>OV815988.1:7175000-12632178 GCA_929112965.1 Mythimna albipuncta | reverse complement strand
CACTAACCTAACCTAACCTAACCTAACCTAACCTAACCTAACCTAACCTAACCTAACCTAACCTAACCACTAACCTAACCTAACCTAACCTAACCTAACCTAACCTAACCTAACCTAACCTAACCTAACCTAACCTAACCTAACCTAACCTAACCTAACCTAACCTAACCTAACCTAACCTAACCTAACCTAACCTAACCTAACCTAACCTAACCTACCTAACCTAACCTAACCTAACCTAACCTAACCTAACCTAACCTAACCTAACCTAACCTAACCTAACCTAACCTAACCTAACCTAACCTAACCTAACCTAACCTAACCTAACCTAACCTAAACTTAACCTAACCTAACCTAACCTAACCTAACCTAACCTAACCTAACCTAACCTAACCTAACCTAACCTAACCTAACCTAACCTAACCTAACCTAACCTAACCTAACCTAACCTAACCTAACCTAACCTAACCTAACCTAACCTAACCTAACCTAACCTAACCTAACCTAACCTAACCTAACCTAACCTAACCTAACCTAACCTAACCTAACCTAACCTAACCTAACCTAACCTAACCTAACCTAACCTAACCTAACCTAACCTAACCTAACCTAACCTAACCTAACCTAACCTAACCTAACCTAACCTAACCTAACCTAACCTAACCTAACCTAACCTAACCTAACCTAACCTAACCTAACCTAACCTAACCTAACCTAACCTAACCTAACCTAACCTAACCTAACCTAACCTAACCTAACCTAACCTAACCTAACCTAACCTAACCTAACCTAACCTAACCTAACCTAACCTAACCTAACCTAACCTAACCTAACCTAACCTAACCTAACCTAACCTAACCTAACCTAACCTAACCTAACCTAACCTAACCTAACCTAACCTAACCTAACCTAACCTAACCTAACCTAACCTAACCTAACCTAACCTAACCTAACCTAACCTAACCTAACCTAACCTAACCTAACCTAACCTAACCTAACCTAACCTAACCTAACCTAACCTAACCTAACCTAACCTAACCTAACCTAACCTAACCTAACCTAACCTAACCTAACCTAACCTAACCTAACCTAACCTAACCTAACCTAACCTAACCTAACCTAACCTAACCTAACCTAACCTAACCTAACCTAACCTAACCTAACCTAACCTAACCTAACCTAACCTAACCTAACCTAACCTAACCTAACCTAACCTAACCTAACCTAACCTAACCTAACCTAACCTAACCTAACCTAACCTAACCTAACCTAACCTAACCTAACCTAACCTAACCTAACCTAACCTAACCTAACCTAACCTAACCTAACCTAACCTAACCTAACCTAACCTAACCTAACCTAACCTAACCTAACCTAACCTAACCTAACCTAACCTAACCTAACCTAACCTAACCTAACCTAACCTAACCTAACCTAACCTAACCTAACCTAACCTAACCTAACCTAACCTAACCTAACCTAACCTAACCTAACCTAACCTAACCTAACCTAACCTAACCTAACCTAACCTAACCTAACCTAACCTAACCTAACCTAACCTAACCTAACCTAACCTAACCTAACCTAACCTAACCTAACCTAACCTAACCTAACCTAACCTAACCTAACCTAACCTAACCTAACCTAACCTAACCTAACCTAACCTAACCTAACCTAACCTAACCTAACCTAACCTAACCTAACCTAACCTAACCTAACCTAACCTAACCTAACCTAACCTAACCTAACCTAACCTAACCTAACCTAACCTAACCTAACCTAACCTAACCTAACCTAACCTAACCTAACCTAACCTAACCTAACCTAACCTAACCTAACCTAACCTAACCTAACCTAACCTAACCTAACCTAACCTAACCTAACCTAACCTAACCTAACCTAACCTAACCTAACCTAACCTAACCTAACCTAACCTAACCTAACCTAACCTAACCTAACCTAACCTAACCTAACCTAACCTAACCTAACCTAACCTAACCTAACCTAACCTAACCTAACCTAACCTAACCTAACCTAACCTAACCTAACCTAACCTAACCTAACCTAACCTAACCTAACCTAACCTAACCTAACCTAACCTAACCTAACCTAACCTAACCTAACCTAACCTAACCTAACCTAACCTAACCTAACCTAACCTAACCTAACCTAACCTAACCTAACCTAACCTAACCTAACCTAACCTAACCTAACCTAACCTAACCTAACCTAACCTAACCTAACCTAACCTAACCTAACCTAACCTAACCTAACCTAACCTAACCTAACCTAACCTAACCTAACCTAACCTAACCTAACCTAACCTAACCTAACCTAACCTAACCTAACCTAACCTAACCTAACCTAACCTAACCTAACCTAACCTAACCTAACCTAACCTAACCTAACCTAACCTAACCTAACCTAACCTAACCTAACCTAACCTAACCTAACCTAACCTAACCTAACCTAACCTAACCTAACCTAACCTAACCTAACCTAACCTAACCTAACCTAACCTAACCTAACCTAACCTAACCTAACCTAACCTAACCTAACCTAACCTAACCTAACCTAACCTAACCTAACCTAACCTAACCTAACCTAACCTAACCTAACCTAACCTAACCTAACCTAACCTAACCTAACCTAACCTAACCTAACCTAACCTAACCTAACCTAACCTAACCTAACCTAACCTAACCTAACCTAACCTAACCTAACCTAACCTAACCTAACCTAACCTAACCTAACCTAACCTAACCTAACCTAACCTAACCTAACCTAACCTAACCTAACCTAACCTAACCTAACCTAACCTAACCTAACCTAACCTAACCTAACCTAACCTAACCTAACCTAACCTAACCTAACCTAACCTAACCTAACCTAACCTAACCTAACCTAACCTAACCTAACCTAACCTAACCTAACCTAACCTAACCTAACCTAACCTAACCTAACCTAACCTAACCTAACCTAACCTAACCTAACCTAACCTAACCTAACCTAACCTAACCTAACCTAACCTAACCTAACCTAACCTAACCTAACCTAACCTAACCTAACCTAACCTAACCTAACCTAACCTAACCTAACCTAACCTAACCTAACCTAACCTAACCTAACCTAACCTAACCTAACCTAACCTAACCTAACCTAACCTAACCTAACCTAACCTAACCTAACCTAACCTAACCTAACCTAACCTAACCTAACCTAACCTAACCTAACCTAACCTAACCTAACCTAACCTAACCTAACCTAACCTAACCTAACCTAACCTAACCTAACCTAACCTAACCTAACCTAACCTAACCTAACCTAACCTAACCTAACCTAACCTAACCTAACCTAACCTAACCTAACCTAACCTAACCTAACCTAACCTAACCTAACCTAACCTAACCTAACCTAACCTAACCTAACCTAACCTAACCTAACCTAACCTAACCTAACCTAACCTAACCTAACCTAACCTAACCTAACCTAACCTAACCTAACCTAACCTAACCTAACCTAACCTAACCTAACCTAACCTAACCTAACCTAACCTAACCTAACCTAACCTAACCTAACCTAACCTAACCTAACCTAACCTAACCTAACCTAACCTAACCTAACCTAACCTAACCTAACCTAACCTAACCTAACCTAACCTAACCTAACCTAACCTAACCTAACCTAACCTAACCTAACCTAACCTAACCTAACCTAACCTAACCTAACCTAACCTAACCTAACCTAACCTAACCTAACCTAACCTAACCTAACCTAACCTAACCTAACCTAACCTAACCTAACCTAACCTAACCTAACCTAACCTAACCTAACCTAACCTAACCTAACCTAACCTAACCTAACCTAACCTAACCTAACCTAACCTAACCTAACCTAACCTAACCTAACCTAACCTAACCTAACCTAACCTAACCTAACCTAACCTAACCTAACCTAACCTAACCTAACCTAACCTAACCTAACCTAACCTAACCTAACCTAACCTAACCTAACCTAACCTAACCTAACCTAACCTAACCTAACCTAACCTAACCTAACCTAACCTAACCTAACCTAACCTAACCTAACCTAACCTAACCTAACCTAACCTAACCTAACCTAACCTAACCTAACCTAACCTAACCTAACCTAACCTAACCTAACCTAACCTAACCTAACCTAACCTAACCTAACCTAACCTAACCTAACCTAACCTAACCTAACCTAACCTAACCTAACCTAACCTAACCTAACCTAACCTAACCTAACCTAACCTAACCTAACCTAACCTAACCTAACCTAACCTAACCTAACCTAACCTAACCTAACCTAACCTAACCTAACCTAACCTAACCTAACCTAACCTAACCTAACCTAACCTAACCTAACCTAACCTAACCTAACCTAACCTAACCTAACCTAACCTAACCTAACCTAACCTAACCTAACCTAACCTAACCTAACCTAACCTAACCTAACCTAACCTAACCTAACCTAACCTAACCTAACCTAACCTAACCTAACCTAACCTAACCTAACCTAACCTAACCTAACCTAACCTAACCTAACCTAACCTAACCTAACCTAACCTAACCTAACCTAACCTAACCTAACCTAACCTAACCTAACCTAACCTAACCTAACCTAACCTAACCTAACCTAACCTAACCTAACCTAACCTAACCTAACCTAACCTAACCTAACCTAACCTAACCTAACCTAACCTAACCTAACCTAACCTAACCTAACCTAACCTAACCTAACCTAACCTAACCTAACCTAACCTAACCTAACCTAACCTAACCTAACCTAACCTAACCTAACCTAACCTAACCTAACCTAACCTAACCTAACCTAACCTAACCTAACCTAACCTAACCTAACCTAACCTAACCTAACCTAACCTAACCTAACCTAACCTAACCTAACCTAACCTAACCTAACCTAACCTAACCTAACCTAACCTAACCTAACCTAACCTAACCTAACCTAACCTAACCTAACCTAACCTAACCTAACCTAAGCTAACCTAACCTAACCTAACCTAACCTAACCTAACCTAACCTAACCTAACCTAACCTAACCTAACCTAACCTAACCTAACCTAACCTAACCTAACCTAACCTAACCTAACCTAACCTAACCTAACCTAACCTAACCTAACCTAACCTAACCTAACCTAACCTAACCTAACCTAACCTAACCTAACCTAACCTAACCTAACCCAGTCCCCCCGCAGCTCCCGTGGCGGTCGGATCGTTTTTAAAGGTGCTCCGCACATAAAAATTCAAAAAACCGGTCAAAAGTGCTCCGATTTTAATAAATAACGTGTCGTTATGTAGAGGAAAGTTGCCTCCATACGCACAAAGTAAAAGAGTGACCCGGATTGCAGTGCTGAAAAGTGCAAAGTAAAAAACCCCTAATTTAGAGGTTAAGTGCCTTATTAATATATCGTTTGTTGCAATTGCGGCGAAACCAAAGCGACGACTATATGTTTTTATTTTGAAAAACATAGTGGAACGACGACACCTACGCTCCGGACCGCTCCGGAACCACCTTCAATCAGGATTTCCTGAGAAAATTGGGAAAAACAGAAAAACACGTGGGCTGAAAAATCTGAACGAGACGTGGCAGCCTTCTGAAATTTAGCAGCACGCAGGAAGCATTGAAGACAGGAAGGAATCTGCAAGTAGAAAAATTTTTAGTAATATAGTTTTTGAGTTAAAAATTAATAAAAATTAAATCTTTGGATACCTATAACTCATGAAAACATAATAATTTCAAAATTCCTGAACTGCTATCTGTTGCGCGCTTGCATGAAGAAGACACCTTGAAAAATTTAGAATTTTAGCTCTCCTAGTTTTAATATAGTAATTAAAAAAGTGTAAAAATAGAATAATTGTAAATTTTCATAGTTAAAAATTTTAATTTTGAAATATTGTTTTGTCATCGTATAGTACTCTTTTTATCAATTATTCACATATTTTTTTCAAAATTTTTCGCTTAACGGTTCTATAGTTATTTAATTTTTAGTAAATTTTTCAAATTAAATCGGAATAAATAGATATAATTAGTTTTTGACATCAAAATTGACTTTTATATGTGTATTGGAGGTGGTTTAAGCCCAAAGTTGAGCCCAGTAGCCTGAAGATTGACGGAAATAGCTTTTTTCAGCCATTTTGGTTTTTCTGGTTACCGTGTAAATTCCCGAATATCTTCGGAGCTATTGGGCGCAGAGAACCCGGATTTCCGCAGTTCTCAGCGGCATACAAGGGGGAAAAATTTGTGTACATTTTCAGGAGTTTTCAGGACCTGAAAGTTTTCAGCCCTGAAACCATTCTTGGCGGATAGAGGAGGTGGAGCCAGGCACAGCATTCTAAACCGCGTTTCTCTGTGGCAAATGGTTGCGGAGTTATGGCCACCCAAAGTTAGTTTTTGACATTTATCCCCACTCTTTGGGAAACTTTGGCCTGGCATAGCTCCGGATCCGGAAGTCGCAGAGACGTCAGAGAGACAGAGAGAGAAGCCGTTTTCACAGTTGTGTTTGGGGAGACCACTTCTGTCCGATCCACTGGGTTTCAGGCGTTTTACAGCTGGAAATTTTCAGGACCCTGAAAACCAATTTACGCGTCGAAGCGGGACGAGCCAAGCAGAACAAGCCCAAGCTCGGGTACTCTGCGATCGCTGGGGGGGAAGTTATACCGGGTGGAAGATTGACTTTGACAGTTCAAGGACTGTCAAACCAATTTTCGGACTCGGATAGCTCCCGAGTCGGGGGTCGTAGAGGGCCCGGGTTTTCTTTGGGGACATTGGCTGGCTCCTCCCTACCCGATAGAACTATTTTCAGCGGTTTTCAGGAACCAAGATTTTTCAGGCCTGAAACCTGCTCCACGGGGTAGATCTTTTCGAGCTGATTCAGGAAAGCCCAAGCACGGTGGTATTCGGCCGGACGGTTCCGGAGAAAACCACCAGCAACCAAATTTCGGCTGCCATCTTGGATCGGCAACCGGAATTACAAACTGCTTTATCTCCGGAGCCCTTTGGGATAGATTGCCCGTGTTTGGGTTCATTGGATCGGGCTCGGCGGGCTCTATCCAGTGATAGTAACAGGGAGACTCTACATAGAGCTGCTCTACCAAAAATTTTGAAAACGGTTTTTACGACCAGTACTCGATTGCAAAGCCTGTGTGGAGCCCCCTAAGGACTGTTTGAGGTCTCCGGACCCTGATTAAAGTCTTTTAGAGACGGTTTTACGACGTTAATTCTAGAATTAATTATTGTAGTTATAAGACTTTTAGCGGTTTTGTTTCTTTTGAACAACAGCTATAATTTAACTATATTTTATTTTTACTCTCGTCCCTATTGACGACAGACCAAGTGACGCATACCCCCAACATGTTTGGCTTTAGAACGCCGTTGAATGCTAAAGACGGTGAAAAGTCACCGTCTAGACCTGAGGCAGTTGCCTCTTTGAATGTAAGACGTAGTATAGGTGAGTGGGAAGCCACTAATACCAGCCCCACTAATAACGACACATTCAGTATTGACAAGACGCTGCAGGCCGGCCCTGCGAATATAAATACAAAATCTGCCTTGGCCCAGGAGAGCAAGGCGAAGACTGCGACTTCATTAAGAAGGTCAGTCGAAAAAAGCTCTCCACCAAAGGCTAAATATGTGGACCGGACCTCGGAAGCTAAAGCCTGCCTAACCAAGGCAAAGCTTAACCTAAGCAGCTCTCGAAACACAAAGACGGAGATAAAAACAGCCATCTCCGAAGCTGTGGAGAGAATATATCAATTGGTTAGGGAGGCTGAAGTGGAGCTGAAGTCTGTCAAACAAAAATTGACTAAAGGGGGCCTCTCCTTGACGACTGAACCTAAAACACCGCCCACAAGCCCATCTTCTCCGGATGAGAAGGCAGCCACCGATGTGTTGCTCAAAACACTGGAGCAACACACGAAGCTCCTTGTTGAGAGTGGCAGGCATATTGAGGAGCTCAAGGAGAAGATGGACCTCCAAAAGGGCATATTGGAGAAGGCCAGCTACGCGAGTGTGGCCGCAACTGGAGCCGTAAAGTCACTGCCAGGGCGCAGTACATTGCATTCAGTAGTGGTCACCTCAAAAGATGAGACTGAGTCGGGTGAGGAAGTCCTGGAAAGGATTAGGAAAGTGGCAAATGCTAAGGAGGGATGGATAAAGGTAGACAAGGTGAGGAAAGCCAAGGACCGTAAAATAATAATGGGCTTTGAAACGAAAGAGGAAAGGGCAAAAATGAAGACCCGACTCCAAATTGAAGGAGTGGACCTCACCGTCGAGGAAGTCAAGAACAAGGACCCGCTTCTGGTCCTCAGGAACGTCTTGGTTGTAAATACCGACGAAGACATAATTAAGGCCCTGAGAAACCAGAACAAGGGTGTTTTTGGCGGCCTCGACGATGAGGAAAACAGAGTCGAGGTCAAGTACAGAAGGAGGACGCGCAACCCACATGTCGGCCACGTCATCGTCTGCGTCTCGCCTACCATCTGGCGACGAGCGCTGGAAGGCGGGACACTGCACATAGATTTTCAGCGCGTTAGAGTTGAAGATCAATCCCCGTTGGTGCAGTGCACCCGCTGCCTGGGCTTCGGGCACGGCAAGCGGTTCTGCAAGGAGCCTGCGGACCTCTGCAGTCACTGCGGAGACCCGCACATGAGATCGGAGTGCCCAGATTGGCTCTCAGGCTCACCACCCTCTTGCCGTAACTGTGCCAAATCCAAGACCGATCAGGGCACGCACAATGCGTTTAGCCATGACTGCCCAGTGCGCATAAGATGGGACGAGGTGGCCAGGTCGACTGTGGCATACTGCTAAGGGCACCTCGGTAGTAAATACCCCCTATGGAGTATTGCAGGCCAACCTCCAACGAAAAAAGCTTGCCACCAATGAGCTTCTTATAGAAGCTACGAAGCGCGGAGTAGCGGTGGCACTTCTGCAGGAACCATACGTGGCTGGGGATGGAGTAATGAAGAGTCACAAGGGCGTTAGAATCTTTCAGAACACTGGCATAGGAGGTGGGACTGTGAAAGCAGCAATAGCTGTTTTCAACAATGACCTTGTAGTCAAACAGTACCCGAAACTCACCACCAACAACATCTCGGTGGTGGGAATCCTGTCCAGTGCCTGGGAGATCACGTTTGTCTCTTTTTACTTTGAGCCAGACCAGCCTATCGAGCCCTACTTGGAACACCTAAGGCGAATAGGGGTCGTCGTCGGTTCAGGGAAGCTGATCGTTGGAGGGGACGCCAACGCAAAAAACATATGGTGGGGCAGCCCAAAGAATGACCACAGAGGAGAGGAAATGGTGGGAACTCTCGGTGAGCTTGGTCTTAATATACTCAACCGAGGGGAAATTCCGACCTTTGACACCATCCGGGGAGGGAAGCGGTACAGTAGTTACGTTGACGTTACCGCCTGCTCCAACAACATCCTGGACCTGGTAGACGACTGGAGGATCGACGAGGGCCTCACGAGCTCGGACCACAACGGCATTGTGTTTAACATTCTCTTGGAGAAATCCAAGGGAATAAAAATTGAACGAACCACACGTAAATTTAACACAAAAAAAGCTAATTGGCCCGAATTCCATACGAAATTCGGACAATTAAAAATAGAAAATAATTTAACCATAGCTGCAATAAATAAAATTAAAACTAAACACGAAATTGATATCACTACCAATAATCTCAACAAAGTAATAGATGAAGTTTGTAAATTATCAATGCCTTGCAAAAAGGTTAAAGAGGAACTTACCTTGCCGTGGTGGTCCGAGAGACTCGCTGAGATGAAGAGGTCGGTCAATACCATGAGGCGCAGGATCCGCTGTGCCGCCCCTGTCCGGAGGCAGAAGGTCGTTGAACAGTACCTGAAACAGAAAGAGGAGTATGAGTTGGAAGCGGCCAAAGCTCAGACCGAGAGTTGGAAGGAGTTCTGTGGGAAGCAGGATAGGGAGGGGGTTTGGGAAGGAATATATAGGGTAATAGGAAGGACGCAGCGCAGGGAAGAGGACCTACCGTTGGAATGGAACGGTGATGTATTAGACGCGAAGGGCTCAGTGAAGCTCTTAGCGGAAACATTTTACCCGGAAGACGCACTAGAGGGCGACAATGTTCATCACCGTACCATCCGGTCGAAAGCCGAATATATAAATATTGGGGAACAACATGGATGCTGTGACCCACCGTTTACGATGGCTGAGCTAAGGAAATCGGTAGAGTCCTTTAACCCCAAAAAGGCGCCAGGTTCTGATGGCTTTACGGCTGACATTTGCCGTGAAGTCGTAGGTAACGACCCAGGTTTATTCTTGGGGTTCCTGAACAAGTGTCTGGAACTTCAGTATTTCCCCGCGTCCTGGAAAGAGGCAACGGTAGTTATACTGAGGAAACCCGGAAAAGACAATTACTCTACTCCCAAGTCATATAGGCCGATTGGGCTACTGCCTATACTAGGGAAGATCTATGAGAAGATGCTGGTGGCCCGCCTAAAATTCCATCTCTTACCGAGGATGAGTACCCGTCAGTACGGATTCATGCCCCAGAGGAGCACCGAGGACTCCCTCTATGCTCTTATGCAGCACGTCCACTTAAAGCTGGCACAAAAAAGAATCATCACTCTCGTATCTTTAGACATAGAGGGAGCTTTCGATAATGCCTGGTGGCCAGCAGTTCGAGTCCGTCTGGCGGAAGAAAAATGTCCAGTAAACCTTAGGCGGGTCATCGACAGCTACCTCAGTGACCGAAAAGTCTCTATTAGGTACGGCGGGGAAGAATACACCAGGGACACCAGCAAGGGCTGCGTTCAAGGTTCGATTGGGGGCTGTTATAAATTGTTAGACAGCCCTAAGCATATAAAATATAAACGCTGACACCTCATAGGTGTCATGTAATGTTTCCCACACTTGTGGTTTTGATGGATAGTTTTCGAGTAGTCATACTTTGAACTTCGTGGCGGACACATTAATATTGTATTTTTCCAAATTCTAATTAAAATTCTTTTCAAGGTTAAAAATTAGTTTTTTTTAAAAAGTGACTTAGAACCTGCCCCGTAACAGTGGTGTCAGAAGTGGGATAGTCAGTATAATTCGTTGCTGGCTATCTATAAAACTATTTAAAACCAAATTCGTCGCGTTCCGTGTCCGCCCGCCCTGTTCGATTCTACGCCAACCGCAAAATCGGTATCGTGACTCTATCCTGTCTCTATCAGTGTGACTCCATCCTGTCTCTATCAGTGTGACTCTGTCGTCTCTTTCCAATCAGTGTGACTATATACAGTGCGTGTGAACAATCGCGTCGCCAAAACCACGTTCTCACCGCGGTATCCGATCGCGATCACGCCGAACTCTGTCGAAATCTTCCAAGTTGGTTGAAGCAGCCAACAAGTTTACGAAACCTTCCTTCGTGAACCTACCTCCTGCCTTGGGTGAGCTCTAACGCCGTCAACGAGTCAACGGGTCATCCGACACTACCCTAACCTGCTGCTGAGCGTCCCTGTTGCTGAGCGCTCCTACTGCCGAGCGTCTGCTGCCGAGCGTTTGCGCTGCCGCTGAGCGCGCTACTCACCGAGGTCTGCGTGATGCATCCCGTCTTCCAAATCGTCGCTTTGCTGTGAGTAGAATATACTATTTCTGTTGCTGCCACATAATTATTTTTGTTTTCATAAACCCTCTCAGCTTTGGAGCATTAGACTATTGCCTTTATTCGCAAAACACTTATAAACATGACTACTGACAAAAAGCAAATAACTCCTACTATCTCTGAACCACACCCTATTCAGGTCTTGTGTAATTTTATAAATCCATACCAAGGAGAGCGTGAAACTTTATCGGCGTTTTTAACAAACTGCCAAAACGCTCTTGAATTAGCATCTGAGAGTCAAAAATCCTTGCTGCTTAAATACATCATTTCAAAACTACAGGGAAAGGCACAAGTAGCCTGTTCAAACAAAATTTTCGACAGTTTCGAGGATTTACGAACATTCTTAAGGCAGAATTTCGGGGAAAGAAAGCATTACAACCATCTTTTATTAGAGCTACAATCATGCAAACAGTCGTCAAATGAAACCGTTGCGCAATATGCCCTCAGGATTGAGACCTGCCTGACAGATCTGCAATCCGAAATCCATAACTCTGATTCCTTAAAAAAAGAACTTCCAGGACGTATTGCTATGACAGAAGATCTAGCCCTATATACGTTTTGCCTGGGACTACATCCTAGATTAAGCACCATTGTTCGTTGTCGAGACCCCCGAAACCTTAATGCGGCCATAAGCGTCGCCACGGAAGAAGAAAAAATTTACAACTTTTCAGTTCGATCATCTTGCAAAGTTTGTCATAAAGTAGGTCACTCTGAGTTTGAATGTAGATTTAAAAATAATCAAAATAAGGCTCAATTTTCACATAAACCAAAACCACCAAATTATACACAAAAACCCTCAAGCTCTGGTCATCAGCCAATAACATGCCGCTATTGCAAAAATATCGGGCATGATATTTCGCAATGTCGCAAAAGACAATATAACAATTCCCGCTTCGATCGCGGAAATCCTGGGAACGAGTTAAAACACGTAGAGTATAATCAAGTTTCAACACCTACCGATGACGATAATTTAAACTAAAGAATCAGATTACGAGCCAGTGCCGACGTAATTCTGTTGCTATAGGCACTAATCGTGAGAATGTTTTATTAGAGGCTTCAATTTCTAAATCTAAATACAAAAATACTTATTCCGAAGCCGCCAATAATTCCAATTCTCTAATTACTAGTTCGATTTCTAAATCCAAGCATAATACTAAATCTAAAATAAACAATGACTCTATCCTTACTAAATCAAATACTAAATCTAAAATAAATAATGACTCTATCCTTACTAAATCAAATACTAAATCTAAAATAAATAATGACTCTATCCTTACTAAATCAAATACTAAATCTAAAATAAATAATGACTCTATCCTTACTAAATCAAATACTAAATCTAAAATAAATAATGACTCTATCCTTACTAAATCAAATACTAAATCTAAAATATGTAATGACTCAATCTTTACTAGTTCTTCTAAATCTAAAACATGTGACGACTCGACCCCTACCAGCTCTACTAAGTCAACGTTCAATGATCCTATAGAAAATAATAGTTCGCCTAAAGGAATACTAGATAATTTTATTCAAGATCCAGGCGGCTATTCTAAAATTTACGATGTTTCCCCTAATTCAAGACGTTGTTTACCGTACATTGAGGTAAAAACTTCACATACGAAAACACCTATTCGTCTCTTAGTCGATACTGGCAGCTCCATATGCATCATTAAAAAACAATGCCTACCTGAAATGCCGCAAGTTGATAAAGAAATTTTAAAACTCAAAGGCATTAATGACATCGATTCATTCTCCGAAACTAAGGGCAAGTTTATTTTAGCTCTAGAGACGGAAAACGAAAACATGATAGTTCCGTATTATTTTCATATTGTAGACCAGATTAATTTAGAGTATGACGGAATCCTAGGTTCAAACTTTTTAGAATGGAATCAAGCCTCCATTAGTTACGGCGACTCCAAATTAACTATTCAAGGTAACGCCTTATACTATTTCAACTTAAAAACAACGCCATATATAAATATTATTCCTGCTAGAAGCGAAATGTTTATTCGTTGCAATGTTACAAACCCCGAAGTTAAAGAAGGACTACTGCTAGATGTAAAATTACCAGAACACCCTCGTTTATATATCTCCCGGTGCTTAGTTCGTGTTGATTCTAATAACCAAACTACTATTTCAGTGCTTAACGTATCAGACCAAGATATAATTTTAAAAGATTTCGAAGTAACACTAGAACCTATCTCACAGATAGTGGAACCTAACGTAAACACTGTTTCTCTCAATACAACCTCGTCATATTCAAATCCAACATACCCGTACACCTCTGACCGGGATTCTAAAGTTCAAGACATGATTAGATGCGATCATCTGAATTCAGAAGAAAGAGATCGCTTACGTAATATATGCTCTAAGTTCCAAGACGTATTCTATTTAGAAGGGGACAAACTTACACATACAAATACATTAGAACACGAAATTCGCGTTAGTTCCGAAACTCCCATCGCAGTCAAAAACTATAGGTTCCCGGAATGTCACAAAGAAGAGGTTAATAAACAAATCCAAGATATGTTAGACCAAAACATAATTCGACCTTCAATATCTCCATGGTCAGCACCAATTTGGGTTGTACCAAAAAAACAAGATGCATCCGGTAAACCCAAATGAAATGGACCATCCACATTCCAAAGGCTTATGAACATTGTCCTAAGTGGCCTTCAAGGAACTCACTGTTTTACTTACATGGATGACATTGTACTATTCGGGCATGACCTCGAATCGCATTGCCGAAATTTAGAATCCGTTTTTAAAAAGTTACGCGAACATAGATTAAAAATACAACCTGCTAAATGTGAATTTTTAAGGAAAGAAGTACAATATCTAGGACATATAATATCAGATCAAGGTGTGAAGCCCGATCCGAAAAAGGTTTCTTGTGTCCAAAATTTTCCAGTTCCTAAATCGCCTCGTGACATTAAATCATTTCTTGGCTTAGTGGGGTATTACCGCCGGTTCATAGAAAACTTTTCCCATATCACGAAACCTCTTACAAGCCTTCTAAAGAAAAACGCTGATTTTATTTGGTCCCCTGAGCAGCAGAGATCATTCGATGAGTTAAAACATAAAATAACGACCGCTCCTATTCTTCAATATCCTGACTTCTCGAAGCCTTTTGTGTTAACTACTGACGCTTCTAATTTTGCTGTCTCTGCAATCTTATCTCAGGGAAAAATCGGCCAAGATTTACCAATCGCATATGCGTCTAGAACTCTCAACAAAGCGGAAGGAAATTATTCCACTACCGAAAAAGAATGCTTAGCTATCATTTACGGTACAAAAGTTTTTAGACCTTACCTATACGGTAACAAGTTCGTTGTAGTCACGGACCACAAGCCACTTCAGTGGTTGTTCAACTGTAAAGATCCTAGTTCAAAATTAGTGCGCTGGCGCTTAAAGTTAGAAGAGTTTGATTATGAGATAGTTCACAAAAAAGGTAAAATGAATTGTAACGCTGACTCCTTGTCTCGTAATCCAATACTTACCACGGACCTTGGTGTCCCTTCTACTTCTGAAACTTATGAAAAATATTTACAAATTAGTCAACAACATACTAATTCCTATGACACTATAATAGAGGAGCATAACGATTCATTACTTAAAACAAAATGTAAAATGATCACTTACCCTTCTGCCATCGACTTGGATGACTCGATCCCATATTGCTCCGAAATTTTGCAAATGTCCAAGTTCGATGAGGACTTACCTGACATACGAACCTTAGAAAGAGAATTATATACGTTTCAAAGTACGTCAAACGAAAAACATGTTTTCACACATTTGTTTTTACGGGTCCATCATTATGATGAAATGACCTATAAAGATATTTTTAATATGATTAGAGATTATCGAGATATGATTACCGCGTGGTATCCAGAAGAAAAAGAATTTGCTATTTCGGACTTCCGTATTAAACATATTTTTGCCTCTCCCTATCACCCACAAACATGTGGTGCCTTAGAAAGAAGTCATGCGACTCTAAAAGAATACTTACGATCATATATTGAAGATAATCAACATACCTGGAGTTTATATTTACAAACTGCCATGATAGCGTATAATACTAATGTACATTCCACTACAGGCTTTCAGCCGATGGAGTTACTATTCGGATTTAAGCCTTACATACCTAAAAGTTCTGACACCTTAGAGTTAAATACCTATACAGACTATATTCGTGCTCTCAACCACAGGCTCTATTACAGTAGACAAAAAGCCTTGGAAAATATACAATCGTCCAAGGAAAACTCTAAACAACGCTTTGATGTTCATGCCAAACCCGTGACATATAAAATAGGTGATATGGTTTATTTACGGTGTCATCATAAACAAAACAAAGCGATGTCTCCTATATGGAAAGGCCCTTTCAAAATCGTCAAAATCAATGGCAACCATACAGTTACCCTTTTAATTAATAGAAAATATGTTCGTCACCATTATGACGAAATAAAAATCGCGACAGATGACTAGCCTAATCTTTTCTATTTCAGGATATTACTCCAACCATCTTCGAGCCACAAATTCGTTACTCCAATTATAGGTAGTCCAGGCCTATACTTCGACCAATTATTAGACGTTAAGTTTACAAACGATCACTGGAATGTGGTTACGTATTTAGACATTAGTCATATAAAACCACACTTAGATAAAGTCGAAGCTCTAATCAAAGAAGTTTCTAATTTCTGTGTTACCAGTTCTTCTAATAAAATTCAACTAGAGTGTACTAATCTACTGTCGCCTTTACAAAATCAACATCTTAATAATGTTCGTAAGTTCTTGTCCATATCATACCTCGTTCAGGATCAAAAACCAAACCGCTTCAAACGTGGACTCATTGATGCTGGGGGCTCAATTTTAAAATCAATCTTTGGAACTTTAGACACTGAAGACGCCTTGAAGTTCTCAGACGCTATCTCTAAAGTACAGTCGGACGAAAAACAGCTGGCTCACTTAATGAAAGATAATATTCATGTTATCCAGTCTACTATTTCAACCTTCAATAACACTATGTCAAGGGTAAACAAAAACCAAGACCAACTAAATCAAAATTTAGAAACAATTCGAATAGCATTCGAACAAATATCTAATTCAAGTGATAAGTTAGAAATAAAAAACCGTTTGATAATGTTATTGAACTCCTTAGAAAGTATTACTATAGCCTTGTCCTTTGACATTGATGACGTCAACAACGCTATCTTATTTAGCAAGCTCAACATTCTTCATCCAACTGTACTTAGTCCTTATCAGTTATTCCAAGAACTAGACCTTCACAGAGATAAACTTCCTAAACATTGTGAACTCCCTACGAGTTTGTCTTTAGAAAATATACATGTCATTATAGACATCTCGGATTTAATTTGTTATTATCATCATAATAAAATCATTATTATCACTAAAATCCCACTCGTGCTTCCACAGACATACAATCTCTACCACAATGTTCCACTTCCAGCCCCTTATGACGTTACCAAACCTGACACTTATATACTTATCGCTCCTAGTAAACCTTATGTGGCTACAACAATAGATCGTATGTTCTATTCACTGTTAGAGTCAGTGGATAAGTGTCAAGTGATTCAAAATGAGTGTTATGTGTGTTCTTTAGGAAATGTGTACTCTACTATCGCGAATCCAACGTGTGAAACAATAATCTTAACCGAGGCTATAAGCTCATTGCCAGATTCTTGTAATACCAAGCTGTTACATGGCTCTATCGATGTATTTTTCAAGTTAAATAATAATAAATGGTTGTTTGTACAATCAGAGCCTGGAAAGGCCCATATTACATGTGAAAACGATCCTACTAATTACGATGAGATCTTTTTTGGCACAGGCATGTTAGTCCTGCCAAAGTATTGTGTAGCTTTCTTTAAAACTTTAAAGTTTACACCTAGTGATAACGTTATGTCTAATGTTACGAACTATATATCTAATTTTAATATCATAGAAGATGATTGCTGCGACAATCAGAAAATAAATAAAACAGTACAGCATCTCCCTTTTGTAAAATTATCCAACGTTAATGATTTCAATTCACTATTACAGGCAAGTGTGCATTTAAATGAATTTGAAAAAGAATTAAATAAGATTGAACAACCATCTCACTTAAATAAATATAGTACTCACTATCTCTCATTGATATATGTTATCTCTACCATTATTCTTATTTTTATCTTATATAAATGTAGAAAGTTATTTTGTCCAACTAAATCTCGATATTGTATACAAGTATTTAACCAATGCTATACAAAAAGGAAACAAACAGTTCAGTCTGTTCAGTCAGTAAATAGCAACTTTACAGAATCATCTGACGAAGATAATCAAGGATCATGCAAATCCTTGCCCACTCCTCTAAGACGTAATGTTATGACTTAGTTTAGCAATGATCTTAATTACTGTTATCTTACTTTAATGTCTTGTCTAAATGACTATTATTGTTTTAATATTACGAACATTTTTATGTCTAATTCTAGATTAGTTCTAAGTTTATTTTTGTATAATTTTAAATCCTAGTTTGTAACCAAAACGAAGTTCAACGTTTAATCTTAGATTTCTCATCACTCTCAATTGTGATGATCAATCTTATCGGGGGGGTTGTTATAAATTGTTAGACAGCCCTAAGCATATAAAATATAAACGCTGACACCTCATAGGTGTCATGTAATGTTTCCCACACTTGTGGTTTTGATGGATAGTTTTCGAGTAGTCATACTTTGAACTTCGTGGCGGACACATTAATATTGTATTTTTCCAAATTCTAATTAAAATTCTTTTCAAGGTTAAAAATTAGTTTTTTTTAAAAAGTGACTTAGAACCTGCCCCGTAACAGGGCCCTATCTTCTGGAACCTGCTCCTAGACCCCCTCCTTAAAGCACTGCAGAGTCTTGGGGTGTACATACAGGCGTTCGCGGACGATTTCCTCCTAGTCTTCGACGGAGAGACTGCGCTGGAGGTGGAGGTATCCGCTAACGCGGCTCTCGCTCATGTTCTGGCGTGGGGGGTCGAAAATAAACTTACTTTTGCACCCCATAAGACTACTGCTATGGTTATAACTAAAAAGCTGAACTTTGACACACCACGCCTGAGCATGGGGGGGACAGACATCGCCTTAGCGAAAGAGATAAAAATCCTGGGTGTCACGATAGATAGCGGGTTGACATTCAACACTCATGTCTCGCTCGTGTGCAGGAGGGCAATTGAAATCTATAAACGGCTGTGCAGAGCCGCGAGGGTCAGCTGGGGGCTAAACCCCGAGGTCATAAGAACAATCTACGTGGCCACGATAGAACCCATTATCCTGTATGCCGCTAGCGTCTGGGCTCCAGCAGCCGAAAAGCTGGGTATTCAAAAGCAGCTTCGGAACGTCCAGCGTGGGATTACCCAGAAAATGTGCAAGGCATACCGCACGGTCTCCCTGAACTCTGCCCTGGTACTGACTGGGATGCTTCCACTCGATCTTCGCGTTCGAGAAGCAGCAGCACTCTACGGAGCCAGGAGAGGAGTACCCCAGCCTATACTGGGGGACAGGGAGGTGGAGCGGATGGCACCCGCGCTGGAGGCCCCACATCCTGCGGAGCAAATGTGTCTGGAGTTCGGAAGCCTGGTGGACGAGGATCAGTACAACGACCACAGCAACTATGCAGTGCGCATATTCACCGACGGCAGCAAGGTTGAGGGCAAAGTCGGAGCGGCGCTTTCCTTGTGGAGGGGCGCCGTCGAGGCGAAAGCCCTCAAGTTTGCTTTGCCGTCCTATTGTACCGTTTACCAGGCTGAACTTCTGGCTCTACAAAGAGCGGTAACAGAGGTGCTCAAGCACAAGGATACCACATTCGGCATCTTCAGCGACTCTAGGGCGGCCCTTCAGACGGTGACCAACTCGAGTTCCCCCCACCCCTTGGCAGTGGAAACCAGAGACGCCTTGCGCCGCTGTAAACTCCAGAACAAGCACGTCTCGCTGTTCTGGATAAAGGCCCACGCAGGGTTGGAGGGGAACGAGAGAGCCGACCAGCTTGCGAAGGAGGCCGCTCTAAAGTCGAAGAAGAGGCCGGACTACGATCAGTGTCCCGTTTCATTCGTCAAGCGAGTAATCCGGTCGGAGACGCTTGGCGAGTGGAACGGGAGATATAGATCGAGTGACACGGCTTCGGGCACCAAAATCTTTTTCCCGGACGCTGTGGCGGCGTACAGAGTGGTACGCAAGATGACCCACGACAGCTTGACCACGCAGATTTTGACGGGGCACGGTGGGTTCTCCGCATACTTGAAACGCTTCAAGTGTAAGGAGAACTCATCGTGCGCCTGCGAACCTGGCATCGAGGAGACGGTTCTGCACATCCTATTCAATTGCCCAATGACTGCAAGGCTACGATACGAGACTGAGCAACAACTTGGCGTAGAACTGAATGCTCAACAAGCACCGCATCTAATGATGGGAAAACATAGAGAATTGTTTTTAAGTTACTGTAGTCAAGTAGCAACCATAGTTGTCAAAAGAAACAAAACCGTATAAGCAAATATGCTGTCAAAATATACTACGTTATATTATAGAACAGCATAAGAAACTAGTTGTAAAATAGATTAAGGGTAAAATTTGTTAACGTGTAATAATTAAGAACAGTGTCAAACAAAAAATGCTCCCGTCCGTAAAGGACCTGTAAAGCAATTTTAATGTTTAAAGCTGGGCGTAAATAAGAAATGCTCCCCCTACTCTGTAGGACGTGTATGAATTAAATAAGAAAAAACTAAATGTATAAAATGTCAATCTAGAATAAGAACTAGCCATGTAAGATAATATTAATAAGATAAAAAGAATTGTTAAGGAATTTAAGATAAGAACCATAAGTATATATATAAGCATAAAGATTGCACAAATAAAAGTTTTATCCCTGGCTTTCAATAAAAGAAATATAAAAAATTAGATAGAGCAGCTAGATAATAGTTGGGAATCCCACCCATAATGGACACAAATGAGGATGTATGACAGAAAGATACAGTATGAGGAATGAAAGTGCGAGAGGAATAAATGCGAGAACTGGAATGTATGTGCAGCTCAGAGTAGACCCCATCCATGGTGGGGGTAGAAGTATTAAAAAAAAAAAAAAAAAAAAAAAAAAAAAAAAAAAAAAAAAAAAAAAAAAAAAAAACCTAACCTAACCTAACCTAACCTAACCTAACCTAACCTAACCAGTTCCCCCCCGACTCTCGTGGCGATAGGACACGAAACCGCGTTGCTCCGCAATAAAAAATTCAATAAAGTGGTAAAAAGTCTACCGATTTCGACAAATTTAGTATTGACGCTCGCGTAAAAGTGTCTCCCGTGCAGTGAAAGTGAGATTGCACCCCGGACTGCAGTGGTTCCAGCGCTAAAGGGCTAAAACTCCCTTTTTTAAGGTTAAGTCCTGAAGTCAAAACCTTTTGCGGCAAACCAGAGGAGAAAGAGGCACACGGCAACCACACTGGAAGTTGAAAGCGGAGGGGAACACTATCTGGCAACCTTCACTGGCACCACCGACCCCGAAACCTTCCTTGTTTTCGGGAAAAATCGGAAAAACCAAAAACCACGTGGTGTCGAAAATCGTAACCTGAAGAGCGAGTTCAACCAAACTTGGGCAGTGGGAAGAACACTGCATTTGTAGCCGAAATCGGTAATCAGCTGATTTTTGCAGCCTTTGGCTGATTTTTGACGGCAGTTACAAAAGTTCATCTTGGAGGGCAAATTGCGGGAAAACCAGGAGGAATTTGGAGATTCTGCAATTGCTATCCTTGGCGCGCTTGCAGTGGGAGGACGTCACCCGGTTGGTGGATTTTTAGATTTAATAAATATTAAACAGTAATTAAAAATTTAAATTTTTTGGAAAACTGAAAATTCTTGTTGAAAATCTCATTGAAAATTTTTTATTGTTATTTTATTGAATAGTACCTTTTTTATTATATATTGTGTAATTTTTTTAGATTTTTTCGACTACGGGTTACAAAGTTATTCGATTTCTTATGTTTTTTCTCAATAAATGTAAAATAAATAGTAAATATTAAATTTTTGTCACGGAATTGGGTCCAAATAACTTAATTCATCCTAGATAAGCCCAAAGTTGGCACATATTCGCTCAAAATTGCAGATTTTGGTCCAAATCCGTCTAGCTGTTTACATAGGTTACAAAGTTTAATTTGGAATAACAAGAGAACCGGAGGTCATAAAAACTCCGGACTTTTTTGGAAGAGTGTGGCCTAATTTTATCTTTGGGTTGAATAGGTTTTCAGGCGTTTTCAGAGCCTGAAAATTTTTCGCGCTGAAACCGTATCTTGCGGGTAGCGGGGGTCAGGCCAAGCACAGCATTCGAGACCGCATCTCTCTGGGACAAACGGTTGCGGAGATACGGCCATCTAAAGTTGGCATTTGACAGTTCGGCGGCCATCTTGGCAAACTTTAAGCCAACGTATCTCTGGGGCCAGGGGTCGCAGGGGGTTGCGAATTTCACAGCTGTGATTGGGGTGATCACCTCTGTCGGGCAAACTTGTTTTCAGGCGGATCGGAGCCAAAAATTTTCAGGAGCCTGAAAGCCGCGCTGCGTGGCGGAGTGAAGTGAGACAAGCTGAAAGAACCCAATCTCGAGTGTTCTACCTCAACTGTAAAGAAAGTTATACCGGTTTGAAATCTGAATTTGACAGTTCTCGAACTGTCAGATCATTTTTTGGCAACGGATAACTCCCAAACTAGAGGTCGTAGAGGCCTCGGGTTTTCTTGGGAATCGTCGGTGGACCACTCTCTATCCGCCCCAGTGATTTTCAGGAATTTTCAGCGCCTGAAAATTTTTCAGCCTGAAACCACTACAGCCAGCAGGACCTCGTCGAGCACGTGCAGGCGAACCCAATCACGGGGAAATTCGGTTCGGTGGTTACGGAGTAGTCGCGGTGTAACCATATTTGGGCAGCCATCTTGGCTCGTAACCCTTATTTTTGCATCGTGATTGCTCCGGGACCCCTGGGGCTAGGTACCCCGAGTTTGGGGTCGCTGAAACGGTCTCGTCGGGCTCTATTCGGTTAGAGCATCAGACCGACTCTACATAGAGTCGAAATTTTTTATGTGTTTTTTGATATACTCACTTGAGTGAAATAATTTAGATTAACTCAAATTTTAGTTTTAAGACAGTGTACTTTGATAATACAGGGTCGCATAATTACCGATCACGCTTATAAAACTGACTATAGACGGCATCCTCCTTTACAGGGATAGCAAAATAGTTTTTGACTGCTCATCGTTCCCCATTTACAGGAATAGTGTAGCAATCCTAGTGCTTCAAGCACTTTATACGGACTCTGACTATCCCCCCTTATACAGGGGTAGCAGAAGAGGCACATAAAGTAGGATATTTATATTTTAGTTCATTGACGACCTACCTCTTTGACGGAACATCATGTTTCTTGCGCACACGCCCCGCAAGCAAACGGTACCAGTGACCAACTCCCCAGTCGAAAAAGAGAAGGCAGGGCCATCTCCCAGGACAACACCCACTCCAAGTGTTCGAAAGAGCATTGGGGAGTGGGAAAATAGTAAAGTTAAGGACTCAAAGACAGCAGCGTCGACCACATTTACTATGTCCCCTAAAAAGCAAGCGCAGCCCTCAGTGGCCCCTCAGAGAGTGGCGCTCAAGGTAACGCTATCCCAAGCCACAAAAGAGTCAAAGAGGCGTACTTCAATAGAGACAACGGGTGGGTCGCAAAAGACGATTGCTTCTGCTGACAGAGTGGCCGAGGGCCGGACCTGGCTTCAGAGAGCGAAAACCCAATTAGGTGAATCACGCAACCTGAAGTCAGAGATAAAGGCGGGTATCACTCTGGCAGTAGACTCCATGTATAAATTAATTAAAGAGGCGGCGGCAGAAATGGAAGCCCTTAAGCAAAAACCTAGCCAGCTGGAGGTCAGGGACCCTGTGTCTCCCCTCAGTGGTAGAACACAGAGGGAGGACACAGGAGAAGCCATCGAACAAAGCAGGACAGAAGACACAGTTCTCCTGATAAATAAGATAGAGGCGCATTCCAAGCTGCTGGAGGAGAATAATAAGCGCATGGAGGACCTAAAAATAGCATTGGAAGAGCAAAAGTCGCAGACCGGGACACCCTCGTACGCAAAGGTGACTGCAGCCAGGAGTGGCGGCGGGACGTTTGAAAAACGGAACACGCTGCACTCGGTGGTAGTCACCTCGAAAAACGAAGCAGAGACTGGGGAGCAAGTACTGGAGAGGGTGAGGAAAGCGGTAGAGGCTAAGGATGGATGGGTTAAGGTCGAAAGGGTGCGAAAGGCCAAAAATAAAAAGGTGGTAATGGGGTTTGAAACAGAGGGCGAGAGAGATAAGGTTAAGGACAGACTAGAGGGGAATGGGACCAACCTCATCGTGGAGGCCGTCAAAAACAGAGACCCAATGGTTATACTCAGGAACGTCCTCGCAATAAATACGGACGAGGATGTAGTAAAGGCCCTAAAAAATCAAAACAGGGACGTTTTTTGCGGCCTCTGTGAAGGGGAAGACAGACTAGAGGTTAGGTATAGAAGAAAGACGAGAAATCCTCACTCGGTGCACATAGTGTTGAGCACGTCCCCGGAGGTTTGGCGGCGGGTGACAAAACGAAGTTACGTCCACGTTGACTTGCAAAGAATTCGGGTAGACGATCAATCACCACTTATACAATGCACTCGCTGCCTAGGCTTCGGGCACGGGCGAAAGCACTGTGCAGAAAAAGAGGACATGTGTAGCCACTGCGGTGGCCCCCACCATAAAACCGAGTGTCAGGACTGGATAGCGGGAGGTACAGCAGTATGCCGAAATTGCGATAGAGCAAAGATGGTCAACAAAGACCATAATGCATTCAGCACAGACTGCCCGGTCCGCCATAGATGGGACGAAATAGCACGGTCAACTACTGCGTACTGCTAAGGGCGCACCAGGCGAAACAGCAGTGTACAAAATCGCACAGGCTAACCTCCAACGAAAGAAACTGGCAACCGACGAGCTACTGGTGGAAGCGGGAAAACGGGGAATAACCGTGGCGCTTCTGCAGGAGCCCTACGTCGGAAACTCAAAACATATGAAGAGCCGGAGGGGAGTGAGGGTCTTCCAGGACACTGGTGTGGGAGAAGGAGTTGTCAAAGCGACAATTGTCGTATTTGACCAAAACCTCAAGGTCATCCAATACCCAGAGCTCACCACACAAAACATCGTAGTGGTGGGTATTCAGACTAGTGCTTGGGAGATAACTCTCGCTTCCTTTTACTTTGAGCCGGACAAGCCAGTAGAACCCTATCTCAACCTGCTAAGGCAAATAGGAACTGTAAATGGCTTAAAGCCACTTATCGTTGGAGGGGACGCCAATGCGAAGAGTACGTGGTGGGGAGGCGCAGTGGTTGACCACAGGGGTGAGGAAGTGCACGCAGCTCTCGGTGAGCTCGGGCTGAATATCCTAAACTCAGGGGAGATTCCGACCTTCGACACCATCAGGGGGGGGCAACGCTACAGTAGTCATGTAGACCTTACAGCATGCTCGGACAATATCCTGGAACTGGTAGAACAGTGGAGAGTCGACGAAGGCCTCACGAGCTCCGACCACAACGGCATACTCTTTGATATTAGGTTGATGAGAGCAGTTGGAATGCAGGTAGAGAGAACGACGCGCATCTATAACAGCAAAAAAGCCAATTGGACGAAGTTTCATGAGAAACTCGCACAATTGAAAACAGAACATAAAATCATAAAATCTGAAATAGTAAATATAAATAGCACGGAACTTCTAGAGGCTACGACCATTAATTTTACAAGAAGTATAAAGGATGCGTGTCGCGCCTCAATGCCAAGCAAAAAAGTCAAAGAGACACTTACCATGCCGTGGTGGTCGGAGAAACTCGCTGAGATGAAGAGGATCGTCGCTACCAGGAAAAGGAGAATCCGCTGTGCCGCTCCATCCCGGAGACAGATGGTCGTCGAAGAGTACCTGAGGCGAAAAGAGGAGTATGAGTTGGAAGTGGCTCGAGCTCAGACCGAGAGCTGGAAGGACTTCTGCAGCAAGCAGGATAGAGAGGGGGTGTGGGAGGGGATCTACAGGGTTATTGGGAGAACGGTTCAAAGAGGGGTGGACTTGCAGATGGTAGAAAACGGAGTGGTGCTCGATGCAAAAGGTTCCGTCAAACTAATAGCGGAAACGTTCTACCCAGACGACTGCACGAGCGCCGACAATACCCATCACGGTTTCATTAGAACCAAAGCGGAAACGGTAAATAAGGAAGAAGACGAAGGCCCTCAAGATCCGCCCTTCACACGAGCCGAGCTCGAAACCGCTTGTCAGTCCTTTAACCCCAAGAAGGCTCCGGGAATAGATGGACTCACAGCCGACATATGCAGCCAAGCTATTGGACAGGAACCTGATTCCTTCCTGGCCCTTTTGAACCAATGCCTTAGGCACGGTTATTTCCCGAAGTGCTGGAAAGAGGCCACGGTGGTGGTGCTAAGGAAACCGGGGAAAATAGACTACGCCACCCCAAAATCATATAGGCCCATTGGCCTCTTGCCAGTACTAGGCAAGATTTATGAAAAGATGCTGGTGGCCCGCCTCAAGTTTTATATTGTACCGAGGATGAGTACTCGCCAGTACGGATTCATGCCCCAAAGAAGTACCGAGGACTCCCTCTATGATCTTATGCAACATATAAAAGGAAAACTTCAGTTGAAGAAAATAGTTGTGCTAATATCCTTAGACATAGAGGGAGCCTTCGACAGCGCTTGGTGGCCTGCTATAAGAGTCCGACTGGCAGAGGAAAAGTGCCCTCTGAACTTGAGGAGGGTCATCGACAGCTACCTGAGGGACAGAAGGGTCAGAGTCAGATACGCGGGTGAGGAATTTTCCAAGGGTACGAGTAAAGGCTGCGTACAAGGCTCCATCGGAGGCCCCAACTTTTGGAACCTTCTACTAGATCCCCTCCTAAAAAGTTTGCTAGAAAAAGGTGTCTACATACAGGCTTTTGCAGATGACTTAGTCCTTGTCTTCGACGGTGACACAGCGCTGGAAATAGAGCAAAAGGCAAACCTCGCTCTCGAACATGTTCAAGCGTGGGGTGTCGATAATAAGTTAAAATTTGCGCCAAATAAAACAAACGCGATGACAATAACCAGAAAACTTAAATATGACGCCCCGCGATTGAGCATGGGCGGGGTCGAAATAGCCATGTCTAAAGAGATAAAGATCCTCGGTGTCACCGTCGACGACAAGCTGACCTTCAACACACACATCAAGAACGTCTGTAAAAAAGCGATCGCTGTACATAAGCAGCTGTGCAGGGCGGCGAGGATCAGCTGGGGACTCAACCCTCAGGTCATCAAAATAATCTACACAGCTACCATAGAGCCGATCATCCTGTACGCCGCAAGTGTATGGGCCCCAGAAGCAAGAAAACTGGGCATAATTAAGCAATTGGGTGCCGTGCAGCGCGGAATAGCACAGAAAATATGCAAAGCATATCGCACCGTCTCCCTCAACTCAGTACTTCTGTTGGCGGGGATACTCCCCCTGGACCTCCGAGCTCGTGAGGTGGCTTTATTATACGAAGCCAAGAGGGGGGTGTCACTGCCGATGTTGAGGGATAGGGAGATGGAGCGGCCTGTGTCCGCGCTGAAATCCCCCCACCCTGCCGCGCGTATCGAACTGGAGTTCGGAAGCCTGATAGACCAGGAGCAGGTTGACGCCAGCGCCAAACCGGAGGTAAGAATTTTTACCGACGGTAGCAAAATTGGGGGGCGTGTTGGTGCTGCGTTGTCCTTTTGGAACAGCCAGACCGAAACGCGCGCCCTCAAGCTGGCGTTACCAGACTATTGCTCGGTCTACCAGGCGGAGCTCCTGGCGATATGCAAGGCAACAGGGGAGATACGGAGAAGCTCAGCGTCCACATTTGGAGTCTATAGTGACTCTATGGCGGCTCTCATGACGGTGAAAAACCACAGTTGCCTTCACCCCCTGGCAGTTGAAGCTAGGGAAAACCTTACAGCTATTTCCCACCAGAACAAGATAGTACACTTGTTCTGGATCAAAGCTCACGCAGGTTTTGAAGGCAACGAGAGAGTGGATCAGCTGGCAAAAGAGGCCGCCATACAGAGCAAAAGGAAGCCGGATTATGATCTGTGTCCTGTTTCATTCGTCAAGCGATGCATTCGTACGGCAACGCTTGAGGAATGGAACAGCAGATATAAATCCGGCACCACCGCTTCGGTCACAAAAATATTTTTTCCGGATGCAACAGCGGCGTACAGGACGATCAGAAAGCTTCAAATCGAGGGTTGCCTGACTCAGATCTTGACGGGGCACGGTGGATTCTCAGAATACTTGCACCGATTCAAGTGCAAGGGGAATCCATCGTGCATCTGTGACCAAAACGCTGTGGAGTCTGTGCCACACTTGGTGTCTCGCTGCCCGGTCTATGCCTACGAACGACTAGAATTAGAGCAAAAACTGGACACTACCCTGACGATAGACAACATAGCAGCAATAATGCAAGGTAAAAATAGAAGAGAGTTCCTAGACTACTGCCTAAAAATTGTAAAAGGAGTGAATAAAAGGAATAAAAGCGATCGGTAACGTGTGCGGCTACTGTATACTTAGTTATATATAAGTTGTGCATATAAAAATAAGGAAATAAGTAGATAATAAATGTTAAACAGTAGGATAAATGTTAAATAGTAGATAAGGACTCTAAGTAATAAATGTATCTAGAAAAAAAAATAGTGATAAGACAAAGCTGTCACAATGTAGACATGAAAAAAGTTAACGTAGTAATAATTAGAAGTGTAAGAAAAATGTAATAGATGAATAAGTAAAAGAATGAAAAATAAACGTAATAGAACCCAAATGTCAATGAAAACCGCAAAATTGCGGAAAGTAATAAAGTTGTATCGCGTGCTTCATTTACCCCTACGTAGAAATTAAGTGCTAAATTGTATTGGTAGAAAAATAAATAAGAAGCTAGGAAAATATAGTTTAAAAAATGGGAGCCCCACCCATAAAACGGACTGAAAGAGAAAGAATGAAAGAAAGATACAGTATGAAGAATAAAAGTGCGAGAGGCAAGCTAGCGAGAACTTGTATGAAAGAGCAATAGATAGCCATAGACTCTTGTAACGTAAGAGGTAGAAAGTATAAAAAAAAAAAAAAAAAAAAAAAAAAAAAAAAAAAAACCTAACCTAACCTAACCTAACCTAACCTAACCTAACCTGACCTAACCTAACCTAACCTGTACATATAGTGCTGAGCACGTCCCCGGAGTTATGGCGGCGAGTGACTGAGAGGGGATACGTCCATGTGGACCTGCAGAGAGTCAGGGTCGAAGACCAGACCCCACTCATGCAGTGCACTCGCTGCCTGGCTTACGGGCATGGGCGAAGGCACTGTACAGAGAAAGCGGACTTGTGCAGCCACTGCGGGGGTACTCACCTCAAAACTGAATGCCCAGACTGGATGGCGGGGGGCACGGCAGTCTGCAGGAATTGCGAGAGAGCAAACCTGCTGAACAAAGAGCATAACGCTTTCAGTTCCGACTGCCCTGTCCGCCGCAAATGGGACGTAATAGCGCGGTCAACCACTGCATATTGCTAAGGGCGCACCAGGACAACAAATCGCCCTTAAATTCGCACAGGCTAACCTCCAACGGAAAAAACTAGCGACGAACGAGCTGTTGCTGGAGGCAGAGAAACGAAAAATTTCTGTGGCGCTCTTGCAGGAGCCATATGTTGGCAGCGCAAGAAATATGAAAAGCCAGAGAGGAGTGCGGATCTTCCAAGACACTGGTGACGGAGATGGGATTGTAAAAGCTGCAATAGCAGTCTTTGACGAAAACATTAAAGTCATACAATACCCAGAACTCACCACGGAAAATATTGCCGTGGTGGGAATCCAAACCAGTGCTTGGGAGATCACACTTGCCTCTTTTTATTTTGAGCCGGATAAGCCAGTGGAGCCCTACCTCAATGAACTGAGGCGAATAGGAATGGCCAACGGCTCAAAGCCGTTTCTTGTTGGAGGGGATGCCAACGCGAAAAACACCTGGTGGGGGGGCATGGTGGTTGACCGTCGGGGAGAGGATGTGTGTGGAACTCTCGGCGGGCTCGGGCTAAATATCCTCAATGTAGGACAAATTCCAACCTTCGACACCATTAGGGGAGGTCAGCGTTTCAGTAGTCACGTCGACTTGACCGCATGTTCCGATAACATCCTGGGACTGGCGGAACACTGGAGAGTGGACGAGGGCCTCACGAGCTCCGATCACAATGGCATACTCTTTGACTTTAGGCTGGAGAGAGCGAAAGGGGTTCAAGTAGAAAGAACCACACGCATCTTCAACACTAAAAAAGCTAATTGGCAAAAATTTCATGCGAAATTTGCCCAATTAAAGGTAGATTTTAAAGTTCAAAAAACAGCAATAGAACTAATAAATAGCACACAATTACTGGATATCACCATCGACAACTTCACAAAAATCACACAGGAAGCGTGTCGCGAAGCAATGCCTATTAAAAAAGTCAAAGATAAGCTTACAATGCCATGGTGGTCGGAGAAACTCGCTGAGATGAAGAGGAGAGTCGCTACCTATAAAAGACGAGTGCGATGCGCTGCCCCAGTCCGAAGACCAATGGTTGTCGAAGAGTACCTCAAACGGAAAAGAGAATATGAGGCGGAGGTGGCTCGAGCTCAGACCGAGAGTTGGAAAGAGTTCTGCACTAAGCAGGACAGGGAAGGGGTATGGGAGGGGATCTACAGGGTCATAGGAAGGACGACGCAAAGAGGGGTGGATGTGCCGATGGTGGAAAACGGTAAGGTTCTTGACGCAAAAGGCTCCGTGAAATTGATCGCGGAGACCTTTTACCCACAAGACCTCGAACGCACCGATACCAACCATCACACAAATATTAGGGCAAAGGCCGAAGCGGTGAATATGGACGAGGAGGATGAACCGCAAGATCCACCCTTCACGCCGACGGAATTGCGTATTGCCTGCGAATCCTTCAATCCCAAGAAGGCTCCGGGAATAGATGGCCTCACAGCCGATATATGTAGCCATGCCATTGGAGGGGAGCCGGATGCCTTCCTGGCGCTTCTGAACCAATGTCTAAAACTCGGATATTTTCCGAAGTCTTGGAAGGAGGCCACGGTGGTGGTGCTAAAGAAACATGGGAAAAGAGACTACACCACCCCAAAATCATATAGGCCCATAGGCCTCCTTCCGGTCTTGGGTAAGATATTCGAGAAGATGTTGATGGCCCGCCTCAAGTTTTATATTTTGCCCAGGATGAGTACTCGTCAGTACGGATTCATGCCCCAAAAGAGCACCGAGGACTCCCTCTATGATCTAATCAAGCACATCAAGAGTAAACTTGACCTAAAGAAGATGGTTGTGCTAATATCTCTGGACATAGAGGGAGCTTTCGACAGCGCCTGGTGGCCAGCAATTAGAGTCCGGCTGGCTGAGGAAAAGTGTCCGCTCAACTTGAGGAGGGTCATCGATAGCTATTTGACGGACAGAAGGGTCAGGGTTAGGTATGCGGGCGAGGAATTCTCCAAAGGCACGAACAAAGGCTGCGTACAGGGCTCCATCGGAGGCCCGGACTTCTGGAACCTTCTGTTGGATCCCCTCCTAAAAAGCCTGACTACCAAAGAGGTCCACGTGCAAGCGTTCGCAGACGACGTGGTCCTTGTCTTCGACGGTGACACAGCATTGGAAGTAGAGAGTAGGGCAAACCTCGCCCTCGAACATGTTCAGAAGTGGGGTGCCGATAATAAGCTAAAATTCGCACCGCAAAAAACCTATGCGATGACAATCACGCGAAAACTAAAATACGACACCCCACGGCTGAGCATGGGTGGGGTCGAAGTACCAATGGCCAAGGAAATCAAGATCCTAGGTGTCACCGTCGACGACAAGTTGACCTTTAACACGCACGTTAGGAATGTCTGCCAAAAAGCGATCGGGGTTTACAAGCAGCTGTGCAGGGCAGCGAGGATTAGTTGGGGATTAAACCCTGACATTATAAAAACTATCTACGTGGCTACAATAGAGCCGATTATCCTGTACGCTGCCAGCGTATGGGCTCCAGCAGCAAGTAAGCTGGGAATCCAAAAGCAGCTGGGCGTCGTGCAACGCGGGATAGCGCAAAAAATTTGCAAGGCGTACCGCACAGTCTCTCTTAACTCAGTGCTTCTGTTGGCGGGGCTACTCCCTCTGGATCTCCGAGCTCGAGAGATGGCTTTGCTTTTTGAAGCCAAGAGGGGGGTGTCACTGCCAATACTGAGGGACAGGGAGGTGGAGCGGCCAGAGCCCGCGTCGAAATCCCCGCATCCTGCCAAGCGTATCGACCTGGAATTCAAGAGTCTGGTGGACCGGGAGCAAGTTGACGCCAGTGCCAAACCGGAAGTGAGGATCTTCACCGACGGTAGCAAAATTGGGGGGCGTGTCGGTGCTGCGTTGTCCCTGTGGAATAACGAGGCCGAAACACGTGCCCTCAAGCTGGCGTTACCGAATTACTGCACGGTCTACCAGGCGGAGCTCTTGGCGATATGTAAGGCAACTAGGGAAATCCGGAGGAGTGCGGCGTCCAGTTTTGGCATTTACAGCGACTCAATGGCAGCCCTCATGACGGTGAAAAACCACAGTTGCCTTCATCCCCTGGCAGTGGAAGCGAGAGAGAACTTAACAGCTGTTTCTCTCCAGAACAAGGTAGTCGACTTGTTCTGGATAAAGGCTCACGCAGGGATTGAGGGTAACGAGAGGGTGGATCAGCTAGCAAAAGAAGCTGCCATTCTGAGCAGAAAGAAGCCGGACTACGATCTCTGTCCCATATCATTCGTCAAGCGTTGCATTCGTTCGGCAGCGCTTGACGAATGGAATAGCAGATACAGAACTGGTGCAACGGCTTCTGTTACGAAGATGTTTTTCCCAGATGCGGTGGCGGCGTACAGGATAGTAAGGAAGCTACAGATAGACGGGATTCTGACTCAGATCATGACGGGGCACGGCGGATTCTCCGAATACTTGCATCGTTTCAAGTGTAAGGAGAGTCCGTCGTGCATCTGCGACCCAGAAATTGTTGAGTCGATCCCACACTTACTGCTTCGCTGTCCTGCATACACCTACGAAAGAAATAAACTAGAACAGGAACTAGACACCGAATTAAATGAGGCCAGCATAAGCTTGACAATATCAGGGAAAAGCAGAAATAAGTTTCTGAATTACTGCGTCAAAATTGCCAAAAGAGTTATCAAAAGAAATAAGTGATCGGTAATGTATGCAACCACTATATAGTAAATATATTAGTAATGCATATAGAATGATAATTAAGTAAAATAAAAATATTGTGAACAGTAATAAGAACTAGAAACTAAAAAATTAGAAGAAATTTAGAAATATGTAAGAAAGCCGCATTAATGTGAATCCTTTAATTAAACCGCTAAGGAAACAGTGCACATTGTAGTAATTAAGAAAGCAATAAAAATGTTTAAATAATAAGTAAGTTAAATAGAAAAGTAAGCAAGGAAAATGTTAATATAAGAAATATGTAAAATAGAAAGAAAGTAATGAAAATGTTAGAATAAGCATAATGTCAAATAGAATAGTAAGTAATATAAATAATAAAGATAAGTGTACTGTAGTATAAGTGTTCCCTGTAATTATGAAAATAAAAAAGTCAACAGACTATTTATTAACCCTCGATCCAAATAAAGAAAGAAATGTTGGGCATAAAAACAGTCAATAAAGATAGAGAGTAGAAGTACTAGATAGCAAAATGGGAGTCCCACCCATAAAAGACTGAAAGAGAAGTATGTTAGAAAGAAACAGTATGCGGAATAAAAGTGCGAGAGGAAAGAAAGCGAGAACTGGTATGAAAGAGCATTAGATTAGTAATAGACCCAGATTCTGTCCGGGGTAGAGAACGCAAAAAAAAAAAAAAAAAAAAAAAAAAAAAAAAAAAAAAAAAAAAAACCTAACCTAACCTAACCTAACCTAACCTAACCTAACCTAACCTAACCTAACCTCAATTACTACCAAACCACACCCTGATCATCTCGTCGACGGACCCCAAACACACAGGGGACAACGTAATCGAGAGGATTAGGACCGCCTTGGATCTCAAGACGACCGGAGCAAAGGTGGATGCCGTCAGGAAGGCCCGAAACCAAAAGGTAGTCCTGAGGTGCGCCAGCAAAGCCGACTTGAATCTGGTCAAAGACCAGTTTAAGAAAAATGGGGGTCTCAAGGTCCAAGAGTCAAAGCCCCAGAACCCCTTGGTCTGTGTGAAGGGCGTACTGTCCAGCTACGGCGACGGGGAGATCGTCGATCTCTTGTTAGCGCAGAACAAACATCTTCTGCAAGACGTCGCTGAGGGTGAACGGGCGGCTAGAGTGCGATACAGGAAGCGTGCGAGGAATCCCCACGAGTGCCATCCGGTGTTGGAACTCTCACCAAAAATGTGGCTTATCTTCACCCAAGCCCAGAGAGTGCACGTGGGTATCAAGCGGTGCTCAGTCATAGATCAGTCCCCACTCGTTCAGTGCACAAAGTGCCTCGGATACGGACACAACAGGTCCATATGCGGGGCAGCAAAGGAGTCATGCTTCTTTTGCAGCGGTGCGCATGATGGTAGGGACTGTCAGAACAGAGCCGAAGGCAAAGAGCCCACGTGTATAAACTGCAAGGGGGCACAGAAAAAAGGAAGCGACCTGGCACACACTGCGTTCAGCGAAGACTGCCAGGAACGCCAAAAGTGGGATGGGATAGCTCGGTCGCGCGTTTCCTACTGCTAAGGGCGACCCGCAGGAAAACCACCAACAAAGTCCCCCTCAAAATTCACAAAGTTCGACAGCAAGATTGAAATTCATCCAAGTCAATCTCCAGCGCTCCAAGCTGGCCACAGATGAACTCCATCTGATGGCTCAGGCAAAGGGAATTTCCGTGGCACTTGTTCAAGAACCTTACGTGGGAAGAACAGGTGTAATGAAACAAAGTCCAGGCACACAAGTTATCCAGTGCAGCCTCAACCGCCAAAAACCAGTGAAAGCCGCAATAGTGATCTTCGGAAGCAGCTTGGAAGTCATTCATGACCCCCAACTTGTAACTGAGAACATTGCGGCCGTTCTGCTGAAGGTGGGCCAGCTTAGTCTTGGAGTGCTATCGGTCTACTTTGAGGGAGACCAAGAATTAAACCCATACCTTTCCACATTACAACACACAACAAACAAACTACACACAAACAACATCCTGGTGGGAGGTGACGTAAATGCCTGGAGCCAATGGTGGGGCAGCGTATCCGAAAACCATCGAGGGGCCGAGTACTGTTCCTTCCTCCACGAGCAGGATTTCCAGATCCTAAACTCGGGTCAAACACCAACTTTCGAGGTCTACAGAGGCGACAGGTGGTGCACAAGCATAGTAGATGTAACTGCATGCAGTCTGTCGCTGCTGGGAAAAATGGAGGAGTGGCGAGTAGAAAGAGGGTTGACCTCATCCGATCACAATGCAATCACCTTCTCTATGCGCTTAGAGAAAGCTTTAGAACCCCTAAGGCCAGTCTCGACGCGTATCTATAACACCAATAAGGCAAAGTGGTCCGATTTCTGCGCGCGCTTCAAAACCATCCTGGCAGAAAAAGAAATAACAAAGGCCAGGATCTCGGACGCCCCGAGCCCGGGGGATCTGGAAATAATACTCGACGAGTACATAAACGCCATCCACAGTTCGTGTGATGAGGCGATTCCAAAACTGGGATCTCCAAAACACAATTCAAAGCCCCCTTGGTGGAATTCTGCTCTTGACCGTCTCAAAAAAGACGCAATGACGAAAAAGAGGAGGATTAAGAATGCAGCCGCTCACCGGAGGGAAGACACCATTAAAAATTACGTCACGGCAAAAAATGAATACACTTTAGCAGCAACAGAAGCTGCCACTGCAAGCTGGAGGGAGTTCTGTACAAAGCAGGACCGAGAGAGCATGTGGGACGGCGTCTACAGGGTATTAAGGAAGACCGCCAAAAGGCAGGATGACACCCTCCTGAGAAACACCGCAAGAGAAACTCTTAGCCCACAGCAATCCGCGGACCTGCTGGCAAAAACCTTTTACCCTGACGACTCACCAGATGGTGAAAAGCCATACCACAGTGCATTGAGACAGTTTGCGAGGGAGGAAAATCTACAGGGATTATCCGCCAACGATCCACCCTTCACAACCACGGAGCTGGAAATGGTCCTGCAAGACCAAAATCCGAAGAAGGCCCCCGGCCCCGATGGATTAACGGCAGACATCTGCGCTGCAGCAATAAACTGTGACAGGGAAGTGTTCTTGGCGATAGCAAATAGATGTCTGTCGCTATCACACTTTCCGAGGCAGTGGAAGGTCGCTCACGTGTGCATCCTCCGCAAGCCAGGCAAGGATGATTACACCAGTCCAAAATCCTACCGGCCAATAGGTCTCCTATCGGTCCTCGGAAAAATCGTGGAAAAACTCCTTGTAGGCAGACTTCAGTGGCACTTCTATCCAACACTGCACAAAAGTCAGTACGGGTTCATGCCACAGCGTGGTACCGAGGACGCCCTCTATGACCTCATGGGGCACATACGTGCCGAAATCAAAGCAAAGAAAATAGTGCTTTTGGTATCATTGGATATAGAGGGGGCTTTCGACAACGCATGGTGGCCTGCATTAAAAAAACAGATGGTGGCCAAACAATGTCCCAAAAACTTGTACACTCTCGTCGCCTCATACCTAGAAGACCGCTACGTCAAGGTCAACTACGCCAGAGCGACTAGCGAGAAAGGAACCAACAAAGGATGCGTCCAGGGCTCAATTGCCGGTCCGACGTTCTGGAACCTGATCCTAGACTCACTCTTTCACAAACTGGCTAGTATGGGCGTATATTGCCAAGCATTTGCAGACGACGTCGTCCTGGTATTCTCGGACCACGAGACCGGTCCCCTGCAGCAAAAAGCCAATGAGACGCTAAGCGTAGTGTCGAAGTGGGGCGCCCGAAATAAGCTGCGTTTTGCCGCGCATAAAACAAATGCGATGGTTTTAACGAAAAAGCTTAAATACGACGACCCGATTCTGCACATGTCGGGCACAAGGCTGGACCTGGTCCAAGAGATCAAGCTGCTAGGTCTCATTATTGACGCCAAACTCACTTTTAATGCACACGTGTCTGCAATCTGTAAAAAGGCTACAGACATCTATAAACAACTCGCATGTGCAGCGAAGGTGACGTGGGGTCTCAATGGAGAGATAATCAGGACGATTTACGTGTCAGTGATAGAGCCCATCGTGATGTATGCAGCGAGTGCGTGGGCCCCGGCGGCTGAGAAACTGATGACACGAAATCAGTTTGATTCGCTACAGCGGGGTTTCGCGCAGAAGATCTGCAAGGCATACCGCACGGTGTCTCTGACATCGGCACTGGTTCTGTCAGGCCAACTCCCATTAGATCTCCGGGTGATTGAGGCGGCAACCCTCTACAAGATCAAGAAGGGCCATTCCCGAGACTTCCTACCACCGGGCCGTGAGCTGGAACGGAATATAAATTATTTAAATCACCCTCATCCAGCGCGACTCACAACTACCGAGTACGCACGCCTAGAAGACTGGAATCCCGAAACCTTAGAGACTCACAAAGTTATCGGCCCCCAAATCTACACTGACGGCAGCAAGATAGAGGGGAAAGTTGGAGCTGCCCTAACTTGGTGGGAAGGAGAAAAGGAGTCCATGTCCAGCACTTTTGGCTTGGAGCCTTACAATACTGTCTTCCAATCTGAAATGTATGCACTCTTTCGAGCTGTCAGGTTGGCAAGAGAATCTAAAGCGGCCTCCATAAGCATACTGAGTGACTCAAGGTCGTCGCTCGACCTGCTGAGGAGACCGTCTGTTACTCACCACCTGGCACTTCAAATAAAGAGTTTCATTCGAGAAATCAGAGAGGAGGGCAGAAAAGTGAGGCTTTTCTGGCTCAGGGCCCACGTGGGAACTGCCGGGAATGAGCGAGCAGATGAGCTTGCAAAGGAGGCAGCCCTAACAAAGGAGACAGCGGACTATGACAAAGTCCCCGTATCATACGTGAGAAGGAAGATACGGGAGGGGACCGTAAAGAAGTGGCAAGCGAGGTATGAGTCCTCGAGTACAGGAGCGGTAACAAAGGTGTTCTTTCCAGACGTCATAGCGGCGAAAAGAATCCTTAGGGACACAACCCTAACACCGGCCCATACTCAAATCTTGACGGGACACGGAGGTTTTGCAGCTTACCTTCACCGCTTCCACCTCAAGGATAGTCCCTCGTGCGTCTGCGACCAGAGCTGCGAGGAAACAGTCTGGCACCTTCTCTTCGAATGCCCAAGGTTCTGCCTTGAACGAATGGAACTGGAGCGGAAAACAGGACTCCAGTTAAATCAATCCTCACTCCACAACTTTATGGAGAAGCCAGCTTCGAGGACTCCATTCTTAGCATTCGCGAGTAGAGTTGCCTTAACCGCAGCGGGGCCGAACAAATCAGATGCCCCCGCACGAAGTCGAGTCTGGCTACCATCTACTCGTACCCCCACCACAAACACAAACACCACACCTACACTAAATACACAACATCCACTACCCACAACTACACGGCCAAGTACAAACACAACATCAACAACAATTACTCAAAACCTAACACTTTCAGCTACATATCAAAGCACAAATACACAACCAGCATCAGTGACAGCGCCACCGGTAGCAACAACAGGGACAAATCAACAGACGATCCTAACCGACATGCCAGTAACACACTTCCTGGTATGCGGTAGAGACGGAGTCCCCGGTATCAGACTTCGAGGGGTCGCCCTGTTCATGAACAGGGAATCAGAGACGCTGGGCATAAGTTTCTGCATTGGTTCAAGCCGCACTGGAGCCCGAATTACAATTTCACCGGGCCTAGCTGCCCTGATCAACGGGAGCACATTAAAAACGAGCATCAAAGGAAGTAAGTACTCCGCGCTGCAGCAGGTGGAGATAGCCGCTCACAAGTGCCGTTTAGTGCGATTCAAAGGAAAGACAATCGCACTACTCGAGTGGAGAGCGGAGACCCCATTTGCCCAAGCCAGCTCGCTGCTCCAAAAGATTGGGGAAGCAGGTGAAAATACGTGCATAGCACCCCGCACGATCAGCATCGATGCTATGGTGGTCGGTGGAGAAAGAGGAGACATCGCAGACCGTTTCGGCTGTCTTAAAGCCTCAGAACAGCATGAGATCGTGGTCTGTGAGGACAGGGGGGAAACTCTAAGCTTCCTCAAAGCCCCCCCAGACCACACAGGCAGCACGATGAGCTCCACTAAAAACCCGATCGCCCTGAGCGGAGCTGAGAGGGCTCAGCAGAAGTTAACGGCAGAAAAAGAAAAGAGGGACAAAGGCGGAAACTTTAGCCCAGAGGACCGAACCCGGTCCAAAACCCGTCTCAAAGCAATAGGCAACTTCCTCAGCGCACTGCTCCCGAGTACCAGCCGCACATCACCATCAGAGCGGCAAGAGTCAGCGGTCATGAGGTTTTTCAAACCGAAACCTAGAGAAACACTAGCACCAAAACCCAAACCGACCAGAGCCGACAAAGGGCAAGTCAGCCCACCGACCCTCGCTGTAAGCTCGGGTATCACGGACCACATACACAGCGCATTCCTCGAGTATATAGCAGTCGTGAGGGCAACCAGAGAGGTAAACCTCGCTACTTGTAGAAAGATTCTGCAGACCTTCCATTGGAAAAATGAGGGTCTGTTAAGGGTTTTGCTCGGGGAAGCAGAAGCAGCCGTGTACGACAACGTCAAGTCCCAGGTCATTGCTGGTGAAATGACAGGGTCGTACATGGCAGCTTATAGTGCTAAGAGTGGCTTTGTGACCCTGGACGTGGAGGAAACGGAGCGCTCAGGGAAAGCTACATTCCGAACACCCGCAGACGACCCGATAGTGGTTACCGCCAAGTGTACCAAAATTATGCTGGACGACAGGATCCTCGAAATGGCACAATCCATTTCGGGGGCCTGTGTTTCGCCAGCTTCGGAAGCACACTGGGCGGTACCCAGTATCAGGTGGGTAAACGGGGTCCCAGGGTGCGGAAAGACAACCTGGATAGTGAACCACTTTGACGAGGAGAGCGATATCATAGTGACCACAACAACCGAAGCTGCTAAAGATCTCAGAGAGAAGCTGGCGCACCGATTAGGAGATCGTGTTAAGGCAAAGGTGCGCACTATGGCCTCAATTTTAGCCAACGGGTTCAGACCAGAAGAGAAATGCCGTCGCCTTACGGTTGACGAAGCCCTCATGAACCATTTTGGGGCCATAGTCATGGCAGTGAAGTTGTCTGGAGCGGGCGAGGTCGTTCTCATCGGAGACGTGAATCAGTTACCATTTTTGGACAGGGAGAACTTATTTGAGTTAAGGTACACCCGTCCGAATTTGGTGGCTAGCATCGCCCAGGAGTTGCTCTGTACGCATCGGAACCCAATGGACATAGCTTTGACCCTGAGTGAGATATACCCCGGTATATACTCCTCCAAGACGTCGCTGTCGCAGGTCCACTCTCTGAAAGTGGAAAGGTTCACAGGAGCGCGCATACCGAAAACCGCCCACAACACCTTATTCTTGGTCCATACACAGGAAGAGAGAGCCTCTCTTGCTGACCAAGGCTATGGGTCTGGCGAAGGGTCGCGCATTCTCACCATCCACGCAGCTCAGGGGTTGACCTGCGACAGCGTTATTATAATTAACACCAAGTCAAGGAGGCTCCAGATCCATGACAGTATCTCCCACGCAGTTGTCGCAGTGTCGAGACACACGGTCAGCTGTGTGTATTACACCGACGACGCCGACGATGCCACGGGCCGTTTCGCCCGGAAAGCGATGGATGCGCCGTCTAAAATGGTCGTCGAATACAACCTTAAGACGGCCATGCAGCATCGAGACACCGCAATCGTAAAAGCCCTGATGGAGTTAGTGAAGACTCTAGGTAGCAAATAAATAGAAACTTAATACCCCAATTGTACCCACAAACCCTAAATGTACAGTAAAGTGTAAAATGTATGTCTTTGATTTGTGTAGTAGTTTAGCATTATAAGCTTAAGGGATTTGTATAATTGTTAAAGTAGCCATTAAGAAACCTATAAGTAATACAAAATATTAAAAAAAAAAAAAAAAAAAGTAAAATATCACAAAAAAAAAAAAAAAAAACTAAAAATATAAAAAAAAAAAAATAAAAAAAAAAAATAAAAAAAAAAAACAAAAAAAAAAAAAAAAAAAAAAAAGGAGTCTGAGGTGGACTCGCGTAGTTTTTAAGCTTAGTTTTTAAGTAATATTTGTCCAAGATGAGGGCACGACAATGTAAAAAGAATCTATAAACAAATTAAAAAATATAAACAATTGCGCCGACTACCATGTCTGCGGTAAAATATGTACGAAAAAAAAAAAAAAAAAAAAAAAAAAAAAACCTAACCTAACCTAACCTAACCTAACCTAACCTAACCTAACCTAACCTAACCTAACCTAACCTAACCTAACCTAACCGAGTTTATTAAACGACTTGTTATGCTTGAAATATGTTTTAATTAACTGAATTTCGAATTTAAATCAATTTCGTCTGTATTTTAAGTTTATCAGAAACTCGTGATTAGTGTGGTGTTTAAAATTTGCTGAACAAACAATATTGAAAATGTACAAGTATCTTTAATGTACAAGTAAACTTTGTAATAATATTTTTTATTTAAATAAAGGTCGCTTTGCTATTGACTTATCAAAACTATTATAATGATTTAAATATTTTAAAATAATGTATTTGAGACTTTCTAATAAAATAAAATTATTTAATTTGGTTTTATTATACTGTTTTATAAACAACTAGCTTTTGCCCGCGCGGCTTCGCTCCCGCTCTTCACTACTTCAGCCCACTATACTCTACCCTACTCTACTCCACCCTACTCTACTCTACCCTACCCTACTCTACTCTACCCTACTCTACTCTACCCTACTCTACTCTACTCTACCCTACTCTACCCTACTCTACTCTACTCTACCCATAATGCTCGATTTCATGTATGTATCATGAATGTACAAATATAATATGAGGAGTGACACGTCTTTTGAAGAAAAAATCTCTATTTTCTTGAAATGACTTATTGACCCCCCTTTACAGGGTTCAGTACAGTAGTTTTAGTTTTATTACATATTTATTTTTATAATAGTACCTTTTAAGTATCTGACTGCTGATCTTTACAGGGATCAGAAAATTAGTTTTAAGTTTTATATTGTATTTAATTATTCTATTGACACCTCTTTTGAGGAAAAAATATTATTGACCATTTGATCCCCCTTTTACAGGGATCAAAATTTTTATTTCATAGTGTATTTTGATTTAATACCGATTCCCTCTCATCTACTCTTCCATCATGTTTCTCTCCAGGACCCCAGCAAAGAAAGCTTCTACAGGTCACCAAGTCTCTCCATCGAATGCGGCACTCTCCATCACTTTCGAGGGAGAGGCCTCCCCTCCCAGTGCTTCACATCAAGCCTCTAGTGTGAGGCGAAGCATTGGTGAGTGGGAGAATGGGAAGGCGATGGAGTCACAACCCCTTTCATCGGCCGCCGCTTACCCACCTAAAAAATCGGTCCCAACAGTGACGGCTCCTCAGAAGTCCACACGGCGAGCTTTGACCCAGCCAGATTCCAAGGCTGTGGCACGCCGAACTTCCACCGAGACGGCGGGGGCGTCACCGGGAGCGAGCCAGTCGCAGACAAATAAACCCGCCGACTGGGTGACCGAGGCTCGAAACTGTCTTTTGCGTGCGAAGTCGCACCTCAGCGATTCGCGTAATTTGAGGGCAGATCTCAAAGCCGGGATCACCCAGTCAGTGGAACGGCTATATCAACTTGTCAAGGAAGGAGCGGCGGCCGCCGTACATGCGAAGGGGGCTGAGACGGTAAGGGAGGAGGCCATCACGGCAACACCCCCGACAGAAGTGCCCAGGAGCTTCCCGGAGGTTGACTCGTTGCTCGCTTCACTAGCGGAGCACAGCACGTTAGTGAAGGAGAGCAGCGAGAAGATGGAGAAGTTGCGGCAGGCGATGGAAAGGCAGGGAGAAGTACTGGAAAAGGCGGCCACTTACGCAAGTGTAGCTGCGGGTCCACCGAAAAGGCAGACCCCAGGTAGGATCGCACTGCACTCCGTAGTGGTGACGTCTAAGGATGAAAATGATACTGGAGAGAGGGTCTTGGAGAAAATTAGAGAGGCAGTGAAGGCCAAGGAGGGAGGAGTGGAGATAGATAGGGTGAGAAAGGCGAAGGACCGCAGGGTTATTATGGGATGTAGGTCGGCGGAGGACCGAAACAGGCTAAAGGAAAGGATCCAAAAGTCAGGAGATCACCTCGTTGTCGAGGACGTGAGAAATAAGGACCCCTTGTTGATATTTCGTGGCGTCCTCCGCATACACTCCGACGAGGAATTGCTGGAGGCGCTGCGGAATCAAAACCGGGATGTCTTTCGCGGCCTCGACAACGAGGAAAGTCGAATGACGATCAAATTTAGGAAGGGTGCGCGGAACCCCCAAACCAGCAACGTCGTTGTCAGCACGTCCCCCGCTGTCTGGAACAGGATGCTCGAAAAAGGAAAAGCGCGTATAGACCTTCAGACCGTCTTCGTCGATGACCAGTCGCCACTGGTCCAGTGCACTAGGTGTCTGGGCTACGGGCATAGTCGTCGGCTCTGTAAAGAACCTGCCGACTTATGCAGTCACTGCGGGGGCCCACACCTTCGACCAGATTGTGACCAGTGGCTAAAGGCGGAAACACCTAAGTGCCCCAACTGCGTCAAGGCGAAGATTGGGAGAACTGACCACAACGCGTTTGACCTTGAGTGTCCTGTTCGGGTCAGGTGGGATCGGCTGGCACGGGCGTCCGTCGCCTACTGCTAAGGTGGTCCCGGTGAACATAATGCCGTGCAAGATACTCCAGGCGAATCTCCAAAGGAAGAAATTGGCAACCCAAGAGCTTATGCTTGAGGCCGAGAAGCGCAAAGCCACCATAGCGCTGATCCAGGAGCCCTACGTGGGCAGCGTGAAGAGGATGAGTGGGACCAGGGGAGTCCGAATTTTCCAGAGCACCGGACAAGGAGAAGGGACTGTCAAAGCGGCCATAGCCGTCTTTGACACAAAACTTACCGTAAGACAGTACCCAGAACTCACCACGAACAACATCGTCGTGGTGGGGATCCAAACCGGCGCCTGGAGACTAACCCTGGTCTCATTCTACTTCGAGCCAGACCAGCCCTTAGGGCCATACCTGGACATGCTCAGAAAGGTGGAAAGCGAGACCGGCCCACATAAGCTCATCATGGGAGGAGACGCCAACGCCTGGAGTATCTGGTGGGGCAGCAGCGAGACCAATAGCAGAGGCGACGAGATGCTGGGAGCTCTCGACCAGCTTGGACTGCAGGTACTTAACACAGGGGAAACTCCAACCTTCGACGTAGTTCGTGGTAACAGACGTTACACGAGCTGCGTCGATGTCACAGCCTGCACAGCGGATATGCTGATGGTGACTGACGGCTGGCGAGTCGTTGACGACCTGACGGGGTCGGACCACAACGGCATTGAGTTTAATGTACACCTCGAGAAGTCTTTAGGGATCACGGTTAACCGGACTACCAGGATCTACAATACTAAGAAAGCAAATTGGGCGCAGTTTTGTAAGAAACTGCGCCAAATTATGCAAAACAACAATTTGACCGTAAGTCTGTTCGATCAAATTGACAGCAGGGACAAAATAGACCTGGTAGTCGAGGGACTTACAACGGCAGTGCAAGACGCCTGTACATCCGTGATGCCCAAAAAGAAGTGTGTCGAGAGGTTAACCGTGCCGTGGTGGTCCGATGAGCTCGCAAGCCTGAAGAGGCAAGTGGTCACCAAGAAGCGGAGAATCCGTTGTGCAGCGCCAGTCCGGAGACCTAAGGTTGTTGAGGAGTACCTGAAACAGAAAGAAAAGTACGAACGTGCAGTAGTCCAAGCAAAAATCGAGAGCTGGAAGGGGTTCTGCGAAAAGCAAGATAGGGAAGGCCTGTGGGAGGGCATATACCGGGTAATCCGCAGGACCGAAAAAAGGGAGGAAGATTTGCCGATGGTGAGGGACGGCAGGACCCTAGACCCAATGGCCTCAGCGAGGTATCTGGCACAGACGTTCTACCCAGAGGATCGCTCGGAGGGGGACAACGAGGAGCACAAAAGGGTGCGGCAACGAGCGGAAGAGGTGAACGGAGGGAACGAAGATGAACCTTCAGACCCCCCCTTCACACTCGACGAGCTGGAGCGAGCTGTCTCCTCGTTCAACCCCAAAAAAGCCCCCGGTTCCGACGGTCTGACGGCGGACATATGGGGCCACACGATCCGTCAAGACCCAGACTTAGTTCTGCGCTTGGTGAACAAGTGCCTGGCGCATGGATACTTTCCGCGGTCCTGGAAAGAGGCAACTGTCGTCGTGCTCCGCAAGCCCGCTAAAGATGACTACACCACCCCAAAGTCGTACAGGCCAATTGGGCTCTTGCCTGTCCTCGGCAAGGTTTATGAGAAGCTGCTCGTGACCCGACTCAAGTTTTATTTATTACCAAGGATGAGTACTCGCCAGTACGGATTCATGCCCCAGCGAAGCACCGAAGACTCCCTCTATACGCTGATGGGGCAGATTCGTGACAGACTCAACGCAAAGAGGCTTGTCACGATTGTGTCCCTGGATATTGAGGGGGCCTTCGATAGCGCATGGTGGCCAGCCATACGAGTCCGACTGGCTGAGGAAAAGTGTCCTGTAAACTTGAGGCGGGTCGTAGACAGCTACTTGTCCGAGAGGGTGGTGAAGGTCAGATATGCGGGAGTGGAGTACGAATCCAGGACCGAGAAGGGATGCGTCCAGGGGTCAATAGGTGGTCCCATATTTTGGAACCTTGTGCTGGATCCTCTTTTAAAGGCTCTGGAGGCAATGGGGGTCTATTGCCAGGCGTTTGCTGACGACATTGTCCTTGTGTTCGATGGTGAGACGGCTCTTGAAGTCCAGAGGGATGCCAATGTCGCCCTCGAGTACGTGCGAGCATGGGGTGTCACAAACAAGCTTCGGTTTGCGCCGCAAAAGACGAAAGCAATGCTGGTCACGCGCAAACTGAAGCATGACACCCCATGTCTCCGGATGGGTGGGGTAGACATTGGCATGTCTGAGGAAATCAAACTGCTCGGTCTCACCATCGACCATAAGTTGACTTTCAACACTCACGTCGCAAACGTCTGTTCCCAAGCCGTCGGCATTTATAAACAGCTGTCGCGGGCAGCTAGGGTCAGCTGGGGTCTTCATCCAGAGGTAATCCGCTGCATCTATACGGCTGCAGTGGAGCCTATCATCCTGTACGCGGCGAGCGCGTGGTCGCCGGCTGCCAACAAAGTCGGGTTGCAGAAGAAGCTGAACGCCGTCCAGAGGAGCTTCGCGCAAAAGCTGTGCCGAGCCTACCGCACGGTCTCCCTACACTCAGCACTGGTGCTGGCTGGGATACTCCCTCTTGACCTCCGGATTAAGGAGGCAGCCTCGCTGTACGAGGCCAAGAGAGGGGTGCCTCATCCAGCGTTGGGAGACCGGGAGATCGAGCGGGTGGTATCGGCACTAGAGATGCCGCATCCGGCTGAGCAGAGGGCCATTGCACTGCGACGCCTGGTAGACGAGGAACATTACAATGAGCACCGCGATTATGCGGTGCGAATATTCACAGACGGCAGCAAGATTGAGGGCAAGGTCGGAGCCGCAGTGTCGGTGTGGACCGACCAGGAGGAGGTCAAGGCCCTCAAACTTGCTTTGCCGTCTTACTCTACCGTCTACCAGGCCGAGCTTCTCGCCCTCTGCAAAGCAGTGAAGGAAGTCCTCCAAGAGGAAGAAGCCGGAGGAAGAAGTCGGAAGAGCCGGGCCACGCGATAAATTGTGAGTGAAATACCTGGATTGCAGTGAAAAAGCAAGGAAAAGGAAAAACCGCTTTAAGGTTATGTTTTCCATAGTGAAATTTTATTAAACTGCTTACGCTGCGAAAACGAAAGCGGTGACCCCCCAATTTTATTTTATCATCACGTGCGGATTAAGAAGATCTACAAGCTGAGTCTGATTTCGAAATTTTTCCCTGGAAAATTTCTGAGAAAACAGCGGAAAACCTCAAAGCACATGCTCACGTGGTAGTGGAAGGAGCCGTCGCAGGGACTTCGTTTCTTCGCAGCCGCCTGCTCTACAAGCAGAGAAGACCTCCGGTACCTTCAAAACAATTTTAAGACCAATATTTATTTAGTAATAATAGTTAGAATATCCCAACTTTGACACGGTATATCTCAGAAACCACAGTGAGTACACATACTTTTTAAATTGGAATTAGCTGTGCGCTAAAATTTTTAGTTAGGATTATTTTGAATTTTAATTTTAGCTCATCAGGTTCCTGAGATATTCGAAATTAATTTAAAAAACCGGTTTTTATTTAATATACCCCCCAAATATTATTATTTTTTAGTTTTTAATTTTATATTCTTAAAGAGACTGAATTTACCTATTTTTAAAATATTTTAGCAAAATTTTATGTTTATTGGTTCCGGAGCTGTGGAATTTTGCAGATTTTTTACCAAATAATAGGTAAATAACATAAATTTCATATTTTTTCCACCATAGACGTTTTCAACTAGCTATACACACCTCTTTTGACCGAAATTTCATGCTCCTAGGTCGACCAGGGCCAAAGTTGCGCGAAAAAAGACAAATTTCGGCCATCTTGGTTTTTTGGTTTAGGACTTTGGAGTTCCATAGCTCCTAAACTAGACGTCCTAGAAGGACCGGATTTTCACAGCTGATACGGGGGTGCTTTGAGAAACACGGTTCTTAGGTTTTCAGGCGATTTGGAGGCCTGAAAATTTTCTGGCCTGAAACTATACTGGACGGATAGAGAAAGTCGAGCCAAGCATCGTATTGGAAACCGCAGCTCTGTGAGACAAACGGTTGTGGAGTTATAGTCAATTAAAGTAGCCATTTGACAGCTGAGCGGCCATCTTGAAAAAGTTTGGCCCACTATAGCTCCGGATCTGGGGGTCGCAGAGAGTTGCCGACTTCACGTTGGTGTTTGGGGAGATAAACTCTACCCGATCCATCCGGTTACAGACGCTTTAGAGCTAAAAATTTTCAGGCGCCTGAAAACCGCTTTGCGCGTTGGAGCGGGACGAGCAAGTCAAACGAGCCCAAACTCGACCATTCTACGACTGGCAGAGGGTAAGCTGCACTGGTTTGGAAGCTGACTTTGACAGTTCAAGAACTGTCAGACCAGTTTTCAAGCTCGGTTAGCTCCCGAACCAAGGGTCGTGGAGAACTCGGGTTTTCTTCTGGGGCATTGGCTGGTTCCTCCCTACCCGACAACCAACCTTTCAGGAGCTTTCAGGACTTAGGTTTTTCAGGCCTGAAAATAATACCACTCGATAGATCTTGACGGGCCCATCCTTGGGAGCCCGAGCACGGTGGTATTCGGACATACGGTTCCGGAGAAAACCACCGACAACCGAATACTGGGCGCCATCTTGTTCTGGCAACCAGATATTTGGACTGGGTTTTCTCGGGAACCCTTTGAGCTAGGGTGGCCGTGTTTGGGTTCATTGGTAGGGGCTTGGTGAGCTCTGTCTAGCTGGTGGTAGAGCGTGACTCTACGTAGAGTTTAAAAAAAAAAAAAAAAAAAATTCGAACTTGAAATTTTTTCTAATTTGACTAGCCTGGTTCGTGGAAACCTCCTGACGCCAGATTATAATCTGGAATCTAAATTAAAACTTAGGTTAAGGACGAGAAACCAGCTCTACATAGAGTTTTGCAAATTTTCCCGTTAAAGCGGCAGTTTTAGACACCTAGAAGCAAGACTTCTTGTATACGTTTAGCGCTTGACCAGTTCTATTGAACCTTAAGACTGACCGTGTAAACTTGTACCGTAGTCTGTTCCACAAAATATTTACGGGAGATCTTAACGATCTTATGCGCACTTTTGTTTCTCTCTTATACACATTTACCTTTTTACACTCTTTTATTTGTTTTACAAATTTTATTTTGTTTTAATTATTGACACATATCTCCAACATGCTCGGAATACGGACCCCATTAAAGAAGGTGGACAGTGAAAAATCACCACCAAAACCCCGAACATCACCTCCGACTAGCGTTCGACGCAGTATCGGAGAATGGGAAGCAACTAAGCCTACTAGCACAAATCCAGCTCCCCCTCCATCCACCAAGACAATACAGGCTGGCCCCTTAAAAGTAACCCGGAAATCCCTAGAGTCTCGGGAGAGTGAAACTCTCCCCACACACTCGAAAAAGACAGAGGACCATACGCCGCCAAAGGTACAGTACGCGGATAGGTCGACAGAAGCTAGGGCCTGCTTGAATAAAGCTAAACTCCATCTTAGTAGTTCAAGGAACACTAAGACAGAAATAAAAAATGGCATCACTGAAGCTCTAGACCGGCTCTATCAATTAGTAAAAGAAGCGGAAAAGGAGGCCAAAGCAAAAAGCCCAGCTGAGGAAAAGGAAAAGACTCTTACCCTTCCCGAGACTTCCACCACTGTCGACGCTACTTTCTCGATTAATGCCGAACAAAGTTTGCTGGTAGCAAAAATTGAGGAACACTCGAAGTTGTTACAGGAAAGCAACAAAAAGATCGAGGAACTAAAAGTTGCAATAGAACAGAAAATGACAACAACGTACGCGAGTGTAGCTGCGAATCACAGCGGAAAGGCGAATCCAATGCGAAGTACACTGCACTCTATCGTAGTTACTTCAAAGGACGATACGGAATCAGGGGACGATGTGTTGGATAAAATACGGAAAGCGGTGGATGCAAAAGATGGCTGGATTAAAGTCGAAAAAATTAGGAAGGCAAAAGATAGAAAAATTATAATGGGTTTTCAGAATAAGGAAGAAAGGAGCAAAATTATACGCAAATTGGAAGGAGAAAGACAGGACCTCAATGTCGAGGAAATGAGAAACAAGGACCCGCTACTGATTCTCAAGAGCGTTCTCTCTGTTAATTCAGATGAGGACGTTCTCAAAGCTGTGAGAAATCAGAACAGGGATATTTTTCACAACCTCGACAAAGAGGAGGATAGGTTGGAAGTAAAATTCAGGAGAAGAAACAGGAACCCGCATACCAATCACATTGTGATCAGCGCCTCACCAACTATCTGGAGAAAGGCTACAGCAATCGGATTCCTGCACGTGGACCTTCAGCGCGTTAGGGTAGAAGACCAAACCCCATTGGTTCAGTGTACGCGCTGTTTGGGATACGGGCACGGCAGACGGTTCTGTAAGGAGCCAGCCGACTTGTGTAGTCATTGTGGTGGTCCACATTTGAAGTCGGAATGTGCTGACTGGCTCGCGGGCGTTCCACCTAAATGCCAGAACTGCACGCGGGCTAAACTAGAGGGAGCTGATCACAATGCCTTTAACCCCGACTGCCCAACACGCCGAAAGTGGGATGAGATCGCCAGATCAACTGTGGCGTATTGCTAAGGGCACCCAGCGCAACCCAAACTTCTACAAGATGATACAAGTCAACCTCCAGCGGAAAAAACTCGCCACAGACGGGCTTCTTTTGGAAGCCGTTAAGCGCGGAGTTGCCGTCGCTCTCCTTCAGGAACCATACGTGGGGGGGGGCAAGGGCTATGAGGAACCACAGGGGAGTTCGGATCTTCCAGAGCACTGGCACTGGAAATGGGACTGTTAAGGCCGCGATAGCGGTCTTTGACCCAGACCTTACTGTCATACAGTACCCGAACCTTACCACGAATAACATCACCGTGGTGGGAGTCCAGACCAGTGCCTGGAGGATCACGCTGGTATCCTTTTATTTCGAGCCTGACCAGCCAGTAGGGCCATATCTCGAGCACCTCAAACGAGTCGAAGAAGAAGTCGGGTCCAGAATGTGGGTTGCTGGAGGAGATGCGAACGCAAAAAGTACCTGGTGGGGAAGCTTATCAATCGATAGCAGGGGCGAAGAAGTTTCTGGGGCTCTCGATGAGTTGAGTCTCAACATACTCAACAGAGGGGAAATTCCGACTTTCGATACGATCAGAGGGGGTAAACGCTATTGCAGCCACATTGATATAACAGCATGCTCGACGGATATCCTTGACCTGGTGGATGACTGGAAGGTAGACGAAGGCCTCACAAGCTCGGATCACAACGGCATCAGTTTCAATGTCAAATTAAGAAGGTCGAAAGGCATTAAAATCGACAGAACTACAAGAACGTTTAATACCAAAAAAGCAAATTGGTCAGAGTTTCGTGAGAAACTTAAACAATTAATGCAACAGAAAAACATCAATAAATGCGAAATAGAAAAATTAAATACAGCCGACCAACTTAATATGACAGTCAACCAATACACACAAGCAATAAGAGACGCATGCACATCATCAATGCCTATGAAAAAGAGTAAAGAAGTACTCACATTGCCGTGGTGGTCCGAGAAACTCGAAAGAATGAAGCGGGAAGTCGCCACCAGGAAAAACAGGATCAGATGTGCTGGACCAACCCGAAGATCGAAAGTCGTCGAAGAATACCTGAAAAAGAAAGTTGATTATGAAACAGAGGCAAACAAGGACATAGTCGAGAGCTGGAAGAACTTCTGTGCCAAACAGGACAGAGAAGGGGTTTGGGAAGGGATTTACCGGGTGATAGGAAGGACTAAGGGTAGGACAGAGGACCAACCACTGGTAAAGGACGACAAGGTACTAGACGCAAAAGGCTCAGTTGAACTACTTGCCAAAACTTTTTACCCAGAAGACCGTAGGGACAGTGACAGCGCATATCACCGCCTTATCAGAGAAAAGGCCAATGTCGTGAATGCTGGAGAGCACAATGATTCGTGCGATCCACCTTTCACAATGACCGAACTGATGGCGGCATGCAGGTCCTTCAACGTCAAAAAAGCTCCGGGAGTGGATGGGTTTACCGCTGACATTTGCTGCCATGCCATCGGTAGCGCCCCCGACGTAGCTCTTGCTCTCCTGAACAGATGTCTAGAATGTCATCACTTTCCTGAGGCCTGGAAGGAGGCGATCGTAATCGTACTAAGGAAGCCGGGAAAAGAAGATTACTGTAACCCAAAGGCATACAGACCAATTGGCCTTTTGCCAATATTGGGAAAAATTTTCGAAAAGATGTTGGTGACCCGCCTCAAGTTTCACTTGATCCCAAGGATGAGTACTCGCCAGTACGGATTCATGCCCCAGAAAAGCACGGAAGACTCCCTCTATACACTGATGCAGCATATACGCACCAAATTGGAGCTGAAGAAAATAGTAGTGTTAATATCGTTGGACATAGAGGGAGCCTTTGATAGCGCTTGGTGGCCAGTCATAAGAGTCCGGCTGGCTGAGGAAAAGTGTCCAGTTGGCTTGAGGAGGGTCATCGATAGCTACCTCGAGAATAGAATGGTCAGGGCAATGACTATACAACCACTTGACCGCTCATACGGGCGACTCTGGCTCACGACACATACATGATTTTGCACTTATATTAGATGCCGATATGAGTGCATTTTTTAGTACTGACCAGTTGTTGGATCTGTGCACATTCCTTAATTTAGGTACCTTAAAAAACATTTATTGCATAAAACCGAAGCAAAAATGAGTTTCTGTGCAATTAAATGGCGCGGGAAATCATCTAGAACATCTAGTTATAAAAAAGTTGGCAAAGTTTTCATCAGTAGGTAAAATATGTTTATATTTGTTTACATTATTGGTAATTAGAGAGCTCAAGCTAAAATGGTTACTTACGAAAAAAGTGATACCGCGTTGATGTCTTTTGAAAAGTCCTTTACTTTCACTAGAATATTAGATAAGTCTATCCCTTTCTATCCCAAGTACTTTCTACTGAGTGCTGAAGTGATGTGACAACTCCAAAACATAGCTGATAAATTATTTTATCGATTATTCTCAACGGTAAATAAATAATTAAGTTACATTTTAATGTTAACATTTTAGATTTCTAAATGTTCCGGAAGTTAAAAAAAGAGGATTAATCTCAAGATGTCTTATATAAAAAAAAAAATTTTTTTAATATTTTTTTAGAAATGAAGAAAACATTTGTAAAAAAAATAAGAATAACAAATAAAGGATATATTTTCGGTTTATCTTCATTTATTTTTCCTTACAAAGCAAAATTAAAAAACAAGCAGAATTAATCGACGTCGATTTTATCGATAACGATATTATTGATGCAAAATTGACTTGTGCATCACAATGTTTGTTGACATTGTTGCATCTGCCAATCACAACCGCTGCGTGTTCCCCCGTCCCCCGGCCCGCGTTAGTGAATCGTGTGCCTAGACGAAATCGCTCTATCAGCTCTCAAGTGGTTTAATTCTCTTTGGGTCAGGGTCAGGTACGCGGGTGAGGAGTTTAGCAGGGCTACAAATATGGGATGCGTTCAGGGTTCCATAGGGGGACCAATATTCTGGAATCTCATAGTGGATCCGCTCCTAAAGAGCTTGGAGGCTAGGGATGACTACTGCCAGGCTTTTGCAGACGACGTTGTGCTTGTCTTCGATGGTGACACTGCACAGGAGGTCGAGGGACGAGCGAACGCCGCTCTTGGACACGTTCGGGCGTGAGGCGTACAAAATAAGCTTAAGTTTGCCCCGCAAAAAACAAACGCAATGGTTATCACCCGCAAACTAAAATATGACACCCCACGCCTGAGCATGGGTGGGGTCGGCGTTGCCATGTCCAAAGAAATCAAAATCCTGGGTGTCACTATCGATGACAAGCTAACATTTAATTCACACGTTGCAAACATATGCAGGAAGGCAGTAGGCATCTACAAGCAATTAACCAAGGCGGCAAAGCCCAGCTGGGGACTTCACCCCGAAGTTATTAGGATGATTTATGTGTCTACCGTTGAGCCAGTTGTCTTGTGGGCCCCTGCCGCTGGGAAGTTAGGCGTCGCGAAGCAGCTAGGAACAGTGCAGCGCGGTATCGCACAAAAGCTTTGTAAGGCATACCGGACGGTCTCATTAAACTCTGCACTGGTGCTGGCTGGGATACTGCCCCTCGACTTGCGTGTCCGAGAGGCGGCATCACTTTATGAAGCCAGGAGGGGCATACCTCAGACAGCACTTGGTGATAGGAGGGTCGAGCAACCTGCCTCGGCAAAGGAGGCCCCACACCCTGCGGAGCGAGCAGAGCTGGAGCTCGTAAGCCTGGTAAATCAAGAGCAACTTGATGCCCAGAGCGAACTTGAGGTTCACGGATGGGAGTAAGATCGGGGGAAAGGTCGGGGCGGCACTCTCCATGTGGAGTGGTAATGCTGAGACCAAAGCCCTCAAGCTTGCTCTCCCACATTACTCCACCGTTTACCAGGCTGAGCTCTTAGCGATATGCGGCGCAACCAGGGAAATGCTAAAACACAATGCGCGATCGTTTGGAGTCTTCAGCGACTCCATGGCGGCCCTTCAGACCATTCAGAACTATGACCGACACCACCCACTCGCAGTAGAGGCAAGAGCTAACATAAAGTCTTTATCAATCCAAAACAAAACTTTGACTTTGTTTTGGATTAAAGCTCATGTGGGGTTGGACGGCAATGAAAGGGCTGATGAACTGGCCAAAAGGGCTGCTGAGGGCTCCAAACGAAAGCCTGACTACGACCTATGTCCGGTTTCGCATGTCAAACGATGCATTCGCACAGCAACCTTGGACGAATGGAACCGTAGATACGGGTCGGAGGAGACAGCTTCGGTTACAAAGCTATTTTTCCCGGATGCGGTGGCGGCTTACCGGACAAAGGTCTCTCAAACTCTCTTCTAGCCAGGTTCCAAATTCACAAGTCTTGGACATTTTCTTCAAAACCGCGGTATATTCCGAAATAGTTTCACCCTCCTTTTGTTTCCTATGTCTAAATTTGTAACGCTCGGCTAACTCACTAGGTTTGGGTTGCAAGTGTTTTTCCATAATGTCCGTGACCTGCGTGAAGTTTTGTTTTTAGGTTTCTCCGGCGTACACAAATTGACCAAAAGTTCGTAAGATTCTGCTCCCATAGCCGTTATAAGTGTAGGCACTTGTAAATCAATCGGTATTTTGTTCACCAGGAAATATTGTTCTAAACGTTCCACGTACAATTTCCAATCGTCACTTTGTACTTTAAATTCCGTTATCTTTCCGATCGACATTTTGCAAACTAACACTATTTTTACGCGTAATTCGATACTGCTCGTCGCCACTGAGGAATATCGGACTGACAATGAAACCACGACTTAGCTGTAGGGCGTATATTCGCAGACTGGTCTGACGGTTGCACAATAAATGAATATGACAAAAGTACCCACTATTTACATATATCACACTTAATAGAAGCAGCTAAAAAATTGTCTCTAACTCGCGGACAGCTGAACTGAACTACAATCGATTTTGGGCGTTTGCTAGATGGGGTTTGTTTAGCAATTCTAGTCCCAATGCTTCCTGTTCTTATCGAAATCAAATCACTGGAGTCACTTTTTACAAGGATACCTATTTCTTTTTTTTATGTCGGAACAAACGAACATAGGTTCTACGCGCACTCGAGTCAATATGATGATGAAAAAATTTGTGGTCGGCGCAACACGTTTTTTTAGGGTTCCGTAGTCAACTAGGAACCCTTATAGTTTCGCCATGTCTGTTTGTCCGTCCTCGCTTAATCTCTGTGACCGTTAGCACTAGAAAGCTGAAATTTGGTACCAATATGTAACAATTCAAACACTCCAGGATAAATTGTATAAATATTTTATTCACTTTGATAAACACAATTTCATACTTACGTTCTATTAACAATCATTTACAAATACACAGATTAGTCGGACATGTTTTCTGTTCAAACACTCAAAGCAGACCGCCCTGTCCCAAAAGATCGTTACAAAAACCCCCGTGTTTTGCTACTACCCACTTTCACAAACACTCGGTCGACTGACCGACCAATCAGCGCAAAGTAAAGTGATTGACTATCTAATATACATTAGAGTTTATCTAATAATTAACTGCAAGTAAATATTTCATTTTAACAGATATGATATATTATACAAAACAAATCCATAAAGTGTAATATTATAAATTATTACTTAATATCTACAATGAATGTCTAAAGTTCATGTAACTACTAGCGCCATCTATCGCTTATTATTGGAAGTTGAACGATTTATGAATATTTTCTTTAAAAATCATAACATTCGGCCATCCGACATCGTGCGATCTCCTGACGCACGACTACAATTAACATGATAGGATATTTTCATTAAAATTATGAACCTTATTCCAGTTCTACAAGGAACCGAGTCTTACATTCATAATCATAACATTCGGCTTAGTCTTGATTATTTGCTTTATCGTCACGTCATATATTTATAGTATTCATCACACGAAGAATAGTTAATGGATCTATGAATTTTAAAATGAGGCAAATTCAATTTTACCCTCATAATTGCAACCAGATCTACTAATCTTTATTAAACTACTTATGCTGTATCAAGGAGTTTACTGTTAACGAAAGTATCTTTTTGCTAGTCTAACCCAGATATTGGCGCTCACTTCATATCTTAAAATTTATAACGTACTAGCTGTGCCCCGCGGCTTCACCCGCGTTTTTCTCGTTTCCGTGGAAATACCGAGATAAAATATTGCCTATAATTGCCTCCCTCAATAAATGGACTATTGAATATTTTAAATAGTTTTCATATCAAATCAGTATTTCCCAAAATTACCGCGTTCATAAATGTATCTATTTCTCTTCAAAGATCTTATACTTACAATCATCAACAAATATATTTCGAAAAAGATTATTACAGGATTTTACGTTGATAAAAAACTCCATGGCCCATAACTCATTAATAGGTACCAACTCTTAACATCTTACACACGTGATAACTTTTAAACGAAATATCCGATCGAGATGAAACAAAAAGAATTTTACTTCTACATAAATACTCTTGATAACATAATGCTTAATTTCGATAAAGATTAATATTACTATACATATTTACGTATTTTGTGGCAGTCCGTCTAGTGGGACATTTAACAGAATTAATAACACGCCATAAGTATATGTTTCATTGGTGTTCGTCATAGGAATCATTTTATTTTGCTAGGGGATTTAAAATAGTGGTTATACAGTTTAGCAAAACCGCGCTCGACATAGACAATATACAGCTTTAAAAACAAGGTCAATACTATGACTATCGCAAAAGCTCTTGATAGTAGGGTATCTAAAAGAAATCCATGATTGCACTATTATTCAAGTTAATAAACTACTGTCAAATATGTTTTATAACCAACACTAAATTAGGTACTCAAAACCATTGGTCAATGTTAATTATGCGAGACTGTAAGCATAAAGTAAAATTGATCAGCTTTTTGTTCGAAAGTATTCTTCATTATCTACGCGCACTGAATTCACTTCATGTCATTAGGTTTTTCATAGGGTTCAGCTATAAGAATTCCTGGAATCTAGATCTTATTCATTTAATCCCAAGCAAACGCCGGCGCCCGCCCCCTCATTGTGCCTCTATTGTGTCTCTAGTCAAAGTATTCGAAAAGTTGATATTTAGATCAATTCTCGTCTCAATACTATAAACAGAAACAGTATTCGTCTTAATTTCTGTGGAAAACATGATATTACGGCTTAAGGTATCGACATACGCGTCCTAGATCTTACACTCTCAGCGGTTAAACGAACTCACAAATCTGTAGCCACCATGTTGCTACATGTTGTGTGGCGACTCGTTTAGTCAGAGTTCATTACTTTCATTATTTGGAAGCATAATATAAAACAGAAACTTAAGCATTTAGAATAAAGGTGATCCTTCGGCTTAGGGCTTAATTGTACTAAAATTATCTCTCAAATAATATTAGCAGCATATGTGCGTGATTTCGTACCAAGTAAAGGTTCCAATAATGAAGTTCGGATCGCACTGTTCGTCAAACTTCATTTTTATTTAAAACCCTGAAATTGGTCCTCTACTCTAGTGTATGGATTTTCAATCCATCTTCCCCTTAACCGAATAAATAACGATGTAATATTTAGCTCTATTTAAATCATTCATTGTATCATAATCATCTTAGGAACCAGCTTCGATTTCAGTCTGGACGACGAGAACTAGTTATGGTCATGTAATAGTATATATTTTATCCTACTTGTAAAATAAATATCATTGTGTTCTCTATCTATGGAATCAGTCTCTGCTACAGTATGCACACGTCACAGGAATTGAAAACGTGTGATAAATCCATTTCCTCGTCTACAATTTAATGGTTTGGCTCAATTCCTAATAGATTTATCATTAATACCGTGTGTTTAAACTCCTATGTGCAGCTCTTTTACTTATATGTTATCCGTACATAAGCATTAATTTGTCGTAATAATATTCACATAAGTTACACCTTAATTCTTACCAGCTAACATTTCTGCTTGAAACCGACCATAATTCTGCTCATTAGATAAAATCATTTTAGTTTAGTTTACCACTTCGTCACGAGATGCTAACTTACAAAACTTGGCAAGGTTCCGTAAATTTTCTATTTTCTCTTGGTAAGACTAGCAAGTTTTTGAGACAAATTTTATAGTCAGTTTCTGATCCTACTTGCTTAATACAAATCAATTATAATTACTCTTTCTAATCAAACTTAAATACTCTAAAAATTTACAGAAGTGGTAGAACTCCCGTATCACAAAGTTCCAATGGATATGTTCAAACCTCGATACTTGTAACGCCTTCCTCCTTGAAAATCAACCACTCTCTTTGACCAACGTGGGGTACCTCTTCGCTTCTTGCATCGTGGTGGTGTCTTATTCCTTCCAAATCGTCTCTTTGCATCATTTTTCTTCAAGCCGTACTCTTTGAACCAGGAACTATCTATTGTTCAATAAAACTGGTAATTTTTCCTTCTGTAGTTCTGTCGGAATACAAGTCCTCAAAAATAAAAAAAAATCAGTGGTTAAAACATTTACAGGAAATAGTACTTGTATCATTCATTTGAAACTCTTTTAAGAATCAAATCCCAGTGTTAAAATATACTTTCAATTCAATTTATCTAAACCTATAATATCTTCAAAAACTATAACAGAATGTTCAAATCTCATCCAATAAACAGTTCAAAAATGATATGAATAAACTTAATAAATTATTCAATTCATTTACAACATCTGCATTAAACCAACGTAGTCAGACTATAGGTAAATTCATACGTTACTTACGCTCTTGAGGATAACTTCATCTGCACCGGGCACATTTAACCCGAATCTTAATTGGCTCATCTGGCCAAATCAAATGGCCCACTTGGCTTCATCAAAGGCACGCTTAGCTTCATCAAAAGCACGCTTGGCTTCATCAAAGGCACGCCTAGCTTCATCAAAGGCACGCATGGCTTCATCAAGGCACGCTTGGCTTCATCAAGGCACGCTTGGTTTCATCAAGGCACGCTTGGCTTTATCAAAGGTACACTTAGCTTCATCAAAGGCACGTTGGGCCTCATCAAAGTCACGTTTGGCCTCATCAAAGACACTCTTGGCCTCATCAAAGCACTATCACTGATCATTCACTAATCATCAATCACTAACCATTAACCATCAATCACCAATCATCAATCACCAACCATTAACCATCAATCATCAATCATCAACCATTAACCATTAATCATCAACCATCAATCATCAATCACCAACCACTAATCATTAATCAGTAATCATCAATCATCAATCATCAATCATCAATCATCAATCATCAATCATCAATCATCAATCATCAATCATCAATCATCAATCATCAATCATCAATCATCAATCATCAATGATCAATGATCAATCATCAATCATCAATCTTCAATCTTCAATCTTCAATCTTCAATCATCAATCATCAATCATCAATCATCAATCATCAATCATCAATCATTTATCATTTATCATTTATCATTTATCATTTATCATTTATCATTTATCATTTTTCATTTATCATCTATCATTTATCATTTATCATTTATCATTCATCATTTATCATTGATCATTTATCATTATACGAATTCGATGAAAATAAAGAAAGGAAAAGCAACCCAATTTGAAATATAGAAACTAAAATGAATCACCAGCATATAAGAGGTGTTTAGTCTTGTCAACGTTCGATTACGAACATGACGCGCATATCAATACCATTCAGTCCACACATTTGCAGGGAATCGAATGATTCAATACACGAGCCTGTCACCATCAGTAAGAAATTTGGGTGAGTATGATACTGGTCTAAAATACTTGCAACATTTGGCTAAAAAAAATAAATAAATCTCAAGCTCATTTAGCTTCAATTTAGGCACACATAACCTCTTCCTGTTATCACTGCACATATTTGTAGGCATAATTAAGAATAAGAGAATTTAGCAAGCATACATAGCTCACTATCAACCGGCAACGATGCGCCTACACACAACTAGTGGGTAGTGTACTTTCTAGTAAGATCGTACACATATGTACACTGGTGAACAGGTCATAGTTTACCCCCTAACATAATCCGATGAACATACATAGTCCACCCTTAATATAATCCGATGAACGTACATAGTCCAACCCTTAACATGATCCGATGAACATACATAGTCCACCCTTAACATAATCCGATGAACGTACATAGTCCATCCACTAACATGATCCGATGAACATACATAGTCCACCCTTAACATAATCCGATGAACGTACATAGTCCACCCTTAATATAATCCGATGAACGTACATAGTCCATCAACTAACATGATCCGATGAACATACATAGTCCACCCTTAACATAATCCGATGAACGTACATAGTCCACCCTTAACATAATCCGATGAACGTACATAGTCCATCCCCTAACATGATCCGATGAACATACATAGTCCATCCCCTAACATAATCCGATGAACAGACATAGTTCACCCCCTAACATAATCCGATGAACATACATAGTTCACCCCCTAACATAATCCGATGAACGTACATAGTCCACCCTTAATATAATCCGATGAACGTACATAGTCCATCAACTAACATGATCCGATGAACATACATAGTCCACCCTTAACATAATCCGATGAACGTACATAGTCCACCCTTAACATAATCCGATGAACGTACATAGTCCATCCCCTAACATGATCCGATGAACATACATAGTCCATCCCCTAACATAATCCGATGAACAGACATAGTTCACCCCCTAACATAATCCGATGAACATACATAGTTCACCCCCTAACATAATCCGATGAACATACATAGTTCACCCATATCATGTCTCGATATAAAATATTTAAAATCAATACGATACTTTATCATTAGATAGAGATTTAAAAATCAGTGCTACGATGTATTAACAATTACCCTGAATATTTCATGTGTTATTATATAATGTGTCATATTTAGATAATGCGTGATCGTAATGCAGTATATATTGTCGATGTGAGAAGTAAAACAAAGAAATCAAAACGCTACCAGAGTGAAGCTCTGGCTCTCTCTCTCAATTTGTTTATCTAACACATGTTAAACGTCTGTTAAGATGAACGTTATCGGAGTGTAGCCCCGACCAAACGCTTATACAAGAAATAGTACTCAAAATGTATATTAACTAAAAATTTTGTAGGTTATATCGAGATTATTTGTCTGCTGACAGTTTTAATGTGAATAGTTGATAGATTAACGACTATGTATCTATGTGATATAGAAATTAACATTGGTGGGCGTTGAAAATTTATCGATAAACGTTATAATATTTGTTCAACCATACCTTTTTGTCTGGTCCGTGTCACTTCTGAATTGTAACAATTCAAACACTCCAGGATAAATTGTATAAATATTTTATTCACTTTGATAAACACAATTTCATACTTACGTTCTATTTACAATCATTTACAAATACACAGATTAGTCGGACATGTTATCTGTTCAAACACTCAAAGCAGACCGCCCTGTCCCAAAAGATCGTTACAAAAACCCCCGTGTTTTGCTACTACCCACTTTCACAAACACTCGGTCGACTGACCGACCAATCAGCGCAAAGTAAAGAGATTGACTATCTAATATACATTAGTTTATCTAATAATTAACTGCAAGTAAATATTTCATTTTAACAGATATGATATATTATACAAAACAAATCCATAAAGTGTAATATTATAAATTATTACTTAATATCTACAATGAATGTCTAAAGTTCATGTAACTACTAGCGCCATCTATCGCTTATTATTGGAAGTTGAACGATTTATGAATATTTTCTTTAAAAATCATAACAAATATGTATATAGTTAGATTTCGGGAGCGCAAATGAAACGGTGTTTGCGTGGAAGTAAGAGTTTATTACGACCCGAGCTTTACAGAAGTTTATGTAAGACTAACTTAGCCTATATTAATTCTAGTACATCGCAAAACTTATCCATAGGCTGGTGGTCGGCCACCCGCGGTCGCGACACACATCCTGTCACGTACGCCTAGGTGTCAAGTCAGCGTCTAGACTCTACCTCAGCGTTAAGTTGGGAACATAACTCCTCCCCCCATAGATCAAAGTTATAGGAAAAACAGGGATTTTCCGAGAACTTTGCATAATTACAAATTAGAACGTTACAATTTATCGCTTAAACCTATATGAAATAATAAAATGATCAAACTATTCCTATAATAAAATCATAACCTGAAAATTGTAAAGTTAATTACACTAATAGTATAGGTCTTTGATTAACTTGACCATCTTCAGGTTGAGCGGGATTATCTTCAATAGCTCCTAAACGACGATCTCGCTCTTTACACATTTTTCTTACATCATCTGAATACTTATATATAATTATAGCTAAAGACAATAAAATGACAAACGCGTATAAGACATAAAGGGCGACACTAACACTTCCACTTGTGGTTTCACTTTTCACGTTATTATCACTATTCTTCAGAATATAATTCAGCTGGCGTATGTCATCCAAATTTACTCCTTTCAGATTTATAGGTTCGATCCTTGCTGCGTCGAGGGTTAGATCCTTCAAGTCAGGTAAGTTTAACAGGGGAACAGGCATATAATCTGTTTGTAGTGAGTAAGAGCGTCGTCCATGGATTTGGATATTATCTATAAAGACATCACATTGTCCTCTTACAGTAAGCAGGTATGTTCCTCGTATGCGTTCCTTTGTTTCATCATTATTACAAGTCTGTGATATGACTTGATTGTGTTTCGAATACACTATCCAACTATTGGGACCAATTCTTTGAAGTTTCAAGAACTCAGATAGTATCTTACGTGGCAAACAGCGTGCCGGGCGGTCGTGGTACTTCATTAGTTGCTCAACGCACGTTTCTTCCACATATTGGATCAGTTTATCTTCAGAGCAGAGGTATTCTTTGGCTGTGATCTCTTGACACGGTTGATCAGTTGGACGATACCTTGACCCTTCTACTAATAGGTAAGGAAATTCAGGGATAACAGCAAAGGTAAGATTTAAGGAATCATCTGACATAGGAATGGAATACAGTTTATAGTAATTATAAGTTGCGTTATAAATTAGCGGAACTTCGATTACAAATGTTAGTTCTTCATTCTTAATGTAAGCTTTTACAGATAATGATTCTTCTATATTAATCAAATTTCGTTCGTTTACAGGGTACATTAGGTTATCATATTGGCTTACATATTTTAACACTTCCAACAGTTCATTAGGATTCATTACGGCCTTATGTAAAACTGACAGTTTACTGAATGCAATAGCCGTTTCAAGTTCACTGAGTTTTATATAGAGAGTTCTAAAATTTACAATAAATTGATTAAGTAATCCGAAGACATAGGTCATATAAATTGAATGATTATCTTTTGTAGTGAGATCAGTTACAAGGTTTTCGAGTAATTTAATACGCGCGTCTATTATTTTTGTATTTTCATTGATTGTTTCGGTAGAGTTCAGAAAATGATCCAACATTTTAGATATCATCGTAAATTTGTTAGATATTGCTTGTTCCCGAGTCTGAATACTACTGATCAGATCGTCATATTTAACTGCGTCTTCATGGTCAAGATTACCTGTTATAATTTTGATGACCGACCCTAGAGGGTTTATAATACCACGTTTGAATCTTTTAGGTGGAATTAATTGTTGTAATTTTTCTAGACTCTCATTTTTAATGTACTCCACCTGTATTTTAAGACTCCTGAACTCATCTGAATACGATTTGTTTGGGTGTAACATTTGACTAAATTCGGAATATTTTTTAATATTAAAGGAAAGGTCAGTACCAATGCATTGGAGGTTGATTATTTTAACAATAGACCATTTATCATATTGTAGAAACGCTTGGCCTAATTTCACCGGGAGAATCCCAGGGTTTTGGTTAATCTTTACCACTTGAAGGGCCTGGCTTGGGTGAGCCCAACTGGTCGTTGTCCATGTCACCAGGATCAAACACCACCTGTGGAGGACGTTTAACATTCTTAACTGGAACTTTAGTATCTCTGTTTTTTACTTTTATCGGTACGATGTTACGTTCTATCTGACCTGTAACTATGGCCTTTTGATACCTAGGTTTATCCTTAGCTTGTCTTTTATTTACGGCTTTAGTGAAGATCGGTTGGCCTATTTCTAAGACTGGTCTGGATTCACCTCCTCGCTTGGCTATAATTCTTTCCTTATTACTTTTTATTTTTTCAGAAATATATTTATAAATTGCTCGTGTTCTTTTCTTATGGTCTCTAATTAGTTGCTGATTGTATGCTTTATCGAATTCAGAGTTAAAAGTAGAGTTTAATTCCGTGTGACCGAACGCAGCTTCAAACGGTGTTAAATCAGTGGTACTGTGTATAGTGTTATTGTAAGCCATGACGGCGTAGGTCATAACTGATGCTGCGTCTGTAAATCTCTTTTCATATTTCGCTAATCGATATATTTCTATAATTGTGGAGTGAAACCGCTCTATGAGTCCCATAGAATTGGGGTTATTGGGTGTGCCTATGTGTAGTTTAATTTTATGCAAGTCCGTCAATTCTTTTAGTAATTCATTATTAAATTCGGTTCCCGGATCAGAACTTATCTTCTGTGGTACGCCGTAAAAACAAAAGTATTTCATTAATGCTCTGACCACATCGGGTGTAGAGCGAGATGCAATTTCTATAGCTTGTCCTAATTTGCTAAAAGCATCAATTAAAGTTAAATAGTATTTCGATTCTATACTAAACAGATCTATAAATATTTCCTGAAAGGGTTTGTTCTGAGTTTGTGTGAGCTGCAGTACAGGTTTAATTGGTTTTCTGTCATACTTAGAGGTTTTACGACGATCGCATGAATGGATTATGGCGGCAACGGTTTCGGATAAATTTGGCCAATGATAGTAACGACGGATTCTTTTAACAGTCTCCGTAATGCCACGATGACAGGTTTTGCCTTCGTGTAACTTAATCACAATAGCTTTCTGTTCCTGTTCATCTTCAACGTAAATAACGCGTTCGGTACATTCATAGAAATTAACCATATCTTTCTTAAATAGTGAAACTATGACATTACTAAAGTCTTTTCTATGTTCTGGATTCTCAAAATAAATGAAATACTTCATTTTCGGTTTTACATATTCTTTTAGAAATCTTTTAATATGATCTTGATTATGAAGAGGCAAAAACACTTCTAACACTTTTTGTTTGTCTCTAGACAAGTCTTTTACGTGGAGCTCATTACGAAACCAGCTAAAAACTAAGATTTGGTTAGGCTTGGTATCGATTGCTTCCTTCAATATCGGTATTCCATGGGATTCGAGATCTTCGGCTGAATGAACTGTTTGGATACTAGAAGGTTCAGTCGGTATAGGGTAATTATTGGGTATTTCTTCCAAGTCTGTATCGGAATCTAAATTTATAGTCATTGGGCTAGCTGTCGCGGTTCTTTCAGAGTCGGAAATAGAAATAGTTCTCGAGTCATCAGAATTTAGTGTGGCTACGTCCTCTAAATAATTTTGAAGTCTACTTTCTTTCTCGTCTATATTAACAATCATGGAAATATCGTCAGAAACGTTGGCTTCTCGTAGTGCTTTAAGTTGAATTCGAGATAACGCATCTGCAGTGACATTCTGTTTACCGTTTTTATATATAACATTAAAATCATATTCTTGTAATCGCAAGCGCCAACGCGTTAACTTGCTGTTAGGTTCCTTAAGTTGGTACAGCCAGACTAACGGTCTATGGTCAGTGTAAATATCGAATTTATGTCCATATAAATAAGGTCTGAAGTGTTTTGTGGCCCATATAATTGCCAATAACTCGCGTTCAATAGTACTGTATTTCTTTTCTGTATCTGTCAAGGTCCGACTGGCATAAGCTATCGGTTTATCACTGCCTACAGGGCCTTGTGACAAAACTGCGCCAATTGCCACTTCAGAGGCGTCGGTCGTTAATAAGAATGGTTTGTTCATATCTGGGTATTGTAATATTGGTGCGTTTATTAAAAGTTCCTTACATTTTTCAAAAGCTTCGGTATAATTTTGATCCATGACTACCCTTTTACCCTTTTTTAAACAGGCTGTCAATGGCTGTGTGATTTTGGAGAAGTCTTTAATAAACCGTCTGTAATAACCCACAAAACCTAAGAATCGTTTGATTTCCGTCTGTGTCCGTGGTAAGGGATATTTAAGAACTGCTTGTATTTTGTCGTTGTTTGGTCGTAGTCCGTTTTTAGTTAGTGTGTGTCCTAAGTACTGCACTTCCTTGCGTAAAAATTCGGACTTGTCTAACTGAACCTTCAGGTTAGTTTGACGAAGTCTATCGAAAACAGAACGTAGTTTTTGAATATGTTCTACTATGCCATTTGAATATATTAGTATATCGTCCAAATAAACCAAGCAATGTATACCCTGTAGGCCTCTCAAGACGTTATCGAGAGTTCTTTGAAAGGTGGCCGGAGCCGTTTTGAGACCAAATGGCATACGGAGGAATTCATAATGCCCATTCTGTGTAGAAAAGGCTGTCTTCTCGCTGTCAGAAACTTCAATTTGGTGATAACCGGACGCTAAATCCAATGTAGTGAAGTAGTTGCTTTTGCCAAGCTTGTCAAATAAGTCGCATATATTAGGAAGTGGGTACTTGTCATCGATCGTTATGTCATTGAGTCGGCGGTAGTCTATAACCATTCTATATTTAACCTGACCGGAGGCATCTGCCTTTTTTGGTACTAAATGGACAGGTGCGCTCCAAGGTGAATGTGATTCTCGGATCACGTTGTCCTTGAGGAGTTTTTCAACCTGTCGTTTGATTTCTTCGGCCTGTGCTGGAGCTTGCCTATAAGGTTTAATATAGATTGGATCTTCATTAGTAGTCCGTATGTGATGCTTTACTTGATTTGTAAAAGTCAAAGGCAAGTCTTCACAGTAAAATATGTCCTTATACTCGTAGCATAATTTACTAATTAGTTCATGTTCTTCTTGGTTAAGATGATCAAGTCTCAATTTCTGTAAGTTGGCTGTCAGTAACGAGTCAATGTCGATGTCGGTTAACCCAGTTGTGTTATTTACTATACAGTCTTCGGAGAAGTTGGTGACTTTGAAAGGAGCAGTTATAGTTAGCCTTACCTCAAATTCAGTTGCGTTCTGAATTATAGTGGAGGCAAGGTAATTTTCACACTTTACAATTGCAGCTGGCATTCTAACACTTTCGTGAAACTGCGTGTAATCTAATATGGCATAGCCGTCTTTCTTATTTACGGGTAGCTTCACCTTATGTTCTGTGCGAGGTTCAAGTTTAAGTTCATGGTCAGTGTTATAAATTATAGGAATATTAATGTCGCTTATCTTTAAAATTTTATTCTTGAAACATATACTAGCATTAAGTTGAGACATAAGATCCATTCCTATCAATCCATCATATCTATTATCCACGTCATAAATATAAAACTTATGATAACCGTTTACTTTAAAAATTGCAAAAAGAGGGACGTTAGCTACTTCATTATGTTCACTAGTAGCATGTGTACTTGTAACTGTAAATGGTTCGTAGAATTTTGACTGTGGGAAGTATTCATCAACTTTCCTTGGGCTTATGAAAGATCTAGTGCTTCCTGTATCCAACATAAATTTACCGTTTATGTCGGGAATGGTTATATAAGGATGTTTAAGATTAGCGTCAAACTTAAGTTCTATCATTTCGGGCGAACACAAACCAAATTTATTTGAAAATTTGGGACATCTTTCGAGTCTACTTTGTTTTTGGTTGAATCCGAATCATCAACTTTTTCAATAGCTTTAGGAATTTCAGAATTTAGGTTCTGGTCCCCGCAATCGTTATTAATGTACATATTTGTATAGTCATAGTCACAGTATCCCGCATAACATATACCATAATCATTGTAATTGGGGTCATAATAGTACTGTTCATTACTGGTATAAAGCTCGTTTATAGGAAAATTTTGTGGTTGCTTAACAGGTGCTGGAGCCGTTCTCATTGTCACATCGCGATCGCCTGATAAATTGCTAGGGGGACGGTAGCCCGGAGGTTGTGGAACTCTATAGCCGAATTGTCCTACTTGAGGTCTATAACCAAATTGTATTGCTTGGGGTCCATAACCAAATTGTGCTGCTTGGGGTCTATAACCGACTTGTTGTGGTTGTTTATTCCCGAGTTGTGGCAATTGTGGTCGAAAACCTATTTGTTGATTCGGCATATTTGGACGTACAAAAACTTGGTTAGGTATGCCGAATTTAAATTGAGGTTGATTTGTAAAAGGCCTGTAGTAATTATGTTGCAACTGAGGCGCTGCAACCGTAGGTTTCGAATTGTTAGAACTTAAAATAGCGCCTTTTTCAGATGATGGTAATAACTGATGACCTTGTGGTCGGTGTTGTAACATTTTGCTGCGTAAATTGTATTGTTCCTGGAAGTTAACCTCTTCAAGAACGAATTGTAAGGCTTCTTCCAAGGTGCTAGGATTTTTAATTCTAACAATCCGTACCATGTGTTCTGGTAAGTTGTACATAAAAACGTTAAGAGAAGTATTATTGTAGATAATTTTTTTAGCTTCTCTTAGCATAGCGGAACCGTTTTGATTAACCTTGGATATTAATACGGCGCGAATGTCTTGGATACGGCTGCAAAATTCTAAATATGATTCATTTGTTTTAATTTTTAGAGTCTCGAGCTCAATAGCCACGCATTCCTCACTCCTGGGATCACCAAAATGTTGGATCATCAAAGATTTGAATTCAGAATAAGTTTCAAGGTCGCCTCTTTCACTTAAAAGAGCCGCTGCCTTACCCTTTAATTTACTTGTAATATTTTGCATTAAAAATTCGTTTCGCTCTGAAGTCCCTTGATATTTTCCAATGACATATTCGCACTTCCGTAAAAATAAACTAAGTATATTAGTTTCACCACTAAATTCGGGGATTAATTTTAAAATATATTGAGGTATCAAGGTGTCTGACGATTGCATTGGAAACGGTGTTTCTGAACGAACCGAAGGGGTCGCCGCGGCCGCCGTCGCGGTTAAAGGAATTTGACCTTGATTCATTTTAGATAAAAATTAAAACTAACAATGCAATTAAATTATACAAAAAAAAAAAAATAATAAACCTCAATTCATATGTTAAATCACACCATAGAGTTAACAAGAATAGACAGAAACATTATTATTATTTTTTTTTTTTATTTAAACTAAGTAAATTAAACTACTAAAATGCTAATTACGTCTAATCACAATTTTGAATGTAGGGAATGAGGAAGGATGTAGAAGGTTACTCACATGCCAACCGCTTGATATATTTCCACCATCTCTGCTCACTCACGTTATCTAAACTTATTTATTTGGTTCGAAGATTGCCCAATATAGAATGCCTCACTGATTTTAAGCACGACGACTCTATATATAATCAGTAACCACTCGCGAAACACAGTCCACGTGTTTTGTTGTATTTCACAGGTTTTCACACTTGACTTTTCGCGGCGGAAACAGTTTGCGACAATCCTACCGGCTGCGCCAGTTAGATTTCGGGAGCGCAAATGAAACGGTGTTTGCGTGGAAGTAAGAGTTTATTACGACCCGAGCTTTACAGAAGTTTATGTAAGACTAACTTAGCCTATATTAATTCTAGTACATCGCAAAACTTATCCATAGGCTGGTGGTCGGCCACCCGCGGTCGCGACACACATCCTGTCACGTACGCCTAGGTGTCAAGTCAGCGTCTAGACTCTACCTCAGCGTTAAGTTGGGAACATAACTATATCAATCACGCCGACAAAGTGGTCAAATAAAAATTGGAAAAAAATGTTTTATTAGGGTATATGTAAAGTGGGAAGTGATTTTTTTTTTAATTTTAACCCTAACATGTGATATATCGTTGGATAGGTATTTAAAAATGAATAGGGGTTTACTGAAATTATTTTTTGATAATGTCAATAATTTCGGAAATAATCGCTCCAAAAGTAAAAAACAATGTGCCCCCCCCCCTCTAACTTTTGAACCATAAGTTTAGAAAATATAAAAAAAAATCTCAAAAGTAAAACTTTATAAGGACTTTCTAGGAAAATTATTTTGAACTTGATGGAAAGAACGGTTTTTGTACAAAAAAGACAACGGTTCTACAAAATAATTTCTGGACTAAGTTTGTAGTATAATCGTATATGCAAGCATTTTTTAAACTCATAAGTGGGTACACTTATTGTGACGGACGGGAAACTACGGAACCCTACACTGAGCGTGGCCCGACACACTCTTGGCCGGTTTTCTTCTATTCTGTCTTGTCACTCGTCACGCTATCATTAAACTCCTTTTCTTTCACATCACTTCTCACACAATCCATTCAGCTTTTCTTTGGTCTCCCTCTCTCTCCATCCAACCACATATAAAATTCATAAATCTTTTATCAACTTACGTTTCAAAAGACATTAAACATATTTAGTCCAATTTAATAAAATAAAAAGAGTTAGAGTTTGGCGAATTCAGACTTCGACGCACTGTCTCTGAAATAGTATAACCGGCAAAAAAACCGGCAAGCTAGCAAACGGAGTCGCCGTTAAAATATTGAAGCTCTTTTTAAAAGTACATGAAGTTCAGGTAGGATTTATATAGTAGCACATAAAACCCTTTCAAATCTAACGATAACAAGATAAGGCTTAAAATGGCTAGGCACAGTTGTACGAGTAGTGATGACCTTTCGAAAACTTTTAAGATCGAGTCTGGTGTTTCACAGGGGTGTGTTTAGTCGACCATATTTTTTAACACTTACACAATATATCATACGTATCATTTTGGATGAATGGGAGAAGGGTGTACCACAGTGGTGGCGAATGATACATAACCTGGAGCCTTCTGCTTCTAGGACTAACTTGAATAAGTTTGCCCCACTTTCGCGAGCCATAAGGATGCTGAACATTATAGCTACTGACGTGGATCTATTTCACTGCAGCCTGCCGAGGTTCACTGAAGCAGCACTTGTAATGTTGGGGTTCCTAAGAGGTGGTCTCAATGAAACAACCACATGCTTGTAGTACTATTTAATGAGTGCAATTAATGTTACATGAATATGTGGCTTATGAGGTATAGTGCTAATTCAGCATATTACGTATAAAGAAGTGTGCATACTTAATAATATAAGAGAGCATACATATTATTACACTTCACACTAAAGTGCATAGAAAATATATAAACGTTTTGAGTTGATTAATGTTGTGGTTGTGTTGTTTTTGTTAATTTAATAGTTAATATATTATTATTTGGTTATTTCTTTGAATATATATGTATAGCTGGTAATAACATCGCATTAGCATTAGCTGTAATGGTGTTATTTACAAAATTTTAAATAAATGAATAAATAATAATAACGTATGATATACACGACACGACCCTTGTAAAAATCAAAGAATTATGAAATACTACTTAAAAAAAAAAAACTTGATGACAAATTGTACATTTTGGTGTAAGTGGGCAAACTGTTACTAAAACCGAAGTGAAATATTGCGCGAGGTCGTTTTCAAGCTGAGAACTACTGTTTTACAATCGCTGTGCCTTTGATTCTAATAGTTTGGTGCTGCTGCTGGACAAAGTTGTCTTCATAGCCTTTCTTTTTTGCTGATGTTTTACTGTCGCCGATTTTCTCTCGCAAGTCGTGACGCCAGCGTTTCCTGGGTCATCCTCGACGATATTGCAAGACAATTCTGGCCGAAAGGTCATAATAATTATATTTTCTCTTTGAGATACAAAATCATCTACTGACCTCTTTCGCTCCAGTCTGGAGCCAGAGGGTGTCAGACTTTTATAGACTAAAACCACACCTATGTTCCTTCAGCTGCCCTTGCGTTCTAAGACCACGGTATCCTTACCCATTGTATTACTATAGACTTCGGCCCTGCTGAGGCTCTTTGAAGCTCGCGTGGAACACTACGTGCCGTCGATGACTTGTACGTACTGGACGGTCGGATGGTAAGACGACTCATTGCTCTTCGTTCGCAAGTCCACGCCTACGACGGCTGGTAGTCGTAGTCAGGGTCTCGGTGACTGGGCGTGAGGACGTCCGTTCCCTCACGCGAGCGGCCGATCGAAAATGTAAGCGCATCGAACAAGTTGACTTGAAATTCAAACCAAAGAGTATGTAATCACTATGAATCAAACTGGCCACTAACAAAAAAAAAAAGAAAATAGAATAAAACGTGCGTACTGACGAGAGCGTTATAGAAAATTGAAACTATAGAATCTTGGAGTAGTGAATTTTGTTTGTTTGATGAACTTGTAAATACTCGTATAAAGTCTGTCTAATAAGTCAATCGACTTGGGAATTTTGTATAATATTTAATCATTTAAAAAATCCTTATATTCGATACTTTTCATAAGGTTCTTCTGTTAGTAAACTATGATCTCTATCTCTTAATTAACCTTGATTATTGAACCCGTGTTGACTACATCAGATTTAATTAAATCCTGATAATTACCCAAGTCGTTTAACTTATTAGACAGACTCTAATACTTATATTTCTCTATTATATGATTTGGTCGACCAAATTGTCTTTTAATTATCTCAGAGATGGTGTAAAAACTAGAGTATGCAACACGGGGATAAAGCTGTCTTTGTCTTGGGCGGCTTGAATTCCTCACTTCACTCAGGTTTCTTTATTAACTCCCTCGCGATGCTCGGGAGTTAATTTTATAAATCCCTCACTGTCGTTCGGTATTAATATCAGCAACCTTCGTTTCGTTCGGAATTCAACATGCCACCCGCGACTTAAAGACACTGCTTTATCCCCTAGTCACATAAACTACTATTATTATCTGAATTAAAGACTAACTGACATTAAAAGCAATAATATAGCAATGAGATCGAATTTAACAGTATTCCAAAAGCGGATATTTCATCTGTTTATTATTAATTGTATTGGTCGCTAATAGAATATTGTAACCTTCATACTTGATTCTATTACCGACTCACAGCTGTGTCGATATTTTTGGTAATATTACAGTACACAAAAACAAAATGTATATTTTTGAACAAATTGGCTTATTTCTTGCTTATGTGACGTTTTGAGAGATTTCGTCACAGGCCATATTATTAATGTGAAATAATATTTGCATTCGTGGCTTCATGGCATTGGCTATATTTTATATGATTTCAAATCAAATAAAAATAGCGGGACGGAATGGGGGCCATGTAACTTTTTAAAGCTTCTTTCGAAGAATTAAATTTTATATCTCTTTAAAGACTATGTTCTTTTATAGAATCATGAAGCCGCAGAAGCTCAAGCAGTACGCCTCTGCTCAACTGGAAGCTGCGTTTCTAGCTATAAATGAAGGAACCAGCATATGCGAAGCTTCAAAAACCTATGGAATACTGAGGACAACTCTGCGTGACAAGAGAAATTATTTTGTGATTGTATTACAGATAAAAATATTTTTGTTACTGATTCGTAATATCTTATTAGTATGTAGGTAATTAAAAAGACTGATTATATATTTTTTAAATTAAAATAACAAATAATAAGTGCTCTAAGCGTTGCAGTAAAAAAATATGTTCATATTATAATAATGTTGATCTCATAACTATTGTTATTATATAATAAATACCTTAAAAACGATATTTTATTTTATTTAATAGTATAGAAGAAGTGACTACTTTGTAGCGGTCGGTAAAAGAAGCAGAAAAATCGGTAATAGAATCAACTATTCTTTTGGATTAAATAATTATTAAGTAACTATTGTGTTATTGAATATTGATTTTAAGCACTAAATTGCAAAGAATACTTCGATTAGATTAGTTATAAATTATAACATCTTTCCTAACATAGCTGCTTATATCTATTTTTTTTTAAGTGAATCCTAAGACAGCAAAAACTGGCGGTAATGTAAAAATGCAAAAACATTTGAAAATATAAAAATCCTATTTAAAAAACGACTTAACCAAACTACTTTCACGAAAAAAAAAACTAGAGTAAATTACCGCTTGCATTACAAAAAAAAAATGTAATCAGTTTAAAATACAATCCATATCCATATCCATATCCATACTTATCCATACTAATATTATAAATGCGAAAGTAACTCTGTCTGTCTGTCTGTCTGTCTTTGCTTCACGCCTAAACTACTGGACCGATTTGTGTGAAATTTGGTACAGACATAGTTTGGAACTTGAGAAAGGACATAGGATAGTTTTTATTACAAACAATAAAATAAAAAATAAAATAAAATTTATTCCGGACATACAGCGCCATCTATTGGTCAAGAGTCGGCATCAATTCAGTACTATCTGCCGGAAGTCACTATTCCACGCGAACGAAGTCGCGGGCAAAAGCTAGTTTGTTAATATTTTTCTATAAGAAGATAAGTTTTGCTGAAGTTTAACGATAAATTTTTAATAAATCAGTGAAAATCAGATTTAGTTCTATTGATTAAGTACGTAGTGGTGATGGTAGTTATGAAAGTAAACTCTTCAGGAACTGCACATCTCGCGCTCGTTCCGAATAAGCTCTGTTCTTTAGACAACATTCGAAGCACACGTCGTCTTTACTGCTGTGCTCAGAGTAACGGTAACTTTAGGTTGTCCCTCAGCACTGACACTACAAGCTGCTTGATAGTAAAAGTCTTTGCTGACGGAAACTTCACATCTTTCACCCTCATAATCTGCTGTGCACTGGCAGACTGGCTCCTCTTGTTCATTCACAGAACAAACGCCATTGTGTAGGCAATACTGATGGCACGCGTTGACCTTCCTTTCCACCGAGTTACAGACATCGTTTCTGAAACAACGAACGATTTAAACTAGGTAACTCAAGCAGTCACGCCATAAACTGTAACTAGGTATAAATTGTTAGTTATAGCAAAGATTATTTTTTAATAGAAGTGGAGAAAATTTGGTATTAGACCGAAGCCGAATTCTTTTTAATACATTTACGAAGAAATAAATAAAAGGGTTTTTTTTTTTCGAGGTGGGAAATCATCTAATGTCATCCCCCGCTCTTGAGCGGAGCGGGAGATAGTGTCAGACTCTTACTGACTAAAAACCCACTCCTGTTCCTTCGTTGCCTTCGTACCGGGGCTTGAGCTATCTTTCGAATTAACCCTGGCCCCAGTAGACATCGACCCAGCTTGGCCCCTGCTGTTGCGCTGATAGCTCCTTGAGGCGCGCGGGAACAGTGCGCGCCGTCGATGACTTGGGCTTCCGCCAGACAGATGCCGGACGGCCGGACAGCGAGCTATCCATGGCTCACTGTCCGCAAGCCCGTGCCTACGAGAGCGCCGTTGCCTAATGCGGTCGGCTCCTTTGCGAGCATTACTGCTTCGCAGAAGTCAGCGACCGCCTGCCACTCCTCCTCGCTCCGGGCCATGGCATCAACCAAGGCTCGGCGCGAGAGGTCACGAGGCCACGAGGGCATGGCAATGCTCCGCCTAAGCAGGGCACATCTCAACTGTGTGCTCCACCGTGTCCTCCGGGCGTTCCGCATAGTGGCGACACCTGGGCGTCACTTCCACATGAATCCGGTGCAGGAACCTCCCGAACTTGCCATGTCCGGGAGAGCCTGCGTCATACGGAAGGTAAGGACGCCGCTGTGAGATATTTCCAGCCACGCCTCAAAGAGGGGACTTACCGCCATAATTGTGGCGTGTCCAGTACTGGGTTGCGATAGTCGCTTACGCCATTTAACCATGAGATCCCCCCGGAGCTCTATACGCCATGCCGTAACCTGTCGCGGCAGCGGACTTTCACCTTGGCGTTGCATTACCACGCACGGTAGTGTCCAGGTTCAAAATAATTACTACGCGTTCCAAATGAGAATAGGACCGATTCCTATGTTTTGACGTCTCGTCGTACTGTCAAATCGAAGAAATTTTGGCAAAATTAAAGAACTCAGAGATGAGTAAAATTGAAGAACTGGATTTTGATTAAACTTTTTTCGTTCACAGTTCATAAATAAATTAAATTTCTCGTAAATTTATTAATATTTAAAAATTCCTTTCCTCGAGTACGACGAGACGTCAAAACATAGGAATCGGTCCTATTCTCATTTGGAACGCATTGCACATTTTATTTAGTCCGTATTTTAGATTTAAAAAAATACTGGACACGTATTTTTTTTTTTTTCGATTAAACAAAAAATAACAAAGTCCCATTAAAATTACGAACAACATTTTTTACGGCAACTAGCCTATTGTGGCGTGTTCCGCCTATTTCACCATGAGATCCCGCCGGAGCTCTGTCCGCCATGCCATGACCCGTCGCGGCAGCGGACTTTCACCCCGGCGTTGCATCTCCACGCGCATATCGTGCAAGTGTGCAAGGACTGTTGCCTCCAGATCCCACGGTGGTAGGCCAGCCAGAAGGCTCGCCGGCTTCGCGGGAGACCGTGCAGTATCCCCGAATCATCCTTATTACAGCATGGCTGCCGGTTGCGTTTTCAGAGACGGGGCCTACACCGGCGCCCCGTTGAGGGCCATGGACCGAACGATCCTCGCGTAGAGCCTCCGGCAGGAGCCGCTTGAGGGCAGCCCCAGCCCGGTTGAGTTTGGGAGCCAGACGTCGGAAATGCTCCACGAAATTCCACCGGCTGTCGAGGACGAGTCCCAGGTACTTCATCGTCGACCCGACACCGATGTGAACTCCTCCTACCATTAGTTGGGAACTCAATGGCGGCGCGTTCCGAGGGCGGCGACCGTGAAAACACATAGCCTCGGATTTGTGTAGCGCCACCTCGAGTCCCAACTCCTAGATCCTGTCAACGACCATCGCAACCCCGCGTGTCGCTAGAGCGACCGCCGCCTGGTACGACTCTCACATCAAGATGTCCTCCCCTTTGCATGACCGAGTGTCACCATTGTGTGAACCGTCAGGAGGACACAAGAGCAAACGGTGGAAGACTGCTTCTCTTGGCAGTGTTCTACAGCATCGTCGTGTCCTCGTAGGGACGGTCGATTGTAGGGACGTCTTGTGCCTAGTCCTAATACTGATCCATGGTCAGGAGCGATGAAAAATGTCAGACGGGCATAGCTGCAATGTTAGCTAAGGAGGTATAAGCACGCGCGAGGGAACGTATTTGTAGGGCCTTTAAAACAGTCCTGAATTTGCTCCCTAAGAATACTATTAGCTCCCATTCTGTATCATCTAGCATACAGTGAGATAAACCAAGTATTACCTGATGGAAGTCTCGCATCTTTCGCCGTCGTAGTCTGCTGTGCACTGGCAGACTGGCTCATCCTCTTCATTCACAGAACAGGCGCCGTCGTGTAAGCAGTGCTTGTGGCATGCGTTTATTTCGCATCGTTTGCCCGAGTATCCAGCATTGCAACTGAAATAATGAAGGTATAAAGTAGCGTTACTCGATTAGTCAGGATAATAGGCACATCAGCCTCACTGTACTCAGGCTTTTCAACCAGGAGGGGGAATGGGTCGCAATCCACCAAATGGGTCCAGTGTAGATTAGTTTATGTCACATATTTTAGATTTTTGACCTCTACGTCTCGGTTGCCCTACCCCTCATTAAATCAGTTATAAAATAAATTTGAATTTCAATTCATTGACAATATTTTAAGAGGAAAACTTAATATTATGGGGTAAAACTAAAATCGTTACAACCTTTACCCACATTTTGCCGATTTATGAAAACATGAAAGTGTACTTCCAAAATTCGTAGTGCAGATCTTACCCTGTAGTAAATATTGTAAAAAATAAACCAAGGTTGCGTCTCTGTCACACGGAGACGCAAAGCGAAGCTATGCGAACTTTTGAGTCAGCGAAACAACACAGAAATTTACTTAAAATAAGGAAATTTGAGTAAACACCGCGGCTTCACGGTGCATCTCACAGTGCCTCGCTGCGCAGAACTAAACAACTGTGTGACGTACTAAAAACGGGCAAGTGACGTGGGTCTACCTTTTATAGCAGAACTTTTTACGTCATAATATTGTTTTGCATAACAACGGATAGCATAAACTTCATTTCGCAGAAAATCATTTCGCATACACTCAGTTGTCATACATTCAAAACTCATAATTTTGTTAGTCAGAATCATCTTTAGGCATAATGTTTATATCCATAATAATTAAAAAGCAGAACCATCATATCGCAGAAAATTCACAGTCAGAATCGTCTTTTGGCATACATTTTATATCGATAGTCATTAAAAGGCAGAACTGATTTTTTTCGCCACACACATGCGACGATAACGTTAATTGCTGCCTCTTTCTGATCAGGCATTGTGAAAATAAGTTGTTTTTGCATGATGATGCATGTAGCATGCAAACAGGCATACAACATGCAAGCAGGCATGCAACATGCAGCATGCATGCAAGCAGGCATGCAACATGCAGCATGCATGCAACATGGAGCATGCATGCAACATGCAAGCAGGCATGCAACATGCAGCATGCATGCAACATGCAAGCAGGCATGCAACATGCAGCATGCATGCAACATGCAACCAGGCACGCAACATGCAGCATGCATGCAGCATGCAAGCAGGCATGCAACATGCAGCATGCATGCAACATGCAAGCAGGCATGCAACATGCAGCAGGCATGCAACATGCAGCAAGCATTGTTTCTGTCACGGCTCCGGCGCTGCGGGGTTTGGGCGGCGCCACGCGAGCTTATCGTCACAGATGGTTTTAACGCTCACCACCGCAGCTTCGGCTTGCTGGCCGCGCCTACGCGGGTTTAAATTACACTCTAGGGGTAGGGCAGACAAGACTGCGTAAAGTCGGTTTCGCAGCGATTCGTTTCTGTCACAAAATTTTGCAGCACAACGTATTGACTTTTTATGACACAAATTTAATTTAATATTGAAAATGCTACCAATACATGCTTTATTTAGAACATTCTATGTCACTTTTGCAGACCATTCGATTTTAAATACATTGCACGTAGGTTATCTAACCATTTGACAGCATAAATTTACTTTATTTAAATTATCAGTTTAATTCCATATATTATTAAGTTTTTGATGTTTTGAACACTAATTTTTACAAGAAGATACATCTATTTTAATTTTTGATGTTCAAATATGCACCCATACCAAATAATCGTATCTCTAAATAAATGTTATGCTAAACAAAATTATGCATAATATTAATTATGGCAAAGGTAATTATGCGAAACAAAATTCTGCCAAGATAAAAGTCTGCCATTGTAAATTCGGACACGTAAATATTCTGCCAAACAAAAGTTATGCTAAATAATTTTTATGCCTTAAAAATATTCGATTAAATAAGATTATGCCATGTGAGTTATGCCAAATAAAAATCGGAGTATCAAGATTCTGCCAAATAGAAGGAACCCAAGTGACGTATATACGTGGGCGGGACAAAAAAGGCATTATTTGTCCGACTGCCGGTGGGTGCGGCTAGTAACATAGAATAGGTTACTTCTAGGCTCTGTACTAAAAGATTTCCGGGTTGCAGCCATCAGGAAATACAGACTCCAGCAGGGAATTCCACTTCTTGCCTGTACGCATAATGAACGTGTTCCCAATCGTTTATTGCGTATAGGAGGTATGTCTACCATGTTTCTGTGGCGTATGGCCGTACGTCTGGTGGTCCGATGATGGAACGGTCTAGGCGAAATTAGGCTATGCGATTTCGACGCACACTCCCGTAAATGCAACCAGTAGAAAACCGGCAAGCTGGCGTCGATACTCAAGACTTAGAAGCGTCAACTCACGTGTGCATCATTGCCAAAGATCTAATAATATATAATTATTTATTATTTTATACCATTCCTGTTCTAGTGTAAACTTGCACTTTACTCTCCTAAATAAACCATTCATGCAATCCTAATGAGATGAACAATTGAACAAGTATTACCTGCATGTAGGTTGTCCTTCAGCATTGACACTACAATTTCCTTCCAAACAATAGTTTTGACAGATTGAAGACTCAGGCTTCGAGTTATTCGGAATCAGACTCTGAAGAGCTTGGCAGCTCCTTATTCCCTGAATTTGTTCCTGTATTGAGTAGTTGGTTGCTACAAGTTGCAAACTCGTATCATCTAAGCTAGAAATCGTATCTAGTTTTTTTACAACATGATCTGATGAATTCTTCGGTAATTGCCAAATTCCCACTTCTTCATAGTGCTGCCAGTAGATAAAATCTTCTGATATGGCTAATGAACCTGCATAAGATCCTTTTTGTACACTATATGAAGTTGCTTTGTTCTTTCCATTAAAATCTGAACTTACAATAGAATCCTGTTTGCTACCATTTCTCTCAATCCAGTACACTCTCTGCGTCTGTTGATCGATTTCCAAGCAGAATTGATAAGTAATACCACTGTCTACAACACGAACAACTTCTCTCTTAGAGCCATCTAAACGAGCCCTCTCTATCTCTTTGTCTGTGATCCAGTAAATATACCTGTAATTTGTAAATGTTCAAAATGTTTAAAACAAATTATAACCTACACACGAAGGCAAACTTATCGGAGGAAAAATTAAAATGATGTATTAAAACATCTTTTATTATTTTGAACTAGTTTCTGGCCACAACTTCGTTTGCATAAACATCAGGATTGGATTCAAAGAGAAATCAAAAAAAATATTTTGTGATATAGTTCGAGTGCTTTTTTTTGTCACCAGGTTGTATCTCATGAACTGTGACAGGTAGACAGTTGAAATTTTCACAGATGATGTATTACTGTTGTTGCTGTAACAACAAATACTAAAACAGAATAAAATAAATATTTATGTGAGCCTCTCGTATAACAAACGTGATTTTTTTGCCGTTTTTTTCTATAGACGGTACGGAGCCTTTTGTGCGCAAGTCGGACTGTTTTTTAATTTCTCAATACTCAATACTTTATTACATTCCATATTGTGTACATTGGTGGTATAACATATTTTGAAGATCAATATGGACCCTGACGGGCACAGTAAAGTTAGGAGAGAGGATGAAGGCTAAATCACAATGCATGGAATTTATTATTATTGGCAGATCTAATAGATGTAGTTAGGTATATAATATGGTGTAATGTTATAAATTATGTTTATTTTTGTCATCGTTATTATTAAATTTGTTATAGAATACACTACTAAGTAAATTGCAAGCATGCACCGGCCTCGATAGAGCGTGTGGTAACAGCCCTACACGCGTAACCGAAACCGCTGACGACGCTGGCGACGCTCGTCACTCGATGCCCATGTTTACCGGATGTGTCTTTTACGTATTAATTATAAAATATTATTTGTTCATTCTAGATCTAATATCGATCGGAAAAGGATTATTTTATTGTAGTACTTTAGCAATAAGTTTTAGTTTGTAATTTTACTTTGATTAAAGTTAGTTTGAAATCATTTTGGTTTTTTTTTGGGTCCTCCGACAGCGACGTACATATTTAATTAATTTATTTATTTATTTAAACCTTTATGCACAAAAAAACTGTACAAAGGCGGACTTAATGCCTTAGGCATTATCTGCCAGTCGACTTTAGGGTGGTGCAGAAACATAACATGGCAGGTGCAACTGAATATATAGGCAAAACAGAAGAGAAACAAATATATACAATATTAAATACATACTTAGATACATACATATAAATAAACAATACTGTAGTGAAAAACAAATCCAACACATTAGCGCGGTGATGATTCTACCAACATCTTGCGACTCACGTGCCTTCACCTTAAAAGAAAATCGGCTTGTTGCCATCCTGATATTCAGAGGGAGCGCATTCCAAAGAGATATCGCCTGGACGAAAAAGGAAGAGTGGATAAGCCCAGAGCGGCGTGAGGGGCATCGTAGAAGACGATTATTAGTAGACCGAAGATTTTTATTGTGTCCAGAGCAAAGAAATTGAAGTTCTGAAGTCAGATAAGAAGAGGAAGAAGGATTATCCAGAAAAGAGAACAGGGTAGTCAAGGCCCCTAGCGCTCTGCGCTGGCGAATGGGTAACCATTTTAAAAGCAAACGATGCTCTGATACATGATCGTACTTACGGAGGTTGAAGACAAATCGAATGCAGTTATTCAGAAGACGGTCAAGTTTATTGAGGAGATCTGCATTCAGGTCATAGTAGCACACATCAGCATAGTCGATTATGGGAAAGATTAGGGATTGTACAAGCATTGCCTTTATGTGAGCTGGGAGAAGATTCTTGAGACGATATAGAGACCGTAACGTTCCAGTGACTTTTTGGCTGACATTAGTGATCTGCTTCCGCCAATCCAGACAAGCATCAACATACAGACCAAGATCCTTGACCTCAGAGCCAAACGGAATCACCGTATTGTTGAAGATTACGGGTGGTACGGTTAGTCCATCTAGCTTTCTTAGACTATGGGGGCTCCCAACTATAATGGCCTGACACTTCGTAGGATTAACCGCCACTCCGAATCTATCAGACCAGTTTTGAATCACCTGTAAATCCCGGTTTAGCTCTTCGATCGCATCCGATATGTTGTCCACACTTGACCGACAGTACAGCTGCAAATCATCAGCATAGAGATGATACGCACACTGAAGTTTAGCAGTTATAAAGTTTATAAAAACAGAGAACAAAAGAGGAGATAAAATACCGCCTTGGGGGACGCCAGCTGCAAGGTCGCACCACCCTGAAGCAGAGTCTCCAGCACGAACCGACTGCTGGCGCCCCCGAAGATAAGAAGAAAACCATTCCAGTACTTCGGGAGAGACCATAAGACAAGAAAGGATAGACAAGAGGACTTCGTGATTGACGGTATTAAAAGCATTAGAGAAGTCAATTAACACCAAAGTAGTAACTTTGGTGTCTTCCATTCCCCGCCTTATATCGTCAGTCACTTTTAGGAGAGCTGTCACAGTACTGTGCCCGGGCCTGAATCCAGATTGGAATGGGCTGATGAGAGAGTTCTGGTAAATAAACTTGGAAAACTGTTTATGAACACAGGCCTCGAGCACCTTGGACAGGAACGGTAGGATGGAAATTGGACGAAAGTGCCCGGAAAGGGAGGGGTTAGGAACCTTGGGTAGTGGCCGAACATAAGCTTTACACCATAGGGAAGGAAATATACATGAGGATAGAGAAAAATTAACGATGTGGGATATAGCAGGAAGAAGTTGATCCAAAGCAGACACGATCATGTGACGACTAATGTTATCGCAACCCACTGCTTTGGATTTAATGGAGAGGATAATCTTTTTGATCTCTTCCGAATTGACTGGGGTGAAAACAAAGGGAGTGATGTTGGGACGCGTCAGACCAGTAAGATAACCAATAGTTTGACTTTTGGTTAGAGTGTCAAGCATAGGAACAGTGGAGAAATACAAGTTCAGCTCGTCTAAGCCAATTGTGTTAGGAAGGTCCGAATGTGCGGGTTTACCGATACCTAGAGTTCTGAGGAATTTCCAAATATCGGCCGAAGAAGAGGAAGTGATGTTATTTAGAATGTGTCGGCGTTTTGCGTTGCGTATCATCTGGTTACACTGGTTCCTGGCAGACTTGAAGAAGGCCCAATTGTCCTCCGAGCGATCCCTCTTAAATTTCCGGAACGCACGGTCCCTACGCCGCATAGCCATCTCAATTTCTCTGTTCATCCAGGGTGCAGGTGGACGCTTCAACTTAACTCTTCTGACAGGAGCGTGCTTGTCGTATAGCCTGGTCACAATACTGTTGAAAATGCTGACTTTATCGTCAACTGTAGCAGCTTCCTGTAAGGATGACCAGTCAATATCTGATGCATCGTTCTGAAGTTGCTCAATATTCATGCGAGTAAAGGCACGCCTGTACTGGAACATGGGTTTGGGTTTAGGAGGTTTAAGGACATAGGACAGATAAATGAGATCATGATGGGAAAAGCCAGGGGCATCAAGTTGACCATGCGAGGACACTAAGGAAGGGTTAGAGGTGAGGATCAAGTCAAGCCAAGTATCATCACCATTTCTATTATGGTGCGTGGGTTGGAGAGGTAATACATGTAGAATGGCTGACTGGATAAGATGCAAGAGTTTACGGGAGCGAGGGGAGTTCTGGGCAAGGAGGTTAGTGTTAAAATCTCCCATGATGATATGATGTGCATACTCCGAACCCAAAGATTCAAGTACCGATTCGAATTCGGTGAAAAAATCTACAGTAGGGGGACAATAGACGACACCCAAAACGGCTTTAGCTCCTTTGACACAAACCTCTAGAAAAAGAAATTCAGCAGCATCAGTTGAAGAAGAAGTTGTTAGAATTTTATATGGGAAATCGCTGCGAATGTATATAGCTACACCACCCCCCCTCCTACCAATCCGATCATTCCGAAGAAGAACGAATCCGGGGAGGGAGTAGGTTGTAGATAGAAGTTCAGGTTTGAGCCAGGTCTCGGAAATCAGGACAGCGTGTACGTTGTTACAGGAAAACGTATCGTACAGCTCACTATGGTGACTAGGGACACTTTGGGCATTTATATGGCAAACGTTAAATAACTTCTTAATTGTATATGCATGTTTATTTATTAAGTTTATGTAAAAGTATTGGTAGATTTTGTTAGAATTTTATTTATTTTGGTCGTCATTATTATGAAATAATAATATTATTGATTAATTTATGTATGCAATGTCTTAATATAAGTAAATTAAATGTCAGATATTTTAATTTAGTTTTATCGACATTATTTTTTTTAAATTATGTCAGATATTTTATTTATATTTGTTATCATTATTATTAAATTATGTTATTATTGATTAATTTATGTATGTAATGTATTTTATAAGTAAATTAAATGTCAGGTATTTTTATCGTCATCATTATTAAATCATATATATATTTGTTTTAACTAGTTGTTGTATTTTTATTATAATTAAATAAATACATGCCTCGTCGGCAGTTATATTTTTAAGCCGTTTGGAGTTGAAACTCTCGGGCCGTGGGGTCCGAGTGCTCATATGCTTTTTAAAGAATTGTCAAAACGCTTAATTGACGCTTCGCGTGACCCAAGGGCTGGCTACCTCGGTCAGAGAATAAGCATTGCCATACAACGTGGTTACGTGGCAGAGCCGCCAGCCTTTTGGGCACACTTCCTGTCGAAAGCGACGCGGAGGAGTTTTATGACGTCATATTTAGCTAGGCATTTAGTGTATAAATTACTTTTAAATTATTTAAGTTATTGTTTAATGTATATTTATTTAAATTAATTATGTGTAAATTTAAATTATATTTTATTCACCATAGTACCTAAATTATTTTGCGCTTCTGTAAGTACTTACATTTATTACAGCAATACAGTATAATTAATAGTTTTTATTGTAGGCGATATTTATCGTTATAGTATTCGTCTATAGTATAGTAGCATTTTAGCAGTCTATTAGAAACTGTTTCAGTTTATTGATAAACATATTATTACTATCTGCATTTTTGATGAATTCTGGCAACTTATTATACATTTTAATAGACATAACAAATGCGCTAGAAGAGTGCATTTTCAATCGTGAAGCGGGTATGTTAAGCCTATATTTATGTCTAAATGTAATTTTAGTTTGGATGTCCTCTCTTTTGGTATAGAATTGTGGATATTTTCGAACAAATTTGCAAATTTCCAAAATATAAAGGCAAACACGAGTGAGATTTAGTCAATAAAAGACTGACACGCGCTCCCTTCCAAGGACGACAGTGTCATTAGATGATTTCCCACCTAAAAAATAAAAAATAAATACTTTTTACAAGTAAGTGTGTGTGATTATAAATTATCGCCAGTAACGTACCCTCCACAGCTGTCTACGGCGATATCGTTGCACCTGCGATCCAACGTAAGTAACAGATTGTCTTGGTGACAATCATCTGCTTGGTTGGAACATACAGGATTAAATGAAAACGTGTGTAATGAGTTTGAATCCCCCCAGATCAGTAACTGTAAGACGGGGTCGTAGATGATTAGTACGTAGAATTCGCTTCTTTTCCTCCTTAATAAAGATTGTACTTTTCCGGTTGACATATCAAAGCTGTATATTGACATGTTCGTATTATTGACATCTGCAAACAGAACCCTGTAGCTTACAGGATCATATGTCACTGAAGTAATTCGAGTAACTAACGGAATCTCTTCCGTGTGCGTTAAGCGTCCGTTGTAATAAAAGTACAATTGTTTCTTTCCGGCTGCGACGATGTCTGAAACAAGGAAAACATATTGTAAATTCCTAAATAGATTTTGACTTTCTTCATCTTTTCATAAAATACGCAGCTCATACAAATGATTTCTAAATTACTTGCATTCTTGCTCATCTACAAAAAAGTACTTTCCACAATTTACTGTTTATCTTTATTATACTTATTATTAATATTATTACGAGGTAAAGTTAACAGGCCTGTTGGTCTAGTGGTTAGTGACCCTGACTGCTATGCCGGAGGTTGTGGGTTCGATTCCCACCCAGGACAAATGTTTGTGTGATGAGCATAATCATTTGTTCTGTGTCTGGGTGTAATTTATCTATAATATGTATGTATTTAAAAATATATAAGTATGTTTATCAGTTGTCTAGTACCCATAACACAAGCTCTGCTTAGCTTGGGACTAGACGGCGTTGTGTGATAGTTGTGGAATATTATATTATTATATTATATTATATAAAGTTTGTTTTTCTTTATTTTTATGATTTTTGTTTGTAGGAGGTAATCTCTGAAAGTACAGTAGCCCAATTCACGTAATGAAAACCGTAACGATATAGTAGCAATTCAGTTGTTTTGACCATTTCCGTATTCACATCCATCAATCGAGTTTGAACGACACCGATTTTAAAGGTTTTTGAAATTCGCCGATTAAAAAATAAATCTATATTAAATTATCCTGATAGAATGCTTGTTAATGTAACTGGAAATAAGTCGATAGATCGTGATACCGTTTTTGGATAGGACTTCGATCGAACGACTATAAAACTTCAACGATTTTTGGCTTGTTTGATTTTACGTGAATCAGTCTACTGATCCGAGTGCAATAATTGTGTCACCGATAGAAAGCTGCTTTATTCTTGAGTGACAGGTATGCGGGGAAAAGATAGTCTACTAATAAATTAAATGTTTAAAGAGTTACATAGTACGATACGATTTTTTTTTATGTTTGTTTTCTTCTAAGCACATTATCGGAGCCTTTCTCTAATGCAGCTTATATCTTTGATAATAATTACTTGTATTAGGTTACGATGCGGCTAACATGGCTTTTCTGTGACCAAAAGCCAACATTAAAAATTATATAAACTGGGAAGAAAAAGAACTAGTTTTTTAAGCGATTCAATTATATGGCATCAGCAGCTTCGGGTAGACTTAGAAGTCAGAAGAGCTTTCTCCACTGCACACAGGCCATTCGGAACCAACCATCCACAGTGAGATGTAAGTTGTCAGAGGAACTCGTTTTGCTACTGTTTTGGTGTACAATAAAGTTTATTCTATTCTATTAATTTAAGGATTTATTTCAAATGTACCTTTAGCAGGTACTTTTGAATAGTCAAATGTTGGTTAGGCCAAGAAAAGTGAAGCTAAATTGCACGAATTCCAAAGCATATATCTCTATGGAGAAGAACAAGCAAAAAACTCCATGGACGCTCTTTTAAATCATAATACGGGTGACATAATTATAATCTTGGTTACAAACTTGTTGCTTCTATTGTGTGAGCACAATGAAGTTATTCAAATATAGAAATATTAAGCTACTAGCAGCAAAGAAATGACCGGTCTCAACTGTCGGCGCCCGTTTACGAGCATGACGCGTCCATCAGCCCCACTCAGCTTAACCATTTTGAAGAGAACTGAATGACCCAATAACACGTGCCACCAACAGCGAGACATTTGAGTGAGCATGACAAACTCTCAACTGCTATGCTCGTAATGTCAAAAAAAAGTTGTAACCTGATAAAAATGCTCAATGGTATACTTCAAATCAAGCAATTTTTTTTTCAAATTTGTGAATGTGAAGTCACATTCACAAATTTGAAAAAAAAAAGAACTTCTATATAATACAATGCTGTTGTTTCCAAACACAAAAGTAATAAATGATCACAAGTTTCAACAATAATGTTTTTAAATAACAAAATATAAGTAAAATAAAATAATAATAATTTCCAAACTAATCAATTAGGACACCATATTGGTAATGGACCTGCATTTTGCCAAGCCTTTTAGCTTGAATATAATCCTCCAACTTATAATATGCTTGCGTGGTGTATATATTGTGCGTTTAATACAAGATTTAAATTTCGTTTCATTGAATTCTAAAATTTGGGGAGGTATTCTACCACCGCCCGACTTCGTTCAACCCCAGGAACATCGGCCACCCAGACGCCATCTGCAGTGGCCTATCTGGAAATCTATCAATAGGTTGCGCACCCAAGTAGGCCGTTGTAAACATATCCTGGCAAAACGGGGTATTATAGACCCCCCCGATACCCAGTGTGAGTGTGGTGCTCCTGATCAGACAATAGCATACTTATTAGGGTGCTCAAAGTGTCCCAACATCACTTTGGAGAACCTTTGGAGAACGCCACTGATGCCGCTATAAACGTGGCAACATACTGGGCCCAAAACTTTAATGAAAGACAAAATCGTCGGTTCGATAAGAAGAAGAAGAAGAAAAAGATTATGGCACTGAAATAATTTCATAATTTGTACACGTATAGAATAAATCAAATAATAAATTCTAATACGAAACGTATTGATTGCATTAGTTGGGACTTGGGACCCATCTTCTATATATATTATACATATAATATAACAGTAAAATTGTGGATCGATAGCTTTTATATAGATTAATTGACTCAAAAACTACTGAACCGATTCTGTTCAAATTTTGCACACATAATCCTTATAGGCCAGGTCAACTGAGAACTTATAAATTATCACGCTATTTACTATGGGCAGCAATATTCCAAAATAAGGAGGTAAAAAAGGTATTGAACGTCACTTGCAATGAAAAAAAAATGTCATTATTTTATCTTCATTTTTTGTAATAAGAATGACATTTACTATATTTTCAAAACAAATTTGACATGTGTTTATCTATTCCCTTGTAACACGTATTAAATCAAAATGGCGACCAAAATTACGTAATATAATATTACATCGTTCCATTTAGCTTCAAATTCTTCTTTTGAAATGAAAGTCACGAAATCACGCTATCCTCACGTTATTATCGATAAGGGGTCAATCAGTCAATTATGTCATGTATACACCGTTCAATTTTGATCGTTTTAATCCTGTGGAGGGTCGATCCGGTACATGAAACACTACCGATTTGTAAAGATAATATTAAAAAATAAAGTGCCTTTTTTTCAAAACTCGTATTAATTTACACGAGTATGAAATTAATTTCTTTAAGAAAACGTCAGCGGAGCGAGTTCAATGGCCTGTAGGTAGTACTCGGCGTTGCGTACAAACTGTATTAATAGCTGAATTAATAGGTAATTTAAATACCCTTCAATGGTGGTTGCGAATTGTCATGTGAGTCATGACACCTGGGCCGTCTCCAAGTGACGATTGGAGGAGTTTTAGGATTTACTCTCTCTCACGGTTTCAGCCACCTTGCTCACCGTACTAAGTGACGGCTTTCCATTCCCTCTGGCTCCATATCATGACCTGACGCTTCTGTGGCCACTTTTTTAGGGTTCCGTAGCCAAATGGCAAAAAACGGAACCCTTATAGATTCGTCATGTCTGTCTGTCTGTCTGTCTGTCTGTCTGTCTGTCTGTCTGTCTGTCCGTCCGTATGTCACAGCCACTTTTTTCCGAAACTATAAGAGCTATACTGTTGAAACTTTGTAAGTAGATGTATTCTGTGAACCGCATTAAGATTTTCACACAAAAATAGAAAAAAAGCAATAAATTTTGGGGGTCCCCATACATAGAACTGGAACTCAAAAATTTTTTTTTCATCCAACCCATGCGTGTGGGGTATCTATGGATAGGTCTTCAAAAATGATACTGAGGTTTCTAATATCATTTTTTTCTAAACTGAATAGTTTGCGCGAGAGACACTTCCAAAGTGGTAAAATGTGTGTCCCCCCCCCTCTAACTTCTAAGATAAGAGAATGATAAAACTAAAAAAAATATATGATATACATTACTATAAAAACTACCAACGAAAATTGGTTTGAATGAAATCCAGTAAGCAGTTTTTTTTTAATGCGTCATAAACCGAAAAAAATACACTATTATTAAAACATCGATCAAAGTTACAACACATAACAAGAACTTTTATATTATGTTACTTGCTGCTACGGAACCCTTCATGGGCGAGTCCGACTCGCACTTGGCCGGTTTTTTAAAGTGGCCGTAGCAATATTCTTGCGTGCTAAATTTAGTGGCCCTAGAACGTAAGGGGCAAGTGAAGGAAGTGAATTTTAATATCAATAAAAGTCTGACACTCTTTCTCACTCTCCACCCAGAGTGGGAGAATGTATATAATTGTTTTCCTACCTCAAAAAGAGAGGCAACTGATATTATAGGCTGCAGGTATTACCCTCAGGATCACTCTCCGTACTGATTTTTTATACATTTTGGCAACTAAAAACTGTTTTTACAGCCTACTTTTTTGTGGTGAGAAAATCATCCAATGACATCCCCCGCTCTTGGGCGGAGCGGGAGATGTTGTCACTTTTACTGACTAAAAAGCTACTCCTGTTCCTTCGTTGAATTTCGTACCGGGGCCAAATCTTTCTTTCAGAAACAAATCCTTGGCCCCAGCAGGCTTCGGCCCTGCTGGGGCCCTACGGTTTGATGACAACTCCTTGAGGCGCGCCGTCGACGTCTTGGTCTCGGTATGGAAGCTTACCGGACGGTTGGACGGCGAGCTACCCATTGCTCACCGTCTTCAAGCTCGCGCCTATGGTGGCAGGAAATCGGGATCGGAATTCTGGCTATGGCTGGGGCGTGAGCCCCGTTGCGAAGGACGTTGGGAGGTGACCGCCTGCCACTCCTCCTCGCTCCGGCTTGTACCAAGGCCCAGCGGGAGAGATTGCTGCCGCGGATCGCCCCTACGAGGACATGGCATTGCTCTGCCTAAGCGGAGCACACCTCAACCGTATGCTCCACCGTGCCTTCGGGCGGTCCACAGAATGGTGACACCCGGGCGTCACTTCCACACGAATCCGCACGAATGCAGAAACTTCTCGAACTGACCATGTCCAGTTAAGATCTGCATCATGCGGAAGGTGAGGACGCCGTGAGGTCTTTCCAGCTACGCCTCAATACTCACCGTCATAATTATAGCATGCCCATTACAGCCTACTTTAAATAGCACTTATTTAATGGTGTTGGAATCTACTGTGTGTCAATATGCCTCTTGAAAAACAAATCGTTTTAAAATCGTACATTGTTTTACCGTAATATAAAATGGAAACCTACTAACGCCTTTTCCCGTGGAGTAAGTAGCGACAGTTGATTCTCGTTAATTCAAACCTGCGATAATTCGAACCTCTCTATAATTCAAAGTTATCACGAGCTCCCTAGAAAATCTCTTTGTATTTAGAACTAAATCAATACATTTTTGAGCACTTGGTAATTCGACCGAAAAAATCACCTCTACGTAACAAAACGACGCGTTAATTCGAACTCATAGTCGTCAAGCACTCGATTCATCGACTCAATTCAGAGCTGCAGAGAGATAGGGAGAGAAAGATTGCAGAAATTGCACAGGTATGTAAGTTAATTTTGAGACAAGTTCAAACTTGACACGAGCCGTTGTTTTTGTAATGCTTAGTTTAAAACACACTTCTCCACGACTTGTTTAGTTAAGTTTCAATTCGAAACATTATTTTTTGAACCATTTGATATTTCGAACATTCGTTAATTCGTAATATTTTAGGAGTCCCTCGGGTTTTGAATTAACGAGAGTCAACTATATTTACATAGATTTCCAATTGCTGCATCCTTACATATGCCTTTTGCTTCGTTTACGTTCACAAGGTAATTGGCGTTTTGACTTATAACTATTTTATATGATAGAAAAATAAACGAATTGGTTCCTTTGATATGAATCGCAAGCACAGAAATATTATTTACTGTTGTGTTTTACGAACCTGACGTGGACAAAGTCGTCGGCAACAGCTAGTCCAGTATAAACTTATTATAAACATAGACATATTATAAAGAGATAAAGTTTATTTCTTTTTGTAGGAGATAATCTCTGGAAGTACTGGTCCGAATGCGATAATTTTTTCACCGATAGAAAACTGCTTTATTCATAAGTGACGCTATATTTTATGTACGCGGCCGAAGCTGTGGAGAAAAGCTAGTATTGAATAGAATGATTTTGGTTAAGATTATTTAATGGGTCAAGACTGTTTTTTTTAAGGCAAAGGTCATTTAACGTCTTCTTCCTTTTTATGGCGGTGCGAGAGGGCGTGTTAGACTTATACTGAGTAAAGCCACACCTATGATACTTCAGTTGCTTTTCAGCGTAGCGTTCCAGGACTACAGTCTTTTGGAAGTCAACCCATGGCCCCAGTAGGCTTCGATCCTACTGGAGCCCTCCAACTTTGAAATATTACGCTTGCTCCGGATGGTTACCTGTGGGCCGACCATAAGACCTTAAAGCAAAATTGTTTTAAAATTACTTAGGCTTTTCGTACCATGACGCCTTCAAAAAAAAAAGTTGCTCGGACGCAGCGGATTTATTATTGTTTTCTAAATAAATACCATTTAAAGTGTTTTTTGTGACATATAAAGTATTTAAAACTTATTTCGATGCCTAAACGAGCCCAGTTAATTGTTTAATCTGATGATTTTTGTCCATACGTGGGTTATTAATTTATTATTGTATTCTAGATGGCGAACATATAATATGATTTTTTTAGTTTCCGGAAGCAGATAACTCTGAATTCAACAGTGCACGAACAACAACACAAACAACAAGTTATTACACTGGAATACACTGTTTAACTTTACCTTGATTCCATGACGTCCCTAAACAATAAGTTTCAAGGATAACATACGCACTTCGTGGGTTCAATTATCCGCTTCGAACACCAACCACTTGATGACAGATTACCTAAGTACTCTACATATATTTAAGCACTTAAAAACTATTTTAATATTTCAAAATCGGTTCGCACTCAACAAATCAACACTGATAAGAAACTTGTTAATGTAAACATACGTTCCGAATTCTGAATACGATTCACACTAACTTGCAACTAAAATTAAATGTGTAAATTCTTAAAAGTTATTACGTCCTTTATAAGAAAGTTACTTAGGTATATCGTTTTAAAAATATATTTTAAAAAGAAATTTTTTGAGTTCAATGTATTCATAATGAACTAGCAATTCAAACAAACAAGTGAAAGAGACAACGCTATATCTATACTTTTTATATATAATATTATAAAGCTGAAGAGTTTGTTTGTTTGTTTGTTTGTTTGTTTGAACGCGCTAATCTCTGGAACTACTGGTCCGATTTGAATGATTCTTTCAGTATTGGGTAGTCCATTTATCGAGGAAGGCTATAGGTTATGTTTTTTGTTTTTCAAAATTAGGGATCCGTAATAAAATTGCAATTTTGTAACACAAGGTGTAAAATCGAAAACCTATTTTTGCGTGCGCTGCAAAAACTATTGACAATAGAACAAAATGATGTACTACGGGTTTGTAGATCCCATTAAGACCTACAAAAAAGTCCGCAAGAACATATATCTAGCTATCATGTTTTAATCACAATAACCGATTTTGTGTTCAAAATAATTATTAAATCGTCTGAAGAAAAAAAAACTACGCTATATATGTATCGTAATATTAATCTTTATCGAAATTAAGCATTTTGTTATCAAGAGTAATTATGTAGAAGTAAAATACTTTTTGTTTCATCTCAATCGGATATTTCGTTTAAAAGTTATCACGTGTGTAAGATGTTAAGAGTTGGTACCTATTAATGAGTTATGGGCCATAGAGTTTTTTATCAACATAAAATCCTGTAATAATCTTTTTCGAAATATATTTGTTGATGATTGTAAGTATAAGATCTTTGAAGAGTATAATAAATTCATTTATGAACGCGGTAATTTTGGGAAATACTGATCTGATATGAAAACTGTTTAAATATTCAATAGTCCATTTATTGAGGGAGGCAATTATAGGCAATATTTTATCTCGGTATTTCCACGGAAACGAGAAAAACGCGGGTGAAACCGCGGGGCACAGCTAGTAGATCTATATAGCGCGTATCTTTTCTGTTTAGCAGGAAATAGACAAAACCTTAAAATCGTTCATTCTTTCCCAGCACCTAGCAGAAATACCAACATATTGAGCGATTAAGTTCATGGTACGAAATGAAGTAATATTACTTTATGATGGAAACAAAACTTTCCTGCAATAAGATTGTTTTATAAATGTTTATGGTTCGACCCCTGATGGCCGGCGGCGAGCTACGTAGTTCTCATTGTCCCAAATAATAAAGCCAGATGCCGAAGGCAAATACTTAAAAGATTGTTATAATGTGTGTTATGTAAATGGAAAGCTGCGCACTACTACACAGATGTCAGCGAGCTTACTCGTAATTCAAATGCTTCACATTCGACTCAATGCCACATCGTAAACTTCGTTTTGGAGTAGTGATACAAAGTTGATTTTAACTAGTGTATAATATTACAATCATTTATTGTGAAGAATAAAACGTGTTACGCCGACCCCAAGTAATATGGGATAAGGGCAAGAAGAAGAAGGATTAAAATGATTTATTATTTTTTGAATTATTATTTTAGCTTAGGTACTTACCCCAAGAAAACGGACTGGCCACCGTCACGAATAGACACAACAACGTCAGTACAATCGTTCTAAACATCTTGAAGTGCGTTAACTCTTAGTGAAATAACAAAATACAATGTTTGTCATTCACAAACATGAATTTATATACTTACAGCTTTTTAGGCATCCACACTGATAACCTAAAAGGTCCGATGATAAGAGCTTTGAAGAGTGCCCAACCCGACTGATGACGTTATTTCACATCTTTTTTTAAAAACAAAGATATCTTGAGCTTATCTAGGTTCCTATTAAAATAAAAATACATATAACTATATTTTGGTAAAACTAATTCAGTAATGACTTCTGACAATTTGCTATTATGCCCCGCTTTATTTTTAAATAACATAGACTAGTCTTTGACTACGTTCCCGTCTTATGGTAATCTGTGATGCAATCGTTGATGTTTCATAATGTACTCGTAAATCAAAAAGTAAACAAAATATATTTACTTGGAAAAAAAAAAACTATTGTATAGTATCTCTTGAAACGAGTTTTGTGAAATATTCGAGTGAGCGACAGAAATTACCGAATGCTAACCGAGTGTTTAGGATACTCATTGCGTTAAATGAAACAAAAAAGTTAAAACCATGCACTTTGACGATAAATTGATTGGAGAGGGCCCTCTTGATAATACCATACAGAGTGATTTTTTCACGAGTGTGTAGCAATCAGCTATAAGAAATAGCAAAAACTATTATTGTATTAGCAGGAATCCAATCCTTTGATTTTGAAAAAGAACCAAACATGCCTCCCTCAGTTCGTGGAGGAAGATATAGGTGATTGTAGGAGGAAGGAAGATATTTCCTGCCAGAATCTGAGTTTCTAGATAGCTACAATCTAGAGGATTTTAAGTCAAGAATGAATAGCGAGCGTGCTTTATCGTCGAACATGTCGCGAGGCAATGACCTTCGCGCCCCAGCCGCCAGGATTCCGATCCTGATTTCAAGCCGCGGGCTTGCGGACAGTGAGCAATGGACGACACACCGTCCAACCGTCCGCTAACCATCGGGTCCGAGCCCGAGTCATCGACCTCGAGTAGTATTTCACGCCGCAAAGAGATGTCAGCAACCGTAGGGGCTCAGCAGGGTCGAAGCCTACTGGGGCCATGGGTGATGCGAAAGAGGTCCCTTGGGCCCTGGAATAATGGCAGAGAAAGAACAGGAGTGGGTTTTTAGTCATGCATGCACACAACTCACAATATCGATTGCAAATTAATATATTGTTATATAAAAAAGTATATAAACGTAACACGCAAATGCTGTTGTATTGATAACTCCTTTTCTGGGAAAAACTGCGTCCTGAAATACAGGCTCGGCCTAGCTCAGGCGCAGTTGCACATTTCTATTTCTTATGCATTTGTATTAAGTAACCTTGAATTCATTGCTCAAAATTTGTACAACTTTTATGTAGAAATAAATTATTATTATTATTTCATTTATTTATACATATTAATTATATTTTTAAATATTTCTTATAAAAAGGATATTAAAAAAAAAACATTAAAAAATACAAAAAATAGTAGCCCACCGGCATCGGGAACAGAGTCCAAGCTACCGGTGGTCAGGGCTCCTGAGAGAGGAACCTCCGGACAATACGCGCCGTGTCAAGGAGTACTGCCTTCTGGATCAAGCCCTTGATCCAACTGCCTAACGAGAGCCTCCGCAGATGTTGATCGAGGCTCTTGGCTATTAAGCCATTGGCCGTCACGACTATCGGCACAATGATTGCTCTATCCACTTCCCACATGTCGACAACCTCGCGAGCCAAGTCAAGATATTTAGTTTGTTTATCCTTCTCAGCTTTCACGAGGTTCTCGTCATGAGGGACCGCTATATCAACGATCATTGTGCGACGCTCTGGCCGATCTATCACCACTATGTCAGGTTTATTGGCAACAATAGTCCTGTCAGTGATGATAAATCGATCCCAATACAATGTGACGCTGCCATTCTCGAGAACTGGGTCGGGCACATACCTATAGTACGGTACATCTGATTCAACAAGATTGTATTTAAGAGCAAGTTGCTGATGGATAATCCTGGCTACAAGGTTGTGTCTGTGCAAATATTCTCCGTTAGCTAAATGAGAACACCCAGCAATAATGTGTCGGATTGATTCTCCGGGCCGGTGACATGCCCGACAGATGTCAACCGTGCCGTCCTTCACAATATATTTCCGGTAGTTGTTCGTCATCATAACTTCATCCATAATTGCAAAGACAAAACCTTCGGTTTCCCCAAAGAGATCACCAAAGCGCAGCCAGGATACGGACGCTAAAAGATCTACATCGGGCCCATGTAAGGCCCGGTAAAAGCGCCCGTGAAGCTCCTTGCCCTTCCATACTTCCTTGCGTTCATTAGTATCCACTACTATAGGTTTGCGCCAGTTCTCGTTGGCCAAGGAGAGCGGGGTGAGGCCTTTGTCCACCGCCACTACATCTCGGTGCATCCCCACGTCGGTTTCCAGAAAGTATTCCCTGAGACTGCATACCTCACGGTTGTGCAGGGTCTTGGCATTTAAGAAGCCACGACCCCCACACTTCCGCGGGATATACAGCCTCATCACCGATGATCGTAGGTAATGCATCCGGTTTGCGGTAAGCAGAGTGCGGACCCTCCTGTCCAGGGCATCGAGTTCCGTCTGAGTCCATTTGAGTATGCCGAAAGAGTACATCAAAACCGGCATGACCCAACCGTTGAAGGCGCGCACCTTGTTCCCGCCCGATAAAAGACTGTTTAGTACTTTATTCAGGCGGCCAAAGAAGCGCTCCCTCAACGATTGTTTCACGTCAGCGGCATTGATGCCCAACGCTTCCGACATACCCAAATACTTGTAAGTTTCGGTTGAGCAGAGGGATCTAAGGTGTATGGAATCCGAGAGTTAGGTTCCCACGGATTCCATAATCTCCCCTCGCTTTACATGCATGACTGCACTGCTACTACTAAAGCGTGGCCCGGGCGTACGAGGCCCCTTCAACCAGCTTTACGTTATTATTATTATTATTTAGAAGATAAGGGGCTATGCATCACCCATAGTGTAGGGGATGTAGTCACTGCGACCTAAAAGATCTATTGTGACTCGCCACCTTGTTAGAGTAACTCTTTTAGCCAGGAGGCTTCCAAGAAATTTAGAATACTCCTAGCTTTTAGAGTTTTAATCTCCTCCGGGCGAATAATGTGTCGGCCCAGATGGACACTGCGTTTGTGGATAAGGGGCCCGCATTCACACAAGAGGTGCTTAGGCGTCTCCCTCTCCTGATTGCAATACCGGCAAACATCAGTGTCACTCAGTTTCATATGAAATTGGTGCCTGTTTAGTTTGCAGTGGCCGGTTAAGGCGCGGGCTATCGCACAGATGTTCGTCCTGCTAAGCTCAAGAAGCTCGGTAGTTCGTTTTTGTGAGTAGCCTTCTATGAGAGATTTGGCGTGTAGCAGACCTGGTTGTACCAACCAGTGCTTTTTTGAATCGCCAAATAAGTTGCCCTTAAGGGTCTGCATGGCCTGGTTCTTTGAGATAGCTTTACGTTACAGCATTAAAACAGGCATGCCATATCGTACAAATCGACATCATTTACTTCGGTGTACTTGAGCTTAGTCCGCAACTACGCGCTCGTCTTCCGAAGCCGAAAGTGTGCCGGAACTGGCAGTGATGGTTTGTTCACTAGCATTGGACACTGTCTCGGTATCGGTGTCCGAGGACTCTATTAGGTCAATCCCGTTTTCATCGACCGCCGACACGTCATCCTCATCATTGATCAAAGTTGTAGATATCTCTACCATTCCCGCAAAACCCCTAGGCACCACACGCAAGTTTTCATGTGAGTACTTATAGATCCTGTTAGATCTATTAATAATATTTAATTCATAGAGGTCGTTGTCTAAGACTCTAGTTATGACGAATGGTCCCTTAAACTTTTTAGCTAACTTTGTCTGATTACGCTCGCTACACTTAATGAAGACATAATCGCCCAGCTCAAATGGTTTTATCGTAGCCTTACCCCTATTGAAAAGTTGTTCTTGTGAACTAGCCGCCTCAAGAATATTTGCTGAAGCTTGACTTCTTATGACATCTAGATCAGCCCGTGAAGGGGTGCTAACATTAGAAGCTATTTGGGACATTCCTAAGGATTGTGCACGTATGCCAAACATAAGCTCTGTTGGTGTGAAACCTGTAACCCTAGATCTAGTTCTATTTAGGGCTAATTGTACTTCATCTAGCTCATCTCTCCAAACCTTATTGGTGTCATTTTCGATAATAGTTAGTAGGCTTTTTAAGGTGCGCATTACTCTCTCTACCTGCCCGTTCGCTCTGGCAGAGCCAGTTGCAATAAGATGTAGCTCTATATTGTGATCAGTACAAAATTCTTTAAATTCTGTGCTAATAAAACATCTGCCCTGATCTGCTATTATTTTCTTAAGGGGAACCGAAGAGACACACGGCTTTGTTTAGAGATTTCACGGCGCAAGCTGAATCTAGTGATTGGGTATAATCTAGGAGGACATATTTAGTGAACGCATCTATGATGATAGAGGCATATTCCTTCCTATCACTCTTGCCGCTAAGTTTACCTGTGATGTCGATGTGCACTGAGACTTTGGGGATGGGATGCAATTTTACCTACTGTGCCCCTGAAGTGCCTTTAGAGGCCCTGCAGACTACGCATGAGTCGATAAACTTTTGTAAATTTTTTGACATTTGTGGGAACTAGTACTGCTCATATAATTTGTTGAGAGTTTTGTCATGGCCTAGATGTTCGATCTCGGTGTGTACGTGATTTATAAGCGTCCATACTAAGGAGCGTGGAACTATGGGGAGCCAAGTGCTTACCTTGTTCCTTTCTACTTTCCGATAAAGGATGCCCTCTCGAACATCGTAGGTGTGAGCGACTGTTCCTGGCAGTTCACCTCTTTCGTGCTGACTTATGAGGTTCTGAATTTCCTTGTCCCTTTTCTGCTCTACCTGAATCCAACTATTGTGTAATTCTACAAAATTAACGGATTTACGAAAGTCTGTGGGGTTTGAATTAACGGAAGTGGTGCCGAGTTCTTCCGTACTCGATGAGGAAGGTCTAGATAAAAAGTCAGCATGTGCCATGTGACGTCCTTCTTTATAAATGATATCAAAATCATATGCTTGGAGAAACGCCCACCATCTGTGAACGCGAGGTGACAAGTCTGTTTTAGCTTTGGAAGCTTTTAAGGAATTACAGTCGGTGTAGACTGTGAAATGTTGGCCGTAAAGGTAGTGGCGGAAACTTTCGACCGCTCGTACAACCGCCAGGGTTTCTAATTCGTACGAGTGGTACCTCGACTCCACTTCGGTTGTACGTCGGCTGAAATACGCCACAACATGTGGTACATTCTGTTCTCTCTGAATCAATATGGCACCATAGCCTTCGGAGCTGGCATCAGTATGTAGCTCTACCGGTTTATCGGGGTTAAAGATCGTTAATACGGGTTCAGAAGACAGAATTTTGACAATTTTCCTGTGAGCTTCCGAATGCTCGTGTGTCCAAGTTATACGGCCTTTGAGTTTGGTCAAAGGATATAGGGGACTAGCGATGTTGGCAAAATTGGGTATGAAACGTCGGAAATAGGAGGCCAATCCTAGAAATTGCCTTACTTGTCGTGCTGTCTCAGGAAATGGGACTTCTAGGAGGGCTTGAATTTTTCCCAGATTAGGCCTCTCCGGCCCTTATGACGTATCCTAGATAATTAACCTCAGTTTTCATGAACTTGCACTTGGCTAACTTCAAAGAGAACCCAGCTTCTGTCAGAGTTACGGCGTCGAGACGCTGTAACTCTTCGTCAATAGTGGACGAATTCTAAAGGACGTCATCGATATATGCTAAAGCCATTGTGTCTTTCAGAGACTTAAGGGCTTTTTTGATGCATCTCTGGTAAATAGATGCAGCATTTCGTAAACCAAAGGGCATGGCGAGGTATTCGAACTGCCTATCGGGGGTTACGAAGGCTGTACGCTTGATGGACTCAGAACCTACCTTGACTTGGTGGTAGCCTGCCGCCATGTCTAAAGAGCTGAAGAAATGCGCTCCATTTAAACGGTCTACCTGTTCTTCTATTCTTGGGAGTGGGTAATGTTCTGGTCGAGTGTTGGCGTTAAGCTCTCTATAATCAACGCATAACCGGTCTGTACCATCTTTTTTCTTTACCAAAACAATGAGGCTTGCAAAAGGTGATGAACTCTCTCGGATGATACCTGCATCTAAAAGCGATTGTATCTTGTCTCTAACAGTTACCTTCTCTGACGGTGACATCTGATGGAGACGTCTCTGCACCGTTTTATGTGGGTCGATCAGGTCAATTTTCATCTCTCCGGTAGTGACTCTACGAGTGGGCATGCCTTCTATAAAATACTCACTATAGTTGCTTAGGATGCTGAACAATTGTTTCTTTTTTTCGCCTTCTAAATCTGTGTCAATCGAACTAAAATCTAGGTGACCAGAGGTTCGGCAGGCGTTGAGGCGTTTGCGCGATGAAAATCGAATTGAATCGCTGTTGATTTCAACATGAAACCCTTGATCTAAAATGTCTCTACCTACAATGACTGACTCTACCAAAGTGTTATCTGGGACCACGTGAAATAGTATACTAACTGGAATATTCTGAATATGAACGAGACTAGAAATTTGAGTCGAGCATTTTACATCCTCACCACCTATGCCTGTCAAATAAACCGTGTCCTTGCGTACGGAGCCCGGAAGCTGGGCAGCTAAGCTATTTTTGATCAATGAACATGCCGAACCACTGTCGAATAGAAACGCAATTGACTTACCAGTCGACGTTGACAACGTACCTTTTGCAAGACTCCGTTCACAAATGTTCACATCCTTCTTAGCTGGTTCTGCTTTGTTGTTTGGGCAAGCCGTACTGACATGTCCCGGTTTTTGACATGTGAAACACGTGACTGTCTTCTCTCGTTCCGGCACCTTTGTGACAGTGACACCATCTCGACGTTTGCGACACTCTTCGATCTTGTGTCCACGATGGCCGCAGTAGTGGCAGGATCGTCCGAATTTCGAATCAGCAGTCATACGTGGTTTCTTTGAATTGGAAGGTTGCTCTTCATTTTCATCGTGGCGTCTCTTTAGTGATATTCCACTAAGGGCACGATACAATTGAGCTCTTGTTGTGATGGTGTATGAATTGAGCTCTCTACGTATTAAAGAGCTCCTTTGGCTAAGGACTGACATGACAAAACCAGTAATGACTTCTTCATTCATTTCCACCTTCAGTATACGCTCAATGAGATTCCACAAACGCATAGCTGCTTCAGAAGCAGACTCTTGGGGTGCAATTTCAAATCTTATCACGCTGTCAAAATAGTCTTGCATTAACATGGGTTTACCGAATCTTGCTAGTAGCAACTCCTTAACACGCGGCGGCCATTCTATTTCTGTACTTTTTAGTTTAGTCAGACAAGATGCAGCGCGTCCCTTCAATGCGTTGATTAAGGCAAGTAACAACTCTGTTCCGGAGAGATTTCGGCCAGCAACTATGATGTCAGTAATTCTGCACCAACCTTCAATATCCGCTTCAGCGTTGCCTGTATCAAATTTCACCAACACAGTTGAATTATGCTGTTGCGGCGATGGGTGGATGCCGTGAGAAGTTGCAGCTGGCAGTCTTGTTAAAATTGACTCCATACCGGTGAGCAAATCGTGGGTACTTGCACCAAGATCTTTATTTCCTCGATTGGATGATGTCTCCTGTTCGTTTGACCCTTCGCATCCCACTTCTGATGAAGTCTTTCGACTATCATCAGAATGGTTAGACATTTTCGGGTAGGCGTGGATTGTCGGGTAGGGAGACGGTATTTCAATAAAATCACTATTACAATAATCACTTCACTTATAATTCTCGACAATACAATCAATAGTTTCACAAACTAAATATAGATGATTAAGATTTAAATGGATTTAAGATGTAACGTCCACTGAGCACGTGGCTGCGTGCGCACTTCACCGTGGTTCAACCTTCAGTGTCACTTTTCTAAGATGGCCGCCTTTCCAGTGCTCGGTGTTCGTTATGGACATTGACATATATGTAAGGTGACAACTGACGTATTGAGAAGCGAATGCGCCGACATATATAAAAAAAGATTATTATTATTATTTGTTCACAATTAGCTTTTTAATAGGATGATAACTTAATTACATAAATAGATACATTTTGCGCAAAACAAGTTGAAAAACAAATATGGTTAATCTATTCGGTTATCCAAAAACTGTGACCATTTTGACCCATAATAATTTCTGGAGATAAGAGATTGCGTTGAAGTTTTGTATAAAAATACATAATTTTGATTCTGATGCAATATTACAGTCACGTGCGTAAGTACGTGACGACTAGCTATACCCGCGGCTTCACTCACATCAATTTTATATTCTCTGCAAATAAAAATAACGATCTACGCAGTATGACCAGTGCGTGTTTCCAGTGATGACATAATTATGGCACTTATGAGTAGAGTATAATTGGGGATTCTGAATCCCCAATTGTTTTTATCGAGCGATGACTAATCAGACTACAGACGATATGATTTATAACATAGGTATTGTTGATCCAGATTGATATATTTCAAGTGCAATGTGGCATCGTATACATAAATATACTAATAGGGTAGATATGATCCAACTCAGAACACAATACAATAGCGCATATTCTAATAAAGTAATTGTTTCAGACAGTTCTTAATGTAATATATTTCTTTCACAGCAATCAAATAGAAACATTGAGGAAAATGTATAGCATGCAAGGATCGTCGTAAATCTCCAAATCTTCTAAAACACCTCCACATGAGAAACACGCTGCTTTATCATTTACACCATTTCCATAATAAAAAAATCCGGCTTCAGCCATTTTCATCACCAACCTTCTCCTTGAATTAGCCGTTGCCCAATAATGTCTAAACGAAATTTCACGCATTTTATACGTATTATACAGGTCATAACGAGGGCTACATTTATTTTGAGACATGTTCTGTTCACTCACTATATAGTTCTTCATACAGATAATTATAAAAGTGAAATGATATCGTACTGCTGTAGCCAGCAACTTATGAAGATTATCATTTGATTGGTGGGGGATTGAAGATTTGAAAATTAAACAAGAAAATAATTATTTAAAAAAATATATTATTTATAAGCCATTTATTTAAGCACAATACATTTTTTAGAGTCATGATAAATACAGTTATATAAATCTTGAGAATATTTATATTGATCGTATAAACTTATCAAACTAGGACAACCTTCATCTTCTAAATTGAATATACTTAAATTACTATTTTCTAAACTATGCTTTAACCACAATACTTTTTCTGAACCTTTGACATAAATACATTTATCTCTTAAAATATCTATAACCAAATTCTGATAATTAGAATAGGGTACAAATCCTTCGTGCCAGTGTATCTTTCTGTTACGTTCAATCCAACTAACTTGTTTTTTTTCTTGTTTCGTTAATTTTTCAAATGGAACTTCTGTCGTCCCTCACTACCACCACTGCTGAAACCCGATGGGTCGCTGGCCCATACCGCTGAAGAGAAGGCTAATCTATTTGCCTCTCTCTTTGCGGAATCTTCACGTCTTGATTCTGGTAACGCGCAGCCCCCTGCCTTTCCTGAGCGATGCGAGACGACCAAAGACATTAAATACATATTACCAATAGACAGGACATAGCGAACAAAGTCTAAATCCGAAACTTGTTACTTTGTAGTAACAAGTCGCTCAGTCTGGTATGACACCCCTAAATGTCAAGTCATGTTTGTATCCGTTTTAGGCACTAAAAGAAAATCGTTTTCTGAGAAAATATGCTGAGTTGCGTATTACGCTATTGCAAATCTTGATATGGTAAAATTGTTGGACCCAACTTCGGTTCATTTTCGTAAATATTCTTGGTATTTACGCAGTAATTAATTAAAATTCAACAATTTCCATGAATAGTTCTAGAACATTTGCTGATTTTATGATAGCGCCATCTATTGTTGAAAAGTTTAACCTTACCTAGCACATACCAGTGGCGTAGCGTGGGTTTTCACCGCTTGGGGTCGACCAGAAATACGCCGCCCTTTGTTGTTTATTATGTTTAAGAACACCAGTATTAAAAACGACTGCAGGTATCCCGTCGCGGCCACTAACTTTATTCTTACGTACGTCTTTCTGATGGATACGAATATCCGACATACTCGTCACGTACACATGAGGAGAAACATGGAGCGGTGCGCCACCGGAATTCAGACGCGAAGATTTCGCAATAAGAAAGGCAATTAAGTTTGCTTTCTCCTCAGCGGTGTGAGTCAAGGACCCGTCAGGTTTCAGCAGTGGCGAAGGTGAGGGACGGCAGAAGTTCGATTCACTCGAGTTTGCCAGGGACCAAAACGCTTTACTACCAACGGGGTTTGTATTCGGCCAATGTGGTCAAACTGAGACCTCCACAACACCTTAGAGTCACATCACTTGCCTTACGCATACGAGCGTTGGCCCAAGGTCGGTATGCGCGTGTTTGATCGCGTCAGCGTGAACACACTCAGTGCCAAGTCATGCTTGAGCTTAGTCCGACGTTGTTACTTCAGAAAATGAACTTGGATTAATAAAAAGCAATATACCTGCTGCAGCATGCAGGGTAGACTTAACATCGACATCAAAATTTGCTTGGCACGTATGCAACATTGCGCTCACAATTTCGAATATCTAAGTTTTTTTTTTTTTCAAATAAATAAATTAGCGCTTTCTGCCGCCTCCTTTCGTCGGCCATTGCCCCCACCGCCATGATCCCCTCTCCTAGCTACGCCACTGGCACACACTGAAGCTTCTACCATGAGCTCTTAACGTGATCTATTTTACGACCTAAACCGAACTGTTGGATCCTTTTTCGTTCGTACGACTGTCGTTTTAACATATCATGGTAAAGCTACTAGCCACCTACCGAGCAATAGTTAAATTTATACAAATGTTGACAAATTTAATTCGCGTGATTGCTATTCAATGCTAGATGGCGTCACTGAGAGATAGGATGACAGTTTTTCTAAGACATTTCTCCTGATAGCCGCTCTATTGTATCTCTTTAAGTCTCTTTGGAGACGACTATGGCAGACATTCGCATCTATCAGAAGGACGTCCGTAGGGTGCTGCGTAACCTTGACGTGAACAAAGCCAGCGGTCCCGATGGGATACCGGCAATTGTTTTAAAAACTTGTGCGCCTGAACTGTCTCCGATCTTGACACGCCTATATCGTCTTTCGTTTGAGGCGGGAAAAGTGCCGATGGCTTGGAAGCAAGCTAATGTGCAACCCGTGCCCAAAAAGGGCAGTAGGGCTGACCCTGCTAATTACAGACCTATCTCGGTGACGTCCATTGTCTGTAAGTGTATGGAACGAGTGGTCAATAATAAGCTCCTGGCATACCTGGAAGCTAATGACATCCTCAGTGATCGTCAATACGGTTTTCGCCGAAATCGGTCAACTGGGGATCTTCTAGCGTCTACATCTCCCGCTTGCATCACACGACAAGGGTGGAAGATATCATGGAGTACGTGCGCCAAAAGACGAAGTTCGCACTGAGGGTACAGCTGCTGGAGTCGCACCGTAACGTCAATTTCAAGGCGTTCGTGGTGCGAGTTCCGAACACTTTTCTGCCCCTCATGTTGAAGGAAGACTTTTGGCCGCAGGGCGTGGTGTTCCATCGCTTCCGCGGACAGGTGCCACAGAACAGCACGAAGTGAACTAAGTGCAATGTGAAGTGTTACTTACATAGTCTTAAGTCTTATTTACTAACGACAAGTTGTATTTACTTTATATGTATGTTAGTCTGTAAGGTATATATCTATGGGCCAAGATGCCTGATAATAAATGATTTATTTATTTATTTTCTAATTGAGAAGCAGTCTTTACTGACCAAGAATGCTTTGTGGTTTTAGGCAGTAAAGGATACTCATATAAGTCCAAATTTCTAAAAGCCATCTGAATAAGTTTATCTCTTTCTAAATGCTTTAAAAGTGTTAAACGTTCTCGATCTGAAACTTTTATATGCGGTACTCTCCATTGCACCCTTTGTATATCTATTTGAACCTGAACGAGTTCATCAGTAAGAATAATGCTATTTGAGTTAGAATTACTCCTATTCAATATAAGTTCGTGTTTACAATTTATCACAATTTTATTGTAATCCTCTGCAAACCCTAAAATCTTATTTAATGGCACCACAACACTAAAATGCCCATCACTTTGGAACCCGTTTAAATTCCAACCCCATAATGCAGCAACTTTACTTTCTGCTTCATTTAATGAGATGTATGACTTTATTGTTGATGTTATTCCGGAATTTTTTATACGATCTATTTCAATTCCATTCATTTCGTATCTGATGTCTTGAAACAAATGCATAACAGGGTTATTAGTGAACGTAACAGTTTTCTTGATCGGGTTCCCATCCTTACCAAACAGCTTTGCCTGACCTTCGATGTAGATTGAACTGGCTGATAGTAGCACGTATATATCTTGCTGATGTATGGGGATTCTGATTTCATCGTTTTCTCTAAAGCTGTTATTGTAGGGATTGTATGAATGGACTTCATAACTTTCGATTGAACTATCAAAGTGTGGTAAATCAGTAATCTGTAGTATACTCATACTGTAAACCCTAAAGCTTTAAGAAAATTTTATTTGATTTAGTCAATTTCTTAACGTTTTTCTTACGTCTGTGCACCTTACCGGTTGTTGACGGAATAGGACGTTTTATTTTCACGGGAGGGTTTATATCATACACTATCATTTTGCTTTTCTTAAATGAAGACGTAATTGAATATTTTCTTCACCAAAGTCAATACAGTAACCAAACTGATCCACAATCCTGACAGATATGGATGAAATTATATTTTTGTTCACTGGGAAGTAAAAAACGTTCTGGGGTATTTCTGTGTAGCCGTGACTTGGGCACATTCGGTTTTGTTTTTAATACTGAAAAGTATATTACTATACTTTTCAGTATTAAAAACGCAATCGCACTCATATTGATCAGATAATCCAGAAGAATGATGAGGTGGTTGAAAATACGATACCAGTTCTGATTTATTTTCAGAGATGGTAACCGTAGTAGACATGCTTGCATACTGATCTCTTTTAAATGATCCTGTTTATTTTATTTTTGATTATACCAAAAATTCTTTAAGAAATTTAAACATAGATGCCCACAGTTGAAGGGGTGATCACGTTGTATATTTTCATAATTATATTGAATGTTAGAACCTACATATTTAATAAATTCCTTTGGAGGTTTAAGATTTCCATAACTGTCGAAATACTCAACATAATCATTATATTTTGCATAGGCTACCCAATGAGAACCAGGATTTTTAGAACTATCTAAATTAATAACTCCACATTCTTTTTTATACGGATATTTAGGGAGCTCATCTCTCATAAAGACACCTCTAAAATAAGGAATTCTATTTCCATACTTTAAAATGTCAAAGTTAGTTAAGGCCCGTTTGGGTAGCCGATATCTTAGTTTTTTTCTTTTGATACGAAAATTCCAAGGCCGCTTTTATGTGCTTTAAGGTGTAGTCGTTTCCCAATACATAGAGTTTCCATTTTTTCATTGTGTCTCCTCGATTCCTCATACAGCTTTCTAGCCATTTTGAATTCATTTATTGTTTTGGCAATACCAGCTGCACCGCCTGCTAAAGCTCCCGCCGCTGATAATCCCGCAAAAATAGGAATCAGAGGTAGTACTCCTCCAGTTTTTGGAATAGGAATAACACGAGAGAGCTTAATCGATGAATTATCAGCTAATTTTCTGGTAGCGGCAATAGCTAATTCTATGGCCATTTTCTTGCTCTTAGGTTTTAATTTTTTTATGTGTCTTTTTGCTTTTGTAATAACAGTTTTTAATTTACTTTTTAATCCTTTCCCAGATGTAACTTTTGGAGAACGCTTTTTCCTCAAACCAGAATGAACCAGTTTTAATTTTTGCCGACATAGCCTTACTTACTAAGCGTGCCGCGAGTTCCGCTCGCTGTTTCGCCATTTTTAACAAAATTAAATCAGCCTTATGTCGATCTTTCAAGTTTGATGACTTGTGATATGCAATATCGTGATCTTTGCAATATTCGTCCAACTTATTTACACCGTTATCTCCTTGTGCAAGTATTTTTATTAATTTAGTACCAGGATCTCAGTAATTATATCCTGGTAAGTGTAATTCAAATAGTAAATTATTAATAAGCCAATTGAGAAGACTACTCTCTCCAAAACACATTATAAGACTGATGATTCCGGTTTGAATACTTTAATAAATAGTTATGCGATTCGAGTTTGTTGTTAATATTATTTTATTTATAATATAACATTCGATTTATCAATCCAACTGCTTTCAGCTGAAGACAAACCTAGCCATTTTACTAAAACCCTGTTGCCTTTTCTTCTAAGAACTTTCTCGACTAGATATACATTGGGATGTTTTGTTTTTTGAAGTTCTTGTGTATAAAATGCACCTAAAATAGGCTGACCTCTGATAGTATCTTCGATTAAGTAAGTCATAGGAGTTGTATTTTGTATTTTACGAATTTTAAATATTTCTGTTGACCAGTTGGGAGTATAGCCTTTTTCAAATGTTCCTTTGTATTTACTGATACGCACATAATCACCTACTTTGTACTTGCTTTTTAAATTATCATTTTTTAGCAACTTTAAATACCTTTCTAATATCAGTTTTTTATTATTATTGTCCACATTAGCAGGCATCATTAATAGTGCGATGGTGTGTGTGATTGTATTTGTAAATAACATCATTAAGGGTATTATTTACCCAATTGTAATTGCCTTTTAAACTAAATTCCTTATAGACTTTAGATTTCAATGTTCTGATAAATCGTTCAACTATTGAAGCCTTTTTTGTTGAGAAGGTTGAATAATGGTTAATATGATACGATGTCATAAGCTTCTGAAATTTGTTATTATTAAATCCTGCTCCATTATCTGTTTGCAGACTTTTAGGAACACGCCCTTTATCCAATAAAGTTTTGAATGAGTTACACACATTTTCTTTGGTTTTACTTCTCATAGGAAAGGCCCAAGCATATTTCGAAAATGTATCAATAACGGCAAGAATATATCTGTAATTTTTATTTTCTTTTGAAATTAATTGCATATCAATTAAGTCTGCTTGCCACAGGTCATCTATATCTTTCATGATAACATGTCTTCGTGGATAGTTCACCTTCGCATTTTTATGAATTTCGTTTACTATGTCAGCTTTGCTCATGTTCACAATTCAGTATATTTGTCTTGAATTCAGCTTTAATACTGAATAAAAAGCATACTATTATAACTACTTATTATTTAATTATGTCAGCTTCTTTTAATTCTTCGATTATTGATAAAATTCTTCTTCTCAATTCTCGGGAAGCAATTAATAGTTTCAATCTCTCAACCAGTTCGTTAGGATCGTCCCAATATACCAAGTCAGCGTCTTTTTTGTATTTCTTTAGCGTTGATAAGCTCCCTCCAAATTTAGTAACAATATTATTGTTTAACGATTCAGAAAACAATGGTTTGATTATTTCACGATATTTTATACCTTTATCGCCTCTAATTTGCCCATTAGGATTGAAACCTCTCTTATGTGCATTTGTATATATATCGCCTCTAATGATATTTCTAAATCATCCAGTAATTCAGTCTGGGGAGACTTTTTAACGATCTGTACAGGATTCGGGTTTGGATCGTAGCATTCTTCAAACTTTGTTGATGAACTAGTATTAATGTCATCCAATTCCATGTCTTCAAAATTAGAGTGTGTATTTTCAAAACTTTGTATTTTCTCTATTGTTTTATTCGAATCAACTAGGGTTTTAAGGGGATCTGTGACAGGTTTTAACATTTTATCAAGTGACAAATTCCTGTGTGTTCCTGGTTTTTCATTTGTTTTATTTTATTCTCTATAGAGTCTACAGACTTCACTAATTCTAGTTTAATATTTTTCTCCATGCTGTAATAACCTATTATCACAACTGTATTAATCTAAAGAACAAATTATACTGAATTTGATTTTGCATGTTAATTACTTATATGCACATAGAAACAGTCAGTCAAATTTAAAAAACATATCAAAATTCTATCTGTACCTTCCGTTATTTAATGACGATTCTTTATTAATAAGTAGAAAATTATAAGGTTTACTCCAAACAGTTTGACAAAGATTTCTGAACTCTTTCCATTGTAAATCAGAACTAACATGCTCTTCATAAATATGTTTTAAATTCACATCATCTTGTTTGAATATAATAAGAAAATTCACATTGTCACGTAACAGTTGTTTCGGAATTTTAGAATAGGTTTGAGATAAATAGAAACAATCTATTTGTTTATGCCTGCCCATACAGAAATAATTGCGGATATTTACTTGATTTTCACATGCAACATCATCAAATATAAATACAGAATTTGGTAAAGCTTCAGTCGGAGAAATTACCTCTTTACCATCGTTAAACTTATAGAAGTTCATCTGCGGCACTCTTCTTAATACTTGACTCAAGAAACGATACTTTGGTTGTAATGAAGTTTTGAAATAAAGATAAAGATTTTTAAATTTCAGACCATTTTCAGGTAACAACAAACTAATCATAACGTTTGTTTTACCACAGTTCGATGGACCACACATTATACATCGAATCGTATTCGGTAATAAAGAACTATGTCTGATCTGTTGAGGAGATTCATTTAAATCTATATTGTTAACTTTCAAAGATATGGGTTGCTTGATCAACTTCATTTTGACAATTACTGTAATGAGTGTCTAACACGCATATTTATAGGTAGCTATATATATGTACCTTTAACACTAAATAAGATATATTACATAAAACATAAATACAGGATTTAACACGTTTGTACAGGTTAAAGTTAAGAATTTTGTATTCTTGTATTACAATATTATATTTTTAATAATTTCATTTAATATCTAATGTCATACAGATTTCATGTTGCATTTCATATTTCATTATACTGTCATAGTTAGTCGAAGCAAGACCTGTTGCTAGCGGAGAAATCAAGTTTTATTAATAAGTTTTTAATGTTATAAGTTATCAATATATTTTTAATGTGAATAATTAGATATATTACTTAAGTTTTATTTTCAGAATCATGTCATACAACCCCAGCGTTCTCGACATTGGAGGACTTAACAGATTTGTATTTGATAATGATGATTTTCAAATCACAACTCCTTTGGACGAAGTTGATCAGACAGAAATACAAGAGGTTAGTATAAATATTATTTTATTCATCATAGTTGAATTCGTAATATACCCCCAGACAAAGAAACTACATCAAAGATTTTGTTTAAAAAAATGATTGGCCCTTTTCTGTATACAAACATACACTTAGGGATAATGATACTACGCTGTTATGAAACTATAGGTTTCAATTTAAATTTGTATAAAAAAGTTGGAATGTTTTTTTTTTTTCAAATGTTTTTATTAGTCCGTCAGTGTAGTTATGCATGAACTTTTCCAGAATACCCAAGATAGTATTTAGCTTCTAATGTATTTATTTATAATGTTTCTATTTTTGATGTTAATAAATTGTATTTTTACAGCTCAATTCTGACTCTCAGAATAATCAAGCTCATAGTTCCAAGAAGACGAAAAAAAGGAAGCTGGACACATCTTTGTCTTATGTTATTCGAAATGAACCAGGAAAATGTCATCATTTGATAAATATAACAGTTCATGATCTGAGTGGTGACACTGTTCCGGGAATTAATTGCAGTGAAAATAATAATGCTCGTGTAAGTGTTCAGTACCTAGTGAAAGACTATTGTGATGTTATTATTGATGAAACTGAATATTTGATAGGTAAAATAGTAAAAAAAAATAGCTTATCTAATCCACAGTGAATCTTATTTCGACAGGAGTGTTAAATATTTATTTTGCTGCTTATTACTTATTGTTGAATATAAAATGTTACAAAATTTCAAATCTCCTTTTATTTACCTTTCAGTAAACAATATATTTATATGGTAGGTACCTATATTTTTAATTTATAAATAAAAAAAGAACAAACTACTCACTATTACTGTCCATCCCAGGTTGCCTGGAAGAGATCGCGGAATGCGATAAGGCCGCCCATTGTATGTATGTGTTTTAGTTTTAGTTTCCTTTTTGTATGTGTAATGGTGTACAATAAAGTGTATAATAAATAAATACTTTATAATATTTATTTGGCATACAAGTATACATCATGTTATCAACACAGTGTGTTTTACATTCACACAATAGTAAATTATACATAATAATTAAATACGAATTCTTATTAAAGTATTGTACCATAGTGACCCCAAGGCACAGTTTCAAAACGATTTTTTATCATTTGTCGTTTATTGTCATATCTGTTAAGAATTAACTTGTTCAATTTTTGTGTAAAAATTAAAAATGCAATGATTTTTTGATCGTATACTATATATATATCATCTCTTAAATTTTCATTACATTTTAAAGCTCTTCTAAATTTTTCAATATCCAATCTTTTTGTTACCGGTTTTGTAACCCCTTTTGCCTTCTTAATGGTTTTTTTTCTCTGACTGTAGGTATACAATATAATTTAGCACGTAAACCAACAAATTCTGAGATCACATCTCCTCCCATTTCGTCTTTGAAATAACCCGGTAATTACATGTTAGCTTTTGGCATACTACATATATTATTTTCTACGAAATTGCTTGTATCAAAATACATAATATTATTTTTCATGTCAGCGTAAAAGTCATCAGTTTTTTATGTGATAAAGAAGACTATCGGTGTCCGTATAACACAGTTTTATATTATCTTCATAGATCTTTTTCATAACAGAATAATGAAAATTATATAAACGTGTTTTAGATATTTCGAGTATAGAAAATCCAATATAAATGGGGCGATCAAAAATTACTTTTGTTTTATTTAACTGAATAGCCACTAAATTTTTGTCTAAAATTGCAAGCAATTCGAGACGAAAATCGTAAAAGGATTACGAGCTCAATTAACCGAGGTCATAACAAGAAACTTTCTTAAAATCAATTATATGAGACCTAATATTGTTTATGCATGAATTAATACGCTTTTTTATAGTAAGCTGACATTAGTACAAGAGTGTTTACACTGAAAATGCGACCTCATTGCGTTATCATAAGGTGGTTATTCCTTTTTAAGAATTTTTCGACTTAGGCCACTTTTATTGTGATGAGTTGATTAAAAATAAAACCAAATTGTGTACATAATACCAAGGGAATAAGTTTATTAAAAATATTTAAAGTAACACCATATTTCTAATTTATTTTTAAAGCTAATGGTTTATGGTATAGTATATTAACTACATAATTTTAGCTACTGCAGTTATTTAATATAATTTATCAAACATTTTTATTTATTTTTCATTATAAAATGATTATAATTTTAATACTATTTATGTAATATATAACAATATAGGTAATTAGAGACAAGTAGAAGGAGGGAAGGGAGGCCTTTGCCCTGCAGTGGGACACTATAGGCTAATAATGACAGTATAATAACAATATAATAATTATGATTATACACATAAACAAAGATAATTTAAACTTAACTGAAAAAGAATGTTACACAGTCATGAAAGTCTGAATATAATATAATATAAAAAATCAATTTTATTGTATGTTTTCATGAATTTTTCCAGTTATATTTTCTAAAGCGAAGTATATAATATCATCACAACTAATATTTTTTACTACGTATTGCACACATTTGTCCGCGCTGCACTCGCAAGCCTTTTCAGGCTGGTTATCAGTCACCCTAGGTTGACTGGTAGAGAATGCCTAAGGCATTAAGTCCGCCTTTGTACCTTTGTGATGCATGAAGTTTTTTAAATAAATAAATAAATAAATCAGCCTCATAGATTTCAATCTTGATCGTCCTTGAGGATGCAGATATATTTTGAGCACTTGTTTTAGTATAGGAGTATACTTGAACTCGCTGACGCTTTTGTGGAGCTGATGATGTTCCGCCTTTTCTCTTTAAATTGAGTTTAGAGGACTCGCCTGCATTTGGTTCCTTTGGTGGGTATGGGATAAAATTAAAAAGGTCTTCAGAGTCCTGGAACAAAAAAAAAACTAAGTATACACGTAATAAACGATAAAATATTATTAATAAAAAGAAGAAAAAATAAATACTCACCGACATTTTGTGTAATTATCCCAAACAAACACTCGCAGTAATTGTTACCAATTAAATGTACTTTTTTAATGTATTGCACTCATATATTATATGAACAAGTTCTAAAACTCTAATGATACAAATTAAACTCTATGTGCTGAAAACATAGAGTTCGATTTGATTTAATGATGATGCTTAATTATGTTTTGTTAATCAATCATACAGAAACAGTTTGGATGGCAAATTGCATTCAAATGTATCTGGATTGACTAAGCATACTTTGTAGCAATGACCGATGCGATATCCATGAGGTCAAAGCCATGATCTAACATCAATATAATAAGCTTAAGATTGGCTCCTCACACTTTCGTACTTAAGTTATAAAATGACTGTGATCATTGAATAATAAGTACAAATAAACTCGTAGTGAGAAAAAAATGACTAATGGGAATGCTGTATGTTATATAATGTTTAGTTTACAACGACATAAAAAGATGAGTTATAAACTGATAGCGCAATTGAGTTGGCTCTTTAACTTAATATTCTTGTTTATATTGTTCGCTGTATCAGTTCAGCGCGTATTGATACATAATACCTATGTTATAAATCATAACGTTGGTAGTCTGATTAGTCATCGCTCGATATAAAAATTGGGGATTCTGGAATCATTTGTTCTCGCTTCGCTCGAACTGCATGATCCCAGAATCCCCAATTATACCCTACTGACGCACTCGTTGACCACGCCTGAGTTGTACGTAGCGGCGCGTTGCGTGATGTCACGTGGCGTGGATCTAATGTAGCTCTGCAAGTCTAGTTGCCATAAAAAAGGTATGGAGACCGACGCGCCCAGATCGGCGTACGTGGACCACTAGTGCGCTTGGAGCGGCTTCGCCCGCGTATAGCCAATGTCACTCAGCTCAGGAATAAAACAGCTTTCTACAGGTAAAAAGAACTGACATTAGGGGCTGCCAAACTCTTGCAGTTTTCAAAAAAGGGGTGAAAAACACTATCTTTCTATTTCGTCATAGTTAGTATGTAGTATTTATCATAGAAATATAAAAAACAGGAGAAGTGGCAAGGGGGCGTGTGCATGTCCGCACGAAATGCATAAGAAGTGCACATTCGTTCAAACGGCCGACAGTTATAAACTTGTGAGACTCGCGACACGTGATCGTAACCAAATTTAAAATGCCGCGTTGTTCAGTGGTTCAATGCAAGAACTGAAGTGATAAGACAAGCCTGGGTCATCACGGAATCTCTTACCATATGTAAATACAAGTTTAATGCTATATTTATCTTTAAAATCAGTAAAAACAACAAATCTTGTAATATCCATTGCTGCTACTACGTTGTTTTTATTTCCAAATATCAAAGCGACTGTATTACTCTTACAGTAAATACATTGCTTTTTAACCTCTATCAAATTTTAACCCTTAGTAACTGGACAAGCAATGTAAAAATAACATAATGATACTTTATCAGTGCGCTGTATTTCGTAATACCGGCTGCTGTCAGTTGCCGTCAGCCGGCCGCAGTCAGTGAGGTGCGTCCACTCCATATTTAAAACCGGCCAAGTGCGAGTCGGACTCGCCCATGAAGGGTTCCGTAGCAGCAAGTAACATAATATAAAAGTTCTTGTAATGTGTTGTAACTTTGATCGATGTTTTAATAATAGTGTATTTTTTTCGATTTATGACATATTAAAAAAAAACTACTTACTAGATTTCGTTCAAACCAATTTTCGTTGGTAGTTTTTATAGTAATGTACATCATATTTTTTTTTTAGTTTTATCATTCTCTTATCTTAGAAGTTAGAGGGGGGGGGGGACACACATTTTACCACTTTGGAACTGTCTCTCGCGCAAACTATTCAGTTTAGAAAAAAATGATATTAGAAACCTCAGTATCATTTTTGAAGACCTATCCATAGATACCCCACACGCATGGGTTTGATGAAAAAAAAATTTTTGAGTTTCAGTTCTATGTATGGGGACCCCCAAAATTTATTGCTTTTTTTCTATTTTTGTGTAAAAATCTTAATGCGGTTCACATAATACATCTACTTACAAAGTTTCAACAGTATAGCTCTTATAGTTTCGGAAAAAAGTGGCTGTGACATACGGACGGACAGACAGACAGACAGACAGACAGACATGACGAATCTATAAGGGTTCCGTTTTTTGCCATTTGGCTACGGAACCCTAAAAATGAGTAAAATTCTAAAAAGTACATATTTTTATTTTCATGAACAATTCGAAATTCGAATTCAATAAACTTTTTTGTGGCCAGCATTCTAAAAAAAAAGTTTATACTGTGTGACAAGACAATACTTATGACCTGACTAACACTAGCAATGTGACAGACAGTTAAATAACCTATTCTTGCCATCTTAGCTTTCACTGACATAGTTTTTCCAGTAATTAATCAAATATGGCGAGAAAAGAGGAACATGACAGAATATAATTTAATAAAAAAATGTTGATATAATTAAAAAATTAAGGGTAACGAAAATCTGTTAGTGTGTGTTGTGCAAGAAAAACATGAAAATCTTCAAGAGAAATAAAAATAAAAAATACTTTTTTTCCTTATTAAAAAATATGATACGTTATTTTTTTAAAACGCGTTGGCAACTATATACATGAGTAATAAAATATTTTAAACAATATTTTACTAAATACTCAACTTGCTCTGTCCAGGTTGATGTTATCTACACATTTTGTAACATGTACTGTACCTATAGTGATAACTGAAGTATACTATTTTTAATTTTAATGTTTTGTGGAATTATGTATTTGCACACCTCATGTAATGGTAAGTAGCATGTACTTAAAGGGGCCACATTTATGAACAAAATATATTCGTCCACATGTACTTCGGTTATCGCACTCTAAACGTGTTTTCCCGTAGGAATAAGATGTTTTTCCGGGATAAAAAGTAGCCTATGTTCTTTTTCATGTCAAAGGCTATATGCATGCCTGGCGCAACTGCAAGCGCCTACACGAATGTGAACAGCATCACCACATCCTTTTATTAGATCATAATGACGTCTAACAATTATTTTTAGAAGATACCCGACTTTGAAAAATCATGTATTCGATTTCACCTCACGTATTCTTTTATGAACTCTGAATCAAAACTTCGTTAAATATACACGTATACACGTATTACCACAGTTTTCGGGTTTTATTTACATGAAACAGGACCCTTCTTATACCTTGTATAAGTCTCACAAGCAGACAATTTTATTTAACACTTCATGTACACACTTAACTTATAAAAGATAAGAAGACGGAAACAGAAAAATAGATACACAGGTGATGCTTATTTCTAAAGAAATCTCTTCCAGTATACCTATGAAAGGAGAATTGGAAAAAAAGATATGTAGAATCCGTGTGTAAAAGTGAAAGGAAAAAAGAAACAAACAAAACAATTATTATTAGAACATACGTACAATATAAATATAAACTATCATAAATATATACATACATATATTAGATAACATTATTTATTTATTTATTTGTTAGCCTGTTCTGTCCCACTCCTGGGCAAAGGCCTCCCTCCACTCCTTCCATTTTTCGCGCGCCCGGGCTTCTTCATAACATATCGCAAAAAATTTGTTGGGACTCAAGCCTCCTCTCTAGGAGAGGGAATGGGACGTAATCCACCACGCGGGTGCAGTGCGTGTTGGTGAATGTCACATGTCTTCGAATTTTTGGTTCTAGGACATGCCGGTTTCCTCACGATATTTTCCTTCACCGTTTTGAGAGCAGTGCTGATGAAATAAATTACACAAAGTAATGCGCCTGGCTGGGTTCGAACCCGCGACCTACAACTCGTAAGTCCAGGCCGTTACCACTCGGCCACCACTGCTCTCTCATACTGACTAATATAATAATAATTATAAATACCAAAGATATAAGAAAGGAGGAGATATGCTAAGTAGTAAATATTGTATCGGAACACTGTGTCTCCAGTTTCTCCTTCCACTACCGACACTACTACACGTACAGGAATACTTACGCAGTCGCGCATACATCCACAAATCATAAATCAGACCAAACTACACATTTACTTAAAAACCTTATTGCCCTAAAAACAGCGCGTATTTTCCTTGCACCATACAGTTTACGCACACATTAACAACATACAACTATCGATATGCTGTGCAAAAGCCATTTATTTTACATTTACGCTAGTGATTGACTAAATAGAAAAGTTATCGATTTTTTTATTTTTTGTCGTGCTATTTTTTTTTTGGGTTCCAATAACAAATTAAATAAAAGTGAATGCTTCCAGAAAACAATGTATATAATAATATAATATATATGTATATAAAAGTAGAACGACCAAAATGTTTTTCAAAAAACTAAAAACTCTATTTATTTCCATTAGGCAATTATACGGCATTTTAGAACGACAATATCAAATACGAAAAATCGGCGAAATGGAACACGCACTACTATAGAATCCTGAAAAGTTTTATATGAAAAACGAGTTATTAAAAGAAAAAAAACTTTAACTTACAAAAATTAGGTCTAGTCTTGATTTAGGGATTTGAGAGATGGCGTTTTCTTAGAGGCTAAAACATTTCTGGTCGAAAGTGAATTGAGCATTGGTACCATATTTTTTTATGCAACCAATAAGGTGGTTAGGTGGCCTTCCAGTAGCATCAATCCATTGCTATTTTAAATTATTTTTCGGGAAACTGAAAACAAAGATAAATATGATAACTAAATAATATAACATTTTAGTTATCATTTTTACCTAAGCTACTGTTAAATAAAACCACTTGTCTGAGTCTCGGAGGAATACAAAATAAAACACGCATCCACGCATAACAAATAAAAAGCTAAAACACGTTGCCTTATTTTAAGCAAAACTCCTTAATATGTTCTGAATTATGCTCATTCATCATCATCATCATTATATCAGTCGAAAGATGTCCACTGTTGGACATAGGCCTCGCCAAGTGTCGCCACAACGACTGGCTCTGTGTGTCACGCATCCATGCTCATTATTATATCCGACTTCACTAAAAAACGTCAAAGTCGGTGTTTCTCGATATTGTTTTTTCCTTCACACCGCCTTCCGAAATTTCGTGATTCAGTTCTATGGTAAAATAACAATAATTTTGGACATAAACAGTTGGCTGTAACGTTTAGGCCCAGAAGTGGGCATGCTCTTTTAAGTCGTAAATCCTTACGAGGTTATATTTTACAATTTGGTGTTTAGTTTCATAGAAGTATCAGTAATAGTTCAGTAATTATCCTTAAAAGTGTTTGATTTTACGCATTACAGTAAAGATTGGAAATATAGTATTTTCATAGACTTTATTTTCATACAAAACACAAAATATATTTACCTACCAAAAACCAAATAAGGTATGCTCTTATGCAGTGAGAGTGGCAACCTTAGTCATGTACCACCTAACAAAAGTAAGTTTTTCTTTTTTTAATATGAGATGTCATTGGATAATTTTCCAACCTAAAAAAAAAAACAAGAAAGATAGCATTATCCGAGTGTCTCGATTCGCGTCCGCTAAACCGCGTCGTACAGCGTGCAGCGTGCGCATCACCCGCTACCGACGCTCACCGAAACAGCTACTAAACTTTGTCGTTACATACTTAAGTGAATTAGACGCACGGTCAGGATTTTGGACACCTGGTACAAATAGATGATGAGAGCATGATTCTGAACGCACGTTCGGAACGCTATATCAATTTTTGCGTTTGACATACATATGATATTAATTACGCGTCTGAGATGTTTCGTTCAACAATATGGCAGATTCTGGAAGACCTAAAGGGTGTAAACTCTTCCGTCGACGATGTCATTGTATAGGCATCGAGTAAGTCTGAGCATGACGCGAGGTTGCCCGATCGAGCACGAGAGGTCGGATTAGACGCACAATGCCACATTCGCAAAATGACATATTGACGCAAAATACCACATTCGCAAAATGTCATATTCTCAAAATGTCATATTCTCAAAATGCCATATCGCAAAACGCCACATTAGCAAAATGCCGTCTTCGCAAAATGCCATATTCGCAAAATGACTTTTCACAAAATGTCACTTTCGCATAATGCCAAAATATCATTTCGAACTCAGTATTTTTTTTATTTGGACGTTAGTATGTTTTTATAAAAAAAAGCCCACTACAAGAAGTATATAAGTAATTTTATCAATTTTTTTTTATTTTAATTTACGTAAATCGCACATTATGCGATAATTATGATTTTTTTAGAATGTGTCATTTTGATAATGTGGTATTTTGCTAATGTGACATTTTGAGAAAAGTAATTTTGCGAATGTGGCATTTTGCTAATGTGGAATTTTGCTAGTGTGGCATATTGCGAAATGTCATGTTGCGAATGTGGCTTTTTGCGTCAATATGTCATTTTGCGAATGTGGCATTGTGCGCCTAATCCGTCATGAGATTCAATAAGGATAAATGTGAATTTTGTATGGAACAGGTACCCTACTTGGGACACGTTTAGCGCAACAGGAACGCGTATAAATAAGTTAAAGGCAATTCAGTTCATGCCAAGTCCCCACGATAGGCAGTCATTACAACGATTTTTTATTTGTCAAAATTCATCCCAAACTATTCAGATATAGCTTCATCGCTACGTACATTGTTGAAGCAAGATTCAGAGCGATTGTAGGATGAGGTGCAAAATTTAGCTGTAGAGCGGTTGAAAGACTCGGTGTGCGGTGCGCCTGTGTTAGCTCTATATTCGGCCCGCGACTCGGTTTTGCTATCAGCAGATGCGACCTTGCACGCATTATCGCTGAGCAGCCGGCCAGATGAGTTTAACACGGTAACAAATCAAAGTCAAAGTCAAAGTCAAAGTCAAAATATTTATTTTATTTTACATAGGCGTACATGGGCACTTATAAAACGTCAGAAGCTACTGCACGGTTCGAAATTGGTCGTTTCCTATGGAGAAGAACCGGCAAGAAACACCATGGTTACTCTTTTAAAAAATGTGTTTGTTGTTACGAAATTGATAGTTTATGTAAGAACAGTGTAGACCAGTCAATATTGTACACAAAAAAAAGCACAATAAAAATAATCATAATAAAAAAAGTAAGTCGTAATAGGAAGTAGTCTAAGAGTTAGTGGAGTATACAGTGTTCTCACATTATTTAATTATTTTTTTTTTTTTATTATTGGATTTATCCTATTAATTATCACTTACTAGACTCATACTAGACACATAGGTAGGTACATTACATCAGTCATCAGTCAGTCGTCGTTCGCGCGCGAAAGTGAGCGTACGTACTACTAGCGCATAGCGTACCTTTAATATCGGTGCAATGGCGTCAAATATTGTCAAATGTGCAAATTGTGATATAGTAATAAACGAGCTAGTAGCGTTTATACAAAACAAGGCGGATGTTATGGATGAGGTTTCCCTCACTCGGATTTGCAGTGATAGTTTTGCGGACAGTGAAATTGTTGCGGCGAAGAAATTGCTTTTCGATTCAGTTCCGAATTCAAAAAGAAAAATTCGCAAAAGCAAAGGAAAGAGTGCTCGAGATATTGAGGATATCATATGTCTTTTGAAGGTTACTGATCCAGAGTTAGTGCCCATATTTGTAGCGAGGGATCTACAAAAACTGCCACCGGTTACGTTTGACCACATAGACGTAACGACACTATTGAAGGATATTCTAGTGCTAAAATCGGATATCAAAGTCCTGAAAACTGACAGTGCGACAGCGTCTCAAATATTGGAGCTAAGAAAAGAATTAGACAATCTGAAAAGTGCCTCAATTGTGCATAATAACTTTGACTTTATCAATAGACGGCGAAGCGCTTTTATTGAAGACTTGCATAACTTTGACAGCGGTCCAATGGCTTTACAACAGCATTCAAATTCAAATTCGAAGAGTAATGAGAAATCACCGAAATCTAGGTCTCAATCAATTATTAGTGATTATTTTCCAAAATCTGTAGGTATACAGAAAAAACTGATTTCTACACCAGAGACCGTTATCGAGGCGAAGCGATCAGCTGATGGTGCGAGCACGCCGGATGACGTAAACCTGTGCGACGCTGTCTCGCTCACACAGCGACTCGACAACTTGAGTGAGTCACAACAGTGAGCTACCGACGAAAGGCAGCCGAGTAAACAATGCATTAGCCCTACCGCGAGTTCAAATCTCATTAACTCGAATGGTATCGTATAATACGTTATCCGCACCACGAAATGAGCGCCAGTCGATGGCGGACGTATTGAAAGCGAGTGACCAATGTAAACGAATAGTAGGGGAAAAGTGGAACGTTGTCACACACAAAAAGCCCTCATCTCGTGGAAACATGGGACAAGCGTACGTAGCTCCTGATGGGAAATTTAAGGCCGCTACAATCATGGTACCATTGTTTATCTCCAATGTGTGTAAAACCACAAATGAAAGCGATATTGGGGCATATATCAAAAACAGCACACAAGAAGACGTCACTCTGTTCAAAATTAAAACAGGGAAAAAAGAAAAGCGGTACAACTCTTTTAAATTATATGTTCCCAAAACGAAACTAGAACTATTTCTTGATAACAAGTTTTGGCCCGACGGTTACTTTCAGACGTTTTGTGAATGAAACTTACAAAACGAAGCCTGGCATAATTAAGCAAACATTGACACAATAATAATGGATAGCAACGATTATCAAATAAGTTAGTTTGTAAGTTTTAACTGCAAATCGGTGAAGCGGTCGGTTGAAGCAATTAATTTTCTGTGTCAATCAGCGGACACAGTGGCTCTGCAGGAAACATGGCTTCTTCCGCATGATATACCCTATCTTGGGCAAATTCATAAGGATTTCGAGTACACAGGAAAGTCAGCTGTTGACACCTCAGCAGGAATACTGAGAGGGCGTCCGTATGGTGGTGTTGCGATCCTGTGGCGTAAGCGAGCCCTTGAATCAGTAACGGTGCTTAGCAGCATTAGTGCGCATTTAACGGTGGTTAAAGTTTCACTCGGAGACAGATGCAAAATAGTGTTCAGTGTATATATGCCGACTGACTCGAGTGAAAATCTGGCAGAATTCACAGAATGCTTAAGTGAAGTGAGTGCAATTGTCGAAGCTAATAACGTTGAAACGGTGTACGTACTTGGCGATTTCAACGCACACCCCGGTGAGTCTTTTAGTTGTGAACTGTTGCAATTCTGTAATGAACAAAAGTGGAGGTGTGCGGACATTGAAAAATTGGGTTTAGGATCAAGTAGCTATACCTTTGTCAGTGACGCGCACGGTTGTAGGCGATGGCTTGACCATTGTATAGTAACATAATCTGCCTGATTAACTGTTACTGAGATAGGTATAGTGCATGATATTTTTTGGTCTGATCATTGCCCTATATTTGTTAAGTGTAGGTTGGATAGGATTGAACCTAAGTTAGTCGATCATAAACCATCACATAACAGAGTAATTTGGGGAGAGTGGGACAGCGATCAAATAAGCGTATACTATGAATTATGTAATAATAAATTAAAATTAATTGATTACCCTCAGGAATTTGGTTTATGCAGTAATGGACACTGTAGCAATGCTGAACATAGGCAAATTCTCGACAAAATGTATGAAAGTATTGTCACCACTTTGTCAGTAGCTGTGGTATAGAGCCAAGTGGAAACTCGGCCTCGTAGGCATATTGGTCGTGTTGTCGGCTGGAATAAGCACGTACGCGCCGCACACGCGACGGCGAGGCTTAAATTTCAGCTTTGGGTTTGGCACAATAAACCAAGTTCTGGTGATGTCTACAATGACATGTGTCTCACACGAAAGATATTTAAAAGTAGGTTGGTGTGGTGTCAGACTCATCAAGAACAAATTAAGCTTGATATTTTAACTTCTCTCCGCAAGGCCAACCATTTTCAAAAGTTCTGGAAGGCCACTAAAAAACTAGATGTTAGGCCTGGCCTTTCCGTCAGTGTCGGTGGTGCTGATTAGCCCGACAGCATCGCCAACATGTTTATGGACCACTTCAAAGTGGATTCACCGCTCGGCTCATCGTTGTGAGTGCTCGATGACGGATGCTGTCGTGACTCGGATCTGGTCCGGTTTTCGGCCAAGCAAGTGTCGAGCACGATTGAAAAAATGACGAGTGGGAAGTCCCCCGGTCACGACGGTTTAAGCATTGAGCACTTGCAACATGCTGGTCCTCACATAGCTAGAGTGCTCGTTATGTTTTACTCGTTGTGTACGTGTCACTCGTACCTCCCTTGTGATCTCATGCGAACTATTGTCGTTCCTATTATAAAGAATAAAACGGGTGACGTTGCTGATAAGTGTAACTATCAGCCCATCTCCCTGGCTACTATAATCGCGAGGGTACTCGACAGCCAGCTGGATGCTCGGTTAGATGGCTTACTCAAATTACACGACGCACGGTTTGGATTTCGTCGTGACCTTGGTACTGAAAGTGCGATTCTCGGCCTCAAACATACGGTACAATATTATGCGAAACGTCAGACACCAGTTTATGCTTGCTTTTTAGATCTCTCCCATGCCTTTGACCTTGTTTCTTACGACGTTATGTGGGAAAAGCTACGGGAGAGAGGAGTGCCGGCGGAGCTGTTGCGTATCTTCCAGTATTGGTATTATAACCAGAAAAATTGTGTAAGATGGGCCGATAGGTTGTCTGTGTCTTACGGACTAGAGTGCGGGGTTAGACAGGGGGGGATAACATCACCAAAGTTGTTTAACCTGTATATTAACGATCTAATCGTTGAGCACAGTAGCAAGAAAATCGGGTGTCGCATTGATGACATGAGTGTCAATAACATCAGTTATGCTGACGATATGGTGCTACTGAGCCCAACGGTTAGGGCCCTAAGAGAGCTGTTAAGTTTCTGTGAAAGCTATGCTCGGGGGCATGGCCTTATTTATAATGTCAAAAAAAGCGAGTTCATGGTCTTTAATGCTGTCGGTGGTAAATGTCCTGAGTATTTTCCCCCCATTAAACTTAATGGAAAGGATATAGTGCAAGTAAGCAAGTTTAAGTACTTGGGGCATTACGTCACCGACGACCTTAATGACCAAGAGGATATTGAGAGGGAACATAGGGTACTGGCAGTCCGATGTAATATGCTGGCTCGCAGGTTTGCGCGGTGTAGTGGACAAGTTAAAATAACACTATTTAAAGCCTACTGTCAAGTGTTTTACACGTGCAGCCTGTGGACTAACTATACTCAGCGGACTATCAGCGCCTTGCGGGTCCAATATAATAACGGCTTCAGGATGTTGGGGCTGCCCCACTTCTGCAGTGCATCAGGTATGTTTGCAGAGGCGCACGTCAATGGCTTCCACGCCATCGTTAGACAGAAATTAGCCTCTCTGCTCTGCAGAGTGCGGGCTAGCTCCAACTCCATCCTGAAGACCATAGCGGACAGGTACGATTCTCCGTTGTTAGGTGATGTTGTTCACCGATGTTTTAGAAACAACCACCTTGTTTTAAAATAATATATCATTAAGGTTACTAACATAGGTTATAAGTTTTCTCTCAATCGTTTACTTACCCATATGGATGTCACTTATCCGAATTAAAGATTATTTTATTTTATTTATTTATTACAAATATATTAAATCAAAGTGTATTAAATTGCACTAAATTAATTAAAATTGTATAACTTATAATAAATAGGAAGGAGGTCGCTGTCGGCTGTGTCACAGTTCATACTAGTACAGTCAACAAAGTTATCTCTTATGCAATTTGCCATTCAATATAATCTGTGAAAACTTTATATTAACCTTTAACTAGGGACATCTTTTTTTTGTAACACTAGAACGGACATAGGGTCCCACAGACCCCTGTAATATTTCTATTATTTTGATATGAAATAACAAAATAAATAACATTTTAATTAATCAGTGTGAATGATAGGCTTATAAATAATAGACTTTTGAACATTTTAGCATTTATTTATAAGAATTTTTTTTTTTATTACAAACTAAACAAAGATAGGCACTTTTCAGTCTCAATTCGCAATGAGATCACTTATAATACTACTAAATAATTTTTCTTCTAAATAATCAACAAAATTAAATATTTTCCATAAAAGTGATATTTGTTTTAAATAAAAAAAAAATTTTGTAACTCCAACAATAAACAAAAAAAAACTGACAGGGGGTCAATTACCCCATTATATTTGACACTACTTGCATAGTGGGTTGGAGCATTGCAGACATATAGGATCTTTGCATGCAGCACAGCTGAGGAGCTTTTCCTTTGAAGTCTTGATGGACAGATGTAGCATTTTTTCTTCTTATTCTAATTTCAGGAGTTGGTTCATCATCAGGGGGCATATCCTTCCCCAAAATGCATTTCATTGTTAGTTTCAGGTCTCTTGGCAAATTTTTGTTTGATGTTAGATGTGTATCTTCTTTGCATATGAGGTACAACGAGAGAACGGGCTAATTTTTTTATAAAGATACCTCGATCTATATCCTATTTTGATGTTTATTGTATAGTATATGAGCATCCATCTTCTGAACTTTCACTTGAGCTATGTTCGATAATCACATTTTCTGAATCAGAGGGTAGTTCTTCTACATTTGATCTTGTTTATCATGTTCTGGATGGCGCTGACGAAATTCAGCTTCATCAATAAGATCTTCGACTTCTTCTTTATTATCCGAGTCATCCGAAGCCAACAAAACAGAATTCAGTTCGTTTTCAAAAGATAGGCTGTTCAGACGTAATACTTTATTCGACTGTTGTTCCCTAGGTACATCTCGCAATGGTCGTTTCAAACCAGAAGTACTTGGTTCACTATTTTCGACAATTTGGATATAAAATCTAAAACAAAAAAAAATTGTTATACAATTTAGTTTATAAGAGATCTGGGGACATAGGGTCCCACAGACCCATTCGGAACTTTAAATCCATATAACTTACGTATTTTGCACCACACGACGCAACCTTCTCCTTCGTTGGGGGTTTCGCGACTAAACTCGAAGCTACTGAGCCGCTAAGCCACGGGGGGCGCAGAGAAGTACTTTATTTCACGTCAACGACAAGTGCCAAGGGTCTCTGAGACCCTGTGTCCCTACTTAAAGGTTAAGAGAAATATGTAAAATTGAAAGTGTTGATTAAATAAATTATTACATTATTATTATTATTCACATTACAAAAAAGATACTAATTAAAGAAAAATCAGGAATAATATAAATAATTACAACTATCAATAAAATGTTAACAAAATAAATTACTAACAAATTTATGACAGTTGAAGTCTAAGTAATAAAAAAAATATTGCAAAAGCAATGTGTTAGAGAAGAAAAATAAAAAATGTATATAGCAATGACCTTTACTTAAACCTTTACTTCATTAAAATGTTGGGAATCGCCTGTGACACCCAAAGGCAATGACTTTGACCCCAAGGTCAAATGAATAAAAGGTTGGAAAACACCTGGGACACCATAGGGCATGACCTTGACACAAAAGTCAATCACCTTGAACTCAAGGTCAAATGCAAAAATGTTGGGAAACGCCCGGGACACCAAAGGGCTGCTTTGATCGCCGGCGAGCGCTACTTCTCTAAATAACACAGATCAATTTTTTTTCGATAACATTTTAGGTCAAATACTTAGGGGTCATGTTCATTGACTTTAGGAAAAGCGTGGGGTGCTCGATTCTACGAAACATATGGCACAAAGCGCCCCACCCTTTTTTACAATATAATATTAATATTTTTCGTTCAAACACACAAACATAGAACAAACAACAACAAATTCAATGTATTTATTGACTGGGCTATTTACGCGTATTGTTTTTATTGACTTGGTGGGCTATGCGACTCGCGAATCAGAGATCTCTCTCTACCGACTTAGGAATTTTGTATAATATCTAATCATTTAAAAAATACAAACACTCGTTATTAAACAATGATCTCTATCTCTTAATCAACCTTGATTATTGAATACGAGTTGACTACATCAGATTTCACTATATCCTAATAATTACCCAAGTCGTTTAACTTATTAGACAGACTCTAACCCTTTTTCAAAAAAACAAATCAAATAATGCTAGACCTGGTTTTTTAATTCACAACTGACATTTATAAAAATAGCATTCGATTTCGAAATAAGTAGGTACCTACCTAAAAACAAAAGAATAAAAATCCTGTTAATCGCAGGCTAACATTAATCAATCCCATTTATATTAAAATAAACATTTATATTTTACTTACGTATGTGCCACTGAACAATTATTAACTTACAAACACGTTTATTCCGATTGAATTATTCCGGCAATCCGGTGAAATATTCGGAAACATTCGGAAACATTCGATTGCAGGGTACGAATCTTTCTCGCGGGGGGGAACACTTCTCTGGGGAGCATATCCCCTCTTACCGCACCGCCATCGCCTGCACGCACGACTCGTGGCAGTCGGGCCCGCGCGCACGTCGCGGCGCCAGCATACAAAGTACTCTGTGGCCAGCGCTGCAGCAGCGGCGGCGGCGATCGACGATCAATGCAAAATACAATTTTTCAGCAAAAAAAAAAAATCTTAATTAAATTTTGAATAATTACGATTTAAAGAAACTTTCCCAGAAGTATTCCGGAATTTTTCAGAAGTTTTGCAACTATAGTCGCGAAGTCGTCAACAGCTTCGGTCACCACGGTCTGTCATGCAGCCGAAATGCTGATCGCATAGCGTGACACGCGAATATCAACGACATTATCAGACGCGCTCTTGTCATCGTCGGCGTTCCAGCCGTATTGGAACCCGACGTCGACGTCGTCTGGCACGCAACGATGTAAGAGACCGGACAGAATGTCGTTATTCCCGTGGAAGATGGGTAGGCTTTTAGTATGAGACGCTACTTGTGTCGATACTCTTGCGCCATCACATCTTCCTAGCTCGTCGTGTCGTGCTGGTGCTGCCGCTTCGGCTGCGGAGAACCTCAAGCGGCGGAAATATAACAACCTTGTAGAAAGTTATATTTTCACACCGTTTGGGATTGAAACACTCGGATCGTAGGGTCCGAGTGCTCACAAATTGTTTAAAGATCTGTCGAAACGTCTAGTTGACACTTTTCGTGACCCAAGGGCTGGCTTTTACCTCGGACAGAGGATAAGCATTGCCATACAGCGTGGCAATGCCGCCAGTCTTTTGGGCACATTACCCGTCGACAGCGATGTAAAAGTTCGACAGTGTCGACAGTTTTTGACGATATATTTTAGTTAGTTGTAATTAGCGTAGGGTTTTATTTTTTTAATTTACTGTAGTTAAAGTTATTTAGTTGTTTATATAAGTACCTAGTAATATTATACCCAAGTGTTTTTACTCATAATGTAAAACTGTCATATCTTTTTGAATGCGATTTTGAGAACTCTGTATGATTCTGCAAAAAATATTTGGCAAAGGGCATTGCGTAAAACTGTCTTCAAAAATGAACAGGTGTCATTCGAAGTATCTAGTTGAATAGAGTTTTCATTTACGGTAACATACCTCAAAAGTGTGGGGTTTAGGTTATATAAACAATTTTTATTTTAACTCAATCTAACCTGTGCGAAGCAGTAATTCTAGCAAAAAGAAGCGGCGGCAAGCGTGGGGGAACGGACATCTTCACACCTCAGCCGCCGGCTTCCCGCCACCGTATGCGCGGACTACGGGACGACGAGTAATAGTTAGCTCACCGCTCAGCCCTTCGCCAACTGTTTGGATCGGAGCCTTTCCGTAACTGTTCGGATCGAGCCCGAGTCGTCGAAGGTGCGTGTGTACTACGCGCGCTTCAAATAAATGTCCATCAAAATCGTAGGGGCCCAGTAGTGCCAAAGCCTACTGGGGGCCATGGGTTGACTTCCAAAAGGGAAAGAAGGAATATAGGTAAAGGTGTGGGTTTAGTTAGTAAAGGCCTGCTACGCCCTCCCACCGTGCCCTAGAGCAGGACAAGTCATTAGATGGATTTCTCATCTTAAAAATACGGAGGGTTTGAGTCAGTAAAATACTGACACTCCCTCCCGATCCACCCAGTACACGAGAAGTTATTTGAAGACTTCCAAGCTACAGAAAGCGATACAGAAATAAACATACTTATGGTGGGTACTGTGGCGTGTGGAGGCGCAAATACAAAGGTTTCGTGTTCAATTATCTATTTATCTTAGATCGCACATTGTATTCTAATATAAAATTATATCGAGATTTTTTGGGGACATCGCCAATCAAACTTGTTTCGAATCTGAATCCCTAAACTTTTTTAACATAAACCTTAAAAGATATCATTACGAGTACCTTGCCAATTTGCAAGTTAATTAATATGTGACCTTAGAAGCCACAGTACCATTAATACGAAAAAAATATATAAACTTCAAGATAGCACTGACCTCTATATATCTGAGGTCAATGAGATATACACATTGATGCAAGCAAAGCTGCGGGTAAAAGTCAGAAGCCATGAGCCTCTCAGATTTATATCTGATCTGACTCTTACGTACCAAAGTCATACTGATCAAACCTTCTATTAGTAACCAATACACATTATTAAAAATAGGTTCAAAATAACCTTTCGGTACCACTAGTTATATTACTACACACGATAGCATTATCACAATAATAACGTTAGGGTCAGCTCACACTGACACGGTTGTACGCGAGGGTGCTAGAAAAAGCCAGTAGTTCTGCACTGCTCAACGCGGCACTGCAACACGCATCATGGCGCTGTGAAGTGCATTGCGAAGCAGCAGGTGAATGAATAACACAAACTTAAATGCGTATACTAATGTTTGCTTATGTATCTACTGTTCACCGCTGAAGAGTTTCTTTATCTGGAGCTAACCTGGAGGAAGCTTCAGGTCACGCTTACTATAAAAATGCATTGTCACTGGAACTGAACCAAGCTCTAAAGAATATACTCCGAGGGATAAGAGGAAGTGGTTCAATTTGGCTTGCAAGATGTGACCTGGCACAAACTAAATGATGAATAATATTTATTTTGTAAATAGGTTTTATGGGTCATTTCACGCAGGCTCATGTTTTGCTAAGTTAGGTGGTATTTTTATTTGTGATTTTCTGATGAAAAAAATAATTTATCTTATTCTAGAACACAAGTTTCAGTTATCGTGTTCGAGAATAAGATAAATTAATTTTTTCATCTGAAAACCTACAATCAAAAAATACCACCGAAATTAGCAAAACATGAGCCTGCGTGAAATGATCCTTATACAACACTTTTATACGTAATTTTTTTTTACGTCAGTTTCAACTAGATGAGGCCGGTGTTTCCTAGCTGACTACCCTGAGAAGAAAGACCGAAACAAACTCGGGGTCAAAGTCTCTTTTAAAGTCCATACAGTAAATATGTATTGGTTAAAATCACATGAGAACCATGCAGATTTATCTGAGATGGTCTTTTGAAGAAAGAATCATATAGATTTGAATGGAGTCAGTGCAAGCATTTGTCAGTTTTCGCAAAGCTCAATTCAAGACTGCTAAGGAGCTCAACGACTTGACGAACAATACAAAGGAAAGGACATTTGGGGAGGCCGCAGAAAATAGTCAAATTGCCAGACATGTAAACACTACTGAAAAGAAAAATAAAAATCAACATAATTCTCACATTCACAATAAAAAAAAGGAAATTTGAAGTTTTACAAAATACTTAGCAAAGTAAATATTTATGTCAAAAAATAAATAATAAAAAATATTCATAAAAAAAAAGAAAAAGTATATTATATATAAATAAAAAAAACTTCTGCTTCCTACACACTATGGTCTACATTCTTTTTGATTTCTCCTTTCGCAGGTCTGCTGGAAGAAATTTCTTTGGAAATAAGCAGTACCTTTGTACTAACGTACGCAACGTACGCAAACTAAAAGTAGCAGGTCTTTTTCTCGACCTGAGTTCTGCGTTCGATACAGTCGATCATAGTATTCTTCTAGATAAGTTGGAATTCTATGGCATTCGAGGAAATGTGCTGAATCTATTTCGATCTTACTTACATAATAGAACGCAATATGTCGAAATTAAAACGGTTCAGGAAGATGGGCAGGAACAGATATACAAATCAGACATAGTTGTTATAAATAAAGGTGTGCCACAGGGATCTGTTCTAGGTCCTGTTTTCTTTATAATATTTATAAACGATCTCATAGCTTACATGAAAAATATTTCAGAGGACACTAAACTTGTAGTTTTTGCTAACGACACAAGTGCTATTATAGCTAGCGACAGTATAAAAAACCTAGAAAGGAAAATTGATTTTGTTTTATATGCTCTAGAGAAATGGTTCACTATGAATGATTTGAAACTAAATCTAAAAAAGACGCAATGTTTATTATTTAAATCGACCGCAAAGAACAATTATACCGTCAACATACATTTCTTGGGAAATAAATTGGATACTGTAGACAATGTTAAATTTTTGGGGGTACAAATAGATGCAGTTTTAAATTGGAAGAAGGAATTGGAAGTGGTCACCAACACTATGAGTAGTGCTTGCTATGCTCTCAGGAGTCTTAGAGATGAATTAACCATTGCACACCTCAGAATGGTATATTTTGCTTTAATAGAGTCTAGACTAAGGTATAGCATAAAGTTCTGGGGCAACAGCTATCAATACAACATTAATGCTGCTTTCATTATGCAAAAAAGAGCCTTGAGAACTATGCTTCAAATTGAACAAACTGAATCTTGTAGAGAACACTTAAAAAAACTGCACATTCTTACAGTACCGTGCATTTATATTCTGGTCCTACTTAGTCATTTTGTTAAAAATATTTGTAAATTTGAGACTGAAGAACAGAGGCAAATCAGAATTAAAACGCGAAGGAAGGATCTACATAATCTCATACAGCCTAAACTTAATGTCGTTAAACATGCCTCAAGAGTACAGTCAGTAAATTTATACAATAAGCTACCCCTAGAATTTAAAAACGCTATGAGTTCAAACGAATTCAAGAGAAAGTTAAAGGCATTGTTGTTGGAAAAATGTTATTACAGCATAGAAGAGTTTCTCAAAGATTGTACCAAGTGATAGTTAACCCAATTCTGAATGTTACTAAATTCTTATTAAATTCAATTAAGTGTACTTACTTATATTCGACTTTTTGTCATGACATTGCATCATAGTGGATTTTATTGAAATAACATTTCTAATTTTATTGACATTATATTATTGTAAATTTTTTCCTTTTTCACATTTACATTTATTGACGTTATTCTCATTTTATTGACATTTAGTTTTTTTTGAGATAACATTTCTAATTTTATTGACATTATATTATTGTTATTTTTTTCCTTTTTGACATTTACATTTATTGACGTTATTCTCATTTTATTGACATTTAGTTTTCATTTATTCTTTATTGTAATTAAAATATGATTTTGATGTGGTGACGACTAATGTGGATTGTGGAATGTAATTTTATTTCTTTACCAGATCAATTACTGTACCAACATTTCTCTAAAGATTGATGTTTTAATTTTAAGTATTGTGTTTATTTATTTTTTGTGTTGTTAATATATTGTAAAAATTCTTTTATTTTTCAAACATCAATGTCAAATTGTAAAAAACTGAACTTGAATGTAAAAATGTAAAAAATATAATAAAAGCACATTTGAAATTAATAAAAAAAAAAACAAAACATACACACTACGCTAATAAATTTAAAACTTGTAAAATGAATGGCCCTGCAAGATGCGATTTCTTCTGTTTTACATTTCTCACACACAGAAATGCATACCTCAGTTCAATTTCGTATCGCTATCATAAGAAGTTCGTGAAGTTCACATTGCGTCGCGTCTCGGTGTGGGCTAACCCTTATGAACATGAAAATAATACAGAAATTACGAAATCCGATAAACTGGCTCCAACTAATTAGGTCTGAGATAAGAGAGTTATTTGGGATTTTGTTACTATTCTGGTATAAAAACAAGATTTCAAGGTTCGAATCTTGAGCACGCCGCTTTTGCTGCAGTAAGTATCCTATTTTAGGAGTTATTGTAAAGACGTTAAGGCTTCTGCGCTTTCCGCCTGACACAGGTCCTCACCGGACACAGGTGTTTCGGGAGGTACCTGTTTTGAATCCTAGAGGAAAGATACGCTTAGATGTCACGATTATGTATGCGAATCACTCAAAGGACACGGCGGAGCATGCGGTGGCAGTCTGTCTCGCTTGGGTGGAGGAGTCGGTGACCTCATGGAGGCGGTCGGCAGCGGCAACCTCTAGACTCTAGTCCTGGAGCAAGCCATGGTAAGGATCGAGAGGGAATAGGAAGCAGACATTTCCTGCGAAGCAGTAATGCGAGCGATGGTGATGAGAGGACCTCCTTATGCCTCACCCGTCGCCGCAGCAGACGGCCCGGATATTTGCAATTGGGGCATCGCAGGGCAATGTTCGGCCACCGCAGGCGCGGGCTCATCTTTATTTTACCGTACGGTAAGGACCAAACCAGCAAAATAAAAAGGGCCCACTAGGGCCAACGCTTTCTAAGGCTGCGGCATAGTTCCAAAGAGCTACTTGGGCCCTGAAATGCAAAGGGCAGCCAAAGAAACACAGGTTGGTTTTATTCAGTAAGAGTCTGACATTCCGTCTCGCTCCATCGACAGCAGGAGATGTTATTCAATGTTTTCGCATCACAAAAAAGAGTTCCAAACCCGCGATGAAAAAACACAACTCATAAAGGACACTTAGGTATAAGTCTGTCTGTCTGTCTGTCTGTTTGCTTTATGCCAATTGCGTCCCCTGTATTATATCGCTCCTAACTATATTTTCTCATTGTTCATTCCCTTCCACTTTTTGCCGAGTTTATTTTTAACCCCCGACGGAAAAGAGGGGTGTTATAAGTTTGAGGTGTCTGTGTATCTGTCTATCGTAGCTCCGCAGCATATCGACCGATTTTGATGCGGTTTATTTTATTTGAAGGCTGACGTCATCGAGGTGGTTCTTAGATACAATTTATGAAGATCTGTTCAGGTGTTCAAAGTCATCAGCTCGTTTGTTGGCTGTGGCAAGGATATATACTTTACTAATAAACTCATATATTTCACCTTATGTTTGAAATACTCATAATATGTACCTACATGCCGGCGCTATCAAGCTGGTCTGATAATGGAGGTCGGAGGTAAGTGACGTAATCTTAGAATGCCTATTAATAAACGCATCCAGTTTTGGCTACTGGTTTCTTGCTCGTGTTACTTACTACCAATGTTACTACCAGTAGTAATACTGTTAATTTTACTCCCTTTCTTACTACTGCAGTAGTAAGTTGTTGGAAGGGTAATTACAATTTGCCCTTGTTACTGCCTCCACTTGCAACTAAAACTTCTTTGTCAAATAGTGTCCTTGATACTCAGGTAAAAAGAAAAGAAAAAGGAAATATCTTAGATAAAAAGATACCTTTATTTGTAATGGGAAATGTTACAAGGACTTAATAGCTTCATCCTAAAATCGAATTTGACCGTTAACATATACATATATACTGCCCTAACAGTACTGAGCTGATTCGTGGTTACAGAAAGATCTAATGACATACTTACGTAAATTAGGTATAGACCAGAGACGCTAATTTTTCTTCAGATGCCTTTAGAAGACGTTGTATGAAATCCATTCTTCCAGAAGCATATCTGAGGATAAAAGTGGTAACATGGCAATTCGTGAAAAAATACGATTTTCCGCTTTCTTGATATTCCATTTCATCAAAGTTTCAGTTTTCCTCCAAATACAAAGTTGCCAATGAAAAGAGCAACCAACCATCATACGAAACCTGATACAGTTTGTTCAGAATCAGTAACTGAATCGTTAACACCATGTCATATTTTTTCCCAGAAATATTTAAAAAAGGTCACAAGTTGGACACCACCGACACTAAGTACAACACAGGTTACGACAGGTCATTGGGCACGCCATAATTATGGCGGTAAGTCCCCTTGACTTACCGCCATATTTGAGGCGTGGCTGGAAAGACCTCATGGCGTCCTCACGTTCCGCATGACGCAGGTCCTCACCGGACATGGTCAGTTCTGGAGGTTCCTACACCGGATTTTTGCGGAAGTGACGCCCAGGTGTCACCATTGTGTGGACCGCCCGGAGGAAACGGTAGAGCATACGGTAGAGGTGTGCCCCGCCTAGATAGAGCACCACCATGTTCTCGTGGCGCTCGGTGGCATCGATTTCTCGCGTCGAGCCTTGGTACATGCCATGGTCCGCAGCGAGGAGGAGTGGCAAGGAGTCGTCTTTTTCTGCCAAGCAGTAAACGTCAGCTGAGCGAGTTCAATGACCTGTAGGTAGTTTGTTTTATACAACTACCTACCGGGTCGAAGCCTACTGGGGCCAGGGTTATCCGAAAGGGCGCTCGAGCCCCGGTACGAAGGCTAGAAGGAACGGGATGGGTTTTTTTAGTCAGTAAGAGTCTTACACTATCTCCTGCTCCGCCCAAGAGCGGGGATTGTCATAAGATAATTTTTCCCATCGAAAAAAAAAAAAAACCCCTCCACGGGATTAAAACGATTAAAATTTAGCGGTGTATACAAGGTGTAAGGGACAGCCCTCCACAAACTTTAAGGGCTTGCTCAGTAGACGAAACTGAACAACCCTGAAAAACTGTCCCTTACACCTTGTATATCCCCGATACAAAACTTTAGAGTTATCGTCATTTTAAACTCACGCGCCGACATCACGCAAGACCTTATTTTGAGGTTATGTATAGTATTTTTTTTTTTTCTTTAAACAGCCGACTCAGTCGAACGGAAGGGTTATTTGTAAAACACTAACAACCTTGTAGGACTGTATTACTATTATCATAAACAACCACTTTTGTTGTATAACTATCGCGGTTCTTGAGATACAGCCTGGTGACAGTAGTATGGGACCCTATCCCATTTTTACCTTTTGGGTACGGAACAAACCTTCAAGATTTCGTTGTTCTATCTAACACATTGGGGCTTAAATTCGTGATAGATGAACCGATTTTGATGCTGTTTTTTTTATTTGAAAGCTGAAGTTATCGAGATGGTTCTTAGATGTAATTTATGGAGATCTGTTCAGGTGTTCAAAGTAATCAGCTCGTTAGTTGGCTGTGGCAGGGATCTTAATCACTTAATGGATATTACTTTACTACTAAACACATATATGTGACCTAATGTTTGAAATATTCATATATCTACATGCCCACGCTATTAAACTGGTCTGATGATGGAGGTCGAAGGTAAGAGACGTAACCTTGATATCCCTCCAGTTTCGGCTCATTTAGATTTATCTTAAAAATAGTTCTGTTCGTTTGTCATGACGACGAGAACCTGATAACGAAGACCTGTTGCAACCTACGCAACTTTGAAATGCCTACTAGTAAGCCCGTCGAGGTTGGGCTCATTAGATTTCATGATGACAAGGACCTGATGCTAGAACTGGGAAGTGGCTGATGGAACCCTGGGATGCCTTCTAGTAAACACATCGAGTTTGGGCTTACTAGATTAGTCTTAAAAAATTTCAGATCTAGTTATCTGAAATTTTTTCATGATGACGAGGACCTGATGCTAGAACTGGGAGGTGGCTAATGGAACCCTAGAATGCCTACTAGTAAACACGTCAATTTTGGGCTCATTAGACCCGTCTTAACCAGTTATTTTACTTTTTAAAAATTTATGCGTCGGGGATTTTTTTTAATTTTTATTTTTGCTATTATTCAACTATTTGATCGATGGTATGCAAGTGATCGGTGGTGGAAAGTCCTCGACGGAAGCCTGCCTGTTCCGGATGCTGTTTTAAATCAAGTTGGCCAGATATACGTACGTATGTTTCTATAATTTTTAAAAAGGTTTTATAGACATGGAGATTAAATTTATTGATCTAGATAAGTATTTTTATTTATTTTTAGGGTTCCGTAGCCAAATGGCAAAAAACGGAACCCTTATAGATTCGTCATGTCTGTCTGTCTGTCTGTCTGTCTGTCTGTCTGTCTGTCTGTCTGTCTGTCTGTCTGTCTGTCTGTCCGTCCGTCCGTATGTCACGGCCACTTTTTTCCGAAACTATAAGAGCTATACTGTTGAAACTTTGTAAGTAGATGTATTCTGTGAACCGCATTAAGATTTTCACACAAAAATAGAAAAAAAGCAATAAATTTTGGGGGTCCCCATACATAGAACTGAAACTCAAAATTTTTTTTTTCATCAAACCCATGCGTGTGTGGTATCTATGGATAGGTCTTCAAAAATGATACTGAGGTTTCTAATATCATTTTTTTCTAAACTGAATAGTTTGCGCGAGAGACACTTCCAAAGTGGTAAAATGTGTGTCCCCCCCCCCCCCCCTCTAACTTCCAAGATAAGAGAATGATAAAACTAAAAAAAATATATGATGTACATTACTATAAAAACTACCAACGAAAATTGGTTTGAACGAAATCCAGTGAGTAGTTTTTTTTTAATGCGTCATAAACCGAAAAAAATACACTATTATTAAAACATCGATCAAAGTTACAACACATTACAAGAACTTTTATATTATGTTACTTGCTGCTACGGAACCCTTCATGGGCGAGTCCGACTCGCACTTGGCCGGTTTTTTAGCTTTGAAATTGTGACCGCGCTGGTAGCTTGGGCGCGTTACTACTCGTAAATGGGTCTCGGAGAAGAAGCTTCGTATAATTATGATAGAATTTCACTTAAGGTAAGTTCGTTTAATCATATTTTTAGCTACAATATTACTTAATATTACGGAGGACTGATATTTCGCTACTTTAAACAATTGCCTTATAATTTTATTTATTTTTTTCTTTTGGAAACAAAACTATTTTTGAATATAGTATACTACTTATTATACGGGGTTCAGAACAATTCGTAGCTTTATTGGAGTAGGCACTCACAGAGTGAAGCCACAGATTGTCAAGATTGACACGACAGAAGCATATGATAATTATATGATTAAACGAACTTACCTTAAGTGAAATTCTATCATAATTATACGAAGCTTCTTCTCCGAGACCCATTTACGAGTAGTAACGCGCCCAAGCTACCAGCGCGGTCACAATTTCAAAGCTAAAAAACCGGCCAAGTGCAAGTCGGACTCGCCCATGAAGGGTTCCGTAGCAGCAAGTAACATAATATAAAAGTTCTTGTAATGTGTTGTAACTTTGATCGATGTTTTAATAATAGTGTATTTTTTTCGGTTTATGACGCATTAAAAAAAACTACTCACTGGATTTCGTTCAAACCAATTTTCGTTGGTAGTTTTTATAGTAATGTACATCATATATTTTTTTTAGTTTTATCATTCTCTTATCTTGGAAGTTAGAGGGGGGGGACACACATTTTACCACTTTGGAAGTGTCTCTCGCGCAAACTATTCAGTTTAGAAAAAAATGATATTAGAAACCTCAGTATCATTTTTGAAGACCTATCCATAGATACCACACACGCATGGGTTTGATGAAAAAAAAAATTTTGAGTTTCAGTTCTATGTATGGGGACCCCCAAAATTTATTGCTTTTTTTCTATTTTTGTGTGAAAATCTTAATGCGGTTCACAGAATACATCTACTTACAAAGTTTCAACAGTATAGCTCTTACAGTTTCGGAAAAAAGTGGCCGTGACATACGGACGGACGGACAGACAGACAGACAGACAGACAGACAGACAGACAGACAGACAGACAGACAGACAGACAGACAGACAGACAGACAGACCGACAGACAGACAGACAGACAGACAGACATGACGAATCTATAAGGGTTCCGTTTTTTGCCATTTGGCTACGGAACCCTAAAAATAAATAAAAATACTTATCTAGATCAATAAATTTAATCTCCATGTCTATAAAACCTTTTTAAAAATTATAGAAACATACGTACGTATATCTGGCCAACTTGATTTAAAACAGCATCCGGAACAGGCAGGCTTCCGTCGAGGACTTTCCACCACCGATCACTTGCATACCATCGATCAAATAGTTGAATAATAGCAAAAATAAAAATTAAAAAAAATCCCCGACGCATAAATTTTTAAAAAGTAAAAGAACTGGTTAAGACGGGTCTAATGAGCCCAAAATTGACGTGTTTACTAGTAGGCATTCTAGGGTTCCATTAGCCACCTCCCAGTTCTAGCATCAGGTCCTCGTCATCATGAAAAAATTTCAGATATCTAGATCTGAAATTTTTTAAGACTAATCTAGTGAGCCCAAACTCGATGTGTTTACTAGAAGGCATCCCAGGGTTCCATCAGCCACTTCCCAGTTCTAGCATCAGGTCCTTGTCATCATGAAATCTAATGAGCCCAACCTCGACGGGCTTACTAGTAGGCATTTCAAAGTTGCGTAGGTTGCAACAGGTCTTCGTTATCAGGTTCTCGTCGTCATGACAAACGAACAGAACTATTTTTAAGATAAATCTAAATGAGCCAAAACTGGAGGGATATCAAGGTTACGTCTCTTACCTTCGACCTCCATCATCAGACCAGTTTAATAGCGTGGGCATGTAGATATATGAATATTTCAAACATTAGGTCACATATATGTGTTTAGTAGTAAAGTAATATCCATTAAGTGATTAAGATCCCTGCCACAGCCAACTAACGAGCTGATTACTTTGAACAGAATACATCTACTTACAAAGTTTCAACAGTATAGCTCTTATAGTTTCGGAAAAAAGTGGCTGTGACATACGGACGGACGGACAGACAGACAGACAGACAGACAGACATGACGAATCTATAAGGGTTCCGTTTTTTGCCATTTGGCTACGGAACCCTAAAAAGGAGTGTAGCCTAATCATTAAGTAAAAATCCAATTATATAAACTTTTATTTAATCAACAACATATGTACTAGCTTGTAGTTCCAGAGACTAGTACGTATAAACAAACAAAAGATTCTCACAGTAGAGATTAAAAAAATAACAAAAAGAAATTCTGTCAGAAATATGTGTCACAATGATAGTGTGCTGTTATCTTTAATAATTTCATAAAAGATTTCAAAAGAATAACTGTTTCTTAATTATCATCCACCCCCGTATTCGTTTATGGACGAAAACCAAATATTTAAGCAATTCAATTATTATTATTATTAGATTTATTTAGTTTTCGTCCAAGTCTTTTAAATATTTTTTATTTACGAAACACTAACGAATAAGTGGAAGAAAACTAAAATATCTAAACTACTAGCAATAAGATCATATTGAGAGAAAATATTCTGTATTTAAAAAGTCTGTTGAAGTAAAATGATCGTTACACCTAGCTGATTGTGTTTCCGTCCATGTGTACGAAAACCAAATACTTTGCAAAATTGGTATGCTAGTATTAGTCCACTATATTTATATAAGATGTTTATAAAAAAAAAAACTATAAAAAACACTTTAAATTGTATTTATTACGCTCTTAAGTAGACTTACGTGCCAAAAATGTTCCGTAAACTAGCTATATCACTAATTGAACTTGTCATGAACTTTTGTCGTCGCCATTATTTTTTCTAACGCGATGGCTTCTTCAAGGTACGTAAGCGAAGTGGCTACTGACGTTATTTTTTTTTTTTTTGATTCGCTAATTGTCTAATCACATTTTCATCTTAGTAGAACTGTTGCTTAGAGATATTACGGTCATTACGGATCACAAAAAGTCCAAACTTGCGCGGGAAGGAAGGTGTGTATTCAAGTTTTACACATGTGTTTATAGCAGCTTAGTCAAATGGACGAATAGTGGAACTGTAGCCTGATTCACGTAAAATCAAACAAGCCAAATATCGTTGAAGTTTTATAGTCGTTCGATCGAAGTCCTCTCCAAAAGCGGTATTCACGTGTTTCTTAATCGGGATCGGATAGAACGACATCTCAACTGGCTCGAAACTAAACGATCTATCGACGACTTATTCCCAGTTACATTAATAACACGGATTATCCATGATTAATAAGTATTCTACCAGGATAATGTAATACAGATTCTTTTTTTTTTAATCGACTCTTCGACCAAACGACTTTAAAATCGGTGTCGTTCAAACTCGATTGATGGATGTGAATACGGAAATTGCCTAAACGACTAAATCGGTACGATATCGTTACGGTTTTTATTACGTGAATCGGGCTACAGGACGGTAAACCAGCACAATCACCCTACCTAGATACGTTATCATTTGTTTAGACTACGTAAAAAATGTGGAAAATACAGAATTTTGTTTTTTTGTCTTGCATCAGAAGACCTCTCATGTTATCAGTGTTCTGGATACCTAAGGAGCTGTAAGTATATAAACCCATGTTCGAGGTAGAGACGTGTTACTTTTATATTTCGGTAGAAGTGAACGCTATACAAGATGTTTAGAACTGTTGTGCTGACGTTGCTGTTCGTGCAGTTCTCCAATTCGTTTTCCTTTGGTGAGTATAAGACTCGTTATCAATAATACCATTGTATTAGCTAGTTTTATTTTGACTTAATAACTTGTGTATAACTAGTCTGTCTAATAAGTAAACCGACTTGTTAGTATAATATTTAATCATTTAAAAAATACTTATATTCGGTACTTTTTATAAGATTCTTCTGTTAGTAAACAATTATCTCTATCTCTTACTCAACCTTAATTATTGAACCCGTGTTGACTACATCAGATTTCATTAAATCCTAATAATAACCCAAGTCGTTTAACTTATTAGGCAGACTCTACCACGTTTTTTTTTTATTTTACCGTAAAAACTTCGAATGTGTATAATTTGACGCGAGTAAGTCTGCGTCTGTGTAGTAGTGCACAGCTCTTCATTTTACGTAATACCTATTACATTTTCAACGTAATTACTGTCTGCATCTATCTTTGTTAGGTATATAATATGTGCTTATAATATTTATAATACATAGGTATCTGAACGTAAAGGTTGATCAATTTTGCGCTCTATCGCGTTTTGTTGTCCAGGCATTGGTCAGACAACGCGGTCGCCGCGGAGTGGTGTCAGCTCTGAGGCGGCCGCCAACTGCATGCCTTGGTAGCAAAATATCTTAACTTCATCTTCCATTGCCAATTTCAGTACTTTCACTTGATAAAAATTCTTTTTAACCGACTTCAAAAAGGAGGAGTTTCTAAGTTCGGCTGAATGTATTTTTTTGTATGTTTAGTCACTAATATCTCGGTCAATAGCCCGATTAAAAAAAAAAAAAAATATTGAAAGGCTATGCTTCCAAATTAATAATAATAATAATTTATGAATGCAACAAATTTCTTAGCTTTACAATACAAGCACTTTGAGATACTGTTTAGTGAGTTTAGTTGGCCCTATAGAAACATTGTTTCAGTGGTGGTACAGCGGTACTTTTTAGTGGTGGTACCATAACTAAAAGGTGTAAAATAAAAAACTTTTTTCAAAAAAATATATATAACCGACTTCAATGTTAAAAAAACACTGAAAAGTACACACTTTAGTTTCGGAAGTCGATGTAGCGAAGAGACAAAACTATTATAGAAACGCCGACTTCCGAAATTAAAGTTATTTTACACTTTTCAGTGTTTTTTTTAACATTGAAGTCGATTATTTTTTTTAAATTTTTAAAATACCGATTACTTGCTTACCGCCTGCCTTAGTACGAATCCGTCGTATTGATGCCGTATTTATTCAGCTCATCTACATTTGTCTGGTGGTGAGACTGATCTCCTGAACGAACATTGTGTTGGCGAGGTTTACACGGAAGGGTCTTATGTTAATACTTCCATAATTATTCATTCCGCATTTTGAATCGTGATTTCCATACTAGTATCACAGTATTACAATACTGTAATACTGTGCCAGTATGAGTCCATCTCTTTATCGACCGCAGTGCCGTAACACAGACTTTTGTACGCCCGGTAAAGGTGTGAGCTTCTATAACCGAATCAAGAAAAAAGTTTTTTCACAAAACGAGCAAACGAGCAAAACGGGCCCAAAACCGTCTACATAATCTGCTTAGTTCGCCTAGAATAGATTCAATTTTATCATATACTAGCTTTTACCCGCGGCTTCGCTCTCGTTAAATTCGGGGTAACACGGTTACCCTTTCTGTGGGGGGTTAGAAAGAGCCAAAAGTAGCCTATGTCACTCTCCATCCCTTTAACTATCTCCACTTAAAAAATCACGTCAATTCGTAGCTCTGTTTTGCCGTGAAAGACGGACAAACAGACACACACACACGCTTTCCCATTTATAATATTAGTATAAAGTATATGGATCTTAGCCGTGTGCAGCGCTCCTTAGTGAACTCCACTGCAGGTGACGTGACCTACGACAAACTTATTATTTTCGGTTGGTACAGTAATTGGGTCTAGGAATCGGACCGCAAAATTAAGTTTGTTTTTTATTATATATACTTTTGCGGGATAAAAAGTACCCTGTGTGGTGCCCAGGATATTAAAGAATAATAATACCAAGTTTCATCGTAATCGAACTGGTAGTTTTTGTGATACCTGAACAAACAGACAGACACAATTTTTTTTAATCACATTTTTGGGTTCGGTGTTGGTCTAATAACACCCATTTATTTTTTTGATATTTTCAATGTACAGAATTTTCAACTCTACAGATTTATTATAAGTATAGATATAGATTAGGTTACAGGGCGGCAGGCTAGAGGAGAACAGGTGGTCTCAAGTAAATACGTCAGATTGCTATACCTGTAGTCACGGGTGCTCGACACCCACTGTTCACCTCTTGTAGCTGCTCGTGCCCCCGAGTACCCACGTAGTTGGCCTTCCTGGTAGGGCACGTCTACACCCATATTAGCTATATTATCAATAATGTATGTCTGCAACTGAATACGCAGCATAATACAAACTTGGCCCGGGTATAATCGTTTCTGCGCCCCTCTGCGGGCGGCGCCCTGTGCTCGGGCCCCGCTGGCGCTGCCCTAGTTAGGGCACCGTCCGCTGGTTATAGACTATGTGAGTGCTTCACATTTAATTAAAAATGGCATTCTCTTACAATGTCTAACTTTCTGAATTAAATGAGTGTTTCAGAACTTAGAAATTAAAATGTAATTTTAGAAGAATACAACAAAGTACAATAAAGTTAAAAGTTATAGAATACTATTCTATTTTATTCTCCTCCCGGATATTGAAGTTACTATATCCAAAGATCTTTTAAACTTATAGCTAGTGGACTAGGCAACGTTTTATGAGATGATTTCGTTGAGAGCTGCTTACTTTAAAATTAATTTAATTAGGCTTATTTTTTGCATGAAATAAACAATAAGTATGTACCTTTTGTAGATACTTACTGATTTTTGGAAAAACAAATTACAACTGCTGACATAAATATGTCGAAGAGAAGGAACATCAGGGAAGGCAAGTAGAACAGGCTTTTTCTGAATATAAAATAAAGCTAATTAAGTCCCAAACCAGATCTATCGATTTTTTTTTTAAGTTATTAGGTACTCGTAACTCGTTGTCGACGACTTGGGCTCAGTCCGAACGGTTACCGGATGGTTGGACAGTGAGCTAACCATTGCTTGCCGTCTGCAAGCCCGGGCCTGCGGTGGTCGGAAATCGGGATCGGCATCCCGGTGGCTGGGGCGTAAGGGCCTCTCCTTGGCGCGTGCACGTGCGGTCTCCTCCTTTGCAAGCATTATTTAGGTATTCGTTTTTATTTATTTATATATTGTTCGGAACGGCATAGACTAGCGATGTGCGGCTTGACGTAATGCCTGCGCGGACGCCACTGCGCAGGCATTACGTCCGCGTCTTTATTTCCACAGTTTAATTCATAACTAATGAATTAAAGAAACAAACTAAAGGGCCGTCTATGGTTCGACGTATCGCGTAGTGTAATAAGGGTTAGACTGTCTTACTCAGAGAGAAAACAAAGTCGAGTCTGAATATCGTGTGCTGAATAACGCGTAGTGTAATAGGCCCTTTAACACTACATATAAAACTTAACAATAATTATATTAATAACAACCGACGAAAACTTTTGTCACCGCCTGTCCTCAAGACAGAGATAGCGACACGAAAATGACACCAATGCTAACGTGCGAGCAAGACCTATTACCGCGTACTGAACATTGCCGTCTATAGACGAAGCTTTATGGCCTGCCCTCACTTGAGACAAGACGTTTTTTAGACAGACTTGTTTAAGACGTCTCAGACAAGTCTGAAACGTCTTAGACAAAACGGTGCTGTCTACGACACGGGGCGCTAGGGCTGTTGATAAAAGGTCGATTTATCGAAATACCGATATTTTATTTATTTATTATATCGGTTTTGTCTTAAAAAAGATCGTAAGTCGACTTAAAATTTCATCAATGGCCTGTGCTGCCATCTCTGCAAAGGTGCCAAATTGACTACATCGAAGTGCTGAAGTGTTTGTACGAAAACGCCACCATATCAGTCCGACTCCAGGACCAGACCTCGAAACCTATCCTCCTGCAGCGAGGTGTGAGGCAGGGACACGTCATCTCTCCGAAACATTCACGGCCGCAATGGAGGATGTCTTCAAGGTTCTGGACTGGAGTGAACTAGGTAGGTCAATGGCGAGTAGGTACATCACTCACCTTCGGTTTGCCAACGACATAGTCGTCATGGCTGAGACTATGGAGGAGCTCAGCACAATGCTCAATGACAGTAGAGCTTTCTAAAGAGTGGGTCTTAAAATGAACACGGATAAAACCAAAATCACGATTAACAACCACGTAGCGCCCACTCCTATCAAGGTCGGAGACTCTACACTCGAAGTTGTGGACGATTACGTCTACCTCGGACAGACAGTCCAGTTGGGTAGGTCTAACTTCTAGAAAGAGGTCAACCGTCGAATTTAACTCGGCTGGGCAGCGTTCGGGAGGCTGCGCGGTTTCTTCTCGTCCAATAAACCACAGTGTTTCAAGACAAAAGTCTATGACCAGCGTTACAATGGGCTTCATCAGAAAGCTTGAACTCACACAAAGAGCAATGGAAAGGACTATGCTCGGGGTTTACTTGAGTGATCGAATAAAAAATGAAGATATCCGCAGGAGAACTAATTTTGCCGACATAGCAAGAAGAATTGCTAAAGTTAAGTGGCAATGGGCAGGGCACATTGCTCGGAGAACAGATGGCCGTTGGGGCCGAAAGGTTCTGGAGTGCGACCGCGTACCAGAAGACGCAGCGTTAGAAGGCCTCTTACAAGGTGGACCGATGACCTGGTGAAGGTAGCGGGAAACCGATGGATGCGGGACGCACAGGAACGTTTGTTGTGGCGACGCTTGGGGGAGGCCCACGTCCAACAGTGGACGTGTATCGGCTGAAATGATGAATAAAAAATTAAATTATAAAAATGTATGAAAATGTAGCGTTCTTAGTAATTATATTATTCTTCAATTTTAATAAAACATGCGTACCAATATTTCTCAAGATGTTTAAAAATACATGTTATGTTCAGCTGTTTGAGTACTGCAATAATATCGATATTATCAACAGCCCTAGCACCCCGTGACGTAGACAAAACAGTTCTGTCTAAGACGTCTTGTGTCTTGATTAAGTGTGCGCAGGCCCTTACGAAGTTACTAGAAAGAGGTATCCATTATGTACGCGTGTTTGAGGATGTTATATAATCGATATTTTTTTCAAATCGATTTATATTGAATTACAAAAATATATTTATATTCAATTTTATAAGGATGTTTAAAATATTCTCAAACAGTCGTTATTGTAGTAGTCGTCTATAAATGTACACTAATATAATAAAGAAGTAAAGTTTGTTTCTTTTTTGTTTATAGGAGGTAATCTCTCGAAGTACTGGTCTGATTTCTAAAATTCTTTTACCGATAGAAAGCTGCTTTATTCCTGCCTGAGTGACATAGGCTGTATTTACGTGCGCGGGCGAAGCCGCTGGCAAAAGCTAGTGACTGATATATACCCCGTTAAATTTTGATCATTTTAATCCCGTGGAGGGTTGATCCGGTACATGAAACATTATCGATATGTAAAGATAAAATTAAAAAATGAAGTACCTTTTTTTAATAGCGGGTTCAATGACCTATGGGTAATTAGTACGCAACGCCGACCTACAGGTCATTGAACACGCTCAGCTGACGTCTTCTTTAAGAAATTAATTTCGAACATGCGTAAATTAAAACGAGTTTTAAAAAAAAGGTAAATTATTTTTTTAATTTTAAATTTACAAATCGATAGTGTTTAAACGATCAAAATCTAACGGTGTATATATATATACTAGCGACTAGCGTGCAATGCTGATGTTAAATTAACTACAGAATGTCTTTCTAAACAATGTTCACAGCTTTTTAGGGTTTCGTACCTCAAAAGGAAAAAATGGAACCCTTATAGGATCAATTTGTTATCCGTCTGCCTGTCCGTCTATTTATCTACCTGTCTGTCTGTTAAGACTCTTTATCTCGGGAACGCGAAGAGGTATTAAAATTGAAATTATTAAACATCAATTCAAGTTGGCGGTTCCTTAAAGCTGTGAAAAATGAAACTTCTATGTTAACGCCGTATGCCGTATATGTCGCAAAAACACGTACTTTTCGATACTCTCAAAGGAATCAAAATTCATAGGGTACTTCCCGTTGACCCAGAATCCTGAAATTTGGTACAAAGCAAGGTCTTGTAGCACAGGTATAGGAATAAATCTGAAAACAGAAAATTTGTTATTATTATTTTGAAGATAAGGGGCTATGCTTCTCCCGTAGTGTACGGGATGTAGTCACTGCGACCTAAAAGATCTATTGTGACTCGCCACTTTGTTAGAGTAACTCTTTTAGCCCGGAGGCTTCCAGAAAATCTAGAATACTCCTAGCTTTTAGAGTTTTAATCTCCTCCGGGCGAATAATATGTCGGCCCAGATGGACACTACGTTTGTGGATAAGGGGCCCGCATTCACACAAAAGGTGCTTAGGCGTCTACCTCCCCTGATTACAGGACCGGAAAACATCAGTGTCACTCAGTTTCATGTGAAATTGGTGCCTGTTTAGTTTTCAGTAGCCGGTTATCGCACAGATGCTCGTCCTGCTAAGCTCAAGAAGCTGGGCAATTCGTTTTTGAGAGTGGTCTTTTATAAGAGATTTGGCGTGTAGCAGTCCTGGTTGTACCTACCAGTGCTTTTTTGAATTGCCGAATAGGTTGCCCTAAGGGGTTTGCATGGCCTGGTTCTTTGAGATACCTCAGAAGGGTTCTGGTTCTATCTGATGATCTTGATCCCCAGTCCTTGCAAGTTCATCGACTTCTCCCATCTCAGAATAACTTTATTCCTGCCCCAGGTCATTCAGTTTGTTAACGCAGTCTTTTACCAGTTTCGAATTTATGGCATTCGAGTTCAAGGCGTTAAGAGCTGCCTGGCTATCTGAGTAAATCAGAATTAATTACCGTGATACCGTGCCGTGCCGTGTTATGATACCGTGCTGTGACAGGGGCCGACAACACAAGCCACTACATCGTCAGCATAGCTATGTATACATCTAAGTCTCTTTTAGAGGCTTCAACCAGCAATTGGTCAACAACGAGTAGCCATAGAAGTGGCGATAAAACGCCTCCTGGTAGCCAGCCACCCTTTAGTTGTTTTGAAGCTATTTGTAGTTCCGTGTAAGGTAACACTGATAGTTCTGTTGAGGAGCATGAATTCGATCCAGCTAGTACTTGTTTCGTCAATCCCTTTCGCCTTCATTCCCTTGAAAAGGGCGTCTATGGTGACTTTGTCGAAAGCTATTTCAATATCAAGGAAAGCACATAGGGCTATCTGTTTATCTTCCAAAGCACTTTCGGTCCTGTCTGTTGGTTCTAACAGAGCAGTTTCTGTAGATTTTCTTTTTTGGTAAGCATGTTGCTTCGGATGCAAAGGGTTATCCCTTAATAGTCCACCCCTGATGCATTCGTCAATAGCCTTTTCCATACTATTGAGTAGGAAGGAGGTAAGGTTTATTGGTCTGAAGGACTTTGTTTGAGAGTAGTTCTTCTTATCAGCCTTTGGAATAAAACAGACTTTAGCCATAGTCCATTTCTCTGGTATATATCCCCAGGCAAAGCTTACTCTGAAGATTTTGATTAAAATAGGGATGAGTATAGTCTTTCCTTGCTACAGGAAAGCTGGGAAGATACTACTCGATCGAGAATCAGCCGTTATCGCGAACTAACGCTACCATAGATCTCGGTATTCTTATCAACAATAAGCTCTCCTACGAATGTCATATCGATCATATCGCCAAAAAAGCTGCCAAAGCCCTGGGATTCCTTACCCGTAATTCCAGTTCGTTTAAAAATATGAAAACCCTAAAAATACTTTACTTACGTCCGCAGTCACCTTGAATACGGTAGTCAAATTTGCTGCTTTTCAATCCGACCGGTTGGAACGAATACAACGGAGATTCACGAGGTACTTGGGGTACAAGTTCAAAATCCCTTTTATAAGTTACAATGAAAGATGCACTCGACTCCACTTGCTGCCCCTTGTAACTCGCAGAAATATATCTGATATTCGCTTTCTAATCAAAATTGTACGCTCTAATCTATCAAGATTGCCCTGAATTATTGTCAAAGCTATCCCTGAATGTCCCCCCTCGGCACCGTCGGATTAGAAATCTTCTTCACGCTCCTCATTCACACACAGTCTACCGTAGTAACTCTTACTTGATTCCCGCAGCAAATGCTTTTAACAATTTAGTCAAAGAACACACCTCAGTTGATCTCTTTACAAGCAGCTTAGCATCCATAAATATTGTTATGTCCAAAAACAATGTTTTGTAATTGTATTACGTTATTGTCTTCTATTATTATCTTGCTACCAAACTTTGTATATCTCAATTACTTCCTAACTGTAACTTTCCACAATACTTCCATACTATATGTGGAGGCTTGTAAATGGCTCATCGTGATCTATTTTAACGTTTATCTTGTATTGTCAGCTGTAAACCACCCAAATAAAATAAAATAAGATATCATCATCACCTGCAGAATTAATCGGCTTGAATCAGAGTCTATATATAGCCCATTCTACCTTGTTCGGTCTAAAATACGCCGCTCTTCTCCAGTCTTAATTTGAAGGCCTGGAGCAGCGGATATGAGGAGTATTTTGTACGATGATGTCTAGTGCCATCACCGAGCCAGGGAAGTGTGTAGACGCCAGAAGTTTCAGGGTTTCTTCCGCTGATGAAGTGAAGGCACCGTCTAGTTTCTTTAAGAATCCCAGTTGATTTGTAGGCGATTTGGATAAGATTTTGTGGATTCTGGCTCCTTGAGGGACTTTAGTAATCTTCTCGCAGAACTTCCTCCATGAAAGTCTTTTCGCCTTTCGGATTTCTTTATTATAGGTAGATAAAGCTTTCCGATACCGATCCCAGTTGTCAGTCGATTTAGCCTTATTAAACAACCTACGTGATTCTTCCCTTAAAACATCGAGCTTTTTGTTCCACCATGTCACTTTTCTATCCCTCACAGTTCTTAGAGGGCAGCTCTCTTCGTAAGAGGCTGTAATGTCTTCCGTAACTTCAGCAACAGCATAATCCAATGTTTCAGGGGAGCGTATGGTTTTAGGGAAGTCTTGGAGTCTATCCTGGAGCTTTATTCTGTACAAGTCCCAGTCCGTGGCTTTCGCATCCCTAAAAGTGATGGTTTCGCAAATGTTTGATGTGTTCAGTGCGAATTTAATTAGTCAATGATCAGACATAGATGGTTCATCACTGACATGCCAATTGGTTATCAGCCTGGCAGTGTGAATACTAGCGAGAGTTACATCAAGAACTTCCTTCCTCGATCTAGTTACAAAGGTCGGTTTACATCCCTCATTAACTATTTGGAGGCGGTTAGTTAGTACAAAATCATGAAGCAACTCACCTCTGTCGTTGATGTCAGTACTTCCCCAGTTGGTATGGTGGGCGTTGGCATCACACCCAATGAGAAGCTCGGCATTGTTGGCATAGGCGTACTCGACTACCTTTGCAAGTTCCTCGGGTGGGTCGGCTTTCGTTCCGTCCAGGTATACCGAGCACACGATGAGGCGTCCATTTCCGCTCTTGACATTAACATAAACTGCAATCAGGTCATCGCTGCACAGGCCTGGTATGCATAGGAAATCCATATTATTATTGAAAAGTATACACGCTCTTGGTTTGACTCCACCGATATGGTGTACGACCTTACCTGCAGAGCCCAGTCCAGACACCGTGTTAGTATTAGCCAGCCACGGTTCCTGAATAAGAGCAATGTGAAGGTTCTTCTGTGTGAAGTTTTTTCCAGAACAGCCGTGGCTGCTCTGGCATGGTGCAGGTTGATCTGCACCACTTGTGTGTTTGTGTGTGTCTGTGTTATGGTGTGTTTTGTTGTGTTAGTGTTGTGTGTTTGTGTCGGTGGGTGGGTTAAGTGGCGTTATTCGACCCGCTTGGCTTCGGGGCTGTAGGGCAGCCCTGAGGTTTGGCCGGTCGGCTCTCCACTCCCGATCGATTGGTACGTGTAGCCTTTTTCGTCGGTGGTGCTCCGAGGGGGCGGTTCCTGACACCCCGGCCCCCAGGTTTCGGCTTGGCCTTTTGCTGCTTTGCCGTTTTACCAGAGACCTGGACGCTCGGCCCCGCCTTAGGAGCGTGTTGAGCAGGTGGCAGAAACCCTGCGCTAGATTGGCTTGTTCCTGCCACCTGCTCAGCCCTCGCTGGCGTATTATGGCCACGAATGCAATAGCCTGTGTTAGTTAACTTACTCCTTATTACATCAGCTACCTGCCAAAAAACAAAAACACAAAACAAACAAACAGACAGACAGACAGACAAAAATTGTAAAAAATGTTATTTTGGTATATATATCAAAAATCAAAAAAAAATAATCAAAGCATTTATTTCAAATAGACCATTTACAAGCACTTTTGAATAGTCAAATGTCGGTCAGTCCAAGAAAAGTGAAGCTAAATTGCACGTTCCAAATAGGTCTCTATGGAGAAGAACGTGCAAGAAACTCCATGGACACTCTTTTAAATCATATTATGTGTTACATATAATGCTTGGTTACATATTACTTGTTGCTTCTATCATGTGAGCACAATGTCGATAATGAAATAAAAATGTAAAATAATTAAAAGATAGAAACTGAATTAAGCCACTGGCAGCTAAGAGATGGCCAGTCCCATCTGACGGCACCCGTTCACGAGCATGACGCGTGCATCAGCCCCACTCAGCTCAACCATTTTGAAGGGAACTGAACGACCCAATAACACGTGCCACCAACAGCGAGACATTTGAGTGAGCATGACGAACTCTCAACTGCCATGCTCGTAATGTCAAAAAACGCTCCATGGTGCTTCACATTCACAAACTTGAAAAAAGTGCTTCTACATTATACAATGCAATTGTGTCTTTCAAATTAAAAAATAATAATGTTAGTTTCCAACTAATCAACTAATTAGTACGCCCTAGTGGTAGTGGAGCTGGACCAGCATTGAGCCAAGCATTTTTATCTTGAATATAATCCTCCAACTTATAATATGCTTGTCTGCATAGTGTGCGTTTAATACAAGATTTAAATTTCGTTTCATTGAAATCTAATATTTGGGGAGGTATTTTATTATAACATTTCAAACAGTACCCCATGAAAGAAGAGGCCACTTTAGCCAGTCTGAAACCTGGTTGAACTAATTGATTTCTATTTCTTGTAACATAATTATGTCTATCGCCTCTTTTGCTAAAAATATGAAGATTTTTTCTAACATACATGATGTTTTCATAGATATATTGACAAGGTACTGTCATTATGTTAATATCTTTAAACAGTTCCCTTAAAGAATCGCACCGGCGGAGATTGTAAATAGGTCTGATGGCTCTTTTCTGTAATATAAAGATTGACTCGATGTCAGCAGCCCGTCCCCATAGTAAGATGCCGTACGACATGACACTATGAAAATAACTAAAATAGACTAGTCTAGCGGTATCAACATCCGTAAATTGGCGGATTTTTCTAACAGCATATGCAGCTGAGCTAAGCCGCCTTGCAAGAGATGTTAAGTGAGGACCCCATTATAGCCTTGAGTCAAGCGTAATCCCCAGGAAAATTGTTTTATCAACAAATTCTAGTTTTTCATTATTCAATACAATGTCACAATCACTACTTTTGACATTCGGTAAGGCAAATCTTATGCATTTAGTTTTTTTCCCATTTAGAACCAGATTATTAGCAGTGAACCAGTTTTGAACCCGCAATAGGGCGCTATTTTCGTTGTCAAGATTGTTCTATTTATCTTAAAAATAAAAGAAGTGTCGTCAGCTAACAACACCATATTAAGTTAATTTTGCAACAAGTTCGGTAAATCATTAATATAAACTAAAAATAAAAAAGGACCTAAAATTTAACCTTGGGGCGCCCCCATTTCAACATTCAATCCCGACGAATTGACACCGTTTATTTGCATTAATTGCTGTCTATTATTCAAATAAGATTTTAATAAGCTTAACGCTGCATTGCCTAGTCCGTAATTCAATTCAATTCAATTCAATTAATTTATTTCAGGCATCTAGGCCCATATATGTTTTACACACTTTTATGACAATAATAATACATTAAAATAACAATACAATTAAAATTAAAATTAAATTCATTAAGATTACACCAAAATAATAATAATTAAAATACAATAAAACTACATGTCAAAAAATAAAAATACAATAAAATTATAATTCATGTCTAAATTAATTAATGAAAAGCTACAATAATACAATATGAAAAAATAAAAAGAAGATTTACAAAAAATAATAATAATAAAAACAGTTAAAATACAATAAAACTACACTACTGCAGACACCAGGATTAATAACGCCTCCTAAACGGACTTGCCTGAACATGTCTGCTGCAGCAATGTAGCATGTAGGCACAGTCCAGCCTATCCGCAATCATCGCCAGGACTGTGTTAGAGCTGGCCCGTACTCTGCGCACCAGAGAGATACTCCGCCTGCGCATAGTCGCGTGAAAACAGGCGGTGCGATAATGTGCGAACATGCCCGAGGCGCTGCAGAACCGAGGCAGCCCCACCACAATCCTAAACGCATTATTGTAGAGAACGCGAAGGTCACTATAGCACTTTTTTGTATAACGAGCCCACAGACTGCAGGCGTAAAGGGATGTACAGTACGCCTTAAATAGCGTGACTTTTACCTCCCCTGAACACCTAGCAAACCTGCGGGCTATCATGTTGGCGCGTACTGAGAGCGACCTCCGCTCTCTCTCAATATCCTCATTATCACTGAGGTCAGGTGTAAGAATATGTCCCAAGTATTTGAATCTGTTCACCCTCTCCAGAGGTGTCCCATTTAGTATAAGTTCAGAAGCAATGTTTCATGAACTACACAATCAAACGCCTTAGATAGGTCGCAGAAGATGCCTATAGCATCTTGTGCCTCTTCCCACGCATTAAAAATGGGTTTTAGTAAGGAAACACCCGCGTCAGTTGTACAACGTCCTTTGGTGAAATCACACTGTTTATCATGTAGGATGTTATTGGAGTTAAAATGACTAAGCATTTGATTTAACATTACCTTTTCAAATATCTTGCTAAGAACCGGCAAAACGGACACCGGCCTATAATTATTAGTGTCTCTACTATTCCCGGATTTAAAGAGCGGTATCACTTTACTATATTTCATTAGATCTGGAAAACTCCTTGATCTATACACAAATTAAATATTAAAGCCAAGTACGGCGCTATAGTCTCAATAATTGAGGTGCAAACTTTGATAGACATACCCCATAGATCTTCTGTCAATTTAATCTTGATTTCTTTAAAAGCTTTTATTACTGTTATGGGGTTTATATGTTTAAAGTTAAATTCAGTGGAACAGGCTGCAACGTTCGCCTGTAATAAACCAAAAGCATGCGATAGCGATGAATTTAGGGCTTTAGTAGTTTTAATTGGTATACTGGTAAAGAAATTTAAAAATTCTTCTGCAACTAGTTTGTTATCGCTAATAATACCATGATGAGTCTCCAATGTGTAATCATTATTATTTCTTTTGTTTCTGTTGGTTTCATTATTTTTAATATTCCAAACTATTTTTATTTTGTTATCTGCTGTTTTAACTTTGTTGCTAATGTATAAGGCCTTAGCTGCCTTACAGGTATTTTTAAACATTTTAGAATAAGTAGCAACATATTTATTAAAAGTTTCAGTGTTAATTGAAACTTGAATTGGGTTGTCATATAGTATCATATAAATATGATACATAATGTGCATGTAGTGAAAAGCGGTTATTTCAGTATTACAAATAGACACTGCCACTGATATAGATGAAGAATAGCTTGATTTATAAAATAGTGATCCACGCGCTCCTCAAAGAAATGTCAGCAAACCGTAGTGGCCCAGCAGGGACGACGCCCGCTAGCATCGCGAGGAGTTCCTGACAAGGGAACCCGTAGTCCTAGAACGCGAAAGGCAACTGAAGGACACAGGTGTGGTTTTAGTCAATAACAATCTGACACGCCCTCTCGCACCACCCAGAGCGGGAAAAGTCATTGGATGATTTCCACACTTATCAAAAAAAGGGTAGAGTGGAGAAAGTCGGACAGCGAGCTCCCTTTGCTCGCCGTCCGCAAACCCGGGGGTAGTACTCTATCCTACGCTACCCAACTCAAGTAAAGTTGAGTTGAGTAGAGTACGTAAGGAAGAGTATAATAGAGTACCATTTGACGGGAGCGAAGCCGCGGGCAAAAGCTAGTTTTAGATAAAATAAATCTCAGTCCTTGAAATAAATCTCAGTCCTTAAAACAAATCTATTTCTATGTTTCAGACATCGTCGTCGCCACATACACACAACTAGAGTTTTACAACAATGATGGTACACGGACGCACACACAATATATACCATCGGCTGAGATCAATTCAGTAACATACGATCCTGTGCAGTACAGGGTGCTGTTTACCGGCCGTCTCCACTCGACCGCGTTTATATCCAGCTTGGACGTATCAACCGGGACTGTACAACGTTTAGTTACGACAACAACGGACTACTACGAGAGGCTCGTCTACGACCCCGTCACACAAGCTTTCTATTGGAAGGATGCATATAGTATACGCACGTTTTCATTAAGTCCTGCATCTTCTAACCAAGCTGATGGAAAAGTTTTAGTTAGCTTGCATATTTCTCACGTCTGCCGTGATCTCGCCGTGGACAGCAGCTGTGGAGGGTACGTTACTAGTGAGTAGTACCCGCACATGGGCCATAAAAAAACGCTTGAAACGGCTTTGTTTTTGTGGCTCCTGTGCGGGGACATTAACGAGAAGATCGGAAAGCTTGTTTTTTTTTTGTATTGAGAACAGTTTTCATTTGTTTCATGAAACAATCAAATAACATACTCAATCTCATTTGCACTTATCTACACTTCATCATTCATCATCATCATCATTTCAGCCGATACACGTCCACTGTTGGATATAGGCCTCCCCCAAGCGTCGCCACATCGAACGATCCTGTGCGTCCCGCATCCATCGGTTTCCCGCTACCTTCACCAGGTCCCGATGACCCACCTTGTAGGAGGCCTTCCAACGCTGCGTGTTCGTTTCGGAGCGACCACGTTTCGGAGCCATATGTCATCACTGGCAACACGCACTGGTTAAAGACTTTCGTCTTGAGACACTGTGGTATGTTGGACGAGAAGATACCGCGTAGCTTCCCGAACGCTGCCCAACCGAGTTGGATCCGACGGTTGACCTCTTTCTCGAAGTTAGACCTACCCAACTGGACTGTCTGTCCGAGGTAGACGTAATCGTCCACAACTTCGAGTGTAGAGTCTCCGACCTTGATAGGAGTGGGCGCCACATGGTTGTTAATCATGATTTTGGTTTTATCCATGTTCATTTTAAGACCCTTTCTTAGAGAAGCTCCACTTATAACATTATAAATGTGAAAGTAACTCTCTGTCTATCTGTTACACTTTCACGGTTAAATTACTAAACCGATTTTGACGAAATTTGTTACGGAGATAGCTTCAAACTCAAGGATGGACATAGGCTATTTTTTATCCGTCTTCGACTTCGCGGCCGCTATAAACAACGTTCACGCAATCGAAGCCGCTGGCAGAAGCTAGTAATATCATAAAAGTGAAGTGTAAGTTAGTTTGAATGCACTAATCTCAGGAAGTACGGGTCCGAACAGAAAAAATCTTTATCAGTTGGATAGCCCATTTAATTTATTCAGACATTAAATTTTTTCTATGGAGGTAATCTCTGAAAATACAAGTCCGATTGCTGCACCATTCGACTGTAAAGGCCAGTAAAAAAATTATTACAGTTTTGCACAAAGTTTAACAGATAAACATGTCGACTGGTAACCCATCACTTCGCGGACTGACAGGCAGAGTGGTGTGTGGAAGGTGACGCGTTTGGATTGTTAGGGAAGTGTTGACAATGGCGTCTCTCAGCGCGTCCGGTTAAATGTAAAAATAACTATGTCTGTCTATTACGCTTTCGCGCTTTAACTACTGAACTGATTTTGATGATATTTGGAACAGAGTAAGCTTGAAACCCAACAAAAGATATAAGTCCGCAATAACCGACATTTATCCAGACAAAGTCACGGGAAAAAGCTAGTTAAGAAAAGATTATTAAATTTTTCAAGATTATAAAATCAAATTGTACTTGAAAATAATGTATCTATTTATGTTCCGTGTTCCATGTGTTGGCCTTGTGTGTAGGTTTATGACTCAGTTGATTTCCTCTTGAATTTTGTTAATATTGATAGATGTTTACAAATTACAGGTATATTTACTGGATCACAGAACATGAGATAGAGAGGGCTCGGTTAGATGGCTCCGAGAGGGAAGTTTTAATATCAGGTACTGTTTGGTTGCGACTAAGCTTGGCCATCGACCAACAAACACAAAAAATGTACTGGACTGAGAAAACACATGGAAGTGATGATCAGTGGTCTATTGAAAGTGCAAACTTTAATGGAAAGAACAGAACAACACTATATATTATAAGAAACACTGATTATGCATTTTCATTGTCCGTGTCAAAAGACTTTATATACTGGCAGAACTATTATGAACAGGGAATTTGGCGACTACCGAAGTATTCAACACAAACTGTGGCAACAAAACTAACCTCAACGTCTGGCTCTAGCTGTACGTATTGTCAACGTATAGCAGCCAACTACACGATAAAGGAACAAATTCCGGGGATAAACAGCTGCGATGCTCTCCAGATTCCGAATGACTCGAAGAGTGAGTCTCCAGCACCAGTCTGCCAGAACTACTGCATTCAAGGAGAGTGTAGCGTCAGTGCTAAGGGACAACCTACATGCAGGTAAAACGTGTTCATCGCACAGATATTCGGGGTCAGCTCACGATGCTTGAAGAAAGCGAAGCCGCGGGGTTTATTCAGATTCTCTTATGTAATATGTATGTTTTTGTGTACTAACTCTAATAATTATAATTCGCTCAGCATCACTTCGCGTCTCGGTGTGAGCTGACACTAACGTTTTTCACTGACGGCAAGTTAAGCGACGCCCACATAATGTTATATGTCTAACGGTAACAGATCTTCAAGCATCCATGTCATCACAAGCTTCGAAATGTAAAGTTAGAATTCCTGGAACAGTGACGCGCGTCTAACACACACATAATACTTTCGCGGGCTTGCGGACGGCGAGCAATGGGTAGCTCGCCGTCTGACCGTCTAGTAGTCGACCGGACCGACGGCGGCCCATGTCGTCGACGGCGCGTATTGTTCCACGCGCGCCTCAAGGAGATGTCAGCAAACCGTAGGGGCCCAGCAGGGTCGAAGCCTACTGGGGCCATGGGTTCGCTTCTGAAAGGGAAACCCGGCCCTGGAATACAAGCCAACGAAGGAATGTACGAGTGAGTTTTAATCAGTAAAAATCTGACTCGCTCTCCGCTTTGGAGCGGGAGACGTCATTGGATGATTTCCCACCTAAAAAAATTTAACTCTTATTAATTTCAATGTTTAATGTGTCTTGTGAACTGTGGGACAGATACTTGATTCATTAAACCCCAAGCGAACGCAACTTTTACTACAGGATCAGCTCTTTTCTACGAATACAGTTTAGGAATATAGGTCAATAAAAAATAGGTTCAGTTTCATGAGTACTTGCAACCAAAGTTCCTTATTGTTGATCGAATGAACATTTTATTTGATTGTAAATCATGTTTAGTGACGCGCAGTGGCCGCGCACCTCGTTTGCGTGTTACAACTAGTCACAATATCTGTTGGTCTGCTGAGTAACGCTGTTTCTTATCTTCATTATTTCAGTTGTAAAGCCGAATACTCCGGGGAGAGGTGCGAACTAAACGCGTGCCATAAGCACTGTTTAAACGGCGGTGTTTGTTCATTGAACGAAGAGGGTGAGCCGGCCTGCCAGTGCACAGCAGGTTACAATGGTGAAAGATGCGAAGTGTCCATCTGTAAAGACTATTGTCTACAAGGAAACTGTACTGTCGGTGCTGAGGGCCAACCTCAATGCAGGTAAATATATACCATGTTACCCATGGAGTTCGTTGTATAGATAATACAATCACTTTTATTACTAACTAGCGGACCTAACAGAAGTCAGCCCGCCCGATTCTATTGTTACCCAAACTCTATAAACATCAAAATAAAGCTACTATAGATATGTATATATACCGGAGTTCTGAAACGCAAGAATAATAAGGAACATAGGAGTGGGTTTTAGTCAGTAAAAGTATAACACGCCCTCCCGCTCTGCCCAAGAGCGAGATAAGTCATTGGATGATTTCTCGCCTAAAAAATCTCTTGTTCAGCAAGTCTGCTGGAAGTTTCTTTTGAAATAAGCAGAACCTTCGAACAAATGTTTATAATGATTTGATTTGTCTTTCTTTTGTTAGAAGTGTGTACAGAAATAAAAAAAAATCAGTCGAATTGTATAAAAGGAGTTCAATATCCATAGAGCAGTGGCGGTCGAGGGTAACGGCCCCCACTGTTTACAAGTTGTAGGTCACGGGTTCGAACCTGGCAAGACGCATTACTTTGTGTAATTTAATTCATCACTACTGCTCTTAACGGTGAAGAAAAACATCGTGACGCAACCGGCATGTCCTAGAACCAAAAATTCGAATACATGTGACATTCACCAACCCGCACTGGGCCCGCGTGCTGGATTACGGCCCATTCCCTCTCCTAGAGAGAAGGCCAGAGTCACAACGGTGGGATTATTTAAAAGGCTAATAATGATGATGATGACTTCAATATTCTACTCAGGTAAAATAAAATTATAAATGTAAATAGAATGCCTGCCCGCTATCATCCCACTGGAGGGCAGAGGCCTCTTCTCACACAAATAAAGGAGCAGCGTTCATCAGCACACTTGCTGATAGTGAGTTGTAGACCGAGTCCCCTCACCGACGTCAGCGTGGTCTAAGATATACTTATAGAGCACCGGAAACAGCGCAGTGGTCGCGCACCTCGTGTATCTGTTACAGCTACTCACAAATAATTGTTAGTTTTCTTGATTATAGAGTAACTCTTTTATATCTTCGTTATTTCAGCTGTATGCCAGGTTACTCCGGGGAAAGATGCGAAGAAAACGCGTGCCATAAGCACTGTTTAAACGGCGGTGTCTGCACTTTAAACGAAGAAGACGAGCCGGCCTGCCAGTGCACAGCAGGTTACGATGGTGGAAGATGCGAGCTTCCTGCCTATCAGGACAACAGGTAAAACTTGTTCTTCTCACTGTACACTAGTTATATCGAGCCCCCTGCGCTGGACGCTGATCGTGCACTCGGCAGATGCGACGAGATTTGTCAAAGAAAAAGTAAAAGTAACATAATTCTAAAGTTTGCCGTCTATAGCGTTCGTTCACTCGTAGTGGGTGTGACAACTTTATCTACACTAATATAATAAAGAGGTAAAGTTTGTTTTTATGTTTTTTTTTTTGTTTGTAGGAGGTAATCTCTTGAAGTACTGCTCCGATTGCTAAAATTTTATCACCGATAGAAAGCTGCTTTATTTCTGAGTGACAAAGGCTATATTTTATGTACGCGGACGAAGTCGTGGGCAAAAGCTAGTGTTAGATAGAATTGTGTGTTTAGTAAAAGTGTTGGCCGACTAACTAAACGGAACTAACTAGTGACACAGTCGTCTGTTATTCAAATAATAATTTCATGTCGTCACGTTCCGAGTGTCTCGCTGGTCTAGTACTTAGTAGTCATAAGCTCTACCTCTAAATATGAGGTTATGGGCTCGGTCCCCGGGTCATGCATATTATTTATGAGTTTTATTATGTGGAACTTGTCAGTAGCAGCCCGAAGCCTGGGCTCATACGCGCGACATCGTCGGCGTGTAGTGTTCCGCGCGCACAGCAAACAGATGTCAGCAAAACCGTAGGGGCCCAGCAGGGGCGACGCCGCTAGATCCGTAGGAATTATTAAAAGAGTTACAGTGGTCCTGGACCGCAAAGGCAACTGACGGACACCGGTGGCTTTTAGGCAGTAAAGGTCTGACACACTCTTTCGTTCTACTTTAGAGCGGAAAAAGTTGATAATTTCCAACCTCAAAAAAAAACCATGCCACGAAGGATTAGAAAACTTGTTAAAGTAATATAAATACAATTGGTGACAATTTGATATTGAGAGCGCCATTGCAGTAGTTATGACCGGCCACTGATGTGCATTTAACAGTGAATTTTTCAACCCTTTTTTTAGTTTTTGTCAAAAAGTTTTAATACTATAATTAATTATAAACTATAGTTACTTGTACTGGCGTGTCTGTTTATTGTGTTAATATTTTCGAACATTTTCATTGTTTCAGCTGTGATGCCGGTAACTCTGGGGACGGGGCAGTCAGCGCATGCCATCGGTTCTGTCTGAACGATGGCGCCTGTTTTCTGAACGAGGCGAGCGCCCCAGTCTGCCAGTGCACAGCTAATTACGCGGGTGAAAGATGCGACGTTCCCGCCTTCATAGCCAACTGGGTTTTCCACGCATACAATAGTAAGGAAGTTCTTTTGATCCAAACTTAATAATAAACAATTAAATCAGAGTGTTTCCTGAAATGTAGTGACGATACCGGTGCCAGTGACTCGGGCTCATGTTCCATGGCTCACTTGCCATAACGGAAGAATACCTTGGACAAATGTCAATTAATAACAAGCTATATGTTCTGTCAATTCGATGATTCGTTGTGGAGTTGAGTTGCAGGATATCACTTAGGAAAGTGTTTCCTTTGTTACCGGCTGTGATCGTGGTGGTCTGTCAGTGGGGTTGCACGGGCTATATTGATACAATCTTTATTAAATAACCCTCCATAATATCTACTATACTACTTACAAAACTTAAATAATAATAGTACATTATGATATAAGTGTGTAATATCGAGACGGTATTAAGACACGAGCCATGGCGAGGGTGTTAAGAGAGCCGAGAACGGTAATCATAATTACTTAAATTACTCACGTGTATCATACGACGTTTTTCAATACACTTGTGAAGAAAATAACTGCAAAACTAGTAAACTTTTGTGGCGGTAAAAATATGTTTTTATATGCGCCTATATTTTTTTTTATTTACCTTTCAATACACTCACTGAAATGAATAAACGGGGGTTGCCGGGCGCCTCGCGGGGCTCGAGCTGCGCCTGATACAGTACATGTCATATCATTACGGCGGGGGAACGGTTGAACAAAAGGTGGTTAACTAAATTATAGCACTAGTGCGTAATGGTAATCAAAATGTCACAGTTTGGTAACAAGGGCCATTACGTACCTAAGTGCAGTGCAATAAGAGACACTTTCTGGGCAAGTGTATTGAAAAACATCTTACTGAACTCATTCCTCTTATTGACGATTCTCACAGAAAATTATGTTGTCTACACAGTAATCCTTTAAAAAATATTTTATCAATTTTATATGTATTATTTTTATAATGGCGGTAGATCTCCACAATTAGTTCTGACACACGGTTTGTTACAAATTTAAAAGTATTGTATCAATAGATCTACCAAAAAGACAAAACTTGTGATGGCCGGGTTGGAACGCACGCCGCTCAACTTCGCAGTCCTTGTTTACACCTCTCGGCTTTACAAGCTGTTAGAAGATCTTTTGGAATACAACTTAACGTTATGCCGTTGGAAATGACGTCGTTAAACCTTCTTTGCTTGATTTGATCGAACTTCAATAATGTTCTCATTGCATCTCTTTATAGCTGTACCACCGGTCTCTCCGAGCGCTGCAGTCAAGTCGCGTGCTTCAACGGTTGTCTGAATAACGGAGCTTGTTCGGAGGCTTGTTCGAGCGCGACATGTGAAGCAGTCGAAGAGAGCGCGTTCACCTCTACAAATACTTTCAAAGTTCAAGGATATAAGTTTAAAGTCCTTAAATTAGTTTTTTAAGTCACGTTTGAAATTTTAAAATATTTTTACATTTTCTTTCCTTCATATTATATTTAGGTATTAACTAGTAGTTTGTATTTTAGTTTTACGTTATCTTAGTTTCAACTACCAACCAACCCAACTCACTCACTCGCCAACGAAAATGCAATATCGTTAACCACGACCACGGTCAAGAGTTAACGACTAAGGAGGAATACTCAAAGCAAGCTCTCCCTATCTCCTCCTGTCTCTCCTGATGGATGCAGTTCACGAACACTCAATACGTCGACTGTTCAGAATATCGAATGTTTGTTTGATCGAGCGGCCAACGCATCGTGGTGTAAGCAAGGCAGGGTGAATAAGCAAGTACTAATGTGTCTCCACTTCACACGACACTAAACTCAGCTTGCTGGCCATACATACTTTAGCTTGTTGAATTTATATTAACCAACTGTTACTCTTGGGTTGTTTGTTAGATTCGTTGTAGGTTTTGTGAGAGACGTGTACTACGCGTTCCAAATGAGAATGGGACCGATTCCTATGTTTTGACGTCTCGTCGTACTGTCAAATCGAAGAAATTTTGGCAAAATTGAAGAACTTACAGATGAGTAAAATTGAAGAACTGGATTCTGATTAAACTTTTTTCGTTCATAGTTCATAAATATATTAAATTTTTCGTAAATTAATTAATGTTTGAAATTTTCTGTCCTCGATTTGACAGTAAATCGTGACGTCACAACATGGCGGGAGATCCTATTCTCATTTGGAACGCATTGTACAAAATGTTTTCCAAAATATTACTAGAGCGTACATCGAAGACTTTCCACTACTCATCTCTAAGTTCTTCAATTTTGCCAATTTTTTTTCGATTTGACAGTACGACGAGACGTCAAAACATAGGAATCGGTCCTATTCTCATTTGGAACGTGCAGTATATGTTAGACATTTGTGAATAGTTTGCAATATCTTCGGTTTTTCCTTTTTTAATTCATTAAACCCCAAGCGAACGCCAGCGTTCGCGCACCGTGTCTTTCTATTGTGTCTGTAATTTCCACGATTGAAAGGTTAAGCAAAGAGTATAATATTATGGTGGGAAAGTTCCATTGGTGTGATATATGTTCGCTTGTAATTATTCCGTCATTGTATTTAGAGTAGTTGTTCTTATTGAATTTCGTTTGAGATGCCGTCTTTGCCAAGTGTTTTCCTTCGGTTTTGTAATTTGATAGCTTTCCTTACTTCTTTCAATATATGTAGAATCATTTTTAGGGTTCCGTAGCCAAATGGCAAAAAACGGAACCCTTATAGATTCGTCATGTCTGTCTGTCTGTCTGTCTGTCTGTCTGTCTGTCTGTCCGTCCGTATGTCACAGTCACTTTTTTCCGAAACTATAAGAGCTATACTGTTGAAACTTTGTAAGTAGATGTATTCTGTGAACCGCATTAAGATTTTTACACAAAAATAGAAAAAAAGGGATACATAGAACTGAAACTCAAAATTTTTTTTTTCATCCAACCCATGCGTGTGGGGTATCTATGGATAAGGTCTTCAAAAATGATACTGAGGTTTCTAATATCATTTTTTTCTAAACTGAATAGTTTGCGCGAGAGACACTTCCAAAGTGGTAAAATGTGTGTCCCCCCCCTCTAACTTCTAAGATAAGAGAATGATAAAACTAAAAAAAATATATGATATACATTACTATAAAAACTACCAACGAAAATTGGTTTGAACGAAATCCAGTAAGTAGTTTTTTTTTAATGCGTCATAAACCGAAAAAACCCTACCCTCTATTGTCATCTCTCTCTATCGCTCAATGGTTTGCTGGAAGAAAACTCAACTTTGAGTTAAGCTCGCCTATGTACATGAACTTTGTTATCCACTTATTTTGTGTTATTATAGTGTACAATAAAGAATTAAAGAAGAATTAAAGAAAAAAATACACTATTATTAAAACATCGATCAAAGCTACTACACATAACAAGAACTTTTATATTATGTTACTTGCTGCTACGGAACCCTTCATGGGCGAGTCCGACTCGCACTTGGCCGGTTTTTTTTCATCTCCGCTAAAGATGCTTGTAAAGGACGAGGACGATGTTGTTCTATTATCACTATAAAGTTCACGAAAATAATTCGGTGGCTTTTTTTAATATCGATGGGTAAAAATTTTCCAGTAGCCTGATTCACGTAAAATCAAACAAGCCAAATATCGTTGAAATTTTATAGTCTTTCGATCGAAGTCCTATCCAAAAGCGGTATTCACGATCTATCGACTTATTTCCAGTTACATTAAATAACTATTCTACCAGGATAATGTAATACCGTTTTTTTTTAAATCAAACGATTCTTTCCATGTCTCTACAGTTTTTCCACATTTTTCTATATAAAATTGTATTGCTTCATTTTTCATTTTCTCTGTGTATTTCCTGATACATAGATTGATATCTTTACTTAGTTTGATTATATCTTTCTTATTATATTTTCTATCTTTAAACAGTGGTGCTCTTTGTTGGACTAAATATTTTCCTTCTGGACTTAATCAATATTTTGAGGCTTTGATATTTCGAGTTTATGCTCAATATCTTTCAACTTTTGTTCTAAAGCATCGTATTATTGTTGGACTCCTTTGATTGCTTGTACTGTTTGCAGATTGTTTTTTAGGGATTCTGAAACCTCGTTTGAAAGAGGTAAGCGTTTCCGTAGTTTAATTTTTGTATATGTTTTCTGGATACTTTGGTTTCGCAAATGTGTAGCTAAGCACGAAGTAGTCTGTGTTCAGTATTATAGTTAAACCAGGGCCGAGCCGCCCATATGTGCGAAGTGTGCGGCGCACACAGGCGCCAAGGCATAAGGGGCGCCGGATGAGATGCAGGCGCCAATTTTTGAAAAGATTTTTTCTAGTCTAGAAAAATTCTTTGTAGTTGAGTATAGATACCTAAGTACATTGGTCAAATTCTCCTTACACAATATTATTTGTCCGTTAATTAGTTTTACCAACACTATTAGAATTGACCCAATGTTTACGTGTCGGGTTTTAGTTTACATTCATTAGGTACGAGGAAAGCAACTCGATGCGATTCGATGTCATCCCGATGTGAGCGCCTGATGCGTTCGGCCTCCTCCTTTGCTAGCATTATTGCTTCGCAGAAAGAGGCGACCGCCTTCCATTCCTCCTCGCTCCGGATCATGACCTGAACCAAGGCTCGGCGAGACAGGTATTGAGAGATCGCCCCCACGAGGGCACGACGATGCTCTGTCCAAGCGGGGCACACCTACATTGTGTGCTCCACCGTGTCCTTCAGGCGTTCCGCACAGTGGCGATATCCTGAAGAGGGGACTTATCGCCATAATTGTGGCGTGCCCAGCACTGGGTTGCGATAGTCTCTGACGCCATTTCACGCCATCCCGCCAGAGCTCAGTTCGCCATGCCGCGTGGCAGCGGACTTTCGCGCTGGCGAAAGTAAGTTTGCAAGGACTGTTACCTCCAGATCCCATGGTGGACGCGATCGGTTTGGGTTCACCGGTAAATTCCCGATTTTAACGAGCAAGAGAGCCAGAAAAATAAAAAAAAGCAATATCGAAAATGACTGCTAGATACAAAATAAGTTTTTCACGCTGTTTATTATACAAATGTGTATTAGACCAGTGCTGAAGCCTTTGAAAATGGTAAAAAGTGAAAAAATAATAGTAGGATAAAACCCATTGGCAAAGGAAGAGAATATAGTAAAAATTAAAGAAAAAATAATAAAAGGGCTATCTGGTGTCGGGAAAAGGATAAGTGTGTAAAAACACATTCCTGTTCCTTCATTGCCTTTCGTACCGGGGCCCAACCTTCCTTTCAGAAACGAATCCTTGTGTCTCAGTAGGCTCGACCCAGCTGGGCCCCTAAGGTTTGCTGACAACTCCTTGCGGCGCGCGTGGAATACGCACCGTCGACGTTTTGGGCTCGGTCCGGACGATTACCGGATGGTCGGACGGTGAGCTATCCATTGCTCGCCGTCCGTCGTCTGTTCGAAACTTAGGTTAGAAAAATAATTCAGATAGCCGGTCTACCCGTCCTATTATAATTTGGGTGTTTTCAACGCTAGAGTGAATAGGCTCCTCACAGACTGGTGCAGCTCACCATCAACGATTGCATCACTGCTTGCCATCAGGTGGGATCGCAGCCAAGCACTAGTTTATATTACATTATAACAATAAAGAAAATTAGGATTCCGTGCTAAAAATACTGGTACTTCTTGAAATTTTTACAAAATTAAAATTATAGTTTATATCAACAAAAAAAAAGTGGCGCTCCATAGGTTTCGCACACAGGCGCTGGCTGGGCTCGGCTCGGCCCTGGGTTAACACAACAGCTCTCGCTGGATTATCAAACGATAACCGATAGCTACTCAACTCTCGCTGGATATTCAAGCTTACCAATTGCAGCTCATTTAATACATTGCAGTATATAAAAATTGTAAACAATAGATAGTTTATTTTTATGTTTTTTAAGTGCTTTTCTGGTTAAAGATATTTATTGCTCATAAAGAAATTTACATTTCACTTAAATGAGATTAAAATTTAGAACTATGGTAAATCATTCATACTTCGACAATCGAACTTGCTATACAAATATGTTAGGTACTATTAATTAATGTACAGAAAAGCAATTTAATATTGTGATAGAAAAATTTGGTTTGTGGGTATTTCCGAAAAAATTGTTATTATAAACTAATTGAAACTACCTCGCTTGCAGAAAAAGAATGCGGTCTTGTTGTCACAATACAGATAAGTCACTCAGTAGTACAACTTACGCAACATTCAAGTTTTTAATTTTTTGGTTTAATTTTTATACATATCTACTATTAAAATATTTAATTATTTTAAGCTTATGTTATAATTACATTTTGAACAATGTGTTTTTTTAGTAGGGTCTTAAAAATGTTGAACGAAATCGCATTCCTTATTTCTTTCGGTAAGTTATTATAGAGTTGCACTCCCTCATAAACAACTGTTCTTTTACCGTGAGTGGTTCGCACTCGAGGAAGTATAATTTGTTCTTTTCTACGACTGCTGCGGTTATGCAATTGATGTGTTTTGGTGAAAGAAATTTGTGTATGTATTGTTTTGCTAAGTATTTTTTGTATGAGTACGCAGGTGTAGTATGCATGAAGTTGCTTGATGTTCATGAGTTTCGTATCTGTGTATATTTTAACTGTTGGTGTCTGGTAGTCATAGTGAAAAAGCATTTTAATAATTTTGTTTTGTGTAATTTGTAAGTCTTTCAAATTGGTTTTAGGTGCATGACCCCATATTTCTATTAGGTACATTATGTGTGGCTTTACTAACGAGTTATATATGGTCTGGCGAACATTATACGGCAAACAGTGCACGATATTACGTAGTGACCCCAGTAAAGATATAAGTCTGGATTTGATGTAATCGATTTGAGTTGACCAATTTAGATGGCAGTCAAGTCTTAACCCAAGGTATTTCTCATGCTGTTTGAGTTCTAATATTTGCTTGTCAATCGTAAGCGGAGGATGTGGTGGAATTTTCTTATTTTTGGCCTTAAATATAACATAGCTTGTCTTAGATGCATTGACAGTTAGAAGATTCTGTTGGAACCAAACAGATAGTGAGTTTAAATCTTGTTGGGCTTGACTTATTAAGTCAGTCAAAGAGGCACCAAAGTAAAAAAGACATGTATCATCAGCATATAGTGAAATATGCCCATGTAATGAAACTTTCGAGATGGAGTTTATATAGATCAAAAAGAAAAGTGGTCCTAGCAGCGATCCTTGGGGAACTCCGAAATTTATATCGCATGGTTCACTTTGATATTCTCCGATCCTAACCACCTGAGACCTATTGTTCAGGTAAGATTCAAACATCCTATACGCAACGCCTGAGACACCTATGTCCTTTAGCTTTTGTAGCAGTATAGGATGGCTTACTGTATCAAAAGCCTTTTTCAGGTCAATAAATAGGCCTAGCGCAATGTTTTTTTGGTCAATGTTATTTTTTATTTTAGTAGTTAGATCTACAGTAGCCGACAAGGTGTTAGACTGTGACCGAAACCCATACTGTCTTTCAAACAGGAAATTTATTGAGGTGAGGTGCTCATTTAAACGTGCATAGAGAATCCTCTCAAATATTTTGGAAATTATTGGAAGCACTGAGATTGGCCTATAGTTGTTAGGATCTGTTTTGACACCAGATTTGTAGATTGGAGTTACTTTGGCTATCTTTAGCTCGTCCGGGAAGATTCCTCTGGCAAGATGGTTATTTATACAGTCGGTCAGCTTGTCCACGATTAGGTCACTTATACACTTGATAACTTTGGTAGTTATACCATCGATACCCGCAGCACAGTTTGGATCTAGACTATTAATAATTTTGGATACTTCGTTAGGTTGACAAGGTGTGAAATTAGTGAGTTCTCTATTGTATGGTAGGGAGTCTATGATTGTTATATTTTGGTGTTGTTGCTGTTGTACATGAATTTGGTTAGCGAGGGTGGAGCCAATCGTAGAAAAGAAACGGTTAAATGTTTCGCAGATGTCATTACCATTCGTCAGCAGACCAGTGTCAGTGAGAAGTTTAGGAGGAGTGCATTCTGACTTTATTTTATTATTAGACAGTGTATTTATTAGGTTCCACATCTTTTTTGGGTCTGTAGTAGTTTTCATAAAAGCGTCATTGTAATATTTTTTCTTAGTATTTCTAATCGTTTCAGCAGTAATGTTTCGTTCAATCTTAAATCTTTCGATTAAATCTTTATTTTTTGGATCTAATTTCAATCTATGCCAGATCTCATTCCTTCTCTTAATTTTGTCTATTATTTCTTTGCATATCCAGTCCTGACGGGGTGGGTTTAAAATTTTTGTTTTGACCATTGTGTTACTATGAATACTACTTTTTAGGTATCTCTCAAGGCATGCATAATTGTTGTCTACTGTATGATATTCGTCGAGTTCGATCCTTTCATGTAGTTTCTCATAGTCTATCGCTGTATATTTCACACGTTTCTTTGGTGGCGGTTTATATTTTTTCATACTTAAGTAAATTTGCTTGTGGTCTGACATAGGTGAATCGATAACGGCCATGTGAAAACTCTTGTCCTTAAGGTTAGTGCATATGTGATCAAGGATGGTTTTTGTGGAAGGAGTCTCACGCGTGCAGTAGTCATCGTGAATATTATTGATAAAACTATATCCAGATTCTCTTATAGTCTCTCGATAGCACTTAGTTTTGGCATTTTTTGTCAGCAGGTTGATGTTAAAATCGCCGAAAACGATAGATCGGGATTTTTTAATCAGTTGCAAAGAATACGCTTCAAGAAACTCTCTTGTGTTATTGTTTCCTGGATTGTAGACAGCTCCTATATTTAATGAGTACTTCTCGAGATAAACCCAAAGGTAATTGATGCCTCCAACGTATGCTTCATCGACTTTGCTATGATTTAGACTGTTATGTACATAAATGGAAACACCTCCGCCTCTGGAATCTGTTCTAACATTATAATAGTGGGTATAATTAGGTAGTTGAAAACGATCGGCATCTTCACTCGATCTGAGCCACGTCTCGGTTAATACTATAACGTGAGTAGCATGTTCGATGGATTCTATTATGCACTGTAGTTCGTCGAATTTTCCTTGTCTTCGAATGCTTCTTACGTTTGCGTAGAAAAAAGTTAAAGTTGATTTCAGCGATGGTAAATCCTGGTAAGTTTGACAGAGCTGGTATGTAATTGTTTCATCAGAGTTATTTAATAATATGTTTGGTGGGTATTAGTTTTTTGGTTGAGTTTCCACGATTTTCGGTGTGCCTTTGACATATTTAATAGTTAGATCCTTTTCACCCTTTTCTTTACGTCGAATTAGTTCTTGGCTGAGCTCTTTCATTATTAACTTTTGGGCAGGGGTCTGGTCTGAGTATATTTTAATGTTATCCGGTAGTTTTGTTTTGTTCTGCAGTATTTTCTTTGCCTCATCAGACGATCCAAGGCAAATCTTCAGTGGACGGTTTTTTCCTAAGGTGTATTTTCCAAGTCGAATTGTTTTTATGATTTGGACATGCTCGATCAGTGCATTTTGCAGAATATTTTTGGCCGAATTCATATCCTCAGCCTGACGTGCAGCGTTATCTGACTGTGTTGGCTCGGGTAGACCAGCCATTATTATATTTTTGCTTCGGATGGCTCGTTCCTGCAGTTCATTAATAACTTTTTCATTTGCAAAAATGGAGTTTTGTGGGGTATCTAATTTTGGTGGAGTTGATTTGAGTTCGCCAACTACGGTTTCAAGCTTAGATATCTTTAGTTCAGCATCGAGGGTGTTTTTCTTCAGTTCCGAGATTTCAACTTTTATGTTGTCTTGATCCGCTAGCATTCTGGCAGTTGAGCTTTTTATTTCATTGACCTGATCTTTAATTGAGGAGATATACTTTAACACTTGTTATTGTATAAAGGTTTTTTAAAGATTTTTGTAAATTAATATAGGAAACGTCCGTACTGTCCGAGAGTCGAAGCAATATTTCTTGCTTTTAAGAAATTCATCTGTGAATTATTTTTTATTTTGTGTATTTTGGCCCTGATTCTTTAATTTTCGCTTTTGTATTAAATTAAGTTTGAGTTTTAAATAAATGTCATACTCAAATTATAATTGTTTTTTATTAATTACACTAGTTTTTTCCCGCGCGGCTTCGTTCCCACTCTTCTTTACTCCACCCTACTCTACCCTACCCTACTCTACCCTACCCTACCTTACCCTACTCTACCTTACCGTATTTTTTTCCATACGAACCTTCTCACAATAACAAACACAACAAATACAGAATTATCGAAATCGGTCCAGCCGTTCACGCGTATTGGCGTGACCAAGGGAAATAGGAATTCATTTTTATATAATATATAGATTATTACAAGAAAAAAAAAACACTAACTCAGTTCTACTAAAAATATGGTCTAGTCTTAATTTAGGGATTGCTCATTCAAAAACCCTGAGGTTTTTTTAGATGCTAAATAAATTCTAGTTAAAAGTGAATTGAGCATACAATGGTAATATATTTTTGTAAGCAACCAATTAGGTGGCCTTCCATTGCTTTTTAATTAATTATTATTCAAGAAGCTGAAAAAAAAACACTAAAACCATCAAAATAACTTTTTTTTCGGAAGTCGGTGTTTCTATAATAGTTTTGCCTCTTCGTTATTTAACACCGACTTCCGAAATTAAAGTTATTTTGATGGTTTTAGTGTTTTTTTAGTAAGACGGTTATTTTTTTTTGTAAAAAGTTTTTTATTTCACACTTTTTAGTTGCAATACACTTACAGCCAGAGTACCGTTTTCTCATGACAATTCCAATTAACTCAAACCCTTTTTTTATGGTTGGAAAAAAATCATGCATTGACATCCCCCGCTCTTGGGCGGAGCGGGAGATAGTGTCAGACTCTTACTGACTAAAAGACCCACTCCGTTCCTTCTAGCCTTCATACCGGGGCTCGAGCGCTCTTTCGGATAACCCTGGCCCCAGTAGACATCGACCCGGCTGAGTCCCTGCTGTTGCTGACAACTCCTTGAGGCGCGCGGGAACAGTGCGCGCCGTCGGCGACTTGGGTTTGGTCCGGACAGTTACCGGACGGCCGGACAGTGAGCTACCCATTGCTCACTGTTCGCAAGCCCGCGCCTACAGTGGCCGGAAATCGGGAATCAGAATCCCGGCGGCGGCGGTGGCGGCGATAACGCCGTTGCCTGATGCGTTCGGCCTCCTCCTTTGCGAGCATTACTGCTTCGCAGAAGTCGGTGACCGCCTGTCACTCCTCCTCGCTCCGGACCATGGCCTCAACCAAGGCCCGGCGCGAGAGGTCTCCACCGCCGATCGGCCCCACGAGGGCACGGCGATGCTCCGTCCAAGCAGGGTACTCCTCGACTGTGTGCTCCACCGTGTCCTCCGGGGATTCCGCACAGTGATGACACCCGGGCGTCACTTCCGCACGAATCCGGTGCAGGAAACTCCCGAACGAACCATGCCCGGTGAGGACCTGCGTCATGCGGAAGGTAAGGACGCCGTGAGGTCTTTCCAGCCACGCCTTAAAGAGGGGACTTACCGCCATGATTGTGGCGTGCCCAGCACTGGGCTGCGATAGTCGCTGACGCCATTTCACCATGAGATCCCGCCGGAGCTCTGTCCGCCATACCGTGACCTGTCGCGGCAGTGGACTTTCACCCCGGCGTTGCATCTCCACGCGCATATCGTGCATGTGTGCAAGGACTGTTGCCTCCAGAATTAACTCAAACCCTGCTAGGACACATTGATTAATTACGAAGTTATGGTGCCTATCTTCCGGCTCCATCATCATCAACAGATCAGTTCGATAGTACCTGATAGCCAAAGTGCATCTCATGACAATTCTAATAAGCCCAAACACGGCTAGGATATATTGATTAATTACGGAGTTTTGGTGTCTATCTTCCGGCTCCATCATCATCATCAGGTCACATCGATGATACCATTTTCAACATACCTATTCAGAACTATTCATTTATTTGTAACTATGTTCATTGAGAGATCTGTGTGAGTATGAACTTCCGTTGGCCATTTCTGGTCTTCTTCACCAGTTCCACTTCATCAAATGTCATGTTTTGACTATAAATGCCTTTGATGAAAATTAAGTCTTTGATGAAAATACCAGAAGTATTATATGGTTGCCTATAATATTTGAGGAGTTCCCTCGATTTTGCCAAGATTACATCATCAGGTCCCGACTTGGTGACTATGGAACCATTTGGAAAGTATACCCTTTCCAACAAAAAAATAATTTTTCAAATCGGTTGCCATCGTCGACCTGCGTATTCTCTATATTTTATGTATTCTAATTCATTTTTTGACATAAAATCGTTACAGCAATCTGTGCAAGATTTGAAAATTTTAGTTTTTATTTTTTTCAAAAAATTATCCACTCATGTATTGTAAAGGCGCAACAATACGGGGATCTCCTTCCTTTACCTCTAGAGGTGTAAAATTAAAATCAAAGTATTTTGCAAAATCAAACGAGCAGGTCGACGTTGCTTTCGCATTTTCGTTGATGATGAGAGAGTACAATGCATTACAATAGTCTTTTTCGGAGTTTTCACGGGTGTGGACACTGCTTATATTATTTACTAGCTGTGCCCCGCGGTTTCACCCGCCTTTTTCTCGTTTCCGTAGAAATAGCGAGATAAAATATTGCTTACAATTGCCTCCCTCAATAAATGGACTATTGAATATTTAAACAGTTTTCATGTCAGATCAGTATTTCCCAAAATTATCGCGTTCATAAATGTATTTATTATACTCTTCAAAGATCTTATACTTACAATCATCAACAAATATATTTCGAAAAAGATTATTACAGGATTTTATGTTGATAAAAAATACATACATATAAAAAAAACTATGGCCTATAACTCATTAATAGGTACCAACTCTTAACATCTTACACACGTGATAACTTTTAAACGAAATATCCGATTGAGATGAAACAAAAAGTATTTTACTTCTACATAAATACTCTTGATAACATAATGCTTAATTTCGATAAAGATTAATATTACGATACATATTTAACGTAGTTTTTTTTTCTTCAGACGATTTAATAATTATTTTGAACACAAAATCGGTTATTGTGATTAAACCATGATAGCTAGATATATGTTCTTGCAGACTTTTTTGTAGGTCTTAATGGGATCTACAAACCCGTAGTACATCATTTTGTTCTATTGTCAATAGTTTTTGCAGCGCACGCAAAAATAGGTTTTCGATTTTACACCTTGTGTTACAAAATAGCAATTTTATTACGGATCCCTAATTTTGAAAAATGTATTTATGTAGAAGTAAAATACTTTTTGTTTCATCTCAATCGAATATTTCGTTTAAAAGTTATCACGTGTGTAAGATGTTAAGAGTTGGTACCTATTAATGAGTTATGGGCCATAGTTTTTTATCAACATAAAATCCTGTAATAATCTTTTTCGAAATATATTTGTTGATGATTGTAAGTATAAGATCTTTGAAGAGTATAATAAATACATTTATGAACGCGGTAATTTTGGGAAATACTGATCTGATATGAAAACTGTTTAATTAAATATTCAATAGTCCATTTATTGAGGGAGGCAATTATAGGCAATATTTTATCTCGCTATTTCCACGGAAACGAGAAAAACGCGGGTGAAACCGCGGGGCACAGCTAGTAAATAATATAAGCAGTGTCCACACCCGCGGAAACTGCGAAAAAGACTATTTTAATGCATTGTACTCTCTCATCATCAACGAAAATGCGAAAGCAACGTCGACCTGCTCGTTTGATTTTGCAAAATACTTTGATTTTAATTTTACACCTCTAGAGGTAAAGGAAGGAGATCCCCGTATTGTTGCGCCTTTACAATACATGAGTGGATAATTTTTTGAAAAAAATAAAAACTAAAATTTTCAAATCTTGCACAGATTGCTGTAACGATTTTATGTCAAAAAATGAATTGGAATACATAAAATATAGAGAATACGCAGGTCGACGATGGCTTTGCACTCCCAGCAGGAAGTTAATAGAGCTGATTTCAAATATCCAAGATTTAATCAATGAAATAACAAAAGAAAATATTGAAAAATCAAATTTAAAATTAATAATAAATACAGCCATTAATATTTTTGTTAATTTTGATTTTATAAAATGTGAAACACATAAAAAGAAAGTAGTTGATTATCTAATTAATATTGTTATTATGTGCATGATTTATAATTATTGTAAAAATATTAATAAAATATTAGCTGGGAGAAAAGAGGTTGATGATGATGAGGACACTTTACAAATTAAAGCTAAAAAGTTGAATGAGTGCTATAAAAAACACAAATAAACTAGATTTTCGTTTCATTTATATTATACCTTCAGTACTATTATGTAGTGGATATGTAATCCACTACATAATACAAGTTATAAAATATATGTCACGTAGTGGAGGAATGCTATAGGGCGTCCAACGATCTATATATAGTATAACTATGTATACAAGGTGCAGTTTTAAAACTGCAAAATATTTTAGGAGGTTGTAATAAAACTCATAAATAATCATGTGAAAAAACGATACCTGGTCAATAATCAGTAATACTTGTTATTTTATTTTTTAATTATACTAAACTAATTCGATTGATCGATGGCAGCGGGGGCGTGGCCAGGGTGTGGCGTGCGGGATGATGATTGGATGATACATTATTTATGAAACTATCGTTGCGAGTTAATGTGTGTGAAAACGCCCTTTATTTTTACGTGTTTGTGTGTGTGAAAGAAAGCGCGGTTATAAGGCAGGTATCAGACTGGCTGCTTTTTAAGAAACGTAGTTCACACATACCGATTTTCATAAATAAGAAAAAAAAAATTACCTAGAGTCCGTCTAATGAAAGCGTGACCTGAGAAAAAGAGGTTACAACCAAAAATTTTGAATGTAGTATTATTGAAATAGTAGGAGAAAAAAGTTTTGATACTAGAGTATTGTTTGTATTTATGACAATTGTACAATAGTTGTATAAGAACTTAAATCCTAGTCAAAAACATGTGTGTAGACTTAATTATTTGGTGGGTGTATATATTATAATATAGGTCAATAACACACAAAATGTTAGTTATTATTCCAAATTATTTTATTTTATCTGATATTTCAAATGTCGCTATAATAATATAATATTCAAATAATATTCTTTATTTACCATTTGGCCTTCTGGCAAGAATACCAAGTGCAGCAACACCGCGATAGTCAAATAAAATAGTCAACATGATTTCAACTTCATCACGTATCGCCAACACTAATAATGTGTTTCAAGATTATTGGGTTGGAATCGATTCGTTTTAGCATAGAGAAAATTCAGATCTTTTGGGATTAGTCAAGGGAACGTGTTTTATACTCCAGTGATTGCAACTCGTAAGACACAAAAAGTTCAGCTGCTATCTCCCTCAAACTTGAACTAAGATTTCAGTCACTATTTCCTTCACTTTCGCGATTTTAACTTCAGTTGAAGACTTTGATGCACTACCAGACAGAGTGAGGCAAATCTTTCATTACATCTGAACCGCTTTTTAACACATTCTACCACTAATTATCATGTGTTTTTGATTAAGTCGATTCACCAAAAGTCTTCTTTGTTCGATGTTTTTGTCAAATATGAAGTTCGCAATATGTCAGATTATCTAGAAATATAAGAAAAAAAAATATCATTATATCGTAAATATAACTATCTAATAATATTACTCAATAAGGATCAAGATTATAACGTCATACTAACTTAAAAATTCAGAAATCGTATATAAACATTGTTGTTTTTCATTGAAAACACCTTCTTTCTCTTCTTGTTTTTGCTTAAATTTATTAACCATAGTGTGTAGCAGTTTTCGCACGTTACTGTTTATTGTTTTTCCCATAATTAAGCAATTATTCTTGAAAAATAAATATCTGTTTACATAAACTGACAATTGCATCCATAGACTTTGACGTGATTTTTTTCGGCAAAACAATGTTGCCAATTTTATTTAAAAAAAAAACTCCAGGTTACGCTTTCAGTAGACGCACTCTACTCATTTTATTATTGATTCGGGTCGAGAATCACTAACATAATTACCTCCTGAAATATTTTGCAGCTTCAAAACGACACCTTGTATAATGGAAAAGTTGTCTTGCATGGATTACAGATGGCGCTGTCAGTGGTTACCCGTTTTGACATCGAAGATTGGTCTCTATTTCTATATATAAAAATGTACTCTGTGGGTTCGCGTGTGCATTTGTTTGTGCAATCATTTTCATGAACGAACGAACGAACACGAACGAATGAACGTTAGAGTGAACTGTCTGAGACTAAATGACAGTTGGGTGAGAATAAGTACTGTGTAACGTAGTTGAGTTGAGTCAATTTGTACCTATCTGTATGACGTGAACAGAGACATTCAAATTATTTAAATATAAAAATAGGCTAACAAATCTTACTTAAAAATAATAGAAATAGTTCAATTATGCCAGAAATGCTAACAATATGAATATTCAGGGTTATTTGTAAAACACTAGCAACAGTAGCAACCTCTTAGGACTATGTTGAGAACAAAGAGATTTAAAGAGTATGTATTTAATGTCTTTGGTTGAGAACATCGTAAACAACAACAACTTTTGTTATAGAGTGCGTCTACTGAAAGCGAAGGTACCTAACCTAGTAACCTGGAGTTTTTTTTAAATTAAATTGGCAACATTGTTTTGCCGAAAAAAATCACGTCAAAGTCTATGGTTGCAATTGTCAGTTTCAGTCAGTTTTGGAAACGTAGAAAGTTGAAGTTGAAGATATTTATTTTTCAAGAATAATTGTTTAATTATGGGAAAAAACAATAAACAGTAACGTGCAAAATCTGCTACACACTATAGTTAATAAGTTCAAACAAAAACAAGAAGAGAAAGAAGGTGTTTTCAATGAAAACCAACATTGTTTACATACGATTTTTGTATTTTTAAGTTAGTATGACGTTTTAATCTTGATCTTTGTCGACTAATATTATTAGATAAATGTATTTAGGATATAATGATATTTTTTTTCTTATATTTTTAGATAATCTGATCTGATCTTCAGTTATATACAGCTGCGCGGGTGGAAGGTTTGTCGGACGCTATAGAGGATGTGAACCGAGATTTGGACGCTATCAATGACTGGTCTGAAAGATTTGGGGTGTCTGTAAACCCCTCAAAGTGTCAGGCCATTATTATTGGAAGCTCGCGCATGATGGGTAAAGTGGTGGTTAACTCTCTTCCCCCAATTATTTTTAATGGTGCCACCATCCCCATTAGTCCTAGCGTTAAGGATCTCGGTTTGCATCTCGACTCAACTCTTGGCTGGCAAAGTCAGGTCTCCAGTGTCTGCCAAAGAGTCAACGGGACTTTGCGGTGTCTGTATCGTCTGGGGAACTTTTTGCCCGCGAAGTCGAAGACTATGCTTGTGCGCCGCATCCGCCCGCCGGATGTGGAGGCCAGAGAGGCGGAGCTGTACGAAGGTTACAGAGAGGCAAAACACACCCTCCGAGCGGAGATTAAGCGGGCCAAACTCGAGGCCCGCAACGTGTGGCTGGGGTCTCTGAACGCGGACCCGTGGGGGCGCCCGTACAAATTGGTACGGGAGAAACTGCGCCCCTGGGCTCCCCCGTTGACTCAGAGTCTCCGGCCCCAACTCGTGGAGGGTGTGGTAAGCGCTCTGTTCCCTGCGCGAGGGGAACACTCCCCCCCGCTTATGGCTCCGCCTCCGCCAGCGGTGTCTGACGCGGACCGCAATAGCGACGACGACGACAATGCTCCAGAGGTGACCGAGGTAGAGATGAGAGTGGCGGTGCAAAGGCTGAGTGCCAAGAACGCCGCCCCAGGACCCGATGGCTTGCCTGGGAAAGCCTGGGTCCTGGCCATGGAGGCTCTCGGGCCTCGACTAAGAGGGCTTTTCAGCGCATGTTTGGAGAGGGGCCAGTTCCCACTTCGCTGGAAGACGGGGAAACTGGTCCTCATCGCAAAGCCAGGGCGCCCTGCGGACTCTCCGTCCGCGTACCGGCCCATTGTGCTGCTCGACGAGGTGGGCAAGCTCTTTGAAAGAGTGATTGCGAGCCGCCTCGTCGCGCGCCTTTCACGGGTGGGGCCGGACCTTTCGGACGGACAGTTCGGCTTTCGCAGGATGCGCTCGACGGTGGACGCCATCATGCGCGTGCGAGCTCTCACGACGGGGGATGCGGTGTCCCAGGGTAGGTGTGTCGTGGCAGTGTCCTTGGACATTGCCAACGCTTTCAATTCCCTGCCCTGGAGTACGATCCGGAGGGCACTCCGGTACCACCGGGTGCCCGAATACCTCTGTCGAGTAGTCGAGGCCTACCTGTCGGACAGGTATATTGTCTACCCCGGTCACCAGGGAGACTGGAAACGTCGGGAGATGTCGTGCGGTGTTCCGCAGGGGTCGGTACTAGGGCCACCCTTGTGGAACATCGGGTACGATTACGTGCTGCGGGGCGACCTCCCTGACGGGGTCAGCGTGGTCTGCTACGCAGACGACACGCTGGTTCTAGCGCAGGGAGAGTCGTACCAGGCGGCGGTCGCTCTAGCGACACGCGGGGTTGCGATGGTCGTTGATAGGATCCAGGAGTTGGGACTCGAGGTGGCGCTTCACAAGTCCGAGGCGATTAGCTTTTACGGTCGCCGCTCTCGGAACGCGCCACCAATGAGTTCCCAACTAACGGTAGGAGGAGTTCACATCGGTGTCGGGTCGACGATGAAGTACCTGGGACTCGTTCTCGACAGCCGGTGGAATTTCGTGGAGCATTTCCGACGTCTGGCTCCCAAACTCAACCGGACTGGGGCCGCTCTCAAGCGGCTCCTGCCCAACCTTGGTGGTCCAGACGCCTCCTGCCGGAGGCTCTACGCGGGGATCGTTCGGTCCATGGCCCTCTACGGGGCGCCGGTGTGGGCGCCGTCGCTGCAAAAGCGACCGGCGGCCATTCTGAACGCCTGCCAGAGGGTCATGGCAATTCGGATGGTGCGGGGATACCGCACGAATTCCCGCGAAGCGGCGAGCCTTCTGGCTGGCCTACCACCGTGGGATCTGGAGGCAACAGTCCTTGCACACATGCACGACATGCGCGTGGAGATGCAACGCCGGGGTGAAAGTCCTCTGCCGCGACAGGTCGTGGCATGGCGGACAGAGTTCCGGTGGGATCTCATGGTGGAATGGCGTCAGCGACTATCGCAACCCAGTGCTGGGCACGCCACAATCATGGCGATAAGTCCCCTCTTTGAGGCGTGGCTGGAAAGACCTCACGGCGTCCTTACCTTCCGCATGACACAGGTCCTCACCGGAAATGGCAAGTTCGGGAGGTTCCTGTTCCGAATCAAAGCGGAAGTGACGCCCGGGTGTCGCCACTGTGCGGAACGCCCGGAGGACACGGTGGAGCACACAATCGCGGTGTGCCCTGCTTGGACGGAGCATCGCCGTGCCCTCGTGGGGGTGATCGGCGGCGGAGACCTCTCGCGCCGGACCTTGGTCGAGGCCATGGTCCGGAGCGAGGAGGAGTGGCAGGCGGTCGCCGACTTCTGCGAAGCAGTAATGCTCGCTAAGGAGGAGGCCGATCGCATCAGGCAACGGCGCTCTCGCCGCCGCCGCCGGGATTCCGATCCCGATTTCCAGCCACCGTAGGCGCGGGCTTGCGGACAGTGAGCAATGGGTAGCTCGCTGTCCGGCCGTCCGGTAACAGTCCGGACCAAGCCCAAGTCGTCGACGGCGCGCGCTGTTCCCGCGCGCCTCAAGGAGTTGTCAGCAACAGCAGGGGCCCAGCCGGGTCGAAGCCTACTGGGGCCAGGGTTATCCAAAAGGGCGCTCGAGCCCCGGTATGAAGGCTTGAAGGAACGGGATGGGTTTTTTAGTCAGTAAGAGTCTGACACTATCTCCCGCTCCGCCCAAGAGCGGGGGTTGTCATAAGATGATTTTTCCCATCGAAAAAAAAAAAAAAAAAAAAAGACTATGCTTGTGCAAACTTTAATTTTCCCTGTGATCGACTATGGTGACGTGTGCTACTTTGACCTGAATGCGGAGTTGTTGGACAAACTTGACAGGCTCCTCAACAACTGCATCCGATTCATATTTAACTTGCGAAAATATGACCATGTTTCGAGTTACAGATCGGAGCTCAAATGGATGCCCATTCGCCAGAGAAGAAGTTTGCGCGCACTGACTACACTCTTCTCTCTGCTCAACTCTCCTACCCCTCCTTCTTATCTTTTATCTCGTTTTCAATATTTATGTTCTTCCCATTCTAAGAGTCTTCGTTCTTCTAACAATCTCCTACTGCTCTGTCCCTCTCATACTACTTCTTTTGTTCATTCTTCCTTTCATATACAGGCCATACTTCTGTGGAATGCGCTTCCTCTCGACATCAGGATGGCCACCAGTCAGTATGCATTTAAGCGAAAGTTGCGGCATTACTTTCAGAACAAATAGCGGAGTCGTTTCAAAACCCCCCTTCTGCTACTTTATATAAATATATATGTAGGTATATTATATTAAATATATATGTATGTCTATTTTAGTTATATATATACATTTGCACCCTTATTTTTCTTAATAATCCATTTTTTTTTTGTTTTGTTGTTTTTTTTTTGTGCACCTGCCAGGTTTTTCTCTTCACCACCCTAGGTTGACTGGTAGAGAATGCCTAAGGCATTAAGTCCGCCTTTGTACCTGTGCGTTGCAAAAAGTTTTAATAAATAAATAATCTGACATATTGCGAATTTCATAATGGACAAAAACATCGAACAAAGAAGGCTTTTAGTAAATCGACTTAATCAAAAACACATGCTAGTGACTGGTAGAATGCGTTTAAAAGCAGTTGAGATGTAATGAAAGATTTGCCTCACTTTGTCTGATAGTGCATCAAAATCTTCAACTGAAGTTAAAATTGCGAAAGTGAAGGAAATAGTGACAGAAATCCTAGTTGAAGTTTGAGAGCTGTTGAACTTTTTGTGTATCACGAGTAGATCCGTATCATATTTTGAAACAATCATTGGAGTATAAAACATGTTCCCAATTGACTAATCCCAAAAGATCTGAATTTTCTCTATGCTAAAACAAATCGATTCCAACCCAACAATCTTGAAACACATTTAGTGTTGAAATCATGTTGACCATTTTATTTGACTATCGCAGTGTTGTGAACTTGGTATTCTTGCCAGAAGGCCAAATGGTAAATAAAGAATATTGTAATGATTTTTAAAGAAAATATTCATAAATCGTTCAACTTCCAATGATAAGCGATAGATGGCGCTAAATTATGGGAAAAACAATAAACAGTAACGTGCGAAAACTGCTACACACTATGGTTAATAAATTCAAACAAAAACAAGAAGAGAAAGAAGGGGTTTTCAATAAAAACCAACAATGTTTATATACGATTTCTGAATTTTTAAGTTAGTATGACGTTATGTTCTTGATCCTTGTTGACAAATATTATTAGATATAATATTGTCTGTGCGATAAAAGAACCGTCGTGGCGTAAAGTGAAAACAACATTAAAGATTTTAAGTAGCAACACAACCCAGCCATCCGTCAAATGCCAAACGGCATTAATGTTGACAGAGGGTTTGTTTACTATGTTATTTTATTGTGATTTTTAATTGAAATCTTCATAAATGTGATAGAAAATTTCACTGAGCTGCAAGGGAAATAATATTTGATATATTACAGTTTTGCCAAAGATAACAAATGGCAAATCACACCATTATTGAACAAAACAAAGTCACGAACTTGGGGAACATTGGTATGCTGTTTTATTGGTACGTAACACTTTTATTTTAATGTTTTTAGACTTCCTAGGTGAACTCCTATCCCTGTTATCTCCAAATATAAATAAATTAAACGGAAATTCATTTAAACATGACGATATTTGTTTATTTTGTTTTGGTCAATATTTTCGATGGCTAGTATAAAAGTATTGATACTTTAAATTTATAATGCATTTCGACTAACTTAAAACATATTTTTTCAGGCTTGAGTAAGGATACAGTAACTAAAATAAAAAAAGGGCAAGTGCGAGTCGGACTCGCGCACTGAGGATTCTGTACAAATTTACCTCTGAAATCAATGCTCGAATTGAATTACGAAGATTTTTCCGATTTTTTTTTTTTTTGTGGCGGATCTACAAATTTACAATTTTCAGATTTTTCCCTGTACTTGTTCTATGAGACCTTGATTTATGCCAAATTTCAGGATTCTAGGTCAACGTCACCCCTTTGAACTCTCATTCCCTTGTGTATCGAAATATATGATTTTTTGCGACATAAACGGCCGTATCTTTTTTTTTCGTTAACTCTGAAGTCTGATTTTTTCACAACTTTAAAAGACCGCAGATTTGAGTGTATAGTTTTAATTTTAACTCGATACCTCCAAGCGTTCTCGAGTTAAAGGGTCTTAACAGATAAACAGACGGACAACCAAGTGATCCCAAATTCCCAAGGATCTTCTTTACGAGATGGTCCCTTAAAGGCTAAATAGATTTTTGAACATTACAAATTCTGAAGTGTACTTTATTTTCATAGTCATTAAGTTCATATTTTTCATTGATTAGCAAAAGGGAAAAATGTACCGAGGAAGACAACGAGAAAGTGGTAGTGTGTCCCATTTTTACCTTTAAATTTAACTAGGGTAAACATAAACTTGCTGTTAGCTACAGTATTCTAGTCAGTGACAATAGACCGATCCCAGTCAAAGTGTTAGAACCATTTTCGTTGGGACTGGGTAAGTGGTCGTTGGTGGAACCTACCTAGATAGGCAGTACAGCAGTTTCTTCACGCTATTTTCCTTTACCGGTTCGTGTTTGCATTTAAATGTTCAACATCATAACAATCAAAAGACGTCCACTTTTCGACATAGGCCTCCCCCAGGTGTCACCACAATTAACGGTTTGTTACTCATTACGCAAAAACTTATAAACGGATGAATTTAATGATAGGTAAACGTTGCAATAATATAGCTTACAACCTATATTTTTGCCAAGTTTCATCACGTGAGCAAGTTCAATAAATAGGCTACTAATATTATAAATGCAAAAGTTTGTGAAGATGGATGGAGGTACTCGTATGTACGGATGTGTCGTGCAAAAACTACTAGACAGATGAACTTATTCATAAACATTGCAATAACATAGCACATAAGGTATAACTTTGCAGTTTCATTAGGTGAGCAAATTCAGCCAATAGGATAATTTTTATTATAGGGTGAAGCCGCTGGAAGAAGCTAGTCTAATATAGTTTCAAAATATCAAGATTTAACCGTCGCGCTATAATGACGTCACAATGTTGCTTACATGACAAAAACGATATTTATCTACAGCAGCGCCCTCAAATCCCACGATGGTTTACTTTCCGCACAGACTCTAATAATTTTTTTTTTCTTATATTTTTAGATAATCTGGCATATTGCGAATTTCGTAATTGACATAAACATCGAACAAAGAAGACTTTTGCTGAATTGACTTAATCAAAAACATGCTAATGAGTAGTTGAATGTGTTCAAAAGCGGCTAAGATGTAATAAAAGATTTGCCTCAGTCTGTCTGGTAGTGCATCAAAGTCTTCAACTGAAGTTAAAATCGCGAAAGTGAAGGAAATAGTGACTGAAATCCTAGTTCAAGTTTGAAAGAGATAGCAGCTGAACTTTCTGTGGCTCACGAGTCGAATGAAATGGTAAATTAAGAGTATTATTTGAATATTATGTAGCGACATTTGAAATAACAGATAAAATAATTTGGAATATTAACTAACATTTTGTGTGTTATTGACCTTTACCATACACCCACGAATAATTAAAGGTAGAACTATACTGCTCACACGTGTGCTACACACGCCGATCTCGGAGCGTCGGTCTCCATACATTTCATATGGAAAATAGACTGTTAGAGCTACACTTGATCCACGCCACGCCATGCGACGCTACGTCCGCGACGCGGACACATCGGTCCCAGAAATTTTAGAGGAAGGTGGGCGGGGCTATCCACGCGTCTGATCGTGGTGGTCAAGCAGAAGTGTTAATGGATGGTAAATAGAAAAGCAAGCTTGATCTGTTTTTAATCCTCCGATGAAATCAAAGGCATCACACACGTGTTACGCGTTGCCTCGGTGTAGTGTGCACACCTGCCGCACACGTCTGAGACGTCTCACACGTGTGCGTCGGTGTAGTGTCGTTCTAGTTTAAGTCTTTAAACACGTTTTTGACTAAAATTTAAGTTCCTATACAACTATTATACAATTGTCATAAATACAAAAAATACTCAAGTATCAAAACTTTTTTCTCCTACTATTTCAATGATACCACATACAAAATGTTTGGTTTTAACCTCCTTTTCTCAGGTCACGCTTTCGTTAGACGGACTCTTACCTATTATACCTACGATCGGTGGACACACACCGGATATACATATACACGCTGCTGGAGCCTTCTTCTAGGACTAACTTGAACAAGTTTGCCCCACTTTCGCGAGCCATAAGGATGCTGAACATTATTGCTACTGACGTGGATCTATTTCACTGCAGCCTGCCGAGGTTCACTGAAGCAGCACTAAAGTGCATAGAAAATATAAACGTTTTGAGTTGATTAATGTTATATTGTATAAACATGCAATATAAAATTAATCTACTCTGTTGTTGTTGTGTTGTTTTTTGTCAATTTAATAGTTAATATATTATTATTTGGTTATTTCTTTGAATATATATGTATCGCTGGTAATAACATCGCATTGGCGTTAGCTGTAATGGTGTTATTTACAAAATTTTAAATAAATAAATAAATAAATAATATATGACGCACACTAATGAGCGTTTGAGCCGGAACTGTTCGACGAGTGATCCGAACTGAAATTCAATTTTTTTTTTTCATCAAACCCATACGTGTGGGGTATCTATGGATAGATCTTCAAAAATTATATCGAGGTTTCTAATATCATTTTTTTCTAACCGGAATAGTTTGCGCGAGAGACACTTCCAAAATAGTAAAATATGTTCCCCCCTCCCCCTGTAACTTCTAAATTATGACAATGATAAAACTAAAAAATAATATATGATGTACATTACCATGCAAACCTCCACCGAAAATTGGTTTAAACGAGATCTTGTATTTTTTTTAATTACGTTATAAATCGTAAACTGAAATTTACCATTCATTCAATCAACTAAAATAAATCGGATAAAAAAAAAAAAAAAAACAACAAACTACAAGAACTTTTATATTATGTTACTTGCTGCTAAGGAACCTGTTCACGCCATAATATTGTATTTAGGTTAAATCTAATAGCTAAACCCATTTTTAGTACCTCTTGGCTCGATAGATGGCGTTGGCCGATTTAAATTCGCGCTATGGTTTCGTTACCGAGGATTGTATATAACCCCTCGGTGAAAATTAATAAAAGTCTTCGTTCTGAGTACGTGGTGGTTTTATTTCAACTCCCGACTCGTCGACAAAACAGGGCGACAAGATCTTCGATGATCATAAGGTCCTACGATCCGGAACGTTTTTTGGAAAAACCGAAAAACACAACAAGCGCCCTCTGGTGTCGGAGTCGAGAACTAGAAAATAGCAATTTGGTGCAAGTTTGAAGCTGAGCTGAGCGGAGCGTGGTCGACAAAGCTGAGCTGAGCGGAGCGAAGTCCACGGAGCTAAGTGAGACGTAAAAAAAAAGTGTTTTAGTGATCAAAGTGCAACTTAAAAACTGTGAGTACATTTTTCTTCATTAATTGTTCCAAGTGTCAGAGACTTAGAAAAATTTTAAGAAATTTAGGACTTAGAATAATTCTGCAAAAATTGAAGTGACCCCGAATCTATGCCCGATTTCACTTAGAATTAAAGTACAGTTTAAACACTTAGAAAAATTACCACATTCAAACACTTAGTAAATTTAAAAACTGTGAAACTTAGCAAATTGAGCACATCAAATCATTTGCTTGTATTCAGTACTTTGAATCATGGAGGCTAAGTTAAGATTGTTGGATGACATTGGAAATCGCATTCAGAAGGGTCTTATTAACTTCAGAAAGTCTCCAAAAGACAGAATCAATCAACTGTATGTGGAGTCACGTTTGGAAATATTAGACAAACAGTTTGAAGATTTTGTAAAAAAACATGAGGAACTTTTGGTCAACTACACAGAGAGTGAGTTGAGTGCTACCAGTTACATGAAGAATGATGTGTTTGAGGCTGTTACCGACACTTTTATAACTTATAAAGTGGAACTAAAAAATGCTTTGCCAAAATCACTGTCTTCTGTAATGAGTGATGTCTCACCGGACCATAGTCAACCAAAAGTTATGTCTATTGCCAAATTACCTAAAATAACAATCCCAATTTTTAGTGGTGCATATCAGGAATGGTCAACATTTAGAGATTTGTTTTTGTCTCTAATTGATAATAACCAGACTCTTGATGATGTTCAACGTCTACATTATTTAAGATCACAGTTGTCAGGTGAAGCATCACAGCTCATAAAGCATATACCGATCACGCATGCAAATTATAAAAAATGTTGGACTCTGTTAAACAGTCGTTACAATAATAAGAGATTTCTAGCTAATTGTATTCTCAAGCGCTTACTGAACCAAAAACAAATGATGGTTGAGTCATCTGTTGCTCTCAAGGAACTTTTAGATACAACAACCGATTGCTTGCATGAACTGTCAAATCTAGGGGTGCAGGTGGACGCTTGGGATATTATTATTATTTATTTAGTTAGCTCCAAGTTGGACGTTGAGACTCGGAAGCAGTGGGAATTGCAGGTAAGTCAATCTTGCGAGGAACTTCCCACCTTCAAGGATTTTCAAGACTTTTTGGAAAAACGTTTTCGGGCTTTAGAATTTGTGGAACCTCAAAGTAGCAGGTCTAAAGGTAGTACTAGTACTAAAGCGTGTCACGTCGTTTCAAAATTATCCTGTCCCCATTGTTCTGAGGAGCATCTCTTGTGTCATTGTAAAAAGTTTGCTCAGGAGACTGTTGATCAGCGTCGTCAAATAGTTAAATCCCATGGTTTGTGTTTCAATTGCCTTCGCTCAAGCCATCTTAATATTAATTGTCGAGTAAATACTAAGTGCAAAATTTGTAGCAGAAAGCATCATTCACTCTTGCATCTAAAAACAAATTCAGAAGTAGAGACGAGCTCTACCGTGTCTGCTATGCAAAAGGGAACACCACAGAACGAGACCACGGCTGAACCTCATATTTCAACCCATTTTGCTCAAAATACTCATAGTCAGGTCGTACTGGCTACAGCCATAATTAAGGCTAGGTCGAGTAATGGGTTTCCACAAGTTTTGAGAGCCCTGTTAGATCAGGGCTCACAAGCTTCGTTTATTACAGAATCGGCGGTTCAGTTATTAAAGTTAAAAAAGATAGCAGTCAAAACGTCTATCTCAGGTGTGGGTGGAGGTCAATGCGATCTAACGTCAAAGTTTACGGTTGAACTAAACATTCAGTCATTACACGATCCTGACTTCACCTTACAAATAAAAGCATATGTGCTGAGTAAGGTAACTACGATTTTACCTGAAAGGAAATTTACATTGGTGGATTGACCAGAGCTAAATAATATGAATTTGGCTGATCCAAATTTCAATAAACCTAACAAAATAGATATTTTGTTAGGGTCGGGAGCCTATGCCAAAGTCTTAAAAGAAGGCTTAATCAAGGACCCTATGGGTAAAACTATGGCTCAAGATACTTACCTTGGCTGGATCATATCGGGAGAAGTCAGCGATGTAGATGGAGTGACGTCTTGTCACAATGTAATTCTAAGCATGCACGCTAAGGTCGAAGAAAACGAGATCCTGAAAAAGTTTTGGGAACTAGAGGCAGAGCCAACAGGCTCTGAAAAGTCAATTCTTAGCCCTGAAGAGCAAGCATGCGAGGATCACTTTGCTGCTACCACATGTAGGGATGCAGAAGGCCGCTACATCGTAAAATTGCCTTTTCGGTCCAGTAAAACACCCTGTAATACAAAGGAAATAGCATTAAAAAGATTATACAGTCTTGAACGGAAGTTAGCAAAAAATAGCGAGTTTAAGGAACAATATACATCGGTAATTCATGAATATTTATCACTAGGTCATATGGAAGAGATTTCTAATGAAAAAGACAAAAAGAAAATAAGTGTTTACTTACCGCATCATGCCGTAATCCGAGAAGACAAGACGACCACAAAATTAAGAGTGGTATTCGATGCGTCATCCAAGGGATCCGATGGCATTTCTTTGAATGATGCCTTAATGGTAGGACCACGCTTACAGGCTGATTTACGTCATACAGTTATGCGGTGGCGTCAACATCCCGTATGCTTAGTAGCTGACATCATAAAAATGTATCGTCAAGTAAAAGTATCTGATGATCACACGGACTTTCAAAGGATTTTATGGCGAGATAATGTTGAGTCTGATATAAAGGAATACAGGCTTTTGAGAGTTACGTTTGGAACATCTAGTGCACCTTACCTGGCAGTCAAGGCATTGCAGCAAACCGCTAACGATGAAGGCCAATCATATCCATACGCTGCTAGTAGGGTAAAGACGGATTTTTATATGGATGACTTAATGACAAGTTGCCAGACTGATGAAGAAGCTGTAAAAATCTATCATGAGTTTAATGAACTGTTGAACAAAACGGGTTTCACTTTGCAAAAATGGACAAGTAACCGAGAAGAGTTGATAAAACAGATAAGTCTGGATACTGGAAGAGATCTGGAAATAAAAGAAGATGAAACCACTAGAATACTAGGACTTACCTGGAATCGTAATTCTGACGAGTTCCATTATACAGTAAACTTACCTTTTACAACACCGTCACCGTTGCCGTCGTCTGCACCTGAAACTAAAAGGAAAGTTATATCAGAAATATCACGCTTATATGATCCGTTGGGTTGGATTGCACCATGTATAATCATCGCTAAAATCTTCATTCAAAAACTGTGGATTGCTGGTTTGGATTGGGACGAAGAGCTGTCTGAAGAACTTCTAAAAGAGTGGCAGTCTTACCGTTGTGGGTTGCATACACTCAACAACTTCAGAATTCCTAGGTGGCTGGAAAGAAAAAGCGATGATCAAGCAGTTGAATTACATGGTTTCTCGGATGCATCAAGCGCAGCATACGCCGCGGTTGTTTACATCAGAGTCATTGATGCTGTAGGCCAAGTCTACTGTAATCTGGTAACCGCAAAAACGAAGGTGGCTCCGATTAAACAAATTTCTATACCACGACTGGAGCTATGTGGCGTAGTTTTAGTTACCAAATTACTTTTAGAAGTGGCTCATATTTTGAATATTCAAAAATCTAACTTACATGCTTGGACGGATTCCACGGTCGTGTTGGCTTGGTTGAGCGATCACCCGAGTCGATGGAAAACCTTCGTCGCAAACCGAACATCTGAAATCCTTAGTACCCTTGATACCACTCAATGTCATTATGTGGACACAAATAACAATCCAGCTGATATTGCTTCGAGGGGTACCACATCAATGGATTTAATAAACAACTCGCTTTGGAAGCATGGACCATCGTGGTTACTTGTTGATACCATAGAATATAGCAGACCCAAAGCTATAATGACGAAACTGGAACTGAAATCCATAAAGGTACATGCAACACAGATAGACGATCAGCCGAGTGAATTGATGTGGTCTAGATTTTCATCGTTCCGTAGACTAATCAGGACTCTGACCTATTGCAGACGATTCCTGAAAGCCAGAGAAGCACGGACAAAGCTGCCGTCTTACCTTACAGCTTCCGAGATCGCGGATACCATGCATTGCTGTCTCAAGCAGAGTCAAAGTGTTTGGTTTGAACGAGAGATCAAGGCTATCCAAGCTGGAAAAGACGTCAACAAAACCAGCCGTTTGTCATCGTTAAATCCTTATTTGGATGACAAGGGTTTGATGAGAGTAGGGGGTAGAATCCAATATTCACAACTCAGTGAGGATAGGAAGCATCCTATCATAGTTTCTTGTCAGTCCCATTTGTCAAGATTACTTATCTCAGATGCTCATGAGCGCGTACTACATGGTGGACCTCAACTGACTCATAACTTTCTTCGCTCAAAATATTGGATCGTTCGTGGGAAGAATATGATCAAGGCTCACATCCGCGATTGCGTGCCTTGTATTCGTCATGCAGCTGTAACACGTAATCAATTAATGGGTCAGCTACCATCTTGCCGAGTGACTCCAAGTAAGCCCTTTCTTCATTCAGGTGTCGACTACGCGGGACCAATTCAAATACGAACAGCAAAGGGTCGTGGACATAAGTCCTATAAGGGTTACATCTGTCTGTTTGTATGCATGGCATCCCGCGCAGTGCATATAGATGCGGTCTCTGACCTGACCTCTCAAGGCTTTCTTGCTACATTTAAACGCTTTGTTGCGAGACGAGGTCACTGTAGTCACCTTTACAGCGACAATGGTACCAATTTTGTAGGGGCATCCAAAGAGCTTAAGGCAATGTTTCGTGATGAGTGTGCTTCTCTTCCTCAAGAAATTGCCTCAGCCTTGGCCAATAATGGAACCGAATGGCATTTCATTCCACCTCAATCTCCTAATTTTGGAGGTTTATGGGAGGCTGGAATCAAAAGCACGAAACATCACCTCAAGCGAGTGATTGGCGAGTCGACTTTGACCTTTGAGGAACTGAGCACAGTCCTTTCCCAAATTGAGGCATGCCTGAATTCCAGACCTATATCACAGTCTAGTGTGGATTCATCAGACCCAAACCCACTAACACCGGGACATTTCTTAGTTGGTCAGCCACTGGTAACAGCACCAGATTATGGTTATGAGCATACAACAGTCAGCAGCTTAAGACGTTGGCAATTGACACAAAGAATGATTCAATCATTTTGGAAACGTTGGTCTCAGGAGTATTTAACAATGTTTTTTCAACGACACAAGTGGGCTAAAAGTACGCGCGATCTGAAGGTTGGGGATGTTGTCCTCGTAAAGGAAGACAATTTACCACCTGCCAAGTGGTTATATGGGAAAGTAGTGGAAGTACACCCTGGCAAGGATAATTTAGTGCGCGTAGTTACCCTTCAGTGTAAGGACTCCCGAGTCAAACGCCCAACTTCTAAGTTATGTCTGTTACCTGTTAACGATGAATGATGCGTTATTTTACTGTTTTACTTTTATTTCATTTTTTTTATATAATATACAGTCCACTCAGATGATGTTTGTTGATAAACCTAATTTACCTTCTACTTATGGCTTGTATATAATATTTTGTACCAAGGATTTTAGTGTAAGAGAAGTTGTTATGCTTTCACTCTTGATCACGTCATGGTGGGCGGTTTGAAAGGACTAGGTCCTTGGTGGGCGGAATGTTCACGCCATAATATTGTATTTAGGTTAAATCTAATAGCTAAACCCATTTTTAGTACCTCTTGGCTCGATAGATGGCGTTGGCCGATTTAAATTCGCGCTATGGTTTCGTTACCGAGGATTGTATATAACCCCTCGGTGAAAATTAATAAATGTCTTCGTTCTGAGTACGTGGTGGTTTTATTTCAACTCCCGACTCGTCGACAAAACAGGGCGACAAGATCTTCGATGATCAGAACCCTTCATGGGCGAGTTCGACTCGCACTTGGTTGCTTTTTTTGTTGAGCACGTCCAGAGACAGAACTGGTCGAACTGGGTCTCAAAAGCCTAGGGATCAATTACATATCTATGGTACGAGTGACTGAGAAAAAAAATTCAGACCCAAAAACTGCCCAAAAATGTACGCTTCCTAATCTGTGCAAAAATGTCCAGCAAGTTTCGGTATTTTGTGGTTTTGTGAGACGCTTGTAATTTATTGTATGATGTCAGTGTGGTGATGGCCGCGAAGTACTTCGTGTGGGGCGAGGGTGTATGGCGGGAGGTGGACGTGGCGTCGGGCCGCGTGTCGGGCTGGCGACGGCGCGCGCGGTTTGTGTTCCTAAAGCGCGGACGGCTGTTGGTGGCGCGGCGCCGGCCCGTGCTGCGCGCACTGGAAGCGCTCGCCAAAGGGCAGCCTAGTGCTGCCGCCGACGGCCGCAGACTCGCACACCGCAGGTAAACAACACCTCGTTCTCGGTCTCCCTAACTTTCGCGCTCAAAATGTATCGTTGATGATAGTAGTTAGAAAAAACAACTGCGTCATCATTCTGGTGGTTGATGCTGCTGTGGCTGGTTCACGGGCTGCATATGGTAGACAGTCTCATTTGGTTGTTGTCAAAGTTTTACACTGTTTTTAGGTGGCTTTGAATGTCTCGGTGGACAACATTTAACAATATGTGTTGATATAGTAGAATTACCAACCATTCTGCTTTTCCAGGAAATGTCCAAGGTTTTGTAGTGTCCTGGGATGTCCTAGATAGTTTTTAAGAAGCGTCTTGGGTTTCTAAAGTGTACTTAGTACTTTTATTTAAAAATATGATTGTTATCATTATGCTCAAATATGATTATTATGAAATGCAATATCATTTAAAACATATTTTCACAAAGTATGTTTGAAATTGTCCTGGTTGGCAACCCTGGGCTCGTTAGCTTACCAGTAGATCATGATAAATGTCACTCAGATAATGTATGTAAACAAAATAAACGTTCAATTGTGGTAATTAGAGACACATTAGAAAGACAATAGGTGCGCAAACACCGGCATTCGCTTAGGGTTTAATGAATTAAAGGAAAAAATATACTCATTAAAAAAAAACCTTTCATTTTGACATTTGAGAAAGACCCTAGAAAGTACATTTGGAAAGAAACCGAAAGAAACAATAATTAGGGCTCCGGTGTAGTAGTAGCTACATTACACTGGATAGAAATTCAAAGACATGTGACATTCACTAACTTGCGCTGAGCCTACATGGTGGATTATACCCCATTCCCTCTTCTAGAGAACAGGCCCGAGTCCCAACAGTGGGAACCTTATAAGGCCGACTTATAACCCTGCACTGAGCCTGCGTGCTGGATTACGGCCCATTCCCTCTTCTAGAGAAGAGGGCTGAGTGCCAGTGGGAACATTCGACTATGCTGTTATATAGGTAGCAAAGACACTACACCGTACAAGCCACTAGGTAGTCAAAATACAAATGTCAATGGGCCAAAATGGGCCTTTTGTTTTTGACAACTTTAATGAACCCTTCGAATGCCTTAATTAAGGTCCCGATAGAAAGACAATGAGAAAGTGAACGCTGGCGTTTGCTTTTGGTTTAATGAATTAAGTATTGTACCTAAAAGCACAATAAAAATAAATGTAATATAAAAAAAGTCTAATTTGAAAATGTTTGTTGTAACAAAACATTTTAAATGTATAGATGGGATGTACACCTAGACAGGCCTCCGTCACTCCATGTACTTGCGCGCTATAAGTGCCTACCGCCCAGCCGAGCGGTCTCGGTCCGCCGGCGGATCAAATTCAGTGCGGTTTTTCGCAAGCGAAGCGCGCGCACGCTGTTCAATTTTAATAGTGCTGTTCGTTCGTACGCGTATTACGATGCCGATTTTTTCTACACTAAAATTTAATAATCGAGAATTTAGAAAAGGTAAGAAAATAAAAAATTATATAAAAATAAAACACGCGTAACTTTAAAGATTTTTTTATTTTACCTACACACTGATGTCTATAATTATGTTTTATCTAGGTTTCTTCCACAGTCAGTACCAATATATAAAACAAAACAAACTTACAAATATAATAAAACAAACTTTAAAAAAGAGAACAGACTTCAAAACACTAAACCGTAAGAAATAATTTCTTCTTTGATGTCGGTGCTTTTTCGATTCGTAATTACCAGCTGTTAGCACTAACATAAAAAAAAACAAAGCTTTATTTGAAGTCGGTTCTCTTTTTTTAAGGCTTTTTTTTCATTTCTAGTGAACATCTCCGAAGATCATCATCAAACTAAGAACTATTATAATTATTTTAAAACGTTCTCCTAAATGTAACAAATCCTTTTCTGAAAACCGCATCGATATCGGTTTAGCCAAACGCGAGATTATCGCGCACAAACATACATACTTACAAACCATACAAGTCAAACTTCTCAGTTTGGCCTGTATGTCTGATTACCTCCTTTTTTTTAAGTTGGTTAAATATTTTATAAATGATAAAATTTTTAACTGCCACATAAAAGTCAGAACATATTCACAGTTCTCAATAACATAGATAAAAAGTTATGTTAATTTAATTTTATCGAAGAGGCAGCCCTGCGATTACTGTGGAATCGCGCGGTGCGAAGCAAACACTGCTGTATGCTTGAGCATTTAGGCGCATTTTAGCATACAGTGGTTGTTGACGCGAGGGAGTAGGCAATTATCGTAATAGGTATTGGAAATTTTCTACTGAGTGAAGTATCTGTTACATAGTAACTATTCAGTAATCTGTGACCTAGATATAAACTATACATAGATTAGTATTCAAATATAAATTAGGTTCAGTTGAATTTGTAGTCATATGTGTAATATAAGTGATACATCACTAAGTAATTATAGTTTTAGTATAATTATAGTTTATGAAGGACGAAATCTCAATAACAGTAATGATCTTACTGTTATTGCGTCCTTCATAAACTATAATTATAATTATTCCAAGTTTGTTCACTCTGGTCAGCCGAAAAGAGAAAAATTGATAAAATATCTTCAAGAGGATAGATGTGACAACACGTGGCTTCCTACAAAATATCCGTTTATCTGCTCAGCACACTTTCAAACTGATGATACTAAAGCTGGAAAAAGTTTTCTAATGAGTCGGCTATTCCTTACAGTAATGCTATTCCTTCAGAATGTGCCTTCAAACATTTGTAGCTTTCCCCTACATCATTAAACCAAGTGCAAATTTCTGACTCTGAATCAATTTTTGATTAGCCAAAAAAAAAAGTTTTATTTTTTTATGTAATTGATTTCATCACCACTGCTCTCAAAACGGTAAAGGAAAACATCGTGAGCAAACCGGCATATTTCGAAGACATGCTAAATTGCGCACTGGCCTAGCGTGGTGGTTTACGGCTCATTTCCTCTCCTAGAGAGAAGGCGGAGTCCCAGCAGTGGTAAAATTAAAAAGCTGATTATGCTATTAGTTATAGTTGTTGTTTGTTTTTTTACTAAATATTAGCGGCGCAGTCCTGACCATCATTGACTAAAGATAGCTGTTCTTTTGAATGATGATTTACAATAAATTGTTTCATTTTTTTACACGATTTTGAATTCACTTATTTATTAAAGTTGTAGACGTAGTTTTCTGAATTTACACTAATGTGGACTATTGGTACAATTTTGAAATAGAGTTTTATTGTAATGAAGTATTGTAGGCAAAAAACTGTGTCACTTCTGCAGTATAAATATCTATATGGATAACATGTCATTACATTATGTTGAACTAAACGCGTAAGTACTACGAAATTCATGGCGCTTAAGACGTTTTGGTCGCGAAAAAAGTATCCTCTAAAAGCTATCAGCGCTTTATATTTTAATAGTTCTGTTAGACGACATAATGCCAATGTAGCGCTGCAGCAGATTTTCGTTTTAACTTTTCAATATTTTGACAAATAGTTTCCATGAAAGGGCTTGTCTATCACTAGAATATACAGTCTGTCAAGAAAGTCATGAAAAGAAGGGAGGGCGCCACCATCATTAAACATGGTATCCCAATAAATTTCGACTAAAAGATATTGATACTTTTATTTATAAAATAATAATTACCGATTTACGGTCCCTCTCCTGCCGTGTAGGTACATTATTTTAATATTTTAAAAGTACTAACTCTGTCGTAGTGGCGAACAACATTTTTATTAGAACTAATTTTCATTCAAGTGACGTTTAATTTTAACTGATACATAATAGTTATAGTAGTTCTCATTTATTTATTAAAACTTCATCCAACACAAAAGTACAAAGGCGGAGTTAATGCCTTAGGCATTCTCTACCAGTCTGAATTTTGTTTTATAAACATTGCGACGAAACCATACTTCTCTATTTGCATATTAGGATAATTATATGTTTATCCTACGTACCTAAACGTAAGAGTTTATCAAAACAGACATTCTTCTGAATATCTGGTTTTATATTCATAAAAATGTCTGGTTTGATCAACCCTTGTTTTCGTCCTTTCAGCTACTAGCATTTATGTACTTACTACAAAGTGCAAATCACAATGTTTTGCCTCTCTGCACTGCCGTCAGCATGGCGCTGAGTATCGATAGGTATGAGCTCATTGCAAAAATAAAAAGTTTATGAAATAAATCTTTATTAATCCGAATCCAAATAATCAGAGTCGAGGTATTCGACTCCAGAAATGTTGCCTGAAACTTCTTCAAAATGAAACCGGCCAACATCTGACTCGTAGTTTGTTTCGTAGGTCAGCCTTTCCTGTGTTTTCCAAGCGTTGAAAATTTATCTCCATTCTTCATGCCTTAGTCCACAATGCGCCGAACTGTGCTTTCGGAAACACCTGAAGTCAATAAAGATAATTATGTTAAATATACAAATACATTTATCATACCTAAATAAAAAACACCAAAATATCAAAACCGTTAAGTGGTAGTATAATAAATCGTAGGTAAATTTCATAACCTTAGCAAGACATAAACAATGTTAAAGATAGATAAATTGTACTTAAAAACAGAAGATTGTTAAAACATTATATTTCCGTTAGTGTGTTAAACTTTAGAATATATTTACGTACCGGTTAACTTTGCTGTTCGACCATAAACATCGTCTTTGTTCATCCCAGCACTCCCACCTTGAATTTCGGCCATACACGCTTAAAAAACATTAAATATAATTTGTCTCGCACCGCTCTTATAAACATTTTGATTCATTTTTTGTATCTTAACGCTTACACGATTAAAAAAAACTCGAAATAGCACCGTAATATTATAAAAATCAACCACACAGATACGACGTGACAGTTCAGGTACTCAGCTTAACAATTATTCAGTGTTGCCAGTATTAGCAAAAACAGTAGTTCCCAAAACATTCTTTTCATGACTTTCTTGACAGACTGTAAGTAAAAACAGTTGTCGCAATTTAAGTGCGACGACGAATTATTCATTACCTTACCCTTCTATATCGTAAGAACAAAAGTCGATCTCATGTATGTATTTCACTTTTGTACCTACGCTAGGCGATCGCACACAGGCACACGTTAGCACGGTGCGCCGATGCCGAACTGTTTAAACGCGACCAGTAGCCTGATTCACGTAAAATCAAACAAGCCAAATATCGTTGAAGTTTTATAGTCATACGATCGATGTCCTATCCAAAAGCGGTATTCACGATCTATCGTCTTATTTTAGTTACATCAATAAATATTCTACCAGGATAATGATATATTTTTTTTTAAATCGACGAATATAACAGATTTTTTTTTAAATCGACGAATTTCAAACGACTTTAAAATCCGTGTCGTTCAAACTCGATTGATGGATGTGAATACGGAAGTGGTCTAAACGACTAAATCGCTACGATATCGTTACGGTTTTTATTACGTCAATCGGGCTACTGGCTGAGCCGAGATATCGTGTCCGTGAGCGGTGTCATGTGTGCGTTACTCGAGCGCGCTTTGTATGTAGATTGTCTTCGGTACCTACCTATTTTGTGGCTTGGTGTCTAATGAATTAATATAGGTTACTGAAAAGAGGTCATATATTTATACTATCTTCACATTCTTCCCCATAACATAAAATAGTATCTTCACAACAGTTTTTATGCTAGCGTGTCATTGTGATGTCTCTCTCTGTAGCAAGTCCGAGAGCCGCGCGCACAGGCGGGAGACATCCGCGCCGCCCGCGCGCCCCGCCTGCGACCACCACCACTGCTGCGTGCACGACGGGTGACTATCTCTGCTCGCTCTCCACTCGTAGTACACGCTAGAGAGCACAGTTCCTTAGTTTTCTAGTTGTATTAGTTGAAAGCTTACTGTGTAGTAGTATGTTGTAATGCATGTCCTTGTGATCACTTAGATGTCAGTTCACGTGAACTTTGTAGCAGTAGACAGACCAATAAGCAAAGGTGTGGCGACGAGGTGAGTCACGTGCGCGACAAACGACCCGCGTCATTGCAGGTGCGCCGGGCGCCGCGAGGCAGCCACGCAGAGCGCGCGCGACGCCGCCACCTGCACGGAGCCCTACGCGCTCAGCGTCAAGCACGACCCGCCCGCGCCCCGCGCCCGCGACGTGAGCGCTCTGCTCGGCAAGCAGCCCGCGGCGCCGCCGGACGCTGCAGACGAGAAGCGCCCGCCCGGGCCGGCCTCGACGCGCGGCCCGCGAGCGCGCCCAGCCACCGGCGACAAGACGGACTCCACGTCGGCAGACGAGCCACTGCAGCGGAGGGCTCGGGGTGGCTCGTACCGGCAGGGCCCCGCCGTGTGCAAGGAGCTGATCGTGTCGGAGGCCGACATCCTGGCGCTGCGCGGCTTCGTAGCGCGCACGCGGCCTTCGGCGTTGTACCGTTTCGACGCGGACGACGAGTACAAGCGCGCGCTGTTCTACGCCATCAACCCGCTGGTGGAGCTGGAGCGGTGTGCGCGCCTGGAGCGGCTGCTGTCGTCGCGCTCGGCGGCCGCGCTGCCGCACTTCGCGGCGCGCCTGGGCCTGGCGCCGCGCCGCGCCGCGCCCAAGCGCTACCGCGAGCGCAGCGACTCCTCTGATACCGACAAGGTAACTACACTACGTCTGAAATGGTCGTCAACCGTTTCCCAACGTGCAGAAGATGAGAACTGACTAACATAAAGCCCATCAATGGCCTTATGTGTCGAGCTCTTGAACGGTTCCACCGCACGCACAGACACAGCCGGTCGCGACCAGCTGCGCGCCGCTCCCAGCCACCGCTCCGCCACACTAACAGAAACACGTACATTTGTAAATAATAACAACTGTTAGAGATACAACATAGAAAGTGACAGACAAAAGACTTTTGATTTCAAGGAGAACAAGGAGAAACACTCTTCTCTGAATAAAGAGCGAAGCGAACTGCTCGGCGTCATGAAGCAGGCGCCGCGAGCGACCAGACGCGGCGACAAACTCGAGAAAGAGGTGGCGGTGATGAAAACACCCCTGACTAATGGCGTCGCCAGTGATGCTCCGATTGTGAAGCGCCCTGCGGCCGCAGCGCCCGAGCGGAGCAAGAAGAAGGCAGCGCGCGACAGTGAAGACAGCGGCGTCGCGGCGTCCGCGAGCGACGTGCCGAGACCGGCGCCCGTGGGCGACTTGTCGAGGCCGGCGCCCGCGAGCGACTTGCCGAGGCCAGAGCCCGCCAGCGACGTACCGAGACCGGCGCCCGTCGGCTCACACGTCATCAGCAAGCGGTAGGTGGACGGTACCCGGTGGCGTATTCAACGCTTTCACTCCCCTTAACTCAGTTTTCTCAGCATATGATTGATTCCCCAGTTGTTATAGCAGCCAAGCTCAGTAAATGTTTGACGTGTGATGTGTGCAAAGCTTTCGATACAGTAACCACTCGATGCTTTTTCACTTGTGTTTGTGTTAGTACTGCTGGCGTTGAATGTTGTGCTAGTGTAACTAGAGTACATACAGACCGTACATGATAGTTAAACACACATGCAGTGCATTCGTTTTTGCATGACATTTTTTCTTTATTATCTTTACTTAAAATATTTATTAGCTATTATACATTCTAAAGGATTTTTTTAAAATACACATATACTGTCATTAGCGACAAAGTCGATAAAAAAGGGAGGTGTTATGTTCGCCCTCCCTTTTTTATCTACTTTGTCCGACCGCGTCGTCAAACTCCAACATAAGAAATAATTCATCAATCAATTTTGATTCTGATTTTTCTATTAGTATTTTATTTTTATGTAAATATCAATAATCTGGTTCCATGTCAAGTATTGTCTTGTAACATACGCCATATAGTCTGAAGCCGCGTACAGACATCGCGAGGCGTACGTCGCGAATGGTTCGCCACGCATGCTTCAACCTGAAGCGTACGACGGTACATTTATGCGTGCGTCCCGAACGACATATGCTCAAGCTGAGCACGCAAACGACACCTGTTTGTCCACACGGAGCGCCGGGCTTGCATTGAAGCGGCAACGACCGTATGCCGCGAATGCTCTCTGTGAGCACGCACATCCATCAGGCATGCGAGACGAACCAATCGCGACGCACGCCTCGCGATGTCTGTACGCAGCTCAATGCTGGTCGGGGTCCCTCCGGGCGCTCGGTTAGGCCCGGTGTGTACTAGCGTGCGGTTGTGTTGCAGAGCGTCGCGCGCCAACGTGAAGGAGTACTCGAACCTGGAGGACCACGCCATCGTGGCGTGGGTGTCGGGCGGCGCGCGCGCTTCGCTCGTGGGCGGCAACCGCGTGTGGCGCGAGCTGCAGGAGCAGTTCGAGCGGCTCACGGGGCGCGGTGAGTGCGAGCACGCCCGTGCGGCCGGCGAGGCGACTGACTCTCTCTTGTTCCACAGCGCGCTCGTGGCACTCGCTGCGCAACCGCTACCTGCGCTACATCCTGCCGGCGCTGGGCGCGCTGCACTTGCCGCCCGCGGGCCGCGAGGCGCCGACTGACTCTCTCGTGTTCCACAGCGCGCTCGTGGCACTCGCTGCGCAACCGCTACCTGCGCTACATCCTGCCGGCGCTGGGCGCGCTGCACTTGCCGCCCGCGGGCCGCGAGGCGCCGACTGACTCTCTCGTGTTCCACAGCGCGCTCGTGGCACTCGCTGCGCAACCGCTACCTGCGCTACATCCTGCCGGCGCTGGGCGCGCTGCACTTGCCGCCCGCGGGCCGCGAGGCGCCGACTGACTCTCTCGTGTTCCACAGCGCGCTCGTGGCACTCGCTGCGCAACCGCTACCTGCGCTACATCCTGCCGGCGCTGGGCGCGCTGCACTTGCCGCCCGCGGGCCGCGAGGCGCCGACTGACTCTCTCGTGTTCCACAGCGCGCTCGTGGCACTCGCTGCGCAACCGCTACCTGCGCTACATCCTGCCGGCGCTGGGCGCGCTGCACTTGCCGCCCGCGGGCCGCGAGGCGCCGACTGACTCTCTCGTGTTCCACAGCGCGCTCGTGGCACTCGCTGCGCAACCGCTACCTGCGCTACATCCTGCCGGCGCTGGGCGCGCTGCACTTGCCGCCCGCGGGCCGCGAGGCGCCGACTGACTCTCTCGTGTTCCACAGCGCGCTCGTGGCACTCGCTGCGCAACCGCTACCTGCGCTACATCCTGCCGGCGCTGGGCGCGCTGCACTTGCCGCCCGCGGGCCGCGAGGCGCCGACTGACTCTCTCGTGTTCCACAGCGCGCTCGTGGCACTCGCTGCGCAACCGCTACCTGCGCTACATCCTGCCGGCGCTGGGCGCGCTGCACTTGCCGCCCGCGGGCCGCGAGGCGCCGACTGACTCTCTCGTGTTCCACAGCGCGCTCGTGGCACTCGCTGCGCAACCGCTACCTGCGCTACATCCTGCCGGCGCTGGGCGCGCTGCACTTGCCGCCCGCGGGCCGCGAGGCGCCGACTGACTCTCTCGTGTTCCACAGCGCGCTCGTGGCACTCGCTGCGCAACCGCTACCTGCGCTACATCCTGCCGGCGCTGGGCGCGCTGCACTTGCCGCCCGCGGGCCGCGAGGCGCCGACTGACTCTCTCGTGTTCCACAGCGCGCTCGTGGCACTCGCTGCGCAACCGCTACCTGCGCTACATCCTGCCGGCGCTGGGCGCGCTGCACTTGCCGCCCGCGGGCCGCGAGGCGCCGACTGACTCTCTCGTGTTCCACAGCGCGCTCGTGGCACTCGCTGCGCAACCGCTACCTGCGCTACATCCTGCCGGCGCTGGGCGCGCTGCACTTGCCGCCCGCGGGCCGCGAGGCGCCGACTGACTCTCTCGTGTTCCACAGCGCGCTCGTGGCACTCGCTGCGCAACCGCTACCTGCGCTACATCCTGCCGGCGCTGGGCGCGCTGCACTTGCCGCCCGCGGGCCGCGAGGCGCCGACTGACTCTCTCGTGTTCCACAGCGCGCTCGTGGCACTCGCTGCGCAACCGCTACCTGCGCTACATCCTGCCGGCGCTGGGCGCGCTGCACTTGCCGCCCGCGGGCCGCGAGGCGCCGACTGACTCTCTCGTGTTCCACAGCGCGCTCGTGGCACTCGCTGCGCAACCGCTACCTGCGCTACATCCTGCCGGCGCTGGGCGCGCTGCACTTGCCGCCCGCGGGCCGCGAGGCGCCGACTGACTCTCTCGTGTTCCACAGCGCGCTCGTGGCACTCGCTGCGCAACCGCTACCTGCGCTACATCCTGCCGGCGCTGGGCGCGCTGCACTTGCCGCCCGCGGGCCGCGAGGCGCCGACTGACTCTCTCGTGTTCCACAGCGCGCTCGTGGCACTCGCTGCGCAACCGCTACCTGCGCTACATCCTGCCGGCGCTGGGCGCGCTGCACTTGCCGCCCGCGGGCCGCGAGGCGCCGACTGACTCTCTCGTGTTCCACAGCGCGCTCGTGGCACTCGCTGCGCAACCGCTACCTGCGCTACATCCTGCCGGCGCTGGGCGCGCTGCACTTGCCGCCCGCGGGCCGCGAGGCGCCGACTGACTCTCTCGTGTTCCACAGCGCGCTCGTGGCACTCGCTGCGCAACCGCTACCTGCGCTACATCCTGCCGGCGCTGGGCGCGCTGCACTTGCCGCCCGCGGGCCGCGAGGCGCCGACTGACTCTCTCGTGTTCCACAGCGCGCTCGTGGCACTCGCTGCGCAACCGCTACCTGCGCTACATCCTGCCGGCGCTGGGCGCGCTGCACTTGCCGCCCGCGGGCCGCGAGGCGCCGACTGACTCTCTCGTGTTCCACAGCGCGCTCGTGGCACTCGCTGCGCAACCGCTACCTGCGCTACATCCTGCCGGCGCTGGGCGCGCTGCACTTGCCGCCCGCGGGCCGCGAGGCGCCGACTGACTCTCTCGTGTTCCACAGCGCGCTCGTGGCACTCGCTGCGCAACCGCTACCTGCGCTACATCCTGCCGGCGCTGGGCGCGCTGCACTTGCCGCCCGCGGGCCGCGAGGCGCCGACTGACTCTCTCGTGTTCCACAGCGCGCTCGTGGCACTCGCTGCGCAACCGCTACCTGCGCTACATCCTGCCGGCGCTGGGCGCGCTGCACTTGCCGCCCGCGGGCCGCGAGGCGCCGACTGACTCTCTCGTGTTCCACAGCGCGCTCGTGGCACTCGCTGCGCAACCGCTACCTGCGCTACATCCTGCCGGCGCTGGGCGCGCTGCACTTGCCGCCCGCGGGCCGCGAGGCGCCGACTGACTCTCTCGTGTTCCACAGCGCGCTCGTGGCACTCGCTGCGCAACCGCTACCTGCGCTACATCCTGCCGGCGCTGGGCGCGCTGCACTTGCCGCCCGCCGACGTGTCCCGCCTGCGCGCCGCCGCCGCCACCGGTATGTCTGCTTTACTTGTCATACACTCGCTATTTATTTATTAAAACACTAACAATCTTGCAGGACTGTATTACTAACATCAACTTGCCTTCTATGACTTTATAAAGAGTAGCTTTTACCCGCGACTTCGTTCGCATTAAAAAGTAGCCTATGTCACTCTCCATCCCTTCAACTATCTCCGCTTAAAAAATCACGTAAATTCGTCGCTCCGTTTTGCTGTGAAAGACGGACAAACAGACACACACATACACTTTACCATTTACAAGATTAGTATGGATACATTACCAAAACAAACCTTCAAGATTTCGTTGTTCCATCTAACACATTTCAACTCTGTATTTTGCCGTATCTACTTACGCCTTCCGCGCACTGTTCAAATCAAATCAAAAATATTTTTATTTCACATAGGCCTACACCCATGTAGGCTATGTGAAATAAACACTTATAAAACGTCAGAAGCTAGTGCACGGTTCCAAATTGGTCGTTTCCTATGGAGAAGAACCGGCAAGAAACTCCATGGTTACTCTTTTAAAAAAGTGGTTCTTTTACAATATTGATAGATGTTATATAAGAACAGTGTAGACCAGTCAAATATTGTACACAAAAGCACAATAAAAATTTTCTCAGTAAAAAACAAAGTAAGTCGTAATAGGAAGTAGTCTAAGAGTTCGTGGAGTATACAGTGTTCTCACATTTACAATACAAAAAGAGGCTCTATATAAAAAAAAAAAAAAAAAAAAAACAGGAATATTATAATAATTACAACTATCAATAAAATATTAACAAAATAAATTACTAACAAATTTATGACAGTTGAAATAAAAATAAAAATATTGCCAAAGCAATGTGTCAGAGAAAAAAAAATGTATATATAATTATTAAAACAAAGGTGGAGCAGTTAATAGACAAAATATTGATGATTTACCAGGGGGCCACATGTGCAGAGGTAGTCATTGCCAAACAAGCGTGTCCTCGACATAGTCTTTAACCTTGCTTTTTCGATTAGGACACGCTTGATATGACTTTTGAATTTTCCCTCACTAAGTTCTGTTACCGCCTTTGGCAGCTTATTATAAAAGCGAATGCTGTTGACTAAGAATGACTTGCTAGTCTTAGCTAGTCTCCATTTGGGTAAGACAATTTCGTGTTTGCTACGTGTATTTTTGTTGTGAAAATCGCTTCTGTTCTCGTAGTAATAGTAAGCAGGCTTTCGAAACATTGTCATCACACCTAGCAAGCATTCGCGCCATTTCCGTGTAGGTACTTCTCGCTAGTATTTGTTTCTTATATAACATCGACTTCCGAAATTAAAGTTATTTTGACCTTTTTAGTGTACCTATTTTTTCAGTGAAGTCGGTTATTTTTTTTTTGTAAAAAGCTTTTTATTTCGCACTTTTTAGTTGCGATACACTTGTAGCCAAAGTACCTTTTTCTCTTGAAAATTCCAATCAACCCAAGCCCTGGTAGTATACAATGTTTTATTATGAAGTTCCCGTGTTCACCTTCCACCTTCCGGCTCCATCATCAGATCAGTTCAATAGTACCTTACAGCCAAAGTACACCTCGTGACAATTCTAATAAGCCTTTGGCTACACGGTTAGGATACAATGATTCGGGCACCCGGTGGTACCGGAGTGCCCTCAGGATCGTACTCCAGGGCAGGGAATTAAAGGCGTTGGCAATGTTCAAGGACACTGCCACGACACACCACCTACCCCGGGACACCGCGTCCCCCGTCGTGAGGGCTCGCACGCGCATGATGGCGTCCAACGTGGAGCGCATCCTGCGAAACCCGAACTGGCCGAGGTTTCGGCGGAGACGGCCAGTTCCACTTCATCAAATATCACTTTTTGACTGTAAATGCATAAGCCCTCAGTGATAATAAAAAAATTATTAAATGGTTGCCTATAATATTTGAGGAGTTCCCTCGATTCCTCATGGATCCCATCATCAGAAATGGATTTTGAAAAAAATGGGACCAATCTGGAAGCATATCATGTAAGGGGAAAAAAATTTTGCAAATCGGTCCATAAACGAAAAAGTTATCCGCGAACAAATATAACAAAAAATAACCTCCTTTTTTGAAGTTGGCTAAAAATATGGTGTTCCACAAGGTAGCGTACTGGGGCCGCCACTTTTTCTAATATGTATACAATACTGTTTTTAATTTATGCGAAACCTGAATATACACTCGAGAGCAAAAAAATCGCACATCATAACTCTTTTTGTTAAGGCAGTTTTTGGCATGAATGTGAATAGATATCGGACACATTTCATACGTTAATTGAATGCCTATTTACAGTGTAAAAAAATTATCCTTGTAACTTTTTAGAGCACGAAATCCAACATATGGGTAAAATTACCAAATATCACTTAAGAAAAAATGAGAGTCAAACCTAAAATTCTTGGTCATCTTGTTTGTTAATAAAGTGTATTCCCTCTTTTAGCCTTATTTACAGCTGTTAATCGATTTTTTATTGACCGTATTAATTTTGGTATGAAATGTTACGGTATAACGTCCCACTCCTCGTCAATAAAAAAGTGAAGCTCTTGGAGGCGTGCAGAGCCAGGCTTTTTGCACGAAGTCTTCTTTCAAGGTCATTCCAGATATGTTCAATTGGAATAAGATCAGAACTGTGAGCTGGCCTCTCTATCGCAATGATTCTAACGTCTTACATGTAGTCGCAAACTGTTTTAGCGACACGCGATATGCTGTTATTCTGCATTAAGAAAAAAATATCTACCATAAGCCACACAAAAGGCTTCACATATTCTTCTAGCACTTATTTGATGTATCATAAAGCCTTCAACCCTCTCGGTATTAGGCCAGTATTGGCCTAGTGATGAATACAATGTCAGTTTTAGTGACCAACATTATGCCACCCTAAAATCACCAGTTCGCATGTGCAGCATTGTTAAAATTGTCTTGATGACCTTCTGTAGACCCTAAAGCGTCCATTACGGTCATGTAAGTCATTCTGCACTTATCAGAAAACACAACAGCCTGCCATTAGGTATAGATCCAATTTTAGAGTTCCATGGAAAATTATAGCCAGGCTTGTCGGTAAGCGTGTGGTCAATTTGGTACCATTTGCTGAGTGATGTGCAGTCAGGTCTGCTTCACCCAGTCTTTTTCTAATCGCCAACTGATTTATACTGACATTGCCAACTTTTTGAAGCTTTTGTGTCAGTTCAATGGCATTCAGTAGCCGATTTCTCAAAGTTATTGTTACAGGAAAGCGATAATCACGCCCTGATCTTATGCGTCACCTAAATTGTGCGCATAACAGACATGGAATATATGGCAGTTTGTTTATTCCTACATCCACAAAAGACAAAACAGCTGATATACGATATGTCTGTTGGAGGGTGGGGACGGTGCCCATACAAAATCCGGCATCCTCCTTTGGCACAAGGCAAGGTCTTATAGCACAGGTATAGGAAAAAATCTGGAAACAGTAAATTTGTTGTTACCTCCTCCTCCTCGAGTCGTATTCCTCATTGCTGAAGGTCGTGAAGTTCCCGCTGGATAAGCTTCTTATTGATGGAATTTCGCCATCTGTGACGGTTCTTAGCGTCATGAAGTTTGACGTGCAATCGGGTGCCCAGTGTGGAGCGGACCTGATCTGCCCATCTTATTAGGCTGCGGTCTCTTGGTCGTTTGCCATCAACCATTCCAGTTACGATGAGCTGTTCAAGGTTGTGGCCATTTTTCCTGGCAATGTGGGCAAAAAACTCCAGTACTCTGCGCATGCAGGTAGTCGACAGTCTGATCTTGATGTTCAGTTCTCGTAAGATAGAGCGGTTTGAACGGAAAGCAGTCCAGGGAATTTGAAGCATTCTCCACCAGCACCACATCTCGAAGGCATCAATGCGGTCGTGTTGTTACCTAAGTCACAAAAAAAAAATGCTATTCGGAAAAATCTTCGAGACTCCATTCGGGAATTGTAGTTTGCACGGAACCCTCAGTGCGTGAGTCCGACTCGCACTTGCCCAGTTTTTTTTTTTTTTGTTAGTATCAGCAATCATCATCATCAGCCTTTTTAATGTTGCCACTGCTGGGAATCGGGCCTCTAGGCGAGGGGATTGGGCCATAATCCGCCACGCGGACCCAGTGCGGATTGGTGCATGTCACATGTCTTCGAATTTTTGGTTCTAGGCTATGCTGGTTTCCTCACGATGTTTTCCTTCACCGTTTTGAGAGCAGTGGTGATGAAATAAATTACACAGAGTAATTAATGCGTGTGGCTGGGTTTGAACCCGTGAGCTGTAACTCGTAAGTCGGGTCCATTACCACTCGGCCACCACTGCTCCAAAAGAAAAACCCACGAATACGATGTCTGTATTTGGATTTGACTTTTTTGCAGGTAAAGGCTTCGTTATATATTCCGTGACACCAAAATAGGGAATATTCATGATTTTTTTATTTTATAAATTAAATATTTACAGTGGAAATCCCTGCTGGAGACCGTGTTTCCTTATAGCTACAACCTAAGGGATCTTTAAGTTTTTTTTATCTATACATATAAATAAAATTGGAGTGTCTGTTTGTAATATTGAAATAACTGCTTTTTACTACATGCATATGTATATATATACGGTACACACACCAAAATAACATTTTTTACAATTTTTGTCTGTCTGTTTGTCCGGGCTAATCTCTGAAATGGCTGCACCGATTTTGACGAGACTTTTTTTGGCTGATGTAATAAGGAGTAACATAGGTTACATACTTTAATTTAGACAAAATAAATTGAAAATCCTGTAGTCCACGCGAACGAAGTCGCGGGTACAGCTAGTCTGATATAAACTAGTGCTTGACTGCGATCCCACCTGATGGTAAGCAGTAATGCAATCGTTGATGGTAAGGCGCACTAGTTTATTAAGAGCCTATTCACTCTAGCCTTGAAGCTACCCAAATTATAATCGGAAGTAGAGATGTGCCGTTGCCAACAATATCGAATATTGCTGGCAATATTGGTACCAGTATTCATACTTCGGGCAATATTGCAACGGCACATCTCTAATTGGAAGGAAAGACAGCAGCAGGCAAATTGTTCCAGTCCTTCGATGTACGCGGTATAAATAAGTACCGTAGAACGGGGTGAATAGAGACAAAACTTGGATTTGGTATATCACTTTGATACTATAATATCGGCCTCTAACAAAGCGTCGATATTTTAGAATAACAATTCATTAACCTCTCGTATGCCGTAATTAAAGATACAATTAAAAAGCCATTGTGTCTCGTGTAGACCTGCGTTCCGGTCATACAACGGGTTAATAAATTGATATAGTTAAATGCTCCAAAAAATATTCAAATATCGAGAAAATATCCTCTAAAGTTTTGTCTCTATTCACCCCATTTTGCTGTAAATAGGTTACTTCTAGGCAAGCGTGCTCCATCGTCGGCCACATCATCGCTATCAAGTCAGATAGTGGGCAAACGCGAGCCTATCAATCTTATAAACAAATGTGAAAAGATTTTAAAAATATCTCCATCAACAACGAAATTATAAAGAATAGAATATAATAAACTTAATTGTACACCAAAAAGTAACACAGCTTAGCTTATACATAAACTTACATTTATGGGTACAATGGGTATAAAGTTTGTATATGAGAGAAAAAAAAACCGGCCAAGTGCGAGTCGGACTCGTCCATGGAGGGTTCCGTAGCAGCAAGTAACATAATATAAAAGTTCTTGTAGTTCGTTGAAACTTTGATCGATGTTTTAATAATAGTGTATTTTTTAAGATTTATGACGTATTAAAAAAAAACTAGTAACTAGATTTCGTTCAAACCAATTTTCGTTGGTGATTTGCATGATAATGTACATCATATATTTTTTTTAGTTTTATCATTCTCTTGTTTTAGAAGTTAGAGGGGGGGCACACATTTTACCACTTTGGAAGTGTCTCTCGCGCAAACTATTCAATTGAGAAAAAAAATGATATTAGAAACCTCAATATCATTTTTGAAGACCTATTCACACGTATGGGTTTGATGAAAAAAAAAAATTTTGGGTTTCAGTTCTAAGTATGGGAACCCCCAAAATTTATTGCCTTTTTTCTATTTTTGTGTGAAAATCTTACGCCCGTATTAATAAACGATGCTCAACTATGTCCTCAAGTGTGATATCATTTGATCCCCGATTATACGATGACAGAAACTCAAGATCTTTGCTAATTAATAAACACATGAGTACAGGATCTCAGTTACCAAGATCAGCTCCTCAATGAGCTGTACTCAAGCTTCGCTTACGTGAACGATTACGTCACATTGACCGAAGTTTATAAAAAAAAATTGTCATAGTTTTGGCCTGGATACTAGTCCTTTAAGCCATGAAGTTTAAAATCAAATTCGTCTCGTTTCGTTACTGTTGTGTCGTAAGATTAATTGAAATTCTTTTATTTGTTAAAACTTTGATTAAAAGCGCTATATCACATAACAAAGTAGTTTGCTACCCAAGATAGGCTTAAATTGTAAAAAAGTCATGTATGTATTTTCCAACACTTAAAAAATGTTTATTTTGCAACTCAGTGGACACAAATAACATAACGCAATGTAGCGTTAGTACTAACCACAGGATTCGAGGCAACCCTTAAATACATTTTTGATAAACGATATCCCATAGGCCGAGAAATATCGTCTTATTACTCTATTTCAACATAATAATTAACTTCACTTAAAATATTTTCAAACTCCATGTTTCGCGCTACGCTAATCACGACCTCAAGCCCCGGTCGGTCTGCACTCATGATCTGGCAGCTCAAGTACAGAGATCTATGTAAACTTAAGTTTCGAGTTTTTTTTTCCATTCATCATCATTATTTAATTATTATAGATAATATACATACGTAGTATAGTTTCGAGTTTGGTTTATTAAGGCGTATAGTCGATCGAGAGAGTATACGATCAAGACCTCAAGCTTGGTATCAAGTACGAGATCTTGGGCTGAGGAACGTTTATTAATACGGGCCTTAATGCGGTTCACAGAATACATCTACTTACTAAGTTTCAACAGTATAGCTCTTATAGTTTCGGAAAAAAATGGCTGTGACATACGGACGGACAGACAGACATGACGAATCTATAAGGGCTCCGTTTTTTGCCATTTGGCTACGGAACCCTAAAAACGACATGGGCTATGATAGTGTATCATGTCTAGCACTAGCCATAGCATAGTGCACCGCGCCAGTACGGTCGCCATAGACAACGGCGTCTTGGCGAGAGACGGGTGGATTTATTATACCTCGTTTGCTCTTCCACCAATTGTTACATTGTTCTGTTGTAGTATATTTATTGATAAACAGGGTAGTTACCAAATATGTTGCACCCACCAAACAAAAGTGGTACTGTACCAAAAAAATTACTTTTCAGCACTCATAAAGTTTTCAGTGTAGCTACTTATTTACTCGATAAGAAGTTGTAACAATTGGAACAAATACTTTGACAATCAGAGAATGGGTTGTGATAATCAGATTGAAAAGTTAACCAAAAAATGGTAATTAACAATACAAGTTCAGTATAGTGTCACTTTTGTTTTAAAGATGCGATGTATTCCATGTACATTCCCTATTGTGAATGGAATTTATGGTCGTGTTCCGCTGCGCAGGAGCTATTAAGCGGCAAAACCGCGCGTCGGGTCCGCTGGCAGCGCGCCGGGCCTCTATACACAAGTCTCCGCCGCGCGGCGCCGCCTCGCGCCTCCCGCGCGCACGCTCTCCCAGCGAGGACGATAGTGACGGTAAGTGTTCCGAGCGGCAACACGCGTCGGGTCCGCTGGCAGCGCGCCGGGCCTCTATACACAAGTCTCCGCCGCGCGGCGCCGCCTCGCGCCTCCCGCGCGCACGCTCTCCCAGCGAGGACGATAGTGACGGTAAGTGTTCCGAGCGGCAACACGCGTCGGGTCCGCTGGCAGCGCGCCGGGCCTCTATACACAAGTCTCCGCCGCGCGGCGCCGCCTCGCGCCTCCCGCGCGCACGCTCTCCCAGCGAGGACGATAGTGACGGTAAGTGTTCCGAGCGGCAACTCGCGTCGGGTCCGCTGGCAGCGCGCCGGGCCTCTATACACAAGTCTCCGCCGCGCGGCGCCGCCTCGCGCCTCCCGCGCGCACGCTCTCCCAGCGAGGACGATAGTGACGGTAAGTGTTCCGAGCGGCAACACGCGTCGGGTCCGCTGGCAGCGCGCCGGGCCTCTATACACAAGTCTCCGCCGCGCGGCGCCGCCTCGCGCCTCCCGCGCGCACGCTCTCCCAGCGAGGACGATAGTGACGGTAAGTGTTCCGAGCGGCAACACGCGTCGGGTCCGCTGGCAGCGCGCCGGGCCTCTATACACAAGTCTCCGCCGCGCGGCGCCGCCTCGCGCCTCCCGCGCGCACGCTCTCCCAGCGAGGACGATAGTGACGGTAAGTGTTCCGAGCGGCAACACGCGTCGGGTCCGCTGGCAGCGCGCCGGGCCTCTATACACAAGTCTCCGCCGCGCGGCGCCGCCTCGCGCCTCCCGCGCGCACGCTCTCCCAGCGAGGACGATAGTGACGGTAAGTGTTCCGAGCGGCAACACGCGTCGGGTCCGCTGGCAGCGCGCCGGGCCTCTATACACAAGTCTCCGCCGCGCGGCGCCGCCTCGCGCCTCCCGCGCGCACGCTCTCCCAGCGAGGACGATAGTGACGGTAAGTGTTCCGAGCGGCAACACGCGTCGGGTCCGCTGGCAGCGCGCCGGGCCTCTATACACAAGTCTCCGCCGCGCGGCGCCGCCTCGCGCCTCCCGCGCGCACGCTCTCCCAGCGAGGACGATAGTGACGGTAAGTGTTCCGAGCGGCAACACGCGTCGGGTCCGCTGGCAGCGCGCCGGGCCTCTATACACAAGTCTCCGCCGCGCGGCGCCGCCTCGCGCCTCCCGCGCGCACGCTCTCCCAGCGAGGACGATAGTGACGGTAAGTGTTCCGAGCGGCAACACGCGTCGGGTCCGCTGGCAGCGCGCCGGGCCTCTATACACAAGTCTCCGCCGCGCGGCGCCGCCTCGCGCCTCCCGCGCGCACGCTCTCCCAGCGAGGACGATAGTGACGGTAAGTGTTCCGAGCGGCAACACGCGTCGGGTCCGCTGGCAGCGCGCCGGGCCTCTATACACAAGTCTCCGCCGCGCGGCGCCGCCTCGCGCCTCCCGCGCGCACGCTCTCCCAGCGAGGACGATAGTGACGGTAAGTGTTCCGAGCGGCAACACCGCGCACCACACTCAAAATAAAAATCATTTATTTCAAATAGACCATTTGCAGGTACTTTTGAATAGTCAAACGTCGGTCAGTCCGAGAAAAGTAAAGCTAAATTGCACGTTCCAAAGCGTAGATCTCTATGGAGAAGAACGTGCAAGAATCTCCATGGACATTTTTTTAATCACATACGTGGTACATCATCCACACAAACCTCGGTACACCTTTCGTTGAGTGTACCACGTGAGTGATTTTACTCAAAATGGCATTACAGACTTAAAAATGTATTTTAAGTCTGTAATGCCATTTTGAGTAAAATAATTTAATAAATCTATTTCTGATTCGCTATCTATATATAAGTATCGGCACAGCCGGCGTATTGTCATTTAATTTAGTAGACACATTATTCATTTGCCTGTCTACTAGGTCCACCTTCACCGAAGCGGCGCTCGCTGCGAGTGCGGCCGCTCGACTCCAGCAGCAAGGAGTCGCCGAGCAAGGCGTCTACCAGCAACAAGGACGAGAGCAGCAAGGAGTCCGCGACCAAGGCGGGTGGTGTCAAGGAGCACCTGCCTGGTGGCAAGGCGGGTGGTGCCAAGGAGCCTGATCAGGAGCCCGGCCGCAAAGCAGGCGGTGGCAGGACCCGCTCGCCGCGCTACTCCGAGGTGACGCGTCGCTTCGCAGCAAGACACCGGCGCGCGCCGTCGTCGTCCGCGTCGCCGGTACCGTCACGCTCGCCGTCCCCGCTCCTGGAGCCGAACACGCGCTCGCGCCGCCTCTTCAATCCCAACGCTCACGTGTGACGACGTCTATACTAAGTACGTAGATCGTTTGTGTTGCGGAAGATAATGCCGCTCTAAACCCTATTCGCGCTAAGAATGGAAATTTAAAGAAACCTTATGTTCAACCGATTTTAACCTCTATTTCGTAGGCATAAGGCTGTTATTAAAAGCAAAAAGTGGTTACAATACCAACTACTGCAACGGCCATTTGTCATGCCACCAACGTAATAAAAGTCAAAATCGGTTTAACGAAATAAAAAACGACAGTAATGAAAGTTTTTTATACATTTCTAATGTTATTTTGAACAGAGTATAGTAATGACTTAAGTCAGTGCTCATACATAAGATGTAATGGTGCATTTCCAATGCATGCATGGGAAAATATCCAACATGGTGTAATGTAAAAAATATTCATATCGATTCAGTTACTGATTCTCAACAAACTGTATTCAGGTTTCATATTTATATTAAAACTAATGTGCGCGCGACAGCCACTTTTTTTAATCTATACGCGCAGTATCATAATGGACTCTGACGAAGAAGGTTTAAATGTGCGAGTGGCGCGTGACAGCGTTGTGTGTCGACGTTTAGTGGCCAGTGCGGGCCACAAGAAGCGAGTAGCGGCAGTTTGTAGCGTGTGAGAGCGGGTTTACATTAGGTCGGACCGACAAAAGCATCGGATCCATATTGGCAGATGTATTTCAATAGCGCCGTTCACATATGGGCGACCCGACAAAAACAGAGCCGACACTTTTACCGGCTGTTCAGCCACGATGTCTGTCGGCGTACTGGCAAGTATAGCTCATTCCCCGCTCTCGGCACCTGCGCGAGCAGTTGCGTCGACGTGTTTGCGGAGAAGACACGTTTAAATGTGGAGCGCGAAATAAATACAGAAGTTGGACTGCTTTGTGACGATCCGGGCAGTAAGACGACCGTGCCGACGCTGGTGCTCACATTAGGTCGGGTCGGCGGCGTCTAGTGCGAACAGCAACAACCGACAGTCGTTCAACGGTTAACTGTCGGTCCGACCTAATGTGAACCGGCTCTGACGGCCACCGGCGTCAACCGTGTGCGACGAATCATTATAAAATGTATGAGAAATATAGCAAATACGCCAGTGGCGGCGTTTTGTGGTCGTAGCGCGAGCCTGCGAAGACGCGGTCGCGTGTGTCGTGTGCTGCGGGGACCGGACTATTACCTGCGCAGTGTCGCTAGTGCAACTTTAACGGTGTGCATGTAGTCGTGCCAATGCAGAACTTTACTGTGTTATACGTTAGCGGCGCTGGCATGGCGCGCTGCTGTATGGGGCCGCGTGACGCAGCGATGGCTCCAAGTGGTGACTGTTACGCATCGCGCGGTTGATTTCCTATAGTAAGCGACCACCGATTCCGGCAAACCAATGTAAACTCCGCTTTCAAATTGTTTTCCGATGTAGCACTTAACCAGCGCGAGCGGTTTGTTCGCTAGCGTAGTCTCTGCGAACCTAAGAAGATTTTATAGAGCCGTCGGAAAACCTCTCTTCAGGGCACGAGTTGCCATGGCCAACATGGAAAACTAAACAGACTCCGCACCCAGGTTGGGCGCAGCAAAGACACTCTCCACAGATGGAGGTTCCTGGACGGTTCCGACCTTCAGTGTTTGTGCGGCGTCTCTCCTCAGACCATGTCCCACCTTCCATCCTGCATCACGTGCCGTTACCTGTTCACGTGGGGATCTAATGACCGCATCAGCGGACGGCATTGCCGTGGCGGAATACTGGGCCAGGCATGGAATTTAATTAGTTTTGCCATCGACACGCTAAGAAGAATTATCGTTGTATTGAACTGTATAAGTGGCTATGGAATGCACGTTACAACTTATGAACGTGTAATTTAAGTATACAATCAAAATTTAGGTCATATTAGCAGATATGTATGTAGAAGAATTGTAAAGCCGGGTAGACTGCTGTAACGGAACACGCAAAGTAATAATTTGACGTCCACATTGTCGCAACTACATGGTTCAAACCCAGCCAGGCGCATTACTTTGTGTAATTTATTTCATCGCCACTGCTCTCGAAATGGTGAAGGAAAACATTGTGAGGAAACCGGCATGTCCTAGAACCATAAATTCGAAGACATGTGACATTCATCAACCCGCACTGGGCCCGGGCGGTGGATTACGGCCCATTCCATCTTCTAGAGAAGACCGAGTCCCAGCAGTGGGAACGTTAAAAGGCTGATTATGCCATGCTATTGTTGCAACGTATCATGTAATGTAACAGAACGTCCATAGCGCGGTCGCGTTGCGCGCTCACAGAGCAGCTCAACTATAGCGAACATTACACGGTAGGTTTTGCTATCAGTGTTGCCACAGTCAAAGTTTTGATTGCGTTTTTAGTACTGATTGACGAAAACCATCAATCATGATTGATGGAATTGATTGACGCTTGGATGACCGTGTAATGGTCGCCTATGTGAAGAAGTACCATCAAAGACACTTCCGCCTGATCACCGCTAAGTTCATTTTGCTTGCACTCGAAACGGTAACTTCAAAGGGTTTGGTTTGTCGCCGCGCCGCAGGATTCAAGCGAATTTTTTTAAGTTATGACCGCTATGGTATATGCGAGGCGGGTGCGCGCCCCCTCTCCACACACGTCAAATGCTTCTTGCATGTGACGCTACAGCAGTCTGCTCCGCTTAAGGCCCAGCGCACACCGCTGGAGGTGCATTTCCTTGAAACGCTTGGACGGATTTCGCGGGCCCAGAGCGGCACCAAAAGCTCTTGAAAGCCCTCGAGCGGAGAGACGCGCCCACGACATTTAATGCTGACGAATACTTTGTACAGACAAGTCTACGGGGCAGTGCAGCAGCACGGCGGCGGCTGGAGCAGTCGCGCGCATGCGAGCAGCAGTAGCTCGAGAGCGCTCCGAGCACCGCCTGCCAATTTATTCTTATATTGACCGTGTGTCAAAGTAGTTAAGGTTTATATTAAGTTGTTGTCTTGAATTGCTCTCCGCCGCGCCTCCAGCTGTGTGCTGGGCCTAAGAGTGCATGCGCGTCGAGTCGCGCCGCGGTGTGAGGGCGCTCAGTAATACATCTGTTGTAAGAACTATGTGTAACTAAGTTAAGTTGAATGTCGTCTACTTTATGTTCAGAGATTATGGAGATATTTTCTAATAAAAATGGTTTTTTTTTTTTCGCATTTTGTCCTTCTCTTAACCTTCGTCATCGTTAGGCGGTCATCACACCGCCACGCACCACGCAACGTAGTGCGTGAAAACGCTCCCACGCACGTACTCGCGGGAGTGCAGATCTGCATCATCGTGCGGGTTTTTTACGCACTCACGCGCGTAGGTGCGTTTTGTAAATTCACGCAGGCACGCACTCATTTTATACAAAATCGCGCACGGTACTACGAGACTCAGGCCCGTATTACAGAACCTCACTCAAGTAGGAACTACTTTAACTGCGTTCAACCGATTAAGTCAAGTCCGTTCCATCATCGGACCGCAAGACGTACGGCGTTGCGCCACCGGTACATGATGGACATCCAACCTATACGTACAAAGCGTTTTGGGAGTACCTACATTCATTAAGCGTACAGCTAAGGAATGGAATTCCCTGCCGGAGTCTGTGTTTCCTGATAGCTATAACCTAGGGTTCTTTAAGTCAAGAGTGAATAGATTGCTTCTAGGCAAGCGTGCTCCATCGTCGGCCACATCATCGCTTACCATCAGATGAGATTGTGGTCAAACGCGAGCCTATCCATTATAAAAAAAGGGACTGCTTGAGCGAAGAAACTCGACTTAAGTGTACAGTTTATTTTAATCCTCAAACGAAACTACGCCTGAGTAAAGATTTTGATCTCTGATTACGTAAGTACCTAAGCAATCATTGTGGTAACCCAGAACAAGCTAGTTTTCCATTGCAATTCTTTTTAGGGTTCCGTAGTCAACTAGGAACCCTTATAGTTTCGCCATGTCTGTCTGTCTGTCCGTCCTCGCTTAATCTCTGTGACCGTTAGCACTAGAAAGCTGAAATTTGGTACCAATATGTATGTCAATCACGCCGATAAAGTGGTCAAATAAAAATTGGAAAAAAATGTTTTATTAGGGTAGCCCCCCTATATGTAAAGTAGGAAGTGATTTTTTTTTTAATTTCAACCCTAACGTATGATATATTGTTGGATAGATATTTAAAAATGAATAGGGGTTTACTAAAATCATTTTTTGATAATGTCAATAATTTTGGAAATAATCGCAAAAAAACATAAATTATAAAGTTCTATTTTTTTGATTTTTTAACTCAAAAGTTAGAGGGGGGGGGGGACACATTGTTTTTTACTTTTGTAGCGACTATTTCCGAAATTATTGACTTTATCAAAAAATGATTTTAGTAAACCCCTATTCATTTTTAAATACCTATCCAACAATATATCACACGTTAGGGTTGAAATTTAAAAAAAAAACCTTATATCATTTGAAAGGGCTTCACTGGCACTTATTAAAAATATCATCAACATTAAATGTGGCGCCCTCTAGTGGACAACAAGTTTTGTGTTAAATTAGATAAATACATCGTTTGGTATCATTTGAAAGGGCTTCAGTCTACGCAGTTGTTTCACTGCTTCACAGGAGTTTTATGTTAATTACCTAGTTCTTAATTTGACAATTTAACTTTTACAAGCAAATAGTATAGAAGCACGGTGATGACACCAAAATTGTTTAAATAAAAAAAAGTAAAAACTAAAACCCGACTACGACAAAAAAACGACGCTGAAAAAGTACGAAACAAGATTTTTAGAATTAAAAAAAAAGAGTAATCACACGTTATTAAAATGATTCGTTTGGTACCTATAACGTGTGACTACGGCTTTACTTTTTTTATACTATCACGCTAGCGAAGCCTCTGCGAGCAGCTAGGTTAAATAATAATAATTGTAATTGGAAGCGGAGATGCTCCCTTGGGATAAATGTTATACTATCACGCAGAGCTCCGGGACGTCGAACACATGACATTATCAGAGAGAATCGGCACTGAACGCGCGTCGACAATGTACCATCCAAGACACTTCCGCCTGACCACCGCTAAGTTCATTTTTACTTGCACTCAAAACGGTAACTTCGAAGGGTTTGGTTGGCGCCGCGCCCCACAGCGACTTTTTTTAAGTGATCAGGCAAAATTGACCGCGATGGTACATTGTGAGTGTTCGTCAAGACGTGCGCCACTTGCCTGTGCTGCAGCACTTCCAGCCGAGAAGGAAAACTAGCGCAACAAACTTGCAGAACGCCGGCAAACCGACTGGTCGCGGCCGCTTCGCTTCTCGTCACCGTACCACACGCACGTGCACGTCGTAGCCACCGCAATACATCTCTATCTACATTCGCGATCACGTTCGTATGCGGGACACCGCGTTAGGTGGGGGGTATGCAAATAAAACTCGGAGCAGGAGTGGTAAGGGACACTTTACTGTCTCGGGGACACACGGTGTACACACGGTACTCCGGCGCACGTCGGCACGTCGTCTGTACATATCACTGCTCACTTACACTAACGCACACACACGGTACAATGCCTCTCAAATAACAATAGGATCGAGCTCGCGCCATGTTGTCACAATTACTATGACCTAAACAATACAGGGTTATTTGTAAAACACTAGCGACCTCTTAGGTGCTAGTTAAGAACAACGTTGTATGACTTTTAAAAATGTATCATATTTTGATGCATCAGATTCTCATACAAAAATAAAAATATTTAAATTGAACGTTCTAAATATAAAAAAAATAAGTTCAGCAAAATACAGAGTTGAAATGTGTCAGACAGTACAATGAAATCTTGAATATTGATTTTTTATAAATGTGTTAAGTTTTGTAAAAAGTCACAGAACAAAAGTTGTTGTTTATGATGTTCTTAACTATGTAGAACCTAAGAGGTCGCTAGTGTTTTACAAATAACCCTGTATATTTAGCTGATTTACGTTTTTACTTCACCTAGACATACATTTGACAGATGGAGGTCATTGACTTTCTTAATCTCATTTGAGAGGCACACACTATAGAAGGCGCTAGATAACCGAGGAATAAAGTACATTGACCTTTTTCCAATATTTTCTGCGTAGGCACCTCGAAAACAAACAATGAATTGCTTTTCATTACTAGATCATGTAAAGGATCACGGTACATGTCGATTCGGTCCGATTAAGAATGTCAACAAATGTATGAGGGTCAATGACCATTCCACGCTTATCTGGCGCGTAAGGGTGTTAACATAAAGAAACAGGTCACCGGTGCAGGCAAGTCTGTTCGGGTCGGTACCGATCGGTTCAGGTATAATTCTCCCGTGTATTCTTGTGCACTCATTTATAAAGAATCAGGTTCATACTGGTCGGTACCGGCTGCCTGGACCGAGTCATACGGGTTTAAGGCGTATAGTCCCTTGAACCATCTGACCGAAATTATGTGAACGCAACTCTCGCACTCGCCTAGGCGGCAGTACGCAAATCTGTGCATTTATTAGCAGCGCTCGGAAACCGCTTTAAATCCATTTTCTCTGCGAGATATTGATTGATTTACATATATTATGCAATGTTCACTTTAAAGAATATTTAACCACCAATTTTTATGTGTAAAAATGTTTCTAAAGGTCCAAGCACCTTCGAAGGAGTAGGGACAAGTTGCGAAATTGCTAAATATTTTTTTTGACAAAAGTGTTAATTGTACGAAAAAATCAGATGTTGATATTATTGTTCATGAATCTATAATAAACATATATTTTTTTCAAACCAATTGATTTAGCCGTTACGGAGGAGTAGGCCTCAGAAAATCACTGTTTTATGGCACTTTTCGGGCGTTTGGCCCTTAAGCATTGCCCAGTATAGTGTTTTACTCGTTCAGATTCACCTGTTTCTTTATGTTGTTGTACCGGTCTGTACCGACCCGTAGCGACAAATCGGGACCGAAATAGTATCTATATGTTTGCACCATAGACACTAGTACAGGCACACTCCTAAACCATGACGTTTAAAGTTAGATTGTTTTAATCTTGTTTCAGTGTGTGTAAGAGATGGCGCTAGACAACCTGTATAGCTCTGTCTCTTACCCACTCTGAAATAAGAATAAAACAATCTTACTTTGAACGTCACGGTAACCCCGACTGTCTCGCCGCGCGGTCGCTCGTCGCGCGACTGCGCACGCAAGCGCTGGCTTCATCTCGAGACTTAAACACTAATTTATTTGACAATTAGACAAAAATATATGCATCTAACACTTTCATCTTATGTAATCTTAACATAGATGAGTGGGTGACGATTCGGACTCAGTATGTTCGGATTCAGCGCCGAATTGGCACATTTTTATTTCAGCACTAGCTGACCCGGCGACCTTCGTTCCGCCTAACAGTCAATGTATGCTGTATATCTTTCGATATAGTCAACCGATTGCGGTGAAACAAAGCCTAGGTAATATTTCAAGTTACACACAATTTAATGTTTATAAATTATTACAACGAATACATTTTACGCGTTGCGCACACAACTGAAATGTACAGATTTATTAGGTATACATATGCATAGATTTTTTTCACTGACGATTCGAACACACACAGTCAGCTATACTTTAAAAATACATCGTTAAATTTTGATCGTTTTAATCCCGTGGAGGGTCGATCAGAAATTCTTTAAGAAATCGTCAGCTGAGCGAGTCCAATGGCCCGTAGGTAGTAGTCGGCATTGCGTACAAACCATCTACAGGTCATTGGACTCGCTCAGCTAAAGTTTTCGTAGAGAAATTAATTTCGTACATGCGTAAATTAATACGAGTTTTGAAAAAAAGGTACTTTATTTTTTATTTTATCTTTACAAATCGATAGTGTTTCATGTACCGGATCGACCCTCCACGGGATTAAAACGATTAAAATTTAGCGGTGCATAATACACAGGGAAAAGATGTTACCAAAATTATTTTAGGGTGACAATTTTCATAAAGGTGGTGTCCGAATCGTCAGTGAAGAAATATACCGGAAGACGCAGCGTTGGAGGGCCTCCCACAAGGTGGACACATGTCCTGGCCAGGGTCGCTGGAATCCGATGGATGCGTAACGCACAGGATCGGTCGTTGTTGCGACGCTTGGGGGAGGCCTATTTCCAACAGTCGACGTCTTTCGGCTGTTATGACGATGATGAAAATGTGTCGATCCGGACACTGTGTCCGAATATATAGTGTCCGTATCATCAGCTACTCAGATTAATGTACACAAATGCGACTTTGGGACTCGGGAACATTTCACAATTTTCTTGACACTTACATTTAAATTGAATATTCCCGTCATACTTGTATTTGCTAAATAAATGTCTTATTACATCTGGGAAGTGAATATAGCTCATTTGCGACATGACGACGTAACTTGAAAAGTATGATTTTTAAATTAGAATAAATATATCTTCTTTAAATAATGGAGTTATATCATATACAATATTCCACAACTATTACGTCTAGTCCCAAGCTAAGCAGAGCTTGTGCTATGAGTACTAGACAACTGATAAACGTACTTATATATTTCTAAATACACACATCGCACACCGGGTACAATAACGTCATAAATGCTAAAATGAGTTATTGATCACAAACGGTGTCAAACACGCGTCTACATCCTGTGCGACAATATCCTATAGACCTGTCAGTTTAACTTTCTGCACTATAATCCACGTTTAGACACACAACGGGTTAACAGATTTCGTGTCATCAATGTCTTCGATTATGTCATGCTTGTCGCAAATGAGCGATACGAAAGAGTATTATTTACAAACTTGTTCATTTACAACGACGTCATAAAAATTCAAAGCTGACGAACAGAGAGATGTCCGCCATGCACTCAAGTCTACTAGTACGAGACCCGCAGAACAAATCTCTCCCCTCATCTGTTATTCGATTATGATAAATATTATGTGCGACATATTGCGTTCATTAAGACATTCCGAACAGGTTGCCTAGCTGAGTCTGGTGCTAATGATGTTAAACAATAAAATTTGTCTGAGATCGCGAACATTTTATATTTTCGACTTTATCCAAATACTTACAAATTGAGTTCTATCGTTACTAATAGCTTCTATTAAACTAAAAAACACTAATTAACATGAAAAAAAAAACCGATTGAATAACAGAAGAGTGAATTTTGGCCATTTACTCACCTCTTTATGCGAGGCAACCCTCCATTAGCACCAAAAAAAAAGTAGGCCACCTATAGTTTTTCTTTTCCTCCTTGGGGCACATTCTTTCAGCTGATGCTCGACTTTCCCAAATAACAAATGAGAGGTAGTAAAAAATGTAAATACAAATTTTATTGTTAGCGACCAATCGAGCGAACAGTCTCGCGACCAGTCCAGCTAGCAGGCCAGCTGGTCGCTAGTGCTCGGCGTACGTAGTGCTGCTTAGATTTAGACACTTATCACAACATGGACATGTCTTCTGAATCCCGGAATAATTTTAAACTGTCGGTGTATATTCATATTAACCTTGTAGCGTCTCGTCTCGGACGACTTTCCGCGTCCTATTCGCCAGAGTTGTGTGTTAGCGACTGGGTACTCCATCTCGTTTAACTCTTCAATCTCCATAGGTGACGGGAGAGCTGACGAGATGGAGTGTTTGGTCGTGGATGTGCGACCCCGGCGGAATAAGCGCGAGTGTCCGATATATCCGTTTGGGGCGGTTCACAAGCGCCGCACGCTGCTCGCGCACACTGCGCGGACTGCGGCACAGTTTACTGCACAAGAGCCATCATTACAGCTAACACTTACTGCACTAACGTTTATTCAGACAATCAGTTCTAACTATTTACTCAAATGTAGTCAAAAGTTCTTAGCGCTGTTTGAAACTTGTCGCTGGTGTGTGGGCGACGGTGCTCACCGGTGACCCCCACTGCAGGGCTCACTCCCGCGCTGTTCGACACACGAAAAGAATATGGCGTTCAGTGTTATCGTGCGGTTTTGATCCCGCATGCGGAGTTGCCCCGCACGCGTCCTTCATACAAGTACTTATTGTAATGCGGACAGCCCCGCAGGAAACTAGATCGTAGGCTAGCGTGTCTCGCGCTGCGGGACGTATTCTGCTTGCGGGACAAGCCCGCATGCGAGATGAACTCCGCACTCGCTCGCATCCTCCTCATCAATACTGTACAACTTATATTTGACGACGATAACTATGAATCGTCTCTTTACTTATTTTCACTAGTGTGATAGTCGATGTTCATAAATGCTCTTTTATTGTTCTAATTGAAACAAATCGCTCACCTAGTGACATGTCGGCACATCTATAAAACTGGCCAAGTGCGAGTTGAACTCGCGCATGAATGGTTCCGTCCTTAAGCCGCATACAGACATCGCGAGGCGTGCGTCGCGAATGGTTCGTCACGCTTGCCTCAACCTGAGGCATACGACGGTACATTTATGCGTGCGTCCCGAACGACACATGCTCAAGCTGAGCACGCGAACCTCCACGCACGGTGTCGCGCGCCACGTCAGAAGGAAACGCAAACCACACCTGTCCGTGGACACGGAGCGCACGGCTCACTACAGCTAGTACAAATAAATGCGAAATTGAATTTTAACGGTCTAAGTGTTTAAAAGTGGATAATTTATATCGTTTTATGATTTGTACTAGTAGCCGACATCACAATTTCCTATCTAGAACCTAGTATCCATAAAATACATCCATTGTGCGTACAGCTACGGAGTGGAATTCTCTGCCGGAGTCTGTTTCCTGATAGCTACAACCTAGGGGTCTTTAAGTCAAGAGTGAATGGGTTACTTCTGGGCAAACGCGAGTCTATCAATAATAAAATTAAAAAAAAGCTACATGTGCCAATATATAGCTAGGTGAGCGAAATTAATTTTGCCGGAGTGAGAGAGGATGATTAGAAGCCGCACACAGCGCGGGAGTGCCGGACACAGCACGGGAGCACCGGACACTCGGCTTGACCGTCGCTCACAGCATCCGGAGGCGCGGCGCTGCACCGACACGTCGCTGCTCGTGTCGCTCACACCAGCTCCAGCACCTTGATGGTGCCCTGCGAGTTGGCTGCCAGCAGCACGTGGCGGTCGGAGGCGCGGCGCCAGCACACGGCCGACACGAACTCGGACGGCTCCTCGTCGCGCCGCTCGCGCTCCAGGAACCCGCGGACGGCGTCGAACCTGCACGAACAGAGCACGTTATGGACGTGGCGAGGTGCGACTCCCAGTGCCCAGCAGTAGCAGTAATCACCTGTAGGCGAGCAGCGGCCGCGACAGTCCGGAGTAGTAGACGTAGAGCGCGTTGTTCTCGGAGCCGCAGGCCACGTACTTGCCGTCCGTGGCCAGCCCCACGAAGTTCTTCTCGTTGGCGTGGCCCGTGAAGGAGCGCACGCAGCGCGGCGACTCCACGCGCCACAGCTTGAGCGCGCTGTCCGTGCTGGCCGACACCAGCGTGCGCGCGTCCAGGAACTTGACGTAGGACACGGCCTTGCGGTGGTCGCGGAACACGGCCAGCGGCTCGCGCGGCGCGCGCAGATCGTAGTAGTGCACGCAGTGGTCCGCCGAGCCGAAGGCCAGGTGGCACGACGAGCGCGGGTTGAAGCGCACGCAGCACACGTTGAACTTGGCCTCCAGCGTGGCCACGGAGCGCTCGGCGTTGAGCGCCCACAGCTTGACGCGCGCGTCGTCGGAGCCCGACGCCAGCAGGCGCACGTCGGCGCGGTTGAAGTGCACGGACCAGCAGCGCTTGTCGTGCTCGTGCAGCGCGCGCGTGCGCTGCCCCGTGCCCGCGTCCCACACCGACACCGTGCCCTCGTAGTCCGACGACGCGATCACGTTCTTGTGGTACGCGTTCCACGACACGCACGAGATCTTGTGCGAGCACTGCATCTCGGCGCACGGGTAGTGCACGTCCACGCAGTCGCGCACCACGCTCTCGTACTCGAACACCTGCACACACACATACACTATGAGCAGGCTACACCCACACAACTATAATGCTATTTAAATATCATGCAACAAGTATAGACCATAGCCATAAACTGGACAGAAATCGAAACACCTACCTAGGCAGTCCGATAAGTACTTAGCCTCACCGCTCGATGGCGCCAATATCGTAAGAGAAAATTATGAAAGACACTAACGAAATTATTATTTTTTTATTTTAATTTTGATTTAAAAAAAAAAAATCTGAATTTACCTACTTACAAGATAAATTACAAGCAAAAACTAGTGTTATTATAAGTTATGATACTAAAGTTAGGTTAGAGTAAATAAGTTAGGTTCAAACATACGAAATTAATCATAGCTCATCACTCATCAAAACAATTAAAGAAAAATATAAGTATTTAAAAAGGTTCAAGATTTATGGCAATAAATCTGACGAGTTAACTTTTAAATATTTGCGTAACAGAGTCAAGACTATGGAAGCTTCGTGTTATAAATGTTATCTTGATCAAACTGAAAAATCCATTAAAGATAACCCTAAATATTTTTGGACCTTTGTTAAGAACCGCTACGACTCCAATTCTATACCTAATACATTAAATTATAATAATGAATCTTTAAGAAAATAATTTTAATTAATATATTTTTTTTTTTTAATTTTTTTAAATTGTGTAAGATGGGCCGATAGGCTGTCTGTGTCTTACGAACTAGAGTGCGGGGTTAGACAGGGTGGGATAACATCACCAAAGTTGTTTAACCTGTATATTAACGATCTAATCGTTGAGCTCAGTAGCAAGAAAATCGGGTGTCGCATTGATGACATGAGTGTCAATAACATCAGTTATGCTGACGATATGGTGCTACTGAGCCCAACGGTCAGGGCACTAAGAGAGCTGTTAAGTTGCTGTGAAAGCTATGCTCGGGAGCATGGCCTTATTTATAATGTCAAAAAAAGCGAGTTCATGGTCTTTAAGGCTGTCGGTGGTAAATGTCCTGAGTATGTTCCCCCCATTAAACTTAATGGGAAGGATATAGTGCAAGTAAGCAAGTTTAAGTACTTGGGGCATTACGTCACCGACGACCTTAATGACCAAGACGATATTGAGAGGGAACGTAGGGCGCTGGCAGTCCGGTGTAATATGTTGGCTCGCAGGTTTGCGCGGTGTAGTGGACAAGTTAAAATAACACTATTTAAAGCCTATTGTCAAGTGTTTTACACGTGCAGCCTGTGGACTAACTATACTCAGCGGACTATCAGCGCCTTGCGGGTCCAATATAATAACGGCTTCAGGATGTTGATGGGGCTGCCCCGCTTCTGCAGTGCATCAGGTATGTTTGCAGAGGCGCGCGTCGATGGCTTCCACGCCATCGTTAGACAGAAATCAGCCTCTCTGCTCTGCAGAGTGCGGGCTAGCTCCAACTCCATCCTGAAGACCATAGCGGACAGGTACGATTTTCCTTTGTTAGGTGATGTTGTTCACCGATGTTTTAGGAACAACCACCTTGTTTTAAAATAATATTATCATATCATTAAGGTTACTAACATAGGTTATAAGTTTTCTCTTCAATTGTTTACTAACCCATATGGATGTCACTAATCCGAATTAAAGATTATTTTATTTTATTTTATTTTTTTATTTTAATGACTGGTGATTCTATTTGTGAAGCCTTTTCATCTTACTTTATGTCGACTTTTCTTAACTCCACTTCCTCTAATACTAATTCTACCAATCCATATGCTTTAATACATTCGGATAATAGAACTTTGTCTGATATTTCTCACATAGAGGTCAATGTTGATGCTGTGACCGATTTACTTCGCAACTTAGATCCAACAAAAGGTGCTGGCCCTGATAAAATTTCATCGAAATTTCTAATAAATTGCGCGCCTACCATTGCTATACCTATCTCTATTTTGTTTTCCAAGTCTTTGACTCTTGGTATTGTCCCTAAAGTATGGAAATCTGCTTTTATTACACCTGTACATAAGAAGGGGTCAAAAACTGAGGTCACTAATTATAGACCTATATCCAAGCTATGCATTATAGCTAAAATATTTGAGAGGATTGTCTATAACCAATTATATCCCGCCCCTGCTAGCTCACTCAGCTTCTTCCAACACGGATTTTTAAAAGGACGCTCTACCACTTCTAATTTGATACTATTTAATGATTTCATTACAGATGCTATGGACAATGGTAAACAGGTCGATGTGGTTTACACAGACTATAGCAAGGCGTTTGATCGGATCGACCACGATACTCTGATTAAAAAGCTAAACTCCTTAGGGATCCGTGGGGACCTCTTAAGATGGTTCTCCTCTTACATTAACAACAGGTCACAGGCGGTAGTACTTAACAATTATATGTCTAGCTGGGTAAATGTGCCCAGTGGAGTACCTCAGGGTTCGTTGCTCGGTCCTTTCTTATTCGTTATCTATGTGAATGACATCGACCAGTGCCTACACTCTTCTAAAATGCTGTGCTTTGCTGATGACATGAAAATCTTTGCCACCATTTCAACGGTCGAAGATAGGTTAGCATTTCAGGCTGATTTGCATCGGTTGGAAGAGTACTGTCGTATTAATAAACTTGATCTGAACCCATCAAAGTGCTCCGTGATCACCTACACTAGAAAACGTGCTGTCATAGCTAACACTTACACTTTGGCGGGCCAGATCTTGCCAAGGTGCAATACTATTCGTGACTTGGGCGTCCATCACGACACTAAATTAATTTTTGACGTACACATTGATACAATTGTCAAAAAAGCTTCCAAGCTACTTGGCTTTATTATTCGTCTCTCTAAGTGTTTCAAGGATGCTAAAACATTAAAAATATTGTATTGTACTTTTGTTAGAAGTCATCTAGAGTACGCGTCTCAGATATGGAATCCGCGTTATCATAAATACATAGACCGCATTGAAAACATCCAGAGACGTTTTATTAAATATCTTTGCTTCCATCAAAAGATTCCATATCAGTCAACTGATTATCTTGAACTGTGTAAGAAGTATCATCTGTTACCACTGGTAGATCGTCGTAGAATTGCCGACTGTCTGTTTTTGCTCAAAATCTTTCATAACAAGACTGATAGTCCTGACCTTTTATCCAAGTTTTTTTTTTTTTTTTTTTTTTTTTATTTAATTTTTATTCATTTATTACATCGATAACCTTAATATAACATCTGCCAAACTGCATCGCAGTTTGTCGGCAGGGCGTTCTCGTGAACTTCGCTTATATTTATAAATTATATTTAAGGTCGCATCTGGTCACCCCCCAAGTTTGTAGGCAGGTACTCGTTGTGAGGTAACCAGATGCAGTCCCACAACACTAACCGACCGAGATCAACATAGCGCAGCAACTATGGACACATAGACAAATAATGTTTCCTTAGAACATTTTTTAATTGGTTTCTATTTTTGGCTCGATTTATTAAATCATCAGGTAACTCATTAATAAGTGTAGGTGCAATCCATCGTCTCGCACGCTTACCGTAGTAATTATTCACCCTAGGGACCTGGAGTTTCTTTTTCTTAGATTGGCGAGTTGGGTAGTTATACACTTTTTCTTTTTTATGAATTTTTATACTATGTTGTTCCAAAATAATTGCTAGGTTAAGTTTCATTTCAACTGGTAATACATTGCATTTGTTAAATAATTTTTCATAATCTTTGTTCAAGCTATTTTTAGTTTTATTGCTCACTAATAGTTTAAGAAGTCTTATTTGTAATATTTTAATTCTATTAATTCATTAAACCCCAAGCGAACGCCGGCGTTCGCGCACCTATTGTCTTTCAATTGTGTCTGTCATTATCACGATTGACAGGTTAAGATAAGTTTTAAAAGTGAGTCCATAACCACTCAACCCATAACCAATAATCGAGTCAGCGAGTGCATAGTACAGCGTATACAACAATCCTCTCGTAACTACAGGTTTCAAGGCATACAACTTACTCAGTACTGACCGAAGTTTATTACAAACTGTATCTATATGATTGTTCCACGCAAATTTAGTGTCAATAGTCAGACCCAAGTACCTGTATGTCCTAACTTGCTCTAACATAACACATTGACAGTTAGATTTTTCATTATGAAAACATTCATAGCTGTGGCCTTTTATATTCAGCTCTATATCCTTATTACGCGAAAATGGGGATTGTATCAGCATGCATTTAGTCTTGGCTACATTAATTATAATGCCATTGTCATGTGCCCATTTGATTATATTGTCCAAATCTTCTTGTATTGCGTCTCGTACGTAGGTAAGATCTTTACCACTAAATAGGAGACATGTGTCATCGGCGTACATGTACGCTTTGCATTTTTTTATGACATTGCACATACTATTTACATGGACAATATAACCTACCGGCCCATATACTGATCCAGTTGGAACACCATATTTCACAAAGTCCTCGACACTTACAGTGTTAGCCACCCGAACTTTTATAGTTCTTTGCTCTAAATATTGAGCAAACCATATATTGATTGGTCCACTTATCCCACACTCATCCATTGCCTGCAACAAGCCGTCATGGTCCAGAGTGTCAAAGGCTTTTTTGAAATCTATAAAAACTGCTACTACTAAGTTTTTATCATTCAGGTAGTTATTTATATCATCCGTAAATCTTGCTAGGGCCGTTGTAGTGCTTCTATCTAATCTAAAACCATGTTGTATGTCGGTAATTATTCTATTTTTTTCCAAGTAATTGGAAATTTGTGTAACAATAAATTTTTCTGTAATCTTATTAATTGTGTTTAATATGGCTATTGGTCGGTAATTTGTATAATCGAGATGTGAACCTTGTTTGTAGATTGGTCTAATGATCGATTCTTTTAATCGATTGGGATATTTACCTTCTTTCACACATTGATTGATAAAATATGCTATAACAGGACTTATAATATTTTTTATTTCCTTTAAATCTTTTACCCGTATACCATCTGACCCTGGCGACTTGTTGCAGTCCAATGAGTCTATTATTTTGGAGATATGCGCAGGCGTCGCTTTACTATATCTGAAAGTTACATTACACGGTGTCACATAATCATGTCTGTCCAAGAACATTTTTTTACATTTATGCTTGATATTATCGATTTCGGTCGTAAAAGTGCTACAAAAATTATTACAAATGCTTAACAAACTGTCTTTTTTGTGTAAATATCTCTCTATCACGCTATCTACCGTTACTTTATTTCTACCAAGCCAGGTATTAATATTTCCCCATATCTTACGCATGTCTCCCTTACAGCTTTTTATTTCCTTTTGTCTATGCTGATTTTTAGCCACATTTATCAGTTTATGTGTTTTATTTCTGTATTTCGTGTATTGTAATCGAAGATTGTTATTTTTAGGATCCATTTTCCAACGCCTGAATAAATCATCTCTGCGTGAAATCATATTTTGTAAAGTATTAGTAACCCATGTTTGTCTTTCACGCTTCTTAACTGTTAATGACGACGTTTTAGAAGACTCATAGATGTGACTAAAAATCGTGTACATACTATCGTATAATTCAATGGGATCATGCAATTTTAATAGTTCTTGCCAGTTGACACTAAGCAGTTTGTCACTTACTAGTTTGTTTTGGATGGTTATTCGCGTCGATTGAATACATTCTTCTACGTTTAAATCAGCTGATAAACCGGTTATGAAGTGGTCTGCGATCTTAATCGCTACGGTGTACGCTCCCAAAGCACGTGCCTTCTCAGTTCGCACGAAAACATGGTCTAGGCAGGACGTCACACTGCGCTCGCCCATAACTACGTCCCGTGTTACGTCACGTATGCCACACTGCAGCCCCTTCTCCGATAGTGCGTTCAGATACTTATCAGCAGTTGAATCCGTGCTATTGTGTAATATGTTTATGTTGTAGTCGCCGACCATAATTATATTGTTTCGTTTTGGTATGATCTGCAAGTACCTTTTGATGTCCGAAACAAAGGTAATTTTATTTGTGCTTGGTGGCCTATACACAACTATAATGTCCGCGATGTATTCGTTAATGCTTAGCCGTCCATGTATAAACTCATACGTCGGTGTGATACTGGATTTTATTGGATTAAATTGCACCCTGTCACTCACGTACACTAGTATTCCTCCCCCCCTTCTATCTTCTCTAGTTAAATAATGCATATTAAATCCACTAATCTCGTATAAATTGGTTTCTTCTTCTTTAATATTTATTTCTGATAAGCAAATTAAATCCAGTCTGTGTAGGCATTCCTTGATTATTACAATAAGCTCATTAAAATGCTTTCTTAATGAGCATACGTTTATATGTATAACTTGAAGTGATGTAGTTCGTTTGTTTACGTTTTCGTGCCACTCATCTAGCTGTGTATATCTTATATATTCGATATCTGTTATTTCTGATTCCTGGTTCATTTTTTATCTAAATCAAAGTTTGTGTTTTGATTTTGTTATTTAAAAAAAAATGTATGTATTTAGTTATTTTTAGTAGGTTTACGTTGTGGATTTTATATGACTACTCTTTGTTTTCTGCAAGGTAACTTTGTATATCGCTTTCAGAGCGTATTTGGTGAACTTTTTTGTCAGCACCGTCTTTTTTTATCAAGATTTTAGAGTTTTGAATCCATATAAATTTGTAAAATTCCTTTAGGTTAGTTTTAGTGGCCCAAAATAAATTGCGCAATTGATGTGTTAGATGTTCATTGACGTATATTTGTGAATGATCATTGTTTTGATAAATAGTGTGATTTGTTATTTTTGTCTCTTTGCGAGTCTTTAACCAATTTGATCGGGCCTCCTTTGTGCGTAGTGTGACAATTATTGGACGTGAGTTGTTTCCATCGCCGCCTCGTGTGGGTACCCTCCATGCTTTTTCAATATCTTCGGTGTTCAATTTTAATTCTTTTGCAATTTTTGTGACAATTTCCGTAACATTCTCTCCTTCCAGTTTTTGAACATGAACTAGTTCAATATTCCTGCTCAGTTCTTTTTGTTCTAGTGCCATAATACGCTCCTCCAATGCCTTGTTACATTTCTCCAAGTACGTTTTATTTTGATAAATATCTTTTATATTTTTATCATGTTTTTTTATTTTTTCTGAGAATTCCTTCTGCATTAGGTCTAGATCTTCGTAATTTGATTTTAATTCATTGACAGATTTTTCCGTGTCTTTATTATTTTTCTTTATTTCTATCATTTCGGTTTTAATTTCTGATATGTCCGTCTGAATGCGTACGAAACGTGAATTCTGCTCCTCTTTCATGGTGGTAACAAGACAATGCATAGCTTTCATCTCTTCTCGAAAGGCGTTTATTGTTTCGGTTAGAGTATTAGTTGGACAGCAAGTAGTCTTAGTTCTTATGACTTCCTGCACTCCTGGCGAATCACCTGGCGAATCACTATCCGGTTCCATTGCTATTCGTTTCTTGGGCTGTCTCTCATTGACCCAAGGGGCCAACGATACTTGCATTTCCTTCATATCTGCGACATTTGGTTCCAATGCATAGTGATGCCCACCTCCAGGAGGTGTGCGCTCCATAATATTGGTCACTATTTGCACAATCTGCGCTCTGTCAGAAGTTTAACACTCACTGTATCGTCTTTATTATTTTAACTTAAGCAACTCGATACGCGTCTGCACGCCACGCGCGATTCACGAGAACTCTGAATGTGCCAAATAAAACATTTCGTTTTAATCCACCCATTCGTGTTCCTCACACATCTTCAAATTATAGACGGAACAGTTATATCGTGCGTGCAAGCAGTAACTTCAATGACATATGCAAGGAATATGATCTGGATCCATTCACCATTAGTGTGAACTCGGCCAGAAAGAGCTTAAGTCTCAAATTTTTCAAATAGCATTAGGTTTATTAGTTTATTAATTAGTTTCTTAAGTGCAAGCTAAGGATTTTTGCTGTGTCCTACGTAACATAGAAGCGCAGCTTTTTGTTTTTGTGCTCACACCTTATGTAATTTATATTATAATGTCTACACGTGAGGACTTGTAATTGGCTTTCTAGTGATTATGGATTCCTTTTTTTTTGTCTGGTTTTATTAGCTGTAAGTCTTCCATGTACTAAATAAATAAATAAAATCCTAAGATACTAAGAATTTCTGTGCGCAATTGTACACATGCGCCGATTGCCCCCACTACTTTCACCGAGCGATCTTAATTCACCGCGCGACCTGTAAGATCTACCGTCCACGGACGCGTAGCTTCATAGACGCGACACGACGCAGGACGCTGCCTTGACACAGTTTTAAAGTTTTGTCATAGGTAAGCTTCACGCAGGCGTACACTACGCGTATAATGACAAATACGCGTCTATGCTACGCGTCCGTGGACAGTAGACCTAAGAGATAGTGATCCTGAGAATATGTGTATATCCGGAGTCTGTTTCCTGATAGCTATAACATAAGGGTCTTTAAGTCAAGAGTGAATAGGTTGCTTCTAGGCAAGCGTGCTCCATCGTCGGCCACATCATCGCTTACCATGACGTGAGATGGTGGTCAAACGCGAGCCTATCAATAATAATTTAAAAAATAATTGTAGAACCGCGTACAGACATCGCGAGGCGTGCGTCGTGAATGATTCGTCACACATGCCTCAACCTGAGGCATACGACGGTACATTTATGCGTGCGTCCCGAACGACACATGCTCAAGCTGAGCACGCGAACCACTGCGCACGGTGTTCGTCAGCTGCGTTTTCTGCAAACAACACCTGTCCGTCCACACAGAGCGTACGGCTCGTACTGAGTCGGCGTCCGCAATGATCGTGTGACGCGAATGCTCACTGCACAAATGCACACGTCCACACAGCACGAGGCACGCGAGACGAACCATTCGCGACGCATGCCTCGCTACGAACGCACGCGGCTTAAGAGGTCGTGTTAGCGTACCTTGATGCGCTTGGTGACGCCGGCGATCGCGAAGAACTCCTCGTCTTTATCGAACTCGATGGTGGACACGATGGTGGAGTAGTTGATGGCGTCGCTGCAGTAGGACAGCGTGGCGAGCGGCCGCAGCGCGCGGTAGCGCGTGAACGCCAGCAGGTCCTCGCGGAACGCGTCCAGGCCGCGGGGCCGCAGCGCCGCGCGCGTCACGCTGTCCGACACGTCGCTGGGGCCCGGCCCCGCGCCGGCGGGCCCCACCGCGCCCGGGGCCCCGTCCGGGGCGCGCTGGTCGCCGCCTGAGGACATAACGCTTTACTACACGAAACTACGGTGTTCGGTGGTGGATGCGAAACGCGAAAGCAAAGCGATGCGGCGTGAAAAAATGTAACAATTACAACTATTTTCTTTGATTATTTCTATTTACTTTTAATGGCAATTTATGGTATGTTTTTCAATTAACGAGATTTTATTTTTATATTTAGTTTAATTTGATTTAGTTTTTGATAGGCTGAGCCGCCGCGTCGCGTTGAATTCGCGACGCGTTATGTACTTATGCGGTATCATGCGACAATCAAAAAACTTATAAATCCGCGAGTGTTGCCGCTATTATCTCAGCCAATCACTCATCATTAAAGTCTACACTATAAGAGGTAAAGTTTATTTTTTTGTTTGTGGGAGGTCTGGAGGGCAAAAGCTAGTAATATTACAAAGACCTAGAGTTTGTTTTTATGTTTTTTTTTTGTTTGTAGGAGGTTATTTCTGAAAGTACTGGTCTGATTGCTAAAATGTTTTCATCGATAGAAAGCTGTTTTATTCCTGAGTGACATAGGTTATATTTTATGTATGCGAGCGAAACCGCAGGCAAAAGCTAGTCGTCTATAAAGTGTAGTGTTAATATCTCACCGTGCGTGGCCACATTCCTAGTGTCAGCGGGCCCCTGCGGCACATGGTCGGCCTCGGGCGCGTTGGTGACGGCGGGCCCCTGCGGGCTGGAGGCGGGGCCCGCGGCGCTGGGCCCCGGGCCGCAGTCGCTGGAGAAGGCGGCGGGCGCCGGCGTGACGGCCGACGAACCGGGGAAATACAACTCGTCGGCCCGATGGGCGAAGTAACACTGTGGGGTGACACGTATACAAATATATACACCGCTGAATTTTAATCGTTTTAATCCCGTGGAGGGCCGATCCGGTACATGAAACACTATCGATTTGTAAAGATAAAATTGAAAAAAAAAAGTACCTTTTTTTCAAAACTCGTATTAATTTACGAGCTGCAACCAGCTGCGCGAGTTCAATGACCTGTAGGTAGTTTGCTTGTTTTCTTAAAGAAATTAATTTCGTACATGCGTAAATTAATACGAGTGTTGAAAAAAAAGGTACTTTATTTTTTAATTTTATCTTTACGAATCGATAGTGTTTTATGTACCGGATCGACCCTCCACGGGATTAAAACGATTAAAATTTAACGATGTATATATACTGCGTTATCGAACTATTTAAAAACGCAAAAAAACTAGGCTAGTGCTAGTCGAACTCACGCGCTAAGAGCTATATTTCAACGGGACACCGTGGCGGCGTAACTGGTCGCGCCACCGTGGTGTCCCAGTGTAGTAACAATCCCCACCAGTAGGGATTGTTACTTTTTTCCATTTTACTTTTATCGGTAGGAATTTCTGGGCTAAACCTTGCACAAGTCGGCGCCCTTGAAGCCTGGGGGCCCCATATAATTGATTATTTATTTATTTAAACTTCATGTAGAGTAGCGGTACATAGGCGGACTTAATGCAACAATGCATTCTCTCCCAGTCAACTGTTGTGCTAAAAAAGTCAACACTGTTAGGTTTGCATTGATACGTCTAATACGAAGGTAGCTATTCATGTTAGGTAACACGAGATAGGGTGACGCTGTGTGGCAAGCAGTCAAGGTCCTGGCTCCGCCGCCCGCGAAGTTCTCCTCCTTCTCCTGTAGGCTCCTCCTCCCCCTGCTGTTACCTGCACGAAGTCGTCGAAGTGCGCGTGCAGGCGCCGCCAGCGCGCCGCCAGCGCGTCGCCGCCGCCCGCCGCGCCGCCCGCGAAGCTCTCCTCCTCCGACGCCGCGCCCAGGCTGCCGCCTGCACAACATTTACACAAACACACATACATCATGATGACAATGTTCGTTTTCTATTTTGACGTTCGATGAAACCGTAACAAACATTTTCATGTCATTTGTGAAGCATTTGGATAATCGCAGAAAAATATCGATGTCGTTTACATAGATCACAAATAAGAAGTAAGGGTCCCAGTGAATAACCCTGAGGTATTCCGCTAGGAACCGACACCCAAATGGATAAATATATTATTGATCACTACTGCTTGCGACCTGTTATTAGTAGATATAGGATAATAACCACCATAGGAGATCTCCACTAAGACTCCTTTGCCTTTAAAGTTTAGCTTCTTTATCAAAGTGTCGTGGTCAATCCGATCAAATGCTTCGCTATAATCAGTGTAGACCACATAAATTTGACTGCCGTCATCTACACTAATATAATAAAGAGGTAAAGTTTGTTTTGTTGTTTTTTTTTTTTGTTTGTAGGAGGTGATCTCTGGAAGAACTGGTCCGATTGCTAAAATTCTTCACTCATAGAAAGCTGCTTGCAAGAGGCGAACCTGCGGGCATAAGCTAGTCAGTAATAAAACCATCGCGTCCGCCGCCTCGTCCACCTACAGTTAGCGAGCTAGGTCCGCTGCACCTGTACCATACCATAAACCCAAACGTACCGTCGACGTGCGCGGCGGTGTCGCCCACGCTGCCGGCGAGGTCGGCGAGCTCCCGCTTGAGCGCGCGCACGGCGTCGCCGGCGTCGGCCTCCTGCGTCGCGTCCGCCGCCTCGCCCGCCTCCGGCAAGCGAGCCAGTCCCACTGCACCTATACCAGACGTACAAACAACTATATTCTTGTACTGAATAACAAGATTCGCTAGGATTATAACTATGAACAACTTTTACGATAAGTCTAACCCTGAACTTGAACTTCGAAAATTAAGACTTACTGTCCACCGACGCGTATTCGACACGACTCTTGGCGTACGTCTGCGTGAAGATTACATACAAAACTATGAATATATGTCGATTAAACGGCACCTTCGCGCGTCGGCGAAACGAATGTAATAACGCGGCCGTAGAAGGAAATGTGTCACCGGCGCGTCATCGACAGTACGCGTGTCCAATGCGTCACGTCAATCTGAGTATGTGTGTTGTGAACTTGGAAATATACACCGCTAAATTTTAATCGTTCTCGTCTCGTGGAGGGTCGATCCGGTACATGAAACACTATCGATTTGTAAAGATAAAATAAAAAAATAAAGTAACTTTTTTTCCAAAACTCGTATTAATTTACGCATGTACGAAATTAATTTCTTTAAGAAAACGTCAGCTGAGCGAGTTCAATCGGGGCAACACGCAGATGTAGGAGAGTATACTGTGTAAATATGTGTCACCCACAGTGGGACAAAGTTCAGGAGTGTACAACCGCGTGCAGAAAAACTCGGCATTGGAAGGCCTCTCACAAGGCGAAATTCGCTCACAGGACCAGTCGTCGTGACGACGCTTTGGGGAGACCTTTGATGGGCTGAAAATGAAGGTGAGCCAACTGTTACCTTGCGCCGTGTCCCTGAGCACGGCCGCGACATGCTCCATATCCTTCCGCACCAGCGCCGCCTCGCGCGCCAGCTGCTCCAACTGATGAGCTCGATGCTTGTGCAGCTGCGCGAGGAACTCGTACAGCAGTCTGTGATGTGCGGCCGCGCACTCGGCCTCCAGCAGGCGTTTGCGGCGTGTGAGCAGGTCCAGCATGGCGTCGACGTCCGCTAAGGGTAGCCTCCTCGCTTCGGCGGCTACGAGCGCGCGCACGCACGGCCCGCGCGGCTGCTGCACGGGCTCGTGGCGCGCGCGCACGCGTCTCCGTGCGACCAGCTCGTTGAGCAGGAAGTTTGGGAAGATGTGGTCGCGGGACGCAAGCGCGGCGCCGCATTTTGGACAGCGGCGGTGGAGTTCTACCGCCTAGGGAGGACGGATATAGGTTTCGTATTATCTTTCGCATACCGTAATCAGAGACACAATATAAAGACAATAAGAAGCGAACGCCGGCGATCGCTTGGGGTTTAACCTTTCGAATACCGTAATGTTTTAATTGTGTCTCTACACAATAGAAAGACAACGAGAGAGCGTTCGCTTGGGGTTTATGAATGGTGAAGGCCCAGGATAAAGCTTAACGTCCACCGCGTCGAAATCGGAGCGTACGCTGCGTCGATATTTACGAAATGCCGATAGGGTGCGGCTACTGCATTCGGATTTTGGCCTATAATTGTAAGTTACATTTTTAGATAAAAATTTTAGATTTTTTTTTAGATAAAAGACATGTTAAGCTTTCGTTTAGTTAACTACCTAAACAGATGGAGCAGTGGTGGCCGAGTGGTAACGGCTCCGACTTACGAGTGTAGGTCGCGGGTTCAAACCCAGCCACGCGCATTTAAATAAATCACACTTTGTGTTGTGTAATTTATTTCATCGCCACTGCTCTCAAACCGGTGAAGCAAAACATCGTGAGGAAACCAGCATGTCCTAGAACCAAAAATTCGTAGACATGTGACATCCACCAACACGCACTGGGCCCGCGTGGTGGATTACGGCCCATTCCCTCTCGTAGAGAGGAGGCCTGAGGCCCAGCAGTGGGAACATTATAAGGCCGACTATACTATTGTTACGCCACTAAACGTGAACACGCCATATCTCCGAGAAAATAACGAGTGGCACGTAATAATTAAAACGCATTGCTGTTCGAAAGGTCTAGAGTAGTTGTACTTAGCTAGACTTAGAAAAATCTCGAAACATCCACAAGGTACCTACCTACCAAGGTACATGTAGTAATAGATATCATCTAACCGATAAGGGAAATTGTACTCTCCGACGTTAACAATAGAGTCGAAATTCGCATGAACGTGACTCTTATTATTACGAGAAATAAAAATGATTTATGACTTCGAGAAGCGATTCAATTGTTCTGGAATTCTGGATAGATCCGGGGACGTCGGTATCTAGAATTTTCTTGGCTCCGCATATAAATACGGGCCCCCGGCCGGAAGCGAGTCAGTTGTGATTTCGACTGCGATCAAGAGCGAACTACTCTAGTACTCGAAGTGATTTTTATCAACGACTAAAGCGATAGTGTAACGGTACTCTAGTGTTAATTGCGATTCGGATTATTGTTGACTGGACTAATTTGTTATTGTTTGTGGTAAATAAAGTTCTCTCGTCAGTAAATCGGCATTTGATTACCCACGTACGTAACAACTGGTGTCAGAAGTGAAATGCCATTAACACCGAGGGACGACGAACAGCGACCACGAACAAGGAGGCAAATGGAGATGGATGCTGCGCGTCATCGCATGGAGGAGGAAGATCAGGCTGGCATGGGAGCAACGGCAGCTGCTGAGGTGCCAACAGGACCATCCTCGGAATTGAACCTCGCTGCGGTGTTGGCCGCCATGCAAGCTAGTATGGAAGCTGTCCGCCGCGACCAGGAAGCCGCTCGCCGTGAACAAGAGGCCAACCAGCGTAAGCTTCAGGACCTAATCGCAGCGAACCAGGAAGAAGCTCGCCGCGAACAGGAAGCCGCTCGCCGCGAACAGGAAGCCGCTCGCCGCGATCAGGAGGCTAAGCAGAACCTGATCCTCGATAAAATCGACCACGGCCTCGTCACGTTGGGTGAGAAGGTAAAGAATCTCACCTTAGAGGTCAAAGAGGTTTCCGCCCGAGCTGATAGCCTCGAAACAAGAATTGATGGCCACGAAGATCGCCTGCTGGACATCAACAAAAAAATCGTCAAGCTCGAAGCACGCGAACCCGTTGTTGTCGGCTCACCATCGCACACTCCCTGTGCATCCGCGGCAAAATTTGATGTTCCGCGTTTTGATGGCACGTCTTCCTGGACGGCATTTAAATACCAATTTGAGACATTGGTCGAAACGAACCGCTGGGATGATAAGCAGTCTTTTGCGGCATTAACTTTGGCTCTACGAGGGGACGCCCTGCTGGTCCTAGAGAACCTCCCTGCGGACGGCAGGACATTGGAGCGTCTCATGGAGGGACTGGACACTCGTTATGGAGACAAGCACCTCGAGCACGTTTTCCGCGCGCAGTTACGCGAGAGAACGCAGAGGCCGAACGAGAGCCTCCAGCAATGGGGAGTTGAGGTTGAACGGCTGGTCCGGCGTGCGTACATGTCGATGGCACCAGAGTTGGTGGAAGTGAATCTGGTGCAAGCATTCATCGACGGCCTACGGGATACTGAAGTCAGAGCTACGGTGCGACTCGGACACCACCAAACTCTGAAGACTGCGATGGCTCACGCTCTGGAAGTAGAAGCCGTACGACAAGACTCACGTACGCATAGAGTTAGGGAAGTGGTGGTCTCGCCTTCAGCGCAACCACGTCACCGAGAAGTGGTGGCTTCTTCTTCGGCAAAGTCCCGCTATATTCCGACGTGTTACAGTTGCGGAGAAAAAGGGCACATTCGTACCGATTGCCCCAAGAGGAAGAGGGGAAGTGTGGACTCCGGAACTCAAGTTAACGAGGAGTCGTTAAACTAAATGTCGCCAGGGCCGCGGGGCGGGTGCTGGCTGGTCAACTGAAGGCCCCAACCATCACCATCAATCAAGTTCAGAACGGAAATAGTTTGATAATCGAAGGGACGCTGAATCATCGCGCTTGCAATTTTACCGTTGACACGGGGGCGTCACGGACTGTTATAAGACCTGAGTTGCTGAAACGCACCATCTTGTGGCAAAGAGAGTCTCCATCCTGCCGACTTCAGACAGCAACCGGCCAGCCAGTCTCCGTCCTCGGTGATACAGAAATTGAGTTCAAAATCGGTGATCAAGTGTATATCCATCCTGCGTTAATTGCGAATATTACCGACGATTGCATACTGGGTCTCGACTTCTTGCGGAATAACCGATGTATTTTAGATATCGACAGGGGAGTATTGAAATTCCCAGATCAAGAAGTCTTCCTGCGAGGAATTAACTCATGCAACCTCTACTGTTTAAAGAATACCACACTGGCTCCGAGAACAGAAACCTTAGTTGAAGTAAAATTCCCCAAGAAAATCGGGCAACGAAGATGTGTAATGGTTGAAGATATTGGCCGGCACCCGGAGCTCATCACTGCCAGAACATTAGTTATGACGACAGGGAAATCCAAGGTCAGGATTGTGAACCTTGGGAAAGAAGAGGTCCAACTGAAGAAAAACAGTGTTGTTGGGAGATGTGAAGAAGTTCAGTATCTCCGTCAAATCAATAAATCTCCAGCAAAGCAAGACACGAACAAAGTCGAAACTGATCACATCCAGCAACTTCTGGAAAATTCTAAGAGCAACTTATCGACTTCGGAACTACAGCAAGCAAGGGAATTTCTGCTACGGTTTCGAGATATCTTTGCAACGGGAAAAGACTGCGGGAGAACAGGTCTCGTCAAGCATGAGATAGATACAGGTGATGCGAGACCAATTAAACAGAGACCGCGCCGCATACCCTGGGCTAAGGAATCTGAGGTAGCAGAAATGGTAAAGGACATGGCTGATAGCGGAATAATTGAGCCTTCTACGAGTCCATGGTCTTCTCCAGTCGTTCTGGTGAAGAAGAAGGACGGCAGCACCAGATTCTGCGTGGACTACAGAATGCTGAATAATGTGACGAAGAAGGACAGTTATCCCTTACCAAGGATAGACGATACGCTGGATATGCTCAGTGGCATGAAGTGGTTTTCGACCATTGATTTGAAAAGTGGCTACTGGCAAGTGGAAATCAGCGAGAAAGATAAAGAAAAGACAGCGTTCAGTACGGGTATTGGCAGCGGCCTGTGGCAATTTAACGTCATGCCTTTTGGGTTATGCAACGCCCCAGCGACGTTTGAACGCCTCATGGAGAGAGTCATGGTGGGCCTTCTTGGTGACGTCTGTCTGGTATATTTGGATGACGTCATTATAATGGGTCGCACATTTAAGGAAAACCTGAGGAATATGGAGAAAGTGTTCACCAGGATACGAGGGGCTAACTTAAAACTAAGCCCAAAGAAGTGTGCCCTGTTCAAGAAGGAGGTTAGCTACCTAGGACATGTTATTTCCGCCGACGGGGTGAGAACCGACCCTGAGAAGATAAAGGCAGTCCAACAGTGGCCGGTTCCAAAGAACAAAACTGAAGTACGTGCATTTCTAGGGTTGTGCACATACTACAGGCGGTTTGTCAAGAATTTTTCGGACATTGCAAAACCTTTACATCAGCTGACTGAGGATAAACGAGATTTTATTTGGGACAAGAACTGTGAGTCAGCATTCGACGAGCTAAAACAACGGCTATGTGAAGCGCCTATACTGGGGTATCCGAGCAGAGACGGAAGATTTGTCGTTGATACCGATGCCAGCAACACGGGAATTGGTGGAGTATTGTCACAAGTGCAGGGCGACAGACAGGTCGTTATCGCTTACTTCAATAAGGCACTTTCAAAGCCAGAAAGGAACTACTGCGTGACTCGACGAGAACTGCTGGCTGTGGTAAAAACCTTGCAGCATTTCCACAAGTACCTCATAGGAAGACAATTTACTTTGAGGACGGATCACGCGGCATTGAAATGGCTTCTACAATTTAAAAACCCTGAGGGCCAAGTTGCAAGATGGCTCGAGCAGCTGCAGGAGTTTAACTTTGTGACGGAACATCGTAGTGGAAAAGGGCATAACAATGCTGACGCCCTGTCGCGACGTCCATGTAATGATGACTGCAGACACTGCCAGCAGAATGAAGCCCGAGAACGCGTTAAATTAATTAGGGCTGAAGGCAACTTCAAGAAGTCCCAGGAAGAAGATGACGATATTCGACCTATACTGGACTGGAAGCGTAGTGGAACTAGGCCCCAGTGGAGAGAAGTATCGTCACATAGTCCCGTTACTAAGAGCTACTGGGCACAGTGGGACAGTTTAGTCCTAGAAAATGATGTGCTTTGTAGGAAATGGGAATCGAACGATGGCAAGGAGGTGACCACACAAGTGATAGTGCCACGGTGTGAAGTAGTCCCCCTGCTACAGGAAATACACGATGGTGCTTCTGGAGGACACCTGGGCATCAAGAAAACTCTACTGAAAGTGAGACAGCGGTATTACTGGCTCAATTGTAGAGATGACATAGAGCAATGGTGTCGGAAATGTACAGCGTGCGCATCTGTGAAAGGACCACAGACCAGGAGCAGGGGCAGGCTTCAGCTGTATAATGTGGGAGCCCCATGGGAACGCATCGCTATCGACGTCGCTGGACCTTTTCCAGTTACAAATGACGGGAACAAGTACATAGTGGTGATCCAGGACTATTTCACAAAGTGGCCCGAAGTCTTCGCCATACCTAATCAGGAAGCGACGACAGTGGCGAAGAAGGTGGTCGAAGAAGTAGTATGTCGGTATGGCGCACCTTTGGAAATCCATTCCGATCAAGGCCGTAACTTCGAATCTGCGCTGTTCCAGGAAATGTGTACTCTTCTGGGAATTTATAAGACACGCACAACACCTGCGCATCCTCAGTCGGACGGAATGGTGGAAAGGTTTAACCAAACCCTGGAGAATCACCTGGCTAAGGTTGTCGATGACCATCAGAAGGACTGGGACCGGTATATTCCACTATTTCTGATGTCTTACCGATCGGCAGTGCATGATAGCACGGGACATACCCCGGCAAGAGTGAATTTCGGCAGAGAGATGAGACTCCCGGTCGATGCCATAACTGGCGTGCCACCTGACAAGACTAAGCCAGTTACAGATTACGTAAGTGACCTTCAAGATCAATTGGACGAAGTGCATAAACGAGTTCGTGAGAATAGCATGAACACCAGCGTAAAAATGAAAACTAGATACGACCGTAATGCCAACGCCAAGGGATTTGAGGAGGGTACACTGGTCTGGCTCCACAACCCGCTTCGACGAAAAGGGAAGTCGCCGAAACTCCAAGCTCGATGGGAGGGACCTTACACCGTGTTAAAAAGGATTAATGACGTGACCTACCGCATCAAGAAAGGGCTAAGAGGGAAGCCCAAGGTTGTTCATGTGGATAGATTGGCGCCATATCACGGATCTAATAATGCTCGGGACGAGCATGACTAAGAGGGGGGCACTGTTACGCCACTAAACGTGAACACGCCATATCTCCGAGAAAATAACGAGTGGCACGTAATAATTAAAACGCATTGCTGTTCGAAAGGTCTAGAGTAGTTGTACTTAGCTAGACTTAGAAAAATCTCGAAACATCCACAAGGTACCTACCTACCAAGGTACATGTAGTAATAGATATCATCTAACCGATAAGGGAAATTGTACTCTCCGACGTTAACAATAGAGTCGAAATTCGCATGAACGTGACTCTTATTATTACGAGAAATAAAAATGATTTATGACTTCGAGAAGCGATTCAATTGTTCTGGAATTCTGGATAGATCCGGGGACGTCGGTATCTAGAATTTTCTTGGCTCCGCATATAAATACGGGCCCCCGGCCGGAAGCGAGTCAGTTGTGATTTCGACTGCGATCAAGAGCGAACTACTCTAGTACTCGAAGTGATTTTTATCAACGACTAAAGCGATAGTGTAACGGTACTCTAGTGTTAATTGCGATTCGGATTATTGTTGACTGGACTAATTTGTTATTGTTTGTGGTAAATAAAGTTCTCTCGTCAGTAAATCGGCATTTGATTACCCACGTACGTAACACTATGCTAAGCTAAACAGGTGGAGTATATATAGGTACCTTGCTAATACAGGCGTAGCAGAAGGAATGGCCGCATCTCGTGACGTAGGCCTCGTCGATCAGCTCGAAGCAGACGGGGCACAGCAGGTCGCAGTCCTTGTCCTCGAGCGAGCCGCCCAGGCCGCCCAGCGCGCCCGCCCCAGGGCCGACGCCCGCACTCGCGCTCGCCGCGCCGCCCGACATGCTCGCCTCTCTGAGGAAATCAGAACAATTTTCATTACTTCAGAAGGAAAGCTGGCAGCCTGCGCCGATCTAACAGCGCCTATCGGAACGGAGCGGCGCGGGTAGTCTCAAAACCAGCACCGATAAGTGCCGAACGTCTCCGACAGGTTCCGATAAAGCTTCGACACGCGCAGGTCAGCGCTGGCGCCGCCATTTATTCAAATGATGGTATTCTTCGAAAAGTTTAATTCCCCATTCCGTTCAGAAATTAGTCCCTGCTTCAACCTGCTTGCTTTATGTAGCTGTTACTTGAGTGGACCAGCCCCGATAAGACCTGTTGGACTAGTGGTTAGTAGCCCTAACTGCTATACCGGAGGTCGTGGTTTCGATACCCACCCAGGAAAAATGTTTGTGTGATGAGCACAATCATTTGTTTTGTGTCTGGGTGTAATTTATCTATAATATGTATGAATTTAGAAATATATAAGTTTCGACTTTTGGTCGGGTTCGGGGCCTCGCGTCGCTCGTCCAAGGGGATCTAGACCGAGACTACGAGCTATAACTCCAGAACGCACGAACCGATTTCCACGGTTTTGCATAAGTTGTAAAGGTCTCGGGCTCCGTGAGGTTTACTAGAGTAGAGTAGGGTAGAGTAGAGTAGGGTAGAGTGGAGTAGGGGAAGAGTAGAGTAGGGTAGGGTAGAGTAGGGTAGGGTAGGGTAGGGTAGGGTAGGGTAGGGTAGGGTAGAGTAGGGTATAGTAGGCTGAAGTAGGGAAGAGCGGGAGCGAAGCCGCGCGGGCAAAAGCTAGTACTGTATGAATAAGAATGTTGGACTGTGAAAAAGATGGACGAAAAAAGATTGCATGTATTTGAGATGAAAATGTTAAGATGGATGTGTAGTGTGACGAGAATAGAATAGAATAGAATAAACTTTATTGTACACTAATATAGTAACAATTACACAGAAACTTGAACCTTGACGAGAATGGATAAAGCGAGAAATGAGTATAATAAGGGAAATTTGAAAGCGGCGCCAGTGACTGAAAAGTTGCAAGTGAATCATTTGTCTTGGTATGGTCATGTGAAGAGGATGTACATGTGGATGGATGGAGAGGGAGAGGGAGCCCAAAGAATTTTTTTTTTTTCTTCACATACGTAATCTGCGATCAGTCTAATTGACTATCATCAGGTAGGTTGCAGTAAATAGGTGGGTTGAAGCCACTGCCACAAAAAAGATAGGTACAGAAGTCAATCTACATACAAAGCGCGCTCAAGCAACGCACACACAAACACCACTCACAGACACGATATCTCAGAGCGCCCGCTCGTCGAACAGTTCCGGCTCAAACGCTCATTAGTGCGCGTCGATCGTAGGTATAAAAAGTGAAGTACATACATGAGATTGTCTTCTGTACCTAGCTATTTTGTGCCACTGCCTTCACACTCCTCAGTCATACAGTACATTTGACATTTTCAGTAGATTGATTGGGTCTCATATTAGAAGCATACTTGTCAATGGATTTTTTTTTTTTTTTTATTATTGATAGGCTCGAGTTTGACCACTATCTCACCTGATGGTAAGTGATGATGTGGACGACGATGGAGCACGCTTGCCTAGAAGTAACCTATTCACTCTCGACTTAAAGACCCCTAGGTTGTAGCTATCAGGAAACACAGACTCCGGCAGGGAATTCCACTCTTTAGCTCAGTGGCGTGCCTGATGCCTTTACAGGGGGCAAGCCAAGGAATCTTGACCTAACTACTACTTACCTATTAAAAAAAAATGTCGTGCTACCACGTGTCATCAGTGCAGTAATGCTGATTTTTCTGAATTGCTACACTACTATTAACAAATATAATGTTAATAGTAAGTAATAAATAATGATAACAAAAGCTTCACCACAACAACTTTATCATCATACCAATAATAGTGAATACATGAATAGAAAAAAAAATTGTATTCTAATTCAAATTGTGTATCTTTATTTAAAAATGATTTTATTACTTACACCAGCGTAAAAAGTTTGTGAACGTTTTAATTCTCAACACCAACAGCTAATTTTCAATTGCAATCAAAGATAATTCGGAAAGCCGCTCTGGTTGTCGAGTGCCGGCCGGCCGGGATGGTCAGCTAATACTATTAAAACGATTAATTTGAACTTAATGAATATCTAATGTAGGTTGAGTCGAGTGTGAAATAAAACAACCGACTACTAGAGGACACTAGGTGTTTCAAACACTTGTTCTTTATAATAATATGTAATATTATTGGCAAATACTCACAATTGAAACAGCGGTAGCTTTTCGATGTTCGCTTTTTTTAAACACACTTATCACTTAATTGTCGAAAAGAGAACCAACTTTCTTTTGGCGGTTTACCAATAATAAAGAATGAAATAACAGCGTTCAAGTACTTTTGAGAATTTTCATAGCACTAGCGAAGTTATTTGAGTCATACCTAATGTATTCCAAGCATTGTTATTAACTTTTCTGAGAAATAATTCAAAATAGTAAAGTTACAAGATTATATTTATCTTTAAAACTCAAACCCGACCTGGCCAATATCAATTCCACACATAATAATATCCACACACAACCACAAGTATAGTTTCCGAATTCATAAACTGTTAAATGACAGAAAACAAAAAAAAACTATCAAAACAATAATTACGTACAACACAATAACCGATCAAAGCAAATTTGAACTGAGTACTTTTTAGTTCGTACAACTTTACGCGTCATAGAGGGCGCCTCGTATTATAATATGCGTAAAAGATTCATTGATAAAATTCCCGAACGTGGGCTTATTTTACTACAAATCTGGTCGACGAGTACTTGCACACAGTCACATACTTTACTCACACAGACTCACATTTTTCATGTTTTTATAGAGAAGAATAAGATGGCAGATAAAGCCCGGTAAGAAGCCTATCGGTTAGAGCGAGATCGGAGATCGCGTGTCATTGTTACGTAGAACTGTGCAAGATGGCAACGTTGCATTAACCCTGCGTCCCGAATTACGATAAAAGTGAATATACCGCGAACACGACCAACGCGCGACGTCACAATTATTATTCAGTTGCGCTTAATTTTGTGACTATCAAATTTAGTCGGATTCGCGATTCATTTTTATCTCGATTTGGAACGCTGGGTAAGTTGTATTTATGAATGAATCTTCCATTACGCGCGAAGTTTAAAGTTTAGATTTTTATTTTAGATAATTGGTTAAATGTTCCATGACCTTAGATGTTGTGTTGTGTCATGAAATTTTACCGCAAGCCAGGCTTTTTTGCTTATATGGCTCGCACGCCACTGCTTTAGCTGTACGCATAATGAATGTGTTTCCAAAACGCTTTGTACGAATGGGTGGGATATCCACCATGTACCGATGGCGCAACGCCGTACGTCTAGTGGTCCGATGATGGAACGGATTTGGAGCTTTAATCCTTCAGCATAGTTATCTGTGTATTGTTTGGCTTCTTCAATGACAGTCTTCATATTTAGGTACTCATGTATTTCAGTGTTACATGTGAACCAGGCTGCACCAATTATGGTCGTTAAGATGTTGCTTTGGAATCTTTGAAGGCAAAGTATGTTGGAAAAGTAGCTAAAGCCCACAGTTGGATCCCATAGCCAACACCGTACAAAGGCAGACTTAGTTCATCAAACCCTAAACTTACGCCGGCATTTGATTTTCATTGCCTTTCTATTGTGTCTCTAATTACAGTATTCTAAAGGTTAACCCCTGAGTACCCAAGCATTTAAATAGGTTTATATATGGATAAATAGAAAAGGTTGCTTATTTTCGAAATTTAAAGACTACTTCATGAAGAATTTCTTATTTACATTCTTAGATGCATAAACAATAAATAAACCCTCACAATTTAAAAAATCTACGTGGACTTTTAATAATATTAGTACTAAATTAAAACTAAATGACATGAACGCCGGCGTTCGCGCGAATGCAGGCGTTTGTGTGAACACCGGCGTTAGCTTGGGGTTTGAGAGGTTAATGCCATAGACATTATCTACCAGTCTGCCTTTGGGTGGTGCAGAAACATAACATGGCAGGTGCAACTTAATAAATAGATAAACCGAAGAGAGACTAAAATATAATAGTAAATACATTATTATAGTAATATTTTCACCTAGCCGTCAATACACAATAGTATTTCTTCTGCTTAGTTTTAAAATTAACGTAGTTCTTCGATTACGACAATTTAAATATCACAAAGCAGAACAACTTCTGCAAACTTCCTACGAAGACTGCAGTCATTAAAAATATTGCTTGAACTAATTACATTTTATAATCTACCTTTTATTACGAAGTGCTCCTCGCCGCAGGTAGTGTGTAGGAGATCGGGACGCGCGTATTTATAGCCAACAATCGATGTCCACTGACCATAACGTGCTCAATTACACACACCTGACCTATATTTAACAGAAGCGCTTACACGTACATATGACTGATGTGGGCACTGAGCGCGATGAGTGAAGGGACATGCTAGGACGCTCCGCACGCCCGCAGGCTGTTCGCGCTTTCAGCACCAGAGCCTCCGGACTCCTGACACCGCCCCGGTCCAACAGCGAGAAAGTCCTCCACCACACCACTTGTTCACAAAAACTACTATTTACACTCAATGTTTCACACACAAAACACAACTCAGCACCGATACCCATCGTTCAAAATTACGATTTTATGCATTTTACTACGATTTTTCAACAACAGAGCACTCATGTATCGGCACTCATTGACGTTTGACAACTTTAAAATTGCCAGAGGAAATATTTTAAGTGGGTCAGTCCCTGGTCGACCCGGGTCAAGGACTTTTAAATTGTGTCACCATGAAGGTCACACCTCGAACGAGGTGATAACAAGAAAAAAATTGAAGTAAACCCAATAACTATTTTTTTACACGATTTTGATGCTAATTTTATAGAATTTTAATAATAAAATAAAAAATATTTGTTTGATGTTTAGTGACATCTAGCGGAATTTTACTCAGCTACGTTAAAAACTGTTGCACCGACACAGATTCAACAAGAACTGTTTGACTGACAGTTGAAACGCCATTTTGCTATTATTACAGGAGGTTGCATTATCTGTTCGTCAACAATGTAAAGTGAAATGTTTGCTGGATTTTTATAGTGAATGTAATGTGAAGTGAAGTTTTAACCCTTGGAATAAAAACTAGGGTTATGGAGGAACCCAACGAGGAGCTCAGGGTCATTCCCGGTAAGTATAGTGCTGAGAAATTAATGCTCGAAAATGTGAGTGTAAATCGTACGAGGTCGTGTAATGTTAGCTTTCCCGATTTCAGAGCTCTACTTTCTGATAGCGAAATTTCTATCGGGCGGACCCCTGAAAGAGACTGCAAAGGTAAATTAGCTCGGAATATGATCACTTTATTGTCCTTTATAGTTCAGTGAGCTAATTGTGACCATTTCTGTTGCAGACTTTGCTAAAAGAGCTCGAGACTATTGAGGTAGGTTTGAGCTTTTCCTAGTGCCGGGTTTGAGCTTATATTGTTGTTTTGGTCGCGGACGCACGTGGCTGCGGCTGTCAAACGCGCTGAAACTTCGCTGAAAAGTTTTTGTAGAGTTCGCGCTGTTGCAGGTGCTGCCCCGACGACTCGATTGGGAGGGACGCGAGCACGCCCAATCTTACGATGAATTGGTAAGTTTAGCGGACTTTTGCGCTCAAAACTTTGTTTATTTACGTTTTGCCGACTGTTTAGTGACTAGAAATACATAAATTGTGCGAAAACGGCGAAAAAACTTAAATTGTGTTATACTTCAAAACGATCGTGAAAATACGATAGAATATCGTATAAAATATTTTTAAGGTGTTTCAGTGATAAAATTAAAGTTTTTGGCTAATTTGCGAAAAAATTGTTATATCATGCACTATCGAGAAGGAGCCGTGTCGTAATTAGAAGAACTTCTGTCTCGTTTCTTCACACGCTTCGGTGGTTACGTCGCATTTGCCATCTCGTTTTAGCGCTCGACTGCAGTAGTTCTCGGCCGCGATTGGCTGGTGAGAATCCGATCGCTACTCGAACAGTCACGAGCACTGTGTGACATACAATGGCGCCATATTTTGAAATAATGTGATGTGTTTTAAATAATTTACGTAAAAAAGGTGAACTTGCGATTTTTGCTATGATTATTTTGCGCAGCTTCGCCCGCGTATGTCACTCAGGAATAACTATAGCAGCTTTCTGTTGTTGAACAATTTTTATCAATTGGAGCAGTAGTTCCAAAGATCACCCCCTACAAACAAAAAAACAAACTTTACCTTTTTAATACATTAGTCTACCTAGATGATAAAAAAAACTTATTTCGTAATTCAACATAGTGTTATTAATTTGTAAAAATAAGGAACCCTTTGAATTTTTGTACAACCATGATGTTGCATTTAATGCGGTACTTATTATCACAATGAACAGCACTGCCTTTCATACCTATCAATTTTGTGTAGTAAGCCACTGGGTGCAAATGAGTGCACATTTAGTGATTGCGGAAATATTAGTTTTCCAATTAAAAATATCAAATTATAAAGAAAATAACTAAGCCAGACGAAAGAGACACATTCTTGGTTTTCGAAAAATCAGCCAGGTGTGCTTGCCTTATCCGTTCTCGTCACACCACGCATCCATCTTAATATTAAATCAAGATCAAGGATAGCATACCTCAGGGTTAATGTTGGCCTAAAATTGTAACAGCAACACGTAGGAAATCAATCAAATCAAATCAAAAGCATTTATTTCAAATAGACTATTTACAGGCACTTTTGAATAGTCAAATGTCGGTCAGTCCAAGAAATGTAAAGCTAAATTGCACGTTCCAAAGTGTAGATCTCTATGGAGAAGAATGTGCAGGAAACTCCATGGACACTCTTTTAAATCATATTATCAGTTACACAATCTTGGTTACATTTCTCTCGTTGCTTCTATTATGTGAGCACAATGCAAATAAGAAATAAAACTAAAACTCAACTGACGGCGCTCGTTCACGAGCATGACACGTGCATCAGCCCCACTCAGCTCAACCATTTTGAAGGGAACTGAATGACCCAATAAAATGTCCCACCATCAGCGAGACATTTTAGTAAGCATGACAAACTCAACTGTAAAGCGTAATTTTAAAAAAAAAACATTTAACCAAACAAAAATGCTCCATGGTACTTCACATTCACAAATTTTAGAAAAGTGCTTCTACATTATACAATGCTGTTATTTGATAGGTTTAAGGGCCTAATACACTTACGAGTTATTCGGACGGGTTAGGTCTATGTTTTGACGTATTGTGTAGTGTAATAAGGGTCTTACTCGTAAAGAAAAATAAGACGAGTCTGAATATCGTGTGCTGAAAAACGCGTAGTGTAATAGGCCCTATAGGTTTTGATAGATGATTGGTTTAGGTTCTATGTTGAGGGTTCAGCCATGAGTGGTGTTGCAGGCATCCCAGCACTCGGACGTGTCATGGCGGCGCCTGGCGTCAGTGTGCGAGCGCGCCGTGTCACTCGCGCGCCTGGCGCCGGCCGCGGCGGACGTGCCGGACGCGCAGCCCGACGCCGACCGCCTGGCCGCGCGCCTGTCGCTGCTCAGCGAGACGCTGGTGCGGCCGAAACCGCTGTATGCGTCACATAAGCAGGACCATACCTTAGGTAAGTTATACGGCCCTCACGCCCCACCCGCTTTTTTTTATGGTGGAAAAAATCATCCAATGACAACCCCCGCTCTTGGGCGGAGCGGAAGATAGTGTAAGACTCTTACTGACTAAAAGCCCACCCCGTTTCTTCTAGCCTTCATACTGGGGCTCGAGTTCCCTTTCGGTTAACCCTGGCCCCAGCAGGCTTCAACCCGGCTGGGCCCCTACTGTCGCTGACAACTCCTTGAGGCGCGCGGGAACAGTGCGCGCCATCGACGACTTGGGCTTGGCCCGGACAGTTACCGGACGGCCGGACAGCGAGCTACCCATTGCTCACTGTCCGTAAGCCCGCGCCTACGGCGGCCACGCCCCACCCGCTGATATCACGACCTCGATTTCCAGCCACCGTAGGCGTGGGCTTGCGGCTGTCCGGTAACCTTCCGGATCGAGCCCGAGTCGTCGACGGCGCGTATTGTTCCACGCCCGCCTTAATTCATTAACCCGTTGTGTGTCTAAACGTGGATCCGCGCGAGACGCAATGGCTTTTTTTAATTGTGTCTCTAATTACGGCAATCGATAGGTTAAACCCCAAGGCGAACGCACATGCGTTCGCGCTGTCACTGTGTCTCTAATTGACACGATTGAAAGGTTAAGGAGATGTTGACTAAAGCGTAGAGGCCCAGCAGGTTCGAAGTCTAATACTTGGACTATGGGTTGTGCGGAAGAGAAGCCTGGAGTCCAGTGGCGTAACTAGAGGGTGGCAAGGCTGGCAAAATTCCACGGGCCCCTGCCCCGTTGGGGCCCCCGGTCCGAGAGACCTTGAGTTCAGAAGAATTCAATCTACAAATTCAAATCAATTATTAAGATTTATTAAACGCATTCATAAGAAAAGGATCAATTTCTAATTCTGATACGCCACTAGGAAGCCTACGTTCAGAGACGAAATATAAAAATCCTTGTGTATTGGAGATTTACGATTTATTAATAAGAAAGAATATTTTACATCTGTACTTCAGTGATTTATCAAAATTAAATTACTAAGTTGACGGTTTTCCTGGGGCCCCATCTAATGATTTTGCCACGGGCCGCAGATGGTATAGTTACGCCACTGCTGGAGTCCTGGCACGAAGTCAAAGATGAAACATTGCAGTGTGTCTTAGTCAGTAAAAGTCTGACATACTGTCAGCCCAGTCAAAATTCAAATTCTTCCTTTCTTCTCATCCTTTGCGGAACCATACACAACAACAAGCTCCGTAATGATTATTTATTTATTGCACACCTTAGCTTATTGCAGGACAAACATTTACAAAAAGAATAAGTGAAGTGTGGAGTTAGTTTAAGACTAGAGTGAATAGGCTCTTAATAAACTAGTGCGCCTTATCATCAGAGATTGCATCACTGCTTACCATCAGGTGGCAAATCAAGCACTAGTTTATATCAATTTAAAAAAAAAAGTGATACTTGCATAATATTTGTCTTCAACACGGCCTGCCCTCAACATGGTCCTCCTATACTCACATTGTATTATGCAATCTCTATATAACTAAACTCATCCGAATCAGTCAGGGTCCGATCTAAGGCGGGGCAAGCCGGGCATTTGCCCAGAGAGCGGCAGAAAATGAGGGGTGGCAAAATTGACTTCTTGCTGTCTTCTAACTTAGCCATCCACACCCAAATTGTCAGGTTGAGAATTTTACTAGCCATCTTCCAACCTACTTCAGGTTGGATAGTGAAAATTATAATAATAATAACCCCATCGCCGTTGACGTCGTGGTGGGGCTTATGCGCTCCAAACCCTTGGTCTGTAGCGGTAGAGTTTGCTTTGTCGTAGCATGGCTAGGGCAACCCGTAGGGCAGTTTTGTGGCGAACTGTTGGGCATTAGCGACCCCACGGACCCGATCTCCCGGGAGAATTCTTGTTGTTCATCTCTGGTTTGCCTTTATTGGCCGGCCGTAGTGAATACTGACGAAAAACAGAGCTCCCTCCTCTCTCTTGCCTTTATTGGCTGGCTTGAGTGGAGATTCGAAAGAGCTCAAAAATGCGCTCGGGAGAAGGATGAAGGATGATGAGGGGAATCCAGTAAGGTGCAGGTAGGGATCTTGACCGTATTTCCGGGATTATCCTGATAGCCGTGGTATACCGCTCCACTCCTCAAGCACATGAGGATATGCTGCCCTCTTGTTGCTACGTCACTTCGTGCTAGCGACCGTATTGGGGGCCCATTTGTTGAATGTGCAAGTCACCCCCCCTGCCTTTTTATCGATGGAAATTAAAACCATTGTTCAGGCAGGGGCCATAGTTTTAACATAGTTCCTGGTAACCAGTCCAATTAAGACTCCAAAAACCATAGCCTTATATTATTTTCCACATGTTGCAATAGTTTCCTTTCAACCGGGGGTTGTCCATGGATGCACACACACTAACTCGTTCGAGATTTACCTACCCACTTTATTTTATTGTCATTATTTTTTTTTTTTTTTTTAACCAATTTTTACACATTTACGCTAAAACCCTATTTTTTATGGATTATGTGCCTAAACCATATATATATATGTATGTATATTATTTCAGTATCTATCCATCACTAATAAATACATTATATTGAACCCCAAAACCAGTTTTGCGTCCGTTGCGTCACAAGGTTCAGTTGAAAACCAGCGTCAGGCACTAGTTGTCTGGCAATCATGCTGAACTGGACCTATTTTGGTGCAGCCATGAGGCACACAACAACTGTATTTTTATTTTTTTTTTCTTTATTTTTTTAATTGCTCTTTTTGATTCTTATTTTTGATACGTGTTTTTTTTTGTTTATTATTGTGTTTGGGCCTTGTGCTGTACCAAATAAATTATTTTTCTTTCTTTCTTTCTTTCTTTCTTTCTTTCACTAGCATGCACATACAGGGATAATCACCGTTTGGTACCACGTCCCATTAAAAGCGTCTAAAAGGGCCTCTGCGAGTTGGTTTCGGCTCCTCGTACGCCTTTCAAAGGTCCAGGACCTCAGGGTCCTGAGATAAATAAATATATAAAAAATAATAATAATATTTGTGTTTTTTAGTAAGTCCTTGGATGGTTTATTTAATTATTCTTAGGAGAACCAACAGCTATAACTAATGAATAACGACAATATAAGAAACATTGAGCCAATTACAGGTTCTCACGGTTAGAAATATACAAAGTAGTAGAAAACTTACGATCACTGACAAGCAAGATAAAAAAAAGAACTCAATAAAACATCACTCAAGTATAGTCAACACTATGCACTTTTGAAGAAGTCCGCATTCAGCTGGGTGCGTACGTTTTAGTGTTGAATGGGTCAAAAGAGAACTCTTTACATAGAACATTAAAGTCCTTACTCGCTCGCACCCTTATATCCCCACAAGACCAGTCAAAATCAGTCAGATGTTGGTGTTTGTGTGTCAGTCCGTCGGCTGGTGTCGCGCGAGCTGGGCGTGGGCGCGGCGGCGCGGGCGGGCGGGCGCGGCGGCCAGGCGCTGTTCCCGGCGCGCATGCTGGCCGGCCTGCAGCTGCAGCGCCGCACGCTGGGCCACCTGTCCGCCGTCTACTGCCTCGTGTTCGACTGCACCGGCCGCTACGTCTGCACCGGCGCCGACGACATGCTCGTCAAGGTACGATACATACTCATCGTCATCATTTCAGGTGGAAGGTGGATCACACTGCCACGCACCCCGCAGCGTAGTGCGTGAATGCGTGTCTTAACGTTGCTTAAAGTATCTCTGTTTGTTGAAAACACGTACAGTCCAGCGCACTGAAAATGCATCCACCCGCGTTCATGCAGATCACGCGCCAACATGCGGAGAAACGCACTCACGCGCGTGGGTGCGGGGCGACACGCAAGTTATGGCACACTGAGTCTCGTAGTACCGTGCGTGATTTTGTATGAAATAAGTGCGTGCTTGAATGAATTTACAAAACGCACCTACGCGCTTGAGTACGTAAAAACCCACACGATGATACAGATTTATTTATTTATTTATTTATTTAAACTTCATGTACAATAGTGGTACATAGGCGGACTTAATGCCACAAGGCATTCTCTACCAGTCAACCTTTGGGTTAAAAAAGACAACACTGTGGTAGGTTTGCACAATAAACAAATACATAATAACAAATAGTTCAAATGGAAAAATATAAAATAAGTTATTTATAATAATAAAATACATACATATGCTAAAATAATAAACTAATAAATACTATGAAAAATATGAAATCACTATGAGAACTTAATAACAATACTGAACGAAGACCGAACTAAGGTTGAGAGGACTTCAAGTAGTAGTTCCGAATTTTACGTTTAAAGGATAATTCAGATGGATGGATGGATGATGGATGGTACAGATCTTCACTCCCGCAAGAACGGGTTTTCACGCGCTTCGCTGCGTGGCGCGTGGCAGTGTGATAACCACCTAAGACGCTGAACTTCGCCAAAAATCCCATTTACAACCGAATACTTACATATGTACAGATTATAACGACATTCTTCCCGATAGGTATGGAGTGCGATAGACGGGCGCCTGGTCGCCACTCTCCGCGGCGTGGGCGCCGAGATCACGGACATTTGCATCAGTGCTGACGGAGCGCTGCTGGCGTGCGGCTCCGTGGACCGGCTCGTGCGCGTGTGGGGGCTGGCGGGGGCGGAGCCGCGCGCCGTGCTGGCGGCGCACGCGGGCACCATCACGTCGGTGCACTGGGCGCCGCCCGCTAGGTAAGATCACAGACATATGCATCAGTGCTGACGGAGCGCTGCTGGCGTGCGGCTCCGTGGACCGGCTCGTGCGCGTGTGGGGGCTGGCGGGGGCGGAGCCGCGCGCCGTGCTGGCGGCGCACGCGGGCACCATCACGTCGGTGCACTGGGCGCCGCCCGCTAGGTAAGATCACAGACATATGCATCAGTGCTGACGGAGCGCTGCTGGCGTGCGGCTCCGTGGACCGGCTCGTGCGCGTGTGGGGGCTGGCGGGGGCGGAGCCGCGCGCCGTGCTGGCGGCGCACGCGGGCACCATCACGTCGGTGCACTGGGCGCCGCCCGCTAGGTAAGATCACAGACATATGCATCAGTGCTGACGGAGCGCTGCTGGCGTGCGGCTCCGTGGACCGGCTCGTGCGCGTGTGGGGGCTGGCGGGGGCGGAGCCGCGCGCCGTGCTGGCGGCGCACGCGGGCACCATCACGTCGGTGCACTGGGCGCCGCCCGCTAGGTAAGATCACAGACATATGCATCAGTGCTGACGGAGCGCTGCTGGCGTGCGGCTCCGTGGACCGGCTCGTGCGCGTGTGGGGGCTGGCGGGGGCGGAGCCGCGCGCCGTGCTGGCGGCGCACGCGGGCACCATCACGTCGGTGCACTGGGCGCCGCCCGCTAGGTAAGATCACAGACATATGCATCAGTGCTGACGGAGCGCTGCTGGCGTGCGGCTCCGTGGACCGGCTCGTGCGCGTGTGGGGGCTGGCGGGGGCGGAGCCGCGCGCCGTGCTGGCGGCGTAAGATCACAGACGCGCTGCTATACTTTTAGACCTACTGTCCACGGACGAGTAGATTGAGGCGCGTATTCAGGGCCCGATCTAGCTATTTAGCCGCTCCGGGCAAAGATCATTTTCGCCGGCCTTCACATACACGAAACCATCTAAGTCACGAGTCCTTAAGTCTTAAATATTTCCACTACCTGAAGTAGGTTGGAAGGGCCACAAAATGCTCAACCTGCCATCTTGGGTACGGATGGCTAGGTTGGAAGATAGGAATAAGTCAATTCCCCCCCCTCCCCCCTCGTGTTTTGCCGCTCTGGGCAAATACCCGGCTTGCCCAAGCAGATCGTGTCGTGGTCGTGCGTCCAAGTACATGGACAAGACGTAACTTCCCTGGTTCTGTGTTCTAATATCGGCGACAAGCTTACGCAAGCCAAGCCAAACAGAGACTTGTGTAGACTTGGCAAGCGTGTAGTGAATGGTCGTCCGCAGGAAGGACGTGCGGTGGCTGGCGTCGACGTCGACGGACTGCTCGGTGGCGTTCTGGACGTGCTCGCCGGACGGGCAGTTCCTGTCGCAGCCCGTGCAGTACGTGGAGCGCATGCGGCCCGGCGTGTGCCACATGATCTGCGCCGCCTGGTCGGCGGGCGGCGCCTTCCTGGCCGCCGGCAGCGCCGACCACCACGTGCGCATCTACACCGTGGAGCACGAGCCGGGGGGCCCCAAGCGGGTCAGTAACTAGCTCCCCTCCACTTATTTATTTTATCTTCATGCAACATACATAGGCGGACTTAATACCTAACTTACTATTATATTTATCTATTTATTTATCCCTCGAGCGCCGATTGTACCATACGTCTGTACAACTTGGAAGTCCTTGAAAAACTATTAATTTTCACACGTTAATACGAAATTTATTTGGCCGAAAATGTTGATTTCTTTATGTATGTTTTACTTGAAAAATCCAGAAACGTTTTTCTTTTTATTTACGTAAATTAGCCTCCTGGCGCTCGTGGGGAGCTTTATGCGCATATTACTTTACAAAGCCGGACTTGATTCCATAGGCATTATCCAACATGGCAGGCGCTACTTAATAAATTCCCTTATTGTAAAAACCAACTATCTTCATTTTTGTTTTATTATGTTTTATTTATTTATTTATTAACACTTCTTGCACAGAAAAACTGTACAAAGGCGGACTTTAGGCGGGTTTTAGTATTATATTCGATCAAATCTTTACATTATTTTGCCTTTTGCCGAAGCCATCTTGGTAAATAAATGTCGTAGCTAATAATCAGTTTTGCTTGCAGATTCATCTTGATGAGACGAATTGATAGCTATAATTAACTTAATATGATTTTTTTTTTATATACTATTGTGTGTTCGTGTTATGGGATCTTTAATCATATGTGTTGAAAGAGAGAGAAATCATATAGTCATCGGCACGAATATTGAGCGCTGGCTTCAATTTGCGCAGAAGTCAAATATTCGGTCTCTTTAGTGGTGCGACGCGAGACGTGGAATGTCAGTGATTGGTTCTCGCGCCATCGTGTCATTGACGTCACTCGTGATTCGTTCCCTGCGCTTGCTGCATGTATCTATCAACGACGACGATTGGCTCGCCAATGTATGGAATGCGCAAAGCGATCCTCAATATTCGTGCTCATAACTATAATAGACGTCTAGTGGCTGCAAGGTCATTGCTGTGTGCTCGTAAAGTGACATGGTACGGTGTGCAGGTGCTGGAGACGCCAGTGCACGACGACGCGGTCGACAGCATCGCGTGGGCGCACCGCGGACTGCGATTTGTATCCGGCAGTAAGGTAACTACGAACATTCTACACTTCTGCTTCCAGCCCTTATCCCAGAGAGCGCTCGAGCCCCGGTATGAAGGCTAGAAGGAACGGGGTGGGTCTTTTAGTCAGTAAGAATCTAACACTATCTCCCGCTCCGCCCAAGAGCGGGGGATGTCATGATTTTTTACCACCATAAAAAAGCCCTCATCCCAGATTCAGATTTATTTATTGTTGGTCACAGGTAAATACAGCTCTAAAAATTATTGTTATAACAAGTATCACCGTAACATACCCATGTGGTGTACTTTGAAAACAGTTACAAGTCAAAATAAAAGCAAACCTTCACAGTACACAAAATAACAAAGGCAACATGATATTAATTACCACTAGAGAAAATAAATAAATTAGGTATACATATCAATTATTATTTGTCGTAATTATCGCATCATTCTAATATTAAATGAATTTTAGTCAAAACATTTGTCATCTATGAATCCCATATTACATCCCATATTTTGACTGGCCTGTTGGCCTAGTGGTTAGTGTGTGATAATTGTGGAATATTATTTCCTTTATTTTTCTTATATTACATATTTTTGATATTTTTAAATATTTTTAATATATATATATAAAAAAAACATTTAAAAATATAAAAACAGTAGTCCACCGATGTCGGGAGCAGGGTCCAAGCTACCGGTGGTTAGGGCTTCAGAGACAGGAACTTCCTCACAATGCGAGCCGTATCGAGGAGTACTGCCTTTTGTATCTGGCCCTTGATCCAACCGCGCAACGACAGCTTCGACAGATGGTCGTCGAAGCTTTTGGCAATAAGACCATTGGCGGTTACGACAATCGGCACAATGACAGCCGAGTCCACACTCCACATGTCGACAACCTCGTGTGCTAAGTCGAGATATTTCATTTGTTTCTCTTTCTCAGCTTTCACGAGATTCTCGTCATGCGGGATGGTGATATCGACTATCATTGCACGGCGCGCTAATCGGTCTATCACCACTATATCCGGCTTATTGGCTACAATAGTCCGGTCAGTAATGATAGACCGATCCCAGTACAAAGTGACATGGTCATTTTCGAGAACTGGGTCGGGCACATACTTGTAATACGGTACCTCTAAATCCACTAGGTTGTACTTCAAAGCAAGTTGCTGGTGGATAATCCTGGCTACTTGGTTATGTCTGTGCAAATATTCGCCGTTAGCCAAACGAGAACAACCAGAGATAATGTGTCTAATGGACTCTCCAGGTCGATGGCATGCCCGACACACGTCCACCGTCCCATCCTTCATTACATATCTCCGGTAGTTGTTCGTTAGGATAACTTCGTCCATAATCGCACAGACAAAGCCTTCAGTTTCCCCGAAGAGGTCACTGAAACGTAACCAGGCCACGGACGCCAAGAAATCTACATCAGGCTCGTGAAGAGCCCGGAAAAAGCGCCCGTGGAGCTCCTTGCCTTTCCATATTTCCTTGCGGTTATCAGTAGTCATTATTACAGGTTTATGCCAGTCCTCTTTAGCCATGGATAACGGGGTGAGTCCCTTGTCCACTGCGACCACATCTCGGTGCATACCCACATCGGTTTTAAGAAAATATTCTCTGAGACTGCACACCTCGCGGTTGTGCAGGGTCTTTGCGTTTAAAAAGCCTCGACCTCCACACTTCCGCGGGATGTACAGTCTCATCACCGAGGATCGTGGGTGATGCATCCGATTTGCCGTCAGCAATGTACGAACTCGTCTATCCAGGGCGTCAAGTTCGGTCTGAGTCCATTTGAGTATGCCAAAAGAGTACATTAAAACCGGCATGACCCAACCGTTGAAGGCGCGCACCTTATTTCCGCCCGACAGAAGGCTATTTAATACCTTCTTCAGGCGGCCAAAGAAGCGTTCCTTCAGCGATTGCTTCATGTCAGCATTGTTAATGCCCAAGGCTTCTGACATACCCAAATACTTATAGGTTTCGGTCGAGGAAAGGGATCTAAGGTGTATGGAATCCGGGAGTTGAATTCCCTCGGATTCCATAATCTCCCCTCGCTTTACATGCATGCCTGCACATTTGTCCACACCAAATTCCATCCTGATGGCACTACTGAAAGTTTCAGTTACCTTCAGTAGCTCCATCAATTGCAAAGTGCTGGGGGCAAAGAGTTTCAGGTCATCCATGTAAAGAAGGTGAGATATGACCTGACCACCTCTTCTCAACCGATAGCCTAGTCCTGAATCCTCCAACAATGTGCTAAGAGGATTCAGGGCTAAGCAAAACCAAAGCGGACTCAGACTGTCGCCCTGAAATATTCCCCGTTTAATCCAGATAGGCTCATCATTCCCCTGGATCGGTCGACATCCTGGATAGCGAAGGACCGTCTTCCATTGCCTCATACATGACTCAAGGAAGGTGCGTAAAGTTACATCTATTTTGTATAACTCCAGCACTCTCATGAGCCATGTATGTGGAACAGAATCATAGGCCTTCTTGTAATCTATCCAACATGTCGACAGATCCTTGCGGGATCGACGAGTCTGTTGGCTTATGGCCATGTCTATGAGGAGTAGCTCCTTAGTACCCCGGGACCCATTCCTACATCCATTCTGAGAGGGAGAAATTATATGATTATTTTCTATGTGTATATTAATTTTTGCTCTCAGGATGGATGTAAGAAGTTTATAGACCGTTGACAAACATGTAATTGGTCTATAGTTCTTGGGATCCACGGGGTTACCTGTCTTATGGAGCAGGTGGGTAACGCCAGTTGTCAGATATTCTGGTAGCGACCCAGACTCTAAGATTGACTGGAATTGCGACGCCAGGGGCGCGTGTGAGCTGCTATACCATTTCAGCCAGAAATTTTGCAGTCCGTCCGGTCCCGGTGATTTCCAGTTCGGTAACGGACGAACTGCTTTGGCTACATCCTCTGGGGTGATGGTAACTTTTTCCATTTCTGGTATAGCTTCACACACGCGCTCGACGTCACACATCCAGCCACCCTCAGTGTGACTGACAGGTACCGACCAAATGTTTCGCCAGAATGTAATCGTGGCCAAATCATCCGGGCGGCACTCGTCAATCACACTGTGTTCAGGCCGCTCCCAAGCTCTGTACACCCACCTCTCATCGCTCTGGAACATGCGATTCTGTGAGTACCGGTCAACTCGCCGCTTATACCGCCGAATGCGGCTCGCCCATGCACAAACTTTCTGCTTCAGGAAGTCGATGCGCTCTGTGACACGAGACATGTATCCTTGAGGACTATAATACCTGTCCCCAAAAACGCCCGTCTCACAAAGCGCATCACTCGTGGTCGTGTATTACCCTCCCTGAAGCAGTGTAGTTTGCCGATGAGTACCCTGGCCTCATCAATACGCCTCTCAATCCTGCATTGCCAGGCTGGTGCAGCAGTCTTCGGTCGTATAGTTCCATCCATATTTGGAAACTTAATTTTGGCTAAACGACATGCCGCAACAGCCCCACAATACAAGATTGAGTGCGTATCAACAAGGTTCTCGCTACTCTTAAAGATATTTTTGAGTAACGAGTCCAAAGCACACACCAGCGCCCTATTTTTTTTGTGCATGGGTAACCGTGGCAAACGGGGCCTAAGCTCAGTCGGAGTCGACATGTACTCGCACAACGCATCCTCCAGTGCGCTCCTCAATCTTTCGTTGCACTGGCTACTTACTGTGACAACCCTATCATCTGCATCATCATTATTATGGTCGGACCGCGGCGGGATTGCGTTAGTAGTCGGCGTTGCCGCGGTCTGTGTTTGCGTAGATGTGGAGACGATTTGGTTGCTCAGTATCTCTGAGCGCAGCCGATCAAGTGCAGCGTCGTCCAACCTGTGGTTGCGTTGGATAACCCGCACCTGATCCGACAATCGTTGAGCCGAGACGTTCACGGTTGGTTCCAGGTCCTGAAAAAGAGACAGCATCCTTTCACGGTACGCAGTGAGGTTAGTTCCCCCCACTGTAGACCCGTAATATGCGCGCATGACGTTCTCGTTCATTGACTGAGTCCATCTCATGCGCTGCACACAACCACCGGCAGCGGGGACCCGGCTCGGGGCCGGTTGGCCCCTAGGTCCCATGCTCTTCGGTGGCCGGCCTCTCCCCGCTCGGCGTACAGGTGTTGGCGACGTCGGCGGGGAGAAATACTCGTCGCTCGAGCTCGACGCAACTGCAGCCGCCGGTGACACTGGTGATCCGGGGTCTGGCGGCGGCGAGGCGGAGCTGAGCGACGAGCCCGGGGGTGGATGTCGTGCGCGTCGTGCAGCTGCTCTAGTTAACATAATATTTCTTTCGATTCATTCCATTTTTTCGGTTTGTTGTTGATTGATTACGTCGTTTATGACAGACGTCATTTGGTGTTTTTTCTTATTCTTCTATTTTCATCGATAATTTTACTTGTTTGCTTGATTTGGATAGGTTTTCTTATTGTAAATTTATTAAGGCTTCTTTTATAGTATAAATTGTTTCACAGTTTTGGATAAAGGGCGTGTTTTACAAATTTAAAATGGAATAGGAAAAATATGTGACTTGTTACTAGAGTGTTGCCAGGTTATTATATTACTTGTGGTCGGCGCAACACGTTTTTTTCTTCCATTCTGTCCTGACACCCGTCACACTATCACTAACTCCCTTTTCTTTCATATCACTCCTCACACCATCCATCTTTCCTTCGGCCTTCCTCTTCATCCATCTACATGTATATTCAGAACTCTTTTAGCAACATGCGTTTCATCCCTCCTCTTCACATGATCATACCAAGACAAATGATTTTCTTTCAAATACTTAATTATTATTGTATACTAGCTTTTGCCCGCAACTTCGTCCGCATACATAAAATATAGCCTATGTCACTCAGGAATAAAGTAGCTTTCTATCGGTGAAAAAATTTTAGCAATCGGACCGGTACGTCCAGAGATTACCTCCTACAAACACAAAAACAAATTTTACTTCTTTATTAAATCAGTGCAGATATTTTGGGCACTTATAAAACGTCAGAAGCTAGTGCACGGAACTAGCGCCCTAAAATACTAACAAATGTGGTCATTGGTCTCGTGGTTGCAAGCGTGACTGGTGAGCGTGACGTCCTGGATTCGATTCCCGTGTCGGGCAACAAGTGCTGTTGGATTTATCCAATTTTTTGTTTGTTGTACAGGACGTACTGTACGTTGACTATGTTTGTTGTACAGGACGTACTGTACGTGACAATATGTTGTACAGGACGTACTGTACGTGGCTATGTTTGTTGTACTGGACGTACTGTACGTGGCAATATGTTGTACAGGTCGTACTGTACGCGACAATATGTTGTACAGGTCGTACTGTACGCGACAATATGTTTGTTTGTTATGCAGGACGGCAGCGCGGCGCTGTGGACGCTGCACGCGACGCAGTGGAGGCATGTATTGTTGCAGCCCAAGAACACGCAGCAGGATGGAAAGAAACTCAAGGTAGATAGATATATTCTTTCTTTTCTTTGTCTTTTTAGGTAAACTACAGGCAGTGATGGTTTGTCGGATATATCCGTTCCTATAGTACAATACAAATGTGTAAAAAACCTGTAGTGTAGATAAGTTATACTATAAATGAATATTATTTCTAGCTTCCTAATTAATAAGATGCTTAAACTAGGTTTTTTTTTGTGGGTAAAAATCATCCAAATGACATCCCTTGGGCGGAGCGGGAGATAGTGTCAGACCCTTACTGACTAAAAAAACCCTCCCCGTTCTTTCGTGCCTTTCACACCAGGGCTGAGCTACCTTTCGGAGCTGACCCTGACCCCAGTAGGCTTCGACCCGGCTGGGCCCCTACTGTTGCTGACAACTCCTTGAGGCACGCGGGAACAGTGCGCGCCGTCGACGACTTGGGCTCTTACCGGACGGTCGGATAGCGAGCTACCCATTGATCGCCGTCTACAAGCCCGTACTTAAACTAGGTCAAAAAAAAGTATCAAAACATTAGCATAATGAGTAAATTTTCTGTATCATCGTAGGACATTCTACATGGAGCAGTCTTGTGTCGTTTGCATCGTATTAAATTGTGGAATAAATGTTTTTTAATACACTTACTCGAAGACTGGCTCTTATCGCACTAAAAATGTGCTTATCACCTTCGTGTTTTTTTTTTTAATTTATCACGATAAGGGTTTTTTCATTCCTATTTTGTCAGATACCGATTTGGGTTTTTGAATTTTGCTAAAGCGTCCTTAAGCTTTAGCAAAATTCACTCGCTCAATTTTAGGTAAACTAGCCGTAATACATTAACATTACGCGTAAGCACATAGCACGCACACATAGAATCTATTGTTCGCTCAATTTTATACTTTAACTCAACATATCTTGATACTTGAAGGTATTATTTTATTTTGATAGAGCTAAGTTTGTGTTTTTATATACCCGAGTTGGACGGTTAATAGAGTGTTGTGTTGGTGTGCAGATGACGATGGTCTGCTGGGACGTGTCGGACGCGTTCGTGATGACGGCGGTGTCGGACAACACGATCCTGGTGTGGTGCGCGCGCGCCGGCGCGTGCGTGCGTGAGCTGCGCGCGCACCGCGACGAGGCCTACGTGCTGGAGGCGCACCCCTTCCTGCCCGGCGTCTTCCTGTCCGCCGGACACGACGGACAGCTCTTCGTGTGGGACGCCAAGGCCGACCAGCCCATCGCCACTTTCCACAACAGGATCGACGGTACGCACCACTAACAATACCTACACTAATATAATAACGGGGTAAAAATCGTTTTTTTTTTGTTTGTGGGAGGTAATCTCAGAAAGTACTGGTCCAATTGCTGAAATTCTTTCACCGATAGAAAGCTGCTTTATTCCCGAGTGACATAGACTAAATTTTATGTACGAGGGCGAAGCCGCGGGCAATTTTTATTTCATCGCCACTCTTCTCAAAAACGGAGAATGGAAACATCGTGAGGAAACCGGCATGTCCTAAAACCAAAAAATCGAAGACATGTGACATTCACCAACTCGCACTGGGCCCGCGTGGTGATAAATTACACCCAGACACAGAACAAGTGATCATGCTCATCACATAAACATTTGTTCTGGGTGGGTATCGACCTTCAGCATAGCAGTCAGGGTCACTAACCACTAGACCAACAGGCCAGTCGATGATGATGATGAAAAGTTGTGTTATCATCCCCAGGGCATGGAGACGGCGCGATCTTCGACGCCAAGTGGGGCAGTGGCTCCACCGTGGCCGCTACAGACTCCCACGGCCACCTGCTGCTGTTGGGGCTGGGCAAGGGCCACCGCCTGTACGGCGCGCTACCACCTGAGCTGTTTTTCCACACCGACTACCGGCCCGTCGTGCTGGACGCGCACGGCGGTGCACACGACGAGCAGACGGACACTCCCCCTCACTTGTTGCCGCCGCCCTTCTTAGTGGACGTGGAGGGAGCGCCGCACGCGCCGGAGTACCAGCGCCTGGTGCCGGGGAGAGAGAACCTGGCGCTGTCGCAGCTGATCCCGGCAGCAGACGCGCCGCGCTCGCGCATCGACGCCATGATCGAGGCGCTGGCAGTGGCCGGCGGCCGGGAGCCCCGGGGCGTGTGGCGGGGGGAAGGTACACACATCATATAACTACTACTAGTACATCGACGCCATGATCGAGGCGCTGGCAGTGGCCGGCGGCCGGGAGCCCCGGGGCGTGTGGCGGGGGGAAGGTACACACATCAAGTAAACTCTTTTTTGTCCGTATACCTACTCCTAATAAGGTTCAATTGAAAACCAGTGACCAGTCAGATTATCACTGAACTGGGCCTTTTTTGGCGCAAACGTGTGACATAAAATATTAGTTTTCTTTTTTTTTTTCTACAATGCTTTGTGCGCGGAAATAAATGTTTTTCTTCTATCATTATACTATATTATTTTTAGAATATACAAAACCTGAATGTAGTTTGTTCAAAATCAGTAACTGAATTGATTGCGATAATAATTTTTACACTAGACCCAAATTTATTGGACATCACCGGCACTACGTACAACATAGGTCATAGCGGGCGTTAGGTGCCAGCGCACAGCTGGGCGCGGGACCCAAACAACCACTCAGTCGCCCAGTAACCATTATACCAACAATTTATGTGGACAACATTACAAGCTAATAACTTTGTGATTTATTATGACATAGTTATGAAATGTTGTTCATAGATTCTTTACATAAAATACTAGACACGGTTTTGGATATACAAAAACTAACGTCGTATAATCGATACAACTGATTTTTCACCAGTTTCTCTGATAGATACAGCCTGACCACAACTTGTTCTTACGGGCGAGCGGTAAGCGGGGGTGACTGTTCTTCAACATTTTCACACTCTTGATCTTACCGCTCGCCGCCCCGCGCTTAGTTACCGCTCACAGCGCCAAGATCGTGAATTGGCCGTTAGTTACATCTTGTGTATAATTTGTTCCGTTACGTCGTAGGTGTGAGATATACAGCGGGCAGTTGGCAGCGTGGCGACCCACTACTAGTGCCGCAGTGCACCAGGCCCATAGTGCAGCCACTAGCGCCCGCCGCGCAGGAACACATACACAAGACATGGTGAGTACTACATCGTCTGTGTAAGGTCATACATCTATACTTGGCAAAAGCCTTTGACAAGGTGACAGTGCCTCCGCTTTTGTATAAACTTAAATAACTTGGCATTAGAGAAAATCAACACTAAATATTTAAAAATTATCTCACACATCGCACCCAATGTATTCGAATAAATTAAAATATTAGCAGTGACTTACCCATCGCTTTGGTGTACCTCAAGGTAGTGTCTTGGGTCCTACGCTACCTCTAAATCGTATTGGAGGTAAAATTATATCTTATGCGGGTGATACGATGCTCTTGTTCTTGGTAGATACTTGGGAGAAGTGTTTAAAAGTGCAAATGGTTTTAATCTACACTCTCTCTCTTTGCTTAACCTTATCCCATTTCATTTGGGGTCGGCTCTCCTCGTCATTTTTCGCCACACATTTCGGTTCTGGGTCGTCGAGTCATTCACTTCGGCTTACTTTAGGTCATTGCTAATTACAGACATCCAAGTTAGAAGGGGTCTACCACGCACGATTTTAATCTACACTAGTATTATAAAAAGGTAAAGTTTGTTTTTTTGTTTGTATGAGGTAATATCTGAAAGTACTCGTTTGATTGCTAAAATTTTTTGACTAATAGAAAGCTGCTTTATTTCTGAGTGACTTAAGCTATATTTTATGTACGCGGGTGAAGCCGTGGTCAAAAGCTAGTAGGTCATAAAGTAGTATGTCGTCTGTGTAATGCTCAGAAGTTTGTTATAGAGTTTCCGTGCCTACCTTACATCTTCAGATCAATTCGATTGTACCTTACCGTCAGAGTGCATCTCATGACAATTCTAGTATAGTTATCGGCACGGATCTTGAGCGCTCGGCGTCAGAGTGGGGATCGCTTTGCGAATTCCATACATTGACGAGCCATCGTCGTCGTTGGTAGATACATGCAGCAAGCGCAGGGAATGAATCACGAGTGATGTCTATGACACAATGGTGCGGCGTGCTAATCACTGACATTCCCCGCACCCGCGTCTCACGTCGTATCACTATTGAGACCGAATATTTGACTTCTGCGCAACTTGAAGTCGGCGCTCAAGATCCGTGCCGTATCTATAAGCCCAAACGTGACTAAAATACCTTGTTTTATTTCGGAGTTCCAGTTCTACCTGCCGCCTTCTGGTTCCATCATCACGACGATCAAAAAGTTTACGGTGTCGGTAACCGGAACAAAACATCAGTTAAAAATACATGTTTCGTTTCAGTGCGGAACTAAACGCATTAGAACAGAGCTGGTACCGGCGCGAGATGCGGCGCCGGCCGCTCATGATCAGCACGGCCACGGAGGGCGGCGGGGGCCCCCGGCGGCGCGCGGGGCGGCGCGCGCGGGGCCCCGCCGAGCGGCCCCGGCCGCGCCCGCGCCTGCACGAGGAGCCCCCGGAGCCCGAGAGCGCCAGCTGCAGCGACACCAGCGACGAGTGGGTGCAGCGCGCCACCAGGAACGACCGCTCCACGCCCGACTCCAGGAACACCAGCCTGGACCTCAGCGATACTGACACCAGGTACTTAGGTGTACTCTATTGTGTGCCTTTTAATATATACCTTATTCCCGTTTAGAATAGAAATTATTTAAACTGTTTTTACTGTTAAAAGCAAAGTGGTTACAATACGAACTATTGCAGCCGCCATTTGTCATGCCACTAAATTAATTAAAGTCAAAATTAGACGAAGGGACAGTAATAAGAGGTTTTCATAAACTACATAACATTAGTTGAAGTGAACAAAGTATATATTTATCTACACGTAAAAGTTTTTAATCGACGTGACGTGACGTAAACAAAGCGCGTCACGGTTTGAAAGGCAAGAGGGAACGGGGTGGGTTTTATAGTCAGTAAGAGTCTGACATTATCTCCCACTCCGCCCAAGGGCGGGAGATGTCGTTTGGATGATTTTTACCTACTAAAATAAGAAAAAAAAAAGTATCACCAAGGGGAGGAGGGGGTTAAAAAATGCTAAAAAAAAGATCACGTGATGAATGGACGGCCCCTATACGTCACTATTATCTTAACGCGTATAGACCATAAGTAGCGTAGTTGTTATTTTTACTAGAAAGAATTGAATATCCCAATCGTGTTAGAGCCCCTAGGAAAAGGTTTACATCATCTAATAAATTGTAATATTTTCTGCAATACTTCGGCCTACTGTCCACGGACGCGTAGCTTCACAGACGCGTATCCATCATACAGCAACGGCACGACGTTGCCTCTTCGTCGACAGAGTTACAAAGTGTTATTTGTAAATGAGGAATATCGGACTGACAATGAAACCACGACTCAGCTGTTGGGCGTATGTTCGCAGACTGATCTGACGGTTGCACAATAAATATAACAAAACTACCCACTATTTACAAATATCACAGTAAGATTCATGCAGGTGTCGAATACGCGTCTATAAAGCTACGCGTCCGTGGATAGTAGAACTAAATCTGCTTGCGTTGTAATTGTCACAACTAATGAGTGAAACTTTGTCGTAGCTCGCACAACTCTGGAACTAATAAGAGCAAAAGCGACAGGTTGGTTCACTGGCGACGGTGTCGGTGCTCGGTAAAATGCAACTCGCATTTCAATGTTAGGCGATTATCACACTGCCGCGCATTACGCTGCATGCTGCGTGTCGACGCACCGCTTGCGGGAGTATACATCTGCATCATCGGGTTTTTACGCACTCACGCGCGTAGGTGTGTTTTGTAAAAATCATGCACGGCACTATGGGACTCAGTGTGCCATATCTTGCGAGTCGCACTCACACGCGTGTGTAGAGATGTGCCGTTGCCGGAAATATTGCCGTGAAGTGGGTGTATTGGTGGCAATATTGCCAGCAATATTCTCACTTCGGGCAATATTGCCAGCAATATTCCCACTTCGGGCAATATTGCCAGGAATATTCCCACTTCGGGCAATATTGTCGGCAAAAGCACATCAGTTCGCGTGTGCGCATGTTTCTCCGCTCTTGTAGGCGCGTGATCTGCATGAACGCGCGTGGATGCATTACCGGTGTGTTGGACTGTGCGTGTTTTGTATACAAACGGAGATACTTACAAGCAACGTTAAAACACGCATTCACGCGCTACGCTACGGGGTGCGTGGCAGTGTGGTAATCGTCTTATACAAACGTTTTGAAGACATTTTTATTTTTATGTGTTCTCACTGCAGTTAATTTTTTTTAACGCATTAACCGCCCGCGTCTGATTGGTCCGACGAATGTTTCCGTGTCCTATTCGCCAGTGTCGTGTGTTCGCGACTGGGTACTCCATCTCGTTTAGCTCTTCAATCCCCATGTGACAGAAGAGCTGACGAGATGGAGTAATTGGTCGTGGCTGTGCGACCCAGGCGTAGTAAACGCGAGACTGTGGATATATCCGACGCAGACGATTGAAAGGTTAATGGAGTTTGAAGGAAGCGTGATTTTCCAAATTGTGTGTTATTTATTTAAATGTTTACTTTGGAAGTCGACGCATCTATTTTTGTTATTCTAAATCACTTTGATGCTATTTACCGATCACCCGACGCACACGTTGCTGTTTTATATGTTGCAGCCATATTGTATAACACACCGTATTATAAGTAGGCGTGCTGGATTTAAAAACGTCGCCGATTTCAATTCGACTTGACACTTTGCGTTTCTCAAAGTGGTTTTAGAAACGTTAAACCCACGTATAAACTGATGTAGTACCGATACGCCCCTTTGACAGTAACGGGTTTTCAATCCGGCGTAGAGATGTGCCGTTGTCGGCAATATTGCCGTGAATATTTGTGGCAATATTGCCCGATGTATGAATTTTGGTGGTAATATTGCCATCATTATTCCCGCTTCGGGCAATATTGCCGGCAACGGCACATCTCTAATCCGACGCGTCTTCTTGTAATTTTATTTATTTGATGTAATACGACGTGTCATGGTATATGTCTGCGACAGTATGTTCTCAATATAGATGTAATACAGTGATGTGTGTGTGTGCAGTTCGTCGTCATCGTCGCAGTACTCAGACTGGGAGGCGGGCGCCGCTCTAGCGCCACCTGCGCGCGCGCGCCGCCGTCCGCTGCCCACCAACCGGTACGTAGCGGGTGTAGTGTAGTGTGTGTGTGTAGCTCGTCGTCATGTGCTGTGCTCTAGCGCCACCTGCGCGCGCGCGCCGCCGTCCGCTGCCCAGCAACCGGTACGTAGCGGGTGTAGTGTAGTGTGTGTGTGTAGCTCGTCGTCATGTGCTGTGCTCTAGCGCCACCTGCGCGCGCGCGCCGCCGTCCGCTGCCCACCAACCGGTACGTAGCGGGTGTAGTGTAGTGTGTGTGTGTAGCTCGTCGTCATGTGCTGTGCTCTAGCGCCACCTGCGCGCGCGCGCCGCCGTCCGCTGCCCACCAACCGGTACGTAGCGGGTGTAGTGTAGTGTGTGTGTGTAGCTCGTCGTCATGTGCTGTGCTCTAGCGCCACCTGCGCGCGCGCGCCGCCGTCCGCTGCCCACCAACCGGTACGTAGCGGGTGTAGTGTAGTGTGTGTGTGTAGCTCGTCGTCATGTGCTGTGCTCTAGCGCCACCTGCGCGCGCGCGCCGCCGTCCGCTGCCCAGCAACCGGTACGTAGCGGGTGTAGTGTAGTGTGTGTGTGTAGCTCGTCGTCATGTGCTGTGCTCTAGCGCCACCTGCGCGCGCGCGCCGCCGTCCGCTGCCCACCAACCGGTACGTAGCGGGTGTAGTGTAGTGTGTGTGTGTAGCTCGTCGTCATGTGCTGTGCTCTAGCGCCACCTGCGCGCGCGCGCCGCCGTCCGCTGCCCACCAACCGGTACGTAGCGGGTGTAGTGTAGTGTGTGTGTGTAGCTCGTCGTCATGTGCTGTGCTCTAGCGCCACCTGCGCGCGCGCGCCGCCGTCCGCTGCCCACCAACCGGTACGTAGCGGGTGTAGTGTAGTGTGTGTGTGTAGCTCGTCGTCATGTGCTGTGCTCTAGCGCCACCTGCGCGCGCGCGCCGCCGTCCGCTGCCCACCAACCGGTACGTAGCGGGTGTAGTGTAGTGTGTGTGTGTAGCTCGTCGTCATGTGCTGTGCTCTAGCGCCACCTGCGCGCGCGCGCCGCCGTCCGCTGCCCAGCAACCGGTACGTAGCGGGTGTAGTGTAGTGTGTGTGTGTAGCTCGTCGTCATGTGCTGTGCTCTAGCGCCACCTGCGCGCGCGCGCCGCCGTCCGCTGCCCACCAACCGGTACGTAGCGGGTGTAGTGTAGTGTGTGTGTGTAGCTCGTCGTCATGTGCTGTGCTCTAGCGCCACCTGCGCGCGCGCGCCGCCGTCCGCTGCCCACCAACCGGTACGTAGCGGGTGTAGTGTAGTGTGTGTGTGTAGCTCGTCGTCATGTGCTGTGCTCTAGCGCCACCTGCGCGCGCGCGCCGCCGTCCGCTGCCCACCAACCGGTACGTAGCGGGTGTAGTGTAGTGTGTGTGTGTAGCTCGTCGTCATGTGCTGTGCTCTAGCGCCACCTGCGCGCGCGCGCCGCCGTCCGCTGCCCACCAACCGGTACGTAGCGGGTGTAGTGTAGTGTGTGTGTGTAGCTCGTCGTCATGTGCTGTGCTCTAGCGCCACCTGCGCGCGCGCGCCGCCGTCCGCTGCCCACCAACCGGTACGTAGCGGGTGTAGTGTAGTGTGTGTGTGTAGCTCGTCGTCATGTGCTGTGCTCTAGCGCCACCTGCGCGCGCGCGCCGCCGTCCGCTGCCCACCAACCGGTACGTAGCGGGTGTAGTGTAGTGTGTGTGTGTAGCTCGTCGTCATGTGCTGTGCTCTAGCGCCACCTGCGCGCGCGCGCCGCCGTCCGCTGCCCACCAACCGGTACGTAGCGGGTGTAGTGTAGTGTGTGTGTGTAGCTCGTCGTCATGTGCTGTGCTCTAGCGCCACCTGCGCGCGCGCGCCGCCGTCCGCTGCCCACCAACCGGTACGTAGCGGGTGTAGTGTAGTGTGTGTGTGTAGCTCGTCGTCATGTGCTGTGCTCTAGCGCCACCTGCGCGCGCGCGCCGCCGTCCGCTGCCCACCAACCGGTACGTAGCGGGTGTAGTGTAGTGTGTGTGTGTAGCTCGTCGTCATGTGCTGTGCTCCAGCGCCACTAGCGCGCCCTCTGTCCACCAACTAAGTAGCAAAGTAGAACTAAATTGCGCACACGTGGGCCACGTATAATGATGTGCCGTTGCCGGCAATATTGCCGTGAAGTGAGAATATAGTATGAATGTTGGTGATAAAATTACCAGCACTATTTGGTGACAATATTACCAGCACTATTTGGTGGCAATATTGCCAGCAATATTTGGTGGCAATATTGCTAGCACTATGTGGTGGCAATATGGCCTACAATATTTTGTGGCATTATGGCCAGGAATATGTGTTGGCAATATTGCCAGTAATATTCCCTCTTCGTGCAATTTTGCTGGCAACGACACATCTTTAGCCACGTACGCCGATCTGGGCGCGTCGGTCTCCAGAAATTTTAAATGGCAACTGGACTTGTAGAGCTACATTAGACCCACGCCATTTCTTTGAGTGAATTTCAGCGACTGATTTAATTATTCGCAAATTGATTCCTAGCAGATATTATGATGTAATAGTTGTAGTTATGTATCTCTCGTGTGTGCGCAACTGGACAATATGTGGAATCATTGAAACAGGCGCCATCTCGGTGAGATGGAGCTGAGAGTGTTATTGTAGTACTGATTACCTCAGCAGAGTTTGCCACATTTGCTGCCCAACAAAAACATGGAATGTGTACATCCACATAGAGTCTGCCAGTCCTTTCGGCCAGAATACTAAGTCCTTTAAGCCACGTCTACGTAGAGGTGGCTTAAAGGACTTGTGGTCCTGGCCGGCAGCATGGCGTCAGGCGACACCAGGCACCTACAGTTGAGCCGTCGTCCAGTTACAGCCCCAGCACAGTGTCGACGAAGCGCGGCGAGCGAGCGGCCCCCGCGCCGCAGAGCCCCTCGCCGGGCGGCGCGGCCGAGCCCGCCGCCGCGCCGCCCGACCTGCCCGACGCCTACCGCCCGGGCGACTGGCTCACCGCCGTCTCGCCCCGGAAGGCGCCCTACCATCCGCAGATGGGGGACCAGTGTCTGTACTTCAGGCTTGTGAGTATCTTTTTTTGATGATATTAGCTGGTACTTGACTGCGATCGCACCTGATGGTAAGCAGTGATGCAATCGTTGATGGTGAGGCGCACTAGTTTATTAAGAGCCTATTCACTCTGGCCTTCAAGACACCAAAATTATAATTGCGCAGGTAGACCGCAGCATGCGAATTGTTCCACTCCTTCGATGTACGCGGTATAAACGACGAAGTAAAACGCTTACTCCAAACCGTAGAAGTTTTTTTTTTATAGTGGGGAAAAATCATCCAATGACAACCCCCGCTCTTAGATGGAGCGGGAGATAATGTCAAACTCTTACTGACTAAAAGACCCACCCCGTTCCTTCTAGCCTTCATACCGGGGCTCGAGCTCCCTTTCGGATAACCCTGGCCCCAGTAGGCTTCGAAAACCGTAGAAGTTTCAACATTTCAGTATTTACGATAACATTAACGAAAAACCAATTATTTTTTGAGAATAGTTTTTTCAATAATTTTTTTTTCTGTTGTCACATCAGTTTCGATTTTGGCAAAACTGGAAGAGATACGGAATATTCGGTTACGATTTCGACATTGTGTTGAGTTATGTATTAAACAGCCATTATTTTTTTTATATCTATAGGGTGACTGGTAATTAGTGTAAGATATCGCGAAAAAATCAGCTGTTCAGTACATTTAAGTTTGCCTAATGTACTGAACAGCTGATGTTTTTTTTTTGCGATTTCAGGAGGCCAATCGCGCTAATTTCAAACGTTTACGACAAAGTTACGGTTCGATTGCGCCAGTGGTTAGGTTTCGATTCAGCTGATCGGGATTTTGCTATCGCGCTAAAAGTTCAAACGTTCACGAACGTAAACCAAAGTTGGACCGTTGCGTAACGTCAATCGTTAGTGATGCCCTTTTAGTTTGTGAATATCCGAGCGTTTAGTAATAAATTTTGATGTGTGCACCTCTAGTTTTGACAGCTAAAAGTGCGGTATGTACTTGAACTTTTGAAGAGGTTAGCAAGATTTTACGTAAATAAACATTCAGACTTACTGATGGTGCTGTTTCTGGAGCTTATCAAGACCTTGCTCTTGGACGAGTGACGAGAGACGACGAGCTGTTATGTGATAATGATTACGTTTGAAAATATAATTAAAATAAAATGACGAGGCGTTAGAAATACAAATAGCCTTTATTCACAAACAGTACGAAAAATGGAATTGAATTTAGAATAATAATTAAGGGGAATAACATGCAAGTTTAGACAATAATTGCAGCCTTAAAACAAAACAATAATAATGATCTAACCTGCCTGTACCTCAAGTGTCTTATGATTTCAATTATTTTAATATTTATGTTAATATTTGCTAAGAATACTTATATAAAACACATAAGAACTATTTAAAAACCATTTCAATGTTAAACAAACTTAAAACTAATTAACCTACACCAGCCACGAAGTGTCATCATAACACAAATTTTGAAACCATGTTGGTATAACATTTTTACAATGCACCTTTTTAATGAATACATGGACAACAATAGGATAGTATGTTAATTATAAAAGTAGAATTGATTAAGATAATTGGTTTCTCCTATTAGTCCATTAACGTTGAATGAGCGCCCAATGTTGTGTGCATCCAAGCTCCAACTCGCTAAGAGCATGAGTACCCGGTCACTGCTCTTGCCTGACACCATGACCAACGCCGTCTGTCAGCTGTCGCTCACAAGCTGCTTCTTCTGCTGTTATGGGGGTGTGTAGGGGATATAAGCCTTGTGTGCTATATTATGCAGAACATAGCATTCATTCACTATTCTCACAGCAGTTACTGGAGTGTAATGCAGCTGTCTATCAACCAATAAGCACCTGCAAGGACAAATCCTTTTATTATTATTTATTTATTTCAAACACAAATTATATCAATTATTATAATAATGGTATGATATTCATAGCATACCTACCGGCATTCAACAAGACTTCTGGCCGTCAAGAGCAAGCTTTGGTTATATTGTTCCGGAGAATCCGGCCTTGGTTCCGAGATGGGTGTCATCAAAGGGTACCCTGAATCTCCTGCAATAACCAAAAATAAATTAAAGAGTCTTAAAACAATATTTACAAAATGAATCAGATTGCAACATAAATTAAACTCAATTTAAACATACCTAAAAGATGTAAATTTTCTCCATGATTAATGAGGAGTCTTTCTTTAAAATGGATAGTTGGCCCAAACAACACTATCATGTGTGGACCCAGGGGAACTTGCATCCACACATAATATATTTAAATTAGAATCACATATCTGAAAAAAAAAAACAATAAGGATATGAACTAGCACTGACAGGAAAGAACAAAATTATAACAATACAATTCTGGTTATGATAATGCTGTTTATGACTTTAGAGGAATCATCACAAAATCTGCCCCTACACTCCTTACCTTAGTTTCAACATCCAAAGCATCAGAACGTAGGACGGGTGGCACATGAGGAGTCTGCTTAGAAATTAGTTCACGGGTTAATTCTTTTGTGAGTCTATATCTCTTTACAAACTGTCGATCACTGTATGAATCACAACAAATCACAACTAAGTCTAGCTTTTAAGTTTTTCCTTTTAATTTCGGCTCGAGCCACCGCTACATCGTATTCATGAGATTTCTCCAATAAATCTATGTAGGCGTACATGGTAATGTTGTATTTTTGGAAGATTTTCACTCAGAATCACTTCAAAACAAAGAAAAAACACTCCAACGATCCAGTAACGATCGTAAAAAAGTAGCCTCCTATCAACTTTTACGTTTGACAACGGTTACGTTCCAGTTACGATCGCGATGCGTCTCAACTTGCTGTCAAAATTTTAGCGCGATACGAAACGGTCAAAAAGTTTTGATATGGCAGCGGTTCGGTTGCGATTGAGTTGAAAAAAAAATAGCGCGATTGCCCCCCAGGTTTGTTCCCATAGTAAAAATTGTTGGTTATCATGAGCACAATCACGTGTTTAAGTATCGTACACTAATTGCCAGATAGATCTTTTGACTAGGGTATAAAACAGTCTCTTTAAGACGCGTGTGGAATGTTGAATTCTAAACGAATTAAAAGTCGCTAAGTATTAATCCCGAACGCCAGTAAGGGATATATATAATTAACACCCGAGCACCGCGAGGGTTGACTGAATTATTTGTGGAAAAAAAATCTAGTGTTACAAAAATCTTGTATGTGTATCCAGGGTCATCAGAGGTATTTCGAGGCGGTCGCTGAGAAGGACGTGTACAAGGTGAACCCGAGAGACAAGCCGTGGGAGAGGACGCACGTCTATGTACGTATTCACCGACATACATACGGTCTAAGTAAAGGCTATCTTATTTATTTATTACATCTTGGAGGACTTACAGGTTAAACAAACTAAAAATAAAGACAAACGTAGACGACAACAAGCCAAATACAAGTCCTCACGTATAGTATACAAGGTGTAAGGGACAGCCCTCCACAAACTTTAAGGGCTTGCTCAGTAGACGAAACTGAACAACCTTCCACAAAATTTTTTTTCAGGAAACGCAAATAAAAAATCGGCCTCGAATACAAACTGTTCAATCAAGTTTATAATTTTCTATGGTGAGGTGGTTTTTTTTTTTTCGTTTCTTGAAAAAAAATTTTGTGGAAGGTGGTTCAGTTTCGTCTACTGAGCAAGCCCTTAAAGTTTGTGAAGGGCGGTCCCTTACACCTTGTATATATATATATATTAACTAGTGCTTGACTGTGATCCCACCTGATGGTAAGCAGTGATGCAATCATTGATGGTGAGGCTCAGATTATTAAGAGCCTATTCACATTAGCCTTGATTCTACTAAGTGGCACCACAGATTACTGAATAGTTACTACGTAACAGATACTTCACTCAGTAGAAAATTTCCAATACCTATTACGATAGCTGCCTACTCCCTCGCGTCAACAACCACTGTATGCTAAAATGCGCCTAAATGCTCAAGCGTACAGCAGTGATTGCTTCGCACCGCGCGATTCCACAGTAATCGCAGGGCTGCCTCTTCGATAAAATTAAATGAACATAACTTTTTATCTATGTAATTGAGAACTGTGAATATGTTCTGACTTTTATGTGGCAGTTAAAAATTTTATCATTTATAAAATATTTAACCAACTTAGAAAAAGGAGGTGATCAGACATACAGGCCAAACTGAGAAGTTTGACTTGTATGGTTTGTAGGTATGTATGTTTGTGCGCGATAATCTCGCGTTTGGCTAAACCGATATCGATGCGATTTTCAGAAAAGGATTTGTTACATTTAGGAGAACGTTTTAAAATAAGTATAATACTTCTTAGTTTGATGATGATCTTCGGAGATGTTCACAAGAAATGAAAAAAAAAGCCTTAAAAAAAGAGAACCGACTTCAAATAAAGCACTAAGCCGTAAGAAATAATTTGTTTTTTTTTTTAATGTTAGTGCTAACAGCTGGTAATTAATTCTTCATTGACAGGTAAATGGAAAAATGTTAGGTGTTTTAGGTCTTTTGCTTGATTTACACCCACCTACAGCACATAAGGTACCACACGGCATCGTAATACGCGTACGAACGAACAGCACTATTAAAATTGAACGGCGTGCGTGCGCTTCGCTTGCGAAAACCGCACTGAATTTGACCCGCCGGCGGAGCGAGACCGCTCGGCTGGGCGGTAGGCACTTATAGCGCGCAAGTACATGGAGTGACGGAGGCCTGGTGGCACCAACTAGTGTCTGCTTGTGAGACATAAGAAGGGTCCTATTTTATGTAAATAAAACCCGAAAACTGTAGTAATATGTGTATACGTGTATATTTAACTAATTTTTGCCACAGAGTTCACAAAAGAATATGTGAGGTGAAAAATCGAATATGATTTTTAAAAGTCGGGTATCTTCTAAAATTAATTTTTAGACGTCATTATGTTCCTGTTCAACTTTGCTGAGCTGTGACTAATAAAAGGATCACCACGATGTTGTTCACATTCGTGTAGGCGCTTGCAGCTGCGCCAACTAGTGATGTGAATTTTCCTGAATACTATCGTTCATATATAACAAACAAGCTGTGCCCGCGACTTCGTTCGTGTGGATTACAGAATTTATTTTTTCTAAAATAAAAGTAGACTAAGTCACTCCTTACATCAGCTACCTGCCAAAAAAAGTCCCGTCAAAATAGGTCCAGCCATTTCAGAGATTAGCCGGAACCAACAGACAGACAGACAGACAAAAATTGTGAAAAATGTTATTTTGGTGTATGTAAGTACCGTATATTGTCTGTGCGATAAAAGAACCGTCGTGGCGTAAAGTGAAAACAACATTAAAGATTTTAAGTAGCAACACAACCCAGCCATCCGTCAAATGGCAAACGTCATTTCAGGTTTGTTTATTGTGTTATTTTATTGTGATTTTTAATTGAAATCTTCAGAAATGTGATAAAAAATTTCACTGAGCTGTAAGGGAAATAATATTTAATATATTACAGTTTTGCCAAAGATAACAAATGGCAAATGACACCATTATTGATCAAAACAAAGTCACGAACTTGGGAAACATTGGTATGCTGTGTTTTTGGTACGTAACACTTTTATTTTAATGTTTTTAGACTTCCTAGGTGAACTCCTGTCCCTGTTATCTCCAAATATGTATAAATTAAACGGAAATTCATTAAAACATGACGATATTTGTTTATTTTATTTTTGTCAATATTTTCGATGGCTAGTCTATAGAGTATTGATACTTTAAATTTATAATGAATTTCGACTAACTTAAAATATTTCTTTTCAGGCTTGAGTGAGGATACACTAACTAAAATAAAAAAGGGCAAGTGCGAGTCGGACTCGCGCACTGAAGAGTCTGTACAAATTTATCGAAATCAATTCCCGAATTGAGTTACAAAATTTTTTCCGAATTGCAAACAATTTTTTTTTTTGTTGTGATCTGATCTACAAATTTACAGTTTTCTGATTTTTCCCTGCAATTGTTCTATGAGACCTGGTTTTATGCCAAATTTCAGGTTTCTAGGTCAACGAGATTCACCCTATAAACTTTGATTCCCTTGAGTATCGAAATATATGTTTTTTGCGACATAAACGACCGTATCTTTTTTTTTCCTTAACTCAGAAGTTTGTTTTTTTCACAACTTCAAAAGACCGCAGACTTGTGTGTATGGTTTTAATTTTAACTCGATACCTCTAAGCGTTCTCGAGTTAAAGGGTCTTAACAGATAAACAGTCGGACAACCAAGTGATCCCAAGGTTCTTATATGCGAGATGGTCCCTTACAGGCTAAATAGATTTTTTACGAAGCAACATTTCAAATTGTGAAGTGTACTTTATTTTTATAGTCAATTAGTTCATATTTTTCATTGATTAGCTAAAGGGAAAAGTGTACTAAGAAAGATAACGAGTAAGTGGTAGTGTGTCCCATTTTTACCTTTATATTTAACAAACATAAACTTGCTGCTAGCTACAATATTCCAGTCAGTGATAATAGACCAATCCCAGTCAAAGTGATGGAACCATTTTCGTTGGAACTTGGTAAGTGGTCGTTGGTGGAACCTACCTCGATAGGCAGTACAGCATTTCCTTCACGCTATTTTCCTTTACCGGTTCGTGTTTGCATTTAAATGTTCATCATCGTTGCAATCGAAAGATGTCCACTGTTCGACATAGGCTTCCCACAGGTGTCGCCACAACGGCATTACGCAAAAACTTATAAACGGATGAATTTAATGATAAACGTTGCTATAATGTAGCTTATAACCTATATTTTTGCTAAGTTTCATCACGTGAGCAAGTTCAATAAATGGGCTACTAATATTATAAATGCGAAAGTTTGTGAAGGTAGATCTAGGTACTCGTATGTATGGATGTGTCGCGCAAAAACTACTAGACAAATGAACTTAATTATAAACATTTCAATAATATAGCACATAAGCTATAACTTTGCAGTTTCATTAGGTGAGCAAATTCAGAATAGGATAATTTTTATTATAGAGTGAAGCCGCTGGAAGAAGCTAGTCTAACATAGTTTAAAAATATCAAGATTTAACAGTCGCTCTATAATGACGTCACAATGTTGCTTACATAACGAAAACGATATTTATCTACAGCAGCGCCCTCAAATCCCACGATGGTTTACTTTCCGCACAGACTCTATAATTTGTTTAACGGAACTTTTTAGTTTTTGTTTAGTGACATCTATTGGCCAAAGATGTATACCGGTCGCGCGTTGGGCAGTCTTAATACTGTTAAAAACCCACAGATGGAGTTGGTCAATTACGTCACTTTCTTATAAGTCGCAAATGAGATTCTCCGCGATCTGGTTGGGTGTCTGGAAAACAATCTTGTCGTCGAGAATAAAAACAGAACAATAGAGAATTGATACAGAATTAAATAGAATAAATAGTGATTTAACAGTTCTTCATAATTAATAATAATAACATTGATAGGCATGTAGTAAAAAGCGGTTATTTCAACATTACAAACAGACACTCCAATTTTATTTATATTTAAAGAAGATATAGATTAGCTACGCCGTCCTAGTCTCTGTCTACGCCGTCGTAGCATCTGTGTACGCCGTCGTAGCATCTGTGTACGCCGTCGTAGCATCTGTGTACGCCGTCGTAGCATCTGTGTACGCCGTCGTAGCATCTGTGTACGCCGTCGTAGCATCTGTGTACGCCGTCGTAGCATCTGTCTACGCCGTCGTAGCATCTGTCTACGCCGTCGTAGCCTCTGTGTACGCCGTTGTAGCATCTGTGTACGCCGTCGTAGCATCTGTCTACGCCGTCGTAGCATCTGTCTACGCCGTCGTAGCATCTGTCTACGCCGTCGTAGCCTCTGTGTACGCCGTTGTAGCATCTGTGTACGCCGTCGTAGCATCTGTCTACGCCGTCGTAGCATCTGTCTACGCCGTCGTAGCATCTGTGTACGCCGTCGTAGCATCTGTGCACGCTGTCGTAGCATCTGTGTACGCCGTCGTAGCATCTGTGCACGCCGTCGTAGCATCGGTGTACGCCGTCGTAGCATCGGTGTACGCCGTCGTAGCATCTGTGTACGCCGTCGTAGCATCTGTGTACGCCGTCGTAGTATCGGTGTACGCCGTCGTAGCATCTGTTTACGCCGTCGTAGCATCTGTCTACGCCGTCGTAGCATCTGTGTACGCCGTCGTAGCATCTGTGTACGCCGTCGTAGCATCTGTGTACGCCGTCGTAGCATCTGTGTACGCCGTCGTAGCATCTGTGTACGCCGTCGTAGCATCGGTGTACGCCGTCGTAGCATCGGTGTACGCCGTCGTAGCATCTGTGTACGCCGTCGTAGCATCTGTCTACGCCGTAGTAGCATCTGTCTACGCCGTCGTAGCACCTGTCCACGCCGTTGTAGCATCTGTCTACGTCGTCGTAGAATCTTGCTACACCGTCGAAGCATAATGTTTACGCCGTAGAAGTATGTATCTACGCCGTAGAAGCATGTATATAGGCCGTCGTAGCAACTGTCTACAACGTCGTAGCATCTGTCTACGCCGTCGTAGCATCTGTGTACGCCGTCGTAGCATCTGTCTACGCCGTCGTAGCATCTGTCTACGCCGTCGTAGCATCTATCTACGTCGTCGTAGAATCTTGCTACACCGTCGAAGCATAATGTTTACGCCGTAGAAGTATGTATCTACGCCGTAGAAGCATGTATATAGGCCGTCGTAGCAACTGTCTACAACGTCGTAGCATCTGCCTACGCCGTCGCCCTCGTCTACTCGTGTAACACTCGCAACTGCAACCGAGTCTGGTTTTTCAGGAATGTGAGCTCGTGAAGGTGGTAGGCATAAAGTACGTGATCAAGCCGCCGCGCGTGGCGTGCCTGCGGCTGGCGTGCTCGCTGGAGGCGGGCGAGGCGGGCGCGTCGCGCGCGCGCTCCATCACCGTGCGCTACCACGACATGCCCGACGTCATCGACTTCATGGTGCTGCGCCAGCAGTACGACACCGCCATCGCGCGCTGCTGGGGGCCCGGCGACCGCTTCCGCTGCATGATCGACGACTGCTGGTGGACGGGGCAAGTGCTGGAGACTACAGGTTAGTACTAGAGCCAGTAGTCTAGGTGACTTGTAGCAGTCTCGACCTACGCTACCACGTCAACTTAACGCGCAGTCAGCAGGGTTTTATTCGGATCTCACGTACCAGGAAATTAACTTTTACACATATCCGGCGCGAAGGACCAATCTTCAAATGCAGAAGCCTTACATATCTTGAATGGTCCTTGCTTAAAAATATTACTTTTAGTGACTATGTATGTTACTAAAATGTTGAAGTGTTCTCAGTTCGTGTGTACGCGATGTTACACAAAACCTGTACCAGATTTCTAATTTGGCAAATTCGTGGATGCTGATCGTACACTGTTGTGCAAGAAACGCCGTTATTAAAAACCTTTCATTTCACGTTAAGAACATAGTGATGCATCAGTATATTACATACCGGGGCAAAAATTAAACTATTAATATTAAAGCATACTTTTTAATACACTTATTTTACAATACAGGAAATCATTATGGTCAGAATGTTCCGAAATAGTTGAGGTATTTCGCTGTGGCCTAATTGGTCTAAAGCGTGGCTAAGCCGAGTGGCAACGATGAGTCACTATTTTCTTAATTCGAATAGACTATAGGGTAGCATAACTTTCAAAAGCACTCCTTGCTGCGTAAACGTTCGCTCCATAAAGCTGGTTGTGACGCAGCAGCCCCTCACCCCGTGTGCTCGCAGGTGGGCCGGCGTCGAGCGCGGACAGCGCGCTGGCGGCGGGGCTGGCGGGCGCGGCGGCGGAGGCGTGGGCGCGCGCCGCCGCCGCGCACTTCCTCTCGCTCAAGGTGCGCTGGGACAACTCCGAGGTAAACTGCACGATCTGATGTTTGGTGACTTTAGGCAAGTTATTTATGTGAAACAATGGAGGACCAAGAATGCTACCTTGACGAACCCCCATAAGTAGTTTTTCTAACTTGTGACACGGTGTGTTCAATTTCAGAGCTCTTAACCCAATATATAAATTGTAATTTTAATGTTATCAGACATAAAATTTTTAGTAATTTTAAAGTATTTCCCCTAATCCCATAACGTTTTTTTATTCGGTATACCATGGCCTACATGGTCGAATGCTTCAGTCATGTCCAAAGACTGGTTCATGATCTATTATTTTGTTTTGGCGATTCGTATAGGAGATATTCGCTCGCGAGCAGTAAATTGCCATGTTTATTGTTTGTAGGTGGAGCGGCTCTCTCCGTGGGACCTGGAGCCACTCGACCCGGAGCGCCTGCCGCAAGTAGCGGGCGGCGCCGTGGCCGTGCTGCCACACGAGCTGGAGGTGAGCCAGCTGCCAGGCTGTTGGTTTGTAGGTGGGGTGACTGCCTCCGTGGGACCTGGAGCCTAGATTGCGGGCACAACGCTCCAGTCGAAGAAGCCTTTTTTGATGAAGGTCTATCTAGCTCCGCGTAACTCTACAAGCTTTGCGAGTGAAGCTTGGGATTTCTTTGGCTTTGTTATTTGATATTTTTTTTGTTGTTGCAGGCCGTGCTGTACCGCGCGGAGGCGTCGGAGTGGCCTCCCCGCGGCGACCGTGCGGCCGCGTGTCGTGCCATCGCGCAGCACATCGGCTGCGTGATGTCGCTGTCGGCGGCGGAGGCCTTCGTGGCGCCCGTGGACCTGCAGCAGTACCCCGCGTACGCGCGCGTGGTGCCCTACCCCATCGACCTCGCCACCATCCGCGCGAGGTTCGACAACTTGTTCTACAGGTATGTACTGCGCGACTGCGACAACTTGTTCTACAGGTATGTACTGCGCGACTGCGACAACTTGTTCTACAGGTATGTACTGCGCGACTGCGACAACTTGTTCTACAGGTATGTACTGCGCGACTGCGACAACTTGTTCTACAGGTATGTACTGCGCGACTGCGACAACTTGTTCTACAGGTATGTACTGCGCGACTGCGACAACTTGTTCTACAGGTACATATGTACTGCGCGACTGCGACAACTTGTTCTACAGGTATGTACTGCGCGACTGCGACAAGTTGTTTTACAGGTATGTACTGCGCGACTGCGACATGACATCGGTGCTGGTGCTGACTGTGCCTGTGTCCCCAGACGCGCCGCCGCCGCGCAGTTCGACGTGCGCTACCTGGCCAGCAACGCGGAGCAGTTCAACCGCGCGCACTCGCCCATCGTGCGGCAGGCGCGCCTCGTCACCGACCTGCTGCTGCACATCATCGCGCACTGGCGCGACGTGGACGTGCTGGCCATGTACCGCGACCTGGCCGCCTGCTACCACAGCTCCGACGACGAGCCGCTGCGCCCGCCGCCCAAGGTACATTACATATGCTTGGCGTTAACGTTTTACAATTAGTCATTTCTTATGTAAAGACGTACTCGATCGGCGGAAGTCTTTTTTTAATTGAATTGACCGCTTAAAACTAAAGTAAACTACTAATTAATAAATTTGATTTTGAATTTTTTTATGTGTTATTTTAATTTGATTCAAATTTTTACTTTCTTTCAAATTAATAATTATTTTTTTACCTATGTTGCTCTGCCCATATCAAGTCGATAAATGTACTAGTAGAGGATACGGTTAAGAACGACCTTCACCGGTTTGTTTAATGGACGTAACGTATTTTATGATAAATTTAGTATGTTAAATAATATAACGCGGGTGGGTTGCTTGAGAAATTCCTTCGCGGTTTTACCCGTGTACATAAAATATAACCTATGTCACTTAGAAATAAAGCAGCTATTCTTTTCTATTGGGGGAAAAGTAAAGTAAAGTGTTTTGTTTTTGTTGTGAAGTTAATCTCTGAAAGTACTGGTCCGAATGCGAAAATTGTTTCACTGATAGAAAACCGATAGCAGAGGTGGCCGAGTGGTAATGACTCCGACTTACGAGTTGTAGGTCGCAGGTTGAAACCCAACCAGGCTCAATACTTTGTGAAATTTATTTCATCACCACTGCTCTTAAACGGTGAAGGAAAACATCGTGAGGAAACCGGCATGTGTTAGAACCAAAAATTCGAAGACATGTGACATTCACCAACCCGCACTGGGCCCGCGTCGTGGAATGCAGCCCACTCCCCTCTCCTAGAGAGGAGGCCCGAGTCCCAGCAGTGGAGACATTAACCCTTATGTGAGTGACAAATAAAACACCTTTATCGGAGTGACGAGGTACCCGGGTACCTTTATATAGTTTATACGTCATCTAAACAATCAATATTTGCCTTTACGTTACACATACTTTGAATATTATTATTTTAGTTAAGCTTTAAACAGTTGACATGAGGCGATCAAAGCGGAGGAGGGGTGAAGTGTTATCGGCGCGCAAGAAACACTACTACCTACAATCCATTCAATGCATCGTGCTTGATATTGACACTTGACTGTATACGTTTGTTTGTATTGTACAAAATTATTTATAGTTTGTGTGTTTATAATGCATCAAAATATTCTGGACTTGTGACGCAAATAACTCCTACCCCCTAAATGGACAAATATACGGGAAAGTCAAGTGACGGCAGTCGTCAAACAAATGTTGAAGAATGCATTGTATTAGATCTCATGGCTAAATATAAATATTCATGACTGAATGTAACTACGGACAATTTTTTAACTTCTCTTCAACTGACTCATTCCTTGAATTCGTGGAATATGACTATAGTTGCAACGGTAAGAGAAAATAAACGGTTTCTTCTTCCAAATATGCAAGCACACAAGGAGAGGGCGATTTATTCTTCTAACTTCGTCTTGAGCAAACAAGTAACTGTGTGCTCCTACGTACCTATAAAAAGAATAATGCAGTAATAATGTTGTCATCAATGCACATGTCACCAGTTATTGAAAGTATTAAAGAAACCGCCAAGCCAGAAATAATTTTATATTATAATAAAACCAAAAGTGGAGTAATCAACATGGATAAGCTGTTAGCATAATATACCGTAAAACGCAGAACGAATCGGTGGCCTTTAGCATTTTTTTACAATATCATTGACATTGCAGCTTTGGCAGCATATATCATTTACATGGAACATAACCCACAATTTGTCTCGAGTGACAGACGTAGAAAATTTTTGAAATCATTGAGCCTACAACTGTTTGGTAAAAATATAGAAGAAAGATCAAAAAATTGCATTGTGACATCAAAATTACATGTGAGATTTGCTATGCAGAACGTGCTTGGCCAAGAACTAACGCTTTCAATTTCTTCTGGATCTACAATTTCTATAAGTCAGACTAAACGAGATTCTACAGGGGCGTTGCAGTTGCGTGTTGCAGTCGTCGGAAGCATATGCAGAGCATACACATATGCAGAGAACTCAAACGCAAGCAAAGAAAAACACGAAAATCTTGCACTAAGTGTAGAAAACCTGCTTCGAGAGCTGTGATAATGCTGAATAAACAAAGAATTTGTAATTTTTATAGAAATACAATTTTTAACTAATATTTATTAAGTATTTCATTTTTGTATAAAATTATAAATGCTTTTTTTATAGTCATACAAAACACAGAGGTACCCGGGTACCTTGTCACTCTACTGTGAGTTTAAAATATGTTTTTGTTTCTACAAAACATTATAAATAGTTGACTGGGTCATAACATTAAATAATATAATAATTATAAATAGTTAAGAGCTCTCAGGAAATCACAGGTACCTAAAGAGCGTGAAACATAATTTCCTTTAAATTTGAAAATGCTAAAGGTACCCGGGTACCTCGTCACTCACACAAGGGTTAAAAAAGGCTGAAGATGATGATGATAGAAAGCTGCTTTATTCCTGAGTGACAGGCGATTTTAAGTACGCGGGCGAAGCTGCGGGAATTTTTTTTATATGAGTTTCGCCCACAGAAAAGTTGAAAGGGAATCGTTTGTCTTGGTATGGTCATGTGAAGTGGAGGGATGAAACGCATGTTGCTAAAAGAGTTCTGAATTTACATGTGGATGAATGGAGAGGGAGAGGGAGGCCAAAGAAAAGATGGATGGATTATATTGATGATTAATTGTATTATTATGAAGAGTGATATGAAAGAAAAGGGAAAAGGGCGTTGGTGATAGCGTGACGAGAGACAGAACCGAATGGAAGAAAGAAACGTGTTGCACCGACCCCAAATGAAACGGGGCAGGAAGATGATGATGATGTTGTCCCACAGTCGCGGCGCGCGCAGCACTCGTGGCGCGCGGCGTGCGGCGGCGTGCTGACGGAGCTGAGCGCGTCCGCCGACGCGGAGCCCTTCCGCCAGCCCGTCTCGCCCGACCAGGCGCCAGGTAACCTTACCATCAACCACTGATTTATTTGCATTTCCGTACTTCTCGCCACCGACAGTCGTCATCTCATTATTCGTCTCTTTTCTACACATTTCCTATGAGAACGTATTTTTTCTTTTTATTTATTTATTTAGTACATGTGGAGGACTTACAGCTAGTATAACCAGACAAAAAAAAAAGGAATCCATAATCACTAGAAAGCCAATTACAAGTCCTCACACAACATACAACAACAACACAAAAACAACACAACACAACAACATTACAACAATACAACATTATTTTTAGTTTATGCAAAACCTGAATAGAGTTGGTTCACAATCAGTAACTAAATTGATTCTGATAATTTCTACACCATGTTATATTTTTTTCCCAAAATTATTAAAAAAGGTCACATGTTAGATACTACTGACACTAATACAACACAAGTCACAGAAGATCATAGCGAGTATTAGGAGCCAGTGAGCTGAGAGTAAGTGCAAAACAATCCTTCAGTCGCCTGGGTGGTCCGGTGACAATGTATTTTTGCTGACATAATAAGCTTATAACTTTGTGATTTTTTATTCATATATTCTTTATTGCACATTATATATAGTAAGAAAGCCGATGTAAACAGGCGAGCTTAACCCAAAATTGGGTTTAAACCCTTATCTCTTCAAGACATTTTATAAAAGAGCATATCTTAAGAAATGCACAACAAAAACCAAGTTATCTTATATGAATTGAAACTTACAAACTAAAATAATTTGCATAGAAATGTGCGCAGCAAACAATACTTTTATGCATTTTTTTTTTTTGCTTTTATGTTACAGTTATGAAATTTTGTACATAGATTCTTTACGTAAAAATATTAGACACGTGTTTCGGGTTTCGTATATACTAAAATTAATGTTTTAGATAGGCTCGCGCGTGACCACTACCTCACCTGATGTAAGCGATGATGTGGCCGACGATGGAGTGCGCTTGCCTAGAAGTAACCTATTCACTCTTGACTTAAAGATTCCTAAGTTGTAGCTATCAAGAAACACAGACTCCGATAGTCGATTACACTCTTTAAGGCCTGCGCACGCTTGAGACAAAACAGTCTTAACCAGACTTGTTTCGCATAGAAAGTCTGTCTTGCACTTTCGAAACACCTCTGTCCAAAACTGTCTTGTTTCAAGTGTGCGCAAGCGCTTAGGCGATTATCACGCTGCCACGCATACTTGCGAGAGTGCAGATCTGCATCATAGTGCGGGTTTTTTACGCACTCACGCGCGTAGGTGCGTTTTGTAAATTCTCGCAGGCACGCACTCATTTCATACAAAATCACGTACGGCACTACGGGACTCAGCGTGCCATACCTCGCATCCCGCCCGCACCCACGCACGGTGTGCACGTGTCTCCGCTTGTAGGCGCGTGATCTGCATGAACGCGCGTGGATGCATTTTCAGTGTGTTGAACTGTTCGCGGCAGTGTGATAATCGCCTTAGTTGTACGCACAATAAATGTCGAACTCGCACTTCTGATTATTATTTATTTATTTATTCCATATGCGCTTGTTGTTTTTCTTATACTGGCAAGTATTTATCTAGTCTGGACAAAGATCTTCTTAACATTAATTGAAAATAATTGTTGCTGTAATTTTTCCATAATATGTATGTATTTAGAAATATATGTAATATGTTAGATGATACGGGAGTAAATAACGCACAATTTGATTTATCTAAAAATAGAAATGTTTAATGTTATGAATTAAAACACTCAAATTAATTGAGATCAAATATTTACACTAGATCGACACTGACGATAGTAGATCGATACTGTATTATTTTACTTTGTTAAACTGGCAATTTTATGAAATTTACTTCCTTTTCTTATTACTTTTATACAGTAAATAAATCAATTTACGAGCAGGCAAAATTCTCTGTCTCGGGCGTGCTGTCATCAGCTGTCATTGTCGTTATGTTAGGCGGCGTACACATACTCGTATATAGGGCTATGTACACAACATACAGTATATAAAGCTTACATATATAAGTATGTTTATCAGCTGTCTAGTACTCATAACACAAGCTGTACTTAGGTTGGGACTAGACGGCGTTGCGTGATATTATATTATCATATTATAGACTACTGCCTCGTGGTCGCCGAGCCCATGGACCTGGGCACGGTGCGCGCGCGGCTGCTGGAGGGCGCGTACTCGCGCGCCGACCAGTTCGCGCGCGACGTGCGCCTCGTGTTCTCCAACAGCCGCCTGTACAACACCAACAAGAGGAGCCGGGTACGTACAACCACTCAATAGACACAAGTCAATCTCATGTATGTACTACACTTTATGTACCTGCGCTAGGCGATCGCACACACGTTAGCACGTTGCGCCGGACTGTACGAGTGCGACCGGGCCATTGAGCCGAGATATCGTGTCCGTGAGCGGTGTCTATGTGTGCGTTGCTCGAGCGCGCTTTTTATGTAGATTGTTTTCTGTACCTAGCTATTTTGTGGTACAACTGTCGGCAGACTACTGCCAAGTGCCGTCGCCGAGCCTTTTGGGTCTGGGTGCGCACGTGGCAGCTACGCTTCACTAGTCGCCGTATTGCTTCGTGATCGTATTGAAGGATTTTTACATACCGTATTGTTTCCATCCACTATCTCCCCTTTGAACATACATATGACATGACTCCCTCAATGCATCACTCTTTCCTTTATCCTTCCTGTCTTTAAATTCACTACGAAGTACATGGCTGAGTAAATTCGGTCGTGTTGAAGTGTATCGTATTGATTTAGTAGTTGGGTTCCAGATCTACTCGATGACGGTGCGTCTGTCGGCGCTATTCGAGGCGCTGTGGTCGCGCTACACCGCCAGCTCGCGGCGCCCCCCGCGCCCCCCGCGCCGCCCCACGCGCAGGACGAGGCGTGCTGCGCAGAACTGTGAGTACACTCTGTCGACGCTGTGTCGCGCTACACCGCCAGCTCGCGGCGGCCCCCGCGCCCCCCGCGCCGCCCCACGCGCAGGACGAGGCGTGCTGCGCAGAACTGTGAGTACACTCTGTCGACGCTGTGTCGCGCTACACCGCCAGCTCGCGGCGCCCCCCGCGCCCCCCGCGCCGCCCCACGCGCAGGACGAGGCGTGCTGCGCAGAACTGTGAGTACACTCTGTCGACGCTGTGTCGCGCTACACCGCCAGCTCGCGGCGCCCCCCGCGCCCCCCGCGCCGCCCCACGCGCAGGACGAGGCGTGCTGCGCAGAACTGTGAGTACACTCTGTCGACGCTGTGTCGCGCTACACCGCCAGCTCGCGGCGCCCCCCGCGCCCCCCGCGCCGCCCCACGCGCAGGACGAGGCGTGCTGCGCAGAACTGTGAGTACACTCTGTCGACGCTGTGTCGCGCTACACCGCCAGCTCGCGGCGCCCCCCGCGCCCCCCGCGCCGCCCCACGCGCAGGACGAGGCGTGCTGCGCAGAACTGTGAGTACACTCTGTCGACGCTGTGTCGCGCTACACCGCCAGCTCGCGGCGCCCCCCGCGCCCCCCGCGCCGCCCCACGCGCAGGACGAGGCGTGCTGCGCAGAACTGTGAGTACACTCTGTCGACGCTGTGTCGCGCTACACCGCCAGCTCGCGGCGCCCCCCGCGCCCCCCGCGCCGCCCCACGCGCAGGACGAGGCGTGCTGCGCAGAACTGTGAGTACACTCTGTCGACGCTGTGTCGCGCTACACCGCCAGCTCGCGGCGCCCCCCGCGCCCCCCCGCGCCGCCCCACGCGCAGGACGAGGCGTGCTGCGCAGAACTGTGAGTACACTCTGTCGACGCTGTGTCGCGCTACACCGCCAGCTCGCGGCGCCCCCCGCGCCCCCCGCGCCGCCCCACGCGCAGGACGAGGCGTGCTGCGCAGAACTGTGAGTACACTCTGTCGACGCTGTGTCGCGCTACACCGCCAGCTGAGCGAGCCCAATGACCCGTAGGTAGTTGTTGGCGTTGCGTACAAACTACCTACAAGTCATTAGACTCGCTCAGCTTGACGTTTTCTTAAAGAAATTAATTAAGTTTTGAAACAAAGATACTCTATTTTATCTTTACAATTCGATAGTGTTTTATGTGCCGGATCGACCCTCCACGGGATTAAAACGATTATAATTTAACGGTGTATATAGTACTTTTGTTACAAAGTGTATCCTAAAACAACCTGCTAATGCGCAATTTCTGTCTAATGTGTCTAAATTACGAATAAAATATAAAGTTATTCGGTAAAACACAATTCACGTATACTCCATCTTTTTGTCAGCAGCGTCACAAATGAACGGCGGCGCGCAGGCGGGCGGAGAGTCGGGCAGCTCGGACTCGGAGACGCTGGCGGCCACGTCGCGGCGCGTGCACGCGGCGCTGGGCGGCGCGCGCGCGCACGACGCGCACGACTCCTGGGACAGCGACGCGCCGCTGCACGTGCCGAGAAAGGGTAACTCACTCTTTTTTACACGCTTATATTAGCTTCACCTGTATGTTTGTAACCAACGCCTTTGAGCTCGATTTTGACCAACTTTGGACGATCAGATTATCTTCAAACTTTGCACACCCGTCAAAGACTGATGACAATACAATAATCCGTTTTTTTTTTAGTGAAAAATAAAAATATAGTCAAAAAAAAAAAAACCAACAGCGGTTTTCAACTTTTAGTTGAAGTCATAACGTCACCGGTGACAGACGACGATATTTCAGCCCTTTTGGGCATTTTACTTGTAAAAATGAAACAAAAAAGAAAATACCGAGCAGAGTGGCGCGTTCACAAAACGCGCGAGAGTATCGCTGTTAACTCACCGTGGATGGAGCCACATAGATGACGACAAAGCTCCGTCGCCGCCACGCATCGTGTCAAGAGATGCCAACTTTTTTAAACTAGAAATGAAGTATTTTGTTATGTGACAAGAATTTGAAACAGTATTTTAGAATAATGAACAGTATTTTTTGTTAAATTTTTTGACTACATATTTTTGGAGCTTTTCGCACAACTTATTAATTAACACGCTTTTATTAGCTTCACTTGTAACTAACTGTGTATGTAAGAAAATCTTGAAATCTTAATTTTTTACGACGAGCTCATGCGATTCGTTCTGAAACTTCATTACTTTGAACTGTTTTTCTTTATTTGATAAAAAAAATATGTGAGCGTCTAAAAGTCTAACATGAGAGCACGAGTAATGAGTATCATGTTAAGCATTTTGATGCTGAAAACAGTATTTTGTAAACTTTGTATTTGTTCATCAGTAAAAAGTATAATATAGTAGGTATACAACAGTACAATACTGTTTTCAACAGTATAGTTGGCACCTTACGCGTGCCTCGACGCTATGAGACTACAATAGTATCGTTTGTTGTCGGCAGGTAAAGGCGTGGGGAAGAAGAGTAAGAGCAGCAGCACCAGCGCGGAGCCCGCGCCCTCCACCAGCCGAGCCGCTGACGGTAACTGTAAACTTCATCTATTTTAGGATTTATAGTTCAGAGTCTATGTGTTGTGTGTGTGTGACCGGCCTGTTGGTCTGATAGTTCACTAACCCCTGACCTCCGGCCTGTAGCTATGTAGTAACGTATTGAGTATTCTCACAGAGAGCTACTCGCTGGCGAACGGTTCCCCTGCGGCGGCGTCTCGCCGCAGCTCCCTGGGGCGGGCCGGCTCGTCCAGCAGCGACCACGACCACATCCGGGTGGTGGAGGAGGAGCTGCAGGACGACGAGGTCGAGCTCACCTACGAGGTCAGTGCCAAGTCCACAGAGACCTACTGCCAGGCGATAGGTTCCCCGGAGGCGCCGTGCAAGCAAGAGTGATCCCTCTAATTATAACAGATCCACAAATATCTGTGCTTCCAACATTGAGTAAAATCTATGAAAATGATTTGAGCCTTGTTTATTATAATTTTAAGTAGATTTTTATATGACCATTTTTAATAAAAACGCATTAAAACAAATTTGTAAAAGTAGTCTATTCACTTTTAAAAAATAGTGAGTCATCGTTTTCATTGAGCACGCTCGCAACGTGCGTTGACCAATCAGATCACAGTAACCCATGCTCAGATTGATCTGTTGGTTTTAGATAGTACGGACAATTTTTGAAAATTAATTAATACCTCGCAAAAATAGTGATAATTCCGCGATTGTTATTAAAAAATAATACTAAATAAAATAATATATTTGAAAGTATTATGCATTAAAATCTTTGCTTAATGTATGAATACGCTTTTAATCTGCAGTTTTATTGATGAGTCACTATTATCTTAACGTGAATAGTCTACAGTGAAATTAGAATTTATGTATGACTGGGTTTTTTATTCCAGTATTCACTCGTTTACGTGTTTCTATTCATAATACCTCACAGAAACGTAATTTTATATCTTTTAACCGCTCGCGTCGAATTGATCCAAAGAGAGTTTTCGTTTCCGCGTCCTATTCGCCAGGGTTTGCGTGATTCGTGTGTTGCGACTGGGTACTGTCTCGTCTAGCTCTTCAATCTCCATAGGTGACAGAAGAGCTGACGAGATGGAGTATTTGGTTGTGGCTGTGCGACCCCGGCGGAATAAGAGCGTCTTCACACTAGCGTTTGTTCTGCGTAGGCGTGGATAAACGCGGTGGATAAACGTATGCGCAGCGCAAACGCCGCGACAACGCGGCGCAGGCGTCGCGTTGTTGTGGCGTTCAATTGACTCCAGAGGAAACGCCGCAAAAACGCGACGCATAAGTTTATCCAACGCCTGCGCTGAACAAACGCTAGTGTGAAGACTAGTGCTTTCATCCCGTCAGTCTCTGTCTCGAAAATACCGGGAGTCTCGACGATTTTTCCTCTTTTTCGAGACCCGAGACTTTACTTCTAATCCCGGGAATAACAAGACTTTCAAGACTTGCGTATATTTTTTAAAATCTATTAAATTAGATACTGCATGGTACGATACAACACTTAACAGCAGGTATCATTTTGAATTTTACCATCAAAATTAGATTTCCAGAAAAACTCTAACAGTATCAGCTCTATAAGCCAAGTATTTGCTATATTTTTGCACAATCCTACTTAATTTTATTGAGAGGAAGTTGGATCTTTTAGTTTTACAGAAAAACTCTTTAACAGTATCAGCTCTATAAGCCAAGTATTTGCTATATTTTTGCACAATCCTACTTAATTTTATTGAGAGGAAGTTGGATCTTTTAGTTTTACAGAAAAACTCTTTAACAGTATCAGCTCTATAAGCCAAGTATTTGCTATATTTTTGCACAATCCTACTTAATTTTATTGAGAGGAAGTTGGATCTTTATTACATTATCTTGCGTCACCATCAACGATTGCATCACTGCTTACCATCAGGTGGGATCGCAGTCAAGCACTAGTTTATATAAATAAAAAAAAATCTTTAAAAGTATAATATGAAAGATTAAGTAAATCACTGACTGAATAGCCGTCTGATAGCTTTCGAGCAAATATAAGTACTCCAAAACATAATGGAATAATGGCGTAGCTCACGTGTTTTTTTTTTATCTCGCGTTTGACCACTATCTCTCCAAACGGTGAGTGCCGTAGTAGTCGCCTATTATAAAGCACGCTTGCCTAAAAGTAACCTATTCTCTCCAGAATAGTTTACTTTTAGGCAAGCGAAATCAAGATCGAAAGCAAATCAAGAGTGATTTAAATACTTCTAACCTAGGAGTATTTAAACTTAACTAGGTGTGACTGCAAAAGAAAACCTAGCTTAACTGTTTACTAAAACATCAATATGACATAAGACTAATAAAAGATTAACATCTTTTTTTTTTATTGGGAAATCATTTATTAACAGTTAACATCTCCCGTCCTTGGGCGTTGTGGGAGGGCGTTTCAGAGTTGTACTGACTAAAACCCACTTCTGTTCCTTCTTTTTCTTCGTTGAACCCAAGGCTCCAGTAGTCTTCTTTGAGGCGCGCGTGGAACATTGTGCGCCGGCAAGTCAACGACTTGGGCTCGGTCCAGAAGAGGTCCTCCTTTGCTAGCATTACTGCTTCGCTGTAAGAGGCGAACACACTTACCACACCCCTTCGCACCGGAAAATGGCCTGTACCAAGGCTAGAACTTCCCGAAGTTACAATGTCTGGTGAGGACCTGCGTCATGTGGAAGGTAAGGACGTCGTGTTGCTTTTAAAGTCACTTCTCAATAAGGGGACTTACCACCGCAATTATGGAGTGCCCAGCACTGGGTTGCGACAGTCGCTGTCTCCATTCCACCATGAGATTCCGGCGAAACTCTGTCCGTGTGAAAATATTAAGTTCTGCGTTTAACTCTATGTATGACTTACAAAGGGATCCCTTCTTTTCGCATAATGTTCTTTGTCCTAATATACTTCGGCATAACGATTTTGGCACAATTTGTTTGGGCATAATAGTACTTCGGCATAATTTTATTAGGCATACATTTTATGTTGGCATAATCATCTTAAAGACTAATTTGTTCTGGTATAAATTTGATTAGCATAACGTTAGTAGGCCTAATGATTATTAGCATAATTTGCTATAGTTTCTGTAAAAATTAAATAATATTGTTGGTTAAAAATTTAATATGCTGTGCAACAAAAGTTAGTAACAGAACCGAATTGCTGCAAAACCGACTCCACGTAGTCTGGTTTGTCCTACCCCTAGAGTGTAATTTAAAATCGCGTAGCACGCGCGGGGCCGCCGGAGGCCCGCAGCGCCGGAGCCGTGACAAAAACCCTGCCTGCTGCATGTTGCATGCTCGCTTGAATGCTGCATGCTTGCTTGCATGCTGCATGGTTGCTTGTTTGCTGCATGCTTGCTTGCATGCTGTATGCTTGCTTGCATGCTTGCTTGCATACTGTATGCTTGCTTGCTTCATGCTTCTTACAGCGAAAAAAAAAACTTAAAAAAGTTATGCTTTAGAACTTGATGCTTAATAAATTTATGCTTTAGAATATTATGCTTAATAATTATTATGGTTAGAGAAATTATGCTTAAAAAAATTATGCGTAAGCTGTTATGCGTAATTATATTATGCGAAAATATAATTATGCCAAACAAAATTGTGCTAAGTTATATTAGGTCTTAAAATTTTATGCAAATGGATAGGGAACCACTTAAAAAACATGTTGAATGTTTTCCAAAATATGAAATAGATTTCACATTCGCCTGTACTGAGTTGTATAGGTAAGCCGGAGCTTGTGTTGCACATCTGTACAGGTTTCCACACAAGTTTACCTGATAGGTATAACTGTGCCAGACAAACTTGTCAGGCCCACCCTATCCTGTATGGCTGGCTTTTAAGCCATAGTAGCAGCGTGGAAGCAAATATGCCTTTTTCTGACGCAGGTTAATTTTATAACAAAATAACAGATCCTACCGTACTGAAATCACATTAGATGCATCATGATTTCTACGTGCTCACTTTTAAAAAGCAAAAAACAACTCAACTTTAACACCATGGCAGAAGAAGAACTAGATGGAAATGCTGTTTTTAATAAAGTTCTTTATTATATCTTATATTGATTGCCTAAATACCTAATATTTAAATATAAATATTTTTCTTTTTAACGAGTCTCGAAAGTCTCGTTTTTTCCGGGATTCGCGGAACAGGGTCTAGTCTCGATTTTATAGTCCCGGGGCTCGAAAATGTATCGAGACTGAAAGCCTAAGTGAAGACGTTCTTCTAAGCGCAAGAGTGTTTGTTGGATATAGGTATCCAACACAAGCGGTTAAAAGGTCAAATGATATGATATGAATTCATGGTCATGTTGAAGTAACATAGTAAGCTTGAGCCTGGTGCATGTCCTGCAGAGCGGCGGCAGCCGGGCGCGGCAGGCGCGGCGCGCGCGCAAGCGGCGGCGCGTGCGCTCCGACAGCAGCGCCAGCGTCGCCTACCGAGCGCGCAGCCGCCCCAATACCAACAAGCCTGCTAAACGGTAACTACTACACATCATGCTATATATACATACTACATACCCTCGTCCCATCTTATTTACACTCACAACACGTATTTTTCTTCCATTCTGCCTCGTCACTCTGCTAGCCTGTCCGTTTTCTATCGTTTACATTTCAGGGAGCGTGTCACACAATCTAATTCCGCCAAGTCCGTTCCATCATCGGACCACAAGACGTACGGCGTTGCACCACCGGCACATGGTGGACATAACACCCGTACAAAGCGTTTTGGGTACACATTCATTATGCGTACAGCTAAGAAGTGGAATTCACTGCCGGGATCTGTGTTTCCTGATAGCTATAACCTAGGGGTCTTCAAGTCAAGAATGAATAGATTGCTTCTAGGCAAGCGTGCTCCATCGTCAGCCACATCATCGCTTACCATCAGGGTAAATAGTGGTCAAACGCGAGACTATCCATAATAAAAAAACCACAGCGCCGGGTGCTCGGGCGAGCGCTTGGCCGAACAAAGTGGCGAGACAGTAGTTCGGCACCCATTCTACTTACTACGCATCCCCCGCACTGTCTGTCACTCACTCGGCAGGTCTAAACGATGTCACTTATGCCTTGATCACACGAACCGAGTAAACGGGCGAGACAGTACTCTCGGCCGAGTACTCAGTACGTGTAAACATAGCACCGAGTGCTCGGCCTACCATTTATTTCTACAACCCGCTAACATTACTGTCTCGGCCGAGCAACATTTTACTGTCTCGCCCTTTTTATGACTATATATGATTTAGGCGAGTATTAAGAGAGGATTTTCCGAAATTCGCCCTCTAAAAGGATGATATGGGGGTCCATTTGTAGGAGAAATCTACTTTCTCACGCGGGTAGAAGCTAGTGCCACATGAGGGCGTTCAGGAGTGTGTTCAGCTGTGTGGAGCCTACAACCGGCTTGTTTTGTACTTGCAGCACTCGCGAGCGCTTCACGGAGGCCACGTCCTCGTCGTCGTCACTTAGCAGCGGCTCGGAGGGCGAGTCGGCGCGCCGCTACGAGTCCGACCGCTCGTACCGGCCGCGCTACTCGTCCGACGACGACGCGCCGCTGCACCTGTACCGCACGCGCCTCGAGCCCGCCGCCTCGCCCGCGCAGCCGACGCACAGGAGACGCACTGTGAGTACCCTCCACGAGTCCGACCGCTCGTACCGGCCGCGCTACTCGTCCGACGACGACGCGCCGCTGCACCTGTACCGCACGCGCCTCGAGCCCGCCGCCTCGCCCGCGCAGCCGACGCACAGGAGACGCACTGTGAGTACCCTCCACGAGTCCGACCGCTCGTACCGGCCGCGCTACTCGTCCGACGACGACGCGCCGCTACACCTGTACCGCACGCGCCTCGAGCCCGCCGCCTCGCCCGCGCAGCCGACGCACAGGAGACGCACTGTGAGTACCCTCCACGAGTCCGACCGCTCGTACCGGCCGCGCTACTCGTCCGACGACGACGCGCCGCTGCACCTGTACCGCACGCGCCTCGAGCCCGCCGCCTCGCCCGCGCAGCCGACGCACAGGAGACGCACTGTGAGTACCCTCCACGAGTCCGACCGCTCGTACCGGCCGCGCTACTCGTCCGACGACGACGCGCCGCTGCACCTGTACCGCACGCGCCTCGAGCCCGCCGCCTCGCCCGCGCAGCCGACGCACAGGAGACGCACTGTGAGTACCCTCCACGAGTCCGACCGCTCGTACCGGCCGCGCACGACGTCCGACGACGGCATCCGTACCGCACGCGCTTCGGTACGTCGCTACCAGTCTGACCGATAAATTGGTCGAGAGGCGTACCACGATGACTCACCATTTTCTTAACGCGAATACACTATAGTAAGGTGGTTATCACACTGCCACGCACCACGCAGCGCAGCGCGTGAAAACGTACGAGAGGTGTGCAGATCTGCATCATCGTGCGGGTTTTTTACGCACTCACGCGCGAAAGCACGTTTACACACTAAGACACGCACTCACGCGCTACGTTGCGGGGTGCGTGGCAGCGTGATAACCGCCTAAGGAGCTTGACGACTCGACTAATGAATGGTCCTTTCCCGTCCAGGGAGCAGGCGTGTCGCTCCGCGCTCGGCGCGCCCAGCGCCAGTACAACGAGGACAGCGAGGAGGACTCGGTGGCGGCCATCAGCAAGCGGCTGCAGCACCACCACCACGCGCGCACCAACCACGCGCACCAGGCCAGCCGCAGGAGGCATCATGCTGAACAGGTACCGGCGTGCATGTAGCTGGAGACTAATTGTTCACGTGGGGCGACTGTCTATCTTGATCTCTTGTGGAGTCATCATCAGCCTTTTTGAATCCCAGCAGTGGGAACATTTCCCACTGTTGGGACTCAGGCCGAGAGAATGGGCCGTAAACCACCACGCGTGCCCAGTGCGGGTTGGTGAATGTCACATGTATTCGAATTTTGTCTTTTAGAGTCCCAGTGACTAAATTGATGCCCAATGAGGACCGACATAATAGCAAATTCAAGTTTTTTACTAAGCACATCTTTTAAGTAATAATTTGCTGAGCTTTTTTTTTTAATGGTAGGGTCACATGTAACGCAATTAGCAAATTGTATGCGCGCGTGATGTATGCTTTGGAACGATCAGTTACTGCGCACTGATTCGGGCGAACGGTCCTATCTGGTGTCACACGAAATATATTCGGTCAACGGAACCCGATTTTCATCGACTCCAGAACTTCGAACTTCTTGTTTCGATCCAGAAGGAGCAAAACTCAAAGTAGGGATTACCGTGAACACACAATGTGTTCCCTAAAGTGGTGACCCCGACGTGATTAAAATCCGTCAAGATATGGTGGAAGTTTTTCTGAACGGCTACTTCGAAACGCGCGCTCTTGCTGGACTGTTTTTTTTTTTTGTGGGTAAAAATCATCCAAATGACATCCCCAGCCCTTGGGCGGAGCGGGAGATAGTGTCAGACTCTTACTGACTATAAAACCCACCCCGTTCCTTCTTGCCTTTCGTGCCGGAGCCCCGAGCTTTCCTTTCGGAGCTAAACCTGGCTCCCAATGCAGCCTACTTCGACCCGGCTGAGGCCTGCAGGGGCCTGCTGCTGACAACTCCTTGAGGCGCACGGGAACAGTGCGTGCTGTCGACGACTTGGGCTCTGTCTGGACAGTTACCGGATGGTCGAACAGCGAGCTCCATTGAGACCCATTGCTCGCCGTCCGCAAGCCCGCGCCTCGCTGGACTGTTTACGATGTCGTCATCTGTCATGATCCGTGCGACGAACGCCGACAGACTGCACTGCCGTTGTAATAGCGCGGTGGAGACCGATCATGACAGATGACGTCACAGCGAGTCGCTTCGTTCTCTGTGCGTTTCTGGAACTAATATCTTCGTCATGGTTGGTCCGATTTAAATAATTCCTTTATATGGTTTACTATTTTTTTTGACGCTATAAATCTGCATACTCCACAAAAATCATAAGTGATCCTCATTTCCTGGCCTCTGAACCATTTATAACTAAAGAAAAGGAGTGGAAGGTGGGGGGAGGGGGGTTGTAAACTTATATAAATAGTTTGTGTCGTCCACAGAGTGCGAGTGCAGAGGGCAGCGCTCAGGCGCCGCACACGAGCGACCACAACTACTTCAACGGGCACGCCGCGCACGCGCCGCACCGCGCCCACGCCGCGCACCGCACCAATGGGAACGGTACGTACACTCTGTAGCAGCGCCAATGATAAATTGTAATACGTTCACACATACACAGCTGCGTCAACCCCTCACTTGTTTTTATCAAATAGAGACGGCTATATTCCGCAAATGAATTCTGAAAGCGCGTCAACTTGCAGTTGCGAGCAACATTTGCCGGGGTCTTATTAGTTTTTTTTTTTTGAATAGTTTTCTTCGAATAGTTTGTTGAGTGTGCTAAACATAAGTGACAGTATAGTCTATTCTTGTGGCAGATAACTTGGAGGGCTCGAGCGGGTCGGCGGGCCCCAGCGCGGCCCCGGGTGCCGTGTCCATCTCGTCGCGCGGCCGCGTGCGAAAGCTCACGGCCAAGGCGCGCGGCCTGCTGCGCGACTGAGCCAGGGCCCGCGCCAGGAGTGCGCGACCCACCTAGCTCCCGCACACCGACGAGCCCAGTGCAAAGGGGCACCGCTCACCGCGCCGTGACCCCGCTCAAGTCGCCGCTCGTCTCTTCTACAACAGTGCCGGAGTAGCAACATTGCAGTGTGTGCTAACGGTGGATACTACTTCAGACATAATGTACCACTTATAAATAAAACCGAAGTGAATTTGTACTAACTTTGTATCTTCACGCGTGGTTCCTTAAAACCGAGATAATGTCTCATCCATCTGACCTAATTATTTTCTCTGCAATTTATATTTGCATATTAGTTTTGTGAGCAGTAATGGTCGATTAGTAAAGGCCCCGACTTTGTAGGTTCATTGTAAGTCGCGGGTTTAAACACAGACTGGAGGATTACTTTGTGTAATTTATCTCATCACCACTGCTCTCAAAATGGTGAACGAAAACATCGTGAGGAAACCGGCATGTCTTAGAACTAAAAATTCAAAGACATGTGACATTCACCAACTCGCGCTGCGCCCGCGTGGTGGATTATGACCCATTCCATCTCCTAAAGAGGAGGCCTGAGTTCTAGCAGAGGGAACATTAAAGTCTTTTTTTTTTATGGTGGGGAAAATCATCCAATGACAACCCCCGCTCTTGGGCGGAGCGGGAGATAGTGTCAGACTCTTACTGACTAAAAGACCCACCCCGTTCGTGCTCCTTTTCGGATAACCCTGGCCCCAGTAGGCTTCGATCCGGCTGGACCCCTGCTGTTGCTGACAGCTCCTTGAGGCGCACGAGAACAGTGCGCACCGTCGACGACTTGGGCTCGGTACGGACAGTTACCGGACAGTCGGACAGCGAGCTACCCGTTGCTCACTGTCCGCAAGCCCGTGCCTACGGTGGCCGGAAATCGGGATCGGAATGCCGGCGGCGGCAAGAGCGCCGTTGCCTGATGCGGTCGGCCTCCTCCTTTGCTCACACGACTGCTTCGCACGCGTCGGTGTCATATGCGCCCGGTGGCTTGCGACACTAAATATATTGGTACAAAAACTAGGCCAGATGAATGAGACGTCCTCTCAGTTTCAAAGAATCACTTTCATGTTGATGCTAAATTATATTCCACTCGTAATAAAATTAGACATTTAGACAAACTTTTTTACTACCTGCTCAAGCGATTTTGACTTTTATTACGTTGGTAGCATGACGAATGGCGGCTGCAGTAAATAGTTTGTATTATAACTACATTTTTATGCTACCGCACCTCAAGACTAGCCCAGATTTTTTTTTACTTTTATAACATACTTATGCCTACAGAATAGAAGTCAGAATCAGTTGTACAAACAGTAAAAAAAATTGTTAAAATATACACCGTTAAATTTTAATCGTTTTAATCCCGTGGATGGTCGATCCAGTACATGAAACACTATCGATTTGTAAAGGTAAAATAAAAAAATAAAGTACCTTTTTTTTTAACTCGTATTAATTTAGGCATGTATGAAATTAATTTCTTTAAGAAAACGTCAGCTGTGTGAGTTAAATGACCTGTAGATAGTTTGTACGCAACCCGCTTTTGTTTAGTTAATATGAGTTTTGAAAAAAAAAGGTACTTTTTTTTAATTTTATCTTTACAAATCGATGGTGTTTCATGTACCGGATCGACCCTCCACGGGATTAAAACGATTAAAATATAACGGTGTCTTCGTCGTCAATCTTATTATATCATTGCGAATGGAATGTAATACATCAACAGTTATACAAGAAATCTCAATGTTGTATCGGTTCGAGTTTACTTTAAGTTAATATGTAAGTAGGAAGGTGTACAGCGCAAGTTGTGAGTTTACGAACTGGTAAATATTGTACAATGTATAAGTTACATGTTTGTATATATATAAGTTAGTCTAGGGGTTATTTTATTAAAATGTGAAGAAATGTGTCGTCGACTGCTCACTTCAGTTAGCCAAGAGAACAATGTTACTCACCAACTACTCAATAAGCAACATCTAAACGCCAGCTACGAGATATTTCGTAGATGATTTCTTCTCAGGTGGCCACATACGAGATATATCGTAGGACCTATATTGCTGTTCCCTAACGTTCGAGATATCTTGCAAAAATCAACACAATAAATGCCAGCCACGAAATATCTCGTAGATGTTCTAGATATCTCGTATAAAGCAACACCCTAAATGGCAGCCGCGAGATATTTCGTAGAGAATTCTTCTCAAATTGCCAGATACGAGATATATCGTAGGATCTATTTTTCTGATGCCTGAATACGAGATATTTCGTATAGTATGTATATGGGAATTTATTAATTAATTTGATTAATAAATAATAATAATAATATGACAGCTACGAAATGTCTCGTATGGGCTGACAAAGTATGATAGAAATTGAATTTTGATTCCTTGAAATTCTTGACATTCAGTGTGTTGTTGTGTGTTTTCATATATACATAAATTCTCGTTTTTTTTTTTTTACATGATGTGGCCACGGACCATTTATTGAATGACTTTTATATGAAGTAATAATATTCCACAACGCCACCTAGACCCAAACTAAGCAGCTCTTGTGCTACGAGTACCAGACAACTGATAAACATACTTATACACCGTTCAATTTTGATCGTATTAATCCCGTGGAGCGTCGATCCGGTACATGAAACACTATCGCTTAGTAACGATAAAATTAAAAAATAAAGTACTTTAAAAAAAAAACTTGTATTTATTAACGCATGTACGAAATTAATTTCTTTAAGGCAACGTCAGCTGAGTGAGTCCAATGACCTGTAGGTACTTAGTAGGCAACGCCGATTACTTTTAATTTTATCTTTACAAATCGATAGTGTTTCATGCACCGGATCGACCCTCCACGGGATTAAAACGATCAAAATTTAACGGTGTATATTTCTAAATACACACATAATATAGATAAATTACACCCAGACACAGAACAAATGATCGTGCTCATCACATAAACGTTGATCTTTGGTGAGAATAGACACCAGGACCTCCGGCATAGCAGCCAGGACCAATAATCACTAAACCTAGAGGCCTGCTGGGACATCTTCCTCTCTGTGAGAGGGAGTGCGCCACACGGGCACAGCGTGGCTTTTGGTTCTAGGGAATCTACATGCCGGTTTCCTCACGACAAGGGAATCTACATGTCGGTTTCCTCACGACTAGGGAATCTACATGCCGGTTTCCTCACGACAAGGGAATCTACATGTCGGTTTCTTCACGACTAGGGAATCTACATGTTGATTTCCTCACGACTAGAGAATCGACATGTCGGTTTCCTCACGACTAGAGAATCGACATGTCGGTTTCCTCACGACTAGAGAATCGACATGTCGGTTACCTCACGACTAGAGAATCGACATGTCGGTTTCCTCACGACTAGGGAATCTACATGTCGGTTTCCTCACGACTAAGGAATCTACATGTTGATTTCCTCACGACTAGAGAATCGACATGTCGGTTTCCTCACGACTAGAGAATCGTCATGTCGGTTTCCTCACGACTAGAGAATCGACATGTCGGTTACCTCACGACTAGAGAATCGACATGTAGGTTTCCTCACGACTAGAGAATCGACATGTCGGTTTCCTCACGACTAGAGAATCGACATGTCGATGTAGAGGTTTTTCTTTACCATTTTGACTTCTCGGGGCTTAAACAGCTCTTGTTTCGGGGCCGTTATGCCTCTTATAATATTAAGAACAATGTAAATTAAATAAGAATAATTTGTAAATATTAGTTAATCGTCAGAGTGAGTACTTAACGCACAGGGTTTGTCTGTGTGAGTGTCGTCGACACCTGTATGGACAGGGTTTTACGCGCCTTTTGATTTCTCTTACGCCCAATTTGCAGAACGAAAATTTTGTTAATTTATTAGTTTCTGTCATTATTTGAATATCCGATCGCATCACTTATTGTCTGACGCGCAGATAATGTAAAGCTGTGGTTACGGACGGCGAGCTACCCGTTGCTCGCCATCCGCAAGCCCATGCCTGCGCTGGCTGAAAATCGGGATCCGGGTCTCGGCGGCTGGGGTGTGTGGAAGTCCGTTCCCTCACGCGTGCGGTCGCCTCCTTCGCTAGCATTACTGGAGGCGACTGCCAGCCATTCCTTCTCGCTCCGGACCATGGCCTGTAACAGGGCCCGGCACGAGAGATTGTTGCCGATCACCCTCAAGAGGACGCGGCTATGCTCTGCTCAAGCGGGGCACACCTCCACCGTGTACTCCACACACTGGTGACCCCTGATATTCTTCCGCACGAATCCGGTGCAGGAAGCTCCCGAACTTACCATGTCCGGTGAGGCCCTGCGTCATGCTGAAGGTGAGGACGCCGTAACACCTCTCCAGCCATTGCTCAAAGAAGGAACTTGCCGCCATAAATGATGGCGTGCCATTGAGAAATTACTTGTGTACAATAACAATAGCCATGCTTTAAGGGGCCGGCGACGGATGAATTTCCATACAAACGTAATACCACGCTCATTTGCAGTTGGAGCATATTTCCAACATATTGTGATGATATTCGGTTATAGACAATATTTATCTAGGTTCCTAAGTCTTTCTTTTTTTTTTTTAAATAAAAAGAAATCTAAGCGAATTGGATTTCGCACTTTTTTACAGCGCAAAACATGTCATTTGGCTTTTCCTGTATTAAAAATAACAATTTTTCTAATATTCTCGACGTAGGTACCTAGATAAATATTGTCTATAACCAAATATCATCATAATATGTTGGAAATATGCTCCAACTGCAAATGAGCGTGGTATTACGTTTGTATGGAAATTCATCCGTCGCCGGCCCCTTAAGATACCCATCTTGAGTGTTATTATTATTTATTCATCTATGTATTACATTATACTGTGCATGTTCTCGAAGTGATTGCATTTCACCCGACGAGCGTGTCCAGCAACTAGGAATATTTGTGACGAAACACTTTGATCAGAACTTATCATTGTAATTTTAAGTAGAATTTTCTTTTACTTAGTCAATTTACCTTTTAAAAGTGCTCAAGGGTTTGAAGTTCGAAGTGATGCTATCTCTTTCTTGTGTTAGGTGATAGAGTGAGGCGGAAACAGTGACCAGTTCTCGTGGTGACTGTAATAAGATATTTCTATACCTTCTACGCATAAAGTCGTATATATTTTTTGAGTTAAATGTTTATTTATACAGGGTTATTCGTAAAACACTACCAACCATGCGGGACTGTATCACTAACATCATAAACAACAACTTTTGTTCTATGACTTTTTACAAGACATAATTCATTTACCAAAAACAAATCTTCAAGATTTTGTTGTTCTATCTAAGACATTTAAACTCTGTTTTTTGCTATACCTACCTATGTCTGCATGAGGCGACGAAAGCGCATCAAGCACCCCCGCCGCGCGCTCGCTTTGAATAGACTTCGTAAATATTTGGAACGTTCAATTTAAATATTTTTATTTTTGTATAAAAATCTGATGAACTAAGATATGATGAATTTTTAAAAGTCATAAAACAGTAGTTGTAGTTTTAACATCCGAGGTGGTTACCATGACGTTCAAAGTAAGATTGTTTTAATCTTGTTTCATTGTTTTTTGACAGACCTGTTGGTCTAGTGGTTAGTGACCCTGACTGCTATGCCGGAGGTCGTGGGTTCGATTCCCACCTAGGACAAATGTTTGTGTGATGAGCACGATCATTTGTTCTATGTCTGGGTGTAATTTATCTGTAATTTGTATGTATTTAGAAATATATAAGTATGTTTATCAGTTGTCTAGTACCCATACATAACGCAAGCTCTGCTTAGCTTGGGCCTAGACGGCGCTGTGTGATAGTTGTAGAATATTATTATTATTATTGTGGGTAAGAGATGGTGCTAGACAACCTGTATAGCTCTGTCTCTTACCCACACCGAAACAAGATCAAAATAATCTTACTTTAAACATCATGGTCTTGGTCATAATCCTGAGAGGTTGCCAATATCTTACGAATAACGCTGTATAATTGTTATGTATGTGTGTTTGTCACTTAACTAAACGGTTTGACCCATTTGAATAAAATTTTAGTGTGTAGATTTGATACTTATGCGTAGGAGGCATTTTATATTCGTGTCGATGTCAAACGTGTTCTGATTGGTCGGTAGCGGCCGCCATCTTACTTAGTATATGTTAGATCAATTTATATGTTAGTGTTATGTTGTAACTTAAGAATATAAGATCGAATTCGTAGGTCAGTAGTATTTTTATAACATCTAGCCATAATTGTAATAATCTATGACTTTTTTTTTATAATAATCTAAAGCCGCGTACGGACATCGCGAGGCGTGCTCCGTGAATGGTTCGTCATGCTTGCCTCAACCTGAGGCATACGACAGTAAATTTATGCGTGTGTCCCGAACGACACATGCTCAAGCTACGCAAACCACCACGCACGGTGTTCGTCGGTAGAAAACGCAAACCACACCTGCCCGTCCACACGGAGCGCACGGCTCGTACTGAGGCGGCGTTCGCAACGATCGTACGACACGAATGCTCACTGTGAGCACACACGTCCACACAGCCCGAGGCATGCGAAGCGAACCGTTCGCGACGCACGCCTCGCGATGTTTGTACGCGCCTTTATAATTTGACCATTTAATGGAAATACCGGAGTCGGGTTTTATTTTTATGATAACATCTTCTAAGATAATTGATGCGAATATTTTTATAAAATGTAATTAATAAATCTATTATTATTTCGTCATTGTGATATATTGAGTATGCGACGAGCGTGTGGGGCGTCCTCAGTGGTGATGTATCAATTATTAATAATTATTATTAAAATTGTCAAAAAATATAAGACCCGTTTTGGCATTTGTGTTATGACATTTACATAGCGTAGCATAGTCGGCTTTATAAAGTTCCCACTGTTGGGACTCGGGCCTCTTCTCTAGGAGTGGGAATGGGCCGTAATCCACCACGCGGATGCGGGTTGTTGGATGTGGCATGTCTTCGAATTTTTCCCCGCTGTACTGTAGCTATCGCCACAAAATAGACAGGTACAGAAGTCAATCTCATGTAAGTACTTCACTGTTTATACCTACGCTAAGTGGTCGCGCGTTGCGCCGGACTGTACGAGTGCGACCGAGCGATTCAGCCGAGATATCGTGTCCGTGAGCGGTGTCTATGTGTGCGTTGCTCGAGCGCGCTTTGTATGCAGATTGTCTTCTGTACCTAGCTATTTTGTGCTAGAGTCTGTCTAATAAGTTAAACGACTTGGGTAATTATTAGGATTTAATGAAATCTGATGATGTAGTCAACACGGGTTCAATAATCAAGGTTGATTAAGAGATAGAGATCATTGTTTACTTAGAAGAACCTTATGAAAAGTATCGAATAAAAGTATTTTTTAAATTATTAAATATTATACAAAATTCCCAAGTCGGTTGACTTATTAGACAGACTATACTACTGAACTACTACTACACCGGACCACTAATTATTATTTTATTGTTTCTTTCAGTATCCTTCCAAGTTACATTCGCAATTGTCAAAATGGGCGTTTTATTTTTGAACGAGTCCATCAATGTACATGTATGAACAAATTACAAACGCACAAACTACACTATAATTTAAGTGGGTAATATTAACAATTTTGTGTGATTGTTGCCAACACTAAAGCGCAATTTGTAAAATAGTGGGTTAAAAATAAGTGACTTGCGCTTGGATAATTTTCTTATTGAACAACAACGACCTTACAGCCACTATACTCTGTTCAAAATACCATTAGAAATTTATGAAAACATTTTATTACTGTCCGTTCAACCGATTTTGACTTTTATTACGTTGGTGGCATGACAAATGGTGGCTGTAGGCGCGCTAGTTCAAGCATGCGGCGTCTAGTGACTGTAAAGCCTTCGCCACACTTGGCCGAAATTCCGTCGCGGATCTTCCGCGATCGTATTTCCGTCAAGTGTAGCGTTGGCCATTGCATACAAATTTACCAACCGATCGTCCGTGACGGAGTGACCGATCTTCCGCATAGTGTGCCCGCTATTTGTAATTTATATGCAATAACATGTATTGGCGTTCCGACGCGGAAGATCCGCGACGGAATTTCCTCCAAGTGTGGCGAAGGCCTATGGTCGTTGTTGAACTGGCAACACAACACCTAACACTGAGCTTACATTGTAGTCTCTACTCCTTATTCAAAGGTATCTGTGTTGCCAGTGTGTAAAACAAAACTTGAATACAGTGATGTTGATGTAATTATTTAATTCTACGTGTTGAAGAAAGTAATGTAACAATTGTAAAATAGTGAATACGAAACAACAATTTTTTTTGTAATGACAACATTTTATATTAAGCTGGGTACAGACAGACTGCTGTAGGGTAAGAAGCATTTGACGTGTGTGGAGTGGGCGTGCCTCGCATGTACCATCGCGGTCATGTCTACCTGATCACTTAAATAAAAATTCGTTTAAATCCTGCGGCGCAGCACCAAACCAAACCCTTTTTTTAAGCAAAAATGAACTTAATGGTGGTCAGGCGGAAATGTCTTTGATGGTACCTCCTCACATAGTTGAGCTGCTCTATCCGCGCGCGCAGTGTGCACATTGCATCATACGTTACAGCAGTCTGGCTTTGGTGAAAACTTCTTAGCTATGCTAAAAATTACTTTTATATTAATGTTTAAAAATTCAAAATATCAATATTAATAAAAAAACTATTTGTCGGGCTTAAACCCCCGGGGGGTACCCCCTCTGGCTACGCTCGTGGGCCCTAGCCAGCTCTCTACAACCGTAGCTCAAGCACGCTCGAAGCCAGCCGTCTGCTCGTTGGCTACAGTAACATTAGTGTAAGTAGCGTTCTAGCGTGAGGTGTACATTGTACCTATGTATATACAAGTGTGGGTGTGTCCGTCACACCGCCGAGTTGATACCAAACTGAATTAAATTAATATTTTGGAAAATTTTCGCTGTTTTATTTATTTAAAGTAGGTACAGTATTCGATGGAGTCGTCCGAAGAGTATCCACCTTTACATTGTTGAAACCTCTACGGTCCGGACTAAGCATTCGCCTCGTCATTTGACCTACCATCGAAGGACTAAAACAATTTGCGTGCTGATTATAATTTGGGTGTTTTCAAGGCTGAGAGTGAATATGCTCTAATAAACTATCGATTTCATTACTGCTTACCATCAGGTGGGATCGCAGTCAAGCACTAGTTTATATCAGGTACAAAAAATGTTTCGAATACCGTAATTAGAGAAACAATATAGAAAATTAAAAAGACAGAGTTAATGCTGGCGTTCGCTTGGGGTTTGATGAATTAAAGAAACCACCATGTCCCACCTCTCATCCTGCATCACGTGCCCTGTAACCTGTTCACGTGGGGATCTTATGACAACATCAGTAGATGGCATTGCCGAGGCCGATGGGCTAGGCAAGGAATTTAATTAGCTTTGCCATCGATACGCTAAGAAGAAGAATAAATTAAAGTTCTCCATCGCCACGACTACGTGCACATGGTTATAGTTGAACTAGCGATACTGCGCAGGTAATAATCCGGTTTCCGCTATGGGAACCGTCGCACACGAAAGATGCGACGGGTAACCGCGCGTGCGCCCGCTTAACGCAGCGTTGGCCCTTAGAAATTTAAAATCTCACATCTTAATAAAGTATCTTATTTGCGGTTTTTCACCACTGCTTTCAGTTCTACAGTAGGTACTAAGTATGCTGCTGTGTATAGAGATCAGTGTGCTGCATACATTCAACAGTATAGTCTGTCTAATAAGTCAACCGACTTGGGAATTGTGTATAATATTTAATCATTTAAAGAATACTTATATTGGGTACTTTTTATAAGGTTCTTCTGTTAGTAAACAATGATCTCTATCTTAAATCAACCTTGACTATTGAACCCGTGTTGACTACAACAGATTTCATTAAATCCTAATAATTATCCAAGTCGTTTAACTTATTAGACAGACTCTATGCTTGCAGCTTTATTTATTTATTTATTATATTATTATCGTACACCATAAAGACAAAAATACAGGACAAACATTATTCTTTCTCGTTTTTTGGTTGGGGGAGATGGAGTTATATGTATAGAATAAATAGCAAAATCCTTTATTTTTAAGTCATGATGGTTTTGGCAAGTCACACTAGAGCCTCTGTTTTCAGCAACATAGTCAAAGATTTTGTATATTCTATTAAACTTAGTACGCTCAAAAGCTTTGTATCCCGTGTAGACCACGTAGCTTTATAATTAAAAACGTCAGTGTCAGTTGAATTTGACATATTATCAGAAGTGACAGACGTAGATTTTATCGCAAACTAAGCGATTGTAAGCGATTTTCTTATGAAAATATTCTAGAATTTCTTCAGTAAAAGGTTAATTAATTAGTTTATAAGCATTTAAATACGTTGAATCTCATTTATTTGTATATGTTTACTGACTGAAACATTTCTATGACACAGCACCGTATCGTTTCAGTGTGGGTGTTTTTATATTGTGAAATATCCTGTTTTGAGTACGAAACCAGGGTTTTATCGTCGTCATGGATCCGCTGATCGAGGAAGAGATTATGGCTGAAGAGGAATCGTCGACGTTCAGCATGATCAACCCGCTAAGCTTCAGTGAGTACACCTATTTCATATTTTTACTAGTAATCGAACTTTTCCTTAATCAGAATAAGTACTTACGAGCAAATGTTATAACTACGTACATTAAAGTTGTGTAAGTGCTTGCCTTAAAGATATCAAGTATAACATTGAGGTTAATACTAATTGTGTTATGAATATTTATGTGGTATTCCGGTCAATGACTTGTTACTTAAAACAAACTTTTGTTACTATGAGTAATAAGACATTTTGGTCGCGAAAAGAGTATCCTCTAAAAGCTATGTTAGCGCTGTATGTTTTTATAGTTCTGTTAGACGACACAATGCCAATGTAGCGCTGCAGCAAACTTTTGTTAAAACTTTTCAGTATTTTCACAAATAGTTTCCATAAAAGCGGTTGTCTATCACTAGAATATAAGTTGATGCCATTACACAGTTCATATTAGTTTTAATAGATTTAATTCAAATCTGAGTTTGATTAGTTTCTTTTAGAAATAATGTCTCAATTCCATCAGGTGTAGTTGAATTGAGTGCAGAACTCAGTAATACAATTCATAATGTTTAAATAATTAAGATACATTTATTTAAAGGTGTGCTGATTTCTTATTGATTCAGTATGAATCAAGTTCCTATAGCTATCAGCTGTTCAGATAAATGTACTGAACAGCTGACTTTTTTTTTTGCGATTTCAGTTTTGTTGCCATAGTAAAAGTTGTTGGTTATCATGAGCACAGTCACATGTTTAAGTATTGAACAGTAATTACCAGCCACCCGATATATTTACTTTGTAATCCGTCTGTCTGTCTGTCAAGACCCTTTATACTAATATAATAAAGAGGTAAAGTTTGTTTTTTTTTTTGTTTGTAGGAAGTAATCTCTGGAAGTACTGCTCCGATTGCTAAAATTTTTTCACCGATAGAAAGCTACTTTATTCCTGAGTGACAGGCTATATTTTATGTACGCGGGCGAAGTCACAGGAAAAAGCTAGTTGTTTATATTTCTTACATTTATTATCAATATCGTCAATAGTTGATTCTGTTAAATAATTTCTTGTAAATGTTTCAGTGCTGCAGTTCGTGGCGTCGTACGGCTGGTTCCTGGTGGGCGGCGCGGCGGCCGCGCTGTACGCCGCGCACAGGCTGCGCCCCGCGCTGGACAAGTGGCGACAAGCCCGCGAGGATGCTGAGTACCACAAGAGTGAGCCCGTCTTACATTCTGTCAGCTCTCTATAGATTCATCTGTTGATCCTGTTCCCAACTTCCTACTCCTTGCATTTTATTCCTCAATGCTGAGGGTCGTGGGGCTCGCAAAGGAGGAGCCAAAACATCAGGCAACGGCGCCCTCGCCGCCGCCGGGATTCTGATCCCGATTTCCGGCCATCGTAGGCGCGGGCTTGCGGACAGTCAGCAATGGGTAGCTCGCTGTCCGGCCGTCCGGTAACTGTCCGGACCAAGGCCAAGTCGTCGACGGCGCGCACTGTTCCCGCGCGCCTCAAGGAGTTGTCAGCAACAGCAGGGACCCAGCCGGATCGAAGCCTACTGGGGCCAGAGTTATCCGAAAGGGAGCTTGAGCCCCGGTATGAAGGCTAGAAGGAACGGGATGGGTCTTTTAGTCAGTAAGAGTCTGACACTATCTCCCGCTCCGTCCAAGAGCGGGGGTTGTCATTGGATGATATTTTCCCACCATAAAAAAAGGTCGTGACCTTGCTTCATCACTTTAACTTTTATGTGTTTTTTTTTAAGCTTAAAAAGCTTTTCTCAGTTACCTATACAAAGATTATGAGAATTTTATTAATTACTAGTTTTTGTCCGCGGCTTCGCTCGCGATAAATTCGGGGTAACACGGTTCCCTTTTCTGTAGGGGGTTGGAAAGAGCCAAAAGTAGCCTATGTCACTCTCCATCCCTTCAACTATCTCCACTTAAAATATCACGTCAATTCTTAGCTCCGTTTTGCCGTGAAAGACGGACAAACAGACACACACACATTTTCACATTTATAATATTAGTATGGAAGTATGGATCTTAGCTGTGTGCAGCGCCCCCTAATAAACTCCACTGCGGGTGACGTAACCAACAAACTTATTATTTGCGGTTGGTACAGTAATCGGGTCTAAGGATCGAACCGCAAATTAAGTTTGTTTTTTATTGTATATACTTTCCTGGGATAAAAAGTACTCAGTTTCGTCGTAATCGAACCGGTAGTTTTTGCGTGATGCCTGAACAAATACACAGACAGACAGATAAAAAAAAAAATAATCACATTTTTGGTTTCGGTGTCGGTCTAGTAACACCTGCTGCCATTTATTTTTTTTATATTTTCATTGTACAGAATTTTCACTTCTACAGATTAATTATAAGTATAGAATAGATATATTTTTTGCTTATGTTGAACATTAGGTAACAAATAAGAATGAGTGTAGCTTCCTATCCACTGTATTGTGTTGTAACATGGTGGCCATATCGCCGCAGACCCGGACGTGGCGCTGGCACGCATGGAGGCGGTGCAGCGCGCGCGCGAGCTGCAGCAGCAGAGGCTCCTGGAGGCGTCGCAGAGAGCGCTAGAGCAGCAGAGAGAGGTACGCACATGTATTGTTATGTCTCTTCGCTGCAGACCCGGACGTGGCGCTGGCACGCATGGAGGCGGTGCAGCGCGCGCGCGAGCTGCAGCAGCAGAGGCTCCTGCAGGCGTCGCAGAGAGCGCTAGAGCAGCAGAGAGAGGTACGCACATGTATTGTTATGTCTCTTCGCTGCAGACCCGGACGTGGCGCTGGCACGCATGGAGGCGGTGCAGCGCGCGCGCGAGCTGCAGCAGCAGAGGCTCCTGGAGGCGTCGCAGAGAGCGCTAGAGCAGCAGAGAGAGGTACGCACATGTATTGTTATGTCTCTTCGCTGCAGACCCGGACGTGGCGCTGGCACGCATGGAGGCGGTGCAGCGCGCGCGCGAGCTGCAGCAGCAGAGGCTCCTGCAGGCGTCGCAGAGAGCGCTAGAGCAGCAGAGAGAGGTACGCACATGTATTGTTATGTCTCTTCGCTGCAGACCCGGACGTGGCGCTGGCACGCATGGAGGCGGTGCAGCGCGCGCGCGAGCTGCAGCAGCAGAGGCTCCTGCAGGCGTCGCAGAGAGCGCTAGAGCAGCAGAGAGAGGTACGCACATGTATTGTTATGTCTCTTCGCTGCAGACCCGGACGTGGCGCTGGCACGCATGGAGGCGGTGCAGCGCGCGCGCGAGCTGCAGCAGCAGAGGCTCCTGCAGGCGTCGCAGAGAGCGCTAGAGCAGCAGAGAGAGGTACGCACATGTATTGTTATGTCTCTTCGCTGCAGACCCGGACGTGGCGCTGGCACGCATGGAGGCGGTGCAGCGCGCGCGCGAGCTGCAGCAGCAGAGGCTCCTGCAGGCGTCGCAGAGAGCGCTAGAGCAGCAGAGAGAGGTACGCACATGTATTGTTATGTCTCTTCGCTGCAGACCCGGACGTGGCGCTGGCACGCATGGAGGCGGTGCAGCGCGCGCGCGAGCTGCAGCAGCAGAGGCTCCTGGAGGCGTCGCAGAGAGCGCTAGAGCAGCAGAGAGAGGTACGCACATGTATTGTTATGTCTCTTCGCTGCAGACCCGGATTAATTATATTATCTCAAACATGGACCCCGGAAGGGCACAGCAACATTTATATTGTGTATACTGCATGCAATATACAAATTAATTTTATTATTACAACAAACATTACAAACAAATTATTACAATTTTATTCATTAATAATTATTGTACTGAGTATTCCATACATCAAATTAATTAAATTATTATACTAAGTCATTCGATATTATTATTATTCCATACATCATTAAATTAAATAGAATAGAATAGAATAGAAAAACTTTTATTCGGTACAGACACAGCACAACGGTTACATTTATACACAAACTAAATAAAAGTACAAAGCACGCCGAGCGTGCCCGCACCGAAAGGGTGACCACCTCAGCATTTGCTGGACGTAAGACACTCAGCGCTGGTTTTCAGTTGGCACCCCGCAGTGACGCACGGACTAGGGTAAAGCATATATATATACTCATAAGTGTAATAGATATTGATATGAATAAATGATTAATTACAATTATTTTCATTCATATTCCCTGCTAGCGTCGGTTTTCTGACAGCAACAACCACTTAAGTCACGAGGTCTGAAACCAACCGCAATCCCGGAATCTTAATAATAATCTACGTTAATGGGAACAACGGTCGACGCCTAAGATCTACGTAATTTTTTTTTGCTCCGGCTTGTGTTTGACCACTATCTCACCTGATAGTAAGCGATGACGTGGTCGACGATGGAGCACGCTTGCCTAGAAGTAACCTATTCACTCTTGACTTAAATACCTCTAGGTGGTAGCTATCAGGAAATACAGACTCCGGCAGGGAATTCTACTCCTTAGCTGTAGTCACACAGACTTAAAGCGTTAAAAAAAAACAGTATATACTGTGAAGAAATTATTTAAATCGGACCAAAAATGTCAATTTTACTGTATTAGTTCCAGAAACGCGCTCGAGAATGAAGCGACTCGCTGTGACGTCATTTGTTATGCTCGGTCTCCACCGCGCTATTAAAACGGCAGCGAAGTCTGTCGGCGGAATACTTGATCTGTACGCATTGTTCGTCGCACGGGTCATGACAGATGACGTCATCGTAAACAGTCCAGCGAGAGTGCACGTTTCTAAGTAGCCGTTCAGAAAAACTTTAATAAATCCACAATTTCTTGACGGATTTTAATAATTTAAAAAATTAAATGTACAGTAAATTAGTAGTAAAAGCTCAGTAATTTAGTGAAAATCGAATTTGCTATTATGTGATAGATCCTCATTAGAAAATTGTTGATTGTTGCCGTTTAACTGCGGCTGACCTTGAATGAACCTTTTATGACTTGTGCGGCAGCGTGAGGAGCGCAAGCGGCAGGAGCTAGCGGAGCGGCTGCAGAAGTACGGCGCCGCGGCCGGCGGGCAGCGCCTCGGCAGCGGGGACAAGGGCGACGGTACGTACTCACGCTACTAGATCAATGATCTTTATTTTGCAAGTAGGTTTTATAAAAACACTTTTACACGTCAATTTTTTTTCGTCAATTAAAGCTAGATGAGGCCGGTGTTTCCTAACTGACTACCCTACTGATACACAGCCTACATACAATTGCCGAAACGGACCTTGAGCGCTGGTTTCAATTTGTGCAGAAGTCAAATATTCGGTCTGTTTAGTGGTGCGACGTGAGGCGTGGGGGCGGGGAGTGTCAGTGATTGGCTCGCAGCGCCATCGTGTCATAGACGTCACTCGTGATTCGTTCCCTGCGTTGCTGCATGTATATAACAACGAAGACGATTGGCTCGCCAATGTATGGAATGCGCAAAGCGATCCCGACTCTGGCGCCGGCAATTGTACCATACATAGCCTGTCTGTTTTCTATCGTTTACATTTCGGGGAGTGTGCACTGAAGTTACATAATTTAATTCCGCCAAGTCCGTTCCATCACCGGACCACAAGACGTACGGCGTTGCGTCACCGGTACATGGTGGACATACCACCTACAATACACAAATCGTTTTGGGAACACATTCATTATGCGTACAGCTAATGAGTGGAATTCCCTGCCGGAGTCTGTGTTTCTTAATAGCTATAAGAGAGTGAATAGATTGCTTCTAGGCAAGCGTGCTCCATCGTTGGCCTCTTCATCGCTTACCATCAGGTGAGATAGTGGTCAATCGCGAGCCTATCCATTATAAAAAAAAAACACAGATAATCGCCATTGTGAACTACATTCAAGTCCGCATCTTGCTCGAATCAGCCCTAGTTTTGTATTCTCCCCAAAATATCTTGACTGCTCTTGTTCACGCGAGATTGTGAACAGGCCAGTGACTGCAGTGAACCCGAATTGACGGAAAGATTAGATATTTGTCACCAAAATTATTTGACTGCATCAGTTGTTTCACACAATTACATTAAGGCGTATAGTCCCTTGAACCATCTGACCGAAGTTATGTGAACGCAACTCTCGCACTCGCCTAGGCGGCAGTACGCAAATCTGTGCATTTATTTGCGGCCAGCAGCGCCCGGAAAGCGCTTTAAATCCATTTTCTCTGCGAGATATTGATTGATTTACATATGCAATGTTCACTTTGAAGAATATTTAGCCACCAATTTTTATGTTTAAAAATGTTTCTAAAGGTCCAAGCCGTTTCGAAGGAGTAGGGAAAAGTTGCGAAAAGCTGCGAAATTGCTGAATATTTTTTTTTGACAAAAGTATTAATTGCACGAAAAAATCAAATGTTGATATTATTATTCATGAATCTATAATAAATATATATTTTTTTCAAACCAATTGACCTAGCCGTTACGGAGGAGTAGGCCTCAGAAAATCACTGTTTTATGGCACTTTTCGGGCGCTTGGCCCTTAATAACTAAAATACTCACACATGTAAACAGATTAATATAAAATACCATGTAATTACTGTCGTTCTCTACGCTACGAGCAACGCTGTTTCACTACGAAGAGACCATCGACTCGTCTCACTGTTACTGTCTTGATAAATGGTTGCTAGCTGTGGCCTTATCCAGCCTTAGTTTATTGGTTGGTCTGTGAGGTTGGTGAGGGTCGTCAGAATCACACACAGGACCTGTAATTATGGCGACACTTGTAGTAGAGGATAAGATTAAGAACGACCTTCACCGGTCTGTTTAATAGATGAAACGTATTTTATGATAAATTAAGTATATTAAATAATATAACGAGGGTGGGTAGCCTAAGAAATTCCTGGCCAAACATTTTTTTTTTTTGTGAAAAAGTGCGACTTTGGAACATAAATGTTGAGTTGCCTATTTGTTTTCTGGCATAACTATGGGTTACCAGGTATAAACTGGTATGTATAAACAATTGTGTTTATTTTTATATACAACAAATTTTACATCAAAATAAACGCTGTTTCATTACGAATACGATGATATAGGGTTGTTTGCAAAAAAATCTGGTGTGAATAACGGTTGTGCATTTTTCTAAAAAAAAAAGTCAATTTTCAATTTTTAATTAATAATAGTCTGGCCAAGAATTTCTTAGGCAACCCACCCGCGTTATATTATTTAATATACTAAATTTATCATAAAATAAGTTTCATCCATTAAACAGACCGGTGAAGGTCGTTCTTAATCGGATCTTAGACTATTGGGGGAGGCTAGAGGGGAGGCTTGGGCCTCTCCCAAGTGTCGCTTGTCCGTGTCCAAGTACATAAATGGACATATACAACAATGGACATCTTTCGGTTGATATGATCATAATGATGATTCTTGTGTAATTAGAAATAACACTAGTTTATCTCTCAACAGACTACATGCCTCTAAGCGCGGGCGCGTCGACGTCCTCGTACCGGCCGCCCAAGAAGTCCAAGTGCGGCGGCGGCGGCTGCGGCCGGTAGAAGTCCACACGGGCTCGCACACGACCACATTCAGCCCTGGACTAGGAGATGACGGTCTCACAGCCATCCATACGTAGATTTCGACTGTCCCTACTAACCGTAAACTATCGAATCTGAAATGTTGCATTATGTCTGTGTCTGAGTATGGTTTCCGCAATAGGCTAGTTGCGGTAAAAAATGTAATTAGTCCGTCTTTTAGATTATTCAAAAATAAGGGACATGTATTTTTTTTATTTGTAAATTAAACCAAAAATGACAAAGATATAGCCCGTTAAAGTTTCGTGTTACGTCATGCCGTGCTGCATTTTTTCGGGGTGACGTCACACGTAACTTTAATGGGCTATATCTTTGTTATTTTTTGTTTAATCGAAAAAAGAAAAAATATGTGTCCAGTATTTTTTTTTTTAATATTAAATACGGACTAAATAAAATGTAATTATTTTGACCATTGTACGTGGGCCATAGCGGCCATAACCTTGGGTGGGCTCATTCCAACCAGCCCACCTCTCTCCAAAAACAGCTTAGACCTCTCAGGTTTTTTGGGATCTATAAGGGAATTCGGGGATCCTAAGGTTCGTGTGCGTATTTTAGTGACACCTGTGCAGTTTAGGAGCACATGCGCAATCGTCTCCTCCCCCAAGCATGCTCTGCACAGGGGACTGTCTGTGATGCCTATTGTGTGGAGGTGCTTATTCAGTGTGCAGTGCCCGGTGATGGTCCCCGTCACCAGGCGCAGGCCGCCTCTATTCAATCTTATAACGTTTTTTATTGAGGTGTGGATGTTTGAATTTTGCATTATTTTTTGTTTCTGTTTTAAGCATTAAGCTTTAAATAATCTAGCTAGCTTAATAAAAAATATTTTCCTTTAATTAACGGTTCTTAAACCCAACATATGAAACTAAATTTAAATATACACCGTTAAATTTTGATCAGCTGAGAGCTCAGCGGCGTTGCGTACAAACTACCTACAGATCATTGGACTCGCACAGCTGACGTTTTCTTAAAGAAATTAATTTCGTACATGCGTAAATTAATACGAGTTTTAAAAAAATAATAACTTTATTTTTTAATTTTATCTGTACAAATCGATAGTGTTTCATGTACCGGATCGACCCTCCACGGGATTAAAACGATCAAAATTTAGCGGTGTATACAGATATAGTCATTAATGACAAAGTCATCCATAGGATATACTTCAAATAGCTCACCTGCAAAGTAAGCTTTTTCACTTTCGATAGTTTACCTAGGGACAGTCGAATTATTCAAGATATACAGCAGCATATTATATTGGAATTCAGAATTTGAAATAACTGTCGAAATTGCGAACAACGAAGTTAGAATTGCATTCCAAGTCATGCTTTTGAAAGGTATACCTTTAGACCGCCTACGTCGCACATCCACGACCAACTCGTCAGCTCTTCCGTCACCTATGGGGATTGAAGAGCTGGACGATACGGAGTACCCAGCGCTAACACTGGCGAATAGGACGCGAAAGCTCTCGTCGGTCAAATTCGACGCAAGCGGTTGAAGAGTTAAGGTCTTTTTAAGGTTCTGTAGCCAATGGTTAAATTAATCGGGACTTTATTACTAAGACTCTACTGTCCGTCTGTCTGTCTGTCACCAGGCTGTAATCTCATGAATCATGATTTGCCATGTCTTTTAGCAATAAATATTTTTTATAATAAGTTGTTGTACCATATCGTCTTATATGCCTTATTCCAGTGTTTAAGATATTTGTAATAGAACTGTTGTATGTTTTTGTACAAATACCGGCAGGATCTTGAGCGAGCACTTGAACTTGAAATGGCGCAGACTTGAATGAGAAGTGACTTTTGGGTCTCTTTAGTGGTATGAAGGGAGACGCGGGAGCTGGGAGTACATCTTTGTAGTTACAGTCATTGGCTCGATGTGTATGATGCGCAAATTGATCCTGAATCTTTCGACGAGCGCTCAAGATTCGTGCCGGTATTTGTATTTTTAGAGATGCGCCGAATATTTTTATTTTATTTTTATATTCGGTATTCGGCAAAATTTTGATCATTCGGTTGAAACGCCGAATATATTCGATTTAATGGATCATTAAAAATCAGTCAGTATAGCAAAATAAATTAAAGAAATCCCATATTTTAACAATCATATTTATTACATAGCCATATTGTTTTGTATTTTTGTAATGTTTGTTGCAAAATTATAACCGATGATGACCCGGCAATCGATGGTGGCCCAGCCACTCACTGGTTACGGAACCATATCATATCGGAAAAATGGAACACACCAATTTATCCGCCAGTATATTCGGTTCGGTAAAAAATTAACCGAATATTATTCAGTATTCGGTTATTCGATGAAACCACTATTCGGCGCATCTCTAGTTTATAACAAGCAATATAATGTTGGTGATGTTAATATAATAATAATTATGTCAGGGACGATTTTGTACTTAGTGTAAATTGATGAAGAGTTTAATAAAATTAATATGAATTGGTTTGATTATATTGTGCTTTTTTTTAACTTATAATTACGTGCATTTTTTTTTCGGTGGGTTAAAATCACCCAAATGACATCCTCCGCCCTTGGGCAGAGCGGGAGATAGTGTCAGACTCTTACTGACTAAAAAAACTCACCCCGTTCCTTCGTGCATTTCATACTGGGGCTTTCGGAACTAGACACAACCCAGTAGGATTCGACCCAGCTGGGCCAATACTAGTGCGCGCCGTCGACGACTTGGGCTTGGTTCGGACAGTTATCGGACGGTCGGACAGCGAGCTACCCATTGCTCGCCGGCCGCGCCTACGGTGGCCGGAAATCAGGATCAGAATCCCGTGCAGCGATTGGGGCGCTGTGAGCGCCGCCGTTGTCTGATGCGGTCGGCCTCGACCTTTGCTGGCATTACTGCTTCGCAGAAGGAAGCTCGCGCCTGCCACTCCGCCTCGCTCCGGACCATGATCTGTATCAAGGCCCGGCGCGAGAGATCGCCGCGGACATTATGTGCATCCTTAAACAAAGTTTTCAAAGAAATAATAATAATATCGAATCAATGAATAACCTTTTCGTTGCCAATCATGTCAAAGCAAAATGTGTTCAGCGCGCCACGGTCGCGACTACATGACAGACGCCACTCGGTTTAGACGCTAATAAATCTTAAAAAAAAGTAAGTATTATTATTCTTGTATCGGTAAAGTTATGTATTTCAGGGAGTATGCGTCGGAATTGCAAACCATTATTCTGCCGCGCCCTTCCGTGAATAAGTTTCTTCTAGCTAATATCTTAATCACACGTAACGAGTAAACGGGTGAGACAGTGCTCTCGGCCGAGTACTCGGTACGTATAAACAAAGCGCCGAGTGCTTATCTCTACAACTCGCTTACATCACTGTCTCGGCCGAGCAACATTTTACTGTCTCGCCCTTTTACTCGGTACGTGTGATCAAGGCATAAGCACAAAATAGCTAGGTACAGAAGTAAATCTACATACAAAGCGCGCTCGAGCAACGCACACATAGACAGCGCATATGGACACGATATCTCGGAGCGCCTCAGTCCGCTCGTTGAACAGTTCCGGCTCAAACGCTCATTAGTGTGCGTCCACCGAGCGTAGGTATAAAAAGTGAAGTACATACATGAGATTGTCTTGTGTGCTTATCTATTTTGTGGTATAAGCGTGCTCCATCGTAGACTACATCTTCGCCTTCCATCAGTTGAGATAGCGGTCAAGCGCGAACCTATCAACAATAAAAAAAAGTAAACACTCAAAGGGATACTGACAGCTGGTTCTACTATAAAAAAGAGATCATCACACGTTTTTATAGCTACCGCAAGTTCGGAAACGCTAGAGTTTCTTTAAAATGGGACGCCTATAAACTGTTAAAGTGTGGTGAACCACAAATGGTTGGGATGCTGCCAGGGCCCGAGGGAATTATGATTGTAGACGTTTTTAGACGTGGTTCCACGTCTATGTGAATCAAGAATAATTAACAATGGACGGATTAATAGAGTTACATTATCAGCCCTATAAATGCTTACCTCTAGGACCGTTTTCCCGTCCGATTAAAATTAGGTGTCTTCAAGGTAAATAGGCTCTTAATAAACTAGTGCGCCTCACCATCAACGACTGCATCACTGCTTACCATCAGGCGGGATCGCAGTCAAGCACTGGTTTATATATAGTCTATTCTGATTTAAAATACTGGTTAATAATAAATGTCTAATAGCTCAAATCGCGCGGAGAACTTTAATTGCGCGATGCAGGGTTTATTAGTTTAGTTCCTATGTGGCGCCATAGATGTCGCTACATGCTGAAAAGCTCTACTTTATATTCGTACATTTTTAGACCTTAATTGAGAGCTCTCGCTACGCCACATATATATTTTTTTATCTGATATAAACTAGTGCTTTTTATACCAGATGTTTTTTTAACTATTTTTAATTCTTCGGTTTGATTTCGTCATAGGTTCGTAGCAAGGCTGTCGTCCTTTTACACCAATAACTACATACCCACTGGATAGATGGCGCCACTTTAAAGCTTCGCTATGAAGTAAGGACACCACCTCACAAGCAGTAGGTACAGGAATTACCACATCAGGATACTGTTGGTACGTATACCTTATTGAATACTTAAATCTACAGTAATATTATAAAGAGGTAAAGTTTGTTTTTTTCTTTATAGGAGGTAATCTCTGTAAGTAGTAGTGGAGTGCCGTGAGATTTATACCTCGGCATCCAGAGCCAGTCAATGAATCTTTATATAAACTTTTGAAATGTGTTTTTAACAATTTAAGTAAAAATGTAAAAAAAATATACGATCTTCATTTTTTAATTATTTTTCAATACTCGAAAACTGACTCTTATCGCACTACGATTCGTGTCGATATTATTATTATTATTATTCGAATCGTAGTGCGATATAGACAGCTATAAAAATCAGCTCAAATTGTAGTATATTTAGTTAGCTTTATTATATTAACGCTTTCTTCAGGTAGTTTTTCCAAAAATCTAAAAATAGTGCCAAAATTTCGCAGTTTTTCGAGCACCATGGGGTTAGCACGGCGTGTTCAAGGTTGCAAATTTGGGTGTTAAACCTTATTTTACTTGTCCCTCTTATTTTTCAGTAAATTGTTGTTATCAATTTTTGGGATCGCGGTCAAGCACTAGTTTATACCAGGTAAAAAAAAAACAAGAGCGCACAATTTTTTTTTAACATTTTTATTTGAACTTTTAATGTCTGGCCCCGGATTCCGAGATTTTACTAATTTAACGCCTTACGGCTCTCCACTATAGGTACTGATCCGATTATTAAAATTTTTTCGTCGTCAGACAGCTGCTTTATTCTTTTTTAGGTTAATTTTATGTACGCGTGCGAAGCCGCGGGCAAAAGCTAGTTAATAATAAGTTTTGAGGGGGGCCATAATCTTCACTTATTTGGGGGTAAGTACCTTTTTTTTAGGTGGGAGTCGAACGATTCTCTCGCTCTAGGATGGTGCGGGAGGCATGTCAGACTTTTACTGAAAAAAGTTCACTCCTAGGTAGTATCATGCGTTTCAGGACCCGGCCGTTTCCTTTTGAATGACCTATGGCTCCATTAGGCTTCGGAGGTTTTGCTGATATCTCCTTAGAACACCACGCTCTGTCAACGACTTGGGCTCGGTCCAGGCGGCCAGACGGTGAACGACGCATTGCTCTTTGTTCGCAAAAATACTCCTACGATGCTGGAAACCGGTGTCGGGATCCCGGAGGCGTGAGAAAGTCCATTCTCACGTTTACGGCCGCCTCGGCTCGGCGCGACAGGCCGCTGCCGCCGATCACTTCCTCGTGAACACGGCAGTGCTCCACTCAAGCGGGGCGCAATGGTGAAACCCGGGTGATTCACGAATCAGATGAAAGAACCTCCCGAACTTACCATGTCCGGTGAGGACGTGCGTCAAGCGGGAGGTGATGATGCCGTGATGTCTTGCCAGCCACTTCACAAAAAGGGGACTTACCACCATATTTTGTAAAGTAAGAGAGTTATGTAAATTGAGTGTTAAGAGTAAGAGGACAGTTAAGTAATGTTAGAGTACAGTGTAATTAAGAGTGCAAGGCACGTGTAGTGTGGTAATACCTCCAGGGTAGCCCAGGAAAGGCATGGATGCTATGCCTTGCCTGGACCACACGGCAAAGGAGTTTTGCCCCGGGGCCTTTGCATCTCCATGCGCAAATCGTGGATGCGAGCAACGAATGCTGAGTTTATTACTACTTTAATTTCGGAAGTCGGTGTTAAATAAGAAAAAAACAATACCGAGAAAAACCGACTTCCGAACTTAAGTTATGTCAATCGTTTTAATGTATTTTTTTTTTTGTAAAATGATTTTTATTTAGTGTTGGTAACCACTTTCTTTATAGCCGTGAACATATTTCACGGCTATAAAATAGAAGAAAGAAAGAAATTTGTGTGTTTCCACCTTAGATTTTATGTTTTGGTAGTCAATTTCGATATACCTAGATACTAACTCCTTATATTAGTATCCATTTAGACTTTAGATTATTAAAAGTGCAGTAACCACAACATCGAAAACTAAACTTTAACACAAAAGAAATAACGTTCAATGAACGCTGTGAAGCAATGTCTACAGCGAACTCAATTAGTGAGTGTACCAATAATGAAACAATAAATCAATAATGATCAAGACGTTGTTCGTAATGGTGTGATTGCTGCAACTGCTACAGAACTAGACAGCTTGATGCGAGGCTACAATATTTATGTTGGTACCTATCAACTTAAGAGGGGCCTCTCTCACTCGTCAATGGGGAAAATTAAATCCTCTTTTTCGCCTTCTTTATCAAATTCATTTAAAGGTTGCCAGTAAAATATCGCTTTTATTTTAGCGATAAGACTGCCATTGTGACACCCTGTTAATTTTAAGTTTCTCATGTAATTTTTAGAGATGCAACGGATAGTGGTTTGGCCGGATACCGGATACCGGATATTCGGTAAGCTACGAGGCCGGAGCGCTGGATATCCGGCTACTGGGTATCCGGCGCTATTCAGCCCTTTATCGTATTTCATAACGCGATTAGTTTGATTTGCTAGAATTTATTTTTCAGCACCTGACAATAGCATTTTCAGCGCAAGGGTTTTTTTAAATGTTGGTCTAGTTTATGCAGCTAAGTAGAGTCGCCTCTTACCAAAAAATGTGGAAAATTTAGTATTAATTCAACAGAATTTGCGTTAATATTGAATACTAAACTAATTAATAAAACAAACATTTTTGACCTTTTGTGATGATTTGCCTGGTGTAAAATAAGGATTTTTTTTTTAATTCTACTAGCCGGTATCTTGCGGGATACTGAATTACTATCCGGTATCCGGCTGGATGATGAAAACAAGGCCGAATAGGCCGGATATCGGATAGTTACCGGATATCCGTTTCATCTATAGTAATTTTTAATTTTCGTGTGCAATAAAGAATCTTTATATCTATCTATCTACATCTATCTAATATACAGGGTTATTTGTAAAACACTAGCGACCTCTTAGGTGATAGATAAGAACATCATAAACAACAACTTTTGTTCTATGAGTTTTAAAAATGTATCATATTTTGGTTCATCAGATTTTCATACAAAAATAAAATAAAAAAATTGACCGTTCTAAATATTAAGAAGACTATGCGAAACAAGCAATAGTACAATAGCAGAGGGTAGCTGAACATGAACTTGACCTATTTACGGGCGACCCTCACTAGCCGGTCAGTCGCTTTGATGCGCTTGCGTCGCGTCATACGTGTTCTTGTAGTGAAATTCGGCAGTGCGGACGTAATTATCTTTATATGATAGTGTATTCATTAATTAAATCCCAAGCGAACGCCGGCGTTCGCGCACCTATTGTCTTTCTATTGTGTCTGTGATTTCCACGATTGAAAGGTTAATATTCTAATGTCGAGTAACTCCACGGAATTGTTTCAAAACTCAAAATATGTTGAGTCATAGTTAAGATTAACTTGTAAATGATAAATTGTCTTTTGATTATCTCACAGATGGTGTAAAAAGTAGAGTATCCGACATGGGGATAAAGCTGTGTTTGTCTTGGGCGGCTTTCCGACTCTGGTTTAATGGTACAAAAAGAAACTTAAACTTTAAAAAGACTGTTTTAAGAAAAAAAAATTGCTCACTTCATTTTGGTTTCTTTATTAACTGTGTGTCGCGATGCTCGGGAGTTAATTATATGAATTCCTCACTATCGTTCGGGATTAAAATTAGCAACCTTCGTTTCGTTCAGAATTCAACATGCCGCCTGCGACTTAAAGACACAGTTTTAACCCCTAGTCACATACGTAATCTACTGTTATGTGGTGTACAATAAAGAATCTATTCATCATTTAGCTGATAGACGTCCTCTGTTGGATATGGGCCTCCCCCAAGTGCCGCCACAATGAACGATCTTGTGCGTCTCGTATTCATCGGATTCCCGCAACATTCACCAGGTCATCGGTCCACCTTCCCGGAGGACACGGTGGAGCACACCCGGAGGACACGGTGGAGCACACAATCGCTGTGTGCCCTGCTTGGGCGGAGCATCGCCGTGCCCTCGTGGGGGTGATCGGCGGCGGAGACCTCTCGCGCCGGACTTGGTCGAGGCCATGGTCCGGAGCGAGGAGGAGTGGCAGGCGGTCGCCGACTTCTGCGAAGCAGTAATGCTCGCAAAGGAGGAGGCCGACCGCATCAGGCAACGGCGCTCTCGCCGCCGCCGCCGGGATTCCGATCCCGATTTCCAGCCACCGTAGGCGCGGGCTTGCGGACAGTGAGCAATGGGTAGCTCGCTGTCCGGCCGTCCGGTAACCGTCCGGACCAAGCCCAAGTCGTCAACGGCGCGCGCTGTTCCCGCGCGCCTCAAGGAGTTGTCAGCAACAGCAGGGGCCCAGCCGGGACGAAGCCTACTGGTGCCAGGGTTATCCGAAAGGGCGCTCGAGCCCCGGTATGAAGGCTTGAAGGAACGGGATGGGTTTTTTAGTCAGTAAGAGTCTGACACTATCTCCCGTTCCGCCCAAGAGCGGGAGTTGTCATAAGATGATTTTTACCATCGAAAAAAAAAAACGGTCTACCTTGCAGGATGCCTTCTAACGCTGAAGGAGATTCAGTCGGAGAAGAATCGGCGAGAAACTCCATGGTTACTATACCATATCGTGTCTACCTGTTTTAAAAAAAGGGGTTGATGTTAAAGTATTTCGGGTTGGTAGCTCTTAATGATCGGAAGTGACGGCCGACCGAGCCCAAGTGCAGGTGGGCGTCGAAGACTGTTACTACATAGGTACTACTGGTTTGTTACCAAATCGTATTAATTATGCTTACGTAGGTTCTATATGTTTCAAAATGCTTTATTTAAATGGTCTGATAAGTCTCTCTTAAACAAGATACTACATTGTCTCATTGTCATTGTTGTATTTAATTTAATTTTAATGTTTATTATTTGTTTGTATTTATAGTTGATTTTAATAATAATGTTTTAATACTGTATTTTGTTTCCAAATATTATTTTTGAATTTGTTTTAATTAATTTTGAATGTTTTGTTTTTTATTATAATTTTCTAATTCTCTATTAAAATTATAACACAAATATTTGTACGACATGACGGCAAGACGTAGTGTTCATTAAATTGACATCACATCTGTAATTCTGTTTACCTACCTATGTTCTACAAATAAAAATTTCTGAATCTGTATCTCTTTGTGACTCTACCACAGAATAAGCAATAGTACCTACAAGTACTCTACTAGCTTCTCACAGGTTAAAGAGATGGGGGCATCCATTTCTAGGGTTCCGTAGTCAACTAGGAACCCTTATAGTTTCGCCATGTCTGTCTGTCCGTCTGTCCGTCCTCGCTTAATCTCTGTGACCGTTAGCACTAGAAAGCTGAAATTTGGTACCAATATGTATATCAACCAAGCCGACAAAGCGGTAAAATAAAAATTGGAAAAAAATGTTTTATTAGGGTAGCCCCCCTATATGTGAAGTGGAAAGTGTTTTTTTTTTAATTTCAACCCTAACGTGTGATATATTGTTGGATAGGTAAAAATGAATTGGGGTTTACTAAAATAATTGTTTGATAATGTCAATAATTTCGGAAATAATCGCTCCAAAAGTAAAAAACAATGTCCCCCCCCCCTCTAACTTTTGAACCATAAGTTTAGAAAATATGAAAGAAATCTGAAAAGTAGAACTTTATAAGGACTTTCTAGGAAAATTATTTTGAACTTGATGGAAAGAACAGTTTTTGTACAAAAAACACAAAAAGGTGGTACAAAATAATTTCTGGACTAAGTTTGTTGTATAATCGTATATGCAAGCATTTTTTTTAAACTCATAAGTGGGCACACTTATTGTGACGGACGGGAAACTACGGAACCTTACACTGAGGGTGGCCTACACGCTCTTGGCCCGTTTTTTCTAACTACTGTCGACGTTTTTCTTATTAAAATTTAAAGTTCATGAAGGCGACTGCCTTCTTATTTGACGAAAATCTCCATCCTCCGAATGCAATTATGATGTTGGAATAAAAAGAAGTCGCTTGGGACTAGATCTGGTAAGTAAGGCGGATGATCAAGCAGTTTAAACCGTAATTCGTGGATTTCCACCGTGGCCATCGTGGTTGGTTAAACAGGAGTTTTCTTTTTCTGCCTCTCACATCGACTCACTCAAACGACGATCAATAACAAATGTGCTTCCAAATTGGATGAAACTTTGGTACAACTGTCAAAAGATGCACGGCAGCATAGTCGGCCTATAATTTCCCACTGCTGGGACTCAGGCCTCCTCTCTAGGGGCCATAATCCACCACGCGGGCGCAGTGCGGGTTGGTGGATGTCACGTCTTCCAATTTTTGGTTCTAGGACATGTCGGTTTCCTCACAACGTTTTCCTTCACCATTTTGAGAGCAGTGGTGATGAAATAAATTACACAAAGTAATGCGCCTGGCTGGGTTTGAACCCGCGACCTACAACTCGTAAGTCGGGGTCGTTACCACTCGGCCACCACTGCTCTTAACAGTGCACAACTAATTTTAATTGACGAGTGCTGCTATCTTCACATTGAGGCCGAAAACTTTTCAAACCATCTCCGCACAAGTACCTATTCTTCGTGTTTTAATCAAAGACTACGATTTGACAATACGAATGTTGCATGTTTTTTCTACTTCATAAATAGTGAGGTACCGCAACCGATACTGACCAAAAAACCGAAAAAAATTCGTAAAAATAATTTCGATTTTTATTATTATTTTTATTTTTATTTTCGCGTCGTGAAACGTGTTTTAATTTTTTACATATATATCTCTAGCATTCTACAGAAGTGAAAACCGCTTCATGACTTCTTAGCCTAAGTAAAAGGCGGAGTGTTAAAAAATATGGTAATATTTTTGATTATTTTAGTTTTCAATTCATATTAGACTTTATATAAACACACACATACAGTATCTTAGTCCTATTTTCCATAAAGTTTCTAATGTTAAAAAACCGGAATGAAAAATCGAATTTGGAGACATCACTTTTACTAAAAATCTGGCAACATATTTTCAGAAATTGACATTTGCACATGTCAAATCATAGTCTTTAATTAAAAAATGAACCATACCTGTACTTTTTAAACGTTTCAATCCTAGGTGATTTTTTGACAGTAGTTCGACATTACGGCAGTTCGATACTAGAGTAGTGCGACCAACAATTGTGTGAGCACTACTTGTGTGAGTAATGTAATTTGACAGTACGTTTTTGCAATTAGTATTGCATACTTCGTAGCTACTGTCATCAGTAGTTTGACCCTACCGCGTATTTACATTCTATACATGGCCTGAGCCTCAAGTCTGCTATTACAATAGTGTCAGAATGGTCTATCATTGATTTCATAATTGTAGATTTTGACAAGTTTTGGTAATCTACTAATAAAATGGAGTCATTATGACTTTCCGATGGTCAACCACTGACACTCCATTGAAAGAAATGGCATGGAATGGTAATATCGTACTTAATGACAAATGAATATCTGACGTATGCGGTAATCTGCAAATATTTTGACAGTTCCTTTGATCAGTGACCTCCCATTACGACGCCATTGCGCCATTTGTGCTTTAAATAAGCTCGATATTATCATTCTACCACAATTCTATTACAAGACCATTGACCGATCAATGATTGATCATTATGAATTAGCAGATTACAAACTTTTAGCAAAATGACAATGGGATCGTGTTAGAATGACGAATTTATAAAAATAGCAGACTTAGGCCCCTGAACGCAGCTATAGGAATCTACTTGTGTAATTTTTAAACTGCAATCACAAAATATGTACGAATTTAGCTGTGGTTTTGTATAATTTGTAACATGTACGCGCAGTAACTAGCAATATTATAGAATAAGGTACATAGTAAGTAGAGAGGTTACTACGCGAGTATTTGCTTAGTACTCTTGTATACATTGGAATACCATTAAAAAGTGATTTCCAATGTATTCGCGACTAGTTTCACACCCTTGCGTTCTGGCCATGTACAGAATATAAATACGCGACCCTACCTTTCCTGCCAAGATAGTTCGGCAGAACCCCGCTCCAAGGAGCTCCTACTTCTGGAAGGTTATAAAGGAAATTACCACAAAGGTTAAGGCAGGTGCTTGCTCCGCTTCGCTCCCACCTTAGTCTTTTAACCTAACCTGTCCGTGTCAGGGTGCCCCAAGATAATTATGTTAATTCTTCATTCGCCCTAGAGTATGTACAGTACACTCAGTTTCAGTAAGCTACACGTGACGCGCGGTGCTCGCTCACAATTGATCGGCTTGATTCATTTAATTGATTACATGCTAGCGTGTAGGTGGCTCATCATTTTGTACGTTTATGTCGTTGATACATACCCATGCATCATGACATTACAGTAAGAGATATAAAGAAAAGACAAGAGCTTATAGGATGGACTAACCAATATTATGTCAGAAATGTATCTACACTTCACATTTTCACTTCAAAACCTTTAAATATAATATTGATACATTGAAGTATAAATATATATATTATTTCAAAGTTATTCATTCTATTACACCACAGACTATCCCTGTATTGTTTTATTCTTTTCAATCCATCCTAAGGTTGGAATGAAATGAAATTTATTTATTTGCTTGAATATAGGTACACATAGATATTAACATGTTGAAATATTTTTCAGACTCACTATAGGTATTCGACATATCAGTCGTGCAAATATTTTAGAACATGCACACTAGTACAATAATGTAATGGACAGAATGGAAGAAAAAACCGTGTTGCGCCGACCCCAAATAAAACGGGACTAGGGCAGGAAGATGATGCACAATAGTAGAATAATGTCAAGAAATTTCATCACTGTCATTAGTCAAACATAATAAAATTTACAGTCAATAATATTAATTTGACACATACCATTATAAAATATATTAAAATTAATTGATTAGAAAATTTATAAATAATGTCAATAATTATAATTTTAAATAAATGTACGTAGGTCATATTATTACATAGTAATACATCAAGTCTGTTTAAAATTTAAATAATATTGGTTGTCTGGTAGAAATCGCTGTCAGCGATAAGTGCGATAACACCGCCATTGGACCTTCCCATAGATTTATGTTTATGTCATTTTACTTTTGGTGTACAATAAAGTATAATCTATTCTATTTATTTGTCATTTTTGTCCCTACAGGCCCACTGACAACTTTAACCTCTTTTTCCAGGTACCTAGGTAATAAGTTGTGGATGATGTCCCAGGAACATTTAAAGTACCTGCCCTTACTAACCCGTCTCAAAAATCCATCTTGTATAATGTCTGTGATAGGTAGATAGATACCTAATGTTCCGCCTACTTTTTTTTATTATTGATAGGCTCTCGTTTGACCACCATCTCACCTGATGGTAAGCGATGATGTGGTCAACGATGGAGCACACTTCCCTAGAAGTCACATTCACTCTTTACTCAAAGGTGTCTATCAGGAAACACAGACTCCGGCAGGGAATTCCACGCATAGTAAATGTGTTCTTAGAACGCTTTGTGCGCATGGGTGGGAGTTCTACCATGTACATACACGATAAGAATAGTTCTAGATAAGAATTGTCAATAGACATAAAAAATATGGTGGCGCCCTCTCACCTACCCCACTTCCTACCACACCATAGTAACGCGACGTGTCCAGCGCTGACAATGACATTTTTCTTGGCCAGCGCCAAAGCAGCATTGTCCACAGTTCGCGTGTAAAAACGACTCGAAGTCTTACAAGGGCCCGGCGACACTTGCCGGAGCGCCAGTTTCACAACCATTGGCAAGTAGCTCCAGGAAGTGGATCGATAAGGCCACGTTGCCAACCACCCTTCCTCAACTGTATTGCCCAATTATATTCAAAGTCACGGGGCGACACAATGCGCGGTTACGTACGCACCTACGTCTACTGGTGGCAGGGGCGTAGTGGGCACTAATTTAAATGTGGGCGAAGGCGCATCAGCCAAGTGATTAAGAAACAAGATGCTACTGTCGCAATCCAGTGTCTCTGATGGCTTACCATCAGTTGAGATGGTGGTCAAACGCAAGATTATTATTAAAAAAAAAGAAAAACCAGCCAAGTGCGAGTCGGACTCGCCCATGGAGGGTTCCGTAGCAGCAAGTAACATAATATAAAAGTTCTTGTAGTTCGTTGTAACTTTGATCGATGTTTTAATAATAGTGTATTTTTTACCGTGCACTAGCTTCTGACGTTTTATAAGTGCCCATGTAGGCCTATGTGAAATAAAAAACTTTTGACTTTGACTTTGACTTTTAGATTTATGACGTATTAAAAAAAACTACTTACTAGACTCGTTCAAACCAATTTTCGTTGGTAGTTTACATCATATATTTTTTTTTAGTTTTATCATTCTCTTATTTTGGAAGTTACAGGGGGGGGGGGGGGGTGACACACATTTTACCACTTTGGAAGTGTCTCTCACGTAGACTATTCAATTTAGAAAAAAAATATATTGAAACCTCAAAAGACCCCTAAAGACCTATCTATAGATACCCCACACGTATTGGTTTGATGAAAAAAAACTTTTTGAGTTTCAGTTCTAAGTATGGGAACCCCAAAATTCTTTTTTTTTCTATTTTTGTCTGTAAATCATAACGCGGTTCACAAAATACATCTAATTACTAAGTTTCAACAGTATAGCTCCTATAGTTTTAGACAAAAGTGGTTCTGACATACGGACGGACAGACATGACGAATTTATAAGGGTTCCGTTTTTTGCCATTTGGCTATGGAACCCTAAAAAAAGAATAGTGGTCAAACGCGAGCCTATCAATTATAAAAAAATCAGGCAAGAGCGAGTCGGACTCGCGCACTGAGGGTTCCATACAAACGATGATTTTTCCCAATCGCAAAAAAGTTTTCTTTTTGTAACGTAACTACGAATTGTGCTATGAGACCTTACTTCATGCCACTTAGGATTCTAGGTCAACGGGAAGTATAGTAAATATATAATAGTAAAGCGTCGTAATATACGTTTTTTTTTTGATAACTCACAAATTTTACTTTTTCACAGCTCCAAGGGTCTGCGGACCTGAGTATATGGTTTTAATTTCAATTTGATACCTCTACCTATTTGGCGTCGCCGTGAGATGCACATTGTTAGTTGTCTCTTTTTTTATATAATAATCTATTAGTGTCTACATGTTGTTGCAACATTGTGTGCTATGTATCTATGATAACTGTTTTTTTTTTTAATCGTTGATAGGTTCGCGCTTGACCGCTATCTCACCCGTTGGAAAGGACGATGCGGTCGACGATGGAACGCGCTTATCTAGAAGAAACCTATTCACTTTCGACTTAAAGATTCCCGAGTTGTAGTTTGTATGCCAAATAAATTAGTTTTCTTTCTTTCCACACGTTCTTGAGACAAAAGGTCTTGACAGACAGACAGACGAACAACAAAGTGATCCTAAAAGGGTTCAGTTTTTCATTTCGAGGTATTGATAGGGTTCCCCTAAAGAGGCTTCGCTTACGTGAGGGCCCTTTGAGTGCGAGGCCGTGGACTAGGGGCCTCTTCACCCACGCCGCCTTGTGACGGGCGCCGAGCAGTGGCGAGCGAACGAAAGAGTTTGTTTATTGCTGAGTTAAAAGGCTTCCCACTGCGCGCTGTGTCGACATCCTCGACCCATCTGCTACCCTGGTAGTTGCAAAATTGAGGGATTGTTTTGTTTTTTTGTGAAACCCTTGAAAATCTTACAAACAGGATAAACTCGATGTATTTTTCAACACCGTTCCTTCGTGCCTTCATACCGGGGCTCGAGCTACTCTTTCGAAACTAACCCTGGCCCCAGTAGACATCGACCCTGCTGGGCTCCGGCTGTTGCTGACGACTCTTTGAGGCGTGCGGGAATAGTTCGCGCCGTCGATGGCTCAGTCTGAACAGTTACCGGACAGTTGGACAGCGAGCTACTAGCTGACTACCCTGAGAAGAAATACAGAAACAAATTCAAGTCTCTTTTAAAGTCCATACAGTAAACATGTAATGGTCAAATCACATGAAAACCACGCAGATTAGTGTCTCAAATGGTCTTTTGAAGAAAGAACCGCACAGAATTATGATTAACTTTATGATTTTTCATGATACAGTTATGAAATTTTGTACATAGATTCTTTAAATAAAAATCTTAGACCTACAGGTGTTTCAGGATTCGCAGATGCTAAAAATAGGGTTATAAATGGCAGCATATCTACCAGTGATTCAGTTCCATATCCCTCTACCTCGCACTGCTCCCCGGGGACGCGTGCGCTCTGTATTTATGAAGATATGAGCTATTTATCGACAATGTTGCCGATATGTTACACTAGATTAACAGTCCGGTGCGATACATTCGTCATTTCAGCCTGAAATTGACCTACAGATGATAAAAAAGTACGGTCAAGCGTAGGCCAGTAGTCTATAGGTAACAGAACCAAAGAAAACAGGTCTTTTAGTCTGTTGAATCTTCGTACCATGCTGAGAAGTCAACCTGTGATATTTTTCATATAGCCTCACTCTTATGTGATCACGACGATATTATACATCTTTTTCAAGAATAGAATAGAATAAAATTTTTTTACTTGTTTTTTTTTTGTTTATTGTCTTGGTTTTAAGATATTTTGAAAACATAATATATTGAGGTTTTTATCCATTAATTTATCATTTAACATAATATATAGATCATTTATCATTTAACTTACCTATGAAAATAGTTCAATTCTCGATTTTCCGAATCGTACGTAACTACAAATTTACCTTTTTTCATTTTTTTTCTATACTTGTGCCATTAGACCTCGCTTCTAGGCCAACGAGAAGTACCCCATGAGTTTTGATTTTCTTGAGAGTGTCGAAATATATGTTTTTTGCGACATAAACGCCCGTATCTTTTTTTTCGTTAACTCAGAAGTTTAATTTTTTCACAGCTTGAAGGCACCTCAGACCTGAGAACCTAAAGGTTTAATTTCAACTCAATAACTTAACACGTTTCCTAGATAAATGGTCTTGACGGACAGACGGACAACAAAGTGATGCTATAAGGGTTCCGTTTTTCGTTTTGAGGTACGGAACTCTAAAAACATGTGTCGATTCGGACACTGTGCCAAATAAATTGTGTCCGAATCAGCAATTTGAATGTTAAAGACATTCAAATTGCTGACGATTGTGTTAATATTTAATTTCTATATTCTTATTGTATGAACAATTTCAATTTATACAACAGTACCTACTTTTAATGCTTTCATTCATCAAACTTCATTAAACAAACATTTTAGTTTATTATTTTAAGTACCAAGCAAACATAAAATATAGGAATAAAATGAAATGGTTGACATTCCGTGTTGCGTCCCCGCCGTTGCCATGGCAACCTGCTCAAATATGGCGCCTCCCATAAAACATTGTTAGCTTTACAAAATGATTTTCATAAAATGTACATTTAAAAGACGTAATAGAAAGTTATAGACGGAATGAAAAGCGATTCACAAAAGGTATTTGAGGTGTTTCGGTGTCATGGTAACGGGAGGGAGCGAGGGGCGCTTATGAAGGACAAAGTCATCCTATAAATGTACTGTGAAAAGGTCATGTACGTTATACGGTTTTTTTTTTTTAAGGTGGGAGTAATCATTCAATGACTTCTCCCGCTCTAAGGAAGAGCTGGAGAGTCTGTTAGACTTTTACTGACCTATTAGTGACTTTTTTAGGATAAGCTCTTAAAAGGGTTCCGCCTTCAGTTTTTTTTTTCAGTGAGTGAAAATCATGCAATTGACACCGCCCTTGGGCGGAGCGGGAGATAGTGTCAGACTTTTATTGACTAAAAACCCACCCCGTTCTTTCGTGTCTTCATACCGGGGGTAGGGGGGAGGCTGAGCTGAGCCCCATCTATTATGACTTTGTTGTCCGTCTGTCTGCCTGTCTGTCAAGATCCTTTATCTCGGGAACGCGTGGACGTATCGAGTTGAAATTAAAACCATACTCAGCTCTGCGGTCCCTTAGAGCTGTGAAAAAATCAAACTTCTGAGTTAACGATAAATAAATAAATACGGCCGTTTATATCGTAAAAAACGTCAAAGGAATCAAAATTTATAGGGTACTTCCCGTTTACCTAGAATCCTGAAATGCTTGAAGCAAGGTCCCATAGTCAGTGCCGTAGCTAGCCTTTTATACGCCCGGTGCGAGCCTCTATAATTGCGCCCCTAGGAAAAAGTACCTACAACACAAACAAAAACGACTTATATAGATATTTAAATACCCATCTATCACTGATAATAACAACCCCAAAACCGGTTTTGCGTCCGTTGCGTCACAAGGTTCAGTTGAAAACCAGCGTCAGGCTCTAGTTGTCTGGCATTCATGTTGAACTGGACCTGTTTTGGTGCAGCCATGAGGCACACGACAACTGTATTTTTTATTTTATTTTATTTTTTTGCTTCTATTACTTTTGATGCGTGTTTTTGTTTATGTTTGGGCCTTGTGCTGTACCAAATAAATTATTTTTCTTTCTTTCTTGACTAGATATAAAATGTTTGCGCCCCTCCAAGGACTGCGCCCTGCTTGGGCACCGCTGGCACCGCCCTAGTTACGGCACTGCCCATAGTACAAGTACTTATACAAAAAATTCTGAAAACTGTAATCGGTAGCTTAACAAAAAAAAAAAAACTATTTTTGCGATTCAAAAAAAATCTTCATCATTCAATTCGGGAATTAAACTGTTTTCTTAGATAAGTTTGTATGGAACGCTCAGTGCGCGAGTCCGACTCGCATTTTATACGTTTTTTAATATGTTTTCACTGGCGATTCGGACACCACGTCCACTGTTGGACTTAGGCCTCCCCAAGTGTCGCCACAACGAATAGACCTAAGCGTCTCGCAACCATCGCATTCCTGCGACTCCTACCAGGTAGTCGGTTCACTTTGTAGAAGGTAACATATAAACTGTACTAATATCAAATTTCTCCCAAACGAAGAGACATCATTATGAAACCAACCAACCAACCTGTAAAAAAATCAAACTTGTAGGTCAAAAATAAAAAAGATACTTCGGTTCGTGTGGCAAAAAATGTGCATTTCGACACTCTCGTGGAAATCAAAATTCATAGAGTACTTCCCTTTACCCAGAATCTTGAAATTTAGCATAGAGCAAGGTCTTATAGCACAAGTATAGGGATAAATATGAAAACTACGTCACATTTGTTTGCGGTTCGGAAAAATCTCTCGAGCCTCCATTCCGAAATGGAATGATTTCCACAGGTAAGTTTACATGGAACCCTCCGGGCGTGAGTCCAACTCGCACTTGCCCAGTTTTTTTACTGGTGTTCAAAGAAGAATGGATGAGAAGGTAAACAGTACCATAACGATTAACCATACCATATCAGACTTATAATGTCGCCCACCGCTGGGACTCAGGCCTCCTCTCTACGAGAGGGAATGGGCCGTAATCCACCACGCGGGCCCAGTGCGGGTTGGTGAACGTCACAATCATGTCTTCGAATTTTTTGGCCTTTTTTTTTTCGATAGGCTAATCATCTTATGACTACCTCCGCTCTTGGGCGGAGCGGGAGATAGTGTCAGACTCTTACTGACTAAAAAACCCATCCCGTTCCTTCAAGCCTTCATACTCTAGCGCCCTTTCGGTTAACCCTGGCCCCAGTAGGCTTCGACCCATCTGGGCCCCTGCTGTTGCTGACAACTCCTTGAGGCGCGCGGGAACAGCGCGCGCCGTCGACGACTTGGGCTTGGTCCGGACTGTTACCGGACGGCCGGACAGCGAGCTACCCATTGCTCACTGTCCGCAAGCCCGCGCCTACGGTGGCTTCCGCCGTCGGCGACCGCCTGCCACTCCTCCTCGCTCCGGACCATGGCCTCGACCAAGGCCCGGCGCGAGAGGTCTCCGCCGCCGGAATTTTTTGGCCTAGGACATGCCGGTTTCCTCACGATGTTTTTGAGAAGATGAAAGGTTATAAATATTTATTCATAATTCTTAACAAAATAAATTACTTACTACATTTTTAAATATTAATCTCAATTCTGAGTATTTCATGCCTGAATTAGGAAATGCTGTGTTTCAGGCGAGAAAAGCTAAAATGCTTTATGTGAAAAAAAAACTGTAAAAAGACGAATTATATTACTATAGGTACACAACTATTTTAAAAGGCTTGCGAAGGATCATTACTTGACATTGTGACCATGTCTTCGTTTCGTCACTCTCTTACTTATATATATATATATTTGATAGGTATGTATGTTTGTATATGTGTATCTATTTTAGTCTATTATGTATGTGTAAGCATATTAAGCATTGAATGCTATGTAGAGTCTGTCTAATAAGTTAACAACTTGGGTAATTATTAGGATCTAATGAAATCTGATGTAGTCAACACGGGTTCAATAATCAACGTTGATTAAGAGAATAGAGATCATTGTTTACTAACAGAAGAACCTTATGAAAAGTACCGAATATTAGTATTTTTTAAATGATTAAATATTATACAAAATTCCCAAGTCGGTTGATTTATTAGACAGACTATACAGTAATAATTGGATTTCAGATTTATGTACTGTATTTTGTATTAACTGTTTAAATTGTGTTAGTCTGTCACTGTATTAATTATTATTATAATAAAATAAATAAAAAACGTACCTATCAATCAAGATATGTTTACTTATTTTTTTTTTGCGTCAAGTGCAAGTGTGTCCCTATTTTGTGTCCAAACAGTCTCTGTCCATTCTATGTTGCCTGGAAGAAATCGCCTAGTGCGATCAGAAAAACAATTGCGCGTAGTATTTTCTAGTAGCAATTGTTATGAATGAAATAATTGATTCAATTATGAATTTACCAATTATGATATTACGTAAAAAATTCTGGGATTTCGTTTTTTTACCTTTGACTACACATACCTATATGTTCGATAGAGTACGGATAGAGCCCATTTCTTTTTTTATTTAACTTTAGGGGTGTATATTATACATAGTTAGGTTTAGTGTTAATTAACTAATTAATATCAAAAGAAATTTGCCTTCAACTCTTTGAATGTCGTAATTAGAGACACAATAGAAAGACAATAGCCTTGACTGGCCTGTTGGTCTAGTGGTTAGTGGCCCTGACTGCTATGCCGGAGGTCGTGGGTTCGATTCCCACCTAGGACAAATGTTTGTGTGATATGCATGATAATTTGTTCTGTGTCTGGGTGTATTTTATTTATATTATATTATATATATAATATGTATTTAGAAATATGTAAGTATGTTTACCAGTTGTTCAGTACTCATAACACAAGCTCTGCTTAGCTTGAGACTAGACGGCGTTGTGTGATAGTTGTGGAATATGAAAAAAAAAAAAAAAAATAGCCTTATGTCGGACAGTGTAACTTAAGACATTCGAAAGGTTAAAGCAAAATCAATCAATGTTTCATAAAAACGTAAGTCGTTGTACAAACGCAAAATATTTGGAAATAGGTTTGTTTGTGAATTCTTCACTCATGCACGTAGCTAATACTAATTGCTAATTAATTGGTTCCTCTATGAATATCCACTTTAAATGGTACTTACTTACGTACCTAACTCGTGAGTGCATGCTCAGTTATTACTTATCATTCTTCAAAAAATATGTATGTATTATATTTGAAAATTAGGTTGCGGTTTCATTGAGGCGGAATGGAGCAGAGCGGAGACGAGCTGTGCCGCGATTCACCAATCACATAGCTTGAAATCTACATCTCTTCTCCACTTCGCTTCTAAGGAAATAATATTGGCGGAGAGGAACGGAATTGTTTAAAATATTGAGAAAACAGGCTAGACTAGGCTAGTGTCTAGAGAGGAGCGACATGGAGCGGAGAGGGGCGGGGCAGGGCAGTGCGGAGCGGGGCGGCTCACTCACGCGCATATTTATTCATTTCGTACCAGGCGAGGCAAAACAGCTCTGCTCTACCCACTGGCTCTATCCAGCTCCACCCCGCTCCACTTTAGTGGAAACACCTACCTCTTTTCACAGCTCAGCCCGCTCCGCGTCAGTGGAACCGCAGCCTTAATGTCGGTTAATCCTTTATCTCTGTAAACTAGATTTGTTCGCAGCTTCGCCTGCGTACAAAATCGCGTGCCTATGTCACTCAAGAATACCTAAAGCAGCTTTCTATCGGTAAAAAATGTTTTGCAATCGGACCAGTACTTTCAGAGATTACCCCCTACAAACAAAAAAAAAAAAAACAAAAAACCAAACTTTGCCTCTTTAATATAATAATGTAGGTATAATTTTACCGTACGTATGTTTGTCTCCTAATTCCTTCTAAACGACTTACCGAATTGAATGAAATGTGGTGTGGGTCTCTGAATGATTTGAAATCCATTTAAATAGTTTAACAAATAACAAGGGGTTATATGCGAAATTATGTTATTCAGTCAGATGGGACAAGACAGAATAAGACAAAATAATATAGAATGAAATGGGGTAAAATGGGGCTAGACAGGACAAGACTGGAAAAAACGGAATAACATAGGGGAAAGTGGAATAACAAGGTGGAGATCCACTAACAAAACGCAAACGGTGTAACAATACAAGCACTGTAGGGTCAGCTATATATTATGTACATATTTACCTACCTACTAAACAATATTTATTTTTTAAATAATAATACAATAAAATTTACAATAATAAAAGTCAAAAAGAAAAAATAAAAATACAATTCATGCTAAATACAAAAGAATTAACATTTAACAATTAAATTAAATGTCAATAAATAACCCGCTCCTGATCGTTCCCGGCGCAAAGGTGCCTAAAATAATCGCCGCATTACCTCGCTGAACAGCGATGGCCATTGTTTGCACCAAGCATGACCCGGAACGGGAGTCAACCGCCGCCTCTCCGGCCCAAATCCAACACAAAATACTTTGCCTCCGCACTCCAACTGCCCAGAATCTCCACAGCAAAATGGTAAAGCTGATCCAAGGAAGCGTACTTCAGCCTTTTTTAGCCTACTAAACTACTCATTAAAGGTAAATATTCGTAAAAACACAAATAATGTATTTCGTATCAAAATCAACTCAAATAAAACTGGCCGCCAAATTTTTCCTTCCTAACAATAGTGAGGTGACAACACCACTTATCGTCTCACAATAAAATTTTTAATAATTGTAATTTGAGAATTTTATTTTACAAAAAGAATGCTTGTGTCATTGACATTATTCTTCTTTAGCTGTTATTGTTCGATAGCTTCTCACGATCGTCACAATAACCTTTCAGAACCATTATGTGGCTTTGTTTACGTTGCTAATAGTAAAATTGAAAACAATCATCTGTCATTAGAGATGACGCCCTGCGAGTTTGATTGTAAGCGTCACGGTCATGGATATTTCCTGCTACGGTTACTCGGCTATGTTTTGAAGACACACAAGTAGGTAATGACATACAGTGCTATCTTTGACGCGATTTAGTTTGACCTTTTTTTTTCATCTTTCAGATACCGTCAATTTGAGACACAATAGTAAGACAATAGATGCTTGAAACCAGCGTTTGCTTGGAGTTTAATGAACTAATGGGTTGTGCGAAAGTATACACCGGGACCCTAAAACGAGGGTAAAGATGAAACAGGAATGGTTTTCAGTAAGTGAAAGTTTTACACGCCCTGAGAGAAGTCTAGATGATTCCTCATCTAGCTTTTGCTCACTTTTTTGCTCGTTTTTGACAACAGTTTTGCTATGGAAAAGGAAAATATGTGATAAATTTTGTAGTTTTGCTTACTATGAACATCACATAATATATTTTAATATTTGCATGCCAACTCATGGCAAAATGTGTCTGCACTAATAAATTATAGGTTGCCATCTCTTGTACTGCGTTTAATGTAAATAAATGGCTTTGACTTTGACTTTGGCTGTCGAGTATATGTTATCTAGTCACTCAATAGCAGTAGCAGTAGAGATCACATCGGCGAGTTGGAGTCAACTTACTTAAGAAAAGACAGGTAGATCCACCAAAAAACTATGAAAGATATCAAATTTTTCGTGAAATTCTTCGTATACATATTGTACGCGGTGACCGCGCCAAGAGGATGATAGCAGCGTCGGCGTCGTACTGTCTGCCAACAAATAATATGATAATTTTCTCGTAGATTCTGTCAATAATTGTAAAGTATTTTCCATAATTGATTGAGTAATTTTGACATGCGTTTCTTGGCTGTTTACTTTTCAATTTTCAAATGAGTGTCTAGTAGAAGGCGTAAAACAGATAAATATAAGTTGTATTATTAAGAGTTTCTACTGTTTTCTAAAGTTCTCGGCTATACTTGTAAGCCTCTCCAAAGTTGTGTCCAGAAGTTACCGTATCTCATTATTGGAGTACAGTCAAGTGCTCGAGTGCTTGTCCGCCCACGACTTTATTACGACTTTATTCTGTTAGAACGCTGTCATGACTTGCATGTTCCAAGTTTTTTGCTTCCTCAGCAATCCAGTTTGACGATAACAAATGTATGGAAGTTATTTCAAGTTGATCGAGTTGGTTGCGTGTACACCCGCTCGTGGCGCTGCGAATGCCTCGGTACCCTCGACCTTGCTCCGTGCCGCAGCTCGGGTATACACACAGCTGATCTACATTACCCTTAGGCTGAGCAAACGTTCATATTTCATAAGCCCCGCGCTTCGAGGTCACACGAGCATAAATAAAATAGTCGGAGAGCTGACTGCGCTCCGCATCCGCTGTGAAGCCCCACCGTGGAGGGGCTGCCGGCCAGCCCGCCAGGCACTCGCAGCCCGACCTGCTAATACGCATCGACGCAATATCCTTTGTAAGACATGCTACGTCCCGCTCGCGAGTGGAGCGCACGAAAGGGACGGGGCGCTACGGGCGACACGAAGAAGCCTAGCTTAGCGTTCCGGGCGTGACGTCACGGGGGCGCGGGGCACCGCGGTGCGGGGCGCGGGGCGCGGAGCGCGGTGGGGCGCGGGGTGGCGCGGCGCAGCACCGGCAGTGTACGGCCGGCCGCTAATTCGTGCGGACGGGTGCACGATGCGTGCACGGTGAAAAAAACAATCGCGATGCTGTTTGAGAGTCCCAACGCGAAACTGTACCCGGCGTTCAACATCCCGCCGCCCGTGAGGCTCAGGTGAGCAGTGTGTGCGCGGTGCTCTGCGACCACCGCATGTTGTGTTCAAGTGCCAGTGTTCTTAGTTTTGCCGAAGCCATAAAAAATGCCTATAAAGTGTTGTTATGTACGGCGGGCGCGCCGCAGCCGCGACAGTGCGTCTGTCCAGTAACGCTCCAGCGACCGACGAATGAAACGTCGATACGACGTCGCCGCTCTATATTTTTTCTCACAACCAACCATTATTGTGTTCCGAGTGTGATCATAATGTGAATACTCCAAACCCAGTGATGTACGGCGCGCGATCGTGACCGATGGCGTCTCATCTCCATCTCGATATCCGAGGCAATCACATCGGAAGCTACCGTCTACTATAAATAGTATTAAATTCCGTTCAATTGCCGTCTGATCGAGACAATCGATTCGCTCGTGTCAGGGCTGAGTTCAAGTCGAAACGGGAATCGATTCTGATTGCTTTGTGTTGCGAAAACACGAGAAACGTGAGAGAAAACTGTTGCTTCAGTTTCTTGATTGAACTTTGTGACTTTTGTTTGGCTTGCACCTTGTTCCAACACGAATCAAAGTGGACCCTTTCTGTCAATAAATCGTTTCGCACGGATCGATGTGTGGTGTCGGCTCGCAGGTTCGTGGAAGCGTGTCGCGTCGTCGCCGTGTCGGTCACGTCGCGTCGCTGTAAACACGGCGGCTTCCTGTTGCGCCAAGCCGCATAGCTCAGGGCTTAACTTAGTTGTGCCAGAGCAAATCGTTTGAACACTGCGGTTGGGTAACGATTCGTGCGCCCACCGACTTTAATTTACGTATTCTTATTATTTTTTGCACTTGCGATGTAATTCTGACTGCAGTAAGTACATTTGGGGATGTTGATGTACCGTTTATTATCTCTAGAACCCTAGTACTAGCCGTGGAATGAATATTATGAGAATCTATTACTACATAACACAAATCAACGTAAGGCTATCACTGTAACTAATAAGAGATACACCGATGTCGTATTACCCTCCTCCAACATTCATCGTCCTCCATACATTACAACTAGGTCTTTACCGCGATCCTTCCGAGGTCATTTACCCATCACGCCCAACGTATCTGGTTTTACAATCGAGCCGAGAGTTATAATAGTTATAGTATAATGGACTGGCTCCCTCGTCCTCTGCAGCCCAATTCCCTCATTTGGCTAAACAAAGCCTGGTCCAAACCACTTTTTTATTGTTTCGTTTTGTTAACAATCGTTGTGTTCGCTTTGTGTTCGTTCTGACCGAAGGGCCGCCCGGAGAGAGCTAATTCAAACGACCCTTATAACTAGAACAGAAACAGTTACTATTTCTGTTTATCTTTGAGGTTCCACTTGTTAGAGACCACTTAGAAAACTTAACGACGCTTGTTTTGGACCTCATTTCAAGTGTGATTCAGATGGACTCGATACCCAATATATTTTTTGCATTCCCTGTGGAATGCAAAAAACGTGAACTTATCATTGTGGACTCTATCGAGTACAGCAAATCAGGGGAAGATGAAGGCATTCATTTTTCTCGCTTAAGTTAATGAAGTTACCAGCTACTAGACTTTAAATACTAAGATAATGTTGCATTGTATGTAAATGATTTAAGATATCTTGATTTTTTAATTAAACGCCCAAAACTGAATGGTTTTTGGTAATAATGAGTGAGAAAACAGTGAGCTCTAATATAAGCTCACTCATCAATTAACCAATTTGTAACTTGTCTTGAATACGCAATTCCTTTTGAGGAAGGAAACCGATTTGCACTCCTTTCGAAAAACATAATTATCCAATTTGGACCGTATAAGATTCGAAGAAAAAATATAAAAAGACCGTTCAAATAAATTGATTTCTTTTGTACCATAGTTGCGCTCGTCGCACTGGCTGGCTGTATTTATTTACATCAGAGCGTGGTGGAAACGAAATGTAATGGAGTTCATGTAACAACTTCAAGAATCAAGATACCAGCTAAATTTATTTTGTTAAACATGAGTACATAGGTCTTATAAATAATACAAGGTTGCTGGTGTAGGTACATATTTTGCCATTTATGGCGTATATCGTATCATCTAGGGTTCGTAATCAGTCGCAGAAGACAAACAATGAAAAAAAAAGAACTTCAAAGTGCAGAAAATTATACTTAGAAAGAAGGAGACACATTTTATTTTGCGGAGTAGACGTCTTAGAAATTATAAACATTCTTACTTAAATAAACTAGGTGTTTACCCACGACATTGCCGTTTTTTAAAAACAGGTTACTTTGAAGTACGTTATTCTTTTTTCGAAATTGGGTATTTATTGGTTTCTTTGTGATTTGTATTTTCTATAATATCGCTGTATCTATTATTATCAACAATAATTTCTTTCTTCTCATGATCGATAACTGGCAAACTCACCCTACATTTAAACATTTAAAAATAATGTAAGATTTTTTTGTATTTTGATACCTGTGTGATTACCATAACAAACTTTTACTAGGCACACAATAAAAAAACATCTTAATGGTTTTTTACATTAAAAAAAAATTGTGGATTGATTTTTTTTCTTTCACTTTTACACTCTGAAAAAAAGGTATCTTATTGCTTACGAGTAACATCTTTTTTTTGGTACCTATTTAGTCTACAGTGTTTTATTTAAGATATACACAGCTCATAGTTGGTAAATAATATTTATTTTAATAGGTTTATAGGTTTAAAAAAAACACTTTTACACGTCAGATTTTTCGTCAGTTTATATTAGATGAGGTTAATGTTTCTTAGCTGACTACCCAGAGAAGGAACATCGAAACAAACTCAGCAAATTAATATGACGTCAAATCACATGAGAACTATGCAGATTAATGTCTCTGATTGTTTTTTGATACAGATTTGAGTGAACCTGTCCAGTCAGAGCAAGCATTTGTTAGTATTTGTGTAGCTCAAACTTAGGACTACCAAGGAGCTCAACGATTTGATGCACAAAACCAAAGAAAGGACATTTGGTTTTTTTTTTTTTTCGATGGGAAAAATCATGCATTGACATCCCCCGCCCTTGGGCGGAGCGGGAGATAGTGTCAGACTCTTACTGACTAAAAAACCCATCCCGTTCCTTCTAGCCTTCGTACCGGGGCTCGAGCGCCCTTTCGGATAACCCTGGCCCCAGTAGGCTTCAACCCGGCTGGGCCCCTGCTGTTGCTGACAACTCCTTGAGGCGCGCGGGAACAGTGCGCGCCGTCGACGACTTGGGCTTGGTCCGGCAGTTACCGGACGGCCGGACAGCGAGCTACCCATTGCTCACTGTCCGCAAGCCCGCGCCTACGGTGGCTGGAAATCGGGATCGGAATCCCGGCGGCGGCGGCGAGAGCGCCGTTGTCTGATGCGGTCGGCCACCTCCTTGGCGAGCATTACTGCTTCGCAGAAGGACATTTGGGTACCTACTCAAAACTGCCAGATAAATCAATGAGAACTATGCAGATTAGTGTCTGAGATGGTTTACCGAACATCGACTTCCCTTGAACGTAATGGCGATGTTGAGAGAGATTCTTTTACTTACTATATAATAGCCATGTGATGACATATGGCTCCGAAACGTGGTCGCTCATAATGGGCCTCATCAGAAGGCTTAAAGTCACCCAAAGGGCAATGGAAAGGGCTATGCTCGGGGTTTCCTTGCGTGATCGAATAAAAAATGAAGAAATCCGCAGAAAAACTAAGGTCGCCCACATAGCACGAAGAATAGCCAAACTTAAGCGGCAATGGGCAAGGCACATTGCTCGCAGAACAGATGGCCGTTGGGGCCGAAAGGTTCTGGAGTAGCGACCGCGTTAAAAGGCTTCCGACAAGGTAGACCGATGACCTGATAAAGGTTGCGGGAAACCGATGGATGCGAGAGGCACATGATCGTTCATTGTGGCGACACTTGGGGGAGGCCTATGTCCAACAGTGGACGTATATCGGCTGAAATGACGATGATATATCATCGTATAGTAATAATAGTAGATAAGTTTATGAATTCAAAACATCATTAAACCTATTTACTTCTGCCTCCATGGTACCAAATTTGTCATACAACTTTTATTTTAATTTGTTAAAAACTCAGACTCGAACCTCCTTGGTGTACTTTTTGCAAACTTGCATTTAGTCATTTCCTCGCTGAGGTGGGATGAAAAGTTACGTGTTGCACTCGACTGCAAAGATTTTTCACCTCGTGCTTTTTTGATTCTCTCGCTAACGCTTAGGATTCTAATTTATGTATATATCAATTTTAGAATCCTTCGCTTGCTCGGTCAAAAGCAACTTTGCACTCTTGTAAAACAAATAACTATTGTCAATATGTACGAGATTACTATTCTATGCCACTTCTTTCAATGGAGTGTCAGTGGTTGACCATTGGAAAGTCATAATGACGCCATTCAAATCAAATCAAATCAAAGCATTTATTTCAAATAGACCATTTACAGGCACTTTTGAATAGTCAAATGTCGGTCAGTCCAAGAAAAGTGAAGCTAAATGAACATTATATTATTAGCTAGATTACTAAACTTGTCAAAATCGACTATTATGACATCAATGTTATACCATTCTGACACTATTGTAATAGCAGACTTGAGGCCCTGAACAAAACTAGGTATATTTTCATACTTTGTCTTCAACTTGATATAAATCAATTCGACCGATACGCTATTGCCTAATGACGAACGCATTGATTCATATTTTATCTAGATTGCTGGTACAATGAACGTTATGCGTGTGTGTGTGTACATAAATGTAATAGTGTGGCCAACTGGCCAGTTCATGGCTGTCCAATATTTTTTTATTTCAACACCACTGCTCTCAAAACGGTGAAGGAAAACATGAAAACATCGTGAGGAAACCGGCACGTCCTAGAACCAAAATTCGAAGTCATATGACATTCACCAACTCGCACTGAGCCCGCGTGATGGATTATGGCCCATTCCCTCTCCTAGAGAGGAGGCCTGAGTCCCAGCTGTGGGAACATTATAAGGTTGATTATGCTTATGCACTCATCGAGTTGTGTGTAGATATCCGCTAGCAAGCTACCAGGAGCGCATTATGTATCAGGATGTTACTGCAGCAAAAAAAGGCGTATTTAAACAATATAAGTACTAGCTCTAACGGATGAAATAAAACGTTTTACTTGAAAACTGCATTAAGTAAATATTTAACAGTTTTTGCTGCGGCTTGAGGAGTTTTTTAGGGTTCCGTAACTCAAAAGAAAAAACGGAATCCATAGAGGATCACTTCGTTGTTTGTGTGTCTGTCTGTTAAGAGCCTTAATCTTTATAACGCGTGGAGGTATCGCGTTGAAATCAAACTTCTAAGTTAACGACAAAAAATGATACGACTGTCGCAAAAAAGTATATTTCGACACTGACAAGGGAATCAAAATTCATAGCTTCCCGTTGACCTAGAATCCTGAAATTTGGCATGAAGCAAGATCTCACGTGATGGAAAGTGATGATGTGGTCGACGATGGAGTACGCTGGCTTAGGAAAACAGACTCCGGCAGGGAATTCCACTCCTTAGCTGTACGCACAATGAATATGTTTTTAAAACGTTTAGTGCGTATGGATGGGATGTCTACCATGTACCGGTGGCGCATCGCCGTACGCCTGGTGACCCGATGATGGAACGCAGCAATGACATTTTTAATAAAATATCACTGGCTAGCAGAATTAGGTTATGCAATTCCGACGCACACGCCCCAAAACACTACCGGTAGAAAACCGACAGGCTAGCAACTCGGCGTCGGTGCTCAAGGCTTTGAAGCTTCGACTCAACCAGTGTAAAAATGATCAATGATCCTTTTGACTCGTTTCTCAATTGACTCACCGAATTTCTTTCTATTAGGACTATTTGTACGTTTTTTACCATTGCATAAATTCTAGCTTTGAGAGCAGTGATGGCCGAGTGGTAATGGTTCCGACTTACGAGTTGTAGGTCGCGGGTTCAAACACTGCCAGGCGCATTATCTTGTGTAGTTTATTTCACTAACATTGCTCTCAGAACGGTGAAGGAAAACATCGTGAGGAAACCGGCATGTCCTAGAACCAAAAATTCGAAGACACTCCACTTTTTTTTTAATTGACATTAACTATTGCTTGACTGCTATCCCACCTGATGGTAAGCAGTGATGCAATCTCACTTCGTTGCCTTTCATACCGGGGCCAAATCTTTGTTTCAGCAACAGATCCTTGACTTGTCTCTCCTTGTTTTGAAATCGTTCAGGAAATAATCTCAATGTATTTAACCGTCTCGTCTCTCGCGTTTATTTCGACAGGGTTACACATCCACGACTAAATACTCCATCTCATCTGCTCCTCCGTCACTTATGGGGATTGAAGAGCTAACGCATGGTCCCAGTAGGCTTCGACCCTGCTGGGTCCCTACGGTTGCTAACAACTTCATTCCTGAGGCGATTACGGAAGGAATCAGCCCTTTCTTTCCACTATCCTTTGGCTAACTTTAAACCTTCTAATCTGAGCAATTAAACTCATCCTTGATTTCTATTGAAAACCAAATCTACACTAATATTATAAAGAGGTAAATTTTATTGTTTGTTTGTGGAAGGTAACCTCTGAAATTACTGGTCCGATATCGAAAATTTTTTCACCGATAGAAAGCTGCTTTATTCCTGAGTGACATAGGTTATTTTATTATGTACCCAGGTTAGTCTTTTATATAAGGAAACGTAACGATGACCGATTAGTGTCGAGAAACAGCTAGCGTAAAACTGTCCATGTAGAATTATGCGAAATAAAATATTATTGTGCATTTTTAAACTATTGATGAGGAAAAACAACTGAGCAATTTGTTTATGTCGACAGATGACGACAGGATTATTTTGCTATTGCAACCTACAGTTAGAAATTGACGTTTTCTTGCGTCACAAATAACATTTAGGTACCAGACTATTGAAGCAATCTATTCACTCTTGATTTAAAGACCCGATAGCGTCTTGCATCTATCGGATTCCCGCGACCTTGACCGGGTCATCGGTCTACCTTGTGGGAGGCCTTCCAACGCTGCGTCTTCCGGTACGCAGTCGCTACTTCGCCTTTCGTCCCCATCAACCATCTGTTCTGCGAGCAATGTGCCCAGACCGCTGCCAGTTTAGTTTTGCGATTCTTCGGGCTGTGTCGGCGACATTGATTCTCCTGCTATATTATTCTATTCCTGATGCGATCACGCAAGGAAACTCCGAGCATAGCCCTTTCCATTGCCCTTTGGGTGACTGTAAGCCTTCTGATGAGACCCATTGTGAGCGACCACGTCTCAGTGACATATGTCATAACTGGCAACTCGTACTGGTCATAGACTGTCGTCTTGAGACACTGTGGTAGGTATTGCGTACAAAACAGTGGCGTAGCTACTAAGGAGCTAGGCAGTGCTCCGAGGCCCTCAAGCTCGGGGGGCCCCCAAAACCTGATTAACAAACCGCTTATGGAATGAACGAAACATTTTACCAAATATATTTATGTTGATATTGAAGCGGATAAAGTGTGACCGCTGCAGTATTAGTTGAAAAGCCTTATCATGAAGATTCGGTAATTAAGCTGAAAAAGATATCTTTGACGATTATGGTATTAATGACGACCGTGTCTCTTTATTAATGATAAATCACAAGTGTGTGCATGTTAATGATAAATCTTCACATAACTGGGGATTTATGTAAAAGATAAAGTAGCGTTGCATTTTTAAAATAAGCATAAGTATAAATATTTTTAAAATATATAGATAAAGTCTAAACAAGTTAGGGGCCCCAGTTTGGTTTATGTCCCAGGGCCCTTGGTCACCAAGCTACGCCACTGATACGAAATACTACATTAAACTGCACTTCACGACGTAACGGACGACATATCAAACGCTGTCTTTGCGTTCATGCTTTCCCAGTACTTAAAATGTAAACACAGTGTCAGCTTCCATTTTTCTCAGAACTTTGAGATTATCTTTGTGGACACTGACTTCACACGTTCACATAAAAATTATTACTTCACAATAATTAGTTAAAGAAGGCGCCAGATAACCTTTTCCTAACATCTCTGCGAAGGTACTCGAAAAACAAACAATGAATTACTTTTTATTACTAGGTCATGTAAAGGATCACGATACATGTCGATTCGAGACAGTTTTGTCTTAATATCCGTTTTTGTAATTAAGAATGTCAACAAATTTAAGAGGGTCAATGACCGTTATTCCACGTTAATCTGTCACCTACCTTAGAAATGTAAGGACGTACCGATAGCAGTGTTCTTTTTTTGTGACGTAACAACAAATATACTGTTTTCAGATTTATTTATTTATTTAATCTTCATGCAACACAAACTACATAGGCGGACTTAATGCCTTAGGCATTCTCTACCAGTCAACCTAGAGTAGTGCAGAGACAATATGGTAGGCGCACAAAAAGAAAATTTTGGTATTAAAACAAGAGTAAAAAGTATACATAATTTATGAAATACACATACATATATATAAAAAAAAATATAATAATAAATAATAAAATCATTTATTTCAGGCTAAAAAAAAACCCATAGTAAAAAGACAGTTTACAGATTGAAAAAGTTAATAATTAAATTAAAATTTAAAAATTAAAGATATTAATACTATAAATTCAGATTCAGTTTCAGTAATTAAAATACAATGTCAGATTCAGTTCGATAACTTATAAAATGTCAATAAAAAAAAAATGAAAAAGTAAAAAATAACTAAAATAATAAATAAATGTCAATATATATACTACATATATATATTTATATAAAGTAAGGTCAGAAGTTTTAAGACGATTCTGCTATTGGTTGTATTGGTATCCCTTAATACCTGTACTTGACCTGACCTTGCTTTGCGCCAAATTTCAGGATTCTGAGTCAGCGAGAAGTGCTCTATGAATTTTGATGCGCTTGAGAGTGTCGAAATATACGTTTTTTGCGAAATAAATGATCATTCTTTTTTTTAGTTAACTTAGAAGTTTATTTTTTTTCACAACTTTAAGGTACCGCAGACCTGAGTATATGGTTTTAATTTCAACTCGGTACCTCCACGCATTCCTGAGATAATCTTAATAAACAGACGGACAGACGAACCACAAAGTGATCCTATAAGGGTTCCGTTTTTCCTTTTTAATTAAGGAACCCTAAAAAAGAAAAGATTATTAAGAAAAGAAAAGATTCTTAAGAAAACAAATGCTACTATTGGTTCAAATAACCGTTTACTAACTTAAGCAAGAACCAAGTGGGTTACCATGACGTTCAAAGTATGATTGCTTAAATCTTATTTCAGTGTGGATAAGAGACAGAGCTATACAGGTTGTGTAGCGCCATCTCTTACACACACTGAAACAAGAATTAAATAATCTCACTTCGAACATCATGGCACAAAATAGCTAGGTACAGAAGACAATCTCATGTATGTACTTCACTTTTTATACCTACGCTCGGTGGACGCACACTAATGAGCGTTTGAGCCGGAACTGTTCGACGAGCGGGCCGAGGCGCTCCGAGTTCGTGTCCGTGAGCGGTGTCTATGTGTGCGTTGCTCGAGCGCGCTTTGTATGTAGATTGACTTCTATACCTATCTATTTTGTGGTCCTGGTATTGGTAACACACTAAGTCTTTGGTAACGGAAAGGATTCAAGAACCGATAAAACAAGAGACAGTCTCGCAGTATCAGCAAGTTATCTAAAAGAAATAAAATAATATCATAAACCCTGTCAGCAGCTTCGGGCGACTTCGGGTAAACTCGTAAAATTGCCGAACGGTTAGCGGATCAACTTTTACGACATGTTTATTTACTTAAGGCCCTTGCTCCCGAGCAGTGTCATTAAACAGTGATTTTCCAAAGCCTACTCTTCGGTAACGGCTAGGGTTAATAGGTTTGAAAAAAGCATATATTTATTACAGACCAGCTTTTGCCCGCAACTTCGCCGGCGTACGTAAAATATAGCCTACGTCACTCAGGAATAAAGCAGCTTTCTATCGGTGAAAAAAAAATCGATAATTTTTCAAATAAAAAAAAAAAACATAAAAACAAACTTTACCTCTTTATTATACTTATTAGTGTACATTTGCAAGGGAATCCGAAAAAATAATTTGAAACAAAATAAAAACTATATTTTGGGATCCGCTGGCTTGTCCCACTGAATTTGAAAGGTAGAAAAAGGAATCAAAGATTACTTTTTTATTATATTAGTGTAGATTACCAACATAATTATGATATTTTCGTAAGTATGAATAATTTTGTCAAAAAGATTTTTTAACAAAATCATATTTTTCCGCGTGTTTTCCGTACTCCTTTCAAACAGCTTTGATCTTTAGAAATACACCGCTAAATTTTACTAGTTTTAATCCCGTAGAGGGTCGATCCGGTACATGAAACACTATCGATTACTAAAGAAAAAATTTAAAAAAAATGTACCTTTTTTTCAAAACTGGTATTAATTTACGCATGTACGAAATTAATTTCTTTAAGAAAACGTCAGCTGAGCGAGTTCAATGACCTTTAAGTAGTTTGTATGCAACGCCAACTATTAACAATAGGTCATTTAACTCGCTGAGCTTACGATTTCTTTAAGAAATTAATTTCGCACATGCGTAAATTAATAAGAGTTTTAAAAAAAGGTACTTTATTTTTTTTATTTTATCTTTACAAATCGATAGTGTTTCATGTATCGGATCGACCCTCCACGAAATTAAAACGGTTAAAATTTAACGGTGTACGGTGTATTTACAAAAAAAAAAAGAAAATGCTGGTTAAGTGTTCTTCGGAATGAAAAAGTATATAACAAAGTATATGGGATCAGGTGGGATCGCAGTCAAGCACTAGTTTATACCAATAAAAAAAATCAAACAATTTATCGCAAAGAAAATGGTTTTAAAGGTCAGCGGGGTTCTATGCGGGCGCAGGCGGCAGTACGAGCATGTGTGCATTTAACTTCTAACATTTATTATTATTATTTCATTTGTACACATATTGATTAAATTTTTAAATATTCCAAAAAATAAAAATAAATCAGCATCCCACCGGCATCGGGAGCAAGGTCCAAGCTACCGCCGGTCAGGGCTCCAGAGAAAGGAACCCCTTAACTCTACGAGCCGTATCCAGGAGTGCCACTTTCTGAATCAAGCTCTCAATCCAGTCGCCTAGACGAGAGCCTCCTAAGGTGTTGGTCGAGGCTCTTGGCTAACTCCGGCCAGATGTTCAAGACACTATACGCCTTAATGTGTACTCTCGTAGGCGACGGAAAAAAGATTTTGGGTTTTTCTCCCCTTGTTTTGAAATCGTTCGGGAAATAATGTCAATGTTTATAACTTATTAACCACCTACAATAAAAATACAACAAACACTCTCGATTTTCTTCCACGGGTTGGCCACGCCTCCGATTTCTTTGTTCTGGCGTCATCTCAACGCTCAGTCACGTGGTCAGAACAAAGGAACCGGAGGCGTGGCCAAATCGAGGCCTTAGACACAAAAGAATCGCAACAAAGAGGTTGTAACCTGGCTAGGGCGACTGGAGTGGCGACCACGTACTGGAAGAAGCAGCGTTGGAAGGCCTCCCACTAGGTGGACCGATGATCTGTAGCCCGATCCACGTAATGAAAACCGTAACGATATCGTAGCGATTTAAGCGTTTAGACCATTTCCGTATTCACATCCATCAATTGAGTTTGAACGACACCGATTTTAAAGTCGTTTGAAATTCGTCGATTAAAAAAAAAACTGTATTACATTATCCTGCTAGAATACTTATTAATGTAACTGGAATTAAGTCGATAGATCGTGAATACCGCTTTTGGATAGGACTTCGATCGAACGACTATAAAACTTCAACGATATTTGGCTTGTTTGATTTTACGTGAAACCCTTGGGTGGACTAGGAGATAGTGTCAGACTCTTACTGACTAAAAAACCCACCCCGTTCGTTCTTGCCTTTCATACCGGGACCAAGCCTCCCTTTCGGAACTAGACCCTGGCCCCAGTAGGCTTCGACCCCGCTGGGCCCCTGCTGTTGCTGACAACTCCTTGAGGCGCGCGGGAACAGTACGAGCCGTCGACGACTTGGGCTCGGTCCGGACAGTTATCGGACGGTCGGACAGCGAGCTAACGACTCAGGCTTGACCAATCCGGTGTCAAATTGTAGAACTGAGACATAAACACTCACCGAACTATCGCTGATATTTATAAACAATCATTGGACTACATAGAACTAATGTTATGTAACGTGAATCTGGCCCAACCACAGCCCAACGGACTGGACGAACTAATCAATACGATCTATATAATTGTTCGCCACCGAAATAGAGCGCTATGTGAGCAGGTCAGAAGTACCGCTCTGTGGGAGTACTGTGGCCTCACCTACCATTACGTGTTGAAATGTCAGTTGTTTTACCGAGAAAGAAGGATGGAGACACACTTACACACTATAGGTACAGGGTTATTTGTAAAACACTTACAACCTTGCAGGACTGTATTATCTACATCATGAACAATAACATTTGTTCTATGACTTTTTTACTGAACATAATTCATTTACCAAAAAAAAAACCTTCAAGATTTCCTTGTTCTATCTAACACATTTCAACTCTGTATTTTGCTATACCTACCTATGCCTCAACAACTCAACACTCAAGGCGACTCAAGCGCATCAAGCACCTCTACCGCTTCCTTTCGCTATTGTAATATCGCTTGCATCGCATAGACTTCGTAATATTTAGATTGTTAAATTTAAATATTTTTATTTTTGAAGCCTACTGGGGCCCGGGTCAGCTCCGAAAGGTAGCTCGGCCCCGATATGAAAGGTCTTGCCTTTGGAACGGGGTGGGTTTTTTTAATCAGTAAGAGTTTGACGCTGAGTCTAAGTTTCCTACTCTGCGCAAAGGCGGGAATATTATTGCATTTGGATTATTTTTACCCACAAAAAAAAAATATTTCAATCCCAAACGGGGCTCAAACATATAACACGGATGTACTAAGTCATATTCGATGTGAAGAGAATAGAATAAACTTTATTGTACTCCAAAATAGAGGTGTGAGGTAAATAAATATGAGCACCAGGAATTCATGATCAGATAAACCTTTCTACAAGTTCAATTTGAAGACTGTCTTGGAAATATAAATGGATGGGATCCACTTTGGCTCGGCGATTAAGATGTTGTCAAATTAATTATGCAGATTGGTGGGTTGAGAAGCCAGGGGTAATGTCTTAATTGAGGCGCTTCTGATTAACCGAACTTTATTTGAAAACTGTCAGCTATGAGCTGAACTTATAATAAATTCATCAATATTCAACGCCGGATTATGTTTCTTTCATATTTCTCTTATAGTCTGGGTTTTACCGGAATTATTATCATCGACCAATATACACCGCTAAATTTTAATCGTTTTAATCCCTACATACAAATAACATAGTTTTGAAAAAAAGGTACTTTATTTTTTAATTTTTTCTTTACAAATCGATAGTGTTTCATGTACCGGATCGACCCTCCACGGGATTAAAACGATTAAAATTTAGCGGTGTAGATAAAAAGAGAAAATGACTAACTGTATATCAACGCACAGCCGAAACAACAGGACTAGTAGCGTGACATTTTGCATAAGATTTCATTTTTTGACATAGGCGAGCAAAATTTACTCCTTAAGTGGATGAAAAGGGGATCCAAAGTTTGTGTGGAATTGTGGTGAAACCTACATACGCGCGGGCGAAGCCGTTGGCAGAATACTAGTTATTATATAGACATTATCATTTGCTTAGCCAGGCAGAATAAACGAAAACCTGTCATAATCTGCCATTTAGACTCCGTCTTCATCCAAAATTATCCGAATTTTTATATCGGTTTCGGTTTTGATTACGGATAGGTATGTTTTAAATATCGGATCTAGATATAGGAGCTTTATAACATCTCTAATATAAAGCATCTCCAACCACCAGATTGGTTTTACGAACATGACTTCTGAACATATCCCTTTGTATGTGAAGCACGAAACACAGACTACTCCTGTCCACATACACACATGTCCGCCGATATGTTGTGTGCACACACACGCATCACATTGATTACAGCAGCCGCGCAAGTGACAATTATGAGCCTATTATAGGCAACAGCCAATAATTTAGTATACATCTACTTAATATAACTAGATGTTATGATGCTCTGGAGGTGTGTGGAAGCGTAGTGTGCAAGAAACCGTCCTATTTTTGGGATAAATGGTTTTAGAAAACACTTTTACAGGTCAATTATAAGATGAGGCCGGTGTTTTCTAGCTGACTACCCTGAGAAGAAATACCGAAACAAACTCAGGAGTCAAAGTCTCTTTTTAAGTCCATACAGCAAATATGTAATAGTCAAATCATATGAGAACTATAATAGTGTAATAATAATAATATTCCACAACTATCACACAACGCCGTCTAGTCCCAAGCTAAGCAGAGCTTGTGTTATGGGTACTAGACAACTGATAAACATACTTATATATTTCTAAATACATACATATTATAGATAAATTACACCCAGACACAGAACAAATGATTATGCTCATCACACAAACATTTGTCCTGGGTGGGAATCGAACCCACGACCTCCGACATAGCAGTCAGGGTCACTAACCACTAGACCAACAGGCCAGTCAAACCATGCAGGTTGGAGTCTGAGATGGTGTGTTCAGGAAAGAACCACACATATTTGAGTGGACTTGTCCAGTCAGTGTCAGTTCAAGCATTTGTCAGTATTCGTATAGCTCAACTCAGGACTACTATAGATAAATGAATGATATTTATGTTGAAAATAGGTTTAAAAAAACACTTTTCATGACAATTTTTTTCAGTTAGTTTAAACTAGATGAGGCCGGTGTTTCCTAGCTGACTACCCTGAGAAGAAATACCGAAACAAACTCGGGGTCAAAGTCTCTTTTAAGGTCCATACAGTAAATATGTAATGGTCAAATCATATGAGCACCATGTAGATTAGTGTCTGGAATGTGAGGAAAGAACCACACAGATTTCATTGTCCAGTCAGTTTAAGCATTTGTCTGTAGCGTCAGCTCAACTCAGAACTACTAAAGAGCTCAACGCGTCGAAAATAATTAAGAAAAGACTTTTGGGTAGGCTGCTGAAAATCCTCAAAATAAAATAACAATAAAAAAATCCACGTAGTAGTCGTTAAAAATTGGAATTAGAAATGAGTATACCTAGGTAATTTTTTTTTCAATGAAATATACTAATAAAAATTATATGTTAATTATCTTTACCTATATTATTTATTTCTGAGGTTTTTATTATTATTTATTTATAATATTGTTGGCCAAACGGATTTTTCATTAGAAATCCCAGGAAGATCCATATTAATATCAAAATTTCGATGCACGTGAATAACTCTACCTAATTCCGGCCTCTGATGATGAATGCTACCAGGCTGACAGACAAAGATGGAGGTATAAATATTAACAATTCCTGTAAACCCCAGACCAGTGCCAATCCATTGTCTCACATCTGGTGAACGAGCGACCGATGTCACTAAATAGATAGGTACAGAAGGAATTGCCTTTGCCGTAACGTTGGCAATATGAAAAAACAGTGTTGCTATATTTTTAGCAATGAAATTATCTAATATTAGGGATATTAACTGATATTTCGTTACTTTCAACAATTGCCTTTTAATTTTCTTTTTTTTTTTGGTAACTGTAAAAACTATTTTTGAATAAAGTTTACGAGGCTGCGCTCCATTTCGATTGTCCTGCAATTCTTTCAAGTACCGAAAACCCACGCCACAATATCGTACCTCTTAGTCTTATAATGTTCCCACTGCTGGGACTCAGGCCTGCTCTTTAGGAGAGGGAATCCACCACGCCGGCCCAGTGCGGGTTTTTTAGAGGTCATATGTCTTCGAATTTTTGGTTCTAGGACATGCCGGTTTCCTCACGACGTTTTCCTTCACCGTTTTGAAACCAGTGGAGATGAAATAAATTATACTAACTAATGCGCCTGGCTGAGTTTGAACCCGCGACCTACAACTTGTAAGTCGGGGCCATTAACACTTGGCCACCACTGCCCCTCCTGTTTGTCATTTGCAACCGCAATGGAATACACGCCTGAGCCTAAAGTGAGGTCGTTCTGACTACCTAGAAACCTATTTAAGTGTTGACTTTGTATGTAGATTGACTTCTGTACCTATCTGTTTCGTGCCGATGTTTCATAGAACGCCTTGTGGCACATTGTAATTAATGATTTACACTAATATGAAGCTGTATTTTGGCAGAACGTAATGTTTTCTGACACGGTCCGATGGGTGACAGATGGCTACAATTACGGGAATTATCGTGAAAGCTCTTTTCATTCATGTCAACCTAGTACTTAGTAGCGAAATAGTTTTGTATTTCTGTTGCTGCTATAGCAACATATTAAAAAAAACTGGGCAAGTGCGAGTCATACTCGCGGACTGAGGGTTCCGTGCAAACTACATTTTCCGAATGGAGTCTCGAAGATTTTTCCAAATAACATTTTTTTTTTGAACCTAGGTAAATTTCAGGATCTGGGTCAAAGAGAAGTACCCTATGAATTTCGATCTTTGAGAGTATCAAAATATACTTTTTATGCGACATAAACGGTCGTATTTTTTTTTATTCGTTATCTTAGAAGTTTGATTTTTTCACAGCTTGAAGGGACCGCAAACCTGAGTCTATGGTTTAGACTTTTAGACGGACAACAAAGTGATCCTATTAGGGTTCCGTTTTTTTGAGCTACGTAACCCTGAAAAACAGAATAAAATACAAAATGACAACAGGAACCAACGGTTTTATGTGTTTTCTGACGCACGAGTGTCAGTAAAGACCTAGAATAACTTGAAAAGTAAATATATTATGAATTAACAAATTCACATTGGTATTTGGCCGGACCCACAACCTGCATGACACGCGGTTGCTTTAATCATTGGGTTATATCTTCTAAAATAAGAAGTATAATGATTTCGTAAAAATTACAAAAAAAAAACCAGCAAACTTTTTCATTTTCCTCTGTATACAGTAAGAATAATATTACAAATACGTCAAATATTTTTGTGTCAAAATTCATCACTTCGTCCCTTTGTGTTACCAAAGCTGTATAGGTATTGGAAAAACACAATATTTTTGGTTACCTTCGCAGAAACAGTTACCTTCACGTGAGGAGAGTACTAATGTAATATTTTGACGCATCTTGACCCACCATTGTCTGGGTGAAAGAATTATGTTCTTGCCTTTTAAATTCCTGCTAATCTACCTAAAAATTGATGTTGGTCATAAGTAATCAGGCCAGCTTTGCTTTTTATTACGGACTAGCTTTTGCCCGCGGCTTCGCGTGCATAAAATATAGCCGGGAATAAAGCTGTTTGCTATCGGTGAATAAATTTTACCAATCGGACTAGTACTTTCAGAGATTATCTCCTACAAAAAAAAAAAGACGTGTGGCACTCGGGGACTGCCGCGGTAAAGTTATTGCATAGCATTTTTATCAACTTATGCAATTATAATTATTTATTTATTTTATTTATGCAGTATTTTTTTTTGTTTTTTTTTTTCTTTGATAAATAAATGATAAATGATATTTATTTTGTAAATAGGTTTTAAAAAACATTTTTACATGTCAATTTTTTTTTGTCAGTTTATGCTAGATGAAGCCGGTGTTTCCTATCTGACTACCCTGAGAAGAAACAAACTTTGATATTAATTGAAGTACCACTTTCACACATTGAATTGAATTTTGATTGATTGTTCACTCATTTGTTTTCTTATCGGTCACCACGCTCAAAAAACAAATGTCTGGGGGGTGTTAGGTTATTTTCGTTACGGAATTTCTGGATTCGGTCTTAAAAATTTAGCAGGGAATGCCACTAATGTGTTCCAAAAACGTTTTGTACGTAAAGGAGGGATGTCTACCATGTCCTCGTGGCGCATCGCCGTACGTCTGATGGTCCGGTGATGGAAGAAACTAGGTGTAAACAAATTGTGCACTTCCAATTTATTTATTTACAAGCATTTGTGCAACGTTACAGAGAATGTCCAAGGCGTTTTACAATGGAAACTTACAAACTAAAAATGAATTTAAAAAAATACAATAATAACATAGTAACAAATCCATACATTGAATAATATAAAAAAAACTAACATATAATTTAGAAATACATATACATTACTAATAACATTAAATAATACTCCCCGAAATATAAGCGTATGACACTGAACAATACTGTCTGTTTATCTGTCAACAGGCTGTATCTTATAAACTATAAGAGGTAGAAGGTTGAAATTTTTATAGAGTGTGTATTTCTATTACTGCTATTAAAGTTAAAAATCAAAAGAATTCCCATACGAGAAACATAATTTTGTCGCCGTTTTTTTTAAACTATTGCATAGCTTCTATCGCGGGCCTTTAGCGTGGAGACCGAATCCAGAAATTCCGTAACGAAAATAACCTAACACTCCCCACTCATTTGTTTTCTTATCAGTCAACACGCTCAAAAAGTGTAACTTCAATTAATATCAAAGAAAAAAAAAACAAAGGAATAAAAATACTGCATAAATAAAATAAATAAATAATTATAATTGCGTTGATAAAAAATGCTATGCAATAGCTTTACCACGGCAGTCCCCGAGTGCCACACGTCTTTTTTTTTTACTCAATTTTAATATTGTACTGATATTGAACCCCTTGTGTGCGAGTCCGACTCGCACTTGGCCAGTTCTTTTTTTAATTAGTTTTATTAAAGAATTAAATCGCCAATAAGCCAGTTGGCGCCAAAAGCACGCCTTAGCGTTTTTGACATGGCAGTTAAAAGGTACTACAATGTTAATGAACTTACTTCACATAAGGATGCTAATTCGTGATCAAATCAAGCACACTAAATACTGCTAATTGAAAAAACCAAACACCTGGTCAGATCAGGGCCTCAAGTCTGCTATTACAATAGTGTCAGAATGCTCTATCATTGATTTCGTAATTGTTGATTTTCACAAGTTTTGGTAATCTACTAATATAATGGCATCATTATGACTTTCCAATGGTCAACCACTGACACTCCATTGAAAGAAATGGCATAGAATGGTAACCTTGTACACAATGATAAATGAATGTCTGACGTATGCGGTAGTCTGCTAAAATTTTGACAGTTCTTTTGATCAGTGCCCTACCATTACGACGTCATTGCGCAATTAGTGCCTTTAATAAGCTCGATATTGTCATTCTACCACAATTCTATTACAAGACCATTGACCGATCAATGATCGATCATTATGAATTAGCAGATTACAAACTTTTAGCAAAATTACAATGGGATCGTGTTGGAATGACGAATTTATAAAAAAAGGAGACTTAGGCACCGTACAGGTGCGAAGGATGACTCAATTATCTCGTCGAGTTGAAATCGATGGTTCCTGGCGAGTGTATAATAATAGTATAACAGTTATCCACATCGATATCATACATTTTACGTGATGCGACATTGTATGTGAACTGAAAACTTCTATAGATATATTAGAATCAAACGATATTCTATTCCATTCTTCTGATATTCTATTCTATATGTATCTAAAATATTTCTACACTGCTGGTGCAGCTCCACTACCACTAGGATGTATTGATTAATTTGGAAAGTATTATTATTTTTGTAATTTGAAAACATAGTTGAAGCTTGTGATCATTTATTACTTTTGTTTTTGGAAACTGGAAACCATAGCATTGTTTAATGTAGAAGCACTTTTTTTATTAAATTAATTTACAACTTTTTTTTTTGACGTTACGAGCATGGCAGTTGAGAGTTTGTCAGGCTCACCCAAATGCCTCGCTGTTGGTGGCATGTGTTATTGGGTCATTTAGTTCCCTAAAAATGGTTGAGCTGAGTGGGGCTGATGCACGCGTCATGCTCGTGAACGGGTCCCGTCAGTTTTGACTGGTCATCTCTTACCTGCCAGTGGCTTAATTTAGTTTGTATCTTTTAATTATATTTTATTTTTATTTTACTATCTACATTGTGCTCACATAATGGAAGCAACATGAAATAAGTAACCAATCATTATATGTAACACATAATATGATTTAAGAGTGTTCATGGAGTTTCTTGCACGTTCTTCTCCATAGAGATCTACGCTTTGGAACGTGCAATTTACTACTTTAATTTATTACACTTTTGTTGGACTGACCGACATTTGACTATTCAAAAGTGCCTGCAAATGGTCTATTTGAAATAAATGAATTTGAATTTGACACTGATCGCCCCAAATCTATCTCTTTCGTCCAGTCCATCCGTCCATCCTAACGTTTCTGTCGCCCTTTGTACACTTAGTTTTTGTAAATGTTTATCCTGTCCACATTATGAGATGTATAAAAAGTATAAATAAATAATAATAAACAATACGTCCGGCGTTGCGCCACCGGTACATGGTGGACATCCCACCTATACGTACAAAGCGTTTTGGGAGTACATTCATTATGCGTACAGCTAAGGAATGGAATTCCCTGCCGGAGTCTGTGTTTCCTGATAGCTATAACCTAGGGGTCTTTGAGTCAAGAGTGAATAGATTGCTTCTAGGCAAGCGTGCTCCATCGTCGGCCACATCATCGCTTACCATCATGTGAGATTGTGGTCAAACGCGAGCCTATCCATTATAAAAAAAAAAAACAATATTATTTTCACCGCCAGCCTATCTGAGCGCATAACCCAGTAAACTCAATCCCAATACACCTTAGTAAGACAGGTAAAATTCCATATCGATCCTGTTTATGTTTAGAAAAGATAAAAAACAAACTAATCTTTTTTCGCCGGAGCTTCGTTTCAGCTTATCTTTTATGCATCGAGTCTAAGTTGAAAGTGTGCTGTTTTTGGACGAAATCGAATTAGTTCGCTACTGGGGTCGCAGAGGTCAGAGGTGGTCGCTTCGCTAACTATAATACAGCTGCTGTTTAGTTGCTTTTAAACAAAAAGCATCTAAAGTTAGACTCAGTAAAAATAAGTTGCTGACGATTCGGACACAATATATTCGGACAGTGTCCGAATCTACACATTTTATCTACATCTACATTAAGTCCGCCTTTGTACTTTTTTTATACTGGGAAAATCATCTACTGACAACCCCCGCTCTTGGGCGGAGAGTGACATAGGCTACCGTGAACCCTGTTATTCCGAATTTAACGCCAGCGAAGCCGCTGGCAAAAGCTAGTAAATAAATAAATATAGAGAGTATAGTTCCCTCCCTATTTCTCGCACGCCTCACATTTTAACTAGGGAATCCAAAAAAAAAAAAAAACTAGGGAATCCAATGCCGCATCAAAATCGCGCTCCCGCATGCCTGCGGGATTGAAGCCAGCAATCCCGCGGGTCCTGCGGGATTAAAATTTTTAATTTCTTTTTTTTTTGTTTTCAGTATATAAACAAAAAATCGGTAAAGTGCGAGTCGGACTTGCACACCGAGGTTTTCTTATTTTACTTGCCTTATGTAAATATGTAGTTTGATTCTCGAATCTAGTTTTGCAGATTTTATAAATAGCAAAAAAAAAATATTATTTTGTATTTTAACTACTTTGCGATTTTCTTAATAAATCAGCTGCTTTTATATAACAATATAATATTAATCGGACCGTCATCTTCTGGGAGAGTAAATTCACGTTCATTGGGGAATCTCTGGTCATAGAGTACCTAAACTGACATTGATTAGGTACGTTTCGCCCCTGTTGCCGACTCACAACACAAAAGAGAAATTTAAAAAATATTTTGCTGCAAATTAAAATCGAAAACTAAATAATCATTTGCCAAACAAACTCAATAAAAAATGTCACGAGTTCCATGTAAAATGGTTTTAGAACTTTTTAATGAGAATGATCAGGGTCTAATGAATAATCAAAATGGCGGAAGTCGTCGGAATCCAATTTTCTTATAAAAAATTCCCGCATTTTCGATCCCGCAGAAAAAGTGCGGGATGCCGCACTTGCGGGATTAGATTTCCTAATTTTAATACATCATACCTAGTAAGGCCTGTGCCTCTCTTGTCGTTTTCAAACGTGATATTCAAAGTAAAAAACTCAATACAATTTCCATTCGGGTACTAGGCGCGCAGAACCGCAAGCAGGTTGAATGTAATCTCATTATTACTAGAGCAATGCGGTGACGATTTAGAAAGTAATATCGATTTCGCGAATTCGTTTCGATGAAAAAAAAGTAAAACGTCGGTCAAGCACGAAACGGGAGCATGCTTTTGTTGTGTTTTACAATGGTTTTTTTAATATTCACGGGTAGAGTAGAGCACAAAGGAATACGCAAAAATGTTACTAAATGATAAATGATATTTATTTTGCAAATAAATGTTGGTTTTTTAACCGACTTCAAAAAGAGGAGGTTTATGTATGTTCTCCGATATGTTGACCGATTTTGTTTTTTTTTTTTTATTGAAGGGTTATGCTTCCAAGTCAGTCCCATAGAAATATTGTTATGATCTGATCATGAACTTCTATGAAACAGAACTCCTGATAGGATCACAGCAGAACTGTAGTAACAAGTACAATTGCTTTGTTTATACGTGTAGTCGATGACTTCTGCAGTTCTGCACAATCCTTGGCCCCAGTAGGCTTCGACCCTGCTGGGCACCTACGATTTCGCTGACATTTTGAGCGTGGTACACTACGCACCGTTCGTCGACTTTGGCTCGATCTCAGCGATTACGGGACGGCCGGACGGTGAGTTGCCCATTGCTCCCCGACCACAAGGCCACGAATCGGAATAAAATATCTGCTACATAAACTGGAAACCAAACGCTGATTACACGCATTCTCCAGTGAAATTTACTATGAAATACTATTTTCTACGAATTCAATTCGATCAAATTCGACATACACTGACAATTTCGATTAAAATACGATTTTTTTTCTATAACTTTTTAAATATATTCTCTACACTATCGATAGAAAGTGCACTCTATTACAACGTTCTATTTTTAATTATCGCTCTGCAAAGATTCTATTACGAACTGAATGGAACATTGTTACAGGCGCTAGATTTGATTGGACAATACAAAATGGCGACTACTAGAGTTGATAACAGATCGATGTTGATAGTCAGCCATCTTTTATTTTTAGAAACAATAGTAGCAGGGCTAGATTCTTGATAACTACTGGAATTTAGAAGCTATTAGTACTCAGTAACTGGGAAGTTCCTGATAGCTACAATTAAGGCGTCTTTAAGTCAAGTGTGAAAAGGTTACTTCTCGCCAAGCGTGCTCTATCGTCAGCCATATCATTGCTTATGCCATGATCACACGTACCGAGTAAACGGGCGAGACAGTGCTCTCGGCCGAGTACTCGCTACGTGTAAACACAGCGCCGAGTTCGCGGCCTACCATTTATCTCCAAAACTCGCTTACGTCACTGTCAAAATGCCTTGATCACGCGTACTGAGTAAAAGGGCGAGACAGAAAAATGTTGCTCGGCCGAGACAGTGATGTAAGCGAGTTGGAGATAAATGGTAGGCCGAGCACTCGGCGCTGTGTTTACACGTGCCGAGTACTCGGCCGAGAGCATTGTCTCGCCCGTTTACTCGGTACGTGTGATCAAGGCATTACCATCAGGTGAGATAGTGGTGGTAGTGATGCTGAATCAGGTGATTTTGGATAAAACGGCGTCGATAAAGCTGAGAAGTAATTAATTCCAACGGGATATGTACTAGGGATGCAGAGACATTAGGAGTACCTACATGATAAAAAATTGAGTCCTGTACCTACGAATGTGAATGACTGAAAAGAAATAGGCGAATCAAAGGTAACATGGACGGATCAAGAGAACGATGATAGAGTTAAAAATTCATCAAAAAAATTCGTCCACATCGATGTCAATGGGTAATGTGCCCAGTACGCTGGCAACATTGCCACGCTGGATGGCAACGCTGATTCGAAGACTGAAGAAAAGCCCAACCCTCTGGTCACGCGAACAGTCGATCAACTGTTTGCTGATATCACGAACAACTCGATGAGCGCTCAGACCCCATGGCCCTAGTGTTTCAAAAAGTAAAGTTTCGTGGTGCAAAGGCCAACAATATAGATTTTATATCCAAAAATAACCATATCAGAGCATTTTCATCCATAAAAGACAACACAAGACAGATTCCTTGATCTCTGCCTCTTTTCAATTAACGCTTTTTGAAAGAGATGCCACTAAAATCAAGGCCCCTTTATCGTCTTTGAAAACATAACCTTTATCTTAAACTAACTTCCTCGCCTTCCATGCTACTCTAGTAGCTACATACACGTGTGACGAACTCGAGCACAAATTTAAGACAGTGCCATAAAACAGTGGGTTTTTGAAGCCTATTCCTTCATAGGTAACGGCCAGGTTAATAAGTTTCATTTAGGATTCATGAACAACATTATCAACTATTGATATTTTTGTGCGATTATTACTTTTGCCTAAAAAATATTTAGCAATTTCGCAACTTTTCCCTACTCCTTCGACACGGCTCAGATCTTTAGAAACATTTTTACATATATAAACTAGTGCTTAAATATTCTTCAAAGTGAACACAGCATTATGTAAATCAATCGATATTTCGGAAAGAAGATTTAAAGGCCAGCGAGGCTTTATCTGGGCGCAGCTGGTCGCAATTCAATGCACAGATACTTGTACTCCCGCCTAGGCGGGTACAAGCATTGTGTCCATTTAATTCCGGCTAGATGTTCAAGGGAATATAAGCCTTAAGCGAGTCACAAATAACCTACAATCGATTGTTAAACGATCGGTATCGATTCTCGGAAATTAGACGATAGTTTTGTAAATATGCTGGCATAATGAGAAGTCATTGAGCTCTTTATTTTATGAGCACCTGGTAATTATGTAGCCGAGTTTGTGGTTCAAGGTGAAATATAGAGTAGAATCTAAAAAAAAAACGTGTGAAAAAAGTCACGCTTGTAAAGAGAGGTATTGTATTTTCCGGTGTTTTTTTTTGCAGTGTTTTCCTAATTTGGTTTGTCTGTAGACCAAGACGAACCAATATTTCGCAATACTGATTAAAAGTTCGTCATCTTTTCTTATTTTCCTTGTAATGTAGAACGTTTTTAAAGTTAGAGCGTTTTGCAAGTCAAGTGTACAAAATATTACTCTGGTTTTTCATGATCACAAGTTGGATACCACCGACAATAAATACAACACAGGTCACGACAGGTCAGCAGGTCAAACAGCTGTGTGCAACTGCAAAACAATCCCTCAGTTGCCTGGATGGCCCGGTGACTATGTATTTTTGCTGACATAACAAGCTTGTAACTTTCTGATTTTTCATGAGACAATTATGAAATTTTGTACATGGACCCTTTACATAAAAATAGTTTTAGGTTTCGCACGTACTAAACCTATTGTCGTAGATTCAGCAGCCTATGGCAAGCATCACACTATTGCTAAGCTAAGCATTCCATCTTTTTCTAACCATTCATCTTTAATTGAGTGTGTGCAGGAATTGCATGACATGATTCCGCCATCTCATTTCTACCACGGACAAACCGACTCACGGCGAGTATCCACCCTTACGTTATTGAAACCTTTACGGTCCGGACTAAGCGTTTCGCCTCGTCATTTATACAGCGTACATCGAAGGACTGGAACAATTTGCCTGCTGCGGTCTTCCTGTCTAATTATAATTTAGGTATCTTTATGGCTAGAGTGAAATAGGCTCTTAATAAACTAGTGCGCCTCACCATCAACGATTGCATCACTGCTTACCATCAGGCGGGATCGCAGTCAAGTACTAGTTTATAAAAGATAAAAAAAAAATCTGTATCAGTCTTTTCTTTACCCAAACTATAATAATATAATATTCCACAAGAATTATACAACACCGTCTAGTCCCGAGCCAAGCAGAGCTTGTATTATGAGTACTAGACAACTGATAAACATACTTAGGTATTTCTAAATACATACATATTATAGATAAATAACACGCAGACACAGAACAAATGATCGTGCTCATCACACAAACATTTGTCCTGGTTGGGAATTGAACCCACGACCTTCGGTGTAGCAGACAGGGCCACTAACCGCTAGAAGACCAACAGGCCTGTCTATGAACTCATTAAAGGATTCCGTTGGTACCTACCTATTCAATTTCCTTCCACTACCTCTATCACCTCTCTTCGTGTCAATATCGGAGTCATATTTTCTTAAACCTTAAAAGTAATGACTTCCATCGAAATACGGCCTTGATAGCGGACGTAGCACCACTTGACGTGTAGTGTAGGTATGTATGAGTCAGCACATTCCATACAAACAATAAATCTACTGATCTGAAGTTTGACAGCAAAGCCAATAGTTTGTGTTGTAATTCCATTTTCCTATATCTGTTTGTCTAACTATAGGCATTTGTCAAGGGTTAATTTTCGCCATTGTTAAATTAACAGATCATGTTCGAAACACAACACTGCGCTCCAAAACGAATATGGTTGATGTGGCTCAAAAGGCTGCCCAACTTAAATGGGACTGGGCTGGACATGTCTGGCGCATGTCTAACGAGCTGTGGGCGCGTAAAACGCTGGATTGGTGCCCGGACACAGCAACGCGGGGCCGAGGCAGACCACGAAGGAGATGGTGGGACGACCTGGATGGTTTCCTTAAGAACTGGAATGAGAAAGCGACGAACCGTGATCGTTGGAAGGAGTGGAGGGAGGCCTTAGCCCAGCAGAGGGACAGTGCGGACTAAAAAAAAAAAAAATTTCGCCAGGGGGGGCAGCCCCTGAAATGTCTGATTTTAGAGTTCTGTAACTCAAAAAGTATCGAAGATGGTATCATAGTTAAACTAGAGCTTCCGGCGGTTTAACTTTCATCATCATCATCATCATTTCAGCCGATACACGTCCACTGATGGACATAGGCCTCCCCCAAGCGTCGCCACATCGAACGTTCCTGTGCGTCCCGCATCCATCGGTTTCCCGCTACCTTCACCAGGTCGTCGGTCCACTTTGTAGGAGGCCTTCCAACACTGCGTCTTCCTGTACGCGGTCGCCACTCCAAAACCTTTCGGCCCCAACGGCCATCTGTTCTGCGAGCAATGTGCCCTACCCATTGCCACTTAAGTTTGGCAATTCTTTGTGCTATGTCGGCAACCTTAGTTTTCCTGCGGATATCTTCATTTTTTATTCGATCACGCAAGGAAACCCCGAGCATAGTCCGTTCCATTGCTCTTTGGGTGACTTTAAGCCTTCTGATGAGGCCCATTGTGAGCGACCACGTTTCGGAGCAATATGTCATCACTGGCAACACGCACTGGTTAAAGACTTACTGGTTTAACTTTACCTCCATAGAGTTCAAAAACTAATAAACTTCATTTTTTGGGTTCCGTAGCCAAATGGCAATAAACGGAACCCTTATGAAATCGTCATGTCTGTCTGTCCGTCCGCATGTCACAGCCACATTTTTCCGAAACCATAAGAACTATGCTATTGATACTTGGTAAGTAGATGTATTTTATGAACCGCATTAAGATTTTCACACAAAGATGGAATTTAATAAACTTCATATAAATGTTTTTCTATATAAACATTATTTAGCCTTGAGTATCTCAGTGGTGAGTAATCCTACACCGCGATGTCCCGAGGTCGAATCCCGACGTATACAAATAGGTTTTATAAGTTTATAATATATTGTGTTCGTCATTTATCAAATCTATTTTGATTGCGTGATTTATTGTGTATATTTTTTTCGTAAACTATTAATTGGAAAGAGGCGGTACCAGGGCGTCAGTATCGAGTAGAAGTTTATTTAAAAAATATTATTGGTCTAAATATATTTTTTATATATTTAGAGGAAACAGTACATTTTGATACAAGCGGAAAATGTTTTCATTGCGACCGAGGCAGAATTCCCTCGAGCTGCAGGCGAGGGTGTTATGAAGTTGAGTGCTGCAGTAACAAACCACGTGTATCAAACTACGTTTTTCAACACACTTACGCAGATATAAATAAACGGGAGGTTGATGCGCGACTCGTGGGGGTCGCTTAGCACCCTGCATTCTGATACGATAAATACAATAAATTGTCACAGGGGTGAGCTCGTGCACTTTTCCACACTAGGGCGAAAAACAGTAAATTGTGTTAATAAAAGCGATGGGATAAGGCCCGGGTTTTCGAGTAAGTATATTGAAAAAAAATTAGCAAACGTACAAGTACTTTCAGAGATTACCTCGTACAAACAAAAAAACAAACTTTACTTCTTTATAATATTGGTGTAGATTAATATAAAGTGGAAGTAATCCAAGTCGATAAAACTTTGTAATCTAATCACGAATGAATTTAGCTAATCGACCTTAAATCATGAATATTCATGAGACAAAGTTTCCCAGAGTTTGTTCAAACCAAGTAAGAAATTGACAGGAGCAGGCAACGCCGGCGATAAAAGACGGTACAGATTTTTACTAGGGGATTATAAAAATATCATGATGCACATCGGTTGCATGATAATCTACCCTTGTAGTGGACTGTATGTTGGTTACTTGCTGTGAAGACCTTCTCAAAAGTATTTCTATTTTATTCTACTGAAATCAATTTGACAAAATATGCATGCAAAAAACAAGCAGACGCACAGAACTAAACTATGCATAATTAAGTGACCAACCGGCAGCGGCAGCCCCCTTCATTTCATTGAAGTAACATTGAAAATGAACTGACGGCCGGGGCGCGCGCCCCTCACCTGTGCGACGTTGCCGCTGCGTGCACGCTGTTCAGAGCGGCAACCGCGCAGGTGTCGAGTTCCCTGTTGTTCACTGGGTAGTGTATATCCTGCGCTCACTGCGGCCCTGGTACTATCAGATGTTATTTATGTTAATATAATGGCCAATTTGGTCCATTAAAATTCAGAGAACAGTTTTGATTTTATAAGAATATACTGATTCAGGTTTTTTTTTGGATAGGTTCGCGTTTGACCACTTAATTTAACCTCACCTGATGGTGATGTGGCCGACGACGGAGCACGCTTGCCTGGAAGTAAACTATTCTCTCTTGATTTACAGACCCCTAGGTTATAGCTATTAGGCAACACAGACTTCGGCTAGAAATGGAAATGGGGAGGTTTTATATGTACGGATTTAGATACTTTATAAGTGTTTGCATGGTGCGAGTTATAAAGGTAACTTAACTTGCAGGTAGGCTCCGTGTATACTCTCAGCTTCGTCCGAGTACATAAATTATAGCCTATGTCACTCAGGAATAAAGCAGCTTTCTATCAGTGAAATTTTAGCAATCGGACCAGTAGGTACTTCCAGGGATTACCTTCTAAAAAAAAAACCAATCTTTACCCCTTACTACTAGGTATGAATAATCAATTGATGTAAAAGCAATAACACTTTCAAAAACATGAGCTAGTGAAACTTGACAAGCATGCTATCATTTCAGAGAAAGACATCAGAGTAAGAACGTCTCGACTTGCCCTGACTTGAGGATAGACATAATACGTCTCAACTGCCCTTGATTTCATCACACTACACAAATTCAAACATATTAATGTCTTTTCGGCAAAAACTTCAAGTTGGCTTTTCGGATTAGGCATCACAGCTAGGGTTTGATTTTTTCATATGGTAACCTTCACAGCACATTCTATAATGACACATTAGATTTTCGCCCAAAAATGTCACATTCTCAAATTGTCATATCGCAAAACGTCACATTAGTAAAATGCCATTTTCGCAAAATGACTTTTCGCAAATTGCCATTTTCGCAGTGTCCAAAATGCCACTTCGGGTACAGTATTTTTTATGTATTGTTTTCATAACATGATTTAAAAGAGTGTCCATGGAGTTTCATGCACGTTCAGTGATCTACGCTTTATAACGTGCAACATTGTTTCGCTTTTTTTTTAAATGACCTACATTTTGACAAATCAAAAGTGCCTGTTATTGGTCTATTTGAAATAAAGTTTCTGATTTCTAATGTGTCATTTTAATAATATGATATTTGGCATTTTGAGAATAAAATATTGCTAGTGTGGCATTTTGAGAAAATAAATTTTGCGAATGTGGTATTTTGCGTTAATATGTAATTTTGCGAATGTGGCATTTTGCGTCAATATGTCATTTTGCGAATGTGGCATTGTGAGCCTAATCCGGCTTTTCAAAGGACAAACTGTTTTTACAAGGAGCTTTCTACACAACTACATCTAATGTTACCATTTTGTTATGACTGCATGTCCGTGGAATCTGGCGCGTGTCACGTTATTTGTTTCCCATCTGGAGTCATGTGTCGCGCTCGCGTCACGCGAATGTCGTCAGGCGTCGATTGTCAACACGCATTCTATTGAAAGGTGAACGGAATGTTCTTACTGAAGCATTATATTGACGAGATAGTTTGTGGATTATCTCTATACCGTAGGTTAACGTATGGGTGTGTTTGCTTCTGGACTTTTTTATTTATTTAAACTTCATGTATATTTAGGCTGTTATATATATCTAATTATGTTACTGTTTGTTTTTTTTTCTTTAAAAAATAAATAAATGTACAGTAGTGGTACATAGACGGACTTAATGCAACATGGCATTCTTTAACAGTCAACCTTTGGGTTAAAAAAAAACACTGGATGCCGAAACTCCCGAAAAAATTATTTTTTCTACTGAACATCTAACTCAAGAAATTAAAAATGTTTGTGCTAAAAAAGAAACCTAATTTTGAGTCATATTTTCGAGCCGTTTGGGGTTGAAACTCTTGGGCTGTGGAGTTTTGTAGCGTAGTGCTCATACGCTTTTTAAGGAATTATTCAAACGCCTAGTTGACTGGCTTTTATCTCGGTCAGAGATTAAGCATTGCCATACTACATGGCAATCCCGCCAGTCTTTTGGGCACACTTCCAGTCGACAGCGACGCGGAGAAATTTTTTAACGCCTTATTTAGCTACGAGTTGTTGTTTTTAAAAATGATATTTGTTTTGTGAATAGGTTTAAAAACACTTTTACACGTCTACGTCACGTCTTTTAGTGTATATTATTACATAGTTTTAATAAATTAAATGCTTTTGTTCTTCTTTTTTGATTAATTTAAATTAGTGTTAAAGATAAAAGGAAATAAGAATTTTACTCCCAGCAAAAATCTCTGAACTGTAAGCAAGTCCAACCCGTGTTCATTACTAGCACTCACCAAAATGACCCAAATATTCGTCTCAAAACACAGAATAATTAAGTGGCCTCACAACAAGCATGACCTACAAACAACCTCTCACAATTACTCAAAAAACTCTTTTGTTAACGAAAATTAATTAGCCCAAAACAGCCCCGAACGAGGACTCCAATCTCAAAGACAATAAGAAAAAGTAACAAACTCGTCGAAACAAACGCTGTTGGAGATAAAACCTTCTTGCAAGCTTCCTAAATTATATGAAAAAATATGACACTTCTATTTGTCACTTGTCTTCACTTGTTTTTCTGTAAAATATATTGTTCACACCGAAAATTATTAAAACTAATTTGCATTGAGCATCCAGTCATTGATTTTCATCAGAATACCCATAATTCTCGCACATGGTCCATAACGAGCCGGATGAAATATAATTAAGAAGATCAGCGATTATTTTCAAGAAAAAGAATAGAGACTGACTTCCACGCTGAATGGAGGTTCATGAGTTCACTGCTGGAGAACTGGATTGATTTCAAGCAAGTTAGTTAGTGGTGTACAGTTATAATTACGCTAATATCGTCACCCAACACTCAGGTAGTATATATAAGTAGTCATACTAAGGTCAGTACTATTTTATTAAATTACCAATTATATTGTGTTTGAGTAAAATCATTAGGTACTTTGTTGCATTGTGATTAGTATTTTATTCAACAGCAATGTTAAGTTTAAACTCATACTTTTAACAGTATAGTTAGCTATTTTGCTACATTATTAAACTTACATTATATTAAGCTGTAACTAATTACATAACTACTTAACAGTGGTATTAATTTTTAACAAGTATCTTGACATAATAAAAATATTTGAGTGTTAGATATTAGTACAAGTCATTGTTATAAATTATAGTTAGCAGTCAGAAAGGGCATAGACTACAGCTAGGCGTATAATTATTGAAATTATATTGTTGTTTTAATTTTTATATTCCTGTATCAATGCCAGGTTGACAACACTCGTCTCCCAGAATGTCTGAGGAAAAGGATTTAATTAAGAAGCGAGGCAGCTTCAAAGGTCGCTTGACTAGTTTCCTCAATTTTCTGGACTCATTCAAGGACAAGGAGCTATCTAGCTGTGATGTGTCCGAGTTGCAGTTGCGCATGGGCAAGATAGAGGCGTTGTATGAGCAGTATGATGAGGTACAGTTACGTCTAGAATGCATTGTTGACGACATCAACTTACAATATTCTCAGCGTTCCGAGTTTGAGTCTATTTATTATAAAACCTTATCTAGAGCCCAGAATATTCTGACTGACTACAATAAAGATAATAAATCGATGGAAAGTTGTAAAAGTACTCGTGTTAGCATAAAGCAGCCGGTTAAATTGCCAACGATTCAGTTACCAAAGTTTAGCGGATTATATTGTAATTGGCTTGAATTCCGCGACACCTTTACTAGCCTAATTCATTGTAATGATGACATAGACGCAATCAATAAGTTTCACTACTTGCGAGCATCACTTGAGGGAACAGCTGCTATAGTTATCAAATCCATTGAGTTTTCTTCAAGTAATTACTCTGTGGCATGGTCATTGTTATGTGATCGGTTTGACAACAAAAGATTACTGGTTCAGAATCATATAAGTTCATTATTTACTATTGAATCAATTACAAAAGAATCTTCTGTTGCCATTAAGAATTTGATCGATCAGTTAAATAAAGACTTGCGAGCTTTAGAGTCATTAGGGGAGCCTGTGAAACACTGGGATACACTTTTAATCTACATTGTCACACGAAAACTTGATCAAAAAACCTATCGTGAGTGGGAGGAGTGCAAAGGTAGGATAGACAAGGATGGCTTAATCACGTTTAACGCATTTATGCAATTCTTACGCAATCGAGCCGACCTCATCGAGACCCTGGAACTCCCCCGCAATCATTATTCGCAATCACCAGGTAAATCAGGTCCTAAGATCAAGTCAATGGTAGCACAATCTCCTATCAATTCTAGCACTGACTCAGCTTCTAAACCTTGTCCTAAATGTAATAACAACGATCACACATTAAATAATTGTCCACAGTTTCTCGCATTGAGTAACGATGACCGTCTCAAATCATTACCTAGTTATAAGGTATGTTTTAACTGTTTTCGTTCCGGACACTATGCTAACAAATGTAAAAAACCAGGCTGCAAACTATGCAAACGTAGGCACAACACATTAGTTCACGTACATTCTAATGGCACTGTATCGAATACACCTAGTGGTAATTCGATGAATAACTTGTCTGCTACGACTGAAACGAATAACGTAGCTTTATCCGCAAACATTGCATCTCCGTGTGGTCATACGCAACGAGATGTGTTGTTATCAACCGCTTTGATCAAATTAAGAGACCACAATGGGTGTGTGCATCTCGCTCGCGCGGTGCTCGATAGTGGTAGCACGTCTTCACTCATAACAGATAGGTTGTGCAATAAACTTAACTTAAAAACTAGCCAGGTAGATAGATCAATCCTTGGAATCAATAACGTCACTTCGCACGTAGGTAAAATATGTCGGGTTAAGGGTACGCCATTAGATGATAGCTTTGTATTCGAACTAAATTGTTTTGTTCTTCCGTTCATTACGAGTAGTGTTCCGTGTCGTCAGATAAATATTTCTGATTTCGACTTACCCTCGAATATTACTTTAGCTGATCCTACTTTTTATAACCCTGCCGATGTTGATATTTTAATCGGCGCTGATCTTTTTTGGGATTTGTTAGGATCTCAAAGACTAAAGTTAGGTACCGGGAAACCAATATTATGTGAAACCCGTCTAGGATGGATAGTTTCCGGTCCAATTACTCAGAATACTATCTCACTGCTGACGAATGACGTAAAGTGCAATATGTCTAAAATGGTTGCCGACAGCGATGGTGACTGGGAAAACCTCAAGTCAGAATTGACAAAGTTTTGGCAATTAGAGGAGGTGAATGCGAAGTCTTCCAATTCTTATATGCCTGAAGAGAAATTGTGTGAAGACAATTTCGTTACAAATACGACACGATTGTCTGATGGTCGTTTTTGTGTTCGCATCCCCCTTAAGAAAGATCCTTCAATTTTAGGAAATTCTTTTAATAAAGCCACACATTGTTTACATTCTTTAGAGCGTAAATTAAAGGTTAAGACGAACTTTAGTAGAATGTATCATGACTTTTTGTCAGAATACGAGTTACTTGGTCATATGACAAAAATTAATAAACCTAATTTATGTTTGGGTTATTTTATTCCACATATGGGAGTTTTACGCGAGTCGAGTACCACGACCAAACTTCGTGTTGTTTTCAACGCTAGTGCTTCTACTTCGACGGGAGTGTCCTCTAATGACCTACAGATGGTTGGGCCAACCGTACAGGACGGTCTATTGTCTATACTTCTTCGCTTTAGAGTCCACAAGTATGTTTTATCTGCGGATGTGGAGAAGATGTATAGACAAATAGTCGTCCACCCGTCGGACAGATATTTACAACAGATTGTTTGGCGTGATAATGTTAGTGATCCTATTAATGTTTATCAATTAAACACCGTCACGTACGGTACGGCCAGTGCGCCATTCCTTGCGACACGATGCCTTAAACAAGTAGGACTCGACTGTAGGAACCCTAAGATATCGGAAATCATCCAACATGACTTCTATGTCGACGACTTGCTGACCGGAGGGGATGACTTAGATGAAGTAAAGTTCATTCGCACTGAAGTCACCAAAGCGCTTGCGTCGGCATGTATGCCATTGAGAAAGTGGAAGTCAAATGATTCTCAATTATTGTCGAATGCTGTCCCTGCGTCATACGATTTGAACATTGGACAAAATGAGCCAGAAAAGTTGCTTGGTCTCTGTTGGCATATCGGCACTGATGAGATAGGGTTTCCTATAGGTCTGACTAAATCTTCGACTAGGTACACAAAGCGTGACTTGTTATCCGTTATTGCGCGAATCTTTGATCCCTTAGGTCTGTTAGGTCCTATTGTTATTACTATGAAGATCTTGCTACAGAAAATGTGGTTAGATAAATTATCATGGGATCAACCATTACCTAATGAGATTTGTAAACAATGGGAGATTATTATTAAATCTTTACCTCTTTTAAATCATGTTCGCATTCCGCGACTTGTAGTCTGCAATTCATTTACGGAGTTAGAACTCCATATTTTCACAGACGCGTCTGAGTCCGCGTACGGTGCTTGCGTCTACATTCGCAGTGTTAATGCTAAGGGTGAGTACATGGCTCGCTTGTTAATGGCAAAGAGTCGAGTTGCTCCCATCAAGCCTACGACAATTCCGCGACTGGAGTTATGTGGTGCGGTAGTCGGTTCTCGTCTTCACGAGAAGGTGATGAGCTCACTTCGAGTGAAGATCAGTCGGGTTTATTGTTGGACTGATTCAACCATTGTCTTGGGATGGTTACAGATGATGCCTACCAGACTTCAGCCCTTTGTGCGCAACCGCGTTGCTGAGGTTTTGGATAAGTCGGGTAACTGTACTTGGAGGCACGTCCCAACAGATCAAAATCCAGCAGACCTAATATCTCGTGGCATGGATATTAGTGATCTGCAGGAGTCAGATCTGTGGTGGAAAGGACCAGATTTTTTAAAACTAGATTCGTCTGAATGGCCTTCTCAAATTACGAGCCCAGGACTACAATCGTTACCGGAGACTCGACCTAAAATCATATTACATGTTGTAAACGATTCGAAACCTGAAGTTTTAATTGATTTTAGGCGTTATTCCAATTACACACGGCTCGTACGATCTGTTGCCTACGTATTACGATTTATTAAGTCATGTAGAAAGCATTACCCTAAAACCAAATACTTGTCACATGATGAGGTACAAGATGCACTAACTCTTGTCATTATTAAGAGTCAGATTCAGTCATTTTCTGAATACCAATTATTTTTGAACAAAAAGAGTTTACCTAAAAAGAGCGCCCTTCTAAAGTTTAATGTTTATTTAGACGATAATAATGTAATGCGAGTAGGAGGACGTCTCGATAACTCTAATTTTGCTTATAGTAAGAAACACCCTATTTTATTACAGTCCACTCATGATTTCACTAAACTATTATTTAATTTTGAGCATAAAAGGCTGATGCATGCTGGCCCACAATTATTATTAGCTTCCATTAGGGAAACTTATTGGCCAATAGGAGGTCGCAAGTTGGCGAAAGCCTGTTATCATAAGTGTGTTTTGTGTCACCGTATGAAGGGTAAGGTTGTAGCTCCCTTAATGGGTAACTTACCACGAGAACGCCTTCGTCCAGGTTATCCCTTTGAAAGCACAGGCGTTGATTACGCTGGCCCTATTATGTGTGCTAGTCGCCAGGGCCGTGGATGTAGGTTAGTAAAGGTGTATGTCGCTATTTTTATTTGTTTCACAACCAAGGCCATTCATTTGGAGCTCGTTGGTGATTTAACTAGCAATAGTTATTTACTGGCTTTGTATCGGTTTATTTCTCGGAGAGGTAAACCTGCTGATATTTTTTCCGATAACGGTACCTCATTTGTCGGTGCATACAACGACCTTTCCAAATTTTTAAAATTAAATAGTTTGTCCTTGGGTGAAAGTGCAGCAAACGACGGAATAAGGTTCCATTTTATTCCCGCCTACACCCCACATTTCGGTGGACTCTGGGAGGCGGGTGTCAAGTCAGCAAAGTATCACCTTCAGAGAGTGTTGGGAAATTGTAACTTGACTTTTGAGGAGCTGTACACCACACTAACCAAGATTGAAGCCATCTTGAACTCTCGTCCATTGACGCCGTTGTCTTCAGATCCTGCAGATTATACTCCGCTCACGCCAGGACATTTTCTTGTGGGACGGCCACTTACTTCTTTGCCGCAACCTGATTACCAGGATAGCTCTGCCAATTATCTGTCTCGTTACCAGAGGATCGAGCAGCTTCGCCAGCATTTCTGGAGCAGATGGAGCAAGGAGTATGTTGCAGAATTGCAACAACGCTCCAAATGGCGTTCCTGCAAGGATGGCTTGATGCTGAACTCCTTGGTGGTGATCAAGGAAGACGATCTTCCTCCGTTGAAGTGGAGACTTGGACGGATCGTGGCTGTTCATCCAGGAACGGATGGTATCGCCCGTGTAGCTGACATTCGGACGTCTACTGGAGTCGTTCGACGGGCATTCAACCGAATCTGCCCTTTGCCTGTGTCTTCAGAATCTGGTTGAAACCATTGGTTTCAACGCCCGGGGAAATGTTGGAGATAAAACCTTCTTGCAAGCTTCCTAAATTATATGAAAAAATATGACACTTCTATTTGTCACTTGTCTTCACTTGTTTTTCTGTAAAATATATTGTTCACACCGAAAATTATTAAAACTAATTTGCATTGAGCATCCAGTCATTGATTTTCATCAGAATACCCATAATTCTCGCACAAACGCTTTACCAAAACAACCCTTTCAAACTTTTACAATGTATAAAACGAGAATAAAGTGTACCAAGAATCGTTCCCTAGGGGACACCCAACAGGTATCCCCGTCTCTTTCATTCTTGACGTGAAATTCCTGTTCCTTTCGTTTGTGTGAGTGAGAGGGAGACAATGGGATAGTTCCGTGAGGTGTGTGTAAGAGAACAGATGTGTTTGACGTCAGCTCGGTGGCGCTATGGTGTCGAAGGCATGCGTCGGAACTGCTCGTATCGTTACGTGAGATGTGCGGTGATTATTGCGCTGAGATACGTGTGCGGTGGCAGGTCGGATGCGATAGCACTTTATGTTTTGTTTGAATGTATTTGTGAAGAAAAGGAAATGGGCCGAACATTTCCATTGGAAAATGTTTATAAGAGCTAGTGAATGTTGTACGATTTTTTTACAATAACTTTTGATTTATAAGTCCTTTCCTAAAGTATATAAAAAAAAACGATTTATTACAAATTGTGGATCGCAAACAAAATACAGTAGACTCTTGTTAATTCGTACGGGTACAAGCGTATGGCGATGCGCCACCGGTACATTGTTGACATCCCACCTACACGCACAAAACGTTCTTGGAACACATTCATTGTGCGTACAACTAAGTAGTAGAATGCTTTGCCGGAATCTGGGTTCCTAATCGCTACAACCCGGGAATCTTTAAGACAAGAGTGAATAGGTTACTTCTAGGTAAGCGCACTCCATCGTCAACCGCATCGTTGCTTTCCATCAGGTGAGATAGCGGTCGAGCGCGAACCTATAAAAAAAAAATTGAAATTCGAGGGTTATCGGGTGTTCGAAATACTCGTATCAAATGATTCGAACTGAAACTTAACAAGCCAATTCATGCGGAAGTGTGTGTCAAACTAATCATTACAAAAACAAAGGCTCGTGTGCGATGATACAAGTTTGAACTTGTCTCAAAATGTACTCGTACTTGCATACTTTTCTTCTGCAAGTTCTACAATCTTTGTCTCTGCAACTTTGAATTGTCAAGTGTTTGACGCCGCCGCGCCGATGAGTTGGAATTAACGCGGCGTTTTGTTATGTAGCGATGTTTTTTCAGTTTAAATTATCAAGTGTATAAAAATTTATTTATTTAGTCTTCCCTTTATTTTATTATTTTTAATATTATAAATTATTATAAGTAATTCATTTATTTCAGACATATAGACCATGTGTTCAGAAAATTACAAAAAAAAAATGTTACATCAATTAAATTACATACACAATGTCGTACATAAAGTGGTAAAATTTGTTATTATATTTTTTTGTTTGTACGGGTAATCTCTGAAAGTACTGGTACGATTGCTAACATTTTTTTCAGCGGTAGAAAACTGCTTTATTCCTGAGTGACACATGCTAAAGATGGTTTGAAATATAATGAGATTTTCTAGGGAACTCATGATAACTTTGAATTATAGAGAGATTCGAATAATGGCAGGTTTTAATTAACGGAAGTCGACTGTGTTTGCAAAGTGAGGTATAAAGTAGGTAAGTTGAATGCAAGCGGTCGAGTGATACTAGGGGCTTAGGGGAGCGGACAGTTAGGGTTGGAAAGTATCAAGGACATGGGGCTACTTGCCAGTTTTAATTATATTATGTGACCCCCATAGTTACAAGTATTTTGGGAAGAGGATAAATCAGGCATGGTTGTGTAGATTATGGATGTTGGGTATGTTTTTTCGGATCTGGAAACGGATTCTATTATAGGAATTTCGTACTGTCAAACTGGGTGAATATAAACCAAACTTTGATTAGAATTTTACTTTGATATAATATTTTTAGTTTCAATAAAGCCTTTTTGTTTACAATATATTATTTAAATAGTAGGTTTGAGAACTCAAACTTAAATGCTGCAAACAATTTTTAAATATTGTGAAAATCCCCATCAAAGTGTAAAAAAAAATTAGCAAAATGATCTTTACGCACAATGTTTTGCCATAAAGCTTTTTTTTTTATGGTGGGAAAAAATCATGCATTGACATCCCCCGCCCTTGGGCGGAGCGGGAGATAGTGTCAGACTCTTACTGACTAAAAGACCCACCCCGTTCCTTCTAGCCTTCATACCGGGGCTCGAGCGCCCTTTCGGATAACCCTGGCCCCAGTAGGCTTCGACCCGGCTGGGCCCCTGCTGTTGCTGACAACTCCTTGAGGCGCGCGGGAACAGTGCGCGCCGTCGACGACTTGGGCTTGGTCCGGACAGTTACCGGACGACCGGACAGTGAGCTACCCATTGCTCACTGTCCGCAAGCCCGCGTCTACGTTGGCCGGAAATCGGGATCAGAATCCCGGCGACGGCGGCGGCGATAACGCCGTTGCCTGATGCGTTCGGCCTCCTCCTTTGCGAGCATTACTGCTTCGCAGAAGTTGGCGACCGCCTGACACTCCTCCTCGCTCCGGACCATGGCCTCAACCAAGGCCCGGCGCGAGAGGTCTCCGCCGCCGATCGCCCCCACAAGGGCACGGCGATGCTCCGCCCAAGTGCCATAAAGCTTGTTGCCATAAATACTGCTAGTGTAATAATAATGAAGCATAATTTTATAAAGCATAATATTATTAACGCATAATGATATAAACAATTAATGTTCTTTGGAATAAAACTAATAAACCCTAATAAATAACTCTAAACGGTAAGTAGTAGACACTATTTCACCTTATTGTTTATTATTGGGCGTCCATTATAGATTTTCTACTTCTGCCATAAAAAAAATACTAACCTAACCTAACCCAATAACCGACAATACGTCGTCTCAAAAACATCGCTTAAAGATCACTATATTCACCCAATTGTGACTTTTTATATTTATGGCTTTTCATGATTATTAGACAAATAAATATTATGCCTTTAAAATGCAACTCCAATTTAAGCCAAAACAAATTAAACTAAATGACAGTTATGCTTTGTATTATGCAGCAGTATTATTATGCTAATATAAGTTATGCGAAAATGTTATGCCAAACTATATTATGCCTTAAAATTTTATGCCAACAGGGGTATTATCTTTTTTTTATATCTGTTATACACTAGTACTTGACTGCGATCCCGCCCGATGGTAAGCAGTTAAGGTGGTAGAGTAAGGTGGTTGATGGTGAGACGCACTAGTTTATTAAGAGCCTATTCACTCTAGCCTTGAATACACCTAAATTGTAATCAGACGGGAAGACCGCAGCAGGCAAACTGTTCCTGTCCTTCGATGTACGCGGTATAAATGACGAGGCGAAACGCTTAGTCCTTGTCTTGTTCCTATTCACCCCCTGCGTTTCTATTCACCCTGTTTTACGGTGCGGTGTACAATTACGGATTTAAAATTATTTCGTAAATTACAAATGACAAGTTTTGACTTTACTTTCTGGTCAAAATTTATAAAAATCTATCGACTCCAAACGACTCAAAAATGTAATCTACAATTCTACACTAATATTATAAAGAGGTATAGTTTGTTTTTCGGTTTTATATTTTTTTGTTTATAAGAGATAATCTCTGAAAGTACTGGTCCGATTGCTAAAGTTTTTATTTAGCTTAAGTCATAAATTATAGCCTATGCTACTCAGAAATAAAGCAGCTTTCTCACGGTGAAAAAATTCTTGTAATCTGACCAGTACTTTCAGAGATTACAAACGAGACTAGATTACAAAAAAAAAAAAACAAACTTTACCTCTTTAAAATATTAGTTTAATTCGATATAATTCTATATAGCCGCGACATTTTTTTTTGCTAGATTGAAGAAACCCTTTGAACTATCTTGCAAAATAAAAATCTAATCAAACTTGTACCAGGGCGGCAGAGATTGTGAAGAGGTAGCCAAGTCCGTGATTCTCAGTAAGTTTAATGAGAATTATGATAACTAGGAACTGTTTATAAATAGGTGGGGGGGAATCTAGGAAACACTTTGATGTTGAAATGAAACTAATGAGATTACATTAGTCAAGTTTCCTTCTTGGAAGACGTTTTGGTTTTACTTCAACACTATCTTTTAATTAGTACAAATACTTAAAAGGGCTTATTAGAAATGGTCTTGTTATTATTTAAGTAAAGTCTCAATAAATAATATTCTTAAACAGCAAAGTTATGGAGCGTTTGTTTATATCCAAAACTGTCAGTCAATTTATGGAAATATTATACAGGCTTATTATGAATGAATGAATGATTAACAAAATTGAAAAACACTGTACTACTAGTTTTTGTTGTATATGTTTTTTTTTTTTCATTTTTTCTCTTTCTCTTTTATATACGTTGTATTTTCGAGTAGCATTTATTATGAATTTATGAGTGATTGATTCAATTATGAATTTACCAATTATGACTTTTCGTGGACAATTTAGCGATTTCGATTTTTTTTACTTTTGACTACACAAATATGATCAGTAACGATTACGGATTAGAGATTCATACTTCGGGCAATATTCCCACGAATATTCCCTCTTCGCGGCAATTTTGCCGGCAACAGCACATCTGTAGTACGTAGGTACAGAGCCCCATTTTTATTGCACTAATTAAAAATTAGGAGTATATATTAGACTAAAAACCCAATCCCTTCGAACTGGTTTTGTTTTTTTTTTTTTTTTTTTTTTTGTAATTAATTTTGCATCTATTCAGGCAGAATAAACATGTTTTCTTTCTTTCTTTCTTTGCGTCGTAGTTCCGAACAAGATCTGGCTGATGAAATTGTGATTCAGCTGTGAGCTGCATTCAAATAAAATCACAACTTATATATTTTCCATCAACTTTTTACATTATTCGCACTATATTTAAGAGTAGACAGACAATGTAACGTACATAACTCACTGATCTATCAGCCATCGCTTACCAAATGATTGATAAGCGTAGCCGCCATCAATCAGCACTAATAACCGATATAAGTAACTAGCACTCTAGCGCTAACAACGTAACATGTGCCACGCAATAGGTAGTTACACAGAAAGCCAGCTTTATCTTAAACTAGTGCACCTCACCGTCAACGATTGCATCACTGCATTCACTGCTTACCATCAGGTAGGATCACGAAGATTTTTCCGAATCGCATAAAAAGGTTTTTTGAGACGTAACTATTTTACAATTTTCTGATCTTTTCCTATATTTGTGGTATGAGACCTTGCGTCATGCCAAATTTCAGGATTCAACGTCAACGGGAGGTACTTACCCTATAAATTTTGATTTCTTTGATAATGTCGAAATATACGTTTTTTGCGACGTAAATAGCCGTATCTTTTTTTTTCGTTAACCCAAACGTTTAATTTTTTCACAGCTACAAATGAACGGTTTTGAGTATAAAATTTTCATTTCAACTCCATATCTCCACGCGTTCATGAGATAAAGGGTCTTGTTGACCGACAGACAGGAACAACAATGTGATCTTATAAGGGTACCGTTTTTTCCTTTTGAGGTACGAAGTCCTAAAAATCAGTATTAATAAGCTCACGTCTGATCTATATCTAAAGTCATAGTTTTTTTTAGGGTGAGAAGTGGTTTAAATCTCTTTGATATAAATATATACGTACTGACCAAACCTATCAAAATTTACAAACTTAGTATGACAGGACCAACTCTGAAACCGTGAACTAAAAATCATTTTAGTAAGATAATTCAAATATTCTGATATATTTGATTTATTTTAATGAAATGTGTACCTATCTAGTCTGTCTTCATTCATTTTACGAGTCTTCTGCACACTATCTACTCTGTGAACATACACGCGCATTCGATTTACAACATCCGAGAAAAATCGTCGATCGATAGCGTTTTGTTTACATCGATCGCTCGCTATGTAAACATAGCCAGTGATTGTTTGTTTAACGTGCAATGTAAACGGGGCCGGCGTTTTTATTAATATTAACTCCTTAATGAACTGTACTCCGTGGAATGTGGTGCTGAAAACTTTATTTAGTTTAAGAGTTGCCAACCGTCCTGGTTTTCTAGGACATGCCCTAGTTTTTATAGTGTCCTGGTATGTCCCGTATAGTTTTTAAGGCGTAAATTCCCTTAAACATCTTCCTGGACTGCCCTTGTCCCGTTTTATTTGAGGTCGGCGCAACTCGTCTTTTTCTTCCATTGTGTCATGTCACTCAGCACGCTTCACTAATAGCGTGTATGGTTGCAGCTGGCCAGAATTAAATGGACCGCCGCGCCGGTACGAACCCGGTGGCAGTACGAGTATATGTGCATTTAAATGCAGACAGCTGCGCCCGGATAGAGCCCCGTTGATCTTTAAATTCATTTTCTTTGCGAAATATTGTTTTCTTTAAATATGCTATGTACCAATAAAGACACTTCCGCCTGACCACCGCTAAGTTCATTTTTGCATGCACTTCAAACGAAAACTTCAATTTCTTCGGGTTTGGTTTGGTGCTGCGCCGCAGGAGTTAGACGATTTTTTTTAAGTAATCAGGCAGAAATGACCGCGATGGTACATTCTGAAGAATACTTAACCATTTTTTTTTTTTCATTTCTAAAGATCAAATCCGTTTGAAGGGAGTAGGAAAAAAAAAAAGAAAAAAATATCATATCGTTAATTTTTTTTTGGCAAAAGTATTAGTCATACAAAAAAAACATAATTATGTTGATTATGTTGTATATAATTTTACTTTTAAATATGATTATTATGAAATACAATTTCATTAAAATTTATCTATTGCAACTCTATTACCAGATACGTTCTGTTTTTAAACTGAATTGCCCTGGTTTTCTTTCAAATTCAAATCGTAGTTTTTTAAATTTAAAGTTGGCAACCCTAATTTAGTTCCGATCGTTACATGAAAAACTGTCTGAAAAGCGATTTTAATAACTTTACTAATTACAAAACGTACAGTAAAGTTGTTGCGTAACGCCAATAACAATGTTTCATTTTTGACAGTTGAGCGATAGTGCGATAACCAATGATGTTTGAGAGATAGGTACGTACTTCTGAAACTTACGTACCTATGTAATGGATTGCGTTGAGCTGTCAAAATGAAGGACGGATTTCCCTTCTCACTTTTCTATGTTTTTTAGGGTTCCTTAACTTTTTTTAAAGATGGGATTTCATGTATGAAAGGCAACGAAGGGTATGAATGGCAATGAAGGAACGGAGTGGGTTTTTTAGTCAATAAAAGCCTGATACTTAGATTAAATACCTATAGATATTGCCACCACATGGCCACACATGAGACAGCACTATAACACTAAAATGAGGTTATTACGTAAACTTTTCCATAAATATGACCACTGAAACACACTTAAAACTTAACTTTATGAGTCTATTTGTCATACATACACTAAAACTATTACTTTAATTGCCGAAATTATTCTAAAGACATAAAAATTGACTCGAGTTGACCTCAAAGTGACAGCGATGGGCCTTTGTCTGGCTCACTTTTCAAAGTGAGCCAAGCAAAAAAGCGGCACGCCGAATGAGACAGAGGATGTCATGTTTTGTCCCAATTTTCTTACTTGTTTCGTATATATGTTTCTCACTTTCGCACTTCCATAGAGTCGCATGGCTATATCTAGAGGTATATAATGTAAGGTCTGACACTATCTCCCGCTCTGCCCAAAAGCGGGGGCTGTCATCTGGATGATATTTACCCACCGGAAAAACGGTGGGGAATCATGTATATTTAATATAATATATATATATGTAGTATATATATTATATTAAATATATATGTATGTGTATTTTATCTATAATTATGTATAATTTTTACGATTGTTTTTTGTGCGCCTACCATATTGTCTCTGCACTACTCTAGGTTGACTGGTAGAGAATGCCTAAGGCATTAAGTCCGCCTATGTACTTTGTGTTGCATGAAGAATAAATAAATAAATAAATCATTCAATGAGTTCTCTTGTGGAGCGAGAGAGCATGTCAGACTTTTACTGACTAAAATCATATCTATGTCCTTCAGTTGCTCTTTGCTTTCCAACCATGGGTTTATTTTCAAAAAGTCTCCATGACCCTACGGTTTGCTGACATCTCTTTGAGGAGCGCGAGGAACACTACGCGTCGTTGACGACTTTGGCTCAGTCCAGATGATTACCGACGGCCTGATGGTGAGCTACCCATCACTCGTCGTCCGCAAGTCCTCGCTCTAGCCAACGTTGCAACATATATGCCTCTTCTTCTTCTTCCTGCCCTTGTCTCATCTTATTTGGGGTCGGCGCAATACGTTTTTTTCTTCCATTCTACCCTGTCACTCGTCATGCTATCACTAACTTCCTTTTCTTTCATATCGCTCTTCACGCAATCCATCCATCTTTTCTTTGTCCTCCCTCTCCCTCTCCACCCATCCACATGTATACCCATAACTCTTTTGGTAACATGCATTTCATCCCTCCTCTTTACATGACCAAACAACAAATATGCTTGTTTATTAATATATAATTGGATTCTTAGTTAACGACGCAGTTTCTGTAATATGAGACAAACCGCGACGCGCACCGGATCATCTTTTAGTGGCGGCGACCAACAGCAGGCCACAGTTACACCGAACTGTATTTGCAACAAATTTAATTCTAGTATACAACACTAGCTTTTGCCCGCAGCTTCGCCCACGTACATAAAATATATGTCAGGAATAAAGCAGCTTTCTAACGGTGAAAAAATTTTTTAACCAGTTAATTTTTGCAATCCCTGGCCCTGTACCAGAGATTACCTCCTTCAAACAAAAAAACAAACTTTACCTCTCTATATTAGTGTACTAGCTTTTGCCCACGCGGCTTCACTCCCGCTCTTCCCTACTCCACCCTACTATACCTACCCTACTCTACCCTACCAAACTTCACATAAACCATCTACTAAATAGTCCAAACAAAGCCTAAACATTTGGTTTGGATAGGTGAGCCCGTTCTTGAGTTTTAAAATTACAACGAAAAGTGGCATTGATTTTTATATACTCGTTTATAGATTCATAAAGAAAATTAATTCATGATAATGTTCGCTGGTACGCGACGGTGTGAGTGGCGGCCTGACTTACTATAAATAGGTCATGGCTGCTCTTAGACCGCGATACCGGGACGGACTCCGGGCGACTTCCACTGCAGACTTCAACTGTTACTATCGACTTCCATTCTAACTTTCAGGAGTTTGACGTTACTTTGCTACTCAAAGACATTTTTTTTAAGCGGTAAAAACGACGTGACTAAACGCTTAGTGCGGACCGTAGAGGTGTCAACAACGTAAGGGTGGCTATTAAGCAATTTAGGTCGCCTTACTATAGTGAATAGGCTCTTAATAAACTGGTGCGCCTCACCATCAACGATTGCATCACTGCTTACCATCAGTTGGGATGTAAGTCAGCCACTCCTCAAAGAGGAAACTTACTGACATAATTATAGCGGTATAGTAGCATATAAATGGTATCTTAGTGTGCCTTCAAGTTACACCCGCGCTACACGTTACTTTGTAATTTACATGGAATAACCTTCACCATGTCATCGGTCCACTTTATAGGAGATCTTCTAACGCTGCGTCTTCCAGTACGCGGTCGCCACTCCACACGCACAGGATCGTTCATTGTCACGACACTTGGGGGAGGCCTATGTCCAACAGTGGACATTATATCAGCTTAAATGATGATGATGAATATTTACGTGTCATCACTTTCATTGCTTTGTATAAATTACTAGTTTTTGCCCACAGCTTCACCCACACACATAAAATATAGCCTATATCACACAAGAATAAAGCAGCTTTCTATCGGTGAAAAAATTTTCTCAATCGGACCAGTACTTTCAGAGATACCTCCTACAAACAACACCTCTTTATAAGGCGATTATCACACTGTCGCGCACCCCGCAGCGTAGCGCGTGAATGCGTGTCTTAACGTTGTTTGTAAATATCTCCGTTTGTATAGAAAATACGCACAGTCCAACACACCGAAACTGCATGCACTCACGCGCGTGGGTGCGGGACTGCGGGTGCGTGATTTTGTATGAAATGAGGTGCGTGCCTGCGTGAATTTACAAACCGCACCTACGCGCGTAAGTGCATAAAAAACCCGCACGATGATGCAGATCTGCACTCCCGCAAGTACGTGCGTAGGTGTGTTTTCACGCGTTACGCTGCGTGGTGCGTGGTAGTGTGAGGACCGCCTTAGCGTAGACAAATCATAGTATGGTAATTGTTTTTTTTGACTCGTATAGTAGAATGCAAAGCATACAACCGCTGTTTATGAAAATAAGCACCGGATACAATATTTTACTACTTCACATTTTCTGCGCTCTTAATACATCGTCTATCAAAATGTGATGTAAACAATTTAATTATTTTCCGATCAAATGAAAATCTTAATGGTTTTGTGTTCGTCTCGAAGATTCTTGAATTGATCTATGCATTTACATATACAGTTTAGTTTGTACGGAACTCTCGGTGCGCGTGTACGATTCACACTGGACCATTTTTTTTTTCTCAAGTACATCTGTATTTGATGATCGATTTGACGGATGAGAATTTTTCTGAAAGTAAAATTGCAAACATACCTACATATTTTTTTTTTTTTGGAACGAAAATATATTTTGTTCAGGAGACACCGAGTCTTACCATAAAGTCCATAAACCTACGAGTATTTCGGATAGCGAGTAATAAGTAACTCCAGGCTATAGTCCGGAGCGAGGAGGAGTGGCAGGCGGTCGTCTCCTTTTGCGAAGCAGTAATGGAAAGCAAAGGAGCAGGCCGACCGCATCAGGCACCGGCGCTCTCGCCGCCGCCGGGATTCCGATCCCGATTTCCGGTCACCGTAGACGCGGCTTGCGGATAGCGAGCAATGGGTGGTTCGCTGTCCGACCGTCCGGTAACTATCCGGACCGTGCCCAAGTTGTCGACGGCGCGCTCTGATCCCGCGTGCCCTAGCTGGGTCGAAGCCTAATGGGGTTAGGGTTAGTTTCAAAAGGTAGCTCAGCCCCGGTATAAAAGCACGAAGGAACAGGGTTAGCTTTTAATTAGTAAGAGTCTGACACTATCTCCCGCTCCGCCCAAGAGCGGGGAATGTCATTAGATCATTTTTCCCCAAAAAAAAACTCCTCTCCTTAGAGTGGGAAAAATCATCGGATGAATTCCGACCCAAACAAAAACCATAAACCTATTTAGTTACCTAGTTTTGTAAACAGTACATGATGATATGTACTAAATAGGTCACGGCTGAGCCAGCGTTAGTCTGCGATGTCCGGCGGATATCTGTCAGATAAGTTGGAACTCGCCCAGCTGTGGACGCGTCCGATTTGATGTTTACGATGACCTCCTTGATCACTCTGGTGTCCTGGTAGCTGAGAATACAATGCGAATTGGTTTTCCATTGATTTTTATAATAATTTACAATCAATTTATCCTCTTTGAGGTAAAAACTGTGGCATTTAGACATTCCCAATATTTCACGTAGACTCAAAGTCACCTATAGGGCAATGGAAAGGGCTATGCTCGGAGTTTCCTTGGGTGATCATAACAGAAATGAAGATATCCGCAGGAGAAGCAAGGTTGCCGACATAGCTCAAAGAATCGCCAAACTTAAGTGGCACATTGCTCGCAGAACAGATAGTCGATGGGGACGAAAGGTTCTGGAGAGGCGCGCGTACCGGAAGACGCAGCGTTGGCCTCCCACAAGGTGAACCGATGACCTGGTTGAGGTCACGGGATTCTGATGGATGCGTGACGCACAGGACCTGTCTTTGTGGCGACGCTTGAGGGAGGCCTATGTCCAACAGTGACCGTCTTTCGGCTGATACGATGATGCTGATGATGATTAGTATAAACACCCCTATTTTTTAATAAGTACAAAAAATGTGACTCTATCCGAACTCGTTACTGATCATATTTTAAATGAATAATCTAAAGCAAAAAACGATGTCCCAAAATTGTTCACAATAAATTGTCATAATTGGTAAATTCTTAATTGAATTAATCATCCACAACAATTGCTACTAGAAAATACTACGCGCCGTTTGTTTTTTTCATTTTTTCGCGATTCATTCATTCAATCAATAGCCCGTACAATATGTCCATAAATTGAGTGACATTTTGGGATATAAACAAACGCTAATAACTTTGCTGTTTATGTATTTATTGAGACTTTACATAAATAATAACAAGACCTAATAAGCCCTTCAAGTATTTGTAATAATTAAAAAAAAATGTACAGTTGCCATCACGGATCTTGAGCGCTCGGCGCCAGAGTGGGGATCGCTTTGCGCATTCCATACACTGGCGAGCCAATCGTCTTCGCTGTTAGATACATGCAGCAACGCAGGGAACGAATCAGGAATGACGTCTATGACGCGATTGCGCGGCGAGCCAATCACTGACACTCACCGCCCCGCGTCGCACTTCGCACCACTAAAGAGACCGAACATTTGACTTCTGCGCAAGTGTTCAAGATCCGTGATGGCAACTGTAGTGTGGGCGTACCGTGTGTTCTCCCAAAATGCAATTTAAAAATATATTTATGCTCTGCGTATACTGAACTGATCACTTGCCTATCCGTTGTCTTTCATAACATAATTTACTATCAAAATTTTAATGTTCTTTTTAATCTTTTACAGGTAAGAACAAAATTCAGAATAGTTTCCAAGGACAAGACAAAAATCAAAAACCCCATCCATCTCTAAGAAGTACAATAATTTGGTAAGCGACCTGAACTATTTTAAAACCAGTAACCAATCAATAATGTGATGATTCTACGAACTTCTTGCCAATGCCTTGCTCTTGCCTTCAATTTAAAATCATAAGTCATTTATATCATAAGAATAGAACATTGTGCTGAAAATAAAATACAAAATATAAGCATTAAAAATAAACAATTTCACTCGTGGTCAAAGAAAGAAATAAAATAAAACAACAATAACATGTCTTTTCATGTCAATTCAAAATCAATTACATATTAAAAGATTAACAAAATCACACAAAATAATGATCCAAATTACACAATAAAGCCAAAACAGAAAAGGATCGAGAGAACCGGCTGGATACCGTCAAGATATTCAGAGGAATCAGAGTTAGCGTATTTCAAAGAGAGATCACTTGACCCACTTAAAATTTTCAGAGGAAGTCAAATTTGAATATTTGCAAATATCATATCGCAACCTGTCTGGGCCATTCAGAATGCTGAATTATTCATTAATTGTCTTACTTACTGAGGTTATTGAGCTGAAAAGTGTAGGGGCAATGAAATACAAATATTCCACAACGCCATCTAGTTCCAAACTAAGCAAAGCTTGTGTTATGAGTACTGGACAACTGATAAACATACTTATATATTTCTAAATATGTACATACATAATATAGATAAATTACACACAGACACAGAACTAATGGTCGTGCTCATCACAGATAAACATTTGCCTGGGGTGGGAATCGAATGAAAAGACAATGAAAAATCTTTAAAGTATATCTCTGCAATTGACGGTTATTATTCACATTTTAGCAATACAAAACTGTAAGAAACTCATTATAATTTACCAATAACAGAGTTTTTTAAACATGTGAAAGGGGGGGATGAAACGCATGTTGCTAAAAAAGTTATGAGTTTACATGTGGATGGATGGAGGGGAAGAGAGAGGCCAAAGAAAAGATGGATGGATTGTGTGAGAAGCGATTTGAAAGAAAAGGGAGTTAGTGATAGCGTGACGAGTGACAGGACAGAATGGAAGAAAAAAACGTGTTGCGCCGACCCCAAATAAAACGGGGCTAGGGCAGGAAGATGATGATGATGATAAGAATTTTTTAACACATCCATTGTGGAATTGATCAGGTTTCACTGTGTTTAAAAAAACTGAGTTTCGGCTTATTTAAGCCGGGTCGGATCTACATATGTCGAAAGTAGCCTAAGTTACTACCATCAAAATCAGTCTAGCCGTGTAGGAGATTAGCTGGGACAAACAGATAGACTAACCCAAAGGCAGACAAAAAATTATAAAAAAACAATCGATGTTTTTTTTAACGCTGAAGTTTATAAAAAAAAAAAATTATATTACACTCAGTCAGTTCAATTTTATTTATAATGTACAGATATAGATGGAAGTTTCGCTTTCGACTAATACTGAGACTGTACTTCGGTTTCGGCTTTCGGCCATGAAAACTGAGACTGAAATTCGGTTTCGGCTTTCGGCTGCGAAAACTAGTTTTGGTCGGACTGTTATTGTATTTGTACCAGGATGACATAAGAAAGCTAGAAATCAGTTGCGTCACTGTAAAACCCTGAAGAGCTAGCGAGAGCGCGGGTCGATCGCACTGAATAATTTAGAAGCAGTACTTACTATCGTACGGCGAAGGTCGCGACCGAGTGAGCTGATTGAAAACTCAAGGACAACCGTGTATTCAAAAGAATAGCAATTAGTTTTATTATTTATTCAGAGATTGGAATTAGGTAATTTGGAAGATTTGGCGAGCACTAAAGCCGTAGGAAATACGGAAATGTCATGGATAAAACTTTTATGTTTTTCTTTTATTGTTGACTAGCTCTTGCCTGCGGTTTCATTTACGTACATAAAATATAGCCTACGTCACTCAGGAATAAAGATGCTTTCTATCGGTAAAAAAAAAAATAGCAATCGGACAAGTAGTTTCAGCGATTACTACCTAAAAACAAAAAAACAAACTTTACCTCTTTATTATATTAGTGTAGATAGTGTAGATGCCATTCAGGAGTGAATATTTAGCAATCGTGAATATGAATATGTAGCAGTTTCTATCCGTGAAAATATTTAGCAATCGGTCCAGTACTTTCAGAGATTACCTCCTACAAGCTAAAAAATAAAAGGAAACAAACTTTGCCTCTATAAAATACTAGTGTTGCATTAGGCTCGTGTTTAACCATTATCTCACCAGATAGAAAGAGATGATGTGGCCAACGATAGAGCACGCTTGGCTTAAAGTAACCTATTCATTCTTGACTTAAAGTATATTATGTAGATTGATCTGAAGTGGGTGCCACATGTCTATAAATTCACCTGTGTTTTCTTGAGCAGATGTGACCCAGTCATATCCGCCTCGACTTAGTAGTTGTAGGTCGCGGGTTTAAATCCAGCCAGCCGCATTACTTTGTGTTATTTATTTCATCACCACTGCTCTTAAAACAGTGAAGCATTTAAAAAACATTTAAGCTAATACGTTTAAACAATTTGGCCATCCATCTACCTTTCACCTTTATTTCTTACCTTTAGCCAACAATAATATCAAACAACGTTTGTTTACGAACTACGTTTAGTTTTAAAACACAAAGCGCTTGATATAACTTTGTATCGGCGTTCAGCAACTGTCAAACAACTGCCGTTAGGGAACGTTCGGCGGCCGCACTTTATGTTGTAGTGAGAGGAGTTTATTGCCGTCGAAAAACACTTCTGGATACTCTGAATGGTCTTATACTTCAGTATATCCAGAATTAGCCATCCCAGCTACGCACGGGTGCTAGAAAATTTTTAAACTCTCGGCTTTTTTCTACTGTAATATGCATGGTGTTATCATCGACGTGTAATTGGGTGTCCAGTGTGGAGCGGACCTGATCTGCCCATCTTTTTGGGCTGCGGTCTCTTGGTCGTTTGCCATCGACCATACTAGTTACGATGAGCTGTTCACCAATGACACTGTATATTGGTGAAAATTGCATGTATATCCGTTCAGTAGTTTTCGAGTTTATTGGGCTAATTCGGATAGATACACACGGTGAGGAGCTTTGTTTTATAAGTAACAATATAACTGTTTAGAAGCGGAAAAATATCTACGAAAATAGTGGCTGTGACGTTATCCAAGCGTAGAGACCTCCCGTGAAGAATGATTGTTTGACAAATTTTTACAATATTTTGATATTTATTTTGTATGCCCGAATAAAACCCCCTGTTGTGACTGTCTACTTGAAGATTTACTTAACAAAAAAAAAAAACTGAAACAAATGCGCCGATCACAAGAAAATTATGGCAAAGAAATATTATCACGATTAATATTATAAAGAAGTTTATGTTTGTTACCCCTTTACGTTCAAAAGACTGAGTGGATTTGAATAGAAAGAAAGAAAGAAAGAAAGAATACTATTTTATTTGGCATACACACTCGTAGATAAATATAAAATTTGGCACACAAGTACACTATGTCCTGAACTAGAATAGATGATACTTTTTTTTTTGATCCCAGGAGTATATCCGCTTGTGACAATTTTCTACTTTAACGCAAACGAAGTCACGGGCAGTAGCTAGTTTTTTAACAAAAAAACCAGATATCGACAGGTCCCTCAATCCTACCTCTGTCTCTTTTCAAGTAACGCTTTAAAAAAGATACCAATAAAATCAAGGGCTTTTTTATCGTCTTTGAAAACATATCATTTATTTAAAACTTCCTTTCCTTTCATGCTACCATAGAGTAAAATGAAAGGTGCAGTAATTAAAAATTAGTTAGTCTACTAGTCGCGGGCGAATCCGCAAGCAACAACTAGTGATTTAATAAAATACATGGCTCCTATACTGGGTTACTGTTATCATTTAGTTTATATATTTACCTTATTTTTGGCGTAACTTCAATTTGCAGTTACTCTGATAGTAAAAAGTCTAAAATTGATAGGAACAATTAATTTTGTTCTCGCTTCTAAGATGTGGGTCAACTAACGGCACTAACTGTCGATACCGCGATGTATCGAGCACTTGAGATCACATTTTAACAGCTTATTGTTATTTAATAGGCTTTTGTTTTAGGTCTTTGATTTATTGTAGTGACCGGCCGAAATTAAATTTACAGCCGAAACCGTTACCGAATGTGTCCTGTTCTAGTTTCGGCCTTATATAGAAACCAAAATTGACGAAGTAATAAAAAAAAAAATTGACGAAAAAACAAAAATAATTTTTCGATTCAGTTATTCCAAACTACGTTTCAATGCTTAAATTTAAATTTATTATAACTATCATAAAATACAAAATAATCGAATAAATTGACGATAACATAAAAAAATCACTTCTTTTGATTTGTTTTCCTGTATTTTTTTTGTCATTTTTTTTTATTATTTGACATTCTAATTTAATTATTTGTTGACTTCACTATAATGTAACATTCTGTGTATGACTTGTAAAGATCCCTTATCAATAAATTACTATAAAGTTATGACTACATAGACGAACGAGTCAGTTTTTAGACTAGCTATCACAATTCACAACTGGCAGCTCAAAGACGCTAATTGCGATGAAGCCGAATATTCGGTCAATGTTTTCCGAAACCAGGTTTTTTTTGGCCGAAACTTCTTCGGTCAGTCTCTATAGTTTATTAGTTACTATAAAATCTTCGTCATCTTTTTGCTCTTATCGCATGTTACTATTCTCTAAGAAAGCGCAGCGCTGGCACAGCGACGAGCCGTCAGCGCAATACATTGAATTAACAATCCAATGTAAAGGGGCATTGGGTTGTTAATTCAATGTACTGCGCTGACGACTCGTCGCTGTGCCAGCGCTGCGCTTTCTTAGAGAATAGCACCCAGGGTTAGTGTAATACATTTTTTTCTTTCATTCCTTTCTGTCCTCGTTACGCTATTATTGACTCTCTTTTCTTTTATATCACTCCTCACTGCTCCTCACTGACTGGGAATCGTAGGGCGACTGTAATGTTTAAAAAGGAAACCACGATATTATAAATAATTGCACTGCAATCTTGATATTGGTGGCAGTTTTAATTATTCGCAAATTGACTGGATATTGTGGTGTAAAATTGTTGTAGTTTGGTATGATCTCAAGTGTGGACAATATACGGAATCAATAAAACAGGCGATCTCGGTAAAATGACGCTGAGATTTTTATTGTAGTGTTGACTGCCTCAGCGGAGTTTACCGATAAGGTTGGCTAAGAAAGAAAGAAAGTACGTTTATTCGACACACAATGAGATAAGAATTATATACTATAAAGGATCTTTTTAACTTCAAATACACCAACATTACATCACAAAGACTTGATACATTTGCTGCCAAATACTACAAAAACATTAAATTAACTATTTATACGAAGACATGGCTTAAAGAACTTGTTATCCAAGCCAAAACTGTTAACAAAAAAAAAATACAAACATTTTTCCATTTATGTTTGACAGTTGACACTAACAATGAAAAGTGACATTGACGTTTATTTTACAACCTTAAAAGACAAAAATGAGCGCAGTCTACTGGGCCAACTTTAACGCTACATTGTTATTAACTAGTTAACACACAAACCTAACGTTCAGTCGATGTTCAACTCCGCTGAACTAGAAACAGAAAGTAGTAACATAAGATTTACATAATTTCATCAGTTTATTGCAGTTTACACGCTTAACGTTGGTTTACGTTTATCGCTAACGATTTAAACATTAAGTTTTATGTTTTAGAAATTAAAACCATAGTCTATTATTAATACATTCATTCATTCTTTCTGACGCGTTTTGTAGAAACATGTTGTTTTGCACTAGAGTCTGTCTAAAAGTAAAACGACTTGGGTAATTGTTAGGGTAAAATGAAATTTCACTGGTTCAATAATCAAGGTTGATTAAGAGATCTTGATCATTGTTTACTAAATGACTTTATTTTATTTAAATTAATTTAACTTATTACATACACAACTGAAAACTATAATTACAGTAAATAAAAAAAACCCTACGCTAATTACAACTAACTAAAATATGGCTTCAAAAAACGTGCTTGATCTACTACAAACTCGTAAGCCGGGGCCATTACTATAGGGCTACCACTGCTCACCTGATTTTGGTCTTAATGTGTCATAAATTGTTTTTATGGTCCTTCTACCTCCGTTTACAACTAACCAGAGATTTCCTTACGCCCCTCACCCTAAACTTTTTTCACTTCAAACGTGCGTTAGTCGCATTTGAAACGCGCTACAGAAGCGATACCAAAACGCTACAACATCGCGACTGTAGCGATGCGAACGCGCGACCGTGAGAGATAATATCAGGGAGAAAACAGAAGGATTGAAATATTCTACATAAATTAATTTTTGTTACTGAATTGCGTTTGTATTGCGATAGAAGCGCGACATTATCGCGTTTGCATCGCGACTTAAAATCGTGATGTTGGCGAGGGCAAACAGCTAGCGAGGATCTAGGTATTTAGCCGCTCCGGGCAATAAATAATTTTAATAAAAATAATAATTTTTACCGCCCTTTATATACACAAAACCATATAAGTTATGAGTCTTAAGTCTTAAATATTTCCACTATCCAACCTGAAGTAGATTGGAAGGTGGCACATAAAATTCTCAACCTGCCAACTTGGCTGTGGATGGCTTGGTAAGAAGGTAAGATTAAGGGTGAGTGCATCATTTAACTATAACGATAACCAAACCATAACCAGCCGTGAAACGGCCGCCTATTGGCCAATTCGACGATTTGACAGCCTATAACGAACTCACTCTAAGTCAATTTTGCCGCCCCTCATTTTTTGCTGCTCTGGCCAAATGTTCGGCTTGTCCCCCCTTAGGTCGGGTTCTGGCGACTACTTCGCGACTGTATCGAAGCGAACGCGCGACAGCATCGCTATCGCATCGCTACAAAAAGTCGTGGTGGGCGAGAGGCCATAGGTGTATTCCCATTACTCTAGATACTTAAATTACAAAAAGCTTTTACTCTAAATATTTCTCGTCTCTTAACAAATTGTATGTAATCGGAGTACTAGGCTCGCATAATGACGCAACAACCTCACACTTGACTTTGCAATTTATTACGACTGTCGCTTCCTCTTGTTACACCTAAGTAGCTGGCTCAGCTTACCTCACTGACAAAATGGTAATGTAATCCGACAGCTACTAGGGTCACATAATGAAAAAGTAGCACCTTTCTTCTTTTATAACTAGATACGGTCTGCGCATTCATTCTTTTCCGGAAGTAAAGGTAGCTTACTTTAAATGACACTCTTGGTTATAATTACAGCATCGTCGGTGTGTGGGACTCAGACCTTCTCTCTAGCAGAGGGAATGAGCCGTAATCCACCGCGAGGGCCCAGCGCGGGTTGGTGAATGTCATATGTCTGCGAAGTTTTAGTCCAAGGACATGTCGGTTGCCCCATGATGTTTTCCTTCACCGTTTTGAGAGCACTGGTGATGAAATAAATTACACAAAGTAATTCACCAGACTGGGTTTGAACTTGCGACCTACAACTCGTAAGTCGGGGCCGTTACCACTCGGCCACCACTGTTCTCGAAGATTGCAAGCGCATGTAATGCTGGCATAACTGGAGATCACCTACTAGGCTACCATAATACGTAACAACCTCATTCATGACCTTAGAAACTTTTTGCTACATTTTTTCTATGCCTATTGTTTTGCGTCATTCGCGTGTGAATCCTGCGCAGTCGACACTTCGGTGCAAATCGATCTATTTTCCGTATAATAAACTAGTTCAGAATAATTGTTATCATTCTCGTGAGCTCTAATTACTGTTAGTATTATTTTGAAAGAACGTTTTAATCAGGGGCGTCGGCTTTTTTCTAATTTAGCTTCACTTTTCTTGGACTGACCGACATTTGACTATTCAAAAGTGCCTGCAAATGGTCTATTTGAAATAAATGCTTTAATTTTTTATTTTTGAGTTGGCCACGCCCCCAATTCTCTTGTTCTGATTACGTGACTTAGCGTTGAGATGACGTCATTTCCGTACATTTTAAGCTTTCTACTAGCGTTAACTGTTGCAGATTAGCAACTTGGCTAGGCGGAAAAAGTACCCTTTCTTGATGTCTATTGTCAGAGGTGCTCGGCACCCACTTGTATTTCTCATGGGTGCTCCAGCCCCCAGCACCCACGGAGTCGGCGCCCCTAGTTTTAAAATTCGACTTGTATTCTTTAATTAAATTCTAAAATGTCTCAAGTGATTTCCAAACTCTCCTGATACCTTTCAGGCTTTCATGTATGCCTAGTACAGTCAGTTCTTTGGTTCAAGTAGTTTATTACTTTCGACTGCTTCTCCTGCTCTAGGATGGAGCGGGAAGTCCTATGTTCCGTCTTTGTCACCCATCCATCCAACCAAATCAAATAATTTAATCATTCGTTCCGCTTACGTTACGCTTGTAAAAATAATTTTAGTTAATACTGTGACGAATTTTTATCGATTACTTAATTATATTTGCGCCTATTAAAAAATTGTGTATTTATTAACTTCTTGAGCAGTGGTTGCTGAGTGGTAACGGCCCCGACTTACGAGTTGTAGGTCGCGGGTTCAAACCCCAAGTGCATTATTCTGCGTAATTTATTTCATCACCACTGTTCTCGAAACGGTGAAGGAAAACATCGTGAGGAAACCGGTATGTCCTAGAACCAAAAATTCGAGGACATATTGTGACATTCACCAACCCGCACTGGGCCCGCGTGGTGCATTACGGCTCATTCCCTCTCCTGGAGAGGAGGCTTGAGTCCCAACAGTGGGAACATTATAAAGCCGACTTTGCTATGCTATTTATCTCGGTTGGTTTTAACTGTAATTTATCAATCTCTGATGCTGGGGTTATATTATCACGCGAATATTCAAGCTGCGTTATTGCTTTGTCGCAAAAAAACATCGTCTACGGATACACGCCATGTTTTTGTCTACCTGCCGGAGTCGTGTTACCTGATAGCTACAACTTAGGGGTCTTTAAGTCAGAGTCAGAGTGAATAGGTTGCTTCTAGGCAAGCGTGCTCCATCGTCGACCACTCCTTTGATTTACGCGGTATAAGGCGGTTTTCACGCTGGCACGCACCCCGCAGTGTAGCGTGCATAGTGCGTGAATGTGTGTCTTAATGTTGCTTGTAAGTATCTCAGTTTGTATAGAAAACCAACACGCTGAAAATGCATCCACGCGCGTTCATGCAGATCACGCACCTACATGCAATTACGCGCGTGGGTGCGGAGCGACACGCAAGGTATGCCACAGTCGTAGTACCGTGCGTGATTTTGTATGAAATAAGTGCGTGCCTGCGTGATTTTACAAAACGCACCTACGCGCCCGAGTGCGTTCAAAACCCGTTCCCGCAAGTACGCGCGTAGGTGCGTTCTCATGCGGTACGCTGCGTGGTGCGTGGCAGTGTAATTACCGCCTAAACATCGACGCGAAACGCTTATCGAGTCTTCATTACTGGTGTTAAATATAGTTTAAAATAAGTAGTGAAGTCAAATAAATAATTCATATCTTCAACTGAGACGTATGACTGACAAGCTGCCTCGCAGTCTTGGCGCAAAGTATTATATATTATGTAACATATATTTTTATTTATTGGGTGCGCGATAAATATGTCTGCATGATGGACGCCAACATATATTTTATGTCTAGTTGCCATTTTTCTAACTCTAAGAAATCGGTCAAAAACTCCGTCTTTGTAAATTGCTGCGGGATTCAAAAAAATACTTGTGATGTTTGTTGATACAACTAACAAGCATTTTATTTCAAACTAGCGGTGCCCGCGACTTCGTTCGGGTGGGCTACAGGATTTTGAATTTATTTTTTCTAAAATAAAAGTAGTTTAAGTTACATCTAGCTACCTACCAAAAAAGTCCCGTCACAATCGGTCCAGCTATTTCAGAGATTAGCCCGGTCAAACAGACAGACAGACAAAAATTCAAAAAAAAATTATTTAGATATTTGCACCGTATATATCATATGCATGTAGTAAAAACCGGCCAAGAGCGTGTCGGGCCACGCTCAGTGTAGGGTTCCGTAGTTTTCCATCCGTCACAATAAGTGTACCCACTTATGAGTTTAAAAAAATGCTTGCCTATACGACTATACAACAAACTTAGTCCAGAAATTATTTTGTAGAACCTTTTTGTACAAAAACTGTTCTTTTCATCAAGTTCAAAATAATTTTCCTAGAAAGTCCTTATAAAGTTCTACCTTTCAGATTTTTTTCATTTTAGATTATTTCATGTTAGAGGGGGGGGGACACATTGTTTTTTACTTTTGGAGCGATTATTTCCGAAATTATTGACATTATCAAAAAATGATTTTAGTAAACCCCTATTCATTTTTAAATACCTATCCAACGATATATCACACGCTAGGGTTGAAATTAAAAAAAATCACTTCCCACTTTACATATAGGGGAACTACCCTAATAAAACATTTTTTTCCAATTTTTATTTTACCACTTTGTCGGCGTGATTGATATACATATTGGTACCAAATTTCAGCTTTCTAGTGCTAACGGTCACAGAGATTGAGCGAGGACGGACAGACAGACAGACAGACAGACGGACAGACAGACATGGCGAAACTATAAGGGTTCCTAGTTGACTACGGAACCCTAAAAAGCAGTTATTTCAATATTACAAACAGACACTCCAATTTTATTTATTTGTATTTATGTGTGTATACATGTATAGACTATTTTTTTCCGTCGGCTTCACCTGCGTAGGAACATAAAATATTATAGCCTAAGTCACTCAGGATTACAGTTTTCTATCGCTGAAAAAAATTTAGCAATCGGACCAGTAGATATTTACAAAAAAAAAAAAAATTTCACCTTTTGATAATATTAGTGTAGATAAACCATTTCCAGGTACTTTTGAAATGTCAAGAAGTCAGTCAGTCAGAAAACTGAAGCTAATTGCACATTCCAAAGCGTAGATCTCTATGGAGAAGAACGTGCAAGAAACTCCATGGACATCGAAAAAAGAAAAAATACGTGTCCAATATTTTTTTTATAATCTATAATACGGACTTAATAAAATGTAATTATTTTGACCCTGCACACTGCCCTATTGTAAGGGCCGACGCTGCTTCTAGCGGCCGCCCGCGCGGTCGCATCCCATCGTCACTCGCGGCTCGCGCCCTTTTTGCTACGTAATAATACTTAAGAGTTCTTCAGCGACACAACTAATTACGCCAAGTCAGTTCCATCATCGGACCACAAGACGTACGGCGTTGCGCCACCGATACATGGTACACATTCCACCCATACGCACAAAGCGTTTTGAGAACGCATTTATTGTGCGTACAGCCAAGGAGTGGAATTCCCTGCCGGGGTCTGCGTTTCCTGATAGCTACAACTTAGGGGTCTTTAAGTCAAGAGTGAATAGGTTACTTCTAGGCAAGCGACATCGTAGACCACATCATCGCTTACCATCAGGTGAGATGGTGGTCAAACGCAAGCCTATCAATAAGAAAAAAAAAAACTACGACATTGCAGAGGTAACAATTCGGTTTCCGCAACGGGGACCACCGCATAGACGTCACGCGACGGGTCTTCCGTTTAACGCAGCGTTCGCCCTAAGACTCAAAAGTTACACAATTTTAAACAATTAGATACAAAGTAAAAATTATAATCTTTAAACGCAGGCGAGTGAAAAGATTTCCCGGCATTTTTCGAGATAACAGAATAAACCTTTGTCCCAGTTACCTGATAATAATAGTACATGTTACAAAGAGGCAGAGGTGTTGTTCGTCTCTTTATGTGTTTGTCAATGGTAGTCTCTTGGTGTTCTCAGCCAATTTGGTATTTGCCTGTTGGTACATTATTTTTACGCGACTTTCAAAAGTGGAGAAGGTTTTGATCGTTTCTTGCTTATTCTTCTCTATAGAGATCTTTTTCATTTGGTGGGAAAAACATCCCCCACTCTTGGGCGGAGTGGGAGATAGTGCCAGACTTTTATTGACTAAAAAAAAAACCACTCCCCTTCCTTTGTTGCCTTTCGTATCAGGGCCGAATCTTTCTATCAGAAACAAATCCTTGGCCCAGTAGACTTCGACCCTGCTGGGTCCCTATCGCTCTATGGAGATCTACGCCAATTGCACATTCCAAAAATGTGCAACTGGCATCATTTTTTACTGACTTCTTCTGTTTTTTTGATTTTTTTTTCTCTCTGTTACTCAAAGTTTGCTGGGAGAAAACTCATTTCTGAGTTAATCTCGCCTTTGTACGTGAACTGTCCGTATCTACATACGATATGTTATGTCTCTGTGTACAATAAAGAATTCAGAATTTGAATTCGGTTGTATTTTTTTATAAAAATAGTTTTTAGGGTTCTGTATTCAAAGGGCCAAAGAGACAGCACCCTAGTACTATGACGGCTGTCCCTCCGTCCGTCTGTAACCAGGCTGTATCTTATGTACCGTGATAGCTAGACAGCTGATATTCTCACAGATAATGTATTTCTGTTGCTATAACAACAAAATGCTAAAAAAAAAAAATAGAATAAAATATTTAAAGGGGCTATACAACAGACGTGTTTTTTTGCTCGTTTCATACTACGGAAAGTACGAAACCTTTAGTGCGTAAGTTCGACTCGCACTTGGTTGGATTTTTACTATCACTGTGTATCCAGCGGCAATTTTTTTTACCGGGAAAACATCACAATTCCTTTGGTATGACAGGAGCGAAGCAGAAATCAGAGACGTTTATTTCAAATAAATGATAAATGATCTTTATTTTGCAAGTAAGTTTTATAAAAACACTTTTACGCGTCAATTTTTTTTTCTTCAGTTAATGCTAGATGAGGCCGGTTAATAGACCAATTACAGGTACTTTTGAATTGTCAAAATGTCGGTCAGTCAAATAAGTGAAGCTAAATTGCACGTTCCAAAGCGTAGATCTCTATGGAGAAGAATGTGCAAGAAACTCCATGGACACTCTTTTAAAAAGCCGCGACGAAAACCGTGTTATTACTGTATCAGCAAATATTTATTCACTCCCATTGAACTGCTAATCTGTAAACCCGTCGGATCAGTTTCTATGTTATTAAATATTATGTTATAGCAACTAGTGAAAGTATTACAACTATAAATAATAAACCTGTTCCACCAAAATATTTTTTCAATTTACTTACTCGAAAACTCGCTCTTATCCCACCGCTTAGAGGCACACAATAGACTGTTTTACGCACTAATGCAGAAAAGTGCACGCGCTCTCCCCCGTTACAGTTTTACTACGTTTTTCGTAACAGGCTGGGCGCGCGTTAACCCTTACGAGTCGCTGTCAACCCCCGTTTATTCATTTCTTCGTAAGTGTATTGAAAAATGTCGAGCCGAGAGGCGAGAGAGGGAGCCGAGAGGCGAGAGAGGGAGCCGAGAGGCAAGAGAGGGAGCCGAGGGCTGCAGTGACAAAGCACGTCACTGCTGCCCTCGGCTCCATAACCGACTCGTCTACGGCTCGTGCGAGTTCCACCTCGGTCGCCATGATAAACTTTCGGCACTTGTATCAAAATGTATATGTATGTATGTATAACTATAGTCAATTTAGCTACGTTTGTTGATGGTCTATCTATAACCATTTAGTAGGGCAAATTTGGGTGGGGTGTTGTATGGGTCTCATCAGAAAGCTTAAAGTCACTCAAAGGGCGATGGAAAGGGCTAAGCTCGCAGTTTCCTTGTGTGATCGCATCAGAAATGAAGATATCCGCAGGAGAATCAAGCTCCTGATATTTTGTTTTGACTGTTTTTATTCCTTTCTTTTTAAATGTGCATATACTGAATTACTATTATAAGTTATAGTGAGTACAGTAACTGTAATTACTTAGACAGTTATAGATTAGATGTTCCTGTCGGAGTCTGTGTTTCCAGCTGTAAACTAAGGGTGAGTTGCACCATTTAACTATAACGATAAAAAAGCCGTTAACAGTTGTCAAATCGTCGAATTGACCATTACGCGGCCGTTTCACGGCTGGTTAAGGTTTGGTTATCGTTATAGTTAAATGGTGCAACTCACCCTAAGGGTCTTTAAGTCAAGAGTGAATAGGTTGCTTCTAGACAAGCGTGCTCTATCTTCGACCGCATCATCGCTTACCATCAGTACCTACAGATAAAGATAAATAAATAGATAATTCCATGTGAGTTAGTATTTTTATTACTACTGGGCCCGCGTGGTGGATTACGGCATGTTCCTTCTCTAAGAGAGGAGGCGTGAGTCCCAGCAGTGGGAACATTATAAGGCCGATTATGTTTATTTATTTATTTAAACTTCATGTACAATAGGTTAATGCAACAAGGCATTCATCCATTTATATTATGTTATCTATAATATTATACGGAGTTAAAGCTTGTTTCTTTTGTTTGTAAGAGGTAATCTCTGAAAGTTACGGCGCGGTCCAATTGTTAATTTTTTTGTCTAATAGAAAGCTGCTTTATTGAGTGACTGTGTAATTTATAAGCGAGCAAAATAATACTAACATGGACCTTGATGCCGGAAAATAACAGTTTTTTTTTTTTAGTTTTTATTGAAATCGAGGGTAAAAGAGGGTGTTATTTATAATACCAAAACAAATATTAAATAATAAAAACTAGTTTGTTCTACAAAACGTGAGGTACTTCCTGCACCAAAATATGATGGCATGGTAACTATTACAGCGCGTTCACATCAGTAGCCAGCCGTGACCTTGACGGGCGATTTGGACGGAACTCGTTACCGCGCCAGTTTCCGAAGACTCACGGTGAAGTACAGCGCAGAAGGTCCACTGTGCATGGTATTTAAAACTGGCTTCTGTCGTTGGCTTCGTCCGCGTGAAGGTAGACTAAGATCAGTCAAAACTAGTGAAGCTATTTTTTTTTTAATTGATGCGATCCCAACTGATGGTAAGCAGTGACGCAATCGTTGATCGTGAGGCTCACTAGTTTATTAAAAGCCTATTCACTCTTGCCTTAGAGACACCTAAATTATAATCGGACGGAAAGACCGCAGCAGGCAAATTGTTCCAGTCCTTCGATTTACGTGGTATAAACGTGGAGGCGAAACGCTTGGTCCGGACCGTAGAGGGTTCAACAACATAAGGGTGGATACTCGCCGTTCGTCGGCTTGTCCGATGGTAGAAGTCAGATGTTGCAATCAAATCATGTAATAAAGCCTTGCAATTCCTCAGTAATTGCACGTTCCAAAGCGTAGATCTCTATGGAGAAGAACGTTCAAGAAACTCCATGGACATTCTTTTAAATCATAATAAAACGCGTATTCATCTCTGGATCTTCTACATTGTCTATTATCTGACAGTTAACTGCCGCCACAACTAATGACAGTTATTAAATTTTATAATCTGTGGCAGTGTATAACCTGCGCGCGTTGAGTTCGATCTGTCAGAAATTTGAATGAAAATGGAATATATTCTGAAGTTGGTACTCATGGCCGCCTTTACAGAGATAATATTTTAATGTTTATGTTTAACAAAGACATTAAACATATACTATCTTTAAATCTCTTTGATGTTTAAGTAGTGTTATCACCTACTAACCAACAACTTTTTCTAATATTGATTTCTAGCAGGTAATTTCGAAACAAAAATATTTTTACTTAGCAACACTAAGGGCCTTTTTCCTGTCACGCGTTTTTTAGCCCTCACGCGGTTCTCCTCCGCATGCGGACTGCCCGCATCCTATCATTTGATACCTGTTTTTCTTATCATGCGGCTAGCACGCGCGTGGAACGCGGATTGGCTGCGGGCGCGTAGCCCGCATACGCGCTATCCGGATGCGGGCGGGGATCTTCTGCCTTCAGTGTTGTTTTACTGTGAAGCGCGTTGCACGCATGCTCATAGTCCGTATATATCGCAAATAAGTTTACCCACTGGCGACACGCACAACATTGCAGCAGCAAACGAAATCTTGTCTTGCGTGTGACCTGGTGCGTGCTGTCACCCGCATGCGGACGAGAACCGCGTGCGGGCTAAAAAACGCGTGACAGGAAAAGGGCCCTCAGCATGTGGGAATTCCTCGAAGGCGTGGGTAGTGGTAGCAAAAATAATATCGATTTTGAGCCATCAATTTTTGTTTCTAGAGTTCCCTACCTCGAAAGGAAAGACGATACCCTTATATGATCACTTGGTTGTCCGTCCGTCTCACTGTCAGTCTGACTGTCTGTTAAGGCCCTTTATCTCGAGAACGCGTGGAGGTACCGAGTTGAAATTAAAACCATATACTCAGGTCGGCGGTCCCTTGAAGCTGTGAAAAAAATCAAACTTCTAGGTTAACAAAACCAAAAGATTCGGCTCAAGGGAATCAAAATTCAAAAGATACATCCTTATAATTTGGCATGAAGCAAGCTCTCATAGCATAAGTATAGAAAAAAATCTGAAAACTGTAAAATTGTAGTTAGGGCACGGAAAAAACAACGTAATTTTGGAATTGAACTGTTTTCATAATTACCTAAGTTTGTACTGAACCCTCAGTGCGCAAGTCCGACTCGCACTTGCCCAGTCTTTTTTTATTGTTGATAGGCTCGCACTTGACCGCCATCTCACAGATGGAAAGTTGATTCATATTTCCATTTTTCGCATTTCCACGAGAATCAAAACATTTATTTTAGTAATGCTAATTTATTTCGTTATCAGTAATGTCGTTTTCATAAAATAATTTTCAATTAACTCTACGGCTCGAAGGTCTCGCTAGCCTGTTAAGTTAGTAGTAGAGGTCAGACTGCACGCTACTTACTCCTGCTAGCCTGGTAACCTTAATTTTAAAACCTGGGAGTTTTAATATATTTCTATCTCCACTTGAGTAAATACCCCTGTTGGCATAAAATTTTAAGGCATAATATAATTTGGCATAACTTTTATAAGCATAATAATACTGCTGCATAATAATACTTTGGCATAATGCAAAGATTAGGTTAGGTTTATAACGGCTTTACATGCTTTGCGAAGCACGGGGAGTCAGTAATGTCCTAGATAAACTAAGAAGGAAGGGATTGAGAAGTGCGAAGTAGCAGCTACTTCGCACTTCTCAATCCCTTCCTTCTTAGTTTTACTGTAAAAAGCATTATGGCAAAAGATTTATGCCTAATAATATTATGTGACGTAATGATCATTATGCTGAATTTTATTATGCCAATGTAAATTATGACAATATATATTTTTATGCTTATCGTTAGTAAACCCTCCACTTGTAAGGTACAAATGGAGGGTTTAATGATAAGATAGTCTAGTAATGGACTCAATATCCTTACTTTGTTGAAACTTCTACGGTCCAGAATTCTGGACTAAGCGTTTCACCTCGTCGTTTATACCACGTACCAACATCGAAGGACTGGAACAATATACTGCTGAGGTCTTCACGTCCGATTATAATTTAAGTTTCTTCAAGGCTAGAATGAAAAACCTCTTAATAAACTAGATCGTCACATCAACGATTGCATCATTGCTTACCATCAGGTGGGATCGTAGTCAAGCATTTGTTTGTATCAATTAAAAAACTGGGATATCTCCTAAAGTTATACACATAGATCACCTGCATGTATAATATATTTTATAAGAAGTAATGCATTTATTATACATTCGTCAATTCATTTACAAAATAAGTACCTAGATATATCTGCAAAAGGTAAACTCTAGTAGTTCGGATCTTTCGAAAAAAATTCTTCATTAAGAATTACGAGCATTTACAGTAAAATCAAAACTAAGCTACATATATGGTTCATTTATAAGCTATGTACACACATACATTTCTGAAATGCTCAAAGAAAGATGTCCTACGATTCATGGGCGCATTTCTTGAAAAAAGTAGGTATTTCAAAAAAAGAAATAGCTTTAGACTCGGGCCGAGGAGCGAAACAAGACGTTTTTTGCAAAACGAGTGCTGATAAAGATCAAACTCCTCGGAGGAATGTGTCACTCTATCGGAGGAATGCCTCTGTGTGTGTGTTGTCTTGTTTTTGTACCAGGCTACCAGATTCACTAAGAGGTTAACAAAATATCTCCTAAGAACTAAAAAAGCGTTTTGGGAACACAACCATTATGCAGTTAAGGAGCGGAATTGCCGGAGTCTGTGTTTTCTACCAGCTGTAACTAAGGGGTCTTTAAGTCAAAAGTGAATAGGTCACTTCTAGGCAAACGTCATCACATCATCGCTTACCATCAGGTGAGATAGTGGTCAAACGTGAACCTAGTTACATTAATATTATAAGGAGATAAATCTAATGATTTTTTTTACACCACCTGCTTGATAATGTCGTTTTACACGTCATACAAACCTGACATAAAGCAAGTCATTATAATTATGCCTAGGGAGATAATGCAGTATGGCCGATCCCTAGGGAATAATGAGATTTGAATTTGGTACATCAAAAATCGCCAACATAACCCCAAGCGAACGCCGGCGTTCGCGCACCTATTGTCTTTCAATTGTGTCTGTAATTATCACAATTGAAAGGTTAAAATGTACGTGTATCGAATAAGTTGACTCGAAATTCAAACTGGTCACTAACAAAAAAAAAAAAGAAAATAGAATAAAACGTGCTTACTGACGGGAGCATTATAGAAAATTGAAACTATAGAAACTTGGAGTAGTGAATTTAGTATGTTTGATGAACTTGTAAATATCCTCGCAATGCTCGGAAGTTAATTTTATAAATCCCTCACTATCGTTCGGGATTGAAATCAGCAACCTTTATTTCGTTCGGAATTCAATATGCCGCCCGCGACTTAAAGACACTGCTTTATCCCCTAGTCACATAAACTACTATTTTACACCACCTGCTCGATAATGTCGTTTTACACGTCATACAAACCTCACTTAAAGCAAGTCATTATATACCTAGGGAGATAATGCAGTATGGCCGATCCCTAGGGAATAATGAGATTTGAATTTGGAGCATCTAGAATCGTCAACATTGTGAATTAAAATGTAGGCGCATCGAATAAGTTGACTCGAAATTCAAATCAAAGAGTATGTAATCACTATGATTCAAACTGGCCACTAACAAAAAAAGAAAATAGAATATAACCTGACGACATGGGAGCATTATAGAAAATTGAAAACATAGAATCTTGGAGTAGTGAATTTTGTTTGTTTGATGAACTTATAAATATAATACTTATATTTCTCTAATATATGATTTGGTCGACCAAATTGTCTTTTAATTATCTCACAGATGGTGTAAAAAGTAGAGTATGCAACACGGGGATAAAGCTGTCTTTGTCTTGGGCGGTTTAAATTCCTCACTTCACTCAGGTTTCTTTATTAACTCCCTCGCAATGCTCGGGAGTTAATTTTATAAATCCCTCACTATCGTTCGGGATTAAAATCAGCAACCTTCGTTTCGTTCGGAATTCAACATGTCGCCCGCGACTTAAAGACACTGCTTTATCCATTTGTTTGTAGGAGGTAATCTCTGAAAGTACTGGTCCGATTGTTAACATTTTTTCATCGATAGAAAGCTGCTTTATTCCTGAGTGATCTAAGCTATATTTTTATGTACATGGATGAAGCCGCGGGCAAAAGCTAAATATATAATATAATATTCCACAACTATCACACAACGCCGTCTAGTCCCAAGCTAAGCAGAGCTTGTGTTACGAGTACTAGACAACTGATAAACATACATACATATTATAGACAAATTACACCCAGACACAGAACAAATGTTTTTGCTCATCACACAAACATTTATCCTGGGTAGGAATCGAACCCACGACCTCCGGCATAGCAGTCAGGGTCACTAACCACTAGACCAACAGGCCAGCCAGCATAAATGCGAGACTGTTTATTTTTTGTTTGTTTACCTTTCACATAGCAACGCAATAATGGAATGGTACATATACCAAAATAACATTTTTTACAATTTTTGTCTGTCTGTCTGTTTGTCTGCGTTAATCTCTGAAATGGCTGGATAGATTTTGACGGGACTTTTTTGGCAGGTAGCTGATGTAGTAAGTAACTTAGGGTACTTTTATTTTAGAAAAAATGAAATCAATATCCTGAAGTCCACGCGAACGAAGTACCTGGCATAGCTAGTATCTATTAAAATTGTAACATCAACCACTTTTTTAAAAAGAGTAACCATGGAGTCTCTTGCGGTTCTTCTCCATAGGAAACGACCAATTTGGAACCGTGCACTAGCTTCTGCCGTTAAATAAGTGCCCAAGTAGGCCTATGTGAAATAAAATAATTTGAATTTTAAGACTACAGAAGTTGAAGATAGTTGATAATTATTTTTGTCTACTGAAATGTCAATTACGCATGTCTGACTATAAATTTATATTTTTTTAAAGAGTAGGTCATTTTCAGAATCTTTGTAAGCGACACCTAAGAACAAATCTGCCTACTGGTACTAGGAGAACATAAATGGCGAAGACAATAGTTGATCGCAATCAGCGCGATCTCTACCGACCTTACCGTCGCAGCGCGCTCGCCGTCGACAATGAACTCGTGGGTCGTCGACCTCGCTCACGGCCGACCGGTCCTCTCGACTCTGCGCCCCTGGTAGGACGTTGCACGTTAGGTTGCATATTTTTATGACTTATCATATGAAAAACTTAAGAAACCATCCCTGATTTAAAGTTACTTTGGTAGCTTTGATTAGGGCCCGATCTAATACATAATAGAGGCATCTTCCAACCCAGACATTAGCCACAAAATAGATAGGTACAGAAGTCAATCTACATACAAAGCGCGCTCGAGCAACGCACACGACACCGCCCACGAACACGAACTCGGAGCGCCTCGGCCCGCTCGTCGAACAGTTCCGGCTCAAACGCTCATTAGTGTGAGGTTGAGAATTTTATGTACCACCTTCCAACCTACTTCAAAATAAAATTAAGACTTTAAAAATATTTAAGAAATATAATATTTAGGAAATATTTAAGACTCAAGACTCATCATGAAATTATCTTTGCCCGGAGCGGCTCAATAGCTTGATCCCTGGCTCTGAACTCCACAACTCTCCCTTACTGCATAGTCGGCTTTATAATGTTAATCCCACTGTTGGGACTCAGGCCTCCTCTCTAGAAGAGAGAAAAGGCTGGAATAGACCACGCGGGCGCATTGCGGGTTGGTGGATGCCACATGTCTTCGAATTTTTTGGTTCTAGGACATGCCGGTTTCCTCACGATGTTTTCATTCAACTTTTTGAGAGCAGTGGTGATGAAATAAATTACTCAAAGTAATGCGCCTGGCTTGGTTTGAAAGCGCGACCTACAACTCGTAAGTTGAAAAAAAAAACTGGCCAAGTGCGAGTCGGACTCGCGCTCGAAGGGTTCCGTACAATAGGGTAGTTTCCAGGGTCAAAATAATTACATTTTATTTAGTCCGTATTTTAGATTATAAAAAAATATTGGACACGTATTTTTTCTTTTTTCCTTTAAACAAAAAATAACAAAGATATAGCCCATTAAAGTTACGAGTGACGTCACCCCGTGCGAAAAAATGCAGCACGGCGTGATAAATAATAAGTGTTAAATAAAAAGAAACCTTATGGAAAAAACAACAGTTTTAACATTGATAGTAATATAGTAATATTTGATGTCCATCTTTGGCCTGGAACATTAAAGAGGCTGGGCAATCCCCTTTCAACTGTTTAGTTATCATTAGATACAGCCTGATGACAGACGGATAGAAAAACAGCGGACGCGATGGGAATCTTAGTAATAGAGTCTCTTTGGAAAACGCAGCGTTCGAAGGCCTCACATGGTGGACCGACGACCTGGTGAGACTGCAGTGGATGTGAGATGCAAACTCCTGTATCCAACAGTGGACCATAATTTACGGAACCCTAAAAAATTGTGTCAATGGTTTGGCATTAACTCGAAAAAGGCCTTTGGTATTATGGAGTGTCAACTCAAAACGTAGAGGAGCAGTGGTGGCCAAATGGTAATGGCCCCGACTTACAAGTTGTAGGTCGCGGGTACAAACCCAGCCAGGTGCATTACTTTGTGTAATTTATTTCACCACCACTGTTCTCAAAGGAAAACATCGTGAGGAAACCGGCATGTCCAAGAACCAAACATTCGCAGACATGTGACATCCATCATTCCGCACTGGGCCCGCGTGGTGGATTACGGCCCATTCCCTAGTGGAGGCTTGAGTTCCAACAGTGGGAACATTATAAGGCCGACTATGCTATGCAAGTCAAAACAACTCTTCTGTCTATTGAAGCGTTGGTAAATGTAGCCCTAAAAATCAACACCTTATTAGGTTGGCCAGAGATGAGAGTAAGACCTTTGCAGCCTCCTCCGTTAGCTTAGCATTATTCGCGCTAGATTTCCTTAAGCGGATCATAATTATTTTGACAAAAATCGTCGGCACGACTTCGAAGTCACGACTGATATTGTGGCAGCCTCAGCGGGACGTTTAATCTAAACTAATATTTACAAACACACAATGTCATAGATACAATTAAAATGAAATACAAAATGTCATAAATAAACCGTCAAACGTCATTAAATAACCCGCCCCTGATCGTTCCCGGTGCAAAAGTGCCCATGGCACTCGCCGCAGGGATACCTACGTCAGTGCGAAAGCCGTATCATCGAAGTTTGTTTCTTCGAAAACTTTTCAACGATATCTCTATACTGCGACGCCTTGTTAAGTCGATTTTTTGTTACTGCGATGGTTCGTTACATCGAAAAACTTTACTGCGAACGATTTTAAAGCGAAAACATTATACTGCGAAGCCTTGTTCAATCGATGTCTTGTTACTACGATGATAATTTTGTAATTTAGGAATAAATACGTAACTTTTAATTTCGGTACGATTTTCAACACCTAACGTTTGTTTTTAGAATGTTTTTAACCAATTTCGGAAGTCGGTGTTTCGGTTTCGGAAGTCGGTGTGATGTAACGAACCATCGCAGTAACAAAAAGTCGACTTAACAAGGCGTCGCAGTATAGAGATATTGTTGAAAAGTTTTCGAAGAAACAAACTTCGATGATACGGCTTTCGCACTGACGTAGGTATCCCCTCGCCGCATTACCCCGCCGAATAATAAATAGTTTTAGTGAATAATATTTACAAACGGGTAAAAAATAACGTATTGGGTGATACCCAATAAGTTAAATAGTAGTAGTATTTAGCAGCAAATATAAATTTAAACTTCTCGGCAAGCTTGGCTGAGGTAGTCAGCACTACAATAACCTTCTCAGCTTCACTTCACCGAGATGGCGCCTGTTTCAATGATTCCACATATTGTCCAGTTGCGCACACACGAGAGATACACAACTACAACAATATTACATCACAATATCCACATCAATTTGCAAATAATTAAAACGGTGAACTTCACTAAAAAAAATTTCAACCAAAAACTTTGTTAATAGAATAGAATAGAATGGAATAGAATGGAATAGAATAGAATAGAAAAGAATAGAATAGAATAGAATAGAATAGAATAGAATAGAATAGAATAGAGTAGAATAGAATAGAATAGAATAGAATAGAATATAATGGAATGGAATGGAATAGAATAGAATAGCATAGAATAGAATAGAATAGCATAGAATAGAAAGTATTCGACGTAGACACAACATTACCCCTAGCCAAGTTGCTAATCTGCAATAGTTAACGCTAGTAGATAGCTTTAAATGTACGGGAATGACGTCATCTCAACGCTCAGTCACGTAGTTAGAACAAAAGATTCGGCGACGCGGCCAACTCGAAGCGTTCGACGCAAGTGAAACGTTTGTAACTTGGCTAGGGGGGCTGGTGCCTATGACGAATACTGTCTATTCTATCTGATCCATTAGTTAGTTACGATAGTTTTCAGTTTCCTTAACTTCCATCCATAAATTATGTCAAACGCATTTCATAATGTTTTGACATCGTCCGTCTGTCACAGGCAGTCATTAATAAAAACATGTGATATTTTCATAACACGAGAAATATGTTGAAATAGCTCATGTATTGTGTATCATGACAAATCAAATAACTTCTTTACTTTGATACCGCACATGACTTAAAAACCGGCCAAGTGCGAGTGGGACTCGCGCATGGAGGGTTTCGTACTGTCGTCCGTAGCAAAAAACGAGCAAAATGTCACGTTTGTTGTGTGTGAGCCCCCTTAAATATTTATTTTATTCAGTTTTTTAATATATATATATATATTATATAATATTCCACAACTACCACACAATGCTGTCTAGTCCCAAGCTAAGCAGAGCTTGTGTTATGGGTACTAGACAACTGACAAACGTACTTATATATTTCTAAATACATTATAGAAACATTTAACAGATAAATTATAGAATTTAAGAATATTTATGGGTATAGCAGCTACAGAATAACATCTGTGAAAATTTGAACCAACTTATTTATTACTTTTCATGAGATACAGCCTGATGTCAGGTAGACAGACAGACAGTGAAGTCTTAGTAATAGGGTCCCGTGTTACCATTGGGCTACGGAACCCTAAAAATTGTAAAGGTCGACTAACAATCTAATCCAGCAGTCTTCAAATTTTGAAGCTTTAGGGCCTTAAAGATTTTTTCATAACATCATCATCATATCAGCCGAAAGACGTCTACTGTTTTACATAGGCCTCCCCCAAGCGTCGCCACAACGACTGGTTGTATGCGTCACGCATCCATCGGATTCCCGCGACTTTGACCAGGTCATCGGTCCACCTTGTTGGAGGCCTTTCAACGCTGCGTCTTCCGTTACGTGGTCGCCACTCCAGAACTACATTTTGTTTCATAAGAACACAGATCCTAACTAATATTATAAATGTGAAAGTGTGGATGTTTGGATGTTTGTTACTTAATCCTGCAAAAACGGCTGAACGGATTTGGATGAAATTTGGCATGCATATAGCCTTTGACATGGAAAAGAACATAGGCTTTTATCCCGATTCCTTAAGTACCTAATACCACGCGGGCGAAGCCGCGGGCAAAGCTAGTTTTTTCATAAGGTATAACATTATTCCATGGGCGAAAACAGTTTTAATTTTTAACAACATGATATTTTTTTCACTTCTTTTCCCTACTCCTTTTACTTATATAAATTGCTGGTTAAGTGTTCTTCAGAATGTACAAAGCATGAGTAAATCAATCAATATTTTGCAGAGAAAATTGGACTTAAAGTTCAGCGGAGCTCTATCTGGGCGCTGCTGGCCGGAATTAAATGCACAGATATAGACGACTTGGGTAATTATTAAGGTAAAATTAAATCAGATGTAATTACCTAAGTAGTCAACACTGGTTCAGTAATCAAAGTTGATTAATAGATCATTGTTGAGAGATTAATAGATCATTGTTGAGAGATTAATAGATCATTGTTTATTATCGAATATAACAATTTTATAAATTATTTAATATTATTACGCGACTTTTTAACAATAAAAAATATAAAAGATTTCGTTGGAATATATCTATTTCGATAATTTTATAACAAAAGTGGGATAATAATAACATTTTATTTAGTCCGTGTGTGTCCGTACATAATCAAATATTGGACTCGTATTTTTTCTTTTTTCGATTAAACAAAAAATAACAAAGATATAACCCATTAAAGTTACTTGTGACGTCACCCCGTGCGAAAAAATTCAGCAAGGCGTGACGATACACTCACGTACTTGCGGCAGTGCAGATCTGCATCATCGTGCGCGTAGGTGCGTTTTGTAAATTCAGTACGAGACTCATTGTAACATACCTTGCGTCGTGTATGGACTATGCGTGTTTTCTATACAAACAGGGATACAAGCAACGTTAACACACGCATTCTCGCACTACGCTGCGGGGTGCGTGGCAGTGTGATAGCCTTAAGGCTTACAGTCTCTTGAACCATCTGACTGAAATTAAATGGACGTATCTCCCGTACCCGCCTAGGCGGCAGTATGCATATCTGTGCATTTATTTGCGGCCAGCAGCGCCCGGAAAGCGCGCGACTGACCTTTAAATCCATTTTCTTTGCCAAATATTGATTGATTTACATATGCTATGTTCACTTTGAAGAATATTTAACCACCAATTTTTATGAGTAAAAATGTTTCTAAAGATTCAAGCCGTTTCGAAGGAGTAGGAAAACAGTTGCCAAATTGCAAAATATTTTTTTTAGACTAAAGTATTAATAGCACGAAAAAATAAAATGTTGATAATGTTGTTCATAAATCTATAATAAACATATATTTTTTTCGAATCTATACACCTAGCCGTTACTAAGGAGTAGGCTTCAGAAAGTCACTGGCAATACATAATTTATTATTTAATTTGAACACCTGTATGTAACCTATGCCCACAATAAAGAAATTCTGATTCTGATTCTGATTCTGTTCTATGGCACTTTTCGGGCGCTTGGGCCTTAATGAAACCAGATAACCCTGATCCAATATTACCGATATATTCCCTGACCTTTTCGATCGGGTCACAACAAAACTATCCTCAAAAAATGTGACAAAAACTCGGAAGTCCTGTGCAGGGGTCATGTCAGAATAGCCCGGAAGGCTGTGACATGCGTGACAATGGGCAGGTCAGTGACCTGTGACTGTGGCGGTCACGGCCATGCGGAGTGCATGCGATCATTGTTACTAGGTCTCGATATAATTCTATGAGAATTGTTTTTACTAGCCATAGTTTCTTTTCTCTTTTGTGGTTCCGTATTCAAAATATAAATACTAAATTAAGCTGTAGCTACCTGTATTGCCTTTAAAAGAGACTTTGACCCCTGAGTTTATTTCGGTGTTTCTTCTAAGGGTAGTCAGCTTGGATAAATCGGCCTCATCTATTTTTAATTTACCAAAAATAATTTACGTGTAAAAGTGTTTTTATAAAACCTACTTGCAAAATGATAAATGATCTTTCATTTATCATTTGTCTTTTATCATGTATCATTTATAAATATAATAATTAGCTTTTGCCAACAGCTTCTCCCGCTTGAAAGCAGGTTTCTATATACACCGCTAAATTTTATTCTTTTTAATCCCGTGGAGGGTCGATCCGGTACATAAAACATTATCGATTTGTCAAGATAAAATTAAAAAATAAAGTATCGTTTTTTTCAAAACACGTATTAATTTATGCATCTACGAAATTAATTTCTTTAAGAAAACGTCAGCTGAGCGAGTCCAATGACCTGTGGGTAGTTTGTACGCAACGCCGACTATTACCTCAACTTTACCTCTTTATAATATTATAGTGTAGATTTGTTTATTTATCGTTAATAAAGAAACATTATTGAATTACATAAAATTGATACACTATAAGTAAAAGATATTTTTTTTTTTAATTTACCTAATTCCAACTAAATTAGTCCAGTAGATTCGAAACAACGGAGTTATGACAGACGGACACACGAGTGATATTACATAAGTTCCGTGTTTTCATTAAGACCGACGGAACCCTAAAACTATGACTTATTGTTAAACAAAGCTCTAAACTGTCATGAGTGCCTAGTACCCACACAATCTTAGCACTGTATGACTCACTATGACAAAGATATAATATACTTATGTGCGCAATCAACTGTGCCTTATTGGGATGCGCGACTCGTACTTGACGATTTATTGTTATTTTTGGCCAAGTCCTCCTCCCCTCCTCCTCCCCGAGTGGTAACGGCCCCGACTTACGAGTGTCGCGGGTTCAAACCCAGCCAGGCGCATTACTTTGTGTAATTTATTTCATCACCACTACTCTCAAAACGGTAAAGGAAAACATCGTGAGGAAACCGGCATGTCCTAGAACCAAAAAATTCGAAGACATGTGATATCCACCAACCCGCACTGGGCCCACGTGGTGGATTACGGCCCATTCCCTCTCCTAGAGAGGAGGCCTAAGTCCCAGCAGTGGGAACATTTTTAATTAATATTTTTATTACTTATCTACATTGTGCTCACATAATAGAAGCGACAAGAAATATGGAGGTAACCAAGATTATATAACATAACTCATATAGTCTGTCGAAAAAGTCAACCGACTTGGGAATTTTGTATAATATTTAATTATTTAAAAAATACTTATATTCGATACTTTTTATGAGGTTCTTCTATTAGTAAACAATTATCAGTATCTCTTAATCATTTTACTACCCAAGTCGGTTGACCTATTAGACAGACTCTAATTATGGTTTAAAAGAGTTTCCATGGAGTTTCTTGCACGTTCTTCTCCGTAGAGATCTACGCATTGGAACGCGCAATTTAGCTTCACTTTTTTGACTGACCGATATTTTGACAATTCAAAAGTGCCCGTAATTGGTCTATTTGAAATAAGCGTTTCAAATTTCTGTGCGTATTAAGTCAGTGGGAATGACATCTATCGGGTCAACTATCTTCAAATAAGGGTACTTTAACAATGTACTTAAAGTAAACAATCACGCGAGTGCAGTCGAGTGCAAAAGAAAGTGGTCAGTTGGTCATGCTCCAATCGGGCGTGACGTGCGCTTCCTGTTCCGGCGCACTATCGACGGCTACCTCATTACTGGAGTACCCTGATTTAAGGCCAGGTTCTACACTTTTTGAAGTTTTTTAAACATCTGGAAATAATAATAATAATATTTTTTCAGGGTTTCATTTGGTAAAATGGTTACATAAAATCTTAAGAGTAATTACAAAGGTAAATGCTATGTTATGTGTGTGAATTCATAACAATATTTAAAAGTCTTTATACTTAGTTCACTTAAAAAATAAAGGTCTCAATATGTTTTTTTGTATTATAAAACTGTTTTTGCAATCCACAAATATAAAAGAGAATACCATAAAAAAATATTTTATTAAGATTTACATATGACCAACCGCCGGCCGGGCAAAAAACAAAACATGATTTAAATTATGGCTTAATAAAAAAAAATGCGAATTTGACCCTATCTTACGAATTTAAACTTGTGTGTCTACGAGATTATGTCACGGAAATATATGAAATTTACAACAACAAACAAACTTGTTTTTTTAAACGGCCTCGCAAAAATCTTGGATAGGTATTTTTTTTATAAAAAATAATACCGCTGTTACGGGGCTGCAAAATACCCCTGATTTCTGATTTAAGCATTTGAAGTTGAGCATTTCTCAAACTCTACTTTAGCCTTAAAACCTGTCAAAATTTTGGCATTTAAGTAAGGTTTGAGACGTTCTTAACTCAAAATACTCAATTCAGAAACCCACCTATAGACCCGGGCGGAGTTCATACACAATATTCGTGACTACAACCCACTCTTAACACAGTTCTAATAACCTAAGTAAAGGCAGAAAGTTCTGCACACTCGTCATAATTTTAAGTTAATTGATATAAACAAGTTCTTGATGAGATGCAATCGTTGATGGTGAGGCGCACTAGTTTATTGAGAGCCTATTCACGCTAGCCTTGAAGACACCCAATTTATAATCGGATGCTGCAGACCGCAGCTGGCAAATTGCTCCAGTCCCTAGATGCACGAGGTGAAACGCTTGGTCCGGATCGTAGAGGTTTCAACAACGTAAGTGTGGATACTCGTTGTACGTCGGGTGTTCCGATTGTAGATATGAGATGGTGGAATCAAGTCATGCAATTCCCGCGCACACTCTCCAAAATACATCCTGTAAAACACCGAAAGGCTGGCTAACCTACGCCTGTGCTCGGGGCTTTGTAGATTGTATTTAACCAGATCTGGATTACCAATTAACCTTTCCACCGAGTTCAAAGCTGCTATGTCGCATTTCTCATCATCTCCCTAACCTTTTTTTTTTCGTTGCGTAAAAATCATCCAAATGACATCCCCCCGCCTTTAGGTGAAGCGGGAGATAGTGTCAGACTCTTACTGACTAAAAAACCCACCCTGTTCCTTCAGTTTTTTTTTTAAATTGTTGAATTAAGAAAACCCTATAATATTCTTCCAAAACATGCAAACTGTCCTTTTTAAAAACAGTCGGTACATGTAATCCATCCAAAGACTGCACACATAACGGACAGTTACGTCTAGCTGTCTCGCAGATCAATGGAGCGTGCCTCGGCTGTCACGCGCTGCGCAGGCGCACCTCCACGTTATGTCACACTGTGTACATTGTGGCTGCAGTTGTTTATGAAGCTGCTAAAAAAAAGGATGGGGATCTTCATCCTTTTTTTTTGGAGTGAGTAATCTAAAGTAATAACTCCATCCTTAAAGAGCTTCACCTAAGGGATAGACTTTTGTCGATTGTGCAGTTACGAATACTGAAGTTCTTTGGGCACATCTACACACTACAGTAGGTATATTAATTTTTTTGAATATGTTGGTTAGAGACCCGAGAAGACCTATGTTATAAATAACCCGAATTACAACAATATTCATAGGTAAGTAAGTAACTAACCCACTATGTAACAAGAATCTTTATTTTCCCATTACCAATTATTTGACATCAAACTTCAAACTCAATAAGTACCTATCCACAAGTTTGTTTTCTAACTTACAACAGCCAAGCTAACCAGTTCTCCGTTAAAATTAACAGTGTTACGGTTACCCGGAGATGGGTAGTTACGTTCGTAAAACCGGGTAGTAGCTACCCGGGTAATTGTCAAAGGGCAATTTAATCAGTGAGATACATCGTGAAGTTTGATGGCGGGTATCGGGGAATGGGTTACTAACAGATTTAGCTGTAACGGCTTGTTGCCATGCCTCTAGTAGGTAGCTGGTCAAGTGTGAGTTTAAGACCTTTTTAGGGTTCCGTACTTCAAAAGGTTGTCACTTTGTTGTCTATCTGTCTGTCGGTCGTTCAGCCTGTAAGTACGTCTGTCAAGGATTATATCGAGGACATGGACTTGAAAGTATCGAGTTGAAATTAAAACTATAGAGAGTCTGTCTAATAAGTTAAACGACTTGGGTAATTATTAGGATTTAATGAAATCTGATGTAGTCAACACGAGTTCAATAATCAAGGTTTAATCAACCTTGTTGAGAGAGTCATTGTTAATTAACAGAAGAACCTTAAAAAAAGTATCGAATGAAAGTATTTTTTAAATGAATTAATATTATACAAAATTCTCAAGTCGGTTGACTTACTAGACAGACTATACTCAGGTCTGCGATCCCTTGAAGCTGTGAAAAATCAATCTTATAAACGGCCGTTTATGTCGCAAAAACTCTCAAGGAATCAAAACTCATAGGGTAGGTACTCTTTTTTACTTAGAACTCTGATATTTGCCATAAAACAAGGTCTTACCTCTTGTGTAAAACCCTGTACGAATGCTAGTTCTAAGTACAGAAATTAAAATAAGCCACTGGTAGCTAAGGGCTTCTTCACACGTACCACAGCCACACCACATCGTAACGACAAAATGCTGTCAAGCAGTGGTTACGTGTGAATAGTGTCGCTGCAGCTTTTTGTAGTTGCGTTTTGGTACCGACAAAATGTCGATGTGGTTGCGTTGTCGCCAGTAGTTGCGATGCGGTTACGTGGTGTGGAGACACCGTTACGCACTGTCGTTGCATCGACGCAATATTGTGGTTGCGACGTGGTCGGTACCACACACACGGTCGATAACGACTGCAGAATGTGGTACGTGTGAATAGTCCTATTCATTTTCAATACGAAATATACGCCCGTCCACGTGGTGTGGTTGAGGTGTGGTTGTGGTACGTGTGAAGAAGCCCTAAGACACAGACTTCGACTGGCCTGTTGGTCTAGTGGTTAGTGGCACTAACTGCTATGCTGCAGGTCGTGGGTTCGATTCCCACCCAGGACAAATGTTTATGTGATGAGCATGATCATTTGTTCTGTGTATGGATGTAATTTATCTATAATATGTATGTATTTAGAAATATATAAGTATGTTTATCAGTTGTCCAGTACTCATAACACAAGCTCTGCTTAGCTTGAGACTAGATGGCGTTGTGTGATAGTTGTGGAATATTAAGAGTCGACCACTCTCAACTGACAGTGCACGCGCAATCACTAAAAATATTAATAACTAGCTTTTGCCCAAGGCTTCGCCCGCGTGGCATTAGATACTTAAGGAATCGGAATAAAAGGTAGCCTATGTTCTTTTCCATGTACATGCCAAAAGGCTATATACATGCTAAATTTTATCCAAATCCGTTCAGCCGTTTTTGCGTGATTAAGTAACAAAAATCAAAACATCCACACTTTCACATTTATAATATTAGTTAGGATATTCTACAACTACCTTCTACAAATAATATTGCCCGAGGAATCGCGATTCAAGGACTGATGAATAAGTTTAAGGATTCAATACAGAATGCATTTCATCGATATATTCCACGCGCCATCTTACAAACATACCTTATTATCTAGATAGACTGGTGGCGCCACTCGCGGCCGTGTTTGGAATTAAAACGTACAAGTCTAGCATATAGATTACGGTGTTTAGTTTCGTATGTATTCAAAATAAGTTTTTTTTTGTGATAAACAACCAAATGAAATAATTTCTTCATTCGTTTTTCAACTTACGTTTTTCAATACACTTACCAAGAAATGAGCAGTGGTGGCCGAGAGGTAACGGGGGGGACTTACGAGGTGTTGGTCACGGGTTCAAAGCCGCGTGAACTGAACCTATTTGGCGCAGCCGTGAGACACACAATATTCATGTATTTAAAGGTTAAGTAGTTTCTTTAACTGTTATTTCATTGTGTGTACTTCTGTGCTAAATAAAAATGTTTCCTTTCTTTCTTTCTAGGTAGATGAGATAGTGCTCAAACGCGAGTCTATCCATAAAAATAAAGAAAAAGAAAATCAAATATCACTCACCCCTGCCCAGATTTTCATTAAACTACGACATTCCCCGACGTTCCTCGTTAATTGGTTGCCGGTACGTTATTAATGTTCTGATTACTGAACACAATTCACGACCTGCCGCGTCGGCTGCGCGCCGACTACTGACCTCGTCGGCCGTTTTAATCAAGCGCCATGTTTGATTAGCTGTTCAACACTTATGAGATTAGCTGAACATTCCTTTTTCTTTCTTAAAAGATTATTTGGGTAGGGGACGGTCAAAGAAAGAAAAATGGTGTGGGCCATGATGAAGAGTAGGGGTGTGACGGTAGTGGTTGTAATGGAATTGAATTCGAAGCTGGAGTGTTTGAACCGAAACCAGAACCGGAACCGGAACCGAAATCGGAACCGAAACCGAAATCGGAACCGAAACCGAAACCGAGCCGGAACCGAAAGTGGAACCGGAACCAAAATCGGAGGCGGAGGCAGAAGTGTCAAAAAGACTACTAAACCTAAGAGAGTAACCTCCCAGGTGATGAAGGTCTGAAAACATGGGTATTCAGCCGCATCCAGTTAGACAAGAAGCCGACCTCAAGCCAGTTGGGAAAAGGCAGGCAAATGAGCAACCACAATTTTTTATCTTCATAGGCTCACGCTTGACCACTACCTCACCTGATGGTACCTAAGTGATGATGTGGTCGACGATGGATGTGGACACGCTTGCCTAGAAGTAATTTATTCACTCTTCACTTAGTATTGGTTTTAGTCAGAAAAAACAGACTGGCAAAAAATTCCATTATTACATAATTCAATGTCAATTTTTGTATACATTTTCGTTCGTAATAAATAAATTCGTTAAAAAAGTTTCCAATTATTTTAATGAGAAAAATTTTACATTTTTCCTCCTTCCTTAGATTTTGTCATTAAAAAATTCGGAACTACTACTTGAAGTCCTCTCAACCTTAGTTCGATCTTCGTTCAGAATTGTTATTAAGGGCCAACCGCCCGAAAAGTGCCATAAAACAGTGATTTTCTGAGGCCTACTCCTCCGTAACGGCTAGATCAATTGGTTTGAAAAAAATATATGTTTATTATAGATTCATAAACAATAATATCAACATTTGATTTTTTCGTGCAATTAATACTTTTGTCAAAAAAAAAAATTAGCAATTTCGCAACTTTTCCCTACTCCTTCGAAACGGCTTGGACATTTAGAAACATTTTTACACATAAAAATGGTGGTTAAATATCCTTCAAAGTGAACATTGCATATGTAAATCAATCAATATCTCGCAGAGAAAATGGATTTAAAGCGCTTTCCGGGCGCTGCTGGCCACAAATAAGTGCACAGATTTGCGTACTGCCGCCTAGGCGAGTGCGAGAGTTGCGTTCACATAATTTCGGCCAGATGGTTCAAGGGACTATACGCCTTAAGTTCTCACAGTGATTTTATGTTTTTCATAGTATTATATTAGTTTATTATTTTAGCATATCTAAACATTTTATTTTTATAAAAAACTTGTTTTATATTTTTCCATTTAACCTATTTGTTATGTATTTGTTTATTGTGCGAACCTACCACAGTGTTGTCTTTTTAAACCCAAAGGTTGACTGGTAGAGAATGCCTTGTTGCATTTAGTCCGCCTATGTACCACTACTGTACATGAAGTTTAAATAAATAAAATAAACTTAAAAAAATTACTGACATCACATTACTATCATGAGGAGGGATTAAGCGCATATTACTAAAAGAGTTCTGAGTATACATGTAGATGGATGGAGAGGAAGAGGAAAGCCAAAAAAAGATGGATGGATTGTGTGAGGAGTGGTATGAAAGAAAAGGGAGTTAGTGATAGTTTGACGGGTGACAGGACAGAATGGAAGAAGAAAACGTGTTAATGGAACGTGAAACAAGTAATATGGGATAAGGGCAGGAAGAAGAAGAAGAAGATCACATTACTAAGATTCTGTAACCGTCCGGACCGAGTTCAAGACGTCGACGGCGCGTCTTGTTGCACGCGTGCGCGCCTCAAGAAGTTGTCAGCAAACTGTAGGAGCCCAGCAGGGTCGAAGCCTACTGAGGCTAAGGATCTGCTTCTGAAAGGAAGATTGGGCCCCGGTACGAAAGACAACGAAAGAATAGAAGTGATATTTTAGTCAGTAAAAGTCTGACGAGTCAATAGCGGGGGAAATCATTGGATAATTTTCCCACCTAAAAAAAAAATCAATAAGGTTCTCTTTCAAGTTACACATTTACGATGTTTCTGTTACAAAATTCAATTCCTATTCCAAAATCACATTTAAAATAAAACCAAAACAAATAATACAACCTGTAAATAAATTAATGTAGAAAGAAAGTTACGGTTATTTCGGGAAGATCCCAATTTTTTCCAACCCTAGCCCATCTGCCTTGGTCTTGGGTTTTTCCCAAATTAATTGACCTGTAACCCTGACGCGCCGGGTATAAATTACCCGGTTGACCCTGAGGTCTTTTAATCAGACACCCCTTGGGGTACAGTGAAGGATGAATACTAAGTATTGAAGGCTTTTGTGTACTGTTTGGAGCGGTAGATTTACGGGTAAGGATATTAAATTATAATATTAATATTCCACAACTATCACACAACGCCATCTAGTCCCTAACTAAGCAGAGCTTGTGTTATGAGTATGATAAATATCACACACACACAGAACAAATGATCATGCTTATCACACAAACATGTGTTCTGGATGGGAATCGAAACCACGACCTCCGGCATAATTAGGGCCACTATGCACTTTGACCAACAGGCCAGTCAAATTATTTGAAACTAGCTTATGCTTGCTACTTCGCCCGCGTACATAAAATATAGCCTATGTCACTCAGGAATAACCAGCTTTCTATCGGTGAAAAAATTTAGAAATCGGATTAGTATTTTCAGAGATTACCTCCTACAAACAAAACCGCTTTATTACATTAGTGTAGCTTAAGTATCTGCTAGTTTTGGATATTTTCAGTTACGGATATTAGAATTTTAAAATTATTATATAAATAAAAATAAAATAAAATAAAATAAAATAAAAATAAAAAAGCCTTATATTTCCAGTTTAACAAAGTTAACCTAAAAATGTTGTTTACTACCTATACTAAATAAAAAATTTACGGGAACTTCCATACAAAGATCATCCAGTCTATCAGAGGGGCCAAAAATTATTATATATATATAAATAAATATGTAGAGCAGTACCCGCTCCGGATTCGCTGACCAAAGTCCCTCTGTGGACGGATCGCTGCGGTCCCCTGAGCTTTACATTTTAACGTAAAAATGCTTTTTAAACCTGCATCTATCTCCTTCAAATTTGCGCAGAGTAAACCAGACAGATATATTTACTCTATTCAACGAGAGAGGAGGTAAGTGTATTTTGCGAATTGACTACAACTTACTAGTTACCCTTTCGAGCGCAGATTGTACATACGTCTGTACAACTTGAAAGACCTTGAAAACGCTTAATTATTATTTTCGTTTTGTACACACGTCTTTTACGAATTTTTTTGGCCGTAAATTTTGATTTCTATATCTCTGATTTTTCTAGAAAAATACAGAAAAATGTTTCTTTTTTTAATTTATATTGTTGATTTTTGTAAAAATGCGCAATTGCGTAATAATAATACCCACCGCTCGCGAGGGGTTACTCATAATTTCGCCAATTTCCCAAATAAAGTGATCCATTTTATTTTTATTTAATTAATTCGTAATTTGTATCAATTCTAATTCTATTATAATTGGTTTGACATGAGTATTGTATTGAAGTGTAATTTTGACATTACTTTTATTTTATTATTTAACTTTTAATATTGATTTATTATTTTCTATGTCTTAATTATCATGCCAATTACTTTTATTTTATCAAAAATATTCAAAATGATTTAAAGCTATGTTTACTCATTATATTTTTATGTAACTATAAGCTGTGGTTGCCTGTAATTGAGTGAGCATTATAGGACCAGGTTACGTGTACCAATTTCTATTTCTAGGTTTTTTTTTTTATTGTATAACACTCGTTGGTGATCCTTAAATAAATAAATAAAGTACATATAAAGCTCAATAAATTATTATTAAAGTACCAGGGCAGCATAAGCCGTAAGTAGTCTCTCGCGACACACTTCCAGTTTCTAGTGCCTACTCATAGGTGAAAGCACGCACTCTAGACTGGTCTGTATGCTACAATTATAAGCCGTATGCCCGTGACCATATACTAACTGTACCAGGGCACCAGAGCAAGGTCGGAGATAGAATTATGGAGATTAGGGGAGATAATAAGTAGTAATTGAGCGAAACTCGATTTGCAGCCGAGACCATTACCGAATATTCGGCTACTCTTGCAGTTTCGGCAGTAATCAAAATTGAAACATTTTTTTCTAATTATTGAAACTTCTACGGTTCGGACTAAGCGTTTCACTTCGTCGTTTATACCGCGTACATCGAAGGACTGGAACAATTTGTCTGCTGTGGTCTTTCCGTCCAATTATAATTTAGGTGTCTTTAAGGCACCTAAAAAAATGTGAATAGGCTCTTAAAAAAATTGTTCGCCTCACCATCAACGATTGCATCACCTTCAGAAGGGATCACAGTCTAGCACTAGTTACATAATTTATAAAAAAATAGACCATTTGCAGGCACTTTTGAATAGTCAAATGTCGGTCAGTCTAAAAAAAGTGAAGCTAAATTGCACGTTCCAATACGTAGGTCTCTATGGAGAAGAACGTGCAAAACGAACGTAGTAACAGAAAAACTGACAAGAAATAATAATAACATTTTGTTTTAGTTATTTCCACCTACATTTCAATACAGGTATTTCTTTTGAATCATAACTTTCATGAATTACTAAACAAATCGACGATTATCCAAAATCTGCCATTTTGCATTCAATGAACTTTGACACTTCATAATTTACTCAAAAATTAAAAAGGTCAAAAAAGTATAACAATAGTTCAACTTACAAATATCAAGATTTTAAATGACGAAATTTTTTTTTTAACTTTCAAGGGTTTAAAAAAAAACGTATTCCATGAAACAAGTTTTGCAATTAAAATATTCGAGTAAACCACAGAGTTAAACAATGCTAACAGAGTTTTCAGGCATTATCTATCTTTTTTCGCGTTGTCTTTTCGTCAAACATCGCAAATCTGCTATTTTGCATGAACTTTGACACTTCATAATTTACTCAAAAATTAAAAAGGTCAAAAAAGTTACAACAATAGAAGCCTTACAAATATCAAGATTCTAAATGATGATATTTTTTGTTTAACTTTTAAGGGTTTAAAAAGAAATCTATTCCATGAAACAAGTTTAACAATTAAAATATTCGGGTAAATCACAGAGTTCAATGCTAACAGAATTTTCAAGCATTATAGAATTTTTAGGCATTTTTCGCGTTGCCTTTTCGTCTAACATCGCATTGTAGGTATTGCAATATATGAAGTAACAAGCTTTTAAACCATGCTCGCTCGTGGAAAAGCAACCTCTTAGTACAGCTCGAAGATTTTCATTCGAAAGCTAAAATGGATTAAAAGAATATTATTTTCATGTGAAACACATTGAAATCTTACGATATGATTCACAAATTGGTAAAAATAGCAAAATATAATTACATTACCGAGTCTAATGGCCGCTTCGAATCACACAGCATAATAATTATTACGAAGTTCATTCGTACGTGAATGTTTTCCGTTTCCGGCCGCATTTGAAGGTTAACGATCTAATTCACATTATTATATGTTTTCTATTATAATCATTATTATCTACTATTACGCCATAAACTTTATGTAATTGGTTCGTTCTCAAAAAAGTGGCACTGTAACCTGTCAGGCAGTTTTTAGTGGAAATGTGTGATTTTTATAATGCTTTTCATTAAATTCTGCATTTTACTTAAAGATATTTTACCTGCCTCGTTAGTTTGGACACGGCAGGTTATTGATAAACAGATGTTACAATTTTATTTTGTTCTAAGAATATCGCTTCAGTTTTCTTAATATTACCTCAGCCTTTGTGTCTCTGTAAGTACAATATTGTGCAGAATTTAATGAAAAGCATTTTAAAATCACACATTTCCACTAAAAACTGCTTGACAGGTTACTGAGGTAGAGGTCACAGAGCCACTTTTTTGAGAACAACCCAATTCCATCACAATACGCTCACAATGAGCCTCATCAGAGAACTTACAGTCACCCAAAGGGCAATGGAAAGGGCTATGCTCGGAGTTTCCTTGCGAGATCGCATCAAGAATGAAGATATCCGCAGGAGAACCAAGGTCGCCGATATAGCCTGAAGAATCGTCAAGCTAAAGTGGGCAGGGCACATTGCTCGCAGAACGGATGGTCGATGGGGACGAAAGGTTCTGGAGTGGCGACTGCGTACTGGCGACTGTGTACCTACCGGAAGACGCGGCGTTGAAAGGTCTCCCACTAGGTGGACCGACGACCCGGTGAGAGTCGCGGGAATGCGGTGGATGCGAGACGCACAGGATCGGTCGTTCTGGCGACGCTTGGGGGAGGCCTGTTTCCAACAGTGGACGTCTTTCGGCTGAAATGATGATGATGATGATGAATTCCATCACCAGTGCAAATGCTTGCACTGACCGGACAGGTCCACTAAGAACTGAGTGGTTCTTTCTTCAAAAGACTATCTCAGACTCCAATCTGTATGGTTCTCATATGATTTGACCATTACATGTTTACTGTATGGACTTTAAAAGAGACTTTGACTCCTGAGTTTTTTTCGGTGTTTCTTCTCAGGGTAGTCAGTTAGGAAACACCGACTTTAATTGACGAAAAAATTGAAGTGTAAACATTTTTCGAAATAAATTTCATTTAGTGCTCTCAAAACGATGGAGGAAAACATCGTGATGCAACCAGCATGTCCTAGAACCAAACATTCCAAGACGTGTGACATTCACCATCCCGCACTGGGCCCGCGTAGTGGATTACGGCCCATTCCCTCTTCTAGAGAGGAGGCCTGAGTCCCAGCAGTGGGAACATTAAAAGGCTGATTATGCTTGTGTATTAAAAAAAACCTATTACGATGTCTATTAGCAAAAACATCTCGATCAGCAGCCGACTCGAGGCTGAAAGGACAAGGTCAGTATCGATTTCACATCAAAATTATATTTTAAACAAAAAACCATCAATATTTCTCAATTACCTACTCCGTCACACAGTTACTGGCGACGTGCCAAAACATACTCTTAAATAAGACTAGCGTTTTAAACAATTTGACATGAGATAGTGTTGCGGAAAGGGGTGCGGTTCCCGGGAACTTCCGGGAACATGGCGGTCCCAGGAATAACGGGAAATTGCCAGATATTTACTCTGTTATCTCTGTTTTTTATTTATTCGGTAGACGTGATATCTGTAAAGTGCAATGATATTTATTTAATTTTTGATTTGTAGATTCAGGCTACGATCTTTCTACACTGTTCTGCTATTGTGCGTGTAGTCTCTCCTAAACTTTTTTTTTTTCGAGGAATGATATCATCAAATATTTTTTCGCGCTCTTGGACGGAGTGTGGTGTCTGACTTTTACTGACTAGAATCCACGTCTACATAGTAATGGGTGGTGGTAGTAAAGGAACGTTCCTTCTTTACTGGACTGGGCTTCGACTCTGCTGGGCCCTTTTGGTTTTGCTGACATCTTCTTGAAGCGCACGCGGAACAGTAAACACCGTCTCGGCGACTCGAACTGGGTCCGTAAGGTTAATTATAATGATTTATTTTTATTTAAATAACAATAAAACGTCATAAAAATTAATAAAAACAACATTATACAATTGGTAAATAAGCATTGATGTAGTCGATTATTATAGTCTATCAATAAACCTGACTAAATAGGCTTGTCTTTATGGGTGACTTGAGTTTGGCCATTATGGAGTTGTTACACAAAAATCTAGATCTCTTTCGAATCCGTATTGTCAACATAACCCTCATTAGCAATATTTTTCTAAGAACATTTCATCGCTACAGCCGCATAATCCCGTTTCCCGGGATTTATCCCGAGTCCGGACGGAAGCGACAGTCCCGCACGGTTCCGGGCGAGGCCAGCCGTAATGAGGTATAAGCGCTCGATGCGGCGCAGTGGGTGGAGGGCTTAATATTTTACTAGCTAGGTAGCTACGTCAGTTAGTGGTGACCTTAATTTGGAGTTAGCTGTGAAGATGCACTGTGATAATATCTGCCGTGGGTAGTTCGGAAGGGAATCTCGAGGTCCGGCAGCGCAAAGCATAGAAGGAACATAGGTGTGGTGTTGGTCAGTAAAAGTTTGGCACGTCCTTCCGCTCCGCCCTAGACCGGGAGAAGTTCAGAGTCCACCCAATTTTTTTTGGCGGGTAAAATGTCATCCCCCGCCCTTGGGCGAAGCGGGAGATAGTATCAGACTCTTACTGACTAAAAAACCCACCCCGTTCCTTCTTGCCTTTCATACCGGGGCTGAGCTACCTTTCGGAGCTAACTCTGGCCCCAGTAGGCTTCGACCTGGCTGGGCCCCTGCTGTTGCTGATAACTCCTTGAGGCGCGCGTGGAACAATACGCGCCGTAGACGTCTTGGGCTCGGTCTGGACGATTACCAGACAGTCGGAAGGCGAGCTACCCATTGCTAGGCGCCCGCAAGCCCGCACCTACGGTGGCTGGAAATCGGAATCGGAATCCCGGCGGCGGCTGGGGCGTGATTACCGTGCAGCCTCCTCCTTTGCTAGCATTACTGCTTCGCAGAAGGAGGCGACGGCCTGCCACTCCTCCTCGCTTCAGCCCAAGACCCGTCGCGAGTGATCGCTGCCACCAATCGTCACCACGAGGATAAGGCGGTACTCTGCCCAAGAGGGCACACCTCTATCGTATGCTCCACCGTATCCTCCGGGTGGTCCACACAATGCTGACACCAGGGCGTTTCTTCCGCCTGAATCCGATGCAGACACTTCCCGAATTTGCCAAGTACCTGCGTCATGCGGAAGGCGAGGACGCCGTGAGGTCTTTTTCCAGCCACGCCTCAAAAAGAGGATTTACCGCCATAATTATGGCGTGACCAGTTGGGCATAGGCCTCGGGTCGCCACAGCGACTGATCCTGTGTGTCTGGCATCCATCGGATTCCCGCGAACCTCACCAGGTACATAAGTTACATTCAATCTTAAAGATTGGCTAACTATATATATAAGAAGCCATAAATATTTCTGTGGAGCTATTTCCACCCAATTCATCTTGACTTTAAAATCTGATTCATTGCAAGAATTTCTGTTGAAATATTTCGAACATCAGTTACACTATAATTCCAGTCAAATTGTTTCCTCTGTAGTAATAAATAGTCTGCCTTTTTCAATCATTCATGGTTCAATTTTACATGACAATAACCGCTACGAATAATTTTACATCGTAATTAAAACAGCCGCTGAACACTTTACTCGATACAAATTGATTCCTAGCAGATATTGTGATGTAAACTTGTTGCAGTTGTGTATCTCACGTGTGTGCGCAACTGGACAATATGTGGAATCATTGAAACTGGCGTGATCTCGGTGACATGGAGCTGAGGATGTTATTGTAGTGCTGACTACCTCAGCGGAGTTAGCCGAGAAGGCTGCCTCGATACATTTGATGTCAAATACTACAAAAACATTAGAAAGTGTACATCTAAATTCTAATGGTGAACAATTGAAGACATATCATAAAAGGACTTATATATATTCCATCGATTTAAGTAGTTTAAACTAAAGTTAAACAATCTTGATATGTTTTTATAAATAAAATAAATCGTATAAAAGACGCAAAGATTAGGTATTTAAAAGTTAATTACCTAACATTGGTTTAGGTAAATATTTAATTGTAAACATTTTTAGATTACGTTTTTTGTTTTTTTTTTTTTAGATAATTTACATTTAGTTAACTATCTTAACAGATGTAGTATCTAAGCCAAAACAATTAACAAAAAAAAAATCAGTCAAATTGTTGTACATTAATCATTTACCTTTCAAAATAATGGCTCTCCTCTACCTACACTACACATTACAGTTCCGTTTCAGCCTAGCACACGGCGGCGTGGGCAGGACATGCAAATATTCAGAGTTCGTATCAGGGGCGTAGTCCAAAGAGGCCCTTTAAACATTTTTCTGCATACAGCCAAGGAGTGGAATTCCCTGCCGGAGTTTGTGTTTCCTGATAGCTACAACTTAGAGGTCTTTAAGTCGAGAGTGAATAGGTTACTTTTAGACAAGCGTGCTTCATCGTCGACCACATCATCGCTTACCATCAGGTGAGATGGTGGTCAAACGCCAGCCTATCTTCTATTATGAATTTTGGTCGATGTCGTGGCCCCTATATCCCAGGGGCGCCTGTATCCCGGGGTCCCGTATCATTGATACGGCGGTAGCTAACGCCTATGGTCCAAGAGAGTACCGACTGAGAAGAAGATTACGAATATTGGTCTATGTCCGGGCCTCTGTATCCTGGGGGCCCCGTACCATTGATACAGCGCTAACTACGCCCCTGGTCCGTATCCAGCCTGTTGAGATCCGCCATCCGTGATGAAGTAGGGATGTGCCACGGATATCCGCGCTTCATAATATCCGCACTTGTTGCGACAATGGCGGCGGATATTTTTATGTGGGCATTGATTTTAGTCGGTGTTGAAGTTTGAGTGCTCTTGGTTTAAGCCGGAGGCTCTGAGAGGACTTTTTGTTCCTAATGTAAAGTGAATCGGGGTTGGCTTGCTCTAATTTAGGATAAGAAAAACATCTTTTGAATAATCTGACCATCGTCATCATATTACACAGTAATAACAACAACAGTAATCTGTAACAGTGATACAGGTTTATCCTAGTACAGGCACATAACATAGCATTTACCTTTGTAATTACTCTTAAAAGATTTTATGTAACCATTTTACCAAATTTTATCCTGAACAAACATATTATACTTATAGTTATCTTTCATTCCTTATCCCATATTACTTGTGGTCGGTAACACGTTTTTTTCTTCCATTCTGTCCTATCAACCGTCACGCTATCACTAACTCCTTTTTCTGTCTCAAATCTCTTTCAAATCAAGTCCGCTCCATCATCGGACCACACGACGTACAGCGTTGCGCCCCCGGTACATGGTAGACATCCCACCCATACGCACAAAACGTTTTAGGAACACATTTATTATGCGTACAGCCAAGGAGTGGAATTCCCTGCCGGAGTCTGTGTTTCCTGATAGCTGCAACTTAAGGATCTTTAAGTGAAAAGTGAATAGGTTGTTTCTAGGCAAACGTGCTCCATCGTCGGCCACATCATCGCTTACGATCAGGTGAGATGGTGGTCAAACGCGAGCCTATCAATAATGATAATAAGAATAAGATAAGCACACCAAATATCTTGACTTAGCTCACGAGTTTGTCGACATGTGGAAAGTGGATAGAGTAATCATTGTGCCGATAGTCGTAACGGCCAATGGCTTAATAGCTAAGAGCCTCGAAAAACATCTAAGGAGGCTCTCGTTAGGCAGCTGGATCAAGGGCCTGATTCAGAAAGCAGAACTCCTGGACACGGCCCGCATAGTTAGGAGATTCCTCTCTCAGGAGCCCTGACCACCGGCAGCTTGGACTTTGTTCCCGATGCCGGTGGGCTACTATTTTCTATATTTTTAAATGTTTTTTTTTAATGTGCTTTTTAAGAAATATTTAAAAATGTAACTAAAATTTACATATAGGTAATAAATGGAATAATAATAAAAAAAAACTAGTTTCAACGGATTTATTCAATTATATTTTCACTCACCTTTCAGCCGTTACTGGCTATAAATTTTCTTATCTTGTGAAAAGAGTTTGTAGCGAGAGTCGTCTGTGCAGGTTTACGATGATTTTTACGATTCTTGTGACTACTTTCTACGTAGTAAACTATGAGTATTGTGGATTTTATTGTTATTCTACGTGCGTTTGTTTTTCTAATATCGACACTGTTCGTATTAATGTTGGTTTTTTTTTTTAATAAATTAGATTTTCTTAAACTGTTTTACAATTATAAGGCGCCAATTATTTTGTGCACTAACTAAACTTATTTTAAACTAGCGCTTTTTTTTACTAATCAAATCATTAAAACTAGAAAAAGATAATTAAATAAGCAATATTTTACTACCGTTGTTTTTTTTTTTGGTGGCGAAAATCATCTCAGCGGGAGATAGTGTCAGACTCTTACTGACTAAAAAACCCACCTCGTTCCTTCAAGCCTTCATACCGGGGCTCGAGTTTCCTTTTGGATAACCCTGGCCTCATTAGGCTTCGACCCGGCTGAGCCTCTGATGTTGGAGACAACTCCTTGAGGCGCGCGGGAACAGTGCGCGCCGTCGACGACTTGGGCTTGGTCCGGACAGTAACCGGACGGCCGGACAACGAGCTACCCATTGCTCACTGTCCGCAAGCCCGCGCCTACTGTGGCTGGAAATCGGGATCGGAATCCGGGCGGCGGCGAGAGCGCCGTTGGCTGATACGGTCTGCCTGCTCCTTTGCGAGCATTACTGCTTCGCAGAAGTCGGCGACCGCCTGCCACTCCTCCTCGCTCCGGACCATGGCCTCAACCAAGGCCCGGCGCGAGAGGTCTCCGCCACCGAATTTTACTCCTGTCACACTAATATAAGTGATGAACTTCTTTGTATTCTTACCCAACTCTAAACATTCTGAAATGTGAAATCATGTCTAAAATTATATAGAAAAACGAAATTCTGACTAATTTGACAGAAGTAAAATCCTCGCTATCTTTTCAGGGTTCCGTACTGTGCCTCGAAAGGAAAAACGGAACCCTTATAGGATCTCTTTGTTGTCCATCTGTCGGTCAAGAGGTATCGAGTTGAAATTAAAACCATATATCAAATCTTCGGGCTCTTAAATCTGTGAAAAAGTCAAACTTCTAAGTTAACCGAAAAAAAAGAAACAACACTATCAAGGGAATCAAAATTGATACAGGACTTCCCGTTGACCTAGAATCCTGAAATTTGGCATGAAGCAAGGTTCCATATAGCACAAGTATAGGAATAAATTTTAAAACTGTTTTGTTATTACGGAAAAATCTTCGTAACTCGATTCGGGAATTGAATTTTTTTCATAGGTAACTTTGTACGGAACTCTCGGTGCGTGAGTCCGACTTGCCCATCTTTTTTTTAACATTAAAGTATCCACCTCTATGCTTCTACTCTCTGAATAAAATTTTATTTTCTAAACAAGCTGTGCCCGCGACTTGGTTCGTGTGGACTACAGGATTTTGAATTTATTTTTTCTAAAATAAAAGTAGCATATGTTACTCCTTATTACATCAGCTACCTGCCAAAAAAAGTCCCGTCAAAATCGGTCCAGCCATTTCAGAGATTAGCCCGGACAAACTGACAGACAGACAAAAATTGTAAAAAATGTTATTTTGGTGTATGTACCGTATTCATATGCATGTAGTAAAAAGGGGTTATTTCAATATTACAAACAGACACTCCAATTTTATTTATATGTATAGATGTATAGAAAATGTCTTGTAAAAAATATCCGTTACAAAAACATCCGCAGATCCGAAAAGCGATCCGCGGACAACTCTAGCGGTCCTATTTTACAGTTGCTGAATTCGCAATTTATTTACTAGTAGACTTTAGTGTGGATTTTATTTTCATTTTGCTGAAATAACCGCCTCAGTGGCCATTCGACCTCGTTCGGCCGCCATTGCGGGGCACGACTCACCTTTATGAGAGCGCCGTTTGTTGAGAGAGGGGGTAGCTAGAGAGACTTCTTCTTCTTCTTCTCTCGAATGGTTTTCCTTTCCCTCAAAGCTTTTGAGCCCAGTAGGTTGCCAGGTTCATAGCGGCGTTAGTGGCGTTTTTTAGTTCCTCCAAAATGGAGGTGTAGGGACACTTTGGGTACTCTAATAAGTGGGCCATCGTCTGGTCAGGAGCACCGTACTGGTACTGGGCAGTCAGCTATCTGGACAGTCACTATTTGGACAGTTACTATCTGGACAGTCACTATCTGGACAGTAACCAGCCTTTCGCTAGAGAGACTGATTTACTGATAGCTAATGGAATAGAATACTATGCGTTCCAAATAAGAATATAATAGAAACGCGCGAGGCAATGGCCTCCGCCGTCCGACCGTCCGGTAACTGTCCGGCCTAGAGATGTGCTGTTGCCAGCAATATTGCCCGAAGTGAGAATTTGCTTGCTACAACCTAGGGGTATTTAAGAGGTCGGCGACCGATGAATTTCCATACAAACGTAATACCACGTTCATTTGCAGTTGGAGCATATTTCCAACATATTATGATAATATTCGGTTATAGACAATATTTATCTAGGTTCTTACGTCTTTCTTTTTTAAAAAACCAAAAAGGAATTTAAGCGAATTGTATTTCGCACTTTTTTACAGCGTAAATGGCAAAACATGCCATTTGGCTTTTCCTGTATTAAAAATAACAATATTTCTAATATTCCCGACGTAGGAACCTAGATAAATATTGTCTATAACCGAATATCATCATAATATGTTGGAAATATGCTCCAACTGCAAATGAGTGTGGTATTACGTTTGTATGGAAATTCATCGGTCGCCGGTCTCTTAAGTCAAGAGTGAATAGGTTACTTCTAAGCAAGCCTGCTCAACCACATCATCGCTTACCATCAGGTTAGATACTGGTCAAACGCGACACTATCAATAATAATAATAATAAAACTCCAATACGTAAACCAACCAATTTACATCTTCCTACTATTAATCGGCTACAGTTCGCGACTTTCACTGAGAGAGAATAACTCTTTGTCCGCTGTTGGTAACCACAATAATAGTTCTTACTCGTAATCATAAAAAAACAATTGCGGTTCACTTTCTGTTTTTAAGTATTAACCAATAGAGCTTGATATTAGACGGCAAAGTTGAATTTTTTTTTAAACTTTGCCTCTCACTGGGAATAAATGAATGAGTCAAACGCGTGAAACCTCCGTTTACAAACATGTAAAGTCATATACAAACAGAACTAGACCCGGAACAATTATCTGTAGGGTAGTATCATATAAATATTTGTGCCTAATGCCAGCCATATACCATCCTACTTATCGTTCAATCGGTTTGACGCTACAGGTTTGATCGTGAGTGGGAGTGGTATGACTTATACACACACGATCAAGCCTGTCCTAGAACTACAGGTTTGATCAAACGTGGTGTATGGCTGGACACCATTTCGGCGGGACACTATCGCAACGTGACCAGTCACCGCTACAACAGAATGTATATAAGATGTACAACATTTGCTGATGGAATGTGTTAGGAACAAAAATGAAAGGGAAGCTCTGGCTCGAGAATTTAATTTTAAAAGTCAAAAGTCAAAATTTTTTATTTCACATAGGCCTTTATGGGCACTTATAAAACGTCAGAAGCTAGTGCACGGTTCGAAATTGGTCGTTTCCTATGGAGAAGAACCGGCAAGAAACTCCATGGTTACTCTTTAAAAAAAAACCGGCCAAGTGCGAGTCGGACTCGCCCATGAAGGGTTCCGTAGCAGCAAGTAACATAATATAAAAGTTCTTGTAATGTGTTGTAACTTTGATCGATGTTTTAATAATAGTGTATTTTTTTCGGTTTATGACGCATTAAAAAAAAACTACTCACTGGATTTCGTTCAAACCAATTTTCGTTGGTAGTTTTTATAGTAATGTACATCATATATTTTTTTTAGTTTTATCATTCTCTTATCTTGGAAGTTAGAGGGGGGGGGACACACATTTTACCACTTTGGAAGTGTCTCTCGCGCAAACTATTCAGTTTAGAAAAAAATGATATTAGAAACCTCAGTATCATTTTTGAAGACCTATCCATAGATACCACACACGCATGGGTTTGATGAAAAAAAAATTTTTGAGTTTCAGTTCTATGTATGGGGACCCCCAAAATTTATTGCTTTTTTTCTATTTTTGTGTGAAAATCTTAATGCGGTTCACAGAATACATCTACTTACAAAGTTTCAACAGTATAGCTCTTATAGTTTCGGAAAAAAGTGGCTGTGACATACGGACGGACGGACAGACAGACAGACAGACAGACAGACAGACAGACAGACAGACAGACAGACAGACAGACAGACAGACAGACAGACAGACAGACATGACGAATCTATAAGGGTTCCGTTTTTTGCCATTTGGCTACGGAACCCTAAAAATGGTTGTACTTACAATGTTTCCATATAACAGTATTAAGAGGTATTATTTAATAGTGTAAACCGGTCTATATTGTACTCCAAAGCACAATAAAAATAATCATTTAAAAAAAGTGAGTCAAAATATGAAGTAATCTAAGAATTCGTGGAGTCTACAGTGTTCTTCCATTTACATTATAAAAAGAGGCTACATAAAAAAAAAGGTAGAAAAAATAATAATAATTACAACTGTCAGTAAATGAGACGTTAACAACCAAAAACATTTAACATGTGGGATGTTGGACTTATCCAAAATATATTGGCATACCCCAAATCAGAAAGAACTAAACGCATAATTTGTGGGTTAAACCACAAATTATGCGTTTAGTTTTGTATTATAGTTTATTTATTTTTTTCGGTTGTTAAGGCGGTGTTTAGTAGTATTTTTCTTATTTTAAATTAAAAGAATATTTTTATGTTTATGTGTGTAAATAGAGTATATATATAAGGTACAATGGGGTTGATGTATCCGTGTGGATAAAAACCCCTTTAAAAATAAAGATTAAAAATAAAACAGAATGTATATAGCTCTATAGAGAGTAATACCGTGTGTGGGATTGAAATGGTATGACCAACATGTTGTCATACCACACACGGTCAAATCTGTTTGATCCAATCGGTAGCGTCATATCGATTGGACGACAGGTTTGACCGTGTGTGGCCGACATTACTCGCCTGGTGTCCGTTTGGTTGCGCTACCAATTTGGTGGCGCGACACAACATTTTATTAACACGTTTTTTTTTTCGGTGGGTAAATATCATCCAAATGACATCAAGGGCGGAGCGGGAGATAGTGTCAGACTCTTACTGACTAAAATACCTACCCCGTTCCTTCTTGCTTTTAATACCAGCTAAGCCTCTCTTTCGGACACCGTAATGATAGTAATAGAAAGAAAAGAAAGAAAAACTATTTTATTTGGCATACACACTCGTAGATACACACAATGTAGTAACAACATGTAGACACTAATAAATTATTATAATTAAAAAAAAAAAACACAACTAGCAATGTGTGTCTCACGGCGGCGCCAAATAGGTCCAGTTCAGCAATAATGCCAGACAACTACATGGTAGTTGCCTGACGCTGGTTTTCTACTGAACCTTATTTCGAGTGTACGATTTAAATTGGTTTATTTTTAGTACTCAGTTAGGTATTAGTGATAAGGTAGCTCGCTGTCCGACCGTCCGGTAACTGTTCGGAACGAGCCCAAAGAAATGAAAGAAGAAAGAAAGAAAAAGTGTTTATTCACGTCAAACATGGCGCATACCTTAAAACAAAATAAATAACAATATCGACTAAAAGTAGTACGTAAGTAAGGTATGCGTCACATCCGCGCAAAACGGCCAGCGCTCAGCAAAATGCTGGAGCTCATGTAAGTACAACAGAGCCACAGCGCTGATTTTCAGCACCAGCCGTCGTCGACGATGAGACGCCGATCGGTCTGCAAGGATTCACTATACTTACAATTCAAAAATAAACAAAGTAAAAACATAAAATAACAATAAACCGAACAAAAACCGTAATTTTACGTTAAACTAAAAATAAAGATAAATAAAAACAGAAAAACAAAAGTTGGCTAAGAAACAATGAACTAGTCGATTATTTTGATCGATCAATGACCGGTCGAACTTAAAGCTAGAAATTATCAATGCGCAGTCACTAATAAAATAATAATAATGATTATGTTTATTTGTTTCAGGTAAGCAATCAAAGTTTTCCTGCACTATAATGAAAATTCATTATCTTCTCTTCATACTAAACTTGTAAGATGAACAAAAAACTATTGGTATGTATAACTGTGCACTTTTTCGATTAATTAAATTTTAAATATCGTGGTTTCATAAAGGGCTTTGTAAATGAATTAAAAACGGTTGTTATGAAGTGTGAAATTATTAATTGATAGCTTGCAGTTGGTAACATAATAATATTACTGTTATTAAGATGCTGCTTTTCCACTCACCTATCGTAAACATCGAGCATGGTTTAAAAGTTTGTTACTTCATCTAACGCAATCCAACGTGATGTTTGATGAAAAGGCAACCCGAAAAAAGAGTGATATTACCTGAATACTCTGTTGGCATTCAGTAATACCGTGATTCACTCGAAACTTTTACAAAACATGTTCCAGGAAATACGTGTTTTTTTTTAAATCCTTAAAAGTTTTTGAAAAACATTGTCATTATTTAGAATCTTGATAAAATTTGCTAGGGATATGTTGTACTTTTTTCATTTTTGAGTAAATTATGAAGTGTCAAAGTTCAAAATAGCAGATTTTCAGAAGTCTTAACTGCAATGTGCCCTGCCCATTGCCACTTAAGTTTGGCGATTCTTCGTACTATGTTGGCAATCTTGGTTCTCCTGCGGATCACACAAGAAAACTCCGAGAACAGCTCTTCTATTGCTTTTTGGGTGACTTTAAGCCTTCTGATGAGGCCCTTTATGAGCGACCACGTTTCAGAACCATATATCATCACTAACAACATGCTCTGGTCAACTAACGAAATATTATTTAGACCGAGTAACAAATCACCACACATTATGCTATCCCAGTGGAATTAAAATGATAATCTCAATGAGTTCGTAACTGCTAGCTGCAGCCACGATTAGTAATCTATATTTAAACATAATCTGAAGCAAGGTCTCTCTAGTTGTACTAATCAATGTGTCATGGGCTTTGTTCAGTCAGACCGCAGACTTTCTTGAGTTCCTGCCGGAGTCTGTGTTTCCTGATAGCTACAACTTAGGGGTCTTTAAGGGTTAGCGCAGACAGAGAGGAATAATCCCCGCGCGGTCTCAGGTATTTTCTGACGGATGGCGTATGTCGAAGATACGCTTTCGGCGTATCCTCGAGGATGCGCGAGTATTTTTCGTCAGGTTCAAGCTTATATGCACTTTATTTCAATAAGTTTAAGTTGATTTTTGAGTGTTTTAATAAAATCCTCTCCGCTGCGCTGCTTTCTGTCTGCGCTGATCCTAAGTGAAGAGTGAATAGGTTACTTCTAGGCAAGCGTGTTCCATCGTCGACCACATCATCGCTTACAATCAGGTGAGATGGTGGTCAAACGCGAGCCTATCAAAAATAATAAAAAAAAAACGACATCAACGTACCGTAGACAGTCACTCACGTGGGCTTGTAGACGGCGAGTAACGGGTCGCTCGCCGGCCGGCCGTCCGGTCCGTCGACGGAACGTACAGTTCTATACGCGCCTCAAGGAGTTTGTTCAGAATCAGTAACTGAATTGATCCCGATAATTTTAACACCATGTTAAATTTTTTCGCAAAAATGTTTAAAAAAGGTCATAACTTGGACATCATCAACACTAAGTACTAAACAGGTCACGGCAGGTCATAGCGGGCATTAGTCGCCAGCGCACAACCGGGACCGGGAGCAAAATAACCCTTCAGTCACCAGGGTGGACGGTGACCTTGTATTTGTGCGCCATCAAGCCTATAACTTCGTGATTTTTCATGATACAGTTATAAAATTTTGTACATAAATTCTTTTCATAAAAATAGCATATTCAGCTTTATGAATTTATAATGTGCCCACTGTTGGGACTCAGGCCTCCTCTATAAGAGAGGGAATGGGCCGTAATCCACCAAGCGCGCCCAGTGCGGGTTGGTGAATATCACATGTCTTCGAATTTTTGGTTCTATGTTTCTTCACGATGTTTTCCTTCACCGTTTTGAGAGCAGTGGTAGCCTGGTAGGGTGAACCCGCGATCTAAAAATCGTAAGTCGGAGCCATTACCACTCGGTTGTATGCCTAATTTAATTTAATAAACCAAGGCCTACATTTGGAAACAGGATACATTTTCGATTCGAATAATAGGCACGTTCCAGTGACATCGTTGTCGACTTCCGCGCAGGCGAAGCTACAAACAAAGGCTAGTATAAACCGTATTTAATGTCCTACTATCAGCCTCGGACACAGCTCCGTTGGACTTCAAAGTGTAGACTACAATATCATATAAATCACTCGCGTGTCCGTTACATGTGGACTGTAATGGCGCTAAGATGAAGATCTGAGGACGTGTGAGCTAAGGTTTATAACATAGCCCACATTTTGCTAGTCCACTAAGTTTATTAGACATCTACCCTAATCATTTAAAATTGAAATACAGAAAAGTGCAAAAAACAATACATAAAAATTGGCCAAGACCGATTACAAATACAACCAAAATTTGAAAAAAAAAAATTCGTGTAACTGATTTTTTTTTTTTTCAATTTTTTGGCTTTGTTTTGCAGTCGTACGAGACGTACAGTAAAATGGGGTGAATAGAGACAAAACTTTGGTTTGGTTTTTCACTTTAAAACCTTACTATCGGCTCTAACAAAGCATCGATTTTTTAGAATAACAATTAATTAATAAATTGATTTAGTTAAATGCTGCAAAAAATATTCAAATATCGAGAAAATACCCTTTAAAGTTTTGTCTCTATTCACCCCATTTTACGGTACCCTTACTTTGTTTTGGTCCGGACTGTTTCTAAGTGGACGGGAAGGCCGCAGCAGGCAGATTGTTCCAGTCCTTTGACGTACGCGGTATAAACGACGAGGTGTAACGCTTACTCCGGACCGTAGAAGCTTCAACAACGAATGGGTGGATACTCGTACGTCTATGCCTGTGCTACTCCTGTTACATGGTTAATCCGTCATTGACAAAAAGACAAAGTCGACAAAATCGCGACGCGTTCTTATATGGTTCAAATAAGCTGGCTTTACAATGGACGTTTATGAGACTGACAAAATAATGATGACATTTCTACAAACAACAAATACATATGTTTTGCATTCAGCTACTATTATACAACATTTAATTCGACCACCTGCTGTAGTATCTCACTCAAAAACACCCACTACAAGATAAATGGACAGCTAAATGACATTTTAGCAAATCCCATTCTGGAATACCCAAACACACCGAATAACTACCATATCCATTCTTCCAAAACAGTACCATCCATTGCTTCTTTAGTTCAAACGCTTCGTAAACTCAACAGTTACAAAAACGCAATGAATACTGCAGAAATGTCAAAAGGAATTCCATCGCCAAGCATAGTGATGTAGCATCGTACATCTTACGTTGGCCGTGAAATTAAGAAAAAAGAATCCTACAAAGATGCGAGACATCTATCATTTTGTCGATGTGTGTGGCCGTTTGTAAGTGTGTGTGTGTGCATAGAGTAAGATAGCTGTAGATAGGATAGTGTTGTTATTTTTGTGTTAAGACGTTTTACGTTTATCTAAGATTATTTTGGGCATCGCCCCTTTTGCTGTGGCCGCCTTTTTCTACACTAATATAATAAAGAGGTAAAATTTGTATTTTTTTGTTTTTATGTTTTTTTGTTTGTAGGAGGTAATCTCTGAAAGTACTGGTCCGATTGCTAAAATTTTTTCACCGACAGAAAGCTGCTTTATTCCTGAGTGACATAGGCTATATGTTATGTACGCGGGCCAAGTTGCGGGCAAAAGCTAGTTATACAATTAAATCTATTATTAGGAGTCGGTCACGGACATAGCCTGAAGAATCGCCAAACTTAAGTCAAAGTGGGCAGTGGTGGCCGAGTGGTAACAGCCCCGACTTACGAGTTGTAGGTCGCGGGTTCGGCGCATTACTTTGTGTAATTTATTTCATTACCACTGCTCTCAAAACGGTGAAGGAAAACATCGTGAGGAAACCGGCATGTCCTAGAACCAAAAATTCGAAGACATGTGACATTCACCAACTCGCACTGGGCCTGCGTGGTGGATTACGGCCCACTCCCTCTCCTAGAGAGCAGGCTTGAGTCCCAGCAGTGGGAACATTAAAAAGGCTGGTGATGATGGGCCGGGCACATTGCACGCAGAACAGATGGTCGATGAGAACGAAAGGAAAGACGTAGCGTTGGAAAGCCTCCCACAGGGAAACCGATGACCTGGTGAACGTTGCGGGAATCTGATGGATGAGGGACGCACAGGATCGTTCATTATGGCGCCGCTTGGGGGAGGTCTACTTCCAACTGTGGACGTGTTTCGGCTGAGTATGATGATTAATGCCAAAAAAAAACTGGCCCACACTTGCAGAAACAGAGGCATTTAAACAGTAGTGTGTCAAAATATACAAGAGAGAGCTGTGGCAAATACTAAAACTCATGTATGTTCGCATATTTCTTATTTAAAAAAATATATTTTCAAAATATGCACTGGAAAATCCGTTCTTACACTTACCATTTTCATGGCACGCAATTTGCTGCAACTTTTCCGCATTAGAGCAGAAAAGCGCGTGAGCTACCACCCATTGGTCGCCATCCGCAAGCACGCTCCTACAGTAACGTCAACCCATAGGATAGACAAGGCTGTCAATACGAAAAAGAATATCTTTAACGTTCCAATAGAAAAAATCCGAGACCAACTTGATATGTGTGGTTCATTAAGAAAATTTAAGGTTATTATTAAAACCAGAACTTCTCTTAAATTAAATACGTCATTTAAACACAAGATAGTTCAAAGAGATCTGGCGTTACTCCAATAAACTGTTACCGAGAAAATACACATTAATTACTGAGAAAAACGCTAATATCCCGGAAATTCTGACATCCCTTCACGATGCATGCTACCAGGAATGCATAACCTTAAAGGAAAGCAATCGGTAGCTCGCTGTCCGACCGTCCGGTAACTGTCCGGACCGAGCCCAAGTCGTCCTCGAGGAGTTGTAAGCAACAGCAGGGGCCCAGCCGGCACAGCCTACTGGGGCCAGGGTTATCCGAAAGGGAAGCTTAGCCCCGGTACGAAAGGCAAGAAGGAACGGGGTGGGTTTTTAGTCAGTAAGAGTCTGACACTATCTCCCGCTCCGTCCAAAGGTGAGGGATGTCTTTTGGATGATTTTTGCCCAACAAAACAAACATCGCGTTGGATTGAGTTGATGAAGCAAGAAGCTTTTAACCTTTGAGATACCGTCAATTTGAGACACAATAGTAAAACAATAGATGCATTAGATGCCGGCGGTCGCTTGGGGTTTAATGAAACCATGCTCGACGATGATGGCGAGTGGAAAAAGAGCCTTAAAGCAGATTGCAAACTTTTCATTATAAGGCACAAATGTGTTCTGTGGCGATCCCATTAGATTCTATTTCCAATCCGTCTTTAATCCGATTATAAACACACGCCAAATCACAAATCACTTCTATATCATTTCATAATCTTAGCCAAGTCTACGTATCTGCACTCAATTTGGAATTCACTACTACTAATCGATTTGTACATCTATCTCTGTCTAACATGCACTGCATTCTTAAGTGCGATAGAGATGGCTTGTTTCAAAGATGGGTTGACCGTTCGAAGTCTGTCTCTTTCTAGTATATAGGTTAGTTTACTGTGTGAGTGGGATAGAGGACACGTGCGCCAGAGTTTAATAATAGCCGGCAAAGATCAATGATCTATAAAATTGATGTTTTATAATAGTGTTGTGACTGCGACGGGTGGCGGATAGATATACGAGTTTAATTGTGACTTCCGTGTGTATTCGGAACACGTGATCGCGTGAGGTTCGGATCTTTAAGTATGATATTGTCTCGTGTTGCGTGCGAGTAGCGAAATATTAATTGTAAGCGATAAGTTACAATTTTTTTAGTGTGTTTTAAAATATATTTAAAACAATATCTTATTGATAATTTTAGCGATAGACGATGTCTTAGGCATTCTCTATCAAGTCAACGAAACACCATGTTTGAATTTTTGCCCGTCTTCGCCCGCTTACATAAAATATAGCCCATGTCACTCAGGAAGCAGCTTTCTATCAATTTAAAATTTTTAATCAGACCAGTACTTTCAGAGACCTTATACAAACATAAAAACCATATTTATCTCTTTAACATATTATATTATAAATTATGTATTTTATTATTAGCTAGTAAAGATAACTTTCAATCCTTTAACTGCTTGCGTCGGTTTAGTCCGACGATGTTTCTGCGTCCTATTCGCCAGGGTCACGTTTCGCGACTGGGTACTCCATCTCGTTTAGCTCTTCAATCCCCATAGGTGACAGGAGAGCTGACGAGATGGAGTATGTGGTCGTGGATGTGCGACCCTGGCGGAATAAGTGCGAGAGTGTTTGTCGGATATATCTAACTTAGTGTAGGCAGTTAAAATCCTCAATATTTAGAAAAATATTCTATCTATAAGATATATAGGGTGACTGGCAATAAGTGTGAGATACATAAACATATGATTGTGCTCATGATAACCAACACTTTTTATTATGGGAGCAAAGCCGAAATAGCGAAAAAACTATCATCTGTTCAGTACATTAGGCAAACATAAATGTACTGAACAGCTGATTTTTTTTCGCGATTTCAGGCTTGTTTCCATAGTAAAAGTTGTTGGTTATCATGAGCACAATCACGTGTTTAAGTATCGTACACTAATTACCAGTCGGGTGACTGGTAATTAGTGTACGATACTTATACTACTATATAATAGTGTACTATATAATATTTTTAACATATCATTTTCCTAAATATATACATAACAAGCTATATGAAATGAATATTCAGTGGTCTTGCCGTGGCTATAATATTAACCACATTACGATCAAGCAAGCGGATACAATTACGCAAGGCCGTTGTTTTTACAAAACAATAAAAACTTATAACTTTAGTTTTTATTTTGCTATCTGACTTATGGTGCGATTTGATTCACTTTTGATTTTTATATTTTTTTACTACCACGTACATTAACTTTTATCGGTTTCTCCTACAGACCACCGCTTGGTTACGGATCTTTACACACTTCTTTTGTTTCGTAAACTTATAAATACTCGCATGATGATTGTTCCATACAATTAGCCTCATAATGTTCCCACTGCTGGGACTCAGGCCTCCTATCTAGAAGAAAGAATGGGCTGTAATCCACCACGCGAACCCAGTGCGGTTTGGTGGATGTCATGTCTTTGAATTTTTCGATTCTAGGACTTGCCGCTAACCTCATGATGTTTTCCTTCACTGTTTTGTAAGCAGTAGTAATACAATACAAAGTAAGACCTGGTCCTGGACTTTTGAAAGGCGTACGAGGAGTCGAAACCAAGTCACAGAGACCTTTTAGACGCTTTTAATGGGACGAGGATTATCCCTGAACGCGCTATGCTAGTGCACTTAGGGACAACCCCGGTTGGTGGGAAACTGTTGCAAAATATTGAAAACTAAGATAGGGCTATGGTTTTTTTGAGTTTTAAGTGGACTGGTAACTAGGAACTCTAGTGCTCTTTTAGAATCTCACGGGCATGAAACAAGGTGAAATCCTAGAAAGTTTTTTTTTTAATATTTAAATTATTATCTAAATCCAGTTGTAAAAAAATATATAACTATGCAGCAAGTGTTAATGATGGCAGCTTTTTATTGGGTTAGATATATGTATGCCTATTTCGACAGATTGAGCTCATTAATGAATGTATGCATGCCTGCATGGGTATAACATTATGTTTTTATTTATTTATTTATTTATTTAAACTTCATGTACAATAGTGGTACATAGGCGGACTTAATGCCACAAGGCATTCTCTACCAGTCAACCTTTGGGTTAAAAAAGACAACACTGTGGTAGGTTTGCACAATAAACAAATACATAATAACAAATAGTTCAAATGGAAAAATATAAAATAAGTTATTTATAATAATAAAATACATATATATGCTAAAATAATAAACTAATAAATACTATGAAAAATATGAAATCACTATGAGAACTTAATAACAATACTGAACGAAGACCGAACTAAGGTTGAGAGGACTTCAAGTAGTAGTTCCGAATTTGACGTTTGAAGGATAATTTACTTTCAGCTTTTTTGATGTCAAGGGGAAGCACATTCCAGAGTTTCATGGTGGAAACAGCGTAAGAATTGGACATAAAGCCAGTACGGTGAGAAGGAATATGAAGAAGCATGTTTTTGGATGCACGAAGGTTAAGATTATGAGAACTGCCCAACACTTTAAAATATTGTTTTAAATAATCAGGAGCACAAGGATCGTTCATTATGGTGAAGAGCGTGCAGAGGGATCTGAGGGATCTCCTCTGACGGATAGGCAGCCATTTAAGCTGAGAACGGAAGGAAGAAATGTGATCATATTTACGAAGGCCAAATATGAAACGAATGCAGTTATTGAGAAGTCGATCCAATTTGTTTAGAAGTTCTTGGGATAGATCAGAGTAACAAACATCAGCATAGTCAATTATAGGCAACACAAGCGACTGGACCAAAGTAGTTTTAGTGCTTGACGGTAAGAAATTTTTAAATCTATAGAGAGACCGCAGCGTGAAGGTGACTCTCTGGCTAACCTGAGCAATCTGTTTATTCCAGCTTAACCTATCGTCAATATATAAACCTAGGTCTTTAACGTGAGGTGAGAGAGGAATTACTGTATTACCGAAAACTAGCGGCAGTAGTCGGCTAGTGTTTAAACTTCGTAAAAAGTAAGGACTACCAATAAGGATAGCCTGGCATTTACTGACATTGACAGTAACCCCAAATCTGCTCGACCAATCAGCAATAGCCAGAAGGTCAGCATTTAGTAAGGAGATGCAGTCATCAAGGTGGCCAATGTCAGTATGCGCGTAGAGCTGTAGGTCATCAGCATACAGATGGTAAGAGCATTTGAGAATAGCTGTGATAGAGTTTATAAATAAAGAAAATAAGAGAGGAGAGAGTATACCGCCCTGTGGAACGCCGGTTTGCAGGTCGCACCAGTCAGAAAATTTCTGATCAGCACGTACAGCTTGCTGACGTCCACGAAGATATGATGAGAACCAATCCCGTGCCAACGAGGAAACCCCAATTTGAGACAAGATAGCCAGGAGGATGTCGTGATCAACGGTGTTAAAAGCGTTGGAGAAATCTATTAAAACTAACACCGTTAATCTCGAGTTCTCCAGGCCATTCCTGACGTCTTCCGTGACTTTAAGCAAGATGTTATATTTATGTTGTTGATATTATTATTGGGACTATTATAACCCTATTCATTTTCCAAACTCTGGTGATTATTATTGCTATAGCGATATCATTAAAATAATTACCCTCTTATGTCATCTCTACCAGGCGCTCAGAAATCTCGGAGTAATCAGATAGTTATCTGACATGGATGTTATTTTTAGATCAGACGATGCATTAGCGAAAATGTAGCAAGAAACATTTGTATCGAAACTTGTAATAGAACGTCAATCAATTATTGAGTGGATGACGTTTGTAGGTTAGTATTGAGAATGTTAAGTAACATCATAATGATTTCGAAAGAAATCCACTGTTGGACATAAGCCTCCCCCAAGTGTCGCCACAATGAACGGTCCTGTGCGCCTTGCATCCATCGGATTCCTGGTCCACCTTCCAGGAGGCCTTCCAACGCCTCGTCTTCCGGTACGTAGTCGCTATTCGAAATCCTTTCAGCCCCAACAGCCATCTGTTCTGCGAGCAATGTGCCATGTCCATTGCCACTTGAGTTTGGCGAGATAATAAAGAGGTAAGGTTTGTTTTTATTTTTAGGGTTCCGTAGCCAAATGGCAAAAAACGGAACCCTTATAGATTCGTCATGTCTGTCTGTCTGTCTGTCTGTCTGTCTGTCTGTCTGTCTGTCTGTCTGTCCGTCCGTATGTCACAGCCACTTTTTTCCGAAACTATAAGAGCTATACTGTTGAAACTTTGTAAGTAGATGTATTCTGTGAACCGCATTAGGATTTTCACATAAAAATAGAAAAAAAGCAATAAATTTTGGGGGTCCCCATACAAAGAACTGAACCTCAAAATTTTTTTTTTCATCAAACCCGTGCATGTGGGTGGTATCTATGGATAGGTCTTCAAAAATCATACTGAGGTTTCTAATATCATTTTTTTCTAAACTGAATAGTTTGCGCGAGAGACACTTCCAAAGTGGTAAAATGTGTGTCCCCCCCCCTCTAACTTCTAAAATAAGAGAATGATAAAACTAAAAAAAATATATGATGTACATTACTATAAAAACTACCAACGAAAATTGGTTTGAACGAAATCTAGTAAGTAGTTTTTTTTTAATGCATCATAAATCGAAAAAAATACACTATTATTAAAACATCGATCAAAGTTACATTACATTACAAGAACTTTTATATTATGTTACTTGCTGCTACGGAACCCTTCATGGGCGAGTCCGACTCGCACTTGGCCGGTTTTTTTAAAGCTCCTTTATTCTTGAGTGACATAAGTTATATATTGTGTACGTGGGCGAAGCTGTGGGGAAAAGCTAGTAAAGTATACAATAAAAAAAATGTGTTAATAAAAAAAAATATCCGCTTTTCATATCCGCAAAACACCCGCGTGTCCCCTCCCTAGTTTTCCATCAAGCGCGAAGACGGACGGACGGATGTGCTCGGATATAAAACTCGTCTAGCTCTAAAATAGCCGAGATTCATTCGGAGACGTGCCATCAACCATCAGTTTGGATCCGCAGACATTATCTTGTAGTGCTCGAGCTTGGAGATTTTGTGGAAACTTTTGCAAATATTGTGCAGTAATGTCTGAAGATAGAATATTTTAAGCCTTGCGTTTGAAACTAACAGTATTCCGTAGACTCGAGAAAAAAATGCCCATTTTAGAAAGAAAAGAAAGAAAGCAACAATCTATTTGCAGGAAAAGGTACAAACTTAAGACCATTCATTAATTTTTATTTATTTTTTTATTTTTTTAGTATTGTCTTAATTATTTATACAGACAATAATACAAAACATTGATCACAATACATTTACGAGGGCATCGTTTGTAAAAAAGTCGCTTATAGGTATGCACAGCATTTACAGTAGGTCTTATTAATTAACTAAGTCTTACTAATGTTTGAAGATAGAATATTTTAAGCCTTGCGTTTGAAAATAAAAATTATCCGTAGAAAAAAAAAGAAAAACATTTCATTTGCCGGAAAAGGCAGAAACTTAAGACTAACATATTTCAAACATTTTCCATTCATTCATTTTTCATTTCATTTTTTTTTAATTTTGTTGACAAAATAATAAAAATTTTGATGCGAAACGTCCGGGCAAAACGGCTGTACGCTCAGCATAATGCTGTGTCCAGACGCAAAACGCGACGGGTTCACAGTGACAGCGCTTTTTTTATGGTAGGAAAAATCATCCAATGACAACCACTGCTCTTGGGCGGAGCGGGAGATAGCGTCAGACTCTTACTGACTACTACTACTACCTCCTACCAACCCCCCCTACCCCACACCTGGCCTACTGGGGCCAGGGTTATCCGAAAGGGCGCTCGAGCCCCGGTATGAAGGCTAGAATGAACGGGGTGGGTCTTTTAGTCAGTAAGAGTCTGACACTATCTCCCGCTCTGCCCAAGAGCGGGGGTTGTCATTGGATGATTTTTTTCCACCATGAAAAAAGCCGCTAGGTGGTCAAAATACAAATGGCAAAACGGATCTCTTGTTTTTCAACTATTTAATTTAAATTATGCCTACTCTTATATATTTCAATTAAAAAATAAAGTTGCAATCATAATTCAAGCACTGTTTTTTTTTTTAAATGATATTAACCAGTGCTTGACTGCGATCCCACCTGATGGTAAGCAGTGATGTAATCGTTGATGGTCAGGCGCACTAGTTTATTAAGAGCCTATTCACTCTAGCCTTGAAGACACCCAATTTATAATCGGACGGGAAGACCGCAGCGCACGAGATCGCGCACTTTTCTACACTAGTGCGTCAAACAGTAAATTGCTTGCCTAAAAGGGGTAGGGATAAATGCGGTTTTCAAGTAAGTGTATAGAAAAAAGGCCTTATTTACCTATCATAATGTAAAAGCCAGAAATACTAGAATCGACCCACTTTCCAACACTAGAACTTATTGTATTTCACATAAAGGCCTATAGCGAGGAACAGACGAAGCGAAGCCACAATCAATGCCTTCCACAGCTATTGATACTCAATGGCTGCGCTCTACAGCTGTATTGATACTCAGAGTAGTGGGGCTTTCAAGTCGCTTTGTTCGAGAAGTAGGTCTGATGGAGGCAATATTTTAGAATAGAAAATGGTAGAAATGTCTACAAGGTAATGTCTAGGAATTTCTAGTACCCGCCATACACGCCAGGGTATACCTGACAGGTTTGCCTGTACAGTTGAGTTGAAGAAACCATGAAAAAGACACCCATATCGAAAAAGTTGATAATTACTTGCAGCCGCCATCTTGGATTTACATTTTGACAGTACAATCGGTTTCAACACCCTCGAAAACCATGAAAACGACACCCATGACGAATAATTTGATAATTACTTTCAGCCGCCATCTTGGATTTATATTTTGACAGTACTACCGGTTTCAATATCCTTGAAAACCATGAAAACGACACTCATGACGAAAAATTTGATAATTACTTACAGCCGCCATCTTGGATTCACATTTTGACAGATCTATCGGCTACAAAACCCTCAAAAACCATGAAAAAGACTCCCATATCGAAAAAGTTGATAATTTATTGGAGCCGGCCATCTTGAATTTCCATTAATAGATAATTAATTGTGATCGATTAAATGGACTTCTTACCTTTTAAAATCACCAGGAAATTTTAAAAATGATAGCTGCGTTTTTGAGTTCAAGCATTTTAATAAAGTTCGCGAAAATTAACTTAAACGTGGCCACTAGTCTCGACGCGGCACTCGCTACTGACAGCACCGCGACATTCCCTTGTTGGTCTCGTCGATGCATATGTTTGTGTGAGTGTGCCGTTTCGAGCGTTTGTAGGCAGTTTCCGTACTGTTTCATATTTTATACTGTGCTTTTACTGACTACTATGTTCACAAAACAGACGAAATAGCTTAGAATGGCCTTGTAGGCGGGGCAGGCGTTCAACAAAGTTAGGCAATGCTCATAGATCAACTACCAATAACAAACTTGCGATCTAAGTGTGCGTGGTCTGTTAGTTGCGTAATGCGCGTTCGTATTGGTTTATTGCCTGTAGTAGAGTTAAAGGGTGGGAGACAAGTGACGACATTAGTTGTAGTACAAATCAAAAAGTATTTTTTTTCTTTCATCATTTCTGTGACTGTGTCCTTCAATTACCCTTTATGTTAACCAATAGAAGGCAAATGCTGAAACAAATCTGAAAACTAATTCTCGACAAAAATTGTAAATTCAAATTATACTCGTAATATTTATCATTTCAGCGATAATCAATTTAAAAACTCGTCAAAACATAATTTTGCTTCAAAATTACGTTTCATCACCGGACCACTAGACGTACGGCGATGCGACATTGGTACATGGTGGACATCCCACCTACACGCACAAAACGTTTTGGGAACACATTCATTGTGCGTACAGCTCAAGAGTGGAATTTCCTGCCGGAGTTTGTGGCTGATGGCTACAACCCGGGAATCTTAGTCAAGAGTGAATAGGTTTCTTTTAGGCAAGCGCGTTCCATCGTCGACCGCATCGTCGCTTTCCATCAGGTGAGATAGCGGTCAAGCGCGAACCTATCAACAATAAAAAAAAATGCACAGTTTGCCCTCTGGAATGTCTGATTCGCCTGGATTTATGTAACCTTTAAAACGCGAGCGGGTACCAGGGCGTCATAAGCAGCGCGGCGGTGCACGGTCACCACTTATGAGAGTGGCGTTCGAACAAAGCGCCACAATGCGACACTCGAGGCGGAGTGACGTCTTGAGTATCAATAGCAGTTCTACAGCTATTGAGATCGAAATACAGACGTTCTTAGTAATGCTGCTACCCTGGTAATAGAAGACTAGTTTTTGATTTGACTGGCCTGTAGGTCTATTGGTTAGTGGCCCTGACTGCTATGCCGGAGGTCGTGGGTTCGATTCCCACCCAAGACAAATGTTTGTGTGATGAGCATGATCATTTGTTCTGTCTGGGTGTAATATATCTGTATAAGTTTCGAAATATATATATGTACGTATATGTTTATCAGCTGTCTAGTACTCGTAACACAAGCTCTGCTTAGCTTGGGACTAGACGGCGTTGTGTGATAGTGATAGTTGTGGAATATTATTATTATTATAGTTTATAGCTTCGTTGGTGTAGTGGTGGTGGTGAGTTGCGATCGCGTACCGGAAGAAGGCTTCCTACAAGGTGGAACAATGACCTAGTGAAGATTGCGGGAATCCGATGGATGCGGGATGCACAGGATCGTTTATTGTGGAGGCCTATGTCCCACAGTGGACGTCTATCGGCTGAAATGATGATGATGATAATGATGGTGTAGTGGTCTGTGGATTCTGTAGTTTCGATTGGTTGCGCGCCGTCCGGCCGTCCGAGCCAAGCCCGTGTCGTTGACGGTGCGTACTTTTCCACGTGCGTCACCAGGAGAGGTCGGCAGAACCATAGTTATATTCTATTTAAGCATAGTTTAGTTTTTTCACAGCTTCAAGGGACCGCAGACTTGAGTATATGGTTTTAATTTCAACTTACATACGAAACCTTTACGTGCACCCGAGATTAATGGTCTTGACAGACAGACAGACGGACGGACAACAAAGTGATCCCCTAAGGGTTCCGTTTTTTCCTTTTGAGGTACCCTAAAAAGTTTTCCATACGAAATACACAGGAGCGCAGTAGTGGGCTTTTACAGCGGAGCTCAGTAATGTGATCTTACGTGCAAGTTATCTGCGAGGTATATCGGTACATCACTCGTCATAGCGGAGTCTACATCTTGTAGCTTAGGGCTGGCGAGCAAGACAAAGTCTTAATTTCTTCTTGGTCTTTTCACTCTTGCCAGAGTAGTGAAATCGTGGTTCTTTTTTTATTATTATTGATAGGCTCGCGTTTGATGCGGATATTATGAAGCGCGGATATCCGTGGGACATCCCTACTTCATCACGGATGGCGGATCTCAACAGGCTGGATACGGACCAGGGGCGTAGCTACCGCCGTATCAATGATACGGGACCCCCGGGATACAGGCGCCCCTGGAATATAGGGGCCCCGACATCGACACAATTCATAACAGAAGATAGGCTTGCATTTGACCACCATCTCACCTGATGGTAAGCGATGATGTGGTCGAGGATGGAGCACGCTTGCCTAGAAGTAACCTATTCACTCTTGACTTAAAGACTCTTAAGTTGTAGCTATCAGGAAACGCAGACCCCGGCAGGGAATTCCACTCCTTGGTCGTACGCACAATAAAATTAAATGTGTTCCCAAAACGCTTTGTGCGTATAGGTGGGATATCTACCGTGTACCGGTGGCGCAACGCCACGTACGTCTTGTGGTCCGATGATGGAACGGAATTGGCGGAATTAGATTGTGCAATTCCAGTGCACACTCCCCGAAATGTAAACGATAGAAAACCGACAGACTAGCAACTCGGCAGCGGTGCTTTGGAGTTTCGTTTAGGTGCATCATTGCCGATGTCTCTCTTGGCTCGCCTCTCAATCGACTCGGTTATCACGATAATAAGGTTTTTGGAAGCTGTCAGGGTACACCACACGAGTCCCCGACATTTTTTTCTGCTGGCAGTCATACGTGTGCACTCTGTCCTCCAATAGCGGCCTTAGTCTGATTAGTCCATCGCATCGGTGCAATCTGCTACGAGGCCTCGTCCCGTCTATCTTGTCTTGTATAATAAGGCGTCCAATTAAGTCACTTTCACGTCGATAAATATGGCCAAAATATGAGAGTGTTCATGTAGTTTCTTACAAATTCTTCTCTTTAGAGATCTATGCTTTGGAATGTGCAATTAGCATCATCTTTCTGACTATCTGACTTCTTGACGTTTCAAAAGTGCCTGTGAAGCCCACAAGCACCATGCATGCTGATGATGCTGCATGTGTGCATGCTGTGTGTGCGATGTGTGTGATCTACACAATATTATCTACACTAATATTATAAAGAGGGAAAATTTGTATTTTTGTGTGTATGTTTGTAATGAATAAATACAAAAACTATTGTGCCGATTTCAAAAATTCTTTCACCATTGAAAAGCTACATTCACCCTGAGTAACATAGGCTATATTTATTGCCCGAGCGAAGTCGGGACGGACCGCTAGTTATCTGCACTTAATATAATAAAGAGGTAAATTTTGTTTCTTTGTTTGTAAGAGGTAATCTCTGAAAGTACTGATCCGATTGCTAAAATTTTGTCACCGATAGAAAGCTGTGTTCTCGAGTGACATAAGCTATATTTTATGTACGCGGGTGAAGCCGCGAGCAAAAGCTAGTTTGAAATAAAATGCTTTGAATTTTTTGAATCTTACAAAATGCAGAAAATTTTATATTCATTCCGGCCGGATAGTCAAAGCAAGGCCGGATAGTTAACTATCCGGTAGTTAACGGATATCCGTTTCATCTCTACCAAAGACGCACAAACTACCAGGAGGCCAGAATCATGAAGAAGACTTACCTATCTCTACATATAGTTTTAAGATTACAGAGAGTGCTTTAAAAGACAATGCTTAGACCTCCTCACGCACTGTTGCGTCTTGTCTTTAGCGAAGGTTTCTGAGTTGAGAGCACTACCTTTAACAGGAATACATAACTGATATACATGTGTGACAACATAGGAGCTGATTGCTAACTTGGTCCTAACCGAAAGATGGATTTTCGGCAGACAAAATATTGCGAACCCGGTCGCAAAGCCATCTACCGGGTTCAATTGTATTTTCAAACCATCCAGGGGCCCTCAAAATTTCATCAAAATCGATTAAGACATTTAAGAGGAGTTAGGTGACAAACACACTTACAGATAAATTATATTCATAAAGATAAGAGATGGGAATAATTGACAGCTGTCAAATCGGTTGACATGTGTCAAATTTAGCGAGTCTTTGGTGCTTATTGCTAAACTGTAGTATAATCCTAACTTTCTGATTAACTATATCATAAAATACTAATAAAGTATAAATAATTCACTTTCGAAAAAGTAGACAGTGTTTGTACTAATTCATTTGACAGTTCCAATTTTGTTTCTTTCTGTCTCTAACTCTATAAGCCAGAAAGGGATAGCAATACTTTCACCACATTATTGGCGCTATAATCTTGACAACCCTACTTCGAAATCTACAAATAAAATATCATATAGTTTAGTTAGTTAATTGCCAAATTCGCGCGCAAAGCCCACGCCTTTATTACATCTAATATTTTGTTCCAAATTTACGTTGCACCGACAGTTTGATTGAGAAACCAATCATGTTATGCCCGCCTGGTACTTCTAAATTGTAAACAGTTAGTCGATGAGTTTCCAAGAGTAAAATAAATGAAAATTCTCGTTTCGGTTTTGGCTATTAGTCACGTTCGGTTCAAAAATTACGGTTTTCGACATTTAAAAGTGAAATTCAAACATTTTCGGGTATTTGTTCGTATTTTGTGAAGTCACGTAAAGATGGAATGACCATAGATAATTGTAAATTCATTCTAGTTCCGATTTTTAAATTCTTTATTGTATATAAAACTTATAAAATATAATGTTTTTTTTTTGGTTTTGCAAAGAAAGCCAAACGACTTGGGAATTTTGTATAAAATTTAATCATTAAAAAAATAGTTATATTCGATAAGTACTTTTCATAAGGTTTTTCAATTAGTAAACTATGATCAAGATCTCTTAATCAACCTTGATTATTGAACCAGTGTTGACTACATCAGATTTAATTTTACCCTAATAATTACCAAATCGTTTGACTTTTTAGTACATTGTATATCTATGGATATAGGTAATTTCCGATAGGTACTAGGCGGGCAGAAACTGATAGATATTAGTATATTAAAGTGGTTTCCAGACGATTGATCGCAAACTGTCTAATATCAACTGCGTAATTCATAAAGCTACATATTTTGGCTAAGACTAACTACGATTTTAATCGTAATATGAATTATTTTGACATGTGGCTCTGCCGAGTAACCCAAATATCTTCTGAGATATATATCTGCTATATTAATTAACTCAGAGATTTCGTATCCGGCGCTGATATGAACTTTATTTTTAAAAGATGAAAGAAGTTTTTCATACTAAATACTTTCAATAACCTAATTTTTTTAATGACATTTAAAAGACTATTTTTAGTAGACCATGCGAATATAGTTGTCTGAATATAGGTTGTTTTTTTTTTGGTAGGAAAATCACCCAATGATATCCTCTTGGGTGGAGCGGAAGATAGTGTCAGACTTTTACTGACTAAAAACCCACCCTGTTCCTTCGTGCCTTCATACCTAGTTTGTTCAGAATCAATAAGTGTTGCCACATTGAACGATCCTGCGCGTCCCGCAACCATCGGATTCCCGCAACCTTTACTAGGTGGTCGGTCCACCTAGCTGCGTCTTACGGTACGCGGTAGCCACTCCAGAACCTTTCGGCCCCAACGGCTCCCAATGTGCCCTGCCCATTGCCGCTTAAGTTTGGCGATTCTTGGTGCTATGTCAGCAACCTTGCTTCTCCTGCGGATATTCATTTCTGATTCGATCACGCAAGGAAACTCCGAGCATAGCCTTTTCCATTGCGGACATCGGACTTAAACATTTGGAAATTAAAACTAAATCATTTAATGCAAACTTCTTAATATTTCAACATAAGTAATCTCCAACGCATCTCTGTGCTCCTAGTACATATGATCTCTAGTTATATATTCACGACCGCCTCGTTAGGAGCCGGCAGCGGCCATTTGTCAACGGTCAGGCCACAGGTGCGTTGTACATAATACTTGTAGATGACCTATGTATGTATATAGTGTTAGTGGTTTAAGGTATATAGGAAGATGTTACTATCGTAGCTCATAAAGGCATGGGTTGAGACGGGTGAAATATTATTGACTAGCTTTTACCCGTGGCTTCGTCTGCGTACATAAAATATAGCCTATGTCACCCAGGAATAAATCAGCTTTTTATTGGAGAAAAAAATCGGATCAGTACTTTCAGAGATTACCTCCTACAAACAAAAAAAAACATTACTTACCACTTTTTTATTTTGGTGTAGATAGATGAATATAAAAATACTAGCTTTTACCCGCAGCTTCGCCCACATACATAAAATATAGCTAATGTTACTCAAGAATAAAGTAGCTATGTATCGGTGAAAAAATGTTATCAATCGGACTAGTACTTTCAGAGATTACCTCCTACAAACAAAAAAAACATTACCTCTTTATTATATTGGTGTAGATCAATATAAAAATATGTAGAGGTAAGACGTATCTACTTACTAACTTTTTAGAAAAATTTCATCATCATCATCATTACAGCCGAAGACGTCCACTATTCGATTTAGGCCTCCCCCAAGTGTCGCCACAATGAATGGTACTCTTCGTCTCGCATCATCCCCTTCCTGCAACCCTTGATTGTATTAATTGTATATCTATTCTTACCTAAATATCTACACTATACAAGGTGTAAGGGACAGCCAGCTTTTCAGGAAACGATAAAAAAAATCCGCCTCGCCATACAAAATTATAAACTTAATTGGACAATTTGTATGGAGAGGACGAATTTTTTTTCGTTTCCTGAAAAAAATTTTTGTGGTAGGTGGTTCAGTTTCGTCTACTGAGCAAGCCCTTACACCTTGTATTAAAGAAGTAATGTTATTTTTTTTTTTTGTTATGTGTTTGTAGGAGATGATCTCTGAAAGTAGTAGTATTTCCCGATTGTAAAATGGTTGCACCGATAGAAAGCTGCTTTATTCCTGAGTGACATAATATGCTATATTTTATGTACGCAGGCGAAGGCGCGGGTAAAAGCTAGTCTTTGCATATGTACCGAACTTAGATGATTTTCAATTTACCAACTTCACTTTAAAAACTGGTCAAGTGCAAGTCGAACTCGCTCATGAAGGGTTCCGTAGCAGCAAGTATCATAATATAAAAGTTCTTGTAGTTCGTTGTAACTTTGATCGATGTTTTAATAATAGTGAATTTTTGTCTATGACGTATTAAAAAAAATCTACTTACTAGATCTCGTTTGAACCAATTTTCGTTGGCGGTTTGCATGGTAATGTACATCATATATTTTTTTTACTTTTATCATCCTCTTATTTTAGAAGTTACAGGGGGAGGGGAACACATTTTACCACTTTGGAAATGCCTCGCGAAAACTTCTAGTTTAGAAAATAACACACGCGTATGGGTTTGATGAAAAAAAATTTTGACTTTCAGTTCTAAGTATATTGTTATTTTTCTATTTTTGTATGTAAATCATGACGTGGTTCACAGAATACATCTAATTACAAAGTTTCAACAGTATAGCTCTTATAGTTTCGGAAAAAAGTGGCTGTGACATACGGACGGACAGACAGACAGACAGACATGACGAATCTATAAGGGTTCCGTTTTTTGCCATTTGGCTAAGGAACCCTAAAAACTGGGCAAGTGCGAGTCGGACTTACACACTGAGGGTTCCGTACAAACTTACCTATGCGGCTTCAAATGACAGCAAAACCTGAGTATCTATAAAGTTTTATTTCAACTCGATACCTCCACGCCTTCCCGAAATAAAGAGTCTTGACAGATGGACAACAAAGTGATCATAATGGAGTTCCGTTTTTCTTTTTGAGGTACATAACTCTAAAAATCTCTGCTAACATATTCATTTATTGTCAACTCAAAATGCAACACACATACTTTATTTACTGCATTTACGGTATTCGTGCATATTGTTGACAATGAGGCCATGAAGATGCGACAGATAGCTAATAACAACACTAAACATAATGTATTTTGGAATAAATTACGGTTTTTAATTAAAATACCGTTAAAATGGAGTATTGTTTTCTTATAACTAAATGTTACAAAACTTAAAATAACGCCATCTATTGGTGAGGTGATTTACTCTTTGACAGTTACCTATTTAGGTTAGAATGGTCTATAAAAATTACTAGCTTTTACCCGGGTACATAAAATATTTTCTATGTAATTCAGAAATAACACAGCTTTCTGTCGGTAAAAAAATTTAACAAACGGACCAGTACTTTCAGAGATAATCTCCTACAAAAAAAAACAACTTTACCTCTTTATTATGTTATAATTATGTACAATAAAAATACCTATATAATATTATATTAATATTATATATTTTTAGTTAGGGTGTTAGAGTAGACTTGGTTGAAAATGTTTCGGAAAATTGACATTTATTAACTCTTGTTATCGTCGGAATTTCCTTGCATGATCGAATCAGAAATGAAGATATCCGCAGGAGAACCAAAGATATAGCACGAAGAATCGCCGGACTTAAATGGCCATGGACAGGGTACATTGCTCGCAGAACAGATAGCCGTTGAGGTCGAAAGGTTCTGAAGTGGTGACAGCGTACCGGAAGACGCAGTGTTGGAAGGCCTCCTATAAAGTAGATCGATGGATGGTGGATGCGAGACGCACAGGACCGTTCATTGTGGCGACATTTGGGCGAGGCCTATGTCCAACAGAGGACGTCTTTCGGCTGAAATGAAGACGAGCACTTGTTATTACTTTTATCTTGTTTTAAATGTGAGGTAAGCGAGTTCTTCCCAGTTATTTATTTGCATGAAATGCGGTACAAGATGTTGAAATTCAATTCTGTGCGCCATTCCGTTGTAACACAATAATGCAAATTATTTTCATTTTGACATCTGAATTTGAAATGAAATAAGGAGAGGCTTCATAGAGAAAGAATTCTTTTGTACAGACAACAGTATTTTATTTACAGACAAAATTCAAATTATTAAAAAAAAATATGTTCCGAACTTCCGACTCACTGGAACCAACAACCTACCGCTGGCGTGGCGCGCATCAAGAACCATCGATCTCTGATCTCCGGAGGGAGTGAAGTAGCGACGTCTATGGTGCCACATAAGTACTAATCCTGCATCGCGCAATCAATGTTCTCTGCGCGATCTGAATATATACGACAGCTTGAAATCATCTATCGGGCAGTTGCCCACCAGACATAATACCCGTCTGGTCGGAGGATCCTCCCTTCATGGCGGTAAGTCCCCTCTTTGAGGCGTGGCTGGAAAGACCTCACGGCGTCCTTACCTTCCGCATGACGCAGGTACTCACCGGACATGGTTCGTTCGTGAGTTTCCTGTACTCGATTCATGCGGAAGTGACGCCCGGGTGTCGCCACTGTGCGGAACGCCTGGAGGAAACGGTGGAGCACACAGTCGAGGTGTGCCCTGCTTGGGCGGAGCATCACCGTGCTCTCGTGGAGGCGATCGGCGGCGGAGACCTCTCGCGCCGGGCCTTGGTTGAAGCCATGATCCGGAGCGAGGAGGAGTGGCAGGCAGTCGCCGACTTCTGCGAAGTAATGGAGGAGGCCGAACGCATCAGGCAACGGCGTTATCGCCGCCGCCGCCGCCGCCAGGATTCTGATCCCGATTTCCGGCCACCGTAGGCGCGGGCTTGCGGACATTAAGCAATGGGTAGCTCACTGTCCGGCCGTCCGGTAACTGTCCGGACTAAGCCCAAGTCGTCGACGGCGCGCACTGTTCGCGCGCGTCTCAAGGAGTTGTCAGCAACAGCAGGGACCCAGCCGGGTCGAAGCCTACTGGGGCCAGGGTTATCTGAAAGGGCGCTCGAGGTCGTTTAGTCAGTAAGAGTCTGACACTATCTCCCGCTCCGCCCAAGGGCGGGGGATGTCAATGCATGATTTTTCCCACCATAAAAAAAAACATCCTCCCTTTTCAACGGAGGTTTGCGGGACTTTACACTCCGTTCCGCTTATCTCCAAAATATAATAAATTATCTCTGTTGGTGGTCTAGCTTTGAGGTAGTCGCGTTTTTGGTCTTGTTCTGACCTCTTATTCTTAAAGGCCTGTACGTGCCTCTGCACATGAAATCTCCACTCAGGCCGATTTTGAGCTCGTGTCTCTCAAGTCGTGGGGTCAATTTCGCATCTCTTCATGTGTCTATTCTGAACAACCTTGAAGCGTAGAAACTGTCCACTACAATTAATTTTCCTTTCTGGAGTTTAGAATAGAAGCCTCTTTACTAGCCTCTGTTCGGGCATACTAGAGTACAGACATGCCCAACAGATGGCGCTAATTCATTTATTAAACACAAATTAGCGGGCACACGTCACGACTATCGACAGGTCGTACATCACGCACAGATGTCACTAGCCGCGCGTCTACCGTACGATGATCGATCGCGTTTTAAAATTAATTATAAAGGAGAACCCTGATCATTTTGTGTTACATATCTGCACTGTGATGCAATATTGAAAAATAATTAAATTTGTTAACCGTGCTAGGTTATGTTCGCTATTTTTATGAGACTTTTTCGATCGTGCTTTTATTGGAGAAATTCTTGTTTTATTTTGCCTTTGTCCTTGATATCTTTTCGAACCAATTTTTGTTTTATGCATATGAAAAGAGGCAGCCACACTGAGGCATTAGCTATCTTTAAAATCACTCGTACTAGGAACATTATTATTATTATTATACAAGGTGTCGTTTTGAAGATGCAAAATATTTCAGGAGGTTGTAATACAACTCATAATTAATCATGTGAAAAAACGATACCTGGTCAATAATCAGTTATACTTGTTATTTTATTCTTTAATTATACTAAACTAATTCGATTGATCGATGGCAGCGGGGGCGTGGCTAGGGTGTGGCGTGCGGGATGATGATTGGATGATACATTATTTATGAAACTATCGTTGCGAGTTAGTGTGTGTGAAAACGCACTTTATTTTTCCGTGTTTGTGTGTGTGAAAGAAAGCGCGGTTATAAGGCAGGTATCAGACTGGCTGCTTTTTAAGAAAGGTAGTTCACACATACCGATTTAAAAAAAAAAAAACAAAAAAAAATCCTACTCATTTTATTATTGATTCGGGTCGAGAATCACTAACATAATTACCTCCTGAAATATTTTGCATCTTCAAAACGACACCTTGTATATTCGTTATTGTACACCACATAATATACAAAAAAAAAAATACAGGACAAACATTATTGTGATTAATTTAGATAAACATATTTTTACCTCTATTTTTAAAACTCGCTAAAATAATTGTTAAAATAACCTGTGCGCAGTGTTTTTCCATTTAGATCATCATACATTTCATAATCAATAGCCTGTACAATATTTCCATAAATTCAGTGACATTTTGGGATATAAACAAATGCTTATAACTTTAACTTTACTGTTTATGAATATTATTTATTGAGACTTTACTTACATGATACCAAGACCTATTCTAATTAGCCCTTTAAGTATTTCCCAGGCTAAAATAGGATTGGGCGGGACACATCAGTCGCATGCACTCTGACCGTTGGGCAAGAGTTTCCACAAAGTGGGTACCTGAAAATGGACGACGCCGCTGAGGTCGACCTAGGAAGAGGTGGCGAGACGAAATAGATGCCGAGGGGACTGGTTCGAGGTAGCTCAAGAAAAGGATAACTGGAAGAAGTTGGGGGAGGCCTTTGCCCAGCAGTGGGACAGTATAGGCTATTAATAGTGGTGTATTCGTACACGACGTAACGAATTCCCTACTTTATACAACGTTATTTTTAGTTTATGCGAAACTTGAATATAGTTTGTTCACAATCAGTAGCTGAATGGATTCGAATAGTTTTAACACCATGTTATATTTTTTCCCAAAAATACATACCTAAAAAGGTCACAAGTTAGACACCATCGACACTAAGTACAAGGTCATGGCAGGTCATAGCGAACATCAGGCACCAACAAACAGATGGGTGCAAGTGAAAACTAACCCACAGTCGCCTGGATGGCCCGGTGACTATGTATTTTTGCTAACATAACAAACTTTATAACTTTGTGATTTTTCTTGATACAGTTATATAACATTTTGTAACTACATAAAAATACTAGACACGTGTTTCGAGTTTTGCGTATGCTAAATTTTATGTTGTATACGAGTAGGTAGCACTAAAGCCTTCCGTTCACATTAGCACATTAATTTAGTAACGAGGCGCCGTGGAAACGTGCAAGCAGTCTTTAGTGTTTAGTAGCAGCGGCTGCGAGAGCCATTGTATGCGATCGAGTGCACTGCGAGTTTTAATAGAGGAGCCTTATGAGTTCATTAGGTGGAAATGTTGAGAAAGAAAGTGTTATTGAGAATGAAATTTCCTATACAACCTTATTTTCAGTATACGCAAAACTTAAAACACCTCTCTAGTATTTTTATGTGAAGAATCCTCTACTGTGATTTCTCTCTATCACTCAATGGTTTGCTGGAAGAAAACTCAACTTTGAGTTAAGCTCGCCTATGTACATGAACTCTGATGTCCATATATTTTGTTATCTATCATGGTGTACAATAAAGAATTGAGAATCTATGTTCAAAATTTCAAAACTGTATTATGAAAAATCACAAAATTATGAGCCAGTAATGGTACCTGGTCGGCGACATAAATGTACATGGACGGGCCACCCGGCGACTGAGGGGTTGTTTTGCTCCCGCGTCCAGCTGTGCCCTGATGTCCGCTATGAGTTGCCGTGTTTTGTACTCAATATCGGTGGTGTCCAACTTGTAGTGACCTTTTGTAAATATTTCTGGGACGCGGACCCGGAACCGACCCGGTTCTGGAATAAGCGTTTCGCTTCGTCGTTTATTTACATCAAAGGACTGGAATAATTTGCCTGCTTGCTTGCACCTAAATGCAGGCAAGCGGGCAAATTATTCCAGTCCAGTCTTCAAATTTAGTTTGAATAGGTTCTTAATAAACTAGCGCGTCTCATCATCAACGACTGCATCACTGCTTACCATCAGGTGGGTTCGTAGTCAAGCGCTAGTTTATATCAATAAAAAATCTATAATTCCAAACAAGGTCTTCTTCCATTTTTTTTTTTTTTTTTTTTTCTAGCCGTTGCTGTCCCACTGCTGGGCAAAGGCCTCCCCCAAGTCTTTCCAAACTTTCTTCTCCTGCGCCGTTTCAAACCAGTCCTTGCGGTACGCGTCCAGATCATCCCGCCACCTCTTTCTAGGCCGACCTCGACGGCGCTTCTTCCATTATTGTAAGTAAATAAAATAAATATCGCGGAAGGAAGGCCTCGTTTGTCATCTAGCACATAACCGCGTCCTGTAAACACCGGACCCTGGCAACCAGCCAGAATATTGTTGGACGAAGAGACAGCTCCGTGATTTGTTGGCGCCCTGGTCTCGTGGATGTTTTTCTGATTCTACGTGATACGACTAAGGATACCGTAATTTGGCTTCGTTTATTTAGTCTAACCTTATTTACTTTGCGTATTTTATTCCATCATCACTGCTCTTGGAAGTTACATAAATATTAGGACAAACATACTGATACATGAGATTTCGAAGGTCATAAATTGAAATAAAGTAACTAGGATTGCAGTTAAGAGCGGTGATGGCTAAGTGGTAACGGCCCTGACTTTCGAGTTTTAGGTCGCGGGTTCCAAACCCAGCCAGGCTTTATGTAATTTATTTCATCACCACTGCTCTCAAAACGGCATGTCCTAAAACCAAAAGTTTGAAGACATGTGACATTCATCAAACCGCACTGGGCCCACCTGGTCGTTTTCAGTCCATTCCCTCTCCTAAAGAGGAGGCCTGAGTCCCAGCAGTGGGAACATTAAAAGGCTAATTATATTATATGCCGAATTTCGGCGACAGTCCCAGTTTCGGCCGAAACCGAAAACGAATCTTCCTTACAAGGATTATATACCTATTAAGGAAAAAAATATATAATAATCAGTCTTTAATTTTTTTTAATCTTTAAATCACACAGCTATGCAGTCTTCGACATTTCACTTGTTGGTAGGTATGAAAATCAGCATAACAACATCGATTAATTATTTTAGGATGTTTACTACCTACTACTGCAAATAAAACTTACAAAATCACACGTAAACTCACAACAAACAAATCGAACTGTAAACACAAGCTAGTCACGATATGATTAGGCAAGTGGAGGTGGCATAATGTCTTTGTCGCTTACTCACTTGGATTGAATTTGACGCGCAGAACATGACCGATCAAACTGCGAGAACTCCCGAATACAGTGTCGGTTTGTTTATTTATTTTTATTTATTTATTAAGAAATACATTACAAGCTACTACAGTACTGAAACCAAAACGCTTGTAACTAGTACAGACCAGAAAATGAAATAAAATTAATTATAGTACAATTTTTATTCAAAATTATAATAAAAGAAGACAAATCATACAGAATAAAATGTCATATAAAATAAAATTGTCACAGAATTAAATTGTTATATAAAATAGAATGATCAAGTAAAATAAAATTGTCATAAATAATAAATTCGTCGCAAATAATAAAATTTAAAAAAAAACCTCATTTTAAATAAAATTGACAATAGAGGTGTCAAATAAAAATAGCATTAAAGATAAATAAAGTCAAATAGAAAGAAAGAAAAGAAGTTAAAAGAAAAACACAAAACATTTTGAATATCACACTTTGTTAGGAAAGGTCATCATTTCTTTCTTCAGCACGATGGTATGGGTTTGTAGTTTCGGCAGGTTTGCCGCTGATACCACAACAGAACCGAAACTCGTTCTTTTGCCGAAACTCGATCGAAAACCGATGCCGAACTTTTCGGTCGAACCCTACCTACTAGAAACAATATTTTTACGCACACGTGTTCTTAGAATCAACTAGAATTTCCGGTTATTGTAAGCGTTGGTGGTAGTTTTCTATAATTACAGCGGAAATACTGGGAAAAGGCGCCTTATGAAGACAAATACCTTCCTGTTTCGTAAACTGGCATTATACTTAAAATGTCAGATGTTGAAGATCTTTCTAGACACTTGCTACTAGCTAAATCAGTAATTATGAACTTATTTATGAATCCTTTGGACTGCAGTGGGACACAACGGAATCGTAATAATAATAATATATGAACCCTTTGAGCTGTTGATTTCGTTGAAATCACATCAAAGGTATATTTTTAAGGTGGGAAATCATCCAATGACTTTTCCCCTCTAGGGCGGAGTGGCAGGGTGTGTCTTTTATTATTTTTACAAAGGCACTGAACTTCCATATTTGTTACCGAACAACTATCGGTTCAAGGAACGCTGAATCTACATCCCACATTTCAACAAACTAGCGAGTTAGTCAATATTTTTTTATTCTATTGTATTGATACTATGTAGGTATATGGCTATGTATCACATAGTAGTCTGACACTCCCTCCTTTTCCACCCAGAGTCATCATCATCATCATCATCATTGCAGCCGAAAGACATCCACTGTTGGACATAGACCTCCTCCAAGCGTCGCCACAACGATCGGACTTGTGCGTCTCGCATCCATCAGATTCCCACGACCCTCACTAGGTTATCAGTCCACCTTATGGGAGGTCTTCCAACTTTGCGTCTTCCGGTACGCAGTCGCCACTCCAGAACCTTTGGGCCTCAAGGGCCATCTGTCCTGCGTGCATTGTGCCCTGCCCATTGCCTCTTAAGTTTGACGATTCTTCGTGCTATGTCGGCAACCCTGGTTGGTTGTCCTAAGGAAATCTTCATTCCTAATATGAACTTGAACACGCAACGAAATGCCGAACATATCCCTTTGGGTGACTTTAAGCTTTCTGATGAGACCCATTGTAAGCGACCTCGTTTCGGAGCCATATCTCATCACTGACAACACGCACTGGTCATAGATTGACTGGCCTGTTGGTCTAGTGGTTAGTGACCCTGACTGCTATGCCGGAGGTTGTGGGTATAATCATTGGTTCTGTCTGTGTGTAATTTATCTATAATATGTACGTATTTAGAAATGTATATAAGTATGTTTATCAGTTGTCTAGTACACATATGTTCTGCTTAGCTTGGGACAAGACGGCGTTGTATGATAGTTGTGGAATATTATTATTATTATAGACTTTTGTCTTGAGGCACCCAGAGTGGTAGAAATTATTTCTCACGTAAAAAAGGTGTTTTCAAGCAAACATTAAATATATTATCTACAGAAAACGCTTTACAAGAAAGAAAACAAGTTACAGCTAAAATAATAAAGTGTTTTCTCTCGAATCCCGATCTACAAAGACTTTAACAGAGCTTACAGTTCATCTTGAGATAATCAAATCAATTGAACGTAAGCTCCTTACGACGGACTGGGAAACAAAATCGTTTGTACTCTAACTTTTTATTCTTTGCTTGTTACAATTGAATTGATTTTGATTGAACACAATTTGTTTTAGTTGTTGGGTGGCGATCGATAGATGGCGCTGTTTTCAATTTTAGGTTATGCTATTTCAATTTTATGTGTTTATAAAAGTGTAATAAATTAATAAAATTACGTTATTTTGTTTCAGGTAAACATTTTGATAACTCTGCAGCGAACCAGTACATAACAAGCTTCTAGGTATGACCTACTTAGGATAAGAATTATTAAAACAACTTAGCATTAAAAGTACCTAACTATAATATTAAAAGAAACTAGGCGTTCGCGCATTCTTGCAAAGGTCCGGCGGTACTTCACACTTGGGGTTCTAGTCTGCTATTTTTATAAAGTTCATTAGATTTATATATAGCGTATAATCAGTCTTTAAATGTTCCCATGCTGGAACTCAGGTCTCCTCTCCGGGAGAGGGTATGGGCCGTAATCCGCCACGCGGGCCCAGTGCGGGTTGGTGGATGTCACATGTCTTGGAATTTTTGGTTCACCGTTTTGAGAGCAGTGGTTATGAAATAAATTACACAAAGTAATGCGCCTGGCTGGGTTTAAACCCGCGACCTACAACACGTAAGTGGGGGCCGTTACCACTCGGACACAACTGCTCTGTATAAACGCCTGTACGTTATAATAATTTCTGTATCTCTCTAACTTCCCAACAACCTCAGACGTCACAGAAATAGGCCAGAGTATTGTCACCAACCTGACCCATATCTATAGTGCTGGCTATTGATCTCAAGTAAATGTCGCCAGTTATTCATAGTCAGGCCTACTAGGCTAAGTTTGAGAGCAAGTGCGAACTTATCGAAGTAGGCCTTTGCTTTCAGAAGATGTGTCAGAGGGTATGGCACGTTGAGGTGAGTGGGTGCTACGCTACGTGTCGCGAGTTCAATTCCGTTTTAATTTTTTTTTCGTCACACACTTATTAGTGTCGCGAGTTCAATGACCTGTAGGTAATTAGTACGCAACGCCGACTACTACCTACAGGTCATTGAACTCGCTCAGCTGACGTTTTCTCAAAGAAATTAATTTCATACATGCGTAAATTAATACGAGTTTTAAAAAAAGGTACTTTATTTTTTATATTGTATATATAAGATAGTTTTTCATAATATACCGGATCGACCCTCCGCGGTACGATCAAAATTTAACGGGGTATAATTTTGGTGTCCTCAAAAACACTGCAATTTTCCCCACCAACGAATAAAGTAACCAGCTAATATTCCAGTCGGCTTGTGAGCTACAACTATAAATCATTGTTCCTTAATACAGCCTGCAACACGTCCCACCGATCATAACAAAGCAACGTTACACAAAGCCTGAAATAACTCTTTAATTTACTCCCAAGAAATTAATAAAATAACTTACGACAAGTTTGCCTCGTCCGGGAGTCGAACTGGCGGCCCTCGTAAACTGTTATTTACGAGGTAGCTGCCTGGCGGCGTGCCAGACTCTTATGTGGAAGTCCTAGGTCCCAAATATTGTGGAAGTCTAGGCTTAAGTTTTACTACATCGCTATTTGCGTCGATGTTCTTGTAGCTTAAAGAAACCTGTTTAGCTATACAAGGTGTAAGGGACAGCCCTCCACAAACTTTAAGGGCTTGCTCAGTAGACGAAACTGAACAACTTTCCACAAAAATTTTTTTCAGGAAACGAAAAAAAAATTCGGCCTCTCCTTACAAACTGTGCAATCAAGTTTATAATTTTGTATGGTGACGCGGATTTTTCATGAAACACATGCATGTGCACTGTAGGATCATCTGTATCCATACTATTATAGCATAGCATAATAAGTCTTATAATGTTCCCACTGCTGGGATTAAGCCTCGACGATCTGCTATTGGAGAAGGAACGTACCGTAATCCTTCACGCGGTTCCAGTGCGGGTTGGTGAATGTCACATGTCTTCGAATTTTTGGTTCTAGGACGTATGCCAGATTCCTCATGATGTTTTCCTTCGCTATTTTGAAAGCATACCTACTAACAGTGTGAAAATAGTAACCCACCTCAAAAAAAGGTCCTAACTAAATAATTCAATTTTTTCATAGGCAGAAAATAGGAAAAATTTCTAAACTTCTAGTTTTTTTTTACTAGGCATTACTGTACCACTGCTGGGCAAAGGCCTCCCCCAAGTCCATCATAAGGGTCAACTCACACCGAAAGAGCGGCGAAGGGCAGCAACCCGTTTACCGTTCATAGAATTCGCTGGAATTCCCGCGGCGCCGCGGGCATCCGCGCGACTCGTTCGAGTTTCTCATGCGATAATAAGTATTATAGCAATGAAAATAAAGTTAAAACTCATATGACACTGAAACTGCGATCCGCTTCGCTGCGCTTCGACGCTCTTTTGGTGTGAGTTGACCCTATCTCTCTTCTCCTGCGCCGTCATTAACCAGTCCTCGCGGTACGTGTCCAAAACATCCCACCACCTCTTTCTAGGCCTCGACAGCGCTTTCCTTCAGTAGGAGCCTACTATGTGGCGACACTTGCCCAGCCAGTGGTTCCTGTGTATACGACTGACATGACCCGCCCAGTCCCATTACTTCTCATATTTAAAAAAATCGGCTTCAGCTATAAAGTAACATTTAGTAATAAATCGCATTACAAACACAAACGCATTGCATATTTACGATGCTAATTTAACATGATCATTACAGCATTTTAATGAGAATTTTTAATTGAATACTACTTATTAGTAGGTAATGCAATGTCTAGTTATCGCTAACCAGCTATAGCCTGTGTGGCTCAGAAATGTGTAGATAAAATGAATAAAAAAAAGATAAGTAACATTTTGTTAGTATTTTTCATTAATTTAATAATTTATAAATAATTACTAGGTAATATATATACAAACTTAAAATAATAATATGTACAAACGATTAAAAAAGGCTAAAAAACGGGAAAAACTCACAGGGCATCAAAAAATTCGTCCACATCGATGTCAATGGGAAAATTGAAAAACCTCTCTCTATGTCAACTGAGGTAAGGTTAACTTTATACACTTCCTTCAAAGCAGAAAGAAATTTTTTGCTGTATTTCTGATAGTATCATAAAAAAATATTTTGCTCTTTATAATCGATCTCAGTATTTGAGGTATATAACAAATTGGATCGACTTCTTAATAACTGCATTCTATTCATATTTGGCCTTCGTAAATATGATCACATTTCTTCCTTCCGTTCTCAACTTAAATGGCTGCCTATCCGTCAGAGGAGATCCCTCAGATCCCTCTGCACGCTCTTCACCATAATGAACGATCCTTGTGCTTCTGATTATTTAAAACAATATTTTAAAGTGTTGGGCAGTTCTCATAATCTTAACCTTCGTACATCCAAAAACATGTTTCTTCATATTCCTTCTCACCGTACCGCGTACTGGCTTTATGTCCGATTCTTACGCTGTTTCCACCATAAAACTCTGGAATGTGCTTCCCCTTGACATCAAAAAAGCTGAAAGTAAATATTCATCAAACGTAAAATTCGGAACTACTACTTGAAGTCCTCTCGACCTTAGTTCGGTCTTCGTTCAGAATTGTTGTTAAGTTCTCGTAATGATTTTATATTTTTCATTGTATTTATTAGTTTATTATTTTGGCATAGATATGTATTTTATTTTTATAAATATTCTATTATTATTTATTAAATCTGTTATTTGTTTATTGTGCAAACCTACCACAGTGTTATCCTTTTTAACCCAAAGGTTGACTAGTAGAGAATGCCTTGTTGCATTAAGTCCGCCTATGTACCACTACTGTACATGAAGTTTAAATAAATAAATAAATATCCACTTTATTCTTTCTCTATATGAATTCAGTGTAAGTACATAAATAACTCTACCTAATCCCGAGCTCTGCTGATTATGCTACGCCTCTGTTCATACACCCTTTGAATTTTCTTTTCATATTTGAATTATCATTGAAAACGGAATTCTGCAAATTATTAAACACTATTCAACGTAATTTATTGATTTGCGCTGAAAACTAATTTCATAGTATTATGAAACCAGTAATTCAGCTATAAAACAACAATTTGATTTAACTAATTTGAAATATTCATAGAAATTGGGAACATATAACATTATATTGCGTTTTGAATAATTCAAAAAATTTTCTAGTTTTTTTATTTATTGACAATTTTAATTAATATTATAGATTTTTAATAATCGTCATGGAAGGTTATAACGGGCATGAGGCACCAGCAAACAGTGGAGAGCAAGTGCAAAACAACCCCTCAGTCGCCTGGATGGCTCGGTGACTATGTATTCTTGCTGACATATAACTTTGTGATTTTTCATGGTACAGTTATGAAATTTTGTGTATAAAAATACTAGACACGTGTTTTGCGTTTCGCATATTAAATTAATGTTGTACATAATCATTTTATTTTTTATTTTTATAAATGGTCATACCAAAACCTATTGTGACACTATTTTGGCAATACAAAGGCAAACTATAGTAATGCCAATAATTCCAAGAAGTATCGTGTATGTAGCCCAGCAGTCGCTCCATGTAAAACGCGGGTATTCAGCTGCTCCCGGTTCGACAAGAAGCCGACTCAAAGCTAGATGGGGAAAAAAGGCTTGTTCATACATGTGTACCTACATGGCTTTAAGAAATCGCCGCAGTTTAAAATATCGCACTGCTTTGTGATCTTATCGAAAAATTAACCATATTATGGGTTCTTTTCTTAACACGTAACTTATGCGACTTTGTGTGTGTTTTGTTGGTGGCAATTTGCAGATTTTCAGGATCACGAAGAATTTGACAAATACTGAATACAGAATAGTGAATTTATAATTCAGAAACCGGCCATTTCACATATAAATATTAACGCCTACGTCAAATAATGAAAAGTACCAACCTAATAACAATTAATTTCAGCATAACTACCAACCTCTGTCACCCATAACATTATAATTCCTCAAACAATTAGGAAATATCTCCGCTCTATAAATCACGGGCTACTAAAACCATTAAAATTATTGAGTTTGAGTACAATACGGGGTGTTCTAAACGGCCGCTGTCCTATACAGGGTGAGAACATAATGGAACGCTATTAATTCATTAGTTATAACTGTCGGGGGGACGTATGCGGCGAGAGGGGGTGGTTGGGCTTATTAGGTAAAGAAATATCGGTGCTAAAAAGGTAACACAATATTCTTTCTTCCTTTTTACCTATATTGTTTGTCTCTGGGTTCCGTGAGAGAAGTTTTTGGTGAGATTTCTTTGAGTGAAGTTCAGTGACTGTTTTGATTATTCGTAAATTGATTCCTGGTGGATATTATGGTGAACATTGGTGGCCGAGTGGTAACGGCCTCGACTTACGAGTTGTAGGTCTCGGGCTCGAACTCAGCCAGGCGCATTACTTTCTGTAAATAAAATTTAAGCTATATTTTTGAACCGTTTGGAGTTGCAACTCTCGGATCGTGGGGTCCGCCTCCGGGTACTCATAAATTGTATAAAGATCTGTCGAAACGTCTAGTTGACACTTCGCGTAACCTGCCTGGTTTTAACCTCAGACAGACAGAGGGACGGACAGAGGGTATATGCCATACAGCGAAGAACCAAAGTTACCGACACAGCCCAAAGAATCGCCAAACTTAAGTGGCAGTGGGCAGGGTACATTGCTCGCAGAACAGATGATCGATGGGGACGAAAGTCTCTGGAGTGGCGACCATGAACCGGAAGTCGTAGCATTGGAAGGGCCTCCTACAGGGTGGACCGATGACCTGGTGAAGGTTGCGGGAATCCGATGGATGCGAGACGCACAGAACCATTCATTGTGGTGACACTTGGGAGAGGCCTATTTCCAACAGTGGATGTCTTCGGCTGGAATGATGACGAATGATTATGGGAGTGGACACTCCGTTCACTATCCCCCACTGAATCTGCAGCACTCGCGACTGTAGCAGGGATGGAGGAGTCACAAATACAACCACTTCACATGTTGTAAAACTGTCTTAGAACTTTGGAACTGTAAACAGTTTGAAACTTTTTGGTTGGAACTTTTTGGATGGAACTCTTGCTACTAGAGTCTGTCTAATAAGTTAAACGACTTGGGTAATTATTAAGATTTAATGAAATCTGATGTAGTCAACACGGGTTCAATAATCAAGGTCAATAAAGAGATAGAGATCATTGTTTACTAACAGAAGAACCTTATAAAAAGTATCGAATATAAATATTTTTGAAATGATTAAATATTATACGAAATTCCCAAGTCGGTTGACTTATTAGACATACTATATTTTCAAATAATATTCATTGCGAACCTAGCCGCCGTGCGGAAAATTTTAACACCGCGATCTAGAAGTCGAAACTCAACTAACAGTGCCATCTTTTGGTCAAAAAGTAAACAATATTTCCAACAGGTAGGTTACAATAAAAGAGAAATGGAACCAAAAAGTTACTTCTTCAGAAAAAGTTTGAATACAATTTAATTACAATGTCACTACAATAAAATACTCCTTGATTACCGTTCCAACTTGAGTTACAAAGTAAAAGGGTCGTATTTCACAGTTTTGTGTGTTCTGTCGACGGTTTACTGTTCTCCGCTTCCCTGACCCCACTCACGACAATTTTACGATTAGTTAATGACTAAAGAAATTGTTACTGACTACTGTCTCGTTTGAAGTACACTTTGTTATAAACTTTTTAAGTTTTCAACCGAGGGTTTGACTCAAATAAACAGGACACGGTCAGAGCTTAAGTCTACTATTTTTATAAATTCGTCATTCCAACACGATCCCATTATCATTTTGCTAAAAGTTTGTAGTCTACTAATTCATAATGATCGATCATTGATCGGTCAATGGTCTTGTAATAGAATTGTGGTAGAATGACAATATCGAGCTTATTAAAAGCACTAATTGCGCAACGACGTTGTAATGGTAGGACACTGATCAAAGGAACTGTCAAAATTTTTGCTTATTTAACGCATACGTCAAAAAAACAGTGAATTTGTTGGTACGACAAAAATACATATTTTTTTTCGCGATTCGTAAAAATCGAGACTCCATTCGGCAATTGAACTATTTAAATAAGTAAGTTTGTACGAAAGAAATCCTCAGTGCGCGAGTCCGACTCGCACTTGCCCAGTTTTTTTATTTTGATAGACTCCCGCTTGACCACCATCTTACCTGATGCTAAGCGATGATGTGGTCGACGATAGAGCCCGCTTGCCTAGAAGTAACCTATTCCATATACTTTTGGCTTAAAACCTCTCAAGTTGTAGTTATCAGGAAACACAGACTCCAGCAGGAATTCCACTCCTTAGCTGTACGCACAATGAATGTGTTCCCAAAACATTTAGTGCTAATGAATGGAAGATCCACCAAGTATGCTCTGAAAGACTTTACTATTAAAACCCACCGGTACTCCTTCGGTTACCCTTTGGATATCCCACAGGCTCTATAGTAGGTACCTATACTAACTACAATTAATTTCTGCAGACAAAGCGATACGCAAAAGCTAACTATCTCAATAAATTTCCAAAAACTACACGAGCCCATAGCAAAACTTCCAAAAAGGCACTGCGCCGCTCCAAATACCGGCCATCTCCTACCATTCATCATCGGAGCAAGTACTAGGGTTGCAGAGACAATACGGTAGTTATTCAGTGAATGGCTCACAAGATGGATGGCACAGTGGCGGTTAGTAGTTTTTGTGATATTGGACACTAAACGGGCGAAGAAATATGACAGTGGGTTGGTTTATCGGGCTTGATAGACTAATGAGCAAATATCTGAATTATAGCAAGAAAGAAAACATGTAAATTTGGCACACATTGAACTAACAAGTACAAGAACAACTTTAAAGTAAAAAAAAAAAACAACAGCAATATACAGTTGCCATATTGAGCGCTCGGCGTCAGAGTGGGGATCGCTTTGTGGATTCCATACATTGGCTAGCCCATCGTCTTCGTTGTTAGATACATGCAGCGATGCAGGGAACGATTTAGGAGTGACGTCTATGACGCGATGGCGCGGCGAGCCAATCACAGACGATCCCCGCCCCCGCGTCTCACTTCGCACCATTAAAGAGACCGAATATTTGACAAGCTCAAGTGTTAAAGCGCAAGTGTTAAAGATCCGTGATGGCAACTGTACTTAGGTCTGCGATTCCATGAAGCTGTGAAAAAATCAAACTGCTGTTTGGATTCAGTACCCCTGGAACACCGTATTCTATTTGTTATTTGTTAACTAAATGTAAACAATCTTAACATGTCTTTTAAGGTCAACTCACACCAAAAGAGCGTCGAAGCGCAGCGAAGCGAAACTCGGAACTCGAAATTCCCGCGGCGCCGCGAGCATCCGCACGACCCGTTCGAGTTTCTCATGCGATAATAAGTATTATAGAAATGAAAATAAAGTTAGAATTCATATGACACTGAAACTGCGCTCCGCTTCGCTGCGCTTCGACGCTCTTTTGGTGTGTGTTGGAGCCTTATCTAAAAATATTTACAATTATTAACTAAATTTAAATAATCTTTGTATGTCGATTTATCTTCGCTACGAGTAATATTATAAAGAGGGGAAATTTATATTTGTGTGTGTATGTTTATAATGAATAAACTCAAAAACTACTGTGCCGATTTCAAAAATTCTTTCACCATTGGAAAGCTACATTCACCCTGAGTAACATAGGCTATATTTATTGCCCGTACGAAGCTGGGGCCGCTAGTTTTAAATAAAAAGATATATCAAGATTGTTTACTTTTAGTTCAGTACCTAAATAGATGGAGTATAGTACTTTATGTTCTCTCTCTCTCTCTCTCTCTTTTGCCTAGCCTTGTCCCTTTATTTGGGGTCGGCTCTCCTCGTACCGCGGCGCCAGGACGCTCGGTCCCAGGTTGTCTGTACATCTAGTTGTGCCCGCTTGGTATCTCTATTTACGGTTGTCCACCACGTAGAAAGTGGTCTCCCTTTGCCTCTCTTTTTATTAGGAATGGCTAAAGCCCTTTGAACGCAATAGTCGCTGTCTCGCCTCATCACATCTCCAAACCACCTTATACGACTCTCCGTCATCTTTTCTGTACTTTATGTTCATTCATAGAGATATGCTCGTAAACTAACTTTGTTGCAGTTTGCATAAGTTGTACAGATAAACTTGAATCTAAAGATAAAGGATGCAAAAACGAGCGCAGCGAGCTTCGGAACATTTGCACCTCGTCTCAGATATGCTAAGTTTTCTGAGTCTTCTTGTTTTTAATTTTATTTTCATATTCAAGTTATTTTATATTTTACTAACAGACAGAGGGTTTTTTTACGTTTTTTTCGGTGGGAAAAAGCCTCGTCCTTAGGCAGATTCTTACGGACTAAAAAACCCACCTGTTCCTAATTGCCTTTCGGAGCCGAGCCCTGTCGGGAACAGACCCTAGCTCCAGTAGACTGACCCAGCTGGGCACCTACGGTTGCTGACAACTCCTTGAAACAGATAGAGGGGTGTAAGCAAGGGGGTGTCCTTGCACCCCTGTCCAGCGCACATTTGATAAACATTTGACCCGAGGGGTGCAGTGACAAACTTGCATGTGTATGCATGCATGCTACGACTCGTGGTGGTTGACGCGCGCTCTCAAGATTAATGTAATAAAATTGTAGCGACGCGAGCACGCACACTTGCGTCTGCACAAGTGCGGAAAACAGTCAATTGCAGTGCTAAAAGCAATTGAGAAAAAAGCATGTTTTCGAGTAATTGTATTGTACCTAAATTATATTTGTGGTAACGTCATGACACTAAAAATGTCACATTTTAACTCTTCTGTAACTTAGAGAGTTGTGTTTATTGGTTTTAAAGGAAATAAAAACATAATTCATTCCATGATGATGAATGAATGAATAACGAACAAATGAATGAATGATATTTATTTTGAAACTGAATTGCGAATTGCACAAAAACATACCTACGAAAAATTCTTTGCGAGAGATTTTCAATGTACATTAAAGTTTGACAAATATTCAACTTCAAATTCCTAATTCAGATATCGGACGACAATCTCGTCAAGAAAACAAACGTCAAGAACCTGTCAAAATGTTGAGTAATGACGTGTTTGACAGTTTGCCGAGTTGCTTTGTTCTAGTTTGAAGTATTACAAGTGGGAGTAGTAGCAAAAACAGCTAGGTACAGAAGACAATCTCATGTATGTACTTCACTTTTTATACCTACGCTCGGTGGACGCACACTAATGAGCGTTTGAGCCGGAACCGTTCGATGAGTGGGCCGAGACGCGACCGAGATATCGTGTCCGTGAGCGGTGTTTATGTGTGCGTTGCTCGAGCGCGCTTTGTATGTAGATTGACTTCTGTACCTATCTATTTTGTGGTAGTAGGTTCTTTGCTGGTTTCTTTCAGGTGAATTTCAGCGACTGTTTTAATATTCGCAAATTGATTCCTAGCAGATATTGTGATGTAAACTTGTTGTAGTTGTGTATCTCTCGTGTGTGCGCAACTGGACAATATGTGGAATCATTGAAACAGCCGCCATCTCGGTGAGATGGAGCTGAGAATGTTATTTTAGTGGCTGACTACCTCAGCGGAGTTTGCCGAGAAGGCTGACTTGATAAATTTGCTGATAGATGCTGCAAAAAATTAGAACATGTTCATTGCATCACTGCTTACCATCAGGTGGGATCGCAGACAAGAACTAGTTAGGATGTTATGGAGCTGAGTGTTGCAGTGACAAATCTCCACGTGTATCAAACGATGTTTTTCAAAACACTTACGAAGAAATAAATAAACGGGTGTTGACGTGGTCTCTTAGCGCCCAGCCTGACATGGCTGAGACGAGCTCGCGCACTTTTTGGCACTAGTGTGGAAAATAGTAAATTGTTTGCCCAAAGGCGGTAGGGTAGTATTGAAAACTATCTACTATAAAAACTTCACACTGAAACTACAAAAAAAATAATAATTAAAAAGTAATTCAAATTTTTAAGCGCATGAACTTTTTTCATTTTCACACTTTTCAACTGTTAGACAATAAAATAAAACTAAACTTCGGAAAAGGCATTTTTCGATCAAGATTCACGACAGAACACATTTTTCGCTCTAATCAAACACCGCACCCTCTTCCACCTTGCAAATTCGTACAAGGTTTACATTCAATCTCCTAACTCCAACTTCTAATAAGAGATGGCGCCACTTTCAATGGCAGCGAATTTATTACTTTTTACTCGGTGAAGTGAATTACCTGAATTATGGCCTACCCCCTTTCTAAAGGGGGTGAAGATACATATAGAATGTCTCTGTATGTGTGTCTGTGAGTTATTTGCGTTCCAAAGGGGCGAAGAATCGGCTGTTCTATTGAAATTTGGCAATAAAGCCTCTTCCAGGGGCGTAGCTACCGCTGTATCAATGATACGGGGCCCCCTAACAGCAAAAATTCGTAACATGTCATCCACAACCTTCTATTCTGAAATTAATGAGAGATAGTTAATGAACAATTACTAAACGATAGGATAGGACGTTCTATGTTTATAGCTGTTTGTTGTAGCATTCTTCACATAAGATCACAATACTTTTTTTACTTTCTTCTCCATAGAGACCTACTCTTTGGAACGTGCAATTTAGCTTCACTTGTTTGACTGACCGACATTTTGACAATTCAAAAATGCCTGTAACTGGTTTATTTGAAATAATCGTTTCTGATTTCTGATACTCTCTTCTATTCCAAAATACTCCAATAAACGAGGTTATCGGTCCCTGTCTTACATAACTAATTACATAATTAGTCTGGTTTTATCTTTCAACAACCTATTGTGACTTTCTCAAGTCTCTGTGCTAGTAGGACCTCATCATCGTCATCATTTCAGCCGAAAGACGTCCACTGTTGGACGTAGACCTCCCCCAAGCGTCGCCATAACAACCGGTCCTCTGCGTCTTGCAACCACCGCAGTAGGTCCTGCGTTGTAAAAAAAAAATACGCTAACATTTGATATGGGGCCCCTTTGGACGCAGCTACGCCACTGGCCTCTAATGCGTGATAGGTTCATCGTATTGAATTTTGGTAACATGGCTGCCGGTGATAATTTAGTAATATATTATTTTGAACAATGCAGTTAGAGAATGTTTTGTGGTTCCCGCTGGAAAATGGGTTACGTACTGGCAATTTTGTTAACGGCCTTATTAGATGGTTCGGGGTGGGCCAAATTTTTGTAACATTTATTATGAAACCTCAATATCAGTCATGGTGTAAAAGTAACCTAGAAATATGACCTGAATTACCTACTAGGTAATAGGAGCTGCGTGATTAGGATATATTAACTAGACCCTGACCTCCTCCTCCTGGCGTCGTTTATCCTCCATGCTGAGGGTTGTTTTTCCACCGTCGGCGTATTTAGGATTTTTTTTATAGGGGGAGGGGGGGCTGGTACTTGTCGTGCTTGATTTTTTTGAGATTTATCAGTATTTTGGCGTCTATTTCGGATTCATCGTCCGATATTTCTGTCCGATAGCTCTAGACTATAAAAGGGAAAGCATCGCACACTCCACCCCCACCTATAAATAGACACCAGTCATTATTGTAGAAAGGATTTGGTCTGACCAACACAACGGTCTTTTGCCTCTGGATTTTTTTCCATTTAGTTTTCTCCTCAGCAATAGTTTTTTCATATTATCTTCTCTCTTTCTGGTAATATATGGCGGACATCCCACCTGTACACACAACACGTTTTGGGAACACATTAATTGTGCGTCCAGCTGAGGAGTGAACTCCTGTGTTTGCTGTTAGTTACAACCTGGGGATCTTTAAGGTGAATAAGTTACTCTTAAGTAACTCACTAGGTACTCCATCGTCGACCACATCATCGCTCACCATCAGGGATGCTATTCTTTAAGAGAGCAGCGACGAATCGAGGCTGTTTTCTTAGAGAATAGCACCCCTGGTGAGATAGTGGTCAAATGCGAGCCTACAAGCAATAAAAAAAAAAACAAACGTGGCAAAAAATATGAAGAAATTAAAAAAAAAATGCTTTTGACTGTCCATAGTGATGGCGATTTTCGAAGCACAGAATCGATTGGTCTTATTCTGACTTACACTACCCAGTATCTGGGTTATCTACACGACCCATAACAAATTCAAACCACATAAATATTAGCACATTTGTAGTAACGTCTCGTTCGCCGCTCGATCATGTTTCTTTCGTAATATTTTATAAACACAGTTAGAGTGTTGATTTATGGCGCATCGAGTGCCTGAGGATAGCTTGAAACGCGACACCCTTGACACCAATTCACATGTTTCAGCCATGTTATGATTTAGATTCGGTGGTGTTTGATCTACTTGGGAGTTCTCATCGCGAAAAGCAAAATATTAAAATCTAAACATACAATAAATAAAATTGAATTCATCATCTCAGCTGAAAGATGTCCACTGTTGGGCATAGCCGTCCTTCTGGTATAGTCATAATGACCAGTCTTGTACGTCACGCATCTATCGGATTCTCGCGATCCTCATCATCAGGCTGCGGGCTTGCGGACAGTGAGCAATGGGTAGCTCGCTGTCCGGCCGTCCAGTAACTGTCCGGACCAAGCCCAAGTCGTCGACGGCGCGCACTGTTCCCGCGCGCCTCAAGGAGTTGTCAGCAACAGCAGGGACCTAGCCAGCTCGAAGTCTACTGGGGCCAGGGTTATCCGAAAGGGCGCTCAAGCCCCGGTATAAAGGCTAGAAGGAACGGGGTAGGTCTTTTAGTCAGTAAGAGTCTGACACTATCTCCCGCTCCGCCCAAGAGCGGGGGATGTTAATGGATGATTTTTTCCCACCACAAAAAAAAAACCATCCGGCTTACTCTTGAGTTTAATTCCGATCGGTCGACATTGAGATTGTGACGTTTCGTACCCTTGAATTCAATGCTAGCGCCAAATTGGTTCAAAATTGCGTGACCATTTTGAGAACTAAGTGAAATCATATATGTTGACAATATTGTTTTCAAGAGTACCAAATCACGTAACGTCAAAATTGACATTGCAATCGTATTGACTTTAGATTGAAATTGAAATTAAATTGGACAGTAAGCCTGCAGGTTGTCGGTTTTTTTTACGATGTACTTACAAAACAGTTTTCATACTTTTTCTTGTATTTCTGCAATGAAATCTGGTTTCTTGCCAAATTTCACGATACTAGGTTAACGGGCCCTATAGCTTTTAATTTCCTTGCGAGTATCAAAATATGCTTTATAAACGAAGCATAAATGTTTAGATTACGTTAACTTGAAGTTTGATTTTTTTCACTGCTGTTTAGGGTAGCACATCTTAGAATTTAAATTAATTTTAGCTTCATAACTCTAAACGTTCCTGAAAAACAGGGTTTAGTTAGATGAATAACATAGAGATCCGATAAGGATTCCAGTTTATTATCGACTTAGGTACGGAACCCAAAAAATAAGTCAACCCCAATATATTACTATTTTTTAAATTATTATAAACACTTAAAGGGCTTATTAGAAAAGTTCTAGTTACTATTTAAGTAAAATCTTAATAAATTATATTCACAAACAGCAAAGCTTTTAGCGTTTGTGTATATTCCAAAACGTCATTCAATTTAAAGAAATATTGTACAGGCATTTGATTATTATGAATGAAAAACACTGAGCGTAGTACCACAAAATAGATAGGTACAGAATTCAATCAACATACAAATTCATTTTTTTTTCGATGGGAAAAATCATCTTATGACAACCCCCGCTCTTGGGCGGAGCGGGAGATAGTGTCAGACTCTTACTGACTAAAAAACCCATCCCGTTCCTTCAAGCCTTCATACCGGGGCTCGAGCGCCCTTTCGGATAACCCTGGCCCCAGTAGGCTTCGACCCGGCTGGGCCCCTGCTGTTGCTGACAACTCCTTGAGGCGCGCGGGAACAGCGCGCGCCGTCGTCGACTTGGGCTTGGTCCGGACTGTTACCGGACGGCCGGACAGCGAGCTACCCATTGCTCACTGTCCGCAAGCCCGCGCCTACGGTGGCTGGAAATCGGGATCGGAATCCCGGCGGCGGCGGCGAGAGCGCCGTTGCCTGATCCGGTCGGCCTCCTCCTTAGCGAGCATTACTGCTTCGCAGAAGTCGGCAACCGCCTGCCACTCCTCCTCGCTCCGGACCATGGCCTCGACCAAGGTCCGGCGCGAGAGGTCTCCGCCGCCGATCACCCCCACGAGGGCACCGCGATACTCCGCCCAAGCAGGGCACACCGCGATTGTGTGCTCCAGCGTGTCCTCCGGGCGTTCCGCACAGTGGCGACACCCGGGCGTCACTTCCGCTTTGATTCGGAACAGGAACCTCCCATACAAAGCGCGCTCGAGCAACGCACACATAGACACCGCCCACGGACACGATGTCTCGGTCGCGTCTCGGACCACTCGTCGAACAGTTCCGGCGCAAACGCTCATTAGTGTACGTCGACCGAGCGTAGGTATAAAAAGTGAAGTACATACATGAGATTGTCTTCTGTACCTAGCTATTTTGTGGTAGTACTCTTTAGGATCAATTGTTATGAATGATTGATTCAATCAATTCAATGATGAATTTACCAGTTATGACAAATTTTCGTGGACAGTTTTGGGATTTCATTTTTTTTTAGTTTTGATAACATATATACACCCCTACTTTTTAATTAGTACTCAAAAAAATAGGGCTGTATCTGTACCCGTTACTGATCATATTTTTATATTCAAAAGTAGAAAAAACCGAAATCCTAAAATTGACCACGAAAAGGTAAATTCATCATAGATTCAATCATACATAACAATTGCTAGTAGAAAATACTGCGGGCAGTGTTTTTCCATTTTAATCGTCATTTACTCATTCATAATCAATAGCCTGCACAATATTTCCATAAATTGAGAGACATTTTGGGATAAACACAAACGCTAATAACTTAGATGTTTATGAATATTATTTATTGAGACTTTACTAAAAATAATAACAAGAGCTTTTCTAATAAGCCCTTTATGTATTTGTACTAAATAAAAATTTGTAGTGTATGATCAGTAATGGGTACGGACAGAGCCCCATTTTTTGTACTTACTAATTAAAAATAGGGGTGTAAAGTTGGCAATAAACTGGGCAGATGAAGAAGAAGATAGATCAAGAATTTTTATTAAAGTTTACATAATATGACATTACAAGTTTATTTGTGTTGGACAAGCAAATTATTTGGTTTATTATCTTCGTCGCCGTCCTGGCTAATTAATTTTATGTTGTCTCTGAACTGAATTAGATTGGAAACACTCTGTGTTTTGAAATGTAAAATAATAAAACTAAGAAATATCAGCTTTGTTTTATTTGGGATAACTATTTTTGGTAATTACCATAATTATTTTTAGGCGAAAGTGGTCCACTCCTTGACATAGGCCACCTTCACCCGAAATCTCTAAATATACCTGGTTAAAATTCATGAAGACACGGTGGAGCACGGTGGACCCGCTTGGGTTTTTTTTTTTTTTATGGTGGGAAAAATCATGCATTGACATCCCCCGCCCTTGGGCGGAGCGGGAGATAGTGTCAGACTCTTACTGACTAAAAGACCCACCCTGTTCCTTCTAGCCTTCATACCGGGGCTCGGAGCGCCGCCGTGTCCTCGTGGGAGCGATCGGCGGCGGCCTGCTCTCCTGCCCCCTAGCCAAGTTACAACCGTTCCTTTTGCGTCGAACGCTTCGAGTTGACTACGCCGCCAATTCTATTGTTCTGACCACGTGACTGAGCGTTAGGACGACGTCATTCTCGTACATTTGAAGCTTTCTACAAGCGTTAACTATTGCAGATTAGCAAGTTGGCTAGGGTTACTGTTGTGCTGATGGTTGGATGTTGTGCCATGGTCAAGGCTTGGCAGGCGGTCGCCTCTTTCTGCGAAGCAGTAATGCTCGCGAAGGAGGCGGCCGCACGCGTGAGGGATCGGACATCCTCACGCCCCAGCTGCCAAAGCAGCGTGGGCTTGCGGACAACGAGCAATGCGTAGCTCGCCGTCCTGTCGTCCGGTAACCGACCGGACCGAGCCTGAATTGTTGACGGCGCGTAGTGTTCTACACACGACTCAAAGAGATGTCAGTGACTTCCGAAAACGAAACCATTCGACGAATCCATTTTTTTTTGTTTTTTTTTTGTGCACCTGCCATATTTTCTCTTCACCACCCTAGGTTGACTGGTAGAGAATGCCTAAGGCATTAAGTCCGCCTTTGTACCTGTGTGTTTGCATGAAGTTCCAATAAATAAATAAATAAACCCGGAGTCCTGAAACGCACGGCAAAGAAAAACAAAGAAAGAACATAGATGCGGTTTTCGTCAGGCTCCAACCTAAAACGGGAGAAGTCATTGGCTGATTTCACACTTTAAAAAACATCCAACCATTTTGAATTCATCAAATGAAGGCGCGAGAACACTATTAAACAAAATCCTAACTTTTGCGTTGAGCGTAACAAAAAGTATGGGACTAGTAAAGTCAGTGAATTGACAATAGTTCGCGCGTGACTGCGCTCAGTTCAGCCGCCTGGAATACTAGATTGTGTTCTAGAACCTACATACTTAGTTATGTGATGTATGATCTATCATTCTTTTAGAGTTCCGTATGCAGTCGGCAAAAACCCTTACAGGATCACTTTTATCCGTCTGTCAAAATATTTTATCAGAAAGGAGGCGTGAAGTTATTGTCCAATGCTGTCGGACAGATGGAGGAATATCGTAAAAGTTAAAATGATGAAGCAGGGAGGTCACGACCCTCAGCATTGAGGAATACTACGCAAGGAGGAGGTGGATGTCAGAAATATCTGACAAACACTCTCGTTTTTCCACGACCAAATACTTCAACTCGTCAGCTCTTCTGTCACCTATGGGGATTGAAGAGCTAAACGAGATGGAGTACCCAGTCGTGAACACACGACCTTGGCGAATATTTTAACACTCGCTAGGAAATGAAAATCTATAGACCTGCAATTTGCCAAGACTCAGATCCTTAAGACAAGTAGAGGGAAAAGTCTGAAATCTTTTTTGTAATTACTTCTTGCGATTCGAAAAAATCTTTGACTCGATTCTGGAATCGAACTATTTACGTAAATAAACCATTAAGTTTGTAGGGAACTCTCATTGCGCTAATCGCACTTGACCGTTTTTTTAAGCATGGAAAGTCATCGAATAGGCAGGCGTTTTACTTTGTGTAATTTAATTCATGACACCAGATGAGTAACTCTCTATAGAGCTGTATACTTTTGTTGGTAGCGGCGACTGGTCGCGCCGCCATGCTGTCTCGGTGAAATGTAGCCCTAAAACCCACCCGTACTCCTTCAGGATCCCTTTACTTTCAGCTCAAGGTGACTCTCCCGCAAATCTAGTTAATGTATCCTAATTTACGATGTGCAAAATCTCAGTGTGTCAGTCTGCGTGTCCTCATATTTGTGTCTGCTAATAATACTTGGCCTCCACGCTCCGATCGGCTAATTAACATTATATCGTTGTGTTGTCGGACTTACGACCGCAGATAAAACGCTGAACTAGACAAACTGAAGAACTAAAAACAGTCGGAGTCTGTGTTGCCTGTTAGTTACAACCTAGGAGTCTTTAAGTCAAGAGTGAATAGGTTACTTACAATAATAAAAAATAAAAACGTCTTGCCTATGATGAAACTCTTGCCGTCCTTTCTGAGATACGGACAAGTAATATAATTATATTCCACGACTTTCACACGCAAATCTAGTTCCAAGCTAAGCAAAGCTTGCGTTATGAGTACTAGACAACTGATAAACATACTTATATATTTCTAAATACATACCTACATATCTACCTACACTAATATTAAAAATAAGTGTTTTTTTTTGTTTGTACGAGGTTATCTCTGAAAGTACTAGTCCGATTGCTAATTTTTTTTCACCGATAGTTCAGTACATTAGGCAAACATAAATGTACTGAACAGCTGATTTTTTTTCGCGATTTCAGGTTTGTTCCCATAGTAAAGTTGTTGGTTATCATGAGCACAATCACGTGTTTAAGTATGTGATTTGACCATTAGGTACATATTTACTGTATGGACTTTAAAAGAGACTTTGACCCCTGAGTTTGTTTCGGTGTTTCTTCTCAGGGTAGTCAGACAGGAAACACCGGCTTCATCTAGCATAAACTGACGAAAAAAAAATTGACGTGTAAAAGTGTTTTTTAAACCTATTTACAAAATAAATATCATTTATCATTTAGTGTCGTACACTAATTACCAGTCACCCTATATAGTGTATATTGTCGAATTGACATTGGTATTAAATTCTTCGCGCGCAAGTTCGACTCGCATTTAGTCGGTTTATCTACCATCTGGTAGACCAATTTTCTTTTCGAAAATTGCATTAATTACTCCGAATTTTCAGTACAGATTTTAACAGAAATCTGCGTCTAGAACTAGTCTCCCTATAATTAGACGGTACCTAATTAGTCTCGTGAGTTCGCGATTCTGAATTAATGCGCGCGATACATCAGACGAGCACCTGTCCACTCATGTCACCCTGGTACATCGCGTGAGGAAATTCCTGTGGAATTAGATTAGTACTTTCTGATACAAGTCGCTAAACTGCATTTATAATTTACTAGCTTTTGCCTGGCGGCTTCACCCGCGTTAATAAAATATAGCCAGGAATGAAGCAACTTTCTATCGGTGAAGTAATTGCAGCAATCGGATTAGTAAATAATAATAAACTAGTGCGCCTCACTATCAAAGGTTGCATCGCTACTTACCATCAGGTGGGATCGCAGTCAAGCACTAGTTTATCTCAATTAAAAAAAAAAATAGTACTTTCAGAGATTACCTCCTACAAACAAAAAAAAAAGAAACAAATAAGACAAACTTTGCCTCTTCAGAATATTAGTGTAGTTAAGTCTATATCAGTCCAAATATATAAAAATGAATCCCTATTTCCTTGGTCACGCCATCACGCGTGAACGGCTGGACAGATTTCGCTAATTCGTTATGTTCGTTATTTTGAGGAGAAGGTTATTATGGAAAAAAAAAATAGGGTAGTGTAGAGTAGAGCAGAGTAGGGTAGTGTAGGGTAGTGTAGAGTAGTGTAGGGTAGTGTAGAGTAGTGTAAGGTAGTGTAGTGTAGGGTAGTGTAGCGTAGTGTAGCGTAGTGTAGCGTAGTGTAGCGTAGTGTAGTGTAGCGTAGTGTAGCGTAGTGTAGCGTAGTGTAGCGTAGTGTAGCGTAGTGTAGCGTAGTGTAGCGTAGTGTAGCGTAGTGTAGCGTAGTGTAGCGTAGTGTAGCGTAGTGTAGCGTAGTGTAGCGTAGTGTAGCGTAGTGTAGGGTAGAGTAGGGTAGAGTAGGGTAGAGTAGGGTAGAGTAGGGTAGAGTAGGGTAGAGTACGGTAGAGTAAGATAGAGTAGGGTAGAGTAGGGCAGAGTAGGGCGGAGTAGGGAAGAGCGCGAAGCGGGCAAAAGCTAGTAAATAATAAAACCGTTGGTACCGGTTGTCATTCGTAGATCTTTGATGTCGTTACAGGTAGTCAGACGCCGGAAAGTCTGACCATCAGTCTGTCCAAGGAGTATTGTGTTGCCCAGTAACTGGGTCGTGTCGCTCCACACGGGTTTTCAGCCATATCCGGTTAGATTAGTAGCCCATCCAGAGAAAATTGGGAACAGTCTAGGGAGCTGATGAATAGGCTCCTGCTGTCCCACTGTCTCACCTGATGGAAAGCAACAATGTGGTCGACGATGGAGCACGCTTGTCTAGAAGTAACCTATTCACTCTTGATTTAAAGATCCCCAGGTTGTTACTATCAGGAAACACACACCCCGGCAGGAATTTCAATCCTTAATTGTACACACAATGGATGTGAATCCAAAATGTTTTGTCATAGTTCCGATTACAACAGAGGTTTAAGAAATGATAAATGATCTTTATTTTCCAAGTAGGTTTCATAAAAACACTTTTACACGTCAATTTTTTTTTTTTCGTCATTTAATGCTAGATGAAACCGGTGTTTCCTACCTGACTACCCTGAGAAGAAACACTGAAATAAACTCAGGGGTCAGTCTCTTTTAAAGTCCATACAGCAAAACATGTAATGGTCAAAAAAGATAGGTAGATCCTCTATGTTTTGCCCTGAGGCGTAGAAATATATTAATTTATCCTAGTGTTTTTTTTTTAAGGGTTTTTCCTAGTACAGGCACATAACATAGCATTTACCTTTGTAATTACTCTTAAGATTTTATGTAACCATTTAACCAAATTTTACCCTGAATAAATATATTATTAAGTTCAAAACAAACAAACAAAAAAAAAAAATTAAAACATGAATTGTTTTTTTTTTAATACTTTTTTCTAGTGGCAATTTTTATCTCAACCTTTGCATAATATGTTTGCACCAAACTGATTTGATTCGAAGCAAAATTTAATAAACATATCCACGTTCTAACTCTAGCTGATCCGTTAATTAAAGTTCGTATCGATCAACTCACGCGCCGATATTAATAGCGGGCGGTGACGTCATCGTCGCTTGTATAACTGACGAGATAAACATGTGATCGAGCACGCGATCGCCCATCATGGCCGAGTCATGAAGATTGCATTTAAATTCATATACTCTTTACAAATGATATTTATTTCGCAAATAGATTTAAAAAAAAAAAAAAAAACAATTTTACACGTAAATTTTGTTGATTTAATACCATACTAATACCAGTGGTATTTGTTTCGACTTAAAAATACAAAGAAAAAAGAAACAAAGTACAGTCAGTAAAAATTGTTTGTCTGTAATCTAATGGCTGTTTATTTGAAAAAAAAAATAGTTCAAACCGAAAAATATTATATGTGTAAAAATATAAGAAAACCTAATCGTCAGCTGAATGATGCAAGAGTTGGTGGTGAAGCGCACTAGTTATTAAGAGCCTATTCACTCTAGCTTTGAAGACATCTAAATTTTAATCGGACGAGAAGACCGCAGCAGGAAAATTGTTCCAGTCCTTCGAGGTACGCGGTATAACGAGGCGACGCGCTTAGTCTGGACCGTAGTGTTAACATCGTAAGGATGGAGACTCGCCGTATGTACCATCAAAGACATTTTCCGCCTGACCACCGCTAAGTTCATTTTTGCTTGCACTCGAAACGAAAACTTCAAAGGGTTCGGTTTGTCGCCGCGCCGCAGGATTTAAGCAATTTTTTTTTAAGTGATCAGGCAGTAATGACCGCGATGATACATACATATAATTCCTGCGCACACTCTCCAATACATCCTGTAAAACTATTTAGGTACTAACTCCTAAACCACGCAACGGATTTTGATGCTGTCATCACTAATACAAAAGGCAATAAACGAGCAAGTTTTTTACATTTATTTAATTTGCACCCGAGCGAAGAAAGGACGGGGCACTAATCAAAAGATGAAAGTGTAACAAATTAATAAAATTATGTTTTTTTATTGTTCCAGGTAAGCATTTAACTGCTCTGCAATTCGTGCTGTTAACCACTACCAGGCAGGCTTCTATGTAGTCCAGTTCATGATAAGAATAATTTAAACAGATAACATTAAAAGTGTGGTAAGCTCCTTCGCATGTTATCAACTTTTAAGCTATTGCATAGCTTCTATCGCGGGCCTTGTAGACCAGGGTAGATGCCTTCAAAAATAATAAAAAGTGAAAAATAATAATAGTAGGATGAAACCCATCACAAAAGGAGGAGAATATTATAAAAATGAAAGGAAAAATAATTTACGGGCGATCTGAGGTCGGGAAGGGGGTGGGGGTGACTTTTTAAGGGGAAAAAACGGTTTTTCTCGATTTCCGGCAAAACTAAAAGTCCTATTGAAAAAAGTCAAATGGCAAAGTTGTAGGTAATAAAAAGATCTAAAACTTTTGCATTAACACTTTTTTCACATAACCTCAAAATTTATGTGAAAAATTCAAAAAACCATGTTTTTGGTTTTTTATTTTTATCTCTTTCAAAAAACAATATTTTATCACGAAATTTGGTGAAAACTTACCTTTTTATGTCCCAAATACGCTGTAATTTATTTGATTAGAAATATTTATTTTTTCACCTTATTTTGAATAAATATCGAAAAATCACCCTAATTTTCAATCGAAAAATCACCCGTCAAAATATCTTTTTTTTTCAAAAAGATTATATGGTGTCTGTTCGTTGAAATCTCTACTTTGCGATGGTGAAAAAAAATTTATATGTTACCATAGTAAATCTTCTCAGAAAATGCAAAAAACCGAAAAAAACTCGAATTCGAAATTTTTTTTCAATTATTATATTGAATGTGAGCTATTTATTAAAATTTACACTTTAATTACTCGAAAAACGTAAAATTACATGTTACATAGATAACAAAAAAAATTGCAAATCAAAATACAGTACTATAATTAACAAACAAATAAGTTGATAAAATTAATACTTAATAAGACGTCTACAATATTTGGAGAAAGGAGTCGAATCTTCTTTAAGTTATATGCGTAGATGCCTATTTATAACTATTTTTAGATAACTTATATTTATCTGAGTGACCTACGAAAAATTTTAGCCCATCAAAAGGTATTTCATAGAGGAGTGGGGAAGGGGCTAGGCGAGTCCGGGTCTTACTACATACATACCTAATGTATTATTTCGTAGCAGCTGTAACATCCGTTAGCCTAGCCAGTATTCGAAATACAGTATAGTATACAACATCGTTTAAAAAAATACACGTGCACGTTGAGTTTCTTGAAGATAATTGTGACAAGTTTACAAAAAAACTAAGAAGATTAAAAAAATAATAATCTCCTTTATTTTGCACAAACAAACTTAGTTACTCCCTTATGATATATAAAATACACATCGTAAATATATTTTTACTAACTAACTTTTGGCCGATTTTCATATATATATTATACATTTCAAATATATTTCAGATATATTCAATTTTTTTATTTTATTTTTAGCTATGTTTTTTTATGTCTTTTAGGATATATTTTGAATGTATCTAAAATATATTTAAAATATATGAAATATATATGTAAATAGGCCATAAGTTAGTTATTAAAAATATATTTACGATATGTATTTATATATTTATATATTTTATGGGAGTAACTAAGTTTGTTTGTGAAAAATAAAGGAGATTATTATTTTTTTAATCTCCTTAGTTTTTTTGTAAACTTGTCATAATTATCTTCAAGAAACTCAACGTGCACGTGTATTTTTATAAACGATGTTGTATACTATACTCTATTTCGAATACTGGCTAGGCTAACGGTTGTTACAGCTGCTACGAAATATTAGGTATGTATGTAGTAAGACCCGGACCCGCCTAGCCCCTTCCCCACTCCTCTATGAAATACCTTTTGATGGGCTAAAATTTTTCGTAGGTCACTCAGATAAATATAAGTTATCTAAAAATAGTTATAAATAGGCATCTACGCATATAACTTAAAGAAGATTCGACTCCTTTCTCCAAATATTGTAGACGTCTTATTAAGTATTAATTTTATCAACTTATTTGTTTGTTAATTATAGTACTATATTTTGATTTGAAATTTTTTTGTTGTCTATGTAACATGTAATTTTACGTTTTTCGAGTAATTAAAGTGTAAATTTTAATAAATAGCTCTACAATCAATATAATAATTGAAAAAAAATTTCGAATTCGAGTTTTTTTCGGTTTTTTGCATTTGCTGAGAAGATTTACTATGGTAACATATATATTTTTTTTCACCATCGGAAAGTAGAGATTTCAACGAACAGACACCATATAAACTTTTTGAAAAAAAAAGATATTTTGACGGGTGATTTTTCGTTTGAAAATTAGGGTGATTTTTCGATATTTATTCAAAATAAGGTGAAAAAATAAATATTTCTAATCTAATAAATTACAGCGTATTTGGGACATAAAAAGGTAAGTTTTCACCAAATTTCGTGATAAAATATTGTTTTTTGAAAGAGATAAAAATAAAAAACCAAAAACATGGTTTTTTGAATTTTTCACATAAATTTTGAGGTTATGTGAAAAAAGTGTTAATACAAAAGTTTTAGATCTTTTTATTACCTATAACTTTGCCATTTGACTTTTTTCAATAGGACTTTTAGTTTTGCCGGAAATCGAGAAAAACCGTTTTTTCCCCTTAAAAAGTCACCCCCACCCCCTTCCCGACCTCAGATCGCCCGTAAATTATTTTTCCTTTCATTTTTATAATATTCTCCTCCTTTTGTGATGGGTTTCATCCTACTATTCGTTTTTTTTGTTTTAAAAATTATCGACACTGGTCTATTGAGCGTGGAGACCGAATCCAGAAATTCCGTAACGAAAATAACCTAACACCCTCCACTCATTTGTTTTCTTATCGGTCACCACGCTCAAAAAGTGTAACTTCAATTAATATCAAAGAAAAAAAAAACAAAGGAAAAAAATACTGCACAAATAAAATAAATAAATAATTATAATTGCATAAGTTGATAAAAAATGCTATGCAATAGCTTTACCGCGGCAGTCCCCGAGTGCCACACGTCTTTATTTATTTAAACAGGTAAAGAACCAGAATATTTTTGTACGTCGTAAAACTAGACAATTTAATAAAATATCTAGACACAAATTACATGTAGAAATTATTTAAAAAAATCTTCTATAATACGTGATAAATTACAGAAAATGACGCACGCGCAGCTCACTGCGGTGATAGGTGACGCCCATAGACAGGGGTATTTATAGTAGTGTACAGTTAGCAGCAACGACGCTTGCCAATTATTAATTAATTAGAACAATATCTTGCATTTTCCTTGAGTAATCGCATCAGGCATGAAAATATCCACAGGAGAACCAAGGTCGCCGACGTAGCTCCTACAAACTTCCTTAATTTTTTTAATGATATAAGCTAGTGTTTGACTGCGATCGCACCTGATGGTAAACAATGATGCAATCGTTGATGGTGAGGCGCACTAGTTTATTAACACAGTTACACAGTTCGACATAATAATAATAATAATCTTTATTTAAATATAAAACAGATTGCAGGGCATTTTAAATTTTTCACAAAGTGGGTAGTTTTACATTTCTGACAATCAAGTGGGTGACGTTCTGTTCTCCTTGCTAGGCTATGAAATAGCCTGTATTAAGAAGTAACAGTGCCGATCCCCTTGAGTTGTATTACTACAATTTTAATTTTATTTTAACAACATAAACAAATTCAAGTAAAATGTTTAACAAATATTAGTGTACATAAGCAATTGTCTTTCTATTGTGTCTCTAATTACGGCATTCGATGAGTTAAGGGCCTATTCACATAGATAGCCTTGAAGACACTAAATTATAATCGGACGGGAACACCGCAGCAGGCAAATTGTTCCAGTCCTTCGATATACGTGGTATTTTTTGGCAAAAATATTAGTTACACATTAAAATCATCTGTTGATAATGTTGTATGTGAGTTTATAATAAACAATATATTTTTTAAACCTATTGACTTAGCCGCTACCGAGGAGCAGGCTTCAGAAAGTCACTGTTTCATGGCACCGATTGGGCGTTAAGGCCATAAGTGCAGCAGTGAGCAAGGCACATTTCTCGCAGAACAGACGGTCGAGGGAGCAGACAGGTTCTGGTGTGGTGACTACGTACTGGAAGACGCAGCGCGGAAGGCTTCCCACAAAGTGGATCGATGACCTGATGACGGTCACGGTAATCTGATAGATGCGAGACACTTGGGGGAGGCCTATATCCAACAGTGGACATCTTTCGGCTGAAATGATGAGGATATTTTTGACTATACGAAATTCTGAAACATCTATGTTTCTCTATTTATATTGAAGAAAATAATCCTTACTAATATTATAAAAGCGAAAGTGAGTTTTTTTGTTGGTTTGTTACGTCTTCACGCCTAAATAGCAAACCCGATTTTGATATATGACCTAATTTTTTCACTCAGGCAAAGCCGCGGGTAAAAGCTAGTATTTTAATAAAAACAAACTTTGTTGCTGACCGTACCACTAGTCGTATGATATTGTTTATTTTTATTAACTAGAAATATAAATTTATAAACTAGTGCGATAGGAAAATCATACTGTATCTATTTATACAGGGTGAATCATTTAAATATTTCATAATTCTGATAGAGATGAAACGCATGCCACTTAAAGAGTTATGAGTGTACATGTGGATGGGTGGAGAGGGAGAGGGCGGCCAAAGTAAAGATGGATGGATTGTGTGAGGAGTGATATGAAAGAAAAGGAAGTTAGTGATAGTTTGACGGGTGACAGGACAGAATGGAAGAAAAGAACGTGTTGCGCCGACCAAAAATAACGGGAAAGATGATGAATTCTGATCAATATCAGTGTAGCATGGGCCCAGGTGGGTCGAAGCCTACTGGGGCCAAGGGTCTAGTTCCGAGGGAGGCTGGGCCACGATATGAAAGACAAGAAGAAACGGGGTGGGTTTTTTAGTCAGTAAAGACCCTTTTCCTGTCACGTGTCTTTAGCCCGCACGCGGTTCTCGTCCGCATGCGGACTGCCCGCATCCTATTATTTGATACACGTTTTTCCTATCATGCGGCTAGCATGCGCGTGGAACGCGGATTGGCTGCGGGCGCGCAAACCCGCGTGCGCGCTATCCGGATGCGGGCGGGGATCTTCTGCCTTCAGTGTTGTTTTTACTGTGAAGCGGGTTGCACGCATGCTCATAGACCGCATATATCGCAAACAAGTTTACCCACTGGCGACCCGCACAACATTGCAGAAGCAAACGAAATCTTTGTCCTGCGTGTGAAGCGGAGCGTGCTATCACCCGCATGCGGACGAGAACCGCGTGCGGGCTAAAAAACGCGTGAAAGGAAAAGGGCCCTAAGAGTCTGAAACTATCTCCCGCTCCGCCTAAGGGTGGGGATGTCTGATGCTGACATTTCTTTGAGATGCGCTTAGAACACAACGTCCCGTTCGGGGCGGTCAGACGGCGAGCTACTCATGATTCGCAGTCCATAAACCCACAGCTACGGTGATCGGTAGTTGTTCTGTGACTCTCGACAGTAGCGTCTCCGGCGGGAGACACAAATCACCATCATAGTTTTACGTTTATCATATTTTACTAGTTTTTGCCCGAGGTTTCGCCTGCGTACATAAAATAGCCTATGTCACTCAAGAATAGAATCAGCTGTGTAACGGTGGATTTTTTTTGCAATCGGATCAGTATTTTCAGGTATTACCTCCTACAAAAAAAAAAACTTTACCTCTTTATAATATTAGTGTAGATTTAGGAACTCACTTATTTTGTTACAAAAAACAACACTAACTGAATCGCAGCCGAAGATAAACCCAAAAACGTGTCCCGGTTTACTTCAAGTTAAATTAAAATAGGATTATGCTAATCCAAGCTTAGCATTTTATTCGGCTGTCCATCTTTTAAAACAATATCTTTTTTTATTCAAAAAAGATACGCATTATCTTTCTTTTATAGGAAAGTAAACTAGTATTTTGAGAGTTTTTGACGGAATCTTATCGAACGAAGTTCAGAGGCTTATTTAATTATTTGCAAATTGAGTCCTAGTGGATATAGTAATGTGAAATAGTTGCAAAAATGTATCTCACGTGTGTGCGCAACTGGACAATATGTGGAATCATTGAATCAGGCGCCATCTTGGTGAGATGGAGCTGAGAATGTTATTGTAGTGATGACTACCTCAGCGGAGTTAGCCGAGAAGGGGGACTTGATACCTTTGCTGTCAAATACTATAAAAAATTAGAATATGTACATTATGGATGTAAAACAAATTAATTATTCATACGAAGACATGGCTTAAAAGACTGAGTATCCAAGCCGGGAAATTAGATATAAAAAAAAAACTGGCCATGAGCAAGTCGAACCCGCGCACTGAGGGTTCCTTACAAACTCACTTATGTAAATAGTTCATTTCCCGAATGAAGTCTCGAAGATTTTTCCGAATCGCTCAAAAAGTTTTTCTTTGTGACAAAATAACAAAATTGCTATTTGCAGATTTATTTCTATACTATTATTATTACTGCTATAAAACCTTGCTTTATGCCAAATTTCAGGATTCCCTTGAGAGTGTCGAAATATACCTTTTTTGCAGCATAAACGGCCGTATCTTTTTTCATTTTTTTTAAAATTAATTATAGGCATGCTTTTGACCACCATCTCACCTGATGGTAAGCGATGATGTGGTCGACGATGAAGCACGCTTGCCTAGATGAAACCTATTCACTCTCGACTTAAAGACTCCTAAGTTATAGCTATCAGGGAATACAGATTCCGGCAGGGAATTCCACTCCTTGGCTGTACGCACAATAAATGTGTGCCGTTAATTTAGATGTTTGATTTTTTACAGCTTCAAGGGATCGCAGACCTAAATATATTATTTAATTTCATCTCAATACCGAGGTAAAGGGTCTTGACAGACAGACGACAAAGTGGTTCCGATTTTTCTTTTTGACGTGCGGAACCCTAATAAGAAAAGAAACGACAATTCTTGAAATAATAATTCAATGTTTCACCCTCAAGTACCAGGCGCTCATCACGACTAAAGAGTTCTTTCATTACGAGAGGTAACATATAACACGTGTAACGATCATATAAATCTTTGGGAGACAAATTAGAGATCTCATTACGCTAAGACGAGTCACACGTCGTAGACGTATGAATGGAACATGAACGAGACAATGGAATTTAAGATAATTGAATTTAGTGAGAAGACTTTTGGCCTTTGAAGGCTTTTTGGCACGTTTAATTACGAGCGAATAAATTTTATTTTAACTCAGGATTAACGCATGTTTATTCTGCCCGATTAGCATAAGCATAATCTAATCAGCCTTTCAGTGTATTTCGAGAGATAGCTCAGCCCCGGTATGATGGCAGGAAGGAACGGGGTGGGTTTTTAGTTAGTAAGAGTCTGACACTATCTCCCACTCCGCCCAAGAGCGGGGGTTGTCATAAGATGATTTTCCTACTATAAAAAAAGCCTTTCAGTGTTCCCACTGCTGTGACTCAGGCCGAGGAGGTCTTTGAGAGAGAATGGGCGGTAATCCACCACGCGGGCCCAGAGCGGGTTGGTGGATGTCACTTTTTTATGTAAAAATATTTCTAAAGATCAAAATCGTTTAAGTAGGGAAAACAAGTGAAAAAAATATCAAGATGTCAATTTTTTTTTTGGCAAAAGTATTTGTCATACGAGAAAATATATTATGTTGATATATAGATCTATATATATTTTCAAATATTTTAACCTAGTAAAGCCACTGTTTTACGATACTAAATGGGAGCAAGGGCCTTAATAGCACCACAGAGAAGACGAGGCATATTAGACCTCGTACCGCATTAACATTCACTGACTAGACGCTCATCTGAAATTTCATTTAAAAAACACCCTGCTTTTATCTAAAAACGTGCTTTAAAATATCTCAAACACCAAATAATATATTATACACAACACAGCATCCTTTTATCTCGCTTTAAAGCTGGTTAAGATGATCTCCAGGAGAGATAGGCCATGCTCCAGTACCGCTGATGGCACTACGGCACTACAGCTCCATCTTACGGCACTTTATGGTACTTCTAGTGTCGTTCAAGTACCTCTTAGTGACGCTTGAGTTCGACGGTCCGGATTAGGCGAGTGAGGGTTGTCGCCCACTTTTGAGCTGTTGATATTTTTAAAAATATCTGATTCTCGATATATCGATATTTTTAAAGTTTTGCCTTAAAAAAGCAATCGTAACTTGTCTCAAAAATAATTTACTCAGTTTATAATTCAGGATACTAATAAAATTAAATTATAAATGTATGAAATTACTAATTATTCTTTTAATAAAACATTTATGCGTAGGTACCAACATTTCTCAGTAAAAGTTTAAAAAAATAATTGTTTTATAATATGTTCAGCTTTTGACTACAACAATTTTTACGCACTAAAAGATAGATCGTAGAACGAATTCGTTCAGATGCTACAGATGCAGCAAATTATATAGTAACTAAAACAGGAAAAAATATAAAATAAATGTATAATAGTAGTGTTAATAAAGTACACTAGATTAAGTTTACAATTATTTTGTAGTATAAAGAAAAAACAAAACTATTTATTTAAATATCGAGTGTCGATATAGCAACATTTCAATATCAAACTATCGTTATATCATCCAAGATTATTAGTAATAAATATCGATATTTCTAAATAATAATATCGATATTTCGATATATCGCTACTTTATCAACAGTCCCAGCCCACTTCTAGTGAGTGATCTAAGCGGGTAAGGTTTCTTTTTTTCAGACAATGCGTATAAAGTGTTGTCTGTTGTGTTTTTTGAAGATTTTTGTTTGACGATGTTGTAGGTACCTCTTTGCTTTTAAGATCTGTATTTAAGTCAGCAAAAATGGAACCCGGATCACTTTGTTGTCCGTCTGTCAAGTTCCAATTTTTCAGGAACGTGTGTAGGTATCAAGCTGAAATGAATATCAAATACTTAATACTACTAAGTCAACGAAATCTAAAGATAAGGCCGGTTGTACTCTGTTTATTTGCATATTTTGACTCAACGCGACCTAAAGTTATGGCCGTTTATGCTCCGTTTAGGCGCATATTTTGACTCTGGCAAGGAAATCAAAACCTATAGGTTACTTTCCGTTGACCTAGAATTCTGAAATTTGGCAAGAAATAAGGGTTATTATCATAAGTGTAGAAAAATTTCTCAAAACTAAAAATGATTAGTTGCATCATAAAATATAATATGTAATTACTTTTGGGCATTGGGAAAAATCTTCGAGTCTCGATTCGGGAATTTATTTACGTTGATAAGTTTGTGCAAAACCCTAGATGCGCGAGTCCGACTCGCAGTTGACCGATTTTTATCAGTGTTAGACTATATTTATATTTTATATTTTTTTTATTTATTCTTTTTTACTTTTTTTATTATAGGCTCGCGTTTGACCACTATCTCACCTGATGGTAAGCGATGATGTGGCTACTTATTTGACTGTCCTGTTTGTCCAGTGGTTAGTAGCCATAACTATTCTGTTGGAGGTCGTTCGAATCCCATCCAAGGTAAACTGTTCGTGTGATGAGCACGATCATTTGTTCTGTTTCTGGGTGTAATTTATCTATACATATAATTAATCTGGGAAGTTATTAGTTGTAAGCGCATTACATAAAATGTACAAAATCGATGTCGACAATTGTAATACATTAAAATTGCGTGTAATTTGAGCTTTCTTTCATAGCTATCGGTTGACTATATCGAAAGATATACCTTTATTGACTCTTAGGCGATACGAAGTTCGGCGGGTCCACTAGTTTAAAATAATACATATTTAGAAATATATAAGTATGTTTATCAGTTGTCTAGTACTTATACCACAAGCTCTGCTTAGTTTGAGACTAGACGGCGTTGTGTGGTAGTTATGAAATATTATTATAGTAATAACTTCACATAGTTAACTTTGGTTGCGTGAGCCCATAATAACACAGATAATAACTTATGAGTTATTTTATGACTCGCCACAATAACGCTCTCATTAATTAGTGTTTACAAGCTTTGTTTGCAGTAATTCTAAACAAATGATTACTGTTTGCTCACAATTAAAGCCATTTACAAGTCTTTATATAAAACAAACATACGCAAAAAGATTATTTATTAATGTTTATACAACATTAGTTCATGCGAAACATGAAACACGTGTCTAGTATTAGTATTTTTGTGTAAAAAATCGTTGTACAAAATTTCATAACTCACAGAGTTATAAGCTTTCTATGTTACCTGGTGGTTCGCACAAATACATGGTCGCTGGGCCATCTATGCGACTAAGGGGTTGTTTTATATTCCACATATTCCACAACTATCACACAGCGCCGTCTAGTCCCAAGCTAAGCAGAGCTTGTGTTAGAGGTACTAGACAACTGATAAAAATACTTATATATTTCTAAATACATACATATTATAGATAAATTACACCCAGACACAGAACAAAAGATCATGCTCATCACATAAACATTTGTTATGGGTGGGGATCCAACCCACGACCTCTGGCATAGCAGTCAGGGTCACTAACCACTAGACCAACAGGCCAGTCAAAAGTTTTGCTCCTGAACCCAGCTGTGCTCGTTATGACCTGCCGTGACCTGTGTTGTACTAAGTTCGGTGGTGTCCATGTCCAACTTGTGACCTTTTGAAATGTTTTTGAGAAAAACTCTAACATGGTGTAAAAGTGTAAAAATTATTGGAATCGATACGGTTACTGATTACTGATACTGGCTCTCGGATGGTTCTGATCTTCAGTGTTTGTGCGGCGTCTCTCCGCTGACCATGTCCCACCTTCCGTCCTGCATCACGTGGCCTGTTTCCTGCTCACGTGGGGATCTAATGACAGCATCAGCGGATGACATTGCCGTGGTCGAATTCTGGGTCAGGCAAGGAATTTAACTAATTTTGCCATCGATAAGCTAAAAAGAAGTCACTGGTTCTGAACAAACTATGTATATTTTTTTTATATATTTCGCATATACCTACTAAAAATAATGTTGTGTATTTTTTTTTTTTTTTTTTTTTTTTATTGTTGATAGGTTCGCACTTGACCGCTATCTCACCTGATGGAAAGCGACGATGCGGTCGACGATGGAACGCGCTTACCTAAAAGAAACCTATTCACTCTCGACTTAAAGATTCCCGGGTTGTAGCTATCAGGAAACACAGACTCCGGCAAGGAATTCCACTCCCTAGCCGCACGCACAATGAATGTGTTCCCAAAACGTTTTGTGCGTGTTGGTGGGATATCCACCATATACCGGTGGCGCATAGCCGTACGTCTGGTAGTCCGATGATGAAACGGGCTAGGCGGAATTAGGTTATGCAATTCCGACGCACACTCCCCGAAATGCAACCGGTAGAAAACCGACAGGCTAGCAACTCTGCGTCGATGCTCAAGACTTTGAAGCCTCGACTCGACGAGTGTATCATCGCCAATTATCCTTCTGGCTCGCCTCTCAATTGCCTCAAGTGCATCAAGCTGGTATCGGGCAGATCCATCCCAAAGATGAGAGCAATACTCCATACACGATCGAACTTGCGCTTAATAAAGTTTGAGCAGCTGTTCCGGCGTGAAGTACTGTCTGACCTTTGCGAGAATTCCCAGCTTTTTTGCAGCCAGTTGAGCCTTTGCTTCGATGTATGGCCCAAAGTTGAGTGTTGATGTCAGCGTAACACCAAGAAGGTCAAGATGGTCGGTTATCGGTACGGTTACACCCCGGAAAGTTGGAGCAGGACTGAATTGGCTCCTTTTAGCGGAAAATAGACACGCCTGGGTTTTTGCAGCGTTGAACCTGACCAAATTGGCATCGCCCCATTCGGAGACTGCCTCCAAGGACAAGTTCAAACGCTCAACCATAGCCTCTCGAAGAGACTGGATCTGTGACCCACTAGCTCGCGCGCTGGATATGTAACTCTCAGCAACAGTGCTGTCGTCTGCATACCCAAAGGTACCGGGCTTAAGCAGATCGTTTATGTGCAGCAAGAATAATGTTGCCGAGAGTACTGACCCCTGAGGGACCCCGGCATTAATAGCCATTTGATCAGACGAGCAGCCATCGATAACCACTCGGATGGACCGGTTATTCAGGAAGTCTGCGATCCAAGCACACAATCCAGCGGGTAAACCGAAAGAAGGAAGCTTACTAATAAGGCCTTCGTGCCAAACCCTATCGAAAGCCTTCGAAATATCGAGGGAAACGGCAAGCGCTTCCCCGTGCTTCTCGATGGCCTCACTCCAGATGTGGATGGCATACGCTAGAAGATCTCCAGTTGACCGATTTCGGCGAAAGCCGTATTGACGGTCACTGAGAATATCATTAGCTTCTAGGTATGCCAGGAGCTTAGTGTTGAGTACACGTTCCATAGTCTTACAGAGAATGGACGTTACTGAAATTGGTCGGTAGTTAGCTGGGTCAGCACGACTCCCTTTCTTGGGCACGGGCTGGACATTAGCTTGCTTCCATGCCATCGGCACTTTTCCAGCCTCAAATGAAAGCCTAAATAGGCGTGTCAGGATCGGAGACAGTTCAGGCGCACACGTTCTCAGAACAATTGCTGGTATCCCGTCCGGACCGCTAGCCTTGTTCACGTCAAGGTTACGCAGCACCCTACGGACGTCCTTCTGATGGATGCGAATATCTGACATACTCGCATCGCAACCATCAGGATGAGCAGGGGGCCGCGCGTTACCTGGGTCTAGACGCGAAGATTCCGCAAAGAGTGAAGCAAACAAATTTGCTTTCTCCTCAGCGGTATGTGCCAGCGACCCGTCGGGTTTCAGCAGTGGCGGTAGTGAGGGGCGGCAGAAGTTCGATTCAACCGACTTAGCCAGGGACCAAAACGCCTTACTACCCGCAGGGTATGAAGCTAGTTTGTTCCCGATGCGGCTAATGTGGTCGAACCGAGACCTCCGCATCACCTTCTTGCAAGACTTGGCAGCTCTGTTGAAGGCTCTCTTCTTCTGGCTTACGACATTCGTCTTGCGCATACGAGCGTCGGCCCATGCCTGATATGCTGCGTGCTTGAGCGCGTTAGCGCGGCCACACTCCGCACCAAACCAAGGGTGAGCCCGGCCAGACATGGTTACGTCGGAGAATGGAATATAGTACTCCATCCCCCGCCGCAAAACATCCGTCACAGCATCTGCGCACGACGATGGATCTCCCGAAGAAAAGCAAGTAGGCTGCCAAGGATAACATGCGAAGAAAGATCGCATGCCATCCCAATCTGCTGACCTGTATCGCCAAACCCGCCTGGTGCCTCTAGGGCTGGGATCGGGCGGAGAGTAGATTGATACAGATTTCACCAGACAGTGGTCGGAACTACCTAACGGTGATGATATTGCCACTGAATAGCGGTCTGGATCTGTTGTCAGCAGAAGGTCTAAGCAATTGGCCGTGTGCGAATCAACGTCCGGCACCCTTGTTGCTCCCTGGACTAGCTGGGTGAGATTTAACGCTAGCGCAAGCTTTCGCGTCTCTCGACCAGCATGGTCTGTGCACTGGTATGGGAAGAGCCACTCGTGATGGTGTGCATTAAAATCCCCCAGTAACACCAATTGTGCAGAAGGGTACCTCTGCTGAGCCGCATCCGCCGCCTCACTAAGGTACTGTATGAGCCTGGTCGTCTCCTGATCGCCACTGTGCGAACGGTAGACACAAGCATAGATAATTTTATCCATGCCTGTGTCCACCAGAGCCCAAAGCGTTGAGAACCTGGAATCTTCAAGGTTGCGGAGACGCCGATAGCAGATGTCGTCCCGGGCGTACAAACACACTCCAGCGTGCGGTTTAAAATTGTGCTCCAGGGTAAACCCTGGGTAAGACAGGTACGACACATCTGACGGTTTTCGTATCTGCGTCTCCGAAAGAAAAAAGAGAGATGGTTTTTCAGTCTCCAGGTGATGATGGACTGATGCGAGATTGGAGTGCAGCCCTCTAATATTGCAGAGGTGCACTTTAAGTGAGAGGGAGTGCAGCCGCTGTTTGACATATCTCTTTCTATTCCTTGTCATATTGAGAGTGAGGTAGGAGAAGAGAAGGAAGTAAAATGGAGTCCCATGCAGCTAACCTTCAGTCATGTACTGGCAGGACAGCATCATTGGGGTACTAGTCTGGAGACTGCGGGGACGCCCGAGCCCCCCCGGAAATGACCATCGGGCCCTCTCATCTGGTCGCCAACCAGCACGATGGTGCATTCCGGGATTTTTCGCTAGTTGGCGGGGCAGCCTTTCATGTGTGGCTGGCACATTACTTGGGCCCCCAACTAACTGCGGTCGGCCAGCGGTGCACCGTGCCTCGGATCCCGCTACCCTCCACGACTAGTATCCCGATACGTCAATACCAGCACGAGTCTGGCTGGTCTGCAAGCATTGGAACTGCCACTTTGACCCAACTCCTCTGAATCGGCTACACCGGGCATCGTACCGAAACACGGCTAGGCCGCTTGACGGTACGTCTTTGCCCAGTGGGTGGTCACAAGCCGTCGGTCGAAACCTACCACCAGTTAGTGTCACCTGATTAGCACCACCCGGGGACCACGTGTAGGGCCTAGCAATGGGTATCCTCCTACGGACGCGGGTGACTCAGCCCCCAAAAATGTGTATGTGTATGTATACACCGTCAAATTTTGATCGTTTAAATCCCACGGAGGGTAGATTCGGTACATGAAACACTATCAATTTGTAAAGTAGTACGCAACGCAATCGACTACTACCTACGGGTCATTGAACTCGCTCAGCTGAAGTTGTCTTAAAGAAATTAATTTCGAGTTTTAAAAAAAGGTACTTCATTCTTTAATTTTATCTTCACAAATCGATAGTGTTTCATGTACCGGATCAACCCTCCACGGGATTTAAACGATCAAAATTTAACGGTGTAAATACTTCTATATTAAACTTTTTTATTTTGGGCGCAAAAATGTCACAAGCAAACAGACAGAGTGACAGAGTTACGATCACATATTTAAATATTACTATTGATTCTACACACTAAACATCTCCCCAATTTTTCGTCGCCTCGAACCGCGTCGTCGAGTGAGTAGCGACCCTTAGCGATAAATCCTACTGCATTATATTTTGCGGTGTCGGCAGAGAGGGTAGATCGGCTGCTGTTTGACACTTGAATATAGCTTACAACAGGAATATTTATCGCAGTCACTTCTGCCAGTGGCTTCGCCCGCGTGAAACCAGGTTTTTCCATATATAAACCTGGGACTTCCCTGTTATTGTCCTATGGAGTGAATTTTGGAAAACCCTCTCGTAGTGCTTGCTTACATCATAAAAAAGGAAGCTCGTGAAAAATTTTAAAACAAAGAAAGAAAGAAAACATGTAAATACAAATAAATACAAAATAAAAATTAATAAAAAAATCAAATCAAAAAAATCAAAGCATTTATTTCAAATAGACCATTTACAGGCACTTTTGAATAGTCAAATGTCGGTCAGTCCAAGAAAAGTGAAGCTAAATTGCACGTAAAAGAAAAACAAAATAAAAATTAGTTGCCTTAACGTCAAGTGTAGACCAGGCCTAACAGATTTGAACCATAGACAACTTTATTGTCTAGGTAGGTAGGTAGGTAGGTTGTTTTACGCTTCTAGGCTCAGTAGCTTCGGCTGTGCGTTGATATATGTCAGTCAATTAGTTACTCCTTTTTATATATATATAGATAAAAGAATAATTTTCGGAACATTGGTCATAGTAGTTCGGTCCTAACTGCGATGCCGGAGCTCGTGGGTTCAATTCCCATCCAGAACAAATGTTTGTGTGATGAGCATGATCATTTGTTCTTGGGGTAATTTATGTACTTATAATATGTGTGTATTTAATAATATATAAATATGTTTATCAGTTTTCTAGTACTCATAACACAAGCTCTGCTTAGTTTGCTTAAATATTAGTGTATAAATAGTTATATTTCTCTTTCGATTTCTGAATCGAGTCTCGAAGATTATTATTATAAAAAGTACACTAATAGCTGTGATCTAATCTTTTCTTGTGCTATGAGACTTACGGGAAGTATATAAGTACACCGCTTTATCTTTTGCTGCGTTGATTCTAAATCATCTTCGTTTCCATTATTTAACTGCTGCTTGAAGTAGCAGACCTAAGAGTTCGGTATAATTTCGACAAAATACTTTCACGTGTTCTTGGGAAAAAAGGTTTTCACATTAAAGTGATCCAATGGTCTGTCTTTGCCGTCAAAAAAAGACTGTACAAGTCATAATAGCGTTTAAACTTGTCGCGGAACTACTTGCACACTTCCTCCACGAGCCGCTTGTAAGGACACACCGGCTGCAGATCAATACGAGCTGGTGTCGGAAGCCATACGACGGAGAAGCCTCACAAAGTTATTACCCATATCAGGTTAACTAACGGCCTAGTTACTTAGTAGCCCTATTTGTAAAAATAACCAAGGATTTAATAGAGATCCATAATAATTAATTATATAAAAGAATTAACTGTAACCGTAGCATAATCAACCTTTTAATGTTCCCACTGCTGGGAATCAGGCATTCTCTCTAGGAGAGAGAATGGGTCATAATCAACCACGTGGGCCCGGTGCGGGTTGGTGAATATCACATGTTTTCGAATTTTTGGTTCTAGGACATGTCGGTTTCCTCACGATGTTTTCTTTCACCGTTTTGAGAGCAGTGGTGATAAAATAAATTACACAAAGTAATGCGCCTGGCTGGGTTTGAAGCCGCGACTTACAACTCGTAAGTCGGGGCCGTTACCACTCGGCCATCACAGGTCACCGTAACCTTAACAAAACCAATATAAAAGTTTCGGATAAGGGTTGAGTTGAAATGACAGGTTATAACAGAAATGGATGGTTAATACTTACAAAGCCATGGTCATACGTACAAAGCGTTTCGGCAACAAGTTCATTAGGCGTATAGCTAAGGAGTGGATTTTTTTAAGAAATTAATTATATATTTGTGAGATAGATAGATAGAACTGATACATTTTGTTTTCATGCTATTGCCAAGTCAATCTATTTATTTAAAACATAAAAAATATTGTAAATATTTATATGGTCTCTATAAGATGTTGCAAAAGGTCCCTCAAATAGGAACTGAATAAATTAATCGACTTGGTATTACACGGATCTCACAACTTTTTACGGTACCTGAGTTGCGAGCCTTAGATTTTTTTACAAGTTAAGTTTTTGATACACTACTTTCAGAATATTATGCGTTTATTTTGTTACATAGTGCATTCATTTTATTTTCTTTAAAAATTAAATTATGTAAATTCTTTTAGCACTAAAACAATTCAGGTAACATCGTGAGGAAACATATCCTAGAATCAAAAATTCGAAGACATGTCACATCCACCAATCCACACTGAGCCCGCATGCTGGATTACAGCCCATTCCTTCTCCTGGAGAAGAGGCCTGAGTCCCAACAGTGGGAACATTATAAGGCCGACTACGCTATGCTATGCAAATCAGCTAATCATGGTGTCTTAAAATTCAGATAAAAAGTCACGCGAACTAACATACCTTTAGAACTAAATAGTAAATTCCTCTTAAGATTAAATGCAAACGTACTAGAGCCACAAAGACACAAAGAGTCACCCGACTCCTGCGGTCTACAATAGTAACGCGACACCTCTCACAAGGTCTGGCGGCCTGGTACCTCTACCTACATCGCAACATTGTTTGTACGCTATTTTTTGCCATTTTTGCACCAACTGGGTTTGGATACTGGTTGAGTCGTTTTTACACGACTGCCCCAAAAAAGAGTGTATGTATGTATGTATGTGAGATTTTTTATTCCACCATAACCTTTAAATGACTATGGGGTATCTTTTTTTAATTTGACTATATTAATACTTTTATCATATTTGTATTTTTACAGACTGACAGTACTTAGTACAACATAGCCTAGTAATAGCATCTCTAAGCTATAAAGCATAACCTAACAAGAGCAAGCGCGCTCATAATAATTTATGCTCACAACCCCTACGGCGTAGCACCGTAGCGCTTAGCTGCTACGAGCGTGTCTACGCATGTGCTACGCCGTCTACAAGGCATTGGCTTGCAATAATGATGAGATAGTGCGACTTGATGGGCTCTTGTGAACTTCTGGTGGCCTGGTAGGGAGCAGTTAGAATTAAATTAAGGGGGAGGGAGGGGGAGAGAAATTTGTTTTTATAGTTTTATAGTTAGGAACTAAAGTTTATTGGGACTTAATTAGATTAGTTAAATTATAGTTATTAAGTTGTTTATAAGTGTAGATAATTAATTAATTTATAATAGTGTGTACAGATTAAACTAAAAATAAATATTATAAAATTATGTGGTTGTAAACATCAATACGGAATAGGTCCTGGGTTGGATTCCCGAGTCAAGCAAAATAAGTTTTTTTTTTAAATTGAATTTTGTACTCACGGTCTCTGCATAACACAGGCCATAAAAATTGTGTTACTATTTTGGTGTACAATAAAGTTTATTCTATTCTACTGACAGGCCTGTTGGTCTAGTGGTTAGTGGGTCTGACTGCTATGTCGGAGGTCGTGGATTCGATTCCCATCCAGGACAAATGTTTGTGTGTTGAGCACGATCATTTTTTCTGTGTCTGGGTGTAATTTATCTATAATATGTATGTATTTGACTAGATGGTGTTGTGTAATAGTTGTGGAATATTATTATTATTCCATCCATGTTAAGTGGTCCTCCATTTCACGCACATGCATCTGAATTACTATTTAGCCTTGCAATTCATCTAACTAGCACGCTTGACGCGTGTCGCCGCCTGCAGCAATATCATACGTCCGCTGTCCCGCGCAGCCGTGGCTGACTGATGGCTGCGAGCCTGGAGTAGCACACGCTGAAATGTACGCAATAATGACGCTGTAATATCAGTCTAGTGTTGTGTCACTGCACGCATAAGGCGCTACAAATAATAATAATAATAAAAATAGATACAGAAGGCAGTACTCCTCGATACGGCTCGCATTGTGAGGAAGTTCCTGTCTTTGGAGCCCTAACCACCGGTAGCTTGGACCCTGCTCCCGACATCGGTGGACTACTGTTTTTATATTTTTAAATGTTTTGTTTTTTAAATTATATTTTTTATAAAAAATATTTAAAAATATCAAAATATGTACTATAAGAAAAATAAAGGAGATAATAATAATATTCCACAACTATCACTCAACGCCATCTAGTCCCAAGCTAAGCAGAGCTTGTGTTATGGGTACTAGACAACTGATAAACATACATATATATTTCTAAATACATACATATTATAGATAAATTACACCCAGACACAGAACAAATGATTATGCTCATCACACAAACATTTGCCCTGGGTGGGAATCAAACCCACGACCTCTGGCATAGCAGTCAGGGTCACTAACTACTAGACCAACAGGCCAGTCTTTTAGTTAAATGTAGACTCTTTTAGTTTTCAGTTACAGACACCGAACACTTTTTTACCTTCATGAGTATGTGTTAAGTGGAAGAAACCATCCAGTCGACTGAAGGGTGGTTTTGCACTTGCACCCAGCTGTTTACTAGCGCCTAATGCCCGCTATGGCCTGCCGTAACCTTTTTTTTATGGTGGGAAAAAATCATGCATTGACATCCCCCGCTCTTGGGCGGAGCGGGAGATAGTGTCAGACTCTTACTGACTAAAAAACCCATCCCGTTTCTTCAAGCCTTCATACCGGGGCTCAAGCGCCCTTTCGGATAACCCTGGCCCCAGTAGGCTTCGACCCGGCTGGGTCCCTGCTGTTGCTGACAACTCCTTGAGGCGCGCGGGAACAGTGCGCGCCGTCGACGACTTGGGCTTGGTCCGGACAGTTACCGGATGGCCGGACAGCGAGCTACCCATTGCTCACTGTCCGCAAGCCCGCGCTTACGGTGGCCGGAAATCGGGATCAGAATCCCGGCGGCGGCGGCGGCGGCGATAACGCCGTGCCTGCCGTAACCTGTGTTGTACTTAGTGACGGTGGTGTCCAACTTGTAAGCTTTTTAAATATTTTTGGAAAAAATGGCGTATAAAAACTATTGGTATTCATTCAGTTACTGATTCTGACTATATTCGGGTTTCGCATAAACTGATAATTATGTTGTATATCACAATATTGCCGTTGAACTTCTTTCGAAAAAAATTCTCATCGTAAGTTTGAACCCAGCCAGGCGTTTTACTTTGTATAATTTATTTCATCACCACCACTCTCAAAACGATGAAGGAAAACATCGTGAGGAAACCGGCGTGTGCTAGAACTAAACATTCGCAGACATAATGTGACATCCATCAACCCGCACTGGGCCCGCGTGCTGGATTACGGCCCATTCCCTCTCCTAGAAAGGAGGCCCTAGTCCCAGCAGTGGGAACATTAAAAAGGTTGATGATGATGATGAATCAGGGGCGACCATATCCGCCCTTGTTCGGAGTAGGAAAGCGTGTCAGACTTTTACTGACTAAAACCCACCCCTGTTCGTTCTTTGCCATTGTTCCAGGGCCCCTTCCGCACAACCCATGGCCCCAGTAGGCTTCGACCCACTACTTCTACGTGTTTTGCTTATATTTCCTTGAGGTGCGCGTGAACCACTATACGTCTCAGGCTCGGTTCGTACGATTACCATTCACGATTATTCATCGTGCGTGCTGCTAAAAAGTGGAATTCCTTGGCGGAGTCTGTATTTCCTGATAGCTACAACCCGGGAATCTTTAAGTCGAGAGTGAATAGGTTTCTTCTAGGTAAGCGCATTTCATCGTCGACCGCATCGTCGCTTTCCATCAGGTGAGATGGCGGTCAAGCGCGAACCTGTCGACAATAAAAAAAAACCCACAAAAAAAAAATACCGGATGGCCGCACGACGAGCTACCTATTGTTCGCCGTCCGCAAGCCCACACCTACGGTGTTACCATACAGACTTGAAACTGTTATAAACACCCTTACATGTTATAAGCACAAAATAATAATTATTCAATTTAATACCTTATTCGTTACTTAGTTAAGTCACTAATTGTTAAACATTAATTATGTTCCACATTCTCTTAATAACTTAAGTTTATATTCAATTATATACCTTACCTTCTTTGACATAGAGTTGTTAATCATTTCACATTACAATGGGTTTAAATCAGCATAATTTAAACACTATGTCAGTCTATTTTACACTCTATTTTGTTGTAAATAAAGATGAAAATAGCTTGTAATATAATATTCATCTCATCATAGATATTTCCAATACTAAACAGCTATTTTATATCTTAAGCGTAATAAAATAAGGTTGTAAATCATTTGATGTTAAGGAGAGATGATTTAATATGGCGTGGTTAATTAAGATGAGGTAATTAAGTAAAATTATAATTACCTAATAGACAAGCATGTTGTTTTATGAGGCTTAGTACATTATGTATTATATTTTAGACTTTACAATAAAAGTAATTATGTGAAGACACATCTGGCACAGTGGTTGAACGAATGGCTGCTGTGCGGTGTGTCAAGAATTCGAATTCTGGTCGGTACAACTTTATTGATATAAACTAGTGCTTGACTGCGATCCTGATAGTAAGCAGTGATGCCATCGTTGATGGTGAGGCACACTAGTTTATTAACTCTTTGAATGCCGTAATTAGATTAGGCGCGAGCCGACTTCTGCAAAGCAGTAATGCTCGCTAAGGAGGAGACCGACCGCATCAGGCAAGGGAGTCTCGCCGCCGCCGGGATTCCGATCCTGATTTCCAGCCACCGTAGGCGCGGGCTTGCGAACAGTGAGCGTTGGATAGCTCGCTGTCCGGCCGTCCGGTAACTGTCCGGACCAAGCCCAAGTTGTCGACGGCGCGCGCTGTTCCCGAGCGCCTCAAGGAGTTGTCAGCAACAGCAGGGGCCCAGCCGGGTCGAAGCCTACTGGGGCCAGGGTTATCCGAAAGGGCGCTCGAGCCCCGGGATGAAGGCTTGAAGGAACGGGATGGGTTTTTTAGTCAGTAAGAGTCTGACACTATCTCCCGCTCCGCCCAAGAGCGGGGGTTGTCATAAGATGATTTTTCCCATCCAAAAAAAAAAGAAAAACATGAAGGGTCTTGACAGACAGATGGACAACAAAGTGATCCTATAAGGGTTCCATATTTTCCTTTCAAGATAAGGAACCCTAAAAATAGGTTTTCTTTCTGCTTAAATGCCACCCAAAACCTTTATTTTCATCGTGAGCCAGATACGGAACTAAATGCCACGTAAAGCCACAAATCTGCTATCAAATTATAAAAGTAGGTTCCACACAAAGGCTCTCCCTCAGACCTCGGGAGAGTCCCTCCCGCTCCAATGTGACCACGTTATTGATAGTCCTCGGACACGCCTCCCTGAGGGTGACAGGTTCACTTCCCGGTTGCGTAACACCTGATTAATTGAAGTTTTCATCTGGTTTTGATGGTTGCAAGTTACGCGGTGTAGAAGTCATAGCTGGGGGACCTTTTTGTCTTTGTTTTACCGGTTTTTTTTTTAATATCTTTTCCACAACTATCACACAACGCTGACAGTCCCAAGCTAAGCAAAGCTTGTGTTATGAGTACTAGACAACTGATAAACTTACTTAGATATTTCTAAATACATACATATTTTAGATAAATTACACCCAGACACAGAACAAACGATCATGCTCATCACACAATTTGTCCTGGGTGGGGATCGAAACCACGACCTCCGGCATAGCAGTCAGGGCCACTAACCACTAGACCAACAGGCCAGCCAATTAAATAAAATTCATTTATAAAATAGATGCTATCATTCACATTTAAAAGACGAAACAAATACAAAATTCAATGTATCGTTAAAATAAGTCAAATCAGTACAAAATATTTAGACAATGAAATTTTTTTTTTTTTTGTAACATTTATTTTTAATGTAAAATATTTCATTAATTTGCAGTCCACTTATTTATTATATGTTTGTTGTATAGACTTTAGAAGAGATTTTGACTCCTGAGTTGGTTTTGATGTTTCTTCTCAGGGTAGTCAGCTAGGCAACATGGCCTCGACTAGTTTAAATTGACGAAAAAATTTACTAAAAGCTTATTTGCAAAATAAATATCATTTATTCAGTTTCTCCTTTTATAGTAATATAATAAAGAGATAAAGTTTGTTTTATGTTTTTTTGTTTGTAGGAGGTAATCTCTGGAAGTACTGGTCCGATTACTATTTTTTTTTTCACTGATAGAAAGCTGCTTTATTCCTGAGTGACATAGGCTATATTTTATGTTCGCAGACGAAGTCGCGGGCAAAAGCTAGTAGATAATAAATTGCTATAATGGTAGATAGTATTCCCCGGACGAAATACACACAAACATCTATATAACTACGTATATTGTAGCAACAGATACGCCGTCAAGAAAGGTTCTTAATAAACGGTTGTCATGGCAACCGTTCCGTTATTTCGATATTAAGAACTCTGTTACTAAGTATTGATTTTTTTACCTCCGTTTGGTTCCAGCGATTTATTTTTAACTTACCCGGTGAAAGGTGACTTGGAATAATAATAATATTTCACAACTATCACACAACGCCGTCTAGTCTCAAGCTAAGCAGAGCTTGTGTTGTGAGTTCTAGACAACTGATAAACTTCCTTATATATTTCTAAATACATACATATTATAGATAAATTACACCCAGACACAGAACAAATGATCGTGCTCATCACACAAACATTTGTCCTGGGTGGGAATCGAACCCACGACTTCCGGCATAGCAGTCAGGGCCACTAACCACTAGACCAACAGGCCAGTCAATAAATTTGCCACAGAAAGTTTTTTTTTTCAGTTTTCCTAACTTAATAATACGCTACTGAATTTATAATTTACTAGATTTTGCCAGCGGTTTCGCCTATGTACATAAAAAATAGCCTAAGTCACTCAGGAATAAAGCAGCTTTCTATGAAAAAATTTTAGCAATCGGACCAGTACTTTCAGAGATTACCTCCTACAAACAAAAAAAAATTTTACCTCTTGATAAAATTAGTGTAGATGAGTTTTTTATTATTATTATTGATAGGCTCGCGTTTGACCACCATCTCACCTGATGGTAAGCAATGACGTGGTCGACGATGGAGCACGCTTCCTAAACTAACCTATTCACTCTTGACTTAAAGACTCCTAAGTTATAGCTACCAGGAAACACAGACTCCGGCAGGGAATTCCACTCCTTAGCTGTACGCACATAAACTTAAGGTTGTGATTTCATCAAATAACTTGTCAAGCTCTGGAAGGAGCGCGGGAAAATGTCAGACTTTTATTGACTAAAACCCACCCGTGTTCCTTCACTTGTTATTTGTGTTCCAGGGCCCCCATGACAATTGACTTTAAAAACATGTTCGCAAAGCCGTATTCGACACCGGTACAGTTATCATATCGTGTCGTATCGGTTTGTAACTGTTACAACGGTATTGTCATGTTATGCGGTACGAAACGTAACTGTTACAAAAAGGGGTCTTATCGTCATAATATGGCGTGCTCATTGTGCAGCTAAGGAGTGGAATTCTCTGCCAGAGTCTATGTTTTCCGATAGAAAGAAGAAAGAAAGAAAGAAAACTTTTTTATTTGGCATACACACTCGTAGATACACACAATGTAGTAACAACATGTAGAAACTAATAAATTATTATAATTGAAAAAAAAAAGATAACTAGCAAGGTGTGTCTCACGGCGGCGCCAAATAGGTCCAGTTCAGCAATAATGATAGCTACAAACTGGAGATCTTTAAGTCAATAGTGAATAGGTTATACCTACCTAATACGGAAGCGCTCTCCGTCGTCGACGACTAACTCGAGAAACAAAGAAAAGAACTATGTTACTTTTTCATGTAAATTACAACCAACAAAAAAAGGGTCTCCAAACCCCAGCACTATGCTAATGTACGATAAAAACCCGCTAAGACGTGCTAATCGTTCTACAATGCTGAATTAATGACAACGCCATCTGTTGGTGAGAAGTAGGAACTAACTTGAAAATTATACTTCGTGGAAACTTTTTTGTATGAGGTATTTTTTTTTATTATACTTTGACAACATTAAATCGTTTTAGTCGTATTTATGTAGGTTTATGTTGTACACTGTGATCCTACCCTCGAATGTGATCTCTCTCTCTGTCACTCAAAGGTTTGCTGGGAGAAAACTCATTGTTGAGTTAAGCTCGCCTTTGTACATGAATTGTCAATTATGAATGTATTGAAGTTAAGTTTTTGTGTGTACAATAAAGAATTAAGAATAAGAACATTCGAAATTAAATGTTTACGGCGGAACAACAAATAGATTTCGTAACTGGGTAACCATAAATTAATATCCTTATTTCTAAACTTATCTATCTACTTTAAAGTTTTTGGCTAAATACCTTGTATTTGTGTGTTTATAACTGTATCACGAAAAATCACAAGGTTGTAGCTTGTTAAGTTACCTGGTTTTCCTCACAAATACGTAGTCACCGGGCCATCCGGGCGACTGAGGGGTTGTTTTGCTTCTGCACTCCCATGTGCAAGCGCCTAATGCGCGCTATGACCTGCAGTGGTCTGTGTTTTACTTGACGTCGGTGGTATCAAACTTGTGACCTTATTTAAATATTTTTTTAAATTATTGGAATCGATAGTTACTAATTCAGACTACATTCAGGATTCGCATATACCTAGTAAAAAATGTTGTATAACAAAAAGTAATCTAAACAATAGTTTATAGGTAACGTTAACGTATACCGAGACCGAAATAAAAAAAAAAAATGTCACAATCAAATAAAAAATATCAGTTCCAAGTACGGAAACATTGCAATTGCTACTTCGATATTCTTTTTATAAAATTTCAAATGTTACAGTTGCATATTTTTCAACGACTGGATATTACGAAAATACTCAATAGCTAGTATATAAGTATAAATAAATACTTTAAACTTTTAACCACCTCGTTTAAATCAGACAAATATTCGCGTTTATCCCGCCAGGGTCGCACATCCACGACCAAAAACTCCATCTCGTCAGCTCTTCTGTCACCTATAGGGACTGGGGACTCTGGCGAATATGACGCGAAAACACTCGTCGGAACATTATGACGCAAGTGGTTAAAGAACGCACAACGCAAGCACGTTTTTTATGGATATGACTTGGGAAAACCATCAGCAAAGTGGAGGTAATTGAACTCACCATACACTAAAAATGTTTTACATACCAGTCAATACATTTAACACCTTTGCATTTAGCATCCTTTTACACCAAAACATTAACTCCTTTATTCTCACGAGTATCAGTAAAAAAAAAACCTGTTACTTTACATTTACACGTACCAATACGTATAAAGGTATTTTCGGGAAACAAATCCTGCTTTATGGTGATAGAACCTCAGCTGTATGCGCTCCTAGTACTCAGTAGCTTACAGAGTTTATGTTATCCCTTACGAGGATGGGAAGTGGGATGATAGGTGGCGATGAGATGTGGGGGACAGGGAGTTCAGTCTCAAGGTGTGGATATTTTAGAAAATTGAATGTATAAAATATGCTACTTAGGGCTGTTTTCATACTAAGCAGTTAGTACTGTATCATTTGTAGATCTTTGGTAGTCAACGTGAGACACACATTGTTAGTTGTTACTTCTTTTTTTTTATATAATCATTAGTCTGTACGTGTTGTTACTACATTGTGTTCATTTACGTGTGTTTATGCCAAATAAAATAGTTTTATTTCTTTCAAAAACAAGAAAATCTTCTAGTCTCAATGGCTGGGTTGTGTGGGTCTGATAGGTAGTTGCTCCATGTAAAAAATTGGTATTCAGCAGCATTATGTTAGATTAGAAGACGACCCAAACGTATGAGTATGTAGTTGAGAAAAAGGCCTTGAGAGATTTATCAGATGATAGATTATTATTTTATTAACTTTAAATCAATATTTACTTAACTTATTACATACACAACTAAAAACTATAATTACAGTAAATAAAAAAATTATAATAATAAAACCCTACGCTAATTACAACTAACTAAAATCAAGCTAAAATATGGCGTCAAAAAACTCTTCCACATCGCTGTCGACTGGTAATGTGCCCAAAATGCTGGCGGCATTGCCACGCTGTATGTCATTGCTTATCCTCTGTCCGAGGTAAAAGCCAGCCCTTAGGTCACGCGAAGTGTCCACTAGATTATTATTATTATTACAATAAAAAAAGATGGTAGATTAAATTTTAGGGTTGTATATCTCAGTCGGAAAAACAGAATCCTTATAGGATCACTTTGTTGTCCGTCTGTCTGTCTGTCTAGGCTCTTTTTTATCGAGAACGCGTAGCTGAAATTAATATTAAATATTCAGGTGCCCTTGGAGCAGTGAAAGATTTAACTTCTAAGTCAAAACCATGTAAAGATGCCGGTTATGCTCGCTAAAATATTAAAACCTATTATAGAGTCCTTTTCATTGACCTAGTATCCTAAAATTTGGTAAGAGACAAGGTTTTATAGCAAAAATACTACTCGTAAATATTTACTGTAATTATTGTTTTGCGAGTTCAAAAAAAATCGTCGAAGCTCGATTCCAAAATAGAATTATTTACATAGGTAAATTGATACGGACCCCTCGGTGCGTGGGTCCAACTCGCACTTGACCGTTTCCTAAGCAGTTTTAATGTCCTTTGCTTTCAGAATCCTTTATGAAATAGAATCCACATTCATATCGGCCAGTAATGGTCACAAAGCTGAAAAGACCACTACTCATACATCGAAGGATTGATCACCACTATCTGGCTACTAGTCTATGTGTCACTAAACAGTACGCAAACAGTGCGATTAACGAGAGCATAGTCGCGCACACTCGCACATAATGAGATAGACGCGATTTATGTCCACGCCCTTATCTGTGCTGTGTGCCGAAGGGTGGGGTCGCAGTGACGGCGATTAGCGGAAAGCTTTTTTTAGGTTTTCGTACCCGGAACCCTTTGGGTACCGTTTTTACCCAAAAACCTCCACCTCCTCCTCCGCTTTTACTCCACTGTCCGTCTGTCTGACACCAGGCTGTATCACATGAAACGTTATAGTTAAACAGTTGACATATTCACAAATAAAGAACAGAATATAGTTAATAAATATTTAAGTACTTAAATACGGCGTACAACAAACGTGATTTTTTCTTATCCAGGGAGTATGTTTATTGGGATAATTTTCTATTACCCTTTTTTTTTAATTTTCTGGCTTTTACAAGGGTGAAGCCTGGCAGTATCAGGTAATAATATATATTTTTCAATATACTTGAAACAGCTCTGATTCTTACCGCTAGGCAAGCAAATAACTGTTTTTCGTGCTAGTGCGGAAAAGTGCGTTAGCTTGCTATTTAACGTGTCAGGCTGGTCGTGGCGCGCCCCCACGAGTCGCGCGCCAACCCCCATTTATTTATTTCTTCTTTTGTATATTGAAAAATATCGTTTGATACATGTAGTAATTTGTCACTGCAGGATTAGGCTACAAAACCGGATAAATTCCACCTCGATCGGAATGACAAACTTCTTCCACCTGTGTCAAAATGTACTATTATTGGCCGTTTGAAAAATGGCCCCAAAAACGAACCACGCACCCACTGCGCCAAAACTCACATTAAAGAATCAGTTTCATTTTCAAAGCCTGTTATCGCTACGCCTCCCATGGGACCGTGGCCTTATAGCCGCTACATTTAGTATTAATCCGAGCACGGAAGCTCATTCCATATTTATTTGGTAGAATGGTAGATTCTGCTGAGGTATTGTGTACCAGGGTAGCAAGAAATGAAAGAGTTTATTTTTGATGTGAATGGACTGTCTGAATTTGAAATTATTCTTCTAGAAAATATGATATTAGATTTCTCATTGGAGCTTCAGACAATATTGTTAGGAATGTTTTAGTAGCAATTCGGACCAACTAGACCAACAGGAATTTTTTATTTTTCATTATTATGGATAGGCTCACGTTTGACCACTACCTCACCTGATGGTAAGCGATGATGTGGCCGACGACGGAGCACGCTTGCCTAGAAGTAACCTATTCACTCTAGACTAAAATACCCCAGGTTGTAGCTGTCAGGAAACACAGACTCCGGTATGAAATTCTACTTCTTAGCTGTAAGCACAATGGATATTTGAAAACGAAACCCTATCCTAAAACGCGCCCAGACACAGCAAATGATTGTGCTTATCACACTTAAACATTTGTCATGGGTGAGAATCGACCCCACGGCCTCCGGCATAGCAGTCAGGGTCACTAACCACTACACCAACAGACCAGTCACTGCATGATTTCGCACTTGGATCAAAGAATATGTTCACCATAGATATAAGAACTCAAAACGGTGAAGGAAAACATCGTGAGGAAACCAGCATGTCCTAGAACCAAAAATTCGAAGACATGTGACATCCACAAACCCGCGCTGGGCCCGCGTTGTGGATTACGGCTCATTCCCTCTCCCAGAGAGGAGGCCTGAGTCCCAGCAGTGGGAACATTAAAAAGGTTGATGATGATGATGAAGATGAGATATAAGAAAGGAGTTTTTTATATTTCTATAACCTTCTAAATAAACAATATAAATCAGTTATTGGGTTGTGTATATAATTTACACCCGGGCAAAGTCGGGGCGGGGCGCTAGTGTAGGTATAAGGTACAATAGATAATTGCCTCTACCTGTAACCTCCAAAATAACAAATGTCTTTTTAATTCCCGTTGAAGCAAGTCTGTTAAGTCGATACAGGAGATATCACGGCGTGGCGTGTTCAGGCCAAGTCGCAGTATCACGCTAGTTAAGAAGTCAGGTAGGTAGGGGGCGAGTAGGGTTGCCAACTTTTATTACAAAAAATAGAGTATATCGTATTTCTAAGGAGGTGAATAAAGAGTACAGCCCTGAGCGTTCCGTAGAAACTTACCAATGTAAATAGTTCAATTTCGGAATGGACGCACAAAAAAATGTGACATAACAACTAATTTATGGTTTTCCAATTTATTCCTATAATTGTGCTATAAGACCTTGCTTTATGCCAAATTTCAGGGTTCTGGGTCAACGGGAAGTACCCTACGAATATGATTTTCTCAAGACTGTCGAAATGTGCGTTTTTTGCTACAGACATCGAAGTAACTTTTTTCTCGTTTACTTATAAGTTTAATTTTTCTACAGTTTCAAGAATCCACAGACGTATATGGTTTTAATTTTAACTCGATACCTTCACGCGTTTCCGAGATAAAGGGTCTTTACATTCAGACAGACGGACGGACGGACAACAAAGTGATCCTATAAGATACGGAACCCTAAAAAGTGTATTTTAGCGTCCTCTGTTAGCGTTATAGATTATAGAGTACGCCTATATAGAGTAAAATACTCTATTTCAGAGTACGATTGACAACCCTGGCAGGGGACAAGGTAGCGATGTTCTGGAATGATAAGTTGATACCAATGCAGTAACATTTGGTAAATAAGTTTTAATAGTGGTTACGATTACCTTGAGGTATCAAGGTTTTGTTTAGCTTTTAATAACACTTTTGTCAATCTAACTAGGTTTTGCCCGTGGCTTCGCCTGCGTACATAAAACAAAATATATGTCACTCAGGAATAAAACAGTTTTCTATGTGTGAAAAAATTTAGCAATCGGACCCGTACTTTTATTACATATAAATATTATAAAGAGGTAAAATTTGTAAGTTTGTATGTAGGGGGTAATCTCTGGAACTAATGATCCAATTCTAAAAATTTTTTCACTGGTAGAAAGCTACATTATTCCTGAGTGACATAGGCTATATTTTATGTACGCGGGCGAAGCCACGGGCAAAAGCTAGTATCTTATAAATTGTTGCAAATGCTTTAGCTTTCTAGTAAAATCCATTTTACTGTTTAAATAGTCACGAACAGCGAACCGATAGTTATTTATTCCTGAATTCTATTTCCCGTCCTCCGGAAGCTGCGAGATAAACCAGTAATATCAGCGTTCATAGTTATCAATGCATCCGGAGCGACAGAGGCGTAGCCTGGATTAATTTAGATGTGGGCGAAGACACATCAGCGATGCCATTTTTTTTTTCATAAATACTGTGAGACAATTTTTCATAAATTTAAACGAGACTGCAACTGTTACAACCCAGTGTTCAACCACATTTTCGCTTACCATCAGGTGAAATAGTAGTCAAACGCGAGCTTATCAATTATAAAAAAATCCTCTTGCTACAAGAGCCCTTGCATGTGCGAGCCCCCTTTGAGTGTGTACACTTCTGTACCTACATATATTATCTATTGTGGGCCATGGGTACAAAATAGGTATGTAGGTACAGAAGTCAATCTACATAAAAATTTCCCTCGAGCAACGCACACATAGACACCGCTTACGGACACGATATCTCGGCTCTCGCCCGGTCGCACTCGTACAGTTCGGTGCAACACGCTGACCCTTCGTAACCTACTGCTGCACAACACGCTGACCTAGCGCAATCGTAGGCGATTGCGCTAGGGTCTAGAACGATTGCGTAGGTATAAAAAGTGAAGTACATACATAAGATTGACTTCTGTACCTGTCTATTTTGTACCTTGGGCGTGGGCCATTTCACCCATGCATAACTACGCTTCTGCGGAGTGACTCGCATTCAACTTTGATGGTGGTGAAGCATAGTTAGGGGTTTTAGTTTTAATTGAGAGCCTGTAATGGAGACGTGATGTCGCGCAGACTTTAATTATACACTACTTTTTTTTTTAATTAGTACAAAAAATGGGGTATCTGTCCGTACCAGTTGCTGATCATATTTGTGTACTCAAAAGTAGATAAAAAAAAAACCCAAAATTAACCATGTAAAGTCATAATTAGTAAACTCAAAATGGAATCAATCATTGATAACAATTACTACAAGAAAACACTACGCGTGTTTGCAGTAGTTACTGATTGTCAAAAAATTGATACCTGTGCCTCTACCATGAGTTTAAAGCAATAGTATTTGTCGACACTCGATACCGACTACGTAAATATTTTGTATGGCAAATTTTACAGCGCCTCTAGCGATCACTTACGGAACCAAAATTTGCCATACAAAATATTTACATAGTCGGTATCAAGTATCGACAAATACTATTGCTTTAAACTATGGTAGAGGTACAGTTTTGCCAGAGTATCTATAATGTTGTCCAGTCAACTTAAAAAGGGACTCGATAAGGTCGATTTATGTAGAATGAATGACCAAGCATTTATTTATTTTAACATGGTTAACCGAGGGTCACGTTAAATGGAAGCTGAAGTCCCTAAATGAACATAATATATTGATATATAAACATATCTATCCCCCGAATCAAAGCGGATAGCCACCCCAATTACTAGGAGCGCATAAATACCAACAACTTTCGGTGAGTCAAATAGTACAGTGAAATGTCAGAAGGTTCAGTTACGGTTTTATGGTTATGTTTGAAATAAGGGGACGGTATTGTTAACTTCCCTCGGGGTTCACCCGAATAAAATCAAATATGTCCGTTTCGACCGAGCTGCTGTGACAAAATATTTGTAAAAGTTGATTTCCAAAACCATTGTCAAAGGTATGGTTAAAGTGTCCATTGAATTTTGACTGGCCTGTTGGTCTAGTGGTCAGTGATCCTGACTGCTACGCCAAAGGTCGTGGGTTCGATTCCCACCCAGGACAAATGTTTGTGTGATAAGCAGGATCATTTGTTCTCTGTCTGGGTGTAATTTATCTATAATGTATGTATTTAGAAATATATAAATATGTTTATCAGTTGTCTAGTACTCATAACACAAGCTCTGCTTAGCTTGGGACTAGACAACGTTGTGTGATAGTTGTGGAATATTATTTTATATAGTTTCTTGCACATTCTTCTCCATAAAGATTTACGCTTTGGAATGTGATAATTTTTTTCTAACAGCTGTTTGACGTATCAACGCAGCGGCTAGTTGTAAAGTTTCTTTTTATGACTTGAGTGAACACTAAGAGAGGTTTTTAAAATATTTTTATTCTTTTACGTGGGTGAAGCTGCTTACAAAAAATAGTTTGAAATAAAATGCTTTGAATCCTTGAATCTATATTTCTTCACAGTAGTGTAGATCTTTTTATCAAATAACATATTTTTCTATTCTTCTTCTTTTTTCAACATTTTATTATCTTAACTTTTTTTTTAATTGATAGAAACTAATGCTTGACTGCGATCCCACCTGATGGTAAGTAGCGGTGCAATCTTTGATGGTGAGGCGCACTAGTTTATAAAGCTTATTCACTAGCCTTGAAGACATCTAAATATTCGAAAGGGAAGACGGCAGCAGGGAAATTGTTCCAGTAGTAAGAGCCAATAGTGTTCGCTAACGTCATAAAAATAATATATAAAACTTTGTATTACATAGGATCCAAATAATTTTGATTTTGTAGGTTTTAATTTTATATATTTTTTCGTTGACGACACAGACTTGTCCTTCTGTATAGAATCTCTTCGTATCCACCCCGGCTTCTCCGGTAAACATCCCGGGCGTCAGTCTGTCTGCCTCTATTGATTGCGTAGATACGACGTACGTATACGACACGATACGCCGCACAATACGCCACTACGACGCACGATACGCAGCGCCTCGCGTACTAATGACACTTGTTTGGTTTCAAACGTAATATGGGATTTGTTTCAAGGTATGTTTTATGGTTTTTGTTGGTCGTGTATTGATTTTTATTCAGAAGTTGTGGAACGTTATATTTAATAGAAGATGAGAGAATTTACTCTCTCAGATTCGTAATTTACACAGTTTTTTTATACCTAAATACCTTTTTCTAATCGAGTCTGGCTTTTATTGAATACTACCTCACGCCCGCGGCTTCGCCCGCGTACATACAATATAACCTATGTCTTTCAGGAGTAAAGCAGCTTTTTAACGATGAAAAAGTTTCAGCAATCTTACCAGTACTTTCAGGGGTTACCTTCTTTATAATATTAGTGTAAATTACTATTCAATGGGTAATTACAAATGTATTGGTAGAACTAACAATTGTCAATTTAGTAAACTTGATTTAAAAAAAAAAATCCTAACCTAACCTTGAAGGTCAAAACGCACAAAAAAAAAAGATTTTTTTGTGCGTTTTCTTTTTGAGTTGGGAAATCATCAAATGACTGACCCGCTGTAGAGTGGTGAGCGTGACAGACTTTTACCACATCTAGGTCCATCAGTTACCTTTGCGTTTCAGGAACAAGAGTTTAAAAAAAAATTGGCGTTTTTAATAAAAAAAAACACTGACCCTTTTATATCTAGCGCAAACTTCATCAAAACCTTCACAAATCAGGTGATTTGACTACCTATTTTCGTGCTTCACCTTCTAACCTCCACCCAAACGAACCCCTATCGACTACACACATTTACACACACCGCACAGCTACCTAGGAAGTAATTTACCATAAAATTCTCGGCCATCAGGACCGCCATTAGAACACGTGGAAGTAACGGCCCAAATATTCTAATCGGGATCGGTGCGATCGCTCAATCAAACCGTTCCGAAAATGTTAGGTTACTAACTAGTGTCCGATCGAAACGGGGTTTTTAACCGAAACCGAGTTTCGGCAACAGTCTCGGTTTTGGGTTTCGGCCGAAACTGATACTAAAGAATATTAGTCAGTCCTTACTTTTTTTAATGCATATTAATTTTAGGCGTTTATATTCGTTGACTATCATGAATTTTACAGCACTCGATTTCAGTTTGGGAGTAGGTAAAACGAACTGCACACGCAAGCCAGTCACGACATGATTAGGAACGTGGACACGGCAAAATATCTTCGTTGCTTACCTACTTGGAAGGAATTTAACGCGATGAACATGACCGATCACAGCGCGAAAACCGAGTGCAGTGTCGGTTTCGGTCGTAGTTTCGGCAGGTTTGCCACCAAAACCGAAACAAAACCGAAACTCGTTTTTTTGCCGAAACTCGACCAAAACCGAAATCTAAACCAAACATTTGATCGAACACTAATACCAACCTCTTCCGCTACACCGACTAATTCGTGTTGACAGCTGGCCCGAATGTGTTTGTGATATATATGGGTTCTTTAGCGGAATTTGAATAATTATTTGTTTTGGACACGTGGACTTAAATAACGTATGCTTTTGAATTATTTATGCTGGAAGTGAACTCTCTTTGTGCCCTCTGCTAATCTATTATTGATGATTCAAAGCTGGGTCATAAACACACTGGAAAATTTAACTTCGTGCAATAACATTCTCGGCCCCATTTTACCGAGATCACGCCTATTTCAATAATGCCACATAAATTATGCAGCTGTGAAAATTTTTATATTTTTACTTTAAGTTCCACTAGACTGTGGATGTAACATATTCTAATATTTTTGCAGTATTCGCCAGCAAATGTATCGAGGCAGCCTTCTCGGCAAACTTCGCTGAGGTAGTAAACACTGTAATAAAATTTTCAGCTCCATTTCACCGAGATGGCGCCTGTTTCAATGATTCCACATATTGTCCAGCTGTGTAAAAACTTGAGATACAAATCTACACCAATTTAAACCACAATATTCACTACACAAATTCCTCTTCTTCTCCTCAAATCGATGGTTTTCTTTTTCGTCAACATTGATAGGCTCGCGTTTGACCATCATCTCGCCTGATGGTAAGCGATGATGTGGTCGACGATGATATATGGTGTCGTGATGTGGTGATGATGGTGTGGTAGTGTGTGTGACTTTGGCAGTGGTGTAGTGTGACTAATCCTGAAGGGACCTTGTATTAAAAAAATTTAAAGCTTGTTTTTTGTTTTGTAATACACATTACGAATTTATGCACTCGTCGGGGCCCGGATACGTATTGTTGGTGGGTGTCCAAAGTTTGGTGAATACGCTTGCAAGTTGTAAATAAGAATAAGTAAGAATGACATGCTAAGAATAAGAATGATGATACTACTAAATAGGTCTACACAGGGGGCCCTTGATCGAATTTGCTACAAGCCCCACTCTGGCTTAATCCGCCACTGCATCCATCGACCCTGTACTATATCAACGGTTATTATTCCTAGATACCCTAGGCTAGATATTAAACCGTTATTGGCGTAATAATTCGGCGCGCAATATGCAGTAACGTGCGACATCGGCTGGAAGACACGTGCCATCATAAACATGGCGTGCAAGGTGTTACGTTCATGTATACAGGGTGGTTTGTTTGAGTGGCGACGTGTGTTACGACTTCTGATTATTTGTAACTAGCTTTTGCCCGTGGCTTCGCCCGCATACATAAAATATAGCCTATGTCACTCAGGCATAAAGCAGCTTTTTTACAGTAAAAACATTTTAGCAATTGGACCAAGACTTCCAGATATTACAAACAAAAAAAAAAAAACTTTACCTGTTCATAATATTAGTATAGGTACTTAAAGCTGTGGTTTCTAGAACTGTAGTTGCTGTAACTTATAATGATGTAAGTATTATACATAATATAAAATTGGAAATCACTACATAACTTAATCACCCGTTCTGGTTTTTTTTAAGGAAATCATCCAATGATTTGTCCCGCTCTTGTGCGGATTGGGAGTGCACGTTAAACATTTACTGACTGAAACCCACTCCTGTTTCTTCTTTGCCTTCATTCCAAGGCCCCAAGGCTCTCTTTCGTAAAACTCATAACCCCCGTAGGTTTCGACCCTGCTAAGCAAAAAAAACATCCACCTGTACCTATGGTGTATTTCCATCTTCGAAATGACTAACGATATTAGGTTCAGACAGATATCGCACAGATTACTGATGTGTGAGTAAACAATCCATTTACCATTCAGCAAACACATTGAATTACCGGAAAAGCAACGCTATTTAGCTAAAGCGTTATTAGCCAGCTGAAAAGCGTTGTTATTCCGGTTTTTAATAGGGATGTTACTGTGGTAACATTTCGGTTATCCGAAATAAAAAAAAATCGGTAACTGTAACAAAAACCTCTCAGCGATAAGACCGCCATTGTGCCCGTTAATTTAAGTTTTTGTATAAGCTGTGTTACTTTTTGGTGTACAATAAAGTTTATTCTATTCAAACCGGTATAAAAGTTAAAGATATTTTAGAATCAAAATAGAGATTTAAAGTGGCCATAATTTTTTTTTTATACTATATTGGAGGAAGGTCTTTGCATAGCAGTGGAACGGTATGGGCTAGCTCTAATAAATAATATATTTTCTATTTACGTATACCAAACATACTTAACTCTAATTATAGTTAAAATAAAGCAAAAAAACACTAAACCAATTAAAACTAACTTAAAATAAATCAAAATATATTAAAAAAAAAAAACTCCTCCACATCGCTGTCGACTGGTAAAGTGCCCAAAAGACTGGCGGCATTGTCACGATGGGTGGCAATGCTTCTTCTCTGTCCGAAGTAAAAGCTAGTCCTCGGCTCACGAGACGTGTCGACAACACGTTTAGACAGATCTTTATATAATTGGTGAGCACTCGATCCGAGAGTTTTAACCACAAACGGTTTAAAAATATAATTTCTATAAAGTCAAAAATCAAATCAAATTAGTTTATCGTCACAATCAGCGTATTATTACAGTATTTGAAGCTTCATTTTAGGCAAATTGACTATAATAATACCTATTTACTTATTGAGAAGTTAAGATTGCAAAAATATATGATAAATCTAGAGTGAAAATAAAAGTCAAATGTCATTTCACTTTTGTAATTTTAAAATTATAATATTCTTAGCCGAATCATCCGAAACTAAAGGAGAATTCAAAATAATTTCATTTAAGTAACCGTATTAGAAACCAGTAACTTTTTAGTTTAATTACTATCCATCTATTACTATCCGAGATCTCATATGCTTTTTAAAGAATTATCAAAACGCTTAGTTGACGCTTCGCGTGACCCAAGGGCTGGCTTCTACCTCGGTCAGAGAATAAGCATTGCCATACATCGTGGCAATGCCGCCAGCCTTTTGGGCACACTTCCAGTCGACAGCGATGCGGAGGAGTTTTATGACATCACATTTAGCTAGGCATTTAGTGTATATATTATTTTTAATTATTTAAGGGTATTTTATTGTTTAATTTGTTTAATTATTGTTAACTAATTTAAGTATTTTTTTAAATAAAGTTTGCTCATCAAATCTCTGTAAAATAACAAAAATAAATAAAAATATTTCTATGCATCATAAGATTGTCTGATCCCACATATTTAAGTTTTTATTTATTGGTATAAACTACAGTGCTTGACCGCGATCCCACCTGATGGTAAGCAGTGATGCAATCTCTGGGTGTTAGGCGCACTAGTTATTTCTGTAAAATAACCATTTTGGTGAACAATAAAGTTTATTCTATTGTAAACCAGTATCCTAACTATATAATATTATAAATGTGAAAGTGTAGATGTTTGTTACTTAATCACGCAAAAACGGCTGAACGGATTTGGATGAAATTTGGCATGCATATAGCCTTTGACATGGAAAAAAACATAGGCTACTTTTTATCCGGAAAAAACATCTTATTCCTACGGGAAAACACGTTCAGAGTGCGATAACCGAAGTACACGCGGACGAAGTTGCTGGCGGACAGCTAGTAATAATATATTATTTCTACGAGTATATCTGTATCCGTTTATCCAGATCCGAAATTCCACATGTGTACATCCCTAGTTTTAAGTAAAGCAGGGATTTCACAAGCCCGCGAGCGATTTAATCTTTATCTTTATGGATATTAGAGTCGTATGAGGCTTTTAAATTTTTGTTGGTAACGTTGTTAACACAGCGCAAATGCCTCTTATGTAGATTTTTTGACAGGAAATTCAGTGAATGGGTTTTGGAAGTTAGGTAGACCGCTCCATGTCATATACTGGGACTCTGCTGTATCAAAACAGACTGGAAGCTAACTTATAAAAAAATAATATCTTTCTTTCTTTTATTGGAACAATAAATATTATGCAAAGTAATTTTGCAACAATTTACACGTAAAAAATATTATTTTCCTTGTTCTTATTTACGTCTGCTGTGTTCGCAGCCCTTCAGAGACATTTCCACCCTCCAATCGATTCAATCTCCATGACAACAGTACAACCCCCTCGATTATTGTAAAAAAATAACAACTCATACAATTTAAGAAACGGATCTTGAGCGCTAGGCGTCAGAATGGGGATCGCTTTACGCTTTCCATACATTAGCGAGCCAATCGTCTTCGTTGTCAGATACATGCAGCAACACAGGGAACGAATGAGGAGTGACGTCTATGACGCGATGGCGTGGCGCGGCGAGTCAATCACTGACACTCCTCGCCCCCGCGTCTCACTTCGCACCACTAAAGAGACCGAATATTTGACTTCTGCGCAACTTGACGCCAGCGCTCAAGATCCGTGACGGTAATTGTAACTGCCACATTCGAGTGCAGGAAATTACTAAGAATATACGGATTATACTCAAAACTTTAATTAAAAAAAACTTTTCACTAGTTTCGAAAGAGTAGCTCAGCCCCGGTATGAAGGCTCGAACGAACGGGGTGGGTTTTTAGTCAGTAAGAGTCTGACACTATCTCCCGCTCCGCCCAAGAGCGGGGATAGTCATTAGATGATTTTCCCACCATAAAAATAAAACATGAAAATTATTTTTGTATGATCCCGTTTACTCCGTCACTCGACACTAAAGGTTCATTGGAAGATTAGTGTCAGACAGTATTTTTTTGTCTGGCAATATTGCTGAAATGAACCATATAGCAGAACTACATTAGAAAGACACGTGTAACACTCATGTAGCCTGATTCACGTAAAATCAAACAAGCCAAATATCGTTGAAGTTTTATAGTCGTTCGATCGAAGTCCAGTCCTATCCAGAAGCGGTATTCACGATCTATCGACTTATTTCCAGTGACATTAATAAGTATTCTTTCTAACAGGATAATGTAATACAGTTTTTTTTTTAAATTGACGTATTTCAAACGTCTTTAAAATTGAGTGATATTTTGGGATATAAACAAACCCTAATAACTTTGCTGTTTATGAATATTATTTATTGAGACTTTACTCAAATAGTAACTAGACCTTTTCTAATAAGCCCTTGGAGTATAAGTACTAATAAAAAAATGGTAGTATACGAGTATAACGTAGGAACGTTCAGGATTTTGTAAACATTGTAAACTCACAATACACAAGTTTGTAATTTGCACTAATATTACAAAGAAGTATCTAAAGTTCGTTTTTTTTTTGTTTATTGGAGTTAATCTCTGAAAGTACTGGTCCGATTGCTAAAATTAATTTTCACCGATAGAAAGCTGCTTTATTCCTGAATGATATAGCCTATATTTAATGTACCTACACGGGCGAAGCTGCGGGTGAAAACTAGTAAACATTATAAAAACAAAACCACATAACATTGAAGCCCGACACGTCCGTCACAAACTTATCTAAACAATAGCTATTAACACTTTAAAGTCGGTCAAACACCGGAAGGGACCGCCGCTAGGTGTCGCTAGGTGTCCGGCGGGGTTTGTGTACAGATATAGGACAGAGTGTGGGTAGATAGGTAGGCAGGTTATATTGAGGTGTGTGTTTAAAGTTGATGAAACCTCTACGGTCCGGACTAAGCGTTTCACCTCGTCATTTATACCGCGTACGTCGAAGGACTGGAACAATTTGCCTGCTGCGGTCTTCCCTTCACCTTTTGGGTGTCTTCAAGACTAGAGTGAATAGGCTCTTAATAAACCAGTGCGCCTCACCATCAGAGATTACATCACTGCTTACCAGCAGGTAGGATCGCAGTCAAGCACTAGTTTATATCAATTAAGAAAAAAATGTGATTACTGTTATAGTGCCAGTAAATGGCATTTTAAAAACCTGGGCAAGTGCGAGTCGGACTTGCATACTAAGAGTTCGGTATGTAAATAAATCAATATCCACTCGGAGCGGGAGAAGCATTTCATAATTAAACATTTAAACAAAAGCAACCAAATTTCCCTTATGTGGCCAGATATATGACTAAATATGTCTAAGATTTCCCTTAAGTCTTAAGACTTTGGCTTCCCTGTGAGAAGTCTCAACGAAGTCAAACTGTATTAGTAGTAAATTGGACATAGAGTCTGTCTAATAGTTTAAACGACTTGGGTAATTATTAGGATTAGACAACACGGGTTCAATAATCAAGGTTGATCTAAGAGATAGAGATCATTGTTTACTAATAGAAGAACCTTATAAAAAGTACCGCATATAAGTATTTTTTAAATGATTAATTATTATACAAAATTCCCAAGTCGGTTGACTTATTAGACAGACGATACCTAATAAGTACGATTAAGCAAACTATGTGACAGATGTCGGGATTCCGATCCCGATTTCCAGCCACCGTAGGCGCGGGCTTGCGGACAGTGAGCAATGGGTAGCTCGCTGTCCGGCCGTCCGGTAACCGTCCGGACCAAGCCCAAGTCGTCGACGGCTCGTACTGTTCCCGCGCGCCTCAAGGAGTTGTCAGCAACAGCAGGGACCCAGCCGGGTCGAAGCCTACTGGGGCCAGGGTTATCCGAAAGGGCGCTCGAGCCCCGGTATGAAGGCTTGAAGGAACGGGATGGGTTTTTTAGTCAGTAAGAGTCTGACACTATCTCCCGCTCCGCCCAAGAGCGGGGTTGTCATAAGATGATTTTTCCCATCGAAAAAAAAAAAATGTCGTCCAGTGAAAATAATAATATTATTAGAATGATTGAGACTCCTATCCCTACATCATTACAAAAAATATCGCCGTAGAAAAATATTCTAGAAACTGAAGCCTTTCTCTGAAATAAGACAATTTCGCTGATATTTTGTTTGGAGGTCACAGCCGTATCGAACCGTTACACGATATCTTTACAATGTTTTCTTTACTAGAACATGTGAAATTTCAGACAATTTATTTTATTCTGTTTTAACCAACAGCAGAAATGTCAGAAATTTATTTCTTTAAGAAAACGTCAGCTGAGCGAGTTCAATGACCTGTAGTTAATAGTCGGCATTGCGTACAAACTACCTACAGGTCACTGAACTGGCCCAGCTGACGTTTTCTTATAGAAATAAATTTCGTACATGCGTAAATTACTACGAGTATTGAAAAAAGGTACTTTATTTTTTAATTTTATCTTTACCAATCGGTAGTGTTTCATGTACCGGATCGACCCTCCACGGGATTAAAAAGATTAAAATTTAGTTATGTATACATATTTCTAATCAATCCAAATACTAATAAGGAAATATTTTTATACGATCCCCTTCGATTTTAAAGAACTTACGTATTTTGACTTTAAAAAAACCTAGAATTTATAGCAATTAGTGTTCAAAATAACAGTTAACAAACAAACTAGACGAAGTGTAACTCTCTGACGATCGTCCGTTAATTAAAACTTTCAAATGAATCGCTTTTACAATTCCTTTCTGCGGATTTTAATTTAACTTATTAATAAGACTTTGTCTTCTTTAGTAATGAAACTGGAATTTTTTTTTTTTTGCGACTATATCATTTATATACCACTTTTAAATTGTTGTCAAGCTTATAGAATAGCATTTATTCGATGCAAGCAGCAATCACTGGGCGTCAAACACCCAGCGCTGGTTTTCGGCTGGCAAAAGATTCCCCAAAAAAAACATATCTACACGGGCCTACTCCTTTTTTTATGGTGAAAAAATCATTAATGACATCCCCCGCCCTTGGGCGGAGCGGGAGATAGTGTCAGACTCTTACTGACTAAACGACCCACCCTGTTCCTTCTAGCTTTCATACCGGGGCTCGAGCTGTCTTTCGGATAACCCTGGGGCGATACGATTTTTTTCTTACTTTATTCGTATCGTTTTTTCAAAAGATACGAACTTAATGTCGTCAAAACTTCCAACACAAATTGTGCTATTAGTAGAACGCTTTAAAATAGCTTCCACGTGTAGTGACACCGGTGTGGAGGCACGAGGCAGGCGTGGAGCAGACAGCCTTGCTGGCTGGCTGATAATAATAGTATCCATATATTCGACTGGCCTGTTGGTCTAGTGGTTAGTGGCCCTGACTGCTATGCCGGAGGTCGTGGGGTCGATTCCCACCCAGGACAAATGTTTGTGTGATGAGCATGATCATTTGTTCTGTGTCTGGGTGTAATTTATCTATAATATTATGTATGTATTTAGAAATATATATGTATGTTTATCAGTTGTCTAGTACCCATAACACAAGCTCTGCATAGTTTGGGACTAGACGGCGTTGTCTATATTGTGTGATGGAATATTATTATTATATTAATCTATCTGAGATCAAATCTAAGTCTAACTAAAAGTTCATCACTACATTCATTGACTGTTAGGCGGTACGAAGTTCGTCTGGTAGGCTTGTTATCCATCACTGAACCAACAGACATACGGCGTTGCGCCACCGGTACATGGTGGACATCCCACATACACACGAAAGGTTTCCATAACACATTCATTGTGCGTACAGCCAAGGAGTGGAATTTTTTGCTGGCGTCTGTACGTCCTGATAGCTACAACCTAGGGATCTTTAAGTCGAAGGTGAATAGGTTACTTCTAGGCAAGCGTGCTCCATCGTCGACCACATCTTCACTTACCATCAGGTGAGATAGTGGTCAAATGCGAGCCAATCAGTAAAAAAAAAAACAAATGCTTTGTCAGATTTAGTCTCGAATTATTAGACAAATAATAATACTTAAGTATTTTTTTATATAAACTAGTGCGTGATTGTGATCCTACCTGATGGTAAGCAGTGATGCAATCGTTGATGGTGAGACCCACTAGTTTATTAAGAGCCTATTCACTCTAGCCTTGAAGAGACTTAAATTATAATCGGACGATGTTCAATAATTCAATATTATCCCTTAGTCTCCTGAATCCGTTGAAATTTGTCATTATTTTACCTTTTTCAGTCAAAACATGATCTTAAAATTCGATCACCAATCCGCCTACGAAGTTAGCTACGAAAAGCCTACGCCGTAGACGGTCTACGATTTATCGTAGCAGCTTACGGAAAAATAAAAGGATTTTTTTAACACAGAAAAGCTAATTCGATATTCCGTAACACGATATTTTAAGAGCAACATTAAAAACAAAATGTAACCCAAATAAAGTAAGTCGGTTGATCAATATCATTTTGCGACACGCGCTCCGCTGCGTACGTAATTGAATATAACATTGAAATATTTCAATGACAGACCCGGTTGAATCAATAAAGTATCATACAAAATGAGGGAATCTCTTCTGTACATAATTTGATTCATGTTGACAGTAAATTTTGCACAGGGACACACAAATAGTCTGCAAAATGTACGCCTCACCCTTCCCCCAGAGTATGAGGGAAGGGTGTGAGGCACAAATCAATAAATTTCATTGTTCAACCGAAGTTGTGTTTCACGCCATCTAGTAGCAAGTAGATGTACTATTGTGAAGTATTGTTGTATGAACGGAGTCTTTTTGTTTGAAAGTTACAGTTCATAGATGGCGTTGTACTCAATATTTTGTTTGTTTGTTTCAGGTACAATAGAAAATAATTCTGCTTGTTGGAGAATAGTTGCGGCCGTGTTCAGGATAAGTTTAGGATATTTAAGTTACAGGTCTTTACTTCCTATCTAAAAACGTGTGTGGTTTGCACACACACGGAAAATATTTAAAACAATATTATTAGACAATTTGACTAACTGCGTTTTTCTGAATATTTTTAGGAATTCTATTAAATGTATTATTTAATTACATTCTCACACTGGCTTTGACATATCTCTGCATATAGCAAAATAGGGAGAAATGGAGCTTTCACCGCCAGAGCAGTTCTACAATAGATGTAATAAGTTCACACACACAATATTAAACAAATTAAAATAGCAAAACTAGGAATGCCCTATCACAACTAATAATGTACCTCCCTTCTTCTTGAATCGATGGTTTTAGTTTCCCTCTAAGTTTTTGTACCCAGGTTGTGGGCCCAATAGGTTTTCACGTTTACAGCGGCGTCAGTAGCGTTTTTTTGGTCCTCCAAAGTGTAGTTGTACGGACACTTCGGGCGCTCTGATAAGTGGGCCATCGTCTGGTCAGGAGCACCGCGCTCGTACTGTAATAATATATAGGAATTTAAAATTTGTTTAAAAAACAGCTATTATTATATTATTACTAGCTTTTGCCCGCAGCTTCGCCCGCGTATATAAAATATGGCCTATGCCACTCAGGAATGAAGCAGCTTTCTAACGGTGAAAAAATTTCAGCAATCGGACCAGTAGGTACTTCCAGAGATTACCTCTTAAAAACAAAAAAGCAAACATTACCTCATTATTATATTAGTGTAGATTTACATTTACAATCACTTAGAACACAAAAACACTGGTAGTAAACTACTTCTCTTTTTCTTCTCAGTCGTTCACTCCTGGCGGAGTGGTCGTGGTCATGGTCTGGTAGTTTGGTTGCGGCTTTTGCGAGACTTCTCCATCTCTCTCTATTCATGGCACTGCGTGTGCGTTCAATGAGGGACCCACACGTAAAAGATGATTCGATATGAGTCCGTCCATCTTTTAGGTAATCGACCGCGAGAATGTTGGCCCTCTACTCTGCCCTGCCCCCCTAGCCAAGTTACAACCGTTTCGCTTGCGCCGAACGCTTTGAGTTGACCTTGCCGTCAATTCTTTTGTTCTGACCACGTGACTGAGCGTTAAGGCGACATCATTGCCGTACATTTGAAGCTTTCTACAAGCGTTAACTATAGCAGATTAGCAACTTGGCTAGGGTTACTGTACCAATAAACGTCCCAAAGAGCTTTCATTGCGGATGATAAAATAAATCCAAACCAACATTTTGAAGATTCGCAGTTGCACAATCGGTGGAAGTCTTTGTTTAATGTCAAGCTCTTTCAAAATGTAAACGTTAGGGTACCTACTTACAAATAGGAAATTATAGTCTGTCTAATAATTCAACCGACTTGGGAATTTTGTATAATATTTAATCATTAAAAAAATACTTATATTCGGTACTTTGCATAAGGTTCTTCTTTTAGTAAACAATGATCTCTATCTCTTAATCAACCTTAATTATTAAACCCGTGTTGACTACATCAGATTTCATTAAATCCTAATAATTACTCAAGTCGTTTAACTTATTAGACCGACTCTACCTAGTTGTCCTTCCCGAATCAACTAAATCATGTCACCCAACAAGGACAGCACTATTTTATCGACAGAACAATAAACTGAACTTCGATTTCACATTAAACGAATCGTTAATAATGAGGAAACGTTTTACGACCTTCAGAGAATTAGTTCTTTTGAGGGAAATACGATTTCGAATCTTATAAGTCGACAAAGGTAGGCGAGTGGTCGATTTAATGATTTGTTTTACTTACCAAAAGCTTAAGTTCTTAGTTATTCTTACGAAGGTTTTAACTTTAGGGAAATAAATAATTTAGAAGACAAAGAAGGAACATAAGTGTGGTGATTAAAATCAGTAAAAGACTGACAAACCCTCCCGCTCTGCCCTGAGATTGCGGCCCTGGAGTCCCCCGAGGTTGGGGTCCCTGGGGCACCCCCTAGCTTGGGGGCCCTGGAGCACTCCCGCCTGGCGCTTTGGTAACTATGCCAACGCTTATAAGTCGACAAGGGTGGGTGAGTGGAGGATTTAATGATTTGTTTAACTTGCCAAAGTTTAAGTTCTTAATTTTTTTTTATTATTGATAGGCTTGCGTTTGACCACCATCTCACCTGATGGTAAATGATGATACGGTAGACGAAATGTGCTCCATTTGTCAAGAAGTAACCTATTTACTCTTGACTTAAAGACCCCTAGGTTGTAGCTATCAGGAAACTCAGACTCCGGCAGGGAATTCCACTCCGTAGCTGTACGCATACCTTATAAATGTGTTCCTAAAACGCTTTAATTAAGCTAGAACTACAACTAACATAGGAATGGGTTTTAGTCAGTAAAAGTCTGACAAGCGACCCTCGCTCTTTGAATTCATTGGATGATTTCCCACCTAAAAAATAAAAAAAACCGGCCAAGTGCGAGTTGAACTCGCGCACAAAAGGTTACGTACTACTTCTATAAAGACGGCAAAAAATGAGTTTGTTGAGTGGGAGAATTTTTCGATAGTTCATTGAGATGGAGATTCGATGAGAAAAATCATCCAATGGCAACCTTCGCTTTTGGGCGGAGCGGGAGATAGTGTCAGACTCTTACCGACTAAAAAACTCATCCTGTTCCTTCAAGCCTTCATACCGGGGCTCGAGCGCCCTTTCGAGGTTTACTGATCAATCAGGTTTTGAGGGCCCCACGAGTTTGGATGCCCTGGGGCACCCCCGCCTGGCCCTACGGTAGCTACTTCAGTGTTTATAACTCGACAAGGGTAGGTGAGTGGTGGATTTAATGATGTTTCTTGCTAACTACAGCTTAAGTTCATAATTATTCTCACGAACTTTCAGTTATCTGGTATTTTCTTGTTTTATGCGCAACTTTTTAAATCTTTCATAAGTTTCTTTTCCTGATTAACAATTATTATAGCTAGCCTATATTGTGATACTGCTAGGCAAAGGCCTCAATTCTTTAGAATGATCACGGTTCCTCGCTTGCTCATTCCAGTTCTTAAGGAAGCCATCCAGGTCGTCCCGCTATCTCCTTAGTGGTCTGCCTCGGCACCGTGTTCCTGTGCCCGGGCACCAAACCTGCGGGCCCACAGCTCGTTAGACATGCGGCAGATATGTCCTGATTTACAAATACAAATAAAACCGTTTTTTTTTTAATATTGATAGGCTCGCGTTTGACCACTATCTCACCTGATAGTAAGCGATGATGTGGCCGACGACGGAGCACGCTTGCCTAGAAGTAACCTATTCACTCTTGACTTAAAGACCCCTAGTTTGTAGCTATCAGTAAACACAGAGACTCCAGAATAATTGAAATTGGTCCACCCGTTCACTCGTAGTGACGTGACATATGCAATTAGCGATTCATTTTTATATATCTACTTAGATATATTATAATATAGATTTCAATTCGTTCTGCTATTTCGTGTAATGGGTTTCTAATTCGTTGGAAATTATATTCGCCCCAGACCTCCATTAATTTGATGTGAATATTAAATAAACCATTACGTTCGCGTTATGATATCTTTATGGCTGAAATAAATATTACGTTACGATGACTTCAATTCCGCCATCATTTTAAGATGGGACAGAAAACAACTGGTCGAGTGCCAGTCGGACTCGCAAACGAAAATTTCCGTACTATAAACCACTATTTTTAAATTACTACATAAAAATGTTACATTTACGTTACTGATCATATTTGTGTAGGTAAAAGTAAAAAAAAAAAAAACAAAATACACGAGTCATAATTGGTAAATCCGTAATTGTATCGTATTATTAATAATGATTTTTTTCTATTTTGATCGCCATTTTTCATTCATAATCAATAGAATGTATATAATTTCCTTAAATTAAGTGACATTTTAGGATATCAAAATCAAAAATCAAAATCAAAGCATTTATTTCAAATAGACCATTTTCAGGCACTTTTGAATAGTCAAATGTCGGTCAGTCCAAGAAAAGTGGAGCTAAATTGCACTGCATATAAACAAACGCTAATAAACAAGAAAAATAAGAATACCTTTAAAATAATAAAAGATACCATTTCTATCAGAAAAAGGGGCTTATTAGACCCCGTGCCATTTAATAAACTACAAAAATTTTCCTGAATAAGTGCGGTACGAAGTCAAAGTGACCCCGTATTTAAGTAGATATACCACTGCTCCTATCCGATGTTCGTTCGATGATCATGCATCATTGTAATGACACTTGGGGGAGGTCTATGTCTAACAGTGGACGTCTGTCGGCTGAAATGATGATGTTAAGTAGAGCTTATGAAGTGTTAAGTCAGTTAGGAAAAGTGATATAACAAGAGTGCTCTATAGGTACATAAAGTATTCAAATATTATGCCCCGAGTTCATCTTCTTAAATACGATATCCCCAGAGCGTATATCTCAGATAAATATATTTAAATAGCGGTTCCAGTTCTATTTTATTAGTACCTTTTCCCAGCGTCGGATCTCATCGCTAGTCCCTTAGGGTACCTAACATTATCCGATATGAAACGCACCCTATAGGGCACTCAGCCACAAGGTAGCTTTACAACATTATTTATATATATGATGGATATCCCACCTACACGCACAAAACGTTTTGGGAACACATTCATTGTGCGTGCAGTTAGGGAGTGGAATTCCTTGCCGGAGTCTGTGTTTCCTGTTAGCTACAACCCGGGAATCTTTAAGTCGAGAGTGAATAGGTTTCTTCTAGGTAAGCGCGTTCCATCGTCGCCCGCATCGTCGTTTTCCATCAGGTGAGATAGCGGTCAAGCGCGAACCTGTCAACATTTTTTTTTTTCAGTTCGTAAAAATACTTATAAGGCTTATTAGAAAAGATCTTGTTATAATTTAAGTAAAGTCTCAATAAATAATATTCATAAACAGAAAAGTTATTAGCGTTTGTTTATATCCCAAAATGTCACTCAATTTATGGAAACACTATACAGGCTGATTTTGAATGAATGGATGGCGATCAGTGGTGTATGACCAGGCGTGCTATTCTCGAAGAAAACAGCCTTGAGCGCAGCGCTGGCCGCAGCGACGAAATCCAAATAGGTACATTTGATTATCAATTCTATGCACCTTTACATTGGATTGTTAATTCAATGTACTGCGCTCTGGACTCGTCGCTGCGGCCAGCGCTGCGCTCAAGGCTGTTTTGCACCGAATAGCACCACTGCTTTAGCTAGCGGTATTGCCTGCGTAAAGATGAGAAGTATATTACCTATGACACGCCCCTCAAAGAGACGTCAGCAAAACCGTAAATTTGCTGACTTCTCTTTGAGGCGCGTGTGGAACACTATTGTCTACGACTCGAGCTCTAACCGGACAGTTACCGGACGGCCGGACGGTGAGCTACCCACGCCTACTGTGGCATACATGTGTGTTTGAGGATCTACAATAAAGTCACATCAACAGTGGCAACAATATCATCACTCCATCGCCGGTCAAACATTGGAGCGATGACATAGTTGCCACAACTAGAATAACCTGGAACAGACTGGCAAGGGATAGGAATAAATGGAGAGAAATGGAGGAGGCTTTCACCGCCAGAGCGGTCCTTAACACAGACAATACTAACAAACTAGGATGAATATGAACTAACAAAACCAAAAATTATTAGATATCTAAAATCTATCTGAATGATTAAAGCTATTATTATTAATAAACTCACATTTAACATTTTAGATCATTGCACCATTTAACTATAACGATTTGTTATCGTTTAGCCGTTAACAGTTGTCAAATCGTCGAATTGACCGATAGGCAGCGTTTCACGGCTGGTTATGGTTTGGTTATTGTTATAGTTAAATGGTGCAACTCACCCTTAATGATGTGTCCCTCCAAAATTCCCGGTTATAACATTAAACACAGATAACTTATGAAAAATGGTGTGCGCCCTTTAACGACACTATGAAGTACCATTGTGCCCCTTAGTGTCAGACGGTACCGTCGAGTGACTCTTCAGTGGAGGCGACATAATCTGTGCATAAACTCTTTGGGTGTTGCGCGTAGTGGGAGCGATGCAATGGGTAGCGATGAAAAAAAAGAAAAAAGTTTACGAATAAACGTTTTTTCTTTCTTTCTTTCTTCGGAGATATGTTTCGGCTATTTTTAATCAAAAAATCTTTATCGTGCGTAACAGGGCCAGGGGTTCACTTTAACACCACCCCCAGTATGGCCCCAGTAGGCTTCGACCCAGCTGGGCCCCTACGGTTTTGCACGCGCGCCTCAAGGAAGCGCGCGTGGAATACCATGCGCCGTCGACGATTCGGGTTCGGTCCGGACGGTTACTGGTAAGCCGGATGGCGAACTACCCATTGCTAATCATGGAGATATAGATTCAAGCTAAAAATCGATTAGCCTTAACTACTTTTTTTTAATGATAATCACCATTGCTTGACTACGATCCCACCTTATGGTACTTTCCTTATAAAAAGAAATATATTTTATTTATTTGTTGAATAAAAAGACATTTGTATTTTCTTTTACTGTATTTTTTTTATTAATCCATCTTAGCATTGTTGCCTTAAATGAGAGTTCATTATGAAGCACCTCAGTTAGATGGTTTCAAGTTTACAACGAACATTATTTTGGGTTAAAAAAGTACCTGACTGACAACTAGTTCTTGACTGCGATCCCACCTGATGATAAGCAGTGACGTAATCATTGATGGTGAGGCGCATTAGTTTACTAAGAGCCTATTCACTCTAGCCTTGAAGATACCTAAATTATAATTGGACGGGAATATCCAAGAGGCAGGCAAATTGTTAAAGTCCTTCGATTCTACGTGAATAGAAGAACAAAATCTAACATACTTAATACGTAAAATTGCTCGCATTCGGCAGCTTCGCCTCGCTTCGCACTACCCCAAGACCCTTACTAAGTATAGTCACATCACAACCAGACAAGGGTGGATATGATAAACGACCATTACTCACCGTACACTCAACCACACCTCCTTAGTTAGACACCCTTAAGTCGAAGCAGTAAGAGCCATTTTCACAGCTTCTTTTAGCGAGCAGTTGACCGTACTTGCCGCTGGGGTTTTTGTGGGTCCACCTACAGTTTAGGCAGTTAAAATAAATGGACTGAAGTTATTGTTCGACGTGGGAATAATAGGCCCTTTGTGGACCTGATTATGTTTAATAGCAAAGGGTTTTTGTGATATTTAAACTCTATGTTAGGTCTATTTTAAAGAGCAAAGGTGATCATAATTTACACGTTTATTAAAATACTAGCTTCTGCTCTCGGCTTCACTTGTATGAAAGAATAAGTTTCTCCATACAAACTTTTGAACCCCGTTTCATCTCATTAGGGGGTGAATTATGAAAAATCCTCTCTTACCATCCCCGCACATGGGCCTCAAAAAAGCGCCGCCACAAAAAAAAACACTAGAAGCAGCCACAAAAAAAAACACTAGAAGCGGCCACAAAAAAAAAGCTAGAAGCGGCCGCAAAAAAAAGCTAGAAGCGGCCGCAAAAAAAAAAGCTAGAAGCGGCCGCAAAAAACAGCAGAAGAGTGCGACACCTCTTATGTCTGGTGAAGCTTGAAGCCGCTTCAAGCATTTTTTTGTGGCGGCACCGCCGCACTCGAGCTACAAAAAAGGCTGCCTCAAAATGAAGCTTCCGTTTTTTAGGGGCCCGTGTGCCCCAAAATTTTACGCTCCTAGCAGCTTCAGCTAGACGTTGATATATCAGCCAGTCAGATTCTCCTTGTACATTATATATACGAACTTCTAACAGCGCTTTTGCGTGCTACTCTATGTCAATCAGTGATTTTCATTTTATTTGTAAAAGAATTTTCTAAATTGGCCCGCTGGTTTTCTTTTCCATTCCTTTATCATCATAGGACTAGGAGATAAAACCCAATTATTTCACGCCAGCATCAAACACAAAAGCCTAACACTTAACCTCAGTTATCCAACCATTTTTAATGGACGACATCTCCATAACTCCCGCCCTATCGCTGTTCGGTTCCACGTCATAAACGCCAGGCCATCGTCAGCAGAACCCGCGATAATCTGCAGATATTAATGTATTCGATGACACCCCCGCCGCCATTTTATTGTGGCCACAGACAACTGAAGAGGCCCTCGGTACGGACTTGTGTGAGCATTGAAGGATTTTGACACTATGGCTTTGTCAGCGGGTTCGATTTGAATTTATTGTTCGAAATATGAACGCATCGTTTTGCTGATTTATTATTTATTTAAAAGTCCATTATTAGAGGGAAGACATAATTATGTAAATTGTATGTTCTATTTAATATAATATTACAATATTCCACAACTATCACACAACGCCGTCTAGTCCCAAGCTAAGCAGAGCTTGTGTTATGAGTACTAGATAGCCGATAAATATCCTTACTAATATTATAAAAGCGAAAGTAAGTTTGTTTGTCTTCACGCCTAAATGGCAAAACAGATTTTGATGAATTTTGGTACAGAGATAGTTGGGACCCTGGAGACGGACACAGGCTGATTTTTTTATAAAAAAAGTGAGAAAAGGGAGAAAAAGAGGGAAGGTATTTTATGTACGCGGGCGAAGCCGCGGACAAAAGCTAGTACTTATATATTTCTAAATACATACAAATTGTACATAGATTACACCCAGACACAGAACAAATGATCATGCTCATCACATAAACATTTGTCCTGGGTGGGAATCGAACCCTCGACCTACGGCATAGTCAGGGCCACTAACCACTAGACCAACAAGCCAGTCGTTTACCCCAGATAACCGTGTTTAGAATTTTGTACCCAAAGGGTAAAAACCAGTCTTTCTTAGTCTGGAGTCACACTGCCACAACAAAAAATGCCTAAGGCATTAAGTCCGCCTCTGTCCTTTTTTGTGCATAAAAAATTTAATATTTAAATAAATAAACAACAAATACTAAAAAACAGAATTAAGCACTCGCGCGCGCACTTTTTTTACGTAAATCAAAAAATAAAAACTTTTTCTGGATTTTTCTAGGAAAATCAAAGAAATAGAAACCAACATTTTCGACCCAAACAAAATTCGTGCAAACATGTGTACAAAACGACAATTAAGCGTTTTTCAGGATCATTCAAATTATTCAGACGTATGCACAATTGGTGCTCGCGGTTTAAATAGGTATACATGCCTACTTTTTAATTAGTACACCAAAAATGGGTCTCTATCTGTACCCGTCACTGATCATATTTTTGTAGTCAAAAGTAGAAAAAACCGAAATCCTAAAATTGACCACGAAAAGTTAAATTCATCATAAAATCAATCAAACATAACAATGGCTAGTAGAAAATACTGCGGGCAGTGTTTTTCCTTAACAATTGTCACTTATTCATTCATTAATCCTGCCTGCACAATATTTCCATAAATTGAGTGACATTTTGGGACATAAACCAACGCTTAATAACTTTGCTGTTTATGAATATTATTTATTGAGATTTTACTTATAAAATAACAAGAGCTTTTCTAATAAACCCTTTAAGTATGTGTACTAATAAAAAAATAGCGGTGTATTATGGTATGAAACTTTCGGTGCGCGAGTCTGACTCACACTTGGCCGGTTTTTTTTTAAATAACAAGAAGAACCAATACCGACTATTATTCTGCTACTCGTAAGATTTCTTGTCTAGACACGGTTTGTGCATTTTATCACTCTAGTTTAGAAAGTATGTCATTTTTTTTATAAAATATTGTCACTTTATTTTCAGTTACAACACGATAATACCCACATTCAAATGTTTTTGCAGTATTTGGCGACAAATATGTCTAGACGCCGTCCGCAGATTACTATTTTTATTTTTAATTCTTTATTGTTCACAAAAATACAGACGGTTTATGTACAAAGGCGAGCTTAAAGCCAGATGGCACGAACACAGAACACAAAACTACAACTACATCACAATATCCACAAGAGCAGTGGTGGCCGAGTGGTAATGGTCCCGACTTACGAACTGTAGGTCGCTGGTTCAAACCCAGCCAAGCGCATTACTTTGTGTAATTTATTTCATCACCACTGCTCTCAAAACGGTGAAGGAAAACATCGTGAGGAAACCGGCTTGTCCTCGAACCAATAATTCGAAGACATGTGACATTCACCAACCCGCACTGGGCCCGCGTGGTGGATTACAGCCCATTCCCTCTCCTAGAGAAGAGGCCTGAGTCCCAGCAGTGGGAACATTATAAGGCCGACTATGCTATACTATGATATGCTGTATACACTAGGACTCAATTTGCGAATAATTAAAACAGACACTGAACGCAAAAACTAGTAAAATCTAATGTCATTGTTGTAAACGTATAGTGATGTGCGTTATCAATTTAGTTACTTATTATCATTTAGTCGATTTTAATATCTGTCTAACATTTATGGTAACGATTACTATAATATTTAAAAAGTTTAGTCAAGTAACGAATTGATTTAGCCAGCATTCCCACAGAAATATCTAGCTTATTTTTTTATTAGTAACTATAATTTGTTTACTTTTGTATTAAACTTCAAGAAGATGGTCCCGAAAACAAACCGATTACAAGCGTGAAAATTATTCACAGATTATCCGTACATACATAGTATAATTAAGTTTAAGAACTAATAAAAAGTAGGTAGGTTGCAACCTTTGCAAAAACTATTTTCAAATAAAAAAAAAACGATATCAAATTCTAAAATGAATTCGGAAACTGGGATACAATTTTCCAGCATTAAATCATGCGCCCCAGATAGGCGGGAAAACGTCTCCCATCGCTCGTTATGGCGCGAACTTTTTATCAACGACCGCCATTTTCTTGCCACTTCATTAGTCTATAGCCAACAGCGATACTAACTAAACTTTACCGTCCTCAAACTGTCAAACAACCCCAAACTCAACGCACTAAGGTTCAGGATCGAATACATATTATTTTGTCAACTACGAATTTATTTTTGTGCTAATGTCAAACTATCAATGACATGACTTGGCATTTCTTTTTTGTAAAATGAAAAAAATCACGGTGATTCGGTCACAATGAAATTAACTTAGACTGTAGTGGGATGGGCCTACTTTTTTCGAGTTTCCATAATGACTCACTGGAGCGTAAGTGAAATAGTTTTGCGAAAAATAAAATGGCGTGTCATTTCGTTTTTTTTTTTTTTCTATTACGTTTGATGAAGACGAGATAGAGGACGCAATTTCGTAGCGAATTTGTGTGTTTTGCTTGTTTCACGTCTATCAGCGAGAGTGGTAGGTACCAGTGGCGTAGCTACTAAGGGGCTAGGCGGGGAACTGCCCCGGGGCCCTCAAGCTCAGGGGGCCCCCATTTCTGTTATCTGAATCAGATAATGTGATCACTGCAGTATTGGTTGAAAAGCCTACTTATGAACATTCGGTAATTAAGCTGCGAAAAATATCGTTGCCGATCATATTAACGACGACCATGTCTCCATATCATTGAGTATGCATGTTAATGATAAATCTTCTTGCAACTTGGGATTTAAATAAAAGATAAAGCAGCGTTGTACTTTTAAAGTATGTGTATAAATATTTTTTAAATATACTGATACAGCCTAAACAATTTAGGGGCCCCAGTTTGTTCTTACCCCGGGGCCCTTGGTCATCTAGCTACGCCACTGGTAGGTACTGGTTTATTTTCTTTTTACGAGAGGTCGTTTTCATTTGATGATAAGGCTGTTCCACGTGCGACGAGATAATGTGATTAAGTTAATTTATGTGTTAACTAGCTGCTGCCGGCGGCTCCGCTCGCGTGATAACAGAAAATTATCCCAAGAGAACATGCTCTCGAGATAAAAAGTATCATGTAGATGATGCAACTGGAAGGTGGCTATAGGAACTTGGTAGTTAAACGACACAACCCCATCGAGTTTGGGCTCGTATGATTCGTCTTGACGAGTTTAATTATATAGGAATACCGAGCTATAAAGGTTGCTATGAAAAAATGATTTTCATTAAAATCTTATTTTGTTTGTGGAGGTAATCTCTGAAAGTACTGGTCCGATTACTAACATTTTTATACCAATAGAAAGCTGCTTTATTACTAAGTGACAGACAATATTTTACGTGCGCATGCGAAACCGCGGTCAAAAGCTAGTGCTATATAAATTCTCACATTGAAATCACATCATTTCCCCAACACCTACGTGAACAAAGCCGCTAAACAGTACTAAAGAGGTCGCTGGCAGGTACTTGTACCCACATAAGCCAGCGTTTTTCATTTCCCTGCAAAGCCCCCGATATCCCTCGCATGCCTGCTGGAGATACGACCGCATTACATTACTAGTTTATGTCCTAAATTCGGTTTTGCGAAACAAAAGCTGTATTTTTTTTGGACGACAAATGACGGTGGTATCTCTTGTGTGATAGGAGCGAGCGATTTCGTTTTTTTATTTACGGTTCCTTACCTCGAAAGGAAAAAACGGAATCCTTATATGATCACTTTGTTGTCCTTCTGTCTGTCTGTTAAGAACCTTTATCTCGGGAACGCGTGGAGGTCTTCTTCTTCTTCCGGCCCTTATCCCATATTACTTGGGGTCGGCGCAACACGTTTTCTTCTTCCATTCTGTCCTGTCACCCGTCAAACTATCACTAATTCCCTTTTCTTTCATATCACTTTTCACATAATGGAAACGCGTGGAGGTATCGAGTTGAAATTAAAACCATATACTCAGATCTGCGGTCCCTTCAAGCTGTGAAATAATCAAACTTCTGAATTAACGATAAAAAAGATACGGCAGTTTATGTCACAAAAAAGTGTATTTCGACACTCTCAAATGAATTCAAATTCATTTAACAACAATTCGGACCAACAACAACAACCAACAACATCTCAACTCAACAGCTCAACTTTAACCAGTACAAAACGCACTCTACACTCTCGCGTTTATTCCGCCAGGGTCGCACATCCACGACCAAATACTCCATCTCATCAGCTCTACTGTCACCTATGGGGATCGAAGAGCTAAACGAGATGGAGTACCCAGTCGCTAACACACGACACTGGCGAAAAGGACGCGGAAATAATCGTCGGACCAATCCGTGGTAAAAAAATTAACCAGTGAAATCACAGTGTGCTACGCCGTAGCGATGCAGGTGCGCCGCGTAGCGCGTAGGCGGCGTAGTCGATCCGACGTAGACCAGTCACCTACGCACGGCCTACGCCATGCTACGACGGTGCTACGAAATGTGCTCTTATTACATCATGCTTTCCTAGTACTTTTGTGTTTAAATTAAAGCCCAGTTTCTGAATGAAAATTATGCGAAAATAGAATTTAATCACTTTCTAGTTGGTCTAGTGGTTAGTGGCCCTGACTGCTAAGCCGGAAGTCGTCGATTCGATTCCCATCCAGGACAAATGTTTGTGTGATGAGCACGATCATTTGTTCTGTGTCTGGGTGTAATTTATCTATAATATGTGTGCATTTAGAAATATAAGTATGTTTATCAGTTGTCTAGTACTCATAACACAAGCTCTTCTTAGCTTGGGACTAGACGGCGTTGTGTGATAGTTGTGGAATATTATATTAATATTAATTATTCGCAAATTGATTCCTAGTGGCTAGTATTGTGATGTAAAATGGATGTAGTTTTATGAACAACATAATTTTTAGTATATGCGAAAAGTAGTTAGTTTAGAATCAGTAACTGAATGGATTCCAATAGTTTTTACACCATGTTATATTTTTTCCCAAATTATTTAAAAAAGGTCACAATTTGAAGACACCACCGACACTAAGTACAAAACAGGTCACGGCAGATCATAGCGGACATTAGGCGCCAGCGTACAGCTGGGTGCGGAAACATAACAGCCCCTCAGTCTTGGGGGTGGCCCGGTGACCATGTATTTATGTCGTCAACCAGATACAATAACTGGCTTATAACTTTGTGATTTTTCATAATACTGTTAAGTAAGGAGATTGCGTAGGTTCTATGGTGTTCCAGTATCTATATCAATGATAAAACTATTGTTTTTTCCATAAAGTTACTTTTTATTTACCACTTATTGTTTCCATTTATTCATTAATATTACATATAAATTATATTTTTAAATATTTCAAAATAAAAAACAACATTTAAAAATATAAAAAATAGTTGCCCACCGGTATCGGGAACAGGGTCCAAGCTACCGGCGGTCAGGGCTCCAGAGAAAGGAACCTCCTGACTATACGAGCCGTGTCCAGCAATGCTGCTTTCTGAATCAAGCCCTTGATCCAGCCGCCTAACGAGAGCCTCCTAAGATGTTGGTCGAGGCTCTTGGCTATTAAGCCATTGGCTGAAACAACTATCGGTACAATGACCGCTGAATCCACTTCCCACATGTCGACAACCTCGCGGGCCAAGTCGATATACTTAATTTGTTTATCTTTCTCGGCTTTCACGAGGTTCTCGTCATGCGGAACGGATATGTCAAAAATCATTGCACGCCTCTCGCTTCGGTCCACCACCACTATATCAGGCTTATTGGCCACAATAGTCCTGTCAGTGATGATGGGCCGATCCCAGTACAAAGTGATATGACCATTATCAAGAACTGGGTCGGGCTCATACCTATAGTATGGCACTTCCGATTCCACAAGAGAGTATTTCAGAGCAAGTTGCTGATGGATAATCCTGGCTACAAGGTTGTGCCTATGCAAGTACTCTCCGTTAGCTAGACGAGAACAACCAGAGATAATGTGACGGATTGATTCTCCCGGACGGTGACATGCCCGACAGATGTCAAACTTATTGTTTATTATTGTGGTGCTCATTTGGAACTAAGGGAATACATATTTTTTTTATGGCAAAATTAATGAACAAAGTATTTTTTTTCTAGTTAATTGTCCGCTCATGGCTTTAAATGGGCAATCACCTTTTGTACGTAGATTCTTTACGTAAAAATATTAGATAGGTGTTTCAAGTTTCTCAAATACTAAAAATAAAGTAATAGATTCACTAGAACACTAATCCAAATACTAAACTATCCCATTTATTCGTAAGTAATTACCAAAATAATTCAATTCATTTGCAAAAGTGCCTCTACCGAACTGAGAATAGAACCCGGGTCAACGAACTCGGTAGCCATGCTGCCGCCAAATGGATTCAACCAATCAGGGAGTATAATAAAGCCATCGTTTTTAGTTGGCTCTAAAGAAAGGCTATTTCCTTGGCCTCTGTGTTCTATAGCTTAAAAATGTAAATTTATTTAATAAAAAAACAGGTTAGGCTGTGGGTGAACCAGGGTTGCGAAAATGTTCGAAAGAGTTAACGCAAAAGGTAACTTAAGGAACTCGTATGGATTTTAGCCAGTAAAAGTTCCGGCACTCCCTCTCGCCATCCAGAGCGGGAGAAAAAAGAAATGTAGCACATAAAAACTCAAACCGTATCCGGTACCGTATCTCAAAAGAAAAAAAACCTTATCACTTTGTTGTCAATCAGTCTGTCTGTCTGTCTGTCAAGACCCTTTATCTTGGGAACACGTAAAGGTATCGAGTTGAAATTAAAACCCTGAAATTAATACTTGATGCTGTGAAAAAATCAAACTAGACTTAGTGAAAAAAAAAGATGCGTCCGTTTATATCACAAAAAATACATTTCGACACTCTCAAGGGTATGAAAATTCATAGGATACTTCCCTTTGAACTTTAATCTTGAAATTTGGCACAAAGCCAGGTCTTGTAGCACAAATATAGGAAAAAATCTGAAAACATAAATATGAAAACTTTTTAACTTAATTCGGGAATCGAACTGTTTTCATAGGTAAGTTTGTACAGAACCCTCAGTGGGCGAGGCCGACTCGTACTTGCCCAGGTTTTTTTTTTCCATTGTGGTAAAAATTACAGGTAGTACGATCCTTAAAAGATTCTTTTATTTTGTTAGCATTCATACAACATGATGGTCATGATTTGAAATAGAAATGTTTCGTCAGTTCTTTTGTAGGCTTTGAAAAACGTTGCTCTAAAAACATAAATGTTAATTAGATTAAGCACGCGTATTTTTCCTGTTTAAATTAGTACAGTTATTTCTCAACTGACGTTTATATATGTACTAACATTTTATGTATGAAAAGGATAAATAACTCATTTAACACTCTCACCCCCATGTGGTCCGCCGGCCGCCCACATAAATTATTTTATTATAATTATATAAGTCAATATGTTTTGACCACGTTGGCGGCCGGCGTTTTAAATGCATTTACTTGACTAGCAAACTAATGACAAAAAATCAATATGAATTTGTGGGATCACAGCGACCCACATGGTTTACTAAAAAAGTTAGTTCAATTGTTATATAGTACACACTATTATATTTGACCCGCGCGCCGCTCACATGGCCTGCTTCTCCAGAAAAAGTTTATATTATATACATGGCGCTGACAGTGTTAAATAAGTAACACTAATATTGTAAGTTGAGCAGTGGTGGCGTGTAACGGCCCCGACTTATTTATTTTATTTTATTATATATGGAAAACTTACAGCTAACAAAAACATTGTAACTTATCGTAATAAAACTAAGGCCAATTACAAGTTTTCACTTACAGTAAGTGAATATATATGTTGAAACAATCGGTACATTACCCTATCTAAATACACAGCTTAAAAACTAAATTAATATTCCCATAGAAATCGATATTTTTTAAATTGCTACTTAGATTCTAAATAAATAGGAACAACAATGAAAATAATAAAAACTTCAAAATTATGGGAAGTTTGCAAAAAAATCATTACAAAGGGCTCGTTTCAATTTACGTATGCTAGTATTAAAAAGATCGATGTCAAATTCCCGGCCGGCCATGTTAAAAGCTCGACTCGCTCTAATCAGATACGAATTTTGCCTGTAGTAGGTTCTCACCACTGGTGTTGCCAATAGTTGCAATAGTTGTGTTATGAGTTAAAGATCGCGGTTTTAAACCCAGCCAGGCGCATTACTTTATGTAATTTATTTCATTACCACTGCTCTCAAAACGGTGAAAGAAAACATCGTAAGGAAACCGGCATGTCCTAGAACCAAAAATTCGAAGATATGTGACATCCTCCAACCCGGCCTATCCTTTTCCTGGAGGGTTTTGTCTCAGCAGTGGGAACATTAAAAAAAGCTGATTCTATGCTATGCTATTATGCTAATATTATAAGTTCCTTCAGTTGCTCTTTCGTTCTAGACTCTTACAAACAATGCCTCAGCCATGTCTGCTACACTACCCATAGTTCAAAAAACAATGAGTCCAGTTCAATGCCCCGAAAATGACTTATAATAACATACGATACCTCCCATCGTTCCTAACGCCCTAGTCAGAGGCGCGGCCAATATGGCTCATAACGTGTACACTCAACAGCACGCAATCCATAGCGCTTTGACAGGGGCGTACCGTGGGCTAATTTAAACGTGGGCGAACTTGGCGAAGACACATCAGGGAGGCGGTTTTCTTGCAAAAATTTGAAAACGAGACAGTGACAGTCACAACCCAGTATTTGAATACATCATCGCTTACCAATAGGTGAAATAGTGGTCAAACGCGACGATATAAATTACTAGCTTTTACCCGCGGCTTTGCTCGCGTACCTAAAATATAGCCTAAGTCACTCAGAAATAAAGCAGCTTTCTACCGGTGAAAAAAATTTAGCAATCGAACCATTACTTTCAGAGATAAATTACATCCTACAAAAAAAAAAAAAACTTTACCTCTATAAAATACTAGCTTTTGCACGCGGCTTTGCTCGCGTACCTTAAATATAGCATGTCATTTAGGAATAAATCAGCTTTCTATCAGTGAAATTCAGCAATCGGACCAATACTTTCAGAGATTACCTCCTACAAACAAAGAAAAACAAACTTTACCTCTTTATTATATTAATGTAGAAAACTCTCGTTCTTAAAGAGCCCTCGCACACGCAAGGTACCATTGGGTGCGAGGCCGTATTTCCCGCGCCTAGCTACTCTACTGACCGTCGATATTGTGTAGTAGCAATAAGGTCGAGTTTTGTAGTTCAAAACTTAGTTATACGTGCGGGTGATAGTACAGCCATATGGATCTGTAAACGTCTGGTATCCCGTCGCTTAAGAGCGGCATAGCAACGCCCATGGTGAGCGAAGAATCATTAATTGCTAGGGATTCATATTATTATTTTGTTTCTATCTAAACTTATAATTTAGATGTCTTCAAGGCTAGAGTGAATAGGCTCTTAATGAACTAGTGCGCCTCACCTTTCAGCGATTGCATAACTGCTTACCATCAGGTGGGATCGCAGTCAAGCACTAATTTATATCATTTTAAATATCTATAATAATTTAAGTTACAATCATAATTCGTCTCAAAACTTATTTCCTTACTCTATATTAAATATGTATGTGTGTTCTATCTAGATATATATTTATACTTTATTACTCTTGTTTTTTATATAAAATTTTCTCTTTATGCTCACCACCCTAGGTTGACTGGTAGAGAATGCCTAAGGCATTAAGTCCGCCTTTGTACTTTTGTGTTGCATGAAAATTTACTAGATAAATAAATTCAAGCACTGAAAATTTACTTAGTTAGTGTTTTTTATAAAGAAATTGGTTATCCTAATTGTATTGGCATTGACGCACTTCGTTGGTGCGCATCGATAACGGTGTCTACGCACGCACACGCACACACAAACACTAGTGACGCAACCAGATTTAACAAGAATGTATCAAAATAGATCAATTTGCCTGTGATTATAATTTGGGTGTCTTCAAGGCTAGAGTGAATAGGTTCTTAATAAAATAATGCGCCTTACCATCAACGATTGCAACTCTGCTTACCATCAGGTGGGATCGCAGTCAAGTACTTTTTTTTACCCAAAATAATATTCATTAAAAACTTTGAAACTAAACTTTCTAACTCAAGTGCCCCATAATGAACTCTCATTTACGGCAACAATGCATTAATAAAAACAATGCATTAAAAGAAAATGTAAATATCTTTTTATTCCAACAAATAAATAAAATGTATTTCTTTTTATAAGCATACTAGCTTTTGCCAGCGGCTTCGCTCGCAAGTAAATAGGATTTTCATACAAACTTCCAACCGCGGTTTTACATCCTTAGGGGTGGAGTTTCGTAAAATCCGTTCTTAGCGGATGTCTACACCCTGTAAGGGACCCACTGGCCAAATTTTAAGTTTGCATGTGTTATAGTTTCTGAGATTTCGTGATTAATCAGTGAGTGGTATATCGCTTTTATTCACCACAAATTTTTAATTAGTACACTGTATACTTAAAGGGCTTATTAGAAAAGCCCTTGTTATTTTACAAGTAAAATCTCAATAAATAATATTCATAAACAGCAAAGTAGCGTTGGTTTATTTCCCAAAATGTCTCTCAATTTATGGAAATATTGTGCAGGCTATTGATTAATTCATGAATAAGTGACAATTATTAAGGAAAAACACTGCCCGCAGCACTATTCCTCCACTAGCTTCTACTAGCAATTGTTATGTATGATTGATTCTATGATGAATTTGCCTTTTCATGGTCAATTTTAGGATTTCGGTTTTTTTCTACTTTTGAATACAAAATATGATCAGTAACGAGGACAAATACAGCCCCATTTTTTGTGTACTAATTAAAAAGTAGGGGTGTTTATATGGATTTTTTACACGCCTGGTATCTGCTAAAGTCTAATAAAGAAAAATACTGGTATATATTTATTGATGTTTCTCCAGCATCTGATTAGTACAGATTGATTTACCAGGTATTTCTGGTGGATCTTTCCTAACCAAATGTCGTGAAACAGACTGTTTCAACTGTTGTCTTAATACACAGGCAAAGTCTAAATAAAAACCTAAATATGATTGCAATGTTGAAACTAGCTTTAGTTAGAGCAGTGGTGGCAGACCGGTAACAACCCCCACTTACGAGTTGTAGGTCGCGGGTTCAAACCTAGCCAGGCGCATTACTGTGTGTAATTTATTTCATCGCCACTGCTCTCAAAAAGGTGAAGGAAAATATTGTGAGGAAACCAGCATGTCCTAGAACCAAAAAATTCGAAGACATGTGACATTTACCAACCCGCAGTGGACCTGTATGGTGGATTATTATTCCCTCTCCTAGAGAGGAGGCCAGAGTCCCAGCAGTGGGAATATTTAAAAAAGCTAATTATATACACCCCTACTTTTTAATTAGTACCCAAAAAAATGGGACTCTGTATCCATCACTAATCATATTTTTGTAGTCAAAAGTGGAAAAAACCGAAATCCTAAAAGTGACCACAAAAAGGTAAATTCATCATAGAATCAATCAAACATCAATTGCTAGTAGAAAATACTGCGGGCAGTGTTTTTCCTTAATAATAATATATAATACAATATAATTATATTGAGTGACATTTTGGGACATAAACCAACGCTAATAACTTTGCTGTATATGAATATTATGTATTGAGATTTTACTCATAAAATAACAAGGGCTTTTCTAATAAGCCCTATAAGTATGTGCACTAATTAAAAAAAATGTGGTGTCTATAGTGTTTGCAGAAGGCACTGTATTCTGTAAACTCTTACCACAGTCCTTCATTTCTGTTATTCATGTGTTAAGATTGACATTGTAGTGGGTTACATGTTTTTGTATTTAGTTCTTACGATTTTTTGTATTTTCTCTTAGCATGCAACTGTTTTTTGTATTCAATAAAATAAACCAGGAGTTGATAATACGTTAACGAACTAGCTAATATACGTTGATGGCCCCACTTAGTATATTCGGATTTGGCCATTATTAATGTAAACTATTGATCTTTTGTTAGTAAAAGTTATAATTGAGAAAGAAAAGAAAAAAAAAAACACGTATTAAAAAATTAATTAAAAGCTTAAATTATATTTAAAAAAACTTAGAAGTAAAAAAAAATGAAAACAACAATAACAAAACCAATTTTTAAATCTATCAAAATGAAGTCTAATGGTGACAATATTGCCAGAATAAAGCCTTAAAACAGTGGTCTATAACTACGGTGTAGTTTAAACTAGACAAAATATTATTTGACACCTAACAAAGCAAGGTTGCAAGCAAGGTTTGTAAGGCATTAAGTCCGCCTTGTACTTTGTGTTGCATGAAGATTAAATAAATAATTATTACTGTCTACTATGTTCCTATATTACAAAGTTAAGTTATTGTCAACAAAAAAATAAATTCACAAAAAACAATGACTTACTAAATCCATACCAAACCATAACCAAAACAAAATCGACTAAAATAATAATCAAAAATCGAACGCCTAAACAAACACTACCCTAAACTTACCAAGTAATAAATTATTCCAATTATTTTACTAATAATTTAGCGTGCAACGCCCTCTACAAATATAAACTAAAACTGGTCGTGGCTACTTGGCTCAATCAATCAAACTACCTGCCTTTTCCCCAACTATCTTAGGGTCGGCTGCTATTCTAACCAGTCACCGAAACTACTGCCTTACAATATTGTGCAGAAAATATCTCTAAGTGTGTGTTGCTACCCCGCCATTCGATAGCGTCATCAGGCCATGGCAACGCCTCTCTCCGTATATCTATACTACATAAGTACTAACAAAGCTCTATTTCTAACAAGATGGCTAAATAAACAAAGGTAAATATAAATGTTTTCAGCCAGTATGACACAGTGCAGGGCAAAGACCTCCTGCCCCCGCACCTGTGTTGTTTGTGCGAAATAAAATAATAAACTACTCTGTGCTACGCTAAACTAGGTACTAGGGTGACATAAAACTACAAAAGCTTTCATAATAAAAAAAAATTAGTGCTGATCTCCATCGCCATCTGTGGAAAACTTTAGGAACACAATATTAGGTTAAATATCTTCATGCTGCGTCTTCGAAGGGGCAAGCTGAGGTCCATATTGACACAGCTTTCTCAACCTAGATTCCACCCCTTTCGCGTCACCTCCCGGGCTCAGTCCCTTCGAAATCAATGAAATGAAAACAAAACTAAAATATATCCTAAGGATTCTAACACCAACACGCGAAAAACAACCTAAACATAACTAAATAAGATACAGTTTTCCCTAAAATTGGATAGAACACGATTTGCGAGTAGAAAATGGCCGGAGTTTCAGATGCAGCGAAAAAATGTGGCACGCATGCGCACAGAGCCGCTCGATATATGCACCCTCCGGCGATCATGTGTTGAACCACTCTCAAATCTACGCGAAACGGACGATATTATAAAGGAAGACGCGTTTAGCACTCACACAACACCACGCAAACACTTTGCACGACAGAAAAATAACCAGAAAGAACTTTAAGCTGCTTCCCTCATGTTTTCTCAAATATAACCTGCAAAAGAAGTTGTTAGTAACACATTTACACAATAAAATACAGAGCAACGTTGTGGGTCTTCAATGATGCGTGTGCAACGCCACGGCCCGCTTGTCCGGACGCAGCAGTAACTGTAGGCAACACGTACTGCTGTGACAGGACAATATGGTCGTGGCGTGCGTGTCGGGCGGCGGCCCGCGGGCGAGTGAGCGCGTGCCCGGCGCGACGCCGCGCCCCTCCGCCCGCAGCCCCGCGCACGCGCGCACCCCCCAGCCGCGACGACACCCTCAATGAACGCCCACAATCAACTATCGATTTTCCAGTAAAAAAAAATGGTTTAATTCATCAGCACGCATCTTTGAGGTTGTCTATGTTTCTTTTTGGTTGGTGTTCGAAATTTGAAAGTGGTTAGTCGATTTTCTTGAGGGCAGCTCTAGTTTAAGACCCTAACTATAAATTTTTGTACCGACGCCATTTTTATTTCCGAAATCTGATATTCTAACTATTGAAAACTTATTTTGCCACAAAGATAGTATGATTTCCTTAAGGACAATCATGGCAAAATCCACTTAGATGAAACCCAAACCAAAATATCTCCAGCTATATGTCCCTATACAAACGCGTGCCTATTCGTCGGCAAGTTTAACAAAAGACTCGCTGGAATATCGGTCATTGCTACCTCCATCTTCTATATAAAGCCGCCATTGTCCCTGAAATGCTGTGGTTTTATATTAAAACCTGATATTAAACCGCTTTCTGTGAACTGAGAATTTCATTTCAAATCCTTGGATTGATGTGCATTGAGAATTTGGTTCAGTAATTATTGATTTTGCAAGGGATTCCTTTTCAGACTCCAAACCATTTCCTATCCCCAGTTTCACCTTGTTGAAGTTCTCCATGTAAAATTCTGGTAATCCGCTGCATCTGATTAAACTTGAAGCCATAGCCGCTATATTTGGGAAAAGATGGTATTGGTATTATTATTTGTCTGCTGCGGTCTTCCCATCCAATTATAATTTACATGTCTTCAAGGCTAGAGTGAATAGGCTTTTATTAAACTAGTGCGCCTCACCATCAGAATTTGCATCTCTGCTTACCATCAGGTGGGATCACAGTCAAGCACTAGTTTATGTATATCAGATAAAAAAAAGGTAAGGATTTGTGTTTTAATCTAATGAAAGTCTTGTTAATAAACTTACACAATTTATTAATAATTCGAGTACAATTAACTAGTTTTAATTCTCTACCCTCATGGAAAGTCAGGCAGCAGGACTGTCGGACTGTCAAACATAGATTTATTTTATTTGTTTTTTATAACTGACACAAGAGCTATTGTAGACATTACAACAATTCGTTTTCATCTTATCGCATACTGAATTCAACCAGCAACCCTGCTGGTTGGACCGCACCTAATTAGATTTCTCTATACAAACTTTAACCCCCTTTTATACCATTGGATGAGAATTTTGGAAAATTTTATCTTAGTGCTTTTTTTGTGGGGAAAATCACCCAGTGACAACCCACGCTCGTGGGCGGAGCGGGAGATAGTGTCAGCCTCTTACTAACTAAAAAACCCACCCCGTTTCTTCAAGCCTTCATACCGGAGCTCGAGTTCCCTTTTGGATAACCCTGGCCCTAGTAGGCTTCGACCCGACTGGGCCCCTGCTGTTGCTGGCAACTCCTTGAGGCGCGCGGGAACAGTGCGCGCTGTCGACGACTTGGGCTTGGTCCGGTCAGTTACCGGACCGCCGAACAGCGAGCTACCCATTGCTCACTGTCCGCAAGCCTGCGCCGACGGTGGCTGGAAATCAGGATCAGAATCCCGGCGGTGGCGAGAGCACCATTGTCTGATGCGGTCGGCCTCCTCCTTAGCGAGCATTACTGCTTCGCAGAAGTCGGCGACCGCCTGCCACTCCTCCTCACTCCGGACCATGGACTCAACCAGGCCCGGCGCGGGAGGTCTCTGCCGCCGATCAACCCCACGAGGGCACGGCGGTGCTCCGCCCAAGCAGGGTACACCTCGACTGTGTGCTCCACCGTGTCCTCCGGTCGTTCCGCACAGTGGCGACACCCGGGCGTCACTTCCGCTTTAATTCGAAACAGGAACCTCCCGAACGTGCCATGTCCGCTGAGGACCTGTGTAATGCGGAAGGTAAGGACGCCGTGAGGTCTTTCCAGCCACGCCTCAAAGGGGGGACTTACTGCCATAAATGTGGCGTGCCCAGCGCTGGATGGCGATAGTTGCTGACGCCATTTCTCCATGAGATCCCGCTGGAGCTCTGTCCAACATGCCGTGACGCGGCAGAGAATTTTCACCCCCGCGTTGCATCTCGCCTACGTCATATACCTTGTGCAAAATTTCACACTCCTGTTTTAGCTGTAGATACGTTGATATGCCAGTCAATTTCTCCTTATATGTATATATATATATATATGTATTTTTCTGCTCTTGTTGGTATTTAAGAACTAATATAGATATCCTACTCAACTTAGCACGAACTGTAAGCTATGTTTCATCTTATAAGATCATTTTAAACTGACGAACAAATAATGCAGTTTAAACTCGTTAAACGAAAACGTTAAATAAAAAACCCTGTTTTAGATATGAAAAAGACAACAATAAAATAATAAAAATAATTAAGTAAAATGAAAAAAAAAATACATTTCTAAATTTTTTTATTATGGTATAGGTATATTGCGAGTACTCTTTTTGCGTTTTTTATATATATTTAAGTATTCCTTAGGTGGACCTTTTACTTTTTGACGACTTTAACAGCTTTTATAAAAACAATTGCGATTGTAGCCACCATATTTAAAGTTCTTACGTTAGCCTGAGAAATAATATTGGCGGCTTACTAGACAAATGACTGACCATAGTTTAAATTCATTCGATTTTCATGTCATGAATGTTTCTATTTCCGGGTATCTAAAAGAGTGTGTGTTTCGTCCCTCACAAGTACCAAGAGGCAAGCTGTGAGAAGTAGGTTAGTGAGGGGTTGGCAACCGTTGTCCTGGCAACGCTCTCCACTGTGTTTAGCGATGTTTCATATCACACTTGTGACTTGATTCCGTAAACATTAAAGGGGATGCTCAGATATGGTTTGCGAAGTGAATAATGAAAATATTCCACAACTATCACACAACGCTGTCTAGTCCCAATTTAAGCAGGGGTTTTTTTTTTATGTTTGGGTAAAAATCATCCAAATGACATCCACTACTCCTGGGCGGAACCGGAGATAGTGTTCTTACTGACTAAAAAATCCACCCTGTTTCTTCTTGCCTTTCATACCGGGGCTGAGCTACCTTTCGGAGCTAACCCTGGCCCCAGCTGGGCCCCTGCTGTTGTTGACAACTTCTTGAGGCGCACGGGAACAGTGCGCGCCGTCGACGACTTGGGCTCGATCCGGACAGTTACCGGCTATAACTGCTTTGCAGAAGGACGCGACCGCCTGCCACTCCTCGCTCCGGACCATGGCCTAGGCTGTATCAAGGCATGGCGCGAGAGATCGCCGCCGAAGCTAAACAGAGCTTGCAGATAACTGATAAACATATTTATATATTTCTAAATACATACATAAAATATAGATAAATTACACCCAGACAAAGTAATCGTGCTCATCACACAAACATTTGTCCTGGATGGGAATCGAACGCACTACCTCCGGCATAGCAGCCAGGGCCACTACCCAAGCAGTACACTAGTGTTTTAAACATCAATAAACCAGCTGATATATAGCTTAGAACTGTATAAGTGCTGCAGTAGTGTGTAAAAACACAGTCTTAGCCTTAGGCAGCATAAAGGTATCCGCGTACGCAAAAGTAGTATTAGGTATAACAAACAGCACTAAACAGTTTAAAGTGTTTTGTGATACTTTAAGCTCCGTTTTAAAATTAAAGCTGTATAAAGGCTGTATATTGTAGGTCGCCACTAACTTTATACGGAATGAGAGGGGAAAGCAAATTTTATAAGACAGAAAAATAAGAGGAAACCCAAGTGCGTTTCTTAAGAAATTCGTAGTCGAAGTCTTGCGTGTCAAAATCACTTTGTTTAGAAATCATTTTCAGGATATCATCATCATTTCAGCCGAAAGACGTCCACTGTTGGACATTGGCCTCCCCCAAGCGTCGCCGCTACAACCGAGTCTGTGCGCCTAACATACACCGCGCTCCCGCGACTCTCACATGACCGTGAACTTAGCAGATCATTTTCCAGCTTAGAGCATAAAAATATGAGAGTTCTACTCGCATCCAGCACAGCTCTGGAGTTCCTGATGCTTTTTAGAAAAAGTTCACCAGACCGTCGGTCAACTTTGAAGCAGGCCTTTGGCAACAACCTTTTGGCCCCACCGATGATCCGTTCTACGAGTAAGGTGCCCCTGCCACTGACGCTGTCAGGAAATGTTTGGGAGAAAATAAGTGACAGAGTACTATTTTTATTTTTAATACAATATGTCTAAAATTAGAAGATATTTCTATAACGGGAATCACGGGGGCTCGGCTGCTGAAAAGGTGGGTACAGTTGCCATAACGGATCTTGAGCGGTTGCGCAGAAGTCAAATATTCGGTCTCTTTAGTGGTGCGATGTGAGACGCGGGGGCGGAGAGTGTCAGTGATTGGCTCGACGCGCGATCGCGTCATAGACGTCACTCCTCATTCGTTCTCTGCGTTGCTGCATGTATCTAACAACGAAGACAATTGGCTCGCCAATGTACGGAATGCGCAAAACGATCCCCACTCTCACGCCGAGCGCTCAAGATCCGTTTTGCCTATTGTAGATAGAAGGAAATGTCTTATTGTTTGCGAACGTAGGAATACTACCACATATTAAGATTTTTATGAGATGGGAAATCATCCAACATTTTTTTCCGCTCTAGGGTAGAGCAAGAGAGCGTGTGCTGTCTATGTCAGTTACTTTTCGCATTCTAGGCCTAAGGATTTCGTTTTATATCAGGCATCGACCCTGCTGGGCCCCTACGGTTCAGGCGCATTATTATGAGTAATTAATTGCATCACCGCTGCTCTCACAACGGTGAAGGAAAACATCGTGAGGAAACCGGCATGTCCTAGAACCAAAAATTCGAAGACATGTAACATCCACCAACCCGCACTGGGCCCGCGTGGTGGATTACGGCCCATTCTCTCTCTTAGAGAAGAGGCCCGAGTCTCAGCAGTGGGAACATTGTATGGCTGATAATGCTATGCTATGCTTATGCTATGGGATTTTTACAGAACAGATAGTACTCACGGTACAAGTACTCTTATAAATGTTGTTGCAAAATTTCTAGCTGCCTTTTATTATCTTTAGTCTGTGTTCCGTCATCCGTGAGTAGTATGCCCATCACAGTAGAATATCAACGCAGCGTTATTTTTTTTTTTATATATTGCTATAGGCGCCTTTTCAGCCTCGCACAGGTTTTTTTTTTTAATATTTAGATAATGATCTACACTAATATAACAAAGAGGTAAAGATTATTTTTATGTTTTTTTTTGTTTGTAGGAGGTAGTCTCTGGAAGTACTACCCCCTTAGCCACGTTATAACCGTTTCGGTTGCGTCGAACGCTTCGAGTTGGCCACGCCCCCAATTATTTTGTTCTGATCACGTGAATGGGCGTTGAAATGACGTCATTCCCGTACATTTGAAGCTTTCTACTAGCGTTAACTATTTTTTCACCGATAGAAAGCTGCTTTATTCCTGAGTGACATAGGCTATATTTTATGTACACGGGCGAAGCCGCGGTAAAAGGCTAATTATAAATAAAAGTAATGTTAGATTGTTTATTTTTAATGGTTAAGGCACATTTACAATAAAGTGTATATTAAAAAGAACACAGTCGCTTTTTAGCTGAATTAGGGTGAACCTGTTCTGCGGCCTGGAAAGTGCTAATAATAAATGAATACTAAATACAACTGTTATTTAAAAACACAGCGTGTTTTGTTTTTCACTTTTTAGATTAGTTCATGTACTAGTAGTTAACATTTGTGTTTTATTCTGTTGTATGTATTAGGCGAGTCTCAAATCCTTACTAATATTATAAAAGCGAAAGTGAGTTTGTTTGTTTGTTACGTCTTCACGCCTAAATGGCAAAACCGATTTTGATGAATTTTGGTACAGAGATAGTTGGGACCCTGGAGACGGACATAGGCTAATTTTTTTATTAAAAAAGTGAGAAAAGGGGGAGAAAGAGGGAAGGTCTTTTATGCCGCGGGCAAAAGCTAGTAAACTATATTATTTTATTTCTTTAATTAAAACTTTACAGAGAAAGTGCCGAGGTACCTACTGCCTACACAAAAATCTTAACATCTTGCTTCTTATTATGTGAGATCACGCACTCGGCCGCTTGACCTCTTATGGTGATGAGGTGGTGAACCAGAATATAGTGTAGAAAATAAGAAATACCTACTGTTGGTACCTGAAGTCACGCGACATTAGCAAGGTTGAACAGCTTTTTTTTAAGAAGTTAACTCATCTCATATTTTCTGCCGCTCTGGCTCTACCCAGAAGCTCTACCGAGAGGTAGAAATGGACTTTTACTGAGTAAAAGCCATCCCGTTCCTTCAGTTTTCGTTTACATTCTAGAACCGTGATCAGTGATCACTCTTTTGAACAATTTCGCAGCAGGTTAGAACATTTTAAGATGGGCACTGATAGGAAATAAAGAGAACGAGTAGTATTTGTGTGTAATATCATAATGACGTTTTTTTTTTTTACTAAATGTCTAAGTAAGTAATAATATAATAATATTCCACAACTATCACACAGCGCCGTCTAGTCCCAAGCTAAGCAGAGCTTGTGTCATGGGTACTAGACAACTGATAAACGTACTTATATATTTCTAAATACATATATATTATAGATAATTACACCCAGACACAGAACAAATGAGCATGCTCATCACATAAACATATGTCTTGGGTGGGAATCGAACTCACGACCTGCGGCATAGCAGTCAGGGCCACTAATTACTAGACGAACTGGCCAGTTAAGTATATCCGATACCTGCCTATCTGTCTGTCTGTATATTCAGACTAATCTCCGAAACAGCTGGACTCATTTTTACCAGATTTTCATTAAAATTAAGAGTAACTTAGGCTACTTTCATTTTTTTTAAAGATTTGATAAGAGATTGTAACTAAAATTCTTCCGCACGTTAAACTTCTTGAAATTGGGACAAAAAATTGTGTTGTTTTACGAATCTGACACGAACCAAGTCGTGGACACCAGCTGCTCTAAATTTAAATGACAGCAGGACCCTCAAACAGTCTCTCCATTTCCACCTCACAGCTTCCAATCAAGAAGCAACTGAATTTCACGGAGCGTCAATTTTGCATCCACCAACTTTCACTGGACCTTCGTAACCCAATTACCTGGGACTACCGACCCTCAGGTCCAGTGGCGTAGCGTGGGCTAATTTAAACGTGGGTGAAGGTACATCAGCGAGGCCTTTATAGAGCTCTGTACCTCAAAAGGAAAAAATAGAACCCGTATAGGATCGCTTTGTTGTCCATCCGTCCTTCTGTTGGTTTGTCTATCAAGACCCTTTATCAATACCTTTATTTTATATTTCGACACTCGAGGACATCAAAATTTATAGGGTTCCCGTTGAACCAGAATCCTGAAATTTGGCCTATAGAACGGTCGTATAACATTGTTGTTTTTTTTTTGTATTTAATTGTATTTTATTTATTATAATATACATATGTACATAAAAAACTTAAATACTAAATAAACTATTTATACTAAAACCTAACTATGTACATAAATATAATACAAAATGACAAAGTACGCTCAGGCGTCAAAGTACTCCTCCACATCGCTGTCATCCGGAAATGTGCCCAGAAGACTGGCAGCATTGCCACGTTGAATGGCAATGCTAATTCTTAACATAACATAAGTCGTATAACATAAGTATAGGAATAAATCTGAAAACTGTAAATTTGTTGTTAAGTGACACATTTACATTCCGGAATTGAACTATTTACATAGGTAAGTTTGTATGGAACCCTCAGGGCGCAAGTCCGACTCGCACTTGCCCAATTTTTCTTTCATAAATTCGAAAACGAGACAGCCACTGTCGAAACCTTGTGTTCAGCCACATCGTCGCTTACCATGAGTGGTCGAACACGAGCCTATAAAAAAAAACTCCTGTTCTTAAAGAGCCCTCTCTTGTGCGAGGCCCTTTTGGGTGTGAGGTCGTGGGCGGGGACCTACTTCGCCCACACCTCACTACGCCCCTGCTTCGGTTAAAACTGTGGTCGCACTTCCGAGCTCCTGACTACCTGTAACGACTTTCCTAGTTTAGCGTGGCCTCCGAGGCCCACTGGGGTCTCGGCTACCTGTGAAAGATTACCCTTCTTAATACTTAAACGGTGCCCGTTAAGTTTACTGACCACTCACGAACAACTTATACAACACTAGCTTTTGCCCGCAGCTTCGCCCAAGTATATAAAATAGTCTATGTCACTCAGGAATATAGCGGCTTTCTATCGGTGAAAAAATTTTAGCAATCGGACCAGTACTTCCAGAGATTATCTCCTACAAACAAACAAACATCTCTATAATACTGTAGATTATTTTTAGTTTATGCAAAACCTGAACATATTTTGTTCAGAATTAGTAAAAGAATCGATTCCAATAATTTTTACACCACGTTATACAAGTTTTTCTCAAAAATATTTAAAAAAAAATCTCCAGTTGGACACCACCGCCAAGTACAACATAGATCACAGCGGGCATTAGGCATGACAAACTCTTATCAACCTTCCTCCTTTTACTAATTTTAGTCCTCAGTATTCACTTACTTAATTTTTTTTTTTTTAATGTTGTTCATGAAGACAATATATATAAATTTATTAATCAATTTGCATAATAATATACATATGTACATAAAAAAACTTAAATACTAAATAAACTATTTATACTAAAACCTAATTGTGTACATAAATATAATACAAAATGACAAAGTACGCTCAGGCGTCAAAGTACTCCTCCACATCGCTGTCATCCGGAAATGTGCCCAGAAGACTGGCAGCATTGCCACGTTGAATGGCAATGCTAATTCTTTGGGCGAAGAACGAGCCAGCCCTCTGGTCACGTGAAGTGTCGATCAGTCGGCGTGAAATTTCCTTGAAAAGGAGACGCGCACTCGGACCCCACGAACCAAGTGTTTCGACCCCAAACGGCTCAAAACTGTAATTACCAATAAGGTTACAGTACTTGCGCCGTTTAAGGGTCTCAGCAGCAGCAGCAGCAGCGCCAGCATAGCCTGCCGTACTTGGAATATGGGATGGCGCAAGGGTGTCGACACAGGTTGCGTCCCACACCAGAGGCCTACCCACCTTCCACGGTACCAACGTCATACCATCTGGTCTCTTCCCATCGTCACGTACCAAACCATTTGGTTCTAATACGGCAGGTACCCCGGCGGTGACAAGAGCTCGACGAATAATGTCGTTGATGCTAGCGTGTCGTGGTATGCGGCCTGCGCTCCTGCAACAGGACAAGCCATGGTGTCCGAGGCTGTCGACACCTTCACCACAGTGGCACCGATGTGGAGCAACACAAGGTGCGCCTAAGCGTAGACAGGTAGCTAGCCGAAACGAGGCGTCATCCATCATAGTGCCTATGGTGGATGACGGGAGTGCCTGAAGCCATAAGCCCGACTCCCATTCCCCCACAGCCAGCAGACGCGCACGCTCAGCAGTTAATTAATTAATAGATTAATTATTTTATTGACATACGTCAAGCCTACGCACGGGACTTTTGCATCGTGTATCGTGCAAGATCTTGGCTGGATGTACAACAAGATGAATGGTGCGTAACGTGCTTAACATAATAAGGACTTGTATCATTAGCTGATCCTTTATCGCAGACAGTGTCAAGAGCTAACTCGCCACTCGTTCGTGCGTTTTCTGTGCTTAATGCTCTTCTGACTCTAACACCAGAGTGTGACTTGTTTGCTGGGAGGTGGATAGATGTGTGTCGTGAATGTCTGAGGTTTTGTGAGAGGATGGATGAAAAATAAGTCAACGTTGTCTTATTTGGTTTTGGGGATATTTTATTTTATATTAGTGGTAATGTGTATGTTTTCTTCTTTTTTTTCTACTTTTTCTTTTAATTCTTGTTTCTGTACAACGCATTAGTTTAGAAATAAATAAATTAGTGTCTTTGTTTTGAAATAAATATTTTCTATTTCGATTTCAACTTCTGACATCACCACAGTCGGCTAAAGAAATTAAAAATTTCAAACCACCGCTCACCCCATATAGAAACATAACGATATAAATCTATCTGAGCATTACGCCTTACAATTTTTGTTTTGCAAAACAAAGTTGCTCAGCTCTAGTTTCGTCTGACTCATCCCTCTCGACGGGTCATCGACCGGAGGGAGGGCCGGAGGACAGCGGACCAATATTCACAGATGAACGCGGATCATTTCGAATATACACTCAGACAGAACATAATTTAGAGGGGTATAGTTTCAAGGTTTACTAATGACTAGCTTTTGCCCGCAGCTTCGCCCGAGTTCATAAAATATAGCCTATGTCACTCTAGAATAAAGCAGATTTCTATCGGTGAAACAATTTTAACAATTGGATCAGTACTTCCAGAGATTACCTCCTACAAACAAAAAAGAAAAAAAAACAAACTCTTCTTGTAGTGTAGATTAGCATAAAATATATTTTCATAATTTACATTAGCATAACGAAATTCAGCATAGTGATCATTACGCATATAATTAGGCATAAATGTTTTGCCTTAATAAAAAAAAATAAAAAAAAAAGCTAGAAGAATACGAATTGTTCCTAAAAACGAAAGAAAATAGTAGACTTAAAACCATATATCTACCTCATTTATTATATTATTAAACAGTAACTTCACCTAGATTTAACTAAGACATAGTAATTTATACCAGAAAAAAAATGCGGAAAGAGAGTTTCTAAAGATACAAATATATTGTGACATAAAATGGACTTTGCGGGTTTATGATTATTTTTGATAAATTTTTTAATTTTGTTCATTTGATTTATTGTCAATCTCAATGGTAAAACAGTAGATACATTTTGATACATGCGCAGAAAGTTTGTCATTGCAACCGAGGCGGAATTCGTACGAGACGTAGGTGAGTGTGTTATGGAGCTGAGGGCTGCATTGACGAAATAAAAAGACGTGTGACACTCGGGGACTGCCGCGGTAAAGCTATTGCATAGCATTTTTTATCAACTTATGCAAGACCTCGCCAACAGCTGCTTAACCCCACTCATCTAAAACCAGATCTCGCCAACAGCTGCTTAACCCCAACCATTCAAAACCAGACCTCGCCAACACCTGCTTAACCTCTTTCATCAAAAACCAGACCTCGCTAACAGCTGCTTAACCCCACCCATCCAAAATCATTAGATACAGAGTTACTTTCACATTGCCACACTTATATTTTATAGAGGTAGTTTTTTGTTTGTTTGTAGGAGGTAATTTCTGGAAGTACGGGTTAAATTGCTAAAATTTTTTCACCCATTAAAATTCTGCTTTGTTCCTGAGTGACATGTGACATAGGCTATTTTATGTACGTGGGCGAAGCTGCGGGTAATAATTTAAAAGTATGGATGAATTAAATGTTTAAATATTAACTCCACTCAAACCAAAAGAAACCTGTAAAAACTAAAATAAAGAACATTTTAATAGTACTTACAAGTTCCATGGCTTCCGTAAAAGTTTCCAATGGAAGCGAATAAGAGTATATTTCCAAGTAAGAAATGAGATAAAAAAGTTACTTTCATATTTTTATGTGTCAGAACTCTTGCGGGTACAGTTCTTATTGAATAAAATCATTTGTAACTTATTTTATCATGAACTTCGTTACATATTTATTTTGTTCCGCGGCGTGGGTTCCGTGCGAGGAATAGAAAAGAAAAACTATTGACTGAGAAGCGTGAGACAACGGTCCTCACGCCGCCGTTGGGATTTCGATCCCTATTTTCGGCCACCGTAGGCACGGGCTTGTGGACGGTGAGCAATGGGTAGCTCATCGTCCGAGCGTCCGGTAAGTGTCCGGACCGAACCCGAGACGTCGACGGCGCGTACTATTCCACGGAGTTGTCAGCAAACCGTAGGGGCCCAGCAGGATCGAACCCTACTGAGGCGAAGGATTCGTTTCTGAAAGAAAGGTTCGGCCCCGGTACGAAAGACAACTAAAGAACAGGAGTGGGGTTTTTAGTCAGTAAAAGTCTGACACTATTTCCCGCTCCGCCCAAGAGCGGGGGATGTCATTGGACGATTTTCCCAGAAAAAAAAGCCGACTGACAGGCATTATCGAGAGTATGTTCGGAGAATTTAATACATCGGAAAGAAATGAAAGACTTTGAAGACCTTTGCCCAGCAGTAGGGAAATATCTACATTTACGTTGAATAAATTAAAATAATAAAAACCTACTCCATACTATAAAAAAAAACTTTTGTGTATACCTAATCAAAAATGTTTCTTTGTGATTATAATTCTAAACAAACTCGCTAAAGCTATAACCATTGAATCTGTCTATCAAGAATCATTCATAATAATTTTACCAAAGATTTTTTATGTAGGATATATATAAAATCTTTGAATTTTACTAATATCAAGATTAGATAAACTAATCACAACACTAACTTACAAGATGTCACATTAACAACTGTCCTTGACTCAAAGGTCCAAATGACCAGGTCATTAAAATCCAAAAAAAAAAACGACTGTCAAACTTATTCTAGTCGCACTGTACGTACATCACTACTTATTATAAAACAAAGTCCCCCGCCGTGTCTGTCGTTCTATGTCTGTATCAATCAACCTTCTCGGCAAACTTCGCTGAGGTAATCCACACTGAAATAAAATTCACAGCTCCATTTTACCGAGAGCAATAATTCTTTAAGTTGTCCAGTAACGCATACACTTGACACACACACACACACACACACACACACACACCAATTTTACATCACAATAACCACTAGAAATCATTTTGCGAATTATTGAAACAGCCACTGAACTTCACTCGAAGAAATCCTGCCAAAAGCAAAAACTAAAAAGATAAAAATTTTCACAATAGTGAACACCATAGACTTTTTAAACACCACCAAAAAAATAATGAGTTGATCAATTGGATTAGAAACCGTAACTTTAATCGTTGAAAAAAAGACGACAAAGCTTTAATATTAGATAATTTAATTATACTTTTCCCAGAATGCAATCAAGATAATTTTTTATATACCTCATTCACTTTTTGCTCGGCTTCGTAAAACCGTAGGTACCTAAATTATTACACAATGAAACTCTTTATAAACATAAATGTATTGTTTATTAATTTATTATTGATACAGTTTAAAGTCACGTTTTTACATTAGAATGCGGATGTAAGTAACGCAATCAAATGTTTTTGCCGTACTTAGGTATTTGGCACAAAGTTAATTGAGTCAGTCTTCTCAGAAAGCTTCGGCTATATTTAATACTAATATACAAATCATAGATTTAAAATTCGGAATTTTAATTAAATGATACAAATAGTACAATGAATTTTTCCGTTATCATAACGCTCCTGTTTCGATATTGATATTATTTTCCAAACATTGAGTTTCGATATTATTTTCCAATTGTGTAGAAACTTGGGATACAAAACCACACCAATTTTACATCGCAATATCTAATATGAATCAATTTGCGAATATTTAAAACAGATAAGTACTTACTGAACTTTGCTCGAAAAATCCCGCCGAAAACTTTTTTTGTAATTTGACACTGCAATAAAATTGTTTTGACAAACGGGGCCATATTGGTTAGCTATAGGACGTAACACTGCACGATTCAAACTTTAGTAAGAAATATTTTATAATATTTAGCAATAGGTACTATTATCTTTACTATATTTGTGAATAAGCGTCATTTCTCAAGAAGGAGATCAAAGAAAAGGTTTTTCCTATTTACAAAATTGTCGACTACCCACACCCTGCACATGCGCGCAAATTGCTTCTGAAGTTTAAATGCATGACTCTTCTCGTTCGCCTATCGACACATTGTAACAAATAGCCGCTCGCTTCGCCTCTGACCCGAAAACGAATTAGATAAACTATTTGTCACGGCTGTCGTTTTTCTCACTTTACGGTGTCTTAATTTATGAAACTGAATTCATTGCGGTAAACCGTTGCGTAATTTGTAATAGAGGAAGTAGGTATTCAACGGAAATTTTGTTTATCTGAATGACATGGCTACTCATGCTGTTAAAGTTTGAAATGCCTTCTAACATAATTAAAATTTACGAAATTATTAATGAATACCTTCTCTCAGTGCGTGAAATCATATATTTATCGGACTTCTGAACTACGGCACGTTCCTCTTTTGTAATCCAGGATACCTATCCTGGATACCTATTCCATATTTCAACGATAGGATACAGGGAGGGAACGGTGCTCTATCGTTGAAATATGATAGTAAAATATCTACTAGTATTCTAGTATTTATAATATTGCTGTGCTCAAAATGATTTTACTGTTTTCTTTTCATTAAGGTGAATATTAAAAGTGATTACATATCAACTTTACTTATAAGTCTAAATAACCAATTGCAATAAAGTTCCAAGGTTTTTGACTTATTAACCAATATCAATACTTTTCACATTTATAATATAATAGCTGCCAGTCTTTGCTTGCAAAACCCATGTTTCGAAAACCACATATTTTAGTGAAACAAATTTCAGAATCAGTAGTTTTAGATAGATTACCTCCTACATAAAAACTTACAAATGTTACCTCTAAAATATTAATAAGGATAAGGTTGCGTACATAACGAACTAGCCTATAAACTTCAAAGTATAGTTATTAATTTATTAGTTCAAGTTGTTATTGAAACTTACTGGGCAGACTGCGTTCACAGTACATCTGAACAATTAACAATTTAACAGCGAAAGCTTTTGTAACTAGAAAATGATTTCGTTGCTAATGGAAAATGCTCGCACATAATAAATCAGACACATGAAATATGTATTTTTAACGACTGCCTCATACGAAAATTTCAATGTGACATTTTTAATACAACCCAGAAAGCATCTCGGGTCGTATTATCACATGAATAGTGTACGGCCGAAAGAAATATACCCATAATGTTTAGACGAGATAAATTGCTCGAGTTTACTTTGATTTATAGTTGGACAGGGGAATTCTTTAAAAGATCCCTCAGAAAAGCGAACATCCATCAAACTTGGTGAACGAGATTATACCGTTTAACGTTTTAATTTGTATAAAAGTAGGATTTCAAAGTTCTCAGTGCAGATGTGATTAATTTATATTCAGTTTGAAAAATTTTAGGACGTTAAGCTGCTGTCAAGTTTTTTGTAGGAAAATAATTGGAGCGGATGAGCCCTAGCGATTAAATAACTCAAAAGATCTTGATACCACCAAGATTAGCGTAGAGCGTACTTGACCTGTAATTTATTACCTTTGAGAGCTCTTCTTTGTTGATGGAAGAAGTTGCTTTATATCATCAGTTAATTTGAAAACTTTCAACCAAACCAAATTCAAATCCTTGAAGAATTTATTAAAAAAACAGGTTACTTACAAAGTTCTCTTCTGAAAAAGTACCTTCAATGTAGATTATATTTTCATTTTTCTAGAAAGGTTCGATTTTATTCATTATCATATGATAATAACTTAAATTAATAACCTCGAGCTGACAGCAGATTTATAATTTCCAAAAATAGGCCATTGGCTTATTCAGTATGAATTATGGATAGAGTGAAATCGCGCATTAACGTAGTAATTAAATGTAAAACGCTGTCTTAAGATATTTAGGTAAACTGAAAAGAGTGACCAATCGAGCATGATAACTGGTACAAATAAACGCAATCAATATCAAATAATAAGTCACTCTTATTTTCAAATATTTATTCACGACGGCAGCTACAGGACACCATCCTGTGTCCGATAGCTGTCGCCGTCTGCTTTAGAGCAATGAGGATTTGCCCTCCACTCCACACCACACCCTTAAACATAGAACGAGACAGCAATACCCATAGAACAGTCATGCCAAACAAGAACAGGTATATTGGTTTCAGGGAGAAACAGAGACACATTTATTTCTGAAAACTTACGGGTGTGAGAGAGATGGCAATAGCCTCGTGGAGATGAAATGCGCAACTCGTAGGAGGGTAATTTTTGTGGAGCAGCTGTACGGATAAGTTCATTTTCAATAAAATAAAAGCTTTTCCGGTGGCGGGCAGCGTGCGCTTTTCTATTAGACTCGAGCGTCTAGAATTTTGAAGAGCATATTATATTTCTTGAGAAGTGATTTGGATATGATCTGATTTTTATTGTAGAACACAGACCGACTTTGAAAATGTCAATGTATTTCACTCAGCAAATTAAATGCCCCTCCCTAAATATTATACACTATTCAAAGCATTCAAAGCGGTAGCAAAAAGGACTGTAATTGAAACTTGTTAAGAAAATAATGATAATGATGTTATTATGATATTAATTACGCAGCACTACACTTGATTAAAAAAGAAGAAACACATTTCGTTGTGATAATACCATAAAAAAATATAATTATACTCTTATAAGGCTCAAAAGTTCTGACCCGTGTACCAGGGGATCCTGTTCGGAGAAATGTTTTGACAAGACCCATATTACTATATCCAAGCATAGATTTTCTATTGCGGATCTCCATGATTTGATGGACAATCATAATAATTTAATTTTTCACAAAAAGCCATTGAGGAAATGTTGTTCAAGATCTTTTTATGATGTCGCAAAGCATAGTCCGTTAATCAAACTGTATTTGAATAGAATATATGAATGTTTATGTTGTGTATTATTTCTCGAAACGGATAAATCTTGAGAAAAACGGCAAATATCACATTCGTCGTGTTTAATCTTTTACGCATATATTTGCCTTTCTCAAGAAGTCTTACGAAATTTCAAATTTCCTGAAAGTCGCGCAACAGGAAAGACGTAGGTACGCTTTACAGCGAGAATATTTTAAAAATTATACTTCATTTAAATACACTATGACTAAACTTTATAATATTACTTCCTTCGTCACGGTCAACCGAAAATGTTTACGTACTATCTCATTTCCTTTTGTCATTATTATGACGTTATGACTTTGACGTATAAATAAATTACCATAAACAATACGTTTCTTAATGACAACCTTTACCGTTATATTTTCACGAGTTACAAGACTACTTTAAATGTTTGCGCTGTGTGAAATGTAAATAAATAATACAGTCATTATTACGTACACAAGTATTTTTAAATGTATTCAGCAATACTAGTTACTTTTTAACAAAATTATAGCATTGGCGGGAAATTTCGCTGAATGTAAACAGATCGTGTTTTGTTTTTTTTTCTCTGTCACAAAGTGAAAGCGTCGTTGGACCGAATCGTGATTCGGCCATCGATATTTACGTAAACTCGTAAATAATTTAGTTGTTAGTTGTGATTTGTTTGGTGCGGTAGTGAAAATGATGGGGTTGTATTCTAGCGGGGCGCTGGGCGGTGTGGAAGTGCTGGACGGCGGTCTGGTGGGCGGTGAGCTAACGGCGCACGTGCTGAGCGCGCAGGCAGCCGCCCACGCCGCAGCCACGGCGGCCGCTGCCGCGCATCAGCAGCACCAGCAGCAGCAAATTGCTGTGCAACAAATAAGTGAGTTTCAATTTGATTTCTAACCTTAATCCAGAAGTAGCGTCCCCCTGTCCAAAAACAAATGAATCCCTTGAACATTATTTTTTATTTTATTTCTATTTTTCTGTACTAAGTATCTGTTATTTGTTTATTGTGCACAGCTACCTAACACAGTGTTGTCTTTCTAACCCAAAGGTTGACTGGGAGAGAATGTTTTGTTGCATTAAGCCCACCTATATAGGTACCACTACTGTTCATGAAGTTGAAATAAATAAATAACATTTCTCTCAAAAAAAAAAAAATGTTTTTTAGAAAAACAAAATGGATGACTGGCTTTGTGGCATTTTTCTATATTTCTTATTGTTTTATGAAACTGAAAATAATAGTTTTCAACCACAAAGTTACCAAACATGGTATCATAAGATTTTACATTTATTGACACAAACCTATATTTTATTCTTATTAGAATCAATCTTATTGTGATAGCAAATTACTTAGGAAATGATGTTCCAAACATATTATAACAGATTGAAAAAGTGTTATTTAATATTTTTTTGCAACAAAATTAATAATTTTTTGGTAACAATAGAAGCTCCTTGCTATAATAATGTTCTATCTGTATTTATAATATATGTATTCTGAATTAAAAATGGTTTGTTATTATATAAAAAATTAAAAGTAACTTCATAAATAACTTTCTTATTAGTATAATCAGCCTTTGAACCGTTCAGATATTGTCAATTTGAGACACAATAGTAAGACAATAGTTGCACAAAGGCTGGCATTCGCTTGGGCTTTAATGAATTAATGTCTCCACTGCTGGGACTCAGGCCTCTTCTCTAGATGAGGGAATAGGCCGTAATCCACCACGCGAACCCAGTGCGTTTTGGTGGATGTCACATGTCTTCGAAGGACATGTTGGTTTCCTCACAATGTTTTCCTTCACCGTTTTGAGAGCAGTGGTGATGAAATAAATTACACAAAGTACAATTGCCAAAATGGATCTTGAGTGCTCGGATTCAGAGTGGGGATCGCTTTGCACATTCCAAACGGCGAGCCAATCGTCTTCGTTGTTAGACACATGCAGCAACGCAGGGAACGAATCAGGAGTGACGTCTATGACGCGATGGCGCAGCGAGCCAATCACTGACACTCCCCGCCCCCGCGTCTCACTTCGCATCACTAAAGAGACCGAATATTTGACTTCTGTGCAACAGCTCAAGGTCCGTGATAGCAATTTTAATGCACCTGGCTGGGTTTGAACCCACAAGCTACAAGTTGTAAATCTGGGCTGTTTTCACTGGACCACCACTGCTTTAGTAATTCTACTTCGTCCTTTGAACCCCGAGCTTACACTCTCTCATGTCTTTCTATTGTGTCTCTAATTATGGTACTTAGGTTAAAATCATTTCTGATAATATTTACCTAAGTAATTTCAATTGAACAACTTTGCAATATTTTCTTGAACAATAAAGTCTGTCTAAAAAGTCAACCAACTTGGGAATTTTGTATAATATTTATTCATTATTAAGAATTTTATTGTAGTATTGACTACCTCAGCAAACTTTAGGAGGAGGTTGATTTGATACATTTGCTGTTAAATACTACAAAAACATGAGAATGTGTTCATGCAAATTCTAATGTAAACAAATAAACTTTTCATGTGAAGACATGGCTTAAAGGACTTAGTATCCAAACCAAAAACATTAACAAAAAAAAAATTTCTCATGTTGTAAACAAGATTACATTGCACATTAAGTTTTTTATAATAGGTACAATAAACAACAGTATTGTATTTCAATATTTGCACGGAACGAATCACGAGTGACGTCTATGATACAATGACGCGGCGAGCCAATCAGACATTCCCCGCCCCCGCGTCTCACGTCGCACCACTAAAGAGACCGAATATTTGACTTTTGCGCAACTTGAAGTCAGCGCTCAAGATCCGTGCCGATAACTATACAGCCCTATGTACTTAGTGGTCAAACTCACGCTTGACCACTAAGTGCATAGGCTGTTCAGTACATTAGGCAAACATAAATGTACAGGGGTGCTATTCTCTAAGAAAGCGCAGCGCTGGCACAGCGACGACTCGTCAGCGCAGTACATTGAATTAACAACCCAATGCCCCTTTACATTGGATTGTTAATTCAATGTATTGCGCTCACGACTCGTCGCTGTGCCAGCGCTGCGTTTTCTTAGAGAATAGCACCCCTGAACAGCTGATTTTTTTTCGCGGTTTCACTTTTGTGTCCATAGTGAAAGTTGTTAGTTATCATGAGCAAAATCACATGTTTAAGTATCGTACACTAATTACCAGTCATCCTATATATTTCCATCTGACCAAGCCACACTAAAGTTCATCACAACATTGACCCCAGACCCCTATTTCCCCACAGAAACGTCTCCGTCATCGGGGCGTTCCACCCCGGTGACGTCAACAGCTAACGGCAGCCAGCCCGCGCCCGCCGGCTCCACCTCGCCGTCGCCAAGCAAGCTGTTCGTCGGCGGCCTCAGCTGGCAGACCAGCTCGGAGAAGCTCAGAGAGTACTTCGCGATGTTCGGACCCGTTACAGATGTTCTCATCATGAAGGATCCCGTTACGCAGGTAAGGGTGGTTGCAAGTACCTTTTGGTTTTTACGTGGGGTGATGCAAAGTTATTTTTATTGGTTGGGTTATGATAATAATAATAAAAGGTTAGGGATGACTATTATTAAAAAGGGGCTGGGTTTTTGGGGGTTATGATTATACATAGAAAAATAATAATAATATTCCACAACTATCATACAACGCCGTCTAGTCTCAAGCTAAGTAGAGCTTGTGTTATGAGTACTAAACAAATGTCAATTTTTTTATAGCATAGTCGGCCTTATAATGTTCCCACAGCTGGGACTCAGACCTCCTTTCTAGGAGAGGGAATGGGCTGTAATCCACCACGCGAGCCCTGTACGGGTTGGTGGATGTCACATGTCTTCGAATTTGTGGTTCTAGGACTTGCCGGTTTCCTCACGATGTTTTCCTTCGCCGTTTTGAGAGCAGTGGTGATGATAGAAATTACACTAAGCAATGCGCCTGGCTGGGTTCGAACCCTTGACGTACAATTCGTTAGTCTGGGCTGTTACCACTCGGCTACCACTACTCATTGACAATGAGAAAGCGAACGCCCGGTTCGCTTGGGATTTAATCAATTAATTGATATAAACTAGTGCTTAACTGCGATCCCATCTGATGGTAAGCAGTGAAGCAATCGTTGATGGTGAGGCGTACTAGTTTCTTAAGAGCCTGCTCACTCTAGCCTTGAAGACACTTAAATTATAATCAGGCGGGAAGATCGCAGCAGGCAAATTGTTCCAGTCGTTCGAAGTACTCGGTATAAACGACGAGGCGAAACGCTTAGTCCGGACCGTCGTCGTTATGTTCGGTCTACTAAATAAAAAACTACTAATACTGAAAGCCTATTTCAATATATTTTAACTTTGCATCACATCTACTTGATTATATGTTGATTTTATTACTTCAGTAGATAAGTTTGTCCAATAGACATCTTAGCAACATGCCAAATAACACTATAATGCTTATTATTACTACTGTACATAAATTGATTAATACATGTACATAAACTACCCTTTTTTTTGAGGTGGGAATCCATCAAATAACTAAGAGTCTGGAATGTCAGATTTTTAAAGAGTACCTAAAACTCACTTGTGTTCTTTCAGTTGCCCTTTGCTTTCTAGGCCACGGTCATCGACTTATATTCTAGTGATATAAAAGCACGTTCATGGAAACTATTTGTCAAAATACTGAAAAGTTAAAACAAAAGTTCGCTGCATTTGCATTATGTCGTCTAACAGAACTATTAAAACATGCAGGGCTAAGATAGCTTTTAGAGGATACTTTTTCGGGTCCAAAATGTGTTAAGCGCCATGAATTTCGTGGCATTTACGAGTTTCGTATAACATAGTGTAATGTTAAAGGTGTTTTTGTTTTCGGTGGGTAAAAATCATCCAAATGACATCACCCGCCCTTGGGCAGAGCGGAAGATAGTGTAAGACTCTTACTGACTAAAAAACCCACCTCGTTCCTTCTTGCCTTTCGTACCGGGGCCGAGCTTCCCTTTCGGATAACCAATAGACGTCGACCCGACTGGGCCCCTGCTGCTGCTGACAACTCCTTGAGGCGCGCGGGAACAGTGCGCGCCGTCGACGACTTGGGCTCGGTCTGGACAGTTACTGGACGGTCGGATAGCGAGTTACCCATTGCTCGCCGTCCGCAATCCCGCGTCTACGGTGGCCGGAAATCGGGATCGGAATCCCGGCGGCGGCTGGGGCGCTGTGAGTGCCGTTGCCTGATGCGGTCGGCCTCCTCTTTTGCTAGCATTACTGCTTTGCAGAAGAAGGCGACCGCCTGTCACTCCTCCTCGCTCCGGACCAAGGCCCAGCGCGAGAGTGTGCCGCCGCCGATCGCTCCCACGAGGGCACGGCGGTGCTCTGCCCAAACGGGGCACGCCACTGTGTGCTCCACCGTGTCCTCCGAGCGTTCCGCACAGTGGCGACACTCGGGATGTTCAAGGTGTACGGACTACATTAAGCCGCGTTCAGACATCGCGAGGCGTGCGCCGCGAATGGTTCGTCAGGCATGCCTCAACCTGAGGCATACGACGGTAAATTTATGCGAGCGTCCCGAACGACACAAGCTCAAACTGAGCACGCAAACCACCACGCACAGTGTTCCTATCCGTCCACACAGCGCACGGCTCGTACTGAGGCGGCGTTCACAACGATTGTACGACACGAATGCTCACTGTGAGCACACACGTCCACACAACCCGAGGCATGTGAGACGAACCGTTCGCGACGCACGCCTCGCGAGGTCTGTCCGCGGCTTTATATATTCTATCTCGCTCGCCCGCTTGACAGATTAAACACGTCACGGTATGGCCCCTGATTATAAGTCTGCTGATGTCTAAATCGAAAGCGTGGCGAAACAGCCATTTATACGCGTTTTACTGTCGTTCAGCACACTTTTTTCGATGGTAATAAGCAAGCCGAAACCCCGTCTTACAAAAAGGATGTCGTGCAACCAACTGCGAAGTTGAGATAGATGGGCGAATTATCATCTTCATTTCAGCCAAAAAACATCCACCGTTGGGCAACTTCCTCCTTGCGTGTTTATCCTCAATGCTAAGGGGCGTGACCTCGATGAATAATTTTCTTATGGACTATATTCCGTCATGTTGTCCTGTCTTCGGCGATGTGGATGGCGTCGCAGACTGTGGTCTCCAGTCTGACTAACGCAACGGAATCCTGGCCCTGGGTCTTTTCCTCATCTATTTTTCCTGTCAGAAGCAACTGTTGACTGTTGGGCATAGGCCTCCCCATGTGTTGCCATAACGACCGGTCCTGTACGTCTCGCATCCATTGGATTCCCGTAACTCTGACCTGGTCTACCATGTGCGTGGCCTTCCAACTCTCTTTTGAGGAGACGCCCACATGTTGGGAGAGCGCACGCGAGCCTTTGATTTGTGCAGAAAAACCGACACCGCTCCGAAGTGAGGCAAGTGATAGCGAGCGGCTGCGAGCTGTGACAAGCTACGCCAAATGAGGTCAAAACACGTTGGCGCTTGTCTTAACTCAACCAACTAGACGAGCGACACCGAGCGATAGCAAGACTAGGCAAATACACTGTCTAGATGTTGGTATTGGCCTTCACTCGGCATCGCTCGGCCAACGTGTATTGCAGACTTAAAATACTGGCATTGATCTCCATCAGTGAGGCGAGATGAGGTAACTATGAATGATTAGTTCAGAGTTTCTGTGCGGTGCGAACAAAAAATTCGCCAATGAAATCCGTTGTGAAGTTTTTGTTACTGGTTCAATGACTGCCTTGCTCTGTTGTCAAGCCATTGCATAAGTATGACGACAGATCTTTGAGCTTTGTAGTATTCTACATCGACTTAGTCTAGTGATAAAGAAACACGTTAATAGAAACTATTTGTGAAAATACTGAAAAGTTAAGTCGAAAGTTCGCTGCAGCGCTACATTTGCATTATGCCGTCTAACAGAACTATTAAAACATACAGCGCTAACATGGCTTTTAGAGGTAACTTTTTTCGCGACCATAATGTCTTAAGCGCCATGAATTTCGTGGCACTTTCGCGTTTCGTTCAACATAGTGTAATGTTCAAGATCTATGGTCTAGATTACACCTGAGTCGATTGAGGAGAGTGTTCGGCACGCGTAATCTAGTGTGTAGTACCTATAAATCAATGGTATTCCACGACTTACAGAAATTTACTGGTCTCGGGGCTAAAAGGAGAAGGCACACACGGGCTTGCGGCCACAACTACTAAACGCTGCCACCGGCATATTTCCTGTAGTTTTCATACATTTTATATGGACTCGCCGCACACGGCTGCCGCTGGTGACCGCCACACGCTACCAATCGGCGATAGTCGATAGCACCAATCGGCGATAGTCGATAGGTCCGACCGTCCGGTAAAGACCAAGCCCGAATCGTCAACAGGCGCGTAGTGTTGCACGCATGCCTCATTGAGATGTCAGCAAAATTAATGGGGCCGGTCAAGGTCCACGTCTGCCAGGGCTGCGGATGCTACTGAAGGAACACTGGGTTCTAGTCAGTAAGGCCTCTGCATCGAATCTTGCGGGCAGCGGGGCGGCGGCGGCGGCGGCGCGGGAGCGGTAGGATCTAATGCGTAAAATCAAATGGAACGGTTCTCGAAAACAGCTGTACGGGGGCGGGCAACGAGCAGTGTGCTCCATTCAAGCGTTGACCGCCCAAGCGTCTGCATTGCAGTGTTGTGCAATTTATTTTAGTCGTGGAATTTGTCAGGACATTGTCTCTGTTCTTCATAATTTCGATAAAACTCGACTTTTCTTTTCCTTGCCCTATAGTAGGGATTCGCTTCTTCTTTCGCTAACAATAAATCGAGCGTTAAGAATAAATTTGAATCAAAAAGTTGTTGTCGCCGTTGTTGAGACATTTTGTTAGCGAATAAAAACAAATATCTCGACGACACAACTACAAACACAACATTAAGCCGCTATAGTGCCGCGCGATCTGCCCGCTGGTTTCGAGAACGGGTCTTCGTTGCCCGCTCCACTCCCGCGCCGCTGCCGCCGCCCCGCTGCCCGCAAGATTCGAGGCAGAGGCCTGACAGTCTGACACTTCCTCCCGCTCTACCCAGAACGCAAAACTAGGTAGTAGGGCTGGTGCTGCTAAGGTCACGAGAATTTTTAAAAGGGATACCGTGCTCCTGGAACTCAAAGGGCAACTGAAGATCAGATTTTAATTAGTATAAGTCTGACATTAGCTCTTGCTTCACCCTAGATCAGAAAAAGTAATTGGATGATTTCCCACCTAAAAAAAATGTAATATCTAGATGCATAAGTAAAATATATTATTATGTTACCACTGCTGGGACACAAGAGTCTCTTGTTTTAAAATTAATCCTTGTTGAATACTAGTAAAATGAAAGGCACGTAGGACTTACAGCGACGTCTCTAAACGTCGCCATTCAATTTTACTAGTTTTTGTACAAAAACTGTAAACAAGGTTTTGTTAGTAATTTAATTCGTCTTTGCTTTTTAACTTTGTTCCTGGCATGTTGCTAAGACTAATAATTTTGTTTACATTAATCGGTAACTAAATGAAAAAAAGGTTTTCAGACAAATAAATACACGTGTATGTATTGGGGGGTCCATGGTCAGACCCCATAGACCCCCTCGTAAAACACAATAAGTTTCCTCTCACGGAAATAAAAAAAAAAGAGTAACAAAACATTTTTTTTTGTTCTCAAAATTTGTCTTCAACGAAGTCATTTGTCTTCAACGCAGTCATCGATTAATGTAAACAACTAAACTAGCTATTAAGAATATAATGACGCCATTTTTTCAAGACAGCGGTAGGCTGAAGACGGAGCGCATTCGGTCAGTCTTAGTATCGTTGTATAGGTTGATTTGGACTAGGTAGAAATGTAGGTTCGTGTGGGCGATCACGGCCATGTGCAAAAAATATCATTGAGATATATCCTGTATTGAATTTCTTTGAGTTTTTTTCCCCGTTTAGTTGATCTTTGTACCTATTAGGACAAATCTCACAGGTAGCCCACAAAATTCCAATTTTTTCTCGAGTTTTTGCAATGTGCAGTTTGCAGGTTAAGCTGTATGTACGTAAAAAATATGACTAGCGGCCGTAACACGTATTTATTTACGGAATTATAATCATCAATACAACCCTCTCAGTTCGTTTTAAAATTATGTATTTTTTTTATTGATAAGCCTTGAAGTATTCAAATAGCTTATCCTTTTTTGTGACTTATCGACCTTTTCGACCTTATCGAAATGTTAGGTGCCTATAATGGCTGACTAGGTGACTCGTAAGAAAAGAATACCTGGAAGAAGTAGGGGTAGGCCTATGCCCAGCAGTGGGAAATCAAAGGGAACTCAAATAAAAAAAAAATAGTTTATTTGAAATGAACCTATTGAATTTGAAATTGATAATAACGTAGGTTAATTATAATTCCGTAAATAAATATGTATTACAGCGAATCATATTATTTTAAACAACATAATACTGACCTGCAAAATGCAAAAAAAGTCAAGTAAATTTGAATTTGGGGGCTGCTTGTGTCTATCCACCTTAATTCCTTTTTCTTAAAGCTGCTGTTCATAGCAAGCTGAAAATTCCTGTTATTAGTTACCTACCCTTACTCCCAATTAACTGGTACTCCTTGATTGCGCTGCAAAAATCCCAATCCAGTTCTGTCTTAGAACCTCCCTAATGTGAATCTAATGTAGTTTCCTATCTTACTTATATGACCTACTGCATGACCTAGAAGTCTATGACATATATTTGGCAGCCCAAAAGTTTGACTGCAAACCTGTGTATGGCCAATTCCACAATTTATACACAACACTCTTAACCTCTTTGACCCTTGAGTGTTTCTTCTCAGGGTAGTCAGCTAGGAAACAACGGCCTCAACCAGTTAAATTGACAAATAAATTACGTTTAAAAACCTATTTGTAAAATAAATATCATTTATGATTTACATTTTTGAGAGCGTTTTCCATTCAATTTCTGTATTAGTCTAACCAATTCCTGTTTCCATGATTCCACCCCCATTTTCCATTGTCTTTTTTGCATATGGACCAAAATCCCCACACATAGTTGGGCTATGGTTGATCCAAAGTAACCTATGAACACTAATAAAAGTATATCCATTAAATAACATAGACAAACCGGCATGCTAGAGTCACTAACATAGAACGTTAGGTCTAGATATTATCTATGGATTTGATGAAATACTCCTTCTATTGTTCTCTATTTTTAAATCTGGTAGTTCCCCTTCAGTCGGTGTTGCCATGCTTTTTGGTTTTCTACTAATTTAGTAACTTTTTATTAGTAGTTTTTGATTTTATAAATCTGTTGTTTTTGTTGTTTTATGGTCACACTGAAATTAATACTTTTAATTCTTAAATATCTGTCCTACTACTACATTTTTATCATTTATTTAAAATTTACTTCAACATAATTTTTGAATCCAAATCTATTATGTCAAACCTTATGATATTGAAATAAAACCTGTAGTTGATCTATTAGGCATCTTTAAATTCATTACTTACCTTGTATTTCGTAGTATATTTAACATTTGATATTGATTTTTAACTAAAATAAGTGTTCACCTGAGTATGTAGTCCTTTACAATATTAAAGAAATAATAACCTATAGTTTGTTTAAGATCACTTTGTAAAACTTCTCTTAGATTTATTTCTCCTTAGTTAAAAGTGACCATTCCAAAAAATAGTTTTTTAACATAGCAACACTGACTTCACCCCTTTAATTATCTGCAAAACCTATGAACTTCGATTTTCTACTAATTAATTAATAGTACTTAGCTAAGATCACAGAATAGATTGGATATAATCTTTTTGGTAGAAAAACAGTAAATAGTAAATTTTCTCACTGAGATGCTCAGATGAAAATGGTAGAATTTTGGTATACTTTGAGGGTAACATTGCTCGGTTAGACAGATTCGTGCTAATAATAATAAGATAGTTGTCTGTCAGTAATTTTATTAGTATGTATTGTTGTGGCCATTTTATTGCAAGTTATCTCTTTAAAATATAATACAATAATGAAGATATTTTTTTTTATTTCATAAAAAAAATTAAACATTTAAATAAACCATTTTCACTGTCCGTTAAACCGATTTTGACTTTTATAACTTTCGTAACATGACAAATGGCGGCTGCAGTAAATAGTTGGTATTGTAACCACATTTTTGCTTTCAACACCATCCTTATGCCTACGGAATAGAAGTCAAAATCGTTTGAATGGGTAGTGAAAAAAAGTTTGTTTAATTGTCTATGCTAATGGAGTTTAAATGGCCTCAAAGCCATATCCTAGTATGCTGAAGACGGGACTTTAATGTTACCATTTCATCTACTATATCTCTTGCGCTGCTAATTTGTATGAAACACATCTCTTATGAACCTAAAGGTAGCCATACACGTTAGGGGTATACCTGGCAGGATTGCCTGTACAGTTGGGTTATACAGGTAAACTGGAGTGTGTAAGCTGCACAACCGTGCAGGTTTCCATACAAGCTTACCTGACAGGTTATAACAGTACAGGGAAACCTTCCAGGTATACCCTAGCGGCTACCTGGCTACCTTATGGTCTGAAACTGCCCAAGGACGCCCTAGCAGTTCCATACAAACGTGGCAGTTCCAGTCTTAATCTAAAGAAAATATTTGTGCAGGTAGTCGAAAATTTTGCATAAAATGGTCACAATTCATCACTAATTCCAACTAGCTGTGTACTACAGACGGAAGCATGAGTACTTAGGTCGCCCTCTGTACAACTACTAGAGAACTAAGTAAACTTTCATATACCCTCATTTAATAAAATATTTGTGATTTGCGAATATAGCTCTTAAATGTGGGGGCCATAGTGTGTTTTTTTTTTAAATTTTATTTTTATTGTTGTGTGTCAATGTTTCGACGGGGAGATACGGTTCTGTTATATTATTTTTATCTTGTTACTGTGAATACTTTTTGAGACTTGATGAAATCTTTTGAAACTATGAAAAAAAACTAAATAAAAAAAGAGAAATGTCATGAAATGATCACTTAAATTAGAAAGAAAGAAAGAAAAACATTTATTTGTGGACTTATGGGTCTATAAGGTAAGAGTGAATAGGTTACTTCTAGGCAAGCGCTCTCCATCGTCGACCATGTCATCGCTTACCATCAGTTGAGATATTGGTCAAGCGTGAAGCTAGTTATTGATTTAAAATTGCTGTTTCTCTTTCAAGCCCTAGTTTTTGTCAATTTTACAATTTCTGGATAGCCTTGTACTTAAGGCGTATAGTCCCTTGAACCATCTGACCGAAATTATGTGAACGCAATTCTCGCACTCGCCTAGGCGGCAGTACGCAAATCTGTGCATTTATTTGCGGCCAGCAGCGCCCGGAAAGCGCTTTAAATCCATTTTCTCTGCGAGATATTGATTGATTTACATATGCAATGTTCACTTTGAAGAATATTTAACCACCAATTTTTATGTGTAAAAATGTTTCTAAAGGTCCAAGCCGTTTCGAAGGAGTAGGGAAAAGTTGCGAAAAGTTGCGAAATTACTAAATATATTTTTATTTTTTGACAAAAGTATTAATTGCACGAAAAAATCAAATGTTGATATTATTGTTCATGAATCTAGAATTAACATATATTTTTTTTCAAACCAATTGATCTAGCCGTTACGGAGAAGTAGGCCTCAGAAAATCCCTGTTAAATGGCACTTTTCGGGCGTGGCCCTTAATGAATAACAAAATTCAAGTCGGTATTTCATTTCGGCGACAACCAATGTCGAAAATTTTTCGAAATGTCTTCACATATAAAACTAAAATTGGAACGCGAACTACTTATAGAGCTTTTTTTACCGTTGATTGACTCACGCTTGACCACTATCTCACCTGATGGATAGAAGTAACCCCCGGTAAGATCCCCAGGTTGTTGCTATTAGGAAACACAGACTCCGGCAAAGTACCTTAGCTGTACGTACAATTAATGTCTTCCCAAAAACGTTTTATAAATTAATTAACGTAAAAGTAGGATGTCTACTATGTACCGGTGGCGCATCGCCATGCGGTTGGTGGTCCAATTACAAATTCAAATCAAAAATTCAAATTCAAAATCATTTATTTCAAATAGACCATTTGCAGGCACTTTTGAATAGTCAAATGTCGGTCAGTCCAAGAAAAGTGAAGCTAAATTGCACGTTCCAAAACGTAGGTCTCTATGGAGAAGAACGTGCAAGAAACTCCATGGACACTCTTTTTAAAATATATTATGAGTTACATAGATCTTGGTTACATATTTAGTTTCCATTACGGAACTATTATGTAATTCCGATACCCCGAAATGCAATCAGATGGAGCACGTTTGCCTAGAAGTAACCTATTCACTCTTGACTTAAACACCCCCAGGTTATAGTTATAAATTCGTTCAAAAGAGAATTTCTGAGAAACACAAGTTCGCAGAAATGTAACTTTGATTATAATCTTGAAGTTTGTCATTCCATTGTCAAATAAAACCGATTTTCTCTCGCAAAATGTTCTTTGAAATATATTTTACTTAGACTTTACATAATCCAGAATTTGTATTCAAGTTTAAATGGTCCGTTTCTGGAATGCTGTAACAGATTTTGTTTCAAAAGTTTGTGTTCCTTTTTATTATAGAAAAGTTTTTAATGTAAACAGACTTTAGGAAGTAGGTTGTGACCTGGAAGTTTTAGGGCCGTGCCTCGCTGAGACGCCATAACGGCGTAGTCAGGTCATGACGCCAAAAAAATGTTCGGTGGAACGCGTGACGAACAGTATTTTTCTTATATGGATAGGCTCGCGTTTATCCACTATCTTGCCTGATGGTAAGTGATGATGTGGCCGACGGTAGAGCACGCTTGTCTTGAAGCAATTTATTCACTCTTGACTTAAAGATTCCCGGGTTAAAGCCATCAGCAAACACAGACTCCGGCAGGGAATTACATTCCTTAGCTGTATGCATGAATGTTTTCCCAAAACGCTTTGTACGTATGGGTGGAATGTCTACCATGCCAGGACGTGTACTACATGAGCTTGACAAGTGAATGTGCGATTAACGCTTATGCTACAACACTGTACTTAGACTCACTTCACATAGTTCGAATGCACGCTTGTGCGACACTTAGGCTCGACACCACGTTGGTGTGACATACCATTGTGTGACAGTAGTTCGACACTACGGTAGTGCGACAAATAATTGTGCGAGTACTGTAATTCGGACAGTACGTTATTACAGTAGTTTAATACTGCTCTGTACTTTGTTCAAAATAACATTAAGACATTTATGACAACCTTATATTACAGTCCGTTCAATCGATTTTGACTTTTATTACGTTGGTGGCATGACAAATGGCGGCTGCAGTAAATAGTTGTATTGTAACCACTTTTTGCCATCCTTGTTTCTGCTAAATAGAAGTTAAAATTGGTTCAGGTGACAGTATAAAAAGGTTTCTTTAAATGTCTAATCTTAACGCGAATGGGGTAAACCTACCAAGATAGCTCGACGCCCCGCTAACTAACCACAAAGACTAATGCGGGAGCTCCGCTCAGCCTCGCTCCCACCTTAGTCTTCTAACCTAACCTGTCCGTGTCGAGGTGCCCTAAAGTATTTTAATTTTTCATTTTGCACTAGAATAATGTCGAGTTTTTTATGTCGCATAAGCATAAATTCGTAATAAGGTGAGTCGCAGTGTTGAGAGATATTATTTATTTTTCATAGCATAGATTAAATAAAAAAAAAAGAACCACGTCTCCCCGCCTATATTTTTTGGTGACACTGATGGAATCTAACCTTATAAGCCTGTTTTTCAAGAGCGTATATGAATTCGTAAATAACGTAGCGTATTTTCAATGTTTTACTAAATAAAAGTCATAGTTTTGATATTTCTTTATAGCTAGGTTTGTTTTGTACTTACCTCAAAATTAATGTTAGAAATTAACTTTTTTTTATCTGTATTAACTTTGGTAAAGAAAAAGTTGAGTAAATAGAATTAATAATTGGCAACATTTTTAAACTACCCTCTTTTTTTAAACCGTAGAGTAATTATAACTTTTTTTTATTTTGAGACATTGTTTTTTTTTTTGTATACGCTCTTGATACGATGTAATAAATATAATATTAACTGTATTTGATTTTAAAAGGTTTTGTTTGAGACCAGTAGTTCGCGTTACACTCGTAGGTACTTAGGTGTAAGTCACTAAAATACCCTGCCTCCCTTATTACAAAGAAGTGGGTTTATAAACTTATCAAATGCATCTAAACATGACTATAAAGGTTTTGAGAATTTACGTAGTCACTAATCGCCATTTTAATTTTAACGTAAATGCGTAACGTACTGCGTAAAGTGGTACTACCATTTTTGGTACAGTACACTTTAATCAAGTGTCGTTTTGACGAGATATTCGAGCAAACATGAGAACTGCTTTTAAATATTAGCAATGCGACACTTAAGGCCCCTAGACACTCGTCCACAGACGTGTAGCTTTTTAGACGCGTATTAGTCATTATACGCTTGGTATACGCCTGCGTGAAGCTTACATACTAAGCTATAAAACTCTGTCGACGAAGCAGCAACGACACGATGTTACCGCGTCTTGGACAAGGTTTTGTAGTTTAGTATGTAACCGTACATCAAGCGTATAATGATGAATACGCGTCTATGAAGCTACGCATCCAGTTTACTTGTGCGCTATATCATTGCAGAAAAATCAAAATGGCGATAAGAGTGATAAGTTCAGAACCCCTTTGTACAACTTTCCTGATCAACTCAAGCTATAAGAAGTTTATCAGCCCACTTTAACCAAAGTCCCCACACACGAAACTGACACCAGCCGCGCGCAGAGGTCGCGCGGTTTCGGTTTTATCACGTTCCAGGAGGCGTCTTCAGTCGACAAGGTGCTGGCAGTGCCCGTTCACACGCTGGACGGCAAGCGCATCGACCCCAAGCACGCCACGCCCAAATCTGCACCGCGCCCCGCCAAAACCAAGAAGATATTCGTCGGCGGCGTCGGGCAGGACACCTCCGCAGAAGAGGTCAGGTCTTACTTCTCCCAGTTCGGCCTCGTCGAAGACGCCGTGATGCTCATGGACCAGCAGACCAAACGCCATCGCGGCTTCGGCTTCGTCACCTTCCATTCCGAAGAGGCTGTAGAGCGCGTGTGTGACATACACTTCCATACTATTAAGAATAAGAAGGTGGAGTGTAAGCGCGCACAGCCTAAAGAAGCTGTCGCGGCAGCGCCTCTCGCTCTGGGCAAGAGACTCGTGTTGCGGCCGGGCAGGGGGCTCGTGTACGCCACGAGCGGCGTGGGCGCCGTGCCGACGGTGGGCGCGGCGCACGCGTACCGGTACGCGCCGTACGCGCTGCCCACGGCGGCGACGGCGGCCACGGCGCTGGTGGCGCCGCCGCAGCCGCAGCCGGCGCCCGCGCTGCCGCAGTTCGGCGCCGCCTACTCGCTCGCCGGCGTCGACATGTCTTCGTTCCAAGGCGTCGACTGGGGCGCCATGTACGGCCTCCCCATGTACATCTAAACGGTAATCGAGCAATAATTGACATGAAAACCCCACCCGCCTACAACGGATAGGTTCTTAGCTCGGCTATTTTAATTTTTTCTTACGATAGAGTTCCTACGTACTATTTTTTTTGTTTACATTAAGGTGTTTGTCTTGCCGCGTACCCGAAGTGGCCACAGAGGGAATATGATCGATCAGTATTGAGTAGTTAAGTTGTTTATTGGCTCATTAAACTTAGTGTAAGGCAGTTACAAGCAATAATTTGCCCGCCATGGGCATCAAAGAGAACGCATTTCATTTTTTTTTTTTAAATAAAAACGTTATTTTATTAAGGCGATTCCCAACGGGTACGCTCGAATAGGAGAAATTGACGGTTTATTTACGTGTTCTTGATGAGTCACTTGATAATGTTGAATTTTTCGTTTTTGTTTTTCAATTGTGAGGGTATTTTTAAATTTTTTTTCCAAGTGACTTGTCAAACGATACAAATAAAGATGTCGTCTTCTTTTTCGAAAGTCCGCGTCGTTGCGTGTCCCCTTAACTTTTAAATATTAAGGCGAAGATCTCAAATAATTTAGTTGCGAAAAAAAAAAACTAATTTTTCTTATGTTTTGTAATTTAGTGGTAGACATAGTGCACGTTTGTTTGGCAATACATTAACCTGATATTATTTATGATAACTCGACTGTATTTTTTATGAATCTCATTCGCAGCTGTATTTTTTTAATGATAAACAATATAGGAATTAATATATATACATTCGCGGTAAGAGTGACGCTGTGTGACTGCGCTGTTATTCAATTATTATGGCTATATAAAATTTTATCGATGTACCCTCAACTCTCATATTTCAAGTATTGGTAACATAAAATTTGTAAATTCTATTGGATAAACTCTCTTCCTAAAAAAATAGGAATGTAGAAATTAAATGAAAATATTTTAGGCTAAAAAAATTTCAATGTATAAAATTAAAATCAAAGAAATGGTAGAAGTTGTCAGTATTATTATAACGGTGCCATTTCATTAGGAACCTACGTTTGTGCCAAAATTCGCTCAGTTTTCCGTTTTACGAATCTCTTAAAACTCTTTTAATTAATTAAGTACTTAACTGCTTTTTAGATTTAAATTATTATCGAATCTAGTTGATGGCTAATTTTGAACTGGTAGCTAACTTAAATTTTTTGATTCCACCGCGGCTCATAACTATCCAAGTATTGTATTCTACGTTACGAGCAACAAAACCACTATTATGTGTTTCTCCATCTCTTTAGCACTAGAAAATCTAAAGCTTAGTAAAATACGGTACTTGGAAAAATAACTCGGGAGCCATCTTCCCGGTCAGGGCAGGTCCCACGATGTCATCAGTCATCACTCGAACGTCTCGCGTGCAAGACATGCTCAAGCGTTACGTCACACGGCGTCGACCGCTCTGCTCACGACACACATATCGGAGCGGAAAGCAATCTCATTCTACAATAGTATTATATATTATTGACATACGTAGATATAGTATGAGCGAATGGTTTTTGTGGCTTTTGTGTTTCTACCCTACAATATGATAAAAAATACATTCGACATCTATCAAAGATGCCTCAAAAATAGCCTAACTTACAGTTTCGGAATAACTCTTTTCATACAAATGACAATACATTGCCACATTTTTCTCAAATACCCACAGAAGCCACGAAAATCACTCTCTAAGTAAATTAGTTAACATTAATAAATAATTTAGTTCGTGTATGAGCGCGTGGACTAACACCCTGTGTACCGTGACAATAAGCTAAGTATATAAGCCGCCGTAGATTGTCATGGCGGCGCGGCCTCGCCCATAGTCCTTGTCTATTTACATTTTAGAACGTACGTCCTTTGATTTGAAGTTTGCTGAGTTGGCCCGTGCTGGGCGCCAATTGGAGGATACTGTCTTGGGTTTAATGTGCCCTTAACAGCTTAACTATTGCACGCGCCCGTTACACCTGTAAGTTATGTGACACTTAACCCTTCAACTATCTACGTCGGATATATGCAACAAACACTGTCGCGTTTAATCCAACATTGTCGCACATCTACGACGAGCTACTCCATTTCGTCAGCTCTTTTGTCACCTATGGGGATTGAAGAGCTAAGAGTATCCAGGCGCAAACACACTACCCTGGCGAATAAGACGCAAAAACACTTGTCGAACCCATCTGACGCGGGTTGGTTGAAGGGTTAAATAGGGGTTTACTTATACCATAGTCATAAAATTTTAGTTTCGGAATGCCAGAATTCGCGTTCCGATAGCAGAGCCTCCCAAAAGAACATCCCCGACTAACAAAGTGTGAAGATAGATGGTCTAATCTTCAAAAACCTTTCTGCTCTTGAAATAACTGTACTTAATCCGAAAACTACAAAAAGTATGTACTTAATTCCTTCATCAAAACAATGTTTTTCAGATTACCCAAGACAGTATTCTCTGAAAGAGAACCTAAGGAACCCTTACGTCCTTTCTTAGAAGTACTTAATTTATCAATCGTAGCATTAGATCCAAAAGCAATACAATATGTGATTAGTGAGTGTAAAAGACAAAGATGGTTGTGTTCGTGCAATTTCTAGATTTAAGCGGAACCTGGACTTAGTCCTAAGACCAGCAGTATTAAAAAAACCACACGTGATTTTCCAAAATTATCGACTATAACGTCATAGTTTTTGATCTTTGACAAGTTCCTTTAAAAAATATCAAAATTTTACACCCAAATACTCGTGATAAGACATAGTTTTGAGTCTATTAGAATTATTTACCTATCTTTGGAATAGTCTAAAATCATTTTGATTCAGTATTTATTAAGAAAAATACAGACATTTCGGAATTCAAATGTAACCTTGTACTTAATGGCTTTGTTCATATTAAAAGTCAGTATGACAATATTAAAAAATATCAGAAAATTTCCAACAATAATATGGGAAAGCCCAAAAAAAGATATCACCGGGTAAAATTCCGAAAAACGTCTATTACTAAAGTACTTAATCCCTATATTTATATTAGCGTATATTTTGGACTTAGGCGAGGCCGCGCGGCAAAGCGTAGTGCAGTATGCATGGTAGCTTGGTCGGCTACATTCCCTGCCAGCCGACGCACTTGTAACCGCAGCGTGTGGAAATTAAACAATAAAATAATCGTAAAACCAGTATAATTTGAACATACAAAAGTGTTAAAGAAGAGGGTAGTTTAATACTTAGCTAGTCCCAACTGGGCGCCAATTTGTCGACTCCATCTAATACAAGCGAAACTCGTATGTCTACAATACCAGTGAAAGTGATGGAACTGTGAATGATTATTCTATTAAAAATACATTATTCCCAGTGATAATTAAGCTATTTAATATTATTTATGTGTGATTTTTCTTCGTTTTCTTTTTTGTTTTATTTTATGATTCTTTCCACACGCCACGGCTACCGTATGCTATGATATTCACATTATGTATACACATACCTATCCTTATTATATAGCAGTATTTTTAGCATAAGTAGGATTAGAACCTCCTGAGATTAAACAGTGGAGCGCGCGCTTTCTCGTCTCAAAATAACCAGTGAAAACCGGATATTAGTAGATTTAACTGAATTTATTTTATATTTGGATTATAAACACCACTGAGGCAGCTGATTTAATGTTTATATACTTTCTTCTGGTATTTGAACTACCTGTTGTTTTTTGTGTAGCTATTCGAAACTGATTTATGCCATTAAAAAAATCGTATCTTTTTAGTTTTGTAGAAAGCGTGCGCCCACATCACCCGACAGTTACACCTTTTGTACATTAGCGGTCGTTTTTTCTGAGACAGTATTAGAATGGTTGACTATGTGACTTCACAGCCGCCGTGTGCTTCGTATCTTGCCAAATTAGATAGAGGGCGGCGAGCGTGGGGACGCGAAGGATTTGCCAACGTGGGTAGTTGTAATTTTTTTCAAAAAGCGAGGGTACTTTGAAAAAAAAAATGGTTTTATAAAATCAGTTTGTGTTTATCACGCAATTGGGTGGAGTTACGATTGTATGACTACAGTTTGTAGATGTAACTAATATCTATACATCATTTCAGTAGTACGCAACTAAACCGCATGTGCAATTATCATCCTTACCATCTCTGATATAAATATCATCTGTGAACACCTTCCTTCTCACTCGAGTAGTTTGTACCACGTTGACACACCCCCCGCGACCTCACGCAAATGTTGTAATGTACTTAACTTTGTTTTTTCATATATTGTACTGTTCCAACTTCCCTTTACGGGTGGCGATATTCCAACACCCTTGTCTTAGTTACTCTTGGTAACTGGTTGCCGTTGTCCGTTGCCGATTGCAGGTTTAGTGACGTTGCTGACTTACATATTCGGGACTCTGGTTGAGGAGTATCACAATGAGTTTTTGTGATGTATTTTTAGTTGATTTGAAGTTGTCATGCTTTGGTGGGTAGTATGCATTGATGTTGGTGACGTCACTGAATCGTGACGGACCTCGGCAGTAGGTTTAGTCGTAGAATTAGAAGGAGTTTGCCCGCTGTAAGGAGCACCTAGTAATACCTGATGTGTCATTACATGGATATAATATTAGAAATTAAAATTGTGTGTTTTATTTAGCGTGGGACTTCCTGCTGGGTTTGGTTTGTTGTATTTTACACTACTTTTTTATCTTTCTAGATAGTTTGCACGTTGAACTTGTAGTTTTTAGTTATGGGGTTGCCATCTACAAATTTGGCTTTAAAACTGTGATTAATTACATTTTAATGTTAGGGTGATCCCGACGACAGAGGCACTAATGATCAAAATTTTAACATTTCTACTAAAAAGTTGGCAACCCTAGTGTGAAAAGTCGTGATCATTTCCCCGCGGTGGGCGCCAAAAAACCTCAGTTGGTATAGGAGGGTGGGACGGACCGGACGTATGGTAAGTCAAGTAACGCGAAAGTCAGGCATGCGTATTGCGTATAACAGTTGTAAATTATAGTGTTACGCCGTAGTGTAATCGCGTCTTCATACTCGTGACTAACTCAAGACTTCACGGAGAGAGATACTTGGACACCGCGCATTGACGACTTATAGCATATTCAAGGGTATCGCAAAACTGACTCCTTAGGAAAATCGGAGTAAAGTTATAAGAAATACCTTGGAAATTGTGAATAGTCTTCAAACCGCGGACCGTCCAGCATGGTTGGCATGAATGAATACGTAAACAAAATCTAATCTTCCATACAAAATACTTCACTGTCAATTTATTAAGGCGTTAGCCACACGTTGGTTGTGATGCGTGCTATTAAAAATATTCCTTTTAAAGACTGTCTTTAAAAGGAATATTGTATACGTAGACACGTAGATTAGACCTTTAGACGCTTCGCTTCGGGCCACAGGTCTTCCTGGTATAAAAGTTATTTTGCCAAAAAAACAGGCCAAAATTTCGCCAAAAAGTTAATTTTGCTCAACGTTGCGAAGTCGCAGATTTAGAGACAAGATGGAAGTAGTGATTTGGAGAACTGTTCGCTAAACGAGTTGAGCACTAACAGAAATGTAAAGAAACATTTAGGAACACTGCGACAAAGACGGTATATAAAAAAATAATATTTTGCCAAAAACAAAAAGGAAATACGCCAGAGTAGCTTAAGAATGTGACAATAATAAGACGGGACGTTGCCAACTAAGACGCTATTACTATTTAATCACTTCGTTGCCATATACGAGAATACATTCCTCTCTAGTCATTTGTTTTTTATATTTTTTTTTCTCTAAAATTTGGCGGGAAACTGAATACAGAGTCTTATCTTGCTCAATACTTTATTCTTGCCTAGTTGTAGTTAATTTCTATCGATATAAGCTTGACGCAGTAGTGATGTGCCATACACCTGATATGCCATAGCACGCAAACGATAAACTAGTGATGTGCTTGTTCGCTCCAGACTCACTGGACCAAAATGTAAACAGCATTCGAAAAAAATATATTATATATTCTTAATTATGTAAGATTACTAAGATATACATAAATATACAATTTTTGGATTGGTATAATGTTAAATTAAACATAAAAAATACTATGTTGTGTGTTTTTAATGTATGGCAATGCTAGAGTAGTATTGTAGCGTAGACATTTTGAAGTTTTACATACATATGATAAATAAATATGACTAACCGAAAGCAATAACATTTAATATTACTACAGCACGCGCGCGCTGCGGCTTGCACAAGAACGGTAGAACAGCTAACGTTTGAAAAAGGAACGTGTGTCGGTTGATGTTTGAATTTCGAATACTTGTTGAAATAACCGTTGATTTTGAAAAAAGAATGATCACATTATAAAAACGTAAAGATGCAAGACAGTTTTACTTTGAATTAAGCAAAGGATTTTGGCTTTGCAGAAAAACTATGCTTTGGGTGTCAATGAAAACAATTATAAAATAAAGAACACTTTTAAATATATGAATGAAAAAAAAGCTCTAAACGAGAACAAAAACAGCATCAATATGGCACACAAAATTAAATTTAAATGATTAAGTAAATAAACTGCACTTGGCTATGTTACGACTGGGCACGGCAGCGCGCGCACATGTTAGAATTACTATAATTATACACATTGCATACAAATACAAATATTTTTGTATAATAGGTATCTGTGTAGTAGTGTTGGTTAATCTTGTATTTTTAAATGGTAAGCGACGAAATGCGGGTCGTCGGTGTTTTACTGTGTGACGTCACAGCTGGGATTTTTTGAGCGTTTTATGTGAATGATGGCTTTCTCACAAGAAGGATATATGGATATCCTACTTCATAAAACTTTTAGACCCTGCTTTGGGATCGCATTGGCCTTAATTATGAGTGATTAAATTGATTTTAACGTCAAAACATCACGTGAGCTCTTCTGTCACCTATGGGGATTAAAGAGCTGAACGAGATGGATTACCCAGTCGCGAACACACAACACTGGTGAATAGGACGCGGAAACATCGTCGGTCCAATCCGGCGCGGACGATTAATGGGCCAAATTTTAGAAAAACGATTGGGCACCGACAAGGTGTGTTGAAATGCAAATAATTTAGTCGATTACAGTCCATTGTTGGATAAAAGCAAAACAAAGTTTTTCCATCGACAATCACATAGCTATGAAATTTAAACCGAAAATTTCTGCACTTCCAAAGATTCTAAATTCGATGAATGATCGTTTTCCTGTAACATCGATATCCAATTACCGAGGCTCGACATTGAAAAAGGTTTTACAGCAAACTTCGGTTCCGTAGATTGCCTTCTAACTGGTATTTTCTAATTAAACGCTGCGTCAGCGCGCTCCGGCAACTTTATCTACACAATAATCTTAAATTGGACCTGTTTTTAGCCTAAAGTGGGTAGTTATATAGCCATCCACATCTGTTATCGTAAAAACAAACCGGCCGACTTCCTATCATAAATTCGGGTCTTATTTTTGAACTAAGGCCGAAAAATACACGCGTATTCGTCATTATACGCTTGGTGTACGCCCGCGTGAAGCTTACATCCAAAACTATGAAATTGTGTCGAAGCGGCAACGACACGATAGCACAACGCTGCCAATTCGTCGTGTATAATGAAGAATAGGCGTCTATGAAGCTACGCGTCCGTGGACTGTAGGCCTAAGGGGTGACTAGACGGTTGCAAATTAACGTTCCAACCAAGGTGATATTATTTTCAATATTTAGATAGCAGTTGTAATCTAAAACCTTCAACACCCCCTTGGTTGGGAGGCGCGTTTTCCCAACCACCGACCGTGTTGATGCATGGTTTATATCCATGTAACCGCAACACATACCAAGGTGACCTTGGTTTGAACGCTGTTTTGCTACCGCTTGGTCCACCCTTAAGATTTTCAGTCTTCTGGCCTATGGCATCCCCACCAAACATCTCTCATTATCTTCGAGAGTGAACATCTAGTCGCTCTCACGCCAGCATTCATGCACACAAGACGTCTCAACAGTCCTAACTCTGACGTCACTCGGCACACAGCCTACTCGCCTATGTCGTCAACCAATATAATTACATTGTTGAATAAGCGAACAGTATGTGACGCAGTGTTTATTGTGTAGGGCGCTCGCGCCGACGCTTGAGGGCGTGCGGCCATGTTTCTTTCAGTAATTCTTATATTTTTAAATTGTGTCTTGGCATGTTGCCGTGTTTGAGACGGGATAGTCTTCAACTTTCGTAGGAACTTGCGCGGTTTTTTCTTATTAACCTACCGTCGTTTCCAATCGCGCGATTTCCATTCTAGTCTTGATTTTTGCCTGAAGTAAGGTAGTTTTGTTGTTTTTTATTTATTGGATATCTTCTGAATTATTCTGTGATAAAAGCCAGACACAGTCTGCCTTTGTAGTTTTATTATTTTGAAATTAAATGAGAGCAACATGCCTAGACATGACATTTTGTTCAGAAACTTGGTGGCACCAACATGTTTTTGCGTCGAGATTCGCGTAGTCATATGTCTACATTCCTTTATGTATATTTTTGAACGAATTAATGCATTTTATTTATGGTAGTTATATAAAACATAGTTTATCATAGACAAATTAGTGATGGGCTGTTTTTTATTTACGTATCCACTGGCTAATAGAGGTTTCTTATTTATGTTTCTAGATTGCGCTAGTGTGCGATAAGGTTAGTATTATTTGAAGTAGATATAAATTCCAGTTGAATACAATATTTAATACTCCAATTTGACTTAGTTCAAAGATGTTTGGCCTAATTCTACATTTTTAAGATAGACAAGCAATAAGTATATTAAGATGTTGGTTATATTTCAGGATCATTTTGTTCTCGCTTGTCGACACGTAGCGCCATCTATTAACTCACTTTGGAAGTCCTCAGTTTGTGCAATTCAACAGACTTATATGTATATTTTGAGGTACCCCGTAGTTACGGTTGGGTTTGGGTAATGTAGCTGCGTAGAATCTTCGACTACGTCAGTCTACGGTCCCCGAGCATAGTGTGGTGTAATGTCTATGCGCAGGGAGAGTAAGCTTTGCCGCAAGGAGTATTATTAATGAATGTTTTGTATAATTAATGTAGATTATTATTTTATAACCTAGGCAATAGTCGGGCTCTCTAGCGCCCCCTAGCTAGTGGACGCAGTAGTGCGCCGGCCGCGCGCCTCCTTCAGCCATCAATATTATGGTTCATCTTCACTTAGATACAAGTATTAGAAAAAAAATAATAAAATGGTAACACAAAACACAGCTGTTCTTTCATTTATCCGCTTTTTCGTTAGTTTTCGTACCTCTTCGTTAGTTAAAACATTAGTTTGGAGAAGAATATTTTTTTATTGAGACTCGTAGAATAGAGCTTTCGGGCCCGTGGTGGGCGCCAGTACGAATTTTCTTAGTCGATCGAACCCAAATGTAGTGTTAGTTATGTTTTGGAGATCAAAGACTATGGTTGGACATAGATGCATGTCGTCATAAGGAGCTGTGTAGCGGTGGAGTGTGCATGCCTCGGTGTCGACGGAGCCGCCTCGGGACCGAAGACGAAGACTACATTCATTTTCTTATACGGTGAGACAATACTGAGACTACCGTCTAATCTCTTGTCATGTTAACACAAGCTAACATTTCAAAACTGAACACCACTCCTACTTATAACGACACAAGTAAGGCCAACTGTTCACGGACGCGTAGCTTCAAAGACGCGTTTTCGTCATTATACGCTTGGTGTACGCATTATAAACTGTCGACGAAGTGGCAAATGAAAAGACAACGTTTTTTAGTTTTAAATGCAAGCGTATAATTACGAATACTTGTTTATGAAGCTTCGTATTCGTTGACAGTAGGCCTTCTACACTTGACTCGATGTGTGAAATTTTTTTGTACCTACATGAAGTTTGTAGAGAGGGACTTGGCTGAATCGAACATAAAATTTTAACATTGACAAGATATTGGATACTAAGTAATCAATATAAATATGAGGGCATGGTTTTAAAAATTGTAGAATGGATAAACAGTTGGTCGCTTCTCTACTTACAGTCAGACGAGTTTTAGGACCCTTCCCAAGTAAAAATTCTTCAGGGTAAATATCACTAAGCACGCTTCTGCTACCATCACGATATCTGCCCATTAACTGGTGCCAAGTCAATTTAAATCTTATAACTGATTCTTTCGTTTTTTGAAACTGCAATGACATTGTAGGTACCTACCTATTCTGACCAAAGCTTGCTAAAATGATGTACTGCGACAGTGGGCACAAACTGACACCATTTATGAAGAGATCTTGCCAATACACAAGAGAACTACTAGGCTATGTTTCGAAGAAAATAGTAGACTATTCCACCTCCAGCAACCAACTGTTTCACCATGAATAAATAAGAAAATCAGTATTGTCATTCACATTACCAAATCTGCTATTGAAAATATTGCTTAGTTTTTATTTTTAGTACCCATCTCCAGTAAAGTGCATCCCAGTAATTAGATAAGTAGATATAGACGTGGTACAACCGGTGCTGGGTTCTTTATTATTATGTCAAATTCGTAGCTTTAGTTGAATGGTCGAATCGATTAGTTGAACATACGAGAATAATAATATTGTGATGTATAAAACTCCATGGGAGCCGCTTTTAAGATTTTTTTCGATTTTTAAATAAGTAGTCATAGAGTTTTTTGTAGTTTTAGATTGAGGAATCATATCAACCGAAAGACACAATCGTATTGTGCCTTAATAGTTTGTTTTATTACGATTTTGCTTTGAAAACTAGAATCTTTTAGAATACGGACCAAAAGTTCAATTAGTTTGGAAATATAAATGAATAAAAAACATATTTTTTGTACAATTTACTTTTCCGTTGAAAATGTTGATGAGTAAATTTTTCGAAGCGACTTAGCTGTCTCGGTAGTGTATTAAATAGAAAAGAAATGTAAACGAGTTATACAATGAATGTAGGTATCCCGTTTTGTAGTAGTACAAAGTAATTTAAGTATTTTGTATCTGCATATTGTTAAAAAGTCTTCCTTAATAAAAAAATAGACTGAAATATTAGTGACCCATGTAATTTTCTTTTGATATCCCGTTTCGCTGGGATGCACTAGATTTTATTAAGATATTTTATGTAAAGGGCACTTATTTAGATCTGTTGCATATTATTTTACCAAAATATAAGACCAGTCAATATTTTTCACAGTCATTTTTTTTTGTCTGATATTTTTTTAAATGATAAAGTAACCGACAAAGGAAATAAATTAAACAGCCTACCATGAAAAAGGTCTGAAAAAGTGCTTTTTGTAATTCCGAGAGTATTGATAGTTCTCTCATTGTAGTTGAAGTGTTCAGTAGAGATAAACCCCAGTACAATGAGTCTAATGTACGGAGAGTGCCTATGTGTGACAATATTCAAATCACACTTTATTTCTTCCATAAGTAAATGGTCACCTATGTTAGCTAGGTATTACCAACCAGTGATTTGATAGATTAACCATCTTACTCGGGAAATTGAAAATTAAACAGTTATGGTACATACATAATTGATCAGTTGAGTAAATTTTTAAACCGGAAGAGTCGGCTGGAAAATGGCAACATTTAAAAATAAATGTAAGACTCCAGCAACAGCGTCTGTTAATATTTAAGTAATTTTAAACTTTTAATAAAATATTTAAGCCAGTAGAATTCATTTGTGTGATGAAATAACTTTTCAATTTCCCGAATACGATCCCAGTGACCAATAAAATAAAACACCAGTATCAAGTAATGTTTGATAATCGCATTTAGTTTGATTTTAACTAAATAGTCTAGTCAAACAGAAAATATTGTTAACGTTTTGTTTTTTTTAAACCTCGATAGACTAGGTATTGTTTTTTTTTCAGTCGCTCTTTTATGACTCCGCCGTTAAGTTTTTGACATTTCAAAATGGGCGGTAAATACTAGCCGCATTTAATTATTTAAATTCACAATATTGGGAGTGATAAAAGCGTGAAAATAGTTGTTTCTACGAACTTTGTACATATTCTAGCGTAAGATTGTTACTGAAATAATAATGTGTGGTGTATTTTATTCATGTACTGAAGTTACGTGTCTAGGGTGGTTAGAAACTTAGGTATGTCTATCTCTTTCTCTCGTTTGAATATTTCGATTTGAAAGTAGAATTATTATCTCCTTTAAGTACGATTGGGTTGATGGACTAAATTGAAATGTTTTAAACGAATGTAGCTAGCTAAAATATGCCTCAAATCAGTCTGAATGATATTCTAAGCACTATAAGTACCAATTTTGCCAAAAATACAAGACAATAATTGTCGACAAATCACTTAAGCACCTGGCAACTTCGCACAGAAATGTCACTTGTAACTAACCAATGTGTAACAAAATGAGATGGGAAAAATGTTAGTCCACTAATCCAATCTAGTAATTGAATCTCTTAAAAATAACAAGAAGTGCCCCGACGAATTTGTAAAACGTAAGCTCATTGATCTATTTACATTCATTAGGCCGTAGTTTGTGATTTGTAACTGATCCTTTGGACGGAATGTATAGATTTTTTACTATATCTTACATTTTGAGACGTCGGCGTATTGTATGGCGCGGTAAGATCGTTTTGGAGCCCTGTATCCTTAAACTTAAAATGACGGTAGTTTGACATTTTGTGGGTGCTACTTTATAAGCTCGAGCATGCAGCCAGTGATATTCCTGCAAGTGACTTATCGTAAATTAAGAGCTTTGTTCTTTGTTATCAATTTGAAAATTAGAAATGACGTAAGTATATGTAGTTGCCATTACAAAAAAAAATCTTCAAAACGATCCCTGCGCCATGTTTAATCGTAAAAATACTAGTCATTGTAGTTTTTTAATTGTGAAGAGGAATTATATAATATGTAACGAGAGTTTCATGCTTCTTATATATTTATTCTAATTATTTACTGGCGACCGGTGGTATGCCGGATGCCATCGACGCAGTTTGAAATTGAACAAAACAATTAATAAATAAATGGTTTACATTCATTTTTGTGTTTTATTTACCCGTTATTGATTTGTACTAGTGCTTGACTGCGATTCTACCTGATGGTAAGCAGGGATATAATCGTTGATGGTGAAGCGCACTAGTTATTAGGAGCCTAATTATAATCTGATGAGAAGACTGCAGCAGAAAAATAGTTCGTCCTTCGATGTACGCGGTATAAACGAGATTACTAGGTGTACATTTAGGTGACATTTATACTGCTCTGTGAAGACTCGTTACGAAACGATTACATACACTAACAGTTAACTCTTTCAGCAATAAAGCCAAGGTTACACAATTCACACTAGACCCCAATACCCATAGATATCCATCGATATCCGTGCCAATACCTATAGACTTAGAAAGTCTGTCTCTAAAAAAAATCAACCGATTTTTAAAAAGCAAAAACTTAGTAAATTTTTTTTTTTCAGTCTAGTATTTTTTTGTTTCGTTGTGGCCCTAATACACACATTGTCATTATGTACATAGAGTCTGTCTAATAAGTTAAACGGCTTGGGTAATTATTAGGATTTAATGAAATCTGATGTAGTCAACACAGGTTCAATAATCAAGGTTGATTAAGAGATAGAGATCATTGTTTACTAATAGAAGAACCTTATAAAAAGTACCGATTAAAAGTATTTTTTAAATGATTAAATATTATATAAAATTCCCAAGTCGGTTGACTTATTAGACAGACTATACTTTAGGATTTAGTGAACAAATTCTCTGGTGTAAGGTACCTACCTAGGTACCATCGCGGTGATGTGTGTGAAGTGCTGCCTGATCATTTAATTCGTTTTAATCCTGCGGCGCACGCACCAAACCCTTTGAAAATTTTTCGATTCGAGGGCAAGCAAAAATTAAACCTAGCGGTGGTCAGGTGGAAGTGTATATATTTGATGGTACCTATAGTAATGAGAAAATACCCATAGAATGATTCAATCTACCTTCTTTGGGAATTGACATTACATTAAGTTAAATTAATTCATTAAACCCCAAGCGTTCGCGCACCTATTGTCTTTCAATTGTGTCTGTAATTATCACAATTGAAAGGTTAAGAACCTTTTTTAAATTGGATAAAAACCAACTTAAAAAACCGGTCAAGAGCGTGTCGGGCCACGCTCAGTGTAGGGTTCAATAGTTTCCCGTCCGTTACAATAAGTGTAACCACATATGAGATTAAAAAAATGCTTGCTTATACGATTATACTACAAACGTCCAGAAATTATTTTATAGAACCCTTTTGTCTTTTTTATTTATTTATTTATTTATTTAAACTTCATGTACAGTTGTGGTACATAGGCGGACTTAATGCAACAAGGCAACAAAAAAAAAAAAAAAAAAAAGATCAAAGGTTTTTTGTACAAAAACTGTTCTTTCCATCAAGTTCAAAATGATTTTCCTAGAAAGTCCTTATTCAGTTCTACTTTTCAGATTTTTTTCATATTTTCTAAACTTATGGTTCAACAGTTAGAGGGGGGGGACACATTGTTTTTTACTTTTGGAGCGATTTTTTCCGTAATTATTGACATTATCAAAAAATGATTTCAGTAAACCCCTATTCATTTTTAAATACCTATCTAACAATATATCACACGCTAGGGTAGAAATTAAAAAAAAATCGCTTCCCACTAGATAAAGGGGGCTACCCTAATAAAACATTTTTTTCCAATTTTTATTTTACCACTTTGTCGGCGTGATTGATATACAGTCATATCGGTACCAAATTTCAGCTTTCTAGTGCTAACGATCACAGAGATTAAGCGAGGACGGACAGACAGACAGACAGACATGGCGAAACTATAGTGGTTCCTAGTTGACTACGGAACCGGTTCTACAAAATAATTTCTGGACTGTTTGTAGTATAATCGTATATGCAAGCATTTTTTTAAACTCATAAGTGGGTACACTAATTGTGACGGACGGGAAACTACGGAACCCTACACTAAGCGTGGCCCGATACGCTCTTGGCCGGTTTTTTTTTTCAGTGGGAAAGTCATCCAATGACATCCCCCGCTCTTGGGCGGAGCTGGAGATAGTGTCAGACTTTTACTGACTAATAACCCACCCCGTTCCTTCATGCCTTCATACCGGGGCTGAGCTACCTCTCGCAACTAACCCTGGCCCCAGTAAGCTTCGACCTACTGCGCCACCACTGCTGCACTAGACAGTTATCTACACTATGAGTAATATAATAGAGAGGTAAAGTTTGAATTTTTATTTTTTTTGTTCGTAAGAAGTAATCTCTTGAAAATGCTGTACTCCTAGCCAAGTTGCTAATCTGCAATAGTTAACGCTTGTAGAAAGCTTCAAATATACGGGAATGACGTCGCCTCAACGCTCATTCACGTGGTCAGAACAAAAGAATTGGTGGCAAGGTAAACTCGAAGCGTTCGACGCAAGCGAAACGGTTGTAACTTTGCTAGGGGGGCTGGTCCGATTGCTATTTCAACGATAGAAAGCTGCTTCATTCGGTCAAACGCGAGCCAGATAATAATAATAAAAAAAAACAAAAACTAAAAAAGAAATCGGTCTCTCCATACAAACTGTCCAATCAAATTTACAATTTTCTTTGGAGAGGTCGATTTTTTTTTTCTCAAACACTTAGTTTGCGAGACCTGTCCCTTAGGCAGTTATTACACCGCCACGCACAACGCAGCGTAGCGCGTGAAAACGCTCCTACGCGCGTACTTGCGGGAGTGCAGATCTGCATCATCGTGCGGGTTTTTTACACACTTACGCACGTAGGTGCGTCTTGTAATTTTACGCAGGCACGCGCACTCATTTCATACAATATCACGCACGGCACTACGAGACTCAGTGTGGTATAGGTACTCGTACCTAGCGTGTCGCCCCGCACCCATGCGCGTGCGATCGTGTTTTTCCGCATGTAGGTGCGTGATCTGCATGAACGCGCGTGGATGCATTTTCAGTATGTCGGACTGTGCGTGTTTTCTATACAAACGGAGATACTTACTAGCAACGTTAAGAGACGCATTCACGCACTACGCCTCGGGGTGCGTGGCACTGTGATAATCGCCTTACAGCCTGTATAATTATGTTAGTGACCAGAAATGGAGTAAGCTGATTCTCGCGAATGGATGACGGCGCGGTGAAGACGCGATATAAACATAGCATAGAGGTACGGTGCGGCGGAACGGTGCAACAGTGATACGCATCGTGTAAGTATATGAGCGCTATATCATCACTCGTGCCCAGTGGAATTGTCAGAAGTCGATTTTTTTGGTTTTAATATAATAAAATATAATAATATATAGGGTGACTGGCAATTAGTGTACAATACTTAAACACGTGATTTTGCTCATGATGACAAACAATTTTACTATGGGAGCAAAGCCGAAATCGCAAAAAAAATATCAGCTGTTCAGTACATTAGGCAAACTATGTATACTGAACAGCTGACTTTTTTTCACGATTTCAGGTTTTTTTTTTTTTTTTTATTTTTTATTATCATTTATACAAAGATTACAAGATTATTTAGGTTAAATAGCAACCAAAAAACGTAGTTGTTCCCATAGTAAAACTTGTTGGTTATCATGAGCACAATCACGTGTTTAAGTATCGTACACTAATTACCAGTCACCCTATATATATATTTATTTTTTTATTTATCTTCCACAAATAAAAGCAGCAATCTAAAACCGAATTTCGATGTGATATAGTAATAATGTTAATATGTGGGAGACTGGTGCCTAAACTAAGCCGTTCATAATATATTTATTTTCCGACAGCAAATGATCCATAATATTAGCAAACAAATATAATACTCTTTTATTATATTAACTTATTTAAAATACATACGTACATATAAAACTTAAATGCTAAATAAACTATTTATACTAAAACCTAACTATGTACATAAATATAATACAAAATGACAAAGTACGCTCAGGCGTCAAAGTACTCCTCCACATCGCTGTCATCCGGAAAAGTGCCCAGAAGACTGGCAGCATTGCCACGTTGAATGGCAATGCTAATTCTTTGGGCGAAGAACGAGCCAGCCCTCTGGTCACGTGAAGTGTCGATCAGTCGGCGTGAAATTTCCTTGAAAAGGAGACGCGCAAACAAATACCTTACACCTAGTGTTAGTCCTATATTACAATTACTTATTCTAAGCATTCAGCACAGAAGATGACTCCAGTTTCATCTTCTCCAAAATACCTGAAAAAGAGGGAAGCACACTCTTCGCTACTGTTTTTAGAATGCTGTTGCCACTGGCCTGGGTTCTAGCCGCCAAAAATGCTAGTTTCTTCCGAATGATCGCATGAAAGCTGACGGCGTTCGATTCTTTGCAAACAACTCCGACGCGCTACATAACCGGGGCAGCCTCAAAAATATTACAATATTGGACGCGCAGGACATCCAGCGACCTTTTGGTGTAGCCAACCCACAGACCCCCTGGTTACAGACTCTGACTTTAAGACATGCCATGCCAATTTCCTCACAATGTTTTCCTGCACCCCTTTTGAGAGCAGTGTTTTCTTTTCTTGAGGTGGAAAATTATTTCATGATTTCTTCTCCCGCTCTAGGGTAGAACGAGAACGCGACGTTGACTGGGGCTTGATCCGTACCGGTCGGCTAGATGACGAGTTACCAATTGCACAACAATTCTAAAAAAATAATTTAATTTATTTGTCTCTGTATTACAAAAAGTTTACTGGTAGAAAATGCCTATACTTTTTTTGTGCATAAAAGATTAAATATACTAAAAATGCAATAAACTAGTCAACTAATAAATTAGTGCGCCTCACTATCAGCGATTGGATCACTGCTTACCATCAGGTGGGATCGCAATCAAGTACTAGTTTATAACAGAGAAAAAAAATGTTATTGCGGTTCATTAGATAGCGATCTTATACAATTTAAAATAAAACAAAAATATATTTTTTAACTAGCTTTTGCCCGCGGCTTCGCTTGCGTTAAATTCGGGGTAACACGGTTCAACTTTCTGTGGGGGGTCAGTGAACTCCCCCTAGTAAACTCCACTGCGGGTGACGTAACCTACGAAAAACTTATTATTTGCGGTTAGTACAGTAATCAGGTCTAGTAATCGAACCGCAAAATTAAGTTTGTCTGCCTGAACAAACAGACAGACAGACAAAAGTTTTATTAATCACATTTTTAGTTTCGGTGTCGGTCTACTAACACTTATTTTTTTGATATTTTCAATGTACAGGGTGCAGAATTTTCACTTCTATAGATTTAATACAAGTATAGATAAGACAAACACCGAATAAAAATTTCACAACAGGGGGCCCAGTGTCATTGTACTGGATTCATGATACCTATATGTTTGTATATTCATGTCTGAGACACGGTGTTAATTAAAACATTTTATAATGACTCGATCTATGAAAGATAAGTAAAAAAACTAAACGAAAAATATAACTAAACTAATAAAGAGCAAAGATTTGGTTTTTTGTTTGTATGTGTGATACGAACTCAAAAACTACTGAACCGATTTTCAAAATTCTTTCACCAGTAGAAAGCTATTGGACTTTATCACTGAGTAACATAGGTCTCCGAAACGTGGTCGCTTACATTGGGCCTCATCAGAAGGCTTACAGTCACCCAAAGGGGCAATGGACAGGGCTATACTCGGGGTTTTCTTGCGTGGTCGAATCAGAAATGAAGATATCCGCAGGAGAACTCGGTTAACCAACGTAGCACGAAGAATTGCCAAACTTAAGCGGCAATGGTCAGGGCACATTGCTCGCAGAACAGATCGAAAGGTTCTAGAGTAGCGACCGCGTAAGGGATCATACAAGGTGTTGTTAAGTTGCGGGAATCCGATGGATGCGAGACGCACCGGATCGTTCATTGTGGAGACACTTGGGGGAGGCATATGTATAACAGTGGACGTATATCGACTGAAATGATGATGAATGACGATGAACATAGGTCTATGTTTTCTATTTTCACGTGGACGAAGCCGCTGGCAAAAGCTAGTTCTAACATAAAGTGGTTGAAAGTGGTTGCTGATCTTGTGTATATTCTCATCTGGACTTCGGATACACCAATTCATACTTCAACTTCACCATAAACAGGAACGTCATTCGTAAAGAGAGCACAGCGATCGCCAACACAATTTTTCTAACCGCCAAATAGATTAAGAAGATTAAGCTACATTGGTGCTACGCGGTCGTAGCGAATGGTTGGCTACGCGGGTCCTACGCGGTTGTAGTCGTAGCAGCTGGTTCGCTACGCAGGTGCTACGCGGTCGTAGCAATTGGTTCGCTAAGCAGGTGCTACGCGGTCGTAGCATATGTTTGGCTACGCGTCGTAGCTTACCATGTATAATAATAATAATAATATTCCACAACTATCACACAACGCCGTCTAGTCCCAAGCTAAGCAGAGCTTGTGTTATGAGTACTAGACAACTGATAAACATACTTATATATTTCTAAATACATACATATTATAGATAAATTACACCCAGACACAGGACAAACGATTATGCTCATCACATAAACATTTGTCCTGGGTGGAACCCACGACCTCCGGCATAGCAGTCAGGGCCACTTACCACTAGACCAACAGGCCAGTCAAAATAAAAAGATAGACATTTCATCCAAATTCCTTTTCAATCCACCAAAAAAAGGCTTTTCTAAACGCCAAAACCATAAAATAACAACACAAACGAAAACTCTTCAGAAATATGTCAAAAATCTCCGTTCCCGCCATTCGCAAGCGCGTCACGTGTCGGCCATGTTTGTTTTACTTTTTCTAAACAATGCGGGCACACGTAATTGCGCGTGGAGCCTGCGACAAGTTTTTTAAATATATTTTTAATGTCCCGAGCATACGAGAGGGGTGTTCGCATTGTCTGATTTGGAAATGCGATTGAAATAAAAAGTTGTGCTGATTTTCTAAAGTTTTTATCTGCAAGTACGTAGGTTAAGCTTGGTCGTAACGTGTGACTTGTTTAACCCTTCGTTAAACAAGTCACACGTCATGATAAATTTCAGACTTAAGGCTGATGATACGCAAATATGTTTTCTTAGCACTTTTAAGTAGGTAATATTTGACAGATTGTGATATCTTTAAGTCAAGATTGAATAGGTTCATCTAGGCAAGGGTGATCGATCGTCGGCCACATCAAGCGACTTATCATTAGGTGAGGTGGCGGCAAAAAGAAAAAAAATATCGCTTCATCTGATTTCTTTACCAAACGGAATACGCTAGACAATTGACGTCATTTATCATCCCTCAGAAATTATGTTACCTAGCAAAAATAAAGTACTTCTACTAAAACTATTGAAATTCCCAAGTCGTTTGACTTTTTAGACAGACTCTAACGTTCTTATTCTTATTTTAAATACATTGTATAAATCTATGTAGCGTGAAAATCACTAAATTGAACCACTTTACTTATAATAAGTTAAAAAAAAATATTTCGCTGATTTTCCAAGATGGAAAGTACAAAATACCGCGTACCGCGCGACAATGGAATCCCACCCGCGCGATACCTCTGACCACAGATTACGAAACTCCTCTTATTTGGCGCCAACGCGACTAATATGGCGGCCGATGGCGGCCATTAATATTATTTTCACGTACAGAGCGGTTTTACATTTTTGTGTAAGAGAAGCATGCAATTAATTCAAATTATTGCCTTTTGATGACAACACCTGGTATTTTTGGAGTTTCATTTTGGTAATTTGTGAGGTTAAAATATATTTTTATTGTTCCCCGTCGCTACTGGATGGAATTTTGGTAGAGTAACAATTTATTTTGTGTGCGAGCTATGAATACCTTCCATACTAACTATTATTTCCATAGTAGGTATATTTTATTAGCAGACCGAGTGGGAAAACAAAATAATTGGAGGTTTTGAAAATATTGTTCACTAATCCTTATTTACGTATACCTACAAACGACAACCAGGACAGTTAGCATTTCCTTAGCCTTAACTCAAGTTTAGCGACGGCGTCGTTGCAACTTACACACGGCGACAATTCGAACGGGTGATCAAACTAAAATAAAATAAAAAATCTATTAATTACTAATTCTACAATCAACATTCACACTCAAATCTTTGCACAATACAATTAACAGTTAATAAAAGAGTACCCATGTAAAAGATGGCCCTTTAGATGTACTTAATTAGGTACTATGTGCTACCAGTTATTACTTAAAAATAACTCAGATTATCAGAGACAAAACTTCTAAAGAACAAAATTTGAACAAGCACAGGAGATTTCTTTTTTAAGTGGGAAATCGCTGGATACTTTACTTACAAAGTACTCCGTGAAATGGTCAGTATCACCTAGGCGCTGCTGGATGGATGAAAATTTGTAACCAAGCATTATATGTAACACATAATATGATTTAAAAGAGTGTCCATGGAGTTTCTTACACGTTCTTCTCCATAGAGATAGAATCTAATCTTTGGAACGTGCAATTTAGCTTCACTTTTGTTAGACTGACCGACATTTGACTATTCAAAAGTGCCTGCAAATGGTCTATTTGAAATAAATGATTTTGATTTTTTTTTGCTGTCCTTCCATAAGAAGGTGGGGCGGATCGAATGGCACATTTGTCCCACCTGAACCCAAAATATATGCTTTAGTCGGACACCAGCCCGAAATACAAATACAATTTAGGAAAATCGTGCAATGACTTTCACCACTCTAGGGTCTACACCTCCCCCAAGTGGTCCACAGGAGCCTCCAGAACTTACCATGTCATGGTGAAGACACCATATTGCCAACCACTCCTTAAAGAGAACTTATTTTAACACGCTTATATTAGCTTCACCTGTATGTTTGTAACCAACGCCTTTGAGCTCGATTTTGACCAACTTTGGGCGATCAGATTTTCTTCAAATTTTGCACACCCATCAAAGACTGACTACAATACAGTAATCCGTTTTTTTTTTTTGTGAAAAATGAAAATATAGTTTAATTATTCATAATTATGGCGTGCCCAACTGGGTTGCAACAGTCGCTATCGCCAGATCACTGAACTCCTTCCTGAATTACCTAACAACAATGTTGCCTTTAAAATTAACATGTGCTCTTTGTCTGCCTCAGCAGTGCCCACTCAGAACGTCCAAACCACACCATCACAGTCAATCACACATGTAGCCACATGCGGTTTTCACAACACTAGTCAATGTGTCGCACGATTTCATTCGCCTCCCTACCATCTGTCGTTGACATTTGAACAATTTTTCGCGCGCAAACTAAAGTGTTGCCAGCCGTGAAATACAATGTCACCGACAAGAAGCACGGGGCTGAAAAAATTGTTTGTTCTGTCCCTTCCATTCTTTTGGTTTTAGGGGTCCTTTTCTCAAAAGGAAAAACGAAACCCTTATAGGATCACTTTCTTATTCGTCCGTCCGTCCGTCGGTCCGTCTGTTTGTCTGTCTGTTAAGACCCTTTCATCTCAGGAACGCGTGGAGATATCGAATTGAAATTAAAACCATATAACTACTCAGCTAGCGGACTGTTGAAGGTGTAAAAAAATCGAACTTGTGAGTTAACGAGAATAATACTTCGGTTTATGAGGCAAAAAACATACTACATTTGCAAACTCTCGAGGAAATTAAAACTCACAGGGAAGTTCCCGTGGACCCAGAATCCTGAAATTTGGTATAAAGCAAGGTCTTATAGCACAAGTATAGGAATAAAACTGAAAACTGTTGTTACGTCATATTTTTTTTGCGATTCGGTAAAATTATATAATATATTCCACAACTATCACACAACGACGTCTAGTCCCAATCTAAGCAGAGCTTGTGTTATAGGTACTAGACAACTGATAAACATACTTATATATTTCTAAATACATACATATTATAGATAAATTACACCCAGACACAGAACAAATGATTATGCTCATCACACAAACATTTGGCCTGGGTGGGTGGTCAGGGCCACTAACCACTAGACCAGCAGGCCAGTCAAAATCTTCCTTGACTCCATTCCGAAATTGAACTTACATTACATAAGTAAGTTTGTACGGAACCCTCAGGGCGCGAGTCCGACTCGGACTTGCCCAGATTTTTTTTATGAGTCTAAGAGAGTCTAAGAGTTTAACGAAATGTAGGTAATGTAAGGCAGTGTTCCGCAAAGGGTCTACCGCGGCACACTGGTGTACCGTAGCTGCAATAATTAGTTGGTGTGCCTCGAAAAACAAGGTTGTAGGGCTGTATAAATGTGGTGATATTAAACCGCATACATGATCCCAACTAACATATTGAAAAATAATTAAAAAACTGGGCAAGTGCGAGTCGGACTCGCACACTGAGGGTTCCGTACAAACTGCAATTCCCGAATGGAGTCTCGAAGATTTTTCCGAATTGCAAAAAAAGTTTTTTTTTGTGACGTAGGTAACAAGAAATTTACTGATTTCAGATTTACTCCTATACCTGCGCTACAAGACCTTACTTTGTGCCAAATTTCAGGATTCTGGATCAACGAGAAGAACGCTATGAATTTCGAATCTTTGAGAGTATCGAAATATACGTTTTTTGCTACATAAACGGCCGTATCTTTTTTATTCGTTAACTTAGACGTTTGTTTTTCACAGCTAAAAGGCACCGTAGACCGGAGTATATGGTTTTAATTTCAACTCAATACCTCCACGAGTTCTCGAGATAAAAGGTTTTGACAGACAGACGGAAGGACGGACAACAAAGTGATCCTATAAGGGTTCCGTTTTTTCTTTTTTTTTTCTGTCGCTGTAATTACAATGATAAATAAAATAATAGGTACATCACGAATTCACAATACACAACACTATTTTAGTAGGTATATATAAAACCTGAATACAGTTAGTGATCATCGAAGATCTTGTCGCCCTGTTTTGTCGACGAGTCGGGAGTTGAAATAAAACCACCACGTACTCAGAACGAAGACATTTATTAATTTTCACCGAGGGGTTATATACAATCCTCGGTAACGAAACCATAGCGCGAATTTAAATCGGCCAACGCCATCTATCGAGCCAAGAGGTACTAAAAATGGGTTTAGCTATTAGATTTAACCTAAATACAATATTACGGCGTGAACAGTTAGTTCAGCATCAGTAACTGAATCGACTCCAATCGTTTTTAAATCACGTTATATTTATCCCAAAAATATTTAATTAGGTCACCAATTGGACACCACATTGTACAATACAGGTTACGGCAGCTCATAGTGGGCATTCGGAGCCAGCTCACTGCTGAATGCAAGAACAAAACAACCCGTTCGCCCAGATGGCCCGTTGTCCATGTATTTTGGTGGACAAGCAGCTAGCAAAACAAGCTTATAACTTTATGATTTTTTCATTATACAGTTATGAAATTTTTCCCTTTTTTACCCTAGGTTGACTGGTAGAGAATGCCTAAGGCTTTAAGTCCGCCTTTGTACCTGTGTGTTGCATGAAGTTGCAATAAATCTTTATATATATAATTCTTCTGTGAGTGTGTATGTCACTGAACTTCTCTCAAACGACTGGACAGATTTTGATGAAATTTTTTGTGTGTGTTCAAGGGGATCTGGGAATGGTTTAGATTCACAATTTTTTTTTTTTATTAAAAAAGTTTGAAATTTTCAAATTAAAGACGTGTAGACAGGACAACGTCTGTCGGGTCCGCTAGTTAATAAATATATTTTGAACATGGATTCTTTACATAAAAAATATAGAGAGGGACCTCAAGAAAGCCCAGTTGCCAAAATTGACATCCCAAGATAGAGCCACTTGGCGCAGGAAAGTGAGGAGACCCGACCCCAAATAATGGGACCAGGGAAGGAAGAAGAAGATTCTTTACATAAAAAAAGTACTAGACACGTGTTTTGGGCTTCGCAATACTATTTGTTAGGTATATAAGACCAACGAAACACAAAGTTTACTTAAATCGATCATAGTTAGTGGACACGACATACTGTGACACGACTATCAGAAGAACTTCTACGCAAAGTTTATGATTGATCTTTGAGGAATGTTTCTAGGCATCATAGAACTCCAAGTTATTATGTTTGTGGCGCCAAATACATATCCGCAATGTGTCATTATTACATTAATATAATAATAATAATTAATATCATAATAATAAAATATTCCACAACTATCACACAACGCCGTCTAGTCCCACGCTAAGCAGAGCTTGTGTTATGAGTACTAGACAACTGATAAACTTACTTATATATTTCTAAATACATACATATTACAAATAATTACACCCAGACCACATTGAAGCAGTGGTAGCCGAGAGTAACGCCAGTGCCGGTTTAAGCACTACCAACGCCCCTGGGCGAGATTTTTATAGCGCCCCCTTTTTTTTACGGTGGGAAAAATCATCCAATGACAACCCCGGCTCTTGGGCGGAGTAGGAGATAGTGTCAGACTCTTACTGACTAGACGACCCACCCTGTTCCTTCTAGCCTTCATACCAGGGCTCGAGTTTCCTTTCGGATAACCCTGGCCCCAGTAGGCTTTCGACCCAGCTGGGTCCCTGCTGTTGCTGACAACTCCTCGAGGCGCGCGGGAGCAGTGCGCGCCGTCGACAACTTGAGCTTGGTCCGGACAGTTACCGGACGGCCGGACAGCGAGCCACTCATTGCTCACAGTTCGCAAGCCCGCGCCTACGGTGGCCGGAAATCGGGATCAGAATCCCGGCGACGGCTTTATGACGCCCCCTATCTCCCAATAAAACTCCTACGAAAATAAAGGATTTACTTACTTTAATTAAATTAAGTACATAAGAACGAAAACAGTGGCGGCCAAGTGGTAACGGCTCTGACTTGCGGGTTGTAGGTCGCGAGTTCAGACCCTGGCGAATTACTTTGTATAATTTATTTCATCACCACTGCTTTCAAAACGGTGATGGAAAACATCGTGTGGAAGCCGCCATGTTCTAGAACCTAAAATTCGAAGACATGTGATATTCACCAACCCGCACTGGGCCCGCAGATGGATTACGGCAATACGGCCCATTCCCGCTCCTAGAGAAGAGGCCTGAGTCCCAGCAGTGGGAACATTATATGCAATAATGCAAGCGAAAAAACAGCTGAAACCATGCGGCAGAGACAAGCTACACGCCCCGGGTGTCGCAGTCGGGAGCGAATCCCGACCACCGTTGGAGGTCCAGGAGTGTAGGAGGTAGGCTTGTGTCCGGTAACAACTAAGCTCAGGGTGAAGGCGCGTTCCACGTGCACCGCCAGTAACATTGACAAGGCCGATTCTTGCCAGAACTGAGAATTATTAGAAGAAACACTCAAATTTCAATCAGAAAAACAGCAAATCAGAACAGCAATTGATGTTTTTTCTAGTAAAAAAAGGATTCCTACCGTCATAACACAGGCACAGCCACCCATCCGATCTGTTCATTACAGCATGACAAACGCGCGACATCGCAGAAACAAATGACGCATGAACGCGAGATAATCCGAGCCGCCGACTCGCTGAGTTATAGCGCTCGGCCCTCGGTGGCGCCACAAAATAGCTAGGTACAGAAGACCATCTACATACATAGGGCGCTCGAGCAACGCACACATAGACACCTCTCATGGATACGATATCTCGGCTCAATCGCCCGGTCGCGCTCATACAGTTCGGCGCAATGCGCTGACGTGTGTGCGATCGCCTAGCGTAGGTATAAAAAGTGAAGTACATACATCAGATTGACTTCTGTACCTATCTACTTTGTGGCCCGGCCCTCGGTTGCCTGCCTCCTGCCTGGAACTATGGGAACTGGGGAGAAATGTAAAGAAATGATTAGGGGAAGTTATCTTTACGACTTGTTCTCTTAAATTCATAATGAATTACTAGTAACGATAAAAGTAGTTACTTACTCAGCGCAGGATAGCTGCTTTCTTTTAATACAGTAACTTGAGAACAGTTCTGCACAACCTAATTGAATTGCATAGCTGAATTGCCCAATTAAATTGCATAGCCTAATTCCGCCGAGCCCATTCCATCATCCGACCACCAGGCGTACGGCAATACGCTACCAGTACATGGTGGACATCCCACCCATACGCACAAAACGTTTTGGGAATAGACTCAGTGTGCATACAACTAAAGAGTGGAATTCCCTGCCGGGGTCTGTGTTTCCTGGTAGCTACAACTCGGGAGTCTTTAATTCAAGAGTGCATAGGTTACTTCTAGGCAAGCGTGCTCCATCGTGGACCGACAAAACGACGATGTGTTTTCCATCAGGTGAGATAGTGGTCAAGCACAAGCCTATCAACAGTAAAAACTGGGCAAGTGCGAGTCGGACTCGTGCCCTGAGGGTTCTGTACAAACTTACCTATGTAAATAGTTTAATTCCGGAATGGAGTCTCGGAAGATATTTCCGAATAATAAAAAAAAATTTGTGACGTAACAAAAAATTTAGTTTTTTCCTGTACTTAAGCTATGAGACCTCTTTATGCCAAATTTCAGGATTCTATCTAGGTCAACGGGAAATACCTACCCTATAATTTTAATTCCCTTGAGAGTGTCAAAATATACGTTTATTGCTACATAAACTGCCGTAACTTTTTTTTCGTTAACTCAGGGGGCCGCAGACCTGAGTATCTATGGTATTAATTTCAACTTGATACCTCCACGCATTGCTGAGATAAAGGGATTTGACAGACAGACAGACAGACGGACAACAAAGTCATCCTATAAGGGTTCAGTTGTTTCTTTTTCAGGTACCGAACTCTTTCTTTTCGGTGGATAAAAATAATCCAATGACATCTCCCGGCCTTGGGCGGAACGGGAGATAGTGTCAGACTTCTACCGACTAAAGAACTCACCCCGTTCCTTCTTAGCCCTTCATACAGGGGTCGAACTTTCTTTTTAGAAACCGGTCCAAGGCCTCAGTAGGTTCGGCCCTGCTGGGCTCCTACGGTTTGCTGACAACTCTTTGAGGCGCGCGGGAACAGAGCGCGCCGTCGTACGGAACCTAAAAAATCACTAAGGTTATTCTATTTTTTTTTTAATCTGTTATAAACTAGTACTTGACTGCGATCCCGCCTGATGGTAAGCAGTGATGCAATCGTTGATGGTGAGGCGCACTAGTTTATTAAGAGCCTATTCACTCTAGCCTTGAAGACACCCAAATTATAATCAGACGGGAACACCGCAGCAGGCAAACTGTTCCAGTCCTTTGATGTACGCAGTATAAATGATGAGGCGAAACGCTTATTCCGGACCGTAGGTGTTTCAACAACGTAAGGGTGAAAAAAGAAATGAGATGGCGGAATCAAGTCGTGCAAATTGTACATCTTCCTTCACACTCCAATGAATTACATACAGCACGCTATCCAACCCACTTTAACTCTCGTCTCACATGACAGACAGCACACTAATCCCAGCTTACTCCGGTCTCAGGTGTGACAGACTGGCAGACGTCTGAACCGGGCGCCACCTGTACGGACCTGCTATTAATCGCCGCTCGCCTCGTGAAGGAGACGGATGGTCAGCGCTTAGTGCAGGTTAATTTATGTTTCGTAGGCTATTAATTAGGTTAAACTGTGGTTAAGCTTTAATTAGGTGGGAAAGGTTTAATTAAAAATAACAATAAAATTACAGTAGGTATTTACAAGGTATATTCATTAGATAATTTTTGCAATTAATCATAGAGTAGAAAATATAAATGTAAAAAGTGTACGAAGGGGGACCAATTTCGGTCGCCACTACAGAACCTTTCGGCCCCATCGACCATCTGTTTTTGCTCTACAAGCAATGTGCCCACTGCCCTGCTCACCAACGTTTGACAATTCTTCATGTTATACAGACATAAATCATCACGCACCGTGTAAAAGTAGGAGAATTCATTGAATGATTTTCCACCAAGAAAAAAAGGTATTACAGGTCTTCAGAATTTGAAAAGTACATAACTTCAAATGCCAGCTATTATCTTTTTAGGGTTCCGTAGCCAAATGGCAAAAAACGGAACCCTTATAGATTCGTCATGTCTGTCTGTCTATCCGTCCATATGTCACAGCCACTTTTTTCCGAAAATATAAGAGCTATACTGATGAAACTTAGTGAGTAGATGTATTCTGTAAACCGCATTAAGATTTTCATACAAACATAGAAAAAAAAAACAATAAATTTTGGGGGTTCACATAGAACTGAAACTCATTTTTTTTTTTTTTTTTCATCAAACCCATACCTGTGGTTTATCTGTGGATAGGTCTTCAAAAATGATATTGAGGTTTCTAATATCATTTTTTTCTAAACTGCGCTGTGTGTGGTGTTTGCGCGAGAGACACTTCCAAAGTGGTAAAATGGTGGCATTAAGTCCGCCTTTGTACAGTTTTTTTTTGTACATAAAGCTTTAAATAAATAAATAAAATGTGTCCCCCCCTCCTCTGTAACTTCTAAAATAAGAGAATGATAAAACTAAAAAAATATATAAATATGATGTATCAATTTTCGTTAGCGGTTTGCATGGTAATGCATGTAAACTGCTAACGAAAATTGGTTTGAGCGAGATCTAGTAAGTAGTTTTTTTTAATACTTCATAAATCTAAAAAAAATACACTAATAATAAAACATCGATCAAAGTTACAACGACCTATAAGAACTTTTATATTATGTTACTTGCTGCTGCGGAACTCTTCATGGGCAAGTCCGACTCCCACTTGGCCGGTTTTTAATAGACATCCTAACAGCACTCAATGACACACCATCCCTCAAAGTAAACACATTCTATCATCCATCGCTCTTTGTACATAAAACTCATCCATCACAGTCTCTAATAAACCTTCAATGGACCACACTTTTATCATATTCAGCGACTCTCTATGTCCCCTTTATTTTATTAAAGTCATTAGGCTGAATGCATCCTGTCCCTGACTCCGAAATCTTTTGAAAAACACCCCTTTATGTGTCACTTTAAGGCGTTTAGACCCTTGAACATGTGGCCGGAGTAAAATGCACACATACTCATACTGCCGCCTGTGCCCGCATAGAGCCCCGCTGATCTTTAAAACCCTTTTCTTTGCAAAATATTGATTGTTTTACATTGGCTATGAATATTCTGAAGAACACTTAACAAGCAATTTTTCTATGTAAACATGTTTCTAAAGATCAAAACCGTTTGAAAGTAGTAAGGACAACAAGCGAAAAAATATCATGTAAATTTTTTTTTTTTTTTTATCCGTGGCATACATTGACTTTTTCCTAATATCTCTGCGTAGATACCCTATAAACAAGCGATGAACTGCTTTTCACTACTAGATCATGTAATAACCGTTATTCCACGTTTGTCTGACGTGCCCCTACCTTAGTCTTACGAAAAAATCATAATTATGTTGATAACATTGTACATGAAACTATATTTTTTTCAAACCTACTCGACCTAGCCGTTACCGAGGAGTAACTTCAGAAACTCACTGTTTTATGACACTAAACGGGACTAAGGACTTTAATATAAACATGGCGGTATTTTGTCGTTTCCCGCGTTTTCCATTAGCGTTCGTCGCGCCGCAAAATGGCCGCTGCTAAATGACCTGTGAACTTGATAAGTGATGGGCTGTGAGCAAAGTGGTGGAGGAAGCGAGCTAAGTACCTACGCTAAAATAATAGACCAACTAAGGTACCATCAGATGTGATCAAAGTCAAAGTCAAAGTCAAAATAGGTTTCAATTTGGTCGTTTCCAATGGAGAAGAACCGGCAAGAAACTCCATGGTTACTCTTTTAAAAAAAGTGGTTCATGTTACAATATTTATAGATATTATGTAAGAACAGTGTAGACAAAAGCACAAAAAAAAACATAATTAAAACAAAGTAATTAATTCTTAATAGGAAGTAATCTGAGAGTTCGTGGGGTATACAGTGTTCTCACATTCACATTACAAAACCAAAAAAGAGGCTATTATTATAAAACGATGTGATGTGATGGTCCCGTACGCTACATTGAGCAGTTAACATCATTTTTATTTTAATGGATGGTAAGCGATGATGTGGCCGACGATGGAGCACGCTTGCCTAGAAGTAACCTATTCACTCTTGACTTAAAGACCTAGCCATCAAGAAAATAAAAAACTTTATCTAGCCCCCCTACCCCAGTCCCACTCGTGTTCTTTCTGTGCCTTCGGTCCAGGGCCCCGGGGTCCTCTTTCGCACAACCCATGGCCCCAGTAGGCCGCTTCAATCCGCTGCTGGGCTCCTATGGTATACTGACCGGTACCTTGAGGCGCGCTTGGAACGCTACGCGCCGTCGACAACTTGGGCTCAGTCCGGACGGTTACCGGACTCGAACGGCGAGCTACCCATTGCTCGCCGTCCACAAGCCCGCTCCCGCTTCCGCCCCCGCTCCCGTCCCACACTAACCGCCGAACGTATCAACTAACGGAGATGATCCGCGCTCCGCATCACTTACCGAGGTTAAACGGTTCGCGCCAAACCGTAGATAAAGCGTGATGAGTGAGCCGTGCTCACTCGCTGGGGTGGAGAGCTGATGGCTTCATTAAAATGATACCGACTTTTGGTTGTTCGCAGGGCCGCGAGCCCGTGATTACTGGCTGTAGGACACCCTACTAGCCGACTCTTTTTTAGAGTTCCGTAAGAAATTTTATTACTCCGCTGTTCGTACGTCTATCAGCGGTCTGTATCTTATAAACCGTAAAAGGTCTGGTGCTGTCTTCGTGTCCAGTAATAATTTAGTAGTCTTTAAGGCTAGAGTGAATACACTCTTAATAAACTAGTGCACTTCGCCATCAACGATTGCATCACTGTTTATCATCAGGTGGGATCGCTGTTACGCACTACTTAGTTTAAAAAAATGTAGAGGGTTGCAACTGTCACAGAAAGTATATTTCAATTGCGGCTACTTATCTTAACAAAACAAATATTAAATGAAAGGTGGTTCATGCAAGAAACGTTATTTTGTCAGCGTTTTATACTCGGTTTTAATAAGTATTGTAATACGGAACCCTTTGTGTGCAAGTCTGTTACCATCGATCTGATCTGATGATGGAGCCGGAAGGAGGAAGGTAGGCATGGGAACTCCATAATAAAATAATGATTGTACCTATCCTAGCAGTGTGTGGGCTCATTGGAACAGTCTTGGTAAGTAGGTAGATAGGCTCTAAGTGGCTTTAATTTTTTTTTAATCTTATTTTTGACTCACTCTGGGAATAACTCCTGTATCGTGTTTGCGTTCACAAACATATAAACTCAAATACACAAGCCCGGAACACTCAACTCTAGGTCATTACAAATATATGTCCCGTGCGGAAATCGAACTTGCGACCAGCAGCACAGAAGCCAATCACTCTACTATTCTCAATCACTCTACTTCGAATATGTTAGGTTTTAATAAATACTTAAGTAAAATTACGAAATTAACAACAAACAAAAAAAAATTAACCTACCATTTGAACGAGAAGTCGTTAATTAAATCCCACCCAGATTAGCCCTAATATACTCTGTGGACTTCTACAAAGAGGTCAAAACTCAAAAGACTAATGTAGTCGAGCTATTTGCGGTGTCTACCACATTTTGTGATCGTGTTCTCTCTGAAAACCGGGTCACGAACAAACAGTCTTCTAAAAGAGACATACACTTTGCCCGTTAGAGAGTTTGTAATTAGCTAATAGCTTTGTAAATTACTACACCACTACGTATAGTTTGGTGTAGCTGCGGCGCCTGCTAGCTTATATGTATCTACTTAGTAGATGTTCGTTTTGTTGCTCATTTATTTTGTGTAGGCGTTCGGTGTCCAGTGATAAAGTATGTGTTAATATTTTTTTAAAACATTATTAAACTGTAAACTTTCTGTGTCTGTATGTTCCTTACCTCAAACAAGTATCTCAGATACTAATCTATATGGTTCTTGTACGTTTTATTACTACACTGCTACATAAATTACTTAAATAATAGTAGTTTGGTTTAGCCGCAGCGCCTACCAGCTTATGTGTGTTATCTTAGTAGATGTTCGTTGTTTTGCTCATTTATTTTGAGTAGGCGTTCTGTTCATAGTGATAAAGTATGTTTTAACTATTTGGAGAAGTTAAGTAAGATTACTACAATATAAACTATTAGTATGGTTCTTTCCTCAAAAGACCATCTACTAATCTACATGTTTCTTAAATGATTTGTTTGAATTTGACCATATTACTACACCACTACTTAGTAGTTTGGTTTAGCCGCAGCACTTTATATGTGTCAACTTAGTAGATGTTCGTTTTGTTGCTCATTTATATTGCGTAGGCATATTGTTCCTTCTCAGTGATAAAGTATGTTTTAAATAATGTATTATGTGAAAACAGAAACGTTTATTTGAAATAAACGTTTCCAATTACAGGCACTTTTGAATTGTCAAAATGTCGGTCAGCCAAACAAGTGAAGATAAATTGCACGTTCCAAAGCGTAGATCTCTATGGAGAAGAACGTGCAAGAGACTCCACTCCACTCTTTTAAATTATATTATGAGTTATATAAATCTTCGTTACATATTTCTTGTTGTTTCTATTATGTGAGTACAATGTAGATAAGTACATAGTAACAATAAAAAAATAGAAATTGAATGAAATCACTGGCAGCTAAGAGATCACCAGTCTCAACTGATGGCACCCGTTCACGAGCATTACACGTGTCACGTGTGACGTCCATCAGTCTCACTCAGCTCAACCATTCTGAAGGGAACTGAACGTGGAGAAGGTAAGTATGTAACATTACTACAGTATAAACTATCTGTATCTGTATGGTTCTTTTCTCAAAAGACTATCTACTAATCTATATGTTTTGTTTGTTTTGACCATATTACTACACCGCTGCGTAGTTTCATGTAGCCGCGGGCCCGCAGCGCCTCCAATATGTGTCACTTTAGTAGATGTTGGTTGCTCATTTATTTTGTGTAGGCGTTCTATGTTCAATGATAAATATATTGTTTTAATTTTAAATATTTGGAGAAGGTAACAATATTAAAATGTAAACATTTTGTGTTTGTGTGGTTAATTCCTCGAAAGACCATCTATCAGGTACTAATCTATATGGCTCTTATATATTATTTAACCAACGCTCTAGTACAATTTATTGTAGCTGCGGTGCCTGCCAATTTATTTGTGTCAATTTGTTTACATATTGGTTTTGTTCCTCGTTTATTTTGCGTAGGCTTCCGGTGCTCAATGATAAAATAATATATTTTAATTTATATACAGAGGCTTTAAATTTATTTAAGTAACATTATCAAAATGTAAACTACCCGCGCCTATATGGTTCTTTCCGCAAAAGACCATCTCAGACGCAATCTACATAGTTCTCATTATAATTTGATGCATGCCTGCTGAATGGAGTTAAACAATAAATGAAATACAAAATATAATGCTCTAAATACTTTTGATATTAATTTAATTAGTTGGCTTGATTAAATAGGTTTGTTGTAAGAAGTATTAAATAGGTAACGGATATTGCGTGATGAAGAGATCGGATCTGCTTAGCCTCAATACTCACCAGCTTGATCATACTACGTTTAGTAGTTATTTATAATTTGTATGTTTTATCATTTAAGAAAAATAATATTTAGTGAATTTTCTATTTATTATTTAATAATTAATTGCATATTTTCTCATTTTTTATATGTCGACAGTTTAAATAAAGTACATAAGAGCTATGAAAATCAATACTGAGAAGCTACTAAACGTATTGTTAGCAATTTGACGTTGGTTTGACGCAAGTTTGACGTTTAAAAGCTCAGCTGATTGCGGTAACCTAAAAAATCAAGAAAAGGAACACAGACTACTTTGTAAGGAAAACATCAACAGAAAATATTATTTTGAAACAAAATGCGATACTTATCAAGGATATTTCAACCTGTCATTACAATACCGAAGAATGCCAAGATTAAGAATACTGAAATTACATGCAAAAGTCAAAAGGTAAGTTTATATTAACAATAGTTTGGTCTTTTATTGAGTGGACAAATTACTCCCTTCCTTTTTATCGGTTTATATTAATAACATCAATAAATTCAAAGACATGTGACATTCACCAACCCGCTCTGGGCACGCGTAGTGGATTACGGCACATTCCCTCTTCTATAGAGGTGACCTGAGTCCCAACCGTGGGAACATTAAAAAGGCTGATGATGATGATGATTAACAACATTGTTCAGGCAAGAGCCATAGTATGGTATTAACATAGTTCACTAGAGTCGCCCAAAACCATAGCATCGTTGTTTTCCATATATCGCAATAGTTTCTCTCTAATCAAGATTTGCCAATTGCACTAGCATAGCGCATACAAGGATCATCAGTTGGTGCCACATTCCCTGAAAGGTATTTATGGGGCCACTACGAGTTGGCTTTGGCCCCTCGTACGCTTTCCAAAGGTTCGAAACTCTAGGGTCCTGACAAAAATAAATAAATAAAGTACATGTCATTGTAATTTTACCTCTGAAATATTAATCTGTCTGTTCAACTGTTTTCTCATACCTGCTATTAACGCTTTGAATACGGTAATTAGAGGCACAATAGTGCAATCGAACCAGTACAATGCGTTCCAAATGAGAATAGGATCGCCCGTCATATTGTGACGTCTCGATTTACTGTCAAATCGAGGAAATAAATTTTTAAACATTTATTAATTTACGAAAAACTTAATTTATTTATGGACTGTGAACGAAAATAGTTTAATCAGAATCCAGTTCTTCAATTTTACTCATCTCTATGTTCTTCAATTTTGCCAAAATTTCTTTGATTTGACAGTACGGCGAGATGTCAAAACATAGGAATCAGTCCTATTCTCATTTGGAACGCGTAGTACTTAGCTAATCTCTGAAGATTACTTCCTACAAACAAAAAAACAGAATAACAAACTTTATCTCTTTATAATGTTAGTGTAGATTCCCCTGAGTGAGGATAAAACTAGATTCTACTATTATCTAGTCAATTATACAACTGTGAAACTATACAAGATCATCCAACCATTCCAGCTGCTCCTAGAATGCGGTCTCATCCGGCCCACCGGTGCCGGCCTCTTCACCATACTCCCCCTCGCACGCAGAGCACTTGACAAGCTGGAGATACAGATCAGGTATGTAATCCTTATTTAATAACATCTATGGCGCCACATAAGAACTACAAAGAAAATAAAAAATCCTGTATCGCGCAAGTAAAGTTCTCTGCGCGAATATATATGACAGCCCGAAATCATCTATCGGCAGTTGCCCATCAGACATAATAGGTCCCTGTCTGGTCGGAGGATCCTCCCTTTTCAATGGAGGCATGTGGGACTTTACTCTCTGTTCTGCACCCTCCAATTGGAGCCGAGAATGTTATTTTAGTGTTGTCCACCTCAGTGAAGTTTGCCGAGAAGAAGAAGAAGAATGTACTGCAAAAAAATTAGGACATCCATATTGTAATGGAACTATTCATACGAATATGTGGCTTAAACGAGTTAGGGTCTAAACAGATGGACTGCATTTCAACTGCATATATCAAACCCGCCCGCACGCTCCGCCCGCCCGCGCATAATGCAGTTCGGATGCAGTCGGTGTGCAGTTCACACGACTGCAATCGGACTGCACGTTTGGTTTGCAGTTCTATTGCAGTCGTATTTGCAGTTCTATTGCAGTCGTGTCAACTGCATTCAAACTGCAATTTGCAGTTGAAATGCAGTCCGTCTGTTGAATTGAATTGTAGGTCCTGCATAGAAGCGGCCGGTGGTCAACGCATGTCCGTACCCTCGGTCACTGCAGCTGCGCTGTGGGAGAGGACGGGACGGCTGCAGGAGATCGGACCGGAGTTGATGAAGATGGAGGACAGGCATGGGAAGAAGTATTTGTTGGCACCGGTTAGTTTTCTTACTGTATTGTATTTCGAGCTAGTGTCTGCAATTCCACATGTTTATTTTTTATGATGGGAAATCGTCCAGCCGTTCGTCTCGCGTTCTAGGGTAAATCGCGATGGGAAGTCAGACTTTTACAGACTAAAACCCACTCCTATGTTCCTTCTTTGCATCGCGTTCCAGGGTCCTGGATTTCCATTTCGGAAGCCAACCCAGGCCTCAAGCCCAGTAGGTTTCGACCCTGCGTTTTGCTGACAACTTTTTTTGAGGTATGCGTGGAACACTACAGTTGCCAAAACGGATTTTGAGCGCTCGTCGTCAGAGTGGGGATCGCTTTGCGCATTCCATACATTGGCGAGACCATCGTCTGCGTTGTTAGATACATGCAGAAATGCAGGGAACGAATTAGGATTGACGTCTATGACGCGAAGGCGCGGCGAGCCAATCACTGACACTCCCCGCCCCCGCGTTTCACTTCGCACCACTAAAGAGACCGAATATTTGACTTCTGCGCAACCGCTCAAGATCCGTGATGGCAACTGTACACGCTGTTGACGATTCAGGCTCGGTCTGGACGATTACCAGATGGCAGGACGGCGACCTACTTATTGCTCGTCGTCCGCAAACTCGCTCGTTATACTATGTATAGATAAAATTGTATGTTTTAAAATCCACTGCGCCCCATAACCTAAGAGATTTAACTTATAAATCAATCTTACAATGTTACAGTCTTTCCGTTTTTCAGACACATGAAGAGGCCATAGCTGATCTGTTCGCTGACGTGGGTCCGCTGTCTTATAAACAACTACCACTATTACTGTATCAGGTAATATCATCATCTTCATCATCGTTTCAGCCGAAAGATGTCCACTGTTGGACATAGGCGCCAACCGCCGCATGCGCTTCCTCTCGACATCAGGATGGCCACCAGTCAGTATGCATTTAAGCGAAAGTTGCGGCATCACTTTCAGAACAAATAGCGGAGTCGTTTCAAAACCCCCCTTCTTCTACTTTATATAAATTTAAATATATATGTAGGTATATATTATATTAAATATACACTTCTGGACACATCTATTGGCCCACCTTGTATTTTCAGTTTCGAACAAACTCGACCTAAAACAAAATTTTAGCTAGGACCAAAGTCCTAGCTAAAATTTTATATTAGGTCGAGCAAAAAGTTTTTATGCAGTTTTGAACCTGGCACATTCACAATTTCATTCAATAGTCTTTTTTTTTAATTTCGAACACAGAATTTAAAGAAACAAAAGGAAATTTGGAGCCTGTTTGTTGATATCAAACAATCGAATACTAAGAAAACTTGGTTTTATTGGTTTACTTGGATTTAATTCATGAAAAAGTGATTGATATCTTTGGTTTTGCAACAAACATTACTTATTCTTAACATTAAGGTGAGGTTCTATCAATAATCTATGGATACTTCACCTGAAGTCGCCGCCCAAGCTGTGGCACTTATTCAGGCCGGACACAGCCAAAGAAACGTGAGTGCTCAACTTAATTTAAGTCGATCTGCGGTCCGAAATGTTTATCGGAGATACCTAGAGACTGGCGGCTTTGTTCGTCGCCAAGGAAGGCCACGATCTCGGGTCACAACTGAAAGGCAGGATCGATTCATCGTGACGACCAGCTTGAGAAATCGTCACCTTACCTCCATTTAGATACAAAACCAACTTCGCGACTTCCACAGAGTATCTGTGAGCGCTCGAACTGTTCGGAGAAGGTTAAAAGAACGCGATATGGTACCACACAAGCCAGCTAATGGGCCCAAACTAACGCGAGCCCACCGAACAGCGTGCCTTCATTTCGCACGCAGTCATTTAAATTGGACACAGCAAGATTGGAGCCGTGTACTCTTTTCTGATGAGTCTAAAATTGTGTTACATGGCAATGATGGAAGGAAGAAAGTCTACCGACGTAAGGGAGAGGGTTTCGCACAATGCTGCTTTGAAGAGAGGTTTGCTTATGGCGGTGGCTCATGGACTGTCTGGGGCGGTATATCCGCGAGCGGCAAAACTCAACTTGAGGTTGTTACAGGACCACGGCTGCCAACATTAAATGCTGAAAGGTACATTCGTGAGTGCTTAGAACCTCACGTGATACCATACGCGGACTATGTGGGCCCAAATTTCCTTTTTATGCATGATAATGCAAGAGCCCATGCGGCCGGCATCGTCAGGGAATATCTTCGGGATGTGAACATCACAGTTATGGACTGGCCAGCCAGAAGCCCAGACATGAACCCCATTGAGCACATGTGGGACGAGCTAAAAAGACGTTTTGGGCTCGTCAGCCAGTTGCCCAGACGATGCAGGAGTTGAAAACTGCCATAGAAGAGGAATGGGAGATGCAGATGATCCCTCAAAATTTCATAGAGCGGTTGATAAACTCTATGCCTAATCGTATGAGAGCTGTGGTAGATGCCCATGGAGGCAACACGCGTTATTAAATTAAACCTTTATTTGATAAAACATGTTTTTTATTCAAAAATCAATTGCTTTTAATAAGGCGCATATCCGACTTGTTAGGCGTAGCTCCATGTCGTATGGTATTCTGAATTCAAATTTAAAACAATACGATCGAAAAAGATGGTAAAATGTATCAGGTTTAAAACTGCATCAACAGTTTTTGTTCAATCTAGCAATCATATTTCGGTAGGGGCCATCGAAACCTAAACTCTAAGGTGGGCCAATAGATGTGTCCAGAAGTGTATATGTATGTCTTTTTTATATATACATTTGCACCCTTATTTTTCTTAATAATCCATTTTTTGTTGTTTTTTTTTGTGCACCTGCCATGTTTTCTCTTCACCACCAGAGCTTGTGTCATGCGTACTAGACAACTGATAAACATACTTATATATTTCTCTCTGAGAACTCTTTGGCGGTTATCACACTGCTGCGCATCACGCTGCATGTTGCGTGTCAACGCGCGTACTTGCACGAGTGCAGATCTGTATCATCGTGCCTGTGGCCCCGCCCCCACGCGCGTGTGCGCATCTTTCTCCGCATGTAGGCGTGTGATCTGCATGAATGCGCGTGGATGCATTTTCGGTGTGTTGGGATGTGCGTGTTTTCTATACAAAGGGAGATACTTACAAGCAACGTTAAAACACGCATTTCGCGCTACGCTGCGTGGTGATGTGATAATCGCCTTATATTGCGATGCACGATTATGAATTTTAATTCCTATATGGCGCCATAGATGGCGGTACAGAACATCTCTTTATATTTTACAATATCAACAATTTCATCAATTTCTATTCAGATAAGCAACAAATATCGTGACGAGCACCGCCCCAAGCACGGCCTCCTCCGCTCCCGAGAGTTCTCCATGCTGGACGCATACGGTATCCACACGTCCGAGGACTGCGCTCTCACCGTGTACCGCACTGTCACACAAGCATATACCGAGCTGTTCAGAAGGCTGCAGCTGCCCGTACATAGAGGTAAGTGGGAGTTGTTCGCATTGAGTAGTGCACTCTCACCGTGTACCGCACTGTCACGCAGGCATATACCGAGCTGTTCAGGAGGCTGCAGCTGCCCGTACATAGAGGTAAGTGGGAGTTGTTCGCATTGGGTAGTGCACTCTCACCGTGTACCGCACTGTCACGCAGGCATATACCGAGCTGTTCAGGAGGCTGCAGCTGCCCGTACATAGAGGTAAGTGGGAGTTGTTCGCATTGAGTAGTGCACTCTCACCGTGTACCGCACTGTCACGCAGGCATATACCGAGCTGTTCAGGAGGCTGCAGCTGCCCGTACATAGAGGTAAGTGGAAGTTGTTCGCATTGAGCAGTGCACTCTTACAGTGTACCGCACTGTCACGCAGGCATATACCGAGCTGTTCAGGAGGCTGCAGTTACCCGTTCATAGAGGTAAGTGGGAGTTGTTCGCATTGAGCAGTGCACTCTCACTGTGTACCGCACTGTCACACAAGCATATACCGAGCTGTTCAAGAGGTTGCAGCTGCCGGTACATAGAGGTAAGTGGGAGTTGTTCGCATTGAGCAGTGCACTCTCACCGTGTACCATATCCTCGCTCAGTTCTATATCGAGCTGTTCAGGAAGCTGCAGCTACCCGTTCATAGAGGTGAGTGAGAGTTTTACACACTGAGCAGTGCACTCTCACCGTGTACCTCACTGTCAAGCAAGGAATAACCGAGCTATTCAGGAGGCTGCAGTGACCCGTACACAGAAGTTGGTGAGAGTTGCAGTGTACTCTCACTGTGTACCGCTCTGTCATGCGGGCCTATAGCGAGCTGTTCAGGAGACTGTTGCTGGAGCTGCCTATAGTTGCTGACTATAGTTGTACGCACTGCGCAGTGCACTCTCACCGTGTACCTCACTGACAGGCAAGGTTTTTCCGAGCTGTTGAGAAAGTTGCAGCTGCCCGTACATAGAGGTTGGTGAGAATTCCACGCACTGAGCAGTGCACTCTCACTGTGTACTACACTGTCAAGCAAGGCTTTGCTGAGCTGTTCGGGAGGCTGCAGCTGCCCGTAGATAGAAGTTGGTGAGAGTTGTACGCACTGAACAGTGCACTCTCACCGTGTACCATACTTTCACTTACGTCTACATCGAGCTGTTCAGGAGACTGCAACTGTCCGTACATGATAGTAATTGAGCTGGCGGACGGCGAGCTACTCATTACTCGTCGTCATAAAACCTGCCTGACCTCGCGAAAACCTGAAATCGCAAAAAAAAAAATTCTGCTGTTCAGTACATTTATGTTTGCCTAATGTACTGAACAGCTGATATTTATTTCGCGATTTCGGCTTTGTTCCCATAGTAAAAGTTGTTGGTTATCATGAGCACAATCACGTGTTTAAGTATCGTACACTAATTACCAGTCACCCTATATGATATAGTAATTTCTTTTTTATTTTATTGTTGTTTGTCTTGTGCGAGTCTCAAATAAATGTTTCTCTTTCTTTCTTTCCAGTCACAGCCCCGTCAGGCGACATGGGCGGCTCGGTGTCGCACGAGTGGCAGCTCCCAGCGCCCGCGGGAGAAGATCAGCTGTCCGTCTGTTCGCGCTGTTCGCATGGGACGCTGGACAGCACCGACAAGTGTGCGCAGTGTGGGGCCGACACGGGCACCAGGAGTAGTATAGAGGTGGGGTTCATGTTGTTAATACAATAGAGATCACAATAGAAAAAGTGTAACGGCCTTATCGCATTCCGTAATCTCTTCCCTGGAAGCAGGGGCGCCGGCTTTTAGAAAACCATCGTCATTTGATGACTCGAAAAAGTGGCGAAGCGTGAGAAGAGAAATGCGCACTGATCGACCAACAAATAAATAAATATCCAACTTACGTACAGCGTACTTAATTATTAACTATCTACTATATAAAAATAAGTCGGGTTTACCTTCCTGACGGAACTCCAGAACGCACGAACCGATTTCCACGGTTTTGCATTCGTTGGAAAGGTCTCTGGCTCCGTGAGGTTTATTAGAGTAGAGTAGGGTAGAGTAGAGTAGAGTAGGGTAGAGTAGAGTAGAGTAGGGTAGGGTAGAGTAGGGTAGAGTAGAGTAGGATAGGGTAGAGTAAGGTAGAGTAGGGTAGAGTAGGATAGGGTATAGTAGGGTAGGGTATAATAGGGTAGAGTAGGGTAGGGTATAATAGGGTAGAGTAGGGTAGGGTATAGTAGGCTGAAGTAGAGAAGAGCGGGAGCGAAGCCGCGCGGGGAAAAGCTAGTGTTTCATAAAATTTTTAAATGAGACCATTAATATAAAAATGAAACTAGTTTTTATAAAAACTTAAAAGGTCGATTACTGATCTGTTTCTTGATGTCTATTTTCAGGGGTGCTCGGCACTCACTGTTTATTTCTCATGGCCACACATGGGGTCAGCGCCTCTGCCTGGAAGAGACCACGGAATGCGATAAAGCCGCCTATTGTATTGGTTTTAGATTTAAGTTTGTCTTGTTCTTTGTGTTCATCCTAACTAATATTATAAATGTGAAAGTGTGTATGTTTCGATGTTTGGATGTTTGTTACATAATCACGCAAAAACGGCTGAACGGATTTGGATGAAATTTGGCATGCATATAGCCTTTGACATGGAAAAGAACGTAGGCTACCTTCTATCCCGATTCCTTAAGTACCTAATCCCACGCGGGCGAAGCTGCGGGCAAAAGCTAGTTTTCAATAAATTAATCGTTGAATAGGAGCAAATTTTCTAAGTATATAATCTATCTGTACATATAATAAATGTGTAGAAGTTTTTAGTTGTGCGCACATAACACAGATAAGTTTTATACATCAAAATTGTGTGTAACTTGATGTACTACTTAGGCTTTGTTTCATTGCAAACGGTTGACTATATCGAAAGATATACTACATTTATTGACGGTTATGCGGTACGAAGTCCACAGACTTTCGCCCTTTTGGAAGGACCAGGTTTCATTCAGTCTAGTTCAGTGGGAGGAGTGAAGAAGGAGGAATAATGTTTTCTGGAGGTGGAGACGGGTCGGCATATGGTGTTAAGTCTTCCACATTCTCTCCTTCATCCAGGACGACAAGGTTGGCGTTGTTGCAATGTCTAATTGACTTTACGACTTTAAATATTACTAGCTAGCCGCTAGTCAGTATATAGGGTGACTTGCAATTAGTGTACGATACTTAACACGTGATTGTGCTCATGATAACCAACATCTTTCACTACGGGAACAAATCTGAAATCGCGAAAAAAAATCAGCTGTTCAGTACATTTATGTTTGCCTAATGTACTGAACAGCTGATATTTTTTTCGCGATTTCGGCTTTGCTCCTACAATAAAAATTGTTTGTTTTCATGAGCATAATCACGTGTTTAAATATCGTACACTAAATGCAAGTCATCCTATATAAAGTCGTAAAGTTTATCGATGTAGATAACTTTTATATATTAAAATTCTGAGTCTGGCCTGAGTCCCAGCAGTGGGAACAGTATAAAGCTGCTTATGCTGTAAGTAATGTAGAGTTTGCTCAACAGGTGGGCCACACGTTCATCCTGGGCAGCAAGTACAGCGAGCCCCTCTCGGCCCTGTACACTCCCTCCAGCGGGGCGCCGCGGCCTCTCATCATGTCGTGCTACGGGATTGGAGTCACCAGGTATGTTTACTGTAATCACACTTACGTGGTGTCCTGTTTATGCGATTTCTACGCGATGCGGCCGATTCGCCTTATTTTTTTTTTTACATGATTTAAACTAGTGCGTCCGTGCACAGTACGCCATGGTTTGGTATACAGAGTAATTTTTTTTAATTATAATTATTATTATTTAAAAAAAAAAATATTTCAGTGTTATTTGTAAAACACCAACAACCTTGCAGGACTGTATTACTAACTTCATAAACAACTTTTGTTCTTTGACTTTTAACATAACATACGGGGTTACCATGACCGGAGGATTACCATCTTGTTTCAGTGTGGGTAAGAGATGGCGCTAGACAACCTGTATAGCTCTGTCTCTTACCCACACTGAAACAAGATTAAAACAATCTTACTTTTAACGTCACGGTCTAGGTACATTTACCAAAAACAAACCTTCAAGATTTCGTTGTGCTATCTAACACATTTCAACTCTGTATTTTGTTATACCTACTTACGTCTATATGACGCGGTGCAAGCGCATCAAGCACCCCCACTGCCCGATCTACGAGTTAGTAATGCTGATTTACTTCATTTGCAGATTATTAGCGGCCAGTTTGGAAGCGTTGTCCAGTGAAAAGAGTCTGCGGTGGCCAGCAGCCATCGCGCCCTATAGTGTCATCATTATAGGACCTAAGGTATGTATGTGCAGAAGGCACCACGAGGTATGTATGTGGAGAGTCACAGGCTTGCGGACAACGAGCTATGGGTAGCTCGCCGCTGTCCAGTAAGGAATAGGCTTGAGTCAACGCTTCTCAGAAAATCCTGCGGTCCTAGCGGGCGTCGTCCCTGCTGGGCTCCTACAGTTTGCTGACATCTCTTTGAGGAGCGCGTGGATCACTACGTGCTGTCGAAGACTGGGGCTCGGTCCGGTCGATTACCAGACTGTCGGACGGCGAGCTACGTAGTGCTCGACGTCCCCGAGCCCGCGTCTACCGTGGCTGGTAATCAGGGTCGGGGTCTCGGCGGCTGGGGCATTAGGATGTTAGTTTTCTGACGAATGCGGCCTTCGTGGTAAGGCCTCACTGTACTCCAAACTATGCGTTCCAATTAAGAATACGAAAGTCAACAACCTCGATCTGTCAAATATTGAGTGAAAAGTACGGTGTGCAATAAAAACTTATTTGCGTATCAATAGAGGGTTGTTTTTTTAAGATAGAACGCATGTTGCTAAAAAAGTTATGATTTTTTACATGTGGATGGACGGAGGGGGAGAGGGAGGCCAAAGAAAAGATGGATGGATTGTGTGAGAAGCGATATGAAAGAAAAGGGAGTTAGTGATAGCGTGACGAGTGACAGGACAGAATGGAAGAAAACAACGTGTTGCGCCGACCCCAAATAAAACGGGACTAGGGCAGGAAGATGATGATGAAAGAGTTGGTTTTTTTGCTTTATATTACTACGTCTTAGTTAAATCTAGGTGAAGTAAAAACATTTATTTAATATAAATTAGCTAAAATATATTGTTTCAAGTCATAATTAGTTAAAAAAAAAAAACGATTTAAAAAAAATCAAAATCAAAAATATTTTATTTTACATGGGCCTACATGGGCACTTATAAAACGTCAGAAGCTAGTGCACGGTTCCAATATATTCACACCACGGTTCAAATATTTTCTTTCTTATTTTCATTGTTATGAACAATTTGCCTTCTTTTTCAATTTGCCTACTACTACTCAGATACTTCGCACAGTGAGCAAAAATGAAGAACTGGACGTTTTTCGTTCACAATTAGTAAACAAATTTTAAAACATCTTGTTTTGTTCACCCTACCCAATTTCTTCGATATGACAGTACGACGTGACGTCACAACAAGGCAATCGATCCTATTGTTATTAGGAACGCGTTGTACACGATTGAACTTCATAATGAGTTCTGACGATGCATCCCCTTTTTTTGGTGGGTAAAAATCATCCAAATGACATCCCTCGCCCTTGGATGGAGCGGGAGATAGTGTCAGACTCTTACTGACTAAAAAACCCACCCCGTTCCTTCTTGCCTTTCGTACCGGGGCCGAGCTACCTTTCGGAGCTAACCCTGGCCCCAGTAGGCTTCGACCCAGCTGGGCCCCTGCTGTTGCTGACAGCTCCTTGAGGCGAGCGGGAACTGTGCGCACCGCATAACTTAGGCTCGTTCCGGACAGCGAGCTACCCATTGCTCGCCGACCGCACGATGCATCCCGTTAAAGATAATCTTGTCATCTACAGTCCCTAGCCCGCTGTAACGTATTCTAAAATCAACCTTATTTCGTTGACAGGAAGGTTCAAAAGAATGGCAGTCGCATGGCGTCGACGAAATCAACCGGCTGTACGAGAGCATATCAGAGACGCTCGATGATGACGTCATCATCGACGATAGACACCACCTCACCATAGGCAAGAGACTCATGATGGCCGACAGGTAACTAGAATTATACAAGGTGTCGTTTTGAAGATGCAAAATATTTCAGAAGGTAATTATGTTAGTGATTCTCGACCCGAATCAATAATAAAATGAGTAGGATTTTTTTTTTTATTAATGTCGGTATGTGTGAACTACGTTTCTTAAAAAGCAGCCAGTCTGATACCTGCCTTATAACCGCGCTTTCTTTCACACACACAAACACGGAAAAATAAAGGGCGTTTTCACACACACTAACTCGCAACGATAGTTTCATAAATAATGTATCATCCAATCATCATCCCGCACGCCACACCTAGCCACGCCCCCGCTGCCATCGATCAATCGAATTAGTTTAGTATAATTAAAGAATAAAATAACAAGTATTACTGATATTTGACCAGGTATCGTTTTTTCACATGATTAATTATGAGTTGTATTACTGTATTACAACCTCCTGAAATATTTTGCATCTTCAAAACGATACCTTGTATAGAGGCTCTGATAAATGTAGCTGTTAAATAACTTGCGATGGTTGTTTAGATGTTTTTAGGGTTCCGTAGCCGAATGGCAAAAAACGGAACCCTTATAGATTCGTCATGTCTGTCTGTCTGTCCGTCCGTATGTCACAGCCACTTTTATCCGAAACTATTAGAGCTATACTGTTGAAACTTAGTAAGTAGATGTATTCCATAAACCGCTTTAAGATTTTCACACAAAAATAGAAAAATAGCAATAAATTTTGGGGGTCCCCATACTTAGAACTGAAACTCAATTTTTTTTTTTATCAAATCCATTCGTGTGGGGTATCTATGGATAGGTCTTCAAAAATAATGTTGAGGTTTCTAATATCATTTTTTTCTAACTTGAATCGTTTACGCGAGACACTTCCAAAGTGGTAAAATATGGGTGTCCCCCCCCTGTAACTTCTAAAATATGAGAATGATAAAACTGAATGAAAACATTACCATGCAAACTACCAACAAAAATTGGTTTGAACGAGATCTAGTAAGCAGTTTTTTTTTTAATACGTCATAAAACTAAAAAAATACACTATTATTAAAACATCGATCAAAGTTACAACGAACTACAAGAACGTTTATATTATGTTACTTGCTGCTACGGAACACTCCATGGACGAGTCCAACTCGCACTTGGCCGTTTTTTTTTAGATCCAATAGTAAAATATACATGAAAAAATATTTATTATCTACACCGCCAACTTTGAATCGTTTTAATCCCGTGGAGGGTTGATCCGGTACATGAAACACTATCGATTTGTAAATATAAAATAAAAAAATAAAGTACCTTTTTTACTTTTTAGATGTTTCTTGAGGACTCCTCTTAGCCTTTCTATATCCAGTATCCTGCATAGGGAATAACGGAAAGGTTTGCTTATTTTCGATAATTACAGACTATGAAGAACTTCTTATTTACGTTCTTGGAAACATAACCTATTAAAAATCTGGACAAGTGCGAGTCGGACACGCGCACTGAGGGTTCCGTACAAACTTACGTATGAAAACAGTTCAATTCCCGAATTGAGTTAGGAAGATTTTTCCGAAACGCAAAATATTTTTTTTTTTCTAGATGTAACTACAAATTCACAGTTTTCAGATTTATTCCTATACTTGTGCCATAAGACCTTGCTTCATGCCAAATTTCAGGGTTCTAGGTAAACGGAAAGTACCCTATGAATTTTGGTTCCCGCAAGAACTAAACTAATTAATAAAGTAGTGCGCCTCACCATCAAAGATTGCATCGCTGCTTACCATTAGATGGGATCGCAGTCAAGCACTAGTTTATAACAATTTAAAAAAAAAGAGTGTCGAAATACACATTTTTTGCGATATAAGCGGCCGAATCTTTTTTTTTTCGTTAACGCAGAAGTTTGATTTATTTCACAGCTTCAAGGGACCGCAGACCTGAGTATATGGTTTTAATTTCAACTCGATACCTCCACGCTTTGACGCCCTCAGTAGCTGAAAGACTTATAAGATATTTATTAGGTTAATATAAATTAATGTTGTAGATATTGTTTAGTAATACAACATTAAAAATTGAATGTTATGTTGTTTTTAATTTCAATAGATTTTATATGCTCTACAAGGAACAATAAAACCTTAAATAAAAAAAATACCTCCACGCGTTCCGGAGATAAAGGGTCTCGACAAGACAGATAGACAACAGAGTGATCCTATAACGGTTCAGTTTTATTTTTTGATTTACGGACTCCTAAAGACGGTTAAAAGTGTTGAAAGTAAATTTTTAGATCGAAGCGTGATGTTGTATGTCTAAATATTACATTACCGTCCCCAGACTGGGCTATCCTTACATAGTGGTGGTGGGCAAGGCGTGCCTGGATTCCACCCCGCGGTACGAGCTGTACCGCAGCTCCGGCGCCGGCGCCTGCGTGCGCCTGCTCACCGGGGACGAGCTGCTGGCGCTGCTGGCCGCGCCCAGCTGTGAGGACGATGTGCTAATAAAGAGTAGTGCTTGAAAATTAAAGAGTTTCATTTCTGAACCCTTCAGCCTTTTTAACCATTAAGGCTGCGGTTCCACTGAGGCGGAGCAGATACGAGCTGTGCCGCGATTCGCCAATCACATGGCTTGAAATCCACGTCTTTTTTTCACTCCGCTTCAAAGGAATTTAGCATTGGCGGGGAGGGGCGGAATTGTTTAAAACATCGGGAAAACAGGCTAGATTAGGCTAGCGCCGAGAGAGGGGCGATGCGGAGCGGAGAGGGGCGGGGCGGGGCGGATCACTCACGCGCATATTCATTCATTTTAGTTAGCGTCTTGACCAGCTCCGCTCCGCTCCAGCCCGCTCCGCTTCAGTGGAAACATCTACCTCTTTTCACAGCTCAGCCCCGCTCCGCATCACTCCACTCCGCCTCAGTGGAACCGCAGCCTCACACTAGAGGCGCGATATCAATGTCAATTTTAGGCATTTTATTTTAACTACAGTAATTTAAAATACCCGCTTTTGCTCGCGGCTTCGCTCGCGTTCATAGAAATATAACGTATGTCATTCAGGAATAAAGCAGCTTTCTATCGGTGTAAAAATTTTAGCAATCGGACCAGTCTTTCTTCTTTTTGCGGGGTGCCAGCTGAAAACCAGCGCTGGGTGTTTGACGCCCAGCAATTGCTGAGTTGGTGACCCTTTCGGTTCAGGCACAGTCACTGCAACTGTATTGTATATCTGTACCATTTTTTAATTAATTGTTTTATGTTGTGGTATATTGTATTGCTTGCGCCGAATAAATGCTATTCTATTCTATTCTTTTTCAGCAATTACCTCCTACTAACAGAAACAAACTTTACCTCTATATAATATTAGTGTAGAACATTCCACAACTATCACACAACTCCGTCTAGTCTCAAACTAAGGAGCCCTTGTGCTATATGACAACTGATAAATATACTTATACACCGCTAAATTTTAATCGTTTCAATGCCGTGGAGGGTCGATCCGGATCATGAAACACTATCGATTTGTAAAGATAAAATCTATACTTATAATAAATGTGTAGAAGTGAAAATTCTGTACATTGAAAATATCAAAAAAATAAATGACAGAGGTGTTACTAGACCGAACCCGAACCCAAAAATGTGATTAAAAAAATTTAACGGTGTATATTTCTAAATTACTTAATTAATCTAGGCCTGTTGGTCTAGTGGTTAGTGACCCTGACTGCTATGCCGGAGGTCTTGGGTTCGATTCCCACCCAGGACAAATGTTTGAAAGTGGGATAAGCCAGCACATTACTTTTGCAATATTTTTAAAATTTTTAAGACTTCAACTTTCCTTAATTCGTTGATAATTTATTTTGTAAACATTTTATTGATGGTTGTAAGTATTTATATTTTTCTTGCTTTTTTTTATATAATATAATACAAAACAAAAAAGGGGCTTTTTGTTTTGTAATGCAAATGTGAGAACACTAAACCCCACGAACTCTCAGGTTACTTCCTATTTATAGAATTACTTTCTTTTCTATCATGTTTTTTTTGTGTGTTTTATGGTGGTAGGTGTGCAGTCTCCACTGTTCTTACATAATACCTATAAATATTGTAAAATGAACCACTTTTTTGAAAAAGTAGAGTTTGAGTTTCTTGCCGGTTCTTATCCATAGAAAACGACCAAATTGGAACCGTGCACTAGCTTCTGACGTTTTTATAATTGCCCATGGGCACTTATAAAACGTCCTAGGCCTATGTGAAATAAAATATTTTGACTTGACTTTGACTTTATTTTATTTGCTACATACATTTTAATATCACAAAAATCATCATCAATCATCATTAATAATTTTTATATAAATAAATAGATAATAAATGAATAAATAATATCAATATTTACTTAAGTAAAAATGCCTCATCATCATCTTCCTGCCCTAGTCCCGTTTTATTTGCGGTCGGCGCAACACGTTTTTTTCTTCCATTCTGTCCTGTCACTCGTCACGCTATCACTAACTCCCTTTTCCTTCATATCGCTTCTCACACAATCCATAATAAGTAAAAATGCATAAAGTAATATTAATAAAGTAGATGGGAAAAGGCTTCGCGGCGTTTGGTGTGAAGGGCCTTGTATACTGTGGAGTCAAGAGCGGCGCGGATCTGGTCAGACCAACGTATTGGGCTGCGCCCACGAGGCCTTTTCCCATCTACTTTACCAGTCACGATTAGCCTTTCGAGGTTTCCATCGTCTTTCCTTGCAATGTGACCGAAGTATTGCAGAATTTCTAAAAGTGCTACTAGATGTTTAATAAAAGATTTATAAGTTTCTTGACTTTTTTATAATAAATTATGCCAATGAAAATTACCTCTAATTCAATTTATTTGTTTACTTTCCTTTACGTACCTAAATATATATAAGTATTATAACTAATAGGCGGATTCCAAGAACTAAATCGTATATGAAAAAATATTGATAAATGGTATGAGGTTAACAAAAATAAAATTATCAAAAAAACAATTTAAGATTACGTAATAAAATACATTTTGCCTTCGTTTTTTAAATAATTTTGTTCTTGAGACCCGTCGTAGTAAAATATATTAATTACAATTTGAGTTATACGAGAGTTTTTTAATTATATGAGGGAAAAATAGATTAGTTAGATTGGCAACATAAAGAGCGCCCCCAGCTACGCGCCAAGTTATCTTATCTTGTTATCTTGCGAGGACTCTAGTGATTACATACTCTTTCGTTACAACAACAGATTATAAAAAGTCGCGCCGCACTGCCCTGTCCCTCTTTACATTCAGTTTTCGGGGTAATCAACATCTCAGAGTAAGTGCTAGTATATAATTTATTGATTCCAACTGTTATTTATAACCCACAAATTATACGTTTAGTGTAGTATTATAGTTTATTTAGTAATTACAGAAGTTAAGGCAGTAAATCCCCATTTTATAATATAAGAATATGTTTATGATTATGTATGTAAATCACTACATAGTATAAAACAAAGTCGCTTTCTCTGTCCCTATGTCCCTTTGTATGCTTAAATCTTTGAAACTACCCAACGGATTTTGATGCGGTTTTTTTTAATAGATAGAGTGATTCAAGAGGAAGGTTTATATGTATAATAACATCCATTAAATAGTGGAGAAGTACTGTTATTTTTGAGGTTTCTAATGTGATGTCGTAAATAATTACATTTTTTCCGCTTACATTGCAAACGCAGGCTGAACCCTACGAGTTTTATCAAAATAATGTACTAAGTATTGTACACATTGAAAAGGTCTACAGAAAAGTCCGTGATGGTATATGTCTATCTCTTATGGATAACCCACAATAACTTTTTTTGTCATTTACTTTTTACGACAAATAATGGCTAATTTTCGAAGCGATTTTAACCAATACAGCATTAATCCTTAACCAATTAAATACCTTGAATACATTGTTCATTTAATATAGATCTATATGGCCCTTTACACCGCATGATTTAAGTGAATATTTTCGAAGATATTACAGATTTAAAATTTGCGGGACGTAGCGTTTGCGGCGGTACCGGCCGGCCGCCCGATGCGGCAAGAGCGTGCCTCTTCATGGTATAGGGAAAGGGGGATTGTTTTACTCCAAATTTAACGCGTGCGGGCCACGGGCAGTAATGAATAAATCAAAACTACTGAATCGATTTTAATCACATAGGCTATATATTTTATACTCGTGCGAAGCCGGAGCGGGCCGCTATGTTTTTATATACAACGTTCACAGTTTTTCTGTAGTGTAGTTAGTATCAGCATTGCACCCGTGCGAAGCCGGGGCGGGTCGCTAGTAGACTATAAGGTACAATGGGGTTGATGTATCCGTGTGGATAAAAACCCCTTAACAATAAAGAATTAAAAAAAAAATACTTTTTATTGATTGATGATATTTGTAATGTGTGTGCTGTCAAGGCAAAAGTACAAAGGTCGTTTCATTTAAATAACCTGATAACAAACCCCATAGGTACAATCAGTTTCTTAGCCAATATTTATCTAAAGTAAGCAATAAAGTTGTACAATAATAATAAGAGGAGGCTCTCGTTAGGCAACTGGATCAAGATCTTGATTCAGAGAGCGGTACTCCTGGACACGGCTCGTATAGTTAAGAGGTGCCTTCCGCCGGTAGCTTGGACCCTGTTCCCGATACCGGTGGGCTACTATTTTTCATGTTTATAAATGTTTTTCATTTTTTATTGAATTTTTAAATATATAATTTAAATGTACACATATTTGAATAAACGAAATAATAATAACCCCATCGCCGTATCTCTGCGTTGACGTCGTGGTGGGGCTTGCGCGCTCCAAACTTAGGTCTACTCTAGGTCTGTACCGGTAGAGTTTGCTTTATCGTAGCATGCCTAGGGTGAGGGGCCAGACTAAGAGAGATACAACCCGCAGGGCAGTTTTGTGGCGAACTGTTGGGCATTAGCGACCCCACGGACCCGATCTCCCGGGAGAATTCTTGTTCTTCTTCTACGGCTTGCCTTTAAGAATAGAATAGAATAGAATAGCATTTATTCGGCGCAAGCAACACAATATACAACAACATAAAATAATACAATACAAGTTGCAGTGACTGTGCCTGAACCGAAAGGGTCACCAACTCAGCAATTGCTGGGCGTCAAACACCCAGCGCTGGTTTTCAGCTGGCACCCCGCAGTGACGCACGGATGATGGTAAATAAAGTATACTTAAACAAATAAATATAATCTACATAAATATAACCCATAATTAAAATAAATATTGATACTAGTGTATTTGTGTGTTAATATTGTTATATAGTTCTAAATATTTTATAAAATGTGCCATGGTAGTATTGACCGGCCGTAGTGAACACTGACGAGGAACAGAGCTCCCACCTCTCTCTTGCCTTAATTGGCTGGCTTGAGTGGAGATTCGCAAGAGCAAACGTGCTCGGGAGAAGGATGTATAATCCAGTAAGGTGCTGGTAGGATCTTGACCGTACTTCCGAGATTTTCCTGATAGCCGTGGTATACCTCTCCACTCCTCAAGCACATCAGGATTATGTTGCCCTCTTGTTGCTACGTCACTACGTGCTAGCGACCGTTTTGGGGGCCCATTTGTTGAGTGTGCAAGTTACCTACCCCCTGCCTTTTTATCAATGGATTTTAATAACATTATTCAGGCAGGGGCCATAGTCTTAACATAGTTCCTGGCTACCAGTCCACTTAAGACTCCCAAAAAAACAATAGCCCTATTATCTTTGTTTCCAATTATATGTAGCAATAGTTTCCCTTCAGCCGGAGGTTGCCCTTGGATGCACTGGCATGGTGCATACAGGGATAATCACCGGTTGGTACCACGTTCCATTAAAAGCGTCTAAAAGGGCCTCTGTGAGTTGGTTTCGGCTCCTCGTATGCCTTCCGAAGGTCCAGGACCTCAGGGTCCTGATATAAATAAAGATATAAAAATAATAATAATAATAACACACATAGATAACAAGTGTCAAGTGTAAATGTCAAGAGTTCACGGTCTTTGAATTATGTTAATATTCTTAATAATTTCCTAATTATAAAATATAATTCTCGGTACCTACGTAGGTACCTACTAAATAGGGTTGCCAACTTTTTTTTACAAGAAATAAAGTATATTTTTATCCGAGAAGAATATTAAACAGTATTTTAGAAAAATGATCAGTATTTTTTTTTGTTTAGTGTTTTAAACAACATATTCATTTACAGTCTTCACATGCCTTACCACAATAAAATAAATAGTTTTTTCGTTCCGTTCTGAAACTCTATTATTGTGATTCTAACACTTACGAGTATAGTGTTAAACATTTTGATGCTGAAAACAGTATTTAAAGGTTGACTGGCAGAAAATAACTAAGGCATTAAGTCCGCCTCTGTACTTTTGTGTACATAAAGCATTAAATAAATAAATATTTTGTATACTTTATAACAGTGAAAGTATAACGTAGAAAAAAACAGTATACTACTGTTTTTACCAGTATAGTTGGCAACCCTACTATCTTCTTTGTTCTAATATTAAAATAGTGCTTGACTGCGGTCCTTCTTGATGGTAAACGGTTATGCAATCGTAATCGACTAGTTTATTACGAGCCAAGTCACTTTAGGCTCGAAGATAGCTAAATTATAATCGGACGGGAAGACCAATCGGGTTCATCGTCCACAAGTCCCTTGTGAACAATGTGGTGAGGAACGAGAGTGTATCGACCAGGGTGGCGTACCTTATACTAAGAATATTATCAAGATATTCGTTGGATGTCATACAGGTCTAAGCCCCGACTTCGACACACCCCGACGACGAAGTAGAGACCATGTATAAGGATGTATCCGGAGCCATGCATGGTCATAAAAACGTGGTCATGGGGGACTTTAACGCGAAACTGGGCAAACGAGACGGTGACGAGTTGCGAGTGGGGCAATTTGAATTTGGACGTAGGAACCATCGGAGACACCTACTGGCCACCCTTATGGAGAAGGAGGACCTCTACATGACGAATTCCTTCTTCAAAAAGTGTGAGCATAGACGGTGGAGCTGGCAAAGTCCTGACAATGCAACTAGAAACGACATTGACTTCAATCCTATCGACGAAGAAGCAAATATTCAATAATATCTCTGTGATCAATGCGGTGAAAATTGAAAACGATCACCGCATGGAAAGAGCCACATTGAATATCAACATCAAGCTTGAAAGGTCTCGACTCGTGAAGTATCTACGCTCCGTCCAGCACAGATCCAGATCCAAAACTCCGAGTGCTTTCAGCTTGAACTCCACAATCGCTACGAGTGCTTAGGGAGCTCCGTATATGAAGTAGCCTTATTTGTAAAACTCAATGAAAATCTATTCGGTAAACTGAAATCAAAAAGACATATGTTAAAAATATCCAATATACCACATAAAACGGCTCAGTTTGACAAAAGTTTCTTTGGTATGGCAGCAAAAATCTACAATAAAATACCTGTTGACATTTTGAGCACTAAGGAACTTACCCTATTTAAAAATAAATTACGTAATTTCTTAATCGATAAGGCTTACTACACGATCCAGGATTTCCTAAATTATTGAATAATTGTGTATTTTTGACATTTATAATTCTAACTTTTTTTTTTTTTTTTTTTTTTTTTATTTATGTTCAAGATAAAAACAGTATACATTTGACTTTTTTATACTAAAAACCACTAAAGCCATTACTGGCTTATGCATGGTTAGTGAGTTCGGATAAATTAAATGTTAGTAATAAGTTTATCTAAACTAATTCACTTTTTGCAAAAAGTACTTTTTTAATTCACGCTTTGATTTTTTAGGGTTGCTGAGGTATTTATTTTGTATGTCCACAGGAAGTTCGTTAATTATTTTTGGCAGAATGTATGTGTATGTTCTCATACCGTATGTATTGTTGTATCTAGGCAAGGTAAAGGTGTTCATGTTCGATAACGTTCTTAGTTTTGGATGACGTGCATTCTTAATTAAATTATTTATGTTATTAAATTCATCTTTTAGTATGGAAAGTTTAGCCATGTTGTGAACTGGCAATATGTTGCAATAATGAAATAGTTCTGAGTAATCATTTTGGTATTTTGTTTTAATTTTAGGTGGTACTATATTTTTGAGAATTCGTTGTTGTAATTTGTAAATTTTATCTAAATGTGTTTTGTAAGTTCTCCCGTAGCTACTGAGACCATAGCCAATAATGGAGTCAGCTAGAGCTAGGTATAGTAGCCTTAAAGTTTTATATGGCATTTTATGTTTAAGTACGATTATTCGACCCAGGATAGATCTTAGTCTATCACATAGATAGTTTATATGAGGGACCCAAGTGAACTTGTCATCGATTATAAGACCAATATATTTGTGTTCTTTGACGAACTCTAATTTTTCACAGCTACAACTTCCGGCACATGCAGTGTGCAGACAGTCATGGCTATGGGCTTTGATGGAAGGTGTGTAGGTAGCTTTATTATGTGAAGAATTCAACTCAATTTTGACATTTATAATTCCTACTCAAAAATGACATTAATAATTCTGACGCAATTTTGACATTTATAATTCTGACTCAATTTTGACATTTATAATTCTGACTCAATTTTGACATTTATAAATCCAACTAAATTTTGATTCAATTATTTGTTAAATATTTTCTTAGTACAATCTGTAATTTATTATTGTATGCCTAATTGGCAGGACATAATGGAACTGTAATTTATTAATTAATTTTAACACCTGTATGTAACCTATGCCCACAATAAAGACATTCTGATTCTGATTCTGATTCCGTGGACGAATATAATAATGGGTTCGTAGAAATTGTCCACACTGTCGGGTCTAAATTTTTCAAGACTCACCGTACAAATAAGAACAAAAGGCTCTCTGATCCGACCCTCGAGCTCATGAGGAAGAGGCGTGAGATGATTCTGCAGTCTACAGACGATACGTGCAGACACCGGCAGCTCAATAGATGGATATCAAAATCTTTGAAACGCGACCTTCGTCACTTTAAAACTGAAAGGATTAAAGAGGCGATTGAGCGGATCAAGGACTCTAAAGTTTTCACACGAGATTTGACTATTAGACAGAGCCAGCTAACAAAACTGAAGAGCAAACGATTAGAGCAGAGTCATTTCCATAAAATTGGAGAGAGAGAGATCGAGACCTTTTATGCGCCGGAATTGCATGACTTGATTCCGCCATCTCAACTCTACCATCTGACAACCTGCCGTACGGCGAATATCTACCCTTTCGTTGTTGAAATCTCTACGGTCCGGTCTAAGCGTTTCGCCTCGTCATTTATACCGCGTACGTCGAAGGACTGGAACGATTTGCCTGCTGCGGTCTTCCCGTCCGATTATAATTTGGGTGTCTTCAAGGCTAAAGCTAAAGTGAATAGTGGCTCTTAATAAACGAGTGCGCCTCACCAGCAGAGATCACTGCTTACCACCAGGTGGGTTCGCAGTGAAGCACAGTGCAAGCCCGTACAAATTTGACATCATTGTGTCAGCACTTTACGCGCTACGCGTGGTCTATATTTTAGTACACAATTATCACTCACACGCGTGCACTCATTATTTAGTTAGTATCATTTACCAGTCACTAAACGTTATTATTACGCACTTTTGCCTATCAATCAAACTATCATGATTGAAAAGTGTAAAGACCTTACATCTTTTTAGTCCTTCGAGCCGGATAAAATATAAAAGTTTATGTCAAATAATAAAAAAAAAAATATTACTTAATTATTTTATGATATTTTTCGTATAAAACATGTAAATGTACGCTCTGATATCTATCTCTGAAAAGGCTATCTAGTGTATGCTTTTTCCAGGAGTGGTCTAAGGTCTAGAGTAGATTGGAGGTGTGGTGGCACAGACCTGTCGGACTGGTACATTGTCTATCCCGGTCACCAGTGAGACTAGAGATGTCGTGCGGTGTTACGCAGGGGTCGGTACTAGGACCACCCTTGTTGAACATCGAGTACGACTACATGCTGCGAGGCGACCTCCCTGACGGCGTCAGCGTAGTCTGCTGGTTCTAGCACAGGGAGAGTCGTCCCGGGCAGCAGACGGTAGAAAACCGACAGGCTAGCAACTCGGCGTCGATGCTCAAAACTTTGAAGCCTCACCTCGACGAGTGCATCATTGCCAATTATCCTCCTGGCTCGCCTCTCGATTACCTAAAGTGCATCAAGCCGATGTCGGGCAGATCCGTCTCAAAGCTGAGAGCAATACTCCATACACGATCGAACTGGCGTTTGATAAAGTTTCTGATCTGCACCGTTCTTCTAAACTTGTTCGTTTTTTTGCAGATAAGCAGTTTGGAAGCAAATAATTGTATCTCCAAGAACAAGATGCTTAGAAACCCTCTCTATAGATACGGGAGTGAAGACGGAAGAGTTCCAGCTCATCTCCATTTTGGTAAAGAAATCTACGATAGTATGGTCAAAAACAAGGATATTACTGCACTGGTGAGTAAACGTCTTCCGCTTTTTCCAAAATGCGATCTAAATGTCGTGTAGTTCCTGGATTATTACTAGACTAGCTGTGCCCCGCGGTTTCACCCGCGTTTTTCTCGTTTCCGTGGAAATACCGAGATAAAATATTGCCTATAATTGCCTCCCTCAATAAATGGACTATTGAATATTTAAACAGTTTTCATATCAGATCAGTATTTCCCAAGATTAACGCGTTCATAAATGTATTTATTATACTCTTCAAAGATCTTATACTTACAATCATTAACAAATATATTTCGAAAAAGATTATTACAGGATTTTATGTTGATAAAAAACTCTATGGCCCATAACTCATTAATAGGTACCAACTCTTAACATCTTACACACGTGATAACTTCTAAACGAAATATCCGATTGAGATGAAACAAAAAGTATTTTACTTCTACATAAATACTCTTGATAACATAATGCTTAATTTCGATAAAGATTAATATTACGATACATATTTAACGTAGTTTTTTTTCTTCAGACGATTTAATAATTATTTTGAACACAAAATCGGTTATTGTGATTAAACCATGATAGCTAGATATATGTTCTCGCGGACTTTTTTGTAGGTCTTAATGAGATCTACAAACCCATAGTACATCATTTTGTTCTATTGTCAATAGTTTTTGCAGCGCACGCAAAAATAGGTTTTCGATTTTACACCTTGTGTTACAAAATAGCAATTTTATTACGGATCCCTAATTTTGAAAACAAAAAAACATAGCCTATAGCCTTCCTCGATAAATGGACTACCCAACACTGAAAGAATCATTCAAATCGGACCAGTAGTTCCAGAGATTAGCGCGTTCAAACAAACAAACAAACAAACTCTTCCGCTTTATAATATTAGTATAGATTTAAGACCAAAGATAGGTTTGAAGTTTATCACTAGTTTCTGAACTGTCTATGGTAGTAGGAGACCTTCTAACGCTGCGTCTTCCGGTACGCGGTCGCCACTCCAGAACCTTTCGTCCCCATCGACCATCCGTTCAGCGTGCCCTGTGCCCTGCCCATTGCCACTTAACTTTGACGATTTTTATCGGTCTATGTCGGTGACCTTGGTTCTCCTTCGGATATCTTCTAAGTTTTTCTTTGTTATGTTTTGTATGTAAAATAAAGTATATAATAAATAAATAAATAAATAAATCTTCATTCCTAATGCGAACATGCAAAGAAACTCCGAGCATAGCCTTTTCCATTGCCCTTGTTTTGACTGGCCTGTTGGTCTAGTGGTTAGTGACCCTAACTGCTAAGCCGGAGGCCGTGGATTTCCACCCAGGACAAATGTTTGTGTGATGAGCACGATCATTTGTTCTATCTGGGGTGTAATTTATCTATATATGAACATATTTAGTAATATATAAGTATGTTTATCAGTTGTCTAGTATTCATAACACAAGCTCTGCTTAGCTTTTAGTAAGAAGACGTAATAAACAAGAATATTCGACACCTACCGGGATTTCGTAATATCCCTGATAGGTATCGTCATTTCCCTACGACATGTCAGGGTTATTTGTAAAACACTAGAAACTAAGAGGGTGCTAGTTAAGAACATCATAAACAACAACTTTTGTTCTGTGACTTTTAACAAAACATAACACATTTACCAAAAACAAACCTTCAAGATTTCGTTGTTCTATCTAACATATTTCAACTCTGTATCTACTTACGGCTCCTGTTCACTGTTCTCGTAGTAATAGTAAGCAGGCTTCCGAAACATTATCATCACACCTAGCATTCGCACCATTTCCGTGTACTCGACATTAGAATATTGCAAAACAATATTGTAAAGATCCGCACGGCCAAATTTTGTTACTAGAACACGTATCACGCGACGCAAGCGCATCAATGCGACTGAACGACTAGTGAGGGTTGCCCGTAAATAGGTCAAGTTCATGTTCAGCTACCCTCTGCTATTGTACTATAGCTTGCTTCGCATAGACTTCGTAATATTTAGAACGTTCAATTTAAATATTTATATTTTTGTATGAAAATCTAATGAACCAAAATATGATACATTTTTAAAAGTCAAAGAACAAAAGTTGTTGTCTATGATGTTCTTAACTAGCACCTAAGGGGTTGCTAGTGTTTTTCAAATAACCCTGTATACTTATTGAACATCTTTTACTTGACAGGTAAACGCGGACACAGGAGAACAAATATCATATGGAGAGTTTGCACAAATGACAGCCGATATCGCTCTCTCACTCATTCGTATAGGCCTTAGAAAGGGAGAGGTGGTGAGCATTTGCAGTTCGAAGAGTTTCGTGTACCTACCTACTGTGGTGGGGATCATGTGCGCTGGCGCAACGTTTTCTCCAATGGATCCGACTTATGGCAGCTGTAAGTGTTGTTTTTTTTTTTATTTACATATATATCTAAACTAGTACTTGACTGCGATCCCACCTGGTGGTAAGTAGCGATGCAATCGTTGAAGGTTGATGGTGAGGCTAGCCTTGAAGATGCCTAAATTATAATCGGACGGGAAGACCGCAGCAGGAAAGTTGTTCCAGGCCCTCGATGTACGTGGTATAAACGACAAGGCGAAACGCTTGGTCCGGACATACCACCATTACCGTCTGGACGGACCACCGATACTTAGATCGCAAGTTTGCTATTGGTTGTGTTAATTATGAGCATGATCATATTTTGAGGCACGCATGCCCCCTCACAAGGCATTATAATGCTGATTATACTGGAACTACCCGGCTTCATGAACCAGTTCAAGGATCTAATCAAGTATTTCTTCATCCACAGTTCCTCTCCTCCATCGATTGAAGATATCGCGTCCAAAAGTCATGTTCTGTTCCCTGTCTGCATACACAACTCACAAAGCAACTTTCGAGGAAGTCGGCAGCATCGAGCACTACGTCGTATACGGAGACGAGGGAGCTGATGGAGCTATACTCTTCAAGGTACTTAATGTCACAATTTTCCTCTATGCGTCTGGCAAGACGCGAGAGGCGGGCCTGCTAGCTTCCTCTCGCATCTTGCACAACCCTCATTGGACTCTGCCATCATCATCACTTCAGCTGAAAGACGGCCACTGCTGGACATACACAGCGACCGATCCTGTTCGTCACGCAACCATCGTATTCCCGTGACTTTCATCAGGTCGTGGGTCTACCTTGTGGAAGGCCTTACAACGCTGCATTTTCCAGCGCGGTCGCCACTCTAGAACCTTTCGGCCCCATCGACTATCTGTAAAGTTTTTTTTTTAGGTTGGACATCATCCATTGACTTTTTAACACGCTTATATTAGCTTCACCTGTATATTTGTAACCAACGCCTTTGAGCTCGATTTTGACCAACTTTAGGCGATCAGATTTTCTTCAAACTTTGTACACCCATCAAAGACTGATGACAATACAATAATCGGTTTTTTTTAGTAAAAATTAAAAAAAATAGTTTAGAAAAACGAAAAAAACACGCTCTCATAGCATAGCGCATTGTGCCATGTTTTTCGTAAATAGAGCACTCCACGCTTTTTCACAATGATATTAATATTTTTCGTTCATTATTATTATTTTCTACCTATATTGAAAATTATTTTAAACTTTTTAGTTTGATATTGCTATGAAAGCGTGTTTTTTTAGTTTTTTTAAACTACTTTTTTACAGTTCGACGAGCACTGTGCCCACTGCCACTTAAGTTTGACAATCCGTATTTTAGATTATAAAAAAATATTGGACACGTATTTTTTTATTTTTTCGATTAAACAAAAAAATAACAAAGATATAGCCCATTAAAATTACGTGTGACGTCACCTCGTGCGAAAAATTGTAACACGGCGTGACGTTAGACGCCTGATCCGATAACCTTGGGTCGTGACGTTTAGTTCCAGTTCCTGAAACAGAGACGGGATCCTAACACGGTCCGCAGTGAGGTTAGTTCCCTCCTCCATAGACCCGTAATATGCGCGAATCACATTTTGGTTCATGGACTGAGTCCATTTCATGCGCTGCACACAACCACCGGCAGCGGGGACCCGGCTCAGGCTGGTCAGTTGTTATTAGAGAGAAAATGTTTTTTTTGCAATTTTTTGTTTTCTTTTCTTTCAAGGATTTCCTAACGGAGACTGCTCCGAAGCTGGAAGACTTTCAGCCAGTGCCTGTGAACGGGTGGGAAGACTTGGCGCTCATAATATACTCGTCAGGGACTACAGGTCTACCTAAAGGTGTACCTGTAACGCATCTGGGTTTGGCGTTGAATAGACAGGCTCCAATGCTGGTTGAGTGAGTATTGTTGTAATTACTGTAGGTACTTTTTTTTTTGTAAATGCGAAATTTGAAGTTTGTTTAGAATCAGTAACAGAATCGACTCCAATAATTTTTACACTATGTTATGTTTTTTCAAAAAAATATTTAAAAAACCGGCCAAGGGCGAGTCGGACTCGCCAATGAAGGGTTCCGTAGCAGCAAGTAACATAATATTAAAGTTCTTGTAATGTGTTGTAACTTTGATCGATGTTTTAATAATAGTGTATTTTTTTCGATTTATGACGCATTAAAAAAAAACTACTTACTAGATTTCGTTCAAACCAATTTTCGTTGGTAGTTTTTATAGTAATTTACATCATATATTTTTTTTAGTTTTATCATTCTCTTATTTTAGAAGTTAGAGGGGGGGGGACACATTTTACCACTTTGGAAGTGTCTCTCGCGCAAACTATTCAGTTTAGAAAAAAATGATATTAGAAACCTCAGTATCATTTTTAAAGACCTATGCATAGATACCCCACACGTATGGGTTTGATGAAAAAAAAAAATTTCGACTTTCAGTTTTAAGTATGGGGACCCCGAAAATTTATTGCTTTTTTTCTAGTTTTGTGTGAAAATCTTAATGCGGTTCACAGAATACATCTACTTACAGTACAGCTCTCATAGTTTCGGAAAAAAGTGGCTGTGACATACGGACGGACGGACAAACAGACATGACGAATCTATAAGGGTTCCGTTTTTTGCCATTTGGCTAAGGAACCCTAAAAAGGACCCAAGTTGGACACCACCGACATTAAGTACAAAACAAGTCACGGCAGGTCATAGCGGGAATTAGGAGCTAGCGCACACCTGGACGCAAGTCTAAGACAACCAGTCAGTCGCCTGGATGGCCCGGTGACTTTGTATTTTTGCTGGCTTAGCAAGCTTATTTTTTTTTTTTTTATTGTTGATAGGTTCACACTTGACCGCTATCTCACCTGATGGAAAGCGACGATGCGGTCGACGATGGAACGCGCTTACCTAAAAGAAACCTATTCACTCTCGACTTAAAGATTCCCGGGTTGTAGCTATCAGGAAACACAGACTCCGGCAAGGAATTCCACTCCCTAGCCGCACGCACAATGAATGTGTTCCCAAAACGTTTTGTGCGTGTTGGTGGGATATCCACCATATACCGGTGGCGCATAGCCGTACGTCTGGTAGTCCGATAATGAAACGGGCTAGGCTATTTATAACTCTATGATTTATCAAGATACAATTTTGAAAATTAGTACAAAGATTCTTTACAGTGTAAGTACTAGACAGGTGTTTCAGGTTTCCCAGATACTATAAAAGGTGGTTGCCTTTAGAGATGGTTGAGATCCTCAGTAGTCCTGAGTAGAGCTATGCGAATACTGACAACTGCTTGCACTGACTGGACAGGTCCACTCCAATCTGTGTGGTTCTTTCCTCAGAAGACCATTTGAGACACTAACCTACATGTTTTTTTTTATGGTGGGAAAAAACATACAATGAAAACCCCCGCTCTTGGGTGGAGCGGGAGATAGTGTCTTACCGACTAAAAGCCCACCACGTTCCTTCTAGCCTTGGCTAGAAATCGGGATCGGAATCCCGGCGGTGACGAGAGCGCCGTTGCCTGATGTGGTCTGCCTCCTCCTTTGCGAGCATTACTGCTTCGCAGAAGTCGTCTCTTCCTCGCTCCAGACCATGGCCTCAATCACGGCCCGGCGCGAGAGGTCTCCGCCGCCGATCGCCCCCACGAGGGCACAGCGAGACCTTTTATCTCGGGACACGTGGAGAATCGCGTTGAAATTAAAACCATATACTCGTACATAGGTACTCAGGCCTGCAATCTCTTGAAGCTGTGGAAAAAATCAAACCGTATAATTCGAAAACTCGCTGTCCGGCCGTCCGGACCGAGCCCAAGTCGTCGACGGCGCGCAAAGTTCCCGCGCGCCGCAAGGAGTGATAAATGATATTTGCAAGTAGGTTTTATAAAAAAAAAAAGGATGAGGAGTTGTCAGCAACAGCAGGGGCCCAGCTGAGTCGAAGCCTACTGGGGCCAGGGTTAGCTTTGAAAGGTAGCTCAACCCCGGCACGAACGGCAAGAAGACTCGTAAAGAAACTCGGAAAAGTTAGTAAGACTCTGACACTATCTCCCGTTCCACCCAAGGGCGGAGGATGTCATTTGGATGATTTTTACCCACCAAAAAAAGCAAAGGTTTGAGTACATAAAGAAATAAATAACTCTCTACTGTTCCAGGTACACAGGCAAAAGGCTGTACACCTCCAGAGAGTTCTACTTCTCATATGGCCTGTGTTATGGACTGGCCTGTCTTAGAGTGGCTGCTACAATAGTGTACAACACTGTCGCTGGACAAGAAGCAATGCTGAAGGCTATTCAGGACTATAAGGTAGAGCCTGTCTAGAAGGCCAAACGACTTGGGTAATAGGCTAGTGGCGGTAAAAAATGTAATTAGTCCGTCTTTTAGACTATTCAAAAATAAGGGACACGTATTTTTTTATTTGTAAGTTAAACCTAAAATGACAAAGATATAGCCCATTAAAGTTACGTGTGACGTCACCGTGCTGGATTTTTTCGCACGGAGTGACGACACACGTAACTTTAATGGGCTATATCTTTGTTATTAATAAAAAATACGTGTCCTATATTTTATTTTCAGGTAAAAATTATAACGTTAGCACCGATGATCATCACAGAGCTGATCAAATCGCCCATATTGGACAAGTATGACGTCAGCTCCGTGGAGTACATCGTGTCATCAAGTACTTACTTCCGAGAGGAAGCTGAGAGGGCTATTAAACAAAGGTGAGGTTACCGGGAGGGCCAGTTGCCAGGCATCGTCATCATTATGATCATCATTTTAACCGAAAGACGTCACGAGGAGTGACAGGCGGTCGCCTCCTTCTGCGATGCAGTAACGCTGACAAAAGAGGAGGCCGACCGCATCAGGCAACGGTGCTCTCGCCACCGCCGGGATTCCGATCCCGATTTCCGGCCAACACCACCGCGCCTCAAGAAGTTGTCAGCAACAGCAGGGGCCCAGCTGTTGCTTTTTTTAGGGTGGGAAAATCATCAATGACAACCCCCACTCTTGGGCGGAGCGGGAGATAGTGTCAGACTACTAACTACTATACTACACTACTACTACTACTGACTATAAACCCACCAGCTATCTTTCAAAACTAACCCTGTTCCCGGTAGGCTTTGACCCAGCTGGGCCCCTGCTGTTGCTGACAACTCCCTGAGGCGCGCGAGAACAGTGCGCGCCATCGCGTCGGCGACTTGGGCTCGGTCCGGGCAGTTCCTCAGACTCCCAAAATGCTTGTATACTCATCTTCCAGGATGCCGAATCTGGTATCAGTTCTTCAGATATATGCAATGACGGAAGCTGGCAGCGTTTGCAGCGAGATGAACTGCCCCAGGGCTACTAAGCCTGGGAGCTCTGGTCCTCCTTGCTATGGGTTTGTGTTGAAGGTAAGACCTCTTTCAAGTTACTCATCAAGTGCTATTGGCGTAGGTGGCAAGGCTGGCAAAATGCCACGGGCCCCAGGCCTGATGGGCTCCTGGCCTGGTAGGGCCTCTGGCCTGATGGGGCCGCTGGCCTGATGGGGCCCCTAGCCTGGTGGGGCTCTAGCCTGGTGGCTTCTGGTCTTTTGGGTCCCCTGGGTAGAAGGGATCTCTTGCCTGGAGGGGCCTCTTACCTGGAGGGGCATATTTTTTTGTGACGGAACTAAAAACCATGTTTTCTATAATCGTAATATGAGACCTTGCTTCTCGCCAAATTTCAGAATTATAAATCAACAGAAAGTACCCTATAGCCCTGACAGACTGACAGAATGACAGACTGACAGACCGTCAGACTGATTGACTGACTGACAGACTGATAGACTGACGGACAGATGAACAACAAAGTGGAGCTGTCCTCCTCCTTGCGTCGTATTCCTCAACGATGAGGCTCCCGCTTCATCACTTTCACTCGTACGGTATTCTTCCATCTGTTTCTGTCCTTGACCAAGTGATAGGATCACTTAAAGGTTCCGTTTTTGCTGACGAAAAAAAGGTTCGAAACCTCGAAGCTCATTTTTTCAGTAGACGTAGTAATGGCTGAAGTCCGAAAGAGACGGATATACTATCAAAAAGAGACGGTATTGTAACTGCATTTCTTTTCATTACCAGGTTGTTGACTTGGACACCAGGGCACCTCTGGGTCCTAACCAGCAAGGGGAGATCTGTATCAAGGGACCTAGTGTCGTGAAAGGTACGTATATATTGTTACAAACGTATTTAAATGCCGATTTACTAGCTGAGAACTTAAACAATATCCGATCAAAAATAATCCAAATCACAATTAACACAAGAATTTCGTTACACTATCGCTTGGGTCGTTAGATAAAATTTCATTTGACTGCAAACATCCTCCCTCCCTTCACGCAAATTTCGACTCTATTGTTAAACTCGGAAGGTATGAATTCCATTATGTACCTACTTACCTACCTACTAAACCTTATTTAATAATAATAGTGATAGGTAATTATGGTGAATATTTCTAGAAATTGCCATGCCTATGTACATACTTTCATTCTAGAAGCTTCGCACAGCAATGCGGTTTAATATTGAAACTACTCTTGATTTCTCTTCACTCGAAGTTATGGACCTACATTTAACTGGGGCAGACGGTCTAGTTGGGTTGGTTCGAGAAAGAAGTCAATCGTCGAATCCGACTCGGCTGGGCAGCGCTCGGGAAGCTACGCCTTCTCGTCTTTACCAGGTTCTCAAGACGAAAGTCTATGACCAGTGCGTGTTGCCAGTGATGACTTATGGCTCCAAAACGTGGTCGCTTACCATGGGCTTCATAGGAAGACTCAAAGTCACCCAAAGAAAAAAAATAATGAAAAAACCCAAAGGGCGATGTCAATCATATGCTCGGAAGCTATGCTATGTTTCCTTGCGTGATCACGTCAGAAATGAAGATATCCGCAGGAGAACCAAGGTTACCGACATAGCTCGCAGAATAGATGGTCGATGGGACCGAAAGATTCTGGAGTGGCGACCACGTACGTACCGCTTCCAACAAAGTGGACCGATGACCTGATCAGGGTCGCGGGAATCTGATGGATGCGTGACGCACAAGGCCGGTCGTTGTGGCGACGCCTGGGGGAGGCCTATGTCCGGCAGTGGACGTCTTTCGGCTGATATGACTCTTGATTTCATCGAAGACATGACGTGTTCAAGTTTAACGGCGTAACAATATTCCTATCTCTCTAACCTCTTTCAAGTAGCTCGGGGTCGGTTTTTAGTCTAACCAGTACCCCTAGCCAAGTTTCTAATCTGCAATAGTTAACGCTCGTAGAAAGTTTCCAATGAACGGGAATGACGTCGTCTCAACGCTCTTTCAAGTGATCAGAACAAAAGAATTGGCGGCAAGGTCAACTCGAAGCGTTCGACGAAAGCGAAACGGTTGTAACTTGGCTATGGGGGCAGAGCGGCTGCATGCCCGTGTTTTGCATGTAGAGTCGCTACCATATCAGACCTCCATAACCCAGTTACTAGGCAACACGATACTCCTTGAATAGAATGAATGGTCAGAATGTCGGTTGTCTGACTAACTTCAAGCACTGTCAAAGATCTGACAACCGGATCCAGGTGGCAGAAACGGCCGGCTGTCATCATTGTGCGGACTGCCCAGAGGACACGGTGGAGGTTTGCCCCACATGGGTGGGGTACCGCCGATCCTCGTGAAGGCGTTTGAAGGCGGCGTCCTCTCGCATACAGGGCTATGGGCCGGAACGAGAGGAAACGGGATGCGGTCGCCTTCTTCTGTGAAGCAGTTAAGCTACCGCTAGAGCCGACTGCACACGTGAAGGTTCGGACATGCTCACGTCCTAGCCGCTGCAACAGGAGACACTTGAACGTAGGGAGTCACAGGGTGATCTTCGCCTACGTGATCAATGAGTATGGGGTTTTTTTTTGGTGGGTAAAAATCATCCAAATGACATCCCCCTGAGATAGTGTCAGGCTCTTACTGACTAAATAACCCATCCCGTTCCTTCTTGCCCTTCGTACGGGGGCAGAGCTCCCCTTTCGGATAACCCTGGCCCCAGTAGGCTTCGACCCAGCTGGGCCCCTGCTGTTGCTAACAACTCCTTGAGGCGCGCGGGAACAGTGCGCGCCGTTGACGACTTGGGCTCGGTCCGGACAATTACAGGACGGTCGGACGGCGAGCTACCCATTGCTCGCCGTCCTTGTAGTGTTGCACGCGTGCCTTAAAGAGATGCCAGCAAAACTGCATAGGCCCAGCAGGGCCGATGTCTGCTAGGGCCAAGGCGAATTTTTAATGAAAATCTGGTGAACTAACATATGTCGAATTTTTAAAAGTCATAGAACAATAGTTGTTATTTATGATGATAGTAACATGGTCCTGAGAGGTTGCCGACATTGTTATACATATAACCCTGTATAGTCTGTCTAAAAAGTGAAACGACTTGGGAATTTTGTTTAATAATTAAAAAATATAACATAATATAATAAAGAGGTAAAGTTTGTTTTTTTTTGTTTGTAGGGGGTAATCTCTGGAAGTACTGGTCCGATTGTTAAAAATTTTTCACCGATAGAAAGCTACTTTATTCCTGAGTGACATAGGCTAGGCTATTTTATTTACGCGGACGAAGTAGCGGGCAAAAGCTAGTAGGCTATATTTTATGAACGCTGGCGAAGCTGCGGGCAAAAGCTAGTATTTGATACTTTTTATAAGTTTCTTCTGTTACTAAACAGTGATCAAGATCTCTTAATCAACCTAGATTATTAAAACAGTTTTGACTACATCAGATTTAATTTTTCTCTAATGGTGTTACCTACCACTCCAATCGATCAATGCCATCGATCGACTTCGGTCGAGGTTGATCGATTGGTGTGGTAGCTTTAATTTATCGTTAGCAATTTACGGCTTTAATTTATCAACGGATACCGGTCGACTACTCGATCGACGTTGATCGATTAATCCCGGCTATACGCCATCAGTTTCTTTAGAAATGTGAATTCCTCTTGTGAATCGTACTGATAATGCTGCTCGTACTATTATCACGGAGACGCCAACGCAGAAGACTTTCGATGCGATCGACATCGTCTAATCCATCCTAACTTTGATAGCTCGTCGATCGATAGTCGATAGACTGGTCTAGTAGAAATTATCGATCGACGTCGACTAATCCATTCTACCTTCGTTCGATGGCATCAATCGACGTTCGATCGATTGATGTGGTAACACCCTAATAATAATTACGCAATTCGTTTGAGTTTAGAATAGAATAGCATTTATTCGGCGCAAGCAATACAATATACCACAACATAAAACAATAAATTAAAAAATGGTACAGATATACAATACAGTTGCAGTGACTGTGCCTGAACCGAAAGGGTCACCAACTCAGCAATTGCTGGGCGTCAAACACCCAGCGCTGGTTTTCAGCTGACACCCCGCAGTGACGCACGGATGATGGTAAAGAAAAAATACTTAAATAAATATATAAATATAACCCATACATATTTATTTGGTACATAAATATTGATGCTAGTGTATTTGTGTGATAGTATTACTATAATAGGTATGTAACTAAATATTACATAAAATGTGCCATGGTAGTTACAAACCAACTTTCTCACTATACCCACAATATTTCAACAAAATATATCGCGGGAAACATAGTTTCTAGACTGGCTCTAGCTCTAGCAAGGGGAGATCTGTATCAAGGGACCTAGTGTCGTGAAAGGTACGTCCCCCCCTATAGTGCTTACGTAATACTTGAATGGCCCCTATCAAGCGGGTGAAACCGCAGGTGGAAGTTTGTATATGATCCTGATGACTACGTCGACTGTTTTCAGCATATCTAAACAACGTGAACCCTGACTGCAAGGACGAGGAAGGTTTCCTGAAGACCGGAGACGTTGGCTACTATGATGATGACGGATACTTCTACGTCGTCAACAGGATTAAAGAGCTCATCAAGTTTAACGATATCAATGTGAGTATACAACCTACTAGCTCGCTGTCCGGCCGTCCGGTAACTGTCCGGAGCAAGCCCAAGTCGTCGACGGCGCGCACTGTTCCCGCGCGCCTCAAGGAGTTGTCAGCAACAGCAGGCATCCAGCCGGGTCGAAGCCTACTGGGGCCAGGGTTAGTTTCGAAAGGCAGCTCGAGCCCCAGTATGAAGGCTAGAAGGAACGGGGTGGGTCTTTTAGTCAGTTAGAGTCTGACACTGTCTCCCGCTCCGCCCAAGAGCGGGGGTTATCATTGGATGACTTTTTTCCCACAATAAAAAAAAAGTAACCTACACATTTCATCATCATCATCATAATTTCAGCCGAAAGACATCCTCTGCTGGACTTAGACTTCCCCCAAGTGTCGCCACAATAATTGGTCTTATGCGTCTCACATCCTTTCGATTCCCACGACCCTCACCAACGTCATCACGTCCATTGCTGGACATAAGCCTCCTTCAAGTCTCGCCACAATTAATGGTCCTGTGCGTCCCGCATCCATCGGATTCCCTCAACCTCCACCAGGTCATCAGTCCACCTTGTGGGATTCCTTCCAACGCTGCATTTTCTGGTGCACGGTCGCCACTTTAGAACCTTTTGGCCCTATCGATCATCCATTTTACGAGCAATGTGTATGCCCACTACCACTTTAGTTTGACGATTCTTCGTGCTATGTCGGTAACCTTGGTTCTCCTGAGCATATCTTCATTCCTGATGGGATCACACAAGGAAACTACCAGCATAGCCCTTTCCAGATCATCATCATCATTTCAGCAGAAAGATGATCTCTGCTGGAGATAAGCCTTTTTTGTGGGGAAAATTATCCAATGACAACCCCCGCTCTTGGGCGGAGCGGGAAATAGTGTCAGACTCTTACTGACTAAAAAACCCACCCTGTTCCTTCAAGCCTCCATACCGGGGCTCGAGTTCCCTTTCGGATAACTCGGGCCCCAGTAGGCTTCGACCCGGCTGGGCCCCTACTGTTGCTGACAACTCCTTGAGGCGCGCGGGAACAGTGCGCGCCGACGACGACTTGGGCTTGTTCCGCACAGTTACTGGACGGTCGGACAGGAAGCTATCCATTGCTTACTGTCAAGCAACTGCACGGTAAGCGCAGGCGCGTGGCTGGAAATCGGGATCGGAATCCCGGCGGCTGCGAGAGCGCCGTTGCCTGATGCGGTCGGCCTCCTCCTTTGTTTATTCGTAAACATTCCAAGGTTCTCTTACCTCCAACCTCCATCATCAGACCAGCTTGATAGCGTCGGCATATAGGCACATGAGTATTTCAAACATAATAAACTAGTGCGCCTCACCATCAACGATTGCATCACTGCTTACCATCAGGTGGGATCGCAGTCAAGTACTAGTTTATAACAGATTAAAAAAAAAACATTAAGTCACTTTTAATTTTTCTATTATATTGTATTGACTTCACTTATTTCGTTTGTACCAGGTCGTGCCAGCAGAGTTCGAAGCGTTGCTTCTGCAGCACCCTTCAGTCCGCGAAGTTGGAGTGGTGGGTAAGCCACACCCGCAGCACGGAGAAGTTCCTGTGGCCTTCATAGTGCTGCAGCCAGGATGTACGACTACTGAAGAGGAACTGGTGAACCATGTGAATAGCAGGGTAAGCTGAATTTAGGTCTGTTTATTAGTATCTACCTCATTGTAGCGAAAATTTCGTTCAGCAGTGTCTTCTGATTCTAGTAAGATCTATGTGATGATGGCTCTTGCCTCTTATGCTTGAGGTTTCCGCAAGGTTTCGAAACCAGGCAAGGCATGAAAGCACCAAGTGGTCACAGCTCCGACTTACAAGATGTAGGTCGCGGGTTCAAACTCAGCCAGACGCATTACCACAAAATATAAGTAGAAGAAGTCAATCTACATACAAGGCGCGCTCGAGCAACGCACACAAAGACATCGCTCACAGACACGATGTCTCGGTCGCTTCTCGGATCACTCGTCGGACAATTCCGGCTCAAACGCTCATTAGTGTGCGTCCACCGAGCGTAGGTATAAAAAGTGAAGTTCATACATGAGATTGTCTTCTGTACCTATCTATTTTGTGGCATTACTTTGTGTAATTTATTTCGTCACCACTGCTCTCAAAAAAGGTGAAGGAAAGCATCGTGAGGAAACCGGCATGTCCTAGAACAAAAAATTCGAAGACATGTTACATTCATCAACTGAGTCTCGAAGATTTTTCCGGGATGCATTTTTTTTTTTTTTTTGATGTAGGTAATCTTCATAAAAAAAAATGTAGTTAACCTTGCTTTGTGCTAAATTTCAGGATTCTGGGTCAACGGGAAGTACCCTATGAATTTCGATCTTTGAGAGTATCAAAATATACGTTTTTTTGCGACATAGTCGTATCTTTTTAGGGTTCCGTAGTCACCCTTATGGTTTCGCCATGTCTATCTGTCTGTCCGTCCGCGGATATTCTCAGTGACCGTTAGCACTAGAAAGCTGAAATTTGGTGTTAATATGTATATCTATCACACCGACAAAGTGTATAGGTACGTTGACGATCTCATCACTGGGTCAAATAATGAAGATGAATTGCGTCACATAAAAGAAAAAGTATCAAAAGCTTTAAATTCAGCATGTTTTCCATTACGAAAGCAATTTAAAAAAGATTTTCCATGACAACACTCATGTTCAAAGAGATAAATTAATAACAAGTCGAATCAATCAAGCCTTTACAAAGTAAATCCAAGATTTTACCATTGTCACCATTTGTTGATGACAATGATTTAATTAGAGCTGGTGGCAGAATTCAAGCTTCTGATTTTTCATATGAAAAGAAACATCAAATACCTCTTGACTCTTCTCACATCCTAACTAAATTATTTTTTCGTAACGAACATGTTCGTCAGTTGCATGCCGGGCCGCAACTCTTATTAGCTGCAGTTCGAGAAACAATTTGGCCTATCAACGGTCGTCATCTGTAACATGTAGACGCTTTCAAGGAAATACCCTGCAACCAAAAATGGGCAATCTTCCTGCACAGCACGTTACCGTCGATTTTCCCTTTGTTTCGGTTGGTTTAGATTTCGCTGGCCCGTTCTTTATCGTTAACCGAAGAGAATGAATGAAAGAGAGTGAGCAAGAGTGACAAAATGTTACATGTGCTTATTTATTTGCTTGCGCTACAAATGCATACACTTATAAGCAGTAGGTAGCCTATCCAAGGATGATTTTCTGATAACTTTAAGACGTTTCATCGCTCGACAACGGTCGTAATTTCGTCGCAGCGGCTAAGGAACTAGGATCATTACTTAAAACTCAAAATCACTTGTTTTCCGACTTCGCTGCACAAGAAGGTATACGATTTAATGTCATCCCTGCTTACTCCCCTCACTTCGGCGGCATTTGGGAATCAGGCATCAAATCGGCAAAACACCATATTAAACGCGTTATAGGCAATCTTCACCTGACCTTTGAAGAATTGCAGACTTTATTTGCACAAGTGGAGGCAATACTAAACAGCCGCCCTTGTGTCCTTTGACCTCAAATCCTAATGATTTCCTTCCTCTCTCTCCGGGACACTTTCATATCGGGAGAGCGCTAACCACGTTCCCATCTTCACTATTAGAAGAGACAGATCACAGATTCAGAGATCATCAGAGATTTGACAGGCCTGTTGGTCTAGTGGTTAGTCACCCTGACTGCTATGCCGGAGGTCGTGGGTTCGATTCTGGGTGTAATTTATCTATATTATGTATGTATTTAGAAATATATCAGTATGTTTATCAGTTGTCTAGTACCCATAACACAAGCTCTGCTTAGCTTGGGACTAGACGGCGTTGTGTGATAGTTGTGGAATAAAAAAAAAAAAGAAGAAGAAAGAAAAGAAGATCCCAATAAGCTGAAGCGATATCAAAGATTGGAACAACTCCGACAGCATTTTTGGCGTCGTTGGCAAAATGAGTACATCAGTGAACTGCAGAAGAGACAGAAATGGATGAAGGACTCTCCACAGCTCAAGATGACCTAGTCCTGATCAAGGAAGAAAATTTACCACCCCTGTGTTGGAGACTTGGAAGAGTGGCAAAATTGTTTCCGGGACCTGATGGCGTGGTACGAGTGGCAGATGTAAGAAGTTCAACGAGCTGCCTTCGACGAGCTTCGGTTCGCTTGTGTTCCCTTACCATTCCTGAAGAAGAGTTTAAGTTGAAAGAGAAGCCTTTCAACTTTCAACGGGGGGAGCATGGCGCAGCTGCAAGCGCCTACACGATTGTGAACAGCATCACCACATCCTTGTATTAGTCACAGCTCAGCAAACTTCAACAGGAACGTAGTGACGTCTACCAATTATTTTTAGAAGATACCTGTACCCCTAGCCAAGTTGCTAATCTGCAATAGTGAACGGTTGTAGAAAGCTTCAAATGTACGGGAATGACGTAGTCTTAACGCTCAGTCACGTTATCAGAACAAAAGAATTGGCGGCAAGGTCAACTCCAAGCGTTCAGCGCAAGCGAAACGTTTGAAACTTGGCTAGGGGGCTGACTTTTGAATAATCATGTATTCGATTTCACCTCACGTATTCTTTTGTGATCTCTGTATAAAAAAAATTCGTTAAATATACTCGTATACACGTGTTACCACAGTTTTCGGGTTTTATTTACATGAAATAGGACCCTTCTTATGTCTCACAAGCAGACAAGAAGTGTGATAGGCAACAATTGGAAAAATAATGATATAGTCAGCATGCAAAAAAATAAAAATAATAACAGCAATAATACAAAAATTATTCATTACAAACACACGCACACACACCATTACATATTTTCCCTCTTTATAATATTAATATAGATGTAAATTTCGCTGTCAGGTTATTCAGCGTTATTCGTAAAACACTGGCAACCTCTGAGAACTGTGTTACTAACAACATACAACATTTTTTTTTACTATCAGTCTAATAGGTTGTTAGTGTTTTACAAATAACCCCGTTTAAAGCTGTAATATTTGTCCCGTGAGTCACCCACTGTTGAATGGTTCTGGCAGCCCTTGCTCTGCAGTTAGACAGACAGTGTTAGTTACTACAATGCGTTCCAAATGAGAATAGGATCGATCGCCATTTTGTGACGTCACGATTTACTGTCAAATCAAGGAAAGAAATTAAAAAAAAAAATTACGAAATAATTTGTTTATGAACTGTGAACGAAAAAGTTTAATCAGAATCCAGTTCTTCAATTTTACTCATCTCTGAGTTCTTCCAATTTTGCCAAAATTACTTCGATTTGACAGTACGACGAGACGTCAAAACATAGGAATCGGTCCTATTCTCATTTGGAACGCGTGGTACAAGCTTTTATTTAGTTTCACCTGTCCCGATGTTTGTCTGTAATCAATCTTGCAAATTAAACATGATCCACTTCTCTGTTACCGATGTCCGATTGAGCTGAAATTTTGCATGCATGTGTAAATCAGATGACAATGCAAAATTAAACAAGGAGCTGATCTGATGATAGAACCGGAAGGTGGCCATAGGGATTTGGTAGTTAAACGATACAACCCCATCGAGTTTGGACTCCTATGATTCGTCTTGACGAGTATTAATTATATAGGTACAGATCACGCTATAAAAGCTTGCTATGAAAAAAATATTTTGATTAAAAACTTGTTCAAGAAAAGTTTGAAGATGAATAAACCATTTTTTTTCCAGGTAACCTTCAGGTTGCGTCTAGCCGGTGGAGTCCGCTTCGTCGACCGTCTACCACGAGGTGCTGGTGATAAACTTGACAGAAAAGACTTGGTCCAGAGACTGATAGACGAAGATGCCAATTGAGATGAATGTGTGAGTAGTGTTCGGCTAGACTGGCAGCGCGGGGAAGCGGTGCAGGTGCGGGGAGCGGCCCTGGTGTGGGGAGCGGGCCGGGTGCGGGGAGCGGCGCGGGTGTGGGATCGCATTGTTCCTATCTGCAGTCAAGCTATCATATTGTTATCCTTATTTGCAAAAACTGACTAAATGCATTAATACACTCAATATATTTGTATTAATATATACTATTTATATTCGATCAAATCTGTTGGTTACTTCTTTTTATGGAATATGAAAGAAAAGGGAGTTAGTGATAGCGTGACGAGTGACAGGACAGAATGGAAGAAAAAAACGTGTTGCGCCGACCACAATTAAAATGGGACTAGGGCAGGAAAAAGAAGACTTCTTTTTGCACAAAGCTATCGTTGCAAATAAGTGTCGCAGCTAATAACCAGTTTTACCTGTATATTATTTTCATTTCTTCATTTAAGATACATATAAATTATATTTTTAAATATTAAAATAAAAGAACATTTAAAAATATAAATTAATTCATGTTATTGTGATTACTGGGATTTATTACTGAATTGTATGTTTTTCTTGTGTTCTATATAAAAGTACAGTATTCTTATTCATATTTAAATGGAATGTGAGTGTCGATCAAATACACATTCGATTTTTTTTTTCTACTAGTTTTTTAAGTATTTAATATTCGCATACAATGTATATGGTTTTCTGAATAAATCAAGCAATCAAAGATCAATCAATCTATTTTGAATACTTAAGGTAGGTTGGATCTTACCCTCTACTGTGATCTCTCTCTATCACTCAATGGTTTGCTGGAAGAAAACTCAACTTTGAGTTAAGCTCGCCAGTCGCCTTTGTACATGAACTCTGGACCTAGACCATGATGTTAAAAGTAAGATTGTTTTAATCTTGTTTAAGTGTGGGTAAGAGACAGAGCTATACAGGTTGTCTAGCGCCATCTCTTACCCACATGAAAACAAGATTAAAACAATCTTACTTTGAACGTCATGGTAACCCCGCTGATATCCACTTATTTGTTATTTATCATGGTGTACAATAAAGAATTAAAGAATTAGGTATTGAGTGTTCGATTTATTAACCATTCGATATTATGAACTTTCGAGTATTTAAAGTGTTCGATTAACTGACGTTCCATTATTTGACATTTGATTTGGCTTTTACACCCAACCGCAAGATATGCAGTCTCAGGGAATATTGCCTAGCTGCCCTTGTACATTGTCAAATAAGTAAAAGTTGTCTTATTTGGTTTTGTGGGATATTTTATTTTATATTAGTTATTTTTATTAAGTTTTGTTCTTTTTTTTACTTTTTTCTTTTATTTCTTGTTTCTGTACAACGCATTAGTTTAGACTGTAATGTTGTATATATAAATTGTAATATAATAAAGAGGAAAAATCATCCAAAAGACATCCCCTGCTCTTGGGCGGAGCGGGAGATAGTGTCAGACTCTTACTGACTAAAAAACCCCACCCCATTCGTTCAAGCTTTTCGTACCGGGACCGAGCTTCCCTTTCGGATATCCCTAGCCCCAGTAGACTACGACCCAACTGTGCCCCTGCTGCTGCTGACGACTGCTTGAGGCGCGTGGGAACAGTGCGCGCCGTCAACGGCTTGGGCTTGGTCCGGACAGTTACCGGACGGTCGGACAGCTACCCATTCAAAATCAAAATCAAAGCATTTATTTCAAATAGACCATTTACAGGCACTTTTGAATAGTCAAATGTCAGTCAGTCCAAGAAAAGTGAAGCTAAATTGCCTTCCGCAAGCCCGTGCTTACGGTGGTCGGAAATCGGGATCGGAATCCCGGTGGTGGCTGGGGCGCTGTGAACGCCGTTGCCTGATGCGGTCGGCCTCCTCCTTTACTAGCATTACTGCTTCACAGAAGGAGGCGACCGCCTGCCACTCCTCGCTCCGCACCATGGCCTATACCAAGGTCCGGCACGACAGATCGCCGCCGCCGATCACCCCCACGAGGGCACGGCAATGCTCTGCCCAAGCGGGGCACACCTCCACTGTGTGCTCCACCCTGTCCTCCGGGTGTTCCGCACAGTGGCGACACGCGGGCGGCACGTCTGCATGAATCCGGTGCAGGAACCTCCCGAACTTACCATGTCCGGTGAGAACCTGCGTCATGCGGAAGGTGAGGACGCCGTGAAGTCTTTCCAGCCACGCCTCAAAGAGGGGACTTACCACCATGGCTCCAGTAGGCTTTGGTCCTGTTAGGCCCCTACGGTTTTGAAAGTTAAAAAGAAGATTAAAATAAATCACAGTTATTATACTGAATAGGTAAACGACGAGAAAGCGCCTTCCTATTTACAAAAACGTTTAGCACAGAATCTGGCCATTTGCATCTAAATACATACGTTCAACAATCAACGTTACTTCTCAGTATCAAGGTGCATTTTAAACTGGCTAAGTGGAACCTAACAGTATTTTATCAGCTGTTTAATGCTTGGCACGTTTTTTCGTCCATAGTTACCGGTAACAAGCGGTCGTTGGCAGAATATTTACGGCTAGTTAGACAGTGGACTACAAGGACGAACATAGTTTTTTTCTTTTTTTCTTCTTAATTTCTTTGGCTTGAAAACTAAGGGTGAGTTGCACCATTTAACTTTAACGATAACCAAACCATAACCAGCTGTGAAACGTCCTCCTATTGGTCAATTCAACGATTTGTCAACTGTTAACGGCTTTGTTATCGTTAGGTATAGTTATATGGTCCAACTCACTCTTAGTCCTTTAAGTAATGTTTTCGTATGAATAGTTTTTTTTTTTTTATGGTGGGAAAAATCATGCATTGACATCCCCCGCCCTTGGGCGGAGCGGGAGATAGTGTCAGACTCTTACTGACTAAAAGACCCACCCCGTTCCTTCTAGCCTTCATACCGGGGCTCGAGCGCCCTTTCGGATAACCCTGGCCCCAGTAGGCTTCGACCCGGCTGGGTCCCTGCTGTTGCTGACAACTCCTTGAGGCGCGCGGGAACAGTGCGCGCCGTCGACGACTTGAGCTTGGTCCGGACAGTTACCGGACGGCCGGACAGCGAGCTACCCATTGCTCACTGTCCGCAAGCCCGCGTCTACGTTGGCCGGAAATCGGGATCAGAATCCCGGCGACGGCGGCGGCGATAACGCCGTTGCCTGATGCGTTCGGCCTCCTCCTTTGCGAGCATTACTGCTTCGCAGAAGTCGGCGACCGCCTGCCACTCCTCCTCGCTCCGGACCATGGCCTCAACCAAGGCCCGGCGCGAGAGGTCTCCGCCGCCGATCGCCCCCACGAGGGCACGGCGATGCTCCGCCCAAGCAGGGCACACCTCGACTGTGTGCTCCACCGTGTCCTCCGGGCATTCCATACAGTGGCGACACCCGGGCGTCACTTCCGCATGAATCGAGTGCAGGAATCTCCCGAACGAACCATGTCCGGTGAGTACCTGCGTCATGCGGAAGGTAAGGACGCCGTGAGGTCTTTCCAGCCACGCCTCAAAGAGGGGACTTACCGCCATGATTGTGGCGTGCCCAGTATGAATAGTTCATTTGTTTATCTTTACATTATGGATGTATTCTAATCATTCATATTTTTTTGTTTTTCATTGTTTTTCTTTTGGTGTAGTTAGATCATGTGTAGTTTCCTCACGACTATTAGATTATCTTCGTTGCCCGGTCAATGTCTCGTGTGTAATTTATTCGCTAGCTGTCATTATTCAACCTCGTCTGTCACCTCTACCGCTACTATCCGCCGGAACAAATCAATTGACGAACATCGTTGACCCCCGGACACTACCTTAATCGATAGGTTGATGTAACAACCATTAAATTATGACTTCTATGGGTGAAATTTTCGTATTGGGCAATTAATTTTTAATTACACTCTTCACTTTTCTTATAAAACTTTCGCTATTTGATTCCGCCAAGCACGTTCCTGGTAACTGTCCGGAGCGAGCCTAACGTGCCCACGTCGTCGACGGCGCGCACTGTTCCCGCGCACCTCAAGGAGCTGTCAGCAACAGTAGAGGCCCAGCTGGGGCAAAGCCTACTGGGGCCAGGGTTAGTTTCGAGAGGTAGCTCAGACCCGGTAAGAAGGCACGAAGGAACGGGGTGGGTTTTTAGTCAGTAAGAGTCTGTACTCTGTCTGAGTGTGTCTGTGTGTGTGTCTGTCTGAGTGTGAGTAGTAGTCTCCCGCTCCACCCAAGAGTGGGGTTTGTCATTAGATGATTTTCCCACCAATAAAAAAAACCAAGCACGTTTCAAATTATTTAAATGTGTGGTGTGTGTGTTAGTGTGTGTTATATTCAAAATTATTTATTTAATTTATAATTTTAGCATATACATTTTTTATTTTATAATTATAAGCAGTGACTGAAAGGTTGAAAGGAAATCGTTTGTCTTGGTATGGTCATGTAAAGAGGAGAGATGAAAAGCATGTTGCTAAAAGAGTTATGAATTTACATGTGGATGGATGGAGAGGGAGAGGGAGGCCAAAGAAAAGATGGATGGATTGTGTGAGAAGTGATATGAAAGAAAAGGGAGTTAGTGATAGCGTGACGAGTGACAGGACAGAATGGAAGAAAAAAACGTGTTGCGCCGACCCCAAATAAGATGGGACAAGGGCAGGAAGAAGAAGAAGAATTTTATGCATCTTAATTTATTGATACTTCATTCTTTGTGAAGTAAGTATCTATTGTACTCATCTACCAGTGATGTTTTTTTAAGCCAAATCTTGACTGGGAGAGAATGTCTTGTTGCATTAAGTCCGCCTATGTACCACTACAAGTTTAAATAAATTATGAGGCTGATTAGTGATTGCTTATACATAATGCATTTGGCTGGGTTTGAACTCACAGTTTACTATAGAGTCGTCACCACTGTGCCACTACTGTTCAATTTGAAAATAACATAACATTTTTATAAACGAAAACATCAAAATAAATAGCACATGAAACGGGCAGTTAAATGAATACAAAAATTAATCATAACTGCGGTGAAAGTGGCCGTTATTCTGTATATTATTATATTTATTATGCTTTATTATAATGATAATAGATACAGCTATGTATGTATGGTTTAGATGCTGGTCGCAGATAGCGTCAGCGATGGTCCAGTGATCACCAAATTATTATATCTACCAACTGTTTTTTTTTTTTGATGAGTAACAATCATCGTAATGAAATCCCCCTTCCTTGGGCGGAGTGGGAGATAGTGTCAGACCATGTCAGACTCTTACTGACTAAAAAAACCCACCCCGTTCCTTCTTGCTTTTCGTACCGGGGCCGAGCTTCCCTTTCGGATAACTCTGGCCCAGTAGGCTTCACCCCTACCACGTTTCGGAGCCATATGTCATCACTGGCAGCACTGGTCATAGACTTTCTTCTTGAGACACTGTGGTATGTTGGACGAGAAGATACCGCGCAGCTTCCCCAACGCTGCCCAGCCGAGTCGGATTCGACGTTTGATCACTTTCTCGAGAAGGATCGCATTAACAGGAACTTAAAAACACCTTCATAAAGGTTACAGAATTATAAGTGTTACATGTTGAATGTGTAACAGAATCAAAAATGTAACACTTATATATGTGTTTTCAATGTGTTAACCCAAAACACTTAAAAAAGTGTAACCGTAACATATCTGTAACAGATATAAAAATGTTAACAGTGTTAATAAGTGTAACAGGTAAACGCAGCGTTGCCAAATCGCATAGACTAGATAACTTATAAGAACTTGAAAGACAACAAACGAAATCAGTTTTAAATTGATATTTGGCAAAATGTTTACAAGTATTGCTGACACAATCATCTACATGATAATACGTACTTACTAGTATGTGTATTGGCAAATGTAGTGGATATTTGTGTAGGTTGACAACTTGACATTGACAATTTTTTGTGAAGTTTGCAAGTGCAAAGTATAACAGTTGCTTTGCGTTATTTTGAAATCGAAATCTTGCAATTTAATAAATAATATTTCAATGAATACTATAAACCTTATGTCAGACATAGTATTTACCTACTTCATTGACATAGGTACCGTTTTACATTTACCATGTCTAAGGGTCCGTACATTTTTTTTTTTGTGGTCGGAAAATATCACACACACACACACAACTCTGTGTGGTGTCCATTTTATATCGGCCAGATTTCCAAGGGAGTCATCATCATCATCAGCTTTTTTTTAATGTTCCCACTGCTGGGACTCAGGCCTCCTCTCTAGGAGAGGGAATGGGCCGTAATCCACCACGCGATTCGCGCGACGAAATTTTTGGTTCTAGGACATGTCGGTTTCCTCACGATGTTTTCTTTTATCAGTAATGAAATAAATTACACAAAATAATACGCCTGGCTAGGTTCGAACCCGCGACCTACAACTCGTAAATCGGGGTCATTACCACTCGGCAACCACTGCTCTCGCTTCGTGTCAAGGGACTATAAGCCTTAAATCCTACAGTAATCGAGATGCTATAATTCCTCAGCTAAAAAATGCATCGCCGGTGATTGAACTCCCGACCTCTCGTCTCGTCCGTCCGCCGCAACCTTCGACCTATTGTCACTACTTGTTCACAAATTACATCTACAATACTGACAAATGACTTAGACTAGGTACACGTATTACAAAAGTGACACTGAGAATAACTTTATTATAAATCTAAGGCCGTGATTAGTGCAAGCGTGAGGCGAGAGCGGGCGCGGTGGCGGACGCGATAGGGGCCACAGTTTAGTATCACAAAATATATAGGTACAGAAGACAATGTACAGGTCGCGCGGTGAATCAAGATCGCTCGGCAAAAGTGGAAGGGGCACGCGCAGTATTCAATTCTATTTGGCGACGTGCGGGCGGGTGTGCGCCGTGGGCGACACGTCATTGGTAGATAGAGTCGCTCTTCAATTCCCGCTTTGCGTTCTCGCGTCTCATTGGATACTGTTGTACTTGAGTACTGTTGCGTACAGCTTGTGTTATCGTATTAGTACAGGTCGCGCGATGAATCAAGATCGCTCGGCAAAAGTGGAAGGGGCATGCGCAGTATTCAATTCTACGGTCTATTTGGCGACGTACGGGCGGGTGTGCGCCGTCGGCGACACGTCATTGGTAGATAGAGTCGCTCTTCAATTCCCGCGTTGCGTTCTCGCCTCTCATTGGATACTGTTGTACTTGGGTACTGTTGCGTACAGCTTGTGTTATCGTAATAGTAATACGTAGTCGTAAAAAAAAGGTTAAAAATAAAGTTTTAAAACGGCTAGCCAGAAAAATGGTTTACGACGTAAAGAATTACGTTAAAGAAATAAACTAACGAAATTATTTTTTTAATTTTATGTTTTATATTAAAAAAAATATTTTTTTTTTAATTTACCTACTTACAAGATAAATTACAAGCAAAAACTAGTGTTATTATAAATGATAAATGATAAATGATAAATGATAAATGATCTTTATTTTGCAAGTAGGTTTTATAAAAACACTTTTACACGTCAATTTTTTTTTTGTCGTCGAATAATGCTAGATGAGGCCGGTGTTTCCTATCTGACTACCCTGAGAAGAAACACCGAAACAAACTCAGGGGTCAAAGTCTCTTTTAAAGTCCATACAGCAAAACATGTAATGGTCAAATCATGTGAGAACCATGCAGATTGAGCCTGAGATGGTCTTTTGAAGAAAGAACCACACAGTTCTAAGTGGACCTGTCCAGTCAGTGCAAGCATTTGTCAATATGCGTGTAGCTCAACTCGGGACTACTAAGGAGCTCAACGACTTGACGAACAATGCCAAAGAAAGGACATTTGGGTAGGCCACATCAAATACTCAAAACTGCCAGACATCATGTGAATATAAAAGAAAAGGAAAGAGTAATCCACATAGTTCTCACATTCACAATAATAAAATTTACAAAAGTGTAAATATTGCAAATTGTAAAAAAAAGTATATAAAAAAATCAGTCAAATAGTAATAATAAACATGTCATAATTGTAAAAAAATAATAATAAGATAAATATTTATATATATACAATATCATAATTGTAAAACAACAACAATCGTCAACATAAAAAAAGGCAGTTAAAACAAAAAAACATTCAAATGATAATAATTATAGTGAGTAGGTACTGGAGCAGGTCAATCCCAAGCCGTTTTATCCTCGAGATACTCTTTTACAGAATAAAAAGCCTTTTGGCAAAGTTTTCGCTTTACAAATATTTTAAATTTATTAATGCTAAGTTCCTGAATAGGACTGGGAAGCTTATTATAAAAATGTATACTTTGGCATCTAAATGAGCGTCCTATTTTTTTGAGCCTGGTGGCAGGAACCACTAACTTGTGTTTGTTCCTAGTATTAACGTTGTGAATGTCACTGTATTTTTTAAACATGTTTTTATTTTTATGAACATACAAAATATTTTCATAGAGATACTGAGATGGCACAGTCAGAATATTAACATTTTTAAATTTATCTCTGAGGGAGTATCTGGGACTTAATTTATAAATTGAACGAATAGCCCTTTTCTGCAAAACAAAAATCGTTTGCATATCGGCGGCATTCCCCCATAATAGAATACCGTACGACATGACACTATGAAAATAACTGAAGTAAACTAAACGGGCTGTCTCTAAGTCAGTTAGATTTCGAATTTGTCTAACAGCGTATGCGGCAGAGCTAAGTTTTTTCGATAACTTATCTACGTGTGGGCCCCACTGAAGCTTAGCATCAAGAGTTATACCTAAGAACACTGTAGTGTCTTCAGGACTCAATTCTTTACCTTTTATTAGCACACTAGTTTCTACCTGTCTTACGTGAGGCATCGTAAATTTAACAAATTTGGTTTTCTTTTCATTAAGGAGCAGGTTATTGACATTAAACCAGTGTACTATTTTTGAAAGGGCGTTATTTATGTCATCAGTAACCGGCTGCTGACGTTTAAGCTTAAACAAAAGCGAAGTGTCGTCTGCAAACAGCACTATATCATGGTTATCCTTTATGAGGTATGGCAAGTCATTGATATAAATGAGAAATAAAAATGGACCAAGAATCGAGCCCTGGGGCACACCCATTGATACTACAGACCCGGGTGATCTTTTTCCATTTACATCAACTCTCTGAATCCTATCACTCAAATAAGAAGTAAGAAGATCCAGAGAGGAATTCCGGATCCCGTAATGGTGTAGTTTCCTGATTAATGTTTCATGGAGAACACAATCGAAAGCCTTGGACAAATCACAAAAAATGCCCAGGACATCGCATTTGTCTTCCCATGCATTATAAATATGTCCTAAAAGTTCAACCCCGGCATCGGTTGTTGAACGACCCCTTGTAAAACCGAACTGTTTATTATGTAACAACTTATGTCTATTAAAAAATCTTTGTAATTGATGTAAAATTAGTTTCTCAAATATTTTACTAAAGGTGGGTAGCACTGAAATAGGTCTATAATTTGTGGGGTCAGATGTGCTACCTGTTTTAAACAATGGTATTATTTTACTATACTTCATTAAGTCAGGAAACTCGCCACGATCAATACAATTATTAAAAATAAGTGCTAAACTAGGAGCTACAACCTTTATAATAGACTTTACAACATCCACAGAATTTCCCCATAAATCTGTGGTCTTTTTTACATTCAAAGTGTTAAAGGTTTTAATTATATCCACATATGTCACATGTTCGAAATTAAAATCTGAATCACAAACTTTAACATTTTCTTTAAGCAGAGACTCTGCAGCAGTGGGTGATGAGTTCAGAGATTTAGTAGTTAATATGGGGATCTCTGAAAAGAACTTTTCAAAAGCTGCAGCAACTTGTGAGTCCGATTCGATCACGCTGTCATTAATTTTAAGGGTATAGTCACTACATGGTTTTGTAGATCTTCCAGTTTCACTGTTTATAATATTCCAGGTTGTTTTAATTATATTATTACTATTTTTAATTTTGGAACTCAAGTAGCGCGATTTTGCAACAGAGCATACTTTTTTGAATAATTTTGAATAATTTCTAACATACAAACTAAACTCGGCAGTGTTTACAAGAATTTTTTCCTCATACAATTCATAGAGTCGCGTTCTACTTTTATGTATACCAATGGTAGCCCATTCACTAAAAGATACATTACTATTAACCGACATAGTTTTGGGTATAAAAGTGGAATTAAATTGCTTACAGTACATATTAAAAAAGCATTCATATTGTTGATTCATATCATCTAATGTTGACAAAGCTGGTAAATTATTAATTAGTTTAGTTTTAAAAATTTCTAAGCGATTTGCAGTTTTCGGGTTAACAGTGATATTCTTTTTAGCCACTATGATGTTTGGAATTTGAAAAGTAATTAATTGCCCACAATGATCAGAATCTAGTAAATTTATAATGTCTTTATGGCTAGGTACAACATCGGTATAAATATTATCTATGCAAGTGGCACTAGTAGGAGTTATTCTTGTAGGCTCTAAAAACAAATTAACAAGATTGTAGGACTGAAACAAACTTATAATTTTGCTACATAAAGCTGAATTTTCTAATAAATTAACATTAAAATCACCACATGTGATTATGTACTTATTTGAATTACAAATCTTGTGAAACACTTCATCCATTACCTTTTCAAAGCAGTCATACAATCCGGAAGGGGGTTTGTACACACTTAATATAATAAACTGCTCCAACTCAATACAGGCTATTTCAATTGACCGCTCAACAGACAGACTCACAATATCCTTACGTTCCTTAAATTTAATGTGGTTACTAACTAAAATCAATGAGCCACCACGTAAGGCATTAGTTCTGCTGAATGAACTACCAACCTGGTGGTTATTAAAATTGAACATGAGCTGGTGGCTTTTAAGCCAATGTTCCGTTATACAAAGAATATCAATATCATTATGATTAAGGAATAGCTCTACCTCTAAATCTTTATTCATGAATCCCTGAATGTTTTGATGCACCAGGTTGATACTATTTATGGATTTCAAGATTTGATTTGAATGATTTTTGTTTATCAGTAAATTCGTGCTAGAGATTGACTCTGTTGTCTCAATTTCTAATTTAAATTAATATTAATGTCAATATTTGGTGCCAACTTATTGGCACAATCAATTATTAAGTCATTGCATTGCTCAACAGGAGCAAGTTGTTTAGCCAAGTTCTTGGCTGAAATAAAAAAATAATATGATAGCGACATAGCTATCTGTCTTTTACAAAATTTGGAAAGATAGTAATTATCAGCAAGATATCTATCTTTTGTCAAATAATAGTTAATACCAACATAATTGTTGGTGTCAATTAAATGGAACAATATATAAGTTATGTTACTAAGGTTCAAACATACGAAATTAAAAATAATTCATACATACTAAGAACTTCTGTGTGCAATTGTACACATGCGCCGATTGCCCCACTACTTTCACCGAGAGATCTTAATTCACCGCGCGACCTGTACATACAAAGCGCGCTCGAGCAACGCACACATAGACACCGCTCACGGACACGATATCTCGGCTCAATCGCCCGGTCGCACTCGTACGTATAATGCGCTGACGTGTGTGCGATCGCCTAGCGTAGGTATAAAAAGTGAAGTACATACATGAGATTGACTTGTGTACCTATCTATTTTGTGGTATTATGGTGTTCATCATCGTCGTGGTCACCGCTCCAGAACCTTTCGTCCCCATCCTTTCGTTCTGCGTGCAATGTGCCTAGCCCACTGCCACTTAAGTTTGGGCTATGTCTGTAATTTTGGCTCTCCTTCTTTTTTTTTTTATAGTTTAGATAGATCGCAGTCAAGCATTAGTTTGCTTGACTGCGATCCCACCTGATGGTAAGTAGCGATGCAATCTTTGATGGTGAGGCGCACTAGTTTATTAAGAGCCTATTCACTCTAGCCTTGAAGACACCCAAATTATAATCGGACGGGAAGACCGCAGCAGGCAGACTGTTCCAGTCCTTCGACGTACGCGGTATAAACGACGAGGCGAAACGCTTATTTCGGACCGTAGAGGTTTCAACAACGTAAGGGCGAATATTCGCCGTACGTCGGGTTGTCCGATGGTAGAATTGCGATGGCGGAATCAAGTCATGCAATTTCTGCGCACACTCTCCAAAATGCATCCTGTAAAACACCGAAAGGCTGGCTACCCTACGCCTATGCTCAAGGCTTTGAAGGTTGGACTTAACCAAATCTGGATCACCAATTAGCCTCTTTGCACGCCTTTCCACCGAGTCCAGAGCTGACAGGTGGCATTTTGCAGCACCAGCCCATATGTGACTGCAGTACTCCACACACGAACGGACCTGTGCTTTGTACCTGTGATTCCTAATGTGATCACGCAAGGAAACTCTGAGCATAGCCCTTTCCATTGCCCTTTTCGTGACTGTAAGCCTTCTGATGAGGTCCAGTGTAATCGACCTGTTTCAGTGCCATATATCATCACTGGCAACACGCACTTTCGTATTGAGACATTGTGAACACAAAATATAGGTACAGAAGTCAATCAAAGAATACAAAGCGTGCTGGAGAAACGCACACCGCTCACGGACACGATATCTCGGAGCGTCTCGGCCCGCTACGCTCGCTCATTATTGTGCGTCCACCGAGCGTAAGTATAACTAGTGCTAACGGTCCCAGAGATTAAGCGAGGACGGACAGACAGACAGACATGGCGAAACTATAAGGGTTCCTAGTTGACTACGGAACCCTAAAAAGTGAGGTACATACATGAGATTGTCTTCTGTACCTATCTATTTTGTGCTCTCAGTCTGATTATGGTAATTGTAGCAGCCCGATTATGTTATTAGTGCCTACCAAAATTCCTATTATGTTAATTTCTCATCCCGGGTTTTCACATTCTGGATCTGGCAACGCTATCCGTTTGTATGATAACATATTCCCGCCTTTTTTTATGGTGGGAAAAAATCATCCAATGACATCCCCCGCTCTTGGGCGGAGCGGGAGATAGTGTCAGATTCTTACTGACTATGACCCACCCCGTTCCTTCAAGCCTTCATACCGGGGCTCGAGTTCCCTTTCGGATAACCCGACCCGTCTGGGCCCCTGCTGTTACTGACAACTCCTTGAGGTGCGCGCCGTCGACGACTTGGGCTTGGTCCGGACAGTTACCGGACGGCCGGACAGCGAGCTACCCATTGCTCAGTCCGCAAGCCCGCGCCTACGGTAGCTGGAAAACGGGATCGGAATCCCTGCGGCGGCGAGAACGTCGTTGCCTGATGCGGTCGGCCTCCTCCTTAGGACTTATGCCCGCCTCAGCATCCGCTTACGCTCTTCACCCTGACCGAAACCTAAGATTACGCCACATTTTTCATAGAACAGCGAGTGGCTACCATCACCTCGTCTAAGCGACACATCAGTTTGGCAATCCTCTCGCTAACTACTGTGTGTCGTAAGCAGAGGCTGTGCGAAGTGATATTCTTGACAGATAGTTTGGAGGCCAACGAACTACACTAGTTCTTGGTTGTACCTACTAGCCTTTGATCAACTTGGTTGGTTAGATACAATGTTGCAAATAACTTGAACGAATAAAAAAAGACGTGTGGCACTCAGGGACTGCCGCGGTAAAGCTACTAGTATAGCCCTTATAGCATTTTTATCAACTTTTGCAATTATAATTATTTATTTATTTTATTTATGCAGTATTTTTTTCCTTTGTTTTTTTTTCTTTGATATTAATTGAAGTTACACTTTTACACATTGAATTGAATGTTGATTGTTTGTTCACTCATTTGTTTTCATAATCATCGGTCACCACGTTTAAAAAAACAAATGAGTGGGGGGTGTTAGGTTATTTTCGTTACGGAATTTCTGGATTCGGTCTCCACGCTCAAGGCCTGCGATAGAAGCTATGCAATAGCTTAAAAACCTTTATTGGTCATTTGGTACCTCACACATAAAGTTGGAAAAATTGTGTTATTGATTTAAAATTCAATCATATGTTATATATCGTTATACATGTGTGTGTAAATAGTACACTACGAACTACCTGCGTATCTTTTCTCTTTCTCTGTCAAATCCATCCAAAAGTTTTGTTAAAATTGCAAAAAGGGGTTAATAAAAATAATATTTGCAAAAAGGGGTTGTCATTGATGATTTTTTCCCACCACAAAAAAAGGTGTAGGTACAATAAAGAGTAAATCAATCAATCAATATTAATATTTTTATATATGCACCTCTTGGTTTTACAATTCTGCAGTCGCATAATGAAAAATAGAACTTATTTACTAAGCCTATGCTGCCAGTCCCTCTAACTGTCAGTGTCTTATCCCACGCTTCTAGAAACCGTAATTAAACAGTTACTACATGTTACATGTACAACTACCGTAAATGGCTGCAGTCTTCTTAGAAAAACAATTTATTTAAAAAATGTATATAAAAAATTGTTCGGTTCGCATTGTAATGTACATCATATATTTTTTTTTAGTTTTATCATTCTCTTATTTTAGAAGTTACGGGGAGGGGGACACATTTTGCCACTTTGGAAGTGTCTCTCGCGTAAACTGAAAAAAATTTGTTAGAGACCTCAATAAGTATCATTTTTGAAGACCTATCCATAGATACCCCTCACGTATAGGTTTGATGAAAAAAAATTTTTGAGTTTCAGTTATAAGTATGGGCGAACCCAACTTTTTTTTCCCCTTTTTTGTATAAATTGTAATGCGGTTCACAGAATACATCTACTTACTAAGTTTCAACAGTATAGCTCTTATAGTTTCGGAAAAAAGTGGCTGTGACATACGGACGGACAGACAGACATGACGAGTCTATAAGGGTTCCGTTTTTTTACATTTGGCTACGGAACCCTAAAAACACTAAAAAGTATAAAATAACTTTAATTTCGGAAGTCGGTGTTTCTATAACAGTTTTGTCTCTTCGTTATTTAACCCCGACATCCGAAATTAAAGTTATATTGTATTTGTCAGTGTTTTTTTAAACATTGAAATCAGTTATATTTTTTTGTGTACATTCAGCCGAACATAGAACCTCCTACTTTTCGAAGTCGGTTAAAAATGAAGGTTGACTGGGAGAGAATGCCTTTTGGCATTAAGTCCGCCTATGTACCACCATTAAACAGACAAAAGATGGACTCTAGAGACGATTATATGGAAGGGACCAAGAGGAAAAAGGAAAAGAGGGCGCCCTCGAAAGAGGTGGATAGAGGATATAGAAGAGGTAGCGGGAAGTGAATGGAGGGAGAAGGCTATGGATAGAGAACTCTGGAAGACGCTGGAGGAGGCCTTTACCCGTGAAGGGGTTCCGATCAATGGTACTGAAGAAAGTAACGACAGCGAGTAGAAGAAAAAGAAAAACAAATTTATATATACTTAAACTTATTTAAAAGTATATTTGTAATACCTATATATTAAAAAAAAAACATGTACCTAAATAACAATTGTAGATTGGAAATAAACGGGCTTTATTATTATTATTATGTACCACCAATATGCATGAAGTTTCAATAAATAAATTAATATAAATTAAAAACAGGTGCGACAAATCAGAAAATAATATAATAAAATATTATTATATTATATTATTTCCTGATTTGATTTGATTTTGTCGTACCTGTTTGTCACGCATTATATTATAATATAATATAATATAACACTTATGTTTCCATCAGCTTAGTCATGGAGCGGCGCTTTTAATACTTGCGTTCCCATAAATTAAGACTCAAGGACGCATAATTTATCTTTAATAGATATCTACAATGCATTCATGTAGTACTAATCGACACGAGCGGCGATGGTGAATCATTGAAACGTCGTAATAGCATTTGTAATGAGTGGTTGTTCGCCAGCAGATGGCCAATTCTGGCTACCTCCCCGATTTATGTCAAGTTTGTGAGCTTGCATGCAAATGCGACCGCGTACCGGCAGACGCGTTGGAAGGCCTCCTACAAGGTGGACCGATGACCTGGTAAAGGTAGCGGGAAACCGATGGATGCGGGACGCACAGGAAAGTTCGATGTGGCGACGCTTGGGGGAGGCCTAAGTCCAACAGTGGACGTGTATCGGCTGAAATGATGATTAAATCCAAATGCCATTATTAGTGGACTGCAGATTTGATTAGTTTCGGCCAAAAAGTTTTTTTTTAGGAGGGAAAATCATCCAATGACATCCCCCGTTCTTGGACAGATTCTTGGCCCCAGTAGGCTTCGACCCTGCGGACGGCAAGCAATAGGCAGCTCGCCATCCGACCATCACCAGCCTTTTTAATGTTCCCACTGCTGGGACTCAAGCCTCCTCTCTAGGAGAGGGAATGGGCCATAGCACACCACGCGGGCCCCGTGCGGGTTGGTGAATGTCACATGTTTTCGAATTTTTGGTTCTAGGACATGCCGGTTTCCTCACGATGTTTTCCTTCACCGTTTTGAGAGCAGTGGTAATGAAATAAATTATACAAAGTAATGCGCCTGGCTGGGTTCGAACCCGCGACCTACAACTCATAAGTCGGGGCCGTTACCACTGCTCCCACCGTAACCGTCCGTACGGAACCCAAAAAGTCGACAGTGCGTATTGTTCCACGCGCGCCTCAAGGAATACGCTAGTTGCCGTAAAAAATGTAATTAGTCCGTCTTTTAAATTATTCAAAAATAAGGGACAAGTATTTTTTAATTTGTAAATTAAACCAAAAACTACGGAACCCTAATGACAAAGATGTAGCCCATTAAAGTTACGTGTAATGTCACGCCGTGCTGCAGTTTTTCGCACGGGGTGCGTGCGTCACACGTAACTTTAATGGGCTATATCTTTGTTATTCTTTGTTTAATCGAAAAAAAAAAATACGTATCCAATATTTTTTTATAATCTAAAATAAGGACTTAATAAAATGTAATTATTTTGAATAGGGTAGTTTCCAGGGTCAATTATTTTGACCCTGGAAACTTAGCTAACTTAAACTCAAAGGAAGATTCGGCCCCGGTATGAAAGGCACGAAGGAACAGGAGTGAGTTTTTTGTTATTAAAAGTCACAAACTCCCGCACCGCCCAAGGGCACGGAGATGTCATTGAATGACTCCCATCTATAAAAAAAAAACCTTCTGATGCCCTTTATTTTAAATCGAGAAAAAAGAAATCGTATAACACAATTAGGAAAAAACTACATATGCAGTTAATAAGTCCCAATTATATCTTCACCCATGAAGCTTGTTTATACGTAAGCAAGCAGTAAGCACTTCTACACATTATAAAATTAACGCAAACCAAACAAAAAAAGAGGTTTACCGACAACAATCACAGTTTGTACTAAGTATAATGCTGCTAAATTTGAAAGACGTGTGCGTTGTGTGGAATAGTGAGAAGAACGTACTTTGCGAATTGGTCGGGTTATACTTGTTGAGATTATAAGGCTATGCGCACAGATGCGATTTTTTAATAATTTTATTTTTATTTTATTTGTTATTTAAGTTTGCTACAGATATTTCAACTTAGTTAACTGACTGCAGAGCCGTAGCCACCGCTATATCTGCCGAATCAATGATACGGGGACTCCACGCTACAGGCTCCCCAATACGACGTGTGCAAAAACTCGTTACGTGTTATCTACAATCATCTTGTATTGATAAGGGACTACTAGAGAATAAATAATGAAAAAAATATATGTATAATGTAGGTATAATGGAGAGCAGTGATGACCGAGTGGTAACGGCCCCGACTTACGAGTTGGAGGTCGTTGGTTCGAACCCAGTCAGGCGCATTACTTTATATAATTTATTTCGTGAAAACATCGTGAGCAAACCAGCATGTCCTAGAACCAACAATTCGAAGACATGTGACATTCAACAACACGCACTGGGCCCGCGTACTGGATTACGCCCGATTCTCTCTCCTAGAAAAGAGCCTTTTTTTTTCGATGGGAAAAATCATCTTATGACAACCCCCGCTCTTGGGCGGAGCGGGAGATAGTGTCAGACTTTTACTGACTAAAAAACCTATCCCGTTCCTTCAAGCCTTCATACCGGGGCTCGAGCGCCCTTTCGGATAACCCTGGCCCCAGTAGGCTTCCACCCGGCTGGGCCCCTGCTGTTGCTGACAACTCCTTGAGGCGCGCGGGAACAGCGCGCGCCGTCGACGACTTGGGCTTGGTCCGGACGGTTACCGGACGGCCGGACAGCGAGCTACCCATTGCTCACTGTCCGCAAGCCCGCGCCTGCGGTGGCTGGAAATCGGGATCGGAATCCCGGCGGCGGCGGCGAGAGCGCCGTTGCCTGATGCGGTCGGCCTCCTCCTTTGCGAGCATTACTGCTTCGCAGAGGTCGGCGACCGCCTGCCACTCCTCCTCGCTCCGGACCATGGCCTCGACCAAGGCCCGGCGCGAGAGGTCTCCGCCGCCGATCACCCCCACGAGGGCACGGCGATGCTCCGCCCAAGCAGGGCACACAACGATTGTGTGCTCCACCGTGTCCTCCGGGCGTTCCGCACACTGGCGACACCCGGGCGTCACTTCCGTTTTGATTCGGAACAGGAACCTCCCGAACTTGCCATTTCCGGTGAGGACATGTGTCATGCGAAAGGTAAGGACGCCGTGAGGTCTTTCCAGCCACGCCTCAAAGAGGGGACTTATCGCCATACTAGAGAAGAGGATTGAGTCCCAGCAGTGGGAACATTAAAAAAAAAAAGGATGACGATGAATGTATAAGGTATAGCTAGCTCCGCCCGTTCTAGCATTTTCTACATAAGACCACAACAAAAGCTCAACCTTTCCTAATTCAGTATGCTCAAATAAACGAGCTAAAAAAAGTAACAAATGTTTGATACGGGGCCCCTGAGGATGGATTCCTTGGTTGGCCGAAGGTTCCATTGGGTTTTCCATCAGGAATTACTCTATTCTTTTTTAGTAGATAATTAATAATAATAATATTCCACAACTATCACACAGCGCCGTCTAGTCCCAAGCTAAGCAGAGCTTGTGTTATGGGTACTAGACAACTGATAAACATACTTAAATATTTCTAAATAAATACATATTATAGATAAATTACACCCAGACACAGAACAAATGATCGTGCTCATCACACTAACATTTGTCCTGGGTGGTAATCGAACCCACGACCTCCGGCATAGCAGTCAGGGTCACTAACCACTAAACCAACAGGCCTGTCTATACCAGCCCCAAGTTTGTAAGTTGATGGTGTAACACCTCCATACCTTAAAAAAGTACGTAATGCAGTTGGTCCTGCGCCTAATTTTGCTCTGGTTTCTAATTTTGCCCCCGTAAGAAGTGGCAAAATTAAGTGTTTTTTTTTTCATTACTGATGGGTTCGCGGTTCATCACTATCTCACGATGGTAAGCAATGACGTGGGTGACGATGGATCACACTAACCTCGAAGTAACTGAAGTAACCTATTCACTCTTGACTTAAAGACCCCTATAATATATAATATAATAATAATTATATTCCACAACTATCACACAACGCCGTCTAGTCCCAAGCTAAGCAGAGCTTGTGTTATGGGCACTAGACAACTGACAATCATACATATATATTTCTAAATACTTACATATTATAGATAAATTACATCAAGACATAGAACAAATTCAAATCATACTTATCACATAAACATTTGTTTTGTGTGGGAATCGAACCCACGGCCTCCGGCATAGCAGTCACTAACCACTAGACCAACAGGCCAGTCAAAACCACCCCTAGATTATAGCTATTAAAAATCGCAGACTCCGGCAGGGAATTCCACTCCATAGCTGTACGCATAAATAATTAATATGTTCCCAAAACACTTTGATGTATGTGTAGGATGATGCTATTATACCTACCTACCACATAATAATAAGATGCTGATATGCTTCCAAAGTAATTTGCGATACTTATCAGCAAATTACTACAATCAAAGTACATTCGCTAGCAAGCAACCATGGTGTTTCTTGCACGTTCTTCTCCATGGAGATCTACGCTTTGGAACTTGCAATTTAGCTTCACTTTTGTGACTAACTGACATTTTGACAATTCAAAATTTGTCTATTTGAAATATGCGTTTCTGATTTCTAAGGCGAACATTACACGGTAGTTTTTGCTGTCAGTTTTGTCACAATCAAAGTTTTGATTGACGAAAATCCTACCGTATAATGCGATGATTGACGCTTTTTAGTATTGATTGACGAAAACCATCATTCATGATTGATCGAATTGATTGACGCTTGCATAACCGTGTAGTCGCCTTAGACCCACAGGTCAGTAAAACAAAGTATATTCACTAGCAAGCAATCGCATGCAAGTCGGTAATATGCAGCCAGCCTTACCGAAGTAGAGGGGAGACCCCAGTACCCCATATGCAAGTTTTTTCTTTTCTCGCTCGCCAGTCATACTCCGTGCCTTTGACAGTGCGCTCACAGTGTTGCCACAGAATAAAATAAGTTTTTTTTTTTTAAATCAAGGCTACGCAAGTTACGAAGGTAAGTCAACCTTATTCGTGATTGTGTTTTTACTATCGTATTATGTTTATTGTGCAAACTGTTGTGTGTAATATAATACAGTTTAAGATTTTGCGCGGTTTTATAGTATATTTTGTGGATACAGAAAATAATAAAATTCGTAAGTAGGTACCTATAGTTTTTGAATTGCGTTTTTTGTGTGTGTTGCAATTAATACTAAATGCTATTTATATTAAAAATGTTAACGAATTATTTCGGTTTAAAAATGAATGTCTAAGTTAATAATTATACACTAATAAACACTATAAAGAGGTAAAGTTTAATTTTTTTTTGTTTGTAGGAGGTAATCTCTGGAAGTACTGGTCCGATTGCTAAAATTTTTTTACCGATAGAAAGCTGCTTTATTTCTGAGTGACATAGACTATATATATTTCATGTAAGCGGGCGAAGCTGCGGGCAAAAGCTAGTTGCCTACTTAAAAATTACACATATAATGTTATAGTAATTCGAAGACATGTGACATCCACCAACCCGCACTGGGCCCGCGTGATGGAATACAGCCCATTTCCTCTCTTAGAGAGGAGGCCTGAGTCTCAACAGTGGGAACATTAAAAAGCTGATTATGCTACCTACTTACTGTACTTACAGCCTTTTTTTTAATCGTTGATTTCTCCAATCAGAAAACGAATCTAGTTAGACAAAGAAACAATGATATTTGTAAAACAACTGGTCAAGTGCGAGTTAGACTCGCACACGAAAGGTGCATTTTTTTGAGATGGGAAATTGTCAGACAATTGCTCCAGCTCTGGGTGGGGCGAGAGGGGATGTCAGACTTTTACAGACTTTTAGTCTGTCTCCTTTAGTTGGCAGGACTATAATATAATAATAATATTTCACAACTATCACACAACGCCGTCTAGTCCCAAGCTAAGCAGAGCTTGTGTTATGAGTACTAGACAACTGATAAATATACTTATATATTTCTAAATACATACATATTATAGCCAAATTACACCCAGACAAAAAACAAATGATCGTGCTCATCACACAGACATTTGTCCTGGGTGGGACTCGAACTCACGACCTGCGGCATAGCAGTCTGGGCCACTAACCACTAGACCTGTAGGCTAGTCAAAATAAACTCTTTGAAATAATCCTTCAGCCCTAGTTTTTTAGTATTTTATTTTAGGTGGGAAATGATTTAATGACTTCTCCCGCCTTTGGGTGGAGCGAGAGACCGTGTCAGACTACTGTCTAAAAACTCCTGTCACTTTCCCTTCGTTCCAATACAGCGGGGTTCACATTCCCACAACCCTTTGCCCTGGGGTCCAAAACTTGTAAGGAGAAATTTTCTTTTACGCAGGCGAAGACACTGGCACAAGCTAGTATAATTTTAATATTAGTCGTAATATTATTACAAGCAAGTCCATATCAACATCAATTTATAACAATAATAATTAGTTCATTTAGTGTCAATACACTATAATTAGACCTTAGTAGACCTTATTAGTACTTTCGGCTGTACATTAATAGGTCAAACAGTCAGTTTCTCTTTTTATACAACCCTAGCTTTTGTCCGCGGGTTTGCGTGCGTACTTAATATAGCCTATGTCACACAGGAAAAAAGCAGCTTTCTATTGGTCAAAAAATTTTAGCAAACGGAGCAGTACTTCCAGAGATTACCTCCTACAAACAAAAAAACATAAAAACAAACTTTACCTCTTTATTATATTAGTGGAAATAATTACTTAACTGAATATAGTTTGTTCAGGATCTGAATTGATTGCAATAGTTTTTACATTTTTAAATATTTTTTCCCAAAAATATTTTAACAGTTGGAAAACACCAAGTACATATAGCGGGCACTAGCATTAAGCTGGTTGCAAGTGTGAAACAATCCTTCAGTCGCCTGGATGGCCCGGTGACTATGTATTTTTGCTGACATAACATTAACCTTTCAGATACCGTCAATTTGAAACACAATAGTAAGACAATAGACTTATAACTTTGTGATTATTTATGATACAGTTAAGGGCCAAGCGCCCGAAAAGTGCCATAAAATAGTGATTTTCTGAGGCCTACTCCTCCGTAACGGCTAGGTCAAATGGTTTGAAAAAAAATTATGTTTATTACAGATTCATGAACAATAATATCAACATTTGATTTTTTCGTGCAATTAATACTTTTGTCAAAAAAAAATATTTAGCAATTCGCAACTTTTCGCAACTTTTCCCTACTCCTTCAAAACGGCTTGGACCTTTAGAAACATTTTTACACATAAAAATTGGTGGTTAAATATTCTTCAAAGTGAACATTGCATTTGTAAATCAATCAATATCTCGCAGAGAAAATGGGTGTAAAGCGCTTTCCGGGCGCTGCGGGCCGCAAATAAATGCACAGATTTGCGTACTGCCGCCTAGGCGAGTGCGAGAGTTGCGTTCACATAATTTCGGCCAGATGGTTCAAGGAACTATACGCCTTAAGAAATGTACATAGAAATACTAGACACGTGTTTTGTCACAAAGTCAAATCACAAAGTTATAAGCTTGTTATGTCAGCTAAAATACCTTGTCACCGGGCCATCCAGTCGAATGAGGGGTTGTTTTGAACTTGCACCTAGCTCTTTGCTGACGCCTAATACCTGCTATGAGTTTTCGTCACCAGTCTTGTCCTTAGTGTCGGTGGTGTACAATTAATAAAAATAAATAAAATAAAATAATCTTTAATTCGGATTAGTGACACACATGGGTTAGTAAACAATTGAGAGAAAATTTATGACATTATTTAATTTTTTTTGGCAAAAAAAAAATATATATATAACTTCTTCTTCTTCTTCCTGCCCTTGTCCCATCTTATTTGGGGTCGGCGCAATACGCTTTCTTCTTCCATTCTACCCTGTCACTCGTCATGCTATCACTAACTTCCACTATTTTTTTTAAACGACTAGCAACAGCATTCCCAAGGAGGGTTAGTGTCAGGCAGGCGGCCGACTGTAAAACAGTAGCCATATCCTTTAGCAATATGTTGAGTACAAAAAAAAAATATAACATGGTGTAAAAATGATTGGAATCCATTCAGTTACTAATTCTGAACAAACTTCAGGTTTCGTTTCGTATAAACTACAAATAACGTTGTGAATAGATGTAAATCTTCAAAAACAAGGTCCTCCAACAGACCTCTGTATGATCACGAGATTCGTGTCAAAATCGATTGTAAACCGGTTCTTTTAATTAAAAAAACAAACACATCGCCTGCGCGAATACTTCCTCAAACAAAGAACGCACGAATGAGTACATTGTTTACATGTACTTATCTCCTTGCTAGAGTTACCAACCGTACTCTAAAATAAAGTATTGTACTCTACAAGGTGTAAGGGACAGGGGACTTACCGTGAACTCTTATAGCAGGACTGAAGTTGAACTGCCCGGCATTTTTGTACTATGACTTCGTTATAGCAGGCCTATATAGTAGGCCTGTAACAGCTGGCCTGTTAAGTGACGTTTACGAAATCCGCTCAAGATTCGTTCACCTTTTTTTGGATAGACTCTTTTTACTCTGGCATGCTATTTGACGTGTATTTTACAGCAGATGACCGTCTTTTGAGCGTCTATTACGTCAAATATAATGCATGCAGTATACACAATATAAATGTTGCAGTGCCCTTCCGGGGTCCATGTTTGAGACAGTATAATTATATAACAACTATTTACAACATGTGTGCAAATAAATAAATAAACGTTCATCTCTGTACAAAAGTCGTTCAACTTTAGAACTGTCATGGTACGGTTTTAAGCGACTCAGAAGCGGGTCTGCTTTTGAAAGGAATTTGACTCACAGAGAATTGAATGTAAGATATATAAGAGGTAATGGTAAGCCCCCAGGTCCCCGAAAACTTCAAGGGCTCAGTAGGCAAAACTGAACAACCTTCCACAAGATTTTTTTTCAGGAGACGAAAGAAATCGGTCTCTCCATACAAAATTTAAAGTTGATTGGACAGTTTGTACCTTACACCCTACATCATGTGTCTATATTGCAAAAAAAAACCTGAATCACAAAAAAAAAAATATTCGTGAAGTAACTACAAAACAGTTTTCAGATTTGTTTCTATACTTTTACTCTATGACCAAATTTCAGGATTTTGGGTCAACGAAAAGTACCCTACTTATGATTTTTTTTTCCTCGATTTTTTTGCCACATTAACCGAAATATCTTTTTTTCGTTAACTGTTGACAGTTTGACTTTTTCACGGCTTCAAAGGACCACAGACCCGAGTACTTATATAGTTTTAATTTCAACTTAAAACCTCCACGCGTTCCCGAGATAAAGGGAACCGAGAGCTAGACAGACAGACAGCAAAGTGATCCTGTATGGGTTCTGATTTTTGGCTTTTGAGTTACGGAACCCTAAAACAAATATTGATTTTGTAAGCACATTTCGGCAAAAGTAGACGCTAATCAATGTACCTAAGTGTATTTATAAATAGTGCCATAAAAAACTGCGCGTGTAAGGCAAAAACTAGTTAAGTAAACTAACACAATAGGTAGAAATACTTTACTAATGGGTACGTTGCAGGAAAAATGCAATTTGAAGCAATTATAACAAGAAACTTTAAACGTTATTTCCCTTTTATCGTGAACGTGTTTTGATTTCATTCGAGTTTGACTTTTGACAAAAATCAGACTAATATACACCCCTACTTTTTAATTATTACACAAAAAAATGTGGCTGTATCTGTACCCGTCACTAGAAGAAAAAACCGAAACCCTAAAATTTACCACAAAAAGTTAAATTCATCATAGATTCAATCATACATAACAATTACTAGTAGAAAATACTGCGGGCAGTGTTTTTTCCATTTTAATCGTCATTTATTCATTCATAATCAATAGCCTGCACAATATTTCCATAAATTGAGAAACATTTTGGGATAAACACAAACGCTGATAACTTTGCTGTTTATGAATATTTTTTATTGAAACTTTACTTAAATAATAACAAGGGTTTTTCTAATTTTTATCTTTAAGTATTTGTACTCATTAAAAATTGGTGGTGTAGACATAAGAAATTTCTTACTAAAAATGAAATGTCATATATACAAACTTAAATATAAGGAAATTAGGTATCTATGCTAAACCTAACTACACACAATATACGTCTACATTACAATCTATACATATAAATAAATTTGTAGTGTCTGTTTGTAATATTGAAATAACTGGTTTTTACTACATGCATATGAATATATATACGGTACATACACCACAATAACATTTTTTAAATTTTTGTCGGGACTTTTTTTGGCAGGTAACTGATGTAATATAAGGAGTAACATAGGGTACTTTAAAAAAAAAAATCCTGTAGTCCACGCGAACGAACAACCCTAAAGGTCCAAACTAAAATACGGCGTCATGAAACTCCTGCGCATCGCTGTTGACGGGACAACGATGCGGAGGAGTTTCATGACGCCGAATTCTCAGCTCATGTGCCCAAAAGACTGGCGGCATTGCCACGCTGTATGCAATGCTTATCCTTTATCCGAAGTAAAAGCCAGCCCTTGGGACACGCGAAGTGTCAACAAGACGTTTTGAAAGTTCAATAATTTGTGAGCAATCTGACCCCACGATCCGAAAGCTTCAACCCCAAACGATATATATACATATATAACCAGGTATTAATATGTTCCCTTGGGATAATTATTTATAGGCATCGAACGAAGCCGCTAGTAAAGACTAGCTCCCAGTAAATTCATGAATGCAGCGAAGACGCATCCCAAGTAACAAAATTCTCCTGTAGCGCACAGTAATTTATGGGCTCACAATACTAGTAGATCTCTCTTAGTGGTTCCAGGTTTTACTACCAAGTTTATAACAGCTTACACGGAGTTCGTTTGGGTTTATAGTACACCTGTACCCCTAGCCATGTTGCAAATCTGCAATCGTCAACGCTTGTAGAAAGCTTCAAATGTACGAGAATGACGTCATCTCAACGCTCAGTCACGTGGTGAGAACAAAAGATTCGGCGACGCGGCCAACTCGAAGCGTTCGACGCAGGCGAAACGGTTGTCACTTGGCTAGGGGGGCTGTTCTTATAAGTTGACTTATAGTCGTGTTTAGAACGAAATTATAGGCGCAGTAAAGGCTAAGATGGCCTATAAAAATGTAAATACACTTGAGAAAACTTGGTCCAGTAAATCACACTTATAATCGCCTACAAGAAGTAATTATAAATCCGCTATAAGTGTCATACGCCAGTAATTATACATCATTTCTTTTATACTGTAGGATCAATCAATGGTTTTTGTTTTATTGTACATAGTATTTCCCACTAAGGCCTAGTATTTTTTATAAAGGTTTTATACAATGGTGAAACCACAGTGCATACAAAGACTAACTACTCAATAGCTTTGTCTAGTATGTCTTCGGGAGGCTTGAGAGTGCTAATTTTTACCGCACGCAATAACGTAAACATTCGCACTTTTTTTATGTGGGAAAATCATCTAATGAGATAGTGTCAGACTTTTACTGACTAAAAACCCACTCCTGTTCCTGCTTTGCAATTGTTCCAGGGCCCTGGGGATCTCTTTCGCATCACCCATGGCCCCAGTAGGCGTCGACCCAGCTGGGCCCCTACCCTACAGTTGCTGAGAACTCCTTGAGGCGCGCGGGAACTGTTTGCGCCGTCGACGTCTTGAGCTCGGTCCGAACGGTTACCGGACGGTCGGACAGCGAGCTACACATTGCTCGCCGTCCGCAAGCCCGCGCCTACGGTGGCCGGAAATCGGGATCAGCATCGACATCCCGGCGCCGGCTAGGGCGAGAGCGCCGTTGCCTGATGCGGTCGGCCTTCTCCTTTGCTAGTATTACTGCATCGCAGAACGAGGCGACCGCCTGCCACTCCTCCTCGCTCCGGACCATGGCCTGTACTGTAGACCCGGCGCGAGAGATCGTCACGAGGGCACGGTGATGCTCTGCAGGGCACACCTCCACCGTGTCCTTCAAAATTCGCATTGTGTATCGTTTGGAAAAGAAGACGGTTTTCCATTATTTACACCAAATGTACTTTAAATCTGACATAGATTAAGACACCTCTCTTACGACATCTCCACACACATGGGTTAAAAAAATCGGCAAAATTACTTCACGTAATCAATGGCGCCGTAACTATACTCATAACTCACGGCTAATTCATATCTATGATTAAAATGTTACAAAACTTGATAACAGTTACATCATAGGTATCATTAGCAGTACATAGACCTCATGACCCGTGTCTAATACGACTGGCCTGTTGGTTTAGTGGTTAGTGGCCCTGACTGCTATGCCGGAGGTCGTAGGTTCGATTCCCACCCAGAACTAATGTTTATGTGATGAGCATGATCATTTGTTCTGTGTCTGGGTGTAATTTATCTATAATATGAATGTATTTAGGAATATATAAGTATGTTTATCAGCTGTCTAGTACTCATAACACAAGCTCTGCTTAGCTTGGGACTAGACGGCGTTGTGTGATATTTGTGGAATATATTTTATTATTATATTAATCTGGCATTGTCATTATTTACACATGCATGCAAAATTTCAGCTCAATCGGTAACTGGAAATCACTTCACAGTTACCGTAAATCTTTAGTGTGTAATATTTGATAACAGACACACATCGGGACAGGTGAAACTAAATAAAAACCTTGTAAAAAGCTTTTAAAACTTATACGTAATTTTATGGAACAAAGACTCAAGATACTCTCCTCTACCGAATGAATGCTAATTGCAAAAGCTACAAATACAAATATTATGCAACTATTTACAACCGCAAGCTAACGACTAGGGATGGGCAAAGAGTAATCTAAGTCATTTGTAGATTACAGACTGTGCCGAATTCGGCCTCGTCAGTTCGGTGGAACAAAAATTATAGAGTTTTCTTGTTTACAACATCAGTCCCCCTAGCCAAGTTACAACCGTCTCGCTTGCACCGAACGCTTCGAGTTGATCTTGCCGCCAATTCTTTTGTTCTCACCACGTGACTGAGCGTTGATACGACGTCATTCCCGTACATTTGAAGCTTTCTACAAGCGTTAACTATTGCAGATTAGAAACTTGGAACTTGGGGTACAGAGATTGCATTACTGCTTACCATCACGTGGGATCGCAGTCAACCACTAGTTTACATTTTTTTTGACTTGACGCCCCCTTGAGAAAGGTTTTGGATTGCGACTGTGCACCGGAAGACGCAGCGTTGGAAGGCCTACCATGAGGTAGACCGATGACCTGGTGAAGGTTGCGGTAATCCGATGGATGCGGGACGCACAGACTCGTTCATTGGGGTGACACTTGGGGGAGGCCTATTTCCGACAGTGGACGTATATCGGCTGAAATGATGATGATGATTAAGATTATAGGTCCCTTAACTAGGGCAGAGGGATTCAACAGTAGTGATCAATCGCAACCGGTCTTGAGCTTCACGCTTCACCTCGCTCCATATGTCAATCCGATGCCCGTAGCTTCTGCCAGCAGGGCCTCGCCAAGTTTGCCGAGGACGGCTACGCTTTTCTTTCCCATGAGTATTCCAATCCAACGCCTGTTATGTGACTGGGATTACTCCAAAGTGAGATTAGTTTTTAAAAATATTCGTCAAAATCTTGACTAGCCTGTCGGTCTAGTGGTTAGTGGCTCTGACTGCTATGCTGAAGGTCGTGGGTTTGATTCCCACCCAGGACAAATGTTTGCGTGATGAGCACGATCATTTGTTCTGTGTCTGGGTGTATTTCATCTATAAACACAAGCTTTACTAGACGGCATTGTGTGATATTTACGGAATATTAAAAAAATATCTAAGCAGAATATAGTTTATAGTTTTATACAAATGAATGCCAAAAATTAACAATGAAACTATCATTGTACTCATTAAGATTTGGCTCACAAGAAAGTAGATCCTATCTATGTTTCATTGTAGATAACTTGTTCCGTTAAATTATATCAACATCCGAAATCTAGCTCCATTGTTAATGCAACTGACTCAAACCAAAACATCTTATTCAATGAAACCATTTACAAACACTTTTAAATTGCCTAGATTGGTTAGTAAAAAAATACAAAATTCTTTACACGTTCCAAAGCGTTTTCTACGAAGTGCAAAAAAGTTTACGAACACTCTTTGAAATCTATAAATAGGTTCAAAATTATGGTTACATCGTTAATGTAGAAATTCAACTTTATATAAGAGAATGATGTAGAAAGACGTGATCGGTAAAATTGTTCAGAGTCATCCACACTAATATTACAAAGAGGTAAAGTTAGTTTTTTATTTTGTAGGAGATATTTTTTTTTATCTGGTTTAAACTAGTGCTTGACTGCAATCCCACCTGATGGTAAGCAGTGCTGCAATTGTTAATGGTGTGGAGCATTAATTTGTTAAGAGCCATTTTTAACAATAAAAAATACAAAACAATGATAGTATTTTTTTTTTAAAAATAGGATACATTTGCAAAGATTTACTAACCATATTATAATAATAATATTCCACAACTATCACACAACGCCATCAAATCTCAAGCTAAGCAGAGCTTGTGTTATGAGTACTAGACAACTGATAAACATACTTATATATTTCTAAATACATACATACTATAGATAAATTACACCCAGACACAGAACAAATGATCATGCTCATCACACAAAAATTTGTCCTGGATTGGAATCGAACCGACGACCTCCGGCATAGCAGCCAGGGTCACTAACCACTAGACCAACAGGCCTGTCAAAATGTATTATGACCAACATCTATTGTAGAATTACAATCATCTCAAGAAACAAGTGATTGACAACTAAAATTTGCATTACCAACATCAGATATTTTATTTCCTTCAAATATTCTCAAGTAATTTTACTTTTTAGATACTCTACAGCATGATTCAGCTCGACCATTTTGAAGCGAACCGAATAATCCAGCGCATAATTTTAACATTCCTGTTTCGTGGCTTTTGACTTTTTAAGCATTCGGTTTTCGTCTTCGCCGAATATTTTTCGTCCAACTAGCCACATCACTACAGAACGAGTTCGCGCGCTTTTGACACACATTTACTTAATAAAACTTTTATTTCTCCCTGTTATATTATAATAAAATATCTATCAATGTGTTATTTTACGTTATCAATCATAATTATCTTAATTGCGGTTATCACTAATTGGGTTATGACACTGTATCGGGTTTTTGTAGGTCAAATGATCTGCTTCGTCCGTATATGCACAGAGTGCCATGGGGTGGTGCTAGCGGTGCCTATTACTGCCCAGGCACCGCAGACCCTGGGCTTTCGGACGGCGAGCAATGGGTGGCTCGCCGTCCGACCGAGTGGTAACTGTCCGGATCGAGCCCAAGACGTTGACGGCACGTATTGTTCCACGCGCACCTACAGGAGTTGTCATTAAACTGTAGGGGCCCAACAGAGTCGAAGCCTATTGAGGCCAAGAATTTTTTTCTGAAAATAAGATTCGGCCCCGGTACGAAAGATAAGAAAGCAGTAGGAGTGCGTTTTTAGTCAGTAAAAGTTTAACACTATCCCCCGCACCGCCCAAGAGCAGGAGGATATCACTGGATGATTTTCCCGCCTAAAAAAAAAGGACACAGGCCTTGATATGATGCCAAAATGATCAAACTAATAACAGGTTAACCCAACTTACGAGTTACGGTCGCGGGTTCAAACCAAGCCAGACTACTTTGCATAATTTATTTCATCACCACTGCTCTCAAAACGGTGAAGGAAAACATCGTGAGGAAACCGTCCTAGAACCGGAAAACGCAACGTTGGAAGGCCTCCCGCAAGGTGGACCGACGACCTATCCTGATTTACGTAAAATCAAACAAGCCAAATATAGTTGAAGTTTTATAGTCGTTCGATCGAAGTCCTATCCAAAAGCGGTATTCACGATCTATCGACTTATTTTCAGTTATATTAATAAGTATTCTACCAGGATAATGTAAAACATTTTTTTTTTAATCGACGAATTTCATACGACTTTAAAATCGGTGTCGTTCAAACTCGATTGACGGATGTGAATACGGAAATGGTCTAATCGACTAAATCGCTACAATATCGTTACGGTTTTCATTACGTGAATCGGGCTACTGGTGTGGAGTATTTAGTATTTAATAATTATTTTACAAATTGATTTTGAAAATCTTGTTCGCTTAACGGTTCGGTATAATGGCTATGAAATTGCCAATTAACTATAACACAGTCAAACTCGATATTTAGCAAGTATTTAATATGAGCAATGGGTAGCTCGCTGTCCGGCCGTCCGGTAACTGTCCGGACCAAGCCCAAGTCGTCGACGGCGCGCACTGTTCCCGCGCGCCTCAAGGAGTTGTCAGCAACAGCAGGGACCCAGCCGGGTCGAAGCCTACTGGGGCCAGGGTTATCCGAAAGGGCGCTCGAGTCCCGGTATGAAGGCTAGAAGGAACGGGGTGGGTCTTTTAGTCAGTAAGAGTCTGACACTATCTCCCGCTCCGCCCAAGGGCGGGGGATGTCAATGCATGATTTTTACCACCATAAAAAAAAATAAGTATTTAATATTTTAAAGGTAAGCGGAACAGAGAGTAAAGTCCCGCAAACCTCCGCTGAAAGGGGAGGATCCTTCGACCAGACAGGTGTTAACTACTCGATAGATATTTAGTTGTATAATGTTGTAACATCGACTTAAATTCTAGTGATAGACAAGCCCTTTCATAGAAACTAGTACCGGGTAAAACGGGGTGAATATACTTAGGGATGAATAAAGTCAAAACTTTGGTTTGGTTTTTCACTTTGATACTACACCGCTAAATTTTGATCGTTTTAATCCCGTGGAGGGTCGATCCGGTACATGAAACACTATTGATTTGTAAAGATAAAATTAAAAAATATAGTACCTTTTTTTCAAAACTCGTATTAATTTACGCATGTACGAAATTAATTTCTTTAAGAAAACGTCAGCTGAGCGAGTTCAATGACCTATAGATAGTAGTCGGCGTTGCGTACAAACTACCTACAGGTCATTGAAGTCGCTGGAACAAACAGACAGACAGACAAAATTAAAAAAAAAATGTTATTTTGATGTGTGTACCGTATATATAAGCATGTAGTAAAAAGCGGTTATTTCAATATTACAAACAGACATTCCAATTTTATTTATATCTATGTATAGATTAGTCGTAATATTATTACAAGCAAGTCCATAGCAACATCTATTTATAACAATAATTAGTTTATTTAGTGACAATACAATATAATCAGAACTGAGAAGGTCAAATAGGTATGACCTGCCGATAAGCGGATGTGTCAGGGGTCTGCCTACATTTAGTTTATCAATAGAAACTGCTTTAAAAATAAACAATATGGTTGGAAAGTGACCTGCTCAAGCCTGCTATTAAAATAGTATCAGAATTGTCTATCATTAATTTTATAATTTATTTATTTAAACTTCATGTACAATAGTGATACATTACCAAGCTGTACAAATTTTTAATAAACTGCCAGCAGATTTAAAAGATTTGTTGTATAACTAGCTCTTTTAAGGCAAAGCTCAAAGCATTTTTTGTTAGAGGAAAACTTGTATTCCTGAGACGAATTATAATTTTAATATTAAATTCAATATTCTGTTTTATAAATGTTTGTATTCATTTTTGTTTTAAGCACGTATTTATGTTTTAATTTAATTTAATTTTTGATTTTCTTAAATTGATTATAATTTTTTAGAATTTTTGTATTAATATAAAATATAAATATCAAATACAATTTAAATTGTTCCTGATAAATACAGAAAAGGGGTAGGGTGGGTATTTATTGTTGATTTTGACAAGTTTGGTAATCTACCAATATGATGGCGTTATTAAGACTCCAATGGTCAACCATCACCGACACTCCGTATTGAAAGATATGGCATAGAATGGTAATCTTGTACATATTGACAAATTAGTGTCTGACGTATGTGCGTAGTGTAGTGACGGCAATCCAAGATAATTTAACTGTCTAAAAAGTTAAACGACTTGGGTAATTATTAAGATAAAATGAAATCTGATGTAGTCAACACTGGTTCAATAATCAAGGTTGACTAAGAGATCTTGATCATTGTTTACTAATAGCCTTAATACCTTATAAAAAGCATCTTTAATTCTTTATTGTACACTATAACAACAAAAAATAAGTGGATAGCAAAGTTCATGTACATAGGCGAGCTTAACTCAAAGTTGAGTTTTCTTCCAGCAAACCATTGAGCATCGAATATAAGTATTTTTTAAATGATTAAATATTATACAACAATCCTAAGTGATTTGACTTTTTAGACAGATTATAGTAGATTATGTGACTAGGGGATAAAACAGTGTCTTAAAATCGCGGCCCGGGTGGTATATTGAGCGTTGCATCTAATATTAATTAAAACAAATTAACTCCTGAGCATTGCGAGGGAGATTAGAGAAACCTGAGTGAAGTGAAGAATTTAAGCCGCCCAAGACAAAGACAGGTTTTTGAAGAGGTTGGATATTCTACTTTTTATACCATCTGTGAGATCATTAAAAGTTAATATACTGAAAGAAATTATAAATAATTATACAGAGTATATGAGAGAAATATTTTTATAGAATCAAGTAACCACTTCTTATTAATTATTAGGGTTGAAATTAAAACCATATGTTCAGCAGGCTAACTCTTGAGTTCAATTCCGATCGGTCGACATTGAGATTTTGACGTTTCGTACCCTTGAATTCAATGCTAGCGCCAAATTGGTTCAAAATTGCGTGACCATTTTGAGAACTAAGTGAAATCGTATATGTTGACAATATTGTTTTCAAGAGTACCAAATCACGTAACGTCAAAATTGACATTGCAATCGGATTGACTTTAGATTGAAATTGAAATTAATTTGGAGCGTAAGCCTGCTGGTCTGTGAATCTAAAGATACGGCCGTTTATGTGGCAAAAAAACGTGTATTTCGATACTCTCAAAGGAATCAAAATTCATAGGGTACTTAATTCCCGTTGACCTAGAATCCTGTTTGATACGAAGGAAGGTCTCATAGCCCATTTTTTGTTAGTGCTACTTAGACCAGGGTCGATAATTTATAAAACCAAAAAAAATAATAGTAGGATGAAACCCATTAGAAAAGGAGGATAATATTACAAAAATGAAAGGAAAAATAATGTACGGGCGATCTGATTTCGGGAAGGGGATGGGGTGAGTTTTTAAGGGTAAAAAACAGTTTTTCTCGATTTCCGGCAAAACTAAAAGTCTTATGGAAAAAAGTTAAATGGCAAAGTTGTAGATAATAAAAAGATCTAAAACTTTTACCTTTCCACTTTTTTCACATAACCTCAAAATTTATGTGAAAAATTCAAAAAACTAAGTTTTTGGTTTTTTAATTTTATCTTTTTCAAAAACATTTTAAACTTTTTCTAAATCAAATAAATTACAGCGTATTTGGGACATAAAAAGGTAAGATTTCACCAAATTTCGTGAAAAAAAAAATTGTTTTTGAAACTAAAAGTTTTGCTGGAAATCGAGAAAAACCGTTTCTTACCTTTAAAAACTCACCCCCATCCCCTTCCCGACCTCAGATCGCCCGGAAATTATTTTTCCTTTCATTTTTATAATATTCTCCTCCTTTTCTAATGGGTTTCATCCAACTATTATTTTTTTTCACTTTTTATTATTTTTAAAGGCAGAAGCCTGATTTTTGAATAAACTTGTTTGATGCATTTTAATAAATTCACTTGTCAGTGTAAATAAATCTGTTACTGTAGCGGCCAAATTACCAATACCTCTACTTTCGAACAAACGCTTTGTTCACAAGTTTCTTCTTCATTGGTTAGGTGTCCGAGTTTCTTATTACGCTGACCTCGGTCAGTGACCTCAGTAAAAGATAACAGTACGAATGACCTGATATCTTTCTTTATCTTTCCTTAAGACTTATTACCTACTGTCTGACCCGGGAACTGAACCCAAGACCTTTTACTCTGTAAAGGATGTTCTCTAGACTTTTTTTTTGAGGTGGGAAATCATCCAATGGCTTCTCCCGCTCAAGGGTGGAGCAAGAGGGCGTGTCAGACTTTTACTGACTAAAGCTCACCGGTGTCCTTCATTTGCCCTTTGCGTTTTAGGATTACCTTCGTCTTCCCTTTTAAAAATTCCCCGCGGCCTTATTTATTTATTAAAACTTCATACAACATAAAAGTACATAGGCGGACTTAATGCCTTAACAGGCATCGCCCCTGCTGGGCTTCTACAGTTTTACTGACATCTCTGTGAGACGCAGTCCTTACCGGACGACCGGACGGCGACCTACCTGTTGCTCATCGTCCGCAAGCTCGCGCCTACGGTCGCCAGAGATTGGCCTACGATTTCCGTTGCCCGGAGCGTGAGGATGTCATGTCCTCTAGACTTGGAAATCAATTTTCCTATCAGACTAATTGAATTTGTTTAACTGGGATTTGAACCAGTGACCTTACAAGACATCAAGCTAGAGTTCGGTCAGGTCAACCGGACTTAGTGGTAATTTGAATTGACCCGGGGTTTCTAGTTACCATTAGTTATTGATCGTCATATCCACTAGTAACTAGAATAGATATATAGAATAAACGTTATAATACACCAAAATAGGATCAGTGATGTGGTAACAGCCCCAACTTACGTGTTGTAGGTCGTGGGTTCAAACCCAGCCAGGCGCAATACTTTAGCAACAGCAGGGATCCAGCCGGGTCGAAGCCTACTGGGGCCAGGGTTATCCGAAAGGGAGCTCGAGCCCCGGTATGAAGGCTTGAAGGAACGAGATGGGTCTTTTAGTCAGTAAGAATCTGACACTATCTCCCGCTCCGCCCAAGAGCGGGGGTTGTCATTGGATGATTTTTTCCCACCATAAAAAAAAGGCGCAATACTTTGTGTAACTTATTTCGTCACCACTGATCAAAACATATTTGTGATCTGGTGAAAGATGGCCTGAAGTAATGAGGTGGACTGACCAGATAAAAGCTGCAGTAAATGGGTCATCATCACTACACGAATGCACGAAGAAGGCGTCCATCAGAGAGGAGCGGCGTGTTGTGAAGCTTGCCACCAACACCTGAAGTAATGACCACGACCTCTCTATCAAGAGTGATACCGACTTGACAGACCTGTTGGTCTAGTAGTTAGTGACCCTGACTGCTATACCGGAGGTCGTGGGTTCGATTCCCACCCAGGACAAACGTTTGTGTGATGAGCATGATCATTTGTTCTGTCTCTGGGTGTAATTTATTTATAATATGTATGTATTTAGAAATACCTATGTATGTTTATCAGTTGTCTAGTACCCATAACACAAGCTCTGCTTAGCTTGGGACTAGACGGCGCTGTGTGATAGTTGTGGAATATTATTATTATTATACCGACAGAGAAGCAGAGAGATGGCTATTCCCAGAGCCATGTCTAACTGAGTTACCTTTGCACCTTTGTCCGCGTCAGCTGACTGCTGTGACGTCACGCCACAATGGGACTCAATTGGCAATTTGGGTCATTGCGCCTGCAGTTAACCTCCCTGGGATCCAGTTGACCCTGTCGTACCTACTGTGCGGATTATATGGAGCTACGTGTATATACACGTCATTTTTAGGGTTCCGTATCTCAAAAAATAGGCAAGTGCGAGTCGGACTCGCACACTGGGGGTTCCGAGCAAACTACAATTTCCGAATGGTGTCGCGAAGATTTTTCTGAGTTGCAATTTTTTTTTTGTTGTGGATGTAACAAATAATTTACTCTTTTCAGATTTATTTCTATACCTGTGCTATAAGACCTTGCTTTGTGCCAAATTTCAGGATTCTGGGTCAACGGGAAGTACCCTTTGAATTTTGATCTTTGAGAGTATCAAAATATACGTTTTTTAGGGTTCCGTAGCCAAATGGCAAAAAACGGAACCCTTATAGTTTCGTCATGTCTGTCTGTCTGTCTGTCTGTCTGTCTGTCTGTCTGTCTGTCTGTCTGTCTGTCTGTCCGTCCGTATGTCACAGCCACTTTTTTCCGAAACTATAAAAGCTATACTGTTGAAACTTTGTAAGTAGATGTATTCTGTGAACCGCATTATGATTTTCACACAAAAATAGAAAAAAAGCAATAAATTTTGGGGGTCCCCATACATAGAACTGAAACTGAAAAAATTTTTTTTCATCATACCCATGCATGTGGGGTATCTATGGATAGGTCTTCAAAAATGATACTGAGGTTTCTAATATCATTTTTTTCTAAACTGAATAGTTTGCGCGAGAGACACTTCCAAAGTGGTAAAATGTGTGTCCCCCCCCCTCTAACTTCTAAGATAAGAGAATGATAAAACTAAAAAAAATATATGATATACATTACTATAAAAACTACCAACGAAAATTGGTTTGAACGAAATCCAGTAAGTAGTTTTTTTTTAATGCGTCATAAACCGAAAAAAAATATACTATTATTAAAACATCGATCAAAGTTACAACACATAACAAGAACTTTTATATTATGTTACTTGCTGCTACGGAACCCTTCATGGACGAGTCCGACTCGCACTTGGCCGGTTTTTTTCGAATTTATGTCGCGCGGCCGTATCTTTTTTATTCGTTAACATATACGTTTTATTTTCTCACAGCTTGAAGGGACCGTAGACCTGAGTATATAGTTTTAATATTAACACAGTTTATTGTTACCTGGTCTCAAAACGGTAAAGGAAAAGACCGTGAGGAAACCGGCAAGCCCTAGAACCAAAAAGTCGTACTTAAGTGACATCCATCAACCCGCACTGGGCCCGCGTGGTGGATTACGGCCCATAAACTCTCCTAGAGAAGAGGCCAGAGTCCCAGCAGTGGGAACATTAAAAGGCTGATAATAGATTATAGACTATAGAGCTCTCGTGCGCAGCTGGCCAGAATTAATTGCTACTTATTGCACAGATACATACGACTGGCTAGATGTTCAAGGGACTATATATCTACGCCCCAAATAGATAGGTACTCAATCTCATGTATGTACTTCACTTTTTATACCTACGCTACGCGATCACCGTAGCGTAAGCGCGTTGCGCCGAACTGAATGAGCGCGGCCGGGCGATTGAGCCGAGACATCGTGTCCGTGAGCGGTGTCTATGTGTGCGTTGCTCGAGCGCGCTTTGTATGTAGATTGTCTTCTGTACCTTAAGATATATACTGTCCAATTTTCGCATTAAGATTAATATTGATCAGACGGTTCAGATTGAAGTGACCCTTCAGAGGTGCTAGTGAACTTAGACAACTGTGTCATGGCCTCGAAGCCAACGTTTAGATAACGTCGACCGATCAGCGTCAGCAAACTACTTCTTCCAATCTGGGGGGGAGCGAGGGGGCGTGACAGACTTTTTCTGACTACAACTCATCTGTGTTTCTTCACTTACCTTTGCGGTTCAGCTACTAGCCATGGTTTCCAACCTGGTTAGTTACCCCTGCGGAGAAGCCACCGTAGGCGCGGGCTTGCGGACAGTGAGCAATGGGTAGCTCGCTGTCCGATCGTCCGGTAACTGTCCGGACCGAGCCCAAGTCGTCGAAGGCACGCACTGTTCCCGCGCGCCTCAAGGAGTTGTCAGCAATGGCAGGGGCCCAGCTGGGTCGAAGCCTACTGGGGCCAGGGTTAGCTCAGTCCCCGGTACGAAAGGCAACGAAAGAACTAGAGTGGGTTTTTAGTCAGTAAAAGTCTGACACTATCTCCCGCTCCGCCCAAGAGCGGGGGATGTCATTAGATGATTTTCCCACCGAAAAAATAGCCCTATCAATCATCACGAAATGAGTTACTTTCACCCCTAGTATAACAATGTACTATAACATCTACTGACCTATGGCAGGCCTGTTGGTGTAGTGGTTAGTGACCCTGCCTGCTATGACGGAGGTCCTGGATTCAATTCCCACCCAGGACAAATGTTTATGAGATTAGCATGATCATTTGCTCTGTGTCTGGGTGTAATTTATCTATAATATATATGTATTTCGAAATATAAGTATGTTTATCAGTTTTCTAGTACCCATAACACAAGCTCTGCTTAGCTTGGGACTAGACGGCGTTGTGTGATAGTTGTGGAATATTATTATTATATTATATCTACTGACCTATGGCAGTCTTGCTATCTACTCATTCGTCATACATCTCGTATCATTTCTCTCAAATTACGCAGAAGATTCTTCAAAACATTTTTTTGTGTCTTACGAGATAATTCGAGGCGCCATTTTATTTACCTACAAACTCATTATTGACAATGATAACCCATAGATAACATGCCCGGGGCACAGGAGAGATAAGTGCAGAAGTCCAACCTCATGTATGTAATATAATAATATTCCACAACTATCACACAACGCCGTCTAGTCCCAAGCTAAGCAGAGCTTGTACCATGAGTACTAGACAACTGATAAACATACATATATATTTCTAAATACATACATATGTATACACCGCTTTTTAATCGTTTTAATCCCGTGGAGGGTCGATCCGGTACATGAAACACTATCGGTTTGTAAAGATAAAATTAAAAAATAAAGTATCAGCTGAACAAGTTCAATGTCCTGTAGGTAATAGTCGGCGTTGCGTACAAACTACGTACAGGTCATTGAACTCGCTCAGCTGACGTTTTCTTAAAGAAATTAATTTCGTACATGCGTAAATTAATTCGAGTTTTGAAAAAAAGGTACTTTAGATAAATTACACCCAGACGCAGAACAAACGTTCATGCTCATCACACAAACATTTGTCCTGGGTGGAAATCGAACCCACGACCTCCGGCAGAGCAGTCAGGACTACTAACCACTAGACTAAGAGGCCAGTAGAAATGTGCATTACTTTTCATGCCTACGCTCGGCATTCGCACTAGGGTTGGCGCCGCTCTGTCCGAACGCGCCCGGGTGCGGCGAAAAATCTACTCTAATATAATAAAGAGGTAAAGTTTTTTTTTTTTTGTTTGTAGGAGGTAATCTCTGAAAGTACTGGTCCGATTGCAAAATTTGTTTCACCGATAGAAAGTTGCTTTATTCCTAAATTATATAGGCTATTTTTATGTAATGTGGGTAAAGCTTGTATGTTGTAACTTGTAATATAAATATTGTAAAAAAATTACATGGCCAATTTTTACAATTTATATTATTCTTATTCTATTTCTTTATAGTACACAAAAAAAATACAAACAAAAAACAAGACATTTGATGTACATAGGCGAGCTTAACCCACAATTTATAAGTATTATTATTTATATTAGGTATTTATTGTAGTATAAGCCTTAAGCGGGACGCACATGAACGTTCGATGTGGCGACGCTTGGGGGAGGCCTATGTCCAACAGTGGACGTGTATTGGCTGAAATGATGATGATGGTAATGAAGCCTTAAGTTCAATAATCTAATTCGAAACACTGCTTGGTGAGCCGGCCTCTCGTGCAGCATCCGCGCCCGGGCGCATGCGGACCGAGCGGCGCCGACCCTAGCGCGTCCACCGAGCGTAAGTATGAAAAGTGAAATACATACGTGGAATTGACTTCTGCACCTATCTGCTTTGTGCCCCGGGGTCAAATTATTATCAGTGTTCCACCGAAACAGTTCATAATAATGTGTTGAGACAACCAGTCCATATGTAAATGTCTTTGTAACGCCAACATAAGTGACGGATAATTTTCAGTAAAAATAGTTAACGGTGACAAAATTAGTTTATTGATGTTTAGGAAATAAGTAATGCCAAGTTTCTTCAACGTTTTAGTGAATTTGATTGTGAAGGTAAGTTTTTTATTATAGTTTTTGTTTTAACTAGTGCTTGACCGCAATCCCATCTGATGGTAAGCAGTGATGCAATCGTTGATGGTGAGGCGTACTAGGTATTAAGAGCCTATTCACTGTAGCATTGAAGACACCTAAATTATAATCTGATCGGAATTAGAAAATAGTCTTGAGAAATAAATTATTTTCGTCGATTTTTTTTTATAAAAACATATACCACAAGTCGCATATAATTATTATTATTAATAACTATTATTAATAATACTTATATTATATATGGTAAGCGGTTCAGCACGCATGGTCAAAAACACAGTGGAGAGTGAACATACGGTGGAGGTCTGTTCCGCTTGGGCGGAGTAACGCGCGCCGTGCGATCGGTGGCAATTACTTCTAAAAGAAAGAAACATTTATTCTTACCTAACACATTCGTATAAAATTTTAATAAAATAGCTATGAGAAAATAACATTAAAATCTGTGAGTCTAAAAAGGCTAGGCGCCTTCTCTCTGCTTAGGCTACAATATTTAAAACGATAAATAACTTATCGAACGGCGAGCTATCCAATGCTCACCATCCCATCATATTTCTCAACATGTTTGAGAAATCTCAGAATCATTTCAAAACAAGCACAAATAAACAAGAAAGGCGCCATTGTCCAAGACGCCACCTGATAAGCCAGATCGTACACAAAGTAACTCAAGTAGGATAAGTAGGTGACCGTGCGAACCTGATGATTTGCGTAATGCCGACATCTAGGTCAACTTGCGGTGCGGTGTCAATGCTGAAGACTAGTTAGTGGCAATTTGGACATTTGTGGCGCCGCCGTCAGTGGTAGCACTCATTTCATTGTTTGTCAACCAGTTTCAGAGTTTGGGTTTTTTCAGTTCAGGTTTACGAGTTGCAGAGGCGCATTACTTTGTGTAATTTTTTTCATCACAACTGCACTCAAAATGGTGAAGGAAAACATCGTGAGGACACCGGCATGCCCTAGAACCAAAAATTCGAAGACGTGTAACATTCACCAACCCGCACTGGGGTGGATTACGGCACATTCCCTTTCCTAGAGAGGAGGCCTGAGTCCCAGCAGTGGGAACATTAAAAGTCTGATGATGATGAGATCAACTTGCGGTCTGTCAATGCTGAAGACTAGTTAGTAGCAATTTGGACATCTGTGGCGCCGGTGTCAATGGTAGCACTATTTCATTATTTGTCTACCGGTTTTCAGAATCCGTTCAATGAAGTGCTAATGCCATTTTTAAGGTACCGTATCTCAAAAGGAAAAAAACGGAAATCTTATAGGATTACTTTGTTGTCCGTGTGTCTGTCAAGACCCTTTTTTTATTCCACAACTATCACACAGCGCCGTCTAGTCCCAAGCTAAGCAGAGCTTGTGCTATGGGTACTAGACAACTGATAAACATACTTATATATTTCTAAATACACGCACATTATAAATAAAAGCACCCAGACACCGTACAAATGATCCTGCTCACCACAAACATTTGTCCCGGGTGGGAATCGAAACCACGACCTTCGACATAGCAGTCAAGGCCACTAACCACTAGATCAACAATCTCGGGAACGCTGTATCGAGTTGAAAAAATCACAAAAAACTTCATGCGATTCGGTAAAATCATTGGGAATTGGACCAATAGTTAATGCGAAAAGCACTATCCGAATTCGATACAAGCCATTACAAGCTCGATTCGATCAAAATCCAGATTCAGATCGTACGTAACGCAAAACCAAAGTGTGTCTTGACCAGATCTTGGGATTGATCACTTCATGATCTGGTCAAATAAAAATGGCTCAGGCCGTATAAAACCTTAACATTTGTTGATATGTCAATCATTGTTTATACATAATATCTATATATAATACTAGCTTTTACCCGCGGCTTCGCTCCCGCTCTTCCCTACTTCAGCCTACTATACCCTACTCTACCCTACTATACCCTACTCTACCCTAACCTTCTCTACCCTACTCTACCCTACCCTACTCTACTCTACTCTACCCTACTCTATCCTACTCTACCCTACTCTACCCTACTCTACCCTACCCTACTCTACTCTACTCTACCTTAATCTACCCTACTCTACTCTACCCTACTCTACCCTACCCTACTCTACTCTACTCTACCCTACTATAACCTAAAAAAAAAAAAAAAAAAAAAGTATCCTATGTCCTTCTCCTGATTCTTAGCTACCTCCCCACCAAGAGTTTCAACCAAATCGGTTCAGCCGTTCTTGAGTTATAAGTGGTGTAACTAACGCGACTTTCTTTTATATAATAAATACACCATGTTTTATATAATTTGCAAGGGCTTCACTGGTACTTATAAAATATCAAAAGCTAGTTAATGATATAAAATTTCCATAATAATAAAAGGTATAAAGACAATAGGCTAAACGAGAATTGACATATCACCAAACTAACGTTTATAACGATCTGGCCAGTTCAACTTCGCCATATCATGAAAGTGATCAATTTCTACGTCGGATCCGACACGGTTTTTTTTTATGGTGGGAAAAAATCATCCAATGACAACCCCCGCTCTTGAGCGGAGCGGGAGATAGTGTGAGACTCTTACTGACTAAAAGACCCACCCCTTTCCTTCTAGCCTTCATACCGGGGCTCGAGCTGTCTTTCGAAACTAACCCTGGCCCCAGTAGGCTTTGACCCAGCTGGGTCCCTGCTGTTGCTGACAACTCCTTGAGGCGCGCGGGAACAATGCGCGCCGTCGACGACTTTAGCTTGGTCCGGACAGTTACCGGACGGCCGGACAGCGAGCTACCCATTGCTCACTGTCCACAAGCCCGCGGAATCTGACTCGGCTGGGCAGCATTCGAGAAGCTGCGCGGTATCTTCTCGTCCAATATACCACAGTGTCTCAAGACGAAAGTCTATGACCAGTGCGTGTGCCTGTGATGACATATTGCTCCGAAACGTGGTCGCTCACAATGAGCCCCATCAGAAGGCTTAAAGTCACCCAAAGAGCAATGGAAAGGCCTATACTCGGAGTTTCCTTGCGTGATCGAATCAGAAATAAAGATATCCGCAGGAGAATCAAGGTTGCCGACATAGCACGAAGAATCGCCAAACTGAAGTGGCAATGGGCAGGGCACATTGCTCGTAGAACAGATGGCCGTTAGGGCCGAAAGGTTCTGGAGTGGTGACCGCGTACCAGAAGACGCAGCGTTGCAAGGTCCTCTACAAAGTGGTCCGATAACCTGGTTAAGGTTGCAAGAATCCGATGGATTCAGGACGAGCAGTATCGTTCATTGTGGCGACACTTGGGGGAGGCCTATGTCCAACAGTGATCGGCTGATATGATGATGATGATCAATTTCTAACTGGCCCCGACTTAAACATGGATGCTAGTTCAGAAGATTAGAGTAAATAGGCGGTACTTAGTATGCGACAGAAGTCGCGTGTGCTAGCTATAGTTAGTTACTTATACATGCTACATACAGCCGGGGCCGGAGAAAGCCGCAGTACAGTTAAGATGGCGCTTGGACAATAGCGGACGTTACTAGGTGAGAACATTTTAGCGAGTGGTCCAACGGTGAGGCGGTAGCGATTTATATTCAGCATTTCAGATACCGTCAATTTGAGACGCAATAGTAAAACAATCGATGCGCGAACGCCGGCGTTTGCGTGGGGTTTAAAGAATTAAACTAGCTTTTGCTCGCAGCTTTGCCTTGTAATAAAATATAGCTTTTACGCTTAAGAATCAAACTTTCTATCGGTAAAAAAATAACAATCAGACAAGTACTTTCAGAGATAATAATAATAATATTCCACAACTATCACACAACGCCGTCTACTCTCAAGCTAAGCAGAGCTTGTGTTATGAGTACTAGACAACTGATAAACATACATATATAGTACTAAATACATACATATATAGATAAATTACATCCAGAGACAAAGCTAATGGTCATGCTCATCACACAAACATTTTGTCTTGAGTGGGAATCGAACCCACGACCTCCGGCATAGCAGTCAGGACCACTAACTACTAGATCAGCAGGCCAGTCTTAACTTAAAGAATACCTCCTACAAACAAAAAGAACAAACTTTAAATGACATAGGCTATATTTTAAGCACGCAGACGAAGCTGTAGGTTTTAAATAAATTTTAAAAAAATATGGCGTCGAAAAACTGCAATGCCATACTGGCGGTATTGCCACGCAGGCAATGCCGCCAGTATATGGAGCAATTTGCTTGCTGCGGTCTTCCAGGCAGCCTCACCATCAGAGATTGCATCACTACTTATCATCAGGTGGGATCGCGGTCAAGCACTGGATTATATAACTTAAAAAAAAAATTACCAACCGTCATCGATGCAGACAATTCCATTAAATTCAAATCTCTTTCATCTCTTTGCCCCGCTTCCGCTGTTAACTTGCACCTCGAGGTCACATGTTGACCCACTCACAAGTCACATTGCGTGTGTCGCTTAGAAAGTACAACTGATACTCAAGTGTCTACCGTGCGGGTAGAGAACAGCTTTGCTCTCCCATTGTGTGGTGGCCAGCAGACTGAAGAGGTGACTTATGTCTTACACTTTATTTGTGTTGAAACACAGAGTTACTTACCTGTCGGTTTTGTATCGTTTACATTTTCGTTTTGTTTTTTTTTATTATCAGTATAGATAAGATTATTATCAGTGAGAGGAGGCCTGGGACTCAGGCCTCCTCTCTAGGAGTGGGAATGGGCCGTAATCCACCACGCGGGCCCTGTGTGAATTTTTTGGTTCTAGGACATGCCGGTTTCCTCACGATGTTTACCTTCACCCCTTCAGAGCAGTGGTGATGAAATAAATTACATAAAGTAATGCGCCTGACTGGGTTTGAACCCGCAACTCACAACTCGTATGCCTGCTCTCAATATTTGTTTTGATTTTTATTATTTTTATTTAATTCCGCCAACTCCGTTCCATTGTCGGAGCACTGACTTACGGCGTTGCGCTACCCGTGGACATTCCACCCATACGCACAAAGCGTTTTGGGAATTAATTCACTGCGCGTATAGCGGAGTTGAATAATAAACCTCAAAATACTGATAACTTCATACAAAAACAAAAGTTTCTTCAATAAAGAAGAATAAAAAATTACATATTGATAACAGTTCATTCAGACGTTCTAACCTAAAAAGAAATAAGAAGCTACAACAGCAAACTGTTTTTCCTGTTTTTGTTATCATTGGTTCTTTGAATTACTTACCTCTCACTTTGGAAGTAACGTATTCACGTCAATATACAAAATATTTTGGAAGCCAGTGTTTTTGGTTTCTTAGGCTATCTTCGTTTTTTGACACCAAATTTCGAAAACAAGTTATTTTGATTTCTTTTTTTTTTACAAACGCAACACAATTTAATTACATAAGTCGCAAAAAACGTAATTTTTTCTTTATTTTTTTAATAGCCTATTGTAATATTGTCCCAGTGCTAGGCAAAGGGGGGGCCTTTCTCTTTCCAGACCTCTCTGTCTAGGGCGATCCCTGGCCAAGTTAGCCCCGCGAACATGATCAGATCGTCACACCACCTTCGCCGCGGCCTATATCTATACATCTAGACATATACATATAAATAAAATTGAAGTGTCTGTTTGTAATAGTGAGCTGAGCGAGTTTAATGACCTGTAGTTAATAGTCGGCGTTGCGTACAAACTACCTGCATAATACTAATCCTGTGGAGGGTCGATCCGGTACATGAAACACTATCGATTTCTAAAGATAAAATTAAAAAATAAAGTACCTTTTTTTCAAAACTCGTATTAATTTACGCATGTACGAAATTAATTTCTTTAACAAAACGTCAACTGAGCGAGTCCAATGTCCTGTAGGTAGTAGTCGGCGTTGCTTACAAACTACCTACAGGTCATTGAACTACCTACAGTTCGAATAAAACGATCATAATTTAGCGGTGTATATTAGGGTACGTTTGTCAACCCTAAACAAAGCGCGACACACAAAAACCCACATGTTTCACAAACAATGTAGACTAAGTACACATGACATAAGTAGGAGTGTTACGTGAAGCCGTTCGCGTGAACGTAACAATGGACTGTGTTGTGGGAAACGAACAAATGTGGTGCCAGTAGCGTAGTGAGGCGTGGGCGAAAAAGTGGGGCCTACGCCCACGGCCTCGCACGCAATGAGGACTTAAGAAAATAAGATGTCTTTAAGAACGAGGGTTTTGTTGGAGCGTCATCATCATCATCATCATCATCAGTCTGCCTCAATCCACTGCTTGACGGGCCCTTCTCAGCTTTAGAACGCCTGCAAAACTTCGAATAGCAGAAGTGTAATTAGCTGTAATTATTCCGTAATGTGTCCGATCTCAATGACACTTAACTTTTTGTAAAATCCTCATACTGTTCACACCTAAATAAATCATCTAACTTGCATTGTGCATCCAAAGTTTAATTTCCGGAATATCCCTTTATTCTCGCACAGGTTTTTTTTTATAATGGATAGGCTCACGCTTGACCACTATTTCATCTGATGGTAAGTGGCGATGTGATCGATCACTAAGTTGCGACAGTCGCTGTCTTATTTTCGTATTTATGGAAGAAAAAGGCCTCGCTGATTTGCCTTCGCCCACGTCAAAATTTCTCCACGCTACGCCACTGCGTGGTGCCAACGTCTTGTATATAACGGTGAGGTTCTTGTGAGGCTACTGAGTACCTAAGAGTATGAGTCTACTTTGTCTATGATGCCTTACTTGATCAGATTCCGCCTTGAATCACGGAGTAGCAGTGTCTTATCTTTTTTTTTGAGCTAAAAAAATCATGTAATGACTTCTCCCACTTTAGAGAAGAGCGCGAAAGCATATCTGACTTTTACTGACTAGAACCACACCTATATCTTTCAGTTGCCCTTCGCACTCTAGGACCACGAACAATGGTCTGGAATGTATGGACTTTTCAGAAAATCCTAACTACCCACGGTTTGCCGGTATCAAAATTCAAATACTTTTTTATTTCACATTGGCCTACATGGGCACTTATAAAACGTCAGAAGCTAGTGCAGGGTTCCAAATGGGTCGCATCTCTTCACTACCCTAGGTTGACTGGTAGAGAATGCCTAAGGCATTAAGTCCGCCTTTATACTTCTATGTTGGATGAAGTTTTAGTAAATATATTAATCTCTTTGAGAAGCCCTGCCATGTTTCAGAAATCCGTTTAGCAATTCAAGTGTGAAGATCTAACAAACATACAAACACTCGCACATACTCTAAAACTTTTATCTTTTCTTAATCGTGTGATTGTACTCAATATATTTTGATACTCGCAAAGATCGAAATTCATAGGGTAGTTTCCGTTGACCCAGAATCCTGAAATTTGGCACAAAGCAAGGTCTTACAGCACAGGTATAGGGAAAAATCTGAAAACAGTTGTTTTGTTTTGTCGTCCTCACGTGGAGATAATCTAATACTGCGAAGTTTGGTTCTTATGTTGCGTTATAAGTTTAGTTACATATCTTCTCCGAGTAACCAATCTGGTTGGCTGTCATTTGAAGATTTTTGACTGCAGACTGTTGAAGGAATATTCAGGATTCTTGACGGTTATCAACAAAGCGATAGTGTGTCTTAATCCACTAGGCTTATGATAGTATTTCGTTTGTTCCAGAATAAAATGAAGACTGTAGCAGTACTGTGCGTGGTGGCGCTGTTCTACGGGGTGCTGGCTAAGGGCAAGAAGGGGGATGACCATAAGGTGGGGATCACTAAGTATATCATATTTAGGCGTTACCCGAAACCCTTATCTGTAGGCGATACATTTGTTCCGTGCAGGAATTAAACCCGTGACCCGCAGCTGTCGCTTCTTGCTGGGGTGTAGGGTACGCCAGTTGTGACAGTTAAGCTGGAACTACATTAAGTAACACCCCTGATTAGTACTTAGAACGACGTCATGTGGCGTGGATCTAGTGTAGCTCTACAATTCTAGTTTCCAAATTTAACATGTATGGAGACCGACCTGTAGCCCGATTCACGTAATCAAAACCGTAACGATACCGTAGCGATTTAGTCGTTTTGACCATTTCCGTATTCACATGTAACGGGAAATAAGTCGTCGATAAATCGTTTAGTTTCGAGCCAGTTGAGTTGTCGTTTAGTCCAATCCTGATTAACCTTTTGAATGTCTTAAGTTACACAGTTCGACATAAGTAATTGTCTTTCTATTGTGTCTCTAATTACGGCATTCAAAGAGTTAAGGAACACGTGAATACCGCTTTTAGATAGGACTTCGATCGAACGACTATAAAACTTCAACGATATTTGGCTTGTTTGATTTTACGTGAATCAGGCTACTGGGCCCTCTAAATGCGCGGGGCCTGTAGCATTTGCTACTCTTGCTACATGGCTAATCCGCCACTGCCCGGCACTGCAAATATTACGCTTCTACCTACTATTAATAACCCACCCCTCTCTCTCCTCAGGTGAAGATCGCAGTGTACTACGAGTCTCTCTGCCCCGACAGCAAGCGCTTCATCACGCAGCAGCTGGCGCCGGTGTGGAGGGACTTCCGAGGAGTCGTGAAGGTCAAGATGGTGCCCTACGGCAAGAGCACGGTATGTCGCCTGGTTGAGGAGATCAGAACCGCCATGTCGTTTAAAATATCAGGCCTAAGAGCCAGAAAGAGGGATGGAACTATACATCTTTTACAACACTAGCTTTTTTCCCGTGACTTCGTTCGCGTACATAAATATGTACTATGTCACTCAGGAATAAAGCAGCTTTCTATTGGTGAAAAAAATTTAGCAATCGGACCAGTACTTCCAGAGATTACCCCCTACAAACAAAAAAAACAAATTAGTGTAGATTAGTAACGACTGGCCTGTTGGTCTAGTGGTTAGTAGCCCTGACTGTTATGCCGGAGGTCATGGGTTCGACTTCCACCCAAAACAAATGTTTGTGACGAGCATGATCATTTGTTCTGTGTCTGGGTGTAATTTATCTATTACATGTATGTATTTATAAGTAGGTATGTAAGTATGTTTATCAGTTGTCTAGTACTCGTAGCACAAGCTCTGCTTAGCTTGGAACTAGACGGCGGGCGTGACCAAGGGAAATAGGGATTCATTTTTTATATACAGGTTTATTTAAACTATAGACACTAGCCACCTCTTAGGTGCTAGTTAAGAACATCATTAACAACAACTTTTGTTCTATGACTTTTAAAAATTTATCATATTTTGGTTCATCAGATTTTCATACAAAAATAAAAATATTTAAATTGAACATTCTAAATCTTACGAAGTCTATGCGAAGCATGCGATAGTACAATAGTGGAGGGTAGCTGAATATGAACTTGACCTATTTACGGGCGACCCCCACTAGTCGATCTATACATACGTGTTCTTGTAGCGAAATTCGGCAGTGCGGACGTAATTATCTTTACATGATGGTGTATCAATATTCTAATAATGTCGAATACACGGAAATAGTGCGAAGCAATCGCTAGGTGTAATTATAATGTTTCGGAAGCCTGCTCACTATTATTACGAGAACAGTGTGCGGGAGCCGTAAGTAGATACAGCAAAATACAGAGTTGAAATGTGTTAGATAGAACAACGAAATCTTAAAGGTTTGTTTTTGGTAAATGTATTATGTTTTGTAAAAAGTCATAGAACGAAAGTTGTTGTTTATGATATTAGTAACATAATCTTGAGAGGTTGCTAATGTTTTGCAAATAACCCCGAATAGATGGTAAACATTTCTGATTTCTGATTTCGATCTCATTTTGCGATCAACAATATCGCTAATAACCTTGCGTACAAATTAAATAACTCTTTTTGGTCTTCTATAACGTGTTTCTGATACAGTTTTCCTTCTAGATTTATAATAAAATCATCCTGTTTTTGTACATTTTTATTATTTTGTTAGAATTCAATGTAACATCATTCTCAAGTGATCGGAAATGCGAAGGTCGTTCACTAAGTTTTTTTTTTATCATATATAAAATCAGCCCGTTGGTGTACTGGTCACAATTAGTGTTGTTACTGCTAAGCATGAGGTCCTGAGTTCGATTTGCGGGTCGGATAATGTGTTTGTGTTGTGACACCGGTGAATTACTATTTTTTTTTAAGAATTATTTAAAAACGTAAATTATATGCCATTAAGATAAATAAAGATATAAAAAAGCTAAAACTACACTGCACACACGTGTGCCACACGCGCCAACCTGTAGCCTGATTCACGTAAAATCAAACAAGCCAAATATCGTTGAAGTTTTGTAGTCGTTCAATCGAAGTCCTATCCAAAAGCGATATTAACGATCTATCGACTTATTTCCAGTTACATTAATAAGTATCCTACCAGGCTAATGTAATACAGATTTTTTTTAAATCGACGTATTTTAAACGCCTTTAAAATCGGTGTCGTTCAAACTCGATCGATGGATGTGAATACGGAAATGATCTAAACGACTAAATCGCGACGATATCGTTACGGTTTTTATTCCGTGAATCGGGCTACTGGGCGCGTCGGTTTCCATACATTCTTTATGGAAACTAGACTTATAGCGCTACACTAGATCCACGCCACGCGACGTTCTACGTACAAATCAGGCGTGTCACACTTGTGCGTCGGTCTAATGTAGTTCTAACGTGGACATAAAGGTTCTCTATCCTCATTTTCTTGTTTCTTCTGCTTCCAGCACGACAAAGTGAGCGGCAAGTGGCAGTTCACGTGCCACCACGGACCTGATGAGTGCTACGGTAACAAGGTACGTGTGTTTGGAGGTATGCGGAACAGAGAGTAAAGTCCCGCAAACCTCCGTTGATAAGGGAGGATCCTCCGACCAGACAGGTGTTATGGTCTGGTGGGCGACTGCCCGATAGATGATTTCGGGTTGTCGTATATGTTCAAATCGCGCGGAGAACTTTGATTGCGCGATACAGGATTTCGTACTTTCTTCGTAGTTCTTATGTGGCGCCATAGATGTCGCTACATGTGTATACACTTTTTTATATGTATTAATGGTGTAAGGGACAGCCCTCCACAAACTTTAAGGGTTTGCTCAGTAGACGAAACTGAACAACCCACCTTTTCTTTTTTCAGGAAACAAAAAAAAAATTTAGCCTCTCCATACAAACTGTCCAATCAAGTTAATAATTTTGTTTGGTGAGGCGGATCTTTTTTCTCGTTTCCTGAAAAAAAATTTTTTGGAAGGTTGTTTAGTTTCGTCTACTAAGCAAGCCCTTAAAGTTTGTGGAGGGCTGTCCCTTACACCTTGTATAGGAAATCATCAAATGACTTTCAATACACTCGGAAATCCGATCTCATCCCTACCGCTTTTGGGCACGCAATTTACTGATTTTCGCACTAGTGCGCGAGCTCGCACCCACCACAATTTATTACGTTATCAGACTGAGCGCTAAGCGACCTTCACGAATCGCAATTTATTATACTATTAGCCTATCGGGCTGGATGCTAAGCGACCTCCCACGAGTCGCATGTCAACCCTCGCTTATTTATTTCTTCGTAAGTGTTTTATAAAATGTCGTTTGATACTTCTGGAAATCTCTGCAGCACTTGGCTCCGTAACTCCCTTGCCTACTGCTCGGGCAAATTTCAACCCGGTCGCAATGACAAACTTTCTCCACTTGTATCACTTGTGTCATTTATACCGCGTACATCAAAGGACTGGAACAGTTTGCCTGCTGCGGTGTTCTCGTCTGATTATAATTTGGGTGTCTTCAAGGCTAGAGTGAATAGGCTCTTAATAAACTAGTGCGCCTCACCATCAACGATTGCATCACTGCTTACCGTCAGGCGGGATCGCAGTCAAGTAATAGTTTATAAAAGAAAAAAAAAACAAAATGTACTTCCCGCTCTGGGTAGATCGAGAGGGAATGTCAGACCCACCCGTCCTCTTTCAATTGCCTTCTGCCTTCATGTTATCCCAGCCAGGGTTATCCGAAAGGGAGCTCGAGCCCCGGTATGAAGGCTAGAAGGAACTGGGTGGGTCTTTTAGTCAGTAAGAGTCTGACACTACCTCCCGCTCCACCCAAGATCGGAAGTTGTCATTGGATGATTTTTCCCACCATAAAAAAAGGCCAATGAGTGCGCACGCGCTACAGGGCCGAATTAGGCATGTAGACAGTTGTCTGCTGAAGTAGAGTGGTTTAATTTGGTGCAAAACTTTATATTTCACATAGGCCTACATGGGCACTAAACACCTAAAAAACTACTTACTTGTCAATTGAGAAGCGAGTCTAGAGGAGCATTGATTAATCATGGACTCGTCGAGTCGACTCTTCCAAGTTTCGAGAGAATCCTAATTAGGTATACATTAATTCGTTAAACCTCAAGCGAATGCTCTCTTAATATCTTTATATTGTGTCTCTAATTACGGTATTCACAAGGTTAAACACTATAAATCGATCATAGATCAGCACAAAAGTAAAAAAATAATCAAAATGTTTAACTAGGTATTTCAATTTCACATTATTTTTGCAAACATGATATGGAGATCACCTTTTAGGGAAAAAGATGTTTTGGTACAGAACACAAAGTACAATACGATATTCAATAAGTAGATAAAAACGAGTAAAAAAGGCTGAAAAACGGGGAAAACTAAGAGGGCATCAAAAAATTCGTCCACATCGATGTCAATGGACCCACTCAAATATACACACAAAGTTTTATCCAAATTAATCAAGCCCTTTAAGTGGAGTTAGGTGACAAACATTCGTACAGATGAATTGTAATTATACACCCCGCTCGAGCGCCCTTTCGGATAACCCTGGCCCCAGTAGGCTTCGACCCGGCTGGGCACCTGCTGTTGCTGACAACTCCTTGAGGCGCGCGGGGACAGCGCGCGCCGTCAATGGTGTATAAAGATATTGTGCCTTCTTGGTAAAAACTGCAATAGGCCCCACGCTGCCTGAATCCGGCCCTGTCGCACCGGACAACCGTCTTATACACCTAATAAGGCCATAGCAGGGCCATGTTTCACAGCTACGTTTAGCCTTAGGCGCGGTTGACTGCACCAAGTCGATATAAAGGTTTAACTTTGTTATAGCAGTATAGCTGTGTCGTAAACATGACTTGATTCCGCCATCGCTTTTCTACCATCGGACAAGCCGACGTGCGGCGAGAACTATCATCGATACGAACAGGAAAAGATCAAATTGTCCTGCACTATCTATCTATAATATTTTATTTTTATTTTATTTTTTTATTTTATTGATTTTAAGAAAACTTACAGCTAATATAGTACAGTAAAAACATTATAGTATGCAGAAGAAGGCCAATTACAAGTTTCCACTTATATAAACTTATAAATAAAATTAAGAGACGGTATAAAAGCGTGAGCATTAAACATAGAAATATTTATATATATAAGCATTAAAAGAAACAAAGATACGATACATCACAAAACACAATTAAGCTTCAAAGAAAAAGTTGCTTAACATTTTTTTAAGTTTTTCGACACTATTTGTGAACAAATCAAGCTCGACATCCCGGCACATTGAGTTGAACTTTCGACATACTCTTTGAATGTACGAGTTCTGTCTATAGACAGTTTTCACGATAGGTACGTGTAGAAGATCAGGTCTCCGAAGAAACACAGACGGTGCACGCAGTCCAACCTTGGCCACCAGCTCAGGTACATCAATAGACCCGTTCATTATATTGAACAGGTAGGCAAGGTCTGCAATTTTTCTTCGTTCTTGTAAAGGAAGAATATGAAATTTCTTGCATCGGCTATTATAGTTCGGAAGATAACAATTTGCTCGGTATTGAATGTACCTTAAAAATCGCTTTTGTATGCCTTCAAGGCGTTTAATATAAACATTGTAATTTGGATTCCAAATTTGAGAAGCATATTCTAGATGGCTGCGGACAAAGGCACAGTAGAGGATTTTCATGGTTTTGATGTTCTTAAACTCAGAGGATACCCTAAAAATAAAGCCCAACGCTTTAGAGGCTTTGTTGACCACATTCTCGATGTGCGCGTCAAATAAAAGTTTAGAGTCAAAAATTACCCCAAGATCCCTAATAACGCTCACTCTGGCAATTGTTGTATTCGACAATTTATAATCGTACATAATAGGGTTTGGCTTACGAGTATACGTACATACGTAACATTTGGAAATATTTAAATCCAACCTACTTCTGTAGCAGTAATTATGGAAACGGTCCAGATCCTCCTGTAATAGATGTGCGTCTTCGATTGTCGAGACTTGACTCAAGATTTTCATGTCATCCGCATACAATAATATTTTTGAATGTAGGAAACATGAGGCGATATCATTTACAAAGATATTGAATAACAGGGGTCCCAATAAGGATCCTTGGGGGACTCCCGAAGGAATGTACATCGCTCTCGAGGCATAGCCATTGAGAACTACAGTTTGGCATCTGTTTTCTACATATGATACAAACCATCTGTACAGACTGCCCCTCACACCAATGTCCAACAGTTTGCGCATTAGAAGCTCATGATCTATTCGATCAAAGCACTTGCTGTAGTCAGTGTATATAACGTCGACTTGAGACCGCTTAGACATATGCTCAGATAAGAAGTCACTACAGACCACAAGATTGGAGGTGGTGGAGCGACCTTTTAAAAATCCATGTTGGTGTTCGGAGAAACTTAATTTAAGTGCAGAGGAAAGTTGCACGTGTACGATTTTCTCCATAATTTTAGCGAACACGCAGAGTTTTGAGATCGGTATATTTAGAGATGATAGATGTACCTATATATTTAGAAATAACATATTAATTGTATGTCAATGGTCGTGTCAGGCAATGGCTCAGTGAAGAGTCTCGACGAAGACCTTAGAAGGCTCGCGATAAGGGACTGAAAAAAAAAAAATTAGAAATGTCTAAGTACGTTTATCGGATGTCAAGTACTCATAACAGCTTGTGTTATGAGTACTTGCTTAGCTTGGGACTAGACGACGTTGTGTGATAGTTGTGAAATATTATATTATAATATATTATACTATACTACACTATACTATACTACATTATACTGTCTTAGATATTCTGTTTCAATTGTAAGCTCAAGTATGTTCCTCTTGTCTTCAGATCCAGGCCTGCATCCTGAAGGACCGTAGTCTCCAAGATACGGAGAAAATGGAGCTGGTGATCTGCCTCATGAGCCAAGCTAACCCTGACAAGTCGCTCGACACGGTAAGATATAATAAACACATATCATATACAAAATTATTTTTAGTTTATGCGAAACTTGAACATAGTTTGCTCAGATTCAGTTACTGAATGGATTGCAATAGTTTTTACACCATGTTATATTTTTTTTCCAAAATTATTTAAAAAGTTCGTAAGTTGGACACCACCGACATTAAATAGAATATGGCAGGCTATATTGCCACTTAAGTTTAGCGATTCTTTGGGTCGGTAACTTTGGTTCTCCTGCGGATCCACTGCTGATGCTGAACTGGACCTATTTGGTGCAGCCGTGGGACATACAATGTAGATATATTTTAAGTTTAAGATCCCATACTATAATAAATTTTTATATCATTGTGTGTACCTGTGTGCCAAATAAACGTGTTTTCTTTCTTTCTTTCTGGATATCTTCATTTCTGATGTGATCACGCAAGAAAAAACTAGTTCGTCATAAAAACCTTGATTTTTCTCTCTCCCAGTGCCTAGCCCAAGTGAACAAGGAGACTGAATCTGCCAAGCTGAAGCGTTGCGCCTCTTCAGACCAGGGAGACAACCTGCTGGCCACCTACGGAGACAAGAGCGACACCGTCCAGCGACCACTGGCCTTCGTGCCTACTATCATTGTTAATGAGGTGAGATCAAATTAAAACTGGCTATCTAAAGAAAACACATTAATTGTGCGTACAGCCAAGGAGTGGAATTCTCTGCCGGAGTCTGTGTTTTCTGGTAGCTACAACTTAGGGGTCTTTAAGAGGCCGGCGACAGATGAATTTCCATACAAACGTAATACCACGCTCATTTGCAGTTGGAGCATATTTCCAACATATTATGATGATATTCGGTTATAGACAATATTTATCTAGGTTCCTACGTCGAGAATATTAGAAATATTGTTATTTTTAATACAGAAAAAGCCAAATGAGCGTGGTATTACGTTTGTATGGAAATTCATCTGTCGCCGGCCTCTTAAGTCAAGAGTGAATAAGTTTCTTCTAGGCAAGCGTGATCCATCGTCGACCATATCATCGCTTACCATCAGCTGAGATAGTGGTCAAGTGTGACCTTATAGGAAAGGGCCATAATAAAAAAAGGATTCTGAGTTACAAACGCGTCAAACTCCGAAAAAAATTGTACCTCCCATATGAACTTTGATAATTTAATTGATTGAACTTAGCAAAAACCTTGAAAAAAGATGTTTATTTTTTATTTTAGAGAATAGGGTTTCTTCAAGTGAAGTTCATTGACTGTTTAAATTGTTTCGCGAACAGATTCCTAGTCGATACCAGTGATGTACAAAAACTTTTTACAAAAAAAAAATATAACCGACTTCAATGTTCACTGAAACGTACAAAATAACTTAAATTTCGGAATTCGGTGCTTCTATAATAGTTTTGTCAGAATCAGAATCAGAATCAGAATGTCTTTATTGTGGGCATAGGTTACATACAGGTGTTAAAATTAAATAATAAATTACAGTTCCATTATGTCCTGCCAATCCCCTCGTTATTTAACACCGACTTCCGAATTTTTTTACTTTTCAGTGTTTTTTTAACATTGAAGTCGGTTGTATTTTTTTTTTTTGTTAAATGTTTTTTATTTTACTCTTTTTAGTTATGGTACCACCACTAAAAAGTACCCCTCAGCAAAGCTTCTCTCATTCATCTCAACAACAACAATTCTAATAATCCCAAACACGGTTAGATTACACTAATTTATCTTCTGGCTTCGTCATCAGATCAGTTCGATACATCCCCTCCGCTTTTTTTTTTCAGTCAGTCATCGACTACACGTATAAACAAAGCAATTTTTCTTTTTACGACAGTTCTGCTGTGATCCTATGAGGATTTCTGTGCCATATCTTCGAAGTTCATGATCAGATCATAACAATATTTCTATGGAACCAACTTAAATCAAACAGAAATCAAAATAATAATTTTCAAAATCGGTCCTCAATTGACCGAGATATCGGTGAACATAAAAAAAAAATACATTCAGCCGAACATAGAACCTCCTCCTTTTCGAAGTCGGTTAAAAATTGTTGTAGTTGTATATCTCAACTCAACTCTCAAGGGTCTGCGCAACTGGACAATATGTGGAATCATTGAATCAGGCGCCATCTCGGTGAAAATATGGAGCTGAGTACTGTATTGTTGACTACTTCAATGTCGCGAGAAAGTTGACTTAATACATTTGCAGCCAAATATTGCAAAAACATTTGAATTTTGAATGTGTTACAATATGAGCTCACTTTCTAAGCTTGATTTTGTATTTTTTTTTTTTTTGTATTTTGATGTTTCTATGACTTCTTTGAAGCTCATTTCGATTTAATATAAGTTCAGCGTATTTTTGAAACTGCTGGAATAGATACACCTTGTATTACTATTCACTTTCCGCGTACTCACCTAATATAATTCCTATTTCCTCTTCCAGAAATTCGACCAGGCGATCCAAGATGAAGCCTTCACCGATCTCAAAACAGTGGTCTGCCGCGTCGCAACTAACAAGCCATCCATTTGTTAGAAAATATGCAAAATACTACATTATTACGTAAAGATACTGACCCAGAACTCTTCAATAACACTTCACGAGTGAATATGACACTTCTAGGCAAGCGTGCTCTATCGTCGACTACATCTTTACTTTCCATCAAATCAAATGAGAGACTTATAATATGGTGATAGTGAGGAAAACACACAGCATTTCCCACTGCTGGGACTTGGGTCTCCTCTCTAGAAGAGGGAATGGGCCGTATACACCACGCGGGCCCAGTGCGGGTTGCTGGATGTCGCATGTCTTCGAATTTTTGGTTCTAGGACATACCGGTTTTGCCCACGATGTTTTCTTTCATCATTTTAAGAGCAGCTACACTACGCTAAATTTTAAATCTGGGTCTAAAATAAAAATCATCCCTAATTTTTTTAAACTCCCTTTACTGACGGCCATTTTGAATTTACTGTCAGTACAAGAACCTTTTTGGCGCGTTAACTAAAATAAATTCCGCCATCTTGTTTTTAAATAGACAATTTCTTAATTTTTTACTATCAGTACCCTCTGTCAATGTCATTTAAGTGTCAGATTTAACTAAAAAGGTATCCTCAAATTTAGTTCAGCCATTTTTAAGTAAAAAAAGACATACTAACATATATTCTTAGTTAGTTCATATACAGTTTAAGTACAAGCGCACTCTGCACGAATTTAACGCGTTTAGTCGTAAGTTTGACAAGACGTTTAAGAGATTATTATATAAGTTTAGAATAGGAAAAAAGATCTTTTTGTATTGTATTTTTTGTAATAAATTAAGTACTTACTTTTATTATTTGTTTTATTACCTAAAAAAATTGCAGCTACTTTTTTTTAAGATGGGAAATCATCTTTAAAAAAATCCTTTCTTTTTCTTCATCTCCCGTTCTATGGCAGAGCCCTAGCGCTCTGCGCTATGTCAGCCTTTTACTAACTAAATCCGCACCTATGTTCCTTCAGTTACTTTTGGCTTCCGTTTCAGAAGTCGACCTAAGGCCACAAAGGACTTCGGCCCTGCTGGGCCCTCTACGGTTTTACTGACATATTCTCTTTAAGGCGCGCGTAGAACACCACGGATTTGAGCTCAGTCCTGACGGTTACTGGACGGCCGGATGGCGACCTACCCATTGCTCGTCGTCCGTAAGCCCACAAGCTACGGTATTGTTTGTACTCCGATCTAAATATTAAACTAGTACTAATTTAGTACCTCTAACAATCAACTGTATTGTGTGGTGATGGAGATATTAGTATCTAGGTAGTTTCTTTTTTTTTACAAATTATTTTTTCTCGCGGTTTTTTGCGTTTTTTTTTTGTTTTTTTTTTTCACGCCAGAATAATTCGATGAACAAAATTACTTTCAGTAAAAAAATTGCAATAATTTTTCGTGTTGACACTTTATTATTAATTATATGCTTTATTTACCTTTTTTTAGGTCCCGCCATTATAACGCATTAAAATGGCGATTATCTTGTAATTCCGTTTTAACGATCCTCGCCCACCTAGAGCCCAAGTCTCCTATTTTTATAAATTCGTCATTCCAACACGATCCCATTGTCATTTTGCTAAAAGTTTCTAATCTGCTAATTCATAATGATCGATCATTGATCGGTCAATGGTCTCGTAATTGAGTCGTGGTAAAATGACAATATCGAGCTTATTAAAAGCAATGACTGCACTATGACGTTCTAATTGACTGGCCTGTTGGTCTAGTGGTTAGTGACCCTGACTGCTTAGCCGGAGGTCGTGGGTTCGATTCCCACCCAGGACAAATGTTTGTGTGATGAGCATAATCATTTGTTCTGTGTCTGGGTGTAATTTATCTATAATATGTATGTATTTAGAAATATATAAGTATGTTTATCAGTTGTCTAGTACCCATAACACAAGCTCTGGCGACTCTCTCTCATCCAGGCGACTGAGGGGTTGTTTTGCACTTTCCTACTGCTTGCTAGCAGCGCCCTAATGGCCTTCCGTGACCTGTGTTGTACTTAGTGGAGTCCAACTTGTGACCTTTTTAAATATTTTTGGAAAAAATATAACATTTGGAATCCATTCAGTTACTGATTCTGAACAAACTATGTTCAAGTTTCGCATATACTAAAAATAAATGTATAGCTTCATACCTTCAACAGTTCAGGGCCCCAAGTCTGCTATTTTTATAAATTCGTCATTCCAACACGATCCCATTTTCATTTTGCTTAAAGTTTGTAGTCTACCAATTCATAATGATCGATCATTGATCGGTCAATGGTCTTTTACAAGTTGTAATAGAATTGTGGTAGAAAGATAATTTCGAGCATATTAAAACTAATAACGTTCTAATGGTAAAACACTAATCAAATAAACTGTCAAAGTTTTAGCATATTACCGCAAACGTCAAATATTTATTTGTCAATATGTACGAGATTACCATTCTATGCCACTTCTTGGGGGTTGATAGCTGTTAGTCGTATTGGAGTGATATTTTTTTTCCAAATCTTCTTATTTTAGAAAAATAACAGTTAGATATATTTTTCTTCGCAGATTTCAGGGTTATTTTTTCATTAATACATTTTTCCTAGATAGACATGGACCAACCTCTTCCCCCTTCTGCTCCTCCTGACCCTCCCGACGCTGTCCCAACTTCAAACTCGGCGCCTGGTAAGCGACGCCATATTTTTATTGACCCAGAAACAATTGAGGTTGTTTCCAAAAAACCTATTATTGATAAGGACATGGCAGTTGCGGCCATCCAAACACTTTATATTCACTCTTCTTTGGTAGAGGGCATAAAATCTTACGCTAACATAGATAAAGGACCCTTTATAGTCCACGTTTCCCGATCCGAACCAGACCCTTCTGCTGGGACATCTATTCGTCCAATTAAGTTTGGCCAATTTTTAATACAAAACAACATTAAAAACATCTTCAGGGATGGTATTAAAAAAGTGGGCAGAAATAAAATCTCTGTCGAATTCACCTCTGGTGAGGCGGCCAACAATTTTCTTTGTAACCCTGTTTTTCAATCAAAATATATAGTCAAGATTCCTTCATACAACATTACCAAAATGGGTATCGTCCGTCAAGTGCCGGTCGATATGTCGATGGATGAATTTGTAAATTCGGTAATTCTTCCTGATGGGTGCGGAATTATATTAAAAGCACGAAGATTAAACAGAAAAAGTAAACAGGATGGCAAGACCTCCTGGATCCCTACACAAACAATTGTTATAACGATCAAGGGACAAACTCTCCCTCAAAGGGTGTTCTTATATCACACTTCTCTTCCAGTGGAGGTTTATCAACACCCCACGATTCAATGTCTAAATTGCTGCCGCTTTGGGCACGTTAAGGCACAGTGTCGGTCCAAGGCAAGGTGCTTTAAGTGCTCGCAACCCCACAGTGGTGACAGCTGTGACGTGGAAGAGGCCAGGGCGTCTTGCATCCATTGTTTGGGCCGCCATTTTGCCATCTATGGTAACTGCCCCGAGCAAGGGAGACAAAAATCAATCAAAATATTAATGTCGCAGGAAAACCTTTCCTATGAAGAGGCTTCACGATCCCTTCCTAATGTCAAAAAACTTTATTCCGAAGTTACTCAAAATTTTCCAACCCAATCTTCTTTCTCCTCCTCCTCTTCCCAACCTATTAGCCTTACTCCTACTACCTCGTATAAAAAAACTGTGTTTTCTTCCCCTAAGCCTAGAGCTCCTCTAGGTAAGTCTTTTGACAAAGCTGCCCACAGAAGCATCGTTGCTGAGGATCGTTCACCCTTTCCCAATGGCTTCTCTCTTCAGTCTCAAAATTGTTCATCCTCAAAGTCCCCTCAAGAGGATAGCCTTTTAGAATTACTTCTATCGCTTATTATTAGTCTAGTTTCCCGTAATAACTCCTCTGTACCGCCCCACGTTGCCCAAAAATTTTCCCTGCTTATTTCTAATATAAATAATGGATCTAGTCTCCACACTTCAGTGGAATAGTCAAAGCATTCGGCCGAAGAAGCCTGAACTTTTATTTTTAATTAATAAATTTCACCCCTCAGTCATTGCCGCTTCGGAGACTTGGCACCAAGCCTGGTTCTCACTTTCGGGTTTCAGGTTACTCCTGTCTTCGGAGTGACAGGGCTGACGGGTATGCAGGTAGTGCCCTTCTTGTTAGGCGCTCCCTTCCTTTCTCTCTAATATCTCTTCCCCCTATTTCTCCAGACATTAATATCGTTGCTGTTAGGGCTTTTAATAAAACTTTCCTCTCTGCATACATTCCTCATCCTCATTCTAGATTAATTCCAGACCTTTTATGTATATTTTCTTCAGTTCCCTCCCCAATAATTTTTATGAGTGATTTAAATGCTCACCATCGCTCATGGGGTTCGAGCCATGATGATTACTTTGGTCGTGCCCTCCTTGAAATTTTTGATGAAGTGGATCTATGTGTTATTAACAATGGTTCCCCCACGAGGAGAGTTCGCCCTACTCAAAACCCTAGTTCAGCTGTAGATATTACAGCCTGCCCTGCCTCTCTTGCTTCCATTCTTTCCTGGAATATTTTGCCTAATTCTTATGGTAGTGATCATTTTCCTATTATTATCTCTACCTCCGATAGAGTAGTACCAATGCGTAATTTTAACCCCTCCCTTAAATATAGATTAAATGATGCAAGATGGTCTTCATATTCTGATTCTCTTGAAATTAAGTTAGTCTCTCTTCCCCCTCCTGACAGTAACAATCTCGTTGATTGTTATTCTAAATTTGTAGACGCCATTATTTGTAGTGCTGATGATAATTTTCCTCTTAAAAAACCCTTTAAGTTCAAATTTTCAACTCCTTGGTGGGATTCAGAATGCACTTCTGCTGTCAAGGAAAGTAAAATAGCAGAGGATAATTATTCTAATTCAATGACCCTTCAGAATTTTTTAGTCTACCAAAGAAAAGCAGCCATTGCTAAAAGACTTCTTTCTAAAAAGAAAAAAGAAGGTTGGCTTCGCTACTGTCAGAGCTTATCTCCCTGTTCCCCTTCTTCGTTAATCTGGAAGCAAATCAGGAGATACAGAGGATCCTGTAATTCTGTTGACATTTCAGCTAATGATCCCTCTTCTTGGCTTGATTCTTGCTCTGATAAACTGGCTCCCCCTTCAGTTCCTAGTTTGGACTCTTTTCCCTCTCCTCCGGGTTTACTTACTTCCGAAAATGATTTTGATGCCCCATTCTCTTTTTCTGAACTTCAAACGGCACTTGACGGTCTTGTTGATTCCTCTCCTGGAGCAGATGAGATCCCGTACTCATTTTTTAAAAACGCCTCAAGAAGTACAAAACATTATTACTTAGATCTTGTCAACAACTTTTTTGAGTCCGGTTTGGTTCCTCAACCATGGAAACACCAAATAATAATTCCGGTCATTAAACCTGGAAAAAAACCCGTCAGACCCTAATAGCTACAGGCCTATTGCTTTGTCGTCTACTCTGTGCAAGGTTGCAGAGCATATGATGAAGCATAGACTTGAGTGGTTGGTGGAAAATAGGAATTTGTTGCCCGCATCCCAGTTTGGATTCCGTAAAGGTATGAGCACAGTGGATAATCTTAGTGTATTAATTTCTGACATTCGTATTTCTTTGATAAGTAAGCAGTTTTTAGTAGGAGTTTTTTTTTTGGATATTGCGTCAGCCTACGATAATGTTTTACTTCCGGTGCTAAAGGATAAACTTGAGCATCAGTTGAAAGTTCCTAAAAAATTGGTCCGTTTTATTTGTAATCTATTGATGGAGAGAACCATCTCCATTAAAAATCAAAACTCCTCTCTTCCGACTAAGACTATCTGGAAAGGCTTACCACAAGGTTCAGTTTTAAGTCCTCTTTTATTCAGCCTTTATACTTATGATTTACATTTTTCCACTGATTCATTTTGTCAAATATTGCGGTATGCTGATGATTTAGCTTTATACTGTTCTGGAAAATCGTTAGATGAGGCTACTAACCGTCTTAATTCCGCCCTTGGATATTTATCTGATTGGCTTCTAAAACACGGTTTGTCCTTATCAGCCTCTAAGAGCTCTGTAGTTGTGTTTACAAAAAAAAAGATTGTTCCTCCTGTTGATATTAAAGTTAACGGTGAAAATATCTCTCAGGTGGACAATGTTAAATTTTTAGGAGTTTGGTTAGATTCAAAATTAACAGGTATTGCCCACACAGACTTTGTTTCTCAAAAATGCGAAAGAAACGTTAATGTTCTTCGCTCTCTTTCAGGTGTTTGGTGGGGTGCTCACCCTTATACTCAAAAACTGATCTGCAATGCAATAGTTCGTAGTCATTTTGATTATGGTATGTTCCTATTAGATCCTTGCAATAAATCTGGCCTTCAAAAATTTGATAAAATCCAATCAAAATGTTTACGAATTACTCTCGGGGCGATGAAGTCGTCCCCAACTTGTACAAATTTCTGAACCTTCAATTCACTCGTCTTTCTAGCCCACCTTTTTAAAAACCCCATCTTATATCTATACTCGGTGCCTTATAATGCTCTGGTATTTCAACCGAAGATCGTTTTGGACTTTGGAATTAACAAAAATACCTTAGAACCTCATATGATGTTTGTCCAAAAAGTTTCTTCTAATTATAATAACTGGACTACAATATTCACTGATGCTTCCAAAGTCTCCGATGACAGCCCTGTAGGAGTTGCTGTTTGGATTCCTCATACAAAAAATATTTTAAATTATAAGTGCCCTTTTATTACATCTGTTTTTACAGGTGAATCAATTGCCATTTTTGAAGCTATTTCATTTGTTAAATCTCATCAGTTAAATAACTCCATAATTTTTTCTGACTCAAAAAGTTGTCTTCAAGCCATTTTATCTAATCCTTTTAGATCTAAGTCAAGATTCCCTATAATTCTAAAAATTAGAGATTTGCTATTTCAATGTCATGAACTTGGAATTAATGCTGTCATAGCTTGGATTCCTGGTCATGTCGGTATTCCTGGCCTTTCCAGTCAGCTGATTCATGCGCCAAAAATGCTGTCCTCTCTGGCTCTCTTGCCCATTCTGAAATTTATTCCCATGATATCTGTTCTACTCTTCCTATAATAATATAATATAAGCCTTTATTACTGTTTTTAAATTTTTACAATATTTCGTTTATTGCTGACGATCGGTTTTTAGAAACAGCTTGTCCTTCGACAAAGGCCTCCTCCAAAGATTTCCACCTATCTCTGTCTCTTGCGATTCTGATCCATTCTGAACCGGCAACTCTTTTGATGTCATCTTCCCAACGTTTTATTTGTCGACCTTTACTTCTTTTGCCACTCTTCCTATAACCATGTTTAAATCTTGGTCTAAGGCATGGCAAATCTCTAAGTCCATAAAGGGTAAATTTTATGGAGATATACAACCCGAGATACCCCACAAACCTTGGTTCTTCTAATATCAATTGGAAAAAAAACCACTACCTCAACTATCTGTCGTATACGTTTAAATCATTGTTGCTCTCCTCATTTCTTGGCTAAACTTAGATTTAAAAATAACTCTCTTTGTGAATGCGGTTTGGATGAAGGAAACGTGGACCATTTATTTTTCTCCTGTCCTAAATTGCGCTTCTCTTTTCATGAAATCATTCCTCCTCATATTCCGCGCTCAACTTCGGTCAAATGTCTTCTACCTTTTGTGTTTACACGTTTTATATTTAAACTATGCAAATTCATTGAAATTAATAAAATTAAGTTGTAACTTTTATAACCTTTTTATATATTTTTATTTTCTCTCTGTCAGGTACTGGTCATAATCTGTGGTCATAGGACTTGTCACTTGTCAGTCTGTATCTGCGAAGAAATTCTTTTATTTTCTACTTTAAAAAAAAAATTGTGGTGTCTCTTCCACAAAGGCCATTAATTTTTTTTTTTTTTTTTTCTACAACTATCACACAACGCCGTCTAGTCTCAAGCTAAGCAGAGCTTGTGTTATGAGTACTAGACAACTGATAAGCATACTTATATTATTAAAAGTTGAAGTTGAACTATATTGCTACGGAAGTTCTATTTATCTATTTTGGTAATTAATTACAATCAGTACCTACGGATTACACTATTTCGATGAGAACTGTCATATATTTTTTTTATCGTGGGAAAAACCATGCATTGACATCCCCCGCCCTTGGGCGGAGCGGGAGATAGTGTCAGACTCTTACTGACTAAAAGACCCACCCCGTTCCATCTAGCCTTCATACCAGGGCTCGAGCGCCCTTTCGGATAACCCTGACCCCAGTAGGCTTCGACCCGGCTAGGTCCCTGCTGTTGCTGACAACTCCTTGAGGCGCGCGGGAACAGTGCGCGCCATCGATAACTTGGGCTTGGTCCGGACAGTTACCGGACGGCCGGACAGTGAGCTGCCCATTGCTCACTGTCTCTGTCGAAACTCATTTGTTTTTTGAGCGCGGTGACCGATAAGAAAACAAATGAGTGAACAATCAATAGCAGTTGTTGGTGAGATCTGGTTTTGAATGGGTGGGGTTAAGCAGCTGTTGGCGAGGTCTGGTTTTGGATAGGTGGGGTTAAGCAGCTGTTGGCGAGGTCTAGTTTTGGATAGGTGGGGTTAAGCAGCTGTTGGCGAGGTCTGGTTTTGGATAGGTGGGGTTAAGCAGCTGTTGGCGAGGTCTAGTTTTGGATGGGTGGGGTTAAGCAGCTGTTGGCGAGGTCTAGTTTTAGATGGGTGGGGTTAAGCAGCTGTTGGCGAGGTCTATTGCATAAGTTGATAAAAAATGCTATGCAATAGCTTTACCGCGGCAGTCCCCGAGTGCCACACGTCTTGTTTTTAGATGTGGGAAATCAAGCCATGACTTTTCTCGCTCCAGGGTGGAACAAGAGGACGCTGCTGACTTTCACTGACTAAAACTACACTGTGTCCTCTTGCCGTTCGAGTTCGAGGACCATGGTATCCCTTTCAAGAAATTCTTCGTAGCCCCAGCGGGCATAAGCCCTGGGCCCTTACGCCTTGATCACACGTACCGAGTAAAACGGCGAGACAGTAAAATGTTACTCGGCCGAGACAGTGATGTAAGCGAGTTGTAGAGATAAGTGGTAGGCCGAGCACTCGGCGCTGTGTTTACACGTACCGAGTACTCGGTCGAGAGCACTGTCTCGCCTGTTTATTCGGTACGTGTGATCAAGGCATTAAGGTTTGCTGACATCTTTTTGAGGCGTGCGTGGAACACTACACGCTGTCGACGACTCCTGCACGGCTTGAACGATTACCGAACAGCCGGACGGCGACCTACCTATTACTCATCGTCCGCAAGCCTGACATAATATTATGGAAAGGTTCTAACTACCGTAAAACATAATTTTCAGTATTACTAAAACTTTTAATACCCATAGTTAACACATTAAACATAAATCACATGTCTTATATTTACAAGCGACCTGCGCAATACAAAATACTATTAAAATTATTTAGGTACAAAATACTCGGAGGAAACATTTGTGGACTTTTAAAAATATACACTAATCACACTTATAAAGATGGATTTTGATGAAACATGTAATCGAGATACATAGTTGTAATAGGTGTCTTCAAGGCTAGACCGAGTAGGTACGTCAACTGAGCGAGTCCAATGACCTGTAGGTAGTTTGTACGCAACGCCGACTACTACCTACAGGTCATTGAACTCGCTCAGCTGACGTTTTCTTAAACAAATTAATTTCGTACATGCGTAAATTAATACGAGTTTTGAAAAAAGGTATTTTATTTTTTAATTTTATCTTATAAATCGATAGTGTTTCATGTACCGGATCGACCCTCCACAGGATTAAAACAATCAAAATTTAGCGGTGTATATTCATATGCATGTAGTAAAAAGCAGTTATTTCAATATTACAAACACACTGCAATTTTATTTATATGTATAGATATAGATAAAACTAGCTGTACCTTGCGGTTTCACCCGCATCATTGGTTACTGCTCCGCTCCTATTAGTCGCAGCGTGATGTTATATACTAAACCTAAAACCTTCCTCATTAAATGAGCTATATAACAGTGAAAGAAATTTTCAAATCGGCCCAGTAGTTCCTGAGATTAGCGCGTTCAAGCAAACAAACAAACTCTTCCGCTTTATAATATTAGTATAGATGTGCAATTAGTATTATTTTTCTGACTGACTGACTTTTTGGCAAATCAAAAATTGCCTGTAAATGGTTTATTTGATATAAATACTTGGAATCTTGGTACACAAGAAGACTATGTGCTGGGATTTTAAATGAACTGAAATTACGTTCGTAGAAAATTAAAGAGATAAATAAGTAAAATCTTTTAAATGAACTGAAATTTTACTCATAGAAAAAAAGAGAGAAAAATAAGTAAAGTCCTTAAATTAATTGAAATTTCCCTCATAGAAAAAAGATAGAAAAATAAGTAAAATCTTTAAATAAACTGGAATTTCGCGCATAGAAAAAAAAAGTAAAATCGTTTAAATGAACTGGATTTCTTTCATAGAAATGAGAAGAGAAAACTAAGTAAAGTCTTTTAAATGAGCTAGAATTTCTGTCATAAAAAAAGAGAAAAAAAAAGTAAATACTGTTAAAAAAATCTGAAATTTGAACAACATAAATAGTAATCACTACCTACTTAATATTATAAATGTCAAAGTAACTCTGTCTGTCCGTCTGTTACGCTATTACGGTTAAACGTACTGAACCGCTATGACCCACAGGAGTGGTGCAGTAACCGAAGACGCGGGTCAAACCGCGGGGTCAGCTAGTTAATTATGATAAAAGAAATCATAATTAGAAAAGAAATTATAACTATGAAAAAAACCTTATTTATGAAAAAATCGTAATAATTACCTATGAAAAATGTGAAAAAATCATAATTATGAAAAATATGGGAAAAAATCATAATTATGAAGAAAAAAAAACCTTCATCAACCACGAAGTTATAAAGCTTCAAAGCTGCTTACAAGAAAGAGAAGTCCGACGTGGTCTTTGACGTCAAACTTCATCACGCTATGGCCGCCATAGGTAACGGCGTCTTGGCGAGAGAGAGTCAGATATATTTGTTTAAAATTGTTATATCTCGTTTACTTTTCTACCTATTTTGATATTATTTTCACAACTAGTATTCTGTTTTTGTATATTTATTAAAAAAAGTGATATGTTAACAATTTTTTTTTATACGTTCCTAATTCTGTATTAATATCAGGAAACAGACTCCATCAAGTACAAGAGCGGAGCTAGAAAAAGCTAAGACCTACTGTCCACGGACGCGTAGCTTCATAGACGCGTATTCGTCATTACACGCTTGGTGTACGCCTGCGTGAAGCTTACATTCATAACTATGAAAGTCGTCGACTAAGCAGCAATGTCGTGTCGACATGTCGTTGCATCTTCGGGTTTCGTTCGGCTTTAAGCTAAAAGTGAACGTACACCAAGCGTATAATAACGAATACGCGTCTTTGAAGCGACGCGTCCGTGAACAGCAGGCCTTATAATCAAAAAAAAAAGTCCACAAATATTTCCTCACAACATAATCAGCAGCAATATCAACATCATGATTTGGAATAATCATAGTTACAAAATAATTACAAATTAAAGTATAAATAGAAATCTATTAGATTGGAAGTGAGTTCAAGGGCCAAGGCATATTGACCTTTATCTCCACTACTTAAAGTTTCAGATACGTTTGGGGACAAAATGCCCCACAACACGCCGCGAAACTACTGGACAGTTCCACTCAAATCTGTACAGTTAAGACAATCTGAGACACTAGTCTGCATGGTTCTCATATGATTTGATCATTACATGTTTGCTGTATGGAATTAAGCTACACTGCGCACACGTGTGCACACACGCCCAACTGGGAGCGTCTGTCTCCATACATTTTATATGGAAACTAGACTTGTAGAGCTACACTTGATCCACGCCACGCGACGTCGTTCTACGTACAAATCAGGCGTTTTACACTTGTACGTGGGTCTAATGTGGTTCTAACTTAAAAGATACCTGGGGTGCTATTCTCTAAGAAAACAGCCTTGAGCTCAGCGCTGGCACAGCGACGAGTCGTGAGCGCAGTACATTGAATTAACAATCCAATGTAAAGGGGCATTGGGAGCTCAAGGCTGTTTTCTTAGAGAATAGCACCCCAGGCCCCTTTGTTTCGGTGTTTCTTCTCAGGGTAGTCAGCTAGGAAACACCGGCCTCATCTAGTTTAAAGTGACGAAAAAATTGACGTGTAAAAGTGATTTTAAAAACCTGTCTACACTTAAATCTGTAGAATTATCTAGTTGTGCGCGCATCTCGTTAAATGCATGAAATCGACGTAAATAATTGTTATAAATCAAAATTGTGTAAACTTGATATATTACTTAGCCTTTGTTTCATCGCAATCGGTAGACTATATCGAAAGATATACTACATGCATTGACTGTTAGGCGGTAAGAAGTTCTCCGGGTTAGTTAGTTTGCAAAATAAATATCATTTATCATTTAACGCTGTCAATTTATCCAACAACTTGTCCTGCGTCACTTGAATGCGTTGTAAAATGTTAGGCGGCAAGTTACGGGACACTGGGCAACGTTACACGGCATGTTGCGGGACATTCTGTCCCGTAATGTATCTGAGCTTTTGAGCACACATTTGAATGTCTTTTATTGCGTCTTTGTCAATACGCCTTGACTCCTAAACGATAGGCAAACAAAAAATATTCAAAAATAATTGTATCTTCTTTGCAAAATTCGTATTATTGAAGTGAAAATTTCTTTAGGATACGTTTCCACTGAGCGGATTGTGAATTACGATTTTATATTATTAACCTCGTATCGCACACAGTTATTTTTTATACTATTTACAAATTTATTCAATTCAAATAATTAAACAATACACTGGTTTAGCCTTAAAGACCATTTCAATGGAGACGAAGTATTATTTTTTTAACCCTTTAACTACCTACGTCGAACACTCTCGCGTTTATACCGCTAGTTCGCATATCCACGACCGAATACTCCATCTCGTCAGCTCTTCTGTCACCTATGGGGATTGAAGAGCTAAACGAGATGGAGTACCCAGTCGCGAACACGACCCTGGCGAATAGGATGCGAGAACACCCGACGCAAGTAGTTAAAGGGTTAATTCTATAAATCAGGCTTTCAAACATCTTAAATGTTCGAATTTCAAGACATCGACAAACTCGAACCTATCTAACTTACAATAAGATCAACAACTATAAACTGTTCGCGTTAAAATTAGAAATTTAAATAAACCTTTTTTACTGTCTGTTCAACCGATTTTAACTTCTATTTCGTAGGCATAAGGATGGTATTAAAAGCAAAAAAGTGGTTACAATACCAACTATTTACTGCAACCGCCATTTGTCATGCCACCAACGTAATAAAAGTCAAAATCGGTTGAACGGACAGTAATGAAAACTTTTCATAAATTTCTAATGTTAATTTGAACAGAGTATAGTTAAACCAAAGTCTAGTGATGCTATTGCTTCTCGATTATTGCGAATCACAATTTATCGATAATTTTCGACCCAGAAACTGGGATTAATTCCTACAATTGTAACGTGACAAATAAGGTACCAGCTAAAAAAAGTAGCTGCGTAGTTAGTATTTAAATACTTTGATTTTAAAAGAAACATTTTTTTTATCAATTAATTTCTTTACTGGGTGGCAGTTACATCGACACAACATGGTACAATGAATCAGTACATAAACCCATAAAACAAAACTGTCGACGATTTCTGGTGTATTTTGGACTATACACTGAAATTGGTCTCTCCATATAAACTGTACAAGAGGACGATATTTGTTCATCAATCATCAGTTTCTTCAGGATCAGTTTCTTCTACTGAGCAAGCCCTTAAAGTTTGTGGAGAGCTGTCCCTTGCACCCTTGTTATTAAAACATTTAAAAAAAATGCAGAAAAATGCGCTAAAATTAAGAAAAAGCCATATTGAAACATACTCTTACTGTACCATGAGTTTAAAGCAATAGTATTTGACGATACTCGATACCGACTACGTAAATATTTTGTATGGCAAATTTTAGTTCCGTAAGTGACCGCTAGAGGCGCTGTAAAATTTGCCATACAAAATATTTACGGAGTCGGTATCGAGTATCGACAAATACTATTGCTTTAAGCTCATGGTAGAGGTACTGGATTCATGGTAACAGATAATTTCGATATCTCTAACATGCATAATTTTCAAATCATTTCATACAGTGCATTATTTTTTGCTCATTTAACAATAATAGTAATCAGGTAATCTTCTTTCGAATTAAATTACTAAGGCGATTATCACACTGCCACGTACCACGCAGCGTAGCGCGTGAATGCGTGTTTTAACGTTGCTTGTAATCTCCGTTTGCGTTTACATGCGGAGTAACATGCACACACGCGCGTGGAGGACGTGTGGCGGGCTGGGACGAGTAGTGCCGTGCGGGATTTTATATGAAACTAGCTTTTGCCCGCGACTTCGTTCGCGTGGAATAGTAACTTCTCCGATTGTATTATATTATATTTTTATACCTTTTTACTATTTATTTACATTTTTCCGATGAATTTTCAGTACTGAATTGATGCCGACTCTTGACCAATAGATGGCGCTGTATGTCCGGAATAAATTTTATTTTTTATTTTATTTTTTGTAATAAAAACTATCCTATGTCCTTTCTCAAGTTCCAAACTATGTCTGTACCAAATTGCACACAAATCGGTCCAGTAGTTTAGGCGTGAAGCAAAGACAGACAGACAGACAGACAGAGTTACTTTCGCATTTATAATATTAGTTTGGATTGGATGAGTCAGAGTCTGCGTGAATCTACAAAACGCAACTACGCGCGTGAGTGCGTAAACAACCCGCACGTGCGTTGACGCGCAACATACAGCGTGGTGCGTGGCAGTGTGGTAATCGCCTAAACGAGAGGTAACCTAATGCGTTCGCATTATTGGAATTTAAAACTCATAACTTGCTCATATTTTAATAAGTCTCTTACCGTTCACGCATAATCAGAGTCCGGTTCCTCAACAGTCTCCGGGTGTAACCTCATGACATGCCTTTTCAAATCACTTTTTTTCTTAGTCGAATAATCACAATTCGAGCAAACATGTTTTTTCTCACTAACCGTTTTTCTACATGACGACAAATGTTCCAGAACCACAGCCTTATCACTGGAATAGAACTCGCACCTTTTGCACTTGAAATCCTTATTACTAACACTTCCACTGTCATGTTTTTTTAGATGGTATATCAAGCTCATTTTGTGGCGCGCCCTGTAGTCGCAGAGGTGACATTTGAATTTCTTTTCGACTTTATGGATTCTAGTGTGTCTCGCGAACATGGATTTGCTGGACGAAGTGTAGCTACAGATTGGACAGACGTGCAACACTTTGGAATGTTCAGAAACGTGTTTATTGTACTCCGCCGAGTTTTCTGTCGAAAAATGGCATTGTACGCAATAAAAATCGTACATTCCCCACATAATCTTTTCGATATCAGGTCTTTTTTTTACTTTGGACTTTTTTTTTAGTTTCTTCTTGCTTGTGTCCGGTGTTTTTTTCACGAGTTTCACTAAGGGCACGTCGTCTTCGTCCGTTTCGTCGGACACTTCGACGGTGTCTATGTGTGGTTCCTGTAGAATGACGTCATCATCGTCGCTTGACGTTAGCAGACTGATCGGGTCTTCTTTTCTGTAGAAAAAAAGTTTATGATTAAGAATACGAATTAAACTGGTGTGTGGTTGGGGAAAACTTTTTTTTGAGGAGGAGAATCATCCAATGACTTCTTCTACCCTAGGGTGGAGCGAGAGCGTGTCAGACTTTTACGGACTAGTACTTTAAATATTTTTCTTTCTTTCTTTATTTCATTCAATGACTTCTCCTACTCTCGGGTGGACAGCGAGGGCGTGTCAGATTTTTACTGCCTAAAATCACACCTGTGTCATTCAGTTGATTAGGGCAACTGTTGAAGCACCCACGGGAAACGATTGGATGTTGCTATTCTTTACATCCGGACACCATATGGATATAATGAAAAAAAATATTTTCATATTGAAAGAAAGAAAGAAAAGTATTTATTTTGGGGCACAAAACATTGTTGACAACAAAAACTTAAGACAAACACAAAACAAAAAAAATAGGTCCAGTTTAGCGAAATGCCAGTTGAAAACCAGCGTCAGACAACTACGAGGTAGTGTTGGTTTTCAACTGAACCTTATTAGGAGTGAACGGATAAAAAAGAATCAACACTACATTACATTGTGAAAATAAAACATAATGTGATAAAACAGTAAATATTTGTTCAGTGCACAAAAAATAACATAAACCGGTTTTAAGCGATTTAGCCTCAGTCAACACAATGCCATCACTAGCAGTGCAGCGACGCATAAGTCTACTATGCCCGGAGGGGCCGAGCGCAAAGGAAAATTTGCAAACAGCGTAAAAAATACACTAATACATACTGAAATATATCGTCATCGCCATTAGGTTACGGTAAGGGCGTGTCATCACCAATGAGATGGACAGACCAGATCAAGGCGGCAACTAAGAGCTCGGTTTATGAATGTACCCAGAAAGCTGCAGTCCGCGATGAATGGCGCCGCATTACAAGGATGATCACTTATCGTGATTCACAGTGATGATCACGACCACTCTGGCAAGAGTGTACCGACTCAGAAGAGAAAAAGGGCGTGTCAGATTTTTTACAGACTAAATCCCACCCGTGTTCCTTCAATTACAGTAGTGTAGAATAGTGTAGAGTAGGGTAGAGTAAGATAGGGTAGAGTAGAGTAGGGCAGAGTAGGGTAGAGTAGGGTAGGGTAGGGTAGAGTAGGGTAGAGTAGGGCAGAGTAGGGTAGAGTAGGGTAGAGTAGGATAGGGTAGGGTAGACTAGGGTAGAGTAGGATAGGGTAGGGTAGAGTAGGGTAGAGTAGGATAGGGTAGGGTAGACTAGGGTAGAGTAGGATAGGGTAGGGTAGAGTAGGGTAGAGTAGGGCAGAGTAGGGTAGAGTAGGGTAGGGTAGGGTAGAGTAGGGTAGAGTAGGGCAGAGTAGGGTAGAGTAGGATAGGGTAGGGTAGGGTAGGGTAGAGTAGGGTAGAGTGGTGGAGTAGGGAAGAGCGGGTATTTTTTCAGGGTTATTTGTAAATAATCTAAGATCCGATAGAAATCTCTTCCCTTATCACTTATTTAATTATGATAAATAGTACATGCTAGATAATGCGTTCATTAAGACATTGCGAATAGGTTGCCTAACTAAATCTGGTGCCAATGATGTTAAACAATAACATTTGTTGTTACATTTTTGACATCAATTACCCCTCATTTGTTATTTGGGAAAGTCAAGCAACAGCTGAAAGAATGTGAGGCTAAGGTACTAACATCATAAACAACTTTTGTTTTATGACTTCCTAAATATTACGAAGTCTATGCGAAGCAAACGATAGTACAATAGCGGAGGGCAGCGGGGGTGCTTGATGTACTTACGTCGCGACATACAGACGTAGGTAGGTATAGCAAAATACTAAATAGAGTTAAAATGTGTTAGATAGATCAACAAAATCTTGAAGGTTTGTTTTTGGTAAATGAATTATGTTTTGTAAAAAGTCATAGAACAAAAGTTGTTGTTTATGATGTTAGTACCCCTTTTTTATGGTGGGAAAAAATCATCCAATGATAACCCCCGCTCTTGGGCGGAGCGGGAGATATTGTCAGACTCGTACTGACTAAAAGACCCACCCCGTTCCTTCTAGCCTTCATACCGGGGCTCGAGCTCCCTTTCGGATAACCCTGGCCCCAGTAGGCTTCGACCCGGCTGTGATGTTAGTAGCCTTGCAATGTTGTTGTGTTTTGCAAATAACCTTGTATGAACGAGTTAATTTTTACTCAAATAGGCGTACTGACTAAATTATATTTTCCTCATTTTACTAATACAACATAATATTAATAAAATGAGGAAATTGTAATTTAAATTACATGAGTTTTGGATTTACAATTAGCTGTGCAATTGTTGGAGTCTCCATAGTCCTGATAAGTGCAAATGATGGAACACAAACAATGATGTCCATGAATATCTCTATCTAATTCCGTCCTCTGCTTATGACTTACTTGTTGCTCTTGGTCTCCTCCTCCCGGTAGTAGTCCTCGTCGTGGGTCAGCAGCAGTGTGGAGGGGTCCACCTCGACCTGCACGCTCTCCAGCAGCATTAGGCAGTCTTGGTTGCCAGTGCCTGCTGCGCTCACCTCTGTTGACAATGAAACATGAAGAATAGGCTAGTTGCCGTAAAAAATGTAATTAGTCCGTCTTATAGATTATTCAAAAATAAGGGACACGTATTTTTTTATTTGTAAATTTGACGTCACCCCGTGCGAAAAAATGCAGCACGGCGTGACGTCACACGTAACTTTAATGGGCTATATCTTTGTACTTTTTTGTTTCATCGAAAAAAGAAAAAATACGTGTCCAATATTTTTTTATAATCAAAAATACGGACTAAATAAAATGTAACTATTTTGACCCTGGAAACTACCTTATTGAGAAGAGGACAAAAGCGACGGTACATTTTTTTTACGACTGTGTGAAAGTCCCAAACTTAAATTGAAAAAGGGTGTCGCAATGGGCGGTCTTATCGCTAAAAAGGATTTTTTTCAGACAAAACGACTGGCCTGTTGGTCTAGTGGTTAGTGGCCCTGACTGCTATGCCGCAGATCGTGGGTTCGATTCCCACCCAGGACAAATGTTTATGTGATGAGCAGGATCATTTGTTCTGTGTCTGGGTGTAATTTATCTATAATATGTATGCATTTAGAAATATATTATAAGTATGTTCATCAGTTGTCTAGTACCCATAACACAAGCTCTGCTTAGCTTGAGACTAGACGGCGTTGTGTGACGATTATTCCCGATGTCCACCACTTGTCTGGCCACCACTGGGGGACAGCGAGACAACTTTAAAACATTATTCTCGTTGTCCACCACTGGGGGACAGCGTCACAACTAGGGCTTTCAATACCGGTACTACGGGATCCCGTAATACCGTGATCACGGATATATTTTGGTCTTTTTTCAATCACGGTATTGACGAGCCAATACCGTGATTACGGTATTACAATCTTTAATATATATTATTGTGTTTTGTTGTAAATAGTAGTAAGAAGTTGTATTATATAATACAAATAACGATGTAATATTATTCTCACACTTGTATTAAGCGCCAACTCTTCGCGATACGTCGAACCATAGACTAAAATGGTCTGAATAACGCGTAGTGTATTAGGCCCTATACGACGTTATTGTTTTGTTAGTCAGTATCGCAAAGGTGCATGTGAACTTGGTCATTGTGTATTTTTGATAAGTTTGTAATCTTGACGAGCAACATGGTACATAATATTAATACTTGTATTTTATGGGTTTTGACTCAATTCTCAACGAATCACGCGATCGAATTTTTTTTTTTTGTAAAAACTAATGTCGAATTACAAATTCACAACAAATTGAAGCATCTAAAATTGTATCATTTTCCACTTTGTTTAATATCACTTTTAACTTTAACGGATCACGTTATCCGTTAGATCTACAATTAAAAAGTAAAAATTGAATATTTGAGCGGTTTGGATGTGGCATTCTTTTTTAACTTCAAATATTATTAATTTTGTCTAATTAGTACTTATCGTATTACTACTTTCGTGTTCGAAGAAACGATTCAAAATTATACATTTAATTGGTAGTTTAGTACAACAATTACATGTGAGATATTAATATAATAATAAGAAAGACACGAGTCTTGACGCTTGCTGACCTCTAAGGGCAGTATAGGTACGCATCGAATGTATCAGCCAGTAAATTATAGGTACGACAGGGCCATGCTTACTTGAACCTTAGAACTGCGTTTTAACCTTATTAGAAATGTCTTAAAAAAGTTACAGCGTCAAGTAAGCCTAAACCTTACGGAGATCTATGATTTTAATCTACCTTATTTGCTAATTACCGGTAAACAATCAGTATGGCTTACTAGAACCTTATTAGAACGGTTAAGAGAGATTAAACACTGATTCGAAAACAAAAATATTTAATCTTTCAATCGTGGAAATTACAGACACAATAGAAAGACAATAGGTGCGCGAACGCTTGGGGTTTAATGAATTAAATGTTTTTATTAATTTCCTAATTAAAGTTCATAGGAACTTTAACAGGGTTTGAAAGGGTTTCAGTCAAGCACTAGTTTAAAAAAAAAACCTTGAGTTCAATACCGTGATCACGTGATCACGGTATTAAAAATTCTAATACCGGTATTGATACCGGTATTGAAAAAGTCCGGTATTTGAAAGCCCTAGTCACAACTTTGTAAATTATTTCCATTCACCACCACTGGTGGACAGCGACACGGATTTTTTAACATTCCCTATGGCCGCCGTTGGGGGACAATGGCACATCTCTTTTGATCCAATTCCCACTGGCCATCAATTTAAATTGTTTAATCTAGAGACCGGTAAGGGATAGCTTAATATACTTACGGATTTGATTTTTAGCAGGGCTAAGGGTAAGACTAATTTAAATATTTATAAATTATATGGTAGGTAAATAATAGTTATATTCTTGAATCGACTTTTATTAGATGTTTCACTCAAGTATTAAAAATTGATCCTAATACTTAGTATTATATAATATAGCTTTGATTGCTTATTTTTTATTGAAGTAGGTAATTAACCGACTTAATTTCCACAGCTGGTTGACAGGCTACAATTTTTAAAATTGGCTAGAACATTACAATCATAATCACAGTTTTATTATCCTATTCCTCGACGGAGGAATAAAAATTAAATATTATAAATTAATCAACAGTTTTAAAAATCACATGTGTAGTTAAACAAAAAGACAATAATAATTATCACAATATCTAGAAATTTATTATATCTAGATATTTATTTATTTATTGTAGACAAAAGCACACGAAAACAACAAACAAACAGAATATCCACTATCGCAAGTTCAAAGCCAAACGAAGCGATGGTTTTTGTTTGACGTTTGATGTCACATTGACACGAGTTTTACGTTGTTGCCTGTATAATAAAAAAGTATAATGACTGTCAAATCAATTCGTTGATCAATTCGTTTTATGACGTTCTTAGAAATGACGATAGATAATATGATTAAGTCCTCATTTTAAAAGTTTTTGAAACCTAATCTATAGAAGAAAGATTGATTCATTTTCATTATTTTGTTTTCTATTTTTATAATAATTCGATTTATCGATTATTATCGATTAGTGATCCTTATTTCATTTGGCAACATTGTTAAAAAGTGAAAGTAACGAAAGTCAGTATCATTTTGATTAAATAATATTTTATTTATCCCATATTAAAATGGCTTGGTAATAAATGATTAAAAAAAAAATATTGATAAACAATTCATTTGTGTAACGTTCAAGCCCAGTTTCGCCCGTTTCCTTTATCCAAATAATTTAAAACCTTAAAACGTTGAAAGTAACTCATTAAAAATCAAATAAGAAAATTTTACAGTTTGTAGTAACTTGATGTGCTGGCGTCTGTACTTTCCCTCATAGCAATACTTTTTGTAAATATCTTGATGAAGTGAATAGTATCAATAGATAATAATAATAAGCATTAGCAAGAAAATAAAATTTAACTTTAATGAATTACCTATAATTAATTAAATTAACTATATTATACAAGGAAAGAAATATTATGTCATTATTATTACGTAAGCATTAGAATTGGATAAAAGTAATTTCAGCATAAAACCAAATGGTAAAACATAATTTAAATTGATGGCCAGTGGGAATTGGATCAAAAGAATTGTGCCTTTGTCCCCCTACGGCGGCCATAGGGAATGTTAAAAAATCCGTGTCGCTGTCCACCAGTGGTGACGAATGGAAATAATTTACAAAGTTGTGACGCTGTCCCCCAGTGGTGGACAACGAGAATAATGTTTTAAAGTTATCTCGCTGTCCCCCAGTGGTGGCCAGACAAGTGGTGGACATCGGGAATAATCGGTTGTGTGATAGTTGTGGAATTTTATACTATATTATATTAAAATATTAGTATGATTTGATTCTTACCAATAAAAGACGAATTTCTTCTGTCTGCTTTTGGGTAGGGGAACAGGATTACTATACGAAGTCCCCTGTTCCCCCGCCCTAAGCGCAAACATTTTACGGAACACGCGCGCTGTCTTAGAGCTCTAACCGACAACTGAATTTACCTTTTTAGTTATAATTATATATATGTCAATGTATCCTTCAATTTAGCGGTTGAAAATCGACCTTATTGCCTGGCGGTTAAGGTCTTATCAAGACCGTGCGGTTGGAAGAGGAAATCCGTTCTGATAGTGAGTTTCTCGAGCACCGTCCTTGTTTTTTTGTTTAGGAATATTCCCGAATGATTTAATTGGTTTTGTTACATATAATAGCTGACATGGTAAACATTCTGTACCTCAGAGGTAAACAACAGTATGTGCCAAAAAGTAAATTTTACAGGAGAGGCAAAAACGCGCGGTTAGTAACTTCAAATGTATTTTGAACATAATTGCTTTAAAGATATTGAAACAAACTCAATTGTATTTTTTTTATAATTATTAGATGGAATTATTATGTATTACACACAATTACAATAAAGTTTAGAACAACATTAAGTGCGCGTAAAGCTGGGGAGTAAACAATCTTATCATCATTTTAAGTCCTATACCCGATATGTTTTTGTCATATACGTTTGGATATTTCTCTTCCCAGATGTCGTAGGACTTGATGTCCTATACCATTACGTAGAACTGTTTCTTACGATTTTAACACAGCAAAAAAACAGATTTTCAAAAAAGTGGAGTTACTATTGTTTACCTCTGAGGTACAGCATTGTTCTGCCGTTCTGCCATATGCCACTCACAAATAAATACACAGTAATGGAATTTTTTCTTTTTTAATTTTTTTTTATTCCAATTTCTTTCCAAAAAAAAGTCTTGTAAGTATGTCTTGGAACAAGTTTTGTAAAATATTCGAATAAATGAAGGAATTACCGAATGCCAACCAGAGAGTTCAGGCGTCATCTCTTTTTTCATGTTGCCTTTTCATCAAACCAATGGGTCGCACATCCACAACCAAACACTCCATCTCGTCAGCTCTTCAGTCACCTATGGGGATTGAAGAGCTAAACGAGGTGGAGTACCCAGTCGCTAACACACGACCTTGGAGAAAGAACACTGAAACTATCGTCGAACTAATCCGAAGCGAGCGGTTAAAGTGTTTGCTCGCAAGGAGGAAGCCGACCGCATCAGGCAACTGCGCTCTCGCCACCGCCGGGATTCCGATCCCGATTTCCGGCCACCGTAGGCGAGGACTGGAGGACAGTGAGCAATGGGTAGCTCGCTGTCCGACCGTCCGGTAACTGTCCGGACCAAGCCCAAGTCGTCGACGGCGCGCACTGTTCCCGCGCGCCTCAAGGAGTTGTCAGCAACAGCAGGGACCCAGCCGGGTCGAAGCCTACTGGGGCCAGGGGTATCCGAAAGGGAACTCGAGCCCCGGTATGAAGGCTAGAAGGAACGGGGTGGGTTTTTTAGTCAGTAAGAGTCTGATACTATCTCCCGCTCCGCCCAAGAGCGGGGGTTATCATTGGATGATTTTCCCCACCAATCATCGTTGTCATCATCAAATCGCCAAGTTCCTCGTTGGCGCTGACACACACTTGCTTTTTTGACGTATCAATCGGTGTTAAAAAAAAAACATACCTTTATCTACGGAAACTTCGATAAACACGGGAGCAGCTTCCTTATCTTCAATCTCGATGGGCTCGTCATTCTGTAGATAAAAAAAAAACATTTCATCTTAAGTATACTTTTTACAAAACCCTAAAGACAGGCAGGTGGCAAAGGCAGAAAGAAGAATATAATAAACTTTATTGTACACCAAAATACTAACAATTTCACAAAAACTTAAATCTATGGTATGGTACATCGCTGTCAGCGATAAGACCACCATTGCGGTCTTTTCGCTGACAGCGATGTCTACCAGACAACCTTGGAATGGAAAATAAGAACTTAAACTAAAAAAGGCCGTACAATTACCGGCACGGATCTTGAGCGCTGGCTTCAAGTTGCGCAGAAGTCAAATATTCGGTCTCTTTAGTGGTGCGAATTGAGACGCGGGGTCGGGGAGTGTCAGTAATTAGCTCGCCGCGCCATCGCGTCATAGACGTCACTCATGATTCGCCAATGTATGAAATGCGCAAAGCGACATTGGCGAGCCAATCGTCGTCGTTGTTAGATACAAGCAACAAGAGCAGGGAACGAATCACGAGTGACGTCTATGACGTGATAGCGCGGCGAGCTAATCACTGACACTCCCCGACCCTGCGTCTCACTTCGCACCACTAAAGAGACCGAATATTTGACTTCTGCGCAACTTGAAGCCAGCGCTCAAGATCCGTGCCGGTAATTGTAGTCTGCGGTGTACTGCTAGCAAATATAAGTCAAACAAACCAGATGACGAGACAACAAGACAAGAAAACTTAAGAACAAGACAAGATGCATAATATTATAATCCCATAATTAGCCTTTTTTAATGTTCCCACTGCTGTGACTCAGGCCTCCTCTCTAGGAGAGGGAATAGGCCGTGTATGAGTCGCGATCGAAGTGGTATGGACTGCTATGCTATTAAATTAAATACTTTAAATAACTTTAAAGATTTATTTATAAAACGGTAATTATGCTAAGTTACGCTAAATGATATGATATGCTTATGAGTACGAAAGCACTCGGTTTGCTGTCCGAATATGTACTGATGCCGCACTGCACTTAGCGCGGCGTAATTGTGTAGCTAGATCAGCAAAACGTGTTCGATCGTAATGATTGTATCGAACAGGCCGTAATCCACCACGCGGGTTGGGATGGTGACTTACATCAAACTCCACCGGTACAGTCTGCCCCTGCGGCATAAGCCCGACGCCCGCCAGCGTGGGCGGCAGCAGGTCCGCCAGCAGGGCTGGATTGGGCACCTTGTTCTTGATGTGGTAGTTCGTGATCATGTCTTCTATGTCCTCCTTATGGTCTAAGGCTGGCGCTGTCGCTGAGATGGGGACCGTGCTGGAATTTGATAAAATTTTAAGTGTGGTTAGCTTCTAAATCATCCAATCGTCTTCAACACAGTCGTTACAGATTCTGCTACCCTCCTCTGTATTTGATATACAGAGGAGGGTCTATCATCTTCTCAGCATCACTGAGTGATGGCAGGGACACCGTGGTGGAGTCACAGGGGTCCACCACACATACCACAGGTTCACAGGACTTGTGTAATAAAAACTCACCTTTTACCAACGCTCCTATCTTCGCTAACGCCATTCCGTGTCTTCAACATAGTCGTTACAGATCCCGCTACCCTCCTCTGTATATCAATGTCTATCATCTTCTCAGCATCGATGGGTGATGGCACAGACACCGTGGTGGAGTCACAGGGGTCTACCTTTGGGGGTGAGAGGGGGGATGACGGGGAAAGTGGGGACTTTGGTGACTTTGTGGTTGGTGATGTAATTTGTGGTTGTGGGGTTGGTGGGAGCGGGATTTGTGATGGTGTTGTGGGTCTCTGAAAAAAAGAAATTATTTTAGTCTATAGTCCAGTTAATGTACAACATTATTTTTAGTTTATCCGAACCCTGAATATAGTTTGTTCAGAATCAGTAACTGAATTGATTCCAATAATTTTTACACCATGTTATATTTTTTACAAAAATTTTAAAAAGGCTACAAGTTGGACCCACAGACAATAAGTACAAAACAACAAGTCATAGCGGCCATTATACGCCAGTGCGCAGCTAAGTGCGGTTTCGAAACCCATAGCAATAGCATAGAATAAAATTAATCTAAACGACCTCACTACGCGTTATTCAGACTCGTTTTGTCTATGGTACGACATATCTAGTCTACGGTTCGACGTATCGCGTAGTGTAATAGGGGTTAGACTGTCTTTCTATGAATGAAAAATAGTACGAGTCGGAATATCGCACGCGATATTCAGCGCAGTGGCCCTTTACGTCGCGTCATAAGACGGATGCAGACTTTTCGAGGCATGCGCCACGCACGGCGCACAGCCAATGCTTCGCAAGCACATGCCTCGCCACAAACATGATGACAGATAAATTAAGCATTTGCTTCGCTCGCCATGGCTCGACCCGAGTATATGTTGGTACATACTTTTTAATTAGTAACCAAAAAATGGGGCTCTATCTGTACCTGTTACTGATCATATTTTTGTAGTCAAAAGTAGAAAAAAACCGAAATCCTAAAATTGAACACAAAAAGTTAAATTCATCATAGAATCTATCATACATAAGAATTGCTAGTAGAAAATACTGCGGGCAGTGTTTTTCCTTAATAATTGTCACTTATTCATTCATTAATCAATAGCCTGCACAATATTTCCATAAATTGAGTGACATTTTGGGACATAAACCAACGCTAATAACTTTGCTGTTTATGAATATTATTTATTGAGATTTTACTTATAAAATAACAAGGGCTTTTCTAATAAGCCCTTTAAGTATGTGTAATAATTAAAAAAATGTGGTGTATACTGTTTTCATAAAAAGTCATAGAACAAAAGTGGTTGTTTATGATCTTAGTAACATAGTCCTGAGGGGTTGCCAGTGTTTTACGAATAAACCTGTAATGTACATATATATATTACCTGTTCCAAATACAGGCTGGGCACGACCTTCCTCTTCAAGCGCACCTTGCCCCTGATGCTCTCATAGTCTTCTTCGCTGAAGTGTCTGCTGCAGACCACCGTGCCGAGGGGCAGCTTGCCCGGGATGGGGATCAGCTCCAGCCACTTGCGACGGAGAAGCCTGCTGGTTGGGAACCTATAGGAAAGAGGGGTTAATCGCCGCCAATCCACGAGGACACGGCGGTGCTCAGCCCAAAAGGGGCACGCTTTCACTCAGTGGCGTAGCTAGTAATCCCAAAGGGGCCCCATATCAAAAGTTTTTGAGGTTATTTTACAATGTAGGCCCTACTGGCACAGACGCATGAGAAGCCGCGACAGAGATAACCATACTAACTGGATAGATTTTGTCCACGTCATTATGTAAAACCGAAACGTATGAGCTCATTTATAGAAAGAAGCATTTTGGTATAGAATAAAGATCAAGTTTTTTTTATGATCTTATGTAAAGACTAGAGAATGTTAGAACAAACGTAGCTATACGCAACTATAAAAATGGAACATCTTATAATTTTTTAGTAATTACTCATTACCTACGCATCTCCTATCGATAAGAGAATTGAAGTTTGTGGGTAACATGTTACGAAACTTTTCACGGGGCCCCTGAAGCTTGGGGGCCCCGTATCATTGATACGACTGATTCGGCGGTAGCTACACCCCTGTCTCCACGGTATGCTCCACCGTGTCCTCCGAAGCCAGAAGGTGGGAAAATTCTTCCCGACTGCCTGCTGTAAAATTTTATTACTGTCAAAGCATACTTACTCAAAATAGTATGTATCTTCAGATGTAACATCGCACCCTTCCACACAGCAAGGTCCCATGGTGAGGCAGGATCCCCTCCTGTAATAAAAATGATTTACTAATTATATATATACCCCGTTCTACTTGTGGTCGGCGCAACACGTTGTTTTCTTCCATTCTGTCCTGTCATCCGTCACGCTATCACTAACTCCTTTTTCTTTCATATCACTCCTCACACCATGCTTATCCATCTTTTCTTTGGCCTGCCTCTGCTTCTCCTACCATCCCACATGTATACTAATTTATTGTTTATTAAAATTTAATTTTCGGGTAGTGCAGAAGTTGACCGATCGGCCATTCCGTTTGATTCCGGAAACATATATTTGCATGACGTGCAGATACGTACGGCGATGCGCCACCGGTACATGGTGCGCACAAAACGTTTTGGGAACATATTCATTGTACACTATACAGCTGTTTCTTGATAAATACAACCTGTGTGTGTGTGGAAATTACAGACCCAATAGAAAGACAATAGATGCGCGAACGCCGGCGTTCGCTTGGGGTTTAATGAATTAACACTAAATTATGTTAAAGCTTTCACTCTGTTTTCTCACCGAATCGCAAAATTTCTAATATAAAAAAAAATATTCAAAAGTTTTTATTTCACATAGGCCTACATGGGCACTTATAAAACGTCAAAAGCTAGTGCACGGTTCCAAATTGGTAATAATATTGTCTTCCATTCATCAGCAAACAAATCCAATCCAGGGTTGGTCTCCACGAGCACATTGAGCATCGTTAGGATACGCAGTATAGGGGAGATGGATCGAGCTACAGTGCAACAAAATGGGACATTAAATACTTATGTACACAGTTTAACTAGGAAATAAATGCCTTGGAAAGCATGTAAAACCGTTGGTCCCGGTTGTCATTCGTAGATATTTGACAGTCGTTACAGGACAGGTAGTCAGAAACCTGATAGTCTGACCATCAGTCTGTCCAAGGAGTATTGTGTTGCCCAGTGAGTGGGTTGTGAAGGTCTTACAGGCAGTCGCTTTACGTAAAACACAGGTATTTCAGCCACATATTGTAGACGAACCCGATGTAAATGGAAAAGATTTTTTTTATCGTTGATAGGCTCGCGTTTGACCACTATCTCACCTAATGGTAAGTGATGGCTGCCTATATAATTAATTAGCTTTGGTCTGTAGCTTCGCACGCGCACATAAAATATAGCTTATGTCACTCAGGAATATAGCAGCTTTCTATCGGTGAAAACATTTTTGCCATCAGGCCAGTATGTTGGAGATTACCTCCTACGAACAAAAACAAACAAACTTTACTTCTTGATTATATTAGTGTAGATTCATTAAACCCCAAGCAAATGCCGGATTCGCTCTCTGATAGTCTTTCTATTGTGTCTCTAATTACGGTATTCAAAAGGTTAATTGATTTATGAAGTGATATTGCTCTGGTCTACATTTTTTAATCTTCCATACCTACCAAATAGCAATTTTTAAATTTAGGGATACCATACTAAAAATGTAATTTACCACATTTTATTTATTTTTTCAAGTGAGATAAAGTTTCTTTTTATTTTAAGTTTTAATACAACTTTTTTGTTAATTTATAATAGAATTTTGGAAAGCAGTTATTCTATGTGGCGGACTTTAATGCAAAGCAATAAGGAACTAATTCTAAACTTAAGGGTTAACTTAATATGCGACGTAAATAAACTGATTATTAAAAGTAAACATAATTGTGATAATAATTAATTATTATTATTATTTCAATATTGAGCTATTCTACTTGTTCCCATTATTCTAGGCGCGAATACACATATAAACATGGTTTAACAAACAAACAAGACAAAACCTCATAGCAACACATTCTCACCATTAACTTATTAGAAAATATTTTCCCAAAATTAATGTAAATTACGCATAACTGGCAACCCTAACGACTTGTACAGCCGAAAAGCAATAACCAGTCGCGCAGTCTTATTCCGAAAACTATATCGCAGCTACATCGAATACATAACTTAGACCTTATTATTACGTAGCATAAAGTTCATAATGCCATATCAAATGCAACAAGCTCGATCGCGTTAACGAAGCGATTTCCAGAATAACACTGCGCCGATAATTAATGCAATGCTTTCTAAAATCGATATTTAACACAATTAATTTGATAAATAATCGTAATCTAATGTTTGTAAACAGTTCTAATGGGATTTTACGCGCGAAAACATTGGTTTAAAGGTTAGAAATACAAAATTGAAATACCAAGGCTTACCTGCGCCTGGGAGGCGTCTAACGCAATATGCTGGCGTTTTGAGGCTAAATCTTCAATATTTAATTCTTATGACACACGCATTCACACAAAATCTTCATAATTACCGGTATTTTGTATAATTTTTGGGCTGAAAAATATTTACTCGGCCTTTTTTTCTCAGTTTTGACAAATACTAGTGTTGTGCTTGCACGGCTTTGAAGCACAGACTAAAAAATCTGTTTAGATACTTTAGTCGATAGATTGCAGATTATAAATTCAATTAAGACGTATTGTTTTAGTAGAATGTTTTTCTGACCGATGAATTATTTTATTCGGTTATAAAATAATATACATAACGGTCAAAAAAACTCCTGTTTCGGATTAAGTAGTTGACAACCTCATAGGTTGACCACCGAGAGGAGCCTTTCAAGATAAAAAATAAAGCTTCACCTGCTGTTAGTTTGTTGTTGTAACTGCTGCTAGCAAGTAGAATAAACAATTGCTTTGTTTTTGTTATAATTATTCAAGTAGTGCCACTTGGTACCGGTATCACCTGCTTGATAGAATATAGTTGAACGTTATCCCATTCCCAAGGGGTTATACTCCCAAGATAAGAGTAGAGAGTAGAAAGAATAGTCTACTCACTTCTAGTATGAAGTTTCTTCGAAATCCGTTCAAAAGTTCGAGCATGAAGAAATAAACACACTCTCAAAAACTTGCCTGACTCGGAAGTACCTTTTGAATTTTGACTCCCTTGACGAAAATTCGAAATGTAAGTTTTTTTTTGCGATTTATGGCCGTATTTGTTTTTTCGTTGACATAAAATATATTAGATTTTTTCACAGCTTAAGGGACCACAGACCTGTTTTAATTTCAACTCGATACCTCCACGCGTTCCCAAGATTTACAAAGTGAGCCTATAAGGGTCAACGCTGCGTTAATCGGGCGCCCGCGCGTGCACCCGTCATGTGACAAAGCACTTGTGTCGCGTTCCCCATAGCGGAAACTGGATTATTACCTGGGCAGTGTCGCTATTTCAACTTTAACGGTGTACATGTAGGCGTGACGATCTATTATTACGTACCTAACAAAATGGGCGCAGGGCGCGAATGCCCGTGCATCGAGCCACGACATTATACTTTTGCAGGGCCACCGTGTAACGCAACGTCGGCCCTTAGGGTTCCGTTTTTTTGCTTGAGTTACCTACGGAAGCCTAAAAATATTTGTCCTTTTTTTTCAAATTTAATCCTACTAGCACTGAACTGGCATCACGAGTTACGAACTTACGATAGGCCCCAACGAAGATGATCACTTTGAATTATTGCACACGTGGGGGCCCCGGTAAACTGAAGGCCCTTTATCATTGGCTTATACGGCTGATAGATACGCAATCTTTATTTATTACTAGCTGTGCCCCGCGGTTTCACCCGCGTTTTTCTCGTTTCCGTGGTACCAACTCTTAACATCTTACACACGTGATAACTTTTAAACGAAATATCCGATTCAGATGAAACAAAAAGTATTTTACTTCTACATAAATACTCTTGGTAACATAGGTAATGCTTAATTTCGATAAAGATTAATATTACGATATATATTTAACGTAGTTTTTTTTTCTTCAGACGATTTAATAATTATTTTGAACACAAAATCGGTTATTGTGATTAAACCATGATAGCTAGATATATGTTCTCGCGGACTTTTTTGTAGGTCTTAATGGGATCTATAAACATCATTTTGTTCTATTGTCAATAGCTTTTGCAGCGCACGCAAAAATAGGTTTTCGATTTTACACCTTGTGTTACAAAATAGCAATTTTATTACGGATTCCTAATTTTGAAAAAAAAAACATAGCCTATAGCCTTCCTCGATAAATGGACTACCCAACACTGAAAGAATCATTCAAATCGGACCAGTAGTTCCAGAGATTAGCGCGTTCAAACAAACAAACACTGCAGCTTTAAAAAAATATTAGTATATTAGTATTAGTATATTAGTACTTAGAGATAAGCACAAACAATTGTTTTAACAGGTATACCCAAGGTAACAAAAGTAGTCGCAAAATAGCCTAGCACTCAGAAATGCCACCCACAAACTGATCAGATATCCATTAGTGCATGCAACAATGTGTTATTCGGTTATTCGATACTTCTCTATTCTTCGTCGTCATACCAGTAGTCGCCATCCTTCTTGCCATATTATGAAGGTAATATTAAAATAAAATACATGAAATAAGTTATCAAAATGCATTTATTTATGTACATTTGAAGGTAATTGTGTTACAAAAAAACTCTACGACACTTACACTTACTGACATAAATGGCCTTATTAATAAAAATAACAATGCGCTTAGTTTAAACACTGATTATTTTCTTCAACAAAATTTAGAATCCGCTATTTAATTATCGAGTTTTATAAATAAGGCTATTAATGTAACAACTGAAAAAAAATCATTTATCAACTTTTTACTTTAACATATATTTAGGTATATCAGTTTGTACATTTACGTGAAAGATAATTACATAAGATAAGTACATTAAAGTGGCGCCAGTGACTGAAAGGTTGAAAGGAAATCGTTTGTCTTGGTATGGTCATGTAAAGGGGAGAGATGAAAAGCATGTTGCTAAAAGATTTATGAATTTACATGTGGATGGATGGAGAGGGAGAGGGAGGCCAAAGAAAAGATGGATGGATTGTGTGAGAAGTGATATGAAAGAAAAGGGAGTTAGTGATAGCGTGACGAGTGACAGGACAGAATGGAAGCAAAACGTGAAAAAAAACGTGTTGCGCCGACCCCAAATAAAATGGGACAAGGGCAGGAAGAAGAAGAAGAAGTTTGTACATTTACATAATAAATTATAACTAAGTATTATCTTCCAAGTACACCCATATAATTGCAAAAGAGTTCCTATTTAGGATTAGGGATAGGGTGATTTATGACAACCTCCCTTCGACTCGCAATGATTGTGCCGTAAATATAGGTACATCCACAACATAAGCCATTATAGGAAGTAATATCTAAGGAACTAAAAAAATAAATGTATGAACATATAACACTCACTCTCATGTAGCACATGTACAATTGCCAAAACGGATCTTGAGCGCTCGGCGTCAGAGTGGGGATCGCTTTGCGCATTCCATACATTGGCGAGCCAATCGTTGTTACATACATTCAGCAGCGTAGGAAGCGAATCATGAGTGACGTCTATAACGCGATGGCGCGTCGAGCCAATCGATGACACTCCCCGCCCCCGCGTCTCACTTTGCACCACTAAAGAGGCCGAATATTTGACTTCTGCGCAACTTGAAGCCAGCGCTCAAGATCCGTAAAAATTACCCCCCGAGCGCCGATTGTACATGCGTCTGTACAACTTGAAGACCTTGAAAAACCGCTTAGTTTTCGTTTTGTACACACGTCTGTACGAAACTTATTTGGCCGAAAATTTTAGTTTCTATATTATATTATTCCATATTTGTTTTTCCTATAAAAAACCAAAAAAATATTTTATTATTTATTTATTTATTTTATTGGTGATTTATTGTAAACACGGCAATTTTCCGGGTCATTAAACTCTGGCGCTCGAGGGGTTAAGGGCAATGTGTTGGGCTATGCTAGGAATTTCCTTGCGTGATCAAATCAGGAATAAAAATATCTGCAGGAGAACCAAGGATACCGACAGCGACATAGTCCAAAGAATAGCTTAACTTAAGTGGCAGTGAGTAAACACAGTTAGTCGATGAGACCGACAGATTCTGGCCTGTGCACCTGGTGAGGGTTGCGCCAATCCGACGGATGTTAAACGCACAGTAGCTGCTTGGGGGAGGCCTATGACATCTTTCGGCTGAATTAATGATATTAACACAAAGTCTACGATCACTCAATCTCATTCTTTCGTCTCCACATTCGTATTATGCCCAAAAACATTCCTCAAATGATACTTCGCCCTACAATGCTTCCTATACTGATTATCATTGATGAATTTCTTATCGCATAACACACACTCGACCGGCCTCTCACTAATATGCTTATACATCGTGTGAGTCTTGAGCCCACCCACACTGATAAACGCTTCACCACACATTGGACACTTATACAAGCTCTTCTTAGTATGAGACCTCATATGTATAATCAAATAATCTTTATGTAAATACATTTTTCCACACAAATCACATACATATTTCTTTTCCGCCGTATGCGTTTCTTTATGGCGTTTAAGCTCTGACGATTGTCGAGACTTATGCCCACAAATATCACAACTATAAGGTTTTTCACCAGTGTGCGTCCTTGTGTGCACGTTCCTAGCATTTTTGTTTCGAAAACATGCACCGCAATACAGACATTGCACTTTTCTGACTCCAGTGTGCACACTCATGTGGTAATTGAAATGCGACCGGCTGTTACACACTTTACCACATTCTACACAAGTATGTTTGTTGTTGTGTTCATTTAAATGTGTCTGTAGTTCGTGCTTGCTGTTAGTGGAGAAAGGACATAAGTGGCAAGTTCGTATGTTTTCAAAATGTGTCCTAACGTGTTGTTTGTAGACTGATTTTCGGTAGCGCAGTCCGCATTCAATGCATTTGAAGTGTGGTTGGGTTAGATGGTCGTAATTGTGTTGTAAGTAGTCGCAATAGTTTGAGAAGGCTAGTTTGCATTCTTGGCAGAGGAAAGACTCTCCGCTGTGCTTCTGCCTGTGGGCTATCAGGTCCACGTTTCTGTCGAATTTCTCAGAGCACAGTGAGCAGGTGTATCCGTGCACAGATTTATTGTGGATTCGAATGTGGTTGAGTAGTGTGACTTTGTTTCCAAACTCTTCCTTGCACACAGGACAGGTCAGGTCCGACTCGTCTTCACTGATGCGCCGTGTTAGTTTAATATCTGCTGGTTCCTTGTATGAAATTCTGTAATAAGAAATGTTTGATATGTAGACATTTCTGCAGATCTGTAATAATGATAGCTGACAGTAGAAACTTGTCTCAAGAGAAAGGGAACATACTCGAGGGTTAAAAAGATAAAAAGATAAAAAGAAATTCACAAGTTTTATATTTCACATAGGCTTACATGGGCACTTATAAAACGTCAGAAGCTAGTGCACAGTTCCAAATTGGTCGTTTCCTATGGAGAAGAACCGGCAAGAAACTCCATGGTTACTCTTTTAAAAAAATGGTTGTTCTTACAATATTACAATATTAATAGGTATTATTTAAGAACAGTGTTAACCGGTCTATATTGTATTGCATTTTAAAACGAATAAATGATTTATGATTTAAAAAAGCGAGTCAAAAATATGAAGTAATCTAAGAATTCGTGGAGTCTACAGTGTTCTTTCATTTATATTATAAAAAGAGGCTATATAAAACAAGCTCGAAAAAAAATAATAATTATAACTGTCACTAAATGGGACGTTAACAACAAAAAAAAAGAAAAATTAACGAAGTTAAGGTGGTTGGAGTAAGACAACATTCTGTGTGATATTCCAGATGACATAATCTACCCATACGCAAAATTTTATCGAAATCCGTTCAGCCGTTCGAGCGTGCTGTAGCAACAAACGCACAATCACAAACTTTCACTTTTATAATATTAAGAGCAATGATTTGTATTTTTAACCGACTTCTAAAAAAGGAGGAGGTTCTCAATTCGGATGTTTGTATTTTTTTTTTTATGTATGTTCGGGCATAACTTCGTCGCTTGCCAACCGATTTGAAAAATTATTTTTTTGTTCGAAAGGGTATACTTCCCAAATGGTCCAGTAGTCACCAAGTAGGGATCTGATGATGGAATCTTGGCTAAATCGAGGGAACTCCTCAAATATTATAGGCAACTATATAGTCATTTTGATATTTTCATCAAGGAATTAAGCATTTACAGTCAAAAAGTGACATTTGATGAGGTGAAACTGGTTAAGAAGACCAGAAATTGCCAACGGAACTTCATACTCAAACAAATATTACAATGAACATAGTTAAGCGACTATGACAATAGAAAATAAATGAATAGTTCTAAATGTTGGAAATGGTATCATCGAAGTAACCTGATGATAGTGATGGAGCTGGAAGATAGGCACCGGAACTCCGTAAATAATCAATGTATCCTACCCATGTTTGGGCTTATTAGAAATATCATGAGATGCATTTTGGCTATAAGGTAGTATCGAAGTGATCTGATGATGGAGCCGGAAGGTGGAAGGTAGACACGGGATCATCATATGAAAATGATGTATTCTAGCAGGGTTTGAGTTAATTGGAATTGACATGAGAAAAAGGTACTCTGGTGTTAAATAAAAAACAAACAATATACCATAAAAACACCGACTTCCGAAATGAAAATTATTTTGATCGTTTTAGTGTTTTTTTAAGTGAAGTCGGTTATATTTTTTTTATAAAAAGTTTTTTTGTTTGTAATGAATAAACTCAAAAACTACAACACCAATATTAAAATTACTCTCAACAATAGAATGCTACTGTATCACTGCGTGACACGGGCATCTATTGTCATCTGAACAAAAATGCTGGTAAAAGCTACTAGTTATAACAAGAGAGAAATATATAGGGTTATTTGTAAAACACTAACAAACTTGCAAGACTGTATTATCAACATCATAAACAACAACTTTTGTTCTATGACTTTTTGCAAGACATAAGTCTTCTTCTTCTTCCTGCCCTTATCCCATATTACTTGGGGTCGGCGCAACACGTTTTCTTCTTCCATTCTGTCCTGTCACCCGTCAAACTATCACTAACTCCCTTTTCTTTCATATCACTTTTCACACAATCCATCCATCTTTTTTTCGGCCTTCCTCGCCCTCTCCATCCATCTACATGTATACTCAGAACTCTCTTGCAAGACATAAGTCATTTACCAAAAACAAATTTTCAAGATTTTGTTCTATCTAACACATTTCAACTCTGTATTTTGCTTACCTCCCTACGTCTTTTTTTTTTGTGGTGGGAAAAATCATGCATTGACATCCCCCGCCTTTGGGCGGAGCGGGAGATAGTGTCAAACTCTTACTGACTAAAAGACCCACCCCGTTCCTTCTATCCTTCATACTACCCCCCTACGTCTGTATGATGCGACGCAAGCGCATCAATAACCCCCACCGCCCGATCCCCGCTCCCCTCCGCTATTTTACTATCGCTTGCTTCGCATAGACTTCGTAATATTTAGAACGTTCAATTTTAATATTTTTATTTTTGTATGAAAATCTGATGAACCAAAATATGATAAATTATTAAACGTCATAGAACAAAAGTTGTTGTTTATGATGCCAGTAACATAGCTCTTTTTTAGAGATAGTGTCAGACTCTTACTGACTAAAAGACCCACCCCGTTCCTTCTAGCCTTCATACCGGGGCTCGAGCGCCCTTTCGGATAACCCTGGCCCCAGTAGGCTTCGACCCGGCTGGGTCCCTGCTGTTGCTGACAACTCCTTGAGGCGCGCGGGAACAGTGCGCGCCGTCGACGCCTTGGGCTTGGTCCGGACAGTTACCGGACGACCCGACAGCGAGGTACCCATTGCTCACTGTCCGCAAGCCCGCGTCTACGTTGGCCGGAAATCGGGATCAGAATCTCGGCGACGGCGGCGGCGATAACGCCGTTGCCTGATGCGTTCGGCCTCCTCCTTTGCGAGCATTACTGCTTCGCAGAAGTCGGCGACCGCCTGCCACTCCTCCTCGCTCCGGACCATGGCCTCAACCAAGGCCCGAAGCGAGAGATCTCCGCCGCCGATCGCCCCCACGAGGGCACGGCGATGCTCCGCCCAAGCAGGGCACACCTCGCCTGTGTGCTCCACCGTGTCCTCCGGGCGTTCCGCACAGTGGCGAAACCCGGGCGTCACTTCCGCAAGAATCCGGTGCAGGAAACTCCCGAACGGTGAGTACCTGCGTCATGCGGAAGGTAAGGACGCCGTGAGGTCTTTCCAGCCACGCCTCAAAGAGGGGACTTACCGCCATGATTGTGGCGTGCCCAAGTAACATAGTCCTGAGAGGTTGCTAGTGTTTTTCAAATAACCTGGTATAATCTTATCTTATTATTAATCAGTGCTATAACTGTATAAATTGGCTATAACAATGAGCCACATAGAGAATTAACTACAAAATTCTGTATCGCAGTATAACAGTTCTCTGCACTATTAAAACATATATAACAGCTGAAAACCAACTATCATGCAGTCGCCCGGACCAGACACAACACCTTACTGGTCAGAGAATCCTCTCTTTTCAACAGAGGTATGTGGGACTTGACACAATGTGCCACTTCATCATCATCATTTCAGCCGAAAGACGTCCACTGTTAGAAATAGGCCTCCCCTAAGCGTCGCCACAACGACCGATCCTGTGCGTCTCGCATCCACCGCATTCCCGCGACAGTCACCAGGCCGGCGGTCCACCTTGTGGGAAGCCTTCCAACGCTGCGTTTAACGGTGCTCGGTCGCCACTCCAGTACCTTTCGCTACTTACCTCTAAATCCTAACTAATGTTATAAATGTGAAAGTGTGGATGTTTGGATGTTTTTTACTTAATCACGCAAAAACGGCTAAACGGATTTGAATGAAATTTGGCATGCATATAGCCTTTGACATGGAAAAGAACATAGGCTACCTTTTATCCAGATTCCTTAAGTACCTAATGCCATGCGGGCGAAGCCGCGGGGAAAAGCTAGTAATAAATAAATAGAAGTTCCGATAGAATTCATGCATGACATTGGAAAATCACATCTTTTCCATTTGGAAGTAGGCAGAAATGGCAAAATTCTCTGAAATTGTATAATCTTATTAAAGTACTAGCTTTTGCCCGCGGCTTCGCTTGCGTACAAAAAATATAATCACTCAGGAATAAAGCTCGCTGAAAAAATGTTAACAATTGGACTAGTTCGTCAAGAGATTACGTCCTACAAACAAAGATACAAACTTTACCTCTTTATAATGTTAATGTAGATGTAACTGTACATACTCCATTTCCTTTGATTTTCCAAAATAAATCTTATTAGCAAAAAACTTAAGTGCTGTTTTAAAATGAATGCATAACCAACTTACGTTTGCTCAGTTTTCCTCAACTTGTACTTTTTAAATAACGTACTATCATCACCAAAAGCATCATGGTCCTCCTCAGATCCCTCACGACTCCTCTTTTTATCCAACTGTAGCCGTTCCAACTCGGTTTTAATTCGTCTCTTGTTCTTTGGCCTACCCTCACCAAGTACGGTAACATTGCTTTCTTCTTGAGACGAGTCGCCATCTTGAGAACTTCTACTTTCTTTCTGGGAAATGTTATCCTCAGCTTGAGTCATATAACAGTCTTCCTGAGAAACGTTACTGTCTTGATCGTTCGGAGTTTCTATTCTCTTACTTACTTTAGTGCCGAGAATAATCACATTACTGTCAAGTTCTGCAGTTTCCAGAGAGTCCTGACTTTCTTCTTCACTTTGGCTCAGATGGCAGATATCTCCGTCTGCTAGGTTTTCATCTTTCATTATTAATTCTTCATTTAAATTGAGTTCGTTACTTTCATTAACTCTTTGGTCAATTATATCATCTTCAAATAGGATTCTGTTAGCCATTTTAATCAAACCTTCTTGATTGATATTCTTCTGTGACTGGTCTGTCTTTTAAAATGGTATCCTTAAAATCTATAATTATAAAATAGACTTGTAAATTAATTTTAATGTCTCTTTTTTTGGGTTATATTTGATTTAAATTTTAATAATATAATAGTAATTTTCCATAACTATCACACAATGCCGTCTAGTCCCAAGCTAAGCAGAGCTTGTGTTATAGTACTGATATAAACATACTTATATATTTCTAAATACCTACATACTTATTAAAGATAAATAAAAATATTATAGATAAATATTATGTCTTGTTGTTACAGAAAGTTCATAAAAAGAAGCTATCTCATACAACATTATACTCATTACAATTTTTAAACCGAACGCCGGCGTTCCTGCACCCATTGTCTTTCTATTCTGTCTAATAATTATGTACCATTACATTATGTACTACGATTGAAAGGTTAATTATTGGAATCCAATTGGAAAATGGTTTGTTTATTAAACTTTTGTGAGTGGAAAACATCAAAATTACTTACTGTATAATATTTCTTCTTAATTTTAATTTATAAACTGTTCAAAAACCAAATAATATGAATAATTTTATTTAATTTGTAAACAAACATTTTTCCCCGTTTTCTACAGTTCTGCTATTTGACATTACTAGTGATGTCCAGATGTCCAATAGAGACGTTCAACTAAATTTTATTGATGAAGTTAGTCGATTACATATAACCAAATTATAATTTTGCCTAAGCGGTTGAACATGCTAGAACTTGTATTCCATTAGTATATTGAATGCAATATGATGATAAGATAGATGTATCATGGTGTAGGGCAAATAATTTTTTACTTGTTTACATTCACATCGCATCGTTTCGCAATTGGATTAAATCAAAGAGCATATAATCACTGGATTGAATCGCCTGTAGGATACTGTGTTAGGTAGGAGTATATATCATAGAAGCGAATGGCGAGCACGAACCGAACGTGTAATTCGTAATTTCAGCGTATTATTTGAAAAAAACGTAGCCAATATTTTGCCACTGCTCGCGCATGGGTTTAATTAACTTACATTTAGGTATACTCGGTTCACGATCACGTTGACTGGCCTGTTGGTCTAGGGGTTCGTAACCCTGATCGCTAGAGGTTGTGGGTTCGATCCAAGACAAATGTTTGTATGATGAGCATGTTCATTTGTTATGTATACACCCAGACGGTGTAGGTATTTTGTTTTTAATTTGTTTGTATTTATAAAATATGTTAGGTTCATCAGTTGTCTAGTACTCGTAGCACTTTCAACTGTTCTTGGTTGGGACAAGATGGCGACGTGTAAAAACTGTGATTTATATTATTGTACTGGGCATTCTGCAGCAAGTCCACAGGACACTACGCCATTTATTCAATTCATTAGGATTTTCGTTTCAAAAACAACCTATGCTCACCAGTAGGGTAGTTAGACAAAAAAAAGTCTTATGGCAGTATAAAATTATACTTTTATTTACACATAAAGCAATATATATCCATATCAACACTAATTTACATTATAACATGGATATTCAGTCCAGACGATACATTTTTAGATCTTAAAAACTAAGTATATAATTCGTACATGGAAGTAATAAAGCTAGGAAATTAGGAATAGATCTGGCTACAATTTTTTTTTTCAGGCCTTAAGTATCAATCAGATATGATTTACTGAGTGTAAGTGATAGCCCTACATAAACTTTAGGGCTTGCTTAGTAGACAAAATGGAACAACCTTCAACAAGCCTTTGTTTTTTTCAAGAAACGAAAATAAAAATCGGCCTCTCCATACAAACCCCACCAAACGCTTAGTACAAAAGGTACTCAGTATTTGGCGGAAATTTACCATGGACCGACTGCTATCTGATCTCCAAAACCCAACAGGGCAATAACAAATTCGATATTTACAATCGTACATTCTAATAGTCATCATAGTTAATTTTTTTTAAATTACAACACTAGGAATACTTACATCCTTCTTAGGGCCTGCACATGCACACCGCGTTTTACAAATGCGCCCTTGACGCGCGTTTTAGAAACGTGTATAGACGGCGCGCTTTTATCCTACTAATTGTAGTGTTTTTAATATGGGAAAAACTTCCTGATAAATAAATAAAGATCTACAGGCTGCGTCTACCTGCAGTGCGAATCTCGTTTGTATCGCAACAAACGCGGGTCAACGGCGCATTTAAAACACATGGCGTGCACAGGTCCTTAGTATATTTTTTTTTTTTCAGCTTATATTTTTTTTATACTATTCTACACACCCTGTACAATCTCGTAGTTATTCAGAACATTCTGTACATACATCAATCAATAAAATAAAGCCTCTGATACCTTTGGGGACAAATTGTCCCCCGACATGACGCATTGCTGTCAAATTGTCCAACAACATTTCCCGCGTCACGTGAAAACTAATGCTTGACTGCGATCCCACCTTAAGGTAAGCTGTGATGCAATCGTTGATGGTGAGGCGCACTAGTTTATTAAGAGCCTATTCACTCTAGCCTTGAAGACACTCAAATTATTAATTAGAGGACTGGAAGATTGCAGCTGGGAAATTGTTCCAGTTCTTTGATGTACGCGATGTAAAGTGATTTGTGGAGGTTTCAACAACGTAAGGGTGCATACTCGCCATACGTCGAGTTTAAGATGGTTAAAAGGAGACGGCGGAATCAAGTCATACAATTCTATCTATCAGGAAACACAGACTCTGGCAGGGAACTCCACTCCTTAGCTGTACACACAATTAATGTGTTCCCAAAACGTTTTGAGCAGATAGACGGGATGTCCACCATGAAATGTTGTTAGATTGAGTGTTGCAAGTCATGTTTGGGGACATTCTGTCCCTTAGTATTTCAGAGGCATAAGGCAAAAAAAAGATATAACTTCAATACATTCAATTTCATTGATACAGTATTGTAAAACGAATTAAAAACTACTAATGGAATAAGTAAGGACTATTACTTATTGAAAATCTACGAATAATTTTTTTAATTTAGCTAAATTAGCTTAGCAGAAACGCACCAAGAAATGGCTTGCTTGCCGAATAGATCCTAAAGTTGTTAAAAAAATAAAAAGTCCTTCTGACATTTGTATTTTGACTACCTAGTACCTAGCGGCTTTTCTGGTGTAGTGAAGTTACTAAAAAAATAGCTACAACTACACCGGACCCCTAAATGAATTTATTGTTTCTTTCAGATTCGTTCCAAGTTACATTCTAGTGTCTTTCTCAATGGTCAAAATAGGCCTTTTAGTTTTTAACGAGTCTTAGGTCCTTTTTACATAGCATGGGTAGAATGACAGCAGGACAAAAATATGTAGGTATATTTAAGCCCTCGAGCGCTGATTGTACATACGTCTGCACAACTTATGTTCTTGAAAACCGCTTAATTTTCGTTTTGTACACACGTTTGTACGAAAGTTATTTGGCCGAAAATTTTGGTTTCTGACATATTATTCTATTATATATTATTTGTTCAATTTTGAGTGATTAAATTATTCATGTTTGTGATTGTATTTTGTACCTACTAACATAGTTTTCAAGTTCTAATTGTTACTAAACCATTATGGATCATTGTTATCTAAATAAAGAAATTATTATTATTATTTTGGTGATTTACGTAAACAGTGCAATTTTCCGGGTCAATGAACCCGTAGCGCTCGAGGGGTTAAAATAAAAGAAATGGATAGGTAGAGCCACATTGTATGAATTCAACAGCTGTCACCCGCACCATCCTTGCAGCAATTGTAATGTAGTGGCAAGTACCTATAGTCTATTCAAAATAATATTACACATTTAAACAAACTTTGTTTTGCTGTCCGTTCAACCGATTTTGACTTTTATTGCGACTAACATGACAAATGGCGGCTGCAATAAATAGTTGGAACTGGGTCGATTTCAAAGAGAGCTAAAAATGTTGTCATCTCTAATAACTTAATTTTTTTTTGCGATTGTTTTTGTTTTTTTTTTTTAATATTATAGTCTTTATTTACCTTTTTACGTTCTAAAACAAAAAAAACACCCACAAGTATGCCATTTGCGAGAAAACTAAAACTATAACATTAAGTCCCTTAGGAAGATATTACTCATTTTCCGTTTACGTTGAAATAAAGTCGAATAAAAACGAAGTTACTCATAGAAATTCTATTTATTTAATACTTCATATCATGATGATGTGCAAGCATTCAAAAATAGTATAAATTTTTCCTTTGAGAAGAATAGAATACTCTTATCCTAGTGTTTTAAACATTCATCATGGTTTATCTATCATTAGTGTAGCGTAAGTTAATACCGTTATAATATTAAATCCGCGGAGCTCCCGGGCCCCCGCCTCTCCCCACCCGCCGACACATCGTCAGTGGCCTTGCAGCGTTTATTCAGAGCGGTGGTGCGTTTCGTATTTTTTGCGAGATATTCACATCTCTACCGATTTCAGTGCCGTGGACGAAACTCGACTCATTCATCTCTTTACTATAATTGCAAAAGGTATTGTAATCATATTTTTATAACATAGTGTTTCTTATAGCTAACAAGAACATGGATATTTTAAATGTATTCGATTGCCATCTAGAAAGTTCTACAAGCTTAAAAATTTTATGTTTGTTCCAAATATCATTAGTGTTACTGTCATTTGTGTCAATTTTTCAAGTAACACTAATGATATTGAATGTAACACTAATGAAATTTTATAATAACGAATCATTAACAAAAAATTAAGGCATTCCGCCTAATTACGTCACAGGCAATTTGTTTTTTTTTAATTCTCCTTTTTTGTGTGTGAAGTGATGAAAATCAATAGTTACGTTTACATGAAATTTGCTATAAATTACTATCGGTGTTTATGTTTCGAGTTCGAATGTTGCTTGGTGTAATCAAGCTAGGGTTGGTAATTAAGGTAGGGCTGTTATTATTATTACATTATTTATTAAATTATTTTTTTAGGACATTATGCCGAATAAGAAAAGGATGAGTGAAGAAGAGTTAGAAAGAAGAAGAATAGCAAGGAGAGAAAAATACAAACAAATTAAAAACGATCCAGAAAAATATGCCGCTGAAAGAGCTAAAAAAAGAGAAGCTTATCTAAAACGAAAGGAGAGTAAGAAGGTGAAAAATATTAACCAAATGTCTCCAAGAGAGCAAAGACTACAACGGAAAAAGTGGAGGGAAAATTCCAAACGTTATCATGAGAAGAAATTAAAAGAGAAAAAGATACAAGAAGTGATTGTCCCACAAAGAACTGAAATAGATTCTACAGCTGATGATAAAATTGGCGACCCATTGGATGCACCTGATACAGAACGACAAAATAAGTTAAAAAATAAAGTCTTGTTGAACAAAATTAAAGCTTTAAAACGAAAGCACCTCTTGGAAAGGAAAGAAATGTCTTGTTTGATTAAAAAATACCAATACAGGTGCAGAGTTCTATTGCGAAAAATTAATACTATGAAAAATAATCGAGAAAAAGAAAATGCGGATAGTGAAAAGACAGGCATAAATGAAGCTACAGAAGAAAACACTATGTCGAATATTATATGTCCAAAACGAAATTATGACCTCTATAGGAAGTGCCTACGCAGCCGTTTACAAAAGAAGATTTTAGAAGGAGGCAAAAGTATCCAAGAGTTAGTGGAACGATTTTATGAAGATGATATCAATAGTCGGAACACTGCCGGTAAAAAACAGTGTGTTAAAAAGTTTGGAGTTACGAAACAAAAACGGTATTTACTGGACTCTGTAAAAAAATTACACAAAAAGTTTATGGAAGAAAATCCAAACATTCGAATAAGCTATGTTACATTTGCACGACTACGTCCATTTTGGGTTTACCTTCCTAGAGATGACCGAGATACTTGTGGTTGTACAGTTCACACAAATATGGATCTTTTAATCTCGAGTTTGAAGAAAAAAGGGATAGTTGATATAACTAACCTCCAAAAGATGTTGGATATCTTGTGTTGTGACAAATATAACCTTAAATGTGTTTCTCGTAAATGTCAAATTTGTAAAAATAAAGTCATACCATACAACGAATTCAGTAACGATCAAGAAATAGAATACTATGAGTGGGGTAGGGATAAGAAAAAAGTGGGACAAAAAGAAATTAACATCACTAAGAAGTTTAAACGCACAACACATATAAGAAATCTGATATTAAAACTAGAGGAATCTCTTCCTAAATTCTTTTCACATACTGCGAATATTATCAACCAATACCAAATTATAACAGAGCTAAAAAAAACCCTGAATGATTACGAAACTTTAGTCCACATGGACTTTTCAGAAAATTATAGCTATAAATTCGCTGAAGAAGTACAAAGCTTGCACTTTGGAGGTAGTCGTGGCCAGGTTTCTTTGCACACTGTAGTAATTTGTATTAAAAAGGGAAGGGAAATCATTAACTATTCTTTATGCACAGTTAGTAATTGCACTCGCCACGATGCACCGGCAGTGTGGGCTCATTTGGAAAAAGCACTGGAGTTTGTATATGAAAAATCTGAAAATATTACTACTGTCCATATACTAACAGATAGCCCTTCGAGTCAATATCGCAACAAGTTTATATTTTACATTATGACACAGCTGCAAAATGTCTTCTCATCATTAAAGTCAGTAACTTGGAACTATCAGGAAGCCGGCCACGGTAAAGGTGCTCCGGATGGTGTTGGCGCCGTAGTTAAAAGGACGGCTGACTACCAAGTAAAATGCGGGCGTGATGTGGGTGACTTCTCAACATTTATTGGTATTGTGCGAGAAAATATAAAAAATGTCGAGATCAGGGTTGTAGAAGAACATGAGATTAGAGAAAAAGAAATTCATCTCCCAAAAAACATAGCTCCTTTTAAAGGAACTATGTTAGTCCACCAGGTGCTTTGGAACTCTGAATCGGAATTCCTTGAGTTTAGAAAATTGAGTTGTTACGAATGTGTTGACACCATTTGTAAGCACGACAAGCACATGCAATTGCATAAAATTTACAAAAGTGCAATAGATACAGAAGTCGGTAATGTTAAAATCATACCTCCTAATAAGAAGATTAAAATATTGAGAGATATCACCATTAAACACGCCAATAAGCCCAATGAAGCTCCAACTTCTCGAATTCGCAGAGAGCAGAATGTTACAGCACTTGCTAGAGTTAAAGGTACTTGGGAAAATCAGTCATTCATGGTAACTCAAACAGAAGCAATGGCGTCTGGATCTGGGCATCCACATCAACAAGAATTTCTTACGTTCTTGAATCAACAACAAGCATCCAAAGATTGAATGAACGATTAAGACAGGTGAAGACATAATTAAGGAAAGCAGAAGCAGAAATCAAGAAGAATATTTTATATAAATAATGATTAAAACCAAAGAAAAACAAGACCAAAATCAGCAATCAAGATAGATTAATATAAAAATATTGATTGCAATATGGAAGACAATCAAAGGAATTGAATCAATACTTGATTACTTTTAAGTTTAAAGAAAACTACTGTTTTTAATTTTAGTTTATCTGTGTAGACTGTGATTAGTTGTTATATAATTGTTTGAAGATTATATTAAATTTTAACCTTAAAGTTCCTTCAAGAAGACTGAAAAATTATATGCATCCAAATAATATTTTTAAGATTGTTATGAGACATTAAACTGATTTAATCCATTTGGGTTAGTTTTATTTTAATTTTGTGATAGTACATCGCAAAATTATTAAAATGTGTGGTTTTATTTGTTTTTTTTTTTTAATTGTCATTAGTAGGCATCTAATCTCATTCGTGTTTTAGATGATTTCATTAGTGAACCAACATCACTCATTCGTGTCACTCTGATTTCAATTTTTTAATAGTTTTCATTAAAAAATCATTAATATTTTATTTAACTTATGTTAATATAACCTCATATATTGAGATTATACCAATAATAATCCAAAAAACGAGTATTTAAGAAATCAAACAAAAAAGTATCATTTTAATTCGAAATTTGAAATCGACCCAACTGTAACCACTTTTTTGCTTGGCCACAAGTGGCTAAGGACAGAAAAGAGTGGAATAAGGGAAGGTAGGCCTTTGCCCTGCAGTGGAACATGACGGGCTCATAATAATAATTAATAAAGAGAATAATAATACCATCCTTATGTCTACGGAATAAAAGTCAAAATCGGCATTGCAGCCTGCAACTCTGGAGGATAGCATACCATCTGTTAGTCTAAGGTGTCCCCCACATTAGGCATGAGTGTTCTTCGGGCGTGTGAGCGACGCGGACGCCGCGTGTGCGCTGCGTAAGCATCGCGTATTGCCGCCTGTCTGAACCAAAAGCGAGCGGCGCGGCGGGGATAGCAGGTGAAGGGATAAGAATGCTTTCTCCATATGCGCCCCCGGTACTCACACGCCCGAGGAACGCGCATGCGTAATGTGGGGTCAGCCTTAACCATTTAAAGGCTTAATTTATACACAAACACAGTCACTTTTAGTGTAAATTAGACAAAACCAGTCGCCATTACTCACCAATAAGTCCAGCACAACCTTTTAATAAATCCTTTTCACCATAAACTTTTTGCTCTTCACTTCAAAAGCACATGGCTGTTCTATTCTATGGGGTTAGGCAGTGTTCAGTACTTCAGTATTTCAACAGTCAACACACTTTCACATAGGTTTGATCGGTATGATGTTTTATGGTATAATTTTGGGGTTTTAGAAAGAGTTAAAAGAGTAAAAAACACCACGCTGCGCTTAAAAACAAGGACCAAAGACGTAGGAAAAATGGCTGCCAGGCTAAAATGGGACTTGATAAAGTGGATGCCTGAGGAAGGATGACGCCATCGAGGCAATCTGGGAAGAGGTGGCAAGATGACCCAGACTGCAAGGGCTGGTTCAAGTGTTGCAAGTTGCAAGGTGGTTCAAGAAAAGAATACTTAGAAGAAGATGGGGCAGATATTAGCCCAGTAGTAGAAAAGTACAGGCTAAATAAAAAATAGAATTACTTGGCAGTTTCATAAATACAGTTATGTTTGACAGAAGACAAATGGCTTAAGGGCTCCTGAGAAAGTTTACTCTCTCTATTCATGGCCGAGTGTCATGGGACTGTGGTGAGGGTAGAGAGACACACTCGAACAGCGTAATATCTCCCGTATAAATGGCGAGTCTGAGCCATTGGCAGCCATATTTGATGGTTTTGAACCCTAAAAGAAGTCTGCTGGATTATTTGAAAGTCACTCAAGATCCTTGAAGCCCGGCAACTGCAGGACGAGACCCAGAGTGGAAACCAGTTATTTTTTTATGCCTGAGCCTGTGCTCTGGCTTTGTAGATTGGACTTAACCAAATCTGGATCACCAATTAGCCCCTTCGTATGTTTTTCCACCTAGTCCAAAGCTGCTTGTTGGCATTTTGCATTACCAGCCCATATATATGTGGCTGAGAGCAGTGATGGCAGAGTGGTAACAGCCCCGACTTACGAGTTGTAGGTCGCAGATTCAAACACAGCCAGGCGCATTACTTTGTGTAATTTATTTCATCACTATTGCTCTCAAAACGGTGAAAGAAAACATCGTGAGGAAACCGGCCTGTTTTAAAACCAAAAATTCGAAGACATGTTACATTCACCAACCCGCACTGGTCCCGCGTGGTGGATTACGGCCCATTCCCTCTCCTAAAGAGGAGGCCTGAGACCCAGCAGTGGGAACGTTAAAAAAAAGGCTGATTATGCTAAGTGGTATGTGGCTGTAGTACTCCACACACGATCGGATATTATTATATTTAATGATGCAAAAAATGGCTTCCTTCTTAAAGACCCCAAAATTTTACCCTAAAACATCACACAGTACACCACCACTAACTTTTAAGTCACAAATCAGAACTTCCGCCATCACTTCGGTCTCTAAAAAACCCTGTCCTGATACCCCGAGTCCTGGACGGGCTGGGCCGGTTTGGCCTGGGCGCCGGCCACGTGGTGGTGGTGGCGCAAGTGGCCCGGGCGGCGAGGGGGGGCGAGGTACTCGAACATGCTCTGCGTGTGCTGCGCCAGCATGTTGGCGAGGTCGCAAGGCATGGGGTCCGTCCAGAAGAAGTCGTGGTTTAATGCAGTGTCGGCGTCGTACCTGAGGGTAGAAAGGAATAAATTCATTTGACTGGCCTGTTGGTCTAGTGGTTATTGGCCCTGACTGCTAGGCCGGAGTTCGTTAGTTCAGTTCCCATTCAGGACAAATGTTTGTGTGATGAGCAAGATAATTTATCCTGTGTCTGGGTGTAACTTAAAGTTTTTCTAGCTATTATAACGACATCTATGGCGCCACATAAGAACTACAAAAATACGAAATCCTGCATCGCGCAAAGTTCTCCACGATTTGAATATACATACGACAGACCGAAATCAACTATCGGGAGTTGCCCACCAGACCATAACACCCGGCACGGCCTTCAACGAAAGTTTGCTGGTCTCTCTGTTACGCATACCTCCAAAACAACAAATTTTAAATTTTAAAATTACGTAATTTTTGTAAAAACGACTAATTTTATTCGGCAGTTTTTATCTCAATTGCCTACAGTTGCGCAATATGCGTGTAATTTACAAGATTTTTTCTTGAAAGCTTTATTTTTAAGAACATAATATTATACAAACTATATTACTACTTATTCTGATAATGTTGTGGTTTAATACAAAAAAATAAAATAGTATTAAATTGTTAACCGTTAACACTATTTTACTCGAACCTAATATGACGAATTTATTAGATTCAATTTTTTTGTATGATTGTGTGTTATTACTATTACTCTCCAGGTTTGGAAGGAGTTTAAATCAATGACGTTAATCCTGGAAACCCAAGTTACAAGGAGGTTAAAAAAAATCCTACGAACGATCCTCAAACCTACCAAATATACACAAGTTTTATAAAAATCGGTCAAGCTGTTTCAGAGGAGTTCGATAACAAACACTGTGATATGAGATATTTACAATTAAACTAGCATTTGCCGCGTACATAAAAGACCTTCCCTCTTTTCTCACTTTTTTTTTATAAAAAAACAAACAAACTCATTTTCGCTTTTATAATATTAGTAAGGATTTTCTTTCTCAGTACAAATGTTTAAATTTCGTATACATTAGTTAGAGGTACCATCACGGTAATTTCTGCATGAACACTAAAAGATAATTTTTGCTTGAATCCTGCTGCGCGGCGTCAAACCAAACCCTTTGAAGATTTCGTTTCGAGTGCCAGCAAAAATTAACTTAGCAGTGGTCAGGCGGAAGTGTCTTTGATGGTACATAAGTGAACTTAATATAACAAGCCATTCCTCACTCCGTACGAATCAAACGTTAGGTTAACAAAAATCCTACAAAATTATTGACAAAATTTATACTCCATACTCACCTCTTCGCTGGATCCAGTTGCAGCAGCTTATCCAGCAGATCACAGCCATACGGATCCTTCACGTACGGCTTCAGACGTTCCTTCACCTTCCTCTTCTGACCTTTGGGCAGCTCCATCTTATTATACAGATCCAGGTTCTCAACACCAGGCCAGACGTCCGGAGTGCAGGAACCACAAAGCTGAGAGATGAGGATCAGTTGCTGTTGTTCTGTTGGACCCTGCATGATGGGAGAACGGGTCCACATTTCTGCCATGATGCAGCCCGCGCCCCACATGTCGACTGGTGGTCCGTAGTTACGGTCACCTGGGTAGATAAGTTTGAATTTAGTTTTGTTTTGTGTCATAGTAATGTATAACGCGGTCCAAATGAGAATAGGACCGATTCCTATGTTTTGAAGTCTTGTCGTACTGTCAAATCGAAGAAATTTTGGCAAAATTAAAGAACTAAGAGATGAATAAAATTGAAGAGCTGGATTCTGATTAAACTTTTTTCGTTCCAAGTTCATAAATTAAATTTTTCGTAAATTAATTAATGTTTAACAATTTCTTTCTTCAATTTGACAGTAAATCGTGACGTCACAACATGGCGGACGATCCTATCCTCATTTGGAACGCATTGTACTGTCAAACACGCATCGAGGCATGTTCTGCTGGTTTAAATCTATAACACACTGCTCACACGTGTGCCACACATGCCAATCAGTTGCCCGATTCACGTAAAATCAAACAAGCCAAATATCGTTGAAGTTTTATACCGAAGTCCTATCCAAAATCGGTATTGACGTGTTCCATAATCGGGATGGATAGAACGACAACTCAACTGGCTCGAAACTAAAGGACCTATTACACTGCGCTGAATATCGCGTGCGATATTCCGACTCGTACTATTTTTCATTCATAGAAAGACAGTCTAACCCTTATTACACTGCGCGATACGTCGAACCATAGACAAAACGAGTCTGAATAACGCGTAGTGTTATAGATTCTTAAACGATCTATCAACGACTTATTTCCAGTTACATTAATAAGTATTTTACCAGGATAATGAAATACAGATTCTTCTTTTTTAAATCGAATCTTCAATCAAACGACTTTAAAATCGGTGTCGTTCAAACTCGATTGATGGATATGGAATACAGTAATGGTCTAAACGACTAAATCGCTACGATATCGTTACGGTTTTGATTACGTGAATCGGGCTACTGGGCGCGTCGGTCTCCATATAATTTATATGGAAACTAAACTTGTAGAGTTACATTAGATCAGGCGTGTTACACGTATGTGCCGTTCTAATATAGTTCTACGTTTTTTCAATAATGCCTTTCGGATGCAGTAATAGGTACAATTGAAATTTTCAGTGCATGTATTCTTATTGCTGCTATAACAACAATTATTGTTTTATGACAGACTGTTGATTTATTATAATAAATGTTGTACAGAATCATAGTAAAGAAAACGGGACTATTAATAAGACTCCGCTTGCCATCCTTCTTTCTGTCATATGTCTCATGAACCATGATAGTTTGACGGCTGAAATTTTCACAGATGATGTAATTTTATTCTAAATATAATAACAAATATTAAAAAAGATAATAAAATAAATATCTAATATTTCTGCTCATTTTTTTCTATGGACGGTAAGGTGTCCTTCCTGCAAGACCGCTCTCACTAGACCGGGTTTTGTTTGGTGATTTTTTAATTGATGGATAACATTTAACTGAACAATAAATTGTCCACCTAATATTTTATCATACAAACTAACCTATTTATTCCCCAAATAAAACCTATATTGGCTCTTTTCACTACAGTCTAAAGATCATTTTGGAAAAATTTACGTTTTGATGTAGTCTCTTTTGATCTGTAATTATTTAAAATAACAGTATTTCATATTTTTTTTTTTTCGTTTTATACTCATTGCTTAAAGTTCGAGATTTAGAGTTATGCCTTTTGTAGTGGAAAGAGGTCACATTACTATTGCTTGTGTGCCAAGTAAACGTGTTTTCTTACTTTCTATTGAAAAATCAAACTCTAGATAAAAAGCATCAAGCTATTTAATTTTATCATATTTTTTTTTTAATATAAACTAGCCTATGACATATCCTTAAATTTTATACGTGACTCTCCTCTCATTACACTTCTACATCGTATAAAACAAAGTCGCTTTCCGCTGTCTGTCCCTATGTATGCTTATATCTTTAAAACCACGCAACTGATTTTGATGCGGTTTTTGTTAATAGGTAGAGTGATTCAAGAGGTAGGTTTATGTGTATAATACAAGCATACTATCACTAGTTCACTACATAGTATAAAGTGTGAACTTTTTGTACAGTACAATTCACGAATGATGGCGGCCGTGAAGTTTGCACAGAAGGCTGCGTGTAGTAACGTGTTTTAGGAACCAAATGGCTACGTGCGAGTGCGAGAAGAGTGTAGTATGCGCGAACGTTCGCAAAGGCTAACTTCATGGCCGTCATCATTCATGAATTGTACTGTACAAACACAGTACGTAGTTTAGTATCAACATTGCACCCGTGCGAAGCTGGGGCAGTTCGCTTGTATATTGTCTATTATGAAGGGGTAAAGTTTGTTTTTATATTAATTTGTTTGTAAGAGGTAATTTCTGAAAGTACTGGTTTGATTGCTTAAATGTTTTCACCGAAAGCTGCTTTATTCCTGAGTGACATAGGCTATAGTTTCTGTGTGCGGATGAAATTGTGGGAAAAAGCTTACTAATTTAAGTAACATTATCTTCTGCATAATATGCAATGATATAGACATTGCCCAAATGAAAGTAATATTAGCTCAAGGAACATACTCCCAGGTAAATACATATCCTATTCCGAGAAATGTTCTAGCCATGTGTTAAATTTCATCATTTGGATGAAATTTAACACATGGCAAATAATGTAATATGGAATGTTTAAAAAAAAATACATTATAAACAAGTGTTTGACTGCAATCCCACCTGATGGTAAGCAATGATGCAATCATTGATGGTGAGGTGCACCAGTTTATTAAGAGCATATTCACTCTAGCCTTGAAAACACTAAAACTATAATTGGATAATCGGACTATTGTGTAATTTGAAATATCTGTTTATGACTTGTAAGAATCTCTTATCAATAAACTACTATGACTATGATGGAAAGATTAGCAGGTAAGTTGCAACCCAGTTTCAGATGTAGTTATTCTCCGTTTACAGTTAGTGAATAATGGTATACCCTACTTTCAGATTTGATCTTGACTATAACTGTAACAATATGTAAACAAAATAACTTACCCAATAGTAATTCTGGAGGCCGATACCACAGGGTCACCACTCTGTTTGTGTATTTATTGACTTGTCCCGACTTCGCCACGCTAAACGCTCTCGCCAGACCAAAGTCAGCCAGTTTTAGTATACCATTCTTGGTTATAAGTACATTCGCTGCTTTCATATCACGGTGCAGGATTTTATTACTGTGTATGTAGTACAGACCATTTAATAACTGTTGCATGACCTTCTTGATCTCTCCCAGACTGAATTTCACGTTCACGTTTGATAGTAAACCAGCCAAATCGTGTTCACAGAAGTCAAAAACTAAGTAAAATGTCGACCGATATTTGTTGTGCAATGTAGCTTTAGTACGACAAATTTCAATCAAATTAACGACATTCTCGTGTTTGAGGAGCTGCAAGATCTTTATTTCTCGCAGAGCTGTGATCGGGAACCCTTCCTTTTCATTGTCCATCAACACTTTCTTCATGGCTACGAACTTCTTGTTGCTATTTCGTTGTCGGGCTTTGAACACTTCTCCGAAAGTTCCCTGTCCGATTTTAGCCACTTTCTCATATTTTGAGGATTCGTCGCAGAACGGGAAGTCGAAATCTTCGATGTATTTCTCTTTTTCCCTCATATTGAGGATTGTTGAAGTTGTGCTTATTACGGGTTGCGTAGGCTCCCGCGGAGCACTAACGCCTTGCATTTTGGACGTAATTTTGCCGTCCTTTTAGTACACCCAAGGAAAATAATAAGGTTTTATGTTATGGAGAACACTCGTGGCACTTTATTTGAGGTAAAATTGGAAACAATCACATTGACTCGAATTTTGCAACTCTCTCAATGAAAACAGACGTCAAACTGATAAGGATGTTAAGAAAAAAAATTTAGATTTTCTTTTAATCGATTATTATTTTCGTATAATCGATTTTTCATAATCAAATTTGAAATTCATATTAATCGATTTTTAATAAATCACGCGAGTAAATCGATTTTCATGAATAACACCATCTATGCGCCGAATGATAAAACTCGAAGCAGTATTTCTTTACAAGTTGGTTGATTATGTAAAAAACGGCGCCATCTGTAGATACGTACGCGTGTCAAGTAGTTTCAGTGTAGTAAGTGAGATCTTCTGAGATACCTAGTAATAGTTAGTAAACAATTAAAATGTCTTCTGACCGTAAAACACCTAAAAGCGGCTTTATGTTTAAATATGTTATTGTTTAAACTTAAAGATTAACGAAAGAATCGCTTTATATTTTTGTTTTAATAAATAAAAACTAAACGACGACGTTATGGTCTCAATCATAACGTCATCGTTTTGTTTTTATTGTTTTTATAAGTTTTTTATTTTAGTAGAAGTAGTCAAATGTAAAATAGGACTAGACATTTGTGACATTTTTTTTTTAAATTTGGTTTATATTTTAGTTTTTGAGACAATAAGGTTGTCATTTTGTTGGGTTGCTCATTTCATTTTTATTATAACAGAATGTTTAACGACACTAAGAATTTGTAACAATAATGATGGTTTCAATAATGATTAAAATAAAATCGATTTTTAATCAATCGATAATATTCCACTAACCTTACATGCATCCCTACGAACTGACAGATGCAGGTGCAGATTAATTTTTTTTTTGTCCGGGAAGGCTATAATCTTTTAATCATGTTCTCTCTAACGAATGTTTTCTTGCGTTGTTGTATGTGTGATAATTTGAATATGTAGATAATTTAAAATCCACTGAATTTTACTCGAAATAATCCCAACAATAACTCATTAACAGTTAGTGATACTATGAGTGGTTGAAGCCTTTTAAGGTCAACTTTTTGCCTTTTTAGGTTAGTAAATGCAAATAATCGACTAAACTGTTATTAATAAACGAGTAACGTCATATCTTAGTTTCCATTTCACGCATAAACCGTTACATCAAAAGGCAACAAACCAAAAAAACAGTCACATCATCAAATCCTACTTTCTCGTTTCCATAAATGGAACGTCATTTGTTGTCTGTCATTCTACCTTTCGTATTTTATTATTTTTAGAGAAAATTATCGTGAATTTCCAGTAAATTACTCGACAAAAAGGTAAATAACAATTAAATAATCAATAAAAAAATCTACGTTTGCTTTAAAATGGTGGAAATTAAGTGATATTTAAAGTTTATTTTACGTCAATATCGATCCGTGCTGGCTTAACTGGGCCAAATATTTTTGCGAGTTTTTGCAATCAAAACTTCAATTGGGTGGTCGTTATCGTTATCGTATGACTCCAAGTAGTGTCTGTGATAACACGCGATTTTAATTAAAGCTCTTAATTACATAAAAGTGAAGTAAACTGTGTAAGGAGTACGCCCCTTTTTTGTGTTGAATAAAAGTTATCTGGAGTCAGGTAAACAAAACATTTAAATGCAAATTTACTACCACTAAGTTCAGCAGATGTATTTAAAGTTGTTTTTATAATAATTTTCGCATCATTTTGATCCTAAAACAAACTCGCGCCACTTACAAACTGGGTCACAAAACATTCAAGTTTGCTCGACTATTTTGTACTATTTTGTCTTTAGTATTCTTGCCTGCTATTGTGTTAATATCTGATATCTTTAATATACTTTCTGTTGCATTCCCTATTTCCTAGATAAAGCTGAAAGTAAACGCTTCAAACTTAGTTTTTGCCCAAGTACAGTAAATTTTGTATGTTATTCAAAATGTAATTAGCATAATCTGGCTCACTCAGTCTGAGACAATTATAATTATTTATATGTCTTTGTTTTAATCACATTACAGTTGTTTACGAGTCATAAATAAAGAACTCTATGGCTTCTAAAAGAAAACGGAGTATAATTTTAGTTTCATCACAAACAGACTTGTTTTCTTTGTCTGTTTATTATCTTACTGGCAAACAGTCTGGCTGGCCTAATTTGTTAATGCTTCTGAGCATTTTAAAAATGCTTAAGTTTACGCTTTTACCCAGTATCGGAGAATTGAGATTTATTCCAGGAAACATTCCAAACTGTTGACTATACATGATTTTTGTGTGAAACTATCTAAAAACATCTTTCACTCTGGCGGGAGCAAGTGCAAGTGTTAAACATTTGCTGACTAAAGCCTATCTGTGTTCTTTTAATTGCCCCGAGCGCGCTTTGTATGTAGATTGTCTTCTGTACCTATAAGTACAAATATTTTGTGGCACCAAATATCAGCCATTTTTTCCTTTTTCAGCAAACATGTTTTCCTGGTTAGTCGTCCTTTGTTTTTAATAATAATATTTTATATCACTGTTACTAACACCAACATATAAGTTTTTCGTAATACTAACAAAATATGGATTGCTGATGTCCGAATTATATTTAAAATTTTATGAAGGAAATTTTTTATTTTTCTGTGTTAGTTTGAGTTTATAACTCAAAAAATACTGTGCCAATTTCAAAAATTCTTTCACCATTGGAAAGTTACATTCATCCTGAGTAACATAGGCTATAGCCACTCTCCAGTTCCTGCATGGAGGAGGAAGAAACAGTAGCTCATCTGCTTCTAAGCTTCCCTGTGGTCGCTGGATACAGGGCAAAGTACTTTGGAAACCCAGGTACCCTCCATGAAATGGTCAGTAACATCAAGGCATTGCTGGACTTCCTTGAGGAGCTGGGGTGGATCGAGTGACATATTTGTCCCACTCGTACGCAAAATATGCGCTTTAGTCGAGGAGTTGCGGAAAACAGCCCGTGCGTTGTACTATAAAGTTATCGGCTCGGATATTGAGCGCTCGGCGTCAGAGTGGGGATCGCTTTGCGCATTCCATACATTGGCGAGCCAATCGTCGTCGTTGTTAGGTACTTGCAGCAAGCGCAGGGAACGAATCACGAGTGACGTCTATGACACGATGGCGCGGCGAACCGATCACTGACATTCCCCACATCGCTTCTCACGTCGCACCACTAAAGAGACCGAATATTTGACTTCTACTCAACTTGAAGCCAGCGCTCAAGATCCGTGCCGATAACTGTACTATACTAGCATAGGCTATATTTATTGCCCACGCGAAGCCGGGACAACTTCAACATCATCTTCTCATTCCACCTTCATCAGAAGTCTTCCTTAATTTCAGCACCATGGCCAGTGAGAGCAGCTCAGCGGTTCTGGAGCTGAACGACGCAGACAACGAGGACACGGAGGCCACCACGGTGACCGATGACACACATGAGGGCATACCACTTATAATGGAACATGGATATGACATAGCAGTTAAGGTAAGTTCCATCATCATCATATCAGCCGAAAGATGTCCACTGTTGGACATAGGCCTCCCCCAAGCGTCGCCACAACGACATCTATCGGATTCCTGCGACCCTGACTAGGTCATCGGTCCACCTTGTTGCAGGCCCTCCAACGTTACGTCTTCCGGTACGTGGTCGCCACTCTAAAACCTTTCATCCCCATCGACCGTCTGTTCTTCGTGCAATGTGCCCATCCCATTACTACTTAAGTTTGGCGATTCTTCGAGCTATGCGGTAACCTTGGTTCTCCTGCGGATATCTTCATTTCTGATGTGATCACTTAAGGAAACTCCGAGCATAACCCTTTCCATCACCCTAGGGGTGACTTTGAGTCTTCTTATGAGGCTCATTATAAGCAACCACGTTTCAAAGCCATAAGTTATAACAGCAACACACACTGGTCATAGACTTTCGTCTTGAGACACTGTGGTATGTTGGACAAGAAGACACCGCGCAGCTTTCCGAACGCTGCCCAGACGAGTCGGATCCGACTATTGACCTCTTACTCGAAGTTAGACCTACTGGACCTTTTTTTTATAGTGGGAAGAATTCATCCAATGACATCCCCGGGTCTTGGGCGGAGCGGGAGATAGTGTCAGACTCTTACTGAGTAAAACACCCACCCTGTTCCTTCTAGCCTTCATACCGGGGCTCGAGCTCCCTTTCGGATAACCCTGGCCCCAGTAGGCTTCGACCCGGCTGGGTCCCTGCTGTTGCTGACAACTCCTTGAAGCGCGGGAACAGTGCGCGCCATCGACGACTTGGCCTTGGTCCGGACAGTTACCGGACGGCCGGGCAGCGAGCTACCTATTGCTCACTTTTCGCAAGCCCGCGCTTACGGTGGCTGGAAAACGGGATCAGAATCCCGGCGGCGGCGGCGAGAACGCCGTTGACTGATACGTTTGGCCTCCTCCTTTGCGAGCATTACTGCTTCGCAGAAGTCGGCTCGCGCCTGCCACTCCTCCTCGCTCCGGACCATGGCCTCAACCAAGGCCCGGAGCGAGAGGTCTCCGCCACCGATCGCCCCCACGAGGGCACGGCAATGCTAGACCTACTGGACCTGACCTGGACCGTTTGTCCCAGGTGAACGTAATGTAGTCGTCCACAATTTCGGGTGTAGAGTTTCCGATCTTGATAGGAGTGGGGGTTATCCATTCTTAATATTATAAATGTGAAAGTAGTTTCTGTCTGTCTGTTATGCTTTAACGGTTCTAATTTGGCTATATTATATTTGGTATTTATCTGGCTAACTTTCGAGGAATTTTGTGGCGCAATATTAATAAATTTTATAACATAGGTCGGGTTACTTATGAGCTCGTGGCCTCTCGAATCGGGGTCCCCGACTGACCAGGGGCCTCTTCGATCCGTTCCTGGGGCCCGAGGCATTTAGCCACCCCCTTGCCACCCCCTTAGTTCGGCCAATACCAGCTACTCTGCTTATGTATGATGTACTGTACTGGTGGCCCTTTTCAGGTCGACGCCCCGATGAAGCAGCTGTCAACACTAGAAACATACGTAACGTACCGCGTGAGATGCGTGTGCGCACGATGGCCAACTCCACCACACGCCAGGAGGCGGTACAACCATTTTAAGGTACCACTGTAGTCTTTTTCTTGTATTTTTCGACTCCCCGAGTTTGCGGCTTCCGGTTCTGACGCACTGGTATCAATCTTCCTCTGGCCCGGGATGCAGCAATGTATAAAAAAATCATTTGTGACACCATATAGGAACTAAAATTCAAAATCTTGAATCGCAGTCAGTGGCGTAGCTGTCCCTAAAGGGCCCTGTATATGGAAAGATTCCCTGGCCTGTTTTTTTACCCGATTTCGGTAAAGTTCAAAAGAAATATTTTTTTTACCACAAAATAATCGCAACTAGCACCGAATCAAGGCAGGGAAATTTGTGAGCATCTCAATAACAAGAGTCTGAGCATGTAGCAAAGTTTTACTAATGTATATATTTTGTTAATTTAATGTTTTCGACTTGGATACCGAGTCCTTTAAGCCATGTCTTATTAATACAGTAACGTAATCACTCTTAAAGTTTTCGTCTTCTCCCACGTGCCCCCAGCTGCTGCACAAGCGTCTGTGCGCGGCGCACCCGCTGCTGGCGCCGCCCGCGCTGCCGCCGCTGCACTCGGCGCGCCAGCAGCTCGACAGATACTCTCCGTCCTTCGTCGCACTCCGGACGTGTGCGCTCAACGCTTTCCTTGGTAAGTCTGTGCTATTATCATCATCATCATCATACATACTTACATACATAATCAGCCTTTAATGTTCCCACTGCTGGGACTCAGGCTAGGAGAGGGAATGGGCCGTAATCCACCACGCGGACCCAGTGCGAGTTTGTGGATGTCACATGTCTCAAAAAAAAGCCGGTTTCCTCACGATATTTTCCTTCACCGTTTTTGAGAGCAGTGATGATGAATAAATGCCGGAGTCTGTGCTTCCTGATAGCTATAACCTAGGGGTCTTTAAGTCAAGAGTGAATAGATTGCTTCTAGGCAAGCGTGCTCCATCGTCGGCCACATCATCGCTTACCATCAGGTGAGATTGTGGTCAAACGCGAGCCTATCCATTATAAAAAAAAAAAAAAAATACCCAAAGTAATGTACCTGCCTGGGTTTGAACCCGCGACCTACAACTCGGTAAATGGGGGCCGCTACCACTCGGCCACCACTGCTCTCCTCATCATCACCATCATAATATTCATTTCAGCCGAAAGACATCCACTGCTGGACATAGACCTCCCCCAAGTGTCGCATCTATTGGATTCCTGCGACCCTGACCAGTTCATCGATCCACCTTGTAGGAGCCTTGTGCTTTAATAATTTATCGCATTTAATTTGAAGTGAGACTTCAACATAAAAACTTGTACCAAAGGTTGATTGTTATTTATTATTTAACATATATTTTATGTTCCATGTTGTCGACAGAGCGAGTGGCGAAGCACCCTATCCTGACACACAGCGACGACTTCAGAATATTCCTCACCACGCCCGACGAAGAATTAGACAAGGTAACTGTCTCTCAGTAACAATAATGTTTCCACGGCAGGGACTCAGGCCTTCTCTCTAGAAGAGGGAATGGGCCGTAATCCACCACGCGGGCCCAGTGCGGGTTGGTGGTGTTTTCCTTCACCGCCTTTGGCATAGTGTATAATCTGGCGCAGGCATAAATGACCAATACGCGTCTATGAAGCTATGCGTCCGTGGACAGTATGCCATAGTTTAGTATATAAGCTTCACGCAGGCGTACACCAAGCGTATAGTGACGAATACGCGTCTGTGAAGCTACGTGTCCGTGGACAGTAGGCCATAGTTTAGTATGTAAGCTTCACGCGGGCGTACACCAGGCGTATAGTGACGAATACGCGTCTGTGAAGCTACGTGTCCGTGGACAGTAGGCCATAGTTTAGTATGTAAGCTTCACGCGGGCGTACACCAGGCGTATAGTGACGAATACGCGTCTGTGAAGCTACGTGTCCGTGGACAGTAGGCCATAGTTTAGTATGTAAGCTTCACGCGGGCGTACGCCAGGCGTATAGTGACGAATACGCGTCTGTGAAGCTACGTGTCCGTGGACAGTAGGCCATAGTTTAGTATGTAAGCTTCACGCAGGCGTACACCAAGCGTATAGTGACGAATACGCGTCTGTGAAGCTACGCGTCCGTGGACAGTATGCCATAGTTTAGTGTGTAAGCTTCACGCTGACGTACACCAAGCGTATAATGACGAATACGCGTCTGTGAAGCCACGCGTTCGTGGACAGTAGGCCATTGTTTACAATGGGTAGCTCACTGTCCGGCCGTCCGGTAACTGTCCGGACCAAGCCCAAGTCGTCGACGGTGCGCACTGTTCCCGCGCGCCTCAAGGAGTTGTCAGCAACAGCAGGGACCCAGCCGGGTCGAAGCCTACTGGGGGCAGGGTTATCCGGAAGGGCGCTCGAGCCCCAGTATGAAGGCTAGAAGGAACGGGGTGGGTCTTTTAGTCAGTAAGAGTCTGAAACTATCTCCCGCTCTGCCCAAGGGCGGGGATGTCAATGCATGATTTTTTCCCACCATAAAAAAAAAGGTTTATACTGGTCGGTACCGACTGCCTGGACCGAGTCATACGGGTTTAAGCATTGCCCAGTGTACTGTTTTACACTTACAGATGTACCTTGTTTCTCTAATATATGTGGTTTGACCGGTACCTACCTGTACCGACCCGTATCGACATATCGGGGCCGATAAACCTGTATCTTTATGTTTACAACTAGGGCTTTCAAATACCGGACTTTTTCAATACCGGTATCAATACCGGTATTAGAATTTTTAATACCGTGATCACGTGATCACGGTATTGAACTCGAGGTTTTTTTTTTTAAACTAGTGCTTGACTGAAACCCTGTCAAACCCTGTTAAAGTTCCTATGAACTTTAATTAGGAAATTAATAAAACCATTTAATTCATTAAACCCCAAGCTTTCTATTGTGTTTGTAATTTCCACGATTGAAAGGTTAAATATTTTTGTTTTCGAATCAGTGTTTATTCTCTCTTAACCGTTCTAATAAGGTTCTAGTAAGCCATACTGATTGTTTACCGGTAATTAGCAAATAAGGTAGATTAAAATCACAGATCTGCGTAAGGTTTAGGCTTACTTGACGCTGTAACTTTTTTAAGACATTTCTAATAAGGTTAAAACGCAGTTCTAAGGTTCAAGTAAGCATGACCCTGTCGTACCTATAGTTTACTGGCTGATACATTCGATGCGTACCTATACTGCCCTTAGAGGTCAGCAAGCGTCAAGACTCTTGTCTTTCTTATTATTATATTAATATCTCACATGTAATTGTTGTACCAAACTACCAATTAAATGTATAATTTTGAATCGTTTCTTCGAACACGAAAGTAGTAATACGATAAGTACTAATTAGACAAAATTAATAATATTTGAAGTTAAAAAAGAATGCCACAATCAAACCGCTCAAATATTCAATTTTTACTTTTTATATGTAGTTCTAACGGATAACGTGATCCGTTAAAGTAAAAAGTGATATTAAACAAAGTGGCAAATGACACAATTTTAGATGCTTCAATTTGTTGTGAATTCGTAATTCGACATTAGTTTTTACAAAAAAAAATACGATCGCGTGATTCGTTGAGAATTGAGTCAAAACCCATAAAATACAAGTATTAATATTATGTACCATGTTGCTCGTCAAGATTACAAACTTATCAAAAATACACAATGACCAAGTTCACATGCACATGTTACCCGCGCACCTTTGCGATACTGACTAACAAAACAATAACGTCGTAAAGGGCCTATTACACTACGCGTTATTCAGACCATTTTAGTCTACGGTTCGACGTATCGCGAAGAGTTGGCGCTTAATACAAATGTGAGAATAATATTACATCGTTATTTATATTATATAATACAACTTCTTACTACTTATTACAACAAAACACAATAATATATATTAAAGATTGTAATACCGTAATCACGGTATTGGCTCGTCAATACCGTGATTGAAAAAAGACCAAAATATATCCGTGATCACGGTATTACGGGATCCCGTAATACCGGTATTGAAAGCCCTATTTACAACCTATGAAGCTACGCGTCCGAGGCCTAAGATTTTCATTTTGATTTGTTGCAGGTGTTCAAGAGTGAAAACAGTGCTATGAACCTGTGGGGCCTGAGCAGTGCTTTATACGGCTCTGGGGAATCTAAGACAACGAATGGGCCTAGGTTTGTATACTCTAACATCACACTTACCCCTAATGCTGTAAAGTCGAAAGTTTATATAGGTAGGTCGTACTTAGTTCACAATATTATTTTTATTTTTCACTAGCTGTGCCCGAGACTTCGTTCGCGTGGACTACAGGATTTTGAATTAATTTTTTTCAAAATAAAAGTAGCCTATGTTACTCCTTATTACATCAGCTACCTGCCAAAAAAAAGTCCCGTCAAAATCGGTCCAGCCATTTCAGAGATTAGCCGGAACAAATAGACAGACAGACAAAAATTAAAAAAAAATGAATGAATATATATATGATAGCGGTCAAGTGCGAACCTATCAACAATAAAAAAAAAGAATGAAAAAGTTTTGGTTCATGTACCTTATATAGTATTATAAGCATATAGTAAAAAGCGGTTATTTCAATATTACAACCAGACACTCTAATTTTATTTATATGTATAGATAACAAGCCTTTATAGCGCTGTATACACCTAAATAATTATTACTAATCGAAACTATTCCAAAAAGAGTTTCTGTGGCCACCTTCCGGTTCCATCATCAGATCAGATCCATGCCATAATAATTTTGTACTGTCATGATTTACACATGCATGCAAAATTTCAGCTCAATCGGTAACCGGGAAGTGGATCAAATTTAATTTGCAAGATTTGATTACAGACAAACTTCGGAACAGGTGGAATTAAATGAAAGCTTGCAAAAAGGCTAGGGAGGTGATTTTTATGAACTCGTCGGCAGTTATATTTTTGAGCCGTTTGGGGTTGAAACTCTCGGGCCGTAGGGTCCGAGTGCTCATATGCTATTTAAAGAATTGTCAAAACGCTTAATTGACGCTTCGCGTGACCCAAGAGCTGGCTTCTACCTCGGTCAGAGATTAGCATTGCCATATAACGTGGCAGTGCCGCCAGCCTTTTGGGCACACTTCCAGTCGACAGCGATTCGGAGGAGTTTTATGACGTCATATTTAGCTAGGCGTTTAGTGTATATATTAACTTTAATTATTTAAGTTATTGTTTAATTTGTTTATTATTTCTTTGTGTAAAACTTACTTACAATTCAAATATGATAATGTTGTAAAAATTGTGTAAATAATCCCGAGTAATGAAATTCTAATCTCCATATGGCACAAAGCAATATACAAGGTGTCGTTTTGAAGCTGCAAAATATTTCAGGAGGTAATTATGTTAGTTATTCTCGACCCGAATCAATAATAAAATGAGTAGGTTTTTTTTTTCTTATTTATGAAAATCGGTATGTGTGAACTACGTTTCTTAAAAAGCAGCCAGTCTGATACCTGCCTTTTAACCGCGCTTTCTTTCACACACACAAACACGGAAAAATAAAGGGCGTTTTTACACACACTAACTCGCAACGATAGTTTCATAAATAATGTATCATTGAATCATCATCCCGCACGCCACACCCTAGCCACGCCCCCGCGTGGCTCAATCGAATTAGTTTAGTATAATTAAAAAATAAAATAACAAGTATTACTGATTATTGACCAGGTATCGTTTTTTCACATGATTATTTATGAGTTTTATTACAACCTCCTAAAATATTGTGCAGTTTTAAAACTGCACCTTGTATAATACATAAAGCGCTGTGGCTCTGTTTTTCATGAGCCCCAGCATTTTGCTGAGCGCTGGCCGTTTTGCGCGGATGTGACGCATATCTTACTTACGTGCTACCTTTAGTCGATATTGTTATTTATTTATTTTGTTATGGTATGCGTCATGTTTGACGCGAATAAACACTTTTTCTTTCTTTCTTTCTTTCTGAGCTAACATATTCACGTTATTTTCAGAGTGAAAGACCCCGAGTTCACATCGGCGGCCGACTACCTACAATCTTTACAACACAAGCTAACTACCCTCTGCGCGCTGACGAGCAAACTTCACAAGAGTACTCTAGCGCTCAGCGGCGAATTTATGGGGTAAGTAATGTAATACGCGGCTGTGAAGCTACGCGTCCATGAACAGTGGTCATAGTTTGGTATGTTAGCTTCGCGCAGGCGTACACCAGGCGTATAGTGACGAATACGCGTCTGTGAAGCTACGCGTCCGTGGACAGTAGGCCATAGTTTAGTATGTAAGCTTCACGCGGGCGTACACCAAGCGTATAATGACGAATACGCGTCTGTGAAGCCACGCGTCCGTGGACAGTAGGCCATAGTTTACAATGGGTAGCTCACTGTCCGACCGTCCGGTAACTGTCCGGACCAAGCCCAAGTCGTCGACGGCGCGCACTGTTCCCGCGCGCCTCAAGGAGTTGTCAGCAACAGCAGGGACCCAGCCGGGTCGAAGCCTACTGGGGCCAGGGTTATCCGAAAGGGCGCTCGAGCCCCGGTATGAAGGCTAGAAGGAACGGGGTGGGTCTTTTAGTCAGTAAGAGTCTGACACTATCTCCCGCTCCGCCCAAGGGCGGGGGATGTCAATGCATGATTAATATAATAATATAATATAATATATAATATTCCACAATTAACACACAACGCCGTCTAGTCCCAAGCTAAGCAGAGCTTGTGTTATGGGTACTAGACAACCGATAAACATACTTATACATTTCTAAATACATACATATATAGATAAATTACACCCAGACACAGAACAAATGATCATGCTCATCACACAAACTTTTGTCCTGGGTGGGAATCGAACCCACGACCTCCGGCATAGCAGTCAGGGTCACAAACCACTAGACCAACAGGCCTGTCGCCATTCTTCCCATCATATCGCCATTATTCCCACCATAAAAAAAAGGGTAAGTAATGTTCATCTACTATAAGGCGTAAAACCAAATTATCAGATATACTATCACGTATTGATCAACTCAAATGGAGGTGGGCAGGGCATATGCTTCGGTGCAAAAAGGAGAAATGGAGCTAACAGGTGACAGTTTGGTACCCAAGGGATAGTGTCAGGAGCAGAGGACGGAAAGCAAGACGATGGGAGGATGATATGAAACTCACTATAGGAACTCACTGGATTAGAGTAGCAGCAGATAGGAAACAGTGGAAAGAGTTGGAGGAGGCCTTTGCCGTAAAGCACACCGAAATCAGAGACATTCTGTAACCGCATGCATGTAAACAGTACTTATAAGTTTTATTTTGTAATTAGTTTTAAGTTTTCGGAAATAAAAGGCTATATTATTATTATAATGTTCATCATCATCATCATAAGCCTCCCCCAAGTGTCGCCACAGAACGGTCCTGTGCGTCACGCATCCATCGGCTTCCCGCAACCCTTACTAGGTCATCGGTCCACCTTGTAGAAGGCCTTCCAACGCTCCGTCTTCCGATACGTTGTCGCCACTCCAGAACCTTCCGGCTCCGATTGCAAATGTGGTCCAAACTGCACAGGTGTCACTGAAATACGCACACGAACCTTAGGATCCCCGAATTCCCTTATAGATGCCCTCAAAAACCTGAGAGGTCTAAGCTATTTTTGGAGAGAGGTGAGCTGGTTGTAATGAGCCCACCCAAGGTTATGGCCCACGTACAATGCTGTACCTCAGAGGTAAACAACAGTATGTGCCAAAGAGTAAATTTTACAGGAGAGGTAAAAACGCGCGGATAGAAACTTTAAATGTATTTTTGACATAGTTGTTTTTATAATCATTCGATGGAATAATTATGTATTACACATAATTACAATAAAGTTTCTAGAACGACATTAAGTGCGCGTAAAGCTGAGGATTAACAATCTTATCATCATTTTAAGTCCTATACCCGATATGTTTTTTTCATATACGATTGCATATTTCTCTTCCTAGATGTTGTAGGACTTGATGCCCTATACCATTACGTAGAACTGGTTCTTACGATTTTAACAGTGCAAAAAAAGATATTTTCAAAAAAGTGGAGTTACTATTGTTTACCTCTGAGGTACAGAATGGTCCGCATAGGACTAAGTGCGGAAACCATACTCAGACACAGACTGATAGATATAGTCCTTTCGGCCCCAACGGCCATCTGTTCTGCGAGCAATGTGCCCTGCCCATTGCCACTTAAGTTCGGCGATTCTTCGTGCTATGTCGGCAATCTTCGTCTTGGTAAGTAATGTTAGCAACATCATAGTTTGCCTGACTCTCACCAGTATCTCTACCATGAGTTTAAAGCAATAGTATTTGTCGATACTCGATACCGACTACGTAAATATTTTGTATGGCAAATTTTGGTTCCGTAAGTGATCGCTAGAGGCGCTGTAAAATTTGCCATACAATATATTTACGTAGTCAGCCCGAGTATCGACAAATACTATTGCTTTAAACTCATGGTAGAGGTACTTGTCATGCATCCACCTTGTGGGAGGTCTAATAAGGAATATCATCGTCATCATCATAATTTCAGCAGAAGGACGTCCACTGTTCGACATATGCCTGCCCCAAGTGTCACCACAATGAACGGTCGGAATCCCGCAACCCGCACTTTGTCCTCACGTATCTGTCTATATTGTAATACTCATGGTCTTCACGTCAGATTATAATTTAGGCGTCTTCAAGGCTGGAGTAAATAGGCTCCTAATAGCCTCAACGATTGCATCACTGCTTACCATCAGGTGGGATCGCAGTCAAGCACTAGTTTATATCATCTATATCTATAATATAAAAATGAATCGCAAAATGTGTTGGTAAGCGCATAACTCAACAACGCCTGGAGCGATTTCGCAAATTCTTTTTATTGTTGTGTTCGTTATAGTGAGGAAGAGGAAAAAATTAAAATTAGGGTAGTTTAGGGTAGAGTAGAGTGGGGAAGAGTAAAAAGCAGCTTAAGTTATAGTAAGTACTTATAGCGGTCCGGATTAAGCGTTTAGCTAAATGGCAAAACGTTAATTGTACCGCGTACATTGAAGGACTGAAACACATATAGTTAGGTACTCTATGTAACATCAGCTATCCGCCAGTGAAAGTCCCGTCAAAATCGGTCCAGCCGTTTCGGAGATTTAACGAAACAAACACGGACAGACAAAAATTTTCATTGTAATGTATCTTCCCATCAGAATGAAGCGTGCGTGCGACGCGTGGAGCTCGTCATCGTCCGGCCGCACAGCGCTGGGCACGGCGGGGGTGGCGGCGGGGGCGGGCGCCGCCGCCGCCGCCGCGTCCCGCCGCCCCCCCCTCACGCACCGCGCCGTGCTGCCCCTGCTCGCTGCCTACGCTAACGCACACGTGCAGAAAATAACGCAGAGGGATCATATACACGGTGAGTCGTATTGTTGCCAATTAAACTGTTTTGTACAATTACCGGAACGAATCTTGAGCGCTGAGCGTCAGAGTGGGGATCGCTTTGCGCATTCCATACATTGGCGAGCTAATCGTCTTCGTTGTTAGATGCATGCAGCAACGCAGGGAACGAATCAGGAGTGACGTCTATGACACGATGACGCGGCGAGTCAATCACTGACACTCCCCGCCCCCGCGTCTCACTTCCCAACACTAGAGAGACCAAATATTTGACTTCTGCGCAACTTGAAGCCAGCGCTCAAGATCCGTGCCGGTAACAGTAAGGTAGAAAATCATCAAATAATTTCCACAGCTCTGGGTGAAGACTTACGGACTATACTCCACTCTTTTCTGAAAACAAACTCCAAAACAATAACACAACAGAATTTCACTTAAATTAACATTTATTATAAAATTTAAAACTAATAAATAAAATGGCATACAGTCAATATCTGCTTGCTCCTGTCTAACTGTAAGCACCTGTACACCATTACACACGATGGTCCTACGTAAGCGATTCCGAAGCGATGCGGCGCTAATAGAATTAAGATTTGATACTCTATTGCGGTGGTATTAGCTACCAAATGCACGTAGGAGCGGTATGGCTACGAAAAGCGCTGCGGACGCATCAATTTTAGTTTGATATTTTTAGTGAAAATATCAAACACAATATTTTTCATTATGCATAGGAATTAAGTACTTTTATTCTTTTAATATGTCAAAAAGATTACATAAGTTTAAAAGGATCAACAACAAAGTAACGAAAAAAGTATCGATACTTATAACAATTAAGTAACAAAAAATGTATCGATACTTATAACGTTATTTTTAACAATATTTCAATAACTTTATGAAAATAAGGTAATGAGATTTTCATAAAGTTGACCTTAAAACGGTAACACAGATATGGGTACTTGATATCGAATCTATTATTGCGGTCAGATGAAACGGCCCTTTATTGGAGCCTACATGCCTCTGGGGCGCATAACTCATAAAAAAAACTAGTTTTCAGAAGTGTATATACTAAAAAAATATTTTGACAAAGTCCGTAGTTGGATTTTGTCTGAAATATAAAACTTTAAAAAAAAATTAAATTTATTGCAGCTGAAGACTTCGCGCGCACGTATGACAAAACAGTTATATTCGCGTTAACCATATCAATCGCTTCGAAATCGCACTCGCGTAAAAACGCTTACGTCAAACGCAATACATAAAATTAATCTTTATTGATTTGCGTCACAAGTTGTTGACAAAAAACCTTAATTTTAAATTTATCTTCAGAAGAACTACCAACTGGTCCATGTAACAAAGAACTAACAAATCGAACTAATTTATCAGGAATGTCGCCATCAATTTTACCATCAGACTTACGCTTCATAGATAGTATCTCGCTCCGCAATTCAAATGCCACTTTGTCATATTTCAAATTTTCATTTTCAATCAACGCACTTTCCAAATCTGTTGTACCATCTTTGTAAACTACCTTTCTTTTAGCTTTTGTAGTTATTTTAATACTACCCTCAAAACGTTTAAGTATTTCTTCTTGTAAATGCATGACGTTTGAAATTTCAATTTCTAACGACGTAGAGTTTTGAATGTCGCCTAAGATAGCTTTGTAGCGATAAAAAAGGTCTGTCAGAAAGTAGGTTTTACGTTTATCTATGATTTGATCATCTATGAACGTAAAGAGTGCTTCAAAAACATTGCTTTGTAAGTTTTTTATAACTATCTTGTCATTTTCATCACAATTCTCGCTCGTAATCTTCTGTAGTCTATTTTTATACTCGACCCTGCATATAGAGTGGCTTGAGCTAGTTTTGTTGTTCTTTAACAGTTTCAAAAGCAACTCCTTATCTTCTATTGCCTTGGCAACTTCTAAAACACTTTCATATTCATCATCTTTAATTATTTTAGCCACATCAACGTGCGTGCCTATTTTCCTTTGCTCCTTTCCACAAAATAGGCAATTATTTAGTGAGTTACTCTGGCTTTTGAATCCAAATTTCTCTTCACTGAAGCCCAAATTCGGTTGTTTAAATATATTACCGTATCTTAGTAAATCCATGCCTGAATCAAATGCAAGTGGGTTATTCATCATGTCCTTTTTTATGGGCGATTTTCTTGTCAAGATCGATTTTAGAATCACTCCTCTGGATATATCTGGGTTTACATAGCTTGGTTCATCCATTTGGTATGTCCTGGGCGTGACTTTGAGGTCTATATCATAGGTTTTGGTTCCTATAGTTGGTATTTCTATAAGCTTAGTTATTTCTGTGCCGTTGCTCGATGATGCTGTGTTTTTCTTAAATGCGTTGGGCGAGTCGATCTTGAGCGGCGGTAAGTTTTTTATTATTACCTGAAATTGATAAAAAAAAAACAGTTTATATTTTTGTGTTTTATTAGATTTGTGGTATATAATGTTTCGAAAAGAGTATACATGTGGATGGATGGATTGTGTAAGGAGTGGATATGAAAGAAAAGGGAGTCAGTGATAATGTGACGGACAGGACAAAATGGAAGAACACAACACGGGACGAGGACAGAAAGATGAAAATTTATTTTTGAGATTGCGCGGGTCACATCAGCCTCATGCAGTGATTTCTGGGCAAATGTCACCACGCATTCGTGGGAAATGCGCCGTTGATGCCTAGGAAGAGGTGGCGAGCTGGTTGAGAAGCGTACCACGAGGACTAGTTCTAGACGGCGAGGGAATAATCTCAGTAGTACTCGGACAGCGGAACAGTAATGCCTTGATCACACGTACCGATTAAAAGGGCGAGACAGTGCTCTCGGCCGAGTACTCGCTACGTGTGAACACAGCGCCGAGTGCTTATCTCTACAACTCGCTTACATCATTGTCTCGGCCGAGCAACATTTTACTGTCTCGCTCGTTTACTCGGTACGTGTGATCAAGGCATAATGGCTAGGGGAAAAAATTGTGGGCAGTTAATGACGAAGGGTTCGTTATGAAATTAAATCGGGCTTATAAATAGCTAGCGAAATCAGAGTGCACCTTAGATTAAATACCTATATTTTATTTTTGGTATTTTTTTAAATAAGGGATGCACTATAAGTATGTAGCGGACTAGCGGCATCTAGAAACTGAAAGAAAAAAATCTGTGGTATCCCACATATATGCCATACAGGATGGGACACTATCCATATCACTTTAGCCGCCTGCGTCAAATATATCCGACGAACACTCGCGTTCATGCCAGGGTCGCACATGCACGACCAAATACTCCATATCGTCGGCTTCATTCAGTCACCTATGGGGATTGAAGAGCTAAACGAGATGGAGTACCCAGTCGCGAACACGGCCCTGGCGAATAGGGATACGAAAACCCTCGTAGGACCAATCCGGTGCGGCCCGCGGGCGTTTAAAGGGATATATTTCTATTTAGGGCAGTCTTAGCCAATACGGTAGTTTCCAGGGTCAAAATAATTACATTTTATTTAGTCCGTATTTTAGATTATAAAAAAATATTGGACACATATTTTTTCTTTTTTCGATTAAACAAAAAATAACAAAGATATAGCCCATTAAAGTTATGTGTGACGTCACCCCGTGCGAAAAAATGCAGCACGGCGTGACGTCACACGTAACTTTAATGGGCTCTATCTTGGTCATTTTTGGTTTAATTTACAAATAAAAAAATACGTGTCCCTTATTTTTGAATAATCTAAATGACGGATCAATTACATTTTTTACGGCAACTAGCCTATTGTCAAGGGATTCCAATTCTTCTAGCCTGGCTAGAGGATATAAGGAGATGTCTGGACTGGTCATGTACTTATAAGTCTGACGCAGCTATGGTTCCTGATGTCTAATACCTCAAGGGGTATTTTTTTTATGTTGGGAAAATCATCTAATGACAACCCCCGCCCTTGGGCGGAGCGGGAGATAGTGTCAGACTCTTACTGACTAAAAACCAACCCCGTTCCTTTAAACCTTCATAGTGGGGCTTGAGCTATCTTTCGAAACTAACCCTGGCCCCAGTAGGCTTCGACCCAGCTGGGCCCTTGCTGTTGCCTACAAATCCTTGAGGCGCGCGGGAACGGTGCGTGCCGTCGATGACTTGGGCTCGGTCCGGACAGTTACCAAACGGTCGAACAGCGAGCTACCCATAGCTCAACGTCCACAAGTCCGCGTCTACGGTGGCCGGAAATCGGGATCGCAATCCCGGCGGCGGCGAGAGCGCCGTTGCCTGATGCGGTCGGCCTTCTCCTTTGCCTCAAAGGGTATCAGTACATTAACGTCCAGCCCGTAAATGATGCAACTGCTAATATTACTTCTTCGGTCAAGACTAGGCAATTTAGTAAAGATTAGATATAGTATCTTTTATGTATTAGTTTATTATTTTGTAAGATTATTTTTGTATTTTATATGGGCCTTAGATGCCTGATAATAAAGGATTATTATTATTTTAAAACTTTGTCATTGGGACTGAACAGGTGATATAGAGGTTAAACGCGAGCCTATCCATAATAATAATTTAAAAAAAAATAATCTTGAATTTATTAAATAATTCCAAGGTCCTCTTTTGTACGTACATATTTATTTTAGTCCAAATACATTGAGTATTTCTACACAAATAGATGCAGGCGGTCGCCGACTTCTGCGAAGCAGTAATGCTCGCCAAGGAGGAGGCCGACCGCATCAGACAACGGCGCTCTCGCCGCCGCCGCCGGGATTCCGATCCCGATTTCCAGCCACCGTAGGCGCGGGCTTGCGGACAGTGAGCAATGGGTAGCTCGCTGTCCGGCCGTCCGGTAACCGTCCGGTAACCGTCCGGACCAAGCCCAAGTCGTCGACGGCGCGCACTGTTCCCGCGCGCCTCAAGGAGTTGTCAGCAACAGCAGGGGCCCAGCCGGGTTGAAGCCTACTGGGGCCAGGGTTATCCGAAAGGGCGCTGGAGCCCCGGTACGAAGGCTAGAAGGAACGGGATGGGTTTTTTAGTCAGTAAGAGTCTGACACTATCTCCCGCTCCGCCCAAGGGCGGGGGATGTCAATGCATGATTTTTCCCACCATAAAAAAAAGGGGTATCAGTACATTAACGTCCAGCCCATAAATGATGCAACTGCTTAGTTTAGTAAAGATTAGATATAGTATCTTTTTATGTATTAGCTTATTATTTTGTAAAATTATTTTATATTTTATCTATGGGCCTTAGATGCCTGATAATAAAGGATTATTATTATTATTATTAAAACTTTGTCATTGGGACTGAACAGGTGATATAGAGGTTAAACGCGAGCCTATCCATAATTATAATTTAAAAAAAAAAAACTTGATCTTGTATTAAATAATTCCAAGGTTCTCTTTTGTACCTACATATTTATTTTAGTCCAAATACATTGAGTATTTCTACACAAATAGATTATGACATTATATTATTTTGGTTTTAGTGAGCTATAAATATTTAAATTTATTTTTCCTGCTGCTGAACTATCGATCTTCGGCCTTTACCGCATTGCCTGGTTAGGTGAAGCATTCGGGGATTACTTTACTAACAAGAACACAATTTTCGTAATTCTTATCAGAGGCTTCAGGCTTCTTTTCCATTCGTCTATCGATAACGTCGAGCATGGTCTAGTTAATTAAGGGTTAAGCGCCCGAAAACTGCCATAAAACAGTGATTTTCTGAGGCCTACTCCTCCGTAACGGCTAGGTCATTTGGTTTGAAAAAAATATATGTTTATTATAGATTCATGAACAATAATATCAACATTTGATTTTTTTGTGCAATTAATACTTTTGTCAAAAAAATATATTTAGCATGTTCGCAACTTTTCGCAACTTTTCCCTACTCCTTCAAAACGGCTTGGACCTTTAGAAACATTTTTACACATGAAAATTGGTGGTTAAATATTCTTCAAAGTGAACATTGCATATGTAAATCAATCAATATCTCGCAGAGAAAATGGATTTAAAGCGCTTTCCGGGCGCTGCTGGCCTCAAATAAATGCACAGATTTGCGTACTGCCTAGGCGAGTGCGAGAGTTACGTTCACATAATTTCGGCCAGATGGTTCAAGGAACTATACGCCTTAAACCCTAAGCGCACGCCGGTGTTCGCTCGCTTATTGTCTTTCTATTGTGTCCCTAATTACGGTATTCGAAAGGTAAGCTTGTTGCTTCATATAACCACGAAATAGACATCATAGCTCGCTAATTTATTTGGCCTGTTGGTCTAGTGGTTAGTGACCCTGACTGCCATGCCGGAGGTCGTGGGTTCGATTCCCACCAGAACAAATTTTTATGTGATGAGCATAATCATTTGTTCTGTGTCTGGGTGTAATTAATCTATAACATGTATGTATTTAGAAATATAAAAGTATGTTTATCAGTTGTCTAGTACCCATAACACAAGCTCTGCTTAGCTTGGGACTAGACGGCGCTGTGTGATAGTTGTGGAATAAAAAAAAATAATTATGGAATGCGCAAAGCGATCCCCACTCTGACGCCGAGCGCTCAAGATCCGTTTCGGCAATTGTATGAAGCTGAACACGTTACAAAGCTATACCTTTATCAGTTCAATTTATGTTGTAAAGAGAGTATTGATGGCCCAGTGTTAATTGCCTCGACTTACAAGTTGTAGGTCGCGGTTTCAAACCCAGCCAGGCGCATTACTTTGTGTAATTTATTTCATCACCACTTCTCTCAAAACTGTGAAGGAAAACATCGTGAGGAAACTGACGTGTCCTAGAACTAAAAATTCGAAGACATGTGACATTGACCAAGCCGCACTGGGCCCGCGTGGTGGATTACGGCCCATTCCCTCTCTTAAAGAGGAGGCCTGAGTCCCAGCAGTGGGAACATTAGAAGGCCGATTATGCTGCTAGTGTTACTATCAAAAAAAGAAAAAAATCATTAACGATATATATTTACCTTGCCATTGCTGAACATGGAATCGAACTCCTTTTTATTATTGCTTTTCAACATAATAAACTTATCATAACACTGTAAATGATAACCTCTGTGCTGTAAATTCAAAATGGGCGGGACGACTTCCAAATTTTTCAAATTCTTCTTCTTCCTAAACGCCTGTATTTTACGACATTTTTCCAATTTATCTTCACTGAATTTCTTCACCGTGATTCCGGTTTTTTCACACAGAAAACACTTTAGCATTTTTAACGTTTATTAAAATTTATTTTTAATATATTGTCTGTTAAAATAACCTCTACATTACACTAATCACTTATTTCGATACTTTTTGTCCAAAATCCACAGTATCAATGAGAAAACACGGAAGTACTAACGAAATTATCGACTGAGATTGTCTCAATGTCAATACCTAACCTCGCTTGAATTCCTTGTCAAAACATTACACTTTTCACGCACATTTTAGTGACATTCACACAAAACTTCACTCACTACTTTATAATAGCTACGAGAATCAGTTTTACACTTATTTTTTTCACTAGTTTTTCTTCTATTGACGTAAATCTTCGTAAAAATAAAGTCATGTTTACAAAACCAAGGTTGCCGTTTCATTGAACTATGGCGGTCGGTTTTCACGACGCGTAGCGTAAATTGCCGAGTGGAACCGAAGTTGTAAAATGACCATGAGTATGACAGAGACGGAAGATAGACTTGCTGTGGATCGCATGTTTTGTTTTGAATCAGTGTTGTCTGGTTTAGTTATCGATATGATTGATCCAAATGAATTTGTTTATTATACTTTACTGGCTTTTGCCCGCGCGGCTTTGCCCGCTCTTCCCTACTCCACCCTACTATACCTTACTCTACCCTACCCTACCCTACCCTTTCCTATCCTACTCTACACTACTCTACCCTACCAAACTTCACATAAACCATCTACTAAATAGTCTGAACAAAGCCTAAACATTTGGTTTGGATAGGTGAGCCCACGGATATCTATGGGTGAGCTAGTTCTTGAGTTACCTATAAAATTACAACGAAAAGTGGCGTTGATTTTTATATAAGTATATAGATTGTACACTTCGGCGGTCTTATCGCACAGAGCAATCTCTTACAGATATTCTACACAGGTTGCAAACCGTTTGAGTTGTACACGAATACTGAAAAATCCTTGCACTGACTGGACAGGTCCACTCAAATCTGTGTGGTTATTTCTTCAAAAAACCATCCGAGACACTAATCTGTATGGTTCTCATATGATTTGACCATGCTTTCTGTATGGACTTAGATTTTAACTTCTGAGTTTGTTTTCGTGTTTTTTCTCAGAGTAGTCAGCTAAGAAATACTGGCCTCATATATTTTTTTTACTAACCATTAATGTCTCACTGCCTTCCCAAGTCCTTCCAAACTTTGTTCTCCTGCGCCGTCGCCGCGAGGACTGGTTAGCAGTCCTTACGGTACGCGTCCAAATCATCCCGCCATTTCTTTCTAGGCCGGCCTCGACTTCGCTAATTATATCTACCTACTTATCTAATTTAAAATGACGAAAAAAAATTGACGTCTAAAAGTTTTTTTTAAAACCTATTTGCAAAATCTACGCTAATATAATAAAGAAGTATAGTTTGTTTTTTGTTTGTAGGAGGTAATCTCTGAAAGTACTGGTCCGATTGCTAATTTTTTTTCACCGATAGACAGCTGCTTTATTCCTGAGTGACATAGGCTACATTTCAAGTACGCGGGCGAAGCCGCGGGCAAAAGCTAGTCATTTATATTCCTTATCAATGTTCCATGTGACTTCCCTACGGGCGCGAGCGTCGAACTCGATCGATAGCAAGGTCAGCGCCATTCATAGCTCGTTATAATTGAAGCGAGGTCTGCGACTCGGTGGACAAAAGGAAATGTATGACAAAGGGTTCATTTCAGCTGTGATTGGCAATGGAAATATAAAATAAAGGAAAAATTAAAAATAAACACGTTATTTTATTTAAAAAAAAAACTAGCTCTTGACTGCGGCTTCGTCTGCGTACATAAAATATAGCCTATGTCACTCAGGAATAGTGTTGGGATTTTATCCGATTAAATACTCAAAATGAATAAATATTCAATAAATACTCGTTTTTAATCGAGTATTTATTGAGTATTTAATCATTTTGAGTATTTAATCGAATAAAATCCCAAGTTCCCAACACTACTCAGGAATAAACCAGCTTCTTATTGGTGAAATAAACAGAGATTAAGTACCTTACAAAAAAAAAAAAAACGGGCCAGTGCATGCGAGTCGGACTCGCTCACTGAGGGTTCCGCCGTACAAACTTACCTATATGTAAATAGTTCAATTTCCAAATCGAGTCTCAAAGATTTTTACGAATCGAATAAGTTTTTTTTTTGTGACCTAACTACAAAGCTCTCAAACCCCAAGCGAACGCGGGCGTTCGCGCGTCATTTATTTGAACACTAATATTATTAAAAGTCCACGTAGATTATTAAAATTTTGAGGGTTTATTTATTGTTTATGTATCTAAGAATGTAAATAAGAAATTCTTCATAAAGTAGTCTGTAAATTTCGAAAATAAGTAACCTTTTCTATTTATCCGTAATAAACCTATTTAAATGCTTGGGGACTCAGGGGTTAACAGTTTTTAGATTTTTCCCTATACTTGCTATGAGACCTTGCAACCAAATTTCAGGATTGTAGGTCAACGGGAAGTTTCCTAAGAATTTTGATTCCTTTGAGAATGTCGATATACACATTTTTTGCGACAAACACCCGTATCTTCTTTATTTTTGAACTGAGAAGATTAATTATTTCACAGCATCAAGGGACCGCAGACCTGAGTATGTGGTTTTAATTTCAACTCGATACCTCCACGCGTTCCCGAGATAAAGCGTCTTGACAGACAGACAGACAAAAAAAGTGATTGTATAAGCTAAGAAATGTAATATTATGTGCTGAAAGGAAATTCGGGGTGAATAGAAAGGAATAGAATAGCATTTATTCGGCGCAAACAACACAATATACAACAACATTAAATAATAAATACAATACAAGTTGCAGTAACTGTGCCTGAACCGAATAAGCCAATAACGCTTTTGTTTGTACCGGGGATCGAACCTAGATCTTCATGCTCCGTTAGAAGTCAAATATTCGGTCTCTTTAGTGGTGCGAGTGTCAGTGATTGGCTCGCCGCGCTATCATGTCATAGACGTCACTCCTGATTCGTTCCCTGCCTTGCTGCATGTATCTAACAACGAAGACGGTTGGTTGACTCGCCAATGTATGGAATGCGCAAAGCGATCCCCACTCTGACGCCGAGCGCTCAAGATCCGTTTCGGCAATTGTAGTAAAAATGTGTTTTTGGGATTCCATACCTCAGTCCTCAGTCACTGGCCGTTGGGGCCGAAAGGTTCTGGAGTGGTGACCTCGTACCGGAAGACGCAGTGTTGGAAAGCCTTCTACAAGGTGGACCGATGAACTGGTTGCGGGAATCCGATAGATGCGAAGACGTACAGGACCTGTCGATGTGGCGACACTTGGAGGAGGCCTATATCCAACAGTGGACGTGTTTCAGCTGAAATGACGATGATGAGAGATGGGCTCGCGTTTGACCACTATCTCACCTGATGGTAAGCAATAATGTGGTCTACAATTTTCCCATGTTCATTTTGTTTTTTCTTTTTTTTGCAGCTGCCTATGTTGCTGGGACCAACACTACTGATGACTTGCATAACAGGTAAGATTCTATATTTAATCATCATGTTCTTACGCTTATCATAATTTATTATGTTGTAACCTGATCTAAGTAATTGACCACTTCATAATATGACCAACTAGAACTGGCGAGATCGTTTAGAACGTTAATAATACTGTTACGTACGTGGGTAATCAAATGCCGATTTACTGACGAGAGAAGTTTATTTACCACAAACAATAACAAATTAGTCCAGTCAACAATAATCCGAATCGCAATTAACACTAGAGTACCGTTACACAATCGCTTTAGTCGTTGATAAAAATCACTTCGAGTACTAGGGTAGTTCGCTCTTGATCGCAGTCGAAATCACAACTGACTCGCTTCCGGCCGGGGGCCCGTATTTATATGCGGAGCCAAGAAAATTCTAGATACCGACGTCCCCGGATCTATCCAGAATTCCAGAACAATTGAATCGCTTCTCGAAGACATAAATCATTTTTATTTCTCGTAATAATAAGAGTCACGTTCATGCGAATTTCGACTCTATTGTTAACGTCGGAGAGTACAATTTCCCTTATCGGTTAGATATATGCCTACTACTACTTGTAGGTATGTTGTGGATGTTTCGAGATTTTTCCAAGTCTGTCTAAGCACAACTACTCTAGACCTTTCGAACAGCAATGCGTTTTAATTATTACGTGCCACTCGTTATTTTCTCGGAGATATGGCGTGTTCACGTTTAGTGGCGTAACAATACATTATGATATAAGTGTGTAAATGTTAGTGCACATAATAGAAGCGAAAAAGACATATGTAACGATGATTAATGTTACTCAATACGATTTAAAAGAGTGTTCATGGAGTTTCTTGCACGTTCTTCTCCATAGAGATCTCTTTGGAACGTGCAATTTAGCTTCACTTGTTTGACTGACCGACATTTTGACAATTCAAAAGTGCCTGTAACTGGTCTATTTGAAATAAACGTTTCTGATTTCTGAGTGATTACCGTTGAGGCGGTATTTTGACCCGAGCCATGGCGAGGGTCTTGATAAAGCCGAGAACGGTAATAATCATTAATTACTCACGTGTATCATACCACGTTTTTCAATACACTTGTGAAGAAAATAACTGTAAAACTAGTAAACTTTTGTGGCGGTAAAAATTTGGTTTCATATGCGCGCCGATATTTTTTTTTTTATTTACCTTTCAATACACTCACTGTAATGAATAAACGTGGGTTGCCCGGCGACTCGCGGGATACGACCTGCACCCACCCTGATACGTTGAAATTTTGGTTTTGTAAGTTTTTTTTTTTTATCTGTTATAAACTAGTACTTGACTGCGATCCCGCCTGATGGTAAGCAGTGATGCAATCGTTGATGGTGAGGAGCACTAGTTTATTAAGAGCCTATTCACTCTAGCCTTGAAGACACCCAAATTATAATCAGACGGGAAGACCGCAGCAGGCAAACTGTTCCAGTCTTTTGATGTACGCGGTATAAATGACGAGGCGAAACGCTTAGTCCGGACCGTAGGTGTTTCAACAACGTAAGGGTGGATACTGGCCGTGCGTCGGCTTGTCCGATGGTAGAATTGAGATGCCGGAATCAAGTCATGTAATTCCTGCGCACACTCTCCAAAATGCAATCTGTAAAACACCGAAAGGCTGGCTACCCTACGCCTGTGCTCAAGGCTTTTTTTTTTTCAAGTGACCGCTAGAGGCGCTGTAAAATTTGCCATACAATATATTTACGGAGTCGGTATCGAGTATCGACAAATACTATTTCTTTAAGCTCATGGTAGAGATACTGGGGTCCTATCGTGACGCGTTAAAATTCAGAATCGATTCGTGACTTAGTGTGTCCAACTTGTGACCTTTTTAAATATTTTTGGGAAAAAAATATAACATGATGTAAAAACTATTGAAATCCATTCAGTTACTGATTCTGAAAAAACTATATTCTGTTTTCGCATAAGCTAAAAATAATTTTGTACATAATCATGTGATCAGTAACTTCCGCTTCAAAACGTTTACCACAAAAGATTCCGTTTGTAAATCCTCGTCCAATGCCTTCTGCGCTCGACCTTGGCGTCAGCGTAGTGTGAGGTCGCGTCCTCGCGACCTCGCCGACAGTATCGGAATAGTGCGCGCGTCATCGCCGAGGTCAGCGGGAGTTTCAGACTTTATGTACCGTGCTCTTGTTTTACTGAAAGCGTATAGGTACACAGGTTTTTTTTTTACATATTTTTCTGTGAAAATCTTAATGCGGTTCACAGAATACATACTTACCAAGTTTCAATTTCAACAGTTCTTATAGTTTCGGAAAAAAAGTAGCTGTGACATACGAACGGACAGACAGACAGACATGACGTATCCATAAGGGTTTAGTTTTTTGCCATTTGGCTACGGAACCCTAACAAATGGAAAAAACTGAACTGATTTTGTCGGGACATTCACTGGTTGATAGCTGATGTTATGGACTAACTTAGCTACTTTTATTGCATACTAGTAGATGCCCGCGACTGCACAATATCATTTTGGTTTTCAATAAGTACAAATACTTTTAGAAAAGCTCTAGTTATTATTTAAGTAAACTCCAAATAAATAATATTCATAAACAGCAAAAGTCATTAGCGTTCAATTTATGGAAATATTGTACGTGCTGATTATGAGTGAATAAATGATTGATTCAATTATGAGCAAACCGCGCACGCCATTAAGATTTTATTCAATGCGCTCGTGCGCAGTAAGTTAGAATCCAGCTCTTGCGTGTGGAACCCGCACCAAAGTTCTTACGCCCTTTTACTGGAAAAAGTGCAAAAAGCGTTTCTCAGGTTCCTGTACAAGCGGATGCACGGTTACTACCCATACCTCTATCCGACAAAATTTCTTTTGGGTTGCCTCGGATATAACTCGCTAGAGGTAAGACGAGCACGAGATCAGCTCATCATAGCCTGCAAGACGCTCCGTGGTACTGTTGATGCGCCTGATTTACTTACTGTGCTGGCACGTTTCTTTGTCCCGGACAATTACTGCCGCGGCAAGAAGCACAGAATGTTTGCTGTGCCTCAGTGTCGCACTGTTGCCCGTGCTCAGTCTCCAATACCTCGCACTTTGGCTGCACTAAATGATCTCTTGGATTCTTATCCAACAAACGATCTGTTTGCGGATGAATGGAAGATGATTTTATTGGCATGTCAGAAGTACTGTGAGAGGAATTGATGTACGTGTTGTTTAAAAAATGTTTATACTTTTACTCTTTGTTTAGTTACTGTAATTGGTTGTTTAACCGTTGTAATTAATTAATTAATTAAATTAAAATTAAATAAATAAATAAATGAGTTTGCCATATTATTTAAGTAGTCTCAAATAAATAATATTATTCATAAACGGCAAAAGTCATTAGCGTTTGTTTATAACCCAAAATGTCACTCAATTTATGGAAATATAGTATGGGCTGATTATTTAATAAACCAATTTTCAACCGTACACTCGAAATAAGGTTCAGTTGAAAACCAGCGTCGGGCAACTACAATGTAGTTGTCTGGCATTATTGCTGAACTGGACCTATTTGGCGTCGCCGTGAGACACACATTGTTAGTTGTCTCTTTTTTTATATATAATAATTTATTAGTGTCTACATGTTGTTACTACATTGTGTGTATCTAAGAGTGTGTATGCCAAATAAAATACTTTTCTTTCTTTCTTTCTTTCAATTTATGAGTGAATGAATGATTGATTCAATTATGACAAATCGTGGACGATGTCAGGATTTCATTTTTTTTTTAACTTTTGACAACACAAATATGATTTATAACGGTTTCTTTTGTAGTAATAAAAAAAATAGTGGTGTGTATGTCACGTTTTTTATCTCCCTCGATAAAATATCTCAAAGTTTTTAAGTTGTTTATTTTATGGTTATTAAGAAAACACATTCAACGGCTTTAAATTGTATAACAACATACATTTTTTTTTTAATAATTTGCCACTTTTTCTGGGCCTCGATGGCGCTTTTACTCTGCAGTAAGCCACTGAGTGACCAACCCAATCAAAGAGCCTAGAATCCTTTTTCTCAACCTTCATCATCTCAGCCGATAGATGTCCACTATTGGACATAGTCCTCCCCCAAGTGTCGCCACAATGAACGATCGTTCGATATTATATTAGTAGTAGCTTATTTCATAAAGCTAAAAGTCCAATTTGTCCATCTAAGAGGCAATACTTCAGAGAGTACCTACTACAAACAAAAAAAAAACAAACTTTACCTCTGTATAATATTAGTGTAGATAAAAGATTAAGTACAACTACAATGCTACGTATTTAATGAGACAGAGTGAACGTCGAATGTCTGTGCTTAGTATAAACAGTGTTACGAACAAACGGACCTCTTCCCCTTACGTTAATTCACAGCCAATGTTGGAGCGCACTGTTTTATTCCGTTTACATTCTTATAATTATTTTTCTGTCCACAGGCTCGAACAAGCATCAGAAGCGTTACGCTCCGAGCTCTCCGACTGGGTACCAAAGACTCGTTCAGAAATCAAGAGCTTACTAATAGACCTGGCGGACAGGCAAGTCAACTTGCACACACAAACGCTCCACGGGTGGGAACAGGCTTTAAAACTAGCTAGCGAAGCTAACATTGATGAGATATTTAAAACCGTTTCAAAGACTGCCGTACAAAATCTTTCTCCTTCTAGATGTAGATCTGAAATGACTCCCACTGAGACTGAGAGAGATCTAGACGATTACAGTGAAGAGTTCGACGCGAACAGTCACGATGATTTCGAAACAAACGCGTTCGAAGATAATAGAATTCTTAGTACAAAAGATAATGGTTTAGATTCTAAATTGTTAGATGATGATTTTGAAACGAAATCCGAATTAAATAATAAAGAAATTGTTGAAACAGTAAATGATAGTCAAGCTATTAAAACGCAAGAAGATATTTTAAACGAGATTCTAGATGAAACTGAAGCGTCGAGCAGTGAAATAAAACCAAAGTCTTTGGATTCAAAGAGCGATTGCATTTCGGATCCTCTGAGAGATTTCACAGACGTTGATCTATCATGATTCTACGATTCCATTTTCTTTGATTTACTTAAAGATTTTAACTCTGATTAAGGAACTATTTTTATTACCCGTACCTTTTATAGATCTGGGTGAAAAAAATAATATGTTGAATCTTTCAATCAAAATCGAAAATTGAAGCGACTGTCTGTCTGACCTTCACATCCAAGTTACTGGCTATCACACAGTCCATTAAGGTCTAAGTAAGGCGTTTGATACTGTCAACCATAGAACGTCTAGTGTTGAAGCTGAGTGAACCAATCAAAGGAATGGGGTCGATAAGTTTGCTTTTGTAAAATGTTTTGTGATTTGCATTTCACTCTTATCAGCAGACAGAAGGACGTTTAGAATAAAATCATTGAGGGTTACCTCAGGGCAATATATTTGGACCACTTCAGTTTAGTTACTAGTGGTTTCTAACGGTATGTTTTAGATACCGTTTAGGGTTTTAGGTAACGCCAAGTCAAGTTAAGATAACGTAGATAGATTGAGCATTCGAATATTTAGAATTAATAGTGATGAAACTCTGTCGTGTAATGTTTCTGATCTTGAAACGAAATGAAATCTTTATAATAGCTAGCGGGATGGTACGTACGTCGTGGCCAAATCATGGAAATTGATCACTTCATGGCCAGATCGTTTTGAACGTTAAAGTTTGATGATATGGCAATCCTCGTTTGGCCTACTTTCTTTAGACTTTTTAGTATCATAGAAATCCTACATCAATAATATGGCCAAACAAGGATTGACATATCACATATAACATATCATCAAATGTTAACGTTTAATCGTTCAGCAGGCTAACTCTTGAGTTCAATTCCGATCGGTCGACATTGAGATTGTGACGTTTTGTGCCCTTGAATTTAATGCTAGCGCCAAATTGGTTCAAAATTGCGTGACCATTTTGAGAACTAAGTGAAATCGTATATGTTGACAATATTGTTTTCGGCCTCCAACAAGGTGGACCGATGACCTGGTCAGGGTCGCGGGAATCCGATGGATGCGTGATGCACAGGACCGGTCGTTGTGGCGACGCTTGGGGGAGGCCTGTGTCTAACAGTGGACGTCTTTCGGCTTATATGATGATGACTGTTTTCAAGAGTATCAAATCACGTAACGTCAAAATTGACATTGCAATCGGATTGACTTTAGATTGAAATTGAAATTAATTTGGAGAGTAAGCCTGCTGGCCAGTCTTTGTTGGCCATATCATAAGTGATCAATTCTATGATCAGGACACGACACACTGACACATACACGGTTTATCAAAAAAATCTAACCATCCTAGATTTTATCTTGGCTATTTGACAATATGTGCCGAGTCCTTTCCCAATAAGTTTACTGAGCACTAGTGGCCTGATTCACGTAAAATCAAACAAGCCAAATATCGTTGAAGTTTTATAGTCGTTCGATCGAAGTCCTATCCAAAAGCGGTATTCACGTGTTCCTTAATCGGGATTGGATAAAATGACAACTAAACTGGCTCGGAAACTAAACGATCTATCGACGACTTATTTCCAGTTACATAAATAAGTATTCTACCAGGATAATGTAATACAGATTTTTTTTTTATTGACTCTTCGACTAAACTACTTTAAAATCGGTGTCGTTCAAACTCGATTGATGGATGTGAATAAGGAAATGGTCGGAACGACTAAATCGCTACGATATCGTTACGGTTTTGATTACGTGAATCGGGCTACAGTATTTTACATGGAGCGACTGTCTATCTGTACTTCCAGTAACTGGGCAACGCAATACCCTATGGTAAGACTGGTTGGCTATTTTGAAGATTGTAAATTGCTAAGACAATATTTATAAATGTATCCAAAGCAATGTTTATAAATCATATCATAATACAGTTGTTATTTACAAGTTCTTAGTTTTTATTATTTATGTGTTTACATAATCTTTAGGTTTAGAAGTCATTTTACTTATGTTTTTTTTTTGGTGTGAATGGTGAAATAAAAGATGGATCTAATACAATAATGAAATATATTAAGGGATAATAGAATTCATATTAATAACTTTAACTATTATTTTCTTTGTTGGGAAATTAAATAACCTTTCGCGCTCTAAGAGGAGTGAGAAGCAGTGTCCATGTCCCTTCAGTTGTCTTTTGCGTTCCAAAGCCGCACTATCTCTTTTTTTTTATTGATAGACTCGCGCTTGACCAACTATCTTACCTGTAGTGTGTTTCCTGACAGCTACAACCTTGGGGTCATTAAGTCAAGAGTGAATAGGTTACTTCTAGGCAAGCGTGCTCCATCGTCGACCGCATCATCGTTATCTCATAACGGTCAAGCGCGAACCTATCAACAATAAAAAAAAATTATAACTCTTTTTCATGAATATTATTATCCCATAAAATATTGTTACTTAACCATTGTTATTTTGTGTATTGAAATTGTCAAAAACCTCTGAAATTATTTTTTTTGTGTGCGAGTGTGAATTGTTGTGAAACTGTGTCAAAAAATGTGATAATGATAATGGTCTAGCTTCGGCGGTGTGTCAGGCCTGGCCACGAGTCCCGGTCTTAGCGGGGCAGCTTTGGTGACCGCATGCGGTTTTGTTATGAGCGGCGTCTCGAAACGTGCTTCAAACATTTTCAAAATGTTTGATCTTAGGGTCAATTTATACTAGCACAGAGTCGGAGCGCATCGAAGCGTCAAATTCTTTACAACTCAAGTGAAACCGCACGAATGCGCGCGTATTCGTGTAATAATGGGCATCAACAGCAGTGATATTAAATTGGCCAATTTCCGACTGTTGACGCGTAGGTTCGCTAGTGGGTGCATGGATACGCGAGAATGCACGCGCATCAATCAGCGCTGTTCACGCGCAGACGCGCGATTTCCGAAGAATGAGCGCGTCTTTTTAAAATCTCAGAAGTCTTGTGTGCGTTACGCTGTGGAGTTAAGGTTTGAATTTGTTATGTTCAGTTTTGGATAGACGCTTCGATGCGCTTCGACTCTGTGCTAGTATAAATTGACCCTTACCGCTCGCCGCCCCGCGCTTTGCTACCGCTCCCTGCAGCGGTCGTGAACGTGTCGTTAAGGGGGAAGCGCCTGGAACTCAAATTTTCGAGTCAAGTTGTATCTATGTTGATTAAAATATGATTGGCGCCTGCCATATTGATATATTTATTTACTAAATTACTAGCTGTGCCCGCGAACTTCGTACTGCCAATTTTTTTTTTTTTTATTATGAAAAGTAGATGTTGGCCGATTCTCAGACCTACTCAATATGCTCACAAAATTTCATGAGAATCGGTCAAGCCGTTTCGGAGGAGTATGGCAACGAAAACTGTGACACGAGAGTTTTATATATAGATAAACATTACAAGCCTCTCGAATTTGTTGTTTGTTCAATAGGGTAAGACGAACAGGTTTGATAATTCTGTAGGTTGTTTTGCGCTTGACTGCAATCCCACCTGATGGTAAGCAGAGATGCAATCGTTGATGGTGAGGCGCACTAGTTTATTAAAAGCCGTTTCACTCTTGCCTTGAATACACCTAAATTATAAATTGTTCCAGTCCCTCGATGTACGTGGTAAAAACGACGAAGCTAAACGCTTAGTCCGGACCGTAGAGGTTAATAATGTAAGGGTGGACACTCGCAAATGCATCCTGTAAAATACTGAAGGGCTAGCTACCCTACGCCTGATTACCTATAATTCCGTAAATAAATACCTACTTATCAATCGCCAATCATATTTTTAAACAACTTTGCTCCTGAAAAATGGAAACATGCACTACTAACTCTCTTAATTTGTACTTCATACTCTTTACAAAATATCTTTATCAATTTCCTTGGCACAGTTCAGAATGTAGTACGTGAACAAATCAATGCAATACATTTGTATATAAATGATTATTTATTACAATATTACTGACTTTTATTTACCTTTTCTTCTTCGTCATCAACCTACTGCTAGGCTTAGCAGACCGACTAGATCTCAGCGTATACTGCTAGTCCTCGTGGAGGCGATCGGTAGTGGCGACGAACGAGGGAATGCGATGTGATCGCCTCCTGCGAAGTAGGCGGCTCTTTACTGAACCGACTCACTGTTAGGCTCAACTCACACCAAAAGAGCGTCGAAGCGCAGCGCAGTTTCAGTGTCATATGAATTTACATTTTACTTTCTGTAATACTTATTAACAACTTTATTTTCATTTCTATAATACTTATTAACGCATGAGAAACTCCGCGAGAGCTGCGGGAATTCCGGCGAATTCTATAAACGGTAAACGGGTCGCTGCGCTTCCCTGCCCTTCGCCGCTCTTTCGGTGTGAGTTGACCCTTACAAAACATTTTAGTGTTCCGAAAGATTGGTACAACAGTAGGTAATGTTTTAAATGCATCATTTGGAACAATTGGAACACTGAAACACTCTTTGCTTTAAGTGACCAACAGTATTTTTTAAATTCAAATTAAAACGTAAATAATGTAATATAATTAACAACCTGAACTAAAAGCATTGCTTTAAATTATTCTAAAGTTTTTTTTCCACAACTATCACACAACGCCGTCTAGTCCCAAGCTAAGCAGAGCTTGTGTTATGGATACTAGACAACTGAATATACTTATATATTTCTAAATACATACATATTATAGATAAATTACACCCAGACACAGAACAAATGATCGTGCTCATCACACAAACATTTGTCCTGGGTGAGAATCGAACCCACGACCTCCGGCATAGCAGTCAGGGTCACTAACCACTAGACCAACAGGCCAGTCAAAAAAATCGCGCGGCTTTGTTTAGTTGTTTAGAATTTGACGCTTCAATGCGCTTCGACTCTGCGCTAGTATAAATTGACCCTTAGTCGGTAAGTCTGACACGCCCTCACGCTTTGGCCTAGAACAGAAGAAGTCATTGGACGAATGCTCACCTTATAAAAAAAAAATTGAAAATAGTGACAGTAAAACAATTTAAATGTATTTTAAAATATATTTTATTTCATTATCTTTGTACGCACAGAGTGCTATTAATACATTTTGTCATAACTGTAAACTGTTGCGGCAATCGAGACGAACAACTATCGCGCAACTGTTGCCAGCAACTTTTACAGTATAGTACCACTTTTTATTTTAAAAGTGCAAAATTTTACAAGTTCATAAAATCGGACCTAATTATGAGATCGTATACCTTATAATCTACACGTAAATGTGCAACATATCATGTGTTCACTATGAAGGTGTAGTCTTGGAAACCTCTATTGAATAGGGAGGATCCTCAGACCAGACTCTTCTGTCAGGTCCGGGCAACTGCCCGCTGTTGATCTCGGACTGTAAATACGTCATCTGTATACTTACTATATAATTTTAGGCTGAAGATGAATTCAAAATATTTAATTCTTTTTTCTCATAGATTCTAAAAAAAAAATATTTTGCTATCCAGTCACATTATAGTAATTCATTTCGATTGCCAACACCAAAACATACAACTTAAATAATAATTATATTTATTTATATTCTATTTTACAGCAATTTACAATATACATTAATAGTTAAAAATATAGTTTTACGACAATATTTTTATATTTATAGCCTTTTTATCTTGTATTCAACCACCTGCTTCGAATACCTCCGACGAACACTGTCGAGTTTATCCCGCCAGGGGCGCACATCCACGACCAAATCCATCTCATCAGCTCTTCTGTCACCTATGGGGATTGAAGAGCTAAACCAGATGGAGTACCCAGTCGCGAACACACTACACTGGCGAACAGGAAACGATGAAGCTCGTCACAATAATTCGTTAATATGCTTATGACATCGTAGGAGATTGCAGGCCACTCCCTTTCTTAAAGAGGAGGATTGAGTCCCAGCAGTGGGAACATTACATGATAATTAAGAATATAAATATCAAAATATTGTACCAAGGATAAATAACATTTATTTAATATAAAGACGAAACATATACTTATGTCTAGATTCAACTTTACGTGCATATTACAACTTTTTTTAAGTAGGATAGAAATTCTCTTTAGATATCTTAAAATCATTACTGATAGATGGACCTATGACCTGGTCAGGGTCGCGGGAATCCGATGGATGCATGACGTACAGGTCCGGTCGTTATGGCGACGCTTGGGGGAGGCCTATGTCCAACAGTGGACGACTTTCTGTTGATATGATGATGAACCGTCAACCACACGGATCATAACACAAAGGTGACATGATAAGTTTCTGTATCCAGTCCAATCTCAAGATCTAACTGAGAAGCTTTCCTTGAGAAAGATTCAATTATTCTTACACCTGAGATGGACTTCGTACTCTTTCCGTTTAGTGCTGTATTTCACCGAGAGACCATGGCGGCGCGACCAGTTTTTTTTAATTTATAGGCTCGCGTTTGACCTCCATCTCACCTGATGGTAAGCGATGATGTGGTCGACGATGGAGCACGCTTGCCTAGAAGTAACCTATTCACTCTTGACTTAAAGACCCCCAAGTTGTGCCCATCAGGAAACACAGACACCGGCAGGGAATTCCACTCCTTGGCTGTACGTACAATAAATGTGTTCCCAAAACGCTTTGTGCGTATGGGTGGGATGTCTACCATGTAACGGTGGCGCAACGCCGTACGTGTGGTCCGATGATGGAACGGACTTGGCGGAATTAGATTGTGCAATTCCAGTGCACATTCCCCGTAATGTAAACGATAGAAAACCGACAGACTAGCAACTCGGCGGCGATGCTCAAGGCTTTGGAACTTCGACTCTACAAGTGCATCATTGCCAATGATTCTCTTGACAAGCTGGCAAGCTGGTATTTGACAGATCTATCCCAAAGACGAGAACAGTCGCCGCTACCAACAAAATGTATACAGCTCTATAGAGTTACTCACCTGGTGTCCGTTTGGTTGCGCAACCAATTTGACGGCGCGACCAGCTCGGACGTGTGGCGACTCTAGTGTCTGTATGGTGTTTAGTTTGGTAGCTAAACCGCTTGCGTCGGATTTGTCCGACGATTGTTTCCGCGTCCTTATGCGCCAGGGTCGTGTGTTCGTGACTGGGTACTCCGTATCGTTTAGCTCTTCAATCCCCATAGGTGACAGAAGAGCTGACGTGATGGAGTGTTTTGTCGTGGATGTGTGACCCTGGAGGGATAAACGCGAGAGTGTTTGTCAGTTATGTTAATGATGACATTTCAAGCTTCACAGGAAGATAATATTTAAAGAAGGTATAATGAAATAGTACATTTAGATACAAGTGGCGAAAGTTTGTTTTCGCGACCGAAGCGGAATTCGCCCGAGCCGCAGGTGAGGGTGAGGAGGGTATTTTGGACCCGAGTGCCGCAGTGAAATATTTCCACGTGTATCAAACGATGTGTTTAGAAAAGAAGAAATAAATAAACGGGAGTTGACGGACGACTCGTGACTGCTTAGTGTCAAACCTGATACGATAAATACAATCAATTGTGGCAGGGATGAACTCGCACACTTTTCCGCACTAGTGTAGAAAACAGGAAACATCGTGCCTATAATCAGTAGAAATAAGAGCGGGTTTATAAAACACATTACCCATCTTCAGTGAAAGCCGGTTAGAAAGTATAATATGCACATAACATTGTCATTTCCCTATTATATACTTCAGACATTTATGTATTTCAAATATACTTTTTCCTGAACACAGAAGAGAATCGCAAAGATTTGTAAATGTATAAATATGATCTGACGGTCTGTTCTTGATGGCATAGCACCATTACTGTCCGCAGGCGTAGATAGGTACAGCAAAATACAGAGTTGAAATGTGTTAGATAGAACAACGAAATCTTGAAGGTCTGTTTTTGGTAAATGTATTATGTTTTGTAAAAAGTCATAGAACAAAAGTTTTTGTTTATGATGTTAGTAACAGTCCTGCAAGGTTGTTAGTGTTTTAGAAATAACCCGTTATAAGCCACGACGCTTAAAATCACACGATTATTTTATCGCCTCGACAAAGTGGGAACGCGTTTCGTCTCTTTCGAACAATCTAGCTTTAAGTCGTTTTAAATCTAAGAGACTGATAAATTGAATCATATATACAATTTCCAAGTTTTCACGATAGTCAAACTGGATTTAGAAATAAGTAATATTTGAAATCGATGGCATTTTGTCCCACAGTCCTAAGGACGTTGGGACTAACTATCAATTAGTTATGATACCGAAACAATTTTATTGTTGGACAGCCTTGTGAGCAGAGATGGTACAGTAGTAACGGCTTACGAGTTGTTGGTCGAGGGTTCAAATCCAGCTAGGCGCCAAACATAATTTATTTCATAACCACAGTTCTCAAAACGGTGAAGGAAACATTGTGAGTGAACCATCATGTTCTAGAACCAAAAATTCGAAGACGTGCGACATCCACCAACCCGCAATGGGCCCGCGTGGTGGATTACGGCCCATTCCCTCTCCTGGAAGAGGCCTGAGTCCCAAAAAAGCTGTTTATACTTTTATTTTCTTGGTTTTGTGAATGAATGTTTTTTTAAGTAGCTAGCTTACGACCTACCAATTAAGAGTTTCTTAGGCGCAATATACACAGAAGCGATGAGATTCGGATACGATGCGATTCTCAAGTGATAAATCCGCGCCGCATCCTTTCTGTGTAATTTACGACGCATCTCTTTCATACATTTTGTACGAATAAAATTTGAAGCGACAACAAATTCGATCCACATCCGCATCGTATTCGAATCTCATCGCTTCTGTGTATTTTGCGCCTTATATCTCTCTGGCATGCAAGTTACTTGCATACTATGATGTTACAGTACTTGTAATAACATATAAAATTCTATCGGTATCATATAAAAATTGCACGTAAAAACTTGCGATATACCAAAAAATATACATTTCTCTAATAGTAATTTTAAAAATTATCCTAAATTACATTTATAACAAGGCATATAATTATATTTAATTAGTGATTTCAATAATAAATCGCCCCTATGGGGTTGTTTAAGATCGATGTGGGACCCGGGGGTTTTTGGGGTCGCGAGTTGGACCCCTAGCCGTACTATGCCGTAGCGATGGGCGAGATCGAGATGGTTTAACAATTGAAAGAATCGGAGTTAGGCAAAGAATTTAATTACTTTTGCCATCGATACGCTAAGAAGAAGAATAAGAGACCGAGTCGGACTTGAATTAAAGTCGAAGCAATCAAGGTCCACTTAAATCTGCATCGTTCTTTCTTCAAAAGACCATCTCAGACAAATCTGCATGGTTCTCATATGATTTGACCATTACATATTTACTGTATGGACTTTAAAAGAGACTTTGACCCCAGAGTTTGTTTCGGTATTTCTTCTCAGGGTAGTCAGCTAGGAAACACCGGCCTCATCTAGTTAAAACTGACTGTTAAAGTGTTTTTAAAAAACCTATTTGTATAGAATAAACTGCTCGCCATCGCGCATCGCTACTATGCCGTATTCAGCCTCTGGTCTTACCAGATGAAGCCCGAATTATGTTTTGACATGAAATAGATGACATCAGAATGTCAATTCGTATTGTTATGATTTTGGCTTGGATACTAAGTCCTTTAAGCCATATCTTCGTATGAATAGTTCATTAGAATGCGGGTGCAACACATTCTAATGTTTTTGTAGTATTTGCCGGCAAATGTATCGAGGCAGCCTTCTCGGTAAACTTCGCTGAGGTAGTCAGCACTACAATAACATTCTCAGCTCCATCTCACCGAGATGGCGCCTGATTCAATGATTCCACATATTGTCCAGTTGCGCATACACTTGAGACACAAAACAACATCAATTTTAAATTACTATATCCACTAAGAATCAATTTGCGTATAATAGGATAGTTTCCAGTGACAAAATAATTACATTTTATTTAGTCCGTATTTAAGATTATAAAAAAATATTGTACAAGTATTTTCTCTTTTTTCGATTAAACAAAAAATAACAAACTTTGTGACGTCACACGTAACTTTAATGGGCTATATCTTTGTCATTTTTGGTTTAATTTACAAATAAAAAAAATACGTGTCTCATATTTTTGAATAATCTAAAAGACGGACTAATTAAATTTTTTACGGCAACTAGCCTATTAAAATAACCGCTGAACATCACTCGAAGATGTCCCGCCAAAATCGTCTTAATTGGTAACGTACAACATGTAATCTAGGTACCATCGCGGTCATTTCTGCCTGATCACTTAGTCAAATTTTCGCTCGAATCCTGCGGCGCCATACCAAACCCTTCGAAATATTCGTTTCGAGTGCAAGCGAAAACTAACTTAGCCGATCAGGCGGAAGTGTCTTTGATGGTACATAATAATATGGTCGGCTATTTAAGCTCGCTTTTTTCGAAATCAATAACTAACCCATTAACCGCTAGCGTCGGATTGGTTCGACGAAGTTTTCCGCGTCCTATACGCCAGTGTCGTGTATTCGCGACTGGGTACTCCATCTCGTTTAGCTCTTCAATCCCCATAGGTGACTGAAGAGCTGACGAGTCGAGTTGGACAGGAAAACCCTCGTCAGTGCGGTTAGAGGTTTAAAAACACTTTTTTCAAATGTCCACTTCACTCATATAGTTACGCACTCACCGTTTTCTTTTTTTTTATGTTCGTAATTGTGTTTATTAGTTTTCTTTCATGTCATATCAAGTCACAAGTCATTTCTTGACATCACTCGCTGCCATATTATAATTTCTGTATATTAGTTAATACACTCAATCATTACAAGAGCAATGGGAGGCCATCGCTTGCACATCCCATGTGATGTTTGGTACAATATAATATTAGAGCTACTGAACACGGACGCGTAGCTTCACAGACGCGTATTCGTCATTATACGCTTGCGTGAAGCGTACAAACTCTCGACGACGCGGACGTCGCTGCTTCATCTAAGCATCAATGGAGCTACGCGTCTGGCAATAAATCTTAAAGCTACTGTCCACGGACGCATAGCTTCAAAGACGCGTATACGTCACTATACGCCTGCGTAAAACTTTCATACAACACTATAAACCTCTCGACTCGCTTCGTCGACGCGTCTATGAAGTTACGCGTCCGTAGACAATAATTTTTAGGCCTACTGTCTTATAACTATGAAACTTTCTCGACGATAAGAACAGCATAACATTGCCGCTTCATCGACAAAGTTTCATAGTTGCAAGCTTCACGCCGGCGTACACCAAACGTGTAATGACTAAAGCTAGAACTACATTAGACGTGGACCACGCCCGATTTGTACGTAGAACGACGTCGCGTGGCGTGGATCTAGTGTAGCGCTACAAGTCTTGTTGCCATATAGAATGTATGGAAACCGACGCGCCTTGTTCGCACACGTGTGTGCAGTGTAATTCTAGCTTTATTCACGTCTACAACAAGCCTTACTAGCTACGAATCATACAGACATATAATATTACTTCGTAAAGTATAGTTTTATCGTAACACCCTAACCTACGCGCTTTCATAAATTAGCTGGTTTCCATATTTGGAATATTAGGAGTCCATATTTAAGCATGCATGATGCAGTCCAGCGTTCCAGCAGATGTCTCCTCACTTCGGGAGCTTGGTCTACTACCAGGGATTGTGTTGCGGCTACTAGGATCTAATCCACAAGCCTACACGTTCGGAAATCAGTAACCATTGGTAACGGCCCCGACTTATGCCTTGATCACACGTATCGAGTAAGCGGACGAGACAGTACTCTCGGCCGAGTACTCGGTACGTGTAAACACAGCGCCGAGTGCTCGGCCTACCATTTGTCTCTACACTATCTCGGCCGAGCAAAATTTTACTGTCTCGCCCTTTTACTCGGTACGTGTAATCAAGGCATTATGAGTCGAACCCAGCCAGGCGTGATACTTCGTGTAATTTCATCACCACTGCTCTTAAAACGGTGAAGGGAAACATCGTGAGGAATTCGGCATGTCCTAGAACCAAAAATTCGAAGACATGTGACATGCACCAACCCGCACTGGGCCCGCGTGGTGGATTACGGTCCATTCCCTCTCCTAGAGAGGAGTCCTGAGTCCCAGCAGTGGGAATATTAAAAGGCTGATTAACTATGCTATGTTTATAGTCGAAACTGCGGTTAGGAACGCGTTCGTTATCCAAGACTGTGATCTAACATTTTAATTAAAAAACACTAAAACACTTTTCAGCTTTTTACAAAAACGGGGGCCTGAAAAATTCATAATCAAGTTCGAGTAGCGTAATAGATAAGCTTTTTTATAAGGTATATCACATTGGTGTTAAAATGTCTTTAAAATAACAGCCCAATTATGACTTCTCCATTGGATTACATCTGCTGTCTATACGAATAACAAGCATGGTTGACATAGCCCAAGAGTCGTCAAACTTTAGTGGCAGTGGTCTGGGCACATTGCTCGCAGAACAGATGGTTGATGGGGACGAAAGGTTCTGGAGTAGCGATTGCTAAAATCCTCCTACAAGATGACATGTAGCCCTATTCACGTAATGAAAACCGTAACGATATCGTAGCGATTTAGTCGTTTAGACCATTTCCGTATTCACATCCATCAATCGAGTTTTAACGACACCGATATTAAAGTCGTTTGATCTGTATTACATTATCCTGGTAGAATAATTATTAATGTAACTGGAAATAAGTCGATAGATCGTGAATACCGCTTTTGTATATGACTTCGATAAAACTTCAACGATATTTGGTTAGTTTGATTTTACGTGAATCAGACTACTGGTCAGAGTTGTTCATTGTAGCGACATTTGGGGGAGGCCCATGTCTAACAGTGGACGTTTTTCAGCTAAAAATGATAATGAGGTGACCTCAATTGGGACGCCAGACTACATCGTTATGGTGCATGCTAATTTAGGGCTTCCGTGCCAGCATGAGCGTGCGCGTAGGCCGGGCGCGTCCCTAGCACGGCGCCGCGTCGTACAGCTCGGGCTCCAGGCGCCGCACGCGCACGCGCTGCCGGTAGTGGTACTCCTTCAGGTACATGCGCAGCCGCGCCGGCAGCGGCAGCTTCTCCACGCCTGGAACAGTACAAAGACACTTGTAAACACTAATCTACAAAGCCTGAAGCGCACTGTTCCCGCGCGCCTCAAGGACTTGTCAGCAACAGCAAGGACCCAGCCGGGTCGAAGCCTACTGGGGCCAGGGTTAGCTCCGAAAGTTAGCTTGGCCCCGGTATGAAAGGCAAGAAAGAACAGGGCATGGATGATTTTTTTACTTACCCATCAAAAAAAAAAGCAGTTAATGTTTAACAGCTGAAATAATGATAATGAGTTAGAGAATTAGCTTACCATCATAGCTGGTGTGCGACACGATGACAGCTCGAGCGAGTTGCTGCAGGCTGAAGGGCTCGGTCCGCGGCAGGGGAGCCGTCAGCATGGGCTCGAAGAACATCACACAAGCTGGGTCCTGGAACAACATCAATAGTTGGTTAAGTACTACCTTCAAAAGCCTTGAGCACAGGCGTAGGGTAACTAGCCTTTCGGTGTTTTACAGAATGCATTTTGGAGAGTGTGCGCAGGAATTGCATGACTTAATTCCGCCATCTCAATTCTACCATCGGACAACCCGCCGTACGACGAGTTAAAACGTCTACGGTCCGGACTAAGCGTTTCGCATCGTCGTTCATACCGCGTACGTCAAAGGGCGGGAACAATTTGCCTGCTGCGGTCTTCCCGTCCAATTATTTTTTGGGTGTCTTCAAAACTAGAGTGAATAGGCTCTTAATAAACTAGTGCGCCTCACCATCAACGATTGCATCACTGCTTACCATCAGATGGGATCGCAGTCAAGCATTAGATAAACCAATTAAATAAAAACTTAAATATATCTATATGTTCACACGCACTACGACGATGTAAATTATAATAATAATGGTCGAATGGACGTCTCTTCTAGCGTCGAACCACAAAATAGCTAGCTACAGAAGTCAATCTCATGTATGTACTTCAGTTTTCATGCCTACGCTCGACGGTCGTACTAAGGTCGGCACCGCTCCATCCGAGCGCGCTCGGGTGCGGTAATAAGTCATCATCATCAGCCTTTTTAATGTTCCCACTCCTGGGACCTCTTTTCTAGGAGGGGGAATGGACCGTAATCGCCCAGTTCGGGTGGATGTCACATGTCTGCGAATTTTTCGATCCCGGACATGCCGCTTTCCTCACGATGTTTTCCTTCACCGTTTTGAGAACAGTGGTGATGAAAAAAAATTACACAAAGTAATGCGCCTGGCTGGGTTCGAAACCGCGACTCGTAAGTCGGGGCCGTTACCATTCGGCCACCACTGCTCCGGTAATAAGTACCTTGTTTATATTGTAAAAAATATTATGTGGCTACAAAGACATGTTCGGTTTCTTTCTTGGCGCGGGGCTAGTGCCTTTTGAGGTACCTACTTATAGTTACCGACACGGATCTTGAGCGCTGGCTTCAAGTTGCGCTGAAGTCAAATATTCGGTCTCTTTAGTGGTACGACGCGAGACGCGGGGGCGGGGAGTGTCAGCGACTGGCTCGCCGCGCATTGCGTCATAGACATCACTCGTGATTAGTTCCCTGCTCTTGCTGCATGTAGCAACGACGACGATTGGCTCGCCCCCACTCTGACGGCGAGCGCTCAAGATTCGTGCCGGTACCTATCCCGACCTAACTGTACCGAGTTATAGTACTCACGCTCGCACTGGTTCTAATCAGGCTAAGATGTCGTGTCCGTGAGCGGTGTCTATGTGTGCGTTGCTCGAACGCGCTTTGTATGTAGATTGACTTCTGTACCTAGCTATTTTGTGACCGAACTTTCCTAGCACAGGGTATTTCTATGCAAATTTTATAAAGAGAACAGAATTATATGTGTATAATCGGACGGGAAGACTGCAGCAGGCTAATTGTTTTCGTCTTTCAATGTACGCGGTATAAACGACAAGGGGGAAGCGCTAAGTCTGCACCGTAGAGGTGTCAACAACGTAAGAGTGGATACTCCCCGTACGTCGGGTTTTCCGATGGTTGAGGTAAGCACGCGCCATCGTCGACCGCATCGAGGCTGGCAAAAGATATATAAGAGATAGCCTCTAAGGGTCAGTGCAGACAGAAAGGAGCGCAACGGAAAGCATTTTACTAAGGCACTCCAAAATCATCTTTAAACTTATTGAAATAAAGTGCATAAAAGTTTGAACCTGAAAAAAAAATGTTCGCGCGTCCTCGAAGATACGGTGGGAAGCGTATCTTCTACATACGGCATCCGTCAGAAATGCACGAGACCGCGCGAGAATTATTCCTCTCTGTCTACGCTGACGCTAATAAACTGATTCGTCTCTTTTATAACGCACACTAAATATTCTTAGTCCAAGACCGAGCGAAGGGAGCTTGGAATTGCAAGGCACTTCGACCACAAAACTGATAGGTACACAACTTGTGTAACACAAGTCAATCTACATACTGTGCGCGCTCTCACAACGCACACATAGACACCGCTCACAGACACGATATCTCGGAGCGCTCGGACCACTCGTCGAACAGTTCCGGCTCAAACGCTCATTAGTGTGCGTCCACCGAGCGTGGGTATAAAAAGTGAAGTAAATATATTGTCTTCTGTACAATGCGTTCCAAATGAGAATAGGATCGCCCGCCATGTTGTGACGTCACGATTTACTGTCAAACCGAGGAAATAAATTTTTAAACTTTTAATTAATTTACGAAAAATTTAATTTATTTATGAACTGTGAACGAAAAAAATTTAATCACAATCCAGTGCTTAAATTTTACTCATCTCTAAGTTCTTCAACTTTGCCAAAATTTCTTCGATTTGACAGTACGACGAGACGTCAAAACATAGGAATCGGTCCTATTCTCAATTGGGACGCGTATCTATTTTGTGGTTGAAATGTGATGGTGGAATCAAGTCAAGTAATTCTTTTGTAATGTTACCTTGTAGTGCTCAATGAGCTTGGTGACAGTGGAGGCAGCGAACACGGCAGGGTCGTGGCTGTCGAAGCTGAACCTGTGACCAAACAAACATACACTCATTACAATCACTAAATAAACTACGTAATTTCTTCCACCACACTAGTAATGACTCACTGACTATCACACAGCGCCGTCTAGTCCCAAGCTAAGCAGAGCTTGTGTTATGAGTACTAGACAACTGATAAACATACTTATATATTTCTAAATACATACACATTATAGATAAATTACACCCAGACAGAGAACAAATGATTATACTCATACTCAAAACATTTGTCCTGGGTGGGAATCGAACCCATGACCTCCTCAGTCAGGGTCACTAACCACTAGACCAACAGGTCAGTCAAAAGTGTGTCCATTTTGTACCATCGCGGTAATTTCTGCCAGATCACTTAAAAAAAATTTCGTTTGAATCCTGCGGCGCGGCGCCAAACCCATTAAGTTTTCTTTTCGAGTGCAAGCGAAAATTAAATTAGCGGTGGTAAGGCGGAAGTGTCTTTGATTGTACGTTCTTCTCCATAGAGACCTATCGTGTAATTTAAGTTCACTTTTTTTTTGATTAACCGACATTTCTTTTTTCATTACTATTATTTTTATTGATAGGCTCGCGTTTGACCACCATCTCACCCGATGGTTTTTTACTTTTTGACTTAAAGACTGGTTATAGCTATCAGGAGTGTCCATTGAGTTTCTTGCACGTTCTTCTCCATATAGATCTACTCTTTGGAACGTGCAATTTGGCTTCACTTGTTTGACTGACCGACATTTTGACAATTCAAAAGTGCCTGTAACTGGTCTATTTGAAATAAACGTTTCTGATAACTGATTTCAGGAAACACAGACTCCACTCCTTGGTTGTACGCACAATAAATGTGTTCCCAAAAGGCTTTTTTTTGACGGTGGAAATCATCTAAAGATGAGGACATCACCTCTTTTGCTAGCATGACTGCTTGGCACTTGGAGGCTCGCGCCTGCCACTCCTTGCTCCGGACCACAAAAAAGATGAACGAGGTTAGGAAGGAAATACTTTTCGATTTGTAAAACCAGTAAAACGCAAAATTGGTGCCCTAAAATTGCACGACGGGGCCGCGGCAGACCAAGAAGGAGATGGCGGGACGACTTGGATGTCTTCCTTGGGAATTGGAAAGAGGTGGCTCAAAACCGGGAACATTGGAAGGAATGGAGGGAGGCCTTTGCCCAGCAGTGGGACAATATGGGCTAGATATAATAATAATTGTACTACAACGAGTGTCGCCGCTTGTCTCCCACCCTTTAACCCCACTACAGGCAATAAACCAATACCAACACGCATTACGCAACTAACAGACCACGCACACTTAGATCGCAAGTTGGCTATTGGTAGTTGAACTATGAGCATTGCCCTACTTTGTGGCACGCCTTTCCGGCCCTCGAGGCCATTTTAACCTCTTTCATCTGTTATGTACTTGGGAGCATGGTCGAGAACCGCTGCCATCGATTCCCTTCACGAGGACAAACTTGGTCTTGGCTACTGCCGGAGCCCTGGGGTGCTATTCTCTAAGAAAGCGCAGCGCTGGCACAGCGACGAGTCGTCAGCGCAGTACATTGAATTAACAACCCAATGCCCCTTTACATTGGATTGTTAATTCAATGTATTGCGCTCACGAGTCGTCGCTGTGCCAGCGCTGCGCTTTCTTAGAGAATAGCACCCCTGGTCTGCGCCACCGACAGCGTCGTCGTATCCGCTTACCTGTGCTGGTAGTGCTCGATGCGCGCGTGCAGGGAGCGCCCGTACTTGCGGAACGACACCGAGAACAGGTGCTCCTCTTGCGCCGAGTCGCGGAGAAGGAACGTGCCTGCAACATGAAGAGAGTCTTGTAGACAGATGTACACGGCGTCTTTGACATCGACGCACAAACGGATACCATGGATCCAGTACATTTTTTTTTTTATATTGGATTGGCTTGCGTTCGACCACTATCTCACCTGATGGTAAGCGATGATGTGAATTCCCCCAGTGGTGGAATTTTACGTCGGATATTAGCAAATTCTTTAAAAATCTGTACATTTTTTAATTTAAACTGTGTAAAATTTTTATTCTAACCAACCCCAATGATATTTGTAGTAAAACAAAATAACATTTTCAATTTTAAAAGTTCATTCTATTTTTTCACTAAAATTGTTAGAATAACGATTTATAGTTTAAATTGAAAAACGTAAAAAAAAATGCATATAGAATTGTATCATAGCATATCTCTATTGGAAAAGCACCCTAAACGCGAAAATGTTGGTCGGATATATCCAAAGAAGGTGGTTCAAAGGTCAGTATACCTTCAGGCTACGCGAGTGTTTGTCGGATATATCCAAAGTGGGTGGTTCAAAGGTCAGTTTAACTTCAGGCTACGCGAGTGTATGTCGGATATATCCAAAGTGGGTGGTTCAAAGGTCAGTTTAACTTCAGGCTACGCGAGTGTTTGTCGGATATATCCAAAGTGGGTGGTTCAAAGGTCAGTTTAACTTCAGGCTACGCGAGTGTTTGTCGGATATATCCAAAGTGGGTGGTTCACAGGTCAGTTTAACTTCAGGCTACGCGAGTGTTTGTCGGATATATCCAAAGTGGGTGGTTCAAAGGTCAGATTACCTTCAGGCTACGCGAGTTATTGTCGGATATATCCAAAGTGGGTGGTTCAAAGGTCAGATTACCTTCAGGCTACGCGAGTTATTGTCGGATATATCCAAAGTGGGTGGTTCAAAGGTCAGATTACCTTCAGGCTACGCGAGTTATTGTCGGATATATCCAAAGTGGGTGGTTCAAAGGTCAGATTACCTTCAGGCTACGCGAGTTATTGTCGGATATATCCAAAGTGGGTGGTTCAAAGGTCAGATTACCTTCAGGCTACGCGAGTGTTTGTCGGATATATCCAAAGTGGGTGGTTCAAAGGTCAGATTACCTTCAGGCTTGTTGTCGAGTAACCTCTCGGCCTCGTAGCGGTCCATCTTGCCCCAGTAGAACGAGCAGGCTGTGATCTCCTTCAGATCTGGCACTAGGCAGTGGATGTAGTCCACCTGGAAAGAAAGAAAGAAATAATGAAAGTATTTATTTTGGCGCAAAAAACATTGTAGACAACAAAACAACACAAAACAATAAATAAAAAAACCGGCCAAGAGCGTGTCGGGCCACGCTCAGAGTAGGGTTCCGTAGTTTCCCGTCCGTCACAATAAAGTGTACCCACTTATGAGTTTAAAAAAATGCTTGCTACGATTATACTACAAACTTAGTCCAGAAATTATTTTGTAGAACCCTTTTGTCTTTTTTGTACAAAAACTGTTCTTTCCATCAACCTCCTAGGCCTTTCCTTCCTTTCCTTTTTAGGATTCCTAGTTGACTACGGAACCCTAAAAAAGTAACATTGTCTGTCACACGTTTGCGCCAAAAAAGGTCCAGTTCAGCGAAATGCCAGACAACTACGGGTAGAAAGATAATGCATTGGTTGGAGGAATTTTTTTTTTTCTATTGTCGCGTCTTAGCAGTGAAATCTGACTGGCAAACGGCGTGACGCTATCATGCCGTGATGGCGAACGGCGTGACGTTGTATACTGACGTTACGATGCACATGACGTTGTATGGTGACGTCACGAAGCTGTACGGAGGCTGAGCTTACGGTCATCAGTTTAGAGTCCCGCATATCTCCGGTAAAAACGGGATCCATCGACCAGACAATCGAATCGATCGATCTGTTACGTACGTGGGTAATCAAATGCCGATTTACTGACGAGAAAACTTTATTCACTACAAACAATAACAAATTAGTCCAGTCAACAATAATCCGAATTGCAATTAACACTAGAGTACCGTTACACTATCGCTTAGGTCGTTAAGTAAAATCTCTTCAAGTACTAGGGTAGTTCGCTCTTGATCGAAGTCGAAATCATAACTGACTCGCTTCCGGCCGGGGGCTCGTATTTATATGCGGAGCCAAAAAAATTCTAGATACCGACATCCAGAACAATTGAATCGCTACTCGAAGTCATAAATCATTTTTATCGCACTTGGTACTCAGAGTCACTTTGCGAATTTCGACTCTATTGTTAACGTCGGAGAGTACCATTTCCCTTATCGGTAGATAAATACCTAACTACTAGTGGTACCTACTTTGTGGATGTTTCGAGATTTCTGAGCCTGGCTACGCACAAACATTCTAAATCTTTCGAACAGCAATGCGTTTTAATTATTATGTGCTACTCGTTATTTTCTCGGAGATATGGCGTAACAGATCATTGAATTTTTTAAAAGAGTTAACCATGGAGTTTCTTGCCGGTTCTTCTCCATAGGAAACGACCAATTTCGAACCGTGCACTAGCTTCTGACGTTTTATAAGTGCTCATGTAGGCCTATGTGAAATAAAAACTTTTTGACTTTTGAGACAAGTGTTGTCTGGGCTGGACAAATGTCTAAAATGTAGTAGATTACCCTAACGTTCTAGTTTGTGAACGATTAGCATCTTGTCTATTTTCTATATGTTTGTTTTCTGATTAAGGGCCAAGCGCCCGAAAAGTGCCATAAAACAGTAATTTTCTGAGGCCTACTCCTCCGTAACGGCTAGGTCAATTGGTTTGAAAAAATATATGTTTATTATAGATTCATGAACAATAATATCAACATTTGATTTTTTCGTGCAATTAATACTTTAGTCAAAAAACAATATTTAGCAATTTCGCAACTTTTCTCTACTCCTTCGAAGCGGCTTGGATCTTTAGAAACATTTTTACACATAAAAATTGGTAGTTAAATATTCTTCAAAGTGAACATTGCATATGTAAATCAATCAATATCTCGCAGAGAAAATGGATTTAAAGCGCTTTCCGGGTGCTGTAAATAAAAGCACAGATTTGCGTATTACCGCCTAGGCGAGTGCGAGAGTTGCGTTCACATAATTTCGGTCAGATGGTTCAAGGGACTATATGCCTTAAAAATAATTATAATTTATTTTGTAAACAGACAACACGAGAACAATATTCGTATCCTATGTTAGTACTTAATTATAAATCGCGACAATGTACGGTCCGCTAATGTCCTCACAAGCGGGCTATCTTGCCTTTCGGTAGCAACACGTAGTATGCTGTTGGGGCTGCCACGGATTCTGTCCAGCTGTGAGGTCGCTTTCTTTCTAAGATCAGCGTCAAAACTGTTAGTGCGTACTTCGACAAACATTGTCGACGAGTAACAGAACAATTAATGCACAGACTTGTCTCAAAACTTCCGATAGTTTAATTGAAATAAATACTTATTTATTTATTCTATAAAACTGAAAGTGAAGCTCACCTGCGTGTGCACCTTGGCGGTGGGCGCGTGCGGCGGCACCAGCGGCGGCGCGCGCAGTAGCAGCGCGCGTAGTTCTCCGCCGCACACCACCTGCCCGACATTACACCAACTTAATAACATTCCATGATAATCGCTATATCCTAAAAAACTTTCAAAATCAACAAATTTACATCATCATCATTTCAGCTGATCCACTGTTGGACATATGCCTCTCTCAAGTGTCGCCACAGAGAACGATCCTGTAACTTCCACCAGGTCTACCGTCCAACTTGTAGGAGACCTTCCAACACAGCGACTTCGAATAAGCAGTCGCCACTCCAAAACCTTTCGGCTCCATCGACCATCTGTTCTGCAAGCAATGTACACTATGTACGCCCATTGCCACTCAAGTTTGGCAATTCTTCGTGCTGTATCAGCAACCTTAGTGTGCGCAACTGGACAATATGTGGAATCATTGAAACAGGCGCCATCTTGGTGAAATGGAGCTGAGAATTTTACTACAGTGCTGACTACCTCAGCATAATTTTCCAAAAAATAAGAAAGCTGATTCGATACGTTAGCTGCTAAAAAAGTATATATCCATAATCTAATGGTAAATAAATTAACTATTCATATTGGTCACATAGCTTAAAAGACTTAGTATTCAAAGAAAAAACGATGTTCGACTGATCAAATATTTCCCTTTTTAAGCTATTGCATAGCTTCTATCGCGGGCCTTGAGCGTGGAGACTGAATCCAGAAATTCCGTAACGAAAATAACCTAACACGGGGGGTGTTGTTCTCACTTCTCACTCACTTGTTTTCTTATCGGTCACCACGCTCAAAAAGTGTAACTTCAATTATATCAAAGAAAAAACAAAAACAAAGGAAAAAAATTACTGCATAAATAAAATAAATAAATAATTATAATTGCATAAGTTGATAAAAAATGCTATGCAATAGCTTTACCGCCGCAGTCCCAGAGTGCCACACGTCTTTTATTTTTCTTAATTATTATAATTGATAGGCTCGCACTTGACCACGATCTCATGATAAGCGACAATGTGGTCGACGATGGAGCACGCTTGCCTAGAAGTAACCTATTCACTCTTGACTTAAAGACCCCTAGTTTGTAAAAAATGTATCGACTAAGAAGAATTGTTACCTGGAAGTGCGGGTGCAGCCGTATGGCATCGTTAGTCTGTGTGAGTTCTGTGCGTCGCCCGCCTTCCTGCGAGGTCTCGCCTTCCGCACTGGAAACGCAAACATTATATGAGCATTTGTTTACATAACATTATTGCATGATTTTAATGTTTTCACTACTGGGATCCAGGCGCGAAATGAATATATTAGAGGAAGTTTGAAGGTGGCGCCAGTGACTGACAAGTTGAAGGGGAATCGTTTGTCTTGGTATGGTCATGTAAAGAGGGGGGATGAAATGCACGTTACTAAAAGTTATGAGTATACATGTGGATGAGTGGAGAAGGAGAGGGAGGCCAAAGAAACCATGGATGGATTGCGTGAAGAGAGGTATGGAAAGAAAAGGAAGTTAGTGATAGCATGACGAGTGACAGGGTAGAATGGAAGAAAAAAAAGGGGTTGCGCCGACCCTAAATAAGATGGGACAAGGGCAGGAAGAAGATGAATACTGGGACCCAGGCCTCCTCTCTAGGAGAGGAGTCAAGTCAAGTCAAGGGTCCACCGCGCTAGACCAATGCGGGTTGGTTGATGTCATATATATATTATATATATAAAATGTAACTATTTTGACCCTGGACACTACCCTATTAACTGCCTATACTGATGGAGTATAGGCAACTCAAATGACAAAGTTTATACTCACTTTCTAGGCGCGACAGACAGCACGTAGACTTCAGCAGTCGGCTCGCCATTCTCTCGGCTTGTGTCACCATCTGAATTGTTGATTCAGTTTGTTTTTTATTGATGTTAATAAAAAAATATGGAAGAAAGAAACGTGTAGCCCGACTCAAGTAATGAAAACCGTAACGATATCGTAGCGATTTCATTTCCGTATTCACATCCATCAATCGAGTTTGAACGACACCGATTTTATAGTCGTCTGAAATTCGTCGATTTAAAAAATAAACTGTAGTACAATATCCTGGTAGAATACTTATCAATGTAACTGGAAATAAGTCGATAGATCGTGAATACCGCTTATGGATAGGACTTCGCTCGAACGACTATAAAACTTCAACGACATTTGGCTTGTTTGGTTTTACGTGCATCAGGCTACTGGGCAGGAAGAAAAATAAGATGACTAATGTCTTGATGACACGTACCGAGTAAACGGGTGAGTCAGTGCTCTCGGCCGAATACTCGGTACGTGTAAACAAAGCACCGAGTGCTCGGCCAAGCGCTTATCTCTACAAATCGCTTATATCACAGTCTCGGCCGAGTAACATTTTACTGTCTCGCCTTTTTACTTGGTACGTGTGATCAAGGCATAATAAAGTTATGAGTACATTTTCTGTCAAAAAACACTGGCAACTTCTCAGTACTATGTTACTAACATCATAACATAATGATACTAGAGCTAGCGCAAGATAACTTGGCGCGTAGCTGGGGGCGTGCTTAATGTTGCCAGTCTAACAAATCTATTTTCCTTAATTTTATTAAAAACGCTCTTTCATAACACAGTGTAATTTACAGAATTTATTGACCTTCATTGTTAAGAAGAAGCGCGACTTCTAACATATAATGTGGACCAAAAGTTATCTATAAATAAATAATAAATTATTAACATAAGTCGTTTAAATTAACGCCTAATTTGTTTCAGGCTCGATAAATAGATAACGGACTTGTTTAGAAGTGTAATATAAAAACTTAAAATTCTTTTACCTGCATTTATGACAATCGCATCCAGCTCCCTCCGCAGGTCCCTTGCGCCCAGCGTTAGAACTGCGGCCAGTCTGGAAGTACAAACAAAGATTACATAACTAGCTGTGCCCGCGACTTCGTTCGAGTAGACTACAGGATTTTGAATTATTTTTTTCTAAAATAAAAGTAGCCCATGTTACTCCTTATTACATCAGCTACCTGCCAAAAAAAAGTCCCGTCAAAATCGGCCCAGCCATTTCAGTGATTAGTCCGGACAAACAGACAGACAAAAATTGTATAAAATGTTATTTTGGTGTATGTACCGTATATATTCATATGCATGTAGTAAAAAGCAGTTATTTGAATATTAAAAACAGACACTTAAATTTTATTTATATGTATAGATTTTGTAAAAATAGAATACATGGCAGCTGTAACATGTTTGAAGCTGTCATAAACGTGGAGGGGCGAGGGAAAAGGGGGTGAGTGGATCGTACCCACCTTAGTATAGTTTAACGCCCACCCCAGGATGTTGAGCTCTTATTTTTTTTTGTCTCTATTCACGCCGTCTGACTGTAGTACTGACCTGTCATCACTAACTCGCCTGTAAGCGGTGCAGACGCACGCAGGCCTGCGCCAGCGCCGGCGGCGGCACGCGCACTCGCGCCCGCTCCATCTGGACGGGAGGGGGAGAGTTTATACGACAATTATGTTCGAAAATAAAAACAGTACATACAAAAAATAATAATTGACAATTGGTGAAAAACGAAAACAAAGTGAATATAACGCTGATTTCTCTCCCACCACCCCTTCGGGGGGAGAGAAATGAACTTATAATAATAGTTTTTGTTTGTTTCTTTTCCTTTCAATTTTGCACACGGTGTCTACTTCTCTTTTTTTCCAATTCTCCTTTCGCGGATATGCTGGAAGAGATTTCGTTAGAAATAAGCATCACCTATGTACCTATTTTTCTGTTTCTGTCTTCTTTTCTTATATAAGTTAAGTGTGTACATGATTTGTTAAATAAATAAATAAATAAAAAATAATAATTGACAATTGGTAAAAAACGAAAAGAAAGGGAATATAAAGCTGATTTCTCTACCACCACCCCTTAGGTGGGAGAGAAATGACTAAAACCCACACATTTTTAAGTTTCTTCTGTTGCCTCTGATTGAGGGTTACGGCACGCCACAATCATGGTGTTAAGTTCTCACTTTGAAGAGTGGCTTGAAAGATGTCACAGCAGCCTGAACTTCGGCATAACGCAGGGTCTCATGCATTTGCCAATTTCGGGAGGTTCCTGTTACGGATTCAGGCGGAGGAAACGCCCGGGTATCACCACTGTGCCGACACTGAAGATGCGGATGCCGCTCATGAACGGAGCACCGCCGTGCCCATTTTTTATTTTTTATTGTTGATAGGTTCGCTCTTGACCGCTATCTCACCTGATGGAGAGCGACGATGCGGTCGACGATGGAACGCGCTTCCCTAGAAGAAACCTATTCACTCTCGACTTTCCCAGGTTGTAGCTTTTAGGAAACACAGACTCCGGCAAGGAATTCCACTCCCTAGCCGCACGCACAATGAATGTGTTCCCAAAACGTTTTGTGCGTGTAGCTGGGATATCCACCATGTAACGGTGGCGCATAGCCGTACGTCTGGTAGTCCGATGATGGAACGGGCTAGGCGGAATTAGGTTATCCATTTGGAGCGAGAGAATCGGATGCGGCCAAATCCTTCTGCTTCTGAGGGAACGGACATCTTCACACCCCAGCCACCGCGACAAAAAACGCCCCGGGCGTCGAGATTCGCAAGACGGCTATCGGTCACGAAAGGAGTTGTCGAAGCCTACTGAGGCCAGGGTTAGTTTCGAAAGAGTAGCTCAGCCCCGGTATGAAGCCACAAAGCAACGGTGTGGGTTTTTAGTTAGTAAAAGTCTGATACTATCTCTCGCTTAAAGGCATAAAGTCACCCAAAGAGCAATGGAAAGGGCTATGCTCGGAGTTTCCTTGCGTGATCGAATAAAAAATGAAGATATCCGCAGGAAAACTAAGGTTATCGACATAGCACAAAGAATTGCCAAACTTAAGTAGCAATGGGCAGGGCACATTGCTCGCAGAACAGATGGCCGTTGGGGCCGAAAGGTTCTAGAGTGGCGACCGCGTCCGGGAAGACGCAGCGTTGGAAGGCCTCCTACGAGGTGGACCGATGACCTGGTGAAGGTAGCGGGAAACCGATAGATGCGGGATGCACAGGAACGTTCGATGTGGCGATGTGATGTCCAACAGTGGACGTGTATCGGGTGAAATGATGATAATGACTATCTCTCGCTCCGCTGAAGAGCGGGGGTTGTCATTAGATGTACGAGTTGTGAAAGGCGAGCCATAAGTAGCTTACTGTCCGGCCGTCCAGTAGTGACTAAGCCCAATCGAAGGCGCATTGCGTTCCACGCGTGCTTCAAAGTAATGTTACCAATATCGACGGGGCCAGTTAGAGCAGACACTTGCGAGGACTTTTCGAAGGTAGTTACCATAGTCCTAGCAATAAAAGGCAACAGAAGAAACACTGTGGGTGTTAGTAAAAATCCGACACTAAGGGACTACTCACACTTATTCAGCTCTATTCAGCTTATGTCCATAGAAAACAACGATTTTGTATGGAGACGCGCACGCATCCATTCAGCTTTCCGCGTTTATGGTATTATTAAATTAATAGTTATAATAATATAACTAAATAACATTATTAATAGTAATAATTATCTAAAGCATGATAGAAGTAGAACTGTATAAGTGTGACCAAAATCGTTCAGCGAAACGCGAATAGAGCTGAATAAGTGTGCGTAGTCTCTTACAGCCAGTCCACACGGCGCGTTGCGTCGTCGCAACGCAAATATTTTGACGCATAGCCGGCCACACAGGCGCTGCGTCGTCGTAGCGTTACTACGACGCAGTCTTAACGTTCGGTCGACGCAGCGGTGACGCACAGTTGCGGCAAGCATTTTTGTAAAAAACATCGCATCAATAAATCAATTTAATGAATCAATGTAATGAAGTAATCTATATCAATTTCTTCAATGGTAGGTACTAATTTTACCCTGCAAATAAAACTGAATACAAAAGTACGTAGGTAAAAAATGAAATGAGCTTGCGTGTATCCTCCCTATCAACGCACAAGCAACTGAGCGCTGCCTCTCCGTCGCCGCACTGAGTACACCCCCTCCCGCTTCGTCTCGGGGGCTGCTGTCCGTCATGTGTGCGTTGCGACGACGCAGCGCGCCGTGTGAACACCTTGGTTATTTGTATGTAAAAAAACGCAACGGCAGCGCTGCGTCGACGCAACGCTGACGCAACGCGCCGTGTGGACTCGCACTTAGGCTGCCAAAAGATTGCACAAAATGTCCGCTCTTCTGATTTTGTGCAATCGTATTGGTTAATATTTCTGCGTTTCTCCGCTTCGAAGCCTCACTACGCTCCTGTGGACAGGCAGCTTAAGAGCGGGAGAAGTCCCTGATGATTTCCTATGTGAAAAAAGCTCTGGAAAGGTGTATAATCGTCTGCTAAGTAGTAGGTACCTGTCAGTAACAGCGCTGACGTATCGGTGCACACTGCTGGGAGACTCGGCGTACCGGCGCCGCTCCCACGCACCGCAGCCGCACGTGCACTCACCGCCTGGCAACAGAACATTCGTGAGCAACAGTCCTCCTGATCAACTACGAGAATGTCAACGGCGATTAGTTAGCCAAGTACAGTATAGGAGATTTATTTCACTACTAGCTGTCCGGTTATCGCACTCTAAACGTGTTTTCCCGTAGGTATAAGATGTTTTTCCGGGATAAAAAGTAGCCTATGTTCTTTTCCATGTCAAAGGCTAAATGCATGCCAAATTTCATCCAAATCCGTTCAGCCGTTTTTGGGTGATTAAGTAACAAACATCCAAACATCCACATTTTCACATTTATAATATTAGGATTGTGGTACAATGGTTAGTGGTTCTGATTGCTGTGACCAAGGTCATGGGTTTAATTCCCACCCAAGACAAATGTTTGTGTGATGAGGACGATCATTTATTATGTGTTTGATTGTAATTAATCTATAACTAGCTTTTGCCCGCGACTTCGCTTCCGCTCTACTCTACTCTAAAATACTATACCCTACATTACCCTACTCTAACCTACATTACCCTAATTTTATTTTTTTTCCTTCTCACAATAACAAACACAACATAAAAAGAATTAGCAAAATCGGTTCAATTGTTCTTGAGATTTGCGCTTAGCAACACATTTAGCGATTCATTTTTATCAAAATCAAATCAAATCACTTTTATTTGTTAACACAGGTGTAGAGATGTACAGATCTTATATTTTATTAACAGTGCGCCATGTTATGCCAGGAGGCGTACAAATATATGTGCATCTAGCTCATGATTACAAATTAAAGTTAAAAAATATTTGAGTTATAAATGTCAAAAATCTAAGTGCATAAGTCCAAATAATTAAAATGTCAAAGAATCTAAGTGTTTATGTCCAAATAATTTAAATGACAAAGAATATTAGATGTCAATATTGTTACGCCACTAAACGTGAACACGCCATATCTCCGAGAAAATAACGAGTGGCACGTAATAATTAAAACGCATTGCTGTTCGAAAGGTCTAGAGTAGTTGTACTTAGCTAGACTTAGAAAAATCTCGAAACATCCACAAGGTACCTACCTACCAAGGTACATGTAGTAATAGATATCATCTAACCGATAAGGGAAATTGTACTCTCCGACGTTAACAATAGAGTCGAAATTCGCATGAACGTGACTCTTATTATTACGAGAAATAAAAATGATTTATGACTTCGAGAAGCGATTCAATTGTTCTGGAATTCTGGATAGATCCGGGGACGTCGGTATCTAGAATTTTCTTGGCTCCGCATATAAATACGGGCCCCCGGCCGGAAGCGAGTCAGTTGTGATTTCGACTGCGATCAAGAGCGAACTACCCTAGTACTTGAAGTGATTTTAGTAAACGACTTAGGCGATAGTGTAACGGTACTCTAGTGTTAATTGCGATTCGGATTATTGTTGACTGGACTAATTGTTATTGTTTGTGGTAAATAAAGTTCTCTCGTCAGTAAATCGGCATTTGATTACCCACGTACGTAACAACTGGTGTAAGAAGTGAAATGCCATTAACACCGAGAGACGACGAACAGCGACCACGAACAAGAAGGCAAATGGAGATGGATGCTGCGCGTCATCGTATGGAGGAGGAAGATCAGGCTGGCATGGAAGCAACGGCAGCTGCTGAGGTGCCAACAGGACCATCCTCGGAATTGAACCTCGCTGCGGTGTTGGCCGCCATGCAAGCTAGTATGGAAGCTGTCCGCCGCGACCAGGAAGCCGCTCGCCGCGAACAAGAGGCCAACCAGCGTAAGCTTCAGGACCTAATCGCAGCGAACCAGGAAGAAGCTCGCCGCGAACAGGAAGCCGCTCGCCGCGAACAGGAAGCCGCTCGCCGCGATCAGGAGGCCAACCAGCGTAAGCTTCAGGACCTAATCGCAGCGAACCAGGAAGAAGCTCGCCGCGAACAGGAAGCCGCTCGCCGCGATCAGGAGGCTAAGCAGAACCTGATCCTCGATAAGATCGATCACGGTCTCGTTACGTTGGGCGAGAAGGTAAAGAATCTCACCGTAGAGGTCAAGGAGGTTTCTGCCCGAGCTGATAGCCTCGAAACAAGCCTGCTGGACATCAACAAAAAAATTATCAAGCTCGAAGCACGCGAACCCGTTGCTGTCGGCTCATCATCGCACACCCCCTGTGCATCTGCCGCAAAATTTGATGTGCCGCGTTTTGATGGCACGTCTTCCTGGACGGCATTTAAGTACCAATTCGAGACATTGGTCGAAACAAACCGCTGGGATGATAAGCAGTCTTTTGCGGCATTAACTTTGGCTCTACGAGGGGACGCCCTGCTAGTCCTAGAGAACCTCCCTGCGGACGGCAGGACATTGGAGCGTCTCATGGAGGGACTGGACACTCGTTATGGAGACAAACACCTCGAGCACGCTTTCCGCGCGCAGTTACGCGAGAGAACGCAGAGGTCGAACGAGAGCCTCCAGCAGTGGGGAGTCGAGGTTGAACGGCTGGTCCGGCGTGCATACATGTCGATGGCACCAGAGTTGGTGGAAGTGAATCTGGTGCAAGCATTCATCGACGGTCTACGGGATACTGAAGTCAGGGCTACGGTGCGACTTGGACACCACCAAACTCTAAAGAGTGCGATGGCTCACGCTTTGGAAGTGGAAGCCGTACGACAAGATTCACGCACGCACAGAGTTCGGGAAGTGGTGGTCTCGCCGTCAGTGCAACCACGTCAACGAGAAGTGGTGGCTTTTTCTCCAGCACAATCCCGCTATATTCCAACGTGTTACGAGTGCAGAGAAAAAGGGCACATTCGCATCGATTGTCCTAAGAAAAAGAGGGAAAGTGTGGACTCCGGAACTCAAGTCGACGAGGAGCTGATAAAACTTGATGTCGCCAGGGCCACAGCCCCAACCATTACCATCAATCAAGTACACAATGGAAAAGGGCATAACAATGCTGACGCCCTGTCAAGACGTCCATGTAATGAGGACTGCAGACACCGCCAGCAGAATGAAGTCCGAGAACGCGTTAATTTAATTAGGGCTGAAGGCAACTTCAAGAAGTCCCAGGGAGAAGATGACGATATTCGACCTATACTGGACTGGAAGCGAAGCGGAACAAGGCCCCAGTGGAGTGAAGTATCGTCACATAGTCCCGTTACTAAGAGCTACTGGGCACAGTGGGACAGTTTAGTCCTAGAAGATGATGTGCTTTGTAGGAAATGGGAATCGAACGATGGCAAGGAGGTGACCACACAAGTGATAGTACCACGATGTGAAGTAGTCCCCCTGCTACAGGAAATACACGATGGTGCTTCTGGAGGACACCTGGGCATCAAGAAAACTCTACTGAAAGTGAGACAGCGGTATTACTGGCTCAATTGTAGAGATGACATAGAGCAATGGTGTCGGAAATGTACAGCGTGCGCATCTGTGAAAGGACCACAGACTAGGAGCAGGGGCAGGCTTCAGCTGTACAATGTGGGAGCCCCATGGGAACGCATCGCTATCGACGTCGCTGGACCTTTTCCAGTTACAAATGACGGAAACAAGTACATAGTGGTGATCCAGGACTATTTCACAAAGTGGCCCGAAGTGTTCGCCATACCTAATCAGGAAGCGACGACAGTGGCGAAGAAGGTGGTCGAAGAAGTAGTATGTCGGTATGGCGCACCTTTGGAAATCCATTCCGATCAAGGCCGTAACTTCGAATCTGCGCTGTTCCAGGAAATGTGTACTCTTCTGGGAATTTATAAGACACGCACAACACCTGCGCACCCTCAGTCGGACGGAATGGTGGAAAGGTTTAACCAAACCCTGGAGAATCACCTGGCTAAGGTTGTCGACGACCATCAGAAGGACTGGGACCGGTATATTCCACTATTTCTGATGTCTTACCGATCGGCAGTGCATGATAGCACGGGACATACCCCGGCAAGAGTGAATTTCGGCAGAGAGATGAGACTCCCGGTCGATGCCATAACTGGCGTGCCACCTGACAAGACTAAGCCAGTTACAGATTACGTAAGTGACCTTCAAGATCAATTGGACGAAGTGCATAAACGAGTTCGTGAGAATAGCATGAACACCAGCGTAAAAATGAAAACTAGATACGACCGTAATGCCAACGCCAAGGGATTTGAGGAGGGTACACTGGTCTGGCTCCACAACCCGCTTCGACGAAAAGGGAAGTCGCCGAAACTCCAAGCTCGATGGGAGGGACCTTACACCGTGTTAAAAAGGATTAATGACGTGACCTACCGCATCAAGAAAGGGCTAAGAGGGAAGCCCAAGGTTGTTCATGTGGATAGATTGGCGCCGTATCACGGATCTAATAATGCTCGGGACGAGCATGACTAAGAGGGGGGCACTGTTACGCCACTAAACGTGAACACGCCATATCTCCGAGAAAATAACGAGTGGCACGTAATAATTAAAACGCATTGCTGTTCGAAAGGTCTAGAGTAGTTGTACTTAGCTAGACTTAGAAAAATCTCGAAACATCCACAAGGTACCTACCTACCAAGGTACATGTAGTAATAGATATCATCTAACCGATAAGGGAAATTGTACTCTCCGACGTTAACAATAGAGTCGAAATTCGCATGAACGTGACTCTTATTATTACGAGAAATAAAAATGATTTATGACTTCGAGAAGCGATTCAATTGTTCTGGAATTCTGGATAGATCCGGGGACGTCGGTATCTAGAATTTTCTTGGCTCCGCATATAAATACGGGCCCCCGGCCGGAAGCGAGTCAGTTGTGATTTCGACTGCGATCAAGAGCGAACTACCCTAGTACTTGAAGTGATTTTAGTAAACGACTTAGGCGATAGTGTAACGGTACTCTAGTGTTAATTGCGATTCGGATTATTGTTGACTGGACTAATTGTTATTGTTTGTGGTAAATAAAGTTCTCTCGTCAGTAAATCGGCATTTGATTACCCACGTACGTAACAATATTAATTATCAAATTAATTAATTCATTTTTTTTTTCATTCATGTTTATCAGTTGTCTGTTAGTTGAAACGGGGGGTCTGAGGTTTGTACCGAGAAACCTATTATCAGGTGGGCGAAGCCAGTATACTATACCTTACAATAATATATTCCACAACTATCACGCAACGCCATCTAGTCCCAAACTAAGCAGAGCTTGTGTTATGGGAACTAGACAACTGATAAACATACTTATATATTTCTAAATACATACATATTATAGATAAATTACACCCAGACACAGAACGTTATCGTGCTCATCACACAAACATTTGTCCTGGGTGGGAGTCGAAGCCACAACCTCCGGCATAGCAGTCAGGGCTACAAACCTCTAGACCAACATGCCAGTCAATCGATGGCGGGACAACTTAGATGTCTTCTTTAGGTATTGACAAGAAGTGCTCAGAGTTTGGAAGTACTGGTTTGATTGCTAAAATTTCTTCACCGATAGCAAGCTGCTTTATTCCTGAGTGACATAGGCTATATTTTATGTACGCGGGCGAAGTCATGGGCAAAAGGGGTTATTAAGAAATGCCACTCACTCTTCCTTGATGTCTGCTGACCCATCTTCAGTTTATTGTTGGCGTCTTTAACTTGCACATGCAAAGTTCGTCCTGCGAACTACCATCTGGAAACAAGACAACACACATTTAAAAAAAATAAGATTTGATTAGGACAGTGTTTTTCAAAGTTATTTGAATACGCGACCCCTTTTTCAAATAGGCGAAAAGTGGCGACCCCCTAGGATCGTAGCATTGCGGTGAGCAGACGGTGATCATGTGACTAGTGTTGACAGGAATCCCGATTTTTAGGAAGGTGGAGAAGCTGTCTGATTTGCACCTGATCGAGATGCCAAGTATCCCGATAAATAAAAAACCCTGGAATGTAGAGAACGACTGAAGAAGTCTAGGTTTCACTCAGTAAGTTTGACACGCTCTCGTTCCACCCCAGAGCAGAAGAAGTCGTTGGATAATATGCCACCGAAAAAAAAATTTATTTTTTATTTTGTTTGTCCCAATCTCAAACCCTAAATCCCGATTTGTTTCACCATCTGATCCGATTTGTATACAAAACGGACCTTTCAACACTACTTGTGACCTTTTTTTGGGTTTTGTACACAAAGAATAAAACGGGACGCTATAACAACTCCTTATGGCGGTAAGTCCCCTCTTTGAGGAGTACCTGGGACCTCACGGCGTCCTCACCTTCCGAAGAACACGGTAGAGAAGTGTCCGCTTGGGCAGAGCACCGCTGTTTCCTCGTGAGGAAGATCGGCGGCAACGATCGCTTGCGCCGGGCCTTGGTACAGACCATGGTTGGAAGCAAGGAGGAGCGGCAGGCGGTCGCCTCCTTTTGCGACGTAGTAATGCTAGCAAAGGAGGAGGCCGCCATGCACACGCGAGGAAGCGGCCCTCACGCCCAGCCAACGGGATTCCGAAATAAAGACTATCATTATGTGGTTTTCTATGTGACTATTTTATTTTATATGACATTTTATTTACAATGATTTGTTTTCTTTTCTTATTATTTTGTATAACCATGGCACGATGACTAATTTTATTCCATTTTATGTTCTGTTCTAGTTATAAGCGTTTTGGTTCCAGTACTGTGAGCTTGTAATGTATCACTACATAGTATAAAACAAAGTCGCTTTCTCTGTCCCTATGTCCCTTTGTGTGCATAAATCTTTGAAACTACGCAACGGATTTTGATGCGGTTTTTTTAATAGATAGAGTGATTCAAGAGGAAGGTTTATATGTATAATAACATCCATTAAATAGTGGAGAAGTACTGTTATTTTTGAGGTTTCTAATGTGATGTCGTAAATAATTACATTTTTTCCGCTTATATTGCAAACGCAGGCTGAACCCTACGAGTTTTATCAAAATAATGTACTAAGTATTGTACACATTGAAAAGGTCTACAGAAAAGTCCGTGATGGTATATGTCTATCTCTTATGGATAACCCACAATAACTTTTTTTTGTCATTTACTTTTTACGACAAATAATGGCTAATTTTCGAAGCGATTTTAACCAATACAGCATTAATCCTTAACCATTTAAATACCTTGAATACATTGTTCATTTAATATAGATCTATATGGCCCTTTACACCGTATGATTTAAGTGAATATTTTCGAAGATATTACAGATTTAAAAATTGCGGGACGTAGCGTTTGCGGCGGTACCGGCCGGCCGCCCGGTGCAGCAAGAGCATTGCACCCGTGCGAAACCGGGGCGGGTCGCTAGTTTCTTAATAAATAATTATTAGTTTTTCAAAACTACCATCAAAATACGATTTGAGGGGTGTTAGTTTTTAGGGTTCCGTACCCCAAGTGTAAAAACAGGACCCTATAACTAAGAATTCGCTGTCTGTATGTCACCAGGCTGTATCTCAAAAATCGCGACAGCTAGACAATTGAAATTTTGACAAATGATGTATTTCTGTTGCAGCCATAATAACCAATATTAGAAACCAAATGAAATGCGGGAATCCGATGTATGCGTGACGCACAGGGCCGGACTTTGTGGCGACGCTTGGGGGAGGCCTATGTTCAACAGTGGACGTCTTTCGGCTGTTATGATGATGAAAAACCAAATAAAATAAGCATTTAAAGGGGTTTCCCATACCACAAACGCGATTTTTTTGCCCTTCTTTTTCGACGGACGGTACGAACCCTGCGTGCGCAAGTCCGACTCGCATTTGCCCAGTTTTTTTTATGAAAACATTCTCAAACAAAGCCAAGCTAAGCTAGTATATGTCTACAACAATAGATCACATGACTACAACCGAGTATACTGAACACATCACGATATTCACACACTCTAAATATATCACCATTGTGTGCACACAATACACTCATTTAAATCGGCCGGCATTTGATTAACTAAGCGTCTGGTAAGCTGCATCATCCAATAGGTTGAATACAGAAGGTTGGTTAAGGTAGTTTTATACGCTAGGGAATAGCTGACAGGTTTGCCTGTACTGTTGAGTTTCACAGGTAAACCAGAGAGAAAGGAGGAGGCCGAACGCATCAGGCAACGGCGTTATCGGCGCCGCCGCTGGGATTCTGATCCCGATTTCCGGCCACCATAGACGCCGGCTTGCGGACAGTGAGCAATGGGTAGCTCGCTGTCCGGTCGTCCGGTAACCGTCCGGACCAAGCCCAAGTCGTCGATGGCGCGCACTGTTCCCGCGCGCCTCAAGGAGTTGTCAGCAACAGCAGGGACCCAGCCGGGTCGAAGCCTACTGGGGCCAGGGTTATCCGAAAGGGCGCTCGAGCCCCGGTATGAAGGCTAGAAGGAACGGGGTGGGTCTTTTAGTCAGTAAGAGTCTGACACTATCTCCCGCTCCGCCCAAGAGCGGGGGTTTTCATTGGATGATTTTCCCCACCATAAAAAAAAAGGTAAACCAGAGAGTGTATGTTGCACAACTGTGCAGGTTTCCACACCTGTTCAGGCAAGTGAAAAAATATGAATTTCGATATTTTTGTCCATGGGTACACCTACGGTACCTACGGCACCCATGGGTACGGTACGAGTGTCGCCGCTTGTCTCACACTCTTTGGCGAACATTACACGTTAGGTTTTGCTGTGAGTTTTGCCACAGTCAAAGCCTTGATTGACGAAAAACCTGTAGAATGACGGTTTTTAGTACTGATTGATGAAAACCATCATTCATGATTGATAGAATTGATTGACGCTTGCATGACCGTGTAATGTTCGCCTATAACTCCACTACAGTACCTCTACCATGAGTTTAAAACAATAGTATTTGTCGATACTCGATACCGACTACGTCAATATTTTGTATGGCAAATTTTGGTTCCGTAAGTGACCGCTAGAGGCGCTGTAGAGGTACAGGCAATAAATAAATACGAACGCGCATTACGCAAATAACAGACCACGCACACTTAGATCGCAAGTTTGCTATTGGTTGTGTCAATTATGAGCACGATCATACTTTGAGGCAAGCCTGCCGCCTGCCCTGCCCATTTTGCTATCCAAAGCCATTCTAACCTCTTTCATCTTTTCTGTGGGTATACCTGTGCAATTTAACTGTCCAGGCAAAACTGAGCATGTGTGGCGATCGCCTGCACAGGCGTCAGTTGTGCGGCGACTGCGGGAGGTAATCGGATTAGCGCTGCAGCGTCGTGATCTGCTGCCGGGGCCATGGCTTCAACTGAGTTTGTCTAGGTTTACCGCTACGTGTGTAATGCCGGCTATACACGGTCAAACTTAGCGTCCACTCGGTATGACGCTACCGATTCAGATCAGATTTGACACACGGTCAAACCTGTAGCGTCAAACCGATTGGACGACAGGTTGGATGGTGTGTCGTGTATAGCATAATGAAAGAAAAACGGTGCCAGCACTTTTTTTATTTTATATTTTTTAAGGGATATTATGTGATGGCTTCTACCGCTGTAGGCCGGAGCGGAAAGGCGCGTCAGACTTTTACTGACTAAAAGTAGAACACTGCGCACCCGCGTGCCACGTACACTGGGTCTGGGCGCGTCGATCTCAATACATTTCTTATGGAAACTAGAATTGTAGAGCTACACCCGATCCACGCCACGCGACGTCGTTCTACGTATAGATACCGGCACGGATATTGAACTCTGGCTTCAAGTTGCGTAGAAGTCAAATATTCGGTCTCTTTAGTGGCGCGACGTGAGACGCGGGGGCGGGGAATGTCAGTGATTGCCTCGCCGCGCCATCGTGTCATAGACGTCACTCGTGATTCGTTCCCTGCTCTTGCAGCACGTATCTAACAACGGCGACGATTGGCTCGCCAATGTATGGAACGCGCAAAGCGATCCCCACTCTAGCGCTCAAGATCCGTGCCGATAACTATACAAATTAGGCGTGGTCTACGAGGTCTTGGTACTCCTGCGGATATCTTCATTTCTGAAGTGATCACGAAACTCCGAGGCCTTTCCATTGCCCTGTAGGTGACTTTAAGTCTTCATAAGAGGCCCATTGTAAACGTCTCAATATTGTGTGTAAATCAGCCTTCTGCCCATTAATTTTTTAGTTTCACTGAGTCAGCCATTCAAGTTAATTGGGAGACACTTTAATTGATTTTAATTGTAACAATTTATTGTCAACGCGTTGGAATTAATGGTTTAAATATGTGTCATACACTTGTACTTAGTTTGGTAGACAGGAAATTAGTATTTATTTATTTTTACTTATTGTATGCATCCAAAAAGAAGCCTTCCAAACAAATTCTACCTAACCAAGTTATAATACCATGGAACAGTCTCCTGGATAGTGTTGTAAAAGCTCCCACATTGAACTGCTTTAAAAATCGGTTGGAAAGACTAAACATCTCCAAACTATATGAAACACATGCATCAGCTAATAATAATAATGGCCTTATAGCCAAAAGCTTCGACGACCATCTGTCGAAGCTATCGTTGCACGGGTGGATCAAGGGCCTGATACAGAAGACAGTACTCGGTACTCCTCGATACGGCTCGCATTGGGAGGAGGTTCCTGTCTCTGCAGCCCTAACCACCGGTAGCTTGGACCCTGCTCCCGACACCGGTGGATGACTATATTTTTATATTTTTAAATGTTTTTTTCTTTTGTATAATTTTGTTAAAAAATATTTAAAAATGTAATTTTATACGTAAAAAAAATTAATAAAGAGAATAATAATAATTTATTATAACTTCATGCACTAGTAAAAACACTGTACAAGGACTAACTTAGTCTTAGGCATGTTCTATAAGTCCACCTCAGAGTGGTGTATAAACTGGTGCAAAATAATAGAAAGACAAACAGAAAAGAAATAAGTACAATAATGAATACATGTATAAAAATAAAGAATGCTATTGTGAGAAAATGAATCAATATTGTGATTCTAATTCAATTCAAAATATTTTATTTCACATCTATGCCTACATGGGCACTTATAACATCAGAAGCAGAAGCTAGTGCACAATTCCATTTGGATGTTTCCTATGGAGGACAACTGGAGGAAAGAAACTACTTGGGTCATCATCATTTCTGTCCTTGTTGGACATAGGCCTCCCCCAAGTGTCGCCGCAACAAACAGTCCTCCTGTGCGTCTCACATCCATCGGATTCTCGATGTATGGTTACTTAAAAAAAAAAGGAAAGGCAGATGACAGACAGATGATGAATTCGATGATGAGGTCTCAGTTTAGCAATGGACTTAAATTGGCTGATAGTAAGAAAACTAAATCTCAAAAGTTAGTGAGGAACACATTGTTTTGAAAAATATAGCCTGACCGTTAGGCAGATTTAACCTTTCAATCGTGGAAATTACAGACACAATAGAAAGACAATAGTTGCACGAACGCCGGCGTTCGCTTGGGGTTTAATGAATTAAGTCGAGAGTGAATAGGTTACTTCTAGCCATGCTCCAGCATCGGCCACATCATCGCTTACCATCAGATGAGATGGTGGTCAAACGCAAGCCAATTAGTAATAAAAAAAAAAATGAAAGTACAATAAATTTAATTATGTAATTGCTAGACTAATCGCATGTCCGCTCTGCTTGTGCTAGCGATATAAGGTAAGGCAAGACTCAAATTACCATTCTAAACAAAATAGTCAAATTTAAAGAGCATAACAAAAGCCAAAAATATTCAAATTTGGCTGTATATGCAATTAATAAGCCTGAGCATGCCCTGCGCATTCGCTTGGGGTTTAACCTTTCAATCGTGAGAATTACAGACACAATAGAAAGACAATGGGTGCGCGAACGCCGGTTTTCGCTTGGGGTTTAATTAATTAATAGCGGCAATGCTATTACTGGGGAAGACATTATTTCGAAACGAAAGTCCTATATTGCCCGATTGGCAGATTTATGAAGTAAATAGAAATGAGAATAGAAACTTATTGAATTTATGAATAGCGAGTACTTTTGAGAGTGTAATTAATAACTTCAAGTCCCTAATATTAGTCATAGAAGTGAGTTATTAATTTTATTAAATAGCCTAAGACGACCCATTGACCAACACATTTAACGCCTTATTGATAAAATAAAGAATTTAGCCCAGCTAAAAAGCTGGGAAATTCATCCAATGACATCCCTCGCTCTTGGGCGGAGCGGGACATAGTGTCAGACTTTTACTGACTAAAAACAGACTCCTGTTCCTTCATTGCCTTTCATACCAGGGCCAAATCTTCCTTTCAGAAGCAGACCCTTGGTCCCAGTAGGCTTCGACCCTGCTGGGCCCCTGCGATACTTCAATTGAAAGCCCTTTTTTTACTTTTACTGAATTTTATTGGAAACTTGGACAGGTTTCAACAAGTTCAATAACCCTACTCGACCTCTTTTCAAAGACGGTTAAAATTAATCTCCGCTACTTATTGCAGCTATTTAAAGTAAAGACAAAACGTGTAAATCGAATGCTATACTGCTAAGATATAGAGAAATAAACAAAATAATCAAAATAAAAGGTAACTTCCGCCATCTTGGAATTCTACATCAAAAGAAAATAACGTGTGAATAAAACTGCTGGATACGATAAAATACTCACGTCTATGTTTATTTGAAGAGATTACTTCGATGTTTGTAATCTTTTGTGAAATATTATTAGAAAAAATCACAAAGACTCGAAGCTCGTTCGTACATTATCAACACACTTCACGTCCACTACACGGTTCGTTGTAAATCACAGAAATACTCGATTATATTAACAAAAAAGGGTGCGTGAATTATTTACACATTTACAAATATAATTTATAATTTCCGACTGAAATTAGCACAACAAAATACGCAGTTCTCGTTAAGTGTCTGACATTGTCTGACATTTTTGTTTGAGTTAATTCCGTTTTGCTTTTCCCAATCATACTAATTTAAAAGTCCTCTTTATTTTATATATATTTTAAAAATTTAATTTGATTTCAACAAGACAATATTCCAAATAATATCATAACGGTTTGTTACAATGTCTCAAATTTAATTCAATATTTCTATTATATTTATAATTACTATAATAGTAGTACTCGCTGAGTCGCTGACAACTCACATCAGCGTAAAATGGAACGACATATAAAATTTTCTTTTTACGGAAATATTTGTGGCTATGTAAAGGAAAAATGCATATTATGCCTAGTAAAAGCATAGAGTAATTTTAGAAGATTTTTGATTGATAAGAAAATATATCTTTTTTGTTTTGTAATTAACAATTTGGCTGTATTAAATTATTATTGCATTAGCACAGCTTGTAGGCCAAGGCTTTTATGTATTTTGTGCGTTATAATTACGCCGTTTCATTTGAAGGAAAGATTAATTTAGGCATGAACTCCTAAAACATTTATTTTTTTATTAGAACTGAGGATAACAAATCCTTTAGATCCTTTTTGAGTTTGTAGCTTTCATGATTTTTTTAACTTTATTTATATTATTTTCCCATGCACAAAAAAAACTTGTAACTGTAACTTGTAACCCTGATCGTTAGAACCATAAACAGTAAAAAACTTTTTTTTTGTTTCAAAGCAGCGAAGACGCCATCTTGTTGGATGTTAAAAATTATTGGGAAATTCGAAGAATTTTCTCATATTTTAATTTGTTTTGGTGTTTTATGTGGTGTAATCCGAAATGTCTAAGCGCCGCATCGAAGTGATGGATCCTTTTATCAAAAAGAAAAGGTTAGTAACACGTTTTCTAGCGTTTGTTATGCCATGCTTTAAATCGTCGTTTACATGCCTTTGTTTCTCGTATTTAATTAAATTATAAGTTATAATGGTATCGCATATTGTTTTAAGAAGTATATCTTTCAATTTTACTCTTTTAAAAGACAGATTCAAGGTTGGAAACCTTATTTCAGGGACATAGGTACTTCTGTAAAACCACTTTGATATCTTCAGTTGTCACCGGTTTCCATGCATCCTTTTTGATATAATGTTGGTAAAATTCTCTACTCTGAACTGTTAATCTAACATCATTTACATGAAATATGAGGTGCGTAGAATTAGAGCGTATTAAAAATTCATACGTTTGTAATGTATTGGGCCTTGCGACTTGAAGGCTCTAAAGCGCATGTCCCAATTCTGAAACATCGCATCGGTATTAGAGGTAACTCTTGTTTTTCAACTCTCGATACAATAATTTAATGTAAACAAATTTAAGTAATAGAAAAACAAAATATAAACAAACATGAAAAAAATATTTATTTTTTGGTTAAACCGGCAAAGTGTGAGTTTGGCTTTGCACATAGAACGGTTCCGTAGTCAGAATGATTGTATACACAAGTCCAGTATCGATTTTATTCATTGAATACAATGAATAAAATTTTTGTATTTCAAACAAGAATTTCTAAAATAAACTAAAGCATGTAATTAAACTTTTGATTTTACCATTGTTAACAATACATAAAATCATAAAATTCAAACTGCCTCCACATTTCATTCACATCACCAAATACCATAAGATCACTGGTCAAAAGAGAGCCTATGGCGAACATTACACGGTCATGCTAGTGTCAATCAATACCATCAATCATAAATGATGGTGAATGATGGTTTTCGTCAATCAGTACTAAAAACCGTCATGCAACGCATTAGATGGTAGGTTTATTTGAATCAAGGTTTTGACTGCGGCAAAACTGACAGCAAAACCTATCGTGTAATGTTCGCCTTTGCATCTGCATACTTATAATATTATAAAGCGGAAGAGTTTGTTTGTTTGTTTGAACGCGCTAATCTCAGGAACTACTGGTCCGATTTGAAAATTTCTTTCACTGTTAGATAGCCCATTTAATGAGGAAGGTTATATGCTATATAACATCACGCTACGACTAATAGGAGCGGAGCAGTAACCAATGATGCGGGTGAAACCGCAAGGTACAGCTAGTTAAAAATATGTATAGTAGAACCCGTTTATTATGACTTTGCTTATATTGATCAACTACTATGAAGTAATTGCACAGCAAAGATTGGTTTTCATATTAAATTCTATAGAACAAAGTCGGATATAATGACTTATAGTTGCATATAATATAATAATACTAGCGGGCACAGCAAACTTCGTACCGCCTACTTTATTTTTTTTATTATTATGAAAAATAGATGTTGGCCGATTCTCAGACCTACTCAATATGCTCACAAAATTTCATCAAAATCGGTCAAGCCGTTTCGGAGGAGTATGGCAACGAAAACTGTGACACGAGAATTTTATATATAAGATTTCACAACCTATTATAATATTTCACAACTCATCACACAACATCGTCTAGCCCAAAGTTAAGCAGAGCTTGTGTTATGAGAACTAGACAACTAATAATGAATGATAACTTGTATATTTTTAAATACATACATAATAATATAAATAAACACCCAGACACAGAACAAACGATCAAGCTCATCACATAAACATTTGTCCTGGGTGGGAATTGAACCCATGACCTGCGGCATAGCAGTCAGGGCCACTAACCACTGGACCAACAGACCAGTCAATATGGGAGTCGCTTGGATCCCAAAGACATTCATTGTGTGTGTGGCTCATATTTGTCTCATAGTAATTTTTGATAATTTATATGTACAAAATGAAAAAAGAAATACATATTTGTAGAATTTACTTATTACATAGGATTTCTTCTAAATTAAAATAAATAAATTCTAGGAAATGTTTTTTTTATCAATCCCAATATCTGCTAGGGCTATGGGGAAGAGTATGAGAGAGATACTCGTGGTTCTAGAATGCATGTAGTTTTAGTCACTTTTACACATACAGCTAAGCAGTGGAATTCCCTGCTGGAGTCTATTTCCTGATAGCTATAACCCATCGTCGGCCACATCATTGCTTACCATCAGATGAAGTAGTGGTCAAACGCGAGCATATTTACATGTACACTAATATTATAAAGAGGGAAAATTTGTATTTATGTGTGTGTAGGTATGTTTGTAATGAATAAACTCAAAAACGACTGTGATTACAAAAATTCTTTCACCTGTTGTTATTCAGGGTGAATGTAGCTTTCCAATAAGCTACATTCACCCTGAGTAACATAGGCTATACAAGGTGTAAGGGACAGCCCTCCACAAACACTTGATTGGACAGTTTGTATGGAGAGGCTGAATTTTTTTTTTCGTTTCCTGAAAATTTTGACGTGACAACGTCTTATAAATTGGTTTGCCGGGTGACACTTCAAGAAACTGCGTTACGCTCCGCTCACGTTATGCGCTCACAATGAGAGCGAGTGAGAGGCACGCGTCCCTTCCACTCGGGCATGGTTAGCCCGCCTAAGAGCGAGAGAGACAGACATAAAAAGTGAAAGGCACGCGTCCCTTCCACTCGAAAGTCGTTGTCACGTAAAACTTTCGCCCGTATACCGACTTTACAGGCAACCAATTTTTTTTTTATGGTAGGTTGTTCAGTTTCGTCTACTGAGCAAGCCCTTAAAGTTTGTGGAGGGCTGTCCCTTACAACATTTATTTATAGCCAATGCAAAGCCGGGACGGGCCGCTGGTACATAATAAGAAAAAGCGGTAACTCTTTAGAACAACTTCACAGCTCAGTCACTTGACCATACCGTGACAAATCGATCTTCACACAAGTTTTTGGTCATCTTTGCCTCTGGCTGGCATAACTTAAAGATTTGTTCCTTTGTCTCCAGAGAAGAAAAAGCGGCAGCGGCCGCCAAGTCCGGTGGTGGCGGGGAATCGTCTGAAGCCGCGCTGGCGACCCTCGGCACCAGCATGCCTCCTACAGCTACGAGCACTCCTGGCGTCAACCCATTCACTGGTAAGTCTCATAATATATGCAGTTGTGGCTGGTAAACTTTAAGGGCATTATCACACTAAAGAAGGCGCTAATGATAACAGTGGAATAAAGTACATTGACCTTTTCCTCTCTGCGTAGGTACTCGAAAAATACAATGAATTGCTTTTCATTACTAGATCATGTAAAGGACGATACATGTCGATTCACGACGGTTTTGTCTTTGTTTCCGTTTTTGAAATTAAGAAACAAAATGTAGAAGGGTCAATGACCTTATTCCACGTTGATCTGGCACCTACCTTAAGGTTCTATTACACTACGGGTTATTCATTAAGGAACTGAAAGTTTTGACCTTACCTTGTCTTTATATATTTGAAATTTGTAAATTCGTACGCAAATATCCCGAATTATACACAAAAAGAGAAGATATACAAAACAGATTTACTCTAAGACATAAAAACAGACTAAACATTCCAACTTCACGACTTAAAATGCATTCGTCAAGTACATATGTAATGTCAATAAAGATATATAATAAGCTACCAGAACAATTGAAGAATATAAATAGATATAATATATTTATTAATAAATTAAAGCTATTCCTATTAAACAAAAGCTACTATAACATAAATGAATATATGAATGATAAACTGAAATTGCAATAAATTTTAACTATTTAAATGAAAATTATTTCTACATTTACCTATTTTAATTTTATTATTATACTGACATTGTTTATTATTTTGTTATATTTGAATTTACTTGATTATTTTAATTTGATTATACGTTCTGACTTTAATTATTATTTTTATGTACACACAATAATTAATTTAGTTTTGATTATTTTATTTGTGTAATGTTTGATTTTGAAACCTTTATTTGAAACGATTTGAAACTCTTAGTATGATTTTGATATTTTATACAATGTTGATGTATTATTTGATTATTTTATTTTGATTTTAATGTTTTGACTTTACCAATATTAATTTTATTATAAATTTGACATTGTTTATTAATTTTGTTACATATAAATTTTTATTTGATTTTAATTTGATTATAAGTTTAACGTTATTTATTAATTTGATGTCTATTAATTTGATTAATGTTTCATTGATTTTTTTTTTAGTTTAATTTTATTGTAGGTTTTGACATTGTTTGTTATTTTAATGTTTGATATAGATTATTTTCTTTGATTATTTTAATTCGATTTTGATATTCTATTTGATTTTGATATTTAATTTAATTTTGATGTATTATTTGATTATTTTAATTTTATTTAATGATTTAATTTTTACCTATGTTGCTGTGCCCTTACAGGGTCCATAAATGTTCCTTAGCTCTAAGCCTATTGTAACATCTTTGATCACATTATGGTATGCAAATAAATAAATGAAATGAATGAAATGAAATGAAATGAAATTCAGACTCGTTTTGTCTATGTTTCGACGTATCTAGTCTATGGTTCGACGTATCGCGCAGTGTAATAGGAGTTAAGGACCTTTTACACTGCGCTGAATATCGCGTGCGATATTCCGACTCGTACTATTTTTCATTCATAGAAAAACAGTCTAACCCTTATTACACTACGCGATACGTCGAACCATAGACTAGACTGTCTTTCTATGAATGAAAAATAGTAAGATCGCACGCGATATTCAGCGCAGTGTAATAGGTCCTTTAGTGGGTTGCGAGCAGGAGCGAAGACCGAGGACGCGTGGTAATTTGCAACGTTTTCAACTTGTGTTTGTAGCAACATTTGTGTCGGTAACAGAATGGATTCCGATGAAGGGATACTGCTGTTAGTTTTGTTACTTCGAAGATGCCGCAGAAGAGACTCGCATCAACAAATTTGCAAGCGCGGCGTGTTCGTTGCGCACCCACTCCGCCTGAAGTACGCTCGCAATCCGCTAGAATGTTATAGCCCTAAGTATTTTGCCACTTGCCACACAATTAAATAAAAATATTTCCTCTAAAAATAAAGTGTTATTTATTATGAATTTATGATAGTGTATTACTGAAATAGTCACAACTACTCACAAGTTATATTTGTATGACTAATGGACGTTGTTTACATTCGACAAGCATAAGCTTATGTTGCGGGGGTCTCCCTTATTTGTTAACGATTCCGTGCGGATGGCGCCGCAGAGAGCGCCATGAGTATCTTTTCTGAATGGCGTTTGGCGCCCGAGAGGAGCCAAAATGTTTACCTGTAAAACTATGATAAAATGACATTTTTCTGAGGTTTCCCGTAAATGAAAGTGTCTTTATTTGTCACGCATTTTACGATAACAGTTCGTTTTAGGATATTGCATGAAAACGCACACTCCAGGAGTTGTAAACATTTTCCTCTTCTTCTTTTTTTTTAGTCTGTAGAACATTCTTGCAAGTAGTTATATGCTTTGTGTGATATATGAGGACTAAAGTACCTGCATAATACTATTTATAAGTTATGTTACACATTCTGTGGGTAAACCAGCATAGTGTTAAGTCTTTTGTTCAACCGCTCAGTCGCAATATATGTACGTGTACTCGGACTTAGCTGTTTTATTCCCTGGCTCCGTATATCCCGACATTCCCAAGTGTTCCACTTTGTTTTTGGCTCTAGTATGAAACTTTATCCAAATATATCATTTCGTGTTTAATTAGATACCTTTTGAATTGATTTGTTCGAATCAGATAGAATAGAATAGAATAGAATAGACTTTATTGTACACCAAAAAGTAATACAGCTTATACAAAAACTTCAGTTTGTGAGTACAATTAAGGCGGTCTTATCGCTGAAAGCGATATCTTCCAGACAACCTTAGGATGGATATCTCATTCAAAAGTTACAATTAATACAATGCTAATTTGTTTATAAAATGCTCATGATATAGTGATATCTCTAGCATATCCCGTTCTACAATAAAACGAAAATGAATTGATCAATCAATCAAGCCAAAGAAATACCACAAGGTTTACTTCGGTTTGTACACATAGATAATCACTTCTAAACACTTGAACTATTAAACTGCTTACGTTCGTTGTTGGGTTGTGACTAAAAGAAAAACACATGGAATCAGACGAAAAAGCGATAAATTACACTTCATGGCGGGTGGCGCTCGAGAGGAGCCGTGAAAGTTCCTGGCGCTTGGCACCTCAGAGGAGCCACGAAATATTTGTTCGCCGCCAGGCGCAAAAGTTTGCAAAAATTACACTGCACTGAATCGGTTAATCGAAATAGCGGTTCGTCACACCGCCGATATTCGTTTTTAGGGTTCCGTACCCAATAGGTAAAAACAGAATAAAATAAATATTTAAGTGGGGTTTCCATACAACAAACTAGATTGTTATACCTTTTTTTTTTTGCTAAATACTGAACCCTTCGTACTACACACGAGTCTGTGTTGCACTTGCCCCGATTTTTATAATCTTTTCTAATCTATTATGTGGTATTGTCCGCAGGTCTCCCACACTCCCAGCGTTACCATGAACTACTCCGCCGCCGCCTCGGCCTCCCCGTCTGGGAATACAAAAACGACTTCATGAGACTCCTAAACACACACCAATGCGTGGTCCTCGTCGGTGAGACCGGCTCCGGAAAGACCACACAGATCCCACAATGGTCCGTTGAATTCGCTGCAGTGACCGCGGGCAAATCCAAAGGCGTTGCCTGTACGCAACCCAGAAGAGTGGCTGCCATGTCAGTCGCACAGAGAGTGGCTGAGGAAATGGACGTAGCGTTGGGCCAGCAAGTTGGCTACAGCATCCGTTTCGAAGACTGCTCTGGACCCCAAACTATACTGAAATACATGACAGACGGTATGTTGTTACGAGAAGCCATGTCAGACCCTATGCTGGAACAATATAGAGTTATCCTCCTCGATGAGGCTCACGAAAGAACTCTAGCAACAGATATATTGATGGGTGTCTTAAAAGAAGTCATAAAACAAAGAAATGATCTCAAACTGGTTATCATGTCAGCCACTTTAGACGCAGGAAAGTTTCAACAGTATTTCGACAACGCGCCGCTCATGAACGTCCCTGGTAGGACGCATCCCGTCGAAATATTCTACACGCCACAGCCTGAAAGGGACTATTTAGAAGCAGCTATACGGACGGTTATCCAAATACACATTTGCGAAGAAATTGCTGGAGATATACTACTATTTTTGACGGGACAAGAAGAGATAGAAGACGCTTGTAAAAGAATCAAGCGAGAAATTGATAATTTAGGACCTGATGCCGGTGAATTGAAGTGTATACCGTTGTATTCAACGTTGCCACCGAATTTGCAGCAGAGGATCTTCGAACCGGCGCCACCGAATCGTGCTAACGGGGCCATTGGTCGAAAAGTTGTCGTGTCAACCAATATAGCGGAAACATCTTTGACTATAGACGGTGTTGTGTTCGTCATAGACCCAGGGTTTGCGAAACAGAAGGTGTATAATCCCAGGATCCGCGTGGAGTCGTTGCTTGTGTCGCCTATTAGTAAGGCGTCTGCCCAGCAGAGGGCGGGCCGAGCGGGCAGGACTCGGCCGGGGAAGTGTTTCAGGCTATACACGGAGAAGGCGTACAAAAATGAGATGCAGGATAATACGTACCCGGAGATTTTAAGGTGATTGGTGGTATTCGAGGTTTTTTTTTCTTATTTAAATTAAGAGCTTAAAGAGAGAACTAAAGGGATTAGGCGCACAATGCCACATTCGTAAAATGACATATTGACTCAAAATACTATATCGCAAAACGCCACATTAGCAAAAGGCAATCTTCGCAAAATGCCACTTTCGCATAATGCCAAAATGACATTTCGCTTTTTCACTCAGTATTTTTTATTTGGACATATGTTTATAAGAAAAAAAAGCCCACTACAAGAAGTAAATAAGTAATTTTTTATTTTATTTTAATTCACGTAAATCGCACATATGCGATAATTTGACTGGCCTGTTGGTCTAGTGGTTAGTGACCCTGACTGCTATGCCGGAGGTCGTGGGTTCGATTCCCACCCAGGACAAATGTTTATGTGATGAGCACAATCATTTGTTCTGTGTCTGGGTGTAATTTATCTATAATATGTATGTATTTAGAAATATATAAGTATGTTTATCAGTTGTCTAGTACCCATAACACAAGCTCTGCTTAGCTTGGGACTAGACGGCGTTGTGTGATAGTTGTGGAATATTATTATATTATTATTTATTATTATTATTAATTATATTTTTTTTAGAATGTGACATTTTGAGAAAATTCATTTTGCGAATGTGGCATTTTGCTAGTGTGGCATATTGCGAAATGTCATTTTGCGAATGTGGCATTTTGCGTCAATATGTCATTTTGCGAATGTGGCATTGTGCGCCTAATCCAACTAAACTACTACTACTAAACAGAGGCACACGTGGACCATATCTGATTTGTACGTAGAACGACGTCGCGTGGCGTGGATCTAATGAAGCTCTGCAAGTCTATACCCTATTCGTGATATGATTAGACAAAGAAACCTGTCTGTCTGTTCAACCGATTTTATCTTCTATTCCGTAGATATAAGGATGACATTAAAAGCAAACAAGTAGTTACAATACCAACTATTAACTGCAGCCGCCATTTGTCATGCCACCAACGTAATAAAAGTCAAAATCGGTTGAACGGACAGTAATGAAAGGTTTTCATAAATGTCTAATGTTATTTGGAACAGAGTATAGTTGCCATATAAAATGTATGGAGACCGACCGATCTCTGAAATTTTAACTTGCATCTGAATGTCTAATATTCTCAATTCAGATAAGAAAAGGTATTCTAATGCCTTGACCACACGTACCGAGTAAACGGGCGAGACAATGCTCTCGGCCGAGTACTCGGTACGTGTAAACACAGAGTCGAGTCGAGCAAAGCGGCGAGACATCACCTCGGCACCCGTTTTACTTAAGGCCGATTGTCCACCCTCCGGTTTCCCCGCACTGTCACGCTCGCTCACTCGACAGGTCTGAACGTAAACTGTCTCTCCACTCGGCCACATGATTGTCACTTTGTATATTTTTTAATAACCTTTTTACGTTCAATCGTGTCAGAATTGTAGTCTCTTTGACTGCTTCAGTCTAAACTGACTGTGCCAAGAACGAAACATGTGTGAACAGCTACTCGCTTACGTCACTGTCTCGGCCGAGAACCATTTTACTGTCTCGCCTTTTACTCGGTACGTGTGATCAAGGCGTAACAACACCGTAATATTATGACTGGCCTGTTGGTGTAGTGGTTAGTGGGCCTGGCTGCTATGCCAGAGGTTGTGGGTTCGATTCCCATCCAGGACTAATGTTTGTGTGATGAGCATGATCATTATTTGTTTGTCTGGGTGTAATTTATCTATAATACATATTTGTATGTAAGTACAGATACCGGCACGGATCTTGAGCGCTGGCTTCAAATGGGCAGAAGTCAAATTTTCAGTCTTTTTAGTGGTACGAAGTGAGATGTGGTGGCGGGGAGTTTCAGTGATTGGCTCGCCGCGCCGTCGTGTCATAGACGTCACTCGCGATTCGTTCCCTGCGCTTGCTGCATGTATCTAACAACGACGACAATTGGTCCCCACTCTGATGCACTATGATTGATGATTTTATGCTCTTATCCATCCTAAGGTTGTCTGGAAGATATCGCTTTCAGCGATAAGACCGCCATAATTGTACCCACAAATTGAAGTTTTTGTATAAGCTGTGTTACTTTTTGGTGTACAATACAGTCTATTCTATTCTATTCTGACGCCGAGCGCTCAAGATTCGTGCCGGTACCAGTAATAAGGATCACCAGCACTGACCACTCCGTCTCAATTTGTCTTGTCACATCTACCGGAACCTTGAACTCTCCATTCTTTATAGAGCCTTGGAGCCGGAGTCACTTGAGCTAACTGGACGCACAATTGTTGCCCTTGCAGATCAAACTTAGGCTCTGTAGTTTTGCAGCTGAAGAAACTTGGAATCGATGACCTGGTGCACTTCGATTTCATGGACCCGCCCGCCCCGGAGACGCTAATGAGGGCTCTGGAGCTGCTGAATTACCTGGCGGCGTTGGGTAAGGAGGATTACTCTTGTTCTAATTTTTTTTTTTGTAATTTTTCGCGTTTTATTGTAATTTTTAGGGTACCGTAGTTCAAAAAAAACCGGAAGCCCTATAGGGTCACTTTGTTGTATGTCTCAGACCCTTTATCTCGGGAACGCGTGGAGGTATCGAGTTAAAATTAAAACCATATACTCAAGTCTGCGGTCTCTTGAAGCTGCGAAAAAAACAAACTTCCAAGTTTATAAAAAAAAAAAGATATGGCCGTTTATGTCGCAAAAAACGTATATTTCAACACTATCAAGGGGATAAAAAAAATTGGATACTTCCCGTTGACCTAGAATTCTGGAAATTGCCTTGAAGCAAAGTCTTGTAGCACAAGTATAGGAAAAAATCTGAAAACTGTAAAATGGTTACGTCACAAAAAAAATGGTGATTCGGAAAAATCTTCGTAACTCAATTCGGAAATTGAACTGTTTTCATATAGTCCAAGATCCGAGGGCCGCCAGACGTCACGTATTTTCTCACGAACGAAATGTGAACGATTGAGTTTGATCGAGTACTGTTAGTATGTACTAAGAACGCAAGCTTCTATCTGCTAGCTTGCTTAGACGGCCAATTTTTAGGTATCAGGTAATCAAGGTACATAAATATAGTACTTACTTCACGTAAATTCTCCAAGCTGATTTTTACGTATATTTTAAGCAATATCTTTAAAATCAAGTCGCCAATACTTCCAAACACATTCCGTGGGCCGTATTGCTTTACAGACGCTTTAAAGCTCCCAAAATAATGACATAACTTCACGTAAATTCTCATGCTTGATTTTTGTATATGTTCACCAGAAAACTATTATAAAACCTTTTACGAGAAGACAGACCGATCCAAGGGGCCAATCATCCCCTAAACTCAATTTAATATTCAAAATAATACAAAAAATTATCTGTGATTTAAACAACGTTCCTGGAACAATTGATTTAGATGCTGCCAGGCACTAACTGTTAATTAACAATTATTATGTTGAGTAAGTGAAAAACTAAACCAAAGTTTTGTTTCTATTTACCCCTGAGTTTTTATTCACCCTGTTTTACGGTACTTTGTTCTTATTTTTTTTTTTGTAACTTTTCGCCTTTTATTATACTTTTTTTTAAGGTTCCGTAACCAAAGGGTAAAACTGGACCCTATTACTAAGACTCCGCTGTCCATCCGTCTGTCTGTCCATCTGTCAACTTTGCTATAACAACATACTAAAAACAATAAAATACATATTTAAGGTCCCCTACAACAAACGTGATTTTGTTGCCATATTTTTAGGGTTCCGTAGCCAAATGGCAAAAAACGGAACCCTTATAGATTCGTCATGTCTGTCTGTCTGTCTGTCTGTCTGTCTGTCTGTCTGTCTGTCTGTCTGTCCGTCCGTATGTCACAGCCACTTTTTTCCGAAACTATAAGAGCTATACTGTTGAAACTTTGTAAGTAGATGTATTCTGTGAACCGCATTAAGATTTTCACACAAAAATAGAAAAAAAGCAATAAATTTTGGGGGTCCCCAAACATAGAACTGAAACTCAAAAAATTTTTTTTCATCAAACCCATGCGTGTGGGGTATCTATAGATAGGTCTTTAAAAATGATACTGAGGTTTCTAATATCATTTTTTTCTAAACTGAATAGTTTGCGCGAGAGACACTTCCAAAGTGGTAAAATGTGTGTCCCCCCCCCTCTAACTTCCAAGATAAGAGAATGATAAAACTAAAAAAAATATATGATGTACATTACTATAAAAACTACCAACGAAAATTGGTTTGAACGAAATCCAGTAAGTAGTTTTTTTTTAATGCGTCATAAACCGAAAAAACACACTATTATTAAAACATCGATCAAAGTTACAACACATTACAAGAACTTTTATATTATGCTACTTGCTGCTATGGAACCCTTCATGGGCGAGTCCGACTCGCACTTGGCCGGTTTTTTGCTATGGAGGACGGTACGGAACCTTTCGTATTTGGTCGGTTTTATATTCATAAATCATCTAACGTTTCGAAACTTAATGTCTAGGAACCAAAAATTCAACGACATGTGACATCCCGCACTGGGCCTGCGTGATGGATAACGGCCCAATCCCACTCCTAGAGAGGAGGCCTGAGTCCCAGCAGTGGGAATATTATATGGATTACGGATGATTATTTATGCTTAACTTGTCCAACACATCTTTCAGACGACGACGGCAATCTGACAGACTTGGGCGCCGTGATGGCAGAGTTTCCCCTCGACCCTCAGCTCGCCAAGATGCTGATCGCCAGCTGCAACCACAACTGTTCCAACGAGATCCTCTCCATCACTGCCATGTTGTCAGGTAAGATCCAAGAAGTTTTACTACTTCTTTTTTTTTATTACTAATGATAGGCTTGCGTTTGACCACCATCTCACCTGGTGGTAAGCGATGATGTGGACGACGATGAAGCACGCTTGCTTAGAAGAAACCTATTCACTCTCGACTTAAAGACTCCTCCGTCTACTGAGCAAGCCCTTAAAGTTTGTGGAGGGCTGTCCCTTACACAATTTATAATCTTTAACACGCAAATGTACTTCTTGCATTACTCTTGTATTTTTTCATGACTATTCTTGTCCATTTCCAGTCCAGCAATGCTTCGTGCGGCCCAACGAGGCCCGCAAGGCGGCCGACGAGGCCAAGATGAGGTTCGCGCACATCGACGGCGACCACCTCACGCTACTCAACGTCTACCACGCTTTCAAACAGAGTGAGTACACACACGCACTAGTAGAGACCGTCATACACTAGTAGAGACTCACACACACTCTAGTGAAGACTTTCACACACTAGTGAAGACTTTTATACACTAGTTGGTATCATTACACGCTAACAGAGAACATCACACTCTAGTAGACACCATTACATTCTAGTAGAGACCATCACAAGTGTGTACTAGAGCCCATCACTCAAGTAGGGACCATCGCACTCTAGTAGATGCCAAAATTCTTTAGTGGACACCATCACACCTGTAGCGACATCTATGGCGCCACATAAGAACTACGAAGAAAGTACGAAATCCTGCATCGCGCAATCAAAGTTCTCCACGATTTGAACATATAATAATTATCTTGCCTAACTGTACCTGTAATCATAGTATTAAGCTTTTTGAAAAATAAATTATTATTATTATTATACAAGGTGTCGTTTTGAAGCTTTCTTTCACACACACAAACACGGAACAATAAAGGGCGTTTTCACACACACTAACTCGCAACGATAGTTTCATAAATAATGTATCATCCAATCATCCCGCACGCCACACCCTAGCCACGCCCCCGCGGCTATCGATCAATCGAATTAGTTTAGTGTAATTAAAAAATAAAATAACAAGTATTACTGATTATTGACCAGGTATCGTTTTTTCACATGATTATTTATAAGTTTTATTACAACCTCCTAAAATATTATGCAGTTTTAAAACTGCACCTTGTATACGACAGCCGGAAATCACCTATCGGGCAGTAGCTCTCCACACTATGACACCTGTCTGATTGAAGGATTCTCCTTTTTCAAAGGAAGTATGTGGGGACTTTACTCTCTGTTCCCATACCTCCAAACACCCAAGTAAAGATCTTCAGACACCCGTAGGAAACACACTAACAGAGATCATTACAATCTTGTTGTGATTCCCACACTCTAGAGAGAATTCAAGTATTACGTAACGCAAATTGGGGGAGAGGGTCTTGTAAAACGTTACGGTGCGTTACAAGGACGGGAGGGGGAGAATTTAAACAACGCGTTACGTAATTTTTTTTTTTTAATAAAAAAGCTAAGGAATCAGAATCTTCCAAATCAGCAACCTTTTTCGTTTGTTTTACGGGGCGACCTTCCCCTCAATAGTATTGTACGTTACTTTTATCTTTGTTTCCTAAGTTGGCAAACCTTTCGTTAACATAATTGTGACTATAATGGTCACTTAAATGCTACGTAACGTTTAGGAAGGGGGAGGGAGGGGTACAGGAAAACGTTACATGGGGGGAGGGAGGGTCAAAAATTGCGTTACGTAATACTTGAACGCTCTTCTAGTAAAGACCAAAGCGGACAAGTGTGCATTAGACTATCACAAGTGGGCACCAGAGATCGTCACACACACGCTTGGAGAAAAATCAACATTTGCGTTTTCACCCCTTAAAAAAGGGGGGCGTAACTATCTTCATTTTGATAATGAATTCCATTTGTATAATGTTTCAGACATGGAGGACCCCCACTGGTGCTACGACAACTTCATCAACTACCGCTCGCTCAAGTCGGGCGACAACGTGCGTCAGCAACTCAGCAGGATAATGGATAGGTACGTCACTTTCCACGCCTGTCTGACGTCATCGTCTTATTGCCTTTATCCCGTTTTTAGGGTTCCATAAAAAACAGAACCCTTTTAGGATCACTTTGTTGTGCGTCTGTCTGTCTCTCTGTCTGTTAAGGCCCAAGCGCCCGAAAAGTGCCATAAAACTGACTTTCTGAAGCCTACTCCTCGGTAACAGCCAGGTTAAATAGGTTTGAAAAAAATATATGTTTATTATAGATTCATGAACAACATTAATAACAATTGATTTTTTCGTGCTATTAATACTTTTGTCAAAAAAAATATTTTGCAATTTCGCAACTTTTCCCTACTCCTTCGCAATGGCTTGGATCTTTAGAAAAATTTTTACACATAAAAATTGGTGGTTAAATATTTATATATATATACTTTATTGTACATCAAGATTATAAATTTACAAAAAGAAAACCATATAATAAAAACACACAATTGGCGGCGTTATCGCTCTAGGCGATTTCTTCCAGGCAACCTTGAATGGACAGGGATTGCCTGAATATTCTTCAAAGTGGACATAGCATATTATGTAAATCAATCAATATTTCTGAAAGAAAATGGATTTAAAGGTCAGCCGCGCGCTTTCCGGGCGCTGCTGGCCGCAAATAAATGCACAGATTTGCGTACTGCCGCCTAGGCGGGTGCGAGAGGTGCGTTCACATAATTTTGGCCAGATGGTTCAAGGGACTATAAGCCTTAAGACCCTTTACCTCGGGAACGCGTGGAGGTATCGAGTTGAAATTAAAACCAGGCATGAGGTCCTTGAAACTGAATAAATCAAACTTCTGAGATAACGAAAAAAAAAAGATACAGCCATTTATCTCGCAAAAAACGTGTATTTCAACACTCAAGGGAATCAAAATTCATCCCTCCATCCCGTCCTCATACCTCGGCTAGTTGGCAGAATTCTTTTAGGGCACTAGGCCCTATTTCTGTAGCTCGCTGTCCGGCCGTCCGGTAACAGTCCGGACCAAGCCCAAGTCGTCGACGGCGCGCACTGTTCCCGCGCGCCTCAAGGAGTTGTCAGCAACAGCAGGGACCCAGCCGGGTCGAAGCCTACTGGGGCCAGGGTTATCCGAAAGAGAGCTCGAGCCCCGGTATGAAGGCTTGAAGGAACGGGATGGATTTTTTAGTCAGTAAGAGTCTGACACTATCTCCCGCTCCGCCCAAAAGCGGGGGTTGTCATTGGAATTGGATAATTTTTCCCACCATAAAAAAGGCCCTATTTCTGAGCATGAGGCTATGGGCTGTGTGGTCGTTGCAATGGACCAAAGTTTTTACATGCTGTGTTTTCTGATCTAATGTATGTAAATATCGTCTGTTTCAGGTTTAACTTAAAGCGAACAAGTACAGAGTTCACAAGCAAGGACTATTATATAAATATAAGGAAAGCACTAGTTAATGGATTCTTTATGCAGGTAATACTTTAATTTTTTTTTAAATAAATCATTATTTTTTTTAATTTGATATAAACTAGTGCTTGACTGCGATCCCACCTGAATCCCACCTGAATTAGATACTTGAAATCGATTCCTAGGTCATCAAGCAGGTTTTATATGTGTAAGTTCTCCACGCGATTAGAATGTACTTAAACAACAGACCGAAATGGCTCGTGAACGGCGCGCGTGCTGCGCCAGATCTGCAGCCTGATTCACGTAAAATCAAACAAGCCAAATACCGTTGAAGTTTTATAGTCGTACGATCGAAGTCCTATCCAAAAGCGGTGTTCACGATCTATCGACTTATTTCCAGTTACAGTAATAAGTATTCTACCAGGATAATTTAATACAGATTTTTTTTGATCGACGAATTTCAAACGACTTTGAAATCGGTGTCGTTCAAACTCGATTGATGGATGTGAATACGGAAATGGTCTAAACGACTAAATCGCTACGATATCGTTACGGTTTTCATTACGCGGGCTACTGGACGCACCTTAAAACCGCCTAACACTGAAAGTGCAGTTCTCTACTGTACAGTAGACAACTCGCGCAATGAGCATTTAATAAGCGACCAATGTCGAAGGATAGGAACATTAGCCTGCTGCGGTCTTCCCGTCCCATTAAAATTTGGGGGTATCCAAGACTAGAGTGAATAGGCTCTTAATAAACTAGTGCGCCTCACCATCAACGATTGCATCACTGCTTACCATCAGGTGGGATCGCAGTCAAGCATTAGTTTTCTAGAATTCGTTAGACCTTGGTACGCACGATCCTGATAGTTTTGCTCAGCAATGCGTTTTCGGTCGAAGTTACTGTTGATTTTGGCGCAGTCATGATATAACTGCTCTATTTGATACATTGCAGGTAGCCCACTTGGAGCGGACAGGCCACTATCTGACGGTGAAGGACAACCAGGTCGTACAGCTGCACCCCAGCACGTGCCTGGACCACAAACCCGACTGGGTCATCTACAACGAGTTCGTCCTCACCACCAAGAACTACATCAGGACCGTTACCGACATCAAACGTGAGTAGGAACTGCTCATTCTCTTCTGCAGTCATTGAGTGTCAGGAATAAATTTGACTCGAAAAGTTGTTGTAGCCGTTGTTCAGACATTTTGTTCGCGAATAAAAACAAATATCTGGTCGACACAAGGACTCGCACACCACTACGCCACTATAGTGCCGCGCGGCCTGCCCGCTGGTTTCGAGAACGGCTCTGCGTTATCGCGCCGCCGCCGCCACGCTGCCCGCAAGATTCGAGGCAGAGGCTTTAGTCTAACTAGTGCTTAGTGGCTCTAAGCGAGAGGTCGTGGTTTCGGATTCCACCCAAGATTAATGTTTGTATGATGAGCACGATCATTTGTTCTGTGTCTGGGTGTAATTTATCTATAACTAGCTTTTGCCCGCGCGGTTTCGCTCCCGCTCTTCTCTACTATACCCTACTCTAACCTACCCTATCCTACTCTACCCTACTGTACCCTACTCTACTCTACCCTACTATTCTTCTAACTTCTACCCTACCAAACTTCACATAAACCATCTACTAAATAGTCCGAACAAAGCCTAAACATTTGGATTAGATAGGTGAGCCCGTTCTTGAGTTATAAAATTACAACGAAAAGTGGCATTGATTTATATATATAACTACGTATTTAGACTGCTGGTTTCTGGGAATAGGGTACAGGAACCTCATCACAATGCGAGCCGTATCGAGGAGTACTGCCTTCTGTATCAGGCCCTTGATCCAACCGCGCAACGACAGCTTCGACAGACGGTCGTCGACATTTTTATTGTTTTCTATTGTTTTCATAATTTAACCTATTTAAAGTATCAATTAATACATCTCCCATCTTTCTTTCCACAGCGGAATGGCTGCTCAAAATCGCGCCGCAATACTACGAACTGAACAACTTCCCACAATGCGAGGCGCGGCGGCAACTCGAGCTGTTACAGGCGCGGCTCGAGTCAAAGGCGTACCAGGAAGGCTTCTAAATACCAACATACATCGACTGGGGTCTACCGACAAGATATATACGTCACAGGATTTGTGAAAACAACTAAAGCTTTTGTAATCCAATCAATCTTGCGAGGGTTATTGTTAGAGGTCGGAATTAAGAAGAGTTATTTATTTAAACTTCATGTATAGTACAGTACAATTCACAAATAATGGCGGCCGTGAAGTTTGCGCAGAAGGCTGCGCAGTAACTGGTTTTAGGAACCAAATGGCGACGCGCGTGTGCGAGAAGAGTGTAGTATGCGCGAGCGTTCGCAAAGGTTAACTACACCGCCATCATTCGTGAATTGTACTGTAGTGGTACATAGGCGGACTTAATGCAACAAGGCATTCTCTACCAGTCAACCTTTGGGTTAAAAAAGACAACACTGTGGTAGGTTTGCACAATAAACAATAAACAGATACTTCAAACGATAATAGTAAACTAATAAATACTATGAAAAATATCAAATGACTAGCTTTTGCTCACAGCTTCGCCTACGTAGGTACATAAAATATAGCCTATGTCATTCAGGAATAAAGCACCTTTCTATCGGTGAAAATTTTAGAAATCGTTTCAGTACTTTCAGAGATTACCTCCTACAAACAAAACAAATTTTACCTCTTTATAATATTATTATAGATGAATGTAGGTATAAAAATATGATGTTAAGTTAAAAAAAAAAATCTAGTAGAATTAATCATGAATTTAAAAAAAAAAACAATTATTTAACTAATTTCACATGATTAAAATATGTAATCAAAAAATTGGTTCAGTACAAGTACTTATATAACTTTTGCGTTTCATGTAAGAATTCCCTTCGTCGTTGGCTCCCCTGCCTGTGTACAGAAAAAAATAAATAAAAAAAATGGTTGCCTGTAAAGTCGGTTTTACGGGCGAAGATTTTACGTGACAACGTCTTTTTCTCGGTAGAATATTTATTGATATGAATATAATTAAATTGCACAATAGGAACAAGGAATTGAATGAAAATAGTTGAGTGGGAGAGAGACGCAAGGCATTCGGCGGGCCTCTCTCTCGTTCGGTGACTCATCGTAACGTTACCGAGCGTTACACTTTTTCATAAGTGACTCCCAGCCGCAACCTAATTTAAGACGTTGTCACGTCAAAAGAAAAGAATTGCCTACTCTAGCTAAATTGTTGCATGAATTGCGAAACAAAATCGATTTTAACAGTAATCGCAACTCTTTATAGAGAATTGTAAGCGGAATGAGATTGTATTTTAAAAAAGCAGGTCTAAAAGGAAGAATGTAGAGAGCAGTTGTGGCCAAGTGGTAATAGCTCCGACTAGGTTGCGGGTTCAAATCCAGCCAGGCGCATTACTTTGTGTAATTTATTTCATTACCACTGCTCTCAAAACGGTGAAGGAAAACATCGTGAGAAAACTGGCATATCCTAGAACCAAAAATTCGAAGACATGTAACATCCACCAACCCGCACTGGGCCCGCGTGGTGGATTACGGCCCATTCCCTCTCCTAGAGAGGAGGCCTGAGTCCCAGCAATGGGAACATTAAAAGGGCTGATGATGATAATGTAGAGAGGAACGATATTGTGGCGTGGCGTTTTCAGTATTTGAAAGAATTGCAGGACAATCGAAATGGAGCCCAGCGTCCTATACTTTATTCAAAAATAGTTCTTACAGTTAAAAAAAGAAAAAGAAACAATTACAAGGCAATTGTTAAAAGTAACGAAATATCAATTAATCTCTCTAATATTAAGTACCGTATAATGGGGGGAATAGAGACAAAACTTTGGTTTGGTTTTTCACTTTAAAACCTTACTATCGGGCTCTAACAAAGCATCGATTTTTTAGAATAACAATTCATTAATAAATTGATATAGTTAAATGCTGCAAAAAATATTTAAATATCGAGAAAATACCCTTTAAAGTTTTGTCTCTATTCACCCCATTTTACTGTACCTAATTTCATTGCTAAAAATATAGCAACACTTTCTGTATTGCCAATATTACGGTGAAGGGAATTCTTATGTGTAACGCAATGTAGTAAATAAATAAATAACTACCTAATTCCGGCTTATGGCGAAAACTAACGATGACTCTTTGAAAAGATATCCTGTAAAGTTCTTAAGATATGACAAGTTTGTTTAGAAGTTCGTAATATATGTCGATTCAAACAAATCCCGTTGGGAGCAAGGCTTATTTATGTTCACATAAGTAAATAAAAAGATAGGTAACAAGAAGTGTTTTTGTTTTTATTTATTAAAACTTCATGCAACACAGTGGTACAAAGGCGGACTTAATGCCTTAGTGTTCGGCCATAGCGGCAGCGCGGTGCGGGCGGCGGCGCGGGTGATAGAGCCTCTCCGAAGTAGGCTTGTTGAAAAAATATCGATATTTTTGCTTCGATATTCGTTGCATTTTTGCAACGAATACCATGTGCAAGTTTTTATGCGCACCTCTGTATTTCTCGCACAGCTGGCGTATAGCAAAAATGGCATCCGTTGTACCCCGACCCTGGCATAAAACCAAATTGGTTCTGTGAAATTTCTCTCTTCTCTCAGACGCCTTTCAATAACTTTCTCCCAGGCTTTCATAGTATGTGACAGTAGCTTTATTCCTCTACTAGCTGCTGCCCGCGACGTCGTCTGCGTGAAGCCTCTATAACACTAAAAATACCTAAGGTGCCAGTGTCGCTATATCATTATAAATAAACAACTTTTAAAATAGCATTATAATATAAGTTTTTCTCGCAAACGAAGCTAGTGAAGAGAGTTATATGGGAATCCTGCTGAGTTCAGTCATAAGATGTGACTGAAGGAAATAGAGGAAATAATGCAGGAATACATTCCAGGACACAAAAGAGTAAAAATACGTATAAAGGTATCATACCTTACAAGACTTCCCTATAAACTACGTTGGTACGGATACTGCCAGAAGCCAAAATGTAAAGAGAGTCAGGACTGGTGGCGCAGGAGCAAGTGACGTACAGTTGCCCGTGTGAGAAGCAACTCGTCCTGAGGTTGACACCCGCTGCCCACAGTGTCTGCCCCTGCGACTTATTGATGGTCATCGCGAAGCAAACACACACGGGGAACTGTACGCGCTTGAACTGGAACGGGAAGTTATGGGGTATGAGGGGAATGCGTGGTATAAATACTGCCTCGCTGACGCCACAACCCGTAAGAATATCCGCCTCAATGGTGTGTCTGTGTGGAGCGAGATGACTTTGAGGCGGGTCCCGTCACAACTTCGAAGCATAATCGGGACACCGACCTTCAGCTTGATGGTATGCGCCGGAAGTCCTCTTGCTGACAGGGAGTTCAGAAATTCCACGGAATAACGTGTGGCATCATCTTGCTCGATAACAGTGTTTATCGAGGTGTAGACCACTTAATTCTTCTCAATTTTCGAGAGAATGCATTCGTTAATTGCTGCAGCCTGATCATTTTTGGGCGTCAAAATGGCCCACTCACACACCCAAGAATTCTGTTGGTGCGGTATACGACTGATATCCCCGTACACACAGTGAATGAGTTTTTCTAAGCTGGATACCACTCTACCCAGAGACTCTGGAAGTACCACCTATCCACCTCTCTCTTCTGGTAGAGTGCCTTCGTCAAGACTTAGAAGGACATCGGAGAATTCTTGAGCACGTGCATTGCCGCCGAGCCGAGCTCTCATATTAATGGTCAAGCGTAGTGTACGAACTCGTGACCACAACGAAGATCGTTTCGACGAAGCATTCATCTCGTCAGCCCTCGATCCCCGCGTCACCTCGAGAAGTGTTTGCCGGAAATCGCCACTGAACAGAACTGTGACACCATCCATCAAATGTTAGTTCCTGCGGATGTCCTGCAGGGTTCTGTCCACGACCTCAATTGCCTTCCCATTGGCCATCGTACACTCATCATCAGAGAGCAGTCCTTGAGCACGTGTCCCTTATCGCTGTTATGTGACACACCACAAACAGGCAGCGCTCTCTAAATCGATGGCAATTTTTAACACGGCATGTGCTGTCTTGCCTTCCGGAAGCAGTGTGGCAGCGATTCCTGACGACGCTACCGCAATAGCAATTTTGCCTTGGCGCCTGACCTCTGCAAGTATGCCAGTGGTAACAAATGTTTTTCCTGTTCCACCAGGAGCATCCAAGAAAAACATTTTACCCTGGTTTTGCCCAACGCTTTCAAGGACGGTGTCATAAATTTGTTTTTGCTCTCAAGAGAACAAAGCGACATGGTAATTTCGTATGGTGGTTATTTCGCCCGGATCGTAATTTGTTTCAGCGTTATACTGCCGATTTCCACGGTCTTGATGTGGTGATGATAAGAGAGCTGGTAACCCATATTCGATCAGTGGATTGCCGCCGATAGTAATGACCACATCTTGAAGTGAACTGAGACAGGTGTTCAGCACGCGTTCATCAGTTACTTCGTCTCTAGTAGCACGCCTCAAAGCTCGTAGAAAATCTTCAGACAGAAGATGGCGTTACTTCTCTCACAAAGCTACCGGGTTCGCGACTCCACAAAACACCAAGATGACGGCAAGTAGATGACGCATGTGGCTGGGACTGTCACTGACGCTTGCCTCCACGAGGGTGTCATCCCAATTAGGCAAAAGGCTGCGCGGTAAGTGGGATACTCCACGCCATTAAATGTCCTCAGAAAAGCGGAAGACGTTGAGCCTGGGACAGTGTGATGTAACAACCGCAGGAAATAGCATTCGCCACTATTCGAGTGCACGGTATAAACCCTACCCAATGCGGTGTCCTTGAAAATTCCCGGAAAACCTTCCACAGCACCTCCTCGTCGATGTTGGTTGAATAGACCCCTTTGCTTGTCGTACATGTAATATGAAGGCACCTCGTCATACGTAAGGGATTTCGCAAACTGGTCGACTTCACAGAGTCTGAGAAATGCCACCATGTAATACCTAATACCGCATTTTTAGGGTTCCGTAGCCAAATGGCAAAAAACGGAACCCTTATAGATTCGTCATGTCTGTCTGTCTGTCTGTCTGTCTGTCCGTCCGTATGTCACAGCCACTTTTTTCCAAAACTATAAGAGCTATACTGTTGAAACTTTGTAAGTAGATGTATTCTGTGAACCGCATTAAGATTTTCACACAAAAATAGAAAAAAAGCAATAAATTTTGGGGGTCCCCATACATAGAACTGAAACTCAAAAATTTTTTTTTCATCAGACCCATGCGTGTGGGGTATCTATGGATAGGTCTTCAAAAATGATACTAAGGTTTCTAATATCATTTTTTTCTAAACTGAACAGTTTGCGCGAGAGACACTTCCAAAGTGGTAAAATGTGTGTCCCCCCCCCCCCTCTAACTTCTAAAATAAGAGAATGATAAAACTAAAAAAAATATATGATGTACATTACTATAAAAACTACCAACGAAAATTGGTTTGAACGAAATCTAGTAAGTAGTTTTTTTTTAATGCGTCATAAATCGAAAAAAATACACTATTATTAAAACATCGATCAAAGTTACAACACATTACAAGAACTTTTATATTATGTTACTTGCTGCTACGGAACCCTTCATGGGCGAGTCCGACTCACACTTGGCCGGTTTTTTTTTATTGTCTTCCTCAACTCTGCTCAAGATTTTGAGGGTTTTGTTGGAACTTGAATTTGTCAAAACGAACTATAATATGAAGAAAATGCACATTACCATCTATGAATTTTAAGAATAAATAACTACTAACCTCGCCAACATGATCAAATTTAAATGATTAATTTCCAAAAACTGTTAACATAAACTTGATTTGATTTTAATAAAATCTCATAGATGGCGCTGCTTTAAAATTGTGTTTATACTACAGGTCGCGCGATGAATCAAGATCGCTCGGCAAAAGTGGAAGGGGCATGCGCAGTATTCAATTCTACGGTCTATTTGGCGACGTACGGGCGGGTGTGCGCCGTCGGCTACACGTCATTGGTAGATAGAGTCGCTCTTCAATTCCCGCGTTGCGTTCTCGCCTCTCATTGGATACTGTTGTACTTGGGTACTGTTGCATACAGCTTGTGTTATCGTAATTGTAATACGTAGTCGTAACAAAAAAAAATGGTTAAAAATAAAGTTTTAAAACGGCTAGCCAAACAAATGGTTTACGACGTGAATTTTTACGTTAAAGAAAGAAATTAAGGATTTTTTTTTTAAATTTTATGTTTTATTAAAAAAAAAATATATTTTTTTGAATTTACCTACTTACAAGATAAATTACAATAAAAACTAGTGTTATTATAAGTTATGTTACTAAGGTTCAAACATACGAAATTAAAAATAAAATCCTAACAAACTAAGAATTTCTGTGCGCAATTGTACACATGCGCCGATTGCCCCCACTACTTTCACCGAGCGATCTTGATTCACCGCGCGACCTGTACTAACATTCATTAAACTATGTTTCTCTGCCCAAGTTACTTTAATGGCGTAGTTTTTATAGTGTGAAGCTAGATAATAGCATGACTTACTCAAAAACAACATTTATATATGCGTCGTTAGATTACACGCAGTCACAGAATGCGTGAGAAAAATAAAGATTCACAGCTCCTCCCCCGTAGGTGATAGCGTGATAATATGTAGCCTATGTGTTGACCCGACCTCTTAGTAATATTCATGCAAAATTTGAAGTAAATCCATGCAGTACTTTTTGAGTTTATCCCGGACATACATACAGACAAACAGACAAAAATTCTAAAAACTATATTTTTGGCTTCGGTATCGATTGTAGATCACGCCCCAAGTATTCTTTTTAAAAAATATTCAATGTACAGTTTTGACTTTCCTACGATTTTATTATATGTATAGATAATTGTTGCACTCAAGCACATCACCTTTGTTTTTAAAGATGGGCAACAAGGAACTGCTGCACCAATCATCAGGTATGGCTTCTTCCTGCAACAACTTATTGAAGAACAAAGCTAACCACGTCCAATCATCCACTCGCAATAACTTCCACACTTCAACTGGTATTCCATCTGGACACTGCTATTCTTACTTCATCCTACACCTAGGCTTAACTAAATGAATTGTGTGTTTATTTGTTTATCCTCATAACGGAACGCCTTAGGGTCAACTCACACCGAAAGAGCGGCGAAGGGCAGCGCAGTTTCAGTGTCATATGAATTTTAACTTTATTTTCGTTTCTATAATACTTATTATCGCATGAATTCCCCGGAATTCCTGCGGCGCCGCGGGCATCCGCGCGACTCGTTCGAGTTTCTCATGCGATAATAAGTATTATGTTAATGATTATAAAGTTAAAATTCATATGAAACTGAAACTGCGCTCCGCTTCGCTACCCTTCGCCGCTCTTTCGGTGTGAGTTGACCCTTACAGCAATTACACCTATGGAGCACTGTTTATTCAAAATCAGCCACTTTTAATCATGAGCGCAGTGAAGTGGTCGTCATCATGGAGGGGCGTAGCGCGGCTGTGGGTTACGTACGCTCGCTTCTGCAGCTTCAGGCAAGCGGTGAATGAATACAATTAATTATTATTTTAAGACCGAAAATCTCGGAAAGTTACCGATATATCTATTTATTTATATATTATTTCTAGGCAAGCGTGCTCCAACGTCGACCACATCATCGCTTACCATCCAGTGAGATCATCAAACGCAAGTCTATCAATAATAATAAAAAAAAATATTACACGCTCAAAAAAAAAAAAAAATATTTGGGCAATAAAATAAAACACTTGGACAACAATAACCAACTATATTTGGAACAACTTCCACCCTTCACAAATCATAGCATACACTCGTCTATACACCGCAAAATTTTGATCGTTTTAATCCCGTGGAGGGTCGATCCCGCCTACAGAGTCGAATGACCTGTAGGTAGTAGTCGCCGTTGCATACTAACTACCTATAGGTCATTGGACTCTCTCAGCTGACGTTTTCTTAAAGAAATTAATTTCGTACATGCGTAAATTAATACGAGTTTCGAAGAAAACGTATTTTTAATTTTATCTTTACAAATCGATAGTGTTTCATGTAACGGGATTAAAACGATCAAAATTTAGCGGGGTATAAACCATACAATGGAATTCTACTGAATATTTTGCTGAGAGAGAGAATAAACAATTGGGGAGGGGGGGGGGGGGGGGCTATGTCCAGCAGTGGACGTCTTCCAACTCAAATGATGTTGACGACATTGGTTGTGTTTTTGACGTGACAACGTCTTAAATTAGGTTGCGGCTGGGAGTCACTTATGAAAAAGTGTAACGCTCGGTAACGTTACGATGAGTCACCGAACGAGAGAGAGGCCCGCCGAATGCCTTGCGTCTCTCTCCCACTCAACTATGATCGATGACGTTGTCACGTAAAATCTTCGCCCGTAAAACCGACTTTACAGGCAACCATTTTTTTTACTGTTTTCATGGTCGAGTGGAGTGGAGGAAGTTATCTTCAAAAGGACATAGAATATAAGCTCAAGGACTCACATTTATTTTGTAGTTCATACGTATTTGAGCGCATTTTTTCTTAGATACTTACTTATTTTAAAGTTTATATAAAAAAAATCCAACGCGCCATGGTCATATTATTATATTATTATTATATTATATTGAAGAATGAAATCGTATCTTGGCGCGGAGAGTAAGCTTGAGCTTTTTCGAGATTAAGAGGTGAAGCAAAGTTTTCTCTCTCTCATATTAAACTCTAATTAAATTATATATTTAATTCATTAAACCCCAAGCGAACGCCGGCGTTCGCGCACCTATTGTCTTTCAATTGTGTCTGTAATTATCACAATTGAAAGGTTAAAATCTAAAAAAAAACCATTTTTTTTTTATTTGTAACATCTATACATATAAATAAAATTGGAGTGTCTGTTTGTAATAATTGCTTTTTACTACAACCATATGAATTTATCGGTACATACACCAAAATAACTAATTTTTACAATTTTTGTCTGTCTGTCTGTTCCGGCTAATCTTTGAAATGGCTGGACCGATTTTGACGGGTCTTTTTTTGGCAAGTAGCTGATGTAATAAGGAATAAGTTAGGCTACTTTTCCTGTAGTCCACGCGAACGAAGTCGCGGGCACACCTAGTTTTATATATATAAAAAAAACATATTTTTTTGTTTATTTGCATAATTCTCAATAAAAGACACATCTTTAGGTATTTGATATGAAATGTGACAAGACAACCCTTATTTATACAACCACCTACGTCGGATATTCCCGACAAACGCTCGCATTTATTCTGCCAGGGCCGCACATCCACGACCAAATACTCCATCACGTCAGCTCTTCAGTCACCTATGGAGATTGAAGAGCTAAACGAGATGGAGTACCCAGTCGCGAACGCACGACACTGGCGTATAGGAAACATTCGTCGTAGCAATCTAACGCGGGCGGCAGTGGCGTAACTATATCAACTGAGGCCCGTGGCAAATTCATTAGATGGGGCCCCCGATAAATCTCGTTACGTTGTGATTTCATTTTAATATATTTTTTTTTTATATATTTTGTGTCACTTCTTTTGAGCGCGGCGGCCCTGTCGGCCCTGGGGCCCGTGGCATTTTGCCAGCCTTGCCACCCTATAGTTACGCCACTGGCGGGTGGTTAGTGTTGCTATCTATTTTATTTACATTTTAGTGGGAGAATTTTTTGTTAGTTCATTAAGGGATTTGCTACGCCATTTTCTGGATCTATTTTTACTATACTTCATATCAACGTAAATGATTTACTTTTTAAACTTACGCAGGTTTAAAAAAAGAATGTTAATGCATTTAGGGTGAGTTGCACCATTTAACTATAACGATAACCAAACCATAACCAGCCGTCAATTCGACGATTGGACAACTTTTAAGGGCCAAGCGCCCGAAAAGTGCCATAAAACAGTGATTTTCTGCGGCCAACTCCTCCGTAACGGCTAGGTCAATTGGTTTGAAAAAAAAAAATATGTTTATTATAGATTCATGAACAATAATATCAACATTTGATTTTTTCGTGCAATTAATACATTTGTCAAAAATAAATATTTAGCAATTTCGCAACTTTTCCCTACTTCTTCGAAGAAACATTTTTACACATAAAAATTGGTGGTTAAATATTCTTCAAAGTGAACATTGCATGTGTAAATCAATCAATATCTCGCAGAGAAAATGGATTTAAAGCGCTTTCCGGCGCTGCTGGCCGCAAATAAATGCACAGATTTGCGTACTGCCGCCTAGGCAGGTGCGAGAGTTGCGTTCACATAATTTCGGTTAGATGGTTCAAGGGACTATACGCCTTAACGGCTTTGTTATCGTTATAGTTAAATGGTGCAACTCACCCTAAGTGCATTAGGCATTAAGTCCGCCTATGTACTTTTATGTTCCATGAAGTCTTAATAAATAAATAAATGTTTACAAAATGCGGGAAGAGGTTTATCTATCAATAAAATAAATCTTCTATAGCTACTATCTCATACATTCTAATTCCCAAACGCAGACTTTTAAAAAAAGTTTCAGGGACATAAATTAAGGTCAAAATAAATAATCTATACTGACTGTATTCGCTTTAGGAATAGAAATTTCAAGAAACCTCTCAATAAACTAGTGGGGTGGTTGGGTGGTAGGAGGTTCTTAATAAACTAGTGCGCCTCACCATCAAAGATGGCATCGCTACCATCAGGCTACTGCTTACCATCAGGTGGGATCGCAGTCAAGTACTAGTTTATAACAGATAAAAAAGAAGGGTTAAATTCCTATGCTTTAAAATGATTCCGAGCATTGCAGGGGATATCATCGCACGGCATTGAAAGACGCGTCACGGACTCCCGCGGTGGGATGCTGTAGCAAGCTGCGGTAGGCAACAGCATGCCGAAGAACCCCAGCACTTTATCAAACGCTGTAATCATCGTCACCATCATACGGCGTCCTCGCCGCCGCCGCCAAGATTCTGATCCCGATTTCCGGCCACCGTAGGCTCGGGCTTGCGGACAGTGAGCAATGGGTAGCTCGCTGTCCGGCCGTCCAGTAGCTGTCCGGATCAAGCCTAAGTCGTCAACGGCGCGCACTGTTCCCGCGCGTCTCAAGGAGTTGTCAGCAGCAGTAGGGACCCAGCCGGGTCGAAGCCTAATGGGGCCAGGGTTATCCGAAAGTGAACTCTCGGTCTCTGTTATAAACTAATACTTGACTGCGATCCCGCCTGATGGTAAGCAGAAAATGCTGATGGAAAAATATCATCGATATTCCATTCGGGAATTGAACTATTTACATAGGTAAACTTTCATGGAACCATCAGTGCGCGAGTCCAACTCGCACTTGCCCGTTTTTTTTTTTTATAATATAATCTAGTGCTTGACTGCGATCCCACTTGATGGTAAGCAGCAGATGCAATCTCTGATGGTGAGGTGCACTAGTTTAGTTTTGTTTCGAAGACATGTGACATTCACCAATCCGTACGGGGCTCGCGTGGTGGATTACGGTCCATTCCGTCTCCTAGAGAGGAGGCCTGAGTCCCTGCAGTGGGAACATTATAATGCTGATTGTGTGTTTCAAGTAAAGTTTAAATCGACATAAAAGAATGTGTAAGTGCAACTTCGCATTTTGTTGTGACCCTAATTAACAAAAACGCTCGTAAAACATTAAAATTATTTATTGTTTCAACATTTATGTGCCTTATTTATAAAATACACTTTGAACTGTTCAACAATTATTTAGTTCTGTATATTTTTATTTTATAATTTTTGGCTTGGATACCAAATCCTTTGAGCCATGTTTTCGTATGAATACAATTACTTTGTTTACAATTAGAATATGGATGTACCACAATCTAAAGTTTTTGACAGCAAATGTATCGAGGCAGCCTTCTCGGCAAGCTTCGCTGAGGTAGTCAGCACTACAATAACATTCTCAGCTCCATCTCACCGAGATGGCGCCTGTTTCAATGATTCCACATATTGTCCAGTTGCGCACACACGAGAGATACGCAACTACAACAAGCTTACATCACAATATCCACGAGGAATCAATTTGCGAATAATTAAAACAGTCGCTGAAATTCTCTCGAAGATATCCCGACAAAAACCGTTTGACCTCTCAGGCATCATCATCATTAAAGCCGAAAGACGATCACTGTTGGACATAGGGTCAACTCACACCGAAAGAGCGGCGAAGGGCAGCGAAGCGGAGCGCAGTTTCAGTTTCATATGAATTTTAACTTTATTATCATTACCATAATACTTATTATCGCATGAGAAACTCGAACGAGTCGCGCGGATGCCCGCGGCGCCGCAGGAATTCCGGGGAATTCTCTCGAAAAAAAATGAAAACAAAGTTAAAATTCATATGACACTGAAACTGCGCTGCCCTTCGCCGCTCTTTCGGTGTGAGTTGACCCATAGACGGCCACCAAGTGTCGCCAAAACGACCGGTCCTGTGCTTCACGCATCCATCATTAGTGTACCAAATTCGGTACACCTCGGTACAAGCAAACTTAAGGGGCTGCATCTCGACATACATTTTCACTGTTTTTCATACAACCGCTCTTACGCGATTATGTCTTCATTACACATTTTTCATTAGATATTTTGGAAACGCAGTAGTCTTATGGTTATTATCTAGGCTTCTATGAAAATCAATTTATGAATTTGTGTAAAATTAATCCAGTAAAGACCTCTGAAAATCTGCTATTTTGCATGAACTTTGACACTTCATAATTTACTCAAATATGAAAAAAGTCAAAAAAGTATAACATACAAGCCTAGCAAATTTTATCAAGATTCTAAATAATGGCAATGTTTTACAAAAAGTTTTAAGGGTTTAAAAAAAACACGTATTTCCTGGAACAAGGGGGCCTACTTGCTTTCTCCGAAACGCAATTTTCGTAAACGAACGATATTCAAACGAAGTTTCGTTAGTGCACCTACTCTGTTTCATTTTCGGATACACACAAGAAGTTCGGACCCACAGACAATCTTCGTGACCGAATAAAATGAACTATATGATTTGGGTCTTTTTATATGTCATTTAAAGTAAATTACGGTTTTTAAATTAATTTTAAATCTTGCTTTATTTTAAAATTTTGCATTTATGAGGTGGTTTATTAAATATTTCTTGTATTATTTATAGATAAAACATTAATATGTCGTAAAAAATAATTTTCGATAAAATACAAAAAGACACCATAAAACAACCTTTTCTACGGTCATCGTTAACCGACTTATATAAAGAGCGCTACTTTACTTCAATCATCGGTACTAACGTATGACAACTAAAAATATCTGTATAATCACACGTAACATGTCAATCTTTGAATGTCAACTTGAATTTGACTTTTAGTTTGAATTTTTAAAAAAATATCATGCTGCCAGTGCTTTTTTACATGACACATTACGTAAGAAAGTCGGACTGTCGCAGTCTACCTTTTTGGGCCACGACAACTTTTCTTTACATTTAATACCTCTTTGATGTGATTAAATATTTATTGTAATATTTATGCATAGAATACAAATGAAGCTAAAAAAAAACGTATTTATTATTGATGATGAGACGGTATGGTCTAAGACCTTAGCCGGCCCAAATGGGCAAAAAAAAAACAATGTGTAACTTGTCAAAATTGTCAACTTCAGTGCTGCCAATTTAGTATTATTATGGCTAAATTTAGCATTTTTTCAAAGTAATTTGGCATGTATAAATTCAGTTTAGCATATTTTTAGCATTTTACTCGGAAAGTTTGAACATTATTTCTAAATGCAAAGTAAAATCTTGATGTTTCTGTTGTTTGTGAACGCGACCCTAGTGGTTAGGGGAATCCCGCTTGGATTGAACCACATATGGTTTATTGCATCACTCGACGTTGTTATCAAAGGTAATTTAGTTTTGTTTGATTCTTATTTGGCTACGTGCGTTGTATAAGAGTTATTAAATTCACAATGTCAATAAATAACCTATAACCAACTTTATCGTGCAGAGTGGGAATTGATGTCCGATTTGAAAGAATGGCTTCTTCCGCTCTGCTCAGGCATCATACGAAGAGGATACACACGAGGGTCCAGTTATCAGCATAGTATTTAGCATTTTCCGAAAATTTTGGCATGTATTTGGCATTTTTTGAATGCAGATTTAGCAGAAAATATTTTAAGGAGTTGGCAGCACTGGTCAACTTGCATTGTTAATTTTAAAATCAAAAGATTTTTATTTGGACTTTACCTATACTTAACTCAAGTTACAAATAGGTATATTTTACAAACATATTTTTTCATCACGGTACGCGTTCTGTAAGAAAGTTTCAAGTAGAACTGTGGATGTCGCAGTCTTCCACAAGTTTTGTTGTGGATCTTTGATCTTTGTAAGTAATATTATCATAATTATACAATATAGTATGTACCATGTATGTACCTATTTGTTTTTAGTCATTCGTAGAATTCTTTTATTTACCATCTTAGTTGTGTCCAAATTTTGTTTTAAACATTAACAATTGATTTTATTACCACATAGTATTAAAAGTAAATTCTATCAATTCTTACCTATTTAATTTCAATATTTTATGATTCTATTAGGTATTTAATCTGTTTTATTTTCAGATCAATGAACCAATACCATCCACCTCCAGGCGACCAAGCTAACCTCCAAACCTCTGAATCCTACAGAATTCAAGTTAATAAAAAATATAAATGTATTTTTTAGTCTTTTATTAAAGTCTCTTTAAACAACAACAATTTAAGACAGTCACAGTACCCTGCAAACACCATAGTACTCCACTTCCAGTGCTTTGCTGAGGAGAAGCCTACAGAGGCTTTTTGGAGGTAATAAAGGCATTATTTCCTGTTACAACTCCCCAAATAATTACCGACTGTGTCTCACATTATTCACAACATGTAAGTCAGGAATTTGCGTCATGTTGAGCAGAAAACATCACAGTAGTACTCTAATTCCTAATGCTTTGCTGAGGAGAAGCCTACTGAGGCTTTTTGGAGGTAATAAACGCACTATTTTCTGGTACAACTCTTCAAATAATTGTCGATTGAGTCCCTCATTTCCCACAAACTGTGTGTCAGGAATTTGCATAATGTTGAGCTGAAAACATCACAGTAGTAGTCCACTTCCTAGTGCTTTGCTAAGGAGAAGCCTTTGGAGGCTTCTTGAAGGTAATAAAGGCACTATTTCCTGGTACAACTTCTCAAATAATTGCCGACTGAGTCTAACATTATCCACAACGTGTAAGTCAGGAATTTGAGTTGGTTGCCGGGTCTTTGTACGCTCTAAACATTCGTAATGTAGAGCTGCTTCAATTAAAAGCATTTTTGAGGCCATTTTTAGCACTTTTCTTACAAAATCAACACAAACGAAAATGAAAAGGTAAGGTTTTTGGTTTCGTCAATTTGACGTTAAAATTGCAAAATATTCGTATGTCATGATCATATTTTTTTTCGAAATATAACTAATTAGAGTAGGTTTAGAGATTCGGTACGTCAAATAATTTTCGTTCGTACGAAATTTCGGGAACGAAATGAACCATGGTAGGAAACACGCCGAATTTCAATCGAAACTTCGTTTTTCGGAGAAAGCGAGTAGACCCCCTGAATTGTAAAATTTTCGACTAAATCACGGAATTACTGAATGCCAACAGAGTATTCAGGTATTATCACTCTTTTTTCGCGTTACCTTTTCGTCAAACATCACGTTGGATTGCGTTAGATGAAGTAACAAGCTTTTAAACCATGCTCGATGTTTACGATAGGCGAGTGGAAATGCAGCCTCTTAAACATTATTTTTACGCAATAGGGTTTAAAATAGCTAGTATAAGGTGTACTGTAATTAGTACACTAGTACCTGTGAGGTTAATATTAAAATAATATTAAAAAAATGTATACCTGCCAACCAATAGCTGAACAGTTCAAAGGTCTTCATAAATAAGAGTTCATATCCCATCGGTCTCTAAGACATCCCACACACATACACGTAAAAATAATTCCTAATTCCCCACTGCTACTGTACCGGTATACTTCGCTCACTTCACATCTCACTTCACATCTCACTTCACCTCTACTTCACATCTCACTTCACCTCCGCTTCACATCTCACTTGGCCACACCGACGAGCGCGGGCCGTACGCATCTCTCGTGTAGTTTGTAGCCCACTTTGCTGACAGCTACCACTGTACCGGACTCTGCACCTTCGACCTCCTGAAAAAACATAGAGAAAATAATTAGTGATAAGCAAGTGCGGGTACATTAAAAGATTGAGACAATTTACTTGCAGCGGACTTCTGTTCGATTATAATTTAAATGTCTTCAAGGCTAGAGTGAATAGGTTCTTAATAAACTAGTGCGCCTCACCATCAACGATTGCATCACTGCTTACCATCGGGTGACATCGCAGTCAAGCACTAGTTTATATTATAAAAAAAAAACGGGCAAGTGCGAGTCGGACTCGCGCACTGCGGGTTCCGTAAAGACTTATACCTATGTAAATAGTTCAATTCCCGAATGGAATATCGAAGATATTTTTCCGAATCTATTTGAATTCGAATTGTGACGTAACAACAAATTTACGTTTTTAGATTTATGTAATACTAGCTGACCCGGCAAACTTCGTACCGCCTAATAGTTACCTTTTATCTAAGCTGTCAACTCTACCCTAATCTACCCTACTCTACCCTACTCTACCCTACTCTACCCGACTCTACCCTACTCTACCCTACTCTACCCTACTCTACCCTACTCTACCTTACTCTACCCTACTCTACCCTACTCTACCCTACTCTACCTTACTCTACCCTACTCTACCCTACTCTACCCTACTCTACCCTACTCTACCCTACTCTGCCCTACTCTACCCTACTCTACCCTACTCTACCCTACTCTACCCTACTCTACCCTACTCTACCCTACTCTACCCTACTCTACCCTACTCTACCCTACTCTACCCTACTCTACCCTACTCTACCCTACTCTACCCTACTCTACCCTACTCTACCCTACTCTACCCTACTCTACCCTACTCTACCCTACCCTACCCTACTCTACCCTACCCTACTCTACTCTACCCTACTCTACTCTACCCTACCCTACTCTACTCTACTATACCCTACTCTACTCTACCCTAAAAAAAAAAAAAAAAAAAAAGTATCCTATGTCCTTCTCCTGGTTCTTAGCTACCTCCCCACCAATTTTCAGCCAAATCGGTTCAGCCGTTCTTGAGTTATAAGTGGTGTAACTAACACGACTTTCTTTTATATATATAGATAATATTCCACAACTATCACACAACGCCGTTTAGTCCCAAGCTAAGCAGAGCTTGTGTTATGGGTACTAGACAGCTTATAAACATACTTATATATTTCTAAATACATACATGTTATAGATAAATTACACCCAGACACAGAACAAATGATTATGCTCATCACACAAACATCTGTCCTGGGTGGGAATCGAACCCACGACCTCCGGCATAGCAGTCAGGGGCACTGACCACTAGACCAACAGGCCTGTCATTTATTCCTACAAATGTGCTATAAGACCTTGCTTTATGCCAAATTTCAGGAGTCTGGGTCAGCGGGAAGTACCTTAAACCCTTGAGAGTGTCGAAATATACATTTTTCGCAATATAAACAGCCGTATCTTTTTCCCGTTAACGACTTGAGTATACGGTTTTAATTTCAACTTGATATCTCCACGCGTTCCCACGATAAAGGGTCTTGATAGACAACCCTAAAAAAAAAAAAATCTATCTCTATTTTACAAAATGCGCGCACGCATGTCGTGTCTCAGATTTAGCTGAACCCATAGTATTTAAGATCCGTCAGGGTAGTTTCCATGGTCAAAATAATTAAATTTTATTTAGTCCGTATTTTAGATCATAAAAAAATATTGGACACGTATTTTGTCTTTTTTCGATTAAACAAAAAATAACAAAGATATAGCCCATTAAAGTTACGTGTGACGTCACCCCGTGCGAAAAACTGCAGCACGGTGTGACGTCACACGTAACTTTAATGGGCTATATCTTTGTGATTTTTGGTTTAATTTACAAATAAAAAAATACGTGTCCCTTATTTTTAAATAATCTAAAAGACGGACTAATTACATTTTTAACGGCAACTAGCCTATTCTATCATAATTATTATGGTATTCAGATCATAAACAGACCTGTTGGAACAGGGCTTCGTGTAGGTTGGGGTCGAACTTCTCACGGAGCGGAGACACCGAGGTCAGGCCGTGTCTGCTGAACACCTGGAAACACCAAAACGTATACAACATTAGTTTTTAATATATATAGTTAGATTACAATCAGTAAATGAATGGATTCCAACACTTTTTACACCATGTTATATTTTTCCCAAAAATATTTAAAAAGGTTACAAGTTGGACACCACCGACACTAAGTACAACACAGGTCACGGCAGGTCATAGCGGGCATTGGGTGCCAGCAAACAGCTGGGTGCGGGAGCAAAACAACCCCTCAGTCGCCCGAATGGTCCGGTGACCATGTATTTGTGCGGACTTTCAGGTAACTTAACAAGCTTATAACTTTGTGATTTTTCATGAAACCACGAAGTTATATGCACGTGTCTAGGGTTTTGCATAATTATATTAAAACTAATATTGTAAATATAAAATAACATTATTTTTTGTTCAAAAATAAAAGAAAATAGACTAAGTTACTCATTATAACATTACCTATATACAAATGAAAGACCCGTCAAAATCGGTCCAGCAAATTCGGAGATAAACCGGAACAAACAGATAGTGTCAGATAGATAAAAAATAGCATTTTTACTACAGGTATCAAATATACTTTGGTGTTAGTAAAAAAAGTCCTCTTAGAAGATTTTCAGTAAGATTTTCTTTTAGCATGTTGCTAAAAGAGTTATGAATTTACATGTGGATGGATGGAGAGGGAGAGGGAGGCCAAAGAAAAGATGGATGGATTGTGTGAGAAGTGATATGAAAGAAAAGGGAGTTAGTGATAGCGTGACGAGTGACAGGGCAGAATGGAAGAAAAAAACGTGTTGCGCCGACCCCAAATAAGATGGGACAAGGGCAGGAAGAAGAAGAAGAAGAAGATTTTCAGTAAGTACTTAAGTACCTGTGTGAGCTGCGCTCTGGTGAGTCTGACGCCGTCGTGTAGCGAGCGGAGGGCTGCGGAGGCTCCGCCTTCAGTGCCTCCTCCTTCAGACACCTCACTCTCTGGCACGCTCTCGGCCGCTGCTGCTAATGTATCTGCAACCTGGTAGAAAGCAATTTTTTTTTCTAAATTGATATAACCCAGTGCTTGACTGCGATCCCACCTGATGGTTAGCAGTGATGCTATCTCTGATGGTGAGGCGCACTAGTTTATGAGCCTACTAGCTTTTGCCCGCGGCTTCGCCTGCGTGGCATTAGGTACTTAAAGAATCGGAATAAAAGGTAGCCTATGTTCTTTTCCATGTCAAAATTTATATGCAGTGATTAAGTAACAAACATCCAAACATCCACACTTTCACACTCTTATAAAATTAGTTAGGATTATAATCGGACGGGAAGACCGCAGCAGGCAAATAATCTTCTTGTTTCTGCTCTTTCATAAATTTGAAAACGAGACAGTTACTATCGACCACACCGTCGCTTACCTTCAGATGAACACCCTCCAATCACCCATGGCCCCACCGACATCATGTCATATTGGCCGAAACGCAAGACGGCTGCGGACACAGCCCACCCATATAAATATGAGCGTGCTATCACCGCAGTAGCTTCTTGACTCCTTTACAAATTACTACGTCCTGTCCCTCTTTATGCCGCTCCAGAATGGGGAATTCTGGGGCGGCATTCAGCTGACACCCCTCTCCACGGGTTGTAACGCCACGAAGACAATGCGCCCGACCCTGACCCGTCCTCATTTTCGAACTCGCTCTTGATTTTGTGCCAGCTGTACGCGAAGTCTTTCAGCCGCTGGAAGATAACCTCGGAGGCGACGAGGTCGCAGTAGAAAACCAGCCCCTCCTTTGAGCGAGTGATCGCGTCCATCATATTTCTTCGCTGATCATTGTACAAGGGGCATTGCCATAAAACATGGTCCAAGCTCTCGTTCTTCTCTCCGCACACGCTGACCTCACACAACTTCATGTCATACAGCCTTTTGCGGAAACATCCATGCCCTGTTAGGATCTGAGAGACCTTATAGTCTGGCTCGACCCAGGTTGCCGCGAGTCTAACCGCCACGTCCGGGAAGAACCGATACAATTCCCTACCCTTTAACCTTTTACCGTCAGATGAACAGTGGTCGCGAGCTTTCAATTATAAAAAAAAACCTCGTACATAAAGAGCCCTCGCTTGTGCGAGGTCGCCCACGCCTAACTACGCTTCTGCCTATAGTTCCGTTGGAAGTAGCTGCGTCCCCGCAAGGAGGCGCGGCAGGCGGGGTATATAGGCACTGCTTTTGTCCCTCGGTGTCGGTATAGAGGCTCATGAATACGGGACCTGCGTTGGGGTGCCTTTAGGCGGCAACCTCATGGCAAGCGCGCGTGCGCAGCTTGCCTAGGTGTAGTTGCATTGTGTTCAGTAGGAGCACAGCAGCCCTGCTCCTGTAGTGCCGATCTTTCACGACATCTCGGCGGTCAGTCCCCGCCAGGTGAGACCCACGGTTGCCCGGGGGAAGCCCAGTGAAGGACGACTTGCGACGAGAATGCCGGCTTTGGAGGTGCTCCCTACTGAGTGTCTCTAGTTGTTTAGTAAGGGTCAATTTATACTAGCGTAGAGTCGAAGCGCATCGAAGCGTCAAATTCTTTACAACTAAAGCGAATGCGCACGAGTGCACGCGTATTCGCTAGTATACACGCGCACTCTTTTACTTGTAGTTTATGGGCATCAACAGCAGTGCTATTGAATTGGCCAATTTCCGACTGATGACGCGTAAATTCGCTGGTGGGCACATGGATATGCGAGAATGCGCGCGCACCAATCAACGTTGTTCACGCGCGAATTCCGAAGAATGAGCGCGTCTTTTTAAAAATCTCAGAAGTAATGTGTGCGTTACGCTGTGGAGTTAAGGTTGAATTTGTTATGTTCAGTTTTGGATAGACGCTTCGATGCGCTTCGACTCTGCGCTAGTATAAATTGCCCCTAAGGGCCAACGCTACGTTAAGCGGGCGGACGCGCGGGTATCCGTCGCGTGACTATACGCGTGTTGTGTGCTCGGGTCCGCGTAACGGACACAGGATTTGCGCAGTCGCTAATTCAACTTTTAGGCGCTGCGCAAACGTAGACACTTTAATTTTTCAGTTACCGACACCGAAAACTTTTTGATCGTCATGAGTATGTGTTAAGTGGAAGCAACTGGACACAAAAAATGTTTACGTGTTCACAGGGAGTGGATGATTTCATGCTGGTTCTATAGAAATCAAATATTCATCGGTATAGTCTGTCTAAAAAGTCAACCGACTTGGGAATTTTGTATAATATTTAATTATTTAAAAAATACTTATATTCGATACTTTTTACAAGGTTCTTCTAGTAGCAAACAATGATCAATATCTCTTAATCAACCTTGATTATTGAACCAGCGTTGACTACATCAATTTAATTTTACTCTACCTAGTAACTACACAAGTCGGTTGACTTATTAGGCAGACTCTAGCTTGTTTTACACACGTTTGCGCACATGCACACCGTTAGGAAACGGTGATGACGATAAGTCATGACGATGGAGAACTTTAATGTATTATTTACGCGGCTGCCCGCGCAACATGCGACGGAACATTTTTGTATGCGACCGCGCGAGCGACCGCGTATTGCGGCGGGGGCCTTAGACAGCAGAGTATACTCACATCCAACAGATCCTTGCAGAAGCTCTGTATCGCGAAGGACTTGGCGTCCTCCACCTGCTTCATCATGCGTCGTCGCACGTTTTCACCGTCGGCTAGCGCGCGCTTGTATTTGTCCTGCAAAATATAATGTTTAAAAAAATAATTAATGTGATCATAATTTGTTTTTCAAAACTACCAAATATGATTTAGAGGATGTGAAAGATTGATGGAGGCTTCTTATTTCTGGGGAAATATATATCTATGTTTATTAGTTGTCTAGTACCTATAACACAAGCTCTGCTTAGCTTGGGTTTAGACGGCACTGTGTGATAGTTGTGGAATTAAAAATACAAAAAAAAAAAAAATTATTAAAGACCTAGCCTAGTGGGTAATGAGTGATCTCATTACCCACTAGGCTACGATCCTGTTAAGCTTCTATGGTTTTGCTATCTTGAGTCGTAAGGAGGATGCTACGATTTCAGTCCATAGTATTCCCTAGTTCCAATAGTCATGAGGAAAGCGTGAGTTTTTCCTTAATTAACCCATTAATTATTTTAAGTTTCTTACTTCAAAATCTTTGGCTTGAGTCCTGAGCGTGTTCAAGTCGTTGGTGAGGGTTTCAATCTGCTTGTGGCACTCCTCGATGCTGGCGGGGAGCTTGTTCTCTTCTTCTTGCTTGGCATTTGTCTTCTCCTCTGCACTGTACGCACGGACTGTGCTTGTGCTGGAATTTACTACATTTGTTTACAGGTACATTATCATTTCAATCTAAAGATGTCCACTGTTGGACATAGGCCTCCCCCAAGTGTTGCTACAAAGAAGGGTCCTGTGCATCTTGCAACCATCGAATTCCTGCGAACCTTTCCACCTTGAAGCCCTTATAATGCTGTGTCTAATCAAAACTGCCATAATTGGTTGAATTGAATTTTTTTTTTTTTGATTTTGTTTTTACGTACTGAAAATGTAGTCCTGGTTATCATTCGCAAATCTTTGACAGCTTTTAAATGTGCTCAAGTCTGACCATCAGTCTATCTAAGGAGAAATGTGCAACCCAGTAACTGAGTTATGGAGACAGATCGCAGTTGCTCCATGTAAACCATGCTTATTCAGCCACATCCAGTAAGACTGGAGGCCGACATCAAGCTAACCACCCCTGATTATAATTTGGGTGTCTTCAAGGCTAGAGTGAATAGGCTCTTGATAAACTAGTGCGCCTCACCATCAAAGATTGCATTGCTATTTACCATCTGGTGGGATCGCAGTCAAGCACTAGTTTATACCAATTAATTCATTAAACCCCAAGCAAATGCCGGCATTCGCGCACCTATTGTCTTTCTATTGTGTCTGTGATTTCCGCAATTGAAAGGTTAAAAAAAAAACCCACTGACCTAACTGGGAAAAAGCTAAGGAGATTTTTTTTTTCTTTATTATTCTTGATTGTTATGGGGTTTTTATGATGATAACATTTTTGCATATACCAAAGGATTGATACAAGCAAAAGATGTTAATTCATTTATTTTAACTAAAATAGAGATCTATATCATAGTATTTAGGAGTGGTGTCTGTTATCTTTGGAGATAAGCATGTATGAGAGGTTGAACTTTGGACGTAGCATTGTTCATATTAATATGATCGTCTTAAATAGCTTGTAATACAGCCTTTTTGGAGACTTTTTCAAGTATTATGATTGCAAGGAGTTTGAAAGGACTTGAAGATCACATCTCTATTCAAAAGTGATGAAATCGTGACTCTATATACAGTAAAGTTTGCTTAAACAACAAGAAAACAGTAGTTTTGACTTAGTAATTAAGGTAATTTAACTTTTATTAGCGTTTGAGTAAATATTACATCAGCTTAAAATAATAACTGTTTTAAAGGTATAATCTTCAAAACTAAATCGAATTAACTTAAGTTTCGTTGGCTCTAACAATATTTGATACTAACATACAGTATATTTTACCGAAATCCGAAAAATTATTCTAATCTTAACCTCAAAATTGATTGCGCAATTTCACCTGTATATATTTGCTCGAAGAGTCCTCATTGTTGTTCCAGAAACATATTTGGCGAGTCTGCTCACTGAATACATATTTAACGATGCCATTGCAATAAATATCTGTAATTATTTATAACAATTTGTAAAATTTATTCCCATAAAAAGAGGTTAGACAGCAATTCTGAATTCTTGTCATATAAATGTCAAGTTTTTTTTTTAAATTCCAATATGAATTGACAGATAAGTTTGGAATGTTGACAGACCATAAGTTCGGATAACTTCATCAATTCTAGAAATCGACAACTTTAACGATGCTGTAAATCTTCTCAAAAACTTAATAAAGCACGTCTTAATAATATCTAATTATGGTAAGGCCTAAATCAATGAGAAATACAGCTTATGAAAAGGTTTGTTTTTGCTTAAAGGCAAAGCTTAGGTAATGTTTTAAATACACAAAAACCTTAAAGGTTTTTTAGCATGTATCCAAACAAACGTTCCAAGGGCACGTCAAACTCAAATCAATAACGTCAAAACAGCTAATATCTGTCAAAATTCACAAGTATTTTGTGTTTCACAAAATTCACACATGAAAATGATTGCATCATCAACAATTCTTCCGTTTCATGTCTCGATGTATATTGACGTCATCAAACGTGTCTCAAGTTCATGGGACATCGTTTAGGACTTCACAGAGTACAGAGTAGAGAAAAAACTACTTCTGTGCTTCAGTGTTTTTCGGGCCGCGATCTAGTGCGCGCGTAGTTTCAAACATGGCGAGTGCATCTCTAGCCGTATTTGATTTCGATCGTACTATTGTCGACGATGATTCGGACGCTACTATAATAGATAGATTGAGGGAAAAGCAGCCTCCTCCAGAATGGGAAGGCGGGAACCACGACTGGACTCCTTACATGAGCGATGTAAGTCTATTTTTTTTTACTTCGCTTTTTAGACGATGACTGGAAACTCGACGTATTCCTTGCAGGAAGTCAATAATAAAATAAACAAATTAAAATGCAACAAACTAAACTACTGATCAGTAGTTTGTTTTTTTACATTTTTTTTAATGAATAGTTCCCAGATTTCAAGCCAATTTTTTAAATTTATGGCGCGGCTGTTCTGAATTTAAGTGGTTACCATAGATGATGAAAACTTTGGTGAACGCCACATTCATATATAGGTACCTACTATACGAGTTCATCTTTTTTATGTGGGAAAATCATCTAATGACATCGACGACATTGGAAGTTACGATCGATGAGGACTTCTATGTATCCTCTTATCAAGAGTGAATAGGTTACTTCTAGGCAAGCGTGCTCCATCGTCGACCACATCACCGCTTACCATCAGGTGAGATAGTGGCCAAACGCGAGTCTATAGCCTACAAAAAAGGTTCAAATCTACATCGCGCTAATCAGCTTTTTAATGTTCCCACTGCTGGGACTCAGAACGCCTCCCTAGGAGAGGGAATGGCCCGTAAATCCATAATCCACTACGCGAGCCCAGAGCGGGACGGTGGAAGTCATAAGTCTTCGAATTTTTGGTTCTAGGACATTTTCTCACGATGTTTTCCTTCACCGTTTTGAGAGTGATGAAAACTCGTAAGTTGGGCGCGCGGGAACAGTGCGCGCCGTCGATAACTTGGGCTCGGTCCGGACAGTTACCGGACCGCGAGCGGTCGGACAGCGAGCTACCCATTGCTCGCCGTCCGCAAGCCCGCGCCTATGGTGGCCGGAAATCGGGTCGGCCTCCTCCTTTGCTAGCACTACTGCTTCGCAGAAGTCGGCGACCGCCTGCCACTCCTCCTCGCTCCGGACCATGGCCTGAACCAAGACCCGACGGTATTTTACGATCTGGTATGACTTGATCCCATCAACATCTTTCTACCATCGGATAACGCGATGTACGGCGGGAGTCTGTTTGACCCTTAGGATGTTGACACCTGTACGGTCCGGACTAAGTGTTTTGCCGTGTACAGCGAAGGAGTGGATCAATTTATTTGCAGCGGTCTTCCTGTTCGATTATAATTATACTCGTAATAATAAGAGTAAGGGTCTAAACAGACGGACCGCATTTCAACTGCAATGCATCCGCAAATTGCAATTCAACTGCAAACCAAATGTGCAGTCCGATTGCAGTCGTGTGAACTGCACACCGACTGCATCCAAACTGCACCATATGGCGGGAGGGCGGAGAGCGCGGGAGGGCGGGTATGGTGCAGTTCGGGTGCAGTCGGTATGCAGTTCTATTGCAGTTGTGTCAACCGCATTCAAACTGCACTTAAACTGCAATTTGCAGTTGACATGCGTTCCGTCTGTTTAGACCCTAAGAGTGAATAGGCTCCTAATAAACTAGTGCGCTTGACCATCAACGATTGCATCTCTGCTTACCATCAGGTGGGATCGCAATTGATAGCGATTTGTCGGGCTATATTGGTAATCTTAGTTCTACTGCGGATATCTTCATTTCTGATTCGATCACGCAAAGAAACTCCGAGCATAGCCCTTTCCATTGTCATATGGGTGACTTTATGTCTTACTAGCTGTGCCCGCGACTTCGTTCGCGTGGACTACAGGATTTTGAATTTATTTTTTCTAAAATAAAAGTAGCCTATGTCACTCCTTATTACATCAGCTACCTGCCAAAAAAGGTCCCGTCAAAATCGGTCCAGCCATTTCAGAGATTAGTCCGGACAAACAGACAGACAGACAAAAATTGTAAAAAATGTTATTTTGGTGTATGTAGTAAAAAGCAGTTATTTCATTATTACAAAGCGACAATCCAATTTTATTTAAATATATAGATGATGAATATTGAACTCGTCAGCTCGTGATGTTTAAATTACAGTTTCAACATTGAATGACCATTTAAATGGTAAGTTATCTCAAGAATGGTTCTTCATTATTCAGTATTCTTTCGTTTATATTGCTTCATAACTGCTGCAGTCAGGGGGCCTACTTGCTTTCTCCGAAACGCAATTTTCGTAAACGAACGATATTCAAACGAAGTTTCGTTAGTGCACCTACTCTGTTTCATTTTCGGATACACACAAGAAGTTCGGACCCACAGACAATCTTCGTGACCGAATAGAATGAACTATATGATTTGGTCTTTTTATATGTCATTTAAAGTAAATTACGGTTTTTAAATTAATTTTAAATCTTGCTTTATTTTAAAATTTTGCATTTATGAGGTGGTTTATTAAATATTTCTTGTAATATTTATAGATAAAACATAAATATGTCGTAAAAAATAATTTTCGATAAAATACAAAAAGACACCATAAAACAACCTTTTCTACGGTCATCGTTAACCGACTTATATAAAGAGCGCTACTTTACTTGAATCATCGGTACTAACGTATGACAACTAAAAATATCTGTATAATCACACGTAACATGTCAATCTTTGAATGTCAACTTGAATTTGACTTTTAGTTTGAATTTTTTTAAAAATGTCATGCTGCCAGTGCTTTTTTACATGACACATTACGTAAGAAAGTCGGACTGTCGCAGTCTACCTTTTTGGGCCACGACAACTTTTCTTTACATTTAATACCTCTTTGATGTGATTACATATTTCTTGTAATATTTATGCGTAGAATACAAATGAAACTAAAAAAAACGTATTTATTATTGATGATGAGGCGGTATGGTCTAAGACCTTAGCCGGCCCAAATGGGGCAAAAAAAAAACAATGTGTAACTTGTCAACATTGTCAACTTCAGTGCTGCCAATTTAGTATTATTATGGCTAAATTTAGCATTATTCAAAGTAATTTGGCATGTATAAATTCAGTTTAGCATATTTTTAGCATTTTACTCGGAAAGTTTGAACATTATTTCTAAATGCAAAATAAAATCTTGATGTTTCTGTTGTTTGTGAACGCGACCCTAGTGGTTAGGGGAATCCCGCTTGGATTGAACCACATATGGTTTATTGCATCACTAGACGTTGTCATCAAAGGTAATTTAGTTTTGTTTGATTCTTATTTGGCTACGTGCGTTGAATAAGAGTTATTAAATTCACAATGTCAATAAATAACCTATAACCAACTTTATCGTGCAGAGTGGGAATTGATGTCCGATTTGAAAGAATGGCTTCTTCCGCTCTGCTCAGACATCATATGAAGAGGATACACACGAGGGTCCAGTTATCAGCATAGTATTTAGCATTTTCCGAAAATTTTGGCATGTATTTGGCATTTTTTGAATGCAGATTTAGCAGAAAATAATTTAAGGAGTTGGCAGCACTGGTCAACTTGCATTGTTAATTTTGAAATCAAAAGATTTTTATTTGGACTTTACCTATACTTAACTCAAGTTACAAATAGGTATATTTTAATATACATATTTTGTCATCACGGTACGCTTTCTGTAAGAAAGTTTCAAGTAGAACTGTGGATGTCGCAGTCTTCCACAAGTTTTGTTGTGGATCTTTGATCTTTGTAAGTAATATTATCATAATTATACAATATACTATATTGTATGTACCATGTATGTACCTATTTGTTTTTAGTCGTGGGTAGTCATTCGTAGAATTCTTTTATTAACCATCATAGTTGTGTCCAAATTTTGTTTTAAACAATAACAATTGATTTTATTACCACATAGTATTAAAAGTAAATTCTACCAATTCTTACCTATTTAATTTCAATATTTTATGATTCTAGTAGGTATTTAATCTGTTTTATTTTCAGATCAATGAACCAGTACCATCCACCTCCAGGCAATCAAGCTAACCTCCAAACTTTTCACAGCCCGAGGTAGCTGTGGACATACAACCCTGCCAGGAAATCGACCACTAGTGACATGAAAATCTCTGAATCCTACAGGATTCAAGTTAATAAAAAATATAAAAGTATTTTTTAGTCTTTTATTAGTCTTTTTAAACAACAACAATTTAAGACAGTCACAGTACCCTGCAAACACCATAGTACTCCACTTCCAGTGCTTTGCTGAGGAGAAGCCTACAGAGGCTTTTTGGAGGTAATAAAGGCATTATTTCCTGTTACAACTCCCCAAATAATTACCGACTGTGTCTCACATTATTCACAACATGTAAGTCAGGAATTTGCGTAATGTTGAGCAGAAAACATCACTCTACTTCCTAATGCTTTGCTGAGAAGCCTACTGAGGCTTTTTGGAGGTAATAAACGCACTATTTTCTGGTACAACTCTTCAAATAATTGTCGATTGAGTCCCTCATTTCCCACAAACTGTGTGTCAGGAATTTGCATAATGTTGAGCTGAAAACATCACAGTAGTAGTCCACTTCCTAGTGCTTTGCTAAGGAGAAGCCTTTGGAGGCTTCTTGTAGGTAATAAAGGCACTATTTCCTGGTACAACTTCTCAAATAATTGCCGACTGAGCCTAACATTATCCACAACGTGTAAGTCAGGAATTTGAGCTGGTTGCCGGGTCTTTGTACGCTCTAAACATTCGTAATGTAGAGCTGCTTCAATTAAAAGCATTTTTGAGGCCATTTTTAGCACTTTTCTTACAAAATCAACACAAACGAAAATGAAAAGGTAAGGTTTTTGGTTTCGTCAATTTGACGTTAAAATTGCAAAATATTCGTATGTCATGATCATATTTTTTTTCGAAATATAACTAATTAGAGTAGGTTTAGAGATTCGGTACGTCAAATAATTTTCGTTCGTACAAAATTTCGGGAACGAAATGAACCATGGTAGGAAACACGCCGAATTTCAATCGAAACTTCGTTTTTCGGAGAAAGCGAGTAGACCCCCAGCTCTCTTGTTCTCGAGAGATATTAAAGATGTTAATTTTGTAAATTGTTTAGAAATAATACCTGCTTGAGGTTGGTATTTTGCAGCGCACTACTGTGAAAAGAAGCATCGAAATAAAGTCTGAAGTCAAGATTCTTTTCGTTTCTAACCTAACCCCAGTTATAGGGATGATCGATATTAGAAAAACATCGATGTTGACATCGATGTCAACATCGAATCAAAAGTATCGATGTACGATAATATCGATAGAAAAACATCGATATGTCTAAAACATCGATGTTTTTGGAAACAAATAAAACTGTCTATTATATTTATAAAATGTTTTAATTATTAGAAAATGACATTCAATTTAAAAAGCCCACTCTTCCCGAGACACCTAGAAATCACAAAAATAATAAGAATAATTAACATTCCTAGTATTTTTTAGGGACACTGTAAAAAAATTAACTTTGTTATGCAACATTTAGTTGAAGCTAGTACACCTAATGCACGCTAGACGGCGCCCAGAAGAATAATTGACGTTTCGATACTTTTATTCTAGTAACATCGATGTTTCGATGATATCGAAGTCAACCCATCGATGTTAAAACATCGATGTTTATACAACATCGATGAATATCGATCATTCCTACCCAGTAACCCCCACATAAATAATTATTTTATTCTGTTATTAACTCGGCAGGAAGCGCACCCCGTAATGCAACACGGACAGTCGCAACTGGGTAAAAAACACCCACCACTACAATTGCTGAAACGTATCTTGAGCGCTCAGCGTCAGAGTGGGGATCGCATTGCGCATTCCATACATTGGCGAGCCATCGTCTTCGTTGTTAGATACATGCAGCAACGCGAAAAAAAAGGGCAAAAAGAAAAAAAATATTCGATCTCTTTAGTGGTGCAAAGTGAGACGCGGGGGCGGGGAGTGTCAGTGATTGGCTCGCCGCGCTATCGTGTCATAGACGTCACTCGTGATTCGTTGCCTGCGTTGCTGCATGTATCTAACAACGAAGACGATTGGCTCGCCAATGTATGGAATGCGCAAAGCGATCCCCACTCTGACGCCGATCGCGCAAGATCCGTTTCGGCAATTGTACGTGGCACGACGATAATATCGCCGCGATTCTCTCGCTCGTAGAGATAATCCCTTAGTATGACACTTCTGTCACAAAATATATATAGGTACAGAAGTCAATCTACATGCAAAGCGCGCTCTCACAACGCACACATAGACACCGCTCACGGACACGATATCTCGGTCGCGTCTCGCATCACTCGTCGAACAGTTCCGGCTCAAACGCTCATTAGTGTGCGTCCACCGAGCGTAGGTATAAAAAGTGAAGTACACACATGAGGTTGTCTTCTGTACCTAGCTATTTCGTGCTTCTGTTTCCAATGTCATGAGGCGGGCATTGCGTCATATGTAGTAAAATTCCAATTGAATGAAACCTTACTACTCGACTAGACTAATTAGTTGGTTCTGGAGCTATTGCGGGCTGGTACTAATGTTGATTAAATGTTGAAGGACAAAAACTGGCTCGCAATTGGATTAAAAGGCTACTGATTGTCTGAGGATATTTTTGAAACTGTCAACGCGGTTGTGCACCGCGAAGAACATAGCAGAAGCATAGCATAATCGGCCTTATAATGTTCCCACTACTGGGACTCAGGCCTCCTCTCTAGAAGAGGGAATGGGCCGTAATCCACCACGCGGGCCCTGAGCGGGTGGGAGAATGTTACATGTCTTCAAATTTTCGGTTCTAGGACATGCCGGTTTCCTCACGATGTTACCTTCACCGTTTTGAGTGCAGTGGCGATGAATTACACAAAGTAATGTGCCTGGTTGGGATTGAACCTGCGACCTACAACTCGTAAGTCAGGGACCACCACTGTTCTCAACGCAAAGGGCAATTGAAAGGTTTTTATTTGATACACGGTTGGGTTCTAATCAGTAAAAGTCTGATACGCCAAGTCGCGCGACAAGTATACCTCGGACGTCAGGACTTTGGGAGACGAGTAATGGGCAGCTCGCTGTCCGACCGTCCTGTAACAGGCTTTTAAGCATGTCTACGTGTCGTATTTTTCGTTGGCCGCCCAATTTTAAAAAGGGCCGAAAAATATAGAACCTAAATGATCTCCTTAAAGCATGCAAATACATACTTATATTAATTCCGATGTTCTGTTTCTGTTAACGGGTGTATGTAACATGCACAATTCTGGTTGCTACCCGATACACAGAAAAGTGGGTCTACATACAGTATGTTGTACACCCACTTTACCGAATAGGTTGTAAATCTCATAGTGGAACTTCTAATATCCGGGCTACTACCGAGTTTCCTAACGGAAGATCCCATAACACTCTCAAACCCGGAGATCGATTCCAGAAATACAATATTATATTTTTATTATTGATAGACTCTCTTGGGTCGGTGATGGAACGGGTTTGGTGGAATTGAATAGTTTTGAAGCTGCGTTTAAGGGCCAAGCGCCCGAAAAGTGCCATAAAAAAGTGATTTTCTTAGGCCTACTCCTCCGTAACGGCTAAGTCAATTGCTTTGAAAAAAATATATGTTTATTATAGATTCATGAACAATAATATCAACATTTGATTTTTTCGTGCAATTAACACTTTTGTCAAAACAAAATTTTTAGCAATTTCGCAACTTTTCCCTACTCCTTCGAAACGGCTTGGACCTTTAGAAACATTTTTACACATTAAAAATTGGTGGTTCAATATTCTTCAAAGTGAACATTGCATATGTAAATCAATCAATATCTCGCAGAGATAATGGATTTAAAGCGCTTTCCGGGCGCTGCTGGCCGCAAATAAATGCACAGATTTGCGTACTGCCGCCTAGACGAGTGCGAGAGTTGCGTTCACATAATTTCGGTCAAATGGTTCAAGGGACTATACGCCTTAAGAAAATATACGCAACCGGAAATCGAAACGATAAATTATGGTTATGATGAAAGATTTTATGGCTAGTGAAGAAAAATTAAATTAATTTGAATAGGTAGTGACCATTAGTCATCGTTAGATATCAGAATTTAAATAATATGAACTACGATCCTATCTGATGGTAAGCAATGATGCAATCGTTGGTGGTGAGGCACACTAGTTTATTAATACGCAACCCATTCGCTGGGATTGAACGAATCCAAAAAAGGTTTGTCCGATACCTAGGGTACTCAAAGGGAAGGCAATTTAAATACCTCTCCTACGATGATAAACTAGGCGAGTTCAAAATGAGCACACTGGAAGCTCAGAGAAAGCTCTTGGATTTGAGTTTTGCATATTAACTCCTCAATAAGGCCATCGACTGCCCACAATTGGTGTCTAAGTTTAGTCTCAGAGTAGACCCCGTAGACCCCCTTGCAATCTATGTATAATAACCCCCCTAGGTCCACCTCTTTGCCGTACAGTGTTTGGTGCTAATTCGCCTATACCCCGCATGTGCAGGCTTATAAACACGCAGATTCAATGTCGATATTTGGCAGACGTACTTAAATCGAATTCGAATTAGTTAGTTAGTAGTAGTAATTAGCTGTTTTTGATGTATCAGTTATGTAGTAATGAGAATTTAAATAGGTACGTACATTGAGTCAAGTTGGAGTAATTGTTAAGAGTACTACATCAACATTATAAAAAATTCAATTTTAATTTTGATTAGAAGGAGCAATAATGTAACTCATAATATGATTTAAAAAGAGTGTCCATGGAGTTTCTTGTACGTTCTTCTCCATAGAGACCTACGCTTTGGAACGTGCAATTTAGCTTCATTTTTCTTGGACTGACCGACATTTGACTATTCAAAAGTGCCTATTTGAAATAAATGTATTTGATTTGATTTGATAACGAATATGTACTTCGGGTTGCACGCTTCTAATATGGGTCATCTATTCACAGATTAATCTCTTAAGTATTGCTTAGCCTTGCAGACCTATTTGGTACTTTACAGCCATGAGCTCCACAGATTCCTTTGGGTTCCCTAGTGACTATGTTGAATGGACTTCCGCGTTGATGTTGACCCTTGGGAATTTGTTGCAGCAATATGTGTGATTATGTTGTTTTGCCTCGTCGCTCATACCTCGTACGTCGAAGGTCTGGAACAATTTGCCTGCTACGGTCTTCCCGTTCGATTATAATTGGAGTGTCTTCAAGGCTAGAGTGAATAGACTCATAAAATAGTGCGCCTCACCATCAGAGATTGCAGCACTGCTTTCCATCAGGTGGGATCGCAGTCAAGCGCCAGTTTATGTCAATAAAAAAATATCTGATTAGAGGCATGCGGAATCCATTAACCTGGTGCTCGAACATCGAAAGAGACCTGAACAAAGCTCAATGGCCAAAATCGACGTCCCAGGACAGACTGTCCTTTGGGCGGAATACCATCTTGCCCTCATAGGCCTCGGAGGAAACGTCCTCTCGCGCCGGGTCTCGCTACAGGCTATAGTCCTGAGCGAGGAGGAATGGGAGATCGCAGGCGGCCACCTTCCTCTGCGAAGCTGTAATACTAGCGAAGGAGACGTAGTCGTTGCTTACTGTGAGCGTCACATAACATCATCATTTCAGCCGATAGACGTCCACTGTTGGACATAGGCCTCCCCCAACTGTCGCCACAGTGCACGATCCTGTGCGTCTCGCATCCATCGGATTCCCGCAACCTTCACCAGGTTCCACCTTGTAGGAGGCCTTCCGACGCTGCGTCTTCCGGTACGCGAAATAGGAAAGGAAAGGTTCTGGAGTGACAACCGCGTACCGGAAGACACAACATATTTTAATATTTGCATGCCAACTTATGGCAAAATGTGTCTGATCTATTGTGTAAATAAATTGCTTTGACTTTGACTTTGACGGCCTCACGCGTGAGGTATCCAGACATCCTTACGCTCCAGGAGGCTCCAGCCACCGAGACCTTGACTCCGACGAGCAATACGTAGCTCCCCGTCTGGCCGTCCGTTTACTGTCTGGACCGGGTCCGAATAGTCACATGTGTCAGAATAGTCTTTCATTGATTTCATAATTGTTGATATTAACAAGTTTTGGTAATCTACTAATATAATGGCGTCATTATGACTTTCCGATGGTCAACCACTGACACTCCATTGAAAGAAATGGCATAGAATGGTAATCTCGTACATAATGACAAATGAATATCTGACATATGCGGTAATCAAAAATTTTGATAGTTCCTTTGATCAGTGACCTACAATTATGACGTCATTGCGCAATTACTGCTTTTATTATTAAAAAACGCTCGATATTGTCATTCTACCACAATTCTATTACAAGACCATTGACCGATCAATGATCGATCATTATGAATTAGCAGATTACAAACTTTTAGCAAAATGACAGAAATAGCAGTAAATCTGCTATTTTTAGGCCCGTGTTTATTGCCTATTTTATAGCTATGTATATAAAATTTCTATTACAGTTCTTATCAGCAATCTGTTGCAATACATCGTTATCTTAAACTATTGTGTTTGAGTATTTTTGCATATGCGGTATTTTACGGATATTAAAGATAATAAACATGGCGATATTTCGCACCGGGGCCTGCTACAGGCCATTGGGCGGAGCGTGAGATAGTGTTCCACCCGTGTTCACCCCGTTCTTTCTTGCCTTTCATCCCGGGGTCGAGCCTCCCTTTCGAATGTAGACCCTAGCCCTAGCTTCGACCCAGCTGGGCCCCTACGATTGCTGGCAACTCCTTGAAGCGCGCGGGAATAGTAGGTACGCCAAATTTGTAGGTGTTATAGTTTCTGAATTAAGAAGCTGGATAGAATACGACACACTGAAATAAGAAAAATAACAATAGCAACAAACGCTCTGGCATCACTGGAGGAAGCCTTCACCCATTAGGGGCATTAGGGGTTCCGGTAGATTAAATAAAAATATTTCGATATAGATGTAAGAGAAAAATAAATAACATAGAATAAACTAAATAAAACTAACACATACTTGCATAGATTTTATGAAATGTAAATTTGCTGGCAATAAAAGGCTTTTTTATTTTGTTTTTTTATAGTTTCTGAAATTTCGTGATTAATCAGTGAATGGTATACTCGTATAAATATATAGATAGATAAGTATAGATGAATTTCGATATCCGTGGATGAATTGCTTAGGCCAATCATTATTTAAAATGGCATCACCTGGCATACCACAGGTAATTTGGCTAAAGAAAGTCTATTTATATAAGTAGACGTAGGGCAAGGTTATATACGATTCTAAGTATAATTCGCATATATCCGAAATATGTCTGTTTGGCGGTCTTGGCAGCTGATCAATTTGGCGGCCTTGTGGCGTGGCGTGGTTGGGAGTGAAATGGTGACAGTTTGAGATAAGAGATGAAGCGGGGTTTCATTTTATTTATTTACTAATTTGTGCACACATGAGTACAGAGGCGGACTTAATGCCTTAGGTAATTTCTTCCAGTCAACTTTTGAGTAGAGAGCAGCACGCTTAGCCAAGTTGTTATTCTACAATCGTTAACGCTGTCGAAAAGTGACGAAACTTATAGGAATGACGTCATCTCAACGTAAAATCGCGTGGTCAGAACAAACGAATAGATAATTCGTAGCCAAGTTCACATCGTTCAAAATCGTTTCTACAATTTTTAACGCTACATCCTTTGTTATACAAACGCTACATTGTAGAACGAGCGGCCGAATCAGGCGCGTCAACATGGCTACCAACTTATCGTTTTCTACAATTGCTGTCACCGAGGCGTTACCGATTAGAGAACGGAATTCGATTGTAACATGGCTAGGGGGGCAGTAGTGGCTAGGTGGTAACGGCCCCGACTTACGAGTTGTAGGTCGCGGATTCAAACCTGGCCAGGCAAATTACTTTGTGTAATTTAATTTTCCACCACTGCTCTCAAAACGGTGAAGAAAAACATCGTGAGGAAACCAGTATGTCCTAGAATCAAAAATTCGAAGACATGTGACATTCACTAACCCGCACTGGGCCCGCGTCGTGGATTACGGCCCATTCCCTCTCCTAGACAGGAGGCCTGAGTCCCAGCAGTAGGCTGACATTAAAAGGCTGACTATGTATATTAGTGTACTTAGATTCCTTTAGATATAATGATTTATAGTATAAACGTGGACACAGGAAGGAAAACGCCATTGCGGAAATCAGTCACTTCGTTTATAGAGTTCAATTCAAACGCATGCAGTTATGGCATGGTGGCTGATTTTGGCCTCAAGTCTGCTATTACAATAGTGTCAGAATGGTCTATCATTGATGTCATAATTGTCGATTTTGACAAGTTTATTAATCTATACTTTTAATAATATTATTAATATTATATTATTTTAATATTATAAAGCTGAAAAGTTTGTTTGTTTGTTTGTTTGAACGCGCTAATCTCTGGAACTACTTGTCCGATTTGAATGATTCTTTCAGTGTTAGGTAGTCCATTTATCGAAGAAAGGCTATAGGCTATGTTTTTTATGTTTCAAAATTAGGGATTCGTAATAAAATTGCTATTTTGTAACACAAGGTGTAAAATCGAAAACCTATTTTTGCGTGCGCTGCAAAAACTATTGACAATAGAACAAAATGATGTACTACGGGTTTGTAGATCCCATTAAGACCTACAAAAAAGTCCGCGAGAACATATATCTAGCTATCATGGTTTAATCACAATAACCGATTTTGTGTTCAAAATAATTATTAAATCGTCTGAAGAAAAAAAAACTACGTTAAATATGTATCGTAATATTAATCTTTATCGAAATTAAGCATTATGTTATCAAGAGTATTTATGTAGAAGTAAAATACTTTTTGTTTCATCTCAATCGGATATTTCGTTTAAAAGTTATCACGTGTGTAAGATGTTAAGAGTTGGTACCTATTAATGAGTTATGGGCCATAGAGTTTTTTATCAACATAAAATCCTGTACTAATCTTTTTCGAAATATATTTGTTGATGATTGTAAGTATAAGATCTTTGAAGAGAAAAAAAAAAAAAATACGTTTATGAACGCGGTAATTTTGGGAAATACTGATCTGATTTGTAGTCCATTTATTGAGGGAGGCAATTATAGGCAATATTTTATCTCGGTATTTCCACGGAAACGAGAAAAACGCGGGTGAAACCGCGGGGCACAGCTAGTCTACTAATATAATGGCGTCATTATGACTTTCCATTGGTCAACCACTGACACTCCATTGAAAGAAGTGGCATAGAATAGTAATCTCGTAAGCATATTGACAAATGAATATTTGACGTATGCGGTAATCTGCTAAAACTTTGACAGTTTATTTGATCAGTGTTCTACCATTAGAACGTTATTGTGCAGTTATTGGTTTTAATATGCTCGATATTATCATTCTACCCCAACTCTATTACGATACCACTGACCAATCAATGATCGATCATTATGAATTAGCAGATTACGAACTTTAAGCAAAATGACAATGTGATCGTGTTGGAATGACGAATTTATAAAAATAGCAGACTTGGGCCCCTTGTCTTGACATTCGTATCAACTATCATTATCATCACCATTGCCGCTTTACGTGTTTTTCGAGGCACGGGGCGGTTTTTTTTTGGCGGGTAAAAACCATCCAAATGACATCCCCTTGGGCGGAGCGGGAGATAGTGTCAGACTCTTACTGACTAAAAACTCATCCCGTTCCTTCCAATCAACCAATCACTCAATCAATCAATCAACACCTCAAACAATCAATCAATGGGTCATCAATCAACTGATCAATCAACCTATTAATCAATCAAGCAATTAATCAAAATAATTTATTGAAAAAAACTAGTATTTAAAATTATTTCTTGCCTTTCATACCGGGGCTCAGCTACCTTTCGGAGCTAACCCTGACCCCAGTAGTTTTCGACCCAGTTGGGCCCCTGCTGTTGCTGACAACTCCTTGAGGCGCGCGGGAACAGTGCGCGCCGTCGACGACTTGGGCTCGGTCCCGTCAGTTGCCGGACGGTCGGACAGCGAGCTACCCATTGTTCGCCGTTCGCAAACCCAGGCACGGGGTGTCAGTACTGTCCTAGATAAACTTAGAGAGAGTACTTATTGAATAGAAAAATTGACATCTTTGTATACATACATCTGTAGGTAATGAGCAGGCGGCTGAGTGGTAATGGCCCATGAGTTTAGGCCATGGCTTCGAACCCAGCCAGACGCATTACTTTGTCTAATTTATTTCAAAAAGGTTCAAGAAAACATCGTGAGGAAACCGGCATGTCCTAGAACCAAAAATTCGAAGACATGTGACATTCACTAACCCGCACTGGTGTGGTTGATTACAGCCCATTTCCTCTCCTAGAGAGGAGGACTGAGTCCCAGCAGTGGGAACGTTAAAAAGGCTGAGGATGGAGGATGAGGATGGTAGATGATGGTAGATACATGTCCGGTTTCGAACCCCCGAGGTCATACATAAAAAGCAGTTGCTTTACTCAACGGGCCAAAGACATGGGGCTCACCATGACGATGACGTGCTAAAATGTCAAGTGTGCAAGAAAGAGCTTTTTTATATTTGATTACTAGCTTTTGCCCGCAGCTTCGCCCGCGAATCTACATCATATAGCCTATGCCACTCAGGAATAAAGCAGCTTTCTATCAGTAAAACAATTTTAGCAATCGGACCAGTACTTCCAGAGATTACCTCCTACAAACAAAAAAACAAACTTTACCTCTTTATTATATTAGTGTATAGTGTATATTAGTGTAGATAAACCTATGCTTGACTGTGATCCCACCCGATGGTAAGCAGTGATGCAATTTTTGATGGTGAGGCGCACTAGTTTATTAAGGGCCTATTCACTTACGCGCGAGAGTGCGTAAAAGAGCCGCACGATGATGCAGATCTGCACACGCGCAAGTACGCGCGTAGGTGCGTTAACGCGCAATATGCAGCGTGATGCGTGGGAGTGTGGTAATCGCCTAATAGTTCAGTTCAGGTCCTTAGGGCCTCTAAATGGTGTAAGGGACAGCCCTCCACAAACTTTAAGGGCTTGCTCAGTAGACGAAACTGAACAACCTACCATTAAAAATGTTTTCAGGAAACGAAAAAAAAAATCCGACTCACCGTACAAAATTATTGACTTGATTGGACAGTTTGTATGGAGAAGCTGAATTTTCTTTTCGTTTCCTGAGAAAAAAAAAAATGTTGGGTTGTTCAGTTTCGTCTACCGAGCAAGCCCTTAAAGTTTGTGGAGGGCTGTCTCTTACACCTTGTATAGTTTATAATTGTCATTCTCTTTTGACTTGGACATCAAATAATTTCAGTTAAAATGTCCTAAAAGTATTTGTTGTTTTGTTGGCAACGTTAAATGTTATCTTTATTCTATTTGCACGTTATATAAAAATAAATTTGTCAGCAGAGTCGCCATCGGCATCGCCCCTAACTCGCCGCGCGAAAACTATAAAAAAAAGACGTGTGGCACTCGGGGACTGCCGCGGTAAAGCTATTGCATAGCATTTTTATCAACCTATGCAATTATAATTATTTGTTTATTTTATTTATGCAGTATTTTTTTTCCTTTGTTTTTTTTTCTTTCATATTAATTGAAGTTACACTTTCACACATTTAATTGAATTTTGATTGATTGTTCACTCATTTGTTTTCTTATCGGTCGCCGCGCTCAAAAAACAAATGAGTGGGGGGTGTTAGGTTATTTTCGTTACGGAATTTCTGGATTCGGTCTCCACGCTCAAGGCCCGCGATAGAAGCTTTCTTTGATCCCGCGGTCTTAAATAACGCGGCTTTTAACCCTTTGTGTGTCCGGAACGTGGATCCAAGCGAGACACAATAACTTTTTAATTGTGTCTCTAATTACGGCATACGAAAGGTTAATGACAGGTCTGTCGAGTAGTTGGTGGCCCTGACTGCTATGCCGGAGATCGTGGGTTCGATTCCAGGACAAAAGTTTGCGTGATGAGCACGATCATTTGTTCTGTGTCTGGGTGTAATTTATCTATATATGTATTTAGAAATACAAAAAAAAAAAAAAAAAAAATTGACCTCCTTGGAAATGACATTTCATTTTTTTTATTTTTAAGCTGTGGATACCTACGGGGTGACCTAAGATTCAATGGCAGATGATGTTTAGATTATTTTGTGCATTTAATTGATATAAAAAAACTTGTAGAGAGATAAATAAAGGGATATAATTGAGGAGGCGATATTAGTGAACTTTAAATGTCGTTTCTTTGTTTTCAGGTGAGATAAAAGTGTAATTTTAGTTAAACGATAATTGTTATAATGTAAAAGCGTGTTGAATAAAATAAAACTTTGTTTTCAGAGAAACAATTTGGTTTATTTCGAAAATCCTCAATAATATACCTTATATTTATACAATATATATATCGAACTATGTTTTTCAGTTGCCTGGTACTCACATAGATATCCGGATACCCATATCACAAGCTCTGCTTAGTTTGGGACTAGATGGCGTTGTCTGATAGTTGTGGAATATTATATTATTATTATTATTGTTAGTCTAGCTCCACTACCACTACTGGGGCCAGGGTTATCCGAAAGGGAACTCGAGCCTCGGTATGTAGGCTAGAAGGAACGGGGTGGGCTTTTAGTCAGTAAGAGTCTGACGCTATCTTCCGCTCCGCCCAAAAGCGGGGGTTGTCATTGGATGATTTCTCCCACCATAAAAAAAAGACGTGTGGCACTCGGGAACTGCTGCGGTAAAGCTATTGCATATAATTTTTTGTCAACTTATGCAATTATAATTATTTATTTATTATATTTATGCAGTATTTTTTTTCTTTTGTTTTTTTTTTCTTTGTTATTAATTGAAGTTACACTTTTTGAGCGTGGTGACCGATAAGAAAACAAATGAGTTGGGGGTGTTAGGTTATTTTCGTTACGGAATTTCTGGATTCGGTCTCCACGCTCAAGGCCCGCGATAGAAGCTATGCAATAGCTTAAAAACCCTATGTCACTCAGGAATAAATTATAATATTAGAGTATATAATACACAAAGGATGCTAAACGCACAGAACCGCTCATTGTGGCGACAGGTGAGGGAGGCCTATGTCCAACTGTGAACGTCTGTCGGCTGAATTGATGATATTATAATAAAGAAAAGCTAAAAATGTTAAAGATTTGTGACACCTGTCTGCTGAGGCGGGTCGCTATACATATACAATAAATTGCTATACCTATATATTTTTGTCACGTGCTCTCAGTATATTTAGATCGATATAAATACAGTTCAGAGAACGCGTGGGTATTCCCCCGAGTATGTAAGTATTATTTAACGTCTATGATTATATTATCTTCATGGAAACCAGAAGTTTCAGAAGTTTGGTCCTGGATAAATTACCATCATCTAGGCCTCTAGCACAGATAACTAAATAGTTACTACGTAATGCCTCTAGGTTGTAGCTATCAAGAAATACAGACTCCGGCAGGGAATTCCACTCCTCAGCTGTACGCATAATTAATGTGTTCCCAAAACGTTTTGTATGTATTATACATGGCAATTAATACTTGGCGTTGCGTACAAACTACCTACAGGTCATTGAACTCGCTCAGCTGACGTTTTCTTAAAGAAATTAATTTCCTATGTGCGTAAATTAACACGAGTTTTAAAAAAAAGGTACTTTATTTTTTAATTTTATCTTTACAAATCGATAGTGTTTCATGTACCGGATCGACCCTCCACGGGAATAAAACGATTAAAATTTAGCGGTGTATATAGGAATAGTTGCAAGGTCGCGGGTTCATTCCCAGCCAGGCGCATTACTTTGTGTAATTTATTTCATCACCATTGTTCTCAAAACGGTGAAGGAAAACATCGTGAGGAAACCGGCATGTCCTAGTACCAAAAATTCGAAGACATGTGACATCCACCAACCCGCACTGGGCCCGCGTGGTGGATTACGGGCCATTCCCTCTCCTAGAGAGGAGGCCTGAGTGCTAGCAGTGGGAACATTAAAAGGCTGATTATGCCATGCTATTAAAGTAGCAATCTACTAGTAAAAGAATTTTTAAAATCGATTCAATGATTTTCGAGGTTATTCATTACAAAAAAAAATAGAAATGTAACATCTTTATAGTATTAGTATCTATGTACGAAAGTGTAAACTGGGAAGATTGCCAGAGACAATACACGTTTTACAAATATGTTGTATGTACAATTGTACATGTGTACTAACATATTCACATCACATAAATAAATCATTATAAGGCTCACCGCACCATCGGCACAAAATATATAGGTACGGAAGTCAATCTACATACAAAGCGCGCTCGAGCGACGCACACATAGACACCGCTCACGGACACGATATCTCGGTCGCGTCTCGCATCACTCGTCGAACAGTTCCGCCTCAAACTCTCATTAGTGTGCGTTCACCGAGCGTAGGTATAAAAAGTGAAGTACATACATGAGATTGTCTTCTGTACCTATCTATTTAGTGCCATCGGTTGGCACAATACACTGTCGCTGGCAATTTTCTGTAGTTCTCATACATTTTATGTGGACTAGCACACTCGGTTGACACCGATGGCCACTACACGCCACAAATCGTCGCTCCTCGCTTCTTCTGGCCCGCATCGACCACCAAACGCAACGCTAGACCTACACTGCGCTCACGAGTGCCACACACACATACTGGGCGCGTCGGTCTCCATACATTTTATATGGTAACTAGACTTGTAGAGCTACACTAGATCCACGCCACGCGATGTCATTCTACGTACGAGTCAAGCGTGATAAACATGTACGTCGGTATAATGTAGTTCTAGCTTAAACTAAACGCCGTCACACACCACTTGCGTCGTCAAAGTCTATCATGATACAGCGCGCATGGGTTAAAAATTTATTACGCGTACAACTAAGGAGCGGAATTCCATGCCGGAGTCTGTGTTTCCTGATGGCTACAACCTGGGGTTCTTTAAGCCTAGAGTGAATAGGTTACTTCTAGGTAAACGCGCACTATCGTCAACCGCATCGTCGCTTTCCATCAGGTGAGATAGCGGTCAATCGCGAACCTATCACTAATAAAAAACCGGCCAAGTGCGAGTCGGACTCGCCCATGGAGGGTTCCGTAGTAGCATGTAACATAATATAAAAGTTCTTGTAGTTCGTTGTAAGTTGTAACTTTGATCGATGTTTTAATAATAGTGTATTTTTATAGATTTATGACGAATTAAAAAAAAAAAAACTACCTACTTACTAGACCTCGTTCAAACCAATTTTCGTTGGTAGTTTACATGGTAATGCACATCATATATTTTTTTTTAGTTTTATCATTCTCTTATTTTAGAAGTTACAGGGGGGGGACACATTTTACCACTTTGGAAGTGTCTCTCGCGTAAACTATTCAATTTAGAAAAAAAATGATATTAGAAACCTCAATATCATTTTTAACCTTTCAATCGTGATAATGACAGACACAATTGAAAGACAATAGCTGCGCGAACGCCGGCGTTCGCTTGGGGTTTAATGAATTAAAGACCTATCCGTAGATACCCCACACGTCTGGGTTTGATGAAAAAAAATTTTTTGAGTTTCAGTTCTAATTATGAGGACCCCCAAAATGTATTGCTTTTTTTCTATTTTTGTGTAAAAATCTTAAAGCGGTTTATAGAATACATCTACTTACTAAGTTTCTACAGTATAGCTCTTCTAGTTTCGGAAAAAAGTGGCTGTGACATCGGACAGACAGACAGACAGACATGACGAATCTATAAGGGTTCCGTTTTATGCCCTAAAAAGTAGCAGATATCGATCGCAAGTATTGACCATGCATCGGCCACAAGTGGCTGTGGAGCGCTTCAGCTGCTAGTGGCGGCGTTTGTCGCTGTCTGTCGCCCGTGTACGACGACCCTAAAAGTCACAAGATGCTTGACACAAAGATTCAAATCACATAGGAACAATTTCAGTCTATTATCACTTATTAAACGTTTCTACCCAATGTTAACACATCCATCACGTTTTTACCAAGGTAAGCTGGAAACCCTGACTTCGTGAAGTTCCTGATAGCTGTTACCTGGGGAAGTCAAGTGATAAATGATACTTATTTCGCAAATAGGCTTTATAAAAAACTTTTACAAGTCAATTTTGTCAATTTAAACTAGATGAGGTCGGTGTTTCCTAGCTGACTACCCTGAGAAGAAACACCGAAATAAACTTAGCACTACATGCGTATAAATAATATATATATATATATATATATTATAAATAATATATATATATATAAATAATATATATATATATATTATTTATATATATATATATATATATATATATGTATACGGTACATGAACCAAAGTAACAGTTTTTTAAATTTTTGTCTGTCTGTTTGTCCGGGCTAATCTAGGACCGACTTTGACGGGACTTTTTTTGGCAGGTAGCTGATATAATAAGGAGTAACATAGGCTACTTTTATTTTAGATAAGATGAATAAATTCAAAATCCTGTAGTTCACGCGAATGAAGTCGCGGGCACAGCTAGTAATTGTATATAATATAAATCACATGAGAACCATGCAGACAAGTGTCTTTTTTTTTAGGTGGAAAAATCTAATGACATCCCCCGCTCTTGAGCGGAGCAGGGGGATAGTGTCAGACTTTTACTGACTAAAAACCCATTTTTGTACCGGCTCCGCCATTGTTTCAGGGCTCTGCGAATCTATTTCGCATCACCCATGGCCCCAGTAGGCTTCGACCCAGCTGGGTCCCTACGGTGGCTGACAACTCCTTGAGGCGCGCACGGAATAATACGCGCCGTCGTCAACTTGGACTCGGTCCGGACGGTTACCGGACGGTCCGACGGCGAGCTACCCATTGCTCGCCGTCCGCAAGCCCATGATAGAAATCAGCTAGTGTATGAAACAGATAGCCATGTAGCAAAGAGGACTGTGCCAAGTTCTGAAGTTAGAATTTAATTTGATTTTGTTCTAATTAGTAAATCAATGAATATAATTGGTGATTGCTATTTTAATGGCTGTTCAGTGTAATTATAAGATGCATTCTAATTGCCTGTCTTTTGTATATATTGTGCTGTTGTTATGTAATTTTTGGCACGCGCCATCTTGGGTTCAACAAAGAAGAATAGAATAGAATAAACTTTATTGTACCTACAGTACAATAGTAATAACATTTTTACACAAATTTTGTGCCATGGGTATAATCGCGGTCTGGTCGCTAAGAGCGAGATCTAACCGACAAATTTAGGATGGGACTGTAAAAACTTAGTATCACACAACGCTGTCTAGTCTCAAGCTAAGCAGAGCTTGTATTATGAGTACTAGACAACTGATATACATACTTAAATATTTCTAAATACACACATATTATAGATAAATAATTATTAACAATTATTACTACATTTATTAAACGACTAAAAGTAATGAATGAATTGATAATTATTATTTAATTTAAAATAAGAATTAATAAAGTATTGACTAATGTTTAGCGTATATTAATTATTATTATTAATTTAATGAATTGTTATAATGTTATTTTTTCGTTTTAACCTACCCTTTTCAGGGTTCCGTAGTCAACTAGGAACCCTTATAGTTTCGCCATGTCTGTATGTCCGTCTGTCTGTCCGTCCTCGCTTAATCTCTGTGACCGTTAGCACTAGAAAGCTGAAATTTGGTACCAATATGTATGTATATCAATCACGCCGACAAAGTAGCAAAATAAAAATATTTTTTGATAATGTCAATAATTTCGGAAATAATCGCTCCAAAAGTAAAAAACAATGTGTCCCCCCCCTCTAACTTTTGAACCATAAGTTTAGAAAATATGAAAAAAATCTGGAAAGTAGAACTTTATTTATTTATTTATTTGCATAGGCACACCAACGACTTATTTACAATATAATTTAAATAATTCATTATAAATTCATGAGGTGATCCTTTGTAAATAAGTCACTTACAGGTATGCACAACATTTACAATAGGTCTAAATAATTAAATAGATTAAAAACGATGAATAATAACAATAAACATTAAAGACAGTTACGAAATAAAAGAGATTAAAAAAACAATGTCCCAAATTAAAATAAATTAAATTAAAATTAAAATCACATTGTTATCAAATTACAATTAAATCTTAAATATTAATACGTATGTCAATCACATTATTATTAAATTAAATTACATAAGAGAGAAAAAAAAACATTCAACCATGATTAAATTACCTAATTAAAATAATTAAAAATTTTGCAATGTCATTTTATGTAAACGAAAGGCACAAATAAATACAGGTAAAATTCGATGTAAGGCGGCTGATCACAAGTCAAGTTGAATGATTTTGGCTATAAACCTTGGCAGACTATCGAAGTAGTAACTTTATAAGGACTTTCTAGGAAAATTATTTTGAACTTGATGAAAAGAACAGTTTTTGTACAAAAAAGACAGAAGGGTTCTACAAAATAATTTCTGGACAAGTTTGTAGTATAATCGTATATGCAAGCATTTTTTTAACCTCATAAGTGGGTACACTTATTGTGACGGACGGGAAACTACGGAACCCTACACTGAGCGTGGCCTGACATGCTCTTGGCCGGTTTTTTCAAAACTCGTATTAATTTACGCATGTACGAAATTAATTTCTTTAAGAAAAAGTCAGCTGAGCGAGTTCAATGACCTGTAGGTACTTTATACGCAACGCCGACTAACTACAGGTCATTGAACTCGCCCAGCTGAAGTTTTCTTAATGAAATTAATTTTGTACATGCATAAATTAATACGAGTTTTGAAAAAAAGGTCGAACGATCAAAATTTAACGGTGTATAAAAGATATAATTATTTCATAATTTTTTAAGTAAAATATGCAGTGCCCTTACAGGGTGCATGTTTTAATACTGTGTCATGAAATTTTAATCGGGTCAGATATTTTATCACAGACAATGAATCCATCTATTCCCTTCTTCCACAGGTCTTCGAACACGCCTATTCCGCCGGCCTCAGTCAACACGACATCCTCGACAGCATCGGCTCCATGCGACCGACATCAGGGGTAGAGAAGCTGATCACCACGCTAGCTGCTGAAGGGTGGGACATCGTGCTGGTCACTGATGCTAACAGTGTCTTCGTGCAGCATTGGCTGAAGGTGCATGGTTTACTGGTGAGGAGCATTTTTTTTTGTTGTTGTTGATAGGCTTTGTTTTTGGTGGGTAAAAATCATCCCAATGACAGCCCCCGCCCTTGGGCGGAGCGGGGGTAATGTCAGACTCTTACAAACTAAAAAACCCACTCAGTTCCTTCTTGCCTTTCATATCGGAGCCGAGCCTGCCTTTTGGATACAGACCTTAGCCCCAGTAGGCTTCGACCTAGTTGGACCCCTACGGTTGCTGACAACTCCTTGAGGCGCGCAGGAACAGTGCACGCCGTCGACGATTTGGGTTCGGTCCGGACAGTTACCGGACGGTCGGACAGCGAGCTACCTATTGCTCGCCGTCCGTAAGCCCGTGCCGGCGGTGGCCGGAAATCGGGATCGGAATCCCGGCGGCGGCTGGGGCGTGAGCGCCGTTGCCTGATGCTATCGGCCTCCTCCTTTGCTAGCATTACTGATTCGCAGAAGGAGGCGACCGCTTCGCTCCGGACCATGGCCTGTACAGGTCGCGCGATGAATCAAGATCGCTCGGCAAAAGTGGAAGGGGCATGCGCAGTATTCAATTCTACGGTCTATTTGGCGACGTACGGGCGGGTGTGCGCCGTCGGCGACACGTCATTGGTAGATAGAGTCGCTCTTGAATTCCCGCGTTGCGTTCTCGCCTCTCATTGGATACTGTTGTACTTGGGTACTGTTGCGTACAGCTTGTGTTATCGTAATAGTAATACGTAGTCGTAAAAAAAATGGTTAAAAATAAAGTTTTAAAACGGCTAGCCAGAAAGATGGTTTACGACGTGAATTATTACGTTAAAGAAAGAAACTAACGAAATTATTGTTTTTTTATTTTACGCTTTATTTAAAAAAAAAAAAATTTTTGAATTTACCTACTTACAAGATAAATTACAATAAAAAACTAGTGTTATTATAAGTTATGTTACTAAGGTTCAAACATACGAAATTAAAAATAAAATCCTAACATACTAAGAATTTCTGTGCGCAATTGTACACATGCGCCGATTGCCCCCACTACTTTCACCGAGCGATCTTGATTCACCGCGCGACCTGTACCAAGACATATAAGGACACGGTGATGCCTTGCCCATGCGGGTGCTCTACTGTGTCCTCCGGACATTCCACACATTGGCGACACCCGGGCGACCGCATGCCGTTCCTCCTCGCGACCAATTGAGGTTTTCGGAACTTTACACTTTTTTTTTATGGTGGAAAAAAATCATCCAATGACAACCCTCTCTTGGGCGAAGCGGGAGATAGTGTCAGACTCTTACTGACTAAAAGACCCACCCCGTTCCTTCTAGCCTTCATACCGGGGCTCGAGCGCTCTTTCGGATGGCCCCAGTAGGCTTTGACCCGGCTGGGTCCCTGCTGTTGCTGACAACTCCTTGAGGCGCGCGGAAACAGTGCGCGCCGTCGACGACTTGGGCTTGGTCCGGACAGTTACCGGTTACAGTTTAACTTTACACCTTGCTCATAGCATATATCATAATCAGCCTAATAATGTACCCACTGTTGGGACGCAGGCCTCCTCTCTAGGTGAGGGAAGGGGCCATAAATCCATCACCACACCAGTGCGAGTTGGTGAATGTTACACGTCTCCGAATTTTTGGTTCTTGAACATGGCCGGTTTCCTCACGATGTTTTCCTTCACCGTTTTGAGAGCAGTGGTGATGAAATAAATTACACAAAGTAATGCGCCTGGCTGGGTTTGAACCCGCGGCCTACAACTCGGTAAGTCGGGGCCGTTACCACTCAGCCACCACTGCTCTCACTACATAGATAATAATAATATTCCACAACTATCACACAGCACCGTCTAGTCCCAAGCTAAGCAGAGCTTGTGTTATGGGTACTAGACAACTGATAAACATACTTATATATTTCTAAATACATACATATTATAGATAAATTACACCCAGACACAGAACAAATGATCGTGCTCTTCACACAAACATTTGTCCTGGGTGGGAATCGAACCCACGACCTCCGGCATAGCAGTCAGGGTCACTAACCACTAGACCAACAGGCCTGTCAATAGATGTCGCTACACAAATATTACCTTGGATCACATGATAGCTCTGCGCTATCACGCTATTACCGAAGACTACACGAGTTCTAATTATGTTAATTAGACCATTCTGTTTGCAAAGAAATCAGTTGTTCTACAAGTGATCCTTATGTTCATGTTTATTGGGATGACGGTGGACTTTAACTGTGATAATTAACTTCAATACTGAAGTTGTAGTAAGTGTGTTTTCATGGTGATCTTATTGTAGTTTTTTTTTTTCTCTTGGGCGGAGCGGGAGATGGTGTCAGACTCTTACTGACTAAAAAACCCATCTCGTTCCTTCAAGCCTTCATACCGGGGCTCAAGCGCCCTTTCGGATAACCCTGACCCCAGTAGGCTTCGACCCGGCTCGGCCCCTGTTGTTGCTGACAACTCCTTGAGGCGCGCGGGAACAGTGCGCGCCGTTGAAGACAGTTTTCAGACGGTCGAACAGCGAGCTACCCATTGCTCGCCGACTAGTAGCCTAGTAGACTAGTAGTTTAGCTTTCCTGCTAAATACGAATTTCCTTGTCCTGCATTTCTAGTTAGAAGCAGTTATTGTTTCATGACCAAACTACAATAAGACGCCGGCGCCGGGATACTGATCCTGATTTCCGGCCACCGTAGGCGCGGCCTTGCGGACAGTAAGCAATGGGTAGCTCGCTGTCCGGCCGTCCGGTAACTGTCCGGACCAAGCCCAAGTCGTCGACGGAGCGCAATGTTCCTGCGCGCCTCAAGGAGTTGTCAGCAACAGTAGGGGTCCAGCCGGGTTGAAGCCTACTGGGGCCAGGGTTTAGCTCCGAAAGGGAAGCTCGGCCCCGGTATGAAGGGCAAGACGGAAGGGATTTTTGTCAGTAAGAATCTGACACTATCTCACGCTCCACCCAAGGGCGGGGGATGTCATTTGGATGTTTTTTACCCACCAAAAAAAAAACTACTAGTCCAGGAAGACGCTAATGAAGGGTTATATGCCAATCTTTCTGACGCATATAATCATTGACATCTGTATCCTGCCCACCCTAACCTGTAGTGCTCAGACCTGCAGGCTGCCTGCTGGGGAGCTTAGGGTATAATTCTCTGTTGAGGTTAGAAGAAATAAAACTAGGCAAGTGCGAGTCAGACCTGCGCACGCAGGATTTCGTGCTGTCCGTAGAAAAAAAAAAACGACAAAAAAATTGCGTTTGTTGTATGTTAGCCCCCTTAAATATTTATTTTATTTTTAGTATTTGTTGTTATAGCGGCAACAGAAATACATAATTTGTGGAAATTTTAACAGTCTAGCTATCGCGGTTCTTGAGATACAGCCTGGTGACAGACAGACGGCCAAGTCTTAGTAGTAGGGTACTTTTATTACGGAACCCTAAAATAAATATTTCACGGGATAGATGCTCCTATACTGCACAACGAACTTTGCCAACTATTTGCTCCGATAAACTGTAGCCGTAATCGGAGGCACCGGCTGCTTGTTCTGGGAGTTGTACCGTCGCCCAAGCCCAGGCTCCTATCTCTCGCGCAATCCCCTCAATCCTGCTCCTAAATGCTGATAGTACCTATGACTTATTAAAGTTACACAGCGTAACAATAGGTCACTTCTAGGTAAGCGCGGCACATTGTCCACCACATCTTCGCTTACCATCAATAAAAAAAAATTATAGGGTTATTTGTATAACACTAACAACCTTGCAGTACTGTATCACTAACATCATAAACAACAACTTTTGTACTATGACTTTTACAAAACAAAATAACATTTACCAAAAATAAACCTTCAAGATTTCGTTGTTCAATCTAACATATTTCAACTCTGTATTTTGCTGTACCCACCTACACCTCCCGCGTACGATCCCCGCTCCTCTCCGCTATTGTACTATCGCTTGCTTCGCATAGACTTCGTAACGTTTAGAACGTTCAATTTAAATATTTTTATTTTTGTATGAAAATCTGATGAACCAATTCTATCGTAAATTTTTGAAAGTCATAGAACAAAAGTTGTTGTTTGTGATGTTCTTACTTAACATAGACGTGACAGGTTGCCATTGTTTTACAAATAGCCCCGTTTAAAATACTTTTAAGAAAATGCTAGCGAAAACCATAAAAGTGGTTAATTGGATTCTGATTAAATTCAGATAAGCTGGGTAATAACTTTCGGAATTTCGACGTAATTAGTAAATAATTAGCTATTTATGTAAGCAAATCGTTGATGTGGCTCAAAAGGCTGCCCAACTTAAATGGGACTGGGCAGGATATGTCTGCCTACGGCGTTATCGCCGCCGCCGCCGGCGCCGGGATATTGATCCCGATTTCCGGCCACCGTTGGCGCGGGCTTGCGGACAGTGAGCAATGGGTAGCTCGCTGTCCGGCCGTCCGGTAACTGTCCGGACGGCCGGAACGGTATGGGTTTTTTAGTCAGTAAGAGTCTGACACTATCTCCCGCTCCGCCCAAGAGCAGGGGTTGTCATAGGATGATTTTTCCCATCGGAAAAAAAGTACATGTCTGCCTCATCTGTCTTGCCTCAGCTGTGGGCGCGTAAAACGCGGATTTGGTGCCCGGACACGCACACATCACAACGCTGGGTCGAAGTAGACCACGAAGGAGATGGCGGGACGACCTGGATGGCTTCTGGAATGAGAAAACGAGGAACCATGATCGTTGGAAGGAATGGAGGGAGGCCTTTGCCCAGCTGTGGGACAATATGGGCTAACTATAATAATAATAGGTATTCAAGATGAAGTTTTTTCTCGTAATCAGTGTCGAAGTAAAGAGAAAAGGATATGATTTAAGCGGCCTCTGTTCGAAGGAGTTGAAAGACTGTAAAGCAAAGAGCAACTGGAGGAACATGACTGGGTTTTAGTCAGTAAAAGTTTGACATGTCTCGCTCTAACCAAAGTGGGATTTATTTTTGTTTATGCCACGTGCATCGAAGGACTGGTTTTTTAAAAGAGTATCTATGGAGTTTCTTGGCGGTTCTTCTTCATAGGAAACCAACAATTTGAAACCGTGCACTAGCTTCTGACGTTTTATAAGTGCCCATGTAGGTCTATGTGAAATAAATATATTAAGTTTTTTTTTTCGTTTTTTCCGTCCGATTATAATTTAGGCGTCTATAAGGCTAAAGTGAATAGACTCTAGTTAGTACACTAGTTTAGTAGTTAGTAGATAATCTAGTTAGACGATCTGGCCAGTTTAGTTGGCCATTACATGAAGTGATCAATTTTAAAATCTGGCCACGACTTGTATGTGTGACATTTAGAAATATATACAATGCGTTCCAAATGAGAATAGGATCGCCCGCCATGTTGTGACGTCACGATTTACCGTCAAATCGAGGAAAGAATTTTTTAAACATTAATTAATTTACGAAAAATTTAATTTATTTATGAACTGTGAACGAAAAAAGTTTAATCAGAATCAAGTTCTTCAATTTTACTCATCTCTAAAATCTTCAATTTTGCCAAAATTTCTTCGATTTGACAGTACGACGAGACGTCAAAACATAGTAATCGGTCCTATTCTCATTAGGAACGCTGTGGGGTGTGGACTGTATAACTAATTGTTCAATAAAACACTTCGAAGCTCAGTTCAATTATCACTATTTAATTGCTATTTACAGGTTCAGTCTTTTAATCACATACAAATCACAAATAGCTCACATAACACAAAAGGTTTATAACACAGAAAATAACACAAAATAAAGTACATAACACGATAGAGCACATAAGACAGTACATAAGGCCAAGGATTGGAGAGAACTTACACTACTTTTCACTATTATAACTTAATCTGGATCCGACGAACTGTGTTGCACCGAGCTTTTAGCCCATATTTATAGTGCGTGCACATGGGTGCAAGTAGTGGCGGGGGCGATTCCCGATTTTCCCGATTTCCCTTGTTTCCTCCAATCTTGTTCCACGTGCTCGGTCGAGTCCTCGTTCCTGACCCGAACTGGTTCCGACCTGTCGCGACCTGCTCGTGGCACACGTTAGTGCTCGGCGAGCGGCGCCACTTTAGTTACTGGTTCCTATGGTATGTTCCTGTGTTTCCTCGAGTTGATATCATATAACTCGGCGTCCGTTACATTTCTCCCCCCGGCGTAGCTCGCGAAGCCTCCTCTCTTCTTATCAGGACGACGAGTTTTCTTGTAGGGCGCCGAAATGTCCCCGTCCTCGTCCGCACTTCTGCGACTCTGATGCCGCCGTCTGGTCCGCGGTGCGTCTTCTCTATTATCCCCATCGGCCAGACGTTTCTGGGTAAAGTTCCGTCGACCACGAGGACAACGTCGCCTTCTTGAAGTGGCCGGGCGTTGTTTGTTGGTTCGCCTCGTGGTACCAGCAGTGGTAGGTATTCCTTTAGCCAGCGTCGCCAAAATTGGTCGGCAAGCGCCTGACTAGCCCTCCACGTTCGGCGGTCTGCTTCTTCACATGGCCCTGTAGTCGGCAGGCCAGTCGAAGACCCCAACAGAAAGTGGTTCGGGGTGAGGGCCTCTGGATCCTCAGGGTTCACGCTGACGTGCGTTAGGGGTCGTGCGTTGACGGCGAACTCCGCTTCGGTCATCAGTGTGCTGAGCACTTCTTCCTGGGGTGCCTTCTCGTTCAATGTCACGCTGAGCGCCGACTTCACCGTCCGCACCATCCGCTCCCATGCTCCTCCCTGGTTCGGGGCGCCTGGTGGTATAAAGCGCCATTCCATTCGGTGTAGTAGCCCCACGTCCTTCAAGGCTGGCAGCCATTCTTGGTACGCTGCTCGCAGCTCGTGGTCAGCTCCTCTGAAGTTGGTTCCGTTGTCGGAGTACATCACTTGCGGCCATCCTCTTCGTGCCGCCATGCGTCTCAGCGCCATTATGGCCGAGTCTGTCGACAGTGATGCCACAATTTCCAAATGTATCGCTCGGCAGGTTAGGCACGTAAATAGTGCTCCCCATCTCTTCTCCCGCCGACGTCCCACCTTGACCATCATTGGTCCGAAATAGTCCACCCCGCAATTAGAAAACGGGCGATGGAACGGGTCCATGCGGGCGCGCGGCAGGTCTCCGGTGGCCGGCGCCTGTGGCATAGATTTTCGTCGCTTGCAAAACGCACAGTTCTTCTCGACCGCGCGGACTGTCGGTCGCAGGTGAATGACCCAGTACTTCTGTCTCAGGTCGTTTGTCACGCGTTCACGATTGGCGTGACCGGCAGCGCAGTGTTCTCGCCGTACGAGGAGTTTTGTTATGTGATGTCGACCGTCTAGAATGATGGGCCTCTTCGTTTCGGTCGGTGCTGTCGCCGCTTGGATTCGACCTCGCACTCGCAGTAGTCCATCTTCATATATGGGGTCGAGCCTGTACAGTCTGCTCGTTTTGGGAATCGTGCGAGCTGACTGCATCCTCTTGATTTCTTCTCGAAAGCTGTCTTCCTGTACTCGCTGGAGAAGCTCTTTCTCGGCGCGCTGTATATGTCGGTACTCCAGTCCTTTTGCTGTGCGCCGACACATGTCGATGAAGGCGAACACTTTCGCTGTGGTTCTTACTAGGGTCTCGTATTTTGAGAAGCGGGCAGGATCGGGTAGCCAGCTCTCGTCCGGTCTGTCTTCCTTCATATGTAAAACCTCTTCCTTGGTTTCTTCTTCTTCTTCCGCCTTACTGGGCCACTGCTCCTCAGGAGTATGTAGGAAGCTGGGCCCTTGGAACCAGCGGTCGTTCGCGCTGATCGGTGTATTGTTGAGACGGGTGGCGTCGTCGGCTGTGTTTTCTTGGGTCGGCAGCCAACGCCACTCTTCCTTCTTTGTCAGCTCAGCAATCTCTCCCAGCCGGTTCGCCACAAAGGGAGTGTAGCGTCGCCCTTCGTTCTGGATCCAGTGGACGACGGTGGACGAGTCTGTCCAATACACAGTCCGGCTGACCTTGATCCGGTGTTCTTTTCTTATATGGTCAGCAAGTCTTGCTCCAATTACTGCTGCTTGTAGTTCCAACCGAGGGATGGTTTGGGCTCGTCGTGGCGCCACCTTCGCTTTGGCTGCCACCATTACGACTGTCACCGTTCCGTCGTTATTCTCCATCCTCCAGTAGGCCACGGTCGCGTACGCTTGTTCGCTCGCGTCGCAAAACACGTGGAGTTCGATGCTTCTATATTCCCCCGCCATGTAGCTTCTTGGTAGGCGAAGTTGGGCGATCTCATCAAGTCGGGCGAGCCAACTTGAAAACTGTTCGTCTTCCTTTTCTGGGATCTTCTCGTCCCACGTGATCGTGAGGCGCCACAAACTTTGCAATATGATCTTCGCTCGGATGGTGAAGTGACTTAATAGTCCGAGAGGGTCATAGACAGACATGACCGCACTAAGTGCCTCACGCTTTGTCGGAGCTCGCAGTTGTCTTCTTACTTCGACTGGGACCCGGTTCATTGATGTGTTGAATCCCAGTTCGTCCTTTTCATGATTCCAGTACAGCCCGAGTATTTTGTTCTCGGGTTTGTCTCCCCCCAGTTGTGTGGGCGTAGTGGCGTGCAATTCTTGAGGTATGTCTCGTAGCACCGTCTTGCTGTTGGCGCTCCACCCCCGCAGTGTGAATCCCGCTACTGCGTGCACCTTGTTTATTTCGTCTATCGCTTGGCGAGCTTCGGCTTCATCGTCGTAACTCGTTACTAAGTCATCCATGTAGTGACTTTCCTTTATTGCTTCTAAGGCTCGCGGGTACTGTTGCCCATGTATGTCTGCGTTGTAGTTTCTCACATAATGGGCCATGAATGGCGAACTGGCCGCGCCGAATATCATGCTTGTCATCTTGTAGTGGCGCGGTGGGCTCGTTCTGTCGCAGCCTCGCCACAAGAACTGCTGCGCTGGTTGATCTTCGTTTCTGATCTTTATACGCAGGAACATTTCTTGAATATCAGCCGTGACTGCTATCGCCTTTTCCCGGAAACGGAATATTATTCCCGGGAGCGACAGCAACAGGTCAGGCCCCTCCAGTAGTTTGTCGTTCAGGCACAAACCATGACTTCTTGCTGCTGCGTCGAATACCAGTCGTTGTTTGCCGGGCTTGTTCGGGTTCTGCACGGCAAAGTGAGGCAGGTACCATGAGACGGCGCTTGCTGATTCCGATCCGTCGCACGGTGCTGCGTACCCTTTTTCAAATAGGTTTTCCATCTGGGCATTGTACTGCTGGGCGAACTCTGGTGAGGCGTCCATTTTCTGTTCTATTTTGTGGAGACGCCGAAGGGCCGCATTGTAGCTGGGCGGCATGGTGACGTCATCCTCCCGCCATGGCAATCCGACTTCATAGCCACTGTTCGTTCTTCTTATGGTTCTTGTGACTATGTCCATGGCGCGCTGGTCGGAGTCGTTCACTCGCGGTTCTCGCGAGACCCCTATTGCTTCAAGTCTGAAGTGTGCTTCTACTTGTTCATGAAGCTGTTGATCCTGTTGACGATCTTGCTGCTGTCGTTCGGTTTCGTAAATATGCAGCACGTTGTCTTCATTCACGACGACTCTTCGTGGTGCGGTTCCGTGTATTACCCAACCCAGCCGCGTTAGGGATGCAGCGGGTTGGTTGGGGCCACCGACGCGTAGCTCTCTTGACACGATGCACTCCCAGTGGTCCGTCCCCACTAGAAGCCCTGGTCGCGTGGCTTCGTAGCATACCTCTTCTTTGGGAAGGTCGCGAAGATGTTCGTATTCCAGCAGCGTGTCTGGAATTGACTGCTGGTGTAACTTCAGGTCCTTCATCGTTCTGGCCCGAAGTTTATGTGGCGCGCTGTCCTTACCGACGCCCCTTACTTTTATTTGTACCACCCTACTACCCCGTTCTTGAGATGACATGTTGACCCCATGGATATGTAGTGGTTGTGGTGTCCCCTCTGCCCCGATGCTCGCCGCCAGGTCTTCATCTATGAGGGTGATGGTGGCTCCCTCATCGAAGAGCGCGTGTGTTCTCACCTCCCCCCGTGGGCCGGCGATGATGACTGGGCACATCTTGAGAAGAACGGTTCTGGTGTCGGCGACTGTTCGGGAGGCCACCGACATGACTGTGCCTTCGTTGGTTTGCTGCTGGTCTGATTCCGCGGGAGCTGTAGTCTTCTCATCAGGCGACTTCCTTTCTTGATGCAGTGTGGCGTGGTGCGGCCGACGGCATTGGTTCACCCCGCACAGCTTCTCTCGACATGCGGTACGCCTGTGCTTCTTGCGGGCGCACTTGAAGCATATTTTATTTTCTTTAACAAACTCCCAACGTTGATCCACAGACAGTGCCTTATATTTGGGACACTGCGTTAGCTCATGCTTCTGTTTGCAGCACGGACAACGGACTTCTGTTTCTTCATTCTGATCGACTGTAGTGTATATGGTGGTGGCTTTCTTTTTTATCGCTGCAGCAGGCCTAACTTCCCTTTTCATGGTTGCGGATGCGCTGCTTGTTGACGGGGCGTAAGTGTAGCGTAACGCCCTGTCTGCTTCACGCATCAGGAAACGCGATAGTAAAACTATCTCTGGCTCTGCTGTCCCTTCATTGTCTGTAGCGAAGTCACACCATCTTGATTTTATATACGGGCTTAGTTTGTCCAATATTTCTCTCGTTAGTAGAGGGTTGTAGAGATAACCCCTACGGTCAATAGTCTTCAATACGCAGATCGTGTTTTGAATCTTGATCGCGAAACTATTTAATTCACTCGCTGACGTACCTGGTTTAGGCATTTTTCTTAGCTCATCTAGTGCCTTATCTATGATCACTTCAGGTCGTCCGAAGCACTGTTCCAGAGTTTTCATGATCGCCTCTGGATCGGTAGCAGTGTGTAATAATGCTGACACTGCATCTCTCGCTTCACCTTTAAGGCAGCTCCGCAGGCGCTGCAGGTTTTCTGCTGACGACACGCCGTACATACTCGTTGTGTCTTGATATGCCGCCTTAAATGGCAGCCATTCGCTTACGGCACCCGAGAAGTGGGGTAGGTCGGTGTGCCGGAGTCGTGGCCTGGCCATCTTCTCCAAGGTCGCAGCCAGTTGCTCGATGTTGTTCTTGCTTCTCGTTGGCGTCGGCGATCTTGCTCTCGAGGTCTCGAAACGTAGCTGTTTCTCTTCCCTGCTGTCCATGCGTCCCCCAACCTCCCCCCGTGTGATGGGTGGGTTGGTGCGCAGCCATTGGTCGACCTTCTGATGCTGTTGTTCAGCCTGGAGAGGTTCATCATGAATGCTCTCTTCATCTTGTATTACCGAGACATCCACCGCTAACCTTTTCTTGATTAGTTCTGCCTCCAGGCTCAGCTCCTTTCGTTGTAGGTCGGCCAGCTTCTCTGCAGCCTCAAGTTCCGCTAGCCGTAGCCTTGTAGTGATGCTCGTTGTAGACCTCACTGATCGGGGCGGCGATCTAGCTTGGCGCCGTTCCGATGGTCCTGCTGTTTCAGTAGTGGCAGCAGGTCCGATCATGCTCTCCAGCTGTGGTGATGCTGGCGGATCGATTGACAGTCGTCGGGTTCTCTCCAATTGTATGCGTTCAGCTTCACGGCGACGCATCACGGTCAATTCGTCTCGACGGTCTTGTGCGCGTTTTTGTTCTTCTAGTTCAGCTAGGTCGCTTTGACTTCTAGTTACGACCATTTTGCACTGGTTATATTTATTTAGTACTGACTTTGTGCACTGGCTCTAAGTACTTTGTTCTAGTACTCAAAACACTGACTCTATTTACTTGACAAACACTGACTCTAAGTACTTTGTTCTAGTACTTAAAACACTGGCTCTATTTACTTGACAAACACTGACTCTAAGTACTTCGTTCTAGTACTTAAAACACTGGCTCTATTTACTTGACAAACACTGACTCTAAGTACTAACTCTTAGTACGCAACACTGATTCTAGTACTTTTCCAAACACTGAGTCTAAAGTACTAATTCTTAGTACGCAACACTGATTCTAGTACTTTTCCAAACACTGAGTCTAAAGTACTAATTCTTAGTACGCAACACTGATTCTAGTACTTTTCCAAACACTGAGTCACTGATTCTAATATGAAATCACTAAGACACTAATTCTAACCCCTAGATCCGGCTCGATGGGACCAAAACTGTGGGGTGTGGACTGTATAACTAATTGTTCAATAAAACACTTCGAAGCTCAGTTCAATTATCACTATTTAATTGCTATTTACAGGTTCAGTCTTTTAATCACATACAAATCACAAATAGCTCACATAACACAAAAGGTTTATAACACAGAAAATAACACAAAATAAAGTACATAACACGATAGAGCACATAAGACAGTACATAAGGCCAAGGATTGGAGAGAACTTACACTACTTTTCACTATTATAACTTAATCTGGATCCGACGAACTGTGTTGCACCGAGCTTTTAGCCCATATTTATAGTGCGTGCACATGGGTGCAAGTAGTGGCGGGGGCGATTCCCGATTTTCCCGATTTCCCTTGTTTCCTCCAATCTTGTTCCACGTGCTCGGTCGAGTCCTCGTTCCTGACCCGAACTGGTTCCGACCTGTCGCGACCTGCTCGTGGCACACGTTAGTGCTCGGCGAGCGGCGCCACTTTAGTTACTGGTTCCTATGGTATGTTCCTGTGTTTCCTCGAGTTGATATCATATAACTCGGCGTCCGTTACAAACGCGTAATAAGAATGTTTATCAGTTGTCTAGTACTCATAACACAAGCTCTGCTTAGCTTGAGACTAGATGGCGTTGTGTGAAAGTAGTGGAATATTATTATTTATTTATTTATTCATTTATGTACACACAAACACTTAAAAATGAAATGGACAAATACAGATAAAAGAGTACAAAGGTACTGCTTATTTCAAATGAAATTTCTTCCAGCAGACCTGCGACAGGAGAGTTGGATTATTATTATTTTAACCCGAGCCATTTTTTTCCAGGACTGTATAACAAAGATAGTGACGAACCGAGCCTTCTGGCAAGGCGACCACCTCATGATAGAGCCTTGCATGCGCCAGACCACTTGCCCGCACTGTCCCGTCAACCTGTGCAAGTCGCTGGCGCTAGTCGAGTGGTGCACTAAACACGCCTACGAGAGGATAGTGTATTGTGGAGATGGGAGGAACGACTTCTGTCCTGCTGCGTCTTTGCCGCCACATGTAAGTATTAATTTTGATGACTAGAAAGTAGAGCTAGTGAGTGAGTGGAGCTAGTGAGTGGAGCTAGTGAGTGGAGCTAGTGAGTGGAGCCAGTGAGTGGAGCTTGTGAGTGGAGGTAGTGAGTGGAGCTAGTGAGTGGAGCCAGTGAGTGGAGCTTGTGAGTGGAGGTAGTGAGTGTAGCTAGTGAGTGGAGCCAGTGAGTGGAGCTTGTGAGTGGAGGTAGTGAGTGGAGCTTGTGAGTGGAGGTAGTGAGTGGAGCTAGTGAGTGGAGCCAGTGAGTGGAGGTAGTGAGTGGAGCTAGTGAGTGGAGGTAGTTAATGAAGATAGTGGGTGGAGGTGGTTAGTGGAGATAGAGAGTGGTTCTAGTGAGTGCAGCTAGTGAGTGGGGCTGGTGAGTGGATGTAGTGAGTAGAGGTGAGGTTGTGAGTGGGGCTAGTGAGTGAATGTGGTGAGTAGAGGTAAGGTTGCGAGTGGAGTGGTGAGTAGAGGTGAGGTTGTGAGTGGAGGTGGTGAATGGATCTAGTAAGCGTAGAGCCTTGCATGCGCCAGACCACTTGCCCGCACTGTCCCGTCAACTTGTGCAAGTCGCTGGCGCTAGTCGAGTGGTGCACTAAACACGCCTACGACCGGATAGTGTATTGTGGAGATGGGAGGAACGACTTCTGTTCTGCTACGTCTTTGCCATTTGATGACTAGTGAGTGGAGGTTGTGAGTGGGTGCTAGTGATTGGGGCTAGTGAGTGGAGATAGTGAGTGGAACTGTAAGTGAGGTTTAAGTAGAGCTAAAAAGAAACTAGAAAGTGGAGCTAGTACGTGCCGTCAATTGAAACTGATTTTAATTGCCACTGACTTATTTTAATCTCTTTTTTTACATTAAATTTCATATTTACTTACCCCCTCATAAACTATGGCTCGCATGTATATTTCAGTAACGTCCTTGCACTCAAAGACCACGTGCGTGACCATTTTCTACATCTCCATCGTCTCTCAGCCATATTGTTACTATAAACTACATTCTCTTTAATTTCCAGGCCATAGTCTTCCCCCGTCGAGGCTACCCCCTGGACGACCTCATAAAGAAGGCTCTCGCCTCTCCGAACTCTCGGTTCCAAGCCCGAGTCGTTCCCTGGACAGACTGCCATTTGATACTTCAAGTAATCTTCCCGGAAAAGTTTAAAGAAACACCCACCATTACTTCTTTACAAATGTGATATTATTGTTAAGTTTGCGTATAAAAATAAGCTTTTTTCTTTCTCTATTTGGCGTAAAAACCACCTACGTCGGATAAACCCGACAGACACTCTCGCATTTATTCCATCAAGGTCGGACATTCACGACCAAATACTCTAACTCGTCAGCTCTTCTGTCACCTATGGGGATTGAATGATAAATGATATTTATTTTGCAAATAGGTTTATAAAAAAACATTTACGCGTCAATTTTTTCGTCAATTTAAACTAGATGAGGTGTTTCCTAGCTGACTACCCTGAGAAGAAACACTGAAACAAACTCAGGAGTCAAAGTCTCTTTTAAAGTCCATACAGCAAACATGTAATGGTCAAATCACGTGAGAACCATGCAGTTTAGTGTCTGAGACGGTCTTTTGAGGAAAGACCCACACAGATTTGATTGGACCTGTCCAGTCAGTCAACAAACCCCTTCCCTTCCCTCCCTACCTCCCTCTTCTCCCTTCTTCTCTCCTCTTCCTTTAGTCCCTAGGTTGACTGGTAGAGAATGCCTAGGGCATTAAGTCTGCCTTTGTACCCATGTTTTGCATGATTTTTTAATAAATAAACAAACAAACTCAGGGGTCAAAGTTTGTTTTTAAAGTCCCTATAGCAAGAAGTAATGGTCAAGTCATATGAAAACCATACCGATTGGAGACTAAGATGGTCTTTTGAGGAAAGAACCACACAGATTGAAGAGCTAAACGAGATGTACCCAGCCGCAAACATACGACCCTGGTAACTAGGACGCGAAAATACTCGTCGGACAAATCCGACGAGCGCGGTTACTGACTGTTTGAAACTTATTATTTTAATCGAACAGTTGGTATTTGATTGGATTTTTATGATTAAATATCTCAAAAGGCAACGTAGTGTCTTATTGTTAAAATAAATTGTTTAAATTGTCTCAAAACATGACGATATTGTATGTTTTTAGTTATTCTTTTAACCGCTTACATCGGATTTGTGCGACGAGGGTTTTGGCGTTCTTTTCGCCAAGGTCCTGTGTTCGCGACTGGGTACTCCACCTCGTTTAGCTCTTCAATCCCCATAGGTGACAGAAGAGCTGACGAGATGGAGTATTTGGTCGTGGATGTGCGACCCTAGCGGAATAAGTGCGAGATTGTTGGTCGGATATATCCGACGTAATCGGTTATTGAAATACTAGGAATGGTACACTTAGTGAAACTTACATGGAATAATGAATTGAAATATTATATTTTTATTGTCATTTATATTTTTACTCATAAGATGTTGTACTTCGTCCATTTAAATAAAATCATTAATTTAAAAATTTATGTGTTTGTATTATTATCTCTATTACTTCTACGGTCCGGACTTTCTGCTGAAGAACTGGAATAATTTTCCAGCTGCGGTCTTCTCGACCGATTATTATAATTAAGGTGTTTTCGAGGCTAGAGTGAATAGGCTCCTAAGAAACTAGTGCGCCTCACCATCAACGATTGCATCACTGCTTACCATCAGGTGGGATTGCAGTCAAGCACTAGTAAATACAGAACTATACACACTATCGATTTGTAAAGATAAAATTAAAAAGTAAAGTACCTTTTTTTTCAAAACTCGTATTAATTTACGCGTGTACGAAATTAATTTCTTTAAGAAAACGTCAGCTGAGTGAGTCCAATGACCTGTACGTAGTAGTTAGCGTTGCGTACAAACTCCACGGGATTAAAACGACCAAAATTTATAGGCGGAAACTGAAATGATGTTGGAAGGCTTCCCATAAGATGGATTCATGACCTGATGAGGGTCGGAAGACTCTGCTGGATGCATTGATATATATGTACTACGCACTAGATTACGCGTGCCGAACACTCACTTCAGTTGACTCAGGTGTAAATTATTCCGGACACCTTGAACATTACACTATGTTGAACGAAACGCGTAATAGCTATATTTCACCGGGACACCACGGTGAAATATAGTCCTAAGCTACCAAACTAGACACCATACAGACACTAGTCGCCACACGTCCGAGCTGGTCGCGCCTCCAAATTGGTTGCGCAACCAAACGGACACCAGGTGAGTAACTCTATAGAGCTGTATACGCGCTGAGTATAGCTCTAAGTGCCACGAAGTTCATGGTGCTAAGACATTTTGGTCGCGAAAAAAGTATTCTTAAAAAGCCATCTTAGCGCTGTATATTTCTGTACCTCTGAGGTATACAATAGTAACTCTACTTTTTTGAAAATATGTTTTTTTGCACTGTTAAAAACCTAAGAACCAGTTCTACATAATGGTGTAGGGCATCAAGTCCTACGACATCTAGGAAGAGAAATATCCAATCGTATATGACCAAAAACATATCGGGTTTAGGACTTAAAATGATGATAAGATTGTTTACTCCTCAGCTTTACACGCACTTAATGTTGCTCTAAACTTTATTGTAATTATGTGTAATATATAATAATTCCATCTAATAATTATAAAAAATACAATGAGTTTGTTTCAATATCTTTAAAGCAACTATGTCAAAAATACATTTAAAGTTTATTTTTGGCACATACTGTTGTTTACCTCTGAGGTACAGATTTTAATAGTTCTGTTAGACGACATAATGTCAATGTAGCGCTGCAGTGAACTTTTGTTTTAACTTTTAAAGTATTTTGACAAACTGTTTCTATGAACGTGCTTGTTTAGCACTATAATAAGTCGATTGCTGGATGTGAAACAGCCAGTCGTTATGAATACTTGAGGCAGACCCCACAGACCTATGTTCATACGTCTTTCAGCTGAAATGATGATGACAATTTGATGGAGGAGTTGGTAATAAAAGGCAAAATTATATCTAACATCTTTTTATTACGACAAATAACTTATAAAGTTTATAGACAATATTTCTTACTTTTTAATAAAAAGCGCATGCAACGCCATCTAGCGTCTCATTAAGCAACACATTTTAATAGGTACATTAACCTTAACCTACGAGAAATCTACCAAGAAGCCATTTTGGTAGAATTTTAGACTTTCCACGAAGCAGCATCGAGAGGTTATTTTGATATGGCAACATTGAAAATGGCAGTGATCGGTTAGCTTGATGGTAGATTTTCTCATTTCTAACATTATTTTGTTACTTTAATACTGATGATAATAATTAGGTCGTAAATGCGTTGATAAGTGTTACCATTTCATTAATTTTCTACCGTAATGGTAGTAAATAAATAGGGAATGCTTTAAATTACATTTTTCTTATATCTAAATAGGATATAATATGTTACTGTGTTGTTGATCGCTGTATTTTAAGTTTAACTTCGTTATTGTGTTAAATACTATATTACTGGTATTAGACGCTAAAACTATTTAAAATCTGTTATATAAGACTATAGGTACTGCAACTCTTTTAGTTTCTCAAATAACATCTACCAATGCTTTTTTATCATTCATAGGCTCGCACAGGACCACTATCACATCTGTTAATAAGCGATGATGTGATCGACGATGGAGCACGCTTGCCTAGAAGTAACCTATTCATTCTTGACTTAAAGGCGCCTAGGTTGTAACTATCAGGGAACACAGACTCCGGCAGGGAATTCCAACTTAGCTGAAGAACCTGCAAACTCGTGCTATGAATTCAACTGACACCAACAAAGTAACATATCTCCTCAAATTCTTAAAGTTACTTTACAAGCTGATTCAGCAACATAATTTCAAATATTTTATTTATATAAGTATATTTTTTACAAAAAAATGTCTAAAACAAAAGATATGAGGCTCAAACTAAGAGTTATAGGAACGAATAATAAAGTTGTGTTTTAAATACATATTTATGACCGTTAGACAAAATGTACCGACGACTTGACGCGCAGTATATTCTTGGATAATTTCGTGTCATTTTGGGGGACCCTTTGTCACCCAGTTTATCTCAGGCTTAGGTAATGGCAAAAATGGCTTTTCATTTTATATAAATTTTAAAGATGCCAAATCTCACACTTTTCACGTCTACAATATGTTCAAAAAAGAAATATGAATTATGAAGACAGTTTTTACTTCATGATAGATAACAATTTTTTTTAATACACTTAAGTACTCGAAAGCTCACTTTTATCCCTGCTGCTTTTAGGCAAGTAATTTACTGTTTTCCGCACTAGTGCGAAAAAGTGTTAGCGATTGCCCCACTACAGTTTATTGTATCAGTTCGGCGGGTCAACCCCCGTTTATTTATGTTTTCATAAGCGTGTTGAAAAACGTTGTTTGATACATGTGGAAATTTGTCACAGTAGCTTTCGGCTCCATAGCACCCTCGCCTACGACTCGAGTGAATTCCATCTCGGTCGCAGTGATAAACTTTCTCTAATTGCATCAAAATGTGCTATTCTCATATTTTTTAGTTTTTCTGAGACCATGAGAAGCAAGTATGCCATGCAGTGCTGGTTTGTGACGAACATGTAAGCACTCGCTCCATGTAAAAATAGTGGTATTTAGTTCGACTCGAATCTAGCCCAAATATAGTTGGAAAAAGTCCAGGGTAAAAAGTCCAAGTGTGAAATATCATTCGTTCCTACAACTCATAAGTTGTTTGCTTAAAGCTAACTTACATAAATAAGTATTGTTTACTTCGTAAATGGCAAGATTGTGTATAGACTAACTTGAGTCATTGTTTCGGGCAGGAGTGGCAAGATTCATGAGTGTTAAAAACCAATAACAGACCCGGTTTATTTAACAGTATAACCGCGTACGTCGGATTATTCCGACAAATATTCTATCAATAATTATAATCTATCTCCTTTCGTTAAGTCAATACTCTGGTTGTCTGTAAGAGATTGCCCTGTGCAATAAGATCGCCTTTTGTACACTTAGGGTGAGTTGCACCATTTAACTATAACGAAAACCAAACCATAACCAGCCATGAAACGGCCGCCTATTGGTCAATTCGACGATTTGCCAACTGTTAACGGCTTTGTTATCGTTATAGTTAAATGGTGCAACTCAACCTTAGTTTTTGTAAATGTTTATCTTGTCCTCATTATGAGGTGTATAATAAAGTATAAAATAAGTAAATATTTTCGAGTCAATTTCACCATATTTCCGTGTAATTTACGACCAAACACTCCATCTCGTCAGGTTTTTTGTTACTTACAAGTAACACTGGGACTGGAAAAGTTGAACTTATTGTCGTGAATATACGACGCTGAGAAAACGGACACTAAAATAGTTGTCGGATTAATCCGACGTAAACGGTTATAAGGTAAACAAAACTGACAGGCGACGGTCCGTTTAATCCGACATTTTTGTAAGTTTATCTCCTATATTTCTGTTGAAGTGAACAACGCCTTTCGTAAATATGATCATTGTTTTTTTTTTAACGAATATGTTACATTGACAGTTATTAAAAGGCCTACCTATACAAAATAGGTAGTAAAGTAAGGACTTATTTTTATATTAATCTTGTTGGCGATTGAATTTGAGTAACTTGCAAAAAAATATTTAGGTAAATAATGAGGGTAATGTTACAAAAAAATAATTAAGATATTTAATATTTGTATTGTGGAAAGTATAGACTAGATGTCTGATCTTTCTTGTAAAGAAAGATAAATTAATTTAAAAAAAAAGCTTAATAAATGTGTCAAGTTTCATTATGGTTGATTTGTTTTTTTTTTAAATAGTCATTATCTTTAAAGTGTTGTAAGCCTAAATTTAAAATTTCTACTATTTCGATAAATTAAATTTTCTTAACTAATTTTAAACGCCAATAGATTACAGATTACATAATACTTAAAAACTAACTTAAATATTTATTTTTTATAAAAAATAAACAACATATAAAATAATATTATTAATAAATAGTTTTAATTACATGAAATGAACACATTGATATCATATTTTGTTTCCTTTATTATTGAAGAAAATGCAAAAATATAATCGTTTTTTTTTGCAATTTGTCATGGATTAAATAATTACTGATTATTTTTAAATTGGTTAAGAATTTAAAATTAATTTAACAACATATTAATGTATGTTCAAATTAAAATAATTTAATTATTAAGTTAATTAATTTACTTCACTTATTATATTTTAAAATGTGAAGTTTTCCTCGTAAAACTAAAGCCTCATTTAAATTAAATACTTTTTATCAATCAATCAATCATGTGATTGATAAATCAATCAAATCGGTTTATAAAATGTTGTTGGTGGAATTTAAGCGTATTTAGCCTTTTAAAGTAAATTGATATGAAATAGCATTTCAAAAGTCAGCATTTTCGGTAAGAAAATGTCGAAGCAAGCAATAGACATCCATAAAATTTTAAGCCGCATAATTTTTTTTATATTTTTTATTGTAAAGTAATATTTGATCGAAAGTTTTTATGTTCATAAAGGGAAAATCTAAAATGAAATTCTGTTTTTTTAAGTATGTCGAAAATTTTGTTATATATGTTTGACTGTTTGTAGTTAATCTTTGCCAAACTGATCCGAATAAGAAAATAATTTCAATAATAGAATCTAGTTATAAAATTGATGAGGATCTTAAGCTAGTTTTATCCCAAAAATAAATTGCTGACCACGAAACTGAAGGCACAAAAATCAGCTAGTTAAATTAAAATAATCTCAATCTGTCTTAGAAACGATTCTTCCTAAATGTTATTTATTTATTAAGTATTATTAATTTTAATATTACGACTGGGTAAGCCTAACATACAAAAATGTATTACGAAAGGGTGAGGGATGGGTATTTTACACACGAAGAACTGTCTCGGTGTTTTTTTTATTGAACCGTTTTAATGAGGAGTCGGTGAATGTTTCAATGATACCATTGCTGCTTGTATATTTTCTTGCAAATAATTCATGTCTGACGTTATGGCTTTCTGTCCATTGACGTGGCGCGAGGTTGCGGAGCGTAACAACGGAGTAATGCGGAGTGAAGTTGTGGACTGTGCCTGTCCATTGATGCAGTACGAGGTAGTGCGGACAGGATATCTTTAGGTGAGGATATTTTTTTGACAGTTCAACGCGTCTATAATTTCTAGGTTATATTTATAGGATATAAATTGCCTACTCTACACATTTAGGCCGATACTACTTTTGTGTATAATCCTTATTTCGAAATGGGGGGATAAATTCGTTTTTTTTAATATTGTTTTTTTTTTTTAAGTAAACTGCATTTATTCTAAAATATAGATAGATTGGTACATAATAATTATAAAATATTAATAAATTGAAATCAGTCATTATTCGATGCAATACCTAATTAATAATAATAATATTCCACAATTTTCACACAACGCCATCTAGTCTCAAACTAAGCAGAGCTTGTGCTATGTGTACTAGACAACTGATAAACATACTTATATATTTCTAAATACATACATATAGATAAATTACACCCAGACACAGAACAAATGATAGCGCACACACAAACATTTGTCCTGGGTGGGAATCGGACCCACGGCCTCCGGCATAGCAGTCAGGGTCACTAACCACTAGACTAACTGGCCAGTCAATTAATTCAAATAAAATTGTCAAAAAAAAAAATTGACGCCTTTTTTGTGGGAAATAAATGCAGTTTACTTAAAGATATTAAAACTTTTTAACTGTACGAAATATTTACTTGTAATTTAATCAAATTTATAGGTTATTTTATACTTTTCAATGGCTGGTTTTCTAAAGTAACCTTCGCTAGGTGGCAGCACTGTGTCGTCAGGACCTGTAGTCCGATTCACGTAATGAAAATTGTAACGATATCGTAGCGATTTAGTCGTTTAGACCATTTCCGTATTCACATCCATCAATCGAGTTTGAACGACACCGATTTTAAAGTCGTGTGGAAGAAGAGTCGATTTAAAAAAAAAAAAACTGTATTATTTTATTAATGTAACTGGAAATAAGTCGTCGATAGATCGTTTAGTTTCAACCAGTTGAGTTGTCGTTCTGTCCAATCCCTATTAAGGAACATGTGAATACCGCTTTTCGATAGGACTTCGATCGAACGACTATAAAACTTCAACGATATTTGGCTTGTTTGAAGTTACGTGAATCAGGCTACAGGTACCTCTCAAAACGCTTATGTCAGGCCCCTCGCCCATCTCGACTTTTTGTAGCGATGCTGTAGCGCGTTCGCTTCGATACAGTCAAGATGCTGTAGCGCGTTAGTGGTGCATTAGTAGCGCGTTGACGTCTTTTCTAAATAGCGTTTGCAAATGCAAATAACGCGCGTTAGTAGTGATGTTGTTGGGAGTTTTGTTGTTGTTGTTTTACGGAACGCGCGACGGCATCGCTAGAAAACATTGCCATGGGCCAAGGGCCATACATTTTTAAAAGTAGAAAACCTCTCGGACAAGCGGCGCCAATTGGAGATGTGAATTTCCCTGAAAATCCTCTGAGTCTATAAATTTGATTTAATTCTCTATCAATATAAAATACAAATGCTACTTCAATATTTCAAATTGTAAGGATGTATGTTTGTATGTATAGTATTAAAAAAAGCGTGTATTATTGTCTATTGCCTGGGATGAGCTCATTAATGTTAGTGTTGCCATGCTTAGTAGGAAATTAAATTACGTAATAATAATGTGTCTAAACTTTTTGTACTATTTATTAGAAATTTTATTTTTACAAATGTCAGTTTAAAAATTACTATTCCATTTTTACGAAAAAAAAAAATAGTTTCTATAAAATCTACCAATTTTCTTTTATTTTTAACGTGGCAACACTTGGGTTATTTATATTGACACTACATTATAAGTTATGAAAATTAAAAAATGGCCGTGGTGAGTACCCGTTCGAAGTACCAATCGGGCTCTATTGTGGACTCTGGTGGATAAGTATTGGACTTTCTTATAAATACTGGGATAATTTTAATTCCTTTAGAGTTTTATCTTTAACTTACTAGGATTTGTATGTTGTTTCATCCGCTTTTCTATAGTCTTGTAATGGTGTCTCTAATGTGGTATTTCATGTCACACAACCCTATTAATAAACGGCTGACTAAAATTATTTATTTACGTAGGGTTGATAATGAAACAGCGTTGTCAAGACACAGGGTCGTTCATGAAATATGGCTGTTTATATCATAGGGTCGTTCATGAAATAGGGCTGTTTATCATATAGGGTTGTTCATGAAATAGGGATGTTTATGACATAGGGTTGTTCATGAAATAAGGCTGTTTACAACATAGGGTTGTTCATGAAATAGGGATGTTTATGACATAGGGTTGTTCATGAAATAAGGCTGTTTACAACATAGGGTTGTTCATGAAATAGGGTTGTTTATGAAACAGGGTAATTAATGACTTGGGGGTATTTCATGGTCAGTCTTGTTTAGTGGAATGGGGTGGTTCTTGCACACTTCTTGCCGCATGCACACTTTCTGACTATTTCGATATCTTTGGTGTATCGCGTGCCGTCCGAGCAGATCAATCTTATCTGGAAATAAAGATTAATATGCGTTAGAAATATATTTTTGGGTCCTAGAATACAAGGCAAGGAAGGAACATAGGTGTGGTTTTAATTAGTAAAAGTCTGACATCCCGCTCCGTTCTAGGGCGGGAGAAGTTATGAGATGATTTTGAACCTTACAAAAATTATTTACCTTTCTCTTCTTCGTCTTCCTGGGCGCACAGCAGTGTCCCTTGGCGCAGCCGCCGCCCTGGCGCGTGTCGCGCGACACACAGCGCGCGCCCCGCACCGCGCGACGCGACCGACACAGACCCTCTGTTATCAGCTCACGAGTCGCCTCCTGTCACATAATAAATTGGGTACTTAACGGATTGTTCCCATAGCTGAGACTCAGGCCTCCTCTCTAGGGGAACGTATGGACCGTTATCGGGCCCGAACGACCCGAACTCGGTACGTATAAACTTAGCGCCGAGTGCTCGACCGAGCGCTCGCCCGAACAAAGCTGCGAGACAGTAGCTCGGATTCCGTTCAACCTACTAGACCGAGTGTCCGCCCTCCCACTTCCCCGCACTGTCTCGCTTAGCATAGCACAGCATAGTCGGCCTTATAATGTTCCCACTGGTGGGACTCAGACCTCTCTAGGAGAGGGAATGGGCCGTAATCCACCACGCGGGCCCAGTGCGGGTTGATAGATGTTACATATCTTCGAATTTGTGCTTCTAGGACATGCCGGTTTCCTCACGATGTTTTCCTTCATCGTATTGAGAGCAGTGGTGATGAAATAAATCACACAAAGTAATGTGCCTGGCTGGCTTCGAATATGCGACTTAGAAATTCATAAGTTGGGGTCGTTTCCACTCAGTCCTGTCGAGTGATTAACTCCCTTTCACTTTTATATTACTCCATCCATCTTTTCTTTTGCCTCCCTTTTCTTTTATATCCTCCTACAGTACGATGTACGTTACGAGTACAAATGTGGACGGATGTAGAGGGAAAGTTAGTTAGTTAGTTTTAGTAATACGCTTTATCCCTCTTTTCTTATGACTATACTAAGACAAACGGTGCCCTTTACAAAATATGACACAAAAATAAATTCAAGCTAGTGCTCGATTAGTACGAGTATTTGTGCATTTTATTCCAGCCAGCTGCGCCCGGATAGTGCCCCGCTGATCAATCCATTTTTTTTGTGAAATATTGATTGATTTACACACTTGATACCGATTACGTAATTATTTTGTATGGCAAATTTTACAGCGCCTCTAGCGGTCACTTACGGAACCAAAATTTGCCATACAAAATATTTACGTAGTCGGTATCGAGTATCGACAAATACTATTGCTTTAAACTCATGGTAGAGGTAGCAGTTTTCGCGACGGAACACACGCGCATTAAATTGTCACTCGACGGGTGCCTGTCGCCGGCGTCCGCTTCATGCAATATCGGCCTAAAGTCTGACACGTCCTTCCTCTCCGGTTAGAGCGGGAGAAAAAATTTTTTCCACCACAAAACAAAGTCGTGACGTACCTTTCTGCAGGCGCCTGTGGCTGGTGGCGGCTGCGAGGGCGCGTGCTCCGAAGGCATTTGCTGCTTGTGAGATGGCGCCGCTGAAATTAAACAATAATGATTAGACTAATGCCTTGGTCACACGTACCGAGTAAACGGGTGACACAGTATAGTGCGCTTCACTTATGAAGTTCAGTGGTCGACTGGCATGTTGGTCTATTGGTTAGTAACCCTGACTGCTATGCCGGAGATCGTGGGTTCGATTCCCACCCAGGACTGATGTTTGTGTGATGAGCACGATCATTTGTTCGGTGTCTGGGTGTAATTTATCTATAATATGTATGTATTTAGAAATATATAAGAATGTTTATCAGTTGTCTAGTACTCATAACAAAAGCTCTGCTTAGCTTGAGACTAGACGGCGTTGTGTGATAGTTGTGTGGAATATTATTATTATTAGTGGTGATGAAATAAATTACACAAAGTAATGCGCCTGGCTGGGTTTGAACCCGCGACCTGATACTCGTAAGTCGGGGCTCTGATTCTTTCACTCTTCTGATGAAAATATGACGCAGCGTTGGACGGCCTCCAACAAGGTGGACCGATGACCTGGTCAGGGTCGCGGGAATCCGATGGATGCGTGATGCACAGGACCGGTCGTTGTGGCGACGCTTGGGGGAGGCCTATGTCCAACAGTGGACGTCTTTCGGCTGATATGATGATGGTGATGAAAGAAAATATGTGTATTGTTACCTGGCGACGCTTGCACATTGCTGATGGCTTGCTTCCTTTGAGGCATCTTGCTTCCTTGAGTGATCACTGGTGCTCCACCTGATAGAAATTTAAATATGAAAACTTTAATTGCTAAAGAGAAATTTTAAAATTGTCAAAGAGTCACCTGTCAGTAGGCATCGATACTAATGTCTGGTTTACACAGTGCGAGTTAGCGTACGAGCCAGCTTGCCGAGTAACTATTCGGCCTGCAGTAACTCGCACTGTTTGGATGTCACTTACGAGTAGCTCGCTCATATGAGATGGACAGTAGCTTTGCATCCGAGTTACTTCAACAGTTTTTGTTTTCACTCGCCTGCTCACTGGCAGCAACTCGTATATGGCAGCAGCTCGGCCGTCGCTCGCTTCGTTTGGATGCGTACGGCAGTAGCTTGCCAGTACCAGCCGGACAGAGAGTAGAACTCGTGTTTTTTTTTTGTTAGCGATAAACTCGCTCGAAGACTATCTTTGTGAAAACGGCAAAGGCGAGCTGGGTCGGGGTCAGGATGACTGGATCAAGAGATATTTTTGAAGTTTGAGCAATACCAAGTTTTAGTACCTATTTGGTACTATTTGGTACCAGACATCAAATACTTGGTACCTCGCTATAGAGGGAAAACTATTACAAGGAAAGTGGCCAGCCATTCTGACATCAGAATGGCTGGAACAAGTCGACTTCACCTAGTTGCAGGTGTTATAACTAGTTCATCTTTTCATTAAAACTTAGTACCTCATTGGTACCTCGGCATATGCTTTTCTTAATTTTTTTCGATGGCATATGACTAGGCAATACGATTAGCTGCATATTGTCTATTCAGTAGATTACATTGTGTAAACCAGCCGTTAGAGGGAACACCCCTAGGCCTATGTGATATAAAAAGATTTTGAATTTTGACAAATTTCATCAAAATCCTTTATAATAATAACAATGATTGGATTCATACTGTGGGAGATTGGTGCCTAAGCTAGGCTTTTGGCCTGTATTTCAGGTCCCCTACTTCCCTTCCCCTCTTTTAATGAAAAAGGATGATAAAAACAAAAAAAGAGTAACCATGGAGTTTCTTGTCGGTTCTTCTTCATAACAAACGACCAATTTGGAACCGTGCACTAGCTTCTGACGTTTTATAAGTGCCCATGTAGGCCTATGTGAAATAAAATATTTTTTTTAGACTTTTTTAATGTAATTAACAATGTTAGTGTATTGGCTGGTTCTGGAGAGGCGACCGCGTACCGGAAGACACAGAATTGGAAGGCCCTCCACATGATGGAGTAACGACCTGGTGAAAGAGTAGCGGGAACCCAATGGATGCGAGAGGCACAGGACCGGCCGTAGTGGGAACACTTTGAGCAGGTCTATGTCCAACAGTGGACGTCTTTCAGCTGAAATGATAATGACGATGGGTGGTACTCACTGATAGAAGCCCTCAGTTCGCACTGAGGTCCTGTAGTACCAGCTCGGCATCGGCAGGTGTAGTCAGAGGGAGAGCCTTCCTCTCTAACGCAGCGGCCTCCTCTGGCGCAGGGGTTGGGCACGCAAGGGTCCTGGAAATTAATGGATTCTGTTAATTTTTGCTTTAATTAAATAAATACGAAAAGACACCCACGATACCGGAGTAATTCTGAAGACTACGCGCTCGATACGCAGCACGATAAAAAAAAAAACTTTGCGATAAAATGTAAGTCGGTGCAACAGATTTTTTTTTATTATTGATAGGCTCGCGTTGACCACTATCTCACCTGATGGTAAGCGATGATGTGGTCGACGATGGAGCACGCTTGCTATGCATCCCTTACCTGGTTATGTCTCCCCGCGTCCTCCTGCACAAACACAGTGGCCTGCACGGCGCTAGTGGGCTCGTCCTCCCCACAGCCTGCTGAAGTCCTCTGGACCCTGACTGCGTTCACGTAGTCCACGCGCTTGTGGTTGATCCACGCTGCTTTCATACAACCTGAAGGGATGAGAATGGTAGATTATATGACGGGGGGATAAAGCAGTGTCTTAGTCACGGGCGGCATGTTGAATCTCGAAAGAAATGAATGTTTACTAAGCTCCCGAGCACAGCGAGGGAGTTAATATAAAAATCTCGGTGAAGTGAAAAAAGCTGTCTTTGTCTTGGGCGGCTTGGATTCCTCACTTCACTCAGAGTTCCTATATTACCTCCCTTGCATTACTCGGGAGCTAACTATAAATATCCCTCACTGCGTTCGGGATCAAAACTTAGCAACCTTTGTTTCGTTCAAAATTTAACACGTCGCCCCTGACTAACACACTGCTTTATTTCCTAGTTATTAACTGACGTTCCAAATTTAAATCACATTACTCCCTAGGGAACGGCCATACTCATGCCATGCTAGATCTCTAGAAACAGAATGACTTTCTTTGTTACGATTTTTAAGATTAGACTGAATTACCTTTAAAACTAGTTATATTTCGTAGATGCCATTTGCTGAAAGCTTCCTTCGCGATGTCCTCTGGTACTCCTCCAAGATACATAGGACGTTCCAGTCGAAGATACTCCTTAGCACCTGCAAATATAAATATGATAGTAAAAAAATGGCTGAACCGTGGTAAATTCTTAGGAACAAAGTATTTTTAAAGCAGATAAATTTACCTTCATTGATGATAGACCTTGCAGGTCCATCGTCCACCTTCAGGGTGAAGTTCTTCTTGATGGCGATCAGCTCAGCCTTGTGGTAGTTCCCGTCTGACACCATCTCGAAACTGCAATGGAATACAATAAGCACCGCATTATTTATCAGGTAGTGCATTTTATCGATATCCATAAAACGCACTAGTGTAAACTCTCAACATCGATAAGTTATTTTACGTTGCGCATCTCTATCTATAACAGTTCTTTACTTCGAGTTTTCATGTTGGTAGCCTTGTTTTGTTTAAGTGGTTGGCCAAAGAATGTTAACAATTTCTCTCGAACTGAATGTCCTAAGTTCAGTCTCTTGTTTACATGCGAGCGAGAGTGTCCTCTGTCCTCGGCGGGTTCTCCCTCCTCAAGCTCGTAGCAAAACGGAAACGCCAGACTCTGTCAAAGCGCGCCATCTCTGGTTCTTCAAGTTGCCACTAGATGGCGTGCCTTGTTTTGATGTCAACAAATCAATTGACAATTCCGACATATATAAAAGGATACATACCTATACATAGTAGAAGTGGGATGGTTCCCAATATCATAACTGATGCGAATCCGTCCATTGAACAGCTCCACAGCAAGATGCTCGTTCTCCCCAAAGTACATCAGTACACCATGGAGTTGTGTCGTACTGAATACTGGAAATATAAAGAAAAACACATCATATATTTATGAGCAATGGAATGGGGCTAGGCTCGGGATTTCCTTGCGTGATCGAATAAAAAATGAAGATATCCGCAGAAGAACTAAGGTTACCGACAAAGCAATGGCAATGGGCATGGCACATTCCTCGCAGAACAGATGGCCATTGGGGCCGAAAGGTTCTGGAGTGGCGACCGCGTACCAGAAGGATGGATGCGAGACGCACAGGAACGTTCGTTGTGGCTACTCTTGGGGAGGCCTATGTCCAACAGTGGACGTATATCGGCTGAAATGATGATGATTGGCGATTATGACAGCTCAGCGATAAAAAGACACACGAGGGGCGGTAAGAAAAACTCCTCCGCATCTCTGTCGACTGGCAATGTATCCAACAGACTGGCGCCATTGCCACGCTAAATGACAATGCTTATCCTTTGTCCAAGGTCAACCCTTGGGTCACGCGAAGTGTCAATAAGGCGTTCCGAAAGTTCTTTAAATAATTTGTGAGCATTTGGACCGCACGATCCAAATATGTATAAGCGTCAACAAGGTTATAATATTACTTTTTTAGAAGGCTTTCATGTAAGCCGTAGCGGGGATTAGCGCAAGCGCATAGCTGGGTGCGGGAACAAAACAAGTCAGTCGCCCGGATAGCCCGGTGACTATGTATTTGTGCGGACAACTAGATAACATAACAATCTTATAACTTAGTGATTTTTCATGATACAGTTATGAAATTTTGTACATAATATATAGATTCTTTACATAGAAATACTGAAATGACTTTGACTGACTAAAATGTCTAAGATTTTCATTGCCTTTTATTCCAGGGCTGGGTTTTCCTTTCTGAAGCGAACCCTTGACTCCAGTAGGTTTCGATCCTGCTAGGCCCCTACGGTTTGCTGATGTCCCCTAGAGCCCGTCGACGGCTTGGGCTGAGTTCGGACGGTTTCCGGACGATCAGACGGCAAGCTACCCATTGCTGTCAGCAGGCCGTAGGAGCCCAGCAGGGTCGAAGCCTACTGGGGTTATGGGTTGTATGAAAGTGAATCCCGGGCCCTGGAACGAAGACAAAGAAGGAATCGGAGTAGGTTTTTAGTCAGTAAAAGTCTGACACACCCTCCCGCCCCACCTGAAGGTGGGAGATGTCGTTGGATGAATTTTTACCTAAAAAAGGTATTTGAAAAACCTAGAGAGATGATGAGCCTTACCTAACGTAACGTTGGCTTGTGGTGTGGTCCTCAGCGGTTCCAGTTCCACCAGGGAATCATTGTGGCTGAAGGTCAGTGAGGTCAGGTATTCGCAGAGACGACCTGAGAACAATAACCATGTAGTGAGTAGGTCCAGAAGAGGTGGCAGTAGATAGATCCCAAAGGTCATAAGGTCACCTAGCCTGTCTGTGTCGAAGCACCAAAATACTTAAGTACAGAAGACAATCTCATGTATGTACTTCACTTTTTATACCTACGGTGGTGGACGCACACTAATGAGCGTTTGAGCCGGAACTGTTCGACGAGTGAGCCGAGACGCGACCGAGATATCGTGTCTGTGAGCGGTGTCTATGTGTGCGTTGCTCGAGCGCGCTTTGTATGTAGATTGACTTCTGTACCTATCTATTTTGTGGTCGAGGTGGCTTGCAATTCCAAGCTCGCTTTGCTCGGTCGTGGACTAAGAATATTTAGTGTGCGTTATAAAAGAGACGAATCAGTTTATTAGCGTCAGCGTAGACAGAGAGGAATAATTCTCGCGCGGTCTTGTGCATTTCTGACGGATGGCGTTTGTCAAAGAAACGCTTCCCGCCGTATCTTCGAGGACACGCGAGCATTTTTTATCAGGTTCAAGCTTATATGCACTTTATTTAAATAATTTTAAAGTTGATTTTGGAGTGCCTTAATAAAATTATTTCGCTGCGCTCCTTTCTGTCTGCAATGACCGTTAGAGGCTTTCTTTTTTGCTAGCCTCGGTAAGGTCGACGATAGAGCGTGCTTACCTGAAAGTAACCTATTCACTCTTGACTTAAATATTCCCAGGTTGTAACTATTAAGAAACAGACTCCAGAATTGCACATGTAAGTTGTGTTCCCACAATGTGTTCCCACAATGATTTGTACTTATAAGTGGGATTTTCACCATGTACCGGAGGCGCATCGCCGTAATCCTGGTGGTCCGATAATGGAATGGGCTAGGCGGAATTAGGCTATGCAATTCCAGTGCACACTCCCCGAAATGCAACCGATAGAAAACCGACAGGCTAGCAACTCGGCGTCGATGCTCAAAACTTTGAAGCTTCATTTTTCCGTTGCTTAGTTTTAAAAACCGAAAAGTTTGATTACGTGGCCAATTGAGACATGTGTAGCTTGCCTTATAATTTCTTGTTTTAATTAGGTATTAAAAACCAACACATGTATAATTATCGGCACGGATTTTGAGCGTTGGCTTTAAGTTGCGCAAAAGTCAAATATTCCGTCTCTTTAGTGGTGCGACGTGAGACGCGGTGGCGGGGAATGTCAGTGATTGACTCACCGTGCCATCGTGTCATAGACGTCAATAGTGATTCGTTCTCTGCGCTTGCTGCATGGATCTAACAAATACGACGATTGGATCGCCAATGTATGGAATGCGCAAAGCGATTTCCACTCTGACCGGCGTCAAGATCCGTGCCGATAGCTATAGCAATCGATTTTAAAGTTTGCCAAAGTATTGTAAGATAAATGTAAGTCGTGAATACCTGAGTAGCCTGGAGCACACTTGCAGAGGTAGTCGTTAGCAGTGCTGAGAAGCGGTCGCTCCATTATGATGTCGTCCTGGATATCACAGAAAAAAAGTACTTTTTGACACTTATTCGAATACAAACGTTGAGAACGCTTCTGTTCAGTTCAATTTGACCCTGGTTTCCGTACCTATTCTTATGTGGATCATAGTGCAAGGGCCATGGCAGCTAAAACCTTTGGTGGGCTTATTCTAACTAGTCCACATTTTTTGACTTAGAATGCCGGAGATAAATTGTGGCGGAAAGAAGGGTAACCCTCCTCGTTCTCCCACAACTTATGAAATGTCAACGACGTGTGATGTGTACAACGACCTTACAGCCACTAGGCGTCTAATAACAGGCGACATAATGTCTGTCAACAAATATGACTTATAAATCTGATGTCTCGACCAATCAAAACGCAGCACCCCACTCCACGTACCAATCAGAACGCAGTACCCCGCTCCCTGTACCACGGGTAGTAGACAGAACTGTTTTGGTGCGCTAGTTCAGGCATGACGCGTCTAGTCACTGTAAGGGTCGTTGGGTGACAGTTATATAAACTAAGATGCAAGACAATTTTTACCTGTAACGGCCTCGGCTGCGGTAGATAGCACACGCCATGCACGCAGTCATGATGTGCGCAGGGCGAAGTCCCGAGCGCAGCGTGAGGGGCGGCCTCGCAGTAGCGCCCTGCATAGCCGGCACCGCACGCGCATCGGTACTCATCCAGGCCGTCCACGCACGTGGCGCCGTTCTGTGAACAGATGTTACATTAAGACAAATAGATCCTAAAGTTTGTACTTTCATAACGGTGAAGGAAAACATCGTGAGGAAACTGACAAATCCTAGAACCAAACATTCGAAGACATGTGACATTCATCAACCTGCACTGGGCCCGCGTGGTGGATTATAACCAATTCTCCTAGAGAGGAGGCCTGAGTCCCAGCAGTGGGAACTTTAAAAAATGATGGTGAAGGTAAAGTAAAAGAACTAGCAGCACTCCTGGTGACAATGTTATAAACGGGGATTAGTTTTGGTATGAGAATGTTGCACGGGTTTTATACTCTAAAATAAGGTTAACAACAGCGGGTGTTGCTCAGGGTTTGATATTGGGTCCACTTTTGTTTTAAGTTTACATATCTAGATTACTTTTATGAATCATATCAAAATCAGCCGTAGATATTTATGCGGTAGAGTTTGGAGTAATACCATCATTGAAATTTTCAATTGAACAATGTCGACAGTCAGAAATTGAGACTTTCGCTGGGCTTTTTACTGCAATTTCGATATTTTTGTATGGCGCTGAGACTTGGTCGCTAAAGGCTGCAGACCGCAAACGCATTGACGCCTTTGAGATGTGGTGTTGGAGAAGAATGCTCCGTATTCTTTGGACAGCATTTCGGACCAACGTATCCATTTTGCAAGAACTCAAAATCTCCTCACGGCTGTCGTCCGAGTGTCTTCGCAAGATTCTGCAATAATTCGGTCACATTGCAAGGAAAGACGGTGGCAACCTCGAAAGGCTAATTGTGACCGGTAAAGTGGACGGGAAAAGGCCTCGCGGGCGCAGCCCAGTACGTTGGTCAGACCAGATCCGCACCGCCCTTGACTTCACGATGTACAATGCCCTTCACACCGCCAGGGACAGGAACAGATGGAGGAATATCATAAGAGACAGAGTGATGAAACAGGGCCCGGTCGCGACCCTCAGCATTGAGGAATACGACGCAAGGAGGTTTACTGCAATATTACACTTGAGACATTATATTGATGCTCTTCTTCTCAGTCGTGCACTCTTGACAGTGGTCGTGGTCATGTCTCAGTTGAGTCCCGCACTACCGCCTCTCTCGCGAAACGATGCCATGCAGCTCTGTGTTTGGCGGCTTGGGAGTTTTCATTGTAGTGTGTCAGCGATTTGATGAGGTCGGTCCACTGTGTTGGAGAGCGTCCACGTGACCTTTTCTCCTAGACTTGCGCCTGCACCACCAATCGTTCCATCGAGTCCCCATTACTGGTGATATGCTCAAAGAACTTGAGCAGTCATATATTGTAGTCATACCCATTGACGATGCAGTTCTGTCCTCTTTTCCTCCTTCCCTCCTCCACTGTCACACTTTTTTAGTTAGGAAATCATAAAATAACTTCTTCCGCTCTAGGAGGAGTGAGTTAGTCTTCTAGGGTCCCGAGATTGTTCGCCATCCCACAGCCTTGGCAGGCATCGACATTAGTGCTCAGTAAGTCCAGAGACCATTAGGGTTATCAAAGATGTACTGTTAACAACATCAAGAACAACCACATACCTGGCACATATGATTGATGCAGTCATCAGCATTGACGGTGCAGTTCTGTCCGGAGTACCCTTTGGGGCAGGCGCAGGTGTAGTGGCTGTGGTGGTCGGTGCACACGGCGCCGTTCTCGCAAGGGTTGAACTCTTTGGTGCAGTAGGGTATCTTCTTCTCACATAATTCACCTGGAAAGAGGGATAGGTAGATTATATAAAGTTCGACATAAATTTGAAGCAGTTCACATATTTAATATAAATTAGGATGTATTTAACTACTTAAGCATACAAATAAGAAAAACATTATTGTTTTTTTATGATTTGTTAGCATTAAAACGCATTGTGTCTGTGTTTATAACAGTGACGTATATCATTATATTTTTTTTATCTAGATGTGCCCGCGACTTCGTTCGCGTCGACAACAGGATTTTGAATTAGTCCTTATTACATCAGCTACCTGCCAAAACAAGTCCCGTCAAAATCGGTCCAGCCATTTCAGAGATTAGCCGGAACAAACAGACAGACTGACAAAATTTACTTTGGTGTACGTACCGTATATATTCATATGCATGTAGTAAAAAGCTGTTATTTTAATATTACAAACAGACACTCCAATTTTATTTATATGTATAGATTAGTCTCCAGAGTTGACTTAAAATTTTAAAAAAGAAAAAGTTAACTTTTACTTGCGTGCTTACATAATAATATTGTGAAGTATTTTAATTTAATCTACACAGATAATGACAGACACAATTGAAAGACAATAGGTGCGCGAACGCCGGCGTTCGCTTGGGGTTTAATGAATTAATATAACAAAGAGGTAAAGTTTGTTTTTTTATTTATTTTTTTATCTTTTGTTTGTAGGAGATAATCTATGTCGATTGGCAAAACATAGCTCTCTCTCACCCATAAATCCAGGAGCACATTTACAGGAGTACCCCTCGAGGTGGTCGACGCAGGTGGCGTTGTTCTCGCACTTGTTGGCCACGCAGTCGTCGATGTTCACCTCGCAGCGCGCGCCCGTGAAGCCGGCCTGGCAGGAACAGCTGGAAATATCAAGTATGGTTTTTAACCTTTCAAATACCGTCGTTTAACCAGTCAAATAAGTCACTGCTTACCATCAGGTGGGATCGCAGTCAAGCACTAGTTTATATATAAAAAAAAAAAAAGTTAAAGACACAGTAGTAAGACAATAGCAGCGCGTACGCCGGCGTTCAATAGTGTATATGCAATAGTGCACACGTCGCTTAGACATTGATCAATAGTCGTCTTCCATGTCCTCGTTTCTTCGGTCGGGCGTCTGAGAGTGAGATGGGAGTGCGGGTACGGGTTTAGGTGCAGTTGTGGGCACGGGTGTAGGAGGTGGCCTCCGAGCAAATCGATCACCCCGGCTGAGGGGGCAGCTTGCCATTGTGACACAGTTATTGAGACTTGGTAACAACACCTTCCACATTTTTGTACGTAAAATAACTATCACATATTATGCCTACGTTTGACAGAGTTTTCCGGTCAGTAGGTAAAACCAGGTCACGATTCAGCAAGTTATTATTTATAAATTTTAATAAAATTCTTCGGCACGTCTGTTCACAACAAAGTGAAAAACAGCAATCTCTAATAAATAAATATAAAGCTACTCACTGGAATCTCCCCTCCTCTAGCACGCGACACAACCCGTGCGCGCACGGACTGCCATAGCACGCATCTATCTGATGCTGGCACGAGTCTCCGTGGTACCCTCTCGCGCACAGACACTCGTGTCCGCCGGCACCTCGAGCACGGCACGAGCCGCCGTTACGGCACGGGTTGCTGTAGCAACTGTCGCATTTGGAGATCACTTCTGCTGGGGGTTTGCCTGAGGATGAGAAGAATAATTAAACATACTGTCAAGTCGGACCTATATCAACCACCCGAATTCAATAAAAAGAAATCGGCATGTCCTTCAACAAAAAATTCAGAGACATCCATAAACCTGCACGAAGTAGTTGCCAAACAAGCATGTCTTCAACGTAGTGCCTAATCTCGCCATTTCTTTTATCTAGCCCTTACTGTCCCTGCAGCTGACCTGGTGTGAATTGCGGGAAACCTATGGATGAGCAGTGGTGGCCGAATGATAAGGGCCGACTTACGAGCTGTAGGTCGCGGGTTCAAACCCAGCCAGACGCATTATTTTGTGTAATTTATTTCATCACCACTGCTCTCAAAACGGTGAAGGAAAACATCGTGACGAAACTGGCAGAAGCAGCTTGAAGACATATGACATTCACCAGTCCGCACTGGACCCGCAATGTGGTTTATGTACGGCCCATTCCCTCTCCTAGAGAGGAGGCGTGAGTCCCAGCAGTGGGAACATTATAAGGCCGATTATGCTATGCTATGATGGATGTGAAACAGGAAGGTCTTGTCCAGCAATAGAAGTCTATCAGCTACAATGATGGTTGATGATAAGGCACTAACCTTTACAAAGGAAAGCACTGGACTGTGTGCTGAGGATCAGCTTGTCCCGCATGGCGGCCGGCTCGGAGCACCGCGCTATCCCGGGCTCCACGTACTCTCCCGCACTCTTCACCCACTCCGACAGCCAGCGGGCGTTGCAGTCACAGTAGAGAGGATTGGAGCCGAGGGCGCTGGAAAATAAGACAACAGTAAGTAGTTGCAGAAAAGTCACGTGGCAAGTGACGTGACAAGTGAGTACAAAATCCGCAGCCTCGTCATACAGGGACAAATTTCCACGTAATTAAACGACGTTTTTCAATTCACATAAGAAGAAATAAACAAACGGGGGCTGCCCAGCGAATTGAGGGGCGGCGATTCGTGGAATAAATTGTGGCGGTCCGAATATTTCTGCAGCCTACGCCTTTGCCCATCAGTGGGCAAAAAAAGAATAGGTTGGTTAAATAGGTTCTTTGTGATACTTACACATGTGATATAGACTCCAGGTCCCTGAAGACGCCGTCAGCCAGCATTGAGATGTTGTTGCCGTGGAGGGACAAGACTCTCAGCTGGGTCAGGCCTTTCAGAGCGTCACGCTGGAAAGACAACATCATACCGGGTTATTATTTGTAATACACTGGCAACCTCTCAGGACCATGTTACGCATCCTAAATTCTTTGTTTAACAACTTTTGTTCTGTGACTTTTTATAAAACACTAGCTTTTGCCCGCGCGAGAAGCCTGCTCTTCCCTACTCCACCCTACTATACCCTACCCTATCCTACTCTTGCCTATTCTACCCTATTCTACCCTACTCTACCCTACCCTATCCTACTCTTGCCTACTCTACCCTATTCTACCCTACTCTACCCTACCCTATCCTACTCTTGCCTACTCTACCCTATTCTACCCTACTCTACCCTACTCTACCCTACCCTATCCTACTCTTGCCTACTCTACCCTATTCTACCCTACTCTACCCTACCCTATCCTACTCTTGCCTACTCTACCCTATTCTACCCTACTCTACCCTACTCTACCCTACCCTATCCTACTCTTGCCTACTACACCCTACTCTACCCTACCAAACTTCACATAAACCATCTACTAAATAGTCCGAACAAAGCCTAAACATTTGGTTTGGATAGGTGAGCCCGTTCTTGAATTATAAAATTACAATGAAAAGTGGCATTGATTTTTTTTAAAGATAATACACTCGAAAAAGAAAAACGTGGGTGGCATTGCATGTTGAACCTAAACGTAGTGCGATAAGAGTCAGTTTTCGAGGAATTGTATTGAAATAGTAAATTTTGATACGAGTGGAGAAAGTTTGTCATTACTACTGAGGCGATATTCGCCCGAGCCGTAGGCGAGGGTATTATGTAGCCGAGCGCTGCACTGACAAATTTCCACGTGTATCAAACGACGTTTTTCAATACACTTACGAAGAAATAAACAAACGGGAGCCTTGCGCGACTCGTCTATTGTCCAGCTACATTCGATAAACGTGATAAATTGTGGCGAAAGCGAGTTTAGGCACTTTCCCGCACTAGTGCGGGAAAGTGCTAAATAAATAACAGTACACATACCTGTACACATCTCAGCTTGTTGTAGCTGACGATGAGCGTGGACAGCTTGGTGAGCCCCTCGAAGGTGTTGTTGGTGATGACGCTGATCATGTTGTTGGACAGGTCCAGGCGCGTAAGCTGCGTCAGGTGGCGGATGTGCTCCGGCAGGATCGACGCTATCTCGTTGGATTCTAGGTAGCTGGAACAAGATGGTTAGTATGCCTTGATCACACGTACCGAGTAAACGGGCGAGACAGTGCTCTCGGCCGAGTACTCGGTACGTATAAAACAGGGAAGTTAAGGAGCTTCGACTCCGACTCCGTTAAGTCGGAACTTCCGATATTATTACACCTTCGGTTCCGACTTCGGCTCCGATTCTTTTAAGAGCTATATTTCACTGGGACATCATGGTGGCGCGACCAGTTGCGCAACCATGGTGTCCTGATGAAATATAGACCTAAGCTACCAAACTAGACACCATACAGACACCAGAGTCGCACACGTCCGAGCTGGTTGCTCAATCAATTTGGTGGTGCGACCAAACGGACACCAGGAGAGTAACTCTCTATAGAGCTGTATACATTTTGTTGGTAGCGGCGACTGGTCGCGCCGCCATGGTGTCTTGGTGAAATGTAGCACTAAGAGATGGGGCACTTAGATCGAATTGTTTTCCTTTACATGGAATATTGTACTCATAGTTGAAGAGCCAAATAAAAAAAAGAACTTACAGCTCAGTAGTCTGCTTGGGTATGTTGAGCGGGACGGTGGTCAGCTGTGCCCTGGAGCAGCGCACGACGGTGCCGGCGCACGAGCACTGCGCGGGGCAGTAGTCCGAGGACAGGCAGCCTTTGTCTTCAGCTGAAAGTAAGCAAATGAGAAGTGGAGTTAATTTGGGGATAAATTATATTTATTTAGCAAATTGATAAAGTACTCAAAACTGCCAGACATGCGTTAAAATTACGGGAAAAGAAAAGTAATCCGTAGTTCCCACATTCACAATAATAAAATATTTACAATAAATGGAACATTTTACAAAATAAATAAATTGCAAAATGTACAATAAAACTAACCATCAAAGTCAAATTGTAATATAAAAAACATAATTGTTAAATTATAAAATAATAATAACCATAAATATCAAATTGTAAAATAAAAATTACCGTCAATGTCAAATTGTAAAATAAAAATTACCCTCAATGTCAAATTGTAAAATAAAAATTACCATCAATGTCAAATTCGAAAAAATAATAAACAGACAGTTAAAAAAAATTCAACATTTGTCCTGAAGATACTCTTTTACAGTATAAAAAGCCTTCTGGCAAAGTTAGGCAACTTAATATACTTAATTTTTCTAGTAATATAAAGTACTGCTTGACTGCGATGCCACCTGATGGTAAGTAGTGATGCAATCGTTGATACGGTAAAGCTTTAACCGCCTTCGGACTCTCGTGTTTATTCCGCCAGGGTCGCACATCCACGATCTCGTCATCTACTCCATCTCGTCAGCTCTTCTGTCACCTAATGGGATTAAAGACAACAAACGAAATGGGGTACCCAGTCGCAAACACACCCTGGCGAATAGGACGCGACAATATTCGTCGAAATAATCTGTCGCAAGCGGTCAAAGGGTTAAGAACCTATTCACTCTAGCCTTAAAGACACCTAAATTATAATTGGACGGGATGACTGCAGCAGGCAGATTGTTCCAGTTCTTCGAAATACGCGGAACAACGACGAGGTATAAGGTAATGTTCCCACTGCTCGGATTCAGGCCGCCCTGGAGAGGGAATGGACGGTAATCCAGCTCTCGTTCCCAGTGTGGGTTAGTGAATGTCGCACACACATGCCTTCGAATTTTTTGATCCTAGAACATGCCAGTTTCTTCACGAAATTTCCCTTATTTATTTATTTATTATTATTTATTATATACTTTATTGTACATACAAAACATAACAAAGAAAAACTTATATCTAAAACACGTACAATGGGCGGCCTTATCGCATTCCGCGATCTCTTCCAGGCAACCTAGAATAGACAGTAATTGTCAGAACATGATATGGGGCTGTCATAATTTCAACAATAAGTATTATTTTAAAATTAATTACATTTATAATTATTACCGTTACCGTTTTGAGAGCTTAACGGCGAGGAAAAATGCTGCAATGCAGAAAACTAACTCTAGTCAGTTAAGAAGAAACTCACGAGTACACTTGAAGTCCGACACTTCCAGATGATGCAGGTTGGCGTCTCTCAAGGCAGCCGGAGTCCTGCAGGTCGCGGACGGAGACAGGCGCCGACTGCGGAGCCAGTTCGGCAGCCAGGAGATGTGGCAGGTGCAGTCTAGCGGGTTGGATTCTAAGTTCCTGTGGGTCGAAGAGAAAAAATTTATGTATTAGCTTTATTATCATCAATTTAGTTTGAAAGACGTCCAATGCTGGACATTGACCTCCCCTAAGTATTGTACATCGGATTCCTGCGACCTTCACCAGGTGTTTCCACCTTTTTGGAAGCCTTCCAATGCTGCGTCTTCAGGTACTATAGGCTAGTTGCCGTAAAAAATTAATTAGTCCGTCTTTTAGATTATTCAAAAATAAGGGACATGTATTTTTTTATTTGTAAATTAAACCAAAGATGACAAAGATATAGCCCATTAAAATTACGTGTAACGTCATGCCGTGCTGCATTTTTTCGCACGGGGTGACGTCACACGTAACTTTAATGAGCTATATCTTTGTTATTTTTTGTTTAATCGAAAAAAGAAAAAATACGTGTCCAATATTTTTGAATAATCTAAAAGACGGACTAATTAATTTTTTAAACAGGCCAGTAGGCTTCGACCCGGCTGGGCCCCTGCTGTTGCTGACAACTCCTTGAGGCGCGCGGGAACAGCGCGCGCCGGTCTTGGTCCGGACAGTTACCGGACGGCCAGACAGCGAGCTACCCATTGTTCACTGTCCGCAAGCCCGAGCCTACGGTGGCTGGAAATCGGGATCGGAATCCCGGCGGCGGCGGCGAGAGCGCCGTTGCCTGATGAGGTCGGCCTCGCGGATATCGTCATTTATGATTCTTGCGATTCGCAGTCACGAAATAATAAGACGAAAATCTGTAGTACTTACAAAGTTGACAGCATCGTGAGGTGATCAAAAGCTCCCGGAGTTATGCATCTGATTTTATTGTCCGTTAGAGATCTGAAAATAGCAATTTTTGATCTTAAGTATATAAAAATAAGATTGCATAATTATAACTAAGATATTAATGGTGGGATCACCTACAGATACATTGCGGAACTTATTGAGCCCACATTAAACATATATGCTTATTAAAAAAGCCTATAAGATTTGAGACTACGTTGAAGACACGCTTGTTTATCAATGACTGCTTCTTGCAGGTTGGTCGATGTAACAAGATTTATTTTTGTTTGATGTAAACTAGTGCTTGACTGTGATTCCACCTGGTGGTAAGCAGTGATGCAATCGTTGACGGTGAGGTGCACTAGTTTATTAAGAACCTATTCACTCTAGCCCTGAATCACAGCAAATTTATATAAAACTACTGTGTCCGACAGGGCCCATGTATACTTGTAAATATTTTGAAGACCTTAAAAAACACATTTGCAATAAAAATTGAATCGAATTGAAGACGCCTAAATTATAACCGGACGGAAAAACCACAGCAGGCGAATTTCTTCATGTAAAAAACGAGCCGAAACGCTTAGTCCGGACCGTAGAGAGGTCAACAACGCAAGGGTGGATGCCTCGCCAAACGTCGCGTTGCCTGATGGTAGAAAGGAGATGGTGGAATCAAGTCATGTAATCGTGGAATACTTACAGTATACCCAAGCTGTGCAGCCCGAAGAACATCTTGTCAGTGACAGTCTGTATCAAGTTGCCGTCCAGCAGCAGCTCCTGGATGTTGGCAGCGCCGTCGAACGCGTTGTCTTCTATCAGGGTTATACCTGGAAAGAAGAATAGATAATTTGTTTTATGATCAGCTTCTGACTGCGGTTTCGGCTTAGTGAAAGTACAAAGTTATCACAAATTAATACGGAGTTATTTGAAAAACACTAATAACCTTGCAGGACTGTATTACTAGCATCATAAACAACAACTTTTGTTCTATAACTTTTTACAAAACATAATACATTTACCAAAAACAAACCTTCAAGATTACCTTGTTCTATCTAACACATTTCAACTCTGTATTTTGTTATGCCTACCTACGTAGGTATGACACGACTCAAGCGCATCAAGTACCCCCACCACCCGATCCCACTCCCTTCCTATATTGTACTATCACTTACTTCGCATAGTCTTCGTAATATTTAGAACGTTCGATTAAAATATTTTTATTTTAGTATGAACATCTTTTTTAGGGTTCCGTCAACTAGGAACCCTTATAGTTTCACCATGTCTGTCTGTCCGTCTGTCCGTCCTCGCTTAATCTCTGTGACCGTTAGCACTAGAAAGCTGAAATTTGGTACCAATATGTATATCAATCACGCCGACAAAGTGGTAAAATAAAAATTGGAAAAAAATGTTTTATTAGGGTAGCCCCCCTATATGTAAAGTGGGAAGTGATTTTTTTTTTAATTTTAACCCAAACATGTGACATATTGTTGGATAGGTATTTAAAAATGAATAGGGGTTTACTAAAATCATTTTTTGATAACGTCAATAATTTCGGAAATAATCGCTCCAAAAGTAAAAAACAATGTGTGTCCCCCCTCTAACTTTTGAACCATAAATTTAGAAAATATGAAAAAAATCTGAAAAGTAGAACTTTATAAGGACTTTCTAGGAAAATTATTTTGAACTTCGTGGAACGAACAGTTTTTGTACAAAAAAGACAAAAGGGTTCTACAAAATAATTTCTGGACCAAGTTTGTAGTATAATCGTATATGCAAGCACTTTCTAAACTCATAAGTGAGTACACATATTGTGACGAACGGGAAACTACGGAACCCTACACTGAGCGTGTCCCGACACGCTCTTGGCCAGTTTTTTTTTGGTGGGGAAAATCGCAGGAGATAGTGTCAGACTCTTACTGATTAAAAAACCCACCCCGTTCCTTCAAGCCTTCATACCGGGGCTCGAGCTCCCTTTCGGATAATTCTAGCCCCAGTAGGCTTCGACCCGGCTGGGCCCCTGCTGTTGTACATGAACATCTGATGAACTAAAATTAAAACTTTAGAAAATAAAGTCATAGAACAAAAGTTGTTGTTTATGATGTTAGTGACATGGTCTTGTGAGGTTGCCAGTGTTTTACGAATAACACTGTATACAGTCCATCCATCTATTGAATGCGCTTCCTCTCGACATCTGGACGGCCACCAGGCATTATGTATTGCGGACAGTAAGCAATGGGTAGCTCGCTGTCCGGCCGTCCGGTAACTGTCCGGACCAAGCCCAAGTCGTCGACGGCGCGCACTGTTCCCGCGCGCCTCAAGGAGTTGTCAGCAACAGCAGGGACCCAGCCGGGTCGAAGCCTACTGGGGCCAGGGTTATCCGAAAGGGCGCTCGAGCCCCGGTATGAAGGCTTGAAGGAACGGGATGGGTTTTTTAGTCAGTAAGAGTCTGACATTATCTCCCGCTCCGCCCAAGAGCGGGGGTTGTCATAGGATGATTTTTCCCATCGAAAAAAAAAAAGGCATTATGCATTCAAGAGGAAGTCGAAGAATTAATTTCTACCTTAACCGCAGGATCGTTAATGACTCACCGTTATTTCGAAGATCTAGCTTCGTGAGGTCTGGAAGGCGTCCGAACAGTCCATCCGACTTGATCTGCCCCAAACTGTTGTCTGACATCAACCTGCAATGAAAACGATCAACCGTTACTGAAGATTCAGGCCTCTTCTCTAGGAGAGGGAATGGACCATCATCCACCACGCGGGCCAACTGCGGGTAGGTGACTGTTACATGTCTTCCAATTTTTGGTTGTAGGACAAGCCGGTTTCCTCATCATGTTTTTCTTCGCCGTTTTGAAAGCAGTGGTGATGAAATAAATTACACAAAGTGTTTACGACCATCAGAGTTCAAAATAAAAAAAACCAAAAGTTGTGTTATAATTGACCCCTCGTTCGATAGATGGCGTTGGGATTAAATTATAAGTCGATATGGTTTTGTTACCGCGATTTGGTTAAGGCCACCAACAAAATTTAAAATATAAGATTGCTATAGATCAGTATACGGCGTTTTATTTTTGGATACCTATATACACACACTATAGATAATTAAAAATTTTAGTACTGAGTGTCTCCGCTGCGGTGCTCGGTATTAGACACAAAGTAATGAGCCTGGCTGCCTACAGCTCGTTAGTTGGGGCCGTTACCTCTAGCCACCACTATTGTCAGATATTATAATCTGTATATATATAAAAGGCAAAGTCCTGATTAACTGACTTATCAACGACCTGGATAAACCATTGAACCTAGAACACTGAATTTTTTTTAAGAAATGTTTAGTCTGGACTGTAGAGGTGTCAACAACGTAAGGGTGTATGATGTCGGGTCTCATATATCGGGTTGTACGATGGTAGAAAGGCGAAGGTGGAATCAAGAGAATGTACGCAGGGATTTCCTGTGCAAATGCGTCCTGTAGAATACTCACAAGGCATCAGTGTTGACGGGCAGGTCCCTCGGCACCTCAGTGAGCGCGGCCCGGGTGCACGCCACGCTGACGGCGCGCGCGCCGTACTCGCAGGCGCACGCGGCCGGGCACGCGGCGGCTGAACCACAAGCGTTGGCCGATTCTTCTCCAGCTGGAAGAAAAACGGATTCAGTATGAAAACTGGAAAAAAAAATTCTCTCGTCTTAGACGTACACTCTTGACTTGGTCGTGGTAATGTATCGGTTGAGTCCCGCACCACCGCCTGTCTCGCGATACGACGCCATGCAGCTCTGTGTTTGGCGTCTTGGGAGCCTTCATTTACGCTGTGGTGTCACGATTTAAAAAAAAAACATACTGTCGAATATAGAATCTTCTTCTTTCTGAAGTTCGTTAAAATCATAAAACACAAGCCCACGCCTATGGTGGCCACTGGCCAGAGATACTCGGGGCATCTCCTATCCTGACAGCTGGGACGTGACGTGAGGACACGAGCCAGAAGGATAATTGGCGATGATGATACACTCGTCGAGTCGAGGCTTCAAAGTCTTGAGCATCGACGCAGAGTTGCTAGCCTGTCGGTTTTCTACCGGTTGCATTTCGGGTAGTGTGCGTCGCAATTGCATAACCTAATTCCGCCTAGCCCGTTTCATCATCGGACTACCAGACGTACGGCTATGCGCCACCGGTATATGGTGGAAATCCCACCAACACACACAAAACGTTTTGGGAACACATTCATTGTGCGTGCGGCTAGGGAGTGGAATTCCTTGCCGGAGTCTGTGTTTCCTGATAGCTACAACCCGGGAATCTTTAAGTCGAGAGTGAATAGGTTTCTTTTAGGTAAGCGCGTTCCATCGTCGACCGCATCGTCGCTTTCCAACAGGTGAGATAGCGGTCAAGTGCGAACCTATCAACAATAAAAAAAAAAAAATGTCCGCTTCCTCACGGCTGCAGCCATCTCCTTCGCTAGCATCACTGCTTCGCAGAAGAAGGTGACCACATCCCATTGTTTTTCGCTCCGCACCATGACCTGACCTGTCCCCGCTTCACGCCACTACGAGGACACGGTGGTGCTCCACTCGCGAGGAAGACGTTCACGGCATGCTCCACCAGGTGTTCTGGGCGGTCACATCAATACAAGAGTATTGATGTGACGTGTGTTCGTCTATACAGTCTTTCACAAATTTTGCTTTTTTTGTAGGTGGGAAAATCGGCTAATGACATCCCCGATCTTGGGCGGAGCGGGAGATAGTGTTTTTACTGGCTAAACACCTACTCTTGTTCCTTTTTTGCCATTGTTCCAGGGCCCCGGGGATCTCTTTCGTATCTACCGTGGCTCTAGTAGGCTTCGACCCTGCTGGGCCGCTACGGTTGCTGACAGCTCTCTGAGGTGGCACTACACGCCGTCGACGACTTGAGCTCGGTTCGGGCAGTTGCCGGACTGTCGGGTGGCTAGCTACCCTTTGCTCGCTATCCGCAAGCCGACGGTGGCCGGAAATCGGGATTCAGAAGGGGCGCGAGGGCCTTTGCCTCGCGCGTGCGGCCTCCTCATTCGCTAGCATTAATGCTTCGTAGAAGGAGGCAACCACCTGCCACTCCTCCTCGCTCCAGACCACGGCCTGTACGCAGGCTCGATTCACAATTTTTTTGACTTACGTTTACATTTAAAGTTCTCCTCCCTCAACGCATCAATCCTCTTCCTGCTCATCCGCTTGGGGGAGTCGCACTTGGCTCCTGAAGTCTCTATCGGGTTCTTGCGTAGGTAGGCTGCCAACCAACGAAGGGAGCAGTCACAGGCGAAGGGATTTCGACCTAGATGTCTGTGGAGTAAGGTTTAATTTTCAATGTGTCTTTTGTGTCTCTTGCTACATTATGGAGCACTTACGTACAAGATACGGTCTTATCCATATTGATATATATGTACTACGCAATAGATTACGCGTGCCGAACACTCACTTCAATCAACTCAGGTGTAATGTCGTCCGTACACCTTGAACATTACACTATGTTGAATGAAACGCGTAAGTGCCACGAAATTCATAGAGATTAAAACATTTTCGCCCAAAAAAAAATATCCTCTAAAAGCTACCTTAGCGCTGCACATTTTAATAGTTCTGTTAGACGACATAATGTTAATGTAGCGCTGCAGCAAACTTTTGCTTTAGCTTTTCAGTATTTTGACAAATAGTTTCTATGAACTTGTTTCTCTATCATTATGTATATAATATAGCATTATCAGCCTTGTTAATGTTTCCACTGCTGGGACTCAGGCCCCCTCTTTAGGAGAGGGAATGGGCCGTAATCCACCACGCGGGCCCAATGCGGGTTGGTGAATGTCAAATGCCTTTCGAATTTTTGGTTCTAGGGCATGTCTTCACGATGCTTTCCTTCACCGTTTTGAGAGCAGTGGTAATGAAATAAATTACACAAAGTAACGCGCCTGGCTGGTTTTGAACCTGCGACCTACAACTTGTAAGTCGGGGCCGTTACCACGGCTACTACTGCTCTCAATCACTAGGACATCGCTTGTCTATCACTACAATATAAGTCGATGATCACACGCCATATTTTTTTTTTTTATTCACTTACAATGTCTGAATTCCAGTCAAAGCATCAAAGGTCCCATTCGGCAGAGATCTGATATTGTTGTCATATAAGGACCTGGAAAAACATGAAATTATTTTTAAATCAGTGTTGCCATAATTAGAGCATGATTCTTCAAGAATCAACAAGAAAAAAAAAATTGACAATAAAATTTTATTTTTTGAGAATTTATTTTAAAAAATACCATTTCATAACCACCAAAAAGACACTTTTAAATTGTCAAGACACTTTGAAACTGTCAAGAAGTCAGTTAGTCAGAAAAATGCAAATAGCACGTTCCAAAGCGTAGATCTATATGGAGAAGAATGTCATATATTACAAATATCTCGGTTACATATTTCTTGTCGCTACTATTATGTGAGAATAATGTAAATAAAGGAAATAAAATAAACTTATTTCAGGATTTCAATAATACTCACAATAGTTTCAGGTTTTGCAGATCACGGAAAGTATCTTTTCTCACGCAGGTGATTTCATTTGAATTCAGTAATCTAAAAAAGAAAATTAAGGAATAAATTTTTCTTTACAAAGAAAATTGTAGAATAAGCTATACTCTTTAAGGAAAATTGAAAAATATATTTTTCTCTATGAATAAACATTGAAGAATATATTTTACTCTACGAAGAAAATTAAAAAATATATTGTTCTCTAAAAAGAAAATTGAAGAATATATTTTTCTCTATCAATAAACATTGAAGAATATATTTTACTCTACGAAGAAAATTGAAATATATATTGTTCTCTAAAAAGAAAATTGAAGAATATATTTTTCACTTCAAAGAAAATTGAAGAATATATTTTACTCTACGAAGAAAATTGAAGAATATATTTTTCTCTAAACGAAAATTAATGAATACATTTTTGTGTACAAAGAAAATTTAGGAACATTTTTTTTTACAATGTCGCTTCCGCGTCTGTCTGTTTGTCCGCTTACTCCTGAACCAGGCAACGGATTTTGATGCGATTTTCACTAATACAAAGAGCAAAGGCATCAAAATTAGCAGTGGACAAGGCATGTTGCTTGCAGAAATACTTACAATAATTGCAGCGATGATAATCCATGGAATATTCCTGATGGTAAGTCCTTTATTTTGTTCCCGTATAGTACTCTGGAATGAGAAAAAAATATGTGTGTGTATAAGTGAATGTTGTCGCTAGATGATGATAAACTCAACATTTTTTTGTGTGTTTTATTTTTAATGTGGAGCAGTGGTGGCTGAATGGTAACAGCACCGACTCGAATTCTCTTTTCAGAAGGAAACACTGCACTGCACTGGAATTGCACAATCTAATTCCACCAAGTCCGTTCCATCATCGGACTACACGACGTACAGCGTTACGCCACCGGTACATGGTAGACATCCCACCCATACGCACAAAACGTTTTGCGAACACATTTATTGTCCCTGCCGGAATCTGTGTTTCCTGATAGCTACAACTTAGGAGTCTTTAAGTCGAGAGTGAATAGGTTTCTTCTAGGCAAGCGTGCTTCATCGTCGACCACATCATCGCTTACCATCAGGTGAGATAGTGGTCAAACGCAAGCCTATCATTAATAAAAAAAAAAAAACCCTTCGACCCTGCTAGGCCCCTACGATCCAGTTAGAATGGAAACCGACCCCAAGCTAGCTGCAATAACCGACCCCAAGCTAGTTGCAATAACCGACCCCAAGCTAGTTGCAGTTACCGACCTCAAGCTAGTTGCAATAACCGACCCCAAGCTAGTTGCAATAACCGACCCCAAGCTAGTTCAAATCTATCTAGTTGGGAGAAAGCTATACGGATTCATTGTCTTATGTTATGAATAACGTATATCCGTTTCCGATTCATAAACACACTACTTAAGAGACGCAAAACAGCCATTCTTTTAAAAACTACTGCCATTGTTTTACCAATTCTACGTACTACATTGTTTTGTTTGGAGAAATGGTGTGTAGAGTCAGAGACGTAGCGTAGATTAAATTAGACGAGCGTAAAGGCGCGTCAGCGAGGCTTTTTTCTTTCATAAGTTCAGACAACGACTGTTGCAACCCAGTGGTTGACCACATCGTCGCTTACCATTAGGTCAAATACTGGTGAAACGCGAGCCTATACAAGGTTATTCGTAAAACACTGGCAACCTTTTGGACTATGTTACTGATATCATAAACAACAACTTTTGTTCTATGACTTTTAAAAATGTATCATATTTTAATTCATCAGATGTTCATACAAAAATTACGTTCTAAATAATACGAAGTCTATGCGAAGCAAGCGATAGTACAATAGCGGAGGGGGTTCGGGCGGCAGGGGTGCTTGATGCGATTGCGTCGCGTCATACAGACGTGAGGTTTGGAAAAATACAGAGTTGAAATGTGTTAGACAGAACAACGAAATCTTGAAGGTTTGTTTTTGGTAAATGAATTATGTTTTGTAAAGAGTCATAGAACAAAAGTTGTTGTTTATGATGTTAGTAATACAGTCCTACAAAGTTGTTAGTGTTTTTATAATTTACCCTGTATGTTGTAAAAATATCCTCAATCGTAAAGAGCCTACGCATACGTGAGGCCTAGGGCCAAGGGCTGTTGCGCCCGCGCTTAGCCACGCAACTGTGTCGTAGCAATTTTATTTTTTTAATACATTTTAATTTTTTTTTATGCGGGAAATCAACCAACGTCATCTCCCACTCCTGAGCGGGGTAGGAGGGTGTGTAAGACTTTAACTGATTAAAACCCACTCCTAGTTACTTCGTTGCCTTTCACCAGGGCCGGAAAACCCGGCCATTTCAGAAGCGAACCCATGGCCCCAGTAAGCTTTGACCCTGCTGATTCCATTTGTATCAAAACTTTTATGATTCTGTTTACAGCAGTGGATCATAATACGTTTATTTATTTATTTATTTAAACTTCATGTACTGTAGTGGTACAAAGGCGGACTTAATGCAGCATGGCATTCTCTATCAGTCAACCTTTGGGTTAAAAAAGTGATCACTGTGGTAGGCTTGCACAATAAACAAATAACAAATAATGAAAACGGAAAAAAATAATAATAAGTTATTTATATATAATATATAATAAAATACATAAATATGCTAATATAATAAACTAATAAATACTATGAAAAATATCAAATCTTAAAGAGAACTTAATAACAATTCTGACGAAGAACAAACTAAGGTTGAGAGGACTTCAAGTAGTAGTTTCGAATTTTACATTATAAAACCAGATATTAGCTCCTGTAAGTCCTCTTAAAAAAATACCGTTTAAATACTTAGAAAGAAAGACAACATTTTATTTACCGGAAAAGGAGCATTTTTCTAACATTTTCCATGACAAAATAAAAATTAAATAATAAAAATATAAGCACCACATCCGAGCAAAACGGCCGTACGCTCAGCATAATGCTGTGTCTACACGCAAAATGCGACAAGTTCACAGCCCTGGTTTTCAACGTGGGCTGGTGACGGTATCGAATAACAGATGTCGTATTTTATTTAAATGAAATAAAATTAAGGACAGTCACTAATGAAAATAACAATCTATGTACGTATGTATAAAGTCGCAACTTACAAAGAAGTGAGATGCACCAATCCAGTGAAGGCATCTGCGGCTAACTTCGTGATCTTGTTATTTGACAGGTCTATCCGCGCGACTCTCTTCACTGACGAGAAGGCGCCGGCGCCTACTTCCGTTATCTCGTTCTGTTCTAGGCGGCTGGAAAGAGATAGAAACATTATTCTAGTTTTGTAAAGAAGATTCCGTTGATTATCATCATCATATCAGCCGAAAGACGTCCACTGTTGAACATAGGCCTCCCCCAAGCGTCGCCACAACGACCGGTCCTGTGCGTCACGCATCCATCGGATTCCTGCGACCCTGACCAGGTCATCGGTCCTTTCAACACTGCGTCTTCCGGTACGAGGTCACCACTCCAGAACCTTTCGTCCCCATCGACCATCTGTTCTGTGTGCAATGTGCCCTGCCCATTGCCACTTAAGTTTGGCGATTCTTCGAGCTGTGTATGTGATTGGTTATAAAGAGATCTTCTTCTTAGCGTTTGGCAAAACTAGTTAAAATCCTTGCTTGGCCCGGAATTCGGCCACGGCAATGTCGTCCGCTGATGCTGTCATTACGTCTCTGCGTGAGCAGGTTACAGGGGACGTGGTGCAGGACGGAAGGTGGGTTGGATCGGTCTATCTTCTTGTAAAAGGTTTTAAAAAAGTTGTCTGGTGAACATATATAAAAATCAAGCATGAGAATTTACGTGAAGTTATGTCATTATTTTGGGAGCTTTAAAGCGTCTGTAAAGCAATACGGCCTACGGAATATGTCAGGGAGTATTGGCGACTTGATTTTAAAAATATTGCCTAAAATTGGCCGTCTAAGCAAGCTAGCAGATAGGCATGCGTTCTTAGTACATACTAATAGTACCTACTCAATCGTCCACATTTCGTTCGTGAGAAAATACTTCGTGGGATCTTACTCTATTCCGGCTCAAGCGCTCATTAGTGTGCGTCCACCGAGCGTAGGTATAAAAAGTGAAGTACATACATGAGATTTTCTTCTGTTCCTATCTATTTTGTGGTATTATATTCAAATCGCGACACAGGATCAGTTCTCATGTGACGTTATAGATGTCGCTACAATGACAATGAGTTCCACAATACTTACATCTCAGTAGCCCTGTGTGGTATGGTGGCAGGCAGTTCTGACAGCAGCTTCTCCCGACAGTCCACCGTACCCTCGGGGGTGCAGCGGCAGGGCGGAGGGCAGCGGGGCTCCGCTGAGCATTCTACTGTCGTTGTGGTGGTGGGGCCTGAGGAGAAACATGGTTATGATATTGGTGAATAAGGAGTATTCTAGATTTTTCGCACTAGTGTTTAAAGAGGGTAGCTTCTAGGTCAGGGTAGCTTGAAAATTTATTTATTTATTTATTTACTTTAACATAACACGGCTAAAGGCCAGTTACATTAGTTAAAGACATCACATCACATTACTAGCCTTTTTAATGTGCCCACTGTTGGGACTCAGGCCTCCTCTCTAGGAGAGGGAATGGGCCGTAATCCACCACGCGGGCCCAGTGCGTGTTGGTGAATGTCCTATGTCATGTCTATGCTAAAGACATAATATATGGAAAAGAGTGAATCAGGACCACCATCTTCAATGTCAAGTGGTTTTATAAAGGTAGGTATGCAGTAGAACAGGGTGTAAAGTTACAATAAAGATCTCGTAAAATTGCAAACGTTGTAAGATTGTAAAATAACGCGGGATATTGGAAAATGATTCTTCTAAATAAGTTCCGGATAGTTGGAAACGAATAAATATCTATGTGATTTATCGTATCTATACAAACACATTTTTTTTATAATATTCGAGAAATTACAATCTAATAAAATTTCTAATAAACGTGGTAATGCTGTCAGTCTTCTAAGCACATTCCCGGATGACAGCGATGTGGAGGAGTACTTCGACGCCTGAGTGCACTTTGTGTTTTTGTATTTTATTTATGTACGTTATGTATTTATTTAGGTTTTAGTATAAATAGTTTAAAGTTTTTTTTATGTAAATTATCTGATGTAAATAAAAGAAATTTATATCCTCCCATATGCTTTTTAAAGAGTAATCAAAAAGCTTAGTTGACTCTTCGTGTGACCCAAGGGCTGGCTTCTACCTCGGTCAGAGAATAAGCATTGCCATACAACGTGACAATGCCGCCAGCCTTTTGGGCTGGCGAGTTTTATGACGTCATATTTAGCTAGGCATTTAGTATATATATTATTTTTAATTATTTAAGTTTACTTGAAAGAAATTTTGTCATATAAAATTTTATTACAATCATACAGAGTCTGCAATTTTCCGGTGACCACTTCTTCTTCTTCCTGCCCTTATCCCATATTACTTGGGGTCGGCGCAACACGTTTTCTTCTTCCATTCTGTCCTGTCACCCGTCAAACTATCACTAACTCCCTTTTCTTTCATATCACTTCCGGTGACCACTAGATTAATAAAATAAAGACATCATTGCATCGGAGAATTTGTTGAGTTTTATTATAACAGCCAATACTTAGAAACTAAATTCGTTTTGAAATTGGTACCCAAAACGGCCCCAAATTCCTAGGTAAAGCGCTGGTAAATTGTTATCATGCTAATAAGTGTCAAAAAATTAAGTGCTTACCACTGCAGATCAGCTCGTGGGTTTCCAATTCCGTCAGGAGAGCTCCTCGCAACGCTGCAGGCGCCTGGCATCTGAAAATACAGTTAAAAGTGTAGATGACATGCTTAGTAGTATTCCTAACGGTGTTTTTAATATCGTACGGATTTCATCACGCATGCGGATTTGCTCCGCAAGTAGACTACTTCAAAATGCAAACAGACGTGTCCCGCGTGCGTAATCCACGCATAACAGTAAATACTTTTGTTAAACGGACATTTACGGGGTATATGGTGTTTTTAACGTCGTGCGGATTTCATCACGCATACGGGTTTGTTCCGCACGCGTAACCCCCGCAAATGTCCATTTCATACAAGTATTTATTGTAACACGTGGAATACGCACGAGGAACGCGTTTTTTGCATTTTGAAATTTTCTGCAGGTAGCGCAAATCCGCTTGCGTGACGGCATCCGCACGACATTAAAAACTCCATTACGCGTGCGGGGTAATCTCGCATGCGCGATCAAAACCGCACGATATTAAAAACACCCTGGCATTAGTTCGTCAGTCAGACACTGAATGAATAATTCTCCAACGTTTGAATAGAATAGAATAGAATAAACTTTATTGTACACCAAAATAGTAACAATTTCACAGAAACTTAAACCTATGTGCACAGCGGCGGTCTTATCGCTGACAGCGATGTCTTCCAGACAACCTTGGGATGGAATATAAGAACTTAAACTAAATAAGGGGGTAGTCTGCGGTGTGCTTCAAGCAAATCAAGGGACAAATTAATTAAGGGAAAAAAAAATAAAAAAAATATACAAGTACATATATACATGATTGATTGATTTGATGATTTATTAACAGTCCGCATGTGTTATGGGCAAAATTGTTGTGTCTCTTCCAGAAAGGCCATTTAATTAAAAGTTGAATTTGCTGATTAGCATAATTTGCTGATCAGAGTATTTCAGAGAACCAGAGACAGTTTCCAAACATAAAAACCAGCTTTACCTTGCACCAACTCCAAGGATCCCAGCAGCCCTGACGGTGGTGGAGAGCCTGGCGACGCGACAGTCGCACACGACGGGATTGTCGGTCAGCCGCAGCGTGTTCAGCCGACTGATCGCAGCCGGCTCCAGCGACAGGTACGTCAGGTTGTTGTTGTTTAATGTCCTGAAATTGTGACGAGAGTTAGTGGAGGAACTGTCAGGGTCATGATGAAAGAGACCTCTCGCGCCGGGCCTTGGTTGAAGCCATGGTCCGGAGCGAGGAGGAGTGGCAGGCGGACGCCGACTTCTGCGAAGCAGTAATGCTCGCAAAGGAGGAAGCTGTCCGCATCAAGCAACGGCGCTCTCGCCGCTGCCGGGATTCCGATCCCGATTTCCGGCCACCGTAGGCGCAGGCTTGCGAACTGTGAGCAATGGGTAGCTCGCTGTCCAGCCGTCCGGTAACTGTCCGGACCAAGCCCAAGTCGTCGACGGCGCGCACTGTTCCCGCGCGCCTCAAGGAGTTGTCAGCAACAGTAGGGGCCCAGCCGGGTCGAAGACTACTGGGGCCAGGGTTATCCGAAACGGAACTCATGATTCTATATGGGTTTCGTTTTTTCCCTTTGAGGTATCGAACCCTAAAAAACACTTATATTATAAAGCCAAAAATGTGTGAGTTTGTGTGTATGTTAGTTTCTTCTTAGATAGGCCTGTTGGTCTAGTGGTAAGTGACCCTGACTGCTACGCCGGAGGTCATGGGTTCGATTCCCATCCAGGACAAATGTTTGTGTGATAAGCAGTTCTGTGCCTGGGTGTAATTTATCTATAATATGTATGTATTTAGAAATATATATAAGTATGTTTATCAGTTGTCTAGTACCCATAACAGAAGCTCTGCTTAGCTTGGGACTAGACGGCGTTGTGTGATAGTTGTGGAATATTATTATTATTATACTTCACGCCCGAACGGCTGAACTTATTTGGTTGAAATGACCTGGAATTGAACATAGGATCCTGTCTATCCCAGGATTATGTTCCCTCGGGTCAATTTTCTACGCTCCCACGGGTAATGTCACTGGTAAAAGCTAGTGACTCATAAAACACTCGATTTCCTGATCAAAGAATACTTATAAGAATAAATTAAAGGCCGTCAATTGACCTAAATTGACATAAGGAATATTGATCCGACCTCTGTCTGGTTGGAAGTCTTATTGAGTCCAAAGTTGACCCAATTATAGGGTCTTAAAGAATCGAGACTCATTAAGTATTTGTTGGTGAGTTTTATTTGATTAGTTTAGTGGTCTTTGAGGTTGGTGAAGTAAGCAGTGGTGGCCGAGTGGTAATAACTCCGACTTACGAGTTGTAGGTCGCGGTTTCAAACCCAGTCAGGCGCATTACTTTCTGTGAGTTTTCTCCAAATCGCAAAAAAACATTTCTTTTTTTGTGACGTAACAACAAATTTTCTGTTTTCAGATTTATTCATATACTTATGTCTTGCTTTGTGCAAAATTTCTAAGGATGAAATTACTAATAGTCTAAGATCCGATTAAGAACGACCTTCAAACCCTATGAAATTTCTGGCCAAACTATTTTTTTTTTTTGAAACATGATAACAACAAAAACAAATTTAATACTAACCGAAAGTATGTGAAGCCTTTAAGAACATAAAAACGTTGGGTTGCCTATTTGTTTCCTGGAATAACTATGGGTTGCCAGGTAAAAACAGGTGTGTTTATTTTGATATAAAATAAATTGTATATCAAAATAAACGCTGTTTCATTACGCATACGATGATATAGGGTTGTCTGCAAAAAATCCGGCATGAATAATGACAACCATTATTCATGTCGGATTTTTTGCAGATTTCCAAAAAAAAAAATTTTTTTTTTTTTAATATATTTTGGCCAGGAATTTTTTAGGCAACCCACTCGCGTTATATTTTTAATATATACTAGATTTGTCATAAAATACGTTTCAATCTGTTAAACAGACCGGTGAAGGTCGTTTTTAATCGTATCCTCTACTAAGTCCTCTATAAGGAAGTATTCTAGAATTTTGGTTCCCTTGAGAGTGTCCAAATATACGTTTTTTTGCGACATAAACGGCCATATCATTTTTTTTCCATTTACTCAGAAGTTTGATTTTTTCACAGCTTCAAGGGACCACAGACCTACTTATATGGTTTTAATTTCAAACCTCCACCCGTTCCCGAGATAACTTGATTTGACAGATAGACAGACTGGCGGAAAACAAAGTGATCCTATAGGTTCCTCAAAAAGAAAAAACGGAACCCGAAAAACTAATAAAATGACTACTTACAGTACTTCCAAACTCTTCAGATTCTCCAGTGCCTTCTCATCGATGCATTTGAGGTGGTTTCCATCAAGATGCAAACTCTTCAATGCTGTTAATCCTCTGAAGGTTCTTCGACTGATCGCCGTCAGCTCATTGCGACTTAGATCCCTAGAATACAGGAACAGTATTAGATGAAGAAAAAATGCGTTTTGTTTTTCTTGAAGGATTATCCTGCGTTGATGTTATCTTTGTTCTTGGATTCGTTATAATGCAGATTATGATTTTTTTTTTGGTGTAATGAGTTCCTTCGTTTTTTTTTTAGTCTATGTCCCATTTAAATAAGATAAAAAAAATAATTGGTTGATTGGTTTTTTTTGTAAATTTTTTTTTTACTTGGATATTAAGTCCTTTAAGCCATGTTTTCGTAATAAATAGTTATTTTTTTTTTATCATTAGAATATGGATGTACACATTCTAATTGGTTTTGTAGTATTTTCAGCGTCAGGCAACTGCTACGTAGTGGCCTGGCATCATGCTGAACTGGACCTTTTGGCGCAGCCGTGAGACATACCATGTAGTATATTTAAGTTTAAGTTTCTATATTAGAACTGTTATCTCATTGTGTGTACCTATGTGCCTTTCTTTCTTTCTTTCTATTTGGCAGCTAATGCATCAAGTCTACCTTCTCAGCTAACTCCGCTGAGGTAGTCAGCACTACAATAACATTCTCAGCTCCATTTCACCGAGATGGCGCCTGTTTCAATGATTCCACATATTGTCCAGTTGCGCACACACGAGAGATACACAACACCAACAATTACATACATCACAATATCCATTAAGAATCAATTTGCGAATAATTTAAACAGCAGCTGAACTTCACTTGAATTAAACCCGCCAAAAACCATTTGTGCTCTTGGATTCGTTAGAATGCTGGATAAGTATTTTTAAAATATGTATGATTTTTTTGTTGTTGAAATGAGTAGGAACTTTCTTTTTATTATATTAAAAAACCAGCTTATTGGATGATTTATTACTCGTAGATTGGTTATTACTTTTTTTTTTGATGATGTTAATAAGTTCCATTTAAATTATGAGAAAAAAATGGCTTAGTAATGTTAAAAAAAAATGTTAAGGATTCGCCGGCGACGTCCAATTAAAATGATTAGGTGTTATAACAGGTTTTTTAAGAAGTAATTATCTACAGTAAAAATGGAATTTGAAGCATTAGTTTTCTATTAATTAAAATGCTAGTTTGTTTTGAGTCGGGGTCTCGCTGGGGCGTGAGGATGTCTGTTCCTTTACTGTCTCGGTACACGGGCCTCAAAAAAACGCTTGAAGCGGCCACAAAAAGCAGCTGAAGCGCGCGACACCATGTATACGGAGTAGCTTGAAGCCGCTTCAAGCGTTTTTTTGTGGCGGCACCGACGCATTCGAGCCACAAAGAAGGCCGCCTCAAAAAGAAGCTGGAAGCGGCGTTTTTTTTGTGGCGTGGACAGTAACGCGTGCAGCCGCCTCCTTCGCTAGCATTACTACTTCGCAGAAGGACGCGACCGCCTGCCATTCCCCCTCGCTTCAGACTATGGCCTGAACTAGGGCTTGACGCGAGAGGTCGCCGTCGCTGATCGCATCCACGAGGACAACAAGCGGGGTACACCTCCACGCGTGTGCTCCACCGTGTCCTCCGGGCGGTCCGCACAATGGTGACACCCGGCCGTTTCTTCCACCCGAATCTAGTGCGAGGACCTGTGTTATGCGGAAGATGAGGAAGCCGTGACGCCTCTCCAGCTACACCTCAAAGAGGACTTAACGCCATTGTTATGGCGTGCTTATTCCGTTGAATAATGGGTCAATTGGGACACTGTGTCCGAATCGTTACCAACACAAAAATCTGGTGATAAAAAATATTATGACGTAGAAAATCTGTGTTTTGAAGCAAAAAGTATTAATAAATAATTGCAATCTTGCTTCAAACAATAAAGTTTCTTGTTTTACTAGCAAAGTTAATTTATTAAATTATTGATTAAAATTAGCGAAAGTGCTGCCCACTCCCTCCCGTTAACAGCTTGAAGGTATAGCGTTAGGGTGTAAACAGTTATAGCAATGTAAAGCGTCTTCGCACGCCATTCTTGATGCTTAATATTTAACTTTAATGGCGGCACTAGGTGAGGAAAGAATTGTGTGGAATTGCCATCAACTAATCCGGCTCGAAGGACCGTGTGATAATTAGGGTGTGTTGCACCATTTAACTATAACGATAACCAAACCTTAACCAGCCGCGAAACGGCCGCTTATTGGTCAATTCGACGATTTGACAACTTTTAATGGCTTTGTTATTGTTATAGTTAAATGGTGCAACTCACCCTTAGAGTATTTTAATAAAATTACCTGAGCACTTTTAAAATTGAATTTTTGAGCAATTGTTGAAAATACGCTACGCTTTGTGACATTGTTGGACTAGTAACATCAATAGCTTGTAACTTGTAGCATCAATAGAAAACTTTTTATTTATTGCTTATCATCTGGTGAGATAGTGGTCAACCGCGAGCCTATGAAGAATAATAAAAAAAAAAAAAAACATTTGAATTGTCAGGTTAGGTCAGTCACAACATGAAGAACCTTGCATGATTCAAAGCGCAAATCTCTGTGGAAAAGAATGTACAAGACACTCCACAAAAAGTCATTAAAATTAACAGATAATTATAAAAATTAAATTATGGTCATATCATTGATTTTAAAAACTTTTATTGAGAAACGAGTCAAAGGGATCATTCGCACTCATCGAGTTTGTTACAATGAATCCCGTCCTATCATCAGACCACCAGACGTACGGCGATGCACCAACCGTACATGGTGGACATCCCACCCATACGCACAAAATATCTAGGGACCACGTTCATTGTGCGTACAGTTAAGGAGTGGAATTTCCTGCCGGAGTTTGTGTTTCCTGATAGCTACCAACCTAGGAGTTTTTCAGTCAAAACAAGAGTGAAAAGGTCACTTCTAGGCAAGCGTGCTCCATCGTCGACCACATCATCGCCCATCAGGCGAGATAGTGGTCAATCGCGAGGTTTTCAACCGTAAAAAAGACCTAACTCGAAATTCCAGTATCTTCAAGTTTTGCTGCAAAGTAACCTTTAAAAACCTTAATTCATTTTTTTTTCTTTGTTCATTTATTGAGGCTTTTACGCATACCGTATGACCTGGCTCCACCGTTGAGACAACGCAAGCTTAGTACACATATTATGAACTGTAGGCACTCATAAATACCTCAAGAAAGGACTCTACTAAAACCCGAAAATAGCCAAAACAAAGACAAAGCCTTATCTGTCATTCTATGACGACTAAAAGTATCTTTTTAAAAGTTTCTTTCTACACGCAAGCTCTCGTGAGTGAAGTCATACAGTAAAATAAACAGTCTATTCCAAGACTTACAGTTACGTATGTCACTAATTTTTATTGTAAACTTTAGTGTTGTGAAAATAAGGTTCGAAATTGAGTATCCGGCTCGAAGGTTCATCCTAAAAGAAATAAGTGCTTCATTTTGTTGGGACGAAATAGGCTTATCCACCATAATCCAACGTTTAGAAGCAGGGATGGGCAAATTGTTTCGTATCTGTTTCCATTGCATTATTGATGGAGTTCTGCAATTGCCTCCGTTCACGGCAGAGGAGGAAGGAATTTTTGGATGTGGTATAAAAATATTTGTAACGAGAGCTGGATAAATGGGAGGCCTTTGCATCATTGAACTACCTAAAAAAATACTTGATGACTCTAGCGATTTACCAGTTTGATGACTCTACAGTCAAAGGCTAAAAGACGAGTTACATCAAGTAAACTACTTCTTCTGCTCTAGTTGGAGCGCGAGTTCAGAAAAAAAGACAAAAACCCACAAAGGTCTTTCACCGATAGAAAGCTGCTTTATTCCTGAGTGACATGGGCCTTATTTTATGTAGATACGCTATTACTATATTTTATGTATTTTACAAAAACTAGTAAGCCTGTTCAATATAAGAAAGGAGAAACTAACTAACTGACATATCCACGTACAGCCAAATCTATTGGGACTAAGAGCATGAAAGTATGAAAAGAACCCAATTTCATACGGGTGAAGCCGCAGGCATAAGCTAGCTATATATTTTTTCAGTCATTGCTAACCCTTTTCAAGCTGAAGACCCTTTTCTTCCGTTTTATAAATGTATATTTAATCGAGACCTATGCTAATATTGAGCCAATCTTTCGGAGCTCAAATTGATTCGGCTAAACGAAATTTCGTTCAGCGTTTTTCTTATATTTATGTTACATACTTTTTTGACTCCGATTTCGGAGATTCGTTGAATGAAATACAGATTTCGTTTAAGTGATTTGTTAGTTTGGTATTATTTTTCTACACTACTACACTAATTATAATAAACTAGCTTTTGTCGGCAGCTTCGCCCGCGTACCAACATAAAATATAGCTTGGCGTGACGTCACACGTAACTTTAATGGGCTATATCTTTGTCATTTTAGGTTTAATTTACAAATAAAATAAATACGTGTCCCTTATTTTTGAATAATCTAAAAGACGGAGTATTACATTTTTTACTGCCACTAGCCTATTGACTTGTTTTTGCCCGCGACTTCGCCCGCGTACATAAAATATAGCCTATGTCACTCAGGAATAAAGCAGCTTTCTGTCGGTGAAAATATTTTAGCAATCGGACCAGTACTTTCTGAGATTACCTCCTACAGACAAAAACACATAAAAAAAAGACGTGTGGCACTCGGGGACTGCCGCGGTAAAGCTATTGCATAGCATTTTTATGAATTTATGCAATTATAATTTTTATTTTATTTTATTTATGCAGTATTTTTTTCCTTTGTTTTTTTTTCTTTGATATTAATTGAAGAATGAAGAATTCACTCATTTGTTTTCTTATCGGTCACCACGCTCAAAAAACAAATGAGTGGGGGGGGGGGGGGTGTTAGGTTATTTACGTTACGGAATTTCTGGATTCGGTCTCCACGCTCAAGGCCCGCGATAGAAGCTATGCAATAGTTTAAAAAAACTTTACCTCTTTATTATATTAGTGTAGATTGATAACGTTCAGCATCTTTTGGTGGAATGTGTCAAGAATCAAACCGCAAGGGAGCTACTGACAAAATTGCAAAGGATCAATAAAATTGAAATATGATTCCTTTTTAGGGTTCCGTAGCCAAATGGCAAAAAACGGAACCCTTATAGATTCGTCATGTCTGTCTGTCTGTCTGTCTGTCTGTCTGTCTGTCCGTCCGTATGTCACAGCCAGTTTTTTCCGAAACTACAAGAGCTATACTGTTGAAACTTTGTAAGTAGATGTATTCTGTAAACCGCATTAAGATTTTCACATAAAAATAGAAAAAAACCGGCCAAGTGCGAGTCGGACTCGCCCATGAAGGGTTCCGTAGCAGCAAGTAACATAACATTAAAGTTCTTGTAATGTGTTGTAACTTTGATCGATGTTTTAATAATAGTGTATTTTTTTAGATTTAAGACGCATTAAAAAAAAAACTTCTTACTGGATTTCGTTCAAACCAATTTTCGTTGGTAGTTTTTATAGTAATTTACATCATATATTTTTTTTAGTTTTATCATTCTCTTATTTTAGAAGTTAGAGGGGGGGGGGGGACACACATTTTACCACTTTGGAAGTGTCTCTCGCGCAAACTATTCAGTTTAGAAAAAAATGATATTAGAAACCTCAATATCATTTTTAAAGACCTATCCATAGATACCCCACACGTAAGGGTTTGATGAAAAAAAAAATTTCGAGTTTCGGTTTTAAGTATGGGGACCCCCAAAATTTATTGCTTTGTGTGTCCCCCCCCCTCTAACTTCTAAAATAAGGGAATGATAAAACTAAAAAAAATATATGATGTACATTACTATAAAAACTACCAACGAAAATTGGTTTGAACGAAATCTAGTAAGCAGTTTTTTTTAATGCGTCATAAATCGAAAAAAATACAGTATTATTAAAACATCGATCAAAGTTGCAACACATTACAAGAACTTTTATATTATGTTACTTGCTGCTACGGAACCCTTCATGGGCGAGTCCGACTCGCACTTGGCCGGTTTTTTAAATCCGGGCTGATCCTACAAGTGTGCAGCTAAGATTACATTTGACATGGCAATGTGTTGATAACTCAAACTTGCTAAAAAAAAAAATCAATTGTGTTGATTATTAAGTTAAGTAGTTATTGTAAACTTATCTTATGTTACGATGGGACTGACATATTGCTCTTTGAGATTAAAGTCCCTACAAAATACAAAGAATTTATTTTGTTTATTAAACTATTGCATAGCTTCTATCGCGGGCCTTGAGCGTGGAGACCGAATTCAGAAATTCCGTAACGAAAATAACCTAACACCCCCCACTCATTTGTTTTTTGAGCGTGGTGACCGATAAGAAAACAAATGAGTGAACAATCAATCATAATTCAATTCAATGTGTGAAAGTGTAACTTCAATTAATATCAAAGAAAAAAAAACAAAGGAAAAAAATACTACATAAATAAAATAAATAAATAATTATAATTGCATAAGTTGATAAAAATGCTATGCAATAGTTTTACCGCGGCAGTCCCCGAGTGTCACACGTCTTTTTGTTTTTTATTTTATTCATTTTGTTACTAACATGGTTGTACAAGTATTTCTGTTACTAACACAACATTATGGATTTTATATCGAAAATATAGTATATTATTATTACACTGTACAAAGGCGGACTTAATGCCTTAGGCATTATCTACCAGTCGACCTTAGGCCTTTGGCCTTTCTCAAATGTCAAAACGTGACGTTTTTTCAGGACAAATGTTTGTGTGGTGACCACGATCATTAATTTGTTCTGTATTTGGGTGTAATATATCTATACATCTATACATATAAATATTTGAGTGTCTGTTTATAATATTGAAATAACTGCTGTTAACTACATGCATATGAATATATATACGGTACATACATCAAAATAACATTTTTTTTTTAAATTTTTGTCTGTCTTACTGTTTGTCCGGCTTTGAAATAGCTCGACCGATTTTGACGGGACTTTTTTTGGCAGGTAGCTGATGTAATAAGGAGTAACGTAGGCTACTTTTATTTTAGAAAAAATATATTCAAAATCGTGTAGTCCACGCGAACGAAGTAGCGGGCACAGCTAGTCTGTAATATGTACGTATTTAGAAATATGTAAGTATGTTTATTAGTTGTCTAGGGGTCAGCTCAGACAGTGAGAAAAAATTCTCGCGCGGTCTAGGGCATTTTATGACGGATGCCGTATGTCGAAAATACGCTTTCCGCGTATGTTCGAGGACGCGCGAGCATTTTTTGTCAGGTTCAAGCTTATATGCACTTTATTTAATTTATTTATTTATTTATTTATGGTTTTACTTTAACAAAAACGGATATTCGCCAATTACATTAGTTAAAGACAATATACAAAAAATTCACACACTCATCTCACAAAACTCCAGACACACTGACATGATCGTCTTCCATTCGTCCGCGAACACATCACAGTCAGGGTGCGTGTCCAAAGGAGTGTTGAGCGCAGAAAGAGTGCGAGGGACAGGAGACTGGGCTCGCGCAACAGTGTGACTCGCAGGCACAGCGAACAAGCTGTGTCTCCTGACGCGGCTGTACTTGACTGGGGCACATAGTTGAGACAGTTCGGCATGCAGCTCTGGAGTATCAGTTTTCACATGAAGGATTTCACACATGGTAATTATTTTCTCATGTTTAAATAATTTTAAAGTTAATTTTTGGAGTGCCTTAATAAAATCTTAATTTATTTCATCACCACTGCTCTCAAAACGGTGAAGGAACCGGAACTGGACATAGACTTTCGTCTTGAGACACTGTGGTATGTTGGATGAGAAGATACCGCGTAGCTTCCCAAAAGCTTTTTTTTTTTTTTTTCGATGGGAAAAATCATCTTATGACAACCCCCGCTCTTGGGCGGAGCGGGAGATAGTGTCAGACTCTTACTGACTAAAAAACCCATCCCGTTCCTTCTAGCCCTCGAGCGCCCTTTCGGATAACCCTGGCCCCAGTAGGCTTCGACCCGGCTGGGCCCCTGCTGTTGCTGACAACTCCTTGAGGCGCGCGGGAACAGTGCGGCGCCATCGACGACTTGGGCTTGGTCCGGACGGTTACCGGACGGCCGGACAGCGAGCTACCCATTGCTCACTGTCCGCAAGCCCGCGCCTACGGTGAAGCTTCCCAAACGCTGCCCAGATGAGCCTGATTCGTCAGTTGACCTCTTTCTCGCAAATTAGATCTACCCAACTGAACTGTCTGTCCGAGGTAGACGTAATCGTCCACAATTTCGAGTATAGAGCATTTTCGGCATGTCCTAGAACCAAAAATTCGAAGACATGTGACATTCATCAACTCACACTGGGTCCGCATGGTGGATTACGGCTCATTCCCTCTCCTAGAGAGGAGGCCTGAGTCCCAGCAGTGGGAAGATTATAAAAGCTGATGATTATGACTAAAAAATACTCGTTAGACATACCGAATTTTGCTAGTACCAAGTAAAATATAGGATAACAGGTTCCAATATTTGCGACACTACACAATGCAAGTACCAAGACTTTGTAAAAGTCTCGAGAGCTCATTAAGCAGTTCCTAGTTCCGGTCGCGGGCAATATGGCGGCGGCGTTATTTCCGGTGCGGCGTCAGTCGACGTCTGAGTGCCATCCGGGGCGGACGTGCAACTTTGTGATAATGCTGTTTTATTGAATTTTCATTGTTCATTAGATTTTTATTTTTATTTTATTTTATGATTTTTGGTTGCTTTAGTGATTTATTGAATACATGAAAGTTGAGTTGGTAATTAGCGACCTGTCCGAGCTTCGCAATGGTTTTGCAAATCTTTGAAATTCTCCGCTATTCTCTACTTTTTATGCAAGTGCTATACACCTATATATTTCTTATGAATCAATCTGTCTTTTAGTAAAAACTACATACAATTCCGTCCAGTAGTTTTTGAGCTTATTGCGAAAAGACAACAGTCGTAAATAAATGAAATACCGAAGGTATCGCTGACCCCTTTTTGTGAGAGTGAGTTTGATAAATATTTTTCCCGCTCTGGGTGGGACGAGAGGGAATGCCAGACTTACTGACTAAAACCCACGCGTGCTTCTTCATTTGCCCTACGTTCCAAAGCCGCGATGACTCCCCTTTCAAACAGTGGTAGTAATAGGCTAATGAATTCAGATAGGCGAGAAGTAATGTGTAACATCTCAGCCTCCGAAGTAATGCGCGGACGATGAGCAAAGGGTAGCTCGCCCTAGGGCGCTGCGGGAGATGTTATTTGATGATTTCCCACTTAAAAAAGGACTCCTTCTAATTTAGATGTCTGTAATTAGCAATGAGCTAAAGAAAGCCCAAGTGATTGAAACGAAAATCCAGAACAGAAATGCTCTCCTCGTCATTTTTCGACCTCAAATGAAATGGGTTAAGGGCATGCAACTCGACATACATTTTCACAGTTTTTCATACAACCGCTCTTACGCGATTATGACATTATTACACATTTTTCATTAGATATTTTGGAAACACAGTATCTTGTGGATATTATCTAGACATCTATTGAAATCTGTTTGTAAATTTGTGTAAAACTAAACCAGTAAAGAAAATTTCTCTGAAAATCTGCTATTTTACATTTACTTGTGTCACATCGTAATATACTCAAAAATTTAAAAAGATAAAAAAAATATATCAATAGAAGCCTTGCAAATTTAATCAAGATTCTGAATAATTATAATTTTTTTGAAAAACTTTTAAAGGTTTAAAAAAAAAACACGTATTTCCTGGAACAAGTTTTGTAAAACATTCGAGTTAATCACAGAATTACCGAATGCTAACAGAGTTTTCAGGCGTTATCTCTCTTTTTTCATGTTGCCTCTTCGTCAAACATCATGTTGGATTGCGTTAGATGAAGTAACAAGCTTTTAAACCATGCTCGATGTTAACGATAGGCGAGTGGAAAAGTAGTCCCATAAGAGAGACACAAGAGAGATGTAAAGTATGATCTCGGCCACCGTAGGCGCGGACTTGCCGACAGCGAGCTACCCATTGCTCACTGTCCGTAAGCCCGCGCCCAAGGCGTCGACGGCGTGGACTATTCCCGCGCGCCTCAAGGAGTTGTCAGCAACAGCAGGGTCCTCGCTGGGTCGAAGCCTACTGGGGCCAGGGTTAGTTTCGAAAGAGTAGCTCAGTTCCGCTATGAAGGCTTTAAGGGACGGGTGGATTTTTAGTCAGTAAGAGTCTGACACTATCTGCCGCTCCGCCCAAGAGCGACGTTGTCATTAGATAATTTTCCTTCCATAAAGAAAAGCCTTCAAAGTAAAATTAGTAGTTACGTAGCCCACTGACATACATTAAACCTTACTTCGTAGGAAGGAAGCTCAAAATAATTAGTTTAAAGTAATTATAACATCAAAGAAGCACCCGCCGGAAGTGCCTCCATCTTGTGCAGCCGCGGAATGGCGGCCGGAAGTCGAGAATGGATCCTTAATTGGTGGGGATATTGTGGGGCCTTTGGGTTCATATTTTTAATTAGTGTTTAATGGAGGAAAAGTTAATTTTTTATTTATTTTTTCTGCTTTCATTATTTACTTTATTTTGAGGTTTTTCGCAAATTTTGTAAATGGTAAACCTCTATTGCTCCGACATACGTGTTTTAGGTTATGGGTTCAAACCCAGCCAGGCACATTATTTTATCTAATTTGTTTTATCACTACTGTTCTCAATCCTCACTATACACACTCAAACACACACCGTGCTCGCACTTTTCCGCACTAGTGCGAAAAGAGGTCAATAATTGCGTGCCTAAAAGCTTATTTACATCTTCGTAAGTATATTGAAAATGTCATGGAAATTTGTCATTGACAAACTTTATCTACTTGTATCTAAAGCTTACTATTTTTAAACTATATATTTGTTTAAATATCACGAAGGTTCTTATGAAGAGAAAATTAGAAAATTTGCACGGAACACCGTAAAAAAACCGTTGTAGGAATATAGGGTGACTGGTAATTAGTGACCGATACTTATACACATGATTGTATTCATGATTACAAACCACTTTCCCAAAGAAACTGTGTTCTTTAACTTATTCGTTTTATCACAATAACATAACGCAGCCAACAGTCAGCGTAGGCGCACGCGCGAGAATTTCAAAAATGTTTGGTTATTGTGATAAAGCCAATTAAAATAAAAAAAAAAAACCTTTTTATTTGCCGGTAAAGGCGCAAACTTAAGACTAATACCTACAACAAAAATTTTCAATGAAAAAAGAAATGTATAATAAATCTTGCTTTATATTCTCCATATATAATATACAAGTTAAGTCCACCATCTATACATATAAATAAAATTGGAGTGTCTGTTTTTAATATTGAAATAAATTTTACTACATGCTTATAAATATACACAGTACCTACATACAACAAAGTAACATTTTTTACAATTTTTGTCTGACTGTCTGTTTGTCCGGGCTAATCTCTGAAATGGCTGGACCAATTTTGACGGGACTTTCTTTGGCAGGTAGCTGATGTAATAAGGAGTAACATAGGCAGAGTTTTATTTTAGAAAAAAATAAATTCAATATCCTGTAGTCCACGCGAACGAAGTCGCGGGCACAGCTAGTTTTGAAATGAAAACGTGGCAAAATTGCAAATGGCGGCCTCTAGCTTTTGTTAGAAGCAGCCGAGTATGGAATACTTGACTTTCTCTTTGTGAGCTGTGTGAAATAGCGAAGTGAAAGAAATGTATTTTAGTTGTACTTTTCTTTTTTTTTTTTCGATGGGAAAAATCATCTTATGACAACCCCCGCTCTTGGGCGGAGCGGGAGATAGTGACAGACTCTTACTGACTAAAAAACCCATCCCGTTCCTTCAAGCCTTCATACCGGGGCTCGAGCGCCCTTTCGGATAACTCTGGCCCCAGTAGGCTTCGACCCGGCTGGGTCCCTGCTGTTGCTGACAACTCCTTGAGGCGCGCGGGAACAGCGCGCGCCGTCGACGACTTGGACTTGGTCCGGACGGTTACCGGACGGCCGGACAGCGAGCTACCCATTGCTAGTTGTACTTGTAAACAGGCACAGCTTTTTATGTCTTAAAGTTATATTAGGCCTTCTAAAGTTTTCAAAAACTGGGCACACGAGTCGGACTGGCGCACTGAGGGTTCCGTGCAAATACTACAATAATCCCGAATGAAATCTCGAATGTTTTTCCGAATTGCCAAGTCCGTTCCATCATCGGACCACACGACGTACAGCGTTGCGCCCCCGGTACATGGTAGACATCCCACCCATACGCACAAAGCGTTTTAAGAACACATTTATTATGCGTACAGCCAAGGAGTGGAAATCTCTCTTCTATTGCATTCGTGTCAACTGCATTCAAACTGCACTTAAACTGCTATTTGCGGTTGGATTGCAGTTGAAATGCGGTCCGTCTGTTTAGACCCCTAGGGTCTTTCTCAAATGTCAAAACTGTCAGTCGATGGCTTCGTTTAAATTAGTTTTCAGGTTTATTATTATTATGAGCCCATTGTGTCCCACTGCAGGGCAAAGGCATCCCTTCCGTTCTCCACTCTTTTCTATCTTTAGCCACTTTTTAGTCCAAATCGTCACGCCATCTTCTTCTGGGCCTACCGCGTCGCCGGCTCCTGCTGTTCGGTTGGTAGGTTTTGCAATACTAAAAAATATGGTTGTATTTCAGGTGATTTTAACACGAAAACACAACACTCCTAATACCCGACCCTCCCCATCCCGTATTCCGAAAGAAAATTAAATGGCTCAATAAATTATATATAGCGAAGATATGCCTCCGTCTGTGTGTCACGAGGGAATCTCATGGGAACCGTCCTAAGGGGGGCGATGGGAAAATGACACTTTTAGTGCGCAGACACTTTACTTGGCATAATTGGATGGCTTTGTGGCACATGCTTTACTAGCTCCAGCTACCGGTTCTGCCCGTAAAACAGTAGGTTTCTCCCATCGACTTATATTCTATTGATTTATTTATTTATTTACAATTTACTTATACAACATTACAGTGTAAATAAACTAATGCGTTGTACTGAAACAAGAAATAAAAAAAGAAAGTAAAAAAAAAGAAGAAAACATATACATTACCATTAATATAAAATAAAATATCCCACAAAACCAAATAAGACAACGTTAACTTATTTTTCATCCATCCTCTCACAAAACCTCAGACATTCACGACACACATCTATTTATTATAATAATCAAATTAATTATTTTAGAAAATTCCATACAACTGTCAACATTATGTATAATTGTTTTTTTTTTGTTTTGTTTTTTTTTTCTCTCTTTTTAAGTTTTTTACAATTCTATGTTAATTAATGTAAGTGGGCATGTACCGTTTTAATTAACTATAAATAAATAAATAAATCTATCCACCTCCCAGCAACAAGTCACACTCTGGTGTTAGAGTCAGAAGAGCATTAAGCACAGAAAGCACACGAACGAGTGCGAGTTAGCTCTTGACACTGTCTGCGATAAAGGATCAGCTAACAATCGGTGTGTTCGCGGCCTGAGGTGTTGTTTAGGTGCGGGAGGAACGAACAACCTCACCAGCTGAGCAACTAATTCAGGACAATCAGACAGACAAGCCCTTTCATGGAAGCTATTTGTCCAAATAGCATAACATAGCATAGTCGGTCCCTGCTGGGACTCATGCTTCCTCTCTAGGAGAGGGAGTGGGCCGCAATCCACCACGCGGGCCCAGTGCGGGTTGGTGGATGTCAAATGTCTTCGAATTTTTTGGTTCTAGGTCATACCGGTTTCCTCACGATGTTTCTTTTTACCGTTTTGAGAGCAGTGGTGATGAAATAAATTACACAGTAATGCGCCTGGCTGGGTTTGAACCCGCGACCTACAACTCGTAAGTCGGGGCCGTTACCACTCGGCCACCACTGCTCCCAAATACTGAAAAGTTAGTTCGCTGCAGCGCTACATTGGCATTATGTCGTCTAACAGAACTATTAAAACATACAGCGCTAAAATAGCTTTTACAGGTAAGTTTTTTCGCGACTGTAATGTCTTAAGCGCCATGAATTTCGTGCTACTTACACGTTTTGTTCAACATAGTGTAATGTTCAAGGTTTAAGGACAACATTACGCCTGACTTACACAAAAGTGGCATTATACCAAAAAGGTGATTTTTCAGCAGTCTTAAAGTTTTCAGTGGACTACTTATTTACTTGATAGGAAGTTGTGAATCAATTACCGAGGAACATTAACAATTGGAACGAAGACTTGACAATCAGAGAATGGGTTGTGATAATCAGACTGAAAAATTAAAGGTTTACCAAAAAAGCGGCTAAGTGCGAGTCGGACTCGCCCATGAAAGGTTCCGTAGCAGCAAATAACATAATATTAAAGTTCTTGTAGTTCGTTGTAACTTTGATCGATGTTTTAATATTAGTGTATATTTTATAGATTTATGACGTATTAAAAAAACTACTTACTGGATCTCGTTCAAACTAATTCTTGGTGGATGATAATGTACAACATTCTTTTTTTTAGTTTTCTCACTCTCTTATTTTAGAAGTTACAGGGTGGGGACACACATTTTACCACTTTGGAAGTGTCTCTCTGGCAAACTATTTACTTTAGAAAAAAATGATATTAGAAACCTCAATATTATTTTTGAAGACCTATCCATAAAGTTTCAGAAGTATGGGGAACCCCTAAAATTTATTGCTTTTTTTCTATTTTTGTGTGAAAATCTTAATTCGGTACACATACATCTACTTACCAAGCTTCAACAGTTCTTATAGTTTCGGAAAAAAGGTGGCTGTGACATACGGACGGACAGACAGACAGATAGACAGACATAACGAATCCATAAGGATTTAGTTTTTTGCCATTTGGGAAGGGAACCCTAAAAATGGCCAATAAAAACACAAGTTCAGTATAGTGCTACATTTGTGTACTATATTGCTCGATACCTTCTTGGAAATATGACTTAGTAAAATTACGAGGGCCAGGAGTTCGAACCGTCTTGAGACACGAAAAAACTGGGCAAGTGCGAGTCGGACTCGCGCACTGTGGGTTCCGTACAAACTTATATTTATGAAAACATTTCAATTTCCGAATTGAATTACGAAGATTTTTCCGATTCGCTTTTTTTTTGTGACGTAGCCTCTAATTTACTGTTTTCAGATTTTTTCCTATATTTGTGCTATAAGACCGTGCTTCATGCCTAAGGATTCTAGGTCAACGGGAAGTACCTATGAATTTCGATCTTTGAGAGTACTTATCAAAACATACGTTTTTTTTGCAACATAAACGGCCGTATCTTTTTTATTCGTTAATTTAGAAGTTTGATTTTTTCACATATTCAAGGGACCGCAGACCTGAGAATATGGTTTTAATTTCAACTCGATACCTCCACGTGTGCCGGAGATAAAGGGTGTTGACAGACAGACAGACAGACGGACGGACAACAAAGTGATCCTATAAGGTTCCGGCCACCGTAGGCGCGGGCTTGCGGACAGTGAGCAATGGGTAGCTCGCTGTCCGGCCGTCCGTTAACTGTCTGGACCAAGTCCAAGTCGTCGACGGCGCGCACTGTTCCCGCGCGCCTCAAGGAGTTGTCAGCAACAGCAGGGACCCATCTGGGTCGAAGCCTACTGGGGCCAGGGTTGGTTTCGAAAGACAGCTCGAGCCCCGGTATGAAGGCTAGAAGGAACGGGGTGGGTCTTTTAGTTAGTAAAAGTCTGCCATAATCTCCTGCTCCGCCCAAGAGCGGGGGTTGTCATTGGATGTTTTTTTCCTACCATAAAAAAAAGTGCTCCTATAAGGGTTTAGTTTTTTCCTTTTGAGTTACGGAACCCTAAAAAACATGAGCTTCAAGACACCCCTTTAAATAAAATTGGGTATTCTATACCCCGGAACCCGTATAATATAATTTAAGTAAGTGCCTCATAATAATACTATATTGACAAACTTTAGGGTGAATTTCCTCATGTTAGAGGGAGAAACACGATGTGATAGACGAGGATAGAGATAGCTACCTTTTTGAATTTGCATATGAAGTAAGATTGTTTTTATTTTCTTCACAGTTTTGACTGTTAAAGTTAATAGAAGTTGGAATATGGTACTTATAGTAGAGTCTGTATAATAAGTTAAACGACTTGGGTAATTATTAGGATTTAATGAGATCTGATGTAATTAACACGGGTTCAATAATCAAGGTTGATTAAGAGATAAAGATCATTGTTTACTAACGGAATAACCTTATGAAAAGTATCGAATATAAGTAGTAAGTATTTTTGAAATGATTAAATATTATACAAAATTCCGAAGTCGGTTGACTTATTAGACATACTATACAAACATATACGTCACAACAACCAATGGGATTTCCTAAAAAAGAGATCATTATACTCATGATCAATATGAACAAGCGCGTTCCATCGTCGACCGCATCGTCGCTTTCCATCAGGTGAGATAGCGGTCAAGCGCGAACCTATCAACAATAAAAAAAAAACTGAACAAGTGCGAGTCGGACTCGCGCTCTGGTTCCGTACAAACATGCCTATGTGAATAATAGTTCGATTCCAGAATCACGAAGATTTTTTTGTGACGTTACAAAAAAATTACTGTTTTAATTAATCCTACATCTGTGCTATTTTGTGTCTAAGAGAAGTTCTCTAGGAATTTTGATTCCCTTGAGAGTGTCGATATACATTTATAATTTATTTATTATAATCTTTATTGTACACCAAATAAACAAAAATACAGGACAAACATTTAAAAGAAAAAGTGCACAATGGCCGGTCATTTTTTGCGACATAAATACTCGTATCTTTTTTTTTCGTTACTTTAGAAGATTGATATTTTCACAGCTTCAAGGGACCACAGATCCGAGTATATGGTTTTAATTTCAACTCAATACCTCCACGCGTTCCCGAGATAAATGATCGTCACAGACAGACAGACGGACAACAAAGCAATCCTATAAGGGTTCCGTTTTTTACTTTTGAAGTTAACCCTAAAAAAAGTCTTTCTTTCTTTCTTTTTACTTATTATTTCAAGAAAATCAGAATTTATCACGATTCCGTCCCATCTCTTTTATGACATAATCACAGACACAATTTCACCAAATGTCATGGCGACATCTATGGTTGTGTGAAAGCCTTCCTGTGTTTCTCTTTGGTATAAAAACAAATTGCTGAGGGGTGGGAAGCGGGGTGTCAAATGTCAATAACATATTTCAGGGTGTAGTCTGTCTGAAAAGTTAAACGACTTGGGAATTTTGTAAAAAAAATTCATTTAAAAAATACTTATTTTTGATACTTTTTATAAGGTTCTTCTATTAGTTTTTTTTTTTAAGCTATTGCATAGCTTCTATCGCGAGCCTTGAGCGTGGAGACCGAATCCAGAAATTCCTTAACGAAAATAACCTAACACCCCCCACTCATTTGTTTTTTGAGCGTGGTGACCGATAAGAAAACAAATGAGTGAACAATCAATCAAAATTCAATTCAATGTGTGAAAGTGAAATTAATATCAAAGAAAAAACAAACAAAGGAAAAAAAATACTGCATAAAAAAAAAACAATATAATTGCATAAGTTGATAAAAATGCTATGCAATAGCTTCACCGCGGCAGTCCCCGAGTGCCACACGTCTTTTTATTATAGATAGGTTCGCGCTTGACCGCTATCTCACCTGATGGAAAGCGACGATGCGGTCGACGATGGAACGCGCTTTCCTAGAAGAAACCTATAACCTAGTAAACAACGATCAAGACCTCTTAATCAACCTTGATTACTGAACCAGTGTTGACTACATCAGATTTCATTTGACTCTAATAATTACACAAGTCGTTTGACTTTTTAGACAGACTCTAATTGTAGTGCCATGTGGCATGTTGTTATATAGAGATTCGATTTATGCCGTGCAAAAGTATTCGTGAAGTTTCGTAAAGTTTCGTGTAATACCAGCCATACACGGTCAAACCTGCCGTCCAATCGGTATGACGCTACATGTTTGATCAAACAGATTTGACCGTGTATGGGAGTGACAACATGTTGACAATATGTTTGATGGCACAATCGAATGTCAATTCTTTTGGTTTGATCATACAGATTGGACCGTGTATGGGGCTGTCTATCGGTGTAAAGATGTTAGCAATCGGACCAATACTTTCAGAGATTACCTCCTACAAATAAAAAACAAAGTTTACCTCTTTATAATATTGGTGGTAGATTCATGTACAAACATTATCAACATATTATGTTTTTTTGTAAGATAAAGGGTGAGTTGCACCACTTAACTATAACGATAACAAAGCCGTTAACAGCTGTCAAATCGTCGAATTGACCAATAGACGGCCGTTTCACGGCTGGTTATGGTTTGGTTATCGTTATGTTAAATGGTGCAACTCACCCTTAGAAATATGTTTACATAGAAAAATTGCTGGTTAAGCGTTCTTATGAATGTAATATAGCATCATCATCGTCATTCATCATTTCAGCCGAAAGATGTCCACTGTTGGACATAGACCTCCCCCAAGTGTCGCCTCAACGAACGGTCCTATGCGCTTCGCATCCATCGGATTCCCGCAATCCTTACCAGGTCATCGATCCACCTTGTAGGATGCCTTCCAAAGTTACGTCTTTCAGTGCGTGGTCGCCATTCTAGAACCTTTCGGCCCCAACGGCCATCTGTTCTGCGAGCAATGTGCCTTATCCACTGGCGATTCTTCGGGCTATGTCAGTAACCTTGGTTCTTCTGCGGATATCCTCTTTCCTGATTCGATCATACAAGGAAACTCCAAGCATTAGCCCTTTCCATTGCCCTTTGGGTGACTTTAAGCCTTCTGATGAGGCCCATTTTGAGCGACCACGTTTCGGAGCCATATTTCATAACTGGCAACACGCACTGGTCATAGACTTTCGTCTTGAGACACTGTGGTATATTGGACGAGAAGTTACCGCGCAGCTTCCAAAACGCTGCCCAGCTGAGTCGGATTCGCAAGAACACAGCATATGTAAATCAATCAATATTTCGCGAAGAAAATGGATTTAAAGGTCAGTGGGGCTCTGGCGGCAGTACGAGTATGTGTGCATTTAACTCCAACGAGATTTTCATGGGACTATACGCCTTTAACGTAAATGATTTAACCTTTCAATCGTGGAAATTACAGACACAATAGAAAGACAATAGGTTCGCGAACTTCGGCGTTCGCTTGAATTAATAATAATAATATAATAATATTCCACAACTATCACACAGCGTCATCTAGTCCCAAGCTAAGCAGAGCTTGTGTTATGGGTAATAGACAACTGATAAACATACTTATATATTTCTAAATACATACATATTATAGATAAATTACACCCAGACACAGAACAAATGCTCGTGCTCATCACACAAACATTTGTCCTGAGTGGGAATCGAACCCACGACCTCCGGCATAGCAGTCAGGGTCACTAACCACTAGACCAACAGGCCTGTCAAAAAAGTATGTGTGCATTTAACTCCGGCCAGATGTTCATGGGACTATACGCCTTTAACGTAAACGCTTTGTTTATATTTTACTTGTAATGGGAAATATTTTGTCTGGTTTTTGTGGGTTTAGCCTCATCTGAGAACAAAATGATTTGGACACACACAATGGCAAAACGGTTCCCATCGTTTTTTATTCTTATCATTATTTATTAAATTGTTATTTGTCGTGATGGTCTAATGGTTAGGGCATCCGCCTCTTATACATGAGGTTGCGGGTTTGAAAACAGGCAAGTTTCAATGTGAATTTTTCAATTTATTTGTACTAGTATATCTACGCGAATAATTTACATTTAAACAACACTTAAGCATAATCAGCCTTTTAATGTTCCCACTGCTGGGACTCAGGCCTCTTCTCTAGAAGAGGGAATGGGCCGCAATCCACCACGCGGGCCCAGTGCGGGTTGGTGGATGTAACATGTCTTCGAATTTTTGGTTCTAGGACATGCCAGTTTCCTCGCGATTTTCCTTCACCGTTTTGAGAGCAGTGGCGATGAATACTATTGGAGTGTGTAAGGATGTGTATTATTCCAGTTACAAGTTGTCCTACAGGCGTGTTGTCATCACTCCCAGCATTGTTATACTGCACAGGATCTGAATCAACATTTCGACTCAACTAATGAAGATTTATGTTACCCGAAACGGTCTTAGGGTCCATTGGACCGGTCCTAGAAGGGCCTACCAGTAACTAGGGCAATAGATAATGAAAAAATTCGATAATAATATCCGCTGGTATAGTCACACTCATATAAATCATTTGCTGTCAGGATGGTAAGAAATGTGCGCCTGCGCCGTGGTAGGGAGGGACCAGTATCGATAGGATGCCTCATTGAATCGATATCGATAGTTTTTCGGGTCTAGTGCTTTTTTTGGTGGGAGTAAATCATCCAAATGACATCGCCTGCCTTTGGGTAGAGCGCGAGATAGTGTCAAACTCTTACTGACTAAAAAGTTCACCCTGTTCCTTTAAGCCTTCATACCGGGGCTCGAGCTATCTTTCGAAACTAACCCTGGCCCCAGTAGGCTTCGACCCAGCTGGGCCCTTGCTGTTGCTGATAGCTACTTGGGGCGCGCGGGAACAGTGCGCGCCGTCGACGACTTGGGCTCGGCCCGGACAGTTACCGGACGGTCGGACAGCGAGCTACCGATTGCTTGCCGTCCGCAAGCCCTCGCCTACGGTGGCCGGAAATCGGGATCGGAAACCGAAAGACCTGACATCCCACCCAGAGCAGGGGCCCAAGTCTTCTATTTTTATAAATTCGTCATTCCAACACGATCACATTGTCATTTTGCTAAAAGTTCGTAATCTGCTAATTCATAATGATCGATCATTGATCGGTCAGTGGTACCGTAATAGAATTGTGGTAGAATGAAAATATCGAGCATATTAAAACCAATAACTGCACAATAACGTTCTAATGGTAGAACACTGATCAACTAAACTGTCAAAGTTTTAGCAGATTACCGCATACGTCAAATATTCATCCAAACTAATATTATAAATGCGAAAGTAACTCTGTCTGTCTGTCTGTCTGTCTGTCTTTGCTTCACGCCTAAACTACTGAACCGATTTGTGTGAAATTTGGTACAGACATAGTTTGGAACTTGAGAAAGGACATAGGATAGTTTTTATTGCAAAAAATAAAATAAAAAATAAAATTTATTCCGGACATACAGCGCCATCTATTGGTCAAGAATCGGCATCAATTCAGTACTGAAATTTCCGGAAGTCAGGGACTACCAGACGTACGGCTATGCGCCACCGGTACATGGTGGATATCCCACCAACACGCACAAAACGTTTTGGGAACACATTCATTGTGCGTGCGGCTAGGGAGTGGAATTCCTTGCCGGAGTCTGTGTTTCCTGATAGCTACAACCCGGGAATCTTTAAGTCGAGAGTGAATAGGTTTCTTTTAGGTAAGCGCGTTCCATCGTCGACCGCATCGTCGCTTTCCATCAGGTGAGATAGCGGTCAAGTGCGAACCTATCAACAATAAAAAAAAAAAGTCACTATTCCATGCGAACGAAGTCGTGGGCAAAAGCTAGTTTGTCAATATATACGAGATTACTATTCTATGCCACTTCTTTCAATGGAGTGTCAGTGGTTGACCATTGGAAAGTCATAATGACGCCATTATATTAGTAGATTACCAAACTTGTCAAAATCGACAATTATGACATCAATGATAGACCATTCTGACACTATTGTAATAGCGCAATCGGACCAGTGCTTTCAGAGATTACCTCCTACAAACAAAAAACATTACCTCTTTATAATATTAGTGTAGACTAAACTAATTTTACAAAAAATCCAATTTCACTATTAGGGCTACATACTGTATGAGGTTAAACAGTCTGACTCACCATCAATTAACTGTTGGAAATACCTGAAAACTTTCATAGAGTTTTACTAACTTAAAACTTAAATAGCGACAATTAGCTTGATTGCAGTGGCCTAGTTCCCATCCGGCCATCTGGCAATCGATACATCATGTAACTAAAATGATATTAGATGCTCGAGATGTGCGAATAACTTTAGATTTTAAACACAGAAAACTTTTTCTGTATTCCCTAATTATTTTAAGTTTTTATCCATCCTAAGGTTGTCTGAAAAATATAGCTGTCAGCGAAAAGACCGCCATTGTACCCATAACTTTAAGTTTATGTATAAGCTGTGTTATATTTTGGTGTAGGTACAATGAAGTTTATTCTATTCTGTTCTGAAGTTATTCAGTTTTCACACAAAACCGATTGAAAAAATATTAAAACCAAAAGAATAGCATTAATTTTTTACATAAAATTACAGCTGATTTTAATTTAATAAACAATTAGTACTGTTTTTCGTTTTGTTTCTTTATTATACATTAACAACTTTTTAGTGTTTTTTTTGGATTGAAGTTTTTTTGTAAAAAGCTTTTTTTTTTGCTGTAAGTACCCCTCAGTTAAACAGAATTAGTGTGCAAGTTCTATAATAAGGTACATATAGAATATAACCATTACAAGTGTGCCTAGAAATTTGAAGATTGCCTTCGATTGTTCCACGAACCCATCATTACATCCAGACTACTTAGAAAGTCTACCCTTTTAACAAAAAAAAACATTTTTTTTTAAATCAGTTCAGGCGTCGTCGACCAATTGGGAAACATACATAAAAAAAAAATCTGACGAATTGAGAACCTCGTTCTTGTTTGAAGAGGATTATAAATCTAAATAAGAATCTAAAAAAGATTTTAAGGGTGTTGCTACTCAAAATGTTTAGATATTAAAACAGAAAACTCATTCACAAACTCAGACAAACACACGCGACACCATTGAAATAAACTTCTGACCATTAAAACCAATTGAAATCCAAAAAAAAAGATCATTACTCACACACCATACGCTACTAAATTCCAACAAAAAAATAATAAGAGTAACACCAAAGGAAACTAAATCCGATTTACGCCATTACTTCAGAGCTTAGGCGACACACAACGAACGAACGTGCCCCAACATAGACCGACCAAATCATTCATTCCATTCATTCTTTAGTTTCATCGATATAAAAGTATCGACGGTAATCCCCTCACTAGTGCTGTGGACACGTTCAATGAGCAGGTCATTGTTGATCTGTTATTTGAGAGATATAAGGAATGCATCCGGTTTTGCTTGTGTATGGTTGAGGATATCAGCGTTGATTTGATCGTAGGTATGATGAATGCCATCGAGTGACCACTGAGAGACATATACATGTATATGTGTAGTCTTGTGTGTTTTTTTTATTATAGATAGGCTTGCGTTTGATTACCATCTCACCTGATGGTAAGCGATGATGTGGTAGACGATGGAGCACGCTTGCCTAGAAGTAACCTATTCACTCTTGACTTAAAGACCCCTAAGATTTAGCTATCAGGAAATACAGACTCCGGCATAGAATTCCACTCCTTGGCTGTACGCACAATAAATGTGTTTCCAAAACGCTTTGTGCGTATGGGTGGGATGTCTACCATGTACCGGTGGTGCAACGCCGTACGTCTTGTGGTCCGATGATGGAACGGACTTGGCGGAATTAGATTGTGCAATTCCAGTGCACACTCCCCGAAATGTAAACGATAGAAAACCGACAGACTAGCAACTCAGCGGCGATGCTCAAGACTTTGGATCTTCGACTCTACAAAAAATTGATATAAACTAGTGCTTGACTGCGATCCCACCTGATGGTAAGCAATGCAATCTCTGATGGTGAGGCGCACTAGTTTATGAGCCTATTCACTCTAGCCTTGAAGACACCCAAATTATAATCGGACGGGAAGACCGCAGCAGGCAGAGAAAAAATATGTAGTTAAAAATTATTTACAATATGGGTGGGAATCCAAATTGACCGCTAATTATGTGCAAGAACCCCTCTTCAGACGAAGGTGATAGCCTCCTCTAAAATTTTTGTTATAAACAATCTAAATAAAAATGTTTTGCGATTTTATATTTATATCTTCATCATATCAGACGAAAGATGTCCACAGCTGGACCTATATTATATTTGTATATAAAAAAAAAACAATAACTGTTAGAGATTTTGGTTTTTCCGATTTATTATTATTTTTTGTAACTTTCAAAGATTTCCTTGACGTAATCTCGTAGACATGTACATGTTTGATATCGTAAGTTAAGGTATACATATAAATTCGTGATTTTTTTTTATCGTGCCAACTAATTTGTATCATGTTTAGAATTTGCCTGGCGGTTAGTCATTTAATTTTTAATAAAATAAATTTTCATGATGTTCTCATTTATATTTTTGGAATTCCAGAGGTTTAAAAAAGTTCAAAATGAGTAGAATCGAGCCTTAAATGAGAGAGATGTCCAATGTACCGATGCCTCCATCAACTCAACCAATCGGAAACCGATATACGAAATACAATACCGGTCTCAATAACCCGTAGTTTCATTACTAAATAATGTTTGATATTTCTTAGTTGGAAGCCATTTTCTTCGTCGCCCGGGGGAGGTGTGGGGGGGAGGGTGTGAAGGAAACCTTATAATCCACGCATGGCTGCGTCAAAAGACGCCTTTGTTTTCTTACACTTGGGGACAGGATTATTGGGCCATCATTATTATGTTGTGGCGTGTTTTGGAATGTGTCTGAAATATCTCAACAAAATTTTGGATTTAGAATTTGTAGTGACGTTTTAGCGAGGTATGGTTTTTTAGGGTTCCTCAAAAGAAAAAAACGGAACCCTTATAGGATCACTTTGATGTCTGTCTGTTTTTGTCTCTGTCAAGCAAGGTCTCATAACACATGTATAGGAAAAAATCTGAAAATTAAAGCGTCATAAAAAAATTATATATATTTTTTTCAAAAATATTTAAAAAAGGTCACAAGTTGGACACCACCGATGTTAAGTACAACACAGATCACGGCAGGTCATAGCGGGCGTAAGGAGCTAGCAAACAGCTGGGTTCAAATGCAAAACAACTCTTCAGTCGCCTGGATGGCCCGGTAACTGTGTATTTGTATGGACAACTTTACGATTTTTCATGATACAGTTATGATATTTTGTACATAGATTCTTTACATAAAAATGCTAGACACAGGTTTTGGGGATTCGCATAAACTAAAACTGTATACAATCACTAACTTTTACCTCTATTAGTCTAATAGGTTATTCGAATAAACTATTTTCCACCAATTATACATAGTGGACTTAACTTCAAGGCTAGAGTGAATAGGCTCTTAATAAACTACCCATACAGCCATATGAAGTAGCGGTTACGACTTAAGTCGACACTTATTGTGTCGTAACGGAATTTATTTGTAACATTGTTCCGTAGCGTAACGTCGCCGTGTCGACTTGTGAGTCGACACCGTTTCGAAAAGTGGGGAATAATCGTAACAGAATAACAGTAACTTTCAGTCACATTGTGACGTCGCCGTGTCGACACGTCGCGACTGGTCGCGACTTTTATGCCCTCACTTGCATCGTACATTCAATCATTCATTTTTTCGTTGCGTTCATTCTATACTTGTCAATTTTTATTGTAATTCGTTCGTTTTTGTGAATGTCATCATAGACATAAATCTTCGCCGCCATCAGAAAAAAATGAAAGTATTTATTTACGTATTTCTGTGATAAATGCATCATAGTCGATCGAAAATCCTCTGCGAAATTAAATGTATCGTGTAGTTTGATGTCACTATAATGAATTAACCGATGCGCCCTTCTGATTTAATAAAATACTTAAAATATTTTTTGTTAATGTGGTTGTTTTCAATTAAAAAATTACAAAGAATCGTATTTCCAAGCATTGCAGAAGATTTTATTGATACGGCCTATATAAATTTAACCAAAATATATTCTAGAATACTATAATAATAATATAAATTGTGTAAAATGATGTGGATAATTTTGTATCTACTTGAAAGATGAAACCCAACACAATGTTTCGTAACTGTGTTTACATGTTTCGGCATTACGTTACAGTGTGACTGTTTTAACAAAATGGAGTTTTATTATTTTATGTTTGCAGTGGTTCTCAACATGCTGTAAAGTTAGTTTTATCAAAAAAATTAACTAGTGAGGAAGTAACTGCCGTGCCTGAAGGATGGGTCGTAGGAACATACCTATACTGGCCTCGTGCACTTAAAATAAACTTTCAAAAATCGTAGCTTATGACGTGGGAAATATGGTCCTACGAGTGTTTCTCAAATAATCTTGTATATTATAATATTTTTTCAATAAAACTTGCTTTGGTGCTTTGGTTGCTTATGACTCATAGTTAAAAAATAAGTAAATAAATCAGGTAGTAAGACTGATCCCTCTAATTAGAGCTCTGCTATAATTATAGAGCAATATTTGTGCTTCCAGCATTGAGTAAAATCTATGAAAAAAAACATGCTCGACCAGATGTTATCCCACTTTAATTAGAATAGGATTTTGCATAGTCATCAGTTTGGCTACACGAAAGGAATGTCAACGACGGATGCAGGACTGAAACTTATCAGTCACATTTTAGAATCCTGGAAGAAGTCCCAGGATGATATTAGCATATTCTGTGACCTCTCAAAAGCATTTTACTGTGTTGACTCTACTATACTCTGATCTGTAAATTACATCATTAAGGAATTCGTAGACGAGCTGCTGATCTTGTTTTTTTCAATTTATCCTACAGGTAGCAAAAAGTATCCATAAATGGGGTGACGTCGTCGGGGTCTTTAATAAGGATAGGCGTGCCTCAGGGTTCAATTCTTGGCCCTTTCCTTTTTCTAGTAGTTTATATTAATGACCTTACTTACATGATGGCTAATTTATCAGATATAATTCTATCTGATGACACTTCTCTTATTTCTAAAGTGGATAGAAAAGATACGGATGTCTTGCGTGTCAACGAAAGTCTGGCTGTTCTTTCGAAATGGTTCGCAGCTATTAATCTCTTACTAAATGCAAATAAAACTAAATGTATAAAGTTTTCATTACCGAATGAAGAAAAATAAGGCAGTTGACAGATGTCGCCACAGCTAGATTAGTTTACTATGCCTGTTTCCACAGTTTTATGTCTTATGGCATTTTATTGTGGGGATCTGCAGCTGATGTAGACTCAATTTTCATATTGCAAAAGAGAGCAATCAGGGCTATTTATAAAATGGGTACTCGCAAGTCCCTCAGAAATAAATTCAAAGAAATCGATATATTGTCACTGCCTTCTCTTTATATCTTAGAAAGTATTTTGTATGTCCGTAAAACCTAGAACTTTTCAAAATTAGAAGCGATTTTCATAACATAAATACTCGTTGTAAACACGAAATTATATTACTCCAATGTAGATTAGTCAAGACCAATAAGTCATTTTTAGTAAATGGCTTACGCTTTTATAACAAGCTACCAAAAGCGGTGACTGAACTCAGCGAAGGAAAGTTCAAAACACATTATTAAGCGTGTCTTAACCAAAAAAGCATATTACAAGGTTACAGACTATGTCGAAGACACGCTTGTTTGGCAATGACTGCCTCTGCATTTGTGGCCCCCTGGTAACTCATAATATTGTGTAAATGTATCTATTAACTGCTCCATCTTTTTTGTAACCTATTTTTTTTTTTCTAACACATTGTTTTTGCAAAATTTTTATATTATCTGACTCCAACCACCTTAAACTCGTTAGGTAGTTATTTTGTTAACATCTCATTTATTGACAGTTGTAATTATTTTAAAAAATTCTAGCTTTTTTTATATAGCCTCTTTTTATAATGTAAATGGAAAAACACTGTAGACTCCACGAATTCTTAGATTACTTCATATTTGACTCACTTTTTTAAAACGATTATTTTTATTGTGCTTTTGAATACAATATAGACCGGTTTACACTGTTCTTAAATAATATTCATTAATACGGTAATATGAAAATATCGTAAGAACAACCACTTTTTTTAAAAGAGTAACCATGGAGTTTCTTGCCGGTTCTTCTCCATGGGAAACGACCAATTTGGAACCGCGCACTAGCTTTTGATGTTTTATAAGTGCCCATGTAGGCAGTGAAATAAAAAACTTTTGAATTTGAATTTTGAAAATATCAATAATTTTATTAAATACAATAGCACACTTTGAGAACCCCGGTTGTTTTCTGTTTGGTCAAATCCAACACTACAGTATCGTAACTGTTACTACACTTGTGTAACTCCAGAAAATACTGTAGTTTAGTTTCGACATTGTGTCGACAATTTAACTTTAATATTTACACAGGAATTCAAAGTAAACACAATGTGTCGTAAATAATTTAAGAAAAAAATTGTCGTAACTTGTTGACACAGATACAACACATAATTACTGTAACATTTTTCAGTACAAAGTGTTGTAACCGTTCCTACACGCTGTAACCAAAATCCGCATCGTTATTAAGTGTAGTAATAGTTACGACACTGTTACCTCGTCTTGCTAATCTGTGACTATTTGAGAATTTTGCGACCAAAAATGGTTGTATGGGAGTGCGCCTCACCATCAAAGATTGCATTGCTGCTTACCATCAGGTGGGATCGCAGTCAAGCCCTAGTTTATATCAATTAAAAAAAACTAACTCAGCATCAAAGGATTAAGCCCAAAAATAAATACACAGCTGGGTCGGTATTCTCGGCCAGCAGTGTACTATGCATCTTTTATCCTTCTCACGCTTGACTAGAAATGAAAGGTCTTTCAAAGTTGTTCCTTTCAAAAGAAATGTATAAAAGATACGGTTGCCTTTTATTTTTGGTAGTAATGTTACACTATATTATGTGAACTATATTTAACATATGAGAATACTAACTTTGGGCACAGGCTTTGCTCGCTTTTTATGTTTATATTTTTGTTAAGGTAGGAAATCATCTAGTGAAGTTTCTCGCTCCAGGCTGGAGCGAGAGGGCGTGTTAGACTTTTACAATAGCCGCCACGGATCTTGAGCGCTGGCTTCAAGTTGCGCCGAAGTCAAATATTCGGTCTCTTTAGTGGTGCGAAGTGAGACGCGGGGGCGGGGAGTGTCAGTGATTGGGTCGCCGCGCCATCGCTTCATAGACGTCACTCATGATTCGCTCCCTGCGCTGCTGCATGTATGTAACAACGACGACAATTGTTTCGCCAATGTATGGAATGCGCAAAGCGATCTCCAGTCTGATGCCGAGCGCTCAAGATCCGTTTTGCAATATTGTACTGATTAAAACCCAAAATAAAGATTAATCACACGAGTTACAATTTTTTATCAAAACTAACCCCTCGAGCGCCGATTGTACATACGTCTGTACAACTTGAAGACCTTGAAAATTGCTTAATTTTCGTTTTGTACACACGTCTATACGAAACTTATTTGGCCGAAAATTTTAGTTTCTATATTATATTATTCCATATTTATTATATTATTTATTTTTACCTAGAAAAAACCAAAAAAATATTTTTATTATTTATTTATTTATTTTATTGGTGATTTACGTAAACACGGCAATAAAATGATTGATGATATCTTCGAGACCTTGCATTTTTGGACCCCATATTGCAGGATTTTTAACCGAATTCAATAAGAAGGAGGTTCTATGTTCGGCTGAATGTATTTTTTTTAAACGTATATTCACATTTTCACATACCTATTTGTTGGTCAACTGTAGACCGTGTTTTTTTTATGATTGAATGATTATACTTTCAAGCTAGTTCTATAGAAATATTGTTAATGAATTTTGAAGATATATGTAAAAGAACTCCTCATAGGATCACAGCAGAAATGTCGTTACAAGTAAAATTGCTTTGTTTACAGTCGATGACTGACTAAAAACAAAGATAAATATTGTCTTTAACCGAATATCATCATAATATGTTGGAAATATGTTCCAATTGCAAATGCGCTCATTTGGTATTACGTTTGTATGGAAATTCATCTGTCGCCGGCCCCTTAACTGTAATAAATCAAAATATACATGTTAGAAGAGCAGTGGTAACTGACGCGACTTAAAGAGTTGTAGGTCACAGGTTCAAACCAAAGCGCATTACTTTGTGTAATTTATTTCATCACCACTGCTTCCAAACGGTGAAAGAAAACATCGTGAGGAAACCGGCATGTCTCAGAACTAATAATTCGAAGACAAGCGACATCCACCAATCCGCACTGGGCCCGCGTGGTGGATTACGGCCCATTCCCTCTCTTAGAGACGACTTTGCTACATACTTTTATTAAAAGCGTATAATTTCGCGTGTACCATATTATCCTTTATCAGATATGCCAGGTCATGTGCAGGGCGACCTCAGGCATTAATGTCATTATATCCACCGGAAACTGTCGCAACACCGGCAGCCATCTTGTACCGGATGTGCAGGATAAATGGATTATTATGTCATTTTAATATTAGGTGAGTTAGGTGTATCGTATCTGTGGTTGTCAGCGTGAAGGTTAGTCCATAGATAATGAGTTGTTTTGATGAAAATTGTGAAGTTGATTACTCAATATGGATCAAGGTTTTGTCATGTGAATTTCGTTTTTATTTTGGTAATGATTTCAGGGGAGAATTATGAATCACAGAGGACGCAGGTGGTTTTCAAGAGTCGACCTGGTATAGGCTTAAACTTTGTCAAACCCTCTTCCCAGTTTAGCTGGGGTCGGGTCTCCTTGTAAGTTTGCGCCAGAGTCTGTGTTTCCTGATAGCTACAACCCAGGAATCTTTAGGTTGAAAGTGAATAGGTTTTTTCTAGGTAAGCGCGATCCATCGTCGACCGCATCGTCGCTTTCCATCAGGTGAGATAGCGGTCAAGCCCGGATTTTATTTTCGATTATTTGAAATACTACTAAAAATAAGCATAAAATATATTGTCATAATTTATTATTTTATGTTACTTTTACATATAATTCATAATTTACATTGGCATAACGAAATTCAGCATAATGATCATTACGCGTAATATTATTAGGCATAAATGTTTTGCCATAATGCTTGTTGCCATAAATACGGCTACTTCGCACTTCTCATTGCCTTCTTATTTATCACTACTGACTCCCCGTGCTTTGCAAAGCACATAGTCTTTATAAACCTAACCTTTGCAATATGCCAAAGTATTATTATGCAGCAGTATTATATGCTAATAAAAGTTATGCGAAAAAAACTATATTATGCCTTAAAAATTTTCGCCAGCAGGGATATTACCCTACGAAGCCACCCGTGTACCAAGTTTGATCGAAATTCGTTCAGTCGTTCGAACGTAAAGAGAAAAGTAACAAACACACTCACAAACTCACGAACTTTCGCTTTTGTTATGATTGTAATTGATGATCGCAGAGATCGATAAATGAGGCTTTTTTTGTTTCAGCATTGTATTGTTTTGTCCATTTAATGAATGTCAAGTTTAGAAAGTATATTAACTATATCTTTTGATATAGAATACAGTCGCTTCGTTGTCCATTACAATGAGAGTGTAGATCATTTTGATACTTTTGCAGTATTTGGCGGAAAATGTATCGTGTTTTTAGAGTTCAATACCTTTTTTTTTTTTATGGTGGGAAAAATCATGCATTGACATCCCCCGCCCTTGGGTGGAGCGGGAGATAGTGTCAGACTCTTACTGACTAAAAGACCCACCCTGTTCCTTCTAGCCTTCATACCGGGGCTCGAGCGCCCTTTCGGATAACCCTGGCCCCAGTAGGCTTCGACCCGGCTGGGGTCCCTGCTGTTGCTGACAACTCCTTGAGGCGCGCGGGAACAGTGCGCGCCGTCGACGACTTGGGCTTGGTCCGGACAGTTACTGGACGGCCGGACAGCGAGCTACCCATTGCTCACTGTCCGCAAGCCCGCGTCTACGTTGGCCGGAAATCGGGATCAGAATCCCGGCGACGGCGGCGGCGGCGATAACGCCGTTGCCTGATGCGTTCGGCCTCCTCCTTTGCAAGCATTACTGCTTCGCAGAAGTCGGCGACCGCCTGCCACTCCTCCTCGCTCCGGACCATGGCCTCAACCAAGGCCCGGCGCGAGAGGTCTCCGCCGCCGATCGCCCCCACGAGGGCACGGCGATGCTCCGCCCAAGCAGGGCACACCTCGACTGTGTGCTCCACCGTGTCCTCCGGGTGTTCCGCACAGTGGCGACACCCGGGCGTCACTTCCGCATGAATCCGGTGCAGGAAACTCCCGAACGAACCATGTCCGGTGAGGACCTGCGTCATGCGGAAGGTAAGGACGCCGTGAGGCCTTTCCAGCCACGCCTCAAAGAGGGGACTTACCGCCAGAGTTCAATACCTCAAAAGGAAAAAACAGAACTCATAAAGGATCACTTTTTTATTATGGTAAACCAGGCATGCTGAGACATGTATTAAGGTGCTCACTTGGGCGGATCTGCCCCTCTAGCCAAGTCGCAACCTTCCTGAATAAGCTGAAGCTTCCTGATTCCTTTGTTGCCGGCAAAATGGGAATATTGCTGGCAATACAGTAGTAACTTCGCTAAGTTGGCTTTTTTATGGTGGCAAAAATCATTCAATGACAACCCCCGCGGGAGATACTGTCAGACTCCTGCTGACTAAAAGATCCACCCCGTTCCTTCTAGCCTTCATACCGGGGCTCGAGTTCCCTTTCGGATAACTCTGGCTCAAGAAGGCTTCGACCCGGCGGGGCACCTGCTGTTGTTGACAACTCCTTGAGGCACGCGGGAAAAGTGCGCGCCGTCGACGACTTGGGCTCGGTCTGGACGGTTACCGGACGGCCGGACAGCAAGCTACCCATTGCTCACTGTCCGCAAGCCCGTGCCTACGGTGGCCGGAAATGCAGCTTTTTGATTCCTTTGTTCTGACATCATCTAAACGCTCAATCACGTGGTTAAAACAAAGGAAATGGATGCGTGACCAACTCGAAGCGTTTGAAGTAAGAGAATCGAAACGAAACAGTCGTAACTTGGCTAAGGGGCCTGGTTAGTTTATAACTATAATGGCGATGTAAACTATACAGTATAAGTTTTGCTTTGTTTAAGTGATTTTAAATAGGTACGTGTCTTGGTTTAGCAAGTGGGGTACTTTAAAGTTGCAATGATTTGTACTTAAATATTAAAATAAAATAAAAAACCTCTTTAAGTAAAATATGTAAAATTTTTAGATTTTTTGTGAAATAAAAATTTTGAAGTGGTTGTACACAACAACATTCGATATTTCTATTTGTTAATTTTACTTTTATGTTTTTTTTTTTCTATAATATTTACGGGTTATCGTAAAATCGTAGCGATGCATTGTGGAACCAATAACATTATATTTTTTAAAGTTAAAAGAATAATAAAAGAAATGTACAATAGTTTATCTATTTCGGCACTAATTAAAAATAAAACATTAAAAAGGTATTTTTAACGTCAAAAGTTCAAAAAATATTTTTTTTTATAGAAAAAAAAAATCGCAGTTTTAAAATTATTTTGTTAATTTAACTGTTTTAAAATTATTTCTGTACAATATAAGCTTATGTTACGGGGTTGGGTTAGCCCTAAGGGGCGGGGACACACCGTAGCGAAGCCATGAGATGGATCAAGCGAATACTGTTAGCTAAGGGGATTTTTATGACGATTTTATGACATTTTTATGGGAAAATTTTCTCTTTTATAAGCAATTTTAGATTGTTGGACAAAGTGTCCGTTTGATTATAAGGTTGTGCTTGGTAGATATCGCTGTCAGCGATGTCATTGTAACCATAGATATTAAGTTTCTATTCGGTTTTATTTTAGTGTACAATAAAGTTTATTCTATTCATTCTATTTTATATATTCTCTTTGAAATTGGGTACTTACAGTAAAATACTATCTAAGACTTGAACTCTGAGGCACAACTTTGGCCTGAGCTGATTAACCAATAGAATCACAGCAAAACATAGGTACAATAAAAAATTGGTCAAAGACTACGTTGAAGACACGCTTGTTTGGTAACACACATACTTAATGCATTTTGATTTTTTTTTTGTGTTACAGAACCAATGAATGCAATTCATATGTTTTTTAATGATCCATACGCCTATTTTGTCATTGTCTTTTAAATTTTAAACAAATAAAATGAAAATTTTTCCACAAAAAATCAAGTAAAAGCGTCACAAAAACGTAAAAGAACAGTTTTGTTTGTTTTTATTTGTTGTTATGTGCTAGCGGCGCTGGGTAGAAAATTAACAAAATTATAATAAAGTATATAGACACTGAAGAAACCCGGTTATAGGCACAAGCTTATGGACTTGGGGAGGTGAGTGCTGACACGTTATTAGGTTTGGTGAAGTCAAAATATTCCTAGAAATTGGCGAAGTCAAAATACTTCTACAAATTAGCGATATCAAAACACTTCTAGAAATAGTCAATGTCAAAATATTCCTACATATTGCCGATATCTGATACTCCTAGGAATTAGCGATATCAAAATACTCCTAGAAATTGTCGACGACAAAATATTCCTACAAATTGGCGATATCAAAATACTCCTAGGCATTGGTGCTATCAAAATACTTCTACAAATTGGCGATATCAAAATACTCCCAATAATTAGCAATATCAAAATACTTCTATTAATTAGCGATATCCGAATATAATTACAAATTGGCAATATCAAAAAACTCCTACAAATTGGCGATATCATATTATTCCTAGAAATCAGTGATTTCAAAACACTCCTAGAAATTGGCTATGTAAAAATATTCCTACAAATTGACGATGTAAAAATACTAACAGAAATTGGTTATTATAATCTTTCTATACCTACACAGGCTATGAAAAATAAAATCTATAGGTACACTAATATTATTAAGCTGAAAACTTTGTTTCTTTAAACACACATGTCAGGTACTACTGGTTCGAATAATAAGAACAGGTTAGCTTTGGATAACCTATTTATCAAGAATATAACATCACACTACGACCAAAGAAGCGGCAGAAACCACGAAGAATCTGTTTAGGTAGTTAACTAAATGTAAATCATATATCTTTTATCGAAAAAATTGCCTAAATTTATCTAAAAATGTTTACAATTAAGTATTTACCTAAACCGATGTTAGGTAGGTAATTAACAAAATTTAAATAATCTTTTTATCTCTTTTATACGATTTATCAACACTAATATTATAAAGAGGGAAAATTTGTATTTTTGTTTGTATGTTTGTAATAAATAAACTCAAAAACTACTGTGCCGATTTCAAAAATTCTTTTACCATTAGAAAGCTACATTTACCCTGAGTAACATAGGCTATATTTATTGCCCGTGCGAAGCCAGGACAGGCCGCTAGTTTTAAATAAAAAGACATAAGTATCAAGATTGTTTATCTTTAGTTAACTACCTAAACCAATAGAGTATAGTATAAAATATACCTCTCCGAGTAAATTAACGATAAATTTTACAACATAACTAAACCTGACACCAAAACTCATAATAATTCGATACTCATCGATCGATGTCGAACAACATTTGACGTAAATGATGCATCGTCGGCTGACACTAAATCGATTGACCAAAGTTATCTACACCAGATATTGAGCCATATACGTGTATACATGTGCTATGTATACGATGATTGATCGTCTAAAGTTGAAACTACAGTCGACAAGCTGGGTATAAAGACCCACAAACCTCTATTGAAAAAGGAAGATCCAAACCATACGACCAGACAGATGTCGTGTCAGGTCCGGGCAACTGCCCGATTGTTGATTTTGGGCTGTACTGTTCCAATCGTGTTGAGAACTCTAATACTGTGATGAATTTTGAATATTTGTTCTTAAAAAACCATTTGTAGGCATTTTTAAATTGTAAAGAATGAAAAATTAAAAAATCAATGTGTACTATTTTTGGCTCGAATTTTCCAAAAGTACTCAAGTCTAACTACATAATGATTTATAAAAAAAAAACTATGTTTCTAGTAAAAAATGATCGCAATCCAATGTACATGTCGTGGCCAAATCTTAGAACTGATCATTTCATGATATGGCCAAATAAAACTGGCCAGATCATTTAAACGTTGACATTTGATGATATGACAATCCTCGTTTGGCCATATCATTGTAGGATTGTAGATGTTGGATTTCAATGATACTAAAAAGTCTAAACAAAGTAAGCAAAACGAAGATTGAAATATCATTAAGCCATTGGCCATGAAGTGATCAATTCCTAAGATCTGGCCATGATATACACATAATATGATACTCGATCGATGTCTACAACACAAAATGCCAAATCAATCTAACACCAATCTACGGAGTCCAGAATGTACACACTGTACTTCAAGTTACCTAACCCACTAATGAGACACCGAAATATCCCGAGACTAATACAAAAATAATTCTGAAAATCATTCTAGCAGCACCTTTATCTAAAGCTCCTTGACTCCACTCAACATTAATCCAGAAAAAAATCCCTATCACAAACCTCGTCGAGTCGAATGAGATTTCTAAAAGTACCATGTAAAAGACGTTAAGTGATCTTGATGTCTTTTTTAAGGACACTTACTTAAAAAAGAACCTCCTATTTGGTCCCTATTCGTACTCTTATCAATTCTCATCTAAAATTGATTCTAATCTTTAAAAATAGTACTTTAAAATGTAAGTGGGCGAAATTTCTCGGGTACAAAACGGCCTACCTCTCGGCTCGGGCGTGTATTCCGCCTAGACTGCAATTACAATAGCACGCGTGTATAGATTGACGTTCTTCAATATACTTTCTTGAAAATTCGCTCCTAGCCTTGCTATATTAGTTTGCAACAGCTGCATTGCACGCATTTAAGTAACTCGCATTTTTCAAACTAGCACCAAAAAAAGCTCGCCAAACCACTTTTGCTCCCTAATTTTGACTTCACCACAACCAAACGCTCAGCCCCACCCGGGGTAAGTGAACACCAAGAACCGTGGGACAGGGACCACACCATTGGCCTGCTACGTCAGGCCAATTACTCACAGTCTCTGGAGGTGTCTTAGTCTCAAAAATAGCCCCTCTGGCAAGTGGCCCAGGCGGTTATTGTTGAGTCGCCTGCAAGGAAATATTAATATAGTCTAGCGTCTCTTAACCTGTAAAGATTTTTTGTCAGTCAGCCATATTGGCCAGCTGGATGATTTGTGAGTTTGAACCTTTTCTGTTTCTATTCTTAATTAAAATTAATTAAAAATTGAATTATGATAAGATAAAAATCCTTATTAGGCAGAGCGAGCAGCCTCGCGAGGCACAGTCGAGGCAAGCGCGCGCGCTGCCGCGGGCGAGTGACTAAGTGACCACCAACTATCAGTTTTTGGCTTTGCTCAAAGGCGTTTGCCGCGCGCTCTCTGGAAGCTCGCTTATATTACAAAAATAATGGCCCTAGGTTGCCGCGCGCGGCAACCTCGCGATGATACAGGGGCTGCCGCGCACACGCAGGGAGTTTCCTCGCCCGGCAAATGCCTTGCGAGGCTACTCGCTCTGTGGTAGACGCGCCTATCTAGCTATCTTTATACAAATCTATAAAAAATATATCTGATCCAAAAGATAACACGAAAAATTTCTTTTTATTACAGTTCTATTGTAATGTTTTACATTCTTTGTCTATTAGTTATTCAAGAAGACTATCTACAAGAACACTGTCGACAAACTGTTCTACAGTATGGCAGAAAAGTAGTAAAGGTTAAGAAACGCAAAGACGACGCTGCAAAGTCATTGCATACGGAACTAACGCAATCAGTTACTCCAATTGGTAGTTTTAAAATTGGAACCTTACATTTTTCTGTACGACGTAACTTTGTAATGAGGTTTTGCAGACAGAGTTTTTAATGGTTTTAGAAATGAAATAGTTCTCTAGAATATTACTATAGAAAAAAAAACAATCTTGACAATCTTGCTTCAAGTTTATTTTTTGTTAATTTTATCTACAAAATTTTGCTTTTGTTTTTTTTTTTATAAAAAAAACAGTCTTATAAATCTGAATTCTCTAGTTATAAGTAAAAAAAATGCAACGACTATTAATTCATAAAAAAATCTAAAAAAAAAGTAGCCGTCATATCATTTTTGCATCACGCTTGTCAGCAGCTCTTTTAAAACAAACAATTCTTCAATTGGAAAATGCCTTGCGTTTAAAGTATTTTATTTCTCCAAAACCATTAAAACTTCTGCATATAATTAATGGTATATTAATGAGAGTTTGATGCAAATGTACTCACAGCCGTTCTAACGCGTTCAGCTCCAGGAAGGCATCTCTCTCGATCGTGTGGATGAGATTCTCTGACAGTTGTCTGAAAAAGATGAAAATATTGAATTGAAAGTAATAATTATCATTTTTTTTTGTATAAAAAAATACTCTAGTTTGTTTTTCTTTTAATTCAAGCCATAAATTAATAACGAAACCAATCACATTGACAAATGCTTTTACAAATGATTTTATGTAAGCATGGGGGGGGGGGGGTGAGAGCTTTGCTTACTTTTGCTGACGAGGGGGAGGGGGGAATTAATATTTGAAAAAAAATCTGCGTACATAATACTTGAACGGTCTCTATTCCAAAACTAGCCAACTGATAAATATACTTTTATATAAAATTCTCGTGTCACAATGTCCGTTCCCGTACTCCTCCGAAACGGCTTGACCGATTCTCATGAAATTTTGTAAGCATATTGAGTAGGTCTGAGAATTAGCCAACATCTATTTTTCATACCCCTTAGTGATAAGGGTTGTCCACCCTTAACATTTTTCTCTTAAAAATTATTTATATGGCAAAACAACGTTTGCCGGGTCAGCTAGTACTTTTATATTTCTAAATACATACGAGTACATATTATACATAAATTACACCCAGGCACTGAACAAGTGATCGTGCTCATCACACAAACATTTGTCTTTTGTGGGCCACTAACCACTAGACCAACAGGCCTGTACATACATATTTCCAGGATAGGTTCAAATTCAGGAGCCTTATTACTAAAAAGGTCTTATACCTTTGTCAGCATCATTTTCCTCATATTATATCATGTTACTTGGGGTTGGCTCGACCCCAACTTACAAGGGATAATGACAAGTAGGAAAAAAACACTGAGATAGAGTCTGTCTAATAAGTCAACCGACTTGGGTATTTTGTATAATATATAATCATTTAAAAAATACTTATAATCGATACTTTTCATAAGGTTCTTCTGTTAGTAAACAATGATCTCTATCTCTTAATCAACCTTGATTATTGAACCCGTGTTGACTACATCAGATTCCATTAAATCCTAATAATTGCCCAAGTCGTTTAACTTATTAGACAGACTATTATGTTACATTTTATTCGACATGCGTTTTAAAAATTTGTATTAAACGATTTAAACAAGAATAGGATCGACTTAGCGCCATTTTTAGACGTCAAAGCTGTCAAATTGAATCAGGTAGAGTGAGTAACACAAGATATTATCTAGCATAGTCGACCTTATAATGTTCCCTCTGTTGGAACTTGGGAAAAGTTCCAGCAGAGGGATAAGAAAATTGGGAAGTGACGTGAGCATAGTACCCTTTACACAGTGATTGATGAAATTTATTAAAACGTTACAGTTATAATATATTATGATAATACTTACAATGTTTTCAAGTCCTTGAGACTTTGAAAGTCGCTCTGAAAGATGATGGTGATGTTGTTGCCTTGTAGATCTCTGTAACAAAAGAAAACAAACATTAAAAAAATAATAATTAAAAATTGTTGTTTTTGCAACTTTCTGCAGTGGCAGGAGCAATGGTACTTGGTAGAGCGAGGAGGAGTGTCAGGCGGTCGCCGACTTCTGCGAAGCAGTAATGCTGGCAAAGGAGGAGGCCGAACGCATCAGGCAACGGCGTTATCGCCGCCGCCGCCGCCGGGATTCTGATCCCGATTTCCGGCCAACGTAGGCGCGGGCTTGCGGACAGTGAGCAATGGGTAGCTCACTGTCCGGCCGTCCGGTAACTGTCCGGACCAAGTCCAAGTCGTCGACGGCGCGCACTGTTCCCGCGCGCCTCAAGGAGCTGCCAGCAACAGCAGGGACCCAGCCGGGTCGAAGCCTACTGGGGCCAGGGTTATCCGAAAGGGCGCTCGAGCCCCGGTAGGAAGGCTAGAAGGAACGGGGTGGGTCTTTTAGTGAGTAAGAGCAGATTCTTACTGACTAAAAGACTCACCCCGTTCCTTAGTGGAGCGGAGCGGGAGATAGTGTCAGAACACTATCTCCCGCTCCGCCCAAGGGCAGGGGATGTCAATGCATGATTTTCACATCATAAAAAAAAAGGTACTTGGTGCTGGTGGACATAAAAGAAAAGGTTAAACGTTTCATTTGGTGTTAGCGCAGCAGTTTATTTTATTCCATTCTGTCCTGTCACTCGTCACGCTATCACTAACTCCCTTTTCTTTCATATCGCTTCTCACAAATGACATGTATACATTTTAAGTACTTAAAGTATTTTTTTTTTCTCTTTGACATAAATATTTACTTCTCTAAATATTTTGTAAACTAACAATTTGCTTATATTATTGTAAATGTGAGGTAGTCCTCACATTTACAATAATAGTTGTAAATAACATAGTTGTTGATTGCTTTTTCTTTTCTTTTCAGTAATTTTAACGTATGTCTGGCGATTTGAGTGTTTTCAGCGGCCTACCCAAATGTCCTTTCTTTGGTATTGTTCGTCAAGTCGTAGAGCTCCTTAGTAGTCCTAAGTTGAGCTTTTCGAATACTGACAATGCTTACACTGATTGGACAGGTCCACTCAAATCTGTATGGTTCTTTCTTCAAAAGACCATCTTAGACAAATCTGCATGGTTCTCATGTGATTTGACCATTACATATTTACTGTATGGACTTTAAAAAAGACTTTGACCCCTGAGTTTGTTTCGGTGTTTCTTCTCAGGGTAGTCAGATAGGAAACACCGGCCTCATCTAGCATAAACTGACGAAAAAAAAATTGACGTGTAAAAGTGTTTTTTAAACCTATTTACAAAATAAATATCATTTATCATTTATCATTTATCACTCATTCCATCCATCCAGTGGCGTAACTATATGGTGGCAAGGCTGGCAAAATGCCACGGGCCCTGCCTCGGTGGAGCCCCCGTTCCGAGAGACCTCAAGTTCAGAAAAAATAAATCTACATATTCAAATCAATTATTAAGATTTATTGAACGCATTCATAAGAAAAGGATCAATTTCTAATTCTGATACGCCACTAGGAAGCCTACGTTCAGAGACGAAATATAAAAATCCTTGTACTGGAGACTTACGATTTATTAATAAGAAAGAATATTTTAAATCTGTACTTCAGTGATTTATCAAAATTAAATTACTAAGTTGACGGTTTTCCTGGGGCCCCATATAATGATTTTGCTACGGACCTCAGATGGTATAGTTACGCCACTGCATCCATCTTTTCTTTAGCCTCCCTTTCCCTCTCCATCCATCCGCAGTTATACTCAAAAGGGGTGTATTTTTAAATGATATAAACCAGTACCTGACTGCAATCCCACCTGATGGTAAGCAGTAATGCAATCGTTGATGGTGAGGCGCACTAGTTTATTAAGAGCCTATCTACTCTAGCCTAGCAAACACCTCAATTGTAATTGGACTATTATGATTTGAAATCTGTGAAATGTTTCAACCATACCATTATACAATGGTCACTATGAAAGGACTCCATTAGTCCTGTGGCGTCAATAAAACCGTTTATATCCTTTGATTACTGACGTATATTTTGGTTGTAAATGCTGGTAGTTTACGACTAGATCGTAGAGTATTACGACCCTAACATGCTGTAGGATTATGACCCTAAGGACTTAGCAGGGGCCCAGCCGGGTTGAAGCCTACTGGGGCCAGGGTTATCCGAAAGGGCGCTCGAGCCCCGGTATGTAGGCTTGAAGGAACGGGATGGGTTTTTTAGTCAGTAAGAGTCTGACACTAGCTCCCGCTCCGCCCAAGAGCGAGGGTTGTCATAGGATGATTTTTCCCGTCGAAAAAAAAAACGACCCTAAGGACTTTGGCAGTACTTTCATTGTGCGTCCAGCTATGGAGTGGAATTCTCTACCGCAGACTCTGTGTTTCCCGATAGCTACTATCTGGGATTACGTTTAGTTAGAAGTTTGATTATTTCACTGCTGTTTGGAGTAAAAGATTTGATTTGATATTCATTTCAGCTTCATCATTGAGAGAGACCTGAGTCCCAGCAGAAGGAAAGTTATAAAGCTGATTAATCTGATTATACTTATGATAGCGTACGCATCACGTTTACATTCAACAACAAACGAATTAATAAATAAATATGGTGGCACGGGGCACGTGACGTTCATTCAATCAGCGCTTAAAATGCGTTTCGTTTCACAATTTACCAGTTTCGCTTCGATAGATTATAATCTCTCGAAAAAGTATGAGTTAAATTGTAAACAGTTTGTTCCGGTTCACAATCTTTCGATAGTTTACAATATCGCGAGATAGATTATAATTTAACGGTATTTACAATTTTATGATGACATATATATTATATACCTATATTCTTGCAAGTTATCTTTGCACTCAGGCCTAAAACCGCACGTCTTAATATTCATAACGGAAGGTACAACTTCAAACAGTCTTGCTCTTCCAACTTTGGAAGCACTTAAAGCATTAGTGTAGTGTGCCATTTAGTGGCACTTAGTGCCATTAAGTGCCATTTCTGTGTGACCGCGGGGTGCCATAGTTACCAATATTATTAGGTAATAGTGTCTCTGAAGAGAGGTATGAACTTTAGTGTGTTGAAGGAGTTCATAGCGTCGATCTTTGAAGTTAAGAGCGCCACAGCTGAGTTACGTTTCTATATAACTGCTTTTACGTGATCATGACGTTATTACACGTCTTTCCCTGGATATTTTGGAAACACAGATATCTTGTGGATATTACCTATCTAGATTTCTATTGAAAGCAAATCAAGTAGAGTAATCCAGTAGACTTCTGCAAATCCATCCATTATCAGACCACTAGACGTGTAGCTCGCTGTCCGGTCGTCCGGTAACTGTCCGGACCAAGCCACAGTGCGCGCAAGCCTCAAGGAGTTGTCAGCAACAGTAGGGCCTAGCCGGGTCGAAGCCTACTGGAGCCAGGGTTATCCGAAAGGGCGCTCGAGCCCCGGTATGAAGGCTAGAAGGATCGGTGTGGGTCTTTTAGTCAGTAAGAGTCTGACACTATCTCCCGGTCCGCCCAAGAGCGGGGGATGTCAATGCATGATTTTTTCCCATCATAAAAAAAAGACCACTAGACGTACAACGTTCCGCCACTGGTACATGATTCCACCCATAGGCACAAAGCGTTTTGGGAACACATTTATTATGCGTTCAACCAACGAGTGGAATTCCCTGCCGGAGTCTAGGTTTCCTGATAGCTACAACTTCTCTTAAGTCAAAGTGAATAGGTTACTTCTAGGCAAGCGTGCTTCATCGTCGACCACATCCTCGCTTACTATCAGGTGAGATGGTGGTCAAGCGCGAGCCTATCAACGAAAAAAAAAAACTCCCATTTTGCTTGAAAATGAGTTCCAGAGACGCACTGTTACAGTAAAGGAGCCATCATAGCGGCTTGAAGTGTGGCGAGGAGTAAGGAGAAGAGACAGCTCTGAGAACTGTTGTTTAATATAAAAATATTTGGAGTTGCATTGTCCCTATTCATAAACAAAATAAAACTAAATCTCTCAACTAAATAAAACCGTAACACACCATAAAAAACAGAAAACCATAAACAAAAGATAGTGTTGTCCAACAAAATTAAATTAGTCGATTCCCAAGCCACTAAAAATGGTTCCAATGATTATTACTAATAGAATCAATTCGATTCTCACGTTGAGTCGATTGCAGCAATCGTATCGATTATCGAGTGATAGCCAGACGATAATTGCCTGTTATGAGTATAATTGCTGGATTTACAAACAGCGATTGAAATAGTGATGTAATGATGTCGGTTTTAATTTTTATCGATAGTTTTATTATTGTTTGTAGAGCGGTTTTGGATTATGAGCTCAATATATTTGATCTAATTTGTAATGTAATTTATATTAACAAACTGTTACTTGAAAGTTAAACTTACTTGAAATGTTGGAATTGTTCAATATTGTTGATAATGCTTGCTTGTATACACTTCTTATTGAGGTTAATAAGCTTTCATGAGATTTTGCAAAAAAATAGAGAACAAAAAAAAATACTTTAATGGTCAGTGTTTTTATCCTTATCCTTACTAATATTATAAAAGCGAAAGTGATTGTGTTTGTTTATTTGTTTGTTTGTTAAGTTTTTACGCCTAAATGTACCTACAGAGATAGTTGGGACCCTGGAGACGGACATAGGCTAATTTTTTCAGGCGGGCGAAGCTGCGGGTAAATTAATATAGTAATAATTATAGAAGACTAGCATCTTCTATAAGTAAGTGGGAAATCATCCAATGACATCTCCCGCCCTTGGGCGAAGCGAGAAAGCGTGTCAAAATTTTGCTGATTAAAACCCAATCCTAGTTCCTCTGTTACCTGTCATTCCGGTTTTCTTTTCAAAAGCGAAACCCAGTAGACTTCGACTCTGCTGGGACCCTACGGTTTGACGGTTCGGAACACTAGGCACGCGCCATCGACGACTTGGGCTTGGTCCGGACGGCTTTCGGACGATCGGTCTGCGACCTGCCCATTGTTCGCCGTCCGCAAGCCCGCACCCTCAAAGTATGGTTTCAGTATTGTTAAAATCGAAAATAATATTGTTAAATAAATAAAGATTTACAATGATTACACTATATTAAAAAGAGGGATAATTTTATTTTTGCGTGTAATGTGTGTATGTTTGTAATGAATAAACTCAAAAACTACTGCGCCGATTTCAATAATTCTTTCACCATTGGAAAGCTACATTCACCCTGAGTAACACAGGCTATATTTATTGCCCGAACGAAGCCGGGACGGGCCGCTAGTCGTTTATTAAAACACATTGCCCCAGTCTTGTTTAAGCATAACAAATAAAATATAACGATTATTTAAAACAATGATTACACAATAGAACTCGTAGTAAAACACAGAAACTAGTCAGTTATTTAAAAAGTAATAAATTATATTCAAATATACTGCTTTGATCTATTTAACCAATTTAAGATCAAAAGGCGGGTGCTATGTTTATTGAAATCATATTTCATGAGAGAATAAATCTTTTTAGCGTAAATAATATTGTAAACCTTACTAATCCTACATTGTTATCCTTACTTTAATATTATAAAAGCGAAAGTGAGTTTGTTTGTTTATTACGTCTTTACGCCTAAATGGCAAAACCAATTTTGATGAATTTTGGTACAGAGATAGTTGGGACCCTGGAGACGGACATAGGCTAATTTTTTTTTAAAGTGAGAAACAGGGAAGCAAAGGGGAGGCGCGGGCAAAGCCGCGGGTAAAAGCTAGTAGTATTATAAAAGGAAAAACTGACTGATTGACTTTCAACACACAGACGAATTTACAGTGCGTTTCACTTAAGAGGTTCCTTTGCCGTAAAGTTGGCTCTCCTGCCTGTCTACAGAAAAAAGAAGGGAATAATTAAAAGAGTTGCCTACTCTGCCAAAATTTTTGAACAAAATATTATGAAACTAAATCGATTTTAACAGTAGTCGCACCGCTTTATGGAGAATAAATGAAAACGTCACGACCTGATTTCAATAATTTTATTTAAAAAAAGCAGGTCTAAAAGAAAGTTGTCAATGAAGGGGACTATATTGCGGCGTGGCGTTTTCGGTATTTGAAAGAATTGAACAATCGAAATGGAGAGCCCAACGTTGTATGCTTTATTCAAAAATAGTTTTTACAGTTTCCAAAAGAAATAAAAATTATAAGGCAATTGTTAAAAGTAACGAAATATCAGTATATATTAAGTAATTTCATTGTTAAAAATATAGCAATGTTTTTCCGTATTACCGACATTACGGCAAAGGAACATCTTAAGTGAAAGGCGCTGTACTGGGATTAGTAGCGTGAAAATTTACACACGGTTTTCTTTTAATTATGACGCACTAAGAAGGATTTTTCAAAATTCACCCCAAAGAAAAGAAAAAGAAAGAAAGAAAAACATTTTATTTACCCGTTAAAGATCTTAAAACTAGGTAACAAAACAATATTACAGCAATTTTTTAGGGAAGATATGCGTCTCCTCCGCGCAAAACGGCCGAACGCTCAGCATAAAGCTGCGGCCTCACGCATAATGCGCAAAAAACCAGCAAAGGGTGCTTTTCCACCAGAGATGTGCTACGCTATGTTGCTACGGATACGTTTGATGAAGATTCAAAGATACAAAGCATTTTATTTCAAACTAGCTGTGCCCGCGACTTCGTTCGCGTGGACTACAGGATTTTGAATTTATGTTTTCTACAATAAAAGTATGTTACTCCTTATTACATCAGCTACCTGCCAAAAAAAATCCCGTCAAAATCGGTCCAGCCATTTCAGAGATTAGCCCGGACAAACAGACAGACAGACAAAAATTGTAAAAAATGTTATTTTGGTGTATGTACCGTATATATATTTATATGCATGTAGTAAAAAGCAGTTATTTCAATATTACAAACAGACACTCCAATTTTATTTTTAAGTATAGAAATTAAGTATAGATATAGATGTATAGATAAACCATTTACAGGCACTTTTGAAATGTCAAAAATAAAAATGATGGTGCCATGATATCCACCAATCAAATTCATTGGTACGCCGGACCTTGGTACAGGTCATGGTCCGGAGGAAGGAGTGGCAGGCGGTCGCCTCCTTCTGCGAAGCAGTAATGCTAATAAAGGAGGAGGCCGAACGCATCAGGCAACAGCGCTCACGCTTCCACCGCCGCCGGGATTCCGATCCCGATTTCCGGCCACCAACCTTTCGGCCCCAACGGCCATCTGTTCTGCGAGCAATGTGCCCTGCCCATTGCCACTTAAGTTTGGCAATTCTTTGTGCTATGTCGACAACCTTAGTTTTCCTGCGGATATCTTCATTTTTTATTCGATCACGCAAGGAAACCCTTTGGGTGTCTTTAAGCCTTCTGATTATGAGCGGTAGAAATGATGAATGATAATGTAAGTGCCTACTCTTAGGGTACAGAACTCTAAAAATTCAGACTCAGTTATTAACAAGCTGTGTTCGCAGTAAGCAGTCAGTCGGTTCGGTTCCCTCCTGCGGAACGTTTCGCCATCAGAGCGCATAATTTATCCGCTTAGTGCAAACTTTATGAGGAGCATTCGTCATTATTATATGTTGGTGTTACACAGATGAGGTGCAGAAGTATCAGGGCCCCAAGTCTGCTATTTTTATAAATTCGTCATTCCAACACGATCCCATTGTCATTTTGCTAAAAGTTTGTAATCTGCTAATTCATAATGATCGATCATTGATCGGTCAATGGTCCTGTAATAGAATCGTGGTAGAATGATAATTTCGAGCATATTAAAACTAATAACTGCACAATAACTTTCTAATGGTCAAACACTGTTCAAATAAACTGTCAAAGTTTTAGTAGATTACCGCAAACGTCAAATATTCATTTGTTAATATGTACGAGATTACCATTTTTTGCCACTTCTTTCAATGGAGTGTCAGTGGTTGACCATTGGAAAGTCATGATGACGCCATTATATTAGTAGATTTCCAAACTTGTCAAAAACGACAATTATGACAGCAATGATAGACCATTCTGATACTATTGTAATAGCAGACTTGAGGCCCAGGAATATACAGTCAGTTTTGTTGACATCTCTTCATAACGCGCATAAAACGCGTTCAGGGCGGTGTTGAGGCTGCCCCGCTTCTTTAGTGCCCCGGGCATGTTTGCGGAAGCGCGCACCGACTGTTTTCACACTACCATGCGCAAGCGGTGCGCGTCTTCGGTGCGCAGGGTGCGGGGCAGCTCAAATACAGTTCTGGCGATGATAGCCGGCAGATTTTGTCCTTATACCGGACATTGCTGCAGCAGACATGTTGCTTCAGTAATGTCCGGACATATTCGATAGTGTGAATGAGTGTGTTGTTTAATGTATTTTTGTGTATTTGCTGTATGCGTGCCTTTGGTTGTCTGAATTAAATGCTTTTTTTTTTTTTAAAACACAATGCACCACTGAGTCCAGGCGGTCGCCTACTTCTGCGAAACAGTAATGCTAGCAAAGGAGAAAGCTGGCAACGGCGCTCTCGCCACCGCCGGGATTCCGATCCCGATTTCCAGCCACCGTAGGCCCGGGCTTGGGGACGACGAGCAATAATGGGTAGCTCACTGTCCTACCGTCCAATGACTGTCCGGACCGAGCCCAAGTCGTCGACGGCACGCACTGTTCCCACGCGCCTCAAAGAGTTGTTAGCAACTGCAGGGGCCCAGCTGGGTCGAAGCCTACTGGGGCCAGGGTTAGTTTAAATTTAGATAGCTTAGCCCCGGTATGAAGGCACGAAGGAACGGGGTGGGTTTTTAGTCAGTAAGAGTCTGACACTATCTCTCAGTCCACCCAAGAGCGGGGGTTGTCATTAGATGATTTTCTCACCATAAAAAAAATGCACCGTATAGTCGGACTTGGCGTCATGGGTTCTCGTGGAGGTGGAAAAAAAAATTGCTTGAATCTTCCGGCGCAACACCAAACCAAACGCATGAAGTTTTTGTTTCGAGTGCAAGCAAAAATAAACATAGCGGTTGTCACGTGGAAGTGTCTTTGATGGTACCCCAGGGTTCGGTTCTAGCGTTAATCATTAAAGTCCGATATGAGTTGAAATTAAACCATATACTCAGGTCTGCGGTGAGCATCATCATCATCATCATTTCAGCCGATACACGTCCACTGTTGGACATAGGCCTCCCCCAAGCGTCGCCACTTCGTCGGATCCTTGATGCTGTGAAAAAATTAGGTAAAAAAAAAGAGACAGCCGTTTATGACGCAAAAAACGTACACTTTAAGACAAAAATCTCAAAGGAATCAAAATTCATAGGGTACTAGAATCCTAAAGGCATGAAGCAAGGTCTTATAAAAAAACTTTATTTCCAATCGAACTGTTTTCGTGGGTAAGTTTGTACAGAACCCTCAGTGCGTGAGTCCAACTCGCTATTGTTTTATTTAATTTAAGTTTTCTACATAAGTTATTTTCTTAATTATGTGTCTGTGTGTTTAATAAATTACTTATTTTCTTTATTTGATCCTTTCGATCTATAGAGTAGTGTCCAGGGGCAAAATAATTACATTTTATTTAGTCCGTATTTTAGATTATAAAAAAATATTGCACACGATTTTTTTCTTTTTTCGATTAAACAAAAAATAACAACGATAAAGCTCATTAAAATTACGTGTGACGTCACCCCGTGCGAAAAAATGCAGCACGGCGTGACGTAACTTTAATGGGCTATATCTTTGTCATTTTTGGTTTAATTTACAAATAAAAAAATACGTGTCCCTTATTTTTGTGTAATCTAAAAGACAGACTAATTACATTTTTTACGGCAACCAGCTAACTTTTGAATAATTATTCGAAGTGGAACTTCTGACCACACTTGCGCATCACATAACTCTTGAACGAGAAGCAATTGCTTACGCAATGCAGTTTATTTCTGAACTGTTTTGTGCCGTTTCATTATTGCAACAATGTTTACTTTCTTCGTGAAAGTCTAAAGATTGTGGACAGGATATCGTTATTTATTTTATGTTTTACTTTGCGCATTATACTCTTAATTATTATAGTTGTTAATCGATAGTTTATTAAAGGCTTTTAAATTCTTGGTAGTCATAGAGCATTTTATAGGTGACTCGAGTCTATATTGACTTTGCAGCTTCGTAACATTTCATATATATAAGGCTAAGCGCACACCGCGATAAAAAATCGTTGCGATTTTTTATTTGCGAAATAAACTCATTAAAAAATTAAACGATTTATTTTCGCAATGCGCGGATTGTAGTGTATTTCTGTGGTTCACAGATTTGCGATATTTTTTCGCAACGATTTTTTATCGTAGTGCGCGCTCGCCCTAAGACTAGCGGCTCGTCAAAGAATTTACACATTCAGGTTAATAAAAAAAAAATAAAAAAATATTTTGTACAACTTTTCAAAAACTGTTCAACCCATCAAGTTCAAAATAATTTTCCTACAAAGTCTTTTTAAAGTTCTACTTTTGAGATTTTTTTTTCATATTTTCTCAAGTTATGGTTCAAAAAATAAAAGTTTCAAAAAAAAAATACCGGAAATTACTATCATAAGTATAATCCGGCCACCGTAGACGCGGGCTTGCGGACAGTGAGCAATGGGTAGCTCGCTGTCCGGCCGTCCGGTAACTGTCCGGACCAAGCCCAAGTCGTCCACTGCGCGCACTGTTCCCGCGCGTCTCAAGGAGTTGTCAGCAACAGCAGGGGCCCAGCCGGGTCGAAGCCTACTGGGGCCAGGGTTATCCGAAACATGAGCCCCGGTATGAAGGCTTGAAGGAACGGGGTGGGTTTTTAGTCAGCAAGAGTCTGACACTATCTCCCGCTCCGCCCAAGAGCAGGGGATGACATTGGCTGATTTCCCCACCGAAAAAAAAAACATAAGTATAAATCTCAAAATCACCCACAATAATCTTTTTGTTTATTCAAAGTACCATAAATAAACTTATAAGTGTATGCCATAGACTAGGCACAGATTAAATAGAACATCTGTGTATGTTCAAAAGAGGATTATGTCTCTAAACCATAGATTATAGAACGTATAAAAAGATTTTGAGGCGTGTCATGGCATATATTTATCGTATTTATAAAAGATGATTTTAAAACTAACTTATTTCATATTGAGTTTGGTATTTTAATATTTTATACTAGCTTTGATAAGTAGCACCATTCACAGTTTTTTAGGATTCCGCACTTAAAGGGTAAAACCGGCCAAGAGCGTGTCGGCCCACGCTCAGTGTAGGGTTCCGTAGTTTCCCAACCGTCACAATAAGTGTACCCACTTATGAGTTTAAAAAAATGCTTGCATATACGATTACACTACAAACTTAGTCCAGAAATTATTTTGTAGAACCCTTTTGTCTTTTTTGTGCAAAAACTGTTCTTTCCATCAAGTTCAAAATAATTTTCTTAGAAAGTTCTTACAAAGTTCTACTTTCAGATTTTTTTCATATTTTCTAAACTTATGGTTCAAAAGTTAGAGGGGGGGGGACACATTGTTTTTTACTTTTGGAGCGATTATTTCCGAAATTATTGACATTATCAAAAATGATTTTAGTAAACCCCTATTCATTTTTAAAAACCTATCCAACGATATATCACACGTTAGGGTTGAAATAAAAAAAAATCACTTCCCACCAGTGGCGTGCCTAGGGTTTCAAAATAAGGCAAGCCCAATAAAATTTTAACCAATTTCAAAAAAAGAAAAAATATGCAGCACCAGCAATACAACTTATTAGTGTGCGAACAGCCAACAATCCAACTAGTTTTATACACTGATCTATTAAATTTTCGTTTATGCGATTTACTAGTCTGAGAAATACACAGATTAGGCGTCGGTTTTGAAGAAATTAACTGTTTTTTCTGAGCAAAGTTTAAAGATTTTACCTTATCTTCGCCAATCAAAACTAGAACGCATTTTAAGTCCTCACAAGGTACAATTGCCTCCATTGTTGTAGGTAAGTCACCAAAACAATTGTATCACTGAGAAAATCTAAGAAAACACAAAAAACAACAAAAAACAAAAAATGTTTTCCACTCAAGTAAATGAAACTGAAGTGAGTTGCAAACAGAGTTCCAGTGTTGTCATTTAGTCAATATAAAGTCTCCAGTTATATGAAAAATCTAGCTAAATGTCGCAATTTTTTTATTTTTAATATATTGCTTGAATATTTAATTTCGTTGTTTTAAAAAGTCGCTAGTTTTTATTGTTGCTAAATCTTAAAAAAAGTTTCCAAACTCGTTAAAAATCTCCAAGATCTCACAACGTCGCTAAAACGGCAACACTGCAGAGTTGGCAAGGTGACAAGGTCACGCATACGCGAGCAACTTCATACGAATGCCCGGCTTAAATCTTCCATACTGATCGATCTGTAGACGCAAAAGGTCCTAACTCGTTATACGGCACGTCGCCATAGGTGCGAAAGAGACAGAGATAGTATTTGAAAGCCCGGTAAAAGCCGGCGTGTGTAAGCGAGATAGCTATATGTATATGCTGCAAATGCGAAACTCTGCGCGCGAACAATCGCGATGTGTAGTGAGTGTGGCATACTTTGTGTTATTTTGATAAGAATTAAGCGCGCGAACTTTTAAATAGTTCGGGTTTGATATTGATTTTCTATCGAGCATTTTAGTAAGGCATGCCGGGCTTCTCGGCTTCTATGAAGGTACCGCCACTGCTTCCCACTTTACATATAGGGGGGCTACCCTAATAAAACATTTTTTTCCAATTTTTATTTTTCCACTTTGTCGGCGTGATTGATATACATGTTGTTACCTGAATTTCAGCTTTCTAGTGCTAACGGTCACAGAGATTAAGCGAGGACGGACAGACAGACAGACATCGCGAAACTATAAGGGTTCCTAGTTGACTACGGAACCTTAAAAACGGGACTCTTTTAATTCGCTGTCCGTGAGTCTGTCAGCAAACTGTATCTCAAGAACCGCGATAGTTCATCATCATCATCATTTCAGCCGATAGACGTCCACTGTTGGACATAAGCCTCCCCCAAGTGTCGCTACAATGCACGATCCTGTGCGTCTCACATCCATCAGATTCCGGCAACCTTCACCAGGTCATCGGTCCACCTTGTAGGAGGCAAACTGTTCCAGTCCTTCGACGTAGGTACGCGATATAAACGACGAGGCGAAAGGCTTAATCCGGACCGTAGAGGTTTTAACAACGTAAGGGTGAATATTCGCCGTACGTCGGGTTGTCCGATGGTAGAATTGCGATGGCGGAATCAAGTCATGCAGTTCCTGCGCACACTCTCCAAAATGCATCCTGTAAAACGCCGAAAGGCTGGCTACCCTACGCTTGTGCTCAAGGCTATATTTTGTGGTTTTAGTCAGTAAGAGACACTGTCTCCCGCTCTGTCCAAGAGCGGGGGATATTATTGGATGATTTGCCCACATAAAAAAGGTGTATCTACACTAATTTTATAAAAGGGGTAAAGTTTGTTTTTTTGTTTGAAGGACATCAATGAAACCACTGGTCCGATTGCTATAAACTTTTTCACCGATAGAAAGCTACTTTATTCCTGAGTGACATAGGCTATGTTTTATTTACGCGGGCGAAGCTAGTCTGAAATAAAGTTTTTCTGATTTCTATACTTCACAATTCCTTTTACTTTCGATCTAAATGGAAGTCGAAGTCGAAGCCAGAAGCAAACGACTTTAGTTTAAACACAGTTTTAATTAAACGTCGTATTTGCATTGATTAATATCTGTCTGCAGTGGTACAGATGAGAAGAAAAATGGTGCGCTTAGATTTTGGTTATTTTTTTCTAATGGGAGATATTTCCACGAATAGTCAGGTCAGTTATATCCCAAAGATATATCCGCAGGAGAACCAAGGTTACCGACATACCTCGAAGAATCGTCAAACTTGGCAAAGGTGGCAATGGGCAGGGAACATTGCTCGCAGAACAGATGGCCGTTGGGGCCGAAAAGTTCTGGAGTGGCGACCGCGTACCGGAAGACCTCCTACAAGGTGCACCGATGGCGAAGGTTGCGGGAATCCGATGGATACGGGACGCACAGGATCGTTCATTGTGGCGACACTTGGGGAGGCCTATGTCCAGTGGACGTCTATCGGCTGAAATGATGATGAGAGATATATAAGAATCATTGGGAGCAGTTTATAGAGTTATATTATTGTAATTCTACACACTGGTCACACTGATTATTGTTACAACAGAAAATAAAATACAAAAATTCAAATTCATAATCATTAATTTCAAATAGAACATTTACAGGCACTTTTGAATAGTCAAATGTCGGTCAGTCCAAGAAAAGTGAAGCTAAATTGCACGTTCCAAAGAGTAGGTCTTTATGGAGAAGAACGTGCAAGTTCTATGGACACTCTTTTAAATCATATTATGTGTTACATATAATGCTTGGTATCTTTGCTAGGTCAGAAGCTTTTTAGACCACCTGTGTAGGTAAGCGCGCTCTATCGTCGCCCATTTCATCGCTTTCCATCAGGTGAGATAGCGATCAAGCGCAAACCTATCAGCAAAAAAAAGTTTCTCCTTCTTCTACCTTTGTCCCGTTTTATTCGGGGTCGGCGCAACACGTTTTTTTCTTCCATTCTGTCCTGTCACCCGTCAAGCTATCACTAACTTCCTATTCCTTCATGTCATTCCTAACACAATCCATCCACATATCACACACGTCACACATATCCACATATCCACTCATAACTTTTTTAGTAACATCCATTTCATCCCTCTTTACATGACCATACCAAGACAAACGATTCCCTTTAAACTTTTCAATCACTGGTGCCACTTTTAAACATTCACATAGGCCTACATGGGCACTTATAAAATGTCAGAAGCTAGTGTGCGGTTCCAAATTGGTCGTTTCCTACGCAAGAAACTCCATGGTTACTCTTTTAAAAAAAGTGGTTGTTGTTACAATATTGATAGATATTATGTAAGAACAGTGTAGACCAGTCAATATTGTACACCACACATCCATCTCAACATTCTCATCTTTACTACATGCAATCGTGCAAGAAACCCTGTTTACGTGCCCTGATGGCGAAGTAAAAAACCAACAGACATCTAGAAAAAAATAAATGCTCGTTCGTCACAATAATCATAAATATCACTCAACCAATTTTTGTCTCCTAATTGCAAACAGACACAACTTCTCATTCCTCTGTTCATTCGTTCATTCATTCCATTCACTCGCATTCCATTCGTTCTCGAGTTTATTTCAGTTAACTTAAATATCAAGTAACAGTTATCGATACGAGCTAAATCGGTTTCTGAGTGGTAACTTTATACGTTTCTAATTTTATTAGCTGTGCATTCCTTTAATATGGAGAGTTAGTGTTCCTTAAAATGGTCCATTATGAAGCTTATGAGTACCTAATGTAGTCTGTCACGCTAACAGGTTCAGTGCAGAACGAGGTCTAATAGACCTCGTACGTTTTTTTTTTTTTCAAATCTCAAATCTTTTTCTGCGGTTTGTTTCTTTGCGGCGCGGCTAAGAAAAACGTAAAGTCAATTTGTTTTAGTTTAGAAAAGAGATGAATATCCTAAAGACGGTACAGAACCCCAGTTCCAGTGGCCAGTTCTATTTTTTAGGGTTCCGTACAAATTCTTTTTTTTTAGGTGGTAAAATCATCCAATGACATCTCCGCGCTCTTGGACGGAGCGGGGGATAGTGTCAGACTTTTACTGACTAAAAAACCCACTCCTGTTCCTTCGTTGCGTTCCATGCCGGAGCCGAATCTTCCTTTCAAAAGGACCCTTAGCCCCAGTAGGCTCGACCCTGTTGTTCTCCTACGGTATGCTGACAACTCTTTGAGGAGCGCGTGGAACAATACGCTCGGACTGGACGGTCGGCGACCCATAGCTCGAAGTCCGCAAGCCCGCACCTACGGTAGCCGGTAATCGGGATCGGAATCCCGGCGGCAGCTGGGTTAAGGGCCGTTGTAAACCAGCACTGTAGATTGCTGGATTTGTCCAGCGTCACAGTATAAGCTGAGGAACGGCCTATTCTTGCCAAGATTTGTTTTGTTATTTATTTATTTAACTATTTATGTACACACAAAAATAATAGAAAAAGATAATACATAAGAAACATTAGTACAAAGGTACTGCTTATTTCCAAAGAAATTTCTTCCAGCAGACCTGCGAAAGGAGAAATCAAAAAGAAATGTAGACCATAGTGTGTAAGAAGCCAAAGAAGAATGTGTGAAGTCTTAATCCAAAGTATCCTATAAATAAAATAAAAATAATATTTAACTACTACTATAAATATATATTAAATAATAAACAACATAATACATACAATACATACAATACATACAATATATAAATAAATATTACAGCTGAGAGGAAAGATAGTGCTCTTTTACTCGATAAGTGACTGGGCTAAACTGATTTGTTTTTATCTTTTATTTTTGTTTGTCTATCTCGAGGCGGCCGGCGTCGTACAGATTATATATTACGCTTGTTTTAATAGACAACCTAGACAACAAAGTTGTCTATGGTTCAAATCTATTAGGTCTAGTCTACACTTGACGTTATGGCAACTAATTTTTATTTTTATTTTGGATTTCATGTGTAACAACATGTTTTCTTTTTTTCTTGTCTTAAACGTGCGGCCTCCTCCTTTTCTCTACTGATTTTGATTTGATTGGTACAAACTTTAGAAGTTTGGATGAGATTTTGTACCAAGATAACTGATCTAAATTCTAGATTAATACACAAGGGAAAGTACTCAGATAAAATACAAAAGCAATTTAAGCTCGGCACTTGTCTGCGCGCCTGTACCACCGTCTTGCAAGCTATCAAGTAAAACTATTCGCCGAACGGTAGCAAGTTGTGCTACTTCAAATAATTACAAGTTCCACAACTATTTAAAACTATTTCTCATTTGTTTCAGTGAGACTTCGAGTTGGGAGAGAATGGGTTACTTGTAGTGGAGTTGAAACGTCTTCGATAAAGTAGAGATACTCAAGTAATAATAGTTAGATTTATTTTTTATTTTTGTCGAGTGCGAGTAGGACTCTCGCACGAATGGTTCCGTACTGTTCGCAGCAAAATATTGCAAACTAGCTGTGCCTGCGACTTCGTTCGCGTGGACTACAGGATTTTGAAATTATTTTTTCTAAAATAAAAGTAGCCTATGTTACTCCTTATTTCATCAGCTACCTGCCAATAAAGTCCCGTCAAAATCGGTCCAGTTATTTCAGAGATTAGCCCGGACAAACAAACAGACAGACAGACAAAAATTGTAAAAATGATATTTTGGTGTATGTACCGTATTATTATATTCATATGCATGTAGTAAAAAGCAGTTATTTCAATATTACAAACAGACACTCCAATTTTATTTATATGTATAGATGTCTAAATATAACACCTCTGTTGTAAGAGAGATATTTATTTTATTCCGTTTTTATTAGTATTTGTTATTATAGCGGCAACAAAAATACATCATCTGTAAAAATGTCAACTGGCTAACTGTCATGATATTTTTTTTTTTTTTTTGGTGTAAACTAGTGCTTGACTGCGATCCCACCTGATGGTAAGCAGTGATGCAATCGTTGATGGTGAGGCGCACTAGTTTATTAAAAGCCTATTTACTCTATGATTCATGAGATACAGCCTGATTACAGACGGGCAAACAGACACACAGACGCAACAAAAAAAAAAAAACACTAGAAACACTCTGGCAGCGTCTAATTTATACATAATTATAATAATTCTGTAGAAGTTTTTAGTTGAGCGTGCATCACGTAAAATATTGATAACTATTACACATTTAAATTGTGTGCAACTTGGTATATTACTTAGGCTTTGTTTCACCGCAATCGGTTGACTATATCGAAAGATATACTACATTCATTGACTGTTAGGCAGCACGAGGTTCGCCGGGTCAACTAGTATCAAATAAAACCGAATAAACAAAAATAAATATACAGCTGGTTCCGTTCTGGCTTCTCACGCAACTCTAATCAAATCTTTATAAAAAAATAAAGTTATCATTTCCTCTCACCATATCTCACCACTCGTTTTTCTCTCTCACTTCTCGGTTTTCGTTAGCAGACACCTAATAAATAGTGCTATTTAATTTCCTTCCCCTAGATTGCACAGTTAATGCCCCTTAGCGCTGCGTCCACTGCGGGCTTGGCAGGCAGCCAGGCTGTGCGATGCGGATAATTGATCAAACTTATTGAAAACTGTCCTTTTGATTTATTTGGTAAATTGGTAGGCGAAAATATGGCGTCGCATTTTTGGTGGAATTTCGGTGAGAAAGGCTGCTGAAATTAATAATAATAATAATAATATTCCACAACTATCACACAACGCCGTCTAGTCCCAAACTAAGCAGAGCTTGTGTTATGGGTACTAGACAACTGATAAATACATATATATTTCTAAATACATACATATTATAGATAAATTACACCCAGACACAGCACAAATGATCATGCTCATCACATAAACATTTGTCCTGGGTGGGAATCGAACCCACGACCTGCGGCATAGCAGTCAGGGCCACTAACCACTAGACCAACAGGCCAGTCAAAAAAAAAATATAAAAAATTAATAATTGATTGCTTCTCCTTCAGTACCTATGTTTTATTTATTTATTTAAACTTCATGTACAGTAGTGGTACATAGGCGGACTTAATGCCACAAGGCATTCTCTACCAGTCAACCTTTGGGTTAAAAAAGACAACACTGTGGTAGGTTTGCACAATAAACAAATACTTCAAATGGAAAAATATAAAATAAGTTACTTATAAATAATAATAAAATACATACTCGTATATATGCTAAAATAATATACTAATAAATATTAAGAAAAATATCAAATCATTAAGAGAACTTAGTAACAAGTCTGACGAACTAAGGTTCACAGGACTTTAAGTAGTAGTTCCGAATTTTACTTTTGAAGGATAATTAACTTTCAGCTTTTTTGATGTCAAGGGGAAGCAAATTCCAGAGTTTTATGGTGGACACAGCGTAAGAATTGGACATAAAGGCAGTAGGTACGGTGAAAAAGAATATGATAAGATTATGAGAACTGCCCAACACTTTAAAATATTGTTTTAAATAATCAGGAGCACAAGTATCGTTCATTGTGGTGAAGAGCGTACAGAGGGATCTGAGGGAACTCCTCCGACGGATAGGCAGCCATTGAAGCTGAGAACGGAAGGAAGAAATGTGATCATATTTACGAAGACCAAATATGAAACGAATGCAGTTATTGAGAAGTCGTTCCAATTTGTTTAGAAGGTCTTGGGAAAGATCATAGTAACAGAGTGTTTTTTCTGAATAATTTCGATGCATTAAAGACAGTGAGCAGTGGTGGCCGAGTGGTAACGGCTCCGACTTACGAGTTGTAGGTCGCGGGTTCAAACGCAGCCAGGCGCATTACTTTGTTTAATTTATTTCACCACCTCTCTCTCTTCTCTCTTATCTATTTTGCTCTTAAAACGGTAAGGGAGAATATCGTGAGAAATCCGGCATGTCCTAAAGCTCGAAGACATGTGACATCCACCAACCCGCACTGGGCCCGCGTGGTGGATTACGGCTCTTTTCCTCTCCTAGAGACGCAGCACTGTGGGCAGGGTTCCGTACAAACTTACCTATGTAAATAGTTAAATTCCAGAATGGAGTCTCGAAGATTTTTCCGAATCACAAATAAAAGTAAATTTTTTTTGGAGACTTGACAACAAATTTATTGTTTTCAGATTTATATCTGCTGTATTATAGTGCTATGAAACCTTGTTTTATGCCAAATTTCAGGATTCTGGGTCAACGGGAAGTACGCTATGAATTCTGATTGCATTGAGAGCATCCAAACATCCGTTTTTTGCGACGTGAACGGCTGTATCTTGTTCTTTTGATAACTTAGAAGTGTGATTTTTTTACAGCTTCAAGGGGCCGCAGACCTGACTAAATAGTTTTAATTTTAACTTGATACTTATACGTGTTTCCGATAGACTTCAAAGTGCCAGTGCAAGTGTTTCAGTGTGAAGTGTGTGTGATAATTCTGTTTTTTCCTTTTAAGCTGCGGAACCCTAAAAATCAGTATTTGTGAATAATTCTATGATATACACGCTTATCTGTTTCAGTTCAATTTCCAAGCTGTAATAAGAAGTCACTAGCAATAAGCGACACCGCATTTTTTAAATTAGTTCCATCTTTTTCCTCATTGGCTATTAGGAAACCTTCTTATCATCCCCTACCGTCCCTCCTTTGATAAAGTGCGCAATAATACAGTATTTGGTGAACTGTTTCCGAATTATAATTGATATTAATAGCTGTGGGGGTCGTAGGGATTTATTTCTGGTCTGGGAATAAAATTGTGTCGTGTGTTGACCAAAGTTAGATTAAAAGTAAACGCATTTGAGCGAATAGAGAGAGCTAGCATAGCGTAGCATAGACAGCCTAATTATTTTCCCACTGTTGGGATTCAGGCCTCCTCTCTAGGAGAGCGAGCTGTTATTCACCACGCAGGCGATATAATATCCACAAGATATCTGGATATTAATCTCGAAAACAAATATGTTAGACCAGCAAATATAACTAACAGTTACTATAGCCACTGGCAAATAGCACAGCTAGTCGGCCTTATAATGTTCCCATTATTGGGACTCAGGCCTCCTCTCTAGGAGAGCGAATGGGCCGTAATCCACCACGCTGGCCCTGTGCGGGTGAGAGAATGTCACATGTCTTCGAATTTTTGGTTCTAGGACATGCCGGTTTCCTCACGATGTTTTCCTTCACCGTTTTGAGAGCAGTGGTGATGAAATAAATTACACCAAGTAATGCGCCTGGCTGGGTTTGAACCCGCGACCAACATGTTGTAAGATAGCTAAAAGAGAGGGCTAAGCTCGGAGGTTTCTTGCATGATCGAGATAGGATTGAAGATATTATTGGTAGCTGACGTTAAAGAAGTAACTTAGGCTACTTTTTCGTAAATACTTACAAGAAACGTTAAGGCCCAAGCACCCAAAAAGTGCCTTAAAACAGTGACTTTCTGAAGACTACTCCTCGGCAACGGCCATGTTAATTGGTTTGAAAAAAATATATGTTTATTATAGATTCTATAAGAATAATACTTTTGTCTAAAATAATATTACATACAACAGCATCACATTCGCAACTTTTCCCTACTCCTTCGAAACGGCTTGGATCTTTAGAAAAGTTTTTATACATAAAAATTGGTGGTTAAATATTCTTCAAAGTGAACATTGCATATGTATATCAATCAATATTTCGCAAAGAAAATGGATTTAAAAGTCAGCGGTGCTCTGTCCGGGCGCAGCTGGCCGCAAACAAATGCACAGATAGTCGTACTGTCGCCTAGTCGGGTACGAGGGTAGTGACCATTTAATTTCCGCCAGATGGTTCAAGGGACTATAAGCCTTAACCTTTCAATCGTGATAATGACAGACACAATTGAAAGACAATAGGTGCGCGAACGCCGGCGTTCGCTTGGGGTTTAATGAATTAAAACACGCATTCACGGGCTCGCTGCGTGGTGCGTGGCAGTGTTACAATCGCCTGAGTGTGATAAACCTTACAAACAAACGCTTAGACAAGCAAACATAACTATAGTTACTGTAGCCACTGGCCAATATATAAATTTATTCGATTCAAACCAATTCCAACGCACCCACAGGCAATACCTTTAAACCACAATAATTTGAGTACAATCCTCAGTTTAAGGACTTTTCTGAAGGATATAATATAGAGAGGCTATTGAGCGGAAACGATCATTTGAGACGAGAAGACGCCGCTAGCGAGGTAGTCGGGTGACCATGATAGAGGTTAGGTGCGGAATTCCCTGATGGACTCTTTGTTTCCTGATAACTATAACTTGGGAATCTATTTAAGTCAAGAGTGAATAGGTTCAAGTAAACGCGCTTCATCTTTTCATCAGTCCAGATGGCGCTGCCGTCACGTAAACAGTGAGGTCCGTGAGCGATTTTATATTTTTTTACAAAAAAATAGTAAAAGCATACGTGTTTCTTCCAAAAATGTTTTCATCTTTAAACATAAGTATAAACATTGTGTGGAAGTGTTATCTAAACTAAATCTTGCCACAATAAAGTGTTAAAAAGTTTTGAACAATATGGTGGTTTTACGTTAAAAATGACGAACATAAACATTTAAAACAGTGGGAAAAAGACAAACACAAACAGTGAAGTGATAAATACATAAAACTGGGAATAAAACAAGTGTAAATAGTGACTACAAATACGACGAAAAAAAAAAAACAACTTTAAATTAACTGTCAAGTCATTACGTTTTTTTAAACAAAGGATTGGACTTTGAACTTTAATGACATCGAACAACTTACGTTACGGTATCAATGACTAAAGATTTATAATCACCAGGACACCAATTTTGACCAAGCTGAGTAATGACTGATTAGCCAAGTGGTTTGCGTATGAGCAATACTGGTACGAAGCACGTCAATGGGCCTGAGTTCGAATCCCACCAAAACTTGAAATCACTTTTTCTGAATATTTTATAGATTACCAATTATTATTTATGTAGAAGGAATAAGTTCAATATGAGTTTCTTTGAGAACATAACCTTTCGAAAGAATAAAACGCGCACAGTATCAGAGGATGAATCGAGTGACTCGACAATAGATGGCAGCACCAACAGTCTTCCTAACATATCAAGTGAACAGAACGAGGAAGTACAAAAATTAAGACAACAAATACAAGAATTACAGACGGAATTATGTGTAGCACACGAAGAAATAAACAATCTATCTATAGAAAACACGGAACTAAAAAAAACTATTACGGACATGACAAGTAAACATGAAATTATAAATAAAGCGACGAAAAAATTAATGAGCAATTTGAGTACACCTAGTAAAAACAAAAAAACTACAACACCACATCGTACGTCGAATAAACAGCAGAAACAAAAATTATTGGATATCGAGAAACGAACAATTGAGCTTTCGGATTCACCACCAAAATTATCTTTTGAACAGTCTGTGCCCGTGAATGAAGTAAAAATTAAGAGTACACCTATTTATCAAAATATTAAATCAAAAAAACATAAAATGTGCATTTTGAGTAGTAATAAAACAAATAAAATTCTGACATTAGCTGAAAAAACTTTCCCGAATTATGAACTATGCCATTATTTGACACCATACTGTGGAATAATGAAACTTATTACTGATATCGAAACTAAAGTCAAAAATTATACATGGGATGACTACTGCCTGATCTTCATAGGTGAAGAGGATTTTCGACGCACAAAAAATTACTACAATATGGTTATTAATATTCGTGAATCTTTGTTAAAAATTCAACATACTAATATTATATTATGTCTGCCAACTTTTAAATTTAAGGATTCATTTATGTTCAACTGTAGAATAGAAAACTTCAGTAATATGTTATATTTGGATGTGTCCACTCATGAATACGCATGGTTATTTGACTCTAACTTAGATTTGACATACGACTATAATATGTTTTCACGGAGAAATGGGGCTCTTAATAATTACGGTATGACTAACATATTTGAAAATTTAAGTCAAATGATTAAGTCTGATATTAGCGATTGGAACACATTAAAATATACTGATTATTATTTACCTAATGCAAACACTGAAATAACTGACACCATCAACAACTCTGAGCCAAATGTTAATGAGTTGTTTTTTCTCGGATAAGTATATTAATATCTTACATCAGAATATAGCAAGTTTGCTAAAAAAATCGGATGATTTATGTGTATGTCTTGACCAACTAGCTGATAAAAATAAAAAGGTTGATATAGTATGCATTACCGAGCATTTTATTATGGAAGGCTATGAGAAACAGTTGTATGTACCTAACTATAGTTTGGCGTCATCTTATTGCAGAAAAGGAAAAAAAAGAGGCGGAGCTTGTATCCTTGTTAAAAACGCCTACAAATGGAAAGACCTGCCCGAAGTTGCTAAGTTATCAACTTCAGGTGTTTTTGAATGTTGCGCCATTGAGCTTATAAGCTATAAGATGATTGTCGTCTGTATTTATAGAGTACCAAATGTAAATAATTATAATGATTGTCTGAATAAGCTTGAGAAACTTTTAAAAATTATATCAAAGTCCTCTTGTAAAAATATTGTAATAGCAGGAGATTTTAACATAGATTTACTAAAGTCAAATAGACTTTCTACCACATTTGAGTGTCTACTATTGAATTATAATTTAAAACTAGTATTTAAACAGCCAACTCGCATAACCAGCCAGACATGCATAGACAATTTTGCGCACAATTTTAGTAAAGCATGTAAAAGTGAAGTATTAGAGTTTGCATTATCGGATCACACAGCACAGCTACTTCAATGCCCAATTAAAAAAGCGTGTGCCATAAACTATTGGTATAGAACAAGAAGAGATTATAGTAATGAAAATATAGCTAAGTTTAAATACTATATGCAAAATATTTCTTTTTCGGAGATTTACGATACAAGCGATCCTAACATTGCCTATAATTTGTTTATTGATACTTTAAAGTTGTTTTATGACCTATGTTTTCCTCTTATTCAAGTCAAAATAAACACAATAAGAAAACCCAAATGGTTGTCAAAAGGTATCAAATTGTGTAGCAAAAAGAAAAGGAATCTTCTATGGCAATTGAGATTGCACTGTAATAAAATAAAGTTTATCAACTATTCTAAGTTATATAAAAGAATTATAAACCAGACACAAAAAGCACAAAATAACTACAAAATAAAAACAGCTACAAATAAAACAAAAACTACTTGGCAAATAATAAACCGAAAGAAATATAATACTCCCAACCACCAAATTGATAAAATTAAAGTTGGTAATAATATTATATTAGATCCTAAAGACATTTCTGATGCGTTTAACAACTACTTTATTGACAAAATACAGCCCAAATTAAAGGAAGGTACCCCACCTAAACCAAATCGTAAATTATTGACAAAAAGTAAGTCAATGTTCATGGCGCCTAGTGTACCAAATGACTTATGTAAAATAATTCTGTCATTGAAAAATACAAATAGCGTTGGTTACGATGGCATCGCCACAAATATTATTAAATCTGTAGCTAAGGAACTATGTGTTCATTTAAGTTATATACTAAATCTTTGTATAGGTGCTGGCATATACCCAGATGCTTTGAAAATTGCTATTGTAAAACCACTATTTAAAAAAGAAAATAGAGAGCTAGTGGAAAATTATAGGCCAATCTCACTAATCCCTGTAATTTCAAAAATATTTGAAAAATATATACACAAAGAGCTATTCAAATACCTTGAAAAATACGATATTCTGTGTGAGCAGCAAAAAGGATTCAGACCGAGAAAAACAATAAATATGGCAATTTATGATTTTATATATAACGTTATAAAGAATGTGGATAAACGAAACCCCGTCTGCGCCATTTTTTGTGATATGACGCAGGCGTTTGATTATGTCCACCATCCTACACTTTTGAAAAAACTAGAAGCTTATGGTATAAGGGGTAATGTGTTAGACTTATTTCAATCTTATTTACACAATAGACGACAAATAACTGAAATTAATAGGATTAATTTGAGAAACAAACATGACGAGATATTTAGATCAGAAGAGCGAAAAGTTTGTTATGGGGTACCGCAAGGTAGTGTGTTGGGTCCATTGCTTTTCTTAATATACATTAATGACTTACCAGAATGGATTGAACAACCATTGACCCTATTTGCAGATGATAGTACCGTGACAATACCTTTGAAAAGTGTAGATACATACCAAAGTGACATTAATAATTCTTTAAAATTGATTATAAAATGGTTAGAGCAAAATAATTTAAGAATAAATTTAAGTAAAACAAAAATAATCCAATTTAATCAACGCATGTCAGATATGGATAATATAAATGTGGAATATAATAATAATAAAATTAACGAGGCAGATAGTACTAAATTTTTAGGGTTAGAAATAGATAAAAAGCTTAGCTGGAAACAACACATTGAGTTACTTTGCAAGAAACTTAGTACATCTGCATACGCTCTACATGCATTAACGGGTGTTGTAAATTTGGACGCACTCCTCACTGCGTATTATGGTATAGTCGAATGCCATATACGATACGGAATAATTTTTTGGGGCAACTCAACAGAAAAAGAAACTGCATTTAAGGCACAAAAAAGATGTATACGGTCTATTTTTAAATTGCAAAGTACCGATAGCTGCGTGCCATACTTCAAAAAATATAAACTATTAACCCTACCATGCATATACATTTTGGAAATGGCAATATTTGTAAAATTAAACCCGGATCGCTTCGCGCGAATGTCTGATGTATTCCCTCGCAATAGGCGTGACAAAAGTAAGCTGTGCATCCATAGTGCTAAAACAACACTGATGCGCAGGAGTGTCTGCTGCATGGCACCGGTTATATATAATAAAATACCCAGTAGTTGGAAAGACTATAGGGTGTCATTATTTAAAAAAAGACTACGGAACTTTTTAGTTGACAAAGTGTATTACAGTGTTGCAGATTTTTTATTGGACAAAGACATTAATTGACAATTTTTATTTTGTATTTAATCAACAATGAGAATAAATGTTACATTGATTATTTTATTGACTGATTATTAGAATTATATTATTTATGGAATGTATAGAATAGCCATGACATTTAATTATTTGACTAATGAACTAAATATATTTTTATTTATTGTATGGAATAGTAATTAAATAGTTTCTTTGTAATTAATTATAAAAAAACATGTATCATGTACCTACATAATTATGTGGGGTAACCTTTTGTACTTTTGCATGCCTTGTTATTGGCAAAATATGGCTTGTTCTCCTTTGTTAAAACATTGTACCACCATCACATGTACCCATATTTGCGAAATAAATCTTATCTTATCTTATCTTATCTTATCATTGACCACGCATCGTCGTTTACCATCAGATGAGATAATTCTTTATGGGTGAGATTGTTGTCAAACGAGAGCCTATCCATAAAAAAAAAAACTTCTGCCGTAGTCAATGTTTCCTGATAGCTAAAACCTGAAGGTCTTTAAGTCAAGAGTGAATAGGTTACTTCTAGGTACGCGTGTTTCATCGTCGACCACATCGTCGTTTACTATCAGGTGAGATTGTGGTCAAACGAGAGGCTACGCTTAATAAAAAGAAAATCTCTGCCGGAGTCAATGTTTCCTGTTATCTATAACTTGGGAATCTTTTTAAGTCAAGAGTGAATAGGTTACTTCTAGCTAAGCGTGCTCCATCGTCGACCACTTAATCGTTTACGATCAGGTTTTTTTTTCGGTGGGTATTTAGCCATCCAGATGACATCCCCATACCATAAGGTGAGATAGTGGTCAAACGAGAGCCTATGCATAATAAAAAAACTCTATTTTTTTAACCGTCTTCAAAAAGGTGTTTTAAGCGACTTCTATATTCGGCTGAATGTATGTTTTTTTTTTTTTATGTATGTTCACCGATATCTCGATCAATCGTGGACCGAATTGAGTTACGAAGATTTTTCTGAAACGTAGAAAAAAGTATTTTTTGTGGCATAACTACAAATTTACAGTTTTCAGATTTTTTCCTATCCTTGTGCGATGAGATCTTGCTTCATGCCAAATTTCAGGATTCTAAGTACTGTAAGTTCTAAGTTCTGTTTATATGCTCTGTGCAGGTTACAAGGGCAATAGTGTTATGCCCGTTACACACATGGCCTGATAGGGATACTGGCTGTTATATTTTATATAATATTGCGTTGATTTGTGCGTGTATTTAGGCGGAATAAACTTGTTTTCTTTCTTTTCTTTTTTTCTAAGTCAACGGGACCCCAATAAATTGGTTCCCTTGAAAATACACGTTTGTTGTGACATAAACGCCCGTATCTTTTTTTTTTTTTTAACTCAGAACTTTTTCTTTTGATGTACGGAACCCTAAAAACAATACGCCAAATCCGAACCTAATTAAAAAAAAAAAACAAAAATCATCAGCTTCGCTATATTAGACCAGATTCCAAGACTGCCTTGCCCTAAATCATGGTCGTCCTACTCGCCCGAGGCTCCCTACTTTCATAAAATGCTCGGAAGGAATCCTGAAAATGATCCTCATTGAACTGCTCTTTGTACAGTCAGCGACATAAATATATTACACTAGCTTCTGCCAGCAGCTTCGATTGCGTTTAAGGGGCCGGCGGCCAATGAATTTCCATACAAACGTAATACCACGCTCATTTGCAGTTGGAGCATATTTCCAACATATTATGATGATATTCGGTTATACACAATACTTATCTAGGTTCCTACATCGAGAATATTAGAAATATTGTTATTTTGAATACAGGAAAAGCCAAATGGCATATTTTGCCATTTACGCTATAAAAAAGTGCGAAATACAATTTGCTTAAATTTCTTTTTGTTTTTTTTTTTTAAAGAAAGACGTAGGAGCCTAGATAAATATTGTCTATAACCGAATATCATCATACTATGTTGGAAATATGCTCCAACTGCAAATGAGCGTGGTATTACATTTGTATGGAAATTCATCGGTCGCCGGCCCTTTAAGAGACAAGATATAGCCTAAGTAGCACCGAGTTTCGATATTAAAGTTATTTTACACTTTTTAGTGTTTTTTTTTTCATTGAATTCGGTTGTCTTTATGTACTAATATTTTATAGAAGTAAAGTATTTTTTTTCTTTTCTTTCCTAAAAACAAAACTTATTATTATTATTAGTGTAGATGTACCTATATTTTTGGAGGAAAATCGGCTTTTGCAAGTGTTCACATCTTTTTGCAGCTGACTGTACAACTAATACACAACACTGTATAACACGGAGGGTAAGCAGTAAGCCGAGACGCTATCACTTTGATTTTACAAAGAAATAAACTTATTGTTTTTTTTTTTTTGTTTTAACAGAGTTTTTAAGATGAATGCTAAATGAAAACGAGTCGTTAAAATTACGCCGAATTTAGACATCAGTGAGTAGACGATATAGGTATTTCAAAAAGATATTTTTTATATTCCACAACTATCACACAGCGCCGTCTAGTCCCAAGCTAAGCAGAGCTTGTGTTATGAGTACTAGACAACTGATAAACATACTTATATATTTCTAAATACATACATATTATAGATAAATTACACCCAGACACAGAACAAATGATTATGCTCATCACACAAACATTTGTCCTGGCTGGGAATCGAACTCACGACCTCCGGCATAGCAGTCAGGGTCACTAACCACTAGACCAACAGGTCAGTCGAAAATATAATTATACAAAGATATAATTTCAGTTAGTTCTAAATGTCTCATGAGACCAGAACTCATTAAGCGACTTCAAAAAGAGGTAGGTTCTACATTTGGCAATTTCTTTTTTAGTTCATCGATATCTTAGTTAATTTTGGACCGACTTTGAAAATTTTTTTTTTGATTGAATGTTTATGCTTCCAAGCTGGTCTCATACAAATATTGTTATGATCTGATGATTAATTTCGAAGATACGGATCGGAACTCCTCGTAGGACCACAGCAGAATTGTCGTAACAAGTAAAATTTCTTTGTTTATACGTGTACTCGATGACTAACTGAAAGAAGAGGGGAGAAGAATCGACCTGATCTGATGATGAAGCCGGAAGGTTATCCCGAACTTGGCTTATTGGAATTATTATGCAATGTTACCTTATCATAGAACTTGCACACTAAGTTTGGCTGAGAGGGCGAGCCTGATACGATAAATTGTGGCAGGGCGAGCTCACGCACTTTTCTGCACTAGTGCGGAAAACATTGAATTGCGTGTTAAAAACGATAGGAATAAAAGCGGGTTTTCCAGTAAGTGCAGATATTGAATACAAATAAGCAAAAGTACCACAAAAAGCTTTTTTTTTTAATATTATTCTCCATATGAAAAGGACCGTTAATGTAAATTTTTCCTTTTTTATGACAACCGGAAGTTCTACCAGTGGCGCCCCCTGTACGTCCTTTGTACAATTTAGGGAGAAAGCTTTACAAATATGAATATGTATTTTCTTTTATTTCGAATGTACAGAGTCAAAAGAAATTGTGACATTGCCTGAAAAGGGGGAGATAAAAGGGTGGTTTATTTGCTTAAAACCTTGCTTTTAAGGCACATAGTCCCTTAAACATCCGGCCGGAATTACATGCACACATACCTGAGTATTAGTGCATTTAATTCCGGCCAGCTGCGCCGGAAAGAGGCCCGCTGACCTATAAGTCCATTGTTACTTCTAGGCAAGCGTGCTCCATCGTCAGCCCCATCATCGCTTACCATCAGGTGAGATAGTGGTCAAACGCGAGACTATCAATAATAATAATTAAAAAAAAATATTTGCGAAATATTGATTGATTTATATATGCTACGTACATTTTGAAGAACATTAAGTGTTCTTCAGAATGTACGTAGCATTTTTTGTGTAATTTTTTTATTTTTTTTTATTAATGATAGGCTTGCGTTTGACCACTATCTCACCTGATGGTAAGCGATGATGTGGTCGACGATGAAGCACGCCCGCCTAGAAGAAACCTATTCACTCTCGACTTAAAGACTCCTAAGTTGTAGCTATCAGGAAACACAGATTCCGGCAGGGAATTCCACTCCTTGGCTGTACGCACAATAAATGTGTTCGCAAAACGTTTTGTGCGTATGTGTGGGATGTCTACCATGTACCGGTGGCGCAACGCTGTACGTCGTGTGGTCCGATGATGGAACGGACTTGGCGGAATTAGATTGTGCAATTCCAGTGCACACTCCCCGAAATGTAAACGATAGAAAACCGACAGACTAGCAACTCGGCGGCGATGCTCAAGGCTTTGGAGCTTCGACTCTACAAGTGCATCATTGCCGATGATTCTCTTGGCTCGCCTCTCAATCGACTCCAGCGCATCAAGCTGGTATTTGGCAGATCCATCCCAAAGATGAAATATATTTGTTGATGTGTAATGAAGTAAATATATTTGTTTCGCCATATTTGGTGATTTCTAAAGATCAAAGCCGTTTCAAAGGAGTAGAGAAAACAAGCGAAAAAATATCATGTTTGTAAAACTATTTTATTTAGACAAAAGTATTAGTCATATGAAAAAATCATATGTTGATAATGTTGTTCATGAATTTATTTAACATGTATTTTTTCCAATCTATTGACTTAGCAGTTACCGAGGAGTAGGCTTCAGAAATGGTCACAACCTTGAACAGCTCATCGTAACTGGCATGGTTATCGTACATCGTACTGGTCGACCATAAGGCCGTAGCCCAAAAAGATGGGCAGATCAGGTCAGCTCCACACTGGACACCCAATTGCACGTCGCACTTCATGACGCTAAGAACCGTCACAGATGGCGAGACACCTTCAATAAGAAGCTTCACGACCCTTAGTAATGAAGAATACGACTGGAGGACCACCATCTCATTTCTACCATCGGACAAGCCGACGAACCGCGAGTATCCAGCCTTACGTTGTTGAAACCTCTACGGTCCAGACCAAGCGCTTCGCCTCGACGTTTATACAGCGTTCATCGAGGGACTGGAACAATTTGCCTGCTGCAGTTTTCCGTTCGATTATAATTTAGGTGTCTCCAAGGCAAGAGTGGCTCCTAATAAACTAGTGCGCCTCACCATCAACGATTGCATCACTGCTTACCATCAGGTGGGATCGGAGTCAAGAACTGTGTTATCATCATTTTCATCATTTCAGCCGATAGACGTCCACTGCTGGACATAGGCCTCCCCCAAGTGTCACCACAATGCGTCCATCGGATTCTCGCAACCTCCACCAGGTCATCGGTCCACCTTGTAGGAGGCCTTTCGACTAAGCACTAGTGTATAACGATTTAAAAAACCGGCCAAGTGCGAGTCGGACTCGCCCATGAAGGGTTCCGTAGCAGCAAGTAACATAATATAAAAGTTCTTGTAATGTGTTGTAACTTTGATCGATGTTTTAATAATAGTGTATTTTTTTCGATTTATGACGCATTAAAAAATAACTACTTACTAGATTTGGTTCAAACCAATTTTCGCTGGTAGTTTTTATAGTAATGTATATCACATATTTTTTTTAGTTTTATTATTCTCTTATCTTAGAAGTTAGAGGGGGGGGGACACACATTTTACCACTTTGGAAGTGTCTCTCGCGCAAACTATTCAGTTTAGAAAAAAATGATATTAGAAATCTCAATATCATTTTTGAAGACCTATCCATAGATACCCCACACGCATGGGTATAATGAAAAAAAAATTTTTGAGTTTCAGTTCTATGTATGGGGACCCCCAAAATTTATTGCTTTTTTTTCTATTTTTGTGTGAAAATCTTAATGCGGTTCACAGAATACATCTACTTACAAAGTTTCAACAGTATAGCTCTTATAGTTTCGGAAAAAAGTGGCTGTGACATACGGACGGACAGACAGACAGACAGACAGACAGACAGACAGACAGACAGACAGACATGACGAATCTATAAGGGTTCCGTTTTTTGCCATTTGGCTACGGAACCCTAAAAACGAGTAGGCTTCAGAAAGCCACAATTTTATAAGCACTGCTGGGGAGTTAGAGCCTTAACATTATTATATTATAGCATGACATTTTTATTCTTTGTGGGTTGACATAATTATAGCTATAGTACATCTATAAATACATTTTCAATACACTTGCTCAGAAAGTGGCTCTTATTGCACTGCACTTAGGTACATAATGGCCCTTGTTGCCAAACTGTGACATTTTGATTACCATTACGCACTAGTGCTATAATGTAGTTAAATCCTCATTGTTCAACCTTTTTCATTTTTTACATTTATCGTATCAGGATGGGCTGGGCACGCCACAATCATGGCGGTAAGTCCCCTCTTTGAGGCGTGGCTGGAAAGACCTCACGGCGTCCTTACCTTCCGCAAGACGCAGGTCCTTACCGGACATGGTTCGTTCGGGAGTTTCCTGCACCGGATTCGTGCGGAAGTGACGCCCGGGTGTCGCCACTGTGCGGAATGCCCGGAGGACACGGTGGAGCACACAGTCGAGGTGTGCCCTGCTTGGGCGGAGCATCGCCGTGCCCTCGTGGGGGCGATCGGCGGCGGAGACCTCTCGTGCCGGGCCTTGGTTGAGGCCATGGTCCGGAGCGAGGAGGAGTGGCAGGCGGTCGCCGTCTTCTGCGAAGCAGTAATGCTCGCAAAGGAGGAGGCCGAACGCATCAGGCAACGGCGTTATCGCCGCCGCCGCCGCCGCCGCCGCCGCGATTCTGATCCCGATTTCCGGCCACCGTAGGCGCGGGCTTGCAGACAGTGAGCAATGGGTAGCTCGCTGTCCGGCCGTCCGGTAACTGTCCGGACCAAGCCCAAGTCGCGCACTGTTCCCGCGCGTCTCAAGGAGTTGTCAGCAACAGCAGGGACCCAGCCGGGTCAAAGCCTACTGGGGCCAGGGTTATCCGAAAGGGCGCTCGAGCCCCGGTATGAAGGCTAGAAGGAACGGGGTGGGTCTTTTAGTCAGTAAGAGTCTGACACTATCTTCCGCTTCGCCCAAGAGCGGGGGATATCAATGCATGATTTTTGCCCACCATAAAAAAAAAATAAAATAAAAAAAATATCAGGATGGGCGCAGGTCGTTCCCCCACGAGTCGCCGGCCAACCCCCATGTATTTAATTCAGTGAATGTATTGAAAGGTAAATTTAAAAAAAAATATGAGCGCGCATATGAAAACAGATTTTTACCGCCACAAAAGTTTACTAGTTTCACAGTTATTCTTCAGGTGCCAAATATACTTTATGACCTGCCGCGCCTACATAATGTCGGTGGTGTCCAACTTATGACCTTTTTAAATAATTTGGGAAAAATTTAAGATTCAGTTAGACCAGTAGCCCGATTCACGTAAAATCAAACAAGCCAAATATCGTTGAAGTTTTATAGTCGTTCGATCGAAGTCCTATCCAAAAGCGGTGTTCACGATCTATGGACTTATTTCCAGTTACATTAATAAGTATTCTACCAGGGTAATTTAATACAGATTTTTTTTTTAATCGACGAATTTCAAACGACTTTTAAATCAGTGTTGTTCAAACTCGATTGATGGATGTGAATACGGAAATGGTCTAAACGACTAAATCGCTACGATATCGTTACGGTTTTCATTATGTGAATCGGGCTACAGTTACTGATTCTGAAAAAAACTATATTCAGGTATCGCATAAACTAAAAACAATGTCATATGTCTTTCAGTTCTCTTAACTTTCCCATTCTCAAAAAGTCTTGAAAACCACAAACCCACCTTGCCAGTTAGAATCAATAACATATTTGTATAGAAAAAAAAAACCATAATATTCTAAAGCTGTATATACACATGAAGACAGATTGCCGGCACGTGCTGATCCGAGCAATATGATGCTAATATGAACCCACCCTTATGTACAGGCGACGAGAAAAGTGCTTCGGTGGAAATTGTTTAACAGCGCCCTTCTCCACTTTTTTTTTATGGTGGGAAAAATCCTTTTCCACTTGTCTATCGTCAATCTGATCATGGTTTAAAAGCTTGCTAGTTCATCCAACGCAATCTACACTAATATTACAAAGAGGTAGGTAATGTTTGTTTTTATGTTTGTAGGAAACAGGGCACACCTCTACCGTGTGCACCACCGTGTCCTCACAGTGGTGAGACTCGGGCGTCACTTCCGCATGAGTTCGCAGCAGGAAACTTGCAGGAACTTCCCGAACTGACCGTGTTCGGTGAGAACCCGCGTCATGTGGAAGGTGAGGACGCTGTGAGGGTTTCTTAGCCACGCCTCAAAGAGGGTCGGAGACCGGAGAGTTGGATGAGAAATGTAGACACAGAATAAAATTAAAATGTCAGTATATAAATGTACACAATCCCATCCATCCATGACACATTTCCGTGTCTCATTGTGAATGAAAAAAAATAAGTTAATCAAACACTTGTCCATCCGATTGTACCGTCTCCCCTACCGTGCAATAGTTTGCAGAATTATGAATCGCTAGAGAAGAAAACTTTTATTTTTATTTTTGAATATGATAGAATAAAAATGAAGTTGAACACTTGATCTGAAACTATCTGGAGGTTATGGAGAAATTTATTCGAGGATAGGACTTTCGTTTTCATAAAAATCTGTATTTCGATGGTTTTGAGTGAAAATCCTTGGGTAATGCAATTTTAGATAAGTTTATTTTATTTTTTCATGGAAAGATAAGTTCAAATTCCACAATATCATCAAATTTTGATACGATGGTTCTAGCGCTATCTGCAAAGTTCTATTGGCGTTCCATTACGATGTGCTCTCATCTACCTTGCTTGAAAGTCGAGTCATTGTGATGTTAGAGGTCACCGACTGAGTACAGACACTTTTCTAAAAGAAACGCTTTAAGACTGGCTTTAAAAGTATTACTATACAATTCCTGTTTTAATGAAGGAGGCAATTTGTTATACTATTTTATTGAATTAATTTGACTTATTATTACAACGTCATGTTTAAAAAATACTTAAATTAGTTTAATAACAATTTAAATAGTTAATTCATTTGACTAATTCAATCTAATTAATAATTAGACACGCTTTTATTTATTTATTTAATCTACATGCAACACAAAGCACTTAGGCGGACTTAATGCCTTAGGCATTCTCTTATCTCTACCAGTCAACCTACGGTGGTGAAGAGAAAATATGGTAGGCGCACAAACATATAGATAAAATACACATACATATATATTTAATATCAACAACGGTTTACGGCGGGCTTTTCGATTTACCCCACAAATAAAATGCCGCCTCTACATTTTCAATACTCTACAATCATTCTATAGGTTTCTTTCCTGAGGAAAATATGGGAAGGTTTTTGTGCAACAGAACGGTATATTATTATGGGTTTCTCACCCCCATGAATGCTATGGGGTGTTTATTGGTAATTTAGATAGTTTTCATGGTTTTCGATATTATATCAATATTGCGGATGTTGCTTTCTGTTAGCTTGCGATACAGTTTATCCTTTGTGGTAAAAATACCTTTATTGAGTGTAAAATTTTTGTATTATATTAGTTATTATTTTTGCCATTTTAAGTGTGCTTCCTCACAACTGAAATTAAACACTGCAAATTCATCTGTAACATCTATACTATTCGTCATTACTTTACGTCATTGCTTGGGTAACGTATCATTCTGATAGGTTGTCATTCTGTGATTTTGTCATAGGAAGTATAATTTTCTCATATTTTTATAGCATCATTTTATTTAGACATAGTGTTTTTGGTTAATAGGCATATTTAGTGTCAAAATGTTATAGAGTCGTTCTGTTATACGAGCATTTTGTCAGTGTTATAGTATCACAGTGTGATAGTGTCATAAAGTCAGATTGTCATTGTGTTATTTTGTCATTCTATAATTTTATCTCTGTGTCAAATTTCATCATTATGAATTGTTATTTGTCAAAATTTTAGTCATTCTGTTATAGCATCATTTTGTCATTGTGACACAGTGTCATAGTATCATAATGTCATAGAGACATAGTGTCATGTTGTCATAGTATCATTTTGTTAGCGTCATTTTGTCACTCCATAATTTTAATTCCCCGCGAAATATTATAATTTAAATATAAGTATACTCACAGCCGATGCGAATCAGTAGGCAGCCTCTTCGGCACATGCAGCAGCCCCCGATGCGCGCAGTCAGCCGCTGAAGCCCTGCACGAGCACGCCCAGGGACAGGTGGCTCCGCGCGTGAACGAGGCTAGGGCTATCACCACTAGGCATACGAGCAGCAGGCGCAGGTAGGCGGTCATCGCGGCAAGCGTCTGCCGGAGCTGTCGTGGGAGGCGTATGGTGGTTAGGTCATCGTTCAGGCCTGGAAAGAAAGAAAGAAATTGGTTAATTTAATAATAATAGTAGTCTTAACATTGTTCCAGGTAACCAGTCTACTTAAGACTCCAAAAACCGTAGCCTTGTATTAGTTTTCCACATGGTGCAATGGTTTCCCTACAACCGGGGGTTGTCCTTGCGCACACAGGGATAATCACCGGTTGGTACTACGTCCCATTTAAAAGGGCCTCTGCGAGTTGGTTTCGGCTTCTCGTATGCCTTTCCAAAGGTCCAGGACCTCAGTGTCCTGAGATAAAGAAATATATAAAAAACGTAATAATAATAATAACAGTTCCTGTCTCTGGAGCCCTAAGCACCGGTAGCTTGGAACCTGCTCCCGACACCGGTGGATACAATTACCGTCACGGATCTTGAGCGCTCGGCGTCAGAGTGGGGATCGCTTTTCGCATTCCATACATTGGCGAGCCAATCGTCGTCGTTGTTAGATACATGCAGCAAGAGTAGGGAACGAATCATAGGAACAAATACATAGTGCGTACAGCTAAGGAGTGGAATTCCCTGCCGGAGTCTGTTCCTGATGACTACAACCCGGGAATCTTTAAGTCAAGAGTGAATAGGTTACTTCTAGGTAAGCGCGCTCCATCGTCGACCGCATCGTCGCTTTCCATCACGTGAGATAGCGGTCAAGCGTGAACCCATCAGCAATAAAAATTAATCCAACGAGATCGAAGCAGAAATGATTTTATCATTCGAAAACGCGATTTATAAGACTCAAAAGTAACTTAAAATTCGTCCCGTATCACAACAATCTTGTAGAATCAATATACCTTCACTTCTCAAGCAATTACTGGAACCAATAACTCCAATGTACCGCCCGGGCATCGAACCCATAAATTTAATTCCGATGCCATACAATTGAACTGCTCGACCCTGGTTCATTTGACTTTATACTCACTTTAAAGTGGTAGGTGGAACTTCTGGGTCATTAATAATAAGTGATATTTGTCATCACGTTTATCGTATGGGAGCCTCCACTTTAATATTTATTTTAATCTGTTTTTAGTATTTGTTGTTATAACGGCAACCAAAATATGTACATCGACTGTCCCTCTCATAAACGTAAACTCTCGAATCTGAAAATCTGCAATTTTTTTTTATTTCTGTTTTAAGCTTAGCCTAAATGTAATATCTATTAATGTGCGTAATAAAAAAACCATAATTTTATCAGTGCTTTTTTGCAATCGAACTATATCGGAACGAAACCTTTGTAATAATAAACCATTGAATGCCGAAAATAAATAAAGAAAGAAAAAGAAAGAAAGAAAAACGTTTATTCGTGCCTCACACAATCATATTTAAAACTAAAAATACACAATGAAAAGAAAAAAGAAAGATTTATAATCATTGCGAGGCCAAAAAGGCACCTAACTCAGCATATGCTACGTAAATTGGTTACACCACCAAACGGTTGCCACTATATCGAAATAAAAATCGATCGAAATATAAAAAAATATCAGCTGTTCAGTGCATTAGGCAAACATAAATAAACTGAACAGCTGATTTTTTTTTTTCGCGATTTCAGGTTTGTTCCCATAGTAAAAGTTGTTGGTTATCATGAGCACAATCACGTGTTTAAGTATCACACTAATTACCAGTTTTTTGTTTGGATCAGGTAATGTCTGAAAGTACTGGGCCGATTACTAAAATTATTTTACTGATAGAAAGATGCTTTATTCCTAAGTGACTTACGATTTTACGTACGCGGGTGAATTAACGGGTAAAACCCAGTCTGTACTAATATGGTGTCAGCGAAAAAATAAAAACGCAGGTGCCAGTATGCGGATAAATACGTAAACGTATAATTACGTAGCTTCAGCGTCCTTAGCACTTACTCGCCCCACAGTTTGCCTCGTATAAAAGTCCTACGTATATAGTTTTTTTCGATGCGAAAAATCATCTTATGACAACCCCCGCTCTTGGGCGGCGCGGGAGATAGTGTCAGACTCTTACTGACTAAAAAACCCATCCCGTTCCTTCAAGCCTTCATACCGGGGCTCGAGCGCCCTTTCGGATAACCCTGGCCCCAGTAGGCTTCGACCCGGCTGGGCCCCTGCTGTTGCTGACAACTCCTTGAGGCGCGCGGGAACAGCGCGCGCCGTCGACGACTTGGGCTTGGTCCGGACAGTTACCGGACGGCCGGACAGCGAGCTACCCATTGCTCACTGTCCGCAAGCCCGCGCCTACGGTGGCTGGAAATCAGACTCGTAGTCGGCGTCCTGCATAGAATCCATATAGACGGATATTTCTGTAGTCAGATTTCAATGTGCTAAAATGATTTTCTTTTAATATTCCACGTGACTGATTTCGAATGAATTTTGAAAGCATAAGTATTTAGACGAGTGTTTTTCGATTTAACAACTTTAAAAAGGGTTATTCACATTCAAAATGAATAATAGTTGTTCACACTACACGTCTTTGGAAGACAAAAGATGGATTGTGTGATTAAGGGTGCGGGTTCGAATCCTGAGTCGGTTAAGTGTGAAACTACTGGTACTTAAACCTTTTGTAGTCTTTAATGCTGGTGTAGTTTCTGTGAAATGGGGTGGGAATCACCCCTTTGGTTATTCTCACTTCGGAGATTTGAATAAAAGACCTTTTGAGCCGCGGGAATAGTTGAAAGAGTAACCGTGGTCGTGGTTCGCATAGGTTAAATAAAGGAACACCTGTGGGTTTTTGACTGTAAAAGTCTGACAGTTGCTTTCGCTTCACCCAGAGAAGGAGAAGTCAAACCAAAACAATGGGACGGTGTAGACTGAAAATACGGACTAATAAAATGTAAGTAATTATTTTGACCCTGGAAACTACCCTATTCAAAAGTGCCTGTAACGGTCTAGATTTGAAATAAACGTTTCTGATTTCAGAAATTGAACACTTTTCCGCACTAGTGCGGAAAAACAATAAATTGTGTATTCAATATTTTTATTTCAGACTAGTATCCATCGGTATTGTAGTGTCGTCGTGTGTTTCGAGTAAGTGTACTGAAAAATAACAAACTATTATTTGTTGTCACCTACTACTCAGCTCACACCAGTAAACTTAAAAGGTTTGCACTAAATATGCGTCCGATAGCCTTTAATGATGCCCAGCACCATCATACAAGTCGTAATGATAAAAATGCTGAGTTCTCAAGATATAGGAGCTAGGGTTGGCACGGAAAATATTATTTTAATAAAATAAAAAGAAATGAAAAAAAATAGAGTTTATTTGCGTTAAAATAAAGCGTATGCAATAAAAAATAAAAATAACAACACTATAATTATATTGGGAAGCAAGGTCTTATAGCACAAGTATAAGCATTAATCTGGAAACTGTAAAATAGTAACGTCAGAAAAAAAAACTTATTGCGATTCGGAAAAATCTTTGTGATTCGATTCTGGTATTAATCTATTGTGTACACAGTTAAGTTTAAGTGGGCAAGTCCGACTCGCTCCGACTGGGTAAGTCCCATTTCTTTTGTAGGATCGCTTTTTCTTGAGCATTGAGTTTAAATTTTCAAAGGATAAATATTTTCAGGTTGTAGCTATAAGACTGCTTTTACACTAGCGTTTGTCCAGTGTAGGCGTTCGATAAACGTATGCGCACCGCAGACGCCGCGTAAACGCGGCGCAGGCGTCGCGTTGTTGCGGCGTTTAACTGACCGCAGAGGAAACGCGGCAACATCGCGATGCTGTGCCGCTTTGTTGCGACGTCTGTGCTGCGGACAAACGCTAGTGTAAAGGCGCTCTTAGGAAACATTCGGTAAGTCAATATTCTAAGGGTGAGTTGCACCATTTAACTATAACGATAACCAAACCATAACCAGCCGTGAAACGTCTGCCTATTGGTCAATTCAACGATTTGACAACTGTTAGCGGCTTTGTTATCGTTATAGTTAAATGGTGCAACTCACCCTAAAAGTTATTATATATTTCTCGTCCGTGACAACCCTACAGGATCGTGCACTTAATATTATCATTGCTCTCTCTAATGGAGCCTGCTTGTAATGCACATGGGAGCTAAAATTATACTACGTTTGACCTCTGGCACTGCTTGCGTTTATACTCCAGTTTCAAGCGGACTGCAAGGCAAAATATTACGCTTGAGAATTGAAAACTTCTCTCTGTTCTCATATTTACGAAGTTTTTATTAGGTATATTATAAATGGACCAACAGACACGATGGATGTTGTTCTGTCATGAAAATTGAGGAAAAAATTGCTTAACTATTTAATTTTTAGGGTTTCGTATCTCATGGCTGCGAGACACACAGGACCGTTCACTGTGGCGACACTTGGCGGAGGCCTGTATCCAACAGTTCGGCGATATAGTGGAAAAAAGCCGAGACTTCAATTGTACATTTCGACACAAGTGCAGAAAGATTGTCATTGCGATCGAGGCGAAATTCGCACGAGCCATAGGCGAGTCAAGCCAAGAGCACCTGTAACTTTGCACTTTTCAATACTCTTACGAAGAAATTAATAAGCGAGGGTTGACCGGCGACTCGAGGGGGTCGACGCGCGCCCTGCCTGTTACGATCCATGTAACATTGTGGCGGGGGAGATCAGTGGTAACGGCCCCGACTTACGACTGTCGCGGGTTCGAACTCAGCCAGGCATATTACTTTGAGTAATTTATTTCATCTCCACTGCTCTCAAAACGGTGAAGGAAAACATCGTGAGGCTTCCGGCATGTCCTAGAACCAAAAAATCGAAGACATGTGACATTCACCAACCCGCACTGTGCCCGCGTGGTGGATTACGGCCCATTCCCTCTCCTATAAAGGAGGCCTGAGTCCCAGCAGTGGGAACATTAAAAAGGCTGACGATGTGTTTGTGCTGTGTGATTATAAATAGTAAAGCCGAGAATTCTAAAGAGTTCTTAATCTAGTTAAAAACCATTTCCTTTCTCTCTAATACTATACTGATTCTACGTATTTTAATTTCTTCCACCAACCCTACTTTACTCTTTTTTTCTACCCTTTTTACTAATTAAATTGTGTAACTTATTAAAATATGTATGTATATATGTATTTATAATTGATTATTGTGTTTTATATAGTTAGCAGTACACCACAGACTACCCCGTGTATTATTTTTAGCTCTTATCCATCCTAAGGTTGTCTGGAAGATATCGCTTTCAGCGATAAGACCGCCATAATTGTACCCACAAACTGAAGTTTTTGTATAAGCTGTATTACTTTTTGGTGTACAATAAAGTCTATTCTATTCTATTCTATTCTATTCTATCCGTGTGTGCTGGGGCAATCTGTCAGTATAATTATAAGATTGGTTTTCAAATAAAGATGTCAGCCACTTGAAGTCTATAAACTCATGAATCGATTTGTGCTAAATTCGTTCCAATTATTGCCGCCTCATCGGATGTCTGGCTAATCGGCCCCGATGAAGATAATTGTCTTTCAAACATTATTCGGTTAAAAATAAACGGTTAAGCGAATTAATAGGTGTACAGCTTCATGGTCAATTTGTAGGAAGAAATTGTGATGTTGTTTTGCATTCTTTTTGTGATTTTTAGACAGGTTTCCGAATTTCTCTATTTTGTACTATTATCTTATTAGCTTTTGCACGCGGATTCACTCGCCTATGTATATCTATATTGACTGGCCTGTTGGTCTAGTAGTTAGTGGCCCTGACTGCTATGCCGGAGGTCGTGGGTTCGATTCCCAACCAGGACAAATGTTTGTGTGATGAGCATAATAATTTGTTCTGTGTCTGGGTGTAATTTATCTATAATATGTATGTATTTAGAAGTATATAAGTATGTTTATCAGTTGTCTAGTACCCATAACACAAGCTCTGCTTAGCTTGGGACTAGACGGCGTTGTGTGATAGTTGTGGAATATTATTAATATTATAATGAAGCAGCTTTATAACGGTGAAAAAAATTTTGCAATCAGTGTTTTCGTTTTTTTTTCTTTCTAGGAATCTGAAAGTACGTGCCGATCCAATTCCATAAAATTAACTGATAGAAAGCTGCTTTATTCCTGAGTGACATAATTATGCCACATTTTACGTACGCGGGCGAAGTTGCGGGAAAAAGCTAATCTATACATTTATACATCAATACATATAAATGAAATTGGAGTGTCTGTTTTTAATATTGAAATAACTGCTTTTTACTACATGCATATGAATGTATATACGGTACATACACTAAAATAACATTTTTTACAATTTTTGTCTGTCTGTCTGTATGTTTGTCCGGGCTAATCTCTAAAATGGCTGGACTGATTTTGACGGGACCTTTTTTGGCAGGTAGCTGATGTAATAAGGAGTACTTAACATAAGCTACTTTTATTTTAGTAAAAATAAATTCAAAATCCTGTAGTCCACGCGAACGAAGTCGCGGGCTCAGCTAGTGTAAAATAAAGATATATAAGGCCATGGTTTTTGGTTGCCAAGAAATATGTTAAGACTAGCCACTACCTGAACAATGTTATTAATATATATAATACTAGCTTTTGCCCGCAGCTTCGCCCGCGTACTTAAATTATAGCCTATATCACTCAGGAGTAAAGCAGCCGCCCGGAGGACACGGTGGAGCACACAGTCAAGGTGTGCCCTGCTTGGGCGGAGCATCGCCGTGCCCTCGTGGGAGCGATCGGCGGCGGAGACCTCTCGCGCCGGGCCTTGGCGCACTGTTCCCGCGCGCCTCAAGGAGTTGTCAGCAACAGCAGGGACCCAGCCGGGTCGAAGCCTACTGGGGCCAGGGTTATCCGAAAGGGCGCTCGAGCCCCGGTATGAAGGCTAGAAGGAACGGGATGGGTCTTTTAGTCAGTAATCTCCCGCTCCGCCCAAGGGCGGGGGGCTTCAAACTTTACCTCTTTATAATATCAGTGTAGACATAAAACATCGATAAAAAACGGTAGGGAGTGACTTGCAGGCACAAATAATGGGTCTCCGAAAGCGGTTATAATGATATTATAATTATTTTGGTATCCCCTCGTAACTACGAGATATCTCGTAGCATTCTATAGGAAGAACTACACTGCGCACACGAGTGCCATACACACCGACCTGGGCGCGTCGGTCTCCATACATTTTATATGGAAACTAGACTTGTAGAGCAACACTAGACCCACGCCACGCGACGTCGTTCTACGTACAAATCAGGTGTGTTACACGTGTGTGTCGGTCTAATGTAGTTCTAGCTTGTGTGTTAAGTTTAGCTTATAATCTAACAATCGCAAGCTGCTATTAGCTTTATTGTATGACTCACAGCTAGCGAATGAGCGTGGTAACTATGCTACGATTGATTTATTACTTACTGTATTATTTGATGTGGTAATATGTTTCGAGAATTCGCAGTTTGAATACTTAGGTTAGGTGTTTTTTTTTAATTGAGATAAACTAGTGCTTGACTGCGATCCCACTTAATGGTAAGTAGCGATACAATCTTTGATGGTGAGGCGCACTAGTTTATTAAGAGCCTATTCACTCTAGCCTTGAAGACACCCAAATTATAATCGGACGGGAAGACCGCAGCGTACTGTTCCAGTCCTTCGACGTACGCGGTATAAACGACGAGGCGAAACGCTTAGTCTGGACCGTAGAGGTTTCAACAACGTAAGGGTGAATATTCGCCGTACGTCGGGTTGTCCGATGGTAGAATTGCGATGGCGGAATCAAGTCATGCAATTCTTGCGCACACTCTCCAAAATGCATCCTGTAAAACACCGCAGTCGCAGATCGCAAGACTGTGTGTGAATGTGGTGTCCTGAGTTCAAGTCAAGATCGAAAACAGTACAGGTAAGGTATTTTGGAAGTCGTTGTCAACTGCTGTCTTCGCCGTATTCTCGGTATCTACTGGCCTGAGAAAATCTCATCTGTGGGGGGAGCGCTGCGGTGAAACCTCGATCGACCAGCAGATCAAACGCCGCAAATGGAACTGGATCGGCCACACGCTCCGAAGGGATCCTGAACATATACCAAGGCAAGCCCTAGATTGGAACCCTCAAGGAAAGCGTAAACGTGGTCGCCATAAGCAGATCTGGTGAAGAACGGTCGTCGCAGAGGCGAAGAACATTGGAGAGACCTGCCTCCCTAGCTAAGTTACAATCGTTTCGCTTGCGTCGAACGCTTCGAGTTGACTTTGCTACCAATTCTTTTGTTCTGACCACGTGACTGAGCGTTGAGTTGACGTTATTTTCGTACATTTGAAACTTTCTACTAGCGTTAACTATTGCGGATTTGCAAGGGGCTAGGGGTACTGGAGCGAAATGAAACGCGAAGCTCAAGACCTATCGGGATGGCGACGTACTGTGGACGCCCTCTACCCCATATAGGGGAAATAGGAACATATGTAATTCCCTTGGGATAATTTTCTAAAAAACGTGTTGCGTCGATTCCTAATAAAGCGGGACAGTGGGAGAAAGATGATAATGATGACGAAGGCAAAATCGCTGGCAGAAGCCAGACTCTTATAAAACTTCCGAAACTCCTTTCAGAAAAAAAAAACTACGATATTATAATTTTTATAAGCTGACCAAAGTCTCCATTCAATTTCGCCGACAAGCATACCAACTTACAAAAAATAATAAATCATTTTTTTTTTTCACCTTTAATTAAAATACTCAATGGCCAACTACCTCAGTCAGGTTAAAAAAAAAATACAATAGAAACGTCAGAACCTATTGTCATAGTTTGACACCTCGCATAAAGACGTTGTGTCAAGTTGTTGAAAGAAATAAAATGGGTTCCGTAAAGTTTTATTTATGTTATAATGTTTCCGCCTCTTTAGGAAGTTTTTATTTAAAAGCGGTTGGAACTTCAAGCGTATCGGGTGCTCTTTAACGATCAAAGTTATTTTTTATGACTAATAAAATTACACCAATATTTCACACCAACTAATATGTACATATTATTAAGCCGAACTTTGTATTTTTTTTAGATGGGAAAATCATCTAAATGATATCTCCCACCGTTGGGCGGAGCGGGAGATAGTGTCAGACTTTTACTGACTAAAAACCCACTCCTGTTCCTTCTTTGTCATTGTTCCAGGGCTCCGGGGATCTCTTTCGCATCAGCCATTTTTTTTTATGGTGGAATAAAATCATCCAATGACAACTCCCGCTCTTGGGCGGAGCGGGAGATAGTGTTAGACTGTTACTGACTAAAAGACCCATCCCATTCCTTCCAGGCTTCATACCGGGGCTCGAGCTCCCTTTCAGAACCCTGGCCCCAGTAGGCTTCGACCCGGCTGGGTCCCTGCTGTTGCTGACAACTCCTTGCGGCGCGCGGGAACAGTGCGCGCCGTCGACGACCTGGACTTGGTCCGGACACTTACCGGACGGCCGGACAGCGTGCTACCCATTGCTCACAGTCCGCAAGCCCGCGCCTACGTTGGCCGAAAATCGGGATCAGAATCCCGGCGGCGGCGGCGGCTATAACGCCGTTGCCTGATGCGTTCGGCGTCCTCCTTTGCGAGCATTACTGCTTCGCAGAAGTTGGCGACCGCCTGCCACTCCTCTTCGCTCCGGACTATGGCCTCAACCAAGGCCCGGCGCGAAAGGTCTCCGCCGCCGATCGCCCCAGCAGGGCACACCTCGACTGTGTGCTCCATCGTGTGCTCCGGGCGTTCCGCACAGTGGCGATGTACCCGGGCGTCACTTCCGCATGAAATCGGTGCAGGAAACTCCCGAACGAACCATGTCCGGTGAGGACCTGCGTCATGCGGAAGGTAAGGACGCCGTGAGGTCTTTCCAGCCACGCCTCAAAGAGGGGACTTACCGGACCCACACTCCCTGAAAACGGTAGAAAACTGACAGGCTAGCAACTTGCTTTGACTTAGGTTTTGAATCGCGGTCAATACTACTGAACAAAAGCTCTAGATTTTCATTAACCTAATTAAATAACCTAAAAACCGTTGAAAAACTTATTAAAACCATTTAATTTATTTTGACAGTTCTGTAATTACATGGTGCCAACATAACAACTGTCAAAAGGGTTCGCCTCTCACGGAACTCTAAATGAGCTCAGCGGGCACCTGTCAAAAAGGTGACGTTTTAATTAAATTCTAAGGCTTTTTGTCTGTTTGTGTGTTTTGTTTGTATAGACGTTTGTGTATATACAATGTGGATGGAAACTGGGTGAGTATTGGTGAAAGCTACCGTTTCGATTGTTTGAAAGATTGGCGGGACTGGTCAATTGGCTTTTTGAATGGGAGGAGCAGGCATTGAAGCTGTGTGGAAGATCTATTTCTTGGAAATCCAAGAATTGGAATTACTCTTTCATAAGGAACTAAAATAAAATAAATAAACTTCTAACATGCATGTTAGAAGTTTATTTATTTTATTTATTTATTTATTAATAGCTGTCTGCCCGCGACTTCCTCCGCGTGTACTCCGGTTATCGCAATCTAAACGTGTTTTCCCGTAGGAAGAAGATGTCTTTCCGGGGTAAAAAGTAGCCTATGTTCTTTTCCATGTCAAAGGCTATATGCATGCCAAATTTCATCCAAATCCATGCAGCCGTTTTTGCGTGTTAAGTAACAAACATCCAAACATCCACACTTTCACATTTATAATATTAGTTAGGATTATCTCCCTTGTGATAGTGAGGTCTTAAAAATTAATTTATATCATACAATATTCTAGGCTAGTTGACGGAAAAAATGTAATTAGTCCGTCTTTTAGATTATTCAAAAATAAAGTACACGTATTTTTTTATTTGTTGTATTTTGCTGCATTTTTTCGCACGGGGTGACGTCATACGTAATTTTAATGGGCATATCTTGGTCATTTTTGGTTTAATTTACAAATAAAAAAAATACGTGTCCCTTATTTTTGAATAAACTAAAAGACGGACTAAATAATATGTAATTATTTTGACCCTGGAAACTACCCATTATAAAACTTGAAAACAAAAAATAATGTAAGTAATTGAACTTACCTAAGTACATCGATAGGACTTATTATGATAACAATACCTTACCTTACATGAGATTGTCTTTAGTAAGTACCTCTCTATTTTGTGATTTTGGCGACAGCTGGGGGAAGGCCTATGTCCAACAGTGGACGTGTATCGGCTGAAATGATGATGATGATTCTAGGACCACGTCCTTTTCAGAAAACTAAACTTTACGGTTTTGATGACTTCTTTGAGGCGTGCGTGGAACGCATCAGGCAACGGCGTTATCGCCGCCGCCGTCGCCGGGATTCTGATCCCGATTTCCGGCCAACGTAGACGCGGGCTTGCGGACAGTGAGCAATGGGTAGCTCGCTGTCCGGCCGTCCGGTAACTGTCTGGACCAAGCCCAAGTCGTCGACGGTGCGCACTGTTCCCGCGCGCCTCAAGGAGTTGTCAGCAACAGCAGGGACCCAGCCGGGTCGAAGCCTACTGGGGCCAGGGTTATCCGAAAGGGCGCTCGAGCCCCGGTATGAAGGCTAGAAGGAACGGGGTGGGTCTTTTAGTCAGTAAGAGTCTGACACTATCTCCCGCTCCGCCCAAGGGCGGGGGATGTCAATGCATGATTTTTCCCACCATAAAAAAAAGGCGTACGTGGAACATTACGCTCGGGTGACACCGGACGGTGAGCTATGCCTTGCTCGTCATCCGCAAGCCGCGCTGGTGAAGCCACTAGCAAAAAGACCGCTGCCAAGATCTAGTTACACTTTCTTAAGTCCATTACTTGACGGCATCCTGTGCCAAACGCCAGCAGTGCTATAAATCCACACGAGGCATGCGGCAACGCAGCAGCCGCTCCGCGAATTGACGCACAATTTGTGAGGGGGAACCTAAGTGAGATGGACGGACGACACGCGACTGCAGAGTACAGATGTGGGCAGCGATATTCAAGTTGTAAAGGGAATATGAACTAGAGACTCGTGGCTCAATGAGAAATTTGTTGCAGTCATAGCATTTTTTGCAATTAAGCTTGAACCATCGGACCGAAATTATGTGAACGCAACTCTCGCACTCGCCTAGGCGACAGTACGCGGCCAGCAGCGCCCGGAAAGCGCTTTAAATCCATTTTCTCGCCGAGATATTGATTGATTTACATATGCAATGTTCACTTTGAAGAATATTTAACCACCAATTTTTATGTGTAAAAATGTTTCTAAAGGTCCTAGCGTTTCGAAGGAGTAGGGAGAGGAGTTGCGAAAAGTTGCGAAATACATTTTGCATTGCAAAATATATTTTTTTTACAAAATTATTAATTGCACGATAAAATCAAATGTTGATATTATTGTTCATGAATCTATAATAAACATATATTTTTTTCAAATCAATTGACCTAGCTGTTACGGAGGAGTAGGCCTCAGAAAATCTCTGTTTTATGGCACTTTTCGGGCGCTTGGCCCTTAACCTTTCAATCGTGTCAATTAGAGACAGCAGAAAGACAATGCATGGCATTCGCTTGGGGTACAAAATAGATAGGTACAGAAATCAATCTACAATTCTACATACAAGGCGCGCTCGAGCAACGCACACACAGACACCGCTCACAGACACGATGTTTTGGTCGCATCTCGGATCACTCGTCGAACAGTTCCGGCTCTAACGCTCATTAGTGTGCGTCCACCGAGCGTAGGTATAAAAAGTGAAGTACATACATGAGATTGTGTTCTGTACTACAGAACATATGCATATACTTCACTTTTTTGAGATTGTGTTTTCATGATTTTTTTCACGCTCGGTGGACGCACACTAGGGAATGCAAACCGGTTAACTCGAAAACCGAAAAACCGGTTTTTCGGCATATTTTTAATGATTAAAAAAACCGGTTTATTTTTTCAAGTAACCGGTATTTCGGTTTTTTTTTATTACTTTCAAATGACACTTTTTTTTTAATAAATATTGTTTTAAAACTCTGTTAAGGCTTGATATCAATCGTAGGTTTGTTTATATATACGTGCCATAGTGACAGCGAAACCAACTGTACAGTTTTTCTGTTTAAGATCATTAAAAATTCAGGCCGGCCACGTGTTGTGAGAACAGGTAATGAAATCTCGTAAGGACACAGAAATTCTTATGCACAGATGTTACTCATCATAATATTATCTCCTTAAACAAGTCGCATTTAAAGAAGAGAGTGAAAAGATCAAAATCTTTGTTTGTTCGTTACACTGATGAAAAATTCAGGGATATTCTTGCTTTGGGCGGAGCATCGCCGTGCCCTCGTGTGGGCAATCGGCGGCGGAGACCTCTCGCGCCGGGCCTTGGTTCAGACCATGGTCCGGTGCGAGGATGAGTGGCAGACGTTCGCCGACTTCTACGAAGCAGTAATGCTCGCAAAAGAGGAGGCTGACCGCATCAAGCAACGGCGCTCTCGCAGCCGCCGCCGGGATTCCAATCCCGATTTCCGGCCACCGTACGCGCGGGCTTGCAGACAGTGAGCAATGTGTAGTTCGCTGTCCGGCCATCCGGTAACTGTCCGGACCGAGCCCAAGTCGTCAACGGCGCTCACTGTTCCCGCGCGCCTCAAGGAGTTGTCAGCAAAAGGAGTTGTCGCCTGCCGGGTCGAAGCCTACTGGGGCCAGGGTTATCCGAAAAGGAACTCGAGCTCCGGAATGAAGGCTAGAAGGAACAGGGCGGGCTTTTAGTCAGTAAGAGTCTGACACCGTCTCCTGCTCCGCCCAAGAGCGGGGGTTGTCATTGAATGATTTTTCCCACTATAAAAAGGATGTTCTTGCTACCGATAAGAAAATTATCACAATCAAGGAAAATTACAACAAGCAAAATAATTGGGTGTAAGCTTGTAATTCCAAAGAACACTCTCAACAGTTATCAGAGTCCTGAATGATCATCATGCGGCATCAGTAATGGTTCATTTTCGTGAAAATGGGCTACTCTAACTTCAGCTAAAGAGTATCAAGATACTATCCTAAACGCCATAGCAAAGCCTCTTAAAGCCTCTCTTTTTGATAAAATACTAGGTTTTTTCAGGATGCTTACAACGAGTGTTTCGGACTTCATTAAGGCTGATGATTGACCTTTGACTAGCCCAGACCTCAACCCCTGAACTACAAATTGAGATCTACTATATTAGAGGGCATGGCTTTCACCTAACAATAATTAAGAATTCTTTACAATCAGCGGTGGACAACTTTCCAATGATTACCGTGCGTAAACCGATGACGCGTGGCCTGAACTTAGGCGTTCAGGCCTTGTGTTAAGGGTAACGGTGGATATTTTGAGTAGAGTTAAATTAACTTCTGGCTTAGATTCTCTATATATAACATCATTCTGAGACATTCGTTTTTATGAAGTTATTTTTTTTTTTATCTTTGACAGAATTCATGGCCATATTAAGTATACAGTATATTTTTTCAATAGATAAGTTTTAAAATAATTATTATAAATAATTATTTAGAATTTCACAAGCAAAAAAAGTTAAATTTTTCACTTAAAAATAAATTTCAAAATTAACTAATTTTAAAACCGGTTACCCGGTTAACCGTTTTTTTTTTACAAAACCCGAAAAAAAAACCGGTTTGTAATTTTGGCGGTTTTTGCATTCCCTAACGCACACTAAGAACGTTTGAGCCGGAACTGTTCGACGAGCGGGCCGAAGCGCTCCGAGATATCGTGTCCGTGAGCGGTGTCTATGTGTGCGTTGTGAGAGCGCCCACAGCAGTATGCCCGTAGATTGACTTCTGTACCTACCTAATTTGTGGCTAAGGTATTTGATACGTTCTGGTCTACCCAATTACTGGAGAACACCGATCATAAGTTTCCAATTACTTATAACTGTTATGAAACCTTAGACTCATTAGTTAGGAAAAACAGTGAAGAAACATGGAGTTAATGATTTGTGTTTGTAAGTTATTTTTAGGGTTCCGTACTTAAATGAATAAAAAAAGGTAAAAACGAGACCCTGTTACTGAAACTTCACTCTGTCTGTCTGTCACTAGTTTGTATCTCAGGAACCGTAACAGCTAGACACTTAAAATTTTCCCAAAATTTCCATAGCCGCTATAATAACAAGTACACTAAAAACAGAATAAAATAAATATTTAAATGGGGCTCCCACACTGCAAACGAGATTTTTAGCTCGATATTAATATTTTATTACGGAACCCTCACGAGCGAGCTCGACTCGCACTTGGCCAGGTTTTTCTTTTCCGTCATTTTAACGTTTCTGCCGGTTTGAGTACTTTTTACTTACTACCCCAAATGGTTTTCCTATGGTATTGTTTCGTCAAGTCGTTGAGCTCCTTACTAGTCTCGACTTCCTGAGTCACGAATACTGACAAATGCTGGCACCAATTGGATACTTTTGGTCTACTCAATGTGGTTCTATCCTTGAAGGACCATCTCAGACACATCTGTAAGTCTGTGTTTCCTGATAGCTACCACTTGGGGATCCTTAAGTAAATATTGAATGGGTTGCCTCTAGGCAAGCGTGCTCTATCATAGCATAGCTTACTATCAGGTAAGATAGTGGTAAGATCGAGGAACCTCTCATCTGAATGATCTTGAGCATCAGCGCCGAGTCGCTGGCCTGTCGGTTTTCTATCGTTTACATTTCGAGGTATGTGCGTTAGAATTGCTCACTAGGCCAACGGGCCAGTCAATTTTATATTCGCGGGCAAAACTGCGGACTAAAGCTAGCTGAAAATAACAAACATTTCCTAACAAAAGTAACCACTTTTCTCTCCACAAGTCCAGTTAAATGAATTGGAAGCTGGACACAGATTCAATAGAGCTAATTGTGTGTCGCTTGCTAGGAGACTAATTATGTTATGTGGGGGGAAGTGGGGGAACCGTTGCCCAGGGGGTGACCGCCCCGACTGACGAGGTGTATGTCGTGGGTTTGAACCCAGGTCGCTCTTTGCTTTTAATGCCTTGTTCACACGTACCGAGTAAAAAGGCGAGACAGTAAAAAGTTACTCGGCCGAGACAGTGATAATATAATATAATACTCCACAACTATCACACAACGCCGTCTCGTCCCAAGCTAAACAGAGCTTGTGTTATGAGTACTAGACAACTGATAGACCTACTTATATATTTCTAAATACATACATATTATAGACAAATTACACCCAGACACAGAACAAATGATCGTGCTCATCACACAAACATTTGTCCTAAGTGGGAATCGAACCCACGACCTCCGGCATAGCAGTCAGGGCCACTAAACACTAGACCAACAGACCTGTCTGCAGTGATGTAAGCGAGTTGTAGAGATAAGCACCAGACCGAGCACACGGCGCTGGGTTTACACGTACCGAGTACTCGGCTGAGAGCACTGTCTCGCCTGTTTACTCGGTACGTGTGATCAAGGCATTAGTGTTCAGTAACCCAATGGGTAAAACGGAACCCTATTACTAATCGCTATCCGTCCGTCAGTTTTTTATTATTTTTTATTATTGACTAGCTTTTGCGCGCGGCTTCGCCCGCGTACATAAAAGACCTTCCCTCTTTCTCCCCCTTTTGTCACTTTTTTTTTTTCATAAAAAATTAGCCTATGTCCATCCCAACTATCTCTGTATCAAAATTTATCAAAATCGGTTTTGCCATGTAGGCGTGAAGACGTAACAAACAAACAAACTCACTTTCGCTTTTATAATATTAGTAAGGATAGGCTCGCGTTTGACCACCATCTCACCTGATGGTAAGCGATGATGTGGCCGACGACGACGCTGTGTATATAAGTATCTGTCCGTCTGTCACCAAGCTACATCTCATGAAATTTTCACAGATTATTGAGAGAGTATATCTGTTGCCGCTATAACAAAAAACCAGCCAAGAGCGTGTCGGGCCACGCTCAGTGTAGGGTTCCGCAGTTTCCTGTCCGTCACAGTAAGCGTACCCACTTATGAGTTTAAAAAAATGCTTGCATATACGATTATATTACAAACTTAGTCCAGAAATTATTTCGTAGAACCTTTTTGTCTTTTTTGTACAAAAACTGTTCTTTCCATCAAGTTCAAAATGATTTTCCTAGAAAGTCCTTATAAAGTTCTACTTTTCAGATTTTTTTCATTTTTTCTAAACTTATGGTTTTAAAGTTAGAGGGTTAGAGACACATTGTTTTTTTTACTTTTGGAGCGATTATTTCCGAAATTATTGACAATATCAAAAAATGATTTTAGTAAACCCCTATTCATTTTTAAATACCTATCCAACAATATGTCACACGTTAGGGTTGAAATTAAAAAAAAATCATTTCCCACTTTACATATAGGGGGGCTACCCTAATAAAACATTTTTGTCCAATTTTTATTTTACCACTTTGTCGGCGTGATTGATATATATATATATATATATTGGTACCAAATTTCAGCTTTCTAGTGCTAACGGTCACAGAGATTAAGCGAGGACGGACAGTCGGACAGACAGACATGGCGAAACTATAAGGGTTCCTAGTTGACTACGGAACCCTAAAAATACTAAAAAACAGAATAAATAAATATTTAAGGGGGATCCCGTACAACAAACACTATTTTTTGCCGAATTTTCCTAAGGATGGTACGGAAGCCTTCGAGTCCAACTCCTACTTGGCTAGTTTTTTTTTATTATGAAGTACCTCTTTTAATGCTGTATTTAAAAAAAAAACCGGTCCAGAAGCACACACATCTCGATGTTAAATCTTTTATATCAGTGCATCCGCTATGTTGGTGGGGAGACGATTTATCAACGGGATTCAAAGCAGCTAAGATAAGTGACAGATTTGATGCATCGCTCCTGAGTAGCGAGTGGAAGTGAGCGTGTACAAAATAGGTACAGAAGACAATCTCACGTATGTACTTCACTTTTTAGGGTTCCGCAGCCAAATGGCAAAAAACGGAACCCTTATAGATTCGTCATTTCTGTCTGTCGGCCTGTCTGTCTGTCCGTCCGTATGTCACAGCCATTTTTTTTCGAAACTATAAGAGCTATACTGTTGAAACTTGGTAAGTAGATGTATTCTATTATTATATGTGTGCACTAGCTTCTGACGTTTTATAAGTTCCCATGCATAGGTGAAATAAAAAACTTTTGACTTTTGACTTTTATTCTGTGAACCGCATTAAGATTTTCACACAAAATAGAAAAAAAGCAATAAATTTTGGGGGTCGCCATACTTAGAACTGAAACTCAATTTTTTTTTTTTCGTCTTACCCATACGTGTGGGGTATCTATAGATAGGTCTTCAAAAATGATATTGAGGTTTCTAATATAATTTTTTTTCTAAGCTGAATAGTTTACGCGAGAGACATTTCCAAAGTAGTAAATTCCTTCCTGTAACTTCTAAAACAAGAGAATGATAAAATTAAAAAAAATATATATGATGTACATTACCATGCAAACTACCAACGAAAATTAGTTTGAACGAGATCTAGTACGTAGTTTTTTTTTTAATACGTCATAAATCTAAAAAAAAATACAATATTATTAAAACATCGATCAAAGTTACAAATAACTACAAGAACTTTTATATTATGTCACTTGCTGCTACGGAACCCTCCATGGGCGAGTCCGACTCGCACTTGGCCGGTTTTATACCTACGCTAGGTGATCGCACACACGTCAGCGCGCTGCGCCGAACTGTATAAGCGCGATTGAGCCGAGATATCGTGTCCGTGAGCGGTGTCTATGTGTGCGTTGCTCGAGCTCGCTTTGTATGTAGATTGACTTCTGTACCTATCTATTTTGTGGTAGCGAGTAGTTGTGAGCATGTATGCGAGACTGAGGAAGTTATGAAATGTGTGTACTTATGTAAGATGCTTAAGGCCAGGTTCTACTCATTTTGAACTTTTTTGAGCCTCTGGAAATCCATAAATGTAAAAAAAAAACATGAAAAATAATTTTATTTAAATCTATATACAGGGTTATTCGTAAAACACTGACAACCGCTGAGGACTATGTTACTAACATCATAAATCCGCTAAGAACGGATTTTACGAAACTCAGGTAGAGTTTCCTAAGGGGGCACAACGGGGGTCCTAAGTTTATGTGGAGTAACCTACTTCTAAGGTGGCGAAGCCGGGGGCAGAAGCTACACAATACACAACAATATAAACATAACACAACATAACATATATATTGATTGACAATATAACTAATCGTTAAGCAAAAATCAAAATCTTATATATAAAATTCTCGTATCACAGTTTTCGTTGCAATACAGGAGTATGGCAACGAAAACTGTGACACTAAAAAACTGTGATAATAAAAAAAAAAAAAATTAGGCGGTACGAAGTTCGCGGGCACAGCTAGTATGATATAAATTTGATAGCTTGATAAAAAAAAAAAAACTGGACAATTGCGAGTTGGACTCGCGCACTGAGGGAAAGTACAATTCACGGAGTCTCAAAGATTATTCCGAACCGCAAAAAAAAAAAAGTTTTCTGACGTTTACTGTTTCACAACAAATTTACTGTTTTCTGATTTATTCCTATAATTGTGCTATAAGACCTTGCTTTATGCCAAATTTCAGTATTCTGGGTCAACGGGAAGTACCCTATGAATCTTTTAGATCAAAATATACGTTTATATGCGATTTATGTCGCAAAAAAACGTCGGCGCAGCTTGAAGGGACCTCAGACTCGAGTATATGGTTTTAATTTCAACTCGATACCTCTACGCGTTCTCGAGATAAATTCAATTAATTTATTTCAGGCATCTAGGCCCATAAACGTTTTACACATTTTAACATACTTATAAAATATAATAATAATACAATAAAAATCATATAGCATTGCATAAGTAAATGTTAAAAAATAAAAAATGCAATAAAATTAAATTCATAAAGATTAAAATACAATAAAATTCATAATTCATGTCAAAATTAATTTAAAAATACAATAATACAATAAGTTAATGTCAAAAAATAAGAATGAAAAAAAAAAAACAATCAAAATTACAATATTACACTACTGCACAGATACCAGGATTAATAACACCTGCTCAACGAACTTGCCTGAACAAGTCTGCTGCAGCAATGTAGCATGTAGGCACAGTCCAGCCTGTCAGCAGCAATCAACGCCAGGACTGTGTTGGAGGAATGGTCTTGACAGACAGACAGACACGTGTGGAGTTCACACAAAATGCTCAGTGACTGCAACCGGCTCTTAAGCTTCGTGTGTAGTGAACAGAGTGCCTAGTCGGAGTTCTGTAGCGTACTCGATTGCGTTTACGTAAACGTTCACTTATTTATGTCAAATGGTTTATAAAACTGGGCATTTGGCGACTCTGTTCAATATCGCATCATTTGCTGAGATTAGCCTTTTGGCCTCGCATAGTGTGCACAAGTCTTTTATTTTTAATCTTTTAATATTGTTTTCTTTTTTAGGGTTCCGTAGTCAACTAGGAGCCCTTATAGTTTCGCCATGTCTGTCTGTCCGTCTGTCTGTCTGTCTGTCTGTCCGTCTGTCTGTCTGTCCGTACTCGCTTAATCTCTGTGACCGTTAGCACTAGAAAGCTGAAATTTGGTACCAATATGTATATCAATCACGCCGACAAAGTGGTAAAATAAAAATTGGAAAAAAATGTTTTATTAGGGTAGCCCCCCTATATGTAAAGTGGGAAGTGATTTTTTTTTTAATTTCAACCCTAACGTGTGATATATCGTTGGATAGGTATTTAAAAATGAATAGGGGTTTACTGAAATCATTTTTTGATAATGTCAATAATTTCGGAAATAATCGCTCCAAAAGTAAAAAACAATGTGTCCCCCCCCCCTCTAACTTTTGAACCATAAGTTTAGAAAATATGAAAAAAATCTGAGAAGTAGAACTTTATAAGGACTTTCTAGGAAAATTATTTTGAACTTGATGGAAAGAACAGATTTTGTACAAAAAAGACAAAAGGGTTCTACAAAATAATTTCTAGACTAAGTTTGTAGTATAATCGTAGCAAGCATTTTTTTAAACTCATAAGTGGGTACACTTTATTGTGACGGACGGGAAACTACGGAACCCTACACTGAGCGTGGCCCGACACGCTCTTGGCCGGTTTTTTTTATTTTAAGTTAAGAAGTATTATTTAAGTTATTAAGTATTTATAGATTAAGTAGCTACTTTTTATTTTATTAACATGTGTCCTGTCTCAATTTTTTTTTCTTTCTTTCTTAAATCCTCGAGTGTAACAGCCGTGATGTTATGTTATATCCTCATTAACAAATCATTCACACAGTTGCTCACACACCCGGAATGGACGCAGTCATCCGCACATTCGAACGATATTTCTTTACCTACTGTCTTCGTGCATTCATGTCTTGCTTGTTTGTGTCTACACAAGTGTGTATAGGTTTAAAGTCGGCCATCCACTGTTTTGTATACGATTTTTTAACCGACTTCAAAAAGGAGAAGGTTATATTTTTTTATGTAAGTATGTCACAGAACTCGTTACAAAATCATAACAGAACATCGTAAAAATCAGAAAACAGTAACGTTTACAAATAGACCAATAAATAACAGGCACTTTTGAATTGTCAAAATGTCGGTCAATCAAAAAAAAGTGTAGCTAAACACGTTCCAAAACTTCATGGACACTTTTTTAAATCATAATATGAGTTGCACACATAATTTTTATCGCTTCTATAATCGTCCTTCAACTCTTCAAAGATCCCTGATGGATCTATTTGACTGGCCTGTTGGTCTAGTAGTTAGTGGCCCTGACTGCTATGCCACAGGTCGTGGGTTCGATTCCCACCCAGGACAAATGTTTATGTGATGAGCATGATCATTTGTTCTGTGTCTGGGTGTATTTTATCTATAATATGTATGTATTTAGAAATATATAAGTATGTTTATCAGTTATCTAGTAACCATAACACAAGCTCTGCTTAGCTTGGGACTAGACGGCTTTGTGTGTTAGTTGTGGAATATTATTATTATTATTTCGGCCCTGGCTTCAGGTTCCCTTGGCATTCACGTCCGATTATAATTTAGGTATCTTCAAGCCTAGAGTGAATAGGCTCTTAATAAACTAGTGCGCCTCACCATCAGAGATTGCATCACTGCTTACCATCAGGTGGGATCGCAGACTATCACTACTTTATATCATACATAATTTATTATTTATTTAATCTTCATGCAACACAAAGTACATAGGCACCAAAATAATCAGCCTTATAATGTAATATTCCCACTGTTGAGACTCAAGCTTACTCTTTACGTAAGTAAAGTTCCTGGCTGAGTTTAAACCCGCGACCTACAACTCGTAATTCGAGACCATTACCATTGGGCGACCTCTGTTCTCAAACTAAAATTTATATTATTAAAAAAAAGGTTTCCTGTGTCTCTTTTGAACAATTCCGCAGCTTTGGCATAGCTTGCTATGGTGCAGTACCTTAACGCATATCGTCTTGTGAATGACTTGACATGTTTGAGCTTGCTGTCTTCACACTGACACGATGATAAGTTGTGACGGAAGAGAACGGGTCAGTAGAAACGTTACATAGAACTTAGAACGTTACACATTATATGCCCTTCTAATACATCCTAAAATAGGTCTTTGAAAACCGATTTTTTTTTACTTTCCTTGGTCCTTTTGTATACAAGTTAAATAGAAAATTAAGTATAATATACACCGTTAAATTTTAATCCTTTTAATTCCGTGGAGGGTCCATCCGGTAAATGAAACACTATCGATTTGTTAAGAGCTGAGCGAGTCCAATGACCTGTAGTTAGTTTGTACGCAACTCCGATTACTACCTACAGGTCATTGGGCTCACTCAGCTGACGTTATCTTAAAGAAATGAATTTCGTACATGCGTAAATTAATACGAGTTTTGAAAAAAAATTACCTACTTTATTTTTTTAATTTTAATGATAAATCGTCCAGCGTCCTACTAGCAGGACTTTCAGTCCTTCCGGTAGGACGCACCTTTTTTAATGAATACTACGTGAACGGTCCAGCTGGCAGGATTTGTAAAAAAACAAGTAGATGGTCAGTCTCTTTCTGATTGTAGGAGTGTTTGTTTCATCGTTCTAGCATTAGTGTGAGCGAAATGGCTACGATATTTAGACGCGGAGATCGCGTGAGTTCGCTAGCATCGCACTACGATGCGCCGGGAACGAATAACGCCAGGAGTCGTCAACAATTAGGTGATGAATTTGCAACATCTTAATGTTATGGCCGACATTTTATTACCAAAACCGTTTTGTACACCACAAAAAACAACAGAAAGCCAGCTGATATATATATAGAAAGAAACACAATAACTTTTTCCCGCGTCCACGTAGACGAAACCGCGGTAAAGTATTGAATGGTATAATACTTTATAAAACAAAAATTGAATTCTACAATCGTAATTACAACATTGAGCACCTACCAAAAGTATATATAAACATATCAATATATTATAAAAATAAATACACGTTACCTACCTTACCTTACTGTTATTTATAAACACAACAACATAACTTTTCGTTTATTTCAAATAAATAAATAATTAAAAGTGGGTAGTTCAAAATGTTTGTTTCCCCTGATTTAGTGATTCGTCTGAGTCGTCCTGCCAGCAGTCGGCGTACTGCCAGAAGGACGTGCGTCAATTTTCATACAAATTAAAGTCCTGCTAGTAGGACTTTAAAAGTCCTTCCAGAAGAGCTTCTAGAAGGACATTTTTTTGGACGATTTATCATTAACTTTCATTTTGGGTCTCTCTAAGTTCAACACAGAACACAACAGATCAAAGCGGGCATTAGGCGCCAGCGCACAGATGGGTGCGGGAGCAAAAACCTCTCAATCACCTGGATGGCCCGGTGACCATGATTTGTGCGGACAAACAACTGACATAACAAGCTTGTAACTTTGTGATTTTTTATGATGCAGTTATAACATTTTGTATATAGATTATTTACATAAAAATAATGGACACGTGTTTCGGATTTCGTTTATATTGAAACTAATGTTGCAAGTATACAAATTAAATTACTATAGCTGTAAGAAGAGTATTAACCGAATTCTCCTAAGCATATCTTTTGTAGACACAGAAGACCTACTCGGTCTTCTGTGTCTACAAAAGATATCTATAAATAAAACGCGCCATATCTTTTCTTGTAATTGAGTTTCGTTCTTAATCATAAGGCTGTCCACAGGAGCGAAGCGAGGCTGCGGAGCGGAGAAACGGAGAAAAATTAACCAATAAGATTGCACAAAATCAGAGGAGTGGAGATTTATTTATTTATTTAATCTTCATGCAACAAAAAGTACATAGGCGGACTTAATGCCTTAGGCATTCTCTACCAGTCAACCTAGGGTGGTGAAGATTTCCTCCTGGCTCGCCTCTCAATTGTCTGAAGTGCATCAAACCTTAATTAATTTGTCTATTTTAAGCTAAGTGGTCGGCGAGCAATGGGTAGCTCGCTGTCCGACGTCCGGTAACTGTCCGGACCGAGCCCAAGTCGTCGACAGCGCGCACTGTTTCCGCGCGCTTCAAGGAGTTGTCAGCAACAGCAGGGGCCCAGCTGGGTCGAAGTCTTCTGGAGCAAGGGTTATCCGAAAGGGAAGCTCGGCCCCGGTACAAAAGGCGAGAACGAACGGTTTGAGTTTTTTGGTCAGTAAGAGTCTGATTCTATCTTTCGCTCCGCCCAAGGGCGGGGGATGTCATTTGGGTGATTTTAACCCACCAAAGTGGAGATTTTCTCCTGGCTCGTCTCTCAGTTATTTCAAGTGCAAAAAACCTTAATTAGTCTATTTTAAACTAAGACTTTCCAGGTAACTATTGATTATTCAGTTCAGCAGCTGTGACCGACATACACTGCCTTATCAGGTAAACATATCAGTGACAAGAGTTAACCCAGTTTGGTGAAGTATTTAGTAAAATCAACATGAAAATAAGCCGAGATAAATCTTAGGATATCCTAGATTTTAAGCCGTGTTAAAAGACGTTTTTCTAATTTATTATTAACTTACTAGCTGAACTAGCAAACTTTGTACTACCAGTCAATGAATGTAGCATATATTTCGATATATTCAACCGATTGCGATGAAACAAAGCCTAAGTAATATACCAAGTTACAAACAATTTTTATGTATAAAAGTTATTTACATTGATTTCGTAAATTTTACGTGATGCGCGCACAACTAAAAACTTCTAAAGTTTTTTTTAAGCTATTGCATAGCTTCTATCGCGAGCCTTGAGCGTGGAGACCGAATCCAGAAATTCCGTAACGAAAATAACCTTACACCCCCCACTCATTTGTTTTTTGAGCGTGGTGACCGATAAGAAAACAAATGAGTGAACAATCAATCAAAATTCAATTCAATGTGTAAAAGTGTAACTTCAAAGAAAAAAAACAAAGGAAAAAAAATACTGCATAAATAAAATAAATAAATAATTATAATTGCATAAGTTGATAAAAATGCTATGCAATAGCTTTACCGCGGCAGTCCCCGAGTGCCACACGTCTTTTGTTTTTTTTTTTTATATGTATATTTTTTATTATTTGGTCGGGGCTTTCTACAAGTTGGACCGATAACGTATGGCTCTGAAACGTAGTTGCCCACAATGGCTTTGGGGCCCAAGTCTGCTATTTTTATAAATTCGTCATTCGAACACGATCCCATTGTCATTTTGCTAAAAGTTCCTAATCTGCTAATTCATAATGATCGATCATTGATCGGTCAATGGTCTCGTAATAGAGTTGCGGTAAAATGACATTATCGAGCTTATTAAAAGCAATGACTGCACAATGACGTTCTTATGGTAGGTCACAGATCAAAGGAACAGTCAAAATTGTTGGAGAAAATAGAAACATACGAAGCTAAAAATTCTGACAGTAAGGTGACCTTCTATTACTGTGACATCTACTTCTCCGGACGAATTATTTCGATTCGTCGGCACATTCCATTGTCAAGCAATTTCTCAGAAATCGATGTAGCGATTTGAATGGAACTTTTTATTTATAATGTTACTTTGCATGTCTCAACTGTAGTTATGTAACAATATTTATGTATGCTGTGTCAGATTTCGGGTAGGAAGGGACACGAGTGAGTAGTAGTACAAAATAGCTAGGTACTTCACTTTTTAACACTCTTATATTAGCTTCACCTGTATGTTTGTAACCAACGCCTTTGAGCTCGATTTTGGGCGATCAGATTTTCTTCAAACTTTGCACACCCATCAAAGACTGATGACAATACAATAATCCGTTTTTTTTTTAATGAAAAATAAAAATATAGTTTAAAAAAACTAAAAAAAAAAACACGCTTTTATAGTATATCAAACTAAAAAGTGTAAAATAATTTTCAATATAGGTAGAAAATAATAATAATGAACGAAAAATATTAATATCATTGTGAAAAAAGCGTGGGGCGCTTTATGCCATATTTTTCGTTAATTATGTGTATATCTACGCTCGATGGACGCACACTAATGAGCGTTTGAGTCGGAACTGTTCGACGAGTGGTCTGAGACGCTCCGAGATATCGTGTCCGTGAGCGGTGTCTATGTGTGCGCTGCTCGAGCGCGCTTTGTATGTAGATTGATTTCTGTACCTATCTATTTTGTGGTTGTAGTCAGTGAAAGGTTGACACACTCTCTCGCTCCAGAATAGGAGGAGTTACTTGATTTTCCTACCTTATCTGCCCAAAAAAATTAAAAACCGTGACAAGTGCGAGTCGCCACTTGACCTGTTTTTTTTTATGTGTGTATTAAAAATATGTCCCTACTTAAAAATGTTAAAATATACAAGTATGGTTGTATATAATGAAAATGAATATAAGAAATAATTATAATATTCCACAATTTATTATCACACAACACCGCGCCGTCTAGTCTCAAGCTAAGCAGAGCTTGTGTTATGAGTACTGGACAACTGATAAACACATTTATATATTTCTAAATACATACATATTATAGATAAATTATACCCAGATACAGAACGAATTAATGATCGTGCTCATCACATAAACATTTGTCCTGGGTGGGAATCGAACCCACGACCTGTGGCATAGCAGTCAAGCCCACTAACCACTAGACCAACAGGCCAGCCAAATATTTGTAATTTCTATTAATTTCTAACATTACACAGCATTGCTTTATTTTAGTTCGAAGGGTGTCGAAGTAATTACAGACGAAGAGAAGGTATACTTCACTCGGAACTTATGTAACCCCCACAGGAACCCCAGTGCGCAAGCAACGAGGTGTTGAAGTTTGTATGGAAGTTAATTTGACAGCTGTCAATCGTCACTCGTGACGGTTGTCGGAGTTGTTCGTGTGGTTCCGTCTTGCGGCCGATCTGAAGTTTTAGTTTCGAGTTTTTTGAATTTAGAATTTGTAAGTAAATGTTCTAAATTCGAACGGAATGAGTTCGGATCCACCTTGTAGGATGACTTCCAACGCTGCGTCTTCCGGTACGCGATCGCCACTCCAGAACCTTTCGGAACCAACTTCATCAAGCCATCTGTTCTGCAAGCAATGTGCCCTGCCCATTGCCACTAAAGTTTGGCAATTCTTCGAGCTATGTCGGCAACTTTAGTTTTCCTGTGGATATCTTCATTTTTTATTCGATTACGCAAGGAAACCCCGAGCATAGCCCTTTCCATTGCTCTTTGGGTGACTTTAAGCCTTCTGATGAGGCCCATTGTGAGCGACCACGTTTCGGAGCCATATGTCATCACTGGCAACACGCAATCCTTATTCTTTTTTTTCTTATGGCATATTATTGTTATTACTTTGGCAGTAACAACTTCAAGAGTTTGAGTTTTGACTGGAATGTTGGTCTAGTGGTTAGTGGCTCTGACTGCTATGCTGCAGGTCATGGCTTCGATTCCCACCCAGGACAAATGTTTATATGATGAGCATGAACATTTGTTCTGTGTCTGGGTGTAATTTATCTATAATATGTTTGTATTTAGAAATATATAAGTATGTTTATCAGTTGTCTAGTACTCATAACACAAGCTCTGCTTAGCTTGGGACTAGACGGCGCTGTGTGATAGTTGTGGAATATTATTATTAATTACTTTACTTGTAAATAAGTTCGTAAACATAAACATACATACATCCCCACAACACCAAAATTATTTGTACTATTACAAATATCCTACACTACATTCTAACACTATGCCTCTCTCTGTCTACCCACAGCGATGTAACCAACGTGCGAGCGAGACAGAAGTATAGGGAAGGAATGCGATGAATGCCAGTAAATCACTTAACGGCTAGGGATGTGCCTTTGTCGATGAATTTAGTGTTGTTATAAGTAATGTTTCCTTTGTTTTTGTCGGTATTTATAGAGTGTGTGTAGTCGTTTAAATGACGGAATTTGAAGTTTTATTTAGAAATGATTTTTTTTTTCTATTTGAATTTTTTTTTGTAGAATTTGTACAAACCTACATAGTCTGCGATTTGTGTATGCAAATTCAATATTGCTGCTGTTTTTAGGATTCCGTAGACAAAGGTTAAAATGGGACCCTATTACTACGAAAACTCCGCTGACCGTTCGTCTGTCAACAGGCTATATCTCATGAACCGTGGTAGTTAGACAGTTGAAATTTTCATAGATGAAAACAATAAACTATGTTTTACCAAATCTAGACCACTAATTAGGCACTGTACACGCCTTTTTTTGAGTACTTAACCACAAATGAATTATAAAAAATTAACTTTGATAGGTACACAGCCGATGTAAATTAACTTTTTTTTATTCCTGCCCTTATCCCATATTACTTGGGGTCGGCGCAACACACTTTTTTCTTCCATTCTGTCCTGTCACCCGTCAAACTATCACTAACTCCCTTTTCTTTCATATCACTCCTCACACAATCCATCCATCTTTTCTGAGCTCTTTTATCCATACATACATATAAATAAAATTGGAGTGTTTGTTTGTAATATTGAAATAACTGTTTTTTTACTACATAAACATGAATATACGGTACATACACCAAAATAACAATTTTTAGGGTTCCGTAGCCAAATGGCAAAAAACGGAACCCTTATAGATTCGTCATGTCTGTCTGTCTGTCTGTCTGTCTGTCTGTCTGTCTGTTTGTCCGTCCGTATGTCACAGCCACTTTTTTCCGGAACTATAAGAGCTATACTGTTGATACTTTGTAAGTAGATGTATTCTGTGAACCGCATTAAGATTTTCACATAAAAATAGAAAAAAAGCAATAAATTTTGGGGGTCCCCATACATAGAACTGAAACTCAAATTTTTTTTTTCATCAAACCCATCCGTGTGGGGTATCTATGGATAGGTCTTCAAAAATGATACTGAGGTTTCTAATATCATTTTTTTCTAAACTGAACAGTTTGCGCGAGAGACACTTCCAAAGTGGTAAAATGTGTGTCCCCCCCCCTCTAACTTCTAAGATAAGAGAATTATAAAACTAAAAAAAATATATGATGTACATTACTATAAAAACTACCAACGAAAATTGGTTTGAACGAAATCCAGTAAGTAGTTTTTTTTTAATGCGTCATAAATCTAAAAAAATACACTATTATTAAAACATCGATCAAAGTTACAACACATTACAAGAACTTTTATATTATGTTACTAGCTGCTACGGAACCCTTCATGGGCGAGTCCGACTCGCACTTGGCCGGTTTTTTAAATTTTTGTCTGTCTATCTGTTTGTCCGAGCTAATCTCTGAAATGGCTGGACTTTTTTTGGCAGATAGCTGATGTAATAAGGAGTAACTTTTATTTTAACTCTTCGAATGCCGTAATTAGAGACACAATAGAAAGACAATTGCTTATGTCGAACTGTGTAACATAAGGCATTCAAAAGGTTAAAGGCTACTATTATTTTAGAAAAAAATAAATTCAAAATCCTGTAGTCCACGCGCACGAAGTCGCGGGCACAGCTAGTTTAGCATATGATTTGTATTTAGTAACAATAATATACGCATATTAAACGTTATGTCAATCATGAAATATCTTGTTCCCTCACTAGCATTAAATCCGTTCGTGCATGACATCACTAGTCACAATGCGACGCATGCTCTTAATGGTTGTGTCTAACGAACTGTTGATAGTATCTGTGATGCTGGAGAGATCACCAACAATTTGGACAGGGCTTTCGATATGGCATCTGGCTTTGTTAGCGATGGAAGAGATAATAAATAATAATAATAATATTCCACAACTATCACACAACGCCGTCTAGTCCCAAGCTAAGCAGAGCTTGTGTTATGAGTACTAGACAACTGATAAAAATACTTTTAAATTTGTAAATACATACTTACATATTTTAGATAAATTGCACCCAGACATAGAACAAATGGTCATGCTCATCACACAAATATATGTCCTGGGAGGGAATCGAACCCATGACCTCTGGCATAGAAGTCAGGCCACTAACCACTAGACCAAAAGGCCAGTCAGAAGTCAAAGTCAAAAGTTTTTTATTGCACATAGGCCTACATGGGCACTTATAAAACGTCAGAAGCTAGTGCAGAGATGAAAGGGACTCGGTTTGCTCGGTGTGGATGTTGCAGCTAACACCGTTGAATTTTGATCGTTTTAATCCCGTGGAGGGTCGATGTACCGGTACATGAAACACTATCAATTTGTAAAGATAAAATTAAAAAATTACATTACCGTTTTTTTAAAACTCGTATCAATTTACACATGTACGAAATTAATTTCTTTAAGAAAACGTCAGCTGAGCGAGTTCAATGACCTGTAGGTAATTAGTACGCAACGCCGACTACTACCTACAGGTACTTGGACTCGCTCAGCGATCGATACAACGATCAAAATTTAACGGGGTGTATACAAACTTATTTTTAGTATACCTGTCTAGTAATTTTATGTAAAGAATCTATGTATAAAGGACATTTTTCGTCTTCCATACATAGCTCGCCTAAGTTCCAACAGGGAGGTGTATTGAATCAAAAAATAATAACACCGAGGATTATGACGAAAGTGATCAAGTGAATAGGTACTTTTTAAAATGTTTTCTAAATTAAAAAGTGTCCGTTCTATTGAAATATTTGTAATGTATATTATTAAAAGAACTATTTATTACATTAAATGTTTCATGCGTGTTGGTTCATAGGCCATTTTTTTCAATGTCCTTTCAAAACTTTACTATGAAAAATCACAAAGTTATAAGCCAGTTATGGTACCTAGTTGGCGACATAAACTCATGGTCACCGGGCCATTGATGTAACTAAGGGGTTGTTTTGCTCCTTCAATCAGCTGTGCGCTGAATGCCCGCTATGACCTGCCGTGACCTGTGTTGTACTTAGTGTCGGTGGTGTCCAACTTGAGACCTTTTTTTAAAAAAATATTTTAATATGAAAAAAATATAACATGGTGTAAAAATATTGGAATTGATTCAGTTATAGATTCTGAACTAACTTTAAACACGTTTCACATGTACAAAAAATAATCTACACTAATATAATAAAGAGATAGTTTGTTTTTTTAAGCTATTGCATAGCTTCTATCGCGGGCCTTGAGCGTGGAGACCGAATCCAGAAATTCCGTAACGAAAATAACCTAACACCCCCCACTCATTTGTTTTTTGAGCGTGGTGACCGATAAGAAAACAAATGAGTGAACATTCAATCAAAATTCAATTCAATGTGTGAAAGTGTAACTTCAATTAAAATCAAAGAAAAAAAAAACAAAGGAAAAAAATACTGCATATTATAAATAAAATAAATAAATAATTATACTTGCATAAGTTGATAAAAATGCTATGCAATAGCTTTACCGCGGCAGTCCCCGAGTGCCACACGTCTTTTTTTTGTTTGTCACGGGTAATCTCTGGACGGGCTTACGGACAGTGAGCAATGGGTCGCTGTCCGGCCGTCCGGTAACTGTCCGGACCAAGCCCAAGTCGTCGACGGCGCGCACTGTTCCCGCGCGCCTCAAGGAGTTGTCAGCAACAGCAGGGACCCAGCCGGGTCGAAGCCTACTGGGGCCAGGGTTATCCGAAAGGGCGCTCAAGCTCCGGTATGAAGGCTAGAAGGAACCGGGTTTTAGTCAGTCAGTCTGACACTATCTCCCGCTCCGCCCAAGAGCGGGGGATGTCATTGGATGATTTTTTCCCACCACAAAAAAAAGGTAATCTCTGGAAGCACTGGTCCGATTGCAAGAAATTTTTCACCGAGAGAAAGCTGCTTTATTCCTGAGTGACATATTTTATGTACGTGGGCGAAGCTGCGGGCAAAGGCTAGTGTTGTATATGTAAAAACAAATAGTAGGTAAACATTTTTAAGTAAAGGTTTCATACATGTTGATCCAAAGCTCAACATGTAAGAAACTTTTTCTTAGCTCTATTTTTACAAAGTCCTTTTTGAAAGACTTTGTAACTAAAACGTTGCCCACCCCTGCGTGAAACTTGATCTAGAGATGTTATCTCATGGCATGGCTAGTTCGTTTATTATTACGACCTCCTACCTTATAGGGAGCGGCAGAATTCTAGGCATACGGAGTACCCGACTTTTTTATAGGATCCTGCGTTGGTACTAAAATCTAACTTTTTAAGCCATTGCATAGCTTCTATCGCGGGCCTTGAGCGTGGAGACCGAATCCAGAAATTCCGTAACGAAAATAACCTAACAACCCTCCACTCATTTGTTTTCTTATCAGTGCTTCCAGAGATTACCTTTTTTATGGTGGGAAAAAATCATCCAATGACAACCCCCGCTCTTGGGCGGAGCGGGAGATAGTGTCAGACTGACTGACTAAAACCCCGTTCCTTCTAGCCTTCATACCGGAGCTCGAGCGCCCTTTCGGATAACCCTGGCCCCAGTAGGCTTCGACTCGGCTGGGTCCCTGCTGTTGCTGACAACTCCTTGAGGCGCGCGGGAACAGTGCGCGCCGTCGACGACTTGGGCTTGGTCCGGACAGTTACCGGACGGCCGGACAGTGAGCTACCCATTGCTCACTGTCCGCAAGCCGCGCCTACGGTGGACTCTTGTCACACCAAATTTTTAATTAGTAAGTACTAATACTTAAAACATGTGTATACCTAAAGGGCTTATACATCTACACATATAAATAAAATTGGAGTGTCTGTTTGTAATATTGAAATAACTGTTTTTTACTACATGCATATGAATATATAAACGGTACACACACCAAAATATCATTTTTTACAATTTTTGTCTGTCTGTCTGTCTCTCTGTTTGTCCGGGCTAATTTCTGAAATGGCTGGACCGATTTTGACGGGACTTTTTTGGCAGGTAGCTGATGTAATAAGGAGTAAGGCTATTTTTATTTTAGAAAAAATAAAATAAATTGAAAATCCTGTAGTCCGCGCGAACGAAGCCGCGGGCACAGCTAGTAAATAATATTCATAAACAGTAAAGTTACTAGCGTTTGTTTATATCCTAAAATGGCACTCAATTTATGGAAATATTGTACAGGCTAGTTTATGAATGAATAAATGGCGATGTATTTTCTATTAGCAATTGTTATGAATGATTTGTTCTATTATGAATTTACCAATTATAACAAATTATTGTGGACAATTTTGGAATTTTATTTTTTTGTTTTTAACTTCTGAAATATAATCAATCAGTAACGGGTACGCATACAGTCCATTTTTTTGTACCAATTAAAAAATAATGATGTATACTAAAAAAAATGTTGTATAAATAAATGATATCGATAACTAGAACCACATCACTAAAACAGGCATTTGATATAGTGTCAAACAAATCATTACGAAATTAACAGAGAATTGTAAAGGAATAGATAAATCATTATGTACTAAATTAGTCACGTTAGGTACTTTGAAACCTAAGTTGCTAGGTATGGTCGTGAGAATGAGGTCTTACATAATTCTGTGGCCTTGGGCTGACATTTTTAACGTATTTTGTACAATAGTTTAAGGCTTATAGTCCCTTGAACCATTTGACCAAAATTATGTGGACGCAACTCTCGCACTCGACTAGGCGGCAGTACGCAAATCTGTGCATTTATTTGCGGCCAGCAGCGCCCGGAAAGCCCTTTAAATCCATTTTCTCTGCGAGATATTGATTGATTTACATATGCAATGTTCACTTTGAAGAATATTTAACCATCAATTTTTATGTGTAAAAATGTTTCTAAAGGTCCAAGCAGTTTCGAAGGAGTAGGGAAAAGTTGCATAAAGTTGCGAAATTGCTAAATATTTTTTTTTGACAAAAGAATTAATTGCACGAAAAAATCAAATGTTGATATTATTGTTCATGAATCTATAATAAACATATTTTTTTTTCAAACCAATTGACCTAGCCGTTACGGAGGAGTAAGCCTCAGAAAATCACTGTTTTATGGCACTTTTCGGGCGCTTGGCCCTTAAGTAAACGTCAATGTACATATTAAAATTTTGACTGGCCTGCAGGCTTACTCTTGAGTTCAATTCCGATCGGTCCACATTGAGATTGTGACGTTTCGTACCCTTGAATTCTATGCTAGCGCCAAATTGGTTCAAAATTGCGTGACCATTTTGAGAAATAAGTGAAATCGTATATGTTGACAATATTGTTTTCAAGAGTACCAAATCACGAAACGTCAAAATTGACATTGCAATCGGATTGACTTTAGATTGAAATTGAATTTTTTTTCGAGAGTAAGACTGCTGGTCTAGTGGTTAGCGGGTTCGATTCCCACACAGGACAATTAATGTTTGTGTGATGAGCACGATCTTTGGTAATTTTTTTATACTCCATTTGTTTAGGTAGTTAAATAAATGCAAAACAGCTGAACAGATTTGGATGGGCATGCATATAGCCTTTGAAATGGAAAAGAACATAGGCTGCCTTTTATCCCGATTCCTTAAGTACCTAATAGGCAAAAGCTAGTATGTATATATTTAGAAATACATATAAATGTTTATCAGTTGTCTAGTACTCATAGCACAAGCTGCACTTAGTTTGAGACTAGACGGTGTTATGTAATAGTTGTGGAATATTATTATTGTTTCTGTCCCATTGTTCTTAATTACTTACTTAGATTTATATCTTTTTGAGGTAAGAAATTATCAAATACCTTCCGCCTCTCAGGGTGGAGGCCTACTATGTCCAACAGTGGACGTCTTCCGGCTGAAATGATGATGATGAAAGTTACCTGTAACAAAAATGCAATTATTATTTTTTTTGTCTTTCTGTCTGTTTGTTTCGATTAATTTCCGAAACGGCCAGACCGATACTTTAGAAAAAGAATTAGGGTTTAACGAAAAAAACAATTCTTGAAATTGTGAAACCTTGCATTTTTTTGTTTTATTTACTAATTTGATCACAGACGAAGTCGCGGTCACTACATAGTTTTAACACATAGACAGCGGCACTCATGTTTGTATATTTGATCTCCTTTGGAAACTATTTTTGTGACGGTAAAGGGTTTATTAGACCCCGTAACGTTTAAAAAACTGGTAAATTCGGTACGAGGTAAAAGTGACCCCGTATTAAAGTAGATATTCCACTGCATTCTGATTAATAGGCCATCTTTGGTATAATATATTCAACTCTTACCAAAACTAACCCAAATTGAAGTTACGAAGGGCAGAGATGTCCCTGTTTTTTTTAAACCACACCGCAAGGAAGACCCGTACGAGGCTTAATAGACCTCGTACCGCACTGAACATGTTAAAATATTAAAACAACTTTAAAACCACAACATTCATCCAAAAAAACATTTCTAAAAGTCATCTAAAATACCATATAGATTATGAAATAGGAACTGTACAAAAAAGGGTCACTTCGGGGCTTAGCCTCATGGGTTTAAAAAAAAAATAAAAATGTTATGTAACCGCTTCAGATTATATCGGGTGTCATCTATCATCGGCGCCTGCGCAGGTCAAAAGGATGCCAGGTAATATTATCATCCCTGTTTTAATATGTTGTAAGCAGAAATCGTGGACGATAATATTAAATACGAGATTTTTTTTTTTTGAAAATTTATGAGATATATTCCAGTGGGGTAAAATTTAAAATACCGTTAACAACGGGATCTCAAAAAAAACCAAAGCTTTTATTCCGAGCTAACTGTGCCCGACAGGGTCCATGTGCACTTGTTTAACTATTTTTATGATACGAAAGTCCTACAAATGACAAATGAAATCAAAGTTTTGCGTGCTTTCCGAGGCGCGCAGTGTCTGTAATGCAGTGGCGTAACTAAAAGGTGGCAAGGGTTTCAAAATGCCACGCTCCCCTTGCCTGGCCCCACCACTAAGAGGCCTTGGGCTCAGAATGAGTAAATATGTAGATATACATTTTCAAGTAAATTATTATGGTTTATTAAAAGCATTCATAAGAAAAGGATCACTTTCCCGTGGTATTTTGCCAGTCTTACCACTTTATTATTACTTACGCCATAGAGAAACCACCTTATTTATTTATGTATACACAAACACTTAAAAATGAAAATCCTCGTGTATTAAAGAACTTGCTGATTTATTAATAACTAGCTGTCCGCCCGCGACTTCGTCCGCGTGTACTTCGGTTATCGCACTCTAAACGTGTTTCCCCGTAGGAATAAGATTTTTCTGCGGGATAAAAAGTAGCCTATGTTCTTTTTCATGTCAAAGGCTATATGCATGCCGAATTTCATCCAAATCCGTTCAGCTGTTTTTGCGTGATTAAATAACAAACATCCACATCCACACTTTCACATTTTTAATATTAGATAGGATAAAGAATATTTTGACTGTACTTCACTGATTCATCCAAATAAATTACAAAGTTGACGGTTTTCCTGGGGCCCCATCTAATGATTATGCCACGGGCCTCAGATAGTATACTTACGCCACTGCTGCTTGATAAACTTAAAAAAAGTAATCGAAAATTTCACATTGATTCTTGCACAGCCGCAACTTCATGATTGACAGAGGTGGGTGCCTTAACCACTGGGACATCACGTCACTGACTAAAATTCGCAACCCGTGAGTGAAGGCTTATTCTGTCATAGTTGTTGAAACTTCTAAGGTCCGGACTAAGCGTTTCACTTCGTCGTTTATACCGCGTACATCAAAGGACTGGAAAAATTTGTTTGCTGCGGTCTTCCCGTCCGATTACAATTTAGGTGTCTTCAAGGCAAGAATGAATAGGCTCTTAATAAATTCCAGTACACCATTTTTTTTTTTTTAGGTCGGAAAAAATCATGCATTGACATCCCCCGCCCTTGGGCGGAGCGGGAGATAGTGTCAGACTGACAACTCCTTGACGCGCGCGGGAACAGTGCGCGCCGTCGACGACTTGGGCTTGGTCCGGACAGTTAGCGGACGGCCGGACAGCGAGCTACCCATTTCTCACTGTCCGCAAGCCCGCGTCTACGTTGGCCGGAAATCGGGATCAGAATCCCGGCGATGGCGGCGGCGATAACGCCGTTGCCTGATGCGTTCGGCCTCCTCCTTTGCGAGCATTACTGCTTCGCAGAAGTCGGCGACCGCCTGCCACTCCTCGTCGCTCCGGACCATGGCCTCAACCAAGGCCCGGAATTCCAGTACACCTCATCATCAACGATTGCATCATTGCTTACCATCAGGTGGGATCACAGCACGAATGATGAAGCTTAGAAATACTCAATCATTGTGAGACCACTATCAATGAATTCATAAATATGTATTACAAAACATCACTATAATATTTGGTTTTGATTTACAAGTACCTATAAACCTCATGAATAATTTATTTCACACTTCCAATTAGGTTCGACTGGAGTGTTTCGTATTTATATTTGCATGATATATGACATATTAATGCTGAACTCGATCATAATCAAGTTACTGACAGCTGAAAAATTAAAAAAAATAATAAAATAATATTCCACAACTATCACACAACGCCATCTAGTCTCAAGCTAAGCAGAGCTTGTGTTATGGGTACTAGACAACTGATAAACATACTTATATATTTCTAAATACAAACATATTATAAATAAATTACACCCAGACACAGAACAAATGATCGTGCTCATTACACTTATTTTATCCTGGGTGAGAATCGAACCCACGACCTCCGGCATAGCAGTTAGAGCCTTTTTTTTTTTTTTTTTACGGGGTGGCAATCCTCATGGATGTCCTCCGCCTCGGGGTAGGTGGAGGGGTCTGTCAGACTCTTACTGACTAAAAACACCCCGGTGTTCCCTCGTACACTTGTGTCAGGGGCTGCGGGTGCAGTTTGACTTCCGCTGCCCCAGACTAGTGGTGACCCGGTCCTCATGGGTCTCCTTCTGTATTGGAGTGTGGCTTTCCTATACGCCTAAGAGAGGCGTGCGTGGAACACTACGCGCCACCATCTCGGGTGCAGTTAGAGCCTAACCTAACCTAACCAATATACCAACAGGCCAGTCAAAAATGCTGCTAAAATGTAATCAATTCAATAATCTGTTGTAATTTGACTGGCCTGTTGGTCTGGTGGTTAGTCACCCTGACTGCTATGCCAGAGGTTGTGGGTTCGATTCCCACCCAGGGCAAATGTTTGTGTGATGAGCATAATCATTTGTTCTGTGTCTGGGTGTAATTTATCTATAATATGTATGTATTTAGAAATATATAAGTATGTTTATTAGTTGTCTAGTACCCATAACACAAGCTCTGCTTAGCTTGGGACTAGACGGCGTTGTGTGATAGTTGTGGAATATTATTATTATTATTTTCATTTATTCATAAACATTAATTTAAATTACATTTTAAAATATTTTAATATAAAAAAAAACATTTAAAAATATAAATTATTATTATTATTTCCTTTTATTTGGGTAAAATCCTCCCGTGCGGGTGTTTTTTTTTTTCGATGGGAAAAATCATCTTATGACAACCCCCGCTCTTGGGCAGAGCGGGAGATAGTGTCAGACTCTTACTCTTACAGACAGTTACCGGACGGCCGGACAGCGAGCTACCCATTGCTCACTGTCCGCAAGCCCGCGCCTACGGTCTCCCGTGTGGTGTCGCGAGGCGTGTATCTAATGTAGTTCTACAAGCCTAGTTACCATATAAAATGTATGGAGACCGTCGCCTCCAGATCGGTAAACATGTCCCACGTGTGCACATTGCAGTTCTACCTTTACCACTAACATTGAATGCAAAGCAACTGAAGGAACAGGGTTGGGTTGTAATTAGTAAAAGTCTGACACAAGTTTTTTTTTATTTTTTACTAGCTGTGCCCGCGATTTCGTTCGCGTGGACTACAGGATTTTAAATTTATTTTTTTCTAAAATAATCCTTATTACGTCAGCTACCTGCCAAAAAGTCCCGGCAAAATCGGTCCAGTCATTTCAGAGATTAGTCCGGACAAACGGACAGACAAAAATTGTAAAAAAAAATATTTTGGTCTATGTACCGTATATATATTCATATGCATGTAGCAAAAAGCAGTTATTTGAATATTACAAACAGACACTCCAATTTTATTTATATGTATAGATTTATAGGCTCGCTTTTGATCACTATCTCACCTGATAGTAAGCGATGCGATGATCCAAGCCGTTTCGTAGGAGTAGGGAGGAGTTGCGAAATTGCTAAATATTTTTTTTAGACAAAAGTATTGATTTTTTTTTTTATTATTGATAGGCTCGCGTTTGACTACTATCTCACCTGATGGTAAGCGATGATGTGGCCGACGATGGAGCACGCTTGCCTAGAAGTAACCTATTCACTCTTGACTTAAAGACCCCTAGGTTATAGCTATCAGGAAACACAGACTCCGGCAGGGAATTCCACTCCTTAGCTGCACGCATAATGAATGTGTTCCCAAAACGTTTTGTGCGCATGGATAGGATGTTTACTATGTACGCCGCACGTCTTGTGCTCCGATAATGGAACGGACTTGGCGGAATTAAATTCTGTACTTCAGAGGTAAACAGCATTATGTGCCAAAAAGTAAATTTTACAAGAGAGGCAAAAACGTGCGGATAGAAACTTTAAATGTTTTTTTGGCATAGTTGCTCTAAAGATATTGGACAAACTCAATTGTATTTTTTTTAAATTATTAGATGGAATTATTATGTTTTACACATGATTACAATAAAGTTAAGAACAACATTAAGTGCGCATAAAGCTGAAAAGTAAACAATCTTATTATCATTTAAAGTCCTCTACCCGACACGTCTTTGTGGGGTTATAATTGGTTATTTCTTTTCCTAGATATCGTAGGACTTCATACCCTATACCATTACGTAGAACAGGTTCTTACGATTTTAATAGTGCAAAAACATATTTTAAAAAAAGTGGAGTTACTATTGTTTACCTCCGAGGTACAGAATTGTGCAACTCCAATGCACACTACACAATACACACTGTAAACAACAGAAAACTGACAGGTTTGCAACTCGGCGTCGATGCTCAAGACTTTAGAGTTTAAATTGACTTTGGACTGAAAAGTAATTACTTTTTAAACAAAAAAAAAAAAAACTCTGTCTACTATTAATATACATGGTAATATCTCAGTAACATTATCTTCCAAAAATATCGACAAAGAAAGCCCATCTCCTATACTATAGGTACCATGGAATCCTCGTTCCCTTGATCCAATACGAAGGTCCCAGGAGACCATTGTATTGTGTGCACCCCACTTCGACGCCATGATGGCTCAATTATTAAATTTTATTAAAATGGGGGCATCGACCTCTCAATTGAACACGGTTCGGTACTGACATTGTATGAATGATTCAAATTACGGTGTGTTTTTGTCCTAATTTTGGTGTGTAAACATACTCGTAAAACTCTGTAGGATTATTGTGAGGTTTTGCATCAATTGCTTGTTTTAAATATAGGCAAACCAAACGTATTGTTCGTCATATCATTGAGCTCTTTAGTATATAATTTTTATTATTTATAGTCTTGCGTTTGACCACCATCTTACCTGATGGTAAGCGATGATGTGGTCGACGATGGAGCACGCTTGCCTAGCAGTAACCTATTCACTCTCGACTTAAAGACCACTAAGTTGTAGTTATCAGGAAACACAGACTCGGGCAGGGAATTCCACGCCTTGGTTGTACGCACAATGAATGTGTTCCCAAAACACTTTGTGCGTATGGGTGGGATGTCCACCATGTACCGGTGGCGCAACGGCGTACGTCTTGTGGTCCGATGATGGAACGGACTTGGCGGAATTAGATTGTGCAATTCCAGTACACACTCCCCGAAATGTAAATGATAGAAAGGCGACAGGCTAGAAACTCTGCGGCGGTGCTCAAGACTTTGGAGCTTCGACTCTACAAGTGCATAATTGCCGATGATTCTATACGTATGAACGAAGTCGCGGGCACAGCTAGTAAAAAAATAAAACAGTGAACAGTGGTGTGGTGGCATAGATATTGTGGTGGCCTAGTGGTAACTGCCCCAACTTACAAACTGTATGCCGCGGGTGAATTACTTTGTGTAATTTATTTCATCACCACTGCTCTCACAACGGTACCTAAAGGAAAACATCGTGAGGAAACCGACATGTCCTAGAACCAATCGAAGACATCACCAACCCGCACTGGGTCCGCGTGGTGGACAGTTGCCAAAACGGATTTTGAGCGCTCGGCGTCAGAGTGGGGATCGCTTTGCGCATTCCATACATTGGCGAGCCAATCGTCGTCGTTGTTAGATAAATGCAGCAACGCAGGGAACGAATGAGGAGTGATGTCTATGACGCGATGGCGCGGCGAGCCAATCACTGACACTCCCCGCCCCCGCGTCTCACTTCGCACTACTAAAGAGACCGAATATTTGACTTCTGCGCAACCGCTCAAGATCCGTTATGGCTGTACGGCCTATACCCTGTCCTAGAGCGGAGTCCTGAATTCCTACAATGGAAACATTACAAGGCCGATTATTTTTTGACAGGCCTGTTGGTCTAGTGGTTAGTCACGCTGACTGCTATGCCTGAGGTCGTGGGTTCGATTCCCACCCAGGACAAATGTTTGTGTAATGAGCACAATCATTTGTTCTGTGTCTGGGTGTAATTTATCTATAGATATGTATGTATTTAGAAATATATAAGTATGTTTATCAGTTGTCTAGTACCCATAACACAAGCTCTGCTTAGCTTGGGACTAGACGGCGTTGTGTGATAGTTGTGGAATATTGTTATTTTATTATTATTATTATTATTTATTATTATTTCATAATTGAGGTGTATACGGCATTCCAGTTACATGTTTTATTTATGTGACAGTTCAAAATAAACATTTTTTTCTGCTCTTCCATCTACTACATATATTAATAAACCTTGTAGCTACCTCTATGAATATTAAATTGACAACAAAAAAAAAAACACAGCATATTTAATTACTTAAACAAAATTATGAATAGTGTTTAATAATAAAGAACCGGGCGCCACCGGGGGGCGCGCTTAGCAAATTGGACCCAAGGTTTTACGAGCCCCGGCAAAAAATATTGGGGTTAGTACGGTGACCATAAAATTGTGTTTAAATCATATTAATGAGGACAGGTTGGTTTTTATTTGTTTAAAGTTTATTTTTTTTGTGTAATAAATTGTTTTCTAATTATATTTTTAACTGTTTAACGACCATTAAGGTGAAAATAATTTAATTTCTTCTTTTATTGATTTTTAAGTTTTTTGTTGTTTTGCATTAAATTGTAATAATTTAGTTTCAATAATATAATAACCCTCTCAATATACCCTAGTCGCGCATCGTTTTTAACTTGTCGGTTACTATTTTTATTATGTAATAAAAGTTGATCGAAGAAGAATACGGTTCAAACAAAAGGTTTTTTTTTGTAATCTTTTAAAAGTTTATATTTGAATTTAAACTACCCAAAAAATTCGTCGAAGCAGAATAAAAAAAAATCTTATTGAGCTATTATTTTCCGAACAGTATCTGAATTCGCTATTATTATCTTTTGTTGTCATCTTTGAAAAAGATTTTATTTTAATTGAATCTTCATACATTTCTTAAGTCGGTGTTAAATAACGAAGAAACACCGACTTCCAAAATGTAGAGTTTATTTTGAACTTGTTTTTTTTTATTATTGATGTCGGTTGCATTTTTTGTAAAAGTTTCGCTATCAGTGATAAGACCGCCATTGTACCCATAGATTTAGTTTGTTGTGTTGTTTATTTTTTTGGTGTACAATAAAGTTTATTGTATTCTATTTTAAAGTTTTTTTTTTACAAAATGAACTTTTTCATTTTCCAAAGCTAAACTATTAAGTCCTTTAAATTTTAAACAATCTTTGTCCGACCTCTCATCAAATACATGGTCACCCCACACAACGTGTGCGTTCATTCACAATAAGGGGATGGACAGGGGATCAGAGGGGATGACCATTGGCATGTTACTTTTAGTAGTTTTGCATAATCCTTGATTGTCGTAGCGGTCACTATTTTGCTCCGTTGAATCCGTTTTATTTATTATCCAATTGTCCTTTTTATTCATGAAACGTTTTATTTTTATGCATTCGTTATTTTTATTATTATTTGACAGATACAGTGAGATGTAATGAGATTTTGGAGATTCATAGAATGAAAGAATTTTTTTTTTTTTATAATGGATAGGGCCTCGTTTGACCACAATCTCACCTGATGGTAAGCAATGATATGGCCGACGATGGAGCACGCTTGCCTAGAAGCAATCTAGTCACTCTTGACTTAAAGACCCCTAGGTTATATATATATACCCCTATTTATTTGGTACAGCACAAGGCACAAACACTAATTAGATAACACGAATCAAAAATAAAAGAAGCAAAAAAAAAATAGGTGTTGTGTGCCTCATATCAGCCGAAGGACGTCCACTGTTGGACATAGGCCTCCCCCAAGCGTCGCCACAATTAATATCATGCGCGTCCTGCATCGATTGGATTCCCGCAACCTTCACCAGGTCATCGGTCCACCTTGTAGGAGGCCTTCCACCGCTGCGTTTTCCGGCACGCTGTAGCCACTCCAGAACCTTTCGGCCTCAACGGCTATCTGTTCTGCGTTCTGCCTCACTGTTACACTAAAATAGGTCCAGAACAAAATTGGTAGAATTTAACAACAATTTGCCTGCTGCGATCTTCCCGTCCAATTATAATTTAGGTGTCTTCAAGGCTAGAGTGAATGTGCTCTTAATAAACTAGTGCGCCTCACCATCAACGATTGCATCACTGCTTACCATCAGGTGGGATCGCAGTCTAGCACTAGAGTAAGTCAATAAAACAATATTAGTCATCATCCTCAATCATCAGCCTTTTTAGGGTTCCGTAGCCAAATGGCAAAAAACGGAACCCTTATAGATTCGTCATGTCTGTCTGTCTGTCTGTCTGTCTGTCTGTCTGTCCGTCCGTATGTCACAGCCACTTTTTTCCGAAACTATAAGAACTATACTGTTGAAACTTTGTAAGTAGATGTATTCTGTGAACCGCATTAAAAATTTCACACAAAAATAGAAAAAAAACAATAAATTTTGGGGGTCCCCATACATAGAACTGAAACTCAAAAATTTTTTTTCACCGAACCCTTGCGTGTGGGGTATCTATGGATAGGTCTTCAAAAATGATACTGAGGTTTCTAATATCATTTTTTTCTAAACTGAATAGTTTGCGCGAGAGACACTTCCAAAGTGGTAAAATGTGTGCCCCCCCCCCCCTCTAACTTCTAAGATAAGAGAATGATAAAACTAAAAAAAACATATGATGTACATTACTATAAAAACTACCAACGAAAATTGGTTTGAACGAAATCCAGTAAGTAGTTTTTTTTTAATGCGTCAAAAACCGAAAAAAATACACTATTATTAAAACATCGATCAAAGTTCCAACACATTACAAGAACTTTTATATTATGTTACTTGCTGCTACGGAACCCTTCATGGGCGAGTCCGACTCGCACTTGGCCGGTTTTTTTTAATGTTCCCACTGCTGGGACTCAGGCCCCCTCTCTAGGAGAGGGAATGGGCTATAATCCACCACGGGGCCCAGTGCGGGTTGAATGTCTCATGTCTTCGAATTTTTGGTTCTAGGACATGCCGGTTTCCTCACGATGTTTTCCTTCACGGTTTTGAGAGAAGTAGTAATGAAATAAATTACACAAAGTAATGCGCCTGGCTGGGTTTGAACACGCGACCTATAATAACTCATAAGTCGGAGTCACTACCACTCGGCCACCATACTGCTTTGCACTGTGTTATCGATATTCAACTATTTATTATTTTATAGGAACTATTTTTATTTATTATTTATTTATTATTAATTATACTCTTTATTGTACACCGCATGAACAAAAAAGATACAGGACAAACATTATTCAAAATAAGTGTACAATGGGCGGCCTTATCGCACAGGACGATCTCTTACAGACAACCTTTGGATGGACTGAAAGAGAGGAGAAAGATATAGGGCTGTCAGTGTACATCAGAATAATACAAATATGAAATAACAACACAAATACATACATTACAAAAAATATACTAATAAATATTAAATATGTAATCAAGCCAGGAGAAGACAAAATCAAAGTGAAAGGTAATGCTCCTTCACCATTGTTTTAAACGTTGGTAGCGTTTGAGCACGTCTCACTTCAATAGGCAACGCATTCCACAAACGAGCAGCTTGGACTGTAAACGATTTGTCAAAAAACGATGTGGAATGCATACGAATACTTAATTTCAGATTTTTCGACTACTATTTTTTTTTCTTTTATTTCTTCAACCCCGTTGATCTTATAGACCTAGCTACCATTTTACACAAATTGCAGCCCCTACATACCGTCACACCCCTTGCCCAACATATTTGCATTAGATCTTAATTGATGGGGTCGAAACTACCCCGTGGGGTCGAAATTACCCCCGTGGGGTAGTTATCACCCCTGTAATTGAGTTATGTTATACATGCGGCGTTTGATACGTGACCTTAGGTAAGATCTGGGTATGATACGGTCAAGAGGTTTGAACATACTAATAATTGCGTTCTATTGATGGTTTTGCCAACCACACACAACGCTGAGCACGCCACAATTATGGCGATAAGTCCCCTCTTTGAGGCGTGGCTGGAACGACCTCACGGCGTCCTCACCTTCCGCATGACGCAGGTTCTCACCGGACATAGTAAGTTTGGGAGGTTCCTGCACCGGATTCGTACGGAAGTGACGCCCGGGTGTCGCCACTGTGTGGAACACCCGGAGGACACGGTGGAGCACACAGTGGAGGTGTGCCCCGCTTGGGCAGAGCATCGCCGTTCCCTCGTGGGAGCGATCGGCGGCAGTGATCTCTCGCGCTGGGCCTTGGTACAGGCCATGGTCCGGAGCGAGGGGGAGAAGCAGGCGCGAGCCCCCTTTAAAAGAATGATCTTTTGAAGAATTCTAGAAGGGCCCTCTACACAGGGTGAAAGGTCCGGCCCTCCTTCTCGCTCGTACGACTGACATTCTCGTCATGGTAAGTTCCTTAGAATGCAAAGGGCAAGTCAAGGATCAAACGTGGATCACACATCCTCTCGCTCCACCCTAGAGCAGGAGAATTCTTTACACGATTTTCCATCTCCTAAGGGTCTAAACAGACGGACTGCATTTCAACTGCAAATAGCAGTTTAAGTGCAGTTGACAAGACTGCAATAGTCGTAGAACTTCAAACACGACTGCAATATAACTGCAAACCAAATCTGCAGTCCGATTGCAGTCGTGTGAACTGCACACCGACAGAATCCGAACTGCATCATACCCACCCGCCCGCACGCTCCGCCCTGCCGCGCATTGTGCAGTCGTGTTAACTGCATTCAAACTGCAATTTGCAGTTGGATTGCAGTTGAAATGCGGTCCGTCTGTTTAGACCCTAAGATAAATCGCTCGGCACATTCGCTGTCAATACCCTTGTTATAAAGTTCTCTAGGGAACTAACTTGATGGGTAAACTTAACGGTATAGTGTTAATTAGATTAGCACTAATTTGCATAATCAGTTATTGATATAAGCAGCTTTGTTTAATCGGATTGTTTGTCTTATATTTCATTTTCTCATCACGATTTGCACTTGGTTGTTTTCTTATATTTGGGGTCCCGTATTCGAAGAATTGCCAAACAGAATTGCCAAACTTAAGGCTTATAGTCCCTTGAACCATCTGGCCGAAATTTAATGGCTGCAACTCTCGCACTCGCCTAGGCGGCAGTACGCATATCTGTGCATTTATTTGCGGCCAGTAGCGCCTAGAAAGCGCGCGGCTGACCTTTAAATCCATTTTCTTTGCGAAATATTGATTGATTTACATAAGCTATGTTCACTTTGAAGAATCTGATATGATTATGATTATATAACTCTATAAACAATAAATAACCAATAAATAAATAACCAATTTTTATGTGTATCTAAAAATGTTTCTAAATATCTAATCTGTTTCGAAGGAGTAGGGAAAAGTTGCGAAATTGCTAAATATTTTTTTTACACAAAAGTACTTAAGACATAAGTATAGTACGAAAAAATCAAATTTTGATAATGTTGTTCATGAATCTACAATAAACATATATTTTTTTCAAACCTATAACCTGGCCGTTATCGAGGAGTAAGCTTCAGAAAGTCACTGTTTTATGGCACTTTTCAAGCGCTTGGGCCTTAAGTGGCAGTGGGCAGGGCACATTGCTCGTAGATAGGGAATCCAATCCCACAACAAAATCGCGATCCCGCATGCCTGCGGGATTAAAGTCAGCAATCCCGCAGATCCCGCGGGATTTGCTACTACTAAACTGGGTAAGTGCGAGTCGGATTCGCGCCCTGAGAGTTCTGTACAAACTTACCTACCCATGTAAAGAGTTCGATTCCCGAAGGTGTCGAAGTTTTTTCCAAACCGCATTTCTTTTTGTTTGACGTAACAACAAATTTTCAGTGTTCAGATTTATTCCTATATTTGTGTTATAAGACCTTGCTTTATACCAAATTTCAGGATTCTGGGTCAATGAGAAGTACCTTAAAATTTTGGTTCCCTTGCGTGTTGGAATATACGTTTTTTGCGACATTAACGGCCATATTTTTTTTCCGTTAACTTAGAAGTCTGATCAAACATCAGACCTTATCAGGTTTTAATTTCAATCGCTACCTCCACGCATTCCCGAGATAAAGGGTCTTCTCTTGACAGACAGACGGACGGACGGACGGACAACAAAGTGATCCTATAAGGGTTCTGTTTTTTCCTTTTGAGGTTCGGAACCCTAAAAAGGCACCAATATCATCAATCAACTTAATAAACATATTATTTTAGTTCAATTTCACATTACTAATGATTCTTTGAACATTACGAGCTATCTTATACCACTAAAGAATCAATTAAAACACCCAAAACAACTGTGAAGTTCCTCCAACTGATTTGAAGTATCGTTTTACAAGTACTGCAGCGTTTAATGGGCAGTTCGCTTGTAACTCTTGGGTAAGTAACAGCTGGTCACACAATCCACCCCTCTGAGCTAGGAGGGGTGTTAAGCTGTCTATATACCTACAAATATCTGCGACAGTCGTTATAGGATAGTCCAAAAGTTCATAGGAAAATTAATTAATTTTGTGCCTTCGAATTTTTGGACGATTTCCTCACGATGTTATTTCCCCTTTTTGCATTGCTTCTTTTTCAAACATTGCGTTCAAACAAGCTTTTAAACCATGCTCAATAAGCTCATGGTGACGAGATCGGTCGAGAAAGGTCTTCTTTAGTTAAACAAAGTAAGATGCCTGCCCTGCTTCAGACTACGATGTACCTATAACCGTTAGGGCTTATAGTTCCTTAAACATCTGGCCGAAATTAAATGGACACAACATTCGTATCCGCCTAGGCGGCAGTACGAGTATCGGTGCATTTAACTTCGACCAGCTGCGCTCGGATAGAGTCCCGCTGACCTTTAAATTCATTTTCTTTTGAGAAATATTTATTGACTTACATAATGCTATGTTCATATTAAAACGTGTTGCGCCGATTTCAAATGAAACGGGAGAAGGGCAGAAAGATGATGATGAAGATATGCTATGTTCACTTTGAAGAATCACCAATTTTATAGGTAAAAATGTTTCTAAAGATCCAAGCCGTTTCGAAGAAATTAGGAAAAGTTACGAAATTGCTACATATTTTTTTTAGACAAAAGTATTAATCGCACGAATAAATCAATAGTTGATAATATTGTTCGTGAATCTTTAATAAACATATATTTTATTCAAACCTATTGACAGAAAGTCACTGTTTTATGGCATTGCTCGGGCGCTTGGACCTTAAGATACCCACTTCTCATGTCATCATGCTTGCTAATAAATTAAAAATTTATATATTTACCACAGGGCCACTGCGCTAATGCCAAGTTTAGCTTATACAGTGTACCTACATCAAAGAAAGTATGTCGAAATGGTGCAGAGGAGACCGTCTGTCTGTCTCCTACAAAACAAAAGACAGTCCATTTAATTCCAAAGAAAAATCGTGACAGCTCCAAAAATAACTCAATCAAAATTTTCCGTTCCCCCGGAAACACTAACGATAATATAATCAATGGAAGAATTTCTCAATCAACGCGAAGTTTTAAAATTAATGCCAAAATAAACACAAGTCTGTGTCTCGTTTCCGTCTGTCTGTCAACTCAATGGTTTTAGTTCGGAACCGGGAGAAGTTATAAATGGAGAACGCGGAATCAAAGATGGCGTCTTTTAGGCAATGTTTGACAGGGACTGAATTATAAATTTAGAAATAGGGAATATTGCATTTTTTTTTGTTATCACAAATGAACGATTAATGATTTTTACGTATGATGGCGTGAAAGCCATCCGTGTGAGCCGCGGCAAACATTCCCGATGCACTACAACGCCGCGGCAACCGCAACAGCATCCTGAAAGCGTTGTTATTTTTCACGCGCAGGTCTTTATAAGCTGGGTTTGTATATGACATAAAATAATTCCTCCAGTTTTAATCTAAATAAATTTTACCTATAACAAAAATTTGCATGTCAAAACATTTGTATTGTGCGTACAGCTAAAGCGTGGAATTCTCTGTCAGAGTCTGTGTTTCCTGATAGCTACAACCCAGGAATCTTTAAGTCAAGAGTGAATAGGTAACTTCTAGGCAAGCGTGCTCCATCGTCGACCACATCATTGCTTACCATTAAGTGAAATAGAAGTCAAACGCGAGCATTTGAGTGGGCGCTCCATTTATTCCTACTCTGTGTTTAGATCTGTCTTTGAAATCTTGCAAAAGGTGTTTTTCATCAACAGTGAAAAGTTTATTTTAGTCATTTTAAGTTGAATTTTCCCTTTTTTGGGTTGAGGAAATCTCTTAGAAAAATAAGCAGAGAATAGTAGGTACAGGATTTCATTTTGCATATATGGGTATCTAATACAATGTTGCTGAATATACATAACATTTTTTTTTGTAATTTTTTTTTTTTTTTTTGTTTAATTCAATTCAATTAATCTAATAAATAATTACTAGGTATATATATACAAACTTAAAATAATAATATGTACAAACGAGTATTTCAAAATTGAATTAAATACTTATATATTGGGATCGATTTTTATCTGATTCGGAATAAATATTGTATTTAACTCAATTTAATTAAAATAACCGCTCATCTTATGGCTTTTTGCGCTCTGGAATGAAGCGCGAGTGCATGTCCGACTTACCTAACCTATGTTCCTTCCATTCTTTTCGAAGCGTTCCAGGATCCCAGGTTTCCCTTTCGGAAGTCCACACATGGTCCTAGCAAGCATCAGCCCTGCCCTGCCCTGCTGGGCTTCTATGGTTTTCCTGATATCTCATTCACACTATACCGTCAACAACTCGGATTCGGTGTTTACCGGACGGCGGACGGCGAGATACCCATTGCTCATCATCCACGAGAGATGTTAACAGTGCTTATTTGTATAGATATAGAGACTATTTTCGCCATCGATATTTTAAAAAGATGCAATATATACTACGACTTACCGTTCAAATCAAATAACAATTTTCCCTCACGAAGTAGCTTATAAATGAAACATTTAATAATCAAGTCATAAAAACCTTGATTCATATCAATTGCGAAGATATTCACGCACATACGGACACACGCTTACAATGAGTTGACAACACAACATGCAGTTTAGGAGTTGCGTGGGCGCAAACGGGTAAACACGTTCTGTTAAGGCAAAGGCAACTGAATAATCCAACAAACCGTTTTAATATTTGTATGAAGAAATTAATAAATAAATCAATCAGGCATTTTTAATACGATTATTAAAAATTATATTACTGGGCCCTGCCATGCCCCGTAAAATAATTTTCGACACACTTCGAAAGTGACTGTAATTGCACTACAATTAGGTATATAATCTAGCTTGTAACCAAACTGTGACTTTTTGATTACTATAATGCACCAGTGTGATAATGTAGTGATAACCTTTTTTGTTAAACCTCTGTTCTCAAATCAAACATTGGATTCGAAAAAAAAATACATTAGATGTTGCGTTCAATAGTACAAATTAGTGTCTTGCTTGCTTATTTTATGCTAATTTGTGTTTAAATAAACTATTTTAACTTTTACACGTTTAATAAATAAAACCTTTCATAAAATATATTTTTTTCTCTTTATATAAGCAACCTCATTCTTATTTTTATTTATATTCAAACAGCCTAGCTAGTAGCTAGTCTATGGCCGCCATTTTGGATGCGCGCGCATAAGAAGAAAGAGCAATTTTTTGCCGCCATAGGTACTAAAAAAAAAACAGTTTTGCTGATAAAGCAATAACTAATTAATTTGTAAAAAATTTCTTCTCAAATGTATCAAAAACGTCGTATGACAAGAGGTACGTTTTGAGATTATACCATTTTGATATTGTTAAGTACCTCATTAGGAAGCACCATTCCCTTAACAAGTCAAGTAAGGTAAAGAAGTTGTGAATAAATATCTCAATTCCAGCTTCATTGAGGTCTTTATGTTCGTATGCTTGCCTCTTACTCAACTGCGCTCAAAAGAGGTTGTGTGTTATTACCTTATATTTACTTTTCGATTAAAATCAATTTCCTGTTTGTGTGAAGGGTCTTCTAAAGTACATAATTAATGGTAGAAATGGGTTAGGATTTGTCTTTATTGATTTAAATGTAAAGTGTACGTACATACATATACATATAATCAGCCTTTTAATGTTCCCACTGCTGGGACTCAGGCCTCCTCTCTAGGAGAGCGAATGGGCCGTAATCCACCACGCGGGCCCAGTGCGGGTTGGTGAATGTCACATGTCTTCGAGTTTCGGTTCTAGGACATCCCGGTTTCCTCACGATGTTTTCCTTCACCGTTTTGAGAGCAGTGGTGATGAAAACTACACAAAGTAAAAATAAGTATTTGCTTAACTTTCTGTTGCCGCTCGCGCTATAACAAGAAATACTAAAAAAAAACGAAATAAAATAAATATTTAAGGGTGGGCAAATATAATTTTTTTTACTACGGACGGTCCACTTGGCCGATTTTTAGGGTTCCGTAGCTCAAAAGGAAAAACGGAACCCTTATAGAATCACTTCGTGGTCCGTCTGTCTGTCAAGATCCTATATCTCCGAACACGTGGAGGTATCGAGGTGAAATTAAAACCATTATACTGATCTGCGGTCCCTTGAAGCTGAGAAAAAATCAAACTTCTGAGTAAATGAAAAAAAAAAGGTGCAGCCATTTCAAAGTCAAAGTCTGAGCCAAAAGTTTTTTATTTCACCTAGGCCTAAATAGGCACTTATAAAACGTCAGAAGCTAGTGCACAGTCCGAAAAAAAAATCGAATTGTTCATTCTCAAGGGAATCAAAATTTATAAGATACTTCCCGTTGACCTAGAATGCTGAAATTTGGCATGAAGCCAGGTCTCATAACACAAGTATAGAGAAAAATCTGAAAACTCAAAATTAGTAGCGACGTCACCAAAAAAAAAAAGGTTTTTGCGATCCGCAAAAAATCTTCATAAGTAACTCAATTCGGGAATTGTATTGTTTTCATAGGTAAGTTAGGACGGAACCCTCTGTGCCACTTGCCCAGTTTTTTGTGTATTTTCCGTACTTACATAAATAAATAAATGATTTAATTAAAAAAAATATATAATATAATATTCTACAACTATCACACAACGCCGTCTAGTCCCAAGCTAAGCAGAGCTTGTGTTATGAGTACTAGACAACTGATAAACATACTTATATATTTCTAAATACATACATATTATAGATAAGTTACACCCAGACACAGAACGAACCTTGATGAAATGAAAATACCTCATTTTACGATTACACAGATATCGCTAAACCAATCAAAATACATCGCAATAAAAATCAGTCACAGTGCCTGACCCAAGAATCGAACCCGAACAATTAATCAGGCCAATGAGGTTACAAAAGCAATCAAAATAATATTATAAAACACATCTCTTATTTTTACGTCAAATAAATTTTGTTTTTATGATTTGTATTATTTCACAAGTTAACTTTTAGAACCACGCCTCTAGTTTAATTAAACTTTTGAAAGTTTATTAAGATCCCGGTTCTTTTATCATAAAAACCGTTACTGATAAGATTATTTAAGACTAACTTTTGGCCGCAGCTTCGCCCGCGTATATAAAATATAGCCTATGTCATTCAGGAATAAAGCAGCTTTCCTTCTGGGGAAAAAAAATTAACAATCGGACCAGTACTTTCAGAGATCTTACCCCTTATAAAAAAAGAGACGTATGGCACTCGGGGACTGCCGCGGTAAAGCTATTGCAGAGCATTTTTATCAACCTATGCAATTATAATTATTTATTTATTTTATTTATGCAGTATTTTTTTTCCTTTATTTTTTTTTCTTTGATATTAATTGACGTTACACTTTCACACATTGAATTGAATTTTGATTGATTGTTCACTCATTTGTTTTCTTATCGGTCACCACGCTCAAAAAACAAATGAATGGGTGGTGTTAGGTTATTTTCGTTACGGAATTTCTGGATTCGGTCTCCACGCTCAAGGCCCGCGACAGAAGCTATGCAATAGCTTAATAAAAAAACAAACTTTACCTCTTTATAATAGGTACTATTAGTGTAGAATAATCTGACTTTATTATGGTTCCGTAACTCATAAGAAAAAACGGAACCCTTATGGGACAACTTTGTGGTCCGTCTGTTTTAATATCAAGACCCTTTATCTCGGGTACGCGTGAAGGTATCGAGTCGAAATTAAAACCATATACTCAAGTCTACGGTGCCTTGAAGCTGTAAGATATCAAACTTCTAAGTTAACGATGAAAAAAGATACGAACGTTTATGTCTCAGTTTATATTTGGTCGACCACATTATCGCTTATCATCAGGCGAGATGGTAGTCAAATGCGAGCCTATCAATAATACCTAATAAAAAGAATCGACACTCTCAAGAGAAACAAAATTCACAAGGTACTCGTCGACCCAGAATCCTGAACTTTGGCATGCAGGGTCTATAAGACCCTGCATGCCTAGGAACAAATCTGAAAACGTTAAGTTGTTACGTCACAAAAAATTCTGCTTCTCTTTGATTTGGAAAAATCTGCGAGTCTCCTTTCGTAAGTTTGTACGGAACCCTCAGGGCTCGAGTCCGACTTGCACTTGCCCAATTTATTTAAGTTTAAGTTTCTATAGTCCATCCTAAGGTTGTCTGGTAGATATCGCTGTCAGCGATACGACCGCCATTGTTTTCGCCATTTAAGTTTATGTAAAATTGTTACTATTTTGGTGTACAATAAAGTTTTATTCTATTCCGTTCCGTTCCATTCCGTTCCGTTCCAATCTGTTTCGTTCCGTTGCGTTCCATGCTATTCTATTCTTGTGGAAGTTATTTTAATTCACTTATTACATTTCCGCCAACACCAGAAGCAGAATAGTCGTGATAATATTCGTTTAATTAATAAATGAGCATAATTAATTAGCTACTAACGTGTTGGCTGAAGCGCAGCTTATCAGTAGGACATTCATTTTAATTATAAGGGTCTTTGTAAACTTGCGATTTTGCGACAGATTTTTGTACAATACTTGCGACGTGCCTGGTTTTGCAAAGGTGCATAGTATACGCACAAATCTTCGTCTAGAAAAACAATGGCTGGTCATTGAAAAATCAATTAAATGATAAATGATCTTTATTTATCGTTCCAAATGAGAATAGGACCGATTCCTATGTTTTAACGTCTCGTCGTAAGTACTGTCAAATCGAAGAAATTTTGGCAAAACTGAAGAAATTAGAGAACTGGATTCTGATGAAACTTTAACGAACGCGTAGTAATACACTAATTATTATTTTATAGTTTCCTTCAGTTTAGTCCCAAGTTACATTTTAGGGTTTGTTTAAATGTCTTAACGGCCCTATATTTTTAGTGTGTTTACTAAAAAAAAACTGTTTTTTTTTTTAAAGTAATGTCTGATCTACTCTCTAGAGATTACAACAAACACTTTCCATTAATCATTGATTGAGATTTAATTGATCTATTTGAGAAAAAAAATGGCCGGACACGCGACACGCAGTCTTTTAAGTCAGTCAGTGTTATTGAAACCGCTACGGTCCGGACCAAGCGTTTCGCCTCGTTGTATATACCACGTACATCGAGGGACGGGAACAATTTGCCTGCTGCGGTCTTCCCGTCCAATTATAATTTAGGTGTCTTCAAGGCAAGAGTGAATACGCTCTTAATAAACTAGTGCGCCTCACCATCAACCATTGCATCACTGCTTACTATCAGATCGCAGTCAAGCACTAGTTTAAATTAATAAAAAAAAGTCGCAAAGTCGACCGTCTGTCCGCAGCCTTACATCGCGACCTGCTGTTAATAGGTTACACATTGTCATGAGAATTGTAAACAGGACTTGAATAATTATCACTATGATTTAATGTATACAATATGGATGTAAATGTAGTACTACCAACACTTTGTTACTGTCCTGTGTTGAGCTACATGGGACAGATCCACTCAAATCTGTGTTGTTCTTTCTGTTGAAGTCTGTTTATCAAAAACAAATCTACTTACTTCAGCACTTTGGCACAAAATAGATAGGTAGGTACAGTAGGCACTACGAATCTTGAGCGGTTACATTATCACCATCATGTAACCGCTCAATGGGCTGGTGCTGCAAAGTGCCACCTGGCAGCTTTGGACTCGGTGGAAAGGCGTGCGAAGAGGCTGATTGGTGATCCAGATTTGGTTAAGTCCAATCTTCAAAGCCTTGAGCACAGGCGTAGGGTAGCCAGACTTTTGGTGTTTTACAGATTGCATTTTGGAGAGTGTGCGCAGGAATTGCATGACTTGATTCCGCCATCTCATTTCTATCATCCACCTTTACGTTGCTGAAACATCTACGGTCCGGACTAAGCGTTTCGCCTCGTCATTTATACCGCGTACTTCGAAAGACTGGAACAGTCTGCCTGCTGCGGTCTTCCCGTCCGATTATAATTTGGGTGTCTTCAAGGCTAGAGTGAATAGGCTCTTAATAAACTAGTGCGCCTCACCATCAACGATTGCATCACTGCTTACCATCAGGCGGGATCGCAGTCAAGTACTAGTCTATAACAGATAAAAAAAAAAACATTTTCGCTGAAAGACATCCACTGTTGGACATAGGTTTCCTTCAAGTGCATCTCGTATATATCGGATTCGCGTAACCCTCACCAGGTCATTGATCTACTTTGTGGCAGGCCTCCCAACGCTGCATCTTCCGATATGCGGTCGCCACTCCAGAACTACATATACACACTCGTCTTTACAATATTAGTGTAATTACATAACAGTATATACCTATACAATGCTATGTTGTAATGTATATAGTCCATCCATTGCAAGTACCTACTATAAGATTAGGGTTGAAAAAAAATGTCCTGTCAAAGTCAAAAAATCATCGATAACTTCCATCTATCGACAATGTCACATCCCTAACGTGTCAATATTGACACAAGTCACTGTCATGTCATTTGTAAACAGAGGAGACTGGTTCACTTGATCGCAATGTGTGTGCGTTTTATATTGCTTTTGATTTTGATGTTAGCGTTCACACGGAATTCCATTTGTAGGAATATATTGATGGAGTAATATGCCTTGTTTGTGGAGAATGAAGTGTGAAGTACACCACCATATTCAAAGCATTTTGCTTTGAAACTATTTGCCTGCTTAAAAATGTAGGTGTCTTCAAGGCTAGAGTGAATAGGCTCTTAATAAACTAGTGCGCCTCACCATCAACGATTGTATTATTGCCTACTATCAGGTGGGACCGCAGTCAAGCACTAGTTTATATCAATTTAAAAAAGTGGTTTAAATGATAAATGATATTTATTTTGCAAATGGGTTTTTGGTAATGGAAAAACACTTTTACACGTAAATTTTTTCGTCAGTTTAAACTAGACGAGGCCGGTGTTTCCTAGCTGACTACCGTGAGAAGAAACATTGACACACAATCAGGGGTCAAAGTCTCTTTTAAAGTCCTTACAGCATATGTAATTGCTAAATCAAACGAGAACCATGCAAGTTAGTGTCTGAGATGGTTTTTTGAGGAAAGAACCACACAGATTTGAGTGGACCTGTCCAGTCAGTACAAGCATTTGTCAGTATGGTATTTTATTTCATGGTTACATAACTAACCACTTGTCTACTTAAGTAGGCAACCGACGTATTCTTCACGACGGAACTATCGATTTTCTTTCGTCAAATCAAGTGAATAGATTTTTTATTCATACGGTAGTTAATTAATCGGATTTGAGGCCATGAGTCGTGGCTAAAAGAGCCCTTATTTACGGTTCTTAGCATTGAAATATTTATAAGAATGGAAAAATCTATTTTCTTGGTGTAGTAAGAAAGCTGTACAAATGATTAATAGATTTATCGCGGAAGTGGAACGCAAAATGGAAACTTAAAAAACATGGTGTCGAGGCCCTCTTATATGTTACTTTTGGCAAAATCACTTTTATACGCCAGCCTTTTTAACACTTTTGTGGCCCTGACTGCTATGCCAGAGGTCGTGGGTTCGATTCCCACCTAAGACAAATATTTGTATGATGAGCTCGATTTCTTTCTTTCTTCTTTTATTCTCTGTCTGGGTGTAATGTATCTGTAATACGTATTTAGAAATATATAAGTATGTTTATCAGTCGTCTAGTACTCATAACACAAGCTCTGCTTAGCTTGGGACTAGACGGCGTTGTGTGATAGTTGTGGAATATTATTATAATAATTTCATGAAGTATGCGGAATTGCTCCACATGCAGAAAATTTCACAATGCAAAAAAATGCGTTCCGCGGACTACCGCGTGCGTATACCACGCATTACAATAAATAGTTGTATGGGGTTTACGCGTGCGGAACCATCAAATAATATCTATGACTAGCTTTTGCCTGCGGCTTCGCTTACGTACATAAAATATGGCTTATGTCACTCAGAAATAAAACAGCTTTCTATTCGTGAAAATTTTTTAGCAATCTGACCAGTACTTCCAAAGATTAACTCCTACAAACATAAAAACAAACTTAACCTCTTTTTATTATTAGTGTAGATTTAAAAGAGTGTCCATGGAGTTTCTTGCATGTTCTTCTTCATAGCTACGCTTTGGAACGTACAATTCAGCTTCGGTTTTTTTTGACTGACCGAAATTTTGACAATTCAAAAGTGCCTATAATTGGTCTATTTGAAATAAACGTTTCTGATTCTAAGATTTCGAATTTTAGTTCCTGTTTGGCGTTATAGATGGCACTACTATATTTTTTTTCGCGGAGGGAAAATCATCTACATCAGGACATGATATGATATCCCCCGCTCTTGGGAGTGGAAGATAGTGTCAGAATTTTACTGACTAAAAACCCACTCCTGTTGCTTCGTTGCCTTTCGTACCGAGGCTGAAGCTATCTTTCGAACTAACCCTGGCCCCAGTAGGCTTCGACCCAGCTGGGCTCCTGCTGTTGCTGACAGCACCTTGAGGAGCGCGGGAACAGTGCGCTCCGCCAACGACTTGAGCTCGGTCCAGACAGTTACTGGACAGTCGGACAGCGAGCTACCCATTGCTCTCCGTCCGCAAGCCCACGCTACTATATTACGATTAACAACATACAGTGAAAGAGTCTTCATCAGTTATTAGCTTTCTACACTTTGGGGTTCGAATTGTGATGTTCGAAGTACTCGAGGACGATCGATACGTCAATATTTGTAGTGGCTAGAGCTGGGACATAGGTATCGATAAAAGATTTTTGTCGATAGTTTCTGTTGACATAGGTTTGTCTATGACAGTTGATTTTGATAGTTTAAAGTTTGGTTGTCTGACATGTTATGATATTTAGCCTTGTAATGGTTGTTTTTTTTTTGTTTGTAGGAGGTAATCTCTGGAAGTATTGGTCCGATTGAGCGATGGAAAGGGCTATGCTCGGGGTTTCCTTGCGTGATCGAATAAAAATGAAGAGATCCGCAGGAAAACTAAGGTTGCCGACATAGCACAAAGAATTGCCAAACTTAAGTGGCAATGGGCAGGGCACATTGCTCGCAGAACAGATGGCCGTTGGGGCCGAAAGGTTTTGGAGTGGCGACCGCGTACCGGAAGACGCAGTGTTGGAAGGCCTCCTACAAGGTGGACCGATGACCTGGTGAAGGTGGCAGGAAACCGATGGATGCGGGACGCACAGGAACGTTCGATGTGGCGACGCTTGGGGGAGGCCTATGTCCAACAGTGGACGTGTATCGGCTGAAATGATGATGATGAGTGCATGTTGCCAGTGATGACATATGGCTCCGAATCGTGGTCGCTCACAATGGGCCTCATAAGACGGCTTAAAGTCACCCAAAGAGCCATTGCTCTTTCGCAAGGTAAATCCGAGCATAGCCCTTTCCATTGAAAGGGCTATGCTAGGTTTATTTCTACACTGTATGCGTGTTATTAAATCCCAAAAAATATACAATTTATAATAATTTATTTGCTTAAATGGGTAATTTAATAAAGTTATTGAAAATTTAGCACAGGCCAACCATGTTATGCCTTAAGGCATGCAAATCACAAGCGTTTTATTTAATTTTTGCTACTCTTTTGGTTTTTTGCCTCGGTTTTGTTTTTTGTTTAATTTCGTGTTTACATAACTATTGTTTATGTGCCTTGCTTTGTGACAAAATAAATTCATTTTCTTTCTTTAATTCATGTAGTTACAAAACATATTTACAAATAATTGTATTCATTTCAAAGTCGCAAATAACAAACAAACATAGAAAATGAAGTTGATAGTGAAGAATTGAAGATTTTAAAAAAAATATTATTCCTATTATTTATTTAAACTTGCTGCTATGTGACGACCAATACCATCGAAATACGGTCTCATTCAATTAAGAACCACTTCCGTACAAAACAAGTATTTAATATCCTAGTTAACCCATCAATTTAGCTCGACATCCCGAGCTAGGACGAGACGAGATCAACTGTAAGTAATTAAAAACACTTAGCAGCCGACCACACACTGGGTTAGAAGATACGCTGGTTCACCACGAATATCTGTGACTATAACGCGCATTAAGAAATAAAAAAAATTTGTAATGATTTACAGTCTGACACACTACTGAGGTCGCGTTTAGGGTTTTGTTAGTTTTTTTATTTGTGGGAGGTAATCTCAGAAAAGCTAGATTTTATGTTTACGAGCGAAGCCACAGGCAAAAGCTAGTTTCTTATAAAAGTAAGAAAAACTCGAGTCTTAAAAAATTCATACTATTTTTTTTTTCATATTAGTAAAGTGTTGAATACTTATTGAGTATAAATAATTTTCAAAATCCGTCAACAAGATAATGGAGAGAACCAAGAGAGATCCAAACAAAGTCAACAAAGAGGTAACCAAGAGAACCGAAATATCAGTGAACATACATATACAAAAAAATACATTCAGCTGAACATAGAACCTCCTCCTTTTCGAAGTCGGTTGAAAATATACTTATCATCCACAAAACATTTTATTAAAAAAGTTACATCTTTATGTGTTTACAAGTTAAATGCATTATAAACTGTACACATTTAAGTATTACGAAGTAAGTATCACTAAACCTTAGAGGTATTTTGGTTGCTATTTAAAAAAAAAATATTAACAAACACACGTAGAAACATTGATTAGTTTTTACAAGTAGAAAACGAAGGAAGTAAAAGATAAAAACTGTTGCTAAACTTTAAATTATAAAATAAAAACATTTTAAATACTATTGATGCACATCAACCTAATTTACCCTTCATCGAAAAAAAAACGAGATTTTCTGTGATATTATACAATCACTGTCAAAAGAAGAGTCGATAAAAAATCTCAACAAAACAATTCATCGATACTCAACCTGCCCATCACTATTAACAGAAGAGCCAATAAGCGTTCGTGACACCCGCATTAACACGCCACGACAGTTCCATACTAAACTCCATTTCTTTTTTATTTTTATTTTGTATACTGACAACACTGAACACTAATGAGTCCACCACGACTGACATTTGGAATACATTTTTACCAAAATGGTGGACAAAGAATATGAAAAAAAAAAGTGATAATTCTTTTGTTGAGCCATCGACTTATATTCTATTGAGAGACACGGTTCACGGAAACTATTTGTTAAAATACTGAAAAGTTAAAACAAGAGTTCGCTGCAGCGCTACATAGGCATTATGTCGTCTAACAGAACTATTAAAACATGCAGCGGTAAAATAGCTTTTAAACAAAGACATTAAATATATAATTATTGTATCTCTTTGCTTTTGAAGGATACTTTTTTCGTTACCAAATCAGAGTCGATTGAAGCGAGTGTTCGGCACGCGTAGGTAATCTAGTGCGCAGTACTAATACATTTAAGGTGACTGGTAATTAGTGTACGATACTTAAACACGTGATTGTGCTCATGATAACCAACAACTTTTACTATGGGAACAAACCTGAAATCGCGAAAAAAAATCAGCTGTTCAGTACATTTATGTTTGCCTAATGTACTGAACAGCTGATATTTTTTCCGCGATTTCGCCTTTGCTCCCATAATAAAAATTATTTGTTATCATGAGCTCAATCACGTGTTTATGTATCGTACACTAATTACCAGTCACCCTATACATTGAACGATGTTTTACGTTAACCACGGAAATAGTGTTGTGGAGAAGGTAGACATGTAAAACACGGATCTTCAGCTGCTTCTAGCGGGAATGGAAGCTTTTTAGGGTTCCGTAACTTAAATGGAAAAGACGGAACCCTTATAGGATCACTTTGTTGACCGTATGTCTGTCAAAACCCTTTATCTCGGGAATGCGTGGTGATATAAAGGTGAAATTAAAACTTTACACTCAGGTCTTCGATCCCTTAGGGGCCAAGCGCCCGCAAAGTGCCATAAAACAGTGATTTTCTGAGGCCTACTCCTCCGTAACGGCAAGGTCAATTCGTTTGAAAAAAATATATGTTTATTATAGATTCATGAACAATAATATCAACATTTGATTTTTTCGTGCAATTAATACTTTTGTCAAAAAAAATTAGCAATTTTGCAACTTTTCCCTACTCCTTCGAAACGGCTTGGACCTTTAGAAACATTTTTACACATAAAAATTGGTGGTTAAATATCCTTCAAAGTGAAAATTGCATATGTAAATCAATCAATATCTCGCAGAGAAAATGGATTTAAAGCGCTTTCCGGGCGCTGCTGGCCGCAAATAAATGCACAGATTTGCGTACTGCCGCCTAGGCGGGTGCGAGAGTTGCGTTCACATAATTTTGGTCAGATGGTTCAAGGAAATATACGCCTTAAAGCTGCAAAAAAATCAGACTTCTCAATCATCAAATTCTGAATCGAAATACGTACTTTCTCATACTCTCAAGTGAATCAAAATCCATAGGTTCCCGTTGACCTAGAATCTTGAAATTATGGGAAGAAATCTGAACACTTCGAAATCGGAACGCTAAATAGAAAAAAAAAGACTGACAGAGATGTTGGAGATATGAAAAATTCGAAATTCACACGGACAAAGTCAAGAGCAAAACACTAGTTTTTCACTAAAGAAAACAAATCTAGCTCAATATTCATCACGGTTTGTGTTAAAAGACTGTGAACTAACATACAAATCGTTTGTTTAGTATAAAAACGCGATAAAAAAACATTTCAACAGTCATTCTGAAGCGTCACAGCGAGTCTCATTTAAATATTTTAATTAAATCTGTGTTTTATGATATATATTATTGGTTTTGTAAAGTTCTACTCTGATTTGAGGAGTAGGGAGGGATTCATGGACACTCATGAAGGAAATTCCTTGACTCCATCTCGACCCAGTCAAGTATGCCGCCGGGATTCTGATTCCGGCCACCGTAGACGCGGGCTTGCGGATGGCGAGCTATGGGTAGCTCGCTGTCCGACCGTCCGGTAACTGTCCGGGCGCCCAAGTCGTCGACGGCGCGCACTGTTCCCGCTCGCCTCAAGGAGTTGTCAGCAACAGCAGGGGCCCAGCTGGGTCGAAGCCTTCCGAGGCCAGGGTTAGTTTTGAAAGATAGCTCGAGCCCCGGTATGAAGGCTTGAAGGAACGGGGGGGTTTTTAGTCAGTAAGAATCTGACACTATCTCCCGCTCCGCCCAAGAGCGGGGGATGTCATTGATGATTTTCCCACCATAAAAAAAAACCCAGTCATGTATCGTTATTTTAGCCGAAGGACGTCCACTGTTGGATATAGACCTCCCCCAAGTGTCACCACAACGAACAGACCTGTACGTCTCGTATCCACAGCTTCCCGCGACTCTTACCAGGTTATCGATCCACCTTGTAGGAGGCCTTCAAACGCTGCGTTTTCCGGTGCGCGGTTGCTATTCTAGAACCTTTCGGTCCCATCCGTTCTACGAGCAATATGTCCGGCCCACGGCCACTTAAGGCTTATAGTTCCTTGAACCATCTGGCTGAAATTAAATAGACGCAACTCTCGCACCCGCTGAGGCGGCAGTACGCATATCTGTGCATTTATTTGCGGCCAGCAGCGCCCGGAAAGCGCGTTGCTGGCCATTTTATTTGCGAAATATTGATTGATTTACATACGCTATTTTCACTTTCAAGAATATTTAACCACCAATTTTTATGTGTAAAAATGTTTCTAAAGATCCAAAGCCGTTTCGAAGGAGTAGGGAAAAGTTGCAAATAGTTGCGAAATTGGTAAATATTTTTACACTAATATTATGAAGAGGTAAAGTTCTTTTTTTTTTGTTTGTAGGAGGTAATCTCCGAAAGTAGGTACTGGTCCGATTGCGAATTTTTTTTTACTAATAGAAAGCTGCTTTATTCCTGAGTGACATAGGCTATAATATATTTTATGTACGAGGGTGAAGCCGCGGGCAAAAGCTAGTGTTTCATAATCTTACTTTGTAGTCGGATATTTTTCTTTCTATCTTTAAAGCCGTTAATTAAATTAAATAATTTCATTAATTGAATGCCGGGTGAAATGCAATAAAGATAATATTTCTATTAGAAGTTCCGCCTATACCATAAATAATAACAGTCGTGATGATATTCATTTATACTAACAAGACATCATAAAATAAGATTCAATTAAAATATTTAAATTTAATGACCGATTGTCGCTTGTAAAATGATTTGAAAACATTTTTTTTTATTAATATTTTTTACGTACTCAACATTTTCGTTATTGAGTTAAATAGGATTATTATAAGTCCCTTTTTTATTTTATGACTGGGTTTTGTCACTCCTGGTCTTAACCTTTATTAGGCTAATTTTCTATTATCATGCAAGCGAACCCGCTAGTAGATCAAAGTTGATAGGTACTGAAGACAATCTCAAGTATATACTTCACTTTTTATACCTACGCTCGGTGGACGCACACTAATGAGCGTTTGAGCCGGAACTGTTCGACGAGCGGGCCGAGGCGCTCCGAGATATCGTGTCCGTGAGCGGTGTCTATGTGTGCGTTGTGAGAGCGCGCTTTGTACAGTAGGCACAACGTATCTTGAGCGCTCGGCGTCAGAGTGGGAATCGCTTTGCGCATTCCATCCATTGGCGAGCCAATCGTCCTCATTGTTAGATACATGCAGCAACGCAGGGAACAAAAGAGGAGTGACGTCTATGACGCGATGGCGCGGCGAGCCAATCACTATCACTCCCCGCGTTTTACTTCGCACCACTAAAGAGACCGAATATTTGACTTCTGCGCAACCGCTCAAGATCCTGCCTACTGTATGTAGATTGACTTCTGTACCTATCTTACGTTATTGAAACATCTACGGTCCGGACTAAGCGTTTCGCCTCGTCATTTATACCGCGTACTTCGAAGGACTGGAACAGTCTGCCTGCTGCGGTCTTCCCGTCCGATTATAATTTGGGTGTCTTCAAGGCTAGAGTGAATAGGCTCTTAATAAACTAGTGCGCCTCACCATCAACGATTGCATCACTGCTTATTATCAGGCGGGATCGCAGTCAAGTACTAGTTTATAACTGATAAAAAAAAAACTATTTTGTGCTAGTAGCACCTAGTGAGGTATAAGTTTTATTTTTATCAATAATCCAATCCCCCTAGCAATATTTCTTTCATTAACTCCGATTCTTTCTCTTCATTTTCTCTTTTGATATAATACGAGTATTCTCATTAAATACTTTTCCTCTTTTATTTCCCTGACAGACAGGTCTATCCGACACAGTAAGTGATTTATTTGAGCTAATTCATCTTCAACGACAAACAGTGCGCCCTGTGTTAATAGATAGTGCCTAATTATACGGAGAGGAGCATAGGGAGGGGACTATGTCGATAAAATTAACTTGAAATACAAATTAATATCGATAGAGTTCTTAAAATCTGTTGTTTTTTTTTTAGTGGAGAAATCATCCAATTATTTCTCCCTTTCTTGGGTGGAGACGGAGGGTGTATCAGACTTTTAGGTTTAAAGAATTATTCTCGAATTTATTATGAAAATTTAAAACAGACCACTTCCTTTTTAAACCATTTAGACAGGCCTGTTGATCTAGTGGTGGATCCTGACTGATATGCCGGAGGTCGTAGGTTCGATTCCCACCCAGGACAAATGTTTGTGTGATGAGCACGATCATTTGTTCTGTGTCTGGGTGTAATTTATCTATAATTTGTATGTATTTAGAAATATATAAGTATGTTTATCAGTTGTCTAGTACTCTTAACACAAGCTCTGCTTAGCTTGGGACTAGACGGCGCTGTGTGATAGTTGTGGAATATTATTATTATTATTATACATCATTAAATACAATATAATCATCATTTATTCATTATTAATAGCATTTTTATAAATATTTCTCTAACATATAACACTTATTAACATAAATTCACGCTTTTTACCAATGTTACATATTTATTATTTTTCCAATGTTTGTTTTATCAATGTTCGTATTTATTTATTTATTATTTTGTTTCGATACCTTTTAGTTTCTTGAATCTCCGTGAATGTGACCGTGGCATCACCGCGGGCCCTAACAGAGTATTAGCGCTGCGTTATTTATCTTTTTAAATATCCCAGTATAGCTGCTGAGTTAGGCGCCTTTTTGGCCTTGCACAGATTTTTATTTTATTTAACATTGAAAAAGACGGCGCGAGAGAAGAATGTCTGGAAGGACTTGGGGGAGGCCTTTGCCCAGCAGTGGGACAGTAATGGCTAGGAAAAAAATAAATTAATCCCACTGTATGTGTGAGGTACGAAAAAACGTTTTTTCTTTCTTTTTTTTCTTTCATTTACTACATTCCAAAAACTTAATCATTTTTATCGATATTACGACCGTTACCTCCGTGTCCCATCCCTACGATCGAGTAGCAACACTGCACGGAACCGATAGCGTGTTCAAATAGTGATGTGCATACAATCTGCATAATTACGACTAGCTAGACGCTCTGGGTACGCCTGTCTTGTTTTAGTTGCGAGGCCTGAGTCCATAGAGTATGGAACGCCATGCCATGGATTGTTCATTCATTAAAAAAAAACTGGGCAAGTGCGAGTCGGACTCGCGCACTGATGGTTCCGCGCAAACTTACCTATGAAAACGGTTCAATTCCTGAATTCTGTTACGAAGATTTTTGCGAAACGTAAAAAAGATTTTTTTAAACTTTTTTTTGACGTAAAAAATTACAGTTTTCAGATTTTTTCGTATACTGGTGCCATGCCATATTTCAGGATTCTAGGTTAACGGGAAGTACTCTATGAATTTTGATTCCTTTGAGAGTGTCGAAATATACGTTTTTTTTTGCGACATAAACGACCGTATCTTTTATTTCGTTATCTCAGAAGTTTGATTTTTTCACAGTTTCAAGGGACCGCAGATCTAAGTGTACATATAATTTATCTCCTGGTTCTAAGCTACCTCCCCGCCAATTTTCAGCCAAATCGGTTCAGCCGTTCTTGAGTTATAAATAGTGTTACTAACACGACTTTATTTTATTGTATGTACTAACTTTTGCCTGCGGCTTCGCTCCCGCTCTACCCTACTCTACCTTACTCTACCCTACTCTACCCTAAACTACCCTAATATTCATTTATTTTTCCATATTATCCTTCTCCCCACAATAACAAACACAACAAAAAATAAATTAGCGAAATCGTTTCAGCTGTTCTCGAAATTTGCGCTTAGCAACACATTTAGCGATTAATTTTTATTATAAAGAAGATATAGATGTGAAAAATAAGCTTTCCAAATATTTCCATGAACCCTCTATATCTCTATAATACTAAAGATAATATACATTTTATCCTATACCACATCAGTTCAATTTGTAAAGCAAAACTCAGAATCTCCGAGGAAATTGCATTCGATCGAGCACCGCCAAGTTTTCCCGTCTAGACGAGAGTGTTTGGCGCTTAAAATAAGATTTATAAAGTTTAGAATACTTTATTTTATACTCACACTTGATTTTTAGAAGACTAGCAATGCCCTCTGTTTAATGACGTACCTAATTGCTATCTAGGTAATAGCAAAATACTGAGTTGATAAAACAACGATTCTACTTTTTCTCCCACTTCTAATAAAGTTTCTACTTCCAATTTTTGGTTCTAGGACATACCGGTTTCCTCACGATGTTTTCCTTCACCGTTTTGAGAGCAGTGGTACATAATAGGTAGATCCAAAAGTCAATCTCATGTATAGTATGTCTAATAAGTTAAACGACTTGGGTAATTATTAGGATTTAATGAAATCTGATGTAGTCAACACGGGTTCAGTAATCAAGGTTGATTAAGAGATAGAGATCATTGTTTACTAACAGAAGAACCTTATGAAAATTATCGAATATTAGTATTTTTTAAATGATTTAATATTATACAAAATTCCCAAGTCGGTTGACTTATTAGACAGACTATATGTACGAGTGCAACCGGGTGATTGAACAGAGATATCGTGTCCGTGAGCGGTGTCTATGTGTGCGTTGCTCGAGCACGCTTTGTATGTAGATTTTCTTCTGTACCTATCTATTTTGTGGTAGTAATGATGAAATAAATTACGCCTGACTCCCATGAACCCGCGTCCTACAACTCGTAAGTCAGAACCGTTACCACTCGGACACCACTGCTCAACAAAGTAACAATTACAAGGTAATGTAATATCACTACGACCAAATCAAATACGTCATATTTGATTCGTGGGAAGATCAATATTTGTTGATAGACTTCGCTTGAAGAAATCAAATATTTGATGCTTATCTACGGTAAATATATGTCAAGATAATTTGATTAGAAGGTTAACGATAAATCGAATTTAACTAGATTTTTGAGTAACGGAATTATGAATCATTCATTGTGTGTATAGCTTTTCTTTAGGTGGGAAATAATCCAATGATTTCTCTCGCTTTAGGGTGGGGCGGGAGGGCGTGTCAGACTTTTACTGACTAAAACACACTCTTGTTCGTTCGTTGCCTTTCGCACCAGCACGCTCAGCCAAGTTGTTATTCTGCAATCGTTAACGCTCTCGAAAAGTCATGAAACGTATGGGAATGACGTCATCTCAACGTAAAGTCGCGTGGTCAGAACAAACTAATAGACAATTCGTAGCCAAGTTCACATCGTTCAAAATCGTTTCTACAATATTTAACGCTACATCCTTTGTTATACAAACGCTACATTGTAGAACGAGCGGCCGACTCAGGCGCGTCAACATGGCTACCAAATTATCGTTTTCTACAATTGCTGTCACCGAGGCGTTACCGATTTGAGAATGGAATTCGATTGTAACTTGGCTAGGGGGACAGAGCCGAATCTTCATTTCAGAAACGAATCCTTGGCCCCAGGAGGCTTCGACCCTGCTGAGCTCCTACGATTTTGCTGGCATCTCTTTGAGGTGCGCATGAAACACTACACGCCGTCGACGTCTTGGACTCGGTCCGGACGGCTACCGGACAGTCGGACGGCGAGCTGAATGAAAAACTCCTAGGTTTTAGCTATCAGGAAACACAGATCCAAAAAGGAATTACATTCCTTAGCTGTAGGCACAATGAATGTGCACCTAAAATGTTTTCTGCGTATTGTTAGGTCTACCATGTACTGGAGCACCATCGCCGTGCATCTAGTGGTCCGATGATGGAACGGACTTGGCCGCATCAAATCGTACGATTCCAGTGCACGGTTTGGTGATCCCATGATGGAACTCCAAACGTACGGCGCGACTCGGAAAACAGTAGCTAGCAAGCTACTGTTTTTTAGAAGGAGGTAACCGCATGCCATGCCTCCTAGCTTGGGACCAGGATCGTGCGTATAACTAAGAAGTGGTATTTTTATCAATGTCTATTTTTCCTGATAGCTACAATCTTTAAGTTACAAGTGAATAGGATACTTCTAGGCAAGCGTGCTCCATCGTCGGGGGAGGATAAGTCCAGAGGTGGACGTCTTTACACCTACATTTTGATCATGTGTGATACATGAGAATCTCTTTTTGGAACACCATCATCTTCCTACCCTTCTCTCGTGTTACTTGTTGTCGGCGCAACGCGTTATTTTCTTCCATTCTGTCCTGTCACCCGTCACACTATCACTGACTTCCTTTTCTTTCACATCACTCCTCACACAATCCATCCATCTTTCTTTTTGCCTCCCTCTCCATCCATCCACATGTATACTCATAACTCTTTTAGTAACAAGCGTTTCATCCTTCCTCTTCACATGACCTTGCCAAGACAAACTATTCTCTTTCAACTTTTCAGTCACTGGCGCCTCTATTAATCTTCTTCCAATAGAGGAGGATCACGGTTTATGAGATGCAGCCTGGTGACTGACGGATTGACAGCGGAGTCTTAGTAATATGATCCCGTTTTACCCTTTTGGGTATGTAACCCTAAAAAGACCTGTGCAAGGCCAAAAAGGCTCCTTTCTCAGCACATCATCGGACTACCAGACGTACGGCTATGCGCCACCGGTATATGGTGGATATCCCACCAACACGCACAAAACGTTTTGGGAACACATTCATTGTGCGTGCGGCTAAGGAGTGGAATTCCTTGCCGGAGTCTGTGTTTCCTGATAGCTACAACCCGAAAATCTTTAAGTCGAGAGTGAATAGGTTTCTTTTAGGTAAGCGCGTTCCATCGTCGACCGCATCGTCGCTTTCCATCAGGTGAGATAGCGGAAAAGCGCGAACCTATCAACAATAAAAAAAAAACTATGCTGCGATATTTAAATAAACCAAAAGAAGTAAATAACGCAGCTCTGAAATGTATAAACTGCATGCGTTTACAAAGTACGTTTTTGGGTCAAATTCATTTTGTTTTTATGAGTACAAACGCAGTTCAATTGCAGCCTATTAACACTGCAAACCGCTTTTAAATCGAAACTAAATATCGTGCGAAAAATTATATAAAATAATTTGCTGTATTTGCTAGAACCACGCGGAACCATGAACCACTATTTAACCCTAATAAACGCTAACTAGCTTTTACCCACGGCTTCACACGCATACATTAAATATAGCCTATGTCACTCAGGATTAAAGCAGCTTTCTATCAGTGAAAAAATTCTAGCAATTGGACCGCAGGAAGTACTTTCACGTAGCCCTTCCACCAGACCAGTTTTTTTTCTTTCTGTAAGCTGGAGAATCCTCTTAACTCCTCAAGCGCCAATGGTACATACAGTTGCCATCACGGATCTTGAACGCTCGGCGTCAGAGTGGGGATCGCTTTGCGCATTCCATACATTGGCGAGCCAATTGTCCTCGTTGTTAGATACATGCAGCAGCGCAGTTAACGAATCAGGAGTGACGTCTATGACGCGATGGCGCGGCGAGCCAATCACTGACACTCCCTGCCCCCGCGTCTCACTTCGCACCACTAAAGAGACCGTATATTTGACTTCTGCGTAACTGTTCAAGATCCGTTATGGCAACTGTACATACGTCTTTACAAACTTGAATGACCTTGAAAAACAATTATCGTATTGTACACTCGTTTAACGAAATTGACGATTGGAACAGTTTGCCTGCTGCGGTCTTCCCGTCCGATTATAATTTGGGTGTCTTCAAGGCTAGAGTGAATAGGCTCTTAATAAACTAGTGCGCCTCAACATCAGAGATTGTATCACTGCTTACCATCAGTTGGGATCGCAGTCAAGCACTAGTTTATATCAATATAAAAAAAAATATCCAGCCAAAAATGTTGGTTTTTATATTTTTGTTTTTCCTAGAAAAATCAAGAAATTGAATTCAAAATGTTTATAATGTTTAATTTTTATTTTAATGTTACTTATTTTCTCATTTTAAGCTCCTCGCAAAATTTCATTCTTCATGGTATTGTTTGCCGTTAGAAAACCCAGTTATAGGTTAAGCTCGCCTATTTACTTCAACTGTACTTTTTTAACTGTATGTAATGTACCAGCACGGATCTTGAGCTCTGGCTTCAAGTTGCGCAGAAGTCAAACATTCGGTCTCTTTAGTGGTGCGAAGTGAGACGCGGGGGCGGGGAGTGTCAGTGATTGGCTCACCGCACCATCTTGTTATAGATATCACTCGTGATTCGTTCCCTGCGCTTGCTGCATGTATCTAACAATGCCGACGACTGGCTCGCTAATGTATGGAATGCGCAAAGCGATCCCAACACTGACGCCGGGCGTTCAAGATTCGTGCCGGTACCTATAAGAATAAAGGAAGATTTTTTTTGTGTGGTGAGTTACGTAAAAAACGCGCAATTGCGTAATAATAATACCTCCCAGCGCGCGAGGGGTTAACATTCTAAAATGTATGAGAACCTCCACAAAATGTTGACATAGACGCGAAAGTCCTGTTTAGTTGACCGATGTTGAACGACAAACATCGACGAACACATATTTGACTAGATTGTAAAATTTGCTATCTCACACCCGTCTGTGAATTGGTGGAAAAGATTTATCTTCAAACATCAATATTGATTTCTATTCTATGAATTTTATATTATGAGAATCCCTGAACGAGTTTATTTCATCATATCCCTGCTCTTGTCCCGTTTTATTTGGGTTCGGTGCAAACGTTCTACTCTTCCATTCTGTCGGGGTTACCCGTCACGCTATCACTAACTCCCTTTCCGTTCCTATTATTCCTCACACAATCCATCCATCTTTTCTTTGGCGTCCTTCTCCCACTCCATTGATCTATATCGTACATGGGATTGTTCCTAAATCTTGTACCTAATGGAGTTTCTTGCACGTTCTTCTCCATAGAGATCTACGCTTTGGAACGTGCAATTTAGTTTCACTTTTTTGACTGACTAACATTTTGACAATTCTTGTAATGGTCTATTTGAAATCTACATCTACACTAATACACCACAATTTTTTAATTAGTAGGTACAAATACTTAAAGGGCTTATTAGAAAAGCCCTTGTTATTTTATAAGTAAAATCTCAATAAATTATATTCATAAACAGCAAAGTTATTAGCAAATTCAAATTCAAATTCAAATTCAAAGCATTTATTTCAAATAGACCATTTACAGGCACTTTTGAATAGTCAAATGTCGGTCGGTCCAAGAAAAGTGAAGCTAAATTGCACGTTCCAAAGAGTAGGTCTCTATGGAGAAGAACGTGCAAGAAACTCCATGGACACTCTTTTAAATCATATATGTGTTACATATAATGCTTGGTTACATATTACTTGTTGCTTCTATCATGTGAGCACAATGTCGATAGTGAAATAAAAATGTAAAATAATTAAAAGATAGAAACTGAATTAAGCCACTGGCAGCTAAGAGATGACCAGTCCCATCTGACGGCACCCGTTCACGAGCATGACGCGTGCATCAGCCCCACTCAGCTCAACCATTTTGAAGGGAACCGAACGACCCAATAACACGTGCCACCAACAGCGAGACATTTGAGTGAGCATGACAAACTCTCAACTGCCATGCTCGTAATGTCAAAAAAAAAAAAAAAAAAGTTGTAACCTAATAAAAATGCTCCATGATGCTTCACATTCACAAACTTGGAAAAAGTGCTTCTACATTATACAATGCAATTGTGTCTTTCAAATTAAAAAATAATAATATTAGTTTCCAACTAATCAACTAATTAGTACGCCCTAGTGGTAGTGGAGCTGGACCAGCATTGAGCCAAGCATTTTTATCTTGAATATAATCCTCCAACTTATAATATGCTTGTCTGCATAGTGTGCGTTTAATACAAGATTTAAATTTCGTTTCATTGAGTTCTAATATGTGGGGAGGTATTTTATTATAACATTTCAAACAGTACCCCATGAAAGAAGAGGCCACTTTAGCCAGTCTGAAACCTGGTTGAACTAATTGATCCCTATTTCTTGTAACATAATTATGTCTATCGCCTCTTTTGCTAAAAAGATGAAGATTTTTTCTAACATACATTATGTTTTCATAGATATATTGACAAGGTACTGTCATTATGTTAATATCTTTAAACAGTTCCCTTAAAGAATCGCACCGGCGGAGATTGTAAATCGCTCTGATGGCTCTTTTCTGTAATATAAAGATTGACTCGATGTCAGCAGCCCGTCCCCATAGTAAGATACCGTACGACATGACACTATGAAAATAACTAAAATAGACTAGTCTAGCGGTATCAACATCCGTAAATTGGCGGATTTTTCTAACAGCATATGCAGCTGAGCTAAGCCGACCTGCAAGAGAAGTTAAGTGAGGACCCCATTGTAGCCTTGAATCAAGCGTAATCCCCAGGAAAATCGTTTTATCAACAAATTCTAGTTTTTCATTATTCAATACAATGTCACAATCACTACTTTTGACATTCGGTAAGGAAAATCTTATGCATTTAGTTTTTTTCCCATTTAGAACCAGATTATTAGCAGTGAACCAGTTTTGAACCTGCAATAGGGCGCTATTTTCGTTGTCAAGATTGTTAATTTTTCTATTTATCTTAAAAATCAAAGAAGTGTCGTCAGCAAACAACACCATATTAAGTTTATTTTGCAACAAATTAGGTAAATCATTAATATAAACTAAAAACAAAAAAGGACCTAAAATTGAACCTTGGGGCACCCCCATTTCAACATTCAATCCAGACGAATTGACACCGTTTATTTGCACTAATTGCTGTCTATTATTCAAATAAGATTTTAATAAGCTTAACGCTGCATTGCCTAGTCCGTAATGCTTGAGTTTCCGAAGCAATGTTTCATGAACTACACAATCAAACGCCTTAGATAGGTCGCAGAAGATGCCTATAGCATCTTGTGCCTCTTCCCACGCATTAAAAATGTGTTTTAGTAAGGAAACACCCGCGTCAGTTGTACAACGTCCTTTGGTGAAGCCATACTGTTTGGTTTATGTACTAGCGTTGGTTTATGTCCCAAAATGTCACTCAATTTATGGAAATACTGTGCAGGCTATTGATTAATGAATGGATAAGTGACAATAATTAAGGAAAAACACTGCCCGGCCCGCAGTATTTTCTACTAGCAATTTTTATGTTTGATTGATTCTATGATGAATTTACCTTTTCGTGGTCAATTTTAGGATTTCGGTTTTTTCTACTTTTGACTACAAAAATATGATCAGTGACGGCTACAGATAGAGACCCATTTTTTTGTACTAATTAAAAAGTAGGGGTATATATCGTGCATTGGATTGTTCCTAAATCTTGTTCCTAATGGAGTTTCATACCATTTTATCAATTCAAAAGTGCTTATAATGGTCTATTTGAAATCTACATCTACACTAATATAATACACAGATAAAATTTGTTTTATTTTTTGTAAATATTAAAAAAAAATGCTTATGAGCACAGCTGTCCTCTGAATATGACTTTGTCTCAAAATATTCCTTGTTGTTTCTTCCTTCCTACACTAATATTATAAAGAGGTAAAGTTTATTTTTATACTTTTTTTTTTATATGAGGTAATCTCTGAAAGTACTGGTCCGATTGCTAATTTTTTTCACCGATAGAAAGCTTATTTATTTTTGAGTGATTTAAGCTATAATTCATGTACGCGGGCGAAGCCGCGGACAAGAGCTAGTTTTGAAATAAACGTTTCTGATTTCTGAATCAATGTACCTATTTGGATTTCTCTCTCTCCAGGCAGCTTTCTATAAAAATAGCACTTCTGTACGATTTCTTTACACTATAAAGCAATGCGGAAGGCAACTAACTAACTAATAAGATAACAGTATCTTTACAGTAATTTCCGAGTGACAAGTGATATGCAGATAAGTATCTGATAATCCTTTGTTTTTATATTGAACCAGATTGTTCTCTGAGAGATAAGATAACAGGGCATTCAACTCTCATCCATTAGTACCTACTAAGTATCGGCTTGTCATCGGGCATCGCTTGTCAGGCAGGATTTTGAACCACCATAGGCGCGGGCTTGCAGACAGTGAGCAATGGGTAACTCGCTGTCCGGCCGCCCGGTAACTGTCCGGACCAAGTCCAAGTCGTCGACGGCGCGCACTGTTCCCGCGCGCCTCAAGGAGTTGTCAGCAACAGCAGGGACCCAGCCGGGTCGAAGCCTACTGGGGCCAGGGTTATCCGAAAGGGCGTTCGAGCCCCGGTATGAAGGCTAGAAGGAACGGGGTGGGTCTTTTAGTCAGTAAGAGTCTGACACTATCCCCCGCTCCACCTAAGGGCGGGGGATGTCAATGCATGATTTTTCCCACCATAAAAAAGGCAGGATTTTGAAACCGTTACCCTATACCATTAAAGCTAAAATTTAGCAGAATTTTCAATTTGAATAACAATGCATGCTTAGCCGCCAGAGCGAACTAAGGTTGAGAGGACCGTTTGAAGGATAATTTACTTTCGGCTTTTTTGATGTCAAGGGGAAGCACATTCCAGAGTTATATGGTGGAAACAGCGTACAAATTGGACATAGAGCCAGTACGGTGAGAAGGAATATGAAGAAGCATGTTTTTGGATGCACGAAGATTATGAGAACTGCCCAACACTTTAAAATATTATGGTGCTATGGGTTTCGAATTACCTTTTGAGGTATGGAACTCTAAGAAATTTTTTTTATCATGTAAGAACAGTTTATTAAAAAAAAAAAACTTAACTAATTAAAACTATACAAGGTGTAAGGGACAGCCCTCCACAAACTTTAAGGGCTTGCTCAGTAGACGAAACTGAACTATATTCCACAAAAATTATTTTCAGGAAACGAAAAAAAAATTCACCTCACCATACAAAATTATAAACTTGATTGGATTAGTTTGTATGGAGAAGCCGAATTTTTTTTTCCTGAAAATTATGTGGTATGTTGTTCAGTTTCATCTACTGAGCAAGCCCTTAAATTTTGTGGAGGGCTGTCCCTTACACCTTGTATATACACAATAACTCTTAAATAAAATATGGCGTCAAAAAATTCCTCCGCATCGCTGTCGACTGGAAGTATGCCCAGAAGACTGGCGGCATTGCCACGTTGTATGGCAATGCTTAATCTCTGACCGAGGTAAAAGCCAGGCCTTGGGTCACGCGAAGTGTCAACAAGGCGTTTCGATAATTGTTTAAAGAGCGCATGAGCACTCGGACCCCACGGCCCAAGAGTTTCAATCCCAAACGGCTCAAAAATATAATTGCCAATGAGGTTGTTATATTTCCGCCGCTTGAGGTTCTCCGCTTTTTATCATTACTTATCTCTTATTTAGAACCACTGACAGTATATTTCTGTATGTTACTGCAGCTACCAAATGTAGTAAGTCTCGTGAAGTCAGGGGTCAACAGCATTAAATACATTAAAATTAGCATCGGCACTATTACAGGAAATTAACCCTTTGACCTGTACGTGTTAGAATGTGGTGTTCACACCAGCATATTTTACCTTTAATTACTGACACTAGATCTTAAAGGAACATGTATTGAAATTATATCTAGTAAGTATCTAGTTGATATATAGATTGTGTTTAAGGCGTATAGTCCCTTGAACCATGTGAACGAAATTATGTGAACGCAACTCTCGCACTCGCCTAGGCGGCAGTACGCAAATCTGTGCATTTATTTGCGGCCAGCAGCGCCCGGAAAGCGCTTTAAATCCATTTTCTCTGCGAGATATTGATTCATTTACATATGCAATGTTCACTTTGAAGAATAATTAACCACCAATTTTTATGTGTAAAAATGTTTCTAAAGGTCCAAGCCGTTTTGAAGGAGTAGGGAAAAGTTGCGAAATTGCTAAATTTTTTTTTTTATAAAAGTATTAATTGCACGAAAAAATCAAATAAACATATATTTCTTTCAAACCTATTAACCTGGCCGTTACCGAAGAGTAGGCTTCAGAAAATCACTGTTTTATGGCACTTTTCGGGCGCTTGGCCCTTAACACGGTATATTAAAAATTCAACCAATTTGAACCAATAGTTCAAGAATTATAACTGGTTAAAGTTTCTTAATTTAGTCACTCACTGACTAACTAATCATCAAAACTCTAAGGCACTCCTAGCATGCATAGAACGGTTTTATGGAAATGTATCTCGGATTGGGCGCTCTTAAGATATTTAGTTAAGAAGACTTTATAATATTAGCTTTACATAGCCAAACTTTGTAAAAATCGTGATGCCTTGAAGCGGTTCAGCGAAATTAATTTTACTGAATAAACAAAAACTTTGTAAAGTCGAGTCTAGATTTTGTGTGCGGATAATAACCGACGAAATATGGGTGTGTCGTACCCTTTAGGGGATTCCAGCCATATTGTGTTATAGTATGACAAAAAATCGATGTCTGTGTCACGCGCGAGTTGTTGTAGTATTTACTAAGAAGACATTTTTATAGCATAGAATAGTCGGCCTTATAATGTAAGAACATTGGGACTGGATTGGGGCTGGGACTTAGGCCTCCTCTCTAGGAGAAGGAATGGGCCGTAATCCACCACGCGGGCCCAGTGCGGGTTGGTGAATGTCACATGTCTTCGAATTTTTCTTTCTAGGACATGCCGGTTTCCTCACGATGTTTTCCTTCACCGTTTTGAGAGCAGTGGTGATGAAATAAATTACACAAATTAGACATTTGTGATATTCATCAATCTCCTTTATTCCAGCCGCGTAGGCGCGGACTTGCAGACGGCGAGCAATGGGTAGCTCTTCGTCCGACCGTCTGGTAATCGTCCGGACACCAAGACGGCGTGTGTCGTTCCATGCGCGCTTCAAGGAGTTGTCAGCAAACCGTAAAGGACCAGCAGGGTGGAAACTTACTGAGGCCAAGGATTTGTTTCTGAAAGGAAGGTTCGGACCCGGTACGAAAGGCAACTAAGGAACAGGGGTGCTATTCTCCAAGAAAGCGCAGCGCTGGCACAGCGACGAGTCGTCAGCGCAGTACATTGAATTAACAACCTAATGCCCCTTTACATTGGATTGTTAATTCAATGTATTGCGCTCACGACGCGTCGCTGTGCCAGCGCTGCGCTTTCTTAGAAAATAGCACCCCAGGTGTGGGTGTTCAGTCAGTAAAAGTCTGACACTATCTCCCACTACGCCCAAAGGCGCGGAAATGTCATTGGATGATTGGCCCACCTACAAAAAACACAACAAAAACGAAAATAATGTTCAATCCATTAAAGAGGTGTACAAAAAACAGTTAGTCATTCCGACGTCTCCAATTATCCTTGAGGATTCATTGATCGTCAGCGGCCATTGAGAATTGATTCACTATCTAAATATATCTTTAGTTGAGCTACAATGACTGACAAATGCGTGCATTCACTGAACATCTTTATATATATAATTCTTCTGTGAGTGTGTATGTCACTGAACTTCTCTCAAACGACTGGACCGATTTTGATGAAATTTTTTGTGTGTGTTCAAGGGGATCTGGGAATGGTTTAGATTCACAATTTTGTCCGCTGGACAATGTTTTTTTAATTAATTTTTAATTTATTAGTAGTTGTTGATTTTGGAATGTTCTACATTGGATCCGACAGACGGCGCTATCATCGCAGTGTCAAATTTTAAATAATATTCGAATTTTAATTTTAGTCTGTCCCGACAGTTAGCGCTGCGATCAAATTAAAAAAAAGTTTTGTTATCATTGTAGACAGGACAACGTCTGTCGGGTCCGCTAGTAATGTATAGTACGGTTAAAATACACCACCATATTTACAAGCTTTTATTTTTAGTTTCACCTGTCCCGATGTTTGTCTGTAATCAAATCTTGTAAATTAAATTTGGTCATGGTGCTGATCTGATGATGGAACCAGAAGGTGGCCTAGGAACTCGGTAGTTAAACGACACAACCCCATCGAGTTTGGGCTCATATCATTTGTCTCGACAACTATTAAATATACAGAGACTGCGCTATAAAAGCTTGTGATGAAAAAAATAATTCATTGAAAACTTGTTTAATTAGTACAAAAAAAAGGACGCTCTATCTATACCCGTTACTAATCATATTTGTGTAGTCAAAAGTAAAAAACGAAATCCACAAAAAAAAATTATTTGATCCAATCATTCATAACAATTGCTATTACAAAATATTACGCCCAGTGTGTTCCCATTTTGATCGCCACTCATAATCAGTAACCTGTAAAATATGTCCATAAATTGAGTGACATTTTGGGATATAAACAAACGCTAATAACTTTGCTTTTTATAAATATTATTTATTGATACTTTACTTAAATAATAACAAGACATTTTCTAATAAGCCTTTTAAGTATTTGTACTAATTAAAAATTAGTCGTGTATATTGGCCAGTTGGCCACTATGAAGTAGGCGTTCAAAATTATTGTGCATATTCAAAAAAAAAAGTTTAGAGTGTGCGCATGACTGCATGACTTGATTCCGCAAGCACCTTTCTACCATTGGACAACTCGACGTACAGCGAGTAACAACCCCTACGTTGTTAAAACCTCTACGGTCCGGACTAAGCGTTCCGCGTCATCGTTTATACCACGTACAGATACTGGCTTTAAGTTACGCAGAAGTCAACTATCGGGCCTATTTAGTGGTATGAAGTGAAACACGGGGGCGGGGAGTGTCAGTGATTGGCTCGCTGCGCCATCGTGTCATAGACGTCACTCGTGATTCGTTTCCTGCGCTTGCTGCATATATTTGATATATTTGATTGGACCACCAAAGTATGGAATGCGCAAAGCGATCCCCACTCTGACGCCGAGCGCTCAAGATTCGTGCCGGTACCTATACATCGAAGGAATGGAACAATTTGCCTGCTGCGGTCTTCCTATTCGATTGTAAGTAGTCTAATTGTCTTCGAGGCTAGAGTGAATATACAAAATTGTGCTAAGCTACTAAGCTAGACTCTAGGCCCAAAATAGTGGACAAACGCGAGCCTCATAGTAATAATCTACACTAATACACCCTTCAATTTTGATCGTTTTAATCCCATGGAGAGTCTTGCTTAGCTGACGTTTTCTTAAAAAAATTAATTTTGTTCATGCGTAAATTAGTACGAGTTTTGAAAAAAGATATTTTATTTTTTTATTTTATCTTTACAAATCGATAGTGTTTCATGTACCGGATCGACCTTCAACGGGATTAAAACGATAAAAATTTAGCGGTGTATAATAGAGAGGTAAAGTTTGTTTTTACTTTGTAAGTAATCTCTCTAAAATTTTAGCAATCGGACCAAGTACTGGTCCGATTGCTAAAATTTTCACACCAGTAGAAAGCTGCTTTATTCCTGAGTGACATAGGCTATATTTTATGTACGCGGGCAAAGCTACAGGTAAAAGCTAGTTTGAAATAAAACGCTTTGAATTTGAATTTGAAGCATCCAATTAAAAAAAAAAAATGTTTTTCTAATTCAACTATGGTAATTGAAAAGTGGGCAAAAGCTAGTTAAAAATATTATATACAAGGTGTAAGGGACAGTCCTCCACAAACTTTAAGGGCTTGCTCAGTAGACGAAACTGATCAACCTACCATAAAATTTTTTTTCAGGAAACGAAAAAAATAATTTGCCTCACCATAGAAAATTATAAACTTGATTGGACAGTTTGTATGGAGAGGCGGAATTTTTCTTTCGTTTCCTGAAAAAAAAATTTGTGAAAGGTTGTTCAGTTTCGTCTACTGAGCAAGCCCTTAAAGTTTGTGGAGGGCTGTCCCTTACACCTTGTATTTAACAGTATTTTATCACCAACTTCTATTGTGCTCAACATTGAGCCGCATATTCCGTGTCGCTAGTTCAGAACAAAAAAATGATAAAATCTCTTCTCTTTATTACATTAACAATAAACAGTTGATTTGTGGTGACAGGTTGACAGACAACATGTTAATCAGTAATAGTTAGATAGTTTGTTATTTATATTTTGTAAATATGAATAAAGATATATATGTACGAAGAGCAGTATTGGCCGAGTGGTAATGGCCAACGTTGTAGGTCGCGGGTTCGAACCCAGCCATTGCGCATTACTTTGTGTAATTTATTTCATCACCACTGCTCTCAAAACGGTGAAAGAAAACATCGTGAGGAAACCGGCATGTCCTAGAATCAAAAATTTGAACACATTTCTTTTTAGGGTTCCGTAGCCAAATGGCAAAAAACGGAACCCTTATAGATTCGTCATGTCTGTCTGTCTGTCTGTCTGTCTGTCCGTCCGTCCGTATGTCACAGCCACTTTTTTCCGAAACTATAAGAGCTATACTGTTGAAACTTTGTAAGTAGATGTATTCTGGGAACCGCATTAAGATTTTCACACAAAAATAGAAGAAAAGCAATAAATTTTGGGGGTCCCCATACATAGAACTGAAACTCAAAAATTTTTTTTTTTCATCAAACTCATGCGTGTGGTATCTATGGATAGATCTTCAAAAATGATACTGAGGTTTCTAATATCATTTTTTTCTAAACTGAATAGTTTGCGCGAGAGACACTTCCAAAGTGGTAAAATGTGTGTCCCCCCCCCTCTAACTTCTAAGATAAGGGAATGATAAACCTAAAAAAAATATATGATGTACATTACTATAAAAACTACCAACGAAAATTGGTTTGAACGAAATCTAGCAAGTAGTTTTTTTTTTTAATGCGTCATAAATCGAAAAAATACACTATTATTAAAACATCGATCAAAGTTGTAACACATTACAAGAACTTTTATATTATGTTACTTGCTGCTACGGAACCCTTCATGGGCGAGTCCGACTCGCACTTGGCCGGTTTTTTTAATTGATATAAACTAGTGCTTGACTGCGATCCCACCTGATGGAAAGCAGCGATGAAATCTTTGATGGTAAGGCGCACTAGTTTATTAAGAGTCTATTCACTCTAGCCTTGAAGACACCTAAATTATTACCGGACGGGAAGACCGCAGCAGGCAAACTGTTCCAGTCCTTCGACGTACGCGGTATAAACGACATGTGACATTCACCAACCCGCACTGGGCCCACGTGGTGGATTACGGCCCATTCTCTGTCCTAGAGAGGAGGCCTGAGTCCCAGCAGTGGGAACATTAAAAAGGCTGATGATGATGAAACCTAACTATAACCATGATCTCAAATAACGCACATATTCTTATTAGATTTTTTCTGTATTGCCCCCAACCAACCCCATTTTCCCCGCAGACAAGGACCAGCTATTCACTTTGTCATTCCCAGATTTGACATAAAAAAGTAGCGTCACAGGCAAAAACAAAAAACAAACGCCCATTCGAATCAATTTAGCTGCCTTTGTTTTAAGAGCTAGACGAGGTCGCAGCTGTGCTCGGATTTTTAGGGTTCCGTATCTTAAACGAACAAAACGGAACCCTTAGGGCTATATTTCACTGGGACCATGGCGGCGCGACCAGTCTCCGCTACCAATAAAATGTATACAGCTCTGTAGAGAGTTACTCACCTGCACGCTTAGCCAAGTTGTTATTCTGCAATCGTTAACGCTTTAGAAAAGTGATGAAACGTATGGGAATGACGTCATCTCAACGTAAAGTCGCGTGGTCGGAACAAACGAATAGAAAATTCATAGCCAAGTTCACACCGTTCAAAATGATAGAATGAATTTCTACAACGTTTAACGCTACATCCTTTGATAAACAAACGCTACATTGTAGAACGAGCGGCCGACTCAGGCGCGTCAACATGGCTACCCACTTATCGTTTTCAACAATTACTGACACCGAAGCGTTACCGATTGGAGAACGGAATTCGACACGATACGGTTGTAACTTGGCTAGGGGGGCTGGTGTCCGTTTGGTTGCGCAACCAATTTTGTGGCGCGACCAGCTCGGACGTGTGGCGCGACCAGCTCGAACGTGTGGCGACTCTGGGGTCTGTATGGTGTTTGGTTTGGCAGCTTTGGGCTATATTACACCGGGACACCATGGCGGCGCAACTAGTCGCGACGCCATGGTGCCGCAGTGAAATATAACTCTTATAGGATCACTATGTTGTTCTTCCGTCTATCTGTCTGTATGTCAAGACCCTTTATCTTGATAACGCGTGAGATATATTCCACACAATATTCCATAACTACCACACAACGCCGTCCAGTCCCAAGCTAAGCAGAGCTTGTGTTATGGGTACTATAGACAACTGATAAACATACTTATATATTTCTAAATACATACATATTATAGATAAATTACACCCAGACACAGAACAAATGATTGTGCTCACCACACAAACATTTGCCCTGGGTGGGAATCGAACCCACGACCTCCGGCATAGCAGCCAGGGTCACTAACCACTAGACCAACAGGCCAGTCAAAAGATAGATAGATAATAATATCGAGTTGAAATTAAATTAAATTACACCTAACACACATCAAAGAAAAAATCAAGCTTCAACGTGTATTTCGATGCTCTCAAGGGAATCACAATTCATAGGGTACTTCCCGTAGTATAATAATAATAATAATAATTTATTTATTGCAAGTAACGTTGACTCATATACAAATAAAAAATAATAATAATAATAATCAGAACAGTCACAATTAAAATTACAGCATTTAAATTCAAATCAACTAAGTTACATCATGTCACCATCATTATATAGTGCGTCATTAAATTGTAATTATAAAACTACAATCTAAATAATAAAATCAAAATTAAACACTAAAGGCTAAATTAAATCATAAAATCAAAACTAAACAACATAATTAAAATTAAATCATAAAGTTAAATAATAAAATCAAAATTAGACACTAAATTTAAAATTAAATAATAAAATCAGAAATAATAGAATCGGAATTAAATAATATAATCTAAATGATCACATGTCATCATCATGTTCATCGTCATGTGATCATAGTATAGGAAAAAATCGACAACTGTAAATTTGTAATTACGTCCCAAAAAAAATCTTTGCGATTCGGGAAAAATTTCGAGACTCCATTCGACAATTGAACTAATTACAGTAGTTCTACGGAACCTTCAGTGCGCGAGTCCGACTCGCACTTGCCCAGTTTTTTAGGGAGTAGAAAAGAAATTAAATAGCTTTTCAGCTGAGCTTTTAAGAGGTTTAAAAAGTATTTTGAGTTCCTTGTGTATTTTTTTAGGATTTCCTCAGGCTTCTGTTGATTCAGTCAAGCTGGATATAATCTTTTACTTAAGAGTTGGTTGCAGTCACAGAGTGATTTTTAGGTACTGGCTCGAGTCTATGTCAACATCGCTGCCCCGTAACATAGTAACTATAGACCGCCCATTGTGCACTTATTCTTTTAAATGTTTGTCCTGTATTTTTGTTTATTTGGTGTACAATAAAGATTATAACAGTAATAATAACTATTCAATTTTTTTGTTTTTACCAGACCCTTTTAATAAAAAACAACCTTTATTATTTTATCTAACTCTCAAATATGTTCGTGATGTAATCTCGTAGATATACACGTTTGGAATCATAACTTGTACAAATACATACATATATTAATTACGTTAGTATTTTGGGTACCACATTACTTTTAATTACTTTTTTTAGTTTCAAGTAGTTTTGTTTTTTTTTTAACCTTAAAACTGGAAAATAATAATGCTGTACACACTTGTAAGTGACAAATTCACTCTAAAATGTACTGGTGAATAAGTCGTTAGTGTGCCATAAATAAATATATAGGGTGGGTGTACCAGTAACAAACCGATTAAGCGACATTTTGAAAGTAATTTTGATATTGTGATTCAATTATTACAAGAATCATTGCAAAAAAAAAACGTACTCCTTGTCTGCCATAGAATCCTGTAGCCAAAAATTTTATATATCCTGTACCAATACCAATTTTCTTGGTAGCTGTTAGGTTTCTTTTTATTTAACAATCAATGTGGAAAGTCGCAATTTGCCTAGGGTTGACCAGATTCTACCAGCAATAGACCAGACATTGAGCCGATAGTGAACCAATAAATATAAAAAAAGACGTGTGGCACTCGGGGACTGCCGCGGTAAAGCTATTGCATAGCATTTTTATCAACTTATGCAATTATAATTATTTATTTATTTTATTTATGCAGTATTTTTTTTTTACTTTGTTTTTTTTTTTCTTTGATATTAATTGAAGTTACACTTTCACACATTGAATTGAATTTTGATTGATTGTTCACTCATTTGTTTTCTTATCGGTCACCACGCTCAAAAAACAAATGAGTGGGGGTGTTAGGTTATTTTCGTTACGGAATTTCTGAATTCGGTCTCCACGTTCAAGGCCCGCGATAGAAGCTATGCAATAGCTTAATAATTTCTCTTAATGAAGAATATTTTTATTACTAAAATGTTTTGTACGTAATAAGTTTCAAGTCATACTTAAATGCTACTAGTCTCATAATGTTGACCAACTTAAGACCTAAATAAGTAAGTTGGAGCCAGATTCTTTTTTTTATCGCGGCAACTAATTTATTTCATGTTATAAGTTTTACCCAGCGGTTGGTCATATGGTTAATTTTAATAAAATATTTTTTTCATGGTGATTTCTTTAATATTTGTGAACTTCTAGAGGTTCAATATAGTTCAAAACTAGTGCAACCTAGCCTTAAATGCTTGGCTGGCTTTGGATTTAGATCGTGGATACAATCAAGTTAAAATTTTCAATTTGTCTTATCTAGACAGTTTATCGTCAATTTACTGTAAGCCATCTTCTCAAAGGAGTCTTGACGATAATCCTTTAAACTTTAATAGAAACTTAGTCACAGTCACGATATTTTTTAGATATAAATCACAAGTATTTCTCGCTAAGAATCTTGCAAAGAATTGATTTTAAAAGACTACAAACCTACCTCTACACTAATATTATAAGAGCTAAAGTGTTTATTATTTTTTTGTTTGTAGGAGGAATTTTTGAAAATTTTCGTCCAATTGCTAACATTTTTTCACCGATAGAAAGCTGCTTTAATCCTGAGTGAGCAGGCGAAGCCACGGACAAAAGCTAGTGTATAAAATATGTCTTTTTTGCGATTAACAGTATATTTCCTTGTTTAATTTAAATATAACTATGGATCAGAACTAAATGTTTTTTCTTGTTTTAGCAGTCTTTCACTATATAGTTTCTGATCCTTTTGCTTGAAAATTAAAAGATTAGTCCAGATTTGGTACACCTTGTCCAGTGAACTTTGGAAACCATGGCTCTAGATCATTTATAAATAAGTAGCTCTTGCCCGCAGCTTCACCTGGGTACATAAAATATGGTCTCACAGGACTAAAGCAGCTTTCTATCGATGAAAACATTTTAGCAATCGGACCAGTACTTCCAGAAATTACCTCGTACAAACAAAAACACTTAATAAAAATAAACTTTACCTCTTTATAATATGATTAGTGTAGAAGTGTAGATTTTTAAGCTATTTCTAGTGTAGCAAGAGTATTAACAATTGTTATCCAATTTCCAAATTCATCAGATATATTAATTATCGCACTGGGTTTAAGTCCGAAGATTATCTGCTTGCTTGCAAACATCATAATATGCTGCCATTGGAGAATAGACGTATGATTCTGGACATGCTTTTTCTTTATAACATCTGTAATGGGAACATTGAGAGTATTGCTTTGAATAATTTGTTTCTAAGATTGAGTGCTCCGTCGCGACGAACTAGGCACACACAGTTTTTCGATGTACCGCGCAGTAGGACAAACTACGCTCAAAACTCTGTCGTTGGCAGGATTTTGAGGAACTATAATAAGAAATTCTCTCATCTTGATTTATTTAATACCAAAAAACATACTTTCAGGAGACTGCTGGTAACGTCTGTATGCGACGAATTAATCAATAATAATTTTTTAAAAGAATGATGGCCATTAATAACAGTAAAATAGTATTTCATACACTATTTCATACACTACATCAACTCTTCACACTCACTCCAACACACCCACTCACACAGCACACCACTACTAGGCTTGATTGGTACTAGCGTTTTATTCTGTTTGTTTCTGAGGCATAAATGTTTAGTTAGTAAATAGTAAATCCTTAATTGGCTGTAATATTAGTTTATTTTTAAGTAATTTTTTTGTAAAAGAGCTGTGGATTTAGTGAATAAATAAATAAATAAATAGTTATACCGATAGTCGTGTCTACCAATGGCTTTGTAGCCACTAGCCTCGCCAACACCTCAGGAGGCTCTCATTAGACGGCTAGATCTTGATATACATTGTGTGTACAGCTAAGGAGTGGAATTCCCTACCGAAGTCTGTGTTTGCTGATATTGTAGCTATCAGTAAGCCTGGGGATTTTTAAGTCAATGGTGATTAGGCTACTTCTATGCAAGCGTGCTCCATCATCAACATCGTGGCTTTGCATCAGATGAGGTAGTGGTTTAGCAAAAACCAATTAATAATAAAAAATACGATTAAACGAAGAATAAATTCAAATTTATAACAGGCTACCCGATAGTATAAGGTCTGCAAGAACACTATCTATTTTCAAAATTAGTCTAAAGCGTTTACTTTTAGAAAAATGTTACCTACTATAGTATCAAAGAATTTATGGGGGATAAACTATTAAAATAAATATACATAAGTAAATAATAATAATAAAGAAAATATGTAATTGTAATTAATAATTTAATTTAATGATGTATGGAATAATAATAATATCGAATGACTTAATATAATAATTTAAATAATTTGATGTATCGAATACTCAGTATAATAATTATTAACATATGACATTGTAATAATTTATTAGTAATGTTTGTAATAATAATCAATTAATTTGTATAATGCAGACAATATAAATGTTGCAGTGCCCTTCCGGGGTCCATGTTTGACACAATATAATTATGTAACAACTGTTTACAACATGTGGGCAAATAAATAAATAATAGATAGTGATATTATTAAGAATGGTATTTGTCTCCAGTAATGGTCTCTCTATAGTCTGTCTAAGAAGTCAAACGACTAGGGAATTTTGTATAATATTTAATCATTTAAAATTAGGTATATTTGATACTTTTCGTATGATTCCTCTATTAGTAAGCTATTATCAAGATTTCTTAATCAACCTTGATTATTGAACCAGTGTTGACTACATCAGATTTAATTTTATCCTAATAATTACCCAAGTCATTTGACTTTTTAGAAAGACTCTACTTGTACAAGTTTTAGATCGCTAAGATTACCCTTTATTTTACATAGACGATATCCTAGCATTTTCCCAGTTCACTTCCAGACAGTTTCCTACAAATATTTAATAAGATAGACGATAAAATTATTGTTCCCAGCGGAGACAATACGCAGGTTCTAGACGTTTTGTTTAAGATAAATATGAATAATTTGGACTCCATCCAGACGCTGAAGGATTGATATCTGGTATTAATAATGCAGTGTTTGCCAAACGTAAGTGGTTTCAAGTTTATTGTTTACTGGAAGATGAAGTCCCGAGATGAAGTACTCGTCCTTCTGATGCTCCCTGCAGGTCACATCGTAAATATCTCCTTCAATCCCCTCCCCATTCCACCGATTTCTATTCCTACTCCTTCACTTCCCATGCTGTACGTTTGTGGAACTCACTACCGCCTGACATTAGGGGCTGCCAAACTCTTGCGGTTTTCAAAAAAAGGGTGAAAGAACACTACCTTTCTATTTCGTCATAGTTGCTTATTAGTATGTATTTATAATCATATAATATATATATGGTCAGTATGTATTTTTTGCGTTATTTATTCTATTATATGTATGTTTATATTTATGATAGTACATATATATTTATATGGTAGGTATATTCTTATAATAATAGTTTTGTTTGTTTCTTTTCCTTTCACTTTTACACACGGTGTCTACTTCTCTTTTTTTCCAATTCTCCTTTCGCGGGTATGCTGGAAGAGATTTCGTTAGAAATAAGCATCACCTATGTACCTATTTTTCTGTTTCTGTCTTCTTTTCTTATGTAAGTTAAGTGTGTACATGAATTGTTAAATAAATAAATAAGGTGTATTTTGTTTTTGATTGTTCTTTTTTTATACAGGTTTGTGATATACAGGAATTTGGAAAATTTTATGAGAAATCGTTTGAAGAAATGATCGATCGTTTCATTGCATACGACTTTATACTTCATACAGGATGTCTTTGACTTTGACGCATAAATGAATGCCACGGATCCAATAAATGATTCTAGACCCCCCATTGGTGGGATTTTGACTCATATTTATTTTGTTTTTGTACTTTTTAAATTTTAACTATATGAAATTGTACTTCTAACATTTTTAGTTGAAAAATAAATGAATTACTTTTAAAATAAAAATTTCATTGGGGTTGATTAGAGTAGCGTTGGAAGGCCTCCTACAAGGTGGACCGATGACCTGGTAAGGGATGCGAGAGGACCGTTCATTGTGGCGACACATGGGGGAGGACTATGTTCAACAGTGGACGTCTTTCGGCTGAAATGGTGATGATGACGAATAATGATTAGAATAACGATTTTATCAACTCCGATAATTTTTTCATTATTTTTTTTACTGCAACTTAAGTTTTCCGATGCTTCGGGCTATATCGGCGGCCTTGGTTCTCTTGCGGATATATTCATTCCCAAAACATGTTTGTTAATATTCAAAGTTTACAATGACATCAGTAAAAAAGTTCAAATTTGTTCTTACGTTAATTTTTTAACAGTTTTGGACACATTCAAGACTATCGCCGTGTTCGTGGACCAATGATAGAGCTTTTGAAAATGCAAATGTACCTTTATTGATTAAGTTTTTATATGATTTATTGTGGAAACATGTTTCTGAAAAAATTGGTGAAGTGCAAATATCAGGATAGCTGGAAAAAATTAGATCATGTCGAACGCCAAGTTGCCTGTCGGTTTTTTATCGTTTACATTTCAAGTGTGCATTGGAATTGCACATATTAATTCCGCCAAGTCCATTCCATCATCAGACCACTAGACGTACGTCGTTTCGCCACCGATACATGGTGGACATCCCACCCATACGTGCAAAGCGTTTTGGGAACATATCCATTACATATGCGTACGTTAAGGAGTGGAATTCCCTGCCGGAGTCTGTGTTTCCTGATAGCGACAACTTAGGAGTTTAAGTCAAGAGTGAATATGTTACTTCAATCGACCACATAATCGTATAACATCAGGTGAGATAGTGGTCAAACACGAGCCTAAACATAATAAAAAAAATGCTTAGCCAGGTGTGGTACAAAATTATTAAAACGAATAAAAATACAAAACAATAATATATGGTACATGAAATGTCTCCACTAGAGTCATTATTTCTTTTGTTTTAAAATTGTATCACCCATGTATTTAGACTCTATTTTTAATTTCATATAGATTAGTGAAATATTTTTTGCTTTATTTGAATAATTATTTGTTTATTACTTTATTGCATACCATAGGCTTGTATATTTATGACGGTTTGTATTTATGTTTAATAAGTATTTGCGTAAGTATGCTGTGGTTTCCTGTAACTGAAGGATCACACTTTAAAGGACCATTTGTATTTTTTGTTTTAATAGTCCTTTATTGTGTACATATAACCGACATATTTGTAATACAAAACATGATTGAAAAGAGTGTCCATGGAGTTTCTTGCACAATCTTCTCCTTTGAGATCATGTTTTGGAATGTGCAATCAGCATAATTTTTTTGACTGACTGACTTCTTGCCATTTTAAAAAAGCCTGTAAATGGTTTATCTACACAAGTATTATAAAGAGGTAAAGTTGGTTTTTATGTTTTTTTTTTTGTTTGTAGGAGGTAATCTCTGAAAGTATTGGTTTGATTGCTAAATTTTTTTTCACTGTTTGTAAGCTGTTTTATTCCTGAGTGACATAGGCTATATTTTATGTACGCTGGCAAAGCCGCGTTTAAAAGCTAGTTTAAATTAAACCCTTTAAATTTGAATTTGAAGCATCCAATTTAAAAAAAAAAAATGTTTTTCTAAGTCATCTATGGTTATTGAAAGCATAGCAATTGATAGAGACACATAATCATGTTATGTCTAATTGCAGTTTTTTTTAACAAACGTCTAGACGTATTTTGTAATTAAACAACCGTCTACAAAAACAACTAACAGCATTCCAGTGTTATGAACCGTACAAAACAGTATTAACAACAAAAATACATTAAAACACGAGTGAAACCATGAAAGAACCTTATATTTCATGTTATTTGATAAATACGTGTACATCAAATCAGTAAGAGTGGTTCCACAAGTACTGGAATTGCTTAAATAATTGAAAACACGAAGGAATTTGACACCGAACCATTGACGAAGCGAACCAAAACATGTTTTCGATTATTATCAATATTACTAAGTAAGTATTTGTTGTTCAACTTATTTGTTAATTTTATATAGTTACAAAACTCATTTACAATAAAATACACACAACAAATAAATACATTTCATAACTACACAGAAATGTAACACGTAAATTTCGAAAAACAATTACGGGTACAGCCATCAACTGTAACTTTTACCCTATAACAACAAAAATTAAAAAAAAAACTTACCTTTGTAAGAAAATGGCCAAAAAACACACTAAAATGCACAATACACAGTATAGACACGCCAAATGATTATAGTACACAACAGTACACAGTTGTTTATCACTGAACACACGTCGTTCGCGAGCGAAGAGAGAACGGAGACTGGCTGAGCGGCCGTGGTGGTTCGGTGTTGCTGCTTATAAAATAAAAGCTCCCGAGAAAGCACTGGGTTTACCGATTGTGGAGATGTGGGGTAATGGTTTTGCTGTAAGGTTCGTGTGTTCTATTTCTGTACAAGATAATATTGATAGATTTATTGTAGGCGGTTCGAGTCACATTTATTGTTTCGTAATAGATAGTTGATTTTTACTGTTTAACCTTTCAATCGTGATAATGACAGACACAATTGAAAGACAATAGGTGCGCGAACGCCGGCGTTCGCTTGGGGTTTAATGAATTAAATGTAGTAAATTTGTACTGGTTTAATTTTATCAATTATTATTATGACAGTTTAAATTAAGTTAATTTAGTAGTTTGGCGTTGATCTTGTGGTCGCAAGCGCTACTGGTCAGTAAGAAGTTTAGGGTTCGGTTCTTAGCTTAAGTAAACTGTTACTGAGCTTTATATCAATTTTTTTTTTCATAGTAGGTAGTGTAGGTATTATTTAATGAAATGAGGATTTACAGTTTAAATATTAATCCGTCTCGCAGAAACTCGTTTTTTTACATATCACTTGATTATTATGGAAAGTGTTATTAAACAAATATGATGACGAAGAAAAAATGTGATTTCATAAAAAGAAATAAACTCTACCGCCTTCTGAATAATATTTTCTCACAACTTATTTAGTTTATTATAATCTAAGACTAGCTCCTACCGGCTTCACCCGCATGAAACTAGAAAATATATAATTATACCTGTATGTATAGTTGCCAGTGATATAGTACCATTCTATATGGTATAAGCATTATAAAATATTAGTCATTTTTTTTATTTATAATTTATGTACTTATATAATAAATTATGTATAATTTATCTATTTCTTTATTTATCAGGGTTTTTTTTATTACTTTTGTTTTTTTTTTCTTATTTTATTTTGCAAATTGCATTATTTTATTTTGTTTGATTTGTTTTTGTTCTTTTGTTTTGTTTTGTTAAATATTTCCTCTTTATAATAAAATTACTACTAACAAGAACCCTGTGGTACCCTCATAAAAAAATCCCTTTCCACGCTCCAAAACCATACCAGACATTTTACCCACAAACCAGGGTAATTTTTCCCCCTAACAATACAGTCCCAGCTACCTGTACTACTCACACAGATGCAAAGCTTTCACACGCCTCATATACAGACATAAGGGCGTCCCTCACACACACAAAGGTAGAGGGAGATAGCAAGACGTGTATTTATAATGCTAGAGAGAGATAGAAGTACAGGATTTTAATGTATGAAGTTGAAGGGTGAGTAGAGTTCCTAGGTTTATGGTATTTGACTGTTTTTGTGTTTTTGAAGTGAGAAATGGCTGGGTAAGCAAATTGGCGAGGTAGGGTTTGGGATGGGTGACCGAAACAGCGTCTCAAGAAAAAGACACTGAATATGCAAATTGTATAGATTATACTAGCTGGTTTCCGTGACTTTGTTCGTGTCCGTTTTTTCGTGGAATCCTTGTATAACTAAAATGAAAGTAACCTAAGTTATCCCCTATAACATCAGCTATCCTTCAGTGAAATTCATCTTCTCATTAAAATCGGTTCAGCCGTTTCGGTTATTAGTCGAATTAAACAAACAGAGAGAGACAGTAATAAACAAAAACAAATGCATTTTTGGTATAAGTATCAAATCATCATCAACATCATTATCATATCAGCCGAAAGATGTCCACAGTTGGACCTAGGCCTCCCCCAAGTGTATCCACAACGACCGGTCCTGTGCGTCTCGCATGCATCAGATTCCCGCGACCACGTATTAGAAGACGCAGCGTTGGAAAGCCTCGCACAAGGTGGGCCAATGACCAGTGGTAAGGTATCAAATATAATATACATTTTTATTTTATTTAGCCTATACTGCCCCACTGTTGGGCAAAGGCCTCCCCCAACTTCTTCTAGGTCTTCTCGAACCAGCCCTTGCGGTAGGCGTCCAAGTCATCTTGCCACCACTTGGCAGTACCGACGTGATCGACACGCGTAACACCATGAAATTTATGGCGCCTAAGACATATTGGTCGCGAAAAAAGAAAAAAATCCTATATAAGCTATCTTACCGCTGCATGTTTTATTAGTTCTGCCCCAGGTACGAAAGGCAAGGTGGAACAGGAGTGGGTTTTTAGTCAGTAAAAATCTGACAGTATCTCCCGTTCCGCCCAAGAGCGGGGGATGTCATTAGATGATTTTCCCGTCGGAAAAAAGGACACAACATAACATAATATTCCGCAACTATCACACAACGCCGTCTAGTCTCAAACTAAGCAGAGCTTGTGTTATGAGTACTAGATAACTGATATACACCGCTAAATTTTGATCGTTTTAATCCCGTGGAGGGTCGATCTGTTACATGTAACACTATCGATTTAAAACGATAAAATCAAAAAATAAAGTACATTTTTTACAAATCGATAGTGTTTCGTGTACCGGAACGACCCTCCACGGGATTAAAACGATTAAAATTTAGCGGTGTATATTTCTAAATCATCATCATTTTAGCCGCTAGACGTCCACTGTTGGACTTAGGCCTCCCCCAAGTGTAGCCACAATGCGCGATCCTGTGCGTCTCGCATTCATCGGAATCCCGCAACCTTCACCATTTCTAAATACATACATATTATAGATAAATTACACCCAGACACAGAACAAATGATCGTACTCAACAAACAAATATTTGTCCTGGGTGGGAATCGAACCCACGACCTGCGGCATATCAATCCACTGACCACTAGACCAACAGGGCCCCAAGTCTGCTATTACAACAGTATCAGAATCGTCTATAATTGATTTCATAATGTTTGAATTTGAGTAAGTTTGATAATCTACTAATATAATGGAGTCATTATGACTTTCCAATGATCAACCACTGACACTCCATTGAAAGAAGTGGGATAGAATAGTAATCTCGTACATATTGACAAATGAATGTCTTACGTATGCGGTAATCTGCAAACATTTTGACAGTTCCTTTGATCAGTGATCTACCATTAGAACGTCATTGTGCAGTCATTGCTTTTAAAAAGCTCGATATTGTCATTTTACCACAACTCTATTACGAGACCATTGACCGATCAATGATCGATCATTATGAATTAGCAGATTAAAAACTTTTAGCAAAATAACAATGTGATCGTGTTGGAATGACGAATTTATAAAAATAGCAGATTGGGCCCCAGGACTGTTAAGGGCCAAGCGCCCGAAAAGTGCCATAAAACAGTGATTTTCTGAGGCCTACTCCTCCGTAACGGCTAGGTCAATTGGTTTGAAAAAACATATGTATATTATAGATTCATGAACAATAATATCAACATTTGATTTTTTCGTGCAATTAATACTTTTGTCAAGAAAAAATATTTAGCAATTTCGCAACTTTTAGCAACTTTTCCCTACTCCTTCGAAACGGCTTGGACCTTTAGAAACTTTTTTACACATAAAAATTGATGGTTAAATATTCTTCAAAGTGAACATTGCATATGTAAATCAATCAGTATCTCGCAGAGAAAATGGATTTAAAGCGCTTTCCGGGCGCTGCTGGCCGCAAATAAATGCACAGATTTGCGTACTGCCGCCTAGGCGAGTGCGAGAGTTGCGTTCACATAATTTCGGTCAGATGGTTCAAGGGACTATACGCCTTAAATGCAGGCGAAGTCACGGGTAGAAGCTAGTACATAATACATTCAGGTAGTTTGTTTGGTTGGTAAATTCACTCTGGTTATGACGTTGATATATGTTCGCTGTGAAATTTAAAGTAGTGGTATGTAGAGCAATTTATAACGAGAGACTAGCTGTGTTTTGTGGTTCTGCCTGCAGGTAGGGGTGCGTTGATAGTATCATCGTCTGCACTAATATTATAAAGAGGTACAGTTTGTTAGGGTTCCGACCGTACATATAGAATAAACACACATTCATTGTGCGTGCGGCTAGGGAGTGGAATTCCTTGCCGGAGCCTGTGTTTCCTTATAGCTACAACCCGGGAATCTTTAAGTCGAGAGTGAATAGGAATTTTAAACAAGACATTTAGAACCAAAATAAATTATGCCATAAACTATTTCTTCCGAGCGGGAATCGAACCCGCAACACTAAGAGCAGCAACCAACAGTTCAACTATTGCTCCAATATTACCGTCTATTATGATTAGTTAGTCATAAATATAATATATATATTTATTATGCTTTGATTACCCACCAAAAAGAACAGTCTACTTGCATTTAATTTTCGCAGTGCATGCGAAAAATATCAGCTTTATAGACATTATTTATTTGACGGCTATAAATTTTAGCAAAATGGCTGCCATCTGTCAAAAGTCGTTTGCACGCCCGCCATATTTGCCATGGGAAAATGCGGAATAAAGGCGCGGGCTCACCGCGGCGCACGGCCAGGATACGCACGTGTAGAAAATGTATGTGGTTGTGTCCACTGCAACCCACGGAGAGGCTGCGCATGAATTCTTCTTCTTCTTCCTGCCCTTATCCCATATTACTCGGGGTCGGCGTAACACGTTTTCTTCTTCCATTCTGTCCTGTCATCCGTCAAACTATCACTAACTCCCTTTTCTTTCATATCACTTTTCACACAATCCATCCATCTTTTTTTCGGCCTTCCTCTCCCTCTCCATCCATCTACATGTATACTCAGAAATGTATATTCAGGCTGCGCATGAATTGACGTCATTGGATATGTATGGCTTGCTCAAATAGGTGGTTACATAGCCAAACGCTGTCGACGTGGGTCTACGTTTCCACTGGAGTACACGAATATGACCCACGACTATGTACAGTTCACTCATCGCAGCGCAGTTTTCAGTCATACATCTCTCGCTGTGAAGCCCGTGTCCGTAGATTGCAGTCGCACGTGCGTAGCCTCTCCGTGCGCCGTGCCACGTTATACATAGTCGTGGGTCTTCGTGTACCTACTTCAGTGGAAACGTAGACCCACGTTGTCAAACAAATTAAGACACGCAGCTAAAATGGGTCGCGTGCCCGTGCACAGTATGCGCCGCGGTGGGCCCGCGCCTTAAAGGTGTGCATTTATTTATTTTTTATCTTATTTTTTTTAAAGGCTCCGCTCTAGGGTGGAACTGGTGCAAGGTTGACTTCTGAAACGGAAACTTGTGGTCCTGTAACACAGAGGGCAACTGAAGGGCACAGGTGTGGTTTTAGTCAATAAATGTCTGACACGCAGTGTTCTACAGTAAGCACTTTGGAGTGTGTGCGCAGGAATTGCATGACTTGATTCCGCCATCACAATTCTACCATCGAACAACCCGACGTACGGCGAATATCCACCCTTACGTTGTTGAAACCTCTACGGTCCGGACTAAGCGTTTCGTCTCGTCATTTATACGGCGTACGTCGAAGGACTGGAACAGTTTGCCTGCTGCTGTCTTCCTGTCAATTATAATTTGGGTGTCTTCAAGGCTAGAGATAAATTTAAGTTTAAAGTAACAATCAAAGCTATTACCTGTCATAACGTGTCGTAATTAGGCTCCGCCCCTATCCGATATTACCCGAAACTTTTATTTCGGATTCGGTTACGGTTATGGGTATTATTTGTATCGGATATCCGATGGTTTCGGTTACGGTTATGGAGCTTTCTAACATCCCCGATTGTTAGTATATATCCGAATTCCGAATATAGTTTGTTCAGAATCAGTATTTACAAGCTAACTGAATCAATTCCAATAGTTTTTACACTATGTTACTTATATTTTTTCCCAAAAATATTTAAAAAGATCACAAGTTGGACATCAACGACACAGTACAACACAGGTCATGGCAGGTCATAGCGGAAATAAGGCGTCAGGAATCAGCTGGATGCAAGTTGCGCGAAACATCCCCTCAGTCACTTTGATGGCCCGGTGACTATGTATTTTTGCTGAGTTAACAAGCTTATAACTTTGTGATATTTTATGTGTATCATGCGAAACCCGAAATTTCACGTTTTCACGTTTTATGTAATTTTTGTGGTTTCGCAAAACTAATGTTGTATACACAAAGTGAAGACTTTATCGCTCTTTTTCATATTGAGAATCGCATCAAAATCCGTTGTGTAATTTATGTGAAGTTAGATAGCGAATAAATAGGACAGACAACAGAAAACAAAAAAAAAATTTAATAGTATTCCATGTGGACTTTTAGACTGTGAACAGCGCCATCTCGTTTCATTTAGTGGAAACATCAATGCATTGCTTTGCATTAGTTAGCAATATTGTAACTTGGCATTCGACTTTTGAGGGTATATCGTTCATCGGCTTACCGACAGATGGCAGTATACGAAGTTTTGATATTTTGTTTAAGTTTTTTCAAAACAGACAAAAATTTAGTTTATTCTAGTTGTATAAATATGGTAGGGTTTTTCTAAACATAAGGCGGTTATCACACTACAACACGCAGCATGGCGTGTGAATGCGTGTCTAACGTTACCAAAAAGTATCCTCGGCTTGTTTAAAAAACACGCACAGTCCAACATGAAAATGCATCCACGCGCGTTCACTGTACTGCTGGTTATTTTTTTAAACATGGGTTATGTGGTAAAAAATAAATACGGTTTTCATATATTTTTTTTTTTATTTTAATCAGTTATTATGGCATTCTATTTTGTTCGTTACAATTTATATTCGTATTTGTAAAAATACAAGGTAAATTAAATATAAAAAAACATTACGTAAAGAGATCATTTAAATTTATAAACATATCACTCTATAAAATAAAGATAAAAGTTTGTTACTGTGTGTACTTATATTTGTAATTTAGTCACGCTCGAACGGCTGAATGGATTGCGATGAAACTTTTTATACGGGTAGACCACGTGGGAATTTAAAGCAAGGCTTCCTTTTGTGACGTAGGTGAGCACTAAGAGAGGATTTTGCAAAATACATTCCATAAAGGGATGAACTTCAAACGCGTGTAGATATAATTCAGAACCCGATTCCAGCGCCAACAAAATAAAGTTGGACCCGGCAGGGCACACTCAAATATACACCACAAAATTTTAATTAGTGCACATACTTAAAGGGCTTATTAGAAAAGGTCTTGTTATTATTTAAGTAAAATATCAATAAATAATATTTATAAACAGCAAAGTTATTAGCGTTGGTTTATGTCCCAAAATGTCACTCAATTTATGGAAATATTGTACAGGCTATTGATTACTGAATCAATAAGTGACAATTATTAAGGAAAACCACTGCCCGCAGTATTTTCTACTAGCAATTGTTATGTATGATTGATTCTATGATGAATTTACCTCTTCGTGGTCAGGTTAAGGATTTGGATTTTTTCTACTTTTTACTACAAAAATATGATCAGTAACAGGTACAGATAGAGCCCCATTTTTTGTGTACTATTTAAAAAGTAGGGGTGTATATACAAAATTTTATTAAAATTGGTCAAGCCGTTTAAGAGGAGTTATGTGACAAACACCGAGAGAATAAATATTACCGACCAAACCCGATTTTAAGATAAACTAGTTTAGGTCAAACCCACAATATTAGTCCACGAGCAAGCGAAGCGAATCAGAATTTTAGGTCACCATGACACGGACAGGTTCGGTTAGAAGGGTAAGGTAGGAGCGAAGCGCAACTCCTGCCTTAGCCTTCATGGTAATTTTTAATGGCTCCACGAATGTATGGAAAACTGATTTAGCCGAGGCTAAACTAGTTTCTTCGAAAATCGGGTTTGGCTGGAAACATACATAAGCAGGGTTTTTTGAAAAACACTGGCAACTTCTCAGTACTATGTTACTAATATCAGAAACCAACAACTTTGGTTCTATGACTTTTAAAAATGTATTATATTTTAGTTCATTACATTTTCATTAAAAAGAAATAAAAAAATTAAATTGAATGTTCTAAATATCACAAAGTCTATGCGAAGCAAGCGATAGTACAATAGCGGAGGGGAGTGGGGATCGTACGCGGGAGGCGTAGGTGGGTAAAGTAAAATATATAGTTAAAATGTGTTAGATAGAGCAACGAAATCTTGAAGGTTTGTTTTTAGTAAATATGTAAAAAGTCATCGAACAAAAGTTGTTGTTTATGATGTTAATAATACAGTCCTGCAAGGTTAGTTATTAGTATTTTACAAATAACCCTGTATAAAGTTCGATAGATAATAAAATAATAATTCTCCACATTTGCAGTCTTAATCGTAATTAATTAATCTATTTCTCGTACTTATCTGGTCAGAACATTGTAATTCACATTCGAATTCTGCCATCTTTTCTCAACCAATCGGCAGGAAATAGTAGCCGAACAAGATCTCGAAACTAGTCGACTCAGACCTCTCACCGACTAGTTCGGCCACACAACTAGTCAGCCTAGACCCGTCGCCGACTAGTTCGGCCACACAACTAGTCGGCCTAGACCCGTCGCCAACTAGTTCGGCCACACAACTAGTCGGCCTAAACCCGTCTCCGACTAGTTCGGCCACACGATGCTCTCAATCCAGGGCACGTAGTTCTGTACCCTAGTATATATGCCTGGTTCTCCGACGAAGCCACAAGCTTTGCCGAAGGAGGTGACTCCGACCACGGTGTACATGCATGAGATCTTCTTGTTCTTAATCTGGATTGGGCCACCGCTGTCACCCTGGAAAAAGAATTTCAATATAATTAACTGGGACGTATCTTTTGGGTTCTGTACCTTTTTAACCGACTATTGTATGTAATGTATTTTATTTTATTTTCATATCTCGGTCAATTCTGGACCGATTTTGAAAATGTTTTTTTTATTGAAAGGTTATGCTTTCAAGTTAGTCCCATAGAAATATTGTGATGGTCTGATCATGAACTTCGAAGATATGGAACAGAGCTCCTCATAGGATCACAGCAGAATCATCGTAACGAGTAAAATTGCTTTGTTTATACGTATAGATGATGATTAACTGGAAAAAAAGGAAGAGGGGATGTATCAAACTTGTCTGGTGATGAAGTCGGGAGGTAAATTAATGTAATCACTACGCGCTGTTGACGACTGGGCTCTGTCCGGTTAACTACCGGACGGCCGGACAACGAGCTACCCATTGTTTAACGTCGGTAATCCCGCGTCTACCGTGGCTGGTAGTTGGGCTCGGAATCTCGGAGGCTAGGGAGTGAGGACATTCCTTCCCTCACGCGTGCAGCCTCCTCCTTCGCTAGCATTACAGCTTCGCAGAAAGAGGGGACAGCCTGCCATTCCTCCTCGCTCCAGACCATTGCCTGAACCCGGACCCGGTGTGAAAGGTCGCTGCCACCGATTGCCTTCATTAGTTGGTTTAAAACTTAGCAACCTTGGTTTCGTTAGGTGATGGTCGCATGACATACAAAAAACTAACTGGGCAAGTGCGAGTCGGACTCGCGCACTGAGGGTTCCGTGCAAACTACAATTCCCGAATGGAGTCTCGAAAATTTTTCGGAATTGCAAAAATATTTTTTTTTTACGTAGGTAACAAAAAGTTTACTGTTTTCAGATTTATTCCTATACTTGTGCTATAGGACCTTGCTTTGTGCCAAATTTCAGGATTCTAGGTCAACGGGTAGAACCTCTCATCTATGAGTTTCGATCTTTGAGAGTATTAAAATATACGTCTTTTTGAGACATAAACGGCCGTATCTTTTTTATTCGTTAACTTTGAAGTTTGTTTTTTTCACAGCTTAAAGGGACCGCAGACTTGAGTATATGATTTTAATTTTATCTCGGTAGCTCCACGCGTTCTTGAGATAAAGGTTTTTGACAGACAGATAGACGGACAACAAAGTGATCCTGGGTTCCGGATTTTTCCTTTTGAGGTACGGGACTCTAATGTTTTGATGGCTACCTAATATGAGTACGTATCGATACTTTGGGGTTACCGGAACACGCCTGGTTATAATGTTGTAATCATACCTGGCAGGTATCCCTGGAAACATTTTTGTCTCCGTAGCAGGTCTGCGACTGGGTATTAAAACCTTGCTTCATGAGACGAACCGGAGGGTACTTCTGCATGCACTCCGGTGTTGTGAACTTGTGTAATACCACCTATAAGAAAAACAGAATTATTATTATTATTACACAACTTTTAACAACGCCATCTAGTCCCAAATTAAGCAGAGTTTATGTTATGAGTAGCAGAAGCATAGGCGATTATCTCACTGCCACGCACCCTGCAGCGTAGTGCATTCACGCACTACGCTGCATCTCTGTTTGTGTAGAAAACACGCACAGTCCAACACACTGAAACTGCATCCACGCGCGTTCAAGCAGAGCACGCACCTACATGCGGAGAAAAACGCAATCACGCGCGTGGGTGCGGGGCGACACGCATGGTATGCCACACAGTCTCGTAGTACCGTGCGTGATTTTGTATGAAATGAGTGCGTGCCTGCGTGAATTTACAAGACGCACTTACGCGGGTGAGTGTGTACGTAGTGCGAGAGTGAGTGGTGCGTGGCAGTGTGATATTCGCCTAACACTATACCACCCTATGTTTAATTAGTACAAAAAATGGGGCTCTATCCGTACCAGTTACTGATCATATTTTTAACGTCAATAGTAAAAAAAAAAAGAAAAAAATTGTCCACGAAAATTCGTCATAATTGGTAAATTCATAATAGAATCAATCATTCATAACTATTGCTACTAGAAAATACTACGCGCAGTGATGGCCTGTACAATATGTCCATAAATTGAGTGACATTTTGGGATATAAACAAACGCTAATAACTTTGCTGTTTCTGAATATTATTTATTGAGACTTTACTTAGATAATAACGAGACCTTTTCTAATAAGCCCTTTAAATATTTGGAGTATTAAAAAATTTGTGATGTATAAGCAGAAATTATTTTTATTTTCAGTGTGTATCGCAAAATAGATAGGTACAGAAAACAATGTAATGTATGTACTTCACTTTTTATACCTACGCTCGGTGGACGCACACTAATGAGCGTTTGAGCTGGAACGAACGAGTGGTTCGAGACGCGACCGAGATATCGTGTCCATGAGCGGTGTCTATGTGTGCGTTGCCCGAGCACGCTTTGTATGTAGATTGACTTCTGTACTTATTTATTTGGTGGTAATAGTGTAGAGCAGGTACCGTTAGAATGCCACCTGCTTTTTTTATGGTGGGAAAATCATCTAATGACAACCCCCGCTCTTGGGCAAAGCGGGAGATAGTGTCAGACTTTTACTATCTAAAAACCCACCCTGTTCCTTCGTGCCTTCATACCGGGGCTGAGCTACTCTTTCGAAACTAACCCTGGCCCTAGTAGGCTTCGACCCAGCTGGGCCACTACTGTTGCTGACAACTCCTTGAGGCGCGCGAGACCGGCGGTCGACGATTTGGATTCGGTTCGGACAGATACCGGACGGTCGGACAGTGAGCTACCCGTTGCTCGCCGTTCGCACGCCCGCGATGCCACCTGCTTCGATTTTTATGTAGGTACTCCTTTTTTACCTCTAGTCATACTCATGCTCTAATTAAGAGAGTCAGTAAGAATTATGTCTACCCACCTTCTGCAAGACATTGGATACGTCTCCACTGTATCTGGTGAGACCCCAGCCGGTGGCTTGGACCTTCTCTTCCGACCCTTCCGCAGGATCTCCAGTGGGCAGACACGCTGGTACGACGAACTGGTTAAGCTCAATCCTGAAATGTTCAGACAATCATTAGGGTACCATACCTGAAAAGGAAGAAACAACACCCTAATAGGATCAGGAGTGGCAGGCAGTCGCTTCTCTTTACGAAGCAGTAATGCTAGCAAAGGAGGAGGCCGACCACATCAGGCAACGGCGCTCACGCCCCAGCCACGGGATTCCGATCCCGATTTCCGGCCACCGTAGGCGAGGGCTTGCGGACGGCGAGCAATGGGTAATCGTCCGGACCGAGCCCAAGTCGTCAACGGCGCGTACTGTTCCCACGCGCCTCAAGGAGTCAGCCACTGTAGGGACCCAGCAGGGTCGATGGCTACTGTAGCCAAGGGTCTGCTTCTGAAAGAAAGGCTCGGGCCCGGGATGAAAGGCAACGAAGGAACGGGGTGGGTTTTTTTAGTCAGTAAAAGTCTGGCACTATCTCCCGCTCCGCCCAAGGGCGTGGGATGTCATCTGGATGATTTTACCCAACGAAAAAAAAATACCCTTGTAAGATCTTCTGTCCGTCCTTTCTGGTCCGTCTGTCTGTCTGTCTGTCAAGACTGAAGTAGGCCAAGATGATGCAGGGTTGTAGATAGTTTTTTTATTATGTATAGTAGACCAATAACACGCTTGCCTAGAAGTAACCTACTCACTGTTGACTGTGACCCCTAAGTTATAGCTATCAAGAAACACAGTTTGCGGCAGCGGAATTCCACTCCTTAGCTGTATGCATAATGGATGTGTTCCCAAAACGCTTTGTACGTATGGGTGAGATGTCCACCATGTACCGATGTCGCAATGCCGTACGTCTTGTGGTCCGATGATGGAACGGATTTGTCGGAATTAAATTGTGCAATTCCAGTACACACTCCCCGAAATGCAAACGATAGAAAACCGACAGGCTAGCGACTCGGCGTCGATGCTCAAGACTTTGAAGTTTTAACTCGACAAGTGCATCATTGCTGATAATCTTCTTGGTTTACTTCTCAATCGACTCCAGTGCATCAAGCTGGTATTTGGCAGACCCATCACAAACATGAGAGCAGTACTCCATACACGATCGAACTTGCGCTTGATAAAGTATGAGCAGCTGTTCCAGTACTTACGGTATTTCCGTCTCCACTAAGGCAATGTCATTGTATTTCGCTGGTGGCTTGTACTCCGGGTGTTTGATGATGTTCCTCACTTTGTAGACCTTGGATCTGTCCGAGGAATCGCTGCGTCTTAATGCTCCCACCACGATGTATGTTATTGGACCCCTGGAAAAATAAATCATCAATTCATCATGCTATTGTAGGAAAAAAGGTTGTTATGTCAGTCTGTCATCACGTAAGTTTGGGTTCCGTAAGGCCGAAACTGGAGCCGAAAATTAGCTTACAGTTTCGGTTCCGGCCGCAAATAAAGAAAGAAAGAAAGAAAAATAATTTATTAGGTACAGCACAAGGCGCAAGCATAAAATATACAACAACGCGTATCAAAAATAAAAGAGGCGAAAAATAAAATAAATACAGTTGTTGTGTGCCTCATGGCTGCACCAAAATAGTTCTAGTTCAGCATGAATGCCAGACAAATAATGCTTGATGCTAGTTTTCAACTGAACCTGTGGTTGTGACGCAACGGACGTAAAACTGGTATTGGAGTACAGTAATAATAGCAGTAATAGATGTCACCATCTCACATGACGAGAATCTCGTGAAAGCTGAGAAAGAGAAAAAAATCAAATATCTCGACTTAGCACACGAGGTTGTCGACTTGTGGAATGTGGACTTGGCTGTCATTGTGCCGATTGTCGTGAGCGTCAATGGCCTTATAGTCAAAAGCTTCGACGACCATCTGTCGAAGCTGGCGTTGCGCGGATGGATCAAGGGCCTGATACAGAAGGCAGTACTCCTCGATACGGCTCGTATTGTGAGGAGGTTCCTGTCTCTGGAGCCCTAACCACCGGTAGCTTGGACCCTGCTCCCGACACCGGCGGACAACTATCCAAACTAATATTATAAATGCGAAAGTAACTCTGTCTATCTGTCTGTCTGTCTTTGCTTCACGCCTAAACTACTGAACCGATTTGTGTGAAATTTGGTACAGACATAGTTTGAAACTTGAGAAAGGACATAGGATAGTTTTTATTACAAAAAATAAAATAAAAAATAAAATTTATTGCGGACATACAGCGCCATCTATTGGTCAAGAGTCGGCATCAATTCAGTACTGAAAATGATTTTACGGTTTTTTTTTTATTTTGATCGGGAACTATGTGGGTAAAACCAAAAATCTGCCGGAAGTCACTAATTCACGCGAACGAAGTCGCGGGCAAAAGCTAGTCCAAACTAATATTATAAATGCGAAAGTAACTCTGTCTGTCTGTCTGTCTGTCTTTGCTTCACGCCTAAACTACTGAACCGATTTGTGTGAAATTTGGTACAGACATAGTTTGAAACTTGAGAAAGGACATAGGATAGTTTTTATTACAAAAAATAAAATAAAAAATAAAATTTATTGCGGACATACAGCGCCATCTATTGGTCAAGAGTCGGCATCAATTCAGTACTGAAAATGATTTTACGGTTTTTTTTTATTTTGATCGGGAACTATGTGGGTAAAACCAAAAATCTGCCGGAAGTCACTAATTCACGCGAACGAAGTCGCGGGCAAAAGCTAGTTTTTTATATTTTTAAATGTTTTTTTTTAATTATTTTTTTAAGAAATATTTAAAAATGTAAAATTATATGATAGAATGGAAAATAAAGGTAATAGGGGTCTAGTAATAGTAGTAGATAGTAATATCAGTAAATCAAATCCTGTCTTGATCGTTTACTATCATAATCGCTTCAGCCGAAAGATGTCCACTGTTGGACATAGGTCTTCCGACCAACGACTCAACGACCGGTTCTTTGCTTCTCGCATTTATTAGGTTCCCGCGACCTTTATAAAAATAGCAGACTTAGTCTCCTGGGGACTAAGTCTGCTATTTTTATAAATTCGTCATTCCAACACGATACCATTGTCATTTTGCTAAAAGTTTGTAATCTGCTAATTCATAATGATCGATCATTGATCGATCAATGGTCTTGTATTAGAATTGTGGTAGAATGACAATATCGAGCTTATTAAAAGCACTAATTGCGCAATAACGTCGTAAAGGTAGGTCACTGATCAAAGGAACTGTAAAAATTATTGCAGATTACCGCATACGTCAGATATTCATTTGTCATTATGTACGAGATTACCATTCTATGCCATTTCTTTCAACGGACTGTCAGTGGTTGATCATCGGAAAGTCATAATGACGCCATTATATTAGTAGATTACCAAACTTGTCAAAATCTACAATTATGTAATCAATGATAGACCATTCTGACACTATTATAGTAGCAGACTTGAGGCCCAGGTCATCGGTTCATCTAGTAGAGTCTTTATAACGGGGCGTCTTGCGGTACGTGGTCTCCATTCCATAACCTTTCAGCCCCTTCGAATATGCCCTGCCCACTAGTCGGCCACTAATCAGACACTATAATATTATAAAGAGATAAAGTTTGTTTTTTTGTTTGTAGGAGGTAATCTCTGAAAGTACTGCACGCTTAGCCAAGTTGTTATTCTGCAATCGTTAACGCTGTCGAAAAGTGATGAAACGTATGGGAATGACGTCATCTCAACGTAAACTCGCGTGTTCAGAACAAACGAATAGACAATTCGTAGCCAAGTTCACATCGTTCAAAATCGTTTCTACAATGTTTAACGCTACATCCTTTGTTATACAAACGCTACATTGTGGAACGAGCGGCCGACTCAGGCGCGTCAACATGGCTACCAACTTATCGTTTTCATTGCTGTCACCGAGGCGTTATCGATTAGAGAACGGAATTCGATTGTAACTTGGCTAGGGGGGCTGGTAAGATTGTGAAAATTTGTTCACCGATAGAAAGCTGCTTTATTCCTAAGTGACAGCGAGGCTATATTTTATGAATGCGGTCGAAACTGTGGGCAAAACCTTGTATGAATATAAAGAAGGTATACTCACAGATCTCTGCTCGCGATGCAGTGTCCAGCAGTTAGGATATATCGCTCACTGATGACAGCTCCTCCACATTGGTACTGCACATCTTCTAGATTTGCTCCATAACCGACCATAACCTGGAAAATATAAACATGAATGGTTACGCATCAAAAATGAAGATATCCGCAGGAAAACCAATGTTACCGACATTGCCCGAAGAATCACCAAACTTAAGTGGGCAGGGCACATCGCAGAACTGTCAGTCGATGAGACCAATAAGTTCTGGAGTGGCAACTGCCGAAGACGCAGTTTTGCAAGGCCTCCCAGACGTCCCGGCACCGTCATCGACAATACTGCCATCAGACGGACTGCACCGCAGCATCAGCAATCGATACATTCGACTGCATGCAGTTGTACATTCGACTTCGTTCAGTCCTGACGTCAACTTCACGCGGTCGGCTGCAGTTGTATGAAGTTAACATTAACTGCAAACGGTTGTGACTTGAACTTTATGCAGTCGGCTACAGTCGTGTTGTCTCCGACGCACGCTGTCCATCGCTAACCGCTAGTGTGCAGTAATTAGTCAAGTCGCATCGAATGCACATTGGGATTATGCGATCAATGTCATCTTTATTTTGAGGCTCTTAAAGATCAAATCGTACTCTGAGCTCCTGGGGTTGATACTTGGTGTCAAATGCGTAAAGGCAGATACGACTGCAGATAACTGCATGCATTTGAATATGTCGACTGCGCGTGGTTGCTGCGTTGCAGTCCGTCTGATGGCAGCCTTACATCACTCAGTGTTGCGTCAGTGTCGTGGCCAGTCATGTGACCCTCATCACTCTAAACTACTAGCGCCATCTCTGTTATCTTTTAAAAACTAACTTAATTTTATTTTTGTTTTCTTTCTTTCTTACTAGAGTAGTGATAGCCGAGTGGTACCGGCCTCAACCTATGAGTTGTAGGCTGCGGGTTCAAACCCAGCCAGATGCATTACTTTGTGTAATTTATTTCATCACCACTGCTCTCAAAACGTTTAAGGAAAACATCGTGAGGAAACCGGCATGTCCTAGAACTTAGAAGACATGGGACATCCACCAACCCGCACTGGGCCCACGTGGTGGATTACGGCCCATTCCCTCTCCTAGAGAGGAGACCTGAGTCCCAGCAGTGGGAACATTAAAAGGCCGACTATGCTGTGCTTTCTTACCATATGAGGGAACTCGTACTGCGCAGCATCAGTGCCTCCGATGATCAGGTCGTCACCAACATGGTGGCAGTGGTTACTTCTGCTCAAGTCTCCAGTTAAAGCTACTCCTCTCTCGCAAGGATAGACGTACTTTTCTTGGTACTCGATACATTCTGGAAATAAAAGATATCCATCCGTTACCATTTCCTTTTTTCCTGTGGGAAAATCATCTAATGACATCCCCCACTCTTGGGCGGAGTGATAAATGATATTTATTTTAAAATTAGGTTTAAAAAAAAACCGGCCAAGTGCGAGTCGGACTAGCCCATGAAGGGTTCCGTAGCAGCAAGTAACATAATATAAAAGTTCTTGTAATGTGTTGTAACTTTGATCGATGTTTTAATAATAGTGTATTTTTTTTCGATTTATGGCGCATTTAAAAAAACTACTTACTAGATTTCGTTCAAACCAATTTTCGTTGGTAGTTTTTATAGTAATGTACAACATATATTTTTTTTAGTTTTATCATTCTCTTATTTTAGAAGTTAGAGGGGGGGGGGGACACATTTTACCACTTTGGAAGTGTCTCTCGCGCAAACTGTTCAGTTTAGAAAAAAATGATATTAGAAACCTCAGTATCATTTTTGAAGACCTATCCATAGATACCCCACACGCATGGGTTAGATGAAAAAAAAAAATTTGGGTTTCAGTTCTAAGTATTATTAACAACCCCAAAATGTATTGCTTTTTTTCTATTTTTGTGTGAAAATCTTAATGCGGTTCACAGAATACATCTACTTACAAAGTTTCAACAGTATAGCTCTCATAGTTTCAGAAAAAAGTGGCTGTGACATACGGACGGACGGACAGACAGACAGACATGACGAATCTATAAGGGTTCCGTTTTTTGCCATTTGGCTACGGAACCCTAAAAACACTTTTACACGTCAATTTTTTTTCGTCAGTTTATGCTAAATGAGGCCGGTGTTTCCTGTCTGACTACCCTGAGAAGAAACACCGAAACAAACTCAGGGGTCAAAGTCTATTTTAAAGTCCATACAGTAAATATGTAATGGTCAAATCACATGAGAACCATGCTGATTTGTCTAAGATGGTCTTTTGAAGAAAGAACCATACAGATTTGAGTGGACCTGTCCAATCAGTAAAAGCATTTGTCAGTATTCGAAATGCTCAACTTAGGACTACTAAGGATTCGAGCTCCACGACTTGACGAACAATACCAAAGAAAGGACATTTGGGTAGGCCGCAGAAAATACTCAAATTGCCAGACATACGTTAAAATTACTGAATAGAAAAGAAAAAGCAATCAACATAGTCCTCACATTTACAATAATCTAAGGAAATTAATAGTTTACAAAATATTTAGCAAAGGGCTGGCTTTTACCTCGGACAGAGGATAAGCATTGCCATACAGCGTGGCAATGCCGCCAGCCTTTTGGGCACATTACCAGTCGACAACGATGTGGAGGAGTTTTTTGACGCCATATTTTAGTTAGTTGTAATTAGCGTAGGGTTTTATTATTATTATTTTTTTTTTATTTACTGTAATTTATTATAGTTAAATTGATTTAAAGTTAATAAAGTTTAGCAAAGTAAATAGGGGAATATCAGACTTTTACTGACTAAAAACCCACTTCTGTTCCTTCGTACTAGGGCTGAGCTATCTTTCGAACTAACCCTGGCCCCAGTAGGCTTCGACCCAGATGGGCACCTGCTGTTGTGGAGTCTTTGTTCTGTACTAAAAGGGTAAAAATGGAACTAAGACTTCGCTGTCTGTCCGTTCGTCTGTCCGTCTGTCTGTCACCAGGCTATCTCAAGAACCGCGATAGCTAGACAGTTGAAATTTTCACAAATTATGTTTCTGCTGTCGCACATTGTCGAATGGAACTCTTCAAACCAACCCGTTTTAAATGCGTCGGAATATTAGTGAGATTTATTCACATTTTTTTCCTTTGTTTTCCAATTCTAGCTATTCTTACGTAGGTATTTAATTCGGGTTTCCCCAACCTGTTACGTCTGACCTTGTCGCGTTACTCATGGCTAGAACTCGCTTCTATTAACTTTCATTACGTAAAACAATGCTAATATGGTTAAAAAGAGGCGGAATTACCCGAAGCTATAATAAGGCTCAGAAAAGTATATGTAAGTTCATGCATAAGTATCACTACTAATACAATTATGGCGGGAAAAGCACGCGCACTTTTCTGCACTAGTGCGGAAAAAAGGCTTTTGTGTGTCCAAGAGCGTGTTTTGGTGTATTGAAAAGGTCTTTTACTCACTATCAAAAGCCTTCTGTCCCGTCTTCTTGGCCGTCAAAGACTCCGGTAATGGTTCACATTGGCCACTGTTTTGATCGACGACTTCATAATCGTAGACTGGTGGTATGTATTCGGTGGTACTGGCCGATGAGGGTCTGAAATGATGAAAATATTTTTTTTTTTAATTATATAACAATATTTTTAGTTTTAAATGCAAAATCCGAATATAGTATTTGGAAATGTAATATTGACATACTTACATGTAAATTCACTATTATGTACCTACATTTTATTGTACGCCCTAAGGGTAGGACATAGCTGTTCGCTAAATATATAATTATCACCATCTGTATTATGTACAATTTGACTGGCCTGTTGGTCTAGTGGTTAGTGGCCCTGACTGCTATGCCGGAGGTCGTGGGTTCGATTCCCACCCAGGACAAATATTCGTGTGATGAGCACGATCAATTGTTCTGTGTCTGGGTGTAATTTATCTATAATATGTATATATCTAGAAATATATAAGTAAGTTTATCAGTTGTCTAGTACTCATAACACAAGCTCTGCTTAGCTTGAGACTAGACGGCGTTGTGTGATAGTTGTGGAATATTATTATTATTATTAATTACCTATGATCCACAATAAAGATAATTTGATTTGACTTGATAGTTTGTTCAGTATCAGTAACTAAATGTATTCCAATAATTTTTACACCATTTTATATTTTTCCAAAAATATTTATCACTAAGTACTAAGTGGAGAGGGAGAGGGAGGCCAAAGAAAAGATGGATGGATTGCGTGAAGAATGATATGAAAGAAAAGGAAGTTAGTGATAGCATGACGAGTGACAGGGTAGAATGGAAGAAAAAAACGTGTTGCGCCGACCCCAAATAAGATGGGACAAGGGCAGGAAGAAGAAGAAGAAGAAGACAACACAAGCAAGTCATAGCGGGCATTAGACTCCAGCAAACAGCTTTGTGTAGTGCAAAACCACCCCTCAATCGCCTGGATGGCCCGGTGACTATGTATTTTTGCAGGAACTGTTTGTTGATTACCTTTTGGTGGTGGTAGCCACAGGGTTCTGAGGTGCCACGCCGTCTATGCAGCAGACTATGGGGTCTGTGTTGGCGAAGGAGCATATCTGGTGAAAAAAAAAAAATTATATATAAATATACCAGCGACCCTGTCCTGGCCAAAAGCCGGTATTTATTCTTAGAAAAAAAAATTGAATCCGGTTACCGCACCACCTATCAAACACAAAGAAACCAATAAATGGGTACATAATTTCTAAAACACTGGGCAAGTGCGAGTCGGACTCGCGCGCCAAGGGTTTTATACAAACTACAATAGGAAAGTTTTCAGGGTCAAAATAATTCATTTTATTTAGTCCGTATTTTAGATTATAAAAAAATATTGGACACGTATTTTTTCTTTTTTTCGATTAAACAAAAAATAACAAAGATATAGCCGTAAAGTTACGGGCGACGTCACCCCGTGCGAAAAAATATAGCACGGCGTGACGTTACACATAACTCTTATGGACTAGGGTAAACTCACCTAATTGTGTGACTCACTTAATTCGGAGATACAACGTTTGGACTCTTTCACAGCGTTTTAGGAGTAAAATCCAATACATTAAAATGAACCCTTTGTTACGGTAATAAAGTTTCTTTTCGTGTACAAATTTTTGTTAAGATCGTGCGAGTGAGATAGTAACAATCACGGGATTTGTCATTTCGCCCGCCATGTTTGACTTTTCACCGGTAGCGTGCGACTGTGTTGTCATTATTTAATTCATTTTAAATAGAAAAGATAAGTGTAAGTTCATGATACTTTGGCAATTAGTTGTTAGAAACATATACTTGTTGATACCGATAAAGGTTTTAGTATTTTTTCATTTGTTTTTGCATAATACCTTATTTCCTGGGTTCAAAAAGTTAACGATTCTCAAGATTGCAACTCAAAACAGTGTCACCGAATTAACCAAGCAAACTTTTATTATTTTCAATTCGTGTACTAATAATTGTTTTCAGTACGTGTACGTTAGTAGTTTAAGTCAGAAAATATTTATTTTTACTCAGGTAAAAAAGTAGGATCGCTTTCAAGCACTTTAAAAAAAGTCCGTTATTTTTTTATCACATAATTAAGTGAGTTATTTTTTTTTATTTTAGACGGCATGGAGGAAGGCAAAAATAAAAATAGAAAATATAAATCTAGAGATTTTGATAGTTTCTCGTTGATTAATAAATACATAATTATTACTTTCAATATGTTTCTATTTTTGATTACTTTTATTTTTTGTTACTTTTGTGTTAAAAAATAATAAATACTCACTTAATTCGGTTATAACAGAATTAGAGAAGGTACTATCACCGAATTATGGTGTATGTCGCAGAATTGGACAAGTCATCGCGGTTTGATTAAGCTCATTTTACGCTGAGTTAATTCATATGTGTTAAGATTACACTTGCTCATATGATAAATAGAAGACTGATTAATGTTCCTATTAAAAATAAAAATAAAATTTATAAAGTTTAACCTGTTTTTTTTTCCACATTCTGTTTTGTCACAGAATTAGATGAGTTGACCCTATATCTTTGTAATTTATGGTTTACAAAAAAAAAATACGTGTCCCTTATTTTTGAATAATCTAAAAGACTGACTAATTACATTTTTTACGGCAACTAGCCTATTCAGAATGGAGTCTCGGAGATTTTTCCAATTGAAAAAAAAACATTTTTTTTTTGCGACGTAGGTAACAACTTTATAGTTTTCAGATTTTTATTCTATACTTGTAGCCAAATTTTAGGCTTTGCTAAATTAGAGACTTTGAATTTGTTTCTTCTCAGGGTCAGGTAGGAAACACCGGCCTCATATAGCATTAATTGACGAAAAAAAAAATTGACGTGTAAAAGTGTTTTTATAAAACCTACTTGCAAAATAAAGATCATTTATCATTTATCATTTAATAGTTTGCCAAACCATTTCATCATCATCATCATCATTTCAGCCGAAAGACGTCCACTGTCAGACATAGGCCTCCCCCAAGTGTCGCCACAATGAGCGGTCCTGCGCGTCTCGCATCCATCGGATTTCCGCAACCCTTAACTCTTTCCCAAACCACATAGGACTAACCTTATCAATTACTTAACAATTATTACAGCGAATTCTTCACATAAAGGTGTGCGCAGCACTTACAGAATTTAGTAAAATAATATCATTTGAATTTTGAATCAATAAATCATTCACATTTAATAAATAATAACAAAGTACGACACGATAACAAAGAAAATAGATTCAATAAAATATGGATTACGGAATTATTATAGATCAATAAAATAAAATATGATGTCAGATTGAATTAAATTAAATTAGAATACATTAAAATACACAATTTTTGAGGTTGACTGTTCGAGAATGCCTTGTTGCATTAAGTCCGCCTATGTACCGCTACTGTACATGAAGTATAAATAAATAAAAAAAATTGATTCATTTTTGTGACATGAACGGCTATATCTTACAAGTTTAATTTTTTACAGCTTCAAGAGTATGCAAACCTTACTTAGGTTACTTAAAGCTTAATTGAACATATAATTCCAAGTCAAACCAAAGATATAACAATTTAAAGCAACCTGTTTTAAAAAACGCTAATTTCATATTGTATATTCGATGAATTTAGAACGTCCTCCTTTTTTAAAGTCATACTTATACAACATTTTCAAATTAGACACGTGTCAATTAATATATTAATGTTCCTAGTAATAGCTCGTCATCAAAATTCAATTAAAATAAATCTTAAAATGATTTAATAATAATTTATTTAAAAGACAACTTTTGGTCCACATTGTATGTTAGTAGCACTTAATTCTATGTTAGTTCAAATTTACACGAGTATTAAATTCAATTACACACTAGATCAAAATGTCATAAATTACAATTACAATGTCAGTTAAATATTAAAATGATCAAATGATTTGTGCAATTAATTCGTTGTTTGAATTTTTGAAGACCCACAATTAAAAATATATAATTTACTTGATTTTCCTGTGATTTATATGACTGATATGACGCCATCGTAAATGAGGTCATCTTGAATTTATTTATACTTCGCTATACTCTTGAAATGTCATCATCAGGTCTCCTCTCTAGGAGAGGGAAAAGGCCGTAATCCACCACGCAGGCCCAGTGCGTGTTGGTGGATGTCACATGTCTTCGAATTTTTGGTTCTAGGACATGCCGGTTTCCTCACGATGTTTTCCTTCCCGTTTTGAGAGCAGTGGTGATGAAATAAATTTCACAAAGTAATGCGCCTGGCAGGGTTTGAACCCGCGACCTACAACTCGTAAGTCGGAGCCATTAGCACTCGGCCACCACTGCTCTCAAATGTGCAGATCACCAATATAAATGTATTATTTTAATGTTTTTATCAATTTCGTTCCAAGTTACATTTTAGGGTATTTCTCAAAAGTCAAAACGAGCCTTTAATTTTAACGAGTCTAAGTCCGTCTAAAAAATCAAACGACTTAGTTTTTAAAAGAATTAAAAAAACTGTCATAATATATTGAATACAATACTTTTTATAAGTTACTAGCTTTTTCTCGCGGCTTCGCTTCCGCTCTTCCCTACTCCACTCTACCCTACTCTACCCTGCTCTACTCTACTCTATCTTACTCTACCCTACACTACCTTAATTTTATTTATTTTTTCTATCGTCGACCACATCATCGCTTACCATCAGGTGAGATGGTGGTCAAACGCGAGCCTATTAATAAAAAAAAATAAACACAACAAAAAAAGAATTAGCGAAATCGGTCCAGCCGTTCATGCGTGATGGCGTGACCAAGGGAAATAGGGATTCATTTATATATATATATATAGACTATTAGTAAACAATAATCATCTCTTTGCAACCTTAATTGTTCAACCAGTGTTGGCTACATCAGCAGACTAACTCTCCAAATTAATTTCAATTTCAATCTAAAGACAATCCGATTGCAATGTCAATTTTGACGTTACGTGATTTGGTACTCTTGAAAACAATATTGTCAACATATACGATTTCACTTAGTTCTCAAAATGGTCACGCAATTTTGAACCAATTTGGCGCTAGCATTGAATTCAAGGGGACGAAACGTCACAATCTCAATGTCGACCGATCGGAATTGAACTCAAGAGCAAGCCTGCTGATTTCAAGAATATGATTATTTGATTAGATTACCTTGTATGGCCTGTTGGTCTAGTGGTTAGTGACCCTGCCTGCTATGCCAGAGGTCGTGGGTTCGATTCCCACCCAGGTAAAATGTTTGTGTGATGAGCAAAATCATTTGTTCTGTGTCTGGGTGTAATTATCTATAATATGTATGTATTTAGAAATATATAAGTATGTTTATCAGTTGTCTAGTACCCATAACACAAGCTCTGCTTAGCTTGGGACTAGACGGCGTTGTGTGATAGTTGTGGAATATTATATACCTCTAGCAACCTTCGCTTCGTTCGGAATGCAACATGTTGCCCGCGACAACACTACTTTATACCCTAGTCACATAATCTGGCATTAGTTTTACCTGTGGGTTTTTCCTGTTTTTTATGTCATTAATGGCCGATTGACATCTATTTATGTTTCTGCAAACACCTGGCTGGCCGCCTTTCGAGCATCCTTCGCCTGCAAATAGGAAAAACGAAATTGTTATTTGTTTTAACTACAATAAAATATTCACCGTTAAATTTTAATCGTTTTAATTCCGTGGAGGGTCGATCCGGTACATGAAACACTATCGATTTGTAAAGATAAAATTAAAAAATAAAGTTCCTTTTTTTTTCAAAATTCGTGTCAACTCACGCATGTACGAAATTAATTTCTTTAGGACAACGTCAGCTGAGCGAGTCCAATGACCTGTAGGAAGTTTCTACGCAACGCCGACTACTACCTACAGAACATTGAACTAAATCTATTTTGTGGTACTGTTGTGTACTGTTGTGGGCATTGGGTACTTACGTCATTTATAAAAATATAAAAAGCATCCCTAAGACGCCAAATTATGCTTTTTCATGTGACATATTAATATGTATTTATATATGAATAATAAATGGTAATATTATAAACTGGAAAACATTTGACATTCATCGACCCGCACTAGGCAAAGGAGGAAGCCAACCGTATCAGGCAACGGCACTCACAGCGCCTCAGCCACCCCGATCGTAGGCGCGAGCTTGCAGACGACGAGCAATGGGCAGCTCGCTGTCCAACCGTCCGGTAACTGTCCGGACCGAGCCCAAGTCGTCGACGACGCGCACTGTTACCGCGCGCGTCAAGGAGTAGTCAGCAACAGCAAGGGCCCAGCCGGGTCGAAGCCTACTGGGGCCAGGGTTAGCTCCGAAAGGTAGTTCAGTCCCGGTACAAAAGGCAACGATGGAACAGGAGTAGATTTTTAGTCAGTAAAAGTCTGAAACTATTTCCCGCTCCGCCCAAGAGCGGGGGATATCATTAGATGATTTTCCCACCGAAAAAAAAAATGCGAAGCAAACGAAGGCGGAAGGGCGCGGGGATCGGGTGACGCGGGTGCCTGATGCGCTTGCGTTGCATTATACAGACGTAGGTAGTAATAGCAAAATAGAGAGTTGAAATGTGTTCGATAGAACAACGAAATCTTGAAGGTTTGTTTTTGGTAAATGTGTTATGTATTGTAAAAAGTCATAGAACAATAAGTAGTTGTTTAAATGATGTTAGTAATTAGATAATTATCATTACCGTGGTAATACCACAGTATTAATATCATGTACAGTACAATTCACGAATGATGGCGGCCGTGAAGTTTGTGCAGAAGGCTGCGCAGTAACGTGTTTTAGGAACCAAATGACGTCGTGCGTGTGCGAGATCGTTCGCAAAGGCTAACTTCACGGCCGCCATCATTCGTGAATTGTACTGTAATACGGTCCTGTCGCTTTTCTACCGGTTGCGTTTAGGCGCTGTGTAAATTAAGATACTTTTTGTTCTAGTTACCGATACCGAATCATTTTTGACTGTCATGAGTATTGTGTTAAGCATCTGGATACAAAAAACGATTTGGGAATACATTAATTGTACTAACAGCTAAGGAGTAGAATTCCCTGCCGGAGTCAGTGTTTCCTGATAGCTACAACCTAGGGGTCTTTAAGTCAAGAGTGAATAGATTCCTCCTAGTTAAGCGCGCTCTATCAATGACCACATCGTCGCCTTCCATCAGGTGAGATAGAGGTCAAACGCGAACCTATCAACAATATAAAAAAACCGGGCAAGTGCGAGCCGGACTCGCGTATTGAGGGTTTAACTTAAAAACTTAAAAAAAAAGACTTACATTACTTAAGTAAATAATTCAATTCCCAAATGCTAAAAAAGTTTTTTTTTTATGACGTACCCACAAATAAATTTATAGTTATCAGATTTATTACTATACTTTTGCTAAAAGACCTTGCATCATAACGGATTCTAGGTAAACGAGAAGTACCCTACGAATATTAATTCCCTGATGAGTGTCGACATAAACGGCCTTATCTTTTTTTTTCATTAACCGAGTTTTTTTCGTCAAGTTTCATTTTTTCACAGCTTCGAGGGACCGCAGACCTAAGTACGAGTATATCGACAGTGGAAAGGTAAAATTGCTTAAGCGCCACTTTGGTCGGAAATAAGTTTTATACCTTATTTTAAGTGTGATAAGTTTGATAACTTATTTTTGACCAAAGTGGCGTTTAAGCAATTTTACCTTTCCGTTGTCGATATGGTTTTACAATGCGTTCCAAATGAGAATAGGATCGCCCGCCATGTTGTGACGTCACGATTTACTGTCAAATCGCCGAAAGAAATTTTTAAATATTAATTAATTTACGATAAATTTAATTTAATTATGAAGAGTGAACGAAAAAAGTTTAATCAGAATCCAGTTCTTCAATTTTACTCATCTCTGAGTTCTTCAATTTTGCCAAAATATCTTCGATTTGACAGTGCGACGAGACGTCAAAACATAGGAATCGGTCCCATTCTCATTTGGAACGCGTAGTAATTTCAAATTGATACCTCCACGCTAAAGATAAAGGGTCTTGAGTTGACAGACAGGCAACAAAGTGATCCTACATGAGTTCCCTTTGTTCCTTTTGGGGTGAGGAAACATAAAAAAAAAACTTAAATTGACTTGTAGAACGAGATTTGCATCTTTGATTGGTTTTGAAACTGGCTCCAGCCAGACTCAGATACTTAACAACTGTAAAAATTGAGATTATAAAAGTCAATGACATGAACTTGATCTGGTATAGCAACCGCATCCTTTTTTATTTATATTTCGCCGTTTATGTCGCAAAAAACGTATACTTTGATACTCTCAAAGATCGAAGTTCATAGGGTACTTCCCGTTGACCCAGAATCTTGAAATTTGGCACAAAGCAAGGTCTTATAGCACAGTTACCAACGTCATAAAATAAAAAAATGTAATTCGGAAAAATTTTTGAGACTTCATTCAGGAATTGTAGTTTGCATGGAACCCTCAGTGATCGAGTCCGACTCGCACTTGCCCAGTTTTTTTCAAGTTAAATTCTTTCCGTGACCCAGTATTCGGTCTGGAACGCATTTAGAAAAAGATAAAGATAAAAATATATTTATTGCGTAACTGTGTACATTAAGATCGTATTTATAAACATTACATTTTTAGTTTCAACAGTTTACCCAAGTCGGATATGCAAAAGTATTGATGGAAGTTAGGCATTCACAAATTATAATTTTATTTTTACACATAAAAATATTATTTTTGTCAAAAAACTCAAGCAGATTATAAAATACATTGTCAATCAAAAATATTTTCAATTTATTTGTAAACATATATTTCCATTTAATTGTTTATTGGCTGGCGGTAACTGGTTATACACACGAATAGCAGTAACATAGGTACTTTTGTAATACATCATATTATTGATAACTGGTAAATTAATGTCATATTTATTTGTTTCCGAATGAAGATGTTTTTTACAATCGGTTTATTCACCGGTTGATTCTATAGTATCTACTATTTACTTCATGATGATTCGCACGTTGACCTTTTGATCTTATTGTGGTTATCAATACCTACTCATTATTATCAGACTGTTATTTATAGTATACATTCGTGCATAAAAAAACTTGCAAGTTATAAGAAAAAATTTAGATAGAATGGGGGAATCCCAGTGACAGTATAGCGAAGTTTTACTGGCTACAGATACCGGCACGGATCTTGAGCACTGGCTTCAAGTTGCGCGGAAGTCAAATATCGGGTCTCAATAGTGGTGCGACATGAGACGTGTGGGCGGGGAATGTCAGTGATTGGCTCGCCGCGCCAACGTGTCATAGACGTCACTCGTGATTCGTTCCCTGCGCTTGCTGCATGTATCGAACAACGGCGACGATTGGTTCGCCAATGTATGGAATGCGCAAAGCGATCCCCACTCTGACGCCGAGCGCTCAAGATTCGTGCCGGTACCTATACTGGCTACTTCTACTTAGTAGCCAAAAGCCATCACGATCGACCTACTCCTATTTTAGGATCCCTGTCCGTCTGTCACCAGACTGTATCTAACGTATTCTGTCTACAGACCAACGAACAGCGGAGTGACCTTATTAGGGTCCTGCTTTTACCGTAATCCATAAAAAGCCTCAGTGGAACCCTATAATAAAACTATTCGACAATTTAACTATCACACAGCGCCGTCTAGTCCCAAGCTAAGCAGTGCTTGTGTTAGGAGTACTAGAAAACTGATAAACATACTCGTATATTTCTAAATACATACATATCTACACAAATATTATACAGAGGTAAATAATTTTTTTTTTTTTTGTAGTAGGTAATCTCTAGAAGTACTTACTGGTCCGATTGCTAAAATGTTTTTATCGATAGAAAGCTGCTTCTTTCCTTAGTGATATAGACTATACTTTATGTACGCGGGCGAAGCCGCGGGAAAAAGCTAGTTATAGATAAATTACACCCAGACACAGAACAAATGATCGTGATCATCACACAAACATTTGTCCTTGGTGGGAATCGAATCCACGACCTCCGGTTTAGCAGTTACTAACCACTAGACCAACCGGCCAGTCAAAAAATATAACCGACTTCAATGTTAAAAAAACTGAAAAGTATAAAATAACTTTATTTTCGGAAGTCGGTGTTTCTTTAATAGTTTTGTCTCTTCGTTATTTAACACCGACTTCCGAAATTAAAGTTATTTTATACTTTTCATTGTTTTTAACATTGAAGTCGGTCATTCATTCGGTCGGTCATTGAAGATCGATACATCCCCCCCTTTTCTGTCAGTCATCGACTACACGTATAAACAAAACAATTTTACTTGTAACCACAGTTCTGCTGTGATCCTATGAGGAGTTCTATTCCATATCTTCGAAGTTCATGATCAGATCATAACAATATTTCTATGGGACCAACTTGGAAGCATAACCTTTCATTAAAAAAGATAATTTTTTAAATCAGTCCACAATTGACCGAGATATCGGTGAACATACATAAAAAAAAACATATATTCAGCCGAACATAGAACCTTCTCCTTTTCGAAGTCGATTAATCATATAACTAAAAATAAAAATACTTTCAACATTTGGCCTTTGAGTCATCAAAAGTACCCTTTTTGTCTTTTGTAAAATTTATACTAATATTATAACATATATTCAGCCGAACATAGTACCTCCTCCTTTTCGAAGTCGGTTACTAAAGAGGAAAGATTTGTATTTTTGTATGTAAGAAATAAACTCAAAAACTACTGTGCCGATTTCAAAAATTCTTACACCATTGAAAAGCTACATTCAGCTTTTTAAAGCGTTCAATTTTATTTTTAGCATAAAGCTTTTTTTTCTGAGTAACATAGGCTATATTTATTGCCCGTGCGAAGCCGGGACGGGCCGCTGTATAATATATTTTTATACGGCTAACAATTTTTTTATTTGGTTTTTATTATAGACTAGCTTTGGCCCGCAGCTTCGCTCGCATACATAAAATATATCACTTAGGAATAAAGCAGCTTTCTGTCGGTGAAAAAATTTTAACAATCGGACCAGTACTTTCAGAGATTACCTCCTACAAACAAAAAAAAAACCAAACTGTACTTCTTTATAATATTAGTGTAGACAGTCTCGCGTTTGACCACCATGTCACCTGATGGTAAGCGATGATGTCGTCGACGATGGAGCACGCTCGCCTAGAAGCAACCTATTCACTTTTCACTTAAACACTCCTTAATTGTAGCTATCCGGAAACAGACTCCGGCAGAGACATTTTGTTATGTTTACCGTTATACTTAGCTACTTATATCATTAGAGTAAAGACAATTCAAAATATAAGCAAAATCTGTCTTTTTTTTTTATGAATGGTCAACTTAACAAAAAAAAAAAAAACATAAGATAACTTACCTTCAAATTGAGCGTCACTAACCAATATGAACACAAATATGAAAAAAACTTTCAAAAACATGTTTTTTACTGTAAACACATAAATACTATAGCAGTTTTTGGAAAAACAAGTTGGATGTTAAACAGTTGTTTAATTTATGTGTAAGTAAATAAAATACGTCCGTCTGTTGGCAAGTTCAGACGGGGACTAAAGGAAAAACATAAATAGTGTATTAGGTCGATGTTAAGACGAGTCTAGAAGGCGGTGAGCGATGCATCACACTAATCTATATACATATACATTAGGTTTAGTATATATTTTGCGAAACCTGAAATACGTGTCCAGTAGGGGGAAGTGGGGTAGATAGATGCATAAAACTTTAAACTCAAATTATAGGTGAAAAAATGACATATTAGGGTTCCGTAGTCAACCAGGAACCCTTATAGTTTCGCCATGTCTGTCTGTCTGTCCGTCTATCCGTCCTCGCTTAATCTCTGTGACCGTTAGCACTAGAAAGCTGAAATTTGGTACCAATTTGTATATCAATCACGCCGACAAAGTGGTAAAATAAAAATTAGAAAAAAATGTTTTATTAGGATAGCCCCCATATATGTAAAGTGGGAAGTGATTTTTTTTTTAATTTCAACCCTAATGTGTGATATATTGTTGGATAGGTATTTAAAAATGAATCGGGGTTTACTGAAATCATTTTTTGATAATGACAACAATTTCGGAAATAATCGCTCTAAAAGTAAAGAAAAATGTGTCCCACCCCCTCCTCTAACTTTTGAACCATAAGTTAAGAAAATATGAAAAAACATCTGAAAAGTTGAACTTTATAAGGACTTTATAGGAAAATTATTTTGAACTTGATGGAAAGAACAGTTTTTGTACAAAAAAGACAAAATGGTTCTACAAATTAATTTCTGGACTAAGTTTGTAGTAGTAACCGTAAATAGCTCTGATGGCTCTTTTCTGTAATATAAATATTGATGTGATGTCTGCAGCCCGTCCCCACAGTAAGATACCGTATGACATGATACTATAAAAATAACAAAATAGACTAGCCTAGCAGTATCAACATCCGCAAATTGGCGGATTTTTCTAACAGCATATGCAGCCGAGCTAAGCCGTCCTGCAAGAGATGTTAAGTGAGGACCCCATTGTAGCCTAGAGTCAAGCGTAATCCCCAAGAAAACTGTATACAAATTCTAGTTTCTCATTGTTCAATGCTATGTCGTAATCACTACTTTTGACATTTAGTAAGGAAAAACTTATGCATTTAGTTTTTTCCCCATTTAGATTATTAGCAATGAACCAGTTTTGGACCTGCAATAAGGCGTTATTTTCATTGTCAAGATTATTAGTCCTTCTATTTATCTTAAAAATCAAAGAAGTGTCGTCAAACAACACCATATTAAGTTTATTTTTCAACAAATAGGGTAAATCATTAATATAAACTAAAAATAAAAAAGGACCTAAAATTGAACCTTGGGGTGCCCCCATTTTCACATTTAATTCCGACGAATTGACACCATTTATTTGAACTAGTTGCCGTCTGTCATTCAAATACGATTTTAATAAGCTTAACGCTGTTTTGCCTAGTCCGTAATGCTCCAGTTTCAGGAGTGATGTTTCATGAACCACATTATCAAACGCCTTAGACAGGTCGCAGAAGATGCCTATAGCATCTTATGCTTCCTCCCACGCATTAAAAATGTGTTTTGGTAAGGAGACACCAGCGTCAGTTGTACAACGTCCTTTGGTGAAACCATACTGTTAATCGTGTAAGATGTTATTGGTGTTAAAATGATTAAGAATTTCTTTTAACATCATCTTTTCATTACTATCCATTTATTAAGTTTCTGGTTATAGATATACAGTACAATTAATAATAATATAATATAATATTCCACAACCATCACACAACGCCGTCTAGTCTCAAGCTAAGCAGAGCTTGTGTTATGAGTACTAGACGACTGATAAACATACTTGTATATTTCTAAATACATACATATTATAGATAAATTACACCCAGACACAGAACAAATGATCGTGCTCATCACACAAACATTTGTCCTGGGTGGGAATCGAACCCACGACCTCCGGCATAGCAGTCAGGGTCACTAACCACTAGACCAACAGGCCTGCCAAAAAATTTATACAGTTTTTGCCAGCATAGTAAGCTCATAACATTGTGATTTTTCATGATACAGTTATGAAGTTTTGTACTTAGATTCTTTACTTACATAAAAAATACTAGACACGTGTTTCGAATTTCTCACGTACTAAAACTGATATTGTATAAATCGCAAGCATGCATACACCTTTATAAGTGACCAACAAACAAGTTTTTCATGTCTTCGCGTCTTATCTGCGCCGCGTCAGACTCACTTTAATAGCAAAATTATAACGCCAATTAACTCTGATGACATCATATATTAACATTTTTGTGTACATGATTAATAATGATATTATTGCTATCGGGAAAACCTTACAGTTTAATTCTTTTTTACATAGCATGGATATGACAGCAGGGCGATATATTTATTTAAAGACAACACAATAATGCTTACACCACCATACATGCTAAAGAATGCAATATGTTTCCATTAGCCTTAATTAAAGGCTGCCACGGCATGCATTAAACATAGGAGGAGATATGAACTAACTTATCTATTAACATTTTGATCGACGTTAACCCAACCAATAAAAAAAAACTTTTTACAAACTAAAAAAAAAAATAACCGACTTCAATGTTAAAAAAACACTGAAAAGTACAAAATAACCTTAATTTCGGAAGTCGATGTTTCTATAATAGTTTTGTCTCTTCGTAATTTAACACCGACTTCCGAAATTAAAGTTATTTTGTAATTTTCAGTGTTTTTTTTTTTAACATTGAAATCGGTTGTATTTTTTTTTTTGTAAAAAGTTTTTTAGTTTACACTTTTTAGTTATGGTACCACCACTAAAAAGTACCTCTCAGCCAAACTTATAAACCTTTTAGCCAGAGAGCATCTCATAACGATTTTAATAATCCCAAACACGGTTAGATTACATTAGTTTACCTTCTGGCTTCATCATCAGATCAGTCCGATACATTCTTCCCCCTTTTCCTTCAGCCAGTCATTGACTACACGTATAAACAAAGCAATTTTACATGTTACGATAGTTCTGCTGCGATCCTATGAGGACTTCTGTGCCATATCTTCGAAGTTCATGATCAGATCATAAAAATATTTCAATGGGACCAACTTGGAAGCATAACCTTTCAATCAAAAAAAGAATTTTCAAATCGATCCACAATTGACGGAGATATCGGAGAACATACATAAAAAAACATACATTCAGCCGAACATAGAACTTCCTCCTTTTCGAAGTCGGTTAAAAATAGAAATATGATAACAACAGTAAATTCTAAATATTTGAACATTTACAAATTCTAAATGTTGCTCTATTTCTACGCTAGTAGAAGCTATTTCGTAGAAAAAAAAACTTCAAAAATATTTGGGTATTGGACCATTAGGACTAACTACGCCACGGCCTCGGTTATAACTATCAAAAAACAGACTCCGGCAGGGAATTTATAAAACGAAAACCGAGGTTCTAAACGCAAAAGGCATCTGAAGGACACAGGTCTGGTTCTAGTCAGAAAAATCTGACTTCGGTTCATTCAAGAGCAGGAAAAGTCACTGGATGATTTCTTACCTCAAAAACACACCACAAAACCAGGGCCTCAAGTCTGCTATTACAATAGTGTCAGAATGGTCTATCATTGATGATCATAATTATCGATTTTGACAAGTTTGGTAATCTACTAATATAATGGCGTCATTATGACTTTCCAATGGCCAACCACTGTCACTCCGTTGAAAGAAGTGGTATAGAATAGTAATCTCTTACATATTGACAAATGAATATATGACGTATGCGGTAATCTGCTAAAACTTTGGCAGTTTATTTGATCAGTGTTCTACCATTAGAACGTTGTTGTGCAGTTATTGGTTTTAATATCCTCGATATTATCATTCTACCACAACTCTATTATGATACCACTGACCGATCAATGATCTATCATTATGAATTAGCAGATTACGAACTTTTAGCAAAATGACAATGTGATCGTGTTGGAATGACGACTTTATAAAAATAGCAGATTTGGGCCCCAGGTACTGTTTTGTTTTCCTCATACAGAACTTAGTCTACAATTCACAAAATGATACTACAAAGTTTTCCATTAAAAATGTATGTACTAACAATTTCCTGTATCGCATAAATGACTTATACGCGTCATTCAGAAAAAAATCATAAGTGATTATAGTTTATTTTTTGCTCTGAAACATTCAATGTAACGGTATCTTCATTAGCTGTGGCATCTTAACGAAAAATGTTTACATACAACTTAAATGACAATAATTTTTTTTTACATCACGCTATCAGCTGTTTTTATACCACATTAGAATCTGCATTTAATGGACATATTCACCGGCAGTGTAGTACAACGTGTTATTTGTGAATTATAACACATGTATTCAGCAGTACTATACAAAAAACTAAATAGGACATTAAAGTTTTTTGTTGAAATTAAAGCCAAATTAGTGTCGCAAGTTGTTGTTTTTCAATCTCAATCAGTTTTATTCTGAGACCTATGGTAAAAAGTGAATATATGGTGTATCGACCCCTTAACGTTGGACCACTATTTACGCTACATCCTGTATATACGTAAACGTGGGTCTTCTGAAAAGTTTCTGACCTCAGTATGAAGATAGCAGCACTCGTCAACAAAAGCTAGTGAATTTAGTTGCATATCTTTTGACAGTTAATCACCAAAGTGTCAGCCTGCGGCCGTATTATGACATCTTAAAAAAGAAAGATATAATTTTTTACTATTAATTCACGCTAAATACTCTCCAACGTTTGATGGTTTATTAACAGCCCGCACGTGTTATTGGCAAAATTGTGGTGTCTCTTCCACAAAGGCCATTAATTAAAAGTTGAAGTTGACATCTTAAAACCATCCTGTTTTCTGTGTGAGAAAAGGATAGTGCTATTCGTCCTGTATAGCTCCGTCTCTTTTTCACACCGAAAACATGATGGTTTTAAGAGGTCATAATACAGCCCCTGGTGAGTGTAAGTCAGGGGAAATCCGTAATGATAAAACATTGTTTAGGTATTTTCCCAACAAACATAAATTATTTGAATCCTTTATTACTCTTTTTCTTCTTCTTCCTGCCCTTATCCCATATTACTTGGGGTCGGCGCAACACGTTTTCTTCTTCCATTCTGTCCTGTCACCCGTCAAACCATCACTAACTCCCTTTTCTTTCATATCACTCCTCACACAGGCCTTCCTCTCCCTCTCCATCCATCCACATGTAAACTCAAAACTCTTTTAGTAATATGCGCTTCATCTCTCCTCTTCCCATAACCATACCAAGACAACCGATTACCTTTCAACTTTTCAGTCACTGGCGCCACTTTCAAACTTACTCCAATATACTAATTTTTCACTTTATCCACTCTCGTCACACCACACATCTCTCATTCTCATCTCCGCTACATGGAAACTTTTTTCATCCTTCTTTTTCACAGCCCAACATTCTAATACATTTACAGTGTGACAGGTCTTATGACGGACTTGTAGATTTTAACCCATCATCTTTTTCATGAATCCTTCATTACTATGCAACTCTAATTTTTATTTTGTACAAATACTTATAGTGCTTATTTATTAGAAAAGGTCTTGTTATTATTTAAGGCGTATAGTTCCTTGAACCATCTGGCCGAAATTATGTGAACGCAACTCTCGCACTCGCCTAGGCGGCAGTACGCAAATCTGTGCATTTATTTGCGGCCACCAGTGCCCGGAAAGCGCTTTAAACCCATTTTCTCTGCGAGATATTGATTGATTTACATATGCAATGTTCACTTTGAAGAATATTTAACCACCAATTTTTATGTGTAAAAATGTTTCTAAAGGTCCAAGCCGTTTCGAAGGAGTAGGGAAAAGTTGCGAAAAGTTGCGAAATTGCTAAATTTTTTTGTTTGACAAAAGTATTAATTGCACGAAAAAATCAAATGTTGATATTATTGTTCATGAATCTGTAATAAAAATATATTTTTTTCAAACCAATTGACCTAGCCGTTACGGAAGAGTAGGCCTCAGAAAATCACTATTTTATGGCACTTTTCGGGCGCTTGGCCCTTAACCTTTCAATCGAAATTACAGACACAATAGAAAGACAATAGGTGCGCGAGCGCCGGCGTTCGCTTGGAGTTTAATGAATTAAGTAAAGTCAGTGTAATATTATTTATTAAAATCTATTTATATAATAGGTACAAAAAAATTGAAATTCCACTCACTGATTAATCACGAAATCTCAGAAACTATATCACCTACAGTTGCCACCACGGATCTTGAGCGGTTGCGCAGAAGTCAAATATTCGGTCTCTTTATTGGTCGCGTTATTCATCACTCCAAATTCGTTCCCTGCGTTGCGGCATGTATCTAACAACGACAACGATTGGCTCGCCAATGTATGGAATGCGCAAAGCGATCCCCACTCTGACGCCGAGCGCTCAAGATCCGTAATGGCAACTGTACAAACTTAAAAGGCAGGTAGGTTCCTTGTAGGATGCAGACATCCGCTAAGAACGGATTTTTACAAAACTCCACCCCTAAGAGGGTTAGACGGGGGTTGGAAGTTTTTATGAAAGTCCTAGCTGCCTAATATTACAAATGTGAAAGTGCCGATGTTTGGATGTTTGTTACTTAATCACGCTAAAACGGCTGAACGGATTTGGATGAAATTTGGCATGCATATAGCCTTTGATATGGAAAAGAACATAGGCTACATTTTATCCCGATTCCTTAAGTACCTAATGCCACGCAGGCGAATCCGCGGGCAAAAGTTAGTAAATAATATTTGCAAACAGTTAAGTTGTTAGCGTTTGTTTATGAGAGTATTCCAAAATGGAACTTAATTTATGGAAATATTGTACTGGCTGCTGATTAATTAATGAATGACAATCAAAATGGAAAAACACTGCTCTTAGTATTTTCTTGTAGCAATTAGCATAGCATAGTCGGCTTTATAATGTTCCCACTGCTGGGACTCGGACCTCCTCTCTAGTGCCCGTAAACAATGCTCAACTCCGTCCTTAAGTGCGATATCATTTGATCCCCGATTATACGATGACAGAAGCTCAAGATCATTGCTAATCAATAGACACTTGAGTACAGAATCTCAGTTACCAAGACTTGAGCTTGGGCTTGTGAATCTCGTTTATTAATACAATCAGGAACTCAAACTTGATATCAAGTACGAGATCTTAGGCTGAGGAACGTTTATTAATACGGGCCTAGGAGAGAGAATTGTAGCAATTGTTATGAATTTTTGATTCAATTATGAATTTACCAATTATAGTCTGTCTAATAAGTCAACCGACTTGGGAATTTTGTATAATATTTGATAATTTAAAAAATACTTACATTCGATGCTTTTCATAAGGTTCTTCTGTTAGTAAACTATGATCTCTATCTCTTAATCAACCTTGATTATTGAACCCGTGTTGACTACATCAGATTTAATTAAATCCTAATAATTACCCAAGTCGTCTAACTTATTAGACAGACTCTATGACAAAGTTTTTTTTACTTTTGACTACACAGATATGATTAGTAACACGTACGGACATAGCCCCAATTTTTTTTTTTATTACCTAATTATAAAAATAGTGGTAGGTATATAGGTATTATATTTTTACTGCTTCACATTAATAAAATATAGCATAAGTCACTCGAAGTACAGATGGCCGTTGAGGCCGAAAATATCAGGAGTGGCTACCACGTACCGGAAGACGCAGCGTTGGAAGGCCTCCTACAAGGTGGACCGATCACCTGGAGAAGGTAGCGGGAAACCGATGGATGCGAGACGCACAGGAACGTTCGATGTGGCGACGCTTGGGGGAGGCCTATGTCCAACAGTGGACGTGTGTCGGCTGAAATGATGATGATGATGGTAAGTCACTCAGAAATAAAGCAGCTTAATATCGGTGAAAAAATTGAAGCAATCGGACCAGTACCTACTTTCAGAGATTACCTACTACAAACAAAAAAAAAACAATTTAAATTCTTTATAACATTAGTGTAGATTACTAAATAACATTGGACACGACCGAGATCTATATCTGGACAGCCATAAAATCTATTAACATTCAAATATCTAAAAAAAAAAAAGTAAAAACGAGTTTTCTTTGCAAATATTTAAGGGTGCGTTTCCACTGACGCGGAACTGCGCGGAGCGGAGATGTGAGCAGCGGAACGGAGAAGTGTGGAGTGAACCAAAAATAAGGCAATCACAGAGCTTAAAATATCCATTCCACCCGACACGACACATCAAATAAATGTTGATAGTATAAATGAGGGATATTTTATTGATCAAAAATGATAATATTTTGTTAACGGATAAATTCAGGTAGGATAGGTTTTTATTTAATTAGATATAAGTAAATTAATAGTAACTGCACTGTCGCATTGGGTGGAGGCCTGTAAAGGGCAGTTGTAGGGTTAGTTTTGAAAGATAGCTTAAGCCCCGTTATGAAGGCTTGAAGGAACGGGGTGGGACGGCAAGCAATGGGTAGCTCTCCATCCGACCGTCCGGTAAACGTCCGGGTCGAGCCCAAGTCGTCGACGGTGCGTATAACTGTTCCCGCGCGCCTCAAGATGTTGTCAGCAACTGTAAGGGCCAAACAGGATCGAAGCCTACTGGGACCAAGGGTCTGCTCTTGAAAAGATAGCTCGAGCCCCGGTATGAAGGCTTGAAGGATCGGGATGGGTTTTTAGTCAGTAGGGGTCTGACACTATCTCCCGTCACGCCCAAGACCGGGGGTTGTTATTGATGATTTTCCCACCATAAAAAACCCTCATCAGATCATCTGTCTCTTGTACGCTGCGTCTTCCAGTACGTGATCGCCACTCCAGAACCTTTCGACCGTCTGTTCTGCGAGCAATGTGCCCTCACACACTCGTGATTTTTCTCCGCTCAACTTCGCTCCGCTCCGTTCCGCTCCGCTTAGCTCCGTTTTAATTGAAACGTATCCTCAGACTTCGATTTTAATATGTGCATATTAAAACTAGTACCAAGAAATCGCTGCACAAAATGAAAACAAGATATGTTGTTATGTAATTTATACATAGTTCGTACATAGTTAATATTTCCCATCTTAGTAAGCGTTCATGCTTTGCTGCGACATGACGTGTCTAAAAAAATAGTATCGTTTTCATACATTAAATTTAAAAAAATCTTTCTTTCTGAAACAAAAAATATGAAGTAGGAAAAACGTTTTTCGGAAAGAAAAGAGTCTAAAGGTTCGGAAAGTTGGTGTTTACAAAAATTATTACTTGTGAGGATTTTTTTTCAAACACAAAAAAAAACTATGATTTTAAAAGTGTTTCTTTTATTATTTATAAGTGCTGTGTTCTGCCAGTTCCAGTTTGAAGGTGGGTTTTTATGACTTTAGTGTCGTTTTTTTGCAAAAAGAATGTGAACATATTATTATACATATTTTATAATCTACACTAATATAATAAAAAAGTAAAGTTTTTTTATGTTTTTTTTTTGTTTGTAGGAGGCCCGGAGGTAATCAATAATATTTTAGTTGTGCGCGTATCACGTCAAATATACGAAACCGATGTAGATAATTTTTAAATATTAAAATTGTGTTTAATTTGATCTATTACTTAGGCTTTGTTTCATCGCAATCGGCTGACTATATCGAAAGATATACTACATTCATTGACTGTTAGGCGGCTCGAAGTTCCGGTCAGAGACTATTAAGGTAGCTGTGAAAGTTCTCGGGTCTCCTTCTCGGTTCCCGGCATCTTATTATTAAGCTATCCCAAAATAGTACATTATGATATAAGTGTGTAATGTTAGTGATTACCGTCAAGTCTTAAGAGAGCCGAGAACGGTAATCACTTATTACTCACGTGTATCATACGACGTTTTTCAATACACTTGTGAAGAAAATAACTATAAAATTAGCTTTTGTGGCGGTTTAAATCTGTTTTCATATGCGCGCCCATATTTTTTTTTTATTTACCTTTCAATACACTCTCTCACTGACTCGTGAGGGACGACCTATGACAGGCCTGTTGGTCTAGTGGTTAGTGACGCTGACTGCTATGCCGGAAATCGTGGGTTCGATTCCCACCCAGGACAAATGTTTGTGTGATGAGCATGATCATTTCTTCTGTGTCTGGGTGTAATTTATCAGTAAGTTTGAATAGAAATATATAAGTAAGTTTGTCAGTTGTCTAGTACCCATAACACAAGCTCTGCTTAGCTTGGGACTAGACGGCGCTGTGTGATAGTTGTGAAATACATTATATTGATATTATATTATATGGCGAGGGAGCGGTTGAACAATAAGGTTTTAACTACATTATAGTACTAGTGCGTAATGGTAATCAAAATGTCACAGTTTGGTAACAAGGGCCATTATGTACCGAAGTGCAGTGCATTAAGCGTCACTTTCTGAGCAAGTGTATTGAAAACTGGAACATAGCAGCTGCGGGAGGATCTTGGTGACTCGTAAGACAGGTTATACAGGCTCAAAGTCATAGAACAAAAGTTGTTGTTTATGATGTAAGTAACAAAGTCCTGCAAGCATCGATTAGTGTTATAAAAGAATATTACCTTGTATATCGCAGGTACCCGAAAAACCATCAATTAACTGTTTTTCAAAAAAATCCGGCCAAGTGCGAGTCGGACTCGCCCATGAAGGGTTTCGTAGCAGCAAGTAACATACTATAAAAGTTCTTGTGGTTCGTTGTAACTTTGATCGATGTTTTAATAATAGTAAAAAAAACAACTTACTAGATCTCGTTCAAACCAATTTTCGTTGGCAGTTTGTATGGTAATGTATATCATACATTTTTTTTTAGTTTTATCATTCTCTTATTTTAGAAGTTAAAGGGGGGGGGGGACCCACATTTTACCACTTTGAAAGTGTCTCTCGCGCAAACTATTCAATTTAGAAAAAAGCGTTATAAGAAACCTCCATATCATTTTTGAAGACCTGTCCATAGATACCTCACACGTATGGATTTGATGAAAAAAAAATTTTGAGTTTCAGTTCTAAGTATGGGGACCCCCAAAATTTATTGCTTTTTTTCTATTTTTGTGTGAAAATCTGAATGCGGTTTACAGAATACATCTACTTACAAAGTTTCAACAATATAGCTCTTATAGTTTCGGAAAAAAGTGGCTGTGACATACGGACGGACAGACAGACAGACATGACGAATCTATAAGGGTTCCGTTTTTGGCCATTTGGCCACGGAACCCTAAAAAGGTACAGGATCATGATAGAAGTCGATTCAAAACAGCTTTATGTCTTTTTAATACCGTTTTGAAATAAGAATGTTAATAAATGTAGGAAGGTCAATGATCAGTCCACGTTTTTAGGGCGCCTACCTTAGTAACTATTAACCTTTCTTATGCCGTAATTAGAGAAACAATTAAAATGTTATTGTGTCTCGCGTGTATCCACGTTCCGGACATACAAAGGGTTAAGGCGTATAGTTCTTTGAACCATCTGGCCGAAATTATGTGAACGCAACTCTCGCACTCGCCTAGGCGGCAGTAGATACGCTAATCTGTGCATTTATTTGCGGCCTGTAGCGCCCGGAAAGCGCTTTAAATCCATTTTCTCTGCGAGATATTGATTGATTTACACATACAATGTTCACTTTGAAGAATATTTAACCACCAATTTTTATGTGTAAAAATGTTTCTAAAGGTCCAAGTCGTTTCGAAGGAGTAGGGAAAAGTTGCGAAATTGCTAAATATTTTTTTTTTTGACAATAGTATTAATTGCACGAAAAAATCAAATGTTGATATTATTGTTCATGAATCTATAATAAACATATATTTAAACCAATTGACCTAGCCGTTACGGAGGAGTAGGCCTCAGAAAATCACTATTTTATGGCACTTTTCGGGCGCTTGGCCCTTAAGGTAGCTGTGAAAGTTCTTATCACTCTTCTTACTATCCATTATTTGCAACCACAAAAAGTAGGACATAGCAGGCTAATAGCTGCTAGAGGGCCCTGCTGACTTATTATAGGTTTTGGGGCCTGCGCTCACTTGAGACAAGACGTCTTAGACAGAACTGTCTGAGACGTCTTAGACAAGTCTGAGACGCTTTAGACAAAACAGTTTTGTCTCAGACGTTTTAGACTGTCTGAGACGTCTTAGACAGAAAGGACCTATGGCACTGCGCTGAATGCATGCGCAGTGCAATAGGTCCTGAACTGTTTTGTCTAAGGCACGGGGCGCTAGGGCTGTTGAGAAAATATCGATATATCAAAGTATCGATATTATCGCAGTACTCAAACAGCTGAACATATAAAACATGTATTTTTAAAAACTTTTGAGAAATATTGGTACGTATAAATGTTTTATTAAAATTGAAGAATATTTACTGAGAACGCTACATTTTTACACATTTATAATTTAATTTGTTTAATACCCTATAACAGGCCAACTCCCCGGTAAAGGTTAGGTCAATAGTTTTGGAAAAAAATGTATTTAACAAACTTACGTTGTTGAAACATCTACGGTCCGGACTAAGCGTTTCGCCTCGTCGTTTATACCGCGTACTTCGAAGGATTGGAACAGTTTGCCTGCTGCGGTTTTTGCGTCTGATTATAATTTGGGTGTCTTCAAGGCTAGAGTGAATAGGCTCTTAATAAAATAGTGCGCCTCACCATCAACGATTGCATCACTGCTTACCATCAGGCGGGATCGCAGTCAAGTACTAGTTTATGACAGATAAAAAAAAAACTCATGCACAACATAATCAACGTATGGTTTTTTCGTAAGACTAATTACTTTCGACAATGTTGAATCGTCACAAAAAAGCGATACGGAACAACTCTTTGTAACTCAATTCAGGAGTTAAACTGTTATCATAGGTAGGTAAGTTTGTACGGAACCCCTAGTGCGTGAGTCTGACTCGCACCTGCCCAGTTTTTTTTTAGTTCAGTATATAAAAAATAAAGAGAGATGAAGCGCATATTACTAAAAGAGTTCTGAGTATACATGTAGATGGATGGAGAGGGAGAGGAAGGCCGAAGAAAGGATGGATGGATTGTGTGAGAAGTGATATGAAAGAAAAGGAAGTTAGTGATAGTGTGACGGGTGACAGGACAGAATGGAAGAAGAAACGTATTACGCCGACCTCAAGTAATATGAGATTAGGGCAGGAAAAAGAAGGGTATAAATAAAAAACCGGCCAAGTGCGAGTCGGACTCGCCCATGAAGGGTTCCGTAGCAGCAATTAACATAATATAAAAGTTCTTGTAATGTGTTGTAACTTTGATCGATGTTTTAATAATAGTGTATTTTTTTTCGATTTATGTCGCATTAAAAAAAAACTACTTACTAGATTTCGTTCAAACCAATTTTCGTTGGTAGTTTTTATAGTAATGTACATCATATATTTTTTTTAGATTTATCATTCTCTTATCTTAGAAGTTAGAGGGGGGGGGACACACATTTTACCACTTTGGAAGTGTCTCTCGCGCAAACTATTCAGTTTAGAAAAAAATGATTTTAGAAACCTCAGTATCATTTTTGAAGACCTATCCATAGATACCCCACACGCATGGGTATGATGAAAAAAAAATTTTTGAGTTTCAGTTCTATGTATGGGGACCCCCAAAATTTATTGCTTTTTTTCTATTTTTGTGTGAAAATCTTAATGCAGTTCACAGAATACATCTACTTACAAAGTTTTAATAGTATAGCTCTTATAGTTTCGGAAAAAAGTGGCTGTGACATACGGACGGACGGACAGACAGACAGACAGACTGACAGACAGACAGACAGACAGACAGACAGACAGACAGACATGACGAATCTATAAGGGTTCCGTTTTTTGCCATTTGGCTACGGAACCCTAAAAACAGCATTCTTTACATGGGTCATCGATGCTTCAACTATAGCTATTTCTATGCCTGAATGGAGACTTCTCGACATGTAATTTAAGCCAAAATGATATACGTAGTCGGCTTTATAATGTTCCCACTGCTGGGACTCAGGCCTCCTCTCTAGGAGTGGGAATGGGCCATAATCCAACACGCGGGTCCAGTGCAGGTTGGTGGATGTCACATGTCTTCGAATTTTTTGGTTCTAGAACATGCCGGTTTGCTCACGATGTTTTCCTTCACCATTTTGAGAGCAGTGGTAATGAAATAAATTACACAAAGTAATGCGCCTGGCTGTGTTTGAACCCGACTCGTAAGTCGGGGCTGCTACCACTCGGCCGCCACTGCTCTCAATGAAATGTTAAGCAACGAAGTTATTTTATTTATTTATTTTATTTTATAAGGACATTATGAAGAAGAAGTTTATAAATAATACTGTTTTCAATTTGGCCACAGGTGACCCTTGTTACGAAGATGGCGTGGAGGGCGTTTGTACTAGCTTAAGTAATTGCACGAGCGCTCAAGAAAATCCTCAGGTAATTGTTTTTATTATTAACAAGCCTTTGCCCGTGGCTTCGCCTGCTTTTCCAGGGTTATTTGTAAAACACTAACAACCTAGCAAGACTGTATTACTAACATCATAAACAATAACTTTTGTTCTATGACTTTTTACAAAACATAACACGTGTACCAAAAACAAACCTTAAAGATTTTCGTTGTTTTATCTAACACATTTTAACTCTGTATTTTACTATACCTACCTACGTCGATCTGTAAGATGTGACTCAAGCGCATCAAGCACCCCCGCCACCCGCTCCACCTTTTCCGCTATTGTACTATCGCTTGCTTTGCTTAGACTTCGTAATATTTAGAACGTTCAATTTAAATATTTCTATTTTTGTATGAAAATCTGATGAACCAAAAATGATACATTTTTAAAAGTCACAGAACAAAAGTAGTTGTTTATGATGTTAGTAACATAGTCTTGAGAGGTTGCCAGTGTTTTACGAATAACCCTGTATACAAGGTGTAAGGGACATCCCTCCACAAACTTTAAGGGCTTGCTCAGTTGACGAAACTGAACAACCTTCCACAAGATTTTTTTTCAGGAAACGAAAAAAAATATCAGCCTCACCGTAAAACATGATAAACTTGATTGGACAATTTTAAAAATTCCATGTGGAATCCATTCAGTTACTGATTCTGAACAAACCATATTCAAGTTTTTACTAAAACTAATGTATAATGCTAATGCTTAATAATGAAAATATAACTCAACAAAAACTTATTAATATCTAGCTTTTGCCCACGCGGCTTCGCTCCCGCTCTTCCCTACTCCACCCTACTCTACCCTACTCTACCCTACTCTACCCTACTCTACACTACTCTACCCTACTTTACCCTACTCTACCCTACCCTACTCTATACTACTCTACTCTACTTGACCCTACTCTACCCTACTGTACCCTACTCTACCCTACTCAACCCTACTCTACTCTATCCCAAACTTCACATAAACCATCTACTAAATAGTCCGAACAAAGCCTAAACATTTGGTTTGAATAGGTGAGCCCGTTCTTGAGTTATAAAATTACAACGAAAAGTGGCATTGATTTTTATATATATAGATAAATGAACTACACTTCTGGACACATCTATTAGCCCACCTTAGAGTTTAGGTTTCGATGGCCCCTACCGAAATAGGATTGCTAGACTGAACAAAAACTATTGATGCAGTTTTAAACCTGATACATTTTACCATCTTTTTCGATCGTATTGTTTTAAATTTGAATTCAGAATACCATACGACATGGAGCTACGCCTAACAAGTCGGATATGCGCTTTGTTAAAGGCAATTGATTTAAAAAAAAAAACATGTTTTATCAAATAAAGGTTTAATTTAATAACGCGTGTTGCCTCCATGGGCATCTATCACAGCTCTCATACGATTAGGCATAGAGTTTATCAACCGCTCTATGAAATTTTGAGGGATCATCTCCCATTCCTCTTCTATGGCAGTTTTCAACTCCTGCTTCGTCTGGGCAACTGGCTGACGAGCCCTAACACGTCTTTTTAGCTCGTCCCACATGTGCTCAATGGGGTTCATGTCTGGGCTTCTGGCTGGCCAGTCCATAACTGTGATGTTCACATCCCGAAGATATTCCCTGACGATGCCGGCCGCATGGGCTCTTGCATTATCATGCATAAAAAGGAAATTTGGGCCCACATAGTCCGCGTATGGTATCACGTGAGATTCTAAGCACTCACGAATGTAGATAGTAGCGGGAGATAGTGTCAAACTCTTACTGACTAAAAAACCCATCCCGTTCCTTCAAGCCTTTATACCTTTCGGATAACCCTGGCCCCAGTAGGCTTCGATCCGGCTAGGCCCCTGCTGTTGCTGACTTCTCCTTGAGGCGCGCGGAAACAGCGCGTGCCGTCGATGACTTGGGCTTGGTCCGGACAGTTACCGGACGGCCAGACAGCGAGCTACCCATTGCTCACTGTCCGCAAGCCCGCGCCTCCGGTGAACATTAAAAGGGCAGATGATGATGATGAGTTGAGATATACGAATACTGATAAATGCTTGTACTGACTGGACAGACGTTCTTTCAAATCTGTGTGGTGATTTGACATTAAGAGACTTTGACCTTTTGGTTTATTTCAGTGGATTTTCTCAGTGCAGTAAGCTATGTAACACCGCTAGTCGGCACTGGTATCGGTCCACCTTGTAAGAGGCTTTCCTAGTTTCCAACACTGCTGCGCCTTTCGGCACGTGGTCGCTACTCCAAAACCTTTCGATCCTCGACCATCAATCCTGCAAGCAAACTGCCCTACCCACTGCTACTTAAGTTTAGCAATTCTTCGGGTTTTGTCGTTAATCTTGGTTATACTGCAGATATTATCATTGTAATTCGATCACGAAAGGATACTTCAACTTAAGCCGTCTTCATTGCTCTCTAGGTAATTGGTCCGTACTGTACCTAGGCCCGGCGCGAGAGATCGCCGCCGTCGATCGCCCCCCTCGAGGGAACAGCGAATATTTTTGATGGCATACCAATTTTCCGTAATGGACAATATTATGACCAACAACATTTAGCACTATTTAGCAACTTGCTTTTACATTTAAATTATAGGTAGATTTTCCTGTTGACGATGATATGAGTACTAAACAAGCGATTTATTGTAGTTTTGAAATTACTTTTCTGAGTTTGCATAAGTGGTAATTAAAAATAATTATTGTGCATTCGACTCCACGCACGTAACTGCTTAGGGAAAACCAGCTTTAAAATTAATGTTACGATAATTTACAATTTAATTGAATAATAATTCGAAGTAAATAATACTCAACAATTTCTTGGAATTTATTCATTAATAATCCACAACTATCACATAACGCAATAATTATCATCACACAAACATTTGTCCTGGGTGGGAATCGAACCTACAATCTCCGGCATAGCAGTCAGGGCCACAGACCACTAGACCAACAGGCCAGTCAATAGTTTGTTCAATTCGAGCCGCATAGCTTCGCTATCGCGTTGAATAAGTGTTGTAAACAAGTAGGTAGAGTGAATTGGCTCACAAACTAGTGCGCCTCCCCTTCAGAGATTGCATCACTGCTTATCATCAGGTGGGATCGCAGTCAAACACTATTCGCGAATTTAAAGAAAGCTTTTTTACTGTCTGTTCAACCGATTTTAACTTCTATTTCGTATATGCCTACGATGACATTAAAAGCAAAAAGTGGTTACAATACCAACTATTTACTGCAGCCGCCATTTGTCATGCCACCAACGTAATAAAATTCAAAATCGGTTAAAAACACTGTAATATAAGGATTTCATAAATGTCTAATGTAATTTTGAAGAGTATAAAACGTTTCAACTCTAAATTTTGATATACCTACCTACGTCTTTATGACGCGACACAAGCGCATCAAGCACCCTTGCAGTGCGATCCTTCTCCCGTCCGCTATTGTACTATCACTTGCTTCACATAGACTGAGTAATATTTAACGGACAGTAATTAAATGTTTTCGTAAATTTCTAATGTTACTTTGAACACTGTATAGTTTCGATCAATAAAAAAAGGTAACTAACCATTTTTTTTTCTTTTTCAACAGATTTGTTCGAAAGAAAACAACAATACAATTGTTTGCTGTGTGGGCCGGAAACCAGAAACGCCTGAAAAACCTACAGAAACTACAAGGTAAGTTAACAATTTGATTAGCTGCCTACGTCACAAAATAGGTACAGAAGACAATCTACATACAAAGCGCGGTCGAGCAACGCACACATAGACACTGCTCACGGACACGATATGTCGGATCAATCGCCCGCTCGCGCTCATACAGTTCTGACACAAAATAGATAGGTACAGTTGCCATCACGGATCTTGAGCGCTCGGCGTCAGAGTGGGGATCGCTTTGCGAATTCCATACATTGCCGAGCCAATCGTCTTCATTGTTAGATACATGCAGCAACGCAGGGAACGAATTAGGACTGACACTCTCCGCCCCCGCGTATGGATCAGAATGTTGAGCTGTGAAAAAGAAGGATGAAAAAAGATTGCACGTAGCGGAGATGAGAATGTTGAGATGGATGTGTGGTGTGACGAGAATGAATAAAGTGAGAAATGAGTATATTAGAGGAATTTTGAAAGTGGCGCCAGTGACTGAAAAGTTGAAAGGTAATCGGTTGTCTTGGTATGGTCATGTGAAGCGGAGGGATGAAGCGCATATTACTAAGAGAGTTCTGAGTATACATGTAGATGGATGGAGAGGGAGAGGAAGGCCGAAAAAAAGATGGATGGATTGTGTGAAAAGTAATATGAAAGAAAAGGGAGTTAGTGATAGTTTGACGGGTGACAGGACAGAATGGAAGAAGAAAACGTGTTGCGCCGACCCCAAGTAATATGGGATAAGGGCAGGAAGAAGAAGAAGACTCTCCGCCCCCGCGTCTCACTTCGCACCACTAGAAACCGAATATTTGACTTCTGCGCAACCGCCCAAGATCCGTGATGGCAACTGTACAGAAAATAATCTACATACATACAAAGCGCGGTCGAGCAACGCACACATAGACACCGCACACGGACACGAGTCACGACATCTCGGCTCAATCGCCCGGTCGCGTTCATACAGTTCGGAGCTGCGCGCGTCCGCGTGTGCGATCGCCTAGCGTAAGTATAAAAACCGGCCAAGTGCGAGTCGGACTCGCCCATGAAGGGTTCCGTAGCAGCAAGTAACGTAATATAAAAGTTCTTGTAATGTGTTGTAACTTTGATCGATGTTTTAATAATAGTGTATTTTTTTCGATTTATGACGCATTAAAAAAAAAACTACTTACTAGATTTCGTTCAAACCAATTTTCGTTGGTAGTTTTTATAGTAATGTACATCACATATTTTTTTTAGCTTTATCATTCTCTTATCTTAGAAGTTAGAGGGGACACACACACATTTTACCACTTTGAAAGTGTCTCTCGCGCAAACTATTCAGTTTAGAAAAAAATGATATTAGAAACCTCAGTATCATTTTTGAAGACCTATCCATAGATACCCCACACGTATGAGTTTGATGAAAAAAAATATTTAGAGTTTCAGTTCTATGTATGGGGACCCCCAAAATTTATTGCTTTTTTTCCATTTTTGTGTAAAAATCTTAATGCGGTTCATAGAATACATCTACTTACAAAGTTTCAACAGTATAGCTCTTATAGTTTCGGAAAAAAGTGGCTGTGACATACGGACGGACAGACAGACAGACAGACAGACAGACATGACGAATCTATAAGGGTTCCGTTTTTTGCCATTTGGCTACGGAACCCTAAAAAGTGAAGTACATACATGAGATTGTCTTCTGTACCTATCTATTTTGTGCCTACGTCAAATATATCTAAATGTAAGTGCTGGATTAGTCATCTAACAAATGTAGCAAATGCTACAGGCCCCGCGCATTCGGGGGCCCGCGTATTCGAGGACTGACATCCACTGTCGGACATAGGCCTCCCCAAGTATCGCCACAATGAACGATCCTGTGCGTTCCGCATCCATCGGATTCCTTCAACCTTCACCAGGTCATCAATCCACCTTGTCAGAGGCCTTCTAACGCTGCGTTTTCCGGTACGAAGTCGCCACTCCAGAACCTTTCGGCCCCAACGGCCATCTGTTCTGAGGGCAAGGTACCCTGCCCATTGCCACTTTTTCTTCTCGTATCGATAGCAAAATTAGTAAATTCCTTGCCTATCCCAGAATTCGGCCACGGCAATGCCGTCCGCTGATGCTGTCGTTAGGTCCCTATGTGAGCAGGAAACAGGGCGCGTGATGCAGGACGGAAGGTGGGACATGGTCTGCGGAGGGACGCCACACAAACACTGAAGATCAGAACCATCCGAGAACCCCCACCTGTGGAGATAGTCCTTGCTGCGCCCAACCTGGGTGCGGAGTCTGTTTAGAGTTTTCCAGGTTGGCCATGGCAACTCGTGTCGAAACTGAAGGCTGATCTCGAGGCTGAAACTTCTGCCGCCAGAGTTCGCATCTCTCCGAGGTGGTGTTATTTTGAGATGGGCTCACGCTTGCAACAAAACTTTTACGACTTTTAAGTCTCAGAGGCACCGAGCTGTAATTGTGCATTGCCACTTAAGTTTGGGGATCATGTACTTGAACGCAAAAAAATCTCGTCAAACGATATAAATAAATCGAAATCGGAATACAGCTCATTATGTCATTGAATATGATAGTCAATCTCTTAGATTTCCCTCATTACCGTACTTTCCACGTTTCCAATCTCAAAATCCACTGTGTTATTGGTCATTGAGGTAAGAATGAGAAGCAGGTATTAAATAAGTCTATCATTGCAACTCACTCGGGATTTGAACTGTTTTTTAAGCTAAGTTTGTACGGTACCCTCAGTTCGCGAGCCCGACTCGCACTTCCTCTGTCTTTTCTTTACATGGCAGTTTTGTAGTAACATTCAGTCCAGTCTTTCCAAAAGCTGAAAGCCTATTTTGTGTAGGAAACTTCATTGGATACCAGCATGTATACTTTCAATATATTTCCTGATTTCAGACCACCAGGCCAACAGACCGAGGAGGAGCAATGTGAAGAGCTACCAGAAGAGTACACTCCAGCGAAGACTGGACAGAAGGCTTTTGACAGTAGGTTCAGTTCAAAAATGAAGATATCCGCAGGAGGACTAAGGTTCTAATGGGGCCAGGGTTAGTTTCGAAAGACAGCTCGAGCCCCGGTATGAAGGCTAGAAGGAACGGGGTGGGTCTTTTAGTCAGTAAGAGTCTGACACTATCTCCCGCTCCGCCCAAGAGCGGGGGATGTCATTGGATGATTTTTTCTCACCATAAAAAAAAAAACCGGCCAAGAGCGTGTCGGGCCACGCTCAGTGTAGGGTTCCGTAGTTTTCCATCCGTCACTGTCAAAAAACTTCATGGTTGCTCTTTGAAAAGATGAATGGCCACGAACTTGTGGATTTCTTTTTCGGTAAGGTATAAATTATCTACATGACATCCCCCACCCTTGGGCGGATAGGATATAGTGTTAGACTCTTACTGACTAAAAAACCCACCCCGTTCCTGCGTTGCCTTTCATACCGGAGCCGAGACTCTCTAGGTCCTTGGCCCTAGTAGGCTATGACCCTGCTGGGCCCCTATGGTTGCTGACAACACCTTGAGGCGCGCGGGAACAATTATACACACCGTCGACGACTTGGGTTCGGCCCGGACGTTTACCGGACAGTCGGACAGAGAGCTACCCATTGCTCGCCGCCCACAAGCCCAGCGCCAAACGGGTCACCTTTGCCGCTTCAACACGCTTGATAAGACGTTTCTTTCACCAAATATCTTATATCCTTTCAGAATGTATAGAATACCAACAAAAGTATGTATACCCCTGTGGGAGAGGAGTGGACCTCCTGGGATCCTTGAGCAGACAGAGCCATTGCCATCACACTACTGATGCGCTGATCATCGGAGGAACTGATGCTATGCAGTATGAGTTCCCTCACATGGTAAGTTTCTTTTTAGGGTTCCGTAGCCAAATGGCAAAAAACGGAACCCTTATAGATTCGTCATGTCTGTCTGTCTGTCTGTCTGTCCGTCCGTATGTCACAGCCACTTTTTTCCGAAACTATAAGAGCTATACTGTTGAAACTTAGTAAGTAGATGTATCCTGTGAACCGCTTTAAGATTTTCACACAAAAATAAAAAAAGAGCAATAAATTTTAAGGGTCCCCATATTTAGAACTGAACCATTTCAACATTTTTTTTTTCATCAAACCCATACGTGTGGGATATCTATGAATAGGTCTTTTAAAATGGTAATGAAGTTTCTAATATCATTTTTTCTTCTTCAAAATTGAATAGTTTACGCGAGAGACACTTCCAAAGAGTGGTAAAATGTGTCCCCCCCCTGTAAATTCTAAAATAAGAGAATGATAAAACTAAAAAAATATATGATGTATATTACCATGTAAACTACCAATAAAAATTGGTTTGACCGAGATCTAGTAAGTAATTTTTTTTAATACGTCATAAATCTAAAAAAATACACTATTATTAAAAAATCGATCAAAGTTACAACGAACTACAAGAACTTTATTATTATGTTACTTGCTGCTACGGAACCCTCCATGGGCGAGTCCGACAAACACTTGACCGGTTTTTTTTTTTTATTGGGTAAGGCGATGATGAAGCGTACTTACCTAGAAGTAACACTAATCCAGTAGATTTTCAGAGGTCTTCCCTCTGAAAATCTGCTATTTAGCATAAACTTTGACATTTCATAATTTACAAAAAAAATTAAGGCAAAAAAGAATAACAACAGAAGCCTTGCAAATTTTATAAAGATTAAAAAAAAAAAACACGTATTTCCTGGAACAAGTTTTGTAAAATATTCGAGTAAATCACGGAATTACCGAGTTATCTTTTTTTTTTCGCGTTCCCTCTTTTTTTTATTTTTGATTAATATATGATAGGCTTGCGTTTGACCACCATCTCACCTGATGGTAAGCGATGATGTGGTCGACGATGAAGCACGCTTGCCTAGAAGAAACCTATTCACTCTCGACTTAAAGACCCCTAAGTTGTAGCTATCAGGAAACACAGATTCCGGCAGGAAATTCCACTCCTTGGCTGTACGCACAATAAATGTGTTCCCAAAACGCTTTGTGCGTATGGGTGGGATGTCTACCATGTACCGGTGGCGCAACGCTGTACGTCGTGTCCTCTTCATCAAACACCGCGTTGGATTGCTTTTGAGGAAGTAACAAGCTTATAAAACATGCTCGATGTTGACGATAGGCGAGTGGAAAGCAGCCTCTTAACGATATTTATTTTATTTATTTTACAATTTATGTACACACAAAACAAAACAGACACTTAAGGCGTATAGTCCCTTGAACCATCTGACCAAAATTATGTGAACGCAACTCTCGCACTCGCCTAGGCGGCAGTACGCAAATCTGTGCATTTATTTGCGGCTAGCAGCGCCCGGAAAGCGCTTTAAAGCCATTTTCTCTGCGAGATATTGATTGATTTACATATGCAATGTTCACTTTGAAGAATATTTAACCACCAATTATTATGTGTAAAAATGTTTCTAAAGGTCCAAGCCGTTTCGAAGGAGTAGGGAAAAGTTGCTAAAAGTTGCGAAATTGCTAAATATTTTTTTTTGACAAAAGTATTAATTGCATGAAAAAATCAAATGTTGATATTATTGTTCATGAATCTATAATAAATATATATTTTTTTCAAACCAATTGACCTAGCCGTTACGGAGGAGTAGACCTCAGAAAATCATTGTTTTATTGCACTTTTCGGGCGCTTGGCCCTTAATACTTAAGAGACGTTAGTACAAAGGTACTGCTTATGTCCAAAGAAATTTCTTCCAGCAGACCTGCGAAAGGAGACAACAAAAAGAAAGTAGACCATAGTGTGTAGGAAGCAAAAAAAGAATGTTTGAAGTCTTAATCCAAAGTCATATATAATTATATATACCTAAAAATAATATATACCTACAGCTATAAATATATACCATACATAATACATACAATATATAAATAAATATCACAATTGAGAGGAAAGATAGTGCTCTCTCGATAATATTATCTACTAATCTTTTATACTTGGAGTTTCTTTGCGTGATCGAATGAGGTATGAGGATATCCGCAGAAGAACCAAGGTTACCAACACAGCACGAAGAATCGCCAAACTTAAGGCTTATAGTCCCTTGAACTATCTGGCCAAAATAATGCGGACGCACCTCTCGCACCCGGCTAGGCGGCAGTACGCAAATCTGTGCATTTATTTGCGGCCAACAGCGCCCGGAAAGCGGACCTTTAAATCCATATTCTTTGCGAAATATTGATAGATTTACATATGCAATGTTCACTTTGAAGAATATTTAACCACCAAGAATATTTAACACCACACCTGCTTGGGCCTTAAGTGCCAATGGGCAGGGCACATTGCTCGCAGAACAGATGGCCGTTGGGGCCGAAAGGTTCTAGAATGGCGACCACATACCGGAAGACGTAACGTTGGGAGGCCCCCTACAAGGTGTACCGATGACCTGGTAAGGGTTGTGGGAATCCGATAGATGCGGAATTTTCAGGACCGTTCATTGTGGCGACACTTGCCAGGCCTATGTCCAACAGTGGACGTCTTTCGGCTGAAATGATGTTGATGATGATGATGAATCTTTTATTTTCAGGTTATGCTTGGCTTTGGGGAGTTACACTCAATTCAATGGCTCTGTGGTGGATCTATCATCAGTGAGCGGTTTGTCCTGACTGCGGGGCATTGCACATTTTTGAAAAAAAAGTGAGTGTACGAGTGATTATCATCATTCCAAATAACTTTTCAGCACACTTGGAGGTAAGCAGAACAGCGCCGAGATTCAGATCCCGATTTCCGGCCACCGTAGGCGCGGGCTCGCGTACAGTGAGCTGTGGGTAGATCGCTGTCCGGCCGTCCGGTAACTGTCTGGACCGAGCCCAAGTCGTCGAAGGCGCGCACTGTTCCGCGCGCTTCAAGGAATTGTCATCAACAGCAGGGACCTTGCCGGGTCGAAGCCTACTGGGGCCAGGGTTATCCGAAAGGGCACTCGAGCTCCGGTATGAAGGCTAGAAGGAACGGGGTGGGTCTTTTAGTCAGTAAGAGTCTGACACTATCTCCCGCTCCGCCCAAGAGCGGGGGATGTCATTGGATGATTTTTTCCCACCATAAAAAAGGTAAGCAGAACAGAGTGGCCGTGTGAACACAGTGTACCCACAGTCATGTGGGTAAAACTGCCTGATAGATGATTTCGGGCTCTTTCATATGTTCACATTGCGTGGAGAACTTTAATGGCTCGATGCAGGATTCGTTTTTATGTGACGTCAGAGATGTCGCTACATCACTCCCCTCCAGAGATCGGAGATTGATGGTTCTTGATGCGAACCAGACCAGTGATAGTTTGGTTCCAATGAGTCGGAACCGAATGCCGCATAGTTTTCGGTGAGTCGAAACTGTCTGCGGTGATGCCCCGGTAAGTCGGGATGATGCTGCAAGCTCCGATGAGTCAGAGTAGTGCTGCTGGCTGCAGTGCGTCGGAGCGGTGCTTGTGCGACGTAGGGCTTGACTGCTTTGACTGCTGGCGTCGACCAAGTGAAGTTCTTCATAGCTCTTCATCTGCCAGCCGAGTGCTTAGCTAAAGTCGCTGATGGGGCTGAGGGTGATAACCAGGTAGGCATGCTGGTGGTCAGGATACCCTCTATAGCCGTGGGTGCTGGCTGTATGGCTCGCTGCTCAAAAGCGTGAGGAAGTAATGATGACGTCACGAAGTAGTAGCTGCACAAAGACTGCGCTGACTTTCATAGTCAGGTGTACTCGACAATCCACTCCTATCTCTACCACTTTTAGGCATGCAATTTACTTTTTTTTTTTGTACTGGCAACCGCCTGCCATTCCTCAACGCTCCGGACAATGGCCTGTACCAAAGTCCGGCGCGAGAGGTTGCCTCTGTCGCTCACCCCTACGAGAACACGGTGGTGCTCCGATCAGGCGGGGCACACCTCCACCGTCCTCCGTCCACCGTCGCCACTCATATTTTAAGAAACTTACGGACCTGTTAAATGCTAAAATTTAAGAAAATTTTAATTACACGGGCGTCTCTGGACCTCCTAAGGGCCGAAACTGCGTTAAGCGGACGCCCACGACGAGCATCTATCGCGTGACAAAGCGCGTGTGTCGTGTGCGACAGTCCCCGTCGCGGATACCAAAATATTACCTGTTCAGTGTCGGCAGTTCAACTTTAGGGTCCTCATCTGGGTGATGAGGAGGCGGCGGCTTTTGGTAGCGATACAGTCGCGATGCTGAAGCGCGTTCGTATCATGGCATTTTTTTTTATAGCGCTTGCAATGCGACTAATGTGTGGTAGTAGCGATGTTGTCGCGCGCTAACGAAACCCGCGATATCATCGCTACAAAAAATCGCCGTGGGCGAGGGCTTTTAACGGTGTGCATGTAGTAGTGTGGATGGAGAACTTATTATTTGTTACGTAGCGAAAAGGGAGCGCGGGGCCCGCGATCCGCGACGGATGCCCGCGCGGCGAGCCACAACCAAACGCTTTTGTACCCGCGCGGACGTCCGCACATTTGTTTTTTTTTTTTTTACAAATATTACACAACGCCGTCTAGTCCCAAGCTAAGCAGAGCTTGTGCTATGAGAACTATACAACTGATAAACACACATATATATTTCTAAATACATACATATTATAGATATTACACCCAGACACTGAACAAAATGATCGTGCTCATCATACGAACATTTGTCCTGGGTAAATACCTACCTTCGGGATAGCAGTCAGCGCCACCAACCACTAGACTAAGGGCCCAAGCCTGCTATTTTTATAAATTCGTCATTCCAACACGATCATCCATTGTCATTTTGCTAAACGTTTGTAATCTGCTAATTCATAATGATCGATCATTGATTGGTCAATGGTCTTATATTAGAATTGTGGTAGAATGACAATAGCGAGCTTATTAAAAGCACTAACTGCGCAATGACGTCTAATAGTAGGTCACTGATCAAAGGAACTGTCAACATTTTTGCAGATTACCACATAATAATGTCAGATATTCATTTGTCATTATGTACGAGATTACCATTCTATGCCATTTCTTTCAATGGAGTGTCAGTGGTTGATCATCGGAAAGTCATAATGACGCCATTATTACTCAAAACACATAATTATAAATAATCATCCCACAACACCCGCACATACACTCACCTAACATTACAACATACTCACCCCACAACATATGGTCCACTTATGTAATAAATACATGTATAAAAATTTTGTAACCATTTTTCTAAAGTACCCAGCGACTACGTTCACTTGCACCAATATTGTAAATCGTAACCATAGAGCCTCTCTCAACGACTGAACACTGCCGCCCAAAACACAAGCACCCGCTTAGTTTGGGAGACAGTACCAGTAGCTATAGCACATTACATTTACTTGTGTCTAATTATAAGTCACCTTGTGAACTGTAACTTTGCGACAATAAAGATTATTACTATTTATTATTTATTATTTATTATTTATTATTTATTATTTATTATTTATTATTTATTATTTATTATTTATTATTTATTATTTATTATTTATTATTTATTATTTATTATTTATTATTTATTATTTATTATTTATTATTATTATATTAGTAGATTACCAAAACTTTTCAAAATCAATGATTGAACATTCTGACACTATTATAATAGCAGACTTGAGGCCCAGCAGGGCAGTCGAATAATGCAGTTTTGACCCTAAAATGTTCGTGGTGTTTTTTTTTTTCAATTTACTTTTAAATGCTTTCAGTGATCCCGTGTCGTACATTGCAATCGGAGTGTTGAAACGCAGCGATGCCAACGATAAGTCTAAGCTCTACAAAGTGAAGAACATTATCGCTCATGAGGACTACAATTCACCCAGCATATACAACGATATTGCCTTATTAGAGACCGAAAGAGTGTAAGTGTTTCAGATTCAAAGCATTGTATATAGACAACATCATTTTTAGGGTTCCGTACCTCATAAGGTAAAAAACCAGCCAAGAGCGTGTCGGGCCACGCTCAGTGTAGGGTTCCGTAGTTTCCCGTCCGTCACAATAAGTGTACCCACTTATGAGTTTAAAAAAATGCTTGCATATACGATTATACTACAAACTTAGTCCAGAAATTATTTTGTACAACCTTTTGTCTTTTTTGTACAAAACCCTTCAATTGTTATGAATGATGCAATTATGAATGTACCAATTATGAGTTTACGTGTACAATTTCGGGATTTTGTTTTTTTTTTTACTTTTGACTACACAAATATATGATCAGTAGCGGGTAAAGTATAGCCCCATTTATTTTTTACCAATTAAAAAATAATGATATATACGGGTGGTCTGAAAAGTCGCATATCCCGTGCTTGTATATCACATAGCATTCATTTTAAATTCAGGTATTATATTCGTTGGCTATTATGAAATTTACTGCACTCAATTTTAGTTTGGGAGTAGGTAAATTTAACGCGCTAAACAGAATCGATCCCAGCGCGAGAACTCCCGAGTGCAGGGTCGTTTTTCGGCAGGTTTGCCGCCGAAACCGAAATTAAACCGATACTCGTTTTTTTGCCGAAACTCGACCGAAACTGAAACCGAACATTCGGTCGGACACTGAATTATACTACACAACCTTAAAGAAACTTAGCAGGGTGTACTTAGTTTCTAGTGAAGGGATAGTATCCATAGACACGCTTTTTTTTGGTATTATTGATAGGCTTGCGTTTGACCACCATCTCACCTGATGGTAAGCGATGATGTGGTCGACGATGGAGCACGCTTGCCTAGAAATAACCTATTCATTCTTGACTTAAAGACCCTTAAGTTATAGCTATCAGGAAACAGAGACTCCAGCAGGGAGTTCCACTCCTTGGCTGTACGCATAATAAATGTGTTCCCAAAAACGCTTTGTGCGTATGGGTGGGATGTCTACAATGTATCGGTGGCGCAACGCCGTACGTCGTGGGGTCCGATGATGGAACGGAATTGGCGGAATTAGATTGTGCAATTCCAGTGCACACTCCCCGAAAGGTGAACGATAGAAAACCGACAGACTAGTAAATCGACGGCGATGCTCAAGGCTTTGGTGTTTCGACTCTACAAGTACATCATTGCCGATGATTCTCTTAGTGATGATGAAGATGAATTTTATTTTGCAGTATGGAGCTGGATCAGTTCACAGTCCCAGCGTGTCTCCACGTCGGTGAAGTCAACGACTCCAAGGTCCTAGCTGCAGGATGGGGGCTCACTCACGACAAGGGGAACTGGAGTGATTCTTTGAAGAAGGTTGGTTGCATTTTACATTTTTTTTAGGGTTTCGTACCTTCATACATGAAAAGAAAAACAGAACCCTAATAGGATCAGCAGGGGCCCAGCAGGGTCGAAGCCTACTGGGGCCACGGTAAACTCCGGTAGGACCGGTGCTCGGCAGCACCGGTATGAAAGGCAAGAAGAAACAGGGTGGGTTTTTTATTCAGTAAGAGTATCACTATCTCCCGCTCCGCCCAAGGGAGGTGGATGTCATTTGGATGATTTTTACCCCCCTAAATAAACCCTTATAGGATCATTTTGTTGACCGTCCGTCTGGACCCTTCGTCAAGACCCTTTATCTCGGGAATGCGAGGAGGTATCGAGTTGGAATTGCAACCATATAAGTACTTAGGTCTGCGGTCCCTTGAAGATGTGAAAAAACCATACTTCAAAGTTAACGGCTTATGTCTCAATAAATGTATATTTAAAAAGACAATAATTAAACAAATTAATTATAAAATACATTAGCTAATTTAAAATATTAATACGTTAAAGGCCTAGCTAAATATGACGTCATAAAACTCCTCCGCATCGCTGTCGACTGGAAGTGTGCCCAAAAAGCTGGCGGCATTGCCTCGTTGTATGGCAATGCTTAATCTCTGAGGTAGAAGCCATATAAATAAATTAAATCTATTATTATAAACCTCCGTGTTATAATTTGACACTTTCAAGGGAATGGGAAATATGCACCGACAACTCGGTCAATTATATTGTGATCGATTTTGCAAACTACGTTTTTGATTGAAAGGTTATGCTTCCAAGTTGGCCCCATAGAAATATTATTATGATTTGATCAGAACTCCTCATAGAATCACAGCAGAACTGTCGCTACAAGTATAATACTTTGTTTATACATGTAATCGAAGACTGACTGAAAGAAAAGGGGGAGGGGATGTAGGAACTGAATTATCCGGCCATAAATTCGGATCAGTAGGAACTTAACCGAATATTATTCGGTTATTCGATGAAACCACTTGTAGGCGCGTCTCTATTAAAAATCTTTTTATTCCACAGGTTGTCTTGACAAAAATCGATGACTTGGAGTGTTATCTAAAGTACAAACCTTACCGTCTTATGCCAAATGGTTTCGAAGCTCAGACGCAGTCCTGCTACGGAGACCGAGATCCTCCTAAGAAGTACCAGGGCCGGGACGAGTACAAGGACACTTGTCAGGTAAGAACAGGGAACTTAGATACTAGCATCATCATTAGCCTTTTTAATGTTCCCACTGCTGGGACTCAGGCCTCCTCTCTAGAAGAGGGAATGGGCACATGTCTTCGAATTTTTGGTTCTAGGACATGCCAGTTTCCACACGATGTTTTTCTTTACTGTTTTGAGAGCAGTGTTAATGAAATAAATTATACATAGTAATGCGCCTGGCAGGGTTTGAACCCTCGACCTACAACACTTAAGTTGGAGTCAGTACCACTCGGCCACCATTGCCCTCTACTGGACTTACTATGATGTGAGAAAAATTTAGTGTCCGACCGAATGTTCGGTTTCGGTTTCGGCCGAGTTTCGGCAAAAAAAAACGAGTATCGGTTTAGTTTCGGTTTCCATGGCAAACCTGCCGAAAAGTTACGACCGAAACCGATACAGCACTCGGGAGTTCTCGCGCTACTGTGATCGATCATGTTCAGCGCGTTAAATTCTTTTCGAGCGAGTACAGCGTTTCACTTAAGGCGTATAGTCCCTTGAACCATCTGGCCGAAATTATGTGAATGCAACTCTCGCACTCGCCTAGGCGTCAGTAGGTACGCAAATCTGCATTTATTTTCGGCCAGCAGCGCCCGGAAAGCGCTTTAATTCCATTTTCTCTGCGAGATATTGATTGATTTACATATACAATGTTCACTTTGAAGAATATTTAACCACCAATTTTTATGTGTTAAAGGTTTATAAAGGTCCTAGCCGTTTCGAAGGAGTAGGGAAAAGTTGCGAAAAGTTGCGAAACTTATAATTTTTTTTTTTTTTGACAAAAGTATTAATTGCACGAAAAAATCAAATGTTGATATTATTGTTCATGAATCTATAATAAACATATTCTTTTTCAAACCAATTGACTTAGCCGTTACGGAGGAGTAGGCCTCAGAAAATCACTGTTTTATGGTATTTTTCGGGCGCTTAAGCGCCCTAAAACAGCCTCTTAAGATTGGCCCTTAAGAGGCTGTTTTTCCACTAGCCTATCGTAGCAACACAATCCAACGCGATGTTTGACGAAAAGGCAACGCGAAAAAAGAGAGATAATGCCTGAAAACTCTGTCAGCTTTCGGTAATTCCGTGATTTACTCGAGTATTTTATAAAATTTGTTCCAGGAAATACGTGTTTCTTTTAAACCCATAAAAGTTTTTGAAAAACATTGTCATTATTTAGAATCTTGATAAATTTTTTTTGACTTTTTAATTTTTGAATAAATTATGAAGTGTCAAAGTTCATGCAAAATAGCAGATTTTCAGAGATCTTAACTGGATTAGTTTTGCATAAATGTGTAAATTGATTTCCTTAGAAGCCTAGATAATGTCCACAAGATCCTTTGTTTCCAAAATATCTAATGAAAAATGTGTAATGACGACATAATCGTGTAAAAGTGGTTGTATGAAAAACAATGAAAATGTATGTCGAAATGCATCCCCATAAGAAGTTCCTTCGCCGTAATGTTGCCAATACGGAAAAATAGTGTTGCAACATTTTTAGCAATGAAATTACTTTACTATTAGGGAGATTAACTGATATTTCGTTACTTTTAACAATTGCCTTATTATTTACTTTTATTTTTCTTTTTAAAAACTAACTATAAAAACTATTCTGATTGTGATAAAATGTGTCCCCCTAAGAGGGAGGGGTCCCTCTAACTTCTAAAATAAGAGAATGATAAAACTAGAAAAAATACATGATGTACATTACTATGCAAACCGCCAACGAAAATTGGTTTGAACGAGATCTAGTAAGTAGTTTTTTTTTAATACGTCATAAATCTAAAAAAATACACTATTATTAAAACATCGATCGAAGTTACAACGAACTACAAGAACTTTTATTTGTTGCTACGGAACCCTCCATGGGCGAGTCCGACTCCCACTTGGCTGGTATTTTTTCTGTAAACAGACAGGGGTTAATGTTGGCTACATTACGGTGAAAGCAAAAGGAATTTCTTATGCAACGAAGACATTTTGCCGAGTCCACATGCCTAAAAAAATTTGTAATAATAATATTTTTAAATATTTTTTTTTTTACTGAAATACTTAAAAATACAGTTTATATGTTTGTAAAATGAATAAACGAAATAAATATTTTTAACCTAAATTTCTGATTGCAGAAACATAACAATGATTTTTCGTCTTTTCCAGGGTGACAGCGGTGGCCCAATTCAAATCAAGGATCAGAAGATTCATTGCATGTACACGATTGTAGGTATAACGTCATTCGGCAAGTACGGTTGTGGGGACGGCCTCAATACAGCCGTCTACACCAGGGTGGCCCATTATCTGCAATGGATTGAGAATATTGTGTGGCCTAATTGAAGGACAAGTTAATACATTACAACATTAGATATAAGTCGCATAAAATGGCTGCCATTGCTAGGGTTGTGCCGACCAAGGATTTAACGAGTCTCGATACTATAACGCCTTGTACTATAATGATCATGAGTTAAACATACGTGCAATAAAAAAGTCGTACTCGTATTGCGAAAACCAATTAACTGATTTTTTTTTACCCAAATGAAGTTAAATATACAACATTAGTTTTAGCATATGTAAAATCCGAAACACGTGTATAGTATTTTTATGTAAAGAATCTATGTACAAAATATAATAACTCTATCTAGAAAAAAAAAACCGGCCAAGAGCGTGTCGGGCCGCGCTCAGTGTAGGGTTCCGTAGTTTCCCGTCCGTTACAATATTAAGTGTACCCACTTATGAGTTTAAAAAAATGCTTGCATATACGATTATACTACAAACTTAGTCCAGAAATGATTATGTAGAACACTTTTGTCTTTTTTGTACAAAAACTGTTCTTTCCATCAAGTTCAAAATAATTTTCCTAGAAAGTCCTTATAAAGTTCTACTTTTCAAATTTTTTTTCATATTTTCTAAACTTATGGTTCAAAGGTTAGAGGGCGGGGACACATTTTTTTTTACTTTTGGAGTGATTATTTCCGAAATATATCAATACATTATCAAAAAATGATTTTAGTAAACCCCTATTCATTTTTAAATACCTATCTACCGATATATCACACGTTAGGGTCGAAATTAAAAAAAAAAAATCACTTTCCACTTTACATATAGGAGGGCTAACCTAATAAAACATTTATTTCCAATTTTTATTTTACCACTTTGTCGGCGTGATTGATATACAAATTGGTACCAAATTTCAGCTTTCTAGTGCTAACGGTCGCAGAGATTAAGCGAGGACGGACAGACAGACAGACATGGCGAAACTATAAGGGTTCCTAGTTGACTACGGAACCCTAAAAATCAAGTTATAAGCTTTTAATGTTAACAAAAATGCAAAGTAACCATGCCATCCAAGCGTCTGAGGGGTTGTTTTGCACTTGCACCCAGTTATTTCATGGCACCTAATGCCCGCCATGACCTGCCATCACCTGTGTTGCACTTAGTGTAGGTGGTGTCCATCTTGTGAACTTTTTAAATATTTTTGGGATAAAATAGAACATGGCGTACAAACTATTGGAATCGATTCAGTTTTTGATTCTGAACAAATTATTTCCGATTCGCATATATACTAAAAATAATGCTGTATCTAGCGATTTGTCTCATCAATACGATTCTACAGATAAAACTGGTTATTAGCTACGACAGCTTTGTAAATAAGCAAAGCTTCGGCAAAAAGTAAATAACCAACAGATTTGATTTTAGTGTAAAAAAAATTGTTGCATTTAATTGGTTTTTGCATTAAGAGTACGAAATAATATATTTTTTTTGTAAAACGTATTGTGTAAAACGTATTGTTTATTTTATTTACACTTATAAACAACTTAATAACTATAATTACAGTAAATTACAATATAAATAAATAATAAAACCCTACGCTAAAATACACTATATAAAATATGGCGTCAATAATAAATTATAATAGTTATTAACTAGCATTTTATTTTGACATCCAAAGTGCTACATACATTTTTTTTGGACGCTCTTAAGTTAAATAAGTTAAGTATACAAAACAGTGAAGCAATATAATACAATACATGGCTATTTGTAAAACATTATAACAACCTTGCAGGCCCTTATTACTAACATCATAAACAACAACTTTTGTTATAAGACTTTTTACAAAACATAATTCATTTACCAAAAACAAACCTTCAAGATTTCATTATTCTACAACACACTTCAACTCTGTATTTTGCTATACCTACCTACATCTGTATAACTCCCACCGCTCGATCCCAGCTCCCCTCCGCTATTTTACTATCGCTTGTTTTGCATTAGACCTCGTAATATTTAGAACGTTAAATTAAAATATTTTTATTATTGTATGAAAATCTGATAACTATGATTATTTTTTAAAACTCATAGAACAAAAGTTGTTGTCTATGATCTTAGTAACATAGTATGGAGAGATTGCCAGTGTAATTCAAATATTTTTATTATTGTATGAAAATCTGATAATTATGATTATTTTTTAAAACTCATAGAACAAAAATTGTTGTTGTTTATGATGTTAGTAACATAGTATGGAGAGATTACCAGTGTATTTAAAATATTTTTATTTTTGTATGAAAATCTGATAATTATGATTATTTTTTTAAAGTCATAGAACAAAAGTTGTTGTTTATGATGTTAGTAACATAGTATGGAGAGATTGCCAGTGTTTTACGAATAACCCTGTATAAGTCAACTAAATTTTGATTCACAATAACATTCTAATGCCTAATATGTATTTGAGTATGCCATAATCATGGCGGTTAGTCTTCTCAGTCTCTTTGAGGAGCGGTTGGAGAAGCGTCACGGTGTCCTCACCTTATGCATGACTCAGGTCCTCTTTGGACATGGTAAGTTCAAGACCTTCCTGCGCCTTATTAGGGCGGAAGAAATACCCGGGTGTCACTATTGTGGGCACCGCCCAGAAGTCAGGTGGAAACTTGGGTTGAGTACCTCTGTCTTCGTGAGGACGATCGGTTGCGGCCCCTCACACCGGGCCCTGCATGCTCCGGAGCGATGGAGAATAATAAAGGAGATAATAATAATAGCCAAGAGCCTCGACCAACATCTTAGGAGGCTCTCGTTAGGCGACTGGATCAAGGGCTTGATTCAGAGAGCAGTATTGCTGGACACGGCTCGTATAGTCAGGAGGTTCCTTTCTCTGGAGCCCTGACAGCCGGTAGCTTGGACCCTGTTCCCGATACCGGTGGGCTCCTATTTTTTATATTTTTAAATGTTTTTTTTTATTGAATATTTTAAAATATAATTTATATGTTAATATCTGAATAAACGAAATAATAATAATACCATAGCCTTATATTAGTTTTTTACATGTTGCAATAGTTTCCCTTCAACCGAGGGTTGTCCTTGGATGCACTAGCATAGCGCATACAGGGATAATCGCCGGTTGGTACCACGTTCCATTAGAAGCAGCTAAAAGGGCCTTTGCGAGTTGGTTTCGGCTCCTCGTATGCCTTCCAAAGGTCCAGTATCTCATGGCCCTGAGATAAATAAATGTATAAAAATAAATAATAATAATATTCCACAACTATCACACAGCGCCGTCTAGTCCCAAGCTAAGCAGAGCTTGTGTTATGGGTACTAGACAACTGATAAAAATACTTATATATTTCTAAATACATACATAATATAGCTAAATTACACCCAGACACAGAACAAATGATCATGCTCATCACATAAACATTTGTCATGGGTGGCAATCGAACCCACAACCTCTGGCATAGCAGTCAGGGCCACTAAACACTAGACCAACAGGCCAGTCAAATGTGGGGCCACTTGGGTGGAGTACCTCTGTGTCTTCGTGAGAACGATCGGCTGCGGCCCCTCACACCGGGCCCTGGTACAGGTCATGCTCCGGAGTGATGGAGAATGGACGGCGGTTGCCTTCTTCTGTGAAGCAGTAGGTAAGCTAGTGAAGCAGGCAGCCTCGGGCGGAAGGGAATTCTTCGACCTCGACTTTCTATTCATCATCATCATCATCATATCAGCCGAAAGACGTCCACTGTTGGACATAGGCCTTCCCCAAGCGTCGCCACAACGACCGATCCTGTGCATCACGCATCCACCGGATTCCCGCGACCCTGGCCAGGTAATCGGTCCACCTCGTTGGAGGCCGTCCAACGCTGCGTCCACTCCAGAACCTTTCGTCCCCATCGACCATCAGTTCTGCGTGCAATGTGCCCTGCCCATTGCCACTTAAGTTTGGCGATTCTTCGTGCTACGTCGGCTTTTTATTTTTATTTTTTTTCTTATGTTTTTGGAGTTGTTTTGACTGCAATCCCGCCTGATGGTAATCAGTGGCGCAATCGTTGATGGTGAGACGCACTAGTTTATTAAGAGCCTATTCACTCTAGCCTTGAAGACACCTAAATTATAATCAGACGGGAAGACCGCAGCAGGCAAACTGTTCCAGTCCTTCGATGTACGCGGTATAAATGACTAGGCGAAACGCTTAGTCCGGACCGTGGATGTTTCAACAACGTAAGATACTAACTAACTATAGATACTACAACGTGGATACTTGCCGTGCGTCGGTTTGTCGGTGTGTCGATGGTAGAAATGAGATGTTAGTAGTACCTATTATATTAGTAGGTTCACATAAACTATTTTTGTTAGTAGAGTTAAAATATCTAATATATTGTTGCGTACGTGGGTAATTAAATGCTGATTTACTAACAGAGAACTTTATTCTCCACAAACAATAACAAATTAGTCCTGTCAACAATAATCCGAATCGCTTGGGTCGTTAGATAAAATCACTTCACACACTTAACTAATTCGCTCGGAGCTATAAGTCATTTTTATTACACGATGTACAAAGAAACACTTTCATGCGAATTTCGACTGTATTGTTAATGGCGGAGAGTACTATTTCCCTAACTACTAGTGGTACCTACTTTGTGGATGTTTTTGAGATTTTTCTACAACCATTCTAGATCTTTCGAATAGCAATGCGTTTTAATTATTGCGTGCTACTCATTATTTTCTTGGAGATATGGCGTGTTCACATTTAATAGCGTAACAATATGTTTACTGGTATGAATCTCATTATTAGTAAAGGCCTCCTTCACATGCCATATCAAAGATTCCATATATAAATATATAATGCGACATGGCAACCATCAATAGTAATTACTCATTTTAAATATGATTAAAATGAATTTGAATAATTTATGAGATAATGTAGATACTCGCACGTCACCAAAAAATTGCCGACTCCATGTACAGTAATATTTTATAGAGGTAAAATTTGTTATTTTTTATGTCTTTAAGCTATTGCATAGCTTCTATCGCGGGCCTTGAGCGTGGAGACCAAATCCAGAAATTCCGTAACGAAAATAACCTAACACCCCCCCCCCCCCCACTCATTTGTTTTTTGAGCGTGGTGACCGATAAGAAAACAAATGAGTAAACAATCAATCAAAATTCAATTCAATGTGTAAAAGTGTAACTTCAATTAATATCAAAGAAAAAAAAATAAAGGAAAAAAAATACTGCATAAATAAAATAAATAAATAATTTTAATTGCATAAGTTGATAAAAATGCTATGCAATAGCTTTACCGCGGCAGTCCCCGAGTGCCACACGTCTTTTTAGGGTTCCGTAGCCAAATGGCAAAAAACGGAACCCTTATAGATTCGTCATGTCTGTCTGTCTGTCTGTCTGTCCGTCCGTCCGTCCGTATGTCACAGCCACTTTTTTCCGAAACTATAAGAGCTATACAATTGAAACTTTGTAAGTAGATGTATTCTGTGAACCGCATTAAGATTTTTACACAAAAATAGAAAAAAAGCAATAAATTTTGGGGGTCCCCATACATAGAACTGAAACTCAACATTTTTTTTTTCATCAAACCCATGCGTGTGGGGTATCTATGGATAGGCCTTCAAAAATGATACTGAGGTTTCTAATATCATTTTTTTCTAAACTGAATAGTTTGCGCGAGAGACACTTCCAAAGTGGTAAAATGTGTGTCCCCCCCCTCTAACTTCTGAGATAAGAGAATGATAAAACTAAAAAAAATATATGATGTACATTACTATAAAAACTACCAACGAAAATTGGTTTGAACGAAATCCAGTAAGTAGTTTTTTTTTAATGCGTCATAAACCGAAAAAAATACACTATTATTAAAACATCGATCAAAGTTACAACACATTACAAGAACTTTTATATTATGTTACTTGCTGCTACGGAACCCTTCATGGGCGAGTCCGACTCGCACTTGGCCGGTTTTTTTGTTTGTAGGAGGTACTTAATCTCTGAAAGTACCTAAAGGTCCGATTATTAAAATTTTTTCACCGATAGAAAGCCGCTTTATTTCTGAGTGACATCCTATTCCTAACTAATATTATAAATGTGTAAGTGTGGATGTTTTGATGTTTAATCCCGCAAAAACGACTGAACGGATTTGGATGAAATTTGGCATGCATATAGCCTTTGACATGGAAAAGAACATAGGCCTTTTAACCCGATTCCTTAAGTACCTAATGCCATGCGGTCGAAGCCGCTGGCAAAAGCTAGTAGGCTATATTTTTTTTGTATGCGGACGAAGTCGCGGGCAAAAGCTAGTAATTAATATTATTTTTATATGCTATTATATGGCATATAAAAATGGCTGGTTATGCTATTATATTTTACCATATAATAGCATAACCAGCCTGTTAATGTTCCCACTGCTGGGACTCAGGCCTCTTCTCTAGGAGAGGGAATGGGACGTAATCCACCACGCGGGCTCAGTGCGGGTTTGTGAATGTCACATGTCTTCGACTTTTTTAGTTCTAGGTCATGCCGGTGTCCTCACGATGTTTTCCTTCACCGTTTTGAGAGCAGTGGTGATGAAATAAGTTACACAAAGTAATGCGTCTGGCTGGGTTTAAACCCGTGGCCTACAACTCGTAAGTCAGGGCCGCTAACACTCTGCCACCACTGCTCTTTCTTTGATCATGACTTTATTTTCAACTAGCATAATGGGAATATTAGTGAAGAGTTTCAATAACGTAATTTGACTACCGGAACACGCAGCGTTGGAAGGCCTCCTACAAGATGATGACCTGGTGAAGGTTGCGGGAAACCGATGGATGCGAGACACACAGGATCGTTCGTTGTGGCGACAATTTTTTTTTTATGTTGGGAGAAATCATCCTATGACAACCCCCCCTCTTGGGCGGAGCGAGAGATAGTATCAGACTCTTACTGACTAAAAGCCCACCCCGTTCCTTCTAGCCTTCATGCCGGGGCTCGAGTTCCCTTTCGGATAACCCTGGCCCCAGTAGGTTTCGATCCAGTTGGGCCCCTGCTGTTGCTGAGAACTCCTTGAGGTGCGCGGGAACAGTGCGCGCCGTCGAAGACTTGGGCTTGGTCCGGACAGTTACCCGGACGGCCGGACAGCGAGCTACCAATTACTCACTGTCCGCAAGCCCGCGGCTACAGTGGCTAGAAATTGGGATCAGAATCCCGGCGGCGACGAGAGCGCCGTTGCCTGATGCGGGTTGTGGCGACCGTTGGGGGAGGCCTATATGCAACTGTGGACGTATATCGACTGAAATGATGACGATGAAGTTACCCAAAGGGCAATGGGCACGCCATAATCACGGTGGTAATCCCCTATGAGGAGTGCCTGGAGCGGTATTACGACGTCCTCACCGGACATGGCAAGTTCGAGAGGTGGTCATCGGATTCAGGTGGAAGTGTGTTACTTCGGGGTGTCACCATTATGTGGACCGTCTGGACAATACGGTGGAAAATAAAGATTCAAGTAACTCATAATATGATTTAAAAGAGTGTCCATGGAGTTTCTTGCACGTTCTTCTCCATAGAGATCTACGCTTTTGGAATGACCGATATTTGACTATTCAAAAGTAGTAAGCCCGTTATTTGAAATAAATACTTTTGATTTGATTTGATTTGCATACGGTGGATATGTGTGTCATACCTACCAAACAAATAAATGCCTAAACGTTTTAATTAAACATTTTAATTATTAATTAATCCGTCGCCGGTCCCTGCTTTCCTGTTTGCGGGCTTTTCCTGTTTATAATATTAGAAATATTGTTATTTTTAATAACAATATTTCTAAACCTAGATAAATATTGTCTATAACCGAATATCATCATAATATGTTGGAAATATGCTTCAACTGCAAATGAGCGTGGTATTACGTTTGTATGTATCATCCGTCGCCGGCCCCTTAACACTAGATATTACACTGTTAGAAAAGGAGGTAACCACTAGATGACGCTATGTGTAGAGATGGGCGATGGGTAAACACCCGATAGATAAATACTAGAGATGCGCCGAATAGTGGTTTCACCGAATAACCGAATACCGAATAATATTCGGTTTTATAAGTTCTTACCGAACCGAATATACTGCCGGATAATTCGGTTCACCGGTTCATAATTTTGCGTTCCATGTTTACCGATATAGTTTTGGATATGGCTCCAGTCCAGCCTATTGGCCACCATTGATAGCCAGGTCATCATCGGTTTCGATTATGCAACAAACATTACAGAAATCATTTCTTACAAAATGTGATATTAAAGACCCGAAAACCAAACAATATGGTTGCCTAATAAATATGTTTGTTAGAATATATGGGATTCCTTTAATTTATTTTGTTCTAAAGACTGGTTTATAATGATTTATTAAACCTATTATATACCGAATACGAATACCTCAAAATTCTGCCGAATATACCGAACACCGAATATAAAACGAATATTCGGCGCATCATTAATATTGAGGGAGGTGTATTTCCAACAATGGACGTCTATCGGCTGAAATGATGATGATGATGATGATTCGGTGCATCTCTAGAAAATAACTTATTTGGGTATAAACCGGGTATTTATCGGTTAAGTACCTAAAAGCATAGGCATAAACAATAAACGCCTTTTGGCTTTCTATAAACACCGAATAATCGTTTAGTTAAGATTTAGTTTTTGATCAATCGTTTTGAGACACATGTTCTAAGTTCGGCTGGTTTCAAATATTGTTTTTCTTTTCTTTCTTTTATTATGGATGGGCTCACGTTTGACCACTATCTCACCTGATGGTAAGCGATGAAGTGGCTAATTTTTTTTTTTTTGATGTGGCTGTTGATGGACACGCTTGCCTAGAAGCAATATATTCAATATTGATTTAAAGAGGTTCCTTAGGTTATAGGTATCAGGAAACACAGACTCCGGCAGGGAATTCCATTTCTTAGCTGTACGTATAATGAATGTATTCCCAAAACGCCTTGTATGTATGGATTAATTTTTTTAATAAATGTCTTCAGTCTTTTAATTTTGTCATTTTTGTGCTCACACCATATTTATTATTTATTAACCTTTCAATCGTGGAAATTACAGACACAATAGAAAGACAATAGGTGCGCGAACGCATTCGCTTGGGGTTTAATGAAGTAAATACCTAACTAAGTTTATTTTACATTTTTTGGTTTTCTTTTTATTTATTTCACACACACACACACGTCTACACGTGAGGCCTTGTAATTGGCTTTCTAGTGATTATGGATTCCTTTTTTTTTGTCTGGTTTTTTATTAGCTGTATATTTTTATTATAATTTATTTATTTAGTAGGTACATGGGGAATGTCCTAAATAAATAAATAAATATTTTATAAGCACAACTTGATTGACAAGTGTTGACACGAAAAACATTCGTAATCGTCTTTTAATACAAGATAACTATTTGACCTTTGTTGATTAAACTAATAAACAAACTTGATTTTGATTCCAAGATATTTGAGCAGTAGTATTACAAAAATAAAAAAGGCGTTTAAAAATACCTACCATTTGGGTATTTACTCGATTAAGTACCCTGAAATCTGGTACTTTGGGTATTTACCGGGCAGAAACCCATCTCTAGCTGCGTGTCGGTACACGCACGATGCATTTCTTAAAATAAATCTTTAGTTGTAGTCTATCTACCGTGAGATAAACGTGCTAAGTTTATTGTGTTGTGATTTTTATCCATAAACATTTTTAAAACAGATATTTGTGATATTGAAGTTGAAAGGTTTGTGGTATCTTCTTTTATTGCATCTTTCTTTATCTAAAAATACTTCATCTAAAGCCAAAATGCAAGAGTGGCTATTAAGGTTCTTATATTTATGAATGCTTGGTTAATATGTTTCCGTCTTTATAGAAGTCGATATCACGTATCATTTTTGTGATGTGAAATTGGTATAGTATTTATCTCAAGTGTCTGTGCTACTGGACAATAAGTGGAATCATTGAAACAGCCGCGATCTCTGTGAAATGGAGCTGATAATGTTATTGTAGTGCTGACTACCTCAGCGGAGTTTGCTGAGAAGGTCGACTTGATAAAAAAAAAAATATGTCAAGTTCACCTTCTCGACAAACTTCATCATCATTTTAGTCGAAAGACGTCCACTGTTGAACATAGATCTCCCCCAAGTGTCGCCATAATGACCGGCAAACTTCGCTGTTGCCTAATACAGAATACTATACAAACACATTAGAATGTGTTATTAGGTACGAGTGGTATATCCATACTGTAATGGTAAACGAATGAACTGTTCCTAAGAAGACATGGCTTTTAAAAGACTTAGCATCCAAGCCCAACACATTAACAAAAAATAAATTGTAAACTAATGTTTAAAGTGCAATCCTAAATGTAATGCAAATGTAAGAAATGCAGAAAATGTCACTGTGTGTTTCAAAGGGCACTGAAATAGATGTCGGCGTTGCGTACAAACTACCTACAGGTCATTGGACTCGCTCAGTTGACGTTTTTATAAGGAAATTAATTTACGAGTTTTGAAAAAAAAGTAGGTACCTACTTTATTTTTTAATTTTATCTTTACAAATCGATAGTGTTTCATGTGCCGAATCGACCCTCCACGGGATTAAAACGATTAAAATTTAGCGGTGTATAGGATGACTGGTAATAAGCGACCGATAATTATACATGTCATTGAACTCACGATTTCAATCAACTTCCCCAAAGAAACTTTTTTATAATACTCATTAGTACTCGTATCATCGTGATAACAAAACAGCTGTTCGCGCAAATTCGCGGCCACCGCGGTCACCTACCGGTTCGCGCTTAACAAATAAGCCGATTGGCTTTCAAGCGGCGCGGATGCTCAATTACTATTGTATTGTAGGTAAAGTACATGAGACAATGAGTTTTCGTGTATAATTATCGGTCACTAATTACCTGTCACTCCAACCACGTCTAATTGAACACTAAAGTAAAAATTCTTTACATAAATGCATGCAATCGTTGCTCTATGTCAATGCATCTCCGAATGATTATTTGACCATTACATATTTACTGTATGGACTTTAAAAGAGACTTTGACCCCTGAGTTTGTTTCGGTGTTTCTTCTCAGGGTAGTCAGATAGGAAACACCGGCCTCATCTAGCATAAACTGACGAAAAAAAAATTGACGTGTAAAAGTGTTTTTTTAAACCTATTTACAAAATAAATATCATTTATCATTTATCAATGTAGGTCGCGTTCAAAGTGCACTTGCCTACATTCGGCTAATTTAACGAACTTAATAATCAAATTATTTTCCATGTACGTACACCGTACATAGTGAATCGAATGTGTCGGTATTTTTAGTTTTCTGCTCTTGTGTTGAAATGAATTATTAGATATCATTATTTTTAATGGCCGTCGCAAAAAGAAGGGACTTTTTTAGGGTTCCATATTCAAAGGGTAAAAACGGCACCCTATTGCTAAGTCAGTCTGTCACCAGCCTGTATATCAAGAACTGTGATAGCTAGACAACTGATCACAGATAATGTATATTTGTTAACGCTTTATCAACAAACACTAAAAATAGAATGAAATAAACATTTCAGTATGGCTCTCATGCAACAAATTTGTTTTTTTTTTAAGTTTTTAGCTACAGACCGTGCGGAACCCTTTGTATGCGAATTGAACTCACACTTGGCCGGTTTTTTTTTTGTAATTAGTTATGGAGAAATCATCCATAACCTCTACCATTCTTGGTAGGGCGAAAGGGAGTGTCATATGAACATTAAACAGTGTTTTGATAAGAAATATCATTAGATTAGATATATTTCTCATTGACAAACACTTGTCAATAAGAAATGTGTATTATTATAACACTCAGCAGGGCCTAATCTAGCTATGTAGCCCTTTACATACACAAAACCTTAAAAGTCACGATGATTAAGTCTTAAATATTTCCACTATCCAACTTGCAGAAGGTTGGAAGCTAGTACATAAAATTCTCAACCTACGGCATAACAAAGTGCCAAGCAAGGTGTAGATGGTTAGGTTGGAAGATAGAAATAAGTCGATTTTGCCACCCCTCATTTTTTGTCGCGTAGCCTGATTCACGTAAAATCAAACAAGCCAAATATCGTTGAAGTTTTATAGTCGTTCGATCGAAGTCCTATCCAAAAGCGGTATTCACGATCTATCACGGTATTCTACCAGGATAATGTAATACAGATTTTTTTTTTAAATCGACGAATATCAAACGATTTTAAAATCGATGTCGTTCAAACTCGATTGATGGATGTGAATACGGAAATGGTCTAAACGACTAAATCGCTACGATATCGTTACGGTTTTCATTACGTGAATCGGGCTACTGGAAACACAGACTCCGGCAGGGATTCCACTGCTATGGCAAAAAAAAAATTGAAAATTGATCAAAGTCCGCAAGCCCACACCTATGGTGGCTGGAGATCGGGGTCGGGATCTCGGTGGCTAGGGCGTGAAGAACTCCGTGCACTCATGCCTGCGACTGCGGTGGCCGGAAATCGGGATCATCACGGCCGCGGCGAAACGGCCGTTGCCTGATGCGGTCGGCCTCCCGACTGCCTGCCACTCCTCCTCGCTCCAGACCATGCTCTGTACCAAGGTCTGGCACGAGAAGCCGTTGTCACTTTTCGCCACCGCGAAAACATGGCGGTTTCGCATTTTTGCCTCGGCGTTACATTTTGTTGGTCGCGGGTTCAAACCCAGCCAGGCGCATTACTTTGTGTAATTTATTTCATCACCACTGTTCTCAAAACGGTGAAGGAAAACATCTTGAGGAAACCGGCATGTCCTAGAACCAATAATTTGAAACATGTGACATCTACCAACCCGCACTGGGCCCGCGTGGTGCATTACGGCCCATTCCCTGCCCTAGGCCCGTATTAATAAACGTTCCTCAGCCCAAGATCTCATATTTATTACCAAGCTTGAGGTCTTGATCGTATTAATAAACGAGATTCACAAGCTTAAGCTCAAGCTCAAGTTCGAGCTCAAGCTCAGCTTAGGTTTATGGCATCAGCCGAGTGTTGTCTGATTAATAAACGAAACTCAAAACTTAAGTTTACAACAATCTCTGTACTTGAGTTGCCAGATCATGAGTGTAGACCGACCGGGACTTGAGGTCGTGATTATCGTAGCGTGAAACATGGAGTTTGTAAATATTTTGAGTCGAATTAATTAGGTATTACGACTAAATAGAGATTACTATTATGCTATTTTATGGCCTTTGCGATATCGTTTATCAAAAATTTATGTAAGAAATGCTTCAAATCCTTGCTTGCCAAGTAAATAAAAAAAAGTCAGATTTGATTAAGATTCGATATTTTATATTCCCATTAAAAGGCATTTTATTTTAAACTTCGGCCAATAAGTATGACGTAGGTAATCGTTCACATAAGCAAAGCTTGAGTACGCATTGAGGAGCTGATCATGGTAATTGAGATCCTGTACTCATGTGTTTATTAATTAGCAAAGATCTTGAGCTTCTGTCAACGTATAATCGGGGATCAAATGATATCACACTTGAGGACGGAGTTGAGTTTATTAATACGGGCCCTAGAGAGGAGGCCTGAGTCCCAGCAGTAGGAACATTGTAAGGCCGACTATGTTGCTTTTACATGCTCAAATTGTGCATGGAATGCGTAAAGACTGTTGCCTCTAGATCCTGCGGTGGCAGGCCGGCAAGGAGGCTCGTCACTCGCTGGAGACCATAAATGCGTGCTAGGGTTGCGGTCTTACATACAATCCTGCCATCCACATCTGCGTTATCTGTACTAGGTTGGAAGGCACGGTGAAGCACACGGTATAGGTGTGCCCTGCTTAGGCAGAGCATCGCCGTGTCTTTATGGGATCGATCGGCGGCGGCGATCTCTCGCGTCGAGCTTTGGTTCGGAGAGAGAAGGAGTAGCAGGCGATTGCCTCCTTCTGCGAAACAGTAATACTAGCAAAGGAGAAGGCCGACCACATCAGGTAACGGCGCTTACGCCCCAGCCGCCGCCGGCATTCCGATCCCGATTTCTGGCCACCGCAGGTGCAGGCTTGCGGACGGCGAGCAATGGGTAGCTTGCTGTCCGACGGTACTATTTTCGCGCACCTTAATTAAGTTGTCAGCAACCGTAGGGGGCCCAGCTCGGTCGAAGCCTACTGGGGCCAGGGTCTAGTTCCGAAAGGAATGCTCGGCCTTCGTGTGAAAGGCTGTCACTATCTCCCGTTCCTCTCAAGGGCGGGGAAAGTCATTTGAAAAAAGAAAAGCCTGAACTAGGTGTTCCTTCTTCAAGGCTGATAAACTTATTATCTCTTTACAGATTAAGTTAAGCAGTTTGGAAGCAAAGAGTCGTCGAGTATCTCCAAGAACAAGATGCTCAAAAACAGCCTCTATAGATATGGGAGTGAGAACGCAAGAGTTCCAGCTCATCTCAATTTCGCTAAAGAAGTCTACGATAGCATGGTTAAAAATAAAGACAACACAGCAATGGTGAGTTAAGGCTTATAGCTCCTTGAACCATCTGGCCAAAATAATGTGGACGCACCTCTCGCACCCGCCTAAGCGGCAGTACGCAAATCTGTGCATTTATTTGCGGCCAACAGGGCCCGGAAAGCGCGCGGCTGATCTTTAAATCCATTTTCTTTGCGAAATATTGATTGATTTACATTTATGCAATGTTCACTTTGAAGAATATTTACCCATCAATTTTTATGTGTAAAAATGTTTCTAAAGATCCAAGCTGTTTCGAAGGAGTAGGGAAAAGTTGCGAAAAATTGCGAAATCGCTAATTATTTATTTTAGACAAAATTATTAATAGCACGAAAAAATCAAATGTTGATAATGTTGTTCATGAATCTATAATAAACATATATTTTTTTCAAACCTATTAACCTGGCCGTTACCGAGGAGTAGGCTTCAGAAGGTCACTGTTTTATGGCACTTTTCGGGCGCTTGGGCCTTGAAGTCACCACCAGCTCTGTTGAACATCACCGACACTACATATGTACAATACAAGTCATTGAGGGCATTAGGAGCCAGCAAATACCTTGGTGCAAGTACAAAACAACCTCCCAATCGCCTGGATGGTCTGGCGACTATGTATTTTTGCTGACATAACAAGCTTATAACTTTGTGATTTTTCTTAGTACTGTTATGAAATTTTGTACATAGGTTCTTTACATAAAAAATACTAGACAGGTGATTTAGATTTTGCAATTAAAATTAATGTTGTATGTAAAAGCAGAGAAATAAGTAGTTCTCTGGTTTCAGCAATGTGGTTCTTTCTTTAAAATACCATCTCAGGCTCAATCTGCATGGTTCTCATATGATTTGACCATTACATGTTTTTCTGTATGGACTTTAAAAGAGACTTTGACCCCTGAGTTTGTTTCGGTGTTTCTTCTCAGGGTAGTCAGCTAGGAAACACCGGCCTCATCTAGCATTAAATGACGAAAAAAAAAATTACGTGTAAAAGTGTTTTTATAAAACCTACTTGCAAAATAAAGATCATTTGTCAATATGAAAATATTTTTTTACAGGTAAACGCGGACACGGAAGAACAAATATCATACGGAGAGTTTGCACAAATGACAGCCGATATCGCCCTCTCACTCACTCGTATAGGCGTTAAAAAGGGAGAGGTGGTGTGCATATGCTGTGAGAAGAATTTCGAGTATCTACCTACTGTGGTGGGGATCATGTGCGCAGGCGCAACTTTTGCTCCAATGGATCCGACTTATGGCAGCTGTAAGTGGTTTTTAATCAATCATCAGATATATTTGTATCAGTTAACTGTTTCGTTGGCCTTACAGTCACAAGCGCGACTGTTAAGCGTGTGGTTCAGCGGGTTTGCAGACTGCGAGCATTGGGTAGCGCGCGGTCCAACCGTCCGGTCTGAGTCCAAGTCGTCGTCGGCACGCCCTTCAAGGAGATGTCAGTAAACCGTAGGGGCCAAACAGGATCAAAGCCTGCAGGCAACAGCTGCGTGTACTACCTTCTTGCATTGGCAGCCTGCAGCCGAGGTTCCGATGGAACTTTATGAACTAGTTTACGGCTCTAATCAAGTATTTCTTCATCCACAGTTCCCCTCCTCCATCGCGTCAAGATAGTTCGTCCAAAAGTCATGTTCTGTTCCCTCTCTGCATACACAACTCACAAAGCAACCTTCGAGGAAGTCGGCAGCATCGAGCACTACGTCATATACGGAGACGAGGGAGCTGATGGAGCTATACTCTTCAAGGTACATCATCATCATCAGCCTTTTTAATGTTCCCACTGCTGAGACTCAGGCCTCTTCTTTAGGAGAGGGAATGGGCCGTAATCCACCACGCGGGCCCAGTGCGGTTTGGTGAATGTCACATGTCTTCGAATTTTTGGTTCTAGGACATGCCGGTTTCCTCACGATGTTTTCCTTCGCCGTTTTGAGAGCAGTGGGATGAAATAAATTACACAAAGAAATGCGCCTGGCTGGGTTTAAACTCGCGACCTACAACTCGTAAGTCAGGGTCGTGACCACTCAGCCACCAATGCTCTCCTATTTACCATGACTATTAGCCCAAACACTGCTGCGGTAGTTTTCTATCATGAAATTCCTGTGCCTTCTTTCCCCCCTTCGGATCCATCCAGTTCAATAGTACCCTAAAGCCAAAGTGTAGCTCATGACATTTATAATAAGCCCAAACACGGCCAGGATATATTGATTAATTACAGAGTTCCAATGCCTACTTCCCGGCTCCATCATCACCGTCAGATCACTTCTATTCTTTTTGCAATATAACTATTCAGAATGCTGGTGCTGCCACTGCGGCTGCGGAGAACCTCAAGCGGCGGAAATATGACAACCTTCTTGGAAGTTATATTTTCGAACCGTTTGGGGTTGAAACTCTTGGATCGTGGGGTCCGAGTGCTCACAAGTTGTTTAAAGATCTGTCGAAACGTCTAATTGAAACTTCGCGTGACTCAAAGGCTGGCTTTTACCTTGGACAGAGGATAAGCATTGCACATTACCAGTCGACAGCGATGTGGAAGAGTTTTTTGACGCCATATTTTAGTTACTTTCCATTAGCGTATGGTTGGCCAAACTGGACACGAGTTGCCATGGCCAACCTGGAAAACTCTTAAAAGACTCCGCACCCAGGTTGGGCGCAGTAAAGACAATCTCCACAGGTGGGGGTTCTCGGATGGTCCGATCTTCAGTGTTTGTGCGGCGTCTCTCCGCAGACCATGTCCCACCTTCCGTCCTGCATCACGTGCCCTGTTGCCTGCTCACGTAGGGACCTAATGACAGCATCAGCGGATGGCATTGCCGTGGCCGAATTCTGGGCCAGGCAAGGAATTTAACTAAATTTGCCGTCGATACGATAAGAAGAAGAAGAAGCGTATGGTTTTATTATTTATTTATTTTTTAATTTACTGTAATTATAGTTGAAACATATAAACACTATTAAAGGATATTATTATTCATTTATTTAAAGGATTTTCTGAAGGAGACCGCAAGGCTCGAAGACTTTCAGCCAGTGCCTGTGAACGGATGGGAAGACGTAGCCTTCATAGTGTTCTCTTCAGGGACTACAGGTCTACCAAAGGGCGCACCTGTAACACATTTGGGTATTTTGTTGAATTCGCAAGCTATAGTGCCGGATGAGTGAGTATTGCTATTACCAATAAATTGTATTTACTACTTTATACAGGTTTATTTGTAAACCACTTATAACCTTGCAGGACTGTATTAGAACTAACATCATAAACAATGTGTGCCTGGAGGAGCTTTTGGTCAATCAAAGACCTTCTGAAAGGAGATCTCCCGCTATCCCTAAAACGGAAAATTATGGATATGTACATTCTCCCCATACTTACGTACGGAGCGTAAACCTGGTCTTTGACGCTTCAGCAGAGGTCCAGACTCGAGGTTTGTCAGCGAGCCATGGAGCGCAGTGTCCTGGGTGTTCGAATTTCCGACCGCATAAGAAACACAGAGCTGCGCGCCACAACTAACATTAAAGATATTACCCGAAAAGCTTCCACTCTAAAGTGGGATTGGGCCGGACATGTTTGTCGCATGTCGGATGAGCTGTGGGCTAAAAGAGCCACTTATTGGGTCCCATTAAACGTAAGGCGACATAGCGGCACACCAAGGTGGAGGTGGAGAGATGAGCTTGATAAATACCGGAGGGACTGGCCCGCAATGGCCGAAGAAAGATGTGTGTGGAAAAGGGAGAGGGAGGCCTTCGCCCAGCAGTGGGACATAAATGGGCTAACTAACTATCTAACTAACTAAGACTTTTAAAAATGTATCATGTTTGTGTGTTCATCAGATTTTCATACAAAAATTAAAATATTTAAATTGAACGTTCTAAATACTATATAGTAGGCTTCGACCTTGCTGGGCCCCTACGACTTGCTGTAATCTCCTTGAAAAGCGCGCGGAACACCGCGCTCCGTCGACGACTTCAGGATCCTAGCGGCTGGGGCTTAAGGTGACCCTTTTTAGGGTTCCGTAGTCAACTAGGAACCCTTATAGTTTCGCCATGTCTGTCTGTCCGTGCGTCTGTCTGTCTGTCTGTCCGTCCTCGCTTAATCTCTGTGACCGTTAGCACTAGAAAGCTGAAATTTGGTACCAATATGTATATCAATCACGCCGACAAAGTGGTAAAATAAAAATTGGAAAAAAATGTTTTATTAGGGTAGCCCCCCTATATGTAAAGTGGGAAGTGATTTTTTTTTTAATTTCAACCCTAACGTGTGATATATCGTTGGATAGGTATTTAAAAATGAATAGGGGTTTACTAAAATATTTTTTTGATAATGTCAATAATTTCGGAAATAATCGCTCCAAAATTAAAAAACAATGTGTCCCCCCCCCCTCTAACTTTTGAACCATAAGTTTAGAAAATATGAAAAAAATCTGAGAAGTAGAACTTTATAAGGACTTTCTAGGAAAATTATTTTGAACTTGATGGAAAGAACAGTTTTTGTACAAAAAAGACAAAAGGGTTCTACAAAATAATTTCTGGACTAAGTTTGTAGTATAATCGTAGCAAGCATTTTTTTAAACTCATAAGTGGGTACACTTTATTGTGACGGACGGGAAACTACGGAACCCTACACTGAGCGTGGCCCGACACGCTCTTGGCCGGTTTTTTATGGTGAAAAAATGACAACCCCCGCTCTTGGGCGGGCGAGTCAGTGTCAGACTTTTACTGACTAAAAACCCACCCCGTTCCTTCAAGCCTTCGTACCGGGGCTCAAACTATCTTTCGAAACTAACGCTGGCCCTGGTAGGCTTCGACACAGCTGGGCCCCTGCTGTTGCTGAAAACTCCTTGAGGCGCGCGGGAACAGTGCGCGCCGTCGACGACTTGGGCTCGGTCCGGACAGTTACTGGACGGTCGGACAGCGAGCTACCCGTGCTCGCCGTCGAAATCGGGATCGGAATCCCAGCGGCGCTGCGAGAGCGCCGTTGCCTAAAGCGGTCGGCCTCCTCCTTTGCAAGCATTACTGCTTCGCAGAAGTCGGCGACCGCCTGCCACTCCTCCTCGCTTCCGACCATAGCCTGAACCAAGGTCTGGCGGGCGTAAGGTGGCCCTTACATGTGCGGCCGTCTCCCTCTCTAACTAGGTATTTATATGTTGGATTTTCCTTGATGCAAAGTATTATTCTCTACCCTTGCAGGTTCTCAGGTGCAGGTATCTATAACTCCAGAGAATTCTTCTACACATATGGTCTGATGTATGGACTATCCTGTATTAGAGTAGCTGCTACACTCGTGTATAATCCTAGCGGTGGAGAAAAAGCTATGCTGGAGGCTATTCAGAAGTATAAGGTAGGTAAATCAGTACCTACTGCATATTACAAAAGTCCCCCACCGCGTCTCTCTGTCTGTTCACGATAAACTCAAAATCTACTGCACCGATTTTCAAGCTGTTTTCACCACTCAATAGCTTGATTCTTGAGGAAGCTTTTAATATATAATTTGTTAAGTTTTTGTATTAATATCTGTGTACATTGACGATATTTGTTGAAAATGTCGGGAAAAAATAAGCTGTCCGGTAGCTTTGAACGAAAACGCTGCCTAAACCCTTTGAGATATAAACAAAATAACGTATGGTGGAATTGTGTATCTTATATAGGTATACAGAAAAGTCCGCGGTGGCATATGTCTATCCTAACATACTATATCCATTTCCTTAACGTTAACATACTATATCCATTTTGCTACTTTTAAAAATTGGCATTCATGAAGCGTTTATTGGAAAGCTATTTACATAATTAAAATTAATTCTTATAAAATAAGTTACTTCACGTTCAAGGCTATATCAGTATCTATAAATTACTTTTTGAATAATTTAAATCGGACGTACCATTTGAAAGTTATCATAAGTTAAATAATTCTCAAAATTAAATCTGCGCGATAGCTCCCGCGAGTTCCGCTCTTCAGTCGCTTCGCATGACGCGGTCGCTGACCCTCCCCCCGCACCGTCTTGTCTACTGTTTCTTTAGCTAATAAGCCGAACGACAATAACACACGAGTGAAGACTGTTTTTTCTTTCGGGTGGTGTTGAAAAGTTATAACTAATTGCGTTTTTTTTTTGTTTGTTTTCTTAACTAACACAACACCAACAATGGTAGTATATGTGAATTAAGGTAGTAAGAACTACACTGCTCACGCGTGTAAAACGGAGGTCTAAAATTTATGGGGAGTAACCTAATACCACGCGGGCGAAGCCGCGGGCAAAAGCTAGTTAGAATATAATAATAACATCATCATCACCAGCCTTTTTAATGATCCCACTGCTGGGACTCAGGCCACCTCTATAAGAGAGAGAATGGCCCGTAATCCACCACGCGGGCCCAATTAAAAATTTGTGGTGTATATTATTAGAGAGCAGTGGTGGCTGTGTGGCAATGGCCCCGACTTACGAGTTGTAGGTCGCGGGTTCAAACCCTGCCAAGCACATTACTTTGTGTAATTTATTTCATTACCACTACGCTCAAATCGGTGAAGGAAAACATCGTGAAGAAATGTCCTAGAACCAAAAATTCGAAGACATGTGACGTCCACCAACCCGCGCTGGGCCCGCGGATTACGGCCCATTCCCTCCTAGAGAGGAGGCCTGGGTCCCAAAAGTGGGAACATTATAAGGCCGACTATGCTAGCGTAATTTTAACACTTCTTATTTAAATTTTCAGATAAAAATCTTGCAGTTAACACCAATGATCATCACAGAGCTGATCAAGTCGGCCATTTTGGACAGCTATGACGTCAGCTCCGTGGAGTACATCGTTTCATCAAGTACTTACATTCGAGAGGAAGCTGTTAACGCTATTAAACAGAGGTAAGGTTTTCACTGCCACTTAAATTAAGCGATTCTTTGGGCCATGTCGGTAATCTTGGTTCTTCTGCGGATACCTTCATTCCTGTTTCGATTATGCAAGGAAAATTCGAGCATAGCCCTTTCCATTGCCCTGTAGGTGACTTTAAGCCTTCTCCTGAGGGCCATCTTATTATTTTTAATATTGATAGGCTCGCGTTTGACCACCATCTCACCTGATGGTAAGTGATGATGTGGTCGACGATGGAGCACGCTTGCCTAGAAGTAACCTATTCACTCTTGACTTAAAGACCCCTGAGCTTTAGCTATCAGGGAATTCCACTCCTGGGTTGTACGCACAATAAATGTGATCCTAAAACGCTTTGTGCGTATGGGTAAGATATGTCGATGTACCCGTGGCGCAACACCTTACGTCTTGTGGTCTATTGTGAGCGATCACGCTTCGGAGCCATATGTCATCACTGGCAACACGCACTGGTCATAGACTTTTCTAGCATCTCGGCGCCTCATTTTCATTCTTATCTTCCAGGATACCAAGCCTGGTGTCTGTTGTTCAGTTATACGGGATGTCTGAAGGTGGTAGTGTGTGCAACAACATGAACTGTCCCAAGGGTTCCAAGCCTGGAAGCTCTGGCATGCCTTGCTACGGCTTTATCATAAAGGTAAGCATTTTTCCCAATCCACTCATTGGCTGGAGCAGTAGTGGCCGAGTGGTAACAGCGGGGCCGTTACGAGTTGCAGGTCGTGAGTCCAAACCCAGCCAGGCGCATTACTTTGTGTAATTTATTTCATAACCACTGCTCTCAAAACGGTGAAGGAAAATATCGTGAGGAAACTGACATGTCCTAGTACAAAAATTTCAAGGACATGTGACATTCACCAACCCGCACTGAGCCCGCGTGGTGGATTACGGCCCGTTCTCTCTCCTAGAGAGGAGGCTTGAATCCCAGCAGTGAAAGCATTAAAAGTTTGGCTCGTTAGCTGTTATCACATTAGCTGCCACGTTAGCCACCGATGTCTGGCAGACTTAGACTCTTAAAACCAGCGCTGGGGCACAAAATATTCAGGTACATAAGTCTATCTACATACAAAGCGCTCTCGAGCAACGCACACATAGACACCGCTCACGGACACGATATCTCGGATCACTAGTCGAACAGTTCCGGCTCAAACGCTCATTAGTGTGCGTCCAGACAATCTCATGTATGTACTTCACTTTTTATACCTACGCTCGGTGGACGCACACTAACGTTTGAGCAGGAACTTCGACGTTCGACGAGTGGGCCGAGGCGCTCCGAGATATCGTGTCCGTGAGTGGTGTGTGGGTGTGCATTGCTCGAGCGCGCTTTGTATGTAGATTGACTTCTGAACCTATCTATTTTGTGGTTCTGCGGTCTCTTGAAACTATAGTACAGTTGCCATCACGGATCTTGAGCGCTCGGCGTCAGAGTTGCGGGAGAGCGGGGATCGCTTAGCGCATTCCATTGGCGAGCCAATCGTCTTCGTTGTTAGATACATGCAACAACGCAGGGAATGAATTACGAGTGACGTCTATGATGCGATGGCGCGGCGAGCCAATCACGGACACTCCCCGCCCCCGCGTCTCACTTCGCACCACTGAAGAGACCGAATATTTGACTTCTACGCAACCGCTCAAGATCCGTGATGGCAACTGTAAAAGGATTCAGATAGTGGCTGAATGACTACAAATACACCATTCTAACTACATTCGTTTTTTTACCAGGTTGTTGATTTGAAGACCAGGTCACCTTTGGGTCCTAACCAGCTAGGAGAGATCTGTATCAAGGGTCCAAGTGTAATGAAAGGTACGTATGTAGATGCCATCATCATCATTTCAGCCGAAAGATGTCCACTGTTGGATATAGGCCTCCCCCAAGTGTCGCTGCTCTTACCGCTGTGAGTAGAGCTAATCGCGGGGCGGCGAGCGGTAGCTAAACGCGGAGTGATGAGCGATAGCTAAGCGCGGGGCGGGGAGCGGTAGCTAACCGCGGGGCGGCAAGCGGTAGCTAACCGCGGGGCAGCGAGCGGAGCTAACCGCGGGGTGGCGAGCGGTAGCTAAACGCGGGGTGCGGAGCGGTAACTAATCGCAGGGCGGCGAGCGGTTGTGCCTACGTCCTATAAGAAAGCTTTGTGCAAAATTTTACATTTGTAATCCCAATATTTTTGGATGTGCGTTTATATATCAGTCAGTCAGTTTCTCCTTTTACTACATAATGTCGTGGCCAGATCACAGAATTGACCACTTCATGATATGGCCAAGTAGAACTGACCAGATTTTAAACAATCTGGCCAGTTCTACTTGCATTAACATTTGATGTTACGTCAATCTCCGTTTGACCATATCATTGATGTGGGATTTCTATGATAATAATAGAGGTCTTGGGGTTGCTACAATCCAATGGTTGCGAGACGCATAGGACCGTTAATTGTGGCGACACCTGGGGGAGGCCTATGTCCGATAGTGGACGTTTTTCGGCTGAAATGATGTCGATGATGATAATGACTCCCAAGCTTTTTTCAGCATATCTAAATAACGTGAACCTGGACTGCAAGGATGAAGAAGGGTTCCTGAAGACCGGAGATGTTGGCTACTATGATGATGACGGATACTTTTACATCATCAACAGAATTAAGGAGCTCATCAAGTTTAACGATATCAATGTGAGTTTAGAACACAAAAATTGATATACTAGCTTTTGCCCGCGCGGCTAAGCTCCCGCTCTTCCCTACTCCACCCTACTATACCCTACTCTACCCTACCCTACTCTACAGTACTCTACCAAACTTCACATAAACCATCTACTTAATAGTCCGAACAAAGCATAAACAATTGGTTTAGATAGGTGAGCCCGTTCTCGAGTTATAAAATTACTACGAAAAGTGGCATTGATTTTTTATATAGGGTGACTGGCAATTAGTGTACGATGCTTAAACACGTCATTGTGCTCATGATAGCAAAAATGTTTATTACGGGAGCAAAGCCGAAATCGCGAACAAAATATCACCTGTTCAGTACATTTGCCAAACATAAATGAAGACTGGTTATTATCAGTTGTACTGGATCAGTATTGTCATTCCAAAAGGTAGGGATGCTTCTTATCTTAGAGCCTGAGAAGCGAGCTAAGGGGACCATCGGTGATGATGCGCTTGTCGAGTCTAAGCTCCAAAGCCTGGAGCATTGACGCCGAGTTGCTGTCCTGACGATTTTTTATCGATTATATTTCGGTGAGTGTGCGTTGGAATTGCACAATTTAATTCCACCAAGTCTGTTCCATCATCGGACCACTAGACGTACGGCGTTGCGCCATCGGTACATGGTGGATATCCCACCCATTCATACAAAGCGTTTTGGAAACACATTCGTTATGCGTACAGCCAAGGAGTCAAGGAAACACAGACTGCGGCAATTTCTAATTGATTTCAATCCATTTTGGTTCTCACAGGTACCACCAGCAGAATTCGAAGCGTTGCTTCTACAGCACCCTTCAGTCCGCGAAGTTGGAGTGGTGGGTAAGCCACACCCGCAGCACGGAGAAGTTCCTGTGGCCTTCATAGTGCTGCAGCCAGGATGTACGGCTACTGAAGAGGAACTGGTAAAGCATTTGGATAGCAGGGTAAGCATTTAAGCATAATCAGCTTTTTTAATGTTCTCACTGTTGGGACTCAGGCCTCCTCTTTAGGATAGGCAATGAGTCGTAATCCACCACGCGGGCCCAGTGCAGGTTGGTGGAAAAATAATGTCACATGTCTTCGAATTTTCGGTTCTAGGACGTGCCGATTTCCTTCACTGTTTTGAGAGCAGTGGTGATGAAATAAATTACACAAAGTAATGCGCCTAGCTGGGTTTGAATCCACGACCTACATTTCGTAAGTCAGGGTTGTTACCCCGAAAACCTTTTAGCCTTTCGGGCCTTTCGGAGAAGTAACTCGTAAAAACATGTCCTCTATTGCATGAATAAAGAAATCTTTCGTTTCCAGGTAACCTTCAGGATGCGTCTAGCCGGTGGAGTCCGCTTCGTCGACCGTCTACCACGAGGCGCTGGTGAAAAACTTGACAGAAAAGACTTGATGCAGAGACTCATAGACGAAGATGTCAATTGAAATGTATGAGAGAGTGTTCAGCCAGACTGACAGCGCGGTGCGGGGAGCGGGGCAGGTGCGGGAAGTGGTGCGGGAGCGGGAATTTTTTTATTGAAAGATTATATACTTCCGAATTGGTCCCATAGAAATATTGTTAAGATCTGATGATGAACTCGGAAGATATGGAACGGAACTCTTCATAGGACAACAGAACTGTCGTAATAAAGTAAAATTGCTTTGTTTTCACATATAGTGGATGACTGACGAAAGGTAGAGGGGGGCACATTGAACTGATCTGATAATGAAGCCGGAAGGTAGTTCTGGAAATCTGTAATAAATTAATGTTACCTAGCTGTGTTTGGGAATATTATCTTGAGTTCTCATGAGATGCACTCCGGCTATAAGGTACCATCGAGCTAATCTGATGATGGAAGGTAGTTACAAAAACTCCGTAATAAAACAATGTAATAACCTAGGCGTGACTTGGCTTATTGGAATTGATATGCAATATTTTAATGATTAAAATCTATATGTACCATTATATAGAACTTGCACACTATTTAACTTTCGCTGACGGGTTAAGTCAGATAATTAATTAACAAAGGTAATAAAAAGAAGGGGCCCGAGGATACTTCCTTGCAAGACGCCGTAATTATAAACATTAAATTCCGATCTAACTTGTTTTATTATCATATTTTGCTTACAAGATATTTCGACATATCGTAAGAGTGATCCCTCTAATTATAGACCAATATCTGAGCTTCCAGCATTGAGTAAAATGTATGAAAAAATCATGCTCGACCAGATGTGGTCTCATTTTAATTCGAATAGGATTCTGCATAGTCATCAGTTTGGCTTCACGAAAGGAAGTTCAACGACGGATGCAGGAGTGGAGAAGTCCCAGGATGCAATTGGCATATTCTGTGACCTTTCTAAAGCATTAGACTGTATTGACCATAATACTCTGATCTGTAAATTATATCATTGTGAAATTCGTGGATGAGCTGCTGATTTTGGTTTTTCCTATTTATCTTGCAGGCAGCAAAAAGTTTCCATTGATAGAGCGACGTCCTTGGGGTCTGTAGTAAAGATGGGCGTGCCTCAGGGATAAATTCTTGGCCCTTTCCTTTTTCTGGTTTATATTAATGACCTTCCCTACGTAATGGCTAATTTCTAAAAAACTTCTACAAACTCTTAAACTTCTCTTAATTTTAAAGTGGACAGAAAAGATGGGGATGTCTTGCATGTCTAAGAAAAGTTTGGCTGTTCTTTCGAAATGGTTTGCAGCTATTAATCTCTTATTAAATTGCGAATAAAACTAAATGTATAAAGTTTTCTTTACCGAATGTCTCTCAAGTTGACGTCAATGTAATTCTTGACAGCAAAAAACTGGATTTTATTACAGAAACTGTGTTATTATGTATAACTATCGATTCTAAACTGCATTAGGGTATGATTAGGGTGCTCATATTAAAACTCTCTCGGAAAGATTAAGCTCAGCTCAGCAGTAAGAAAAATAAGGCAATTGACAGATGTAGCCACCGCTAGGTTATTTTACAATGCTTATTTCCACAGTATAGTCTTATGGCATTGTACTGTGGAGATCTGCAGCTGGCTGGCTGGCTTATGGCATTGTACTGTGGAGATCTGACACTCAATTTTCATAATGCAAAAGAGAGCAATCCGTGCTATTTATAAAATGGGCCCTCGCGAGTCCCTCGGAAATAAATTTAAAGAAATCGATATACTTACTCTGCCATCTCTCTATATTTTAGAAAGCATTATGTGGGTCCGTAAAAACTTAGGACTCTTTAAAATTACAAGCCAGCAAGAGTCTTGAACAACATTCTGAGGAGACTCTCCTTAGGCAGTTGGATCAAAGCCGCGAATTTTTAAGAGATTCCTCCCTCAGGAGCCCTAACAGCCGGTAGCTTGGATCCTGTTCCCGATGCCGGTGGGCTACCATTTTTTTTATATTTTGAAATGTTTTTTATATGATTTTGTCTAAAAAATTTATTAATTCATTAAACCCCAAGCGAACGCCGGCGTTCGCGCACCTATTGTCTTTCAATTGTGTCTGCAATTATCACAATTGAAAGGTTAATAATAATTAATATAAAATAACATTTTTTTGTGTTATTATCATTTTATTTTCTTTGTGTTTACAATGAATAAAAGGAATAATAATAAGATATTGATTAAACAATAAAATTTATTTTAATTTTGTTGGTTTTTCTTTCCATCTATTTATTGGTAACAAAAAATACATGCGTACAGAAAATACAAAAGCTTATAGAATAGTTCCTTAAAACTAAAATCACAAACAAGATGTCATCTATGTGCGTCACTGCGAGGTGCCAGCTGAAAACCAGCGCTGGGTGTTTGACGCCCAGCAATTGCTGAGTTGGTGACCCTTTCGGTTCAGGCACAGTCACTGCAACTGTATTATCTGTACCATTATTTAATATTATTATTTTATTTTGTGGTATATTGTGTTACTTGCGCCGAATAAATGCTATTCTATTCTTCTATTCTATCTAAACAACTTACAAAAGTGTGTAGAACGTGATAGTTCTTAGAGTTCACAGAATTAAATTTTATTCAGTTCAAGTTTTATAGCTTAGAGAAAGATAAACTCTATTCATTTTTAAACAGATAGCAGCAGACAGAGAACAAGAATTCAGTAACATCAAGTACAACATCAAAAAACCATTTTTCCATTTCCCACCTGGCCATAGCACCCAGCTACCATTAAAGTTTGTAAGATAATAACACTATGTACTGGGCCAGACTGCAAGCATGAACACGGGAAGGGGGCGGGGGGAAAATTTAAAAAAATTAAAAATGTTTGACTGCGGCACTCAGTTTTGTATATTTCCATTCCTGAGGTACGGGGCGTTCAAGACCTCGTAAGGGGCTCATTAGACCCCGTAACTTTAAAGACTTTATGATGTTAATAACATAGTCCAGAGAGGTTGCCATAGTGTTGTAAAAATAAGCGCTGAGAGTCGAGCGTTGAGCGCTGAGTCGACGCTATTGAGCGTTCAAGACTCGAGCGTTAAACGCTCGAGCGTTTAGGACTCGTGAGCGTTGAAAATTCGGGCGCTCGACGCTCGAGTCGCGCGCTCGAGCGTCGAAGCGTTAACATTTTTACTGGGGGTATTTTAATAATTTTATTTGACTATAGGGAAATCTTTAATCGTTGTGATGCATGACGTGCTTTAGATGCACTTCGACTCAAATCTTTTGTGTTTATAATATTTTATAATACATCTTTAAATTTTAATAGTTTTAATCCCGTGGATGGTCGATCCGGTACATGAAACACTATCGATTTCTAAAGATAAAATAAAGCATCTTTTTTTTAAAAAAAAGGTACTTTCCTCAGCCAAAATCTCGATTTCACTGTCTGACGAATCGTCAGCTTGATCAGACTCGAGCTCCCTCAAGCCTCCCCCAAGTGTCGCCATAATGATCGGTGCCCACTGTTGGACATAAGTCTCCCCCAAGGGTTGCCATTAGGCGCTATAATGACTGATGCCCACTGTTGGGCATAAGTCTCACCTCGCTATAATGACATAAGCCCACTCTTGGACATAAGCCTCCTTCAAGTATCACCATATAGGCGCTATAATGACTGATGCCCACTGTTGGGCATAAGTCTTACCTCACTTTAATGACCTATGACTACTGTTGGACATAAGCCTCCAAGTGTCGCCATTTAGTATAAGTTTCCCCCTAACTATAACGATCTATGCCCACTGCTAGACTTAACCCTCCCCCAAGTGTCGCCACCTAGGCGCTATAATGATTGATGCCCAGTGTTGTACACAAGTCTCCCCTCACTAATGACCTATGCCTACTGTTGGACATACGCCTTCACCAAGTGTCGCCATTTAGGCGCTATGACTGATGCCCACTGTTGGACATAAGCCTCCCCCAAGTATCGCCATTTAGGCGCTATAATGATTGATGCCCACTGTTGGACATAGGCCTCCCCTTCGTTATAGTGACCGGTGTCCTCTATTGGACTGTCCAGGCGCACTAGTTTATGAGCCTATGTCCAACTTGGACACCTAGTGCGCCTCACCATCAGATTGCATCACTGCTTACCACCACGCAGTCAAGCGCTAGTAATATAAATTTTAAAAAAAATACGCATTTAAAAAAAACAAACATGAAATTTTCGGTTCTTTTGATATTTTTCCGTTTTTTTCGGGTTTATTGGAAAAATACATGAAATTTATACTTTATAAATTACTTGAAAGTTTCGAATATTATAATGAATAAAACAACAGTATTGGAAAGAAACGGGAATTTTGCCTGCTTTTTTCCACGCTAGTCCCGAAGGAAATGATAAAACTTTCTATAACAAATAAAAACCACGCAGATAAAACCGCGGGAATAACATATACAATGAGTAGTTAGTATTAAACTGATTTGTTCTTCACCTATTTTATAAAGACTCGTGCTCAAGCTCGAGTCGAGCGTCGAGTCGGCGCTATTTACCGAGCTTTTTTTCAAAAACGCTCAAGCCAGCGCTCGAGCGTTTTCAAACCGACTCGAGTCCCGACTCGAGCGTTTTTAAACTGCTCGAGTCCGGACTCGAGCGTTTTAGCGCCGACTCGAGCGTTTTTACAACACTAGGTTGCCAGTGTTTAACAAATAACCCTGTGTAAGAGAGCAGTGGTGACCGAGTGGTAACGGCCCCGACTTACGAGTTGTAAGTCGCGGGTTCAAACCCAGCCAGGCGCGTTACTTTGTGTAATTTATTTCCTCACCACTGCTCTCAAAACGGTGAAGGAAAACATTGTAAGAAAACCGGCATGTCCTAGAACCAAAAACTCGAAGACACGTGACATTCACTCACCCGCACTGGGCTCGCGTGGTGGATTACGGCCCATTCCCTCTCCTAGGGAGGAGGCCTGAGTCCCAGCAGTGAGAACATTAAAAAGCTAACTTTGTACGCAAAATATGCTTTCTAGACGTGGAGTTGCTGACACTGGCCCGAAATATAAGTAAATACAACATGACTGTAGACAATGCGCACGTTTCCGCACCCGCTCCGCTCCCTGCACCGGCACCGCTCCCCGCACCGGCACCGCTCCCCGCACCGGCACCGCTCCCTGCACCGGCACCGCTCCCCGCACCGCGCCGCCAGTCTGGCTGAACACTCTCTCTCATACATCTCAATTAGCATCTTCATCTATCACTCTCTGCAACAGTTCTTTTCTGTCAAGTTTTCCAGCACCGTTCCGCGGTAGACGGTCGATGAAACGAACTCCACCGGCTAGACGCATTCTGAAGGTTACCTGGGAAAAAAATGGTTTATTTATCTTCAAACGTTTCTTTAATAACACTATGACTGTCTAACTCCAGAGTAATGGTCATAGCTCACTTACACGACTCTGCTCCCACCCAGCAAAAAGAATATCATTCAAAAACTTGTAAAGACTTTGCGTTGGAAGGCCGGTAACAAGGTGGACCGATGACCTAACCCCCTAAGGGTTGCGGTAATCCGATGGATGGAGACGCACAGGAGCGTTTATTGTGGCGACACTTGGGGAGGCCTATGTCCAACAGTGGACGTCTTTCAGCTGTTATAATGATGAATGATGATATGTCGATAAAACACTCGTATCGTATATTCAGCTTACCCTGCTATTCACATGGTTCACCAGTTCCTCATCAGTAGCCGTACATCCTGGCTGCAGCACAATGAAGGCCACAGGAACTTCTCCGTGCTGCGGGTGTGGCTTACCCACTACTCCTGCTTCGCGGACTGAAGGGTGCTGCAGAAGCAACGCTTCGAATTCTGCTGGTGCGATCTGGTAAAAATGAAAAGTGAAGTCAATTATCTATATACGTTCCTTGAAGAAAGAATAGGAGGTAGAAGAGTAGTCTTGGAGTTTCTTACACTTTTCTCTCCATAGAGATCTACGCTTTGGAATGTTTAAGTCTAATAAGTCAACCGACTTGGGAATTTTGTATAATATTTAATCATTTAAAAAATACTTCTATTCAGTACTTTTTATAAGGTTCTTCTGTTAGTAAACAATGATCTCTATCTCTTAATCAACCTTGATTATTGAACCCGTATTGACTACATCAGATTTCATTAAATCCTAATGATTACCCAAGTCGTTTAACTTATTGGACAGACTCTAGCATCATATTTCTGACTGAAAAGTGCCTGCAGATGGCTTACCTACTTGAAATAAACGCTTTGATCTTTTCTAATTTCTTGAGGGTTTTGAGTGGACGTTGGACGTTGGCATTATCAGCTTTATAATGTTCCCACTGCTGGTACTCAGGCCTCTTCTCTAGGAGAGGGAATGGGCGGTGATCCACCACGCAGCCCCAGTGTCTTCGAATTTTTGGTTCTAGGATATAGTGTCAGATAGTGTCAGAGTTCTAGGATATGCCTGTTTACTCAAGATGTTTTCCTTCACCATTTTGAAAGCAGTAATCATGTAATAAATTATATAACGGGTCTGGCTGGGTTTGAACCAGCGATCTACCACTCATAAGTTGGGGCCGTTACCACTCGGCCACCACTGCTCCCATTTTTTGCGACATTTTTGATCACAAGAACATAGCTTGTAGAACAGGTGTTAAGGATTGGAAAGTTCAGGAGTGGCGACTACGGATCAGAAGACACAGTGTCGACGCGGCCTCCTACAAGGTGGACCGATAACCTAATCAGGGTCGTGGGAATATAATAAAGAAAGAAAGAAAGAAAATACGTTTATTTGGCACATAGGTACACACAATGAGATAACAATTATATATAGGTAGTATAGAAACTTAAACTTAAAGATATCTACATAGTATGTCTAACGGCTGCGCCAAATGGGTCCAGTTCAGCATGATGCCAGGCCACTACGTAGCAGTTGCCTGACGCTGGTTTTCAACTGAACCTTGCTATGAGTCTACGGATGTGATGTGATGATGTATGGACGGAGTAATGGATGCTAGACGCACAGCATCTGTTATTATGGTGAATTGGTGACACTTGGGGAGGCCTATAAGTGACACTGGGCAGAACAGATTGCTCGTAGGACGTATGGTTGATGGAGCCGAAAGGTTCTGGCGACTGCGCACCAGAAAACCTTGGAAGGTCCCCTACAAGGTGGACTGACGACCTGTAGCCCAATTCACTTAATAAAAACCGTAACGATATCGTAGCGATTTAGTCGTTTAGACGATTTCCGTATTCACATGGATGTGAGTCAATCGAGTTTGAACGACATCGATTTAAAAGTCGTTTGATATTCGTCGATTAGAAAAGAAATCTGTATTACATTATCCTGATAGAATACTTATTAACCTTTTGAATGTCTTATGTTACACAGTTCGACATAAGCAATTGTCTTTCTATTGTGTCTCTAATTACGGCATTCAATGAGTTAATGTAACTGCATCGTTTTGAATCGTTTTACTCGCGGACGGGGTGTTCACATCACTTTATCGCTCATGTGACGTCACAGTTGACAGAAAAATAATGACACGCTTGGTTTCTTTAGAGACATTTGGTTTCTATACAGACTTTATACACTTGCGTAATCTAGTCATTAAAAAGCTGTGGGAAAAGGCCTTGCGGGCGCCGCTCTTGACTCCACGATGTACAATGCCCTTCACACCGCCAGAGACAGGATCAGATGGAGGAATATCATAAGGGATAGAGTGATGAACAGAGGTCGAAGTAGGTAGATTGATTTGATATACTTGCGTCAAGATATTATAATATGGACATGCCATTTTATTACCGGAAAATGTTCCGGGATTGGAATTAAGGAATAAAATAAAATAAAAAACATACAGATAGGCTAACAAAATCGTTTATTATATGAATGATTGATTGAATTCAATGAACAATTATTTTTAATTAAACAAAAACACAAATAAATTATTTTTAATCCTCATCGAATACAATTTCCATGTTTTGGCTTTCCACTTTAATACAATTAAAATAAATAATCATTATTTCTTCAATATTTTCGAATTTTAAAGTATTCCTTAAATATGAAGTTACGGTATTTTGGAGACATATCCATATTATCCTCTAAGTTTGACGTCAACGACCTTAAATCAATCTACCTACTCCGACCCCTGGTGATGAAGCAGGGAGATCGCATTGAGGAATACGACGCAAGGAGCAGGAGGTGTTATACTCACAGAGATATCGTTAAACTTGATGAGCTCTTTAATCCTGTTTACGATGTAGAAGTATCCGTCGTCATCATAGTAGCCAACGTCTCCGGTCTTCAGGAAACCTTCCTCGTCCTTGCAGTCAGGGTTTACGTTATTCATATATCCTGAAAACAGTCGATGTAGTCATCAGGATCATATACTAGCTTCCACCTGTGGTTTCACCCGCTTGATAGGGGGCCATTCAAGTATTAGGCTGCCTGTCCACAGGAGCAGAGCGAGGCTACGGAGCGTAGAAGCGGAGAAATATTAACCAATAAGGTGCACACAATCTCTGCTCCTCTGATTTTCTGGAATCCTATTGATAAATATTTCTGTTTCTCCGCTCCGCAGCCTCGCTCCGCTCCTGTGGACAGGCAGCCTTACGTAAGCACTTTAGGGGGGGACGTACCTTTCACGACACTAGGTCCCTTGATACAGATCTCCCCTCGCTGGTTAGGACCCAAAGGTACCCTGGTCTCCAAATCAACAATCTGGTAAAGAAAAGAAATGCAGTTAGAATACTGTCTCTTTTTGATAGCATATCCGTCTCTTTCGGACTTCAGCCATTACTACGTCTACTGAAAAAACGAACTTCGAGGTTTTAAACCTTTTTTCTGGATTCTGTAATTTCAGTCGGCAAATATGGAACTCTTATAGGATTACTTGGTTAGAGACAGAAACAGATAGAAGAATGTCATACGAGTGAAAGTGATGAAGCAGGGAAATCACGACCCTCAGCATTGAGGAGTACGACGCAAGGAGGATAGGATCACTTTGTTGTCGATCAGTCTGTCAGTCTTTCAGTCAGTCTGTCAATCTGTCAATCTGTCAGTCTGTCAGTCTGTCAATCTGTCAATCTGTCAATCTGTCAATCTGTCAATCGGTCAATCTGTCAATCTGTCAATCTGTCAGTCTGTCGGTCTGTCAATCTGTCAATCGGTCAATCGGTCAATCTGTCAGTCTGTCAGTCTGTCAGTCTGTCAATCTGTCAGTCTGTCAGTCTGTCAATCTGTCAGTCTGTCAATCTGTCAGTCAGTCTGTCAGTCTGTCAGTCTGTCAGTCTGTCAGTCTGTCAGTCTGTCTGTCAGTCTGTCAGTCTGTCAATCTGTCAATCTGTCAGTCTGTCAGTCTGTAAATCTGTCTATCTGTCAATCTGTCAGTCTGTCAATCTGTCAATCTGTCAGTCTGTCAATCTGTCAATCTGTCAGTATGTCTGTCAGTCTGTCAGTCTGTCTGTCAGTCTGTCAATCTGTCAGTCTGTCAGTCTGTCAGTCTGTCAGTCTGTCAGTCTGTCTGTCAGTCTGTCAATCTGTCAGTCTGTCTATCCGTCCGTCTAGCCTGTCTGTCTGTCTGTCTGCCCGTCTATCTGTCCGTCTGTCTGTTCGTCCGTCTGTCTGTCTGTCTGCCCGTCTATCTGTCCGTCTGTCTGTTCGTCCGTCTGTCTGACAGTCTGTATGTCCGTCTGTCTGAGCATCCATTTGTCCATTCGTCTGTCTATCCGTTCGTCTGTCTGTCCGTCTGTATGTCAGTCTGTCCGAGCGTTCATCTGTCCGTCTGCCTATCTTAAGAAAATCTTAATAATTTACTTGGATTTTGTATATTTACTTCTTCTGAGCTCAAAGACACTTTGCCTCATCAGGCCAGGAGCCCGTGGCATTTTGCCAGCCTTGCCACCCAATAGTTACCCTGACACTTGATCAGTAACTTGAAAAAGGTCTTACCTTCAACACAAACCCATAGCAAGGGGTGCCAGAGCTTCCAGGCCTAGTAGCCCTGGGGCAGTTTATCTCGCTGCAGATGCTGCCAGCTTCCGACATGCCATACATCTGGAGAACTGACACAAGGCTCGGCATCCTGGAAGATGAGAATGTACAACATTATTTTTAGTTTATGTGACGCCACTTGCCACACAGCACGTGAAACCATGGCTTTGTTGCGAGAAAAATTTGGTGAACAGTTAATTTCGCGTTTCGGACCAGTCAGTTGGCCGCCTAGATCCTGTGATATCACACCCTTAGACTTTTTTCTGTGGGGTTATGTAAAGTCCAAAGTTTATATGGATAAGCCGCGTACGATTGATCAACTGGAAGCCAACATTACTCGCGTTATTCGCCAAATACCACTGGAAATGCTCGGTCGGGTCATCGAAAACTGGAACTCCAGAATGGACCACCTTAATCGCAGTTACGGACAACAATTGAAAGAAATAATCTTTAAAAAGTAAATGTAAGGAATGGTTCTTTTGTATTATAATAAAGATTACCCGATAAATTTGTTTTATTCATATTTTTTTTAGTTTTGGAAAAAGTAACTCCAAATGAATCACCCGTTAGTTGGTTCAGAATCAGTAACTGAATGAATTCCAATATTTTTTACACCATGTTATATTTTTTCCCAAAGATATTTAGGAAAGGTCACAATTTGGACACCACCAATACTAAGTTCAAAACAGATCACGGGAGATTATATAATAGAGGCATTAGGCGCCAACGAGTAGCTGGATGCGGGATCAAAACTACCCCTCAGTCGCCTGGATGGCTCGGTGACCATGTATTTGTGTGAACAATCAGGTAACATAACTAAATAACTTTGTACATAGATTCTTAACATAAAAATACTAGACTCGTGTTTCAGGTTTCGCTTATAAGTACCACAACTAATATTGAACATTCAGGGTTATTTGCAAAACACTGGCAACCGCTCGAGACTATGTTACTAACATCATAAGCAGCAACTTTTGTTCTATGACTTTTTACAAAACATAATACATTTACCAAAAACAAACCTTCAAGATTTCGTTGTTCTATCTAACACATTTCAAGTCTGTATTTTGCTGTATCTACTTACGCCTCACGCGCACTTTTCTCGTAATAATAGTAAGCAGGTATCCGAAACATTGTAATTACACCTAGCAAGCATTCGCACCATTTCCGTTTACTCGACATTAGAATATTAATACACCATCATGTAAAGATCCACACTACCGAATTTCACTACAAGAACAAGTATAATGCGACGCAAGCGCATTAATGCGACTGAACGACTAGTGAAGGCTCATATGATAAATTTTTAAAAGTCATAAAACAAAAGTGGTTTTTTATGATGTTCTTAACTAGCACCTAAGAGCTTTCTGGTGTTTTACAAATAACCCTTATAATATAGGCATTAGGCGCCAACTAACAGCTAGATGCGGGATCAAAAATACGCCTCAGTCGTCTGGATGGCCCGGTGACCATGTATTTGTGTGAACAACCAGGTGACATAAAAAACTTATAACTTTGTAATTTTTCACATAGATTCTTTACATAAAAATACTAGTGTTTCGGGTTTCGCTTATCTATAATTATAATAAGTACCACAACTAATATTGGATATACAGGGTTATTTGTAAAACACTAATAACCTCGCTGGACTGTATTACTAACATCATAAACAACAACTTTTGTTCTATGACTTTTTACAAAACATAATACTCTACAAAACAAACTCTACCAAAAACAAACCATAAAGATTTCGTTGTTCTATCTAACACATTTCAACTCTATATTTTGCTGTACTACCTACGTCTGTACGACGCGTCGCAAGCACATAAAGCAGCCCCGCCGCCCGATTCCCGCTCCCTTCAGCTATTATACAATTACCGTCACGGATCTTGAGCGCTGGCTTCAAATTGCGCAGAAGTCAAATATTCGGTCTCTTTAGTGGTGCGAAGTGAGACGCAGGGCGGGGAGTGTCAGTGATTTGCTCGCCGCGCCATCGTGTCACGTAGACGTCACTCCTGATTCGTTCCCTGCGTTGCTGCATGTATGATTGACTCGCCAATGTATGGAATGCGCAAAGTGATCCCCACTCTGACGCCGAGCGCTCAAGATCCGTTTCGGCAATTGTACTATCGCTTGCTTCGCATAAAATAGACTTACTAAAATTCATAGAACTAAACTCGTTATTTAGGATGTTAGTAACATAGTCCAGAGGTTCTAGCAGTGTTTTATAAATAATCTTTATAGATTAAATATGTCCTCCTGAAAAGAAACATATGCCTTGCAAACTTATATCGTGGGAATGCGGTGGATGAGAGACGCAAAGGATCGGTCGTTGGGCGACGCTTGGGGGAGGCCTATGTCCAACAGTGGACGTCTTTAGGCTGAAATGGCGATAATGATGATGATAATGCCTGGCAACTGGCCCTGCTAACCTTACCTCTGTTTAATAGCGTTAACAGCTTCCTCTCGAATGTAAGTACTTGAAGACACGATGTACTCTACGGAGCTGACGTCATAGTTGTCCAAAATGGCCGACTTGATCAGCTCTGTGATGCTCACCGGTGCTAGCTGTATGACTTTTAACTGAAATTAAAAATATGGCACATAAGATTTTTTTTATCTGAAATAAACTAGTGCTGGACTGCGATTCCACCTGATGGTAAGCAGTGATGCAATCGTTGATGGTGAGGCACATTAGTTTATAAAGAGCCTAATTCACTCTTGCCTTAAAGACACCTACATTATAATCGGACGGGAAGACCGCAGCAGGCAAATTGTTCCAGTCCTTCGATGTATGATGTTCGGACCGTAGAAGTTTCAACAACGTAAGGGTGGATTTGATTTGCTAGGCACGAGGTTTAAGGAGAGGCGCCACAGCCGCCAGGACCCCGATTTCCAGCCATTGTAGGCGTGGGCTTGCAAACGACAAGCAATGGATAGCTCGCCGGTGACCGTCCACTCAGTCCGAGTCGACAGTGGCGCGTCTTTGAAGTAACAAAGCCAACAGCAGTGTCTCCTCGTCGGAATCCAATTTGTTACTGGATAATACTCCAGTAACAAAATACAGAGTTGAAATATGTTAAATAGAACCAAGAAATCTTGAAGGTTTGTTTTTGGTAAATGAATTATGTTTTGTAAAATATCATAGAACAAAAGTTATTTATGATGTTACTAATACCGTCCTGTAACGTTGTTATTGTATTACAAATAAACCTGTATTATGATGGAAAATAATTGATTTACCTTATATTTCTGAATAGCCTGCAGCATAGCTTCTTGTCCAGCTACAATGTTAAAGACAATTGTAGCAGCCACTCTTAGACAAGCCAGTCCATAGAACAACCCGTACGAGAAGTAGAATTCTCTGGAGTTATAGATCCCAATGCCTGTGTACCTGGAATGGTAGAAAATGATTTGTTTATTTATGTACACTATTCTACACAGTCATCACCATTATCATCATCATCAGCCTTTTTAATGTTCCCACTGCTGGGACTCTGGGAGAGGGAATGAGCTTTAATCCACCACTCGGGCCTAGTGCGGGTTGGTGAATGTCACATGTCTTCGAATTTTTAGTTCTAGGACATATGCCGGTTTCCTCAGAATGTTTTCCTTCACAGTGCGCCTCACCATCAACGATTGCTTCACTACTTACCATCAGGCGGGATCGCAATCAATTACTAGTTTATAACAGATTTAAAAAAAAACCGTTTTGAGAGCAGTGGTAATGAAATAAATTACACAAAGTAATGCGCCTGGCTGGGTTTGAACCCTCGATCTACAAACTCTTAAGTCGGGGCCATTACCTCTGTAATCTACACTGCTTTCTACACTGTAATCTACACTAATGTTTTACTGAGGTAAAGTTTGTTTTTTGTTTGTAATTGGTAATTTCTGAAGCCCCGATGGTGCAACTAAAAATGAGACTGACTTATCATGTCGACGAAGAAGCAAATATTCAATGATGTCTCCGTGATCAATGCGGTGAAAACTGGAAGTGATCACCGCAAGGTAAGAGGCACATTGAATATCAATGTCAAGCTTGAAAGATCTCGACTGATGAAGTCTACGCTCCATCCTGCACAGATCCAGATCCAAAACTCCGAAAGCTTTCAGCTCGAATTTCAAAATCGTTTCGAATGCCTAAGAAACTCCGTGGACGAATACAACGATGGGTTCGTGGAAACTGTCCATACGGTCGAGTCAAATTTTTTTAAAACTCGTGCAAATAAGAGCAAGAGGGTCAACGATCGAACTCTCCAGCTTATGAAAGAGAGGCGTTAGATGATTCTGCAGTCTTCAGACGGTGCGTGCACATATCGGCAGCTCAATAAACGGATCTCTAAGTCCTTGAAACGCGATCTCCGTCAGTTTAATTCCGGAAAAATTGAAGACGCGATTGAGCAAAATGAAGGCTCCAAGGTGTTTGCAAGAGATCTGTCTATTGGACAGAGCCAGCTCACGAAACTGAAGACCGACGATGGCAGAGTCATATCCGCCAAACCGGAGCTTCTAGAAACGATCGAGGCTTTTTATGGACAGTTGTACACGTCAATCACCAAATCCACTGCAAATCTAGCAAATGACCTAAGAGCTAGATTGACCCGACACTATACCGAAGATATCCCGGACGTCAGCCTGTACGAGATTAGGATGGCTCTGAAGTAGCTTAATAACAACAAGGCGACGGGTGATGACGGAATTATGGCCAAGCTCCTGAAGGCGGGTGGAAAAGCTGTTTGATTCTGTCATACTCGAGGGAAAAACGCCACAGGCATGAAGTGGAAGTGTGGTGGTACTGTTCTTTAAAAAGGGCGACAAGGCCCTGCTTAAGAACTATAGGCCTATCTCACTTCTAAGCCATGTCTACAAGCTGTTTTCCAGAGTCATCACTAATCGTCTTGGAGGCAGGTTTGACAACCTCCAGCCTCCTGAACAAGCCGGATTCCGAAAAGGCTTCAGTACTGTAGACCACATACATACGCTACAAGTTATACAGAAGACCGAGGAGTATAATCTGCCTCTCTGCCTAGCGGTTGTGGACTATGAGAAAGCCTTTGATTCGATCGAGACTTGGGGTGTACTGCAGTGTCTCCAACGGTGCCAGATTGACTATCGGTACATCGAGGTGCTGAAGAGTTTGTACGAAAACGCCACTATGTCAGTACGACGTCAGGACCAAACCTCGAAACCTTTCCTCCTTCAGCGAGGTGTGAGCTAGGGTGACGTCATTTCTCCGAAACTGTTCACGGCCGCAATGGAGGATGTCTTCAAGGTTCTGGACTTTAGTGGACTAGGCATTAACGTCAATGGCGATTTCATTACTCACCTTCGATTTGTCGACGACATAGTAGTCATGGCTGAGACTACAGAAGAGCACAGTGCAATGCTCAATGACCTCAATAGAGCTTCAGAAAGAGTGGATCTTAAAATGAACATGGACAAAACTAAAGTCATGATAAACAACCATGTAGCACCCACTTCTATCAAGATCGGAGACTCTATACTCGAAGTTGTGGACGATTACGTCTACCTCGGGCAGACAGTCCAGTTGGGTAAATCTAATTTCGAGAAAGAGGTCAACCGTCGAATCCGACTCGGCTGGGGCAGCGTTCGGGAAGCTACTCGGTATCTTCTCATCCAACATACCACAGAGTCTCAAGATGAAAGTCAATGACCAGTGTGTGTTACCAGTGATGACATATGGATCCGAAAAGTGGTCGCCCTCAATGGGCCTCATCAGAAGGCTTAAAGTCACCCAAAGAGCGATGGAAAGAGCTATGCTCACAGTTTCCTTGCGTGATCGAGTCAGAAATGAAGATATCCGCAGGAGAACCAAGGTTACCGACATAGCACGAAGAATCGCCAAACTTAAGTGGCAATGGGCAGGGCACATTGCTCGTAGAACAGATGGCTGTTGGGGCCGAAAAGTTCTGGAGTGGCGACCGTGCACTGGAAAACGCAGCATTGGAAGGCCTCCTACGAGGTGGTCCGATGACCTGGTGAAGGTTGCGGGAATCCGACGGATGCGGGACGTACCGGATCGTGATTGTGGCGATGCTTGGGGGAGGCCTATGTCCAGCAGTGGACGTTTGTCGGCTGAGATGATGATGATGATGAATCTCTGAAAGTATTTAGTACGTGCGATCTAGGCATTCTTTTGTACAATGTTGCAACTTGTTTTGCTTGACCCTACGAATCGCTTTTATGTCCTCGTTGACCCAATAAAGGTAAGCTGGTTTTGTAGATGCACTCATAAGGTCATTACTCATCTGGCTTTGTAATTTACGTGATCGAGACGCGGCCGTATTCTAGGCATAGCGTTACTTCTTAGTGAAAATCAATTTTTCAACCTTTTTTTTATTAGGGTTCCGTAGTCAACTAGGAACCCTTATAGTTTCGCCATGTCTGTCTGTCTGTCCGTCCTCGCTTAATCTCAGTGACCGTTAGCACTAGAAAGCTGAAATTTGGTACCAATATGTATATCAATCACGCCGACAATGTGGTAAAATAAAAATGTTTTATTAGGGTAGCCCCCCTATATGTAAAGTGGGAGGTGATTTTTTTTTTAATTTCAACCCTAACGTGTGATATATCGTTGGATAGGTATTTAAAAATGAATAGGGGTTTACTACTACTGAAAATCATTTTTTGATAATGTCAATAATTTCGGAAATAATCGCTCCAAAAGAAAAAAACAATGTGTCCCCCCCTTCTTACTTTTGAACCATAAGTTTAGAAAATATGAAAAAAATCTGAAAAGTAGAACTTTCTTTCTAGAAAAATTATTTTGAACTTGATGGAAAGAACAGTTTTTGTACAAAAAAGACAAAAGGGTTCTACAAAATAATTTCTGGACTAAGTTTATATAAGTGTATATGCAAGCATTTTTTTAACCTCATAAGTGGGTACACTTATTGTGATGGACGGGAAACTACGGAACCCTACACTGAGCGTAGCCTGACATGCTCTTGGCCGGTTTTTATTGATAGGCTCGCGTTTGACAACTATCTCACCTGATAGTAAGTGATGATGTGGCCGAAGATGGAGCACGCTTGCCTAGAATTAACCTATTCACTATCGACTTAAAGACCCCTAGGTTGTAGCTATCAGGAAACACAGACTCCGGCAGGGAACTCCACTCTTTGGCTGTACGCATAATGAATGTGTTTCCACAACGCTTTGCACGAATGGGTGGGATATCCACCATGTGCCGATGGCGCAACGCCGTATGTCTAGTGATTCGATGATGGAACGGACTTGGTGGAATTAAATTGTGCAATTCCAACGCACACTCACCGAAGTTTAATCGATAGAAAACCGTCAGGCCAGCAACTCGGCGTCGATGCTCAAGGCTTTGGAGCTTTGACGATCAATCGATTCGAAACAAAGTCTAAATAATCGATTCAGTAAAAAACCTGCTTACCATCATGAATGAACGCAGTTAAGCACTAGTATAAAGGGTTATTAGTAAAACACTGGCAAGCACTCAGGACCATGTTACTACGTAGACGCGGGCTTGCGGACAGTGAGCAATGGGTAGCTCGCTGTCCGGCCGTCTGGTAACTGTCCGGACCAAGCCCAAGTCGTTGACGGCGCGCACTGTTCCCCCGCGCCCAAGGAGTTGTCAGCAACAGCAGGGACCCAGCCGGGACGAAGCCTACTGGGGCCAGGGTTATCCGAAAGGGAGCTCGAGCTCCGGTATGAAGGCTAGAAGGAACGGTGTGGATCTTTTAGTCAGTAAGAGTCTGATACTATCTCCCACTCCGCCCAAGAGCGGGGGATGTCATTGGATGATTTTTTCCCACCATAAAAAAGGACCATGTTACTAACATCATCAACAACAAAAGTTCTATTTTTTTTAAAATAAGTATTTATATCTTTTTTAGCACGTCGGATTTTCATTCGAAAATAAAAAAATATAAATTGAATGTTCTAAATATTACGAAGTCTGCGAAGCAAGCGATAGTACAATAGCGGAGGGGACCGTGAAACTGGGCGCTGGGTGTGCTTGATGCGCTTGCGTCACGTCATACAGACGTAGATAGGTATAGCAAAATACAGAGTTGAAATGTGTTAGATAGAACAACGAAATCTTGTAGGTTTATTTTTGGTAAATGTTTTGTAAAAAGTCATAGAACAAAAGTTGTTGTTTATGATGTTAGTAATACGGTTCTGCAAGGTTTAGTATTTTACAAATAAAATAATTCTGTATACATATGTGTGCGATGAGTTCGTAAAAATGTATGTTCAGAAATCGTTTCGTTTGATTTGTCTTATTGAACATGTATGTATGTTTATTATATTTTTTCCCCTTGTTTTCTTATTAATCTATTCTTTTTTTTTATGCACATGCCATGTTTTCTCTTCACCACCCTTGGTTGACTGGTAGAGAATGCCTAAGGCATTAAGGGCCAATCGCCCAAAAAGTGTCATAAAACAATGATTTTCTGAGGCCTACTCCTCCGTAACGGCTAGGTCAATTGGTTTGAAAAAAATATATATTTATTATAGATTCATGAACAACAATTTCAACATTTGATTTTTTCGTGCAATTAATACTTTTGTTAAAAAAAAACAATTTGCAATTTCGCAACTTTTTGCAACTTTTCCCTACTCCTTCAAAACGGCTTGGACCTTTAGAAACATTTTTACACATAAAAATTGGTGGTTAAATATTCTTCAAAGTGCATTGCATATGTAAATCAATCAATATCTCGCAGAGAAAATGGATTTAAAGCGCTTTCCGGGCGCTGCTGGACGCAAATAAATGCACAGATATGCGTACTGTCGCCTAGGCGAGTGCGAGAGTTGCGTTCACATAATTTCGGTCAGATGGTTCAAGGGACTATACGCCTTAAGTCTGCCTTTGTACCTATGTGTTGCATGAAGTTTTAATAAATGAATAAATTTGTAAGAATGATGCCATTAAAGGGAGCTAGTTTCACACAAAGCTGTTCCGCAAGAATCCGGCCCTGCAGTCAAAACCGGTACCTACCTATTTTGATCTGACCTTCCAATAACAAACTTTAGTACGTTGACATCGAAATTTAGTTTGTTTAGGGTTCAGTACCTCAAAAGGAAAAAACGGAACCCTTACAGGATCACTTTGTTGTCCGTCCGTCCGTGTGTCTGTGTGTCTGCCAATAGACCTTTATCTCGGGAATGCGTGGAGGTATCGAGTTGAAATTAGAACTATACAAGGTGTCAGGGACAGCCCTCCACAAACTTTAAGGGCTTGCTCTGTAGACGAAACTGAACAACCTACCATATTTTTTTTTATTTTGGAAACGAAAAAAAAATTCAGCCTCTCCATACAAGTTAATAATTTTGTATGGTGAGGCCAATTTTTTTTTTTCGTTTACTGTAAAAAAAAATTATGGTGGGTTGTTCAGTTTCGTCTACTGAGCAAGCCCTTAAAGTTTGTGGAGGGCTGTCCCTTACACCTTGTATACTTAGGTGTGCGGTCCCTTGATGCTGTGAAAAATCAAACTTCTAGGTAAACGGAAAAAAATGATATGGCCGTTTATTCTGATACTCAAGGAAACCAGCATTCTAGGGTACTTCCCGTTAACTCAGAATCCTGAAATATTTGCACAAAGCAAGGTCTTATAACACAAGTATAGAAATAAATCCGAAAGCTGAAAAGCTGAACTGTCACAAAAAAAAAAACGATTAGGAAAAAACTTCGAGGCTCCAATCAGGAGTTCCGCCAACTCATTTCTATCATCGGACAAACCGACGCACGGCGAGTATCCACCCTTAAGTTGTTGAAACATCTACGGTCCGGACTAAGCGTTTCGCCTCGTCATTTATACCGCTTACTTCGAAGGACTGGAACAGTCTGCCTGCTGCGGTCTTCCCGTCCGATTATAATTTGGATGTCTTCAAGGTCAAGGCTAGAGTGAATAGGCTCTTAATAAACTAGTGCGCCTCACCATCAACGATTGCATCACTGCTTACCATCAGGCGGGATCGCAGTCAAGTACTAGTTTATAACATATAAAAAAAAAAAGTTGAACTCTACACATAGGTAAGTTTGTACAGAACCCTAGTGCGCGAGTCTGACTCGCACTTGCCCAGTTTTTTTATCTGACCTTCCGATAATAATCTAATTCCGATAAATACATTGACATCGAAGTTTAGTTATTTTTTATGTGTTTGGGATTATATGTGCCGGAGATAAATAATCCTGAAGGTCAATAAACAATCTTTATTATCATCATCGATCTAGTTGAATGCCCGCTATGACCTGCCGTGACTTGTGTTGTACTTAGTGTCGGTCGTGTCCAACTTGTGACCTTCTTATACACCCCTCTTTTTAATTAGTACACAAAAAAATGGGGCTCTATCTGTACCCGTCACTGATCATATTTTTGTAGTCAAAAGTAGAAAAAACCGAAATCCTAAAATTGACCACGAAAAGGTAAATTCATCATAGAATCAATCATACATAACAATTACTAGTAGAAAATACTGCAGGCAGTGTTTTTCCTTAACAATTGTCACTTATTCATTGATTAATCAATAGCCTGCACAATATATCCATAAATTGAGTGACATTTTGGGACATAAACGAACGCTAATAACTTGGCTGTTTATGAATATTATTTATTGAGGTTTTACTTATAAAATAATAAGGGCTTTTCTAATAAGCCCTTTAAGTATTTGTACTAATTAAAAATTTGTAGTGTTGTCAGCGAAGGAAGCCAATCACTATCAATCAAATCAAATCAAATCAAATCAAAGCATTTATTTCAAATAGACCATTTACAGGCACTTTTGAATAGTCAAATGTCGGTCAGTCCAAGAAAAGTGAAGCTAAATTCTGTCTAGGAAGCTATCGCTATAGCGCTATCGAAGTTCTGTCTAGGAACTCTGTTCTGTGGGCGATGGCAAGGTATCGAGCAATAAACAAACTATTCGAGATCACACAACTAATTAATTATGATGCAAACTTTAGAGGTTTTCACTTCACATAACGAGCCGTGAGACAGTCCCAGAGACTAGACGTAGCACATCGCACGGCTGCTGACAGAGGAATGAGCCGGGCCTCTGCAGTCGGCACCTTTACCTGCTCGGTTCGTGCAAACGTCAGAACGGATTCTGTCAAAATGACAAGTGTCTCTTGTCACTTGGCTCGTTCATTCGTTCTCAAGCTTTCGTACTATTGACTTCACCGACATATACACCGCTAAATTTTAATCGTTTTAATCCCGTGGAGGGTCGATCCGGTACATGAAACACTATCGATTTGTAAAGATAAAATTTTAAAATAATGTACCTGTTTTCAAAACTCGTATTAATTCACGCATGTACGAAATTAGTATCTTTAAGAAAACGTCAGCTGAGCGAGTTCAATGATCTGTAGTTAATGGTCGGCGTTGTGTACAAAGTACCTACAGGTCATTGAAATTTTCAGGTTTCGTAAATAGGATGACTGGTAATTAGTGACCGATAATTATACACGCGATTGTACTCATGATTACAAACAAATTTTCCAAAGAATTTTTTTTTAACTCATTTGTTTTATCACAATATCAAAACAGCTTTCAAACAGCTGTTTTGATACTGTGATATTTATTATTATTTGCGCGCGCTCTGGATAGGGCAATGAACTTACTAGTAGTAGAGCACCTTACGTTCCCCCCCACTCCCGCCCGTACCGCTCTCCTTTGCCGTGCAGTAGTGACGTAGGTAATAATAACAATCACCGCGAGTTTCAAACATCTGTTTTGTTATTGTGGTAAAACTAATGAGTATAAAAAATGAGTTTCTTTGGGAAAGTGGTTTGTAGTCATGAGAACAATCACTTGTGTAAGTTTCGGTCACGAATTACCAATCACCCTATATACTAAAAATAATATTATATATATATGTATTACAAATAATACTCACTCATCCGGCACTATAGTCTGCATATTCAACGCGAAACCCAGATGCGTTACAGGTACACCTTTTGGTAGACCAGTAGTCCCTGACGAGTATACTATGAGGACCAGGTCTTCCCACCCGTTCACAGGCACTGGCTGAAAATCTTCCAGCTTCGGAACGGTCTCCGTTAGAAAATCCTTAGAAGAACGAAAAACAGAAAATTAAAAAAAAAATTCGCTAATAACTAAAATGTAAAGTCGTACCCGCTCTCAGCCATAAACAGGGTTATTAGTAAAACACTAGCGACCTCTCAGAACTATGTTAAGAACATCATTAAAAACAACTTTTGTTCTATGACTTTTAAAGGTTTATCATTTTTTAGTTTATCAGATTTTAATACGAAAATAAACATATTTAAATTGAACATTCTAAACGTTACGAAGTCTATGCTAATCAAGCGATAGTCTTTGTCTTTTTTTGATAGTACAATAGAGGAGGGTAGCTGAACATGAAATTTACCTATTTACCGGCAGTCCTCACTAGTCGGTCGGTCACTTTAATGCGCTTGCGTCGCGTTATACGTGTTCTTGTAGCAAAATTCGGCGGTGCGGACGTTTATTATCTTTACATGGTGGTGTATTAATATTCTAATGTCGAGTACCCGAAAATGGGTCAAATGCTTGCTAGGTGTAATGAAAATGTTTCAAAAGCCTGCTTACTATTACTACGAGGACAGAACGCGGGAAGCGTAAGTAGATACGGCAAAATACAGAGTTAAAATGTGTTAGATAGAACAACGAAATCATGAAGGTTTTTTTCGGTAAATGAATTATGTTTTATAAAAAGTCATAGAACAAAAGTAGTGGTTTATGATGTTAGTAATACAGTCGTGCAGGTTTGTTAGTGTTATACAAATAATATATTATTATGCTCGATTAGTAGTCGTGCTCGAGTGTTGGATATTATTGTGCTCGATGAACGAATTTACCGAATGCCAACAGAGTTTTCAGGCGTTCTCTCTCTTCTTTCGCGTTGCCTCTTCATCAAACATCGCGTTGGATTGCGTTAGATGAAGCAACTCGCTCTTAAACCGTACTCTAGTTTGACGATAGGCGAGTGGAAAGCAGTCTCTTACACGGCTTCAATTCAACAACGCGTTCAGGGTGCTGTTGAGCGCCGCCGGGATTCTGATCCCGACTTCCGGCCACCGTAGGCGCGGGCTTGCGGACAGTGAGCAATGGGTAGCTCGCTGTCCGGCCGTCCGGTAACTATCCGGACCAAGCCCAAGTTGTCAACGGCAAGCACTGTTCCCGCGCGCCTCAAGGAGTTGTCAGCAACAGCAGGGACCCAGCCGGGTCGAAGCCTACTGGGGCCAGGGTTATCCGAAAGGGAGCTCCAGCCCCGGTATAAAGGCTAGAAGGAACGGGGTGGGTCTTTTAGTCAATAAGAGTCTGACATTATCTCCCGCTCCGCCCAAGACGGGGGTTGTCATTGGATGATTTTTTCCCACCATAAAAAAAAGTTGCTGTTGAGCGATTCAGCAATGTTTGCTGAAGCACACACAGATGCGACTGATGAAAGATGCGGTCTTTTTGCGTCATATAGCCGCATAGCTATCTGTGTCTGTCTGCTCTCAAAACGGTAAAGGAAAACATCGTTAGGAAACCGGCATGTCCTAGAACCAAAAATTCGAAGACATGCGACATTCACCAAACCGAACTAGGCCCGAGTGGTGGATTCCGGCCCATTCCCTCTCCTAGAGAGGAGGCCTGAGTCCCAGCAGTGAGACATTAAAAAGGCTGATGATGATGATGTACCTTGAAGAGTATAGCTCCATCAGCTCCCTCGTCTCCGTATATGACGTAGTGCTCGATGCTGCCGACTTCCTCGAATGTTCCTTTGTGACTTTTGTACGCAGTAAGAGAACAGAACATGACTTTTGGACGAGCTATCTTCAGTCGATGGAGGAGAGGAACTGTGGATGAAGAAATACTTGATTAGAGTCGTGAACTAGTTCATTACGTTGGGTAGTTCCTGCATAAATTGCATAATTAACCTTATGATGTCCCCACTATCTCATTTCTACCATCAGACAACCCGACGAACGGCGAGTATCAACCCTTACGTTGTTGAAACCTCTACGGTATTGACCAAGCGTTTCGCCTCGTCGTTTATACCACATACCATCAAAGACATTTCCACCGGACCACCGCTAAGTACATTTTTGCTTGCACTCGAAACGAAAAATTCAAAGGTTTGGATTCAAGCAAAAATTGTTTTAAGTGCTCAGGCAAAAATGACCGCAATGGTACTTCGAGGGACTGGATTTGCCTGCTGCGGTCTTTCTGTCTGATTATAATTTAGGTGTCTTCAAGGCTACAGTGAATAGGCTCTTAATAAACCAGTGCGCCTCACCATCAACGATTGCAACATCAGGTGGAATCGTAGTCAAGCGCTATATTATATTATAAGTTAAAAAAATCACTTACAGCTGCCATAAGTCGGATCCATTGGAGAAAACGTTGCGCCAGCGCACATGATCCCCACCACAGTAGGTAGGTACACGAAACTCTTCGAACTGCATATGCACACCACCTCTCCCTTTTTAACGCCTATACGAGTGAGTGAGAGAGCGATATCGGCTGTCATTTGTGCTAATTCTCCATATGATATTTGTTCTCCTGTGTCCGCGTTTACCTGTAAAGTAAAGGTGATGTTCAAAAATATATGGAGCTTGGGCTAATAATATAATATAATATAATATAATATAATATAATATAATATAATATAATATAATATAATATAATATAATATAATATAATATAATATAATATAATATAATATAATATAATATAATATAATATAATATAATATAATATAATATAATATAATATAATATAATATAATATAATATAATATAATATAATATAATATAATATAATATACTATGATATAATATTCCACAACTAAAATAAAAATTGAACAGCAATCTAACTTATAGCGTAATTATCTTGATTTTTTGAGCATTAAATATCATTTTAGAGATCTCCGGTTTTTTAAAATGAAGTGGATAAAATATAAGCTTGTATCACTTTACATTATTTTATAGTGATACCCCTACCCAACCCTACGTGTGGTAACTGACGCGACAGTACAAAATCCAAGTACTTGAAATATTTCAAGTTATAGGTAGATCAAGCGCGAACCTACCAATCCACCAACCAACCAATTACCAATTGTACCACACCAATTGTTACTATTTTGGTGTACAATAAAGTTCTTATTAAGTTAATATTCTATTCTATTCTATTCTATTCATAAAAAAAATATATTTAAAAATTAAAATCTTCCAGATCCGTCAAGTCAATCATATTAATATCCATTTTTAAGTTTAACAAGTTTTATATGGACTAACACACAAAATCAAAGCTAACCTTAAATAATAATATACAGAATATTATAGAAGTTGGTACTCTAGTTAAACTAGGGGTTTCTTCGGTCTAACTTTACTACCATAGATAATTTAGAAACTAGTGATAAACTTCATTTTTTATACCTAAATTCTAAATTCAAAACCTACCTTTGGTCTTAAACCAAATAATAATCCAGGAACTACACGTCACATATCGTGTTTTGGAATAAAACGGAATATGTTTACTCACCAATGCCGTAATATCCTTGTTTTTAACCATGCAATCGTAGATTTCTTTACCAAAATTGAGATGAGCTGGAACTCTCGCATTTTCACTCCCGTACCTATAGAGAGGGTTCCTGAGCATCTTGTTCTTGGAGATACAACTCTTTACTTTCTAACTGCTTGTCTGCAAAAAGAAGAACAAGTTTAGAAGAATCAGAAACTTTATCAACCGCAAGTTTGATCGTGTATGGAGTATTGCTGTCATCTTTGGGACGGATCAGCCCGATACCAGTTTGATGAACTTGAGGCAATTGAGAGGCAAGCCAGGATGATAATTGGCAATGATGCTCGCGTCGAGGCGAAGCTTCAAAGTCTTGAGCATCGACGTTTTTTTTTTTTTTTTTTTTTCGATGGGAAAAATCATCTTATGACAACCCCCGCTCTTGGGCGGAGCGGGAGATAGTGTCAGACTCTTACTGACTAAAAAACCCATCCCGTTCCTTCAAGCCTTCATACCGGGGCTCGAGCGCCCTTTCGGATAACCCTGGCCCCAGTAGGCTTCGACCCGGCTGGGTCCCTGCTGTTGCTGACAACTCCTTGAGGCGCGCGGGAACAGCGCGCGCCGTCGACGACTTGGGCTTGGTCCGGACAGTTACCGGACGGCCGGACAGCGAGCTACCCATTGCACACTGTCCGCAAGCCCGCGCCTACGGTGGCTGGAAATCGGGATCGGAATCCCGGCGGCGGCGAGAGCGCCGTTGCCTGATGCGGTCGGCCTCCTCCTTAGCGAGCATTACTGCTTCGCAGAAGTCGGCGACCGCCTGCCACTCCTCCTCGCTCCGGACCATGGCCTCGACCAAGGCCCGGCGCGAGAGGTCTCCGCCGCCGATCACCCCCACGAGGGCACGGCGATGCTCCACCCAAGCAGGGCACACCGCGATTGTGTGCTCCACCGTGTCCTCCGGGTGTTCCGCACAGTGGCGACACCCGGGCGTCACTTCCGCTTTAATTCGGAACAGGAACCTCCCGAACTTGCCATTTCCGGTGAGGACCTGTGTCATGCGGAAGGTAAGGACGCCGTGAGGTCTTTCCAGCCACGCCTCAAAGAGGGGACTTATCGCCATAATTGTGGCGTGCCCAGCACTGGGTTGCGATAGTCGCTGACGCCATTCCACCATGAGATCCCGCCGGAGCTCTGTCCGCCATGCCGCGACCTGTCGCGGCAGAGGACTTTCACCCCGGCGTTGCATCTCCACGCGCATGTCGTGCATGTGTGCAAGGACTGTTGCCTCCAGATCCCACGGTGGTAGGCCAGCCAGAAGGCTCGCCGCTTCGCGGGAAATCGTGCGGTATCCCCGCACCATCCGAATTGCCATGACCCTCTGGCAGGCGTTAAGTATGGCCGCCGGTTGCTTTTTCAGCAACGGCGCCCACACCGGCGCCCCGTAGAGGGCCATGGACCGAACGATCCCCGCGTAGAGCCTCCGGCAGGAGGCATCTGGACCCCCAAGGTTGGGCAGGAGCCGCTTGAGCGCAGCCCCAGTCCGGTTCAGTTTGGGTTGAGCATCGACGTCAAGTTGCTAGCCTGTCAGTTTACTTCTGTCAAATTCAAATCTCATTACTCCCTAGGGATCGGCCATACTACATTATCTCCAGGGATAAAATGACTTGCTTTAAGTGATGATTGTATGACATATAATAGCACATCTATAATAATTACTAATATTTACTAATACTAATATATATATAATAATATAGAGCTGCAGTGTTTGTTTGTTTGAACGCGCTAATCTCTGGAACTACTGGTCCGATTTGAATGATTCTTTCAGTGTTGGGTAGTCCATTTATCGAGGAAGGCTATAGGCTATGGCTTTTTTTTTTCAAAATTAGGGATCCGTAATAAAATTGCTATTTTGTAACACAAGGTGTAAAATCGAAAACCTATTTTTGCGTGCGCTGCAAAAACTATTGACAATAGAACAAAATGATGTACTAAGGGTTTGTAGATCCCATTAGAACCTACAAAATGTCCGCAAGAACATTTATCTAGCTATCATGGTTTAATCACAATAACCGATTTTGTGTTCAAAATAATTAATAAAATTCGTCTGAAGAAAAAAAAAACTACGTTAAATATGTATCGTAATATTAATCTTTATCGAAATTAAGCATTATGTTATCAAGAGTATTTATGTATATGTAAAATACTTTTTGTTTCATCTCAATCGGATATTTCGTTTAAAAGTTATCACGTGTATAAGATGTTCAGAGTTGGTACCACGGAAACGAGAAAAACGCGGGTGAAACCGCGGGGCACAGCTAGTTATGATATAAGTATGTAATGTTAGTGATTACCGTCGAGGCGGTATTTAGAACCGAGCCATGGCGAGGGCCTTAAGAGAGCCGAGAACGGTCGGATTACTCACGTGTATCATACGTCGTATTTCAATACACTTGTGAAGAAAATAACTGTAAAAGCAGTAAACTTTTTTGACGGTAAAAATCTGTTTTCATATGGACGCCTATTTTTTTTTCCTCGTGGGGGCGACGCGCACCCATTGTGATACGATAAATGTAATAAAATTATAGCGGGGAAGAGTTCGAACAAAAAGGTTTTAACTAGATTATAACACTAGTGGGTAATGGTAATCAAAATGTCACAGTTTGGTAACAAGTGCCATTAATTTAGCTTCACTTTTTTTTTGGTCTGACCGACATTTGCCTATTCAAAAGTGCCTGCAAATGTTCTATTTGAAATAAATGATTTGATTTGATTATATACCTAAGTGCAGTGCAATAAGAGTCAAATTATGAGCCAGTGTATTGAAAAAGGACATCATCGAACAGGTGTGTAACAAAAACACGTTTTAAATAGGTTACTGTGCATGCGTTCAACCAACCCGTTTAACCTTGGTCTAAACTATAGAATACTGACACGAATAATAAAAAAAAATATCCGCTATGTAGATGAAAAAGCAAGTGGGAGTCGGACTCGCGCACCAAGTGGTCCGCACGAACTTGCCCATGAAAACAGTTTAATCCTGAATTGAGTTACGAATTTTTTTCTGAATCTCAAAAATTTATTATTATTATTATTATTATATTAATGCTTGACTGAGATCCCACCTGATTTTAAACAGTGATACAATCGTTGATGGTGAGGCGCACGCGCAGTTTATTAAGAGCATAATCACTTTAGTCTTGAAGACACTCAAATTATAATCGGACGGAAAGACCGCAGCAAGCCCCTATTTTTGATTCCCTTGAGAATGTCTAACTATACGTTTTTTGCGATATAAACAGCTGTATCTTATTTTTCCGTAACTCAGAAGTTTGATTTTTTCACAACTTCAAGGGACCGCAGACCTAAGTAAATGATTTAATTAAAATTAAAAATTAATTTCAACTTAATACCTTCACTTCACGCGTTCCTCAGACAAAAGGTCTTAACAAACTGACAAACGAGATGGACAAAATGTTTAATTTATTAATTAATTATGTTATTCAGATACAAGTTTCTAGTTATTGAATAAATGACTATGACAAACAAATGGACAACAAAATGATCCTGTAAGGGTTTCATTTTTGCATAGCTTCTATCGCGGGCCTTGAGCGTGAAGACCGAATCCAGAAATTCCGTAACGAAAATAACCAACTCATTTGTTTTCTTATCGGTCACCACGCTCAAAAAGTGGAACTTCAATTAATAACAAAGAAAAAAAAAACAAAGGAAAAAAAATACTGCATAAATAAAATAAATAAATAATTATAATTGCATAAGTTGATAAAAAATGCTATGCAATAGCATTACCGCGGCAGTCCCCGAGTGGCACACGTCTTTTTTTTTCTATGATGCATGGAACCCTAAAAACTAAAATATATTACGTCCGAGGTATACGGAAAATAAACAGTAATCCATGCAATTAGATTAACCTAGAATGACAGTATATATATCTATCAAAATATTGATATACATATATTATCATATAATATCGTAACTAGTTCATAGGATAATATTGAAGGCCGTTTATTCTACTAGTTCATAGAATAATGTTTAAGGCCATGTAGACGGGTTTTTTTCCTAAGTTGGGAAATCATCCGATGGTTTATCGCGCTCTAAGGTGGAGAGGGAGGACGAGTCAGACTATTACTGACTAAAATCACACCTGACCTAAAGGGGATTGCCCATTTGAGGCCATGGGCGGTGATACTCGTAGTGATATTTGATGTTCGTCTGTGGCCTGGAACACCAGAGAGGCTGGGCAATCCCCTTATCCCTCTCAACGAATTTTTTTACAAATACTTTTTATTTTATAAGTGGAAAAATAATCGAATGACATCACCGCGCCCTTGGGCGGAGCGGGAGATAGTGTCAGGCTTTTACTGAATAAAAACGCACTCCTATTCTTTCGTTGCCTTTCTTACTGGAGCCGAATCTTCCTTTCAGAAGCAGACACTTGGCCCCAGTAGGCATCGACCCTGCTGGGCCTCTACTGTTTGCTGACAACTCCTTGAGGCGCAAGTGGATCAAAACGCGCCGTCGACGTCTTGGGCTCGTTCAGACGGCGAGCTACCCATTGCTCTCCGTCCGAAAACCCGCGCCTTCGGTAGCTGGAAATCGGGATCGAGATCCCGGCGGCTGAGGCATGAGGGCCGTTCCCTCGCGCATGAATCGGCTTCCTTCGCTAACATTACTGCTTCGCAGAAGGAGGCGACAGCCTGCCACTCCTCGCTCCAGACCATGGTCTGAACCAGACCTCGGTGCGAAAGATTACCGCCGCCGATCACCTCCACCGTATACTCCACCGGGTTCACCGAGTAGCCCATATAATGATGACACCCGGGCGTTTCTTCCGCATATTTCAAACGTCAAGAAAATATCGAGAGGATACCGGCATGTCCTAGAACCAAAAATTTGAAGACATTGACCCGCACTGGGCCCGCGTGGTGGAATCCGGCCCATTCCCTCTCCTAGAGAGGAGGCCTGAGTCCCAGCAGTGGGAACATTGAAAAGGCTGATGATGATGAATTCATACGTCAGTACAAAAAGGCTGGACACCGATCTGCAGACCGACCTCGCCTAGTGTTGATTTATGCATTTAGTTATCTCAGGACCTTGAGAAGGCATACGAGGAGCCAAAACCAGTTCGCAGAGGACCTTTTAGAAGTGGTACCAACCAGTGATTATCTTGTATGCGCTATGCCAGTGCATCCAAGGACAACCGCCGGGTGTTAGGAAACTATTGCGATATGTGGTAAACCAATATACACCACAATTTTTTAATTAGTACACATACTTAAAGGGCTTACTAGAAACGCCCTTGTTATTTTATAAGTAAAATCTCAATAAATAATATTCATAAACAGCAAAGTTATTAGCGTTGGTTTATGTCCCAAAATGTCACTCAATTAATGGAAATATTTATTTATTTATATGTACAATAGTGGTACATAGGCGGACTTAATGCCACAAGGCATTCTCTACCAGTCAACCTTTGGGTTAAAAAAAAAATATTGTGCAGGCTATTGATTAATGAATGAATAAGAGGGCAATGTTTTTCAATGTCATGACATTGAAAAACATTGCCCGCAGTATTTTCTACTAGTAATTGTTATGTATGATTGATTCTGTGATGAATTTACCTTTTCGTGGTCAATTTTAGGATTTCGGTTTTTTCTAATTTTGACTACAAAAATATGATCAGTGATGGGTACAGATAGAGCCCCATTTTTAGGGTTCCGTAGCCAAATGGCAAAAAACGGAACCCTTATAGATTCGTCATGTCTGTCTGTCTGTCTGTCCGTCCGTATGTCACAGCCACTTTTTTCCGAAACTATAAGAGCTATACTGTTGAAACTTAGTAAGTAGATGTATTCTGTGAACCGCTTTAAGATTTTCATACAAAAATAAAAAAAAGCAAAAAATTTTGGGGGTCCCCATACTTAGAACTGAAACTCAAATTTTTTTTTTCATCAAACCCATACGTGTGCAGTATCTATGGATAGGTCTTCAAAAATGATATTGAGGTTTCTAATATCATTTTGTTCTAAATTGAATAGTTTACGCGAGAGACACTTCCAAAGTGGTAAAATGTGTGTGTGTGTCCCCCCCCCCTGTAACTTTTAAAATAAGAGAATGATAAAACTAAAAAAAATATATGATGTACATTACCATGTAAACTACCAACGAAAATTGGTTTGAACGAAATCTAATAAGTAGTTTTTTGCTTAATACGTCATAAATCTAAAAAAATATACTATTATTAAAACATCGATCAAAGTTACAATGAACTACAAGAACTTTTATATTATGCTACTTGCTGCTACGGAACCCTCCATGGGCGAGTCCGACTCGCACTTGGCCAGTTTTTTTTGTGTACTAATTAAAAAGTAGGGGTGTATAAGGCTATTGTTTTTGAAGTCATACGTAGATTGGTAACCTGGAACTATTTTAAGACTATGGCCCCTGCCTGAACAATGTTATTAAAATCCATCGATAAAAAGACAGGGGTGACTTACACACTCAACAAATGGGCCCCCAAAACGGTTGCTAACACGAAGTGACGTAGCAACAAGAGGGCAACATGATGTGCTTGAGGGGTGGAGAGGTATACCTCAGGACAATCCTGGAAATACGGTCCAGATCTCTACCAGCACCTTACTAGATTATACATCCTTCTCCCGAGCGGGTTTGCTCTTAAGAATCTCCACTCAAGCTAGCCAATAAAGGCAAGAGAGAGGTGGGAGTTCTGTTCCTCGTCAGTGTTCATTACGGCCGGCCAATAAAGGCAAGCCGGAGATGAACAAGAATTTATTAATTATTATTAATGGCATAACTTAAGTGGCAATGGGCCACTATAGGCCACAATACATTGCACGAGAACAGATGGTCGATGGGGGTAACTGTCCGGACCAAGCTCAAGTCGTCGACGGCGCGCACTGTTCCCGCGCGCCTCAAGGAGTTGTCAGCAACAGCAGGGACCCAGCCGGGTCGAAGCCTACTGGGGCCAGGGTTATCCGAAAGGGCGCTCGAACCCCGGTAGGAAGGCTAGAAGGAACGGGGTAGTTCTTTTAGTCAGTAAGAGTCTGACACTATCTCCCGCTCCGCCCAAGGGCGGGGGATGTCAATGCATGATTTTTTCCCACCATAAAAAAATAAATAAAAAAAGATGGTCGATGGGGACGAAAGATTCTGGAGTGGCGACCGCATACCGGAAGAAGCAGGGTTGGAAGGCCTCCTACAATGTGGACCGAGGACCTGGTGAAGGTTGCGGGAAACCGATGGATGCAAGACGCACAGGATCGTTCGTTATGGCGAGAGTTGGGGGAGACCTATATATGTGTCCATTATTTTTCAATAATATAAAAGACGGACCAATTACATTTTTAAGGCATTATTAGTCATGTAACTAATTAAACTCCAATTCTATTTTAATTTGTTTGACATACGCATAAGTTTAATTTTGACATATCTTTTATTTTATTATTTAATCTTTAATATTTATTATTTATTTTCATGTCATATCTTCTTCTTCTTCTTCTTCCTGCCCTTGTCCCATCTTATTTGGGATCGGCGCAATACGTTTTTTTCTTCCATTCTACCCTGTCACTCGTCATGCTATCACTAACTTCCTTTTCTTTCATATCATTCTTCACGCAATCCAACCATCTTTTCTTTGATCTCCCTCTCCCACTCCACCCTTCCACATGTATACTCATAACTCTTTTGGTAACATGCATTTCTATGTCATATTATGCCAATTATTTTTATTTTATTTAAAAATTTCATAAATATTTTTAAAGCCATGTTCACTCATGCATAAGCTGGGGTTGCCCATAATTGAATATTTAAGTATGTTTATTATTTAAATATTTGTACACTTGTTTTCTTATCAAACTATTCTTTTTTTTTAATGCACCTGCCATGTTTTCTCTTCACCACCCTAGGTTGACTGGTAGAGAATGCCTAAGGCATTAAGTCCGCCTTTGTACCTTTGTGTTGCATGAAGTTTTTTAAATAAATAAATAATTGAATTTGCATTCTAGGATCTATTTCTAAGTGTTTATTTTGTAACACTCGTTGGTGATACTTATTGAATAGATAAACAGAAAATATATATAAATATACTCGTATTCATTCTAATAAACTAGAACACTATCGGTGAAAGAATTTTTTAAATGGGTCCCGTACTTTTTTAAGTTAATTCATTACTAGCTGTGCCTGCGACTTCGTTCGCGTGGAATAGGATTTTAAATTATTTTTTTCTAAAATAAAAGTAGCCTATGTTACTCCGTATTACATCAGCTACCCGTTAAAATCTGTCCAGCCATTTCAGAGATTAGACCAGATAAACAGACAGACAGACAAAAATTTTAAAAATATATATTTTGGTGTATGTATCGTATATATATTCATATGCATGTAGTAAAAAGCAGTTATTTCAATATTACAAACAGACACTCCAATTTTATTTATATTTGTATGTATGTTTAGATAGACATAGGTTTATGTTTGTTTGTTCTTTTTTGATAATAATGTTTTCTGCCAAGCTATAGTACATTATTTTCCTTAAGGCGTATAGTCCCTTGAACCATCTGACCGAAATTATGTGAACGCAACTCTCGCACTCGCCTAGGCGACAGTACGCAAATCTGTGCATTTATTTGCGGCTAGCAGCGCCCGGAAAGGGCATTAAATCCATTTTCTCTGCGAGATATTGATTGATTTACATATGCAATGTTCACTTTGAAGGATATTTAACCACCAATTTTTATGTGTAAAAATGTTTCTAAAGGTCCAAACCGTTTCTAAGGAGTAGGGAAAAGTTGCGAAATTATTTTTTTTTTTTTTGACAAAAGGGTTAATTGCACGAAAAAATCAAATGTTGATATTATTGTTCATGAATCTATAATAAAAATAATTTTTTTTCAAACCAATTGACCTAGCCGTTACGGAGGAGTAGGCCTCAGAAAATCACCGTTTTATGGCACTTTTCGGGCGCTTGGCCCCTAAGGTATACCTGTAAAATTTGCTTGCACAGTCATACCTGTCAGGTAAACTTGTATGGGAACCTGCACATGTCACCTATACAGGCAAACCTATCAGGTATACCTGGGACCCAAGTCTGCTATTTTTATAAATTCTTCATTCCAATACGATCCCATTGTCATTTTGCTAAAAGTTTGTAATCTGCTAATTAATAATGATCGATCATTGACCGGTCAATTGTCTTGTAATAGAATTATGGTAGAATTACAATGACGAGCTTATTAAAAAGCACTAATTGTGTAATGACGTTGTAATGGTAAGTCACTGATCAACGGAACTGTCAAAATTTTTGCAGATTACCGCATACGTCAGATATTCATTTGTCACAATGTACGAGATTGCCATTCTATGCCATTTCTTTCAATGGAATGTCAGTGGTTGACCATCGGAAAGTCATAATGACGCCGTTATATTAGTAGATTACCAAAACTTGTCAAAATCAACAATTATGAAATCAATGATAGACCATTTTGTGACTATTGTAATAGCAGACTTGAGGCCGGATTGTGGCTAGATCAATCATTGTCCCACCATTGGTCATGGAATGGCACAGTAGTGATTGTTTTTTTCTTTTTTACACGTTTAGTTGTGGGTAGTTTTTAATTACTAACCCTATATCACAAAAATCTAAAAAGCACCGTTTGACGTTTCACACTATTCTATAAAAATAGCTTTGTATAGGCGTAACTCACACTATATTATTTTTTCCGTAAAACCATTGAATTACGAAGCTATTTTTATTTTTATCACAACATGTATAATTTTTAATCAACAATTTAACATTGATACTTACTACATATGATACTGTCAAACGGTAAGTACTTCTTAGATTTGCCGGGCTTAAGTTTATAAGAACATTGTGACTAAAAAACTCGACACCATGGTCTAAAATAAATTCTTATTAATATTTTTTTTTATTACTTATTATTTTTTCTATCATCAATAGCGTACGCAAAATAATGAATTTTTTATGCAACATTTTGATAGATACCACTGTTCCAATTCTGGTATGTTTTTTTTTTTAATTATATAGCTTATGTTATACCGTGGAAATGTAGCTCCTTAATGATCAAAGAATGATTGTAATCGGTCGAAGAGTTTTAGAAACAAAAAGTCTTTCCTCTTTATAATATTAGTTCAGAATTAGATAACGATACTAGAAGACTAATAAAATTAAATTACAACAAACATTAATGAAACTATATAAACTTATTGAGTATCTATTTAAACTTTCGAATACCGTAATTAGAGACAATAGAAAAACAATGAGAGAGCGAACGCGGCATTCGCTTGGGGCATAATAAATAAATGAATAAAAAAAAATATTTCGTAACTCATACACTATAAGTAAACGATACAATTAAAACTAATGTAAGTAAACATTCATATCAATAAAAAAAGAACGAAAACAAAAAAAAGTAACACAACGAACAATAATAAAAAAAAAAATCATAAACAAAAAGATACTTACAAATCTTTTTATCTAATTATCACAATTATAAATTATAAAAATGTTTCCAGTCAAACACAAACGCACACTTAAAAAAAAAAAAAAAACGGTTTTTTCACAAACTGGACGCGTCCGCGCACTGTGCGTAACAGATATCAACTAAACGATTATTTAAAGTGTACCCAATTTACCTATAAGGCCAGTGGTCGAGTCTCATTAAAATGATACCAAGAAGTGATGAATAAGAACGCAAAGAATCTAATTTACTCCATCGCGGTTTAACTAAAGATAAACGATCTTTATGTCTTTTTATTTAAAACTTGCTTTTGCCCGCAGCTTCGCCCGCGTTCATAAACTTACTATAGCCTATGTCACTCAGGAATAAAGCAGCTTTCTATCGGTGAAAGAATTTTAGCAATCGGACCAGTACTTCCAGAGATTGCCTCCTACAAACAAACTTTACCTTTTTATTATATTAGTGTAGACTATCGATAAAAGTAGTAAATAGAAATCGTATGAAAGACATACAACGATTATTCATTAAACCCCAAGCGAACGCCGGCGTTCGCGCACCTATTGTCTTTCAATTGTGTCTGTAATTATCACAATTGAAAGGTTAAATTATTAGATTTAGTTAATTACCTAACATCGGTTTCGTAATCACTGACATTACACACTTACGGTTACGAGTATATCATAATGTACTTTATTTTAATTTTAAAGCGAGTCATCAACTTCTTCCTGCCCCTATCCCATATTACTTGGGGTCGGTGCAACACGTTATTTTCTTCCATTTGGCCCTGTCACTTATCACGCTATCACTAAACTCCTATTCTTTCATATCACTCCTCTCAGAGTCCGTCCATCTTTACTTTGGCCTCTCTCTCCCTCTCTTTCCATCCACACGTCTACTCATCATAACTCATAACGTTTTAAAAGTAACTAAACAATTAAATATAATTCTGTGAATATTTCAAACATCTACCTGTTGCCGTTATTAATATCGAGCAAAAAAACTGGCAAAAACAATCATGTTTTATGTATGGGAACTCACTTATATATTTCTTTTAATCTGTTTTTAGTATTTGTTGATAAAGTGGCAACAGAAATATATGAGAAAGAAAGAAAGAAAGAAAAATATTTTATTTGGCATACACACTCGTATTACACACAATGTAGTAACAACATGTAAACACTAATAAATTATTATATATAAAAAAAGAGACAACTAACAATGTGTGTCTCACGGCGGTGCCAAATATATATATATCATGTGAAAATATATTTTAAAACACATATCAAGATTGTTTGCTTAACAATAATAAAAAAAAAACAACTGTGTATGCTTCATCTGTTTAGGTAGTTAACTAAACGTAAACAATCTTGATATTATGTCTTTTTATCTACACTAATATTACGAGTATAATGAAGAGGTAAAGTTTTTTTTTATGTTTTTTTGTTTTTAGGAGGTAATCTCTGGAAGTACTGGTCCGATTGCTAAAATTTTTTCACCGATAGAAAGCTGCTTTATTCCTGAGTGACATAGGCTATATTTTATGTACGCGGACGAAATCGCAGGAAAAAGCTAGTTTAAAATAAATCGTTTAAGACATATAAAGATTTAGACTTAGTTAATTACGTAACATCGATTTAGGTAAAAACCTAATTGTGTCATTTTTTGTAAAAAAAATTTTATAACTTGGTGTTTTTTTATAATGTGTAAATGGTTAACTCTAAAATAATCTTTCTACGTATTACATTAGTGTAATGTAAAATTATTCTTCCCACACTAATCTGATAATTATAACTAATTAACTAATAATTAGCTTATGATAATAAACATGTTATAAATTATATTTACCTATTATATATGTTTGTTGACTATCTAAAATCGTATCTATGAACTTTTTAACATTAAATGTAGTTGTATTGACTTCATGTGATTGGTCGAGACTTTGACAGCTCTCGACCAATCACAAGCAAGTAAAATGGCGGGAATAGTGCAGATTATTTTTGGATAAAATAACGCGGGACTGGGGATTTTTGGTATCGGTACATCTGTGCTAGTCTTTTGCAATAAATACTAAGTATATTGTAACTTTAGTAATAAAAGCGGTCTTCAAAGTCTGTAAACGAGTGTTTTATATATTCCAAGTCCTTACTTCTGAGTATTGAACCAGTACGGTTCACATCTCAGAAGTGGGATAAACAGCCTAGTGCCCACAAAACGATCCGAGACACGCTTTAGTATTTGGCGTACCTAGAAAACGTAAGTGTTTTTTTTTATTATATTTTAATTGTGCTGCATAATGTCATTAGTGATATTTACAATATCGATGTGAGAAAAAAATAGGCTACAGGTTTATCACTAAAACGTATTTTTCTCTCGTCTTATTTTAATTACTTCTGATATCGAACTGTATTTACCATAACATTCCGGAGGTTTATATGGTTAGTCATGCATGTTAATCTTGCCAGAGGACTCCCTGGGGATGAACATGTTTGATGGTCTATAGTAAAATATGTGAAAATTAATAAACATTCTGTTTACAAGTTTAGTATAGTTATGGTTTATTAACTCAGGTGTTTTTTTTTTTATTTATTATTACATGTTGAGGCTCGAGAACATGGATGAACATGACTCTAGTTCTCGAAGAGAACGTGATGGACCTAAACGGATCCCTCGCATGTCGCTGACGCCGCCACTTCGATGTCGTGATGCAACTCGAAGCCGCAGCCGGGATCGAGGGCATAAGCGTTTACCTGAGGAAAATTGTAGCAGCCGAAGCCGTCGGTCGCAGCCAAGGCGATCGAAAGGAAGACGATCGCGACCAACGATTAGTCGGTCTCCTTCCCGACCACACTATTCAAGAAAGGCAAGTCATCATGCTAAGCGCTCCAGGACCCGGTCGCGCACTCCAGGGCGACTCGAGACGTGCCACGCAAAACACGGGCATTCACCTAGGAGCAGAACTTCTCGCCTGCGTACACCATCCCGTGAAGAAACGCATCGTGAGCGTGAGTTGAATAATAATCTGTTTATTCAGAACTTTATTACTGCACTTAAGGGTATGAATAATACAAGTGATCGAGATAGGTATCCTGTTTTAAATAATGTAATTCCTGATTTTGACCCGTTATGTAAGGAACAAACGGTTGATACGTGGCTTCATAAGGTTGATGAATGTGCACAGATCTATGGTTGGAACGATAAACAAGTTGTCCACTATGCCCTACCGAAATTAACAGGGGTAGCTAAATCCTGGTATCAGGGTCTACCTTCATTATTATTTTCTTGGCCGGAGTGGAAGTTAAAGCTGAAGGAATCTTTTCCAACTAGAGATAATTATGCAGACTTACTAATGGAAATGCTAAATAAAAAGGTTCGTTACGGGGAGTCGTTAGAATTATATTATTATACCAAAATGAATCTCCTAAATCGTTGCGAAATATCAGGAAACCGGGCAGTTGACTGTATCATAGCAGGTATAGAGGATCGTGGTGTTAGGTTGGGAGCACAAGGAGCTGAATTTACGGAACCGGAAATGCTTCTTAAATTTTTAAAAACAATAAAAGTAGGGGATAGGTCCACAAACGAGCAGCAGAAGGTTAAGGATAGAGATAGGCGATCACAAAATAATATCCATACCAGTAATAAAGTAGAACACGGCTCCCGGAAGTCAACCGGATCTAGTATGGTTTGCTACAATTGTAAAGAACCCGGTCACCCATTCTTTCGTTGCTCAAAACCGAGGATTCAATGCTCTAAATGTAATTTACTAGGACATAAAGACACTGAGTGCCCTGGGACAAAGCAAAGTACCAACGATAAACCAAAAGCAATATTGAAAGTAGAAAACACAGGCGATTCAAGCGCCAAATATAGAATGCCTATTAAAATAAATGGGTTGTTTTCAGAATGCCTCGTAGATTTGGGAAGCGAGGGTACTTTGGTCCGTCTCAGTGAAGCTCAGCGTTTAGGACTAGACTGGAAGGCAGGAGAAGTGCCACTATTAAGAGGAATAGGTAACGTGCCATATAAACCCCTTGGCAAGGTTAACGTCACGATCGAAGTACAGGGTGTAATAGAAAATCACGTGGAGATATTGGTAGTAGATGATTATTTAATAAATTTCCCTATACTACTAGGCCACACTTTCACCGAAAGACCCTCGGTAAAAATAGTAAAGACAGAATCTGATGTCGTTTTCCAGCGGGTTAGTGAGCAGTCCGTTTTGATTTCTCCACTTTTATGTACAAAGGAGACGCGCATAGAGCGCGGCGAATTAAAGGCGATCCCAGTTAGTTCGTGTAATTTTTTCTCGGGAAAAATTTATGTGAATGGAACCGTGCGCAATATTGAAGGTTACGAACATTACTTGTTGCCTGGCGAGTATCAATTAACACACGGCGCAGGTAGGATTCTCGTTCAGAATATCAGTGACAACCATCTAGTTATAGAAAAGGGTAATCTTATAACTAGAAGCCATACTTTAACCGAGAGTCTAAACATTCAAAAATTAGATTTTAGTGAACAGCCATCCATAGATGAAGCACCAATCAGCTGCGGAGACAATTTAACAAAGAGCCAAAAGGAGTCATTAAAGGCCTTGTTAGATAAATACAAATATTGTTTTTCCAGTAGTTTAAAAGATCTTGGATTTACAATGGCAACTGAAATGGTGATTCAATTAGATGATCCCGATCCTGTCGTTTACCGCCCTTACCGATTGTCCTTTACTGAACGCCAGCTAGTTCAAGATATGATCAAAGAAATGTTAGAAAGCGGCATTATAAGGGAGTCTAACAGTCCGTACGCAAGCCCTATAGTACTAGTTAACAAAAAGTCTGGGGAAAAGAGGTTATGTGTAGACTACCGTGCACTGAATAGTAAGACAAAGAAAGAACACTATCCTCTCCCCCGTATCGAGGATCAGTTAGACTTGTTATCAGGTAGTTCACTATTTGTTACCCTCGATTTAGCTTCTGGGTATTATCAGATCCCAATAGCCGAAGGTTCTCGAGATAAGACAGCTTTTGTGACCCCTCATGGTCAATACGAGTACAACAGAATGCCTTTTGGGTTAGTAAACGCACCATCGGTCTTCCAGCGTACAATGAATAAGATCATCCACAATTCACCTGCATCATCGTACGCATTGGTCTATATGGATGATATCCTGATCCCTGCCAAGTCATTTGATGAAGGGATGGTGCGTTTGGAGGAGGTGTTGCGTTTATTGGCACAAAACGGTCTAACTCTCAAAATGAATAAATGTAATTTCTTTTATGACAAAATAGAGTACCTGGGGTACGAAGTCAATTCAGAGGGTGTTAGACCAGGGCCGCTTAAAACAGACGCTATATCCAAATTCCCTACGCCAACAAATGTTCACGAGGTTAGAAGGTTCTTAGGCCTTGCTAGCTTCTTCAGGAGGTTTGTCGCGGGATTCGCTTTAATAGCACGTCCTCTGACTGGCTTGTTGAAAAAGAACTCTTCTTGGAGTTGGAGTAGCAAAGAACTAGAGTCATTTGAAAAGTTAAAGGAGATTTTAGTACAAAGACCGGTCCTGGGACTTTATAACCCTAGTGCACTAACTCAACTTCACACTGATGCTAGCAAGTACGGGGTAGCTGGTATTTTAATGCAACAGGACAGATCTGGGGCTTTCAAACCTATAGCTTATTATAGCAGGCAAACCAGTCCGGATGAACAAAAACTACACTCCTTCGAGTTAGAGACCCTAGCTATTATTGCCTCATTAAATAGGTTTAAGCACTACTTACTTGGTATTAGATTCACCATAGTTACGGACTGCAACGCTTTGCGTACTACTTTGAGTAAACGCGACTTAATCCCACGAATTGCTCGCTGGTGGCTGCAGTTCTTAGAATACGACTGCTCAATAGAATACCGTCCAGGCGACAAAATGGCACACGTAGATGCCCTTAGTAGAGGTGCGATAGGCAGTATTCCAGATGATGAACACGTGTTAGACATACTTTCGGTAGGTACTGACGATTGGCTAGCAACGGTGCAACAGACGGACGAAGACATTAAGAATATTGCGGATGTTTTAAGCGATTCCAAATGTAAAGATGCCACTGACATATTCAAAAATTATAAGCTTGTAAATGGACGGGTATATCGTAAGATTGACGAAAATACTATACGTTGGGTTGTTCCGAGTGGTACCAGGTGGCAACTGCTAAAAGCCAATCATGATGACGTTGGACACTTTGGGTTTGACAAAACTTTGGCACGCTTGCAAGCTACTTATTGGTTTCCAAAGATGAGAAGGTTTGTAAAAAAGTACGTCTCGGCTTGCCTTCAGTGCGCACATCACAAGCTGCCAGGTGGTTCCAGGCCCGGTGAACTACACCCCATCCCTAAAGCTATTATACCGTTCCACACCATACATGCGGATCATCTCGGTCCTTTTATCCGCACCAAGCGTGGCAATACATTCATCCTAGTTATCATAGACGCGTTTACTAAATTTGTTGATATCACCGCTGTGCGAAATACCAAATCGTCTACAAGCATTAGGGTATTCAGAGAGCATTTTAGTTACTTCGGCGTGCCAACCCGTTTGATTACGGATCAAGGGACAAGTTTCACTAGTAGACAGTTTAATACGTTTATTCAATCATGTGGTATAAAGCACGTGCTTAATGCCGTTGCCACACCCCGAGCGAATGGCCAAGTGGAACGGTACAACCGCACCATTTTGGCAGCACTCGGAGCAATGAACCACGATAAACCAAATGGTTTATGGGACGAACATTTACCTAACATACAGTTGGGTATCAATACCACTGTACATGCTACCACCAAAAAGACTCCAGCGGAGCTTCTTTTTGGGCGAAATCTAACCAATCCATCTGAAGGTCTGTTAAACGACGTAATAAACGAAGTTACACCCGAGGTTGGAGAGAGTCTGGAAGATGTTAGGGCTACAGCCGGTGAGCTTATTAGGATACAACAGGATAAAGACAAGGAGCGGTATGATAGGTACAGAAAAATGGGAGTGCGTTTCAAAGAAGGTGATTTGGTTAGAGTTGTAAGAGCTGTGACGGGAATAGAGGGGCAATCTAAGAAGCTCGAACCTAAGTGCAAAGGCCCTTACAGAATTAAGAAGGTGCTCCCCAACGATAGGTTTGTGGTAGAGGACACGCCCCTCACCAGGACTAGTAAGAGGTACGAGGCTGTTGTGGCCATTGATAAAATATTTCCATGGATCTGTTTTAATGAACCCGTACCAACCGATTGTGACTCCAAGGTCAAAGGTTGTGAATCTGAATGTGAAGGGTTGTAATTATATGCATGGTCAATTCATTGGCATTATTAAAGATAAATATTATAAATATTATTAAATAAGCAGGTAGATAGGAACACCTAATGAGATCTTTTGCTATCAATTAGATTGTGTATTCCTAATATGAACATTAAAAGAACTATGAAATGTCGATGTCACAATAAAAGTAATGTTATGGTGGTTTTAAGTTTTGATGATTAATGTCATATATCATCTAATGATTCCATGCACTAATGGCTGAAATATTTGCTGGTCAACGTCATGGACTAGTAAATACTAATTCATTGGTTAGAGTCACGTACTAATGAGTTGGTGAGGGGTATCAGGTAAAGGATGCCTCCCATTTTAGCAATTGGTGCATTTGTGGGTATATTTACTGGTCAAGGTCATGGACCAGTAAACACCTACAGCCAATATAAGATATAGTTTACTCTAGGCGTGTCAGGTAACCGACACCCTTAAAGGTTATAGGTAAGTTTTTTTTTATTAATCAAGGTCATGGATTAATAAATGTTCCTTATTTCAAGAAAGCTTGCAGACTAAAATTAATTTAGGAGTAAAAATCTATTGTAAAATAATTGAACTAAAGATATGATAAATTAAAGAAAAATGAGATAATTTATGTTCAATATGTTACATTTAAAATTTAAATATGATGTATGATGTATGTAATGTTTTTTTTTCTTTCTTTCTTTCTTTTGTAATACGTAACAACGAGGGACTCGTTGGAAGTCGGATGGCCGAGCTGTTATAAATTATATTTACCTATTATATATGTTTGTTGACTATCTAAAATCGTATCTATGAACTTTTTAACATTAAATGTAGTTGTATTGACTTCATGTGATTGGTCGAGACTTTGACAGCTCTCGACCAATCACAAGCAAGTAAAATGGCGGGAATAGTGCAGATTATTTTTGGATAAAATAACGCGGGACTGGGGATTTTTGGTATCGGTACATCTGTGCTAGTCTTTTGCAATAAATACTAAGTATATTGTAACTTTAGTAATAAAAGCGGTCTTCAAAGTCTGTAAACGAGTGTTTTATATATTCCAAGTCCTTACTTCTGAGTATTGAACCAGTACGGTTCACAAACATTAGTAAAAAATATTTAAAAAATAAAATCACTCACTCTCCCACACTTATTCATGCAAAACGCTACTCATTCTCACTAACAAACACATAACCATGCCATGTGATAATTAATTCTTTTATCTTTGCTTTAATATTCTCTGTTATCATTTTATTTTTTATTTATTTTTATAAAAAGGAAGAGAGTGGTCTCCACGATACAGGGAATCCAGTGTGGAGTCCAGGGATCTGTTAAATTCTGTATTTACCTTTTTTGAGGCAATAAACACATTTTGTATTAGCTTTTTCCCGCGGCTTCGTTCGTGTTATGTTCGGGGTAACACGGTTCCCCTTTCTGTGGGGGGTTAGTGAACTCCACTGCGGGTGAAGTAACCTACGACAAACTTATTATTTGCGGTTGGTACCTACAGTAATCTAGGGATCGAACCGCAAAATTAAGTTTGTTTTTTATTTTACATACTTTTCCAGGATAAAAAGTATCCAGTGTGGTGCCCAGGATATTAAAGAATAATTATATCAAGTTTCATCGTAATCGAACCGGTAGTTTTTGCGTGATGCCTGAACAAACAAACAGACAATTTTTTTTTAAATCACATTTTTGGGTTCGGTGTCGGTCTAGTAACACCCCTGCCATTTACTTTTTTGATATATTTAATGTACAGAATTTTCACTTCTACAGATTTGATAGATTTTGTAATAGGTAAGTAAATATAATTTTAATAAACCTTTATAAGGCGAACGTTCAAATACTCGCGCCACGAACGTTTGAATACTCGCGCCAGCCGCGCGCTCTCGTGGTAATTCGGTGTGCTTCGTCCTCGGTCGGCTCCGCCATGCCGCCCGCGTCCCGCGCACAGGCAGTCGCATGTGATCTCGTGACGCCGACGCGTCGTTCGCGCTAAATAATTTTTCGTGTCCCACACCTCATAAAACTGTGTTGTGTTCCATCTATTTTGAATGTCTGTACTTTTATAATTGTGTTTGATGGTAAATAAAGTCTGATACACCCATTACAGTGGCTGCCCAACTCGTGGCTTCGAATTCACCTTGAGATATTTTCGAGAAGCTTTGTCGCGAGTGCCGTTAGATAGGTACCTACGCGTCAAATCGTGAAAATATACGTTACGTGACGAACTGTTGTCATGCCGATGGAACTACGAAACGCAAAAGTATTACCGAGTGAGGATATTATGAGCGACGACACGAGCGAGCCCGAATACTACGACCAGGCGGAGCCGCGCGCCGTGAGCGCCCCCGCCCCCGTCCCCGCCGGGGCGCATGGTCGCGCCGGCGGCGCTTCGACGAGCGCGACCACCGAGACTGTCTTAGCTGGTTTCATGGAATCCTTCGTCAGAATGCAAGCAGAGACCAACAGAACCCTAGTGGAAACCCTGAGGGCTTTCAACGGCTCCGGGAAACCACCGACATCGACGCCAACGCCCGACCCCCTTCCGCCCAGCGCCTACTCGTCCGTGGTCACAGGCAACTTCTCCAAGTGTACTGCACGTTTCGACGGGAGGTCGCGCGACGCGGAGGTACTGGAGGCGTTCATCGACGCGGTGCAGGTGTACAAAGAGTGCGCGGGCGTCAGCGACGAGCATGCGCTGCACGGTCTGCCGATACTGCTGGAGGGCGACGCGGCCGTGTGGTGGCGCGGCGCGCGCGCCAGCGTGCACGCCTGGCCGGACGCCGTGGCGCGCCTGCGTGCCATGTACGGGATGCAGCAGCCGCCATACAAAGTGCTACGGGAGATCGTCGACACGGACCAGAAAGACTCTGAACGCGCAGAAGTGTTTGTGTGTAGAGTGCGATCGTTGTTTGCTAAATTACCCTACGCGGTGCCGATGTATATGCAATTAGATCTTATTTACGGCCTTTTACATCGACGTGTGAGAAAGCGATTACCTAGAGATGATGTTAACGATATTGACATTATGATACAAAAGGTGAGGGCCATAGAAGATTCTATTGTCGAATTAAATCTTCGTACGGACGCCGCGAACCCGATCGTTTCTACGACGAAATCGGCAAGTCAAAACTTGTCGCGATCGCACGACGCGCCGCGCGACCGAGGTCATGAACTCGAGCCGAGCGAGCGCGAACGCAGCGTTACAGGTCGCGCGGTGAATCAAGATCGCTCGGTAAAAATAGTGGGGGCAATCGGCGCATGTGTACAATAACGCACAGAAATTCTTAGTATGTTAGGATTTTATTTTTAATTTCGTATGTTTGAACCTTAGTAACATAACTTATAAAAACACTAGTTTTTGATTGTAATTTATCTTGTAAGTAGGTAAATTCAAAAAATTAAAAATGTTTAAATAAAACATAAAATTAAAAAATAATAATTTCGTTAGTTTCTTTCGTTAACGTAATAATTCACGTCGTAAACCATTTTTCTGGCTAGCCGTTTTAAAACTTTATTTTTAACCATTTTTTTTACGACTACGTATTACTATTACGATAAGACCAGCTGTACGCTACAGTACCCAAGTACAACAGTATCCAATGAGAGGCGAGAACGCAACGCGGGAATTGAAGAGCGACTCTATCTACCAATGACGTGTCGCCGACGGCGCACACCCTCCCGTACGTCGCCAAATAGACCGTAGAATTGAATACTGCGCATGCCCCTTCCACTTTTGCCGAGCGATCTTGATTCATCGCGCGACCTGTACCACGAGTTCGCGCGGTACTAGTGTCGCGAAACCCACTCTAAACTCGAATGAGAAGTTGAAACGTGATAAACGCGTTCGATGTTCGTTCTGTAAATTTTACGGTCACGTCGTAACAGATTGTCGCAATTTCCAAAGTAAAAATGATAAACAACAACCAACTAGCGCGGTTTCCGAGGGTAAAAGTACCAGTAACGGGGCTAGTAATTTGCGTTGTTACGGATGCGGCCAACCCGGTGTTGTCAAGTCGAAATGTGAGAATTGTAGCGGAAAACAGTTACCCGCGACGCGATGCGATTTTAATATGGTGAACGGCGAGAACGTCACACGCGAAACTCACGCGACGACGCCGTCGCACGCTATGGTATCGGTCACTATCGCTAATAGGGTAGGTGCCGCAATACTCGACACAGGAGCTACGTGCAGCGTTGCTGGTTCCTTGTTGTATTCTATTTTAACATCGGTTGGGGTACAGTTTCACGAGGCGGAGCGAACCGTCGGACTCGCGGTCGGTTCCCGCCAGGTGAAAACGGTCCTCACGGCGACGGTACCCGTGATTTTAGAAGGAAGGCAGATCGATACTGAGCTCGTGGTGTTCCCAGGTGAGAGTACTCGAACATTGTTAGGTCGTGATTTTATTACTAAGGCTGGGGTCACACTGGACTTATCACAGGAGTCATGGTTCTTTACTGATAATCCTGAGCAGATTTTTCCTTTCGTGCAATCTTTTAGTTTGAATAGCACAGAGTTGATGCAGGCAGATATCTCCGACGTCTCCTTGCGCGATGACGAGGGAACGAAGTTACCACCAGAGCATAGGAACGCGCTCAACGCATTTCTGCGTAGCAGAGCGAACCAGTTTGCTGGCGATGGGCCTCCCACGGACTTCGCCTGTCACAAAATTAAGGTAAGAGATAATCAGGAACCCCTTGCCTCCCCACCATACAGGTTATCACCGTCCAAGAAAGAAGCTTTAGAAAAGGAGCTGCAAAAGCTGCTCAGCGCCGACATCATCGAGGAGTGCGAGTCACCGTGGGCCTCCAACGTCGTCCTGGTGAAGAAGAAAGATGGGAGCTACAGGCTTTGCGTTGATTACCGCAAGCTCAACGCGGTCACGGAGCCTGACCGATACCCACTTCCCAGGATCGAAGATGTGCTCCACGCGGCGAAAACCTCCAAGTACATGACCACGCTGGACCTGCGATCCGGATATTTCCAAGTGAGCGTTGACCCTGATCATAGGGACCTTACCTCGTTCACGACACCGCTGGGCACCTTTAGGTTCAAGCGCATGCCCATGGGCCTCCGGAATTCAGGGGCAACTTTTCAGAGACTGATTGACCGGTTCAAATCTAACTTACCAGGTATAACTCTGCTCGCATATTTGGACGATCTGTTGGTGCTGTCTGAAGGCTCGTTCGAAAGGCACCTCGCAGACCTGGAAGCCGTGTTCGACCGCCTTGCCATGTTTAACCTGCGGGTGAATCGCGAAAAGAGCCACTTCGCCCGAGATGCCGTGAAGTTTCTCGGTCATGTCATCGTACCAGGTGGTATTCGCATGGACCCAGACAAGACGTCTGCCATTACCGGCATGCCGCCCCCTCAGAACGTAAGACACCTGAAGTGTTTCCTGCAAACCTCCAGCTGGTTCAGGCGCTTCATACCGGGTTATGCCGAGGTGAGTAGACCGCTGACTTCTCTGCTGAAGAAAGGGAGCACCTGGGAGTGGGGCCCCGAACAGCAGAGCGCTTTCGAGACCATCAAATCCCTGTTGGTGTCGGCTCCTATTCTCCGTCAGGCTGACGGAACGAAACCATTTGTCCTTAGGACCGACAGCAGCGGGTACGCACTTGGAGCGGCTCTACTTCAGGGGGAGGGGACCGATGAGCGACCCGTCGAGTACGCCAGTCGCCTCCTCACGGCCGCTGAGAAGAATTACAATACGACGGAGAGAGAGGCACTAGCCGTGGTATGGGCAGTGTCGAAGTTTAGGGGGTATATTGACGGCGCCGATGTGACAGTTAAGTCCGATCACCAGCCGCTCAGGTAGCTCATGAGTTTGAAGTCACCGAGCGGCCGCCTGGCCAGGTGGGCGCTCAGTCTTCAGGAATATAATTTGAAGATTGAGTACACGCCTGGTAAGGCGAACGTGATCGCAGATACGCTGTCACGTCCTGCATGCGCGATGGAAGAGACTGAAAGGACCGAGTGCGACTTATGTCTCGCCGTGGTTGACCTGCCCTCACGCAACCCTAGGGTCGTTAGAGACGGCCAGCTGAAGGACCCGGAGATTCGCAAGATCGTCGAGGCGTTGGAATCCGACGATCCCTTTAGGGGGAGGTCCTGGGCAGATAAAGGGTACGTAGTGGTTGACGGCGTGTTGTACCGTTATGGTCCCGACAATGAAGAAGATGATGACGCCAGTTTGGTGGTACCGGAACATGAACGCAAGGACGTGCTAGCCGAGTACCATGACGCTCCCACAGCCGGCCATTTCGGAGTAGAGCGAACTTTGCAGCGTCTCGCAGGTAAGTACTACTGGCCCGGGATGAGGACTTACGTTGCTCAGTATGTCAAAAACTGTGCAGCGTGTCAAAGATACAAGGTAGACACGCGAAAACCCGCCGGCCTACTGCAAGTACCAGCTATGTCACGCCGCTTCGAGGTGCTGGCTGTAGACCTGTTCGGGCCCCTACCGGAGACACCTTCCGGCAATAAATGGATCCTCATAGTGGAGGACACCTGTACCAGGTGGGTTGAGTTATTCGCCCTTTCATCCGCCACTAGCGAAGAGTGCGCCAAAACACTGGTGAACGAGGTGTACCTGCGTTATGGGGCGCCCAGAAGACTCATCAGCGACAATGGCGTACAGTTTGTGGGTGAAGTGATGCAGCAGACGTGCCACGTCATGGGCATCAAACAGGCCCTGACGTCATTTTACCACCCGGAGTCCAACCCTGTCGAACGGAAGAACCGCGACCTTAAACCACAGCTTGCGATACTGGTAGGTAAGGACCATGATTCCTGGGATAGTCACCTCCCCGCCATTCGGTTCGCCATGAACTCCGCGTTCACTGCAAGCACGGGGCATTCCCCCGCTTTTCTTAACTTCGGGCGCGAGATACGCGCGCCCGCCGACGTGTTGTCTGAGATGCGTGCCATCGTCGAGAACGAAAATGTGTTCTTGTCTATTACCCCGTTCCTTAAGAAGCTTTCAGCCGTGCTGCTCGATGCACGGGATGTGCACGAGAAAGCCCAAGGAGCTCAGAAGAAGTTTGCCGATGAAGGTCGCCGCCCCGCGCCAGACTATAAGGTAGGGGATCTCGTACTGCTTAAGACCCAGGGCTCTAACTAGGGAATGCAAAAACCGCCAAAATTACCAACCGGTTTTTTTTTCGGGTTTTCTAAAAAAAAAACCGGTTAACCGGGTAACCGGTTTTAAAATTAGTTAATTTTGAAATTTATTTTTAAGTGAAAAATTTAACTTTTTTTTCTTGTGAAATTCTAAATAATTTTTTTAATAATTATTTTGAAACTTACCTATTGAAAAAATATACTGTATACTTAATATGGCCATGAATTCTGTCAAAGAAAAAAAAAATAACTTCATAAAAACGAATGTCTCAGATTGATGTTATATATAGAGAATCTAAGCCAGAACTTAATTTAACTTCTACTCAAAATATCCACCCTTTACACACCTAGTTACCCTTAACACAAGTTTTTAGGCGTTCAGGCCACGCGTCATCGGTTTACGCACGGTGATCATTGGAAAGTTGTCCACCGCTGATTGTAAAGAATTTTTAATTATTGTTAGGTGAAGGCCATGCCCTCTAATATAGTAGATCTCAATTTGTAGTTCAGGGGTTGAGGTCTGGGCTAGTCAAAGGTCAATTATCAGCCTTAATGAAGTCTTTCGGACTTCACACTCGTTGTAAGCATCCTGAAAAAACCTAGTATGTTATCAAAAATAAAGAGCTTTAAGAGCTTTAAGAGGCTTTGCTATGGCGTTTAGGATAGTATCTTGATACTCTTTAGCTGAAGTTAGAGTAGCCCATTTTCACGAAAATGAACCATTACTGATGCCGCATGATGATCATTCAGGACTCTGATAACTGTTGAGAGAGTTCTTTGGAGTTACAAGCTTACACCCAATTGTTTTGCTTGTTGTAATTTTCCTTGATTGTGATAATTTTCTCATCGGTAGCAAGAATATCCTGTTTATGGTGGGAAAAATCATCCAATGACCACCCCCGCTCTTGGGCGGAGCAGGAGACGGTGTCAGACTCTTACTGACTAAAAGCCCACCCTGTTCCTTCTAGCCTTCATTCCGGGGCTCGAGTTCCTTTTCGGATAACCCTGGCCCCAGTAGGCTTCGACTCGGCAGGGCTTTGCCCTGCTTTTGCTGACAACTCCTTGAGGCGCGCGGGAACAGTGAGCGCCTTTGACGACATGGGCTCGGTCCGGACAGTTACTGGATGGCCGGACAGCGAACTACACATTGCTCACTGTCTGCAAGCCCGCGCTTACGGTGGCCAGAAATCGGGATTTGAATCCCGGCGGCGGCTGCGAGAGCGCCGTTGCTCGATGCGGTCAGCCTTCTCTTTTGCGAGCATTACTGCTTCGTAGAAGTCGGCGAACGCCTGCCACTCATCCTCGCTCCGGACCATGGTCTGAACAAAGGCCCGGCGCGAGAGGTCTCCGCCGCCGATTGCCCCCACGAGGGCACGGCGATGCTCCGCCCAAAGCAAGAATATCCCTGAGTTTTTCATCAGTGTAACGAACAAACAAAGATTTTGATCTTTTCACTCTCTTCTTTATATGCGACTTGTTTAAGGAGATGATATTATGATGAGTAACAACGGTGGGTATTCCATCTGTGCATAAGAATTTCTGTGTCCTTACGAGATTTTAATTCTGGCCCTTCATTGCCTGTTCTCACAACACGTGGCCGGCCTGAATTTTTAATGATCGTAAACAGAAAAACTGTACAGTTGGTTTCGCTATCACTATGGCACGTATATATAAACAAACCTACGATTGATATCAAGCCTTAACAGAGTTTTAAAACAATATTTAATAAAAAAATAGTGTCATTTGAAAGTAATAAAAAAAAAACCGAAAAACCGGTTACTTGAAAAAATAAACCGGTTTTTTTAATCATTAAAAATATGCCGAAAAACCGGTTTTTCGGTTTTCGAGTTAACCGGTTTGCATTCCCTAGCTCTAACGATACGAGCAAAGGGCAGACTCCGAAGTTCATCCCCCGCCGCGATGGACCGTATCGTATTCAGGAGGTGATCGGTAGTACGACATATGCTTTGGAGCGTATAAGTGACGGCGTCTCGCTAGGGAAGTATCACGTTTCGTTGTTAACACCGTTCGTCGGCCCTATCCAAGATCCCATTCAGGAGAAACGTAAAAGGGGGAGACCTCGTAAGGCTAACCCGGCTTCGGGGACGCAACGCCTGGGTTAGAGGGGGAGGATATAAGGCGAACGTTCAAATACTCGCGCCACGAACGTTTGAATACTCGCGCCAGCCGCGCGCTCTCGTGGTAATTCGGTGTGCTTCGTCCTCGGTCGGCTCCGCCATGCCGCCCGCGTCCCGCGCACAGGCAGTCGCATGTGATCTCGTGACGCCGACGCGTCGTTCGCGCTAAATAATTTTTCGTGTCCCACACCTCATAAAACTGTGTTGTGTTCCATCTATTTTGAATGTCTGTACTTTTATAATTGTGTTTGATGGTAAATAAAGTCTGATACACCCATTACACCTTTCTATTTTTGTTTTTCGTTCATATTTGGTATATTTTTTTTAAACTGATATAAACTAGTGATTGACTGCGATTCCACCTGATAGTAAGCAATAGACAAACAGGCCAGTCAGTAAATAATTTATAATATATTATAATGATATACAATATATTTATTTATCATCTTTACAGCTATCTTGACAGATCTTAAACCTAATGCGATTGTGCAGACAAAAACTATTATACACTTAAACCTAAAACAACATTTATAATAAAATCTAATTATAAATTACTATGAGTAGCTTTTGCCCGCGGCTTCGCCCACATATGTACATAAAATATAGCCTATATCACTCAGGAATAAAGCAGCTTTCTATTGGTGAAAAATCATTAGAAAGAAAGAAAGAAAGAAAAGATTAGTAATCAAATCAGTACTTATAGAGATCAGGGATGTTAGGGAGCTCCATAACCGTAACCGAAACTGTCGGATACCCGATATAAAATAAAAACCATAACCGTAACCGAATCCGAAATAAAAGTTTCGGATAATATCGGATAGGGGCGGAGCCTAATTGCGACACGTTATGACAGCCTGTCATAACGCGTCGCGTCGTAAAATATGAGTATTTATATTTTACTTCTGAAATTACTTAAAAATCTAATATCCTTAACCGAAATTATCCGAAACTAACGGATAATACGAAATAATTTCTATATCCGTATCCGAAATTTCATAACATCCCTGATAGAGATTACTTCTACAAACCAAAAAAAAAATTACCTCTTTATAATATTAATAATAAAATTATGAATATTAATAAAATTTTATTAACCCTTTGTCTGCGAGTACGACTCGAACTTGGCCAGGTTTTTAAAGCTATCTTCACTAAACTCTCGATTTTATCATAAGTACTGATATCACGGACATACCCATTTAAACAAATTATTTATTCACAGTATCTGGTGACAGGGTTATTTGAAAAACACTAACACCTTGCAACACTATTATTAACATCATAAACAACAACTTTTGTTCTATGACTTTTTACAAAACATACATTTACCGCCACGGATCTTGAGCGCTCGGCGTCAGAGTGGGGATCGCTTTGCGCATTCCATACATTGGCGAGCCAATCGTCGTCGTTGTTACATGCATGCAGCAGCGCAGGGAGCGAATCATGAGTGACGTCTATGACGCGATGGCGCGCCGAGCCAATCACTGACACTCCCCACCCCCGCGCCTCACTTCGCACTAAAGAGACCAAATATTTGACTTCTGCGCAACTTGAAGCCAGCGCTCAAGATCGGTGGCGGCAATTGTAATTCATTTATAAAAAACAAACCTACAAGATTTCGTCGTTCTATCTAATACGTTTCAACTCTGTATAAAGCGACACAAGCACATCAAGCACCCCCGCCGCCCGATCTCCGCTCCCCTCCGCTATTGTACTATCGCTTGCTACGCATAGAGTTAGTAATATTTAGAACGTTCTATTTAAATATATTTATTTTTGGATGAAAATCTGATGAAATAAAAAAATGATACATTTTTAAAAGTCATAGAACAAAAGTTGTTGTTTATGATGTTAGTAACATAGTCTTGAGAGTTACCAGTGTTTTACCAATAACCCTGTATAAGTACACACAATAATAAAAGAAAAGAAGGTACAATTACCATCACGGATCTTGAGCGCTCGGCGTCAGAGTGAGGATCGCTTTGCGCATTCCATACATTGGCGGGCCAATTGTCGTCGTTGTTAGATAAATGCAGCAAGCACAGTCGACGTCTAGAACACGATGGCGCGGCGAGCCAATCACTGACACTCTCCGCCCCCGCGTCTCACTTCGTACCACTAAAGAGACCGAATATTTGACTTCTGCGCAACTTGAAGCCAGCGCTCAAGATCGGTGGCGGCAATTGTAATTCATTTATCAAAAACAAACCTACAAAATTTCGTTGTTCTATCTAACACATTTCAACTCTGTATTTTGCTATACCTACCTATGTCTGTATAAAGCGACGCATGCACATCGCGCTCAAGATTCGTGCCGGTAATTATAACAGAAGCATAACAAAGTAGTGTACTTGTTTTGTACTTATACAATACATGCATAATCAACCTTTTTAATGTTCCCACTACTGGGACTCAGGCCTCCTTTCTAGGAGAGGGAATGGGACGTAATCCAACACAATCATCCAACATAATCAACATGGATTCCGAGTTGGACGTTCTACCGAAACTAACTTAGTTAGATATTTAACAGACATATCTGAAGCACTCGATAACGGGCTCGAAGTCGATGCAATATACACAGATTTTAGCAGCGCATTCGACAAGGTGAGTCATCCACTTTTGTTGAATAAACTTAAACATAGCGGCGTCCACGGGAACCTGTTGAGGTGGTTTGAATCCTATCTTAAAAATCGCTCTCAATTCGTTGCAGTCAATGGCTATGTTTCTTATGAATTCTATGCACGCTCCGGTGTTCCACAAGGTTCCCACCTTTTTTTTTTTTTTTTTTTTTTTGGTTGGAAAAATCATGCATTGACATCCCCCGCCCTTGGGCGGAGCGGGAGATAGTGTCAGACTCTTACTGACTAAAAGACCCACCCCGTTCCTTCTAGCCTTCATGCCGGGGCTCGAGCGCCCTTTCGGATAACCCTGGTCCCAGTAGGCTTCGACCTGGCTGGGTCCCTGCTGTTGCTGACAACTCCTTGAGGCGCGCGGGAACAGTGCGCGCCGTCGACGACTTGGGCTTGGTCCGGACAGTTACCGGACGGCCGGACAGCGAGCTACCCATTGCTCACTGTCCGCAAGCCCGCGTCTACGTTGGCCGGAAATCGGGATCAGAATCCCGGCGACGGCGGCGGCGATAACGCCGTTGCCTGATGCGTTCGGCCTCCTCCTTTGCGAGCATTACTGCTTCGCAGAAGTCGGCGACCGCCTGCCACTCCTCCTCGCTCCGGACCATGGCCTCAACCAAGGCCCGGCGCGAGAGGTCTCCGCCGCCGATCGCCCCCACGAGGGCACGGCGATGCTCCGCCCAAGCAGGGCACACCTCGACTGTGTGCTCCACCGTGTCCTCCGGGCGTTCCGCACAGTGGCGACACCCGGGCGTCACTTCCGCATGAATCCGGTGCAGGAAACTCCCGAACGAACCATGTCCGGTGAGGACCTGCGTCATGCGGAAGGTAAGGACGCCGTGAGGCCTTTCCAGCCACGCCTCAAAGAGGGGACTTACCGCCATGATTGTGGCGTGCCCAGCACTGGGTACAAGGTTCCCACCTTGGCCCAGTTTTGTTTTTGTTATTCGTCAATGACATCACAAGTCATATTACGCATTGTCAACCGTTATTGTTTGCAGACGACTTAAAGATCTACAGAAAAATTACTGGACCTACAGACACCGCTCTTGTTCAATCTGATTTAAAAAATATAGAAAACTGGTGTATAAATAACAATATGACCTTACACGCCCAGAAATGCTTCCATATTCGCTTCTCAAGAAAGAAATCTACTATTCCCACAGCCTACTCATTATGTAACACTTTGTTGGCAAAAGTATGTGATATACGGGATTTAGGTGTTCTGGTCGATAATAGACTCCGCTATAAGCCGCACATCAACGATATCGTAAAAAAATCAGCGCAAATGCTAGGCTTTATAAAGCGAAACACAAGAGGCTTCCAACTGCCCAAGACAAGAATATTATTGTTCAACACTCTGGTACGTAGTCGTTTGGAATACGCTAGTGTCGCCTGGAACCCGCCCTACGCAGCTCATTCTCAAAGGGTTGAACAAATACAAAGAGCTTTCACCAAACATCTTGCATTTATATCTAGAGAAATTAGTCATCGCTGTCCCTATGAACAGCGGCTAGATTTTTTCAAAATAAAGACACTGCGTGACCGTCGCCGTTCGCGTGATCTAATATTCCTTTACAAAGTAATTAATGGGTTTGTAAAATGCAGTGATTTAGTAGAGCGTATTCAGTATTCAGTCCCTTCAAAACTTCCTAGACATCCCATCTCTAGATTACTCCACATTCCTTTCCGTAAAACCAACCTTGGCCTCAACGCACCCTTGCTCCGTATATGCAAAACCTATAACAGTTTTTGCAAATCACCAGACACCGATTTACACGGTGTCTCACTCAAAAAGTTTAGGAGAGCAGTCTCGGAGGTATGAGCCGTAAAAATCTTCCAATTTTTTTATTCTGTTATTACATGTCAATGCCATATACCTACTCTATCCTCTCTTTTTTTGACTCTTTTTTTGAATGTTTCAAAGTTTAATTTTCTATTTTAGATATATTTCTTTTTTTATTTTTATGTATACAGATACAATTGTATCTGTGTTTTTTTTTCTCCCCCCTTGTATATTTAATTTTTTTGTAGTAATTTTTAGTAATTAATATTATATCTAGCATGGTGTAAGCTGTGCATACCTATAATAGGCATGCATACCAGTGCCTTGTTTTTAATATTATTTTTACAAAATCATGTATGTAATGCTGTTGGTGTGCCAATAAATAAATAAATAAATAAATAAATAAATAACACGCGGGCCCAGTGCGGGTCGGTGAATGTCACATGTCTTCGAATTTTTGGTTATAGGACATGCCGGTTTCCTCACGATGTTTTCCTTCACCGTTTTGAGAGCAGTAGTAATGAAAAAAATTACACAAAGTAATGCTTGGTTAGTAATGGCTGGGTTTGAACCCGCAACTTACAACTCGTAATTCAGAGCCGTATCAGTTCGGTCACCACTGCTCACTTAGACAAAACTTAATGCAATTTAAATTAAAAAAAAAAAGATGATGACGATAATGTTTTGTCTATTTTTTGACAAGATCGTTTTTTGTAGTTTTTTTAATGTTTTTGTTTTTTACATATTTTATCCTAATTATTTTGAGTTCTCACGGTCAAACCTGAATGGAGTGACGCAAATCAAAAACATGATATATCGTGTAGTTTTTTAAAAACAACAATGGTTACTTATATTTTTTGTTTAACTTTTTTTTCTATCTACACTATTTTTTATAAAGGTAAAGTTTGTTTATATATTTTTCTGTTTCTAGGAGATAATCTCTGTAAGTACAGCACGCTTAGCCAAGTTGTTATTCTGCAATCGTTAACGCTGTCGAAAAGTGATGAAACGTATGGGAATGACGTCATCTCAACGTAAAGTCGCGTGGTCAAAACAAACGAATCGACATTTCGTAGCCAAGTTCACATCGTTCAAAATCGTTTCTACAATATTTAACGCTACATTGTAGATCGAGCGGCCGACTCAGGCGCGTCAACATGGCTACCAACTTATCGTTTTCTACAATTGCTGTAACCGAGGCGTTACCGATTAGAGAACGGAATTCGATTGTACCTTGGCTATGGGGGCTGGTATGATAGCAAAACATTTTTCACCTGCTTTATTCCTGAGTGACAGGCCATATTGAGCACGCCACAATTATGGCGGTGAGTTTCCTCTTTGAGGCATTGCTGGAAAGACCTCACAGCGTCCTCACCTTCCGCGTGACGCAGGTTCTCACCGGTCATAGTAAGTTCGGGAGGTTCCTGCAACGGATTCGTGCGGAAGTGACGCCCGGGTGTCGCCAATGTGCGGAACGCCCGGAGGACACATTGGAGCACACAGTGGAGGTGTGCCCCGCTTGGGCAGAGCATCGCCGTGCCCTCGTGGGGGCGATCGGTGGCGGCGATCTCTCGCGCCGGGCCTTCGTACAGGCCATGGTCCGGAGCGAGGAGAAGTGGCAGGCGGTCGCCTTCTTCTGCGAAACAGTAATGCTCACAAAGGAGGAGGCCGACCGCATCAGGCAACGGCGCACATATCGCCCCATCCGCCACCGGGATTCCGATCCTGATTTCCGGCTCTGTAGGCGCGGGCTTGCGGACGGCGAGCAATGTGTAGCTCGCTATCCGACGTTCCGGTAACTGTCCGGACCGAGTCCAAGTCGAAGGTGCACACTGTTCCCGCGCGCCTCAAGGAGTTGTCAGCAGCAGCAGCAGCTCAGCCGGGTCGAAGCCTACTTGTGCCAGGGTTATCCGAAAGGGAAGCTCGGCCCCGGTACGAAAGGTAAAAACGAACGGGGTGGGTTTATTTATTTATTACTAGCTTTTGCCTGCGGCTTCGCCCGCGTGGCATTAGGTACTTAAGGAATCCGGATAAAAGGTAGCCTATGTTCTTTTTCATGTCAAAGGATATATGCATGCCAAATGTCATCCAAATCCGTTCAGCCGTTTTTGCGTGATTAAGTAACAAACATCCACATTTTCAAATTTATAATATTAGTTAGGATATACTTTATTGTAGTTACATACAAAAATAACAAAGAAAGACTTCTAAAACACGTACAATGGACGGCCTTATCGCATTCCGCGATCTCTTCCAGGCAACCTAGAGTAGACAGTAATTGTCAGAACATGATATGGGGCTGTCATAAGTTCAACAATAAGCATTAAAATTAATTACATTTATATTTATTACAATTCACGAATGATGGCGGGCGTGAAGTTAGCTTTTGCGAACGTTCACGCATACCACACTCTTCTAGCACACGCACGTCGCCATTTGGTTCCTAAAACACGTTACTGCGCAGCCTTCTGCGCAAACTTCACGGCCGCCATCATTCGTGAATTGTACTGTACATACATATGCAATATAATACGTACATAAATACGTACATACCAAATATTTAAGCAATCTTATGAAAGGACAACTTTCGATAATCACAGCGATAAGTAGTGATCGTTAGAAAAACAAGTCTCTTGAAGGCAGGCAACGATTGAGCGCGTTTTATAGCATCCGGTAATGCATTCCATAGACGGGTAGCCTGGACAGTAAAGGATTTATCTAAGAAATTTGTGTTATGTGTTGGGTTTTTTAGTCAGTAAGAGTCTGACACTACCTGCCGCTCCGCCCAAGGGTGAGAGATGTCATTTGGATGATTTTTGCCCACCAAACAAAAAACATATATATTCTTTTTGCCCGCGGCTTCGCGCGCGTACGTACGTTTCTAGGACATGCTTTTTTTTTCGATGGAAATAATCATCCTATGACAACCCCCGCTCTTAGGCGGAGCGGGAGATAGTGTCAAACTCTTACTGACTAAAAAACCCATCCCGTTCCTTCAAGCCTTCATACCGGGGCTCGAGCGCCCTTTCGGATAACCCTGGCCCCAGTAGGCTTCGACCCGGCTGGGCCCCTGCTGTTGCTGACAACGCCTTGAGGCGCGCGAGAACAGCGCGCGCCGTCGACGACTTGGGCTTGGTCCGGACAGTTACCGGACGGCCGGACAGCGAGCTACCCATTGCTTACTGTCCGCAAGCCCGCGCCTACGGTGGCGAGAGTGCCGTTGTCTGATGCGGTCGGCCTCCTCCACAGCGAGCAGTAGGACCATGGCCTCAACCAAGCTTTCTAGGACATGCAGGTTTCCTCACGATGTTTTCCTTCACCGTTTTGAGAGCAGTGGTGATGAAATAAATTACGCAAAGTAATGCGCCTGGCTAGGTTCGAAGCCGCGACCTACAACTCTTAAGTCGGGGCCGTTACCACTCGGCCACCATTGCTTTCATATATGCTTATGATTACGCCTAAATTATATCACACAACGCTATATCATTGAACAAGTGATTTTTATTATATTATGTACATTCTAATCAAATAAAAATATTCTATTCGTTATTTACTTGCTTTATCTAATAGTTAAAAATAAGCAAAGATAAACATATCAAAGTTCAGAGGTCTCTAAACAGTTACTATCCAATTGTGGCTAGCTAAATAACTGCTCATTAAATGATATTTATTAAACGATGTATAAATTCCTGACGGTTTTTGTTAATTATTATTTATTGATTGGCGTTGTGGATAATTGCGTTTCCTCGGACAGACAGTCTAGTTGGGCTTTAACTAATTTCGACAAAGATTTCAACCGTCGAATGCGACTTGGCTGAGCAGCGGTATCTTCTCGTCCAATATACCACAGTGTCTCAAGACGAAAGTCTATGACTAGTGCGTGTTGCCACTGATGACACATGGCTCCGAAGCGTGGTCGCTCACAACGGGCCTCATCAGAAGGTTTAAAGTCACCCAAAGGGCAACGGAAAGGGCTATGCTCGGAGTTTCCTTTCGTGATCGAATCAGGAATATCCTCATTCCGCAGAAGAACCAAGGTTACTGACATAGCACGAATAATCAACAAACTTAAGTGTCAAAGTGCAAGACATTGCTCGCAGAACGATGTGGGCGAAAGGTTCTGGAGTGATGACCACGTACTGGAAGACGCAGCGTTGTAAGGTCTCCCACAAGGGCCAATGACCTAATGAGGGACGCAGGAATCCAATGAATGTGAGAAACACAGGCCCGGTTGTGGTATCGACACTTGAGGAAGGCCTTTGGACAAAGGCCTTCCTCAAGTGTTCAAATTCTCACATATTATATTTCAGACCTAATAGATAAGAGGTCGCCGGCGCTTATTATCCCACGCGCGCCTCAAGGAGTTGTCAGCAAACCGTAGAGGCCTAGCAGGGTCCAAGGGTGCGGATATGTCATTGGATGATATTCCCACCTAAAAAACACCTAATAATAATAATATATATGTTTCAGCCAATTGCTTAGATAATAGCCAAGAGCCTCGACCAACATCTTAGAAGGCTCTTGTTATGCGACTGGATCAAGGGCTTGATTTAGAAAACGGTGCTCTTGGACACGGCTCGTATAGTCAGGAGGTTCCTTTCTCTGGAGCCCTGACCGCCGGTAGCTTGGACCCTGTTCCCGATACCGGTGGGACACTATTTTTTTATATTTTTTTATGTTTTTTTTTTCATCATCATCATCATCACCAGCCTTTTTAATGTTCCCACTGTTGGGACTCAGACCTCCTCTCTAGGAGAGGGAATGGGCCGTAATCCACCACGCGGGCCCAGTGCGTGTTGGTGAATGTCACATGTCTTCGAATTTTTGGTTCTAGGACATGCCGGTTTCCTCACGATGTTTTCCTTCACCGTTTTGAGAGCAGTGGTGATGAAATAAATTACACAAAGTAATGCGCCTGGCTGGCTTCGAACCCCCGACCTACAACTCGTAAGTCGGGGCCGTTACCACTCGGCTACCACTGCTCTCTTTTAGGCTGCTCTGTTTTTTTTTTAATTATTTTTTTAAGAAATATTTAAAAATGTATTTAATATATTAAAATGTAAATTAAAGAGAATAATATATAATATATATCATTTGTTTCTCTCAAAAAGGTACATTTTAACAGAAGTTTAATAGACACACTACACTATTACCTTTGCTTAAATTTTTATTGTTATTTAATTTAGTAATTTTTTCATGAAAAATGTGTAAAATATAAAAATGTACATATAAATTCATTTAGTTAGTCTTAAGTTTGCGCCTTATCGGACAAATAAAATGTATTTCTTTCGTTTTTCTTTTCTATAATAACCCAAGCCTCCATATCAAAAAATCTGCTACTATTTATTTCATAACTCAATCATAACTAGCTACAAATTGTAACCAGATATTCACATTCGTCCTTCATTGAAGTATTGATCGGCTTCTCAGGCTTGCGCAGTACAATTAGCTTTTTCCTAGGCTAGACTTGCTTTGTCCGCCTAACTAGTGCGCAATCTGCCGTCCGCGAAGCAAGTCGAATCCACTCCTTCAAGCTTATACCGCCCTGGTACTTGCTTGAAGGACTGGATTTGCCTTTGGTGTCCTTTTCTACCGTATAACACAGATGGTAAGTGTTTTTGGATAATTATTTAGATCTCTTTGTGTCTCTGGCGCCTTGGTACTTGATCGAAGGACGGGCTTTGTCTTGGCTGTTAATCCCTAGTAGGTAAGTGTCTTAGGTATAATGATTTTAGCAAATTTTACCCTCTTCGTGTCTCTGTGTCCCTGGTCCCGAAGGCCGGGTTTTGGTTTAGCTAATCTACTGTGCGTCTAATACCTGGTAAGTATCTTAGAAATCATTATTTTTTTAAATTTAGCCCTCTTCGTGTTTCTATCGCCTTGGTACTTTACGAAGAACCATTTTTGCCTGAACTGCCGTATCCTGAATCTTTGTTACCAAAGTGGGGGGGGGGGGGGTGGTAAAGGGAGTGGTTTAGGTTAAGCTATTTTCATTACATAATCCTTTGTATTTTTTTTAAAATTAGTTTTAAGTTAAGTCAACCGCCCTCCATACCTTCCAATGTTCCCGGTTTTGAGCCACTTCTTCCTTCCCAAGGAAGACATCTAAGTCACCCCGCCATCTTGTTCTTTATCTGCGACCCCATCGTGCGATTTCACGGCACCAACGTTGTTTTATATAAATTTAAATAATTTTTTTTCTCTTTCAGGTCTTTCCTTGACAAGCAGCCAACCATCCATCTCCAGGTACCCAGCGATCAACCAGTTCATGCATTATTTGGGAACTGATTTACGACTGGGTGGTTCGAAGTCACCTTGGGGCGTTTACCGACAAGCCGCCATCTTGAATTGCGACTCTACGATCATGAGGTTAGTACTTAACAGTCAACGCCATGTGGTCCGCCGGCCGCCATCTTAAATTATTTTATTGCAAGCCAATTATTTTTTATAACTTATATCCGCTGGCCGGCGTAAATGTATTTATTTATTTAGCAAGTCGGGCAAGTGCGAGTCAGACACACGCACTGAGGGTTCCATACAAACTTACCAATGAAAACAGTTCAATTCCCGAATTGAGATACAAAGTTTTTCCGAATCGCAAAACTATTTCAGACTGTATAACTACAAAACAGTTTTCAGATTTTTTTCTATACCTTGCTTCATGCCAAGGGAATCTAGTTCAACGGGAAGTACCCTATGAATTTTGGTTCCCTTGAGAGTATTGGTTTTCGAAATAAACGGCCGTATCTTTCAGAAATTTGATTTTTTTTTTCACAGCTTCAAGGAATCGCAGACCTTTGTATATTTTTTTTTTGCCTGTTCTGTCCCACTCCTGGGCAAAACCATCCACTCTTTCCATCTTTCGCGAGCCCGGGCTTCCTCTTGCCAGTTCTAGTGGAATATGTCCAGCCCTTCGACCTGGGTATATAATGACACTAATAATTATATGGTTTTGAAATTTAAAATTTTATTTTTACAGATTTTTGGTGCACCAGCAGCATCTATCAAGCGACTGAAGAACTACCTGGTACACGGTTCACCGATGGGGTGTAAGTGGCTCTTCCACCACCTGCAGAGTCAAAGTCAACCTCACCTGCCCGCGGTGCACCCTGCTGGAAATACCAACGAGGCTCTGGCGACGCCCTGGTCTCCCCAAAAGACGCTGAAGAAGCAAGCTGGCGTATGAGAAGCAGTGGCTTGTGTGCGAAGGAGGAGAGACTTTTTTCAGCAAAATGGGGACACCAGGACCAAATAAGTCAGGTGCGGATTCAAAAGGAGGCGTTCAAGAAGCTACCTGATCGGGTTCTGATTAGTCTGGTCTTTTGAACTTCTTCTAGTAAACTTTGAGTCCTCGCCTGACCAACTATTTTAAAGTCCCGGTAAATCTAAGTGAAAATAAGTAAATCATGATAGAGTTAGGGTATTGTAAGTTAATTCTAAGATAGGAAAATTTGGTGTTTTTCCTTACAGATTAGAAGCTAAAACTTCCTTACCTATTAAAATGTTATAAAAAAATTGGTTGGTTTTCTTTTGAAATCATCTACTTTCCTGGGAACCTGGGCCGTGGTAAATCATCTTATGACTTCACCAGACTTCAAGTAGACCGGGAGAGCGTGTCAGATGTCATCATAATTTTATGTTTTTTTTTGTTCTCCTAAAAACAAGAAAACATGAGTCCACGCCATTTTAAAATATTCAACATTGTCTTTTCCTACAAATCCATGAGAATGTTTGGAATAGTCAGCAGTAAAAGCTTTGATAATGGATGAATGGATTATCTATACCATTATTAGACCCTTCCGATGCCGGTGGGCTACTATCTATACTTATATAATACAGAGGTAAAGTTTGTTTTTATGTTTTTTTGTTTGTAGGAGGTAATCTCTGGAAGTACTGGTCCGATTGCTAAATTTTTTTCACTAATGGAAAACTGCTTTATTCTTGAGGGACTTGGCTATATTTATGTACGCGGGCGAAGCTGCGGGCAAAAGTTAGTACTGAATAAAACCCACCTATGTAGCTTCAGTTGCCATGACTTTCCTTTTCAGAAATTTTCCCAAGAACCTGGCGAATATCGGCCCTGCTGGGCCTCTACAGTTTACTGACATCTCTTTGAGGTGCGCGTGAAATTCAACGCGCCGTCGACGACTCAAGTTCGGTCCTTACCGGACGGGCGGACTGCGAGCTACTCATTGTTCTTCGCCTGCAAGCTCTCCCAATACACCCTGTTTCTGAGTTGAGTAGTTGGAGCTAAGAAGGTGAAGAACTGGAGAACCCGGTGTAAACCGTAATTTAAAGTCAAGGGCTGACGATTTGGGCTTTCACGGGTTACCGCAGGCGGCAAAAACGGAACTCTTATAGTCGAGGCCTGTCAAGGCCCTTTTTCTCAGGAATACGTGGAGGTATTTAACTGAAATTAAGTTAATTATTCAGGTCTGCTACCTCTTGGTGCAGTGAAAAAGTCAAACTTCCAAGTCGATTCAATCCAAACATGTTTAATGCTCCGTTTATCGCTCGCGTTTGACCACTATCTCACCTAGTGGTAAGTGATGATGTGGCCGACGCTGGAGCACGCTTGCCTAGACCCTATTCACTTCCGACAAAAATTTGAGGAAATCAATACCTATACGATACTTCTGGATGATCTCGAATCCTGAAAGACAAAGCCTAATATAAAGGTAATTTTTTTTTTTTTTGCGATCCAGAAAAATATTCGAGACTCAATTCTGGAATTGAAATATTTACATACAAGTTTGTACGGTCCCCTCGGTGCGTGAGTCCGACTCGCACTTGATCAGTTTTCGTTCTTGTGGACCGTTCCTTTTTGTAGTCCTAAAAATAGCAACACAGCCAATATTTTCAGTGACGCAAACATTTTTGCCGCATTGCGGATAAGGCGTTGTCTGCTGATTCGGGCCTGCGCAGTAAAGCTAGCTTTTTTCTAGACTTAGGTACTGCATTGCAGACTTCCTTTGTCCTTATGACGCGATAGTGCTTCGAGCTGGCACCGCGTCTAAAATTAGTGCTCGACTGCGATCCCATCTGATGGTAAGCAGTGATGCAATCGTTGATGGTGAGGCGCACTAGCTTATAAAGCCTATTCACTAGCCTTGAAGACATCTAAATATTCGAAAGGGAAGACGGCAGCAGGGAAATTGTTCCAGTACTTCGATGTATGCAGTGTAAGCGATATAAGTGCCTGGTGGCTGGCTCCAAGTCTTCATAGGCAGTTGCGTATACTTCTCAGTTATTGAATGAGGTGAGTGTTTAAGTTTTTCATTCGGTTTAAACTTTCGTCAATACCATTTTTTTTGGGTAAAAATGGAACCCTATTGTTAAAACTCCGATGGCTGCCTGTCGCCAGACTGTATTAATTTGCCTTTTTTGCTTAAGAGTCGGTCTTGCGCGAAAGGTTCCGTACCCTCCGTGGAACCCTTCGCGCGAGTCCGTCACTTTTTTTCCTCTTTGTTTTCCTCTTCGCGTTGAACAACATTTGGGAGACCATCATTTCTGATATTTTGTTCTAAATAGTCTCTTTTTTGTCATTAAAACCATTTAACACTTTGAGTGACCCAAAGGCTGGTTTTTAACTCATAAGCCAAAGATTAATTATTAAGCATACTACGTGGCAATGCCGACAACCTTTCGGAAACACTTCTAATAGACAGCAATGTGGAAACAAAATTAAGGCCATATTTTAAGGCATTTGGTAAGGAGATTTAAAAAAAAATCATATTTTTCCTTGATAAAAGCAATAGGTACCTATATATCACGAGATTTTGTAGTTCTTGATATTTCAAAAAAATTTAAAACATATTCTTTTAATTTTTCAGGATTTACGGGGCTTTGTCATCAGTGCCTCATGTATCATCTGGCTTTCATGATGAGATGGATCTGCAAGTCCCCACAAGGCCCAAGTTTGGCAGATCTACACCTACTGAAAATTAAAATGAAGGTACTTCTCTCTATCTTTTTTTTCATCAACATCTAACTACTTCTCCCGCTCGAGGGTGGAGCGAGATCTTTACTGACTTTGCGGTCTAGGACCACGGGCCCTTAAGACGTTGATCCATGGCACCAGCAGGCTTCGGCCCTGCTGTGCCCCTACGGTTTTGCTGACATCTCTTAGAGGCGCGCGTGGAACACTACACGCCGTCGACGATTCCGGTTTGATCCGGACGGTTACCGGACAGCTGGATGACGAGCTACCCATACTATCACGTACCTGAAGATTCAGCGTTGGAAGGCCTCCCACGAAGTGCGCCGATGACCTATTGAAGGTTGCGGGGATCCGTAACGATTAATGGATTAGTGACGCACAGGACCTGGCATTATGGCGACACTGGGGGAAGCCTAAGTCCAACAGCGGACGTCTTACGGCTTAAATGATGATGAAATATTATAAGTACTTAGATAAATTACATCCAAACTTAGAACAAATGATCGTGCTCATCACACGGACATTTTGTTTTGGATGGGAATCCAAACCATGACTTCCGGCATACCAGTCAGGGCTACTAATCACCCGACCAACAGGTCAATCAATATCCTTACGGCAATATATCACCGGGACGCCATGGTAGCGCGACCAGTCGCCGCTACCAACAAAATGCATACAGCTCTATAGAGTTACTCACCTGGTGTCCGTTTGGTTGCGCAACCAATTTCGTGGCGCAACCAGCTCGGACGTGTGGTGGCTCTGGTGTCTGTATGGTGTTTAGTTTGGTAGCATAGGGCTTAGCCTTAATCATATATTAAATTCCACTACTAAATATAGACTTTTCTATTTTCCAGCATCGTGATTGAGAACCACACGCTGGACTCTGAAGACAGCTTCCAGCCTCTCCGATGGGGTGTAAGTGGCTCCACCACCTGCTGAGCCAAAGTCAACCTCACCTGCCCGCGGTACACCCTGCTGAAGACTAACGAGGCTCTGGCGAAACAAGAGGGGGGGTCTTCTGAAAGGGAGGCTCTCCCTCCATTTTATTTTACTTTTAAGTTCAACCATCTTTATACTTCTTGCAGGCAAAGCCTGTCTAGAACGACGTCAAAATATTTTAATTGTAGGTAATACTGTAATGGCTATGCATAATTAAATTAAGTAATATTTTTATATTGTTGTATAAGTGTTGTGTAAGTGTTGTGTAAGTTAAATCCGACAGAAAATAGGTTAATGTTAGTAATAAATTAGTTTTAAGTATTTTACTTGTTTTATTTTATTGTCCAAGGGGGTCTTATTTATTTTTATTTTTTTTGGCGGGTAAAAATCATCCAAGGCATCAAGTCTGCTATTACAATAGTGTCAGAATGGTCTATCATTGATTTCATAATTGTTGATTTTGACAAGTTTTGGTAAACTACTCGTAGTAATATAATGGCGTCATTCTGACTTTCCGATGGTCAACCACTGACACTCCATTGAAAGAAATGGCATAGAATGGTAATCGACATAGGTGGTAATTTGCAAAAAAAAATACAGTTCCTTTGATCAGTGACCTACCATTACGATTTCATTGCGCAATTACTGCTTTTAATAATCTCGATATTGTCATTCTTCCACAATTCTATTACAAGACTATTGACCGATCAATGATCCATCATTATGAATTAGCAGGTTACAAACTTTTAGCAAAATGACAATGGGATCGTGTTGGAATGACGAATTTATAAAAATAGCAGACATAGGCCCCGATGACACCCTATGTTAAAGAAATAATTTTGAATTAAGTCCATTGTCACAACAAATCGAGGCCCTGAGTGTTAAGGCCTCTATACACCAAAGGCTGCGATTTTATCTGGAATGTTTTTTTTTCTAACTCATACTTTCCTTAAATAATAACAAGACCTTTTGAGGCTCCTTTTCCACCCGCCTATCGTCAAAATCGAGAATGGTTTAAAAGCTTATTGCTTCATTTAACGCAAACCAACGCTATTTTTGATGAAGAAGCAATACGGAAAAAGAAAGATAACACCTGTACCCCTAGCCAAGTTGCTAATCTGCAATAGTTAACGCTAGTAGAAAGCTTCAAATGTACGGGAATGACGTGGTCAGAACAAAAGATTCGGCGACGCAGTCAACTCGAAGCGTTCGGCGCAAGCGAAACGGTTGTAACTTGGCTCAGGCTAGGCTCAGGGGGGCTGAAAACTCTGTTAGCATTCGGTAATTTCGTGATTTACTCGAATATTTCACAAAACTTGTTCCAGGTACAAACCCTTAAAAGTTTTTCAGAAAAATTGTCTTCATTCATAATCTTGATTAAATTATTAAGGCTTCCATTGATATGTACTTTTTAATATATTAGTATTTAGTATTTATGACTGACCTGTTGGTCTAGTGGTTAGTGGCCCTGACTGCCATACCGGAGGTCGTGGGTTCGATTCCCACCCAGGACAAATGTTTGTGTGATGAGCATAATCATTTGTTCTGTGTCTGGGTGTAATTTATCTATAATATGTATGTATTTAGAAATATATAAGTATGTTTGTCAGTTGTCTAGTACTCATAACACAAGCTCTGCTTAGCTTGAGACTAGACGGCGCTGTGTGATAGTTGTGGAATATTTTTAGTTGTTTATTTTTATTGTTTAGTTGTGGCCAAAGTTCACGTAATATTGCTGATTTTTAGAGATCTTTACTAGGTTAGTTTTACGTAAAATGCTTCGATTTCTATAGAAGCCTTGATAATATCTACAAGATCTGTGTATCCAAATGATTTGGAGAAAGATTTGGTGTGTGTGTGTGTGTTTGGTGTGATGTGTGGTGTGTCATAATCTCATAAGAACGGTTGTATGGAAATGTACCTAGAAAATGACGCTTTTAAAAGCCTTGAAGCCTTCTAGCCTTGAAGATATCTTAGTTATAATCAGACGGGTAGACCGAAGCAGGTAAATTGTTCCAGTCCTACGATGTACGACCAACCCTAAAGGTTTTGGGCACGCCAAAATTATGGCGGTAAGTCCCCTCTTTGAGGCGTGGCTGGAAAGACTTCACAGCGTCCTCACCTTCCGAATGACGCAGGTTCTCACTGGACATTCAGGAGATCCCTGCAACGAATTCGTGCGGAAGTGACGCCCGAGTGTCACCTATATGCGGAACGCCTGGAGGACACGGTGGAGCATACAGTAGAGGTGTGCCCCGCCTGGGCAGAGCACTGCCGTGTCCTCGTGGGGGCGCTCGATGGCAGCGATCTCTCGCTTCGTGGGGTTGGTACAGGCGATGGTTCGCAGTGAGGGGGATTGGCAAGCGGTCGCCTCCTTCTGCAAAGCAGTAACTTAATGCTCGAAAAGGAGGCGGTAGCATGCGCGAGGCAATCGCGCCCCAGCAGCCGGGATTCCGATCCTGATTTCCAGCCACGGTAGGCGCGGTGGTGAGCAATGGGTAGCTCGCCGTCCGACCGTCCGGTAACCGTCTGGACCGAGCCAGTGCACCGCTGTGTCCTCGTGCGGGCGCTCGGTGGCAGCGATCTCAGCGACGTGAGGTTGGTACAGACTATGGTCCGAAGTGAGGGGGATTGGCAGGCGGTCGCCTCCTTCTGCAAAGCAGTAACTTAATGCTAGAAAAGGAGGCGGTAGCATAAGCGAGGCAATGGACCTCGCGCCCCTTCCGCCGGGATTCCGATCCTGGTTTCCAGCCACCGTAGGCGCTGGCTTGCGGATGGTGAGCAATGGGTCGACGAATGTTCCACGCGCAAGTTGTCAGCAACCGTAGGGGCCCAGCAGGGTGATGCAAATAAGATCCCCAGGGCCCTGTACCAATGGCAATAAAGGAACAGTAGCCTGATTCACGTAAAATCAAACAAGCCAAATATCGTTGAAGTTTTATAGTCGTTAGATCGAAGTCCTATCCAAAAGCGGTATTCACGGTTTATCGACTTATTTCCAGTTACATTAATAAGTATTCTACCAGGACAATGTAATACAGATTTATTTTTTAATCGATAAATTTCAAACAACTTTAAAATCGGTGTCGTCCAAACTCGATTGATGGATGTGAATACGGAAATGGTCTATGCGACTAAATCGCTACGATATCGTTACGGTTATCACTACATGAATTGAGCTACAGGAGTGAGTTTTTTAGTCAATAAAAGTCTGACTCGCCCGCCCGCTCCGCCCAAGGACGGGAGAAGTCATTAGATGATTTTCCCACTTAAAAAAAAGGGTCGCAGGATCAAAACATAAATTTGTATAAAAAGATTAGTTTGATTTCTTTAGAAGCCTAGAAAATGCCCACAAGCTGCGTATCCAAAATATCTCGAGAAAGATGTGTAATAAACATCATAATCTCGTAAGAACGGTTGTATGTACCGTAAAATGGGGTGAATAGAGACTTAGGGGTGAATAGAGACAAAACTTTAAAGGGGTATTTTCCCGATATTTGAATATTTTTTGCAGCATATAACTATATCAATTTATTAATGAATTGTTATTCTAAAAAATCGATGCTTTGTTATAGGCCGATATTATGGTATCAAATTGAAAAACCAAACCAAAGTTTTGTCTCTATTCACCCTTAAGTCTCTATTCACCCCATTTTACCCGGTACCTCGAAAAGGACGCTCTTTTATATTTGTACAACTACCAATTAAAAAATAGTACTGTATACAACGGCACCGTATATATATCTATTTAAAGGTATATAATAATGAATCCCTATTTCCTTGGTCACGACATCACGCGTAGACGGCTGGACCGATTTCGCTAATTCTTTTTTCGTTGTGTTTGTTATTGTGAGGGAAGGTTCTTAAGGAAAAAAATGTGAAAATTAGGGTAGTGTAGGGTGGAGTATGATAATAATAATAAAAAGACGTGTGGCACTCGGGGACTGCCGCGGTAAAGCTATTGCATAGCATTTTTATCAATTTATGCAATTATAATTATTTATTTATTTTATTTATGCAGTATTTTTTTCTTTTTTTTTTCTTTGATAAGTATTAATTGAAGTTACACTTTCACACATTGAATTGAATTTTGATTGATTGTTCACTCATTTGTTTTCTTATCGGTCACCACGCTCAAAAAACAAATGAGTGGAGGGTGTTAGGTTATTTTCGTTACGGAATTTCTGGATTCAGTCTCCACGCTCGCACGATAGAAGCTATGCAATAGCTTAATAATAACGTCGAAATCGTTTTCTCTGGATATTTTGGATACACAGATCTTGTAGATATTATCAAGGCTTCTATAGAAATCGAAGCATTTTACGTAAAACTAAACTAGTAAAGATCTCTGAAAATCAGCAATATTACGTGAACTTTGGCCCTCCATAATAATATAATATTCCACAACTATCACACAGCGCCGTCTAGTCTCAAGCTAAGCACAGCTTGTGTTATTGGTACTAGACAACTGATAAACATACTTATATATTTCTAAATACATGCATATTATAGATAAGTTACACTCAGACACAGAACAAATGATTATGCTCATCACACAAACATTTGTCCTGGGTGGGAATCGAACCCGGCATAGCAGTCAGACCACTAGACCAACAGGCCAGTCAAATATTTACGATACATTATTAACATTTATTTACATAAGTATATATACGATAGAGTAGAGTTGGGTAGGGTAGATTTTTCATGATCAGAATCAGAATCAGAATGTCTTTATTGTGGGCATAGGTTACATACAGGTGTTAAAATTAAATAATAAATTATAGTTCCATTATTTCCTGCCAATTAGGCATACAATAATAAATTACAGATTATACTAAGAAAATATTTAACAAATAATTGAATCAAAATTTAGTTGGATTTATAAATGTCAAAATTGAGTCAGAATTATAAATGTCAAAATTGCGTCAAAATTATAAATGTCATCATGATACAGTTATGAAATTTTGTACATAGATTCTTTACAGAAAAATACTAGACACGTGTTTCGGGTTTATAACTAATGTTGTTTAAGCGCTGTAATTTAGGATTGCATCGCCACACCCTGTAGCCACACCCCACGTCGCAGTATTGATCGCGGCTCAGACCTGCGCAGTGCACTAGCCGGTCTAGACTAGACTTGCTTTGTGCAACGCCGCAGTGCGACACCAGCCGTCTGCCGCGCCTGACGAGCTGGTGCTGATCAGTCAGGTCCTGTTGCCTGGAAGAAGCATCCTGTAACTCAATGGTACTGCGCGTCCAAATGTCAAGGAAACCGGTAAGTGTTTCGATTTCTTATGTTAAAAGATATTTATTTAGCAAATAGGTTTAAAAACTAGTGATGTGCCGGATCGTCAAAAATGTATATCCGCAGACACGGATCCGGATACGGATATTTTGTGTCAAGATCCGCGGATACGGATACGGATATTTATTTTCTTAGTCTATCGTTTTCGGCGCGTGGCCTTGAAAGGATAGTTGACGACAGGCTCGCCGCCGTAGCGACGGGCAGGACAAGTTTCGATTTGCATTGCGCGCGTATTACTTATTTACTTAGAACTAAGTATTTAGTGAGTATTAAGTATTATTTTAAGAAATAAAAAATGCTCTGAAGGGATTATTTTTTAATTATACTACTTAATCGCATAATCTAAGTTATTATGCAGCATTTTATCCTGTCAATTGAATATACAAGATCCGTAAAAGATCCGCGAGTAAAGTGACGGATACGGATCTTATTTCTCAAGCGGATATCTGCGGATACGGATACGGATACGGATCTCCGGAACATCACTAAAAAAACACTTTTTCACGTCAATTATTTCGTCAGTTCAAGGTTCCTAGCTGACTACTCTGAGAAGAAACACCGAAAAAACTCAGAGTTCGAAGTTTTTTTAAAGTCCATACAGCAAACGTGCATTGGTCAAATCATTTAAAAAAAATTTTTGCAATTCGGAAAAATCTTCGGGGTTCCATTCGGGAATTGTAGTTTGCACGGAACTCTCGGTGCGCGAGTCCGACTCGCACTTGCCCAGTTTTTAATTTAACTGCATATTTTGTTAATTTATATCACAAAGCAAATTAATTACAAATGTTATACACCGTTATTGTTACATAATACTTTACTTTGTTGGTTGACTGGTAGAGAATGCCTTGTTGCATTAAGTCCGCCTATGTACCACTACTGTACATGAAGTTTAAATAAATAAATAAATAAATAATAAATAATCAGACCACCATGATGAAATTGATTCTTTTTTAATGTTAAAGACACCGTTAAATTTTAATCGTTTTAATCCCGTGAAGGGTCAATCCGGTACATGAAAAACTGTCTATTTGTAAAGATAAAATTAAAAAATAAAGTACCTTTTTTTCAAAACTCGTATTAATTTACGCATGTACAAAATTAATTTCTTTAAGAAAACGTCAGCGAGTTCAATGACTTGTAGTTAATAGTCGGCGTGGCGTACTAACTACCAACAGGTCATTGAACTCGCTCAGCTGACGTTTTCTTTACAAATCGATAGTGTTTCATGTACCGGATCGACCCTCCACGGGATTAAAACGATTAAAATTTAGCGGTGTATATTGTAATGTGGCAGTACTTAATATATAAAGAAAACATCATTTGTTAGTATTCGAATAGCTCAACTTAGGAATAAGCCCTATAAGTACGTATATTTGTGCTAATTAAAAAGACGTGTGGCACTCGGGGACTGCCGCGGTAAAGCTATTGCATAGCATTTTTTATCAACATAAGCAATAATAATTATTTATTTATTATATTTATGCAGTATTTTTTTTCCTTTGTTTTTTTTTTCTTTGATGTTAATTGACGTTACACTTTTTGAGCGTGGTGACCGATAAGAGTCAAAAAGTCAAAGAACAAATGAGTGGGGGGTGTTAGGTTATTTTCGTTACGGAATTTCTGGATTCGGTCTCCACGCTCAAGGCCCGCGATAGAAGCTATGCAATAGCTTAAAAAAATGTGGTATATACAACTGCATCGAATATCTCACATCGCAGTATTGATCGCGGCTCAGACCTGCGCAGTGCAGCTAGCCGGTCTAGACTAGACTTGCTTTGTGCAACGCCGCAGTGCGACACCAGCCGGCTGCCGCGCATGACGTGCTGGTGCTGACAACGGCTGCAGTCCGGTCCTGCTGTTACCTGAAAGAAGTATCCTGTAACTCAATGGGACTGCGCGTCCAAATCTCAAAGAATCGGGTAAGCGTTTAGATTTCTTACGATAAATGATATTTATTTTGCAAATAGGTTTTAAAAAAATATTTTTATACGTCAATTTTTTCGTAATTTTAAAGTAGACGAAGCCGATATCTCTTAGCTAACTACCCTCAGGAAAAACATCGAAACAAACTCAAGGGTCTAAGTCTGTTTTAATTCATTAATTCATTAACCAAGGGGACGCCGGTATTCGCTTTTTCATTGATTGTCTTTCTATTGTGTCTTTAGTTACGGTTTTCGAAAGATTAAGTATTTGTATTAAATAAAAATTAGTGAAACACACCGCTAAATTTTCATCGTTTTAATCCCGTGGAGGGTCGATCACATGAAACACTCGAAGCACAGCGAGTCCAATGACCTGTAGGTAGTTTGTAAGCAACGCCGACTACTACCTACAGGTCATTGAACTCACTCAGTTTACGTTTTCTCAAAGAAATTAATTTCGTACATGCGTAAATTAATACGAGTTTTGTAAAAAAACGTACCTACTTTATTTTTTAATTTTATCTTTACAAATGGATAGTGTTTCATGTACCGGATCGACCCTCCACGGGATTAAAACGATCAAAATTTGACGGTGTATACATGCATTGTGTACCTAACATCGCAGTATTGATCGCGGCTCAGACCTGCGCAGTGCAGCTAGCCGGTCTAGACTACACTTGCTTTGTGCAACGCCGCAGTGCGACACCAGCCGTCTACCGTGCCTGACGATTTGCTGCTGGTAACAGCTGCAGTCAGGTTCTGCTCTTACCTGGCAGAAGTATCCCTCCCCTCCTTGCGTCGTATTCCTCACTGCTGAGGGTCGTGACCCCCCTGTTTCATCACTCTATCCCTTAAGATATCCCTCCATCTGTTCCTGTCTCTGGCGGTGTGAAGGGCATTGTACATCGTGGTGGTAAAAGTATACTGTAACTCAAAGGTACTGCGCGTCCAATTGTGCAAATACTAGTGTTGCCTCGCATAAAGAGGTGAGTAAATGGCCGTAATTTACCCTCATCTGTTAAGGCGTATAGTCCCTTGAACCATCTGACCGAAATCATGTGAACGCAACTCTCGCACTCGCCTAGGCGGCAGTACGCAAATCTGTGCATTTATTTGTGGCCAGCAGCGCCCGGAAAGCGCTTTATATCCATTTTCTCTGCGAGATATTGATTGATTTACATATAAAATGTTCACTTTGAAGAATATTTAACCACCAATTTTTATGTGTAAAAATGTTTCTAAAGGTCCAATTCGTTTCGAAGGAGTAGGGAAAAGTTGCGAAAAGTTGTGAAATCGCTATTTTTTTTTTTTGTCAAAAGTATTAATTGCACGACAAAATCAAATGTTGATATTGTTCATGAATCTATAATAAACATATATTTTTTTCAAACCAATTGACCAAGCCGTTACGGAGGAATAGGCCTCAGAAAATCACTGTTTTATGGCACTTTTCGGGCGCTTGACCCTTAATTAATCGATTTTTTTATCATGTCTTTTTTTTGCATTAGTGTTTATTAGTCTAACAGAAGCTATTAGTAACGATATAACTCAATTTGTAAGTATTTGAATAAAGTCCCAAAATATAAAATGTTCGCGATCTCAGACATGGTTTAACATCATTGACACCAGCCGTAGCCAAGTTTCGCTTGCGTCGAACGCTTCGAGTTGGCCGCGTCGCCGAATCTTTTGTTCAGTAGCCCGATTCACGTAATGAAAACCGTAACGATATCGTAGCGATTAAGTCGTTTAGACCATTTCCGTATTCACATCCATTAATCGAGTTTGAACGACACCGATTTTAAAGTCGTTTGAAATTCGTCGATTTAAAAAAAATATCTGTATTGCATTATCCTGGTAGAATACTTATTAATGTAACTGGAAATAAGTCGATAGATCGTGAATACCGCTTTTGGATAGGACTTCGATCGAACGACTATAAAACATCAGGCTACTGACCACGCGACTGAGCGTTGAGATGACGTCATCCCCGTACATTTGAAGCTTTCTACTAGCGTTAACTATTGCAGTTTAGTAACTTGGCTAGGAATGCAAATTATGCTAGGCAAGCTATTCGGAATGTTATAATTAACGCCCTATCTATACATCTATGCTCTATACATCTAAATAAAATTGGAGTGTCTGTTTGTAATATTGAAATAACTGCTTTTTTAATATATACGGTACATATACCAAAATAACATTTTTTAAATTTTTTTTCTGTCTCTCTGTTTGTCTGGTCTATTCTCTGAAATGGCTGGACCGATTTTGACGGGACTTTTTTTGTCAGGTAGCTGATAATTATAAGGAGTACCATAGGCTACTTTTATTTTAGAAAAAAAAAAATTCAAAATCCTGTAATCCACACGAACGAAGTCGCGGGCACAGCTAGTCTAGCATATAATATTTATCATAATCATATAACAGATGAGGAAGACATTTCTTCTACAGATCTCGTTCTATCTACTAACGCCGCCAAAACACAAGTGTATCTATTTTCTACTTTTAAAAATATTTTTAAATTTCAATCTTATTTTTCCATATGCAGGAGGTTCTGGTGATGAACTGGTTGCAGTATAAACTCAGCATGAAGAGTTGGTCCTTCGAGCCACCACACATTGAAGCTTCGCGTCGGTCTCGCCTTTCAGAACCATGTAGCTATGTATACAGGTAGGTGTACCTTTTTTTATTTATTTTTTTTATGGTGGGAAAAATCATCCAATGACAACCCCCGCTTTTGGGCGGTGAAGATAGTGTCAGACTCTTACTGACTAAAAGCCCACCCCGTCCCTTCTAGCCTTCATACCGGGACTCGAGTTCCCTTTCGGATAACCCTGGCCCCAGTAGGCTTCGATCCGAGGACAGCGAGCTACCCATTGCTCACTGTCCACAAGCCCGCGCCTACGGAGGTAGGTGTACCTAGATTTCTAATTATTTATTGCATCACTGTTTCTGGAGGTTTTGGGGGGACTCGTACCTGGAGACGTAGCGTTGGAAGGCCTCCTACAAAGTGGACCGATAACGGTTAAGGTTGGAAACGTACGGGAACACATTGTGCGTGCAGCTAAGGAGTGGAATTCCTTGGCGGAGTCTGTGTTCCCTGATAGCTACAACCCGGGAATCTTTAAGTCGAGAGTGAATAGGTTTTTTCTAGGTAAGCGCGTTCCATCGTCGACCGTATCGCCGCTTTTCCTTCAGGTGAGATGGCGGTCAAGCGCGAAGGTATTATCAATAAAAAAAACATCAGTTCATAGTAGCGACATTTAGGGGAGACCTATGTCCAACAGTGGAAATGTTGATGTTGATGATCACTGCTTAACATTAGGTCGGATTGCAGTCAAGCACTAGTTTATATTAGATAAATAAAAATTTTGCAAATATTTAGGCATACCTATATATTCAACACAATATAGCCTAACTCAGAATCAACACAGGTTTCTAACGGTAAAAAAAAATTAACAATCGGATCAGTATTTTTTTTTTAATTGATATAAACTAGTGCTTGACTACGATCCCACATGATGGTAAGCAGTGATGCAATCGTTAATGGTGAGGCGCACTAGTTTATTAAGAGCCTATTCACAGACACCAAAATTATAATCAGACGGGAAGACCGCAGCAGGCAAATTGTTCCAGTCCCTCGATGATCGATGTACTTTCAGAGATTTTTTTTTTCTTCTTTTTTAGTAGCCATTACTGTCCCACTGCTGGGCAAAGGCCTCCCCCAAGTCCTTCCAGACATTCTTCTCTCGCGCCGTCTCTAACCAGTTCTCGTGATACGCGTCTAGATCATCTCGCCACCTCTTTCTAGGGCGACCTCGATGGCGCTTACCGTTTGCAGGAACCCACCGGGTGGCGATACTTGCCCAGCGGTCACTGCTCATGCGGCTGACGTGACCTGCCCAATCCCAGATTATCTTATAAACACCAAAAAAATAAACTTTACCTCTTTTTAATATCAAGGTAGCCTTACACGCTTGGGTATACCTGACAAGTTTGCAAGCACAGTTATAACTGTCAGGTGAGCTTGAGTGGGAACCTGCACAGTTGTGTAACATACACGCTTCGGTTTACCTGCACAACTCACCTGTACAGGCAGACCTGTCAGGTATAACCTAGCGTGAATGAAGGGCGTGTCATCATCATCACCAGCCTTTTTAATGTTCCCACTGCTGGGACTCAGGCCTCTTCTCTAGGAGAGGGAATGGGCCGTTAACCAGCACGCGGACCCAGTGCGTGTTGGTGAATGTCACATGTCTTCCAATTTTTGGTTCTTGAACAGGTTTCCTCTCGATGTTTTCCTTCGCCGTTTTGAGAGCAATGGTGATGAAATAAATTACACAAAGTAATGCGCCTAGCTGGGTTTGAACCCGCGACCTACAACTAGGGTCGTTGCTTTCAGTCTCAGCAGTGGTGGCCAAGTCAGTGTAGATTATAACATTATTTTTTCTAATTTTTCAGGCCCCTGCTTCATGAGCAGCATCACACCACCTCTGATGCTGCTACAAGCTGACTTCCTTCCAAGACCCGTCCAGCCACATGGGGTGTAAGTGGCTCTACCACCACCTGCTGAGCCAAAGTCAACCTCACCTGCCCGCGGTGCACCCTGCTGAAGACACCAACGAGGCTCTGGCGAGACACATTCAGAACTAAGAGTGTGATAGAAGCACATGCTTTTATGTCTGTAGTGTGTCTTTGAACTCCTGGTCCCCTCTTCTGAGGTGGGGAGATCAGGGGTTACCCCTTGAAATTCTGACAAGCAGCACTTGAATTACTATACTAGTTTTAAGCTTAGGTAAGTTGTAACTTAGTAAAAATCAAAAGACATTCAATATAAGACACCAAATTAAAAATAAAAATGTAACCCAAGGTTTTTTGTTTTATTTTTGAAATCCTAAATACATGGCTTAGCTCCGACCGGACTAGAGATGTGACTTGGTCGGCAATATTGCGATGAAATGGGAATATTGGGGGCAATATTTCTCGAAGAATGAATATTGGGGGCAATATTGCACGAAGAATGAATATTGGGGGCAATATTGCCCGAAGAATGAATATTGGGGCAATATTGCACGAAGAATGAATATTGGTGGCAAAATTGCCAGCAATATTTCCCAAGCAAAAAATCCCTGCAGGATTGTTCGAACGGAAAAGGCAAATAAAGGATATAAGTGAGTTTTTGGCATATTTTTGCAATAAATAAATAAGTTCAATATTTTATGGTTATTAAATTTCAAAAAAATGGTGAAAGAGCACTACCTAACACTTTAATTGTTCTTCCCCTTTCTCTATTGCATTTTTTAATATTTATTAGTTTCTTATTTGGTAATTTATATATAAATTATATTTTTTCTATGGTACTTTTTGTATATATTTTTAATCACATAATTTATGTTGTACACTGACAGCCCCAAATCTTTTCCTTTCGTTCAGTCCATTCAAAGGTTGTCTGCTAGAAATTGCCTTCTGCAATAAGACCGCCTATTTTACACTTATTCTTTTGTAAATGTTTATCCTGTAATAAGCTAAGCTGTGCAATAAAGTTATAAATAAACTTAACAATGCACACGACTAAGATGAAAATGCTGAGATGGGAAGGAGATGTCACTCAACGATATGGTTAGAAACGAACATATGCAAGGAAGTTTTAAGATCCACCCAATTGGAGAGAAACTCAGTGAGACATGACTAGGATAACATGATCACGTAATGCGAAGATCTGAAGAACATATGACTAGGCAAGCCCTACACATGAATACTGGTCCAAAAAAGTACCCTCTAAAAAGTCCATTCTGACTTGGATGTCTGTAATTATAGTCTGTCTAAAAACTCAAACGACTTGCGTAATTATTGGGGTAAAATGAAATCTGATGTAGTCAACGCTGGTTCAACGAAGGTTGATTAAGAGATCTTGATCGTTGTTTACCAATAGAGGAACCCATGATTAAATATTTTACAAAAATCCTAAGTCGTTTGACTTTTAGACTGACTATAGAAATGACCTAAAGAAAGCCTTGACTCGATGACCCCAGAACCGAAATGTCTGGCGAAAAATGACGAGGAGAGCCGACCCCAAATGAAATGGGATAAGGTTATTTATTTATTTATTTATTATATACTTTATTGTACATACAAAACATAACAAAGAAAAACTTATATCTAAAACACGTACAATGGGCGGCCTTATCACATTCCGCGATCTCTTCCAGGCAACCTAGAATAGACAGTAATTGTCAGAACATGATATGGGCTGTCATAAGTTCAACAATTAGTACTATTTTAAAATTAATTACATCTAAAATAATTATAATTAATAGATACACAGATACATACATATGCAATATAATACATACATAAAAAGGTTAGGCAAAGAGATCTATTAAACATCGAAGCAAACGCCTCAAAAATCGACCACAAATAGTAATTAACCTGGCAGCACCATAAATTTTTAAAGTGGCAACATTTCACATTCGCGTGCGGAAGGGTGTGGTTATGAGGTTATGACGCACGTAACGGGAACGCCATTTTATTAAATGGCGTCCCTTCTATTTGCTTCTCGCTCGCACACTATCGCTGTTTACGTTCGCAAACACAATTTCTCTCTCTTTCTCACGAAGTATTGCATTAAAAAGAAAGAGACAGCTATATTTCTGTCATTTCCTTTTCATTACTTTCATCCTTGTTTGTAACCGTCTGAAGTTATATACAAGTATGATTGATGGTTTTATTACAGTCCCTTCGCAGTTATTTTGCATCTGACAGCTACCTTATGTGCAAGAAAATAAAGATCACTGTAATACAAAACTAGATGTAAAATAATTGTGATTGGACTGTAAATTAAATTATTTTAAGAGCGACTCGATAAGATAGCGCGCGAAATCAAAATTCTCAGATGTTTTTTGCTAATTTTAGCTTTATATTTGATTCTATATTATCTAAATTGTAATCTAAAGATGTAATGATCATTATGTTTAGGAATTACATCAACATAAGACCTAAAAAAAAGCTACAATGTGGACAAAAACGTAGAAATGTATTTCACAAGGTTACGTTAAACACCGCCAGGGGGCGCCGTCAGTAACGAAGTTTTTTTCTTTAAATAAGTCCTACCTAGTATTGATCTTGGCTGCATGTTGCAATGCAATACTGCTGCAGAAGGCCCAGACCTCATAATCATCATTTCAGCCGAAAGACGTCCACTGTTGGACATATGCCTCCCCTAAGTGTCGCCATAACGACCGGTGCATCTCGCATCCATCAGATTTCCTTCCACCGCCTCGTATTCCAATACAGGGTTTTTCGATTTGTTTGGCGATTCTTCGGGCTGCGTTTAGAAATGTGCCGTTGCCGGCAATATTGTCGAGAAGTGGGAATATTGGTGGCAATATTGCCCAAAGTATGATTATTGGTGGCAAAATTGCCAAAAGTATGAATATTGGTGGCAATATTGCCCAAAGTATGAATATTGGTGGCAATATTGCCCAAAGTATGAATATTGGTGGCAATATTCAACGGCGTCAACAGCCCATCTCTAGCTATGTCGGTAACCTTGGTTCTCCTGTTGATATCTTCATTCCTGATGCAATCACGCAAGGAAACTGCAAGCTTGGCACTTTCCATTGCCCTTTGGGTGACTTAAAGCCTTCTGCCCCCCTAGCCAAGTTACAACCGTTTCGCATGCGCCGACCGCTTTGAGTTGGCTACGCCGCCAATTCTTTTATTCTGACTACGTGACTGAGCGTTGAGATGACGTCATTCCCGTACATTTGAAGCTTTCTGCTAGCGTTAACGATTGCAGATTAAACAACTTGGCTAAGGGTGCTGATGAGACTGTTTGTGACATAGACTTTCGTCTTAAGGCACTGTAAAATATGTTGGACGAGAAAATACTTAAATTTTATAAACGTAAACGCTGCCCTGCCGACTTGGATTCGACCACAGAAAAGATGAAAGAAGTTACAAAGGAAATACTTTCCGATTTGTACTACAACGAGTGTCGCCGCTTGTCTCACACCCTTTAACTCCACTACAGGCAATAAACCAATACGAACGCGCAACTAACAAACCACGCACACTTAGATCGCAAGTTTGCTATTTGTTGTGTCAATTATGAGCATGATCATCTTTTGAGGTAGCTTGCCCCGCCCACAAGGTCATTCTAACCTTTTTTATCTATTCTGTGGATTCGACGGTACACTTAGAGTCACTTGAGGGCTGCAGCCCAAATGGGAAAATTTCGACAAAATGTTTTCCTTCACAATTTTTTCAGCAATGGTGATGAAATAAATTACACAAAGTAATGCGCTTGGCCTTATATACTAGTTGACTTATATAATCTGTTATATACTAGTTGATTTAATGTAATTCGGATTGATTTAATTCTGAATTGATTTTAATTTTATCTGATTTTATTTTGGTTTTCATTTGGAATTTAATTTCAATCCACTTGTTTTAAATTTAGTTTGATTTTAATTGAATACGATTTTAATTTATTTTGTTTTTAATTTAATATGATTTTAATTTATTTTGTTTTTTAATTGATTTTTTAATTTAATTTGGTTCTATTTAATTGAATTTGATTTTAATTTAATATACTATGTAGTAATTACTTGACCGATTACTTAACTAAATAATTAATTGAAATCACCTATACAGAATTTAATTGAAATATTGTGTAAAAAAGAAAAATACAAATATAATATATAAATAACGTTTGTTATTGTTTCATACATTTAAATGGATAGAAATAATTAATAATTATTAATTTAATTTATTCTAGATAAAAGTTGCATGAAATCGAACTATATTTGTATGTTGTCCAATCTTTTTTAATTAAAAATACTGTTGTGATGTAATTTTTTTGTATATGTTTGATGATGCATGGAATAAAAGGCTTTTTTATTTTTATTTTATTTATTTTAATGCGCTTGGCCAAGTACTGGAGCTTGAAGGAAATCATTAAAAATACCATCGATATAACTCTTTGTGCTATATTTCACCGAGACACCATGACGGCGAGACCAGTCGCCGCTACCAACAAAAAGTATAAAGCTCTATAGAGAGTTACTTACCTGTACCCCTAGCCAAGTTGATAATCTGCAATCGTTAACGCTAGTAGTAAACTTCAAATGTACGGGAATGACGTCATCTCAACGCTCAGTCACGTAGTCAGAACAAAAAAAATCGGGTGCGTTGCCAACTCGAGGCGTTCGACGCAAGAGAATCGAAACGAAATCGTTGTAACTTGGCTAGCCCCGGCTGGCATCCGTTTGGTTGCAAAACCAATTTGATGGCGCGACCAGCGATTCTTGGTGTATGAATGGTGTCTTGTTTGGTAGCTTCGCGTCGCCATAATGTTCCGCTGAAATATAGCTCTTAAATTAAATAAACAATTTAAACAATTTAGTAATAATTAAACTGGAAATAAAATTATTTCGTTTTAATATTAATGCACCTGGCTGGGTTGGAGCCCGTGACTTGCAAGTTTGGGTCGTTACCAGTTACCACTGCTCAAGAAGACAACATAAGATATGAACAAAAATAAACATGAACAATTTATCCAATGACCCTTCGGTGCAATTTGTTACCTGTAAAAACTATTTACAGCTTCCTATATTATATGTGAGTTTAAATTATTGACCCGAATTCGGCACCTGCGCTATGCAGCTCGCCTAGTTTCCTTTATTCCGTGCATTGCCGAGCCCGTCCCCTTTGCATTCGGTCCTTCGAGTGTGATTGCGTTACCTGTTGATAGTGCTGAGTTCCTAGTACTCCAAGGCCGGAGTGAAAGGTTGGTAATCTGTATTTCTTTCTTTTTTTACCACCATCGTCATTCTCCTGCGTATTGATTTTGGATCTACTTAGATACCTGTTCGCAGTTCTAAGTTCCTGGTACCACAGTGTGACAAAGGTTGGTAGATAATCTTAATTACTTTCTTTTCATCAACATCATTGTTATTTTCGCGAGTTTTCTCAATTTCTTTTGGATCTTCCTAGATACCTGTTCGCAGTTCTAATTTCCTGGTACCACAGGATTAGAAAAAGATCAAAATCTTCATCCTACTAGGTATATGTCAATTGGTTTTGGATTTACATAGATACTTGTCTGCAGTTCTAAGTTCCTGGTACCATAGAATGACAAATGTTGGTAATCTGCATTTCTTTTTGTATCATCATCATTATCATCTTCGTGGGTCTTTCCTCAATTGGTTTTGGATCTACCTACATACCTGTTCGCAGTTCTAAGTTCCTGGTAGTAAAATATAGAATCTTATCTAGCATCGTTCTCTCGCAGCTGTCACAATTTATTTACCACTTCGCAGTGCTAAGATCCTGGTACCTCAAGATCAAAAGGTTAGTGCCTAACATGCAATGCTTACTTTAAATGTTGTTGCAAGTCGGTGCAGATTCTACATGGTTACCTCTTCGCAGTGCTAAGATCCTAGGTACTTCAGAATCGAAAAAAAGGTTAGTTATGCAATAATTCTGACTAATCACAATTTATTTGAAGTCCATGAAGCTTAATAACTGGTTAGATCTTTATCTATATTCACCTCAGGATAAGAAACAATGGTCAGTAACATAACATCGTTCTTTCGCCGTTGTCTCAATTTCATTTGAGTTTGGGTCCGTGACCTCTTTGCAGGGCTGAGATCCTGGTTGCTATTGCGAAAACAATTAGTTGGTAAAAGATCACTAGTTTGTTCTAAATAAAATTTTGGTAAGAAGTAAATCATCAGAACTTATTATATTTTTAAGAATACAAGTTTTACAATGAACAGTGTGTACTCTCGAACTCTTTTTTTAATTAGTCTATGAAATTCAAAGAATACAAATAGCTGCCCACATTTACATGTCGGCCTTTTGCATTACTATCAAACCGGTAAAGAAAAACATCAACTTCGGGATCCCGATCCTGATTACCGGCCACAGTAGGCGCAGGCTTGCGGACGGCGAGCAATGGGTAGCTACGTGTCAGGTTACCGTCCAGACCGAGCCGAAGTCGTTGACGGCGCGTAGTGTTCCACGCGCGTCTCAAGGAGATGTCAGCAAACCGTAGGGGCCCAGCAGGATCCGAAGCCTACTGGTAACATCCCGCTTAAGGGCGATAGATGTCATTAAATGATTTCCCACGTAAAAAAGGCTCTCCAAAAAGAAGACCTGAGTCTCTGCAGTGACAATATTATAAAGCTGATAATGCTATACATTAACATCACATGAACCTGGCCAAATACGAGCCTGTCACCAGAAATAGCATCTAAACCTTTTCCCCTTCAATTTTCAGCTCCAATTCGTAGTGGGTTCCGTCACAAAAATCAAAGATGTCTCCTCCAAACTTGACTCCAAATTCTACGATCTCAAACGCTGAAAAGAACAGAAGAAGACGCAAGAGGGAAGTCCTCAAAGACACTGTGTCAAAGATAGAGCTAGCAGTGAAGAGCCTCAATGCTGTAGTGGCTGAAGTTCCTCTAGAAGATGGAGAACAATTTGATGATGAAGAAAGCATATTAAACACGGCTTTGGTTCTTGATAGGCTGCTGGCTGAACTTGCCAAGTAAACTACAATATGCGAAGAGATGTTCAATATATGTGCAACCTTTCAGAAGATTAAATTGGTCATGCATGAACACAAATTTCATTATATACCGTTAAATTGTAATAGCAGTGATGGACCGATGGTAACAGCCCCAACTTACAAGTCAATGATAAATGATATTTATTTTGCAAATAGGTTTTAAAAAACACTTTTACACGTCAATTTTTGTCTATTTGATCTAGATGAGGCCGGTGTTTCCTATCTGACTACCCTGAGAAGAAACACCGAAACAAAGGGGTCAGGGGTCAATCTCTTATAAAGTCCATTCAGCAAACATGTCATGGTCAAATCATATGAAAACCATAAAATAAAGTCGTGTTAATTACACCATTTCTAACTCAAGATTGGCTGGACCAATTCTAATGATCTTTGGTTGGTTGGATTCGTCTCTGCTTTGAAAAGCAGAATAACTAATCTAAAATGACGAACAGATACACGTTAAAAAAATAATCCAAATACATCAACAACTTACACCAACACATACTGTCTCAATCATTCCATCATTTGGTCAATCATTCCATCTTTTTATCAATAATAATAATAATGTTTATTTTGCCAAATAAATACTTACAACTTTTTTACACACTTGTGGTGAGGTAAGTTTTCACATAGACATTATAGTAGCAAATCAAAACACAGGCTTTGCTTGGTTTGGCTACAATGTCAAACTATAAAATCGTTAATTCCAACTTTCGGTCAATCATTCCATCATTCGGTCAATCATTTCATCATTCGATCAATCTTATGGAATGATTTCAGTGACAGTTAGGCGGTACGAAGTTCTCCCTGTCAGTTGTTCATAATATTTATGAGTAGTTCTGTCGTCCGAAAGATTGCATAGGTATTGAAGGTCACCTTGTACCTGTACCTTTTCTTGTCACCACTTTTGATTCTGGCTTTCTATTTTTCCTGTGAAGTAAATGTGATGTTATTATTATCCCAAAAAAGATTTTTTGTGACTGATTTATCTTTATTTAAGACCTGTAAATGTGAAATTATAATTTTAAATAAACAAAACAAAATGGCAGTTATTGTTTATAGTACAATAAGATCAAAGTACATTGTTATTATACATTCAATAAATTAAAATACTGTTTGCAATCATTGAAAATCTTTTTTCTTGGAATCTTATATCTATTCTATCTTAGTTATTCTTCTAGAAAATATTAGGTATATGTTATCAAATGATCGACGTAATACCTATTTACATGTTTAGAAAATAAATGTCTACTAAAAATTTACGTCGTGTTTTATTTTGAAAAAAAAAAAACGAAAAAAAAACTTTGCCTGCTGCGGTCTTCCCGTTCAATTATAATTTAGGTGTCTTCAAGGCTAGAATGAATAGGCTCTTAATAAACTAGTGCGCCTCACCATCAACGATTGCATCACTGCTTACCATCAGGTGGGATGGCAGTCAACTAGTATATAATAGATAAAAAAAAAATTGTTTCATGTTTCTTCTGGAGCAGTGACAAGGTGCACTGATATCCTGGTAAGGGTCGCGTTATTCCAATGGATGTGACCGGCATAAGACCGGCCGTTGTAGCAACACGCGCAGTGAGGCCTATAGCGTATAGCATACTGCCACGCAGCATAGTGCGAGAATGCGTGTCCTAACATTGCTTGTAAATATCTCCGTTTGTATAGAAAACACGCACAGTCCAACACACTGAAAATGCATCCACGGGCGGTCATGCAGATCACGCGCCTACATGCGGAGAAACACGTACAGTATAGCACACTGAGTCTCGTAGTACCGTGCGTGATTTTGTATGAAATGAGTGCGTGCCAGCGTGAATTGACAAAACGCACCTACGCGCGTGAGTGCGCAAAACCCGCACGATGATGCAGATCTGTATTCCCGCAAGTACGTTTTTACGCGTGGCCGTGTGATAACCGCCGTCCAGCAATGGCTGTCTGCTGCAGCCTGCTTAAGACCTAACTAACCTAAACGCTAGAGGGCGGTATTAGAAATGAAAATATGGTTATTTGTAATACAAGGGACTTCAGCAAAGAGGGCGCTGTTAATAAACATTTGCGAAGTCTATGGAAAGCGGAAAACAAGATGGCGGAATTGGTTACGTATTTTCACCACGCGTTGAAAGGTCTCCGCACAGATATAAATAGCCTAATGTACCTTCGAAGTATTGATCGTGACATGCGCACTGCGGTTAGTACTAGCGTCCTTCAATTTAGACTTCTTTGTGTCCTCAGTGTTCCACCCGACGCGGCGAGAGACGAGTCGGTTCTTCGAGCCAGATACCAGGGTCCCAGAGACCAATACAGGTAGGTGTTTCAAGTTTTCTCCCTTTATAAGTGAGCAATGGCTTTGTCCGTATTACAGTTGGATATTTTTTTAAAGACAGGACGATAATATGTGTTCTATGTATCTTATCACGTTCAGTGCGGTACGAGGTCTAATAAACCTCGTATAATATATGTTTTAATTGAGGTGTGTCCAAAAAGAACATAGTCTTTTTTTCGTTTCGTTACAGTAACTTCAATTTGGTTTAGTTTAGGAAAGAGATGAATATAACTCCAAGATTAATTCATTAAACCCCAAGCGAACGCCGGCGTCGCTCACTCATTGTCTTTCTATTGTGTCCCTAATTACGGTATTTAAAAGATTAAAACTGAATGCAATGGTGTTTTTACTTCAATACGGGCCAGACCTCGTACTACACTTGTCTAAAAAAGCTTTTAGTTTCTTAAATATTACGGGGTCTAATAAGCCCCTTGCCGCCATATTGATATTTTTTAAACGAGGTTTTAAATAGAAATAATTTGTGTATCTGGCAACGTGTTTTGTCCTGGTGCTGGAACCTATCTAGCCGTGAAGCGATTGTTCAGTAAAAGGCTGACACTCCTTACTACTATTTCTCACCTCAAAAAAAAAAATGGTCTAGTCGTGTGAAAATTATCATGTGGGCTGCTAGCGTTTTAAATGCATTTAATTCCTTAAGAGACAGCTTTAGTCCCAGCAGTGGGAACATTATAAGGTTGATTGTGCTTATGCTATTATTTGAGTTAATGATCCAACATAAGCGAGAGAGGGCGCCAGAGGGGTGTAAGAGACGCCATTTTGTGTTCTCCGCTATAGCAAGCATGGCGATTGATCTAAGGGTGAAAATTTAACACAAGGGGGAGTGAAGACACCACGTAATAAATCATTAGACGCCACCCCTGAGGAAAGTGTACGATACCAGCCCTATAATATAATTCTTCACCCTCCTGCCCTTACTATCAATTAATTTGGGGTCTTCGAATATTAGATGTCTATATATGACGTCATTTTACTTTTTGTCGTCACTGTTTTTTTTTATTTGTTTGTTGTATTCATTTGATTAAAGAGATCAAAGTGCACATGCATTGCAAATTAAAGAAATTAAGTTTACCGACATAGCTCGATGAATCGCCAAACATAAGTTAGGACTCTTTAAGTCGAGAGTGAATAGGTTTCTTCTAGGCAAGCGTGCTTCATCGTCGACCACCTCATCGCTTACCATCAGGTGAGATGGTGGTCAAACGCAAGCCTATCATTAATAAAAAAAATAAGTAGCAGTGGGCAGTGCACATTGCAGAAAAGATGGCTAATGGGGACGATAGGTTCTGGGTTTGCGGCCGCGTATCGGAAGACGCAGCGCTGAAAAGCCCCCCACAATGTGGACCGACGACCTGGTGTGGGTCGTGGTCCGAAGGACGCGAGACGCACAGGATCGGTCGTTGTTAAAAATTGTTCGTTGTTAATTCATTGTCATAATTTTCCAGATAATCCGCGGCCATCGTTGATGAATTTGGTTCTTCGAGTCGCCAATATGGGACTGGAGTCTGCTGGTGCTCCAGTTATAAACACAGGTTAGTTTTTATTTCCGTTTTACCTATTCTTTTCCACTGCTAGGGTAAGAAGTCTCCCAACTTTTTCCAGGTATTCTGTTTTCAAGCCACCTCGAACCAGCCTTTTTTTTTAAGTGGAAAATCTATCTCTGTCTTTTTCCGCTCTAGAGCGGAGCAGGTGTCAGCTTTTACTGACAAAAACCACAGCTATGTTACTCCTTCTTCTCTGCGTTCTAGGGGTTTATCTTTTCCTTCGACCCTAGTCGGCCCTGATTAAGTCCTACATTATTACTGACATCTCATAGAGGCGCGTGAAACACTACACGCCGTTGACGACTTGGGCTTTGTCTGGACGGTTGCCCGTCGTCCAGCCTCGTAGCCAAGCTATGACCATTTCGTTTTGATTCTCTTGAGTAGGCCATACCTCAGATTCCTTTGTAAACGTCATCTTCACGCTCGCGTGGTCAGAACTACGGAGGCTACTCGACGCATTCGATGCAAGTGAATCAAAACGAAACGGTCGTAACTTGGCTGATGACTAAATAGATTTTTTTTTATAGCCTTTACCACTAACTTAGCTGATGGTAAGCGACAATACAGCACACTTATCTAGAAGTAATTCTCTAAAAATCTATTTACACTTGTCTGAAATAATGGAATAGAATTTATTTCATTTCCGACACGAAAAAATTCATACAGTGAACTTATTATCTAGTGTACCCTTGCACAAGAAATTTTATATCAGAAAGCTATAGCTCATACAGCACACTTATCTAGAAGTAATTCTCTAAAATTCTATTTACTCTTGTCTTAAAGAATGGAATAGAATTTATTTCATTTCCGACACGAAAAAATCCATACAGTGAACTTATTATCTAGTGTACCCTTTGCACAAGAAATTTTACATCAGAAAGCTCTCCGCTGCGGTTCTCAGGATGCTGTTGCGACTTTCTCTCACTCTCCTGATCAGCGAAGCACTTCTTACGAACAATCACTGTTGGTACTCGGCACAAAAAACCGGCAGGGAATTCCATTTCTTAGCTGTGCGCAAAATGAATGTTTTCCTAATATTTTTTTTTTACTTATTACTTGGTTGTGCTTTTTCAGGGTCTTGGAGGAACAACTTCGACAGCACTTGTAGTCTGAAAACCGCAATGAACTCAGTGTTCCACTCTTCTCTTCTGTCCTCGACGATTTGGGCGTTCGAGGGTGTACCAGGCTCTACGCTGCAACCGCCATGTTCTTCAATAAAATATATAGCTAAGGTTCAATAGGTAAGTAAGAGATCCATTATTTTTTATTTCTTAACCTTGAAGACCTCCCATTTGTTTAATTTGACACAAAAAATCCCTTGTACCATCTTATTTGGGGTCGGCGCAACACGTTTTTTCTTCCATTCAGCTCTGTCACCCGTCACATTATCACTAAGTACCTTTTCTTTCATATCACTCTTCACACAATCCATCTATCTTTTCTTTGGCCTCCATTTCCCTCTCCACCCATCCACATGTACACTCATAACTCTTTTAGGAACTTGCATCATAAAGAAGGAATGCAAGCAAATAAGGTGGCAAAAAGCTTGAGGGAGAGGCAATCCACAGACTCGAGTTCCTGCAGGAAGTACCCTGGGCGTCAAGAGTAGCAGAGCAATCCCCGGCCATCTTATTCAATTCAATTCAATTAATTTATTTCAGGCATCTAGGCCCATATACGTTTTACACACTTTAATTAATACACTTTGAAGACAATAATAATACAATATAAGAACAACACAATAAAAATCGTTAGGATTGCATAAGAAAATGCCAAAAATTAAAAATGAAATGCAATAAAATTAAATTCATAAAGATTAAAATACATTTCATAATATTAAGTAAAAAAAAATACAATAAAATTTAAAATTCATGTCATAAAATAAAAATACAATAAAATTCATAATTCATGTCAAAATTAATGAAAAGCTACAATAATACAATAAGGTAATGTCAAAAAAAAATAAAAGTAATAAAAACCATTAAAATACAATAAAATTACACTACTGCCCAGACACTAGGAATACGCTTAGACGCGAGCTTGCTGCACACGCAGCTATAGGTAACTAGGACCACGCGTGGGCCGACAGCTTGTAGTGTTTCATGCGTACTTCAAACCACCTTCTTTACGTCGTGACCCGATCCAGTTCGTCTCACATCCATTTTCTTACATCAACCCCCACTAGGTCATCGGTGCAGAGATTTCGATCCCGATTTCCGGCCACCGTAGGCACGGGCTTGCGGACGGCGAGCAATGAGTAGGCTCGCTGTCTGACCGTCCGGTAACTGTTCGGACCGAGCCCAAGTCGTCGACGGCGCACATTCTAGCCGCACGCCTCAAGGAGTTGTCAATAACAGCAGGGGCCCAACTGGGTCAAAGCCTATTGGGGCCATGGGACTGCGTCTGAAAGGAAGGTTCGGCGGTATGAAAGGCAAGAAGGAACGGGGTGGGTTTTTTAGTTAGTAAGAGTCTGACACTATCTCCCGCTCCGCCCAAAGGCGAGGGATGTCATTTGGATGATTTTTACCCCATAAAAAGAACAGGTCTTCGGTCCACCTTGTAGGAAGCTTTCCACCGATGCGTATTCCGATAAGAAGATGAAGTTTAAGTATTTAACACTACTTCTTTCTTTTTCAGGTACTTCCTTGAAGAGCGCCGTCACACATGGGGTGTAAGTGGCTCTACCACCACCTGCAGAGTCAAAGTCAACCTCACCTGCCCGCGGTGCACCCTGCTGGAGATACCAACGAGGCTCTGACGAACCCTGATCTCCTCAACTCAACTGATGAGGAGACCAGGGTGGCAGAAGTTCTGCTAAATCTAGTAAAAATTCATATTACAATGTGATTGAATTTGTTAAGTAGGTATAGTTGGCTAAGATTTTGTATTCTTGTAGAAAAACAATGATATGTGTATTCAACACTTTTGATTTATGTAACATTTAAAATTACGATAGGATTAATTAAATATAAGTTAGGTTAAGGCAAACTAGTTTTTCATTTATTCTTACCATTTTTCCTCAATTCCATCATCGTCGGTGTCGGTCCGGACTAAGTGTTTTGCCTCGTCGTTTACGGCGTGTTCACGACTTCAGTCTTAAGACGTATAGTCACAGAGTACATTTTTATATATAGAAACGTATAGTCCCTAAAACCATCTGACCGAAATTATGTGAACGCAACTCTCGCATTCGCCTAGGCAGTAGTACGCAAATCTGTGCTTTTATTTGCGGCCAGCAGCGCCCGGAAAGCGCTATAAATCCATTTTCTCTGCAAGGTATTGATTGATATACATATGCAATATTCACTTTGAAGAATATTAAACCACCACACCATGGTTTTTACCTTAACATTTTGATAGATGGCGTTAAAAATGAATTTTCAATTTGTTCAAAATTGCCTTAGCATGTTCCTGATAGAAGTTTTAGGTAGTAATAAGATAATACCGCTAATGCCAAGAAGAGACCAACCCCATGAACTCAGGAAAAATCCTAACAGCGCGAACGCGAAATAGCCCAGCGCCATCTCTCGGGGAATTGGGTTATTAATTATTGCATAGGTACCAGAAGAAGTTTTCGGTGGTAATTTTGGATTGAGAGAACCGATTTTAATCATTCTTTTTTTGTTTGAAAGAAGATACGTTCAGGATAATAAAATATGTAAACGAATTTTAAAAAAATGCTTGCATATACGATTATACTACAAACTTAGTCCAGAAATTATTTTGTAGAACCTTTTTGTCTTTTTTGTACAAAAACTGTTCTTTCCATCAACTTCAAAATAATTTTCCTAGAAAGTCGTTATAAAGTTCTACTTTTCAGATAATTTTCATATTTTCTAAACTTATGGTTCAAAAGATAGAGGGGGGGGGGACACATTTTACCACTTTGTCGTCGTGATTGATATACATATTGGTACCAAATTTCAGTTTTCTAGTGCTAACGGTCCCAGAGATTAAGCGAGGACGGACAGACAGACAGACAGACGGACAGACGGACATGGCGAAACTATAATAAGGGTTCCTAGTTGACTACGGAACTCTAAAAACGGTTGTAACTTGGCTAAGGGGCTGTTTCCTTCATCGCGGCGGGCGCAAATGAAAACGGCTTCGTAAGTTATGCTATGCAGGATTTCGATTTTTAGTTCGTATGTGCCGTTATAGATGTCACTACCAGTCTAACACTTCCTATGGTTCCACCCCTTCCCACCATAAAAAAGGGTTGGTAGAGTCAATTGACGGTTTCCCACCAAAAAAGGTGATCTAGAGGATTTGAAAATAAAACAAAACCCAGCCTACCCACTACTTTATTACTAATAAGATAATATTAACATGAAATTGTCGTGAATTGAATTAAATATCCCTATATCCTAATTATTTTGTTGTAAGAATGAAATCTTAACCTACGCTTACTTTCATAAAATTAAATTATTCAGCAAAACTTCACAGAAATTATGGGTATCAACAATACATCATACTCAATATACCACATCTTTCATACTACGTAAGTGTATTGAAAAATGTCTTTTGATACACGTACAAACTTTCTCCACTAGTATCAAAATTCATTTCTCAACTAACCCATCCCATCTGTGAAGTTGCTTAACACCAGGTTCTTACACACAAACAGCCGTCATGGACAAAACCTTCAAGCAAAAATTGGCAATACCAACAGTGACCGTCAGCAATTCGATCTGTCTCCTCAAATAAGACAAGACCTTCGTTATTCTGGTCAAGTTTAAGGAGAATATCCAGGGGGAGTTCCACCTGAACTCTTCAAGCCGGCCAGTATTAGTTCTAGCAGTAGGTACTGGTGGAACCTGGATGATGCCCCCTTCAACATGGCCAGAGCCATTGGTGCGCGAAGGAAAACGCTGGACTAGGGTCTTAAAATGGTAAGAAGTTCTAGCATGATCACAGCCTATAGGCAAATGGTAGACTAGATAATAATGGTGATGATGGTTGGTAGTGGTAGAGCCACCCTGGTTCTGATCACAAGGGGTTGCATTTAGCGACTGCTTTACTGAAGCTCTATCAACCAGGTCAGAGAACTTGGTAGTAAAATTAGAACCAGTTGGTGCATGGTCTAATGGAGTTATGATCTGATGGCAATTGTTGCAACAGCCGCCTTGTAAATGATCGAGTAGGATCCCCTCAAGCTGGATTGATGGTTCGGTGGACCCATTAGTTGTTGGTGAGATGATGGTAGGCTGCTGTGTGTGTGATGTATCTTGAGTGCAGATGTCGACAGCAGCTGGAATACTGCTGGAGGTAGCGGGACCTGGAAAATGAAGCAAGTTAGAAGTTATTGATTGTAAAATCGTCCACCATGGAATAAGTTCCGACAAAAAACTCCAATAGATAGACATATTGTTGCATTTATCTGGACTGTAACTCCTACTGGAAAGATATCTTTTTTCTCTACAGTCTGGACTAAGCGTTTCGCCTCGTTTTTTATACCGCGTACATCGAAGGATTTTCTTCAAGGCTAGAGTGAATAGGCTCTTAATAAACTAGTGCGCCTCACCATCAACGATTACATCACCACTTACTATCAGGTGGGATCGCAGTCAAGCACTAGCTTAAATCGTATAAAAAAAAAATTGTGCGTACAACGAAAGGAGTGGAATCTCAGTCGGAGTCTGTTTCCTGTTGGCTGCAACCTAGAGATTTTTAAGCCATCCATCCATCACGCGAGCCCAGTGCGGGTTGGTGAATGTCACATGTCTTCGAATTTTTGGTTCTAGAACATGCCGGTTTCCTCACGATGTTTTCCTTCACCGTTTTGATAGCAGTGGTGATGAAATAAATTACACAAAGTAATGCGCCTGGCTGGGTTTACACTCGTGACCTACAACTCGTAAGTCTGAGCCAATACCACTCGGCCTCTGCTTTATAATAGGATTTAAAAAATTGATATCTACCTTCGTCACCAGGATGTTGCGTGCCGTAGGGCTTCCGATCCTGGAGCCCTAGTGGTGGCTCGAAGAACCAGCTTGCCATGTTGATAGCTATTATGGACGAGCGGGTGGAACTGCTCGTCTTATTTAGACCTGAAACATGAGAATGATATTTCAGAAAGTCGCTTAAACAAGATTAGTTTTAGTAAATACGATACCCGAAGCACGTGTCTAATTTTGTTACGTAAAGAATCTACTCGTATGTACAAAATTCATAATGTATCATGAAAAATCACAAAGTTATAAGCTTGTTATATCAGCAAAAGTACATAGTCACCAGGCCTGAGGGACTAACCCCCTCTTAGGCGGAGCGGGAGATAGTGTCAGACTCTTACTGACTAAAAGACCCACCCCGTTCCTTGTAGCCTTCATACCGGGGCTCGAGCGCCCTTTCGGATAACCCTGGCCCCAGTAGGCTTCGGCCTGGCTGGGCCCCTGCTGTTGCTGACCACTCCTTGAGGCGCGCAGGAACAGTGCGCGCCATCGACGACTTGGGCTAGGTTCGGACAGTTACCAGTCGGCCGGACAGCGAGCTACCCATTGCTCACTGTCCGCAAGCCCATGCCTACGGTGGCAATGAACACGATGACTACCTAACCTTCCCGACCTTTGTGTCGTCAAACTGAGTATGGTGTAAAAGCTTGTTGGTCTCTATGCAATCCAAGTAATCTATGAAATATTCGAGTAAATCACGGAATTACCGAATTCCAACAAAGTTTTCTGGCGTTCTCGCGTTGAATTGCGTTAATGAAGCTACAAGCTTTTAAACCATGCTCGATATTGACGATGGGTGAGGGAAAGGAGCCTCTAAAATAAATAAATAAACTATTATACTGACCTCTAAGCCTTGGGTGCTCGGTAGAAATTCAAAGTTTCAGAAAAACTCAACCAGCAAGGGAGCGGTCGGGCGATGCACTGAGATGAACAAAGGAATACCCTAGAAACTGCACAGCGCAGGTGCAGATCAATACTTCGTATGGCATATAGGTACATATAGCTGTACGGATATAGGTGGGTTCTATGAATATTCTAGAGTGTGTGATGCTGTAAAAGGCGTAATAATAATGTAATATAAAAAAAGACGTGTGGCACTCGGGGACTGCCGCCGTAAAGCTATTGCATAGCATTTTTTATCAACTTATGCAATTATAATTATTAATTTATTTTATTTATGCAGTATTTTTTTTTCTTTGATATTAATTGAAGTTACACTTTTTGAGCGTGGTGACCGATAAGACAACAAATGAGTGGGGGTGTTAGGTTATTTTCGTTACGGAATTTCTGGATTTGGTCTCCACGCTCAAGGGCCGCGATAGAAGCTATGCAATAGCTTAATATAATATAATATTCCACAACTATCACACAACGCCGTCTAGTCCCAAGCTAAGCAGAGTTATTGTTATGGGTACTAGACAGCTGATAAACATACTTATATATTTCTAAATACATACATATTATAGATAAAGAAGAACGGTCACGTCCCATATAAAAAAAACCCAGACCCGACAGAAAAGTGACATATCTCAGTTTTTTTGTTATTATTTATATAATCATATTATATAGTTTTTATATTCGAAATCAATGGCTAACACCAAAATATTGCCTTATGTTTTCGTTCAGGGTTTACACTAAAAAAATACAAAATGCCTACTTATCTACACAATTCGTAATGAATGTAACTAAATGACGATAAATAGTTATGGGATGTATCCAGGAGACCTGGAGATACAGCTGTATTATATAATTTTTGAACTCCGAGTACAACATTCAACTTAGGATTTTTTTTTAAGGTGGTTTAAAATCATCTAATGACATCTCTCGCCCTTGGGTGGAGCGAGAGGGCGTGTCAGACTCTTACTGACTAAAAAATTCCACCCCGTTCCTTTTTGCCTCTGGTACTGGGGTCAACGAATTAGTGGAATAATCCGATCTGAATCATCGAATATGACGATTTTAATTAATCCTAAGTTGAGGGCGAATCCAGAAGGGCATGCTCTGACCCCAGTACCAGAGGCAAAAAGGAACGGGGTGGATTTTTTTAGTCAGTAAGAGTCTGACACGCCCTCTCGCTCCACCCAAGGGCGAGAGATGTCATTAGATGATTTTAAACCACCTTAAAAAAAAAAATCCTAAGTTGAATGTTGTACTCGGAGTTCAAAAATTATATAATACAGCTGTATCTCCAGGTCTCCTGGATACATCCCATAACTATTTATCGTCATTTAGTTACATTCATTACGAATTGTGTAGATAAGTAGGCATTTTGTATTTTTTTAGTGTAAACCCTGAACAAAAACATAAGGCAATATTTTGGTGTTAGCCATTGATTTCGAATATAAAAACTATATAATATGATTATATAAATAATAACAAAAAAACTGAGATATGTCACTTTTCTGTCGGGTCTGGGTTTTTTTTTTGCCTGTTCTTCTTACACCCAGACACAGAATAAATGATTATGCTAATCACACAAACATTTGTCCTGGGTGGGAATCGAACCTTCGACCTCCAGCATAGTAGTCGGGGTCACTGACCACTACAAGAACAGGCCAGTCAAATAATGGAACTAGTAATAATGGTGGAGGTAGTAGTAATTGTTATTTATTAAGCTATTGCATAGCTTCTATCGCGGGCCTTGAGCGTGGAGACCGAATCCAGAAATTCCGTAATGAAAATAACCTAACACCCCCCACTCATTTGATTTTTGAGCGTGGTGATCGATAAGAAAAAAAATGAGTGAACAATCAATCAAAATTCAATTCAATGTGTGAAAGTGTAACTTCGATTAATATCAAAGAAAAAAAAAACAAAGGAAAAAAAATACTGCATAAATAAATAATTATAATTGCATAAGTTGATAAAAATGCTATGCAATAGCTTTACTGCGGCAGTCCCCGAGTGCCACACGTCTTTATTTATTTCTTTTACAGGTACTCTCTGCACTAACAGTCGAAACCAATACGTGCAGAGAGTCATTATTTAGCGGCTCCGGGCAAAAATAATTAGCGCCGCCTTTTACATACAAAAAACTATACAAGGCCTTATAATGTTCCCACTGCTGGGACTCAGGCCTCCTCTCTAGGAGAGGGAATGGTCCTTAATCCACCACGCGGGTCCAGTACGAGTTGGTTAATGTGTCTTTGAATTTTGATTCTAGGATCTGCGATTTCCTCACGATGTTTTCCTTCGCCGTTTTGAGAGCAGTGGTGATGAAATAAATTACATAAAGTAATGCGCCTGGCTGGGTTCGAAACCACGGCCTACACACTCGTAAGTCGCGGTAGTTACCACTCGGCGACCACTGCTCGCTTTCGATGAATACTTATATTATAATTTTGTGAGAATGATGTGTATGTCACATAAAACATATATTTCAACACTCTCAAGGGATTCAAAATTCATAGGATACTTCCAGTTGACCCAGAATCCCGATTTTTGGTATTATAAAGCAAAGTTTCATAGCATATGTATAGGGAAAAATCAGAAAATGACATTCCACTACCTTCGTTGACAAATCTTTCACAATTCAAACTGCACGTTTGTGGAATGCATTACCCTTAGAAGTAAGGCGTGCTGAAACGCTACCAACATTTAAAAAGATGGTAAAGGAGCATTACCTTTCTCTTTGATATATTTTTCTTCTCCTGGTTCAACTATATATTTCATTTTTTTTTTTTTTTTGTATTGTATGTATGTATTTGTGTTAATGTATCTTGTTAGTATTATATCTGATGTTTGTACACTGACAACCCTTAATCTATCTCCTGTATCTCAGTCCATCCTAAGGTTGTCTGTAAGAGATCGCCCTGTGCGATAAGACCGCCCATTGTGCACTTATTCTTTTAAATGTTTGTCCTGTATTTTTGTTTATTTGGTGTACAATAAAGATTATAATAAAAAAATAAATAAATAAAATTTGTAGAAACGTCACAAAAAAAATACGCTATGGATGTAGATAAATTTTATACATTAAAATTGCGTTTAACTTGATATATTACTTAGGCTTTGTTTCATTGCAATCGGTTGACAATATCGAAAGATATACTACATTCATTGACTGTTAGGCGTCACGAAGTTCGCTGGGTGAGCTACTCGGAAATATTTTTAAATCAAATCAAATCACTTTTATTCAATACACTTACTCGAAAATTGTCTCTTAACTCAATACGAATAGGTTCAATATGGCATGTTTATCACCCTCGTGTTTTTTTTTTATCATAACAAGAGCTTTTTTCATTCCTATTTCGTCACGGTCAACCGTAATTATTTTTTTTTTTAGCAAAGAGGTGGATATTTTACAGACTACCCCGTGTATTATTTTAAGCTCTTATCTATCCTAAGGTTGTCTGGAAGATATCGCTTTACATATAATAAATACTTGCGACAGCCTGCTGCCATCTAAATCAAAACTAAAATGTATGGAAACTTTGGAACATTGTCTGCAGTACCAAATGAACAAAAATACATCGTAATTTTTCAGAGGAATTAAGTATTTCTTCGTAAGTGTGTTAAAAAACGTCGTTTGATACAAGTGGAGATTTATCACTGCAGCACTCGGCTCCATAACACCCTCGCTTATACGGCTCGTGTGAATTTCACCTCGGTTGCAATGACAAACTTTCCCCACTTGTATCAAAATGTACTATTATATCCGGAATCGTATCTGCCCATCCTAACCTATGGTGCTCAGACCTGGCCGCTCACCGAATTGCAGAAGTTTTGCCTTGGGGTTTGCCAAAGAGCGCGCAGTCACTACACATATTCAAAAAACTTGTGAAGGAATATTACTTGTCCTTGTAAGTTTGTTTCGTTTTTAGCTGTATTAATTGTAGTTGTCACTTGTTTTCTTGCCAATATAATTATTATTTAGTATGTATGTATTTAAGTATGTATTTTAGTGTTAAGTATAGTACTTTGTTTGTTTTTTTTTCTTCTTCATCAATAATTGTTTAACTTGTTTTGTAATGCACCATGTGCAACCCCATTTTATGTCAAGTCAATCTCTTTCCATACCAGGTTGCCTGGAAGAGATCGCGGAATGCGATAAGGCCGCCAATTGTATGTTCTAAATATAAGGCTCAAATGTGTAATTTATTATTTTGGTGTACAATAAAGGATACATAAATAAATAAAGAGCTATGAAGCGCAGCATTCTGGATGTAAATCATATGACATCCTTTCGGTGTTTTACAGATTGCATTTTGGAGAGTGTGCGCAGGAATTGCATGACTTGATTCTGCCATCTCATTTCTACCATCGGACAAACCGACGTACGGCGAGTATCCACCCTTATTTCGTTGAAACCTCTACGGTCCGGACTAAGCATTTCGCCTCGTCATTTATACCGCGTACATCGAAGGACTGGAACAATTTGCCTGCTGCGGTCTTCCCGTCCGATTATAATTTAGGCGTCTTCAAGGCTAGAGTGCTCTTAATAAACTAGTGCGCCTCACCATCAACGATTGCATCACCGCTTACCATCAGGTGGGTCTGCAATCAAGTACTAGTTTATAACAGATAAAAAAAAGAACAGACCGAGCTCGGAGTAACACGCTGCGCTTCAAAACGGGTATAATAGAAGTGGGCAAAAAGGCTACCAGGCTTAAAGGGGACTGGAAGGGTCACGTCAGCCGCATCAACAGTGACTGCTAGGCAAGTTTCGCTACGCAGTGGGCACCTGCAGAGGAAAAACGCCGTCGATTCCACCCTAGAAAGAGATGGCGAGATGATCTGGACGCATATCACGGAGACTAATTCGAGATGGCTGGCGCGAGAGAAGAATGTCTGGAAGGATTTGGGGGTGGCTTTTGCCCAGTAGCCCGATTCACATAATGAAAACTGTAACGATATCGTAGCGATTTAGTCGTTTAGACCATTTCCGTATTCACATAAATCAATCGAGTTTGAACGACACCGATTTTAAAGTCGTTTGAAATTAATCGATTTAAAAAAAAATACTGTATTACATTATCCTGGTAGAATACTTATAAATGTAACTGGGAATAAGTCGACAGATCGAATACCGCTTTTGGATAGGACTTCGATCGAACGACTATAAAACTTCAACGATATTTGGCTTGTTTGATTTTACGTGAATCAGGCTACAGGAGTCGGACAGTAATGACTATGAAAACCAAAGGCTTATTTCCAAAACTGGTCTAATATTATCTCTTTAAATCCGTATACGAATCTAAGTCTGAAATTTCATAGCCATAACATCCATATGCTGCCGTTCTCTAACTAAAAAGCAGCTAAGTTACTTAGAAAACAAAGCACTTAGCTGCTTTTTAGTTAGAGGACGGCAGCATGGTGTATATTACATTCAATACTGTGTAATTAATCAAAACTAGTTGACAGTAAACCTTTTTCTTTCTAATAACGGCGTTATCGCCGCCGCCGTCGCCGGGATTCTGATCCCGATTTCCGGCCAACGTAGACGCGGGCTTGCGGACAGTGAGCAATGGGTAGCTTGCTGTCCAGCCGTCCGGTAACTGTCCGGACCAAGCCCAAGTCGTCGACGGCGCGCGCTGTTCCCGCGCGCCTCAAGGAGTTGTCAGCAACAGCAGGGGCCCAGCCGGGTCGAAGCCTACTGGGGCCAGGGTTATCCGAAAGGGCGCTCGAGCCCCGGTATGAAGGCTTGAACGAACGGGGTGGGTCTTTTAGTCAGTAAGAGTCTGACACAATCTCCCGCTCCGCCCAAAGGCGGGGGATGTCAATGCATGATTTTTTCTCACCATAAAAAAAAAGTCTGAAATTTCATAGCCATAAAACATCCATGGTGTATATTACAGTCAATACTGTGTAAGTAATTAATCAAAACTAGTTAACAGTAAACCTCTTCCTTTCTAAGGTATTATAAAACTTGCTTCTACCAGTGACTTCGCCCGCGTGATAGTAGAAAAAAAACGAGCAAGTGCGAGTCGTATTCGCGCCCTGAGGGTTCCGTACAAACTTCTTCTTCTGAGTCGGTAAACTCTTGCCAGAGTGGTCGTGATCATCACTGTGAATCATGATAAGTGATCATCCTTGTAATGCGGCGCCATTCATCGCGGACTGCAGCTTTCTGGGTACATTCATAAACCGAGCACTTAGTTGCGGCCTTGATCTGGTCTGTCCATCTCATTGGTGATCTACCACGTGGCCTGGTGCCCTCAACTTTGCCCTGCACTACGAGACGCTCTATAGAGTCATTACTGCGAAGCGATACATGGCCGAAGAAGGTCAAAATGCGCGACTGCACTGTGAATGATAGGCGCTGTCTGACGCCGAGTTCTTCGAGAGCGAAGAGGAGTGGCAGGCGGTCGCCGACTTCTGCGAAGCAGTAATGCTCGCTAAGGAGGAGGCCGACCGCATCAGACAACGGCGCTTTCGCCGCCGCCGCCGGGATTCCGATCCCGATTTCCAGCCACCGTAGGCGCGGGCTTGCGGACAGTGAGCAATGGGTAGCTCACTGTCCGGCCGTCCGGTAACCGTCCGGACCAAGCCCAAGTCGTCGACGGCGCGCGCTGTTCCCGCGCGCCTCAAGAAGTTGTCAGCAACAGCAGGGGCCCAGCCGGGTCGAAGCCTACTGGGGCCAGGGTTATCCGAAAGGGTGTTCGAGCCCCGGTACGAAGGCTAGAAAGAAAAGCTAGAAGAAAGAACGGGATGGGTTTTTTAGTCAGTAAGAGTCTGACATTATCTCCCGCTCCGCCCAAGAGCGGGGGTTGTCATAAGATGATTTTTCCCATCGAAAAAAAAAAAACGCTGAGTTCTTTTAATATGGAATCATTCTTACGAAACTCTGTTCACGATACTCACAACGTAAAAACTTATGTACGTATGTAAAAAGTTCAATTCCTAGTTGGAGACTCGGAGTTTTTTTCCAAATCGCAAAAAAATAAAAATTGTGACGTAACAACAAATTTTGTTTTCAGATTTAATTATAATAATATTCCACAACCATCACACAGCGCCGTCTAGTCCCAAGCTAAGCAGAGCTTGTGTTATGGGTACTAGACAACTGATAAACATACTTATATATTTCTAAATACATACAAACACATAAGATAAATTACACCCAGACACAGAACAAATGATCGTGCTCATCACACAAACATTTGTCCTGGGTGGGAATCGAACCCACGACCTCCGGCATAGCAGTCAGCGTCACTAACCACTAGACCAACAGGCCAGTCAAAGATTTATTCCTATACTTGTGTTATAAGAGCTTACTGTAGACATAATTTCAAAATTCTGCGTCAACGGGAAATACTCTAGAATATTCATTCTCTTGAGAGCGCCGAAGTATAAGTTTTTTATATTGACATAAACGGCTGTATCTTTTTTTTTCGTCAACTTATCAGTTTGAGTTTTTCACTGCTTCAAGGGACCGCAGGCCTCAGTATATGATTTTAATTTCAACTCGATATCTCCTCGTGTTCCCGAGATGAAGGGTTTTGACAGACAGGCAGACAAACGGACTTCAAAGTGGTTCTACAAGGGTTCTGTTTTTTCCTTTTGATTTACGGAACCCTAAAAATAGAGACCGAAATGTAGTCTTTAAGGCTTATAGTCCCTTAAATAACTGGCCGAAATTAAATAGTCACTACTCTCGTACCCCTAGGGCGACAGTACGACTATCTGTTCATTTGTTTGCGGCCAGCTGCGCCCGGACAGAGCCCCGCTGACTTTTAAATCCATTTTCTTTGCGAAATATTGATTGATTTACATATGCTATGTGTACTTTGAAGATTTAACCACGATTTTATATGTGTAAAAATGTTTTTAAAAATCCAAGCCGTTTCGAAGTAGTAGGGAAAAGTTGCGAAATTAAATTTTTTAATGTAATATTTTTTTAGACATAAGTATTAATCGCACTGTGTTGCCTGTGGTCGTATGGTGCAATATAGACTAGACATACATGACCTGGCGTGGAAACTATTTTTATTTTATTTTTTGTATCTTCAGGCAGAATCAAAATTGAAAAAAAAAATTGTTGAAATGAATAGGCTCTTAATAAACTAGTGTGCTATCAACGATTGCATCGCTGCTTACCATCAGGTGGGATCGCAGTCAAGTACTAGTTTATAAAATATTAAAAAAAAAAAAAAAAATTTGATAATGTTGGTCATGAATCAATAATAAACGTATATTTTTATCAAACGTTACCGTTATCGGGGAGTTACTGTTTTATAGCACTTTTCGGGCACTTGGGCCTTAAGTCAAGTTTAAATGAATTACTCTTCGTGCCCCATCTCGCTCATCGACGCTTTCCATCAGGTGAGACAGCGGTCAAGCCCGAGTCTTACAACAGTAACAAAAGGGACAGAATCTTATCCTAAACATTCCTAATTCACTCCCCAAATATGTAGTTACCCTTAGAATAATTTAATAAATTTATTAATAAAAAATTTGCCGCCATCTTCTATTCTATCCATACAACAATGGCAAAACAAAATGGCGTGTCGCTGCATTATGTACACACCCCCATAGCGTAAAACCTCCCCCTTCGGATTTCACTACCCGCCTGGGATCGATCCTCTTCCTAACTACAAGGTGTAAGGGACACGGCGCGCACTGTTCCCACGCGGCTCAAGGAGATGTCAGCAACAGCAGGGACCCAGTCGGATCGAAGCCTACTGGGGCCAGGGTTATCCGAAATGAAACTCGAGCCCCGGTATGAAGGCTAGAAGGAATAGGGTGGGTCTTTTAGTCAGTAAGAGTAACACTATCTCCCGCTCCGCCCAAGAGCAGGGGTTGTCATTGGATGATTTTTCCCACCATAAAAAAGGTGTATGGGACAACCCTCCACAAACTTTAAGGGCTTGCTCAGTAGACGAAGCTGAACAACCTTCCACAAGGAGTTTTTTTCGGAAAGTAGTATTTGGAACAAATGTTTTAATTGATTGATAAAGACAGGGTGATGAGTTGATAAGGTAATGATGACAGGATGATAAGGTGTTGAGATAATGACAGGATGACGAGGTGATAAGGTAATGATGACATGATGATTAGGTGACGAATACTGATAGCAGGAATCATCCTACTTTCATCAGGTTAAGAGATAATGATGACAGGATGATCAGGTGATGAGACAATGATGACAGTATGATAAGGTGATGAGACAATGATGACAGGATGATAAGGTGATAAGGTTATTGAAATAAAACAACAATTTCCTTAACCTAACTTAAATCTAATCTTATATTTAACTCAATGTTGGTACAATTAGCATATGTATGACCTATGTACCTATTCGCATCATTTTTATACTTAGTATCGTGGAAATAAAGGTTATTTTTATATAAATTGGTATCAAAATCTACGTTTACACACAACATCAACTACACATAGAATTGTAAACATTGTAACACTATGTTATAGACACGCTACATATACGCTGCATATACTACAGCATGTCTGCGTCTACCAGGAGACCAGGGGTCGCCAGAGCCTCGTTGGTGTCTCCAGCAGGGTGCACCGCGGGCAGGTGAGGTTGACTTTGGCTCTGCAGGTGGTGGTAGAGCCACTTACACCCCATGGGTTTAGGGTTAAGTTGGATCCTGTGAGAAGTGGTAGGTGAGTATTGTCGCTTGATGAACTGGTCTCTGAAAAGTAACAAAACAAAATGATCATATTTCAATGCCTCGTATAACAAAGATCTACTCTTAAACTTAGTGTTAGTACCATATAATAATCCTGGGTTTGCGGATGAGGAGCAAAAGGTAGGTTCAGTAAATGTCCGGACCGAGCCCAAGTTGTGGTGTTCAAAGCGCACCTCAAAGAGATGTCAGCAAAACAGTAAGGGCTTAGCAGGGAAAAAGCCTAAAGGGGCCATGAATCGACTTCTGAAAAGGTTATCCATGGTGCAACTGGAGGAACATAGATCTTGTTCAGTAAAAGTCTGCCACACCCTTTCGCTCCGCCCTAGAGCGGGAGGAAGTCATTAGATAATTTCTGACCTAAAAAAAAAGTTCACCTGTATTTGGGTCGGAAGTGATTTGAAGATTTTCCTACATAAAAAACCCCCGGTCATTATCATCATCATTTTGGCCAAAAGATGTCCATGTTAGACATAGGCCTCCCCCAAGTGTGGCCACAACGACCAGTCCTGTGCCGCTCGCGTCCGATCGGATTCCCGCGACCATCACCAAGTCATTGGTCCACCTTGTGACAGGCCTTCCAGCGCTGCGTCTTCCAGTATAAAAACCCCTGTATTTGCAATTTATTTTAAAGACTTCTAAGACAGTTCTGATACTCAGATGCACCCACCTGAGCAATAGTAAATTACTACTGGAACACCTACCTTCAATTTTATCTGCAGCCATCTCCAGTAATGAACGTCTGTCCAGCATGAAGACCTGGTAACAGCTCGTAGTACCAACGCGTACGCTGAAGCCATAATTGCTTGCAAAGTCGAGTGGTTAGAGCTGCTCATGACTCCATAGACCTGAAAATGACCACAATTTTTGTATCTCTTTCAATGTATAAAATAGATAATATAGATTCTGTGACTAGAGGATAGAACAGTGTCTTAAAGTCGCGAATCGTTGGTTGAATTCCGGACGAAACAAAGATTCCTAAGTTTTAATCCCGAATGCAGAGAGGGTTTTATATATTTAACTCTCAAGTACTGTGATAATTTTAGTCGTTTGGTATAATTGGACGATCTTATAAGTATAGTGATGTTATAAATACTGAATACTACACCATTCTATAGCTATAAGAATAAATGACCGCTTGGGGGGCTCCCCTAGTCAAATCACAACCGTTTCCCTTGCGCCGAACGCTTCGAGTTGGCCGCGCCGCCAATTCTTTTGTTCTGACCACGTGTCTGACAAGTTCAAAATAATTTTCCTAGAAAGTCCTTATAAAGTTCTACTTTTCAGATTTTTTTCATATTTTCTAAACTTTATGGTTCAAAAGTTAGAGGGACACACACATTGTTTTTTACTTTTGGAAATTATTGACATTATCAAAAAATGATTTTAGTAAACCCCTATTCATTTTTAAATACCTATCCAACAATATATCACACGTTAGAGTTGAAATTAAATAAAAAATCTCTTCCCACTTTACATATAGGGGGGCTACCGTAATAAAACCATTTTTTTCCAATTTTTATTTTACCACTTTGTTGGCGTGATTGATATACATATTGGTACCAAATTTCTGCTTTCTAGTGCTAACGGTCACAGAGATTAAGCGAGGACGGACAGACAGACAGACGGACAGACAGACATGGCGAAACTATAAGGGTTCCTAGTTGACTACGGAACCCTAAAAAGAGGTATTGAAAGCCTTACCTTTGATTCTGAGGATATGAATAGGGCTCCAGAAGCCCGGAGCCCCCGTGGCAGCTCGGAGCAGCAACACGCGATGCACGCCAGACGGCTGGTGACGCACTGCGGCGTTGCACAAAGCAAGTCTGGTCTAGACCAGCTAGTGCACTGCGCAGGTCTGAGCCGCGATCAATACTGCGATGTAGGGTGTGACTACAGGGTGTGGCGATGCAATCCTAAATTACCGCACTTATACAACACTAGCCCGCAGATTTTAAGCTTTTGCATAGCTTCTATCGCGGGCCTTGAGCGTGGAGACCGAATCCAGAAATTCCGTAACGACAATAACCTAACACCCCCCACTCATTTGTTTTCTTATCGGACACCACGCTCAAAAAGTGTAACTTCAATCATTATCAAAGAAAAAAAAAGCATAGGAAAAAAATACTGCATAAATAAAATAAATAAATAATTATAATTGCATAAGTTGATAAAAAGGCTATGCAATAGCTTTACCGCGGCAGTCCTCGAGTGCCACACGTCTTTTTTTTCTCTCTTTATATATTATCAGGGACTTTTACACGGACGTGTATGCCAGTCCCATCATACATTATACTATACATTATCTAACTACAACGTAACCTAGTGAACATAAATACTTTGGAGGCAGCCTCCGAATTAGGTGTAGATGAAAGATAATGAAATACATCTACATCATACATATTTAATTTTAAATCCTTAAATAATTATACTCGGTCAGACTGAAATCTGGCACATTCCAACAGTAAGTGTACTACATCTTCCGGTGTTCTACATACATCACAATTTGGTGGGTCGGTTTTTTCATTAAAAATTCAAATTGTGTTCAGATCGATGTCTGTGCGCGATCACAACCGCAGCCCGCAGCTTTACCCGCGTATATAAACTTACTATAGCCTCAGGAATAAAGCAGCTTTCTATCGGTGAAAAAAATTTAGCAATCGGACCAATACCTCCTACAAACTCTCCTACTAACAAAAAACCGGGCAAGTGTGAGTCGGACTCGCCCATGGAAGGTTCCGTAGCAGGAAGTAACATAATATAAAAGTTCTTGTAGTTCGTTGTAACTTTGATCGATGTTTTAATAATAGTGTATTTTTTTAGATTTATGACGTATTAAAAAAAAACTACTTACTAGATCACGTTCAAACCAATTTTCGTTGGTAGTTTACATAGTAATGTACATCATATATTTTTTTTAGTTTTATCATTCTCTTATTTTAGAAGTTACAGGGGGGGGACACACATTTTGCCACTTTGGAAGTGTCTCTCGCGTAAACTTAGACAATTTAGAAAAAAAATATATTAGAAACCTTAATATCATTTTTGAAGACCTATCCATAGATACGCCCACACGTACGGGTTTGATGAAAAAAAAAATTTGAGTTTCAGTTCTAAGTATGGGGACCCAAAAAATTTATTGCTCTTTTTCTATTTTTGTGTGAAAATCTTAAACCGGTTCACAGGATACATCTACTTACTAAGTTTCAACAGTATAGCTCTTATAGTTTCGGAAAAAAGTGGCTGTGTCATACGGACGGACAGACAGACAGACAGACATGACGAATCTATAAGGGTTCCGTTTTTTGCCATTTGGCTACGGAACCCTAAAAAGAATACAAACTTTAACTCTTTATTATTTTAGTGTAGATTATTTTTAGTACATGCGAAATATGAACATAGTTTGTTCAGAATCAGTAACTGAATGGATTCCAATAGTTTTTACACCATGTTATATCATCATCTTCCTGCCCTAGTCCCGTTTTATTTGGGGTCGGCGCAACACGTTTTTTTCTTCCATTCTGTCCTGTCACTCGTCACGCTATCACTAACTCCCTTGTCTTTCATATTTATTTATTTATTTATTTAAACTTCATGTACAATAGTGGTACATAGGCGGACTTAATGCCACAAGGCATTCTCTACCAGTCAACCTTTGGGTTAAAAAAGACAACACTGTGGTAGGTTTGCACAATAAACAAATACATAATAACAAATAGTTCAAATGGAAAAATATAAAATAAGTTATATCGCTATCGTTAGTCATATCGCTTCTCACACAATCCATCCGTCTTTTTTTGGCATCCCTCTTCCCCTCCATCCATCCACATGTAAACTCATAACTTTTTTAGCAACATGCGTTTCATCCCTCCTTTTCACATGACCAAACCAAGACAAACGATTCCCTTTCAATTTCTCAGTCACTGGCGTTACGCACTTTCCCAAAAATATTTAAAATGGTCATAGGATGCACACCACCGACCCTAAGTACAACACAGATCACGGCAGGCCATAACGGGTATTAGACGCCAGAAAACAGCAGGAAGCAAGTGCAAAACAGCCCTCAGTTGCCTGGAGGCCCGGTGAGCATGTATTTATGTCGCCAACCAGGGCCTCAAGTCTACTATTACAATGATGTCAGAATGGTCTATCATTGATTTCATAATAGTTGATTTTGACAAGTTTTGGTAGGCTCAGGCGCAAAACGTCTCTTTCGCAAAATGTCCCCTGGTCGTAATACGTCTCTTTCGCAGAATGTCTCTTTCGTAAAATGTCTCTTTCGCAAAATGTCTCTTTCGTAAAATGTCTCTTTCGCAGAATGTCTCTTTCGCAAAATGTCTCTTTCGCAAAATGTCTCTTTCGTAAAATGTCTCTTTCGCAGAATGTCTCTTTCGCAAAATGTCTCTTTCGCAAAATGTCTCTTTCGTAAAATGTCTTTTTCGCAAAATGTCTCTTTCGTAAAATGTCTCTTTCGCAGAATGTCTCTTTCGCAAAATGTCTCTTTCGCAAAATGTCTCTTTCGCAAAATGTCGCGCCAGGGACTTAAGAATAAAATTTTGATTTTCAAAACAAAAAATCATTTATTAAAATTATAGTGCAATTATGATGTTAAAATTTTGGTACTTAAATTTATTTAAGAATGTATTCCAAATAAAAACAATATCAATAGGTATCAAACATTTTACACACATTCAAAATTTAGATCAAAAGAATTAATACTGTTAGTAAACATATCCACAGATAATATAATAGGAGCTATTACTAATAGTAACTAAACATTAACTAAGTATTGCAAATGAAAATATTTTTTATACCATTTTTAAAATGATTAAAAAAATATGTATTTAATATTAAAATGTCAAATAAATAAATTTTGGCATTATAATTTGGGCCCGCGTGGTGGAATACGGCCCATAACTTTTCCTAGAGAGGAGGCCTGAGTCCCAGCAGTGGGAACATTAAGGCTTAGTCCCTTGAACCATCTGACCGAAATTATGTGGACGCAACTATCGCACTCGCCTAGGCGGCAGTACGCAAATCTGTGCATTTATTTGCGGCCAGCAGCGCCCGGAAAGGGCTTATAAAATCGGCAGTGTTGTCTTAACAATAATTATTGTTACATTATAATTATAGCAATTTTTAAATAAATAATTATAATTTAAACTGAGTGACATAGGCTATATTTTATGTACCTACGCGAGTGAAGCTTCGGGCAAAAGCTAGTAATTAATAAACTTAAATGAACCTTACTTTACCTTAATGCACCGCGAGTTGACCGCTTTTTAGGGTTCCGTAGTCAACTAGGAACCCTTATAGTTTCGCCATGTCTGTCTGTACGTCTGTCTGTCTGTCCGTCCTCGCTTAATCTCTGTGACCGTTAGCACTAGAAAGCTGAAATTTGGTACCAATATGTATATCAATCACGCCGCCAAAGTGGTAAAATAAAAATTGGAAAAAAAGGTTTTATTAGGGTAGCCCCCCTATATATAAAATGGGAAGTGTTTTTTTTTAATTTCAACCCTAACGTGTGATATATTGTTGGATAGGTATTTAAAAATGAATAGGGGTTTACTAAAAACATTTTTTGATTATATCAATGGTTTCGGAAATAATCGCTCCAAAAGAAAAAAACAATGTGTCCCCCCCCCCCACTAACTTTTGAACCATAAGTTTCGAAAATATGAAAAAAATCTGACAAGTAGAACTTTATAAGGACTTTCTAGGAAAATTATTTTGAACTTGATGGAAAGAACAGTTTTTGTACAAAAAAGACAAAAAAGTTGTACAAAATAATTTCTGAACTAAGTTTGTAGTATAATCGTATATGCAAGCATTTTTTTAAACTCATTAGTTACACTTATTGTGACGGACGGGAAACTACGGAATCCTACTCTGAGCGTGGCCCCACACGATCTTGGCCGGTTTTTTTTTAGTAGTAACAGATTGAAAAGCATTTTTCAAACATAGTCAGTCTTGAAAACTATATACTTGGTAAATGATTGTAAATAATATTCGACATGCAGCTATAGGTAGCTACATTTTTATTAAAAATATTGGTCTTACTGGTGGTATTCGATTTCTGTCCCGTGTTCAACAGTTTGGCTTGTCAGTAATCTTATCGAATAAATTGCAGTATTTTTCTTAACAAAAACACACATTTCAAAAATATACGTACAGTATATTTTTGAGTACGTACAGTATATTTTTGACATCGAAGCACAAACGAATACCATGGATCCAAAACATGATTCTGGACACCCACAATTGGAATTTTTCTTCGGTTTTTTCCAATTTTTTTTTTTTTAATTCTTACATTTAAACTGTATAAAATCGTTATATTAACTTTTTTGTCAAAAAAAAATGTATTACTTTTAAAATTAAAAACGTCATCGAGTTGATTAAAATAACGACTTTATGTTAACTTATTAATGATCGAAAAAAAATAAGTATTTTTATTTTACTCTACGTAAACAAACAAACTTAATCTATTTATACTAAAACCTAAATAAATACCTAACGTACATAAATAAAATACAAAAACACAAAGTGCACTCAGGCGTCGAAGTACTCCTCCACATCGCTGTCATCCGGGAATGTGCCCAGAAGACTGGCAGCATTACCACGATTTTATCTACCACGGTGACTTTTTAATTATTACATTTTTAAATATCATTTTTTTTTTAACTTAATATATCATCGAGGCAGGTTAGAATAACGATTTTACAGAGTTACAATTTAAAAAGTATTTCAACCCCAAGCGAACGACGCGACGGCATTCGCGCGTGATTCCGCACCATTTGGTTGAACACTATTATTATTAAAAGTCCACGTAGATTATTAAAATTTTAAGCGTTTATTTATTGGTTATGTATCTAACAATGTAAATAAGAAATTCTTTATAAAGTAGACTGTAAATTTCGAAAATAAGCAACCCTTTCTATCTATCCGTATTTATACTTATTTAAATGCTTGGGTTCTCAGGGGTTTATGAAAAATTTGACAAAAAAATTCCACCATATTTGTGCATGGATGTCAAAGACACCATGTATAAACATGACAAAGTTAGAACTTCAAGTTTTTGAAAAAATGTGTAACAGTTATCTAAAAAGTGAGCTTCCACAAATGGCTCGAATACAGTTTTTGTTAAACTTAAAAACTCTGTCAAAATCTAATGAGTTTATAGTCTGTCTAAAAAGTCAACCGACTTAGGAATTTTGTATAATATTTAATCATTTAAAAAAATCTTATATTCGATTCTTTTTATAAGGTTCTTCTAATAGTAAATAATGATCTCTATCTCTTAATTGACCTTGATTATTAAACCAGTGTTGACTACATCAGATTTCATTAAATCGTAATAATTACCCAAGTCGTTTAACTTATTAGACAGACTCTAGTATGTCACAGTTATCTAAAAAGTGAGCACCACATATGCCGCGAATAAATTTTTTGTTAAGCTTTAAAAACTCTGTCAAAATCTATAAAGTTACCCCATATTATAATACCGTATCTAGTACAGATGTATAGCTAAACGTCCACTGCGTAGGGGCGTCGGAACCGGACCGTACGGAGTGAAAGGATTCAATGCTTTGTATTGATTTCTATGGTACAGCGAGCACTGGATCGGTATTAGGCATGGGGAGTGTATCATCTTTGCGTTTGGAACATTTGTATCTGAATCACTGATATGTTCCGGAACAGTGATATATATCATTTGGAATATCGGCTCAAATGAATGAAAATAAGTTACGTCGCATCATTGTTACACTGAGACAGAGAAATTTTAGATGATATGTATAATTAAGAATCATAAAGTTACAAACACAGGCACTGACTGACTGTTATGAATTATGATCTGTACCCCTAGCCAAGTTGCTAATCTGCAATAGTTAACGCTTGTAGAAAGCTTCAAATGTACGGGAATGACGTCGCCTCAACGCTCAGTCACGTGGTCAGAACAAAAGAATTGTCGGCAAGGTTAACTCTAAGCGTTCGACGCAAGCGAAACGTTTGTAACTTGGCTAGGGGAGCTGTTCTGTCTCGTCATATACCCTACAATGTTTATTTAATTGAATTTTGATTAAAGAATAATTTTAAGCAGATGTTTTTAATTCAGGTCATTAATTACATTTAGGTACACTATTCACGTTTTAATTTGAATTTAAAAAAGACTGCAGGTCACTTAAATTAAAGAATGTTTCAGTGTTCCATTTGTTCCAATGATGCATTTAAAACATTTATTTTATTTTTATTTTATTACTAAGGCATACAAACAATTTATTTACAATTATTTTTTCCTTTATCTTGCAGAAGATAGTATAGTGCAAACAAACCAATTACAAAAATGCAATTTAAATTGGATCAGTTTTAAATTTAAGTGCAGAACAATAATAAAAATAACATTACTGACGTTCCAATCTTTCGGAACACTAAAATGTTTCGGAACAGTTACTCGGTTCAGTAAAGAGTTACACACCGGCACTGTTCCAGAGTTCGGTATTTCTGCCGATGACGTCACCCGTACTGAGCACTGCGCTCACAGAGTACTTTTTATAAATAGATGGCCGCGCAATTCGGATCCCGATCGCTTCGAGTGCTGACGTGTTTGTTGCGACGATTCACCATGAACGAAGAAGTTCTAATTACTTTAGTGGAAAAACATGAAGAGCTTTACAATATTAAACATAGACATTATCATAACCAACAGAGGCGAGACAATATTTGGGAAGAAATTGGAGAAATATTGGATGAAAATGGTGAGTTAATATTTAAAGATGATGTAACATTTTTGTATTGGATTCCGGTCATAACCTGTATCTTTTAAGAATTCTGGGTAACTAACACCGGCAGGTGTTAGTTACCCCCTAGCCAAGTTACAACCAGTTTGTGTCGAATTCCGTTCTCTAATCGGTAACGCCTCGGTGACAGCAATTGTAGAAAACGATAAGTTGGTAGCCATGTTGACGCGCCTGAGTCGGCCGCTCGATCTACAATGTAGCGTTTGTATAACAAAGGACGTAGCGTTAAACATTGTAGAAACGATTTTGAACGATGTGAACTTGGCTACGAATTGTCTATTCGTTTGTTCTGACCACGCGACTTTACGTTGAGATGACGTCATTCCCATACGTCACTTTTCGACAGCGTTTAAAGTAGTAATTATTTTAGTAACTAGTTGATTTAATTTGTTATACTTAATATATTATTTATTTATCAACACACTTATATGTATGTATTTTAGTTTTTAATAAATTTATATAGTTTTAGCATATAGCATGATAGTGTAAGCATAAAGTTATTGCGTGTTTTATTTTATTTTCACCAGTAGTCGGAATTAGGTACATTATTATTCATGTACTGGCAGTGAAATGTTGATATCAATATTTTTGGGATTTCTAATGAAAAATCCCGTGTGGGAAACAATATTACAAATAAATAATAATAATAACCTCAGAGAAGGAAGACAAATAAAACAAAGATAATTAACATACAATTTTTATTATAATTTTTAATTGAAAAAAAATTCTCTACGTCTCAGTTAGATGAGATTCACTTTCTACACTTCCTTGTCATTAATGTAGGAACTAATAAAATTGTTTCTACTGTTTCTCATAGTTTCATAAAAAAATCTGCTCTAAAATATACACCTTTAATTTTATCTTTACAAATCGATAGTGTTTCATGTACCGGATCGACCCTACACAGGATTAAAACGATTAAAATTTAACGGTGTATAATATATATATATATAGTTTCATAAAATAATTGCGGGATTTGAGGTATATCCCACTCTAAACTTTCGCTGTATGAAATCAGTGTAAGTATTAAATAACTCTACCTAATTCCGACCTCAGATTATCACTAGCTGCCAAATAGCGAAACGCATGTCCAGCCAAATATAAAAAAAAAATACATTAATTTTACAGGTAAAGCATGCAAAGAACGTTGGACAAAAATACGAGATAACCATCGAAAAGCATTGCAGTTGCGAAAAACTAAAAGTGGTCAATCGGCTATCAAAATGAAACCCCCAAAGTACAATAAAGAGTTAAAATTTCTGATACCATATTTACATGACGACGAAAGAAGTTCAAACACAGAAGAATCAGATCTAAATAGCCAATTGTCTTCTGTCACATCTCCTATTCTATCTACCCAGTGTGACTCGTTAGATTCCCAGAGATGGGGTGCCAAGAGAAGTAACAGAAAAGCTAAAAAAACTTCAACAGCATCAAAAGAATATTTAGAACACAGAAAAAGTATTAGTAATACTCAAATAAATTCAAATTCAATTACATACTCAGATGAACTGGATCAAGAATATTTGAAACACAGAGAAAGTATTCGTAATACTCAAGTTAATGCAAATTCAACACATACAATATACTCAGATGAACAGGATCCTCTTATAGGCTTTTTTATTAACATGGCAAGAACAGTCAAAACTTTTCCTATACAAGAACAAATTAAAATAAAAAATGAAATTTTCACAACTGTAAATAACGCTGAATTAAGATTAGCAATGCAATCGACTGCTTCTGAGAGATCAATTTTTCCATATCCGATGGAAAACAATTATCCAGAACAGTTTATAATCTCTGATTTGGGGATGAGGCAAGAAGCATCTTCATCTGCTCAATCATTCGTTAGCAATGAGTCCATAGCTCACGAGATCAGACATGAAACAGTTCAGAATGCTACTTCAATGATTTCTCAACAACAAGTAATCCAGGACAATGCGAATAAGACTCCATCTGTACATCAGACGAGATCAAAACAAGAGCAGACAATAAAATTGACATCTCAGCATCAAGAGCTCAATAGCAATGAGGATAATGCGTCTGGTCACCAAACAATACAAACAGCAGTCGAGGATGATACTACATTCCTATATGAACCTCAGGTGAAGCTTGAGAAATGTGAACTTGACATCTCCCCGAATAGTGCAAGCAGTTGAGAATTGTAGTAACAAAAGAAGATCGCCACCAGTCTTGATGAAGAGTCTCCTTTTCCGTTCGCCTTTCGTCAACGTCAAGCATGGCATAAAACACAAAAAAGATGAAAGGGTAGAATGGACTTGTCATTAGTCATTAGTCATTTATTCATGAACAAATAATTTGTATCTGAATTACACACAATCAATTACTAAATGCCAGTTTAAAAAACAAAAAAAAAGGTAAAAATGTCAAGAATTTAAGAATTTAATTTCATTAATAAATTAATAAATCAAACATGGTCAAAATTTAAAATAAATTACAATAAAACATTTACAAATACAACAGAAATTTCAGAATAAATTAAAAATTAAAATTTAAGAATGAATTAAAAAACAAGCTTGTGGGCGGGGCAGGCGTGCATCAAAATATGACCATGCTCATAATTGATACAACCAATAGCAAACTTGCGATCTAAGTGCGTGGTCTGATAGTTGCGTAACGCGCGTTTGTATTGAGGGCATGGGACAAGCAGCGACACTCGTTGTAGTACATATCGGAAATTATTTCCTTTAAATACAATAATAATAAACTATTTATACTAAAACCTAACTATGTATATAAATATAATACAAAATGACAAAGTACGCTCCTACGCTCAGACGTTAAAGTACTCCTCCACATCGCTGGAAATGTGCCCAGAAGACTGATGGTCACGTAAAGTGTCGCGACTGATCGACAATTGTGTGCAATTTTCTTGAAAAGGAGACGCGCATTCGGACCCCAAGAACCAAGCGTTTCGACCCCAAACGGCTCAAAACTGTAATTTCCAATAAGGTTACAGTATTTGTGCCGATTAAGGGTCTCAGCAGCCAAGGCCATTCTACCCTTTCATCTTTTGTGTGATTTAAAAGCTTATTGCTTCATCTAACGCAATCAAACGCGATGCTTGATGAAGAGGTAACGCGAAAAAGAGAGATAACGCCTGAAAACTCTGTTGGCATTCGGTAATTTCATTATTTACTCCAATATTTCAAGAAACTTGTTTCAGGAAATGTGTTTTTTTTTTTAACCCTAAAAGCTTTTTAGAAAAACTTGTCGTCATGCAGAATCACGATTTAATGTGTAAGACTTCTATAGATATACTTTTTTATATTTTAAATATATGAGTAGAGGAAAAGGTGGTAATGTGGCCCCTGCATATATCTTGGCCCCTTGACGTATTTATAATTTAGAAATACGCTACCTAGTATAGAATGCATAGACTGCGGAGCTCTTGTGGTAGCCATCGAATAAAACCAATAAAATCCGAGAGATGGTGTTACGTTCGTTTTTTATCTGAAACAATCAAAACACGCAACTGTCAAACTTTTGAAATGGCTCTGCATTTTATTCATTTTTTCTAGACAAACCAAGCTTGATGATTTTAACATTGTGTTTGACAAACGTTTTCCTACTAGATTTTAAAGCTATTTTACAAAAACAATAAATAAATATATGTATTTTCGTTTACTTACATGTTCTTTAAAATTTGTAATGTGGCCCCCTCACATTGTTCATACTATGGTCCCCGGAGGCCATATATGGCCAAAATATATGACCAGTGTTTAAATGTAAGAGTTATTGCTGGATGAATGAGAGTCAACCAAAAATAACTATGAAAGTGACATTGTAATAAGCACTGGCTCTGAATATAACAAGAAAGTCAATTCAGATAAGATGCCTGAAAGTTTAGATACTAGCCACATATTTGGTGAAACAAGTAATTCTAGCAATTGATATTATGAAGAAAAGTCGATTCAGTGCCATAGTTGCAATTTATGGGCTCATACAATGGAATGATTTTTGCCATAAAGTTTTAATAAAAGTTCAATATGTTTAATATGGCCCCCAAGGTGCCATATAACCCTCACCTGATGTCACACTGCCAAATTTCACATTTTGTAGAAAACAATTTTTTTTTTTTGGTTTATTCTATGGTTATTTTAATTATTCTACATATAGGTATGCACAGCGTGATAGGTAAGGAACCCCGTAACGTACTTACTTGCTTCATGTAAGTCTAGTATTTTTTATATAAGGCTTCAAAAACAAAGTAGGGCGCCACATTACCACCTTTTCCTCTACATTATGGACAGTCTGTCTATTTGGAGTTTTGTGAGATGAGTGAATGACTGTGGTGTATTTATTATTTCGGTATTGTTACTTCGTAATTTTTCAAATATATTATGTCTTTAAGTAATGTAATTGGCTTTTGGCCGTGTTATGTTAAAGTAAAATAAATAAATAAATGGTGGGCCAAAGTTATAAAATAGCTGTCTAACAGTGGACGTCTTTGGCATGCAAGCCAAAGACGCCAAAGACGTCCATAAGATATAGGCCTAGCAAACTATGGCAAAAAAATTGCACGTATCAACAAAATATTACCAGGAGCCTTAGAACCAAACTTTATGACTCGACTATTTGTTTATGCCACTCTCAAATTGTCAGATTATTGAAATATACACTTTTCTGCTTACCTTGTCTTAATCTGACGCGCTGGAGATTTTCTGAGGATCGTTTTTTAGGGTTCCATACCTCAAAAGGAAAAAACGGAACCCTTATAGGATCACTTTGTTGTCCGTCCGTCTGTCTGTCAAGAACTCAAGACCCTTTATCTCGAGAACGCGAACTTCTAAGTTAACGAATAAAAAAAATACGGCCGTTTATGTCGCAAAAAATCGTACATTTTGATACTCTCAAAGATCGAATTCATGGGGTACTTGTACAAACAAGGTTTTATAGCACAGGTCGGAAAAATCTGAGAACAGTTTTGTTGTTAAGTCATAATTTTTTTTTTTCCATTCGCAAAAATCTTCGAGACTCTATTCTGGAATTGTAGTTCGCGAGGAACCCTCAGTGTGCGAGTCCGACTCGCACTTGCCCAGTTTTATTTTTTAATAATCTGACAACTCCTGAAGGAACTTCACGATGTTAAGGGTTCATATGTGGTAGGGGTACATTACATGGTGCACGCAATCGCACGTATCAGTAACAACGCAATAACATTAAAGAAGATCTATTCCACTGTACAATTACCGTCACGGTTCTTAAGCGCTCGGCGTCAGAGTGGGGATCGCTTTGCGCATTCCATACATTGGCGAGCCAATCGTCTTCGTTGTTAGATACATGCAGCAACGCCGGGAACGAATCAGGAGTGACGTCCATGACGCGAGACCGATTATTTGACTTCTGCGCAACTTGAAGCCAGCGCTCAAGATCCGTTGGGGCAATAGTACATACAATGCGCGCTCGAGCAACGCACGCGAGCGCTTAGCATAGGTATAAAAAGTGAAGTACACACATACTGACTTTGACAGGCCTGTTGGTCTAGTGGTTAGTGACCCTGACTGCTATGCCGGAGGTCGTGGGTTTTTTTTTTTTTCGATTGGAAAAATCATACATTGACATCCCCCGCCCTTGGGCGGAGCGGGAGATAGTGTTAGACTCTTATCTGACTAAAAAACCCATCCCGTTCCTTCTAGCCTTCGTACCGGGGCTCGAGCGCCCTTTCGGATAACCCTGGCCCCAGTAGGCTTCGACCCGTCTGGGCCCCTGCTGTTGCTGACAACTCCTTGAGGCGCGCGGGAACAGGGCGCGCCGTCGACGACTTGGGCTTGGTCCGGACGGTTACCGGACGGCCGAACAGCGAGCTACCCATTGCTCACTGTCCGCAAGCCCGCGCCTACGGTGGTTGGAAATCGGGATCGGAATCCCGGCGGCGGTGGCGAGAGCGCCGTTGCCTGATGCGGTCGGCCTCCTCCTTTGCAAGCATTACTGCTTCGCAGAAGTCGGCGACCGCCTGCCACTCTTCCTCGCTCCGGACCATGGCCTCGACCAGGGCCCGGGAGGTCGTGGGTTCGATTCCCACCCTGGACAAATCTTTGTATGATGAGCATGATCATTTGTTCTGTGTCTGGGTGTAATTTATCTATAGTATGTCAAATCAAATCAAATCAAATCAAAGCATTTATTTCAAATAGACCATTTACAGGCACTTTTGAATAGTCAAATGTCGGTCAGTCCAAGAAAAGTGAAGCTAAATTGCACGTTCCAAAGAGTAGGTCTCTATGGAGAAGAACGTGCAAGAAACTCCATGGACACTCTTTTAAATCATATTATGTGTTACATATAATGCTTGGTTACATATTACTTGTTGCTTCTATCATGTGAGCACAATGTCGATAGTGAAATAAAAATGTAAAATAATTAAAAGATAGAAACTGAATTAAGCCACTGGCAGCTAAGAGATGACCAGTCCCATCTGACGGCACCCGTTCACGAGCATGACGCGTGCATCAGCCCCACTCAGCTCAACCATTTTGAAGGGAACTGAACGACCCAATAACACGTGCCACCAACAGCGAGACATTTGAGTGAGCATGACAAACTCTCAACTGCCATGCTCGTAATGTCAAAAATAAAAAGTTGTAACCTAATAAAAATGCTCCATGGTGCTTCACATGCACAAACTTGGAAAAAGTGCTTATACATTATACAATGCAATTGTGTCTTTCAAATTAAAAAATAATAATATCAGTTTCCAACTAATGAACTAATTAGTACGCCCTAGTGGTAGTGGAGCTGGACCAGCATTGAGCCAAGCATTTTTATCTTGAATATAATCCTCCAACTTATAATATGCTTGCCTGCATAGTGTGCGTTTAATACAAGATTTAAATTTCGTTTCATTGAGTTCTAATATTTGGGGAGGTATTTTATTATAACATTTCAAACAGTACCCCATGAAAGAAGAGGCCACTTTAGCCAGTCTGAAACCTGGTTGAACTAATTGATCCCTATTTAATTAAATATTAATTGATCCCTATGATGAGTATTTAGAATTATACAAGTATGTTTATCAGTTGTCTAGTACTCATAACACAGGCTCTGCTTAGCTTGAGACTAGATGGCGTTGTGTGATAGTTGTGGAATATTATATTATATTATTATATACATGAGATTGACTTCTGAACCTAGATTTTGTGGCCATAGCTCGTCCATGCAAGTGGCCACAGTATTTTCTGCGCGATTCGAACATACATAAACATATACAACAGCCCGAACTGAAATATAGGCTCGGTTACCTGAACCACAACACCCGTCTAGCCAGAAGGACCACCAGCTCAAAAGAAGTTTGTAAAAAAAAAAAGGCTTTTATTTCTTGCCAAATAATAACATTAATTACAAAATAGTAGTTTATAGGTATAGTTGCATGCAATCGTAATATTTAATTAATTCTAACTCTATGATTCAAAATCAATATAATTATTTTATTACAAACTAAATATATTTAAAAAATATCCAATTAAATTCATGAATCATAGTATACATAATAGTCATAGTCATACATAAAAAAAAATATTTTTTAAATAAATATATGATATAATCATATATTTATTTAAAAAATATTTTTCATTTTATTCATTTAAATAATAAAATTATTTATGTTTTTTTAAACGTATATTTGTCATAATAGCAAGAACCCCTCTTAATAGAACTCCAGAGAAGACCATCGGTCTCTATCTTTGGCTGTATCCAAAAGAAGTTTGTAAGACTTATAAAATACTCACAGAATACTACCATGTGCCCAGGCTTCAAGACCTTTACTAAACACACTGAATGCCCTTGAGTTATGGGAAAATGCATCCAGAAAGAAGCCTTTGTAGCAATTTCTACCTAACCGAATTGTAACAGCATGGAACAGGCTCCCGGAAAGTGTTGTGAAAGGCGGCGGGGTTGCTTGATGAGCTTGCGTCGCCTCATACAGACGTAGGTATATAGCAAAATACTGTGTTGAACATAATGTATTAGATAGAACAACAAAATCTTGAAGGTTTGTTTTTGGTAAATGAATTATGTTTTGTAAAAAGTCATGGATACATTTTTGATGTCAGTAATGTGGTGCTGGCGGCGACTGCTGCGGATCCCTTGGACAGCACTTAGGACTAACGTTTCGATTCTGGAGGAGCTAAACATCAAACAGAGGTTATCGTCGACTGTGCAAGTACGAATCCTCAAATATTTTGGTCACGTTGTTCGTAACGAACACTCCATTGAGCGACTCGTTGTCCAGGGACAAGTGGAGGGGAAGCGGTCACGCGGGCGCTCACCTACGCGTTGGACAGACCTCATCAAAGCTGCAACACAAACCTCCTTAGTTCAGAGTTCTCGAGACGCCGTAAACCGGGACAAATGGAGACGCATCGCGAGAGCCTCACTCGCCAAATGAAAATGCAATATCATCAACCACGACCACTCTATCAAGAGTGAACGACTAAGGAGGGATACAGTCTTGCAAGGTTGTTAGTGTTTTACAAATAACCCTGCTTATAAAACACACGCATCAGCTAATGGCTAATAAAGTGTCTTCCCAAACAATAATAATATACACCGCGTTCTACATACCTCTAAACCTGGTGGAGCACACAGTCGAGGTGTGCCCTGCCTGGGCGGAGCATCGCCGTGCCCTCGTGGGGGCGATCGACGACGGAGACCTCTCGCGCCAGGCCATGGTCCGGAGCGAGGAGGAGTGGCAGGCGAGGCGGTCGCCGACTTCTGCGAAGCAGTAATGCTCGCAAAGGAGGCCGAACGCATCAGGCAACGGCGTTATCAGCGCCGCCGCCGCCACCGGGATTCTGATCCCGATTTCCGGCCACCGGTATGAAGGCTAGACGGAACGGGGTGGGTCTTTTAGTCAGTAAGAGTCTGACACTATCTCCCGCTCCGCCCAAGATTGATTGATTTTTTCCCACCATAAAAAAAAATACCTCTAAACTTGCTTGTTGGAAGTGGATCTTCGGTCCATTTTTTTGTTTACTAACATCGTTATTACATAAATAATTTCCTCGTATATCTCTCATCGCAGTATTGATCGCGGTTCAGACCTGCGCAGTGCAGCTAGCTGGTCTAGACTAGATTTGCTTTGTGCAACGCCGCAGTGCGACACCAGCCGTCTGGCGTGCCTGACGAGTTGCTGCTCCAAGCTGTCAGTGGGGCTCCAAGCGCTAGATCCTGATTGTACCCAAGAATGATAAAGGTAAATACCATAATATATCAGTCTCTCTTTTTCTAATTATTATTATTGTTACGCTCGCGATTGACGTCAAGAATCAGAAACGTGTATTTCAAATAGACCAATCGGAGGCATTTTTGAATTATCAAAATGTCTCGAGCAAAAAAATAGTGAAGATAAATCGTACGTTCCAAAGCGTGGATCTCTATGGAGAAGAACGTGCAAGAAAATTCATGGATACTCTTTTAAATCATATTGTGAAAATCCTTTCGGGAGTACACCCATGACGGGTAGGCTTCGGCCCTGCTAAGCCCTTACAAGAAACTAATTACTTCACTGTCATTTTCAGGCACCTAGTGGATCAGCCATCACCCGTGGTCATGGCTTCAGTGCTTCCATCATCAGCCATGTATGCCGAGGTGTTCCTTCGAGTCACCACAGCTGCTCAGGGTTTGGCAGTCCTGAGTATCACAAACTTGAATAATGAAGGTAAGTTTTCAAGTTTTATCAAGTTATTATATGTCTAAAGAGCTGGGTGGACCGGCAACCTTGATCTTAAGGTCAACACTCGGCGATAGCGACCTCTAGTGCCTGGCCCTGGTACAGGATATGGTCCGGAGCGAGAACAAACGCCAGTCAGTCACCTCCATCTATGAAGCAGTGATGCTAGCGAAGGAGGCGCCACACGAGTGAGGGAACGAACGTTCACACTAACCCTGGTGCTATTTAAATTGTAGCTTTGAAATATAAAATATTCGTCTCACTCAGACTCGTAAGACAGCACAATTCGGTTACAGTTTCAAGTAGTTTCTTTATTGCAGGACCTCTCAGTTACTTGCTTACTACCATTGATAGTTTGTCAAAATCAGTCCAGCAGTTTTGAAGATAAAGACTGATGGCTAAAAAATTTAAAGTACATTTTTGTTAATATACATTTAGAAAAAAATATATTTAGAAATTACATACCGACATTTCAATTCTATGTTTAAGCATAGATTGTTTTTATACAGAAATATAAGACTACAGTGTGACAGTATTAGTATTAGCATGCCATAAAATTTCAAAATATCAACATTTAACATCGCCATTTTCTCAATTTTCAGGTTCTTATTTGACAAGCAGCATCACCCATTCATCTCTGCAGCCTGCAGCTTTTGTTGCATCAAGCTGGACATCTAACAAACTTACTCATCACTCAACACCTTGAACGAAGAACAATGGGGTGTAAGTGGCTCTACCACCACCTGCAGAGCCAAAGTCAACCTCACCTGCCCGCGGTGCACCCTGCTGAAGACTAACGAGGCCCTGGCGAACCCTGCTCTCCTTGTGGGTTGAGTAGATCAGATAGTCATCATTTAAAATAGTATAGTTACGCAATACCTAGTTAATAAGATGTTAAGAATTGAAAATTCTATTTAGCTGTAAGTTTATACGATCTTTTATAGTATAAAGTAAATTTGCATAATTTTAAATTCGCTTAAATATAAGTTAGGTTAGGTAAATAAGTGTTCTTTTATTTAGAAACCTTATCCCAAAAACAGCTTAAGAAGTATCCATTCACTAACATTCTGGAGGCAACAGCCCGTGCACACATGCACGATGTGCACGTGGAGATGCAACGCCAGGGTGAAAGTCCGCTCCGGCGAGATCTCATGGTGAAATGGCGTCAGCATCTGTCACAACCCAGTGCTAGGCACGCCACAATTATGGCGGTAAGTCCCCTCTTTGAAGCGTGGCTGGATAGACCTCATGGCGGCCTCAGCTTCCGCAGGACGCAGGTTCTCAACGGACATGGTAAGTTCGGGAGGTTACTGCACCAGATTCGTGCGGAAGTGACGCCCGGGTGCCGCCACTGTGGAACGCCCGGAGGATACGGTGGAGCACACAGTAGAGGTGTGCCCAGCTTGGGCTGAACATCACCGTGCCCTCGTGAGGGCGATCGGCACCGGCGCTCTCACGCGCCGAGCCTTGGTACAGGCCATGTTCCGGAGCGAGGAGGAGTGGTAGGCGGTCGCCTCCTTCTGCGAAGCAGTAATGCTAGCAAAGGAGGAAGCCGACCGTATCAGGCAACGGCGCTCACAGCGCCCCAGCCGCCACTGGGATTCCGATCCCGATTTCCAGCCACCGTAGGCGCGGGCTTGCGGACAGTGAACATTGGGTAGCTCACTGTCCGACTGACCGATAACTGTCCGGACCGAGCCCTAGTCGTCAACGGCGCGCGCTGTTCCCACGTGCCTTAAGGAGTTGTCAGCAACGGCAGGGGTCCAGCTGGGTCGAAGCCTACTGGGGCCAGGTTTAGCTCCGAAAGGTAGCTCAGCCCCCGGTACGAAAGGCAACGAAGGAACTGGAGTGGGTTTTTAGTCAGTAAAAGTCTGACACTATCTCCCGTTTCACACAAGACCGGGGGATGTCATTAAATGATTTTCCCACAAAAAAAAACATAAAGGCGAAAATGTGTGTGTGTATGTATATGTGTGTAGCGACATGAATGGCGCCACATAAGAACTTCTAAGAAAATACGAAATCCTGCATCGCACAATCAGATTTAGAAAAAAAGCTCCGACTTACTGGAGCGAACAACACTACTCCAACTCACTGGAGTCTGCAGCATCATCCCGACTCACTGGGGCATCACCGCAGACAGTTCCAACTCACCGAGAACTATGCGGCATCTGTTCCGACCCACTGGAACTTACGCTAGCCTGGCGCGCATCAAGAAAAATTGTTCTCCGATCACCGGAGGGGCGCGACGTAGCGACATCTATGACGCCACATAAGAACTACGAAGAAAATACGAAATCCTGCATCGCACAATCAAAGTTCTCCGCGCGATTTGAACCGACAGCCCGAAATCATCTATCGAGCAGTCGCCCACCAGACTATAACACCTATCTGGTCGGAGGATCCTCCCTTTTCAACGGAGGTATGTGAGACTTTACTCTCTGTTCCGCATACCTCCAAATGTGTTTGTCACTTCGAACTTGGTACACGGGAAGGTCATGTCCTAGATTAGAACATGCAGGTTACTTTTATCTCAGAAATATGTTTTCTTAGAATAATATTCTACCATCACGCTGACACCCAAAATGCAATAAAAAAGATAACCTTTTTGGAGTTCCTCGGAGTTATCTTGCGAGATCGTATCAGGAATGAAATTATCAGTGGACGAGGAACATTGACCGCAAAACAGATGGTCGATGGGGTCGAAAGATTCTGGCCTGGCGTCAGCATACTGGATGAATAACAATATCCTATTCTATTCTATATCTGGATAATCATCCTTCAAACGTAAAATTCGGAACTACTACTTGAAGTCCTCTCAACCTTAGTTCGGTCTTCGTTCAGAATTGTTATTAAGTTCTCATAGTGATTTGATATTTTTCATAGTATTTATTAGTTTATTATTTTAGTATATATATGTATTTTATTATTATAAATAACTTATTTTATATTTTTCCATTAGAACTGTTTGTTATGTATTTGTTTATTGTGCAAACCTACCACAGTGTTGTCTTTTTTAATCCAAAGGTTGACTGGTAGAGAATGCCTTGTTGCATTAAGTCCGCCTATGTACCACTATTGTACATGAAGTTTAAATAAATAAATAAAGCATTGGAAGACCAGCCGGAATCCGAACCCTGTAGATCTATATGAAACGTACAGGACCGAACGTTGTGACGATACTTGGGGGAGGCCTATGTCCAATTGTGGACATCTTGCAGTTGAAATGATGATTGAAAAAAAATTAGATCAATCTGGAATTATCCTTTAAAGACATAAAATTGCAATTTTTGGGGTAAAAAGACATACTGCCGAATCGAAAACTTCCTCCTTTTTTGAAGTGGTCTGAAAAACATAACCGACATGTTAATTCAAATAAGATTTTGCATAGTCGTTAGTTTGGTTTCACGAAAGGAAGTTCAACGAAGGATAGAGGAACGGAACTTATCAGTCACATTTCGGAATCCCGGGAGAAGTCCCAGAGTCCCAGGATGCTATTGGCATAATCGGTGACCTCTGAAAAGCATTTGATTGCATTGACCGTAACACTCTGATCTGTAAATTACTGACCCATTACGGAATTCGCAGTCAAGCTGATCTTGTGTTTTCTTATCTATCTTACAGGCAGCAAAAAGTAATCGTAAATGTGGCGACGCCTTCGGGGTCTTTAGTTAAGATGGACATGCCTCAGGGCTCAATTCTTGGTCCTTTGCTTTTTCTAGTTTATATTAATGACCTTCCTTGCATGACAGCCAATTTATCCGATATAATTCTATTCGCTGATGACACTTTTTTTTTATTTTTTTAAATATATAGATAGAAAGATACAAAGGTCTTGCAGTTAAATGAAACTCTAGCTGTTCTTTCGAAATGGTTCGTAGCTAATAACTTCTTACTAAATGTGAACAAAACTATATATCTAAAGTTTTTTTTACCGAATGTCTCTCAAGTTGGCCTCAATGTAATCCTTGATGACAAAAATCTTTATATTACTGCGGAAACTGTATTTTTAGGTATAACTATTGATTCAACATTGCAGTGGAGTCCTCACATTTGGACTCTCTCATGTAGATTTAGCTCAACTGCATATGCAGTAAGGAAATTAAGGCAATTGACAGATGTAGCCACAGCTAGATAAGTTTACTATGCTTATTTCCATAGTATTATGTCTTAAGGCACTTTGTTGTGGGGTTCTGCAGTTGTATATAGAAGCCCATCGCGTCACGTCGTGTTTAACATAGCTCGACAAGTCTACGAGTAGTTCCGGTGTGAAGGCTTGAAGGAACGGGATGGGCTTTTCAGTCAGTGAGAGTCTGACACTATCTCCTGCTCCGCCCAAGAGTGGGGGTTGTCATCGGATGATTTTCCCAACTATAAAAAAAAATAAAAACATAAAATGCATAGAGACCGACGCGCCCAGATCGACGTACGGGGCTAACGTGTGCCCAATGTAGTTCTGCCTTAATGATTTCTTATTTTGACAACACTGCCAATTTTATGAGTTGCAACACTTTGCAACACATAAGCGCGGTAATTTAGAATTGCATCGCCACTCCCTAAAGCCACACCTCACATCGCAGTATTGATCGCGGCTCAGACCTGCGCAGTGCAGCTACCTGATCTAGACTAGACTTGCTTTGTGCTACGCCGCAGTGCGTCACCAGCCGACTGCTGTGCCTTACTTGGTACACCCGAGCTGACACCGGGGCTCCGGGCTTCGGAACCCTATTCTGAATATCCTTATAATTGAAACTAAAGGTAAGATTTTTAGTATTTCTTTCCATTTGTGAAATTCTATCTAAATAACATAGCGTAGCATACTCAGTCTTTTATTGTTCCCACTGCTGGAACTCAGGCCACCTCTCCAGGAGAGGGAATGGGCTGTAATTCACTACGCGGACCCAGTGCGAGTTGGTGAATATATATAAATATAAAATATTCGTCTCACTCAGACTCGTAAGACAGCACAATTTGGTTACAGTTTCAAGTAGTTTCTTTATTGCAGGACCTCTCAGTTACTTGCTTACTACCATTGATAGTTTGTCAAAATCAGTCCAGCAGTTTCGAAGATAAAGACTGATGGCTAAAAAATTTAAACTACATTTTTTTAATATACATTTAGAAAAAAATATATTTAGAAATTACATACCGACATTTCAATTCTATGTTTAAGCATAGATTATGTTTATAGAGAAATATAAGACTACGGTGTGACAGTATTAGTACTATATGCACGCCACAATATTTCAAAATATCAACATTTAACAGCGCCATTTTCTCAATTTTCAGGTTCTTATTTGACAAGCAGCATCACCCATTCATCTCTGCAGCCTGCAGCTTTTGTTGCATCAAGCTGGACATCTAACAAACTTACTCATCACTCAACACCTTGAACGAAGAACAATGGGGTGTAAGTGGCTCTACCACCACCTGCAGAGCCAAAGTCAACCTCACCTGCCCGCGGTGCACCCTGCTGAAGACTAACGAGGCTCTGGCGAACCCTGCTCTCCTTGTGGGTTGAGTAGATCAGATAGTCATCATTTAAAATAGTATAGTTACGCAATACCTAGTTAATAAGATGTTAAGAATTGAAAATTCTATTTAGCTGTAAGTTTATACGATCTTTTATAGTAAAAAGTAAATTTGCATAATTTTAAATTCGCTTAAATATAAGTTAGGTTAGGTAAATAAGTGTTCTTTTATTTAGAAACCTTATCCCAATAACAGCTTAAGAAGTATCCATTCACTAACATTCTGGAGGCAACAGCCCTTGTACACATGCACGATTTGTACGTGGAGATGCAACGCCAGGGTGAAAGTCCGCTCCGGCGAGATCTCATGGTGAAATGGCGTCAGCGACTGTCACAACCCAGTGAGGTAGGAGAGTGAGAGGCACGCCACAATTATGGCGGTAAGTCCCCTCTTTGAAGCGTGGCTGGATAGACCTCATGGCGGCCTCAGCTTCCGCAGGACGCAGGTTCTCAACGGACATGGTAAGTTCGGGAGGTTACTGCACCAGATTCGTGCGGAAGTGACGCCCGGGTGCCGCCACTATGGAACGCCCGGAGGATACGGTGGAGCACACAGTAGAGGTGTGCCCAGCTTGGGCTGAACATCACCGTGCCCTCGTGAGGGCGATCGGCACCGGCGCTCTCACGCGCCGGGCCTTGGTACAGGCCATGTTCCGGAGCGAGGAGGAGTGGCAGGCGGTCGCCTCCTTCTGCGAAGCAGTAATGCTAGCAAAGGAGGAAGCCGACCGTATCAGGCAACGGCGCTCACAGCGCCCCAGCCGCCACTGGGATTCCGATCCCGATTTCCAGCCACCGTAGGCGCGGGCTTGCGGACAGTGAACATTGGGTAGCTCACTGTCCGACTGACCGATAACTGTCCGGACCGAGCCCTAGTCGTCAACGGCGCGCGCTGTTCCCACGTGCCTTAAGGAGTTGTCAGCAACGGCAGGGGTCCAGCTGGGTCGAAGCCTACTGGGGCCAGGTTTAGCTCCGAAAGGTAGCTTAGCCCCCGGTACGAAAGGCAACGAAGGAACTGGAGTGGGTTTTTAGTCAGTAAAAGTCTGACACTATCTCCCGTTTCACACAAGACCGGGGGATGTCATTAAATGATTTTCCCACAAAAAAAAACATAAAGGCGAAAATGTGTGTGTGTATGTATATGTGTGTAGCGACATGAATGGCGCCACATAAGAACTTCTAAGAAAATACGAAATCCTGCATCGCACGATCAGATTTAGAAAAAAAGCTCCGACTTACTGGAGCGAACAGCACTACTCCAACTCACTGGAGCCTGCAGCATCATCCCGACTCACTGGGGCATCACCGCAGACAGTTCCAACTCACCGAGAACTATGCGACATCTGTTCCGACCCACTGGAACCTACGCTGGCCTGGCACGAATCAAGAACCATCCATCTCCGATCTCCGGAGGGGAGTGATGTAACGACATCTATGGCGCCACATAAGAACTACGAAGAAAATACGAAACCCTGCATCGCGCAATCAAAGTTCTCCGCGCGATTTGAACATATACGACAGCCGGAAATCATCTATCGAGCAGTCGCCCACCAGACTATAACACCTATCTGGTCGGAGGATCCTCACTTTTCAACGGAGGTATGTGAGACTTTACTCTCCGTTCCGCATACCTCCAAATGTGTTTGTCACTTCAAACTTGGTACACCGGAAGGTCATGTCCTAGAATAGAACATGCAGGTTACTTTTATCTCAGAAATATGTTTCCTTAGAATAATATTCTACTATCACGCTGACACCCAAAATGCAGTAGAAAAGATAACCTTTTTGGAGTTCCTCGGAGTTATCTTGCGAGATGGTATCAGGAATGAAATTATCAGTGGACGAGGAACATTGACCACAAAACAGATGGTCGATGGGGTCGAAAGATTCTGGCCTGGCGTCAGCATACTGGATGAATAATAATATCCTATTCTATTCTATATCTGGATAATTATCCTTCAAACGTAAAATTCGGAACTACTACTTGAAGTCTTCTCAACCTCTCCTTGAGGTCTTCGTTCAGAATTGTTATTAAGTTCTCATAGTGATTTGATATTTTTCATAGTATTTATTAGTTTATTATTTTAGTATATAGGGTAAGTGCTCCAGTGAATGAACACACCCCAGTAAATGAACAAAACACAGTTTTTTCAAAAAAATAAGAAATTGAAATATTTCTACCCAATGACGTATTTTTTTTTCGTAATTACAGCTCTATTTTCCATTATTATGACAATCTTCACTTCATATGTTACTGTTCGTTTCAAAACGGCAAGCGTTTAAAGTTAGCAGTGTAGTGTAAAAATATTTTTGTTCGGGCAAGAATTTAGGACTCGGGGTAGACATAAAATTTTTGATATCACATTGTGGCCGTAACTTAAATATGCACTATTTGTTTTTTATTTATTTAAATAATAGATAGTTTTAATATATGTCTGAAATCTATAACAATGCCATCCTAGTCAGTTTTATGTAAATTATTCGACGTCCCAGCATTGGAAATACAAAACGTTTGAAATCCAGTGAATGAACGGGCGTTCATTCACTGGACAAATGCAAATTTCATATTTTTATTGAAATATGTAATTTATTTTTATGCCACAATGTTCATATTTTGGGAGCCGTATAAACAATCTATTTCTGATCTTTAGGCCAGTATTGGGACAGGTGTGTTCATTTATTGGTTCATAAAATCTATTGAATGAACTAACATTTTTCACCATGTTCAATTATTAGCTTTCGTCGTGATAATGTAACCATTAAATGAACACAATATATAATTCATTTAAAAAACATCCTTTTAAGATATATTTATTGTTACATATTTTTTTCTTTTATTGTACCTTTATATCACCCTAAATTTCCATAAAAATAAATGCGAAAGGTTTCGATATACCTACCCAAGAAAATTTAAAAGAAGCTCTTAATTCCGTCACCTTCCGTCTTGCTCATTTTAACGCAAGATACTGATTTAATTGTTCCTACTGAGCTGCATTGACTGATTTTAATTATATTACTAATTCATCCACTGCGAATCTAGGAAACGACCCAAAAGCTGGCTTGACTTGCCGAGTCAAGTCAGCTTTTGGGTCGTTTATCGATTCGGGTCGGTTATCGTTCGGTCTATACCGAAAATATCGTGCGAGACTAGGCTGGCTCTGAAGCAATGAGGAAGGAATTACGGCCGAACTGCTGAACGCGGGTGGAAAACCGATCCTTAAAGCTCTTCAGAAGCTGTTCAATTACGTTATAATCAAGGTGAAAACGCCACAGCCATGAAGCAGAAGTGTAGTAGTACTCTACTTTAAGAAGAGCGACAATGCCTTGTTTAAGGATTATTCATACATCCACATCTGAGCCATGTCTACAAGCGACTTGGCGACTTCTAGCCTCAGGATGGAAAAGGTACATGCACTGCAGCAAGTTATATAGAAGATCGAGAAGTATAATCTGCCTCTCTGCTTAGCGTTTGTGGACTACGCGAAAGCCTTTGATTTGATCGAATCTTGGGCTGTATCGCAGTATTCCCCAAGTCAACGATGCCAGGTTGACTATAGCGGTACATTGAAGTACTGAAGTATTTGTACGAAAATGCCACCATGTCAGTCCGACTTCAGAAACCTCTAAACTTATCCTTCTGCTGCGGGCTGTGAGACAGAGAGGCGTCATTTTTCAGAAACTATTGACGGCATAATAGAGGAGGTCTTCAAGGACCTAGATTGGAGAGAGATAGGCATTAATGTCAATGACGAGTATATCACTCACCTTCAATTTACCGACGATAAACCTAATGGTCATAGTTGAGACTATTTAGGGCCACAGAACAAAATTTGATAAAACGAGTAGAGCTTCAAAAATACTGGGTCTCAAGATAAATATGGACAAAACCAAAGTTTTGGTAAACGACCATTTAGAACCCGCTCATAGCAAGATCAGAGACTCTAAACTCGTAAATTGTAGACCATTACATTTACCCAGAACAGATGGTTCCAGGTACCAGTGACAAATGAGAGGGCTATGCTCGGAATTTTAGTGCGTGATCAAATCAGGAACGAAGATATCCACAAGAGAACTAAAGTTCCCGACATAGCCTGAAAAGGCAAGTCACATTGTTCGTAGAACAGATGGTCGATAAAGCTGAAATGGAACCTTTCGTGGGCTAGAGCGAGCAGTGGGTACCGTATACTGAAATACGCAGCATCGGTAGGCGTTCCACAAGGTGACCCGATGACTTGATGATTTGAAGGTTTTTACTTTTATTTAATAATGTTTGTAATAGATTTAGAGGCAGAGGACATAAGTTCGTTTTTTAACTTTTTCTGGGGCTAAATATGTTACAAAAACAAAGACTTTTTGAATTATTACACCATACACAAACAAAAATTGTGTTCATTTACTGGATTTACTCTGTTCATTTACTAGAAATTTTCGTTCATTCACTGGGGTTTTAGGGTATTTTTCAATGTATTGCTAAATATCTAAAAATATATCCAGGTTATATCGTAAATCTAACTTAAAAACAATTATTTAATATATTTACTTTAACAAAATATAGATTTGGACCGTATACCTTAGAGTTAACATAGTATAATTATTTTTTGAAGTTTGAAAATCGCTTAAGTGTTCATTCACTGGAGCACTTACCCTATATGTATTTTATTATTATAAATAACTTATTTTATATTTTTCCATTAGAACTATTTGTTATGTATTTGTTAATTGTGCAAACCTACCACAGTGTTGTCTTTTTTAACCCAAAGGTTGACTGGTAGAGAATGCCTTGTGGCATTAAGTCCGCCTATGTACCACTATTGTACATGAAGACAATTACACAATTAAATAAATAAATAAAGCATTGGAAGACCAGCCGGAATCCGCACCCTGTAGATCTATATGAAACGTACAGGACCAAACGTTGTGACGATACTTGGGGGAGGCCTATGTCCAATTGTGGACATCTTGCAGTTGAAATGATGATTGAAAAAAAATTAGATCAATCTGGAAGCATCCTTTAAAGACAAAAAAATGCAATTTTTGAGGTAAAAAAACATACAGCCGAAATAAAAAAACTTCCTCCTTTTTTAAATTGGTCCGACCAGATGTTGTCTCATGTTAATTCAAATAAGATATTGCATAGTTGTCAGTTTGGTTTCACGATAGGAAGTTTAACGAAGGATGCAGGAGCGCAACTCATCAGTCACATTTTGGAATCCTGGGAGAAGTCCCAAGATGCTATTGGTATATTCTGTGACCTCTCAAAAGCATTTGGTTGCATTGACCGTAACACTCTGATCTGTAAATTACTGACCCATTACGGAATTCGCAGTCAAGCTGATCTTGTGTTTTCTTATCTATCTTACAGGCAGCAAAAAGTAATCGTAAATGTGGCGACGCCTTCGGGGTCTTTAGTTAAGATGGACATGCCTCAGGGCTCAATTCTTGGTCCTTTGCTTTTTCTAGTTTATATTAATGACCTTCCTTGCATGACAGCCAATTTATCCGATATAATTCTATTCGCTGATGACACTTTTTTTTTATTTTTTTAAATATATAGATAGAAAGATACAAAGGTCTTGCAGTTAAATGAAACTCTAGCTGTTCTTTCGAAATGGTTCGTAGCTAATAACTTCTTACTAAATGTGAACAAAACTATATATCTAAAGTTTTTTTTACCGAATGTCTCTCAAGTTGGCCTCAATGTAATCCTTGATGACAAAAATCTTTATATTATTGCGGAAACTGTATTTTTAGGTATAACTATTGATTCAACATTGCAGTGGAGTCCTCACATTTGGACTCTCTCATGTAGATTAAGCTCAACTGCATCAGTAAGGAAATTAAGGCAATTGACAGATGTAGCCACAGCTAGATTAGTTTACTATGCTTATTTCCACAGTATTATGTCTTAAAGCACTTTATTGTGGTGATCTGCAGTTGTATGTAGAAGCGCGTCGCGTCACGTCGTGTTTAATATAGCTCGACAAGTCTACGAGTAGTTCCGGTGTGAAGGCTTGAAGGAACGGGGTGGGCTTTTTAGTCAGTGAGAGTCTGACACTATCTCCTGCTCCGCCCAAGAGTGGGGGTTGTCATCGGATGATTTTCCCAACCATAAAAAAAAATAAAAACATAAAATGCATAGAGACCGACGCGCCCAGATCGACGTACGGGGCTAACGTGTGCCCAATGTAGTTCTGCCTTAATGATTTCTTATTTTGACAACACTGCCAATTTTATGAGTTGCAACACTTTGCAACACATAAGCGCGGTAATTTAGAATTGCATCGCCACTCCCTAAAGCCACACCTCACATCGCAGTATTGATCGCGGCTCAGACCTGCGCAGTGCAGCTACCTGATCTAGACTAGACTTGCTTTGTGCAACGCCGCAGTGCGTCACCAGCCGACTGCTGTGCCTGACTTGGTACACCCGAGCTGACACCGGGGCTCCGGGCTTCGGAACCCTATTCTGAATATCCTTATAATTGAAACTAAAGGTAAGATTTTTAGTATTTCTTTCCATTTGTGAAATTCTATCTAAATAACATAGCGTAGCATACTCAGTCTTTTATTGTTCCCACTGCTGGAACTCAGGCCACCTCTCCAGGAGAGGGAATGGGCTGTAATTCACTACGCGGACCCAGTGCGAGTTGGTGAATATATATAAATATAAAATATTCGTCTCTCTCAGACTCGTAAGACAGCACAATTTGGTTACAGTTTCAAGTAGTTTCTTTATTGCAGGACTTCTCAGTTACTTGCTTACTACCATTGATAGTTTGTCAAAATCAGTCCAGCAGTTTCGAAGATAAAGACTGATGGCTAAAAAATTTAAACTACATTTTTTTAATATACATTTAGAAAAAAATATATTTAGAAATTACATACCGACATTTCAATTCTATGTTTAAGCATAGATTATGTTTATAGAGAAATATAAGACTACGGTGTGACAGTATTAGTACTATATGCACGCCACAATATTTCAAAATATCAACATTTAACAGCGCCATTTTCTCAATTTTCAGGTTCTTATTTGACAAGCAGCATCACCCATTCATCTCTGCAGCCTGCAGCTTTTGTTGCATCAAGCTGGACATCTAACAAACTTACTCATCACTCAACACCTTGAACGAAGAACAATGGGGTGTAAGTGGCTCTACCACCACCTGCAGAGCCAAAGTCAACCTCACCTGCCCGCGGTGCACCCTGCTGAAGACTAACGAGGCCCTGGCGAACCCTGCTCTCCTTGTGGGTTGAGTAGATCAGATAGTCATCATTTAAAATAGTATAGTTACGCAATACCTAGTTAATAAGATGTTAAGAATTGAAAATTCTATTTAGCTGTAAGTTTATACGATCTTTTATAGTAAAAAGTAAATTTGCATAATTTTAAATTCGCTTAAATATAAGTTAGGTTAGGTAAATAAGTGTTCTTTTATTTAGAAACCTTGTCCCAATAACAGCTTAAGAAGTATCCATTCACTAACATTCTGGAGGCAAAAGCCCTATCACAAATAAAATATTTCTGATTTCTGATTTCTGATTTCACACATGCATGATTTGCACGTGGAGATGCAACGCCAGGGTGAAAGTCCACTCCGGCGAGATCTCATGGTGAAATGGCGTCAGCGACTGTCGCAACCCAGTGCTAGGCACGCCACAATTATGGCGGTAAGTACCCTCTTTGAAGCGTGGCTGGATAGACCTCATGGCGGCCTCAGCTTCCGCAGGACGCAGGTTCTCAACGGACATGGTAAGTTCGGGAGGTTACTGCACCAGATTCGTGCGGAAGTGACGCCCGGGTGCCGCCACTGTGGAACGCCCGGAGGATACGGTGGAGCACACAGTAGAGGTGTGCCCAGCTTGGGCTGAACATCACCGTGCCCTCGTGAGGGCGATCGGTACCGGCGCTCTCACGCGCCGGGCCTTGGTACAGGCCATGTTCCGGAGCGAGGAGGAGTGGCAGGCGGTCGCCTCCTTCTGCGAAGCAGTAATGCTAGCAAAGGAGGAAGCCGACGTTCCCACGTGCCTTAAGGAGTTGTCAGCAACGGCAGGGGTCCAGCTGGGTCGAAGCCTACTGGGGCCAGGTTTAGCTCCGAAAGGTAGCTCAGCCCCCGGTACGAAAGGCAACGAAGGAACTGGAGTGGGTTTTTAGTCAGTAAAAGTCTGACACTATCTCCCGTTTCACTCAAGAGCGGGGGATGTCATTAAATGATTTTCCCACAAAAAAAAACATAAAGGCGAAAACGAAAATGTGTGTGTGTATGTATATGTGTGTAGCGACATGAATGGCGCCACATAAGAACTTCTAAGAAAATACGAAATCCGTCATCGCACAATCAGATTTAGAAAAAAAGCTCCGACTTACTGGAGCGAACAGCACTACTCCAACTCACTGGAGTCTGCAGCGTCATCCCGACTCACTGGGGCATCACCGCAAACAGTTCCAACTCACCGAGAACTATGCGGCATCTGTTCCGACCCACTGGAACTTACGCTGGCCTGGCGCGCATCAAGAACAATTGTTCTCCGATCACCGGAGGGGCGCGACGTAGCGACATCTATGACGCCACATAAGAACTACGAAGAAAATACGAAACCCTGCATCGCGCAATCAAAGTTCTCCGCGCGATTTGAACATATACGACAGCCGGAAATCATCTATCGGGCAGTCGCCCACCAGACTATAACACCTATCTGGTCAGAGGATCCTCCCTTTTCAACGGAGGTATGTGAGACTTTACTCTCTGTTCCGCATACCTCCAAATGTGTTTGTCACTTCAAACTTGGTACACGGGAAGGTCATGTCCTAGAATAGAACATGCAGGTTACTTTTATCTCAGAAATATGTTTCCTTAGAATAATATTCTACTATCACGCTGACACCCAAAATGCAGTAGAAAAGATAACCTTTTTGGAGTTTCTCGGAGTTATCTTGCGAGATCGTATCAGGAATAAAATTATCCGTGGCAGTTGAGAAGGAACACTGACCGCAGAACAGATGGTCGATGGGGTCGAAAGATTCTGGCCTGGCGACAGCATACTGGAAGAATAATAATATCCTATTCTATTCTATATCTGAATAATTATCCTTCAAACGTAAAATTCGGAACTACTACTTGAAGTCCTCTCAACCTTAGTTCGGTCTTCGTTCAGAATTGTTATTAAGTTCTCATAGTGATTTGATATTTTTCATAGTATTTATTAGTTTATTATTTTAGTATATATATGTATTTTATTATTATAAATAACTTATTTTATATTTTTCCATTAGAACTGTTTGTTATGTATTTGTTTATTGTGCAAACCTACCACAGTGTTGTCTTTTTTAATCCAAAGGTTGACTGGTTGAGAATGCCTTGTGGCATTAAGTCCGCCTATGTACCACTACTGTACATGAAGTTTAAATAAATAAATAAATAAAGCATTGGAAGACCAGTCGGAATCCGAACCCTGTAGATCTATATGAAACGTACAGGTCCGAACGTTGTGACGATACTTGGGGGAGGCCTATGTCCAATTGTGGACATCTTGCAGTTGAAATGATGATTGAAAAAAAATTAGATCAATCTGGAATTATCCTAAGACATAAAATTGCAATTTTTGGGGTAAAAAAACATACTGCCGAATCGAAAACTTCCTCCTTTTTTGAAGTGGTCTGAAAAACATAACGGACATGTTAATTCAAATAAGATTTTGCATAGTCGTTAGTTTGGTTTCACGAAAGGAAGTTCAACGAAGGATAGAGGAACGGAACTTATCAGTCACATTTCGGAATCCCGGGAGAAGTCCCAGAGTCCCAGGATGCTATTGGCATAATCGGTGACCTCTGAAAAGCATTTGATTGCATTGACCGTAACACTCTGATCTGTAAATTACTGACCCATTACGGAATTCGCAGTCAAGCTGATCTTGTGTTTTCTTATCTATCTTACAGGCAGCAAAAAGTAATCGTAAATGTGGCGACGCCTTCGGGGTCTTTAGTTAAGATGGACATGCCTCAGGGCTCAATTCTTGGTCCTTTGCTTTTTCTAGTTTATATTAATGACCTTCCTTGCATGACAGCCAATTTATTCGATATAATTATATTCGCTGATGACACTTTTTTTTATTTTTTTAAATATATAGATAGAAAGATACAAAGGTCTTGCAGTTAAATGAAACTCTGGCTGTTCTTTCGAAATGGTTCGTAGCTAATAACTTCTTACTAAATGTGAACAAAACTATATATCTAAAGTTTTTTTTACCGAATGTCTCTCAAGTTGGCCTCAATGTAATCCTTGATGACAAAAATCTTTATATTATTGCGGAAACTGTATTTTTAGGTATAACTATTGATTCAACATTGCAGTGGAGTCAAATGTGGAGACCTCACATTTGGACTCTCTCATGTAGATTTAGCTCAACTGCATATGCAGTAAAGAAATTAAGGCAATTGACAGATGTAGCCACAGCTAGATTAGTTTACTATGCTTATTTCCAGAGTATTATGTCTTAAGGCACTTTGTTGTGGGGTTCTGCAGTTGTATATAGAAGCCCATCGCGTCACGTCGTGTTTAACATAGCTCGACAAGTCTACGAGTAGTTCCGGTGTGAAGGCTTGAAGGAACGGGGTGGGCTTTTTAGTCAGTGAGAGTCTGACACTATCTCCTGCTCCGCCCAAGAGTGGGGGTTGTCATCGGATGATTTTCCCAACCATAAAAAAAATAAAAACATAAAATGCATAGAGACCGACGCGCCCAGATCGACGTACGGGGCTAACGTGTGCCCAATGTAGTTCTGCCTTAATGATTTCTTATTTTGACAACCCTGCCAATTTTATGAGTTGCAACACTTTGCAACACATAAGCGCGGTAATTTAGAATTGCATCGCCACTCCCTAAAGCCACACCCCACATCGCAGTATTGATCGCGGCTCAGACCTGCGCAGTGCAGCTACCTGATCTAGATTAGACTTGCTTTGTGCAACGCCGCAGTGCGTCACCAGCCGACTGCTGTACCTGACTTGGTACACCCGAGCTGACACCGGGGCTCCGGGCTTAAGAGCCCTGTTCTGAATATCCTTATAATTGAAACTAAAGGTAAGATTTTTAGTTTTATTTCTTTCCATTTGCGAAATTCTATCTAAATAACATAGCATGGCGTAATCAGTCTTTTATTGTTCCCACTGCTGGAACTCAGGCCACCTCTTCAGGAGAGGGAATGGGCTGTAATTCACTACGCGGACCCAGTGTGAGTTGGTAAATATAGACATATTATTTTTGGGATCATAGAACTCTATGTAACTTTTTTTAAATTCAAAATTACAGAATAGAAAATCAGTATTGTGAAACTTACTTTTAGAGAGTGTGAATGTTTTTTTTTTAATTATGGATAGGCTCGCGTTGGACCACTCTCTCGCCTGATGGTAAGCGATGATATGGCTGACGATGGAACAAGCTTACCTAGAAGTAATCTATTCACTTTTGACTTAAAAACGCCTAGATTATAGCTATCAGGAAACACAGACTCAGGCTGGGAATTCCTCTTTTTAGCTAAGCTAAGGAGGCTATACGTATGGGTGGGATGTCCACCATGTACCAGGGGTGCAACGCCGTACAAAATCGAAAATCAAAATCAAAGCATTTATTTCAAATAGACCATTTGCAGGCACTTTTGAATCGTCAAATGTCGGTCAGTCCAAGAAAAGTGAAGCTAAATTACACGTTCCAAAGTGTAGGTCTCTATGGAGAAGAACGTGCAAGAAACTCCATGGACACTCGTACGTCTTGTGGTCTGATGATGAGTGGAGGCCTGAGTCCCAGCTGTGGGAACATTATAAGGCTGACTATGCAATGTACGCTATGCTACAATTAAACAACAAAACAAGCTCATCTCTGCAAGCTGTTATGGCTTCAGTGCAAGCTGATGATCCCGCTGCCAAAATTCTGAGTCTATGACTAGTGTAGAATGTTTTTAACACGCTTATATTAGTTAGCTTCACCTGTATGTTTGTAATCAACGCCTTTGAGCTCGATTTTGACCTACTTTGGGCGATCAAGTTTCTTTAAACTTTGCACACCCATCAAAGACCGGTGACAATACAATATTCCGATTTTTTTTTTTTTTTAGTGTAATATAAAAATATAGTTTAAAAAAACAGCTTTTATAGCATATCAAACTAAAAAGTGTAAAATAAATAAACGAAAAATATTAATATCATTGTGAAATAAGCGTGGGGTGCTCGATTTACGAAAAATATGGCACAAAGCGCCCCACGCTTTTTTCACAATGATATTAATATTTTTCGTTCATTTATTTTACACTTTTTAGTTTGATATGTTTTAAAAGCGTGTTTTTTTTTAGTTTTTTTATACTATATTTTTATTTAAATACATCATGTCGAATTCAAAGTCATTAAAACTCAATTGTTGTAATTCTCAGGTACATGGAGACACGGGCAGCTATAACCACTAATCTTTGCAAGCAATTATGGCTTCAGTGCAGGAGTCGGTACTACGAGCTGTTACCAGGTCATCATGCTGTACAAATCTTTGGTATTGAAAATGCCCGCAGATAAAATTGAAGGTAGGTGTTCTAGTATTACTAACTTCTGCCCAAGTGAGCGCACCTGGTGCCCAAGTCTGCTATTTTTATAAAGTCGTTATTGCAACATGATTTCATTATCATTTAGCTAAAACTTAATCTGCTAATTCATAATGGTCGACCACTGATCGGTCTATGGTCTCGTGATAGAGTTGTGGTAGAATGACAATATCGAGCTTATTAAAGAAATGACTACACAATGACGTTCTAATGGTAGGACTGATCAAAGGAACTGTAAAATTTTTTTGCAAATTAATGCATACGTCAGACATTCATTTGTCACTAAGAGATTACCATTATATGCCACTACTTCCAATGGAGTGTCAGTGGTTGACCCATTGGAAAGTCATAATGATGCCATTATATTAGTAGATTACCAAAACTTGTCAAAATCAACAATTATGAAATCAATGATGAACCATTCTGACACTATTGTAATAGCAGACTTGAGGCCCTTGTTCGTCGGAGGTTATCTCTAAAAGTACTGTACCTCTAGCCAAGTTGCTAATCTGCAGTCGGCAATGCTAGTAGAAAGCTTCAAATGTACGGGAATGACGTCATCTCAACGCTCAATCACATGGTCAGAACAAAAGAATTGGCGACGCGGCCAACTCGATGCGTTCGGCGCAAGCGAAACGGTTGTAACTTGGCTAGGGGGGCTCGTCCGATCGCGAAAATTTTTTACCGATAGAAAGCTGCTTTTTTTTTTTAATTGAGATAAACTAGTGCTTGACTGCGATCCCACCTGATGGTAAGTAAGTTTTTATACCGAAAGACTCAGAAGACCTCGCACATGGTGGATCGTTGAACTGGTGAGGGTCGCGAGAATCCGATGGACGCAAGACGCACAGGATCGGTCATCATGGCGACACTTGGGGGAGGCAAAAGTCCAACAGAGGATGTCTTTCGGCTGAAAAGATGATGATAATGACAGGGGGCTTTTTAACGTAAGAAATCGTCAAATGACACCCCACTCAAATACAGGGAGCTATTCTTTAAGGTGAGAAATCAGCTCATGACTTCTTAAGGTTTTTTTTTTTTTTTTTTTCGATGGGAAAAATCATCTTATGACAACCCCCGCTCTTGGGCGGAGCGGGAGATAGTGTCAGACTCTTACTGACTAAAAAACCCATCCCGTTCCTTCAAGCCTTCATACCGGGGCTCGGGCGCCCTTTCGGATAACCCTGGCCCCAGTAGGCTTCGACCCGGCTGGGCCCCTGCTGTTGCTGACAACTCCTTGAGGCGCGCGGGAACAGCGCACGCCTTCGACGACTTGGGCTTGGTCCGGACTGTTACCGGACGGCCGGACAGCGAGCTACCCATTGCTCACTGTCCGCAAGCCCGCGCCTACGGTGACTGGGTGACTTCTTAAGGTCAAAGCACACGGCTAAACGACTCTACTCCAACACCGCCCTAAACTAAGACGACTGCTCGCAGTCCACGCGGCGTCAGCTAGCAGGCACCCAGCAGTCCACGCGGCGACAGCTAGCAGACAGCCAGCTGTCTACCCAATGAGCGGCGACGCCGCGGTGACTACTAGCAGTGAGCACGCGGACCGTGTCTACAACGTGCGGCCAGCGAGGCGTCAACTACTGAGCAGTCTGACAGCGGAAAGCTCACTGACAGCTGTCTGCTAATTTATGATACCAATGCAAAATATATCTTAAGAGCAATATTTAAAGCCCATATTTGAATGAAGTTCTTTTTGACGGGTGGGAGCAGAGTCGTGGAAGTGAGCTATGACCTTTAGACTGTAACTGACTAAAGCCACACCTATTTTCCTTCAACTATCCTTTGCGTTCTACGGGTTTCCCTTTCAGAAGTTGACTTATGGCCCCAGTAGGCCAGGGCTCTGCTGGGCTCTGCTGGACTCTTACGGTTTAGCTGACTTCTCATTGAGGCGTGCATGGAATACTACGTGCTGTCGATAACTCGGGCACTGCCCAGATAGTTACCTGAAACCTGAACGGCGATCTACCCATTGCTCATCGTCCGCAAGCCCACGCCTACGGTGCCTGGCCGGAAGTTAAATCGGGATCTCGGCGACTGGGGCGTGAAGAGGTCCGTTCCCAGACGCGTACGCCGCCTTCTTCGCTAGCATTACTGTTTTGCAGAAGGAAGCGTCCGGTTGCCATTTCTCCTCGCTCTGGACCATGACCTGTACCAGGATCCCTTATGGTATAGGCTACGCGAGTTGCTGCTGACCCTGATTACTCCCACGAGGACACAGTGGTGCTCCGCCCAAGCGAGGCACACCTCAACTGTATGCTCCACGTGTCCTCCAGGTGGTCCACACAAGTGGTTAGCGCCATTAGATACGCCATAAGGCAAAACCATTGTGGATTTTTTAGTCCGAGAAATTCATTTATACTTATATACTATAACCATTTTGTTTTGTTACTTTTCAGATACCTGTTCATCAAGCGGTATCCTCACTTTCTACCACTTCTCACAGGATCCAACTTGACCCTAAACCCATGGGGTGCAAGTGGCTCTACCCACCATCTGCAGAGTCAAAGTCAACCTCACCTGCCCGCGGTGCACCCTGCTGGAGACACCAACGAGGCTCTGGCGACCCCTAGTCTCCTGGTAGACGCAGTCACGCTGCATATATGTAGCGTGTCTATAATTCAGTGTAATATGTTCACAATTCCATGAGTAGCTTTTGTACTAGAATAAGGAAAATATTTATTAATACTACTTAGTAATGGTAATACACAAAATGTGGGTTTAACATCCAAACTTTGATTAGAAATAAAATTAGTTGTAAGTTAGGTTAAGGAATCTGTAGTTTTATTTAAAAAAAAAAAACAATCATTACCTTGTTATTACAAACTTTATACACTAAACAATCAAAATCAAAGCATTTATTTCAAATAGACCATATAAAGGCACTTTTGAATAGTCAAATGTCGGTCAGTCCAAGAAAAGTGAAGCTAAATTGCACGTTCCAAAGAGTAGGTCTCTATGGAGAAGAACGTGCAAGAAACTCCATGGACACTCTTTTAAATCATATTATGTGTTACATATAATGCTTGGTTACATATTACTTGTTGCTTCTATCATAATAAAACACACAAGAACTGAGAATAATAATAAAGAAATCCTAACTAATATTATAAATGTGAAAGTGTGGATGTTTGGATAATAGTTACTTAATCAAGCGAAAACGGCTGAACGGATTTGGATGAAATTTGGCATGCAAATAGCCTTTGGTATGGAAAAGAACATGGGCTACCTTTTATCCCGATTCCTTAAGTACCCAATGCCACGCGGACGAAGCCACGGGCAAAAGCTAGTAAATAAATAAAACACTGTACTTACAAAGGCGAACTTAATGCCTTATCATCTAATCATCGTTACCTTATCATTTTGTCATCATGGCCTTATCATCCTGTCGTCATTCTGTCAACATTACGTCATCATCCTGTCATCATTCTGTCATCATCCTGTCATCATTACCTAATCATCATGTCTTCATTACCATTTTTACAGAAAGACTCGTTAACTGCTAAATAAATACTAACGAGCATGTTTTCATACATACACTGATGAAACTAATCAAAAAAAAAAACCGGCCAAGTGCGAGTCGGACTCGCCCATGGAGGGTTCCGTAGCAGCAAGTAACATACTATAAAAGTTCTTGTAGTTCGTTGTAACTTTGATCTATGTTTTAATAATAGTGTATTTTTTTTAGATTTATGACGTATTAAAAAAAAAACTACTTACTAGATCTCGTTCAAACCAATTTTCGTTGGTAGTTTACATGGTAATGTACATCATATATTTTTTTTAGTTTTATCATTCTCTTATTTTAGAAGTTAGAGGGGGGGGGGGACACACATTTTACCACTTTGGAAGTGTCTCTCGCGTAAACTATTAAACTTAGAAAAAAATGATATTAGAAACCTCAATATCATTTTTGAAGACCTATCCATAGATACCCCACACGTATGGGTTTGATGAAAAAAAAAAATTTGAGTTTCAGTTCTAAGTATGGGGACCCCCAAAATTTATTGCTTTTTTTTCTATTTTTGTGTGAAAATCTTAAAGCGGTTCACAGAATACATCTACTTACTAAGTTTCAACAGTATAGCTCTTATAGTTTCCGAAAAAAGTGGCTGTGACATACGGACGGACAGACAGACAGACAGACAGACAGACAGACATGACGAATCTATAAGGGTTCCGTTTTTTGCCATTTGGCTACGGAACCCTAAAAAAGAATGAAGAATAGAAACATTGACCGTGCATCTCTGAAAACAAGATCAGTACCCCTAGCCAAGTTGCTAATCTGCAATAGTTAACGCTTGTAGAAAGCTTAAAATGTACGAGAATGGCGTCGTCTTAACGCTGGTCACGTGGTCAGAACAAAAGAATTGGCGGCAAGGTTAACTCAAAGCGTTCAACGCGAGCGAAACGGTTGTAACTTGGCTAGGGGGCCTGACTCTTTGTCTTATGTGGTGCCCTCTGCCGGCACAGCTTAGTGAAACATTCTTTATTAAAAACTGCAAAGACACACTCATAGGTAGGAAATCATCGAGTAAGTTCTTCTCCTGCTCTGGATGGAACATAAGGTAGTATCAGGCTTTTACTGATAAAAACCCACCTCATTATTTTTCTTTTAATTTAGAACAGTGGTAGCCTAAAGAGTCATGGGTTTAGAACCAGGCACATTGTTACACTGGTTTACTTTGTATAATTTATTTCAAAATCACTCAAAACGATAAAGAAAACATCGTGAGGAAACCGGCATGCCTAGATCTTAAACTTCGACGACAAATGACATCCACCTACTCGCACTGAGCACACATGGGGAATTAATATATAATAATAATAATATAATATTCCACAACTATCACACAATGCTGTCTAGTCCCAAGCTAAGCAGAGCTTGTGTTATGGGTACAAGACAACTGATAAACATACTTATATATTTCTAAATACATACATATTATAGATAAATTACACCCAGACACAGAACAAATGATTACGCTCATCACACAAACATTTGTCCTGGGTGGGAATCGAACCCACGACCTCCAGCATAGCAGTCAGGGTCACTAACCACTATACCAAAAGGCCAGTCAAATTACGGCCCATTCCCTTTCCTAGAAAGGAGGCCTGAGTCCCAGCAGTGGAAAAATTATAAGGCTGATTATTGTGTATTTTATAAGTATGTTACTAAAAAAGTCCTGAGTATGTATGTAGAAGAGCAGATAAGAGCAGGAAGAAGAAGAATAAGTATGTCACTAGTATGTGTATAGTAATCTAAACATATAACATCCTTCTTCTGGTAACACTGGCGATTTTATGACTTACAACATTTAGCAAAATATGACCGCGATAATTTAAAATTACATAGACACACCTTATATCGAGTATTGATCGCGGCTCAGACCTGCGCAGTTCAGCCAGCTGATCTAGACTAGGCTTGTTTAATGCCGCAGTGCGTCACCAGCCGTCTGCCGTGCTTGAAGAGTTGCTGCTCCGATCTACCACCGGGGCTCCGGGCTCTGGAGCCCTATTCACACCCAGGATTAAGTTAAAGGTATTTCTAAACTTACGAAAGTTACTAAAATTGTAACAGATATTTTCGGGAGAAGAATATTACAGATTTTTTTTATGGTGGGAAAAGTCATCCAATGACAATCCCCGCTCTTGGGCGGAGCGGGAGATAGTGTCAGACACAGATAGTTTTTTTTTTTGTAATGGATAGGCTCGCGTTTGACCATAATCTCACTTTCTTACTGACTAAAAGCCGACCTCGTTCCTTCTAGCCTTAATACCGGGACTCGAGTTCCCTTTCGGATAACTCTGGCCCCAGTAGGCTTCGAAGAATATTACAGTTGAGTTTCAATATTTGGCTTACAAAAATTTTGTAGAACTAACTCAAGATGCGCGTGGACACCATATCAAATCATACAAGCCTTTGTTGGAACAGGAAATCATCAAATAACTATTCCGCTCTGGATGGTACGAAAGGTAGTGTCAGACTTTTACGAACTAATAACCTGTGTTTCTTTAGTTGCCCTTCGTGTTCCAAGGGTGAGGTGACTCTTTTGAAAAATCTCTTCGATCTGAAGAGCCCATGCTGGAACCGAATGGTAGATTATTGCCCACTCCTTATCACGGGGAGAAATTCTGTGTTCCAGCTAACGGAATGTTGTGGGCTGTTCATTGTGCATTCAACTTTTACAGAATACTGATTTCGTCATGTTATTTATAAAGACACTAATCTGATGTAATGGTAATTTTTCAGATGGAGAGATGAGCAGACTTTGTTCATCTCTGCTAGCAGCTACAGCTTCAGTGATGGAGTTCATCCTTCAAGCTGTCAACAGGTTTTCGAGCTTGTCAGCTCCTCAGCTCTACAGACCTCGGAGTTACAAAATAAGGTTCGTGTTTCAGTATCACTTACTTATCTTGCAGCAGGATATAAACTGCCAAAGAAGTATTAATACTAACACCAGGTTGGCCGCCGTGTAACCAAGATCTATGTAACTCATAATATATTTTAAAAAGAGTGTCCATGGAGTTTCTTGCACGTTCTTCTCCATAGAGACTCTTTGGAACGTGCAATTTAGCTTCACTTTTCTTGTACTGACCGACCTTTGACTATTCAAAAATGCCTGCAAATGGTCTATTTGAAATAAATGATTTTGAATTTGAATTTGCCGCAAGACAACGCGACGCCACGTTGGACAGCAAGCAATGGGTAGCTCGCTGTCCGACCGTCTGCTTACTGTCCGGACCGTGCTTATTTTGTCGACGGTCTCAAGGAGCTGTCAGCAACAGCAGGAGCCCAGCTGGGTCGAAGCCTACTGGGGCCAGTGTTGGTTCGAAAGATAGCTCAAGCCCCGGTACGAAGGCAACGAAGGAACAGGAGTGGGTTTTTAGTCAGTCAGAGGGATGTCATTGATGATTTTCCAACCACGAAAAAAAAAACACCAGATTGGCCGAAGCAAGAGAAACCAGCTCAGAAAACCTTAATATTCTTTTTAAGGTGGATGTCTTCAAATAACACCTGCCCTCCTAGCCAAGTTACAATCGAATTCCGTTCTCTAATCGGTAACGCCTCGGTGACAGCAATTGTAGAAAACGATAAGTTGGTAGCCATGTTGACGCGCCTGAGTCGGCCGCTCGTTCTACAATGTAGCGTTTGTATAACAAAGGATGTAGCGTTAAACATTGTAGAAACGATTTTGAACGATGTGAACTTAGCTACGAATTGTCTATTCATTTGTTCTGACCACGCGACTTTACGTTGAGATGACGTCATTCCCATACGTTTCATCACTTTTCGACAGCGTTAACGATTGCAGAATAACAACTTGGCTAAGCGTCCTGCTCTGGGAGGAACTGGTTCAGACTTTTACTGACTTAAAACCAGCCTATGTTCTTTCATTTGTCCTTGCATTCCAGAGCCACGGTAGCTCTAACAAACATTCCTGCAGCTCCAGCTCGGAACTCCATAAAACACTCGCCATTTAACTATTACATTCTCTTACTTTTCAGATCCCGTAATGAGAAACATCATCTACATTCGTTCAAGCCATGACTCCGACATAGATGGGGTGTAAGTGGCTCTACCACCACCTGCAGAGTCAAAGTCAACCTCACCTGCCCGCGGTGCACCCTGCTGGAGACACCAACGAGGCTCTGGCGACCCCTAGTCTCCTGGTAGACGCAGTCACGCTGCATATATGTAGCGTGTCTATAATTCAGTGTAATATGTTCACAATTCCATGAGTAGCTTTTGTACTAGAATAAGGAAAATATTTATTAATACTACTTAGTAATGGTAATACACAAAATGTGGGTTTAACATCCAAACTTTGATTAGAAATAAAATTAGTTGTAAGTTAGGTTAAGGAATCGGTTGTTTTATTTAAAAAAAAAAAAACAATCATTACCTCATCATTTATACACTAATAAAATACACAAGAACTAAGAATATAATAAAGAAAGAAATAAATAAAACAATGTACCTTCAAAGGCGAACTTAATGCTTCATCATTGTTACCTCCTGTCACGTTACCTCGTGTCCTCCTGTCATCATTACGTCATCTTCCTGTCAATAATAATAATAATATTCCACAAATATCACACAACGCCGTCTAGTCCCAAGCTAAGCAGAGCTTGTGTTATGGGTACTAGACAACTAATAAACATACTTATATATTCCTAAATACATACATATTACAGATAAATTACACCCAGACACAGAACAAAATGAATATGCTCATCACATACATTTGTCCTGGGTGGGAATCGAACCCACGACCTTCGGCATAGCAGTCAGGGTCACTAACCACTAGACCAACAGGCCAGTCAAAGTTCCTGTCAATATTACGTCGTCATCCTGACATCACTCTGTCATCATCCAGTCATCATTACTTCATCAGTCTATCATCATTATCTCATCATTACTTTATCATCCTGTCATCATTCCCTTATCATCCTGTCATCATTCCCTTATCATCCTGTCATCATTACCTTATCATCCTGTCATCATTACCTTATCATCCTGTCATCATTCCCTTATCATCCTGTCATCATTACCTTATCATCCTGTCATCATTCCCTTATCATCCTGTCATCATTACCTTATCATCCTGTCATCATTACCTTATCATCCTGTCATCATTCCCTTATCATCCTGTCATCATTACCTTATCATCCTGTCATCATTCCCTTATCATCCTGTCATCATTACCTTATCATCCTGTCATCATTACCTTATCATCCTGTCATCATTCCCTTATCATCCTGTCATCATTACCTTATCATCCTGTCATCATTCCCTTATCATCCTGTCATCATTACCTTATCATCCTGTCATCATTACCTTATCATCCTGTCATCATTCCCTTATCATCCTGTCATCATTACCTTATCATCCTGTCATCATTCCCTTATCATCCTGTCATCATTACCTTATCATCCTGTCATCATTCCCTTATGATCCTATCATCATTACCTTACTACCTGATAAGTACGAGGGTAGTTCACGAGTGAAACAACGGCTTGCTAGTAACGCACTAACGTTTATTTGAAACTATAGGTAAAGGTGCGTAGGCACACGCACACATACTCAACACTCCTCCCCCCAGTTCAGACATACAATCAAACAACAAAGCTTCTAACAAAACATACATGTTAATAAAATACTTTATAATTAACGTTCAGACGATTGCGTCTAGACCGCCTTGTGGCCGCTGGCTTCTTCTATAGGATCAGGGCTAGGAGAGCCGGGCAATGCCTCTTCAAATTCCTCCTCCTCTCCCCCAGATTGGTCTGGTGAAGGCTGTGGAAGAGTTCCTTGGGGTGAATCTGCAGCCATATCTGCTCTTGTTAGGTCCGTTTGTAACATTACTTGCTCTTCTAAAATTGGGTCATCAGATTCCGGCAACATGCCCATGATAAACTTGTCCCGCAACGCTTCCTCTACGTTGGAGAATTTCAGTGCGCTGTCAGGCCGCGCAACCTTACTGCCCATTCTGCATAAATGTCTCCCCTTCGTGTTGCGTTGCTTCGTAGAATTTGCACCACTCCCCGAATCCACACCTCTTAGAAGTCAAATGCTCGTCCAACAGCCTAAGCACGTCTTCGAAGGGTACATCCTGCTTGGGCGGAGCATCGCCGTGCCCTCGTGGGGGTGATCGGCGGCGGAGACCTCTCGCGCCGAGCCTTGGCCGAGGCCATGGTCCGGAGCGAGGAGGAGTGGCAGGCGGTCACCGACTTCTGCAAAGCAGTAATGCTCGCAAAGGAGGAGGCCGACCGCATCAGGCAACGGCGCTCTCGCCGCCGCCGCCGGGATTCCGATCCCGATTTCCAGCCACCGTAGGCGCGGGCTTGCGGACAGTGAGCAATGGCTAGCTCGCAGTCCGGCCGTCCGGACCAAGCCCAAGTCGTCGACGGCGCGCGCTGTTCCCGCGCGCCTCAAGGAGTTGTCAGCAACAGCAGGGGCCCAGCCGGGTCGAAGCCTACTGGGGCCAGGGTTTTCCGAAAGGGCGCTCGAGCCCCGGTATGAAGGCTAGAAGGAACGGGATGGGTTTTTTAGTCAGTATGAGTCTGATACTATCTCCCGCTCCACCCAAGAGCGGGGGTTGTCATAAGATGATTTTTCCCATCGAATCTGCCGTCATCTTATGTGTGCCATCCGCGAGTGCGCTCAGAAAGATAGCTCGTTTCTTTGTTCCCGTAGAATCGCTCGTCTCCGTGATATCGTTTGCCACAAACCACAGCTTAATGCGGCATTTGTAGGTCTCCCAAGACTGCACATTGTGGTCATAAACCGTTAAAACGCCAAAAACTGTGCCGGACATTTTTACTTTTTATTTACGTGGGTAAATTAAATACTCGTCGCCAATGATAAGTACGAGGACAAGACCAGTGAAACAACGGCTTGCTAGTAACGTACTGACGTTTATTTGAAACCATAGGTAAAGGTGCGTAGACACACGCACACATACTCAACACCATCCTGTCATCATTACCTCATCATCCTGTAATATGATTGCAAAAAGAAGTTTGTAGGTTTATTTGTTACCTTTTCACATATAAACCAATGAATTGATCATCTTTCGACTGGCCTGTTGGTCTAGTAGTTAGTGACCCTGACTGCTATGCCAGAGGTCGTGGGTTCGATTCCCACCCAGGGCAAATGTTTGTGTGATGAGTATAATCATTTGTTCTGTGTCTGGGTGTAATTTATCTATAATATGTGTGTATTTAGAAATATATATGTATGTTTATCAGTTGTCTAGTACCCATAACACAAGCTCTGCTTAGCTTGGGACTAGATGGCGTTGTGTGATAGTTGTGGAATATTATTATTATTCCCATTTATTCATTAATATTACATATAAATTATATTTTTAAATATTTAAAAAAAAAAAAAACATTTAAAAATATAAAAAATAGTTGCCCACCGGTATCGGGAACAGGGTCCAAGCTACCGGCGGTCAGGGCTCCAGAGAAAGGAACCTCCTGACTATACGAGCCGTGTCCAGCAATGCTGCTTTCTGAATCAAGCCCTTGATCCAGCCAAGTCGATATACTTAATTTGTTTATCTTTCTCGGCTTTCACGAGGTTCTCGTCATGCGGAACGGATATGTCAACAATCATTGCACGCCTCTCGCTTCGGTCCACCACCACTATATCAGGCTTATTGGCCACAATAGTCCTGTCAGTGATGATGGGCCGATCCCAGTACAAAGTGATATGACCATTATCAAGAACTGGGTCGGGCTCATACCTATAGTATGGCACTTCCGATTCCACAAGAGAGTATTTCAGAGCAAGTTGCTGATGGATAATCCTGGCTACAAGGTTGTGCCTATGCAAGTACTCTCCGTTAGCTAGACGAGAACAACCAGAGATAATGTGACGGATTGATTCTCCCGGACGGTGACATGCCCGACAGATGTTAACCGTGCCGTCCTTCACAATAAATCTCCGGTAGTTATTCGTCATGATAACTTCGTCCATAATTGCACAGACAAAACCTTCGGTTTCCCCAAAGAGGTCACCGAAACGCAGCCAGGCTACGGACGCCAATTGGTCTACATCGGGTCCGTGAAGGGCCCGGAAAAAGCGTCCGTGAAGCTCCTTGCTCTGCCATACTTCCCTGCGATCGTTAGTGTCAAGCACTATCGGTTTGCGCCAGTTCTCGTTAGCTAGGGAGAGCGGGGTGAGTCCCTTGTCCACTGCCACTACATCTCGATGCATACCCACGTCGGCAGCTAGGAAATATTCCCTGAGACTGCATACCTTGCGGTTGTGTAGGGTCTTAGCATTTAAGAAGCCACGACCCCCACACTTCCGCGGGATATACAGCCTCATCACCGACGATCGTGGGTGATGCATTCGGTATGCAGTCAGCAGTGTACGGACCCGCCTATCCAGGGCGTCAAGTTCTGTTTGAGTCCATTTGAGTACGCCGAAAGAGTACATCAATACCGGCATGACCCAACCGTTGAAGGCACGCACCTTGTTTCCGCCTGAAAGAAGGCTATTGAATACCTTTTTCAGGCGTCCAAAGAAACGCTCCCTCAACGATTGCTTCATGTTAGTGATACTGATGCCTAGAGCTTCCGACATACCCAAATACTTATAGGTTTCGGTTGGAGAGAGGGATCTCAGATTTATGGAATCCGTGAGTTGAGTGCTCACGGACTCCACAACCTCCCCTCGCTTTACATGCATGACTGCACATTTGTCCACACCAAACTCCATCCTGATGGCACTACTGAAGGTTTCAGTTACCTTTAGTAGCTCCATCAGTTGCAGATTGTTGGGGGCAAAGAGCTTTAAGTCATCCATGTAAAGGAGGTGAGATATAACCTGACCACCTCTTTTCAACCGATAGCCTAGACCTGAATTCTCCAGCAGTGTGCTTAGAGGATTCAAGGCTAGACAAAACCAAAGCGGACTCAAACTATCACCCTGGAATATACCTCGCTCGATCCTTACAGGTTCGCTATTCCTCTGGATATTTCGACCTCCTGGATAGCGGAGGACTGTACTCCATTGCCTCATACACGACATCAGAAAGGTGCGTAGTGTTGTATCAATTTTATACAATTCCAGCACCCTCATGAGCCATGTATGAGGAACAGAGTCATAGGCCTTTCTATAGTCTATCCAACATGTCGACAGATCCTTTCGGGAACGACGAACCTGCTGGCTAATAGTCATATCAATGAGGAGCAGCTCCTTAGTACCGCGGGACCCGTTCCTACATCCATTCTGAGAAGGCGACATGATCGAATTTTCATCAATATGACTATTAATTTTACTTCTCAGTATGGATGTAAGAACTTTATAGACCGTCGGCAAACACGTGATCGGTCTATAATTTTTAGGCTCTGCAGTACTACCTGATTTATGGAGCAGGTGGGTTATTCCTGTTGTTAGGAACTGGGGCAGCGACCCTGACTCTAAGGCAGACTGAAATTGATATGCCAAGCGAGCATGCGATCTTGTAAACCACTTAATCCAGAAATTATGCAGCCCGTCCGGCCCTGGAGATTTCCAGTTAGGCAACGGACGGACTGCACGAGCTACATCTTGGGGCCTGATGTCTATTGCCCCCATTTGTGGTATTGGATCGCACGCTCGCTCGACCTCCCGAGTCCAGTCACCCTCGGTGTGACTGACAGGCACCGACCAGATGCTACGCCAGAATGAACTCATGGCATCATCATCCTGGAGGCGCGCGTCAGTCACACCTTGGTCCGGTCGCTCCCAAGCCCTATAAACCCACCTTTCATTACTCCGGAATGTGCGATTCTGGGTGTATCGCTCAACCCGCCGCTTATACCTGCGAATACGGTTTGCCCATGCACACACCTTCTGCTTCAGGAAGTCGATGCGCTCTGTGACTCGGGACATATAGTCTCGGGGGCTGATATCAGTCCCCGAAAATGCCCGTCTCACAAAGCGCATCACTCTTGGACGAGTGTTGCCCTCCCTGAAGCAGATTAGTTTGCCGATGAGTGCTCTAGCCCCACCGATACGACGCTCGATCCTGCACTGCCAGGCCGGCACAGCTGGTTTTGGTCGTGTAGCTACGTCACTGTTTGGGAATTTGACGTGAGCTACACGACATGCCGCTACGGCCGCGCAGTACATGATCGAGTGTGTATCGGTGAGATCTTCGCAGTCATCAAAATAATTTGACAACTGCGAATCCAGAGCAGCCACCAGCGCCCTATTCTTGTTACACATGGGCAAACGAGGTATGCGTGGCCTAAGTTCGGGAGGTATATTGCGATATTCCCGAATCGCACACTCCAAAGCACTCCTCAGTTCACTATTGCACTGGTTACTTACGTTAGTGACCGTGTCAGAACTCACCTCGTCTGTGTGGAAAGATATGTAGCTGGACGGTGGTACCACAGCTGGTACCACAGGCTGCGACGGAGGGGTAATGACACGGTCACTCATTTCCGTTCGGAGGCGATCAAGTACAGTATCATCCAACATATGATTTTTGTTAGTTGACAAGAGCTGCCGCACGACGTGCACGCCCACCACCTCCGGCCTCGTCGCTCAGCTCCGCCTCGCCGCCGCCGGAACCCAGCCTCACGGTGAGAGCTGTGACACCGGCCGTGGCAGCTGCGTCGAGCTCGAGCGACGAGTACTACTCGCCGCCGACGACACCACCACCTGCGCGTCGTCGGGGAGGACGCCGGCCGCCAGCGTGCTTAGGACCTCGAGACCCACCGGTCTCTGATAGGGTCCCAGCTGCCGGCGGAAGTATGCCGCGCATGCGATGGACGCAATCGACTAATGAAAACGTCATGCGCGCATACTATGGGGCTACAGAGGGAGGAAACAATCTGACCGCGTACCGTGTTCGGATGCTCTCTATGTTTCAGGTGCTTGAGCCAGCCGTCAACGTTTCGGCACAACGACTATCGGATCAGGTGCGGGTCATCCAACGTAATCATATGTTGGACGATACTGTACTTGATCGCCTCCGAACGGAAATGATTATTATTATTATTATTATCTTGAAATTTACAGTTGCTAAGGCTACAGAAGTATAAGGATAGATACCTTTCATTCAGAGATAATAGTGCTGTGTCCGAAGCGGCCATCTCCTACGCTCGCAATTAATACTGCTTATCAAAAGGCTTCCCAGTGCCTCACTCTAAACCATGACCAATGTATTATTGTCCCACTGCTGGGCAAAGGCCTCCCTCCATTCTTTCCGATCACGGTTCCTCGCTTTCTCATGACGATTCTTACGGAAGCCATCCAGCGGTGCTATTCTCTATGAAAACAGCCTTGACCGTAGCGACGAGTCGAGAGTGCAGTACATTGAATTAACAATCTAATGTCTAGGTTCATTGGATTGTTAATCTAATGGATCTGTTTGGATTTCGTCGCTGCGGCCAGCGCTGCGCTCAAGGCTGTTTTCTTAGAGAGAATAGCACGCCATGTCCCGCGATGCTGTTTCCAGGCACCAATCCTGCGTTTGACAGGCCCACAGCTCGCTAGACATGCGGCAGACATGTCCTGCCCAGTCAGCCTTTTGACCCATGTCAATGATTTGCGTTTTGGAGCGCATGCCAATATAACCAGCTAAATTGGTTTCTCATTTACAAGCTTAAACATGTTCAGCTTTATAATATTCCCACTGCTGGGCCTTTTTTTTCGATGGGAAAAATCATCTTATGACAACCCCCGCTCTTGGGCGGAGCGGGAGATAGTGTCAGACTTTTACTGACTAAAAAACCCATCCCGTTCCTTCAAGCCTTCATACCATTGGCTCCAGCGCCCTTTCGGATAACCCTGGCCCCAGTAGGCTTCGACCCGGCTGGGCCCCTGCTGTTGCTGACAACTCCTTGAGGCGCGCGGGAACAGCGCGCGCCGTCGACGACTTGGGCTTGGTCCCGACTGTTACCGGACGACCGGACAGCGAGCTACCCATTGCTCACTGTCCGCAAGCCCGCGCCTGCGGTGGCTGGAAAATTGGGATCGGAATCCCGGCGGCGGCGGCGAGAGCGCCGTTGCCTGATGCGGTCGGCCTCCTCCTTAGCGAGCATTACTGCTTCGCAGAAGTCGGCGATCGCCTGCCACTCCTCCTCGCTCCGGACCATGGCCTCGACCAAGGCCCACTGCTGGGCCTCAGTCTTCTTCTCTATTAGAGGGAGTGGGTCGATTCGACTTGTAGGTAATCGAATATCTACGAGTGTGTGTGTGTCAAATTAAATAGTTTTCTATCTTTCTTTTCTTTATCTGGGCATATCGAAATAAAACGAGGCATTTCTTATATTATATATATTATATTTATTATTAGCTAACTAATAAGATCTAATTTTAAGTTAACTATACTTAATTATTAAGTTAGATTATTTACTAAGGTACTTGATGTCAGCTTTAAAACAAAAATTCATATTATTATTATCTAGTAAAAAATAATTGAAACAAAAAATTCGCCAGAGCCTCGTTGGTCTTCAGCAGGGTGTACCGCGAGCAGGTGAGGTTGACTTTGGCTCTGTAGCTGGTGATGGAGCCACTTACACCCCGGTGGGTGGTAAGCTGGCAAGGGTCGCGAATTGTTTAGTTGGAATACCTCGAGCAGAATTTTTTTTTTTCGTTTTAGTGGGCAAATATCATCCAAATGACATCCCCCGCCCTTGGGCGAAGCGAACTGACTAAAAAACCCACCCCGTTTCTTCTTGCTTTTCATAACGGGGCCAAGCTTTCCTTTCGCTGACCATGGCCCCAGTAGTCTTCGAACCAGCTGGGCCCATGCTCCCTCAAACAGGATGAGAATTTGATCTGATAGCAGGCTTCTTCTTCTCAAACGTTTGAAGTTTTTAGGCCCACTATGTTCCCACGTTTGTAACGCCATCAGTGGCGTTATTTAGGTCCTCTAAAGTACAGATGTCAGGACACTTTGGGCTCTCTAATAAGTGGGCCATCGTCTCATAGGCACTCGCACTGATTGTCGGAGGGGTCTATAATCCCCCATATTTTTAGAGTATGTTACAAAAGCCTGCTTTGTGCCACTATCTGGTCAAGAGCATCACACTTGCACTGAGAGGAGGGGTCTATATTCCCCCATTTTGTCAGGTTATGTTTGCAACGGTGTACTTGGGTGCGTAGTCTATTGATTGTTTTCAATACAGGCTTCTTCAGATCGCAAGCTAGTGTAGTCTTCGCTTGTTGTTTGTGGTTGCTGTAGTATGTAGCACGTCAGATCCTGGAGAGACAGCAGTGTGAGGCTAACTTCCCTTAAGTCTAACGAAGCGACATTTTTTTTTTACTGATGGTAAGCGATGATGTGGCCGACGATAGACCACGGCTGTCCAGAAGTAACCTAGTCACTCTTGACTTAAAGATCCTCAGGTTATAGCTATCAGGAAACAGAGTACGGTAGGAAATTTTACGTATGCTTAATGACAATTCCTATTGCTCCTTCGTGGCATATGGGGTTGGTGTTTCATGTATTCCATCAGAATCTCGTCGCAGTTCAGCAGGATAGGCATACCACGGGCAGGATGATGGACTTGGTTACGACCTGACCTATGATCACACATGATGCAGTAGCTGCTGTAGCAATGAGAGACGAACCGATGCTATCACTCGTCTCTCTGTTACCTGTAATGTAAACAAGTTTTTAATGAAAATCATTTTTTCATAGCATGCTTTTATTGCGCTATAAAGGTACCTATATAATTAATACTCGTCAAGACGAATCATACGAACCCAAACTCGTTGGGGTTGTGTCGTTTAACTACCAAGTTCCTTCGGACACCTTCTGGTTCCATCCTGATAATGGAACCAGCTCCATGACATAATAATTTTGTATTGACACCTAATTTACACATGCATGCAAAATTTCAGCTCGAACTGTAACCGGAAAGTGGATCAAATTTAATTTGCAAGATTTGATGACAGACAAATATCGGGACAGGTGAAACTAAATAAAAGCTTGTATATAGTATAATGTTAATTACATAGAAGCCTTTCTTTAGGAATACGGATTTTTTTGAGGTGGAATGATTTCCACCTCAAAAAAATTTATATAATAGACATTAGTTGATACTAATGTCGACTTTTCACGCTCTAGGGCTGAGCGGGTGTGTCAGACTTTTACTTATTAAAACTACACTTAGTTTTTGTACTTAAATACTATCCACATTATGAGGTGTACCTCCTGCCACAAAAAAAAAACAAAGTAGGTACATTGATTGGCTCTTAAAAAACGAAATGGCGACACCGCCCGTCGTTATTATTATTATTTATTTATTTCAAGTAAAGACTCATTTCAGTTAACTATCATATTCATATAGAGAATAGATATAGGTAATAAAATTACATAAAATTGAATGCGAATGCCGGCGTGTTTTCGCGCCATTCGGTTTAACACTTAAGGTGAGTTGCACCATTTAACTATAACGATAACAAAGCCGTTAACAGCTGTCAAATCGTCGAATTGACCAATAGGCGGCCGTTTGACGGCTGGTTATGGTTTGGTTATCGTTATAGTTAAATAGTGCAACTCACCATAAGATTATTAAAAGTCCGCGTAGATTATTAAAATTTTTAGCGTTTTATTTATTGGTTATGTATCTAAGAACGTAAATAAGAAATTCTTCATAAAGTAGTCTTTAAATTTCGAAAATAAGCAACCTTTCCATTTTTCCGTATTTATACCTATTTAAATGCTTGGGGTCCCAGGGTTTAATATAAAAATTAAATGAAAAAAAAATGAAAATGGCAATGACAGCTCTCGAAGAAAACCAATACCTTGAAACTAGGCCACCGCAAGCGCGGGCTTGCAGACGGCGAGCAATGGGTAGCTCGCTGTCCGACCATCCGGTAACCGTCCGGACCGAACCCAGTCGTCGATGGCGCGCATTGTTCCCGCGCGCCTCAAGGACCTGTCAGCAACAGCAGGGGCTCTGCTGGGTCGAAGCCTACTGGGGCCAGGGTTAATTCGAAAGATAGCTCAAGCCCCGGTACGAAAGGCAACGAAGGAACAGGAGTGGGTTTTTAGTCAGTAAAAGTCTGACACTATCTCCCACTTCACCCAAGAGCGGGGGTTGTCATTAGATGATTTTCCCACAACGAAAAAAAAAATAAAAAAGTACCTTGAAACTAAAAAATTCAATAGATAATCACTTACCTGAAACCTATGGCGGAGTGTCGTTCAAGTCAGCATGCCGTGCACATTATCACATGCTAACCTGGTCGGAACTCCACCAACTAGGCACCAAGGCTGAAACAGAACATCATAACTTATAAGACACTAGCTTTTATCCGCGACTACGCCCGCGTAGGTACATAAAATATAGCCTATGTCACTCAGGAATAAAGCAGCTTTCTATCGGTGAATAAATTTTAGCAATCGGACTAGTACTTCCAGAGATTACCTCATTTAAACCAAAAAAAACATACTAAAACCGGCCAAGTGCGAGTCGGACTCGCCCATGAAGGGTTCCGTAACAGCAAGTAACATAATATAAAAGTTCTTGTAATGTGTTGTAACTTTGATCGATGTTTTAATAATAGTGTATTTTTTTCGGTTTATGACGCATTAAAAAAAAACTACTCACTGGATTTCGTTCAAACCAATTTTCGTTGGTAGTTTTTATAGTAATGTACATCATATATTTTTTTTAGATTTATCATTCTCTTATCTTGGAAGTTAGAGGGGGGGGGACACACATTTTACCACTTTGGAAGTGTCTCTCGCGCAAACTATTCAGTTTAGAAAAAAATGATATTAGAAACCTCAGTATCATTTTTGAAGACCTATCCATAGATACCACACACGCATGGGTTTGATGAAAAAAAAAAATTTGAGTTTCAGTTCTATGTATGGGGACCCCCAAAATTTATTGCTTTTTTTCTATTTTTGTTTGAAAATCTTAATGCGGTTCACAGAATACATCTACTTACAAAGTTTCAACAGTATAGCTCTTATAGTTTCGGAAAAAAGTGGCTGTGACATACGGACGGACGGACAGACAGACAGACAGACAGACAGACAGACAGACAGACAGACAGACAGACAGACAGACAGACATGACGAATCTATAAGGGTTCCGTTTTTTGCCATTTGGCTACGGAACCCTAAAAACAAACTTTACCTTTTTATTATAAAATATTATAGGTAGTGTAGATGGATATTACATGTTCCATTATCGGATCATCCCAACCAAACGTACAAAGCGTTTTGGGAACACATATATATTGTGCGTACAGCCAAGGAGTGGAATTCCCTGCCAGAATCTGTGTTTCCTGATAGCTACAACTTAGGGATCTTTAAGTCGAGGAGATTATTTCTGGGCAAGCGTGCTGCATCGTCACCCATATCATGGCTTACTATCAGGTGAGATGGTGGTCAAACGTGACCCAATCTACACTAATATTATAAAGAGGGAAAATTTGTATTTTTGTGTGTATGTTTGTAAATAATAAACCTAAAAACTACTGTGCCAGTTTCTTAATTCTTTCACCATTGGAAAGCTACATTTACCCGGAGTAACATAGGCTATATTTATTGCCCATGCAAAGCCGGGACGGGCCGCTAGTTATAAATGGAGTCTATTACAGGACTTAGGCCACAAAATAGATAGGTACAGAAGTCAATCTACATACAAAACGCGCTCGAGCAACGCACACATAGACATCGCTCACGAACACGATATCTCGGAGAGCCTCAGCCCGCTTGTCGAACAGTTCCGGCTCAAACGCTCTTTTTTTATGGTGGGAAAAATCATCCAATGACAACCCCCGCTCTTAGGCGGAGCGGGAGATAGTGTCAGACTCTTACTGACTAAAAGCCCACCCCGTTCCTTCTAGCCTTCATACCGGGGCTCGAGTTCCCTTTCGGACAACCCTGGCCCCAGTAGGCTTCGACCTGGCTGGGTCCCTGCTTTTGCTGACAACTCCTTGAGGCGCGCGGGAACAGGGCCCCAAGTCTGCTATTTTTATAAATTAGTCATTCCAACCGATCCCATTGTCATTTTGCGAAAAGTTTGTAATCTGCTAATTCATAATGATCGATCATTGATCGGTCAGTGGTCTTTTAATAGAATTGTGGTAGAATGATAATTTCGAGAATATTAAAATCAATAACTGCACAATAACGTTCTAATGGTCAAACACTGATCAAATAAACTGTCAAAGTTTTAGCAGATTACCGCAAACGTCAAATATTCATTTGTCAATATGTACGAGATTACCATTTTAAGCCACTTCTTTCAATGGAGTGTCAGTGGTTGTTCAATGGAGTGTCATTGGAAAGTCATAATGACGCCATTATATTAGTAGATTACCAAACTTGTCAAAATCGACAATTATGACATCAATGATAGACCATTCTGACACTATTGTAATAGCAGACTTGAGGCCAAGTGCGCGCAAAAACAAATATTTAAAATAAGAAAAATAAATAGTACCTCAAAACTTCTCAAATCCAGATGATACTAGAACAAATTCAGAATGAACACCACACCCTGCTCAATAACTTTAACCACAAAATCGTAGTTCAAAAAAGGTATTAAGATCATAGGAATAATTCACACGCTCACCCGTTACGTAATACAGCTGCAATTCGATAAGTTCGAAGCTTTAAATCCGGCTCGAAGGAACAACTCAGCACCCACCGAGTCCACCGCCAGCCGGCGACAGGCACCGCCAACGGCTGGCAGTGAACTGAACAGGGCAGGTACAGGAAGTCTAGATTAAAAAAAAGCTAACTACTACTGCGCAGGACGTAACTCCTGATCAATAACATGGCCGACAAATAATTTTCCGCCTTACCTACTCCAAAACGCGGTCTAAATGTCGTGTAGTTCCTGGATTATTACTAGGTTTAATACCAAGGGTAGGTTTTGAATTTGGAATTTAGGTTCCAAAGTTGAAGTTTATCACTAGTTTCTGAATTATTATGGTAGTAAAGTTACACCGCCGAAACCCCTAGTTCAACTATGGTACAGTACAATTCACGAATGATGGCGGCCGTGAAGTTTGCGCAGAAGGCTGCGCAGTAACGTGTTTTAGAAACCAAATGGCGACGTGCGTGTGCGAGAAGAGTGTAGTATGCGCGAACGTTCGCAAAGGCTAACTTCACGGCCGCCATCATTCGTGAATTGTACTTTACCAACTTCGATACTAATATGAATAATATTTTTATTTAAGGTTAGCTTTGATTTTGTGTCAATCAATATCCATATAAAAATGGTTAAAAATGGATATTGTTATACTTGACGGATTTGAATATGTAAATATTTCAAAGACATGAAATATCTTTAAATCTCTTTGATTATGTGTATCTATCTATATCTTTATATACATATATAATTCTTCTGTGAGTGTGTATGTCACTGAACTTCTCTCAAACGACTGGACCGATTTTGATGAAATTTTTTGTGTGTGTTCAAGGGGATCTGGGAATGGTTTAGATTCACAATTTGGTAGAGTAGGGTAGGGTAGAGTAGGGTAGGATATAGTAGGGTATGGTAGAGTAGGGTAGGGTAGAGTAGGGTAGAGTAGGGTAGAGTAGGGTAGAGTAGGGTAGAGTAGGTAGAGTTGACAGCTTAGATAAAAGGTAACTATTAGGCGGTACGAAGTTTGCCGGGTCAGCTAGAACATATATAAAAATCAATGCCACTTTTCGTTGTAATTTTATAACTCAAGAACGGGCTCACCTATCCAAATAAAATGTTTAGGCTTTGTTCGGACTATTTAGCAGATGGTTTATGTGAAGTTTGCACGAAATCGGTCGAGCGGTACTTCATATATCCACATTTGTTGTAAATGAAGTAGGGTAGGGTAGGGTAGGGTAGGGTAGAGTAGGGTAGGGTAAAGTAAAGTAAGGTAGAGTAGGGTAGAGTAGTGTAGAGTAGGGTAGTAGGGTAGGGTAGAGTAGGGTAGAGTAGAGTAGGGTAGAGTAGGTAAGAGTAGGGTATACATACCGTGCACTAACTTCTGACATTTTATACGAGCCATGCCAAAGTCTAAATATTTTATTTCACATAGGCCTATATGTAAAATAAAATATTTAGACTTTGACTTATTTTGACTTTGTATAGTAGGGTGGAGTAGGAAAGAGCGCGAGCGAAGCCGCGTGGGCAAAATCTAGTATATATATAAATGAATTTGTTTTTTTTTTTGTAAGAATAGATGAGTTAATTAGATCTTATCTTGGACCAAAAGTTCAACTTTGACCTTAAGATCTTATCTTGGACCGAATGTTCGGCATTTAAACCGAAAGTTGGCCAAATGTCGAAGTTCCGTTCAAGCCACCGAAATTCGGTTAAACCGAATGTGAAACGAATTTCGGCCCATCCCTAATTTTTCTCCTACAAAAATTCGGTCACCGATTTATCGGACGTGAGCTAGCAGCCTGAATCTGAAATTCTTAATTCAGAAACTTAACCATAAACACTGGGCACAATAGGACAAAAAAATAATAAAACAATCTTATATTCACACTAAAATTTAATTTATTTCATAATCTAAGAACAAATCTTTTTTGTCTACCTTAAAACAAACCCGGACTCAGAAAGCTACAAAGCCCTAGACAGAGTTTAAGTACAACCCGAGCGCATTAACATGACACCTGGCTCGAAAACAGTTAATACATTAAATACTCGAAAATAGTCTGTACTAGCTTTTGCCCGCGACTTCGTTCGCGTGGAATATTGACTTCCGGCAGATAGTACTGAATTGATGCCGACTCTTGACCAATAGATGGCGCTGTATGTCCGGAAAAATTTTTTTATTTTATTTTATTGTTTGTAATAAAAACTATCCTATGTCCTTTCTCAAGTTCCAAACTATGTCTGTACCAAATTTCACACAAATCGGTCCAGTAGTTTAGGCGTGAAGCAAAGACAGACAGACAGAGACTTTCGCATTTATAATATTAGTTTGGATTGTCACGTTTAAAGCATCGTAAATTCGTAAAGAAATTAGTATGTCATATGAGAAACAACTCAGCGCAAAATAAATGTTGATATTCAAAGAAATTAATATAAAATTAAATGCACTGAATTGTACTGCATACGTCATTAATCAGGTGCCATGTTAATACAGTTGCCATCACGGATCTTGAGCGCTCAGCGTCAGAGTGTGGTTCGCTTTGCGCATTCCATACATTGGCGAGCCAATCGTCTGTGTTGTTAGATACATGCAGCAACGCTGTGAACGAAGAGGAGTGACGTCTATGACGCGATAGCGAGGCAAGCCAATCACTGACACTCCCCCCGCGTCTCACTTCGCACCACTAAAGAGACCGAATATTTGACTTCTGCGCAACCGCTCAAGATCCATTATAGCAACTGTACGCACGGGATATACATACAGACCAGCGATTGACGAATAAGGCCTTGTGGGCGGGTCAGTCTTCTTCTTTCAATTATTTATTAGACCCACCCACAATTATTTATTATATCCTTTATTGTACACATAAACAAAAAATCAGGACAAACATTATTAAAAATAAGTTACAATGGAAGGTCTTATCGTACAGGGCAATTTCTTACAGACAACCTTAAGAGCTATACAAGGTGTCGTTTTGAAGCTGCAAAATATTTCAGGAGGTAATTATGTTAGTGATTCTCGACCCGAATCAATAATAAAATAAGTAGGTATTTTTTTTTCCTTATTTATGAAAATCGGTATGTGTGAACTACGTTTCTTAAAAAGCAGCCAGTCTAATACCTCCCTTATAACCGCACTTTCTTTCACACACACAAACACGTAAAAATAAAGGGCGTTTTCACACACACTAACTCGCAACGATAGTTTCATAAATAATGTATCATCCAATCATCATCCCGCACGCCACACCCTAGCCACGCCCCCGCTGCCATCGATCAATCGAATTAGTTTAGTATAATTAAAAAATAAAATAACAAGTATTACTGATTATTGACCAGGTATCGTTTTTACACATGATTACTTATGAGTTTTATTACAACCTCCTAAAATATTGTGCAGTTTTAAAACTGCACCTTGTATTTCACCGAGACACCATGGCGACGCGACCAGTCGCTGCTACCAACAAAATGTATACACCTGGTCTGACACCACAGTGTCTCGGTGAAATATAGCCCCAAGTTCAGGAGGCCATGGGCTTCGCTGGTGTATCCCAAATTGTTTGCTTGTATTAAAAGAAAGTGAAATAATCTAAATTTTTTTAGAAGGTCGTGGGGTTTACCTGTGGGTGGGTCTAAAAATAACTATTTCAGGGCGCCGTAGAATCGCCCTGACCTCCCAAATTCAAATAGTTTTTACAACTCACGAATTAATTTTTTAGTTTAGACGGTTTGTGCATTAAGCCAGTGTCAAGTTTAAAAAGTCAAACGACTTGGGAATTTTATATAATATTTAATCATTTAGAAAATATTTATATTCGACACTTTGTATAAGGTCCTTCTGTTAGTAAACAATGATCAAGATCTCTTAATCCACCTTGATTATGGAACCAGTGTTGACTACATCAGATTTCATTTTAGTCTATAATTACCCAATAGTTTCCCTTTTTAGACAGACTCTATCATAACTAATCTAAGAAGTACCGTTTGACGTTTCGCACTTTTCTATAAAAACAGCTTTGTATAGGCGTAACTCACACTATTTCTATTATATATTCCGTAAAACCATTGAATTATGAAATCATTTTTATTTTATCACAACATAGACAATTTTTAATATCCAAACAATCTTGATACTTATGTCTTTTTATTTAAAATAAATCGTATATTAGACATCAAAGTTTATTTAAATTTAGTTAATTACCTATTATCGGTTTAGGTAAATACCTAATTGTAAACTGATTGATTGTTAATTGTGATAATTGTAAACATATTTGCGTGAAAAAATTGTGTGCTAAATGTAAACATTTTTAGATAAAATTATTAGACAATTTTTTAGACAAAAGACATGTTAAGATTGTTTACATTTAGTTAACTACCTACTAATTCACCTAGTTCAAAATGATGAATCATACAATCTGCCTGCGAATAGACAATTAGACAATGATGAAAACATTTTTACGGAAGATTGTAAGTGTGTTTCATCATTTTGAACTGGGTGAAATAAGTTAGATTAGGTTAGAATTGTGACAAACGCGCGCAAGCCGAGCGAGCGAAGCGAACGGTGCGACAGTGGCCGGCAATTTTTTTTCCATATTTTAACGAGTAGATATTTTGATCTTCGTGATATGGATCTTCGGGATTTTAAGCTTTCAGGCAAATGAACTGTCGGGATTTAAAACTTTCAATCAAACAATCATTCTGTGTTTAATTTTTTCCACAGGTACTTTATAATACGTTATATTTTTTGTTATTGTAAGACGTAGGTACCCATTTCATGGTGAAAAATTCAGATGGTCAAATAAAGAAATCGGCTAAAAGTCGTGAACAATCTACTCTAAAGATATGATTATCAATAATTAATTATCTATATTTAAATCTACTTATTCTATTAGCGTATACTCAAACGCCACTCAATTTTATGTCGTCGTGTAGTTAATATGGTATCTCTTTTACTTTATAGTGTATGATAGAGACAGAAATAGTTTTTGAAACTTCTTAATTATGGTCCTTCGCTACTAAAGATGTGAAAGATAAGGAGAAGGGGCACGGGGAGAGACCCACCAATGAAATCGCTTCATTTTCTTGACCATTTTTTTGAGATTGAGATTATCCAATGACTTGTCTCGCTCTAGGGCAGAGCGGGAAATATATACGCGGCCTCGTTACCTCATACATCTAAGTTAGTAAGAACACCTTTTTAAAATTGAGAACCGTTTGAGTATTCAAGAGTATATTGTACTAAACTATTTTACAGATGATATTTCATTTATATGTTGAAATACAGTCGAATATTTATAGTTTTTAGAACATTTACCATTGAGTATACACCATTAAATTTTAATTAGTACAAATACTTAAAGGGATTATTAGAAAAGGTCTTGTCAATATTCAAGTAAAGTCTCAATAAATAATATTCATAAACAGCAAAATTATTACAGCTTGTTTATATCCCAAAATGTCACTTAATTTATGGACATATTGTACAGGCTATTGATTGGAATAAAAACAATTGAAAAATACTACGCGTAGTATCTTCTAGTAGCAATTGTTATGAATAATTAATTCAAATTATGAATTTACCAATTATGACGAATATTTGTGGACAATTATGGGATTTCGTTTTTTTTTTACTTTTGACTATAAAATCTGATCAGTATCAAGTACGCATAGAGCCCCATTTCTTTTTTTGTACTAATTAAAAAGTAGTGTTGTATTTTTTGGAAATACAATACGTTCCGTTTCTTAATATTATACATTTCATATTTCTAACTCCGATCCCCGTATTTATAAAAATCGTTTCGTTTATATTTGCTTTAACCGCCGACGTCGGATATATTCGACCAACACTCTCGCCTTTATCCCGCCAGGGTCGCACGTCCACGACCAAATACTTCATCTCGTCAGCTCTTCTGTCACCTATGGGGATTGAAGAGCTAAACGAGGTGGAGTACCCAGTCGCGAACACACGACCCTGGCATATAGGACGCGGAAATATACTTCGTACTAATCCGACGCGGACAGTTAAAGGGTTAAATAATGTGAAAGCAGATTGTTCAAAAGACTTTCCGCAACCCTTAAATGCAAAGGGCAAATGAAAGAACAGATGTGGGTTTCAGGCCGCTATCTTACTGGCGTTTTACGAGCGTTGGCGCTTCTCCAACGTCTGCGCAGCGCCAACGATGCGCAGACGCTACATTAACGTCACGAGTTTCTTGTATACATATCAAACCGCGATGTTAACGACGTGTTTGCTCAGCGTTGACGCTTTACTACTACAAACCGCAACGTTAACGTCGCGTCCGCGCAACGTTGGCGCTACGCAGACGTTGGAGAATCGCCAACGTTTGTAAAACGCCAGTGGGATTGCGGCCTTAGTCAGGAAAATAAAACTGCTGTTACGGGACTGCGAAATCAACATAGACCCGGGCGGAGTTCACACAAAACACTCAGTACCCGGCTCTTAAGGGCCAAGCGCCCGAAAAGTGATATAAAATAGTGATTTTCTGAGGCCTACTCCTCCGTAACGGCTAGGTCAATTGGTTTGAAAAAAATATATGTTTATTATAGATTCATGAACAATAATATCAACATTTGATTTTTTCGTGCAATTAATACTTTTGTCAAAAAAAAAATATTTAGCAATTTCGCAACTTTTCGCAACTTTTCCCTAACCTTCGAAACGGCTTGCACCTTTAGAAACATTTTTACACATAAAAATTGGTGGTTAAATATTCTTCAAAGTGAACATTGCATATGTAATCAATATCTCGCAGAGAAAATGGGTTTAAAGCGCTTTCCGGGCACTGCTGGCCGCAAATAAATGCACAGATTTGCGTACTGCCGCCTAGGCGAGTGCGAGAGTTGCGTTCACATAATTTCGGCTAGATGGTTCAAGGAACTATACGCCTTAAGTTACATTTTTATAAATACGGGAGTATTTCTGTACTATATCTTTTTGACGAATAAATACGGTTTTCAGATTATATATTTTTATGATATTTTTTTTGCTATTATAATATTTTTTCAAGGTGTTATTTGTGTCTGTAAACTCTACCTAAAGGTATGATACTGAATATGATTCTGTGAATAATCGATTCTTTTCTGTGCTGCGTGTCAAGGTTCAATTCCCGCACAGGGGCCGTATTATGAACTCTTAAAACCATCATGTTTTCGGTGTGAAAAAGAGACGGAGCTATACAGGACGAATAGCACTATCCTTTTCTCACACAGAAAACATGATGGTTTTAAGATGTCATAATACGGCCGCAGAACAAATATTTGTTTGGCTTACAGATAGTTGTTAGAGGTCTGGGTGTCTTGTGCAAGTGAGTCTACATGTTTGTGAACGCAGCCACGATACACGAGTCATTCTTAAAGTCCGGTCAAGTTTAATGAAAAAATATACAATCGGGTGTCCATGATTCATTTTTTCAAAATCAAAATCAAAGCATTTATTTCAAATTGACCATTTGCAGGCACTTTAAATCCCGCGCGCCTCAAGGAGTTGTCAGCAACAGCAGGGACCCAGCCGGGTCGAAGCCTACTGGGGCCAGATTTATCCGAAAGGGCGCTCGAGCCCCGGTATGAAGGCTAGAAGGAACGGGGTGGGTCTTTTAGTCAGTAAGAGTCTAAGGGTGATGTCAATGCATGATTTTTTCCCACCATAAAAACGCACTTTAAATAAAAATAAAATAAAAGAAAATTCATTTCAGGCAAAAACCCATATAGACCAGGGTAGATGCCTTCAAAAATAATAAAAAGTGAAAAATAATAATAGTAGGATGAAACCCATCACAAAAGGAGGAGAATATTATAAAAATGAAAGAAAAAATAATTTACGGGCGATCTGAGGTCGGGAAGGGGGTGGGGGTGACTTTTTAAGGGGAAAAAACGGTTTTTCTCGATTTCCGGCAAAACTAAAAGTCCTATGGAAAAACGTCAAATGGCAAAGTTGTAGGTAATAAAAAGATCTAAAACTTTTATATTAACACTTTTTTCACATAACTTCAAAATTTATGTGAAAAATTCAAAAAACCATGTTTTTGGTTTTTTATTTTTATCTCTTTCAAAAAACAATATTTTATCACGAAATTTGGTGTAAACTTACCTTTTCATGTCCCAAATACGCTGTAATTTATTTGATTAGGAATATTTATTTTTTCACCTTATTTTGAATAAATATCGAAAAATCACCCTAATTTTCAATCGAAAAATCACCCGTCAAAATGTCTTTTTTTTTTCAAAAAGTTTACATGGTGTCTGTTCGTTGAAATCTCTACTTTCCGATGGTGAAAAAAAATATATATGTTACCATAGTAAATCTTCTCAGCAAATGCAAAAAACCGAAAAAAACTCGAATTCGAAATTTTTTTCAATTATTATATTGAATGTAGAGCTATTTATTAAAATTTACACTTTAATTATTAGAAAAACGTAAAATTACATGTTACTTATATAACAAAAAAAAATGCAAATCAAAATATAGTACTATAATTAACAAACAAATAAGTTGATAAAATTAATACTTAATAAGACGTCTACAATATTTGGAGAAAGGAGTCGAATCTTCTTTAAGTTATATGCGTAGATGCCTATTTATAACTATTTTTAGATAACTTATATTTATCTGAGTGACCTACGAAAAATTTTAGCCCATCAAAAGGTATTTCATAGAGGAGTGGGGAAGGGGCTAGGCGGGTCCGGGTCTTACTACATACATACCTAATATATTATTTCGTAGCAGCTGTAACAACCGTTAGCCTAGCCAGTATTCGAAATACAGTATAGTTGAGTGAGTTGAGTTTCTTGAAGATAATTGTGACAAGTTTACAAAAAAACTACGAAGATTAAAAAAATAATAATCTCCTTTATTTTTTATTTTGCACAAACAAACTTAGTTACTCCCATAAGATATATAAAATACACATCGTAAATATATTTTTACTAACTAACTTTTGGCCGATTTTCATATATATATTATACATTTCAAATATATTTCAGATATATTCAATTTTTTTATTTTATTTTTAGCTATGTTTTTTATGTCTTTTAGGACATATTTTGAATGTATAATATATGAAATATATATGAAAATAGGCCATAAGTTAGTTATTAAAAATATATTTACGATATGTATTTTATATATTTATATATTTTATGGGAGTAACTAAGTTTGTTTGTGAAAAATAAAGGAGATTATTATTTTTTTAATCTCCTTAGTTTTTTTGTAAACTTGTCATAATTATCTTCAAGAAACTCAACGTGCACGTGTATTTTTATAAACGATGTTGTATACTATACTGTATTTCGAATACTGGCTAGGCTAACGGTTGTTACAGCTGCTACGAAATATTAGGTATGTATGTAGTAAGACCTGGACCCGCCTAGCCCCTTCCCCACTCCTCTATGAAATACCTTTTGATGGGCTAAAATTTTTCGTAGGTCACTCAGATAAATATAAGTTATCTAAAAATAGTTATAAATAGGCATCTACGCATATAACTTAAAGAAGATTCGACTCCTTTCTCCAAATATTGTAGACGTCCTAATAAGTATTAATTTTATCAACTTATTTGTTTGTTAATTATAGTACTATATTTTGATTTGCAATTTTTTTTGTTATCTATGTAACATGTAATTTTACGTTTTTCGAGTAATTAAAGTGTAAATTTTAATAAATAGCTCTACATTCAATATAATAATTGAAAAAAAATTTCGAATTCGAGTTTTTTTCGGTTTTTTGCATTTGCTGAGAAGATTTACTATGGTAACATATATATTTTTTTTCATCATCGGAAAGTAGAGATTTCAACCAACAGACACCATATAAACTTTTTGAAAAAAAAAGATATTTTGACGGGTGATTTTTCGATTGAAAATTAGGGTGATTTTTCGATATTTATTCAAAATAAGGTGAAAAAATAAATATTTCTAATCAAATAAATTACAGCGTATTTGGGACATAAAAAGGTAAGTTTTCACCAAATTTCGTGATAAAATATTGTTTTTTGAAAGAGATAAAAATAAAAAACCAAAAACATGGTTTTTTGAATTTTTCACATAAATTTTGAGGTTATGTGAAAAAAGTGTTAATGCAAAAGTTTTAGATCTTTTTATTACCTACAACTTTGCCATTTGACTTTTTTCCATAGGACTTTTAGTTTTGCCGGAAATCGAGAAAAACCGTTTTTTCCCCTTAAAAAGTCACCCCCACCCCCTTCCCGACCTCAGATCGCCCGTAAATTATTTTTCCTTTCATTTTTATAATATTCTCCTCCTTTTGTGATGGGTTTCATCCTACTATTCGTTTTTTTTGTTTTAAAAATTATCGACACTGGTCTAATATTAGAGAACAGTATTAAAAATTTATACAAAATGTCAATAATAAAGAATAATAACAATTCAAAAAGTCAATAAATTAAAATCAATCACAATAATTAAAATAAAATATTATACTTTTGAATAGTCAAATGTCGGTCAGTCCAGGAAAAATGAAGCTAAATTGCACGTTCCAAAGCGTATCTCATTCACACATTCAACCAATAGACCATTTGTCTTTTTAATTTAGTTCCAAATACTTTCAAGTTGTCAGAAAAGCATAAAGGTACAACTACATAAGACCGACGCACACATTTAACACGCCTGCCCCCTAGCCAAATTACAACCGATTCTACAGTTGCCATCACGGATCTTGAACGCTCGGCGTCAGAATGGGGATCGCTTTGCGCATTCCATACATTAGCGAGCCAATCGTCTTCGTTGTTAGACACCTGCAGCAACGCAGGGAACGACTTAGGAGTGACGTCTATGACGCGATGGCGCGGCGAGCCAATCACTGACACTTCCCGCCCCCGCGTCTCACTTCGCACCACTAAAGAGACCGAATATTTGAGTTCTGCGCAATCGCTCAAGATCCGTGATGGCAACTGTATTCTATTCTTTAGTGTCGAACGCTTCGAGTTGACCACGCCTCCGATTCTTTTGTTCTGACCACGTGACTGAGCGTTGAGATGACGTCGCGTGGCGTGGATCTAGTGTAGCTCTACAAGTCTAGTTTCCATATAAAATGTATGGAGACCGACGCGCTAATGAATTCTCAAAAATCACTGACAAAATAACACCTTGAGTTAATGTCGCAGACTGATTGTATGATTCGTCATTATTAATAAGTACGGCGTCCGTCAGTTTATAAACGGTCGATGTTGTGTAAAATACCGTGGTAACCAAAATTTTAAAAATAAATAAAACAGGTGTTAATTAATTTGAATTTTATCTTTAATTTGGTTTACTTTTAATTTCGCCAAATATAAGCGTTAGTGGACATTGCTCGTATATGGTTCTGGAGTGGTAACCGCGCGCCAGAAGACAGCGTTGCCGCCCGAACAAAAGGAACAGCGACCTACCTATTGCTCACCGTCCACAAGCCCTCACCTACGGAGGGCGAAAATCGTCCTAGGACTATTTTCCACACCTACATCAAGATACTTCATTGAAAGCTTGCTATGAGGCTTAGCTTGTTCCTAGGTGCAATAGGCTAGTTGCCTTAAAAAATGTAATTAGTCCGTCTTTTAGATTATTCAAAAATAAAGGACACGTATTTTTTTATTTATAAATTAAACCAAAAATGACAAAGATACAGCCCATTAAAGTTACGTGTAACGTCACGCCGTGCTACATTTCTTGGCACGGGGTGACATCACACGTAACTTTAATGGGCTATATCTTTGTTATTTTTTGTTTAATCGAAAAAAGAAAAAATAAGTGTCCAATATTTTTTTATAATCTAAAATACGGACTAAATAAAATGTAATTACTTTGACCCTGGACTACCCTATTCGCAAGGTCAGTTTTTTCATACAAATATTTGCGTTTTACAAAATGCCGAAGACATTACACAATTTGTCTACGACATATTACATAACAACGTCCGTTCATAAACAGACGACGTTATTATAAAAAGACGAATCATACATCAAGTCATCAACACATTACATTATTTGTTTGTGTTTGTTAGTAGCCTTGTATGTGTTTGCTTGCTTGTGTGTGTGTGTGTGACGCGAACGCCGCCGGGAGGGGGGCGCGCTATGGAGGAGTCATGCTGCCACCATACTCAGGGGACGCTCCACGACCTGCAAGGTAGAAAGATAACGTTTTCAGATAACAAATTTTTTTTTCCTCAACTATCACACAACCCCGTCTAGTCCCAAGCTAAGCAGAGCTTGTGTTATGGGTACTAGACAACTGGTAAACATACTTATATATTTCTAAATACATACATATTATAGATAAATTACACCCAGACACAGAACAAATGATCATGCTTATCACATAAACATCTGTCCTGGGTGGGGATCGAACCCACGACCTCTGGCATAGCAGTCAGGGTCACTTACCACTAGACCAACAGGCCAGTCATTTTACCGACATAGCCAGAAGAATCGCCAAACTTAGGACATGCAATTTGAGATACATTTTCACTGATTTTCATACCCATTCTTACGCTAGTATAACGTGACTAGCTTTTGCCTGCGACTTAGTCCGCATGCATAAAATAGAATATGTCACTCAGGAATAAAGCAGCTTTCTATCGGTGAAAAAATTGTAGCAATCGGACTAAGTACTATAGCCCGATTCATGTAATGAAAACCGTAACGATATCGTAGCGATTTAGTCGTTTAGACCATTTCTGTATTCACATCTATCAATCGAGTTTGAACGACACCGATTTTAAAGTCATTTGAAATTCGTTGATTTAGAAAAAAATCTGTATTACATTTGTTTTTTTATTGTAATTCACAAAACTGATGTACAATCACGCAATCAAAAATGTTAATCCTAAAACAATATATCTGATTGACACCTACTAGATGTGAATCTTACATGCTTATATAAAAAATAGTCACTTACAATTAAAAAATAATTAACATAGACTTAGAGTACTACTAAGAAATAAGAATTTTTCTTCATGTTAAGAAGAAAAATAAAAGAATCATTAATTTTAGTTATTGTATTAAATCTCTCAGTTTCGTTTTCACTGAGGCTACAGTACCAGTAGGTAAAGACATCAATTTCGCCACGAACAGAGTTGGCAAAAGAAAGCATGCGGCTTATGGGAGAAAAAAATCCTATGTTAGTTCGACTATGAGGCAGGACGAAAGTTCTTCGGTTAATTAAGCGGCTACCACTACGAGGGATACTAATGTTCACTTTTTCTAAAATCTCAGGAGAATATATTAGACCATTAATTAATTTAAATAAAAACATGAATTCTAAAAATTTTCTACGTGCGCTTAATGATGTTATTTTACATTATCCTGGTATATGGAAATAAGTCGATAGATCGTGAATACCGCTTTTGGATAGGCCTTCGATCGAACGACTATAAAACTTCAACGCCATTTGGCTTGTATGATTTTACGTGAATCAGGCTACTGGTCCGATTGTCAATTTTATTCTTCAGAGATTACCTCCTAAAAACAAAAAACAAACTTACCTCTTTATTATATTAGTGTAGATAAAAAAAGGTAAGTTTTAAGGGACATGTCACCGCTAACTTTAAAGTCTTGCTCAGTAGACGAAACTGAACTACCATACAGAAGACTTTTTTTCAGAAAACTAAAAAGAAATCGGCCTCTCTATACAATATTACGAACTTGATTGGACAGTTTGTCAGCAAGTGATGCACTTCATCAAGCACCCCCGCCGTCCGATCCCCGCTCCCCTCCGCTATTGTACTATCGCTTGCTTCGCATAGAGTTCGTAATATTTAGAATGGTCAATTTAAATATTTTTGTTGCGTGCCGGCGACGGCTCGAGCTCGGTCCGGACTGTTACCTGACGGCCGGACGGCAAGCTACCCACTACTCGCCGTCATAAGGTTTCCATGAGTGCTACGTACCTCGGCCTCTGCCGCGGCCTCTGCCCCTGCCCCTCCCGCGGCCGCGTCACCTCCTTCCATCGCCCAGTCCTACCATGTCTGAAACATAGCACAACATTCAATTAACTCAACACAATAATCAATCTACCTTTCCCCAATAAGAAGAAAATAGGACATTTTGATACAACTGGAGAAAGTTTGGTATTGCGACCGAGGCGAAATCCGCCCGAGCCGTAGGCAAGGGAGTTATGGAGCCGAATGCAGCAAGCTAAAAACTTCAGCTAGCTATCAATAGAAAGAGTCATAGATAAAGAAAAAAAAATGTTTAGAACACGCACTGGAAATTCTTACCAACATAAAACAGAAATGTATGTAGGTTAGGTATACAAGGTGTAAGGGACAGCCCTCCACAAACTTTAAGGGCTTGCTCAGTAGACGAAACTGCACAACCTTCCACAAACGAAAAAAAAAGTCCGTCTCACCATAGAAAATTATAAACTTGATTGTACAGTTGGTCTACTGAGCAAGCCCTTAAAGTTTGTGGAGGGCTGTCCCTTACACCTTGTATACCTAATACTAGCTTTCGCTTGTGCATGAAACTTTTATCCCACTGGCGTTTTACCTAGAAAATATTACTGTAAATCACATCTGACCCCTAGCCTAATTGATAATCTGCAATCGTTAACGCACGGATATGTACGGGAATGACGTCATCTCAACGCTCAGTCACGTGGTCAAAACAAAAGAATTGGGGGCGTGGTCAACTCGAGGCGTTCGACGCAGAAGAAACGGTTGTAACTTGGCTAGGGGGGCTAATTATAACATTTTAGTAGGTAATTAATTGTAATAAGTTTGTCAATAGTGACTTATTGAAATATTTCGTGTGATAGAATACTGACTTCCGGGGGAGAAAGTTTTAATTTGAGCGTCGCTTGTAGTGTGGCTGGATTTTGATAATGTGAACGTGTGAAAAATATAAGAAACCTGAATGATGTCGCTTCCTTTGATTTCCCACCTGAATTCCTATCACACAGTGTTCGTCAGCTGTCATCTTAATACAGGGGTCCTATAGAATCTACAGTGTAAATGGATGCCAGCATATAGGTTCCTCCCTATCTTCCTCTAGAAATGTCCACTGGCTAGGCTGTTCTACATCCTTATGAGAATTGACATGACCTTACCTATATTAGTAGCAGTCTTCTCAAGATACGCCAGGGGTCCTTGCAGGGGGGTGCCCGCGTAGGCACCCCTGCCTCCTGCCAGGAACATGCCCTGGGCCAGGCTGTTCTGCATCTGTTGGTGTTTGAAGATATTAACGTACTGAACTAGACATAACATTACTGTTTAAAGCAGGGGTCTCCAAACTATTGACTGGCTTATTGGTTTAGTGGTCAATGATTCTGACTGCTGTGCCGGAGGTCGTGTTTTCGATTCCCACCCAGCACAAACTCGTCTGGGTGTAATTTATCGATAATTGTATATAGGGTCACTGATAATTAGTGTACGATACTTAAACACGTGATTGTGCTCATGATAACCAACAACTTTTACTATGGGAACAAACCTGAAATCGCGAAAAAAAATCAGCTGTTCAGTACATTTATGTTTGCCTAATGTGCTGAACAGCTGATATTTTTTTTTTGAGATTTCGGCGTTGCTCCCATAATAAAAACTGTTTGTTATCATAAGCACATCACGTGTTTAAGTATCGTACACTAATTGCCAGTCACCCTATACAAGGTGTAAGGGACAGCCCTCCACAAGCTTTAAGGGCTTGCTCAGTAGACGAAACTGAACAACCTTCCACAAAAAAATTTTTCGGGAAACTCGGCCTCTCCATACAAACTGTCCAATCAAGTTTATAATTTTCTATGGTGAGGCGGATTTTTTTTTTTTGTTTCCCGAAAAAAATTTTGTGGATGGTTGTTCAGTTTCGTCTACTGAGCAAGCCCTTAAAGTTTGTGAAGGGCTGTCCCTTACACCTTGTATATTTAGAAATATATGTTTATTTATCAGTTGTCACAAGGGAAGATCCATATTAATATCAACATTGCCATACAATTACATGAATAATACCTTGATCACTTGTACCGAGTAAAAGGGCAAGACAGTAAAAATTAAATGTTGCTCGGCCGAGACAGTGTTGTAAGCGAGTTGTAGAGATAAAATACGTACCGTGTATTCAGCCGAGAGCACTGTCTCGCCCCTTTACCCGGTACGTGTGATCAAGGCCAATTCCAATATCTGGCAATCATTCTGGCTCTACCCAATTCTGAGCCCTGGTTATCACAGCAAAATTGATGACACTAGGTAGTGCAGCCAGATTGATGGCAGGCCTTAGGGCTCAAACATATAAACACGTATGACACCGTGACGTGAACTCCCACGTCGAGCAACGTAAATAATCACTTTACGACAACGCAACGTGCCACGTCGCGTCGCGTTGCACGGCACGTCGTCGTGACGTAAAACCTCACGGTGCACTCCTGCAGCTGTGCCGCATTTGTTATTCAATATTCAAAGATGACGGACGATAATGAAAACCAGATAATAAAATTTCGCACACCCCTTTCCATGCTGTTGCTTTTAAACTTTTGTCCTTGAAGTCTTCAGAAGTTTTGTCCTATAGTAGGTACGGGACGCTCCTGAACTACGGTTACCAAGTGATCATTACATACTCGTAATATAATATACTAGCATTTACACGCGGCTTCGCCCGCCTTTTTCTCCACATTTTCTTACTTAAAAAAAAAATAGCCTATGTCCGTCTCCAGGGTTCCAACTATCTGTGTACCAAAATTCATCAATATCGGTTTTGCCATTTAGGCGTGAAGACGTAACAAATAAACAAACTCACTTTCGCTTTTATAATATTAGTAAGGATTCCACCACTATCACACAACGCCGTCTAGTCCCAAGCCAAGCAGAGCTTGTGTTATAGGTACTAAACAACTGATAAACATACTACACTAAATACATACATATTATAGATAAATTACACCCAGACACAGAACAAATGATCATACTCATCACAAAAATACATTTGTCCTGGGTGGGAATCAAACCCACGACCTTCGGCATAACAGTCAGGGTCACTAACCACTAGACCAACAGGCCAGGCCAGTCCATTGAAGACATCTTTGAATATTGAAAACAAATGCGGCAGCTGCAGGAATGACGACGTGCCGTTGAAAGTGGCACGTTGCGTTGTCGTGACGTGATAATTTACGTAGTTCGACGTGGAAGTCCACGTCACGGCACCGTAACGTGGACTTCCTTGTCACGTTGCCCTTTCGTGGCACGATGCGTCGTCGTAACGTGTTTATGTGATTGACCCCTTAGTTTAGAGACCCAATAATTTCTTAACTGAAATCTGTCAAGCTATTGCACACAATACCTTTTAAAAATATAAAGCCCACTAAACTACCTAAACTATATACCAAGCATTGAGTTTGAGTAAAAAAAAAAAACAAATTATTCGCTTTGTGTGCAAAAGCCCATTTACAAAAAAAAAATAAACTACATACCTTGCAAGTGCTGCCCTTTAAAAAAATCTAATGCGGTGTGGAAAGGTAAAAAAATAAATAAAACAATAAACAATAAGAAAATCAAAATTATATTTTTAAGAAATTATAATTAAGTTGCAATCTATCTACTAAACAAAAGAAAAATGAAATCTTAAATTCTAGTAAATTAAAAGTCAGATGGGGTAAATAGATACACCGGGGCGAATAGAAACAACACTTTAGTTTGGTTTTTCACTTAGATACCATATTATGCTCGGAGTTTCCTTGCGTGATCACATCAGAAATGAAGATATTCGCAAGAGAACCAAGGTTACAGACATAGCCCAAAGAATCACCAAACTTAAGTGGCGGTGGGCACATTGCACGCAGAACAGGTGGTCGATGGGGTCAAAAGGTTCTATAATGGCGACGGGAAGACACAGTGTTGGCAATCGTCCCACAAGGTGAACCAAATAACCTGGTGAGGGTCGCACGAATCCTATGGATGCGAGACGCACAGGACCGGTCATTATGGCGACACTTGGGGAAGCCTATGTCCAACAGTGGACATAGGCTTACCGGCTAAAATGATGATGATCATGATGACCATATTATCGGCATACTAACAAAGCATCGACTTTTAAGAATAACAATTTATTACTCAGGCTTTATTTCATCGCAATCGGTTGACTATATCGAAAGATATATATTAATATATTGACTGTTATGGTGCGTCCAGATCTGGCGAATGCATCGCTCGCGAGCCGTTTGCGAGCCGCTTGCGAACTGCGCGCGTACATTTCATGTTTGTAAGAAGCACGAGCAACGTAGGATCTTTGTACGAACGAGCCGTGCATGAAATGCACGCACACCGCTCGCCGGGTTAGCTAATTCATTAATAAATTGCTACAAAAAGAAGTCTAATAACGTGAAAACAACCTCCAAAGTTTTGCTTCTATTCGCCCCTGCGTTTCAATTCGCCCCATCTGAATATACACTTATTTTTAAAGGCTTTTTCGGTCTTAAGGAGCGTACACGAAATGATACACATTTAATTGTAAGAATTAAAAATGCGTTGTAAGGTACAACGCTGCGCCTCGAGGCATTTCGATCTGAAATGTGTGTCTTTTCGTGTAGTTAATAAAGTTATATTTAGAGTCGCTCAGCGCAGCGTGGCATCTCAGTGTAAACTGACCCTAAGTGTCACCACACATGCGCTACATGCCATGAGAAGCTAGAAACGGCCACAAGCCACTTGTGGCCAGTGGCTGCAACTTTTTTAACCCATGCGCGCAGTATTATAATGGACTCTGTCGAAGAAGGTTTAAATGTGCGAGTGGCGTGTGATAACGTTTTGTTTCGACATTTAGTGGCCAGTTCGGGTCACAAGAAGCCAGCAATGATATTTTGTAGCGTGTGGCAGCCACTGGCGTGAACCGTTTGCGGCGAGTCCATATAAAATGTGTGAAACCACCGGTGGCGGCGTTTCGTGGTTGTGGCCTGTGCGCGGCGACCCTAAATCACAGTGCGACCTCTAAAACACCAGGTGACTTCAAAATCACCAGGTGACCTAGAAATAATCAGGTGACCTCTAAATAACCTAACAAATAATCATCAGATGAGCAATAAATCACCAGGTGATCACTAAATATACAGGTGACCTACAAATAACTAGGCAACCTCTAAATCACCAACTTCAATACAAAAAAGTTCAGTATTTCAGATCGATCCTTGACAATGCCGTAACATGTAACGCAACTACCGACGTTGCACGTTTGCAGGGTACGCGGGCGGGTGCGGCGGGCGTGGTACCTGCTGTTGCTGCAACGCTGCTTGTTGCTGCAACGCGGCTTGTTGCGCGGCGGCCGCTGCTGCCATTTGTTGTGCCTGCAACGTAAAACAGAGAAAATGTAATTTTTATTTCAATACACCTTACTCAAAAACCCGCTCTTATTCTACCGCTTTTAGGCACGCAATAACTGTTTTCCGCACTAGTGCAGAAAGATGCGCATGTTCTATTTAATTTAATAATTATTTTAAATGTAATGGAATTTTTAGCGATTTTTATTATTATTTTTTAATTTAATTATTATGATTTTAATTTATTGGATTTTTATTGACTAACTTTAATTAATTGAATTTTTAATTTATTTAATTTTATTTATTGACATTTCGGGATTGTTATTGGGATTGTAAAGTCCATACAGCAAACATGTAATGGTCAAATCATATGAGAACCATGCAGATTAGTGTCTGAGATGTTTTTTTGAAGAAAGAACCACACTGATTGGAGTGGACCTGTCCAATCAGTGCAAGCATTTGTCAGTATTCGTATACCTCAACTCAAGACTGCTAAGGAGCTCAACGACATGTAATACAGTGATTATGTAATTATTATTTTTAAAACGTAGTTGCCCACACAAATTATTCCAAGATTTATTCCTATACCTACAATTGCCGGCACGGATCTCGAGCGCTGGCTTCAAGTTGCGCAGAAGTCAAATATTAGGGCTCTTAGTGGTACGAAGTGAGACGCGGGGGCGGGGAGTGTCAGTGAATGGCTCGACGCGCCATCGCGTCATGGACGTCACTCATGATTCGTTCCCTGCTCGACGATGATTGGCTCGCCAATGTATGGAATGCGCAAAGTGATCCCCACTCTGACGCCGAGAGCTCAAGATCCGTGTAATAATTGTATGCTATAAGACCTTGCTTTTTGCCAATTATCAGGATTCTGAGTCAACGGAAGGAACCCTACGAATTTGGATTCTCTTGAGAGTGACGACATATATTATACGTTTTTCGCAACAACAAACGGCCGTATCTTTATTTTTCGTAAACTTAGAAGTTTGACTTTTTCACAGCTTCAAGTGGCCGCAGACCAGAGTTTTAATTTCAACTCGATACCATCACGCGTTCCCGAGATAAAGGGTCTTGACAAACAACAAATTGATCCTTAAAAGGGTTTCGTTTTTTCTTGTTGAGGTCATCATCATTATCATCATCAGCCTTTTTAATGTTCCCACTGTTGGGACCCAGGCCAGGAGGCCTGGTGGATTACGGCCCATTCCCTCTCCTAGAGAGGACTCTAGGAGAGGGAATGGGCCGTAATCCACCAGGCGGGCCCAGTGCGTGTTGGTGAATGTCACATGTCTTTGAATGTTTGGTTCTAGGACATGCCGGTTTCCTCCCAATGTTTTCCTCCACCGTTTAGAGAGCAGGTGACGAAGTAAATTACACAAAGTAATGCGCCTGGCTGGGTTCGAACTTGCGACCTATAACTCGTAAGTCGTGGCCATTACCACTAGGCCATCACTGCTCTACCTGTTGAGGTTCGGAAACTTACAAATCTACTCATTTTGCGTTATGTCCACTATCCTTACATAATATACACGTAGAAACGTTTAGTTGGCAATACTATTATACTATTATTGCCAACTAAACGTGCGAAGCTGCCATATTTATGGAGTTCACACTCACCACAACTGTTTTGCATCGACAGTGTAAATATTTACTGTTCTCGTAGTAAACAGGGAACCGTCAGATTGCGGCCGAAGCATTGTAGCTAAACTGTGGTCATTTTGGGTCGTCTTTTTATTGCCAGGCTTTCACTGTTAAACCCACCTAATACCATAATTTTTTAGGATTCCATACCTCAAAGGAAAAAACAGAGCTCTTAAAGGATTAGGGCGGGGGATGTCATTAAATGATGTTTACCCTCCGAAAATAAACCCTTATAGGATTACTTTGTTGTCCGTTTGTCTGTATGTTAAGTTCGTTTATCTCGGGAATGCGTAGAGGTATCGAGTTGAAATTAATAAACCATATTACTCAGGTCTGACTTAACGAAAAAAAAAAATACTACCGTTTATGTCGCAAAAAACGTGTATTTCGACACTCTCAAGGGAATCAAAATTCTTAAGGTACTTCACGTTGACCTAGAATCCTGAAATTTGGCATGAAGCAAGATCTCATAGCACAAGTCTATGGAAAAATCTGAAAACTGTTAATTTGTAGTCACGTCACCAAGAAAAAAACATTTTTTTCCATTCGGAAAGATTTTCGTAACTCAATTCTGGAATTGAAATGTTTTCATAGGCTGACTTAAACCCACCTATGTTCCTAAGGTTTTTTATTTTACTAATAAAAGTGAAATACCACTCACTGAATAATCACGAAATCTCAGAAACTATAACACCTACAAACTTAAAATTTGGCGCGTAGGTTCCTGATGGGGTGTAGACATCCGCTAAGAACGGATTTTATGGAACTCCACCCCTAAAGGGATGAACAGGAAGTCCAAGATTTGTATGGAAAAATCCTATTTTCAAGCGGACGAGGCCGCTGGCAGAAGTACAAATAGATAGATATAGAAGACAATCTACATACAAAGCGCGCTCGAGCAACGCACACATAGACACCGCTCACGGACACGATATCTCGGCTCAATCACTCGGTCGCACTCGTGCAGTTCGACCACAAAATAGAACGTACAGAAGTCAATCTACATACAAAGCGCGCTCGAGCAACGCACACATAGACACCGCTCACGGACACGATATCTCGGCTTAATCGCTCGGTCGCACTCGTGCAGTTCGACTACAAAATAGAACGTACAGAAGTCAATCTACATACAAAGCGCGCTCGAGCAACGCACACATAGACACCGCTCACGGACACGATATCTCGGCTCAATCGCCCGGTCGCACTCGTGCAGTTCGACCACAAAATAGAACGTACAGAAGTCAATCTACATACAAAGCGCGCTCGAGCAACGCACACATAGACACCGCTCACTAGTGTTGCCAGGTCCATTTGGATAAAAATCGGGACAGATTGTAAAATAAATCGGGATTTAGAGTTTTAGATCGGGACATTTTTTTTAATAAAGATTTTTTTAGGTTGGAAATCATCCAATGACTTCTCCGCTCTGGGATGGAACGAAAGGGCGTGTCAAACTTTTACTGAGTAAAACCCAGACTTCTTCAGTCGCTTTTAGAGTTTCAGGGTATGGATGATTTTTCCCATCGGAAAAAAAAAGAAAAAGGGTATTTGATTTATCGGGACATTTAGCGTCCCGATGAGGTGCAAATCGGGACGCGTCCCTAGACCCCTAAAAATCGGGACATCCCGCGAAAATCGGGACGCCTGGCAACACTACCGCTCACGGACACGATATCTCGGCTTAATCGCGCGGTCGCACTCGTGCAGTTCGACCACAAAATAGAACGTACAGAAGTCAATCTACATACAAAGCGCGCTCGAGCAACGCACACATAGACACCGCTCACAGACACGATATCTCGGCTTAATCGCTCGGTCGCACTCGTGCAGTTCGACCACAAAATAGAACGTACAGAAGTCAATCTACATACAAAGCGCGCTCGAGCAACGCACACATAGACACCGCTCACGGACACGATATCTCGGCTCAATCGCCCGGTCGCACTCGTGCAGTTCGACCACAAAATAGAACGTACAGAAGTCAATCTACATACAAAGCGCGCTCGAGCAACGCACACATAGACACCGCTCACGGACACGATATCTCGGCTTAATCGCGCGGTCGCACTCGTGCAGTTCGACCACAAAATAGAACGTACAGAAGTCAATCTACATACAAAGCGCGCTCGAGCAACGCACACATAGACACCGCTCACGGACACGATATCTCGGCTCAATCGCCCGGTCGCACTCGTACAGTTTGACCACAAAATATATAGGTACAGAAGTCAATCTACATACAAAGCGCACTCGAGCAACGCACACATAGACTCCGCTCACGGACACGATATCTCGGAGCGCCTCGGCCCGCTCGTCGAACAGTTCCGGCTCAAACGCTCATTAGTGTGCGTCCACCGAGCGTAGGTGTAAAAAGTGAAGTACATACATGAGAGTGAATTCTGTACTATGTGTTCCAAATGAGAACAGGATTGATTGCCATGTTATGACGTCACGTCGTACTGTCAAATCGAAGAAATTTCGACAAAATTGAAGAACTAAGAGATGAGTAAAATTGAAGAACTGGATTCTGATCAACCTTTTTTCGTTCACAGTTCGTAAATAAATAAAATTTTTCGTAAAATAATTAAAGTTTAAACATTTCTTTCCTCGATTTGACAGTAAATCGTGACTTCACAACATGGCTATCGATCCTACTTTCATTTGGAACACATTGTACCTATCTATTTTGTAGCAGAAGCTAATCTATACTAATATAATAATCTACACTAATATAATAAAGAGGTAAAGTTTGTTTTTTTGTATTTATGTTTTTTTGTTTGTAGGAGGTAATCTCTGGAAGTACTGGTCCGATTGATGTATTGTTTTCACCGATAGAAAGCTGCTTTATTCCTCCTTTCAATCGTAGAAATCACAGACAGAACAGAAAGACAATAGGTCCGCGAACGCCGGCGTTCGCTTGGGGTTTATTGAATTAAGAGTGACATAGGATAGCCTATTATTTTATGTACGCGGGCGAAGTCGCGGGAAAAAGCTAGTAATTTCTACACCCCTACATTTTAATTAGTACACAAAAAATGGGGCTCTATCTGTACCCGTCACTGATCATATTTTTGTAGTCAAAAGTAGAAAACACCGAAATCCTAAAATTGACCACGAAAAGGTAAATTCATCATAGAATCAATCAAACATAACTAAAACATAAACATAGCTAGTAGAAAATACTGCGGGCAGTATTTTCTACTAGCAATTGTTATGTGTTTAATAATTGTCACTTATTCATTCATTAATCAATAGCCTGCACAATATTTCCATAAATTGAGTGAAAATTTGGGACATAAACCAACGCTAATAACTTTGCTGTTTATGAATATTATTTATTGAGATTTTACTTATAAAATAACAAGGGCTTTTCTAATAAGCCCTTTAAGTACGAGTACTAATAAAAAAATAATGGTGTATAATAACATACCTGTACACTCTGTTGCACTACATGTTGCGGCGCGGGCGCCTGTTGAACGGCCTGGGCCGCCTGTGTGTTCGGCTGCTGACACTTATTGTACACCGTATGGCCCTGGGCAGAAATGTTCTACGATCAGAAACAAAACGAATGCATTGACTAAATGTTGACACACTGTTGACACCTTTTACCGAGGATGCAAGCGATCCAGCCACCAAATGCTATAAAAGCCTAGATCACACGTACCGGGTAAAATGGGGTGAATAGATACTTAGGGGTGAATAGAGACAAAACTTTGGTTTGGTTTTTCACTTTGATACCATAATATCGACCTCTAACAAAGCATCGATTTTTTAGAAAAACAATTCATTAATAAATTGATATGGTTAAATGCTGCAAAAAATATTCAAATATCGAGAAAACACCCTTTAAAGTTTTGTCTCTATTCACCCCATTTTACGGTACCGATTAAACGGACGAGACAGTGCTCTTGCCGAATACTCGGTACGTATAAACACAGCGGCGAGTGCTCGTTCGAGCGCTTATCTCTACAACTCACATCACTGTGTCGACCGAGCAACATTTTACTGTCTCGCCTTTTTACTCGGTACGTGTGATCAAGGCGTTAGTCTACTAAGGCGATTATCACACTGCCACGCATCACGCTGCATGTTGCGTGTCAACGCACCTACGCGCATACTTGCGGGAGTGCAGATCTGCATCATCGTGAGGGTTTTTTACGCACTCACGCGCGTTGCGTTTGTAGATTCACGCAGGCTCTGACTCGTTTCATACAAAATCACGCACTACGAGACTCAGTGTGCCATACCTTGCGTGTCGCCCCGCACCCACGCGCGTGTCGCATGTTTCTCCGCTTGTAGACGCGTGATCTGCATGAACGCGTGTGAATGCATTTTCTGTGTGTTGGACTGTGCGTGTTTTCTATACAAACGGAGATACTAACAAGCAACGTTAAAACACGCATTCACGCGCTACGCTGCGTTGTGCGTGGTAGTGTAATAATCGCCTGGCCTGTCCACACCGCGTTTTTTAAACGAGCTGTTGACGCGCGTTTTAGTAACATGCATCGACGTCGCACTTGTATTACAGAAACTTTAAATTGAAAATTGACTATTTTCCTGCGACATGCAACCATATTATAATTTAAAAAAAAATACAACCGAATTGAATGTAAAAAATAAACTAGTTTCGCCTAAGCTAAGCCAGTTCTCCTTACACGGGCTTCTTTCTGGGCGGTTAAAAAATATCTACGAAGACTGAGGCGGGAGGTCCGCTTCGCTCCGCTCCCGCATCAGCCTTTTAATCTAACCTGTTCGTGTCGGAGTGCCCGTAATATCTTAATAAAGCCTGCAATACACACTTCACGATATAGCTAACTTAAGGGCCTAGCGCCCGAGGTGCCATAAAACAGTGATTTTCTGAGGCCTCTACTCCTCCGTAACGGCTAGGTCAATTGGTTTGAAAAAATATATGTTTATTATAGATTCATGAACAATAATATCAACATTTGATTTTTTCGTGCAATTAATACTTTTGTCTAACCTTTAGAAACATTCTTACAAATAAAATTTGGTGGTTAAATATCCTTCAAAGTGAACATTGCATATGTAAATTAATCAATATCTCGCAGAGAAAATGGATTTAAAGCGCTTTCCGGGCGCTGCTGGTCGCAAATAAATGCACAGATTTGCGTACTGCCGCCTAGGCGAGTGCGAGAGTTGCGTTCACATAATTTCGGTCAGATGGTTCAAGGGACTATACGCCTTAAACTGGATCGTTCAAACGTTAACATTTGATGACATATCAATTCTCGTTTAGCCATATTATCATTGATATATAAGGTCTACAGAAAGTTGGTCAAACGAGAATTGAAATATCATCATTATGGAGTTTCTTGCCGGTTCTTCTCCATAGGAAACGACTAATTTGGAACCGTGCACTAGCTTCTGACGTTTTATAAGTGCCCATGTATGCGAAATATTTTTTTTTATATTTTTTTAATATTCCACAACTATCACACAGCGCCGTCTAGTCCCAAGCTAAGCAGAGCTTGTGTTATGGGTACTAGACAACTGATAAACATACTTATATATTTCTAAATACATACATATTATAGATAAATTACACCCAGACACAGAACAAATGATCGTGCTCATCACACAAACATTTGTCCCGGGTGGGAATCGAACCCACGACCTCCGGCATAGCAGTCAGGGTCACTAACCACTAGACCAACAGGCCTGTCGATTTGATTTGATTTGAAACTTTAACGTCAAAAACAATCTGGCCACTTTTACTTAGCCATATCAAGAAGTGATCTATTTCCAAGATCTAACCACGACATAACCACAAAATATATAGGTACAGAAGTCAATCTACATACAAAGCGCGCTCTCACAACGCACACATAGACACCGCTCACGGACACATCTCAGAGCGCCTCGGCCCGCTCGTCGAACAGTTCCGGCTCAAACGCTCATTAGTGTGCGTCCACCGAGCGTAGGTATAAAAAGTGAAGTACATACATGAGATTGTCTTCTGTACCTAGCTATTTTATAGCTAGGTCGTTAGGCCCGTTTTGACCTTTGATAAAGACGCTAGAATGTAAATTGGAACGTAACTGAAAGAAACAATAAACTAATAATTAGATGTCCGGTGTAGTTGTAGTTATTTTAGTAGTAGCTACACTACGCCGGACAAGCCATTAGGTAGTCAAAATACAAATGTCAAAACAGTCCATTTATTTTTTGACAACTACTTTTTGACCAAGTTCACTGGGTCAGCTAGTTTAAAATCAAAATGTACATGTACAAAAATAAACCTAGGCTACCCAACCCAACACCCAATCATAGATGACGCCCACATCAAAAACAGCACATAGATTATACCTGTAGTCTACAACCAGAGACTCAACAATGAATAATAGAATATAAATTATCCGTGTTAAACATTTTATCTTTACAATACATCCGTATTTTTAATTAGTACAAAAAAGAATCTGTCTGTACCAGTTACTGATCATATTTTTGTAGCCAAAAGTAAAAAAAAACGAAATCCCAAAACTGTCCACGAAAATCATAATTGGTATAGATACCGACGATCTTGAGCGCTGGCTTCAAGTTAGAAGTAAAATATCGGGTCTCTATAGTGGTGCGACATGAGACGCGGGGGCAGGGAATTGGCTCGCGTCATAGCGGTCACTCGTAATTTGTTCCTTGCTCTTGCTGCATGTATCTAATGACGACGACGATTGGCTCGCCAATGTATGAAATGCGCAAAGGGATCCCCACTCTGACGCCGAGCGCTCAAGATTCGTGCCGATACCTATACATTCATAAAAGAATCAATCATTCATCACAATTGTAACTACAAAATACTACGCGCAGTATTTTTCCATTTTGATCGCCACGCGTTCATTCATAATCAATAGCCTGTACAATATTACCATAAATTGACTGACATTTTGGGACAAAAACAAACGCTAATAACTTTGCTGTTTATTAATATTATTCATTGTGACTTTACATAAATAATAATAACAAGACCTTTTCTATTAAGCCGTTTAAGTATTTGTACTAATTAAAAATTTGATGTATAATACTGTAGTGTTGTAACGGATGCGGAGACGAAACTGCGCCTCCGCGGATGCGGAGGTTAACGGAGGCGGAGGTGAAATTAGATGTGGAAAAAATAGTAATTTATAATTTATACAATAAATTACAGTTACTATAGCTATAACTATTGTTCTGTAAACTGGGTTATTTATAAAACACTAACAAGCTTACATGACTGTATTACTAACATCATAAACAACCACTTTTATTCTACGACTTTTTACAAAACATAATTCATTTACCAAAAATAAACCTACAAGATTTCGTTGTTCTATCTAACACATTTCAACTCTGTATTTTGCTATAACTACCAAAATCTGTACGATACAATGCAAGCGCATCAAGCACCCCCACCGCCCGATCCCCAATTTCCTCCGCTATTGTACTATCGCTTGCTTCGCATAGACTTTGTAATATTTAGAATGTTCAATTTAAATATTTTTTATTTTAGTATGAAAATCTGATGAACTAAAATATGATAAGTTTTTAAAAGTCATTGTTAAGATTCAAAAGTCGAACTGACTTTTATTTTGTTTTTATTTAGTTCACATCGACTCGATAGATGGTGTTGTACCGTTTGCTGAATGGCGGTGTTAAGATTTTCCGCGGTTTCATGACCTTGCGTGTATATTGTAAATAAAATAACTCGTTCTGAGCTTGGCGTTTGATTTGCATCATAACAGCCTGGCAGGCTCCTCATACTTTTAGGGAATTTGTACATGGTCCTTACGAGTCGGACGATAAATCGGTTGATTGAAGTTGAGCCACGCAGCGACATACCGATACAGGAAAAGGTATCAGACGGAGCTGAATTTTGGACCTTATTTCAGTGAAGTATAAAGTGCAAAACTGTGAGTACTCTTTGCAATATTGACTTAGAAAATATTCAAGCAAATTAGAACCTTCAATACAAGAAGAAAAAGACTTAGAAAATTGTAGAAGTTGTTTGGACTTAGAATAGTTTCGGAAAAAGTCAACAGACGGGGAATCCACGCCGGTTTTCCTACAGAAGTGCCAAACACTTAGAAAATTTTCATGAAAATATTCATGGACTTGTAATTTTTTTGAGATCGGGCATTCAAGTTAATTGAAAACTAATTGAGATAAATTAAACAACATTCATTTAAGAAGCTTGTAAAAATGGAAACGTATTTTGCAATTCAAGAAGATACCAAAACTAAGATGCAAAAAGCCAGAGTTAATTTTAAAAAATCTCCTAAGGAAAGACTAACACAATCTTATTTGGAAACTCGGCTTGAAACATTAGAAAATTATTGGACTTCATATCGCGATACACATAAAGTCATCGTTTCGGAATTTAATCCAAAGGAATTGGCTAAATCGAGCTATTGCACAGCAGATGCTTACGGCGTAACTGAAGAACTATACACGGACTATAAAACAGAGTTAAAGGATTTCTTGCTTAAGTTTAAGTTAGATTCTAGTACTGTTGCATTGTCTAGTTCTAAAGTCGAGTCAAACGTCGGTCAATCCTTTAGTGTTAGGTTACCCAAAATTTCTATTCCTAGTTTTAGCGGTAAATACACCGAATGGACAAGTTTTCGCGATTTATTCATTTCATTAATACATAGCAACAAAGCATTGGACGATGTTCAACGACTACACTATCTCAAGGGCTATTTAACTGGTGAGGCCGAACAACTTTTACGCCATATTCCTATCACGGCCAATAATTACAAGGTCTGTTGGGATCAATTGGAATATCGCTATAATAATAAATTACACCTTGCTATTTGTATTTTAAAACGTTTCATGAATCAAAAGAACATAACTTCTGAATCATCCAGTGCCATTAAAGAATTACTTGATACAACAAATGAATGTTTAAACGCCCTTAAAAATTTAAATATTGACATTTCTTCCTGGGATATAATTGTAATTTATATTGTTAGTTTAAAACTTGATACTGATTCTAGGAAATTGTGGGAAGTTCAAATCTGTAAATTCAATGACGAATTACCTAAAATTAGCGATTTGCAGGAATTCCTAGAGCAGCGATTCAGGTCTCTTGAATTTTTAGATAGTAAAGTTAATTACAAGTCAAACAATAGTACTCGCACGACTAAGGTTATGCATCTCACATCAAATGTAACGTGTGAGTTTTGTGCTGAAAGGCATAAACTCATAAATTGCAAGAAGTTTTCTAAGGAAAACGTTGTAGCACGTCGTGAGTTTGTCCAAACCAATAAGTTGTGCTTTAACTGTCTCGGTTCAAATCATTCGGTATTTTCATGTCGTCTTTCAACCAATTGTCGTATTTGTAGGAAGAGACACCACTCTCTTCTTCATCCGAAATCAGTCCCTAAAGAAATTCACGTCACACGTGATCAAGAGGATGATGGTACGGATCAATCTGTACCATCAACTTCACAGAGCGAGGCACCAAATAACGTAGTATCTTGTTTCTCCAACGTGAACAGCCAAGTGCTATTGCCCACTGCGTTAGTAAAGGTAGAAGCGAGAACAGGTACTTTCGTTTTAAGATCTCTCTTAGACCAAGGATCTCAAGCATCGTTTATTACCGAATCCTCGGTACAAATGCTTGGTTTGAAGAAGATCACAAACAAGTGCTTGTTTATAAGTTTATTTCAGGACTTGGCAGTGACCAGAGTACAACATTGCACTCTAAATGTTTCGTAACCATAAGGCTTCAGTCATGTCATGATCCCAACTTTATAGTTGTTGTTAAGGCTCATGTTCTAAAGAACATAACATCCCTTCTTCCTGAAAGGAACATTGTTTTGACAGCGTTGTCACCTCAAATGTCGGATCTGAAATTTGCTGATCCTTCATTTAATAATCCAAACAAAATTGATATTTTGCTTGGAGCAGAAGTATATTGCCAGATCTTAATAGATGGTGTTATTAAGGGTGTACCTGGGTTTCCCATGGCTCAGAATACCAAACTCGGATGGATCCTGTCTGGTTGTATAAACTCACATAGTAACCAGGGTTCTCCACGTAATAAAATCGTGAACATGCACACTGCGATAGTGACAGATGAATTGTTAAAGAAGTTTTTGGGAGTTAGAGGAATCTTCTTCCGAAAAAAGGCTTTTATCAGAGGAAGAGCAAGCCTGTGAAGACTTCTTTACAGAAACTGTTACAAGAGACTCATCAGGTCGCTATGTAGTGAGATTACCTTTCAGGTCAAATGATCCGGAGTGTAAGTATGGCAACTCTTTCGAAATTGCTCGAAAACGGTTTTACTTACTCGAGAAACGGATGCTTAAGAATCTTGAATATCAGACTAAATATTCTGATATAATCGAAGAATATTTAACTTTGGGTCACATGGAGGTAATTCCAGAATTACAGAAAGGTAATCCTAGTGCTGTCTATCTGCCACACCACGCAGTCGTTAAAAACGATAGAACTACAACAAAGGTGAGGGTCGTATTTGATGCATCATGTATTCTAAATAATGGCTCATCATTAAATAGAGACATGATGATTGGTCCAAGGCTACAACCTGAACTGAGGCACATCGTCATGAGTTGGCGTTGTTATCCAATATGTCTTGTTGCAGACATAGTAAAAATGTACAGACAAGTAAAGGTATCTGAAAAAGATGTTGATTATCAACGCCTTTTTTGGCGTAAAGACATAACTTCAAAACTTCAACATCTAAGGTTATTACGTGTAACATTTGGCACATCTTCAGCACCTTACTTAGCTGTACGAGCTTTGCAACAGCTTGCACATGATGAAGGTGATAAATACCCTTTAGCAGCAGATAGGGTTTTAAGAGAGTTCTACGTCGACGATCTTATGACAGGCTGCGAAAGCGTTGAAGAAGATATACAAATATTTCATCAAATGAATAACCCGGGGGGTTTGAGCTTCAGAAGTGGTCTTGCAATAACAGTAGTTTATTACAAAAAATTGATAAAGACAGTAAGGATAGGAAGGAAAACCTAGAAATAAAGTTAGACTCCGTTGTGAAAATTTTAGGATTATCCTGGAACAGATCTAACGATGAATTTCAGTATACTGTCCAACTTCCGTCGCTTGAAACACCTGTAACTAAACGTAAGGTAATATCAGATATCGCAAGGCTATTTGATCCACTAGGATGGATTGCGCCTGTCATAACAACAGCCAAGGTTTTCATACAGAGAATATGGCTTGCTGGTATAGGGTGGGACGACGAAATACCATCTGATATTCTCAAAGATTGGCTCTCATATCGTGAGGATCTCGTTCATCTCACTAGTTTTCAACTTCAGAGATGGGTGGGGACAAGCAGAGACAATATTCACATGGAACTACAAGGGTTTTCTGATGCGTCTAATGCAGCATATGCAGCCGTAGTCTACGTTAGATCAGTAGATTGTAACGGTAAAGTTCATGTGAATTTGGTAGCTTCCAAATCAAGGATTGCCCCTGTAAAACAGGTATCAATACCTCGTTTAGAACTCTGTGGAGCTGTTTTATTGGCTAAATTGCTCCAAGAAGTCTCGGAAGTGTTGGGTATCTCAAAGGAAAACATGCACGCCTGGACTGACTCCAGTGTAGTTCTTGCTTGGCTAAGTGGTCATCCAAGCAAGTGGAAGACTTTTGTGGCCAACAGAGTCTCTGAAATATTGACTATAATGGACAATAGTCAGTGGGCGCATGTCAAGTCCGATGAGAATCCAGCAGATTGCGTATCACGGGGCATAAATCCAAGGGACATGTTTGAAATCCAAATTTGGAAAAATGGCCCTATATGGCTACAAGAAAATACAGTCCACTATAGTAAGGGAAAGTTTAAGCAAACTGAATTAGAAGAAAGAAATAATAAGGTCTTATGTCACACATCAACTGAAGGCATTGATATAATTTCAAGGTTTTCAAGTTTGAGTAGATTAGTTAGGGTGATTTCATTTTGTAGAAGGTTTATAAAAACAAATAAATCTGACACTAGCTCCACTACTACACGTTGGCTAACGTCTAAGGAATTGAATGAGTCATTACTTACCTGTATCCGGTTATGTCAAAGGGAAGGATTCCTAAAGGAAATAGAGAGTTTACACGGATTAGGTAAAGTAAATAAAAGCAGTAAACTTATCTCACTTAACCCATTTCTTGATAGCGAGGACATCCTTAGAGTTGGTGGTCGATTACAGCAAGCTAACGTTGTAGAAGGAATGAAGCATCCTATTTTGATACCTTATAATTCACATCTAGCAAAATTGATTGTTGCAGATGCCCATGTACGTACTATTCATGGGGGCCCTCAGTTAATGCTGACTTACATAAGAACTCGGTATTGGATTATGAATGCAAAGAGTCTCGTAAGGCAGCATGTTCGTAACTGTGTTATTTGCGTTCGTTATGCGGCTCAAACAAACCAACAATTGATGGGCCAATTACCATCAGCCCGTGTCACTGCTTGCCGGCCTTTTTATCAAAGTGGTGTTGATTACGCCGGACCTATCGCCGTCAGAACCACAAAGGGACGTGGTTATCGCTCCACTAAGGGTTACATTTGTTTATTCATCTGTATGGCCACTCGTGCAATTCATCTCGAGGTGGTGAGTGATCTCACCTCAGATGCATTTCTTGCTGCATTTAAGCGTTTTGTGGCTCGTAGAGGGCATTGTGCAGATTTGTGGAGTGATAATGGCACTAACTTTGTTGGAGCAAATAGAGAGCTTAAAAATGTGTTACCACAAGAAGGTTCAGAAGCAGCAAGTGACATAGCTGACTGGCTTGCAACAAACGGCACCAACTGGCACTTCATTCCTCCCCATTCTCCAAACTTTAGTGGACTATGGGAAGCTGGAGTGAAGTCCACAAAACATCACCTAAAACGTGTAATCGGCAACAGTACACTCACTTTCGAGGAGATGACGACACTTTTGTGCCAAATAGAGGCATGTCTTAATTCACGGCCGATAACACAAGTTAGTTCCAATCCAGAAGATCCATACCCACTTACCCCGGGACATTTTCTTGTGGGTGAGCCTTTAATTCTGGTACCGGATGCTAATTATAAAAATATCAACATGAGTACTCTCAAAAGATGGCATTTTACTCAACGGCTTGTGCAAGACTTTTGGCGTCGATGGTCGCATGAATACCTTACACAATTACAGCACCGTTATAAATGGTCACACATAACTCCGGAACCTAAAGTAGGAGATATTGTGTTGATTAAAGAGGATGATCTGCCACCGGCAAGATGGTTATATGGCATTATAACTAACAAACATATTGGTGAGGACAATCTTACGCGCGTTGTTTCCTTAAAATGTAAGGATTCCATCATAAAGAGACCAGTGTCCAAGCTCATTATTTTACCTGTTACCATCTAGACTTAAGTTTTGGAATTTGTTTTTGTATTTAAAGGCTACCTGCCACACACAAGTGAAGTGAAGTGTTAATTTAAGTTTTTATATTTTTATTGTTTTTTTGGTAGTAGCTGTATTGTTGTCTTGGTGGGCGGATCAATTAATTTGTCTGTATAATGTGTTTTATGGACACTCTGTCCATGGTGGGCGGAATGTTAAGATTCAAAAGTCGAACTGACTTTTATTTTGTTTTTATTTAGTTCACATCGACTCGATAGATGGTGTTGTACCGTTTGCTGAATGGCGGTGTTAAGATTTTCCGCGGTTTCATGACCTTGCGTGTATATTGTAAATAAAATAACTCGTTCTGAGCTTGGCGTTTGATTTGCATCATAACAGCCTGGCAGGCTCCTCATACTTTTAGGGAAATTGTACAGTCATGGAACCAAAATTGTTTATGATGTTAGTAACACAGTCTTGAGAGGTTGCCAGTGTTTTACTAATAACCCTGTATATAGTTTATTGTTATAAATTACCATATTTCCCACATCCAATTTCACCTCCGCCTCTGTTATCCGCCGAATCCGCGGAGGCGCAACTCGTCGCCTGCGCATCCGCCTCTGTTATAACCCTATATTAGTAAGTACTGGCTGTATGTGTTTATTGTCTTACTGTTACTGTTGGAGGCTGATCGAAGGGCCACTGTCAGAGAGGAAAAGACATGAGTGCGTGAACTAGTAAACCGTTATGTATTTACATAATTATTTTTAATTCATACGAAACTTGAACATGGTCTGTTCAGAATCAGTAACAGAATGGATTCCAATATTTTTTACACCATGTTATATTTTTTTCCCAAAAATATTTAAAACCGGCCAAGTGCGAGTCGGACTCGCCCATGGAGGTTCCGTAGCAACAAGTCACATAATATAAAAGTTCTTGTAGTTCGTCGTAACTTTGATCGATGTTTTAATGATAGTGTATTTACTTAGATTTATGACATTAAAACGTTTTAATCCCGTGGATGGTCGATCCGGTACATGAAACACTATCGATTTGTTAAGATAAAATTAAAAATAAAGTACCTTTTTTTCAAAACTCGTATTAATTTACGCATGTACGAAATTAATTTCTTTAAGAAAACGTCAGCAGAGCGAGTCCAATGACCTGTAGGTAGTTTGTACGCAACGCCGACTACTACCTACGGGTCTAGTTTTTCATGTACCGGATCGACCCTCCACGGGATTAAAACGATTAAAATTAAGCGGTGTATACACACAATATTAAAAGAAAAGAAAAATGAAATAGAAGGAATAGTACATAGGTGATGCTTATTTCTAAAGAAATCTCTTCCAGCATACCTGCGAAAAGAGAGTTGGAGAAAATAGAGATGTAGAATACCATTTACCAAAACACTGCAGAAGTCAGCGTAAGCACAAGCATAAGCAGCCTTTATTAATGTTCCCACTGCTGGGACACAGGCCTCCTCTCTAGGAGAGGGCCGTAATCCACCACGGGAGCCCAGTGCGGGTTGGTGAATGTCACATGTCTTTGAATTTTTGGTTCTAGGACATGCCGGTTTCCTCACGATGTTTTCCTTCACCGTTTTGAGAGCAGTGGTGATGAAATAATTACACAAAGTAATGCGCCTGGCTCGGTTTGAACCCGCGACCTACAACTCGTAAGTCGGGGCCGTCACCACTCGGCCACCACTGCTGCAGTAGTCAGACTCACCTGTAAATCAGCTAGCAGGTTCTGCCATTGACTAATTTTGTCATAGTGTCTTCTTAATAACTCTTCTTTCCTCTGTAGTTCACATTTCAATTCGTTGTTGTCTTCTTTTACTAATAATTCTGGCCTCATCGCTGATAGAAGGAACCTAGAAAATTACAACAGAATTTAAGTTTTCAAACCCGCCCTACCGACATTTACTGTTTTCTGCACTAATGCGGAAAAATGCGCTAGCGAGTCCCCGTTACAAAGGCGGACTTAGGATCAATTTATACTAGCGCAGAGTCGAAGCGCATCGAAGCGTCTATCTAAAACTGAACAAATTCAACCTTAACTACACAGCGTAACGCACACATTACTTCTGAGATTTTAAAAAGACGCCCACATTCCTCGGAATTCGCGCGTCTGCGCGTGAACAACGCTGATTGGTGCGCGCGCATTCTCGCGTATCCATGCGCCCACTAGCGAACTTACGCGTCATCGGTCGGAAATTGGCCAATTCAATAGCACTGCTGTTGATGCCCATTACTACATGTAAAAGAATGCGCGCGAATTCTGACGTATACGCGCGCATTCGTGCGGTTTCGCTTTAGTTGTAATTTTGACGCTTCGATGCGCTTCGACACTGCGCCAGTATAAATTGACCCTTAATACCGTAGGCATTATCTACCAGTCGATTTGTTTCATTTACCATTATGCGTACAGCTAAGGAGTGGAATTCCCTGCCGGAGTCTGTGTTTCCTGATAGCTATAACCTAGGGGTCTTTAAGTCAAGAGTGAATAGGTTACTTACTAGGCAAGCGTGCTCCATCGTCGACCATCTCATCGCTTATTAGGTGAGATAGTGGTCAAACGCGAGCCTATCACGATATATATTATATAAGATACCCATCTAGAGACTAACTAAACTTGATCACCATTCTTTATTGTTAGGTGGGAAAATCATCCAATGACATCCTCCGCTCTTGGGCAGAGCGGGAGATAGTGTCAGACTTTTACTGACTAAAAACCCACTCCTGTTCCTTCGTTACCTTCCATACCATGGCCGAGTTTTCCTTTGAAATACAAACCCTTGGCCCCAGTAGGCTTCTTAAGCCTCTACGGTATGCTGACATCTCCTTGAGGAGCGCGTTGAACAGTACGCGCCGTCGACGACTTGGGCTCGGTCCGGACGGTTACCGGACGGTCGGACGACGAGCTGCACATTGCTCGCCGTTCGCAAATGGTGCACTATAGAGTCAGACGGGAAGTACTAGACTGACCTCTTTTTTAGGCGGTTAACCTTGAAGGTCGACACGTGCGATTGTTGTTACCTAGTCACGAAGTCCTCAAAACAGCTTACGTAACGATAATTAGATAATATACCATTAAACTAATTGATTAATATCTTATCTAAACTATTTGGCGACTCGTGTAATTAACTAATCTGTTTTTAAGTGCTAAGTCTAAAAATAAATGTTTGCAGGCTTGCGGACGGTGGCCAATGGATAGCTCGCCGTGAGGATTCCGACCCCGATTTCCAGCCACCGTAGGCGCGGGCTTGCAGACGGTGAGATCGACAGACTGAGCCCAAGACCTAGACCATGACGTCTAAAGTAAGATTGTTTTAATCTTGTTTCAGTGTGTGTAAGAGACAGAGCTATACAGGTTGTCTAGCGCCATCTCTTACCCACACGGAAACAAGATTAAAACAATCTTACTTTGAACGTCATGGTAACCCCGCAAGTCGTCGACGGCGCATAGCGTTCCACACGCGCCTCAAAGAGATTTCAGCAAAACCGTAGTGGTCCAGCAGGGTTGAAGCCTGTTAGGGCTATGGGTTGCGCGAAAGAAAATCCCGGCGCCCAGAAACGTAGGCAAAGAAGGAACAGGAGTGGGTGGGGCCCACCAAAAAAAAACAAAAAGTCAAAATGTTTGATTAACCTTTTTTTAGTGGGATGTCATCAAACTAACTTTAAATCCCACCTCTGTTGTTCCTTCAGTTACCCTCTGTCCAGGGCATAGGTAGCCTTTTTGGATAATTCCGCAGCCCTGAGGCTTTACAAAGTGGACCGATGACCTGATGAAGGTTGCGAGAAACCGATGGATGCGAAACGCACAAGATCGTTCATTGTGGCGACACTTGGGGGAGGCCTGTGTCCAACAGTGGACGTATATCAGTTGATATGATGATGATGAGGCCTTACCAAGACGTTTTAAAATGTCAGTAATGAGAGCGAGGAGCTATCAAGAAACACAAGACTCCGGCAGGGAATTCCACTTCTTAGCTGTACGCACTATAAATCTGTTCCCAAAATGCTTTGTACGTAGGTATGGGTGGGATGTCTACCATGTACTGGTGGCGCAACGCCGTACGTCTACTGGCGCGCTATTAAATAAGTACATTGGATTAACGACTCAATGTACCTTTAAATTGGATCGTTAGTTCAATGTACTGCGCTCTGGATTCGTCACTGCGGCCAGCGCTGCGGTCCAGGCTGTTTTCTTAGAGAGTAGCACCCCTGGTCCGATATTGCAACAGACTTGGCGGAATTAGATTGTGCAATTCCAGTGCACACTCCCCGAAATGTAAACGGTAGAAAAGCGACAGGCTAGCAACTCGGGTGGCGATGCCCAAGACTTTGGAACGATTCAAATATAACCTTCAGGGGCGCCGGCTTTTTGAAAACCTCATGCTGCTGATGCTTATTTGATGACTAGAAAAAGTGGCGAAGTGATAGAAGAAAAAACAGATAAATAAATATCCTACTTAGCATACTGCGTCCCAAACGATGGTTTTCCCTTGTTTTATGAAATCCAGGAACAACAAAGGTACCACAAACATCCAGATCCAACACAAATATCTGTTTCATCAACAAACATTTGTGTTGGTGCGGGAATCCAACCCTCGACCCTTGCGTCTCAAACCGGCGCTCTAAACCAATGTACTAAACGGGGCGACGGGTAATGAAAAACCGCCAATCCTTAAAAGGCGATTACTGATCTGTTGCTTGATGTCTATTCTCAAGGGTGACGCCCATTGGTGGCGGCACCCATTGTTTATTTCTCGAACTCCGTGGGTGCTCGAATTCCCGAGCACCCACGGAGTCGAAACCTCTAGTAATCTTCAAAATTACAAACCTCTTCTGCAAGAAGAAAGCTTCCATCTGTCTGGCCAGGTCGATGAACCGCTCCACCTCGACCTTGACTTCTTCCTTCTCCACGCATGGAGAAGCTTCTTGCTTCGTCAGCACGTTCAGACATGCCTGTAAAGACTCCTTACATGGTGATCTATCCTTGACCTATCGAAAGTACTGGCAAGAAAAATAAATGAGTGGATTTCCGCTTATTTCTTTTTAACACTTTTTATTTGTCATTTGACATTACCGAAAGGGTTACCATCTCAGCTATTTAGGTACTGGGCGTCAGATACCCAGCTCTGGTTTTCATCAGCTAGCACTCGTCCATTGTGACATACGGATATTGATGTTTGTGTACTTCCTTAAACCCTTGTCATGAATCACCCCATCTATTTGTTTTCATTTTATTTGTATATGAAGTGGATTAATTCCCTTTGTATAAAGTGGTTTAATGCTCTTTGTATAAGAGGTAGTATAATTCCCTTTATATAAAGTGGTTTAATGCTCTTTGTATAAAGTGGTTTAATTCTCTTTGTATAGAGTGGTTTAATTCTCTTTGTATAAAGTGGTTTAATTCTCTTTGTATAAAGTGGTTTAATGCTCTTTGTATAAGAGGTGGTTTCATTCTCTTGTTTAAGACAGGTGATTTAATTCTCTTTGGATAAGAGACTAGCGAGTCACCTAGCAAGTACCGAAGCAGAATCAATTTTGTAAAACATTCGTTACAGGTTGTAGGTACTGTAGTGACAAGAAAACTAGTGTAGAGGTGCTTAAGGTCAAAAAATAAAATCCAAAATACTCGTCATTATTTTAATTGAAAGAACTTCATTTTTAAAACAGCATTTTAAATTATACGCTATCAAATTAATCTACAGTGAACAGGAAACAAGCGATTACTTGTTTATTTCTTGTCTTATGATGTTTCGCTCAGAAAACTAGTACCCTAGGTACTAAGCTTCATATTGCCGTTTACTTAATTATATTAATAAATATATCTATACAGTTTTTAGCTTAAATGGAAGTAATGCACAAATGTATAAGATCAAACCTGTGTGTCGAGTGCGATTTTTTTTACGTCTACGTGACTTCTCCGCAAATAATGTCATTGCCATACATATTGAGCTTAGCGTTTGGCGGGAACGATAGATTTCACCAAGACACCATGGCGGCGCGAATAGTGGCCGCTACCAACAAAATGTATACGGCTCTATAGAGAGTTACTCACCTGGTATCCGTTTGGTTGCGCAACCAATTTGGTGGCGCAACCAGCTCGGACGTGTGGCGACTCTGGTGTCTGTATGGCGTCTAGTTTGGTAGCTTAGGGCTATATTTCACCGTGACACCATGGCGGCGCGACTGGTCTAAAATATAGCCCTCTGATTGGTTAAGAGTGGACCAATCGGGGCGCCGAACGTCATAAACGTATCAATTGAGTTCTCGTAAAAAAAATCGCACTAAGCACTCAGTATTTCCCACAGAGATAGGCAGAGTAATACCTATAGTACACTCTAATTTCTCCAACTCCTATAAGGCGACAAAACACACAAAATAATTTCTTTTACTTCAAAAAAAAGCGTAACATTATTGCTCCTTGTACAATCTAAGTAGCGTTTGTCTCAAAAACTTACGACAGATCTGTGGTACTTCAAACCACTTTATATACATTCTTTCTTCTCAAAAGGAGCGAAACATCAAAAAAATTGGATCCTGATCAAGCATCCACCAGTCCAAATATACTTCTGACTATCATTTATACAATATCTCACGATTACTGATACATTTGTGACTTGTGAGCTCAGGAATTGCTACAAATTTTAATTATGGATAGGCTCGCGTTTGACCACTATCTCACCTGATGATAAGCGATGATGTGGCCGACGATGGAGCACGCTTGCCTAGAAGTAACCTATTCACTCTTGACTTAAAGACTCCTAGGTTGTAGCTATCAAGAAACTTGGAATCCGCCAAGAAATTCTATTGGGAAACATAAGACTAGCAAGGAATTCTACTCCTTAGCTGTAAACACAATGAATTTGTTCCCAAAAATGTCGCAAAACAGGCGACCCGCCTGGTAGATGGTCACCGCCAATTGTGGACATCTGTCGATCGATTCTGTAGATCTGACCGTGAAAACCTACGCCAAGAGTGTGATGTCAGATGTCATTTTCCAAGTGATGCTAGAGATTGCCAAGCTCACTTCAACTAAGGCATTTTTTATGTAGCATGATTAAGATGACGAAAATCTACATCTTTAAGATGAGAGTAAAGGATAGGTATTGTATGAATCTGACAGCTTTCACCCACACAATCCTAAAGTAATTGTAGTGTACGTTATTACGGTAAGATCCTTACAGAATAGCACTTTTGTTATACCAGGGTGCTAATTTAAAGACGTTCATTTTTGTGCCTCTCAAGAGGAAACACATTGCATACAATTCTGGATAGACCCTAATCCTAAAAACAGTTGAGGCTGACCCTTCACTCCCTAAATTGTGTCTACTAAGACCGCTATCCCACTGGCGTTTTACAAACGTTGGCGATTCTCCAGTCTGCGCAGCGCTAACGTTACGCAAACGCGACGTTAACGTCGCGAGTTTCTAGTAGTAAAGCGCCAACGCTGAGCTGACACGACGTTAACGTCGCGGTTTGAACTCACGACGTTAGCGTCGCGTCTGCGTAACGTTAGCGCTGCGTAGACGTTGGAAAAGCGCCAACGCTCGTAAAACGCCAGTGGGATAGCGGCCTAAGGGGCAATATGATACCCCCAAACGTTACTTTTCAATTTATTTTCTCACAATATCTTGAGTTCACAAAATCGCCAAGTGCGTACAGAGCATTAATATTAGTTTTAAAATTAACGGCTTCACTTATCTAGCGTAGATTTAAAACTTCTGATGTAACCAATCAGGTCTAAGTATTTGTTTATTCTGTTTGGATATATTTACTTTGCGAAGTAAAAAATACGTTCCGTTTTTCATTTTTTTTTTTTTCTTATCAAAAGTTAAGACAGATCTACGCTAGATAAAACTTCAGAAATACAATATTTCTTTGACAAAACACAATTTATTCTATAGGTATACCGGCAAATTCCCGGCCGATCAATTTTTCGCTCTAATGCATAGCAGCAAGGTTCAAAATTGATCGACCGATAATTTTCAAGGTATTTCAACTAATTTCGAACGAACACAATGTACCTAGCATTTTACATTCCAAGCTTTTCAGGTAACATCCATTTTGGATTTTTCTTGATAATACTCCGATTTAAAATCAAATTATAGATTTTTTTTTTCAATTATGATCATTATATGTATGTATAGAGCTCATCTTTGCGCAATTTAATAGTAACCCAAATATTTCACTTCGTAATTGAGAATGGAAGAATTAAAAAAATCCTTATAATTTAATTATAACTAAAATAAAGCTTTATTTAGCAAGTTATATGTCAAATCTACCTCTACCCTTATACTAAAAGTTTTTTTTTTGTTTGTATGAGGTAATCTCTGGAAGTACTGGTCTCATTGCTGAAATTTATTCACCGATAGGAAGTTGCTTTATTCCTGAGTGACATAAGGTATATTATATGTACGCAGGCGAAGCCTTGGGCAAAAAGCTAGTTGTAAATAATATTAAATCGCGAGGGTAGTCAGAAAATTACAAATATTCTTAGTTTTCAAGACAGGTGTCATACTTCCTGGCTTGACTACTATAGTTATAGATTCTTTAAATTCTATTCTATTTTTTATTCTTTAGACTATTCTGTCAATGTCAAAAGTAAATTGGATTGGCAAGAGTGTATAATATTAACACAAGAAACTAGAATGCTTGAACAATAGTAACTGTATGCATGTCGATTGATACAGTTGAACTTGTTGGGTTACAATAAATAAAAACAATTTCCGGCACGGATCTTGAGCGCTGGCTTCAAGTTGCGCAGAAGTCAAATATTCGGTCTCTTTAGAGGTGCGAAGTGAAACGCGGGAGCGGGGAGTATCAGTGATTGTCTCGCCGCGCCATCGTGTCATAGACGTCACTCGTGATTCGTTGCCTGCGTTGCTGCATGTATCTAACAACGAAGACGATTGGCTCGCCAATGTATGGAATGCGCAAAGCGATCCCCACTGAAGCCGAGCGCTCAAGATCCGTATCGGCAATTTTACTGGAATTGTTTATTTATTTGTCAAAGATCTTCAAATGACAGCCAGGACCAATGGCTTTGCGTGCCATTGCATTTTGACTAATTAAAATGCCTTAACTGCCACATTTTTCTACATTTAAATTTATTTCCAAAAATTTATTCATTTGAAAATAATTTCACAAATTGGTAATTTTTATTTGACATATAACCCGCCAGGTTACACCTAGAGACTTATATACGTACAATACTACACCCGAAGTGGTTATGGATCAAGGCATACATACAGATGCATTCGAAAACAAAATCGAAAAACGTGCCATCAAAGACACTTCCGCCTGACCACCGCTAAGATAATTTTGCTCGCACTTGCAAATTTATCTTAGCGCAAAGGGTTTGGTTTTAAGCGAAATTTTTTTAAGTGATCAGGCAGAAATGACCGCGATGGTACGTGATAGAATATTATTGAGAAACGTCGTATGCGCGAGTCTTTTTTTACTTTTTAGAAATATGTGCCCAAGTTAGTAGAATTACGTTTAGCGTTAGGTAATTTTTCAATTTTCATTTCGTCTATTAGTAGTTTATAATTTAGTTTCAAGATTTAGAAATGTCTGCAATTAGAAAAAATAACGCACGATTTTTATCAATCAAAAAGTTGTTTACTATTTCCCTGTACATGAAACTATTATCGACTGTACTTTTCGCAATATTACAGTATGCTAGAAACATTTTGACCACTCCGAACTTCGTACAATTGGCTGCGCACTTATTCTTTTTAAGAATCATAAATGGCGAATGCAATTGTACATTGTTTCGAGCCTAACTTCAGAGTGGTCAAAATTTTTAGACCGTAATGTAACAGAAAAAACGCTCTGTATCTTTTCAAAGTGTAATCTGGGCTAAAATCCTTAAAATCGGGTGTAGCTAGGACGTATGTAAGTACGAAATTCTACAAAGTACTTAACAAACTTAAATAAAAAACTCATAAATGATCTTAAAATGAACCGCTTTTATCAGTCGTCGTAAATGGCTAATAGAAATTTACAATAGTTACGGTGTCCTTCACACTATATTGAATTTTATTTGTAAGATAAATAAATTATTCTAAGGTTATACCGGAAGTTCTACTTCTGATGAAATTTTTGGAGTAAATAATGCAGTTGCTTAAATAATAAAATTGTATAATTATTGGACTGCTTGGGGATTAACTAAGACGTCAAAATATCTGGCGAGCGATCGAGGAAGGAGCCTACACCATGTATAGCTCCTTGTTGCTGTCAGTTTTGCCACTGACAGTTTTGATTAACGAAAAACCTGTCTAATGCGGTGATTGACTTTTTCAGTACTGATTGACGAAAACCATGATTCATGATTGATGGAATTGATTGACGCTTGCATGACCATGTAATGGTCCCCTATAACGTGTTTAGGTCCTACCTATACAGAACTTACTGCTTATAAACCTAAGGCGACATTTCGAGCGTTTTTTTTTATGAACCTAAGCGGTATCAGTTTTGACTTCTGACTACACGTCACGACGTACCTATACTGTTTACTTGTTTCAATTGTATTTCAACAAGTATATACATTTCTTAAACAACTCGTCCATTCCCGAAGACTATGCAAATGAGTACACTCTTATTTCTTAATTATGCTCAAGTCTTTGGGCGAGCGTATTGTCATTAACAATACACAAATGTAGTGACAAGTACGAGATGAAAAACCCAATAACACTGCTCGAACCGATGATCGAATCCAGGACCTTCTGCTCAGTAGCTGCTCTAGCACCTGCTAGACCATCAAGGCAGTCCTTAATATATACCTACGCACTAGATTAGGCGTGCCGAACATTCACTTCAGTCGACTCGGGTGTAATGTCGTCTGTACACCTTGAACATTACACTATGTTGAATGAAACGCGTAAGTGCCACGAAATTCATGGCGCTTAAGACATTTTGGTCGCGAAAAAGGTATCCTCTAAAAGCTATCTTAGCGCTGCATGTTTTAATAGTTTCTGTTAGACGACATAATAAGTATTTTGACAAATAGTTTCCATGAAAGGGCTATTGTCTATCACTAGTCTATAAGTCAATGCCTACGCATTATTTTATTTGCTTCAAAAGTAGAACTTACGGTATCATTAGTGAAGTCTCAAAGTGCACTGTTTAGAAATCTAATAAATAATTGCTGCCTTTCGATAATTATGTATACACTAATAAATATTATATAATTGCATTTCTATTCATTTATCTATAATACAAATACAATATAACTCTTAATATCTTGCAACTGAAGATGGAATTGGAAATTTCACCTTTTGCAAATAGGTGGGTAGTTGTCAAAAGATAATAGACCCGTTTTGGCTTTTGTATTTTGACTACCTAGTGGCTTGACCGGTGTAGTGTAATTACTACTAAAATAGCTAATACGCACGGACACCTAATTATTATTTTATTGTTTTTTTCTTTCAGTCTTGTTCCAAGACAGATCCTGTGGCTTTTCTCAAAAGTCAAAACGGGTTTTTCATTTTTTAACGAGTTTACATGGGACGATATTTCTTTCTACCGACAATCGAAAAATAATATAAACATCGAACCAATTGACATTTCAAAATTTTAAGCTCTTATATTTCAAAGTTATTGGTAAATAATCATTATTACAGTGATCAAGAGTTTTTAATAATATTTTACTTTTTTTATACGTAAAACTGAGAGGACGGTCGGTAGCCTTTTCAAATCAAATTAAAGCATTTATTTCAAATAGACCATTTGCAAGCACTTTTGAATAGTCAAATGTCGGTCAGTCCATGAAAAGTGAAGCTAAATTGCATGTTCCAAAGCGTAGGTCTCTATGGAGAAGAACGTGCAAGAAACTCCTTTCTGAAATGACCAATTGGAATCGTGCACTAGCTTCTGACGTTTTAGAAGTGCCCATGTAGGCCTATGTTAAATAAAAGATTTTGAATTTAAAAGTGCCCATGTAGGCCTATGTTAAATAAAAAAAATTGAATTGAATTGACGAAATGCGCTCCCATCACCCTTTCTTTACAGATCGATTGTCGATAAAAAAAAGAAAAACGCCCCACATACAAAACAAACATTTGTATTGTTCACAATTAGGTTGAAATTAATGGCTAAAATTTTGCTGTTTCAATGCGATATAAACAATTAATATATACGAAAATCGTAAAAAAAAAATCACACAAGATAATCTGCTGATATATGAGAACGACCAAACGAAATAGCAGTCAATATGACTGCATTTACACTCACACAAGTACTCTCAATATTCCTGCATTTTCAATTAAAAAAAAGAAACACTAGACTTAAAAACATTGCACACTGAGACAAAATCGTGGACATTACCTAAATACTACTTAATATAAATACTGTTCATTTCTGATAATCATATTGCCACGGAGATTGATACGGACTCCTATAGTAATTATTCGCCATTTGTGGGTACATTGGAGAAGGGGGCATAGGTGCATTGTGCATAGGGGGCTGCTGGTAAAACTCAGGCCTCCATTGACTCCTTTCCATAGGGGGTTGGAGCCTTTCAGCGCCAGAATAGGTCCTATAATCTAGAGGCGAATTGAGGAATATAGAATCGTTATACTGCCCTACAGGCAATGACCAATCGTCTCTTGGTTTTTGGGGCGTTGGTGTTGGTGTCGGTTCAAGACTCTCAACAACCACTTTATTACTTGGTGGGGACACTTTAGGCGATTGTTTTCGCGCCAAATGAATCATCCTTGGCGGCGGGGCCTTCGCACTGTTGGTCATGAACTTATGAAATTCGCCTTCAAAAGCGCTAGGGTTCTTATTAATAGGCGGTACTACTTTTGGTACCCTCAAACTGGGATCGAGAAGTATTGCGGAGTATGTTTTTGGTGGTCGTGGAGGACTAGGCTTCCGCTCAATTTTTGGTGATAACATCGAAGTCTGTGTAAATGAAGACGTGGACGTGGACGTTAGCGTTGACGACGGTATAGCTATATCGGCCAATTGGTAGGTCAAACCAGGTTTGGTTGTCGGTGTATGTCGGTAAGACTGAAGTGGTTTCGCCATGATCGGTTCTATCGGCGAACTATACTCGTAAGGTATCTTCTTAGGTGTCCTAGGCTTCCTAGGTTTCTTTTCTTTGACAGGAGCATCAGGGTTTTTAGGCTTAGGTTCCCTCTTTTTTCTTTCTTTCTTAGGCTTTTCGACTTTCTCGCTTTCGGCTTTTGGTGATTTCCGTTTTTTAGGCTCTTTTTTGACGACGGGAGTGGCGAGGGGAGTGGCAGCGGGTGTTGCGGCTGGCGTAGGTGGAACTTGAACAGCAGTATTGGTCGTAGTCTGACTGCTAGGAGTTGTGGTCAGAGGGTCATCTGTTACTGGCGCAGGTTTTAAGATCGGTATCTCTTCCTCAGCATGAGGAGGAGATTCCCAATTAGAGACTAGAGCTGCCATAGTTTCAAGCTGTTCGTCTGACAGTTTCTTTGACTTGACTTTTTTGCCTCTTTTCTGTGTCGGTGTCTTCTTTTTCTCTCCCGTTTCCTTATCTTTCTCTGGTTCTTTAGCTTCTTCTCCCTCTTTAGGTTTGGTATCTTCTTCCTTGACTTCCTTCTTTATTTTAACTTCTTTCTTTATGCTGTCCTTACGCTTTTTACGAGTTTTCGAGTTTTTCTTATTCCGGTTGTTGTTTGGTGCCTCATAGTCAGAATCTTTGTCGGAATCTATATATCCCACATCAGGTAACTGTGCTTCTGATGGTTCCATCTCATCTCCTTTCAACCAGATGTCTTCAAGGGCATCAAGCTGTGTCTCGTCCGGCTGCAATGGCAGGTTTGGTCTTTTCATTGATGTCATCATGTCAAGGTCTCCTTCAGCCATTGTCATCTCATCGTCATCCATGACATCATGGCCGAGGATGGAAACTGCGATAGCTCCTTCAGATATACTTTTACTAGCCATTGCTCGCTTCAAATGTAACGGATGACGCTTCTTCTTTTTAAGCCCTTCAACCTCGGCTTCTATAAATATTTCGGGCAGCTCTGTATTATTTTTATTACATAGAATATCCTGGCCTGAAGGATGAGGAGCAGGAACCATCTTTTCTGGTTGTTCAGGATGGCAACCGATATCCTGTCCTTTCAGCCAAAGCTCGTAGCGGTCAGGTTGGAACCGTTTCACAAAAGTATCCATTGATATCTTAACCATGTCGTTACTGCAGGTACATTGAGTAGCTCGCTTGCCATATTCCACCCATCGCGGAGCTGCAAAGTTTGTGGACTCAGCACAGTTGAAGCCGTGGTTGAAACCAGCATGGTAACCGTATGGGAAAGTAATCATAATCTCGCCAGCCTCTTGCGTTATTTTATTTACAGGAACTGAATATTGTTTTAAGATTTGAGGCGATATTAATGTCATCTTGTGTCTAAGGAACGCTTGGCAAGTTTTAGCTGACGTCGGGAAGAAACCGGAGGCTATTCTTTCAAATCTTTTACCGTGTTCCGGTGGGATTGAGTACCAAGTTTTAGGGTCACCAAAATGGAGATAGTTAATAGAGTATAAATCCATGTCTTCAGTATGCCAAGCGAAGGTTGTCTTCCACATGCCGAAGTATAGGTAAGCGGTGTTGACTCCGTCAATTTCGATGCCGTAGTCAGAGTTTACGAAGTCGAGGATGGTGCCTAGGCTGTTTATATTCCATTCTTTAACATCAGGGTCTGTTATGCTACCATTTACATCAGCCCCATATATGGGGGCTACATATGTGACGTTTTTCCAGTATTTGCGTTCCAGATCATCGTAGCCCGTGTGCCGTGGGGTACAATACTTCGCGGAGTTCGCCATGACTGCGAACTGCTTCACTGTCATAGCTTTCTTTTGAATATTTATTTGTTGAAACAAACCTTGCTTGCCAGTCACTACCTGGCATATAGGCGATGGGATCGTCACGTTCAGCTGGTCCAGGTCGTACCCAGACTTCCGAGGAACCCATTCCGGAGGAGGAATCACTTTCGCAAGGCCAGCTTTGTGAGCCCCCTTCGATTCCATGTATTGAATGTATTTGTTGAAATCCTTGAATTCCTCCCATGTAGGGCGAAATACCTGTATTGTCTGCCCGTTCGAAGACATATTTGCTTCATCACCAGCCACTGACATTATCCTTTTGATGATCACAAACACCAAAAATCAATCAACAAAGTTTCATCACACTTCAGTCACTATTACACCATCGTTCACAAATTGTACACTTTTTTATTGATGAATTACGCGACACAACATAATATTTTACAGTTCTCAGTCCGCTAATTGAATTAATAAACACGCGATAAACCTTTCGTAATGATGTGAAAACATTATCAGTAAAATGGCCGACTTGATCGAGATGCGCTTGCAACAAAATCCCTTCACGACAGTCGCGAGTTAGTCGAAGCTTCATAAGTAAATGTGGGTCACGTACACACGAAAGTTGTTCGGAATTTCCCGAAGAAAGATTTTATTCACCATACGAAGCTTCTACTAAATAGCAACACCGGGCCACGATTAGATTCGTTTTGCGAGGTTGGTAGAACCACACCGTAATTTGACGTTAGTGAAAGATTTTTTAAAGGTTATGATTGAAATGTAATTTTATAGAAATATTCGTAAAAATACAAATCGTTATGAATAAATAGTACTCACCTGAAAAGATTCTTCAAATTCTTCCACTAAATTACCACTACCGTTTGATGGAGCCGCCATTTTTGCGTCACATTTAATGCAGTGCTGTTTGTTTATGTGCCTCCATGACAGAAGTGAACCTTATTTTGTTGTAGGTGATTGTGAATCACGCACATCACTACTACATTCACAACTGTATATCCTTCTCACTCGCACTTTACGTTATGGAATTTCACCGTCTTTCTTTGGGGATCAATAAATTAGGGCTGGTACGGAAATTAGGCAGTTTTTTGTGCCGGAAATGAAGATGAACTGTCAATCAAAAGTTAAAAGTTATCTCAACATCTGGTTTGGTCTACTAGGTCTAACGGGCAGACCGGCAGACCAAAACGCCCAAATCAATTGAAATGCCGATAACTTTTCTAAAATCAGATCAAAGAAAGTATTGAAACTACAAAAGTCCAGAAAAAGACCTTGTGCCCTTATGAGTTTATTGGAGTTCTAAAGAGATGAAGAGTCGGAAATTAACAGACAGAGAAAGAGAAAGAGTCCCATTAATAAAAACGAATAGGTTTTGCAGTGCTGACAACTTGCAGAATTAAAATTGTTCCGAGCCGGCTGTCGCGGCCGCGTTGCGTCGCGTCGTTCGTGCCCGAGCGCATGTCAATATTTACATCACGTGATCTTATGTTTGTAAACTTTGAAGCATGGACATGACGTTTAACTTTCCTTTCAAAAGACTTTCTACAATATCTCCTGGGATTTAATTTGATCTGTTTGTTCCATATTTACATTGGCTAAAGATTCAATAAACATAATGAAATACCGTCTACTTATGTTTATTTTGGTAACAATATTATCTGTAAGACTACATTTATCACAAAGCTGTGAAAGTTTATAGGTATTTTGGAATGATATACATCTTCCAAAATACCGTAAAACGCTGCATCTTTGCCTGAGTTTTGAAGTAATATGTAAATATTTAGAAACATTACGACACATTTTGCTCTTTGCCTAGTTAGGAATAAAGCTTAGTTTAATGGGCATCTATAGTGTACTTAGAATATAGTTCAATTTATTTCATTTTATAAGTATAATCAATTTAATTAATAGGCAAAGTCGCGCCAAAAAACTGCAACATTGCCTGCATGAATTTGGACAGTCTAAACAACATAAATACATAATTCTTGAACATGAAGTTAAACTTTATGACTAACACTTAGGGATGAGAATCCTAAAGCTGACACTTTTTGCTTATAATGCTGGATACAATGCTAGGCAATGTTGCATTCGACTTTGCTTGTAGTTTCATACATTATTTTAAATAACATAGGGTTGTCATGAACACAATGCAATAAAAAAATATCATTTTTACATAATATTTATTAAGAAATCAAAATGCTTAACATCTTATCGACATCCAATATTTGTTTCGCATGGTTATAAAAAAATTCAACAAAATAGTTTTTTTTTTTTTGACATAAATAAAACTCAAAATGATCCCTATTAACATTGGCAGTTTTAAACCAAATAATTAAAATAATCAAATACCAGATACAAAAAGCAATTGGTACACATTTAATATTTTCGCACATACGGCTTTTATATTCTTGATAATTATTCAGTAAGTAGCTACTTATAAAAATAATCAATGTTACCTATAGGTAGATATATATTTAATAAACAAAAAAAATTAAATTACCAATATTTTTGGTGTGTCACGCCATACAACACAGCGATTACCGATATTTTAAATTTAAAGAACGAATGGGGAAGTTAGGTACTCAAAACTAAGTATTCTATCGTTTATATCGTTACTAGCTTTTGCCCGCGCGGCTTCGCTCTCGCTCTTCCCTACTCCACCCTACCCTACATTACTCTACTTTACACTACTCTACCCTACCCTACACTACTCTACTTTACAGTACTCTACCCTACCAAACCTCACATGAACCATCTACTAAATAGTCCGAACAAAGCTTAAGCATTTGGTATGATCAGGTGAGCCCGTTTTTAAGTTATAAAATTACAACGAAAAGTTGCATTGATTTTTATATATATAGATTATAGTTTATGAAAATCTAAATCGGTCGAAGTGTTTAGAAGTTACACTAAATAAGAATTATGATCAAAAATACAAATTCGTACATAAACACTCAAAACATTAGGTAGGTAGGGTAGGTACGTAATTATGTATTCCACGTTGTGACAACCCTAGGTCAGGCAAAGTTATGTTCACTAGTAGGAGTTCAGTGTCATAACTTTGCCTAAACATTAATAACTATTTTATTTTTAACAATTAACACTTAAAAAGTATTTAGAATTATAGAACAACTTACGAATAACATATCAACATCAACAGTTTACTAAAATTAATAATAATTTTGGACTTACGGTAAAAGTTTGTCGCGTAACGTCGAAGCCGGCCAGTAGTCATCGCGTTTGACAGATCAGTATTGCGGGGTTTGAATGAAAATAAAAATGGCGACCAGTTTTTCGAGTTGCCAAATAAGGATTTAAATAACGACCAATAATCAGATGTTGCTACATGAAATATTTTAAAAGATATTTGCAAGTTTTTTAAATAGGCAAAATTGGGTACGAGAGGTAATGTTGCAGCGTTTTACGGTACCTATAAACACTCTTCGCATGGCCCAAGGGCTGGCTTTTACTTCGGACAAAGGATAAGCAGTGCTGCGTGACAATGCCGCCAGTCTTTTGGGCATATTACCGATCGACAGCGATGTGAAAGAGATTTTTGACGCCCTAGTTTAATTTGATTTCAGTTAGTTGTAATTAGCGTAGAGTTTTTTTTATTTTAATATAATATAATTATTAAATAAAAATTAAAAAAAAAATTGTTAGCTAAATATTTTTTTAATGTAAATTGTTCGTTTTTAATTAATAAATAACAATGTTTGCCTGTTCAAAATCTTAATTATTGTCGTTATCAATAACAGTCTGATTAGGTCCTTTAATCCTGAATGTCTTCCATATAGTAACATGTGTGTAGCTGGTCACTTCTAATGGCAGCTCACGAGCGACCTTCACGGTCGTTCGTTCACCTGCGTGACGTCGGCCATTTGCGTCTTTACAAAGATTCTGCTTTCATTCATAATTTTTACTCAACTGCCTCAGAGCGGGAACGGTTTTCTTTCTTAGTTTTTTCTTCCAAACCTAAAGGCCAAAAGTAATGGGTTTTACCCAAAATAATACTTTATTATGAAAAAAACTTCGATCACCTAACTTTGTACTTTTTATAGTCTTGTTTCGTCGAATATTGCAGACGGAATTTGATCGAAACAATTTTTTTTATCACGGTTGATTGACAGCTTCATTATTTTGCATGCAATGTAGGTTTTGTTTTTAGCGGTCATCAACCTGGGTCAACGACCGCATCGTAATACTATTATACGTTATTACGTATTACTGGCTTTGTAACCTTTAAGGAGTTAGTAGAAGGAAATAAAATGTTATAATGCCGTGATAAACCAAAATATAAACGTTGTTTTATTTTCAGAGCTCTTAAAAATATCTCAATCAAGCTTTCTTTGAATTTTATGGTTTTATTTTCAAGAATGCGCATGGCAACCAAGTTTATTCGCTATGAATCATCATTCTGTACTGTTGAGTATGAATCTTTTTAGATAATCAGGCTGCGTCATTTTACATCATAGCTTACGTCGACGTCGAGTTTGTAAAAAATATAAATAAATACCAACTTTCAGGAATTAATTTAGTCAGGTTCCTGTTGAGCTACTATGAAAACTCATTTTTGTATCATGTTTACGAATAAGATCAAAAGCCTGATACTCTGAACGTGGTTGATTTTTTAATCTAATATTTTTCATCTATGTCAAACATGGCGACGGCGGCATAACCTCGCAAATTTTGTTTTGTCGTGTTATCTGTTAGTATTTTGCGATATAAAACGGTAGAAAGTGATTAAATAATAGTGAATTGTGTGTGTAATAATTAAGTAAACATGGCTGATGCGGCTGCGAGACAGTTGCAATATGAATACAAAGCCGTAAGTAAAATATTTTGATACGCATTATTTTGGTTAAAATTGTTGCTTGTTATTGTGCAATTTCATCACATTTTCTTCTCTGAAACTAAGTAAAACAATTTATTTACTTGTCCTTACCTTTATAACAGTCATATTTCCCCCTATTTTGAACATAATTTTCCTTTCAAAGATTGTTTAAACATTTTGTTTGATTTCTTTCCTCAGAACTCTAACTTGGTCTTGCAAGCTGATGTGAGGCTCATAGAGCGTCGTGGTCGAGATGAGGCCACGGGTGAGGTGTTGTCCTTGTCGGGGAAACTCACTGGGACCCGCATGGGTGACAGGGCACAGCGCACTAAGCCTGATAAAACGGAAGAAAGAAAAGTCAAGTAAGTCTGATATTTTAGTTATCTCTGGCACTTATTCCTTACTTGTGACTTGCTGCGGACCTTCCTCAATTATTATTCTTTCTATTGGGTTGAACTGCATCAAAGTCTGTTGTGTGGTTACGACGCTATCAAGTAAAGAGACATGTGAAAAGTAACTTTGATCTATCACACAAGTACAACAAAACTTTGTGTGAGTGTGTTTGTTACTCTTTCATGCTGTAGGAATTTGGTTATAATTTGTTTCATGGGTAGATGAAGTCCTGAAATAACACAAAGAATGAAAGTATATGTATAACTAGCTTTTGCCCGTGGCTTCGCCAGCATACAATGCATTCTTTTTTTTTTCGATGGGAAAAATCATCTTATGAAAACCCCCGCTCTTGGGCGGAGCGGGAGATAGTGTCAGACTCTTACTGACTAAAAAACCTATCCCGTTCCTTCAAGCCTTCATACCGGGGCTCGAGCGCCCTTTCGGATACAATGCGTTCCAAATGAGAATAGGATCGCCATATTGTGACGTCAACAAGGTGGCGAGTCACAATAGATCTTTTAGGTTGCAGTGACTACATCCCTACACTATGGGTGATGCATAGCTCCTTATCTTCTTAACCTTTCAATCGTGGAAATTAAAGAGACAATAGGTGCACGAATGCCGTTTGGGGTTTAATGAATCAATTCATTAAACCCCAAGCGAACGCCGGCGTTCGTGCACCTGTTGTCTTTCTATTGTGTCTGTAATTTCCACGATTGAAAGGTTAATAATAATGTTGTGATGTCATGATTTACTGTCAAATCAAGGATAGAAATTTTGAAACATTAATTAATTTACAAAAAAAATAATTTATTTATGAACTGTGAAGGAAATAAGTTTAATCAGAATCCAGTTCTTCAATTTTGCCAATTTTTTTTCGATTTGACAGTTCCTTGAGACGTCAAAACATGGGAATTGGTCCTATTCTCATTTGGAACGCATAGTACATATAATATAGCATAAGTCACTCAGTAATAAAGCAGCTTTCTATCAGTGAAAAAATTTTAGCAATCGGACCAATACTTCCAAAGACCACCTACAAATTAAAAAAAATAAACTTTACCTCTTTATAATATTAGTGTAGATAAATATTGTTTATACCTAGGGTATTTTCCATTGGGATAATCTTCTACTATAGAGTGGGACCTTCTATCTTCATTTCTGATTAATTTTTTCCATTTACCTTTACTCAACAATAAATCTTTTACCCAATTTTCCAGACGCCAGAAAAGAGACGAAGCATCTTACGAGCTTTCCAAATCCAAGACATCCCGTGTTGCTTGGGCTGATGACACACCTGGAGTCCTATACCGTCCCCGGGCCCAACACACGAGGCACGCTTACGAGATGCTTCTAACATTCATGCAGAGCGCTCTCGGAGATCAGCCGAGGGATATATTGTGTGGAGCCTGTGATGAAGTGCTGGTGGTCCTGAAGAATGATAAACTGAAGGATCTTGATAAGAAGAAAGAGATTGAGATGCTTTTGGGACCTGTTGCTGATGAGAGATTTGCGCTGCTCGTTAATTTGGGTAAGTTGTTTTAATGTTTTAGACGAATGGACGGTGTGAGGGTTACAGGAACAAATGAAAGGAAAAAGCGTGTTACGGCAATCCTGTTTTTTAATGATTACTAACTAGTGCTTGACTGTAATCCCATGTGATTGTAAGCAGTGATGCAATCGTTGATGGTGAATCTTACTAGTTAATTAAAAGCCTGTTCACTCTAGTGTTAAAGACAACTAAATCAATGTGTGCTCAGCTAAGTTGTGGAATTTCCTGTCGCAGTCTGTATTTCTTAACAGCTACAGCCTGGTCTATAAGTCAAGAGGGAATCAAATCAAATCAAATCAAAGCATTTATTTCAAATAGACCATTTACAGGCACTTTTGAATAGTCAAATGTCGGTCAGTCCAAGATAAGTGAAGCTAAATTGCATGTTCCAAAGAGTAGGTCTCTATGGAGAAGAACGTGCAAGAAACTCCATGGACACTCTTTTAAATCATATATGTGTTACATATAATGCTTGGTTACATATTACTTGTTGCTTCTATCATGTGAGCACAATGTCGATAGTGAAATAAAAATGTAAAATAATTAAAAGATAGAAACTGAATTAAGCCACTGGCAGCTAAGAGATGACCAGTCCCATCTGACGGCACCCGTTCACGAGCATGACGCGTGCATCAGCCCCACTCAGCTCAACCATTTTGAAGGGAACTGAACGACCCAATAACACGTGCCACCAACAGCGAGACATTTGAGTGAGCATGACAAACTCTCAACTGCCATGCTCGTAATGTCAAAAAAAAAAAGTTGTAACCTAATAAAAATGCTCCATGGTGCTTCACATTCACAAACTTGGAAAAAGTGCTTCTACATTATACAATGCAATTGTGTCTTTCAAATTAAAAAATAATAATATTAGTTTCCAACTAATCAACTAATTAGTACGCCCTAGTGGTAGTGGAGCTGGACCAGCATTGAGCCAAGCATTTTTATCTTGAATATAATCCTCCAACTTATAATATGCTTGTCTGCATAGTGTGCGTTTAATACAAGATTTAAATTTCGTTTCATTGAGTTCTAATAAGTGGGGAGGTATTTTATTATAACATTTCAAACAGTACCCCATGAAAGAAGAGGCCACTTTAGCCAGTCTGAAACCTGGTTGAACTAATTAATAGAATAGAATAGAATAGATTACTTCTAGGTAAGCATGCACCATCGTTGACTATATCATGCTTACCATCAGGTGAGATTGTGGTCAAGCAAAATATATATAAGTGGATTCTAATTTGAGATTGTTTTCACAGGTAAGAAAATCACAGACTTCAACATCAGTTCAGCGTCTGAGGGTAACACGGAGATCGACGAGACGTACGGTATCAACGTGCAGTTCGAGGAGTCTTCTGAGGAAGATGACGAAGATGCTTATGGAGAGGTGAGGGATTTTGTTTGGTTAAAGGAAGTCCTGCTATTGTGATTTTTTCCCTGTGAAGCATGTTTTGGAACGGAAGGAATTTGTTTAAAAAACAAATCAAAATCAAAAATAGTTTTATTGACACAATTAGTGTATTATTACAAATTTAAAATACATCGTAAATTTTGATCGTTTTAATCCCGTGGAGGGTCGATCGGGTACATGAAACACAATCGATTTGTAAAAATAAAATTAAAAAAAAAGGTACCTTTTTTTTTAAAACTCGTATTAACTCTTTGAATGCCGTAATTAGAGACACAATAGAAAGACAATTGCTTATGTCGAACTGTGTAACATAAGACATTTAAAAGGTTTGCGCATGTACGAAATTAATTTCTTTAAGAAAACGTCAGCTGAGCGAGTTCAATGACCTAAAGGTCATTGAACTCGCTCAGCTTCTCACTTATAACAAGTTGTTTTCATATAGGAGAATGAGGTTTTTTTCAACATTGTGGTTACTGCAGACAAAAAAACAAACACCAAGCTACTTTTTTTAGGGTTTGGTACCTCAAAAGGAAAAAAATGGGACCCTTTTTCACAGGAATGTGTTTAGGTATTAACCTAAAGCCGCGTACAGACATCGCGAGGCGTGCGTCGCGAATGGTTCGTCTCGCATGCCTCGGGCTGTGTGGACGTGTGTGCTCACAGTGAGCATTCGCGTCGTACGATCGTTGTGAACGCCGCCTCAGTACGAGTCGTGCGCTCCGTGTGGACGGACAGGTGTTGTTTGCGTTTTCTACTGACGAACACCGTGCGTGGTGGTTTGCGTGCTCAGCTTGAGCATGTCGTTCGGGACGCACGCATAAATTTACAGTTGCCAAAACGGATCTTGAGCGCTCGGCGTCAGAGTGGGGGATCGCTTTGCGCATTCCATACATTGGCGAGCCAATCGTCGTCGTTATTACATACACGCAACAGCGCAGGAAGCGAATCATGAGTGACGTCTATGACGCGATGGCGCGGCGAGCCAATCACTGACACTTCCCGCCCCCGCGTCTCCCTTCGCACCACTAAAGAGACCGAATATATGACTTCTGCGCGACTTGAAGCGAGCGCTCAAGATCTGTGGCGGCAATTGTACCGTCGTAAGCCTCAGGTTGAGGCAAGCTTGACGAACCATTCGCGGCGCACGCCTCGCGAGGTTTGTACATGGCTTTAAATTAATACCAAATACTTATGTCTGCTACCCCATGAGGCAGTAAAAAATCAAACTTCTACACTAACGCAATCTAATCTTTGTGTCTTATTTTGACGGTCACAAGGATATCGAAAACAGAACAGGCTCGGGCTTCGGTCTTGCTTAGAGCCGCATAGTACAAGTATAAAGTCTAAATATTATTACGTACGTGGGTAATCAAATGCCGATTTACTAACAGACAACTTTATTTACCACAAACAATAACAAATTAGTCCAGTCAACAATAATCCGAATCGCAATTAACACTAGAGTACCGTTACACTATCGCTTAGGACGTTAACTAAAATCACTTCAAGTACTAGGGTAGTTCGCTCTTGATCGCAGTCGAAATCACAACTGACTCGCTTCCGGCCGGGGGCTCGTATTTATTTGCGGAGCCAAGAAAATTCTAGATACCGACATCCCCGGATCTATCTAGAATTCCAGAACAATTGAATCGCTTCTCGAAGTCATAAATCATTTTTATTGCTCGTGGTATTAAGAGTCACTTTCATGCGAATTTCGACTCTATTGTTAACGTCGGAAAGTACCATTTCCCTTATCGGTTAGATGAATACCTATTGTTACTTGTAGGTACCTTGTGGATGTTTCGAGATTTTTTTAAGCCTGACTACGCACAACTATTCTAGATCTTTCGAACAGCAATGCGTTTTAATTATTACGTGCTACTCGTTATTTTCTCGGAGATATGGCGTGTTCACGTTTAATGGCGTAACAATATTATTTTAGTCGAATTTGTGATATTCAATGATTACTGATAAAAAAAAGGATGAATGAACGTATGGTATGTTATTGTGATGTCCTCAAAAAAAAATTACGAACCATCAATGGAGACAAGTGCTTTCTTGATCTGTTGCAATATGTCTTATGTTCTTTTTATTTCTAGGTGCGTGAAGAAGACAAAGAAGATGGGGAAGGTTCGGAGAATGAAAAGGAAAAGGACAGCAGTGCTGATGAGGACAGTGATGGTGAAGGCAAGAAGAATGCTATACATACCAATGTAAGTAGATAATCATCACCTCACCCACGTTGCTCGCAGAACAGATGGTTGTTTTGGCCGAAAGGTTTTGGAGTGGCAACTGTGTACAGGAAGACGCAGCGTTGACGCGGCCTTCCACAAGGTGGACTGATGACCAGGTGAAGCTTGTGAAAATGCTATGGATGCGAGACCCACAAGACCGTTCCTTATGACAACACTTGGTTGGGGGCTGATGTCCACCGGTGGACATCTTCTAGCTGAAATGTTGATGATCAATCATCAGAACTGCACACCGAGAGAGCAGTGGTGGTAGAGTGGTAACGGCACCGACTTACGAGATATAGATACCGGCACGCAGCGTCGGAAGGCTTCCTACAAGATGGACCGATGACCTGGTGAAGGTTGTGGGAATCCGATGGATACGGGACGCACAGGATCGATCGTTGTGGCGACACTTGGGGGAGGCCTATGTCCAACAGTGGACGTCTATCGGCTGAAATGATGATGATGATGGAGCTTGAGCGCTGGCTTCAAGTTGCGCAGAAGTAAAATATCGGGTCTCAATAGTGGTGCGACGTGAGACGCGAGGGCGGGGAGTGTCAGTGATTTGCTCGCCGCGCATCGCGTCATAGACGTCACTCGTGAATCGTTCCCTACTCTTGCTGTATGTGTCTAACAACGACGACGATTGGTTCGCCAATGTATAGAATACGCAAAGCGATCCCCACTCTGACGCCGAGCGCTCAAGATTCGTGCCGGTACCTATAGTAGTAGGTTGTGGGTTCAAACCTAGCTAGTCGCATTGCTCTGTGTAATTTATTTCATCACCACTGCTCTCAAAACGGTGAAGGAAAACATTGGGGAAACCAGGATGTCCTAGAACCAAAAATTCGACATCCATCAACCTGCACTGATCCGCGTGGTGGATCACGACCCATTCCCTCTCCTAGAGAGCAAGCAGTGGGGCCATGGTCCGGAGCGAGGAGGAGTGGCAGGCGGTCGCCAACTTCTGCGAAGCAGTAATGCTCGCTAAGGAGGAGGCCCAACGCATCAGGCAACGGCGTCCTCGCCGCCGCCACCGGGATTCTGATCCCGATTTCCGGCCACCGTAGTCGCGGGCTTGCGGACAGTGAGCAATAGGTAGCTCGTTGTCCGGCCGTCCGGTAACTGTCCGGACCAAGCCCAAATCGTCGACGGTGCGCACTGTTTCCGCGCGCCTCAAGGAGTCAGCAACAGCAGGGACCCAGCCGGGTCGAAGCCTACTGGGGCCAGGGTTATCCGAAAGGGAACTCGAGCCCCGTTATGAAGGCTAGAAGGAACAGGGTGGGTCTTTTAGTCAGTAAGAGTCTGACACTATCTCCCGCTCCGCCCAACAGCGGGAGATATCACTGGATGATTTTTTCGCACCATAAAAAAAAGGCCCAGCAGTGGGAACTTTGAAAGGCTGATTATGTTATATGTTATGTTCAGAAGAGTAAGAAGATCTTCCTACCTCACTGACCCCCCCCCATTCTCTCAACAGCTAACCGAAGAACAGTCTCAAAAGCGACGTGACGCGACTCTACACCCCATGGATATCGACGCCTACTGGCTCCAGCGTCGCCTCTCCCGCCACTTCCCCGACGCCATGCTCTCTCAAGCCAAGTCCGTGGAGGTCCTGACTGCGCTGGGAGACGCGGCTGACGACAGGGACCTGGAGAACAGGCTGGTGCTGCTGCTGGGTTATGACTGCTTCGAGTTCGTGAAGCTGCTCAACAAGTACCGGTATACTGGTGAGTGTGAGAGCTGAGCAGGTGTACTAGGTTAAGCCACTCGTGCTGAGGATTGGAATTGGATGGGTGGGCAGGTACTCCGTGTACACTCGATACTCGCTGCAGTGTGGAATAGGATGGGTGGGCAACTACGACTCGTAGACTCGGTCTCGTTTAAGTGACCAGGTGAAGCAACACTCGCTGAGGATTGGAATTGGATGGGTGGGCAACTACTTATGTGATTGACATAAGCATGGGGCAAAACTAGTTGCAGTGTAGGGGCAATTACTAAGAATGGTAAGTAGCTAGGTTAAGTGTTGCTTGCTTAGGATTGGAATTAGATGGGTGGGCAACTACTATGTGATTGACATGAGCAAGGTCAAAAACTGGATGTAGGTGGCAACTATTAAGAATGATAAGTAGCTTGGTTAACACAGTCTAGCTTTAGTGACTGGGTGAAGCAACACTCGCTGAGGTTTGTTATCGGATGGGTCGGCTCCTACTACCAGCACTCGCCACTGTTGTCTGTCGCCAAGTCCGTGGAGGTCCTGACTGCGCTGGGAGACGCGGCTGACGACAGGGACCTGGAGAATAGGCTGGTGTTGCTGCTGGGTTATGACTGCTTCGAGTTCGTGAAGCTGCTCAACAAGTACCGGTATACTGGTGAGTGTGAGAGATGAGCTGGTGTACTAGGTTAAGCTACACATGCTGAGGATTGGAATTGGATGGGTGGGCAAGTACCTATGTCTTGTAGACTGGAAAGTGACTAGGTATAGCGATGGTAAGGACACTAAGTTAGTGACCATAGCGCGGGCTGAAAGCAGGAACCATATAGGATGGCCAACATAAGAATGATAAGTAACTATTTACCTTAAATGACACTTGCTGAGGTTTGGAATTGGATGGGTGGGCAACTGCTTATGCGATTGACATGAGCGCAAAGACTGGATGTAGGCTGGCTGGTGTTGCTGCTGGGTTATGACTGCTTCGAGTTTGTGAAGCTGCTCAACAAGTACCGGTATACTGGTGAGTGTGACAGCTGAACAGGTGGCGCTGTTGATCTGGTGAGCTAGGTTAAGCAACATGCGCTAAGGTTTGGAATTGGATGGGTGGGCAAGTACCGATACTGTACTGTAGCACAGTTGCACTGCTGTGTGCTGTACTGTAGTATCAATACTGGCTAGTTTGAATGTAATCTATATAAAAGCGAAATAACACTCACAGATTTATCACGAAATCTCAGAAACTGTAACACCTACAAACTTAAAATTTGGCAGATTTCTTATTTGGGTGTATACATCCGTTAAGAACGGATTTTACGAAACTTCACCCCTAATATTCTAAGATCCGATTAAGAACGACCTTCACCGGTCTGTTTAATGGATGAAACGTATTTTATGATAAATTTAGTGTATTCAATAATATAACGCGGGTGGGTTGCCTGAGAAATTCCTGGCCAGACTATTATTAATAAAAAATTGAAAATTTACTTTTTTTTTAGAAAAAATGTACAACCGTTATTCATACCAGATTTTTTTGCAGATAACACTATAGCATCGTATTCTTAATGAAACAGCGTTTATTTTGATATAGAATTTGTTGTATTTCAAAATAAACACACCTGTTTATACATACCTGTTTATACCTGGCAACCCATTAATAGTTATGCCAGAAAACAAATAGGCAACCCAAAATTTTTATGTTCTAAAGGCTTCACTCTTTCGGCTAGTATTAAATTTATTCGTTAAAAACACGGGTGCATTTAAAAAAAAAATAATAATGTTTGGCCAGAAATTTCTCAGGCAACACACCCGCGTTATTATTACTAAATTTATCATAAAATATGTTTAATGCATTGAACAAACCGGTGAAGGTCGTTCTTAACCGTATCCTCTGCTATAAGGGAGTAAAAGGGGGGCCCTAAGTTCATGTGGAGTAACCTACTTCAATGCGGGCGAAGACGCTGGCAGATGCTAATTATAAATACTTAGATTTTGAGTTTGAAATATCCTTGTGATATATGCTAGGACAATTTTATCTAAATAAATGTTTCATTATGTATTTCTATCTCTTCCACAGTACTATACTGCACCAAACTGGCTTCATCACAGTCTGAGAGCGAGCGAGCCGCCATCAAAGAGGAAATGTCGAAGCAGCCGCACCTGCAGAAGATCCTAGCGCAGCTGGAGACCGGCAAGGGGGACGATGAGGTTTGTACTATACTAGGTGCAGTTTTGATACAGCACAATGTTTCTGGAGGTGGTTTTTTAAGGTTCCGTACCTCAAAAAGGAAAAAACGGAACCCTTTCCGTCCGGTAACTGTCCGGGCCGAGCCCAAATCGTCGACGGCGCGCACTGTTCCCGCGCGCCTCAGAGTTGTCAGCAACAGCAGGGACCCAGCCGGGTCGAAGCCAACTGGGGCCAGGGTTATCCGAAAGGGCGCTCGAGCCCCGGTATGAAGGCTTGAAGAAACGGGATGGGTTTTTTAGTCAGTAAGACTCTGACACTATCTCCCGCTCCGCCCAAGAGCGGGGGTTGTCATTGGATGATTTTCCCCACCACAAAAAAAAGCCCAGCAGGGTCGAAACCTACTGGGGCCAGGGTTAATTCGAAAGATAGCTCAAGCCCCGGTACGAAAGGCAACGAAGGAACAGGAGTGGGTTTTTAGTCAGTAAAAGTCTGACACTATCTACCGCTCCGCCCAAGAGCGGGGGATGTCATTAGATGATTTTCCCACCACGAAATAAAAGCCCTTATAGGATTACTAGGACCGTCCGGTAACTGTCCGGACCGAGTTCAAGTCGTCGACGGCGCGCACTGCAGGGGCCCAGCTGGGTCTAAGCCTATTGTGGCCAGGGTTATCCGAAAGGGAACTCGAGTTCCCGCATTGAAGGCTTGAAGTAGTAGTCAGTAAGAGTCTGACACTATCTCCCGTTCCGCCAAAGAGCGGGGGCTGTCATTGGATAATTTTCCCTACCATAAAAAAAGTCTATACAATTTTTTTTTTAGTGTCAGACTCTTACTGACTAAAAATCCACCCCGTTTCTTCAAGCCTTTATATCGGGGCTCGAGCTATCTTTCGAAACTAACCCTGGACCCGGCAGGCTTCGACCCAGCTAGGCCACTGCTGTTGTCGACAACTCCTTGAGGCGCGCGGGAACAGTGCGCGCCGTCGACGACTTGGGCTTGATCCGGACAGTTACCGCACGGTCGGGCAGCGAGCTACCCGATATCCAAGAAGCATTGTGTTGTTCAGTAACTGAGTTGTGGAGGTCTGATAGTCGGAAAAAAGGAAGATTATGCAAGTTAGTGTAAAAAATGTTTTTTTTTTGTCTTCAGAGCGCCACACAGTCATCAGAAGCGCCTCGTAAACGCCACAAGGCGGAGAGCGAAGCCCTAGGTGGCGCGGGGCAGGTGACGGGGAGCCGCAAGGTGCTGCAGCTCGACGAGCTCATGTTCGCGGCCGGCGCGCACTTCATGGCCAACAAGCGCTGCCAGCTGCCGCCCGGCTCCTTCAGGAAGCAGAGGAAAGGTGAGCTGTAGCGGCATCTATGTACAAATAGGATGTTCAGGATCATTGGCAATGATGTCCTCGTCGAGTGGAGGCTTCAAAGTCTTGAGCATCGACGCCGTGTTGCTGGCCTCTCGGTTTACTACAGGATAAATTTAGGAGAGTGTGCGTTGGAATTGCATAATCTAATTCTGCCAAGCCCGTTCCATCATCAGACCGCTAGACGTACGGCGTTGCGCCACCGGTATATGCTGGAAATCCTACTCATAAAAGTCTTGAGCATCGACGCCGAGTAGCTAGCCTATTGGTTTTCCATGGGTTGGATTTCAGGGAGTGTGCGTTGGAATTGTATAACCTAATTCCGCCTGACCCGTTCCATCATCAGACCGCTAGATGTACGGCGTTGCGCCACGTACATGGTGGACATATTCCAACTCATACGCACATAACGTTTTTCATTCTGTGTACAGCTGGAGTGATGGATAAAGTGAGAAATGAGTACATTAGGGGAAGTTTGAAAGAGGCGCCAGTGACTGAAAGGTTGAAAGGAAATTGTTTGTCTTGGTATGGTTATGTAAAGAGGAGAGATGAAAAGCATGTTGCTAAAAGAGTTATGAATTTACATGTGGATGGATGGAGAGGGAGAGGGAGGCCAAAGAAAAGATGGATGGATTGTGTGAGAAGTGATATGAAAGAAAAGAGAGTTAGTGATAGCGTGACGAGTGACAGGACAGAATGGAAGAAAAAAACGTGTTGCGTCGACCCCAAATAAAATAGGATAAGGGCAGCAAGAAGTACAACTAGGGAGTGAAATTCCCCGCTAAGTCTTTTTTTCCTTTTGATACAAACTTTAAGTCAAGAGTGAATAGGTTACGTCTAGGTAAGCGCGCTCGTAGCATCGTCGCTTTCCATCAGGTAATGATGCACGAGCATGGCAGTTGAGAGTTTGTCATGCTCACTCAAATGTCTTGCTGATTGTGGCACGTGTTATTGGGTCGTTCAGTTCCCTTCTAAATGTTTAAGCTGAGTGGGGCTGATGTACGTGTCATGCCCGTGAACGGGTGCCGTCGGTTGAGACTGGTCATCTCTTAGCTTGCCAGTGGCTTATTTCGGTTTCTATTTTTAAATACAATAAAAAAAAAACATACATATTAGAAGCGACAAGAAATATGTAACCAAGATCAGTGTAACTCATAATATATTTTAAAAAGAGTTTCCATGGAGTTTCTTGCACGTTCTTCTCCATAGAGACCTACGCTTTGGAACGTGCAATTTAGCTTCACTTTTCTTGGACTAACCGACATTTGACTATTCAAAAGTGCCTGCAAATGATCTATTTGAAATAAATGTTTTTGTTTTGATTTGATTTGTAAGATAGCGGTCAAGCGCGAACCTATCAACAATAAAAAAGTGCTTTCTAAAGTCATACCTTTAGCTAACTAACGCTATAGCCTTTTCCAATAGCGCTTTATAATATTCCACAACTATCACGCAACGCCGTCTAGTCCCAAGCTAAGCAGAGCTTGTGTTATGGGTACTAGACAACTGATAAACATACTTATATATTTCTAAATACATACATATTATAGATAAATTACACCCAGACACAGAACAAATGATTATGCTCATCACACAAACATTTGTTCTGGGTGGGAATCGAACCCACGACCTCCGACTTAGCAGTCAGGGTCACTAGACCAACAGGCCAGTCAATGATGAGGCCCTATGATGGTTCAAGCTGTCATGAGTTGCAGTATTAACATATTTCTTCGACCTCGATCACCAGGTTACGAAGAAGTCCATGTACCAGCACTGAAACCGAAGCCGTTCGATGAGGGAGAGACGTTGATGCCGGTTGATAAGCTACCCAAGTATGTACAGCCGGCCTTCGAAGGCTTCAAGACGCTGAACAGAATACAGGTATGAACAATTTTTTTTTTGTTAGCTTATCTGTCCCACTCCTGGGCAAAGGCCTCCCTCCACTCCTTCAATTTTTCGCGCGCCCGGGCTTCTTCTTGCCAGTTCTGGTGGAATCTATCAAGTTCGTCGCGCCATCTCCTTCGTGGTCTACCGCGACCCCGACGCGCTGTTTCAGGGCACCAACTTTGTGCTACTTTGGCCCACAGTTTGTCGGGCATGCGGCAGACGTGTCCTGCCCAGTCCCACTTCAGTTTGACAGCCTTTTGAGCCTACCTAAGAAAAATTATACTATGTTATTTTTAGTATTTATGCAAAATCTGAATATCGTCTCCGTCCACAGTCGCGCATATCGAAGGCCGCACTGGAGACGGATGAGAACCTGCTGGTGTGCGCGCCCACGGGCGCCGGCAAGACCAACGTGGCGCTGCTGACCATCCTGCGCGAGGTGGGCAAGCACGTCAACGACGACGGCACCGTCAACGTGCACGACTTCAAGATGATCTACGTCGCGCCCATGAGGTCGCTCGTGCAGGAGATGGTGAGTCTTGAGTCTTATCCTGTTTTCAGTGTGGACCAACATGGGCCAGGGCGGTCCAGTATGAGCCAATGCGGTACAGCACAGGCTAGCGTGGTCGAGCATGGGCCAGCGTGGTCGACCATGGGCCAGTGTGGTCCATCATGGGCCAGTGTGGTCCAGCATGGGCCAGTATGGGTCATCATGGTCGCTGATGCAGGAGATGGTGAGTGTTGAGTCTCATCTTGTTTCCAGTATGGGCCATTGTGGACCAGCATGGGCCAGTGCGGTCCAGTATGAGCCATTGTGGTACAGCACAGGCTAGTTTGGTCCAGCGTGGTCGAGCATGGGCCAGCGTGGTCGACCATGGGCAAGTGTGGTCCATCATGGGCCAGTGTAGTCCAGTATGGGCCAGTGTAGTCCAGTATGGGCCAGTATGGGTCATCATGGTCGCTGATGCAGGAGATGGTGAGTGTTGAGCCTTATCTTGTTTCCAGTATGGGCCAGTGTGGACCAGCATGGGCCAGTGCGGTCCAGCATGAGCCATTGTGGTACAGCACAGGCTAGCGTGGTCCAGCATGGGCCAGTGTGGTCCATCATGGGCCAGTATGGGTCATCATGGTCGCTGATGCAGGAGATGGTGAGTGTTGAGCCTTGAAGGGTATGTTAAGTGTCCAGGATGAGCCAGTATAAGCCGGTGTGATCTAGTGTGGGCCAACGTAGTCGAGTATGCCCTAGCATGGACCACTTTGGTCAATCATAGTTGTCTTGTATGAGCCAGCGTGGTTCAACATAGGCTAGTGTGGTCGAGTATGGTCCAGCATGAGCCACTCTAGTCCCATGCTAGACCAAAGTGCCCCTGGTCCAGCATGAGCCAGTGTAATCCAGTGGAATGTGCCATTATTTTATACTAAATAACATTAAAAGAATCACCTAACTGCTGATGATCATGATGGACCGTAGTGGACGAATTTTACCAGAACAGGAAGGAGGCCTTTTACCAAAAATGGGTCAGAATAGGCTAATAGGCTTGAGGCTATTGACAGGCGAGCCAGAAGGATAATTGGCGATGATACACTCGTCAAGTCGAGGCTTCAAAGTATTGAGCTTCGACGCAGAGTCGCTAGCCTGTCGGTTTTCTACCGGTTGCATTTAGGAAAATGTGTGTCGGAATTGCATAACCTAATTCCGCCTAGCCCGTTCCATCATCGGACTACCAGAAGTACGGCTATGCGCCACCGGTACATGCTGGATATCCCACCTTCACGCACAAAACGTTTTGGGAACACATTCATTGTGCGTGCAGCTAGGGAGTGGAATTCCTTGCCGGAGTCTGTGTTTCCTGATAGCTACAACCCGGGAATCTTTAAGTCGAGAGTGAACAGGTTTCTTCTAGGTAAGTGCGTTCCATCGTCGACCGCATCGCCGCTCTCCATCAAGTGAGATAGCGGTCAAGCGAGAACCTATCAACAATAAAAATAAAAAAAGGCTAACAAAATATTATACGAGCATATTTTTATCCCACACATTTACTCAACAATTCTTTTCCCTACAGGTGGGCAACTTCAGCAAGCGTCTAGCAGCGTACAACATGAAGGTGTCAGAGTTGACCGGAGATCATCAGCTCACGAGAGAGCAGATTGAGGCGACACAACTTATTGTGTGTACGCCTGAAAAATGGGATATTATAACTAGGAAAGGTAAGTACATTGGCTTATACAATAGACAGCTTTAACTTTATTTTAAGCCATACAATATTTAAATTCAAAAACAATACATATACACGTACATACATAAAAAACTTAAATATTAACTAAATAAGATAATTTAAACAAACTCTTATTACTGTTCGATCAACCGATTTTGACTTCTATTTCGTAGTCATAAGGACGGCATTAAAAGCAAAAAAGTCGTTAAAATACGAACTATTTTTTGCAGCCGCCACTTGTCATATTACTAACGTAATAAGAGTCAAAATCGGTTGAAAGGACAGCAATAAAAGGTTTGTTTGAATGTGGCATGTTGTTGCGAATGGAGAGTACACATTATTGATATTTTTTTATTCTTTATATCCGTTCTCAGGTGGCGAGAGATCCTTCACAAACTTGGTGCGTCTGATCATCATTGACGAGGTCCACCTTCTCCACGACGAGCGAGGACCTGTCTTGGAGGCGCTCGTCGCCAGAACACTCAGAACTGTAGAGCAGACGCAAGAAGAAGTAAGTCCGAATCGACTCTAAATGGGGCGATGCCAATTTGGTTAGGTCCAATGCTGCGATAACCCAGGCGTGTATATTTTCCGCTAAAAGGAGCCAATTCAGCCCCGCTCCAACTTTCCGGGATTAAACCCCTCAGAATATTTAATAATAATGCTAATTTTAATTTTTGTTCAATTTTATTTAAAGTTTAAGTTTTATTTTATTGGATGTACATAAATCATATTACTGACAATTTTTAATCAAACGCGTGATTTATAATATTATTGCGAATAACGCTGTTGATTGCATAATAAAATTGTTAATTTTATGATTTATTGTTGTATTTTCTATTATGTAATTGTTTGTTATTCCAAATAAATCAATAATCCTTCGATCTCAGAGAGCCTTAGCTTGTGCGAGGACCCTTTGGGCACAAAATAGATGGGTACAGAAGACAATCTCATGTATGTACTTCACTTTTTATACCTACGCTCGGTGGACGCACACTAATGAGCGTTTGAGCCGGAATTGTTTGACGAGCGGGCCGAGGCGCTCCGAAGTATCGTGTCTGGGAGCGGTGTCTATGTGTGCGTTGTGAGAACGCGCACAGTATGTAGATTGACTTCTGTACTTTGCTATTTTGTGATTTGGGTGTGAGCCGTGCGCGCGGGCCCACTTTGCTGATGGAGTAAAGCTACGCTACTGCTTTGTAGGGATACCAATGACCACTGTTCATTACAGGTTCGCCTCGTGGGTCTGTCCGCCACGCTGCCCAACTACACAGATGTGGCCGCCTTCCTGAGGGTCAAGCCAGAACATGGACTGTTCTACTTCGATAACTCTTTCAGGTATGATATTTCTTTAACCTCTGAGGCCCGATATGCACTACGACCCAATGTACTAAAAATAGTTACAAATACTTGCGGCCCAAAAGTATTTTAAATGTAAACGCTTTTGCCTAAATTTTTTAAAGTGTTATTTCCTATAACTAAGGTTAACTATTTCATGCAAAAAATATAATGGAACTAGTGACCTGTCCCGGCTTCGCATAGGCAATAAATATAGCCTATGTTACTCAGGGTGAATGTAGCTTTCAAATGGTGAAAGAATTTTTTTAAATCGGCACAGTAGTTTTCGAGTTTATTCATTACAAACATTCACACAAAAATACAAATTTTCTCTCTTTATAATATTAGTGTAGATAATATATTCAATTCATTAAACCCCAAGCGAACACCGACGTTCGCTCTCTCGTTGTCTTTCTATTGTGTTAGAGACACAAGGGTTATTCCGGTATTCGAAATCATTATGTTAGTCTACGGTATTCGAAAGGTTAAACCAAAAACTACATTTAATTATCATGTAATTTTAGATTGCTGGACTGTACAGTAGGCATAACGGATCTTGAGCGGTTGCGTAGAAGTCAAATAGTCTGTCTCTTTAGTGGTGCGAAGTGAGACGCGGGGGCGGGGAGTGTCAGTGATTGGCTCGCCGCGCCATCGCGTCATAGAAGTTACTCCACATTCGTTCCCTGCGTAGCTGCATGTATCTAACAACGAAGACGATTGGCTCGCCAATGTATGGAATGCGCAAAGCAATCCCCACCTACGCCGAGCGCTCAAGATCCGTTTTGGCAACTGTATTTTCATGATTGACATGACATCCATCGATTGCACTGGATTACGGCCCATTCCCTCTCCTAGAGAGGAGGCCTGAGTCCCAGCAGTGGGAACATTATAAAGGCTGATTATTTATTTATTTATTTAAACTTCATGTACAGTAGTGGTACATAGGCGGACTTAATGCAACAAGGCATTCTCTCCCAGTCAACCTTTGGGTTAAAAAGATTTTGTTTTGGTTAAAGATTATGTTAACGGTGTGATTTTTGTACTTACAAAAAACCATCTGATTCATCCCTAGCAGACAGGAATATATCGTTCCCTTAAGGCGTATAGTCCCTTGAACCATCTGACCGAAATAATGTGAACGCAACTCTCGCACTCGCCTAGGCGGCAGTACGCAAATCTGTGCATTTATTTGCGGCCAGCAGCGCCCGGAAAGCGCTTTAAATCCATTTTCTTTGCGAAATATTGATTGATTTACATATCCAATGTTCACTGTGAAGAATATTTAACCACCAATTTTTACGTGTAAAAATGTTTGTAAAGGTCCAAGCCGTTTCGAAGGAGTAGAAAAAAGTTGCGAAAAGTTACGAAATTGCTAAATATTTTTTTAAGACAAAAGTATTAATAGCACGAAAAAATCAAATGTTGATAATGTTGTTCATGAATCTTTAATACACATATATTTTTTTCAAACCTATTAATCTGGCCGTTACCGAGGAGTAGGCTTCAGAGAGTCACTGTTTTATAGCACTTTTCGGGCGCTTGGACCTTAATGCAAAAACCAACTATCTGCATTTTTACCCAAATTAAGTTAATTATACCTTTCGATTCGTATCATCAAGTCGAATCTGCAAGTAAACCTGGCTATTAGCTAAGACACTTATTTACCAAGATGGCTTCGGCTTAAGATAAATAATCTAAAGATTTGATCGAATATAACAAGATAACATAATAATACAAAAATGTAGATAGTTGGCTTTTGCAATAGAATAGAATAGAATAGCATTTATTCGGTGCAAGCAACACAATATACAACATAAAAAATAATAAAAAAAGAGTACAGACATACAATACAGTTGCAGTGACTGTGCCTGAACCGAAAGGGTCACCAACTCAGCAATTGCTGGGCGTCAAACACCCAGCGCTGATTTTCAGCTGGCACCCCGCAATAAGGTTACGATATCTAAATATAAGTTATTTTTATTATTTTTTCAGACCAGTAGCGTTAGAACAGCAGTACATTGGTGTGACAGAGAAGAAAGCGCTGAAAAGATTCCAAGTTATGAACGATATCGTCTACGAAAAGACTATGGAGCATGCTGGACGAAATCAGGTAATTAATTCAGCTTTTTTACTGTCTGTTCAACCGATTTTGACTTCTATTCCTTAGATATAAGGTCGGCATTAAAAGCAAAAAAGTTTTTATAATACCAACTGTTTACTGTAACCGCCATTTTTCATACCAACAACGCAATAAGGCCTCTGCTTCGAATCTTGCGGGCAGCGGGGCGGCGGCGGCAGCGCGGGAGTGGTTTTTCTTAATATAATTTAAATTTATATGTTTATATCCGTTGACTATCATGAATTTTACTGCACTCGATTTTAGTTTGGCAGTAGGCAAATCGAACTGCAAACACACACAAGCCAGTCCCGACATGATTAGGCAAGTGGACACGGCAAAATGTCTTTGTTGCTTACTCGCTTGGAAGGAATTTAAAGCGCTGAACATGACCAATCACAGCGCGAGAACTCCCGAGTGCAGTTTCGTTTTTCGTCCTAGTTTCGACAGGTTTACCACCGTAACCGAAACGAAACTGAAACTCGTTTTTTTGCCGAATCTCGACCGAAACCGAACATTCGGTTGGATATTATATTCTAGTGCTTGACGGCAATCCCATCTGATGGTAAGCAGTGATAGAATAAGATCCCAGGGCCACCAGACGTCACGTATTTTCTGACGAACGAAATGTTGACCATTGAGTAGTGTTAGTATGTACTAAGAACGCACGCCTATCAGCTAGCTTGCTTATTAGACGGCCAATTTTCAGGTATCAGGTAATCAAGGTACATAAAAACAGTACTTACCTCACGTAAATTCTCTAGCAGGTAGGCATGCGTTATTAGTACATAGTAACAGTACTCAATAAAATACGTGACGTCTGGTGGCCCTGGGATCTTGGACTATGATGCAATGGTTGATGGTGAGGTGCACTAGTTTATTAACAGCTTATTTTTTGTTTTTAGATCCTAGTTTTCGTGCATTCTCGTAAAGAGACCGGCAAGACTGCGCGCGCCATTCGTGACATGTGCTTAGAAAAGGATACTCTTGGACAGTTTTTGAGGTAATATTTATTTATTTGCTAACGGTCTAGACAAACGTTCAGCAACAGGCGGACCGCGGAGGGTCGGCAACAGAGTTGTCAGCAACAGCAGGGACCCAGCCGAGTCGAAGCCTACTGGGGCCAGGGTTAGTTTCGAAAGAGCTCGAGCCCCGGTATGAAGGCTAGAAGGAACGGGGTGGTTCTTTTAGTCAGTAAGAGTCTGACACTATCTCCCGCTCCGCCCAGGAGCGGGAGATATGTCTTCCAGCATACCCGCGAAAGGAGAATTGGAAAAAGAGATGTAGACACCGTGTGTAAAACTGAAAGGAAAAAGAAACAAACAAAACAATGGCATCTATGTCCGCTCTTTTTCCCGCTAGTTGGCGCCTGCGTGTTTGGAGGTCATTCATTTTGACAGCTCCTTGTATCGTTGTATGGTGGTTTGTCTGTTTATGTTGATTTATGTGAATTATGGTAGAAAAATACGGATCGAGGTGATCGCTTTGCGCATTCCATACATTTGCGAGCCAATCGTCTTCGTTGTTAGATACATGCAGCAACGCAGGGAACGAATGAGGAGTGACGTCGATGACGCGATGGCGCGGCCAGCCAATCACTGACACTACCCGCCCCCGCGTCGCACTTCGCACCACTAAAAAGACCGAATATTTTACTTCTGTGCAAGTGTTCAAGATCCGTGATGGCAACTGTACATAGTACTCTATTTGAAATCAATATTGTAGCATTATGGTTTTTTTTTTTGGCTGTCGATATAAATGTTCAACGTTATACGGACCACTCATCCTGACCGAAAGTTGGCGTATTGTTGGTAAAAAATTAAGAACCCAAACAAAGAAACAAATATTTAAAAAAATCTCCATTTATAGAAGAAGCTTTCAATTTCTTTTCTTAAATATTCTTTTTTTGTCTCACAGGGAAGGCTCAGCAAGTATGGAGGTACTCCGCACGGAAGCGGAACAAGTCAAGAACCCGGAACTGCGCGAATTACTGCCGTACGGGTTTGCGATACATCACGCCGGCATGAGCAGGGTGGACAGGACGCTCGTCGAGGATCTGTTCGCTGACAGGCATATACAGGTGAGGAGGTTGTAGCTATAGTGTTTGTACTGTCAGTAGAAGGCGTCTAAAATGGCCATTGTATTTCCCTAATACAACTAGAAGATGACCTTATTACGGTCACTACATGTCCTTAATATGACCCCAATATAATCAGAACATGTCCCCTAACACCAATATGACCCCGGTCTAACCAAAACATGTCCCTAATTATAACAAAAATATGACCCCAGTATAACGAAAACATGTCCCTAATATGACCCCAGTATAACAAAACATGTCCCTAATTATAACAAAAATATGACCCCAGTATAACCAAAACATGTCCCTAATATGACCCCAGTATAACCAAAACATGTCCCTAATATGACCCCTGTATAACCAAAACATGTCCCTAATATGACCCCAGTATAACCACGAAATGTAGTATTTGATCGTGGATGTGTGACCTTGACGGAATAATCGCAAGTCTGTCGGATATATCCGATGGATGCGGTTAAGCATTTTCTTATGTTACGTCGTCAGGTCCTGGTGTCCACGGCGACGCTGGCGTGGGGCGTGAACCTGCCCGCGCACACCGTCATAGTGAAGGGCACGCAGGTGTACTCGCCGGAGAAGGGGCGCTGGAGCGAGCTGGGCGCGCTCGACGTGCTGCAGATGCTGGGCAGGGCCGGCCGACCGCAGTACGATACTAAGGGCGAAGGTACGTCTTCACGGCTATTGATTTTTAAAGGACTATGATGGCCCATGCTGGACTATGGTGGTCCATGCTGGACCGTGATGGACCATGCTGGACCGTGATGGACCATGCTGGACCGTGATGGCCCATGCTGGACCACGATGGTCAATGCTGGACCTTGATGGCCCATGATGGACCATGCTGGACTATGATGACCCAAGATGGACCGTGATTGCCCATGCTGGACCACAATAGACTATGATAGTCCATGCTGGACCACGATGGCCCATGCTGGACCACGATGGCCAATATCGGACCGTGATGGACCATGCTGGACTATGATGGCCCAAGATGGACCGTGATGTGATTGCCCATGCTGGACCACAATAGACTATGATAGTCCATGATGGCCCACGCTGGACCGTGATGGACCATGCTGGACTATGATGGCCCAAGATGGACAGTGATTGCCCATGCTGGACCGCAATAGACTATGGTAGTCCATGCTGGACCACGATGGCCCATGCTGGACCGTGATGGCCCACGGTGGTCCATGCTGGACTATGATGGCCCAAGATGGACCGTGATTGCCCATGCTGGACCACAATAGACTATGGTAGTCCATGCTGGACCACGATGGCCCATGCAGGACCGTGATGGCCCACGGTGGTCCATGCTGGACTATGATGGCCCAAGATGAACCGTGATTGCCTATGCTGGACCACAATGGACTATAATGGTCCATGCTGGAACAAGATGGATAATGATGGCCCATGCTGGGCGATGACGGTCCATGCTGGACGATTATTTCTCATGCTGGACCATGATTGCCCTTGCTTGACAATGGTGGTTGATATTGGCTGGGTCACTCAACCAGTTTAAAAGAAGTACCCGCTTCTATCCAATTTTCTTATTCTACATAATTTTTTAACTTCATAATTTTTGTCCTTAGGCATCCTCATAACGAACCACTCGGAGCTGCAGTACTACCTGTCGCTGCTGAACCAGCAGCTGCCGATCGAGTCGCAGCTGGTCAGCAAGCTGGCCGACATGCTCAACGCGGAGATAGTGCTCGGCTCTGTGCAGAGCGTGCGAGATGCCGTCACTTGGCTGGGTGAGTCAATGTTACAGTTATTCTCAAGCAGTAGCCCATGATGGACCATAGTGGACTACATCAGAAATCAGCACGCTTAGCCAAGTTGTTATTTTGCAATCGTTAACGCTGTCGTAAAGTGATAAAACGTATGGGAATGACGTCATCTCAACGTAAAGTCGCGAAAATTCGTAGCCAAGTTCACATCGTTCAAAATAATAGAATGAATTTCTACAACGTTTAACGCTACATCCTTTGATAAACAAACGCTACATCCTTTGGTAAACAAACGCTACATTGTAGAACGAGCGGCCGACTCAGGTGCGTCAACATGGCTACCCACTTATCGTTTTCTACAATTGTTGACACCGAAGCGTTACCGATTGGAGAACGGAATTCGACACGATACGGTTATAACTTGGCTAGGGCGGCTTTTCGACTGGCCTGTTGGTCTAGTGGTTAGTGACCCTGACTGCTATACCGGAGGTCGTGGGTTCGATTCCCAACCGACAAATGATTGTGTGATTAGCATGATCATTTGTTCTGTGTCTGGGTGTAATTTATCTATAGTATGTATGTATTTAGAAATATATAAGTATGTTTATCGTATGTATTTATGAGTACTAGACAACATAATATATATATATATATATATATATACATATTATGTTGTCTAGTACTCATAACACAAGCTCTGCTTAGTTTAAGGCTAGACAACTTTGTGTGATAGTTGTGGAATATGTTATATGTTATGTTATATGTTAACGCTGTCGAAAAGTGATAAAACGTATGAGAATGACGTTATCTCAACGTAAAGTCGCGTGGTCGGAACAAACGAATAGAAAATTCGTAGCCAAGTTCACATCGTTCGAAATGATAGAATGAATTTCTACAACGTTTAACGCTACATCCTTTGATAAACAAACGCTACATTGTAGAACGAGTGGCTGACTCAGGCGCGTCAACATGGCTAACCACTTATCGTTTTCTACAATTGCTGGTACCGAAGCGTTACCGATTGGAGAACAGAATTCGACACGATACGGTTGTAACTTGGCTAGGGGTGCATAAACGTTTACTTCAAATAGACCAATTACAGGCGCCTTTAAATTGTCATAATGTTGGTCAGTCAAAACAAAAAGTGAAGCTAAATTGCACGTTCCGAAGCGTAGCTTTTAAATCATATTGTGATTTACATAAATCTTGGTTACCTATTTCTTGTCGCTTCTAATGTGAGCACAATTAGAACAGAAGCGGAGCTCCTACCTTAGCTTTTGTGTTATTTTTTTTTTTTAACCACAAGCGCATATGAAGACAATTGGTTTGGCCTAAAAACGGTTTGGTCGGTAACATAATCTCATAAGTAATATGTAACCAAGCATTATATGTAACACATAATATGATTTAAAAGAGTGTCCATGGAGTTTCTTGCACGTTCTTCTCCATAGAGACCTACTCGTTGGAACGTGCAATTTAGCTTCACTTTTCTTGGACTAACCGACATTTGACTATTTAAAATTGCCTGTAAATGGTCTATTTGAAATAAATGCTTTGATTTTGATTTCATAAATATCTCGCACACATTTTACCAGTTATGTTTTTTCAGGTTACACGTACCTGTACATCCGGATGCTGCGTCAGCCGGCTCTCTACGGCATCTCGCAGGAGAAGTTCGCGGAAGACTCTCTACTGGAACTGCATCGAGCTGACTTGGTGCACACGGCCGCTAGTTTGTTGGACAAGTGAGTATAATAAAACATATTAGTGTCGAAAAGAACCTTATTTTACTAGTGATCTTTTCTAGCTTCGCACGGGTGTTAAAACTCATTTAATTTTCGATTTTTCTCTACTAAAGCATGCATTTAGCATGCAAGGTGTAAGGGACAGCCCTCCACAAACTTTAAGGGCTTGCTCAGTTGACGAAATTGAACAACCTTCCACAATTTTTTTTTTTTCAGGAAAATTAATTCCTTTAAGAAAACGTCAGATGACCCGTAAGTAGATGTCAGCGTTGCGTACAAACTACCTACAGGTCATTGAACTCGCTCAGCAGACGTTTTCTTAAATAAATTAATTTCGTACATGCGTAAATTAATACGAGTTTTGAAAAAAAGGTACTTTATTTTTTAATTTTATCTTTACAAATCGATAGTGTTTCATGTACCGGATCGACCCTCCACGGGATTAAAACGATTAAAATTTAATGGTATAGAACAGCTTGAAAATCATCCATCGGGCAGTTGCCCACCAGACCATAACACCCGTCTGGTCGGAGGATCCTCCCTTTTCAAGGGAGATATGCAGGACTTTACTCACTGTCCGCATACTTCTAAAACCCTATCTCCCTTCCAGGGCCGGCCTTATAAGGTACGAGCGTAAATCGGGCCACTTCCAGCCGACGGAGCTGGGCCGCATCGCTTCCCACTTCTACTGCACGTACGAGACGATGCAGTGCTACGCCCAGCTGCTCAAGCCGACGCTGGGCGAGATCGAGCTGTTCAGGGTGTTCTCACTGTCTGCTGAGTTCAAGCATATCGCTGTGCGGGAGGAGGAGAAACTTGAGCTGTGCAAGCTTATGGAGAGGGTGAGTTTTGTTTATTTGCTGGCCCATGCTGGACATTGCTGGCTCCTGATGGTCCTTGCTGGTACATGATTTGGTTATGGTTTTTTTTTATACTTTATGCACACAAGAGTACAGAGGCGGACTTAATGCTTTAAGGCATTTTCTACCAGTCAACCAGTTATTTAGTTTTCTTAATTGGTTTTTTGGGATAGTTTATTTTATATTAGTAATTATGTATATGTTTTCTTCTTTTTTATTTATTTGTTTTATTATATAATAATATAAATATAAATGGAAAACTTACAGCTAACAAAAATATGGCATTTTTACTTTCTTCTTTTATTTCTTATTAGTTTAGACTGTAATGTTGTTTATGTAAATTGTAAGTAAATAAATGATGGCCTATGTTGGCTCATGATGGTCCATGATGGCGCAAGATGGTTTGCGATGGACCATGATGGTCATTGTTACTACAAACTGGACAATACTAGCTCATGTATAGGTTATATGTATAGGTTAGTTACCTAAAACTATTATGTACTGTACCTTCCTAATATGGATTGAGAGAGACTGGACTCCACAACACAGGGAATCCTAGTGTGAGGTTCAGGGCTTGATCTATGATTGTAATGTACCTAAATGAAACAATAATTAATTTTTATTTTATTTATTTTATTTTATTTTATGTTGGTCAATGAAGAACCTTGTCGGACCATTTTGTAACATTTTTGACTATCAAGCCACAATAGACGCGGGCTTGCGGACAGTGAACAATGGGTAGCTCGCTGTCCGGCCGTCCGGTAACTGTCCGGACTAAGCCCAAGTCGTCGACTGTTCCCGCGCGCCTCAAGGAGTTGTCAGCAACAGCGGGGACCCAGCCGGGTCGAAGCCTACTGGGGCCAGGGTTAGTTTCCAAAGACAGCTCGAGCCCCGGTATGAAGGCTAGAAGGAACGGGGTGTGTCTTTTAGTCAGTAAGAGTCTGACACTATCTCCCGCTCCGCCCAAGAGCGGGGGTTGTCATTGGATGATTTTTTCCCACCATAACTCATCAGAATCACAAAGTTATATACCCACAATGGTTCTTATTTTCCGATATAATTTCTTAATAACTAATAAGATTAACAAAAAAAAATACACTTTTTGTTTTTTTTTGTCTATTTTGAAATAGCATAATATGATATTGGGCTTCTTAATTTATTGTTACGTATCTATAAGTAATTGGCGGCGGGCTGCGAGCCTCCCCTCGCTGCGCCCCGCGCCCGCTCATCTTATCCCTAGCATTAGCATTACGCAATAAACAGTGTGCAACCATCTATTGATTGGCCTGTTGGTCTAGTGGTTAGTGACCCTGACTGCTATGCCGGAGGTCGTGGGTTCGATTCCCAGCCAGGACAAATGTTTGTGGGATGAGTAGAATCATTTGTTATGTGTCTGGGTGTAATTTTTCTATAATATGTTTGTATTAGTAGAAATAAGTACGTTTATCAGTTGTCTAGTACCCATAACACAAGCTCTGCTTAGCTTGGGACTGGACGCTTTTGTGTGATATTTGTGGAATATTATTATTATTATCTATCTGGTTTGATTGACGCATAGCGCACCCCTTTCCCGCCTACACCTCTCGTACTTAACATTTATGTTAGAAAGAAATAATAAACCGAACCAATCTTCGTCAGGTACCGATACCAATCAAGGAGAGCATAGAGGAGCCCTCAGCCAAAATCAACGTGTTGCTGCAAGCGTACATATCGCAGCTGAAGCTGGAAGGTTTCGCGCTGATGGCCGACATGGTGTACGTGACGCAGTCCGCTTGCAGGCTGCTGCGGGCCATCTTCGAGATTGTACTGCACCGAGGTAAGGAACTCGCACTTTACTAAGTGGGCCATGATGGACCACAGTGGCCCATGCTGGCTTATAGTGGACCATGCTGGCCCATAGTGGCACATGCTGGCCCATAGTGGAACATGCTGGCCCATAGTGGACCACGCTGGGCAGTAGTGGATCACATTGGCCGCCTTTGTACAGTGTAATGTGCATAAAGCATTAATAAATAAATAGAATTGGCCCGTGCTGGCCCTTGATGGAGCACAGTGGCCCATGCTGGCCAATGATGGATCACTGTAACCTATAGTGGCCCATGCTGGCCAATAGTGGACTACACTGGCCCGTAGTGGACCACACTGGCCCATTGTGGACCAAGATGGCCTGTACTGGCCCATAGTGGACCACACGGGCCCATTGTGGACCAAGATGACCTGTACTGGGCCATGGTGGACCACGGTGGCCCACGTTGGCTCGCAGTAGCTTATAATAGTGGAGCCTTCAGCTAAAATCAACGTATTGCTTACAAGCGTACTACATATCGCAGCTGAAGTTGGAAGGGTTCGCTCTGATGGACGATCCTCGAGGTTATTTTGCATCGAAGTAAGGAACTTTCGCGTTTTACTAAGTGGCCCATCCTGGCCCATAGTAGACAAAAGTCCTTAAAAAAAAAAGTTTCTCATCTAGCCAGCCCCCCTAGCCAAGTTACAAACGTTTCGCTTGCGTCGAACGCTTCGAGTTGACCTTGCCGCCAATTCTTTGGTTCTGACCACGTGACTGAGCGTTAAGACGACGTCATTCCCGTACATTTGAAGCTTTCTACAAGCGTTAATTCTCTCTATTGCAGATTAGCAACTTGGCTAGGGGTACTGATGTTAATCGTCGTTTTTGTCCACAGGTTGGGCTCAATTAGTGGATAAGACTCTAGCTCTCTGCAAAATGGTGGACCGGAGGATGTGGCAGTCCATGTCGCCGCTTCGACAGTTCAGGAAAATGCCCGAAGAAGTAAGTATTTTAATTGTGTTACCTTTGTTTTTAATCGTTGTCCCCTCACTAGGAATGACATCTGTATTTATTTATTTATTTATTGGCACACCAACAGCATTACATACATGAATGAATGACAAATGAAGAATGAAAAAAAAATGAACGAATGAAAAAAAAAAAGATGAATGATGTTGTGTTCATGATGAATTCTTTTTATATTTTTTTATTACATACATAATTTTATAAAAATAATATTAAAAACAAGGCAGTGGTATGCATGCCTATAACAGGTATGCATAGCTTACACCATGCTAAATATAACATTAATTATTAAAAATTACTACAAAAAAAATAAATATACAAAGAGGGAAAAAATCTGTATCGTGTGTGCGTTCACAAACATGAGACACTCAGACCCGGAACAAACTGTACTGTAGAGAAAATAATTATACCGTGTGAAAATTTAACCTGCGAGATACAGCGCAGCAGTCAATCGATCATCCGCTGCGCTTAAGCTTCGACTTCGCTCGCACGTAGGACAAAGCCGCCGCATCGCGTTGAATCGGCGTGAACCGCACCTCACCGTTTCGCTTCGCAATCGCATTTATGTTGAATTGACGCTGTGTTGCTGCGATTATTATACATTTTTATCATTCGTTTATTATATTCCTAGTATGGGCCAACGATTTCTTTTTAAATCTCATCAATTCAACCTATCAAAACATCAATTTATCGTTACATCAGTATTTCTCCATCCACAGGTAATAAAGAAACTGGAGAAGAAGAACTTCCCCTGGGAGAAACTGTACGAGCTGGGGCCCAACGAGATTGGGGAGCTGGTGAGGGCCCCCAAGCTCGGCAAGATGATACACAAGTACGTCCATCAGTTCCCCAAGTTGGAGCTGGCGACCCACATCCAGCCGATCACCAGGTCTACGCTGAGAGTGGAACTGACCATCACTCCTGATTTCCATTGGGATGAGAAGGTAAGAAATTGCGTTTTTATACAGGTTGATTTTTGACATGGGTTAGAAAAGGTGACGAGACGACGAGTATTGAGTAGCTCGCCGTCCGACCGTTTGGTACGAACTGAGCCCAAGTCGTCAACGGTGCGTAGTGTTCCACGCGCGCCTCATGGAGATGTCAGCAAAACCATAGAGGCCCAGTAGGGTCGAAGCCTACTGCGGCCATAGTCAGTGTAAGTTTGACACGCCCTCCCGCCCTGTCCAAGAGCGGGAGATGTCACTGGATGATTTCCCACCTAAAAAAAAAACAAGTGGCCTGACGCTGATTTTCAACTGGACCTTATTATGAGTCAAAGAACAAAAGTTGTTGTTTATGATGTCAGTAACAAAGTCCTGTAGCCCGATTCAAGTAATGAAAACCGTAACGATATCGCAGCGATTTAGTCGTTTAGACCATTTCCGTATTCACATCCATCAATCGAGTTTGAACAACACCGATTTTAAAGTCGTTTAAAATTCGTCGTTATAAAAAAAATCTGCATTACATTATCCTGGTAGAATACTCATTAATGTAACTGGAAATAAGTCGATAGATCGTGAATACCGCTTTTGGATAGGACTTCGATCGAACGACTGTAAAACTTCAACGATATTTGGCTTGTTTGATTTTACGTGAATCAGGCTACTGAGAGGTTGTTAGTATTTACAAAAAATCCTGTATAAAGTGCTTAAGTGCGATGGTAAGCAGTGATGCAATAGTTGATGCTGAGTAACTTCCTTCCAGATCCACGGCCAGTCGGAAGCGTTCTGGATCCTCGTGGAGGACGTGGACGGCGAGGTGGTGCTGCACCACGAGTACTTCCTGCTCAAGGAGAAGTACTGCAAGGACGAGCACCACGTTAAACTCTTCGTGCCTGTCTTCGAGCCGCTGCCGCCGCAGTACTTCCTCACCGTCGTCTCCGATAGGTGAGCTGTAGTCTAGCCTAGACAGTAACTGGCAGGCCACCATCATGGCCAATATATAAAGTATGTGGGTATTTATGTATGTAAGTATACTTATTTATGTATTATTATTTTATTTATAATATTTCTAATTTTGAAAATTGTATACTGGACCCTACCCTGTTTTGCATGCCTAGTTTAAGGTAGTTAGTAATGGATCCATGTATATTTTTTCCAGACATCTTTATTATTTACCTACTAACAGAGCAAATAAAAATATTATTATTCCTTTATTCATTTTTTACCATGTAACAATATATTTTTAAATATTTCTTAAAAAACTATTAAAAAAAACATTTAAAAATATAAAAAAACAGTATCCCACCGGTATCGGGAACAGGGTCCAAGCTACCGGCGGTTAGGGCTCCAAAGAAAGGAACCTCCTAACGATACGAGCCGTGTCCAGAAGAACTGCTTTCTGAATCAAGCCCTTGATCCAGCCGCCTAACTAGAGCCTCCTAAGGTGTTGGTCGAGGCTCTTGGCTATTAAGCCATTGGCTGACACAACTATCGGTACAATGATCGCTGAGTCCACTTCCCACATGTCGACAACCTCGCGAGCCAAGTCAATATACTTGATTTGTTTATCTTTCTCGGCTTTCACGAGGTTCTCGTCATGCGGAACGGATATGTCAACAATCATTGCACGCCTCTCGCTTCGGTCCACCACCACTATATCAGGTTTATTGGCTACAATAGTCCTGTCAGTGATGATGGACCGATCCCAGTACAACGTGATATCGCCATTATCGAGAACTGGGTCGGGCACATACCTGTAGTATGGCACCTCCGATTCCACAAGAGAGTACTTCAGAGCAAGTTGCTGATGGATAATCCTGGCTACAAGGTTGTGTCTATGCAAGTATTCTCCGTTAGCTAGACGAGAACAACCAGAGATAATGTGGCGGATTGATTCACCCGGTCGGTGACATGCCCGACAGATGTCAACCGTGCCGTCCTTCACAATAAATCTCCGATAGTTATTCGTCATGATAACTTCGTCCATAATTGCACATACAAAACCTTCGGTTTCCCCAAAGAGGTCACCGACACGCAACCAGGCTACGGACGCCAGTTGGTCTACATCGGGCCCATGAAGGGCCCGGAAAAAGCGATATTATTATTATTATTATTACCCTCTATTGTCATCTCTCTCTATCGCTCAATGGTTTGCTGGAAGAAAACTCAACTTTGAGTTAAGCTGGCCTATGTACATGAACTTTGTTATCCACTTATTTTGTGTTTTTATAGTGTACAATAAAGAATTAAAGATGGCGCAGCTTAGATGACCAGTATAGGCAACTATATGTACCATCGCAGGCAGAAATGCCTGATCACTTAAAAAATTTTCGCTTGATCCTTGTTGCGCGGCGCCTAACCAAACCCTTTAAAGTTTTCGTTTCGAGTGCAAGCAAAAATGAACTTAGCGGTGGTCAGGCGGAAGTGTCTTTGATGTTACAGGGTCGTGTCCACTCATGGGTTAACATGGATCATTTAAGACCATCACAGATCAGCTTGAGCCAATTAAGTCCAACATAAGCCAGCTAACGGCTAATCAAGTCTATCATAGCACAGCATGGGCCAGTCAAGTCCATCGTGACCCAGCATTAGCCAATCAGGCCCACTGTAAGCTTAGCTAGAACCCCTGGTTGTAGATATCAAGAAACAGACTTCAACAGCGAATTCTACTCTTAAACTTTAAACCCTGTCCCCGTTTTTTTCTTTTAACCGTTCTGAAAATGATAGCGAGTAGGTTGGACTGTCCTTATGTGAAGCACTGCTGTGACAGACAAGTTACATACAGTGTCGCATATAAGAGACTAAAATAATTATTTCGATTGCAATAAATTTTTTGACAATTTTAATTATTATTTTTAACTTTATTTTATTTTAATTATTGTGATTTTAATTTATTGGTTTTTTATTGATTAACTTTAATTTATTGACATTTCCAAATTTATTGTTATTTAGGATTATAATTTTATTTTATATGGGTTCTTACCTGAAATAAATGTTTTTTTTTTTTTAAACGCCATGAATGTGTTCTCAGTTATAATTTGGGTGTCTTCAAGGCTAGAGTGAATAGGCTCTTAATAAACTAGTGCGCCTCACTATCAACGATTGCATCACTGCTTACCATCAGGTGGGATCGCATTCCAGAACTAAGTTTACCTCCTCTTCCAGATGGATAGCAGCAGAAACCCAGCTGCCGGTCTCATTCCGCCACCTCATACTCCCGGAGAAGAACCTGCCTCCCACTGAGCTGCTGGACTTACAGCCGCTCCCCATATCAGCCCTCAGGAACCCGAAGTACGAGGAGCTGTATAATGAGACCTTCCCGCAATTTAATCCAGTTCAAACTCAGGTAAAATCCAAACTAATATTATAAATGCGAAAGTAACTCTGTCTGTCTGTCTGTCTTTGCTTCACGCCTAAACTACTGAACCGATTTGTGTGAAATTTGGTACAGACATAGTTTGGAACTTGAGAAAGGACATAGGATAGTTTTTATTGCAAAAAATAAAATAAAATAAAATTTATTCCGGACATACAGCGCCATCTATTGGTCAAGAGTCGGCATCAATTCAGTACTGAAATTTCCGGAAGTCACTATTCCATGCGAACGAAGTCGCGGGCAAAAGCTAGTTAATAATAATAAAATTATACTATAAGGGTGAGTTGCACCATTTAACTGTAACGATAACCAAACCATAACCAGCCGTGCAACGGCCGCCTATTGGTCAATTCGACGATTTGACAACTATTAACGGCTTTGTTATCGTTGTAGTTAAATGGTGCAACTCACCCTAAATACAGTTCCTGGAAACTAAGGGTAGTGTCCAGGGTCAAAATATTACATTTTATTTAGTCCGTATAAAAAAATATTGGACAAGTATTTTTTCTTTTTTCAATTAAACAAAAAATAACAAAGATATAGCCTATTAAAGTTACGTGTGACGTCACCCCGTGCGAAAAACTAAGCACGGCGTGACGTCACACGTAATTTTAATGGGCTATATCTTTGTTATTTTTAGTTAAATTTACAAATAAAAAAATACGTGTCCCTTATTTTTGATTAATCTTAAAGACGGACTAATTATTTTTTTACGGCAACTAGCCTATTCTCAAGTTATGTCTCAGGCGATTATCACACTGTCACGCACCACGCAGCGTAGCGCGTGTATGCGTGTTTTAAAGTTGCTTGTAAGTATCTCCGTTTGTATAGAAAACACGCACAGTCCAATACACCGGAAATGATTACGCGCTTATATGCGGAGACACATGCGCACACGCACACTGAGTCTCGTAGTGCCGTGCGTGATTCTGCATGAAATGAGTCGGAGCCTGTGTGAATTTACAAAACGCAGCTACGCGCGTAAGTGCGTAAAAACCCGATGATGCAGATCTGCACTCCCGCAAGAACGCGCGTAGGTGCGTTAACACGCAACGTACAGCGTGATGCGTGGCAGTGTGAAAATTGCCTACATTGATGACGTTATCTTTCGCCTTAGGTCTTCAACGCAGTGTACAATTCGGACGACAACGTGTTCGTGGGCGCCCCCTCGGGCTCCGGCAAGTCCGTCATAGCCGAACTGGCGCTCCTGAGGATGCTGAGCACCAACCAGGGAGGACGCGCCGTCTACTTACTGCCCAAGGATGCTCTCGCTGACATCGTATTCGCTGACTGCTACCATAAGTTTGGCACACGGTTTAATTTGAAGGTAAGTTAATTTAACTGTGCTGTAGGGGCCATCGTAGGCCAGCATAGGCCAGTATGGGCCAACATGGTCCATCATAGGCCAGCTTGGGCCATCGCAGGCCACCACGAGTCATAGGCTAACATGGGCCATTATAGGCCAGCATGGGCCATCATAGACCAGTATGGGCCATCATGGTTAACATGGTCCACTATCGTCCAACATGGTCTGTCTTGGTCTAGCCGACAACTTGCTAGGGTAAGTCCGTGATAGCCGAACTGGCGCTCCTGAGGATGCTGAGCACCAACCAGGGAGGACGCGCCGTCTACTTGCTGCCCAAGGACGCCCTAGCTGATATCGTGTTCGCTGACTGCTACCATAAGTTTGGCACACGGTTTAATTTGAAAGTGAGTTAGTATTATTGTGTGCAGTATCGGCCATTATAAGCCAACATGGTCCAGCTTGGCCCATCATGGGCTATCATGGTCCAACATGAGCCATCGTAGGCCATCATAGGCCAGCATAGGTGTCCTTACTACAGATTGTTGTTCCGGGTCTTATATCCTATTTTTTTTAAATTCTCGTTCCATTTCCAGGTAGTTCAACTAACTGGCGAGACGGCCACCGACCATAAACTGTTGAACAAGGGCCAGATCATCATCACCACTGCTGATAAATGGGACATACTGTCCAGGAGGTGAGTTCGTCACCATTATTCCTAATTTTTTATATGCCACGACGTCTTATGGTGCGTCTCGATCTGGCGAATGCGCCGCTCGCCGCCAGGGTAGTGCAGAAGAGCAATGGGTAGCTCGCTGTCCGGCCGTCCGGTAACTGTCCGGACCAAGCCCAAGTCGTCGACGCGCGCCTCAAGGAGTTGTCAGCAACAGCAGGGGCCCAGCCGGGTCGAAGCCTACTGGGGCCAGGGTTATCCAAAAGGGCGCGCGAGCCCCGGTATGAAGGCTAGAAGGAACGGGGTGGGTCTTTTAGTCAGTAAGAGTCTGACACTATCTCCCGCTCCGCCCAAGAGTGGGGGATGTCAATGCATGATTTTTTCCTACCAAAAAAAAAAGGGTAGTGCAGAAACATAACACGATACAATATGTATTTTGCGTTCAGGTGGAAAGTCCGTAAGAGCGTGCAAAGTGTTTCGCTGTTCATCGTGGATGCTCTCCAACTGCTCGGCGGGGAAGAAGGACCAGTGCTCGAGGTGGTCTGCTCCAGAATGAGATACATCTCTTCTCAGATTGGTAAGTTAATTGTAGGGTTATGATGCCGTTTGCTAATGGATTACTTCTAGGCAAGTTTATTTCGTAGCGAGTTGCGTAGAACAGTGGTGGTCGAGTGGTAACGACCCCGACTTACGAGTTGTCGGTAGCGGGTTCAAACCCAGCCGGGCGATACTTTGTTAATTTATTTCATCATCACTGTTCTCAAAACGGTGAAGGAAAACATCGTGAGGATATCTACCAACTCGCATTGGGCCCGCGTGGTGGATTACGGCCCGTTCTATCTCTTAGAGAAGAGGCCTGAGTCTTAGAAGAAAGTATATTAAAAGGCAGAAATGCTATGCTATGCTTTCTGTATCTAGTTCCGGCGAGTATCCACCCTTACATTGTTGAAACTTACGGTTCGGACTAAAGGGATTTATCTGTAGGTAGTTTTATTACCGACAGGTCATTGAACTCGCTCAGCCGACGTTTTTTTGAAGAAATTAATTTCGTACATGCGTAAAGTAAATAGGAGTTTTAAAAAAGGTACTTTTTTTTAAATTTTATCTTTACAAATCGATAGTGTTTCACTTGCCAGATCGGCCCTCCACGGGATTAAAACGATCAATATTTAGCGGTGTATATTGTATTTCCCTTTCACAGGTCGTCAAATCCGCATCGTAGCCCTCTCGCTCCCCCTGGCGGACGCTCGCGACGTGTCCCAGTGGCTGGGCTGCAACGCCAACTGTTCCTTCAACTTCCACCCCAGCGTGAGGCCGCTGCCTCTGCAGCTGCACATACAGGTAATGATATTCTCCATCACCCAGTACAAGTACCGGCACGAATCTTGAGCGCTCGGCGTCAGAGTGGGGATCGCATTGCGCATTTCGTACATTGGCGAGCCAGTCGTCTTCAGGAGTGACGTCTATGACACGATGGCGCGGCGAGCCAATCACTGACACTCTCCGCCCCCGCGCCTCACTTCGTACCACTAAAGAGACCGAATATTTGTAGTTTAATAAGCGCCCATTCACTCTAGCCTTGAAGACACTCAAATTTTGCGGGGTACTTTGTTGCGTTCACCTTTTCGACTGGCCTGTTGGTCTAGTGGTTAGTGACCCTGACTGCTATGCCGGAGGACGTGGGTTCGATTCCTACCCAGGACAAATGTTTGTGTGATGAGCATGATCATTTGTTCTGTGTCTGGGTGTAATTTACCTGTAATATGTATGTATTTAGAAATATATAAGTATGTTTGTCAGTTGTCTAGTACCCATAACACAAGCTCTGCTTAGCTTGGGACTAGACGGCGTTGTGTGATAGAAATCAGAAATCAGAAACGTTTATTTCAAATAAACCAGTTACAGGCACTTTTGAATTGTCAAAATGTCGGTCAGTCAAACAAGTGAAGCTAAATTGCACGTTCCAAAGAGTAGATCTCTATGGAGAAGAACGTGCAAGAAACTCCATGGACACTCTTTTAAATCGTATTGAGTTACATGAATCTTCATTACATATTTCTTTTTTGCTTCTATTATGTGAACACAATAAATAGTTGTGGAATATTAATCTAATTCAAAATAATTAATTAATTTATTAGTCTAATTCTGCTGACGCAAAAACATATGTGTGTAACTAGAGAATAAAGTGCAAGAAACAGTTTTAGAATATAAAATAACATAATTATTGTGACCTATTGTAACATATTGCGTTTAAGTAAACTAAGTATATAACATTATAAATAATTTAATCATATTTTTCACTACTTAAAGACTTTTTAAATATTGTTATCAATAGTATTGTCCTAAAAAATTATAATGTAAGAGCTTCTACCGCCTGTGATACAGGTTTATCCTAGTACAGGCACATAACATAGCATTTACCTTTGTAATTACTCTTATGATTCTATGTAACCATTTTACCAAATGTTATTCTGAATAAACATATTATTATTATTATTTTCGTAATTTATTTTTCGTACCCTGCAGGGTTTCAACATCTCGCACGCAGCCTCCCGCCTCGCGGCCATGACGAAACCGATCTACAACTCTGTCATCCGATACGCCGGCAACAAGCCGTGCGCCGTGTTCGTGCCCTCGCGCCGACACTCGCGCCTGCTGGCCGCGGACCTGCTGGCCTTGGCGGCTGCGCACTCCTCGCCCACCAGGTTCCTGAGGGCCAGGCCTGATATGCTGCAGCCATTCCTCAAGAGGGTGCATGATAAGGTAAGAAAATTATTGATAAAATTTATTCCACCCTAGCTGTACAGTTGCCACAAAGTATCTTGAGCGCTCGGCGTCAGAGTGGGGATCGCTTTGCGCATTCCATACATTGGCGAGCCAATCGTCCTCGTTGTTAGATACATTCCGCAACACAGGAAACGAATGAGGGGTGACTTCTATGACGCGATGGCGCGGCGAGCCAATCACTGACACTCTCCGCACCCGCGTGAGACGCGGAGGGAGTGTAAGTCGCACCACTAAAGAGACCGAACATTTGACTTCTGCGCAACCGCTCAAGATACTTTGTGAGAACTGCACTCCCGCGGCTTCGCTCCCGCTCTACCCTATTCTAACCTACTCTACCCTACAGTACCCTAATTTTCATTTTTATTCCATAACAACCTTCTCCTCACAATATTAAACAACAAAAAGAGAATTAGCGAAATCGGTTCAGCTGTTCTCAAGATTTGCACATAGCAACATATTTAGCGATTCATTTTTAACCGACTTCAAAAAGGAAGAGGTTCTATATTCGGCTGAATGTATGTTTTTATATTATAAACAGTCCTCCATGGGCACTAAAAAACGTCAGAAGCTAGTGAACGGTTCCAAATTGGTCGTTTCCTATGGAGAAGAAATGGCAAGATACTCTACTCTTTTAAAAAAAAAGTGGTTGTTACAATATTTCCATGTTAGCATAGGAGGAATTTTTACCATCATTGCACTGGGAGTGTTTAAACACACGCACACATACATTTGGACTATGAACGACAATCTGAAGGGCCAAGCGCCCGAAAAGTGCCATAAAACAGTGATTTTCTGAGGCCTACTCCTCCGTAACGGCTTATAGATTCATAAACAATAATATCAACATTTGATTTTTTCGTAGAAACATTTTTACACATACAAATTGGTGGTTAAATATTCTTCAAAGTGAACATTGCTTATGTAAATCAATCAATATCTCGCAGAGAAAATGGATTTAAAGCGCTTTCCGGGCGCTGCTGGCCGCAAATAAATGCACAGATTTGCGTACTGCCGCCTAGGCGAGTGCGAGAGTTGCGTTCACATAATTTCGGTCAGATGGTTCAAGGGACTATACGCCTGAAGGTCAATTTTAGTGTATTTTAATCAACATCATCATCTTCTTGCCCTAGTCCCGTTTTATTTGGGGTCGGCGCAACACGTTTTTTTCTTCCATTCTGCCCTGTCACTCGTCACGCTATCACTAACTCCCTTTTCTTTCATATCGCTTCTCACACAATCCATCCATCTTTTCTTTGGCCTCCCTCTTCCCCTCCATCCATCCACGTGTAAACTCATAATTTTTTATATTAACTCATATTTTAATCTTAATTAATTTAATTTTAATTTTATTGTATTGTTATTTTACTGTATTATTATTGTCTTATAAGTATGTTAAAATGTGTAAAACATAGGGCCTAGATGCCTGAAATAAATTAATTTAATTGAATTGAATATTTGTTTTCGTGCGGGAATCGATTCTGCGGCACGTAGCGTAGCAGTCAGTCGCTCAGCCACTGCGCCAATCGTGTTGTTAATCATGGGCCATGATCGGCCATCATGGGCCATTGTCGGCCATTATAGGCCATTATCGGCCATCGTGGGCCATTGTCGTCCATCATAGGCCATTGTCGTCAAAAATATATTAACACAGTGGGCCATCCGAGACCATTGTCCGCCATCATAGGCCATTGTCGTCAAAACTATATAAAACCGTGTCATCTCTTTCAGATGTTAAAAGAAACGCTAGCCGCTGGTGTGGCATACCTACATGAGGGAGTGGAGCCAGGTGACAGGCGCCTCGTCCAGCAGCTGGTGGAGTCGGGCGCCGTGCAGCTGTGCGTCGTGGCCGCTGAGCTGGCCTGGGCGCTCGCCGCGCACGTGCATACCGTTATTATAGCCGATACACACGTGTGAGTTGATAAAACTAGTTTTTTTTATAGGTTTCTAGGGTTGGCCATTGTCGACCATCGTCGGCCATCATGGGCCATTACTAGTTTCTTAAAAGTTCTTATGATTAGCCATTGTTGACCTTCATGGGCCATCGTCGGCCATCATGGGCCATTGTCGACCATCATAAGCTATTATTACCCAGCATGGATCAATATAGTTTAATATGTAGTTTCTGGAATGGGTCATTGTCAACCATAATAGGCCATTACCTGCCATCTTAAGCCAATTGACAGGCCTGTTGGTCTAGTGGTTAGTGACCCTGACTGCTACGCCGGAGGTCATGGGTTCGATTCCCACCCAGGACAAATGTTTGTGTGATGAGCACGATCTTTTGTTCTGTATCTGGGCGTAATTTATCTACAATATGTATGTATTTAGAAATATATAAGTATGTTTATCAGTTATCTAGTACTCATAATACAAGCTCTGCTTAGCTTGGGACTAGATGGCGCTGTGTGATAGTTGTGGAATATTATTATTATTATATTATTATATAATTTCACTGAACTAAAATATTTGTTCTCTTACCACAGTTACAACGGCAAACTCCACGCGTACGAACAGTACCCGATCACGACGGTGCTACAAATGGTGGGGCGCGCGTGCAGGCCCTTGGAAGACGATCACGCGGTCGCGGTTCTGATGTGTGTAGCGCATCACAAGACGTTCTTCACCAAGCTGCTGAACGACTGTCTGCCGCTAGAGGTGAGTGGTACCCGTTTCTAAGCAGGACCATCATGGGCCATTGTCGGCCATTGTTGACCATGACGAGCTATCGTCGGCCAGAATGGGGCACTGTTAGCCAGTTTGAACCATTGATAGCCAGCATGAGTCATTGTTGGCCAGCATGGGCCATCGTTGGCCAGCTATAGCCATTGTTGGTCAGTTCTGATGTGTGTGGCGCATCACAAGACGTTCTTCACCAAGCTGCTGAACGACTGTCTGCCGCTAGAGGTGAGTGGTACACGTTTCTAAGAAGGACCATCATGGGCCATCAACGGCCATTGTTGACCATGACGAGCTATCGTCGGCCAGCATGGGACACTGTTAGCCAGTTTGAACCATTGATAGCCAGCATGAGTCATTGTTGGCCAGCATGGGCCATCGTTGGCCAGCTATAGCCATTGTTAGTCAGTTCTGATGTGTGTGGCGCATCACAAGACGTTCTTCACCAAGCTGCTGAACGACTGTCTGCCGCTAGAGGTGAGTGGGACATGATTTTGCATGGGCCATTGTTGGCCATCATGGGCCACTGTTATCCTTCATCGGCCAAGCGTGCACACCGTAACGTTTCTAGAAAGGGCCATCATGGGCATTATTGGCCATCATGGGCCATTGTTGGCCAAGATGGGCTATCGATAGCCAGCATGGGCCATCTTTGGCCAGCTAGAGCCATTTTTGGTCAGTTCTGATGTATGTGGCGTATCACAAGCGTTCTTCACAAAGCTGCTGAACGACTGTCTGCCGCTAGAGGTGGGGGATACGTGTTTTTGCATGAGCCATCTTTGGCCAGCATGGGCCATTGTTAGCCAGTATGGACCATTTTTAACCAGCACAGGCCATTGTTGGCTAGCGTAGATCAGAGTGGCTGGTTTTAAGGATAAAGAAAGAAAAAGTGTTTATTTGTGTCAAATATGGCGCATGCCTAGGATGGAAAGAGTAACCATGGCGTTTCTTGCCGGTTCTTCTCCATAGGAAACGACCAATTTGGAACCGTGCACTAGCTTCTGACGTTTTATAAGTGCCCATGTAGGCCTATGTGAAATAAAAATATTTTTGATTTTGATTTTTTGATTTTGGGCTATTATTGATCATCGTGCATCGACTAACAACCACTAACTTCTCTCTCGTTCTCTCGCAGAGCCACCTCGACCATAGACTACACGACCACATGAACGCGGAGATCGTAACGAAGACCATAGAGAACAAACAGGACGCTGTAGACTACCTGACCTGGACGTTCTTGTACCGACGGCTGACACAGAACCCTAATTATTACAACTTGCAGGGAGTCACACACAGGTGAATATGGGAATCTTTATTTAATTGAACTAATATTTTACATTAAAAAAATACTTAAGGCCCAAGCGCCCGAAAAGTGCCATAAAACAGTGACTTTCTGAAGCCTACTCCTCCGTAACGGCCAGGTTAATAGGTTTGAAAAAAATATATGTTTATTGCAGATTCATGAACAACATTATCAACATTTGATTTTTTCGTGCTATTAATACTTTTGTCTAAAAAAATATTTAGCAATTTCGCAACTTTTCCCTACTCCTTCGAAACGGCTTGGATCTTTAGAAACAATTTTAAACATAAAAATTGGTGGTTAAATATTCTTCGAAGTGAACATTGCATATGTAAATCAATCGATATTTCGCAAAGAAAATGGATTTTAAGCGCTTTTCGGGAGCTTCTGGCCGCAAATCAATGCACAGATTTGCGTACTGCCGCCTAGGCGGGTGCGAAAGGTGCGTCCACATAATTTTGGCCAGATGGTCCAAGGGACTATACGCCTTAACTATAATAACAGTAAAATAATTTAAAAAAAATAGACGGGTTGCACTCCGGGAGTGCCGGCAGAAGTGAAAACTTGATTATTAACGTTGAGCATGTTTGATATTTTGGAATGGTTTGGAAATAATTTTGCACCAATTGCTTTATCAGTATAAAAGTACTATCATTTATGTGGTAGAATACAATATTCATTTATTGCGCTATCGTACACAAACATGACAATTTATATTACATTAAAAATTTAACACTTTAAAACTATTACAATTATTTTACATTAAAAAGTTTATCTCTCCGAAAAATCAACTTTCATCCATCTTACGCTTTTTCGATCAGGTCACGTGTCCTGACGCGAGTTTAAGATTTTATACCCATTACAGAAAAAGTGTTCAACGCCGCTAAAGAAGTTTTCACTTAAAAAAAACCTTAGGCTAATTACAACTGACTAAAATCATAGCTGTCGACTGGTAACGTGCCCAAAACTGGGACTGGCGGTATTGGCACGCTGTTTGGCAATGCTTATCCTCTGTCCGAGGTAAAAGCCAACCCTTGGGTCACGCGAAGTGTCAACTAGACGTTTTGACATATCTTTAGGCGCTGCGCAAGTGTAGACACTTAGTTTTCAGTTACCGACGTCGAACACTTTTTGATTGTCATGAGTTTGTGTTAAGAGGCCGGCGACAGATGAATTTCCATACAAACGTAATACCACGCTCATTTGCAGTTGGAGCATATTTCCAGCATATTATGATAATATTCGGTTATAGACAATATTTATCTAGGTTCCTACGTCGAGAATATTAGAAATATTGTTATTTTTAATACAGAAAAAGCCAAATGGCATGTTTTGCCATTTACGCTGTAAAAAAGTACGAAATACCATTCGCTTAAATTTCTTTTTGTTTTTTTTTTTTAAAAAGAAAGACTTAGGAACCTAGATAAATATTGTGTATAACCGAATATCATCATAATTTGCTGGAAATACGCTCCAACTGCAAATGAGCGTGGTATTACGTTTGTATAGAAATTCATCTGTCGCCGGCCTCTTAAGGTGATTGCTACGGGTTGTTCGTGGCCATTTTCCCGCTAGATGGCGCTGAAGTCAACATTTATTCATTTTTTTCAGTTTTATTTAGTTTTGAGTGTGATTGGAACAATATTATGTAACAGAAATAATAGAGCTGAAATGGGACATTCCGCTTTACCGAAATTAGTCAAATTAAAGCCTCAAAACCCATTTGATTCGCCATATTTCTTAGGACTAATATCCAACTCTGCTTACAGTATCGTTTACACACACATAGACATGAGCGACTACTTTAAAGTCAAGAGCATTTAGCAAAGTTAACCACTAGATGGCGTGAATTTAAAAGTTATTAGGCTGGACTCTAGTAGAAATTAGAATTAATTGTCTGGGGGGTAAGTTTATTCTAACGTCACGCGTTACAATTATAATATGAAATAAAAGGAGTCATGATTACATAATAAAAGGTGGTATTTCTGGGGTAAACTATTTAATTGATTTATTATTTTAAGAATCAAATGAATGTCAAGAATGCAATTTATGATAGTTTTATTTATATTACCTTATACATTATTTAAAACAACATATGTACCAACTAACAATAATTACAAGTATTTATAGTGACAATTTATGTCTTGCTTGATACATAACTGTTTACTAAAAAACAATCTTTTTCAAAATATTTAGTCCCAAGTCAAGTTTGAAGTAATTGAAAGTATATTATTATTTACAACAATTATACACCAGTACAAACGCAAGAAATTATAAATCATAAGAAAACAACAAATTTAAAACACAATTTAGAATGAGAGATTGCAACCAGGAAGGTGGAATATGTTTGATAATGTCCAAGCATCCATAATCACGTATGTTTTTCAGAAATCAGAAAAAGAGTCAATGTATTCATCACATTATGGACATAATGTTCATCATGATGAGCACACCATGATAACCAAAAAATATGATTGTAAACATTGATAATGTAGATTCTAAACAAACTACTATAAAAGTACAATTAAAACAAAAATCATTCAACATGTTGTTTTCACTCGTTCTGAAGTTCTTGTCTGGAAACCACCGCTACACAGTTGCTGCAAAAGAAAATTATTATATTTAGTATATTTTGGGTGTAACTTTTGATGTGGATGTTGAAGAACAATTTTCCAAAAGAAAAAATATCATCATCATCATCATTTCAGCCAATACATGTCCACTGTTGGACATAGGCCTCCCCCCAAGCGTTGCCACATCGAACGTTCCTGTGCGTCCCACATCCATCGGTTTCCATCGGTCCACCTTGTAGGAGGCCTTGCAACGCTGCGTCTTCCGGTACGCAGAAAAGAAAAAATATAATATAGACTAAAATTTATGAAAATTATGAAGTAAATTTAAAAAAAAAAGTTGTGTACCTTTGCGGTTCTTCCCGTCCATATGGGCTCGTTCGATCTTGGCAGAAGTTCCCAATCCGACCAGAACATGTATCCATATTCATAGTGCAGTGCAATCGTGTGAGGGCGTCGACGTCTTGGGCTCAGTCCGGATGGTTGGATAGCGAGCTCTCTCTCCACCTAGAGCGGGAGAAATTAACATATCTATACATTTTGCATTTTACTTGTAAACTAGTGTTATAATTTTCCATATTCATCAATTATATAGGTAAGATCCAACTTATACACATAATGATACATGAATAAACTTACCATTTGGCCTGCCAGCCAAATATCCGATTTCTTCATCAATAAAAAGACCTTACAGTTTTATTATACTGTTACATAAACATACTTTTTGCCACATTTTCATTTTGCTGTCCATATAACATATCTTTTGTACGTAATATTCTTTTTATAAAGAATATCCTTAAAATTGTATTGTTGTAAACCTGTAAAAGTAAGATAAAATAAATGTGTGTTATGAATATTTTTTAAAGATGCGTTGTCTGCATAGGTGTTTTACAAAATGCATAAATTACACATGCACATTTCTGATTACATTACCATTCCAAATTGACTGGCAGTCAGACGGTCACGCTTATGAGTAGGTAGTCTATAGTATACAAATCATTTTCATACTGCCCTACAGTAGACATTTCAATGAAAGCTACCTAAGTCTTCTGGTGTCTTTTGGAATTCTGCTAACCGTTCTTCACACCATATTCTCAATTTATTGTACATCATCAATAACAACGTCTCTCTACTCCTCAGCGTCACCGTGTAATCGAGAATGCACTTTTCTCTAGGTCTGACAAAAATACACAAAAACAAATACTATACAAGACGATATGTTACTTTTATAAACTCACAATTCGAATAAAATTGAATGAAATCATAAAACATAACCAAATCAAATTACAATGGAAATTGAATGCATTCTTCTCAAATAATAATACCATAGGTAATACAAGAATATTAGAAAATTACGTTCCAAATTACGTTCGAGATTACATTTTGCATTTTTTTTGTTCGCATTTTGAGAAAAATGTACCAGTAAAATGTTATTTACCCAAATGATTTTGATAAAATATTGATTGACAATTTAGAAAACAATAGCTAGTGGAGATAAATCCCTGCAGAACAACCATAAATAATAAATCATATTATTATTACATAATTATGTATACGTTTTGATGTAGATACCTGTAACGGAATGCACCGCATCCACGATGAGATCGGATCGCGATTTATAATGTAGGTACTAGGTACTAGGTAATGGTAGGTTTGTTTGTCCGTCTAATAATAATTGTTCGTCAATAACTATTTGTTTATGTACTTATCAGAAAAAGAATATGATAGGAAATATATATATATTATATCGACTTAAAACTTTTGTTTACAAATGATAGATAATATTTACATATTATATTGTCAAGTAAATAAAATTTTGTTTACTTGATATTATATTAACAATATCGATCGGTGATTTCAATTATGAGATGATTTTGGTTTATACCTAATAACCAGCTAAACTCATTGGCCGACTTGCTAATACCACCGAAAGATTGGTACTTTTAAAATAAAATTGCGTATTAGCAACCTGTACTACAATACCTTGCAATAATTATATTAAATTGTAATGAAATACATACAAGAAAATAATATTAGTTCAAATCAATGAAAATGCATACAATTCAAAATATACAAGCAATTCCGCGCGTAAAACCTATCACTGCACAAGCTAGCCTCGAGCTTCAAAAATATTTTAATTCAAGTCGACCGAAATCGAATCGAGCGAGGTTTGGCAATGGGTTTTTCTTAGAAATAGTAGGAAGAACGGCAACGCCGCATTTTGCCTATTACGAGTGACGATATTGTTGCCAGTAACAATTATTATAAGTAACGCTAACAATTTTTTGATGTCAACAAAGTTTTATGTTTTAATTTATGATAGATAAATAGATATGATAGTTTTACGTTATTCTAATGCTTTTTTTTTTAATGTAAACCATTATTATAAATTAAGTAATGATTTTTCAAATTTACAATATCGGTTGCACGCCATCTAGCGTTAAATATTAACCTATCGCAATCATGGCGGTATGAATTGGTTGTCAAGTCGCACTCACACTAGTAAACAAATTGTCAAATTTTGCCCGGTTTTCAAGACTGTTTTTCTCAATATATAATGCAAATTATTTACCAAAAAGTCAAATGCGTCAATATGTAATTGTAAAAAAGTGATAAAGTGATTCGTTTTGAGCAAAAAGTGTCTATGTACGGAGTATTTCTAATGCATTAAATGTATGAACAGGCCAGCGGAACAATCACCTTAAAAAATAAAGAATAAAAAAATCTTTTGTTCTAAGACATTTAATTTTTTTTTTCATACTTTGGTTCATTCGATTTTCATACAAAAATTAAAATATTTAAATTGAACGTTCTAAATGTTACGAAGTCTATGCGAAGCAAGCGATAGTACAATAGCGGAGGGAAACGGGGTTCGTGCGCGGGAGGTGTATGTGGGTACAGCAAAATGCAGAGTTGAAATGTGTTGGATAGAACAACGAAATCTTGAAGGTTTGTTTTGGTAAATGAAATAATATGTTTTGTAAAAAGTCATAGAACAAAAGTTGTTGTTTATGATGTTAGCGATACAGACCTGCAGGGCTGTTAGTGTTTTACCAATAACCCTGTACAATGCGTTCCAAGTAAGAATAGGATCGATTGTCATATTGCGATGTCACGTCATACTGTCAAATCGAAAAAATTGGGTACGGTGAGCAAAACAATTTTTGTTTTTTAGTAAAATTTATTTACGAATCGTGAACGAAAAAAGTTTAATCACCATCCAGTTGTCAATTTTGCTTAACTCTGCGTCACTGTATGAAGTGTCTGAATAATTGCAAATCGAAAAAGAAGGCGAACTGTTTCAGCCAATGAAAATAAGAAATAAAAGTTTTTTTTTTTAACTAATACTTACAAATACCGGCACGGATCTTGAGCGCTCGGCGTCAGAGTGGGGATCGCTTTGCGCATTCCATACATTGGCGAGCCAAGCGTCGTCGTTGTTAGATACATGATGCAGCGCAGAGAGCAAATCACGAGTGACGTAGATGACGCGATTGCGCGGCGAGCCAATTACTGACACTCCCCGCCCCCGCGTCTCACTTCGCACCACTAAAGAGACCGAATATTTGACTTCTGCGCAACTTGAAGCCAGCGCTCAAGATCTGTTCCGCTAATAGCAATTTATTTAGCTGATTTATTATTTAGCTGATTTATAATAAACAATAACGTTTTTACTTCACTTAGATTTAACTAAAACTTCACAATACAAAGCAAAAAAAAAAAACCTTAATTGATTCGCAAATAAGTTTTCTTTGCAGACGTAATTATAAAAAAATAAATTAATTAAATACCTAGTACCTGTACCTGGTACCTTGACGATGGCACTATCGGGGGCAGACCTGAAGAGGTTTTTCGGGACTTAGAGGCTCTAGTTCCTCGCCTCAAAGACCTGGGGCTAGAGGTGAATCCCTCGAAGTGCGAATTCTTTCCCTGTGGTTCTAAAGCTCGTACACACTTTTCTCGCTTTAACTCTTTTCTTCCTGGCCTCAAAGAACTTTCAAGCTCAGGCTTCAATCTCCTAGGTTCCCCAATTTTTCTTAGTGCAGTTCCTGAAGCCATTACTTCTCGGACTCAGCTCCTCCATTCTGCTCACGAGCGTCTTAAAGATCTTTCCGCGCACGTTGCGATTGTCCTGTTGCGCATGTGCTTCGCTCTCCCAAAAATCACATACCTGTTGCGGACCACCCCTACTTGGCTCTGTCCAGAGGAAGTTTCCTCGTTTGACAACGCCTTAAAATTGGTGGTGGAGTCTATTCTCAATGTCTCTCTAGATGAGCCCCAGTGGAGGCAGGCGGCTCTACCAATCCGATGTGGTGGTCTCGGGGTGCGGTGCACACGAGATGTGGGTCTGCCGGCTTTCTTGGCGTCTGCGCATGGGGTTGCCAGCCTAGTCACTGTATTACTCAATACTAATGGTGATGGGGGAAGCATGCCCTTTGTGTCTGATGCTATGTCAGCCTGGTTGACCCTCAACTCGGGTGCGACAATCCCTGAATCAGAACTGGTTCAGCGGGCGTGGGATGACATAGGGGTGAAGCGGGTTCAAGAGCAATTGTTAGAGGGTGCATTGGGAGTCGGTAAGGCCAGACTACGGGCAGTGTCGCAACCCGAGTCCGGGGCATGGTTGCAGGCGATTCCTTCGCCTCATTTGGGCACCCTCCTCGACGATGACTCTTTGCGTGTGGCGGTGGTTCTCCGCCTGGGCTGTAAGGTGTGCGAACCTCATACATGCACCTGCGGTTCCATGGTGGAAGCCGATGGCCATCACGCACTGAGCTGTCGTCGTTGCACAGGGAGGTTCCCTCGTCATCATGCCTTGAACGACATAGTCCGTAGGGCCCTTATATCGGCGAACGTCCCCTGCGTGCTTGAGCCTTTAGGTCTTAGCCGGTCTGATGGTAAGAGGCCGGATGGGCTGACTCTGGTGCCATGGAAAAACGGGAAGTGTCTAATCTGGGACGCAACTTGCGTCAGCACTGTCGCTGCCAGTCACCTGAGTCGCACCATGCACACTGCCTCTGCCGCCGCTGAAGACGCCTGCTCTAAGAAAAGGCTGAAGTACGCTTTCTTGGATCAGCTTTACCATTTTGTGCCGGTTGCTGTGGAGACTTTGGGCAGTTGGAGTACTGAGGCAAAGTGTTTTGTGGGGGATTTGGGCCGTAGGCTCGGGGAGGCAACGGGTGACTCCCGGTCCAGGTCGTTCTTGATGCAAAGGATGGCTATCGCTATTCAACGAGGTAATGCGGCGAGTGTCATGGGTACTTTTGCACCGGGATCGATCAGGGGCGGGTTATTTACAGACGTTTGACATTTCGTTTGATTTTATAACGTTATTTCTTTTGTATTTATGGTTTTTGACGTATTGTGTCTATAAACGATATTATTATTTATAATATTAAACTATTAATTATATCAAAATAAGATTAAATACCTAGTTTTATTTAATTTAACAATATTTTTTTTATTAATAAGTGAATATAATTATTTTCTTTGCAAATCATACTTTTCACTCAAGATTTGACACATCAAGATTATTGGCTTTCCTATTTTTAATTGGAATGCATAGTAAATTTTGGTTCCTGTATGGATATTTCTTTAGGCGCCCCTAGTCTTAATAATAAAATTTTCTTTTCACAGACATCTATCCGACCACCTATCGGAGCTGGTAGAAACGACTCTCACAGACTTGGAACAGTCAAAGTGCATCGCGATAGAAGACGACATGGACGTGCAGCCTCTCAACCTTGGCATGATCGCCTCTTACTACTACATTAACTATACTACCATAGGTAAGATACTATAGCTAACCGCCAGCCTTGGCCATTGTAAGCCAAAATATAATATTCCACACAACTATCACACGACGCCGTCTAGTCCCAAGCTAAGCAGAGCTTGTGTTATGGGTACTAGACAACTGATAAACATCACTACATAGTATAAAACAAAGTCCCTTTCTCTGTCCCTATGTCCCTTTGTATGCTTAAATCTTTGAAACTACGCAACGGATTTTGATGCGGTTTATTTTGATAGATAGAGTGATTCAAGAGGAAGGTTTATATGTATAATAACATCCATTAAATAGTGGAGAAGTACTGTTATTTTTGAAGGTTAATGTGATGTCGTAAATAATTAAATTTTTCCGCTTACATTGCAAACGCAGGCTGAAACCTACGAGTTTTATCAAAATAATGTACACATTGAAAAGGTCTACAGAAAAGTCCGTGATGGTATATGTCTATCTCTTATGGATAACCCACAATAACTTTTTTTTGTCATTTACTTTTACGACAAATAATGGCTAATTTTCGAAGCGATTTTAAACAATACAGCATTAATCCTTAACCAATTAAATACCTTGAATACATTGTTCATTTAATATAGATCTATATGGCCCTTTACACCGTATGATTTAAGTGAATATTTTCGAAGATATTACAGATTTAAAAATTGCGGGACGTAGCGTTTGCGGCGGTACCGGCCGGCCGCCCGGTGCGGCAAGAGCATTGCACTCGTGCGAAGCCGGGGCGGGTCGCTAGTACTTACATATTTTTAAATACAAACATATTATAGATAAATTACACCCAGACACAGAACAAATGATCATGCTCATCACACAAACATTTGTCCTGGGTGGGAATCGAACCCACGACCTCCGGCATAGCAGTCAGGGTCACTAACCACTAGACCAACAGGCCAGTCAAAAAAAAATATGCCATCGTATTGCTTTGTAGGACGACCATCATAGGGCATTATCGACCATCATAAGCTATTGTAGGCCAGTATAAGCCACTGTCGACAATCATGGGCCATTATAGGCCAGCTAAAGCCATTGTCGACCATCATGAGCCATTGTACCCCAGCATAAGCCACTGTCGTCCATAGTGAGCCATTGTAGACCAGTATTAGCCTCTGTCGACAGGTAGTAGTCGGCGTTGTGTACAAACTGCCTACAGGTCATTGGACTCGCTCAGCTGACGTTTTCTTAAAGAAATTAATTTCGTACATGCGTAAATTAATACGAGTTTTGAAGAAAATGTACTTTATTTTTTAATTTTATGTTTACAAATCGATAGTGTTTCATGTATTAAAACGATCAAAATTTAACGGTGTATAATTCCGATGGAAGCGAGACGCATGGGTTCGGGCATTATGGCGACACTTGGGGGAGGCCTATTGCCAACAGTGGACGTCTTTCGGCTGAAATGATGTTAGATAATTTTCTACTTTCACTGTGAACCAGCCCACAGAAGCTAGCTATAAAAATCAATCACTCTTGTACCAGACACCTACAGGCAGCATGAACGACCGCGCTCATAGATCACTAAGGCGCGCGCGCCGTCGGCGTGTGTTCATATGTAGTTACAAAACTATGTACCGAGTAAACCGAAGTGGCGATAGCAGCGACACATTTTGATACCACGGCGGACCCGCGCACTAGCTCGTTTGCGATTGATCCGGTATTATTCTAAGGGTTTTGTGTCAAATCAAAATTGTATTTAAAGGCTGAGCAAATCATCAAATACTCATTCTGTTCCAAGCTCCCACTTGTGTTTCAATTATTACTTACCTACCTTTGAGCAAATCATCAAATACTCATTCTGTTCCCAGCTCCCACTTGTGTTTCAATTATTACTTACCTACCTTTGAGCAAATCATCAAATACTCATTCTGTTCCCAGCTCCCACTTGTGTTTCAATTATTACTTACCTACCTTTGGTAAACTCTAATACAAAATTTTGTTCCAGAACTGTTCAGTCTGTCCCTTACGAACAAGACGAAGATCCGCGGCCTGCTGGAGATCATATCCTCGGCTGCGGAGTACTCCGAGCTCTGCATCAGACATCGCGAGGAGAACATCATCAAGGCGTTGGCTGCCAAGTAAGTTATAAGTTATCAATTTTTTCTGCCCACCTAACTTAGCATTTTGACCGTTACATGTTTGCTGTTTGGACTTGAAAAGAGATTTTAACCCTTGAATTTGTTTCGGTGTTTCTTCTCAGGGTAGTCAGCTAGGAAACACCGGCCTCGTCTCCTATTTGCAAAATAAATATCATTTGTCAAAAGGATCATATTTTTTAGCTTATATTGTGTCTCCGGAAAGGCTTCCCCCTTCCTCCAAACTCCCTGTCTAGCTAGGCCTAACTCTCTCAACCCGAACCAAGCATACCGGGTGTCGAGGAAGGGCGGACAGCGCCCTCTTCCAACCGTCCCATAAAGCTCCAAGGTCGGTGGATCAGAAGGAGGCATCCTTCGCCCAAAATAAAAAAAAGACGTGTGGCACTCGGGGAATGCCGCGGTAAAGCTATTGCATAGCATTTTTATCAACTTATGCAATTTTATTTATGCAGTATTTTTTTTCCTTTGTTTTTTTTCTTTGATATTAATTGAAGTTACACTTTCACATATTGAATTAAATTTTGATTGATTGTTCACTCATTTGTTTTCTTATCGGTCACCACGTTCAAAAAACAAATGACCCTCCACTCATTTGTTTTTTAGATTTGATAGGTTATTTTCGTACATGAATTTCTGGATTCGGTCTCCACGCTCAAGGCTCGCGATAGAAGCTATGCAATAGCTTAAAAAAGGATTTGACTTTCCCCATTTATGCATTGGAATCGTTAATTGTTACTCCACCTGCGTTCTTATAAAATACCCAAAGCACAGAGCGACCCGAGTTGCAGGTGCAGGCTGATATGCGTTTTGCCGCGTCGAAATGTCACAACATTTGTTGAGCGGCTCGGCCAGGTAGATAGCGTTGTGGGTAGCGAACATCGCCGGTCTTGTGGTTCATGAACTGGATATCCAGTGGATCCGTCATTCAACTTTTAACATCTTTCTTTCTTTCCGCAGAGTACCACACAAGCCGTCAGCGCCATCTGGCGGCAGCGTGAAGTACAACGACCCGCACGTGAAAGCGCACGTACTGCTACAAGCTCATCTCTCCAGGATGCAGCTTCCCGCTGAGCTGCAGGCGGACACCGCGCTTGTACTAGCTAAGGTAATGTAATGGCTTGACACAAAAACCTGGTCGACCATCATGTGTCATTGTCGACCATCATGGCCCATTGTCGACCATCATGGCCCATTGTCGACCATCATGACCCATTGTCGACCATCATACGTACATTTCACATGCTGTTATAAAAATCTGACGGTCATCATGGGCCATTGTCGAACATCATGGGCGATTGTCGAACATTATGCATGGGCCATTGTCGATCATTGTGAGGTCGACAATGTGTCGACCATCCTGGGCCATTGTCAACCATCGTAGGCCATTCTCGATCATCATAGCCCGTTGTCGACCATCATGGGCTGGTGTCAACACCATCATGGATCAAAATTGGCCATTTTCGGGCATTATTGCCAGCACGGGCCATTGTTTGCTTACCAACGAACAGCATCATCTTTTACTCAGACGGTTTTATCAACTCAAAAATGTTTTCCCTCCAGGCCATCCGTCTCATCTGCGCGTGCGTGGATGTGGTGTCCAGCAGCGGCTGGCTGTCCCCGGCCGTGGCCGCCATGGAGCTGGCGCAGATGGTGACGCAGGCCATGTGGGCCAAGGACTCCTACCTGAGGCAGCTGCCGCACTTCACTGCCGACCTGGTGCAGCGCTGCTCCGAGAAGGTGACGAAATTACGTAAACTGTGTTTCTAGAGTGGGCCAATGTCGCCCATCATGGCCCATTGTCGACCATCACAGGTCATTTTCGTCCATCATGGGCTAGAATGAACCATTCCCGGCTACCACTATCACCCAGTATGGGTCATTGTATACATCGGTTCTGGCATGAACGTGGTTTCCTAGACTAGACCATGTACCTTCCGTCCTGCATCACGTGCCCTGCTACCTGCTCACGTAGGGACCTAATGACAACATCAGCTGACGGTATCGCCTGGGCCAAGCAAGGAATTTAGTTTTGCCATGAATGACTGCCTATCAGACCTTCAGAACCCAGTTACTGGGCACCGCGATAGAAGGCAAATGAAACTAGCAAATTTTTCTATGCGCCAACAGGGCGTGGAGACGGTGTTCGACGTGATGGAGCTGGAGGACAACGCGCGCGCCAAGCTGCTGCAGCTGTCGCCCACCGAGATGGCCGACGTGGCGCGCTTCTGTAACAGATACCCCAACGTTGAACTTACTTATGAGGTCAGTTTTATAGAAACTACTAGCTTTTGCCCGCGCGGCTTCGCTCCCGCTCTTCCCTACTTCAGCCTACTATACCCTAATCTACCCTACTCTACCCTACTCTACCCTACTCTACCCTACCCTACTCTACTCTACCCTACCCTACTCTAACCTACCCTACTCTACTCTACCCTACTCTACCCTACCCTACTCTACTCTACCCTACTCTACCCTACTCTAACCTACCCTACTCTACTCTACCCTACTCTACCCTACCCTACTCTACTCTACCCTACTCTACCCTCCTCTACTCTACCCTACTCTACTCTACCCTACTCTACCCTACCCTACTCTACCCTACTCTACCCCTGACGTTTCATGTCAAGTCACACGGGAACGCTGTCGAACGGAATAAAAAGTATCTTATGTCCGTCTCCTGGCTCTAAGCTACCTCCCTACCAATTTTCACCGAAATCTGTTCTGCCGTTTTTGAGTTATAAGTGGTGTAACTAACACGACTTTCTTTTATATATATAGATATAATTAAAGATGTTATAAGATATTAAAAGATTTGACTGGCTGTTGTTATAAGATATTAAAAGATTTGACTGGCTGTTGGTCTAGTGGTCAGTGACCCTGACTACTGTGCCAGAGGTCGTGGGTTTGATTCCCACCCAGGACAACAGTTTGTGTGATGAGCATAATCATTTGTTCTGTGTCTGGGTGTAATTTATCTATAATACTAGGCTTCGCCCCGCTCTTCCCTACTTCAGCCTACTATACCCTACTCTACCCTACCCTACTCTACTCTACTCTACCCTACTCTACCCTACCCTACTCTACTCTACTCTACTCTACCCTACTCTAACCTACTCTATTAACCTACTCAATTTAGCTTCACTTTTCTTGAACTGACCGACGTTTGACTATTCAAAAGTGCCTGTAAATGGTCTATTTGAAATAAATGCTTTGATTTGATTAGATCTACCCTACTCTACCCTACTCTACCCTACTCTAACCTACTCTAACCTACTCTACCCTACTCTAACCTACTCTACCCTACTCTAACCTACTCTACCCTACTCTACCATCTTATGTCCGTCTCCTGGCTCTAAGCTATCTCTCTACCAATTTTCACCCAAATCTGTTCTGCCGTTCTTGAGTTATAAGTGGTGTAACTAACACGACTTTCTTTTATATATATAGATGTATGTATTTAGAAATATATAAATATGTTTATCAGTTGTCTAGTAGCCAGTACCCATAACACAAGCTCTGCTTAGCTTGGGACTAGACGGCGTTGTGTGATAGTTGTGGAATATTATTTAAAAAAAAATACATTATAATAAGGCCACTGTCAATGGATACAAGCGGCAATAAAACGACGTAAATACAAAACGCTTCAGCGTTATAATATTAGTACAGACTAGCTGTGCCCGCGACTTCGTTTGCTTGGACTACAGGATATTGAATTTATTTATTTATTTATTTAGCCTTTATGCAACAAAAAGTACATAGGCGGACTTAATGCCTTAGGCATGAATCTATTTTTTCTAAAATAAAAGTAGCTTAAGTTACTCCTTATTACGTCAGCTACCGGCCTAAATAGTCCCGTCAAAATCGGTCCAGCCATTTCAGAGATTAGCCCGGAACAAACAGACAGGTAGACAAACTCCTTTAAGTTCCGTTCTTGTTACGTCGCTTCCGCGGACAGGTGCCACAGAACAGCACAAAGTGAATTAGTGCAGTGGAAGTGCTACTAACTTAGTCATAAGTCTTATTTACTAACAATACACTGTATTTACTTTATGTTAGTCTGTAAGGTAGTCTGTATTTATTTTCAGGCATCTTAGCCCATAGACACATAGTCTATGGGCTAAGATGCCTGACAATAAATGATTTTATAAGGGTTTGCTCAGTAGACGAAACTGAACCACCTACCATAATTTTATTTTTCAGGAAACGAAAAAAAAAATCCGCCTAACCATACAAAATTATTAATTTGATTGGACAGTTTGTTTGGAGAGGCTGAATTTTATTTTCGTTTCCTGAAAAATTTTTATGGTTGGTGGTTCAGTTTCGTCTACTGAGCAAGCCCTTAAAGTTTGTGGAGGGCTGTCCCTTACACTATTTATATTCATATGCATGTAGCATTATATCAATATTACAAACAGACACTCCAATTTTATTTATATTAAATAATAATTTGATATTTCCGCAGGTTAAAAACGAGCGTCACCTTCGCGCCGGCAAACCCATCGTGGTCGAAGTGTCGCTGGAGCGAGAGGACGACATCGTCGGGCCGGTCATCGCACCATTCTTCCCGCAGGTTAGAAAAAACAAATTTCCGCAACCCAGTGATTGTTAGCGGTGGAAAGGAAAGAAAGAAAGAAAAAGTGTTTATTTCCGGCAAACGTGGCGTATATACCTTAAAATAAAACAAATAACAAATTCGACTAAAGTAGCACGTACAGTTGCCATCACGGATCTTGAACACTTGCGCAGAAGTCAAATATTCGGTCTCTTTAGTGGTGCGAAGTGCGACGCGGGGGCGGGGAGTGTCAGTGATTGGCTGGCCGCGCCATCGCGTCATAGACGTCACTCCTCATTCGTTCACTGCGTTGCTGCATGTATCTAACAACGAAGACGATTGGCTCGCCAATGTATGGAATGCGCAAAGCGATCCCCACTCTGATACCGAGCGCTCAAGATCCGTGATGGCAACTGTAAGTAGGATGTGCGTCATGTCGGTGGGCGTTTCAACAACTGACACTTTTCAAAGACCGTTTTCTGTTCTGAAACGTAACAACTGTTTTCCATCCAGCAAATAGTCTTCGTTGCACAGTCCAGTCTTCGAATTACTGTATGCGAATTGTTATCTTACTGCTAAGAAAACAGGGTCGAGAATCCATTGATTCAACTATCACACTCGTCGCGTCGTTGTTTCAAAAACAATAGTTTCCGTCTTCAAATCAGTCGTGACGAGGACCGTTTTTAACAACCGTTTCTGACGTCACAAGAACGGTTGCGTTTCGTCGTTCAAAAATTCGACAGCGACGCACCACTAGTGATTGTGTTGGCAAGATTAGAATCAAAGTTTTGAACTTCGTAACGACTGTCAAAGATCAAAAATGGCAGCCGGGATAACGTTATTTCCGAAGCACAGAGGTCTTCGGAAATAAAGTCTCAGTATTAAGGCCCAAGCGCCCGAAAAGTGCTTTAAAACAATGACTTTCTGAAGCCTACTCCTCGGTAACGGCCGGGTTAATAGGTTTGAAAAAAATATATGTTTATTATAGATGCATGAACAACATCAACATCAACATTTGATTTTTTCGTGCGATTAATACTTTTGTCTAAAAAAAAATATTACATACAACAACATCACATTCGCAACTTTTCCCTACTCCTACGAATCGGCTTGGATCTTTATAAACGTTTTTACACATAAAAATTGGTGGTTAAATATTCATCAAAGTGAACATTGCATATGTAAATCAATCAATATTTCGTAAAGAAAAGGGATTTAAAAGTCAGCGGGGCTCTGTCCGGGCGCAGCTGGCCGCAAACAAATGTACAGATAGTCGTACTGTCGCCTAGACGGGTACGAAAGTAGTGACCATTTAATTTCGGCCAGATGGTTTAAGGGACTGTAAACCTTAACCCATCTGCAAGCAGTCCTCAGACCAGACTATTTGCCGTTAATTTTAACTCATCTTTTTTATTATTCCAGAAACGTGAAGAAGGCTGGTGGGTGGTCATAGGTGATCCTAAGAGCAACACGCTGCTCTCCATCAAGAGGGTGTCACTCGCTCGCAGTGCGAAGGTAAGATACTACAATATGTTATCTTGACTCGTACGGTTTTTATTACTAAAGTCTACTGTCTATTAAGTTTTTTTTTTTTTTATAATGTATAGGCTCGCGTTTGACCACAATCTCACCGGATGGTAAGCGATGATGTGGCCGACGATGGAGCACGCTTGCCTAGAAGCAATCTATTCACTCTTAACTTAAAGACCCCTAGGTTATAGCTATCAGGAAACACAGACTCCGGCTGGGTGTTCTGTTAGACGACCTAATGTCAATGTAGCGCTGTAGCGAACTTTTGTCTTAACTTTTCAATCATCATCATCAGCCTTTTTAATGTCCCCACTGCTGGGACTCAGGCCTCCTCTCTAGGAGAGGGAATGGGCCGTCGTAATCCATAACGCGGGCCCAGTGCGGGTTGGTGGATGTCACATGTCTTCGAATTTTCGGTTCTAGGACATGCCGGTTTCCTCACTATGTTTTCCTTCACCGTTTTGAGAGCAGTGGTGATGAAATAAATTACACAAAGTAACGCGCCTGGTTGGGTTCGAACCCGCGACCTACAGCTCGTAAGTCGGGGCCGTTACCACTCGGTCATCACTGCTCTTAAAACTTTTCAGTATTTAATAAACAGTTTCCATGAAAGGGCTATCACTGGAGTATAATAATAATATTCCACAACTATCACACAACGCCGTCTAGTCCCAAGCTAAGCAGAGCTTGTGTTATGGCTACTAGACAACTGATAAACATACTTATATACTTCTAAATTCATTGCATATTATAGATAAATTACAGCCAGACACAACAAATGATCATGCTCATCACAGAAACGGACAAATTCCTGGGTGGGAATCGAACCCACGACCTCTGACATAGCAGTCAGGGTCACTAACCACTAGACCAACAGGCCTGTCTGTATAAGTCGATGAATAATAAAATCTAATCTATTCTGCCCTCCCGCAGGTTCGTTTGGACTTCGTATGCGGTAGTTCAGGTCGCCACACCTATACCCTATACTTCATGTCTGATGCATATTTGGGAGCCGACCAAGAGTACAAGTTCACGGCGGAAGTCGCTGAAGCTGCCTCCGACTCCAGCGACTCGGAATAGACTTCGACTTTCAAGACTTGCGACATGATTTTGGGCATTAGAGAAGGAAATAAAAGATATGTTGTTAAGGAGAATAAATGATAAATTTTAATTGAATGTTTTATTTTTAACTTCTACCTAGCTTTTGCACGCGGCTTCGGTTCCGTCAACTTCTCTATTCTACCCTACTCAACTCTACAGTACAATTCACGAACGATGGCGGCCGTAAAGTTAGCCTTTGCGAACGTTTGCGCATACTACACTCTTCTCGCACACGCACGTCGCCATTTGGTTTCTAAAACACGTTACTGCGAGCCTTCTGCGCAAACTACAAACAACAAAACACGGCCGCCATCATTCGTGAATTGTACTGTACTACCCTAGGGAGTGTTCAAGTACTACGTAACGCAATTTTTGAAGATTTTAGACCTTCCCTCCCCACATGTAACGCACCGTAACGTTTTTCTGTACCCCTCTCTCCCCCTCCCTAAACGTTACGTAACATTTAAATGACCATTTAAAGTCTCAATTATGTTAACGATAGGTTTGCCAACTTAGGAAACAAAAATAAAAGTAACGTACAATACTATTGAAGGTTTCCCCATAAACGAAAAGGGTTGCTGATTTGGAAGATTCTGATTCACTAGCTTTTTTATTAAAATTAAAATAAAATGTTACATACGTAAAACGTTGTTTAAATACAAAATGTAACGCACCGTAACGTTTTACAAGGCCCTCCGCCCCCCAAATTGCGTTACGTAATATTTGAATGCTCCCCTACCTAGTTACCTACCCTACTGTACGCTATCTACCCTACGCACCTAATTACCCTGCAACGTTCCCTGTATGCTAGCGAACAAATTAAAAAAAAAAAAAAGCTATTGCATAGCTTCTATCGCGGGCCTTGAGCGTGGAGACCGAATCCAGAAATTCCGTAACGAAAATAACCTAACACCTCCCACTCATTTGTTTTCTTATCGGTCACCACGCTCAAAAAGTGTAACTTCAATTAATATCAAACAAAAAAAATACTGCATAAATAAATAATTATAATTGCATAAGTTGATAAAAAATGCTATGCAATAGCTTTACCGCGGCAGTCCCCGAGTGCCACACGTCTTTTTTATTCAAATGACTCCAGTCGTTCTTCCGACTTAAAAAGGAGGTTTTATATATATATTTTTTAATTGATATTAACTAGTGCTTGACTGCGATCCCACCTGATGGTAAGTAGCGATGCAATCTTTGATGGTGAGGCGCACTAGTTTATTAAGAGCCTATTCACTCTAGCCTTGAAGACGCCCAAATTATAATCGGACGGGAAGACCGCAGCAGGCAGATTGTTCCAGTTCTTCGACGTACGCGGTATAAACGACGAGGCGAAACGCTTAGTCCGGACCGTAGAGGTTACAACAACGTAAGGGTGAATATTCGCCGTATGTCGTTTATTTGGCTGTATTTATCTTTTTAGGGTTCCGTACCTCAAAAGGAAAAAAACGGAACCCTTATAGGATCACTTTGTTGTCTGTCCGTCCGTTCGTCTGTCTGTCAAGACTCTTTATCTCGACAACACGTGGAGGTATCGAGTTGAAATTAACACCATATACTCAGGTCTTCAGTCCCTTCAAGCTGTGAAAAAAACAAAAAAAGAAACGACCTATCTGTTTATATCACAAAAAAAAAACGTATATTTCGATACTCTCAAAGATCAAAATTCATAGGGTACTTCCCGTTGATCCAGAATCCTGAAATTTGGCACAAAGCGAGGTTTTATAGCACAGGTAGAAATAAATCTAATAACAAAGCTATAGGCCCATTAAAGTTACGTGTGACGTCACCCCGTGCGAAAAAATGCAGCACGGCGTGACGAAGTTACGTGTAAAACTTTAATGGGCTATAACTTTGTCATTTTTGGTTTAATTTACAAATAAAAAAACACGTGACCCTTATTTTTGAATAATCTAAAAGATGGACTAATTACATTTTTACGGCAACTAGCCGATATTGAAATTTTCTTTTCGATTAGAAGAGTATACCTCCAAGTTCATATTATGGAATGCAGTATCTCACTGCAATATGACTGTTAGGTCATGTCAATAAATTAGAATTAAGTTATACTGACCAAACAGGAAAATGATAAAAATTACTGCACTAACTAGTTTTTAAATCGGTTGACTAATACAAGGCTTTAATACTTAGTAACACAGAACTATTTCAGTACATCAACACGGTCGGTGCTAACTCGTTAACTAATTGTAAGAGTGTCCCATCTTAGGTATCAACATGTGTTATAAGTTTTCTTTTAGTGTTTTAATATTGTTTGTGGTTAGTGTTCTGAGTGTGCAGTCTTCATTCGACAAATTAGAAGGTTTGTGATAATTCCTTGAACATCTGGCCGGAGTTCTATCCCAAAATAGATAGATACAGAAGACAATCTCATGTATGTACTTCACTTTTTATATCTACGCTCAGTGGACGCACACTAATGAGCGTTTGAGCCGGAACTGTTCGACGAGCGGGCCGAGGCGCTCCGAGATATCGTGTCCGTGAGCGGTGTATATGTGTGCGTTGTGAGAGCGCGCTTTGTATGTAGATTGATTTCTGTACCTATATATATTTTGTGGTTATATATATACATATTAATTCGTACTGTCACCTGCTGACTAATAAAACCATTTTTTTTTGTGAAATATTGATTGATTTACAAATGCTATGTACATTCTGAAGAACATACTATCATGACGAGTCATTATGTTCTTACGCGAATACACTATAGATTTAAACACATTCCTCAGAGCACGAAAACGCCTTTGTGGCCATTACCATTCCCATTTTCTTCTGTTACTAAGCAATTTTTTTGTAGGGAAAACAAGCGGAAAATAAAAAAAATTTTTAGACAGAGGATTTTTTCGTGCAGTCAATAATACAAAAATGAATCGCTAAATGTGTTGCTAAGCGCTAATCTCAAGAACATTTAAGGTGAGGATCTTGGTCCTCACCTTCACCAACTCTTGAGTTGAACCCAGAGGTACGCCCATCTTTATTAAAGATCCTGAAGACGTCACTCCATTAACGGTTACTTTTTGCTGCCGGTAAGATGGATAAGAAAAAGATTAGCAGCTTGTCCAGGAATTTCGTAATGGTGTAATTTACAAATCAGAGTATTATGGACAACGCATCCAAATGCTTTTGAAAGGTCACAGTATATGCTAATTGCTTTCTGGGACTTCAAAATGATTCCAAAATATGACAAAAGTTTCATTTCTGTATCTGTCGTTGACCTTCCTTTCGTGAAGCCAAACTGAGGATTGTAAAATCTTATTTGAATTAAAATGAGATAACACACAAAAAAGCGGTGTAGACGGATTACTCTTACTACCCTAAAAAGAAATCGTGTATCTTGGTATGGTCATGCGAAGAGGAGGGATGAAAAACATGTTACAAAAGAGTTAAGAGTTTATACATGTGGATGGATTGTGTGAGGAGTGATATGAAAAGGAGTTAGTGATGGCTTGACGGGTTACAGAACGGAAGAAAAAAGCGTTGCGCCAAATCCAAGTAAGATGGGATAAGGGCAGAAAGAAGAAAACAACCCAATTTAAAAATGATGCACTTAAAAATACTGAACTTTTTTTTCAATTGTTGAGAAAAGGCTAGATACTGATGGTTATGATTTTGATGTATGTATCTTTGTATCTCCAGGAGAACCGTGCGAGTCAGAGGGAGTAGCGGGGAAGTGCGCACACATATACAAGTGCCTATCAGCATTCCTAGACGTGAAGAAGAGAATACATCCAACGGTATGGCTTAATGTTTACTAACATGTACAAATAGCGGCACGAATCTTGAGCGCTCGTCGAAAGAGTCAGGATCAATTTGCGCATCGTACACATAGTCGAGCCAACCACTGTAACTACAAACATGTACTCCCAGCTCCCGCGTCTCACTTCATACCACTAAAGAGACCCAATACTTAACTTCTCATTCAAGTCTGCGGGATTTCAAGTTCAAGTCAGCGCTCAAGGTCCGTGCCGGTTTTTTTATTGTACACAGGCGTAGGCGAAATGGGTCCACGCCCGCGGCCTCGCATCCAGAGGAACTTCACATAAGCGAGGGCTCTTTTAGAACGAGGGTTTATATAATTGATAGTCCACGCTACGCCTCTGATTACACAGGAGGCCAACCACTGCTCTCAAAACGGTAAACAAAAACATCGTGAGGAAACCGGCATGTCCTAGAACCTAAAAATCGAAGACGTGCGACATCCATCAGTCCGCACTAGGCCCGCGTAAACACGGAACAGATTGTTCCGTGCGCGTGGATTACGGGCCATTCCATCTAGAGAGGAGGCCTGAGTTCCAAGAGTGTTAACATTATAAACCGACTATGCTACACAAGGAGTAAACACATTGGCTCGTTACATCACCGGCAGTAAGAATCAATACGTGTGCCTTAATCAAACTGTCTACTGTCACTGCCCGTGTACTCGAGACAAGTATACAATCACTACACGTACTCAAGCTTAGGGCCTGCGCACATTGCGCCGTTGCACATCAGGCAACGGCGTTATCGCCGCCGCCGCCGCCGCCGGGATTCTGATCCCGATTTCCGGCCACCGTAGGCGCAGGCTTACAGACAGTGAGCAATGGGTAGCTCGCTGTCCGGCCGTCCGGTAACTGTCCAGACCAAGTTGAAGTCGTCGACGGCGCGCACTGTTCCCGCGCGCCTCAAGGAGTTGTCAGCAACAGCAGGGACCCAGCCGGGTCGAAGCCTACTGGGGCCAGGGTTATCCGAAAGGGCGCTCGAGCCCCGGTATGAAGGCTAGAAGGAACGGGGTGGGTCTTTTAGTCAGTAAGAGTCTGACACTATCCCCCGCTCTGCCCAAGGGCGGGGGATGTCAATGCATGATTTATTCCCACCATAAAAAAGGGCCTGCTCACATTTGAGACAAGACTGTCTTAGACAGACTTGTCTACGACGTCATAGACTTGTCTGCAACAAGATTGTTGTCTATGACACGGCGCACACCATCAAGACAAAATAGTCTAGCGGCGTACGGCCAGTGTTGCAAACTTAGCGGATTTTCGACTAAAATTGGTGGTTTTAACCCCCCATTTAGTTGCGAAATATTGGTTTTAGTGGCTAGCGAGTTTTCCGTGTTTTAGTAAAAATCAATTTCTTACTAAAAACGTGATCACTCGGGTGTAAACCAACACCTTAGAATCCATAATTGTCAATCTGATACTGACGATGATGGTGCAAACAAAAGCGAGTCCGTATCGTCAATGAAAAAAATATTTAAATATGTAAATTCGGACACTGTCCGAATCGTCAGTAAGTCTCCGCATCGAAGCAAATAAATAGGGACCCCTAAATAAGTAATTTATTTTTTCAGATATGCTCATTCCAAGGACGAGAGCCAATTGTTTGCTGCACCGATTGTGAATTAGTCACTGATGCAAGGTATTTTTAGAGCTATTTCTGTCTTTCATTAAACCCCAAGCGCACGCCGGCGTTCGCGCATTTATTGTCTTACTATTGTTATCTGTATGTGTTATCTTTAGAGAAAGATTGACTAAGAAAGTTATTTAGTGTACCTACGGGGTTTTTTATCAGGTTATTTAAATAAAACGACCAAAACGGGTACCACACCTTATATAGTAGGAATAAATAAATTATATACTAGCACTTACTGAGATGTTGCTTGCACCGAAAACCGGCACGAAAAGAGAGCCATGACAGCGTGGCGTGATCTTTTATAATCTCTTGTAACTGTCAAAAGCGCCACGCTGTCAAGTTGCAGTTCGTTAAAGTTGTCAGTGCAAAAAAAATACATTTAATGTTGCTAATACAGAAAATAATCATAGTGTATGAAACATTATCATAAGAATCGCTAACACTATTGTGTCTCAAATTGACGGTATCTGAAAGGTTTAACCATAGTAAAAAAACTTTACACAAAAAAAAATAAACAACCGACTTCAATGTACAAAAAAAAACCGGCCAAGAGCGTGTCGGGCCACGCTCAGTGTAGGGTTCCGTAGTGTCTCGTCCGTCACAATAAGTGTACCCATTTATGATACGATATACGATTATACTACCAACTTAGTCCAGAAATTATTTTGTAGAACCCTTTTGTCTTTTTTGCACAAAAACTGTTCTTTCCATCAAGTTCAAAATAATTTTCCTAGAAAGTCCTTATAAAGTTCTAAAATATGAAAAAAATCTGAAAAGTAGAACTTTATAAAGACTTTCTAGGAAAATCATTTTGAACTTGATGGAAAGAACAGTTTTTGTACAAAAAGACAAAAAGTTTGTACAAAATAATTTCTGGACTAAGTTTGTAGTATAATCGTATGCAAGCATTTTTTTAAACTCATAAGTGGGTACGCCTATTGTGACGGACGGGAAACTACGGAACCCTACACTGAGCGTGGCCCGACACGCTCTTGGCTGGTTTTTTATATAATCACTAGTGTCTACATGTTGTTACTACGTGTGTGTATCGATGGCTTAGAGTGAATACCTCGTAATTGTGAAATACGTAACTTTTCAGGAGGCATAAAAAACTAAATACGACTTTTATCATCGTGTAATTTTAATGTGCTTATACATGTTTCATTCTAATATTTAAAACTATTGGTTTATTTCAAACGCTTGCTTCTCTTGTTTTTAATTTTTTTCCGCTTGTTTTGCTGCGCCGTCGCGAGCTAATCTCACCAAACTGACTTGAGCAAGATATGCATGTAATATCGTAGATGGCGCTACAAGTGTATCGAATCAAAATTTTGCGTCATACAAGATCGTGCGTTACGAGCTGTTCTTTTCAGTAATGAAATAAAATAAAAGTACCTAAAATTGCATATCAAAGGTTTTTACTCTAAGCCATCAGTATGTTAAATAAAATAGTTTTCTTTCTTTCTAAAATATAAATATATGTTTGTGTAACTTGTGGATTTTTGAGTGTGTAATTTTTTTTTTTTTCAGAAAAGCAATAATTGGCAAAGATGGAACAGTATTCTATAAGAGTAGTCAAAAGGCGGAAAATAGTAAGTTCATACTTTTGATAAAACTACCAGCTGACATCTGCAAGTCACTGGAAAAGTGTTTATAATTGTTTTTTACAAGATTTAATTTAATGTGTAGTTGTAACAACATGTGTTGTGTTGTTGTTGTGTATGTGTGTGTGTGTGTGTGTGTGTTGTGTGTTGTTGTGTTTAATGTATGTTGTTGTGCTGTTATATTATTGTATTACACATTGTTACTTGTGCATCCGATTCATTTTCTGCCTCCGCAAATACGACCATGTGTCGGAGTTTCGGATCAGATTGAAGTGGTTGCTGATTCGGCGTCGGCGTGATACCCATATTCTATCTCTCCTTTACACTATCCTGCACAACCCTAATCCTCCACAATACCCCCGTGAACGCTTTGAGTACTTCGTCCGGAGGGGTAAACCCTGTCGCACTGCCAATCCTCTTCTTCTTCTTACCCTTTTTTTATGGTGGGAAAAAAATCATGCATTGACATCCCCCGCTCTTGGGCGGAGCGGGAGATAGTGTCAGACTCTTACTGACTAAAAGACCCACCCTGTTCCTTCTAGCCTTCATACCGGGGCTTGAGCGCCCTTTCGGATAACCCTGGCCCCAGTAGGCTTCGACCCGGCTAGGTCCCTGCTGTTGCTGACAACTCCTTGAGGCGCGCGGGAACAGTGCGCGCCGTCGACGACTTGGGTTCTTCTTACCCAGTTTCACACTTCTAGCCGTTCTGAAGGCTCATTTTCTGTCACTGCAATGATATGGATGTAATTTTTTTTAAATTCTTTCAGAATGCATGGACCTCTTGGCCCTCCTGCCAGACACCTGCGAGACGGGAGGCATGTCAGTGTCTTGGAAAAGAGATGACCAGGAAAAATGCAAGAGGTTCATCAGGAAAGGCTACCTGGGTAAGAAGAGAAAGGGGTTTTCTACCGTCGTGGTCGGAGGCACAGACGCGAAGAGGTACAACTTCACACATATGGTAAGAATAGTTATTTTAAGGCTTTATGGCGTCCGATTTCCGGCCACCGTAGGCGCGGGCTTGCGGACAGTGAGCAATGGGTAGCTCACTGTCCGGCCGTCCGGTAACTGTGCGGACCAAGCCCAAGTCGTCGACGGCGCGCACTGTTCCCGTGCGCCTCAAGGAGTTGTCAGCAACAGTAGGGACCCAGCCGGGTCGAAGCCTACTGGGGGCCAGGGTTATCCGAAAGGGCGCTCGAGCCCCGGTATGAAGGCTTGAAGGAACGGGATGGGTTTTTTAGTCAGTAAGAGTCTGACACTATCTCCCGCTCCGCCCAAGAGCGGGGGTTGTCATAAGATGATTTTTCCCATCGAAAAAAAAAAAAAGAAGAAAAGCCTACTGGGGCCAGGGTTATCCGAAAGGGAACTCGAGCCCCGGTATGAAGGCTTGAAGGAACAGGGTGGGTCGTTTAGTCACTGAGAGTCTGACACTATCCCCCGCTCCGCCCAAGAGCGGGGTTGGTGTAAAAAAAAGGTTAGTGTCGTCATATCCAGGGTTATTTGTAAAACACTAACAACCTTCAGGACTGTATTACTAACATCATAAACAACAACTTTTCAATAGAATACAATATATTTTATTGTAAAACATGAGTATTTAAACATCATACTCGTAATATAAGCATTATAATATATGCGATGTCTTAATTCATTAAACCCCCAGTGAACGGGCGCGTTTGCGCACCTATTGTCTTTCTATTGTGTCTGTAATTTGCACGATTGAAAAGTTAAAATAACGGGCAGATCTGCATGTTTTGCCATTTATGGCGTACAAAAACAACACATTTGGTTTTGAATAAACCACAAAAGATTTGAGTCTAGACTTAGTTAACAATAAATTTTTTCATCATAATACTTAGATATCTACAAAACATAATACATTGACCAAAAACAAACTTTCAAGATTTCGTTGTTCTATGTAACACATTTCAACACTGTAACTTGCCATACCTACCTATGTATTTCTGTATGACGCGATGCAAGCGCCTCAAGCACCCCGCTGCCCGAACCTCGCTCCCCTCCGCTATTCTACTAACGCTTGCTTAGCATATACTTCGTAATATTTAGAACGTTCAATTTAAATATTTTTATTTTTGTATGAAAATTTACTGAACTAAACTATAATATATTTTTCAAAGTCATACAATAATATTTATTTATGATGTTAGTAACATAGTTCTGAGAGGTAACCCTGTATACATATCGATACCAGAAGTGTAAATTAACGTAAGGGACATTATTACGTTTTGCGTAAAATACCCTTACATCAATCATCGTAAGGAACATTATTGCATTTTAACTTTTCAATCGTGGGAATTCGAGACACAATAGAAAGACAATAGGTGCGCGAACCGGCGTTCGCTTGGGTTTTAATGAATTAAGTAAAAGTCCCTTACGTTAATTCATACTTCTGGTATCGATATCGTTATTCTGATTTTACTTTCCAGGCGTTGCTAGGTTACGGCGAGGATAAAGAGTCGGCTCAGTGGCATTGTGGAGGTTCCCTGATCAGCGAGAGATTCATCCTAACTGCCGGCCATTGCCAATCAGACCCAATAAGGTAAGACATTATTAAAATCGACCCTAATTTGTACGTAAAACTGGTGGCTCTGAGTAAAAGAAGGAAAGAAAGAAAAGAAACAAATAAAGAAAACTTTGAGACTATATTTATTTTAATGTCATATACAATTACTAGTGCAACGAAATATATACATAATAAACTTAAATAAAAATGTATGCTTAACGTAACCAAAAAAATAAATATTTGAGACTCGCACAGGACAAATAACCGTAAAATAAAAAGAAAATACTATGAACACCTAAATTAAAAAATAAAAGAAAACAATGTTACCATTCAACACATGTTGTTGTTGTGTTGTTTGTTGTTTGTTTGTTGTTGTTTGTTCGCCTTTGTACAGTTTATAGTGCAAGAAATGTCAATAAATAAATAAATGTTAAAAGATAAAGAAAGTTTGTGTAATGGGCATGATAATTTGTTCTGTGTCTGGGTGTAATATCTATATTGTATGTATTTAGAAATATATAAATATGTTTATCAGTTGTCTAGTACTCATAACACAAGCTCGGCTTAGCTTAGGATTAGACAGCGTTGTGTAATAGTTGTGGAAAAAATATATAATTGGATGGAAAGACCGCAGCAAGCAAATTGTTCTAGTCCTTCGATTTACGATGTATGATCTGTTTTCAGAGGACCAGTTCGCTTCGTCGTCTTGGGCATCTTAAAGCGTTCTGACCCTGTAGACCTGTGGCAGGTCTACAATGTGAAGAGGATCATCCCCCATCCCGAGTACCGTCCTCCGTCCAAGTATCATGACATTGCGTTACTTGAAACTGACAAACTGTAAGTTTTATCCCCCTTTTAAAATTTTCTAATAATAATATAATATAAAGTGTCAAAAGAGTCTCGTGTACATAATTGTTGAATATATTTTAGTTGAGACCAGTTGGACCCCAAACTAGGCAAGAGATGCCTGTATTTTGGAAGTCCATTGATTCCTCCTAAATCACAATGTCCTACTTTTACTAATTTATAAGTTTATAACAGCAACATATATATATATATACTTAATTTTTTTTTGAAGTGAAAACTTCTTTAGCGGCGTTGAGCACTTTTTCTGTAATGGGTATAAAATCTTAAACTCGCGTCAGGACACGTGACCTGATCGAAAAAGCGTAAGACGGATGGAGAGTAGACAGCTCCCCTCTCTACGGCGCGGCGAAAATGTATGCCTGGGCCTACTGTTTCAAATATATAGATATATTTAAATATATATATATATATATATCAACGTATATAGATATTATATATATATATATTTCAACGTTAATAATCAAGTTTTCACTTCTGCCGGCACTCCCGGGGTGCAACCCGTCTTTTTTTTTTACATGTTCGCTAAATGATAAGTTGGTAGCCATGCTGAAAAGTCTGAGTTGATCGGTCGTTCTACATTTAAATTGTAACATAGCTACCATTTAAACAATACCTAAAACTACAGAATGTAGCGATGAACATTGTAGAAACGATTACATTCTATAATTTTTAACGATGTAAACTTAGCTTGTTGTGCAGTGGCGGCCGAAAGTAACGGCCCCGACTTACGACTTGTAGGTAGTTGTAGGTTCAAACCCAACCAGGCGCATTACTTTGCGTAATTTATTTCATCACCACTGCACTCAAGACGGTGAAGGAAAACATCTTGAGGAAACCGGCCTAGAACCAAAAAACCGGTCAAGAGCGTGTCGGGCCACGCTCAGTGTAGGGTTCCGTAGTTTCCCGTCCGTCACAATAAGTGTACACACTTATAAGTTTGAAAAAATGCTTGCATATACGATTATACTACTAACTTAGTCCAGAAATTATTTTGTAGAACCCTTTTGTCTTTTTTGTACAAAAACTGTTCTTTCCATCAAGTTCAAAATAATTTTATAATTCTTTATTGTACACCATGATAGATAACAAAATATGTGGACATCAGAGAGTTCATGTACATAGGCGAGCTTAACTCAAAGTTGAGTTTTCTTCCAGCAAACCATTGAGTGATAGAGATAAATCACAGTAGAAGGTAAGATCCAGAATTTTCCTAGAGTCAGAAGTCCTTATAAAGTTCTAACTACTTTTCAGATTTTTTTCATATTTTCTAAACTGGTTCAAAAGTTAGAGGGACACATTGTTTTTTACTTTTGGAGCGATTATTTCCGAAATTTTTGATATTATCAAAAATGATTTCAGTAAACCCCTATTCATTTTTAAATACCTATCCAACAATATATCACACGTTAGGGTTGAAATTAAAAAAAAAATCACTTCCCACTTTACATATAGGGGGGCTACCCTAATAAAACATTTTTTTCCAATTTTTATTTTACCACTTTGTCGGCGTGATTGATATACATATTGGTACCAAATTTCAGCTTTCTAGTGCTAACGGTCACAGAGATTAAGTGAGGACGGACAGACGGACAGACAGACATAGTTGACTACGGAACCCTAAAAATTCACCAACCCGCACTGGGCCCGCGTGGTGGATTACGGCCCGTTCCCCTCTCCTAGAGAGGAGGCCCAGCAGTGGGAACATTATAAGGATATAGATATGGATGGAGCGAGAAGTAGTGTCGGTCTTTCCCCAATCCCACGATCGATCGAAGGCACGTGAGCATATCATCCCTGCACTGATTTTTCACAACAACATTGCACATTTGTATGTACATAATGTATCTAAGTATGTATTTACTATTATATTTGTCTCCCTTTTGTTTGTCAATTTATAAAGTTGCATCTGCCATGTTATGTTTCTGCACCACCCTAAGTTCGACTGGTAGATAATGCCTATGGCATTAAGTCCGCCTTTGTACAGTGTTATATGCATAAAACATTTATAAATAAATAAAGAATTGTTTTAGAGTAACATACAATAAGGCAGTATTCCCAGCATGCCTGGACGTCCAAGGTAAATTCTTTATAGACAAGGATGATGAAATAATCAAGTTTGAAGAAGATGATGACGATTATGATGAAGCCAATGAAGAAACTGATGAACAGCAACTTAAAGAGTTTCGGAAGCTCTTCACTCTGTTAGAGGAACCTGTTGAGGATCAGAGACAAGCGGTGGCCACGGGGTGGGGGAAACTGGGCAAGGATCGAGAGCTTGCTGATACTCTTCAAGAGGTAATAATTTTATTTTAAGAGGCCGGCGACAGAAGAATTTCCATACAAACGTAATACCACGCTCATTTGCAGTTGGAGCATATTTCCAACATATTATGATGATATTCGGTTATAGACAATATTTATCTAGGTTCCTACGTCTAAGTCACTGGGCACGTGCCTTTGATATTTGGTTGTTCGGGTGGTGTGTGTGTGGTGTAGGTACTCACTGGGTAGGTGGCGAGTAAATGAAAGTCCTTGTCTTGAAGTTGTTGTTGTGTTGTGTGTTGTGTTGTTGTGGTTTTGTTGTTGTCGTTGTGTGTTGTTGTTGTGTTGTTGTTGAATGAAGTTGTTGTTCTCCAGTATAATTTCCTCACACACAGCCCAATGAATGCGCATAATGAATTGTGTTCCTAAAACTCTTTGTACGTATGGGCGGGATGTCAATCATGTACCGGTGGCGCAACGCCGTACGTCTGATGGTCCGATGATGGAACGGACTTGGTGGAAATAAATTGTGAAATTCCAATGCACATTTACAAATTACTACTTATTTATTTATTTAAACTTCATGTTCCTACAATAGTGGTACATAGGCGGACTTAATGCCACAAGGCATTCTCTCCCAGTCAACCTTTGGGTTAAAAAGACAACACTGTGGTAGGTTTGCACAATAAACAAATACATAATAACAAATAGTTCAAATGGAAAAATATAAAATAAGTTATTTATAATAATAAAATACATATATATGCTAAAATAATAAACTAATAAATACTATGAAAAATATGAAATCACTATGAGAACTTAATAACAATACTGAACGAAGACCGAACTAAGGTTGAGAGGACTTCAAGTAGTAGTTCCGAATTTTACGTGTGAAGGATAATTTACTTTCAGCTTTTTTATATTCGTAGGGTATTTCGCACAAAATTATCAGAAGATTTAAAATCCTATCCTAAAACTGTTTTAAATATTCTTTTTTCCAGGTGTACCTTAGCAGGTTTTCCGAAAGAAAATGTGTAATGCACTTCAAGCCGAACAGGAATTTGAAACATGGCTACAATGCTACCACACAAATGTGCTATGGTGATGAAAAGGAACCCAAGGATACATGTGAGGTAAATGGGACATCAGGGTTCCTTAAGCCAAAGGGTAAAGCGGGACCCTATTACTAACGGCCCTTTTCCTGTCACGCGTTTTTTAGCCCGCACGCGTTTCTCGTCTGCATGCGGACTGCCCGCATTTGATACTTGTTTTCCTAGCATGCGGCTAGCACGCGCGCGGCACGCGGATTGGCTGCGGGCGCGCTATCCGGATGCGGGCGGTGATCTTCCACCTTCAGTGTTGTTTTTACTGTGAAGCGGGTTGCACGCATACTCATAGTCTGCATATATCGCAAACAAGTTTACCCACTGGCGACACGCACAACATTGCAGCAGCAAACGAAATCTTTGTCCTGCGTGTGGCCCGGAGTGTGCTATCACCCGCATGCGGACAAGACTCGGGTGCGGCATAAAATACGCGTGACAGGAAAAGGGTTCTATTTTATGTTTACAAATCGATAGTGTTTCATGTACCGGATCAACCCTCCACGGGATTAAAACGATTAAAATTTAACGGTACGAAATTCTAGGATGAGCATTCCAATCCTCAGCTTATACGCATAATAAACGCACAAGAATACGAAAGGGCGCTCGAGCCCCGGTATGAAGGCTAGAAGGAACGGGATGGGTTTTTTAGTCAGTAAGAGTCTGACACTATCTCCCGCTCCGCCCAAGAGCGGGGGTTGTCATAAGATGATTTTTCCCATCGAAAAAAAAAAAAAAAAACGGTGTAGATTATTTTTAAAATTCTGGCAACAGGACTATGTTACTAACATCATAAACAAAAGCTTTTGTTCTATGACTTTTAAAATTTATCATATTTTAAATCATCAGATTTTCATATAAAAATATTTAAATTCAACGTACTAAATATTACGAAGTCTATGCAAAGCAAGCGATAGGGGATCGGGTGACGGGGGTGCTTGATGCGCTTTCGTAGTGTCAAATAAGCGTAGGTAGGTATAGCAAAATACAGAGTTGAAATGAGTTGTTGATAGAACAACGAAATCTTGAATGTTTGTTTTTGGTAAATGAATTTATTAGATATGTTTTGTAAAAAGTCATAAAACAAAAGTTGTTGTTTATGATGTCAGTAATACAGTCCTGTAAGGTTATTAGTGTTTTACAAATAACACTGTTATAGCATGACTGGTAATTAGTAACCGATAATTATAGGGATTAAATATAATGACCACCATAAAACGCTTTGGTACCCTTAGTTCTTTTGTCAAAAATATATTACTTGACACCAAAAAAATGAAATCCTAAAGTTACAATAGTATTTTAGTTACGACTGTACTTTAAATTGTATTCGAACACCAAATGTAGTAAATAATAACCAAATCTTAGCGAGCAAATTAATGCGCTCTTTTTAGCCCCGTAGAGCAAGATGATACTTTGTCTAATCAACAATCTATCTTAGTGGAATTTTAGGGCACCCCGGGTCGGATAGATTTAGGTTAGAAGAAGGTGGCGGGGTCGTAGTGAGCGAGCGAAACGAGCGAACACAGACCCCGTCACCTTCTTCGAGGTTATTTTTTTTTAAACCACCCAGAAGTAGGAGCCCCGCGTAGCGGGGCTCCGTCGAGCTGCTGCTTGGCAGGTAGTTAACCGAACCTCAAAATTTTAACTACTGATATCTCCGTAACCATGGGGTTCTGCTGATGCTTTATTTGGATTCATTTTGCTTAAATAGGATAGCGAGATGTTAAAACTGGTTATAATTTTACATTAAAATGTAGGTTTAATTTTGGTGATCATTTACAATTTTTGTCTTTTAAATGTTACTATATCTGGTGGTAAGTTAAACATAAGCCATAATATTATACCCGTGATTGAACTCATAGTCAACTAGGGACCCTTATCGTTTCGCCATGTCTGTCTGTCCGTCTGTCTGTCCGTCCTCGCTTAATCTCTGGGACCGTTAGCACTAGAAAGCTGAAATTTGGTACCAATATGTATATCAATCACGCCGATAAAGTGGTAAAATAAAAATTGGAAAAAAATGTTTTATTAGGGTTAAAAAATCACTTCCCACTTTACATATAGGGGGGCTCCCTATATGTAAAGTGGGAAGTGATTTTTTTTTTATTTCAACCCTAACGTGTGATATATTGTTGGATAGGTATTTAAAAATGAATAAATAAGGGTTTACTAAAATCATTTTTTGATAATGTCAATAATTTCGGAAATAATCGCAAAAAAAAAAACAAAAAACAATGTGTGTGTCCCCCTCTAACTTTTGAACCATAAGTTTAGAAAATATGAAAAAATTTTGAAGAGTAGAACTTTATAAGGACTTTCTAGGAAAATTATTTTGAACTTGATGGAAAGAACAGTTTTTGTACAAAAAAGACAAAAAGGTTGGACAAAATAATTTCTGGACTAAGTTTGTAGAATAAACGTATATGCAAGCATTTTTTAAACTCATTAGTGGGTTCACTTATTTTGACGGACGGGAAACTACGGAACCCTACAATGAGCGTGGCCCGACACGCTCTTGGCCGGTTTTTTTATACTCATTAATTAACTTATATTATTTAACCAGAACATGTCGGTACCTAACTGATTACATACACCGATGGGTTTCCAAGCGGCGCGGGTGCACTATCACTATTGTAGGTAAGGTACATCAGACAACGGCGTTATTACGTGGCTAACAGCTGAGAGGTCGCAGGCGCACGCGCGAATAACTGTTTTGTTATTGTGATAAAACTAATTATTTATTTATTAAAACTTTATGCAACGCACAGGTACAAAGGCGGACTTAATGCCTTAGGCATTCTCTACCAGTCAACAAAGGTGAAGAGAAAAAAATGGCAGGTGCACAAAAAAAAAAACAACAAAAAAAAAATGGATTTTAAAATGGATTTCGACTAATGAGTTTATACAAAAAGTTTCTTTGGGAATGTTGTCTGTACACAGTGAATGTGAATGTTGTCTGAATACAGTTACGTGTTTAGGTATCGGTCACTAATTACCAGCCACCCTATATATAGATATGTATAACCTGGTTCATTAAAGAAAGGAATCTTAAATGGCGGCGCTTATCATGTTCTCTCGCTCGCACACTAGTGCCGTCTATACTCACTCTCGCGTGTACCGTAAACAGAAAAAAAATAATCTTGATTAGCTTCCACGCTGTCTTGACGCGCTCAGTGATCCTTTTTACAAATATCTTGTTATAGTTTTCTGTTATTTTTCCGTTGTTACCTGTTTGTTATTGTTGTTGAGTTGAGAAGCTAGTTTGAAATTATTGTGACCCAACCTTGTTTTTATTATTTTAATTTAAAAAAAAACTTTAACTTGAAATTTTATATGCTGACTGTACTGTCTGTCAACGCAAGTACATGCCGCCATTTAAGATTCCTTTCTTTAATGCACCGACTTATAAATGCTTTGATTTTTTGATTCTTCAACAATCTCACTGCCCAGGAATGATAAACGTAATGTTGATTGGTTCCCTCAGGGCGACAGCGGTGGCCCTCTGCAGGTGAGGTCGCAGGTGGCCCACTGCCTGCACACGGTGATAGGAGTGACATCGTTCGGGCGAGCGTGCGGGTACACCGGCGACGCTGGCATGTACTCCCGCGTGCACCACTACCTGGCCTGGATCGAGAGCGTCGTGTGGCCGGGGACGGAATGAGAAATATACGAACATAGAAAGATTAGACTATACACCACAATGTTTTAATTACCGTAAAACCTGAGTATAATTATCGGCACGGATCTTGAGCGCTCGGCGTCAGAGTGGGGATGACTTTGCGCATTCCATAGATAAAGATAATTTTATTTTGCAAATATGGGTAACAGAAAAAGATGATAGAAAAATATAGGAAACAAGTTCAGCCATATTTTACCATGTAGGCATGCAAAAGACATATAAAATCTAACATAATTATCTACCACCACTAAATACAATTTTAAAATATAAACAAGTAAATACAAAGAAAATATTTAACTTAACTAAAAATATTTACACTTTTACACTATTTATTTATTAATTTCTTAAACTATTATTTATACTTAAAAAAAATCTTTCTCACTCAGGTACTCACTTAAATTATACTAAGCTTTCACCACTAAAAAGCTTCGGAGTTTTTTTTTTAAATAATAGCAGTGGAAGCTCTTTCCAACTCTTAGGCATCTTATATTATAAATGACTGGAGCCATGCAGTAGACACTTTTGCGCACAAGTGCTGTCTTAGCTGGCTCCTGACATAGCAAGCTATTAACGCGTCTGTTACGGGGAAATACATCGGCTATGCGTTTAAAACGACTAGGATTTGTTAGATACATGCAGCAAGCGCAGGGAATGAATCACGAGTGACCAAGCCAATCACTGACATTCCCCGCCCCCGCGCCTCACGTCGCACCACTAAAGAGACCGAATATTTAACTTCTGCGCAACTTGAAGCAAGCGCTTCAAAATCCGTGCCGGTAATTGTAGATAAGTGATAACTGGGAATAAATTTGCCTGGTCCTGTCATTTTGTCCTCCTAAAACCTCTTTAAGTGAGAAACATAAACCTGTATAAGTGACACAAACTCACGCGTAAACCTATTTAAACTTTGGGGATAGTGGTAGAAGTTGAAGATAATGATCTTGATTCCAAAACTGAATGTGTAATCACAGTGTACCATACAAGGTGTAGTTTTAAAACTGCACAATATTTTAGGAGGTTGTAATAAATCTCATAAATAATCATGTGAAAAAACGATACCTGGTCAATAATCAGTAATACTTGTTATTTTATTTTTTAATTATACTAAACTAATTCGATTAATCGATGGCAGCGGGGGCATGGCTAGGGTGTGGCGTGCGGGATGATGTTTGGATGATACATTATTTATGAAACTATCGTTGCGAGTTAGTGTGTGTGAAAACGCCCTTTATTTTTCCGTGTTTGTGTGTGTGAAAGAAAGCGCGGTTATAAGGCAGGTATCAGACTGGCTGCTTTTTAAGAAACGTAGTTCACACATACCGATTTCATTTTCATAAATAAGAAAAAAAAAAAACCTGCTCATTTTATTATTGATTCGGGTCGAGAATCACTAACATAATTACCTCCTGAAATATTTTGCAGCTTCAAAACGACACCTTGTATAAGTATTTTTTAAATGTTTAAATATTAAACAACATTCCCAAGTCTTGTGACAGATACTCTGAAGTATTTTGAATTATTTTCGTGTTATTCTTGCTTCACAAATTATATAAAACATATGTAAAATGAGATCATACATATTTATATTGTAAGTGGCGCGACATTATTGGTTTTAGTACCCGTGGACAGGGACTCAAACTGTAACCGTAATAATGTATTTTAACACTGTTTTTTAAAACAGTTTTAACAGAAAAACACTTTTAAATGTAACAGATACAATAATGTTACCGAATGAACTGTAACCTTTTATATATGTGTTATGGAGTGCTACCGAATCAAACTGTAACCTGTTTATATGTGTTATTAAGTGTTAATATGTGTAACTTGAATAATCAGTTTTAATATAGCTTTGTAAATTGTAACTTTAGCAACGCTGTATTTACCTGTTACACTTATTAACATTGTTAACACTTTTATATCTGTTACAGATATGCTAGGGTTACACTTTTGTAAGTGTTTTGGGTTAACACATTGAAAACACATTAATAAGTGTTACATATTTGATTCTGTTACCAATTCTACATGTATAGTACAATTCACGAATGATGGCGGCCGTGAAGTTTGCGCAGAAGGCTGCGCAGTAACGAGTTTTAGGAACCAAATGGCGACGTGCGTGTGCGAGAAGAGTGTGGTATGCGCGAAAGTTCGCAAAGGCTAACTTCACGCCTGCCATCATTCGTGAATTGTACTGTAACACTTATAATTCTATAACCTTTATGAAGGTGTTTTTATGTCCCTGCCCGTAGACACTCGTCAACACTCGCTACACTGTCAAAGCACGGTGACGGCCGCCAGGCCAGTGCGGTAAATAATAGATGTCATCATCAACATCAGCCTTTTTAATGTTCCCACTGCTGTGACTCAGGCCTCCTCTCTAGGAGAGGGAGCGGGCTGTAATCCACCACGCGGGCCCAGTGCGGGTTGGTGAATGTCACATGTCTTCGAATTTTTGGTTCTAGGGCATGCTGGTTTCCTCACGATGTTTTCCTAGAATTAAATAATATTTTTTATTTAATTAATTATTTTTGTCTGTGGCGTGGAGCCGCTTCGGCTTTCTATAAAAATGTGTGTCTGTGGGAGAGCAGCTACGGCTCTCCTGAATCTGTGCCTCTCATACTGAACATATAGTACAATTCACGAATGATGGCGGGCGTGAAGTTAGCCTTTGCGAACGTTCGCGCATATTACACTCTTCTCGCACACGCACGTCGTCATTTGGTTCCTAAAACACGTTATTCCGCAGCCTTCTGCGCAAACTTTACGGCCGCCATCATTCGTGAATTGTACTGTACTCGATAATTACTAATACATTACAAGACGATTCTATATTAATCTATACATATCTTTTTTGGTAATGTAATAACGATTCGAATAATATAACCGGTAGCGAGTTAACTAACGTAGTTTCGAAGATATCATCGTTTTAATGAGAAGCGCCAAAATTGCGCGGGAATCATTTGCGAATTTGTAACATGTGTTACACTAGCGCCATTACGGGCTCACAGCTGAAAGAATAGAATAGAATAGAAAAACTTTTATTCGGTACAGACACAGCACAACGGTTATATTTATACACAAAGTAAATAAAAATAAAAGTACAAAGTACGCCGAGCGTGCCCGCACCGAAAGGGTGACCACCTCAGCATTTGCTAGACGTTAGACACCCAGCGCTGGTTTTCAGTTGGCACCCTGCAGTGACGCACGGATTAGGGTAAAGCATATATATACAAGGTGCAGTTTTAAACCTGCACAATATTTGAGGAGGTTGTAATAAAACTCATAAATAATCATGTGGAAAAACGATACCTGGTCAATAATCAGTAATACTTGTTATTTTATTTTTTAATTATACTAAACTAATTCGATTGATCGATGGCCGCGGGGGCGTGGCTAGAGTGTGGCGTGCGGGATGATGATTGGATGATACATTATTTATGAAACTATCGTTGCGAGTTAGTGTGTGTGAAAACGCCCTTTATTGTTCCGTGTTTGTGTGTGTGAAAGCAAGCGCGGTTATAAGGCAGGAATCAGACTGGCTGCTTTTTAAGAAACGTAGTTCACACATACCGATTAACCACAAAAAAGAAAAAGAAAAAATTACCTACTCATTTTTTACTATTGATTCGGGTCGAGAATCACTAACATAATAACCTCCTGAAATATTTTGCAGCTTCAAAACGACACCTTGTATATACTCATAAGTGTAATTGAAATAGAAATTGATGTAGTGTACCTACGGGTGTACAATTTTATTTAAATAAAATTCATAAATAACAACGCAATATTATAAAATAAAATTTGTGCCTCATTGAATAAAACGATAAAACTATAAAATAACTTAGTGCCCACAATACTCCGATAAAAAAACATCAGAGAGAGGTTAATAATAGAGGTCAGTTTTATTAAATAAAACACCAAAGCTTAATAGGTACTAAGGATTTATTCCTCAATAAGGCCCAGGCCATACGACGCTCTCAATCCAGGGCACGTAGTGGTACACCCGCGTGTACATGCCGGCGTCTCCGAGGTAGCCACACGTCTTGCCGTAGGACGTGATGCCTATCACGGTGTGGAGGCAGTCGGAGATCTGCGACTTCACCAGCAGAGGACCGCCGCTATCACCCTGAGGACATAGAAAGATGACTTCATGATCGTGTTCAAAGAGGTTTAAAAAATAAGGATGGGGAGGTATGTAGAACTGAGTGGAAAGTCCCGGAAATCTCCGATGAAAATGAAAGATCCCCCGACAAGGCCGGTGTTTTTAGGTCCGAACAACTGCCCGATAGATGTAGTCTAAGATCCGATTAAGAACGATCTTCGCCGGTCTGTTTAATGGATGAAACGTATTTTATGATAAATTTAGTGTATTAAATAATATAACGCGGGTGGGTTGCCTAAGAAATTCCTGGCCAAACAATTATTAATTAAAAATTGAAAATTTACTTTTTTTTTGAAAAATGCTCAACCGTTATTCATACCAGATTTTTTTGCAGACAACACTATAACATCGTATCCGTAATGAAACAGCGTTTATTTTGATATAGAATTTGTTGTATATCAAAATAAACACACCTGTTTATACATATGTACCTGTTTATACATACCTGTTTATACCTGGCAACCCATAGTTATGCCAAGAAACAAATAGGCAACCCGACATTTTTATGTTTTAAAGGCTTCACACTTTCGGTTAGTATTAAATTTATTCGTTAAACACACCGGTGCATTTTTCAAAAAAAAATTGTTTGGCCAGGAATTTCTCAGGCAACCCACCCGCGTTATATTATTTAATATACTAAATTTATCATAAAATACGTTTCATCCATTAAACAAATCGGTGAAGGTCGTTCTTAACCGTATCCTCTACTAATGATTAAGCGCTTGAGAACTCTTAGACGATTATCATACTGCTACGCACCAAGCAGTATGTATAGAAAACACGCATAGACCACTGGAAATAAATACATCCACGAGCATTCATACAGATTACGCGCTTACAAGCGGAGAAACATGCAAACACGCGCGAGGGTGCGGGGCGACACGCAAGGTATGGCACCCTGAACCTCGTAGTGCCGTGCGTGATTTTATATGAAATGAGTCAGAGCCTGCGTGAATTTACAAAACGCAACTACGCGCGTGAGTGCGTAAAAAACCCGCACGATGATGCAGATCTGCACTCCCGCAAGTACGGGCGTACAGTACAATTCACGAATGATGGCGGCCGTGAAGTTTGCGAAGAGTTACTTAGAGTTACTTAGAAACAAACGCACTTAGCTGCTTTTTAGTTAGAGGACGGCAGAGTATGCGCGAACGTTCGCAAAGGCTAACTTCACGGCCGCCATCATTCGTGAATTGAACTGTAGGTGCGATAACACGCAACAAGCAGCGTGATGCGTGGCAGTGTGTAATCGACTAATATTGCAATGAAGGGTTTTGTATTTTAGTTTCTATGTGGCGTCATAGATGTCGCTGTAGATGCAAGTCTCATTTTAAAAGAGGTACATTTATAAGAATAAGAATATTTATAGCCAAATGTAATAAAAAAAAATGAATAAAATTGGTGTGTCTGTTGTAACAACCAACAGAGTGTGTTTAATATACATTATAAAATGTGTGTTCCACCGAATAGGAAAATGAAATAATAAAAAAAGACGTGTGGCACTCGGAGACTACCGCGGTAAAGCTATTGCATAGCATTTTTTATCAACTTATGCAATTATAATTATTTATTTATTTTATTTATGCAGTATTTTTTTCCTTTTTTTTTCTTTGATATTAATTGAAGTTACACTTTTTGAGCGTGGTGACCGATAAGAAAACAAATGAGTGGGGGGTGTTAGGTTATTTTCGTTACGGAATTTCTGGATTCGGTCTCCACGCTCAAGGCCCGCGATTGAAGCTATGCAATAGCTAAAAAATTCGGGCGCCAGATGAAACACGAAATTAACTGGGATAACTTGGTCGGGTAAGAGATTGGACCATTAATCTGCCAGCCGGAGGTCTATATTTATAGAATATAAGATAGTATATAACAAAAGTTGTTGTTTATGATTTTAGTAGCTCAGTACTGTGAAGTTGCCAATGTTTTACAAGTAACAATGTATAAGATGATATGATATTAGTGTAGATTTACCTCACACGTATCCCTGGGCTCATTTTCATCTCCGTAACACATCTGCATGTTGGCATTGTAGCCATCTTTCAAAAGTCGGTGAGGGGGGAAGAGCTTGAAGCACTTCTCATCAGAGAACCTTTGCAGCATGACCTAGAAGAATATATTTGAAACAAAGATTATAATGGTGTGTCCAGATCTGGCGAATGCACCGCTCGCGCTTCGTATGAACATGAAATACAAGCGCGTAGCTAGCAAGCGGCTCGCGAATAGCTCGCGAGTGGCGCATTCACCAGATCTGGATGTACCATAATGAAATGCTGTGGTATATAAATTACTAGCTGCAGTCAGTAGCTTCGCTTCCGTGAGAGCAGAAAATATAGGTATGCTTCTATCGGCCCTGCTGCGGCTGCCCTGGCTACAGCTTACTACTGACTTTATCTGTCGTTCGGTGCTTGTCGAACGGGCGGACGGTGAGTTTCCCAATGCTCGTCGTGTGCAAGCCGAAGATCGCTATGCGACTTCCGACGCCAGGAGAGCTTTTTATCACGGCTGTGGGCTGGGGCGTGAAGATGTACGTTCTACTCTTGCCGTCTCTTTGGCTAGTATTACTGATTCGCAGAAGGAGGCGGTCGCATTCGATTCTCTCTCACTCTGGATTATAGCCTGAACCAGAGCCCGGCGTGAGAGGTCGCCTCACGATTAGACAAGTGATAAATGGTTTTTAAAACACTTCTATAAGTCAATTTAAATTTGATGAGGCGTTTCATAATGATAAATGATATTTCTTTTGCAAATAGGTTTTAAAAACACCCTTTCACACGTAATTTTTTTTTTTCGTCAGTATTTCTTGTCGGCCAGTATTTATGACTACCTTATGAAGAAACACCATTAAACAAACTCAGGGATCAAAGTTTCTTTTAAAGTCGATACAGAAAACATGTGACGGTCAAATCATATGAGAACTATGCAGATTAGTGTCTCAGATGGTCTTTTGAGGAAAGAACCACACAGATTTGAGTGGACCTATCCAGTCAGTGCAAGCATTTGTCAGTATTCGTGTAATTCAACTCAGCTACTAAGAAGCTGAACGACTTGACGAACAATACCAAAGATAGACCTGATTGTCAGATTGATTGAGACGTATCTGCTTTTATTTACGTAAAGAGTCGACAAACCACTTTTTTAGGTGGAAAAATCATCTAATGACATCCCCCGCTCTTGGGTGGAGCGGGAGATAGTGTCAGACTTTTACTAAACCCACTCCTGTTCCTTCTATGGCAATGTTCCAGGGCCCCGGGGATCTCTTTCGCATCACCCATGGCTCCAGTAGGCTTCGACCCTGCTGGGCCCCTACGGTTGCTGACAAATCCTTGAGTCGCGTGTGGAACACGCACCGTTGACGACTTGAGCTCGGTTCGAACAGTTGCCGGACGGTCGGACGGCGAGCTACCCATTGCTAGCCGTCCGCAGGCCCGCATTTGCGGTGGCAGGAAATCGGAATTGGAATCCCGGCGGCTGGGGCGCGAGGGCCATTGCGTCGTGCATGCGGCCGCCTCCTTTGCTAGCATTACTGCTTCGCAAAAGGAGGTTACCGCCTGCCATTCCTCTTTGCACACTTGCACTAATTGACGATGTCTCAAAACACCAGTTAGCCACTCCCGTTTCCCACCCCTTAAACATAGCACCTTACCTCTTGACCGTAGCGGCCCAGCGGGGTCGAAGCCTACTGCACCCATATTTTAGTTAGTCTGTTTCCAAAAGGTAGCTCAGCCCCAGTATGAAAAGCAACGAAGGAATAGGGTGGGTTTTTTAGTCAGTAAGAGTCTGACACTATCTCCCACTCCGCTCAAGGGCAGGGGATGTCATCTGAATGATTTTCACCCTTCGAAAAAGAAACCCCTTGAACACAGCACCTTACCTCTTGAAGATTATCAGCCAGCGGTTTATTCTTCCCCAATCGGCCCCAACCAGTAGCAATCGCCCTACTCTGATCCTCCATAGTTTCCTCGAGTTCAAGACTCATGAGTAGAGCCTCTAAATTGAACGGTTTCTTATCATCTTTTTCAGTCTTTTTTGAAGTGTCGATAAATCCTTGGACATCCAGGCATGCTGGGAACACGTCTTTGGTGTATTTTACTCTGAAACATAAGAAAGGGAATCTGGGGTAATAAACATTACTTGTTTTTGTGTACGAAACCAACACGCCAGTCTTTTGGGCACATTACCAGTCGACAGCGATGTGGAAGAGTTTTTCGACGCCATATTTTAGTTAGTTGTAATTAGCGTAGGGTTTTATTATTATTTTTAATTTACTGTAATTATAGTTTTAAGTTGTGTATGTAAAAAGTTAAATTGATTTAAAGTTTATTATAAATACCACAACAACGTTAATGTTTTCTAATTGTCGATTTAGACCAATTGTTTGACTATATTAGTTAGATATGTGGTTTATTGACTTGAGTATATACAAGGTGTCAGGGACAGCCCTCCACAAACTTTAAGGGCTTGCTCACTAGACGAAACTGAACAACCTTCCGCAAAAAAAAATCGGCCTCGCCATACAAATTGTCCAATCAAGTTTATCATTTTGTATGGTGAGGCTGATTTTTTTTTTCATTTCCTGAAAAAAAAATTTGTGAAAGGTTGTTCAGTTTCGCCTACTGAGCAAGCCCTTAAAGTTTGTGGAGGGCTGTCCCTTACACCTTTTATAATACTTGTAAACAACGCAAAATTTTAATCGTTTTAATCCCGTGGAGGGTCGATCCGCTACATGAAACACTACAGATTTGTGAAGATAAAATTAAGTAATAAAGTACCTTTTTTTCAAATTTTGTATTAATTTACGCATGTACGAAATTAATTTCTTTAAGAAGATGTCAGTTGAGTGAGTGCAACTACCTACAGGTCATTGAACTCGCTCAGCTGACGTTTTAGCATAGCATATCAGGTGACGCATGTCCTGTGGAGAGGCTCCACACTGGCACTGTGTTAGAGATGGGTCGAGGAAGCCACTGCTAAAAATGCAAGAACTCACGGCTGGACGGTTTCCAGTAACGCGATGTCATGGTACTTGGAAGGAGACCGGTATTCTGGATGAGAGATGATCCTCTTCACGTCGTAGGTGTGCCACAAGTTGTCAGGATCGGTCCTCTTCAGGATGCCCAAGGCCACGAAGCTCACTGGCCCCCTGAAACCGAATTAGAAGCGTTTCAATTCACTTCTCCAATTTTGTTTTTTTTTTTCTAGACAATTCTAACTTTTACCGTTAGTTAGTTAGTTACCATTTATGTCCCACTGCTGGGCGAAGGCCTCCCTCTCCCTTTTCCACACACATCTGTCTTCGGCCATTGCGGGCCAGTCCCTCCGGAGACTTTTATCGTGGTCCAAGTTTTTTAATAAAACTCAACGCAACAAGATAAATAAAAACACTAAACTAATTAGGGGCGCTTTCTATTTATGCGTTCTGTTCTGACGGCCTGTTGCGGTGCGGATGCTGTGAGTGATCGTACTTCGTGTACTCCGTACAGACGATCGTATTTGTCATAGGTGCGTACGTGCGGCCACCCTGCGGTGAACAATCGACAACAGGATGGCAACGTCAGAAGCACCACGTGTTCAATTCGGTGTTAAATAACGAATCACTGGCATTCAAATGCACGACAGCCAGATACATTTTTAGAGCAGGCGCCAAAGGGAGTTGAGTATGCAAAATATGAAGACCGCCTTCTGTGAATGGTTTTGGACTCAGAAAAGCATGCAGATTATGATTCTGGATGTTGCCAGGAGGAATATATACCGCCCGTCTCTACTTACAGGACTGAATCCGCTATACAATGAGCGGCAGACAGGACGAACTTTTCGCTGATCAACGAGCCTCCACACTGCCACTGAGCTGAATCTCTGTCATAGCCGTATCCAAGCAGCGCCTGAAACATTTTACGAAGTTTTAACATACCTAAGCATCATCATCTCATTAACCTGCCCCCCCCCCCCCTAGCCAAGTTACAACCGTTTCGCTTGCGTCGAACGCTTCGAGTTGGCTGCGTTGCCGAATCTTTTGTTCTGACCACGTTACTGAGCGTTGAGGTGATGTCATTCCCGTACATTTGTAGGTTTCTACTAGCGTTAATTATTGCTAGAATAGGTTACTATTGCAGATTAGCAACTTGGCTAGGGGTACTGAATAGGTTTGTGAATAGGTTACTATTGCAGATTAGCAACTCGGCTAGGGGTACTGAATAGGTTTGTGAATAGGTTACTTCTAGGCAAGCGTGCTCCATCGTCCACCATATCATCGTTTAGGTACTATCAGGTGAGATGGTGGTCAAACGCGAGGTGCCTGTCAATAATAAAAAAAACCTTTTCACAACTAACTTTGCGGAGTTCAGGCGTCTCTGACTCATTTTAACTGATTAAAACCAACTCTTAAGGTTCTTCGCGTCGGGCCTTGGTACAGGCCATGGTCCGGAGCGGGGAGGAGTGGCAGGCGGTCGCTTCCTTTTGCAAAGCACTAATGCTAGCGAAGAAGGTGGCCGCACGCGTGAGGTAATGGGCTTCCTCATGTCCCTGTCACCGGGACTCCGATCCCGATTTTCTGCCACAGTTAGCGTGGACTTGCGAACGATTAGCAATGGTTAGCGCGCCATACGGTAATTGTCTGGACCGAGACCAAGTCGTCAATGGCGCGGAGTGATCCACGCGCGCCTTATTGAGATGTCAGCAAAATCGTAGGGCTAGGCTGTAGCCTACTGGAGTCATAGGTTGTCCAAAAGGGAACCCGGCGGAGTGATCCACGCGCGCCTTATTGAGATGTCAGCAAAATCGTAGGGCTAGGTCGAAGCCTACTGGAGTCAAAGGTTGTCCAAAAGGGAACTCCCGGGTCCCGGAAACAATAGCAAAGAAGGAACAAGAGTGGTTTTTTGGTCAGTAAAAGACTGACTCGCCCTCTCGCTCCGCCCAAGGGCAGGAGATGTCATTTAGTTGATTACATTTTCCACCTAAAAAAAGGCTCCAATAGATAGATAGATAGAACAGTCAGTTCTCACCATATGAGTGTAATCAGACCTCTTGGCGTCTTTCCCGCCCACCGCCACCGAATGGCCGAGGTTGCCCTTCCTCTTATACTTCTGGCATTGTTTGTCCGAGTCCCACGAGCCCGCCATGCCTTTGGTGTAGCACGAGGGAGGCAGGTGGAGCAGGTGCTCGATACATTCTGAAACAAAAATGATTTTATGATTTTTGCAGATTACTATATTGTTGTATAAAAAAGCATTTAAACGAAACACGCAAATGCTGTTGTATTGATTACTCCTTTTCTGGGAAGAGAACTGCGTCCTGAAATACAGGCTCGGCCTAGCTCAGGCGCAGTTGCACACTTATATTTCTTATGCATTTGTATTAAACTTGAATTCATTGCTCAAAATTTGTACAACTTTTATGTAGAAATAAATTATTATTATTATTATTATTATTTCCATTTATTCATTAATATTACATATAAATTATATTTTTAAATAATTCAAAATAAAAAAAAACATTTAAAAATATAAAAAATAGTTGCCCACCGGTATCGGGAACAGGGTCCAAGCTACCGGCGGTCAGGGCTCCAGAGAAAGGAACCTCCTGACTATACGAGCCGTGTCCAGCAATGCTGCTTTCTGAATCAAGCCCTTGATCCAGCCGCCTAACGAGAGCCTCCTAAGATGTTGGTCGAGGCTCTTGGCTATTAAGCCATTGGCTGAAACAACTATCGGTATAATGACCGCTGAATCCACTTCCCACATGTCGACAACCTCGCGGGCCAAGTCGATATACTTAATTTGTTTATCTTTCTCGGCTTTCACGAGGTTCTCGTCATGCGGAACGGATATGTCAACAATCATTGCACGCCTCTCGCTTCGGTCCACCACCACTATATCAGGCTTATTGGCCACAATAGTCCTGTCAGTGATGATGGGCCGATCCCAGTACAAAGTGATATGACCATTATCAAGAACTGGGTCGGGCTCATACCTATAGTATGGCACTTCCGATTCCACAAGAGAGTATTTCAGAGCAAGTTGCTGATGGATAATCCTGGCTACAAGGTTGTGCCTATGCAAGTACTCTCCGTTAGCTAGACGAGAACAACCAGAGATAATGTGACGGATTGATTCTCCCGGACGGTGACATGCCCGACAGATGTCAACCGTGCCGTCCTTCACAATAAATCTCCGGTAGTTATTCGTCATGATAACTTCGTCCATAATTGCACAGACAAAACCTTCGGTTTCCCCAAAGAGGTCACCGAAACGCAGCCAGGCTACGGACGCCAATTGGTCTACATCGGGTCCGTGAAGGGCCCGGAAAAAGCGTCCGTGAAGCTCCTTGCTCTGCCATACTTCCCTGCGATCGTTAGTGTCAAGCACTATCGGTTTGCGCCAGTTCTCGTTAGCTAGGGAGAGCGGGGTGAGTCCCTTGTCCACTGCCACTACATCTCGATGCATACCCACGTCGGCAGCTAGGAAATATTCCCTGAGACTGCATACCTCGCGGTTGTGTAGGGTCTTAGCATTTAAGAAGCCACGACCCCCACACTTCCGCGAGATATACAGCCACATCACCGACGATCGTGGGTGATGCATTCGGTATGCAGTCAGCAGTGTACGGACCCGCCTATCCAGGGCGTCAAGTTCTGTTTGAGTCCATTTGAGTACGCCGAAAGAGTACATCAATACCGGCATGACCCAACCGTTGAAGGCACGCACCTTGTTTCCGCCTGAAAGAAGGCTATTGAATACCTTTTTCAGGCGTCCAAAGAAACGCTCCCTCAACGATTGCTTCATGTTAGTGATACTGATGCCTAGAGCTTCCGACATACCCAAATACTTATAGGTTTCGGTTGGAGAGAGGGATCTCAGATTTATGGAATCCGTGAGTTGAGTGCTCACGGACTCCACAACCTCCCCTCGCTTTACATGCATGACTGCACATTTGTCCACACCAAACTCCATCCTGATGGCACTACTGAAGGTTTCAGTTACCTTCAGTAGCTCCATCAGTTGCAGATTGTTGGGGGCAAAGAGCTTTAAGTCATCCATGTAAAGGAGGTGAGATATAACCTGACCACCTCTTTTCAACCGATAGCCTAGACCTGAATTCTCCAGCAGTGTGCTTAGAGGATTCAAGGCTAGACAAAACCAAAGCGGACTCAAACTATCACCCTGGAATATACCTCGCTCGATCCTTACAGGTTCGCTATTCCTCTGGATATTTCGACATCCTGGATAGCGGAGGACTGTACTCCATTGCCTCATACACGACATCAGGAAGGTGCGTAGTGTTGTATCAATTTTATACAATTCCAGCACCCTCATGAGCCATGTATGAGGAACAGAGTCATAGGCCTTTCTATAGTCTATCCAACATGTTGACAGATCCTTTCGGGAACGTCGAACCTGCTGGCTAATAGTCATATCAATGAGGAGCAGCTCCTTAGTACCGCGGGACCCGTTCCTACATCCATTCTGAGAAGGCGACATGATCGAATTTTCATCAATATGACTATTAATTTTACTTCTCAGTATGGATGTAAGAACTTTATAGACCGTCGGCAAACACGTGATCGGTCTATAATTTTTAGGCTCCGCAGTACTACCTGATTTATGGAGCAGGTGGGTTATTCCTGTTGTTAGGAACTGGGGCAGCGACCCTGACTCTAAGGCAGACTGAAACTGATATGCCAAGCGAGCATGCGATCTTGTAAACCACTTAATCCAGAAATTATGCAGCCCGTCCGGCCCTGGAGATTTCCAGTTAGGCAACGGACGGACTGCACGAGCTACATCTTGGGGGCTGATGTCTATTGCCCCCATTTGTGGTATTGGATCGCACGCTCGCTCGACCTCCCGAGTCCAGTCACCCTCGGTGTGACTGACAGGCACCGACCAGATGCTACGCCAGAATGAACTCATGGCGTCATCATCCGGGAGGCGCGCGTCAGTCACACCTTGGTCCGGTCGCTCCCAAGCCCTATAAACCCACCTTTCATTACTCCGGAATGTGCGATTCTGGGTGTATCGCTCAACCCGCCGCTTATACCTGCGAATACGGTTTGCCCATGCACACACCTTCTGCTTCAGGAAGTCGATGCGCTCTGTGACTCGGGACATATAGTCTCGGGGGCTGATATCAGTCCCCGAAAATGCCCGTCTCACAAAGCGCATCACTCTTGGACGAGTGTTGCCCTCCCTGAAGCAGATTAGTTTGCCGATGAGTGCTCTAGCCCCACCGATACGACGCTCGATCCTGCACTGCCAGGCCGGCACAGCTGGTTTTGGTCGTGTAGCTACGTCACTGTTTGGGAATTTGACGTGAGCTACACGACATGCCGCTACGGCCGCGCAGTACATGATCGAGTGTGTATCGGTGAGATCTTCGCAGTCATCAAAATAATTTGACAACTGCGAATCCAGAGCAGCCACCAGCGCCCTATTCTTGTTACACATGGGCAACCGAGGTATGCGTGGCCTAAGTTCGGGAGGTATATTGCGATATTCCCGGATCGCACACTCCAAAGCACTCCTCAGTTCACTATTGCACTGGTTACTTACGTTAGTGACCGTGTCAGAACTCACCTCGTCAGTGTGGAATTAATTATTATTATTCCATTTATTTATTATTATGTACATATTATAGTATATTTTTAAACATTTCTTAAAAAAATAACATTAAAAAAAACATTTAAAAATATAAAAAATAGTAGCCCACCGGCATCGGGAACACGGTCCAAGCTGCCGGTGGTCAGGGCTCCTGAGAGAGGAATCTCCGGACAATACGCGCCGTGTCTAGGAGTACTGCCTTCTGGATCGAGCCCTTGATCCAACTGCCTAACGAGAGCCTCCGCAGATGTTGGTCGAGGCTCTTGGCAATTAAGCCATTGGCCGTTACGACTATCGGCACAATGATTGCTCTATCCACTTCCCACATGTCGACAACTTCGCGAGCCAAGTCAAGGTATTTAGTTTGTTTATCTTTCTCGGCTTTCACGAGGTTCTCGTCATGAGGGACCGCTATATCAACAATCATTGTGCGACGCTCTAGTCGATCTATCACCACTATGTCAGGCTTATTGGCAACAATAGTCCTGTCAGTGATGATAGATCGATCCCAATATAACGTGATACTGCCATTGTCGAGAACTGGGTCGGGCACATACCTGTAGTACGGTACTTCTGATTCTACAAGATTGTATTTAAGAGCAAGTTGCTGGTGAATAATCCTGGCTACGAGGTTGTGTCTATGCAAATAGTCTCCGTTAGCCAGACGAGAACACCCAGAAATAATGTGTCGGATTGATTCTCCGGGCCGGTGGCATGCCCGACAGATGTCAACCGTACCATCCTTCACAATGTATTTCCGGTAATTGTTCGTCATCATAACTTCGTCCATAATTGCAAAGAGAAAACCTTCGGTTTCCCCGAAGAGGTCCCCGAAACGTAGCCAAGATACGGACGCTAATAGGTCTACATTGGGCCCATGTAAGGCCCGGTAAAAGCGTCCGTGAAGCTCCTTGCCCTGCCATACTTCCCTGCGGTCATTAGTATCCAGTACTAAAGGTTTGCGCCAGTTCTCGTTAGCTAAGGAGAGCGGGGTGAGGCCCTTGTCCACCGCCACCACATCTCGGTGCATACCCACGTCGACGGCTAGGAAATATTCCCTGAGACTGCATACCTCGCGGTTGTGCAGGGACTTAGCATTTAAGAAGCCACGACCCCCACACTTCCGCGGGATATACAGTCTCATCACCGATGACCGTGGGTGATGCATCCGATTTGCGGTAAGTAGTGTACGGACCCTCCTATCCAGGGCGTCAAGTTCTGTCTGAGTCCATTTGAGTATGCCGAAAGAATACATCAATACTGGCATGACCCAACCGTTGAAAGCGCGCACCTTGTTTCCGCCTGACAAAAGACTATTCAGTACTTTATTCAGGCGGCTAAAGAAGCGCTCCCTCAACGATTGTTTCACGTCATCAGTATTGATGCCTAACGCTTCCGACATACCCAAATACTTGTATGTTTCGGTTGAACTGAGGGATCTAAGGTGTATGGAATCCGAGAGTTGAATTCCCTCGGATTCCATAATCTCTCCTCGCTTTACATGTATGACTGCACATTTGTCCACACCAAAGTCCATCCTGATGGCACTACTGAAGGTTTCAGTTACCTTCAGTAGCTCCATCAGTTGCAAGTTGTTGGGGGCAAAGAGTTTCAGATCATCCATGTAAAGAAGGTGAGATATGACCTGACCGCCTCTTTTCAACCGGTAACCTAAGCCAGAACCCTCCAGCAGTGTGCTGAGAGGGTTCAAAGCCAGGCAAAACCACAGTGGACTCAAACTGTCACCCTGGAATATGCCACGCTCAATCTTTATCGGTTCGCTGTTCTCCCAAATCTGTCGACATCCCGGATAGTGAAGGACTGTTCTCCACTGCCCCATACATGACATCAGGAAGGTGCGCAAAGTTGCATCAACTTTATACAGTTCTAACACCCTCATGAGCCATGTATGAGGAACAGAGTCATAGGCCTTCTTATAATCTATCCAGCATGCCGACAGATTCTTTCGAGAACGTCGAACCTGTTGGCTAATGGCAATATCGATGAGGAGCAGCTCCTTAGTACCGCGGGACCCATTCCTACATCCATTCTGAGAGACAGACATGATAGAATTTGTTTCAATATGACTATTGATTTTAGCTCTCAGAATGGATGTAAGAACTTTGTAGACCGTCGGCAAACACGTAATCGGTCTATAATTTTTGGGTTCCGCAGTACTACCTGATTTATGGAGCAGGTGGGTTATTCCTGTTGTTAGAAACTGGGGCAGCGACCCTGACTCTAAGGCAGATTGGAACTGAGATGCCAAGCGAGCGTGCGACCCTTGAAACCATTTGAGCCAGAAATTGTGCAGCCCGTCCGGCCCTGGAGATTTCCAGTTCGGTAACGGACGAACTGCACGGGCTACATCTTGGGGGCTGATGGTTATTGCCCCCATTTCTGGTAAAACATCGCATGCGCGCTCGACCTCTCGAATCCAATCACCCTCGGTGTGACTGACAGGCGCCGACCAAATGCTGCGCCAAAATGAACACATGGCGTCATCATCCGGCAGGCGCGTATCAGTCACACCTTGGTCCGGTCGCTCCCAAGCCCTGTAAACCCACCTTTCGTTGCTTTGGAATGTACGATTCTGAGTGTACCGCTCCACTCGTCGCTTGTACCTACGAATACGGTTTGCCCATGCATAGATCTTCTGCTTCAGGAAGTCGATACGCTCTGTGACGCAGGGCAGATAATCTCGAGGACTAATATCAGTCCCCGAGAATGCCCGCTTCACAAAACGCATCACCCTAGGGCGAGTGTTGCCCTCCCTGAAGCAGATAAGCTTGCCGATGAGTGCTCTAGCCTCACCGATACGCCGCTCTATCCTGCATTGCCAAGCAGGCACAGCTGGTCGTGTAGCTCTGTTACAATTAGGAAATTTAACGTGAGCTACACGACATGCTGCTACAGCCGCACAGTACAAGATCGAGTGGGTATCAGCGAGGTCTTCGCTGCTATCAAAACAAATTGATAGCTGCGAATCTAAAGCACACACCAGCGCCCTATTTCTCTTGTGCATGGGCAAACGAGGTAGGCGAGGTCTAAGCTCCGGCGGTATGGAGCGGTATTCCCGAAATGCGTCTTCCAAAGCGCCCCTCAATCGTTCATTACATTGGGTACTCACAGATATTGCCGCGTCATCATCGGCGTCACCAACGTGGTCGGGTCGCGGTGCAGCACTGGGTTGACGTTGCGCCGCGGCCGGTGGTGTAGCGGCTGAAACACGGCAACTCTGTGATTCCAGGCGCAGTCTATCAAGTACGGCGTCATCCAACATACGATTACGCTGGATGACCCGCACCTGATCCGATAGTCGTTGGACCGAAACGTTGACAGCTGGCTCAAGCACCTGAAACAGACAGAGCATCCGACCACGGTACGCAGTCAGGTTAATTCCCCCCTCTGTAGCCCCAAAGTATGAGCGCATGACATTTTCATTGATGGATGATGTCCATCGCATGCGCTGCACACTTCCACCGACAGCGGGAACCCTGTCAGAGGCCGGCGGGCCTCGAGGTCCCAAGCTGGCCGGAGGTCGGCCTCTTCCCCGCCGACGCGCAGGTGGTGGTGTCGTCGGCGGCGAGAAGTATTCGTCGCTCGAACTCGACGCAACTGCAGCTTCCGGAATCACTGGACTCACGGCTGGCGCTGGTCCCGGCGGCTGCGAGGCGGAGTTGAGCGACGAACCCGAAGTTGTTGGGTGTGTTTCAAGTCTTCGTGCCCGGCTTCTTGTCAGCATTTGTCAAATTTATTTCATCGCCATGTCGTTGTTTATTCACTTTTGTTGTAGGTATTATATATGTAGGGCCGTGACGTAATGTTTTTCTTATTTTTTCCTGGTAGTTTTCCGGTGATTAGACATTTTTTTATAGTATTATTATTATTATTTCCTTTATTCACTTTTTTAACATGTTATATATATATTTTTAAATATTTCTTAAAAAACAATAAAAAAACATTTAAAAATATAAAAAAACAGCATCCCACCGGTATCGGGAACAGGGTCCAAGCTACCGGTGGTTAGGGCTCCAAAGAAAGGAACCTCCTAACGATACGAGCCGTGTCCAGAAGAACTGCTTTCTGAATCAAGCCCTTGATCCAGCCGCCTAACGAGAGCCTCCTAAGGTGTTGGTCGAGGCTCTTGGCTATTAAGCCATTGGCTGACACAACTATCGGTACAATGACCGCTGAGTCCACTTCCCACATGTCGACAACCTCGCGAGCCAAGTCAATATACTTGATTTGTTTATCTTTCTCGGCTTTCACGAGGTTCTCGTCATGCGGAACGGATATGTCAACAATCATTGCACGCCTCTCGCTTCGGTCCACCACCACTATATCAGGCTTATTGGCCACAATAGTCCTGTCAGTGGTGATGGACCGATCCCAGTACAACGTGATATCGCCACTATCGAGAACTGGGTCGGGCACATACCTGTAATATGGCACCTCCGATTCCACAAGATTATTATTATTATTATTATTATATTATTATTTTTGTACTGTTACGCCATTAAACTTGAACACGCCATATCTTCGAGAAAATAATGAGTAGCGTCCAATAATTAAAACGCATTGATGTTCGAAAGATCTAGAATAATGGAAGGTACTTAGGCCTGGCAAAATCTGGAAACATCCACCAACCACTATTATTATTCAAATAATAATAGTAGTTAGGTATGTCGGTAGATAAGGGAAATGGTACTTTCCTCAAAGTGGCTCTTGGTACATCGCGCAATAAAAATGATTTATGGCCTCGCAACTCGACTCTATTGTTCGAGAGTGATCTTGAGACGTCGATATTTAGAATTGTCTGTGTTCGGCATATAAATACGAGCCCCCGACCGTAAGTCAGTTTTGATTTCGACTGCGAACAAGAGCGAACTACCTAAGTGTGTGAATTGATTTTACCTAACGACCTAAGCGATAGTGTAACGGAACTCAAGTGTTAATTGTAATTCGGATTATTGTTGACTGGACTAATTTGTTATTGTTTGTGGTGAATAAAGTTTTCTGTTAGTAAATCGGCATTTAATTACCCACGCATGTAACAGTAGATTTTTGGGTAAACAGTTCAGCTAAATTGCATCAAGGTAGTGTACTCTTGGATGGTATAGTAAAGACTTTTAGGAGGCTTCTTTTTCAGTCGCTTATGGTCAAAGCTTGTTGCTTCAGCTAACGCCATCCAACGCGATGTTTGACGAAGAGGCAATACGAAAAAAGAGAGATAACGCCTAAAAACTATGTAGCCATTCGGTAATTCCGTGATTTACTCGAATATTTCACAAAACTTGTTTCAGGAAATACGGTTTTTTTAACCCTTTAAAAGTTTTTCAGAAAAATAGTCGCCATTCAGAATCTCGGAAGGCTTCTATTGATGTACTTTTTAACCGATTTCGAAAAGGAGGAGGTTCTATGTTCGGCTGAAGGTATGTTTTGTTTTTATTATGTACTAGCTTTTGCCCGCGGCTTCGCTCGCGCTCTTCCCTACTTCAGCCTACTATACCCTACTCTACCCTACTCTACCCTACCCTACTCTACCCTACTCTACCCTACCCTACTGTACCCTACCCTACTCTACTCTACTCTACCCTACTATACCCTACTCTCCCTACCCTACTCTACTCTACACTAAAAAAAAAAAAGTATCCTATGTCCTTCTCCTGGTTCTTAGCTACCTCCCCACTAATTTTCACCCAAATCTGTTCTGCCGTTCTTGAGTTATAAGTGGTGTAACTAACACGACTTTCTTTTATATATATAAGATGTTCACCGATATCTCAGCCAATTCTGTACCGATTTTGTAAATTATTTTTTTGATTGAAAGGTTATGCTCCTAAGTTGGTCCTATAGAAAAGTTGTTATGATCTGGTCATGAACTTCGAAGAAATGGAACAGAATTCCTCATAGGATCACAACAGAATTGTCGTAACAAGTAAAATTGTTCGGTTTATATGTGAGGCGATGATTGACTGAAAGAAAAGGGGGGTGGGGGATGTATCGAAACGATCTGGTGATGAAGCTAGAAGGTAAATTGATGTAATCTAAGTCATACTGTATCTATCAATTTTGTGGCCGAGTGCTGCAGTGGACAACAAATTCTTGATAACTTACTGTCTCTCGCCTTTTGACCGCTCCTGAAGAAAATTGCTCCATCATTGGAAACGATTGTTTTCCTAAAACAAAAATAAGAAAAAAATTATTTATAACTTCACGAGAGTCATTGTTTACTTTAGCCCACTGCTGGGCATACGCAGTTGGACGCTGCGGTGGAACGCAAGTTCGACTCTTTTGAACAACCTAAGCTCTGCCTATGAGAAATATAGGCGTGGAAAAAAAGGGGGGTCATCAATCACAGTACTTACGTCCTCTTCTTTATTATCTACTTACTAGCTTTTGCCCGGGGCTTCGCTCCTGCTCTTGCCTACTCCACCCTACTATACCCTACTATACCCTACTCTACCCTACACTACCCTAACTTATTTTTTTTTTCATAAGATCCTTCTCCTCACAAGAACACACAAAACAAAAAGACGTGTGGCACTCGGGGACTGCCGCGGTAAAGCTATTGCATAGCATTTTTATCAACTTATGCAATTATAATTTATTTATTTATTTTGTTTAAGCAGTATTTTTTTTCCTTTGTTTTTTCTTTCTTTGATATTAATTGAAGTTACACTTTTTGAGCGTGGTGACCGATAAGAAAACAAATGAGTGGGGGGTGTTAGGTTATTTTCGTTACGGAATTTCTGGATTCGGTCTCCACGCTCAAGGCCCGCGATTGAAGCTATGCAATAGCTTAAAAAGAATTAGCGAAAATGGTTCAGCTGTTCTCGAGATTTGCGCTTAGCAACATATTTAGCGATTCATTTTTATAGTATAGATGTATCGTATATTTAAAATGTAAATTTTTTAATAATATTTTCTCCATAAACTATCCCCCTTTTTTAGACTAAGTTCTTATAGTCTATGCTAAAGTAGCCAGCGCCTGTCAGCGATAGGACCTCCATCGTACCCATACGATACTACAAAATAGATAGGTACAGAAGATAATATCATGGTATTTTACTTTTTATACCTACGCTCGGTGGACGCATACTAATGAGCGTTTGAGCCGAAACTGTTCGAAGAGCGGGCCTCCCGAGCACCCAGGAGAAATGTTTGTGTGATGAGCACGATCATTTTTTTCTGTGTCTGGGTGTAATTTATCTATAATACGATGTGTGTATTTAGAAATATATATGTATGTTTATCAGTTGTCTAGTACTCATAACACGAGCTCTGCTTAGCTTGAGACTAAAGCGAAAGAGGTGTTATTATTGTTTGAAACTTTATTTTTATTATTGCACATATATACATGTATATATATCTATCTCCAACCACCTATTATTTATAATTTACTACACACTAATTTTTATTTATACCTACACACATTAATATACATATATTTATTTACCTCACACCTAACAAACTGATTAGCATCCGTAGACTCATAGTAAGGTTCAGTTGAAAACCAGCGTCAGGCAACTGCTACGTAGTGGCTTGGCACTATGCTGAACTGGACCTATTTGGCGCAGCCGTGAGACACACAATGTGTATGTATTTTTAAAGTTATGTGTTTCCATAATTGTTATTTCATTGTGTGTTTTATGTGCCAAATAAACGTGTTTTCTTTCTTTCTTTCTTTCTTTAGACTAGACGGCGTTGTGTAATAGTTGTGGAATATTATTATGTACAATGATGAGAAAGCAAACATTCTCCTACATACCTTGTATCGTTGACTAGTTCGCAATCAGGACAGCACACCACAGGCTCTGTACTTTGGAATGAACATATCTGGAAAAATAACGTTTAATTAGCTTTAAAGTTGAAAATCCACAATGGTACCTTCCTGCCCAACCGCTTATTTTTTTTTTTTGTGGGAAAATCATCCAATGACAACCCCCGCTCTTGGGCGGGGCGGGAGATAGTGTCTGCCTTTTACTGTTTAAAAACCCACCCTGTTCCTTCGTGCCTAGGCGTAGGCTTCGACCCAGCTGGGGGGTTGCTGTTGCTGACAACTCCTTGAGGCGCGCGGGAACAGTGCGCGCCGTCGACGACTTGGGCTCGGTCCGGACAGTTACCGGACGGTCGGAGAGCGAGCTACCCATTGCTCGTCGTCGCAAGCCCGCGGCTGCAGTGGCCAAAAATCGGCAGCGGGAGCGCTGTTGCCTGATGCGGTAGGCCTCCTCTTTTGCTAGCATTACTGCTTCGCAGATGCACTGGGTTGCGATAGTACCGTTTATAGGCTCATGATGGTGTATGTTAGTTTCGTACCAGTACGTACTAGAGAGGCAGATAATCCAAACCATTATTTCAATGTCAGGCTGGATGGCTCACCTAGCGATGGGCGATTTCGAGATGTTTTAATAATCGAAAGAATCGCTAAAAATGCGAGTCGGACTTGCGCTCTAAGGGTTTCGTATAAAATTACCTATGTAAATAGTAAAATTCCGAAAAAAAATCTCGGAAGATTTTTCAGAAAAGCAAAAAAAATAATTGTGATGTAACAACAGTTTTCAGATTTATTCCCTTATTTGTGCTATAAGACCTTGCTTTAAGCCTTTCAGGATTCTGGGTTAACGGGAAGTACCCTATGAATTTTAATTTTCTCGAAAGTCTCGAAATACGTATATTTTTCAATACACTTGCTCAGAAAGTGACTCTTATTGCACTGCACTTAGGTATATATTGGCACTTGTTACCAAACTGTGACATTTTGATTACCATTACACACTAGTGCTATAATGTAGTTAAAATCTTATTGTTCAACCTATCCCCCGCCATAATTTTATTACATTTATTGTATCAGTGAGTCGCGGGTAAATAAAAAAGAAAATATGAGCGTGCTTATGAAAACAGATTTTTACCGCCACAAAAGTTTGTTAGTTTTACAAATACTTTCTTCACAAGTGTATTGAAAAACGTCGTATAATACACGTGAGTAATTAATGATTACCGTTCTCGGCTTTCTTAAGACCCTCGCCATGGCTCGGGTCTAAATACCGTACCGACGGTAATCACTAACATTACACACTTATATTATAATGAACCATTTTGCCACAATATCGTTTTTTCTCGTTAACCTGAAGTTTGTTTTTTTTACAGCTTCTAGAGTCCGGAGACCTGAGCATATAATAACCCGAGATGAAATATTGGGACAGACAGACAGACAGACAGACACAAAACGGACAACAAAGTCATCCTATAACGGTTCCGTTTATCCCATTTGAGGTACAGAATCCTAAAAAAAAACTTTCTTCCGTGGATGCGAATAAAATTATGGTTTATTAAAGTATTATAGTTTATTTAGTAATCACAGAAGTTAAGGCAGTCCCTTTCCTATTATATAATATAATAGTATGTTTATGATTATAGATAGATAGATTTATTCTTTATTGTACACCAAAATAAAAATTACATGAGAAACTTAAAACTTAACTTTGATTATTTGTGTAAATAGACTATAAGGTACAATGGGGTTGACGTATCCGTGTGGATAAATACCCCATAACATAAAGAAAAAAAACACATCGTGTCTCACGGCTGCACCGAACAGTTTTCAACTGATCTGACCAGTTTTTGCTACCTGGCCGGTGATGTCACATGACTTTAGTACATAGGAAAATATATAAGAACCGTTTTCCTTATAATATTTTGCTCCACTGTCTGTGGGTTTTTTTTTTAAGTTGGCAATAAATCATTTCAAGACTTTTCCCGCTCTGGGGCGGAGCGTTAGTTCTACCTTTAGTCCGGACGGTACGGACCGTAGAGGTTTCAACAATGTAAGGGTGGACACTCATAGTACCTACTTACAGTACAATTCACGAATGATGGCGGCCGTGAAGTTAGCCTTTGCGAACGTTCGCGCATACTACACTCTTCTCGCACACGCACGTCGCCATTTGGTTCCTAAAACACGTTACTGCGCAGCCTTCTGCGCAAACTTCACGGCCGCCATTATTCGTGAATTGTACTGTACTACACGTTCCAAAAGAGAATAGGACCGATTCCTATGTTTTAACGTCTCGTCGTACTGTCAAATCGAAGATATTTTGGCGAAGGACTGGATTCTGATTAATTTTGTTTCGTTCACAGTTCATAAATAAATTAAATTTTTCGTAAATTAATTAATGTTTAAAATTTCCTTTCCTCGATTTGACAGTGAATCGTGACGTCACAACATGGCGGGCGATCCTATTCTCTTTTGGAACGCATTGTAGAAAGGTGATAGCAGAATCATGTCATGTAATTTTTACTTGCTCTTACTAATAAAAAGTTATCAAATAATGGTAATAGAGTAGGTAGGAAGGTATGTTACCTCTGGATGTATTTTTTCCTGCAGGCCGAGGAATGCTGAAAGGCATCTAGATATATGCGCACACTTCCCCCAGGTTTGTTCATTAATCTGGCACGGTTCACCTGAAGATAAAATTTATTTTAATTGAAGTATCTCCTAGCCAAGTTACAACCGTTGCGCTTGCGTCGAGCGCTTCAATTTGGCCGCGTCGCCGAATCTTTTGTTCTGACCACGTGACTGAGCGTTGAGATGACGTCATTCCCGTACATTTGAAACTTTCAACTAGCGTTAACGATTGCAGATTATCGCCAAGTTTATAATCAAATGTATGGGAATGACATCATCTCAACGTTAATTCACGTGGTCGGAGCAAACGAATAGAAAATTCCGTAGTCAACTAGGAACCCTTATAGTTTCGCCATGTCTGTCTGTCTGTCCGTCCTCGCTTAATCTCTGGGACCGTTAGCACTAGAAAGCTGAAATTTGGTAACAACACGTATATCAATCACGCCGACAAAGTGGAAAAATAAAAATTGGTAAAAAATGTTTTATTAGGGTAGCCCCCTGTTGGAGATAAAACCTTCTTGCAAGCTTCCTAAATTATATGAAAAAATATGACACTTCTATTTGTCACTTGTCACTTGTCTTCACTTGTTTTTTGTAAAATATATTGTTCACACCGAAAATTATTAAAAAACTAATTTGCATTGAGCATCCAGTCATTGATTTTCATTCAGAATACCCATAATTCTCGCACATGGTCCATAACGAGCCGGATGAAATATAATTAAGAAGATCAGCGATTATTTTCAAGAAAAAGAATAGAGACTGACTTCCACGCTGAATGGAGGTTCATGAGTTCACTGCTGGAGAACTGGATTGATTTCAAGCAAGTTAGTTAGTGGTGTACAGTTATAATTACGCTAATATCGTCACCCAACACTCAGGTAGTATATATAAGTAGTCATACTAAGGTCAGTACTATTTTATTAAATTACCAATTATATTGTGTTTGAGTAAAATCATTAGGTACTTTGTTGCATTGTGATTAGTATTTTATTCAACAGCAATGTTAAGTTTAAACTCATACTTTTAACAGTATAGTTAGCTATTTTGCTACATTATTAAACTTACATTATATTAAGCTGTAACTAATTACATAACTACTTAACAGTGGTATTAATTTTTAACAAGTATCTTGACATAATAAAAATATTTGAGTGTTAGATATTAGTACAAGTCATTGTTATAAATTATAGTTAGCAGTCAGAAAGGGCATAGACTACAGCTAGGCGTATAATTATTGAAATTATATTGTTGTTTTAATTTTTATATTCCTGTATCAATGCCAGGTTGACAACACTCGTCTCCCAGAATGTCTGAGGAAAAGGATTTAATTAAGAAGCGAGGCAGCTTCAAAGGTCGCTTGACTAGTTTCCTCAATTTTCTGGACTCATTCAAGGACAAGGAGCTATCTAGCTGTGATGTGTCCGAGTTGCAGTTGCGCATGGGCAAGATAGAGGCGTTGTATGAGCAGTATGATGAGGTACAGTTACGTCTAGAATGCATTGTTGACGACATCAACTTACAATATTCTCAGCGTTCCGAGTTTGAGTCTATTTATTATAAAACCTTATCTAGAGCCCAGAATATTCTGACTGACTACAATAAAGATAATAAATCGATGGAAAGTTGTAAAAGTACTCGTGTTAGCATAAAGCAGCCGGTTAAATTGCCAACGATTCAGTTACCAAAGTTTAGCGGATTATATTGTAATTGGCTTGAATTCCGCGACACCTTTACTAGCCTAATTCATTGTAATGATGACATAGACGCAATCAATAAGTTTCACTACTTGCGAGCATCACTTGAGGGAACAGCTGCTATAGTTATCAAATCCATTGAGTTTTCTTCAAGTAATTACTCTGTGGCATGGTCATTGTTATGTGATCGGTTTGACAACAAAAGATTACTGGTTCAGAATCATATAAGTTCATTATTTACTATTGAATCAATTACAAAAGAATCTTCTGTTGCCATTAAGAATTTGATCGATCAGTTAAATAAAGACTTGCGAGCTTTAGAGTCATTAGGGGAGCCTGTGAAACACTGGGATACACTTTTAATCTACATTGTCACACGAAAACTTGATCAAAAAACCTATCGTGAGTGGGAGGAGTGCAAAGGTAGGATAGACAAGGATGGCTTAATCACGTTTAACGCATTTATGCAATTCTTACGCAATCGAGCCGACCTCATCGAGACCCTGGAACTCCCCCGCAATCATTATTCGCAATCACCAGGTAAATCAGGTCCTAAGATCAAGTCAATGGTAGCACAATCTCCTATCAATTCTAGCACTGACTCAGCTTCTAAACCTTGTCCTAAATGTAATAACAACGATCACACATTAAATAATTGTCCACAGTTTCTCGCATTGAGTAACGATGACCGTCTCAAATCATTACCTAGTTATAAGGTATGTTTTAACTGTTTTCGTTCCGGACACTATGCTAACAAATGTAAAAAACCAGGCTGCAAACTATGCAAACGTAGGCACAACACATTAGTTCACGTACATTCTAATGGCACTGTATCGAATACACCTAGTGGTAATTCGATGAATAACTTGTCTGCTACGACTGAAACGAATAACGTAGCTTTATCCGCAAACATTGCATCTCCGTGTGGTCATACGCAACGAGATGTGTTGTTATCAACCGCTTTGATCAAATTAAGAGACCACAATGGGTGTGTGCATCTCGCTCGCGCGGTGCTCGATAGTGGTAGCACGTCTTCACTCATAACAGATAGGTTGTGCAATAAACTTAACTTAAAAACTAGCCAGGTAGATAGATCAATCCTTGGAATCAATAACGTCACTTCGCACGTAGGTAAAATATGTCGGGTTAAGGGTACGCCATTAGATGATAGCTTTGTATTCGAACTAAATTGTTTTGTTCTTCCGTTCATTACGAGTAGTGTTCCGTGTCGTCAGATAAATATTTCTGATTTCGACTTACCCTCGAATATTACTTTAGCTGATCCTACTTTTTATAACCCTGCCGATGTTGATATTTTAATCGGCGCTGATCTTTTTTGGGATTTGTTAGGATCTCAAAGACTAAAGTTAGGTACCGGGAAACCAATATTATGTGAAACCAGTCTAGGATGGATAGTTTCCGGTCCAATTACTCAGAATACTATCTCACTGCTGACGAATGACGTAAAGTGCAATATGTCTAAAATGGTTGCCGACAGCGATGGTGACTGGGAAAACCTCAAGTCAGAATTGACAAAGTTTTGGCAATTAGAGGAGGTGAATGCGAAGTCTTCCAATTCTTATATGCCTGAAGAGAAATTGTGTGAAGACAATTTCGTTACAAATACGACACGATTGTCTGATGGTCGTTTTTGTGTTCGCATCCCCCTTAAGAAAGATCCTTCAATTTTAGGAAATTCTTTTAATAAAGCCACACATTGTTTACATTCTTTAGAGCGTAAATTAAAGGTTAAGACGAACTTTAGTAGAATGTATCATGACTTTTTGTCAGAATACGAGTTACTTGGTCATATGACAAAAATTAATAAACCTAATTTATGTTTGGGTTATTTTATTCCACATATGGGAGTTTTACGCGAGTCGAGTACCACGACCAAACTTCGTGTTGTTTTCAACGCTAGTGCTTCTACTTCGACGGGAGTGTCCTCTAATGACCTACAGATGGTTGGGCCAACCGTACAGGACGGTCTATTGTCTATACTTCTTCGCTTTAGAGTCCACAAGTATGTTTTATCTGCGGATGTGGAGAAGATGTATAGACAAATAGTCGTCCACCCGTCGGACAGATATTTACAACAGATTGTTTGGCGTGATAATGTTAGTGATCCTATTAATGTTTATCAATTAAACACCGTCACGTACGGTACGGCCAGTGCGCCATTCCTTGCGACACGATGCCTTAAACAAGTAGGACTCGACTGTAGGAACCCTAAGATATCGGAAATCATCCAACATGACTTCTATGTCGACGACTTGCTGACCGGAGGGGATGACTTAGATGAAGTAAAGTTCATTCGCACTGAAGTCACCAAAGCGCTTGCGTCGGCATGTATGCCATTGAGAAAGTGGAAGTCAAATGATTCTCAATTATTGTCGAATGCTGTCCCTGCGTCATACGATTTGAACATTGGACAAAATGAGCCAGAAAAGTTGCTTGGTCTCTGTTGGCATATCGGCACTGATGAGATAGGGTTTCCTATAGGTCTGACTAAATCTTCGACTAGGTACACAAAGCGTGACTTGTTATCCGTTATTGCGCGAATCTTTGATCCCTTAGGTCTGTTAGGTCCTATTGTTATTACTATGAAGATCTTGCTACAGAAAATGTGGTTAGATAAATTATCATGGGATCAACCATTACCTAATGAGATTTGTAAACAATGGGAGATTATTATTAAATCTTTACCTCTTTTAAATCATGTTCGCATTCCGCGACTTGTAGTCTGCAATTCATTTACGGAGTTAGAACTCCATATTTTCACAGACGCGTCTGAGTCCGCGTACGGTGCTTGCGTCTACATTCGCAGTGTTAATGCTAAGGGTGAGTACATCGCTCGCTTGTTAATGGCAAAGAGTCGAGTTGCTCCCATCAAGCCTACGACAATTCCGCGACTGGAGTTATGTGGTGCGGTAGTCGGTTCTCGTCTTCACGAGAAGGTGATGAGCTCACTTCGAGTGAAGATCAGTCGGGTTTATTGTTGGACTGATTCAACCATTGTCTTGGGATGGTTACAGATGATGCCTACCAGACTTCAGCCTTTTGTGCGCAACCGCGTTGCTGAGGTTTTGGATAAGTCGGGTAACTGTACTTGGAGGCACGTCCCAACAGATCAAAATCCAGCAGACCTAATATCTCGTGGCATGGATATTAGTGATCTGCAGGAGTCAGATCTGTGGTGGAAAGGACCAGATTTTTTAAAACTAGATTCGTCTGAATGGCCTTCTCAAATTACGAGCCCAGGACTACAATCGTTACCGGAGACTCGACCTAAAATCATATTACATGTTGTAAACGATTCGAAACCTGAAGTTTTAATTGATTTTAGGCGTTATTCCAATTACACACGGCTCGTACGATCTGTTGCCTACGTATTACGATTTATTAAGTCATGTAGAAAGCATTACCCTAAAACCAAATACTTGTCACATGATGAGGTACAAGATGCACTAACTCTTGTCATTATTAAGAGTCAGATTCAGTCATTTTCTGAATACCAATTATTTTTGAACAAAAAGAGTTTACCTAAAAAGAGCGCCCTTCTAAAGTTTAATGTTTATTTAGACGATAATAATGTAATGCGAGTAGGAGGACGTCTCGATAACTCTAATTTTGCTTATAGTAAGAAACACCCTATTTTATTACAGTCCACTCATGATTTCACTAAACTATTATTTAATTTTGAGCATAAAAGGCTGATGCATGCTGGCCCACAATTATTATTAGCTTCCATTAGGGAAACTTATTGGCCAATAGGAGGTCGCAAGTTGGCGAAAGCCTGTTATCATAAGTGTGTTTTGTGTCACCGTATGAAGGGTAAGGTTGTAGCTCCCTTAATGGGTAACTTACCACGAGAACGCCTTCGTCCAGGTTATCCCTTTGAAAGCACAGGCGTTGATTACGCTGGCCCTATTATGTGTGCTAGTCGCCAGGGCCGTGGATGTAGGTTAGTAAAGGTGTATGTCGCTATTTTTATTTGTTTCACAACCAAGGCCATTCATTTGGAGCTCGTTGGTGATTTAACTAGCAATAGTTATTTACTGGCTTTGTATCGGTTTATTTCTCGGAGAGGTAAACCTGCTGATATTTTTTCCGATAACGGTACCTCATTTGTCGGTGCATACAACGACCTTTCCAAATTTTTAAAATTAAATAGTTTGTCCTTGGGTGAAAGTGCAGCAAACGACGGAATAAGGTTCCATTTTATTCCCGCCTACACCCCACATTTCGGTGGACTCTGGGAGGCGGGTGTCAAGTCAGCAAAGTATCACCTTCAGAGAGTGTTGGGAAATTGTAACTTGACTTTTGAGGAGCTGTACACCACACTAACCAAGATTGAAGCCATCTTGAACTCTCGTCCATTGACGCCGTTGTCTTCAGATCCTGCAGATTATACTCCGCTCACGCCAGGACATTTTCTTGTGGGACGGCCACTTACTTCTTTGCCGCAACCTGATTACCAGGATAGCTCTGCCAATTATCTGTCTCGTTACCAGAGGATCGAGCAGCTTCGCCAGCATTTCTGGAGCAGATGGAGCAAGGAGTATGTTGCAGAATTGCAACAACGCTCCAAATGGCGTTCCTGCAAGGATGGCTTGATGCTGAACTCCTTGGTGGTGATCAAGGAAGACGATCTTCCTCCGTTGAAGTGGAGACTTGGACGGATCGTGGCTGTTCATCCAGGAACGGATGGTATCGCCCGTGTAGCTGACATTCGGACGTCTACTGGAGTCGTTCGACGGGCATTCAACCGAATCTGCCCTTTGCCTGTGTCTTCAGAATCTGGTTGAAACCATTGGTTTCAACGCCCGGGGAAATGTTGGAGATAAAACCTTCTTGCAAGCTTCCTAAATTATATGAAAAAATATGACACTTCTATTTGTCACTTGTCACTTGTCTTCACTTGTTTTTTGTAAAATATATTGTTCACACCGAAAATTATTAAAAAACTAATTTGCATTGAGCATCCAGTCATTGATTTTCATTCAGAATACCCATAATTCTCGCACACCCCCCTATATGTAAAGTGATTTTTTTTTTAATTTCAACCCTAACGTGTGATATATCGTTGGATAGGTATTTAAAAATGAATAGGGGTTTACTACAATCATTTTTTGATAATGTCAATAATTTCGGAAATAATCGCTCCAAAAGTAAAAAAACAATGTGTGTCCCCTCTAACTTTTGAACCATAAGTTTAGAAAATATGAAAAAAATCTGAAAAGTAGAACTTTGTAAGAACTTTCTAGAAAAATTATTATGAACTTGATGGAAAGAACAGTTTTTGTACAAAAAAGACAAAATGGTTATACAAATTAATTTCTGGACTAAGTTTGTAGTGTAATCGTATATGCAAGCATATTTTTTAAATTCATAAGTGGGTACACTTATTGTGACGGTTGGGAAACTACGGAACCCTACACTGAGCGTGGCCCGACACGCTCTTGGCCGGTTTTTTTTCCTTTTGAGGTACGAAACCCTAAAAAACTGGGCAAGTGCGAGTCGGACTCGCGCCCTGAGGGTTCCGTACAAACTTACCTATATACCCACGTAAAGAGTTTAATTCCCAATTGGAGTTTCAGTTTTTTTTCAAATCGCATTTTTTTTTTGTGACGTAACAAATACATAATATTATGTATTTGGTTCTCAAGAACAATAAGTAAATAATCGCATAAATTTAATTAAGACTTGTATTTAAATGTTTTAACATTTATAATTCGTAATTATTTTATTTTGCGTGGGAAATCATTGAATGACTTTTCCAGCTGTGTAATTAGTTTAAACAATGACTACCAGAAACGATCAATGACCAGGGCCTCAAGTCTGCTATTACAATAGTGTCAGAATGGTTCATCATTGATTTTGATAAGTTTTGGTAATCTACTAATATAATGGCGTCATTATGACTTTCCAATGTTCAACTACTGACACTCCATTGGAACCGTGGGCGCGGGCTTGCGGACAGTGAGCAATGGGTAGCTCGCTGTCCGGCCGTCCGGTAACAGTCCGGACCAAGCCCAAGTCGTCGAAGGCGCGCGCTGTTTCCGCGCGCCTCAAGGAGTTGTCAGCAACAGCAGGGACCCAGCCGGGTCGAAGCCTACTGGGGCCAGGGTTATCCGAAAGGGCGCTCGAGCCCCGGTATGAAGGCTTGAAAGAACGGGATAGGTTTTTTAGTCAGTAAGAGTCTGACACTATCTCCCGCTCCGCCCAAGAGCGGGGGTTGTCATAAGATGATTTTTCCGTTCGAAAAAAAAAATAACACTCCATTGGAAGTAGTGGCATATAATGGTGATCTCGTACATATTGACAAATGAATGTCTGACGTATGCGGTAATTTGCAAATATAGTTCCTTTGATCAGTGACCTACCATTAGAACGTCATTGTGCAGTCATTTCTTTTATTAATCTCGATTTTGTCATTCTACCACAACTCAATCACGAGACCATTGACCGATCAGTGGTCGATCATTATGAACTTTTAGCAAAATGACAATGGAATCGTGTTGGAATGACGACTTTATAAAAATAGCAGACTTGGGCCCCAGGTCATCGGTCCACCTTGCAGGAGGCCTTATGAAATACAGCCTGGTGAAAGACGTACAGACGAACGGACAGCGGTGTCTAAGTAATTTACATATATGCATCTAAGTATATTACCTACTATTGTATTTGTCTCTCTTCTGTTTGTCTATTCATTAGGTCGCACCTGCCATGTTGTTTCTGCACCACCCCTAAGGTCGACTGGTAGATAATGCCGAAGGCATTAAGTCCACCTTTATAGAATTATGCAAGGGCGCCGACTCCGTGGGTGCTCGGGGGCTCAAGGACCCATGAGAAATAACTTTTTTTATGGTGGAAAAAAATCATCCAATGACATCCCCCGCTCTTGGGCGGAGCGGGAGATAGTGTCAGACTCTTAGTGACTAAAAGACCCACCCCGTTCCTTCTAGCCTTCATACCGGGGCTCGAGCTGTCTTTCGAAAGTAACCCTGGCCCCAGTAGGCTTCGACCCAGCTGGGTCCCTGCTGTTGCTGCTCACAACAATTCCTTGGCACGCGGGAACAGTGCGCGCCGTCGACGACTTGGGCTTAGTCCGGACAGTTACCCAGCTACCCATTGCTCACTGTCCGCAAGCCCGCGCCTACGGTGGCCGGAAATCAGGATCAGAATCCCGGCGGCGGCGGCGAGAACGCCGTTGCCTGATGCGGTTGGTCTCCTCCTTGATGAGCATTACTGCTTCGCAGAAGTCGGCGACCGCCTGCCACTTCTCCTCGCTCCGGACTATGGCCTCAACTAAGGCCCGGCGCGAGAGGTCTCCGCCGCCGATCGCCTCCACGAGGGCACGGCGATGCACCGCCCAAGCAGGGCACACCTCGACTATGTGCTCCACCGTGTCCTCTGGGCGTTCCGCACAGTGGCGACACCCGGGCGTCACTTCCGCATGAATCCGGTGCAGGAAACTCCCGAACGAACCATGTCCGGTGAGGACCTGCGTCATGCGGAAGGTAAGGACGCCTTGAGGTCTTTCCAGCCACGCCTCAAAGAGGGGACTTACCGATGAGCGCTCATGAGGTTTACTTAAAGCCGGCGCCCCTGTAGTGCGTTCAAAAATAACCAGAGTCGAGTAGAGTACAGCCCAGGGTCGTTCTTTTATAACTCGAGTAGCTACCCTAGAGTTAACCCAACTAACTGTAATTCTGAGCAGGGTAGGTTGGAGTAAGCGGCAATGTGCTTGACATTGACAGTTGAACTCCGTTCACGTTCAAAAATACAGTTGCCATAACGGATCTTGAGCGGTTGCGCAGAAGTCAAATATTCGGTCTCTTTAGTGGTGCGAAGTGAGACGCGAGGGCGGGGAATGTCAGTGATTGGCTTGCCGTGCCATCGCGTCATAGACGTCACTCCTCATTCGTTTCTTGCGTTGCTGCATGTATCTAATAACGAAAACGATTGGCTCGCTAATGTATGGAATGCGCGATCCCCACTCTGACGCCGAGCGCTCAAGATCCTTTGTGCATGCTGTACCAAGGTAGAGTAATTACCCAATAAGACGTTATTAGAGTTAAGGGCCAAGCGCCCGAAAAGTGCCATAAAACAGTGATTTTTTGAGGCCTACTCCTCCGTAACGGCTAGGTCAATTGGTTTGAACAAAATATATGTTTATTATAGATTCATGAACAATAATATCAACATTTGATTTTTTCGTGCAATTAATACTTGTGTCAAAAAAAAATATTTAGCAATTTCGCAACTTTTCCCTACTCCTTCGAAACGGCTTGGACCTTTAGAAACATTTTTACACATAAAAATTGGTGATTAAATATTCTTCAAAGTGAACATTGCATAATGTAAATCAATCAATATCTCGCAGAGAAAATGGATTTAAAGCGCTTTCCGGGCGCTGCTGGCCGCAAATAAATGCACAGATTTGCGTACTGCCGCCTAGGCGAGTGCGAGAGTTGCGTTCACATAATTTCGGTCAGTTGGTTCAAGGAACTATACGCCTTAACTCAAAACTCAAATTTGAACGCAGGGCAGGTGTTAAGAGCATAAATAAAGCTTTAATAAATAAATAAAAAATAAAAATATCGTCGACCGTAGGTTCAATTGAGGTAAGGGACAAAATACGATTTTTCAGGAGAGGCCGACAAAGTTTTTTTTTTCGGACTAAATCGCCTATAACTTTTTTTCTTGTTAACCTTTTTCGGGTCTGATTTCACACATAATCTTGTATTTTAGTGCTCTATCTACACGTGTATAATTTATTTAAATAAATTAGCTATTTAAGAAAATAGATGTGCCTTACAACAACGTATTTTGTTAGTAATGTCCCTTACATTAAATTGAACTCTGCGTTGGATTCAATTTTTTCAAAATTCGTTGATTAGGAAGACCCTTACCTTATTTCAAGTGGATTGGCGGCAATAATTACATCATTTCAAGTTCCTATATTGCATAGTTTTTCAGATACATTGTTATTATGGGGCTGATTCGAAATTTGGATCCAAAAATCATTAGGGTAAGGGACATTTTTCTTAAGCTAGAATTTTTTCATATACACCATTCGATAGAGCGAAAAATTCTGAACAAAACTGTAAACTTAACTCATTTTGGGTATTTTGTCCCTTACCTCAATTGAACCTACGGTCGACGATATAGTAAACATCACAAACCTTCAACTTGAACGTACGCAGACTGCACACACAAAACACAAAATAAAAATAAATAAAATACACAATGGAAATACTTGAATATCATGTTGAATAATTAAACTTTATAAATCAAGTGTGTTCGTTTCAAAAGACGAAGTATGACTAAAGTGATCTTCGTTACCAACTTCCGAAGTTTCAACCGGTTTTATGAAGTTAGTTATCATATTTTCCTGTTTATACTTAACGGATTTTTTTTTCATTATTTTTTGTTTTTGTATTTAGCATCTGTAATTATGGTCTACATACATTTTGTTGACTTACTGACGATTTGGTCAGTGTCCCAATTATTATTACTTATTTCAATATTTTTTTCACTGACGATTCGGTAAATATAATATGTGGGGACAAAAAGCGTTACCAATACTATTTTTTTAGGCTGGATTTAAGGTGGCAACTTCGGGCAATAATAATTTATATTATTATAGTAACTTTTTTCTGCGGCTTCTCCCGCATACATATTAATATAGACTCGGGGGAAAAGCAGCTTTCTATCGGTGTAATTTTAGCAATCGGACCAGTACTTTCGGAGATTACATCTTACAAACAAAAAAACAAACTACCTCTTTATATTAATTGAAGCTATTTAGTACCTACAGTGAGATAAAAAAACTGGGCAAGTGCGAGTCGGACTCGCACACTGATGGTTCCATGCAAACTACAATTCCCAAATTGAGTCTCGAAGATTTTTCCGATATGCAAAAACTTTTTTTTTGAGCCACAACAGTTTTACTGTTTTCAGATTTATTCCTATACCTGTGCTATAAAACCTTGCTTTAAGCCACATTTCAGGATTTTAGGTCAACGGGCCTATGAATTTCGATCTTTGAGAGTATCAAAATATACATTTTTTTTCGACATAAACGGTCGTATCTTTTTTATTCGTTAACTTAGAACTTTTATTTTTTCACAGCTTAAAGGGACCCAAGACCTGAGTATATGGTTTTAATTTCAATTCTATACCTCCAAGCATTTTCGAGATTAAGGGTCTTGACAGACAAACAGAGATACAGACAGACCGACAGACAGACGGACGGATGGACAGACAACAAAGAGATCCTGTAAGGGTTCTGTTTTTCCTTTTGAGGTACGAAACCCTAAAAAACTGGCGCAATCTCAATCGCATTTTTTTTTTTGTGACGTTACAACTCAGTTTTCAGATTTATTCTTATATTTGCGTTATCATTATCATCATCAACCCTACAATTTTGGTTCCCTTAGGGTGAGTTGCACCATTTAATTCATTAAACCGGTCTTCCCGTCTGATAATAATTTAGGTGTCATTAGGGCAAGAATGAATAGGCTCTTAATAAACTAGTGCGCCTCACCATCAACGATTGCATCGCTTACCATCAGGTGGGATCGCAGTCAAGCAATAATTTATATAAATTAAAAAAAAAAAACCCCATCGAACGCGCGTTTGCGCACCTATGGTCTTTCAATAGTGTCTGTGATTTCCACGATTGAAAGGTATAACTATAACAATAACCAAACCATAACCAGCCGTGAAACTTTGTTATAGTCATAGTTAAATGGTGCAACTCGCCCTTAAGTGCAACATATACGTTTTTTGTGACATAAATGGCTATATCTTTCTTTTCGTTAACTTAGAAATTTGTTTTCACAGCTTCAAGGTTCCGCAGAACTAAACTTATGGTTTTAATTTCAACTCGATACCTTTACGCGCTCCCGAAATAAAGGGTCTTGATAAACAGACAGATACTGACAGATAACACTACACTACGCTACTGGCAGAGACTGGTAGAGAATACCTAAGGCATTAAGTCCGCCTATGTACTTTGTGTTGCATAAAGATATATTTATTAATTTATATATATATAAATAAATAGACTGACAGACGGAAGGACAACCAACTGAACCTATAGGCAAAGGTTCCGTTCGGTACTATTTTTTAGGCTGGATTTAAGGCGGCAACTTCGGGTAATAATAATTTATATTATTATACTAGCTTTTGCCCGCAACTTCTACAAAATATAGCCTATGTCACTCAAAAATAAAACAGCTTTCTATCGGTGAAAAAAATTTAGCAATGGGACCAGTACTTCCAGAGATTATCTCCTACAAACAAAAAAATAAAATAAACAAACTTACCTCTTTATTATATTAATGTAGATATATGATACCAGCTAATGCTAACGTTTTGGGAACACATTCATTGTGCGTGCGGCTAGGTAGTGGAATTCCTTGCCGGAGTCTGTGTTTCCTGATAGCTACAACCTGGGAATCTTTAAGTCGAGAGTGAATAGGTTTCTTCTAGTTAAGCGCGTTCAATCGTCGACCGCATCGTCGCTTTTCATCAGGTGAGATAGCGGTCAAGCGCAAACCTATCAACAATTTAAAAAAAGAACTAACCCTGGCCCCAGCACGTTTGACAGGTTAAATATAATCATAACTAAGACAGAACAACATGTCGGGTCAGCTACTGTGTAATAAAAATTAAGAAGAACGCATTTTAATAACTTCAAGTTTATAGGAATAAGTAAAACCAAATTACATACCTTCAAACCGATCAAAGGCACATTGCACACTTAAAAAAACAACAATCAAATATAATACACTATCACTAAACATTATGACCAATCTATCTACGTATCTACTATGTCGCACTTATGTGTAAAATTCACATGTTTGTGTGTCGAGAGACAACATGTTACTGACTTCTTATTCAAGTTAAAGGCTGTAATTACTTAGGCCGCGTTCCTACTACATCGTACGTAAGTTCGTAACGGTTAATTTATCGTCCGACGACTATCGCTTTTGGGTGAATATAATTTTTTTTCTCAATTTTGGTGGACTGTATGGATCAGAATGTTGGGCTGTGAAAAATAAGGATGGAAAAAGATTGCATGTAGCGGAGATGAGAATGTTGAGATGAATGTGTGGTGTGACGAGAGTGGATAAAGTGAGAAATGAGTATATTAGAGGAAGTTTGAAAGTGGCGCCAGTGACAGAAAAGTTGAAAGGTAATCGGTTGTCTTGGTATGGTCATGTGAAGAGGAGGGATGAAGCGCATATTACTAAAAGAGTTCTGAGTATAGATGTGGATGGATGGAGAAGGAGAAGCAGGCCGAAAAAAAGATGGATGGATTGTTTGCTTGACCTAGGACCCTAATTTTCTCGAAAACTGAGGAAAAAGTCTCTTCTCTTCAGTTTCTTCTCCTCGGTTTTCGCAAGAATTAGGGTCTCTAATTATCACGAAAATCGAAGAAAAAATTGTACCACCAAAATGGAAAAAAAATAAAAATGCTTACATGTGTTCCTCTAGGTAGTTTGTACGCAACGCTGACTATTAACTACAGGTCATTGAACTCTCTCAGCTGACGTTTTCTTAAAGAATTTAATTTCGTACATGCGTAAATTAATACGAATATTGAAAAAAAGGTACTTTTTTTTTTAAATTTGATGTTTACAAATCGATAGTGTTTCATGTACCGGATCGACCCTCCACGGGATTAAAACGATTAAAATTTAACTGTGTATAAGACACGACGCTATAAAATGACACATCGTCACGAGTACGACAAAGTGAGGACACGGTTTTACTTATTCATACCGAAACAGGTAATTCTTGTTTGTTAGATGTTATACAGACTTTTAGGTTTTGTTTTAAATGTCTAGATTGCACTTTTATATGCATCATCTTACTGCCCTTGACTTTTGTTATTAGAGTTGGTGTCACCAGTATTCTTCGATTTGTCCGTGGCAAATGTCATGCTCTAATTTACTGCATTTTCTACTAGAGTAAGATCCCAGAACCGCCAGACGTCACATTGTTTCTGACGAACGAAATGTGGACGATTGAGTACTGTTAGTATGTACTTAGAATGCATGCTTACCTGCTAGCTTGCTTAGACGGCCAATTTTCAGGTATCAGGTAATCAAGGTACATAAAATCATTACTTACTTCACGTAACTTCTCCAAGCTGATTTTTACGTAGGTACATTTTAGGCAATATCTTTAAAATCAAGTCGCCTATTTACTCCCAGACACATTCCGTGGGCCGTATTGCTTTACAGACGCTTTATAGCTCCCAAAATAATGACATAACATCACGTAAATTCTCAACCTTGATTTTTATATAATAATACTAGCTTCTGCCAGCGGCTTCGCTCGCGTGAAAATTGTGAATCTAAACCATTCCCAGATCCCCTTGAACACACACAAAAAATTTCATTAAAATCGGTCCAGTCGTTTGAGAGAAGTTCAGTGACATACACACTCACAGAAGAATTATATATATAAAGATGTTCGTATATTATGGCGCATTACTTTGTGTAATTTATTTCATTAGCACTGCTCTCAAAACGGTGAAGGAAAACATCGTGAGGAAACCGGCATGTCATCAACATGTGACATTCACCAACCCGCACTGGGCCCGCGTGGTGGATTACCTATTCCCTCTTCTAGAGAAGACGCCTGAATTCCAGCAGCGGGAACATTAAAAAACCGGCCAAGAGCGTGTCGGGCCACGCTCAGTGTAGGGTTCCGTGGTTTCCCGTCCGTCACAATAAGTGTACCCACTTATGGGTTTAAATTAGTCCAGAAATTATTTTGTAGAATCTTTTTGTGTACAAAAACTGTTCTTTCCATCAAGTTCAAAATGATTTTCTTAGAAAGTCCTTATAAAGTTCTACTTTTCAATTTTTTTCATATTTTCTAAACTTATGGTTCAAAAGTTAGAGGGGGACACATTGTTTTTTACTTTTGGAGCAATTATTTCTGAAATTATTGACATTATCAAAAAATGATTTTAGTAAACCCCTATTCATTTTTAAATACCTATCCAACAATATATCACACGTTATGGTTGAAATTAAAAAAAAAAACTCACTTCCCACTTTAGATATACGGGGGCTTACCCTAATAAAACATTTTTTTCAATTTTTATTTTACCACTTTGTCGGCGTGATTGATATACATATTGGTACGAAATTTCAGCTTTCTAGTGCTAACGGTCACAGAGATTAAGCGAGGACGGACAGACGGACAGACAGACTGACAGACAGACATGGCGAAACTAGAAGGGTTCCTAGTTGACTACGGAACCCTATAAAAGGCTGATGATGATGATGATGATGGAGCCCGCATCGGACTCGTTAAACAGCACCACATTATGCCATTTGCTTACCTCTGCATGTTTTTGTATTTTTTGCACCCTTAATTCTTTTTTACTCTGCCTTCTTCGTGCTAAGTCGGTACCTAACCTTGGTTCTCTTGCAGATATTTTCATTTCTGATTTGATCACGCAAGCTCACACACATGTTTTAGCAAATAAATATCTTATCATATGTTATCCAGCCGAAACCGAACCTTTGGTCAGTTTCCAAAATCTAGTCTTTTAGGAGATGTTTTACAGGATTCATTTCGGAGAGTGTGCGCAGGAATTGCCGTCAATCCGCCATCTCAATTCTACCATCGGACAACCCGACGTACGACGAGTAGGTACAACCATATCTACACGTAGTTGAAACCTCTACGGTCCGGACTAACGGTTTTGCCTCGTCGTTTATACCGCACACATAGAAGGACTGAAACAATCTGCCTGCAGTGGTTTTCTCGTCCGATTATAATTTGAGTGTCTTCAAGGCAAAAGTGAATAGGCTCATAAACTAGTGCGCCTCACCATCAGAGATCGTATCACTGCTTACCATCAGGTGGGATCGCAGTCAACCACTAGTTTACTTATATCAACTAAAAAAAAACTCTAGTCAAAACCGACATTTTCTAAAATGTTTACTTGATCAGCGACATGCTACCTGCACGCAGGATTGGCAGACAGTTTTACCGTAATCACTTGTATTAAACAGGAGATCGTGACTAAAATAATAACTGCACCGGGCGATATCAAAGATATAGCAATATTGTAATTGAGGTGTCCTCAAGGCTAGAGTGAATAGGCGTTTATAATCAGTGCGCCTCACCATCAACGATTGCATCACTGCGTATCATAAGATGGGATCGCAGTCCAGCACTAGTTTAAATCAATAAAAAAAAATGTACAGTAGGCACAACAGATCTTGAGCGCTCGGCGTCAGAGTGGGGATCGCTTTGCGCATTCCATACATTGGACAGCCAATCGTCTTCGTTGTTAGATACATGCAGCAACGCAGGAACGAATGGAAAGGAGTGACGTCTATGACGCTATGGCGCGGCGGGCTAATCACTGACAGTCCCCGCCCCCGCGTCTCACTTTGCACCACTAAAGAGACCGAATATTTGACTTCTGCGCAACTGCACAAAATCCGTTGTGCCAACTGTAGGTACTTAGTGCTTTTAAGTTTTGAACCATGAACTTAAACAATTAAACTTAATGATTCAACGTTACGTCATTCTGTATTCCAAGGAGTTAGTGAGCCGTGTAGGTATCGGAGACTAATTTGTCACCCAGAAAATGTTAGGGAACTTACCATGGACGTGTTAATTAAAACGAAGTCGTACGAGCGAGGAAGGGAGTCGGAGCTATATTGACTGGGACTGACTGGTTTATTGGTTTAGTGAGGTTAGGGTTCGATTCCCACCCAGAACAAAAGTTTGTATGATAAGCACGATTATTTATAACAGAATAGAATAGATTTTTTTTTTTATCTATAACTAGCTTTTGCCCGCGACTTCGTCCGCGTACATAGACCGTTAAATTTTGATCGTTTTAATCCCGTGGAGGGTCGGTCCGGTACATGAAACACTATCGATTTGTAAAGATAAAATTGAAAAATAAAGTAATTTTTTTCAAAACTCGTATTAATTTACGCATGTACGAAATTAATTTCTTTAAGAAAACGTCAGCTGGACGAGTCCAATGACCTGTAGGTAGTAATCAGCGTTGCGTGCAAACTAAGCAATAGAACTCTCTGGTCTGCAAAAAACTATTTTTTTTTTAAATGTCGCTAACTCGGCGAAACTCGGCATCAACTATCAGAATTTGCCGGCCATTGGTTCAAATATTAAAAGGGTTTACAAATGGTTAATCTGGGGAAAATCTCCCCGACTTTTGAGTCTCAAAAACGCGTAGCGAAGGTCTGTATAAAACAAAGGTTAATCAAATAAAACTGGAAACATTTTATGCTAAGTGCATTTATTTGAAACCAAATACTGTTTATTCTTAAATTAGATACACAATTTATTAAAAACATTCAACATTTACATACATTATCAACTACCATACGGATAACGACTGTCCAAAAGTCCAAAATGTATGTGTTACCGGCATTAACTGTAATAGAGCGAGCTGGTATTCTTTACAATAACTAGGCAATGTATACAATACCTAAAACGTGTGGGCAATGTATGAAATATTATTTATTTTATACTTTGCCTAAGTATTCTATAAAAAACCGAATGCCCAGCCGGTAATGTGTGTAAAAGACGAGAGCACGGAAGAAGGTGATGTAATTTTAAAGCACTCCGAAACTGACAGCTTAGGTTAGAACAAAATAATAAATTCTAATATGTATAAGTACTCAGGTCCTATTTTTATCCCTACAGAGGCCAGGGTTAGTTTCGAAAGACAGCTCGAGCCCCGGTATGAAGGCTAGAAGGAACGGGGTGGGTCTTTTAGTCAGTAAGTCTGACGCTATCTCCCGCTCCGCCCAAGAGCGGGGGTTGTCATTAGATGGTTTTTACCCACCATAAAAAAGGTCCTATTTTTATCCCCGGGGTTTAAAAAGAGAATAACCACCTGTCCATTTCAGGGTGCCCTAATGTCTGCGATTGCATCACTGCTTACCATCAGGTGGGATCGCAGTTAAGCACTAGTTTATAGTTGACTGGAATAATTTGCCTGCTGCGATCTTCCCGTCCAATTATAATGGGGATTAAATCTAATGACCACCATAAAACGCTTTGGTACCCTTAGTTCTTTTGTCAAAAATATATTACTTGACACCAAAAAAATGAAATCCTAAAGTTACAATAGTATTTTAGTTACGACTGTACTTTATATTGTATTCGAACACCAAATGTAGTAAATGATAACCAAATCTTAGCGAGCAAATTAATGCGCTCTTTTTAGCCCCGTAGAGCAAGATGATACTTTGTCTAATCAACAATCTATCTTAGTGGAATTTTAGGGCACCCCGGGTCGGATAGATTTAGGTTAGAAGAAGGTGGCGGGGTCGTAGAGAGCGAGCGAAGCGAGCGAACACAGACCCCGTCACCTTCTTCGAGGTTATTTTTTTTTAAACCACCCAGAAGTAGGAGCCCCGCCTAGCGGGGCTCCGTCGAGCTGCTGCTTGGCAGGTAGTTAACCTAACCTCAAAATTTTAACTACTGATATCTCCGTAACCATGGGGCTCTGCCGATGCTTTATTTGGATTCATTTTGCTTAAATAGGATAGCGAGATGTTAAAACTGGTTATAATTTTACATTAAAATGTAGGTTTAATTTTGGTGATCATTTACTATTTTTCTCTTTTATATGTTACTATATCTGGTGGTAAGTTAAACATAAGCCATTATAATGTAGATGTCTTCAAAGCTAGAGTGAACGGGCTCTTAATAAACTAGTGCGCCTCACCATCAACGATTGCGTCGCTTACCATCAGGTGGGATCGCAGTCAAGCATTAGATTATATCGTTAAAAAAAAAAACTCTTAGGGGTAGTCTCAAACATTTTGAATTCTCGACAAACGTTACCGTTAATACGGTTGCGATTTTGGGACAAAACATTACACATTTTCGTTGTTTTGGCTATAAAATTAACGCGTCGCAAACGCTTCGAAAACGTAACTAAACAACACAAATATTAAGGTAAATTGCCTCAATACTAAACGTTAGAGCGACGTGCGACTAATCGCGTCGCATAGACTTACTGTCCGCGGACGCGTAGCTTCAAAGACGCGTATTCATCGTCATTCACGCCTGATCAGTGGTGTTAATTGGCGAGTGGTAAACGGCACCGACTTACGAGTTGTAGCGCTACCTACCCAGGTTCAAACCTAGCCAGGCGCATTAATTTGTGTAATTTATTTCATCATCTCTCAAAACGGTGAAGGAAAACAACGCGAGGAAACCGCCATGTTCTAGAACCAAAAATTCGACGACGGCAGATTATGCAAGCGTGGTGGATAATGGCCCATTCCCTCTCCTAGAGAGGAAGCCTGAGTCCCAACAGTGGGAACAGTATAAGGCCGCCTATGCTATACGCCTGGACGTCGTCGTGTTATTGCAGAGTTTAGTATGTAAGCTTCACGTAAGCGTATAATGACGAACACGCGTCTATGAAGCTACGCGTCCGTGAACAGTAAGCCATAGTCGCAAGTAAGGCGACCTATCATAAGACTACTGCTAATTCAGATCTACTATATCACATTATATCTACAATACTTATTGTTTTTCAGTTTCCAGAACATAAATTAACACAAAACTAACGTGACAAATTATTAGTTTGATGAATCGTCAATCATATGTGGGACTTTACCATGACGTGTAAAAATGTTAGTTGTGCGAGCGAGAAAGAGCTATACAGGGATATTTGTAAAACAGTAATAACCTTGCACGATGGTATTACTAACACAATAAACAACAACTTTTGTTCTATGACTTTTTACAAAACTTAATACATATATACCAAAAACAAACCGTTAAGATTTAGTTGTTCTATCTAGCACATTTCAATAGGGTAGTTTCCAGGGTAAAAATAATTACATCTTATTTAGTCCGTATTTTAGATTATAAAAAAATATTGGACACGTATATTTTCTATTAAACAAAAAATAACAAAGATATAGCCCATTAAAGTTGGCCCATAAAAGTGACGTCACCCCGTGCGAAAAAATGCAGCACGGCGCGGCGTGACGTCACACGTAACTTTAATGGGCTATATCTTTGTCATGATTGGTTTAATTTACAAATAAAAAAAATACGTGTCCCTTATTTTTTGAATAATCTAAAAGACGGACAAATTACATTTTTTTACGGCAGCTAGCCTATTCTGTATTATGCTTTACGTCTGTATGATGCGATGCAAGCGTATCAATCACCCCCGCCCGGTCCACACTCCCTTCCGCTATTGTACTATCGCTTACTTCGCAAAGACTTCGTAATATTCAGAACGTTCAATTTCAATATTTTTATGAAAATCTGATGAACTAAAATATGATAAATATTTAAAAGTCATAGAAAAATTGTTGTTTATAATGTTTATACTCCTGAGAGGTTGCCAGTGTTTTACAAATAACCCTGAATAGCTTAATTACTTTAACGGTTTAGTTTAGGACGTCAAATAGATCGCATTAAGAGTTCGTGGTAGGGCCTCAGTACCCTTGTCACATCAATTTTGTGTTTTAAAAACTGAGGAGACTAATGGAGATGTCCCAAATTGTATGGAGAAAAAACCCAGAATGTACAAGAGCGAAATGTGTACAGATTGTTTGAGTACAATAAGCATTTGATATCACCAAAGAGGTAACCCAGAAATCAGTAGAGTATAGGAGATATGAACCAACAAAAAAGTGAATTAAGAAATTGTAGTTGTGTTATTTTTTATGTTGTTTATGTAAAAAATATAAAATTTTAATGATACTCGGCGGTCTACATAATACACCACAAAATTTTAATAGTTTTAATCCCGTGGAGGGTCGATCCGGTACATGAAACACTATCGATTTGTAGAGATAAAATAAAAAAATAACGTACCTCTTTTTCAAAACTCGTATTAATTTACGCATGTACGAAATTAATTTCTTTAAGAAAAAGTCAGCTGAGCGAGTTCAATGACCTGTAGGCACTTTGTACGCAACGCCGACTATTAACTACAGGTCATTGAACTCGCCCAGCTGACGTTTTCTTAAAGATACTAATTTCGTACATGCGTGAATTAATACGAGTTTTGAAAAAGAGGTACTTTATTTTTTAATTTTATCTTTATAAATCAATAGTGTTTCATGTACCGGATGGACCCTCCACGGGATTAAAACGATTAAAATTTAACGGCGTATATTTATGATGTACAATATTATAAGCCTTTACAATCCTCACATTTATTTGCTGTCTACTATGGATTTTTTTTTGGGACATCTCCGTATAATTTTTGGATAAAAAAAATACAGGGTACAAAAAAGATCAAAATTTTAATTTCTTTTTTTTCTACCCTGTATAGTACATTAAATATACATGATGCGGTTTAAGTATTATGTTTATTTTTTCATTTATAAAATATTTTTTTATCAGCTTCAATAACATTTATTTCGCAGAGTAGCCCAAGCATGTACAAAGTAGAAAAGTAGATAATTTTCGAGTATAGATTCTTATTTTGTAATTATATTCTTTATTATTATTATTGTACTTACAAGTTATGTATCGTTATAGTTTTAGGGCAATTCGCGTATTGTAACATTTCAAATTAAACTCTAGATTTACATACGTAAGGTGTGGTTTAGCTTAATTTCTTTTTGAGGGAGAAAGTTAAATACAAAATGTCCTTTAACGTGACGCGTATAACTGTCAAATTGTTCGACAACATGTCCTGCGTCAAGTGAATGCATGCAAAATGTTGGGAGACAAGTTGCGGGAGTAGGCAACGTTGCCGCGGCACGTAGATAGAGCGTTGCACGTCATGCTGGGGGGCATTTCGTCCCCTAACTTGACACACACGAAAAACAATGCGAGGAGTTACCTAATAATAATAATATCATCCAATCCTCAAGATGTTGTAAACAAATTCGCAAAGTCATTACTTTTTACTGAATCTTGGTGCGAACCTGTTCCATTTGCATTAAGATTACATATTTAAATAAAACTTTTTTACTGTCAGTACTTGAGTATTATAGATTTAAATAGTTGATAACGAACATATTTGAAAAAACTTCTTGAGAGACTGTGGGAGGAATTTTAACTTTTCTTTAGTATTCCAGGCAGGACCTACTTTGAAACCTTACCGCTTTGTGAGACTAGATTTTTATAATTTCCTATTAAAATTAAATAAATTAACTAAATAAATTATGCATTATTTTACTGTTCGAGTTAAGTACCTAAAAACATTGTTCTTGTACTTGTAAATTCGTTTACAATAAGCTTTAGATACACTTGGGGACAAAATGTCCCCCAATATGACACGCAATGCTGTCAAGTTGCACAACATGTCTAATGACACATGAACGCGTATTCGTCATTGTAAGCATGGTGTACATTTGCGTGAAGCTTGCATACAACATTATGAAACTCGGTTGATGAAGCTGCAACGACTCGACGGCACCAAGCATATAGTGATGAATACGCGTCTATGAAGCTACGCGGCCTTAGACCGGTCCGTAGGCCTTAGTTGGCAAGTTGCGGGACAGCAGGTAAAGTTGCAGCGTCACGTAGATAGCGAGTTGCGCGGCATGTTGAGGGACAATTTGTCTCCCAATGTATTTGAAGTTTAATGGGCGTAATTTCACCACAGGAGACTGCGAACCATGGCGCGGCGCCACCTAGCCCTTATCGAGGTTACTAAGTGCTTGTTTCATGGAAATAGTGTCGTAGAATGCATGAAGATATCCGCAGGAGAACCAAGGTTGCCGACATAGCACGAGGAATCGCCAAACTTAAGTGGCAATGGGCAGGGCACATTGCTCGCAGAGCAGATGGCCGTTAGGGCCGAAAGGTTCTGGAGAGACGCACAGGATCGTTCGTTGTGGCGACACTTGGGGGAGGCCTATGTCCAACAGTGGACGTTTACCGGCTGAAATGATGGTGATGATGAAAGAATGTACCGGGAAAACGTTTAGTATTTAAGATCAAAATGCTCTGGAGAAAATGACATTCCTATTAGCAGATTTAGGGTCACAGCTCATTAGAGCCACCTCCACTTCGCAACGCCTCGCCTTCTGCGGTTAGTATCTATCTTTTTATAATTTTACATTAAATAAATTAATACAATATGCACTTTTTTTTTACTAATAATACTGGACAGTGTATGTTCTAAACTAGATAGTGCATTTTTATTTTTCGCTTAATTTTTTGATATATTACATTTTCATTATTACAAAGTACGAATTTTGGACCGGTCTGACCGTAGCTAAAATAATAAGAAACCTTGCAGAGCTTCGTTTCCAAAGTTAAGCAACGATTACCGAGGTCATTGTGTAGATGAGGCCAAAAATTTTGGTTTTTATAAGTACATAGATATTATTTTATATATAGGGTGACTGGTAATTAGTGTACGATACTTAAACACGTGATTGTGCTCATGATAACCAACAACTTTTACTATGGGAACAAACCTGAAATCGCGAAAAAAAATCAGCTGTTTTGTACATTTATGTTTGCCTAATGTACTGAACAGGTGATATTTTTTTCGCGATTTCGCCTTTGCTCCCATAATAAAAATTGTTTGTTATCATGAGCACAATCACGTGTTTAAGTATCGTACACTGATTGCCAGTCACCCTGTATATTATATTATTTGTTTTTACTAGAAAAAAAAAAAAAAAAATTTGGTGATTTACGTAAATACGGCAATTTTCCGGGTCAATGAACCCCTGGCGCTCGAGGGGTAGTAGGTGGTGTCCAACTTGTAACTTTTTTTAAATATTTTTGGGAAAAAATATAACATGGTGTAAAAACTATTGGAATCCATTCTGTTACTGATTCTCAACAAACTATATTCAGGTCCCATTTAACTAAAAATAATGGTGTAAATGATTTGAAAGATTCACGTAGAGTTTAAGTAATAATGAAAAATAAATATTTTTTTTTTACGAACTGACTAATCGACTATTATGTATAATTAAAGGCGACTAACTTTGGACTAATCAAATATCATTTCTAGCTGCTAAAAAATATAACACTGTACTTAATTTTTTTTTAAATCTTTTTGGTGTAAAATCTTTAATTATATCTTCTCGCTAGAGAGTGGGTAGAGCGAGAGGGCGTGTCAGATTTTTACTGACTAAATCCTACACGTGCATAGTGGCTGCTGGGCGAGCGTCACCACACAGTGGGTCCCTACTGAAGTAAAGCGCCGTCGAGGTCGGCCTAGAAAGAGGTGGCGGGATGATCTGGACGCGTACCGCGAGGACTGGTTTGAGACGGCGCAGGAGAAGAAAGTTTGGAAGGACTTGGGGGATGCCTTTGCCCAGCAGTGGGACAGCAAAGGCTAGAAAAAAAAACCCACACGTATCTTGCTGCGAAGGAGGCCGCTGCAAGAGTGAGGGAATGTACCATCGCATTTTTGCCTGATCACTTAAAAAAATTTAGCTTAAATCCTGCGGCGTCGCGCCAAGCCAAACCGTTTGAAGTTTTTGTTTTGAGTGTAAGCAAAAATGAACTTAGCAATAGTCAGGCGGTAGTATCTTCGATGGTACATCCATACGCCTCAGTCACAGTGACAGCACACTACGGGTGTCGGGAGTCGCAAAGCGATCTCCGGCTATGCGGGCTTGAGGACGACGAGCAATAGGCAGCTTGCCGTCCGCCCGTGCTATAGGGACCGAGCCATGTAGCGTTTCACGCGGGCCTCAAAGATATTCTAGCAAAACCTTAGGGGCTCAGCAGGACCGAAGCCTGCTAAGGATATGGTAAAACTTCTGAAAAGGATACCCGTGGTCTTAGAACGCAAAGGGAAAGTAAAGGAACATAGGTGTGTTTTTAGTTAGTAGAAGTCTGACACGCCGCTTGCGCTCCACACTAGAGCGAGAAAGTCATTAAATGATTACCCACCTTAAAAAGGACAGCTAATCATGAAACTTTTTTTTCGACTTTGTATAGTCTGTATGTTCGTTTGTTCGCACACTAAAAACTACAACCGACCAGTTCATTTTAATATTACATAATTATTCTATAGAGGTATACTTGTTTTTGTCAACTAACATTTCAATTAGTTCTATTTTATTTATAATTGTATTTTAACTCATAAGGTCATAGCTCACTTACACGACTCTGCTCTCACCCGGCAAAAAGAATATCATTTAAATATAGGCTTTAAATCTTTCTGTTAAGATATATTTTACATTGGCATCATAAATTTGCAGACAGCTCGCTTACCGCCGTCAGACTGCTCGGTAGTTGACGCCTCGCTGTGTAGACGAGCGGTCGGTGCGGTGTCCGCGCGCTCACTGCTAGCAGTAGCCGCGCCGTCGCCGCTCATTCGGTCAATATTATGCGCAGCACGAATCTTGAGCGCTCGGCGAAAGATTGAGGATCAATTTGCGCATCGTACACATCGTCGAGTCAATCACTGTAACTATAAACATGTACTCCCAGCTCCCGCGTCTCATTCATACCACTAAAGAGACCCAATACTTCACTTCTCATTCAAGTCTGAGAATTTCTAGTTCAAGTCAGCGCTCAAGATCCGTGCCGGTATCTATATCTACACATAAGCGAGAGCGGTCGGCGGGTGGACAGCTGGCCGTTTACTAGCTGATGCAGCATAGACTGCAGGGTGCCTGCTAGCTGTCGCCGCGTGGACTTCGAGCAGTCGTCTTAGTTTAGGGCGGTGTTGGGTGGGAGCGGTGTTGGAGCAGTCATTTAAGTGTGCTATGACCTTTAATCCACTCACGTCGATTTTATTCGACAAGTGTTTCCGCGTCCTATTCACCAGGGTTGTTGATGACTGGGTACTCTATCTCTTTTAGCTCTTCAACCCCCATAGGTGACCGAAGAGCTGACGAGATGGATGTGCGACCCTGGCGGAATGAACGCAAGTGTTTGTCGAATAAATCCGACGTAAGCGATCTTATACAGTAACTCGCAGTCTACGTATTTTAAGTATCTTCATGAGACTTATTTTTTCTAAGGGAGCATTCAAGTAGGTATTACGTCACGCAATTTGGGGGGAAGGGGTCTTGTAAAACGTTACGATGCGTTACAAGGGTGGGAGGGGGAGTATTTAAACAACGCGTTACGTAACATTTTTTTTTTAATTCATTAAACCCCAAGCGAACCGCGTTCGCGCACCTATTGTCTTTCAATTGTGTCTGTAATTATCACAATTGAAAGGTTAATATAAAAAAGCTAGGGAATTAGAATCTTCCAAATCAGCAACCCTTTTCGTTTACGGGGAAACCTACTTTTATTTTTGTTTCCTAAGTTGGCAAACCTTTCGTTAATATAATTGAGACTTTCAATTGTGATAATTACAGACACAATTGAAAGACAATAGGTGCGCGAACGCCGGCGTTCGCTTGGGGTTTAATGAATTAATGGTCACTTAAATGTTACGTAACGTTTAGGTAGGGGGAGAGAGGGGTACAGAAAAACGTTACTGTGCGTTACCTTTCCAAAATCTTCAAAAATTGCGTTACGTAATACTTGAACACTCCCTAAGTCTATACATAAAATATTTTCCCTGATTTCTTCAAGTCTTTACGATGCAAGTAAACATTGCAACAATGCCAAATAACAGAGAATTCATTATCACCATTCTCTAAAGGCTAAACACCGCTAAATTTTGATCGTTTTAATCCCGTGGAGGGTCGATCCGGTACATGAAACACTATCGATTTGTAAAGATAAAATTAAAAAAAAGTAACTTTTTTTCAAAACTCGTATTAATTTACGCATGTACGAAATTAATTTCTTTAAGAAAACGTCAGCTGAGCGAGTCCAATGACCTGTGGGTAGTTTGTACGCAACGCCGACTCTACAGGTCATTGAACTCGCTCAGCTGACGTTTTCTAAAAAACGTACTTTATTTTTTAATTTTATCTCTACAAATCGATAGTGTTTCATGTACCGGATCGACCCTCCACGGGATTAAAACGATCAAAATTTAACGGTATATATTTACACCGCGACACCATGGCGGCGCGACCAGTCGCCGCTACCAACAAAATGTATACAGCTCTATAGAGAGTTACTCACCTGGTGTCCGTTTGGTTGCGCAACCAATTTGGTGGCGCGACCAGCTCGGACGTGTGGCGACTCTGGTGTCTGTATGGCGTCTAGTTCGGTAGCTCACTCTTTAAGAAAGGGAGATGTTCGGAGTTTCCTTGCGTGATCGAATCAGGAATAAAGATCCATAGATAAACCAAGGCTTAGCCTGAAGAATAGACAAACTTAAGTGGGAGTAAGGAACTGCACATTGCTTGCAAAACAGATTGTCGATGGAGATGAAAAGTTCTAAAGTGGTGTTTGCGTACCGGAAGACGCAGCGTGGGAAGGCCTCCCACAATGTGGACCACAGGACCGTTAGGGTCTAAACAGACGGAGTGTATTTCAACTGCAATAGAACTGCAAACCAACCGTGCAATCCGATTGCAATCGTGTGAACTGCATACGGACTGCATCCGAACTGCATCATACCCACTCGCCCGCACGCTCCGCCCTCCCGTGTATGGTGCAGTTCGGATACATTCGGTGTGCAGTTCACACGACTGCAATCGGACCGCATGTCTGGTTTGCAGTTCTATTGCAGTCGTGTCAACTGCATTCAAACTGCACTTAAACTGCAAAGTTGGAATGCAGTTGAAATGCGGTCCGTCTGTTTAGACCGTTAGTTATAGTGACACTTGGGGAATGCCTATTAGTCCAACAGTGGACGTGTTTCGGCTGAGATAATGATAATGAATCTCTTAGATTTATTTGGTATTGGCGCAATCTTTGTCCCGAATCTTTTTATTTGGCTTTTTAAAACCAGAGATAATACTTTTTTTTTTCGTTAATAATTGTAAAACTAAAACCGACAAGGTTTATGTTTATTCTATACTATGTTACAAACTAATTAAATTTTTTGGTTGATCAATCAAATTAATTTGTCAATCATTATTTTCATAATCACAGCTTCAGACATACAGAATGTGGTATACACAAATATACACCACAATTTTTTAATTAGTACACATACTTAAGGGCTTACTAGAAAAGCTCTTGTTATTTTATAAGTAAAATCTCAAAAAATAATATTTATAAACAGCAAAGTTATTAGCGTTGGTTTATGTCCCAAAATGTCACTCAATTTATGGAAATATTGTGCAGGCTATTGATTAATGAATGAATAAGTGACAATTATTAAGGAAAAACACTGCCCGCAGTATTTTCTACTAGCAATTGTTATGTTTGATTGATTCTATGATGAATTTACCTTTTCGTGGTCAATTTTAGGATTTCGGTTTTTTCTACTTTTGACTACAAAAGTTAAAAGATAAAGTTTTTGTGTACTAATTAAAAACTAGGGGTGTATATATGCTATTCGTACAACATTCTGGTATTTATTCGCTTAAGTCTACTGTCCACGGACGCGTAGGTTCAGAGGCGCGTAATCGTCATTATGCGTTTATTGTGCTATTGTGTTTAATGCACAAATGCACTAAAGCCCTAAGCTTCACGCAGGCGTACACTCAGCGTATAGTGACGAATACGCGTCTATGAAGCTACGCGTCCGTGGGCAGTAGGCGTTACTGTAAAATGTCGCAGCATTATGCTGAGGTAGGTGACAGCATTGTGCTGTGATAGGTCGTTAAGATAAGGCCCTTTTGACATCAAAAGGCCTATAGTCCATTGTTTTTTTGTTACAATTTTAAGTATTTTGTCGTATTTCTATTCTTAATAATATAAAGGTAAAAACTACGGACAAAAGCGTGACTGTGTTGTCACTAGATGGCGCTGAACTAAACTTATATTAATTGGCCTGTTGGTCTAGTGGTTAGTGACCCTGACTGCTATGCCGGAGGTCGTGGGTTCGATTCCCACCCAGGACAAATGTTTGTGTGATGAGCACAATCATTTGTTCTGTGTCTGGGTGTAATTTATCTATAAATTTACGAAAGATGTTGTCGCCTTTGTTTAGACATTTTGTTCGCGAATAAAAACAAATACCTCGATGATACAAGCAGTCGCACACCACTACGTCGCTATAGTGCCGCGCGCCCTGCCCGCTGGTGTCGAGAACGACTCTGCGCTGCCCGCAAGATTCGAGGCAGAGGCCTAAGACGCAGTTACGCAGTTTCGGCTCTTATATCCGACTCTAAGTCTAAAATATTGATTTTAACGCCACCTAGCGACAACTTAGCCAAGCTTATGACCATAGTTTTAATTTCAAATGGCTACAAAACTTTTTTCTAATGTTTTTCACCTACATCTAGTTTATCTACACTAGTGCGGGTGCGCCGTCGCCTCAGCTGTACATGGGCACGGCGAGGTGCTGATGTTATTTCAGCAGCTTCTCTTGTTCGTCGGCGCGCGCGTACACGTCGCCGTTGCGCGCGTCCGCCGATGAGCGCGACGCGAACGATGACAGCGTGTAAGGAGACGCTGACACTGGTAACGGGTGAGGGGATACCTGAGGAGAGAGAGGGATGGCATTGAAACTTTAAATTAAAATCAATTACGTCAAATAAACTATTAAGGCTTATAGTCCCTTGAACCATCTGGCCGAAATTAAGCAGCCTAGGCGGCAGTACGCCAAACTGTGCATTTATTTGCGGCCAGTAGCGCCCGGAAAGCGCGCGGCTGACCTTTAAATACATTTTCTCTGCGAAATATTGATTGATTTACATATGCAATGTTCACTTTGAAGAATATTTAACCAACAATTTTTATGTGTAAAAATGTTTCTAAAAATCCAAGCCGTTTCGAAGGAGTAGGAAAAAAGTTGCGAAATTACTAAATATTTTTTTTAGACAAAGGTATTAATAGCACGCAAAAATCAATAATGTTCATAATGTTGTTCATGAATCTATAAAAACATATATTTTTTTCAAACCTATTAACCTGGCCGTTACCGAGGAGTAGGCTTCAGAAAGTCACTGTTTTACGGCACTTTTCGGGCGCTTGGGCCTTAGCAGGCACATTTGAATGAAGGATTTCAATAAAATTCACACCAGCAGTTGGCGCTACATACACAAAAGGTTTGCTACTTTTGAAAACGTATACATGATTTTGACGTCTAACGTTTGACTTTGACGTTGATGTCTAACCAAATGCCTTGACCGCTGGCTTCAAGTTGCGCAGAAATCAAATATTCGGTCTCTTTAGTAGTACGAAGTGAGACGCGGTGTCGGGGAGTATCAGTGATTGGCTCGCCACGCCATCGTGTCATAGACGTCACTCGTGATTCTTTGTATTTTTTTTTCAAAACTCTTTGATTTTCGCTATGATGATGCAGGACTCACCTGTCGTGAAGGAGTTTTCTGTTCACCGCTGATGCTTATGTCCTCGTCAACTGACTGCAATAACTGTAAATAAACAGGTTCACTGATCAGTTACCTTATCTGGAGAGCAGCAAGGAATATATCGTAATATCTAAATATTTATTGATTTATTTAAAATTCATGTACAATAGTGGTACATAGGCGGACTTAATGCCACAAGGCATTCTCTACCAGTCAACCTTTGGGTTGAAAAAGACAACACTGTGGTAGGTTTGCACAATAAACAAGTAACAGATACTTCAAACGAAAAAATATATGTTATTTATAAAATAAAATACATATACAAGGTGTAAGGGACAGCCCTCCACAAACTTTAAGGGCTTGCTCAGTAGACGAAACTGAACAACCTTCCACAAGATTTTTTTCAGGAAATTAAAAAAAAGCAGCCTCAACATACAAAATGATTAACTTGATTGGAGAATTTGTAAGGCGATGCCGATTTTTTTTTTCATTTCCTGAAAAAAAAAATTGTGTTAGGTTGTTCAGTTTCGTCTACTGAGCAAGCCCTTAAAATTTGTGCTGGGCTGCCTCTTACACCTTGTATATGCTAAAATAATAAACTAATAAATACTATGAAAAATATCAAATCACTAAGAGAACTTAATAACAATTCTGAACGAAGACCGAACCAATGATCAGTATAATATATCTTATTCTATATATTTAAACATTACAAATGTACAATAGCGACATTTATGACCTCATATAAAAACCAAAAATACAAAATCCGGCATCGCAGTAGTATTATAGTCCTCCTCACGATTAGAACATTACAAAAACCCGAAATCAATTATCGGGCAGTTGCCCGAACTGACATTAATAAATGTACTAAATATGACACAAAAATCTACCAACGATGACATCAAGAAACCTGCTAATAATGACACTAAAAATCTACCAAAAATTACACCAAAAGCTACTAAGGATCATAACAACAAATCTGCCGAAAATGTATCCATGAAATCTACCAAAGAGCCACCTCAACCCTGCCTCCCCTCCAGCAAGTCTATGACCCTCGACAGCACCATCAGCTGTTCGCTCTCAACTCTCTTTCTCACTGTCTAGCGCTCTCCCACAGTCTACGATCCTCTCATAGCTACCGAAATGATCTAGATAGCTGGGTTTCTACCTCTTGTTTTATTGACTAAGTTTCTTGATGGATTTATCCGAAATTTTCTAAAATTATTCCAAGATATCTACCAAAATAGACAAAGTTTACCAAAAATGACAAAAAATCTACCAAGAGCGACCAAAATGTACCAAAAGCGACCAAAATCTACCAAAAACCTACGAAAAATGACAAATATTTACTACAAATGACACCAAAAAGGCCACCTCAACCCTGCCTCCCCTCCAGCAAGTCGATGATCCTCGACAGCTGCAGCAGCATCAGCTGTTCGCACTCAACTCTCCGCTTCTCCACCTGCCTCCACTCCCTCTCACTGTCCAGCCCTCTCCCACAGTCTACGATCCTCTCATAGCTGCCGAAATGATCTAGGTAGCTGGGTTTCTACCTCTTGTTTTATTGACTAAGTTTCTTAATGGATTTATCCGAAATTTTTTAAAATTATTCCAAGATATCTACCAAAAATAGACAAAGTTTACCAAAATTGACAAAAAATCTACCAAGAGCGACAAAAATGTACCAAAAGCGACCAAAATCTACCAAAAACTTACAAAAAATGACAAATATCTACCACAAATGACACCAAAAAGGCCACCTTAACCCTGCCTCCCCTCCAGTAAGTCGATGACCCTCGACAGCAGCATCAGCTGTTCGCACTCAACTCTCCGCTTCTCCACCTGCCTCCACTCTCTCTCACTGTCCAGCCCTCTCCCACAGTCTACGATCCTCTTATAGCTGCCGAAATGATCTAGGTAGCTGGGTTTCTACCTCTTGTTTTATTGACTAAGTTTCTTGATGGATTTATCAGAAATTTTCTAAAATGTATACCAAGATATCCACCAAAAATGGACAAAATTTACCAAAATTGACAAAAAAATCTACCAAGAGCGACCAAAATGTACCAAATGCGACCAAAATCTACCAAAAACCTACAAAAAATGACAAATATCCACCTCAACCCTGCCTCCCCTCCAGCAAGTCGATGATCCTCGACAGCTGCAGCAGCATCAGCTGTTCGCACTCAACTCTCCGCTTCTCCACCTGCCTCCACTCCCTCTCACTGTCCAGCCCTCTCCCACAGTCTACGATTCTCTCATAGCTGCCGAAATGGTCTAAGCGGTTGGTTTCTACCTCCTGCTGTAATGGCTGAGGTTCTGGGTTTGAAGGTAGGAGTGGGGTAGGATCATGGATGGTGAGGAGAGAGGAATCTGCGTGGAATGTGGTCGTTTTGCGTTTCTTGGGTAGGTCGGGCTCTAAAAATTGGGATCAGGAATTAGGAAACCAGGCTAGAGTGATTCACTCTAGGCTCTTAATAAACTAGTGCGTCTCACCATTACGGATTGCATCACTGCTTACCATCAGGTGGGATCGCGACGTGACAGTTCCGTAACTTACCTATGAAAACAGTTCAATTCCTGAATTGAGTAACGAAGTTTTTTCCGAATTTACTGTTTTCAGATTTTACCCTATACTTGTGATATGAGACCTTGCTTCATGCCAAATTTCAGAATTCTAGGTCAATGGGAAGTACCCTATGAATTATGTATGTACATAGATGTGTGTAGAAATATTTAATAGGATATCGAGTGACTTTAAAATTCTTTGTACAAAATTATTTAAAATGAAATTGTACGATTGGCTGTCTACTAATACTTTTTATAGTATTAAAGAGTTCTTTGACAAAAAACATTAATGACTTAACTGTATGCACAAAAATTTGCACGCTTATAATGTTAAGCAAAAACATGTATGCTCTGTTTTTAATCCTTGTAACATCTTTTATACCGTGTTTTTATGCAAATAAATGTTATTCAATTCTATTCTATGGTTTTACGACATAAACGGATATATCTTTTTTTTTTCGTTAACTCAGAAGTTTGACCGCAGATTTGAGCATAATGGTTTTAATTTCAACTCGATACCTCCACGTGTTTTCGAGATAAAGGGTCTTGACAGACAGACAGATGAACGAACAACAAAGTGATCCTATAAGGGTTCCATTTTTTGCTTTTAAGTTACGGAACCCTAAAAACTATCTTTGATACATACACTCATGCCGATTCGATAACAGAGAAATCACCAGTTAAATGACAATAGTACATAGATTTAGTTTTTGACATTATGTACTTGATATTTGCCTATTGTGATTACTATAAACTTCATTTTTATTTCAAATGACGTTACTGTTAAGATTTTGTTTTGACATTATGTATTTCCTTATTATGATCACTATAAATTCCATTACTTTTTCCTTTATTTTTCTATTTAACATATAATTTACATTTTTAAATATTTTTTTAAAAAGCATATAAAAAAAAGAAAAACATTTAAAAATATTAAAAATAACTCTTATTATTATTTTGTCGCGATTCTAATCTTTTAAAAATATTTGCATGCCTAATTTAAGGTAGATTGTATCAAGATCACAACTCTTTGTAAACAGCTTATTTTGTGTACCTACATTCTAAGCAAATAAACGATTATTAAAAACTGATAAAATACCATAAAACAAACTAACCATAGTTCCTATCATCGTCCACAGTATCATTTAGAACGGACTCCTTGAACCAAAAATTATTTCTAACGCATTCCGCGCAATCTTGGCCATCATCTTTGGTCAATTCACAATTCATTTTCCCATACTTCTCATAGTTGGCCCAATATTTGGCCGAGTCACAAGCATTGGCGTATGACGATGGCCCAGTTTTCGGTAACTCGTTAAAAGATTTGTTCAAAACGCCAAGATTAGTTTTCGAAGGGTCCGAGTGTGACCAATATTGGTTGGGCTTGGTCAAACATTCGTCGAATCTCTCCGAAGAGGGGTAGCTTTGAGGTATTTGCATCAATTCTATTATGTTCACTCTTGGGGGTTGCTGTAAATGCTAAAATGGTTCTTAAATTAGATCAGGGACATCGACTTATATTTCTAATATAGTATAATAATATACTATAATATTCCACAACTATCACACAACGCCGTCTAGTCCCAAGCTAAGCAGAGCTTGTGTTATGAGTACTAGACAACTGATAAACATACTTATACCTATATTTCTAAATACATACATAATATTATAGATAAATTACACCCAGACACAGAACAAATGATCATGCTCATCACATAAACATTTGTTCTGGGTGGGGGTCAAAACCACGACCTCCGGCATAGCAGTCAGGGCCACTAACCATTAAACCAACAGGCATGTCAATTCTGGTAATAGAAAAGCCCTTTCACGGAAACTATTTGTCAAAATACTGAAAAGTTAAAACAAAAGTTCGCTGCAGTGCTACTTTGACATTATGTCGTCTAACAGAACTATTAAAAGTAAGATATAGTAGAGGATACGGTTAAGAACGACCTTCACCGGATTGTTTAATGGATGAAACGTATTTTATGATAAATTTAGTATATTAAATAATATAACCCACCCACCCGGGTTGCCTGAGAAAGTGATGGCCAAACATTTTTTTTTTTATGTTCCTGTGTGTTTAACGAATAAATTTAATACTAACCGTAAGAGTGAAGCTTTAAGAACATAAAAATGTTGGGTTGCATATTTGTTTCCTGGCATAACTATGGGTTGCCAGGTATAAACAGGTGTATTTTTTTTATATACAACAAATTAAAGCGTATTATAAATATACATAAATAGCGGTTGAGCATTTTTCTAAAAAAAAGTAAATTTTCATTTTTAAATTAATAATAGTCTGGCCGGGAATTTCTTAGGCAACCCACCCGCGTTATATTATTTAATATACTAAATTTATCATAAAATACGTTTCATCCATTAAACAGACCGATGAAGGTCGTTCTTAATCGGATCTTAGACTAAATAGCTTTTAGAGGATGCTTTTTCGCGACCAAAATATCTTAAGCGCCATGAATTTCGTGGCACTTACGTCTATCGTTCAACATAGTGTAATGTTCAAGGTGTACGGACTACATTACACCTGAGTCGACTGAAGTGAGTGCTCGGCACGCGTAATCTAGTGCGTAGTACACATGACAGGCCTGTTGGTCTAGTGGTTAGTGACCCTGACTGCTATGCCGGAGGCCGTGGGTTCGATTCCCACCCAGGACAAATGTTTGTGTGATGAGCACGATAAAGTTCTGTGTCTGGGTGTAATTTATCTATAATATGTATTTATTTAGAAATATATAAGTATGTTTATCAGTTGTCTAGTACCCATAACACAAGTTCTGCTTAGCTTGGGACCAGACGGCGCTGTGTGATAGTTGTGGAATATTATTATTATTATTATATATCGATGGTATAGATATAGGTATTTCCTACAAAACACAATTCAAATTGAACCTTATTATTAGTGGAAGTAGATCCTAAATCGTCCGTATTTCTAGTAGAGGCTGCGCTCGCGCACTTGCCGAGTATTTTCTTAGATATTAGTGACAATGGTAGGTTGCCGCTAGATTTGCTTGAGTTACATAGATGCTGGAATAGGATAGGATGGGTTAGGATACGATTATAAAGGATATACTAGTGTGTGTGCAGCACACAGTTGTAACACACAGGTGTTTAGACAAAAGTATTAATCGCACGAAAAATTCAATGGTTGATAATGTTGTTCATAAATCTACACCCTTACATTTTGATCGTTTTAATCCCGTGGAGGGTCGATCCGGTACATGAAACACTATCGATTTGTAAAGATAAAGTATTTTTTTTTTAAAACTCGTATTAATTTACGCATGTACGAAATTAATTTCTTTAAGAAAACGTCAGCTGAGCGAGTCCAATGATCTGTAGGTAGTTTGTACGCAACGCCGACTACTACCGACAACTCATTGGACTCGCTCAGCTGACATCGTACATGCGTAAATTAATACGAGTTTTTTAAAATAACGCACTTTATTTTTTAATTTTGTTGTGTTTCTTGTACCGGATCGACCCTCCACGCTCTCTCATACTCTCTCTCTCTCTAATACATTTTTTTTTCAAACCTATTAACCTGGCCGTTACCGAGGAGTAGGCTTCAGAAAGTCACTCTTTTATGGCACTCCTCTAGCGTTTGAGCCTGTTCACGACCTTGCCGCTGCGAGCGGTAGCTAAGCGCGAGGCGGTGAGCGGTAAGAACAAAAGTATAAAATATTTGAAGCACACCACGAGTCGCCGCTCATAGAGCCGCGCGCCCGCATACCGGTGCCGCCCCGCTCGCCGCACCGTAGCATTGCTTCATAGACGCGTATTCATCATTATGGAACTCTGTCGACAAAGCGACAAGGATGTGCCGTCGTCTAGTTTAATAGTTTTGTATGTTAGCTTCACGCAGGTGTACACCAAGCGTATAATGACGAATATGCGTCCATGAAGCTTCGCGTCCGTTGACGGTAAACCTAAGAGCCAGGCCACACGATGCCGGGCTTGCGGACAGTGAGCAATGGGTAGCTCGGTGTCCGGCCGTCCGGTAACTGTCCGGACCAAGCCAAAGTCGTCGACGGCGCGCACTGTTCCCGCGCGTCAAGGATTTCGGCTTTGTTCCCATAGTAAAAGTTGTTGGTTATCATGACTACAATCACGTGTTTAAGTATCGTACACTAATTGCCAGTCACCCTATATATCCAGAACTCGCACAAAGGTATGAAAATTAAATAAAAAATAAAAAATCCCGACACAAAAAAAAATTGTATCTATGAACCATCTCGATAACGTCAACTTTCAAATAAAAAAAAAAACCGGCAAGAGCATGTCGGGCCACGCTCAGTGTAAGGCTCCGTAGTTTCCCGTCCGTCACAATAAGTGTACCCACTTATGAGGTTAAAAAAAATGCTTGCATATACACTTATATAAACTTCGTCCACAAATTATTTTGTAGAACCCTTTTGTCTTTTTTGTACAAAAACTTTTCTTTCCATCAAGTTCAAAATAATTTTCCTAGAAAGTCCTTATAAGTTCTACTTTTCAGATTTTTTTCATATTTTCTAAACTTATGGTTCAAAAGTTAGAAGGGGGGGACACATTGTTTTTTACTTTTGGAGCGATTATTTCCGAAATTATTGACATTATCAAAAAATGATTTTAGTAAACCCCTATTCATTTTTAAATACCTATCCAACGATATATCACACGTTAGGGTTGAAATTAAAAAAAAATCACTTCCCACTTTACATATAGGGGGGCTACCCTAATAAAACATTTTTTTCCAATTTTTATTTTACCACTTTGTCGGCGTGATTGATACACATATTGGTACCAAATTTCAGATATCTAGTGCTAACGGTCACAGAGATTAAACTAGGACGGACAGACAGACAGACATGGCGAAACTATAAGGGTTCCTAGTTGACTACGGAACCCTAAAAACCGCGTCCAAATCGGTCCATTCGCTTAGGAGCTACGATGCCACGGACACACAGACACGACAAACTTATAACACTCCGCTTTTCTGTAGGGAGTTAAAACAATTCTTACCTTATCGACTTCTGTATCAAATTGTTCGTTGGTAGCTCCTTTGGATAACGCACCCTTCTCCATGAGGGTAGCGCGTTTGGCTGCGAGATGTAGAGATCTGGAAATTAAGATAAAATCAATAATCACAATTCTTCTTCTTTTCGTGTTGATGTACTTCTTACTAAATTTTTTGATGGTAAGCGATGATGTGGCTGACGATGCAGCACGCTTGTCTAGAAGCAACCTATTCACTCTTGACTTAAAGAGGAAACCCCTGGTAAGTCATCAATATTGTGTCTGTTAACTGCTCCACCTGTTTTAATATATTAAAACAGAGGTGGTTTATTAGTTTGTTATATACCGCTAAATTTGAATCGCTGAGCGAGTTCAATGACTTGTAGTTAATAGTCGGCGTTGCGTATAAAGTACCTACAGGTCATTGAACTCGCTCAGCTGACTTTTTCTTACAGAAATTAATTTCGTACATGCGTAAATTAATACGAGTTTTGAAAAGAGGTACTTTATTTTTTAATTTTATCTTTACAAATCGATAGTGTTTCATGTACCGGATCGACCCTCCACGGGATTAAAACGATTAAAATTTAATGGTGTATAAACCTTTATAGAATGATGATAATGAATTCTCTGATCTATTCTAGAAACATGTTTATTTGGCATTGTTGCAATGTTTACTTGTATGGAGTGTTTTATACGATTTGTAAACATAAAATTAAAAAATAAAGTACCTTTTTTTAAACTCGTATTAATTTACACATGTACGAAATTAATTTCTTTAAGAAAACGTCAGCTGAGCGAGTCCAATGACCTGTAGGTGGTTAGTACGCAACGCCGACTACTACCTTATCGCTTACCATCACGAGAGATAGCTAGGTGGACTGATTGACACTGCTTACCGTTTCACAGTTAGATAGAAGAGCTCCGTGATGGCTCTCACGGAGTAGTCCGGTACGAAGGTGTGACGCAGCATCGAGTCCATGTTGATGTTCTGAAGAGAGCCCATGGCTGATGGCGTTGGGGATTCAGCTGGAAACAATGGTACATTATTAACTTGCGTCGCAACCTTACTGCATGGACAGAGAAAGAGTAGGAATAGTAGCTTATATAATAATATAATATTCCACAACTATCACACAACGCCGTCTAGTCCCAAGCTAAGCAGGGGTTGTGTTATGAGTACTAGACAACTGATAAACATACTTATATATTTCTAAATACATACATATTATAGATAAATTACACCCAGACACAGAACAAATGATCATGCTCATCACATAAACATTTGTCCTGGGTGGTGGGTGGTGATAAAGAATTTCTTGAACATAAACTGTAATCTTGATACTATAATTTTGCATGCTTTAATATTAAGCAAAACATGTTTGGACTCTTTGTATTATAACACCTTTTAATACCTTATTTTTTTTTTTAATAAATATTATTATTATCTCCTTTATTTTCCATTTTAACATATTATTTTACATTTTTAAATATTTCTTAAAAAAATATTAAAATAGAACATTTAAAAATATAAAAAAATAGTTGTCCGCCGGTGTCGGGAGCAGGATCCAAGCTACCGGTGGTTAGGACTCCAGAGACAGGAACCTCCTCACAATGCGAGCCGTATCGGGGAGTACTGCCTTCTGTATCAGGGCCTTGATCCAACCGCGCAACGACAGCTTCGACAGATGGTCGTCGAAGTTTTTGGCTATAAGGCCATTGACGGACACGACAATCGGCACAATGACAGCCGAGTCCACACTCCACATGTCGACAACCTCGTGTGCTAAGTCGAGATATTTTATTTGTTTCTCTTTCTCAGCTTTCACGAGATTCTCGTCATGAGGGACCGCTATATCAACAATCATTGTGCTCTAGTCGATCTATCACCTCATGTCAGGTTTTATTATGTTATTATTATTATTATTAACCTGCGGTATAGCAGTCAGGGCCACTAACCACTAGACCAGTCAGATCGACTTCTGTACCTAGCCATTTTGTGGTAGAAGTTTGTGAGCATGTGTGTGTGTTTGTTACATCGTCACTTGGAGAAGGCGAGAGGTCTTTCGGCTTATATGATGATGATTTTGTAGTGCACGATACGTACCGACTCCAACGTTCTGCGTGAGCGCCTGCACGCCGAAGTAGGTGAAGGGTCCGGCCTCGAACACGAGGTTCTCGCGACCCACCGTCACCTCCACCCGCCCCTCCAGGATCAGCACGAAGTAGTCCACCTGGAATGAGGAGTAGTAATCACACTCATAGAATAAGGGCTTATATTTCACCGAGACAACATGGCGGCGCGACCAGTCGCCGCTACCAATAAAATGTATGCAGCTATATAGAGAGTTACTCACCTGGTGTCCGTTTGGATGCGCAAGCAATTTGGTGGCGCGACCAGCTCGGACGTGTGGCGACTCTGGTGTCTGTATGGTATTTTTTTTTTGGTGGGGATAATCATTTAATGACAACCTCCGCTCTTGGGCGGAGCGGGAGATATAGTCAGACTCTTACTGACTAAAAAACCCACCCCGTTCCTTCAAGCCTTCATACCGGGGCTCGAGCGCCCTTTCGGATAACCCTGGCCCCAGTAGGCTTCGACCCGGCTGGGCCCTTGCGGTTGCTGACAACTCCTTGAGGCGCGTGGGAACAGTGCGCGCCGTCGACGACTTGGGCTTGGTCCGGACAGTTACCGGACGGCCGGACAGCGAGCTACCCATTGCTCACAGTCCGCAAGCCCGAGCCTACGGTGGCTGGAAATCGGGATCGGAACCCCGGCGGCGGCGAGAGCGCCGTTGCCTGATGTGTTCGGCCTTCTCCTTAGCGAGCATTACTGCTTCGCAGAAGTCGGCGACCGCCTGCCACTCCTCCTCGCTCCGGACCATGGCCTCAAACAAGGCCCGGATATCCGTATGGTGTCTAGTTTGGTAGCTTAGGGCTATATTTTACCGGGACACCATGGCGACACAACGCGCGACTGTATCGAACAGAACGCGCGACCGCTTCGCGACTGTGTTCGCTATTGCAACACTACAAAAAATCGTAGTGGGCAAGGAGCTTTAAAGGGTTACAACCAATCTTACCGGCTTCCCCTGCTGGAACACATAAGTGCTGGGGTCCTTCTTCGTTTTGCCTTTGAGCTTGATGTGGTGGATCACGTCCTGTTTGAGGAGGCGACGGAGCACCGTCTCCGATACTGTGTCAGGACGGAACGCGTCTACACCTGGGGGGAGGACGTTTAGGTCATTAGCTTTCCGAGGTCCTACTATGAGTAACTACAAGTGTTATTCGTGAGATAAAATTACACAGATGACATTCTGGAGTGGCGAACGCGTACCGGAAGACGCAGCGTTGGGGGGGCCTTCTGCAAGGTGGACCGATGACCTGGTGAAGGTTACGGGGACCCGATAGATGCAAGACGCACAAGATCGTTCATTGTGGCGACACTTGGGGGAGGCCTATGTCCAAAAGTGGTCGTCTATCGGCTGAAATGATGACCTAGTATTAAAATACTCACTGGTACTCAAGAACTGGAAGGTAGCTAGCGTCAGCTGAGGAGAAATGTGTATGCGCTGGTTCTCGTGACGCTCGGCGAACGCCGCGAAGTCCTGTAGCTTGTTCGTGGGCCGGTTGCGACGCCGCTTGGAGCGGTTGTCCACTGTTGGGCAAAAACAATCATATGATAATAATCCTAGCCGCAATTCAGTAATGGTGCGCAATCTTAACGGAAATCATACACTTCCCGCCCCGCGTCTCATTTCGCACCCCTAAAGAGACCGAATATTTGACTTTAGCGCAACTTGAAGCCAGCGCTCAAGATCCGTGGTGGCAAGTGTAGAGTGCTAAAATTAGATTTTGAGGTTTTTTTTTAGGATGAGAATAACTTCTCCATTGGTATCAGAATTATACTGACTAAAACTCAGTCTCAACAGTAGTCTTATACCTTCAATTGCTCTTGCCGCTCCAGGACCGTGGTAACTCTTTCGAATAGCCCCGTAGTCCGATTGTTTTCTAGCCAAAGTACCATAAACCCTTACCTTTTTTCTAATTATAACTTTGTTCTCTTAAATTTGTACCTCTATGAAATTGTTGTACCTGACAACCATGTGCACTTGTTTAGCTATTTTTAAGATTTTATGTATCACATGTGATATAGCAATAAAGAATTTAATTTAAGCTAGTCTACTCACAGAAGACGTCGGTCTCATCCACGATCTCGGCCTGTATCATCTCCTCGATGACGTCTTCTAGAGTGACGAGCCCCGTGGTCTCGTAGGAGTCGCCTTCTAACTATATTACTATTAAAGCCGGTCTACTCACAGAAGACGTCGGTCTCATCCACGATCTCGGCCTGTATCATCTCCTCGATGACGTCTTCTAGAGTGACGAGCCCCATGGTCTCGTAGAAGGGGTCGCCTTCTAGCTATATTACTATTAAAGCCGGTCTACTCACAGAAGACGTCGGTCTCATCCACAATCTCGGCCTGTATCATCTCCTCGATGACGTCTTCTAGAGTGACGAGCCCCATGGTCTCGTAGAAGGGGTCGCCTTCTAACTATATTACTATTAAAGCCGGTCTACTCACAGAAGACTGGGGTGTCCTTATAGATGACTCTTTATCATTTTCCAAACACATAGATTTACTTTCATCCCGACTTCGTAAATTGATATTTATTTTTAAAAACCTTCGCCATGTGGCTGACGAAATTGTGCTCAGACAAGTCTATCTAGCCCTCGGTCAGTCAGTTGCCCAGTACTGTATAGTTGTGTGGGGTGGATCAGCGAAAACACATATCATTAGGCTAGAACGTGCCCAAAGAGCAATCCTTAGAGTTGGTTGGTGTCTTCCTTATCAATTTCCTACCACGGAACTTTACAAAACCTGCAAGGTGCTCTCCATTCGGAAATTATTCATTTTAAACTTAATCTTAACAGTCCACACTCGCAATTCCTTTAACCCGGATAAGTTTAAATCTCTGAGAAGAAAGCATACTGTTTGTTCATCCATCCCTGCTCATTCGAGGCTAGCTCAACGTTTTTATAATTTCCTTGGTTCCTATGTTTACAACCGAGTAAATAAAATTTTACATATGTACGAAATGACTAAATATAAATGTAAAACAACAGTAACGAACTGGCTCCTTGATTTGGACTATGAAGACACAGAATATATTATCCAAATCATAAAGTAATTTTAATCATAATCATTTACACACTATCATACACATACATTATACACCGCACACAAATACTTTACACCTATACACTACACACACATTTTAATAAAAAAAAATACTTTTCCTCTACATTTAGAATGTCATTCTACAAATCTCTCTCGCTCAAAATTTTACAAACATAAGATTCATGTTTATGTGCCGCAAAATGCGATTATGTTTAAAAGGGTGTGAGCCTGGAGATCTGTCACACAGGTCTCGAACCTAGTTCAGACTCCAGCTCTCACAAAGGTTTTAGTCTTAGGCAAAATGTCTAAATATTACTTGTGTTAAGATGTACCTTTTTGAGAGAAATAAATGATATATTATTATTATTATTATTATTATTAGAAGACGTCGGTCTCATCCATGATCTCGGCCTGTATCATCTCCTCGATGACGTCTTCTAGAGTGACGAGCCCCATGGTCTCGTAGAAGGGGTCGCCTTCTAACTATATTACTATTAAAGCCGGTCTTCTCACAGAAGACGTCGGTCTCATCCACGATCTCGGCCTGTATCATCTCCTCGATGACGTCTTCTAGAGTGACGAGCCCCACGGTCTCGTAGAAGGGGTCGCCTTCTAACTATATTACTAATAAAGCCGGTCTACTCACAGAAGACGTCGGTCTCGTCCACGATCTCGGCCTGTATCATCTCTTCGATGACGTCTTCGAGAGTGACGAGCCCCATGGTCTCGTAGAAGGGGTCGCCTTCTAACTATATTACTATTAAAGCCGGTCTACTCACAGAAGACGTCGGTCTCATCCACGATCTCGGCCTGTATCATCTCCTCGATAACGTCTTCTAGAGTGACGAGCCCCATGGTCTCGTAGAAGGGGTCGCCGTCTAACTATATTACTATTAAAGCCGGTCTACTCACAGAAGACGTCGGTCTCATCCACGATTTCGGCCTGTATCATCTCCTCGATGACGTCTTCGAGAGTGACGAGCCCCATGGTCTCGTAGAAGGGGTCGCCTTCGCCCTCATTGTTGATGCGATGCACGAATGCCATGTGTCCTTTGTGACCTGGACAAAAAAAAAAGAAAGATTGAAAGAAAATTAATGCGTAAATTAGCCAAGTATGTGAGTGAGCGTATGAATGATCGATAGAATGACAGAATAAGTGCATGATGACGGTGAGTGTTTGAATTATCGATATATTGCGTAAAAGATGAGAGCGGGTTCACATTAGGTCGGACCGACAGTTTTATCGGGCCGACAAAAGTGTCGGATCCATATTGGTATATGTATTTCAATAGCGCCGTTCATATGGGTGACCCGACAAAACTAACAGAGCCGACATTTTTACCGGCCGTTCAGCCACGATTCCTGTCGGATCGGCATAATATTGGCGTACTGGCAAGTATAGCGCCGTTCACATTGGTCTGCGCGAAGCGGGGCGGTGGAGCCACCCGCCCGCCACCCTTTCACCCGCTCATTTCCCGCTCTCGGCACTCTATCCGGGCAGTAAAACGACCGTGCTAACGGTGGTGTTCACATTAGGTCAGGTCGACAGCGTCTAGTGTGAACAGCAACCACCGACAGTCGTTCAACGGTAAACTGTCGGTCCGACCTAATGTGAACCGGCTCTGAGAGTGAGTGTATGAATGATCGTTAGAGAGAGTAAACATTGAGCGAGTGCATGCTCATAAACTAGCGCGTCTCACCATCAGAGATTGAATTACTGTTTACAGGTGGGATCGCAGTCAATCACTAGTTTATATCAATAAAAAAAGAATGATTAACATAATGAGTGAACGATGCCAGCGACGTATGAGTGACCGATAAAATGAGTGAATGGGTAAACGATGAGGGTAAGTGTATGAATGATCGATAGAATGAGTGAATGGATAAACGATGAGGGTAAATAACTTTAAAGATCCATAAAACAAAACATTTAAAATAACAAAATAATGATTTCATGATAACAATGACTGGGGATAATCATCAAATATATGAATGATCGATATAATGAGTGAATGGGTGATCGATGAGGCTGGGTGTATTACTCATTCTGTCGATTATTCAATCGACAGAATGAGTAAGGGATGAGAGTGAATGTAAAGAGTAAGCGAATAAATGACCTAAATGAAATGTTACAGATAATAAAATACAATGACCTAGCAAACGATGAACGAATGTCAGATTCGAGTTACCTTCTTGCTTCTTACCTTCTTTAAACTGCTTAAATATGACATCCAGAGTGACATCCTCGAAGACGAAGTTGCAGGGGTTCTGGTAGTACTGGCACAGCGTACGCAGCGGCGTGTTGTCGTCGGGGTCCACGAAGGCCAGGTCCTTGATGAAGAGCACTGTCACTATGTTGCCGCGCCCGCCCTCGTACACCGGGATGCGGGAGTAGCCTGGTGGAAAGATAATCATCATCCTTTTTTTAATGTTCCGGTTCTCACTGTTGGGACTCAGGTCTCCTCTCTACGCCGGGCCTTGGTTGAGGCCATGGTCCGGAGCGAGGAGGAGTGGCAGGCGGTCGCCGACTTCTGCGAAGCAGTAATGCTCGCAAAGGAGGAGGCCGAACGCATCAGGCAACGGCGTTATAGCCGCCGCCGCCGCCGCCGGGATTCTGATCCCGAATTCCGGCCAACGCAGGCGCGGGCTTGCGGACAGTGAGCAATGGGTAGGTCACTGTCCGGACGTCCGGTAACTGTCCGGACCAAGCTCAAGTCGTCGACGGCGCGTACTGTTTTCGCGCGCCTCAAGGAGTTGTCAGCAACAGCAGGGACCCAGACGGGTCGAAGCCTACTGGGGCCAGGGTTATCCGAAAGGGCACTCAAGCCCCGGTATGAAGGCTAGAAGGAACGGGGTGGGTCTTTTAGTCAGTAAGAGTCTGACACTACCTCCCGGTCCGCCCAAGGGCGGGGGATGTCAATGCATGATTTTTTCCCACCATTAAAAAAAAAGGTCTCCTCTCTAGGAGATGGAATGAGCCGTAATTCACCATGCGGACCCGGTGCGGGTTGGTGAACGTCACGTGTCTTCGAATTTTTGGTTCTAGGACATGCCTGTTTCCTCACGATGTTTTCCTTCACCGTTTTAAGAGCTGTGTTGATGAAATAAATTACACAAAGTAATGCGCCTGGCTGGGTTCAAACCCGCGACCTACAACTTGTAAGTCGGGGCCGCTACCACTCGGCCACCACTGCCTGAATATAGTTTGTTCAAAATCAACTCCACTGAAACGATTTCAATATTTTTACACAATGTTTTTCCCAAAAATATTTAAAAAAAGGTCACAAGTAGTACACCACCAACATTAAATACAAAAAAACCGGCCAAGTGCGAGTCGGACTCGCCCATGAAGGGTTCCGTAGCAGCAAGTAACATAATATAAAAGTTCTTGTAATGTGTTGTAACTTTGATCGATGTTTTAATAATAGTGTATTTTTTTCGATTTATGACGCATTAAAAAAAAACTACTCACTAGATTTCGTTCAAACCAATTTTCGTTGGTAGTTTTTATAGTAATGTACTTCATATATTTTTTTTAGTTTTATCATTCTCTTATTTTAGAAGTTAGAGGGGGGGGGACACACATTTTACCACTTTGGAAGTGTCTCTCGCGCAAACTATTCAGTTTAGAAAAAAATGATATTAGAAACCTCCGTATCATTTTTGAAGACCTATCCATAGATACCCCACACGCATGGGTTTGATGAAAAAAAAAATTTTGAGTTTCAGTTCTATGTATGGGGACCCCCAAAATTTATTGCTTTTTTTCTATTTTTGTGTGAAAATCTTAATGCGGTTCACAGAATACATCTACTTACAAAGTTTCAAATGTATAGCTCTTATAGTTTCGGAAAAAAGTGGCTGTGACATACGGACGGACGGACAGACAGACAGACAGACAGACATGACGAATCTATAAGGGTTCCGTTTTTTGCCATTTGGCTACGGAACCCTAAAAAGGTCATAGCGGGCATGAGGCGCCAGCACACAGCTGGGTGCAGAAGCAAAACAACCCCTCAGTTTCCCGGCTGGCCCGGTGACCATGTATTTATGTCGCTAACCAGTTTGTCATAATACAGTTTTGAAATTTTGTACATAGATTCCTTATATAAAAATACTAAACACGTGTTTCAGGTTTTGCTTAAACTAAAAATAAAATCGTTTATACCTTAGATATAATACTTTTTTTTTTTAAGAAGAGACGGGTGAATTGTGTGAGGAGTGTTATAAAAGGTATTTATTTATTTATTTATTTATTTATTAAAGGTAGATAATGCCTATAGCATTAAGTTCGCTTTTGTACAGTGTAATGTGCATAAAGCATTAATTAATAAATAAATAAAAGGGGGGTCAGTGATAGCGTGAAAGTCGACAGAATAGAATTGAAAAAAAAAATTGTTGCGCCAACCCCGAGTAACACAGGACAAGGTCAGGAAGATAATGACGATTTTTTATGGTGGCCTTTTTTTATGGTGGGAAATATCATCCAATGATAACACCCGCTCTTGGACGGAGTGGGAGATAGTGTCAGACTCTTACTGACTAAAAGCCCACCCCGTTCCTTCTAGCCTTCATACCGGGGCTCGAGTTCCCTTTCGGATAACCCTGGCCCCAGTAGGCTTCGACCCGGCTGGGTCCCTGCTGTTGCTGACAACTCCTTGAGGCGCGCGGGAACAGCGCGCGCCGTCGAAGACTTGGGCTTGGTCCAGACAGTTACCAGACGGCCGGACAGCGAGCTACCCATTGCTTCCTGAAGGCCTATGAAAGTGTATAGGTGGGATGTCCATCATGTAGGTACCGGTGGCGCATTGCCGTATATGTAGTGGTCCGATGATGGAACGAGTGCGGCGGAATTAATGCTTATAGTCCCTTGAATCATCTGGCCGAAATTAAATGGATGCAACTCTCACACCCGCATAGGCGGCAGTACGCATATCTGTGCATTTATTTGCGGCCAGCAGCGCCCGGAAAGCGCGCGGCTTACCTTTAAATCAATTTTCTTTGCGAAATATTGATTGATTTAAATATGCTATGTTCACTTTGAAGAATATTTAATCATCAATTTTTATGTGTTAAAATGTATATAAAGTTCCAAGCCGTTTCAAAGGACTAGGGAAATGTTGCGAAATTTGTAAAAAAAAATTTTTTAGACTAAAGTAGGTATTAATAGCACGAAAAAAATCAAATGTTGATAATGTTGTTCATACATCTATAATAAACATATATTTTTTTCAAACCCATAAACCTGGCCGTTACCGAGGAGTAGGCTTCAGAAAGCCACTGTTTTATAGCACTTTTTGGGCGCTTGGGCCTTAAGGCGTATAGTCCCTTGAGCCATCTGGCCGAAATTATGTGAATGCAACTCTCGCACTCTCCTAGGCGGCAGTACGCAAATCTGTGCATTTATTTGCGGCCAGCAGCGCCCGGAAAGCGCTTTAAATCCATTTTCTCTGCGAGATATTTATTGATTTACATATGCAATGTTCACTTTGAAGAATATTTAACCACCAATTTTTATGTGTAAAAATGTTTCTGAAGGTCCTAGTCGTTTCGAAGGAGTAGGGAAAAGTTGCGAAATTGCTATTTTTTTTTTTTGACAAAAGTATTAACCTTTCAATTGTGATAATTACAGACACAATTGAAAGACAATAGGTGCGCGAACGCCGGCGTTCGCTTGGGGTTTAATGAATTAATTGCACGAAAAAATCAAATGTTGATATTATTGTTCATGAATCTATAATAAACATATATTTTTTTCAAACCAATTGACCTAGCCGTTACGGAGGAGTAGGCCTCAGAAAATCACTGTTTTATGGCACTTTTCGGGCACTTGGCCCTTAATGCTTTCTTCTCAACGACCAAAACGTAATGCCAGGTGCCCAGACTTGAAATGTATAAAAAAAGTCCAGAATACCGAAGCATTCAAATTTATAATAGGCTACCCTATAGTATAAGGTCTGCAAAAACACTATCTGTTTTCAAAATTAGTCTAAAGCGTTTACTTTTAGAAAAATGTTACTATAGTATCAAAGAATTTATGGAGGATAAACTATTAAAATAAATGTACATAAGTAAACAATAATAAGAATGAAAATAATTGTAATCAATAATTTAATTTAATGATGTATGGAATAATAATAATATCGAATGACTTAATATAATAATTTAAATAATCTGATGTATCGAATACTCAGTATAATAATTATAAATGTATGAAATTGTAATAATTGTAATGTTTGTTATAATAATTAATTAATTTGTATAATGCATGCAGTATACATAATATAAATGTTGCAGTGCCCTTCCGGGGTCCATGTTTGAGACAATATATAAATGGAACAACTATTTACAACATGTGTGCAAATAAATAAATAAATAAATAAATAAATAAATAAATGCGTTTACGAAAACTTCGTAGACAGTACCAACTGCGCATTTCCTCAAAATGCTGTAATATTTCATAAGCAACCATGCTGGTCTAATTATGGCTTGTTTATATTTACCATAAGCGCCGTCCCCTTGGATAGCGGCCAGAAATCCGAGCAAATATAACATAATACTATAAATTATTTCATAGCACAACGTTATGAAATAATTTATGGTATTTTTTAACTCCAACAAGGTGGACCGATGACCTGGTCAGGGTCGCGGGAAACCGATGGATGCGTGATGCACAGGACCGGTCGTTGTGGCGACGCTTGGGGGAGGCCTATGTCCAACAGTGGACGTTTTTCGGCTGATATGATGATGATGATGATTTTTTAAGGATGTACTAGATAATAATGGCGATTATCACACAGACACGCATCACGCTTGCATGTTGCGTGAAAACGCACCTACGCGCGTATTTGCGGGAGCGCAGATCTGCATCATCGTGCGGGTTTTTTACGCACTAACGCGCGTAGTTGCGTTTTGTAAATTCACGCAGGCTCTGACTCATTTCACGCAAAATCACGCACGGCACTACTCGTCTACTACACTTCTCCCCCCCCAGGTACGTGAGCGCATATTTGTCCGCTTGTAGACGCGCACAGTCCAACATAAAGAAAATGCATTCACGCATTTTTGGTGTGTTGGACTGTGCGTGTTTTCTATACAAAAGGTAGGATACTTACAAGCAACTTTAAAACACGCTAAGAAGCGTCAAATATTTTTTTTTGCGCGGATCCCTTATTCTTTCTCTAAAATAAAATTAAATCCCGTTCCCGCGAGAAAATGAAAAGTAGTTGCATATTACATTAGCTAGCATCTACTAGTACAGTATAATTCACGAATGATAGCCTTCTGCGCAAACTTCACGGCCGCCATCATTCGTGAATTGTACTATAAAAGTCCTGTTAAAATCGGTCTAACCGTTTCAGAGACTAAACAAAACCAGCAACAGACATAAATAAAAAAAAATGGATATTTAAACTTTACCCAATGCATATGTGCATTTTGTAAAAAAAAAGTTAACTTTTATTTATCTCCACTAATATTATAAAGTGAGATTTGTGTTTTTGTGTGTATGTTTACAATGAATAAACTCAAAAACTACTGTGCCGATTTCAAAAATTCTTTCACCATTGGAAAGCTACATTCACCCTGAGTAACATAGGCTATATTCATACATAGGTCAGTACATAGGTTATATATAGTATTTTTCGCGCTTAAGACGTGGAGTTGCGGACAACAGCCCGTTGTACCTATACCATAGGCTATATTGCCCGTGCGAAGCATGGACGGGCTGCTAGTATTTAATATAGACAGATGAATTGATATGTACCATCGTGTGAGTCTCTGCCTGAACACTTAAAAAAATTTAGCGTCCTGCGCCAAACCAAACCGTTATGTAGGTTTATGTTGTACACTGGATCCTACCCTCGAATGTGATCTCTCTCTGTCACTCAAAGGTTTGCTGGGAGAAAACTCATTGTTGAGTTAAGCTCGCCTTTGTACATGAATTGTCAATTATGAATGTATTAAGGTTAAGTTTTTGTGTGTACAATAAAGAATTAAGAATTAAGAACCCTTTGAAATTTTCGTCTTGGGTGCAAGCAAAAATTAACTTAATGGTGGTCAGGCGGAAGTGTCTTTGATGGTACGTATGTGTAATTTTTAATAGACAGCTAATTTTTTTATGGAGTAGTTCTCGGCAGGTATGAACCCGCATTTGTGGCGCATACTCACTAAGGTCTTCTTGAGAGTTAGCGCATCTCAAGTCATGATGCACTATTACAAGCACAGCTACTCACCCGACTTAATAATCTCAGACATGGTCTCGAAGTCGAGCACGGAGCTGATGGGCAGCATGAACACGTCTTCTAACTTCGTCATCACGTCAGACACGGTCTTCTTGCGAAGCTCCAGGGCTCCGCTGATGATATTCACCTCGTCTTTGTCGAGGTCATTGACGTCGGTCGTTACCTGAGGGACGGGAAGCAGGTTAGATTCATGAAACTAGAACCTATATTACACACGGTATCCTCCCATATTTGGTTAACACGAGAATCATTAAGAAACACCAAAAAGGCACTTACAATTTTCAAATTACAAAAAAACGCACCGCACTGAAGCTTACGGAAAAATTATGAAGTAACTACATGACCGTATATCATCGTATGTTCGTGACATTACAGCAGGCCCTAACAGAATATCAGCGCTGCGTTATTTATCGTTTTAAATAACGTAGCATATGCTGAGTTAGGTGCCTTTTTGGCCTCGCACTGATTGTATCTTTCTTTTTTTCTTTTCATTATGTATTTTTAGTTTATATGATTGTGTGAGGCACGAATAAACGTTTTTTCTTCTTCATTACATCTAAAACAAACCACATCTATTTAGGCTTTAATAATTTTTTTTGTCTAATTCAGTGCGGTGTATTTTTAGAAATTTAGGTTAGTCCGTCTTTTAGATTATTCAAAAATAAGGGACAAGTATTTTTTTTATTTGTAAATTAAACCAAAAATGACAAAGATATAGCCCATTAAAGTTACGTATAACGTCGGGGTGACGTCACACGTAACTTTAATGGGTACAAAAATCATATTTATAATAACGTGGTTAAATTAGATCTGGTTTTATTTAGTTTACGATTCAATGTAAACATTTTAGTTGTGATGTGTTTATTTTTTAAACTGTTTAATTATTTATCTTTACAGTGAAACCTGGTCGAGCGGTCCCGGATATTTTTTTTTTTGTGACGTATGATTTATTCCTATACCTGTGCTATTAAGACCTTGCTTTATGCCAATTTTCATGATTTTGGGTTAACAAGAAGAAACCAATTAATTTTGATTCCTTTGAGAGCGTCGATATATTATAGTACATGATACAAGTGTATAATGTTGGTGATTACCGCTGAGGTGGTATTGATCTTATGAGAGCCGAGGACGGTAATCGCCAATATTCACGTGTATCATATGACGGTTTTCGACACACTTAAGAAGAAAAATTTTACAAATTAATTAATTATTGCTTTATCAGCAAAACTGTTTTTTTGTAGTATGGCGGCAAAAAATTGTTCTTTCTTTTTATGCGCGCGCATTCAAAATGGCGGCCATAGACTAGCTACTCTAGCTAGGCTGTATGAATAAAAATAAAAATGAGGTTGCTTATGTTTATAAATAGAAAAAATATTTTTATTTTATGAAAGGTATTATTTATTAAACATGTAAAAGTTAAAATAGTTTATTTTAATACAAATTAGCATAAAATAAGCAAGCAAGACACTAATTTGTACTATTGAATGCAATACCTAATGTATTTTCTTTTTAGAATTCAGTGTTTGATTTGAGAACAGAGGTTTAGCAAAAAAGGTTATCACACTACATTATCACACTTGTGCATAATGGTAATAAAAAAGTCACACTTTGGTTACATGCTTCAATTTATAACTAAATGTAGTGCAATTATAGTCACTTTCTGAGCAAGTGTGTCGAAAATATTTTTTTTGCGACACACGGCTGATCTTTTTAGAAGTTGTATTTTTTCACAGCTTTCAGCAGACTGAGACAGAGAGATATACCCTCTGTATATGGTTATAATTTCAACTTAATATCTCGCTCAGTGTAGGGTTCCGTAGTTTCCCGACCATCACAATAAGTGTACCCACTTATGAGTTTAAAAAAATGCTTGCATATACGATTACACTACAAACTTAGTCCAGAAATTACTTTGTAGAACCCTTTTGTACAAAAACTGTTCTTTCCATCAAGTTCAAAATAATTTTCCTAGAAAATCCTTACAAAGTTCTACTTTTCAGATTTTTTTCATATTTTCTAAACTTATGGTTCAAAAGTTAGAGGGGGGGGAGACACATTGTTTTTTTACTTTTGGAGCGATTATTTCCGAAATTATTGACATTATCAAAAAATAGTTTTTAGTAAACCCCAATTCATTTTTAAATACCCAAACGTTAGGGTTGAAATAAAAAAAAAAATCACTTCCCACTTTACATATAGGGGGGCTACCCTAATAAAACATTTTTTTCCAATTTTTATTTTACCACTTTGTCGTGGCGTGATTGATATACATGTTGTTACCAAATTTCAGCTTTCTAGTGTTAACGGTCACCGAGATTAAGCGAGGACGGACAGACAGACGGACAAACAGACATGGCGAAACTATAAGGGTTCCTAGTTGACTACGGAACCCTAAAAACGGAACCCTTATAGGATCACTTTCTTGTCCGTGCGTGCGAGCATTCGTCCGTTTCTTTGTCTTTCAAGACCATTTATTTATTTATTTAAACTTCATGTACAATAGTGGTACATAGGCGGACTTAATGCCACAAGGCATTCTCTACCAGTCAACCAACCATTTATCTTGGGAACGCGTGGAGGTTTCGAGTTCAAATTAAAACCATGTACTCAGGTCTGCGGTCCTTTGAAGCTGTGATAAAATCAAAACTTTAAGTTAACAAGAAAAAAAGATATGGCCGGTTATGTCGCAAAAGAATGTTTATTTCGACACTCAAGGGAATTAAAATTCATAGATTACTTCCCGATGACCTAGAGTCCTGAAATGAGGCTTGAAGCAAGGTCTTGTAGCACAAGTATAGGTAAAAATATGAAAACTGTCAATTTGTGGTTACGAAAAAACAAATATGATTCAAAAAAATCTTCGTAGCTCAATTCGGAAATTGAATTTGCCCGGTTTTTTTCCTTTTAAAGTACAAAACCCTAATAATAGGGTAGTGTCCAGGGTCAAAATAAAAACATTTTATTTAGTCCATATTTTAGATTATAAAAAATATTGGACACGTATTTTTTTTCTTTTTTCGACTAAACAAAAACTAATAAAGATATAGCCCATTAAAGTTACGTGTGACGTCACCCCGAAAAAATGCAGCACGGCGTGACGTCACACGTAACTTTAATGGGCTATATCTTCGTAATTTTTGGTTTAATTTACAAATAAAAAAATACGCGTCCCTTATTTTTGAATAATCTAAAAGACGGATTAATTGCATTTTTTACGTTGACTAGCCTATTAAAATGAGTTTCCAACACTTTTTAGCCAGGTTTCACAGTAATTTATCCATTACTCAGAAATGAGGGACTAAGGACCCTTTAACTGTCCGCGTCGGATTGATCCGACAAGAGGTTTCGCGTTCCATACGCCAAGGTCGTGTGTTAAGGTGTAAACAGACGGACCGCATTTCAACTGCAATCCAACTGCAAATTGCAGTTTGAATGCAGTTGACACGACTGCAATAGAACTGCAAACCAAACGTGCGGTCCGATTGCAGTCGTGTGAACTGCACACCGACTGCATCCGAACTGCAACATGCGCGGGAGGGCAGAGCGTGCGGGTGGGTTTGCAGTTCTATTGCAGTCGTGTCAACTGCATTCAAACTGCAATTTGCAGTTGGATTGCAGTTGAAATGCGGTCCGTCTGTTTAGACTCTTAGCGACTGGGTACTCCATCTCGTTTAGCTCTTCAATCCCCATAGGTGACTGAAGAGCTGACGAGATGGAGTATTTGGTCGTGGATGTACGACTGTGGTGGAATAAATGCGAGAGTGTTTGTCGGATATATCCGACGTAGGCAGTTAAAACATATTTTATTTTAAAAGCTAGCCCGCCTTTGTGTTTTTAATCGTGCGTAAATAGTTTAGATGAAAAATGTAGTGAATTGAACCTTTTTCTTTGTGGGTAAATATACACCGCTAAATTTTAATCGTTTTAATCCCGTGGAGGGTCAATCCCGTTCCGTCGTGGAGGGTAGATCTACAGGTCATTGAACCCGCTCAGCTGACGTTTTCATAAAGAAATTAATTTCGTACATGCGTATATTAATACGAGTTTTGAAAAAATTATACTTTATTTTTTTATTTTATCTTTACAAATCGACAGTGTTTCATGTACCGGATCGACCCTCTCCGAGATTAAAACAATTAAAATTTAGCGGTGTATATAAGGTGACTGGCAATTAGTGTACGATACTTAAACACGTGATTGTGCTCATGATAACCAACAATTTTTATTATTAAAGCAAATCCGAAATCGCGAAAAAAATATCAGCTGTTCAGTACATTAGGCAAACATAAATGTAAGAACTGAATAGCTGATTTTTTTTTTCGCGTTTTCGTGTTTTTTCTCATAGTAAAAGTTGTTGGTTATCATGAGCACAATCACGTGTTTAAGTATCGTACACTAATTACCAATCACCCTATATATATTTTTTAATCTAATGTCAAAACAGTCTTTTACTATTGTAAAGGTGGAATGTAATAATATGTTAAAAATTATTATACAAAGAGAGTCACATTTTAGATACTGCTTCTGACTTTGAAAGAAATTATATTCAATTCCCAAAAGAGAAAAAAAAAATTTTTTTCGTATAAAGTTATCAGCTCAATAAAATTGGGCAGCGGATAGTTCGAAAGAGTTACCGTGGAATGCACAGGGTAATTTAAGGAACAAAGGTGAGTTAATCAGTAAAAATTTAATAATCCCTCTCGCTCCAACAAAAGAGGGAGCACTTATTAAATATACCCAAAAAAAAAATCTGATCAAATATTTTGAACGGCAAAGGTGGTGACAGTGGTATGGAAGGAGGGGAGGTCTTTGATCAGCAGTGGGACAAACAACAGGGTATCCTTACTTAATATTATAAAAGCGAAAGTGAGTTTATTTGTTTGTTACGTCTTCACGCCTAAATGGCAAAACCGATTTTGATGAATTTTGGTACAGAGTTGGGACCCTGGAGACGGACATAGGCATATTTTTTCAAGCGGGCGAAGCCGCGGTTAAATGTTAGTTTAAAATAAAAATGGGATAGATATTAAATCTAAAAATCAAATTAATTCCGCCAAGTCCATTCCATCATCGAACCACTAGACGTACGGCGCTGCGCCATCGGTACATGGTGGATATCCCACCCATTCGCACAAAGCGTTTTGGAAACACATTCATTATGCGTAAGTACAGCTAAGGAGTGGAATTCCCTGCCGGAGTTTGTGTTTCCTGATAGCTACAACCTAGGGGTCTTTAAGTAAAGAGTGAATAGGTTACTTCTAGGCAAGCGTGCTCCATCGTCGGCCACATCATCGCTTACCATCAGGTGAGATAGTGGTCAAACGCGAGCCTATTAACAATAAAAAAAAAGATATAACTTACTTAAAAAAAAAAGTTGTTCATTTAATGGATATAACTTACTTTAAAAAAAATACATTTTCTTGGTCAAAAGCAGTATCTAAAATAAAACCACCCATTTCATGACACCCTGTATAAGAGATAAATACTGCAATGGCGAACTACGAATAATAATAATATAAAGTAACATGCACAGATTGGTATCGCTAAAAAATACCTGCAAATAAAAAAATTGCGCAATACTTACAATAGAAAATAAAGATGCATACATACATAGCACATGTATGTTGGAAGTAATCTAATGACTTAGATTGAAAGTAGTATTTCAACCCTGTATTCAGCACCGGCATTCTGTACGCTTTTTGTTGCGCTGCGCTACGCTGTGCTACTAAATAAATACGCATAAAAACATAGCTGATTATTGGTAGTAGACTTTGTGCGTGTGTCTTGTGTTTTGAAGGTAGATTATTAACCCTGTATTTAGCATTTGCGCTCCGCACGCTTTATGCTGCGTTGTGCTATGCTGTGGTACTAAATAAAGTTGCACACATACATAGCTGATTGTGTATCGGATATAACCTATTTTTGTTGATTGAAGTTAGTTATTCAACTCTATATTCAATATGTGCGGTAGGTACGCTTTTTGCTGCGCTGTGCTATGCTATACTACTAAATAAATATGCATAAATACATAGCTCACGGTATGTTGGAAGTAAACTAGTCTTAATTGAATGAAGGTGGATTTTCAACCCTGAATTCAGCATCGGTGCTCGTTAAGATTTTTGCTGCGCTGCGCTACGCTGTGCTACTAAATAAATACGCATAAAAATATAGCTGATTGTATATTGGTAGTAAATTAATTGAGTTAATTGAAGGTAGATTTAGAACCCTATATTCAGTATTGGCATTCGGTACTCTTTGTGCTGCGCTGTTTTATGCTGTGCTAATGAAAAAAAATGCATATCTAAATACTCATTGTATGTCGGAAGTAATCTATTTGTGTTTGCAAAGTATAATTTCAATCTTGTATTCAGCATCGGCGCTAGGTACGCTTTTTGCTGCGTTGTGCTATGCTGTGCTACTAAATAAAGATGCATAAATACATAGCTGATTGTATATCGGTAGCAGACTGTGTTAATTGAAACTAGATTTTCAACCCTGTTTTCAATTCAACATTAACGCTCGGTACGTTTTATGCTGAGCTGTGCTACTAAATAAAGATGCATACATACATAGCCCACTGTATGTTGGAAGTAATCTAATGAGTTAAATTGAAAGTATAATTTCAACCTTGTTTTCAGTATCCACGCTTGACACTCTTTATGTTGAGCTATGATATGCTGTGCTATTAAATAAAAATGCTATTTGTGTTCTTTGAAGGTAGATTTTCAACACTTTATTCGATATTTGTATCATTTGTTCTGTGTCCGGGTGTTATTTATCTATAATATGTATGTATTTAGAAATATATAAGTATGTTTATCAGTTGTCTAGTACTCATAACACAAGCTTTGCTTGGCTTGGGGCTAGACAGTGTTGTATGATAGTTGTGGAATATTATAGCTAGCTGCGGGTTGCCAGCTGAAAATCAGCGCTGGGTGTTTGAGCACAGGCACAGTCACTGCAACTGTATCGTATGTCTTTACTCTTTTTTTTATTATTATTTTATGTTGCGGTATATTGTGTGAGGAGTGATATGAAAGAAAAGGGAGTTGACGGGTGACAGGACAGAATAAAAGAAAAAAAAACGTGTTGCGCCGACCCCAAGTAATATGGGATAAGGGCAGGAAGAAGAAGTTGTGGTATATTGTGTTGTTTGCGCCGAATAAATGCTATTCTATTCTATCAGGTATGTCGAAAAATGGTCGAGCAAAGCGCTATAAGGTAGCGTACAGCATAGGTTGGCTAAAAGAAGATAGGACCACCAGGTCACTAGCTTCTACGAACTGTGGATGTACAAGAAATTATATTATAAGAATAACATTGATGGGAAGTTCATCTTTTTTATCGACAATCGATCCGAACAAAAAAAGTGTGACGGAGGTGTATTTCAACCTTTCTGTCACAAATAAAATGCACAACAAACACTTAGGGCGGGTGTCTAAATTGAGTATTTTGAGTTGAGAAAGTAAACTATACTTAGATGCCAAATTTTGACAGGTTTTCAGGGTAAAGTAGAGTTTGAGTAATACTCAACTTCAAATGCTTAAATCAGAAATCGAAGGGGTTAAAAGGCAAAATGATTTAAGCGACATTGAGTAAATATTACAGGAGAGTGATATAAAGTTAATATTTTTAGAAAAAAAAAATGTAAATAATGACGAAATAGTCGGATTTAGACCAAAGATTTTTGATTCAAGGTGGACCGATGACCTGGTGAAGGTTGCGGGAAACCGATAAATGCAAGACGCACAGGATCGTTCATTGTGGCGACATTTTGACTGGCCTGTTAGTCTAGTGGTTAGTGACCCTGACTGCTATGCCGGTGGTCGTGGGTTCGATTCGCACCCAGGACAAATGTTTGTGTGATGAGCATAATCATTTGTTCTGTGTCTGGGTGTAATTTATCTATAATATGTATGTATTTAGAAATAAATAAGTATGTTTATCAGTTGTCTGGTACTCATAACACAAGCTCTGCTTAGCTTGGGACTAGACGGCGTTGTGTGATAGTTGTTGGAAAATATATTATTGTGGAAATATTATTTGGGGCCCTATGTCCAACAGTAGACGTATATCGGCTGAAGCGATGATGATGATGATGATGATAAGATATTATTAACATTATGTTAATGGTATCTAAAACCGATGTTTTTAACTAACAATTTTTCTCTAAAAATGTTAACTTTAAATCACTCTCCTGTAAATTTTACTCAATGTCGCTTAGATCATTTTGCCTTTCAAGTAGCATAGCATAGCATTGTCGGCCTTATAATGTTCCCACTCAGGTCCTGACGGACCACGGAGGCCTGCTCTCTAGAAAAGGGAATGGGCTGTAATCCAGCATACGTTACAGTTACAGTACGGGTTGGTGGATGTCACATATCTTCGAATTTTCGGTTCTAGGACATGCCGGTTCCCCCATGATGTTTTCTTTCAAGTGTTGTTATATTATTACACAATATAAAGGCCTTAAATAATACAATATTAATTATGCATTTCAATAATAAATGAGAAATACTTTATTTTTTGGGGGTAAGCGATTAATCGATAAAAAAGAAGATTGTCCCATGTTGTTTAATACATCGTGTTTCAGCCAATTCATTCATATTTAGATGTAGAACATCTACGAGTATTATCCTACATCATACTAGAGTGAACCGTGTACGTGCCTGCCATGTACGTGGCTTGCCCTACTTGCAAAACTAAGACACGCATTTAAAATTACATCTACACTAATATAATAAAGAGGTAAAGTTTGTTTTTTTGATTGTAGGAGATAATCTCTGGAAGTACTGCTCCGATTGCTAAAGCTTTTTGACCGATAGAAAGCTGCTTTATTCCTGGGTGACATAGGCTATATTTTATGTAGTAAAAAAGCTAGTAAACTATAAAATACGAGTTCTTCTTCTTCTTCTCGAATCGATGGTTCCATTTTCCTTCAAAATTTTTAAGTCCAGTAGGTTGCCTATATTTTTTGTAGTAAAAAAGCTAGTAAACTATAAAATACGAGTTCTTCTTCTTCTCGAATCGATGGTTCCATTTTCTTTCAAAGTTTTTAAGTCCAGTAGGTTGCTTATACTGGCGTCAGTGGCGTCCTCCAAAGAGAAGGTGTAGGGACACTTTGGGCACTTGAATAAGTGGGCCATCGTATGGCCAGGAGCACCGCAAGAAAACGCAAGTTAAATTTGCATTGTATCGTCATACTTATAAATTAACCAGATCGACTCAAATAAGCACCAAATTTTAAATGCGTGTCTTAGCTTTTCACGTGGGGCACGTTACCGACTGGGGCATGTGTACTTGGTTTACCATTATACAACATTATTTTTAGTATATGCGAAACATGTTTATAGTTTGTTCAGAATCGGTAACTGAATGGATTCCAATAATTTTTACACCATGTTATATTTATTTCCAAAAATATATAAAAACTCACGAGTTGAACACCACCGACACTAAGTATAACACAGGTCATGACAGGTCATAGAAGGCATTAGGCGCCAGTAGCTAGGTGTAAGCGCAAACCAACCTCTCAGTCGCCCGAGTGGCCCGGTCATGTCACCAACCATGTACCATGACAAGCTTAACTTAACTTTGTGATTTTCATAATACAGTTTTGAAATTTTATACATAGAATCTTTACATACAAACAGGCAGGTTCCGCATATACTAAAATAAGGTTGTACATCAAACATAACGATAAAAAAGCATCAAATTTTAAATTCGTATCTTAGCTTTTTAAGTGGGGCACATTACCGACTGGGGCATGTGTACCAGGTTTACCACATATCGCATCACAACTAAAAAAAAATCGTTTGCTGATGATTATTATGATGCTATTAATTTGAGAATTCATCATACTTTAAGGTCAGATATTGTCATATTTGTAATTCAATTATTTTTCCACTAGTGACACATTTTTTGTATTTATACAATGTGTAACAAAAAGGGGGTATACATATCAAGTACACGGCCTCTTAATAAGATAAGAAACGATACGGAAAGGGTTCTCTAACCTTATGTTTACATGGTGGGAAGTTATGAATTATTCCAATACATATGATACCAGAAACCGCAATTTCAAACTGAAATCAATACATCACTAGCAAAAAGTCAGCTGATCGGTGTCAGTGAACAGTTCATCAATAAAAACAAACCTCTTACTCCTGGTATTTCTTCAAACAGTGGATAAAGGGTTCCGGATGTTTATTTTTCTTAAATTTTATTTTAAGAAAAATAATTTTAGGAAGAAATAAGTTTTTCCTATAAGCTAAGATTATGTTTGTGAACAACAAACCAAGTCAAAAACTAGAGTGAGTGCGTGCGCTGGACATCGAAAAACCCGCCGGCCACGTAGGGACGTGCCCGGCATGCGGGGTTTACACGGATGACTAGAGCCCCACGATACTTGTACTTATTCTCATCTATGCGCACGATTTTTACCGCGCGGCTAAAGACGGATGCTACCCAACTTTGGGCTAGCGGCTTTAGTCACTTGCGATTTTTTTTTTGTTTTACGTAGGTAGATAGGATAGCAACAAATAAATGAGTGAACGTAACTAACAAATCGATGGAATCGAGTACGTAACTACAACACAGTAAATAATACGTCTATCTATTAACTACATTCCTACCTATAAATTTTCTTACGTACTTATTTCTTTTTATGTTGGTTGCCATACATAGGTACTTAGTTTATGAAAAATTAATTACTTAATTAGATGAACGTGCGAAAGACGCTACGAAAAAGGATTTCATATCTGTTAAAATGAACCCAAATTATTATTTCTAAGCAATTTATGTGTCTCCTAGTACAAATAAACTCCCCATGGGTTCCGTTCTTGAATTTAATTTAATTATCCTATAGGACTTTAATAAGTTGTTACTTTTTGCAGAGTCAAGAAGTATTTTCTTACGTACCTAATTCTTTTTACGTCGGCTGCCATTGCCATACATAGGTAGGTACTTAGTTTACGAAAAATTAATCATTTAGATGAACATGCGAAACAAGACGCTACGAAAAAGGATTTCATATCTGTTAAAATGAACCCAAAATATCATTTCTAAGGAACTTATGTGTCTCCTAGTACAAATAAACTCCCCATGGGTTCCGTTCTTGAATTTAATTTAATTAACTTAGAGGACTTTAATAAGTTGTTACTTTTTGCAGAGTCAAGAAGTATTTTCTTACGTACCTAATTCTTTTCAAAAATATTTGAATTTCTATTTTTAATTATAAGTAGGATGACGGTTTGACACCTTTGCTTCTTCTAAAAATATCTATTAAATATTTTTTGTTTCTTTGTGTTACTTATTTATGAAAAAAAATGTTTAATTTAAGATTAGAAGATAATTCTTTCGATGGTACCGCCGCCGCTAGATATTGTGATTAAGTTAAAAAATACTTCCGATAGCCTGCTACCATCTAAATCAAAACTAAAATGTATGGCAACTTTGGAAAGTTTTCTTCTGTGAAATGTACAAAAGTGCGTCGTAATTTTCAGAGAAATTACGTATTTCTTCGTAAGTGTATTGAAAAACGTGGTTTGATACACGTGGAGATTTGTCACTGCAGCACTCGGCTCCATAACACCCTTGCCTATACGACTCGGGTAAATTTCGCCTCGATTGCAATGACAAACTTTCTCCACTTGTATCAAAATGTACTATATCAGCATTAGGTACTTAGGCGATTATTACACTGCCACGCATCACGCTGCATGTTGCGTGTCAACGCACCTACGCGCGTCGGTGCCTTTTGTAAATTCACGCAGGCTCAGACTCATTTCATACAAAATCACGTACGGCACTACGAGACTCAGTGTGCCATACCTTGTGTGACGCCACGCACCCACGCGTGTGATTGCATGTTTCTACGCATGTAGGCGCGTGATCTGCATGAACGCGCGCGTGGATGCAATTTCGGTGTATTGGACTGTGCGTGTTTTCTGTGCAAACGCAGATACTCACAAGCAACGTTAAAACACGCATTTATGCGCTACGCTGCGTGGTGCGTGGCAGTGTGATAATCGTCTTACTATTTATGTTTAATTTTAACCCGAGATTATAATCAAATCTTTCGCGCTTATTTTACCTACATTTTCAAGGGGAGGTTTTTACAGAGACAGACAGATAACCAAAAACTATACGTTTGCGCACAATTAGGTCTTTGCGTAATTACTTCTTTGACATAAAACTTTTTGCCTTTTCTACATAAATATTAAAAGCTTAAAACTCAGCAGCCGATAATAGTAGTTTAGTTTATCTTTTCAAAATCAATGAAAAACATGCAAAAGTACTAGGAGTCCATAAGAAACGAGAATTGTTATTGCTGAATTAAACAGCGGTTGCGCAATTACAGATCCCTAATTTAATTTCTTTTCTCAAAAATATGATGTTGAATACGATAAAATATTGTGATCCCAGTCGCACGCGCCGCCTGCGTGTATTATGTGAGAGAGATGGCAATGTTTCCATCGTCCGTTCGGCTACTCCCTTTGGCGGTACTGGCGGCATCTTTGAACGCGCCGAAAGGCTAGCCGAAAGTGAAATTAGGTAAATAAATAAAGTAAAATTTTGCAATTGCATTAGTGGACGACCAATAATCGTACATTGCAGTCGCATATCCGTTCCGGTACTTGTGATTTGGATTTATTGTAGTTGTGTGTGACAATCGTGTGTAATGGCGTTAAGTAATAGTGAATATTATGAGATGATGTTGTGTCGGAAGAAAGGACGGTAACGTGCGAGCTGCTCGCGAACTTTATCGTCGCCGATTTCAACACCGATCGTCGTTTCAACACCAATGGCGACTAAACGTGTGGGCTGGTATCGTGGGAGATGTTGTCTTAGGACCAATTTTTTTGCCGCATAGCCTAAACGGTCAAAATTATTTAAATTTTCTTTAACGAATTGGACGATGCGCTCACTGAAAGCCTATCAATTTTAGGTTACGCCAATCTCGTGATGGACAACAATTTAATCTTCCAACATGACGGTGCTCCAGCACACTACGCACGTGATGTTCGGGAGCATTTAGATATGCGCTTTCGTCAGTTGGATCGGGCACGGTAGCAGACACGTAGCTTGGCCACCGCGATCTCCAGACCTAACTCCATTAGATTTCTTTTTGTGGGGGTATATTAAAAACATAGTGTACGCAATGCCGTGTGATACAGCAGAGCAAATGAGAGCGAATCGAAGCCGCTTTCAGGACAGTAACTGACAGTAACACCAGACATGCTACGGAATGTCCAGGTGTCCATGCACAAGCGAGCTGCCTTGTGTGTACAGTATCACGGTCGTCCCATCGAACCACATAGACTTTAAAAAATGTAAGTTAAATTATTATTTATCATTTTCATATTTATTTTTCCGATTGCTCGGACTATGTTAAGATATTATTTTGAGGCAAAATTTAAGTAGGCAGGTACCTACTAGGCGAACAGAGCGTCTCGTGCACGCGCGCGCCGCGCTTTTCAAAATTAGGTAGACAGGTACTAGGCGAACAGATTTACAGAAGAAATGTTTCGTAATATTAGCAAGTGACTTGGAATGTTATTGACCCTCCGTAGTGTCGTGACACGTTTGTTATGATTTGAATTCAAGAATCATACGATACCAAGGATACCAAGAAGTTGGTATCAATTCTTTGAGTAATTTATTTTGAGCTGAAACTTTGTGAAGAGATTCTATACAACCTGTAATCTTCAGTGCTTCTTGATGTATATACCCTTTTTGTTACACGTTGTATATAGCGTTATATCCCTGAATTATTAGAACTTAAAAGCCTTTTTCTCAATAATTTGATTTTTTAGTTGCAACACTATTTTAGCGGAGGTGCGATATCCAACATAACAAAAAAAAAAACAAAATTTTAAATGCGTGTCTTAGCTTTTCAAGTGGGGCTAACCACCGACTGGGGTATGTGTACCTGGTTTACCATATCCAACATAACGAAAAAAAAAGTTCACACACGATACCAACATCTAAATACTTCAAAAAAAAAAAAAAAATCAGTACTACCATTCACTATGTACTTGTGATCCGACTACCGTATCCGCTTACCTTTCTTATGTTTTTGGTACGGAAAGCAAAAAGAGACAGAGTCTCCCTCACCTTCACTAGCTCCTTGAGTCTCTCGCGGTTGTACACGCTACCGATCTCCTCGCCTAGGAAGTAGTCGAGGAGCTTGCTTATGGGGAACGCTAGGGGCGCTGTGAGAGCCATTACTGCCTGTGGACAAAAGTAATTAGGTGTTAAACAATTTTTTCATGAAAATATTTTTTTCGTAGCAATCTTTTATAGCGGTGTAATACCTATACCCCGTAAAATTTTGATTTTAGTAGTTAGTAGTTAGTGTTTCATGTACCGGATCAACCCTTCACGGGATTAAAATGATCAAAATTTAACGATGTATAATTAATACTCATCAAGACGAATCATACGAGCCTAAACTCGATGGGGTTGTATCGTTTAACTACCAAGTTCCTAGAGCCACCTTCCAGTTGCATCATCAGATCAGCTCGACATCATATTGATTTTGCATTGTCATCTGATTTACACATGTATGCAAAATTTCAGGTCAATCGGTAACCGGGAAGTGGGACAAATTTAACTTGCAAGATTTGATGACAGACAAACATCGGGACAGGTAAAACTAAATAAAAGGTTGTAAAATAGTAATATATCAAACTTATAACTTTGCTAGCCTATACTTGTTTCGCGTTAAGATTAGACATTTAAAGATACCTTTTTCTCTGTTTGTTCAACCAATTTTAACTTCTACTTTGAAGCCTTTTTTTTAGGTTAAAAAATCACTGACAAAAGCCAGTAATGGTACACTTTTTATTATCCGTAATAAAATGAAGTAATAAAACTAAAGTAACACTATTTATAATGTTCACTATACGATTGGAGTAGATAAGAAACGATCCAGATACACTATTCATGGAATTACGTAAGTAGTGGTTTTATATTGTTTTATTTTCATGTTTGGCTTTACGTTCCAATGTTTTTGTTTAAGGGCGGAAGAACTGAAGAAGCGCAGTTTTCTGTGCCAATTTAACATCAACTTTATACGTTTTAATGTAAGGTCTAGTATTAAGAAATTTTAAAGCAGGATTCTATGTATCACATAGGATGACTGATTTCAATGACAATCAAATTATTATTATTTTATAGTTTACTACAATTTAAGTAATGAAATGAAATGATAAATCAATGGTTGTTGTCAAATGAATAAAATTATTAACAACATAAAATTAAATATTTTATGTTGTTAATAATTTTATTCATTTGATAAATTAAAGGGAGTATTGCATGCTTCGTCATTAGACGACCACAGTTAAACTATAAATTTTAAATCTCATGTAAGTGAACGATGTAATATGTTCTTATGAGAAATAAAGATTCTTTAAACTTAATTGTACCGTTTAATTGTAGATTTTACACTATTAACTCTTTGAATGCCGTATTTAGAGACACAATAGAAAGACAATGGCTTATGTCGAACTGTGTAACATAAGACATTCAAAAGGTTAAGTACCTACTTCATTTAATTAAATTATACTGTGACTTACAAATGTAATTTTTACCAATAAATATGTTTATCTGTTTATCTGAAGCTCAACTCGCTCTCTTTTTAACCGACTTTGAAAAGGAGGAGGTTCTATGTTCGGCTGAATGTATTTTTTTCAGTTTTTTTTTTTTTTATGTATGTTCACCAATATCTCGGTCAATTGTAGACCGATTTTGAAAATTCTTTTTTGATCGAAAGGTTTAGCTGCCATGTTGGTCCCATAGAAATATTGTTATGATCTGATCATGAACTTCGAAATGGAACTGGGGGGGGGGGGGAAACATTTTACCACTTTGGAAGTGTCTCTCGCGTAAACTATTCAATTTAGAAAAAATGATTTTAGACACCTCAATATCATTTTTGAAGACCTATCCATAGATACCCCACACGGTATGGGCACGATGAAAAAAAAAAAAAATTTGAGTTTCAGTTCTAAGTATGGGGACTCCCAAAATTTATTGCTCTTTCTCTATTTTTGTGTAAAAATCTTAATGCGGTTCACAGAATACATCTACTTACTGAGTTTCAACAGTATAGCTCTTATAGTTTCGGAAAAAAGTGGCCGAGACATCCGGACGGACAGACAGACAGACAGACATGACGAATCTGTAAGGGTTCCGTTTTTTGCCATTTGGCTACGGAACCCTAAAAAGGGGGAGAGGATGTATCGAACTGATCTGGTGATGAAGCTGGAAGGTAAATTACTGTAATTGAACCGTATTTGGGATTATTAGAAACGTTATGACATGCACTCTGGCTATAAGGTATTTAAATTTGGCTGAAGGATACTTTTTAGTGGTGGTACCATAACTAAAAAAATGAAAAAAAAAAAAACTTTTTACTAAAAATTAAACCGACTTCAATGTAAAAGAACACTGAAAAGTACAAAATAACTTTAATTTCGGAAGTCGGTGTTAAATAACGATCTATTATAGAAGATAAAACTATCTATTATAGAAATACCGACCAAGTTATTTTGTACTTTTTAGTGCTCTTTTATTATTATTATTATTTATTTATTGTCAGGCAACTAAGGCCCATAGATAAAATACACAATATTATAATCTTATAAACAAAATAAACTACTACATATTCAAATATTTCAAACACTAAACTATTTATAATTAAACACGTAACAACGTAACGTAACGTAATTTATAACAAACGGAACCCTAGGATCACGTTGTTGTCTCTCTATCAAGACCCTTCATCATTTATCAGGTACGGATAGTTGATCGGGTCTGGGTGTCCTGTGCAAGTGAGTTCACATATTTGTAAACATGTGTCAAGGCTACAGTGAATAGGCTCTTAATAAACTAGTGCGCCTCACCATCAACGATTGCATCACTGCTTACCATCAGGTGGGATCGCAGTCAAGCACTAATTTATATCAATTGACAGGCCTGTTGGTGTAGTGGTTAGTGACCCTGACTGCTATGCCGGAGGTCGTGGGTTCGATTCCCACCCAGAACAAATGTTTGTGTGATGAGCACGATCATTTGTTCTGTGTCTGGGTGTAATTTATCTATAATATGGGTGTATTTAGAAATATATAAGTATGTTAACAGTTGTCTAGTACCATAACACAAGCTTTGCTTAGTTTGGGACTAGAGGGCGCTGCGTGACAGTTGTATATTTAAAAAAAATTAAACAAGATAAAACAAAAGTAATTTGATATTTTTCATAGTACCTATTTATTAGTTTATTATTTTAGCATATATATGTATTTTATTATTATAAATAACTTATTTTATATTTTTCCATTTGCACTATTTGTTATGTATTTGTTTATTGTGCAAACCTACCACAGTGTTGTCTTTTTTAACCCAAAGGTTGACAGGGAGAGAATGCCTTGTGGCATTAAGTCCGCCTATGTACCACTATTGTACATGAAGTTTAAATAAAAAAATAAGATAACATACCTTAGTAATCATGATACTTTTGGCGCCAACCATCAACCCATGTCTCGAGCAGATAGCCTGAGGAGTAATCTCTCCCAACAGCACGATAGCCAAGGTCGAGAAGATCACGGCGAACAGGCCAGAAGTCAGCTCATCCAGGAGTATAGTGAAGGTGGAGTTGACGGCCACGTTGCCCAGGAGTATGCTGCAGAGGAGGTAGTTGCCGTGGTCTCTGACGGGCATTATTGCTCGGGCGTATTTCCGTTCTTGCTCCGTGCCTGTAAGAAAAAACCAAGGTTAGGATTGGAAGTGCTACTTCAGCCCTCTATAAGTTTCTACATGAAGTCTCTCACAGTATCATAGTTGGCCTTATAACGTTCCCACTGCTGGGATTCATGCCTCCTCTCTAGAAGAGGGAATGGACCGTTATCTACCATGCGGGCCCAGTGCAGGTTGGTAGTCCCTCACAGTGCTCGGGAGTTAATTATACAAATCCATCACTGTGTTCGGGATTATAACGAAGAATTTTCGTTTCGGTCTGAATTTTACATGCCACATGTGACTTTATAATAAAGGGGATAGGTTTCTATATGAACTCTCTCACAGTGCTCGGGAGTTGATTATATAAATCCATCACAGTGCCGTAATACCAAATATTAAAACTTTGCAACCTTCGCTTCGTTCCGAATTCAACATGTCGCACGCGACTTTAAGTTAAAGGGGGTTGATGCGCGCCTGGAAGCAGTCGTTTAGTGCCTGTCTAGTGTCCAGTCTGTTAGACGTCACTCCTAATTCGTTCCCTGCGTTGCTGCATGTATCTAACAACAAAGACTATTGGCTCGCCAATATATGGAATGCGCAAAGCGATCCCCACTCTGACACCGAGCGCTCAAGATCCGTGATAAGTTTTGACGGGTGTGGGCTCGCACATTTTTCCCTATTAGTGCGGAAACCAGTCAATTAAGTGCCTAAAAACGGTAGGGGTAGCGGCTTATAAGTGGGTCGGACAAACTTCTCGAGAAAGACCAGTAGCACCAGTAACTATACCTGTATTGGAGATGATCTTCAGCTCGGTCCTGTCCAGCGACATGAGGCCGAGGTTCAGGCCGGAGAACAGCGCGGAGAACGTGAGGCAGGTCATGATGAGGAGCATCGTCACCCAGAGAGGCAGCAGCTTGTTGTGGGAGGCGAACATCTTGTACACTTCTGTGCCTAAAAATATAAAAATCTTTTTGAAAAAACTTGATGTTATTTTATTGTTAATTACAAATCTATTTAAATTCAAATTCATTTGCAGGCACTTTTGAATAGTCAAATGTCGGTCGGTCCAAGAAAAGTGAAGCTGAATTGCACGTTCCAAAGCGTGGATCTCTATGGAGAACAAACATGCAAGAAACTCCATGGACATTCTTTTAAATCATATTGAGTTACAAAATCTTCGTTACATATTTCTTGTTGCTTCTATTATGTGAGCACAACGAAGATAAGTAAAAAAATTAAAAATAATAACATTAACAAAAATAGAAATTCATCAAACTCAGGTCGTGACAGGTCATAGCAGGCATTAGGCGCCAGTAGCTAGGTAGGTAACATTCTCATCTCCGCTACATGCAATCTTTTTTCATCCATCTTTTTCACAGCCCAACATTCTGATCCATACAGTATGGCAGGCCTTATCACGGACTTGTAGATTTTACGCTTCAACTTGAGGGTCACAAGTTGTTCCAGTGACCTGTCGCCATTTCATCCATTCTGCGTTGATCCGGTGTGTTACGTCCCGGTCTACCTCACCACCCCCTTAGACGAGCGACCCGAGGTACCGAAAGTCGGAACAGATCGGTATGATAATAATATGTCAATCTTCGTTTGGCCTAATTTCTTTAGACCAACATGCCATTTAAAATAACACTGCTTACCTTGATGTAGATACTTCTCTTCATCCTTAAACGGATCGTCGACTCCAAGCTTGAGGTTCTTAGCACAGATGTACAACTTGGAGTCGGTGATGGGAGCTGGCGCTACCACGTCGAATAGTGCTGTGCGGGGTCGGAGGGAGCCATCTTTTACCTGTCGACAAAGGGTTTAAATGTAGTCACATTATACACTAGCTGTGCCCGCGACTTCGTTCGCGTGGACTACAGGATTTAGAATTTATTTTTTCTAAAATAAAAGTAACCTATGTTACTTCTTATTACATCAGCTACCTGGCAAAAGAAGTCCCTTCAAAATCGGTCCAGCCATTTCAGAGATTTGTCCGGACAAACAGACAGACAAAAATTGTAAAAAATGTTATTTTGGTGTATGATATATAGATAAAACTATACTATAGATAGGGTGTGACAGACACAATGCAATACTTCAAAAAACCCGTCCTGGCCTGAACCCTAAAGACTAGCTTTTGTCCGCAGCTTCGCCCACGTACATAAAAGAAGTTTATAAAATAAGCCTATGTCATTCAGGAATATACACCGCTAAATTTTGATCGTTTTAATCCCGTGGAGGGTCAATCCGGTACATGAAGCACTATGATAAACTCGTATTAATTCACGCATGTACGAAATTAATTTCTCTTTTAAGGTAGTTAGTACGCAACGCCGACTACTACCTACAGGTCATTGGACTCGCTCAGGTGACGTTTTCTTAAAGAAATTTTTGTTTTTTTTTTTGAAATTATGAAAGAAAAAGACCTCGCCTTTGCCTACGCTATACCTCTGATGAGGAATACGCGTCTATGAAGCAATGCATCCGTGGACAGTAGGCCATACGGAACGTTCAAAGCATTAGTGTGATTCTAAAACTAACAGGAAGTAAATTTGAGGTGTGTATCCACGTTCAAGGACTCAATCAGCAAATGGACATGTTTGCGACTCTAATTGTGACGGAGCTAATCTAGCAAATTGCAGCGATACCCAGGCAAAAAATAGATAGGTACAGAAGACAATCTCATGTATGTACTTCACTTTTTTTTATATCTACGCTCTGTGGACGCACACTAATGAGCGTTTGAGCCGGAACTGTTCGACGAGTGAGCCGAGACGCGACCGAGACATCGTGTCTGTGAGCGGTGTCTATGTGTGCGTTGCTCGAGCGCGCTTTGTATGTAGATTGACTTCTGTACCTATCTATTTTGTGACCCAGGTGAGTGGACGACAAACGGTAACGTTCAAGTTAATTGATTGATTGACAATTAATGCCTTTTCAATTTTGCTTTGTTGTATTTGGAGCTATCTTTTTTTTTTGAGTCGTTATCTGCACTCAAGAGCCCCCAACGAGGGTGCCCCATAGGCCACACCTCTATCGTTTTCGTCTTTTACTGACGTAAAAGTATGACATGACCTTTTGCCCCACCCAAGAGCAAGATCATTTCTCGCATAACCCCTGAGACCCCAAGGATTTAAATAGGTATAAATAGAAAAGGTTGCTTATTTTCGAAATTTAAAGACTACTTTATGAAGAATTTCTTATTTACATTCTTAGATACATAACCAAAAAAAAAAACGCTCAAAATATTAATAATCTACGCGGACTTTTAATAATATTAGTGTTCAACCAAATGGCGCGTAATCACGCGCGAACGCCGGCGTTCGCTTGGCCTCGGGCCTCGGGTGCCTTAAGCACTAGGCCATCATGTCACTGAGATACAGACCTTTTCAGATACGGAACCTTAATAAAACATGACCATAGATAAAGAAGTGCCATTAATAGATGATTGGTCAGAGCATCTACGAATAATGTGACCATATTATGGAAAAACCGGACAAGAGCGTGTCGGGACATTCCGTAGTTTCCCGTCCGTCACAATAAGTGTACCCACTTATGAGTGTAAAAAAATGCTTGCATATACGATTATACTGTAAACTAAGTCCAGAAATTATTTTGTACAACCTTTTTGTCTTTTTTGTACAAAAACTGTTCTTTCCATCAACTTTGGAATGATTTTCCTAGAAAGTCCTTATAAAGTTCTACTTTTCAGATTTTGGTAAACCCCTATTCATTTTTTAATACATGTCCAACAATATATCACACGTTAGGGTTGAAATTAAAAAAAAAAATAAACATATTTTCCAATTTTTATTTTAAGTACCACTTTGTTGGCGTGATTGATGTACATATTGGTACCAAATTTCAGCTTTCTAGTGCTAACGGCCACAGAGATTAAGCGAGGACGGACAGACAGACAGACAGACAAACGGACAGACAAACATGGCGAAACTATAAGGGATCCTAGTTGACTACGGAACCCTAATAAGTGAGAAATGAGTATATTAGAGGAAGTTTGAAAGTGGCGCCAGTGACTGAAAAGTTAAAAGGGAATGTTGCTAAAAAAGTTATGAGTTTACATGTGGATGGATGGAGGGGAAGAGGGAGGCCAAAGAAAAGATGGATGGATTGTGTGAGAAGCGATATGAAAGAAAAGGGAGTTAGTGATAGCGTGACGGGTGACAGGACAGAATGGAAGAAAAAAACGTGTTGCACCGACCCCAAATAAAAGAACTGATGAAATAAAAGAAGAAGATGATGGTGATTATACCCACGTGATGTAGTACCCAACTAAATAACTCATGATATATTCTAGGCTTTACCGAATACCGGAGGTCGGTTTCCATATAATCAACCTTACCAATACTTTTTGTAGTAGTTCTGAATGTCAACATGACCTTTCGATAACATAAATGTGGAAGCCATCTATAAATGGCGGCGACGTAATACGCTATTCCATGGCTTAGAGTGAATATCTCGTAACTGTGAAATACGTAACTTTTCAGGAGGCATCAAATTAGACCTTTATTATCATATAATTTTAATGTGCTTATACATGTTTCATTCAAATATTTAAAACTATTGGTTTATTTCAAACGCTTGTTTCTCTTGTTTTCAATTTTTTTTGCCGCGCCGTCGCGAGGTGATCACACCAAACTGACTTGAGCAAGATATGCAAGCAACATCGTAGATGGCGCTACAAGTATCGAATGAAAATTTTGTGTTTTACAAGATCGTGCGTCACGAGTTTTTCTTTACAGAAATGTAATAAAATAAAATTACCTAAAATTGCATTTCCGAGGTGTTCACTCTAAGCCATCGTATTAGATGTTGACCTACGCGTGGGTTGGCAATGAAAATAGATCGGAACTTTAGGACTACCGTAAAAATAAAACTAGAGCTAAAAACGCTGCGCAATAGGCGAGTGCAGAAGGCTTACAGTCACCCATGGGGCAAAGAAAAGGGTCTCGTGTGAACGCATCAGGAATGAAGGTATCCGCAGGAGAACCAAGGTCGTCGACATACGTCAAAGAATCGCCAAACTTGAGTGGCAGTGGGCTAGACATATCGCTCCTAATACAGATGGTCGATGGGGCTGAAAGGTTCTTGGTCGGCGATGCTGAAAGACGCAGAATTCGAAGGCCTCTTACAAGGTGGACCGATGACCTGGTGAGATAAATGGCGGGGACTTCAGCTATTAGATGTTGAACTACGCGTAGGTTGGTAAGAAAATATATCGGAAGCTTAAGACTACCGTGAAATTAAAACTGGAGCTTTCCTCTTTTCTGGAAACTCGGCACCATAAGCGCGGGTAGAAGGCTTAAAGCGACTACCGGGCCTTGGTTGAGGCCATGGTCCGGAGCGAGGAGGAGTGGCAGGCGGTCGCCGACTTCTGCGAAGCAGTAATGCTCGCAAAGGAGGAGGCCGAACGCATCAGGCAACGGCGTCCTCGCCGCCGCCGCCGGATTCTGATCCCGATTTCCGGCCACCGTAGGCGCGGGCTTGCTGTGAGCAATGGGTAGCTCGCTGTCCGTCCGTCCGGTAACTGTCCGGACTAAGCTCAAGTCGTCGGCGGCGCGCACTGTTCCCGCGCGCCTCAAGGAGTTGTCAGCAACAGCAGGGACCCAGCTGGGTCGAAGCCTACTGGGGCCAGGGTTATCCGAAAGGGAGCCCGAGCCCCGGTATGAAGGCTAGAAGGAACAGGGTGGGTCTTTTAGTCAGTAAGAGTCTGACACTATCTCCCGCTCCGTCCAAGAGCGGGGGTTGTCATTGGATGATTTTTTCCCACCATAAAAAAAGGCTTAAAGCGACGAATTCTTAGATTACTTAATATTTTGACTCACTTTTTTTAATAATTATTTTTATTGTGCTTTTGAATACAATATAGACCGGTTTACACTGTTCTTGAATAATATCTATTAATACTGTAATATGGAAATATTGTAAGTACAACCATTTTTTTAAAAGAGTAACCATGGAGTTTCTTGCTGGTTCTTCTCCATAGCAAACGACCAATTTCGAATCGTGCACTAGCTTCTGACGTTTTATAAGTGCCTATGTAGGCCTATGCAAAATTAAAAACTTTTGAAAGACGCCGAAAGGGCGAAGAAAATCCGACTCTCATCGCAGCGTTCGGGAAGTTGCGCAGTATCTTCTCGTCCAATATACCAGTGTCTTAAAACGAAAGTCTATGACCATAGTGCGTGTTGCCAGTGATGAAATGGTTCCGAAACATGGTCGCTCACAATGGGCCTCATCAGAAGGCTTAAAGTCACCCAAAGGGCAATGGAAAGGGCTTTGCTCGGAGTTCCATGCGTGATCGGATCAGGAATGAAGACATTTGCAGGACAACCAATGTCGCCGACGTAGCCCGAAGCATCGCCAAACTTAAGTGGCAGTGGGCAGGGTACGTCGTAGAACAGATGATCATGGGGCTGAAAGATTCTGGAATGGCGAAGGTGTACCATAAAACGTAGCGTTCGATGACTACCCACAAGGCGGACCGACAACCTGGGCGTCAAGTCTGCTATTACAATAGTGTCAGAATGGTGTCATTGATTTCATAATTGTTGATTTTTAACACATTTATTGTGCGTACAGCCAAGGAGTGGAATTCCCTGCCGGAATCTGTGTTTCCTGATAGCTACAACTTAGGAGTCTTTAAGTCGAGAGTGAATAGGTTTCTTCTAGGCAAGCGTGCTTCATCGTCGACCACATCATCGCTTACCATCAGGTGAGATAGAGGTCAAACGCAAGCCTATCATTAATAAAAAAATAAAAAAGCTATATCGGTAACCTTGGTTCTCCTGCGGATATCTTCTTAACCACCCATGAGGTAGAACATCGCCGTGCCCTCGTGGGGGTGATCGGCGGCGGAGACCTCTCGCGCCGGGCCTTGGTCGAGGCCATGGTCCGGAGCGAGGAGGAGTGGCAGGCGGTCGCCGACTTCTGCGAAGCAGTAATGCTCGCTAAGGAGGAGGCCGACCGCATCAGGCAACCGAGATTCCGATCCCGATTTCCAGCCACTGTAGACGCGGGCTTGCGGACAGTGAGCAATGGGTAGCTCGCTGTCCGGCCGTCCGGTAACTGTCCGGACCAAGCCCAAGACGTCGACGGCGCGCGCTGTTCCCGCGCGCCTCAAGGAGTTGTCAGCAACAGCAGGGACCCAGCCGGGTCGAAGCCTACTGGGGCCAGGGTTATCCGAAAGGGCGCTCGAGCCCCGGTATGAAGGCTTGAAGGAACGGGATGGGTTTTTTAGTCAGTAAGAGTCTGACACTATCTCCCGCTCCGCCCAAGAGCGGGGGTTGTCATAAGATGATTTTTCCCATCGAAAAAAAAAAAAAAAAAAAAAACCCATGAGGTAGAAAGGTAATATTGAGTAATGAAGTATGCACTTACCATGTATTCTCCTTTGAGGAGAAACTTGCAAGGCTGCCCATACTGCTGGATTTCGTGTGTGAAGGCTATCACAGTTCTTGAGGTTATGCCATCGCCGAATAATCTAGAACAGAAAAAGTCAATGTCACCATCATTCTAAAACCATTTTCTTACAAGAGTGAATAGGTTACTTCTAAACAGGCAGGCATAGGCAGGCCTGTTGGTCTAGTGGTTAGTGACCCTGACTGCTATGCCGGAGGTCGTGGGTTCGATTCCCACCCAGGACAAATGTTTGTGTGATGAGCACGATCATTTGTTCTGTGTCTGGGTGTAATTTATCTATAATAATTATGTATGTATGTATTTAGAAATATATAAGTATGTTTATCAGTTGTCTAGTACCCATAACACAAGCTCTGCTTAGCTTGGGACTAGACGGCGCTGTGTGATAGTTGTGGATAAAAAAAAAAAAAACAGTTGAGGGGGGCTAAAGAAAAGATGCGACATAAGCATATTCACTCTTATAATGTCTGACTTCCTCTGTATGAGGAGGAAAGGGCAGTAATCTACCACGCGGGCCCAGTGCGAATTAGTAGATGTCACATGTCTTCAAATTTTTGGTCAAATTAGATAAGACATCTATAAAATAAAACGACTCCGCATTATTAAAAGGAGTGCTACAGCACCTACAGTGCGGACAATATCGGACTGCATAAAAAGACATGCGCAAAGACACAATACTTGCAAATTATGAGCATTTTAGAGATTTACTAAAAATCTAAAGATTTAACCCCGGGTTTTTTTTTTTTTGATGGGAAAAATCATCTTATGACAACCCCCGCTCTTGGGCGGAGCGGGAGATAGTGTCAGACTCTTACTGACTAAAAAACCCATCCCGTTCCTTCTAGCCTTCGTACCGGGGCTCGAGCGCCCTTTCGGATAACCCTGGCCCCAGTAGGCTTCGACCCGGCTGGGCCCCTGCTGTTGCTGACAACTCCTTGAGGCGCGCGGGAACAGCGCGCGCCGTCGACGACTTGGGCTTGGTCCGGACGGTTACCGGACGGCCGGACAGCGAGCTACCCATTGCTCACTGTCCGCAAGCCCGCGAGATTTAACTCTGGTCCATTTTTGCACTTGATTGCTATCAAGCTCATTTTCCGTGAGTAGCTTCATTTTTATGAGACGCCCAACAATTTCCAATACGAAACTTTCGATAGTGGTAGCACACAGAAGTGGCAAGTACAAAATAACCAACCAACTGGATTTTTTTTTGTTAAATCCCAAGATAATTATCTAAATTATTAGAAAAATGATCAAGGAGTCCAACCAGAATCATCACCTCTGTTAGCTACCACAATCGAGATTTTCGAATAGGAAATTGGGCATCTTATGAAAATGAAGCCACTCACGGAAAATTAGCTTGATAGTAATCAAGTGGAAAAATGAATCATGGATCCTGGACTATAAAAATTAACACTATATTATGTTTTACACATTGCTTGTAGAATAATCAGATTTATTATATACAATCAGAATGATCGAATGTATGTTAGTCCGGTTTTTAATCGACAAGAGAAATTTTTAGACGCATCTTCGTATTTTTTTCTATCGTACTAAATCAGCTTTAATATGTTTTGAATTCTAACATTTATCTTGAATAATAATATATATTTTTCTGATTCTGTTCATTGCAGTGGATCATATATTTTTGCGCATTAGAAAACTCGCGATTAACAGGAGTGTTCCTCTTAAAAGCATCGTCAATTACGGAAATACAAATCGTTGCGGTACGACCAAGGTTGAATTAAGGAATCTATGGACAATAGCCGGAATGCCTTGACCAATTTCGTCTATTTCGAGACAAAAGACGAACGCGGTTATCGAAGTCTTTTAGCCATCGCAAACTAGGCGACTTGTCGCCGCGTCTTGTCGAGGCATTGTCGTTTGCATTTGGCGTCTTGTCGCCGCGACTAGACGCGGAGCTGTCGCTAGCGTCGACGACTAGTCGTAAGACAGACGTCGTGCAGGAAGCAGAGCTGTCGCGCGACTGTCGTCGTGTGCGCGCGTGCACGGCGTCACTAGATGCGGCGACAAGTAGCGAGCGCGTGCTACTCCCCTAACTTGTCGTCGCGACTCCGCGACTCTGATGCCAAGTGCGCGAAGCTTTGAACAATATTTATGAAATTGTCGACCGCAGCCTGTCGTCGCGTCTAGTCGCCGTTTAGAGTATGTATCTACTGAAGCGATGCTGGGCGGAAAGGAGAGGTTTGAAATCTCCAGTCAGAAACTATAACACCTACAAACTTAAGTTTTGGCCGATAGGTTAAAGGGTTAAAGACATTAGCTTAAAACGGATTTAACGAAACTCCACTTCTCAGGGGGTAAAACGGGGGGCGGAAGTAAGAAACCTACTATCGCACGACCAAAGCCGCTGGCAGAAGCGAGTACATAAATAATCTTACCTCAAAGTAACCCTGGAATCAGCCAACACGCTGGGGATACTCTCTTCAATGATCCTCGGCTCTTTATCCGAGTTCTCTATCCTCAAACCTTCGATATTAACGACAAACGTTGCAGCTCTGACGCTGAAGAACTCTTGTTCGGGTATTGTCACATCCCTTGCTTTTCTACCACCAGAATCTTGATTAAAACCTTCTGAGATATCTTCAAAGAGACTTGTAACTTTCTTGGCATATTCCTGAGACTTTTCTGGTTTGGATTTGTTGGCGATATCTCTTTTAAATCTTTCAATAGAATTATTGTCTACCGATCCTTCAAAGAGACTTGTAACTGTTTTGGCATGTTTTTGAGGCTTTTCTGGTGTACCTCTGTTTGCAATATCTCTTTTAAATCTTTTAATAGAATTATTGTCTACCGATCCTTCAAAGAGACTAGTAACTGTTCTGACATATTCTTTAGGCTTTTCAAGTGCAGATTTGTTGAAGATATCTCTTTTAAACCTTTCAATAGTATTATCATCTACTGATTTGTCAGTATCTTTTTGCATATCCGAGTCTGTAATCGTTTTTGTATGTTGAATCTCGGTTAAAGGCACATATTTATCATTGAATAGTACTTCTATGTCTTCTCTTTCTTCTCTTGTAAGTTGAGGAGTCTTTTCTAAGTGGTTTACGTCAGTATCGTGGGAGAGGTCTGCCCATTCTAAGTTTGTTCGTTGATCTTCTGTTACGAAGGTTACTTTTTTGTTGTCCTGATGTCTGAAAACAAAAATAAGATTTTAGAGCGCTTCGAAATGATAGGATTAATTTTGATGGCACTTTCACTGGTACATAGCTGATGTTATATGGAGTGATTTAGGCAAATTTTAGTTGGGAAAAAGAATAAGGACTCCGCATATAAAAAAAAAACCTGAAATGTATCCAGGCATTGTGTTGTTTTACGAGCCTGACAGAGGCACTGGCTAGTTTTTTCTTTTCTTTTCGTATCAATGGACTCAAATATTTTTCTGACGAGTTCGACAACCTGTACAGCTGTTTTAGTGGCCTCGCATAAATCCTGGAAGGTGCAGATGGTTGTGCCGTACAGCCAACATAAGAGATGAAGCAATTTTTATGAAGCGCATCCACACTGGCAGTTTTTAAGATGGGTCCAGGAAGCTCCATTTTGCAAGGTTGTTTTTGCAGCGGCCAACCTGAGTCCTCATCCGCATTCGATTAAAAGATTTCCAGAATAATAATATAATATAATAATTTAATATTGCACAACTATCACACAGCGCCGTCTAGTCCCAAGCTAAGCAGAGCTTGTGTTATGGGTACTAGACAACTGATAAACATACTTATATATTTCTAAATACATACATATTATAGATAAATTACATCCAGACACAGAACAAATGATCATGCTCATCACATAAACATTTGTCCTGGGTGGGAATCGAACCCACGACCTCCGGCATAGCAGTCAGGGTCACTAACCACTAAACCAACAGGCCTGTCAATAGCCTAGTTAAAAAAAGAATTAAAACAATCGTACCAACTACCAAAATTTTGTTCTATACATTCATACTTTTACAGATACATGCATACAGACAAATATCAATGCAGTACCCCTCTCTATAGCATCGCGAGCTATTAAAAGTCTCGTTCCCTTCACATTTAGAACCATTACCATAATGGAAAACCTCCCACACTATCTCGTTACGTCATCCATATAACACAAAATATCATGTTTTCGCACATTTCACAAATTATAAACAGTTCTTTGTACTGTGGGTATTTCATACTATCGTTGTTTTGACACCTCCTTTGCGTGTCTAATTGTAATTTTATATATTACTACCTAATTGGGTCCGATCTTGAAGGCGGTTGTTAAAATAGGAAAGGGATTGTATATCATCATCATCATCAGCCTTTTTAATGTCCCCACTGCTGGGACTCAGGCCTCCTCTCCAGAAGATGGAATGGGCTGTAATCCACCACGCGGGCTAAGTGCGGGTTAGTGAATGTCACATGTCTTCGAATTTTTGATTCTAGGACATGCCGGTTTCCTCACGATGTTTTCCTTCACCGTTTTGAGAGCAGTGGTGATGAAATAAATTACACAAAGTAATGCGCCTGGCTGGGTTAGAACCTGCGACTTACAACTCGTAAGTCGGAGCCATTACCACTCGGCCACCACTGCTCTATCACCCGGTCACCACAACCCAACAATAGTGTAGATTAAAACTTTATGCACTAGTTACGGATACCGGCACGGATCTTGAGAGCTGGCTTCATGTTGCGCAGAAATCAAATATCGGGCCTATTTAGTGGTATGAAGTGAGACGCGGGGGCGGGGAGTGTCAGTGATAGGCTCGTTCTCCATCGTGTCATAGACGTCATTCGTGATTCGTTCGGCTCGCCAATGTATAGAATGTTAGATAGATAGATAGATTGATTCTTTATTGTACACTAAAAATAGAAATTACATGAGAAACTTAAAATTAATAGGGTGTCACAAAGGGCGGTCGGTATCGCTAAAAGCGATCTTTTACAGACAACCTTTGGATGGATTTGACAGAGAAGGAGAAAAAGATACTCAGGTAGTTGATGGTGTACTATCTACATACACAATACATAAACTAATAAATTACATAAGTTACAAAACAATATACAATATTTAAATATGAAAGCAGAGAATTACTGTACATAATGACAACGTTCAGGAGGAAAGGTATTAATCCGTAACCTCATTTTTAAAAATTGTGAGTGGAATGCGCAAAGCGATCCCCGCTCTAACGCCGAGCGCTCATGATTCATGCCGATACCCATTCACTAGTAAGAAACTGTACAAAAAATATTTTCCCTAAATGTTAAGAATTTCTCCCTTGGAGGTCGATCGATCCTCAAATCAAGGTCGATCTCAAAGTTCACCATATCATATTATGAGTTCAGCCTACATAACTTGGCTTTCAGACGCCGAAGACATCTTTTTCCTAGAGTTCGCTCTCAATAGTTTGTCGTGTCACAGACAATGAACTTTGTCATGGCACCGGCGCCCTATTTATTAACCGTAGGCGCCTAAATGTCTAGTCGCCATCCAGGACCGAATCTAGGGCAAATGCCTGCAGCGGCAAAAATCGGGGCCAACTAAACTTTTTTTTTAGGTGGGAAATATTCTCTATGTCTTAAGTTACACTGTCCGACATAAGGTAATTGTCTTTCTATTGTGTTTCTAATTACGACATTCAAAGAGTTAAAAGTCAAATGTCGGTCAGTCCAAGAAAGAAGCTAAATTGCACGTTCCAAAGCGTATGTCTCTATGGAGAAGAACGTGCAAGAAACTCCATGGACACTCTTTTAAATCATATTATGTGTTACATATAATGCTTGGTTACATATTACTTGTTGCTTCTATCATGAGAGCGCAATGTCGATAATGAAATAAAAATGTAAAATAATTAAAATATAGAAACTGAATTAAGTTACTGACAGCTAAGAGATGACCAGTCCCATCTGACGGCACCCGTTCACGAGTATGACGCGTGCATCAGTCCCATTCAGGTCAACCAATTTGAAGGGAACTGAATGATCCAATAACACGTGCCACCATCAGCGAGATATGGAAAGGGCTTTTTTATCACTGGAATATAGGTCAATGTCGATTACAGCTTCACTAAAGGAGGCAACAGCTTCCCATTCCATCTCACTCCAGCCCTTCTCTCACCTCGGATCGGGTATCAAATACTCGTTCGCAGAGAATCCGCTCGTCAGTATGTTGGAAGCTTGGGAGGTTGCCAAATAAATGTTTTGGGCTTAAGTCTTGTTTATTAGTACTTTATCTTATAGACTCCGTAGGGTAATGGCCTCTTCTGCAGTGTACGAACATTGGCAGCCAAGTCATGGAAGACTAGGCGGTCGCCGACTTCTGCGAAGCTGTAATTCTCGCAAAGGAAGAGGCCGAACGCATCAGGCTACGGCGTTATCGCCGCCGGGATTCTGATCGCCGATTTCCGGCCACCGTAGGCGCGAGTTTGCGGACAGTGAGCAATGGGTAGCTCGCTGTCCCGCCGTCCGGTAACTGTCCGGACCAAGCCCAAGTCGTCGACGGCGCGCACTGTTCCTGCGAGCCTCAAGGAGTTGTCAGCAACAGCAGGGACCCAGCCGGGTCGAAGCCTACTGTGGCCAGAGTTATCCGAAAGGGCGCTCTAGCCCGGGTATGAAGGCTAGAAGGAACGGGGTGGGTCACCAGCGTACATAAAATATTATATTTCTATCGGTGAAAAATTTTTACCAATCAGACCAGTAGTTCCAGAGATTACTTCCTACAAACAAAAAAAAAAACTGGCCAAGTGCGAGTCAGACTCGCCCATGAAGGGTTCCGTAGCAGCTAGTAACATAATATAAAAGTTCTTGTAATGTGTTGTAACTTTGATCGATGTTTTAATAATAGTGTATTTTTTTCGATTTATGACGCATTAAAAAAAAAACTACTTACTAGATTTCGTTCAAACCAATTTTCGTTGGTAGTTTTTATAGTAATGTACATTATATATTTTTTTTAGTTTTATCATTCTCTTATTTTAGAAGTTAGAGGGGGGGGGGACACACATTTTACCACTTTGGAAGTGTCTCTCGCGCAAACTATTCAGTTTAGAAAAAAATGATATTAGAAACCTCAGTATCATTTTTGAAGACCTATCCATGGATACCCCACACGCATGGGTTAGATGAAAAAAAAAAATTTTTGAGTTTCAGTTCTATGTATGGGGACCCCCAAAATTTATTATTTTTTTTCTATTTTTGTGTGAAATTCTTAATGCGGTTCACAGAATACATCTACTTACAAAGTTTCAACAGTATAGCTCTTATAGTTTCGGAAAAAAGTGGCTGTGACATACGGACGGACGGACAGACAGACAGACAGACAGACAGACAGACATGACGAATCTATAAGGGTTCCGTTTTTTGCCATTTGGCTACGGAACCCTAAAAACTACTTTTTTATTATATTAAGAATAGAACTATAGATTAGCGGCCCGTCCCGGCTTCGCACGAGCAATAAATATAGGTTATGGTACTCAGGGTGAATGCAGCTTTCCAATGGTGAAAGAATTTTTGAAATCGGCACTTTCGTTTTTGAGTTTATTCATTACAAACATACACACAAAAATACAAATTTTCTCTCTTTATGAGTCTCTCTTTTAGTGTAGATATAAAGATGGAAATTAAATATAATAAAACCTTTACAATTTAAAACATGTTTTTTCTACCGAACATCTACGAATTGATGAATCAGTTCATACAGTACAATTCACGAATGATGGCGGGCGTGAAGTTAGCCTTTGCGAACTTTCGCGCATACCACACTCTTCTAGCACACGCACGACGTCATTTGGTTCCTAAAACACGTTACTGCGCAGCCTTCTGCGCAAACTTCACGCCCGCCATCATTCGTGAATTGTACTATACATCAGTTACTTCCGGCACTTTCACACGGAAATGAGTAATAGTAATGGACACGCTTCCCTTTAATATCCCCATATTAGTGACAAGTGCCTTTATTTCCGCTGCCAGATAAATCTCACGCACTTTCATTTGAGAACTGCATGCAAATATTCATGATTTTTAAGCTGCGTACAAACATCGCGAGGCGTACATCGCGAATGGTTCGTCACGTATGCCTCAACTTGAGGCATACGACGATATATCTATGCGTGCGTCCCGAACGAAACATGCTCAAGCTGAGCACGCAAACCACCACGCACGGTGATTCAGTATCGGCCTCACAAACAACACCTGTCCGTCCACACGGAGCGCACGGCTCGTACTGAGCACACTTGCTAACTTTGAGCACACACGTCCATACAGCCTGAGCATGCGAGACGAACCATTCGCGACGCACGCCTTGCGATGTCTATACGCGGCTTAAGCTGTACCAGGTGGGATAGCACTAGTCTTATTTAGTGAGCAGTCTCCGGTGATTCAGTTCGGGAGGCTCCTACACCGGATTCGTGCGGAAGTGAGGCCTTGGTATCACCATTATGTGGACCGCCCGGAGGACACGGTGGAGCATACGGTAGAGGTGTGCCCCGCTTAGGCAAAGCACCGACGTGTCCTCGTGGATCGGCGGCAGCGATCTCTCGCGCCGGGCCTTAGTATAGGCCATGGTCCGAAGCGAGGAGGAATGGCAGGCGGCGACCTCCTTCTGCGAAGCAATAATGCTAGCAAAGGAGGAGGCCGCACGCCGGCATGGGTAGTTCGTCGTCCGAACGTTCTGACCGAGCCCAAGACGTCGACGGCGCATATTGTTCCACGTAGCTCAAGGAGTTGTCAGCAAACCGTAGGGGCCTAGCAGGGTCTAAGCCTACTGGGCCAAGGGTCTGCTTCTAAAAGAAAGATTCGGCCCGGCTATAAAAGGCAACGAAGGAACAGGAGTGGATTTTTAGTCAGTAAAAGACTTGACACTATCTCCCGCTTCACTCAATGGCGCGGAGATGTCATTGGATGATTTTACCACCTACAAAAAAAAGTCTCCAGTGATGGTTCCTGCCACCAGACGCAGATTTCCCCCTTTAACTTGAAGGGCATCCGTAGATCGCTAGTTTTCATTCGCTTAATGGATTTTAAAATAGCCTCTCATTCATTGAATGGCGTGTCAAGTCTGTCGCGTGACGTAGGGCCGAGCTATATTTACGTAGTCTATTTTTGTAGTAAATAGTAAATAAACAATCAGATGGCAAATCTAGTTTAGTTGTAGCATAGTGCGATTTCAGTCTAGCATAATCAGCTTTTTAATGTTCCCACTGCTGGAACTCAGGCCTCTTCTCCAGGAGAGGGAAAGGGCAGTAAAGACCGGCTTGTTGGTCTAGTGGTTAGTGGTCCTGACTGTTATGCTGGAGGTCGTGGGTTCGAATCCCACCCAGGACAAATGTCCAGCTGGCTCGAAGCTTACTGGGGCCAGGATTAGTTTCGAAAGATAGTTCAGCCCCGGTATGAAGGCACGAAGGAACGGGGAGGGTTGTTAGTCAGTAAGAGTCTGACACTATCTCCCGCTCCGCCCAAGAGCGGGGGATGTCATTAACCGAAAAAAACCCAGGACAAATGTTTGCGAGATGAGCGCGATCATTTGTTCTGTCTGGGTGTAATTTATCCATCGTAGGCCACATCATCGCTTAACATCAGGTAAGATTGTGGTCAAACGCGAGCCTATCCATTATATAAAAAAAAAAACTATAATATGTATGTATTTAAAAATTTCATCATCATCATCAGCCTTTTTAGGGTTCCGTAGTCAACTAGGAACCCTTATAGTTTCGCCATGTCTGTCTGTCTGTCTGTCCGTCTGTCTGTCCGTCCTCGCTTAATCTCTGTGACCGTTAGCACTAGAAAGCTGAAATTTGGTACCAGTATGTATATCAATCACGCCGACAAAGTGGTAAAATAAAAATTGGAAAAAAAAATGATTTTTTAGGGTAGCCCCCCTATATGTAAAGTGGGAAGTGTTTTTTTTTTAATTTCAACCCTAACGTGTGATATATTGTTGGATAGGTATTTAAAAATGAATAGGGGTTTACTAAAATCATTTTTTGATAATGTCAATACCTTCGGAAATAATCGCTCCAAAAGTAAAAAACAATGTGTCCCCCCCCCCCTCTAACTTTTGAACCATAAGTTTAGAAAATATGAAAAAAATCTGAAAAGTAGAACTATATAAGAACTTTCTAGGAAAATTATTTTGAACTTGATAGAAAGAATAGTTTTTATACAAAAAAGACAAAAGGGTTCTACAAAATAATTTCTGGACTAAGTTTGTAGTATAATCGTATATGCAAGCTTTTTTTAAACTCATAAGTGGGTACAGTTATTGTGACGGACGGGAAACTACGGAACCCTACACTGAGCGTGGCCCGACACGCTCTTGGCCGGTTTTTAATGTTTCCCCTGCTGGGACTCAGGCCTCCTCTCTAGGAGAGGAAAAGGGCCGTAATCCACCACGAGGGCGATGTCACGTCTTCGAATTTTTGGTTCTAGGACATGCCGGTTTCCTTACAATGCTTTCCTTCACCGTTTTGAGAGCAGTGGTGATGAAATAAATTACAAATCTAAGACGCCCTCCGCTGCTCTCACCCCACCGTTGAGCGGGAGAAGAAAGAACTAAAAAAACCTAAAAACAAAAAATAAGTTTGCTTCAATATTTTTTGTAAGATATTTAGCTGAGCTCACTAGAATGAGGAGCAATTACATAATAGCAAAACCGATTTTACTAAGTAGGTTCGCAGTTCGGCGTTTCTACATCGCATGTGCACAGTTACTGAGCATTAATTTTTTTTTTTTTTTTTTTATTAATGAAATGCGATGGTAAGCGATGCTGTGGTCGACGATGACGCACGCTTGCCTAGAAGAAACCTATTCACTCTCGACTCAAAGACTCCTAAGTTGTAGCTATCAGGAAACAGAGATTCCGGCAGGGTCCACAATTGTGTCCATTAAATTTTCACTTACCACCTAAGCATGTACATTGTGGAATGCAATAAAAAATTGAGTATTGAGTATTGAATTCCACTCCTTGGCTGTACGCACAATAAATGTGTTCGCTAAACGTTTTTTGTTAAATGATTAAGATCCGTCAAGAAATGGTGGATTTATTAAAGTTTTTCAGAACGGCTACTTAGGAACGCGCGCTCTCGCTGGAATGTTTACGATGACGTCATCTGTCATGATCCGTGCGACGAGGGCTGACAGAATGCGCTGCCGTTTTAAGCGCAGGCCACACCGGCAGCTAGCGGGCGGGGCTAGGCGGGCGAACATCGTTTCACCTCTTTACATACTTCGGTTCACACCGCGAGCTACCGACGAACCTAACGAGCTAAGCTGACGAAATATCCGACGATTCCAGCGTTCACCTCGTTGGCGCCCGCGCTTCGCTAGCTTAGCTCGCCCGCCAGCCCGCTCGCCCGGTTCTTTCGCCCGTCCTCCCCGTTTCGAGTAGACTAGTCGACGCTCGTCTTTCCAATAGCAGTGTAGTGTTTAGTTTGGGAACGATGAATATGTCATATATCGACGAAAGTTCTGTTGATGACTTAACTACAAATACTACCCCCGCTTCGCCCGCTTAGCCCGCTCCGCTCGTTAATCGCGCGGTGGAGATCGAACATGACAGATGACGTCACAGTGAGTCGCTTCATTCTCGGTCCCGTTTCTGGAACGTATATCCTAAAATTGCTATATCTTCCGTCATTTTTGGTTCGATTTAAATAATTTCTTCACAGTATTTTAATTGATATAAACTAGTGCTTGAGTGCAATCCCAGCTGATGCTTTTTTTTATGGTGAGAAAATCATCAATGACAACCCCCGCTCTTGGGTGGAGCGGGAGATAGTGTCAGACTCTTACTGACTAAAAACCCCACCCCGTTCCTTCAAGCCTTCACACCGGGGCTCAAGTTCCCTTTCCTGATAACCCTGGCCCCAGTAGGCTTCGACCCAGCTGGGTTCCTGCTGTTGCTAACAACTCCTTGATGCGCGCGGGAACAGTCGACTACTTGGGCTTGGTCCGGAGACGTCAAAACGTAGGAATCGGTCCTATTCTCATTTGGAACCCGTAGTACAAGTCTAAAACGCCCTACGCTGCCCTCGCCCTACCGTTGAGCGGGAGAAGAAAGAACTAAAAAAAAAAACAAAAAAACCTAAGTTTGCTTCAATATTTTTTGTAAGCTAGTTAGCTGAGCTCACTAGAATGAGGATCAATGAAATAATAGCAAAACCGATTTTACTAAGTACCTACATCGCATGTGTAACTGTTCAATTACTGAGCATTTCATTTTTTAAATTATTAATATCCGTCAAGAAATGGTGGATTTATTAAAGTTTTTCTGAACGGCTACTTAGGAACGTGCGCTCTCGCTGGATTGTTTACGATGACGTCATCTGTCATGACCCGTGCGACGAAGGCTGACAGACTGCGTCGCCGTCGCGCGGTGGAGATCGATCATGACAGATGACGTCACAGTGAGTCGCTTCATTCTCGGTCTCGTTTCTGGAACGAGTATACTAATATTGCTGTATCTTCCGTAATTTTTGGTTCGATTTAAATAATTTCTTCACAGTATTTTAATTGATATACTTAAACTAGTCTGCCGTCCTCTAACTAAAAAGCAGCTAAGTGCTTTGTTTTCTAAGTAACTTAGGTGCTTTTTAGTTAGAGGACGGCAGTAGTGCTTGACTGCAATCCCAGCTGATGGTTTTTTTTTTTATGGTGAGAAAATCATCAATGAAAACCCCCGCTCTTGGGTGGAGCGGGAGATAGTATCACTCTTACTGACTAAAAACCCAACCCGTTCCTTCAAGCCTTCATACCGGGGCTCGAGTTCCCTTTCCTGATAACCCTGGCCCCAGTAGGTAGGCTTCGACCCAGCTGGGTCCCTGCTGTTGCTAACAACTCCTTGATGCGCGCGGGAACAGTGCGCGCCATCGACGACTTGGGCTTGGTCCGGACAGTTACCAGACGGCCGGACAGCGAGCTAGCTATTGCTCATTGTCTGCAAGCCCGCGCCTACGGCGGCCGAAAATCGGGATCGGAATCCCGGCGGCGGGGGCGAGGACGCCGTTGCCTGATGCGTTCGGCCACCTCCTTTGCAAGCATTACTGCTTCGCAGAAGTCTGCTACCGCCTGCCACTCCTCCTCGTTCCGAACCATGGCCTCAACCAAGGCCCGGCGCGAGATAGCTCCGCCGCTGATCAAACAGTAGTGGTGGTTTTGACGCTACAAGTCTGCATACTCCACAAAAATCGTGACTGATCCTCATTGACGTCATTCAAATCGCGGTCTGAACATTCGTTCGGCGTGTCGGCCATTCATAAGAAATATTTGCCGGCCGACTGACCGCTAAAGTGAAAACGTATTTCATACATTCGTACAATTAAAATGGCTTGAAGAACATTCTTTCTAGTTATTATGAAACATGGCATTAGGTACGCTAGGATGACTAAGCCAAAGCGATTTCAGTTTCAAGCTAAGCGAATTTTACGAATATTTTGGAGTAGGCAATTTTGATGGATGATGGGAGCAGTGGTGGCCGAGTGGTAACGACCCCGACTTACGAGTTGTAGGTCGTAGGTTTTCATCAAACCCATGCTTGTGGGATATCTATAGATAGGTCTTCAAAAATGATACTGAGGTTTCTAATATAATTTTTTTCTAAACTGAATAGTTTGCGCAAGAGACACTTCCAAAGTGGTAAAATGTGTGTCCCCCCCCTCTAACTTCTAAGATAACAGAATGATAAAACTAAAAAAAATATATGATGTACATTACTATAAAAACTACCAACGAAAATTGGTTTGAACGAAATCTAGTTAGTAGTTTTTTTTTAATGCGTCATAAATCGAAAAAAATACACTATTATTAAAACATCGTTTTTCAACATTTTTCAGGAAACGAAACGAAAAAAAAATCAGCCTCACCACACAAAATGATAAACTTAATTGGACAATTTGTATAGCGAGGTCGTTTTTTTTTTCCTTTTTATGAAATAAATTTTTGTGGAAGGTTGTTCAGTTTCGTCTACTGAGCAAGCCCTTAAAGTTTATGGAGGGCTGTCCCTTACACCTTGTATAGCAAAACATCCACTTATTTTAAGAGAAGCCAAGGGGACAAGCTAGTTCATCATCATTATCATTTCAGGCGATAGACGTCCACTGTTGGACATAGGCCTCCCCCAAGTGTCGCCACAATGATCGATCCTGTGCGTCCCGCATCCATCGGATTCCCGCAACCTTCACCAGGTCATCGGTCCACCTTGTAGGATGCCTTCCAACGCTGCGTCTTCCGGTACGCTGTCGCCACTCCAGAACCTTTCGGCCCCAACGGCCATCTGTCACAAATGACAAGCTAGTTATTGAATAAGAATAATATCTCAGTCACTTTTGATAACTTAAGTTGTTGATCCTGATTTTCCGAGAATAGAACAATCTAGTTTGTATGACTGATTTACTTGGAAAATTATGATAAATAATAACATATTCCAAGAATACCTACGCCTAATGAATCTGTTTTAAACCTCCACGCGTGACGAACTCCTAGTGCGTGGGACGCACCCTGAACAATCAGCCCTGCTAAGCGCTGCCATCATTACTGCCTGACTAATGAATACTATACAACATTAACTTTAATACGATTCCAATATTTTTTACACAATCCAAACTTCCAAACTAAAATTATAAATGCGAAACTAACTCTGTCTGTCTGTCTGTCTGTCTTTGCTCCACGCCTAAACTACTGAACCGATTTGTGTGAAATTTGGTACAGACATAGTTTGGAACTTGAGAAAGGACATAGGATAGTTTTTATTGCAAAAAAATAAAATAAAATAAAAAATAAAATTTATTTCGGACATACAGCGCCATCTATTGGTCAAGACTCGGCATCAATTCAGTACTGAAATTTCCGGAAGTCACTATTCCATGCGAACGAAGTCGCGGGCAAAAGCTAGTGTTATATATACAACACAAGTATTTATTTTACTTAGTTTAGGAGTCAAATGTTCATTTTATTTCCAATGATCAGTGTTTGTACAACTATTGTATCTGTTCATGTCATTATATATTGTTACTGTGTGTGTTGAATGTACAAATATGGATTACTATTATTATTATGGTTTTTTGGGCAATTTTTCTCATGCTAATACCTGGTTCTATCGAAACCTCACGGGTGTGAATCAAGGTGAGATCCTACTAATTGAATTTAAGATGGTAAAAGACTTTGTACTGGATTTATATTATTATCTAAGTCCAGTTGTAAAAATTTTCTAACTATACGAGTATTCAAAATAGCCGCTTTTTGTAGTGTTAGATATGTGTATTTTGATAGGTTGAGAACATTGAAACTATTAAATATTTGTTTTGGAATAACACCTGTTGTTGATATTATTATTGGGACTATTATTATTATTATATTTTTTCGCAAAAATATTTTTAAAAGATCACAAGTTGGACACCATCGACACTAAGTATAAAAAAGGTCACGGCAGGCCATAGCGGGCATTAGAAACCAGCGCACATCTGGGTACGGAAGTAAAACAAACCCTCAGTCACACGGGTGGCCCGGTGACCATGTATTTATGTCGCCAACCAGTTACCATAAATGGCTTATAACTTTGTGATTTTTAGGGTTCCGTAGTCAACTAGGAACCCTTATAGTATCGCCATGTCTGTCTGTCCGTCCTCGCTTAATCTCTGTGACCGTTAGCACTAGAAAGCTGAAATTTGGTACCAATATGTATATCAATCACGCCGACAAAGTAGTAAAGTAAAAATTGAAAAAAATGTTTTATTGGGGTAGCCCCCCTATATGTAAAGTGGGAAGTGATTTTTTTTTAATTTCAACCCTAACGTGTGATATATTGTTGGATAGGTATTTAAAAATGAATAGGGGTTTACTAAAATCATTTTTTGATAATGTCAATAATTTCGGAAATAATCGCTCCAAAAGTAAAAACAATGTGTCGCCCCCTCTAACTTTTGAACCATAAGTTTAGAAAATATGAAAAAAGTCATAAAAGTAGAAGTTTTAAACTCATAAGGGGTACACTTATTGTGACGGACGGGAAACTACGGAACCCTACACTGGGCGTGGCCCGACACGCTCTTGGCCGGTTTTTCATTAATGATACAGTTATGAAATTTTGTAAGTACATAGATTCTTTACATAAAAATACTAGACACGTGTTTCAGGTTTCGCTTATAATATTGTATATAAGGTTGAAAAGTTTACAAATTTAATAATCTACACCAGGGATGTTAGGGAGCTCCATAACCGTAACCGAAACTATCGGATATCCGATATAAAATAATATCCATAACCGTAACCGAATCCGAAATAAAAGTTTCGGATAATATCGGATAGGGGCGGAGCCTAATTACGACACGTTATGACAGCCATAACGTGTCGCGTCGTAAAATATAAATAGTATAGTAGTAAATAGTATGTATTTATATTTGACTTCTGAAATTCCTTAAAAATCTAATATCCGTAACCGGTATAATAATCATTTCTATATCCGTATCCAATCCGTATCCGAAATTTCATATCCATAACATCCCTGATCTACACTAATATAATACAGAGGTAAAGTTTGTTTTTTTGTTTGTAGGAGGTAATCTCTGGAAGTACTGGTCCGATTGTTAAAATTTTTACACCTATATGTAGAGAGCAGCTTTATTCCTGAGTGAAATAGGCTATATTTTATCTACGCGGACGAAGTCGCGGGCAAAAGCTAGTGCTGTATACACCGTTAAATTTTAATCGTTTTAATCCCGTGGAGGGTCGATCTCGTACATGAAACACTATCGATTTGTAAACATAAAATGTACGAAATTAATTACTTTAAAAAAAAGTCAGCTGAGCGAGTTCAATGACCTGTAGATACTTTGTACGCAACGCCGACTATTAACTACAGGTCATTGAACTCGCTCAGCTGACGTTTTCTTAAATATACTAATTTTGTACATGCGTGAATTCATTAAACCCCAGGCGAACGCCGGCGTTCGCGCACCTATTGTCTTTCTATTGTGTCTGTAATTTCCACGATTGAAAGGGTCAAGATAGAACAAAAAAGAAAAAAAAGAAATTAAAAAATAAAGTACCACTTTTTCAAAACTCGTATTAATTCACGCATGTACGAAATTAGTATCGTTAAGAAAACGTCAGCTGAGCGAGTTCAATGACCTGTAGTTAATAGTCAGCGTTGCGTACAAAGTACCTACAGGTCATTGAACTCGCTCAGCTGACTTTTTCTTAAAGAAATTAATTTCGTACATGCGTAAATTAATACGAGTTTTGAAAAAGTGGTACATTATTTTTTAATTTTATCTTAACAAATCGATAGTGTTTCATGTACCGGATCGACCCTCCAAGGGATTTAAACGATTAAAATTTAGCGGTGTATATGAAGAAACTGACTGTCTGACCAATCAACACACAGCCGAAAGTACTGAGCCTAGGAACATAAAATTTAGCACAAGGCTTTTATGATGTGACCACTAAGCTACCTTATCAAAGTAAGAAATGTCATGGCCAGTAGAATTAGCTCGCTGTCCGGCCGTCCGGTAACTGTCCGGACCAAGCCGTAGTCGTCGACGGCGCGCACTGTTCCCGCGCGCCTCAAGGAGTTGTCAGCAACAGCAGGGGCCCAGCCGGGTCGAAGCCTACTGGGGCCAGGGTTATCCGAAAGGGCGCTCGAGCCCCGGTATGAAGGCTAGAAGGAACGGGGTGGGTCTTTTAGTCAGTAAGAGTCTGACACTATCTACCGCTCCGCCCAAGGGCGGGGGATGTCAATGCATGATTTTTCCCACCATAAAAAAAAAAATGTAAGCGATCACTAAGCTACCTTATCAAAGTAAGAAATCTCATGGCCAGTAGAGCAGTTCGGCACCCATGCTAAGCGTTCAGTGTTCATGCTTGGTGTTTACAAAATAAGCGTATCGCCTGTAGCAAATTACTTGGCTAATGGTCTTATTATCCTTGTCAAAGTAATTACTACAAGATAAAAAATATTTCTCGTTTTAAAATGCATTATTTTTATACAAGACTAACCTACCCTACTCTACTCTACCCTACCCTACTCTACTCTACTCTACCCTACTCTACTCTAATAAACCTCACGGAGCCCGAGACCTTTCCAACGAATGCAAAACCGTGGAAATCGGTTCGTGCAATCTGGAGTTATAGCGTCAGGAAGGAAAACCCGAATTATTTTTATATAGTAGATTATACCCTACAATATAGATTACTAGCTTTTGCCCGCGGCTTCACCCGCGAACATAAAATATAGCCTATGTCACTCAGGAATAAAGCAGCTTTCTGTCGGTGAAAAAATTTTAGTTATCGGACCAGTACTTCCAGAGGTTATGGTATATTGAAGCAATTAAGGCTTAGAGTCCTTTGAACATCGGGCCGGAGTTAAATGGACACAACACTGGTACCCCCTAGGTGGCAGTACGAGTATCTGTGCAATTAATTCCGGCCACTGCGCCCGGATAGCCTCGCTGACCTTTCTGTAACGTCAATAAAATACGTGGGTCAACGACAGACTGGTTTATTCCAGAAATATATTAAACTACCCACCACCATACAATTTATAGCGACGACCGACATCACATCTCTCCCCGTCAAGCCCACTAATCACATCAGGTAGTACATCTTACAACTAACAATTTCCTTTAACTAAGTACCTATTTTAAATATTGTCTCATTTGGCAGCTTTTCTTGCTCGGTTGATCGCACGCAGTGCGCGAGCTGACGCACCCTGTGGTGGAGGTGATATCGGCAACGAAAGCCGTTCGGGTTGAACTCGCTGCTGCGGTGAGTCTTTAATATCACTGACACCACTGGATGCGTCTTCAAACACCTCACCTTCGGCTCCGCTATCGACCCCCGGTTTGGCTGCCCGAGAGCACGCAGTCTCAGCGGCGACGGCGTCGCTCACGCGCGATAACGAGAACCTATTTTTGCTGCTTGCTGGAATAATTTGGTCGGCATGTCTACGCCACTCAACCCCATTACCTAAACTCACTTTGTATGAAATAGGGCCTGTCTTTTTAACAACAGTGGCATCGGTCCACTTGTCCCCCCTCGCCGTATAATCGCGAGCGATTACCGCATCCCCAACGCGGAATTCCCTGTCGGCCCCCGAGGTGCGAGCGACCTGACTCTCTTGCCTCGCGCGTACCGCTGCGGCTACGTCCGGGCGTAGCGCGTCAAGTCGGCTGCGCAAGCGCCGCCCTTGGAGCGCCACGGCTGGCGAGACCCCTGTAGTTGCGTGTTCACAATTTCGGTACTGCAGAAGAAATTTACTTAGGGCGACGTTGACGTCCTCGCCTTCGTATATTGATCTCTTTATTGCCTTTTTAATGGTTTTGACTGCGTTCTCAGCCGCGCCATTTCCCTGGGGTCTATATGGTGCCGAAGTTGTGTGCTTGATACAATTTTTTTCACAATACAATTTAAACTCTTGTGAAGAGAATGGTGGGCCGTTGTCAGTCACGAGCTGCGATGGCAAACCAAAACGCGCAAACGTACTTCTAAAAACCTTAATGGTAGCGGCTGCGTTCGTGCCACGCATAGGCAAGGCCTCTATCCATTTAGAATGCGCATCTACTATAATTAGGTATCGAACGCCACCGCAGTCTGCGAAGTCAGCGTGTACGCGTTGCCAGGGGTGCAGCGGGAACTCCCAGGGATGTAGCTGCGCCCGTGGCGGCGCGTCCTGCACGGAGCGGCACGCAGCACATGACCTACACATATCTTCGATATCTTGATCTAAACTCGCCCAATAAATGTAACTTCTTGATAACGCTTTCATTTTGTTCATCCCTAAATGGCCCTCGTGGACTTCTTTTAATATTTTCCTTTGAAGAATGTGCGGAACCACTATCCTATATTTATAAATAACACATCCTTGATCTACTATCAAATCATTTTTTCTAGCAAAAAATGGCTTTTCCGCGTCGCAGCTCGGGACTGTCGGCCAACCGAATAGTACATATCCCTTTATTTTACATAACAATGTATCACGCTCTGTCTCTTTTGCGATGTCTTTAAAACAAATAGGTAGCGACTCCTCTACTAGATTCAGATAATCTATCGCGTCGACGAAGCGACCCTCCCGAGGCAACGGTAATCGCGACAACGCATCAGCCGGACCGTTGTCCGCCGATCGCACAAATTCTATGTCAAAATCATAAGCAGCCAGGCGTGCCGCCCATCTTTGTAGACGACTGGCAGCCGTCTGAGGGATTCCTCCTTTTTCCCCAAAGATATGAGTCAGCGGCTGATGGTCGGTGCGCAGCGTAAAGCGCCTTCCGTACAAAAATTGGTGATGTTTCGTGATCCCGAATAGAATAGCCAGCGCCTCTTTATCGAGTTGGCTGTAGTTGCGTTCGGGCGCGCTGAGTGTGCGCGACACGCAGCTGACCGGCCGCTCGCTCCCATCCGCGTACCGGTGCGCCAGCACGGCGCCCAGGCCGTACGCGCTGCTGTCCACCGACAGCACCAGGTCGCGTCCCTCCTCGTAGTGCGCTAATACTCGTTCGCTCAGGAGAGATCGCTTGGTCTCCTCGAAAGCCCTATCACACTTGGGGTCCCATTTCCAGCCGCTATCCTTTTTTAATAAATTGTGCAATGGTTGTAACAAGGTGCTTAAGTTAGGAATAAATCGGCCGTAATAGTTAACCATTCCTAAGAAACTTTTTAGTTGTGACACGTTTTCTGGTCTGGGTGCGCTGGAAATGGCCTCCAGTTTCTCGGTATCCGGTCGCAAACCTTCCTTATTAATAATAAAACCTAAATATTTCACGCTATCTTGTAAAAATTTACATTTATTTAATTTAACAGTAAGCCCCATGTTACGTAGCCTTTCCAATACAGTTCTCAGATTCTTCATGTGCTCAAGTGTGTTAGACCCGGTCACACAAATATCGTCTAAGAACACTACACACCCTGGCACTCCGCGCAGCGTCTCTTCCATAATTTTTTGGAACTTTTCCGGTATAACCGACAACCCATACGGCGTACGTCTATACACAAAAGTACCTATATGCGTAGTTATAGCTGTGTAGGGTTGCGAGTCGTCCGTTAACAGACACTGTTCATAAGCATGCTTCAGATCAATCTTTGTGAATTTATCTCCCCCACTAAGATTTGCAAATAGCTCTTCGATGCGCGGTAACGGATAATAATCCCTCTTTAACTTTGGGTTAATAGTTATCTTGTAATCCCCACAAATGCGTATGTCTCCGTTTTGTTTGACAACGGGCACTATAGGAGTCCCATAGTCCGAGTAGTCGACGCGGTAGATGGAACCGTCCGCCTCGAGACGTTCCAGCTCCCGCTCGACCCGCGCGCGCAGTGCCAGCGGCATGGGTCTCGCTCGCACATAAACCGGTTCTTTATCTGACAGCTGCAGTCGTATGGGCTGTTTACATGTACCTAACTTCTCGCTAAATACTTGGGGGAATTCGTTACATAATTTGTTTACCAATTCATCATCTACGATTTCATTGAGGTTTATTTGCGTTATCTTTAAAGCGCGCATCCATTCTCGTCCTAATAATGGCCGCGCCCCACCCTTAATTATGTATAATCGTAAAGATTTAGCCTTAAATTCGCCTAAGCAAACGTCAACCTCAATGTAACCGAGTGATTCAATTTTTGAACCCGAGTAGCAACGTAAAACTAAGTTATCCGGTACAATATTTTTATGCCGAAATATACATTGGTACATCTCCTCACTTATTGCTGATATACGACTACCTGTGTCCACTTCACACTCAATATAAATGTTATCAACCATCAGTTTAATAAAATATGGCTTGTTACCTCGAGCTGCGACGTCCACGTTGAACATACCGTCATCCGATTCCTCACTCACATAATTATGCCGACCGCCACTACCGCGCACTTGTTTGCACATTACCTTTAAGTGTCCTTTTTTCCCGCACTCATCACAACTGTAATTCCTAAACCGACACTTCTCGGCCTGGTGCATCTTGCCGCAGCGCCAGCAGGCCCGCGCGCCGCCGTCCGCCGAGCCCGCGCGCGCGCCGCCTGCGCCGGCCTCGCCCGCTGCTCCGTCGCCTCCACTGCCGAGCGCCCGTTGCGGCCCGCGCGGGCGTGTCCGTCCACCGCGCGCGTAATGCAGGCCTTCGCCCGCCTCGCCGCCCGTCGACTTTGATGAGTCCGTCGCCGCCGCCGTCGTCGTGGTGCCACTCACTTCGGCGTGCTTCTCCGCTGCCTCGAGTGCCAGCGCCAGCTCCACTGCCTCTTTGTACTGCACTTTTTTTTCAGCGAAGATTCTCGATCGCATGACGTCACTTGCCAGCCCCGACACAAACTGGTCACGCAAATTCTCTTCGAGCGTCGAACATGACTTGCACTTTCCAAAGCTGCACGTAGATGCCAGATGTTTCAATGCCTGCAGGTATTCCGTAAGGGATTCGCCCGGACGTTGGCGGCGCAACCTGAACACGTGGCGTTCGGCAATTTCCGATCGTTGCGGTTCCAAGTGTTCCGTCACTAATGTCACTAATTCGTCAAATGTTTTGTTTTCCGGAAAACTGGGTGAACAAAGATCGCACATAAGCGCATACGTTTCTTCCCCTACGACCGTTATTAACATAGGCACTTTCAAGTCATTATCGATTTCGTTAAGTCTTACGTACTGATTTACTCGACGTATATACGCTGGCCACTGCTTCGAGCTCAAATTGAAAGGTTCGATTTTACCAATAGGCATCTTGACAAACGCGTAACCCCGTAAATTGAAAAAAAAATTCACAAAATCCCGTTCTTGTCGCCAATGTAACGTCAATAAAATACGTGGGTCAACGACAGACTGGTTTATTCCAGAAATATATTAAACTACCCACCACCATACAATTTATAGCGACGACCGACATCACACTTTCTTTGCGAAATATTTGATTTACATATGAGCGGAAGATAGTGTCAGACTCTTACTGACTAAAAAACCCACCCCGTTCCTTTCATACCGGGGCCGAGCTTACCTTTCCGAGCTAACCCTGGCCCCAATAGGCTTCGACCCAGCTGGGCCCCTGCTGATATATACCATAAGTAGGTATGTTCCTCTGGTACAATTTTTTATTTTCATGCGGGCATAGTCGCTGGTCGCAGCTACTTTCAAATATTTACGGGGTTGCTACTACTATAAGTGAAGACCATAAAAAGTGTACTAGGGAGTATTTTTATAGTTTTATTTTCATGATATAATTGACGTAAGCTGAAACATTTCAGTCCTCAATAATCGTAAATACCAGAATTGATAATCCACTGAAAGTGTTAGTTTTATTTTTGTTATTGATAGACTTGTGCTTGACCACTATCTCAGCTGATGGTAAGCGATGATGTGGTCGACGATGGAGCACGCTTGCCTAGAAGTAACTTATTCACTCTTGACTAGAAAGATTTCTAGGTTGTAGCTATCTGGAAACACAGACTCCGTTAAGGAGTTTCGTGATTCCTTCCTAGCGCTTGCTGCATGTATCTAACAACGACGATTGGCTCGCCAATGTATGGAATGCGCAGCGATCCCCACTCTGACGCCGAGCGCTCAAGATTCGTGTCGGTATCAGTACCTGACGATTTTCGACTCTAAAAGGTGGACCAGACGGTTGCAATCTAGCATCCGGAACATCCAATCTCGTGTGTACTGATCGTGCGTTAGCAGGTATTCGTGACGTGAGTTTTCAAGTGCAAAGGGTTTCACTCGACATGTGCATTCACAGTAATCTCCAGAAATACACAAAACACATGTGCCGTCTGTCAACCAACAGTGCATTCAACACGTGCCGACCTATCGTCGCCACACATGGCGATATTGGCGAACTGCCATCATTAGTACACCTAATGAGAGTATGTCATTAAAAATTTGTTAGGGGTATAGGTACATGCATCAGGCAACGGGCGTTATCGCTACCGGGATTCCGATCCCGATTTCCGGCCAACGTAGGCGCGGGCTTGCGGACAGTGAGCAATGGGTAGCTCACTGTCCGACAACTGTCCGGACCAAGCCCAAGTCGTCGACGGCGCGCACTGTTCCCGCGTGCCTCAAGGAGTTGTCAGCAACAGCAGTGCCCCAGCCGGGTCGAAGCCTACTGGGGCCAGGGTTATCCGAAAGGGCGCTCGAGCCCCGGTATGAAGGCTAGAAGGAACGGGGTGGGTCTTTTAGACAGTAAGAATCTGACACTATCTCTCGCTCCGCCCAAGAGCAGGGGATGTCAATGCATGATTTTTCCCACCATAAAAAAGGGGGTATAGGTATATAGGACACGGCGATGCTCTGCCCAAGCAAGGCACAGCTCTATCGCGTGCTCCACCATGTCCTCCAGGCGGTCACACAGTGGCGACACCCGGGCGTCACTTCCGCACGGATTCGGTGCAGGAACCTCCCGAACTTACCATGCCCGGTGAGAACCTGCGTCATGCGGGAGGTGAGGACGCCGTGGTCTTTCCAGCCACGCCTCAAAGAGGGGACTTACCGCCATAATTGTGGCATGCCCAGACTCGGACAGGTCAATTATCTAGCGTACTTACTTAAAAAAAAATATATACTAGTTGCACAGCGATATCGGTAACAGGGTCCAAGCTACCGTTGCTCACGGCGCCTGAGAGAGGAATCTTCTATTATATTAAGTACCAGCTGTGCCCGCGACTTAGTTCGCGTGGACTACAGGATTCTGAATTTATTATTTCTAAAATAAAAGTATGTCACTCCTTATTACATCAGCTACCTGCCAAAAAAAGTCTCGTGAAAATCGGTCCAGCCATTTCAGAGATTAGCCGGAACAGACAGACAGACAAAAATTGTAAAAAAAAATGTTATTTTGGTGTATGTAAGTACCGTATGTATATTCATATGCATGTAGTAAAAAGCGGTTATTTCAATATTACAAACAGACACTCCAATTTTATTTATATGAATAGATGTATAGATTACTAGACAAAAGGGAAGTAGTAATCACTTTCCAAGGTCTTCTGTCAACCTTCAAGAGTAGAATATCCGTAATTCAGGATAACATTTCTGGTTTGATTCAATCTAGATTGTCATCGACACGCTCACGAGATGAAGAATGAAGAATCTTGCACTTATTTAATGTCGTTCGTATAAAAGAAACTGGGGGCGTATTATTACATTTTAACTCAATGATAAGAGATAACAGAGATACCATTATTATTTTTTGACAGGCCTGTTGGTCTAGTGGTTAGTGACCCTGACTGCTATGCCGGAGGTCGTGGGTTCGATTCCCACCGAGGACAAATCTTTGTGTGATGAACATGATCATTTGTTCTGTGTCTGGGTGTAATTTATCTATAGTATGTATGTATTTAGAAATATATAAGTATGTTTATCAGCTGTCTTATGTTCTCGAGGACTTTTTTGTAGGTCTTAATGGGATCTACAAACACGTAGTACATCATTTTGTTCTATTGTCAAAAGTTTTTGCAGCGCACGCAAAAATAGGTTTTCGATTGTACACCTTGTGTTACAAAATAGCAATTTTATTACGGATCCCTAATTTTGAAACATAAAAAACATAGCCTATAGCCTTCCTCGATAAATGGACTACCCAACACTGAAAGAATCATTCAAATCGGACCAGTAGTTCCAGAGATTAGCGCGTTCAAACAAACAAACAAACAAACAAACAAACTCTTCAGCTTTATAATATAAAATAATATATAATATATATAGTATAGATTATTTTCTCTTTTTAAAGCTTTTTGCACTTCATTGTACACGTGCAGCCCATGGGCTTCCTACACACAAGCGGTTTACAGTGCCCTCCGTATCCAATACAATAACGCGTTCAGGGCGGTGTTGAGGCTGCCCCGCTTCTTTAGTGCCTCGGGCATGTTTGCGGAAGCGCGCATCGACTGTTTTCACACTACCATGCGCAAGCGGTGCGCGTCTTTGGTGCGCAGGGTGCGGGGCAGCTCCAATACAGTTCTGGCGATGGTTGCCGGCAGATTTTGTCCTTATACCGGACATTGCTGTAGCAGACATGTTGCTTCAGTAATGTCTGGACATATCCGATAGTGTGAATGAGTGTGTATTTCTGTGTATTTGCTGTGTGGCGCCTTTGGTTGCCTGAATTAAATGGTTTTCTTTTTTTTATTATATTTTGTCTAGAGAGCAGAGGTGGGCCTAGTCGTAACGGCCCCAACTTACGAGTTGTAGGTTGTTGGCTGAAACCTAGTCAAGCGTATTACTTTCTGTAATTTATTTCATCACCACTGCTCTCAAAACGGTGAAGGAAAACATCGTGAGGAAACCGGCATGTCCTAGAACCAAAAATTGGAAGACATGTGACATTGACCAACTCGCACTGGGCCCGCGTGGTGGGTTACGGTCCTTTCCCTCTACTAGAGAGGAGGCCTGAGTCCCAGCAGTGGGAACATTAAAAAAGACTAATTATGCTATATGACGCGCGACTCGTAGGAGTTATTTAGTGTCCAGTCTCACTACTTACACTTTTACATTCAGTGACATAAACTCAATACTTACATTTTACACTCACACTATTGCGGAAAAAAGCAAATTGCATGCCTATAAGTAGTAAAGATAATAGCCGATTTTCGAGTAAGTGCGTTACAATGTTCCCAACATTGTAAAGCTGATTATGTTACGCTAACCTTATACTAACTAAGTACTCGAAGAATCGTCCAGGTATTTCAACCCCTATAATGTTTTGTTTACGACCTTGGCAGCCTCGAAAACAAGTACAGGAAAATAAATCAACCCATTATATCGGTTGCTTATGGATCGTTTGTTTTTGTGTTTGCCTATAATAATATAATAGGCCATGGAAATTTCCTACAGCTTGGTAAATATCGCTTTTCATGGAGCTTTGTAAAACATCTCAATTCTACCATCGGACAACCCGACGTACGGCGAATATTCATAGCGTTGTTGAAACCTCTACGGTCCGGACTAAGCGTTTCATCTCATCGTTAATACCGCGTACGTCGAAGGACTGGAACAGTTTGCCTGCTGTGGTCTTTCCGTCCGATTATAATTTGGGTGTCTTCAAGGCAAGAGTGAATAGGCTTTTAATGAACTAGTGCGCCTCACCATCAAAGATTGCATCGCTACTTACCATCAGGTGGGATCGCAGTCAAGCACTAATTAATTTATGCCAGAGATTTTTTTTTTTTTTTACGTTGGCAAAATCATCTGATGACATCCCCCGCTCTTGGGCGGAGCGGGAGATTGTGTCAGACTGTGTGCTCCACTGTGTCCTCCGGGCGTTCCACACAGTGGCGACACCCGGGCGTCACTTCCGCACGAATCCGGTGCAGGAACCTCCCGAACCCTCCATGTCCGGTGAGAACCTGCGTCAAAATCACCAAACTCACCAGTCATACGTAACCTCTCGCGCCGGGCCCTGGTCGAGGCCATGGTCCGGAGCGAGGAAGAGTGGCAGGCGGTCGCCGACATCTGCGAAGCAGTAATGCTCGCTAAGGAGGTGGCCGACCGCATCAGACAACGGCGCTCTCGCCGCCGCCGCCGGGATTCCGATCCCGATTTCCAGCCACCGTAGGCGCGGGCTTGCGGACAGTGAGCAATGGGTAGCTCGCTGTCCGGCCGTCCGGTAACCGTCCGGACCAAGCCCAAGTCGTCGACGGCGCGCACTGTTCCCGCGCGCCTCAAGGAGTTGTCAGCAACAGCAGGGGCCCAGCCGGGTCGAAGCCTACTGGGGCCAGGGTTATCCGAAAGGGCGCTCGAGCCCCGGTACGAAGGGTAGAAGGAACGGGATGGGTTTTTTAGTCAGTAAGAGTCTGACACTATCTCCCGCTCCGCCCAAGGGCGGGGGATGTCAATGCATGATTTTCCCATCGAAAAAAAAAAAAAAAAAAAACCAGTCATACGTACATAATAATATTTGGCAGCATACTCCAATCCATTAACATAGTTTTTACGACTACAGTCGCCCGGGCGTGCACGGGGTGGCGAACTGCCACCCTCGAACCCCCATGACCATTGAACTACGCATAAATGTGACCTAGATAATGAGGCTTTGCTAAAAAGGTCGCGTTCACAGGCCTTGACTGGGGAGCTTACATAACTGTCGGGCCTTTGGCTAGGCTAGGCAATAGTGGATTTTTAAAATAAAACCACAAAATAGATAGGTACAGAAGTCAATCTACATACAAAGCGTGCTCTCACTACGCACACATAGACACCACTCACGGACACGATGTCTCGGAGCGCCTCGGCCCGCTCGTCAAACAGTTCCGGCTCAAACGCTCATTAGTGTGCGTCCACCGAGCGTAGGTATAAAAAGTAAAGTACATACATGAGATTGTCTTCTGTACTTATCTATTTTGTGGTAGAACACAGTAACAGCATTAAGCTACGACCCTGGGAGCGGAGCAATTAACAAAAAGCTGGGCAAGTGCGAGACGGACTCGCTCATTGAGGGTTCGAACAAACTTAAAGTCTATGTAAATAGTTTAATTCCCGAATTAGTTACCTACGAAGATTTTTCCGAAACCATTTTTTTCTCACATTGCATTACAGTTGCCGAAACGGATCTTGAGCGATCGGCGTCAGAGTGGGGATCGCTTTGCGCATTCCATACATTGGCGAGCCAATCGTCTTCGTTGTTACATACATGCAGCAGCGCAGGCAACGAATCACGAGTGACGTCTATGACATGATGGTGCGGCGAGCCAATCACTGAGACTCCCCGCCCCCGCGTCTCACTTCGCACCACTAAAGAGACCAAATATTTGACTTCTGCGCAATTTGAAGTCGATTGCCGAGAGTGTCGAAATACTCGTTTTCTGCGACATAAACGGCCGTATTCTTTTTTTTTTGAAGTGAAAACTTCTTTAGCGGCGTTGAGCACTTTTTCTGTAATGGGTATAAAATCTTAAACTCGCGTCAGGACACGTGACCTGATCGAAAAAGCGTAAGACGGATGGAGAGTATTTAATGTAAAATAATTGTAATAGTTTTAAAGTGTTAAATTTTTAATGTTATATAAATTGTCATGTTTGTGTACGATAGCGCAATAAATGAATATTGTATTCTACCACATAAATGATAGTACTTTTATACTGATAAAGCAATTGGTGCAAAATTATTCCCTAACCATTCCAAAATATCAAACATGCTCAACGTTAATAATCAAGTTTTCACTTCTGCCGGCACTCCCGGAGTGCAACCCGTCTTTTTTTTTCATTAATTCAGAAGTTTGATTTTTTCACAGCTTCAAGGGACCGCAGACGGACAACAAAAGTGATCATAAAAGGGTTCCGTATTTTTTTCCTTTTCGGGTACGTAACCCTAAAAAGAGCTATAGGCTATATTCTATGCACAGATTAAATAAAAACATTATTCTACGACCAAAAGGAATAGAGCAGACTAACCTAATAGAGCACGAGCCCACGACGGCCAGACCTTCGTTTTTCTGTGCGTCCCCTGAACAGGTAAGAACGACCAGCGACTATGGAGTTTGGGTTGTGGTTACTTGGACAGATAACAGACAGAAAAGGTGCATAAAATTGTACTTTAAGGGCTTATAGTCCCTTGAACAATCTGGCCAAAATTATGTGGACGCACCTCTCGCAACCGCCTAGGCGGCAGTACGCCAATCTGTGCATTTATTTGCGGCCAACAGCGCCCGAAAATCGCGCGGCTGACCTTTAAATCCATTTTCTTTGCGAAATATTGATTGATTTACATATGCACTGTACACTTTGAAGACTATTTAACCACTAATTTTTATGTGTAAAAATATTTCTAAAGATCGAAGCCGTTTCAAAGGAGTAGGGAAACGTTGCGAAAAGTTGCGAAATTGCTAAATATTTTTTTTAGACAAAAGTAATGAATCTATAATAAACATTTTTTTTTTTTCAAACCTATTAACCTAGCCGTTACCGAGGAGTAGGCTTCAGAAAGTCACTGTTTTATGGCACTTTTCGGGCGCTTGGGCCTTAAATATAAAGCTCAATTTTTTTTTATTTTCTTCGGGATAGCCTTAGAAGTCTTGTCATCCATTGTCAGACACTTATGACGGTTGCTACCCCTGCCAGACACCCCTAAACTGTGCACTGACAGCTAGTACATTATGTCATACATAAGTAGCGAAATATAGATCTGGCTCGTCATGCTGGCACTTGGCATGCGCGTTTATGTCGAGCTATTGAATATATACGATGCTAAAAGATCGATCGACGCTGAACAAGCATAGCATGGAATACTTAATCATAGCATAATCAGCCTTCTAATTTTCCCACTGCTGGGACTCGGGCCTTCTCTCTAGGAGAGGGAATGGGCTGTAATCCACCACGCGGCCTCAGTGCGGGTTGGTGAATGTCACTTCGAATTTTTGGTTCTAGAACACGCCGATTTCCTCATGACGTTTACCTTTACGGTTTTGAAAGCAGTGGTGATGAAAGAAATTACACAAAATAATGCACCTTTTTTAGGGTTCTGTAGCCAAATGGCAAAAAACTGAACCCTTATAAATTCGTCATGTCTGTCTGTCTGTCCGTCCGTATGTCACAGCCACTTTTTTCAGAAACTATAAGAGCTATACAAATGAAACTTTGTAAGTAGATGTATTCTGTAAACCGCATTAAGATTTTCACACAAAAATAGAAAAATAGCAATAAATTTTGGGGGTCCCCATACTTAGAACTGAAACTCAAAAAGTTTTTTTTCGACGAACCCATACGTGTGGGGTATCTATAGATAGGTCTTCCAAAAAGATATAGAAGTTTTTAATGTCAATTTTTCTAACTTGAATAGTTTACGCGAGAGACACTTCCAAAGTGGTAAAATGTGTGCCCCCCCCCCCCCACCCTGTAACTTCTAAAATAAGAGAATGATAAAACTAAAAAAAATATATCTATGATGTACATGTAAACTACCAACGAAAATTGGTTTGAACGAGTTATAGTAAACAGTTATTTTTTAATACGTCATAAATCTAAAAAATTACAATATTATTAAAACATCGATCAAAGTTACAACGAACTACAAGAACTTTTATATTATATTACTTGCTGCTTCGGAACCCTCCATGGGCGAGTCCGACTCGCACTTGGCCAGTTTTTTTTTCAACATATCGGGGAGTGTGCGGAATTGTGCACTCGTCGAGTCGCTCGATAAAGACGACTTCGATGCTCAGGACTTTGAGTCTTAAGCTTCTACGTCGAGTTGCTAGCGATTTTCTTTCGTAACTTAGGTACCTACATTTCGGGGAGTGTGCACTGGAATTGCATTATTTAATTCCGCTATGCAAGTTCCATCATCGGACTCGGAGCACTAGACGTACGTCGTTGCGCTACCAGTTGCCACCGGCACGGCGTAAAAGGTCGCTGACCTTTATTCCTTCCGTTGACCTTTACATTGCAGGACCAAAGAAACTCTTTTACACTTAAAACCTACTTATCGCTCAAATAAACCTGCCAAGCAGACGCCTAGTTGCAACTTGCAAGAGACGCCGCTTAGCAACGAATGTGTGAACTTTAAGACGATACTGTTAACTTATCCATGCTAATCGTGTTCAACCTAAGGCGTCCCCCACATTCGGCGTGCGCGTTCCTCGGGCGTGTGACGCGGGCGCCGCGTACACGCCGCGAGCGCGCTGCGTTAGCGTCAAATGTTGTCAACACAAAACTGTCCGCCCTATGACACCGAAACAGTAGCGGACGAAGGGGTAATAACGCTCCGTGTGCACTCTCCACACACGGGCAGCAAAACGCGACGATCACGCAGCGCTCACGGCGCACCCGCGTTATACACACGCCCGAGGAACGCGCACGCCTAATATGGGGTCTGCCTGAAGGTTCCGCAGACGAACTACATGCCAGTCGCACCAACCACGATAAGTTAGAAGCGTCTACAAAGGCAGCTGAAGCGCGACACAGCCGCCTATTTTAACCGTACAGGTTTAAAAGCGTAAGTGTCGGCATTTAATGGCTAGTGTGGGCCACGAGAAGCGATGCGCGTAGCCGTGTAACATTCACGTTAGGAAACTTCGAGCATAGCCCTTTCTACTACTACCCTTTGGGAGACTTTAAGCCTTTCTGATGAGGATCATTGCTCTTTTATCACCATTGGAAAGCTATTTACCCTGAGTAACATAGGCTATATTTATTACCCGTGCGAAGCCGGGACGGGCCGCTAGTTTATTTATACTTTTATGACTAACAGTAGCGGTACATATTTTATGCAACAAGGTAGTCTCTAGAAATATTTAATACTTGCTTTTGCCCGCGACTTCGTCCACGTACATAAAATATAGCCTATGTCACTCAGGAATAAAGCAACTTTCTATCGGTGAAAAAATTTTTAGCAATCGTACCAGTACTTCCAGAGATTACCTCCTACAAACAAAAAAGCAAACTTTACCTCTTTATTATATTAGAGTTCATACAATGTAAAGCTAATAAAATTAAATGTAAATTCCTGACTCACTAACTCACCAAAATACAACGTAAACCTTTGAACGCCGAAATTTTGCACAAAAGTTCCTCTTTTATACCCTTTAATTTATTGAACCTCCATTAATATGACCGTGGCATCACCGCGGGCCCTAACAGAATACCAGCGCTGCGTTATTTATCTTTTTAATAGGTATCGCAGCATATGCTGATTTAGGCGCCCTTTTGGCCTTGCACAGATTTTAAAGTTATCTTTTTTTTATGAATCGTATTCTACTGTAGGTGCCTAAGTATGTGTGAGGTACGAATAAAAGGTTTTTCTTTCTTTCTTTTTTTAATGTCTAATATACTAAAAATAAGAAAGGATTTTCCGAAATTTACCAGGGGATGCAACTCGACATACATTTTCACTGTTTTTCATACAACCGGTCTTACGCGATTATGACGTAATTACACATTTTTCGTTAGATATTTTGGAAACACAGTATCTTGAGAATATTATCTAGACTTCTATTGAAATCAATTTATAAATTTGTGTAAAACTAATCCAGCAAAGACCTCTGAAAATCTGCTATTTCGCATGAACTTTGACACTTCTTAATTTAGGCTCAAAAATTAAAAAGTCAAAAAGTTATTACAATGGAAGCCTTGCGAATTTTTTCAAGATTCTAAATAAAAACCTTTTTTTCTTCAAAAACTTTTAAGGGTTTCAAAAAAACATGTAATTCCTGTAACAATGATTGTAAAATATTCGAATAAATCACGGAATTACCGAATGCTAACAGAGTTCAGGCGTTATATCTATTTTTTCGCGTTGACTTATCGTCAAACATCACGTTGAACCGTGTTAAATGAACACGGAACAGTAAAAACTACTACGTTTTTACTGTTCCGTGTAGATGAAGTAAGAAGCTTTTAAACCATACACGATGTTTACGAAAGGCGAGTGGAAAAGCAGCCTCTCAAGGGTATGAAACGGGGCTCCATATTTTGTATGGAGAAACCTACTTTCATGTAAAGGAAGAAAGAAAAGTATTTATTTTGGCGCACAAAACATTGTAGACAGCAAAAATGTGTTATATGTGCCCCGCTTAGGCAGAGCACCGCCGTGTCCTCGCGAGGGCGCTCTCTCGCGTCGGGCCCTGATACGGGCCATGGTCCGAAGTGAGTCGGAGTGGCAGGCAGTCACCTTCTGCGAAGCAGTAATGCTAGCATAGAAGGCCGCATGTGCACGTGCGAGTTGGCGGTCCTCAAGGCCTAGCCGGCGACGAGCAATGGGTTCGCCGTCCAACCGTCCGGACCGAACCCCAGTCATCGACGGCGCTTACTGGTCCACGCGCGCCTAAAGATGTCTGCAAACTGTAGGAGCCCAGCATGGTCGAAGCCTACTGTGGCCAAGGGTCAGTTTCTGAAAGGAAGACTCGACCCTGGTTATGAAAAACAACAAAGGAACTGGGGTGTCATAGTCAAGTCATATGGATGACTTTACCCACCAGAAAAAAGAAATCCCTCAATTCAATTAACTTTCTATTGTGTCTCTAATTGACACGATTGAAAGGTCTAAACAGACGGACCACATTTCAACTGCAATCCAAATGCAAATTGCAGTTTAATTCATTAAACCCTAAGCGAACACCGGTGTTCACGCACCTATTGTCTTTCTATTGTGTCTGTAATTTCCACGATTGAAAGGTTAAGTGCAGTTTGCAGTGACATAGCCAAAAGCTAGTGTTGCATACTGTTAAGAAATAAATTACTTACAACTCATCAACTCCACCCACAGCAAAAGTACGGTCAACGCATCAGTTGTAGGCCCCTATACAGTAATTAGCCGATCTTATTGATTATTTTTTCTTTGTTATCGTGTCATCACCAGCCTTTTTAATGTTCCCACTGCTGGGACTCAAGCCTCCTCTCTAAGAGAGGGAATGGGCCGTAATCCACCACGCGGGCCCAGTGCGGGTTAGTGAATGTCACATGTCTTCGAATTTTTGATTCTAGGACATGCCGGTTTCCTCACGATGTTTTCCTTCACCGTTTTGAGAGCAGTAGTGATGAAATAAATTACACAAAGTAATGCGCCTGGCTGGGTTCGAACCCGCGACCTACAACTCGTAAGTTGGGGCCGTTACCACTCGGCCACCACTGCTCTCCACTGCACTCACACTGTTATCATGTCATACCTGGTTATTATTTATTAAATGTGAATGATCAATTTATTCAAAATACAATAATATTAGTTTAACAAATTCTGTAAGTGCTGTGCTCCCATCCTCTAACTAAAAAGCAGCTAAATGCTTTGTTTTCTAAGTAACTTAGCTGCTTTTTAGTTAGAGGACGGCAGTGTGCACACCTTTACCCTTTAATTTTTCTCTGTGATATTAATAATTGTTAGTTGATAAGATCATTCCTTTGTAATTTTTTTGGCGAACTAATAATTGGAGTGCTGTAAAAAATAAATAAATTGACCATTTCAACTTTGGCGGCCCAAAATAAGCAATGCCTTCCAGAATAGTTGATTCACCACTGCATTAATCAGTAAGCAGTTTTGAATGTACTATTCTGGTAGATAATTGTTTATTTTAGACTATCATAGATGAAATGGTCAATCACTGTGTAGGGGCAAATAATTGTAGAGTGTACCTAGTTATTTTCGATAATTTCAAACCCAACAAAACTATATTGAATTCTGCTGTTTGTTATCGCAATAAAATAAAATAATAATCTTCTTCTTCCTGCCCTTCTTCTTCTTCATCCTATATTACTTGGAGTCGGCGCAACACGTTTTTTTCTTCCATTCTGTCCTGTCACCCGTCACACTACTAACTCCCTTTTCTTTCTTATCACTCCTCACACAATTCATCCATCTTAAAATAAAACAATACTAAGTAATTCTAATATTCCATCCCAAGGTTATCTGGAAGATATCCTTTTCAGCGATAAGACATCCTTTTGAGAGAGAAATTTTTACTATTCTACAACTTACTAGTGTACAATCAAGTTTATTCTATTCTATTCTAAAATTATGTAGCTCAGTATTTGGCCATCTTCTTGTGCAAGACATAATCAATAACAATCTAGAAATATTAAATACTTTAAATTACAAATCTACTATGTATAGCCACATTATAGACATACTTACCAAGATATTAAAGCCAAGAAAAAAAAACTGTTAGAAAGGTGTTTGACCTATTAATTACTTGAACTGTGAGGAAGACATAAAAATGCAGCTATGTCTAGAATATTGTAAGTCTAGTAATTAAGTATAATAAGACTTAATGATAGTTGATCGACTTTCATAACGATAATCATTCAAAATCAACCCCAAACAACAAACGCATTTGGGTATCAGCTGTGAATTGCAAAAATTCGTAAAAATGGACTACATTATTTTCGTAATTCAGTTAAAGATGGTTAAATTTACTCACGGATCCTCGGTTGTCACATCCAAGTAGTGTTCAGAGCCCTGATGCACCCATTTACCTCCAAACGGACTGTTCTTCACATTATTTTTGTAAACACAAAAGTATACTTTTGCGTCCGAAACTGGTAGCACTATTTCTAGTTTAGTCAACCACTGCGACGTAAAAACTTCTTTCAACTCGTAATTAGGAAATATGACGTCACATTCACCACCCTCTGAACCTTCCACTGGGGTTAATCTCCACGAATAATGCCCGAGAAACTCACCACCTTTAATATTCAGTAAATATTTACAATTTACATTATCACACATTTTACTGTCCAGTTTTAACGATATTATCCGTGGTTCAGAGGAGTTATTTTCATTGGCGCACACACAAAAAAATAAGTACATCAATAAACCACAAGTCCGCACTACATTCAGAACTTGCGCCATTTTCGCTAGTGCAAAATTGTAAAGAAAACAAGAGATCGCGTCGGTCGACCGCTACAGCGACATGTTTTCATTTGACAGTTCGGCGGGCAAATTGTTGCCGGAACTGCAGTAATTTGAGAAAAGTGTTGTCATATCCTGTTTAATATTTTTTATTGATCTTTATGAAAACAGTTAAAGATGGTACTTTTAATAAACTATATCAATGCTATTATTTTTTAGTGTATTTATTTAAAATAAAAGATTTATTTTCGTAGTTTGTTCCCACGTTCGTCGTCGTGCTTTTTCGAATGTTTTGAACATAAACCATATTCAGTAGTTTTCGAACGTGGCTGTCAAAGTTTGTGATGTTGGCTAAGTTCGGATACGAAACTAAAACCAACTAAGAACTTAGAGAGTCGTCAAGAACTTGAAGAATGTTAAAAATAACATAAACATATGAATAATAAAAATCTACAAACTCTACAACTGTAAACTACAATTGAATTAATAAAGTCTATGTCTGATACAAAATGGAAAGTATAAAACCACGTCACGAGCTATTAGTGTCATTGAGTACGTATCCGAACGGTTCTCGATTTAGTACTCTCTCTATTCTCACTATTATATCATCTTCTAACATTTCTTTTCCTTCTTTTTAATTAAACCGCAGGTTTGATGTAGTAAGATCTACCAAATTATTCTAAAAAAAACCAGACTGAGCAGGAACAAAGATTATTTTCAAATAATAATAATTAGGAAATTATGGACGAAATGACTAATAAATGAAGTGAAAATGTACCGAGTTTGGTAAGACGTAATGCAGACCAATGGTAGAACTGCGATCGGTCAGCGACCATTTGGCAAGACAACTAAAAGTCAAAAACGAGTGTGTTGGCCCTATTTTTAGTGAAACAAAAATCAAATCAACGTAATTTCAATATTATAATGAGATCGCCATTTAAATATTCATTTAACTAGTCAACTGAATTGTCTAAGTACACAAGTCTTTTGTTCTTTGTTACATCATGAATAAAAATTTATCGAGGAAAGAGAATTGATTTTTGGTAGTGTAGAAATTAATGGAAATAGATATTATGGAGGTGAGAGGGGCTGGAGATGGGGCTGCAGCGGTGGAATATATACGTCCGCCTTCGCAACGATACTCCTGGGCTGAGGTCCGACAAGCAGTTCACGATTTACGAAAGGAACTATCATGTCTATCAACTATGGTTCCTATTGCTATAAGTTTTCGTAAATTAGGAAATGGGAAGACAAGGATATATTTTTTGAGGAACCCACAAAATGGATGGGAAATCACATTGCTTTATACTGATGTCTCACCAACACAGCAACCAAATAACTCGAGGTATGATTTATTTTTGTCAACTCATGACCATGGCAAGTTTTACTTACCTTGATAAAAAAAAAATACATCGCCTTGTGTATTTTTTTTTTGTGGTGTACAATAAAAAGTATATCTATCTTTAAAGGCTTTATGGGTTGGTTGCTTGGAAAAAAAAAAAACAACTTTTGAGAGTTTTATTTGTCTTTGTTCTACCTCTTTGAAATTCTCTTGTGTTTGGCATTTCTTATAGTTAAAATACAATAAATTTATTCACTGGAACTTTGTTTACTGTAAAACATCTAAGTCATGTTGAAAAAAGTATAATAAGTAGGCAAATATGTAGCTAATTAACATTCCAATTTACAATGTAGAACTTTTTCTATTTTAGTAATGCACGACCTTGTCATGATTTTATTTTTTTAATTTTAATTTTACTTTTGTTAATATTTATTTAATACTGCATAATGTGGGCAAAAAATATGTCTGTCGTCAGTTAAGCAACAGACAGAAACACTAAAAACTATGTTTTTATTTTTTACTAGCTTTTGCCCGCGGCTTCACCTGCATACATGAAATATAGCTTATGTGACTCAAGCTTAATTCATTAAACCATAAGTGAACACTGGCGTTCTCGCACATATTGTCTTTCTATTGTGTCTGTACTTTTCACGATTGAAAGGTTAAAGCAGCTTTCTATCAGTGAAAAAATTTTAGCAAGCGGACTAGCACTTTCAGAGATTACCTCCTACAAAAAAAAGCAAACTTTACCTGTTTATTATATTTATTTATGTTGTATTTATGTAGGTTGTTTGTGCTGTGTTACAGGCTTATATATATACACTATCTGATTGGTAGGAAGCCAATTTAGTTCATTTAAAAACAAACTTAAGAACCATTTAACTACATTATAACTTCTAATACTCTGGAGGAATTTGTATTGTATAATCATACTTATTTCTTTGTATCTCATTTTAATTCATTAAACCCCAAGCAAACGCCGGTGTTTGCGCACCTATTGTCTTTCTATTGTGTCTGTGATTTCCACGATTGAAAGGTTAAGCGGACTGTATGTTCTTATGAGAAATAAAATTTCTTTCGTGTACCTATTGTGTCTGTAATCACCACGATTGAAAGGTTAAGAACAGTTAGGAAGTGAAGTTTTTAGCTCGTACAATAAATCGGATCCAATCTGGTCTAACTGCGATTACACTTTCCTATTCCCTAAATTGGCTTCCTAAAAATTGGATAGTGTAATAAGCACTTTACATTTGTTTATACATGTGGTTTTGTTTATTTTTGTTCCAAAATGTAAATGACTACAATGCATTCCAAATGAGAATAGGATCACCCGACATGTTTGTCACGATTTACTGTCAAATCGAGGAAATATATACTAATAATTATACTGTGAACGAAAAAAGTTTAATCAGAATCCAGTTCTTCAATTTTACTCATCTCTAAGTTCTTCAATTTTGCAAAAATTTCTTCGATTTGACAATACGACGAGATGTCATAACATAGGAATCGGTCCTATTCTCATTTGGAACACGTAGTAAGTAAACTTGGTAGGTACCGGTATTTGAATTATTTATTTAAAAGATTTATACACATCTAGGAACATAACTGTCTGCTTGTCCAATAAGAACTAAGCGTCCACTTGTCCTATAAGAATGCACGCCTCAAAGAGATTTCAGCAAACCATAGAGGCCCTGCAGAGCCGATGCTTGACAGGGCCATAGGGAAAAGTATGAAAATGATACTCAAAGTCCTAGAATGCAAAAGGTAACTGAAGGAACCAAGCGCCCGAAAAGTGCCATAAAACAGTGATTTTCTGAGGCCTACTCCTCCGTAACGGCTAGGTCAATTGGTTTGAAAAAAATATATGTAAATTATAGATTCAGGAATATATCAGCATTTGATTTTTTCGTGTATATAATATTTTGTCAAAAAAAAAATTTAGCAATTTCGCAACTTTTCGGAACTTTTCCCTACTCCTTCGAGACGGCTTGGACCTTTAGAAACATTTTTCACATAAAAATTGGTCGTTAAATATTCTTCAAATTGAACATTGTATATGTAAATCAATCAATATCTCTCAGAGAAAATGGATTTAAAGCACTTTCCGGGCGCTGCTGGCCGCAAATATATGCACAGATTTGCGTACTGCCGCCTAGGCGAGTGCGAGAGTTGCGTTCACATAATTTCGGTCAGATGGTTCAAGGGACTATACGCCTTAAGTGTTGTTTTAGTTTTATTATAAACTAGCTTTTGCCCGCGACTTCGTTCGCGTGGAATAGTGACTTCCGGCAGATAGTACTGAATTGATGCCGACTCTTGACCAATAGATGGCGCTGTATGTCCGGAATAAATTTTATTTTTTATATTATTTTTTATTTTATTGTTTGTGATAAAAACTATCCTATGTCATTTCTCAAGTTCCAAACTATGACTGTACCAAATTTCACACAAATCGGTCCAGTAGTTTAGGCGTGAAGCAAAGACAGACAGACAGACAGACAGAGTTACTTTCGCATTTATAATATTAGTTTGGATTAATATCGACAACACATAAAATTGAGAACTCAATTTGTTTCGATATTGAGATAGATTCATGATAGCACAAGTTTAAACCTTAGTGGTTTTTTGGTTGCTATTTAACCTAAATAATCCTGTAATCTTTGTATAAATGATAAATAAATAAATAAAAAGTTAATAAAAGTCTGACATGCCTTCTTGCTCAACCACTGTTAGAGGGAGAAGTAATTAGATGATTTTCCACCTTAACCTTTCAAATACTGTAATTAGAGACACAATAGAAAGATAATGAGAGAGCATAAGGGGGTGTTCGCTTAAGGTTTAATGAATTAAAAAAGGTTTCACCCGAGTACATAAAATATAGCCTATGTCATCTATACATATAAATAAAATTGGAGTGTCTGTTTGTAATATTGAAATAACCGCTTTTTACTACATGTACATACACCAAAATAACATTCTAGCCTGAAATAAAAGGTAGATAGATAGATAGATAGATAGATATATTCTTTATTGTACACCAAGAAAAACTGTTTACAAAAAAAAAAAAAACCGACCTTACTAAAAAAAAAACACTAAAACCATCAAAATAATTTCGGAAGTCGGTGGTCGGTCGGTTTCTCGATATTGTTTGTTCCTTATTTAACACCGACGTCCGAAATTATGCCTGCCTATAGTATTTGAGGAGTTTCCTCGATTTCGCCAAGATTCCATAATCAGATCCCGGCTTGGTGACTATGGGACCATTTGGGAAGTATACTCTTTCCAACAAAAAAAGAATTTTTCAAATCGGTTCGCAAGCGACGAAGTTATGCCCGAACATACATAAAAAATAAAAATACAAACATCCGAATTGAGAACCTCCTCCTTTTTTAGAAGTCTGTTAAAAATAAAAATTAAATCAGGAACTTACTACCTACTCACTAACTAATTCACTAAACTTACTTCTTTTGGGTTTTTTTTAAATTTTATAATATTAGAGTAGATAATAGCATAATCAGCCTTTTTAATGTTCCCACTGCCGAGACTCAGGCCTCCTCTCTAGGAGAGGGAAGGGTCTTTCCATGTGCTAGATTTTATTCTAATCTGGACAGTCGTTCAATCGTGAAGGACACATAATTACATTACTACAAACTTTCACATTTATAACAGTATTACGTAACTGACATTTTAACAGCTAATTAGCATGCATTAAATTTAAATATCTCATGACTTAAATGTAGGCTAGCGGTTTATTCGGCAAAAGGTTAAATTTTTTAATTCAAAACTGTTTGACACATAAACCAGATACTGAAACAATTTGACTGGCCTGTTGGTCTAGTGTTTAGTGGCCCTGACTACTATGCCGGAGGTCGTGGGTTCGATTCCCACCCAGGACAAATGCTTATGTGATGAGCATGATCATTTCTTCTGTGTCTGAGTGTAATTTATCTATAATATGTATTTATTTAGAAATATATAAGTATGTTTATCAGTGGTCTAGTACCCATAACACAAGCTCTGCTTAGCTTGGGACTAGACGGCGTTGTGTGGAAAAAAAAAGTCATACATACAAATTTTCACGTTTTTTAAGTAAGACTTGTATGAATAGATTACAAACAGTAAAAAACGCCTAGTCTCATATTAAAATTAATAGTCATACATTTATCTATATGTTTACAAACTTTCTCTGTTTTACGTTATCAAGTAATATCGCAAAGGTATTTTATTATTAGCTATTTTAATGGTTTATCTAGTAATATTTTGCACTAGTGTTAGTAAACAAATATGTAATAGTAATAATAAATAATTATTGAGTCAGACAAACGGATTGTAATTATGTATTAATATGTAAGTGTGACATGCTTGATCCCCGTGAGGTTATAATCTGTTGTAATAGTTTTCGTAGCTACAATATAGCTCAGTGGGCGTGAGGGCCAGCTCCCCTAGCCAAGTTACAAACGTTTCGCTTGCGCCGAACGCTTCGAGTTAACACACACACATGACTGAGCGTTAAGACAACGTCATTCCCGTACATTTGAAGCTTTCTACAAGCGTTAAGTATTGCAGATTAGCAACTTGGCTAGGGGTACAGTTTACACTGAGACGCGACGCTGCGCGTATCGTCTTAACAGATTTACTCAAAATATAACTCTACTAACTTTTGCCAGCGGCTTAGCCCACATTCATGATATATAAGCCTTTGTCACTCAGGAATAAAGCAGCTTTCTATTGGTGAATTTTTTTTAGCAATTGTACCAGTACTTGTAGTTGTAAGGCCTCCTACAAGGTGGACCGATGACATGGTGAAGGTAGCGGAAAAAAAAACAAACTTTACCTCCCTAGAATATTATAAGTGTAGATTTACTGCACGAAAAGATACACATTTCATCGTTAGGATTCAGCGCTGCGTGGTTGCAACGTATTCTATGGGTAGAATTTAGCGTAGTAACGTATCTATACTATATTAATAATATTATAAAGCTGAAGAGTTTGTTTGTTTGTTTGAACGCGCTAATCTCTGGAACTACTGGTCCGATTTGAATGATTCTTTCAGTGTTGGGTAGTCCATTTATCGAGGAAGGCTATAGGCTATGTTTTATTTTTTTTCAAAATTAGGGATCCGTAATAAAATTGCTATTTTGTAACACAAGGTGTAAAATCGAAAACCTATTTTTGCGTGCGCTGCAAAAACTATTGACAATAGAACAAAATGATGTATTACGGGTTTGTAGATCCCATTAAGACCTACAAAAAAGTCCGCGAGAACATATATCTAGCTATCATGGTTTAATCACAATAACCGATTTTGTGTTCAAAATAATTATTAAATCGTCTGAAGAAAAAAAAACTACGTTAAATATGTATCGTAATATTAATCTTTATCGAAATTAAGCATTATGTTATCAAGAGTATTTATGTAGAAGTAAAATACTTTTTGTTTCATCTCAATCGGATATTTCGTTTAAAAGTTATCACGTGTGTAAGATGTTAAGAGTTGGTACCTATTAATGAGTTATGGGTCATGGAGTTTTTTATCAACACAAAATCCTGTAGTAATCTTTTTCGAAATATATTTGTTGATGATTGTAAGTTTAAGATCTTTGAAGAGTATAATAAATACATTTATGAACGCGGTAATTTTGGGAAATACTGATCTGATATGAAAACTGTTTAAATATTAAATAGTCCATTTATTGAGGGAGGCAATTATAGGCAATATTTTATCTCGGTATTTCCACGGAAACGAGAAAAACGCGGGTGAAACCGCGGGGCACAGCTAGTACTACATATAGCGCTTGGGTCTATAACACCCTCGCCTGAGGCTCAAGCGAATTCCGCCTCGTTCACAATGATAAACTTTCTTCAATTGTATCAAAATGTAAAAACGTACTTGGCTAGTCTCTGTTGAAATTGGCCAGTGTAAAATTCAATCGGGTGGATTATTACTGTAAGCGTAATCAGCCTTTTTTAAAGTTCCCACTGCTAGGGCTCAGGCCTCCTCTCTAGCTCGAGCCCCGGTATGAAGGCTTGAAGGAACGGGATGGGTTTTTTAGTCAGTAAGAGTCTGACACTATCTCCCGCTCCGCCAAAGAGCAGGGGTTGTCATAGGATGATTTTTCCCATCGGAAAAAAAAGGCCTCTCTAGGAGAGGGAATGGGCCGTAATCCACCACGCGGGTTGGTGAATGTCACATGTCTTCGAATACTTTTACTTTATGATTAAGTTTTTAAAAGCCTATCCTCTTGTTACAGACTAGACTGGAAGCCTCTAATAGAGTCAAACGTCGCCCTTGGAGTAACATCAGGCAAATGGTCCCGAGAGGAACAGCTCCTGTGGGAACGGCAGCGGGTAGCGGCCTGGGGCATCGCCTCTTACGAGCTCCACCAGAGCACCGGCCGCATCATGTTCCCGTGCGCTTCCTCGCTGTTCGTAGCTGATGAGGGAGTCAGTCAGGTAGGAGACAATTTCGCTCCCATCAATTGACTACCTACTAGTGATGTAACGTATATTCGCATTCGCATTCGCGAATATTCGCAGAATTCACAAGAAATATGCGAATATATGGTATTTTTTTTTTTACAAACAAAAAGGTATTTAAGTATTGATTAAACGGATATAGAATGATAATAAAAGTGATGTAAAGAATGTTAAATTTCAAAGAATATTCGCGAATATTATTTGCGAAAATTGATCGCGAATATTCGTCAAAATTTTACATTCATAACGTCAAAATTTTACATTTACATCATTTGTTTTCTTTTGTTCTTTTATTATTATGTGTAGGTATATAATAGTTAAATAAAAAAAAAAAATCATCATCATCAGCCTTTTTTAATGTTCCCACTGCTGGGACTCAGGCCTCCTCTCTAGGAGAGGGAATGGACCGTAATCCACCACGCGGGTCCAGTGCGGGTTGGTAAATGTCACATGTCTTCGATTTTTTGGTTCTAGGACATACCGGTTGCCTCGCGAACGGTACAGTACGGTAAAAACTAGTATACCGACTATAACCTTGTCCTAAAAGTAAGTTTAAATTAACAAAACCCGTTTCTCTCTTCCAGTCTCCCCCCCTCGTACCTCGTTCACTAAACACGGGAGGCGGAGCGCCCTTAACCCCGGCGATGTGTCCCCGGGCTCCCGAGCTGGTGGCCCATGCTGCTAGAGGCGACATCTGGCTCGCTGGGGGACAGTTGCGGAGGCCAACGCGACTGACGTACGCTTGTAAAGGGCATGAACCTGATCGGTAAGTTCTAGTATTAAGGATTAAAGGACCTATTCATCATCATCATCATCACCCTTTTTAGGGTTCCGTAGTCAACTAGGAACCCTTATAGTTTCGCCATGTCTGTCTGTCTGTCCGTCCTCGCTTAATCTCTGTGACCGTTAGCACTAGAAAGCTGAAATTTGGTGCCAATATGTATATCAATCACGCCGACAAAGTGGTAAAATAAAAATTGGAAAAAAATGTTTTATTATGGTAGCCCTATATGTAAAGTGGGAGGTGATTTTTTTTTAATTTCAACCCTAACGTGTGATATATCGTTGGATAGGTATTTAAAAATGAATAGGGTTTACTAAAATCATTTTTGATAGTGTCAATAATTTCGGAAATAATCGCTCCAAAAGTAAAAAACAATGTGTCCCTCTAACTTTTGAACCATAAGTTTATAAAATATGAAAAAAATCTGAAAAGTAGAACTTTATAAGGAAAATTTATTGTTTTTTTTTCTATTTTTGTGTAAAAATCTTAAAGCGGTTTACAGAATACATCTACTTACTAAGCTTCAACAGTATAGCTCTTATAGTTTCGGAAAAAAGAGGCTGTGACATACGGACGGACAGACAGACAGACATGACGAATCTATAAGGGTTCCATTTTTTGCCATTTGGCTACGGAACCCTAAAAACTAGACACGTGTTTTGAATTTCGCTACTTAAACTAATGTTGTATTATATGTAGAATTGTAGATAAAATGCTATGTAAAGATAAGTAATGTGTTCTGTAACTCCTCAGGTTAGCAGACGACCCCCGACAAGCTGGCGTGCCATGCTACGTGACGCAGGAAGAATTCTCAAGGTACACCGGATTCTGGTGGCAGCCTCAAGCTGATGGTAAGCTTTTCAGGTTACTAATAACTACGTTTTAGTTAAAAACGAGACAATTTAGATCGCCACAGTCGTCTAAACATGACAAAGGAAAAATGTGTCCTTTAGGCTTTTTTTTTAGGTTAGAAATCATCCAATGACATCTCCCGCCCTTGGGCGGAGCGGGAGGGTCAGATTTTTACTGACTAAAACCCACTCCTATGTTCCTTCGTTGCCTTGCAGTCCAGGGCCAGGGTTTTCCTATCAGAAGCGAACTCATGGCCGTGGACTTTGACCCTTCTGGGCTCCTACGGTTTTGCTGACATCACCTTGAGGCGTAAGTGGAACACTACGACTTGTCCTCGGTCAAAATCATCATCATTTCGGCCGAGAGACGTCCACTGTTGGACATAGGCCTCCCCCAAGTGTCGCCACAATGAACGGTCGGATTCCCGCAACCCTTATCAGGTCATCGGTCCGCCTTATAGGAGGCCTTCCGACACTACGTCTTCCGGTACGTGGCCGCCATTCCAGAACCTTTCGGTGCCAACGGCCATCTGGGCTCGGTCGGCTCCCATAATATAAACTTGTTTTTTTTTTGCTACGTACGGTAAACCTTCGTGCGCCAGTCCGACTCGAATTTGGCCGGATCTATTTTTTTTTAATCATGATGTTTTCTTGTTACAGATGACGTGTTCAGGATAGTATACGAAGAAGTAGACGAGAGCGAAGTCAAAATCTTCAGCTTCCCATCTTCTCAGAGTAGTAGCGGAGAAGTTGAGGAGTTCAGGTTAGTATGGTTTTACCTTGAGCTCGCGGAACACTACGCGCTGTTGACGACTTGGGCTCGGTGCGGACGGCCAGACAGCGAGCTACCCACTGCTCATCGTCCGCAAGCCCGGTTTCCAAAACAATGCTTTTACTGAGTCAACTCACCTGTGAGTGTGCTCTAATAAAAAGAAATAATCACAATACCCCTCTCTTCACAGATTTCCTCGAGCTGGTACTCCAAACGCCAAGTCTTCGCTAAAAATGGTGACGTTCCGGCTGCAAAAAGCTGCCCCCACCACTGTCTTAGATTATTACCAAGAGGGCGCCGCCGAACATTGTGAGTACCTTTTTAGTGTTTAAATACTTGAAGGCTATAGTAGGCACAACGGATCTTGAGCGCTTGCGCAGAATGTAATATTATTTGCACGCCCTACGTGGCAGAATGTAATGAGACCATTAATGTATAGTACAATTCACGAATGATGGCGGGCGTGAAGTTTGCGCAGAAGGCTGCGCAGTAACGTGTTTTAGGAACCAAATGACGTCGTGCGTGTGCTAGAAGAGTGCGGTATGCGCGAAAGTTCGCAAAGGCTAACTTCACGCCCGCCATCATTCGTGAATTGTACTGTAATTCAACATCATAATTATGTACCTTACCTGACTGAAAAGTTGAAAGGTAATCGGTTGTCTTGGTATGGTCATGTGAAGAGGAGGGATGAAGCGCATATTACTAGAAGAGTACTGAGTATACATGTAGATGGATGGAGAGGGAGAGGAAGGCCGAAAAAAAGATGGATGGATTGTGTGAAAAGTGATATGAAAGAAAAGGGAGTTAGTGATAGTTTGACGGGTGACAGGACAGAATGGAAGAAGAAAACGTGTTGCGCCGACCCCAAGTAATATGGGATAAGGGCAGGAAGAAGAAGAAGAAGAATTATGTACCTTATTCTGGCAAAATAAATGAACTGAACTGAACTGAGAAGTCAAATATTCGGTCTCTTTAGTGGTGCGAAGTGAGACGCGGGGGCGGGGAGTGTCAGTGATTGGCTTAAATCAAATCAAAAATATTTTATTTCACATAGGCCTACATGGTCACTTATAAAACGTCAGAAGCCAGTGCCCGGTTCCAAATTGGTCGTTTCCTATGGAGAAGAACCGGCAAGAAACTCCATGGTTACTCTTTCAAAAAAAGTGGTTGGTATTAATATTCTTTTAAAAAAAGTGATTGTTATTGGCTCGCTGCCACATCGCGTCATAAACGTCACTCCTAATTCGTTCCCTGCGTTGCTGCATGTATCTAACAACGAAGACGATTGGCTTGCCAATGTATGGAATGCGCAAAGCGATCCCCACTCTGACGCCGAGCGCTCAAGATCAATTGTGAATTTAGAAACTGGTAAATTGTGAAATGTATAATATTGTGTTAATTGTTCCGTTCTCAGCATGTGATAGCACGAACGGCTGCATGGAAGTGACCGATATCCGGTGGTATGAGCTCCGACAGCCTTTGAAGGATAGCTTTCCTTGGTTCGAGTACCTCGCCAGAGTCGGATGGACCCCTTGCGGGCAATAGTAAGTATTTGATCATCATCAAAGTAACCAGGGGTAGTCCGTCTTCCCCGTTATTCCCGTCTGATTATAATTTAGGTGTATTCAAGGCTAGAGTGAATAGGCTCTTATTAAACTAGTGCGCCTCACCATCAACGATTGCATCACTGTCGAGATGCTGATCGCAGTCAAGTACTACGCGTTCCAAATGAGAATAGGACCGATTCCCATGTTTTGACGTCTCGTCGTACTGTCAAATCGAAGAAATTTTGGCGAAATTGAAGAACTTATAGACGAGTAAAATTGAAGAACTGGATTCTGATTAAACCTTTTTCGTTCACAATTCTTAAATAAATTAAATTTTTTGTAAATTAATTAATGTTTAAAAATTTCTTTCCTCGATTTGACAGTAAATCGTGACGTCACAACATGGCGGGCGATCCTATTCTCTTTTGGAACGCATTTTCAGTGAAAAAAATGTTATTTTCACACTTTTCCCCAAATAATTTTATATCAACTCTGTTTTTACTAGTGCTTGACTGTGATCCCACCTGATGGTAAGCAGTGATGCTATAGTTTATGATAAGACGCACTAGTTTATGAGCCCATTTACTCTAGCCTTGAAGACACTCAAATTATAATCAGACGGAAAGACCACAGCAGGCAGATTGTTCCAGTCCTTCGACGTATGCTCTAACCTCAAATTCTCTTTTTCCTGCAGCGTATGGGTCCAACTCCTAGACCGCAAGCAACAGCGTCTTGAGCTGGTCCTGATCCCCCTGGCACAGTTCACCACCCCCACGTATTATGACCAGGCAGACGACGCAATGTGTGGCAGACACGACCACTGCTCGGCGAGAACTGAACAGGTAAACGGCAGATAACTAGATACCATAACATCGAACATTCAGTTCAAGGTAGAAAATGGTAGTATTTTAGGCATTGATCAGATCGTAATGGTTATTAGGTTCAATATTGTAGCTCACAAGAAACTACCATTTGGTAAAAAAAAATTGCTTTTGGTAGAATGAGAGTTAAAACCAGATGATTCAATACACTTATGAACACAAATAAACGGATGGAACGGAAGATGACGCGTGACCGACGTACGCTCAGCCGGATACGATAAATTTAATAAATATATGGCGGGGGCGAGCACAATCACTTTTTTGCACTAGTGCGAAAAACATTCAAAACGTGCCTAAAAGTGGTGAGATAAAAGCAGGTTTACAAGTACGTCAAAGTGTATTGAAAAACCTTTAATTTACATCATTTTTTCCCTTTTATTACAGCCAATCCAAGACATACAGATTCTAGTCTCCGAAACAGCCCCCGACGCGTGGATCAACGTGCACGATATCCTCTATTTCTTACCGTCCAGCAGTACCGAGATGAACTTCATCTGGGCAAGCGAGGAGAGCGGGCATTTGCATCTGTACCTAGTTAGTTGTGCGCTCATACAGAAGAGTAGCGTGCAAAATCGATGTGAGTAAAAATTTTTTTATGGTAGAAAATGGTAGAATTTTTGGTGGTGCTAGAAAAATACTGGGATGTAAGTGAACAGTAGTCGGGATGAAAAAATTTGATTACTAAAAAACTACCATTTGGTAGAAACATTACATATACAATTTTGGTTAGATTGAGTAAAACTGGTATCACTAAGGTGACTATTCGTCTAGAGTTACCATATTTAAGAAATCTGCTATTTGGTAGAAATTCAAGTTTTATAATAAATTAACACAAGTATATTATACAATCCATAACATGATTTTTTATCATATTTTTGTCTATTTATACACAGCTGTAATAGAAATGATAACAGAAGACGAGAGCAACGCCGTAGGACCCAACATGACTAGTAAAGAACCAATCACGGCTGGAGAATGGGAAGTCATGGCTAGGAAAATTTGGGTGAGTATTTTTTCAAATCTACCAAGCCGTTTTGTCGTTAGATATTTTCTGAATAAAATCAAACATCTGTGTTCCTTCATTTACCTCTTACGTTTCAGGGTTGCGTTGTCTCTTTCAAACAATTCAGATTTTTTTTTAAATATAATTGATCGATCCCGCCTGATGGTAAGCAGTGATGCAATCGTTGATGGTGAGGCGCACTAGTTTATTAAGAGCCTATTCACTCTAGCCTTGAAGACACTTAAATTATATTTGGATGCGATCGCAGCAGGCAAACCGTTTTAATTCTTCAGCCGCATATAGACATCGCGAGGCGTACGTTGCGAATGATTCGTCACGCATGCCTCAACCTGAAGTACACGATGGTACATTTATGCGTGCGTCCCGAACGACACATGCTCAAGCTGAGCACGCAAACCACCACGCACAGTGTTCGTTAATAGAAAACGCAAACAACGTATGACGCGTACGCAACGATCGTATGACGCGAATGCTCACTGTGAGCACTCACACACTCGTCCACACAGCCCGAGGCATGCGAGACGAACCATTGGCGACGGACGCACGCCTCGCGATTTTTGTACGTGGCTTAAGATATACGCGAAATAAAATTCGAGGCGAAACGCTTAGTCCTGACCCTAGGGGATATATTTCACCGAGACACCATGGTGGCGAAACCAATCGCCGCTACCAACAGCGTTACTATTTGACATTTAAAGAAACTTTTTTTACGTCTGTTCAACCGATTTTAACTTCTATTTCGTGGGCTTAAGGATGGCATTAAAAGCAAAAAAGTGGTTACAATACCAACTTTTTACTGCAACCGCGATTTGTCATGCCGCCAACGTAATAAAAGTCAAAATTGGTTGGAAGGACAGTAATACAAGGTTTTCATAAATCTCTAACGTTAACTTGGAACAAGGTATAGAGTGGGTACTAGCACGCCTCACCATCAACGATTGCATCACTGCTTACCATCAGGTGGGATCGCTATCAAGCACTAGTTTATGTCATAAAAAAAGAAAACGTCAATTGTATAAATTTCCCCACAGGTAGACACAGCCCGCCAACTGGTTTACTTCGTAGGGCTCCGCGAGACGCCTCTGGAGCGCCACCTGTACGTAGCACCGCTGTCGCCGCCGCGACCTCACGCTGTACAACTGTTGACTACTGTGGGACACTCTTGTGCGGTTGATATTGATGAGGTAAGTTTCACAACCTTCCCACAGTTAGATAGCCCGCCAGTTGGTGTACTTCGTAGGGCTCCGCGAGACGCCTCTGGAGCGCCACCTGTACGTAGCACCGCTGTCATCACCGCGACCTCATGCTGTGCAACTGTTGACTACTGTGGGATACCCTTGTGCGGTTGATATTGATGAGGTAGTTTCCACAAGCTTCTCCATAGGAAGACACAGCCCGCCAGTTGGTGTACTTCGTAGGGCTCCGCGAGACGCCTCTGGAGCGCCACCTGTACGTAGCACTGCTGTCGCCGCCGCGACCTCATGCTGTACAACTGTTGACTACTGTGGGACACTCTTGCGCGGTTGATATTGATGAGGTAGGTTCCACAAGCTTTCAAACATGTAGACACAGCCCGCCAGTTGGTGTACTTCGTAGGGCTCCGCCAGACGCCTCTGGAGCGCCACCTGTACGTAGCACCGCTGTCACCGCCGCGACCTCATGCTGTACAACTGTTGACTACTGTGGGACACTCTTGCGCGGTTGATATTGATGAGGTAGGTTCCACAAGCTTTCCCACATGTAGACACAGCCCGCCAGTTGGTGTACTTCGGAGGACTCCGCGAGACGCCTCTGGAGCGCCACCTGCACGTAACACCGCTGTCGCCGCCGCGACCTCATGCTGTACAACTGTTGACTGCTGTAGGAAACTTTTGTGCGGTTGATATTGATGAGGTAGGTCATATAAATATTTTGCGCAGCGCAAATATTTCGATTTAACAGGACCCATTCTCTCTCGCCTATTCGTCAACGTGATCATGGTTTAAAAGCTTATTACTTCATCTAACGCAATCTAATGCGATGTTTGATAAAGTGGCAACGCGAAAAAAGAGAGATAACGCCGAAAAAACTCTGTTGGCATTCGTTAATTCCTTGATTTATTTTCGAATATTTCACAAAATTTATGGAAGCAGTTAGAAATACGCGTTGTTTTAAAACCAAATTAACCTTTCATTAGAAGACATATTGTCTTAAAGGACTTAGTATCCAAGCCAAAAACATGAACAAAAAATATTAATAGTGGTTTTTAGTCTGTGTTTTTGTTATTCTTTGTCTTAAGTTTATCTGACAGAAGACGCTGATAACAATAAGAACTTTTTCTATTTTACCCTTTTTTTATATCTACACTAATATTATAAAGAGGTAAAGTTAGCTTTTTTTTTTCTGAAAGTACTGGTCCGATTGTGAAAATCTTATCACCGATGGAAAGCTGCTTTATTCCTTAATGACAGGCTATATTTTATATCAAATCAAATCAAAAACATTTATTTCAAACAGACCATTAGCAGGCACTTTTGACTTTCATAACTTTGCATTAACAACAGTCTATCTATTAATGTGTCCCCAGGAGTGCACGATGGCAGTAATCACTTCATCAAATATATGCTGCGCGCCTGTCACGAGGGTGTACAGGATCACCACATCACCACCACGGCTGTTGGTGCAGGGAACTATCACCGACAGACCGCCCTCAGGTAAGCGTTGAGAACTTACAGTAGCATGGTATAGGAGAAATGTTAATATTAGTAGTTTTTTTGGACTCGTGACTGGTTTCTGTGTTGATTAGGTATCTGTTTTGTAATTCTACCATTTGGTAGAAAATGGTAGTTTTTTATTTGTGGTAGAAAACACGCCGAATTCACAAAATATCATTGATTTGGATAAAATTTTGCAGTTTAAATAGAAACTACCATTTAGTAGAAATTGAGATTTGATAGAAAACACGTTCTTTGACAGAATCTTTGGAAGTAAGAAGCTTCAACGGTTCTTGGGACAGTCGGTCCGGTGATGGGGACGACACTGATAGCGAAACGGGGTCGTTAATCAGAGGTATGTTATATTTTGTAGCGTGTCTATGTAAGACCATGTAGATTGCTAGTTTTTGTATTTCTGGCCTTTAAAAGATGGCCGCTATTTCGTAGCAGACTACTCTGAGAGAAAACTTCTTTAGTTCAGCGCCATCTAGCGATAATATGACCAGATTCGGACCCCGTCGAGGATTCAAACCCTGCCAGGCGCATTACTTTGTGTAATTTATTTCATCACTACTGCTCTCAAAACGGTGAAGGAAAACATCGTGAGGAAACCGGCATGTCCTAGAACCGAAAATTCGAAGACATGTGACATTCACCAACCCGCAATGGGCCGGCGTGGTGGATTACGGCCCGTTCCCTCTCCTAGAGAGGAAGCCTAAAAAAAGGCTGTTGATGATGATTATGAACGGTCGACGAGGTCGGTCCACAGATAGATAACATATCAATCAATCTAAGAATTCCCCTTTCCAGAACGGTCACTCAGCATATCAGACATACCGCCCCCCCAGATCTACGAGACGCGCCTCTCTTGCGGGGCGACGGCCTACTGCACGCTGTGGCGCTGCGGGCGCCCGGGGCGGAGTCCTACGGTCTTGCACGTGTATGGGGGGCCTGAAGTACAGACTGTTACTAATAGTTATAAGGTAAGAAAGAAATAACGCTTCAGGGTTCTTAAACTAAACCCTGGGAACCTATCAGGACTATGTTACTTACATCATAAACAACAACTTTTGTTCTATGACTTTTTACAAAATGTAATTCATTTATCAAAAACACACTTTCAAGATTTCGTTGTTCTATCTAACACATTTCAACTCTTCGCTATACATACCTACGTCGCGCAAGCGCATCGAGAACCCCGCTCCCTTCCACTGTTATACTATCGCTTGCGACACGTAGACTTCGTAATGTTAATTAAGACGTTCAATTTAAACATTTATATTTTTGTATGAAAATCTGATGTACTACATACACCGTATGATGCGATTTCTTCTTGATTTTATTTATCTATATCTATACATATAAATAAGATTGGAGTGTTTGTTTGTAATATTGAAATTGCTGATTTTTACTACATGCATATGAATATATATACGGTACATACACCAAAATAACATTTTTTACAATTTTTGTCTGTCTGTCTGTTTGTCCGTGCTAATCTCTGAAATGGCTGGACTGATTTTGACGGGACTTTTTTTTGACAGGTAGCTGATGTAATAAGGAGTAACATAGGCTACTTTAATTTAGAAAAAATAAGTCCATGCGAACGAAATCGAGGGCACAGCTAGTTTTATTAATAAAAACCTATTTTCACAGGGTATCCGCCAGCTCCGCATGCACATGCTAACAGCTCGAGGGTTCAATGTCGTGGCAGTAGACTCGAGAGGCTCCAAACACAGGGGCCGAGCGTGGGAGGCAGCCATTAAAGGCAAGCTGGGCCAGATCGAGTTAGATGACCAAGTAAGTGGACCATTTTCTCAAATTATCTCACTCGTATGGCTTTTCACCAGCATGCCAAATGACATTTTTCACATTTTTAAGGTTTTTCGCCCGTGTGCGTACAAATGTGATATGTTACAGTACCTCTACCATGAGTTTAAAGCAATAGTATTTGTCGATACTCCATACCGACTACGTAAATATTTTGTATGGCAAATTTTACAGCGCCTCTAGCTCCTCTAGTCACTTACGGAACCAAAATTTGCCATACAAAATATTTACGTAGTCGGTATCGAGTATCGACAAATACTATTGCTTTAAACTCATGGTAGAAGTACATTACTCTTATGACTATAACAACATCGACATTCTTCACATTTGCAAGGTTTTTCGCCCGTGTGCGTTAGAATGTGATTTGTTCAAGTACTCTTACGACTAAAACAATGCTGAAAATCTACACATAAGGTTTTTCGCCAGTGTGCGTACGACTGATTTGTTAAAGTACTGTTATGGGATCTCTTCTCTTCTTTTCGCATAATATTCTTTTTCCTAATATACTTTGGCATAATTTGTTTTGCCATAATACTACCAATACTAATACTTTGCCAAATTTTTTGACATACAGTTTCTGTTGGCATAATTATCTTAAAGGCTAACCCCGCATGTCGTTGTCTCACCTTGTACGAGGTACGCGGTCGCCAAACCGCCATCCGTTCTGTGAGCATCGTGCCACGCGGCCATTTCTTTTTTGTTTGGTGGCAAAATCATCCCCGCTCTTAGGCGGAATGGGAGGTAGTGTCAGACTAAAACTCCACGCCGGTTCCTTCGTTGCCTTTCATACCGGGGACGTACTTTCCTTTTAGAAACAGATCCTTGTTCCCAGTAGGCTTCGACCTTCCTGGGCCCCTACCTTGCCACGTGGCCATGAGCACATTGAGTCAGATTTATTGTATTATTGTACTAAGTAATTAATTGACTTTGTTCTTTGAACAGGTTGAAGTATTACAATGGCTGGCGAAGGAGACCGGCTGCATAGACATGGAACGTGTAGCCATACACGGGTGGAGTTATGGTGAGTATTCATTCGTAAATCTATCTTCTCTTTTATATACACGGTTATTAGTAATACTAGCAACCTCTGAACATCATAAACAACTTTTGTTCTATGACTTTTAAAAATTTTTCTTGACTGGCCTGTTGGTCTAGTGGTTAGTGGCCCTGACTGCTATGCCGCAGGTCGTGGGTTCGATTCCCGCCTAGGACAAATGTTTATATGATGAGCATGATCATTTGTTCTGTGTCTGGGTGTAATTTATCTAAAATATGTATGTATTTAGAAATATATAAGTATGTTTATCAGTTGTCTAGTACCCATAACATAAGCTCTGCTTAGCTTGGGACTAGACGGCGTTGTGTGATAGTTGTGAAATATATATATTAAAAAAAAAAACATATTTAAGTTCATCAGATTTAGACACAAAATAAATATATTTAAATAGAACGTTCTAAATATTACGAAGTCTAAGCGAAGCAAGCGATAGTACAATAGCGGAGGGTAGCTGAACATGAACTTGACCTATTTGGTCGTGTACACGGAAATGGTGCGAATGCGGATGCTTGCTTACTTTACATTATTACGAGAACAGTGCGCAGTAGCCGTAAGTAGATACAGCAAAATACAGAGTTGAAATGTGTTAGATAGAACAACGAAATCTTAAAGGTTTGTTTTTGGTAAATGAATTATGTTTTGTAAAAAAGTCATAGAACAAAAGTTGTTGTTTATGATGTTAGTAATATAGTTCTGAAAGGTACTTAGTGTTTTACAAATAATCCTGTATATATTAAAGCGCCACTCACTGATTAATCACGAGTTCTCAGAAACTGTAACACTTACGAACTTAAAATTTGACAAGTAGATTCATTATAGAGTGTAGGCATCCGCTTAGAACGGATTTTCCGAAAATCACCCACTAAGAGGATGAAACAGGGGTCCAAAGTTTGTACGGAAAAATCCACTTTGATGCGGGCGAATCCGCCGGCAGAAGCTAGTAAATTATATAATAATGTTACGCCATGAAACTAACAAGTCATATCTCCACCGAAATCAACAGTAGCATCAAATATTAAAACGTTTTGCTGAATTGAAGTCTTTAGATTGCGCACTCCGACTCGCACTTGACCAGTTTTTTATTTATGACCCGACGAAGTGACAATTATAATTAAATACTCTTTGAGGGTGGCCTATGTGACCAATCACACGTGGCTGCGGTGCGGTGAAGAGCGAAGCGAAGCGGTCACGTTCAGTTTGTTTGATTTTTTTTTTCACGAACTCTTGCGGTGCTGTGGCTAAAACGGCGATTTCACGCGCACGTAGGACATAGCCGCCGCATTGCGTAGAATTCGTAGGAACTGTACCGGATCGCTTCGCAACCGCATTTACCCTTTGACCGCTTACGTCGGATTAATCCTACGAGTGTTTTCATTCGCTAGGGTCGTATGTTCGCGACTGGGTACTCCATCTCGTTTAGCTCTTCAATCTCCATAGGTGACAGAAGAGCTGATGAGATGGAGTATTTGGTCGTGGATGTGCGCCCCTGCTGGAAAATGTGTGTATTGGTCTGGTATCAAATCAAATCAAATCAAAAATATTTTATTTCACATAGGCCTACATGGGCACTTATAAAACATCAGAAGCTAGTGCACGGTTCGAAATTGGTCGTTTCCTATGGAGAAGAGCACCGGCAAGAAACTCCATGGTTACTTTTTTTTTAAAATGGTTGTTTTTACAATATTGAAAGATATTATTTAAGAACAATGTAGACCAGTCAAATATTGCACACAAAAGCACAATAAAATTTTTCTCAGTAAAAACAAAGTAAGTCGTAATAGGAAGTAGTCTAAGAGTTCGTGGAGTATACAGTGTTCACATTACAAAAAGAGGCTATATAAAAAATAAAGAAATCAGGAATAATATAATAATTACAAGCAGAAGAAGGAACACTATATCCGACAGAGGCGGTTAAAAGGATAAGGATGGGTTTAGGATAACCGTGCGTTTATCGTCAGCAACTTGCCTCCCATATTGAATAACCAGTTGAAATGTGGCATGGGTTCCTCCCAGGCGGTTACCTGTCGCTGCTGGCGCTGGCGACGCGGCCGGCCGTGTTCCGGCTGTGCGTGGCGGGCGCGCCCGTGACGTGCTGGCGCCTGTACGACACCGCCTACACGGAGCGCTACATGGGCGCCCCCGCGCGCGCGCCGCACGCCTACACGCGCGCCAGCGTGCTCGCGCACGCGCCATTCTTCCCTGATCAGTAAGTTATTGTACGACGAAACATTCAAGCGAAATAAACTCATTCCAACCCTGAGCAAACACATACGAGCCATGCGAGCGAAATGAGCTCATTCTCATATTGAACAAACATACATACGAGCCATGCGAGCAAAATGAGCTCATTCTCACACTGAACAAACACACATACGAGCTATGCAAGCGAAATGAGCTTATTTTCACACTGAACAAACATACATACGAGCCATGCAAGCGAAATGAGCTCATTCTCACACTGAACAAACATACATACGAGCTATGCAAGCGAAATGAGCTCATTCTCACAGAGCGAACACACAAACAAGTGAGCGAAACGAGCTCAATCTCACTCAAAGTTAACACACAAACAAGCCATGTAAGTGAAACCCTTTTACATGGCTTGCTTCACCGTTCTCTTCAAGCGAGCCTCTTCCGAATCAATATGACCTTTGCGGACCTTCAAACGAGCGAGCGAAGCGACCACCGTACAACTTCCTACAAAATCACTCCCGTTGCTTGCGTGTATTACTGGTTAACTATTAACAAGACAATAATCTTGCAGAGAAGGTAGACTACTGATAATCCACGGGCTGGCGGACGAGAACGTGCATTTCTGTCACACGGCGGCGCTCACGGCTGAGCTGGTGAGGCTCGGGAAGCCACATCGAGTACAGGTATGATTATATTAACTTATCACTTTTTCATCAGCAGCCGAACACGAGGGAACGGCCCTCACGCCCCAACCGCCCGGGATCCCGATCCCGATTTCCAGCCAGTGTAGTGCGGACGGCGAACAATGGGTAGTACGCCGTCCGATTATCGTCCGGACCGAGCCCAAGTCGTCGACGGCGTGTAGTGTTCCATGCACGCCTTAACCTTTCGAATATTGTAATTAGAGTTACAATAGATTGTCTTTCTAATTTTTAGAGAGAGCGTTCGCTTGAGGTTTCGTTTCTTTCTTTCTTTTCGATGTCAATTTTGTCAAGCAATCAGAAAAATAGAACCTGCAAGTTTACGACTTGTTCAAGACGTTGCCGCTGTAAGCGGTAGCTAAGCGCGAGGCGGCGAGCGGTGAGACCAAAGTATCAAAATGTTTAAAGCACGCTACTAGACGCTACTCATACCGCTCCACGCCCGCTTATTGATGCCGCCCCCCTCGCCCTTAATACCGAAGTCGAGACCAGCCCGTTAAGGCCCAAGCGCCCGAAAAGTGCCATAACACAGTGACTTTCTGAAGCCTAACTCCTCGGTAACGGCCAGGTTAATAAGTTTGAAAAAAATATATGTTTATTATAAATTCATGAATAACATTATCAAAATTTGATTTTTTCGTGCAATTAATACTTTTATTTAAAACAAATAAAAATTTTGAAATTTCGGAACTTTTCGCTACTCCTTCGAAACGGCTTGGACCTTTAGAAGCATTTTTACACATAAAAATTGGTGGTTAAATATCCTTCAAAGTGAACATTGCTTAGGTAAATCAATCAATATTTCGCAAGGAAAATGGATTTAAAGCGCTTTCCGGGCGCTGCTGGCCGCAAATAAATGCACAGATTAGCGTACTGCCGCCTAGGCGAGTGCGAGAGTTGCGTCCACATAATTTCGGTCAGATAGTTTAAGGGACTATAAGCCTTAAGTGGAAACAATAAAAATATCTTTGAATTGCAGGTGTACCCCGGCGAGAGACACTCGCTCCGCGCGATGCACGCAGCGAAGCACTACGAAGCGACGCTCATACACTTCCTACACGAGAACCTGTAACCGTAGCCACGATGTAAATGCAATACAATACACATTTGTACGGGGTTTGTATTATGCGAGAAATGCAAGAATTTTTTTTAAGAAAACAGTCGCTCGAAGTTAACACGCAGTTGCCACGCAGTTGCCCCGCAGTTGCGCCGCAGTTGACACGCAGTTGCCGCCGATGAAGATACTTTACTATATCGTTCGTTCAACTGCAAACAATAAAGCTCTTTTCCGATGAGTTAAAACGAATTTTGTTTTGCAAAATGAAATGTCCGAAAATCGACTACTGTGATTGTTTACACAGTGCGAGTTTGTTGTTAAGTGAGCTTGCTAGTGGATTGTTTAATGAATTTAATTCGATGTCCTAAATTGTATGGAAAAATGAAAGAATACTTTTTATAAAAGATTTTTTATTAGTCCAACGAGTGTTCTGGCGTCCTATTCGCTAGGGTCGTGAGTTTGAGACGAGTACGCCATCTCGTTTAACTCTTCCTTTGACGTGTTGGCTTTAGGCTCTCCGCATACGATGCAACTGATCAGTTGCCGTTGCAGACAAGAGGCAATCTTTTTTTTGTATTATTTCGACAAATGGTGCAGATATAGCAATTGAGCTGTGAGTTTTAGTGATTGAAAACAGTCTTTGATTTATCCACTAGTTGACAACACTAATTACCTGCGCCTAGCAATGGATGAAAAATATTCCATAGACGGTAACCACTTTCCATCAGGCTGTTTGTTAGACACTCACTGATATCATCACTGTTGGACATAGGTATCCTCAAGCGTCTCCATGACGACCGGCGAGCAATCCATGTGATTCCTGTGACCCTCACCAAGTCACCAGTCCACCGCGAGGGAGGCCGTACCAACGCTGAGCCTCTCGGAAACCTTTCGACCCCATCGACGATCTGTTCTGCAAGTGTCCTGCCCACTGCCACTTCTCCTTTTTAGCGTGTTGCAAAACTTATTAAACTCCATGCCTGACCCAGTATTTAGCCCCGAAAATGCCGTCCACTGATGCTGTCATTAGATCCCTACGTGAACAGGTTACAGGGCACGTTGTGTAGGATTGAAGGTGGGACATGGTCTGTGGAGAGACGCCGCACAAACGGCACTGCCTCTTACAATTGCCGCCACGGATCTTGAGCGCTGGCTTCAAGTTGCGCAGAAGTCATTTGGTCTTTTTAGTGGTGCGAAGTGAGATGCGGGGGCGGGGAGTTTCATTGATTGGCTCGCCGCGCCATCGCGTCGTAGACATCACTCATGATTCGCTCCCTGCGCTGCTGCATGTATGTAACAACGACGACGATTGGCTCGCCAATGTATGGAATGCGCAAAGCGATCCCCACTCTGACGCCGAGCGCTCAAGATCCGTTTTGGCAATTGTAAGTTGGCAATTTTTCGTGCTATGTCGATAACCTTGATTCTCCTGCGGATATCTTAATTTCTGATGTGATCATGTAAGAAAAGCAAACCTTGTTTCTTCTTCTTCCTGCCCTTATCCCATATTACTTGTACTCGTCGCAACACGTTTTTTTCTTCCATTCTGTCCTGTCACTCGTCACGCTATCACTAACTCCTTTTCTTTCATATCACTCCTCACACAATCCATCCATCTTTTCAAAAACCTTGCATACGAAGTATTATTTCATTTTGAATCAATGACCGACATCATTTCGCAATATTATGTAAAAAAAAATCAATGCAATTTGTGACACAGTAACGTAACACGCTTCACAACGTTTTATACGAATGTTGCGCCACTGTTGTGCGATTGTTGCGCCACAGTGGCGCGATTGTTGCTGTTTAGTTGCCAGATCAATGCAATACTTATTATTTACTAGTTTTTGTCCGTGACTTCGCTTCTATCAAGAAGATCTTATGAGAGACTACGAATTTACATTCGGGCAGCAATAAGAGGCCATCTAAATTATTTTACAACCCCTCCAGCATCATGAGCAGTAGTGGCACATTAGAAACAGCCCCAACTTACGAGTTGTAGGTCGCGGGTACGAACCCAGTCAGGCGTATTACTTTGTGTAATTTATTTCATCACCACTGCTCTCAAAACGGTAAAGGAAAACATCGCGAGGAAACCGGCATGTCTTAGAACCAAAAATTCGAAAACATCGCAATAATATCATTTATCTCTCATCGATACGCAGGCGGAGACACAGGCAAAACTAGTGAACTGTTATTCAATAAAATGCCTTATTTTTAAAGAAATTATCATAAATTATTTACGTTACTAAGTATTTCAGTTCGTTCTTCGTGCTAAGCAAGACATGTATTAATAAAAACTTATAGAAAACACTGAAATGAACGCCTCAATAATATACCATCTTATTTTTAGTGGGAAACCTGAAACACGAGTATTTTTATGTGAAGAATCTATGTACAAAATTTCAAAACTGTATTATAAAAAATCACAAAGTTATAAGCCAGTTAGGCTGCCATCAGACGGACTGCATCGCAGCAACCGCATGTAGTCCATATATCCAACTGCATGCAGTTTGAAAGTCGCGCAGTTGGCGCCACGCATCTAGCCCAGGAGCTTAGTGTGTGACTTGATCTTTAAGTGCCTCAAAATAAAGTTGACAATGTCAATGTGCTTTTGCTCTTTGTAATTAACTGCACACTGACTGTGTAACGATGGACAGCGTGCGTCGACACTACACGACTGTAGCCGACCGCGTAAAGTTGAAGGCACGACTGCATGCAGTTGATATTGACTTCACTCGATTGCAGCCGACCGCGTGCAGTTGATATCATGACTGCACGAAATCGAACGTACAACTGCATGCAGTTAAATATATCGACCGCACGCGGTCGCTGCGATGCAGTTCGTCTAAAGTCAGCCTTATGGTACCTGTACCCCTAGCCAAGTTTCTAATCTGCAATAGTTAACGCTTGTAGAAAGCTTCAAATGTACGGGAATGACGTCGTCTCAACGCTCAGTCACGTGGTCAGAACAAAAGAACTGGCGGCAAGATCAACTCGAAGCGTTCGGCGCAAGCGAAACGATTGTAACTTGGCTAGGGGGGCTGGTTAGCGACATAAATACATGGTCACCGGGCCACCAGGGCGACTGAGGGGTTGTTTTACTTCCGCGTCCTGCCGTGTCCCATTATGTACTTGAACTTCTTCGGTGGTGACCAACTTGTGACCTTTTGTAAATATTACAATCAGGGATGTAACGGAGGTAATTATATCGGAACCGAAGGCGGAGTCGGAGTTTTTAAATTTGATTTATCGGAGTCGGAACCGGAACCGGAGTCGGAACCGGAGGCGAAAGAGGGTCAGAAGTGGTGGCAGGAGAGAGATTTTTTATTTAAGGACAAACAAAACATTATTGGGTCAAATTTTTTTACATATTATTTTTTTAATTAAGTATAAAATAAAACACAAAGAAAAAAAAGTGGCAATTTTCCAACGAAACAACAGTCGACGCAGACCGCCCGCCACCGCTATGTTATGCTTCGACCTCCGATTAAAACCTCCGATTTAAAAGTATCGGAGCCGAAGTCGGAACCGAAGGTGTAATAATATCGGTAGTTCCGACTTAACGGAGTCGGAGTCGAAGCTCCGTAACATCCCTGATTACAAGTTGGACACCACCGACACTAAGTACAACACAGGTCATAACGGGTATTAGGTGCCAGCAAACAGCTGGGCGCAAGTACAAAACAACCCTCGCTGACCTGTAGCCTGATTCACGTAAAATCAAACAAGCCAAATATCGTTAAAGTCCTATCCAAAAGCGGTGTTCACGATCTATCGACTTATTTCCAGTTACATTAATAAGTATTCTACCAGGATAATGTAAAACAGATTTTTTTTTAAATCGACGAATTTCAAACGACTTTAAAATCGGTGTCGTTCAAACTCGATTGATGGATGTGAATACGGTAATGGTCTAAACGACTAAATCGCTACGATATCGTTACGGTTTTCATTACGTGAATCGGGCTACTGGACGGCCCGGTGATTATGTATTTTTGCTGACATAACAAGCCTATAACTTTATGATTTTTCATCTTAATTAATTCTTAATTCTTTATTGTAAACACAAAAACTTAACTTCAATACATTCATAATTGACAATTCATGTACAAAGGCGAGCTTAACTCAACAATGAGTTTTCTCCCAGCAAACCTTTGAGTGACAGAGAGAGAGAGATTTCATGATACAGTTATGAAATTTTATACACAGATTCTTTACATAAAACACTAAACACGTATTTCGGGTTTTGTATATAGTAAAACTGATTTTGTATATGATAACATACTCGCGAACGTAGTCGCTGATAAAGTGCTGTAATCTGAATATATGCAATAATGTTTAGGCGTTTATTTCGGCGTGTTCTTGTAGTGGAATCCCATATGAATACAGCTCATACACGCGAGCGGTATGTTGCCAACGGCGGAGGTGACTACAGCCATCGACATATAGTGATACAGTTTTTTGTTTCGATGATTAAATATCATCCAAATGACATCCCCCACCCTTGGGCGGACCGGGACATAGTGTCAGACTCTTACTGACTAAAAGACCCACCCCGTTCCTTCTAGCCTTCATACCGGGGCTCGAGCGCCCTTTCGGATAACCCTGGCCCCAGTAGGCTTCGACCCGGCTGGGTCCCTGCTGTTGCTGACAACACCTTGAGGCGCGCGGGAACAGTGCGCGCCGTCGACGACTTGAGCTTGGTCCGGACCGTTACCGGACGGCCGGACAGCGAGCTACCCATTGCTCGACCTTAAGGGTCAACTCACACCGAAAGAGCGGCGAAGGGCAGCGAAGCGGACCGCAGTTTCAGTTTCATATGAATTTTAACTTTATTATCATTACCATAATACTTATTATCGCATTTGAAACTCGAACGAGTCGCGCGGATGCCCGCGGCGCCGCAGGTTTTCCGGGGAATTCTCTCGTTCGTGTTTCTCATGCGATAATAAGTATTATAGAAATGAAAATAAAGTTAAAATTCATATGACACTGAAACTGCGCTGCCCTTCGCCGCTCTTTCGGTGTGAGTTGACCCTAAGAGGTTGCTTTTCCACTCGCCTACCGTTCAACATCGATCATGGCTTTAAATCATATTATACTTCATCTAACGCGATGTTTGATGAAAAGGGAACTCCGTGATTCAATCGAATATTTTACAAAATCCGTAATTGATTTAGAAAAAAGTCGTCATTTAGAATCTTGATAAAATTTGCAAGGCTTCTATTGTTTTACTTTCTTCGACTTTTTGAGTAAATTATGAAGTTCCAAAGTTCATGGAAAGTAGCTGATTTTCAGAGGTCTTTACTGGATTAGTTTTACACAATTTTTTCAATAGAAGCCTAGATAATATCCACAAGATACTGTGTTTCCAAAATATCTAATGAAAAATGTGTAATGACGCCATAATCGCGTAAGAGTGTAGTAGAACAAACAGTGAAAATGTATGTCGAGTTGCATGCCCTTAACAGTTGTCGCCGACGTGACCACGGCTACTACTTCCGCCTGTAACATGCCACTCGTGTGTATAAACCAGTTAATAATAATTCTAATGTCTGTCTGCCTGCCCTCCCCCACAAGCTAGCAGTAAGGAACGCTTCATCCTCAGTCAATGAGGACGTAGGTAGCCTAGCATTAATATTACGTTAGATAGTTATGTGTTAGCAAATGTATTACGACATGTAAATATTTTTTAATATTAATAAAAATATATGTTTTTAAAAATCTATGTTTTGTTTTTTTTGTAACTCCTTTCAGTATGCTTGATCCTATTTCTGATTTAGAGGTACAATTGCCAAAACGGATCTTGAGCGCTCGGCGTCAGAGTGGGGATCGCTTTGCGCATTCCATACATTGGCGAGCCAATCGTCGTCGTTGTTAGATGCATGCAGCAAGGCAGTGAACGAATCATGAGCGCCCCCGCGTCTCACTTCGCAGCGCTTAAGAGACCGAATATTTGATTTCTGCGCAACTTGAAGCCAGTGCTCAAGATCCGTGCCGGCAATTGTAAGTGTCCCCGAACACAGGCCACAGAAAAGCCACTTATTGCTTCTTTTTGTGGCGGCCATTTCTTGCGGGCCGTGTACGGCGGTACCATCACAAAAAAAAGCTAGAAGCCGCTTGTAGCTTCTCCGGCCACAAGCTGTTACGATTCAGCTTTTTGTTGTAGCCGTTTCTAGCTTCTTTTTGTAAAGTAAAGAAAGATATAAAAAGTGTTTATTTACGTCAAACATGGCGCATACCTTAAAATAAATAAAAATATCAACTAAAGTAGCACGTAAGTAAGATATGCGTCACATCCGCGCAAAACGGCCAGCGCTCAGCAAAATGCTGGGGCTCATGTAAGACAGAGCCACAGCGCTGATATTCAGCACCAGCCATCGTCGACGGAGAGACGCTGATCGGTCAGCAAGGATTTGATGATGATTTTTTTTTTTGGATTTTGTGGCCTCTTCTAGCTTTTTTTTGTTGCTCGTGTGCGGGACACAAGAATCGTCCCAGTGTTTTTTTTTTCGGCGGGTGAAAAAGCCCACTCAAACTCACACTCCCGCCCTTGGGCGGAGCGGGAGATAGTGTCAGACTTTTTCTGAGTGAAAAACCGACCCCGTTCCTTCAATGCCTTTCATACCGGAACGCGGGGCCAAGCCTTCCTATCAGAAGCAGATCCTTGACCCCAGTAGGCTTCGATCCTACTGCGCTCCGCTTCGCTGCCCTTCGCCGCTCTTTCGGTGTGAGTTGACCCTTATACTATAGAACTCAATTTGTAAATCCTAACTAATATTATAAATGTGAAAGTGTGATTGTTTGGATGTTTGTTAACGCAAAAACGGCTGAACGGATTTGGATGAAATTTGGCATGCATATAGCCTTTGACATGGAAAAGAACATAGGCTACTTTTAATCCCGGAAAAACACCTTATTCCTACGGGAAAACACGTTTAGAGTGCAATAACCGAAGTACTTTCACCCCAGCGTTGCATCTCCACGCGCATATCGTGCATGTGTGCAAGGACTGTTGCCTCCAGATCCCACGGTGGTAGGCCAGCCAGAAGGCTCGCCGCTTCGCGGGAAATCGTGTGGTATCCCCGCACCATCCGCATTGCTATGACACTCTGGCAGGCATTCAGCATAGTCGCCGATCGCTTTTTCAGCGACGGCGCCCACACCGGCGCCCCGTAGAGGGCCATGGACAGAACGATCTCCGCGTAGACCCTCCGGCAGGAGGCATCTGGACCCCCAAGGTTGGGCAGGAGCCACTTGAGCGCAGCCTCAGTCCGGTTGAGTTTAACCTTCAAGATTTCGTTGTTCTATCTAACACATTTCAACTCTGTATTTTGCCATACGCCCCGCCCGCCCGATCTCCGCTCCCCTCCACTTTTGTACTATCGCTTGCTTCGCATAGACTTCGTAATATTTAGAACTTTTAATTTAAATATATTGTTTTTATATGAGAATCTGATGAACTAAAATATGATAAATTTTTAAAAGTCGTAGAACAAAAGTTGTTATTTTTGATTTTAGTAACATATTCCTTTTTATGGTGGAAAAAAATCATCCAATGACAACCCCCGCTCTTGGGCAGATCGGGAGATAGTGTCAGACTCTTACTGACTAAAAGACCCATCCCGTTCCTTCTAGCCTTCATACCGGGGCTCGAGCTCCCTTTCGGATAACCCTAACCCAAGTAGGCTTCGACCCGGCTGGGTCCCTGCTTTTGCTGACAACTCCTTGAGGCGAGTGGGAACAGTGCGCTCCGTCGACGACTTGGGCTTGGTCCGGACAGTTACCGGACGGCCGGTAACTACCCATTGCTCACTGTCCGCAAGCCCGCGCAGTAACATAGTCCTGAGAGGTTGCCAAATATGTTTTACAAATTTTAATAACCCTGGGTAGTGAGCTGGTTATCTTAGTTATATTTGTGCAAGAACAGTTTAGAACAGATCCATCAGTCTTGTTCATAAATATTACTATCTTACACGTTATCAGTGACAGTAAGGTTACGAGACCAATGAGATTGGATGACCCATTTCTCTCACTTGAGTTGATAGTGAAGGAACATATTAACATACCACTCCTTTTTAAAAGCTTAAATAACACGCTTTTTAGGGTTCCGTAGCCAAATGGCAAAAAACGGATCCCTTATAGATTCGTCATGTCTGTCTGTCTGTCTGTCCGTCCGTATGTCACAGCCACTTTTTTCCGAAACTATAAGTGCTATACTGTTGAAACTTTGTAAGTAGATGTATGTGAACCGCATTAAGATTTTCAAACAAAAATAGAAAAAAAGCAATACATTTTGGAGGTCCCTATAATTAGAACTGAAAATAAAATAAAAAAATCATCAAACCCATACGTGTGGGGTATCTATGGATAGGTCTTCAAAAATGATACTGAGGTTTCTAATATATTTTTTTTCTAAACTGAATAGTTTGCCCGAGAGATACTTCCAAAGTGGTAAAATGTGTCCCCCCCCCCCTCTAACTTCTAAAAAATAAGAGAATGATAAAACTAAAAAAAATATATGATTTACATTACTATAAAAACTGCCAACGAAAATTGGTTTGAACGAAATCTAGTAAGTAGTTTTTTTTTACATTAATATTAAAACATCGATCAAAGTTACAACACATTACAAGAACTTTTATATTATGTTACTAGCTGCTACGAAACCCTTCATGGGCGAGTCCGACTCGCACTTGGCCGGTTTTTTTATTAAACCAGTGCTTGACTGCGATCCCACCTGATGGTAAGCAGTGATGTAATCTTTTATAGTGAGGCGCACTAGTTTATTAAGAGCCTATTCATTCTTGTTTTATACACTTAGTAGGATTTATGTACCTAACGGCCCCGACTTACGAGTTGTAGGTTACGGGTTCAAACCCATCCAGGCGTATTACTTTGTGTAATTGATTTCATCACCACTGCTCTCAAAACGGTGAAGGAAAACATCGTGAGGAAACCGGCATATCCTAGAACCAAAAATTCGAAGACATTTGACATTCACCAACTCGCACTGGGCTCGGCTGATGGATTACGGCCCATTCCCTCTCCTAGAGAGGAGGCCTGAGTCCCAGCTGTGGGAACATTATAAGGCCGACTATGACCCACCTAAAAAACATACAATTATCTGGGGGTTACCTTTGCGTTGACTTAACTCGAAGTAGCTATAGGTATATATAAAATGACGTCATTGGACTGAGGTAGTTTACCTACATACATTATATACAAAACTAATTAAGTACGTACAAAAATAGCAATTGTCTCATTATTTTCTGAGAAATACATACTTACATAGAAGAATATATATTTGCACTAGTAGGTAATTGCTGTATGAAAACTTTACTTATAATCTAAGCTCGGCTTAAGCACGTAATTGTATACCTATCTACATTAGTGGTTCCAAATTTGTGGGCTGCAGACTGTTGGTGCTCCATATTCATCATCATCATTTCAGTCGAATATATTTCCGCACTAGTGCGAAAAACAGTAAAGTACGTGCCTAAGAGCTATAGTTCACTGAGACATCGCCGCTACCAACAAAATGTATACAGCTCTATAGAGAGTTACTCACCTGGTGTCCGTTTGGTTGCGCAACCAATTTGGTGGCGCGACCAGCTCGGACGTGTGGCGACTCTGGTGTCTGTATGGTGTTTAGTTTGATGGCTTTGGGCTATATTTTACCAAAACACCATGGCAGCGCAATTGGTCGCGCCGCTTTGCTGACGTGTGAATCCAAAACACTGTATCTCAGAAATAGCTTTTTTGCGAAAATGGCATTTAAAACTTTTTTGCTTTTTGGAATATTTATGTAATAGTAGGGCTATGCTCGGGGTTTCCTTGCGTGATCGAATAAAAAATGAGGATATCCGCATGAAAACTAAGGTTGCCGACATAGCTCAAAGAATTGCCAAACTTAAGTAGCAATGGGCAGGGCACATTGCTCGCAGAACAGATGGCCGTTGGGGCCGAAAGGTTTTGGAGTGGCGACCGCGTACTGGAAGACGCAGTGTTTGAAGGCCTCCTACAAGATGGACCGATGACCTGGTGAAGGTGGCAGGAAACCGATGGATGCGGGACGCACAGGAACGTTCGATGTGGCGACGCTTGGGGGAGGCCTATGTCCAACAGTGGACGTGTATCGGCTGAAATGATGATGATGATGATGTAATAGTACCATAAAACATAGTGCTATATCATGTGTGAGGTACCAAATGAAAAGTATTTTTACGTTCTATGCAGCCATGTACATTTTACAAACATACTAGCCGTAAAATTAGAATTAATTAAATTAGTAACTAAAATATAGTGTTTTACATGTGCTTATTTATCTACTTCTACGTATTGTTACGTACGTGGGTAATCAAATGCCGATTTACTGACGAGAGAACTTTATTTACCACAACTAGAGTACCGTTACACTATCGCTTTAGTCGTTAAGTAAAATCACTTCAAGTACTAGGGTAGTTCGCTCTTGATCGCAGTCGAAATCACAACTGACTCGCTTCCGGCCGGGGGCCCGTATTTATATGCGGAGCCAAGAAAATTCTAGATACCGACGTCCCCGGATCTATCCAGAATTCCAGAACAATTGAATCGCTTCTCGAAGTCATAAATCATTTTTATTTCTCGTAATAATAAGAGTCACGTTCATGCGAATTTCGACTCTATTGTTAACGTCGGAGAGTACAATTTCCCTTATCGGTTAGATATATGCCTACTACTACGTGTAGGTATGTTGTGGATGTTTCGAGATTTTTCCAAGTCTGTCTAAGCACAACTACTCTAGACCTTTCGAACAGCAATGCGTTTTAATTATTACGTGCCACTCGTTATTTTTTCGGAGATATGGCGTGTTCACGTTTAGTGGCGTAACAGTATTATAAAATGAAAAACAATAATATGGGTAGGTATATGTATCTGCCTTTTTTTTACGATGGGAAATATCATCTTATGACAACCCCCGCTCTTGGGCGGAGCGGGAGATAGTGTCAGACTCTTACTGGCTAAAAAACCCATCACGTTCCTTCAAGCCTTCATACCGGGGCTCGAGCGCCCTTTCGGATAACCCTGGCCCCAGTAGGCTTCGACCCGGCTGGGCCCCTGCTGTTGCTGACAACTCCTTGAGGCGCGCGGGAACAGCGCGCGCCGTCGACGACTTAGGCTTGGTCTGGACTGTTACCAGACGGCCGGACAGCGAGCTACCCATTGCTCACTGTCCGCAAGCCCACGCCTAAGGTGGCTGGAAATCGGGATCGGAATCCCGGCGGCGGCGGCGAGAGCGCCGTTGCCTGATGCGGTCGGCCTCCTCCTTAGCGAGCATTACTGCTTCGCAGAAGTCGGCGACCGCCTGCCACTCCTCCTCGCTCTGGACCATGGCCTCGACCAAGGCCCGGATATGTATCTGCCTCGAAATAGTCTAATGAGCCCTAAGCAAAACACTGTAACTCGAGTTACAGTGTATTGGATTTGCACGTCAGCATGTTGTCTCGGAGCCCTAAGGGTGTTTTTTATATCGTGCGATTATGATACGGGATTCATACGCGTAACCCTCAGAAATGTCTATTTCATACAAGTATGTAATGTAACTCGTGGAAAACGTACGCGGGACGTGCTTTTTTTTGCATTTTGAAATTTTCTGCATGCGCGACAAAGACATTAAATATTTATGTACTACTAAATGTGGGACAATCCCGCATTCGTGATGAAATTAAAAAGTAGGTGCGGGCACAAAATAGATAGGTACAGAAGACAATCTCATGTATGTACTTCACTTTTTAGGGTTCCGTAGTCAACTAGGAACCCTTATAGTTTCGCCATGTCTGTCTGTCTGTCCGTCCTCGCTTAATCTCTGGGACCGTTAGCACTAGAAAGCTAAAATTTGGTACCAATATGTATATCAATCACGCCGACAAAGTGGTAAAATAAAAATTGGAAAAAAATGTTTTATTAGGGTAGCCCCCCTATATGTAAAGTAGGAAGTGATTTTTTTAAAATTTCAACCCTAACGTGTGATATATTGTTGAATAGGTATTTAAAAATGAATAGCGGTTTACTAAAATAATTTTTTTTTAATGTCAATAATTTCGGAAATAATCGCAAAAAAACAATGTGTCCCCCCCCTCTAACTTTTGAACCATAAGTTTAGAAAATATGAAAAAAATCTCAAAAGTAGAACTTTATAAGGACTTTCTAGGAAAATTATTTTGAACTTGATGGAAAGAACAGTTTTTGTACAAAAAAAAACAAAAAGGTTGTATAAAATAATTTCTGGACTAAGTTTGTAGTATAATCGTATATGCAAGCATTTTTTTAAACTCATTAGTGGGTACACTTATTTTGACGGACGGGAAACTACGGAACCCTACACTGAGCGTGGCCCGACACGCTCTTGGCCGGTTTTTTATACGTACGCTCGGTGAACGCACACTAATGAGCCATCAATTTTTATGTGTAAAAATGTTTCTAAAGATCCAAGCCGTTTCGAAGGAGTAGGGAAAAGATGCGAAATTGCTAAATATTTTTTTTAGACAAAAGTATTACCTAGGGCTTCAGAAAGTCACTGTTTTATGGCAATTTTCGGGTGCTTGGGCCTTAACACTTAAAACCTAGATCACCTTAGGAACAACAGCATAATGTCATTTTAAAAAGTCACATTGGTGAGACCGCCACACCTATTTAATAATAAAAAAAAAACAAATCACAATAAAAAACAATCACATCGACTACAAGTCGATGCGATTGTCTTTTTTCATTTTGATTGCTAATTTTTACCCGCGTCTTCGGTACCGCGGCCTATCCATATTTATCTTCTACTAGTTGTGCCGTGTGAACCTACGTCGCTGCTCCTACTGGGCTCCTCCTCAATAAATGGGCTATCCCAACTAAAATAATTTTTCAATCCAAACCTGTAGTTCTTGAGAAAAGCGTGTTCAAACAAACAAACAACCTCTTCAGCTCTATAATCTAAAAAAAGATATAAAAATCCCGTGTCACAGTGTATGATATTGAAGTTCTCCGAAATTGGTCGACCAATATTATGATTTGTTGGTGTCAAGGAAAAAAATACTCTATATCTATACCTAATATTTGGTAGGTCTGAAAATAGGTAGAGTATTTTTATATTGAAAATAGGTACCTACCCTCGATTTTTTTCCTTGACAATAATTTATTTATTAGAATAACGTTTGCCGAGTCTAATTTTCCCCCCTTTATTTAATTGAACCAATATCTATGATTAACCTTTCAATCATGGAAATTACAGACACAATAGAAAGACAATAGGTGCGCGAACGCCGGCGTTCCCGCATCTATTGTCTTAGGGTACTATTGTGTCTCAAATTGACGGTATCTGAAAGGTTAAGAAGTTTCTGGAAAGACAACACAGCGCCTTCTCCATTCGGGAGGTTCCTGCACCGGATTCGTGTGTTTTCCGCACGCCCAGTTGTCACCATTGTGTGGACCGCCTGGACGACACGGTCACATGCTCCACATACGGTAGAGGTGTGCCCCGCTTGGGCAAAGCACCGCCGTGTCCACGTGGGGGCGATCGACGGCCAACGATCTCTCGCACCGCTCCTTGATACAGGCTATGGTCCGAAGCGAGGTGGAGTGGCAGGCAGTCATTTATTTCTGCGAAGCAGTAATGCTAGCAATGGAACGGACGCGCGTGGGAACGGCCTTCGCGCCCCAACCGCTGGGATCCCGATCAAATCGTCGACACAGCGTAGTATTCCACGAATTTTTCGTTCTAAGACATGCGGAATGTTTTCCTTCACCGTTTTGAGAGCAGTGGTGATGAAATAAATTACACAAATTAATGTGCCTGGCTGGGTTTGGACCCGCGACCTACCTACCGCCAAGGTCGGTTTATACATGTCGGGGCCCCTAGGCAATGCAACTCTCGGGCCCCCCCTACCCTCTTCTAACTTCTTAATTTTTTTTATTTCTAACACAAATTTATTCATAATTACGTTGTTTTTAGGTTTCCGTAGTCAACTGCATGGTTTCACCAAATCTGTGTCTGTCCGTCCGTCCGAGGATAATCTCAGTGATTGTTAGCTAGAAAGCTTGCTAATGAAAGATTGTATTTTATTAAACTCCATCTGTTGACAGCTTTTCGAATAATCCAATGCTAGGATTGCTAGTTAAATGGCATGTCATCGAAAATTCATTTTTTTTTACAATTACATAGTCTATTTTTTTTCCTGAAGCGCGGGGCCCTAGAACCGGGCGGGGCTCCAAGGCAGTTGCCTACATTGCCTCATGGATAAAACGGCCCTGCCTACCGCTACCACTGCTGTTATGCATTATACGAAGATAAAAGTATGTTACTGTGTGTAAAATCACAGATCAATATACAACGCAAGGTAATCACTTTATGAGGAAAACGACACAACCAGTTTTATCTGTTTATTTTGTATCATGAGGCAATTCGACATACTTGGCTTACGTTAGCACAGCGTGCGTAACCTTGCTGAATGTATTCGGCATCATGATGAGATGACACTAATAAGAGAGGCGAAAGTTCGTATGTTTTTAGGGTTCTACATATACCTGAAAAGGAAAAAAGGAACCTTATAGCAGCGGTTCTCAAGCTTTTTTCCAACGGCACCCTATTGGAAGGCAAAATATTTGACGAAGCCCTTAAATAAAAAAAAAGTTTACGGGCAATGTTTACTTTGAATGAGTTACAGTAAAATCATTGCTTTTAATTTTTTAACAATTAAACAAAAATTTAAATATTGAGACCCTACCACGACCTCATAAGGCGATCCATTTGACGACCTAAAGAGATGAGGTATAACTCTTTATCTCGCTTACAATCTTGTAATTTTAACACGTCTTGGCAAGACCCCTGATCTTTATACCTTCTTTCACATTATAATTTGTATTCACACGGGGCCCCGAAAGAGGCTTTGTGAAGCCCTGGGGTCCCGCGGAGCACACTTTGAGTATGGCTGCCCTATAGGATCCCTTTGTTGTCCGTCCGTCTATCTGTCTGTCTGTCTGTCAAGACCTTTATACCTTTAACGCGTGAAGGTATCGAGTTGAAATTAAAACTATATACTCAAGTTTGCGGTCCCTTCATGCTGTGAAAAAATCAAACTTCTAAGTTAACGAATGAAAAAGGTACGGCCGTTTATGTCGCAAACAATCGTATATTTTGATACTCTCAAAGATCGAAATTCAGGTACTTCCCGTTGACCCAGTAGCCTGAAATTTGGCACAAAGCAAGATCTCATAGCACAGATATAGTAATAAATCTGAAACAGTAAATTTGTTATTACCTTCACCCCAAAAAAAAAAATGCAATTCGGAAAAATCTTCGAGACTCCATTCGGGAATTGTAGTTTGCACGGAACCCTCATTGCGCGAGTCCGACTCGCACTTGCCCAGTTATTTTTTGTATTAGTGTGTGTATGTTTGTTACTTCTTTACGTTCATAATGGTTGAACAAGTTACTGACAAGTTCGGACACAGTGTCCGAATCGTCACATAATATTGTCAATAATTTTTCACTGACGATTCGGACACCGTCAAAACTGAAGCACAGTACAGTTAGATAATAAAAAGTCTTAAAATCGCCTTAAATCCAGCCTTAAATGTTTGTAGTTTTGCTAACGCTTTATATACTTTACCCCATATTTATTTACTTATGTACGAATAAACACTTAAAAATTAAAAAAAAACAAATACAGATAAAAGAGCACAAAGGTACTGCTTATTATTACTGCGTATAATATATTTTAAAACTTTTTATTTAACTGTTCTAAACAGTGTGTCCGAATTGACAGTGAATAATTATACAATAGTGGGATATAGTAACTAGTATTTTACAATAGTGGGATATAGTAACTAGTATTTTGAATATGTATTTTTGTTCATATGCCTAATTAATAATATTATTGTGAAATGACTGCACCAAATCTGTCTTCTTTTCTTTCAGTTCATCATAACTTTATCTGTAAGAGATTGCCCGTGCTATAAACCCTCCCATTAAACATTTAGTTTTTGCAAATGTTTATGCTTTCCGCATCATAATGTGTACAATAAAGTATATAATTATAAAAAGCCCATAATTATTACATTAAACCCAAAGTGAACGCGTTCGCTCTCTCATTGCACAAAATAGATAGGTACAGAAGTCAATCTACATACAAAGCGCGCTCGAGCAACGCACACATAGACACCGATCACAGACACGATGTCTTGGTCGCGTCTCGGACCTCTCGTCGAACAGTTCCGGCTCAAATTCTTTATTGTGCGTCTACCGAGCGTAGGTATAAAAAGTGAAGTACAAACATGAGATTGTCTTCTCTACCTATCTATTTTGTGTTCATTGTCTTTCTTTTGTGTATCTAATTATGGTACTCGAAAGGTCAAAGGGGTGACCAGACGGTTGCAATCTAGCGATCCAATCAAAGTGACCTTAGTTTATGTGTTGCGTTGCGGTTAGATGGATGAATCCACGCGCCAACACGTTCAGTGATTGGTAAACCGCTCCTCCCAATCAAGGATGTTATTTATTTACAATTTACTTATACAACATTACAGTCTAAACTAATGCGTTGTACAGAAACAAGAAAAAAAGATAGAAGAAAATAAAAAAAGAGAGAAGAAAACATATCATGTAATGTTGAAGGTTGATTTCAACTGCTGTCTACACGGATTGAAACTAGCAAGGTCATCTTGGTCGGGACGTTGATTTGCCCCTTTATTTGATGATTTCCCACCTCAAATAAAAAAAAAAAACATCTCAATAGGTTTTTTTTGCACAACCTTGCAAGTCCTACCAGTTTTCCTTCACGCAACGTAAGCTAAACATGTCTATCATTATTTCTTATTCAATCGAACGCATATCATGTCAGTCGCCTCGGAGATGTCATTAAGAGTAGACATCACTAAACTTAAACGTTTTAATTAAAATCATATTGATAATAAACAAATGACCTTTAGAATTTGACGGTACAAAAGTGTTCTTTTTTAGTTTTTATTTTAAAGTGCTGTGATTTTTATAAAAAGGTAAGAAGTGACCTTTGCTACTTTTGTTGTGTATTTTTTTTTGTTGGTCTCGGTAATTTACTGACGTGTTTTATTGTGAATTTAGATATACGTAGATTGTTAAAGATAATTAGTTTATAATGACGATTGTGGTCAGTGCGGCTAGAGTTTATTTTGATTTGAAAATACTGTTTTATTGTCAGAGAGAGGTTGTACTGATTTTGAACTTATTTGAGAAAAAGAACACAATGTTTTTTTTTTAATTATTGCCAACATGACCAGCCAGGGTAAAAATCAAAACATGACATACTAGCTTCTGCCCGCGGCTTCGCCTGCAAAAAAAAAATCAAAAATATTTTATTTCACATAGGCCTACATTGGCACTTATAAAACGTCAGAAGCTAGTGCACGGTTCCAAATTGGTCGTTTCTTATGGAGAAAAACCGGCAAGAAACTCCATGGCCTCCTGCGTACATAAAACATAGCCTGTGGCCACTTAGGAATAAAGCAGCTTGGTAACGATGAAAAAAATTTAGCAATCGGACTTTATTAGTGTAGGTAAACTAGTTGGCTCGATAAAAAGAAAAACAAAAATCTTTAAAACTTAACATTTTAAACGTGTAGATATATTTACGAGATTACGTCACCGATATATGAGAGTTACATAAAATAATAATAAAGCTTGTTTTTTAAAAAGGTCTGGCAAAAACCAGACATCTTTAATAGTTATTATGTTTTCTAGACTATTAAAAAGAGGTTATGTTTGATTTTTTGTTTGTAGGAGGTATCTCTGAAAGTAGGTATTGGTCCGATGGCTAATTTTTTTTTCAGCGATATACAGCTGCTTTATTCTTGAATGACATTGACTATATTTTATATGTACCAGCGAAGCTGCGGGCAAAAGTTATTATTATTATAGTTAACCCAATTGTCCCACTGCTGGGCAAAGGCCTCAACTCCATTCAACAATCATGGTTTATCGTTTTCTCATTCCAATTCTTAAAAAAACTAGCTTTTGCCCTGGATAAGCCATCCAGGGCAAAAGCTAGTTTTTTTTTTTTAATCGGTGTCACGGGGTTGCAAAGTCCATATTGACCCGAGCGGTCCAGTACCTACAAAACACTAAATGTATGCAACCGGCACCTAAGTGGTAGGTCAAAAACTTAATAAAAAAAAGACGTGAAGACGTGTGGCACTCGGGGACTGCCGCGGTAAAGCTATTGCATAGCATTTTTTATCAACTTATGCAATTATAATTATTTATTTATTTTATTTATGCAGTATTTTTTTTCTTTTTTAAAGTTACACTTTTTGAGCGTGGTGACTTGACCGATAAGAAAACAAATGAGTGGGGGGTGTTAGATTATTTTCGTTACGGAATTTCTGGATTCGGTCTCCACGCTCAAGGCCCGCGATAGATGTTTAGTGTCAAGAGGTCATGGTCTTTGGATTATGTTAATACTGTTTGATTTACATCTATTCTAGACAGTATTAACACAATATAGATAGGTACCAATAATAGTGACTTTCGACAAAATTTTACTGTGGTTATGGACCCAACATGTGATGCGCGAACTTGAACACGTGACAGTTGGGTAAAAAAGGTCAAAAAAAAAAAAAATTGTCTGCCTGACAAAAGTCACCAGTGCGCGCTATGTGTTATTGGTTTTTACGTAGGAATTTACTAACCTACCCTCTTTTTGAGGGTGATATTTTTTTGAAGCTATAAACTAGTACATGACTGTGATCCCACCTGATGGTATACGGTGATGCAATCGTTGATGGTGAGGCGCACTAGTTTATTAAGAGCCTATTCACTCTAACCTTGAAGATACCTAAATTATAATCAGACGGGAAGACCGCAGCAGGCAAATTGATCTAGTTCTTCAATGTACGCGGTATAAACGACGAGGCGAAACGCTTAGGTGGGACCGTAGAGGTGACAATAACGTAAGGGTGGATATTACGTACGTCGGGTTGTCCAATAGCAGAAAGATGATAGCGGAATCAAGTCATATAAGCCATAGCGTGCACTGGTGACTTTGTTACCGTGATTTTTGACAAAAAAGCTACCGTGCGTACGTCGTCACCAAGTGCGCGCACTACATGGTCGGTTCTTAAAACCGACTACGTAGTGCGCGCGCTACATGGTCGTTATTAAGAACCGACCATGTAGTGCGCGCACTTGGTGACGTGACCGTTGGGTAAAAATAATTAAAAAAAATATTGTCTAATACCTGAAAATGCATCCTGTAAAATACCCAAAAGCTGGCTACCCTACGCCTGTACTCCAGACTTTTTAGATTGGTGTTAACCAAATCTGGATCACCAATTAGCTTCTCACGCCTTTCCATTGAGTTCAAAGCTGCCAGATGGTATAAATCATCAAAGAACTTCTTCAGCTCTGAGAGGGGCCAGAGGGAATGTCAGACTATTACTGACTAAAAACACTATGTTTCTAGTTGCCTTCCACATTCCTGGGCCGCGGTGACTTTTTTTGGCCAGTCTTGTCAAGGGATACCGTGTTGTCCGGCTACTGAAAGAAAGAAAGAAAGAGAAGCATTACAAAAACGGAAACACCTTAAAATGAAACACATGGTACATTGAGTAATGCCAAAAAATCCTCAGCTCAGCATAGTGCCATATGGTAACACAAGGCTACCACCTGACGCTGATTTTCAGCTGCAGCCCTTGGGTGCCATATGCTCGAACAGAAAATATTTATTAATAACTAAAAAAAAAATGTGCTTAGACTAGCTAAAAGAAAAATTTGCGATGTATATTTATAAAAATAGTCCAAAAAAGATCTATGTGCCCATTTAAAACAGGAAATGCTTACTGGTTTGTGAAGGTCTGATAGGCAATCACTCCATGTGCCATGGACAGCGTGTAGAGCGCTCAAAGAGATATCGGCAAACCGTAGGAGCCCAGCAGGGCCGATGTCCGCAATGGCCGAGAAGATTTTCTGAAAAGGAAACCCGTGATCCTAGAATGCAAAGGGCAACTGAAGGACACAGATGCGCGGAGGCACGGGCTTGCGGACGACGAGCAATGTGTCGATCACAGTCCAGTAGCTGAAGAAACACAACTGGTTTTATTCAATAAAAATCTGACACGCCCTCTCGCCTCACCCAGAAATGGAAAAGTTATTTTATGATAGACAGCCACATTCAAAACCAGTTCGCCTTTATAATACAAATTTAATGACTTTAAAAACTCGTTTCTACGTATTTTAGATAATAACTAAAGATGTGCTGTGATTGTGTGTTTAAATCAAGTTTTTTTACCATACTTTGTTATAAGTTGAAGGGGAAAAACTAAATTTTATGACGTAGAGCTACGTGGTATGATATTGATGACTTACTAAGAGGCATACTGTTTCAAGTTAGTGGGTTGCCGCGGAATTGCGGACGGCGAGCAATGGGTAGCTCGCCGGACCAAGCCCAAGTCATCGGCGGCGCGTAGTGTTCCATGCGCGTCTCAAGGAGATGTCAGCAAACCGTAGCGACCCAGCAGGGTCATGGGTTCGCTTCTGAAAGAATAACCCGGCCTTAGAATAAAAGGCACTGAAGAAACTAGGAGTGGTTTTTAGTCAGTAGAAGTCTGACAAAAAAGGGCGGGAGATAACATTGGATGATTTCCCACCTATAAAAAAACCGGCCAAGTGCAAGTTGGTCTCGCCCGTGGAGGGTTCCGTAGCAGCAAGTAACATAATCTTGTACTTCTTTGTAACCTTGATCGATGTTTTAATAATAGTGTTTTTTTTTTTAGATTTATGACATATTAAAAAAAAAAACTACTTACTAGATCTCGTTCAAACCAATTTTCGTTGGTAGTTTACATGGTAATGTACATCATATATTTTTTTTAGTTTTACCATTCTCTTATTTTAGAAATTATAGGGGAGGGGACACGCATTTTACCACTTTGGAAGTTTCTCTCGCAGAAAGAAACTATTCAAGTTAGAAAAAAATGATATTAGAAACCTCAATATCATTTTTGAAAACCTATCCATACATACCCCACCGGAGAAAAAATTTTTTTAGAGTTTCTGTTCTAAGTATGGGACCCCCAAAATTTATTGCTTTTTTTCTATTTTTGTGTGAAAATATTAATGCGGTACACAGAATACATCTACTTACTAAATTTCCACGGTATAGCTCTTATAGTTTCGGAAAAAAGTGGCTGTGGACATACGGACGGACAGACAGACAGACAGACACACATGACGAATGTATAAGGGTTCCGTTTTTTTGCCATTTGGCTACGGAACCCTAAAAAGTTAATGGTTTATAAATTTAATCAAACTGTGATACTCTCCAGGTCAGCCACCTAAAAACGCTTACAGCTTTTGTACCAGTGACCAAAAAATTCTGATATTAGATGACTGATTTTGACAAATTAGCGACTAAAGGAAGAAAACAGATCTTCGCTAGAGGACCTAGTTCTTGAGATATAAATACGACCAAGCCGGAGAGATTCTCTACAGGTCGGCCACCTTTTGACCTCTTATAATCCTTCCTGATATCTCATGACAAATTTCGATAAATTACTGACATTTTTTTTGTGTTATTAAAATCCCTGACAACGGAAGAGCAGTGATGGGTGAGTAGTAACGGGTAACTTACGAGTTGTAGGTCACGGGTTCAAACAGCCAGGTGCATTACTTTGCGTAGGTAATTTATTTTATTACCACTGGTAGAAAGTATCAGGGAGAGATAAGGATTGAATTGAACGTAAGAGAGAGATAAAAACAGAATTGGACTCCCTCTCAGTGCTCGGGAGTTAATTATATCAATCCCTCGCTGCGTTCGGGATTAAAACTTAGTTACTTAATCTACTATTCACGAGTGATCGATGTTTATTACTTATAGCATTCAATTAAGGTAACCGAACTTGTTGATTAAAAAAATAATGAAATCAAATCAGTGAAACGCATTAAATATTGATTATGACCACAATAATGGCCATGAATTCGAGATTTCTTAATAGATTTTGTTGGAAAAACTTTAATAATATAGAATATTTTGTGACTAGCGAATCGACCCAGCTTGGTACGGGGTCTTGTAATTTTTTGAAATGGGCTATCTGGTTGAATATTGATGCTCTAATAATTAATTTGGCATAATATACATGGCATAATCAATATAATATACAAGATTAGTTAGTAGTATTTTTATGTAAAGAATCTATGTGCAAAAATTCACAACTGTATCATGAAAAATACAAAGTTAGAGTCTGTCTAATAAGTTAGACGACTTGGGTAATTATTAGGATTTAATGAAATCTGATGTAGTCAACACGGGTTCAATAATCAAGGTTGATTAAGAGATAGAGATCATTGTTTACCAACAGAAGAACCCTAGGAAAAGTATCGATTATAAGTATTTTTTAAATGATTAAATATTATACGAAGTTTCCAAGTCGGTTGACTTATTAGACTTTATAAGCTTATTATGTCAGCAAAAATACATGCTAACCGGTTTTTTTTTTTTATGGTGGGAAAAATCATGCATTGACATCCCCCGCCCTTGGGCGGAGCGGGAGATAGTGTCAGACTCTTACTGACTAAAAGACCCACCCCGTTCCTTCTAGCCTTCATACCGGGTCTCGAGCGCCCTTTCGGATAACCCTGGCCCCAGTAGGCTTCGACCCGGCTGGTTCCCTGCTGTTGCTGACAACGTATCCATCCAGGCGACTGAGGGGTTGTTGAGCACTTGCACCTAGCTGTTTGCCGGCGCCTAATGCCCACTATGGCTTGCCGTGACCTGTGTTGTACTTAGTGTCGGTGATGCCAACTTGTGACCTTTTTAAATATTTTTGAGGAAAAAATAAACATGGTGTAAAAACTATTGGAATCCATTCAGTTACTGATTTTGAACAAACTATAGGTTTATTCAGGTTTCCCGTTAAACTAAAAATAATGTTGTATATTGTATTGGGGTCATTCAAATATTACATAAGCACTATAGGGGGGTGGGGGGTTTTAGCATTGCTTATTTTTTATGACATGGGGGATAGTCTTGTGTTTATACTAGATTAGGGTTGTGATTACGTCAGCAGTATATATTTTTCTTAGTTCTTTATGAGAACGATCTCGATGTTCCAAAATCACAAGAAAGTGAGCAGACAATCATGTGTCTGCAATGTCGTTAATTTCTTTATTTCAAGCTAATTCCTTATTTGTAGACTTACAACTAGTGTTCATAAATTAATAATGGAACCAAAACATTGACAATTACTTTTACCAATATTTACGTAAGCATGGGGGGAGGGAGTTAGAGCTTCGCTTACTTTTGCTGACAAGGGGGAGGAGGAGTTAATATTTGCAAAAAAACTGCTCACGTAATAGGTACTTGAACGGCCCCTTTGATCGAATATTTTTAAAGCATAAGAATTATTTAACATTGTTGTGACTTTGCCAGTGAGTTTTTTACTGTTTTTTTTCTCGATATTAATATTGGCAACAGGTAGACGTTTCAATAGTAACGTGTGTACCTAGTTAATATTGTTCAGTAGGAGCAAAAATACTTATTTTATTAATATTTGTATGCCACTGACTGTGGCAGGACACAGAGATACCTGATATAAAATTTTGTTACAACTATTATATAATATAACTAGCTGCTGCCCGCGACGTCGTCTGCGTGAAGGCTCTACAGCACCAAAAATACCTAAGATGTCAGTGTCGCTATAGCATTGTAAGTAAACAACTTTTAAAATAGCATTAAAATATAAGTTTTTTTGCAAGTGAAGAGAGTTATATGGGAATCCTGCTGAGTTCGGTCATAAGATGTGACTGAAGGAAATAGAGAAAATAATGCAGGAATACATTCCAGGACACAAAAGAGTAAAAATGCGTACAAAGGTATCATCATACCTTACAACACTTCCCTATAAACTACGTTGGTAGTTATGCTGCTAGGAGCCAAAATGTAAAGAGAGTCAGGACTGGTGACGCGGGAGCAAGCGACGTACAGTTGCCCGTGTGAGAAGCAACTCGTCTTGAGATCGACACCCGCTGCCCTCAGAGTCTGCCCCTGCGACTTATTGATGGTCATCGCAAAGCAAACACTCACGGAGAACTGTACGCGCTTGGACTGGAATGGGAAGTTGTGAGGTATGAAGGAAATGCGTGGTATAAATACTGCCTCGCCTATGCTACAACTCGTAAGAATTTCCGCTTCAATGGTGTGCCTGTGGAGGTAGATGACTTTAAGGCGGGCCCCATTACACAATTTCGGAGGAGAAAGGTTCCGAAGAAGCATAATCGGGACACCGACCTTCAACTTGATGGTATGCGCTGGAAGTCCACTTGCTGACAGGGAGTTCCGAATTCCACGGGATCATGTGTGGCGTCATCTTGCTTGACAACAGTGTTTATCGAGGTGTCAAGACTTAGAAGGACATCGGAGAATTCTTGCAATGCACGTGCATTGCCGCCGAGCGAGCTCTCATATTAATGGTCAAGCTCAGCTAACAAACTCGTGACCACAACGAAGATCGTTTCAACGAAGCATTCACCTCGTCAGCCCTCGATACAACAGAACAGAACTGTGACACCACCCATCAAATGTTCATTCCTGCGGATGTCCTGCAGGGTTCTGTCCACGGCCTCAACTGCTTTCCTATTGGCCATTCTACACTCATCCCATACGATCAGAGAGCAATCCTTGAGCACATGTCCCTTATCGCTGTTACGTGACACACCACAAACAGGCGTTTCGGCGCTCTCTAAATCGATGGGAATTTTAAACTTGGCATGTGCTGTCTTGCCACCTGGAAGCAGTATGGCAGCGATTCTCGACGACGCTACAGCAATAGCAATTTTGCCTTGCCTCCTGATCTCTGCAAATATGTCAGTGGTAACAAATATTTTTCCTGTTCTACCAGGAGCATCCAAGAAAAACATGTTACCCTGGTTTTACCCAACGCTTTCAAGGACGGTGTCATAAATTTGTTTTTGCTCTGAAGAGAACAAAGTGACATGGTCATTTCGTATGGTGGTTATTTCGCCCGCATCGTAATTTATCACAGCGTTATACTCCCGATTTCCACGGTCTTGATGCGGTGATGATTGGGGAGCTGGTAACCCATATTCGATAAGCGGTTCGCCGCCGATAGAAATGACCACATCTTGAAGTGAACTGAGACAGGTGTTCAGCACGCGTTCATCAGTTACTTCGTCTTCGTCTCCAGTAGAACACCTCAAAGCTCGTAGAAAATCTTCAGACAGATTATGGCGATACTTCCACAAAGCTACTGGGTTCGCGACTCCACAAAACACCAACCGATCCCAATTTTTGTCACCGTCGAGAAGGTGACGTGCTACGTAGGCTGCGCGGTAAGTGGGATACTCCACGCCATCAAATGTCCTCTGGAAGCCGAAAGACGTCGGGCCTCGGACAGTGGGAAGTAACAACCGCAGAAAATAGCATTCGCCATTATTACCCAATGCGGTGTCCTTGAAAGTTCCCGGAAAACCTTCCACAGCACCTCCTCGTCGACGTCTGTTAAATACACCCCTTTGCTTGTCGTACGTGTAATATGAAGGCACCTCGTCATACGTAAGGGATCTCGCAAACTGGTCGACTTCACAGAGCTGGAAAAATGTCACCATGTTAACACCGCATTTTTTTTAAATTGTCTTCCTCAACTCTGCTCAAGATTTTGAGGGTTTTGTTGGAACTTGAATTTATCAAAACGAACTATACGATACAAAGAAGAAAATGCACATCACATCACATCACCATCTATGAATTTTAGGAATAACTAACTTACAACCTCGCCAACATGATCAAATTTAAATTATTAATTTCCAAAAAGTGTTAACATGTAACTTTATTTAATTTTTATGAAATCTCATAGATGGCCCTGCTTCAAAATTGTCCTTATACTACTAACATTCATTAAACTATGTTTCTCTGCCCAAGTTACTGAAATGGCGTAGTTTTTATAGTGCAAAGCTAGATAATACTTTATTATAAGCTAGATAATTACTCAAAAACAACATTTAAATATGCATCGTTAGATTACACGCTGTCACAGAATGCGTGAGAAAAATAAAGATTCACAGCTCCTCCTCCGTTGGTGATAGCGTGATAATATGTAGCCTATATGTTGACCCGACCTCTTAGTAATATTCACGCAAAATTTGAAGTAAATCCACGTAGTACTTTTTGAGTTTAGCCCGGACATACAGACAAAAATTCTTTTTCAAACAAAATTCACCAAGTATTCTTTTAAAAAAATATTCAATGTACAGTTTTGACTTTCGTACGATTTTATTTTAAGTATTGATGATTGATGATTTAATACACTTTGAAGAAATGCCTAACGATTAAACACGTTATTGTGGCTAATTTATAAAAGATAGAAATATACTATTGAGGATTGTTTTGTAGATCTATTGGAGACCATCATCTTTGTAGTACATACTTTTGGTGTATGATCAACGTATGTGAGGATAGGAGCTCGAAAGCGCATTTTCATCCGACTTGCTTTAAATTTATCGTCATTTCTCAGTTCCTATGTATCTTATTGTTATGTTATATAGTCTATAACCTGCCCAGGAGTATGGACCACAATCGTACTAAGTTTGGTTAAAATCCCTTCAGTAGTTTTTGACCCATGCGTGCACATACAGACAGACAGACAGACAGACAGACAGACAGACAAAAAATTTACTGATTGCATATTTGGCATCAGTATCGATCACCAATCATCCTCTAATATTATTTTTTTATATATATTCAATGTACAGAATTGACCTCTCTACAGTTTTATTATAAGTATATAGATATTGTTATGTTATATAGTCTATAACCTGCCCAGGAGTATGGACCACAATCGTACTAAGTTTGGTTAAAATCCCTTCAGTAGTTTTTGACCCATGCGTGCACATACAGACAGACAGACAGACAGACAGACAGACAGACAGACAAAAAATTTACTGATTGCATATTTGGCATCAGTATCGATCACCAATCATCCTCTAATATTAATTTTTTATATATATTCAATGTACAGAATTGACCTCTCTACAGTTTTATTATAAGTATAGATAGAAGATATAGATAAATTACACCCAGACACAGATCAAATGATCGTGCTCATCACACAAACATTTGTCCTGGGTGGGAATCGAACCCACGAACTCCGGCATAGCAGTCAGGGTCACTAACCACTAGACCAACAGGCCTGTCAAACTATAAATATGTACCTGTGTGCATAAATAAACATTTTGTGATTGTATTTGTATTTAAAAAAATTACAGACTATTTAATTTTAGATATTCACTTCAAAAATAAATTAAATTAAGGCATGACAACAAATGTAATTTTTATAGGTAAAAAAAAGGTTATAATTATAGTGTGTAATGTTATATGTATACATAGATAAAATAAGTATGGAACTTTTCGTGCACGATTACGACTCGCGCTTGGCAGTTTTTTTTATTAAAATCAACGTTTAAATATTGGAATAGTCTTTTAGAATTTTTGTGACAAAAAAAAATGACTTACGTAAATCTTGACCACATCTTTTTACATCATAGTATCTTTGTAAACACTTAAAATGTCTAAGAGCAGTTAGTTTGTTGACCTTTGCCCTTGAAGTTAATCACAATCGACCGCTCGTGGGGTCGCCACTTTTTATGTAAGAAATATAGGTACTTAGTATTTTTATCACTAAAAATTATGTAGTTATTGAAAAATTCTAAAAAGAGTTTTTTTGTATATCAATGTAAAAAGTGTAGACATTCATTTTTATTTAAGTTCTTTTTTAGGGTTCCGTAGTCAACTAGGAATCCTTATAGTTTCGCCATGTCTGTCTGTCCGTCCTCGCTTAATCTCTGTGACGAAGTGGTAAAATAAAAATTGGAAAAAATGTTTTATTAGGGTAGCCCCCCTATATGTAAAGTGGGAAGAGATTTTTTTTTAATAATGAAAACATTAACGTTTACATCGCGTACGAGCGTACACCGAAGGGCCGGAACAATTTTCAGGGTTCCGTAGCCAAATAGCAAAAAACGGAACACTTATAAATTCGTCATGTCTGTCTGTCTCTGTCTGTCCGTCCGTATGTCACAGCCACTTTTTCCGAAACTATAGGAGCTATACTGTTGAAACTTAGTAAGTAGATTTATTCTGTAAACCGCATTAAGATTTTCAAAACAGAAACAGAAAAAAAAGCAATCAGTTTTGGGGGTCCCCATACTTAGAACTGAAACTCAAAATTATTTATTTCATCAAACCCATACGTGTGGGGTATCTATGGATAGGTCTTTAAAACTTATATTGAGGTTTTTAATATCATTTTTTTCTAAACTGAATAGTTTGCGCGAGAGACACTTCCAAAGTGGTAAATGTGGGGAGGACACATTTTACCACGTTGGAAGTGTCTCTAACTTCTAAAATAAGAGAATGATAAAACTTAAAAATATATGATGTACATTACTATGCAAACCACCAATGAAAATTGGTTTGAACGAGATCTAGTAAGTAGTTTTTTTTTATTAATACGTCTTAATCCAAAAAAATACACTATTATTAAAACATCGATCAAAGTTACAACGAACTACAAGAACTTTTATATTATATTACTTGCTGCTACGGAACCCTTCATGGGCGAGTCCGACTCGCACTTGGCTGGTTTTTTTATGTGGCTTGAGTGAATAGGCTCTTAATAAACTAGTGTGCCTCACCATCAACGATTGCATCACTGCTTACAATCTGATGGGATCGCAGTCAAGTACTAGTATCAATAAAAAAAACTGAGCATACATTTGGCAGCCTTAACGCATTTCGCGATCTCTTCCTGGCAACCTAGAATGGACAGAAATTGCCTACACTTGCTTTTTTTTTTCGGTGGGAAAAATCATCTTATGATAACCCCCGCTCTTGGGCGGTGCGGGAGATAGTGTCAGACTCTTACTGACTAAAAAACCCATCCCGTTCCTTCATACTGGGGCTCGAGCGCCCTTTCGGATAACCCTAGCCCCAGTAGACTTCGACCCGGCTGGGCCCCTGCTGTTGCTGAGAACTCCTTGAGACGCGCGGGAACAGCGCGCGCCGTTGACGACTTGGGCTTGTTCCGGATAGTTACCAGACGGCCGGACAGCGAGCTACCCATTGCTCACTGTCCGCAAGCCCGTGCCTACGGTGGCTGGAAATCGGAATCGGAATCCCGGCGGCGGCGAGAGCGCCGTTGCCTGATGCGGTCGGCCTCCTCCTTAGCGAGCATTACTGCTTCGCAGAAGTCGGCGACCGCCTGCCACTCCTCCTCGCTCCGGACCATGGCCTCGACCAAGGCCCGGCGCGAGAGGTCTCCGCCGCCGATCACCCCCACGAGGGCACGGCGATGCTCCGCCCAAGCAGGGCACACCGCGATTGTGTGCTCCACCGTGTCCTCCGGGCAGTCCGCACTGCCTACACTTGCTGCAAACATCATCATCATATCAGCCGAAAAACGTCCACTGCTGGATATAGGCCCCCCCCAAGCGTCGCCACAACGACCGCTCCTGTGCGTCACGCATTCATCTAATTCGCGCGACCCTCCCCAGGTCATCAGTCTTTTATTGCAGCAAACATGAAATTATTAAAAAAAATTGATACTTAAGGGGTGCCCTTCCCAAGCAGCCTAGCGTGAATATTAATTAAAAAACAAATAAATAAATAATTTTTAATGATAATTTGTTTATTTATTGTTAATGTAATTATTGTGTTTTATTGATTAATTAAATTTTCGAGGCAATTTTAACCTGTCAATCGTGATAATGACAGACACAATTGAAAGACAATAGGTGCGCGAACGCCGGCGTTCGCTTGGGGTTTAATGAATTAATCATTAATTTTTGATTCATGAATTATAATAATCCTAATTAATATAAATGTGAAAGTGTGGATGTTTGGATATTTGTTACTTAATCACACAAAAACGGCTGAACAGATTTGGATGAAATTTGGATGCTTATAGCCTTTGACATGGAAAAGAACATAGGCTACTTTTTATCCCGGAAAAACATCTTATTCATACGGGAAAACACGTTTAGAGTGCGATAACCGAAGTACACGCGGACGAAGTCGCGGGCGGACAGCTAGTTAGGTAATAAGTTAATGTTGGTAAATTGTCTTATGTGTTGTTTTATTTAATGATAAGGGTGTGAATAAAGATGATTATTATTATTGTTACCTATATAGGTTTAAAAGCTTGTTGATTCATCCAACGCAGTATTTGGTAAAACCCAACGCGAAAAAACCAAGATAACGCTCTGTAGGCATTCAGTAATTTCGTCATTTATTCGAATATTTCACATAACTTGTTCCAGGAAATACGTGTTTGTTTTTTTATAACCTTATAAGTTTTTGGAAACAATTTCATCATTCAAAATCTTCTAAAAGCTAGGCTTCTATAGACATACTTTTTAATTGTTTTTTTTTTTATCGTACTTATATAGATCGTAAGTTTTCTACTACTTTGTATATTTCTATCCGTGAGAACCTGTAATTAGCTCCATGTTTCTTATACTGTCGTTATAGCTGTTGGTTCTCATAAGAATAAATAAATAAATTATGAGTACTTACATTATGAAGGTCCAAATATCACGCGAAATAGCAGAATTTCAGAGGTTTTTACTGAATTAGTTTTAAACAAATTAATTTTTTGATTTCAATAAAAACCTAGATAATATCTACAAATCTGTGTTTACAAAATGTTTCGAAAAAGATTTGTTTTGACTTTTATTACTTTGGTGGCATGACAAATGGCGGCTGCAGTAAATAGTTGGTATTGTAACCACTTTTTTTTGTCTCAATGCCATCCTTATGCCCACGAAATAGAAGTTAAAATCGGTTGAACAGACAGTAAAAAAGGTTTCTTTAATTGAATTTGATAAAATGATAATGGTGATAGGAGTTTCCTTGCGTGATCGAATCAGAAATGAAGATATCCGCAGGAGAACCAAGGTTACCGACATAGCACAAAGAATCGCCAAACTTAAGGTGCCGGCGACGGATGAATTTCCATACAAACATAATACCACGCTCATTTGCAGTTGGAGCATATTTCCAACATATTATGGTGACAATCGGTTATAGACAATATTTATCTAGGTTCCTACGTCGAGAGTATTAGAAATATTGTTATTTTTAATACAGGAAAAGCCAAATGGCATGTTTTGCGCTATAAAAAAGTGCGAAATACAATTCGCTTAAAATTCTTTTTGTTTTTTAAAAAAAGAAAGACGTAGGAACCTAGATAAATATTGTCTATAACCGAATACGATATTACGTTTGTATGGAAATTCATCAGTCGACGGCCCCTTAAGTGGCAATGGGCAGGGCACATTGCACGCAGCAAAGATAGTCGATGTGGACGAAAGGTTCTGTAGTGGCGACCACGTACCGGAAGACGCAGCGTTGGAATGCTTCCAACAAGGTGGACCAAAGACCTGGTCAGGGTCGCGGGAATCTGATAGATGCGTGACGCACAGGACCGATCGTTGTGGCGACGCTTGGAGGAGGCCTATGCCCAACAGTGAACGTCTTTCGGCTGATATGATGATGATAATAGTGATATGCTTTTGCTAACAACTTCCTTTCCACTTTTTTCAGATAACATGCAAGTCCTCATCCTAGCCGGGGTCCTGGCGCTAGCTGCGTCTCAGTCAACGACCATTGACCCATCAATCCTGATCAATATCTTCGGGAGCCCACCCACACCGACCATTGGATCGCGGCAGCCTCTTGAAGAAGTGAGTTTATGAAGACTTCCGTAGTAAAAATGGCTGAAGAGCAATGTTAGGCCTATTCGTAAAGATTTTTTTGCCGTAACCATCGGTTTATTTAAAATCGAAACTACAGAGGTCCACTGTGCTAGTAACAAAATCACATAGCTTATGTGTCTCCTACCTACTTCATGTTATATATATGCCAGATCTTAGGAATTGATCACCACTTCATGATATGGACTTAAAACTGACCAGAAATTTTTAAACGTCAAAGTTTGTTCGTCAATCCTTGTTAGAGATGCATATGTTAGGAGAAAAGGATAGGTAGATTGTATGAATCCGACAGCTGTAGCCTGCGCTATCATATAGTAATTGTAGTGTACTAACGATCTGATCCTCGGGACCAGCGTACGCATCAGCAGGCTATCTACCCAGGTAGCTATGGCTATGGCTTTTAGGACTGTCATGCAACCTGCGAAGCATCAAGACAGATTATATCTTCATTCTTCTTCAAAGTCAAAGTATTTATTTCAAATAGACCATTTGAAGGCACTTTTGAACAGTCAAATGTCGGTTAGTCCAAGAAAAGTGAAGCTAAATTGCATATATAGATAGTCATGGGCCTGCTAGAACCCAGGGGCCTACTACGAGCTCCTAACGCGATCCATTTTAAGACCTAAATGAACTGTAAAGGATGGCGCCGTAGGGTGTACTATATCTTCCTTCCTATTTCTGGCTCGACTTATATGTTTAACACGTCACGTCTAAAAGCGAAAACCAATAAGAACATTTTCCAAAATTTACCCCTTACTAAGGAGATGAAACGGGGTCCAAAATTTAACATAAGCCTTACTGCCCCATATATATTTACATTGTATGATTTGTATGTTATATATAATTTCAAAATGAAATGTATTTTTTGTGTTTATTTTGCCTGCTTCTTCTGACACGGTGTCTGCATCTCTCTCTTTTCTTTCGACTCTCCTGTCTCCTGTCGCATATGCTGGAACAAATTTCTTCAAAAATAGCATCCACTTTTTACCAATTTTTCCATTTCCTCTTTCTTATCTGCTTATATGTGTTTATTTATCAGTTTAGCCCAAAATTTATTGCTATATTACCAATGTATTTGATCAGGTCAGCTCCACATTTGACCCAACAGTGCTGGAGATTCTATTCGGAAAACCAAAATCTCCCAACCCTGGTGGACCCACCATTACCGATGTGAGTTGAAGAGAGTGCCTAATCTATTATACCTTTTAGAGGATTATTTTTTAACCAGTGATACTCATCATGGCGAAACTTCAGTAGTTTCATTGGCTGGCTAAATTTGATCCTGTTCATTTCTCCTTCTTCTTTTCCTGTCCTGCTGATCTAATCAAATGCTTCCTATCTTTCCTTCTCCGCTTTGACGATGATCATTTTTTTTTTACTGTGATCCCACCTGATGGTAAGCAGTGACACAATCGTTGATGGTGAGGTGCACTAGTTTATTAAGAGCCTATTCACTCTAGCCTTGAAGACACCTATATTATAATCGGACGGGAAGACTGCAGCAGAAATTGTCTTTTTTATTTGAATTTTATCTCGGATTGGTCACTCTTAAGTGTTTTTCACGTTCCCTGAAGTGTATGTGTTGCATTACATAGATGACATTTCCTGAGGAAAGTTGCGGTTTTTCGCTTTATGTCACTTTCTCTAGCAGTTTTATCAACGACTTTCCTTAACATAATAATTCATCCTTCTTTGGTGTTATACCTACTTCTAATTTTACAGCTCTGAATATGATATATGATAACTTTCTTAAAGCGCAGGCCACACCGCCAGCTGGCGGGCGGGCGGGCTAGGCGGGCGGGCGAAGCGAACGAAGGAAACTATACAAACTACGCTAAATATTGGCGAACTAAACTATGGGGTTCACACCGAAAAGACGAGCGACGAGCGGAGAGGGCTAAGCGGGCGAAGCGGGGGTAGACGACGAGCGTCGACTAGTCTACTCGAAACGGGGAGGACGGGCGAACGAATCGGGCGAGCGGGCTGGCGGGCGAGCTAAGCTAGCGAAGCGCGGGCGCGCCAACGAGGCGAGCGAGTAGCTTCGCTGGAATCGTCGGATATTTCGTTAGCTTAGCTCGTTAGGTTCGTCGGTAGCTCGCGGTGTGAACCGAAGTATGTAAAGAGGTGAAACGATGTTCGCCCGCCTAGCCCGCCCGCCCGCTAGCTGGCGGTGTGGCCTGCGCTCAATGATACCTAGGAGAAGCATATAAGCAGAGCGCAAACGTGCGTCTTGTGTCAGTTATAAGCTATCGATGACTAAGTACTTGATTTCTGTAGAACCAGTATGAAATCATCCACTCCCTGCGCATACATAAACATTTTTTGTATCCAGTTTCTTACTCTTAACACATGCTCATAACGATCAAAAAGCGTTCGGTCAGTTCGGTGTCAGTAATTGAAAACTAAAAGTGTCTACATTTGTGTAGTGCCATAACTACATGGGTCGTAATCAACACTGTAGCGACATCTATGCCGCCACATAAGAACTACGAAGAAAGTACGAAATCCTGCATCGCGCAATCAAAGTTCTCCGCGCGATTTGAACATATACGACAGCCCGAAATTATCTATCGGGCAGTAGCCCACCAGACTATAACACCTGTCTGGTAGGAGGATCCTTCATTTTCAAAGGAAGTATGTGGGACTTTACTCTCTGTTCCGCATACCTCCAACACGGTCCATCTTGTACGGACAGTATCATTAACTGGCACCTTTTTAGGGTTCCGTAGCTAAATGGCAAAAAACGGAACCCTTATAGATTCGTCATGTCTGTCTGTCTGTCTGTCACACAGCCAGTTTTTTCCGAAACTATAAGGCCTCTGCCTCGAATCATGCGGGCAGCGGGGAGGCGGCGGCGGCGGCGCGGGAGCGGAGCGGGCAACGGAGACCCGTTCTCGAAACCAGCGAGCGGGCAGATCGCGCTGCACTATATTTTTATTACACTAATATTTTTTTCTAAATTGAATAGTTTACGCGAGAGACACTTCCAAAGTGGTCAAATGTGTCCCCCCCTGTAACTTCTAAAATAAGAGAATGATAAAACTAAAAAAAATATATGATGTAGTTTACCATGTAAACTACCAACGAAAATTGGTTTGAACGAGATCTAGTATTTAGTTTTTTTTTAATACGTCATAAATCTAAAAAAATACACTATTATTAAAACATCGATCAAAGTTACAACGAACTACAAGAACTTTTGTATTATGTTACTTGCTGCTACGGAACTCTCCATGGGTGAGTCCGACTCGCACTTGGCTGGATTTTTTTAAAGTATATTGAGTCGTGGGGCTTTTTGGACCAGGACACCTGTCCCTACTTCCACGTATAAAAATAAAGAAATAGGTATTTATTGAAAAGTATTTTGTGCGTTATTCTCATAATTCGTGCCAATACGAAGGAAGAAGTCACAGTAACTAGTGTAAGATTATCCAGGGTTACAGTACAATTCACGAATGATGGCGGCCGTGAAGTTAGTCTTTGCGAACGTTTGCGCATACTCTTCTCGCACACGCACGTCGCCATTTGGTCCCTAAAACACGTTACTACGCAGCCTTCTTCGCAAACTTCACGGCCGCCATCATTCGTGAATTGTACTGTATTTTTAAAACACTGGCAACCTCTCACGACTATATTACCAATATCATAAACAACAACTCTTGTTATATGACTTTTTACAAAACATAATTAATTTACCAAAAACAAACCAAAGGTTTCCTTGTTCTATCTAAGAGATTTAAAGTCAATATTTTGCTATACCTACCCCCGTCGCCCGATCCCCGCTCCCCTCCGCTATTGTACTATCACTTGCTTCGCATAGACTTCGTAATATTTAGAACGTTCAATTCAAATGTATTTATTATTGTATGAAAATATGATTAACTTAAAATATGATACATTTTTAAAAGTCATAGAACAGTCAGTGTTTTACAAATAACCCATTGCATAGGTACCTCGAAGCACTACATACAGTACCGTCGCTGGTCATTCTACAGTAAAACTATCACTTCTTATTGAGGTATTTGGAACTCCCTCAACGGAAGATGTGAATTCAACAAGAGACGTCCAAGGCACAAGAAAAACGGAGGTAGAAGGGGTTCCAACTGTTAACTCCACCGTTCTGATACAGATTTTTGGAACTCCACCCCCGCCTAAATCAAGCGAGACTCAAAACGAGGATATAGAAGGGGTGCCTCAAGGCAACAGTTCTGACCAAGGTCTCCCTACAATCAAGCCTTCCATTCTGACAGAAATCTTTGGAACTCCACCCCCGCCTAAATCAAGCAAAACTCAAAACGAGGGTCTAGAAGGGGTTCCTCAAGGCAACATTTCTGACCAAGGTCTCCCTACAATCAAGCCTTCCATTCTGACAGAAATTTTTGGAACTCCACCAACGTCTAACTCTTCAGGACAAGAGTTTGGCGATAGGAATTCGAAGAAGACTGATGAAGGTACGAGAAATGTGAATGTTGAAGGGGTTCCGACAGTCGATCCTTCTCTTCTTAAAGATGTATTTGGTACAGCACCAGCACCAACGGAAAAGTCTCCGAGACAAGGATTTGAAGATGTAAGTTTGGGAGTAAACATATTTTTTTCAAGGGTTACCCTTTAACGGTTTGCTTCAGATTGGTCTGACGAGCGTTCTCCTGTCCTAGACCTAGACCTAGACCATGACGTTTAAAATAAGATTGTTTTAATCTTGTTTTAGTGTGAGTAAGAGACAGAGCTATACAGGTTGTCTAGCGCCATCTCTTACCCACACAGAAACAAGATTAAAACAATCTTACTTTGAACGTCATGGTAACACCGCTATTCGCCAGAGTCGTGTGCATGCGACTGGACACTCCATCTCGTTTAGCTCTCCAATCCCAATAGGTGTCAGAAGAGCTGATGAGATGGATGGATGGATAATGTATTTGGTCGTGAATGTGTTTGTTCGCGACTGGGTACACCATCTCGTTTAGCTCTTCAATCCCCATAGGTGACAGAAGAGCTGATGAGATGTAGTATTTGCTCGTGGATGTGCGACCCTGGCAGAATAAACACGAGGGTATTCGATGGATGTACCTGTCTGACGTAGGCCGGTTAAAAAATTAAGCAATCAATTTGGGAGGAATGACACATCGGGGCATGAAAACGTGGGTAGTATAAGAAATCATAATGTCAGAAATCGAGGGTTGTCATTGAATGGGTAGCTGAGTTTAAAGATGCGGCCAGTAGCCTGATTCACGTAAAATCAAACAAGCCAAATATCGTTGAACCTGTATGTACTACGTAGCAGTTGCCTGATATTGATTTTTTATCAAAAAAGACAACTCATCGCAAATGGGTGACTTTACAAAACTGCATGAGGGGAAATACGCAGTGCATGTATCGATTATAATGTATTATTATCGAAGCCAAGTTGCTCCGTAGTTTTTCGCGGTAACGTACATCGAAGTTAAGTAGTATCGCAGTGAAAATCTTTCGCGGTAATGTGCATCGAAGTGTAGTGGCTTCGCAGAGACGGTCTTTCGCCGTAACGTGCATCGCAATTTTGTAGCATGGTATTAGCATTTATCGATATTTTGTGCATCGACATTCCGTATTCTACTCCGCAATGCATGTATCAATTATGAACTAAGAACTTTCAAATTATTCTTACAAGTTATTAAGGGCCCAACTCCCGAACAGTGCTATAAAATAGTGATTTTCTGATGCCTACTCCTCGGTAATAGCTAGGTCAATAGGTTTGAAAAACATTATATGTATGTTTTTAGGTTTATGTGCAACATTACCAACGTATGACTTTTTCGTAAGACTTATGTAGGTGAACCTACTTTTTTAAAATTAACAGCATGATATTTTTTTGCTTGTTTAACCTTACTCCTTTCAAACAGTTTTGATCTTTAGAAATCACCATCATCCTGTCAGCCGAAAGACGTCCACTGTTTGTAGGCCTCCCCCAAGCGTCGCCACAACGACCGGTCAAGTGCGTCACGCATCCATCGAATTCCCGCGACCTTGATTAGGTCATCGTTCCACGTTGTTGGAGGCCTTCCAACCCTTCCGACGATGGAACACGCTTGCCTAGAAGCAATCTATTCACTCTTGACTTAAGGTTATAGCTATCAGGAAACACAGACTCCGGCAGGGAATTCCATTCCTTAGCTGTATAAATGTATAAAACGCTTCGTACGTATAGGTGGGATGTCCACCATGTACCGGTGGTGCAACGCCGTACGTCTTGTGGTCCGATAATGGAACGGACTTGGCGGAATTAAATTGTGTAACTCTAGTGCACACTCCCCGAAGTGTAAACGATAGAAAACAGACAGGCCAGCAACTCGGCGTCGAAGCTCAAGACTTTGGAGTTTTGACTTCACAAGAGCATCATTGATTATAATGATCTTCTTGGCACGTTTTTCAATAGACTCTATATGCTTTAACTGTCTGATCTTGGGAATTTTTCAAGAACAACGAATAAAGGTCGATTGGTGATGTCATTTAATTAAAATATTCGTATAAAGTAGGTAAACTTGTCTGTTAATGTGATGGAAACTGGTAATGCATTTTGTGAGGAGATTTTTCAACAACAATCATTTCGATAAATTGATTTTATGGATACGGATAAATAAAAATATTCATTTAAAATAGGAATTAATATTTAATTTTCATTAAACATATACAAGGTATTTTCAGGTTTTGCGCATTTAATCAGAAAAACGAACCTAGAATCAAATGATTCGAACGTAGAATCAATAGAAACACTCAAAAAAATAAAAAATAAAAAAAGGTCACAGGTTTAAAAAAAAAATTCATTATAAATGTTGCCCTGTCTCTTTATGAATAGGTCAAGACATCACGTGCGCAAACCTCTCACGTAGGTAAACAATCACAAACGATTGTTGTCCAATTAAAGTTTTCTCATATGAGCGATAATAATAGTTCTTATTTCAATGTAGATACATGTTTAAAACAAACTAAAATACATAAAACCTTTACATTTTTTTAATGATTTTTTCTCAAAATTAGGTCAACTGAATTAAAAATCATTTGGGGTGTCTGAGGTTTTGCGCATTTAACATTACACGAAAAAAAAAATTGGCCTCGCCATACAAATTGTCCAATCAAGTTTATCATTTTGTATGGTGAGGCTGATTTTTTTTTCGTTTCCTGAAAAAAAATTGTGGTAGGTTGTTTATTTATTTATTTATTGGCACACCAACAGCATTACATACATGATTTTGTAAAAATAATATTAAAAACAAGGCACTGGTATGCATGCCTTTTACAGATATGCACAGCTTACACCATGCTAGATATAATATTAATTATTAAAAAATACTACAAATAAATTAAATATACAAGGGGGGAGAAAAAAAAAACACAGACACAATTGTATCTGTATATATAAAAATAAAAAAAGAAATATATCTAAAATAGAAAATTAAATTTTGAAACATTCAAAAAAAGAGTAAAAAAAAGAGAGGATAGAGTAGGTATATGGCATTGACATATAATAACAGAATAAAAAAATTGGAAGATTTTTACGGCTCATACCTCCGAGACTGCTCTCCTAAACTTTTTGAGTGAGACACCGTGTAAATCGGTGTCTGGTGATTTGCAAAAACTGTTATATTATAGGTTTTGCATATACGGAGCAAGGGTGCGTTGAGGCCAAGGTTGGTTTTACGGAAAGGAATGTGGAGTAATCTAGAGATGGGATGTCTAGGAAGTTTTGAAGGGATTGAATACTGAATACGCTCTACTAAATCACTGCATTTTACAAACCCATTAATTACTTTGTAAAGGAATATTAGATCACGCGAACGGCGACGGTCACGCAGTGTCTTTATTTTGAAAAAATCTAGCCGCTGTTCATAGGGACAGCGATGACTAATTTCTCTAGATATAAATGCAGGTTGTTCAGTTTCGTCTACTGAGCAAGCCCTTAAAGTTTGTGGATGGCTGTCCCTTACACCTTGTATATTACAACGTGTTTTTTTATATCCCATAACTCTAGGGTATGAATGAGACCCATATCAAAGAATCAATTGGCATATGAATTATTTTTCAATTATGTATCTTTTTTTAATGGTCAATTTATGATTCCGAGAATTTAGAAGAGTTATTAACTCTATGTTTATTACTTCTATGAACTTTATGTATACCTACTCCGATCTTTGCTTGTCACGTAGGTACAAGTACTTATTTCCAGGTGATCCATTTGTGAACCCTCTTACGATCGTCTTACGATCATAAAATGATTAATCATGTAATGATTGGCGTATGGCCATGTGGTACAAAGCACAATTAGGGTTTTATTTTGTATTGTCAAAACAGTTTTCAATGAAATTTCTCGATGTGCCATTTATGGAACATTACGTAAACACACTACAAGACGTTTAGTTGACACTTCGCGTGACCCAAGGGCTGGTTTTTATCTCGGTCAGAGATTAAGCATTGCCATTCAACGTGGCAATGCCGCCAGCCTCTTGGGCACACTTCCAGTTGACAGCGATGCGGAGGAGTTTTATGACGCCATATTTTAGTAGGAAGTAGCCCTTAGTGTGTATAGTTAGGTTAAGCATACTTAAATATTTTAATTTTAGTTTATTATGTATATATTTTGTTGCTTTAAGTTGTAAATAAATATACTTAAAAACACACTTTACCCATTTCGATCTCTGCTTGTCACGTACAAGTATGTATTTTCAGGTGATCCTTTTATGGATCTCTTATGGTCATATTACCCTAATCTGGCATGAATAATGCATGGGACATTTCGTAAAAGGCACAATTAGGGATTTAATTTTGTCCCAATAAGTTCTTCATGGAATTTCATGAAGTTCCCTAAACGGAACCTTACCTAACTTTATAAAACTAATCATTCATACTCATGATATCGTGCATTTTCAGAAAACATTGCATGGGTGCTCAATCAAGTGATTCTTTATAATTGCCATAAAAATGTAATTAGTCCGTCGATTATTCAAAAATAAGGGACACGTACTTTTTTATTTGTAAATTAAACCAAATATGACAAAGATATAGCCCATTAAAGTTACGTGTAACGTCACACAGTGCTGCATTTTTTCGCACGGGGTGACGTCACACATAACTTTAATGGGCTATATTTTTGTTATTTTTTATTTAATGTAAAAAAGAAAAAATACGTCTTCAATATTTTTTTATAATCTAAAATACTGACTAAATAAAATGTAATTATTTTGACCCTGGAATAGGGTAGTTCTATTGTTCGGGTATTTCAGAAATCATGGAATTCTATGGGAATTTTTGTATAAGTCAACAACACTGGTTGCATGATTCATCTCAGAATTTTTCGGTTCAACTGTTGAAAAGGCACAATGAGTTTTTAGAAAAAATAGTCATTATACAATGTGATTCAAATAAGATTAACATCTCAAGCACAAGTACCGAATTTGGTACATCTCAGTGCCAGCCAACTTGAACCTTATTTTAGACAATAAGCAACTTAAGACAGACTCCACATACAAACTGTCCAATCAAGCTTATAATTTTTTATGGAGACTCCAGTTTTTTTTTTCGTGTCCGGAAAGTATTTCTTGTGGTTGTTCAGTTTCGTCTACCGAACAAGCCCTTAAAGTTTGCGAAGCCCTGTACCCTTAGCCAAGTTACTAATCGGCAATAGTTAACGCTTGTAGAAAGCTTCAAATGTACGGGAATGACGTCGTCTTAACGCTCAGTCACGTGGTCAGAACAAAAGAATTGGCGGCAAGGTCAATTCGAAGCGTTCGGCACAAGCGAAACGCTTGTAACTTGGCTAGGGGGGCTGTTCCTTTCACCCTGTAGTTTGTCTCGCTCTAATTTATGCGTCTGTGAAGCTACGTGTCCTTAACCTAACAGAAAAGTAATTTATCTAAGGGCCCAGAATGTCTTCTAAAGCTCATTGCGTCTTCTTAACACCAGGGTACTGTAGACCCATCTTCAAAATCTCAAATTCAAAAATTGTTTTCAGATTACCGTAAAACCAACTCAAGGACCTGCTACGTTCGTCGACAAGGATGGCACTTCATGTCAGTGTGTACCTTACTACCTGTGTGACGCGAATAACGTAGGTGTCGATGTCAATAACGCAAGTGTCACTGGATGGGGCACTTTGGATATCAGGTAAGGGTCACTTTAGTCTTTTAGTCAGCTAGGAAACACCGGCCTCATCTAGCATTATTATTATTTAGAAGATAAGGGGCTATGCATCACCCATAGTGTAGGGGATGTAGTCACTGCGACCTAAAAGATCTATTGTGACTCGCCACCTTGTTAGAGTAACTCTTTTAGCCCGGAGGCTTCCAAGAAATTTAGAATTCTCCTAGCTTTTAGAGTTTTAATCTCCTCCGGGCGACTAATGTGTCGGCCCAGATGGACACTGCGTTTGTGGACAAGGGGCCCGCATTCACACAAGAGGTGCTTAGGCGTCTCCCACTCCTGATTGCAGTACCGGCAAACATCAGTGTCACTCAGTTTCATGTGAAATTGGTGCCTGTTTAGTTTGCAGTGGCCGGTTACTCATCTAGCATTATTTGACGAAAAAAAAAAAATTGACGTGTAAAAGTGTTTTTATAAAACCTACTTGCAAAATAAAGATCATTTATCATTTAACCCCTTGAGCACAAAATAGATAGGTACAGAAGTCAATCTAGATACAAAGCGCGCTTGAGCAACGCACACATAGACACCGCTCACGGACACGATATTTTGGAGCACCTCGGCCCGCTCGTCGAACAGTTCCGGCTCAAGCGCTCATTAGTGTGCGTTCACTGAGCTTAGGTATAAAAAACTGGCCAAGAGCATGTCGGGCCACGCTCAGTGTAGGGTTCCGTAGTTTCCCGTCCGTCACAATAAGTGTACCCACTTATGAGTCTCTTTGAATGTCGTAATTAGAGACACAATAGAAGAACCTTATGTCGGACAGTGTAACTTAAGACATTCGAAAGGTTAAAAAAATGCTTGCATATACGATTATACTACAAACTTAGTCCAGAAATTATTTTGTAGAACCGTTTTGTCTTTTTTGTACAAAAACTGTTCTTTCCATCAAGTTCAAAATAATTTTCATAGAAAGTCCTTATAAAGTTCTACTTTTCAGATTTTTTTCATATTTTCTAAACTTATGGTTCAAAAGTTAGAGGGGGGGGGGGACACATTGTTTTTTACTTTTGGAGCGATTATTTCCGAAATTTTGACATTATCAAAAAATGATTTTAGTAAACCCCTATTCATTTTTAAATACCTATCCAACAATATATCACACGTTAGGGTTGAAATTTAAAAAAAAAATCACTTCCCACTTTACATATAGGGGGGCTACACTAATAAAACATGTATTTTACCACTTTGTAGGCGTGATTGATATACATATTGGTATCAAATTTCAGCTTTCTAGTGCTAACGGTTACAGAGATTAAGCGAGGACGGACAGACAGACGGACAGACAGACATGGCGAAACTAAAAGGGTTCCTAGTTGACTACGGAACCATAAAAAGTGAAATACAATGACCTGTAGGTAGTTTGTACGCAACGCCGACTACTACCTACAGGTCATTGGACTCGCTCAGCTGATGTTTTCTTAAAGAAATTAATTTCGTACATGCGTAAATTAATACGAGTTTTGAAAAAAAGGCACTTAATTTTTTCATTTTTTCTTTACAAATCGATAGTGTATCATGTACCGGATCGACCCTCCACGGATAAAAACGATCAAAATTTAGCGGTGTATATTTTGTGGTAGAAGTCTAAAATTCTCTCTTACTTCCCCAGAACGAGAGTTATAAGCGAAAAGGAAACTCTTCGAACTAGAGGGAGGTTTTTGTGAAGGAGCTGGGTTTAACAAAATACATCTCTCTAGCCTTTTGCAAACTAGGGGTCAGCTTTCTGTCTGTCTTTCAGACACCACATACATCATAGGACTGGAACAATTAGTCTGCTGCGGCCTTCACATCCGATAATAATTTAGGTGCCTTCAAGGCTAGAGTGAATAGGCTCTTAATAAACTAGTGCGCCTCACCATCAACGATTGCATCACTGCTTACCATCAGGTGGGGTTTTTTTTATGGTGAGAAAAAATCATGCATTGACATCCCCCACCCTTGGGCGGAGCGGGAGATAGTGTCAGACTCTTACTGACTAAAAGACCCACCCCGTTCCTTCTAGCTTTCATACCGGGGCTTGAGCGCCCTTTCGGATAACCCTGGCCCCAGTAGGCTTTGACCCGGCTGGGTCCCTGCTGTTGCTGACAACTCCTTGAGGCGCGCGGGAACAGTGCGCGCCGTCGACGACTTGGGCTTGGTCCGGACAGTTACCGGACGGCCGGACAGTGAGTTACCCATTGCATACTATCCGCAAGCCCGGATCAGGTGGGGTCACAGTCAAGCACTAGTTTATATCATTTTTAAAAAACAAACATTGGTCTCTTTTGAGCACAATGTGGGAATCGAACCCACGACCTCCGGCATAGCAGTCAAGGTCAATAACCACTAGACCAACAGGCCAGTCAAAATATCAAGTATAAATAAAAACATCCAGTAACCAATTTTGAATATTCTCCCCAGATTCGGCGAAGACGACAACACAATCGACCGTCAATGCCAGGAAAGCGTGGAAGTCTGCTGTGCCATACCCAAGGACCCGTCAGAGGTGCCTCCGCAGCCCAAGCCGCAGCCCCAACCAGACCCCACCAAGGTTAAAGGATGCGGCTACAGGAACCCTCAGGGTTTGGGAGTCACCATTACTGGAGGAACTGTAAGTTTTATTTTGAACTATACAAGAAGTCTGGACTTGGAGTCGATTGAGAAGAGAGCCAAGAGGATTATCTGCGATGATGCGCTTGTAGAGTCAAAGCTCCAAAGCCTTGAGCATCGACGCCGAGTTGCTGGCCTGACGGTTTTCTATCGATTACATTTCGGTGAGTGTGCGTTGGAATTGACCTATTTAATTCCGTCAAGTCCGTTCCATCATCGGACCACTAGACGTACAGCGTTGCGCCATCGAATGGGTGGATATCCCACCCATTCGTACAAAGCGTTTTGGAAACACATTCATTATGCGTACAGCTAAAGAGTGGAATTCCCTGCCGGTGTTTGTGTTTTCTGATAGCTACAACCTAGGGGTCTTTAAGTCAAGAGTGAATAGGTTACTTCTAGGCAAGCGTGCTCCATCGTCGGCCATATCATCACTTACCATCAGGTTAGATAGTGGTCAAACGCGAGCCTATCAATAATAATAAAAAAAAACAAGGCGCCAAATAAACTTAAAATAAAGTACATTTACCCTTTCCTAATCTCCATATTGAAGGTACCTGAAAAACCATCAATGAACTGCTTTTCAGAAAAGGTAAAGGATCACGATAGATGTCGCTTCAAGACAGCTTTATGTTTTTAATTCCGTTTTTGAAATTAAGGGTGAGTTGCACCATTTAACTATAACGATAACCAAACCATAACCAGCCGTGAAACGGACTTTGTTATCGTTATAGTTAAATGGTGCAACTCACCCTAAGAATGTCAAAAAATGTAGGATTCGAAAAAGAGGTCAACCGTCGAATCCAACTCGGCTGGGCAGTGTTCGGGAAGCTACAGTACAATTCACGAATGATGGCGGCCGTGGCCTTTGCGAACTTTCGCGCATACCACACTCTTCTCGCACACGCACGTCGCCATGTAGTTCCTAAAACACGTTACTGCGCAGCCTTCTGCGCAAACTTCACGGCCGCCATCATTCGTGAATTGTAATGTAGGTACGCGGTATCTTCTCGTCCAACATATCAAATTTTGTCATTGATAGACTCGCGTTTGAACACACGGTGGAGCACACGGTAGAGGTGTGCCCCGCTTGGGCAAAACATCACCGCGTCCTTGTGAGGGCGATCGACGGCGGCGATCTCTCGCGTCTCTTCTTCTTTGAAGCAGTAATGCTAGCAAAGGATGAGGCCGACCGCATCAGGCAACGGCACTCTTGCCACAGCAGCCGCCGGGATTCTGATCCCGATTTCCGGCCACCGTAGGCGTAGGCGCGAGCTTGCGGACGACGAGCAATGGGTAGCTCGCTCTCCTACCGTCCGGTCAAGGAGTTGTCAGCAACCGTAGGGGCCCAGCAGGGTCGAAGCCACTCGGGCCAGGAGTCTGTTTCCGAAAGGGAGGCTCGGCCCCGGTATGAAAGGCAAGAAGGAACGTGGTGGGTTTTTTAATCAGTAAGTGTCAAGAATGACATTATCTCCCGCTTCGCCCAAGGGCGGAAGATGTCATTTGGATGATTTTTACCTACCAAAAAAAAGGAGCAGGGCCGATGGTCGCTAGGGCCGTGGGGATTTTTTGAAAAGGAAACCAAAGAAAGCAAAGAGCAACTGAAGGACACGGGTGTGGTTTAATTCCATAAAAGTCTGACACGTCCTCTCGCTACACCAAAACCAATAGAAGTCATTGGATGATATCCCATCTTAATAAAAACCATCAAAAGCCATAGAGAAGTCTTTGCAGCACTCGGCTCCGTAACACCCTGGCTACGACTCGGGCTACTGCCGCCTCTGTTTCAATGACAAACTTTCTTCACTTGTATTAAAATTTATTATTTTGTCACTGATAGGGTCGCGTTTGAGCACTACACCACGACGATGTGATCAAGGTTGGAGTACGCATGCTGGGGAGTAACCCTATTGTGGAAATGATCTCACAAAAGTTCTTCATCTTCCCCAGGGTGCAGAATCTCAATTCGGCGAGTTCCCCTGGGTGGTCGCCCTTTTGGACAACCGCAACTCTTCGTACGCTGGAGTTGGCGTGCTCATCCATCCTCAGGTGGTCATGACAGGAGCTCACATCGCTCAGAAGTAAGTCAACTTAGCTCTCTCCATTTAGAAGTTAGTACTTAAGGGCCTATTACACCACTCGATATTCAGACAGTCTTAGTCGATGTCATGTAGTGTAATAAGAGTCAGATTGCCCTTCTCGGAATGAAAAGACAGTCTTAGTCGATGTCATGTAGTGTAATAAGAGTCAGACTGTCTTGCGAGTACTCGGAATGAAAAATTAGACTGAATATCGTATGCTGAATAACGCGTTGTATAATAGGCCCTTTAGTACTTAGTGTGGTCACGGCATTATGCTGTGCGTTCGGCCGTTTTGCGCTTATGTGGCGCAAAATTTTTCACCACGTATAGGTAAGGTACTTATACCTAATTGTATAATGCAAGCATTTAAGATTTAGCATGAAATGTATCGCCGGGGGGTTTGGCGCTGTAACCGAAATACAGGTTCCTCCTAGTTCGGCTCCATATGCTAAAACTTTTTTGTAAAAAAAAAAAAAGAAAAACTTGTTAGTCCCCTTGCGCGTTGTTCCGCCAAATAAAATGGATTTACATACTTTCTTTCCTATTTCTTTTACTAGCTTTTTCCCGCGTCTTCGATCCCGTCAACTAACTACGAGTACCTACCCTACCCGACGTAACTAGCCTACTCTACGCTACCTACCTACCTTGCCCAAACTACCGTATTTTTTTTTTTTTTACTTTTAAACCGTCTTGTATGATGGTGAATAGAACAAATATAGAGTTAATTTTTCTATATACAAGATTTCTTTTCAGGAACGAAAAAAAAATCAGCCTCACCATACAAAATGATAAACTTGACTGGAAAATTTGTATGACAAAACCAATTTTTTTTTTCGTTTCCTGAAAAAAAAAATTGTTGAAGGTTGTTCAGTTTCATCTACTGAGCAAGCCCTTAAAGTTTCTGGAGGGCTATCCATTACACTTGTATACGAGTTTCTAGATAGTTATATAAAAATATCTAAAAAGAAGTAAGTTAAATGAATGCGATTTTCCAGATTCGGTCCTGGAGATTTGAAGATCAGAGCTGGTGAATGGGACACGCAGACCATCAAAGAGATCTACCCTTACGAAGAGAGAGTCGTAGAAAGCACCATTATTCACGAAAGTAAGTAATTCTCAGGAAACTGAAATTTTTTGTCATACTTAAATTAATTTTTCCCTACATGACAGTGAGCAATGGGTAGCTCGCTGTCCGGCCGTCCGGTAACTGTCCGGACCAAGCCTAAGTCGTCGACAGTGTGCGGTAAACAATGATCTCTATGTCTTAATTAACCTTCATTATTGAACCCGTGTTGACTACATCAGATTTAAGTAAATCCTGATAATTACCCAAGTCGTGTAACTTATTAGACAGACTCTAATACTTATATTTCTCTAGTATATGATTTGGTTGACCAAATTGTCTTTTAATTATCTCACAGATGGTGTAAAAAGTAGAGTATACAACTCGGGGATAAAGCTGTCTTTGTCTTGGGCGGCTGGAATTCCTCACTTCACTCAGGTTTCTTTGTTAACTCCCTCGCGATGCTCGGGAGTTAATTTTATAAATCCCTCACTGTCGTTCGGGATTAAAATCAGCAACCTTCGTTTCGTTCGGAATTCAACATGCCGCCCGCGACTTAAAGACAGTGCTTTATCCCCTAGTCACATAAACTACTATTTCACTACTGCATTTTAAAATGTTGGTGGGCCAATGACTACTGGGCACTCATCATAGATATGTCCTATTCTAAATTATAACCACCAAAAACGTGTCCACAAAAGCCTAAAGCTTTAACAGGTAGCTTTTGGGAAGCGTTAAACATGTCAATACTAAATACCTATTTAAAATTTTGGTCAACAGTTTTATTTCAATTTTAATTATCCCCAACACAAGACGTACACAATATGTATCTTAAAATTAGTAGCTCCAATATCCTTTTGGCTGTACCCTTTCACTCTTAGGAGACCATATCATGCCCAAAAATCTATGCAAACAACTAAGCTAACTACTACTATAGCCGCGCACTGTTCCCGCACGCCTCAAGGAGTTGTCAGCAACAGCAGGGACCCAGCCGGGTCGAAGCCTACTGGGGCCAGGGTTATCCGAAAGGGCGCTCGAGCCCCGGTATGAAGGCTTGAAGGAACGGGATGGGTTTTTTAAGCAGTAAGAGTCTGACACTATCTCCCGCTCCGCCCAAGAGCGGGGGTTGTCTTAAGATGATTTTTCCCTTCGAAAAAAAAAACCAAAATTAAAAATAATCTATATATACACAAATGCGTGGAAATACCACTAACTGATTAATCATGAAATCTCAGAAAATAAAACACCTACAAATTTAAAATGTGACAGGTAGTTTCCATAAAAGGTGGTCCAATGTTTTTGAAGTCGGAGACTTGAAATTTAAGATGTACCTACGTTGTATAGATGGTGTGGAGGTGAACTAATAATTATAATAAAAAAGACGGGTTGCACTCCGGGAGTGCCGGCAGAAGTGAAAACTTGATTATTAACGTTGAGCATGTTTGATATTTTGGAATGGTTAGGGAATAATTTTGCACCAATTGCTTTATTTATTTATTGCGCTGTCGTACACAAACATGACAATTTATATTACATTAAAAATTTAACACTTTGAAACTATTACAATTATTTTACATTAAAAAGTTTATCTCTCCGAAAAATCAACTTTCATCCATCTTACGCTTTTTCGATCAGGTCACGTGTCCTGACGCGAGTTTAAGATTTTATACCCATTACAGAAAAAGTGCTCAACGCCGCTAAAGAAGTTTTCACTTCAATAATAATATAATATAATATTCCACAACTATCACACAGCGCCGTCTAGTCCCAAGCTAAGCAGAACTTGTGTTATGGGTACTAGACAACTGATAAACATACTTATATATTTCTAAATACAAACATATTTATAGATAAATTACACCCAGACACAGAACAAATGATCGTGCTCATCACACAAACATTTGTCCTGGGTGGGAATCGAACCCACGACCTCTGGCATAGCAGTCAGCGTCACTAACCACTAGACCAACAGGCCTGTCATATACCTTTAGAAATCAACCCCCTTTTGGGGTTAAAACCGGGGGAGTTCTTACCGCTCGCCGCTCTGCGCTTGGCTAGCGCATAGCGGCAAAGTCGTGAATAAAACCTAATCTTAATCAATTTGTCCCTCACCTCCTTTCAGACTTCCAGCCTAAGAGTTTGAAGAACGACATAGCTCTCCTCCGGCTGGACAGCCCTCTGGAGATCTCCGAGCACATCAATGTCATCTGCATGCCAGATTACGAAGAAGTCTTTGACAGCAGCAAGAACTGCGTCGCCAATGGATGGGGAAAGATGCATTTTGGTGAGTGGAGTGTTTTTTTATGGTTTTGTACCTCAAAAGGGAATAACGGAACACTTATAGGACACATTGTTGTCTGTCTGTAAGACACTTTATATAGGTAACGCCAGGTGGGTTTTTTTTTAAATCTGTTATAAACTAGTACTTGACTGCGATCCCGCCTGATGGTAAGCAGTGATGCAATCGTTGATGGTGAGGCACACTAGTTTATTAAGAGCCTATTCACTCTAGCCTTGAAGACACCTAAATTATAATCAGACGGAAAGACCGCAGCAGGCAAACTGTTCCAGTCCTTCGAAGTACGCCGTATAAATGACGAGGCGATACGCTTAGTCCGGACCGTAGATGTTTCAACAACGTAGGGGTGGATACTCGCCGTGCGTCGGTTTGTCCGATGGATCTTTGATGGTTTGGATCGAGTTGAAATTAATACCGTATAAGTACACCCTTAAATTTTGATCGTTTTAATCCCGGAGGGTCAATCCGGTACATGAAACACTATCGATTTGTAAAGATAAAAATAAAGTACCTTTTTTCAAAACTCGTATTAATTTACGAATGTACGAAATTAATTTCTTTAAGAAAACGTCAGCTGAGCGAGTTCAATGACCTGTAGGTAGTAGTCGGCGATGCGTACAAACTACCTACAGATCATCGAACTCGCTCAGATGACGTTTGAGTCTAAAAAATTTAGTGGTGTACTCAGGTCTGCTGCGGTACCTTGAAGCTGTGAAAAAATTAATTAAATTTGCATCGGAATTCCACTTAAATAGTGTGTACAGCTCAGGAGTGGAATTACCTGCCGGAGTCTGTTTCCTGATAGCTACAACCTAAGGATCTTTAAGTCAAGAGTGAATAGGTTAGTTCTAGGCAAGCGTGCTCCATCGTCAATCACGTCACCACTTACCATTAGTGATATAGTGATCAAGCGTGAGCATATCTTCACTAATGTTAAAAAGAGGTAAAGTTTGTTTTTTTTCGTTTGTAGGAGGTAATCTCTGAAAGTACTGGTCCGATTGCGAAAATTTTTCCACCGATAGAAAGCTGCTTTATTCCTGAGTGACATAGGCTATATTTTATGTATGCTGACAAAGCTGCGGGTAAAAGCCAGTTATTAATAAAATGAACACGGGCTGGTACAGTTCCACTACCAAAGAACTATCAAATACAACTAATGCTTCCTTATCCAGGTCAATCAAACCGCTACGCCGTGATCCTGAAGAAGGTGGAGGTAGACATGGTGCCTTACACCCGCTGCAACAACTTGCTGAAGAGGACCCGGCTGGGACACAACTTCAAGCTGCATAATAGCTTCGTTTGCGCTGGTGGGGAAGCCGGAAAGGATACCTGTCAGGTTAGTTGTCATCAGAAAAGTAGCCAGGCGTCAAATGGTGCTCAACGATCTCTATCCTAAGGGCAGCAGCTTGGACTGGGTCATTCTTTCACCAGTCCGACTTAAAGAAATGGTGTGTAATCGTTACTTCCACGCTTTATGGGAGTACTAGCTGCTGGTAATGGCTTCGCCCGCGTGATAGTAGAAAAGTATCCCAAGAGTACATCGTCCTCCTTCCTTCTCGGGCTGTATTCCTCATTCCTGAGGGTCGTGAAGTTTCCACTGGATTAGCTTTTTACTGGTGTCTCCCCATCTGTGACGGTTCTTGGCGTCATTAAGTGCGACGTGCAATAGAGTGTCCAGAGTTGAGCGGACCTGATCTGCCCATCTTTTTGAGCTGCATTGCTTTGTTCAAAGGTTGTGGCCATTTTTTCTGGCTATGGTACTTACTCCCGGCATAAAAGGTAGACCGATGACCTAGTGAGGTTTGCGGGAATTCGATAGATGCGACGCATAGAACCCGTTGGAAGGCCTATGTCTAGCAGTGCACTTCTGCAGGCTTACTCTCCAAATTAATTACAATTTCAATCTAAAGTCAATCCGATTGCAATGTCAATTTTGACGTTACGTGATTTGGTACTCTTGAAAACAATATTGTCAACATATACGATTTCACTTAGTTTTCAAAATGGTTACGCAATTTTGAACCAATTTGGCGCTAGCATTGAATTCAAGGGTACGAAACGTCAATCTCAATGTCGACCGATCGGAATTGAACTGAAGAATAAGCGTGCAGGTCACACAAGCTAACAATAGCATAATCAGCCTTTTAATGTTCCCACTGCTGGGGTTCAGGCCTCCCCTTTTAGGAGGAAATGGGCCGTAAACCACCACGCGGGCCCAGTACGGATTGGTGAATGTCACGTCTTCAAATTTTTTCCATTCCATTCTAAGACATGCCGGTTTCTTCACGATGTTTTCCTTTACCGTTTTGAGAGCAGTGGGGATGAAATAAATTACACAAAGTAATGCGTCTGGGTGGGTCCCGCGATCGACAACTCATAAATTGGGGCAGTTATCACTCGGCCACCACTTACAATATTGCTTCTCCTCTCCAGGGTGACGGTGGCGCCCCCCTGACGTGTCCTATCGGCAACAACCGCTACAAACTGACAGGCCTGGTCGCCTGGGGCATTGGCTGCGGCCAGCAGGACGTCCCTGCAGTCTACACCAACGTGCCTCTCTTCAGACAGTGGGTGGACGACAAAATGGCTGACTGGGGATTTGAGGCAACGTCGTATAGAATCTCCAAGTAGTTTTTTTATACCCGTATACTTCTTTTGAAATAAGATTAGAAAAACCTTTTTAACCACTCACCAGTGGCGTAACTATAGGGTGGCAAGGCTGGCAAAATGGGCCCCAGGTCCGACGGGGCCCCCGGTCTTAGAGGCCGCGAGCTCAGAAGAAGTAACCCAAAATATATAAAAAAAAGAAATATTCAAATGAAATCACAACGTAACGTGATTTATCGGGGGCCCCATCTAATGAATTTGCCCCGGGCCTCAGATGATATAGTTACGCCACTGCCATTTACGTCGGATTTGTCCGACGAGTATTCTCGTGTCTTATTCCAGCCAGGGTAGCGTGTTTGCGGCTGGGTACTTCATCTCGTTTAGCTCTTTAATCCCCATAGGCGACGAGATGGAATATTTGGTCGAGGATATGCGACCCCGGCGTAATAAATGCGAGAGTGTTTGTCGTATATATCCGACGGAGACGGTTAAACCTTTTTTTGTCTGTGGTCATTCGAGCCGGATCACTGAATAGGCCTTCACGGGACTTTAAGTAAAATGTGGACTGTGTTAAAATGTTATATTATCGATGATTACAATTTTGAGAAGTGGCTATAATGGACCGTGTCTGGCGGCGCGTGTGTTGGCCACACGTAGTGGTAGGCCTATTCAGTCTATTCAACCGATTTTCACTTTTATTGCTTTGATGGCATGGTATACAGCAGCTGCAGTAAACAGTTTGTATTGTAACCACTATTTTGGGTTTAATGCCATCCTTATGTATACGGAATAGAAATCAAAATCGGTTGAACGGACAGTAAGAAGTGTTTTGTTTAAATACCTAATCTTATTTCAAAGGGAAAGTGTTATATAGTTTTGGCGTGACAATACCGGTAACTTGTCCATCAAATGATCATACATTTAAAAGCCGTTCTGAATTCACGAATGTAACGTACGTTTTAATGTAAAATTTAATAGATACTTTATTAACCTTTTAACCACCTACGTCGGATACATCCGACAAACTCTGTCACGTTTATTCCGCCAGCGTCGCACATCCACGACCAAATACTCCATCTCGTCAGCTCTTCTGCCACCTATGGAGATTGAAGAGCTAAACGAGATGGAGTATCCAGTCGCGAACACGGCCCTAACGAATAGGAAGCGGAAACATTCGTCGGACTTATCCGACGCAAGCGGCTAGAGTGAATTTACTAGCAATACACCACAGACTATCTCCTTTTTATTTTCAATTCTTCCAATTCATTCTAAGATTGTCTATGTCTAAAAGTAAGACCGCCATCTTACTCATAGAGTTTTTGTAAAAGTTTTTTTATCTACTATTTGCGTGTACAATGAAGTTTATTCTATTCTGTCCTAGCCCTCAATATCTTCATTATAAAAAATATACCTACCTAACTCTACCTTTAATTTTTGGCTGTATAAAAAATGTAAAAGTAGCCATACAGGTTAGGGTGTAGGTACCTGACAGTTTTGCCTGTACCTACAGTTATACCTGTCAGGTAAGTTTCCGTGGGAACCTGTACAATTGTGCAACATACACTCTCCGGTTTACCAGTACAACTCAAATGTACAGGCAAACCTATCAGGTATAGCCTAGCGTGTCTGGCTTACTTTAGGGATGTGGTAATTACCAAGATTGGCATGCCAAAACCACTCTTTTATGAAGTTTTTATATATCTAATTTTTTATTGTTAATTTTGACAAAAGAATGAAAACATAACTTCGATTTTTGACAATCGAATAAAATACAATTTATCGATATATTTTTTTATCGATTTGATTATTAAGGATGACTCAGACAAAACTTTTTTTTTTAAGTAAAATTTGTTACGGTTACCATAGACATTTATGTACTTATATAATTAAATAATATAACTCAAAATGTGAAAATGCTCAAATACCTACCATTTAGCTATGTGTCATTTTTATCAGTTATTTACTTTTATACAAATTTGACATTAAATATCTAAGTTTTTTATTTTGGTTTTTAATTGGCTAGTTGATTCATATGAACATTTATTTAAAAGACATTTATCTACGCTTAGCTACACGTTTACGACGGATCTTTAACAACAAGCGTTTTGTTCTACAATATAAAGGTCTGCGCAGTGGCGTAACTATACCATCCGAGGCCCGTGGCAAAATCATTAGGTGGGGCCCGAGGAAAAGCGTCAACTTTGTAATAAATTACAAAGTTCGATAAATCACTGAAGTATAGACGTAAAATATTCTTTCTTATTATTAAATCAGCAGGTCTTTAATCGTAAATAAATCGATTTTTATATTTCCCTTTTACCTATTTATGACCTTAACAAGATTAAATGCAAAATGAAACTGACCGGACGGATTCAACAACTGAACTACCTGGAGACTGAAAAAATCCTAGATGTCCCGGTATAGTTAAGGTTATAAGTAGAGTAAATTACACATGCTACTAAGTTCCACATGCTCAATCACTATACGACAACACACTCTTACAGACACACACACTCCATACACTCTCAAATATTCCCACACAATACTAACCGTACTAACACTATATAGAATTTATAACATAAAAATTGTTAATCGCGACAACTGTTTCTCAGAGCATAAGGCAATTTAAAAATGTTAACAAAACCTAAGGGTGGAGTCCTGGTGTCCTGAAATACAGGCCCCAAGCCTAGTTTAGACACCAGTCTCCCACAATATGTTTATTGTACGTACTGTTACCCTAGAGACTGTAATCATTGTGTATTGTGGCGAGAAATAAATCTTATTATTAAAATTTAGTCACTTAAGGTGGGCTTCCTAGTGGCGTAACTATAATTTGGTCAAGCAGGCAAAATTCCACGGGAAATTAATCCTTTTTTTATAATTTATTATTGCGTTTACTGGAATTTGTATGTTTACTTCTTCTGAACTCAAGGTCTCTCGAACCGGGGGCCCCACCGGACCGAAGGCCCCCCGGGGCGGGGGCCTGTGGCATTTTGCCAGTCTTGCCATCCTATAGTTACGTCACTGGGTCTGCGTTTGACGACTATCTCGCCTGATGGTAAGCGACGATGTGGTCAAACACTGGATTGCAACAAAATAATAAAATATGTGGATATCAGAGTTCATGTACATAGGCGAGCTTAACTCCAAAGTTGAGTTTTCTTCCAGCAAACCATTGAGTGATGGAGAGAGATCACAGTGGAGGGTAAGATCCAGTGCACAATGAAATTACAAATTATTTGAATAAAATAATACATAAACATAACTACATACATAAACACTTATATAATACTAGCTTTTGCCCGCGCGGCTTCGCTTCCGCTCTTCCCAACTCCACCCTACTATACCTTACTCTACACTACTCTACTCTACCCTACCAAACTTCACATAAACCATCTACTAAATAGTCCGAACAAAGCCTAAACATTTGGTTTGGATAGGTGAGCCCGTTCTTGAGTTATAAAATTACAACAAAAAGTGGCATTGATTTTTAAATATTTAGATATACCTATATAAATACATATATTTACTATGTCATTCGCTGTCTCGTTTTCGAATTTATGAAAGAAAAAAGCCTCGCTGATGTGCCTTTGCCCCCCGTTCAAATTAGCCCACGCTACGCCCCTGCTACTAGATGCCCGCCGGTGCAACGGGTGCCACAAACAACGGTGCACTCTGAGGACCTGCGCTCACTTGAGACAAGATGTCTTAGACAGACTTGTCTAAAACGTCTCAGACAATTCAGAGACATCTTAGACAAAACAGTTTTGTCTACGACACGGGGCGTTAGGGCTGTAAATATCGATATTATCGCAGCACGAAAACAGCTGAACATAATTATAAACATGTTTTTGTAAAACAATTGAAGAATAATTACTGAGAACGCTACATTTTCATACATTTATAATTTGTTTAATAAATATCATGAATTTATTATAAATTGAGTAAGTAAATTAGTTTTGAGCCGACTTACGATTGTTTTTCAAGACAAAAACCTATAAAATAAATTCCAAAAAAAAAAATCGATATTTCGATGTATCGAAATAATAAAAAAAGGTCTATTTCAAATTGACCATTTGCAGGCACTTTTGAATAGTCAAATGCTGGTCAGTCCAAGAAAAGTGAAGCTAAATTGCACGTTCCAAAGCGTAGGTCTCTATGAAGAAGAACGTGCAAGAAACTCCATGGACACAAGACGATATTTTAGAAGCAGCCCTAGACAAAACTGTTTTGTTTAAAACGTCTCAGACTTGTCTGAAACGTTTTAGACAAGTCTGTCTAAGGGCGCGTTCACACGACACGCGAACGCTCAGCGCACGCCACCCGCGTCCAGCTCGCATTGAAATTTATTAAATAAGAATTTGAGTCTTATAATCCATCAATAGATCTCAAATTGCATTTAACGAAGTCTACACGCGCACGCCAAGCGCACGCCCCGCGCCCGCCTCGCGCCAACCCTGCGCTCGCCCTGCCCACGCTCTGCACCCTCCCCGCGTACGTTTTGCGCCCGCGCTAGGGTTAAATGCCTAGTGAACGAAGGAGTCCAGCCACTAGTAGCATAAGTGGGCGCGAGGCGTACGCGGGGCGGACGCAGCGCGTGTGCGGGGTTAGGGCGGGCACAACGCGTGCGCGGGTGCTGTGCGTGATCGGCGCGTGTCATCTGAATACGCCCTAAGCCGTCTTGTCTCAAATGAGGCCAGGCCCTAAAAAGCTGCGGACCTGAAACCAAACGCGGGTGAAAACCGTTTCGTAATTTCATAGCCTGTTATAAAATGAAACACAATTTGATAACAATAAATATATATATTGACTAATAATCAGAGGTCGGAGTAGGTAGATTGATTTAAGGTCGTTGACGTCAAACGTAGAGGATAATATGGATATGCCTCCAAAATACCGGAACTTCATATTTATTGTGATATTTGTTCCGGAATTTTGAAATTAGCACGAATTTGTGTTTAAAAAACGTATTAATAATATCAATCTACCGTGCCAGTGTGAAAGAAATCAGTATTTTATTTTATACAAATTAAAAATAATTGTTCATTGAATTGAATCAATCATTCATATAATAAACAATTTTGTTAGCCTATCTGTATGTTTTTTTATTTTATTGTATTCCATAATTCCAATCCCAGAACTTTTTCCGGTACTTCCCGCACATTATGGATAAAATGGCATGTCCATATTATAATTTCTTGACGCAAGTATATTAAATCAATCTACCTACTCCGACCTCTGCTAATAATTCATTTAATTTTAACAGTAGGTAACGCTGTACTGCAATTAGCTTTTTCTAATTCGGCATGCAGTTGTTTCAGCCGAGCTCTCGCCAATGAGAGGTTCGCGTTTGTAGCGCGCATGCTTTCCTGGAAAGAGCAATGGTAACTTTATATATTTACAGGGTTAATTGTAAAACATTAACAAGGCTAAACTGTACAATACAGACAGACAATTGTGTGTTGTTCTTCTAACACAATGCTTTTGCAATATTTTTATTTTATTTTATATTATCTGACTCCAACCACATTAAATTCATTAGTTTTTCTTTTTTGGTTTTTAACGTCTCATTTATTGACAGATTTTTTTTATATAGCCTCTTTTTAAAATTTAAATGGAAGAACACTGTAGACTCCACGAATTCGTAGATTACTTCATATTTTGACTCACTTTTTTTAAATGATTATTTTGATGATTTTATTGTTCTTTTGAGTACACTATAGACCGGTTTACACTGTTCTTAAATAATACCTATTAATACTGTAATATGGAAATATTGTAACTACAACCACTTTTTTAAAAGAGTAACCATGGAGTTTCTTGCCGGTTCTTCTCCATAGGAAACGACCAATTTCGAACCGTGCACTAGCTTCTGACGTTTTATAAGTGCCCATGTAGGCCTATGTGAAATAAAAAACTTTTGACTTTGACTTTGACTCTGAGACAATTTTGACAGGCCTGTTGGTCTAGTGGTTAGTGACCCTGACTGCTATGAAAACATTTATTTTAGTTAACACATTGAAAACAAATATACACCCCTACTTTTAAATTAGTACACAAAAAAATGGGGCTGCATCTGTACCCGTTACTGATCATATTTTTGTATTCAAAAGTAGAAAAAACCGAAATCCTAAAATTGACCACGAAAAGGTAAATCATAGATTCAATCATACATAACAATTGTAGTAGAAAATTCTGCGGGCAGTGATTTTCCATGTTAATCGTCATTTATTCATTCATAATCAAAAGCCTGCACAATATTTCCATAAATTGAGAGACATTTTGGGATAAACACAAACGCTAATAACTTTGCTGTTTATGGATATTATTTATTGAGATTTTACTTAAATAATAACTAGGAACAAGTACTAATTAAAAATTAGTGGTGTATAAGTGTTACATATTTGAATCTGTTACCAATTCAACATGTAACACTTATAATTCTGTAACATTTTTTTTTTAATTGGTATAAAAACCAATGAAATTGGTATTTTATGAAGGTGTTTTTAAGCGCCAAGCGCCCGAAAAGTGCCATAAAACAGTGATTTTCTGAGGCCTACTCCTCCGTAACGGCTTGGTCAATTGGTTTGAAAAAAAAAAATATATGTTTATTATAGATTCATGAACAATAATATCAACATTTGATTTTTTCGTGCAATTAATACTTTTGTCAAAAAAAAAAAAAATAGGTAGCAATTTCGCAACTTTTCCCTACTCCTTCGAAACGGCTTGGACCTTTACAAACATTTTTACACATAAAAATTGGTGGCTAAATATTCTTCAAAGTGAACATTGCATATGTAAATCAATCAATATCTCGCAGAGAAAATTAAAGCGCTTTCCGGGCGCTGCTGGCCGCAAATAAATGGACAGATTTGCGTACTGCCGCTTAGGCGAGTGAGCGAGTTGCGTTCACATAATTTCGGCCAGATGGTTCATGGAACTATACGCCTTAAGTCCCTGGTGGTCGTCTACGTCATAAAAGGATCTTGTCCAAAATTTCACGTTCCTAGTCCCATTAGATTTGTATACTTACTTGTACGCTGAGTAATGTTTTATCAGCTCTGGTCAGTTTTTCCACAGAAATGTCAGTTGTATGTTTGATTAATCCTTCTAGAGTAGCCCTGAGTGAGACGTTACACTCCCCTGTAACACAATATAATATGGTAGTTTCCAGGGTCAAAATAATTAAATTTAATTTAGTCCGCATTATAGATTATAAAAAAATATTGGACACGTATTTTTTATTTTTTCGATTAAAAAAAAAATAACAAAGTTATAGCCCATTAAAGTTACGTGTGACGTCACCCCGTGCGAAAAATGTAGCACGGCGTGACGTTACACGTAACTTTAATGGGCTATATCTTTGTCATTTTTGGTTTAATTTACAAATAAAAAAATACGTGTCCCTTATTTTTGAATAATCTAAAAGACGGACTTATTACATTTTTTACAGCAACTATCCTATTATAGTATATTATGATATAAGTGTGTGTAATGTTAGTAATTACCGTCGAGGTGGTATTAAGACCCGAGCCACGGCGAGGGCTTAAAGAGAGCCGAGAACGGTAATCATTAATTACTCACGTGTATCATACGACGTTTTTCAATACACTTGTGAAGAAAATAACTATAAAACTAATTAACTTTTGTGGCGGTAAAAATCTGTTTTCGTATGCAGCCCATATTTTTTTTTATTTATCTACATTATCAACCTGCTTGCTTTATGTAGCTATTATACTTTATTATTATGTATTAGCGCCGATAAGCGCTGGTAGATCGACGCAGGTTGTCAACTTTCTTTCTGCATAGTTGGAAAGAGCTTCCATTATCATTATTAAAAAAAAAAGAACTCCGAAGCTTTTTAGCGGTGAAAGCATATTATAATTTAAGTGACTACCTGAATGAGAATGATTTTTTAAGTTATGTAGCTTAAAATAATATTTTCTTTATATTTACTTGTTTATACTGCATTGGATATTATTTTAAAATTATACTTAGGGTCTAAATAGACGGAAAGCATTTCAACTGCAATCCAACTGTAAATTGCAGTTTGAATGCAGTTGACACGACTGCAATAGAACTGCAAAGTCAAACTAAATGTGCAGTCCGATTGCAGTCGTGTGAACTGCACACTGACTGCATCCAAACTGCACCATACCCACCCGCCCTTACAGTCGGTGTGCAGTTCACACGACTGCAATCGGACTGCACGTTTGGTTTGCAGTTTTATTGCAGTCGTGTTTGCAGTTCTATTGCAGTCGTGTCAACTCCATTCAAACTTCACTTAAACTGCAATTTGCGGTTGGATTGCAGTTGAAATGCGGTCCGTCTCTTTAGACCCTTAGTGGTAGTATGTTAAATATTATGCCTTTTGCATGAGTTTGTTTCGGTGTTTCTTCTCAGGGTAGTCAGCTAGGAAACACCGGCCTCATCACTAGCATTAATTGACGAAAAAAAAAAATTTGACGTGTAAAAGTGTTTTTATAAAACCTACTTGTAAAATAAAGATCATTTATCATTTATTTATCATTTATCTTTAATATGACTGCACCTGTTACCTATATTTTTGTTACATTTGTTATCCATATTTACAAAATAATCTTTATCTTACTAAAACAATACTTACACAATTTCTGATGTAGCAAAGAATTGTAAATTGTAGCATGTGCTGGTGTGGATGTTGACGAGGGTCGGAGTACGCTGTGCAGAGGAACGTCAGGCTCTGACAGGTCTGAAGGCAGAGTCAGCTTTGTTTCTGAAATATTTGTAGAGATAAGATTATGAGTATGGGAGCGTTCAAGTATTACGTAACGCAATTTTTGAAGATTCTAGACATGTAACGCACCGTAACGTTTTTTTGTACCCCTCCCTCCCCCTCCCTAAACGTTACGGAACATTTAAGTGACCATTAAAGTCCCAATTATGTTAACGAAAGGTTTGTAATTATGTTAACAAAAATAAAAGTAACGTACAATACTATTGAGGGTGTCCCCGTAAACGAAAAGGGTTGCTGATTTGGAAGATTCTAATTCCCTAGCAATTTATTAAAATACAAAAAAATGTTACGCCCTTGTAACGCACCGTAACGTTTTACAAGACCCCCCCTCCCCCCAAGTTGCGTTACGTTATACTTGAATGCTCCCTATCCTGTTCTTTTGAGATAATGTTTACAATTTTTTTTTAAACGTAGAGCCTAGAAGAGGGCCACGTCAATTGTAGTGTTGTTACTGGAACCGTGGAACACTCCACATGATCATGAAACCTCTTGGTCAATATTCCTTCTCTGTCACACTTATAATCTGTTCGAAACAGGTGGATATCTATCGGCTGAAATGATGACTACATGGTTTATCCGGCACTGGTGCCAACCAAGTCCTATTGTAATGTGTACAAAATGACAATGATGGTTCTTCAAAGGACAAGTGTGTTTTTTTAGATATAACTAGCTTTTGCCCGCTCGGCTTCGCTTCCACTCTTCCCTACTCCACCCTACGTTACCCTACTCTACCCACCCTATCCTACTCTACTCTACACTACTCTACAATACTATACCCTACCAAACTTCACATAAACTATCTACTAAATAGTCCGAACAAAGCCTAAACATTGGTTCACCTATGTGAGCCCACATAAGTAATAAACAAAAAGTGGCATTGATTTTTATATTAGACTAGCTTTTGCCCGCGCGGCTTCGCTCCCGCTCTTCCCTACTTCAGCCTACAATACCCTACTCTACCCTACTATACCCTACCCTACTCTACTCTACCCTCCTCTACCTTACTCTACCCTACACTACCCTAATTTTCATTTTTTTTTCCATAAGAACCTTTTTCATAATAACGAACACAACAAAAAAAAAATTAGCGAAATCGGTCCAGGCGTTGTTGAGATATGCGCTTACCAACACATTTTGCGATTCATTTTTATATTATAGATTAATCTTCTTCTTCTTCTTCCTGTCCCTATCCCTTATTACTTTCGGTTATAGCAACACGATTTTTTCTTCCATTCTGTCCTGTCACCCGTCACACTATCACTAACTCCCTTTCCTATCATATCACTTCTCACACAATCTATCCGTTTCTTTGGCCTCCCTCTCCCTCTCCATCCATCTACATTTATACTTAGGACTCTAAACATTTAAATAGAATTACAATTGCCATCACGGATCTTGAGCGCTGGCTTCAAGAATTCATATTTCTTTAGTGGTGCGAAGTGAGGTAGATTTATTCTTTATTGTACACACAAAAAAAAAATTACATGAGAAACTTAAAATTTATAGGGTGTCACAAAGGGCGGTCTTATCGCTAAAAGCGTTCTTTTACAAACAACCTTTCAGTGAGACACGGGGACAGGGTGTGTCAGTGATTGGCTCGCGGAGCAATCGCGTCATAGACGTCACTCCTGATTCGTTCCCTGAAACCGTTAACAACGAAGACGATTAGCTTGCGAATGTATGGAATGCGCAAAGCGATCCCCACTCTGACGCCGAGCGCTCAAGATCCGTTTCGGCAATTGTAATAATGTCTATTAAAACAAAGATAATAATTTACCATCATCCGATTCTGGCGCTTCTCCAGGTATCACAAATGATTTTGTGTTTATGGATATATCTAGATCCTGAAATTAAAACCCAAGTTTTTACGTTAAATATTTCTCATTCTAATATTTTGATGATGATCAAATCCTATAAATAGTTAAATGCAACAATTTGTATGTACGGATGTTTGTTACTCTTTCACACAAAAAGCATTGAATGGATTTGCGAGCAATGGGTAACTCGCTGTCGACCGTCCGGTAACCGTCCGGATTGAGCCCAAGTCGTCGACGGCGCGTACTGTTCCCGCGCACCTCAAGGAGTGGTCAGCAATCGTCGGGGACCAGCAGGGTCAAAGCCACTGCAGCCCGAAAGGGAGGCTCGGCCCCGGTATGAAAGGCAAGAAGGAACGGGGTGGGTTTTTTAGTCAGTAAGAGTCTGACACTATCTCCCACTCCGCCTGAGGGCGGGGGATGTCATCTGGGTGATTTTTATCCAGTGAAAAAAAAAATCAACAGCTAGTTAATTAATTAATAATAATAATAGAAAACTTAAAAAAAAATAGAAAATTTTTTGATAATTAAACTTTATAGAGCGACTGCTATCGCTATTTGAGATTACAAATAATTAAAAAAGAAGTACCTATTATCAAAAGTAAACAAGGTCAATTTAAACCACAAAAGTTAATAACATAGGTTGATACATACTGGAGATCGTCCAATTTCTATTTCAGAATCTGATTCTGAAGCTTCACCGTCCACCACATGAGCAGTTTTGGACATTTTCTAATGAGAATATTTTACGAAAAACTATTATTTGTTATCACAATCACAAGGCAAAACAATTAATGGTGTTCAAAAGCTTTAATTTTGAGCATAAGGCGGTAGAAAGAGACAACTTAATATAATTTTCATAATGAGTGAGAAGCATGCAATGCTCTCTAAAGTTTAACATCTAAGCTGAAAATGGAATACGGAATAACGGTCAACGGAACGCAAGTTTTTGACGATTTCACGATGACGTTCCTAATGTCAATGTCAATTCGTTTTGTTATTCCTTCTAAGGACATCTGGAACGAAACATGAATTGTAATTCTCGAACCGAATCATATTCCAAGTATAATCTGCTAAATTCTTGTCAATCCGGTTTTCGACCTAGACACACCTGACACCACTACCTCAGCTATCATGGATGATATCAGGTTAGGCATGGTACTTGCTCTGCTTGACTTTGGCAATGCTTTTAATACTGTTGACTTCGACATTTTGCTTGGCATCCTTTGGCCTTATGTACGATTGGCTGCAATAGTGGTTGGATAGTACAGAAAAAAAATCGTGTGAAGCGAGAAATGACGCCATCTAGCGTAAAATCAGATTGAAATGTTGTTATTGACAACATTAATTATACTGCTACTAGGTGGCGTTGCTGTGCTTCAAATGCTTATGCTAATGCTTTTTTTTGTAGCTTCTTTTGTTTCTATAAACATTGAAATAATTTATATATTTTTTTATCAAGTGTTGAAAATATTAAAATTTAATAATTATCAGTTTATAAATATCTGATTGTCTATGTGTCAGTTTCAAAACTTGAGACGGTAGGTTGAATATGGATTTATAAATAATAATTAGTAGGTAGTATAAATAATACTTAGACCAAAGACTTGTGACTAAGCTTTAATTGATTGTTCGCAAGTTCATTTCGATTACCTCGTTCGAGCTCCTTTCGTTTAATTTTTTTTTTAATCCGGTCAATTTATGACAATGAGTATGAATTGTAACATAGATGTAGTGACAAGAGCTCAAATAATTGCTTTGCATAGTCAAGGTAAAAATTTGTCAGAAATAGCCAGAGAGATCGGTGTAAACGTAAGTAATCTTATTTTACACTTTTTTATATAACAAAACACTCCTCTTTATAATAATCATTATTAGGTATTATATATTTTTGTTTTATTGTTGCAGAGAAAAACAGTTGTTCTATGGGTACGACGATTTGAAGAAGATGGTTCTTTGAAACACCGTCAAAGAACTGGTAGACCAAAACTGATAAACATGTTGCAGCGTCAAACCATGGTAAGGGAATACGAGGAAAATGGATTTTTGCCGACGAACCATTATGCTGGTTTATTTGACACAAGCGTCGACACTGTCCGTCGTGCTCTTCATAGTGAAGGGCTGCATTATCGGAGGCATGCTGTGAAACCTTTGCTTACGGAAACCCATAAAAGAGCAAGATTGCAATTTGCTATGGATCACATAGACTTTGATTGGAGTAATGTCATCTTTACTGATGAAAAAACTTTTAAGTCCAGTGAACACGGTCGATTACGTCTGTGGCGTCGAGATAATACGCGATACACAAGTGGTCACGTAGTGCCCAATAGGCAATCTGGCCATATAACGGTGAACATGTGGGGATGGATGAGTGCAGCCGATCCTGGGGAACTAGTGAGAATACCAAGCCGAGCAAATAGTGCAAATTATATAGAAGTGCTGGAGGAGACAATGTTGCCCACAGTTCGAACGGTGTATCCAAGCGAAGAATTGCCACAGATAACATTTGTGCAGGATAATTGTCCAATACACCGTTCGCACAGTGTGCAGGCTTGGTTTCGTCAGCATAATGACATTTGCGCTATTCCTTGGCCTGCTAGATCACCGGATTTAAATCCAATTGAAAATTTATGGGGTGTTATTGTTCAACGGTGGAATAATCAAAACGAGCGTACTCCAGATGCGTTAGAGGCTCATTGTTTACAAATATGGAAGAGTATTCGTGGTTCAGATCTGTGTAAAAATTTGATTAATTCAATGCGTTCCCGAATGCAAGCTGTTATTGACCAAAATGGTGGTTACACGAGATATTGATAAATATATTTAATTAATATTACATATTTACTCAGTACGTACTGGAGACCTCGTTACGTGTGTTTTACTTAATACCTGTATTTGAAATAATTTAAAAAAAAGTTATGAACACTTAAAGTTATAACACAACATAATTTTGTTTTTTTTTTTTATGTTACCTACTAAACATTTGATATGTTGTTGTGCAATTTTGTAGTTTTTTTTAATATCTTGCCTCTTGTTTGTTTTTGTTAAGGTTACATAAGCTTCAATCCTCTTTCCAATTTGGGAAACGAATATTTAAGCTATGGCCTCAATAAAAAATTACAAGTAATATTATAATCTTATTCGATGATTAATAATCTGACTGTTGAATAGTAAACTGTAAGAAATAAATATCTATATTATTTTATTATTGCCTTTTTGTTTGATGAGCCTGTTTACCTGCTTTTTTTTCCTTTTGCTGCGTAACTACCGATTTGAATATTAATAATGATATTACACAACGCCGTCTAGTCCCTAGCTAAGCAAAGCTTGTGTTACGAGTCCTAGACAATTGATAAACATACTTATATATTTCTAAATACATACATGTTATAGATAAATTACACCCAGATTCAGCAAATGATCGTGCCCAACACACGAACATTTGTTCTGGGTGGGAATCGAACCCACGACCCGGACATTGCAGTCAGGAGCACTAACCACTAGACCAACAGGCCAGTCATAATGTTATATTACAATTAAATACTTCCACTTTGTTAGTTTCGATATAAATCCTACCGATTTCTTTTATTAATTGTTATTCATAACTTCAAAAAGTACAGAGGAACCAGAAATCTGACCCACCTGGCAGTAGAAGGTAGATAACATAAGACATCCTAAAAGTTAGACGAATTTGAACCTTCTGCAATAAGCAGAAGTTAAGTGGTATTCAATTCGGAGCTAATCTAAATGAGTAAAACGAGGTAGGTAAGTGGTCAAATATTATAGAATACTGATATGACAATTTGATTTAAGACGTAACGTTAACTTGTGAATACGGACCGTATGCCACGTAATGCACTTGTTAATTTCAACATTATTCCATAAGTCAACATAGTCTAATGGTAGTAACTGTAGACTTATATTGACGTGGTTGCCGGTACTAAGTTCAAATCAGTCACGCTACTTTTAGTAGGTTTGTGTTTAGAATACTGAATTGTTTTTTTTTTTAAATCAAATTAAAATTTATAAGTCTTAAATTAAATTAATTATTTAAATCAAAACTTTAATGAAAAACAACTAAATATTACTTATACAAATACTTTACTTTACAAAGAAATTTAAGTATTCGTCTGATAGATTTAATTTAAATAACTATGTATAAAGGTAAAACACATAAAAGAAGTGAAGATATTAAATTGCTTATGACAGAATAGAATTATTTGAAATACAATTTTGAACATGACAAAAACAGTTTATTTATTTCAATAGTGCCAGTGGCGGATTAACCACGTAGCAAAATTAGCAAATGCTACGGGCTAAAAATTGTTTACACGACGTCACTGCAATTAGTGTCGACTGGTTTTAGTGTTATTAGAACGGTTCATTTTTATTTCTCTACCCTAAACTAAGTAAACTAAGTAACATTTGAATACCAGTTTTATGATGAATATGCCTAATGGTCGTGACTACCCACATATTACAAGTCAAGCGAAATTATTCCAAATATGTTTGAAGAATGTTCAATTTGGGGTTTTAAATCGAAAGCAAAAAAATACACAAGATTTGCGATTTAGCCTCGTGCCTTACTGCGTCAAAGTCTTTACATAAACCACTAAGCTAACTATGATATTAAAAAATGTATTTTAATTTTAGACTATGACCATTTACTTAATTTATCTATCTTAAGTAAATACATTATTATTATATATTAAAATAATAAACATTTTATTTACTTGCAATACTTTCTTTCATTTCTATACAAACTGTCCATTTAAAAAGACATTTCCTGACTTACGTTATTAAAGAAAAGTAAAAAAAATGCCAACTAAAACACAAAAGCTGGAAAACAAAAAGTAAAAATCTTAACTTGAGATTTGAACCAGAAACATGTGCATCACAAGCCGCTGTTGGCACCATTGGACCAAGTGGACTCTTGTGGACACATTTGAAATTTAACGTTACTTGTAATGCTAGACGCAATATTCGTGCCCGTTTACAAACAGTTGATAAGAATCACGAAATTAGTTAAGCTTGTGTCTCATATTTTTTTATCAATCTACCCTCACACTCAGTTGTTGACGATAACGATGACGCATGTATCTATTTTCTGTCAAACTAAAAGTCAAGTTTATGGTTTGTGAGATTGCCTTGGTCGCCATTTAGCTGGGAAGCAACCAACGCCATCTAGTTACATTTTCGAAAACTTGAATTTTAACGTGCAAGGGAAATTAGACACTAGTGTACCCAGGCAATTTCACAGCTGTCTGTACATAGTATCTCCTTCGGTAATTGACTGGTTTATGAGTTACTTATTTGATTGCCGGCAGTGTGTTTACATTGAAGAAACTTTTCTTCTTGGTGTAACACAACTGCCGGTGTGCCGCAGGGGGCGTCTTTTCTCCTCTACTTTTTGCACTTTTTATCAATGCTAATGGAATGAAGAATGGTAAGGCAATTGGCCCAGACGGAATACCAGTTGAAGTGTGGAAGTTGCTGCGAGTGGATGGTACTATTTATTTATTAATTTAAAGTTTTTTTTTTTATAGAGGACTAAAGCTAATGTCACATACTATGAAAGTCTGGGAGAAAATTATTGAAAGGAGACTGAGAGAAGAGAATATTTCACAGAAACAATTCGGTTTTATGCCTGGTCGAGGTACAACAGATGCCATTATTGCTCTATACGTCAGCTGAGCAAGTTCTATGTTCAATGACCTTTAGGTAGTTAGTAAGCAACGCTGCTTACTACCTAAAGGTCATTGGACTCGCACAGCTGACGTTTTCTTAAATAAATTAATTTTGTACATGGGTAAATTAATACGAGTTTTGAAAAAAGGTATTTTATTTTTTTATTTTATCTTGACAAATCGATAGTGTTGTACCGAATCGACCCTGCACGGGATTAAAACGTTCAAAATTTAGCGGTGTTTACATATCTGTCACATTTTTAAATATTTCTTTAAAATATAACATAAAAAATACATGTAAAAATAAAAAAAAAATAGTAGCCCTCTGAAAAAAAAGGTACTTTATTTTTTAATTTATCTTTACAAATCGATAGTGTTTCATGTACTGGATCGACCCTCCACGGGATTATAACGAATAAAATTTAACGATGTATAATTATAATAAATGAATGGAATAATAATATTTATTTAAATTTAGTACCTACACTAAAAATGTTTTTTTTTTTTATTATTCCTTTAAAGAACGTCTGGAACAGAATACTTATAACTTCACATTTGTTGCTACGGACGTAACACGTAAAATAACTAGCCAGCCCCCCTAGCCAAGTTACAATCGTTTCTCTTGCGTCAAACGCCTCAAGCTCCGGCCACGTCCGCGAATCTTTTGTTCTGACTAGGTACGTTACTGGGCGTTGAGATGACTTCATTCCCGTTCATTAAATTTTTTTCTACTAGCGTTAACAATTGCAGATTATCAACTTGGCTAGGGGAACAGCTGCAGTTGAAATGAATGGAGTTGTCTCATGCCTCGATAGATGGCGTTGGGATCGAATTAGATCGCGCTATGGTTTCGTTACAACGGAACACTTGTACTTCGCAAGATTTTGGCACAACGTTAGTCCTTTGTAGTACGCAAGTAAATAATAATTATTGTTTTGGACAATAATTCAAATTTTTGAGCAGATTGAACCCTTTCTGGTTCAATCTCATAATACTCTAATGTACCACCTTATTTTTAGTAAAAATGTGAAACCTGAAACGCCTGTATAGTATTTTTTTTTTTAAAGACCATGTACAATATTTCAAAACTGTTTTATGAAAATTCATAAAGTTATAACCCCGTAATTAGGGCTTTCAATACCGGTATTACGGGATCCCGTAATACCGTGATCACGGATATATTTTGGTCTTTTTTCAATCACGGTATTGACGAGCCAATACCGTGATTACGGTATTACAATCTTTAATATATATTATTGTGTTTTGTTGTAATAAGTAGTAAGAAGTTGTATTATATAATATAAATTACGATGTAATATTATTCTCACACTTGTATTAAGCGCCAACTCTCGCGATACGTCGAACCATAGACTAAAATGGTCTAAATAACACGTAGTTTAATAGGCCTTATACGACGTTATTGTTTTGTTAATCAGTATCGCAAAGGCGCCCGGGTAACACGTGCATGTGAACTTGTTCATTGTGTATTTTTGATAAGTTTGTAATCTTGACGAACAACATGGTACATAATATTAATACTTGTATTTTATGGGGTTTAACACAATTCTCAACGAATCACGCGATCGTTTTTTTTTTTTTTTGTAAAAACTAATGACGAATTACAAATTCACAACAAATTGAAGCATCTAAAATTGTGTCATTTTCCACTTTGTTTAATATCATTTTTACTTTAACGAATCACGTTATCCGTTAGATCTACAATTAAAAAGTAAAAATTTAATATTTTTGAGGTTTGGATGTGGCATTCTTTTTTAACTTCAAATATTATTAATTTAGCCTAATTAGTACTTATTAACTACTTTCGTGTTCAAAGAAACAATTCAAAATTATACATTTAATTGGTAGTTTGGTACAATTACATGTGAGATATTAATATAGTAATAAGAAAGACACGAGTCTTGACGCTTGCTGACCTCTAAGGGCAGTATAGGTGCTCGCATCGAATGTATCAGCCAGTAAACTAGAGATACGGCAGCGCCATGCTTACTTGAACCTTAGAACTGCGTCTTAACCTTATTAGAAATGTCGTAAAATTATTACAGCGTCAAGTAAGCCTATACCTTACGCATATCTATGATTTTAATCTACTTTATTTGCTAATTGCCGGTAAACAATCAGCGCCATGCTTACTAGAACCTTATTAGAACGGTTAAGAGAGAATAAACACTGATTCGAAAACAAAAATATTTAAATGATTTTATTAATTTCCTAATTAAAGTTCCTATGAGACAAAGTTTTAGTCAAGCACTAGTTTAAAATAGAAACCTTGAGTTCAATACCGTGATCACGTGATCACGGTATTAAAAATTCTAATACCGGTATTGATACCGGTATTGAAAAAATCCGGTATTTGAAAGCCCTACCCGTAATGGTACCTGATTGGCGACATAAATACATGGTCACCAGGCCACGCGGGTGACTGACAGACTGAGGGGTTGTTTTGCTTCCGCAACCAGCTGTGCGCCGGTACCTAATACCGGCTATGACATGCCGACTGCCGTGACCTGTTTTGTTCAACTTGTGAATTTACATTTTTTTTTTATTTTTGGGATAAAATATAACATGGTGTAAAAATTATTGGAACCATTCAGTTACTGATTCTGAATAAACAATATTGAGGTTAATATTATACGAGTATAATTGTATTGAATACAATACAATTATATAATATGAACCTCAATATTCATTTGTATGTTTTTATAGTCAGCTTTTCCTCACTCTTATATTGTACCTGCCACTATTTTTCCATGTTCTTGTTAAGTAGGTACTGAGTTTGGGCTGAAGATCAATCCAACCAAGACGCAAGTGATTGTTATTGGTAGTTCCCGAACTGTATGTAAAATACATTGGTCGACACTTCCCCAGGTTTATTTCAATAGCACCGTAACTTCTCTAACTCACACGGTGAAGAATTTGGGGATTTATATCGACAGGACTCTTTCCTGGACTAAGCAACTGCAGGAAGTTAGTCGTAAACTGTTTGCTTCGGCGGGCTCCTTGAGGTGCCTTCGCAATTTTCTTCCTATCACTACTAAAATTGCGATAGCATAATCACTTGTTCTCCCAATCCTGAACTATGCTGATGCCAGCTATCTTGATCTCAACCAAAACTATACACGTATTTCGATTAAACAAAAAATAACAAAGACATAGCCCATTAAGGGCCGAGAGCCCGAAAAGTGCCATAAAACAGTGATTTTCTGAGGCCTACTTCTCCGTAACGGCTATGTCAATTGGTTTGAAAAAAATATATGTTTATTATAGATTCATGAAGAATAATATCAACATTTGATTTTTTCGTGCTATTATTACTTTTGTCAAAAAAAAATATTTAGCAATTTCGCAACTTTTCGCAACTTTTCCCTACTCTTTCGAAATGGCTTGGACCTTTAGAAACATTTTTACACATAAAAATTGGTGGTTAAATATTCTTCTAAGTGAACATTGCATATGTAAATCAATCAATATCTCGCAGAGAAAATGGATTTAAAGCGCTTTCCGGGCGCTGCTGGCCGCAAATAAATGCACAGATTTGCGTACTGCCGCCTAGGCGAGTGCGAGAGTTGCGTTCACATAATTTCGGTCACATGGTTCAAGGGACTATACGCCTTAAAGTTACTTGTGACGTCACCCCGTGCGAAAAAATGCAGCACGGCGTGACATTACACGTAACTTTAATGGGCTATATCTTTGTCATTTTTGGTTTAATTTACAAATGAAAAAATACGTGTACCTTATTTTTAAATAATCTTAAAGACAGACTAATTACATTTTTTACGCCAACTAGCCTATTCTCTAATTGACCACCTTATTTTTCTTCGTAACTTAAAGTCGTCGAGCTTCTTAGCAGTCCTGAGTTGAGCGAATACTGACAAATGCTTGCACTGACTGGACAGGTCCACTCAAATCGGTATGGTTCTTTTTTCAAAAGACCATCTCAGACAAATCTGCATGGTTCTCATGTGATTTGACTATTGCATGTTTGCTGTATGGACACTTTAATCCTTGATTTTGTTTCGGTGTTTCTTCTGAGGGTAGTCAGATAGGAAAAGCTGGCCTCATCTAGTTTAAACCGACGAAAAAAAAATTGATGTGTAACAGTACATTATGATACAAGTGTATATTGTTGGTGATTACCGCTGAGGTGGCATTTAGAGCAAAGCCGAAGGCGAGGATCTTAAGAGAGCCGAGGACGATAATCGCCAATATTCACGTGTATCATACGACATTTTTCGACAAACTTGTGAAGAAAAATTTTACAAACTAATTAATAATATTGCTTTATCAGCAAAACATTTTTTTTTTGTAGTATGGCGGCAAAAAATTGTTCTTTCTTCGTATGTGCGCGCATCCAAAATGGCGGCTATAGAGTACTAGCTATAGAGTAGCTAGGCTGTATGAATAAAAATAAGAATGAGGTTGCTTATGTTTGTAAACAGATTTATTTTTATTTTATTTTTTTAAAGGTTTTATTTATTAAACATGTAAAAGTTATAATAGTTTATATAAACACAAATTAGCATAAAATAAGCAAGCAAGACACTAATTTGTACTATTGAACGCAATAATGTATTTTTGTACTAATGTATTTTTTTTTCGAATTCAATGTTTGATTTGAAAACAGGTACTTAAACCTCTTTTTTTTATGGTGGGAAAGAATCATGCATTGACATCCCCCGCTCTTGGGCGGAGCGGGAGATAGTGTCAGACTCTTACTGACTAAAAGACCCACCCAGTTCCTTCTAGCCTTCATACCGGGGCTTGAGCGCCCTTTCGGATAACCCTGGCCCCAGTAGGCTTCGACCCGGCTGGGTCCCTGCTGTTGCTGACAACTCCTTGAGGCGCGCGGGAACAGTGCGCGCCGTCGACGACTTGGGCTTGGTCCGGAAAGTTACCGGACGGCCGGACAGTGAGCTACCCATTGCTCACTGTCCGCAAGCCCACGCCTACGGTGGCCGGAAATCGGGATCAGAATCCCGGTTGCGGCGGCGGCGGCGGCGATAACGCCGTTGCCTGATGCGTTCGGCCTCCTCCTTTGCGAGCATTACTGCTTCGCAGAAGTCGGCGACCGCCTGCCACTCCTCCTCGCTCCGGACCATGGCCTCAACCAAGGCCCGGCGCGAGAGGTCTCCGCCGCCGATCGCCCCCACGAGGGCACGGCGATGCTCCGCCCAAGCAGGGCACACCTCGACTGTGTGCTCCACCGTGTCCTCCGGGCGTTCCGCACAGTGGCGACACCCGGGCGTCACTTCAGCATGAATTCGGTGCAGGAAACTCCCGAACGAACCATGTCCGGTGAGGACCTGCGTCATGCGGAAGGTAAGGACGCCGTGAGGTCTTTCCAGCCACGCCTCAAAGAGGGGACTTACCGCCATGATTGTGGCGTGCCCAACAGGTAAACCTCTGTTGTGCAAAAAAGGTTATCACTACATTATTACACTTGCGCATAATGGTAATCAAAAGTCACAGTTTGGTTACAAGCTACATTATAAACCTAAGTGTAGTGCAATTATAGTCACTTTATGAGCAAGTGTGTCGAAAAATTGTTTTTTGGGACAGGTGAAACTAGTGATGGGCAATGATAATAATCCGGTTAATATCATTTGGCTAATAATCGATTAAAACTCAGTTAATAGCCATTAATAGCAATTATGGATGATAACCCTGCTATTAATGTTATTTTAGTGATTGAAATGTCCCTCCATGGTTTTTAAGCCTGAAAAGGCTTAGGACTGTCAGATTAGACTTCATTTTCATCATCTTTGTAGTAAATAAATGTGCAATTTAAAACTAATCTGGCCCATTTAAAAATATTAATTATTTTATGATTATACGCACAAACCAACAACACACGAAAAAGGACTTCTTCACCGAAACATATCAGTCGACGTACTGATTCCGGATTCGGTTGGCGTCGCTGTAATGCAGTTCATGCATCTCTTTCTGGCATGAATAATATTAGCGCCAGAAAGATATAACACGAGAAACGGGGGTATCTTTCTGGCGCTACTAACTAATCGCTCGGGTATTTTCGATTGTCTATAATTTACCTACGTCGTATTCACAGAAAAGAGCTAATAAGTAACTTACTTATTGTACCTTACATTTTTACGTATCGGTTAAAATTTCGCGCTTGACCGCTATCTCACCTGATGGAAAGTGACGATGCGGTCGACGATGGAACGCGCTTACCTAGAAAAAACCTATTCACTCTCGACTTAAATATTCCCGGGTTGTAGCTATCAGGAAACACAGACTCCGGCAAGGAATTCCACTCCCTAGCTGCACGCACAATGAAAGTGTTCCCAAAACGTTTGGTGCGTGTAGGTGGGATATCCACCAAGTACCGATGGCGCATAACCGTACGTCTGGTAGTCCGATGATGGAACGGGAACGGGCTAGGTGGAATTAAGTTATGCAATTCTGACGCACACTCTCCGAAATGCAACCAGTAGAAAACCGACAGGCTAGCGACTCTGCGTCGATGCTCAAGACTTTGAAGCCTCGACTCGACGAGTGTATCATCGCCAATTATCCTTCTGGCTCGCCTCTCAATTGCCTCAAGTTCATCAAGCTGGTATCAGGCAGATCCGTCCCAAAGATGAGAGCAATACTCCATACACGATCGAACTTGAGCTTGATAAAGTTTCAGCAGCTGTTCCGGCGTGAAGTACTGTCTGACCTTTGAGTTGAGCCTTTGCTTCGATGTATGGCCCAAAGTTGAGTGTTGATGTCAGCTTAACACCAAGAAGGTCAAGATGGTCGGTTATCGGCACGGTTGCATCCCGGAAAGTTGGAGCGGGGCTGAATTGGCTCCTTTTAGCGGAAAATAGACACGCCTGGGTTTTTGCAGCATTGAACTTGAACAAATTGGCATCGCCCCATTCGGAGACTGCCTGCAAGGACAAGTTCAAGTGCTCAACCGTAGCCTCTCGAAGAGACTGGATCTGTGACCTACTAGCTTGCACGTTGGATATGTAACTCTCGGCAACAGTGCTGTCATCTGCATACTCAAAGGTACCGGGCTTGAGCAGATCGTTTATGTGCAGCAAGAATAATGTTGCCGAGAGTACTGACCCCTGAGGGACCCTGGCATTAATAGCCATTTGACCGGACGAGCAGCCATCGATAACCACTCGGATGGACCTGTTACTCAGGAAGTCTGCGATCCAACCGGCGGGATTTTAATCCAGCGGGTAAACCGAAAGATGGAAGCTTACTAATAAGGCCCTTCGTGCCAAACCCTATCACAAGCCTTCAAGATATCAAGGGAGACGGCAAGCGCTTCCCCGTGCTTCTCGATGGCCTCACTCCAGATGTGGATGGCATACGCTAGAAGATCTCCAGTTGACCGATTACGGCGAAAGCTTTATTGACGATTGGTATCCTAAGGGATATCATTAGCTTCTAGGTATGCCAGGAGCTTAGTGTTGAGTACACGTTCCATGGTCTTATAGAGAATGGACGTTACTGAGATCGGTCACTTTTCATCCTCAAATGAAAGCCTAAATAGGCGTGTCAGGATCGGAGACAATTCAGGCGCACACGTTCTCAGAACAATTGCTAGTATCCCGTTTGGACCGCTAGCCTTGTTCACGTCAAAGTTACGTAGCACCCTACGGACGTCCTTCTGTTGGATGCGAATAACCGACATATTCGTATCGTAACCATCAGGGTGAACAGGGGTCGCGCGTTACCTGGATCTAAACGCGAAGATTCCGCGAAGAGTGAGGCAAACAAATTTGCTTTCTCCTCAGCGGTATGTGCCAGCGACCCATCGGGTTTCAGCAGTGGTGGTAGTGAAGGGCGGCAGAAGTTCGATTCAACCGACTTAGCCAGGGACGAAAACGCCTTACTACCCGCAGGTTATAAAGCTAGTTTGTTCCCGATGCGGCTAATGTGGTCGAACCGAGACCTCCGCATCACCTTCTTGCAAGACTTGGCAGCTCTGTTGAAAGCTCTCTTGTTCTGGCTTACGTCATTCGTATTGTGCATACGAGCATCGGCCCATACCTGATATGCTGCGTGCTTGAGCGCGTTAGCGCGATCAGACTCCACACCAAATCAAGGGCGAGTTCGACCAGACATGGCTACGTCGGAGAATGGAATATAGTACTCCATTTTGTTAAATCAAGTAATTAATTAGGTAGATGGTTAAACCACAAAGCGATGTGTCAATAGTAATTATGGTTTTTATAGTATTGGATCTCTAAATTTACAAAACTGAATTTCACAAAAAATGTGTATTTTTTTTATTATTAACACTTTTTCACATACAAAAAGTGAAATTATATAAAAAGAATTACAATACATTGAATCACACTGCGTACACGCACCCAATTTATGATCACACCCACAGATTTTAGACTTAACAAAAAAAAAGCATTTATTTTTTTAACAAAACATTAATAGCAGGGTTATCATCCATTGGACGGCTATTAATGGCTACTTATGGATTATAATCGATAATAACTCAAAGCATCCGGCTATTAACCCAACACTAGGTGAAACTAAATATAAACTTGAAATAAAACACTGTTTAAACATGAAGAACGTTTTACTATCAGATTTAACGTGGACGTATCGATACAGCGACAAAGTATTATTATTTACAATAATGTATTACACTCCTTATAAACGCCTTAGGGCACAACTGTCCTTAAAAATAAATACACCATAGACATTTTTTTTTAAAACTTGGTAACATGGAATTTGAAGATGTGCTGTCATTCGCGCTTAAGTGACGTAGGTATGTTGTGACAGTTGAAAATAAAAAGAATTATTCAATCTTTTTTGAAATTTTTGAAATAATAATAATATTCCATAACCTTCACACAACGCCATCTAGTCCCAAACTACGCAGAGCTAGTTGACTATCTTCGGACTTATTCGGACTTTTAGAAAAAGACATAATATATATGTACCAAAATGTTTTTTTTTTCAAAAATCTGAGTAAGACAGTGATAAAATTATTTAGATTAGGTACGAGAAATTAAATTAACCTTATAACAGCTTACGCCGGATATATCCGACAAAAAATCTCGCATTTCTTCCGTCAGGGTCGGACATTCACGACCAAACACTCCATCTCGTCAGCTCTTCTACCACCTATGGGTATTGAAGAGCTAAACGAGATGGAGTACCCTGTCGCGAACACGGCCCTGGTGAATAGGACGCGAAAATACTCGTCGGACAAATCCGACGTAAGTCGTTAATAAAACTTACACAGTACACTCGTTAGAGGTAACCTTTAGTTTTAACCCAAAAAATATTTAATTAAAACCTACCTATCCCATAGATCATATTTAAAAAAAAACAAAATGGCAGTCAGAGATTTTTCGCGCCAAATAAGCATCAATGACAGTTCACATCTCCAAATTCTTAGTTTACATGATTGGATGAAAGGGCACCTGAAATAGATATATACAAGCATGGTCTTTATCACATAAATTAAGAAAAGTATATAATAATGATTTACATTTCATAGTATCTTCTGTCATAATACCGGCTAGAGCACAGAATTACCTTGGCAGCTACTACTAGATGCGGCAAAGTCAACTCTGACCATACCAACTAAGGTCTTTTCATTACACTTAGGTACTCGAAAGCTCATACAGCTCTTATCTTACCTACCGCTTTTAGGCACGCTATAGACTGTTTTCTACACTTGTGCAGAAAAGTGCGCATGCTCTCCCACCAAAATTTTATTACAAGTCTCGAATCAGGCAAAATTTTATTACATGATACAAGCTAAATTTAAATTGTATTGAAACCTATTCTTTTTGTAAAGAACAACTTTAATGACAATGTATTAAAGTCGATAATTAAGTTGGCAATGGATTGAAATTGAACGAATCATTCTTTCAAGCTTAATTTTGCCGTATCTAGACAGTACTGACACGACTATTCTATGCTCTATGGTAAGGTTAATAAAAAAATGTGAAAACGAATTTTAGCTTCGACCCACGCTTGCAAAATTTTGCGATAGTGCGAAATTCAAATGATATTATATTATAATAATATTATATACAAGTGACACAAAAGTTTTTCAGTCATATTTTAATGAATACATGTTTTAAAACATGGATGCTCATCACAAAGGTTGAGACAAACAGAGATGGCAGTTTTTAATTTGTTTAACAGAGTATTTAGGTAAATTGATACAATTGATAATAGCACCGATTCCTTTGTTCACCCACTGAACTTATTTTAAACTATCACTTTCTTATAAAATCGTTAAAACTAAAAAGAGATTGCAAGATTTTACTCCTGTCAAATTGTAGCCCGTACGCGTTAACATGGCAACATTTTTTATGGTGGGTAAAAATCATGCATTGAGATCCCCCGCTCTTGGGCGGAGCGGGAGATAGTGTTAGACTTACTGACTAAAAGACCCACCCCGTTCCTTCTAGCCTTCATACCGGGGCTCAAGCGCCCTTTCGGATAACCCTGGCCCCAGTAGGCTTCGACCCGGCTGGGTCCCTGCTGTTGCTGACCACTCCTTGAGGCGCGCAGGAACAGTGCGCACCGTCGACGACTTGGACTTGGTCTGGCCAGTTACCGGACGGCCGGACAGTGAGCTACCCATTGCTCACTGTCCGCAAGCCCGCGCCTACGGTGGCCGGAAATCGGGATCAGAATCCCGGTTGCGGCGGCGGCGGCGATAACGCCGTTGCCTGACCATGGCCTCAACCAAGGCCCGGCGCGAGAGGTCTCCGCCGCCGATCGCCCCCACGAGGACACGGCGATGCTCCGCCCAAGCAGGGTACACCTCCACCGTGTCCTCCGGGCGTTCCGATTAACATGGCAGCTGATGAATGACGTTTGAAGTATTGAGTGCATTGAATTTTATTTTAGGTTTTTGAATATCAACATTTGTTTTACGCTGAGTAGTTTCTTATGATGACATAGGTACTATTTACTTTACAAAACGATGCTTTTAACGTGACAATACAGAGCATTTTATAGTATTCAATGTGGCAATTGTTTTCGAGCCAGGTGCCATGTTAATGTGCTCGGGACATAGTTAACATTTCGTTTGTCATAGAATTTTAGACGTGATTTCAGAACATGTAGAATAACAGTTGGTTAACAATACAAAGCAGTGCATCACGTAAACTAATTTTATAGGAGTAAAATTATTGCTATCTGTTTCTAGTTTCAACGATTAGTAAAAGAGAGAGTTAGTTTAGTTGATGTATAAGAGAATTGGCGCCGAATTTTTATAATGTTTAAAAAAAAACGACCGAATTTTTGGCGAAAAAAGAAAATTGTACATAAATTAAAATGTGTTAATTCGGACGCTGTCCAAATCGTTAACAATTCTTTAAATATTACAATCAATATAATGGCGCTGATTATGTAGAATACCATCGTAATTTGGGTCGAAGCAAAGGCTGAACTGGCTGCCAAAAAGTTGGGTCTCCTAGCAAAGATCAGACAGTACTTCACGCAGGAAAAGCTGCTCAAAATTTATCAAGCGTAAGTTCGATCGTCTAAAGAGTACTGCTCTTATCTTTGGGATGGATCTGCCAGACCAGTTACCAGGTTGATATGCTTGAGTCAGTTCAATCATTGGTAATGAAGCTCATTGAGTTGAAGCTTCAAAATCGATGTGTGCGAATTAAACTATGCGTTTCCGACGCACACTTCTTGAAATGCAATTAATAGAAAATAAGGTCGCCCTAGGATTGAATTCTCGAATTGGTGTTGGAACATATATGAATCTGTTCCTGTTGATCTCGACAACTTGATCGTTGTCGAGATCAAGTTATCGGGATCAAGTTGTCGGGATCAAGACGTCGGCATCAAGTTGTGAAGTTCAATTTGTCGGGATCAAGATGTCGTGATCAAGTTGTCGAGACCAAATTGTTGGAATCGAGATGTTGGGATCAACTCGTCTTCGTTTGACATTAATTGTTTACCACGGTATCCAACAAAATTAACGCTATTCGGCAAAAACGCATGAAATGTCAGTAAACTAGGGCTTGACCATACTCCGTCTAGGAAAAGCCGTTATTGAAATTACTGATAGATCAACCATCTTTGTTAAATTTTTTCAAATGTTAACAACTCTGTATTGACATTTATAGGTAAGTAGATAGATAAGTTTCATAAATATTTCAGGTTAATTAAACTTAATTTAATTTAAAATCTTAGGAGAACAGTAACTTGGTAACATTGAACAAAGATAATAAACATCTGAGTAGCAAACATTTTCAAATTCATAAAATTTGAAACATGGGTCTTAAAAACCCGGTTTTCAAATCTCTGTTTTAAAAAAACACAAACTTAAAGCATAAAGTCGAACTCACGTCAAAATATCAGCTAACTAATAATCATTTGCTAGCTGATATTTTGTTCGTGTGTTTTTATGAGAAAACAGGTAATAAATGTAGTTTCATATTTAACAAATATCAAGGTAAAACTCCTTATGAACTAACAATTGAAAAGACATGTTTTTTTTTAAACCGCCATCTTGCAATCAAGTGTCATTATTTGGCGGGAAAGTATGTAGGTATTATACAATTCGAAAATATAGAGAAAAGTGAACAGCGAGGTTTACTTAATTTAGGCTTAATAATAATTAATTACTATAATATCGAAAATTCCTCAAGGGCATTTAAAAATAAAATACCTACAATTCTTGTCATGGCGTGCAATTTGTTACAAATTAAAAACCAATTCCATTTCGGTGTAAAAGGCAAAGTACATTATTTCTTACTTTTTTTTAAATGTCGACTTACTGAATTAAAATCAGCCCGATTAAAAACGTGTCTAAAGAAAAAAATTACGAAAAAAATTTTGTAAATTTTTTCTTTTGACTCAATATCAAAGTTTAGCGTTAGTTCTGTAAACGTCCGGTAGGAGCGCTACTGTTGCAAGTTGGCCCAAATAGTATTTCTATTTAGTTTGAAGTTTTTCGTTTCCAAAAAGCTCTGGGGCCAAAAATGGCGTGTTAAAATGTCAACTGTGCGAGCGAGAAAGGAAGATGAAGCTTTAAAACACTCTGTAGTGAAAAGGACAGCTCCCACAATCTTTAAGAGCTTGCTCAGTAGACGAAATTGAATAACCTTCTACACGATTTTTATTGAGGAAACGAAAAAAAAAATCGGCCAATGTATGGTGAGGCTTGCAAGCAGCAAGCCAGAGCTTGTGGTACATAGGGTATCTGAGACCCTCCTACAAGTTCTGTTTGTCCAAAGAGTGTTTATATATGTTTTTTTATTATTACTGATAGGCTCGCGTTTGACCACTATCTCACCTGATGGTAAGTGATGACGTGACCGACGATGGAGCACGCTTACCCAGAAATAACCTATTCACTCTTGACTTAAAGACCCCTAGGTTGTAGCTATCAGGACTCCGGCAGGGAATTCCACTCCTTAGCTGTACGCATAATGAATTTGTTTCCAAACCGCTTTGTACGAATAGTAATCTCCATTGCACTTTCTAGCTCGCAAATTTGACATTGTAACACTTCATGATATGGCCCATGGTGTTAACCCTTTAAATGCTCCCGTCGGATTTGTCCGACGAGTGTTTGCGACTGGGTACTCTATCTCGTTTAGCTCTTCAATCCCCATAGGTGACGGAAGAGCTGACGAGATGGAGTATTTGGTCGTGGATCCTGGTGGAAAAAACGCGACAGTGTTTGTCGGATATATCCGACGTTGGCATTTAAAGTAAATCTTTCAAACACAGAATAAGCCAGAACTCATGAGACAATATATTTTTTTTATAACCTAAAATTGGTGACTATATCTACAAAAAATATTTAAAAACAAACATTGAATCCAACATTATAACAACCGTCAACACTGATAGTATATTTCAATAAAATTATGTATTACTATAATACTTACTAATTTTTAAACTATAGTACTCTAAAAATGTATTATTTTCTTTTTTTTGTGACTTTTTTTGCGTAGGCCTACATGATTCGAACAATCTGTCTAGCTGTTGGCCCAACCATGTTAAGATCAGCTTCCAGTCTTTTTTTTATTGCTGATAGGTTTGCGCTTGACCGCTATTTCACCCAATGGAAAGCGACGATGCGGATGACGATGGAGCGCGCTTACCTAGAAGTAACCTATTCACTTTTGACATAAAGATTCCCGGGTTGTAGCTACCAGGAAACACAGATTCCGGCAAGGAATTCCGCTCCTTTCCAAACTGGATTCACGTTTTGTTTAGGTGAGAAATCATCCAATGAGGTCTTCCTCTCTAGGGCGGACGAAGGTGTGTCAGATTTTTACTGACTCTATCTATGGCCCCAGTAGGTCAGACTGTTTATAAGTTGAAGTCGCGCGGAAAATTCTAATTGCGCGATGCAGGACTTCATATTTTTTAGTTTTTACGTGGTACCATAGATATCGCTAGTCGATACATTTTCTTTCTACACAAAAAAAGTCACAAAATTTTCGTAAAGTCTAAGAAAAAATTTGCTACGAGAACTGTTAGCTCACATCAGGAGAAATCAGTCAAATCCAATAATTTTTAGTACATAATGTATTTCTATGTACTCACTAGGATTCATAAGACATTTTAGGTACCTAGATTATAGGTTACGACGTAAGTTGCATAACTGGCATAGATTTTTAGTCGATTTTTTTTTAAAGATTTACATTAAATAATATCAAAAGCAAAAAATCATGGCCGTCATTGCCTTAATTTTGCATATTTTTCATTAGTTTTTGTTGCTAAATTTACAACTAAAAAAAAAATCGACTAAAAACCGATACTCGATTAACAATCATAGTTTCCAAAATAAAATTCTTAAGCAATAAACTGAGCGAATGACGTTAAAAAATAGAAAAAAAAAAACAATAAAAAGTACTAAACTTTATTCCCAATTTATTGACTACATTTTGTAATATTATAATTTAATCATAGTTTTTTTTTTCTAGAGTGTTTTACCGACTAGTGGCGTTAAATTTCTCGAATATTCCTTTCATATTTTAATATCTCTTTCAAATCCAGGGGATTATGGAGAATTTTATTAATATTATTGTGTAATAAAGCTGTTTCTAGAACAATTTGGTTATTTAGTTATGCTACTAACGACTAAATCTATTTAGGATAGTCGACTAATCGATTATTCAGTAGCTTACCAAAAAAACATTGATATTTGGTAACAATATCAAAAGGGCACTCATACCGAGTGAAGGCGTCGGTAAGCAATTCCATTTAATATTTAAAAAAAAAACGAACTGGTCTACAATTCCTTAATTTAACAAAAAAAAATAATAATAATAATAAACAACATTTTTTTTAGAGCAGCTAAATTTAAAAATAAATGCAAAGCTTATAAACTAATTTTACTAAAAATCTTAAGCAATTACTGCTTTACTAAAATAAATAAATGTGATATGACGGATAATTGCTTGGAGTACATTTTTAAAACATTATTTTCTAAGTTAAAACTTAGATTTTAATACCTGATAAAAAGGTCTTTAAAAGCGGATTTTATAATCTTAAAATACGCTCGAATTTGGTACAACGGATTTGGTCCGTTCTTACCTAGGCTGAACGTGACTGAGCGTAGGTTAATACATATTAGTTATGACACATCCTTGAATTTGGTACAATGGACCAAACTTACGCTGATTCAGGCTCGCCTTGGTACGATGGACCAAATCCGTCATACTAATTTCGAGCGTATGTTAATACTATTACAAATGTGTGCTGAATGATGAGAATTACTAGTTTTTTTTTAAAAAAGAGCGTACAAAAGTGGTTAGTATAACTGATATCCATCCATAAATGGAGTTTAGCTCAGTTGTCTAATGTTGTAATATTAAACCCTTTAACAGCTAGCGTCAGATTGGTCCGACGCGAGTATTTTCGTGTCTTAATCGCCAGGGTCGTGTGTTCGCGACTGGGTACTCCATCTCGTTTAGCACTTCAATCCCCATAGGTGACAGAAGAGCTGACGAGATGGAGTATTTGGTCGTAGATGTGCGATTCTGGCGGAATAAATGCGAGAGTGTTTTGTCGGATATATCCGACGTAAGCTTTTAAAAGGTTAAATTCTAAATAATAAATTCTTCAATTCCTAAGTTTATTTCAACTGGTTTATGTTGTGTTATTTTTATTTTAAAACAGCGTTATTTAGCAAAATTGAAAAGTATGCATGCTCCAAAGAAAAAAAAATATGAAGACATAAATGGACAAAATGAATAAATTGTAAAGTGATCGCCCAAAAGGATGTCGAAGCTCATTCAAGATCATTATAAAAATCGATAAAATTGGACCAAAAAAGCCAAAAGAATCTTAGAAATAAATAAGATTGATTTCGAAAAATATCATCATCATCATCATCATCATTGTGGTAAGCACATCCAAAATTCTTTTTTTTTTTTGTATAACACACGTCAAAATTATTTCCAGATGTTATTTTACCTTAGGAGCGGCAATTTACCCTGTTGCTTAGTTTTTTTTACAAAAAAAAAAAAAACAAAAACAAATTCGGTAGGTTGGTACTACGGAATCAGTTTTATTATTAAAAAAAAAATCAACCATAGTGTCAGAAAAAGGGTTAGAAATAAAAAAAAAATGCATAAAGTTCGTTACCTAAATGTTTAAAATTTCAGTTTTTTAAATCTAGGTAATCTATTCCCTTTTTAAAACTTTTTAATCTAAGGATCAATGCTTTAAAGACGCTACGTAACGCTTATAATAGTAATTTAATAGTTTTTGGATATTTTAATAAATCATACTGGTTTTTAAAAGGTTTCGACTCGACGGAAATGGAAAATAGTAGGTATTAAAACAAATATTTAGGTAAGTATTTGAAATTTTTGTTGGATTTTTTAAAAAATATTGTTGATTTTTTAAATTATTGTTGGGTTTTTTAAAATTATTGTTGTTTTATTTTTAAATTATGATTGGTTTTTAAAAATAGTACCAACGAATTTATAGGTTCTTTTCGTATAGGAAGGTCTGGTGGTTCATTAGATACGTTTTAAAATAGAGGTACCATGAAAGACACTTCCGCCTGACCACCGCTAATATTGCTTGAACTCGAAACGAAAACTTCAAAGGGGTTGGTTTAGCGTCGTGCTGCAGGATTCAAGCGATTTTTTTTTTTAAAGTGATCAGGCAGAAACGACCGCGGTGGTACGCGGCAATATTTATATAATAAGAAAATATTTACCACCTGTGCTGGAAGGAGGTGATATATCCTTATTACAAAAGAAGAATACTTCAAACGGACGACATTTTACAATATTTATTTATTTATTTATTAATACTTAGGTATTGCAAAAAAAAAATGTACAAAGGTGGACTTAATGCCTTAGGAACTTGCCTTAGGCATTATCAAGTGCGAACCTATCAACAATAAAAAAAAAAATCTACTAGTCGACCTTAGGGTGGTGCAGTTTTATCCCAGTTTTAAATAAAACCCATCAATATTGTCATTTTCTCAGCAAGTTCTCAACAACAATAATTTTAAAAAGTCCATAGACAAAACAACTATCGTCGTTTTGGTAATTTGAAAAAATACATTACGTAAGACATTCGAAGAGGAACAGAAAGTAGTATGTACCATCGAAGACACTTCCGCCTGACCACCTCTAAGTTAATTTTTGCTTGCAGTCGAAACGAAATCTTCAAAGGGTTTGGTTTGGTGTCACGCCGCCGGATCAACCGATTTTTTTTTTTAAGTGATCAGGCGGAAATGACCATTATGGTACGTGGATACGAGCTCACGTATCACGCTCTAAGTGAGGATCAATGGAGTGGTCAGACGAAAAATATTCGCAAGCGGACTGTAGAGCATGCGTGTTTCTCATGGAGATGCGCGTACCGTCTCCAACGAACACGAACACAGTTAGTTCGCGAACATAGAGGGTACCCGGCTTTACGGACCGTTCACAATCTTGGCGCTGGGAGCGGTAGCTTAGCGCGATGCGGCGAGCGGTAAGATATGAAAATATTAATATTAAAGCAAGCCACGAGACGCTGCTCATAGTGAAAACACGCGCGGTTATTGATGCCGCGCCGCAAATTCGTGACCAGGCCGTTACTAAACAGTTTATTTACTCTCCAGTAAAAATCTCAATTTTGACTTAGGGCTATAATATACCGGGACACCATGATGGCGCGACCAGTTGTGCCGCCATCGTATCTCGGTGAAATATAGGCCTAAGCTACCAAACTAGACACCATACAGACACCAGAGTCGCCACACGTCCGAGCTGGTCGCGCCACCAAATTGGTTGCGCAACCAAACGGACACCAGTCTACATTTTGTTGGTAGCGGCGACTGGTCGTGCCGCCATAGTGGCTCGGTGAAATATACCTCTAAGGTACGTAATTTAAGCGATGCTAAAACAAAAACGCATCGAGTCGAAAACCTTCCAAAGAACCATTCATCAGGGGCCGAAGATCGTTCCAGAACGAGACGGCTACTAAAATTGTAACAGCAGCACACTCCGGACCCTCGGTCGCACGACGCGGCTGTAGAACGCGTCCAGGATGGCCAGGTAGTGATAGTACCGATGGCCTCGGATCCAGTCGAAGGCCAATCGGATGAAGCTTGCGTCTCGGCTGCACTGGCAGCTCTGGATTTGTGGTGGTAGCACGCTGCGGCGCTTTGCTACTGTCCTGTGGATATACGATACAAAATATATTATTATTTTCGAAAACATGAATGCAAGCCGCCGTTTAAATTAAAAACAGATGGATTTTTTCGCCATTTGTGGCGTACAAAATTAGATGCAATGAAAAAAAGAAATTAAAATGTCAAAATTAAAATTGTATTGTCGAGATTGAAAATTAATTCACAAAACCAATGTCAAAAGAAAATCAATTTAAAATCACAACAATTTCAAAATTTAATTAGAACATAAATAGATTCTGTGCGATAAAAGAATTCGTGGCGTAAAGTGAAATTAGCATTAAGCTTTTCTATGGTAATCCAACCCATCCGTCAAATGCCAAACGTTATTTCGTGTAGACACAGCTTTGTTTATCACGTTACTCGTATTTTATTTCGATTTTTATAATTAGACTCTTCGATAAGAGAATGGTCGTGGCGAAAAGTGAAATTAGCATCAAAGTTTTTCTATGGTAATCCAACCCAGCCATCCGTCAAATGCCAAACGTCTTTTCGTGTTGACACAGCTTTGTTTATCATGTTATTTTATTGTGATTTTTAATTGAAATCATGTAGAACAGTGACAAAATTTTACACAGTTCCATAAGGAAAATATATTTAATACAGTTTTGTGGGGGCGAAAAAGTGGCAAATTACACCATAGTAATTTGCCTTATATTACTTTTTAATAACTTCGGTGTGTGTGAGGTCCAAATAAACATTATTGTTTCTTTCTTTCTTTATCAAGATATCCACGTGCCCAGTACCTGGCGGGTGATGCCGCATGCGCTGCGTCAGTCTGCCGTCATAGGCCCGTGTCGAACATCTGCAGCGACCTGGTTATAACGTCGTCCTTCAGGCAAGACTCCAGGAACTCCTCGATGGTGATCACGCCGTCTTGATTCAGGTCCAGCTTCCTGAACACACGGTCCACCTGGAAATTGAGGTTTAAAAAGTAAATTGTCAGGAGTTTAGGCTTTTTGTTTTTTATTTAGCCTAGCTGGATGAGCCATATTTAACTGCGGTATCTAGGTACTTAATAATAATAATTCTTTATTTCAGGCTACTATGGCCCATAGACACTATATACTTAAAATTAAATGAAAAAAATAATTAAATGAAATGCAGTCCTAAGCTACCAAACTAGACACCATACAGACACCAGAGTCGCCACACGTCCGAGCTGGTCGCGCCACCAAATTGATTGCGCAACCAAACGGACACCAGGTGAGTAACTCTCTATAGAGCTGTATACATTTTGTTGGTAGCGGCGACTGGTCGCACCGCCATGCTGTCTCGTTGAAATACAGCCCTAACAGTTGGATCCTGTACTGTACTGTAACACAAGGATCTATAAATTAAAGTTTTAATCTAGAAATCTTCATAATCCGTGAATTGAATTGTTTTTAAAAGTAAGTTTGTACAGAACCCTCAGTGCGCGAGTCCGACTCGCCCGGTTTTTTTTATAATGTATAGACTCGCGTTTGACCACCATCTCACCTGATGGTAAGCGATGATGTGGCCGACGATGGAGCACGCTTGCCTAGAAGCAATCATTCACTCTTTTCTTAATTTGACTTAAATACCCCTAGTTTATAGCCCAGGAAACACAGACTCCGGCAGGGAATTCCAATCCTTAGCTGTACGCATAATTAATTTGTTCCCAAAACGCTTTGTACGTATCCAGATCTTTAGATATCCTTGACTGGCATTGAAACTGTTAAAAAAATATGTATAACTGTTATAAATATAAATCCACTTCCTCACCTGTTCCGCTTCAGCATCATTCAGCCTCGCAGCCGGCAATCCTCGCGGTGCCTTATTGTCGAGCACCTCATGCCAGCTCATCACCATCCATATCGTAGAGACGGAAGGCCCAGTGAGGACGCTCGCACACCGAGTTCGATGAGGACGAAAGGTTCTGGAGTTGTGACCACGTATCAGAAGACGCCGCAGCATTGGAAGGCCTCGCTCAATCGGTCCTAGCCAAGTAGCAACCGTATCTCCTGCGTCGAACGCCTCGAGTTGGCCATCCCCCCGATTCTTTTGTTCTGATTATGTAACTGAGCGCTGAGATGACATTATTCCCGTACATTTGAAGATTATCAACTTGGCTAGGGGTACTGGTGAGAGTAGCGGGAATCCGTCGGATGTTAGATGCTCAGGGTTGGTCATTGTGGTAAAGCTTGGAGAGGTCTACGTCCAACAGTGGACGTCTGTTGACTGAAATAATGGATACAACCCTAGAAAACAATTTCCTCACCTGTTCATTAGCTTTAGCATCATCCAGCCTCGCAGCCGGCAACCCTGGCGGTGCCCTCCTGCCGAGCAGTTCACGGACGGCTACCACTATCTCGGCCAGCTCCTGGCGAGTGATGGCGCCGTCTCCATCCACGTCATAGAGCCACGCAGATGGTCCATAGGAACGAAAGGTTCCAGAGTTGCAACCACATTCCGGAAAACGCCGCAGCATTGCAAAAATTATCTAATTGACATCCCCCGCCCTTGGGCGGAGCGGGAGATAGTGTCAGACTCTTACTGACTAAAAATCCACCCCTTTCCTTCTTGCCTTTAATACCGGGGCTGAGCCTTCCTTTCAGAAGCAGACCCTTCGCCCCAGTACGCTTCGACCCAGCTGGGCCCCTGGTGAGATTTACGGGAATCCGATGGATGCGAGACGCTCAGGATCGGTCGTTCTGGTGACGCTTGGGGGAGGCCTTCGTCCAACACTGAACGTCTGTCGGCTGAAAAGCATTTCCTCACCTGTTCATTAGCTTTAGCATCATCCAGCCTCGCAGCCGGCGATCCTGGCGGCGCCCTCCTGCCGAGCAGTTCATGGACGGCTACCACCACCTCGGCCAGCTCCTGGCGGGTGATGGCGCCGTCACCATCCACATCGTAGAGACGGAAGGCCCAGCGGAGACGCTCGTACACCGAGCCACGGAGTAAGGTGGACAGGGTTACTAGGAGCTCCTGAAAATGAGATGGTGTTAGATTAATTTTGAGGTTGTGAAGGCTGCAGAATTTTTTTTTAAAACTCGCAGTAGGTGGCCACGTTATTGCGGTACCAGAGGCATCGGACAGGTTGTTATAGGCACTGGCAGATGGACATAGGAGCACCACACTGAGTGTTAGATAAATCGATGATGCCTCACTGCAGAGTACAGCCTCCGTAGCCAAGTTACAAGCGTTTCTCTTGCGTCGAACCCCTCTTGTTGGCCACGCCCCCTTTTCTTTTGTTCTGACCACGTGACTAAGCGTTGAGATGACACATCCCCGTAGATTTGAAGTTTTCTACTAGCGTTAACAATTGCAGATTATCAACTTGGCTAGGGGTTCAGGTATCACAAAAAGTAACAAGGCGGTATTCAGGTGAAGAATCGTTGCATCGCGTGTTGTATTTACCATTGTTTTAATTCTATTCTTAAACTGTATAGCTTTTACTTGTCTAAATTAAGCTCCAAACGATAGGTAGATATCAGGTTTGATTTCCGTTCAGTCTGCGCGTGAGCGACCCCTATCGGAAATTCTGAAGGATAATATCCTTATTTCTCTATAGTGGGCAGTATGCGTCACAGTTATAATAATGTGGTGGTATCGTGGTTCTGGAATACAACAGGCAACTAAAGGAACATGGGTGGGTTTTAGTCAGTAAAAGTCTGACACTCCCTCTCGCTCTACTCTAGAGCGTATCGTATGATTTCACAACCCAAAAAATCAGTTTTCAATACACTTACACGAAATCCCGCTCTTGTCCCAACTTTTTTAACAACACAACTTGATTGGTTTTCGCACTAGTGCGGAAAAGTGCGCGCAACAATTTTATTACATTCATCGTATCAGGCTCGGCGCGCATCAACCCTCGTTTATTCATATCTACGTAAGTTTATTGAAAAACGCCGTTTGATAACCGTGGTTTGTTACTGCAGCACTCGGCTCAATAACACCCTCGCCGACGCTCGGGCGAATGCCGCCTCTGTTACAACGACAAATTTTCTCCACTTGTATCAAAATGTACTATAGAAGTTCTCCTACTCTTATGGCGAGCCTCAAAGAGATGTCAGCTAATTGATGGTGCTAGTTAGTGCTGACTACTGCCAGGGCTGTAAACGGAATAAAATCGGATAAAGAGCAACTGAAGAAAAACTGTGGGTTTTAATCAGTAAAAGTTTGACAACACCCTCCCGTCCAGAGAGGGAGAAGTCCTCAATAGATTCAATCACACTAAAATTATAAAACCGCATGTTTATAAGTATGTGTGTTTGTTACTCCATGATGCTAAAATGGCTGATCAGATTTGGATGAAACCTCGCACACGGATAGACCTTATTCTGGAGTAGAATACTTTTTATACTTGGAGTATGTTCCTCTGAGATGTTTTTTGACTGTCACGTGGTTATAACGCCGCTGACAGAATCTAATATTAAAATAATAGCTTATGTTATTATCGTATCACAGTTTGGTATTTTAGTTTTACTACTGTAAAATGCCCTAATTTTTCACTAATATGTTGAATGTAAAGAAAGAAAGAAGAAAGAAAAAAACATTTAACAATCACATAAACTAAAAATACACAGTGAAAAGAAAAAAGAAAGATATAATCAGTGCGAGGCCAAAAAAGCACCTAACTCAGGACATGCTACGTTATTTAAAACCAGGGATGTTAGGGAGCTCCATAACCGTAACCGAAATTATCGGATATCCGATATAAAATAATATCCATAACCGTAACCGAATCCGAAATAAAAGTTTCGGATAATATCGGATAGGGGCGGAGCCTAATTGCGACACGTTATGACAGGTTGTTTTGTTGATCGGCCGGGCAGCGGCCGACACACGCGCGCATTGTTTGTTTTCTTCTGTGGTTCCTACCAAATAAAACAATTTTATATTTTACTTCTGAAATTCCTTAAAAATCTAATATCCGTAACCGAAATTATCCGAAACTAACGGATAATCGAAATAATTTCGTATCCGTATCCGTAACCGTATCCGGTATAATAATCATTTCTATACCCGTATCCAATCCGTATCCGAAATTTCATATCCATAACATTCTTAATTTAAAACGATAAATAACGCAGCGCTGATATTCTGTGACGGCCTGCTGTGACGTCACGAATATATTTACAGATGTTATATAATAATAATCTATCAAAAAAGAAAGAGGGAGAAAAAGAGAAGAAAGAGAATGTATGAAGATATTTTTAATTTTTGCAACTTAAATACACAGAAAAATTCTTAAGTGAAATGTAAAGAAAAAATGCAAATCAGAACCTTGTGACTGTTGCCACGTGTGAAAAATTTAAGTATATCATATATTTTTTTTAATAATTCGTTTAAGCAAAATAACGATAGTTAAACTAAATTATAGTTATGCATTTTTTTTTAATGCAAAACTATAATTTACACCAGAAAATCAAAGTGAAGACTCACTTTGAACCGAAAACACAAATTAACTACAACCTATTTTCATCTAATCCGAATTTCCGATTACAATCAATTGTCTATGCTCAGACGCCATCGTTATTTCGAACCATAACCTTAATCTACCATAGACTATAAACGTCTTTGGCACTCACAGATATTCCTTTAGATAAATCTGTTGGAATACGTATGGTAAGCTGATGATCAAGACGGATGGGGAGGAAAGCCCCTGTTGGCAATACTTCCAGCTCAGGAGCAGACTGGCTGACGGCCAAGTGCGAGCGTGCCACGTTGTGAAAGGTACAGATTTGAATACGTTTAGGGCTGGTACAGTCTGTCTAAAAAGTCAACGACTTTAGAATTTTGTATAATATTTAATCATTAAAAACTGGACAAGTGCGAGTCGGACTCACGCAATGAGGGTTCCGTGCAAACTACAATTCCCGAATGGAGTTATAATTTAGGTGTCTTTAAGGCAAGAGTGAATAGGCTCTTAATAAACTAGTGCGCCTCACCATCAACGATTGCATCACTGCTTACCATCAGGTGGGATCGCAGTCAAGCACGAGATTACACAAATTAAAAAAAAAAGTCTCGAAAATTTTTCCGAATTGCTACGTTTTTTTTTTGTGACGTAGGTAACAACAAGTTTACTATTTTCAGATTTATTCCTATGTATATCTATGCTGTAAGACCTTGATTTGTGCCAAATTTCAGGATTCTTGGTCAACGGGAAGTACCCTATGAATTTCAATATTTGAGAGTATCAAAATATACAATTTTTTGTGACATAAACAGCCGTATCTTTTTTATTCGTAAACTTAGAAGTTTGATTTCTTCACAGCTTGAAGGGATCGCAGACCTGAGTATATTGTTTTAATTTCAACTCGATACCTCCATGCGTTCTCGAGATAAAGGGTCTTGACAGATAGACAGACAGACGGACGGACAACAAAGTGATCCTATAAGGGTTCCGTTTATTCGTTTTGTTACACGGAACCCTAAGAACGGCAATTTTATAGGTAAAGACCTTTTATTTGGGTTAAATATTTTTATTTTGCGACAACCCTAACCACCTTTTAATAATATAAGAATTTGTAACTTGTTACAGTAAACAAGATTGATTTTATAGTTATTTGTTATCTTGGCATTTATTTATTATCTAATGTCCAAATGTTCTAGACGGATGGCTGCGCACCGGAAGACGCAGTGTTGGAAGGTCTCCCACAAGATCCGATGACTTAGTCATGTTTTTTTTTTTATGTCCGTAAGGATTAAGGTGCCACATTTCGTATCTTAATGAAATTAAATACTTATTTATTAGTAAGTTTAAAAATGTAGGTTCCATTTTCGTTTTTTTTTTGAGGTGGGAATTCATCCAATGACTTCTAGTCGCTCAAGGGTGGGGCGAGAGAGCGTGTCAGACTATTACTGACTAAAACCCATTCATGTTTCTTCGGTTGCCCAAATGGCAATTGAAGAAACATAAATGAGTTGTTCTCGCACCGAGGTTTTCTTTCCAGAAATGAGGCGCACAGGACTGATCGTTGCGGTGACACTTGGAGGAGGTAAGGTGGACAGATGACCCGTGAGGGTTGCGAGAATCTGATAAAATAAAAAAATGAATGAATGATGATGATAAAAAAAAAAAATGATAATAAATCATAAATGATAATAATGGTGTAATTCGTTTTTTGTGCCTCCTCAAAAGTTATGTATTTCACAGTTACGAGGTTATTCTCTATAGTTGTCCTTATAATGTTGGGAGCATTGGGAACACAACTGTTGGGACTGAGGCCTCCTCTCTTGGAGAGGGAATGGGCCGTAAACCACCACGCGAGCCCAGTGCGGGTTGGTAGATGTGGCATGTTTTCGAATTTTCGGTTCTAGGACATGCCGGTTTCCTCACGATGTTTTCTTTCAATGTTTTGAGAGCAGTAGTGATCAAAAAAATTACACAAAGTAATGTGCCTGGCTGGGTTTGAACCAGCGACCTACAACTCGTCAGTTGGGGCCGTTACCACTGCTCTCCCGTTATTCTCTCTATGCTATAGAAATGTGCTAATCAATCACATTTTTTTTAACAATCCATTAATAAAAAAACTAGCAAAAGACAATGAATCAACCGCTAAACTATCAAAAAGTACAGTCGTTGTAAAAGTACTCGGAGAGGGTAATTTGAAAAGTTTCAGCTCGATAATTTGCCCGCCATTAATTTTCGAATTGGTTTCGCAACTTTCACGGCTGGCTCCCAATTTCGCTGCACAATAATTTCAAATAAGTTTTGAATTTCAAATTCAATAAGTATTCTGGTGAAATAGTAGTTTAATACCAAGGGTGAGTTGCACCATTTAACTATAACGAAAACCAAACCATAACCAGCCGTGAAACGGCCGCCTATTGGTCAATTCGACGATTTGACAACTGTTAACGGCTTTGTTATGGTTATAGTTAAATGGTGCAACTCACCCTAAGGGTTATACCGGGTTATTTGTAAAACACTGGCAACCTCTCAGGACTATATTAAGAACATCATAAACAACTACTTTTGTTCTATGACTTTTAAAAATGTATCATACAATTGGTTCATCAGATTTTCATGCAAAAATAATAGTACATTATGATATAAGTGTGTAATGTTAGTGATTAACGTCGAGGCGGTATTCAGACCCGAGCCGTGGCGAGGGTCTTAAGAGAGCCGAGAAAGGTAATCATTAATTACTCACGTGTATCATACGACGTTTTTCAATACAATTGTGAAGAAAATAACTGTAAAACTAGTAAACTTTGTGGCGATGGCGGTAAAAATCTGTTTTCACATGCGCACCCATAATTTTTTTTTTTCTTTTCAGTACACTCACTGAAATGAATAAACGGGGGTTGACCGGCGCCCAGACAGATACGATACATGTAATAAAATTATGGCGGGGGAGAGGTTGAACAAAAGATTTTAAATTCATTATAGCACTAGTGCGTAATGGTAATCAAAATGTCACAGTTTGGTAAGAAGGGCCATTATGACTACCTAAGTGCAGTGCAATAAGAGTCACTTTCTGAGCAAGTGTATTGAAAAAATATTTATTTATTAAAACTTCATGCAACATAAGGTACAAAGGCGTACTTAATGCAACATAAGGTACAAAGGCGGACTTAATGCCTTAAGGCGTATAGTTCCATGAACCATCTGGCCGAACTATGTGAACGCAACTCTCGCACTCGCCTAGGCGGCAGTACGCTAATCTGTGCATTTATTTGCGGCCAGCAGCGCCCGGAAAGCGCTTTAAGTCCATTTTCTCTGCGAGATATTGATTGATTTACATATGCAATGTTCACTTTGAAGAATATTTAACCACCAATTTTTATGTGTAAAAATGTTTCTAAAGGTCCAAGCCGTTTCGAAGGAGTAGGGAAAAGTTGCGAAAAGTTGCGAAATTGCTAAATATTTTTTTTGACAAAAGTATTGATTGCACGAAAAAATCAAATGTTGATATTATTGTTCATGAATCTATAATAAACATACATTTTTTTCAAACTAATTGACCTAGCCGTTACGGAGGAGTAGGCCTCAGAAAATCACTGTTTTATGGCACTTTTCGGGCGCTTGGCCCTTAAATTGAACATTCTAAATGTTGGTGTAAGTACCAACTCGGTTAAGGCAGTGATCACTTCTTGAAGACGTGATCATATTGGCCTGAGGTGCCTGTGGTACGTCAGGCGGAGGCCTTCAAGGGTCCCCGATACTTGGGAATGGATTTAGATAGACGCATTACATGGAGACACCACACATGCATAATTTAATTCCTTACTTTGAGATAATATATTTAATTGTAATTTTGGTATTAATTGACTAATGTTTTATAAAAATTTGACATAATTTAAATTATTACTTTGACATTGTATATTTGATTGTAATTTTGCTATTCATTGATTAAAATTTTATATAAATTTGCCATAATCTTTCAGTCCAGTTCTGTCATATCTGCACAAACTACACATTTGAGAATAGCTTATGCCGTTATTAAAACCTAGATAATATTAGTCCATTTGCCGTTTCAGAACCTTAATTTGTTTGAACCAATTTAAAACTGTTTGCAAAGCTTTTTTAATATAGCTTCCAAAGTGGCGATTCTAAAATGTTAGAGAACTTGCCACTGATAACAGAGAGTGTCTGCAACAGATAGAGTCTGTCTAATAAGTTAAACGACTTGGGTAATTATTAGGATTTAATGAAATCTGATGTAGTCAACACGGGTTCAATAATCAAGGTTGATTAAGAGATAGAGATCATTGTTTACTAACAGAAGAACCTTATGAAAAGTATCGAATATAAGTATTTTTTAAATGATTAAATATTATACAAAATTCCCAAGTCGGTTGACTTATTAGACAAAACTGTATTGTCTATGGTCGTATGGTACAATACAGTTAAGCCTGATACACACATCGCCTGGCGGGGAGACTGTTTTTTATTTTTAAGTATGTTTTCTGTGACGAATTGTGCGTCTATTCAGGCAGAATAAACATGTTTTCTTTCTTTCTCTTTCTTCTTTCTACTGTCACCTGAGTATCTAAGTACCATGAGCTCATAACATGAAAGAGATGGAGCTATTTATTATGTATATAGTCAGTCTAAAAAATTAACCGACTTGGGAATTGTGTATAATATTTAATCATTTAAAAATACTTATATCGATACCTATTTTAAGGTGATTCTGGTAGTAAACAATAATCAATAGGTATCTCTTAATCAACCTTGATTATTGAACCAGTGTTGACTACATCAGATTTCATTAAATCCTAATAATTACCCAAGTCATTTGACTTTTTAAACAGACTGCATCCCGCTTTCTTGTTTGCACGACTTACTTTCTAATACCGTAATTAGAAACACAATATTAAGACAATGATGACGCGAGGAGGAGTGGCAGGCGGTCGCCTCCTTCTGCGAAGCAGCTAGCAAAGGAGGAGGCCGACCGCATGATGCAACGGCGCTTACGCCTTAGCCGCCGGGATTCCGATCCTGGTTTCCGGCCACCATAGGCGCGGGCTTGTGGACGGCGAGCAATGGGTACTCCGGATCGAGCTCAAGTCGTCACGGTGACGGCGCGTAGTGTTACACGCACGCCTCAAGGAGTTGTCAGCAAACAGTAGGGGCCCAGCAGGGTCGAAAGCTACTGGGGTCAAGGGTCTGCTTCTGAAAGGAAGAATTTCTGACCCGAAATTCTCCGCGGCCTCAGCGGGCATCGTCGCTGCTAGGGCTGATATTTCTTCAGGGCGTATGAAGCACTACGCGCCGTCAACGGCTCGGGCGCAGTCCTTATCGGATGGGTTGTCAGCGAGCTGCAAGTTGCTTGTCACTTGAAAACCTACGCCTATGGTGGTCAAGTTTGCTCTGCGACTCCCGGCGTTCAGGGCGTCTCCTATCGTGACCACTGGGACTTGAAGATTTACGTTCCATCACTCTTGTGGCTGTCTCCTTCGCTGGCATTATTCCTTGGCATAAGGAGGCAAGGAATTGTAAAAAAATAATTTAAAAGTAACTAATTGTATTAAAACGCAATGCAATAAATCAGAGTAAAGAACTCGCTAAATTTGGCAAGATGGGAAACCTCAAAACGCCAGTTCCTGTTTCCAACATCAGAGCAAAATTTATGGCCACCATAAATGTCTATTGAACGGCTAGGTGCACAATAAAAGTTTGTAAGAGTTCTCTCAAGTCTCTGGATATAAGCCAGGGCCGGGCAAATTTTATTTCACGATAGCAAATCTACGGCATTTATTAATACGGATTGAGAGATTGTTAAAACTTATTTGGCTGTGTTTGGGCTTTTTGATAAATTAAAATTTGATTTTATGGTAATTGTAGTTGTAAACGCAAAGTGCGTTTTTTGTTGTTTGTGTGCGTAATTTGTTTTTTTTTTTATTGTTATAATCTAGTGCTTGATTGCGATCTCACCTGATGGTAAGCAGTGATGCAATCGTTGATGGTGAAGCGCACTAGTTTAATATGAGCCTATTCAATCTAGCCTTGAATATATAAATTAAAGTGCATCGAATGGAGATGTGTTGTTATAGCCTAGTTTTTTTTTTTATCTAACACTAAAATCTGTCTAATAAGTTAAAGTAATTATTAGGATTTAATGAAATCTGATGTGGTCAACACGGGTTCAATAATCAAGGTTGATTAAGAGATAGAGATCATTGTTTACTAACAGAAGAACCGTATAAAAAGTACCGAATAGAAGTATTTTTTAAATGATTAAATATTATACAAAATTCCCAAGTCGGTTGACTTATTAGACAGACTATACACTAATAAAAAAAGATTGATAAGTATTTGACAAATTTAAATCACAAACTGAAATTGTTTTAAATCACTTTTTTTTAAAGTCATATAAACTAGTACTTCATCACTGATAAAGATTTCTTTGAAAATTGATGCAATGTAATAATTTAGTAATATATTAAACACAACATAACACTGAGCCGCGTGGCGGATTACGGCCCATTCCCTCTCCTAAAGAGGAGGCCTGAGTTCCAACAGTGGGAACATTAAAAAGGCTGCTGATGATGATAATAATAATAAATGAAATGATAACAATAATAGTAATAGCCAAGAGCCTCGACCAACACCTTAGGAGGCTCTTGTTAGGCGGCTGGATCAAGGGCTTGATTCAGAAAGCAGTATTGCTGGACACGGCTCGTATAGTCAGGAGGTTCCTTTCTCTGGAGCCCTAACCGCCGGTAGCTTGGACCCTGTTCCCGATACCGGTGGGCTACTATTTTTTATATTTTTAAATGTTTTTTATTTTTTATTGAATATTTAAAAATATAATTCATATGTACTTACTATATTGAATAAACGAAATAGTAATAGATAGGTAATGTCATAATATATTTTTAAATAACAATTAAAATGCAATTATAATGTAAGTAGTAAAATGGTAGTATTGTAATTTTATTGTAATTCATTAATTTATCTTTTCTTTTAATCTAATTTATCCATTATTATGTAATAATTTAATTTAATGTTATTTCTACAAGTTAATGCTTGAAATACATGTTAAATAAACAATAAATAAATAATTATTACTGTAATCAGTCTTAGGGCACAAAATGCTTCATGCATGACATCTTTTCAATTTAAACTTTAATTTGTTTCTTATATACCTATGCCTGCTACTGACATTCTTGGGATTCTCTTGGATTTAATATTTCGGGACCTTTTGTTTATTAAAGTCCCTGCAATTAGGACTGCGAAGGGTAAGCTGTAATTTAGGGGAAATTTACACAAAAGGTTGAACACGGTAAAAAGTTATGACTACTTAAGGCCCAAGCGCCCGAAAAGTGCCATAAAGCAGTGACTTTCTGAAGTCTTACTCCTCGGTAACGGCAAGGTTTGGAAAAAAAAGTTTATTATAGATTCATGAACAATATTATCAATATTTGCGATTAATAATTTTGTCTAAAAAAATATTTAGCAATTTTGCAACTTTTCCCTACTCCTTCGAAACGGCTTGGATCTTTAGAAACTTTTTTGCACATTAAAATTGGTGGTTAAATTTTCTTCAAAGTGTACACCACAAAATAGATGGTACAGTAGTCAATCTACATACAAAGCGCGCTCGAGCAACGCACACAGACACCGCTCACGGACACGATATCTCGGAGCGCCTCGGCCCGCTCGTCGAACAGTTCCGGCTTAAACGCTCATTAGTGTGCGTCCACCGAGCGTAGATATAAAAAGTGAAATACACACATGAGATTGTCTTCTGTACCTATCTATTTTGTACTTACAGCCTGTATAAAGAAAATATATAACTTTTTATTTAAGTACTTATTTTGTTATTTTGTATCAAAGTCAAAGTCAAAGTCAAAAGATTTTTTTTTCACATAGCCTACATGGGCACTTATAAAACGTCAGAAGCTAGTATCACAGAGCAAACGAATCGCGAATGTTATATATGCCGTTAATCTTACATACATCAGACCACCTATGTTTAGCTTTTATGTTGTAATATATAGCAATTTTCAATCAAAAAATAAATAAACAAATAAAAACTATCAATAATTTTACAATGAACTAACCAGAAAACTAAAGGGTGTACCTCAAGTACCAGTAACGCTATAAAATATATTACGTTGATCTCTCCACCGCGTCGGACCATTACTTCTGAACCGAAGCTATAAATGTAAGGGATCATAAAAGCTACTAACTTGTGTCCTTACATTAGTCTGTGTTCCCTGTAGAGGTATAAAACATCCTCGATTTTGATGTTACGTTTAAGGGGCTTTTTTATGGTGGGAAAAAATCATCCAATGACAACCCCTCCTCTTGGGCGGAGCGGGATATAGTGTCCTTACTGACTAAAAGACCCACCCCGCTCCTTCTAGTTTTCATACCGGGGCTCGAGCGCCCTTTCAGATAACCCTGGCCCCAGTAGGCTTCGACCCGGCTGGGTCCCTGCTGTTGCTGACAACTCCTTGAGGCGCGGACCATGGCCTCAACCAAAGCCCGGCGCGAGAGGTCTCCGCCGCCGATCGCCCCCACGAGGGCACGGCGATGCTCCGCCCAACTCGACTGTGTGCTCCACAGTGTCCTCCGGGCGTTCCGCACAGTGGCGTCAACCGGGCGTCACTTCCGCATGAATAGGTAACGAAGGAACGGGGTAGGTTTTTTAGTCAGTAAGAGTCTGACACTATGTCCCGCTCCTGTAAAGTTTACTCATTGTCGCTTAGATCATTTTGCCTTTCAAGTATCGAATATTATATTATGATACTAGCCCGATGGTAGCCTGGAATCTCAATTTGTACTCGGTTGTTAACAAAATCGATTTTAATAAAACTACAAAAACAGAAAAATCAATATGCATTTAATTTTATTATTATTTTATTAATTATTATCTTAATGACATTTTAATTTGAAATTTTATTCTATTGACCATATTAATTTAATTTATTGTTTAGATCATTTCAATATTTAACTGACATTGTAATTGTAATTTATGATATTTTGATCTAGTGTTTTTTTTGTGTAATTGAATTTAATAAACGTCTTCTTATTCTTCCTGCCCTTATTCCATATTACTTGGGGTCGGTGCAACACGTTTTTTTCTTCCATTCTGTCCTGTCACCCGTCAAACTATCACTAATTTCCTTTTCTTTCATATCACTTTTCTCAAAATATAATTAATTTAATAAACGTATGCAATATAATTTTAATGCAACAATTTATTTTTTTGTGAATTTTCAATTAACATAGAAATAAGTGTTACTAACATACAATGTGGTCCAAAAGTTGTGTTTTTAAATAAATTATTATTATAATTATAAAGATAGAAAAATATAAAGATAGTCCCCCAAAACTGATCCGTATAAGCAAAACATATATAAAATTTGGCAAAATATTAATTACCCAATAAACTTTAGCATAAAATTGTTTCGTTGATAACAATGCATATAAAAACTATCGATGTAATTATAGTTATGTAGTGCGTACACTAGATTAGGCGTCACGAACAATCACTTCATTCGACTCAGGTGTAACGTCGACTGTAAACATTAAAATTAAAACGCGTAAGTGCCACGAAGTTCATGGAGTTTAAGACATTTTGGTCCCAAAAAAGTATCCTTGAAAGCTATCTTAGCGCTGCATGTTTTAATAGTTCTGTTAGACGACATAATGCCAATGTAGCGCTGCAGAGAACTTTTGTTTTGACTTTTTAGTAGTTTGACAAACAGTTTCTAAGAAAGGGCTAGTCTATGACTAGAATATAAGTCGATGATAAACACACATACCCAAAACCAACTATTCGGCCACCGCACAAATCAAACTTACACCTCTGATATTGACACTAAGGATGGTAATCAAACACATTACTCCCATTTTGTATCCCCACAGTCGGTTAAACCTACGCAACGTTTTGCTATTATAAAACGTTCGTATAATAACAAAATATCACCCTGTACATATAGGGGATGAGAACACGCTATATCTACGATCAAAACAAGGACATTAGAGCTTGTATTGTATTCGAGAATGGCGGGATATAAAAACTAAGGAGTTGGTTTAAGATAATATTATTTTTACAAATACGACGGTAGTCGGAAATTTTAGTAATTTTGGCGCCCAGCACGGGGCCAAAAAAATCGAAGTGTACGATTAGAAAACGCTCAACGCTATCGTCTGCCTAGTATCGTCCAAACTTTGTTGGAGTCGGCTTCCATTATAACCGGATGCAATTGATTACGGGTCCAGGTCAACATTTGTGGACCGCCCGGAGAACACGGTGGAGCACACAGGTGTGCCCCGATTGGGCGGACACCGCCGTGTGCTTGGAGGCAATCGGCGGCAGCGATCTCTTGCGCTGGGTCCTGGTTCGGGTTATGGTCCGGAGCGAGGAGGAACGGCAGGCTGTCGCATGCAGGCTGTCTGCGAAGCAGTAATGCTAGCGGAAGAGGTAGTAAAAATCTGACATGCGACATTCGAGAAGTCATCGAATGATTGTCCACCTTAAATAGCTGATAACTAGTATTTGACATGAAACAGCTGCCTATCTGACCTCTACAACGCAGTTTTTAGCTAACACGATATCTCTTGGTAAGACTAGAGTCAGATTCTCTGGCTTCTGACTACTTATAATAACTGTCAGACAGGCCAGTAATAATAACACTAAATGGAAATCTAATAATTCAATTGGCGCCCACCACGGGGCATCTTTAGATGTATCACATCACATCTAAAGACGCCCCGTGCTGCCCGGACATCCCATCGGACTTGAAAAAGCCTTTTTGCATTTGATAGACTAGTTTTTAGGGGATTTTTGTATTTGATATCATTTAAAGTGAAAAAATCATTGAAAACGAAGTAAAAGTGAGTAAAATGGCGGGATCATCATCAAATAATCAATGTATGTGTATCTCCACATGTATGAGTTATTGTAAGAGTAAGTGCTCCACGGAGTTTCTTGCCAGTGGTTCCTCATATAAAACGACCAAATTAAACCGTGCACTAGCTTCTGACGTTATAAAAGTGCCAATGTAGACCTATGTGAAATAAAAACATTTTTAAATTTGATTTTTTTAAAATTTGTGTTTATATGAGGTTCATAACAGATTGAGTTCAGTATTTTCTTTCTACCCTCTCGGGGAAAAGGTGTGGCCCGTATGCTTATCGTGAGAAAATACTATAAAAGTTTCTCCAAGCTTAGTTAATCTGTATAAAAGGTCTTTAATGTTAGCTGAACATTAATTTTTACGCAGACGCATAGATGTCGAATATTCTTGTTTATTAATTATGTATTCTTACTAAAAGTATCTAATGATATGAAAAACACCAATTTATCGTCAGTGATATGTCACTAACGATAAATTGGTATATTTGACGTCTACCGGGATTTCGTGAAATCCCTGATGTCCTCATATCCCTGCGACATTATGTTATAAGTTGCGTTACTTTTTTTGGCGTACAATGGTTTATTTAAGGTTTAAGGTTTATTCTATTCTATTCTATTTTATTCCACACTCGTAAGTAGACTAAGTGGCCTGAATCATCACTGCTCTAGTCTAGTGCACTCACAAAAATTTTCACCAACTCCACAGTTTTTCTAGTCTAACCTTACTTTTACGTTCAAAGTTCGCGCTTGCGAATGCTTTTGCTGTCGTTACATCAACATAACACAAACATATAGCTTCTCCATGTCTTTTTGTAGACATATATATGTTTTTGCAGTCTTTGAAATGTCGGAGTTGAGATAAAAATATATGGAGTTGTTTTCGCTCGATATAATTTATGAATTGAAATGAATGTCTAAAGGAATTGAATGGGAATAAGAATTTAAGTATTTTTGTATTGAACTATCTGACTTTACATAAATTATCCTGTCTTAGTTAAACTGTTAGGCTATATTTCACTGAGACACCATGGTGGCGCAACTGGGCCCCAAGTCTGCTATTTTTATAAATTCGTCATTCCAACACGACCCCATTATCATTTTGATAAAAGTTTGTAATCTGCTAATTCATAATGATCGATCATTGATCGGGCACTGGTCTTGTAATAGAATTGTGGTAGAATGATAATTTCGAGCATATTAAAATCACTAACTGCACAATAACGTTCTAATGGTAAAACACTGATCAAATAAACTGTCAAAGTTTTAGCAGATTACCGCAAACGTCAAATATTCATTTGTCAATATGTACGAGATTACCATTCTATGTCACTTCTTTCAATGGAGTGTCAGTGATTGACTATTGGAAAGTCATAATGACGTCATTATATTAGTAGATTACCAAACTTGTCAAAATCGACAATTATGACATCAATGATAGACCATTCTGACACTATTGTAATAGCAGACTTGAGGCCCTGGACGCGCGCCTACTGGGGCCAGGGTTATCCGAAAGGGCGCTCGAGCCCCGGTATGAAGGCTTGAAGGAACGGGATGGGTTTTTTAGTCAGTAAGAGTCTGACACTATCTCCCGCTCCGCCCAAGAGCGGGGGTTGTCATAAGGTGATTTTTCCCAACGAAAAAAAAAGGCCCTGGTCACGCCACCATGGTGTCCCGGTGAAATATAGCCCTAAGCTACCAAACTAGACACCATACAGATACCGGAGTTGCCTGCCACACATCCAAGCTGGTCGCGCCACCAAATTGGTTGCTCAACCAAACGGACACCAGGTGAGTAACTCTCTATAGAGCTGTATACATTTTGTTGGTAGTGGCGACTGATCGCGCCGCCATGCTGTCTCGGTGAAAATATAACCCTTAAACGCATGAGGATAAAATAGTCACCGTAGTTTAAGTTAAGTTTAAGTTTTTTCATTTTCTGCACATCTATGTTATTTTTTTCTTTCTTAAGAACCTTCCTTTCTTTTCTTTTGTACTCTTTCCTATTAATCTTTTCTTTTTTTTTATGCACCTGCCATGTTTTCTCTTCACCACCCTAGGTTGACTGGTAGAGAATGCCTAAGGCATTAAGTCCGCCTATGTACTTTTATGTTGCATGAAGTTTTACCAACAAATCACCACACAAATAAATTTTGATACAAAAAGAGAAAGTTTGTCTTTGTGACCTAGGCGGAATTTGCCCGAGCCGCAGACGAGAGTGTTAAGGAGCCGATTGCTACAGTGTAAAATTTTCACGTGTACCAAACGACGTTTTTCAACACAGTCGCTTTGCGCCCAGCCTGATACAATACATACAATCAATTGTGGCGGGGGCGAGCTCGTATACTTTTTTAATTGATATAAACTAGTGCTTGACTGCAATCCCACCTAATGGTAAGTAGTGATGCAATCGTTGATGGTGAGGCGCACTAGTTTATGAAAAAATTTGCCGTAATTCAGTAAGCGACCTCTATGCGAGATGGTCCGCACTTGAGCGGAAAACTATAAATTGCGTGCCTAAAAGAGGTAGGAAAGGGGAAAGGTAAGTGAACAGGCTTTAGGATGAATTCCCCTATCCCATTCCGTCCCAAAAACCTTATATCCAAACCGCACAGCACCGCCTCTGACGGTGTAAGGAAAAAACTACGATTCGAATCCAACGAACCGGCCGGCTAACTTATCTTACGCGCGCGCGATTAACAACCTCTGAAAATACCGTGAAATATCGTCTGAAAGTGCGGCCAAGATGATCCTGGATCCCAGCACTCAGTGAGTACCTGACTTCCAATTTTGTACCATCCTTGTAGCCTGTTTTTTAGAAACATTTATATCGCGTCACCCAACGTCGACGCTACACTTATTCATACCTATTCAGTAAGTATATTGACAATTTGCACGTTGCAGTATTGTCGTTGGTTCAATACAAACTGTATCCAAGCAACTGCATTTTATATCTTTTTATAGCATTGTTTGAAGAATCAAAGTAACAGAGTTAGCTACTACGAATCGCGAAACTTAAGTGGCATTGGCCAAGCCACATTGCTTGCAGAACAGATGGTCGATGGAGCCGAAAATATAATAATAATAATTTTCCACAACACACACAACGCCGTCTAATCCCAAGCTAAGCAGAGCTTGTGTAATGGATACTAGACAACTGATAAACATACTAATATATTTCTAAATTCATACATATTATAGATAAATTACACCCAAACACAGAACAAATGATTATGCTCATCACACACACATTTTTCCTGGGTGGGAATCGAACCCACGGCTTCTGGCATAGCAGTCAGGGTTACTAACTACTAGACGAACAGGCCAGTCAAACATATTATATGTTTAAAGTATACTTTGTATTTATTTTACTAATTATTCCAATTATGTTCTGCACATTTTTATTTGAATATTTATGTAGATATACATTTAAAGTTGATCAATAAACACATCTGGTATAAAGTGATCAGGTGAACGAATTAATGAATGGGCGAATGAATGAATGGTTGAATGATACTCACCCTGAAGCTAATGGCTCCGCTGCAATTGACGTCAAAGGCTTTGAACACATAGTGGGCGTAGAGAGCGGAGTCTGAAACAAAAGATAGTATAGCTTAGAACACAAATATATTTCAAGAACGAACAACAGGTGGCAGCACTGGAGTGTCAAGTTTATTTTTTAATTTTTTTATTAAGCTATTGCATAGCTTCTATCGCGGGCCTTGAGCGTGGAGACCGAATCCAGAAATTCCGTAACGAAATTAACCTAACACCCCCCACTCATTTGTTTTTTGAGCGTGGTAACCGATAAGAAAACAAATGAGTGAACAATCAATCAAAATTCAATTCAATGTGCGAAAGTGTAACTTCAATTAATATCAAAGAAAAAAAAAACAAAGGAAAAAAAAAGACGTGTGGCACTCGGGGACTAAAAATAAAATAAATAAATAATTATAATTGCATAAGTTGATAAAAATGCTATGCAATAGCTTTACCGCGGCAGTCCCCGAGCGTTTTCTTTTTTTTAGTATATAGGTTTTGTATATATACTAAAAATAATGTTGTATATACAGGGTTATTTGAAAAACACTAACAACCTTTCAGGGCTGCATTACTAACCTCATAAACAACAACTTTTGTTCTATGACTTTAACACAACATAGTCCATTTACTTACAAAAAACAAACTTTCAAGACTTCGTTGTTCTATATAACATATTTCAACTCTGTATTTTGCTATATCTACTACGTCTGTATGACGCGAAGTAAGCGCATCAAGCACCCCCGCTGCCCGATCCCGCTCCCCTCTTCTGCTACTATCGCTTGCTTCGCATAGACTTCGTAATATTTAGAACGTTCAATTTAAATATTTTTATTTTTGTATGAAAATCTGATGAACTAATAGGTATATGATAAATTTTTAAAAGTCATAGAACTTATGTTGTTCTGATGTTAGTTATTAGGGCTGGGAGGTTGGCAGTGTTTTACAAATAAACCTGTATTTTTTTTTACCTGGGAAATTAATTAATTTATTTTTATAAGCGCATACAATTGTTTCAACAGGTATACCTACCCAAGGTAACAAAAGTAGTCGCAAAATAGCCTAGCACTCAGAGATACCACCCACAAACTGTTCAGATATCCATTAGTGCATGCAACATACAAACACAATGAACAGTCCATGTTCAGTCTCAAGCAGCACCCTAGAGAATCGGCACAAGTTACATAGAGGACAACACACTTAGTGTCATCCTCTGGAATTCCGCCAATGTGCAAGAAAAAATGTCTACCCGTAATGAGACACTATTGAGTGTTTCTATCGCCCGAGTCACGGGTGTGAACTTTAACAAATTTGTGTGGGCTACCGGGACTTTAAACATCCTTTCTCTCGGTCCTTGGGTGCTATTCTCTAAGAAAGCGCAGCGCTGGCACAGCGACGAGTCGTCAGCGCAGTACATTGAATTAACAACCCAATGCCCCTTTACATTGGATTGTTAATTCAATGTATTGCGCTCACGACTCGTCGCTGTGCCAGCGCTGCGCTTTCTTAGAGAATAGCACCCCTTACCTGGGAAAGTGTCAAGCACTTATTCAAGGTTAATAAAGGGTGTAGTCATAGCTGTCAGTTATCCGAAAAATTGGCCAAGTGTGAGTTAGAACTCGCATATGATTGATAGCGGAGCAAGAGAGAGAATCAGTTTCTTCAGTTGCCCTTTATGAGGGCCGCGGTAACCCATTCGAACAATACAGCCCGGACTAGATAAACTGACATTTTGATATTGCTACCTATAGTAGAAATGTCAAATATAAAGGCTTGAGCTCCTGACATTCACGTATAGCATGTCTTCGAACTTTCGAACCTAACGGCTCGTTCACGAGCGTACCGCGTGAGCGGGAGCTAAGCGCGTGGCGGCGAGCGGTAAAAACAAAAGTAAGTATGAAAATGTTAAGCTGCGTACAGACATTGCGAGGCGTGTGTCGCGATTGGTTCGTCACGCATGCCTCAACCTTATACATACGACGGTAGATTTATGCGTGCGTCCCGAACGACACATGCTCAAGCTGAGCACGCAAACCACCACGCACAGTGTCCGTCAGTAGAAAACGCAAACAACACCTGTCCGTCCACACGGAGCGCACGGCTCGTACTGAGGCGGCGTTCGCATTGATTGTGTGACGCGAATGCTCACTGTGAGCACACACGTTCACACAGCCCGAGGCATGCGGTACGAACCATTCGTGTTTTTTTTTTTATGGTGGGAAAAATCATGCGTTGACATCCCCCGCCCTTGGGCGGAGCGGGAGATAGTGTCAGACTCTTACTGACTAAAAGACCCACCCCGTTTCTTCTAGCCTTCATACCGGGGCTCGAGCGCCCTTTCGGATAACCCTGGCCCCAGTAAGCTTCGACCCGGCTGGGTCCCTGCTGTTGTTGACAACTCCTTGAGGCGCGCGGGAACAGTGCGCGCCGTCTACGACTGGGCTTGGTCTGGACAGTTACCGGACGGCCGGACAGTGAGCTACCCATTGCTCACTGTCCGCAAGCCCGCGTCTACGTTGGCCGGAAATCGGGATCAGAATCCCGGCGGCGGCGGCGGCGATAACGCCGTTGCCTGATACGTTCGGCCTCCTCCTTTGCGAGCATTACTGCTTCGCAGAAGTCGGCGACCGCCTGCCACTCCTCCTCGCTCCGGACCATGGCTTCAACCAAGGCCCGGCGCGAAAGGTCTCAGCCGCCGATCGGCCCCACGAGGGCACGGCGATGCTCCGCCCAAGCAGGGCACACCTCGACTGTGTGCTCCACCGTGTCCTCTGGGCGTTCCGCACAGTGGTGACACCCGGGCGTCACCTCCGCATGAATCCCGTGCAGGAAACTTCCGAACGAACCATGTCCGGTGAGTACCTGCATCATGCGGAAGGTAAGGACGCCGTGAGGTCTTTCCAGCCACGCCTCAAAGAGTTTACCGCCATGACTGTGGCGTGTCCAAACCATTCAGGTTGCACGCCTCGCATTGACTGTTTGCGGCTTTTGAAGTATGCCACGAGACGCTGCACATATCAGAAATCAGAAATCAGAAACGTTTATTTCAAATAGACCAGTTACAGGCACTTTTGAATAGTCAAATGTCGGTCAGTCCAAGAAAAGTGAAGCTAAATTGCACGTTCCAAAGAGTAGGTCTCTATGGAGAAGAACGTGCAAGAAACTCCATGGACACTCTTTTAAATCGTATTGAGTTACATGAATCTTCGATTACATATTTCTTTTTTTGCTTCTATTATGTGAACACAATGAAGATAAGTAATAAAAATTAAATATAATGGTAACAATAAAAAAAAAAATTGAATAAGTCACTGGCAGCTAAGAGATGACCAGTCTCAACTGACGGCGCCCGTTCACGAGCATGACGCGTGCATCAGCCCCACTCAGCTCAACCATTTTGAAGGGAGCCAAATGACCCAATAACACATGCCACCATCAGCGAGACATTTTAGTGAGCATGACAATCTCTCAACTGCCATGCTTGTAGTGTCAAACAACTTGTAACCAAGTAAAAATGCTCCATGGTACTTCACATTCACAAAATTGAAAAAAAAAAGTGCTTCTACATTATACAATGCTATTATTTCCAAATGTAACACGTAATAAATCATAAGTTCTATTGAAATAAACAAATAGAATTAAAAAAAAATAATAATCCGAAAACAACAATAGGAAAAGGCCAGCAGCCTCTCTTCCAATATTTATAATTAAAATTTAAAGAAAATAAGAAATACGACTAATTCGTAGCTAATGACTGTGACTGTGGAGCAGGACCGGCATTCAGCCAAGCATTTTTATCGAGTAGATAATCTTCCAATTTATAATATGCTTGCCTACATAGCGTGCGTTTAATGCATGTTTTAAATTTTGACTCGTTTAATTGGAGAATTTCAAGTGGAATTTTATTATAAAATTTTACACAGTACCCCATAAAAGAACTAGATACTTTAGCCAATCTGAATCGAGGTTGATCTAACTTGTCTTTATTTCTAGTATTAAAATTGTGCCTGTCACTTATTTTAGTAAAAAGATGAATATTTTTCCTGACATACATAATATTTTCATAAATGTATTGACAAGGAACCGTCATGATGTTTATATCTTTAAATAGTTCCCTAAGAGAATCGCGCCTGCGAAGATTGTATATGGCTCTGATAGCTCTTTTCTGCAGAATAAAAATAGACTCAATGTCTGCAGCCCGTCCCCATAGCAGAATACCGTAAGACATGATACTGTGAAAATAACTAAAATAAACCAGTCTCGCGGTATGTATATCAGTAAATTGCCGGATTTTTCTGACAGCATATGCTGCTGAGCTAAGCCGTCCTGCCAGAGATGTTAAATGAGGACCCCATTGTAGCCTCGAGTCGAGCGTGATTCCCAGGAAAACCGTGTTTTCTACGAATTCAAGTTTCTCCCTGTTCAATACTATTTCCAAATCATTACTTTTAACATTCGGTAACGCACATCTTATGCACTTTGTTTTTTTCCCGTTTAATACTAAATTATTGACAGTAAACCAGTTTTGGACCTGCTGCAGAATGTAGTTTACGTCATCAAGATGTGTGGAGCGTCTATTTATCTTAAATATTAAGGAAGTATCGTCAGCAAACAATACTACATGTGGTTGTTTTTTCAATAAATGCGGTAGATCATTAATATACACTAGAAAGAGGAAAGGACCCAATATAGAGCCTTGTGGTACACCCATTTTGACTTCTAAGCTCTGTGAATTGACACCATTTATTTGAACTTGCTGTTGCCTGTCATTTAAATAGGATTTCACTAAGCTTAGTGCAAGTTTACCTAATCCGTAATGTTCTAGCTTTAAAAGTAAGGTTTCATGATTGACACAATCAAAAGCCTTTGAGAGGTCACAGAAAATTCCAATAGCATCTTGGGCTTCCTCCCATGCTGCAAATATGTGTTTTAATAAGGTGACACCAGCGTCAGTCGTACAACGTCCTTTGGTGAAACCATACTGCTGTTCGTGTAAGATCTTATTGATGTTAAAATGAATAAGCATTTGATTGAGCATAACTTTTTCAAAGACCTTACTGAAAACCGGCAACACAGATACAGGTCTATAATTATTGGTGTCATTATGGTCGCCGGATTTAAATAGAGGTATAACTTTACTGAATTTCATTAAATCTGGAAAGACTCCTTGGTCCACACACAAATTAAAAATTAACGCCAAGTATGGTGCCACGGCATAGCGTTGCGCGCCCACTTACCAATGTCACCCGACTCGTCTTGCCGTTCACCTATAAGGCCAAAGTCCTGACCAGGGGCCTAAGTCTGCTATCTTTATAAATTCGTCATTCCAATACGATCCCATTGTCATTTAGCTAAAAGTTTGTAATCTGATAATTTATAATGATCGATCATTGATCGGTCAATGGTCTCGTGATAGAATTATGGTAGAATAACAATATCAAGCTTATTGATAGCTTATTGAGATGGGTAAAATGTCCAGGGATCCAACAAAATTAGCGATGCCTAGGTGTGGAATAGCATTTTGCCACAAAAACACGAGTCGTATGGCAATTAAAATATTCAATAAGTTACCTAAACAAATTAGAGAATTGCCAACGAATTTTTTTCAAAAAGAGCTCAAAACATGGCTTATTGAAAATTGTTTTTACACTGTAAATGAATTTTTAAATTATAATCTGAATAAGAAGCGGTGCCAGATATAAAACTTAATCATAGAATGAATTATTTTTTTATTTTACATTTATAATTTAACTTTTTGACATTTTTTTTTTTTTTGTTTGACTATGATTTAGTTTATTGATATTTTAATTTTAATTTATTGACATTTCAATTTTAATTTATTGACATTTTTATTTTTATTTATTGACATTTTTATTTTTATTCTTTGAAATTTTAATTTTAATTTATTGTCATTTTCTTTTGTTTTGCATTTATATAAACTTAGTGACATTTGTAATTCAATTTAATTGACATTTGTAATTTAATTTATTGTTCATATTTTTAGTTCGATATTTGTAATTCATTTTATTGTTTTTTTTTATTTAATTTAATTGATTTGCTTTTATTTAATTGACATATAAAAATGGGATTGTTTGTAAGAATTTGATGACATAAAAAAAAGAAAATTAGTCCGAATTAAAATATGCGTGCTGTAAAATAAGGCGGAACATGAAGAACCTTGTACAAGATTACCATTCTATGCCATTTCTTTCAATGGAGTGTCAGTGGTTGACCATCGGAAAGTCATAATGACGCCGTTATATTATTGGATTACCAAAACTTTTCAAAATCAACAATAATGAAGTCAATGATAGACCATTCTGACACTATTGTAATAGCAGATTTGAGGCCCAGGCCATAAAATACGAAGACACCGTGTCATCTACTAACCCGCACTGGGCCCGCGTGGTGGATTACGGCCCATTCGGTCTATTAACGTGTAGACAGTGGTAGACATCCCACCCATACGCACAAAGCGTTTTGGGAAAACATTTATTGTGTGTACAGCCAAGGAATGGAATTCCTTGCTAGAGTGTCTGTTTGCTGATAGCTACAACCTAGGGGTCTTTAAGTCAAGAGTGAATAGGTTACTTCTAGGTGACCACATCATTGCCTTACGATGGTAAGATGATGAGGTGAGATGGTGGTCAAACGCGAGCCTATCAATATTAATAATAGACGGCGGTAACAGGCTTATTAGACCCTTTAATTCATTAAACCCCAAGCGAACGCCGGCGTTCGCGCACCTATTGTCTTTCAATTGTGTCTGTCATTATCACGATTGACAGGTTAATTCATTAAACCCCAAGCGAACGCCGGCGTTCGCGCACCTATTGTCTTTCAATTGTGTCTGCAATTATCACAATTGAAAGGTTAAGAAACTAAAACCTTTTTTTTGATTAATTAAAAGAAAGCATTTTTTTTTTGCTTCAGTGCGGTACGAGGTCGAAGTGACTTCGTATCAAGAAGTATATATACCACTGCATTCTGTTTTAATAAGGCATCTTAGATATTCATCTCTTTCCTGAACTAAACCAAATTGAAGTTACTACGGCAAAAAAACTGTTTTTCTTACCCACACTGCAAGGAAGAAAAAACCTCCACGCTTAGCCAAGTTGTTATTCTGCAATCGTTAACGCTGTCGAAAAGTGATGAAACGTATGGGAATGACGTCATCTCAACGTAAAGTCGCGTAGTCAGAACAAACGAATAGACAATTCGTAGCCAAGTTCACATCGTTCAAAATCGTTTCTACAATGTTTAACGCTACACCCTTTGTTATACAAACGCTACATTGTAGAACGAGCGGACGACTCAGGCTCGTCAGCATGGCTACCAACTTATCGTTTTCTACAATTGCTGTCACCGAGGCGTTACCGATTAGGGAACGGAATTCGATTGTAACTTGGCTAGGGGGGCTATTTTCTTTCTTATTTTCATTGTTGGTAACAATTCGCCATCTTCTCCCATTCGTCATTGAGTAGTGGCGAATGGAAAAAGTGTCTGAGTAGACACTACACTTCACACAGTGATGCAGAGATAAGCGCAATTGAAGATCTAGATTCTGATTAAACATTTTTCGTTCATGATTCGTAAATAAAAATTAAAAAAATATCGTCTTTAATATTGCTACCAAACCAAATCAAATCAAATCAAAGCATTTATTTCAAATAGACCATTTACAGGCACTTTTGAATAGTCAAATGTCGGTCAGTCCAAGAAAAGTGAAGCTAAATTGCACGTTCCAAAGAGTAGGTCTCTATGGAGAAGAACGTGCAAGAAACTCCATGGACACTCTTTTAAATTATATTCAGTGTTACATATAATGCTTGGTTACATATTACTTGTTGCTTCTATCATGTTACTGCTAGCTGTCAAATAAACTGATTTTATTTGACAGCTAGTAAATCCTATAATAATAATAATTATTATTATATTTAGTTCCTGATACCGGTGGGCTACTATTTTATTAATATTTTTAAATGATTTATTTATTTTATAGTGAAATATTTAAAAATGTAATTAATAATACGCAATATTGATGAATAAAGGAAATAATAATTATTATTATTTGTTTATTTTACAAGTATCACAGACTCATACCACAAAATAGATAGGTACAGAAGTCAATCTACATACAAAGTGCGCTCTCACAACGCACACACAGACACCGCTCACGGACACGATATCTCGGAGCGCCTCGGCCCGCTCGTCGAACAGTTCCGGCTCAAACGCTCATTAGTGTGCGTCCACCGAGCGTAGGTATAAAAAGTGAAGTACATACATGAGATTGTCTTCTGTACCTAGCTATTTTGTACTCGTACTCCTATTTTTATTGGAATCGCATTGTAATAAGTACAATCTAAATTAGAGACTGAAGCTCATGTCTCTAGTCATTGCAATACTTACTGCCGTGAGGAAAGAACTTCGCGTAGATGTCTTTAAAAGACTCTTCTTGAACTACTCCTTCAGGGCATTCCTGAAACAAAGAAATAATACTTTTAGATGTTGGTTTCAATCATTGATTTAATGCTAAAACTGATGCATATATTTCAATGTATCAACTTAATTTACAGTTTTGAGCAGTGGTAATAACTAATATTCCACAACTATCACACAACGCCGTCTAGTCCCAAGCTAAGCAGAGCTTGTGTTATGGGTACTAGACAACTGATAAACATACTTATATATATTTCTAAATACATACATATTATAGATAAATTACACCCAGACACAGAACAAATGATTATGCTCATCATACAAACATTTGTCTTGGGTGGGAATCGAACCCACGACCTCCGGCATAGCAGTCAGGGTCACTAACCACTAGACCAACAGGCCAGTCAAAATAATGTAATGGCCCCACTTACGAGCTTTTAGATTACGGCCCATTCCCTCTCCTAGAGAGGAGGCCTGAGTCCCAGCAGTGGGAACATTAAAACGGCTGATTATGATGATGATCAAATGAATAAATGTGGCGTGTGCCCATAGTTCACAGCGACTTCAGACCGCAACTCACGTGACTGCAACTCCTAGGAGATATAAACTTTATTAAGTGACTAGCTACTGCCATTGACTTTGCCTGCGTGAATGTAGGTTTCGTCATACCAATTTTAGACGCCCGTTTCATCCTCTTATAGGCTGAATTATGGAAAAATAATAATTCTTAGTGTTCACTTTCTAGGCCGCATGTGGATGGGTGGAGAAGGAGAGGGAGGCCAAAGAAAAGATGGATGGATTGCGTGAAGAATGATATGAAAGAAAAGGAAGTTAGTGATAGCATGACGAGTGACAGGGTAGAATGGAAGAAAAAATCGTATTGCGCCGACACCAAATAAGATGGAACAAGCAGGAAGAAGAAGGATGTTCGCTTTCTAGGCTGGCCCGGCGCTTTCCTTAAGTAGGAACCCACTGTGTGGCGACGCTCGCCCAGCGGTCCCTATGCATGCGGCTGACATGACCCGCCCATTCCCATCCCACAAAGAGGTGGCGGGGTGACTTGGACGCCGTGAGGACTGGTTAGAGACGGGACAGGAGAAGAAAGTTTGGACGGACTTGGAGGAGGCCTTTGCCCAGCAGTGGGACTGTAATGGCTAGAAAAAAAAACAGTGTTCGTTTACGCCATGAAAGCTTTGAGCAAAATTTCAAGCTGTTAGTCCCATTATTTTTGGCTATGCGTTGATATATTTATTTATTTATTATTTATTTAAAGCTTTATGCACAAAAAAACTGTACAAAGGCGGACTTAATGCCTTAGGAATTAATTAGGCATATATCAGTCAGACAGTTACTTCTTATATTCTCCTGAATATCATTTATCTCCTACACACATTAGCCTAAATTAACACACAATAGTGGTGACACTTATGTGATTAAAAAAGACGTGTGGCACTCGGGGACTGCCGCGGTAAATCTATTGCATCGCATTTTTATCAACTTATGCTGTTATATTTATTTATTTTACATAAGCAGTATTTTTTTTCCTGTTTTTTTTTTCTTTGATATTAATTGAAGTTACACTTTCACACATTGAATTGAATTTTGATTGATTGATTGTTCACTCATTTGTTTTCTTATCGGTCACCACGCTCAAAAAACAAATGAGTGGGGGGTGTTAGGTTATTTTCGTTACGGAATTTCTGGATTCGGTCTCCACGCTCACGGCCCGCAATAGAAGCTATGCAATAGTTAAAAAAATTGTGTGTTGTACTCAGAGTCACGACTCCACGCGTTTTCGGTCAATAGCAAAGTTACAGAATATTGTCAATGTCAGAATGTTTTAATGACCAGGTCATTAAAGCGACAATTAGGGGAGGCTTATGTACAACAGTGGATCTTGAGGCTGAAATGGTGATTTTTTTTTTCGATGGGAACAATCATCCAATAACAACCCCCGCTCTTGCGGAGCGGGAGATAGTGTCAGACTCTTACTGACTGAAAAACCCATCCCGTTCCTTCTAGCCTTCATACCGGGGCTCGAGCGCCCTTTCGGATAACCCTGGCCACAGTAGGCTTCGACCCGGCTGGGTCCCTGCTGTTGCTGACAACTCCTTGAGACGCACGGGAACAGCGCGCCGTCGACGACTTGGTCTTGATCCGGACAGTTACCGGACGACCGGACAGCGAGCTACCCAGTCCTCACTGTCCGCAAGCCCGCGCCTACGGTGGTTGGAAATCGGGATCGGGATCCCGGCGACGGCGAGAGCGCCGTTGCCTGATGCAGTCGGCCTCCTGTTTAGATGATAATGATGATGATGAAGTCTAGTGAATAGGCTTTTTAGGGTTCCGTAGCCAAATGGCAAAAAACGGAACCCTTATAGATTCGTCATGTCTGTCTGTCTGTCTGTCTGTCCGTCCGTCCGTATGTCACAGCCACTTTTTTCCTAAACTATAAGAGCTATACAGTTGAAACTTTGTAAGTAGATGTATTCTGTGAACCGCATTAAGATTTTTACACAAGAATAGAAAAAAAGCAAACAAATTTGGGGGTCCCCATACTTAGAACTGAAACTCAAAAATTTTTTTTTCATCAGACCCATGCGTGTGGGGTATCTATGGATAGGTCTTTAAAAATGATACGGAGGTTTCTAATATCATTTTTTTCTAAACTGAATAGTTTGCGCGAGAGACACTTCCAAAGTGGTAAAATATGTGTCCCCCCCCCTCTAACTTCTAAAATAAGAGAATGATAAAACTAAAAAAAATATATGATGTACATTACTATAAAAACTACCAACGAAAATTGGTTTGAACGAAATTTAGTAAGTAGTTTTTTTTTAATGCGTCATAAATCGAAAAAAAAAATACACTATTATTAAAACATCGATCAAAGTTACAACACATTGCAAGAACTTTTATATTATGTTACTTGCTGCTACGGAACCCCTCATGGGCGAGTCCGACTCGCACTTGGCCAGTTTTTATAAATTAGTGAGCTTCAACAACATCGATAGCGCACTGTTTACCATTAGTTGGGATCGCAGTCAAGCACTAGTTTATATGATTACAAAGCTGACGTGTGAAGCTTAGCATTTTTACTGACTAATCCAACCGGTGCTCCTTAAGTTATCTTTAAGGCCTATAGTTCCTTGGACCATTTGGCCAAAATTATGTGGACGCACCTCTCGCACCTGCTTAGGTGACAGTACGCAAATCTGTGCATAATCTGTGAATATTTAACTACCAATTTTTATGTGTAAAAATGTTTCTAAAGTTGCAAGCCGTTTCGAAGGAGTAGGGAAAAGTTGCGAAATTGCTAAATATTTTTTTTTAGACACAAGTATTAATAGCACGAGAAAATCAAATGTTGATAATGTTGTTCATGAATCTATAATAAATATATATTTTATTCAAACCTATTAACCTGGCCGTTACCGAGGAGTAGGCTTCAGAAAGTCACTGTTTTATGGCACTTTTCGGGCGTTTGGGCGTTAAAAAAATAGGTACCGCAGCCCTAAGCTATGCAGACCTTAATGACTCACAGCGTGAAACATATAAGTCGAATATCTATGATATAAGTATATGTATATGACTCGGCGTAATGTAAAAACTTCCCCATTGTTACATTATGTCATATAGGGCCTATGTTTATATATGTTGCTATTGATTTTATACATAGTTGTCTGTAGGGAAACTTGTAACAATGGGAAGGGTATTCGTACCCCTAGCGCGTGGGGTACAAGTTATGAGCGTTTTTGGAGTTTATTTTATTGTACTTTTTAGATACTTGTCGGCGCCTTTTTTTTCGATGGGAAAATCATCCTATGACAACCCCCGCTCTTGGGCGGAGTGGGAGATAGAGCCAGACTCTTACTGACTAAAAAACCCATCCCGTACCTTCAAGCCTTCATACCGGGGCTCGAGCGCTCTTTCGGATAACCCTGGCTTCAGTAGGCTTCGACCTGGCTGGGCCTCTGCTGTTGCTAACAACTCCTTGAGGTGCGCGGGAACAGCGTGCGCCATCGACGACTTGGGTTTGGTCCGGTCAGTTACCGGACGGCCGGACGGCCAGACTTGTCGGAGCCTCAAAAATGAGAGACGGGTGCCTTAATTACTAGACCATCACGATAAAAGGCCTGTAAAAAGACAAAGGTGGAGTAGAGGCGTAGAGTTGCCAGCGTTTCGGTATTTTACAGGATGCGTTTTGGAGAGTGTGCGCGGGAATTACATGACTTGATCTTGTTCATCTCTTTTCTACCAACCGGTCAACCCGACGCATAGCGATTATCCACTCTTTCGTGATTGAAACCTTTACTGTCCGGACCATGCATTTTGCCTAGTCGTTTATACCGCGTAAAACGAAGGACTGGAACAATTTAGCTGCGGTCTTCCCTTTCGATTATAATTTAGGTGTCTTCAAAGCTAGAGTGAATAGGCTCTTAATAAAATAGTGCGGCTCACTATCAACGATTACATCGCTGTTTACCATGTTCTGAGCACTATAAGTTCGTATCTATAATAGTTTATGTCAAATAAAAAAACATATTGTTTATTTATATATTTATTTAAACTTCATGTGCAATAGTGGTACATACGCGGACTTAATTCATTAAACCTTTAGTGAATTTATTGGTTTAGTGAATTAACAAAAGCGTTCGCGCACCTATTGTCTTTCTATTGTGTCTGTTATTTCCACGATTGAAAGGTTAATGCCACAAGGCATTCTCTACCAGTAAATTGTTAAATCGCTTCCGCCCATGCCTTACACTGCCTCCCTCGTACGTCAAAACAAGCCGTCGCAACGGAAGCTCCCTCCTATAGTGTGTCACTTTTTGACCGACTGCGCCGACATAAAGAGGTGTTGTGATTTTGACAGCGTGTCGTCGTCTCTCATGAATGATATTACAAAAAGGTCGCTCGGTTTTTGCTGGCGGTGGAGTTTTGTACTGTAAAGTCTATTCATGACGACCTTTTTAATTTTAGGGTTCCGTATCCAAAAGGGTCAAAACGGGACGCTATTACTAAGACTCCGCTGTCCGTCCGTCTGTTACGCCTTGGTCACACGTACCGAATAAAACGGCGAGACAGTAAAATGTTGCTCGGCCTAGACAGTGATTCTAATTCCGCCAAGTCCGTTCCATCATCGGACCACACGATGTACGTACAGCGTTGCGCCACCGGTACATGGTAGACATCCCACCCATACGCACAAAACGTTTTGCGAATACATTTATAATGCGTACAGCCAAGGAGTGGAATTCCCTGCCGGAATTTGTTTCCTGATAGCTACAACTTAGGAGTCTTTAAGTCGAGAGTGAATAGGTTTCTTCTAGGCAAGCGTGCTTCATCGTCGACCACATCATCGCTTACCATCAGGTGAGATAGTGGTCAAACGCAAGCCTTTCATTAATAAAAAAGCGCTGTGATTACACGTACCGAGTACTCGGCCGAGAGCACTGTCTCGCCTGTTTACTCGGTACGTGTGATCAAGTTAGGCTGTATCTCCTGAACCGTGATAGTAAGACAGTTAAATTTTTTACAGATGGTGTATTTTCTGTTGCCATTATAACAAAAAAATATATATTTAAGGGGACTCCCATACAACAGAAGTGATTTTTTTACCATTTTTTGCTATGGACGGTACGAAAACCAAGTTCGACTCGCATTTGGCCGGTTTTTTAGTCTTCGTTTATATATACCGCGTACATCGAAGCACTGAAACAATTTGCCAGCAGCGGTCTTCGCGTCGAAGCGTCGGTCCAGTACCTTTTTATAAGTTTCAGGATGCTACTATGGATGGAGTATCTATTTATTCTATACACCGTTAAATTTTGATCGTTTTAATCCCGTGGAGGGACGATCCGGTACATGAAACACTATCGATTTGTAAAGATAAAATTAAAAAATAAAGTTCCTTTTTTTCAAAACTCGTATTAATTTACGCATGTACGAAATTAATTTCTTTAAGAAAACGCTGAGCGAGTCCAATGACCTGTAGGTAGTTTGTACGCCGACTACTACCTACAGGTCATTAAATATTAATATTCTCGGTCCGGACGGCAAGCTACCCATTGCTTATCGTCCGCAAGTCAACGACTACGGTGGCTGGAAGTCGGGTCTGGCGGCTGAGGCGTGAGGACTTGAGGATGTCCGTTCGTTCATTAAAGGGCTTATTAGAAAAGCCCTTGTTATTATTTAAGTAAAGTCTCAATAAATAATATTCATAAACAGCAATGTTATTAGCAAACGCAAACTTTGCTGTTTATGTTTATTTTAAAATGTCTCTCAATTTATGGAAATATTGTGCAGGCTATTGATTATGAATGAATAAAGGACAATTAAAATGTAAAAACACTTCCCGCAGTATTTTCTACTAGCAATTGTTATGTATGATTGAATCTATGATGAATTTACCTTTTCGTGGTCAATTTTAGGATTTCGGTTTTTTCTACTTTTGAATACAAAAATATGTTCAGTAACGGGTACAGATACAGCCCCATTTTTTTGTGTACTAATTAAAAAGTAGGGGTGTATAATAAAATCTTGTAAAAAGAAAACACAATTAAAATATCCAAAAACGTCCCATTTTTATACGAAACAGCGTCATAACTCTCAGGTCGTCGGCTGCGGACATATGAGCGACGTTGAAAGCCACTCCCGCTAGTATGCACCCGGCTTTACTTGACATGTCGCCCAGAATAGACTGCGGACGAGTCTGTTTGTCTGTCTCGAGTTTACGAGACATGAAGATACAATACGAGGATTTGTTTGGATTGAAATAGTCTTTCTGAGTTTTCATTTTATTTTTAACTAGCTTTTGCCCGCGGCTTCGCTTGCGTGGCATTAGGTACTTAAGGAATCGGGATAAAAGGTAGCCTATGTTCTTTTCCATGTCAAAGGCTATATGCATGCCAAATTTCATTTAACAATTGTTGTTCCAATTAGAAATACCTCTCATCGAGTTGTCCGGGATATCAGCAAACAGTTGGTCGACTCTTCGCGTGACCAGAGGGCTGGACTCTTCTTCAGTCAACGAATCAGCATTGCCATCAAGCGTGGCAATGCTGCCAGCGTTCTGGGCACTTTTCCCATTGACATCGATGTGGACGAATTTTTTGATGCCCTCTGAGTTTTTCCCGTTTTTCAGCCTTTTTTACTCATTTGTACATATTATTATTTTAAGTTTGTCTATATATACCTAGTGATTATTTATTAGATTAATTAATTGAATTGAATTAAAAATTAAATATTTGCAGAAAAAAAAAAATACCTCTCGAATGAAATTTGACACCACTTATTGCTATTGGAGGCTGGTCCGAATGTGCCCATTCTCCTTTGAGTATAATTTAATTATATTGTATAATTGTATTATATTTATTCTATATTCTATTAGTATATCTATTCTTGTATTCTCCTTTTTCTCGCTCTTTTATTGCACCTACCACTACTTTTTCTCTGCATCACCCAAAGGTTTACTGGAAGAAAATGCCTAAAGCATTAAGTCCGCCTCTGTATTCATGTGTGCATATAAATAAATAAATAAAGTTTATTCTGTAACTAACTACATACTTTTAGAAAGTGGTAGACCATTTTGACAATGTTCATCATTTGTAAATTAGATTAAGAAGCCTTACTAATAAGTGTAAATGAGATTAATTTGTCCGTCATTTGTTCTGCTTCCAAAACTCGTTTACAGGTTGATCGTTGACCAATTACAGACACTTTTGAAATGTCAGAATGTCGGTCAGTCAAAAACAAAAAAGTGAAGCTAAATTGCACGTTCCAAAGCGTAGATCTTATGGAGAAGAACGTGCAAGAAACTTCATGGATACTCTACTCTTTTTAAATCATTAATGGCATAATTAAGTGAGCAATGAGTATATTAGAGGAAGTTTGAAAGTGGCGCCAGTGACTGAAAGGTTGAAAGGAAATCGTTTGTCTTGGTATGGTCATATAAAGAGGAGAGATGAAAAGCATGTTGCTAAAGAGTTATGAATTTACATGTAGATGGATGGAGTGGGAGAGGGAGACCAAAGAAAAGATGGATGGTGTGAGAAGTGGTATGAAAGAAAAGGGAGTTACTGATAGCGTGACGAATGACAGGACAAAATGGAAGAAACAAACGTGTTGCGCCGACCCCAAATAAAATGGGACAAGGGCAGGAAGAAGAAGAAGAATGGGACAGTGTGAGTCGAACTTCAATATCATCATGAATCTGGCCAAGACTATTTTTTTCCAATTTTCCTTATTGTTTCCAATGGGCCTCAACAGAAGGCTTAAAGTCACTCAAAGGGCAATGGAAAAGGCTCGGAGTTCCCTTGCGTGATCGCATCAGAAATGAAGATATCCGCAAGAGAACCAAGGTCGTTAACAAAGCCCGAAGAATCGCCAAACTTAAGTGGCAATGGGCAGGGCACATTGCTCGCAGAACGGATGGCCGTTGGGGCCGAAAGGTTCTGGAGTGGCGATCGCTGGAAGGCCTCCTCAGGTGGACCCACCTTGTAGACCTGATGATGGTTGTGGGAATCCGATGGAAGCGGGACGCGCAGAATCGTTCATCGTGGCGACACTTGGCGGAGGCCTATGTCCAACAGTGGACGTCTGTCGGCTAAAATGATGATGATTAGATCTATAAGAACCGAGAACATCGTAATCAGTAATTAGTAGGGATAACATAATTTATTTAAACACAAAGTGTCCCATTTACACAAAATGGCGACCTGTCACAGTAGTCGCTATTTTTGGCGGGACGACGGTCGTTGACTTCCTACCCCACTGACCTTTCGCTTGAAGCAGACACAATACCCAACTAGCTATCTCTTTCACACCTACACAAACTGTATATCGTTGTCTCACTCTCATTCATTAGCACGGTTTACACAGGTATCATTTTGAGTGTTTGCTAGCTAATAATAATGTCTGTTTGTGTATGTTTTGCGAGAAAAATGCAAATGGCGGGGTTTTCAGTTTGCTTTGTCGTAAAGAGGTGATGGTTGTTATTTTTTATGGGGCACAGGCTTTTATGGCTTAACTAGTTCGTGCCCGCGATTTTGTTTGCGTGTTTGTGTGCGGATTGTAAAGGTCGGAGGTGAGCATACAAGTTTCAAACGCGTTTGAAAAGGTTAAGGAATTGTTGAAGTGATGAAAAATTAATTTTGTAATTGATTGACAGTTAAGTGCATTGCTAAATGATTTAAGAGATTGATTGAGAATTATTTGGGAGTAGTGGTAACGGTCCCAATTTACAAAATAACGGGTTCAAACCCAGCCAGGCGCATTAAATGTAATTTACGTCGTCTCGAAAGGGTGAAGGAAGACATCGTGAGGAAACCGGCATGCCCTAGAACCGAAAATTCGAAGACATGTGGCCCGCGTGGTAGATTACGGCCCATTCCCTCTTCTAGAGAGACCTCTTTTTTTACATAGATTTCCTGTTGCACTTTTTTTTAATATGTGACCCAGAGCAGATTAGTAACTAAAACCGATATGAAACCGCGGGGGACAGCTATATAAGTACGGGGGAAGTCGTTTGATATTTTCGACTTAAAAAAAAAAGTGAGCCCAACAGTGGGAACATTATAAGGCTGACTATGTATATGCTATTGCTAATCTTTCAATTTGAAATTATTTTAATTTAATTATTTATTATTTCGACATTGTTCTCATTAGTATTATGTTAATGTTTTTTATGTATTTTTGTCTAGTCTGTTTTAATGAATGTATGTCTACAAATTTACATGTGTGCTGTATCGTTAATGCCATAAATATAAGGTTGCAAGAAATAAAAATAAATAAACTTTACCAGCTAAAAATGCACAGAAAATGTCACAGACAATAACTAGTTTTCAGTCCAAGAAAAAAACATTCTTATACCAAGCAAAGCCGTACAAGATGCTAGTATACCAAAGAGAATAGAGTGCTGTCAAAAGCGCGCGTCGTTTTTTCAGAACCAGTCTGTTTCTGCCTTTATTATCTCACAGATGAAAATGAGCTACGTTGTCTATGCTTGTTATAGAAGCAGCTTGGAAATATTATGGATACTGATAAGTGTGTCATACCCACAAAAAGTTGAATGTATTCTTATACATTTCGATATCTGAGAATAGCTGCTCGAAATTTCCTTGCGTGATCGAATCAGAAATGAAGATATCCGCACTGCCCCTTTTTTTTTTTTTTTTTTTTATGGTGGGAAAAAATCATGCATTGACATCCCCCGCTCTTGGGCGGAGCGGGAGATAGTGTCAGACTCTTACTGACTAAAAGACCCACCCCGTTCCTTCTAGCCTTCATACCGGGGCTTGAGCGCCCTTTCGGATAACCCTGGCCCCAGTAGGCTTCGACCCGGCTGCTCACTGTCCGCAAGCCCGCGCCTACGGTGGCCGGAAATCGGGATCAGAATCCCGGTTGCGGTGGCGGCGGCGATAACGCCGTTGCCTGAATCCGCACTGCCCCTGATAGTTAAAAAGACGTATCTAACAAAAAGTAAAAACGGAGAAAAAAATGTTTTAATGAATGAAACGGGAAATCGTTTGCTGTTTTTGAGTAAATTTAAATAGTTACATATTCAAAGTTGAAAATAAAGCCGAATATAATGAGCTCAAACTTAGTTTAATAATAATATGAAACTCAAATCAAATCTGGAAAAAATGTTAGATGTGACTTTTTTACTAACGGGGGCAGCAGGAGAACCAACGTTACCGAATTAGCACGAAGAATCGCCAAACTTAAGTAATGGGCAGGGCACATTGCTCGCAGAATTAAGGCTGTTGGAGCCGAAAGAATCTGGAGTGACGACCGCGTACCGGAAGACGCAGCGTTGGAAGGTCTCCTACAAGGTGGACCGCTGACCTGATGAAGGCTGCGGGAATCGGATGGGTGCGGGACACACAGGGTCGGTCTTTGTGGCGACACTTGGGGAAGGCCTATGTCCAACAGTGGACGTCTATCTGCTGAAATGACGATGATGATTCTTATACACCACAAATTTTTAATTAGTACAAATATCTAAAGGGTTTTTTTATAAAAGGTTTTGTTATTATTTAAGTAAAGTCTCAATAAATAATATTCATAAACAGCAAAGTTATTAGCGTTTGTTTGTATCCCAAAATGTCACTCAATTTATGGACATATTGTACAGGCTACTGATTATGAAATACAATGGAAAAATGAATCAATAAATTACATTCAAAATGGAATATAAACACTGCGAGTAGTATTTTTTAAAATTAGAATTTAGTACAGTCAGCTCAGTCAAACCTAACCAAAATTAAGTTTAAAATTAGACCAAACAAATACCATTGGTATTAGTTGTTGTTATTATAAAGAAACAAATCGTCATTTTGCACACTGTGTCCAAATACGTTGTGTCTATATGTGCAGTCGTTGTGGTAAATCGTGTTAAACTACTTTTTCATTACTCATACTCTGAAAGTAGGTCTGAAGTGGCCTGAGGAGCGGGCTGAAAGTGATACTTTTCATCCCTAGGGAGTTTTACTTTACCACTGACAGCTGTCCAATTATTTAAAAAAAAAACTAGTTCTATCTTCACATTTCTATTGAACCATGTTCCAATTTTCCATACAGCCAGTCAATCACAGCGCGATATAAAATTGAAATAACTTAAAGACAAGTGTTAATTAAATAATTTCATATTTTAAGCGATTTATTTGTTCTATTTCTGTACTATTTCTTCAAAATAAGTTATTATAAAGAAACATAAGTTCATCAAACATAAGTACAAAATAAGTTATTATAAAGAAACAAATCGTCATTTTGCACACTGTGTCCAAATACGTTGTGTCCGAATCGTCACCAACTCTAATTATTAGACCCGACAATTTTGCACAACGAATTAAATATTATTACCATTTAATATTCCATTTTCCCCGTCCATCCTTTCATTGTTCCAGCGGTCTGCCTCAACACAGCTCTGAAGTGTCATAATCCCCATTGTGTGGTGAGATACGTCCCGGAATCCAGCTGATGCGGTCAGTCCAATCCTACTTAAGGCGCGGGCCCACTGCCCGCACGGAGAGACTACGTACGTGTATAAAGCCGTACAGATATCGCGAGGCATGCATCGCAAATGGTTCGTCTCGCATGCCTCGGGCTGTGTGGACGAGAGCTCACAGTGAGCATTCGCGTCATACGATCGTTGCGAACGCCACCTCAGTAAAATTGAGCTTTGTATAGACGGACAGGTGTTGTTTCTGAAGCTGATACGGAATCACAGTGCATGGTGGTTTGCGTGCTCAGTTAGAGCATATGTCGTTCGGAACGCACGCATAAATGTACCGTCGTATGCTTCAAGTTGAGGCATGTGTGACGAACCATTCGCGACGCACGGCTCGCGATGTCTGTACGCGATTTTAAGCTACGCTTTATAAGAAAATGTAACTGGTTGTGTCCACTGGAACCCACAGAGAGGCTACGCATGAATTGACGTCATTGAACATGCGTAGCTTGCTCGAATAGGCGGTTACATCGCTCAACGCTGTCAACGTGGATCTACGTTTCCACTGGAGTACACGAATATAATAATAATAATAATATTCCACAAGTATCACACAACGCCGTCTAGTCCCAAGCAGAGCTTGTGTTATGGGTACTAGACAACCGATAAACATACTTAAATATTTCTAAATACACACATATTATAGATAAATTACACCCAGACACAGAACAAATGAATAAGCTCATCACACAAACATTTGTCCTGGGTGGGAATCGAACCCACGACCTCCGGTATAGCAGTCAGGGTCACTAACCACTAGACCAACAGGCCAGTCAATATGACTGGCTCACGACTATGTACAGCTCGCTTATCGCAGCTTTTTAGTCATATACCTCCCACAGTAAAGCCCGTGTCCGTGGGCTGTAGTGGCACGTGCGTAACCTCTCAGTGCACAGTGCTCGCTGTACGTAATCGTGGGTCTTCGTGTACCTACTCCAGTTGAAACGTAGACCCACGTTGTCAAACAACCTTTCAGAAATCAGAAGCGTTTATTTCAAATAAACCAGTTACAGGCAATTTTGAATTGTCAAAATTTCGGTCAGTCAAACAAGTGAAGCTAAATTGCACGTTCCAAAAAGTAGATCTCTATGGAAAAGAACGTGCAAGAAACTCCATGGACACTCTTTTAAATCGTAATGAGTTACATTAATCTTTGTTATACATTTCTTTTTTGCTTCTATTATGTGAACACAATGAAGATAAGTAATAAAAATTAAATAATAATGATAACAATAAAAATTGAAATTGAATAAGTCTGGCAGCTAAGAGATGACCAATCTCAACTGACGGCGCCCGTTCACGAGCATGACGCGTGCATCAGCCCCACTCAGCTCAACCATTTCGAAGGGAGCTAAATGACCCAATAACACGTGCCACCATCAGCGAGATATTTTAGTGAGCATGACAATCTCTCAACTGCCATGCTCGTAGTGTCAAACAAGTTGTAACCTAATAAAAATGTTCCATGGTATTTCACATTCACAAAATTGGAAATAGTGCTTCTACATTATACAATGCTTCAGATACCGTCAATTTGAGACACAATAGTAAGATAATACTTATTGTTGAACTTATGACAGCCCCATATCATGTTCTGACAATTACTACCAACTATTACCAACCTAACTATTACCATATCAATTCTTCCTACACTATCCAAACTGCTTGAGAGGCTAATGAATAACAGGCTCGTTAAATACCTTGAGCACTATAGTCTTTTTTCCCCTTGCCAATATGGTTTTCGTTCAGGAATTTCCACCAGTAATGCGGTACTGGATCTCACTAATGACATCGTTAGTCATTTGGACAACAAACAGTGTGTTTTAGGCGTCTTCCTAGATCTAGCAAAAGCCTTTGATACCATCTCGATTCCTAAACTCATAATTAAGCTTGAGAACATCGGTATCAGAGGCGTTCAGCTCCTACTTTTTAAGAGCTACCTTACAGGAAGACGTCAGTGTGTCAAAATAGGCGAATGGATAAGTGACGAACTCCCAATAACCTACGGTGTACCACAAGGTAGTATCATTGGACCGACCTTATTTCTCATTTATATTAATGACCTCTGTCGTCAAAAGCTTACTAATGGATCCATTTTTACTTACGCTGATGATACTGCCTTAATATTTCATGGTGACTCCTGGGAGTCGACATTCAAACATGCACAACTGGGAGTTGACTTTGTAACTAACTGGTTGGCACAAAATCTGCTCACTTTAAATGTTGAAAAATCAAAGTACCTTACTTTTTCCCTGTCCAAAGTTGGCAAACTTTCGTCATCCCATTTTTCTTTGATTGCACACTCTTGTAATGCAGCACAATCACCATGCAGCTGCCCTCATCTAAGTCGTACAGATAATATAAAATATTTGGGTGTCCTTATAGATGACTCTTTATCATTTTCCAAACACATAGATTTACTTTCATCCCGACTTCGTAAATTGATATTTATTTTTAAAAACCTTCGCCATGTGGCTGACGAAATTGTGCTCAGACAAGTCTATCTAGCCCTCGGTCAGTCAGTTGCCCAGTACTGTATAGTTGTGTGGGGTGGATCAGCGAAAACACATATCATTAGGCTGGAACGTGCCCAAAGAGCAATCCTTAAAGTTGGTTGGTGTCTTCCTTATCAATTTCCTACCACGGAACTTTACAAAACCTGCAAGGTGCTCTCCATTCGGAAATTATTCATTTTAAACTTAATCTTAACAGTCCACACTCGCAATTCCTTTAACCCGGATAAGTTTAAATCTCTGAGAAGAAAGCATACTGTTTGTTCATCCATCCCTGCTCATTCGAGGCTAGCTCAACGTTTTTATAATTTCCTTGGTTCCTATGTTTACAACCGAGTAAATAAAATTTTACATATGTACGAAATGACTAAATATAAATGTAAAACAACAGTAACGAACTGGCTCCTTGATTTGGACTATGAAGACACAGAATATATTATCCAAATCATAAAGTAATTTTAATCATAATCATTTACACACTATCATACACATACAATTATACACCGTACACAAATACTTTACACCTATACACTACACACACATTTTAATAAAAAAAAAATACTTTTCCTTTACATTTAGAATGTCATTCTACAAATCTCTCTCGCTCAAAATTTTACAAACATAAGATTCATGTTTATGTGCCGCAAAATGCGATTATGTTTAAAAGGGTGTGAGCCTGGAGATCTGTCACACAGGTCTCGAACCTAGTTCAGACTCCAGCTCTCACAAAGGTTTTAGTCTTAGGCAAAATGTCTAAATATTACTTGTGTTAAGATGTACCTTTTTGAGAGAAATAAATGATATATTATATATATATATTATATATTATATATATATTATATATATTATATATTATATATACTGTCTATTCTAGGTTGCCTGGAAGAGATCGCGGAATGCGATAAGGCCGCCCATTGTACGTGTTTAGATAGAAGTTTTACTTCGTTACGTTTTGTATGTACAATAAAGTATATAATAAATAAATAATAATAAATAAATAAGGTAATTGATTGATGCGCGAACGCCGGCGTTCGCTTGGGGTAATGAATTAATACATGCAGATAAAATGCGCCGTGTTCCCGTGCACAGCATGCGCCGCGGTGGGCCCGCGCCTTAATAATGTAGCTGGAATGCGAGCGACGTTCCTTTGTTTATTTGGTTTACTTATCTGTGGTTTTGCAGAGCACCCAGCTCAGTCTACGTTTATAGCGGCTTTTTTTAAATGATATAATATTAGTGCTTCACTGCAATCCCACTTGGTGGTAAGCAGTGATGTAATCGTTGTGGTAAATCGCATTAAACTCCTTTTGTTTAGGTAGTTAACTAAATGTAAACCACTTTTACATGTCTTTTATCTAAAAAAAATGTCTAAAAATGTTTACAATTAGGTATTTACCTAAACCGATGTTAGGTAATAAACTTTTTGTGGACAATTTTGGGATTGCGTTTTATTTTTCTCTACGAGATCTACGTCTTGGAACCTGCAATTTAGATACAAATTTTTTTTTGACTGACCAACATTTTGACAATTCAAAAGTACCTGTAATTGGTCTATTTGAAATAAACGTTTCTGATTTCTGATTTTACTTTTGACTACTCATATATTATGATCAGTAACTGGTACAGATAGAGACCCATTTTTTGTACTAATTAAAAAATAGAGATGTATTCTACTAAGCTATACTTGGTCTTGTTATTTTCATAATTTTCACGATATTTATTAGGTTTCATTAAGCTGCGTGTGATTACTCCAAAAAAGGTAACCCATGGTTTGTAGACAAGCTATTGCTAAGCTGTTACTGTAGCTGAAGCTACGCTATACTATATACCACACCACAGTTATAATATTATACTTACCAATTAGTTTTTGTTTTGAAAATCATTTAATAACTTAATGTAACTATAATTAAGTAAAAGTTTATTTCCTGGTTCATTATTTATTTTTTCGTGTGCCACAGCACATAATTTTTTTTTGTACCACACCTTTAGTTTATGTACGGCAAAGATATTCAACGCGGTGAAGGAAAACATCGTGAGGAAACCGGCATGTCCTAGAACCAAAAATTCAAAGACATGTGACATTCACCAACCCGCACTGGGATTACGGCCCATTCCCTCTCCTAGAGAGGAGGCCTGAGTCCCAGCAGTGGGAACATTAAAAAGGCTGATGATGATGATGAGGATGAATGATATGGAAGCGCGGTTTCTTTTAATATAGACACTGTTTTGCTTAAAAGGAGGCTTCAAATACTTATAAAAGAAAGAAAAGAAAGAAAAGAAAGAAAAGAAAGAAAAGAAAGAAATGAAAGAAAAGAAAGAAAAGAAAGAAAAGAAAGAAAAGAAAGAAAGATAAGAAAGAAAAGAAAGAAAAATGATTTATTTGATACAGCACAAGGCCCAAACACAAAAATAAACAAAAACAAGTATAAAAAGTAAAAGAATCAAAAAAGCAATAAAATAAACACCACACACCCAGTTGTTTACTGGTTCTTAATGCCCACTATGACCTGCCGTGGCCTGTGTTGTAATAGTGTCGGTGGTGTCCAACTTTTCAGCTTTTATAATATTTTTGGGAAAAAATATAACATGGTGTAAAAACTATTGGAATCTATTCAGGTACTGATGCTGAAGAAACTGAATTCAGGGTTCACATAAACTAAAAATAATATCATATACGAGTATACATAAATGATGTAACGATAATATAGTGTGTAAATTTAAATCAAATGGGCTATACACCCCTTCTTATTAATTAGTACAAAAAAAAATGGGGCTCTATCTGTACCCGTCACTAATCATAATATTTTTGTAGTCAAAAGTAGAAAAAACCCAAATCCTAAAATTGACTACGAAAAGGTTAATTCATCATAGAATCAATCAAACATAACAATTGCTAGAAAAAAATACTGCGGGCAGTGTTTTTCCTTAATAATTATCACTTGTTCATTCATTAATCAATAGCCTGCACAATATTACCATAAATTGAGTGACATTTTGGGACAGAAAAAAACGCTAATAACTTTGCTGTTTATGAATATTATTTATTGAGATTTTTCTTATAAACTAATAAGGGCTTTTCTAATAAGCCCTTTAAGTATTTGTACTAATTAAAAAAATAGTGGTGTATATGCTTTATAATGAAGATACCCCTAGATTTACAACAAACTGTAAGCCAGATTTAGCAACTAACTTTGAAGCCAACTCAGATTTAAACTTACTCCTACAGTGTACACCGAGCTACCGATCTAATCCTACACAATGACCTAACTTTGACAAGTACAACCACTGGATAGTAATACTTAGACTAGCTTTTGCCCGCGACTTCGTTCGCATGCGTAACATAATCATAGTTTTTTTTTTATCTGTTATAAACTAGTACTTGACTGCGATCCCGCCTGATGGTAAGCAGTGATGCAAGTTATAGTAGTATAATGGTAAAGGATTCCTACAAGTCATATAAAGAAGACATTATAGTCAACAAATTATAGTCTAGTTGAAACTTCACGTGACCCAAAGGCTGGCTTTTACCATGGACGGACGATAAGCATTGCCATACAATTTTTCATGACGTAACAAAACTGTTTTCAGATTTATAATTCAGGATTCTGGGTCAACGGCAAGCATTTGAATTTTGGTTCTCTTGAGAGTGTCGAAATACACGTTTCTTGCGACATAAACGGCCGTATCTTTTTTTTTTTAATTTAAAAGTTTGATTTTCACAGTTTCGAGTGACTGCAGACCTGTTAATTTCAACTTGATACCTCCATGCGTTCTTGAGATAAAGGGTCTTGAAAAACAGACAGACAGATGGACAACAAAGTGATCATATAAGAGTTCTGTGTTTTCCTTTTGAGGTAACCCTAAAAATGAACACTTTCATGTGTATTTAGTCAAAAATATTCATTTTGATATTACAACCATTCCCAATCATTCACAAACAAAACTTGAAAATAGTTTGATCAGATTAACGAGTAGAATCTATTGAACCACTTTTTAATATTATTATAGGTTACATTTTTCAAAAAAATCGTCATTAAAAATGTTGCCCAGTATATTTATTAATAGGTCAAGCCATCAAACACAAATGGTTGTAGTCCAATCAATTTTTTTTTATGCGCGGGATAATTAAAAATACAAATAATTTGAAAGGCCTGTTGGTCTAGTGGTTAGTGACCCTGACTGCTATACCGGAGGTCGTGGGTTCGATTCCCACCCAGGACAAATGTTTGTGTGATGAGCATAATATTTGTTCTATGTCTGGGTGTAATTTATCAATAATATGTATTTAGAAATATATAAGTAAGTTTATCAGTTGTTTAGTACCCATAACACAAGCTCTGCTTAGCTTGGGACTAGACGGCGTTGTGTGATAGTTGTGAAATATTATTATTATGTGAAATATTATTATAATAAAAGTTCTTCTTTCAATGCAGATACGAATTTTAAAAACAAACTATAACTGCAAGAAAACCTTTAATTTTTATTAAATCTTTGTTTTTTTTTTCTCACAGAATTAGGTCGATTGAATTAAAAAAAAACCGGCCAAGAGAATAGAAATAGAATAGAAAGAATAGAAAAACTTTTATTCGGTACAGACACAGCACAACGGTTACATTTATACACAAACTAAATGAAAGTACAAAGCACGCCGAGCGTGCCCGCACCGAAAGGGTGACCACCTCAGCATTTGCTGGACGTAAGACACCCAGCGCTGGTTTTCAGTTGGCACCCCGCAGTGACGCACGGACTAGGGTAAAGCATATATATATACTCATAAGTGTAATAGATATTGATTTAGTGTACCTACGGGTGTAAAATTTTATTTAAATAAAATACATAAATAACTATTTGATAAATAAAAAGTAACAACACAATATAAAAAATAAAATTTGTGCCTCATTGAATAAAACGATAAAACTATAAAATAACTTAATACCCACAATACTCCGATAAAAAAACATCAGCCGACGCACGGCGCGATGTTCAACGCTATGATAATGAGCCACCGCTGCCCCGGCCCGGCAATTAGCCGTCACCTAGGGCTAATACTATAATTATAAATTAATATTCGAAGCCAGTAAAAAAACATAAAGAAAAACATTTCCGTCTAGAAAATGTTTACAAGTGCCAGTAAAAAGTTATAAGTGATTTTTATTTATATTGCAAATGGAAAGGAGTCAGGCTGAAATGAACAAAAGTGAAGTGAAACCATGAGGTTAGCAAAGGGCTCATCGCAACGACCCTACCCACTAGCTACCTCCATAAAGACTAGAAAAAGGTACATAACGTGAAGGTGAGTGTTTAAAATACACGATAAAATTAGTTGTGTAGGGTTGCTGGTTGTGAAATTAAAGCCCCGGTGGTCTTGATGGTTATTTATTTATTGGCAACTTCACTGTTACATCAATTTATTAAAACTAATCAAGTCAGTCGCAACCCTAAGTGGAGGGATGAAAGGGACTGCGTGGCTATCGCCCTTCAGACCTCCTCTAGCTGGCTAATTCCAGAAGACCGCTAGGCTATCGAACTGGAGTTAGTCGTACTTAGGCTCAGAATTGGCTGCGTGGCTTCCGAACTCTGATCCTCTAGCTAGTAGAATGATGATTTGTTCGAAGACAGCTCTGCTTATAAAGGTGGATGGTTTGTATGTGTGCTCAATCTTCACATATAGTCGTTTGTAGTTGTGGTGCAGATAACAAGCCGGGTGGCGCTGGCGCAGATAGTTGAACTCGGAAGATTGTAGATGGCATCACATGTCCACAGAGGTCGTCTTTATTTGCTGTCTTCTGATTATGTAGCCGCTCATCATAGTGCTTTGGATAAATTATACTAGATGGCGCTGTGTGTTCGTTACATTCTCCCCCTCTGGTACTCTATAGTCGTCCCGCCTGAGTACCAGGATCAGTAACCGTCTTCCTCGGTCTCCCCCTTTTTCTGATGGGATTTAATGGTTTGGACACATTGTCATCTCTTTGTTCAAATTTACATATTGCTGAAGTATGATATTTTCCCATGGATTGTTCTGGTGCCTTTGTGCATGCTACTTCATATGTTGATGCTCCATGTTTCTTTATGACAACATAGGGACCATCTCTGCGTGGAGCAAATTTTGCCGTGAACTGTTTTTCGTTACTGCTGATTGGATGTGTCTCAACCAGTACTAAGTCTCCTATTTTATAACATGGATCTGGTCTTCTTTTTTGATTTACACGTTGCCTATTACTGTCTTGCATGGTTTCTATATTGTCTTTTGCAATTAATAAATCTTCAGCTAACTGCTTCAAAGTAGGTGTGATTTGTGATATAAATTTTTCTTGTGTTAAAACTGTACTGAAATCATGTGTAAGATCATAAGGAGTTCTTAATTCACGTCCAAAAGTTAAGTAGGACGGTGAAAATCCTGTTGTTTGACATACAGCTGAGTTCATTGCAAATCTGATAGCAGGCAGAGTATTTGGCCATTTATGGTGTTGATTCTTGACCATAATTGCGATTTGAGTTTTCATGTCTCTATTTTTTCTTTCTACAATATTGGGTTCCGGGTGGTATACCGGTGTCAGAATATGTTGTATTTCCAGACTATACGTAAGTTTTTGCATTATTGCTGATATGAATTGTACTCCATTGTCACTTATTATTTTCCTTGGCAACCCATAGCGTAGAAATACTTCATTCAAAAGTGTTAATGCACAAGTTTCAGCGGTGGCTTCCTTAATAGCGAAAAGTTCAACCCATCGAGAAGCTGTGTCTTCAACAATAAAGATCCATTTTTCTCCTGTTGTTGCTTTTGGTAAGGGTCCAAAGAGATCTACAGAGAGTAATTCAAATCTGTGATTATTTGCTGTTGTCTGATATAACCCTACAGGTTTTTTATTTGATGGTTTATATTTTTGACACTCTTCACATGTCTTCACATACTTAATTACATCTTTTCTTAATCCTTTCCAAAAGAATTTTGATGTAATACGTTTAATTGTGCGTTCTAGTCCTAAATGACCAGCTGTGGGGTCATCGTGGTATGCTTTTAATATGTTTTGTTTTTCTTGTGACGGTATAAGTAGTTTTGCATTATCGTCTTCTTGTTCTGGTGTGAAGCGATATAATACATTTTTGTGGAGTAAATATCCTTTTTTAGACCATTCTATATGATTTTCTGTTTCATTTTCTTCTTCCAGAGCATTTATTATCATTTTAAGTTCATCATCTTTAAGTTGTTCTTCACGAATTTGTTTTTCATTGTACTTTGGTAATTCTATTTCTATATAACATAAAGTACATTCTTCAACATCATGTGAGCATGGTGGTCTCGACAAAGTGTCTGCTACAACATTGGTCCGCCCCGGAGCATATTGTATTTTAAAATTATAGGGCTGGAGTTGTAGTGCCCAACGGGCCAAGCGACCAGTTGGTGTTTTTAAATTCATTAACCATTTTAGTGGCTGGTGGTCAGTGATTGTAATGAATTCTGTACCTTCAATGTAGCCACGGAATCTTGAAACAGCCCACACGATAGCTAGAGCTTCCTTTTCTGTTACACTGTAATTGCATTCTGCAGATGTGAGAAGTCTACTTGCGTATTCGACAGGGTGTTCGTTATCGCCCTCCCCCTGCACCAAAGCTGCACCAATTGCATATTGACTTGCATCAGTTTTGATTGTAAAAGGAGTGTCACAATCTGCTTGTCTTAACACAGGGGCTGTTGTTAACGCAACTTTCAGCTTTTCGAATGCATCTTGTTGTTCACTAAGCCATTGCCAGCTTGATTTCTTTTTAGTTAAGTTTGTTAAAGGTCGAGCTATGTCTGCGAAATTGTAAATAAATCTTCGATACCAAGAAGCAGTTTGTAGAAATGTCATCAATTGTTTTAAGTTCTTTGGTTTTGACAAACTCGCAATAGCCGAAACCTTTTCCGGATCAGTTTTAATCCCTTCTGGAACTATGAGGTGTCCTAAATACTTTATTTCGGAGCACATAAATTTACATTTCTTCCTGTTTGCTTTTAGGTTATATTCTCTTAGTTTTTTGAATATTTCTTCCAGATCTGTCATGTGTTGTGTCAAAGTGGCTGATCGCACAATCAAATCGTCTAAATATGACAGTACATTTTTCGTTCGTAAACTTTGAATGAATTTATCCATTAACCGTTGGAACGTTGCGGGCGCGTTCCGTAGACCAAATGGCATTCGTTTGAATCTAAACGTTCCAAATGGTGAGACAAAGCTAGTCTTGTCTTGGTCTTCGGGATGTACCATTATTTGCCAATAGCCTGATTGAAGGTCAATTGTAGACATGTATGGCATTGCCTTTGCTTGATGTAAAAGATCGTCAATCCGTGGCAGTGGATATCTATCTGGTTTTGTTATTTCGTTGAGTCGCCGATAGTCGATACAAACTCTAACATCGTCTATACCTTTAGGTACCATAATAACAGGAGCTGACCAGGCTGAATCGCATTCTTCTATAATATCGTTGCTTAGCATTTCATCGAGTTTTTGTCTCAATTGTTGTTGTCTACAAGGTGATAGTCTGTATGGTTTTAGGGCTATTGGTGAATGAGTACCTGTGTCTATTCTGTGTAATATGAATGATGTTGGTTTTGTATTTTTATTAAATACATCACTATAGGTAGTCAGCATTTGATTAAATAGTGACTTTTCATCTTCTGATAATAATTTTCCTTCAGTTGGGTGTAATAAAATATCAAGAGAATAGAATGACATTTTGTTTATTGGAACATATGTAATACGGGGATCTTTGCAAGATTCTTCGTCCGCTGGCTCACGAGGACGAACAGGGCGTGGCGGTGTCGCTATCCTCTGAAGATTCCACTTTGGTATCTTCATTGGTGGTGGACTGTCTTCTAAGTCGTTCTTCGGTGACGGTGTTTGAGGAAGTGGAGAAATCATAGATTGTAGATCTTTGGCCCACTGTATGAAGCTTGACAAAGATTGTGGGGATGTCTCGTCTGCTTCAAAGGACAAACTCTCAGCTCCCTTGAAGGGTTTCTTCTCACTTCTTAACTGTAGGAAACTGTGTTCCTCATTAGGTCTATCCAGGAAGAACCAAACTCGCTGTGGTAGGTTGAGCATTATACCTGCAGCTTCCAAAAAGTCAATGCCGAGTAGTGTGCGATTATCAGTTGCATCAGGGAGGATAGTAAACGTTATTGGGAGGCTACGTTTACCCATAGTAATGTCTGTGGTGGTGGTGAGAACTTTCCGGGTTTGAATAGATCCATCAGCCAAGATTGTTTCTGCAGTTTTTGTATTGAATGTCTCACCATTCCTTATCAACAATTTATATAATTGTGTACTTGCCATACTGGTTCTTGCAGCCGTGTCGATGTATGCATAGCCTGTTTCCATTTTGTATGTTATTTCTATTGTTGGAATCTTTGCACTGTCCACCACTAATTCCGTAATGTCAACCGTATGGAACGCAACTGGTTTTGGTGGGGTTTCTTTATTCTTGCACTTCTTGCAATTGCTTCGGAAAACTCCTTCTTCACCACATCCATAGCATGACACTGTTGGGGTCTCGGTGGCTTTAGTGTCTACTGTAGCTTGAGTCTTCATTTCCGCCAAGCGTTTCCGACATTCTTCAATGCTATGGCCCCTTTTCCCGCAGTATGCGCAGCGTTTGGGACACTTTTTAAAGCCACGTTCTACAAATGAAGAACTTGTACTCGCTTGCGTTTCTTCTTCCAGACTTTCCAGGTGGCGTACCTTTTCAAGTAACTCGGCGAACGACTTGAAATCGGTTCTGGCAACCTGCTTCTTAATGCTAAGTTTCAGTAGGGCATACACGAAATCCAGGTGTTCCTCTTCTCTATTTCGTTTATTTGGTAGTTGAGAGAGAAGAGCACGTTTTTCACAAACAAACTCGTCGATGGTTTCAGTTGTTTGTTTTTTCCCAAATAACTCCAAATAAACGTCATGAGGCTGCTTCTTTGGCGCGAACGCCGAACGTATTGCCTCTAAAGCATTGCTCCATTTCTTGACGTCGCCTTTTACTCCATGCCACCATGTTGCTGCTGTGCCATTCAACAGTAATGGCAATCCTTCCAACGCGTCTTCATCAGAGATATGCTCAATTTTTTTATAAACTACAATATTGTTTATAAATTCTTCCACCTTATTGTAATCTCTTACTCCATCGAATCGCTTGGAACAACGAGCAAAACTTTTTCCGGTCATATTTGTCATTTGCGTCGAAGTGATAGTACTCAGGAGGCTGTTTAATTGTTCTTGTGTCATTGTTACTGACATCTTCACAATTAAGTGGGTACTCCTTACAATTTTACAGTAGGACGTGCAAAATTTGGAGGTAGGCCAATATAAATGCCAATGCCAATGTAGGGTTGGCCGTCAAAATATGTGGGTATCCGTTGATTTTCTTTGGGTGTCAATGTAGGTTTGACTTTCCAATTATGTGGGTATCCGTAGATTTCTTTGACGTCAAAATATTTTTGACTATCAGAATATGTGGGTATCCGTGGATTTTTTGTTGGGCGCCAATGTAGGGTTGCTGGTTGTGAAATTAAAGCCCCGGTGGTCTTGATGGTTATTTATTTATTGGCAACTTCACTGTTACATCAATTTATTAAAACTAATCAAGTCAGTCGCAACCCTAAGTGGAGGGATGAAAGGGACTGCGTGGCTATCGCCCTTCAGACCTCCTCTAGCTGGCTAATTCCAGAAGACCGCTAGGCTATCGAACTGGAGTTAGTCGTACTTAGGCTCAGAATTGGCTGCGTGGCTTCCGAACTCTGATCCTCTAGCTAGTAGAATGATGATTTGTTCGAAGACAGCTCTGCTTATAAAGGTGGATGGTTTGTATGTGTGCTCAATCTTCACATATAGTCGTTTGTAGTTGTGGTGCAGATAACAAGCCGGGTGGCGCTGGCGCAGATAGTTGAACTCGGAAGATTGTAGATGGCATCACATGTCCACAGAGGTCGTCTTTATTTGCTGTCTTCTGATTATGTAGCCGCTCATCATAGTGCTTTGGATAAATTATACTAGATGGCGCTGTGTGTTCGTTACAGTTGTTTAAAATAAATTATTAGAATTCTAAGAATGTGCCATTGGTGTAATTTATTAGATACATTATTATATTCTTAAAAAATATTAAATTAGCATTACTATTGACTTAATTATATAAAAGATTTATCAACATTAATTTCATTAAATTGTATTTGGGAACTTAAAATAAACTGCTTAAGTCTAGCCTTAAAACTACTCATATTTTTTAGGTCCCTAATGGGAGGAGGAATATTATTCCAACATTTAGTGGCTGAGTACCGAAAACTACCCCGAAAAGCTGCAGTTCGGTGATGCGGAGTAACCAGCTGCTGAGCACAACGCCTGGCCTCGCGTTGCCGGTGACTATTTACCCATGCAAGCTTTGAGTACAGGTATGATGGACATTTAGTCTTGATGACGCCGAAAAGAAGACAAGCCAAATGCAACTTGCGACGCGACTTCATTTTTAAAATGTTATGCTTGTTTAAAAATGGTGTGACGTGGCTTCTTGGTGGAATGTTGAAGCAAAATCGTGCGCAAGCATTTTGAACCCGTTGCATTAGTTTTGCGGTGCGTGACAGTAGTCGAGGTCCTACGACGGTATCGGCATAATTTAGGTTCGACAGAACCAAACTTTCTACTAGCTGTACACGCAGGTCTTCGCTTAAAAACGGACGCATCTTGTACAAGACTTTCAACCGGTAAAAGCAATTTTTTACGCAGTCTGCAACATGAGACTCAAAACGTAGGTCTTCGTCCATGATCAAACCTAGATTTCTCGCCTGTTTGACACGCTCAATACATTGTCCCATCACGATTACGTTTGCACGGGGAGAGGTTATTGTATTGAGTTGACATTTAGAACCGAATAGCATAAATTTTGTTTTGGTTGGGTTAAGTAGTAGGGAGTTTTGTTTTGACCAGGTTACTATCCTGTCCAGATCTTCATTTAACAAATTTACTGCTACATCATAATCTTTAGGTTTAAAAGAAAGGTACAATTGAATGTCGTCTGCATAAATATGATATTTACAATTTTCCAGAACTTTGACAATGTCTGCACTGTACATAATAAATAAAGGGGGACCCAGTATAGAGCCCTGAGGAACGCCTTTTACCACTGGAGTCATATTAGATAAAGTACACGAACCATTGTCATCTTGAATTTCAACTAGCTGTTTACGGTTAGTTAGATAACTCCTAAACCAAGCAACCGCAGGCGCGTCAAAACCATAATACTTCATCTTAGAGAGCAAAAGAGTCAAATTAATTGCATCAAATGCTCGGGAAAAGTCCAGTAAGACTACTAGGGTACAACATCCCTCATCTTGAGCTGATATTATATTGTCTGTAACATCTAAAAGAGCTGTTGCAGTGCTACGACCCTTCCTAAAACCAGATTGCACGTCCGGGAGAATATCATTTTGCTCAAGGTAGGTCGTTAATTGGGCATATACAACTTTTTCCAGCACTTTTGACAAGAAAGGTAAAATGCTTATAGGCCTTAAGTCCTTTAAAGTGCTTGGGCTGGTGACTTTAGGAATTGGACGCACAACTGCAATCTTCCAGAGGTCAGGAAAGGTTGACGTAGAAATAGAGTAATTAATAATAGAAGTCAGTATATCTAAGGTTTGGGGAAGTGTCAGATAAAACATGTCAAGCGTAATACGGTCAAAACCCTCAGCATTAGATTTAAATTTCGATAAAATTTTGATTACGGTAGTTTGGTCTACAGGATTCATAGAAAAAACACCTTCATTAAATCTTTGGGACTCATAGTACGATATACATGATGCTGGTGCAGTACTATCACCCGGAACATTCAAGAAGTGCGAATTGATTACATCAGGGTCGTTAAAATTAGAGGGCAATTCGGACACTATTTTAAAAGGTAATAAGGTTGACTTCAGGTTTTTCCATAGAGTCTTGGGATGATTAATCTTATTATTAATATTATGTTTAAAATAAGCCACTTTTTCGTGATATAAAGACCTATTTACTAAACTTTTTAGCTCTCTGTAATATAAAGTTTTACTCTCTGAGGGTGCGTTTCGGCATCGTAAATGGGCCTGATTACGCAGGGACATCATGAGTTTGATGTTATTTGTTATCCATGGATACGACCTTTCCTTAATAATCTGAGTCTTACGTGGAGCATATTTATCAAAAAGTGTGATAATATTATAATTTAATTCAGCCACCATAGCATTTACGTCACCTGACACAGCCATCGCAAGCCAGTCCACCGAGACTAAATCCTCGTTGAACTTGTCCAATGGTATATTTTTTATATTTTTCCACGAGTTATAACTAAAGGTGGTATTTTCTCTTTTTTGAAATAAAAAACAGCCGTTATGAAAGCATGTGCACCAAGCGCACTAATCCAGTCCACCTCAATGGAGCGCGCCCTAGCATCCGAGCACACTAGGTCTATAAGAGTTTCGCTAGTGGAGGTAAAATGAGTAGGAGATGTTACCAGTTGGCTTAGGTCAAGACATTGTAGAAACATATTCAACTTGATTGTTTTGGAGTCTGTTTGGTTCCAACAATTAATATTAAAGTCACCCAAGAGAACGGTGTGCTTACAAAATGTTAAGGAATTAATAGAACAAGTAAGCGCATCCAAGAATAAATCAGCATTCATCCATGGCGGTCTGTACGCAGTGCCGATTGCAATTTTCACACCATTAGTGGTTAAAACTAGCCACATTTGTTCAACTGTCTCATGAAGAGGGTCAACCGGATGAGAATGAGTACGCACTCTTATCCCGCGTTTGATATAAAATCCTATGCCACCGCCGCGACCACTGCGCACGCCCACCGGCCGCGGAACATGCCGCAGCCGGTACCCGGGCACGGCGGGCGCGCGCCCATCTTCATTTTCCTTTAACCATGTCTCATTTATAGCCATTATATCTACATCATGACGCTCCAATGCAGCGATGAACTCATCATGGTTAGTGCCTAATGAGCCTGGGTTCAAAAATCCAAATTTAAAATACTTTGCACTCATCGCAGTGAAACTGCGTCACTAAACAATACAAAGCAACATTGGATACATTTATTTGCAAAGTGGTGGCAAATATTAATCGGCTTTTCGAAATAATAACAAAGACTTAGTTTTATTGTAAAATCAAAAATAGTGCTTTGAAATGTTATAATAAAATATATACATGCGATTAAAATGTCATTAAATACCAATAGTATTGTGGCTACTTGTAGTGCAATTGTGGGTGAATAAGAAATGTAAATGAGGGAAGAATATTGTGATAAATAAATAACTATACATATGACGGGATATAAGTGCAATATGTTTTGATGCGAGGTAGTTACCAATAAACCTGCACCACTACGGAAAATGCCAACCAAAACAATACACCCCTCAGTCTGGGCTAGCTGCGGCCATAAAATAACCGACCAAAAAAATAATAAAAAAATTAAATAGATAACAAGAAACACAAACAAATAACAAAAGTTAACATTATAAGTGAAATAACTAACGCGTATTTTAAAATAGACTTTTAAAATCAATAAAAGGCTGGTTAAACAGAACCATTGCCAAAAATTTGGACAATATCAAGGTCACAACGAATGCGTTGAGGAGGTACACCATCTTCTTTCTTCACATAGATGCGGCCATCTTTTGTCCACACGTACTTATATTTATGTTTCTGAGCAGCCTCGCGGACGTTATAAAATAACCTGCCGTTAATTGGCGTAAGCCGCTCGTTTACATAAAATCTTCTAGAGGGCCCGCGCAGCTCGAGGTCCGTCGTGGTGAGACCGCGTCGCACGCGCGCCGCCCGCAGCAGTTGATCGCGAAGAGCGTGTCGGGCCACGCTCAGTGTAGGGTTGCGTAGTTTCCCATCCGTCACAATAAGTGTACCCACTTAGGAGTTTAAAAAATGCTTATAAATAATCGTATATCGATTAAACTACAAACTTAGTCCAGAAATTATTTTGTAAAACACTTTTGTCTTTTTTGTACAAAAACTGTTCTTTCCATCAAGTTCAAAATAATTTTCCTAGAAAGTTCTTATAAAGTTCTACTTTTCAGATTTTTTTCATATTTTCTAAACTTACGGTTCAAAAGTTAGAGGCACACACACATTGTTTTTTACTTTTGGAGCGATTATTTCCGAAATTATTGACATTATCAAAAAATGATTTTAGTAAACCCCTATTCATTTTTAAATACCTATCCAACGATATATCACACGTTAGAGTTAAAATTAAAAAAAAAAATCACTTCTCACTTTACATATAGGGGGGCTACCCTAATAAAACATTTTTTTCCAATTTTTATTTTACCACTTTGTCGGCGGTGTTGATAAACATATTGGTACCAAATTTCAGCTTTCTAGTGCTAACGGTCACAGAGATTAAGCGAGGACGGACAGACAGACGGACAGACAGACAGACAGACATGGCGAAACTATAAGGGTTCCTAGTTGACTACGGAACCCTAATGATTTGGGGAGTCTGAGGTTTTGCGCATTTAAAGTTACACATTATATGTTTTAGTGTGATGCCTTTTCTGCAAGCTATACCCTGCTAAACAGTCAATATAGCTTAGCTTGTGCTGTCCTACTACAAGTTTCCGTGCCCCGCCATAGTATTTGTTTTTCGACACGCAAAATTGCGTGCCAATGTCGATGAGTAACGAGCTTTTGTTTTATCGTGTTTTGGACAAGTTTGCGCCGTGGCTCCGTCTGCTTTGGAACGTAGAACAGCTTTTTTCAATGTTGAATTGTGTACCTAAATATTAGCGGCCGCGTGAAAGTTGAAAATTGAGTCGTTGACGATTCGGACAGTGTCCGAATCGACACATTTTATTTTCTTCTCAATGTACCGAAAAGCAAAACTAGTTACATTCCTTGCCTGGCCAAAAATTCGGTCACTGTAATGTCTACCGCTGATGCTGTCATTAGGTCCCTACGTGAGCGGGTAACAGGGCACGCAATGCTGGATGGAAGATGAGACATGGTCTGCGGAGAGACGCCGCACAAACACTGAAGATCGGAAAAAAAAAAGTTGGCGCTTTAAATAATATTCTAACATAGTTTTGGTAAAGCTTTTCCCCCGTCTATATATATAAAAATCAATGTTACTTTACGTTGTAATTTTATAAATGTATAATAACGGGCTCACCTATCCAAACAAAATGTTTAAGCTTTGTTTGGACTATTTAGTAGATGGTTTATGAGAAGTTTGGGTAGGGTATAGCAGGGTAGAGTAGGGTATAGTAGAGTGGAGAAGGGAAGAGCGGGAGCGAAGCCGCGCGGGCGAAAGTTAGTATATTATATTTTAAAACTTTTTATCTAGCTGTACTAAATAGTGTGTGCCCGAATCAATCTATATATATAAAAGAAAGTCGTGTTAGTTACACCACTTATAACTCAAGAACGGCTGAACCGATTTGGCTGAAAATTGGTGGGGAGGTAGCTTAAAACCAGGAGACGGACATATACATACATAGGATACTTTTTTTTTTTTTTTTTTTTTTTTTTTTAGGGTAGATTAGAGTAGAGTAGGGTAGGGTAGAGTAGGGTAGAGTAGGGTAGAGTAGGGTAGAGTAGGGTAGGGTAGAGTAGGGTATAGTAGGGTAGAGTAGGGTAGAGTAGAGTAGAGTAGGGTAGGGTACAGAAGGGTAGAGTAGGGTAGGGTAGAGTAGGGTAGAGTAGGGTAGAGTAGGGTAGGGTAGGGTAGAGTAGGGTAGAGTAGGGTAGAGTAGGGTAGAGTAGGGTAGAGTAGGGTAGAGTAGGGTAGAGTAGGGTAGAGTAGGGTAGAGTAGGGTAGAGTAGGGTAGAGTAGGGTAGAGTAGGGTAGAGTAGGGTAGAGTAGGGTAGAGTAGGTAGAGTTGACAGCTTAGATAAAAGGTAACTATTAAGCGGTACGAAGTTTGCGGGGTCAGCTAGTATCGAAATAAAAATGTGCCAATTCGGACACTGTGTCCGAATCATCAGCAAGTCGAAAATTGTTCGGTTGCTGAAAGATTATAGATTTTGAATGCTAATCTTTTTATTTGATACAAAAATACGTCTTAATGTCCACTAGGAATTAATTTCAGAATAATTAAAACAGTCACTGAGAATTCATTCGAAAAAAACCCGCCAAGAACCTATAAATTAACAAATAATTAAATAAAACTTAGAAACATAAACAGACAAACAAATTCCGTATTCAAAATACTACTTCCCGAACCATAGACAAAATAAATGGCGCGGTGTTTTGTTTATGCCCTACTAAATGTTCTTTGATTTAATTCAAGAGGTTTCGTGGCTTCTCCAAGGCAGTTTTATTGCTTTACCTTGTTAAATTGAGGTCGGAATAATATTTTTACACCTAGTATTGGAATATTATTTTCTTTGCTGTTATAAATTCGTCCTGCATGCATTTACCTGTGGTTATGAAACTTCATTATGAGACCGAAACTGGAATGTGTATAATATTATAGTCTCATTAGTGTATGCACAAAATAGATAGGTACAGAAGACAATCTCGTGTATGTACTCCATTTTAACACGTCTACGCTCGGTGGACGCACACCAATGAGCGTTTGAGCCGGAACTGGTCGACGAGTGGGCTGAAGCGCTCCGAGATATCGTGACCGTGAGGGGTGTCTATGTGTGCGTTGCTCGAGCGCGCACTGTATGTAGATTGACTTCTGTACCTATCTTTTTTGTGGTATATTTACCACAGAAATGATGAAAGAGGTTAGAATGGAAATACTTTCCGATTTGTACTACAACGAGTGTCGCCGCTTGTCTCCCACCCTTTAACTCCACTACAGACAATAAACCAATACGAACGTGCATTACGGACTAACAGACCACGCACACTTAGATCGCAAGTTTGCTATTGGTAATTGAACTATGAGCATTGCCCTACTTTGTGGCACGCCTGCCCCGCAAGACCATTCTAAGCTCTTTCATCTGTTCCGGTACATGGTGGACATGCCAAAAAAAAAAAAAGCAAACAAAGCATTTTGGGAACACAATCATTGTGCGTGCAGCTAAGGAGTGAAATTCCCTGCCGGAGTCTTAGGTCGTGATCGGCTCTGTTGGGTCCCTATGGCTTGCCAACATCAATTAGATAGCCCCGGTATGAAGGCTAGAAGGAACGGGGTGGGCTTTTAGTCAGTAAGAGTCTGATACTATCTCCCGCTCCGCCCAAGAGCGAGGGTTGTCATTGGATGATTTTTCCCACCATAAAAAAAGCCCTCCTAGGCAAGTTACAACTGTTTCGCTTGCGTCAAGCGCGTCGAGTTGGCCACGTCCTTGATTCTTATGTTCTGACCAAGTGACTGAGCGATGAGATGACATTCCCTTACATTTGACGTTTTCGACTAGCGTTAAGGATAGAAAAAAGCAAGAAAGAAAAACAGTTTATTTACGCGTTAAAGACGCAATCTTAAAACTAGGTAACAGAACATAGGTAAACATCACAGCAATTTATAAGGAAGATATGCGTCTCCTCCGCGCAAATCGACCGCATCACGCATAATGCGTTGAGTTCACAGCGCTGGTTTTCAAAGTAGGCCGGTCGCTGTGTCGACATAAAGACGCTGGAACGGTGCAGTTAATAAAAGGAACTAAATATAAGTACAGAAAAGTTATAAATAAAAATAAATAGATAAAGTGACAAATACAATTTTATAAAGTTTTATAAAGTGGCAACACCACGACGCGCCCGTAGCTCAATTTGTGCAGCTCGTTTTTGCAATCTGTTGTAATTTTGTACACTATGGCAAAAACACATTGCAGATTATCAACTTGGCTTGTGGTACTGATGTGATCACGCAAGGAAATTCCGAGTATGGCCCTTTCCACGGCCCTTTGGGTGACTTTAAGGCTTCTGATGAAAGCTACGTATGAATTGGGTAATTCGCTTTGGTGGCTCAAAGGCAGTTGAGGCTAATTTTATACCTTGGAACTCTAACCTCTGGTTACAAGGTCATTTTCCTAATAGAATTACTCACAAAGGAACTGCATTATATCGTGCTTAACCTCCATTTAATATACGAAAAGCATTTTGGTATTTATACTAAGTTTACAACCAAACTTTGGTCATAAATTATTTTGTATAGGTCATTATTCTAAGGTTGCCTGCTTAGAAATTTTCAAATTGAAATGTTATTGTAATATTTACAGTCAGTGTTGTGTAATTTTATGTGGAGGACGGCCTCATTACAGGGCCCCAAGTCTGCTATTTTTATAAATTCGTCATTCCAACACGATCCCATTGTAATTTTTCTAAAAGTTTGTAATCTGCTAATTCATAATGATCGATCATTGATCGGTCAATGGTCTTGTATAGAATTGTGGTGGAATGACATTATCGAGCTTATTGAAAGCACTAACTGCGCAATAACATCGTAATGGTAGGTCACTGATCAAAGGAACTGTCAATTTTTTTGCAGATTACCGCATACGTGAGATATTCATTTGTCATTATGTAAGAGATTACCATTCTATGCCATTTCTTTCAATGGAGTGTCAGTGGTTGACTATCGGAAAGTCATAATGACGCCATTATATATTAGTAGATTACCAAAACTTGTCAAAAGCAACAATTATGAAATCAATGACAGACCATTCTGACACTATTGTAACAGCAGACGTGTGAGCGAGGAGGAGTGGCAGGCGGTCGCCGACTTCAGAGAAGCAGTAATGCTCGCTAAGGAGGAGGCCGACCACATCAGGCAACGGCGCTCTCGCCGTCGCCGGGATACCGATCCCGATTTCCAGCCACCGTAGGCGCGGGCTTGCGGTCAGTGAGCAATGGGTAGCTCGCTGTCCGGCCGTCCGGTAACTGTCCGGACCAAGCTCAAGTCGTCGACGGCGCGCACTGTTCCCGCGCGCCTCAAGGAGTTGTCAGCAACAGCAGGGACCCAGCCGGGTCGCAGCCTACTGGGGCCAGAGTTATCAATGCATGAGGGATGTCAATGCATGATTTTTTCCCATCATAAAAAAAAAGACATGTGGGTGTGAGTCTGGTGTAGCAACTGCCCAATAGATGATTTCGGGCTGTTATATACGCTCAAACCGCGTGCAGAACTTTAATAAAGGCCTGTTAACGAGTTCGGTCTTAGCCGCGGCGTGGCGAGCGGTGCAGCATCGGTACACGGGTGCCGGGCGCTGTGAGCGGTGTCTCGCGGTGCTTCAAACATTTTCATAATTTTATTCTTACCGCTCACAGCGACAAGGTCATGAACGTGCCGTAATTGCGCGATGCAGGATTTCGTATTTTTTGTAGTTCTTATATGGCACCATAGATGTCGCTACAACAATAAGTAACAATTACTATAATAAGTACTTACCGTTTTAAAACCTCTGTACATGACTCGGATCTCTTGTTTCGAGAATTTCGTCTGCCGGCAGAGTTCCTCTAAAGCCACAGGAATCGGTTTTGGAGTCCTGCTAGGTTCCAGCTCATAGGCATGCTCCTCAACAGGAGATTCCGGTGGCGTAGCCATCTTTAATTCCCTTCAAGAGTTATAATTTTCTCGAAATCATTGTTAAATGATCCAAATGTTCTAGTGATTTGATTTCGGAACGTCGCTAGTATTTTTTAGCTATGGTCCAATTGACAGATCATTTTGGCGGGAATTTTGACAGCTGGCAGATTAAGAAAAATGGCGTCGGATAGTTAGAGGGCAGGATTCCGTTTCTGGAACAAAGAAAGAGAAAATGTTATTGATTATAATATTATTTAGGAGTTATGATTATATATTATTATAATGTGTATAATTTTAAAGGTGGTGACAAGTGATATTCAGACAGCAATTACAGTGATCGGCTTTTCTAAAATATATTGATTTAGGCCATTAAAATAGCACGTACTTAATCCCGGGCGTCGAGCAATGGGTAGCTCGCTGTCCGGCAGCGCCGTCCTGTAACCGTCTGGGCCGACTATGTTATTTTGTTTTATTTTAAGGTTTGCGCCATATTTTCCGCAAATAAACGCTTTTTCTTTCTTTCTTTTCTTTCACGCGCGCCACGAAGAGATCAGCAAAACCGTATGGGCCCATGACCTCTGGACCACGGACAATTTATAAAATGGATACCCGTGGTTCTAGAATTAAAAGAGCAGCTGTTTTGTCAGTAAAAGTCAGACACGCCCTCCCGGTCCGACCTAAAGCGTGAGAAGTCGTGAAATGATTTACCACCTCCAAATAAAAACTTCGAAAATTAATTTATGTAAGTTTAGGTAAGCTTGATTTGATAAAAAAATAATTTGAAAACTACTGTATGTATTATTCGAAAGCCACAGTTCACTTTCACTAAACCCAAATTACAGCAAGGACATCAAAATTACTCACATTCATGATATAATTAACCATTTGGCCTGCTATTCGCCAGTACTCACATTCACGATATAATTACCATTTGGCCTGCTATTCGCCAGTGTGACAGGCTGCAGGTGCATAATTTAGCTGCCAAGAGTAGATTTGTTACAATCTATCGCGTGGAGTGGGGACCGGGTGGGATGGATAGGTGGATATTTTTCAGTCGGTGTTCTAAAATAGGACGATGTCTGGGCTTTTTTATGTAGAGTTCATATTGATTATTTAATATACTTTTTTTTTTTACAATTTGACATATTTACTTTTGTAAATTTTATTATTGTGAATGTGAGAACTATGTGGATTACTCTTTCCTTTTATTTTCACATGATGTCTGGCAGTTTTGAGTATTTGATGTGGCCTACCCAAATGTCCTTTCTTTGGCACTGTTCGTCAAGTCGTTGAGCTCCTTAGTAGTCCTGAGTTGAGCTACACGCATACTGACAAATGCTTGCACTGACTGGACAGGTCCACTCAGAACTGTGTGGTTCTTTCCTCAAAAGACCATCTCAGGCTCAATCTGCACGGTTCTCATATGATTTGACCATTACATGTTTTGCTGTATGGACTTTAAAAGAGACTTTGACCCCTGACTTTGTTTCGGTGTTTCTTCTCAGGGTAGTCAGGTAGGAAATACCGGCCTCATCTAGCATTAATTGACGAAAAAAAAAATTGACGTGTAAAAGTGTTTTTATAAAACCTACTTGCAAAATAAAGATCATTTATCATCATTTATCATTTAAGTATTATGCTATTCATTTCACGCAAGGACTGGACAGACAAAATCGCGGTCAATTTCGGATTGCATATTATAGAAAGAGATGCGTAAAGACACAATGCTTGCTACATTTATATATACACCGTTACATTTTAATCGTTTTATTTCCGTGGATGGTCGATCCGGTACATAAAACACTATCGATTAGTAAAGATAAAATAAAAAAAATAAAGTACCTTTTTTTCAAAACTCGTATTAATTTACGCATGTACGAAATTAATTTCTTTAAGAAAACGTCAGCTGCTAAAGTACCTTCTTTATTTTTTTATTTTATCTTTACAAATCGATAGTGTTTCATGTACCAGATTGACCCTCCACGGGATTAAAACGAATAGAATTTAACGGTGTTTCTACACGGTACACCAAATTAACATTTTTTACAATTTTTGTCTGTCTGTTTATCCGAGCTAGTCTCTGAAATGGCTGGACCGATTTTGACGGGACTTTTTTGGCAGGTAGCTGATGTAATAAGGAGTAACATAGACTACTTTATTTTAGAAAAAATAAATTCAAAATCCTGTAGTCCACGCGAACGAAGTCGCGGGCAGAGCTAGTATTTTATATAGCTTTACAATAGAAAGTTCCCGTTAAAATCTTTATACCAATAGTCTAGTATGACTCACCCATCGTAGTTTATTAATCTATACTACATATATAATATTATAAAGCTGAAGAGTTTGTTTGTTGGTTTGTTTGTTTGAACGCGCTAATCTCTGGAACTACTGGTCCGATTTGAATGATTCTTTCAGTGTTGGGTAGTTCATTTATCGAGGAAGGCTATAGGCTATGTTTTTTTTTTCAAAATTAGGGAACCGTAATAAAATTGCTATTTTGTAACACAAGGTGTAAAATCGAAAACCTATTTTTGCGTGCGCTGCAAAAACTATTGACAATAGAACAAAATGATGTACTACGGGTTTGTAGATCCCATTAGGACCTACAAAAAAGTCCGCGAGAACATATATCTAGCTATCATGGTTTAATCACAATAACCGATTTTGTGTTCAAAATAATTATTAAATCGTCTGAAGAAAAAAGAACTACGTTAAATATGTATCGTAATATTAATCTTTATCGAAATTAAGCATTATGTTTTCAAGAGTATTTATGTAGATGTAAAATACTTTTTGTTTCATCTCAATCGGATATTTCGTTTAAAAGTTATCACGTGTGTAAGATGTTAAGAGTTGGTACCACGGAAACGAGAAAAACGCGGGTGAAACCGCGGGGCACAGCTAGTTACAAATAAAAAGCCATTATCCATGTACTAAAAAAACAATTATCCAATTATGAATCAGCTACAATCCTACCGAGCCCTACACGCGACTACCGTGAAGGTATCGTGCAAATAGCCATCCTACATGAAAACATAACAACTAAGGGTCGACCTACACCGAGATGTGACGCGATAAAGCTTTTTTTGGGTGTGATAATTCTGCAGTTCTTAAATACAGGGTGGAAGGCCTCCGCAAATTTTAAGGGCTTGCTCAGTAGACGAAACTGATCAACTTTCCAGTTTTTTTTTTTCAGGAAACAATAAAAAGAAATCGGCCTCTCCAAACGTTTTTTTTTTTTAGAAATATACACCTTTACTTTTTAACTAGTACAAAAAAAATGGTGCTCTATCTGTACCCGTTGCTGATCATATTTGTGTAGTCAGTAGTAATAAAAACGAAATCCCAAAATTGTGCACGAAAATTTGTCGTAACTGGTAAATTCATAATTGAATTGATTCGCCATTTATTCATTCATAATATAATCAATAGCCTGAACAATCTATACATATAAATAAAATTTGAGTGTCTGTTTGTAATATTGAAATAACTGGTTTTTACTACATGCATGTATATATACGGTACATACACGTAACAGTAAAAACAGTTTACTGTTCAGTGGGTACTGTTTGTCCGGGGTAATCTCTGAAATGGTTGGATCGATTTTGATGGGACTTTTTTTGGCAGCTAGCTGATGTAATAAGGAGTAACATAGGCTACTTTTATTTTAGAAAAAATAAATTAAACATCCTGTAGTCCGAGATTTTGATCATTGTTTACTAATAGATGAACCTTATAAAAAGTATCAAGTATAAGTATTTTTTAAACGATTAAATATTCTGTTGTTCTTTGAGTGAATTTACAATAAATGCCTTATTTGTAATAAGTTATAAACTAATTTAAATATTATGATATTATGTATATTTATAAATGTATGTATTTATAAGTAGAAAGCAAAAAACACTCTATCGCATTAGGTCATCCTGCACCTGTAATGATAGTTGTATGTTGGAAAATATAAAAAAATATTATACAAAATTCCCAAGCCGTTTGACTTTTTAGACAGATTATACCAAATTTTAATTCTACGCCAGAGTCGCGTCGCTTCGCGTCGCGTCTCGGTGAGAGCTGACACTTAAAAAATAATATTAATTGAAGCGTTACATTTCCCGCCAACTCTGGCAGGGTGCCAAGCCGGAAAAAATGTGTTCCTTCTTTTTTTTTTAACTAGCAATGTTTTTGAACTTTTTAATCGTTTTGTTTGGCGTGTGATATGAAAATTGGACCGTTGTAAAGGTTTGTGTACAAGGCAAAACATTTTTATAGCTTGTTGAATGCAATGGGCAGCATTTTTATCCCCTTCAGCTTGTGCTATATTGTTTATTTATTATTAATACAAACACTGTCCTTAAAGGCTGAACCCAATACAATAGTGGTTCCCAAACACACAAAAATAAATGAAAAGATAATTTCACTGCTAACATTTACCTAAAAATCTATACCAAAACAAAATTTAATAAAACTCTAAAAAAATATAATGTATCGTAGCATTTGCTGAGGTAAATGCCTTTTTTGGCCTCACACAGAGTTTTAATTATTGTTTATTTGTTTATTCTTTAATTATTATTATCATCTACTCGTACTTTTTCTACAAAAAATAATATTAGTTTGGAAACTTATATTATTATTTTTTGTAATTTGAAAGACACAATAGCATTGTGTAATGTAGGAGCACTTTTTTTCTTTGTAAATGTGTAGTACCATGGAGCATTTTTATTAGGTTACAACTTATTTATTTTTTTGACATAACGAGCATGGCAGTTGAGAGTTTGTCATGCTCACTCAAATGTCTCGCTGTTGGTGGCACGTATTATTGGGTCATTCAGTTTCCTTCAAAATGGTTGAGCTGAGTGGGGCTGATGCACGCGTCATGCTCGTGAGCAGGTGCCGTCAGATGAGACTGGTCATCTCTTAGCTGCCAGTAGCTTAATTCAGTTTCTATCTCTTAATTATTTTACATTTTTATTTTATTATCTACATTGTGCTCACATACTTAATAGAAGCAACAAGTAATATGTAACCAAGCATTATATGTAACACATAATATGATTTAAAAAAGTGTCCATGGAGTTTCTTGCACGTTCTTCTCCATAGAGATCTACGCTTTGGAAAGTGCAATTTAGCTTCACTTTTCTTGGACTGAGCGACATTTGACTATTCAAAAGTGTCTGTAAATGGTCTATTTGAATTAAATGTTGTGACTTGACTTGACTTTTTTTTATGATGGGAAAAATCATCCAGTGACAACCCCGTTCTTGGGCGGATTGGGAGATAGTGTCAGGCTTTTACTAACTAAACGACCCACCCTGTTCCTTCTAGCCTTCATACCGGGGCTCGAGTTCCTTTTCAGATAACCCTAGCCCCAGTCGGCTTCGACCCGGCTGGGTCCCTACTGTTGCTGACAACTCCTTTAGGCGCGCGGGAGCAGTGCGCGCCGTAACTTAACTTGACTTGATTTTTATATTTTTCTTCCATTCTAGCCTGTAACCCGTCACGCTATCATGCGTATCATGTAAAGCGGTAATATGTGGTATGAGGGTGCCTTTACCTAAATGTAATAATCACAATAATTTATTTTGTTTGTAAAACATAGGTATTACAGAGGGTGGCATAAAATCACCTAGTGCACTATGTTTAGCCAAATATTGGCATACGAAGTTTTAGCAAATCTTAGCGTGCATAGTTCCTCATGCTGAAGGAAGACTTTTGGCCGCAGGGCGTGGTGTTCCGTCGCTTCCGCGGACAGGTGCCAAAGAACAGCACGAAGGGAACTTAGTGCAATGTGAAGTGTTACTAACATACACAACAATTAGTTTATAATTTGTTAGGAACAAACACAAGTTAGTGGTTCCTGCCACCAGGCTCAAAAAAATAGGACGCTCATTTAGATGCCAAAGTATACATTTTTATAATAAGCTTCCCAGTCCTATTCAGGAACTTAGCATTAATAAATTTAAAATATTTGTTAAGCGAAAACTTTGCCAAAAGGCTTTTTATTCTGTAAAAGAGTATCTCGAGGATAAAACGGCTTGGGATTGACCTGCTCCAGTACCTACTCACTATAATTATTATCATTTGAATGTTTTTTTGTTTTAACTGCCTTTTTTATTGACGATTGTTGTTGTTTTACAATTGTGATATTGTATATATATAAATATATATCTTATTATTATTTTTTTACAATTATGACATGTTTATTTTTACTATTTGACTGATTTTTTTATATAATTTTTTTTACAATTTGCAATATTTACACTTTTGTAAATTTTATTATTGTGAATGTGAGAACTATATGGATTACTCTTTCGTTTTCTTTTATTTTCACATGATGTCTGGCAGTTTTGAGTATTTGATGTGGCCTACCCAAATGTCCTTTCTTTGGCATTGTTCGTCAAGTCGTTGAGCTCCTTAGTAGTCCTGAGTTGAGCTACACGCATATTGACAAATGCTTGCACTGACTGGACAGGTCCACTTAAAACTGTGTGGTTCTTTCTTCAAAAGACCATCTCACGCTCAATCTGCATGGTTCTCATATGATTTGACCATTACATGTTTTGCTGTATGGACTTTAAAAGAGACTTTGACCCCTGAGTTTGTTTCGGTGTTTCTTCTCAGGGTAGTCAGCTAGGAAACACCGGCCTCATCTAGCATTATTTGACGACAAAAAAAAAAAAATTGACGTGTAAAAGTGTTTTTATAAAACCTACTTGCAAAATAAAGATCATTTATCATTTATCATATTCCTAAGTCTTATTTACTAACGATAACTAGTATTTACTTTATTATATGTTAGTCCGTAAGGTATGTTGATTGTTGTACTTTTGGAGCGAAATAAATTATTATTATTATGTATCTAATGGCCAAGATGCGTGAAAATAAATGATTTATTATAAGTAACAAATACTTAAAATTAAAATACAATGTTAAACAATAAAATAGTAATGTAAAAAAATTCGTAATGGAATGTCAAAAAAATTAATTAGAATGACAAAAAATTTAAATTGGTTGTCAAAAAACTAAATAGAATGTCAATAAATTAAATAGAATTTGAAAAAAAAAATAGAATGTCAATAATATTAAATAGAATGTAAAAAAATTAAATAGGTTGACACAAAAATAGTACCTGTGAAAATTGAATGCAATAAAGAAGAAGGGGGAGGGAATTAAGGTCAGTCTAATCTGTTTAGTACCTCTCAGTTGCGGAATCAGATTTGCTACAGCGTTCGAACTTCAGATGTTAAGCTCAGTTTATAATGTAATTATATCTGCTAGAGTGCCTGGCTTCGTCTCTGTGGCTATCTTAATATCGAGTCACAATTTGGTTAGCCTCATTTTCTGCATAACTAAAGTTAATCCCATCCGATTAATATATTAGTAATACTAGCTTTTGCCCGCGACTTCGTTCGCGTGGAATAGTGACTTCCGGCAGATAGTACTGAATTGATGCCGACTCTTGACCAATAGATGGCGCTGTATGTCCGGAATAAATTTTATTTTTATTTTATTTTATTGTTTATAATAAAAACTATCCTATGTCCTTTCTCAAGTTCCAAACTATGTCTGTACCAAATTTCACACAAATCGGTCCAGTAGTTTAGGCGTGAAGCAAAGAAGCCAGACAGACAGACAGAGTTACTTTCGCATTTATAATATTAGTTTGGATTTGGATTGCACAACTGTCACACAACGCCGTCTAGTCTCAAGCTAAGCAGAGCTTGTGTTATGGGTACTACACAACAGAAACACACATATATAATTCTAAATACATACATTATATTCTAGATAAAGAACACCCAACATCATCATCTTCCTGCCCTAGTCCCGTTTTATTTGGGATCGGCGCAACACGTTTTTTTCTTCCATTCTGTCCTGTCACTCGTCACCCTATCACTAACTCCCTTTTCTTTCATATCGCTTCTCACACAATCCATCCATCTTTTCTTTGGCCTCCCTTTCCCCCTCCATCCACCCACATGTAAACTCATAACTTTTGTAGCAACATGCGTTTCGTCCCTCCTTTTCACATGACCATACCAAGACAAACGATTCCCTTTCAACTTTTCAGTCACTGGCGCCACTGTCAAACTTCCCTTAATATACTCATTTCTCACTTTATCCATTCTCGTCACACCACACATCCATCTTAACATTCTCATCTCCGCTACGTGCAATAAATTACACCTATACACAGAACAAATGATCGTGCTCATCACACAAAGGTTTGTCTTGGGTGGGAATCGAACCCACAACCTCCGGCATAGCAGTCACGGCCACTAACCACTAGACCTAAGTGCTAAGGTCTTCTCGTCCAATTATAATTTTAGTGTTTTAAAGGCTACGCTGAATAGGCTCTTAATAAATTAGTGCGCCTCACCATCAACGATTGCATCACTGCTTACCTTCAGGGGGGATCGCAGTCAAGCACTAGTTTAAATCCATGGACATGCCGGTTTCCTCACGATGTTTTCGTTCACCATTTTGAGAGCAGTGGTGATGAAATAAATTACACAAAGTAATATGCCTGGCTGGGTTCGAACCCGCGACCTAGAACTCGTAAGTCGGGGCCGTTACCACTCGGCCACCACTGCTTTCTGAGTCTGGGTGTAATTTATCTATAATATTTAGAATTATATAAGTATGTTTATCAGTTGTCTAGTACCCATAACACAAGCTCTGCTTAGCTTGGGACTAGAAGGCGTTATATGATAGTTGTGGAATATTATATGATAATATTGCCAGTAGAAGCTAGTTTTAAAATTGTGGGGTAAATAAAGTTCCAACCGAATTCCCAGACCTTACATAGCGATTTTCAACCCATCTCTGCTGAATTTCCTCTCAAAGTTACACAGCTAACTTCATCTCCAAAACGGAAGAACCAAATATGCATCGACCTAAATGGAAACTCGCAGCTAGCAGCTATATTAGTTCTGGCAACACTTTGTTACCATAGAGTAGGGTATTCAGAAGGTTAAGTCCAAAGAGGTTTTTTTTCGCTGGGTAAAATTCACCCAATTGACATCCCCCGCCCTTGGGAGGAGCGGGAGATAGTGTCAGACTCTTACTGACAAAAAGACCCACGCCGTTCTTGTTCTTGCCTTTCATACAGGGGCCGAGCCTCCCTAACGGAACTTGACCCTGGCCCTAGTAGGCTTCGACCCAGCTGGCCCCCTACGGTTTCTAACGACACCTTGAGGTGTGCGGGAACAGTGCGCGCCGTCGACGACTTGAGCTCGGTCTGGACATTTACCGGACGGTCGCACAGCGAGCTACCCTTTGCCCCCGTCGCAAGCCCGCGCCTACGGTGGCCGGAAATCGGTATCGAAATCCCGGCGGCGGCTTAGGCGTGAGCGCCGTTGCCTGATGTGGTCGGCCTCTTCCTTTGCTAGCATTACTGCTGCGCTAAAGGAGGCGAACACCTGCCACTCCTCCTCACTCAGGACCATGGCCTACCGAAAGTTCAAAGAAAAACTGAGTTTTTTAATTTATTTTGACATGTATCATGGCTACACCACTACTACTCATCATCATCATCAGCCTTTTTAATGTTCCCACTGCTGGGACTCAGGCCTCCTCTCTAGGAAAGGGTAATGGGCCGTAATCCACCACGCGGGCCCAGTGCGGGTTGGTGAATGTCACATGTCTTCGAATTTTTGGTTTTCCAGGACATGCAGGTTTCCTCGAGATGTTTTCCTTCACGGTTTTGAGAGTAGTGGTGATGAAATAAATTATACAAAGTAATGCGCCTGGATGGGTTCGAACCCGCGACTACCACTGCCCTCTACGCTACACACCTCACTGCTACAAAAATTTGACCATAGGGGCCCAGCAGGGTCGAAGCCTACTGGGGCTTCGGGTCGCTTCTGAAAGGAAAACCCGGTCCTGGAAAGCAAGGCAACGAAGAAACATAGGAGTGAGTTTTATTTTATTGTTTACTAGCTTTTGCCCGTGGCTTCGCCCGCGTAACGCGCAACTTGAAGCCAGCGCTCAAGATCCGTGACGGCAATTGTATCTAGTTCGTCGCACCATCTCCTTCCGTGGTCTACCGCGACCCCGACGCGCTCTTTCAGGGCACCAACTTTGTGCTACTTTGGCCCACAGTTTGTCGGTCATGCCGCAGACGTGTCCTGCCCAGTCCCACTTCAGTTTGGCAGGAATGGGTTTTAGTCAGTTAAATGCTCACACGCCTTCTCTCTCCAACTAGAGCAGCAGAAGACATTGGATGATTTTCCACTTAAAATTAAACCGTCCGGGTACGAAACAATGTCAGGGTCAAAAATATTTTATTTCACATAGGCCTACATGGGCACTTATAAAACGTTAGAAGCTAGTGCACGATTCCAAATTGGTCGTATCCTATGGAGAAGAACCGGCAAGAAACCTTTTCATATCTGCCTCTAAAAGATTACACTGGTTTTATAAGTTTTTTTACCACAGTTGTTAGTTTACTGTAAGTTGATACGAAGGACCAACCCGCACTGGCCCTGCGTGGTGGATTACGGCCCATGCCTTCTCCTAGAGAGGAAGCCAGTAGCCTGATTTGAAACTAGTCAAATATCGTTGTAGTTTTATAGTCGTTCGATCTAAGTCCTATCCAAAAGCGGTATTCACGTGTTCCTTAATCGGGATTGGATAGAACGACAACTCAACTGGCTCGAAACTAAACGATCTATTCTACCAGGATAATGTAATAAAGATTCTTTTTTTTTAAATCGACTCTTTGACCAAACGACGGGGCGCTCGAGCCCCGGTATGAAGGCTTGAAGGAACGGGATGGCTTTTTTAGTCAGTAAGAGTCTGACACTATCTCCCGCGCCGCCCAAGAGCGGCGGTTGTCATAAGATGATTTTTCCTATTAAAAAAAAAACCAAACGACTTTAAAATCGGTGTCGTTCAAACTCGACTGATAGATGTGAATACGGAAATGATCTAAACGACTAAATTGCTACGATATCGTTACGGTTTTGATTACGTGAATCAGGCTACTGAGTCCCAGCAGTGGGAACATTTACCTTTAGAATGTCATAAGTTACACAGTTCGACACAAGCAATTGTCTTTCAATTGTGTAAAAAAAAATTTTTGAGTTTCAGTTCCAAGTATGGGGCCCCCCAAAATTTATTGCTCTTTTTTCTATTTTTGTGTGAAAATCTTAAAGCTATTCACAGAATACATCTACTTACTAAGTTTCAACAGTATAGCTCTTATAGTTTCGGAAAAAAGTGGCTGTGACATACGGACGGACAGACAGACAGACATGACGAATCTATAAGGGTTCCGTTTTTTGCCATTTGGCTACGGAACCCTAAAAAGGCTAATGATGATGAAATAGATACGTGAATTTGTTGTTTCGAGTTGATCTTCTGCGTCACTCTGTGCTACAAAAGTGTTGCTATTACATCCACTGAGAATTGCCGTCTAGATGGGACAAAATATCGATATCAAATACAGAACTCGATAGTGCTTTTATAGGACAGTTATTTAAGTCTACTGTTGAACAAAGGGTTTCTAATAGAGCAAGAGCCCGTGAACCCCAGACCTTCGTTATTTTATAAAAGCTGAAAGTTTGTCAGCGCATGCTCCCAACCCAGGTAAGAACGATGGACTATTATGAAGTTTGGGTTACCGTGGCTTTGGCAGGTAAACGGTACTAAAGGTGTGTAAAATACCGATCTAAATTCATCAAATAATAAAGTGTGATTTTTTGGTATTACCTTCAGAATATTATTAAAAATCACGTTATTGATTGCCAGACACTTAACATCGTGGCAACCCCTTGCCAGACACCCCTAACGTTCATGAAATTATAATTCTACTTACGTTATAGTATAAAAGCTGATTTTTATATATAATACTTAGGTAATAATTAGATGATGTTTTCTCATCAGCCAGACATTTTTGATAGTTCCAACCCCTTGCCAGACAATGATGTAGGGTCGCTGTAAGAGCGAGCGTGAGACAGTATATGTATGGTGGGTGCGAGTGAGATGGCGAGATAGGTCTATCGCGATCTCTCAATAACAGATTATAAAAAAAAAACCAAATAAATAATACTCAAAAATTTAATTAAAAATATATTAATAACATTACAAGTTATTATAAAGCATAAAAAAATAGATTGATGACATTACAGATTTGTTTGGTCGTATGCTGGGGATCTCGATGGATTACAATGTGGATATCTCAAAAATTTTGTCATACCCAATCACTGATGTGCTTTTATATAAGTGTCATTTAAATGGTACTATTTGTAAGACGGATAAATCTGCCTTAATGAAGTGTTTGGAGATGGAGGTCCAGCATCAGACACCACCTACTGTAGATGTCGTAATAATTGATGGTTTTTTTTTATTACACACCATGAGAAATGTTCCAAACAAGTTTGGAGGCATTTCTAAGAAACTGTTGCAAATGGTCACCAAGTTCGAAGCGCTAAGAATTGACGTTATTTTTTATCAATACCTGACTCCATCGATCAAAGATTACGAACATTCTCAGCGATTAGAATCAGCACAATTGAGCTACACCATAACTGGACCTGATCAAACACGTCCGAGTGATTTTGCGAAAGAATTGAAAAATTCAAATTTCAAACAAGCTGTAGTGGATTTTTTAATTTTGCATTGGGCCAGTGATGAAATAATACCTTTTATTGGAAATAAAACTATTCACATAAATTCTAAACAGTGCCATTCTTTTGTTGTTGATGCTTCTAACAAAGTAGTAACAAGGGTTGTAGAAGAGTTATCATGTCCAAAACATGAAGAGGCTGATACCAAAATAGTCTATCATGCGTGCAGTATTCCAAATCAAGTAAATATTGTGATCAGAAGTGTTTACACTGACATTGCAGCTATCATGCTTGGTCATATGCACCATCTACAAAATGATTCACTTATTTGGATGCTGATAGGCACTGGGAATAAGTACGTAAGATTTTCCTAACTTTACGTAAATCTCTGTAAGTAAGACCTTACAGAGATTTACGTAAAGTTAGGAAAATCTTTTTGCAAGAGTTTACCAGGATTCCATGCGATCACAGGTTGTGATTATAATCCTGCATTTTTCCGAAAAGGAAAGTTGAGGCCTTTTAAAATTTAAAAAAAACGGAAGAGTATCAAACAGCTTTCATTAAATTCGGTAAACACGAATTATTCGAAAATAATAATGAACAACAAAGCACTTTTGATATTATTCAACGGTTTATATGTGAGGTATACAATGTCGGTTCGATAACTGATGTTGATGCAGCACGGCTTCAACTATTCATTAATACATATCAGGTCTCAGATATTAATGAAGCGTTTAGCCGTAAAAACTTCGAAATTTTGATGCTAGCAGTCTGCCACCACGTAAATCCGAGCTGCTACAACAATTTCTGCGAGCCAACTATGCGTCTAGCATTTGGAATAATGCAAATCAGCAAATTCCAACAATTTATCAACCCGAGAATAATGGTTGGGTTCTCGAAGATAATCAGTACCATTTTAAATGGTTCGAAGGTGATCAGTTGCCAAATTTCGTCAGAGAATCACTGAAAACTATTTCAGGTATAATACTACTTTAAACCATTATGCATTATTTTTTGATATTTTCAATCCCATTAACTTTTTCATATTTCTACAGAAACTGACGAAGAAGAAGAAGACGACTATATGGAATGGAGTAACAGTGACGAAGAAAATGATAACATTGATTATAACCCCTTGTCTGTGGTGTGGAGCCGCTCCGGCTCTATAAAAATGCCTGTCTATGGGAGAGCCGCTGCGGCTCTCCTGAATCTGTGCCCCTCATATGATACTGAACATACACGACAATTACTAATACATAACAAGACAAAACTTTACTAATCTTTACATATCTTTTTAGGTAATTTAATAACGATTCGAATAATATACCGGTAGCGAGCTAACTAACGTAGTTTCAAAGATATCATCGTTTTAATCAGACGCGCCAAAATTGCGCGGGAATCATTCGCGGATGCGTAACGTGTGTTGCACCAGCGCCATTGCGGGCTCACAGCTGAGAGGATAATGATGATAATGAATAAAATAATATTTTCTTTAGTACACTTTCTGTAATGTCATCAATCTATTTTTTTATGCTTTATAATAACTTGTAATGTTATTAATATATTTTTAATTAAATTTTTGAGTATTATTTATTTGGTTTTTTTTTATAATCTGTTATTGAGAGATCGCGATAGACCTATCTCGCCATCTCACTCGCACCCACCATACATATACTGTCTCACGCTCGCTCTTACAGCGACCCTACATCATTGTCTGGCAAGGGGTTGGAACTATCAAAAATGTCTGGCTGATGAGAAAACATCATCTAATTATTACCTAAGTATTATATATAAAAATCAGCTTTTATACTATAACGTAAGTAGAATTATAATTTCATGAACGTTAGGGGTGTCTGGCAAGGGGTTGCCACGATGTTAAGTGTCTGGCAATCAATAACGTGATTTTTAATAATATTCTGAAGGTAATACCAAAAAATCACACTTTATTATTTGATGAATTTAGATCGGTATTTTACACACCTTTAGTACCGTTTACCTGCCAAAGCCACGGTAACCCAAACTTCATAATAGTCCATCGTTCTTACCTGGGTTGGGAGCATGCGCTGACAAACTTTCAGCTTTTATAAAATAACGAAGGTCTGGGGTTCACGGGCTCTTAGACTATAATAACTCTCTTGGCCGGAGCGACTCTTACTGACTAAACGACCCATCCTGTTAATAATCACTACATAGTATAAAACAAAGTCGCTTTCTCTGTCCCTATGTCCCTTTGTATGCGTAAATCTTTGAAACTACGCAACGGATTTTGATGCGGTTTTTTTTAATAGATAAAGTGATTCAAGAGGAAGGTTTATATGTATAATAACATCCATTAAATAGTGGAGAAGTACTGTTATTTTTGAGGTTTCTAATGTGATGTCGTAAATAATTACATTTTTTCCGCTTACATTGCAAACGCAGGCTGAACCCTACGAGTTTTATCAAAATAATGTACTAAGTATTGTACACATTGAAAAGGTCTACAGAAAAGTCCGTGATGGTATATGTCTATCTCTTATGGATAACCCACAATAACTTTTTTTTGTCATTTACTTTTTACGACAAATAATGGCTAATTTTCGAAGCGATTTTAACCAATACAGCCTTAATCCTTAACCAATTAAATACCTTGAATACATTGTTCATTTAATATAGATCTATATGGCCCTTTACACCGTATGATTTAAGTGAATATTTTCGAAGATATTACAGATTTAAAAATTGCGGGACGTAGCGTTTGCGGCGGTATCGGCCGGCCGCCCGGTGCGGCAAGAGCATTGCACCCGTGCGAAGCCGGGGCGGGTCGCTAGTATCTAATAATAATCTTTATTTGTTCAAAACTTTAGTACAAGATACACATAATATTAGGTACAACAGTTGACTTATGTACTAAAATTAAACAATATATCTCTGGTCCCCACACTAGGATACCCTGTGTTGTGAGGTCCAGGTGTTCCTTCTAGCCTTCATACCGGGGCTCGAGTTCCCTTTCGGATAACCCTGGCCCCAGTAGGCTTCGACCCGGCTGGGTCCCTGTTGCTGACAACTCCTTGAGGCGCGAGAGAACAGTGCGCGCTGTCGACGGCTTGGGCTTGATCCGGACAGTTATCGGACGGCCGGACAGGGAGCTACCCATTGTTCACTGTCCGCAAGCCCGCGCATATGGAACTTCGTAACCGTTAACGAAACTATCGGACCCAGACACAGAACAAATGTTCCTGGTCATCACACAAACATTTGTCCTGCGTGTGAATCGAACCCACGACCTCCGGCACAGCATTCAGGGTCACTAACCACTAAACCAACAGGCCATGCGTGTATGAAGGCTCTAAAGACCTAAAGACGAAAGTATTATTTTATAATTTATAGTTTCGCGCTTGACCACTATAAAACCCGATGGTAAACGGTGTGGTCAAACCGAGCATTGTAGGTGAGATAGTGGTCAAATGCAAACATGCCTATCTTTTAAATTACATTAATTAATCGTTCTACCTATCCGTCCTTCGTTCTTAATTAATGTCCAACCCGCATGCATGATTGTATAACTCGGCAATCTATTCGTACATCTACTTACGTATATTGTACAGTCATATAAAAAAAAGGTTCATCAATTAAGTCTTTTTAGGGTTCCGTACTTAAAAAGGAAAAAAATGGAACCCTTATAGGATCACTTTGTTGTCCGTCCATCTGTCTGTCTGTCAAGACCATTTATCTCGGAAACGCATGGAGGTATCGAAATTAAAATCAATAAAAAATCAAAATCATTTATTTCAGGTCGTGGGTTCGATTCCCACCCAGGACAAATGTTTATGTGATGAGCATGATCATTTGTTCTGTGTCTGGGTGTAATTTATCTATAATATGAATGTATTTAGAAATATATAAGTATGTTTATCAGTTGTCTAGTACCCATAACACAAGCTCTGCTTAGCTTGGGACTAGACGGCGTTGTGTGATAGTTGTGGAATATTATTATTATTTCAAATAGACCATTTGCAGGCACTTTTGAATAGTCAAATGTCGGTCAGTCCAAGAAAAGTGAAGCTAAATTGCACGTTCCAAAGAGCCATTATATATTAAAACCATTTACTCAGGTCTGCAATACTTTCAAGCTGTGATAAAATCAAACTTATAAGTTAACGAGAAAAAAAGATATGGCCGTTTATGTCGCAAAAAAGAATATATTTTGATACTCTCAAAGATCGAATTTCATAGGGTACTTACTACTACAAGTACCGTTGACCCAGAATTGTCTGAGAATTGTGGAATAAAAAAAAAGGATCCTGAAATTTGGCACAAAGCAAAGTCTTATAGCACAGGTATAGGAATAAATTTGAAAACAATATATTGTTGTTATCTATCTACGTCACAAAAAAAAAAACTTACCTACCTATGTTTTACAATGAATAAACGAATCTGAATCTGCAATTCGGAAAAATCCTCGAGAATCCATTCGGGAATTGTGGTTTACACGGAACCATCAATGCGCGAGTCCGACTCGCACTTGCCCAGTTTTTTTATAGTCTCGCGCTTGACCTCTCACTAGATGATAAGCTATAACGATATGGTCAACGATGGAATACGCTTGCTTAAAAGTAAATTATTTACATTGAAGGTGGAACTATATTGGCATGTGGGCTACTTATGATCTGGGTGCGTCGGTCTCCATATAATTATGTTATATGGCAACTAGACTTGTAGAGCTACATTAGACCCACATCACGTGACGCGTTTCTACATATAATACAGGCGAGGCCCACGTGTATGTCTGTCTAATGGTGGTCTAATGTAGCTCCTGCCTAATTAGCGTAGCGTTTTATTATTATTATTATTTTTTTTAATTTACTTGTGTTCCTGCTTTAGACTTGATTTAAAGATCCTCAGGTTATAGCTATCTAGAAACATAGACTCCTGCTGGGAACTCCACATTTTTGCCTTTATTGATGAAGGAACAGATCAAAACTGACTAAGGCATATATATCTCGACTGTACATTACACTTGTACAACCGCCATCTTTGATTCCATGTCCCATGTTGGGCGCCAAGTAATAAATCATTTTCTTTGGTAATCATTTGTCGGTAAAGCGACGTCTACAAGGTTTTAAATGCTCTTGGAATGTATTATAGGTTAAAAACATATGTTTCGTTTTTTCCGTAAGTACGTATGACGTGATAAAATGCAATCAATTTGCTTAAACGAAACCGTACAGTAGGCACAAAGGATCTTGAGCTCTCGGCGTTAGAGTGGGGATCGCTTTGCGTATTCCATACATTGACGAGCCAATCGTCTTCGTTGTTAGATACATGCAGCAACGCAGGGAACGAATGAGGAGTGACGTCTATGAAGCGATGGCGCGGCGAGCTAAGAGAGAGACCGAATATTTGACTTCTGTGCAACCGCTCAAGATCCGTTATGGCAACTATACGTGGCTTAAAATCTGTTTTTTAAATGGAGCTCCGTCTATTTGACCTGCACAAGCCAGTATCTACTCAGTTACTGTGTTAAGGCTTTAAATAGTTCCTTGAACCATCTGACCGAAATTATGTGGACGCAACTCCCATTTATTTGCGGCCAGCAGCGCCCAGAAAGCGCTTCAAATCCATTTTCTTTGCGAAATATTGATTGATTTACATCTGCAATGTTCACTTTGAATAATATTTAACCACCAATTTTTATGTGTAAAAATGTTTGTAAAGGTCCAAGCCGTTTCGAAGGCAAAAGTATTAATAGCACGAAAAAATCAAATGTCGATAATGTTGTTCATGAATCTATAATAAACATATATTTTTTTCAAACCTATTAACCTGGCCGTTGCCGAGGAGTAGGCTTCAGAAAGTCACTGTTTTATGGCACTTTTTGGGCGCTTGGGCCTTAAGACCCCGTCATGCTCTTTTAGTTAAGGCGCTACCCATACAGGGGCACCGTAAAACGTCCTCTTTTTCGTTGCAAAGTTAGCCATATTGCTACATAGTACAAGCCCAAAAAAAATACAGTGTATAGTCTAATGTATAAGTAAAAGACTTGTGCAAAAACATTTTCTAAAAATAATCCATGATTCTGAAAAAAAAATCGCAAGAAAGTACACGAAAACAATTTTTCGTCTCGAAATACTCAATATTTTGAGTGATAACTATTATTTTATTTGTAACTATCAAAATGGAAATTTAACCAACTAAAGACACATGTAAAAATATTTTAATACATCGTTGTATTTTTTTTTTAAACATTTTAAAACTGCGAAATATCCTTCATATTAGCAGACACGAGATTCAACTAAAATCAAACGCATAGCCATTTTCAACCGTATTTGTTTACCGCGATGCACTACTGTCGCGCGCTTGGTTATGACACGCATTTGCTGCTTACCGCGCCTTAAGTTTTTTTTTATTAATATTGATAAGCTCGCGTTTGACCACAATCTCATGGTAAGTGATGATGTGGGCGACGATGGTTGAACATACATACGTTAACTTCAAAAGACATAAATTGTTTTAACTTTCTCCCTCTAAGTGTTCAAAATAAATGTTATGTATAAGTACTTACCACTTTTCTTACCAATAGTTATCGGGTTGAGTAACCGAGAATGATGGCGGCTTAATTCAAAGTCAAAGCTTTATTTGCAAATCTACACATCTAAACATATAAATAAAATTGGAGAGTCTGTTTGTAATTTTGAAATAACTGCTTTTTACTACATGCATAAGCATAAAAATTTTATATAATAATTGTAAAAATAACATTTTTTACAATTTTTGTCTGTCCGTCTGTTTGTCCGGGCTAATCTCTGAAATGGCTGGACCAATTTTGGCGGTACTTTTTTGGCAGGTAGCTGATGTAATAAGGAGTAACATAGGCTACTTTTATTTAAAAAAAATAAGTTCAAAATCCTGTAGTCCACGCGAACGAAGTCGCGGGCACAGCTAGTATGGATATAAAAGTTGTTACAATGGTAATATACAACATTAGTATTATTATGTGAAACCCGAAAAACGTATCTAGTATTTCTAAGTACAAAATTTCACAACTGTATCATGAAAAAATCACAATGTTATAGGCCCGTTATGGTAGGTACCTAGTTCGCGACTTAAATACATGGTCACCGAATCACCCGGGCGACTGAGGGGTTGTTTTTCGACCAGCTGTGCGCCGGCGCCTAATGCCCGACATGACCTGCCGTGATCTGAATTGTACTTAGTGTCGGTGGTGTCCAACTTGTAACCTTTTTAAGGGCCAAGCGCCCGAAAAGTAAAGAAAGAAAGAAAAAGTGTATAAAACAGTGATTTTCTGAGGCCTTCTCCTCCGTAACGGCTTGGTCAATTGGTTTGAAAAAAAATGTATGTTTATTATAGATTCATGAACAATAATATCAACATATCAACAGATTTTTTCGTGCAATTAATACTTTTGTCAAAAAAAAAATATTTAGCAATTTCGCAACTTTTTCCTACTCCTTGGAAACGGCTTGGACCTTTAGAAACATTTTTAGGCATAAAAATTGGTGGTTAAATATTCTTCAAAGTGAATATTGTAATATGTAAATCAATCAATATCTTACAGAGAAAATGGATTTAAAGCGCTTTCCGGGCGCTGCTGGCCGCAAATAAATGCACAGATTTGCGTACTGCCACCTAGGCGAGTGCGAGAGTTGCGTTCACATAATTTCGGCCAGATGGTTCAAGGGACTATACGCCTTAAATATTTTTGGGATGAAATTTATAACATGGTGTAAAAACTATTGGAATCCATTCAGTGACTGATTCTGAACAAACTATAATATTCAGATTTCGTTTCGCATATACTAAAAATAATGTATAGTTTGCTCGTTATAACTAATGCCTTGATCACACGTACCGAGTAAACGGGCGAGACAGTACTCTCGGCCGAGTACTCGGTACGTGTAAACACAGCGCCGAGTGCTCGGCCTACCATTTATCTCTACAACTCGCTTACATTACTGTCTCGGCCGAGCAACATTTTACCCCGCCCATCATCCCATCCATAGCCCTTTTACTCGGTACGTGTGATCAAGGCATATGTAAGTTCTTGGGCAAAACAAAAGACAAAAGCTACTTAAATAATAAAATTGATTGCCTTAGTTAGTTCTGCACAAGAAACTAAGACTATTTTTCATGTTGCTTCCTCAGGGTTCGCTTCAACGCATCAAGGTTTATCACAATCAACCCTGAGACGCTAACCCTGAAGATATCCGCAGGAGAACCAAGGTTGCCGATATAACACGGAGAATCGCTATTAAGTGGCAATGGATAGGGCACATTGCACGCAGAATAGATGGCCGTTGGGGCCGAAAGGTCCCAAAGAGCTTTTTTTTTTGTTGGGTGAAATCATCCAATGACAACCTCCGCTCTTGGGTGGAGCGCGAGATAGTGTCAGACTCTTACTGACTAAAAAACCCACCGCGTTCCTTCAAGCCTTCATACCGGGGCTTGAGTTCTGACAACTCCTTGAGGCGCGCGGGAACAGTGCGCGCCGTCGACGACTTGGGCATGGTCCGGACAGTTAACAGACGGCCGGACAGCGAGCTACCCATTGCTCACTGTCCGCAAGCCCGCGCGTACGGTGGCTGGAAATCGGGAATGGAATCCCGGCGGCGGCGAGAGCGCCGTTGCCTAATGCGGTCGGCCTCCTCCTTTGCGAGCATTACTGGTTCGCAGAAGTCGGCGATCGCCTGCCACTCCTCCTGGGTCCCAAAGGGTCTAAAGGACGCAGCGTTAGAAGACCTTCCAGAAGACAGACCTGCTCAGGGTCGCTGGAATCCGATGGATGCGAGACGCACTGACCGGTCATTGTGGCGACGCTTGGGGGAGGCCTATGTCCAACAGTGGACGTCTTTCAGCTGAAATGATAATGATTATGATATTAAAATTGGAAAACAAACTATTAACAACTAACAAATTATGCAACTTTAACCAATGACATGTTTTCACATTTAATTAATATCTGTGAAGAGCATGCTTGAAAAAGAAGAAAAAACTGGGCAAGTGCGAGTCGGACTCTCGCACCGAGGGTTCCGTGCAAACTACAATTATGGAATGGAGTCTCGAAGATTTTTCCGAATTGCAAAAAAGCATTTTTTGTGACCTAGGTTATAACAAATTTGCTGTTTTCAGATTTATTCTATAGACCTGTGCTGTAAGATCTTGCTTTGTGCCAAATTGAAGGATTCTGGGTCAATGGGAAGTAGTAGTAGTATCGAAATATAGGTACGTTTTTTTTTGTGATATAAACGACCGTATCTTTTTTTTTTCGTTAACATAGAAGTTTATTTATTTATTTATTTGTTATACGCTTTATTGCACACCATTACATATGTTGGAGTATTTCGCCGTTGACGATCCTCCAGTAGTTGTTGTAGGTTGTAAGGAGTAACACCAAACCACTTAGTAACACGTTAAAATGTTTATTGGTAAATACAATAGTTATGTATAGAGCCGCACTTATTTATTGCGAACACATCACCGCGTGACGGAGGTGTAGTTACGACTAATTAAATGTATATTGTTTATTAAGTAAAACGTAATTTGCTGTATGAGCATTATTGGCTCGTACATGCTCCCGAGGGAAAGATGGATACGTGCTCATATCCCCTAAATTGCGTTGCAAGTTAAATTAAGTAAAAGTATATAGGTAATGTAAAACAGTAAAATAATAAGTAAAAACAAAGTTTCTAAATAACATAATTTTAAATTAAAGATTATTGCTATAGTTCGAATCTAGTTCCCATTGGGTTCTTCGAACGACTATTTTCTGTTTCGTAGTTGGTTGCCATTTCCTCCAGTTCTATGTTTTCTAACTTCTCTCGAGGTTTTGTTGAAAGTGTCTGTTGCTTCTTGGTGCATGCAGGAAGATGTCTTCTTATTAGCCATACTATAACAGCAACGACGATCCCTCCCACCAGCAAAGAACTTATAGTGTAGTTGCCGATGTCGTGGATACTTAAATCGCTGGGCAGATTTTCTCGTCCCTTCTGAGCGGTTATCTGGTTATCCAGTAGTCTGTGTTCATCAGATAAGTTTAGTTTCGGTAGCACAATTTTTGTATTCTTTAGAGTTTTCCAGATGTCATTTGGAGGATCTATAGTTGGCACCTCCAAAGTCATTCCAATATTCGTATAGCTACTAAAAACGTTATGCGAGTATATTGTAGCGTCTTTATGTTGTAGTACACAATCCTGACCTAGGGTGAGTCCTGACTTGGCAATCGTCAGCGTTGTAATACGATTCTCGCACACCATTCGTGGCGCACACTCGTTGATACAGTTATACAGCCATATGTTTGGTCTCTGTAGTTTTATCCATTGGTCAAAGCATTGATGTGGTATCCAATCGCATGTGATATTGTTTACATTTTGACTAAGCATTTTTGCTTCGCAAGATGCTGTAGCTCCATGCAAGTTGCTAATAGTTGTGTAGGCGTGGCAGATGTAGTTATCCGCCCCCATAGTTGTACATTGTTGAAGATCAGCCTCTTCCATCTGTATATAGGTATTTTTTACGAAGTTCACTCCGATGTACTTTGTTGTTATCGCTATCACCTGACATTGGTTAGCCGTGTGCTGTGTAGGTATAGGTATGTTGCGATATAATGTATATTCGTCATCGCTTAGTAACGGGATATGTAGTTCGAATAGTAGGTATCGTTCCGTGAGCCTTGCTTTGACGTAAATGATCTTGTAAATATCTTTAATATTTGCTCCATTTCTGTTTGTGATAGGTAGCGTTAATCTTTTCGATATAATTCCAGCAATGAAGTTGAGTTGTTCAGATAGCTGCGCCGGTGTGAATAGTTCCATATCCAGATTTCCTCTGTAGATATCCGTTAATGCGTTTAGTAGAATTTGTTGGTTTCTTCTCAATACTGTGAGTAGTAGGCTGGCAGTTAGAGCTCCAGCGTTGACGTCATTCATTGTTTTCATGATTTGAAATCTGTTTTCTATCACTGCCGTATTGTATTTGGTTTCGTTCATGAATTGCTGGATTACTTGTAGTTGCGTTTTCACAAAGTCTTCATTTTTCTTTATGATATTGTTTTCTGCTTCGATGATTAATGTTTGATTCCTTATCAACTCAAGTAAGTATTGTTCGTTTGTCTTGATTTTTTGAATGTCCTGAGAGTATTTTTCGGCGAAATTGCTATCAAGGACTCCAAACAGGGCTCGTGCAATGTTTCCTACGCCGTTGACGTAGCCGCGGCGCCTTCGTTGTTGATGTTGAGAACGTAACAATACGTTATATTCGTTCAACTGGTTCAGTTCGTACTTAAGTTGTCGTGTCGCAGAGTGACATGGCTCGTTGGGCATCGTATCGCATAGTTGAGCTAAACGATTCACGAATTTCTCGACTTTTGTTGTACTTTGCCAGAATGTTGTCAAATTGTAGTATACTAAAAGTTTCCATTCGTCGTGTATAAGTTGAATATTTCCGGCAGGATCGAAGTATATTGGTTGGTTTTCAGCTAACTGTGTAATTTTGAAATGTTGCAGGGGTGTTGTTTGTCCACATGATAGCGTTGTAAACACTACCAGTAACACCATGAGCAAGCTGTTAGCCCCTCTCTGGGTTCTACTGGCCCCTTTATTTTTCTTGTAGTGTTCAGTTTCAGGATTTTCTTTATGTGAATCCGTACCCTCACATGCCTCGTTTATAGGTAGCGGGGCGAGTTTGATTATGGGTCTTTTCAGTACTCCATTTTGTGTCTTGAGCGTTACTACACGAACTAAGTTATCGCTGCCTGGGTGCAGTTCCACGACGCGGCCCATAGCCCACCTACACGGAGGTAGATTATTTTCCTTGACGAGAACTAGTTGCCCCTCTTGTATATTTTCTTTAGTTCGTTGCCATTTGTTTCGATTTTGTAGTAAGTGAAGATATTCTTTTGACCAGCGATCCCAATAGTGTCGGCGCATAAGCTCTATGAGTTTCCAGTTGTTTTTGATGTCTATAGATTTCATTTCTTCAGGTTCGTTGAGTGGTAGTGTAAGCGTCGGACTTCCCGTGAGAAGGTGACTAGGGGTGAGATAGTCCAGATCTTCCACATCTTCAGATAATGGACTCAGCGGTCTGCTGTTCATGCACGCTTCGATTTGTGTAAGAAGCGTTGCAAATTGTTCGTACGTCAGCTTCTGTTGTCCGATAACTCGTTTCAGGTGTGTTTTCATTGAACGTACAGCCGCTTCCCATAATCCTCCTGCCGATGGCCAGGATGGGGCGTTGAAATGCCACTCGATTTCAAGGTCGTTGATCTCTTTGAAGAACTCTGAAGATAGCATTGTTTTGTATAGTTGGAAATCCTCATGTAATACCTTTGCTGCTCCTACAAAGTTGGTTCCGTTGTCGGAATACATGTGTTTTGGGGTTCCTCTCGCACACATCCTTTTCAGTGCAGCGATAAAAGTTTGCGTTGATAGGTCAGAAACAAGTTCGATATGTACGGCTTTCGACCACATACATATAAATATGGCTATATAGCCTTTGCAGGTTTTTATTCCGCGGCCTTTGTTTATTTTCACATCCACATGACCTGTAAAGTCCACGCCGGTATGCGAAAATGGTCTCGTTGGTGTGATCCTCTGTTTAGGAAGGTTGCCCATGAGCTGTCCAGTTTGAGTTGTTGCGTAGCGACGGCATCGGATGCATTGCCGCAGTCTCTTCTTGACAGTCCGATTGCCACTGATGATCCAGTATTTGTTTCTAGTGTAAGCTAGCGTTAATCTTGCTCCACCGTGTAGTGTCCGTTGGTGTGCCTTTTCAATTAATAGTTGCGTGAGTCTCCCCTCTCCCGGGATAAGGATGGGATGTTTAGTTTCTACTGGCAAGTTTGAGTGATTGAGACGTCCACCAACGCGTAGAACACCCGCGGAGTCCAAAAATGGGTTGAGTTTCAAAATGGTGCTTTTGTTAGGAAGTTTTCCACCAACGTTGAGAGATTTTATTTCCTTTTTAAAATAATTTTCTTGCACTGACTTGATAATTACTTGTAAAGCGTTATTTATTTCATTCAAGTTCAGTTCATTACACTCATTTGACCTCCTTTTGTTTCGTAATGCATCGGCGAAACGTATGATCCAAGCGAGTATTCTTGTAATACGATCTATGTTGCTATGCCGCTCAAGTAATGAATCGATTAATTCATTTTTAATTGGCATGGGTTCCGTACTATTAGTCGTGTAACAGTTTGTTAGAAAACCCTCGGTTGTAGTATAAGTTTCTTTTAAGTTACTGTCTTGTTTTCCTTGTTCCTGAAGCCATTTAGGACCCTCCCACCACAGGGAAAAGTCCACCAACTTGGATGGTAGAAGTCCTCTTGTCGCACAGTCGGCAGGGTTTTCGTTCGTTTTTACGTAACCCCAGTTTATTGCAGGAACAATGTTTGTTATTTGTGTCGTTCTGTTTGTAATGTATTTTTCGTATTTTGTTTGACTTCCTTGTAGCCATGCTAAGACTACTTTGGAGTCGGTCCAGCAGCGAATCTTTAGATCGTTATCTGCAAGGATCTTAGTTATCCTTTCTAGGAGTTTCGCTAGCAAAACTGCGGCGCATAATTCCAATCTTGGTATCGTAGTTTTCTTTTTGAGTGGTGCCACCTTAGTCTTTGCAGCGAGTAGAGTAGTCACGTAGTGGCCTGCAGGTGACGTAGTTCGGCTGTAGATAACGCACGCGTAGGCTTTCTCGCTCGCGTCACAGAAGGCTTGCAATTCGATCGTTTTGTTTTCATTTTTTATCCATCTTGGTAAACTGATGTTGTTTATGTTTAGTAGATCGGAAATAATTTTCAGCCATTCCTTTTCGATGGTATCGGGTACATTTTCATCCCAGCCAATGTTTTGACAGTTGTCACTCCATAATTTTTGAAACAGTAGTTTTGCTTGTATGGTCATTGGAGCCAACCACCCAAGCGGATCGTAGATCTTGCTTATCTCTGACAATAGCCTCCGTTTAGTGTATGGTGCGTTTTTGTTATTGGCTGGTGCTTCGCTAATAAAATGGAACGTGTCGCTTGCGTCATTCCATGTGAGTCCGAGTGTTTTGCTGAACTCTTGCTGCTTGAAGTTAAAATCGTTGTTGTGACTTTTTTCTTCTCCCTGTAGTTCTTTAAGAATAGATGGTTCGTTCGTGGACCATTTCCGTAAAACAAAACCACCTTTCTTTAGTAGTTCGCTAAGCTCCTTTTGCAATATTTTTGTTGTTTCTATGGTATGGTGTCCGGTGATGGCGTCATCCATATAAAACTCGTTTTGCAGCGCCTGTTGGGCTAAAGGAAAAGCGTCGCCTTCATCTTTAGCCAGTTGTTGGAGAGTGCGCATCGCAATGAATGGTGCGACTTTGGTACCGTAGGTAAGAGTACACAGCTGCATCTCTCTAAGAGGTTCTCTTGAGGATTCTCTCCAGATAATTCTTTGTAGATGTTGCTGATCTTGATGAATAAGGATTTGACGGTACATTTTTTCGATGTCCGCCGTTAGAACATATTTATAGCTCCGCCATTTTATGATCAGGGATAAAATGTCCTTTTGAAGGTTTGGCCCTTTTTCCATTAGATCGTTTAGGCTGTAGCCCGAGTCTGTCTTCATGGATGCATTGAAAACAGCTCGTAGTTTAGTTGTAGTAGAGCAAGCCCTTAGCACGCCGTGGTGTGGAAGGTAAGCTTGTACTCGACTCTCAGATTCAGTCACTGGTTTCATGTGACCTAATTCGATGTAGTCTCGGATGAATTGTTTGTACAGTTTAGCGAAATGTTCTTGTTTTGCCATTTTCTTTTCTAAGTGAAGAAATTGTGCTATGGCTTGAGGCTTCGATTTTCCAAGGTTTTGTTCATAGTTGGAGTTCATCGGCATCTTCACTACATATCGCCCGTTGCTTAATCGCTCTGTTGTTTTCGTGTAGTATTGTTCACAGAATTCATCTTTTGTTGATGTTTCAGGTTCTGAAGGAATGTCTTCTGTCTCCCAGAAAGATGTTATCTTATCTAGCTCCGTTAGAGTAACTAGACAGTTGAATTGCTTTGTAGCACCGCACAGTATCCAGCCTAACTTGGTCTGTTGCGCTACTGGCGAGTTATTGTTGTGTTTGAGTACTCCTTCTAAAATCACCTCAGAGTAAATATCTGCTCCTAGAAGTAAATCGATGGGCCCTGAGATGTTAAAGTCTGGATCGGCCAATTTGATATTGTGCAGGTGTGACCAGTTTGTTGTGTTGATTGTAGAGTTCGGCAGATTGTTGATAAGTTTACTCATCACTAATGCTTCCGTTTGGAAAGTATATTCAGAGTGAATAGACTTACATTCTAATTTAATCATCCCTTTACTCGAGCCCATTATAGTGCCCACTCCAGTGATAGCAGCGTGCATTTTGTTTCGGGGTAAGTTCAATCGTTGAGCAGCGTTTTCAGTGATCAAGGTTACTTGAGAGCCTTGATCCAGTAACGCACGAAGGATGACGTAATCTCCTTCTCTGTTCTTGACCTTGAGTTGAAGAGTCGTTAAGAGGATCTCTTGTTCACCGTTGATGTGGTTTGATGTTCGCTCAGCCGCCGTTGAGGTGGTTGGCTTCGCTTGTTGCCCTTTCAGATTATCATCATGAAGAAGGGAATGATGCTTAAAATTACACGTGCGGCATCTTTTCGTTGAGTTGCATTTGTTTTCGCCGTGACTGAATAAACAATTTTTGCATAGGTTCAGTTTACTTGTTGTTTGGTTTCGCGTTGCGATATCCATATTCAGGAATGTTGAACATTGCCTTAGCGCATGATCGTTTTTGCAGAGTGGACATTTCCGCAGCGATGCATGGTAGGTTTTTGTCCACTTTTCTGAGTCTTTAAAGTTCGTTGACTTGTTGTTGTTATAATTTTTATGTTGGTTATTCGTTGAATTATTTTGTTTCATCACACCGCTCTTCTTGTTTCGCGATGTTTCCAGCGTCATAAATTGTAATTCCAGGAACTCCATAAACTCATCTAAGTCTGGAAGTTCTCTTGAATGTTTCATGTTTTTGATGTAGTCACCGTAAGTGACGTCATCCAGTTTGGAAGACAGTAAGTGCACGATCAGTGGGCCCCATACAGGAACGTTGATGTCGATGTTCTCCAGGCCATTTAAACACTCTTTAGTTGTATCGTACAGCTTTTTCAAGTTAGTTGAGTTTGGTTTGTCGATAGATGATTGATTGAGAAGCGTGTCCACGTATGAGACGAAAAGGAGTCGCTTATTGTCGTAGCGATGCTGAATTATATTCAGGCATGAGTCGTAGTTCTCAGCACTCACGGGTAGGTGTTTGATTAACTTCTCCGCTTCACCTTTCAATTTAGATTTTAGGAACTTCATTTTCTGCGTTTTGTTTAGCGTTGGATTATTGTGAATCATCTCGATGAATAAATCTCTGAAAGAGATCCAATTGCTGAAAGCTCCATTGAACTCTGGCAATTCCATACGCGGTGTGGTTTTTTCGTAATGAGATGTTTCAAAGATTTTTCTATTCAAATCTGCCTTTAGGTTGTCGTAGACTTGCTCCCAATGGTCATATTTTGCTTCATAATCCTTGTCTTTTCCTTGAAGTAAGTAGCTTAGTTCCCAATGTATTTTGTCGATGGATTCCCACTTAGAGCTTAGAATGTTTAGTTGATCTTGAAGTTGCCACTTTTCTTTCATATCATCCAGATTAGCTTTGGAGACCGCTCGCTTCAAGGCGTTGAAGTTGCATATTTGATTACGTAACAGCATTGATAAGTGATGGTTTGTCTCATCTCCAGATTGTTGGTATATTCCAGTTGTATCAAATTGCGGTGTTTCTTGTGGTTGTGGGGTTTTCGGTTTTGAGACACCCGATAATCCTGGTTCGTTACTTAAGTTGTCTCGTAGTTGATTCATTGACTGCATTGTTTCGTTGAACATGCCTCTTGTTATTTCGAAAATGTTCTTCTCAAAGTAGTCATGGTCGCTTTGAGCTGACTCATACTTCTTCAAGACCTCATGATTTGTCCGAAATTCATCCCAGAGGGATTGTAAAGCTTCGATGCGTTTGTTAAGGTAATCTATGGACTTTCTCTTTGCAGAATCCTTTTTGTAATTAGCTTGCAGAGCCTTAATGTTTTCGTAGCTACTTTGTTGCTTGGTTATAAGTTCTGCAAATTCGAGGTAGTCTTCTTTCGACATGGTTACTAGTTGGTTATAGATGTTGTATAGTTCTAATCGCAGTGGACGTTATCCCCGCTGATTATTCCTTGTTTCGTGGTTTTGTAGCGGTAGACGTAATCTCCGCAAGTTTGTAGCAGTAGACGTAATCTCCGCTGGTTTGTAAGTTCGATGATTCAAATAATGATTTGACTCACCTTTGTTTGTTGCTCGAAGGACCAAAAGGACCAATCAGGACCAAATGACCCTAATCCGGCTCGAAGGACCAAAAAGATGTTGGAGTATTTCGCCGTTGACGATCCTCCAGTAGTTGTTGTAGGTTGTAAGGAGTAACACCAAACCACTTAGTAACACGTTAAAATGTTTATTGGTAAATACAATAGTTATGTATAGAGCCGCACTTATTTATTGCGAACACATCACCGCGTGACGGAGGTGTAGTTACGACTAATTAAATGTATATTGTTTATTAAGTAAAACGTAATTTGCTGTATGAGCATTATTGGCTCGTACAACATATACAAAAAGGAAACTAAAACTAAAACACATACATACAATGGGCGGCCTTATCGCATTCCGCGATCTCTTCCAGTTTGAAGTTTGTTTGGTTTTAATTTCAACTCGATACCTCAACGCGTTCTCGAGATAAAGGGTCTTGACAGACAGACGGACGGCCTGACGGACAACAAAGTGGTCCTATAAGGGTTCCATATTTTCCTTTTGAGGTACTGAACCCTAAAAAAGAAGTTCGGGAGGTTCCTGTTCCGAATTAAAGCGGAAGTGACGCTCGGGTGTCGCCACTGTGCGGAACGCCCGGAGGCCCGGTGGAGCACACAATCGCGGTGTGCCCTGCTTGGGCGGAGCATCGCCGTGCCCTCGTAGGGGTTATCGGCGGCGGAGACCTCTCGCGCCGGGCCCTGGTCGAGGCCATGGTCCGGAGCGAGGAGGAGTGGCAGGCGGTCGCCGTCTTCTGCGAAGCAGTAATGCTCGCTAAGGAGGAGGCTGACCGCATCAGGCAACGGCGCTCTGGCCGCCGCCGGGATTCCGATCCCGATTTCCAGCCACCGTAGGCGCGGGCTTGCGGACAGTGAGCAATGGGTAGCTCGCTGTCCGGCCGTCCGGTAACCGTCCGGACCAAGCCCAAGTCGTCGACGGCGCCTCAAGGAGTTGTCAGCAACAGCAGGGGCCCAGCCGGGTCGAAGCCTACTGGGGCCAGGGTTATCCGAAAGGGCGCTCGAGCCCCGGTACGAAGGCTAGAAGGAATGGGATGGGTTTTTTAGTCAGTAAGAGTCTGACACTATCTCCCGCTCCGCCCAAGAGCGGGGGTTGTCATAAGATGATTTTTCCCATCGAAAAAAAAAAAAAAAACCCTAAAAAAGAAGTTAAATTACAATGATATTCTAGTATGCACTTTAATAATACGACGAAAATGATATATAAGAAACCTAGAGACTAGAATTACTAAAGGCCCAATCTAACCAGTGCTTGCAACGGAACTGCTCCATAAATCCACCAAAATAATATGTTACCTACATTAACATAATCTAGAGACCGCAATGGATAAACATCGTGCCACGAATTTCATATATTATGAAGAATGAACTGAGCGACATCGTAAGGACTAAAACACTTTACTTGCTGCGGTCTTTTCGTCTGGTTATAATTTAGGTGTCTTCAAGGCTAGAGTGAATAGGCTATTAATAAACTAGTGCGTTTTACCATCAACGATTGCATCACTGCTTACCATTAGGTGGGATCGCATAAGAACATATCAATAAAAAGGGGGATCATTAAAATTTGTAATAATGCACTGCAGCGCGAGCCCATCAATAAAAAAGAACATATTGAAAGAAACAAACCGATCCACAAAAACACGCTAGTCAAGGTTTATGAAGAACTTATTAAAATAGGTATCTAAGTATTTTTATCATAAAATAATTCTTAATTTAAACTGAAAAACATACCAATTTTACAAACAGGAAGTCAGTAGTCGATTCTGAACATACCTACTACTTTCAGGATGTGCACTTTTTTATTATTATAGATAGGCTCGCGTTTGACCACTATCTCACCTGATGGAAAGCGATGATATGATCTACGATGGAGTACACTTACCTAGAAGCAACCTATTCCCTCTTGACTTAAGGACCCCTAAGTTATAGCTCTGTCAGGAAACATAGACTCCGGTAGAGAATTCCACTCTTTAGCCGTATGCTTCATGAACGTGTTCCCAAAAAGCTTTGTGCGTATGGGTAGGATGTCAACCATGTACCGTTGATGCATCGTCGTATGTCTGGTGGTCTTATGACGGAACGGACTTAGCGTTATTACATTGTGCAATTCCAATGCATACTCCCCGAAATATAAACGAAAAATGTTTATTACGCTAAATGTCGTAAATAGAGCTCAACAAATGTAAGAAGTACTGTTTGACGTTTCACACTTTTCTATAAAAATAGGTTTGTATTTTCCATAAAACCATTGAATTAAGAAACTATTTTTTATTTTACCACAACACATACAATTTTTATTCAACATATTAAAGTTTAAATTAAAATGTACTACGTGTAGAACTGTCAAACGGTAGTTCGTAGATTTGCCGGCGTTTATATAGAGAGCGCTCACTCCATTCCTCTGTCTATGACATTCCAACCTTAATGGCGGCAAAGCGCGGGAACCCGCCATTTTGTTGCTAATAACCTCCCTGGTTTTAGCATAAATAAATATGTCACACGGTTATCTTTTCATGTGGCTCGTTCCAAATGTGTTGGTGTACGAAAATGTTGAATATTAAATACTGTGATACGGCTTAATGTTAGACCTGTTATGCTGTATGGTTTCGAGTGCTGGGGATTTGCGGAATCTAAAAAGGGGATTGCCCAGCCTCTATGGTGTTCCAGGCCAAAGACGGACATCAAATATTACTTCAATGATAAAACTATTGTTGTAAATAAAAAGTAACTTTATGGTAAAAAGTTACTTTTTATTTACCACTTATTGTTTATTATAGTGGCGGTCATTTGGAACTAAGCGAATACATATTTTTGTATGGCAAAATTAATGAACAAAGTATTTTTTCTCTAGTTGTTTAATTGTTGTTGTTCTAATTGTTCGCTCTTGGCCTCAAATGGGCAATCCCCTTTAGAGATGAAGATGTCGCGATGGGTGACTTGTCTCACGAGACAGTATATGGTGTTCAATAAGTTGACCCGAAGGAGCTTAAAAAAAACAGACTAATTGGGGCTCTTACAAAACAAACGTGATTTTTTTACCGTTTTTTTGCTACGAATAGTACGGAACCCTTTGTGCGCGAGTCCGACTCGTACTCGGCCGATTTTTTTAATACACATTATGCAAAATAAATATAATTTTCAATACACATGATCAGAAAGTGACTCTTATTGCACTGTACATAGGTACATAATGGCCCTTGTTAACAAACTGTGATATTTTGATAACCATTACGCAATAATGCTATAATTAAAACCTCATTGTTCAACCGCTCCCCCGCCATAATTTTAATACATTGTCGTATCAGGATAGGCGTAGGTCAACCCCACGAGTCGCCGGTCAACCCCCGTTTATTCATTTCAGTGAATGTATTGAAAGGTAAATAAAAAAAAAAATATGGGCGCGCTTATGAAAACAGATTTTTACCGCCACAAAAGTTCACTTGTTTTAGTTATTTTCTTCACAAGTGTATTGAAAAACGTCGTATGATACACGTGAGTAATTAACGATTACCGTTCTCGGCTCTCTTAAGACCCTCGCCATGGCTCGGGTCTTAATACCGCCTTGAAGGTAATCACTAACATTACACACTTATATCATAATGTACTATTATCAGGCGATGTTTCAAAAGAACTTTATCGAGCTCCTTTACAGTTCCTACTAAAATTGACAAGAGTTTCTCAAAATATTGCTCAAGTCTGCAAGATTTTGCAGCAAGTCGTTTAACCACTTGACTTCAAAAGGCCCCTTGTAAACTTCCTCCTCATAGGCCCTTGAACTTGCGTACAATGGGCTACATTAGGGCACATAAAAGGTAACCCAGCTGAGGTGAGGAGTCAAGATATAAGGCGCTTCTTAGTGTGATCTAGGTATTTTTATAGTGCCTAATTTTATTTTTGCGTTCGTTTAGTGTATGAATCTAAATGAATATTTTATAGAGATCATTTCGTTGGTTTTTTTTTGGTTTTTATACTAGACTAGCTCTTCCCTACTTCAGCCTACTATACCCTACTCTACCCTACTATACCCTACTCTACCCTACCCTACTCTACTCTACCCTACTCTACCCTACTCTACCCTACCCTACTCTACTCTACTCGACCCTACTCTACGTCTCTACCCTACCCTACCCTACTCTACTCTACTCTACTCTAATAAACCTCACGGAGCCCGAGACCTTTCCAACGAATGCAAAACCGTTGAAATCGGTTCGTGCGTTCTGGAATTATAGCGTCAGGAAGGAAAACCCGACTTATTTTTATATAGTAGACAGACGTTATTAATTTTAGACCTTTGAAAATTAGCATAAACCAAATCCTATTTATTGTTGATTTGTAACAATAAAAAAGAAAAACTCATTCTGACATCTGTCACAAAACCGCGCCAAAAATCCCAAGTGACAGTTGTAACGAAAAAAAAAACTAATAACCCAACTGGCAACACACAATAAAGATACCCATACACGATGTTTCGTAACACTACACGTGTATTCCGATCATAAAAATCTACCCTTTTTTTATTAAGGCCAGAGCACATGAGTTCGGTTCGTAACTGCCATGTTGAACCTTAAAGTGTTGATTTTATATTCATGTTTCGTATACAGTAATTGGAACCAGGCTTATCGTAAGAAAAGCCAGGCTTTTTGAGGTTTACTGTGCACGTTTTTAGTATTGAATCATGATTAGAGTGCGGCTTTTAGGCCGACTAGTAACGTCTGGACATCAATATTTTACACGATTCTAAGGTAAAGAAATTTAAGTGAGACCCTTTTCTTTAGGGTTACGTAACTCGAAAGGGAAATACGGAATCCTTATGGGATCACTTTGTTATCCGTCTGTCTGTCTGTAAAGACTTTTTGTCTCGGGAACGCGTGTAGGTATCGAGTTGAAACCGACATATCCTAGAACCAAAAATTCGAAGACATTCACGAACCCGCACTGGGCCCGCGTGGTGGATTATGGACTATTCCCTCTCTTAGAAAGGAGGCCTGAGTCCCAGCAGTGGGAACATTAAAAGGCTGATTATTACATAATATAAAACTGTAATGTAAAATTTGAATAGCTTTAGATCTCAAATGTCTGCGCAACTTGAACAACAAAGAAACAAGATAACGTCGCATCGTAAAATGGAGCTGAGAATTTTATTGTAGTATTGAGTACTTCAGCGCAGTGTATCCTGTGTGACAAATACCGCAAACACACCTTACAATGTGTTGGACCCCCTTTGAGGAGTGGCTGGAAAGACGTCATGGCTTTCACTTTCCGCATGACGCAGGTCCTCACCTAACATGTTAAGTTTGGGAGGTTCTTGCACTGGATTTGTGCGGAAGGAACTCCCGGGTCAGAAGCCTAGCTGGGGCGAAGCCTACTGGGGCCAGGGTTAGTTTCGAAAGACAGCTTGAGCCCCGGTATGAAGGCTAGAACGCTAGAAGGAACAGGGTGAGTCTTTTATTCAGTAAGAGTCTGACACTATCTCCTGCTCCGCCCAAGAGCAGGAGTTGTCATTGGATGATTTTTCCCACCATAAAAAAGGCCTCCTCGCTAGGAGAAGGATCGGGCCGTCAATGAAGTCAATGTATTACATCCTCATAGAAATTAAACACAAAATGAATGTGTTCTTATCAAAAAGTAAGTAATAGTTAGCCCATTTATGTCCCACTGCTGGGCGAAGGCCTCTTTCTCCCTTTTCCATACGCGTAGTAGTCGGGGTTGCGTACAAACTACCTATAGGTCATTGGACTCGTTCAGCTGACGTTTTCTTAAAGAAATTAACTTCGTACATGCGTAAATTAATACGAGTTTTGAAAAAAAAGGTACTTTATTTTTTGATTTTATCTTTACAAATCGATAGTGTTTCATGTACCGAATCAACACTCCACGGGATTAATACGATCAAAGTTTAAGGGTGTAAAAGTAATATATATATGTATTTAAGTGGCTCTTTTAGAACACATTTTATCTGACATGCGGTAGACATATCCGGTTTGGAGTTTAAAAGTTTGTGAACGCACAGAATGCAAGAATAATTCTTAATGTAGGGCAATATTTTATTTTTAAATAAGAATTTCATTTCATTTCATTGCTCGCAGAACAGATGGCCGTTGGGACCAAAAGGTTCTGGAATGGCAACCACGTACCGGAAGACGTAGGGTTGGAAGGCCTCCTACATATGGATCGGTGACCTGGTAAAGGTTGCGGGAATCCCAATGGATGCGGGACGCACAGGATCGTTCATTGTGGCGACATTTGGGGAGGTCTAGGTCTAACAGTGGACGTCTATCGGCTGAAATTATGACCTAACGTCAGTTTACGGAAATACCTAAATGTAAACAGCTTTAGATCAAAATTTTAGATTTTTTTTAGATAAAAGTCATGTTATGATTATTTACATTTAGTTAACTATTTAAATAAATGGAGTATAGATGGCGTTGTGTAATATTATAGTTTTTCTTATTGTAGATAGGTTCGCGCTTGACCGCTATCTCACCTGATGGAAAGCGACGATGCGGTCGACGATGGAACGCGCTTACCTAGAAGAAACCTATTCACTCTCGACTTAAAGATTCCCGGGTTGTAGCTGTCAGGAAACACAGACTCTGGCAAGGAATTCCACTTCTTAGCTGCACGCACAATGAATGTGTTCTCAAAACGTTGTGAAATATTATTATAATTCTATTATACAATTAATGTTTTTTTTTTTTTATTATGGCTTATAAAATACCTACACATTCTCGGGCATAACCCAACGGTTCTAAAACGCTATAAACATTTTCAAGTACAGAAAACACGTCCATATACCCTTTTTCATATAAGACCATAAAATATTAAGTAAGGTTTTTATTAGTTCGCGTAAAAAATACAAATTTTCTTACATGAACTCATAAATCAAGATAAAGATCGGTTCAACGTAAAATATTGAAGAAAAATTGCCTTATAAAGGGCATAAGTGTGTGGTGAAGCGAGTCTCTGAAATGCGCGATATTTGTGTGTTTAATACGATTTTTAGGGTTCAGTGCCATGCAAACGTCGACCACATCGTTGCCTAACATCAATAAAAAAAAACCGGCCAAGTGCGAGTCGGACTCGCCCATGGTGGGTTCGTCGGCGCGCACTGTTCCCGCGCGCCTCAAGGAGTTGTCAGCAACAGCAGGGACCCAGCCGGGTCGAAGCCTACTGGGGCCAGGGTTATCCGAAAGGGCGCTCGAGCCCCGGTATGAAGGCTAGAAGGAACGGGGTGGGTCTTTTAGTCAGTAAGAGTCTGACACTATCTCCCGCTCCGCTCAAGGGCGGGGGTTGTCAATGCATGATTTATCCCACCATAAAAAAAAAAATAAAAAATAAAAAATGGTGGGTTCGTTAGCAGCAAGTAACATAATATAAAAGTTCTTGTAGTTCGTTGTAACTTTGATCGATGTTTTAATAATAGTGTATTTTGTTTTAGATTTATGACGTTTTAAAAATAAAACTACTTACTAGATCTCGTCCAAACCAATTTTCCCTGGTAGTTTGTATGGTAATGTACATCATATATTTTTTTTAGTTCTATCATTTTCTTATTTCAGAAGTTACACACACATTTTACTATTTTGGAAATATCTCTTGCGTAAACTATTACACAATTTAGAAAAAAATTACATTAGAAACCTCAATATCATTTTTGAAGACCTATCCATAGATACCTACCACACTTATGGGTTAGATGAAAAAACATTTTTGAATTTCAGTTCTAAGTATGGGGGCCCCCAAAATTTATTGCTTTTTTTTCTATTTTTGTGCGAAAATCTAAATGCGGTTCAAAGAATACATATACTTACTAAGTTTCAACAGTATATCTCTTGTAGTTTCAGAAAAAAGTGGCTATGACATACGGACGGACAGACAGACAGACATGACGAATCTATAAGGTTTCCGTTTTTTGCCATTTTGTTACGGAACCCTAAAAATACAAATCTTTTCCCTTTATCTTCTCCACAGGGTTATTTTTAAAACATTGGCAACCTTTTAGAAATATGGTTCTGATAATGATAGAATCTATCTAAAAAGTCAAAGAACTTGGGTTATTATTAGTGTAAAATAAAATCTGATGAGGTCAATACTGCACAGTGTTTTAGAATCCCTCAAAATCAGACATAAGTTAATACCATGAGTCTATGGCGTTTCCTGTTTGAAATTCAAGAGTTAAACTCCCATGTGCACAATTCACTTCGTTTGTGAGAAAAAAAAATGTTAAAGTTGGTCATTTTTTAACTCTCTAAAAACGAAATTTATTAATATAAAAGGTGTAAGGGACAGCCCTCCACAAACTTTAAGGGCTTTCTCAGCCTTGCACAATTTTATTTTTTCAGAAAACGAAAAATAAAATCAGCCTCACCGTACAAAATGATATACTTGATTGGACAATTTGTATGGCGAGGTCGATTTTTTTTCGTTTCCTAAAAAAAAAATTGTGGAAGGTGGTTCAGTTTCGTCTACTGAGCAAACCCTTAAAGTTTGTGGAGCTCTGTCCCTTACACCTTGTATATTTATATATGAGAGATTGTAAACTTGTTTTATAGTCGGTTAAATTTATCATTTTAAGACCCATATTTGGTATTTTATTTCATTCCTTCAACTGTAGTACTTCCAGAGATTTTAATTTTTTTTTTCATTATTTAGACACAATTTTTTTTCTTCCATCATAAATGAATTCCGCAATTGTATTCCATACTCAATATAATTTTGGGATAAGTTCTTATAGACAGTATTTTTTTCTGTTGCGAACCCGGTCTCAGGCCGGAGATTTACAATTTTTTTTTTAATAAGCGCCTACACAAGTCTTCAGAGCAAAGTTTCACTTAATCGTTTAAAAAAGTTTCAGGCGCTTTAGGAAACTAATAGAAAAATGTGTAATTCTTATTTTACTCTTCGCCTTCGCTGTCAAAAGTAATATTGTCTCGAGTTGAAGGGATTGAATTGATTGAGGAGCTACTGAACAGTGTACAGAGAATGAAACCTCTAGTAATATTAACAACACAATCCACCCCTACTTTTTAATTAGTACTCAAAAAATGGGGCTCTATCTGTACCCGTCACTGATCATATTTTTGTAGTCAAAAGTAGAAAAAAACCGAAATCCTAAAATTGACCACGAAAAGGTAAATTCATCAAAGAATCAATCAAACATAAAAATTGCTAGTAGAAAATACTGCGGGCAGTGTTTTTCCTTAATAATTGTCACTTATTCATTCATTAATCAATAGCCTTTACAATAATTCCTTAGATTGAGTGACATTTTGGGACATAAACCAGCGCTAATAACTTTGCTGTTTATGAATATTATTTATTGAGATTTTACTTAGAAAATAACAAAGGCTTTTTTAATAAGCCCTTTAAGTATGTGCACTAATTAAAAAAATGTGGTGTATATTTGGTACGAGAGACTAGTATTTTTGACGGCCAAGGTGAAGAGTACAAATTAAAAAAAAACCGGCCAAGTGCAAGTCGGACTCGCCCGTGAAGGGTTCCGTAGCAGCAAGTAACATAATATAAAAGTTCTTGTAATGTGTTGTAACTTTGATCGATGTTTTAATAAAAGTGTATTTTTTTCGGTTTATGACGCATTAAAAAAAAAACTACTTACTGGATTTCGTTCAAACCAATTTTCGTTGGTAGTTTTTATAGTAATGTACATCATATATTTTTTTTAGTTTTATCATTCTCTTATCTTGGAAGTTAGAGGGGGGGGGGACACACATTTTACCACTTTGGAAGTGTCTCTCGCGCAAACTATTCAGTTTAGAAAAAAATGATATTAGAAACCTCAGTATTATTTTTGAAGACCTATCCATAGATACCCCACACGCATGGGTTTGATGAAAAAAAAATTTTTGAGTTTCAGTTCTATGTATGGGGACCCCCAAAATTTATTGCTTTTTTTCTATTTTTGTGTCAAAATCTTAATGCGGTTCACAGAATACATCTACTTACAAAGTTTCAACAGTATAGCTCTTATGGTTTCGGAAAAAAGTGGCTGTGACATACGGACGGACGGACAGACAGACAGACAGACAGACAGACAGACAGACAGACAGACAGACAGACAAACAGACAGACAGACATGACAAATCTATAAGGGTTCCGTTTTTTGCCATTTGGCTACGGAACCCTAAAAAAGACGTGTGTGTGTGACCCTAAAAAAGATGCAATAGACCTCGCCAACAGCTGCTTAACTCCACCCATCCAAAACCAGACCTCGCCAACAGCTGCTTAACCCCACTCATCCAAAACCAGACCTCGCCAACAGCTGCTTAACCCCACCCATCCAAAACTAGACCTCGCCAACAGCTGCTTAACCCCACCCATCCAAAACCAGACCTCGCTAACAGCTGCTTAACCCCACCCATCCAAAATGAGACCTTGCCAACAGCTGCTTAACTCCACCCATCCAATACCAGACCTCGCCAACAGCTGCTTAACCCCACCCATCAAAAACCAGACCTCGCCAGCAGCTGCTTAACCCCACCCATCAAAAACCAGACCTCACTAACAGCCGCTTAACCCCACCCATCCAAAACGACAGCTGCTTTCACTCTTTTGTTTTCTTATCGGTCACCACGGTCAAAAAACAAATGAGTGGGGGGTGTTAGGTTATTTTCGTTACGGAATTTCTGGATTCGGTCTCCACGCTCAAGGCCCGCGATAGAAGCTATGCAATAACTAAACTTTACCTCTATATAATATTAAATCTAGATTAGAATAGACAAAGGTCTTCGGTCACCACTACCACCTATTTTGTGCCAGTACTCTCGAAGTTGCAGACCTCAAATATCCCAAAATTCAGCTTATTCCCGACCGTCCAAGTATTTCCAGTCACGTCTACATCTATTTTTGATTTAAACTTCTAATACAGGTAGATAAATGAATCAATAGTGCAGGTTAGGGATGTAACGAAAATGATTATTTTCGGAACTGAATTCGTGATTGCGGAGTTTTTTAATTTTGGGTTATCGGAACCGGAGGCGAGGGTAGAGGCAGAAACGTCAAATGAAACACTCTAAAACTGATAAAAAAACTGGGCAAGTGCGAGTCTAACTCGCCCCCTGAGGGTTACGTATAATCTTACCTATGAAAACCGTTTAGATCTCGAATTGAGTCACGAAGATTTTTCCGAATCGCAAAAAAGGTTCTTTTTGTTCAGTGCCAGAAAACAGTGACTTTCCAGTCTCGGTAACGGGTATAGATTCATGAACAACATTATCAACTATTTTTTGCAATTTCGCAACTTAAGTACTCCTTCAAAACGGCTTGGATCTTTAAAAACATTTTTACGCATAATAATTGGTGGTTAAATATTCTTCAAAGTGAACATAGCATATGTAAATCAATCAATATTTCGCAAAGAAAGTGGTTTTAAAGGTCAACAGGGTCTGTCCGGGCTCAGCTGGCCGAAATTAAATACACCGATACTCTTACCGCCTTGGCGAGTACGACCGTTGTGTCCATTTAATTCCGGCTAGATGTTCAAGGGACTATAAGCCTTAAAAAGTGAGGATTCGCCAAACTTGCTTGTACACTCTGCTTGTGGCAGCTGCCGTTACCGTGCCTCTGCAATATAATGTACCTTCCAAGGTTTTTTTTTTGGGTAAAAATCATCCAAATGACACCCCCGCCCTTGGGCGTAGCGGGAGATAGTGTCAGACTCTTACTGACTAAAAAACCCAACCCGTTCCTTCAAGCCTTCATACCGGGGCTCGAGTTCCCTTTCGGATAACCCTGGCCCCAGTAGACTTTCATACGGGGGCTGAGCTAACCCTGGCCCGAGTAGGCTTCGACCCAGCTGGGCCCCTGCTGTTGCTGACAACTCCTTGATGCCCTGCTGTTGCTGATTCCACGCGGGAACAGTGCGCGCCGTCGACGACTTGGGCCCGATCCGGACAGTTACCGAACAGTTGGACAGGGAGCTACCCATTGCTCGCCATCCGCAAGTCCGCGTCTACGGGTACCTTCCAATTACCTTCTAGTTAAAATTTAATCGGAACTTCCGATCTTTCGGAATCGAAAACTTCTGTACCATCACTAGTGCAGACCACTGCTAATATAGGCCACATGCATTGTTAACGCCTCGACCAGGTCTAGGCACAAGACGTTATGTGAGTAAGAACTTAACTAGCTTTATCCTGTAGTTTCACTTCCGTGTGTATCAGGTAAGTTCACAGGTAAGATCTGAATATTTTTCTAGAAAAATTGTTCCAATCACGATTTCCACAAAAATATCAGTGTCCTGCCTTTTTCCAAAAAAAAAGGTAAAAATTAGAAAATCGTAATTTCTTTAGTTTTTTGATACGGCTCCCTTCGAGCACCAGTCGAGACTCGCAATTGGCCGATTTTTTTTTAAGTGGTTGTATATCTCCAAAACTCGTTTCGAGAATCGAACCATTGACAAAGAAGAGTTAGGATTCCAACATTTACAAGTTTGAAGTGAACGAAGTCGCCGGGGCAGGGCACATTGCTCGCAGAACAGATGGACGACGGGTACGAAAGGTTCTGCAGTGGCGACTATGCACTGAAAGATGCAGCGTTGGCGCGGCCTCACACTAGGTGAAGGACGAAAGATTGCGATGGATGCGAGACGTACAGGACCGTTCGTTATGGCGACACTTAGGGGAGGCTTTTTATTGTATTTTTGTCTTGTCTGTGTTTTTTTGCAATCTTCTGACATTGTATATTTATTTTTTTCCTATTTTCGATGTCATATATTTTTTGACACAACTTTATAGTGGGTAGTACTCAAACGAGTGACTGCTAATTAAAAATAATTAGTTTAGATCATAGAATTATTAAGTGAGCGACTAATTGCGAGTGAAGAGAAATCAATAGAACAGCAACTTACAGACATCAATATTTGAGTTACTTAAAATACAAAATGAGTAGCTTCTTTATATTTGAGCGACCTAATCTATGTTTGAGTGTCGAGTGTCAACGTTACGACCTGCATTTTTTTCTTCTTAAAGTGAACTTTTTAGTAGTTCCTTATGTATAACCTCAATTTTATTTCTAATCGCTCGCTTAGTAATTTAGTCGCTCACTTACTAATATAGTCGCTTAGCTAAGATTTCAATAACCCACATTTAGTAAGCTCGTCCTAGATTTTATTACTGATCAATATTTGTCGTTTACTCAACAGTATCGCGTCATCAGTCGCAAAGTTTTTTTATTCGCTTCGCTCGTTTTTAGGGTTCCGTAGCCAAATGGCAAAAAACGGAACCCTTATAGATTCGTCATGTCTGTCTGTCTGTCTGTCTATCTGTCTGTCTGTCTGTCTGTCTGTCTGTCTGTCTGTCCGTCCGTATGTCGCAGCCACTTTTTTCCGAAACTATAAGAGCTATACTGTTGAAACTTTGTAAGTAGATGTATTCTGTGAACCGCATTAAGATTTTTAAACAAAAATAGAAAAAAAAGCAATAAATTTTGGGTGTCCCTATACTTAGAACTGAAACTCAAACATTTTTTTTTCATCAAACCCATGCATGTGGGGTATCTATGGATAGGTCTTCAAAAATGATACGGAGGTTTTTAATATCATTTTTATCTAAACTGAATAGTTTGCTCGAGAGACACTTCCAAAGTGGTAAAATGTGTGTCCCCCCCCCCTCTAACTTCTAAAATAAGAGAATGATAAAACTAAAAAAAATATATGATGTACATTACTATAAAAACTGCCAACGAAAATTAGTTTGAACAAAATCTAGTAAGTAGTTTTTTTTTTAATGCGTCATAAATCGAAAAAAATACACTATTATTAAAACATCGATCAAAGTTACAATACATTACAAGAACTTTTATATTATGTTACTTGCTGCTACGGAACCCTTCATGGGCGAGTCCGACTCGCACTAGGCCGGTTTTTTTTGACATGCATGAACTCTTTGACATTGTTAATTATTTTAAATCAAATAGTTACATGGATAAGTCTATTCTACCAGACACATAGTAACTTTTTAAGACTGTTTTTTTATGCCTATCGGCAGGATATGGTTTGTACAATTGAAATTTATTTATTAATTTATTAGAACTTAATGCAACACAAATGTACAAAGGCGGACTTAATGCCTTAAGCATTCTCTACCAGTCAATCAATCAAAAAAAATAAAACATACAAAAAAAATCAAGCAATTGAAATTTAACTTATTGAAAATACCTAAATTAGATGAATTTGAAATTGCCTAAGTCCAACAGTGGACTTCTTTCGGCTGAAATGATAATGACGAATGATGATGAAATCCAGGGCACTAACTACTAAAGAAAATAAATCCAAGTTCAACCTGTAACTCAATTTCCTAACAACACGTCCGAGTGTCGAGTAGAAGTCTTAAAATTCGCAGATAAGTCGGCCGTTACGTTATAAATAAACTCACTACTGTACTACGTATGTAGCTAGGGTTTGCACCGCTTACATTTTCAATAGACAATGTTCGTAGGTATTTTTTTTTTTGTGTTTTATAAAATTCTTATCACTTCTGGTAAACTTATTAAATTATTTAGAACTAGCGACCCGCCCCGGCTTCGCACGGGTGCAATGCTCTTGCCGCACCGGGCGGCCGGCCGGTACCGCCGCAAACGCTACGTCCCGCAATTTTTAAATCTGTAATATCTTCGAAAATATTCACTTAAATCATCATGTATTCAAGGTATTTAATTGGTTAAGGATTAATGCTGTATTCGTTAAAATCGCTTCGAAAATTAGCCATTATTTGTCGTAAAAAGTAAATGACAAAAAAAAGTTATTGTGGGTTATCCATAAGAGATAGACATATACCATCACGGACTTTTCTGTAGACCTTTTCAATGTGTACAATACTTAGTACATTATTTTGATAAAACTCGTAGGGTTCAGCCTGCGTTTGCAATGTAAGCGGAAAAAATGTAATTATTTACGACATCACATTAGAAACCTCAAAAATAACAGTACTTCTCCACTATTTAATAGATGTTATTATACATATAAACCTTCCTCTTGAATCACTCTATCTATTAAAAAAAACCGCATCAAAATCCGTTGCGTAGTTTCAAAGATTTAAGCATACAAAGGGACATAGGGACAGAGAAAGCGACTTTGTTTTATACTATGTAGTGATTCAGACATGTCTGACAGAAGTTTTGGTCCATGGAAAGTGTCTGACACATATTTTAGTTTAATCTATATAGTTTAATTTAATCTGACACATATTTTAGTATAATCTATACATATAAATAAAATTGGAGTGTCTGTTTGAACCATTGAAATAACCGCTATTTACTACATGCATATGAATATATGTATATACGGCATAGGTATACACCAAAATAACATTTTTTACAATTTTTTTTTTGTATGTCTGTTTGTCAGAGCTTACTTAGGTACTTTTTTTGATAGGTAGCTGATGTAATAAGGAGTAACATAGGCTACATTTATTTTAGAAAAATGAATTCAAAATCCTGTAGTCCACGCGAACGAAGTCGCGGGCACAGCTCGCATTATATAAAAATCAACCCTATCTTTGAATACAATATGTGTTAAAAATGATTATAATTATGTAATATTTAAAATTTTGCTGTAGCATCATCTACGCTCTGTCACCGTTGGAGAGACTGTCAAGTGTCAAGTCTCAATTTATCAAATCAATGGCTTTCTCGTAGTTTTGGACTACATGTTTGTGAACGCACCTACGATGCAGGAGTAGATGAAAGAGTGAATAGGTTCCTTCTAGGCAAGCGTGCTCCATCGTCGACCACATCATCGCTTACCATCAGGTGAGATGGTGATCAAACGCGAGCCTATCAATAATAAAAAAAAGAGTAGTTCCCAATCTGGAGCAACGCTCTTTAAAGAAAAATAAATCGTGGGCTATCCTGAACAAGGGGATGCTTAATAGCGTTTAATCATAACGGAATTTCATACAAAAAAAGAACTTACCAAGAGTATCTAATAAAACTTGAACACAGTAAAGAGACAGTGATTTTCAATTTTCCATAGAAAACTTAAGGAAACGCCGTTAAAGGATGAATTTTCAAAATAAGTTCGTTACCGTAAAATGGGGTGAATAGAAACTTTGGTTTTGTTTTTCACTTCGATACCACATTATTGGCTTCTAACAAAGCATCGACTTTTTAAAATATCAATTCATTAATAAATTGGTGTAGTTACAGTCCTCAAGGTCTTCGGGCATATCAACCGTAATGAGGACTCGATGGAACGTTTGGTGGTGCAAGGGAAAGTCGAAGGCAAAAGATCACGTGGGCGCTCTCCAACACGATGGACGGACCTTATCAAAACCGTGACACACTGCAGCATAAATGAAGGCTTCCAAGCCGCCAAACAGAGCTGCATGGCGTCGTATCGCGAGAGAGGCGACGGTGCGGGACTCGACCGAGACATGACCACGGCAACTCTGTCAAGAGTGTACGACTAAGAAGAGAGAGTTACAGTTGCCATCACGGATCATGAACGCTCGGTGTCAGAGTGGGGATCGCTTTGCGCATTCAATGTCCAATGTCTAATGGTAAAACGGCTAAGTTTTTGTATAATTGTTTTTTATATAATATTCCACAACTATCACACAACGCCGTCTAGTCTCAAGCTAAGCAGAGCTTGTGTTATGAGTACTAGACAACTGATAAACATACTTATATATTTCTAAATACATACATATTATAGATAAATTACACCCAGACACAGAACAAATGATCATGATCATCACACAAACATTTGTCCTGGGTGGGAATCGAACCCACGAGCTCCGGCATAGCAGTCAGGGCCACTAACCACTAGACAAACAGGCCAGTCAATACTCAATACTCAATTGTTTAATGCATTCCACAATGTACATGCCTAGGTGGTAAGTGAAAATTTAATAGACACAATTGTGGACCCTGTTGGGCACAACAAAAGACATTATAGACTAACTTATACTATTTCATTTCATTCCATACATTGGCGAGCCAATCGTCTTCGTTGTTAGATACATGCAGTAATGCAGTGAACGAATGAGGAGTGACGTCTATGACGCGATGGCGCGGCCAGCCAGTCACTGACACTCCCCGCCCCCGCATCGTACTTCGCACTACTAAAGAGACCGAATATTTGGCTTCTGCGCAAGTGTTTAAGATCTGTGATGGCAACTGTAAATGTTGAAACAAATATTCAAATATCGCGAAAATACCCTAAGTTTTGTTTCTATATTCACCCCATTTAACTATAGTGAAAGTTTTTGTACATTTTTTTTTGTTTTTCTAACCAGAGACTAGGAGCTCTGGAACAAAATTGTAATCTATGTATTATATGTCACACAGAGAGGTCAGAGAGGTATCAGGGATTTCACGAAATCCCCGTAGATGTCTTATATTGTTGTTCGTTACGTCTTCTTACCGAAAGTATCTGGTGAAATGACAAAATACTAATTTTTCGTCAGTGTTAATAGGGTAGTTTCCAGTGTCAAAATAATTTTACATTTTATTTAGACCATATTTTAAAAAAAGATTATAAAAAAAAATATTGGACACGTATTTTTTCTTTTTTCGATAAAACAAAAAATAACAAAAAGCCCATTAAAGTTACGTGTGACATCACTCCGTACGAAAAAATGCAGCACGGCGTGACGTTACACGTACTTAACTTTAATGGGCTATATCTTTGTCATATTTAGTTTAATTTACAAATAAAAAAAAATCGTGTCCCTTATTTTTGAATAATCTAAAAGACGGATTAATTACATTTTTTACGGCAACTAGCCTGTTATGTCGTTTCACTTTAATGAAGCAAAATAAAGAATACTGTTGATAAAGAAAGTCCCTAACAAAACAAAATTATAAATTAACTGGTGCATTTTTATTAGGAAATAAAGTTTTATTCAAATAAACATAATAATCTGACAATGACATCAGGTACAGGTGGTATATATATATTATATAGCGTGGCCCAAAGTGATACGTTATTAAAAAGCACCCGTTAATTTGTAATTTTGTTTTATTACTTTATTCATCAACAGTATTATTTATTTTACTACATTCGGTGGGTAACCCGCCCTTGGGCGGAATGAGAGATAATATCAGACTGACTTAAAAACCCACTCTTTCCATCTCACCTTTCAAACTGGGGCCGAGCCTACCTTTCAGAAATAGAGCCTTGGCCCCGGTAGGCTTCGACCTTGCTGGCCCCTACAGTTGCTGAAAACTCCTTGAGACCTTAACCAAGTTGGAAAAAATAGCTTGCTAAGAATATGATGATTGGTAAAATTTATCCCTAGTATATTTTCTCCCTAACTGCCAACCCTACAGTTCACTCTACGCGTCTTCTATCGCACAGGCGTAATAAATAAGTCCCGAGCGCATTTTACATTTATTTTTTTAAGTGTATTCCGATTCTTATTTTGATCCCGTCAAGGTCGAGGTGCAAACAACATTGTATGGTTTCGAAGTTTTTTTTCTAAACTGCACATAAAAGAGAGTTATATTTATTTTATTTCGTTGACATGCTTGCGTTTGAGGGAAACGCACGTTACTTAAAATCAAAGCATTTATCCTTATTACAACTGTTTTTGGTGTAGGTAGGCGAAACCGGAATATAGTTTGTCATGCGGGCAAACCCGCGGACAAAAGCTAGTAAAAGATACTGCATTTAAATCAACAAATACTACGGTTATTAGTGACTGCAACTAGTAATCATATTCCATTAAGATAGTGGTAACTGATAGCGTGCAAACCACGGTGGTTAAAGCTAGAACCACATTGCACACACGAGGGTCACGTACGCCGACCTGGGCGTGTCGGTCTCCATACATTTTATATGAAAACTAGACTTGTAGAGCTACATTAGATCAACGCCACGTGACGCGACGCTTCGTACAATTCAAACGTGGCTCACGTGTGCATGGGTCTGGTAAAGGGGTAACGAAGGTTTTGAGATTGTTCGCAAAAGCACCGCGGCGTTAGGGGTCTTCGGTCAGCTGGACCCACTACTGGGCCCGCGGGTCCAGTTTGCCACAAAGTTTACTTTCCAAATTATTGGTTAAACTGGACACTCATGTAAACTTTAAAAAATATTGTTTACAGTGGTTACAGTACTGGGATACAGTCGAACGCAAAATTAGTTAAGTCAAAATATACACCCCTACTTTTTAATTAGTACCGTCACTGATCATATTTTTGTAGTCAAAAGTAGAAAAAACCAAAATCCTAAAATTGACCACGAAAAGATAAATTCATCATAGAATCAATCAAACATAACAAATGCTAGTAGAAAATATTGCGGGCAGTGTTTTTTCTTAATAATTGTCACTTATTCATTCATTAATCAATAGTCTGCACAATATTTCCATACATTGAGTGACATTTTGGGACATAAACCAACGCTAATAACTTTGCTGTTTATGAATATTATTTATTAAGATTTTATTTATAAAATAACAAGGGCTTTTCTAATAAGCCCTTTAAGTATGTGTACTAATTAAAAAATAATGGCGTATAAGTAAGTAGTAATAAGACCCTAATGCCCATGCAAGGGTAACTGAAAGAAAACAGGTGGGTTTTAATCAGTAAATATCAGTCACTCGTCGTTCCGCACAGAACGAAAGGAGGTTTTAATATTTTATGATCCCCGCAAGACGAAGTGTTGGAAGGCTTCCTACTAGGTGGACCGATGACCTGGTGAATCCGATGGATTCGGGACGCACAGGACCGTTTGTTGTAGCGACACTTGGGGGAGGCTTATGTCCAGCAGTGGACGTCTACCGGGCGGAATGATGATGTTGACTCCCCACAAAAAAGGAGCAGGTTTGTCGCAAGTGAAACAGCTAATAGAAATCCTTCTAAACACAAGCGCTAATAATGTTACCATGTGCAAAAAAAAACCATTTTTATTCTTATTATTCTCAAGTGGCCAGCTCTGTTTACCATCACCTTTTGCTCGTATCTGTCAGATATCAGATTATTGGCAACACTCGTAGATTGAATAACAACTGTGCTGCTATTTTTGGCTTGGATACTTAGCCCTTTAAGCCATCGTATGGGCACAGCAGGGTCGAAGCCAACAGGGGCTACAGGTTCGCTTCTGAAAAGAAATCCCGGAGCCCAGGAATGCAAGGCAACGAAGGAACATAGGAGTGGTGTGTTTTAGTCTGTAAAAGTCTGACACGCCCTCGCGCTCCGTTCAAGATCGGGAGATGTCATTGGATGATTTCCCACCTAGTAAAAAGTCTTTTAAGCCATTTCTCTGTATGAATAGTTTATTAGCTTACCATTGGAATATGGATGTACGTACATATTCTAATGTTTTTGTTTTATTTGGCAGCAAATACACCGTTAGATTTTAATCGTTTTAATCCCGTGAAGGGTCGATCCGGTACATGAAAGATAAAATTAAAAAATAAAGTACTTACCTTTATTTCAAAACTCGTATTAATTTACGCATATACGAAATTAGGCCTGTAGGTAGTTTGTACGCAACGCCTATTACTACATACAGGTCATTGAACTAACTCAGCTGACGTTTTCTTTAAGAAATTAATTTCGTACTTGCGTAAATTAAATTTTATCTTTAAAAATCGATAGTGTTTCATGTACCGGATCGACCCTCCACGGGATTAAAACGATTAAAATTTAGCGGTTTATATCAAGTCAACCTTCTCGGCAAACTTTGCCAACACTACAATAAAATTCTCAGCTCCATCTCACCGAGATGGCGCCTGTTTCAATGATTCCACATATTGTCCAGTTGCGCACACACTTGAGGTACCTACAAAACGACACCAATTTTGCGTCAATAAAACATAATCAGCATTTTAATGTTCTCAATGCCTCTTCTCTAGGGGAGGGAATGGGCCGTAATCCACCACGCGGGCCCACTGCGGGTTGGTGAATGTCACACGTCTTCGAATTTTGATTCTAGGACATGCCGGTTCCCTCATGATGTTTTCCTTCACCGTTTTGAGAGCAGTGGTGATGAAACAAAACACAAAGTAATGCGCCTGGCTGGGTTTGAACCGTGACCTACAACTCGTAAGTCGGGGCCGTTACCAGTCGGCCGCCACTACTCAAACTCACTATAATTATATCCACTACCAATCAATTTGCGAATAATTAAAAATAACCGCTAAACTTCACTCGAAGAATTCCCGCCAAAAGCTCATAACACCGGGTGTACCTAATATACGTCATCCATATAGTACCTATAATTGCTAATGTCATAATAAAAAGTATTTTTTTAGAACAAAAATCTAGTACAGTGTCATTGGTATTTGGGACAGTATTCTTTGAAAGAATAAAAGTATAGTCTGTCTAAAAAGTCAAACGACTTGGGTAATTATTAGGGTAAAATAAAATCTGATGTTGTCAACACTAGCTTAATAATCAAGGTGGATTAAGAGGTCTTGATCATTGTTTACTAAAAAAAGAACCTTATAAAAAGGATCGAATGGATGTAAGTATTTTTTATAATGATTTAGGGGACTTACGGTACGGTGACCTTGGTCACCAACATAGCCTGGTTGATCTGGTCTTGGTAGGTATTGAAAAAAACCTACTCAAAAGAAGTCTACAAAATGCCTATTCAACGTACTTCAAGACCAAGAACGTTTACATTTAAAATAAATAAATAAAAGCTATACATGGAACATCAAAGATACCGTAAAATATATAAAGAAATATCGTTAAAAAGCTAACGATCGCTTCGGTAAAGTTGTAAAAAAATATATTTTGATGGCTACATCCGTGATGCTAATAAAAACATACATAAAAAATATGTTTACATTTTTTAAATAATATAAACTAGTGCTTGACTGCGATCCCACCTCATGGTAAGCGGTGATGCAATCGTTGATGGTAAGGCGCACTAGTTTATTAAGGCTTATAGGTAATCCCTTAAACATTCGGCCGAAATTAAATGGACACAACATTCGCAATCACCTAGGTGGCAGCACAAGTATCCGTGCATTTAATTGCAGCCAGCTACGCCCGCATAGAGCCCCGCTGACCTTTAAATCCATTTTCTTTGCGAAATATTGATTGATTTACATATGCTAAATTCACTTTGAAGAATATTTACCTACCAATTTTTATGTATAAAAATGTTTCTAAAGATCCAAGCCGTGTCGAAGGAGTAGGGAAAAGTTACGAAATTACTAAATATTTTTGATAGACAAAAGCACTAATTGCACGAAAAAATCAACGGTTCGGGCGCTTGGGCCTTAAGACCCCGTCATCCTAGTCTATTCAATCTAGCCTTGAAGACACCTAAGTTATAATTGGATAGGAAGACCGCAGCAGGCAAATTGTTCCAGTCCATCGATGGCGGTATAGGTATAAACGACCAGACAACCAGGTTACTTAGCTCCGTTATTTTATAGTTACCGAATTTTTATATCTATACTCTGTCAGTGGCTTAGCCCTCGTGAAGTTAGATTTCTATACAAAGTTCAAAGTCTTAAGCAGCGACACCGACGCCGCGTTGCTGGCCTGTCGGTTTTCTATCGTTTACATTTCGGGGAGTGTGCATTGGAATTGCACAATTTAATTCTACCAAGTCCGTTTCATCACAGGATTACTTGACGTAGGGCGTTGCACCACTGGTACATGGTGGACCTCCCACTCATACGTACAAAGTATTTTGGGAATACATTCATAATGCCTACAGCTACCTTGGGACAGGTAACAGGTCCCTCGCCGGAGTCCGAGTTTCCTGATAGCTACAACCCGGCAATCTTTAAGTGGAGAGTGCGTAGGTTTCTTTTAGGTAAGCGCATTCCATCGTCAACCGCATCGTCGCTTTCCGTAAGATAGCGGTCAAGCGTGAACCTATCAACAATAATAAAAAAAGCTAGAGTGGAATTCCCTGCCGGATTCTGTGTTTCCTGATAGTTACAACTAAGGGTCTTTAAGTCAAGAGTGAAAAGGTTACTTCTAGGCAAGCGTGCTCCATCGTCGGCCACATCATCGCTTACCATCAGGTTAGATGGTGGTCAAACACACAAGCCTATAAATAATAATAAAAAAGGACACTGAAAATGAAAAGAAAAAGGTAATACCTACGTAAATTGTCATATTGGAATTTGGAAGTGACTTTAAAAATCCTTCAAATTCAGAAAACTGATATGCATACTATCTATTTCTTGGCACATATACAAATCTTAAAATAATAAAAACGTAAAGCAGACAGACAAATGGAATGTTACTGAGAAAACCAATCCAAAAAGTGCACTTTCAATCCGGTAGAATAAATATCTTGGAGAATAAAGCAATCGGGGGATTGACAGACGTTTTACATAAACTACTGAAAATAACATACCTACTACTGTAATCTGTATAAAAAGTTAAACGACATGTGAATTTTGTATAATAATACTTAATCATTTCAAAAATACTTAATATTCGATACTTTTTATAAGGTTCTTCTATTAGTAAACAATGATCAAGATCTCTTAATCAACCTTGATTATTGAACCAGTGTTGACTACATCAGATTTCATTTTACCTTAATAATTACCCAAGTCGTTTGACTTTTTACATAGACTCTAGATCCTCCTAACGGTAACCTGCGTAAAAGTAGAAATTTGGGATTAGGCGCACAATGCCACATTTGCAAAATGACACCTTGGGTTTTCGTAAAATGGTATATTCTTAAAACGACATAATTTTATCATCATCATCATCATCATATCAGCCGAAAGACGTCCACTGTTGGACATAGGCCTCCCCCAAGCGTCGCCACAACAACCGGTCCTGTGCATCTCGCATCCCTCGGTTTCCCGCGACCTTGACCAGGTCATCGGTCCACCTTGTTGGAGACCGTCCAACGCTGCGTCTTCCGGTAAGTGGTCGCCACTCCAGAACCGTTCGTCCCCATCGACCATCTGTTCTGCGTGCAATGTGCCCTGCCCATTGTCACTTAAGTTTGGCGATTCTTCGAGCTACGTCGGTAACCTTGGTTCTTAGTTGGTTCTTAGTTTTCTGGGTTTTATTATCACAATGCCATTTTCGCAAAATAACTTTTCGCAAATTGCTGTTTTCGCTTAATATCCAAAATGTCACATGGGCATATCTAATATCTTTTTTAAAATCTGTCGTTTCGAAAATGTGTCATTTTGCTAATGTGAATACATACATGACACAGTACAATTCACAATATCCACTATGAATCAATATACTAATACAAAAAACTATACTGGAAAAAAAAACAATACTGGAACAATAAACCCGTCAATAACAAAATAATTTCCCGCGTAAACTGCGCCACAGATTATAAAATCCACAACTGTCAAACGTCATGCTGCCAAAGCCATTAGACCTCTTAACATATGAAAATTGAATTAACATGCAATCTCTTTGGTTTTGTGGCATTCAGCCAAAAAGGCGCGCGTAGTATTTAGTTTTGATAATAAAAATATCTGGACTCGAACATGCGTAGCTATGAGAATTTTAAGCGGTTCATGTGTTTTTATTTTCTTTTCTGTTTGTACCTAGTGCGAAAAATAGTTTCTTTTTTTTTTTTTTGCTAGCTAGCAGTTTTGTCCGCGTGATAGTAGGAAAGGAACAATTCCAAAGGAATATTTTCCCGGGGTAAAAAGTATCTTACGTGATGTTCTAAAACATGAAACTTAATATTTAAATACTAGCTTTTGCACGCGGCTTCGCCCGCGAACATAAAATATAGCTTCTGTCACTCAGGAATAGAGCAGCTTTGTATAGATGAAAAATTTTTAGCAATCGAACCAGTACTGCCAGAGATTACCTCCTACAAACAAAAAAACGAACTTTACCTCTTTATAATATTAGTGTAAAAACTCATGCATTCCACTTCCTTCGTGGACACATCTTTCACAATATTCAAGCTGCTTTTTTGTGGAATGCGTTACCCATAGAAGTGAAGAGTGCTCAAATGTTACCAGCAATTAAAAAAATGGTGAAAGAGTATTACCTTTCACTTTGATTTTTCTTCTCCTGACTCAATTATATATTTCGTTTTTATTTGTACTTAGATTATTTGGTATTATATTGGTTGATAAAAAAGGGAGTTAGTGATAGTTTGACGGGTGACAGGACAAAATGGAAGAAAAAAACGTGTTGCGCCGACCACAAATAACACGGGATAAGGGCAGTGGTATTATATGTATGTACAATTAATTACCGGCACGGATCTTGAGCGCTGGCTTCATGTTGCGCAGAAGTCACTCTTGATTCGTTTCCTGCGCTTACTACATGTATCTAACAACGACGACGATTGGCTCGCCAATGTATGGAATGCGCAAAGCGATCCCCACTCTGACACCGAGCGCTTAAGATCCGTGGCGGTGATTGTATTTTGTATTATTATGTCTTATTAGTATTAAAATAGAAGAAAAAAGTCTTGCAATTTAGTTAGGTCAGAAAATCGACTACCTGTGTAGACTTATTCCTCTCAATACAGTGAACTAAATGTGTGATACAAAGATAGCCCTGTCATAACGACTCACACCACGATGGAGACGTAAATATTACCACAAGTCCGCTCAGATGTTTGGACTTTGTTGCTATACGTGCGGGTAAAATGGTTTGGTTTTCAGACGCTCGTGATTAATAGAATGATACGGAGTTTAAGTTAAGGCGTATAGTCCCTTGAACCATCTGGCCAAAATTATGTGGACGCACCTCTCGCACCCGCCTAGGCGGCAGTACGCAAATCTGTGCATTTATTTGCGGCCAGCAGCGCCAGGAATGCGCTTTAAATCCATTTTCTTTACGAAACATTGATTGATTTACTTAAGCAATGTTCACTTTGAAGAATATTTAACCACTAATTTTTATTTATGTGTAAAAATGTTTCTAAAGATCCAAGCCGTTTCGAAGGAGTAGGGAAAAGTTGCGAAAAGTTGCGAAATTGCTAAATATTTTTTTACACAAAAGTATTAATAGCACGAAAAAAACAAATGTTGATACTGCTGTTTATGAATCTATGATAAACATATATTTTTTTCAAACCTATTAACCTGGCCGTTACCGAGGAGTAGGCTTCAGAAAGTCACTGTTTTAGGGCGCTTGGGCCTTAAGCTATTTTTCTTTTTATTTCGTCAGAAAATCATCAAATAATTTTTACTGCAGTGACAGACTTTTACCAATTAATGGAGCTGAAGGTGGTGTGAGAGCTTTACGGATTAAAAATTTAAAACCCACCCCCAGCAGTGGACGTCTTCCGAAGTGATGATGATGTTGAAAAATATTAAAGTTAAAATAGTTTCTTCGCAGGTGTAGGCTGAATGATTTCCGGCCACCGTAGGCGCTGGCTTGCGGACACTGAGCAATGGGTAGATCGCTGTCCGGCCGTCCGGTAACTGTCCAGACCAAGCCCAAATCATCGACTGCGCGCACTGTTCCCGCGCGCCTCAAAGAGTTGTCAGCAGCAGCAGGGACCCAGCCGGGTCGAAGCCTACTGGGGCCAGGCTTAGTTTCGAAAGACAGCTCGAGCCCCGGTATGAAGGCTAGAAGGAACGGGGTGGGTATTTTAGTCGGTAAGAGTCTGACACTATCTCCCGCTCCGCCCAAGAGCGGGGGTTGTCATTGGATGATTTTACCGACCATAAAAAAGGTGTAGGCTGACAGTATATGAACAGAACCCGTAAGAGTGAAACAAGGAAAAAAACCGGGCAAGTACGAGTCGACTCACGACTTACCTATGAACGAAATACCTATGAGGTTCCGTACAAATTTACCTATGAAAGCAGTTAAATTCCCGAATTGAGTTACAAAGATTTTTCCGAATCGCAAAAAAATATTTTTTTTTTTGTAACGTAACTGCAAAACAGGTATCATATTTCGTTGCCTTGGAGTAGGGTTGCCATCCGTCCGGGTATCCCCGGATCTATCCTAGTTTAAGAGCGTCCGGGGAGCGTCCGGGCGGAGTATCATCCATGAGAGTCGCGCGCTGCGATGCGAATGCCGCGATTAATCGACTCATCGACTCGCTAGATATATTTTTGCAAAGTATTGTTTTTATAATACATTGTGTTTTAATTCAAAAATTAAACAAATTTCCACCAGACAACCTACATAGACATAACTACCTATGTACACAGTTATGTTTAGAATAAAAGTATAATTATTTTATAGTTAATATTTATGTTTGCTACGGCAACATTTTTAAAAGTGATAATTTTGAACTTCAAAATCCGGAGTTTTTACGCTTCTTGTCCCGGTTGCTAGACCTTAAAGATGGTAACCCTACCTTGGAGGCCAATGGAGCTAAGCCATATAGTAAAAAATGTGGCTCAGCTCCATTGGCTTCCAAGCCGACGATTTTTCCTATACTTGTGCTATGAGATTTGCTTCAAGCCTTTCAGGATTCTGGGTCAATGAGAAGTAGGTACTGTATGAATTTTGATTCCCTTGAGAGTATCGAAATATACGTTTTTTAGCCACATAATACAAACACATAGTCGTATTTTTTTTCTCATTTTTTTACAACTTCAAGGGGCTGCAGGTTTGAGAATATGGTTTTTATTTCAGCTCGATAGCTCCACGCATTCCTGAGATAAAGGGTCTTAATAGTCAGACAGACCGTTCCGTTATTTTCTAGAAATGAAGGATACTCACAATTGAATTTGACATAAGCACTGTCATTGATTGTTGACACTACATAAATAAATGTTGCCATAGAAATGAACTTTATTTTAAACTAAATATTGTTTCCGATAGCCCCGACAGTTTTACAGTGCCTTGGCACATCGATTGTAGCCTAAACCAGTGCCGATATAAATCTCCGGCGAGGTTGTTAACATGTGATCGTTACGGGCAATGGCCTAAAAGCCAGAGTGCTAAGACGAATGTTTTTCTTTTGGCAGTTGGATAGAGACAGAGAGAATTCAGAGAGTCAGAGATACAGAAATACAGAGGTACAGAGGTACCGAGATACAAGTATATACAGGGAGACAGAGATACCGTGATGCCGAGATATAGAGAGCTACAGAGAGACAGAGACACCGAGATACAGAGACACAGTTATACAAAGATACAGATATACTGATAGAGGCGATGAGCAATGGGTAGCTCGCCACCCGGCCGTCCGGTAACCGTCCGGTAACCGTACGGTAACCGTCCGGTAACCGTACGGACCGAGCCCTGATCGTCAACGAGTAGGTACGAGTTGCTGTTCTTGTTTCACGCGCGTCTCAAAATGACAATAGCCCTGGATTGTCTTCTGAAAGGGTTACAAGTGGACACAAAAGACACCTTTAGGAACATAGGTCTGGTTTTAATCAACATAAGTCATAAGATCTCGTCATCCGCGTACATCAAAGGACTGGAACAATTAGCCTGCTGCGGTCTTCCCACCCGATTATAATTTAGGTGTCTTCAAGGCTAGAGTGAATAGGCTCTGAATAAACTAATGCGCTTCACCATCAACGATTGCATCACTGCTTACCATCAGGTGGGATCGCAGTCAAGTACTAGTTTATACGATTAATTTATTAAACCCCAAGCGAACAGCGTCCGCTCTCTCATTGGCTTTCTATTGTGTCTCTACTCTCAGAATTCGAAAGGTTAAAAGAAAAATCTCTATAAATATGTAAATCAACATGTTAATTAAAGTACCTAATCAAAAGATGTAACATGTTAAATCCAGTGCCAATAATACTGAACAGTAATGTGTTGTTAATACCGGAATGCCAATATCCGCCATAGTCTTCAGTACGAATGCTGTTAAAGGTGAGCGCACACTTATTTGACCCGTTGAACGATTGAGAAGCTAGCTAAAAAGATTATCGGAGGTATATCATATCATGTACACTTGTCGAGTCATAAATCCAAACTCTTGAGCATCGACGCCAACCTAGCGTCGATGCTGCTGGATGGCTAGTCTGTCAGTACTTTCTATCGTTTACATTTCAGAGCGTGCGCATTGGAATTGCACAATTTAATTCTGCCAATTCCATTCTCACCGGACCAGCAGACGTACGGCATGGCGCCATCGGTACATGGTGAACATACATAGCGTTTTGGGAACACATTCATTGTGTCATTCATGTTTACAGCTAAGGAGTAGTATTCCCTGCCGGAGCCTGTTTCCTGATGGCTACAACCTGGGGAACTTTAAGTCAAGAGTGAATAGGTTACTTCTAGGCAAGCGTGCTCCATCGTCGACCGCATCATCGCTTACCACCAGGTCAAGCGCGAGCCAATCAATAATAAGAAAATAAAGACGTGGCATTCGGGGACTGCCGCGGTAAAGCTATTGCATAGCATTTTTATCAACATAAGCAATTTTAATTATTTATTTAGTTTATTTATGCAGTATTTTTTTTCCTTTGTTTTTTTTTTCTTTGATATTAATTGAAGTTACACTTTCACACATTGAATTGAATTTTGATTGATTGTTCACTCATTTGTTTTCTTATCGGTCACCACGCTCAAAAAACAAATGAGTGGGGGGTGTTAGGTTAATTTCGTTACGGAATTTCTGGATTCGGTCTCCACGCTCAAGGCCCGCGATAGAAGCTATGCAATAGCTTAAAAATCTCTACGTCAACCGAGGTAAGGTTAACAAATTAAGTTTCCTCCACCTCGTCATTAATGCAGGAAGGATTTTTTTTTTTGCTAAATTTCTGATACAGTCATAAAAAAATTCTGCTCTTCAACCTTCTTTCGAATACCGTAATTAGGGACATAATAGAAAGACAATGGGAGAGTGAACGTTGGCTTTCGCTTGGGGTTTGATTAATTAAAATTAATCTCGAGATTTGAGGCACATCAGTAATCCAGGAGTTGTCAGCAACAGCAGGGGCCCAGCCGGGTCGAAGCCTACTGGTGCCAGGGTTATCCGAAAGGGCGCTCGAGCCCCGGTATGAAGGCTTGAAGGAACGGGATGGGTTTTTTAGTCAGTAAGAGTCTGACACTATCTCCCGCTCAGCCCATGAGCGGGGGTTGGCATGGATGATTTTTCCTATCGAAAAAAAAAAGAAGGCACATCAGTAAAGTACTTAAATAACTCTATCTAACTCCAACCTCTGGTTATAATGTTCGACTCGTATAAGTGTGCGTTAACCCTTTAGAAATAATACTTTACCTACAGTTTATTTTGGCAACCGCGTTTATATCGGCGGCACACTTCGCGTTGTTTTGTTGTGAAAATGTGAACAGAGATACGTGTTTGGTTTACTTCGCTGGATGAGGAATATCACACTCTGTAGGTAATGTTCAATGTTCAATATCTTTATTGTGGATCACAGGTCTTATATAAATTAAATAGATCGCATACAATAGTCTTTTAAGAATATAGGCAGGTAAGTACAGTAATATCTATCAATATTGTAAAAACAACCACTTTTTAGGGTTCCGTAGCCAAATGGCAAAAAACGGAACCCTTATAGATTCGTCATGTCTGTCTGTCTGTCTGTCTGTCTGTCTGTCTGTCTGTCTGTCCGTCCGTATGTCACAGCCACTTTTTTCCGAAACTATAAGAGCTATACTGTTGAAACTTTGTAAGTAGATGTATTCTGTAAACCGCATTAAGATTTTCATACAAAAATAGAAAAAAAGCAATAAATTTTGGGGGTCCCCATACATAGAACTGAAACTAAAAAAAATTTTTTTCATCAAACCCACTCGTGTGGGGTATCTATGGATAGGTCTTCAAAAATGATACTGAGGTTTCTAATATCATTTTTTTCTAAACTGAATAGTTTGAGCGAGAGACACTTCCAAAGTGGTAAAATGTGTGTCCCCCCCCCTCTAACTTCTAAAATAAGAGAATGATAAAACTAAAAAAAATATATGATGTACATTACTATAAAAACTACCAACGAAAATTGGTTTGAACGAAATCTAGTAAGAAGTTTTTTTTTAATGCGTCATAAATCGAAAAAAATACACCATTATTAAAACATCGAGCAAAGTTACAACACATTACAAGGACTTATATATTTTGTTACTTGCTGATACGGAACCCTTCATGGGCGAGTCCGACTCGCACTTGGCCGGTTTTTAAAAGAGTAACCATGGAGTTTCTTGCCGGTTCTTCTCCATAGGAAACGACCTTGACCATGGAGTTTCTTGCACGGTCTTCTCCGTAGAGATCTCCGCTTTGGAACGTGCCATTAATATTCACTGTTTTTTTGACTGACCGACATTTTGACAATTCAAAAGTATAAATGGTCTATTTGAAATAAACCTTTCTGATCCACTGGGCTATCACGACACAAAGACAGAACTTTTATCAAAGGCTTCTAAAACAAAGAACCATTATTTTACTCTGGGAAAGGCCACCTGCATATGCATTTTCTATTCCATGGTCATATAATGATACCGTGGGAAGTAGCAAGTGGCATTTGCTGGCAAGATATTACTTATTCAAGGTGCTGTCACTTAATAACGCCGTAGGGTACTAAGTTGAAAGCAGATTGAATAAAATCGAAGGAAGGCCGAACGCGCGAGGCTATGGCCCTCGCGCCCCAGCCGACTCGGATCCCGATTTCCGGCCAACGTACGGTAGGCGCGGGCTAGCAGACCGCGAGCAATGGTTAGTTTGCCGTCCGACCGTCCGGTAGCCATCCGGACTGAGCCCAAGTCGTTGTCAGCAACTGTAGGGACCCAGAAGGATCGAAGCCTACTGGGGCCACGGGTGATGCGAAAGAGATCTCAGGGCAGGGCAAAGAAGGAACAGGAGTGGGTTTTTAGTCAGTAAAAGTCTGACACTATCTTCCGCTCCGCTTAAGATAATTATCCCACATAAAAAAAGAGTAATATAAGGACTTAGAGGCTTAAAGCACAGATTAAGTAAAAAATACTTTTAGTGCTAACTTATAGTAATTATAAATCAGAAACATTTATTTCAAATAAACCATTTACAGGCACTTTCGAATTGTCAAAATATCGGTCAGTCAAAAACGTGATGCTAAATTGCACGTTCCAAAGCGTAGATCTCTATGGAGAAGAACGTGCAAGGATCTCCACGGACACTCTTGTAATTTAAATCATGTTAAGAGTTACAAAAATCTTGGTTACATATTTCTTGTCACTTCTATATTATGTAAGCACAATGTAAATAAAATAGTGGCATAGTAGATGGAAAAAGGTCTCGCGGGCGCAGCTCAACACGTAGGTCCGACCAGCAGGCTTACTCTTGAGTTCAATTCCGATCGGTCGACATTGAGATTGTGACGTTTCGTACCCTTGAATTCAATGCTAGCGCCAAATTGGTTCAAAATTGCATGACCATTTTGAGAACTAAGTGAAATCGTATATGTTGACAATATTGTTTTCAAGAGTACCAAATCACGTAACGTCAAAATTGACATTGCAATCGGATTGACTTTAGATTGAAATTGAAATTAATTTGGAGAATAAGACTGCTGACGCACCGCTTTTGACTCCAAGGTATGCAAGGCCCTTCACACCGCCCCAGAGACAGGAACCGATGGAAGAACATCATAAAAATGAAATTGATGAAGCAGGGAGGTCACAACTAGTGTTGCCAGGCGTCCCGATTTGCGCGGACATCCCGATTTTTAGGGGTCTTGGGACACGTCCCGATTTGCACCTGATCGAGACGCTAAATGTCCCGATAAATGAAAAGATACTTATATAAAAAAGAGACAACTGACAATATATGTCTCACGGCGGCGCCAATAAATTAATTCTTCTAAAAATAAACCTGAATCACAAGAGTTTTAAATTACTTTCCGCTTTTATCAATAATGAGGGTAGCTAGAATTCCTCTAGTGGTTTCTTCGTAAAATATAGATTCAAATCTCAGACTCTCAAGGTGAGATCGTCATGCATTTTTAACGTCAGCTAGTACCTCGGCAGCAGCAGACTATTATTCAGGTTGGTCCCTGGTGTAAAAGAAAATCAGAATGTATCGTTGTTTTAAAGAAAGCTAGGTAGGTATCGAAGCTGCGGATTCGATTTTTCGCCTAAGGCCTCGTTGCATGGTGCGTTACGGCTCGTTCGCAACCTTGCCGCTGTGAGCTGAGCTAAGCGCGGAGCGGCGAGCGGTAATGTCAAAAGTATGAAAATGTTTGAAACACGCCACTAGATGCCGCTCATAGCACCGTGCGCCCGCTTACTGAAGCACCCTGCTCGGCCACTAATAAAAAAAAAAAGAAAATAGAATAAAACGTGCTTACTGACGGGAGCGTTATAGAAAATTGAAACTATAGAATCTTGGAGCAGTGAATTTTGTTTGTTTGATGAATTTTTAATTATACTAAACTTATATTTCTCTAATATATGATTTGGTCGCCCAAATTGTCTTTTAATTATCTTACAGATGGTGTAAAAAGTAGAGTATGCAACACGGGGATAAAGCTGTCTTTGTCTTGGGTGGCTTGAATTCCTCGCTTCACTCAGGTTTCTTTATTAACATATATAGATCCCTCACTGACGTTCGGGATTAAAATCGGCAACCTTCGTTTCGTTCGGAATTCAATATGCCGCCTTCTACTTAAAGACACTGCTTTATCCCCTAGTCACATAATCTACTACTTTTGCTTCTTTTTTAGGGTTCCGTAGCCAAATGGCAAAAAACGGAACCCTTATAGATTCGTCATGTCTGTCTGTTAGTCTGTCCGTGTAGCCATTTTTTTCCGAAACTATAAGAGCTATACTGTTGAAACTTAGTAAGTAGATGTATGTGTGTTTCACACAAAAATAGAAAAAAAGCAATAAATTTTGGGCGTCCCCATACTTAGAACTGAACTCAAAATTTTTTTTTTCATCAAACCAATACGTGTGGGGTTGTATCTATGGATAAATCTTCAAAAATGATGTTGAGGTTTCCAATTTTATGTTTTTTTCTAATTTGTATAGTTTACGCGAGAGACACTTCCAAAGTGGTAAAATGTGTCCCCCCCCCCTGTAACTTCTAAAATAAGAGAATGACAAAACTAAAAAAAAATATATGATGTAGGTACATTACCATGCAAACTACCAACGAAAATTGGTTTGAATGAGATCTAATAAGTATCATATATCAGGATGGCAACAAGCCGATTTTCTTTTAAGGTGAAGGCACGTGAGCATATTCGCAAGATGTTGGTAGAATCATCACCGCGCTAATGTGTTGGATTAGTTTTTTCACTACAGTATTGTTTATTTATATGTATGTATCTAAGTATGTATTTAATATTGTATATATTTGTTTCTCTTCTGTTTTGCCTATATATTCAGTTGCACCTGCCATGTTATGTTTCTGCACCACCCTAAGGTCGACTGGCAGATAATGCCTAAGGCATTAAGTCCGCCTTTGTACAGTTTTTTTGTGTATAAAGGTTTAAATGAATAAATAAGTAGTTTTTTTTTAATACCTACGTCATAAATCTAAAAAATATTTTTTTATTAAAACATCGATCAAAGTTACAACGAACTACAAGAACTTTTATAAAAATGTTACTTGCTGCTACGGAACCCTCTATGGGCGAGTCCGAATCGCACTTGGCCAGTTTTTTTATTTTTGTTTCGTGTTACCTAAATATTGTGTTTATACCTATGCCTTGTCCTTTACCAAATAAATTATTTTTCTTTCTTTCTTTCTTTAGATAAGTAAAACGGATAAGTTGCTAAAATTCGATATTTTTAGGTTGGCACCTACGGTAAAGCAGGCATCTTCCTGTCATTATCAAAACGGCTACTTAAATATGAGATGACGTTAAGCGTCAGTTAATAACGCACAAACTTCATAACTGCACCCTAGGGACATACAGACCCATTCAGTCAATTACGGAGAGACTTGCACTTCGCTCGTAACTTCGTTCACGACTGTTTTCAGTCCGTGGTAAAACCTGGGGCCCCAAGTCTGTTATTTAAGGAAGTTTAGAAAGTGGCGCCAGTAACTGAAAAAAGTACTTATGCCCTGGGCCTCAAGTCTGCTATTACAATAGTGTCAGAATGGTCTAGCATTGATTTCATAATTGTTGATTTTGACAAGTTTTGGTAATCTACTAATGTAATGGCGTCATTATGACTTTCCGGTGGTCAACCACTGACTGACACTCCATTGAAAGAAATAGCATACAATGGTAATCTCGTACATAATGACAAATGAATCTGACGTATGCAGTAATCTGCAAAAATTTTGACAGTTCCTTTGATCAGTGACCTAACCTTACGACATCACTGCTCAAGTAGTGCTTTCAAAAAGCTCGATATTGTCATTCTACCACAATTCTATTACAAGACCACTGACCGATCAATGATCGATCATTATGAATTAGAAGATTACAAGCTTTTAGCACAATGACAATGGAATCGTGTTGAAATGATGAATTTATAAAAATAGTAGACTTATCACTTAGGCCCCTGATCACATGTACCGAGTAAACGAGTGAGACAGTGTTCTCGGCCGAAAACTCGGTACGTATAAACAAAGCGCCGAGTGCTTGGCCGACTACTTACCTCTACAACTCGCTTATAGTCTGTCTAAAAAGTCAAACGACTTGGGAATTTTGCTTAATACTCAATCATTTAAAAAATATATTCGATACTTTTTATAAGGTTCTTCTATTAGTAAACAATGATCAAGATCTCTTAATCCACCTTGATTATTGAACTAGTGTTGACTACATCAGATTTAAAAGAAGTAAACGTGTTGCGCCGACCCCAAGTAATATGGGATAAGGGCAGAAAGAAGAAGAAGAAGAAGAAGTTGACTACATCAGATTTCATTTTGCACAAATGATTACCCAAGTCGTTTGACGTTTTAGACAGACTCTACACCACTGTCTCAGCCGAGCAACATTTTACTGTCTCGCCTTTTTACTCGGTACGTGTGATCAAGGCATTAAGTCTGCGGTCCCTTAAAAAAAATTAAACTTCTGAGTTAACGAAAAAAAAAAAATACAGCGGTTAATGTCGCAAAAAAACGTATCTATATTTCGAAACTGATAAGGGAATCAAAATTCATAGAGTTCTTTGAAGGGAACTGAATGATAAGACATACGCGCCAATATCAGTGAGACACAAACTTATACCTAGATATTACTGTGATATCGAAAGGAGATCGCATGAGTTGCTTTTTTATATAACCAACGAACTGGCTTGTAAAATATAATTCGAAGGATTATGCTGTTCTAGAATAGGTTTGAAAGTTAGTAGAAAAAAAGAATCTCTCTCGGAAAATTTTGCAAAGTACTGAAAAAATGGCTCATCTCACATAGTTTTTATTCTTTGACCGAATTTCTCAAAAAAAGGTTCTTGTCAATCCTATCATTACAGAAACGTGTTGTAGATCGTTTTGGTACTGTTTTGGTGTTGCAGGACCCACTGCATTTTTATATTTTTATGTTGTTATTAAGCCAAATTGCGTCTAATTTAAATTGTTGTGTTATATTTTAAAGTCTGTTATTTAATTTTGTGATAGTTTATAAACATAATATTTGTTTAACCTTTCAATTGTGATAATTGCAGACACAATTGAAAGACAATAGGTGCGCGAACGCCGGCGTTCGCTTGGGGTTTAATGAATTAAAATAATTTTAATTCTTAAATTGTATAAAGTTTTTGTTTCTATAATAGAAACAATATTTTAAAAAAATAATATCTTACTGTCCATTAGGTTTAATATTTTTCTTAAAAGGAAATTTCGTGTGAAATACTGTACTTTTGCTTACTATGAGCATCACATAACGTATTTTAATATTTGTATGCCAACTCATGGCAAAATGTGTCTGCACTATTATAATAAGTTACCATCTCCTGTACCGCATTTAATGCAAATAAATGGCTTTGACTTTGACTTTGACTTTTGTTGTTTTTCAGTGTTGAAGTGATTTAAAAAAGAATAGCATGTAATCTTTGAAATAAGTATAAAAATATAAGAGTGCGCCGCCCGAAGTGTTTAATTTCAGAAGAATCCCTATACGAGCCTACCGACAAGCTGAGCTGCGTTACATTACCTACAAATCGTAGATTTGTGGAGAAGAACGTGCAAGAAACTCCATGGACTAAAAATCATGTTGTGTATCTTTAAATCTTTATTCATATAAGTAACTAGCTTTTGGGGCTTTAGGGTGTTGCTGGGGCTACCACGGTTCTGCAGTGCCTCCACCATGTTTGCAGAAGCGCACACTGATGGCTTTCATGCCCTTATTAGGAAGCAATGTGCGTCACTGCTCAGCCGTGTTAGAGCCAGTAGCAATCATATTGTGAACGTGTTTGCGGACAGGTGGGACAGGTGGGACTCTCCACTGCTGCACCACTGGATACGCTTGCACGCTGCACGGTGAGCACTGGGCGGTTCCCCCTCACCGCACAAAATGTGTGTAGTTTTTGTATGTTTTTATTTTGTTTCTTTTTTTTGTATGTGTTTCTTTTTGTTTGTGTATTGTAAACTATGTTTATTTATTTTTGTAATCGTTGTGTGTTGTATTAATACTGTATGTGTTGTTTAAATAGTGTTTTATACCTATGGATGGAAACGTCTGAAATAAACGTTTATTATTATTATTATTTTGCCCTCGCGGCTTCACTCTCGCTCTTCCCTACTATAGCCTACCTTACTCTACTCTACCCAACACTACCCTAATTTTCATTTTTCTCATAAGAACCTTCTCCTACACACAACAAAAAAAGAATTAGCGAAACCGATTCCGCCGTTCACACGTGACGGCGTGACCAAGGGATTTATTTTCATATATACATACATGTTATACTAACAACATTTTATCCAGTCTGTCTTTTAGATTATTTAAAAATAAGGGACACGTATATTTTCTTTTTTTCGATTAAACAAAAAATTACAAAGATATTATAGCCCATTAAAATTACGTGTGACGTCACTCCGTGCGAAAAAATGCAGCACGGAATCTTTGTCATTTTTTAATTTACAAATAAAAAAATACGTGTTCCTTATTTTTGAATAATCTAAAAGACGGACTAATTACATTTTTTACGGCAACTAGCCTATTGTATCTAATTACTGCAAGAAAAAAAATAATTAATGACAGGTTCTCGCTTGACCGCTATCTCCCCTGATAGAAAGCTACGATGTGCTCGACGATTGAGCAAGCTTACCTAAGAGCAACGTAATCACTCTTGACTTAAAGATCCCCAGAATCTCCCTGCATAGGCTGTGCTAGGTATCTATTCTTCGAAAGAGTAACCATAGCTCTCGCACCCGAAGAAACACAGGTGCGTTTTACTCAGTAGATACCTAAGTTTTAGCTCCAGTACCACCCAGAGCGAGAGACACATTTGATGCTTTCCCACGTCAAACAAGACAAAGATAAACGCTATCTTCCTAGCTAACATTAGTTAGTTGTGAACAATATTTCCAACTGAAGTTAGGAGACGCCACAATGTCTAGCAAAACAGTGAATTCGGTCTATATTAAGACGACGATACCATCAGACCTGTCTTTGTGAGCTGTAAGATGTTTATTTTGATAATATTTTATCGTTTTCTTACTCTTTTATTTATTTTTATGTCTTGTTACGACTTTTCTGGAAAAGAATTTTAGCGCCATTCTTTTTTGTATTCTCTAGTTTTGTCTATGGTCTGAGTATAGGGATACCTACTTTTAAAAAATGATTATCTTATCCCTCCGTACGGTTCCCTTAGGTTTACATTTTTGGTGGCTACGTAAATATGGAATTAACCTTTCAGTTATATTGTTTAGTTAAGTCTATAATACATTAGCTAGACAATCATTGCTAGATATTAGTTTTAGGAAAAAAAAAACAAGCATTTTTCGTAAAAAAAAAAATGTATTTGCAAAACAAACGCAACAGATACAGGTGAGAAAAGATCGTCTTAGAAAAAAAAAACCTAGTGAAAGGACAAAATAACATTCCGCCTCAAAGGCTTTACAATAAAAAAAAAAACAGATATTCATTTATTAATGAATTGGAATTAATTGATTAAAAAAATATATATTTATATCGACAAAAATACTCACATTTAGATTGGCAGGCACACACTTGCAAAACATCACTTATATTTTCGCAAAAAAAAAATCACCAATAGACAATCGAACAGAAAAAAAAAGAAAATCGGGAAAATATCACAACTGACGTCCCTTTTATGTCCCTCTCCAAACGCGTTCGAATTCAGCACAGGAATAAAATAACACAACATACAAAACCATCAAATTCACATTTTTATTTGTAGGTTTTTATTCATACTAAAGATTTTTACTCATTTATTTTTTTTACCGCGATAATTTTTGTGCGTTTTACGGTAAAAATAGCAACAGTACTGCGTTATTCACGTCTATCTCGGCCCGGAACCGGGCGGGTACTGGCTGCCAGGGTTGCCCTACTTCTAAATTATTATCCCCAAGGTGTATCGACTAAATATTTAGCTATGGGGTAAGGTGAGATGGGATATTGACTTTTATTTTGTGTAATTCTGAAGGTTTAAATATGACAGTGCTTTGGTTAGGGTTAGTTTGTTTGGTTGGGTTTGTTTGGTTTGGGGTAAAAGCTAAACAATGTCTTAATGACTTTGTTTTGGGAGGTTTGCATAATTTTGAGATTCGGTTTGGCAGCCGTTGAGGTAAGACGCACAATTTGTCTCTTGTATTATTATAGCGTTAAGGAAATAATTGTAACAACATAATTTAAAGCGTCCATGTTCCTTGCACATTGACGCTTGTTGCAACGAGCAACAAGCGTCACCTTTCTGACTGACTAACTTCTTGACAATTCAAACGATTGAGTACTCTCACTGAAGTGAGCAGTTATATTGCAAGATTATTTCTATATATAGATTATGTCTAGGTAGCTGTTCGCGGCTTTGTCCGGATGACAGTAGAATATTATCCCAAGGTAATATACTACTGTGATAAACAAGTACCCTATGTGCTATTCCAGACAATTGGTATAACAGTCTACTAAGAATCATCGAAATCTGTTCAAAACGTGAAGACGTAAGATAAATACACACAAAATTCTAAATTATCATCTGTTGATAGGTTGGTTTGTACCTTTTCTTTAAATTGATATAGTGTTTGACTGCGATCTCACTTAATGGTAAGCAGTGATGTAATCGCCTCACCATCAAGTGAGGCGCACTAGTTTATTGCCTATTATATATAGAGAATTATATAGAGCCTATTCACTCTATGTATAAATCTAAAACCGAGACACACGTATTTTACTTACCATTTTTTTCTTAGATAATAGTATGGCCAAATAGGCATTGCATGTCTTTTCTTTACGTAACACCACTTAGATTTTCAAGCGATTTAATTACAAGACAGTATTGTAGTTCAATTAACGATTACCATTTCGTAAACGTCCGAGTTCCAAATTCAAAATACCAATTTAAAAACTCCCTATAGTCAGGGAAAAATCTTAGATATAGCAACACTGCGGCAACTCCGCGCCGCCATTAACGTTATCGATGTCCCACAGATTATAGCTCTGCTCGGGGATGTCGCTACGTTTTGTTATTACTCACGAAATCGCATTTTGAATGAAAAACGTCTGCTTGGTCATTTTGATTGGAGGTATAACTTTATGGCCATTTTTATGGAACTTTTTTTTTATTTTTGTTAGGCTCAAGCTTGACGTCTATCTTTTCTGATGGAAAGTGACGATGTATGTGGTCGAAGAAGGAGCACGCTTGCCTAGTAGTAACGTATTTACTATGACTATATTAGTTACTTTTTTTATTATTAACAGGCTAGCTTTTGATCACTATCTCACCTGATGGTAAGCGATGATGTGGCCGACGATGGAACACGCTTATCTAGGAGTAACCGATTCACTCTTGACGTACAAAACCCCTAATACAATGCGTTCCAAATGAGAATAGGATCGCCCACCATGTTGTGACGTAACGATTTACTGTCAAATCGAGGAAAGAAATTTTTAAACATTAATTAATTTACGAAAAATTTAATTTATTTATGAACTGTGAACGAAAAAAGTTTAATCAGAATCAAGGTCTTTAATTTCTAAGTTCTTCATTTTTGCCAAAATTTCTTCGACAGTACGAAGAGACGTCAAAACATAAGAATCGGTCCTATTCTCATTTGGTACTTCTAGGCAAGCGTACCTAAAGATCCCCGGTTGTAACTAGGTAACAGGAAACGCAGATTCCGGCAGAGAATTTCACTCTTTTGCTGTACGCACAATGATTGTGTTCAAAAGTGTGTTTTACTCATTCTATTAATAACAGCTCTATTTTCCCTGCATACTGGCAAGTGTTTCTTATAAGATTCAACATAAATTAGCAGATGACGAGGTAGTAATGATGATAACAAGCCTGCAATCTTTTCTAGCTCAGCTGCCATGAGGCCTGTTGACTTTGATTTTTTGTAGTACACTAGCTTTTGCCCGCAGCTTCGCCCGCATACATAAAATATAGCCTATGTCACTCAAGAATAAAGCAGCTTTCTATCGGTGAAAAAATTTTAACAATCGAACCAGTACTTCCAGAGATTACCTCCTACAAAAAAACATACTATAACTCTTTATTATATTAGTGTAGATTTCATTTCGGAGTCCATTCCGTTGTTTTTTTTTCTCTGAAAAGGCCTAGCCTTAAAATAATAAAAAAAGTAATAACTGCAATACACAAAGTTATAATAACTATGTTACCTATCAAATAATACCTAAAAAGGTTCTAGAAAACAAACTCTTTACAAATTAAATACAAAAATAGAATTTATTAAAAATAATATTTATAAGGAATGTGGCACTCGATCTCATTCAGTTGGATCACGATTTTTCGTCCTGGGAAAAAATAAATCATGATTGTAATACCAACCCAACAAAACAATTGGCGCCCAGCACGGGGCCATTTTTATTTGAAATATAATAATTATATTTTCTATGAATATTATAATAATAGTAATACGTTTATTTACATTTACTAAGCATATTCATTTATAAATGTGTGTGATTTTGATGCAATTTTCTGACTTAAAATAAAATTAAGGTGGAATAATTAATCATTATTGGCGCCCACCATGGGACCAATTTTACTTGGAAAATAATTGTTTTCTAGAAACATATAAATAATATTATTATGTTTATTTACAAATGTATAAATTAAAGCGTATATTTATAAATGTGTAAGTATACAACACTAATAAATGAATTAAATTTTGATGCAATTTTCTGACACAAAAAAATATATTTAAAGGTAGGTTTTCCACATGCAAATAAAAAGTCTTCATTTACATTAATACTTATATTTGACAAGGTGGTAGGAAAAATAGTAACATTATCATAAAATTATTATTATAATACCATTACGACAACCCCCGTTGGCAAAGTCGCGAAGATATAATTATTATAGGATTAAAATTACATTAAGTATATTACAATTTTTTTTATTTCTAGCAATGGCCTAAGGGTAATCCCTATACATCCTTAAATTTTAATCGTTTTAATCCTGTGGAGGGACGATCCGGTACATGAAACACTATCGATTTCTAAAGATAAAATTAAAAAAATAAAGTACCTCTTTTTCAAAACTCGTATTAATTTACGCATTTACGAAATTAATTTCTTTAAGAAAACGTCAGCTGAACGAGTTCAATGACCTGTAGTTGATAGTCGGCGTTGCATACAAACTACCTACAGGTCATTGAACTCGCTCAGCTGACGTTTGGATCGACCCTCCACGGGATTAACACGATTAAAATTTAGCGGTGTATAATATTGAGACTACAGTAGATATTTGTAACGACAGAAAATATCAGTCCGAATTCTCAAACGCCACTCAAATACTCCGTAAATTTAAGAATCAGTTATCATCACCGATATGCAACGCGACGCAGCGAGAAGAGCGACTCAAAATATAGTGTTATCTTGAAAAACACTAGCAACCTCTCAGGACTATGTCACTGACATTATAAACGACAACTTTTGTTCTATGACTTGTAAAAAGGTGAGAAATCATATCTTAGTTCGTCAGAATTTAATACAAAAATAAAAATATTTAAATTGAACGCTCTAAATATTACAAAGTCTATGTGAAGCAAGCGATAGTACAGTAGCGGAGGAGAGCGGGGATCGGGCGGCGGGGTGCTTGATGCGCTTACGTCGCGTCATACAGGCGTAGGTAGGTAAAACAAAATACAGTTGAAATGTGTTAGATAGAACAACGAAATCTTGAAAGTTTGTTTTTGGAATTATGTTTTGTAAAAAGTTATAAGAACAAAAGTTGCTGTTTATGTTGTTAGTAATACAGTCCCGTAAGTTTGTTAGTGTTTTACAAATAACCCTGAATAACTTTATTTACCATACAAAAAGATAAACATTTCATTGTGATAATTCAGAATTCGTTGCACCACTAAGAGCTGCGCCGCGATGCATCTCGATCTGTAGCCCGATTCACGTAATGAAAACGGTAACGATATCGTAGCGATTTAGTCGTTTAGACCATTTCCGTATTCACATCCATCAATCGAGTTTGACACCGATTTTAAAGTAATTTAAAGTTCGTCGATTTTAAAAAAAAATCTGTGTTACATTATCCTGGTAGAATACTTATTAATGTAACTGGAAATAAGTCGATAGATCGTGAATACCGCTTTTGGATAGGACTTCGATCGAACGACTATAAAATTTCAACGATATTTGGCTTGTTTGATTTTACGTGAATCAGGCTACTGAAACGTGTATATATCTTTTTGTGTATGAATAATGTTGCCACTTTCACAACACACAGTAAACACCAGTTTTCAAATTAAAAATCACGTGTCCAACTGCGTTTGAGAAAGTTTTCATGCTAAAGTATACTCCAATCACGTTAAGATTACACATCCAAACCAGCCTTTTTTACTATCCGTTTAATCGATTTTAACCTCTATTCTGTAGACATAAGGATGGCATTAAAAGCAAAAAAGTGGTTACAATACCAACTATTTACTGCAGCCGCCATTTGTCATGCCACCAACGTAATAAAAGTCAAAATCGGTTGAACGGACAGTAATGAAAGGCTTGTTAAAATGTCTAATAACGTTAGTGAATGGAGTATAGACTTTGACAAGTTCTCAATTTAGAAACTAAGTGAAATACTTTTAAAAATTACTTTTGATAGTTCCGTTTGAGAATTTGTGATTAAAAATTTATAATAATTCGATTCAGATTCTTGTACTTTCTATAAAATAATTGAGTTTTTTTTTCCATTTATATCAGATTTGTAATGACTTACCGTCTTTTGGCTATTCATGATTGCAAATATTTAATCTGGTGTCAACTGTCAACCATAAACAATGGCTTACTTAGGATTTGACAGCTGAAAGCCTCAACAGATTTTTTTAAACCAAAAACAACTTTCAATTTTATTTTTAAACAATACAAAAGTCATTTAATTTAAATAATTCGTTTACATTTAACATAAAAATATTCATAATTATTTTTAGAATTACTTCGAGAGGTTTCTAGTAGACAGTTGGGGACAAAACATGCCACGTTTCTGAGGACTTTTTTAATATTCATATATTAATTTTGTTTTGGTAAATTTGCTCTAACGTAGCCATACTGTCACTAGATGGCGCTTAAATATTTTTTTTTGTGTTTTTTAAGTTTTGCTATAATCGAACATCTTTTTTTTTATAATGGATAGGCTCGCGTTTGACCACAATCTCACCTGATTGTAAGCGATGATGTGACCGACGATGGAGCACGCTTGCCTAGAAGCAATCTGTTCACTCTTGACTTAAAGACCCCTAGGTTATAGCTATCAGGAAACACAGACTCCGGCAGGGAATTCCATTCCTTAGCTATACGCATAATGAATGTACTCCCAAAACGCTTTGTATGTATAGGTGGGATCATCTTTTTAATATGTGTGACAAAATGGAAGAAATACACCTCCGTCACATTATTGCCGCAGAGAGCAGTATCTAGACTCATAATATTAAGTTTTAATGCACTAACGACGTTATCTGTCATGCGACTTCTCCGCAGGTAATGTCACTGTCATATATTTTCTACTTAGCGCTTGGCGGGAACGCTATCAGGAAAGTCATTTGTCTACGGGCTATAGCGGGCCACACGTCTGAGCTGGTCGCGCCACCAAATTGGTTGCGCAACCAAACGGACACCAGCTGAGTAACTCTCTATAGAGCTGAGATTTTGTTGGTAGCGGCGACTGGTCGCGCCGCCATGGTGTCTCGGTGAAATATAGGTAGCCCTAAGCCTATTAAGCAGTAACCTAACAACCACGGGAGATTGCTAATGTAATGAAAGTGGAAACAATACATTTAAACAAATGCAATGTATAAAGTGAAATTTCAATAAATGATAGATTTCGAATATTGATCGATTCCCGATCACAGATAACTTTGTCGGATCATTAGCCATTGATAACGTATCTAAAGCCCTCAGAAACATGGCATAACAAGCTTTAAAAAGAACGGTGTGTGCCTTAACACACGTCAGAAGTGAAAACTTCTTCAAGGCGAGGTAAACAACACATAATCAGAAAGGTTCGGGTAACTTCGGCCGACTCGAGCCGATCTCACCCGAACAAGCATTCATAACATAGCCGAGCGTGTGATCATAAAAGATAGATAGTTACAGAAGTCAATCTACATATAAAGAACGCTTGACCAACGCGCACATAGACACCGCTCACGGACAAGTTATCTCGGAACGGTTGAGCCCAGTACAAGCGCGAGTGCCATCCGCTCGAGAATACGCGTCTGTGAACTTTTTGTGCAAAAATGGAAGAAAAAAAGTTATTCAACATTAACAGGTAAACCGTTTTTTTAAGCTACCAGTAGTGCACTGGAGCGTTAAAATTATCAAAACCTCGGATTTTTTTACTGTGGGTGATAAAAAAAAAAAGATATGACATGTTTACGTTTCAGTATGTATTTACTGCAGCATAAGCTGTATAAACCTTGTGTTTAATTATCTATAAACAGTTAAGATAGAAACTGCTGCCGCCATCGCCACCGTGCCCAGAGCCGCGCGAATCGCGCTTCTAGACGGCAACCCTAGCGCGACCGCCGAGCGTAGGTATGAAAAGTGAAATACATACATGAGATTGACTTTTGTTCCTATTTGTTTTGTGGTTTCAACCGATATCAGTGCTCAGCAAGTTCAAAGAAGTTTCCACTTCAAAAAACCGATCGATATTTCGGCTAACCGGTCGTTAAAGGATTTTTAAGCTGATTCAACAAAAATCGGTTTACAAACATAATTAGATTTACTAAACAGTAAAACCGCATCAAAATCTATCCATCCGTATACACATACATATATTACACAGACATACATCCCAGCCCTGTGTGTGTGGGTTTGATTCTTATGGGGACTTATCACGATTAGTAATTTGACTTATATTTCGTCGTTCTGGTTGTATACAGAGCAGACGTGTCGTTCAAAATTTAACAAATTATAAAAGTTACTTAAAATACTCATTAACCAAATATAATACCCTACACTTTTTGATTACTTCGTTTTACATTTGTAATTAAGTCAAAACTATAACTGTACGCTACCAATAATGTTTGTAAGTTAATTTTTAAGTTTAAGTGAATTGTAAATTCTTCTGGGAAATAAAGATATCTCAAACCTCCTCATTTTTTTATTGTTTGTATCAAATGGTAACTTTAGACGGACTCGCAAAATAAAATTTCATATTCGTTCAATATTTATAAACTAATGTTAGAAAACTTTCAAATCTAGTGCCTTAAAAGTTTTTGGATTGAGTTTCCGTCATTTAGAATCTGGGTTAAGTTGATGTTCCTATATTTTTTTTAATGTTTTATATTTTACAAGTACAAAAAGTGAAGGGATCGCACAAAGTAGTAGATTTTCAGAAGTTTTTATTGGAATAGATTCACACAAAATGTTTTGATTTTAATATATAAATAATAACCACAATATATGCGATTCTCAAATATCTAGAGAAAGATGTGTAATGACGTCATAATCACGTAAGAACGATTGTATGGACATGTATCTCGGATTGGGCGCTCTTTTTTTTGCGGGTGGGGGGAGGGCGGGTCAGACGTTTACTGTTAGTAAGTAAACGCCTGACACGCCTAAACCGTAAACCATTCAACCATTGGTTCCAGTAGACTTCGACCTTGCTAGACCCCTTCAGTTTTGCTGACTTCTCTTTAAGGCGCGCGTGGAGAACTGCGCGCCGAATTGTATTTACGCTTAAAATTTTAATGTTTTTGAGTGTATTCATAAAATACCTATTATAGTAGTATAGGGTGGGTATTTGAGTGTTCTTTTTTGGATAATTATCCAAAGTCTTTAAATTAAAACAAAAAAAAAGATACGTTTTTAATTTTTTTTATTTGCGTGACAGGGTGGCCGACATACACCTCCGTCACATTTTTTTATACTGGCCGATATTCGGTAAAAAAGAACCTCCCACAGACATACACATTGCAATATTAAACTTCAAATACATAACCACTTTTAGAGTCTCTTTTTCCCCGAATCAAAAACTACCCACACACACAAAAAAAAATGGAAAATTAATAATTTACAATAGCAACACTGCACTTCACAGACACTCAGTTTATAGTTCATACACTACTCATATATTATTTATATGTAACATTACATATATGTATGTAGTACGCACTAGTATCATACCATGTTGCGTCCATTGTCACCCGCTATTCTGTCCACGATCTAAGAAAAGATAGAAAAAAGATATATTAATTTATTTCAACTTTATAGACAGCTGTGTGTCGTGATTAGAGTTGCCAGGTGTCCCGATTTGCGAGAAACGTTCCGGTTTTCAGGGATCTGGTGACCCGTCTAACGATCTACCCTTGATCGGGATGCCTATTGTCCCGATTTTTATAGCCTGCACTCTCCCACTGCTCGGCAAAGACCCCCTACTTGTTTTCAGATTCTGAGTTACTTCTCACCAATTCCTAAGGAAGACATCCGAGTCTTTTCACAATCTCCTTCATGGTCGACCTCGACGTCACCTTGCTATTTCACATACACTTTAGTCTTTAGGTAGGTTCTTCAATCAATGAGGGTGTTCGAAAATAAAGTTTATTAAGTGGTAGCACTGAGTCTTCAGGTCTAGGCACCTGTCAAAACGCTTATATTAATGACATTACTGATTCAGACATCAACGTCAACTTCAAATGTTTGACGTGAACGTCAAGTATACGTTTTCAAAGAAAAAAGACCTCACGGCTAAGTGTTGCCAACTGGTGGTATCAATTTTCCTGAACACCCTCATTATTTTGTCAGGAAATACTAATACGTATAGTCTGTCTAAAAAGTCAAATGTCTTGAGATTTTTGTATAATATTTAATCATATAAAAAATGCTATATTATAGGGTTCTTCTATTAGTAAACAATGATCAAGCAAGATCTCTTATTCAACCTTGATTATAGTACTAGCGTTGACTAGATCAGATTTCATTAACACGCTTATATTAGCTACACCTGTATGTTTGTATCCAACGCCTTTGAGCTCGATTTTGACCAACTTTTTGCGATCAGATTTTCTTCAAACCTATCAAAGACTGATGACAATACAATAATCTTTTTTTTCTGTGAAAAATAAAAATATACTTACTTAGTTTAAAAAAACAAAAAAAAAAAAACACAAAAAGCGTGGGATGGCACAAAGCCATATTTTTCATAAATCGAGAATCCCACGTTTTTTGTGTTTTTTTTAGTTTTTTGAAACTAAGTATATTTTTTTTAGGTAGACTCTACATACAAGGTGTAAGGGACAGCCCTCCACAAACTTTAAGGGGTTGCTCAGTAGATGAAACTGAAGAACCTATCACAAATTCTTTTTTCAGGAAATGAAATAAAAATTCGGCCTCTCCATACAAACTGTCCAATCAAGTTTATAATTTTCTATGGTGAGGCGGATTTTTTTTTTCGTTTCCTGAAAAAATTTTTTGTGGAAGTTTGTTCAGTTTCGTCTACTGAGCAAGCCCTTAAAGTTTGTGGAGGGCTGTCCCTTACACCTTGTATATCTCCTAACCTAATTACAATATAATGTTATTTTCGTTTGCTTTATTTTCGTATTTTTGCACCGAAATCAGACCCGCGCCTAACACTACTTATTAAGTGTAAGATGTAGTGGTCGTCTTTCGGCTGAAATGATGAAGATTTGAGTAGGTAAGCTAGTCAGCTTGATGGTACGATGAAGTGAAGTATCAACTTACTCCTCTAATGATCGGTAGACTGAGCAGGGATCCTAGTACTGGCACCATCCTTAGGAAGTTCACGGCTGCCGGCAAGAACCCTCTGTGGACAGAAATATACAACAGAATCAATTAAAATTAGGCTACTTTGGAGCTTACCCCGCTCTCGGGAAGTGCAACTCGCACTTTCCCAGTTTTTTTGTATAGCGGCAAAATAAATACATCATCTGTGATAATATCAACTGTCTAATTATCACGGTTTATGGGATACAGCCAGGTGGCAGACGGGCACAGCAGGGACCCAGCCGGGTCGAAGCCTACTGGGGCCAGGGTTATCCGAAAGGGCGCTCGAGCCCCGGTATGAAGGCTAGAAGGAACGGGGTGGGCCTTTTAGTCAGTAAGAGTCTGACACTATCTCCCACTCGGCCCAAGAGCGGGGGATGTCAATGCATGATTTTTTCCCACGATAAAAAAAAAAGGTGACAGACGGGCAGACAGACAGACAAACGGATAGCAGAGTCTAAGTAAAAAGGCCTTGTGTGGCATGGCCTCCTTGGCCTGCTTGCAACGTGGTGTCGAGGACCACCAGCTTTGCTTGTACATATGTGTGTGGCTCCATGTATAACACGGGTATTCGGCCGCATCTGGTTAGACCGAAAGCCAAGCTAGTTGGAAAAAACCGGCCAAGTGCGAGTCGGACTCGCCCATGAAGGGTTCCGTAGCAGCAAGTAACATAATATAAAAGTACTTGTAATGTGTTGTAACTTTGATCGATGTTTTAATAATAGTGTATTTTTTTTCGATTTATGACGCATTAAAAAAAAACTACTTACTAGATTTCGTTCAAACCAATTTTCGTTGGTAGTTTTTATAATAATGTACATCATATATTTTTTTTAGTTTTATCATTCTCTTATTTTAGAAGTTAGAGGGGGACACACACACATTTTACTACTTTGGAAGTGTATCTCGGGCAAACTATTCAGTTTAGAAAAAAAATATATTAGAAACCTCAGTATCATTTTTGAAGACCTGTCCATAGATACCCCACAAGCATGGGTTAGATGAAAAAATTTTTTTTGAGCTTCAGTTCTATGTATGGGGACCCCCAAAATTTATTGCTTTTTTTCTATTTTTGTGTGAAAATCTTAATGCGGTTCACAGAATACATCTACTTACAAAGTTTTGACAGTATAGCTCTTATAGTTTCGGAAAAAAGTGGCTGTGACATACGGACGGACGGACAGACAGACAGACAGACAGACAGACATGACGAATCTATAAGGGTTCCGTTTTTTTGCCATTTGGCTACGGAACCCTAAAAAGACTACGAATACAATGATCTTTAACTCACCGGAACAGCAGTAAGAACCCGTATATCTCAGCGATCATACCGATCATGGGCCAGCCCAGGAGTACGATGGAGATGCCTCCGAAGAACGCCACCGAGGCCTTGAGCTTATGCCGCTGGAAGAAGAAGAAAAACGTCCGCTGGAGCCCTATGACGCAGGCCAGCCCGCTGATAAAGAGAATCTGGAAGGATGGAAGTATTATTTATTTATTATAATCTTTATTGTACACCAAATAAACAAAAATACAGGACAAACATTTAAAAAAAAAGTGCACAATGGGCGGTCTTATCGCACAGGGCGATCTCTTACAGACAACCTTTGGATGGACTGAGAGAAAGGAGATAGATTAAGGGTTGTCAGTGTACAAACGTCAGAGTAGAGCATAGTAAAAATAATATTCTGAAAGCTGAGAAAGAAAAGCAAATCAAATATTTCGAATTAGCACATGGGGTTGTCGACATGTGGAATGTGGACATGGCTGTCATCGTGCTGATTGCCGTTACCGCCAACGGCCTGATGGCCAAAAGTCTCGACGGCCATCTGTCGAAGCTGTCGTTGCGTGTCTGTATCAAGGGTCTGATACAGAAGGCAGTACTCTTCGATACGGCTCGCATTGTGAGGATGTTCCTGTCTCTGGAGCCCTAACCACCGGTAGCTTGGACCCTGCTCCCGACACCGGCGGAATACTTATATGTGTGTTTTAAGAAATATTAAAAATATATAAAATATGTATGCTTAAAACGCAGATAAAGGAGCAGTGGACGTCTTTCGGCTGATATGATGATGATGAAACACAAATATCTACTTACATTTCCTATAGCCAGTAGGCCCTTATCAAATAACAGCAGAACTCCCAAGAAGAGGAATGTCATGCCGAACCCGGCCAGGCCTACGCCTATTTCTGAAATTAAATAACAAAAGATTTTAGTACAGTTACTTTGGTATAGAAATGACGCCAGAGGCATAGGCATAGCATGGACCAATTAATTTAGACGTGGACGAAAGCACACCATTTATTTATTACATCTTGGAGGACTATGAGTTTACATGTGGATGGATGGAGGGGAAGAAGGAGGCCAAAAAAAGATGGATGGATTGTGTGAGAAGTGTCATGAAAGAAAAGGGAGTTAGCGTGACGAGTGACAGGACAGAATGGAAGAAAAAAACATGTCGCGCCGACCCCAAATAAAACGAGACTAGGGCAGGAAGATGATGATGATCTTGGAGGACTTATAGCTTAAACAAACTAAAAATAAAAACAAATATAGACGACGGCAAGCCAATCACAAGTCCTCACGTAGTGTCAGAATTAAAATTGAAAACTGAGCATAGCACCTTTTACACAATGAAATGATTGATGAAGCTTATAAAAATGTTATAGTTACAACATTTCAGTCGTGGAAATTACAGACACAATAGAAAGACAATAGGTGCGCGAACGCCTGCGTTCACTTTGGGTTTAATGAATTAAGAGCCTATTCACTCTAGCCGGTCTCTAGAACACAGGTAGCTTCCACAAAATGGTTCAGTAACACCAAGGCCCTGCTGGCCTTCCTTAAGGAGCTGGGATAGATCTAATGAGACATTTGTACTACCCATGTCAAAAGTCAAAGCATTTATTTCAAATAGACCATTTGCAGGCACTTTTGAATAGTCAAATGTTGGTCAGTCCAAGAATAGTGAAGCAAAATTGCACGTTCGGAAGCGTAGATCTCTATGGAGAAGAACGTGCAAGAAACTCCATGGATACTCTTTTAAATCATATTAGGTGTTCCATATAATGCTTGCATGCACAAAATACCGACTTGGGAATTTTGCATAATATTTAATTATTAAAAAAAAACTTATATTCTATACTTTATAGAAGGTTCTAAGGTTTAATCGTCAATATCATGCCGCTTTTTTAAGAGAACAAATGGTTTCGGGGGACAAAAACTAATTATGAAAATAATCAGAACACATTACTCTTGAATCATTCATCATTAAAGATTATAAACTTATCAATTTTGATAGCGTACTTGAAATTAATGTTCAAGTAACAAATTCGTCATAAAAGTAAGCAAAGTCCATGAGAATAACCGTAAAACAAGAAACTATAAGGGAAATACTGTGAGAAAAATTAGGATTGTTTATGTGTATACGCCACCTGTAGCATTAAGTCCACCTTTACTATAGTGTTTCTTATTAATTCAAAAAGTTTTATTAAATAAGTTTCTAAATCGTCTGTCCTTAGGTAAATTATCGAAATGGAAAAAAATTAATTAACTCAACCTTCCAGATACCGTCAACGATTGTATTACTACCTGATATACTATTTAATCTTTCATATACTGTCAATTTGAGACACAATAGTAAGGCAATAGAGGCACGAACGCCGGCATTCGCTTGGGGTTTAATGAACTAAACCTCAAACAACATTTGCGCATCTATTGCCTTACTATTGTGTCTCAAATTGACGGTATCTGAAAGGTTTAATAGTAAATCTGGTAGTAATACAATTGTTGATAGTGAGGCACACACTAGTGTGAAAACGTGTGCTCGTGTGTGTAAACTATTATGAGGAGCCTTTTCACTCTAGCCTTGAAGACACTTAATTAATTAAACCCGTAGCGAACGACGGTGTTCACTCACTCATTCTTTCTTGTCTCTAATTACGGTATTTTCTAAGTTAAATTATATTTATAATAATAATGAACTGCAGAAAACAAAAATTTGTATTTCATAAACAAACAAAGATGTCAACACAGATATTGCTATAAACACAGGGATCAGGCTGGCAGACCAAAATAGGTGATGGAATTCATTGCAATGTTAAAATATTACATTGAGTTTTGAAACACAGTGTCATCTTTTTGAATCCAAATTCTTATGATTATTTTACGATTTACGATCAATTTTCGCAACGTTATAAATAGAAAACCTCTTAGAGATGTTGATAATAATCAATAAGCTTTCCGATAAATAGTATTGACTGAATAAATATGTTTTTTGTTGCTAAATTATCGAAAAATACGCAAAACTTAGAACTTTGACTTAAAAATGAAAATACTTACTCTGAGTGTCTGTGATCTCGATCATCTTGAGCTTTTTGGCTACTTATTAATAATTTAAACTATCTTATCACTTCTGTTTTTGTTAAAACATATACTTTTCTACAATTCATAACCTCGTCTCCACGTCATTTTTATCAATTTGTTTATGTCAACTTGACAGTCACTGTCAGATTGACATAAACAAATAAAGAACTTTTTTTAGGTATCACGACTTGGTAATTGAGATTTTAGGTCTAGACTCAGTTAATTTTTGGAACATTGCACTTTGTCTATTTATCATTTAAAGTTTATTAGATGCCGGTTTAATACACTCTAATGTTTTTGCAGTATTTAGCGGCAAATATCGACCATAAGCTTTTCTGAGATAATCAAATAAAATAAAATTGCCAAGTCCATTTTACCGAGATAGCGTGTGTCATATCATAATAATTCCATTGTAGCCGGTTAAAATAGAAAACTACAATAATTTTTACATTACAATATCCTCGTTACAAAAACAATTTGTGAATAATTAAAAGAGCCACGGAACTTCACTCGAAAAAAATCGGCAAAAAAATTGAAATTAAGTTGCCATATTGCCAGCAAATAAAAAACTACCTAAACCTGGGGGGTGGACAAAACCTAATTAACAAACCTCTTATTATACTATTGAAAAAATCAGAGCAGGAGAGGTTATTAATTTGGTGATTTCAGTTTTTTTGCCCTTAACGCGTGAAGCCAGTACAGATTGCTGTAATAAAACATGCAATGTAACAGAATTCCCATTTTGTGGACGCCTGGCGTGCTCGAACCGTGCACACTACGCGTGTGAACTCTCAACTATGTGATATGAGAAGGTTCATGCTCGGTTCGTGCGTGCGCTGCATCCACACCTATGAAATGCTGCTTTCATGTTAGCCTTGCATGTTACGTTACAACATGAACAGTCTGTACCCTGCTTTATTCACCTAGCTATACCCCTTCGCATTACGTAAAATGACTCAAGGCTCGTTCATCTTTTGTTTTTCACCAGGCATCAAGCCAGACAGAGGATTAGCCACGTATTAGGCGGCCAGACCTGGTCAGGGTCGCGAGAATCTAATGGATGCGTGACGCACGGGACCTTTCGGTCGGCTACGCTTGGGAGAGGCCTATGTCCAGCAGTGGACGTCTTTCGGCTGATATGATGAGGGTGATGATGGGCGGTCAGATTGGGATTTTACGCTATGCTCGAGCGCGTCAGAAAATCATATGGGGAGAAACTTTGCACCCATATATAGTGAGGTGCGTTGAGGGCAACCCGTCAGATTAGTAAAAAATTTGATCCTCCGAAAAACTCGAGCGCGTCAGAATAAGACAAGGTAGGTAAGTTAAGTACATACAGAAAAGTGTATATTTCAATAATCTGACAATTTGTGCTATTTACTTAAGTCATAAAAGCAAATAGGCGAGTCACAAAAGTTAGGTTGTAGGGTTCCTATTAATATTTTGTTGAATAGTACATTTTTATTACCGCAGTTTGCTAAGATAATTTTGTTAGGAACATCGATATTATTGCATTTATCGATGGTTTTATCTACATTGCACCATGAAGACCGTCAGATTATACGCTTTTCGTAATCCTGATAGATTACCTTCAAAATGAAAAAAGAAATCAATTTTCGAGAGAATTTCGATGTGACATTTTTTTTTTACATTTTGGAAAATTCTTACAAGCTCTCCCTTCACTAAAATGGAAACTTGTCATGGATATTTTTTGTTTTAGAACCCAATCTTCATAATCCATTAGGTCCCCATGACGTTTTAGTAACTGCAAAAGCATTCCGAATTCCCCTATTAACGCTTTAATCTTTATTATGCGATTAATTTACCGTATTAAATTACATATTAAGCTTAATGTGTTCGGCTATTAAATTCCTAATTTCGTTATCAGTCGACAACCAGTTATAAACAAGGTCAGTGCCTTTTATTCTACGATTTGATGAATTTAAATAAACGTAAAAGTGGATTATAATGACCATATTGGGTATTGCGTGGAGGACATGGTGGAGCATACGGTGGAGGTCCTGGTTCGGCGAGGAGGAATGGCAGGCAAACGCCTCTTTCTGCGAAGTAGTACATAAGTACTATTTCGCAAAAACAGGCGTCCGCAAAGAGAAAAAAATAATGAGAAAACAAGGAAACAAATGTATTTTTAGACAATAAATAAAAAGCACACACATACCTATATTATATTATTTTTGTATTGGTCACAATAAAATCTTCGGTTTATTAATAATCGTCTTCTACGATGTCCCTCACACCGCTCTGGGCTTATCCACTCTTCTTTTTTCGTCCAGGCGATATCTCTTTGGAATGCGCTCCCTCTGAATATCAGGATGGCAACAAGCCGATTTTCTTTTAAGGTGAAGGCACGTGAGCATATTCGCAAGATGTTGGTAGAATCATCACCGCGCTAATTGGTTGGATTTGTTTTTTTCACTACAGCATTGTTTATTTATATGTATGTATCTAAGTATATTGTATATATTTGTTTCTCTTCTGTTTGTCTATTTGTTTAGTTGCACCTGCCATGTTGTTTCAGCACCACCCTAAGGTCGACTGGCAGATAATGCCTAAGGCATTAAGTCCACCTTTGTACAGATTTTTGTTTGTGCATAAAGCTTTAAATAAATAAATAAATAAAGAAACACCTAATATCTAAAAACCCGTTGACCTAGAATCATGAAATTTAGCATGAAGCAAGATCTCATAGCACACACAAGGGTGTTGGGACGTTACAAAAAAAATGACGATTCGGAAAAATCTTCGTTACTCAATTCGGTAATTGAAATGCAGGCTTACTCTCCAAATTAATTTCAATTTCTATCTAAAGTCCACAAGTCAATCCGATTGCAATGTCAATTTTAACGTTACGTGATTTGGTACTCTTGAAAACAATATTGTCAACATATACGATTTCACTTAGTTCTCAAAATGGTCACGCAATTTTGAACCAATTTGGCGCTAGCATTGAATTCAAGGGTACGAAACGTCACAATCTCAATGTCGACCGATCGGAATTGAACTTAAGAGTAACTCTGCAGTTCTCATATGTAAGTTTGAACGAAACCCTCAGTGCGCGAGTTCGTTTTTTCAATTCCTGTTGAGTGTCTAGCTTTTGACTTTGTTTTCGCTAATGAGGTTGACTTTAATTTTACATAATTAATGCAGCTTTTTATACGAATGATCTTTCCCATCACACACACATGACATAGTGCGAAAACACAGCAATATTGATTTAACAAAGTCATGTAAGTAAACAACCGTGACTTATATGTAACTATTGTTGTATATTTGTTAATTTTACGTCATGAAATTATAACATATTTTAAGAAGTAAATAAGGTGACTAGAAAATTGATTTTTACTGAACGGTTAGTATAAATAAAAAAAAACTGTTTATAATTTGTGAATTACAAAATTATGATTTTTTTTTTATTGAATTGGGAAATCATTCAAAGACATCTCCCGCTCTTGGGCGGAGCGCAAGGGCGACACAGACTTTTACTGACTATTAAACTACATATGTATAACACACGACCTGTGTGCCAAATTTTATAACGCTAGGATAATTTTGGAAGTGGCCTAAAGGTTTTGATTACTGGTCAGTGAGTTAGTGCCAAAATTAGCTATATTCACAGGATCTCCTGAAGCTATATCTATGAAATTAGGCACACTGCTTTAGTACTAGTATATGAATACGTAGGTACAATTTTATCTCTGTACTTGCAATAGGCATTGAGCTACAGGTGGTCAAAAGTGGGTCGAAACAGTTCGTGTAAATAGTGCACGGCATGTGCCTGTGGCTGGAACTTGGCCGGCGCACTACCGTACGCTTAGATTATATTAAATGTTTGAGCTATTGATTTTTAGTTTATATTTTGACATTAATTTGTCAATCGTTTAGTCACATTTGACATTTTCATTTAATTGTAAAATGATAATTCTTTTGTATCGGTAGAATTGTTTAAACGAATATAAACATTTAAAAATAATGTATTTATATTATTATTTAAACAGGATTTTAAATACCGTTTGATGACCTTTCTAGTTCCGCATTTTAATGACTAGATAATCTGAATTTTAGGCAGTTTACATAAATTAGGTAGACCAGGTATCGATCACGGTCTTCTAGAATGGCAGAAAAAGGGGAATATTATGAACTAGTGCGCCTCACCAACAACGATTGGTTCGCTACTTACCATCAGGGCCTCAAGTCTGCTATTCAAGTCGTCGACGGCGCGCACTGTTCCCGCGCGCCTCAAGGTGTTGTCAGCAACAGCAGGGACCCAGCCGGGTCGAAGCCTACTGGGGCCAGGGTTATCCGAAAGGGCGCTCGAGCCCCGGTATGAAGGCTAGAAGGAACGGGGTGGGTCTTTTAGTCAGTAAGAGTCTGACACTATCTTCCGCTCCGCCCAAGAGCTCGGGATGTCAAATGCATGATTTTTTCCCACCATAAAAAAAAGTCTGCTATTACAATAGTGTCAGAATGGTCTATCATTGATTTCATAATTGTTGATTTTGACAAGTTTTGGTAATCTACTAATATAATGGCGTCATTATGACTTTTGACCAGTGACCTACCATTATGACATCATTGCGCAATTAGTGCCTTTAATAAACTCGATATTGTCATTCTACCACAATTCTATTACAGGACCATTTACCGATCAATCATCATCATCATCATTTCAGCTGATACACGTCCACTGTTGGACATAGGCCTCCCCCAAGCGTCGCCGCATCGAACGTTCCTGTGCGTCCCGCATCCAATCAATGATCGATCATTATGAATTACCAGATTACAAACTTTTAGCAAAGTAACAATGGGATCGTGTTGGAATGACGAATGCTTAAATTTCAACTCCCTGGAAGTAAGACGGTCGCGTGATCAGATGACAGTTGTCTATAAAATTCTTAGGGGTATTATTGATGATCCCGGCCTGCACAATGAAATATTCAATCTGTTCGTCCCAGACAATTATTGTAAAACATCGCTTACTGGCTGTTCCAACTTCCCGTACTATTCCACATTCCAAGTCGCCTATTCCGCGGACAGTAGCCGCCATTAACGCTCTCCTGAACTCAAACACAGGTTTTGATGCGTTTGCAGATGAATGGAAGGCGATAATGTTTGAATGTTTGAATTTTTGTGAGAAGAATGCATGACTGAGTTAAAGAATTAGGTATAAGTTTAAATAGTGTAATTGGCTTCGACCGTTCTATTTAATTAAATAAATAAATAAATAAAAATAGCAGACTTAGGCCCCAGGTGGGACCGCAGTCAAACACTATCTAGTATCAGATAAAACAAAAAGAAAAGAAATTATACTTCCGGGTACCTATGCATGATAGGGCAGAAATGATCCCAATTAGCAAAATACGAGATTTTTTATACTCGTAGTATACCTATATTTAATTACAAGCTTTTATTTAGTTTTACTTAACCCGATGTTTGTAATAATTATGTCTATAATTAAATCTTGCAAATAAAATTGGATCCACTTCCGAGTCTACCGATTGAGCTGAAATCTTGCATGCATGTGTAATTCAGATGTCAATAGAAAATTATTATGACATGAAGCTGCCCCCCTAGCCATGTTACAATCGAATTCCGTTCTCTAATCGGTAACGCCTCGGTGACAGCAATTGTAGAAAACGATGAGTTGGTAGCCATGTTGAGCCTGAGTCGGTCGCTCGTTCTACAATGTAGCGGTTGTATAACAAAGGATGTAGCGTTAAATATTGTAGAAACGATTTTGAACGATGTGAACTTGGCTACGAATTGTCTATTCGTTTGTTCTGACCACGCGACTTTACGTTGAGATGACGTCATTCCCATAAGTTTCGTCACTTTTCGACAGCGTTAACGATTGCAGAATAACAACTTGGCTAAGCGTACTGATCTGATGATGGAACCGGAAAGTGACCGTGAACTCCATCGCATCGGTGATCTGCCACGAGGCCTCGTTCCGTCCACCTCTCCTTGTATAACATGGCGTTCGATGCAGCCACCTCCACGTCAGCAATATGGCCAAATTATTTTAAAATATGGCTGAGCACCAGCGTAGACAAGCGTTCCTTTACACCCAGTTCTGCGAGAATGGGAGTGTTTTTTCGAAACTCGACTCAAGGTGCTGCAGAAACATGTTTGGGACCCCCAAACATTTTTCTCCAGCACCTCATTTCCAAATCGTCAATCTTTTTGGTCACTGTCTGTCATGTTTCAGTGGCGTATAAAAATATGGGAAACACTAAGGCCCGGCGCCCATTAACGGCATCGGCAAGGAAAAGAATCCATCGGCTACCTTCGGTATCCCTACATGCATACATTTCTGACAGTGCGCGCTTGCATGAGGGATACCGAAAGATCCTTTTTGTTGCTGATGCCGATAATGGGCGCCGGGGCTTAGTGTTTCCCATATTTTTATACGCCACTGAAACATGACAGACAGTGATATGGGTTAGAGAACTTACCTACCGATTTATTAATAACTAGCGGAACGTCCTAGTTTCGCTCGGGCAATAAATATACCCTATGTTACTCTGGGTAAATGTAGCTTTCCAATGGTGAAAGAATTTTTTAAATCGGCACAGTAGTTTTTGAGTTTATTCATTACACACAAAAATACAAATTTTCTTTCTTTATTATATTAGTGTAAATATGGAATATTTTATGTCTGTTTAGTGATTAATTCATTAAATTGAAAAGTTAACAATTTTCTGGGGCCCCATCCAATGATTTTGCTACGGGCCTCAGATGGTAGGTATAGTTACGCTACTGGCCCCAGATCAATAAAAAACAAGTGGGTATTCTTTTTATGTAAGTATACCTCCCAAGTTAAAACTAAGTACACACTTGACTCAACTTATCGAGCTATTAGTCAACGTAAAAAGGCGTTAAATACATAATCTAATACCGAATTAGTTTCGCCCATTCTTTAGTTATGTTCAAAACTGGATGGATTCGGTCGTTTCGCGAACTAGTCCCGTAAAATGTATAATCATTTATTTATTATAGTGTTATGTTTGATTAGTTTTTCTAATGTTTTGTGTGACGGTGATTACGATGAGTTGGCAGAAGGTAGGTGTGTTTTTTTTAAGTTACATTATTTTGTTATCAGCAGCTTTATATACCCTTGCCTTTGGGTAATGGGACATCTCGCTCTCGCAAAAACTGGCATGTTGATGTGGGCCAGATGTCAACTTTTTAAAATGTGCAAGCGTAGATTCGCCCGAACCAGTTTAGTAAAACGGGCCAGATGTCTACTGTTAAAAATTGAAGGGATATTTCGTCTTAATTGGTTATTTATTAATTAAATAGCTGATAAATCTGCAAATCGTAGCATCAAATGATAATCAAAAAAAAAAAAAACAGAGTAAATTAATCATCATAATTAAATGTATTAAAGTTTTAAGTACATAATTAGTTTAAATTGAAACTTAAATTATATAGTTTTTTTTCGAATCGCACTAGTTTAGCAGTGGGACAGTAATGGCTATTAAAAAATAAGGCGTATAGTTCCTTGAACCATCTGGCCGAAATTATGTGAACGCAACTCTCGCACTCGCCTAGGCGGCAGTACGCAAATCTGTGCATTTATTTGCGGCCAGCAGCGCCCGGAAAGCGCTTTAAATCCATTTTCTCTGCGAAATATTGATTGATTTACATATGCAATGTTCACTTTGAAGAATATTTAACCACCAATTTTAATGTGTAAAAATATTTCTAAAAGTCCAAGCCGTTTCGAAGGAGTAGGGAAAAGTTACGAAAAGTTGCGAAATTGCTAAATATTTTTTTTTTGACGAAAGTATTAATTGCACGAAAAAATCAAATGTTGATATTATTGTTCATGAATCTATAATAAACATGTATTTCTTTCAAACCAACTGACCAAGCCGTTACGGAGGATTAGGCCTCAGAAAATCACTGTTTTATGGCACTTTTCGGGCGCTTGGCCCTTAAGAGCCTAACCTATTCACTCTAGCTTTGAAGACACTGAAATTATAATCAGACGAGACGACCGTAACAGGCTAATTCATGTTTACAATAAAATGGTTTGGCCAATTTTTACCCGACTTCAATAAGAGTTATGTTTTTCGCGCATATCTTATAAAATATGTATGTATGTGTGTATGTAATATTCTTTATTAGGTACCTCGTATCTTCCAAACCGCTGAACGGATTTATATAATTAACATATCGCTAGATTCGTCATAGCCTAAGTGTTCTTAGACAGGACTGCAACAGTCGGGACCAATTGCAATATACTGACCTGTTGGTCTAGTGGTTAGAGGCCCTGACTGCTATGCCGGAGGTCGTGGTTTCGATTCCCACCCAGGACAAATGTTTATGTGATGAGCAAGATAATTTGTTCTGTGTCTAGGTGTAATTTATCTATAATATGTATGTATTTAGAAATACATAAGTATGTTTATCAGTTGTCTAATACCCATAACACAAGCTCTGCTTAGCTTGGGTCTAGACGGCGTTGTGTGGTAGTTGTGGAATATTATTTATATTTATATTATAATCTAGATTAAAATCATTCCATCTAATATGGGTCCCGATATCCGTGGTCCCGACTGTTGCAGTCAATTTGTTCCTTTACCGTCAATTTGAGACACAATAGAAAGAAAATAGATGCGCAAACGCGTAACGCGCCTTCGCTTGGGATTTAATGAATTAGAATGTATTATTTATTTTAATTTGTGTGTCAATTAATGCAATTAACTACGCTACTGGACTTAACTTATTTTTTATCTTTTCAGTTCTTATTTAGAGTATTTTTAAGCAGTCGGGTTTTTTTATTTATTAAATTTTTATGAATTTATTTGTATGTAGAATAGGTCGTAGGCTGTTTTTACCCTCCCACTCCTATCTTTTTTTACCCGACTGTGCGCCGCAAAGGAGGGTAATGTGTTCTTATATTTGGTGTTGTATGATGAAAAACGATTACGGTTCGATTATAGGATACATTTTGCATTGTCGCTTGTCCATAATCAAACTACTAACAAGTCCAAGTCAAAAGTAGTCTGACGGCATTATAAAAATACAAACATTGCGCTAATCTACATATTAATGAGCAAACGAATTTGACAAACATTGGGTTTCGTTGAATTGCCTACGCGAGCCAAAAACAAAATGCGTTTGTTTTTCGTAGGAAATCATTAAATGACCTTTACCCTCCCATTCTACGGCAAGCAATTGGCAGCTCACCGTCCGGGGGCGTTCGTCCTAAGGGGCCACTCTGAAGTACTAGGTTCTGGTCCAGGTCATAGTCCAGACAGTGAGCAATGGGTAGCTCGCTATCCGGCCGTCCGGTAAGTGTCCGGACAAAACCCAAGTCGTCGACGGCGCGCACTGTTCCCGCGCGCCTCAAGGAGTTGTTAGCAACAGCAGGAACCCAGCCGGGTCGAACCCTAATGGCGCTCGAGCCCCGGTACGAAGGCTAGAAGGAACGGGGTGGATCTTTTAGTCAGTAAGAGTCTGACACTATCTCCCGCTCCGCCCAAGAGCGGGGGTTGTAATTGGATGATTTTTTCTCACCATAAAAAAAAGGTCATGGTCCGGAGCAAGGGGTAGTGGGCAGTGATTACCTGGTTTTGCGAAGCAGTAATGCTAGCGAAGGCGGCTGCAGCACGAGGGAACGGACATCCTCACAAACTGCCGGCTACCCCTCTTCCAGCCAGCGTAACTGCTCTAAAATCTTCAAAAATTGCGTTACGTTATACTTGAACCCTCCATTTGGCACTACCGTGAGACACATTGTTCTGTTGTTTTTTTTCTACTTCTAAGTTTGCTTTTAATTATTTTTTTAATAAGGTACTGTCCAGGGTCAAAATAATTACAAGTCCGTATTTTAGATTTAACCTTTCAATCGTGGAAATCACAGATACAATTGAAAAGCAATAGGTGCGCCAACGCCGGCGTTTGCGTGGGGTTTAATCTAAGGGGTTAAATTTAAGTATTTTTTCGATTAAACAAAAAATAATAAAGATATAGTCCATTAAAATTCCATGTGACGTCACCCCGTGCGAAAAAATGCAGCACGGCGTGACGTTACACGTAACTTCAATGGGCTATATCTTTGTCATTTTTGGTTTAATTTACAAATAAAAAAATACGTGTCCCTTATTTTTGAATAATCTAAAAGATGGACTAATCACATTTTTTTACGACCACTACCCATAGAGTATATATACTTGTTTTGTTCATTGTGTAACAAATAATCATGTTTTCTTTCTTTATTTGTTCTTTTTTTTTAGTCAGTAAATGTATGACAATCCTCCTCCCACATAAGATGATAACAAACGCCCAAAAAAAAAAAATGGCACTCGGAAGTAATAGTAGTGAGTGCGCAACAATGACTACACAGGTATGACTACACTGCGCACACGTTTGCCACGTACATACGTCAATGGGCCTCAAGTATGCTATGACAATAGTGTCGAATGGTCTATCATTGATTTCCTATTTGTTGATTTTGACAAGTTTTGGTAATCTACTAATATAATTGCGTCATTATGACTTTCCGATGGTCAACCACTGACATTCCATTGAAAGTAATGGCATAGAATGGTAATCTCGTACTTAATGACAGTTCCTTTGATCAGTAAGACCTACCATTACGACATCATTGCGCATTTAGTGCTCGATATTGTCATTCTACCACAATTCTATTACAAGACCATGGACTGATCAATGATCAATTATTATGAAATACCAGCCCCCCTAGCCAAGTTACAACCAGTTTGTGTTGAATTCCGTTCTCTAATCGGTAACACCTCGGTGACAGCAATTGTAGAAAACGATAAGTTGGTAGCCATGTTGACGCGCCTGAGTCGGCCGCTCGTTCTACAGTGTAGCGTTTGTATAATAAAGGATGTAGCGTTAAACATTGTAGAAACGATTTTGAACGATGTGAACTTGGCTACGTATTGTCTATTCGTTTGTTCTGACCCCGCGACTTTACGTTGAGATGACGTCATTCCTATACGTTTCATCACTTTTCGAAAGCGTTAACGATTGCAGAATAACAACTTGGCTAAGCGTGCAGATTACAAAATTTTAGCAAAATGACAATGGGATCGTGTTAGAATGACGAATATATAAAAATAGCAGACTAAGGCCCCTGGGCGCGTTGGTCTCCATACATTTTATATGGAAACTACATTTGTAGAGCTACACTGACACGCCTCGTGACGTCGTTGTACTAAAGTCAAGCGTGTTATAGTTTGACAAAAAATTCAAACGACTTGGAAATTTTGTGTAATATTTAATCATTTAAGAAATACTTACATTCAATACTTTTTATATGGTTCTTTTATTAGTAAACAATGATCAAGATCTCTTAATCAACCATGATTATTGAACCAGTGTTAACTACATCAGATTTCATTTTACCCAATTTGTTTGACTTTTTAGACAAATTCTACACGTGTGTGTCGTTTTAATGTAGTTCTAACTAAATACATGTAAATACCACCTTAATATAGTTATCTGCACGGATCTTAAGCGCTCGGCTTAAGAATGGGGATCGCTTTGTGCATGCCATACATTGACGCATAGCGCAGGGAACGAATCACGAGTGACGTCTATGACACGATTGACACGAGTGCCGCCCCCGCCCCTTTTTTTTTTTTTTTTTTTTCGATGGGAAAAATCATCTTATGACAACCCCCGCTCTTGGGCGGAGCGGGAGATAGTGTCAGACTCTTACTGACTAAAAAACCCATCCCGTTCCTTCAAGCCTTCATACCGGGGCTCGAGCGCCCTTTCGGATAACCCTGGCCCCAGTAGGCTTCGACCCGGCTGGGCCCCTGCTGTTGCTGACAACTCCTTGAGGCGCGCGGGAACAGCGCGCGCCGTCGACGACTTGGGCTTGGTCCGGATTGTTACCGGACGGCCGGACAGCGAGCTACCCATTGCTAACTGTCCGCAAGCCCGCGCCTACGGTGGCTGGAAATCGGGATCGGAATCCCGGCGGCGGCGGCGAGAGCGCCGTTGCCTGATGCGGTCGGCCTCCTCCTTAGCGAGCATTACTGCTTCGCAGAAGTCGGCGACCGCCTGCCACTCCTCCTCGCTCCGGACCATGGCCTCGACCAAGGCCCGGCGCGAGAGGTCTCCGCCGCCGATCACCCCCACGAGGGCACGGCGATGCTCCGTCCAAGCAGGGCACACCGCGATTGTGTGCTCCACCGTGTCCTCCGGGGCCCCCGCCCCTCACGGCGCACCATTAAAGAGACCGAATATTTGACTTCTGCGCAACTTGATGCCAGCGCTCAAGAGCCATGCCGATAACTATACTTACACGATTGCATGTGCTACTGACTGATAAGCATGATAAGTACTAAACACGTGGTATTACCTACCCGTCTTTCACGTTCTTTTCAACACATCACAAAATCTTCACAAGTCCATTCCACTGGACTACCTGACGTATACTCGCCTTACGTTGTTCAAACCTCTACCGGATTAACGGCTATATTTCATCCGCTTGGAAGGAAAACATCGTGAAGAAACCGGCATGTCCTGGACCCAAAAAATCGAAGACATGTGTCATTCACCAACCCGCACTGGGCCCGCGTGGTGGATAACGGCCCATTCCCTCTCCTAGAGAGGAGGCCTGAGTCCCAGCTGTGGGAATATTAAAAGGCTGATTACGTATGTCATGTATTTATATCTAGATTACTCAATACATTTTTCTATCTTTTTTCAGGTTCAGAATGCGTCTCCGACGAAGGTATATTGGGTACATGTGTAGACATCCACAGATGTATGCAGTATGTGCAGTATCTGAAGCTTAGGAACAAATTTCCTCAGGTAAGCATTTTTATTATGCACTGGAAAGAACCGTGGTCATTAACTAAACGTCAAAAATCCACACTCAGGGTCTGCCAGCGAGCAATAGAATGAAGTATTCTCGGGATCAAAAGAACAGATCGTCCAGCCAGCCAGCTACCCATTGCTCGCTGTCCGCAAACCCGCGCCTGTGGTGGCCGGAAATCGGGATCGGAATCCCGGTTGCGGCGGCGGCGGCGATAACGCCGTTGCCTGATGCGTTCGGCCTCCTCCTTTGCAAACATTACTGCTTCGCAGAAGTCGGCGTTCGCCTGCCACTTCTCCTCGCTCCGGACCATAGCCTCAACCAAGGCCCGGCGCGAGATATCTCCGCCGCCGATCGCCCCCACGAGGGCACGGCGATGCTCCGCCCAATCCGGACCATGGCCTGTATCAAGGCACGGCGCGAGATCACTATTGACTTAAAGACAGCTATCAAGAAACACAGACACCGGCAAGGAAATCCAGTCCTTAGCTGTACGCATAATGCAATGTTTTCCCAAAACGCTTTGTTTCCCGCCAGTCTTCTAGTCAAGAGTGAATAGGTTGCCTGTCTTCGATTGGTTATTCATTATTTTAATTATTTTTTCAGATTTGTACATTTAAGGGTGAGGTTCCAATCGTCTGTTGTACTGATTGTGAACTAGTGAATGACACAAGGTAAGCATACCATTTAATTTTGTTACACTTAAATTACAGCGAGCATCTGCCTTACTTATCAACTGCGGGCTCAGCCTAAGGGCGATATTTCACCATGGCGCCGCGACCAGTTACGACGCCATGGTATCCCGGTGAAAAATAGGCCTAAGGTACCAAACTATAGACATCATACAGACGCCAGAGTCACCACACGTCCGAGCTGGTCGCGCCACCAAATTGGTAGCGCAACCAAACGGACACCAGGTGAGTAACTCTCTATTGAGCTGTATACATATTGTTGGTAGCGGCGACTGGTCGTGCCGCCATGGTGTCGCGGTGAAGTATAGCCCTAACCGCTGCAGACATAATCTGGCCGAATGGAGAGTAGCGACATCTATGGCCGCACATGTGAGCTACAAAATCCTGTATTGCGCAATAAAAGTTCTCCGCGCGATTTGTTCATATATATAACAGCCCGAAATCATTTATCGGGCAATTGGCCATACCATACATAACCCTCTGGTCGGTGGATCCTGCCTTTAGAACGGATATTTGCGAGACTTTACTCTCCGTTCCACTTACTTCTAAAGGGGTATCCTTGACCCAACGCAAATCCAGTGCCAGTGTGGAGCCCCTTATCAGGATTTGCGTCAACTCCTTTCCTGCCCAGCTTACACAACTTCACATATGGGCTGGTGCTACAAAATGCTACCTAGCAGCTTTGGACTCAGTGGAAAGGCGTGCAAAGAGGCTTATTGGTCATTCGGATTAGGTTAAGTCCAATCTACAAAGCCTCGAGTACAGGCTTAGGGTAGTCAGTCCTTTCGTTGCGGTTCGGACTGAGCGTTCCGCCTCGTTGTTCATACCTCGTTCTTTGAAGGACTAGAACAATTTGCCTGCTGCGGTCTTCTCGTCCAAATATAATTTAGGTGTCTTTAAGGCAAGAGAGATTAGGCTCTTAATAACTAGTGCGATTCACCATCAACGATTGCATGACTGCATCGTCGCAGTTAAGCACTAGTGTATATTAGAATCATTTATAAAAAGAAAAACCCACCAAGTGCATCAGATTGCTTAAAAGTACTTATTTCGATATTTTTGTCGTTTTTTTTGCGGTTAGGTTTTTATCTACTCGTACTTATCTAAACTTGACTTTATTTTGTTTTCAGGAATGTCCTGGTTGACCGATTTGGACTTCATTACTTCAAAACTGGAAGAAAGGCTTACGATAGTAAGTAGCCTTAATTTTCAGGATTAGATGCATTAGCTTATACGACCACTGTTGGACATAGGCCTCCTCCAAGTGTCGCCAAAATAAACGATCCGGCGCGTCCCGCAACCTTCACCAGGTCATCGGTTCACCTTGTAGGACGTTAGCATGTTGGTTTAGAATGCTTATTTTTATTTGGGTTAAAACATCAAATGACATCCCACGCTTTTAGGCGGAATGAGAGACGCAGGTCCTCACCGGATATGGCGGGACCAGAGTTATCCGAAAGGGAACTCGAGCCCCGGTATGCAGGCTAGAAGGAATGGGGTGGGCTTTTAGTCAGTAAGAGTCTGACACTATCTCCCGTTACGCCCAAGAGCGGGGGTTGTCATTGGACGATTTTTCCCACCATAAAAAAAGGCTGAATGGGAGAATGTCAGACTTTTACTGAGTAAAACCTACTCCTGTTCCTGCTTTACCTTCGTTGTAAGATCCCGAGGTTCTCTTTCACACCACTCATGACCCTAGTCATGAACAGAACGGACATTCTCTGGCGGGGATCGAGGCGGGAAGCTTATCTCCGCCTTACAGGGTCCAGTATATTAGGAAGTCTGAATTTGCCTGCTGCGGTCTTCCCGTCCGATTATAATTTAAGTGTCTTCAAGGCTAGAGTCAATAGGCTCTTAATAAACTAGTGCGCCTCACCATCAACGATTGCATCACTGTGCACCATCAGGTGGGATCGCAGTCAAGCACTAGTTTATATAAGATAAGTTGAGTCTGTAGAAAAAGAAATGAGCCCATATCTTCGCAGATGGTTAATAATTATCTTGGCCAGTATTTGGACTGTGGAGGTCAGATAGCCGTTTTTAAGCGACTGAAAACACATCACAAGCAGTGTTTATATTTTTTGTGCGTACTTCTTATTTGTGCTAGTATAATATATAATGTTTACGTAAGTGGAATTCTTAGAAACTGATTATCGTCATTGTTTTTAGGGTTCCATTCCTTAAAAGGAAAAAACGGATCCCTTTTAGGATCATTTAGTTGTCTGTCCGTCTGTCTGACTGTCAAGCAAGACCCATTATCTCGACCACCATTGACCGATAGATAGATAAATTTCTGTGAAATTGTTACTACGAGTATTTTTGTCTACAATAAAGTTTATTCTATTCGGTGTAGTTGTAGGTAGGTATCGAATTGAAATTAAAACCATTTACTCAGGTCTGTGATCCCTTGAAGCTGTGAAAAACCAAGCTTCTAAGTTAACGAAAAAATAAAGATACAGCCGTATATGTCGCTGTATTTCGACTCTCTCAAGGGAATGAAAATTTATAGGGTAATTCCCGTTGACCTAGAATCCTGAAATTTGGCATAAACCAAGCTCTCATAGCACACTTAGGAAAGGAAAATATCAGTAAACTATTTTGCAGTTACGTTACTACGTTACAGAAAAAAAATCTTCGTAACTCAATTCGGGAATTGAACTGCACCCCTAGCCAAGTTGATAATCTGCAATCGTTAACGCTAGTCGAAAAGTAATCAAATGTATGGGAATGACATCATCTCAACGTTCAGTCACGTGGTCGGAACAAACGAATAGAAAATTTGTAGCCAAGTTCACATCGTTCAAAATGATAGAATGAATTTCTACAACATTTAACGCTACATCCTTTGATAAACAAACGCTACATTGTAGAACGAGCGGCCGACTCAGCGCGTCAACATGGCTACCCACTTATCGTTTTCCCAGCGTTACCGATTGGAGAACGGAATTCGAAACGATACGGTTATAATTTGGCTAGGGGGGCTGATTTCATAGGTAAGTTTGTATGGAACCCTTGATGCGCAAGTCCGATTCGCACTTGCCCGGTTTTTTTTAATCTTTGGGTGGAAGTGATTATTACAACCAAGTAAATAGATAAACAGACGATTACAATAATAATATTTACAAAATCTAATATGTAGAAATCTTGTGTTTGTGTGCACAGAAGGACAGACGGACATACGGACAGGCAGACAGACGGACAGACTTAAAATGGACAACAAAGTGAATCTGTAAGAGTTCCATTTTTGCCAACTGAGGTATGGAACCCTCTCTAAAGTAACTTAGAATAAATACATTTTGATACAAGTAGATAAAGATTCGCAGAATAGTAGGAACGTCAGCTGAGCGGGTTCAATGACCTGTAGTTAGTAGTCGGCGTTGCGTACAAACTATCTAAAGGTCATTGAAATCGCTTAGCTGACGTTTTCTTAAAGAAATTAATTTCGAGCTTTGAAAAAAAATGTATTTTATATCTTTATATTTTATCTTTACAAATCGATAGTGTTTCATGTACCGGATCGACCCTCCACGGGATTAAAACGATTAAAATTTAACGGTGTATTGTGGGAGACTGGTACCTAAAGTAAGCTTTTGGCCTATATTTCAGGTCACCAGGTCTTCCCCTTTTTTAATGGATAAAAAGAAAGAAATGATAGTGTACTATAATTAGGTTTCATCTCTTCCAGAATGTCTAGAATATGTAGTCGACGAGCCGTACCCCTGCGACCTGTACGGGGGGGTGCAGAGGTACCTGGATGATGAGCAGAGCTGTTACGGGTACACCCTGACAGCTGTGCTGGCTGTAGCTGGTGGCTTGGATGCTGTGAAAGGACAGTACCCTCATATGGTGAGAATAACTAAAGCTAGAACCACACTGCGCACGTGTGTGCCACACACGCCGATCTCTATACATTTTATATCGCAACTAGACTTGTAGAGCTACAGTAGATCATAGCCACGCGACGTGACTCTACGTACAAATCAGGCATGAGCCACGTGTGCGTCGGACAAATGTAGTTCCCGCTTCATTCTTGAAACAAAAATATGTATAAATTATTAAAGACCAAGAAGAAGAAAAAAGTCAATCAATCAATCCTCTGGCTTGTTCCCTATTTGGGGTCAGCTCTTTTTATACTTTTACGCCGTTCTAGGCGATTTTTTGTCAGTTCTGGCCCATTGTCAGCAGGTCGTTCTGGATAGATTGCCTTCAGGTAGTCGGTGGCCGACCTCTTCCTCTTTTGCTCTGTTCTATAGCTAAGACTCCTCGGATTATGGGGTCTTCGTTTCTGCGCGTTACATGTCCATACCATCACTAGCGGCTGTCCTGCATCTTATGCTGTATTTCGGCTACCATAAATAATAATATCTATGATAATATTTCACAACTATCACACAACGCCGTCTTATCCCAAGCTACGCAGAGCTTGTCAGCCGTCTCAAAAATCAAATCAAAATCAAAATCAAAAATATTTTTATTTCACATAGGCCTACATGGGCACTTATATAACGTCAGAAGTTAGTGCACGGTTCCAAATTGGTCGTTTCCTATGGAGAAGAACCGGCAAGAAACTCCATGGTTACTCTTAAAAAAAAGTGGTTGTTTTACAATATTGATAGATGTTATGTAAGAACAGTGTAGACCAGTCAAATATTGTACACAAAAGCACAATCAAAATTTTCTCAGTAAAAAACAAAGTAAGTCGTAATAGGAAGTAGTCTAAGAGTTCGTGGAGTATACAGTGTTCTCACATTTACAATACAAAAAGAGGCTATATAAAAAAAAAAAAACAGGAATAATATAATAATTACAACTATCAATAAAATATGTCTAGTACTTAAACAGTACTAGACGGCTGATGACATTCTTATATATTTGTAAATACATAATGTAGATAAATTACACCCAGATACAGAACAAATGGTCATGCTCTTCACACAAACATTTGTCCTGGGTGGAAATCGAACTCACGACCTCCGGCATAGCAGTCAGAGTCACTTATCACTAGACCAACAGGCCAAGCTTTATCCAATTTTGTGACACCACCAGCCCATCGCAGCAAGAAGAAGAATAAATAAGTGAATGACATATAATTACAGGCGTTACTAGGATACGGAGACGACGCAACATCAGCTGATTGGCTGTGCGGAGGCACCCTGATCAGCCACCGCTTCATCCTCACTGCTGCACACTGCAAGTCAACAAATCACCTGTAAGTAGCTCATAATGGAATCAATTCCGAAATAAATTTTATTATTATTATTATTATAAACGTGGGCAAAAAGGCTGCCAGGCTCAAATGGGAATGGGCGGGTCATGTCAGCCGCATGCATAGAGACCGCTGGGCGAGCGTCGCCACACAATGGGTCCCTACTGAAGTAAAGCGCCGTCGAGGTCGGCCTAGAAAGAGGTGGCGGGATGATCTGGACGCGTACCGCAAGGACTGGTTTGAGACGGCGCAGGAGAAGAAAGTTTGGAAAGACTTGGGGGAGGCCTTTTCCCAGCAGTGGGAGAGCAACGGCTAGAAAAAAAAAAATTATTATTATTATAATATCGGGTTTGGTGACGGTGGGGTAGCTTGCAGTCTGACCGTCCGGTGATCGACCGGACCGAGCCCAAGTCGTCGACGGTGCGTAATGTTACGCGCTCCTCAAAGAAATGTCAGCAAACTGTAGGAGCCCAGCAGGGCTGAAACCGACTAAGACCGCGGGGATTTTCTGAAAAGGAAACCTGTAGTCCTAGATACAAAGTTTTAGACAGAAAAAGCCGCTACATCATCGGACCACAAGACGTACGGCGTTGCGCCACCGGTACATGGTGGACATCCCACCCATACGTACAACGCGTTTGGTTACAACATTCATTATACGTACGGCTAAGGAGTGGAATTCTCTGCCGGAGTCTGTGTTTCCTGATAGCTATAACCTAGGGGTATTTAAGTCAAGAGTGAATAGATTGCTTCTAGGCAAGCGTGTTCCATCGTCGGCCACATCATCGCTTACCATCAGGTGAGATAGTGGTCAAACGCGAGCCTATCCATTATGTATAAAAAAAGCCATTCCACGCAGAGTGGGAGATGTCATTAGATGATTATGATGACCTTAAAAAAAATGAAAGACTTTCATTACTGGACATAATGTAAGTCTCGCGACAACGACCAGTCCTGTGCACCTCGCATCCATCTGTTTCCCTGACCCTCATCAGCTCATCGCTTTACCATGTGGGAGGCTTTCCTACGCTTCGCCTTCACCAATCCAGTACCTTTCGGCCCCATGAACCATCTGTTCTGCGAGCAATGTTGACTGGCCTTTTGGTCTAGTGTTTAGTGGCCCTGACTGATATGCCGGAGGTCGTGGGTTCGATTCCCACCCAGGACAAATGTTTATGCGATGAGCATGATCATTTGTTCTGTGTCTGGGTGTAATTTATCTATAATATGTATGTATGTTTAGAAATAAATAAGTATGTTTATCAGTTGTCTAGTACCCATAACACAAGCTCTGCTTAGCTTGGGATTAGACGGCATGGAATATTATATTATATATTAATGTCTCCTGTAGATGTCTTCGAGTGACTACGAGTTTATATCGATCCGATTATAATTTAGGTGCCTTCAAGGCTACAGTGAATAGGCTCTTAATAAACTAGTGCGCCTCACCATCAACGATTGCATCGCTGCTTACCATCAGGTGGGATTGCAGTCCAGCAATAGTTAATAGCAATTTTTTTTTTGTCCCCAGAGGTCCAGTAAGATTCATAGCCTTGGGCATACATAGGCGCTCAGACCCTCGAGACTCATGGAAGCTGTATAATGTAAAGAGTATCATCGTCCACCCGGAGTACAATCCACCTTCCAAGTACCATGATGTAGCACTGCTGGTCACTGATAAATGGTAAGAGATCTCTTCAGGGTCCATCTATCTATACATACATATAAATAAAATTGGAGTGTCAGTTTGTGATATTGAAATAACTGCTTTTTACTACATGCATAATTCAGAATATCATTTTTTTTTTAATTTTGCCTGTCTGTCTGTTTGTCCGGGCTAATCTCTGAAATGGCTGGACCGATTTTGCGGGACTTTTTACCGATTTTGGTCCGTCCGTCATTTTTTCAAATATAAAGACTTGCTTCTGCCAGCGGCTTCGCTCGCGAAATCGTAAGTTTCTCCATACATACTTTGAACCTCCGTTTCATCCCTTTAGGTGGAGAATTTCATCAAAATCCGCTCATAGGGCTCGCTTACGTCATAAAACGAAACCTAGTGCAAAATTCGACTTTCCTTTCACATCTTCCTAGCTCGTTGCGTCGTGCTGGTGCTGCCGCTGCGGCTGCGGAGAACCTCAAGCGGCGGAAATATAACAACCTCGTGGAAGTTATATTTTCGCACCGTTTGGGGTTGAAACTCTCGGATCGTGGGGTCCGAGTGCTCACAAGTTGTTTAAAGATCTGTCGAAACGTCTAGTTGACACTTCGCGTGACCCGAAGGCTGGCTTTTACTTTGGACAGAGGATAAGCATTGCCATACAGCGTGGCAGTGCCGCCAATCTTTTGGGCACATTACCAGTCGACAGCGATGTGAAAGAGTTTTTTGACGCCATATTTTAGTTAATGTATTTCAGCGTAGGGTTTTATTATTTATTTATTTTTTAATTTACTGTAATTATAGTTATTAAGTTGTTTATAAGTGTAGATATTTAATTAATTTTAAATAAATTGGCACAACATTACAAAAAAAAAAAACTTTCTTTGTCCCTACTTTTGGCTTTACGTTGAAATGTCAGTCAGTCAGTTTCTCCATTTATATCATTTCAGGGTTAAATTCACCCACTTGATATTGCCCGCTTGCCTGGACACGGGAGACACCGACGGCAGCGTGGCGTCTGCCACCGGCTGGGGATCTCTTGGCCATCGGAAGAACTTGGCAGATACTTTGCAAACTGTGAGTCATGTTGTATTGTTGTTGACTGTTGGTCTAGTGGTTAGTGAACCTGACTGCTATGCCGGAGGTCGTGGGTCCGAATCCCACCCAGGACAAATGTTTGTGTGATGAGCATAATCATTTGTTCTGTGTCTGGGTGTAATTTATCTATAATATGTATGTATTTAGAAATATATAAGTATGTTTATCGGTTGTCTAGTACTCGTAACACAAGCTCTGCTTAGCTTGGGACTACACGGCGTTGTGTGGTAGTTGTGGAATATTATATATATATATTGTGTATTGCAAATATCTCGTTGCATATATTATGTGAGAAAAATGTGTATCTTTTTATTTATTTACAACATAAAGCAACAAAATATATAAATAATAAACTTGAATATAAAAAAATATATTTATTTATGCTTAACCTAACTATTTATACACACTAAAGGCCCTACTGAAATAATATGGCGTCATAAAACCAGAGTACTTTGTAACATGCATAAAACTCCTCCGCATCGCTGTCGACTGGAAGTGTGCCCAAAAGGCTGGCGGCATTGCCACGTTAGAAAAGTCGGGATAGCAGTCAAGTACTAGTTTATAACAGAAAAAAAAATGTAAATAAATAAAATTATAGCAACAACATCGAACAGTAATAAAAACTAGATACACAATCAGCGACACAAATGTGTCCCCACCGAATCAGCGTTTGGGTGCTGTTTTGATTTGGTAGCATTCAAACGCGCCGAAGGTAAACTTACTGCAATAATCGTACTTCAATCAAGGACGAAAAACAAAAGATGGGATTTCATATTTTCGATAAATATTATCATTCGGGTTCAAACACAGCCAGACGCATTCATCATCATATCAGCTAAAAGACGGCCTCCCCCAAGCGTCGCCACAACGATCGGTCCTGTGCGTTACGCATCCATCGGATTCCCGCGACCCTGACCAGGTCATCGGTCAACCTTGTTGGAGGCCTTCCAACGCTGCGTCTTCCGGTACGTGGTCGCCACTCCAGAACCTTTCGGCAGACCAGCCAGACGCAATACTATGTGTAATTTATTTCATAATCACCACTGCTCTCAAAACGGTGAATGAAAACATCGTGAGGAAACCGGCATGTTGTAGAACCAAATTCGAAGACACGTGTCAACCACCAATCCGCACTGGGCCCACGTGGTGGATTACTCCCCATTCCCTCTCCTAGAGAGAACTGATTCCCAACAGTGAAAACATTATAATGCCGACTATGCTATGATATTATCATAATAGGCTAGTTGCCGTAAAAAATATAATTAGTCCATCTTTTAGATTAATCAAAAATAAGGGACACGTATTTTTTTTATTTCTAAATGAAACTAAAAATGACAAAGATATTAGAGTTACCTAAGACCATTAGACCTTAAGACCATTAGAGTTACCTGTGACGTCACGCCGTGCTGCATTTTTTCGCACGGGGTGACATCACACGTAACTTTAATGGGCTATATCTTTGTTATTTTTTGTTTAATCGAAAAAAGAAAAAGTACATGTCCAATATTTTTTTAAAATCTAAAAATACGAACTTTATAAAATATAATTATTTTTTACCCTGGACTTACCCTATTGTCATGACGATTTGGTGAGGTAATGTTAGTTTAGCAAAGCGGCGTGGTACGAAATTAAAATTTCTTTCAATCTTCCAGGTGTCTTTGAAGGCTTACAGTGAAGAAGAATGCTCGTCTTTCTATCCACCACATAGATTGCTTCTCCACGGTTACAATCACACCACACAAATGTGCTACGGAGACAAGGATGAAATCAATGATACTTGCCAGGTAAGAACTTGAAACACCATGGCTGTGTTCAAAGAAAGGCCTATTGGTCCAGTAGTTAGTGACCCTGACTGCTATGCCGGAGGTCGTGGGTTCGATTCCCACCCAGGAAAAAATTGTGATGAGCACGATCATTTGTTCTGTGTCTGGGTGTAATTTATCTATAATATGTATGTATTTAGAAATTATAAGTACGTTTATCAGTTGTACTCATAACACAAGCTCAGCTTAGCTTGGGACTAGACGGCACTGTGTGTTAGTTGTGGAATATAATTATAGAAAAAGACACTACCTATGGGCTGACAGATTTTGAGTGAATTTCAACAATTCTTTCTTATAAAACTTTTTACAAAAAACAAATATAACCGACTTCAATGTTAAAAAACACTGAAAAGTATAAAATAACTTTAATTTCGGAAGTCGGTGTTTCTATAATAGTTACGTCTTTTCGTTATTTTACACTTTTTAGTTATGGTACCACCACTAAAAAGTACCCCTTAGACAAACTAAAATAACTTATAGCCACAGTGCATCTCATAACGAATCTAATAATCCCAAACACGGTTAGATTACATTAATTTATTTTTTCCCTTTTGGCTTCATCGTCAGATCAGTTCAATACATCCGCCCTCCCTTTTCTGACAGTCAATCATCGACTACATGTATAAACAAAGCTACTTGTAACCACAGTTCTGCTGTGTTTCTATGAGGAGTTCTGTTCCATATCTTCGAAGTTTATGATCAGATCATAACAATATTTCTATGGGACCAACTTGGAAGCATTACCTTTCAATCAAAAAAATAATTTTCAAAATCGGTCTACAATTGACCGAGATATCGGTGAACATACATTCAGCCGAACAATAAACCTTCTTCTTTTTCGAAGTCGGTTAAAAAAAAAAAGAAATATGTATCTATACAGGATTATTTGTAAAACACAGGCAACCTCTCAGGACTAAGTTATTAACATCACAAACAACAACTTTTGTTCAAACACATCGTGCGACTTCTAATTTATCATATGAAATCATATCACATGAACTAACATAAGATTTTATACAAAAAAAAAAATGTTTTTTCTAAATATTACGAAGTCTATGTTTGCATAGACTTAATACCGGGTCACTTTAACCGGGTAATGAAGAAATAATTTTTTATATGATTTAGCCAAAAAGCTTTGTTTCATAAACGTTACAGGGTCTAATAAGCCCCTTACCGCCATAACAGTAGTTTTCAAACGAGGCCTTAAATGCCCCGTACCACAGGAATACTAAAATGAGTGCTGCTCTCAATGTGTTAAATCTTATCTTATCTCATCTTATATATCTTATCTTATCTTATAATCATATATATCTTATCTTATCTTATAATCTTATATATCTTATCTAATAATTTTATAAAGAGGTAAAGTTTGTTTTTTTTGTTTGTAGGAGGTAAATCTCTGGAAGTAATGGTCCAATGTGTAATTTTTTTTCACTGATAGAAAGCTGCTTTATTCCTGTGTGACATAGGGTATATTTTACGTAGGCGGGCAAAGCTGCAGGCTAAAAAAAAAATATTAATGAAATATTTATTCACACTAATCTTGCTGACTGATTTCTTCTCTTACCCTAGGGTGACAGTGGCGGCCCTCTCCAGGTCAAGTCAGATTTGTCATCATGCGTCCACACCATCATAGGCGTGACGTCACATGGCAAGTCCTGTGGGTTCGGCGGTGGTTTCGGCGTCTACAGCCGAGTCTCCTACTATGTGCCATGGATTGAACAGACTGTGTGGCCTTACTAAGAGAATACTAGAACAATGATGACATAAATACATTACAGTTTGGGAAATAAAATTGACGAGTTTATTATTTTTGTGTTTTAATACCAAATCGTGTACCTGGTAGGGGCTGTGGATTGTTGGGCAGTAAGTCTTTGAGAAGTGGCTGATGAAACCCCATGGTGTCTTCGCTTTCCGCCTGATACAAGGCCACATTAAACAATGTTTAATGAGGGCTTGTGTCAGGCGGATTTTAGTTCGAGAGGAGAGGAAACGTCTGTGTGTCACCATTGTGCGGACTTCCTAGAAGACACGGTGGAGTATAAATTTGCAGTCTAAATGTATATTAATTTAATACATTCAATTTTAAAGAGATGAAGATTTAAATTCAATAAATGGTACGTAATTTTAAGTTTCGGAAGAGCGAAATGCCCACACAGTCAATTTTTATCTTAAGGTCACTTCAACCCCTAGATGTAGTACTAATTTTGTGAAAGGAAATAAATTACTTGTATTATCTGTGTTCAGTGTGAAACGAGGTCTAATAAGCCTCGTACGTGTCTTCCTTGCGATGCGGCTAAGAAAAATATACTCTCTTCTGCCATGTGGAGGCCGTACCTTCAATTTGGTTAAGTTTAGAAAAGAGATAAATGTATAACTAAGATTATTAACAGAATGCAGTGGTGTTTCTACTTTAATACGGGGTCACTTTGACCTCATACCGCACTTATTATAAAACGTTCCAGGGTCTAATGAGCCCTTTACGGTCAAACTGATAGTTTTTAAATGAGGTTATAACGTCCCGTACCGCAAGAAGGAAGCTTTTGCTATGTGTTTTGCAAACAGACGTGGAACTGCGATGCGTCTGGATACTCCATCTCGTTTAGCTCTTCAATCCCCATAGGTGACAGAACAGCTGACGAGATGGAATATTTGGACGTGGATGTGCGACCCTCTTAGAATAAAAGCGAGAGTGTTTGTATTAAAAGGTTAATTAGGTACGTTGCTTATCATTGTATGAGCTGTGTCGACGGTACCGTAACTAATTTACAGACGTATAGACGAATGTACTTCTAATTGTAATCCTCACATAAGTGATCGGAGTTATAAACGATCGTGTGTGTCTAAAAATGGACTTGAAGATAGCTGGGATATTTTATTTATCTTATTGGTTTTGTTATGTTTTATCTAGTGATCTAGAAGAAGGTAAGTAGAGATAGTAATAGTAACTAGTGGCTACGCTGATAGCTAAAGATCGCAAGTGCATTGACGCTTTCCGTGCCAAGAAGTGCCATGGCGGACAGAGTTCCGGCGGGACCTTATGGTGGAATGGAGACAGCAACTGTCGTAACCCAGTGCTGGGCTCTCGCGTTGAGCCCTGGTCAGCCATGGTCTAGAGCGAGGAAAAATGGCAGGTGGTCGCCTCCTGCGAAGCAATAACGCTAGCGGAGGAGATAGCCGCACGTGTGAGGGTACGTATGTCCTCACCCAGACTACCAGCCACGGCGACGAAGAGCATTGGATAGTTCGCCGGCCGGCCGTCTGGTAATTGACTGGACCGAGTCCAGTCGTTAATAGCTCGTAGTGGTCCATGCGCACGAGATCCTAGAACGTGAAGGGCAACTGAAGGACACAGATGTGGTTTTAATCTGCATGGTATGCTCTATCATGCGACGCCACGCTTAGGACTCAATAATCGCTGATTGACCTGGCTGGCACCAGCGGTGGTATTCCCTGAGAAAACAGCCTTGAGTGCAGCGCTAGCCGCAGTCTAGAGCGCAGTACAATGAATTAACAATCCAAAGTCTTGGTCCATTAGATTGTTAATCCAATGTACCTATTTGGATTTCGTCGCTGCGGCCAGCGCTGCGCTTAAAGCTATTTTCTTAGAGATTGACACGCCAGATCAGTTTAAATCCGAAGCTGTGTACGATATCCTGGTTGAAATCAGATGCAACAACACACAAAGTGAAGTGGCTTTATCGACATAGTTTCATAATTCTGAATGTAAGCTTCACGCAGGCGTACACCAAGCGTATAATGAAGAATACGCGTCATGAAGCTATTCGTCCGTGGACAGTACGCCTAAATTAACTTACAGCGTTTTCTTTCAGGATCATCATGTGTATTGAAAGATGGAATTGAAGGTGTATGCTTAAAAATTTCAGACTGCCATCATACTAGTAATGACTTAAAACGTTTAGAATTTCCAAAGGTAGGTGAGTATCCATGGTATTTTTTTACATAGCATGGGTTGGATAACAGCAGGTCATAGTGGCTGCTTTTCCACTTGCCTATCGTAAACATCGAGCATGGCTTAAAAGCTTGTTACTTCATCTAATGCAATCCAACGTGATGTTTGACGAAAAGGCAACGTGAAAAAAGAGTGATAATACCTGAATACTCTGTTGGCATTCAGTAATTCCGTGATTTACTCGAAAATTTTACAAAACTTGTTCCAGGAAATACGTGTTTTTTTTTAACCCTTAAAAGTTTTTGAAAAACATGTTGTACTTTTTTCATATTTGAGTAAATTATGAAGTGTCAAAGTTCATGCAAAATAGCAGATTTTCAGAGGTCTTAACTGGATTAGTTTTACACAAATTTTACCCAAATTGATTTTCATAGAAGCCTAGATAATATCCACAAGATACTGTGTTTCCAAAATATCTAACGATAAATGTGTAACTACGTCATAATCGCGTAAGAGCGGTTGTTGAAAAACAGTGAAAATGTATGTCGAGATGCATCCCCATAAGATGACAGTCATCATTTTTATTTCAACCGAAAAACTTCTGCTGGACATAGGCCTCCCCCAAGCGTCGCCACAACGACTAATCCTGTGCGTCTCGCATCCACCGCATTCCGACTCTCACCGGGACGTCGGTCCACCTTGTAGGAGGCCTTCCAAAGCTGCATATTTCGGTGCGCGAACCCCACTGGAACCTTTCGGCCCCATCGACCACCTGTTCTACGAGCAATGTACCCTGCCTTATGCCACTTTAGTTCGGCGATTCTTCGAGCTATGTCGGCGACCTTGGTTCTCCTGGGGGTATCTTCAATCCTGATACAATCACGCAAGGAAACTCGTGCAAGAATAGGCTACATTGTATGGATCCAACAGCAGTCACATGTACCATCCTATAGCAAAGTGTAGTTTCGAAGAAGAAGGCGGCAGGGAGGCAACGGCCTCGATGTCTAGCACGCCAAAACCCTGCTTGCATCATCAAAAGCAAGTAGGAGTTTGGAGGCACGGGCGCTCGGAGTAGGGACTCTCCTCGCCCATCCAGTGATTCCAAGGAAGACGGTGGCACAATGATCACGTGGTGCCGTGCACAATGAGGCTCTGAGGAAACTGTTTACAGTCTCCTCAGGGATGTGCCCTAACAGGCGTTGCATAGAGGAGGTTCAGAATTCTAAAGTGGTCTTTTAAGAGGTAACGGGGCCCCTCTCTATGTGCCGATTATGATCACCGGGGTACAATTGCCGTCACGGATCTTGAGCGCTGCCTTCAAGTTGTGCAGAAGTCAAATATTTGGTCTATTTAGTGGTGCGAAGTGAGACGCGGGGGCAGGGAGTGACAGTGATTGGGTCGCCGTGCCTTCGCGTCTTAGACGTCACTCGTGATTGGTTCCCTACGTTGCTGCATGTATCTAATAACGAAGCAAAGCGATCCCCACTGACGCCGAGCGCTCAAGATCCGTTTCGGCATTTGTAGTTTTCCACACTTCCCGGACTTATTCCCAAAAGTCCGGCCTCCTTGATTAGAGTCGCAGCAAATCGCGAACCGAGTCTGGTCGTTGTGGCGACACTTGGGGGAGGCCTATGTACAACAGTGGACGTCTTTCAGCTGGAATGATGATAATGATGATGATGTCGCTACAACTGCCTATATCAAAACGTCAAATTATTTTTCAGTTCTGCTCTATGAGTTTGTGGCAGCCATTAGTTTGCTGCCTGGACTGTAGTTTGATTCAGAATAGGTGAGCCTTTTTTTTTACTACAACTATTAGTATTTGTTCCTCCCTCTGCATCCACTCTTTCCCTTTTTATATTGTATTTTTTTTAATTAATATAAACTAGTGCTTGACTGCCATCCTACCTGGGGCCTAAGTCTGCTATTTTTATAAATTCATCATTCCAATACGATCCCATTGTCATTTTGCTAAAACTTTGTAATCTGCTGATTCATAATGATCGATCATTGATCGGTCAATAGTCTTGTAATAGAATTGTGGTAGAATGACAATAGCGAGCTTATTAAAAGCACAAATTGCGCAATAACGTCGTCATGGGAGGTCACTGATCAAAGGAATTACCAAATTTTTGCAGATTACCGCATACGTCAGATATTCATTTGTGCACGAGAATACCTACCATTCTATGCCATTTCTTTCAATGGAGTGTCAGTGGTTGACCATCGGAAAGTCGAAGTAGATTACCAAAACTTGTCAAAATCAACAATTATGAAATCAATGTTAGACCATTCTGACACTATTGTAATAGCAGACTGCAATCGTTGATGGTGAGGCGCACTAGTTTTTAAGGGCTTTCACAGACACCTAAATGCCGAAGACCGCAGCAGGCAAGTTGTTCTAGTCCTTCGATGCACGCCGTATACACGACGATGCGAAACGCTTAGTCCGGACTGTAAAGGTAAAAAAACATACGTAAGAGTGAACAGTTGAACACTCGCCATACGTCGGGTTGTCCGGTGGTAGAAAGGAGATTGGAATTATACCTAGCAAGCATTTGCACCATTTCCGTGTACTCGACATTCGAATATTGATACGCCATCATGTAAAGATCATCGTCGTGCCCTCGTGGGGCGATCGGCAGCGGAGACCTCTCGTGCCAGGCCTTGGTTGAGGCCATGGTCCGGAACGAGGAGGAGTGGTAGGCGGTCGCCGACTTCTGCGAAGCAGTAATGCTCGCAAAGGAGGAGGCCGAACGCATCAGGCAATGGTGTTCTTGCCGCCGCCGCCGGGATTCTGATCCCGATTTCCGGCCATCGTAGGCGCGGGCTTGCGGACAGTGAGCAATGGGTAGCTCGCTGTCCAGCCATCCGGTAACTGTCCGGACCAAGCCTAAGTCGTCGACCGTTCCCGCGCACCTCAAGGAGTTGTCAGCAACAGCAGGGACCCTGCCGGGTCGAAGCCTACTGGGGCCAGGGTTATCAGAAAGAGAGCTCCCTCCAGCCCCAGTATGAAGGCTAGAAGGAACGGGGTGGGTCTTTTAGTCAGTAAGATCTCCCGCTCCGCTCAAATGCGGGGGTTGTCAATGGATGATTTTTTCCCACCTTAAAAAAAATAATATGTAAAGATAATTACGTCCGCACTGCCGAATTGCGCTACAAGAAAACGTTACATGACGAGACCCCAGCGAATCAAAGTGACCGACCGACTAGTGAGGGTTGCCCGTAATTATGTATTTTTGTATGAAAATCTGATGAATCAAAATATGATACATTTTTAAAAGTCATAGAACAAAAGTTGTTGTATAGGATGTTCTTAACTAGCACCTAAGAGGTTGCAAGTGTTTTACGAACAACCCTGTAGAAGTTCTTATGTACATGAATGATTAAATCTATATATATAAAAGAAAGTCGTGTTAGTTACACCACTTATAACTCAAGAACGGCAAAACAGATTTGGGTGAAAATTGGTAGGGAGGTAGCTTAGAGCCAGGAGACGGACATAAGATACTTTTTATCCCGTTCGACAGCGTTCCCGTGTGACTTGACATGAAACGTCAGTCACTATAAAACGTGGTCTAGCAAAAACGAATCAGAGTAGGGTAGAGTAGGGTAGAGTAGGGTAGAGTAGGGTAGAGTAGAGTAGAGTAGAGTAGGGTAGGGTAGAGTAGGGTAGAGTAGGGTATAGTAGGGTAGAGTAGGGTATAGAAAGCTGAAGTAGGGAAGAGCGGGAGCGAAGCCGCGCGGGCAAAAGCTAGTAAATAATAAAATAATATGTTAACTTTTACAGATTTTTTGACGGTGTCAATGTAAATATCGCGTTGTAAGTATATTCATTTTGACAGATTACAATAATATTTACAACTCAAAAAGAATCGATTTTATTGAAAGAAAGAAAGAAAGAAAGAAAGAAAAAACTTTTATTCGTCATGTAACTTTATTGCTGTTCCTTTGTGTTTCAGTAAAATGCTATTGGAAATTCAACTCATGGCTGACTCTGGGAAATGTAAGTACCTACTAAAGCCGCAGTTCCATTAGGCCGTTTACACATAATATAATATAATATAATATAATATAATATAATATAATATAATATAATATAATATAATATAATATAATATAATATAATATAATATAATATAATATAATATAATATAATATAATATAATATAATATAATATAATATAATATAATATAATATAATATAATATAGTATAGTATAATATAATACAATACAATATAACATAATATAATTCCACAACTATCACACAACACCGTCTAGTCCCAAGCTAAGCAGAGCTTGGGTTATGAGTACTAGACAACTAATAAACATGATTATATATTTCTAAATACATACATATATAGATAAATTACAGAACAAATGATCATGTTCATCACACAAACATTTGTCCTGGGTGGGAATCGAACCCACGACCTCCGGTATAGCAGTCAGGGTCACTAACCACTAGACCAACAGGCCAGTCAATCAAATTATCAAATTCTGCCGCAGTGGTAGCGGACAGCGGAACCGCCGCCGCTGCACTGGACGCGTTGCATAAGCGGCGTTTGCGTCACAGGTTCTGCGATGAAACACCGCAGCTCTTGCGGCACCGCGGTGGCGAAAAACGCTGCCGCTGAGGCATAAATGTAAACGCCTTTACTGAGATCGAGCACGCCATGCACGTGAACTTGCATGGAACTTAGCTTAGAATGAGTTTGAATTATTAAATCAAGAAATGGTGGATTTATTAAAGTTTTTCTGAACGGCTACTTAGAAACGCGCGCTCTCGCTGGACTGTTTACGATGACGTCATTTGTCATGATCCGTGCGACGAACTGCCGTAATCGCGCGGTGGACTGACTGCCGTAATAGCGCGGTGGACGAACTGCCGTAATGGCGCGGGGAGACTGATCATGACAGATGACGTCACAGCGAGTCGCTTTATTCTCGGACGCGTTTCAGGAACTAACACACTAAAATTGCTGTATCTTCGTCATTTTTGGTTCGATTTAATACTCAATTGCATTCCATATGTACATATATAGATGGTATAAAAATATAGTTACGATCAATATGGAGTTGTCGGGCACAGCAAAGCTAGGAGAGAGGATGAAGGCTAAGAAAATAAAGATATTTCACTTATTTTTATTGTTATGTCTAAGTATTGGTATAATTGATTTATTTATTTATTGTAGTCATTATTATTAAATTTTGATATTGTTGTAATTAATGTATGTATTTAGATTATTATAATGTCTAAATTTAACTAATTTATGTCCGGTGTTTTTATTTATTTTTATCATCATTTATTTAAATTAATCATGTATATATGGTATTACTATGTCTGTGTATCAGGTTGGTAAATTATGTTAGATATTTTAGTTTATTTTTTGTCAAGATTATGTTTAAATTGTCACATATTTAATAATTAAATTAATTAATAATTATTAATTAATTGGCATTAAGTCCGCCTATGTACTTTTTGTTGCATAAAGGCTAAATAAATAAATATTTTATTTATATTTTGTCATACTTATTATTAAATTGTCATTATTTCAATTAATTAATTTATGTCTATTATTGTTTCGTCATAGTATAAGTAGATTAAATGTCAGGTATTTTTATTTATTTTTATCGTCATAATTATTAAAATTTGTATTTATTTATATTAATTATCAATATAATTATATTATTACTATGTATGATAATTTAAATAATTTCTTCACAGTATTTACCTTTTTTTGGACGCTATAAGCACAAAATAGATAGGCACAGAAGACAATCTCATGTATGTACTTCACTTTTTATACCTACGCTCGGTAGACGCACACTAATGAGCGGTTGAGCCGGAATTGTTCGACGAGTGATCCGAGCCGCGACCGAGACATCGTGTCTGTGAGCGTCTTTGTGTGCGCTGCTCAAGCTCGCTTTGTATGTAGATTGACTTCTGTACCATAGGGTGACTGGAAATTTAGTATACGATACTTAAACACGTGATTGTGCTCATGTTAACAAACTATTTTTATTATGGGAGCAAAGCCAAAATTGCGAAAAAAATATCAGCTGTTCAGTACATTAGGCAAACATAAATGTACTGAAGAGCTGATTTTTTTTCACGATTTCAGGTTGTTCCCATAGCAAAACTTGTTGGTTAGAATTAGCATTTCATTTCATTTTTTTCATTTCATTTATTTATTCATTTAACAATATAAATTGTGTCTGAATGTTTTACAAAAAAAAAAAAATAGAAAATAAATTAATTGGTAATAGCTAAAACATTTCCAATAAAATCAATTAATCAATAAAATTAAATAATAATCACAAATATAAAACAATGTCAACACACAAAGAAATAATAATGTCACAAGTTCATTATGTCAACCACTAGTATTTTAAAAAATAATAACAAAAATGAATAAAATTAAAAATAATAATAACAGATAGTAAAATTTAAAATTCGTCATTTGTCAAAAATCATCTAATTCAAAATCATTAAAATAGTTAAAAATGTCATAGTGAAAAAGAAAAAGAAAAATATTTATCTTACAAAAATTTAAAAACATATTTCATAACCCATAAAAAAACAGTTCTTTTGTGGTACATAAATAATAAAAACAAAAACAACAAATGAAATTAACATCATTAACAATAGCGTTGAGACATAAATTCCTCAACTGAGTAGAAACATTTTTCCAATAAAAAGTTTTTGAGTTTATTTCTAAATTGAGTGGTTTTATATAATATCTCTTTCAGTTCTTTAGGTAAACAACAGCACAATCACGTGTTTAAGTATCGTACACTAGGCTACCAGTCACCCTATATAGGTACCGGCACGAATCTTTAGCGCTCGGCGTCAGAGTGGTAATCGCTTTGCGCATTTCATAGAATGGCGAGCCAATCGTCGTTAGATACATACAGCAAGCGCAGGGAACGAATTACGAGTTACGTGTATGACACGATGGCGCGGCGAGCCAATCACTAACACTAAAGAGACCTAATATTTGACTTCTGCGCAACTTGAAGCCAGCGCTCAAGATCCGTGCCGGTATCTGTACGTAGCTTTGTTCTTTGTAAGTAACAGCTTGTTTTGATTTACTGTTACAGTAACGGAATACAAAAGAAAACATATGGGTATGTCAAAATTTATCTTTTACTTCAGTTTGAGAATTCATTAAATAACATCTCCCCGCTCTGGGTGGAGCGAGAGACTATCAGATTTTTACTGACTAAAGCCTAGGTTCCGTGTTCCTTCAATCGCTCTTTGCTTTCCATGATCGCTCTTAATTCTTTCGATCAATTTTTTTTTGTGGGAAATCAGACTTTTACCAAGTAATACCCATCCACGAAGAAGAATAATAGAGAGCAGTGGTGGCCGAGTGGTCACGGCCTCGACTTATGAGTTGTAGGCCACGGGTTTAAACTCAGCCAGGCACATTACTTGGTGTAATTTATTTAATTGTCTCTGCTCTCAAAATGGTGAAGGAAAACATCGTGAGGAAACCGGCATGTCCTAGAACCAAAGATTCGAAGACATGTGACATCCACCAACCCGCACTGGGCCCGCGTGGTGGATTACGGCCCATTCCCTCTCCTAGAGGAGGTCGGTGTCCTAGCAGTGGGAACATTATAAGGCCGACTATGCTACCCAACAGACATCGGCTCTCTCTAGCCCCGCCAATCTTGCTGACATCTCATTGAGGTGTCCTTCATTTGTAATCCGACAGCCTGGACGACAAGCTACCCATTGCTCGCTATACACAAGACCGCGTATCCGTTGGAATCCGTCGCGTATCTTGTCTTCATCCCACGTCCAAATTTGGATTCGATTCCCCCACGGAACCAATTATTTGCATGACCTACAGATAGCTTTCTGGGTGTAATTGTCTTGGACTTTTCATGTTTATGGACGCACCACTCCAACTGCTGGCGTCGGACTGGTCTGACGAGTCTTTCCGCGTCCTATTTGCCAAGGTCGTGTATTTGAGACTGGGCACTCCATCTCGTTTAGCTCTTCAATCCCCATAGGTGACAGAAGAGCTGACGAGATGGAGTATTTGGTCGTGGAAGTTGCGACCCTGGATATAAACGCGAGTGTTTGGTCGGATATATTCGTTGTGTGCGGTTAAAAGAACAACTTTATCTGTGCCACAGTTGCAAACTGGCGTTCCAATCAAGGTCATCTTGGTTTATGTGTTGTATGTATGGTTACAGCAACACACACATTAATGTAATCCACGCGCCAACATGTTCGGTGGTTGGAAAGATGTGCCTTCTAACCAAGGGCGTTGAAGGTCATGGATAACAACTGCTGTCTACACGGATGGAAACTAGCGAGGTCACCTTGGTTGCAACGCTAGTTTGCAACCATCTTTGTCACTGCTTTAAACTTCTTTATACCCTCCATCTGGATGCCTGGAAGCATTTCTCGTCCAACATTTTCCTTGCAACAAGTACGAGCGGTTCAGAGATCTGGACAGCACCATCAGATGTTATGACATTTCACTCGAAACAGGGGACGATGAGTTAAACAGATATCAAGATATGAGGAACAGGTACCCGCATTTGGTAAGTGTTTATATTAAAACTAAAAAGTAGAGTCTGTTCTAAAAACGACTTGGGCAGAATGAAATCTGAAGTAGTTAACACTGGTTCAATAATTAAGGTTGTTTAAGAGATCTTGATTATTGTTTACTAATAGAAGAACCTTATAAAAAGTATCGAATATAAGCAGCATGTGCAAGTTAAGGATTAGTAGTGACCCAGTGGTAACCCAAGGCCAATTTTCAAGTTTTGGGTCAGTGCAAGACGCATTCCTTTATGTAATTTATTTCATCTCCACTGCTCTCAAAACGGTAAAGGAAAACATCGTGAGGAAACTGGCATGTCCTAGAACAAAAAGTTCGTAAACATGTGACATCCACTAATTCACGTAGGGCCTGCGTGGTAGATTACGGCCCATTCCCTCTCCTAGAGTGGAGGCTTGAGTCCTAGCAGTGAGAACATTACAAGGATGATGATGCTTATACTACAGATGTTCAGGTTTTCCGGAATTGGGTATCTTGAAGTCATGCTTAATTCGATTTCTTCTGCTTCTTCTAATCTTAAAACAAGTGATTTAAAATATTCGCTGGTTTTACCAGGCTCTCATTGGTTATGGGGATAACCCTAACTATGCGGCGTGGGTTTGCAGCGGTTCCATCATCAGCGAAAAATACATCCTCACGGCCGCTCATTGCACAGAATTGTAAGTTATTTATATACTTTTTTTCCATTGACTTTCAGTCTAACTGAATGTAGCTGAAAGCCAGTATTCTATATGGATTGACTGCGGAATCAGAACTGAAAATATCCACTGGAGATCTCAGGATACCAACCTAGCCTGAAGAATCGCCTAACGTGGTAGTGACCAGGGCACATTGCTCGCAGAACAGATGGTCAGTGGGGCCGAAAGATTCAGGAGTGGCAACAGCGTACTGTTAGAATACACAGCATTGGAAGGTTTTCCACCTGGTATAGGTCACGGGAATTCGATGGACGTGAGACGTACAGGACTGGTCATTGTGGTGACACTTGGGGGAGACCTGTGACCAGCAATGGACGTGTTTAGGCTGAAATGATGATGATGACTGCCTATCTGACGTACAACTCCAGTTTGCCATCTTCTGCAGTACCTATTTTAAAAACCCCTTAACTCCTTGACAAGACTCAGACTTTTGTCTTCTTTCTTTGTGGTCTGATTTTTGTACTCGGTCCTTGCTGGACCATTGTATGTGGACCATGGGCCATTGTGGCCTAAATTATGCCAGCCTACTTCGGTTAAAAAGCAGATGAGGCCTCTCAGTTTACTCAGGGCGTCCATGAGAGAATTTGGTGCTCCAAAGGTTCAAGTGCATATTTTGCTGTGCCTACTTTCAAGGAGCACATGCGCTATCGTTTCTTCCGACTCCAAGCATGCCCTACTCTGTGATACTGAAATTCTTAGACTTCTACCGGGCTCTGCACAGAAGACTGTCCATGATCCTCAGACTATCAGACTTCTACTTAATTCAAATAAGGATCCTTGTTTCTTTTACAGAGGAGAAATAAAATTTGCTGCACTTGGCACACAACAATGGATCGATGATCGAAGATACTGGCAGATTTATAGAGTAGTCCAGGTCATTGTTCATCCAAATTACGCACCTCCTTCGAAATACCATGACATCGCATTACTGGAAACAGGAACTAAGTATGTTGTACAAGTTATTGAACATCATTTTCAGCTGAAATACTTTCCGTTATATATCAATTTAGCTGTAGCAGAATATAGGCTTTCTTTATCAACCGGACATGTGTTTTTTCGAATACCTGAGATTTTTACCAGTCAATTTTGTCAGGGGGACAAAAACAATGGTTGAAGGCCCAGAATGATTTTGGCAGAAAGATATTGACGGACTCGTATTAGAAGTCTAGAACCAGTCAGTAATGTAGTAGATCGACTAAAGCATCACGCAATGATTGTTGAAATAACCGTCCCTCAAGACGAGAACCTCGAGAAAGAAAAATAAACTAAGTCTCTTGACCTGGTTTGCATGGTTTTTGACACATGAGATAGGAATATACACACACCGTTAATGTATCGATAATCGTGACACCTTTTGTCATAATGGCCAAGAGCCTCGGCCAATGCCTGATGAGGTTCTCTTTAGAGAAGTGAATCAAATGATATTTGTTACGTAACACGAACTACGGTAAATTGAATCGCTTAGGACCGGTTTTTTTTAATAGTAGTAAGGACTGTGCGATTGGATTTACGTATAGTATAGTATAGTTTTGATGATGACTTATTTATTCTTAGAATGTGTTTTTTTTCCTGATTCATATGTACCTATTTAACACTAAACACCTTACTATTATTTATCATTTACTACATACCAATTTATAATAATATACATATATTTATTTACCTAACACCTAATAACTGATTAACATCCGTAGACTCATAGCAAGGTTCAGTTGAAAACCAGCGTCAGGCAACTGCTACGTAGTGGCCTGGCATCATGCTGAACTGGACCCATTTGGCGCAGCCGTGAGACATACCATGTAGATATATTTAAGTTTAAGTTTCTATACTAAGTATAATAATTATTATCTCATTGTGTGTACCTATGTGCCAAATAAACGTATTTTCTTTCTTTCTTTCTTCTTTCTTTCTTTCAAAGGCTTTATCCTTAAAGTTTTTTCTCCGATGCTATGTGCACCAGTGCTCTTCGTCCTAACATTATTTCTATCGGTCTTTGGAAACCATTCGATTACTGCCGTATTTTAACTATCGTCATTGCAAATTTCCATGTATCCAGCCCAACTCAGCTCGAGTTCCATAATTCATTTTTAATGTTCCGTAGCCAAAATGGCAAAAAACGGAACCCTTATAGATTCGTCATGTCTGTCTGTCTGTCTGTCTGTCCAGCCGTCTATCACAGCCACTTTTTTCCGACACTATATAAGCTAGGTATACTGTTGAAACTTAGTAAGTAGATTTATTCTGTGAACCGCTTTAAGAATTTTACACAGAAATAGAAAAAAAAAAATATGTTACTTGCTGCTATGGGCGGCCATGGCATGGCCTTCTACTCGCACTTGGCCGGTTTTTTGGTTTTTATACGGGACAGTTATAAGCTGATATTAAGACGATACAATTTTTTAGGATAATATACAATCTCGAAGTGATACCAGCGTGTCTGCAGAGAGACGAAAACATGGCAGAAATGGCCATAGCAGCGGGATGGGGAGCCATGGGGCAACAGAAACATCCAGCGGACATTTTGAACGGTGTAAATGTGACATCTTACCTTTACTAAATTTTATTTTATTTAGGATAGAGCAGTTGTGGCCGAATGGTAATGTCCACGACTTACAAGTTGTAGGTCGCGGGTTCGAACCCAGCCAGACGTATTACTTCGTGTAATTTATTTCATCATCACTGCTCTCAAAACGGTGAAGGAAATCATCGTTAGGAAACCGGCACGTCCAAGAACCAAAAATTCGAAGACATGTGACATTCACCAACCCGCACTGGCCCACGCAGTCTTGGTATGGTCATGTAAAGAAGAGAGATGAAAAGCATGTTGCCAAAAGAGTTATGAATTTGCATGTGGATGGATGGAGAGGGAGAGGGAGGCCAAAGAAAAGATGGATGGATTGTGTGAGAAACGATATGAAAGAAAAGGGAGTTAGTGATAGCGTGACGAGTGACAGAACAGAATGGAAGAAAAAAACGTGTTGCGCAGACCCCAAATATGATGGGAAAAGGGCAGGAAGAAGAAGACTGGCCCACGCAGTGGATTACGGCCCATTCCCTCTCATAGAGAGGAGGCCTGAGTCCCAGCTAATTGGCTTTGGAATGTTTTTTTATTTACTTATTAATGCTATAAGCACATTACACTGTACAAAGGCGGACTGCATTAACCACTGCATTGACGGATGGCATTAACCATAGGCATCATTTACCAGTCGACCTTAGGGTGGTGCAAAAACAACATGAAATGAATGTTGTATATTACTATCTCTGACTCTGACTGGCCTGTTGGTGTAGTGGTTAGTGGCCCTGACTGCTATGCCGGAGGTTGTGGGTTCGGTTCCCACCCAGAACAAATGTTTGTGTGATGAGCATGATCATTTGTTCTGTGTCTGGGTGTAATTTATCTATAATATGTATGTATTTGAAAATATATAAGTATGTTTATCAGTTGTCTAGTACTCATAACACAAGCTCTGCTTAACTTGAGACACGCGTTATGTGATAGTTGTGGAATATTGTATTGTATATTGTGTACTATGTTGTAATCGCGCGAAGAACTATGATATCGTGATGCGTGATTTGGAATTTTAGTTCCTATGGTGTCACAGATGTTGTTAAGATAATTCGGAGAACTGTAAATTGTAATTCTTTACGTCTACGTCACAAAAAAAAACTTAAAAAAAAAAATCTCCGAGATCTCGATTCGGGAATAGTACTATATTACACTTATGTAACTTTATACGGAAAGAATCGCCAAACTTAAGTGGCAATGGGCAGGGCACATTGCTCGCAGAACAGATGGCCGTTGGGGCCGAAAGGTTCTGGAGTGGCGACTGCGTACCGGAAAACGCAGCGTTGGAAGGCCTCCTACAAGGTGGACTGACGACCTGGTGAAGGTAGCGGGAATCCGATGGATGCGGGACGCACATGATCGTTCGTTGTGGCGACGCTTGGGGGAGGCCTATGTCCAGCAGTGGACGTCTGTCGGCTGAAATGATGATGATGATGATGACTTTATACGGAACCCTCGCACTCGCACTTGCCATGTTTTTTAAAAATTCCTATATTGATTAATTTCAGGTCAATATCATCAAATTTTCACATAGAGAATGTATGGAAGCCTTCCCAAAGCACAGGCACCTTGCAAATGGTTACAACAATAACATCCAGGCTTGTTATGGGGATCGAGAGATCAGGAATGATATTTGTGAGGTAAGCATATGATTTGGAAATGATGTGAATCTAAGGCCTACTGCCCAGGATCTGCTCCTGAAAGGAAGATTACGAAAGGCAACGAAGGAACAGGAGTGTGTAAAAGTCTTACACTATCTCCCGCTCCGCCCAAGGGCGCAGAGATGTCATTGGATGATTTTTTCACCTAAATGAAAAAAAAGGCCTACTGCCAAGTCCACGGACGCGTAGCTTCATAGACGCGTATTCGTCATTATACGCTTGGTGTACGCCTGCGTGAAGCTTACATACTAAGGTATGGCCTACTGTCCACGGACGCGTAGCTTCAGAGACGCGTATTCGTCATTATACGCTTGGTGTACGCCTGCGTGAAGCTTACATACTAAACTATGGCCTACTGTCCACGGACGGGTAGCTTCATAGACGCGTATTCGTCACTATACGCTTGGTGTACGCCTGCGTGAAGCTTACATACTAAACTATGGCCTACTGTCCATGGACGCGTAGCTTCATAGACGCGTATTCGACATTATACGCTTGGTGTACGCCTGCGTGAAGCTTACATACTAAACTATGGCCTACTGTCCACGGACGCGTAGCTTCATAGACGCGTATTCGTCATTACACGCTTGGTGTACGCCTGCGTGAAGCTTACATACTAAACTATGGCCTACTGTCCACGGACGCGTAGCTTCAGAGACGCGTATTCGTCATTACACGCTTGGTGTACGCCTGCGTGAAGCTTACATACTAAACTATGGCCTACTGTCCACGGACGGGTAGCTTCATAGACGCGTATTCGTCACTATACGCTTGGTGTACGCCTGCGTGAAGCTTACATACTAAACTATGGCCTACTGTCCATGGACGCGTAGCTTCATAGACGCGTATTCGACATTATACGCTTGGTGTACGCCTGCGTGAAGCTTACATACTAAACTATGGCCTACTGTCCACGGACGCGTAGCTTCATAGACGCGTATTCGTCATTACACGCTTGGTGTACGCCTGCGTGAAGCTTACATACTAAACTATGGCCTACTGTCCACGGACGCGTAGCTTCAGAGACGCGTATTCGTCATTACACGCTTGGTGTACGCCTGCGTGAAGCTTACATACTAAACTATGCTGCCACGACACTACGGCGAATACGCGTCTATGAAGCTATGGGTCCGTCAACAATAGGCCTAATTCATTTTTTTTTTTGTGTTGTTAATCATCAAATAACTGCTTCCGCTCTGGGTAGAGCATGAGGGAGTGTAAGGCTTTGACTGACTGAAACCACACTTCAAAATCAAAATCAAAGCATTTATTTCAAATAGACCATTTACAGGCACTTTTGAATAGTCAAATGTCGGTCAGTCCAAGAAAAGTGAAGCTAAATTGCACGTTCCAAAGAGTAGGTCTCTATGGAGAAGAACGTGCAAGAAACTCCATGGACACTCTTTTAAATCATATTATGTGTTACATATAATGCTTGGTTACATATTACTTGTTGCTTCTATCATGTGAGCACAATGTCGATAATGAAATAGAAATGTAAAATAATTAAAAGATAGAAACTGAATTAAGCCACTTGTGTCTATCAGTTGGCCACGAGATTCCTTTTGAGAAATTTCCCACGGCCCCAGCGTGCAACGGCTCTAACTTGCCCCTACAATTGGGCTGACATCTATTTGAAGCACGCGTGGAACACTAGGTGCTAGGCCCGATCTAAGGGGGGCAGGGGACAAGCCGCGCATTTGCCCAAAGCGGCAAAAATGAACAGCGACAGCCGGCAATATTGACTTATCAATCTTCGAGACTCCAATCATATTATCAATCTTTCAACCCAGCCACCTACATCCAAGTTCGCAAGTTGAGAATTTTTTGTGCCACCTTCCAACCTACTTCAGGTTGGATAGTGGAAATATTTAAGACTTAGACTCATGACTTATATGGTTTTGTGTATGTAAAGGGCGGCGAAAACCTTTGCCCGAAGCGGCTTAATAACTAGATCAGGTCCTGACTAGGTGCCGTCGACTCTGGCTAAGTCTTTACTGAACCGCTGGACGGTGAGCTACCCAAGGTCCGTAAACCCTCGCCTACGATAGCCGGCAGTCGTCCAGTGACTCCCGACGCAGACAGAGCGTGAGGCTTCTCTCCACCTCACGGTTTCGACCACCCCCTTTGCTTGCATTACTGCTTGCCCCGTACCATGGCCTGAACCAGCTGGATGTGAGAGGTCTTCGCCATCAATAATCCTGTCGTCCTAGTAGATCATCATCATTATCATTTCAGCCAATAGGCGTCCACTATTTGATATAGGCCTCCCACAAGTGTCGCCACATTGAACGGTCCTGCGCGTTCCGCATCCATGGGATTCCGGCAGCATTCACCAGGTCAGAATTTTCTACTCTAGCAGATATATAGTTATATACTCCTGATTTTTTTCTCCCCAGGCCGATAGCGGTGGTCCTCTCCAAATTGACACCAACAAGAAGATAGCCAAGTGTCTCCACACCATCATCGCAGTCACATCGTATGGCAGGGCCTGTGGGCTCTTAGGTACTGCTGGCTTGTACACCAGGATTGCACCCTATGTACCATGGATTGAAAGCATTACTGGTAATCTGAGTTGAAGAAGTACATACATTTTGAGGAAGATAACGAGTGGTAGAGTCTGTCTAAAAAGTCCGACGACTTCTGTAATTATTAGGGTAAAATGAAATCTGATGTAGTCAACACTGGTTCAATAATCAAGGTTGATTAACAGATCTTGATCATTGTTTACTAATAGAAAAGCCTTAGGGCGCGTTCACACGACACGCGCACGCTCAGCGCACGCCACCCGCGTCCAGCTCGCATTGAAATTTATTAAATAAGAATTTGAGTCTTATAATCATCATCAATAGATCTCAAATTGCATTTAACGTCTACACGCGCACGCCAAGCGCACGCCCCGCGCCCGCCTCGCGCCAACCCTGCGCTCGCCCTGCCCACGCTCTGCACCCTCCCCGCGTTCGTTTTGCGCCCGCGCTATGGCTAAATGCCTAGGGAACGAAGGAGTTCAGTCACTAGTAGTATAAGTGGGCGCGAGGCGTGTGTGAGGCGGACGCAGCGCGTGTGCGGGTTTAAGGCGCGCACAACGCGTGCGCGGGTGCTGTGCGTGATCGGCGCGTGTCATCTGAATACGCCCTTATAAAAAGTATCGAATATAAGTATTTTTTAAATGTTTAAATATTATACAAAATTCCCAAGTCGTTTGACTTTTTAGACAGACTATGGTTAGAAAACTGTTGTGTTTGGAAATAAAGAATTCGTGGTTATGCTGTTTCTTTTCTCGTTTATTTCATTTTAAAATTGAACCCTATATTTTTTTTTATTTCATGTACCAAAGACTCATTTTAGTTACAAAATCAATATCATACGTATACACAGGTATTATAAAATTACATAAAATTGAAAGATCAATAACAAAGTTAAATTTAATAAAAAACTATATAAAACTCCGCTGTCCGTCTGTCTGTCTGTCCGTCTGTCTGTCTGTCCGTCTGCCACCAGGCTGTAAAATGAAAGAAAGTAGTTGAATTTTTCACAGAATGTAATGAATAGTCTGTTGCCACTATAACAAGAAATCTGAAAACAAAAAAAAAACTTTTTTGCTATTTGGAAAAATTTTCGAAACTCCATTTAGGAATTATACACACTTGCCCAGCTTTTTTTTTGCTACAGATTTTACGGAGCGGACTTACATTTATCTGTTTTTTTATGATTGACAAGCTCATGCTGCTCTCAAAACGGTGAAGGAAAACATCGTGAGGAAACCGGCATGTCCTAGAACCAAAAATTCGAAGACATGTGACATCCACCAACCCGCACTGGGCCCGCGTGATGGATTGTGGCCCATTACCTCTCCTAGAGAGGAGGCCTGAGTCCCAGCAGTGGGAACATTAAATGGGCTGATGATGAAGCTCGCGCTTGACCACTATCCCACCTGATGGTAAGTGATGATGTGGTCGACAATGGAGCACGCTTGCTTTTTAAATAATCATTATTGCAATACATTATGGGTGAGAAGCTTTTCTACGCAAGTCTAACTTGCAACAACTGGGGCTCAAGGTCATCAGATAGGACCAGAACCCTTCTGTGGTATCTCAAAGAACCAGGCCATGCAGACCCTTAAGGGCAACCTATTTGGCGATTCACAAAAGCACTGGTTGTTACAATCAGGACTGCTACACGCCAAATCTCTTATAGAAGGGTAGTCACAAAAACGAACTGCCGAGCTTCTTGAGCTTAGCAGGACGAACATCTGTGCGATAGCCCGCACCTTAACCAGCCACTGCAAAAATAGGCACCAATTTTATATGAAACTGAGTGACACTGATATTTTCCGGTACTGTAATCAGGAGAGGGAGACGCCTAAGCACCTTTTGTGTGAATGCGGGCCCCTTATCCACAAACGCAGTGTTCATCTGGGCCGACACATTATTCAACCGGAGGATTTAAACTCTAAAAGCTAGGAGTATTCTAGATTTCCTGGAAGCCTCCGGCCTAAAAGAGTTACCTAACAAGGTGGCGAGTCACAATAGATCTTTTAGGTCGCAGTGACTACATTCCCTACACTACGGGAGATTAATAGCCCTTATCTACCAAATAATAATAATAAGTCTAACTTGCATTTAGCTACTTTTTTATCGATGGTAATTTAATATAACATGTTTTCTTAATCGAATTCTTTTATTTTATACTAATGTTATAAAAAGCTACAGTTTTTTTTTTTTTGGTTTGTAGGAGGTAATCTCTAAAAGTAGATACTGGTCCGATTACTAAAATGTTTTCACCGATAGTAAGCTGCTTTATTCTTGAGTGACATAGGGTCGAGGACAACACCGCAGGCAAAAGCTAGTATTATAATATAATCTTGTAATAATATGTTAGGATAAGAAATCAATTTAGCGCAATACCTAGCTAACTATTGTCGAAGCCTTTTCAACTGCCAGCTTTTGAATATTTTTAGGGTTTCATACCACCAAAAGGAAAAAAACGGTACCCTGATAGGATCACTTCGTTGTCTGTCCGTCAATACACTTTATCTCAGGAATGCGTGGAGGTATAGAGTTGAAATTAAAACCGGAGGTCTCTTGAAGCTGTAAAATCAAACTTCTGATGAACGAAAAAAAACAAATGCGGCCGTTTATATCGCAACAAACTGTGTATTATACACTCTCAAGGGAATCAAAATTCTTAGGGTATTAAATATCCCGTTGACCTAGAATCCTGAAACTTGGCATGAAAGCAAGATCTCATGGCATATGTATTAATTCATTAAACCCCAAGCGAACGCCGGCATTCCCGCACCCATTTTCTTTCTATTGTGTCTGTAATTCTCACGATTGAAAGGTTAATCTGAAATGGAATAGATGGAAAAAATCTGAGAACTGAAATTTTGTAGTTACCTACGTTACAAAAAACATGTCACAGTCAATTAGGGGATCGAACTGTTTTTATAGGTAAGTTTGTACGGAACCCTCAGTGCGCTAGTCCAACTCGCACTTGCCCAGGTTTTTTTTATTATTAATAGGCTTGCGCTTGAACACTATCTCATCTGACGGTAAATGACGATGTGGTCTACTACAGAGGACTACGCTTGCCTAGAAGTACAGCTAGAAGTAACCTATTACTTTTGACTTAAATACACCTAGGTTATAGCTATCAAGAAACACAGACTCCGGCAGGGAAACCACTCCTTGGCTGTACTGTATAATTAATATAATTCCAAAGAGTTTTGTGCGTATGGCTATGCCGTATGTCTAGTGGTTCAATAATGGAACGGGCTGAGCGCAATCTAACTGCAGTTCTGATGCACACTCCCCGAAATGCAAACAACAAAAAGCCAAAAGACTGGCTTTTCAAGACTTGAGATGTATAATTATGAAGAATCACCATCATCTTCCTGCCCTTGTTTATTTAGGGTCAACGCAACATGTTTTTTTCTTCCATTCTGTCCTGGCAATCGACACGCTATCACTAACTTCCTTTTTCTTCTGCTTCTCACACAATCCATCCATCTTTTCTTTGGCCTCCCTCTCCCTTTCCATCCATCCACATGTAAATTCATAACACTTTTGGCGACATGCTTTTCATCTCTCCTCTTTACATGACCATACCAAGACAAACGATTTCCTTCTAACTTTTCAGTCACTGCCGCCACTTTCAAACTTCCTCTAATCAGCATTATTTCTCAATTTATCCATGCTCACCACACCACACACCCATCTTAACATTCTCATCTACATGCAATCTTTTTTCATCAGTCTTTTTCACAGCCCAACATCTACACTGATCCATCTGATCCATACAGAGTATGATAGGCCTTATCACGGACTTGTAGATTTTACCCTTCAACTTGAGGGTCACAGGTGGTTCGCGTGACCTGTCGCCATTTCATCCATCCTGCGTTGATCCGATGTGTTACGTCCCGGTCTACCTCACCATTTCCTTGGACGACCCGAGGTACTGAAATTTTGAAGTATAAAGGAAAAAAAATATTTTTTCCAAAATTCACCTCAGGAGATGAAACAGACTCAAAATTTTTATGGAGAAATCTAAGTTTACACGGATGAAGCTGCTGGCTGAAGCTAATCAATAAAATAAAAACACACTTTACACGACGCCAGCATTGGCGTCGTGTAAAGCAACTGTGTTTTTTTGTAGTAGATAGAGTTTTTTTGTACACTACACTCACACACACACTACCTCATAAATCGGTGGTGGGGACGCAGCTTCATGCACTGACGTAACTGCCTAAGGGTACGCGGAGTGCTCAGTGCTCCGAAGCCTCCAAGTTTGGAGGGCTCCAAAAACTGATTAGCAAACCCAAACGAAGGTAGCCCACTTTCGATTAATATGTCTTCATGTTGCTCCATCCAGATCAGCCCTCTAGCCAAGTTACAACCGTTACGCTTGCGTCGAACGCCTCGAGTTGGCCCTCGAATCTTTGGTTCTGACCACGTGACTGAGCGTTGATATGACATCATTCCCGTACATTTGAAGTTTTCTATTATCGTTAACGATTGCAGATTATCAACTTGGCTATCTCTCTTTTTCTTATAGCTAGCTACGGTACCGGCCTCATGGCAACCGCGTAGCTACAAAAATACTACACATTTGTGAGCACCCTAATCTCACATCCATGTCACCACTACCGTTTCTAATACAACATAGTACGTCCAATTGGTATTTACATGACTTCAGAACCATATGGACGTGTGCGATTTAAAATGAATTGGTCATCAGCTGTGATATTGGTTACAATTCTTCAGTGTCACAATGTTTTGTCCAACAAGACAGAAGGTATGTTGATAAACAAAATCTTTCTGCTGCTGACCTTAGTGTAGTTTAGGAGGAAGAAAGAGGACACTTGTCTTAGGGTACGATGGGACTGACATACGCTGTGCATTATAAAAGTCCCTAAATTATTAAAGAAATAAAAAAAATAAAGTGGACACGGCAAATTACTTGCTTTTTACCCGACTACGGCAAAGCCAAAGGAGGGTTATGATTTTGACAGGCAATGTATGTGTGTGAGTATGTTTATCTGTTCCCTCATAGCTCCTAATCTACTTATCGGAACTCCACATATGACTTATTGTTAGAACCGTCTGATCGTCAGACGCTGGAAAGTCTAACCATCAGGCTATCCAAGGAGTACAGTGTTGCCCAGTAGCTGGGCTGTGGAGGTCTGATAGGCAGTCGCTCCATTTATAATATGGATATTCAGCTATTAGTTAGACTGGAATCTGGCCTCAAGTTAGGTGGGAGATCATGATCCTGGCGCCGTTTCCTTCAGGTGACTTAGAAACCGTTAAATTTTGATCGTTTTAATCCGGTGAGGGTCGATCCGGTACCAAGTCCAATGACCTGTAGGTAGTAGTCGATGTTGCGTACAAACTACCTACAGGTCATTAGACTCGCTCAGCTGACGGTTTCTTAAAGAAATTAATTTCGTTCGTACGTAAATTAACACAAGTTTTAAAAAAAAAGGTACCTTATTTTTTTATTTTATCTTTACAAATCGATAGTGTTTCATGTACCGGATCGACCCTCCACGGGATTAAAACGAAAAAAATTTAGCAGAGCATATCAGATAGTACAGTTCAATCAACATAAAACCAGCGTATAATTCCTCTCATGATAGTTAGTTAGTGCGTATTATGTTCCACTGCTGGGCGAAGGCCTCCTTCTCCATTTTCCACACACGTCTGTCCTCGGCCATTGTGGGCCAGTCCCTCCGGTAGTTATTCAGCTCTCATCTCTCCACCTTCACCCTTGTCTGCCGCGATGTCGCCTTGCGTTCAATGGGACCCAATAAGTGGCTCTTTTAGTCCACAGCTCATCCAACATGCGGCATTGATGTCCGGCCCAATCCCACTTTTTTTTTCGGTGGGAAATATCATCCAGATGGCACCCCGCGCCCTTGGGCGGAGCGGGAGATAGTGTCAGACTCTTACTGATTGAAAAACCCACCCCGTTCCTTCGTTGCCTTTCATACCGGGGCCGAGACCTAGACCCTTGTCCTCAGTAGGCTTCGACCCTACTGGGCCTCTACAGTTGCTGACAACTCCTTGAGTCGTGCGGGAACAGTGCGCGCCGTCTACGACTTGGGCTTGGTCTGGACAGTCGGACAAGCAAGCTACTCATTGCTCGCCGTCCTCAAGCCCGCGCCTACGGTAGCCGGAAATCGGGGTGGGAATCCCGCGGTGGCTGGGGCGTGAGCGCCGTTGCCTGATGCGGTTGGCCTCCTCCTTTACTAGCATTACTGCTTCGCAGAAGGAGCCAATCCAACTTTAGTATAGCAGCTTGTCGGGAAAATACACGCAGAGTTGCTAGCCTGTCGGTTTTCTACCAGTTGCATTTCGGGCAGTGTGTATCGGAATTGCATAACCTAATTCCGCCTAGCCCGTTTCATCATCGGACTACCAGACGTACGGCGATGCGCCACCGGTACATGGTGGATATCCCACCTACACGCACAAAACGTTTTGGAAACACATTCATTGTGCGTGCAGCTAGGGAATGGAATTCCTTGCCGGAGTCTGTGTTTCCTGATAGCTACAACCCGGGAATCTTTAAGTCGAGAGTGAATAGGTTTCTTCTAGGTAAGCAGGTTCCATCGTCGACCGCATTGTCGCTTTCCTTCAGGAGAGATAGTGGTCAAGCGCGGACCTATCAATAAAAAATAAAAAAGTACATGATAAATATCAAAGAAAAGTCAATAGTCTATTGCGGAAAAACATGTTTCTATTACCTTGTTCATGTTTTAAATCCTTGTAACAGTTAAACGGTGATTTGCGAAACATTGTGATTATGAAAGCAATGAAATGAAAAATTTATAAACATGTATTTGGAATTGAGACGTTGAAAGATGAACCTAATCTACAGATTGTTTATTATAAAGAAGAAAGATTTGTATTTTTGTATTAACGAATAAACTCAAAAACTGCTGTGCCGATTTTAAAAATTCTTACACCATTGGAAAGCTACATTCACCCTGAGTAACATAGGCTATATTTATTGCCCGTGCGAAGCCGGGACGGGCCGCTAGTATGTAATAAAGAGGTAAACTTTGTTTTTTTTTGTTTGTGGGAGGTAATCTCTGGAAGTACTGGTCCGATTGCTAAAATTTTTTCACTGATGTAAAGCTGCTTTATTCCTAAGTGACATAGGCTATATTTAATGTACGCGGGTGAAGTCGCGGGCAAATGCTAGTTTGATATATTTCCAACATGAGTGCATATCTTAATATATATAAATCTCGTGTCACAATGTTTGTCCTCAATGGACTCCTAAACCACTTAACCGATTATAATAAAATTCGCACACCATGTGCAGTTCGATCCAACTTGAGAGATAGGATAGTTTAAATCTCAAATTATAGTCACAATTTTAATTTATTGCTAATTATTTGTCTGTTATTATTTGACAGTCACAATTATCTGTTAACTCCAAATGATTCTAACAGATGTCGATACCTTTTGACTGGGTTGAGTAAGTAATCAATAGATGGCGCTGCTATATTTAACCACAGCAACGCGTGGCCGGGTCAGCTAGTTAAACTATAGAAAATTAGTTTAAATATTGTGTCTAGTATTTTTACGTAAATAATCTATGTACAACCTGGTTGTCCGCACAAATAAACGGTCACTGGGACATCTGGGCGACTGAGGGACTAAAAAATTATGTTGTACTTACTGTCCGCCCGCGACTTCGTCCGCGAGTACTTCGGTTATCGCACTCTAAACGTATTTTCCCGTAGGAATAAGATGTTTTTCCGGGATAAAAAGTAGCCTATGTTCTTATCCATGTCAAAGCCTATATGAATGCCAAATTTCATCTAAATCCGTTCAAGGCGTATAGGTCCTTGAACCATCTGGCTGAAATTATGCAAATCTGTGCATTTATTTGCGGCCAGCAGCGCCCGGAAAGCACTTTAAACGCATTGTCTCTGCGAGATATTGATTGATTTACATATGCAATGTTCACTTTGAAGAATATTTAACCACCAATTTTTATGTGTAAAAATGTTTCTAAAGGTCCAAGCCGTTTCGAAGGAGTAGGGAAAAGTTGCGAAAAGTTGCGCAATTGCTAAATATTTTTTTTTGACAAAAGTATTAATTGCACGAATAAATCAAATGTTGATATTATTCAAAGACATTAAATATATACTACCAATAGACAGGACATAGCGAACAAAAGTCCAAACCGAAACTTATTACTTGTGAGTAACAAGTTGCTCAGTCTAGTATGACACCCCTAAACGTCAAGTCGTGTTTGTATCCGCTTTAGGCACTTAAAGAAAATCATTTTCTGAGAAAACGTGCTAAGTTGCGCATTATGCTATTGCAAATCTTGTTATGGTAAAATTATTGAACCTAACTTCGGTTTATTTTCGTAAATATTCTTAGTATTTACACAGTAATTAATTAAAATTCAACAATTTCCATGAATAGTTCTAGAACATTTGCTGATTTTATGTTAGCGCCATCTATTGCTGAAAAGTCTTACCTTACCTAGCACACACCAGTGGCGTAGCGTGGGTTTTCGTCGCTTGGGGTCGACCAGAAATACGCCGCCCTTTGTTGCTTATTATGTTTAGGAACACCAGTATTAAGAACGACTGCAGATATCCCGTCGGGGCCACTAGCTTTATTCTTACGTACGACATACTCGCCACGTACCCATCAGGAGAAACAGGGGGCGGTGCGTCACCGGAATTCAGACGCGAAGATTCCGCAATAAGAGAGGCAATTAAGTTCGCTTTCTCCTCAGCAGTGTGAGCCAGGGACCCGTCGGGTTTCAGCAGTGGCGGAGGTGAGGGACGGCAGAAGTTCGATTCACTCGAGTTTGTTAACGGGGTTTGTTCCCTTTTCGGCCAATGTGGTCAAGACCCCCGCAACATATTAAGAGTCACGTCACTTGCCTTGCGCATACAGGTGTTGGCCCAAGGTCGGTATGCGCGTGTTTAATCGCGTCAGAGTGTTTTGCTTGTCACGTACGTAACATTGCACTTGCAATTCCGAATATCTAAGTTTTTTTTGGTGCTTTCTGCCGCCTCCTTTCGTATGCCGCCTAGGGCCTAGGCCGCGTAGGCCTAGGCCCCCACTGCCCTCCCCTCCCCAAGCTACGCCACTGGCACACACTGAAGCTTCTACCACGAGCTCATAACGTGATCTATTTTACGACCTAAACCGAACTGTTTGGTCGTTTTTCGTTCGTACTACTGACATTTTAACATATCGTGGTAAAGCTCCTGGCCACCTACCGAGCAATAGTTAAATTTATACAAATTTTGACAAATTTAATTCGTGTGATTGCTATTCAAAGCTAGATGGCGTTACTGAGAGATAGGATGACAGTTTTTCTAAGACATTTCTCCTGATAGCCGCTCTATTGTATCTCTTTAAATCTCTTTGATATTATTGCTCATAAATCTATAATAAACATATATTTTTTCAAAACCAATTGACCAAGCCGTTACGGAGGAGTAGGCCTCAGAAAATCACTGTTTTATGGCACTTTTCGGGCGCTTGGCCCTTTTTTTTTTTTTTTTTTTTAATTGGGATAAACTAGTGCTTGACTGCGATCCCACCTGATGGTAAGTAGCGATGCAATCTTTGATGGTGAGGCGCACTAGTTTATTAAGAGCCTATTCACTCTAGCCTTGAAGACACCCAAATTATAATCGGACGGGAAAACCGCAGTAACAAACATCCAAACATCCACACTTTTACATTTACAATATTAGTTAGTATGTAAAAGGAGAAACTGATTAACTGACATATCAACGTACAGCCGGAACTATTGGGACAAAAAACGTGAAATTTTTGACAAGGCTTCATTATATGGCGGAAGCGAGCATTAAAGAGAGGATTTTAACAAATTCACCCTTTAAGAACATGAAACAGGTCGAAAATTTGTATGGAGAAACCTACGTTTATGTGGGCGAAGTCACTGGCAGAAGCTAGTCTAATTATATGTATGTAATCTATTTAAATAAAAATCAATGCCACTTTTCGTTCGAACGGGTTCACTTAATCAACCAAATGTTTAGGCTTTGTTGGGATTATTTAGTAGATGGTTTATGTGAAGTTTGGTAGGATAGAGTAGGGTATAGTAGGGTAGAGTAGGGTAGAGCAGGGTAGAGTAGGGTAGAGTAGGGTAGAGTAGGGTAGAGTAGGGTAGAGAAGGGTAGAGTAGGGTAGAGTAGGGTAGAGTAGGTTAGAGTAGGGTAGAGTAGGGTAGAGTTGGGTAGAGTAGGGTAGAGTAGGGTAGAGTAGGGTAGAGTAGGGTAGAGTAGGGTAGAGTTGTGTAGAGTAGTGTAAAGTAGGGTAGAGTAGGGTAAAGTAGGATAGAGTAGGGTATAGAAGGGTAGAGTAGGGTAGAGAAGGGTAGAGTAGGGTAGATTAGGGTATAGTAGGGTGGAGTAGGAAAGAGCGGGAGCAAAGCCGCGCGGGCAAAAGCTAGTTAAAATAATATATTTAAGTATGTTCATCAGATGTTTGGTATTTACTACACAAACTCTGCTTCTGTTTGGGACTAGATGGCGTTGTGGAATATTATTATTATTTCCTTTATTTCATTTATAAACATATTAATTACATTTTTAAATATTTCAAAAATAGAACATCTAAAAAACAGTATCCCTCCGGTAAGGGAAACAGGGTCCAAGCTACAAGTGTCAGGGATAAAAGAACCTCCTAGCTATACGAGCTGTGCCCAGGAGTACCACTTCCTGAATAAAGCCCTTGATCCAGTCGCCTAACGAGAGCTTCCTAAAGTGTTTATGGAGGCTCCTGGCTATTAAGCCATTGGTTGATACGACTATCGGTATAATGATCGTTGAGTCCACATCCCACATGTCGACAACCTCGTGAGCCAAGTCAATACACTTGATTTGTTTGTCTTTCTCGGCTTTCACGAGGTTCTCGTCATGCGGAACGGTTATTATTATTATTGAGTAGGACGAGAGCCTCCTAAAGTGTTGATCAAGGCTCTTGGCTATTAAGCCATTAGTTATACGACTATCGGTATAATGATCGTTGAGTCCACATCCCACATGTCGACAACCTCGCGATCCAAGTCAATACACTTGATTTGTTTGTCTTTCTCGGCTTTCACGAGGTTCTCGTCATGCGGAACGGTTATTATTATTATTGTGTAGTACGAGAGCCTCCTAAAGTGTTGATCAAGGCTCTTGGCTATTTAGCCATTGGTTGATACGACTATTGGTATAATGATGGTTGAGTCCACATCCCACATGTCGACAACCTCGCGATCCAAGTCAATATAGTTGATATGTTTATCTTTATATTGTTATTATTGGGCTATGGAGAGGAGCATCCTCAACATGAAACTGAAACACAAGTAAAGATACGAATGTCATAGATGCTCTAAACCATGCCCAACGTCTGAAATTGAAATGGGCAGGACATGTCGCCCGTCTTCCTGATAACAGGTGGACAAAACGAACCACATCATGGCCGGGCCAGGGTGGACACCGGAGCAGAGGTCGCCCATACGAGCGCTGGTCCGATGAAATAAAAACAGCAGCAGGAGCTGACTGGATTAATAAAGCCAGGGACAGATTCAACTGGAAAACCTTGGAGGAGGCCTATACCCGAAAGGGACCTAAATAATAATTTGATTTACCTTCCCGATCTTGTTATTAATTGTTATCTTTTTTTAGGGTTCCGTAGTCAACTAGGAACCCTTATAGTTTCGCCATGTCTGTCTGTCCGTCTGTCTGTCTGTCTGTCCGTCCTCGCTTAATCTCAGTGACCGTTAGCACTAGAAAGCTGAAATTTGGTACCAATATGTATATCAATCACGCCAACAAAGTGGTAAAATAAAAATTGGAAAACAATGTTTTATTAGGGTAGCCCCCCTATATGTAAAGTGGGAAGTGATTTTTTTTTCAACCCTAACGTGTGATATATCGTTGGATAGGTATTTAAAAATGAATAGGGGTTTACTAAAATCATTTTTTGATAATGTCAATAATTTCGGAAATAGTTGCTCCAAAAGTAAAAAACAATGCGTCCCCCCCCCTCTAACTTTTAAACCATAAGTTTAGAAAATATGAAAAAAATCTGAAAAGTAGAACTTTATAAGTACTTTCTAGGAAAATGATTTTGAACTTGATGGAAAGAACAGTTTTTGTACAAAAAGACACAAAGGTTCTACAAAATAATTTCTGGACTAAGTTTGTTGTATAGTTGCATAGGCAAGCATTTTTTTAAACTCATAAGTGGGTACACTTATTGTGATGGATGGAAAACTACGGAACCCTACACTGAGCGTGGCCCGACACGCTCTTGGCCGGTTATTTTTTTGTTTTAAAAAATAATGTTTAAAAATGTTAAGGGAAATTAAGGCTTTATTATTATTATTTAAGTATTTATGTTCCAGGAACCTCCTGCTTACTGAAGGATGGCAAGGCAGGCATCTGCATAAGATTGACCAAATGCGGTGTTGCGTGGAAAAGTATGAAGAACTTCACATTGCCGAAGGTACATCAGTACACCGCAGATCACCCCTGTATTGTTTTAATCGTCTAAGGCCTAGTCAGTGCCGTAACTAGCTATTTTTACGCCCGGTGCGAGTTTCTAGAAATGCGCCCCTAGACCATAGTATAATACAAAAAAAAAGAATAGATTAAGTTTTTTGCGCCCCTCCAGGGACTGCGCCCTGTACTTGGGCACCACTGGCACTGCCCTAGTTACGGCACTGGCAGTAGTCCGACCGCCGTCGATGAACGAAAAATGAGTAGAACTAGAAACTATAAACGAGTTTTCCTTTTCTTTCCTTTTCTTTTCTTTTCTTTCCTTTCCTTTCCTTTCCTTTCCTTTTCTTTCCTTTTCTTTCCTTTCCTTTCCTTATCTTCCCTTTTCTTTCCTTTTTTTTTCTTTCTTTATTTAATTCAATACGACTTGACTGATTTCTAAAATTCCTTCACCATTAAAAAGCTTCTTCTGATCTTCACTGAGTATTTATTTTCTACTTTTATGCGAGTGAAGGCACTGGTACTTTATTACTAGTAGCAAATAATTTGTTTTTTTTTTGGAAAAAAATATGAGGAATAATGATTACCCGTGTTTTTATTTCAGTTTTGTTCATACAATGTGCTGAAGCCAATTGTGTGTTGTCCTGACTGTCGCGCTGTCCACGCCAGGTACAATGCGTTCCAAATGAAAATACGATCGTCCGCCATGTTGTGACGTAACGATTTACTGTCAAATTGAGGAAAGAAATTTTGGATCCATTTTCTCTGCGAGATATTGATTGATTTACATATGCAATGTTCACTTTGAAGAATATTTAACCACCAATTTTTATGTGTAAAAATGTTTCTAAAGGTCCAAGCCGTTTCGAAGGAGTAGGCAAAAGTTGCGAAAAGTTGCGAAATTGCTAAATATTTTTTTTTTGACAAAAGTATTAATTTCACGAAAAAATCAAATGTTGATATTATTGTTCATGAATCTATAATAGACATATATTTTTTTCAAACCAATTGACCTAGCCGTTACGGAGGAGTAGGCCTCAGAAAATCACTTTTTATGCCACTTTTCGGGCGCTTGGCCCTTAATTCAATATACTGCGCTCTCGACTCGTCACTGCGGCCAGCGCTTCGCTCCAGGTTGTTCTCTTAAAGAATAGCATCCCTACATTAATTAATTAACGAAAAATTTAATTTATTTATGAACTGGGAACGAAAAAAGTTTAATCAGAATTCAATTCTTCAATTTTACTCATCTCTAAGTTCTTTGATTTTGTCAAAATTTCTTCGATTTGACAGTACGACGAGACGTCAAAACATAGGAATCGGTCCTATTCTCATTTGGAACGCGTATTAATAAGACCTATTTCTTACTTAATCTTTCGAATACCGTAGGTAATTAGATACACAATATAAAGACAATGAGAGGGTGAACGCCGGCGTTCGCTTACGGCACAAAATAGACGGATCTTGAGCGCTGGCTTCAAATTGCGCAGAAGTCAAATATTCGGTCTCTTTATTGGTGCGACGTGAGGGGCGGGGAATGTCAGTAATTGGCTTATCGCGCCACGCGTCATAGACGTCACTCGTGATTCGTTTCTGCGCTTGCTGCATGTATCTAACAAAGACGACTAAGTGTATAATAAGATCACCCGCCATGTTGTGACGTCACGATTTACTGTCAAATCGTGGATAGAAATTTTAAAACATTAATTAAAGTTTTCGTAAATTATTAGTTAATAATTTACGAAAACTTTAATTTATTTATGAACTGTGAACGAAAAGTGTTTAATCAGAATCCAGTTCTTCAACTTTGCTCATCTCCGAATTCTTCAATTCTGCCAAAATTTCTTCGATTTGACAGTACGACGAGACGTCAAAACATAGGAATTGGTCCTATTCTCATTTGGAACGCATAGTAAACAATTTTCTTTCTTTTTTGTTTCAGTCATTACGATTTTGGTTTCTTGATCAGCAGCTACTCAAATGCTAGTGAAAGTACGTCTAATTCATATTAAAATTAATGATAACACTATGATAATCTACACTAATGTTATTAAGAGGTAAAGTTTGTTTATTTGTTTGTAGGAGGTAATCTCTGAAAGTGCTGGTCCGATTGCTAACATTTTTTCACCGATAGAAAGCTGCTTCCTGAGTGACTAGGCTATTTGCGGGCGTAGCTGCGGGCAAAAGCTAGTAAATAATAATATCAGTCTCCGATGGTCGGAATCGTCTCAGATTTTCAGAGGTCTATTTTTTATAAATTTTGTAAAACAAAAAATTTTCAACTCGAAATTCATGTAGGTACTTAAGTAGTACTTTTTTATTTCTCACCTATTATAATAATAAACAAGATTTTAATGAAAATCATTTTTTCATAGCAAGATTTTGTAACTCGGTATACCTATATAATTAATGCTCATCAAGACGAATCATACGAGCCCAAACTCGATGGGGTTGTGTCGTTTAACTACCAAGTTCTTATAGCCCCCTTCCAGTTGCATCATCAGATCAGCTCCACGACATAATGATTTTGCATTGTTATCTGATTTACACATGAATGAAAAATTTCAGCCCAATCGGTAACCGGGAAGTGGGTTAAATTTAATTTGCAAGATTTGATGATAGACAAACATCGGGACAGGTGAAATTAAATAAAAGCTTGTAATACTCAGTTTTGATTTGTATACTTTGCAAAAAAGACAAAGGCCTCACGAAGATTTTCGCTCGGGGCCTCATTAGGGTTAAAACCACCCCTGATGCGGATTGATGCATTTCCACACGCTGTTCATTCCAATTTTGAAGCTAGATGTTTTGTTTTTATTATTATTATTGATACGCTTGCGTTTGACCACCATCTCACCAGATGGTAAGCGATGATGTGGTCGACGATGGAGCACGCTTGCCTAGAAGTAACCTATTCACTCTTGACAAAAATTTCTTTCAGTATGCCTTGAACAGTTCTACCGCAAAGTTCCATGTAACAAATACCCTGAATTATCAAATTTGGATGACAGCATCCTGTGTTATAAGAACCCCAAGATGTTGGAGACGGTCATCGCCGGAGGATACGACGCTGAGAGGAATGATTATCCTCATATGGTAAGTTTATTCAATGGACTTACTCCAAAAAATCCCTCTTTATCTTATTACCACTTTTGAGGACGCAATTTACCGTTTACCGTAGGGGCTCAGCTGAGTCGAAGCGTCCTGGGGCCAGGGATTGTTTCCGAAAGGCGCGCGTTTAAAAAAAATCGCGTTTGTTATATGGGTGCCCCCTTAAATATTTTTTTTTTTTAATATTTGTTATTATAGCGGCAATAAAAACACATAATTTGTGAAAATTTCAACTGTCTAGTTAACGCAGTTCTTGAGACACAGCCTGGTGACGGACAGACGGACAGACAGGTATGGCGGGACCCTAGAAGACTTCGCTTTACCCTTTGGATACGAAACCCTAAAAACGGTGACAAAATAAAGTTTCTTGTACCTACGTTTCTTTAAGTTTATGTTTATGTCATGTTACTTTTTGGTGTAGGTACAAAAAAGTTTATTCTATTCCATTCCATTAAATTCTATCCTATTCTATTCTATTCCATTCCATTCCATTCCATTCCATTCCATTCTATTCTATTCTATTCCTTTCCATTCCATTCCATTCCATTCCATTCCATTATATTCTATTCTTGTATGGGAACCCCTTTATTTTTTACTTTAATGTTATTTTTTGTTATAGCAGCAACAGACATTCTAAAAATCTACTCTTTACCTTACGGTATATGAGATACAGCCCGCTAACCTAACAGATGGACAAACGGACGGACAGCGATGTCTTAGGTGTGCATCTGGATTGAGGGCCCATTTTTTAAATCCTTATGAAACGAAACGAGATTTACAGGGAATTTAGTTAAAAATTAGTAAAACTTAAAGCAATGAGCCATAAATTTCTTAAACGTAAAATAAAAAAGTTATGATTAAATAACGTGGGCCCTCAATCCAGACGCTTGCACAAAGAGGCATAGTCTAAATCTCGGAAAGTACGATGTCTGGGTAAATAATTATTATTTAGGAATTTAGTTAAGAATTTCTTAAATATTTTAAGAAATTCTCAAATCTTTAGAGTATCACATTACAGATTTATTGCGGTTTACCTTGGGCCCTCAATTTAGTAATGTCATTTATAAAGAATCTGCAAAAACTAAATTTATTTGACCAAATACATACGTACGACTTTACTAGATTCTAATTAGATACCTCTATGAATTAGTAAAAAAGAAATAATGAACCTAGAGTTAATCGTTTAAAAGTAAATGAGAGTTGAATTTTACTGAAACGTCTGAACTGAGGGCCCAAGATTTTCGGCTTTATTGACTAGACTAAACGTCATAGATTAACGCAAAATAGATTAAAATTTCTTACTATTTTTTAACTAAATTTTAACGTATCGTCCGTTTTTCTAAATGCTATAATTTAAGAGAAAATTGATTTTCAATTTTGTATAGGAGAACATTTTGTAGGGTGACCAAAAAGTTTATTGTACCATTGGTACATTTTGTAAAGCACAAGTAAAATTCATACACATTTGCAGGTAGAAGCATTATAATAACATATCTCATTATATAGGAGACAATCTTGTAAGGTAGATATGATTTAATTACTTTTTTAGACTGATTGGTATATTGTTTGAATTCAGAATTAATACTGCTTTGTATGGCGCAATAATATAAAAAGTAATATAAAAGTAAATATTATTATTATCAGAATTTTATTTTTATGATGTTGAAGTAAATAGGTAGGCACCTATATTATTCAAATATTGTCTATTTAGTCCAGTGCCTGGGACGTCATGAAACCTCGAATTACGGTTACTGTAGATGAAAAAAAAAAACGAATAACTACATACAACAGTTCAACTAGTAAATTCGAATCAAAATAAAACATTTTGATAAAGTGCAGAAAGTTTTGCAACTGAGGCGAAATTCACTCGAGCTGTATAGGCGCGAGTTTTATGGAGCCGAGTGTGCAGTGACAACTTTCCATGTTTTTCAATACACTTAGAAGAAATACTTTCTTTGATAATTACAACACATTTTACATCGTTTATTACTGAAGAAAATTTACCAAAGTTGACATACATTTTAGTTTTGATTTCGATTATATTTATTTAATTTTGATTTAGGTTTACAGACTAACGCAAGTATTTTTTTACCTCAATTACAATAACTGGTGGCGTACCATATAAAGGATTCTCTTCAAATCTTATTTTTTTTCCAAATAACACAAAATTATGTCAAAATATTTATACTTTTATGGCGCGCTTAACCTTTGCAAGGAGAAGCATAGGTTTCAAACCGTTATACATCCTAATATAAATAAAATATTTTTGAATTTAAAACACAAATAACTGTTAATTTGTAAAATAACAATTATTGTGCAACCATATTTATTTACGATTTGTTCATAAACACAATTTAAATTTTAATTAAATATTAAAACTATTTATTAAAATTTTCTTCAGTAATAAATGATCAACAATGTGTCGTAATTATCAAAGAAAGTATTTCTTCTAAGTGTATTGAAAAACGTGGAAATTTGTCATTGCACACTCGGCTTCATAATACCCTCGCCTTCATACAGCATACAGCTCGGGTGAATTTCGCCTCAGTTGCAAAACTTTCTGCACTTTATCAAAATGTTTTATTTCAATTCGAATTAACTAGTTGAACTGTTGTATGTACTCGTTTTTAGGGTTCCGTAGCCAAATGGCAAAAAACAGAACCCTTATAGATTCGTCATGTCTGTCTGTCTGTCTGTCTGTCTGTCTGTCTGTCTGTCTGTCCGTCCGTATGTCACAGCCACTTTTTTCCGAAACTATAAGAGCTATACTATTGAAAGATTTTCACACAAAAATAGAAAAAAATAAATAAATTTTGGGGGTCCCCATACTTAAAACTGAAACTCAAAAAAAAATTTTTGATCATACCCATACGTGTGGGGATAGGTCTTCAAAAATGATACTGAGGCTTCTAATATCATTTTTTTCTAAACTGAATAGTTTGCGCGAGAGACACTTCCAAAGTGGTAAAATGTGTCCCCCCCCCTCTAACTTCTAAAATAAGAGACTGATAAAACTAAAAAAAATATATGATGTACATTACTATAAAAACTGCCAACGAAAATTGTTTTGGACGAAATCTAGTAAGTAGTTTTTTTTAATGCGTCATAAATTGAAAAAAATACAGTATTATTAAAACATCGATCAAAGTTACAACACATTACAAGAACTTTTATATTATGTTACTTGCTACTACGGAACCCTTCATGAGCGAGTCCGACTCGCACTTGGCCGGTTTTTTTTATTTTATTTTATCTACAGTAACTAGTGATGGGCAAATTTGTTATGGTTTATTCCCGGTGCTTTGATAAATTCCCAATAAACTCCCGAAAACACCTATAAACACCCAAAAAAATGGGTTTATATTTTTATTTATGCGAATACTTAAGTAGTATTAAAACAAGTTTTAAATTTTATTTTTATACATTCTTATGATCTACGTTGTGGATAATTAAAGGAACCGTTACTTTAATTCTAGGGGACTGCAAGATACACAATATATTAGGGTATAGAAAGATCAATAATTATAAAAATTAATATTGTTAACTCTTTTTGTTGATGAATTTGAAGTGAGAACTCCATGCACGCAGCACGCTCTAGGACTCAAACTTACACAAAAGGAAGCGAATTTCATGGTATGGAGTTTATCTACAATTTAAGCCAACACTTAAATTTGTTTAATGTAATGGCAGATTTGGCGAGGAGCACTAAGCTAAAGAAAACCTTTTGGGCCAGACAATTTCTGTGGAGTTTATTAGATAGTATTGACCCCATAGTAGTAGTATGGTGGAAAGGTATTTGCAGTTCCACTGAGTTAAGCAAATTAGCGATTTGTATTATGTTAGCTCCGTGTACTTCTGTAGCCACCGAGCGTTTCAGTATGGTTACATACACAATAACAAAAGAAATCGACTTACAAATGAAGGAGTTGAAAAAAAAATCAGTGAGTAATGTACTCGCCATTAACATTAATGCCTAGTCCTCTCCATTCCAAAACCTTGAAGATATTCTCCATTGCAGCCGAGAATAGTTTCGGAGAAATGACGGGTCCTTGCCGCACACCTTGCTGCAAGAGGATAGGTTTCAATGTCTGATTTGGAAGTCGGACTGTCATGGTGGCGTTTTTGTACAAACACTTCAGCACTTCGATGTACCAATAGTCAATCTGGCACCGTTGGAGAGACTGCAGTACAGTCCAGGTCTTCATCGAATTAAAGGCTTTCTCGTATCCACAAATGCTAAGCAGAGAGGCTGATTATACTCCTCAGTCTTCTGTATAAATTGCCGCCGCGTACGTATGGGGTCTACGGTGCTAAAGCCTTTTCGGAATTCGGCTTGTTCGGGAGCTTGGAAGTCGTCAAACCTGCGCGCGAGACGGTTCGTGATGACACTGGAAATGATGATAGTCTGGGGCATCTTCGATGAAATGAAGAATGGCTTCAAATGATTAAAACGCATTGCTGTGCGAAGTTTCTAGAATGGAAGTACGTACGGAGGCCTGGCAAGTTCTAGAAAGGTCCGCCATAGGTACCTACCACAATTATTATTAAATGGGGTTTCGTAGGTAGGTACGTATGTAGATAAGGGAATTCGTACCTTCCGTTATTTAACAATAGAGTTGAAATTTACGTCAAAGTGTGGGAGGTACAAGTTTGCAATAAAAATGATTTGTTGCCCCTCGACACGACTCTGTTGTTCTAGATTGGTCTTAAAACATCGGTATTTAGAAAAAAAAAATGATATTACTTTTAAATCAAATTCAATTTTTTTTTATTACGTAGCCTAGATCCTTCTTTGAATCACATGGTGATACCGAAAAAATGTAACTTAAATGTCATATTGAAATGGATTTTTAATCATAATATAATTAAAAATCCATTTCCAGTTTTTTCCAAGATGTTGTTTGAGTAAAAACATTTGAATACTATGTATAAAGCGGATGTTTTCAAACTATTCTTATTTCTAGTCATGACGCCTCTTTCTGTCGCTAAGAATTACCATTTGAAGAAAGTGAAAGAAAAAACGGTAAATGGTAGCTGAAATTGAAGCACACTATGCAGTTTGCATTTGGTCAGGTCGACAAAAAGCATAATTTAAGTTTAAAAAGAAAAAAAACCCAAAAATTTGGGTGTTTATAGGATATTTTCTCCAAAACACCCAAAAGATCCGGTATTTTCCTGGGAATAAACCTGGGTGGGTGGATTGCCCATCTCTAACAGAAACCGTAATTCGAGGTTTGATAGCGTCCCTGGCACTGGACTAAATGGACAATATTTGAATAATATAGGTGCCTACCTATTTACTTCAACATCATAAAAATAAAATTCTGATAATAATAATATTTACTTTTATATTACTTTTTATATTATTGCGCCATACAAAGCAGTATTAATTCTGAATTCAAACAATATACCAATCAGTCTAAAAAAGTAATTAAATCATATCTACCTTACAAGATTGTCTCCTATATAATGAGATATGTTATTATAATGCTTCCTGCAAATGTGTATGAATTTTACTTGTGCTTTACAAAATGTACCAATGGTACAATAAACTTTTTGGTCACCCTACAAAATGTTCTCCTATACAAAATTGAAAATCAATTTTCTCTTAAATTATAGCATTTAGAAAAACGGACGATACGTTAAAATTTAGTTAAAAAATAGTAAGAAATTTTAATCTATTTTGCGTTAATCTATGACGTTTAGTCTAGTCAATAAAGCCGAAAATCTTGGGCCCTCAGTTCAGACGTTTCAGTAAAATTCAACTCTCATTTACTTTTAAACGATTAACTCTAGGTTCATTATTTCTTTTTTACTAATTCTTAGAGGTATCTAATTAGAATCTAGTAAAGTCGTACGTATGTATTTTGTCATATAAATTTAGTTTTTGCAGATTCTTTATAAATGACATTACTGAATTGAGGGCCCAAGGTAAACCGCAATAAATCTGTAATGTGATACTCTACAGATTTGAGAATTTCTTAAAATATTTTAGAAATTCTTAACTAAATTCCTAAATAATAATTATTTACCCAGACATCGTACTTTCCGAGATTTAGACTATGCCTCTTTATGCAAGCGTCTGGATTGAGGGCCCACGTTATTTAATCATAACTTTTTTATTTTACGTTTAAGAAATTTATGGCTCATTGCTTTAAGTTTTACTAATTTTTAACTAAATTCCCTGTAAATCTCGTTTCGTTTCATAAGGATTTAAAAAATGGGCCCTCAATCCAGATGCACACATGTCTTAGAAATTGGGTTTCGTACACAAAAATGCTAGCATTCTTCTAAGAAAATCACATTTCGAGTGGCCTGTTGGTCTAGTGGTTAGTGGCCCTGACTGCTATGCCGGAGGTCGTGGGTTCGGTTCCCACCCAGGACAAATGTTTATGTGATGAGCATGATCATTTGTTCTGTGTCTGGGTGTAATTTATCAATAATATGTATGTATTTAGAAATATATAAGTATGTTTATCAGTTTTCTAGTACCAATAACACAAGCTCTGCTTGGGACTAGACGGCGTTGTGCGGTAGTTGTGGAATATTATTATATTATATAATTTCTTGCTAATTTAAACCAGTGCACTCATAATGGTCGCTTCTTTTGCCAGGCTCTTATAGGATACGGAGACGACCCTGCCAACGCTGACTGGATGTGTGGCGGCTCCGTCATCAGTGAAAGATATATTCTCTCAGCTGCCCACTGCATATCAAGTCCTGCTCTGTAAGTGTTAATAAACCAAGTAGGAATTAGTTTGTAGCATAAGCGGAAACATCGTGAGGAAACCGGCATGTCCTAGAACCAAAAATTCGAAGACGTGTGACATTCACCAACCCGCACTGGGTCGCGTGGTGGATTACGGCCCATTCCCTCTACTAGAGAGGAGGCCTGAGTCCCAGCAGTGGGAACATTAAAAAGGCTGATCAGCGGAAATGATCTCTTGGTTTGGGCCCTGGTACAGGCCATGGTTGGGAACGAGGAGGAATAGTAAAGAAGCAGTCGCCTTCACGTGCGAAACAGTAATGCTGGCGAAGGCAGCCCCGCCACCGGGACCCCGACTCCGATTTCCAGCCACCGTAGGCGCGTTCTTGCGGACGGCGAGCGATGGGTAGCTCGCCGTCAGGTCTTCCGGTAACCGTCCGGACCGAGCCCAAGTTGTCGACAGCACGTAGTTATCCTTGCGCGCCTCAAAGAGATGTCAGCAAAACCTGGACCCAGGGGGGTCGAAGCCTACTGGGGACATGGATTCGCTTCTGAAAGGAAAAGCCCTGGGTCCTAGAATGCAAGGCAAAGAATGAACAGCCCCGGTACGAAAGGCAACGAAGGAACAGGAGTGGGTTTTTAGTCAGTAAAAGTCTGACACTGTATCCCGCTCCACCCAAGAGCGGAGGATGTCATTAGATGATTTCCCACTGGAAAAAAAGCAAAAAAGAAACATAAGAGTGAGTTATAGTGTTCGTGTCTAGCAAACGAACCACAAAAAAGCGCCGCCACAAAATACTGCTAGAAACGGCCACAAAAAAAAAAGCTGAAGCGGCTTTTTTTGTGGCTCGTGTGCAGGGACACTTAGCAAAATTACTACTTCCACCCTAGAGCGGGAGAAGTCATTTGCTGATTTTCATCCTAAAAAGAAGATTAATAATTGTAATATCTGGCCATGACATGTCTACCCATAAAAAACCTTTTTCAGATGCGTTTATTCTTGATTCCATCATTTGCAGAGGGGTAATTAAGTTCGCTGCCTTGGGCATACTGAAGCGGACAGACCACCCCGACATGTGGCAGATATACGACGTGGTCAAGATCATCGGGCATCCTGGATACCAGCCACCTTCCAAGTATCATGACATTGCATTACTGGCTACTGGTGCCAAGTAAGTGTATTAGATTAGTTCTTCTTCTTCTTGGTCGTTTCACTCTTGACAGAGTGGTCGTGGTTATAATGAAGTTAGCTCTCCGGAAGCCGTCAGGGTACGCTGCACTTCCAGCCACTTTTGCCAGCTAGCAGTCATCCGGGCGCACTCGTTCAATGGGCCGTCAACAGCCGTTTTTATTTTGTCAGTCTATCGCGTCGGTGATCTGCCACGCGGCCAGTTCTTGGCAATGAAAATGGGCGTATCTGGGGATGGTGTTTTGGCTCTTCAATAAAAAAAGTGGACTGTGTAAATTAGGTTAATTAACCTTTCAGATACCGTCAATTTGAGACAATAGATGCGCGAACGAAACGAATAGCGTTCGCTTGGGGTTTAATGAATCATAATGATTAATTGCGCATCTAAGGTTAAGGCTTATAGTCCCTTGAACTATCTGACCGAAATTATGTGGACGCAACTCTCGCACTCGCCTAGGCGGCAGTACGCAAATCTGTGCATTTATTTGCGGCCAGCAGCGACCGGAAAGCGCTTTAAATTCATTTTCTTTGCGAAATATTGATTGATTTACATGTGCAATGTTCACTTTGAAGAATATTTAACCACCAATTTTTATGTGTAAAAATGTTTGTAAACGTCCAAGCCGTTTCGAAGGAGTAGGGAAAAGTTGCGAAATAGCAAAATATTTTTTTTCGACAAAAGTATTAATAGCGCGAAAAAATCAAATGTTGATAATGTTGTTCATGAATCTATAATAAACATATATTTTTTTCAAACCTATTAACCTGGCCGTTACCGAGGAGTAAGCTTCAGAAAGTCACTGTTTTATGGCACTTTTCGGGCACTTGGGCCTTAAATTAGGTAATTACTTTGATACGATAGTCGGTCCTTAAAAAATGATAAATGACATGATGAGAGTCGCGCCATTATGGGGAGGCCTATGTCCAACAGTGGACGACTTTCGACTGAAATGGTGACTACATCACAAAAGAGGGCCTCTGGAGAGGATTTCCAGTTAGATCGTCATCCTGAACCGACTTATAGTATTTGTCTGTAAAGGCTTTAAGGGTAACAAACAGACGAACTGCATTTCAACTGCAATCTAACCGAGAGATAAAAACTGTTAGCATTCGGTAATTCCATGATTTACTCGAATATTATAATACAAAACTTGTTCCAGGAAATGCGTGTTCTTTTTAAACTTTAGTTTTTAAAAACAATTGTGGTCATTTAGAATCTTGATAACATTTGCAAGGCTTTTCTATTGTTAATTATTTTTGATAATATCCTTATGATATTGTTTCTACTGAAAAATGTATAATAACGTAATAACCACCACCAACGATTCGAGGGGTGCGCCTCACCATCAACGATTGCATCACTGCTTACCATCAGGCGGGGTCGCAGTCAAGTACTAGTTTATAACAGATAAAAAAAAACGCGTAAGAGCGGTTGTATGAAAAACAGTGAAAATGTATTATCAAGTTGCATCCCCTTAAGGCCCAAGCGCCCGAAAAGTGCCATAAAACAGTGACTTTCTGAAGCCTACTCCTCGGTAACGGCCAGGTTTATAGGTTTGAAAAAAAAAATATTATAGATTCAAATTAAATGTTGTTACATTATCAACATTTAATTTTTTCGTGCTATTAATACTTTTGTCTAAAAAAAAATATTTAGCTATTTCGCAACTTTTCCCTACTCCTTCGAAACGGCTTGGATCTTTAGAAACATTTTTACACATAAAAATTGGTGGTTAAATATTCTTCAAAGTGAACATTGCATATTATGTAAGTCAAAGAAAACGGATTTAAAGGTTAGCCGCGCGCTTTCCGGGCGCTGCTGGCCGCAAATAAATGCACAGATATGCGTACTGCCGCCTAGGCAGGTGCGAGAGTTGCGTCTATTTAATTTCGGTCAGATGGTCAAGGAACTATAAGCCTTAAGAGCTTTTACAGCTTAAAATATTGAAGTTTTTTTTTTTTCAGAATAAGATATAATCGTGAAGTAATACCAGCATGCCTTCATAGAGGGAGTAACATGGCCCCAAAGGCCACAGCCACCGGATGGGGCGCGATGGGCCATCGAAAGCCATTGGCAGAAATATTACAAGTGGTAAGTATTTATTTTTTATTAATTTAATTTTTATTTAATTAATTACAACGGTTAAACAACCAATTACAGTAACTAAACAAAGAGTAAAAGTATAAACATTTAAACAACACGTACATCAATTCCTCTCACAGTACTTCTGACATGCCAATAAAATCATCTTCCATTCATCCGCAAACAGATCGTTTGTTGGATAAGAATCCAAAAGTATCAGAAATCAGAAATCAGAAACGTTTACGTATTTCAAATAGACCAGTTACAGGTACTTTTGAATTGTCAAAATGTCGGTCAGTCAAACAAGTGAAGCTAAATTGCACGTTCCAAAGAGTAGGTCTCTATGGAGAAGAACGTGCAAGAAACTCCATGGACACTCTTTTCTTGTATGATCAACAAACCATGAAAAACAAATACAGTAAAAGTAACACAATACAGGGTTATTGGAAAACACTGTCAATCTCTCAAGAATATGTTATTAACATTATAAACAACCACTTTGGTTCTTCGACATTTTTAAAATGTATCATATTTTAGTTCATCAGATTTTCATATAAAAATAAAAATATTAAAATTACACGTTTTATACACCGTTAAATTTTAATCGTTTTAATCCCGTGGAGGGTCGATCCGTTACATCTGACCTGAAGATAGTTTGTACGCAACGCCGACTACTAACTACAGGTCATTGAACCCGCTCAGCTGACGTTTTCTTAAATAAATTAATTTCGTACGTGCGTAAATTATTATGAGTTTTGAAAAAAAGGTACGTTATTTTTTTGATTTTATCTTTACAAATCGATAGTGTTTCATGTACCGGATCGACCCTCCACGGGATTTAATCGATTAAAATGTAGCGGTGTATATTAGGAAGTTTATGCGAAGCAAGCGATAGTACAATAGCGGAGGGAAGTGATGATTGGACGGCAAGGGTGCTTGATGTGCTTAACGCAAGCGCATCAAGCACCCTCGCCGTCATCAAGACGTCAATTTTGTAGTTTGCTAGGTTGGTAGTTTGCTATACTAACGCTCGCTTCGCATAGACTTCTTAATATTTAGAACGTTCAATTTAAATATTTTTATTTTTGTATGAAAATCTGATGAACTAAAATATGATATTTTTTAAAAGTCATAGAACAAAAGTTGTTGTTAAATGATGATTAATAAAATATTCCTGAGAGCAGTGGCGTAACTATAGGGTGGCAAGGCTGGCAAAATGCCACGGGCCCCAGGTCTGATAGGGCCCCCGGTCTTAGAGGCCGCGAGCTCAGAAGAAATAACCCAAAATATATAAAAATGAAATCACAACGTACGTGATTTATCGGGGGCCCTATGTAATGAATTTGCCATGGGCCTCAGATGATAATATAATTACGCTACTGCCTGAGAGCTTGCTAGTGTTTTTCAAATAACCCTGTATACATTCTACACGTGCTGATTTAATACAAATTGTTTGTATTATGTTTAGGTGGATATCAACAAATTCACCGACGATGAGTGCATGGAGGCTTACCCTGTTCATAGACATCTGAAGAATGGATATGACAAGACCACTCAAGTGTGCTATGGTGATGAGGAAACGATTAGTGACACTTGTGAGGTAAGTTAAAGTCTGTCTAATGTGGCGCAGCTCAGCTCATCGATAGGCACGTACTGGGATACTCTAGGAATGAAAAACTTTGTAGCGCGCACTCTTATATTTTGTAACTTATTTCACCATTCACGAATACATGTTGTCTTTACAAAAATCTCTTCCGCACTGAAAAAAACAACCGACACACTTTTTTTCTACTAACTTTCAAAACTATTCTAGAACAGCATAATCCTTCGAATTATATTTTACAAGCCAGTTCGTTGGTTATATAAAAAAAAGCAACTCATGCGATCTCCTTTCGATATCACACTAATAAGTTAAACGACTTGGGTAATTATTAGGATTTAATTAAATCTGATGTATTCAACACGAATTCAATAATCAAGGTTGATTAAGAGATAGAGATCATTATTAACTAACAGAAGAACCTTAAAAAAAGTATCGATTATAAGTATTTTTTAAATGATTATACATTATACAAAATTCCCAAGTCGGTTGACTTATTAGACAGACTATAAGAAGAGGATTGACAAAATTATTAAAAGAAAGGAATGAATTAAGAGAGATAGAACGAAAGAAAGAAAGATTTATTTCTAAGAACCTACAATGCATTACAAATGAGAATAGGATCGATTGCCATGTTGTGACGTCACGATTTATTGTCAATCGAGGAAAGAAATATTTAAAATTTAATTTATTTACGAAGATGTCGTTTATTTACGAACTGTGAACGAAAAAAGTTTATAATATAAGTGAAACTGAAGAAGGAACTAGATTCTACCTAGTTCTTCAATTTTACTCTTCACTGAGTTCTTCAATTTTTCCAAAATTTCTTCGATTTGACAGTACGGTGTGACGTCACAAAGTGGCAACGATCCAATTCTCATTTGGAAAGCAAAGCATAGTATAATATGATATTTTGAGATCTTACAAAAAACATTGAATCACAACTACCGTTGAAGGCGTAACAACGTTAAATACCTAAGCCTACTAAAAATCATAGACATTACAGATTATTAATAATTTAGTTAAAAAATGTATTTAGTTTATAAATTAATAATTTCTATTGAATACAGTACCTAATCTTAGAATTATTTATAATGTCAGAACATTAATTAAAATATCAAATACTTAATAAAAAAAAAATTGGATGTTGCAACAAAAGAGTCTCCTTCAACTTTTTTAAAAGGCATCATCATCTTTCTACCCTTGTCCCGTGTTATTTGTGGTCGGCACAAGACATTTTTTTCTTTCATTCTGTCCTATCACTCGTCATATTATCACTAAATCCCTTTTCTTTCTTATCACTCCTCACATAATCACTCAATCTTTTATTCGGCCTACCTCTCCCTCTAAATCCATCCACACGACCACGACACCAGCTGCGTTATTAATACACACCACTAACCAACCGTCTTCTGAATAACTGCATTCGATTTGTCTTCAACCTCAGTACGATCATGTATCCGAGCATCGTTTGCTTTTAAAATGGTTAACCATTCGCCAGCGCAGAGCGCTAAGGGCCTTGACTACCCTGTTCTCTTTTCTGGATAATCCTTCTTCCCTTTCTTATCTGACTTCAGAACTTCAATTCCTTTGCTCTGGGCACAATAAAAATCTTCGGTCTACTAATAATCGTCTTCTACGATGCCCCTCACACCGCTCTGAGCTTATCCACTCTTCCTTTTTCGTCCAGGCGATATCTCTTTGGAATGCGCTCCCTCTGAATATCAGGATGGCAACAAGCCGATCTTCATTCTTTTAAGGTGAAGGCACGTGAGCATATTCGCAAGATGTTGGTAGAATCATCACCGCGCTAATGTGTTGGATTTGTTTTTTCACTACAGTATTGTTTATATAATATGTATGTATCTATGTATGTATTTAATATTGTATATATTTGTTTCTCTTCTGTTTTGCCTATATAAAGTTGCACCTGCCATGTTATGTTTCTGCACCACCCTAAGGTTGACTGGCAGATAATGCCTAAGGCATTAAGTCCGCCTTCGTACAGTTTTTTTGTGCATAAAGCTTTAAATAAATAACCAGCTTATTTACCATCCAGGGCGACAGTGGCGGTCCCCTCCAGGTTAAGACCGAAGACGGAAGAAGAAACAAATGTTTATACACTGTTATAGGAGTGACGTCATACGGCAGAGCGTGTGGCTACGTTGGCAGTTCAGGAATGTACACAAGGGTGTCATATTACATTCCATGGATTGAGAGCATTACGGGGCCACTGTTATAATAAAAATACTGGAAGATTATATAAAGGAGAAGAATATAAAAATAAAACCTTTTTAAAACTGGGTGCTTGCCTGTTTATTTCTAACCGACTTCGAAAAAGAGGATGTTTTATTTGTACAATATTTTGTACCCACTAAACAATTTTTTTTTTCAATACACCTACTCGAAAATCAGCTCGTATTCCTACCCCTACCGCTTCTAGGCACGCACTTTTCCGCTCTAGTGCGGAAAATAGTAAGTTTTCTACGCTACTGTGGAAAACAGGATGCAGTGTTGTGGGTGGTAGTGTGGAAAATAATAAGTTTTCCACACTAGTGTGGGGGTCGCTTAGCGCCCAACCTGTTACGATAAATACAGTACCTAAATGGTGGTATCCCGTACGCACTTTTCCTTACTAGTGCGGAAAACTTACTATTTTTGTTATGACAATATCCTCTTGCAACAGATTTGAAAGGGTTTTAACTTATTTAGTTTTAAAAATCCTATCTATTAGCGATTTTGGATACAGTTGCATTGGAATCCATACTTTTTTTGGAGCTCTTTTATAAACACAAAATGGTCATTTAAAAATCAACATCCCTTCTATTATAGGTATGTTAAGTTCTATTGTACAAATTATTAAAAAAAAAGTGCAATATTTCGTGGCTAGATATTTCTAAAATAAAAAGATTTTATCTGTGTCTTTCATTTATTAAGTTCTATACTATAAAAATAAATAGCGGGTAATGTCAAAATGTAACGGACTAACGGATGATGTCATATTTAGCGTAGAATTATAAAACTGCATTGTAAATTAGAGAATTTTACTGCATTTGTTTTTTTTTTTGTGTTGTTCGTATCTAAATGACGCCCAATCGTCTCAAGGTTAGTACATTATAAAATTAACTTACTTATTCGAGAAGAGGTACTTTTTCGAGCTTCTTTCAGTTACTTGAGAATTATTCGTTTTTGATTTGTGAGCTTTTTGTTTTTATTTGTCATATTTAGTAAATAAATAGACAAAATCAAAAGTTGGTTTCCATTTAAGTGTGGCCTTGGACATACACCAATAAACAGAATTTAGGTTTGACAGTATTCGGTAACAAAGGCTCAAAGTCCAAGTGTTCAAGATTAAAAAAAATAGCTAATTAAAAAATCAATATGTCAGTGATCAAAAACACTTGACAATCTCTCTCAGCAAGCGTCGTCTACCATTTTGTTTGAAATTTCGCGAATAGTTGTAAAAGTGTAATTATAATAAGTTAATGGCACAAGACTAGTTAATTAGTCCCGGTTTATTACGCTAATATAGCGCATAGAGTATATCTCTAACTATAGTTCAAGTAGACAAAGTGGGTGTAAACCAACTAACCTAAAAAGAAATACCTGGTAATTTGCGAGGTTTCCTTTCGTCAAACTGAATATGGTACGAGGAACTGGTCGTGGAGGTCGCGGTATGGGTGTCCGGGGTGGTATGGGGCGGCCCCCATTCAATAGACCCCGTGTGTTGATGCTTCGCCCACCTTTCGACCTGATACTTGCCGAACCGGCGTTTCCACGGTGCAAGCCAGCTCCCGACGATTCTGCTTTGACACAGGTAACTTCCTTTTTCGTATTATTTTGACGTTTATTTGATTTTTGAGAACTTATTGGTTGTTGGTTGGAACTTGGTCAAAAATACTACTAAAAACATTATTTGTTGTATGTATGGCGAACTTTACACGGTCATGCAAGCGTCATTCAATTGCACCAATTATGAATGATGGTTCCGTCAATCAGTATTAAAAACCGTCATGCAAAGCATTAGACGGTAGGTTCTTCGTCAATCAAGGTTTTGAATGTGGTAAAACTGACAGCAAAACCTACCGAGTAATGTTTGCCTATGTATGCAAGAAATAGTCAAGTAATAGGAACTACAAACACGTATTGTAAACTACCAGTGGATATCTACTTATATGCGTAAAACTTTTTGAGAACATAAAGTGCATGCAGTTAAAGAGTGGAATTCCCTGCCAGTCTGGGTTTCCTGATACTTAATTAAAAACTGGAGATCTTTTTTTTTATTAATGATAGGTTTGCGTTTGACCAGAGTTATGTCAAGAGTGAACAAATTACAAGTTCACATGAGCCTATCTAAATTAAACTTTCAATCGTGGAAATTAGAGGCACAATAGAAAAACAATGGGTGCGCGAACGCCGGCGTTTGCTTGGGGTTTATTGAATTAAAATATAACAGTAATAAAATTTTGTCTGTTTATCTGTTAGAGTTAACAGATTCTGATACATATTTGAGCAATAAATGAGAAAGGGTTATGTATTATAATTTACACCCCTTGAAAGCCAGAATAGTGTACTAGTTCCTATTATAATAGGTAGCTTATACTATCATTGTTAGGCCAACACCCTTCTACATTCAAGAAGGATAATAAAACAGTTTACAAAATTACTTTTCAGGCTCTCCTCAAAAGGCATGCAGAGCTTTGCCCGACACCTGCTGAACAGTCTGCAGTGCTCAGTCTCGTCACAAAGCTGCAGACGGTGCTCGATAACCTGGTTGTTGCACCGGGTGACTTTGCCGCAGCCGTGAGTATTATGAATAAATTTTCCGTTCTATTAGCATATTTATACCAAAATAGCTCAGAAATCCACTATGAAATTGACAGCCTTAGTTTTAATGATGGGCCATTCCGAGATGGTTTTAACAATTTAAAGAATCAGTCGTTAAAATAAATCATCGACTTGCCGTTTTTCTCTCAGTCCTGAAGTTCCATCAGTCGAAATAAGAGACTGAGTCGGACTAGTCAAAGTTGAAACAATTGAGAACCATCGAGATGCTTGAACAATCGAAGAAAACTTCTCGCCACCTCTCTTCTAGCTACCCTCTGTTGTGTAACGACATCTATGGTGCCACATAGAAGCCAAAAACTATGAAATCCTGTATCATTTTAATTCATTAAACCCCAAGCTAACGCCGGTGTTTGCACACCTATTGTCTTTCTATTGTGTCTGTAATTTCCATGATTGAAAGGTTAAGATACCATCTCGATGCGCACTCCACAATTATTTAGTGTTTCCTCTAGTAACATTAATGTTTCTGACAATGACCCGTTATCCAGAATGAGTAATTAAGATAATACAATATGCCCCGAGGTAGACTTGTACTTGAACAGTTTTAACGAATTTAGAAATTGTTTGTATAAATTGTAATTAACTTCTCCATAATACTTCACCTTTCTGTCACTAACGAAGCACATTAAGCAGTGAATGCTATGTACAGTAATAAATGGATTTCAGATTTATGTACTGTACTTTGTATTGTCTTAGTCTGTAGTCTGTCACTGTACTTATTAAAATAAAAAAATAAAAATTAAAAACTCATACAATTAAAGTTTACTGCATTATTTGATCATACATAAAAGCCATATCATCTATCAAACAGTCGTACACATCAGACATAACACCAGTCTGATTGGGGGATCCTCCCTTTTCAATGGAGGTTTCTGGGATGTTATACCCTGATACATGTACCGGTACGAATCTTGAGCGCTCGGCGTCAGAGTGGGGATCGCTTTGCCCATTCCATACATTGGCGAGCCAATCGTCGTCGTTGTATACATGCAGCAAGTGCAGGGAACGAATCACGAGTGGCGTCCATGACGCGATGATGGCGCGGCGAGCCAATCACTGACACTCCCCGCCCCCGCGTCTCACTTCGTACCACAAAAGAGACCGAATATTTGACTTCTGCGCAACATGAAGCCAGCGCTCAAGATCCGTTCCTTCCGAAATTAAAATTATTTCGGAAGGCACGTTTTAATTTTTTTCTTTTTTAGTTTTTTTGTACTTTTTTGAACCTTTGGAAATCCACAAACATAAAAATATAGATCAAGTCTTTAGAATTAACATTTTTAATACTCACAATTTTAATGTTATGCTGACCTCTTCAGGATAATTTTGAGGTACAGCATTTTTTACGAACAAATTCTATGTATGTTTACAAATAAAATAAAATCTCTATCTGTTGTTGTTTCAGATTTGTAATATTTCTAGTTCTCTTGGTGTCTTTTTCAGTACCCCTGCTTTGCATGACTTTCCTAGGGATTTAGACAAAATGAGATGTATCAGTGATTAGCTGTTCCCCGAAGTTTGCGTACATAAAATATAGCCTATGTCACTCAGGAATAAAGCAGCTTTCTATCTGCAAAAAAATGACAGCAATCGGACTAGCACTTTCAGTAGTGGGTTCAACAATAACTAGAGTCGAGTAGAGTTGCAACCCAGGCTCGTTCTTAAATAACTCGAGTAGCTAACCTGGGCCCCCAGTCTGCTATTTTTATAAATTCGTCATTCCAACACGATCCCATTGTCATTTTGCGAAAAGTTTGTAATCTGCTAATTCATAATGATCGGCTTGAGCGGCCAATGTTCTTGTAATAGAATTGCGGTAGAATGATAATTTTGAGCATATTAAAACCAATAACTGAACAATAACGTTCACACTGATTAAATAAACTGTCAAAGTTTTAGCAGATTACCGCAAATATCAAATATTCATTTGTCAATATGTAGGAGATTACCATTTTAAGCCACTTTTTTCAATGGAGTGTCAGTGGTTGACCATTGGAAAGTCATAATGACGCCATTATATTAGTAGATTACCAAACTTGTCAAAATCGACAACTATGACATCAATGATAGACCATTCTGACACTATTGTAATAGCAGACTTGAGGCCCTGGAGTTAACCCAACTAGCCCTAACATTGAGCAGGTTGGATTAATCGGCAATATGCTTGATATTGACAGTTGAACTCCGTTCGCATTAAAAAATTCCAGGGTAGAGCAATTACCCAAGGACGTCATTAGAGTTAAATCTAAACTCAAATTTGAATGCAGCCCAGAGATTACCTTCTACAAACAAAAAAGCAAACATAACATTTTGTATGAAAGGCTGATTTTTTTTTCGTGCCCTTTTCAGTTTCGTTTACTGCTTTTAAGTCGGAGGAAACCTGTCCCTTATAATCATTAAAATATAATTTGTGACCATTGTCTATCTCTAAGGTGAAAACCTAACATTTTGACAAACACTATCACTGATAGATTTCTCACTCTGTCTAGATCCTCTGTATACTCACACATGCGAGTACAAAGAAAAAAAAAATTCAGACGCATTGAGAACCTCCTCCTTATTTGTAGTCTCAAAGAAAGTCTGTATATATCAATTGGTCAATTATTTTGTGTCATCTTGGGCACGATTTCTGAGGTTTTCTTTATTCTTCTTATGATCTATTAGCGTCCGACCGTGACTGTACCCGCGTAATAAGCGTTTATTGTCCACAAGGGACTTGCTATAAGATTATAGTCTTAGAATAGGTAGGGCTGTTTATATGTACTTGCCATAGGTTAGAATAATATTGATATTTCCCGAGTCCCGCACTCGTAGTAAACACGAAATTATATTATCCAAATGGAGATTAGCCAAGACGTCATTTCAAGTCATTTTTAGTAAATAGCAAACGCTTTTATAACAAGCTACCAAAAGCGGTGACTGAACTTAGCGAAGGAAAGTTCAAAACCCGTATTAAGCGTGTTTTTACCAACAAAGCATATTACAAAAGACTATGTTGAAGACACGCTTGTTTGGCAATGACTGCCTCTGCACTTGTGGCCCCCTGGTAACTCATAATATTGTGTGAATGTATCTATTAACTGCTCCATCTTTGTTGTAACATTTTCTTTTTTTTTAACACATTGCTTTTGCAATATTTTTTTTTTATATTAATTGACTCAAACCTCAAATTCGTTAGTTTTTCTTTCTTTTTTTGTTGTCTCATTTATTGAAAGTTGTAATTATAATTTTTTTTCTAGTTTTTTTTTGTACAAGGTGTAAGGGATGGCCCTTAAAGTTTGCGTTTACGTAAATAAATAAAACTAATAATCCTCCTAAGAATGTAAGAAATAAAATATATGCAAATCAATAAGTTTTAATTAATATACCAGTTAATAAGCAAGTTAGTAAGGTTTGAATTAAAATTATTAAACCTATAGATAAAGGATTGTTTAAGAATAATATAAAAAAAGAAATTATGATTATTAAAAAAAGATAAAATTAATTTTAAAATTTCAAATCAAAGAATAGTTTAATAAAAATAATAATTTTGGAGATTATTGATGAAGATATTCGAAGGCAAACTTTAAGGGCTTGTTCGGTAGACAAAACTGAACAACCTTCCACAAAACTTTTTTCAGGAAACGAAAAAAATAATCCGCCTCGCCATACAAAATTATAAACTTTATTGGACAGTTTGTATGGAGAGGCCGATTTTTATTTTCGTTTCCTTAAAAAAAAATTTTTTTCTTATTCAAGAATCAACAATCATTTAAACATTTTTATTCTGAAGTTGTACAAAAACATATTAATAATTCCGTGGAATATCCATATTAATATCAATGTTTACGGTCAATGAACCTAAATAGCCCTACCTATTCCGATTAACTATTTATGACCGTTCGGTGCTGTTCGACTGAACTTTCAGTTTCTGCAAAAAATACTAAATAGTTTAGTTTCGCCAAAGAAAAGAGTTTCGGATTGGGAAAAAAAGAACTTCACAGCACGCTTAGCCAAGTTGTTATTCTGCAATCGTTAACGCTGTCGAAAAGTGATGAAACGTATGGGAATGACGTCATCTCAACGTAAAGTCGCGTGGTCAGAACAAACGAATAGACAATTCGTAGCCAAGTTCACATCGTTCAAAATCGGTTTTTACAATATTTAACGCTACATCCTTTGTTATACAAACGCTACATTGTAGAACGAGCGGCCGACTCAGGCGCGTCAACATGGTTACCAACTTATCGTTTTCTACAATTGCTGTCATCGAGGCGTTACCGATTAGAGAACGGAATTCGATTGTAACTTGGCTAGGGGGGCGGGTTAGTTTGAGTAAAAAAATAGTTTCAGCTTCGGTAAAAAACGTGGTCCAACTAAAAAGTATTTTGACGTGAATTATTCTTCGGCGATTTTTTAAAAAAAAATCTTTTGTATTTTAAACTGATAAAAATGTGATTGCCATACATTTTGTTCTTAGTGATTGGCGGGAACGCTAATACAGTGAAACCTGGTTAAGTGAGACATCAAGGGACCTGCAATGTCGTTTCACTTATAGAGGTATTCCACTTACCCAGTGTCTCAGAAATACAGGTATAAATAAATATCTGTCTCATTTACAGAGGGTTCCATTAATAGAGGTGAGAATACAGGTTATTTCAGTTATACAGGCGCGATCATTAAATAAAATAACGTGTTATGTATGTAAATGAGTTTGTGGGTAGAATAAGAATGAGTAAACAAACAATGTTATCTCAGTTACAGAGGTTTATGCATATAAAATTTACTCGCTGTCTCAGTTATAGAGGTAACTATGATGATAAATCGAAAGAACAAATCCCAGATATAGAGGCTTACCTCGTCCCACTAACAGAGGTAATTCAGTGCCAAAGTGTTGGGACCTCAGCATGAGTTCCAGTTATGGAGGTTTCTCACTTATCCAGGTCCCACTTAACCAAGTTTCACTGTATTCAATAGTCTACATAAGCTGTATATATTGATTTGCTGTGCGAATACTCGAAGAAAAACTTTTTTAATACATCTTTGTATAGTTATTGGTACGAATATTGAGCGCTCGTCTTCAGAGCTGATGGGGATTGGTTTGCGCATTCCATACATGGGCGAGCCAATCGTCGTCGTTGTTAGATACATGCAGCAAGCGCAGGGAACGAATCACGAGTGACGTCTATGACACGATGGCGTGGCGAGCTAATCACTGACATTCCCCGCCCCCGCGTCTCACGTCGCACCACTAAAGAGACCCGAATATTAAGACTTCTGCGCAACTTAAAGCCAGCGCTCAATATTTGTGCCGATAACTATATCTTTCTGTATTTTATATTCTTTTTCTTTGTACCTCAGAAACCGGGCTTTACCGTAATAATTGTATTCAAGTAAGCCTTACATAAAAGAATCTCAATTTTCATCATTTTTGCCATAGCAACTGGAAGAGGTTCGTCAAGTGGGGTCGTACAAGAAAGGGACCATGATGGCAGGGAAGAATGTGGCCGATATTGTCTGCATCATGAAAACTTTACCCACCAAGGAGGCGGTCGAGGGGCTGTCCAATAAGGTATAGTAGTGTATCACATAATTATGTAATTTATTACAGACTAGCTTTTACGCGCAGCTTCGTCCGCGTACATGGAATATGCCATATGTCACTCTCAGGAATAAATCAGCTTTCTATCGGTAAAAAAATTGGTTGCCTGTAAAGTCGGTATACGGGCGAAAGTTTTACGTGACAACGACTTTTTATGTCTGTCTCTCTCGCTCTTAGGCGGGCTAACCATGCCCGAGTGGAAGGGACGCGTGCCTCTCACTCGCTCTCATTGTGAGCGCATAACGTGAGCGGAGCGTAACGCAGTTTCTTGAAGTGTCACCCGGCAAACCAATTTATAAGACGTTGTCACGTCAAAAAATCACGTTTCCGAATTTTGGTTCTAGGACATGCCGATTTCCTCACGATGTTTTCCTTCACCGTTTTGAGAGCAGTGGTGATGTAATGCTTGAAAAAGGCTGCTAAGTCATAAGCACTAAAATAATACACCACTAATTTTTAATTAGTACAAATACATAAAGGGCTTATTAGAAAAGCCCTTGTTATTATTTAAGTAGGTAAAGTCTCATTAAATAATATTCATAAACAGCAAAGTTATTAGCGTTTGTGTTGATCCCAAAATGTTTCTCAATTTATGGAAATATTGTGCAGGCTATTGATTTGAATGAATAAATGACGATTAAAATGGAAAAACACTTCCTGGCCTGTTGGTCTAGTGGTTAGTGACCCTGACTGCTATGCCGGAGGTCGTGGGTTCGATTCCCACCCAGGACAAATGTTTGTGTGATGAGCACGATCATTTGTTCTGTGTCTGGGTGTAATTTATCTATAATATGTATGTATTTAGAAATATATAAGTATGTTTATCAGTTGTCTAGTACCCATAACACAAGCTCTGCTTAGCTTGGGACTAGACGACGCTGTGTGATAGTTGTGGAATATTATATTATTATTAGAAAAGCCCTTGTTATTATTTAAGTAGGTAAAGTCTCATTAAATAATATTCATAAACAGCAAAGTTATTAGCGTTTGTGTTGATCCCAAAATGTTTCTCAATTTATGGAAATATTGTGCAGGCTATTGATTTGAATGAATAAATGACGATTAAAATGGAAAAACACTTCCCGCAGTATTTTCTACTAGTAATTGTTATGTATGATTGAATCTATGATGAATTTACCTTTTCGTGGTCAATTTTAGGATTTCGGTTTTTTCTACTTTTGACTACAAAAATATGATCAGTAATGGGTACAGATACAGCCCATTTTTTTTTGTGCACTAATTAAAAAGTAGGGGTATATAATTTCATCATTGTACACTTGGTTTGCCATAAACATTTTGACTTTGACTTTGAAATAAATTACACAAAGTAATGCGCCTGGCTGGGTTTGAACCCGCGACCTACAACTTGTAAGTCGGGGCCGTTACCACTCGGCTACTACTGCTCTCAAAAAGACTACAAAAAAAAAAATAGCGCAAACGAAGTCACTCACTGGCGCCCAAGTTTTTAAATGCCTACGTAAGAACGCAATCACTTTTTTTTTCACAGGTGAACGAAGAACTGAATAAGCTGATGCGCGCAGAGACACCAGCAACATCGGTGACGACGGCGTGCCACGAGCGTGGGTTCACGGTGACGGCTTCCACCGCGGCCGTGCGCGTGCTAATCACCACGCTGCACCAGAACCTCAGGAAGCTGGAGCCGGAGGTACAGTATACATACTAGATTGAAGGTTGGCGCAGTGCATGTAGCGGTTTCGATTCCCGCAACAAATATTTATATGACCTAGGTATAGATAGTGATTTCGATGTTTTGTGTATGAGTTTACAATTTTACATGTTTGTGATCGCACCCACGATACACACAGGGGGAATTAAAAAAAAAATGTCATAGAATATTGTCTACAGAAACATAATATCGTTAAGATCCTATCTACTGTGTAATAAATCAATAATCCAGTACTCATTGGAATTACTCCATCAACAATGGAATGAGAGAAAACTCTTTCGATTCGAAAATTCAAAAACAAAAATAAAACATCAAAATTATAATGGAAATTATCTCACCTACCACAAAATTATCTCACCTCAAAATCATCTCACCTCAAAATCATCTCACCCACTTCAATCTCTTACATCAAAATTATCTTACCTACATCAACAATTATCTCATCCACATCAAAACTGCCTACATCAAAATTATCTCACAATATTCCTGATCACTTCAAAATTCCTGCCCTAGTCCCGTTTTATTTGGGGTCGGCGCAACACGTTTTATCTTCCATTCTGTCCTGTCACTCGTTACGCTATCACTAACTCCCTTTTCTTTCATATCGCTTCCCACACAGTCCGTCTTTTCTTTGGCCTCCCTCTTCCCCTCCATCCAATCCACATGTAAACTCATAACTTTTTTAGCAACATGCGTTTCGTCCCTCCTTTTTACATGACCATACCAAGACAAACGATTCTCTTTTAACTTTTCAGTCACTGGCGCCACTTTTAAACTTCCCCTAATATACTCATTTCTCACTTTATCGATTCTCGTCACACCACACATCCATCTTAACATTCTGATCTCCGCTACTTGCAATCTTTTTTCATCCGTCTTGTTCACAGCCCAACATTCTGATCCATACAGTATGACAGGCCACGGACTTCTACTTGAGGGGCATCCGTGGGTGATGGGTCACAAGTGGTTCCCGTGACCTGTCGCCATTTCATCCATCCTGCGTTGATCCACTTCAAAATTGCCCCATCAACCTTTAAAGTACCTTAAAATTCAGTATGATTTTTTTGTTCACAGGTACACCTAGAGTACAAGATCATCAGCAGCCACTTGGCCGCCATCCGCCACAGCCGCTGGTTCGAGGAGAATGCTCACCATTCCTCCATCAAGGTAAGCCACTTTACAGTACAATTCACGAATGATGGCGGCCGTGAAGTTAGCCTTTGCGAACGTTCACACATACTACACTCTTCTCGCACACGCACGTCGCCATTTGGTTCCTAAAACACGTTACTGCGCAGCCTTCAGCGCAAACTTCACGGCCGCCATCATTCGTGAATTGTACTGTAAATGTATTCAACACTAGCTATTGCTAGCGGATTTGTCTGAGTGAAAGTAGAAATTGTGCTAAGGGCAAATGCTCCCGGGATAAAAAGTATTTTAAGTGCTGTTCTGTGTTCTGTTGCAAGTGTGATCCAAATAGTCCTTGACTGTGATCCCACCTGATGGTAAGCAGTGATGCAATCGTTGATAGTGAAGCGCACTAGTTTATTAAGAGCCTAGTCACTCTAGCCTTGAAGACACCTAAATTATAATTGGACGGGAAGACCGCAGTAAGCAAATTGTTCCAGTCCTTAGATATACGCGATGTAAACGACGAAGCGAAACGCTTAGTCCGAACCACTTAAAGTTTCAACAATTTAAGAGTAGATACTCGCCGTGCATCGGGTTGTCTGATGGTAGAAAGGAATCAAGTCATATGATTCCTGCGCACACTCTCCAAAATGCATCTTGTAAAATACCGAAAGGCTGTCTACCGTACGCCTGTGATAGAAGCTTTGTAAATTGGACTTAACCAAATCTGGATCACCAATTAGCTTCTCGCTCGCCTTTCCACTGAGTCCAAAGCAGTTAGATGGTATTTCTCAACGCGAATGGACTGTAGTTTCCAATAGCATGGAATATTGCTGCATGGTACATTATAAGGCCGACTAGCATAGTCGGCCTTATAATGTATGATGTATAATGTACTGCTGGGACTCAGGCCTCCTCTCTAGGAGAGGGAATGGGCCGTAATCCACCATGCGGGCCCAGTGTGGGTCGGTGGATGTCACACGTCTTGGAATTTTTGGTTCTAAGACATGCTGGTTTCCTCACGATGTTTTCCTTCACCGTTTTGAGAGCAGCCTACGTAGTTTCCAATCCTATGTAGCGACATCTATGGCGCCACATAAGAACTACGAAGAAAGTACGAAATCCTGCATCGCGCAATCAAAGTTCTCCGCGCGATTTGAACATATACGACGGCCCGAAATCATCTATCGGGCAGTCGCCCGCCAGACTATAACACCGAACCTCCCTTTTCAATGGAGGCATGTGGGACTTTACTCTCTGTTCCGCATACCTTCAACCTATGATTTTATTTAATGTGTTTTTCGTTCCCAGGTACTAATCCGTCTCCTCCGCGACATGTGCGCGCGTCACTCGGGCCTCGAACCCCTGACTCCGTGGATGATCGATCTGCTCGCTCATCACTGCATCATGAACAACCCTGCTAGACAGGCCCTGCCTATCAACGTGGCTTTCAGGTAATTTCATTATCAATTCATCATAATCATCATCAGCCTTTTTAATGCCCCCATTGCTTGGACTCAGGTCAGGAATAAAGCAGCTTTCTATCGGTAAATAACATTTAGCATTCGGACCAGTACTTCCAGAGATTACCTCCTACAAAAATAATATCATAAAACTAAAGTGGGAAGTGTATTATTTATTTATTTATTTAAGCTTTATGACATAACACTGTACATAGGCGGACTTAATGCCATAGGCATTATCTGCCAGTCGACCTTAGGGTGGTGCAGAAACATAACATGGCAGATGCAACTTAATAAATAAACAAACAGAAGAGAGACAAATACAATGGTGTAGATAAAAAAGGCAAAAAAAAAAAACCATACTGTGTACATGTGTGTGTGTGAACACGCCATATCTCCGAGAAAATAACGAGTAGCACTAAATAATTAAAACGCTTTGCTGTTCGAAACATCTAGAATGGTTGTGCGTAGCCAGGCTTAGAAAAATCTCGAAACATCTACAAAGTACCTACAACTGGTAGTTAGATATTTATGTACCGATAAGGAAAATGGTACTTTCCGACTTTAACAATAGAGTCGAAATTCGCATGAAAGTGACTCTTATTACCACGAGCAATAAAAATGATTTATGACTTCGAGAAGCGATTCAATGGTTCTGGAATTCTGGATCGATCGCGGGACGTCGGTATCTAGAATTTTCTTGGCTCCGCATATAAATACGAGCCCCCGGCCGGAAGCGAATCAGTTGTGATTTCGATTGCGATCAAGAGTGAACTACCCTAGTACTTGAAGTGATTTTACTGAACGACCTAAGCGATAGTGTAACGGTACTCTAGTGTTAATTGCGATTCGGATTATTGTTGACTGGACTAATTTGTTATTGTTTGTGGTGAATAAAGTTGTCTGTTAGTAAATCGGCATTTGATTACCTACGTACGTAACAATACTAAAACTGTTATATTTCTTTTCCACAGACGGGCTCTCTCCCTCCTAGCGGGAGGTCTATTCCTACCCGGGTGCGCGGGTCTGGCAGACCCTTGTGAGGCTGCCCACGCTCGTGCACACACGGCTTTGGATCTCGCTGCGCAGGACTTGGCTGCGGCTACGGCTCAAACGTGAGTAGATTACTGATATTTCACTCTTAGTTACGGGTCTGCGGGTGTAGGAGACCCGTGTGAAATTGCCAATGCTCGTGGACACACGGTCTTGGACTTGTGGCTACAGCGTAGACGTACGTAGACTACTAATCATACTCTTAGCTAGAAGTCTGGGTGTAGCAGACCCTTGTGTTGCCGTACATACAGCTTTGGACCTCGCTGCACAGAACTTGGCTGCGGCTACGGCTCAAACGTGAGTAGATTAATAATATTTCACTCTTAGTTACGAGCCGGTGTAGCAGATCCGTGTGAAATTGCCAACGCTCGTGGACACACGGTCTTGGACTCTGTACTACAGCGTAGACGTACGTGGACTACTAATTATATTCTTAGCTAGAAGTCTGGGTTTAGCAGACCCGTGTGATGTCGCTCACGCTCGTGCAACCACTGTCTTAGACCTCACTGCCTAGGACTTTTTTTTTATTGTAATTCACAAAACTGATGTACAATCACACAATCAAAAAAGTTAATCCTAAAACAATATATCTGATTGACACCTACTAGATGTGAATCTTACATGCATATAAAAAAAATAGTCACAATTAAAAAATAATTAACATAGACTTAAAGTACTACTAAGAAATAAGAATTTTTCTTCATGTTAAGAAGAAAAATAAAAGAATCATTAATTAAACACTAATTTTAGTTATTGTATTAAATCTCTGAGTTTCGTTTTCACTGAGGCTACAGTACCAGTAGGTAAAGACATCAATTTCGCCACGAACAGAGTTGGCAAAAGAAAGCATGCGGCTAATGGGAGAAAAATTTCCCATGTTAGTTAGACTTGGCTGCGGCTACAGCTCACGACGTTTGTAGACTGCTAATGTATTACTCTTAGCTTGAAGTCTGGGTCTAGCAGACCCGTGTGTGTCTACGCTCGTGCAAACACTGTCGTAGATCTTGCTGTACAAACTTGGTTGCCGCTTCTAATGTTTTATTCTTAGCTAGAGGTCTTTGGGTGTAGTGTGCCCTTGTGGCACCGTAAACCCAGCCTTGGACTTCGCTGCACAGGCCACGGCTCAAACGCGACTAGACTACTAATGTATCGCTCTTAGCTAAAAGTCTGTGGGTGTAGCAGACTCGTGTAAATCCACCCACGGTTCTCCTAGAATTTATCTCTTAGAATTGACAGGCCTGTTGGTCCAGTGGTTAGTGACCCTGACTGCTATGCCGGAGGTCGTGGGTTTGATTCCCACCCAGGACAAATGTTTGTGATGAGCACGATTATTTGTTCTGTGTGTATTTAGAAATATATAAGTATGTTTATCAGTTGCCTAGTGCCCATAACACAAGCTCTGCTTAGCTTGGGACTAGACGGCGTTGTGTGATAGTTGTGAAATATTATTATTATTAAATATTATGTACCTATAAGAACTTCTTAAAACTAATATTTCATTTGCAGATTACTCCGCGTAGTAGCTCGCGGTGGTCACCGCTATGTCCTCGGACTCCAAGCCTTCGAGGGTGGCAAGGACATCTCTACCGAGATCACAGTCTGGGACGGCGTCGTGGTCTCCCCTCTCGCTCCGGCTTACCAAGAGACACCGGAAGCCATGGATACTGATGATAAAGGTGAGATATTGCTCGTTTCTTCGAACGTGGGAAATACAGGGTTATATGTAAAAAAACTAATAACCTTGAACGACTGTATTACTAACATCATAAACAACAACTTTTGTTCTATGACTTTTTACAAAACGTAACACATTTACCAAAAACAAACCTTCAAGATATCGTTGTTTTATCTAACACATTTCAACTTTGTATTTTGTTACATCTACCTACGTCTGTATGACGCGGCGCACGCAAGCGCATCACTACCCCAGCCGCCCGATCCCCGCTCCCCTCTGCTATTGTACTATCGCTTGCATCGCATAGACTTCAACTTCGACGTTCAACTTACATATTTTTCTATGACTTTTTACAAAACGTTATTCATTTACCAAAAACAAACCTTCAAGATTTCGTTGTCCTATCTACACTAATATAAAAAAGAGGTAAAGTTCGTTTTTTTGTTTGTAGGAGGTAATCTCGGGACGTACTGGTCCGATGAATTTTTTTCCACCAATAGAAAGCTGCTTTATTCCTGAGTGACAGGCAATATTTTATGTATGCGGACGAAGTCGCGAGCAAAAGCTAGTCTAACATATTTCAACTCTGCATTTTGTTTTATAGAGTCTGTCTAATAAGTTAAACGACTTGGGTGATTTTTAGAATTTAATGAAATATGATGTAGTCAACACGGCTTCAATAATCAAGGTTGATTAAGAGATAGAGATCATTGTTTACTAACAGAAGAACCTTATAAAAAGTGTAGCGACATCTATGGCGCCACATAAGAACCACGAAGAAAGTACGAAATCTTGCATCGCGCAATCAAAGTTCTCCGCGCAATCAAAGTTCTCCGCGCAATCAAAGTTCTCCGCGCGATTTGAACATATACGACAGCCCGAAATCATCTATCGGGCAGTCGCCCACCAGACCATAACACCTGTCTGGTCGGAGGATTCTCCCTTTTCAACGGAGGTGTGTGGGACTTTACTTTCTGTTCCGCTTACCTCCAAACTGGTGACCCCGACGTGATACATATAAATATATGTATATGATTAAATATATATAGAGTATTTTTTAAATGATTAAATATTATACAAAATTCCCAAGTCGGTCGACTTATTAGACAGACTATACCTGCCTTCGTCTATATGAACCGACGTAAGTGCATCAAGCCTCCCCGCCCGAACCTCGCTCCCCTCCCATCAACGATTGCATCATTGCTTACCATCAGGTGGGATCGAAGTCAGGCATTACAAACTATTTATTTATTTATTTATTATATACTTTATTGTACATACAAAACATAACAAAGAAAAACTTATATCTAAAACACGTACAATGGGCGGCCTTATCGCATTCCGCGATCTCTTCCATGCAACCTAGAATAGACAGTAATTGTCAGAACATGATATGGGCTGTCATAAGTTCAACAATAAGTATTACCTATTTTAAAATTAATTACATTTATAATTATTATAATTGATAGATACACAGATACATACATATGCAATATAATACATACATAAATATATACATACCAAATATATGAGCAATCATAAGAAAGAACGACTTTCGAATAATCACAGCGACAAGTAGTGATCCTTAACAAGTCTCTTGAAGGCAGGCAACGATTGAGCGCGTTTTATAGCATCCGGTAATGCATTCCACAGACGGGTAGCCTGGACAGTAAAGAATTTATCTAAGAAGGTTGTGGAATGCACCGGCATCTTGAGTCGTAAGTTATCTGATGACCTAAGAGATTTTGAATGGGAGTCGCAAAGAAACTGAAAACGATTCTTGAGGTAAAGAGGGGTAAAAGGAGAAAAGAGTATATTATATAAAAGAGAAAGAATATGAGCATTCCGGCGAAGGCGAATTGGCAACCACTTGAGCTTCACACGAAATTCAGAAACATGGTCATATTTACGCAAACCGAATATGAACCTTATGCAAAAGTTTTGAAGCCGCTCAAGTTTATCGAGTTGTTCTTGTGTAAGGTCAAGATAGCTAGCAGCAGCATAATCAAGGATGGGAAGAAGAAGTGATTGCAAGTGCAATCTTGGTGGTAGTCGGAAGAAAATTACGCAGAAAATTACGCAATAAACTAGGTAGCCATTTAAAAAAAAGCTTAAAGTAAAAGTTGGTATAATTATTATTTTTTGTTTCAGATGATGACGTTCAAGACGGAGTTGCAGCTTAGGTTAATAATTTAGTATAAGTTTTATATTATTATATTAAAAGACAGGAAGATTTTCTTTAAGTAAATATACTTATTGATATACCAAACTTGTGTTTTATTTACTTATACCTATGCAGCCTACCCTAAGGGCTATAATTCACTGGGACAGAAATCAGAAACGTTTATTTTAAATAGAACAGTTACAGGCACTTTTGAATTGTCAAAATGTCGGTCAGTCAAACAAGTGAAGTTAAATTGCACGTGCCAAAGAGTAGGTCTCTATGGAGAAGAACGTGCAAGAAACTCCATGGACACTCTTTTAAATCGTATTGAGTTACATTAATCATCGATACATAATTCTTTTTTGCTTCTAATAAGTGAACACAATGAAGATAAGCAATAAAATTTAAATAATAATGGTAACAATAAATGGTTAAAATGGTATAGTAGCTCACACGCGCTCTTAGCATCTCAATTCCAGTCATCTTTAGAGTCTGGGTCGCTACCTCAGTTTCTAACAACTGGCGTTACCCATCTGCTCCATAAAACAGGTAGTACTGCGGAACCCAAGAATTATAGACCGATAACATGCTTGTCTACGGTCTATAAACTTCTTACATCCATTCTGAGAACTAAAATTAACAACCACATTGAAAATAACTCAATTATGTCTGCCTCTCAGAATGGATGTAGGAACGGGTCACGCGGTACTAAGGAGCTACTCCTCATTGACATGGCCATAAGTCAACAGGTTCGTCGATCCCGCAAGGATTTGTCGACATGCTGGATAGATTATAAAAAGGCCTATCATTCTGTTCCACATACATGGCTCATGAGGGTGTTGGAGTTGTATAAAATAGATGCAACTCTACGCACCTTCCTTGAGTCATGTATGGGGGAATGGAACACAGTCCTTCGCTATCCAGGGTGTCGATCGATCCGGGGGGACGATGAGCATATATGGATTAAACGGGGAATATTCCAGGGCGACAGTCTGAGCCCACTTTGGTTCTGTTTAGCCCTGAATCCTCTAAGCACATTGCTGGAGGATTCAGGCTTAGGCTATCGGTTAAGAAGAGGAGGTCAGGTTCTATCTCACCTTCTTTACATGGATGATCTGAAACTCATTGCCCCCAACAAGTTGCAACTGATGGAACTACTGAAGGTAACGGAAACTTTCAGTAGTGCCATCAGGATGGAATTTGGTGTGGATAAATGTGCAGTCATGCATGTAAAGCGAGGGGAGATTATGGAATCTGAGAGGATTCAACTCTCGGATTCCATACACCTTAGATCACTCTCCTCGACCGAAACCTACAAGTATTTGGGTATGTCGGAAGCGTTGGGCATTAACGTTACTGACATGAAGCAATCGTTGAAGGAGCGCTTCTTTGGCCGCCTGAAGAAGGTATTAAACAGCCTTCTGTCAGGTGGTAATAAGGTGCGCGCCTTCAACGGTTGGGTCATGCCGGTCTTAATGTACTCTTTCGGCATACTCAAATGGACTCAGACCGAGCTAGACGCTCTGGATAGGCGGGTTCGTTCACTGCTGACCGCAAATCGGATGCATCACCCACGATCGTCGGTTATGAGACTGTACATCCCGCGGAAGTGTGGAGGTCGAGGTTTTCTAAACGCGAAGACCCTACACAACCGCGAGGTGTGCAGCCTCAGAGAATACTTTCAAAAAACCGATGTGGGTATGCACCGAGATGTGGTCGCAGTGGACAAAGGACTCACCCCGTTGTCCATGGCTAAAGAGAACTGGCGCAAACCTGTGGTACTTACAAATGATGACCGTAGGGAAGTATGGAAAAACAAGGAGCTACACGGGCGCTTTTATCGGGCTCTTCATGAGCCTGATGTAGATTTTGGAGCATCCGTCGCCTGGCTACGTTTCAGCAACCTCTTCGGGGAAACTGAAGGTTTTGTCTGTGCAATTATGGACGAAGTCATCTTGACGAATAACTACCGGAGATATATAATGAAGGATGGGACGGTGGACGTGTGTCGGGCATGCCATCGACCTGGAGAGTCCATTAGACATATTATCTCTGGTTGTTCTCGTTTAGCTAACGGCGAGTACTTGCACAGACACAACCAAGTGGCCAGGATTATTCACCAGCAACTTGCTTTGAAATACAAACTTATGGAATCAGAGGTACCGTATTACAGGTATGTGCCCGACCCAGTTCTCGAAAATGACCATGTCACGTTGTACTGGGATCGGTCTATCATTACTGATCGGACTATTATAGCCAATAAGCCGGATATAGTAGTGATAGACCGATTAGCGCGCCGCGCAATGTTAGTCGATGTCACCATCCCACATGACGAGAATCTCGTGAAAGCTGAGAAAGAGAAAAAAATCAAATATCTCGACTTAGCACACGAGGTTGTCGACTTGTGGAATGTGGACTCGGCTGTCATTGTGCCGATTGTCGTGAGCGTCAATGGCCTTATAGCCAAAAGCTTCGACGACCATCTGTCGAAGCTGGCGTTGCGCGGATGGATCAAGGGCCTGATACAGAAGGCAGTACTCCTCGATACGGCTCGTATTGTGAGGAGGTTCCTGTCTCTGGAGCCCTAACCACCGGTAGCTTGGACCCTGCTCCCGACACCGGCGGACAACTATTTTTTATATTTTTAAATGTTTTTTTTTTTTAATTATTTTTTAAGAAATGTTTAAAAATGTAAAATAATATGTTTAAATGAAAAATAAAGGTGGTAACAATAAAAATAGAAATTGAATAAGTCACTGGCAGCTAAGAGATGACCAGTCTCAACTGACGGCGCCCGTTCACGAGCATGACGCATGCATCAGCCCTATTTAGCTCAACCATTTTGAAGGGAGCCAAATGACCCAATAGCACGTGCCACCATCAGCGAGACATTTTAGTGAGCGCTACCAAACTAGACACCATACAGACATCAGAGTCGCTACACGTCCGAGCTGCAGCCTGATTCACGTAAAATCAAACGAGCCAAATATCGTTGAAGTTTTGTAGTCGTTCGATCGAAGTCCTATCTAGGTTTTAATTACGTGAATCGAGCTACAGGTCGCGCCACTAAATTGGTTGCGCAACCAAACGTGCACTAGGTGAGTAACTCTTATCTTATATATTACTAGCTGACCCGGCAAACGTTTTTTTGCCATATAAATATTATTATTTTTTCATTAGGGGGTATGAAAATAGATGTTGGCTGATTCTCAGACCTACTCAATATGCTCACAAAATTTCATGAGAATCGGTCAAGCCGTTTCGGAGGAGTACGGGAACGAACATTGTGACACGAGAATTTTATATATAAGATATTATTATATCTTATCTTTATATCAGCTGAGTCGAAGCTTACAGTACAATTTACGAATGATGGCGGCCGTGAAGTTTGCGCAGAAGGCTGCGCAGTAACGTGTTTTAGGAACCAAATGGCGACGTCCGTGTGCGAGAAGAGTGTAGTATGCGCGAACGTTGAACAATGAAAATAAAAACAAAAAGTTGTAAGCCTATTATGGTGAGTGATTGTGTGTGTGAGTTACTATGTGTAACATGGTGAGTGAATGTATGTCGTGAATGAATACGTGTAGTGAGTGAGCGAGTGCAAAGAGTTCTCAAGAGAGAAGATAGATCAGTAGTTGAAACTGAACAACCTTCCACACATTGATATATATGTACTACGTACTAGATAGGGCGTGCTGAACACTCACTTCAAACGAATCCTTTGCACTGAATTCTAGGAAAATTGATATTGATGACTTTAGTGCAATTTTGACGTTCATACAGTTGAGAGCGGAGCTTATAAATTCAAAAGAAAGTGGATTTGGGACGTAAATAATAATTCAGTAGTCATGAAAATAAAATAATTGTTTATTCAAGCAATTTAATTGCTTCAAATTTCGTAATAGTATGTTAGAAATTATATTATTTTATTTAAAAGATTTTCCATTTTACAATCATAGACTAAAACATGCAGATGGTCCATCCCACAAAAACCGGGTTTTTTACCTACAACTGATTTAGTGAACACGAACTTTGCATAATATTTTATTCCGTTTGTTTTTTTTTAATATTCTGTTTATTATTTTTTTTTCTTTTTTGTATAAATAATAGGTACCAATGAATTCCGTCAAATTCAATAAATATGAATACGTCTGTTTTGCGATACTGTAAAAACTCAAGTTCAGTTGAATTTGTAGTCATATTTGTAATATGGCCGTTTTGCGCGGATGTGACGCATATCTTACGTGCTACTTTTAGTTGATATTGTTATTTATTTATTTTGTTATGGTATGCGTCATGTTTGACGCGAATAAACTCTTTTTCTTTCTTCTTTTCTTTTCTTTCTTCTAATAGAAGTGATACATCACTAAGTGATCATTACTGTTATTGAGATTTCGTCCTTCATAAACTATAATTATAATTATTTCAAGTTTGTTCACTCTGGTCAGCCGAAAAGAGACAAATTGATAAAATATCTTAAGAGGATAGACGTGACAACACGTGGCTTCCTACAAAATATCCTTTTATCTGCTCTTCACACTTTCAAACTGATGATACTAAAGCTGGAAAACGTTTTCTAATGAGTCGGTTATTCCTTGCAGTAATGCTATTCCTTCAGAATGTGCCTTTAAAACATTTATAGCTTTCCCCTACATCATTAAACCAAGTGCAAATTTCTGACTCCGACCGAATCAATTTTTGATTCGCCCCGAAAAATAAAGTTGAAAATAGATTTTAAAAAAGTTTTAGTTTTTTATGTAATTTATTTCATCCCCATTGCTCTCAAAAAGGTGAAGGAAAACATCATAAGAAAACCAGCATATTTCAAAGACATGCGACATTCACCAACCCGCACTGGGCCAGCGTGGTGGTTTACGGCCCATTCCCTCTCTTAGAGAGAAGGCTTGAGTCCCAGCAGTGGGAACATTAAAAAGCTGATTATGCTATAGTTATAGTGGTTGTTTGTTTTGTTACTAAATATTAGCAGTGCAGTCCTGACCATCATTTTCTGGTGGTTCAATGGTTTCATTACTTTACACGATTTTGAATCCACTAATTATTAGACGTATTTTTCTGAATTTACACTAACCTGGACTATTGGAAAAAATTTTAAATAGAGTTTTATTGTAATGTGAAGTATTGTAGGCAAAAACTATGTCACTTCTGCGGTATAAAAATCTATATGGATAACATGTCATTATACTATGTTGAACTAAACGCGTAAGTACTTCGAAATTCATGGCGCTTAAGACGTTTTGGTCGTGAAAAAATTATCCTATAAAAGCTATCAGCGCTTTATATTTTAATAGTTCTGTTAGACGACATAGTGCCAATGTAGCGCTGCAGCAGATTTTCGTTTTAACTTTTCAATATTTTGACAAATCTTTTCCATGAAAGGGCCTGTCTATCACTAGAATATAAGTCAATGCTTCCACAAGATTTTTTTTCAGGAAATAAAAAAAAAATCGGCCTCACCATACAAAATTAAAAACTTGATTGGGCAGTTTCTATGGAGAGGCCGATTGTTTTTTCGTTTCCTGAAAAAAAAATCTTGTGGAAGGTTGTTCAGTTTTGTCTACTGAGTGAGCCCTTAAAGTTTGTGGAGGGATGTCCCTTACACCTTGTATAAGTAATATTATTGGTTTTTCCAAGAAAAAAATGAAAAAAAATAAATTTTTTTTTGGTGATTTGCTTAAACAGTAATTTTCCGGGTCACGTGATCCCCTGGCGCTCGAGGGGTTATGGAAAATGGTCTTGAGTTTTATTTGTTTAAATTTTTTGTACCTTTTTAAGGTGGTTATAAAAAAATAATAATCCGGAAGGTTAAGGCGGGAGCGGGGAGAAACGGAGCTCCTACCTTAACCGTTCTGGTTATATCTCCACATTACATGTTTCATCACCACTGCTTTCGAAACGGTCAAAGAAGACATCGTGAGGAAACCGGCATGTTCTAGAATCAAATTTTTAGGGTTCCGTAGTCAACTAGGAACCCTTATAGTTTCGCCATGTCTGTCTGTCCGTCTGTCCGTCCTCGCTTAATCTCTGTGACCGTTAGCACTAGAAAGCTGAAATTTGGTACCAATATGTATATCAACCACGCCGACAAAGTGGAAAAATAAAAATTTGAAAAAAAGGTTTTATTAGGGTGAAAAGTACAGGGGGGGCTCCCTGTATGTAAAGTGGAAAGATTTTTTTTTAATTTCAACCCTAACATGCGATATATTGTTGGATAGGTATTTAAAAATGAATAGGGGTTTAGTAAAATCATTTTTTGATAATGTCAATAATTTCGGAAATAATCGTTCCAAAAGTTAAAAACAATGTGTCTCTGAAAATCATTTTGAACTTGATGGAAAGAACAGTTTTTGTACAAAAAAGACAAAACGGTTCTACAAAATAATTTCTGGACTAAGTTTGTAGTGTACTTAATCGTAGGTATATGCAAGCATTTTTTTTAATAAATAAATAAAATAAAATAAAATTCATATATTTCAGGTAAGAACCCATATAAAATAAAATTATAATCCTAAATAACAATAAATTACGCAATGTCAATAAAAATAAAGTTAATCAATAAAAATCCAATAAATTAAAATTCAATAAATTAAAATAAAATAAAGTTAAAAATAATAATAAAAATCGTCAAATTAATTATTGCATTTAAACTAATTATTTTATTCTCTTATAAGCGACACCGTATGTAACTTGTCTGTCACAGCAGTGCCGCAAATAAGGACAGTCCAACCTACTCGCTATCATTTTCAGAACGGTATTGGAGCTGGCCCGCACTCTGCGCACAAGTGACGCACAACGCTTCCGCATGGTCGCATGGAAACAGTCCGTCCGTGCCCATGCGAACATACCCGAAGCGCTGCAGTAGCGAGGCAGACCCAACACCGCCCTGAAGGCGTTATTAAATTGGACACGAAGGGTGTTGTAGCTTTTCTGTGTGTAGCTAGCCCACAAGCTGCAAGTATACAGGGACGTGCAATATGCCCGAAAAAGAGTTATTTTCACGTCCTCCGAACACCGCGCAAACTTGCGAGCCAGCATATTAGCTCTCTTAGATACAGCCCTTCGTTCCCGTTCTAAGTCAGCATGGTCTCTGAGGTCAGCCGTAACTATGTGCCCAAGATATTTAAATTGATTTACCCTGTCTAAGGGGACATGATTCAAACATACCTGTGGTACATTTTCCGAGCACCTAGCCCCACCAGCTTCAAAGACCATGTACTGGCTTTTTCTTATATTGTACAAACTCATAAGTGTGTACACCTATTGTGACGGACGGGAAACTACGGAACCCTACACTGAGCGTGGCCCGACACGCTCTTGGCCGTTTTTTTAAGATACGTGGCATCCACCAATACATACGGGGCCCGCGTGGAGAATTGCTGCCCATCCTATCCTCCTTTCAAGGAGGACAGCATATGTGGCCTTGACTATAGTCATAATCATTATCATTTCAGCCGAAGGACGTCCACTGTTCTACATAGGCCTCCTCCAAGTGTCGCCACTGAAAGGTCCTGTACGTCTAGCATCCATTACATTCCCACGACTCTCATCAGGTCATCAGTCCACCTTGGAACCTATCAAAAATAAACTAAACAAAAAAAAAAAACTATAGTAAATGTTCTTGAATTTTTTTTAATTAAACAGGCACCAAAGACCTTACGGACAACGAGCAATTTACCAGCGAACGATGGGCGACGGGGGTGCTTGATGCGCTAGCGTAAAGCGCAAGTACAGAGTTGAAATATGTTAGATAGAAAAACGAAATCTTGAAGGTTTATTTTTGGTAAATGAATTATGTTTTGTAAAAAGTCATAGAACAAAAGTTGTTGTTTATGATGTAATATAGTTCTGCAAGGTTGTTTTGTTTTACAAAAAAAAAGACGTGTGGCACTCGGGGACTGCCGCGGTAAAGGTATTGCATAGCATTTTTTATCAACTTATGCAATTATAATTATTTATTTATTTTATTTATGCAGTATTTTTTTTCCTCTGTTTTTTTTTTCTTTGATATTAATTGAAGTTACACTTTTTGAGCGTGGTGACCGATAAGAAAACAAATGAGGGGGGGGGGGGGTGTTAGGTTATTTTCATTACGGAATTTCAGGATTCGGTCTCCACGCTCAAGGCCCGCGATAGAAGCTATGCAATAGCTTAACGCAATAACGTTGTATATAAAGCAGCTTGTATAATTATCTCTCAATAAAGTATTGATCGCGGCTCAGACCTGCGCAGTGCACTAGCTGGTCTAGACTAGATTTGCTTTGTGCAACGCCGCAGTGCGTCACCAGCCGGCTGCCGTACGTGACGAGTTAGTGCTCCGAGCTGACACCGGGGGCTCCGGGCTTTTGAAGCCTACAGGACTATATTGGAAGAAAAAGGTCAGTGTTTCATTTGATAAAAGGTGTTCTTAATTTTTTTTTAAATTATTATTGGATGGAGGAGGAGAGGGAGGCCAAAGAAAAGATGGATGGATTGTGTGATAAGCGATATGAAAGAAAAGGGAGTTAGTGATAGCGTGACGAGTGACAGGACAGAATGGAAGAAAAAAAACGTGTTGCGCCGACCCCAAATAAAACGGGACTAGGGCAGGAAGATGATGGTGATGATGATTGATAGGCTCGCGTTTGACCACTATCTCACCTGATGGTAAGTGATGATGTGGCCGACGATGAAAAAATGAGATATAGGAAAGTCTAAGTGAAAGTTTTAATTTAATTGTCTTGGTTTTCTGTCGTTTTTTTTTATTGTTGATTGGTTTTGCGCTTGACCGCTATATCACCAGATGGAAAGCGACGATGTGGTCGACGATAGAGCGCGCTTATTTAGAAGTAACCTATTCACTCTTGACTTAATGATTCCCGGGTTGTAGCCATCAGGTAACACAGACTTCTGCAAGGAATTCCAATCCTTAGCTCTACGCACAATGAATGTATTCCAAAAACGTTTTGTGCGTGTAGGTGTGATGTCCACCAAGTAGGTACAATTGCCGGCACGGATCTTGAGCGCCGGCTTCAAGTTGCGCAGAAGTCAAATATTCGGTCACTTTAGTGGTGCGAAATGAGACGCGAGGGCCAGTCACGGGTCAATTGTCGTCACGGATCTTGAACGCTCGGCGTCAGAGTGGGGATCGCTTTGCGCATTTCATACATTGGCGAGCCAATCGTCTTCGTTGTTAGATACATGCAGAAACGCAGTGAACGAATGAGGAGTGACGTCTATGACGCGATGGCACGGCCAGCCAATCACTGACACTCCCCGCCCCCGCGTCGCACTTCGCACCACTAAAGAGACCGAATATTTAACTTCTGCACAAGTGTTCAAGATCCGTGATGGCAACTGTAGGTATGTTTGTAGAGGATAAACTCTATAGACACTGCGCAGATTTCTAAAAATCTTTCACTACTGGAAAGCTACCCTGAGAAACATAGGCTATATTCATTGCCCGTGCGAAGCCGGGACAGGCCGCTAGTAATATTATAAAGAGGGAAAATTTGTATTTTTGTGTGTATGTTTGTAATGGATAAACTCAAAAACTACTGTGTCGATTTCAAAAATTTTTTCACCATTGGAAAGCTACATTCACCCGGAGTAACATAGGCTATATTTATTGCCCGTGCGAAGCCGGGACGGGCCGCTAGTATTATATATAGATATATATGAAAGGGGCTACCGAACGGGGGAGGGTGGTGATATGTAGGTCAGTAGGTGCCGCCTTGAAATCAATAACATGGCGTCCTCACTCTGTTCTCTCATTGGTTGAATTTACATTCACGGTTAGCACATCAGTGGTATACAGTTGCCACCCCCTTTTCTATATTAATATAAAAAAAAAAAAACGTGTGGCACTCGGGGACTGCCGCGGTAAAGCTATTGCATAGCATTTTTATCAACTTATGCAATTCTGTTTATTTATTTATTTTATTTATGCAGTATTTTTTTTCCTTTGTTTTTTTTTCTTTGATATTAGTTGAAGTTACACTTTCACACATTGAATTGAATTTTTGATTGATTGTTCACTCATTTGTTTTTTTATCGGTCACCACGCTCAAGGCCCGCGATAGAAGCTATGCAATAGCTTAAAAGTTTATTTTCTTTATTTTGTTTGTAGGATTTTTTAGAGGCGATTTGTAGCACAAAATATATAGGTACAGAAGTCAATCTACATACAAAGCGCGCTCGAGCAACGCACACATAGACACCGCTCACGGACACGATATCTCTAGCGCCTCTGCCCGCTCGTCGAACAGTTTCGACTCAAACGCTTATTAGTGTGCGTCCACCGAGCGTAGCGAGCGTGGTACAAAAAGTGAAGTACATAAATGAGATTGTCTTCTGTACCTATCTATTTTGTGTTTGTAGCTTGTGGCGGTCACATGCATCATAAGTGTGCGGCGAATCCATATAAAATGCATGAGAACTATAGGAAATATGCCTGTGGCAAAGTTTTGCATATGTAAGCGGTGGCCCGTCAGTAGCGACCCTTAGGATGTTGACATGTTGTTACTGCTAACATTTGCTGTGATATATCTACACTAATATTTTACCCCGTTAAATTTTGATCGTTTTATTCTCGTGGAGTGTCGATCCGGTACATCAAACACTATCGATTTGTAAAGATTAAATTAAAAAATAAAGTACCTTTTTTTTAAAACTCGTATTAATTTACGCATGTACGAAATAATTTTGAAATCAATTTCGTAAATGCATTTGTCATTAACAATTTCTAGTTTCATAATTTAAATTAAAATAACAATTTAACCAACTAAAACAAAATAACAAAGCAACAAAATTAAAACTAAACATTAAAACAAATCATTTAGGACGTTCCTAAGATGTTGTTACTGCTAAAATTAGCTGTGATATATCTACACTAATATTATACCTATACTCATATGATTTGACTATTAGATGTTTGCCAGTCCATAAACTTCAAAAAAAAAAATTGACCCCTGAGTTTATTTCGGTGTTTGTATTCAGGGTAGTCAACTAGGAAACACCGGCCTTTTTTTTCTGTGGTGGGAAAAATCCAATGACAACCCAAGCTCTTGGGCAGAGCGGGAGATACTGTCTGACTGACTAAAAGACCTTCATACCTTCATACCGGGGCTCAAGCTGTCTTTCGAAACTAACCCTGCCCCCAGTAGGCTTCGACCCAGCTGGGTTCCTGCTGTTGCTGACAACTCCTTGAGGCGCGCGGGAACAGTGCGCGCCATCGACGACTTGGGCTTGGTCCGGACAGTTACCGGACGGCCGGACAGCGAGCTACCCATTGCTCACTGTCCGCAAGCCCGCGGCTACGGTGGCCGGAAATCGGGATCAGTATCCCAGCGGCGGTGGCGGCAAGAACGCAGTTGCCTCATCCGGTCGGCCTCCTCCTTGGCGAGCATAACTGCTTCGCAGAAGTCGGCGACCGCCTGCCACTCCTCCTCGCTCCGCACCATGGCCTCCACCAAGGCCCGGCGCAAGAGGTCTCCGCCGCCGATCGCCTCCACAGGGGCACGGCGATGCACCGCCCAAGCAGGGCACACCTCGACTGTGTGCTCCACCGGCCTCATCTAGTTTAATTTGACGTGCAAAAGTGATTTTATAAAACCTATTAGCAAAATAAATATCATTTATCATTTTATAAAGTTTTTTTTTTGTTTGTAGGAGGTAATCTATGAAAGTACTGCACGCTTAGTCAAGTTGTTATTCTGCAATCGTTAACGCTGTCGAAAAGTGATAAAACGTATGGGAATGACGTCATCTCAACGTAGAGTCGCGTGGTCAGAACAAACGAATAGACAATTTGAAGCCAAGTTCACATCGTTCAAAATCGTTTCTACAATATTTAACGCTACATCCTTTGTTATACAAACGCTACCTTGTTGAACGAGCGGCCGACTCAGGCGCGTCAACATGGCTACCAACTTATCGTTTTCTACAATTGCTGTCCCCAGGCGTTACCGATTAGAGAACGGAATTCGATTGTATCTTGGCTAGGGGGGCTGGTCCGATTGCTAAAATTTTTTCACCGATAGAAAGCTGCTTTATTTCTGAGTGACAAAAGCTAGTAACTAAATGTTCTTGAATATCATTGTAGGTACCTGGTATGGAATTGGAGCCTCCAATAAATCTCTGATGGCAGCTGTTGGTTGGTCGTATCAGGTTGCCTAAACACCAGATGGCTTATCAGAATTGGTTATTTATTATGGAGGTAAGAAACTCAATATAATTCTCCGTAGTTTTTATTACAATTTGCATGGTTTTTTCTAATGATGTCGGGGTCAGAGTAATTGAATATCCAATTCATGTTTCGTTTGGGGTTAAAACTCTTGGATCGTGGGGTCCTAGTGCTCACAAGTTGTTTAAAGATCTATCGAAATGTCTAGTTAACATTTTGCGTGACCCAAGGGCTGGCTTTTACCTCGGATAGAGGATAAGCATTGCCATACAGCGTGGCAATGCCGCCAGCTTTTTGGGCACATTACCAGTCGACAGCGATGTGGAAGAGTCTTTTGACGCCATATTTTAGTTAGTTGTAATTAGCGTAGGGTTTTATATTATATATTTTTTTTTAATTTACTGTAATTATAGTTTTTAGTTTTGTATGAAATTATAATGTATATGTATGTAAATGAATAAAAGGAACACTTTTATGTTTTAGTTCAAAATTATATCTATTAATTTTGTGAACACTGGGTGCAATGGTAGCCGCTAAAGGCATACCCAATAGCAATCAGTAACGTTTATTTCAAATATACCAATTACAGGCACTTTTGAATCGTCAAAATTTCGGTCTGTCAAAAAAGTAAAACTAATTGCTCGTTCCAAAGCGTAGATCTCTATGGAGAAGAACGTGCAAGAAACTCCATGGACACTCTTATAAATCGTATTGTGAGTTGCAAAGAGCTTGGTTGCTTATAGATATATTTTTTGTCTTTTCTTTTATGTGAACACTATATCAATAAATAAAGAAAGAGAAAGTATTTAAAAAATATATAAATTGAAATAAGCCACTGTGAGCTAAGAGATGACCAGTCTCAACTGACAGCATCCGTCAGTCGCCACTCCAGAAGCTTTTAGCTCCATCTAGTCTGCGAGAAAATGTGCCCTGCCAACTGTCACATTTTTTTAACTTACATAAAGATTTTTTTTTTAAATTGATATAAACTAGTGCTTGACTGCGATCCCACCTGCTGGTAAGCAGTGATGCAATCTTTGATGGTGAAGCGCACTAGTTTATTAAGAGCTTATTCACTCTAGCTTTGAACACACCCAAATTATAATCGGACAGGAAGACCGGAGTAGACAAATTTTACTAGTCCTTCGACGTACGCGGTATAGACGAACTTGTGCTTGACTGCGATCCTACCTGATGGTAAGCAGTGATGCAATCGTTAATGGTGAGGCGCACTAAGATAGAAGAAAGAAAGAAAAACATTTCATTTGCCGGAAAGGGCGCAAACTTGAGACTAATATACACACTAGTTTGTACGCTAGTTTATTAAATTTAAAAGGTTTAAGCTTACATAAAGTAATTTGCTTTTTCAGGTTCCTGTTCATACAGAAGACAGCAGGAGCCTTTTGCAGCTTTTCCAGCATATTCTGTCGATATGACGAAGGTTCGTTCATTTCGGCAGTGCATTTTGCAATCGCTGACAAGCGAAGACGTCAACGCGACGGGGTGTAAGTGGGTCTACCTCCACCTGCAGATCCAAAGTCAACCTCACCTGCCCGCGGTGCACCCTGCTGAAGATACCAACGAGGCTCTGGCGATCCACTGGGTCATGAAGACTATTTAGTAATAAGGCTAGGTTTAGGTTTTTTTACTCTTACCCTTAGAAGTAACATCACTACTTACAAATAATGAAGACAAATGTTTAGAATGTAATTTTAGTAATAAGAAATTAGGTTAGGTAGTCGTGTGTTTTATTTTTGATGTATCCCTTGTACTTTTGCCTTTAATATTTATTTATGTATTATACATAAAGGTGACTGGTAATTAGTGTACGATACTTAAACACGTGATTGTGCTCATGATAACAAACAATTTTCATTATGGGAGCAAAGCCGAAATCGCGAAAAAAATATCAACTGTTCAGTACATTAGGCTAACATAAATGTACTGAACAGCTGATTTTTTTTTCGCGATTTCAGGTTTGTTCCGATAGTAAAAGTTGTTGGTTATCATGAGCACAATCACGTGTTAAAGTATCGTACACTAATTACCAGTCACCCTATATACTTTATTGTGGTTACATAACAAAGAAAAACTTATATCTAAAAGACGTACAATGGGCGGTCTTATCGCATTCCGCGATCACTTCCAGGCAACCTAGAATAGACAGTAATTGTCAGAACATGATATGGGGCTGTCATAAGTTCAAAAATAAGCATTAAAATTAATTAAATTTATATTCATTAAATAATAGATACACAGATACATACATATGCAATATGTAGGTAGGTATGTATACCTAGTGTATTTATGTATATAATATACATAAATACACTATACATGTGTGTCGTGTGTAGGTATGTATAGTGTATTTATGTATATAATATACATAAATACACTATACATACCAAATATATGAGCAATCATAAGAAAGAACGACTTTCGATAATCTCATCGACAAGTACAGTTGCCATCACGGACCTTGAGCGGTTGCGCAGAAGTCAAATATTCGGTCTCTTTAGTGGTGCGAAGTGAGACGCAAAGGCGGGGAGTGTCAGTGATTGGCTCGCCGCGCCATTGCGTCGTAGACGTCACTCCTCATTCGTATGTAATGTATCTAACAACGAAGACGATTGGCTCGCCAATGTATGGAATGCGTAAAGCAATCCCTACTCTGACGCCGAGCGCTCAAGATCCGTGATGGCATAGTTTCTTGAAGGTAGGCAACGATTGAGCGCGTTTTATAGCATCCGGTAATGCATTCCACAGACGGGTAGCCTGGACAGTAAAGGATTTATCCTAGAAAGTTGTGGCATGCACCATCTTGAGTCGTAAGTTATCTGATGACCTAAGAGATGATTTTGAATGGGAGTCGCAAAGAAACTGAAAACGATTCTTGAGGTAAAGAAGGGTAACCTTTGGGTCTAACCTTTTTTTTTTTATGGTGGGAAAAATCATGCATTGACATCCCCCGCCCTTGGGCGGAGCGGGAGATAGTGTCAGACTCTTACTGACTAAAAGACCCACCCCGTCCCTTCTAGCCTTCATACCGGGGCTCGAGCGCCCTTTCGGATAACCCTGGCCCCAGTAGGCTTCGACCCGGCTGGGTCCCTGCTGTTGCTGACAACTCCTTGAGGCGCGCGGGAACAGTGCGCGCCGTCGACGACTTGGGTGCGCGCCGTCGACGACTTGGGTTTGGGTCTAACCTGACCGCAGCATTGATTCAAAAGTAGCAGGTTGTATCCAGCCGTATACAACATTACTTTTAGTAATGCGACATCTGAAAATAGTTTGTTCAGAACCAAAAGCCCGATTCACGTAATGAAAACCGTAACGATATCGAAAATAAAGAAAGAAAAAGTGTTTATTTACGTCAAACATGGCGCATATCGTAACGATTTAGTCGTTTAAACCATTTCCGTATTCGCATCCATCAATCGAGTTTGAACGACACCGATTTTAAAGTCGTTTGAAATTCGTCGATTTAAAGAACAATCTGTATTACATAGGTACTTTATCCTAGTAAAATACTTATTAATGTAACTGGAAATATGTCGATAGATCGTGAATACCGCTTTTGGATAGGACTTCGATCGAATGACTATAAAACTTCAACGATACTTGGCTTGTTTGATTTTACGTGGATCAGGCTACAGTAACTGAATGGATTCTAATAATTTCTACACCATGTTATAATTTTCCCCAGAAATATTAAAAAAAAAGTCACAAGTTGGACATCCCGACACTAAGTACAACACAGGTTACGGCAGGTCATAGCGGGCATTATACGCCAGCAAACAGCTGTGTGCAAGTGCAAAACAATCCCTCAGAGTCGCCTGGATAGCCCATTGACTTATGTATTTTTGGTGATTTATCAAGCTTATAACTTTGTGATTTTTCATGGTACAGTTATGAAATTTTGTACTTAGGGTCTAATCTAAACAGACGGATCGCATTTCAACTGCAGTCCAACCGCAAATTGCAGCTTAAGGCGTATAGTTCCTTGAACCATCTGGCCGAAATTATGTGAACGCAACTCTCGCACTCGCCTAGGCAGCAGTACGCAAATCTGTGCATTTATTTGCGGCCAGCAGTGCCCGGAAAGCGCTTTAAACCTATTTTCTCTGCGAGATATTGATTGATTTACATATGCAATGTTCACTTTGAAGAATATTTAACCATCAATTTTTATGTGTAAAAATGTTTCTAAAGGTCCAAGCCGTTTCGAAGGAGTAGGGAAAAGTTGCGAAAAGTTACGAAATTGCTAAATATTTTTTTTTGACAAAAGTATTGATTGCACGAAAAAATCAAATGTTGATATTATTGTTCATGAATCTATAATAAACATATATTTTTTTTCAAACCAATTGACCTAGCCGTTACGGAGGAGTAGGCCTCAGAAAATCACTATTTTATGGCACTTTTCGGGCGCTTGGCCCTTAAGTGCAGTTTGAAAGCAGTTGACACGACTGCAATAGAACTGCAAACCAAACGTGCAGTTCGATTGCAGTCGTGTGAACTGCACACCCGCCCGCACTCTCCGCCCTCCAGTGTATGTTGCAGTTCGGATGCAGTCGGTGTGCAGTTCACACGACTGCAATCGGACTGCACGTTTGGTTTGCAGTCGTTGAACTGCACTTAAACTGCAATTTGCGATTGGATTGCAGTTGAAACGCGGTCCGTCTGTTTAGACCCTTAGATTCAATACATAAAAATACTAGTCACGTCTTCCGGGTTTTGCATACGTATTAAACCTGATGTTGTAGATAGGATGAACAGCCGAACGACCCTCGCACTGCACAATTACAGCTCTCCGGGCATTTCAAGCTCCATTCCCTCTCCTAGAGAGAAGGCCTGAGTCCCAGCAGTGGGAATAGACTGATGTAGATGAAGGGATTTTGAGCCGTTGTGTATGTTCTAATCGTGAGGAGAACTCTAGTACCACGATGCAGGATTTTGAACTTCAGTTCTTACTAGTTGACCAGCAAACATGATACCGCTTAAGGGTCATAGCACACATAAACGATGACTCTGCTCCAACACTGCTCCCACCCAACACCGCCCTAATATAAGACGACTGCTCGCAGTCCACGCGGCGACAGCTAGCAGGCACCCAGCAGTCCACGCGGCGAGAGCTAGCAGACGGCCAGCAGTCCACCCGCCGACCGCTCTTGCTTTTGTCTAGATACTGACCGAATGAGCAGCGACGCCGCGGCGACCGCTCGTCTACAAGGTGCGGCCAGCGAGGCGTCAACTACCGAGCAGTCTGACGGCGGTAAGCTCGCTGTCAGCGAGCTGTCTGCTAATTTATGATGTCAATGTAAAATATATTTTAAGAGCAATATTTAAAGCCCATGTTTGAATGATATTCTTTTTGCCGGGTGGAAGCAGAATCGTGTAAGTGTGCTTTGACCTTAACAGTCAATGAATGTGGTCAGACAAGACCTTTCATGGAAACAATTTGTAAAAAAACTGATAAGTCAAACCGAAAGTTCGCTGCAGACATTGGCATTATGTCGTCAAACAGAACTATTAAAACATGCAGCGCTAAGACAGCTTTTAGAGGATAAATTTTTTGTGACCAAAATGTTTTAAACGCCAAGAATTTCGAGGCACTTACGCGTTTCGTTCAACATAGTGTAATGTTTTTAATTTAGTGCGTAGTACATATATATCCATGACTAGCTGTGCCCCGCGGTTTCACCCGCGTTTTTCTCGTTTCCATGGAAATACCGAGATAAAATATTGCCTATAATTGCCTCCCTCAATAAATGGACTATTGAATATTTAAACAGTTTTCATATCAGATCAGTATTTCCCAAAATTACCGCGTTCATAAATGTGTAGCGACATCTATGGCGCCACATAAGAACTACTAAGAAAATACGAAATCCTGCATCGCGCAAACAAAGTTCTCCGCGCGATTAGAACATATACAACAGCCCGAAATCATCTATCGGGCAGTCGCCCACCAGACTATAACACCTGTCTGGTCGGAGGATCCTCCCTTTTCAATGGAGGCATGTGGGACTTTACTCTCTGTTCCGCATACCTCCAAAAATGTATTTATTATACTCTTCAAAGATCTTATACTTACAATCATCAACAAATATATTTCGAAAAAAAGATTATTACAGGATTTTATGTTGATAAAAAACTCTATGGCCCATAACTCATTAATAGGTACCAACTCTTAACATCTTACACACGTGATAACTTTTAAACGAAATATCCGATTGAGATGAAACAAAAAGTATTTTACTTCTACATAAATACTCTTGATAACATAATGCTTAATTTCGATAAAGATTAATATAACGATACATATTTAACGTAGTTTTTTTTTTCTTCAGACGATTTAATAATTATTTTGAACACAAAATCGGTTATTGTGATTAAACCATGATAGCTAGATATATGTTCTCGCGGACTTTTTTGTAGGTCTTAATGGGATCTACAAACCCGTAGTACATCATTTTGTTCTATTGTCAATAGTTTTTGCAGCGCACGCAAAAATAGGTTTTCGAATTTACACCTTGTGTTACAAAATAGCAATTTTATTACGGATCCCTAATTTTGAAAAAAAAAACATAGCCTATAGCCATCCTCGATAAATGGACTACCCAACACTGAATGAATCATTCAAATCGGACCAGTAGTTCTAGAGATTAGCGCGTTCAAACAAACAAACAAACAAACTCTTCAGCTTTATAATCCAAACTAATATTATAAATGCGAAAGTAACTCTGTCTGTCTGTCTGTCTGTCTTTGCTTCACGCCTAAACTACTGGACCGATTTGTGTGAAATTTGGTACAGACGTAGTTTGGAACTTGAGAAAGAACATAGGATAGTTTTTATTACAAACAATAAAATAATATAAAAAATAAAATTTATTCCGGACATACAGCGCCATCTATTGGTCAAGAGTCGGCATCAATTCAGTACTATCTGCCGGAAGTCACTATTCCACGCGAACGAAGTCGCGGGCAAAAGCTAGTATTATATATATATATTATATATTATAATATATATATATAAATATAATAATAATATATATATTAATATAATATATAAAATATATAGATATATAGTAGTGTAGTGTAGTAGATATATATAGTATAGATGTGGTATATCTTTTGATAAATTAACCTGTCAATCGTGATAATGACAGACACAATTGAAAGACAATAGATGCGCGAACGCCGGCGTTCGCTTGGGGTTTAATGAATTAAACCAATCGCGATGCTCTTGACACCGCCGGCGTACCTGCCGTATTAGAACCAAATGGTTTGGTACGTGACGATGGGAAGAGACCAGATGGTATGACGTTGGTACCATGGAAGGTGGGTAGGCCTCTGGTGTGGGACACAACCTGTGTCGACACCCCTGCGCCATCCCATATTCCAATTATGGCAGGCTGTGCTGGCGCTGCCGCTGCGGCTGCTGAGACCCTTAACCGGCGCAAATACGGTAATTACAGTTTTGAGCCGTTTGGGGTCGAAACACTTGGTTCATGGGGTCCGAGTGCGCGTCTCCTTTTCAAGGAAATTTCACGCCGACTGATCGACACTTCACGTGACCAGAGGGCTGGCTCGTTCTTCGCCCAAAGAATTAGCATTGCCATTCAACGTGGCAATGCTGCCAGTCTTCTGGGCACATTTCCGGATGACAGCGATGTGGAGGAGTACTTTGACGCCTGAGCGTATTTTGTCATTTTGTATTATATTTATGTACATAGTTAGGTTTTAGTATAAATAGTTTATTTAATATTTAAGTTTTTAATGTACATATATCTATACTTTTAATAAAATTGCGATGAAACAAAGCCTAAGTTATACATCAAGCTGCATTACAATTTTAATGTAGGTAAGTATAAAAGTTATCCATGTCAATTTCGTACATTTTACGCGATGCGCGCACAACTAATAACTTCAACAGATTTATTATATGTCCAGATGAGGCGTCATAGATGCCACTGATGAATACGCGTCTATAAATCTACACGTCCGTGGATAGTAGGCATTAGTTTATTTATTTCTATCACCAGATGTCGTTGGCCCGGTGGAGCACACAGTCGAGGAGTGCCCTGCTTGCCCTCGTGGGGGCGATTGGCGGCGGAGACCTCTCACGCCGGGCCTTGGTTGAGGCCTGGTCCGGAGCTAGGAGGAGTGGCAGGCGGTCGCCTCCTTCTGCGAAGCAGTAATGCTCGCAAAGGAGGCCGAGCGTATCAGGCAACGGCGTTCTCGCCACCGCCGCCGGGATTCTGATCCCGATTTCCGGCCACCGTAGGCGCGGGTTTGTGGACAGTGAGTAATGGGTAGCTCGCTGTCCGGCCGTCCAGTAACTGTCCGGACCAAGTCCAAGTCGTTGATGGCGCGCACTGTTCCAGCACGCATCAAGGAGTGTCAGCAACAGCAGGGACCCAGCCGGGTCGAAGCCTACTGGGGCCAGGGTAATCCGAAAGGGAGCTCGAGGCCCGGTATGAAGGCTAGAAGGAACGGGGTGGTTCATTTAGTCAGTAAGAGTTTGACACTATCTCCCGCTCCGCCCAAGAGTGAGGGTTGTCATTGGATATGATTTTTTCCCACCATAAAAAAAAAGGTTTCGTTGGCCAAACTCCATACAAAATTGAGGCCTACATTTAAATACACAATGCAGAAAAATATAGTGACACAGATTATTTTTATGATATAAACTTGCTTGACTGCGATCCCACCTGATGGTAAGCAGTGATGCAAATTATCATCGGATGGGAAGTTCGCAACAGGTAAATTGGTCCAACCCTTGGATGTATGCTGTGTAAACGACAAGACGAAACCGAAGAAGTGTTAACAACGTAAGGGTAGACTCAGGTTGTTCCGATGGTAGAAAAGTGACAGCGGAATCAATTCATTTAATTCCTGCGATTCTATACTCTCCAAAATGCATCCTATACACTTAAGGGCCAAGCGCCCGAAAAGTGCCATAAAACAGTGATTTTCTAAGGCCTACTCCTCTGTAACGGCTAGGTCAATTGGTTTGAAAAAAATATATGTTTATTATAGATTCATAAACAATAATATCAACATTTGATTTTTTCGTGCAATTAATACTATTGTCAAAAAAAAAAAAAATATTTAGCAATTTCGCAACTTTTCGCAACTTTTCCCTACTCCTTCGAAACGGCTTGGACCTTTAGAAACATTTTTACACGTAAAAATTGGTGGTTAAATATTCTTCAAAGTGAACATTGCATATGTAAATCAATCAATATCTCGCAGAGAAAATTGATTTAAAGCGCTTTCCGGGCGCTGCTGGCCGCAAATAAATGCACAGATTTGCGTACTGCCGCCTAAGCGAGTGCGACAGTTGCGTTCACATAATTTCGGCCAGATGGTTCAAGAGACTATACGCCTTAAAAAAAAAAAATATTACCGACTTCAATGTTAAAAAAAAACCGGCCAAGAGCGTGTCGGGCCACGCTCAGTGTAGGGTTCCGTAGTTTCCCGTCCGTCACAATAAGTGTACCCCTTATGAGTTTAAAAAAATGCTTGCATATACGATTATACTACAAACTTAGTCCAGAAATTAGTTTGTAGAACCCTTTTGTATTTCAAAGATCACAACCAGATCAAAAACTGTTCTTTCCAACAAGTTCAAAATAATTTTCCTAGAAAGTCCTTATAAAGTTCTACTTTTCAGATTTTTTTCATATTTTCTAAAGTTATGGTTCAAAAGTTAGAGGGGGGGACACACACATTGTTTTTACTTTTGGAGCGATTATTTCCGAAATTATTGACATTATCAAAAAATGATTTTAGTAAACCCCTATTTTAAATACCTATCCAACAATATATCACACGTTAGGGTTGAAATTAAAAAAAAAATCAGTTCCCACTTTACATATAGGGGGGCTACCCTAATAAAACATTTTTTTCCAATTTTTATTTGACCACTTTGTCGGCGTGATTGATATACATATTGGTACCAAATTTCAGCTTTCTAGTGCTAACGGTCCCAGAGATTAAGCGAGGACGGACAGACAGACAGACATGGCGAAACTGTAAGGGTTCCTAGTTGACTACGGAACCCTAAAAACACTGAAAAGTACCCTTCCTTGCGTCGTATTCGTCAATGCTGAGGGTCGTGACCCCCCTGTTTCATCACTCTATCCCTTATGATATTCCTCCATCTGTTCCTGTCCCTGGCGGTGTGAAGGGCATTGTACATCGTGGAGTCAAGGGCGGTGCGGATCTGGTCGGACCAACATATTGGCCTGCGCCCGCGAGGCATTTACACACACACACTAAAAAAGACACTGAAAAGTACAAAATAACTTTAATTTCAGAAGTCGGTGTTTCTATAATAGTTTTGTCTCTTCGTTATTTAACACCGACTTCCGAAATTAAAGTTATAAAATTAAAGGCTTCATCATCAGATCAGTCCGATACATCCCGTCCCCATTTTCCTTCAGCCAGTCATCGACTACACGTATAAACAAAGCAATTTTACTTGTTACGACAGTTTTGCTGTGATCCTATGAGGAGTTGCCATATCTTTGAAGTTCATGATCAGATCATAACAATATTTCAATGGGACCAACTTGGAAGCATAACTTTTCAAACAAAAAAAGAATTTTCAAAATCGGTCCACAATTTACGGAGATATCGGTGAACATACATAAAAAAAAAACATACATTCAGCCGAACATAGAACCACCTTCTTTTCGAAGTTGGTTAAAAATACTGAAAGGCTGGTTACTCTACGCTTGTGTTCCAGGCTTTGTAGATTAGTGTTGAGCAATGGGTAGCTCGCTGTCCGATTGTTCGGTAATGGTCCGGACCGAGCTCAAGCCCGAGCTCTGAAAGGATGATTCGGCCCCGGTACGAGAGGCAACGAAGGAACAGGAGTGTGTTTTTAGTCAGTGGAAGTTGGACACTATATCCCGCTCCACCCAAGGGCGCATAGATGTCATTGGATGATTTTCCCACCTACAAAAAAAGGGTATCGTTAGTCAAATTCCAGATAATACAAAATGGAGCCCTAGATTGAAACACATAATAGAGAAAAAAATAGTAGTTTATGTGACTGGGGGATAAAGCATGTCTTTAAGTAGCGGGCGGTATGTTGAATCCCGAACGAAACGAAGGTTGCTGATTTTAATCCCGAACGACAGTGAGGGAATTATAAAATTAACTCCCAAGCATTGCGAGGGAGTTAATAAAGAAACCTGAGTAAAGTGAGGAATTCAAGCCGCCCAAGACAAATACAGCTTTATCCCCGTGTTGCATACCCTACTTTTTACACCATCTGTGAGATAATTAAAAAACAATTTGGTCGACCAACTCATATATTACAGAAATATAAGTATTATATTTACAAGTTCATCAAACAAACAAAATTCACTACTCCAAGATTTTATAGTTTCAATTTTCTATAATGCTCCCGTCAGTACGCACGTTTTATTCTATTTTCTTTTTTTGTTAGTGGCCAGTTTGAATTTCGGGTCAACTTGTGCGATGCACGTAGATATATTTTAATTCACAATGTTGACGGTTTTTAATGTTCCAAATTAAAATCTCATTATTCCCTAGGGATCGGCCATACTACATTATCTCCCTAGGGATAGAATGACTTGCTTTAAGTGAGGTTTGTATGACGTATAAAACGACATTATCGAGCAGGTGGTGTAAAATAGTAGTTTATGTGACTAGGGGATAAAGCAGTGTCTTTAAGTCGCGGGCAGCATGTTGAATTGCGAGGGAGATAAAGAAACCTGAGTGAAGTGAGGAATTCAAGCCGCCCAAGACAAAGACAGCTTTATCCCCGTGTTGCATACTCTACTTTTACACCATCTGTGAGATAATTAAAAGTTTGGTCGACCAAATCATATACTAGAGAAATATAAGTATTATATTTACAAGTTCTATCTATAGGCTTAAATGGGATTGGGCGGGTCACGTCACCGCTGGGCAAGTATCGCCACCCGGTGGGTTCCTGCAAACAGTAAGCGCCACCGAGGTCGCCCTAGAAAGAGGTGGCGAGATGATCTAGACGCGTATCACGAGAACTGGTTAGAGACGGCGCAAGAGAAGAATGTCTGGAAGGACTTGGAGGAGGCCTTTGCCCAGCAGTGGGCAGAAATGGCTTTAAAAAAAAAAAGACGTGTGGCACTCGGGGACTGCCGCGGTAAAGCTATTGCATAGCATTTTTATCAACTTATGCAATTATAATTATTTATTTATTTTATTTGTTTGTGTGCAGTGTTTTTTTCCTTTGTTTTTTTTTTTCTTTGATATTAATTGAAGTTACACTTTCACACATTGAATTGAAATTTGATTGATTGTTCACTCATTTGTTTTCTTATCGGTCACCACGCTCAAAAAACAAATGAGCCCCCGCACCCCCCAGGTGTTAGGTTATTTTCGTTACGGAATTTCTGGATTCGGTCTCCACGCTCAAGGCCCGCGATAGAAGCTATGCAATAGCTTAAAAAAAAAATTACAAGTTCATCAAACAAACAAAATTCACTACTCCAAGATTCTATAGTGTCAATTTTCTATAACGCTCCCGACCTCCCGTCAGTACAATTCGCACGTTTTATTCTATTTTCTTTTTTTTTTGTTAGTGGCCAGTTTCAATCATAGTGATTACACACTCTTTGGTTTGAATTTCAAGTCAACTTGTTCGATGCGCCTACATTTTAATTCACAATGTTGACCAATTTTAATGTTCTAAATTCAAATCTCATTATTCCCTAGGGATCGGCCATACTGCATTATCTTCCTAGGGATAGAATGACTTGCTTTAAGTGAGGTTTGTATGACGTATAAAACGGCATTATCGAGCAGGTGGCCTAAAAAAACTATTTATACTAAAACCTAACTATGTACATAAATATAATACAAAATGACAAAGAACGCACAGGCGTCAATAAAGAAAAAAAAAATGAAACAGAAACAGCGCTGGTTTGGTCGACTCAACAATTTTTATTATATCAGATTAACTTTTCGCTCGCGTACATAAAATATAGCCTATGTCACTCAGGAACAAAGCAGCTTTCTATCGGTGAAAAACTTTTAGCAATACAAACAAAAAAACTCTACCTCTTTTAGTATTAACAACATAATAAGGGTCGCCGCATACGAGCCATCGGCTACAACCATAAAACGCCTCCACCGGTATATTTCCTACTAGCTGTACCCGCAACTTCGTTCGCGTGCACTACAGGATTTTGAATTTATTTTTTCTAAAATAAAAGAAGCCTATGTTACTCCTTATTAGATCAGCTACCTGCCAAAAAAAGTCCCGTCAAAATCGGTCCAGCCACTTCAGAGCTTAGTCCGGACAAAAATTGTAAAAAATGTTATTTTGGTGTATGTACTGTATACATATATATTCATATGCATGTAGTAAATAGCAGTTATTTCAATATTACAAACAGACACTCCAATTTTCTTTTATTTATATGTATAGAGTATTCGAAGACATGTGACATTCAACAACCCGCACTGGGCCCGCGTAGTGGATTACGGCCCATTCCCTCTCCTAGAGAGGAGGCCTGAGTCCCAGCAGTGGGAACTTTAAAAAGGCTGATGATGATGATGATGATGATTATGTATAGAGTATAGATGCATAGATAGTTCTCATCCATTTTATTTTGGATTAGCCGAACACGGTTGACACCGATGGCGGCTACACGCTACATATCACTGCTCTTGCTTCTTCACTGGGCACTGGCCACTAAACGTCGAGACAAAACGCACCGTCTTAGTCAAAGTCCATTATGATACTGCACGTACCTAGTCTCGTCTCATTGTGCGATTGTTCACAGCATTAGGCTTTTTTTTATGGTGGGAAAAATCATGCATTGACATCCCCCGCCCTTGGCCGGACCGGGAGATAGTGTCAGACTCTTACTGACTAAAAGACCCACCCCGTTCCTTCTAGCCTTCATACCGGGGCTCGAGCGCCCTTTCGGATAACCCTGGCCCCAGTAGGCTTCGACCCGGCTGGGTCCCTGCTGTTGCTGACAACTCCTGGAGGCGCGCGGGAACAGTGCGCGCCGTCGACGACTTGGGCTTGGTCCAGACAGTTACCGGACGGCCGGACAGCGAGCTACCCATTGCTCACTGTCCGCAAGCCCGCGTCTACGTTGGCCGGAAATCGGGATCAGAATCCCGGCGACGGCGGCGGCGATAACGCCGTTGCCTGATGCGTTCGGCCTCCTCCTTTGCGAGCATTACTGCTTCGCAGAAGTCAGCGACCGCCTGCCACTCCTCCTCGCTCCGGACCATGGCCTCAACCAAGGCCCGGCGCGAGAGGTCTCCGCCGCCGATCGCCCCCACGAGGGCACGGTGATGCTCCGCCCAAGCAGGGCACACCTCGACTGTGTGCTCCACCGTGTCCTCCGGGCGTTCCGCACAGTGGCGACACCCGGGCGTCACTTCCGCATGAATCAAGTGTAGGTATCTCCCGAACGAACCATGTCCGGTGAGTATTTGCGTCATGCGGAAGGTAAGGACGCCGTGAGGTCTTTCCAGCCACGCCTCAAAGAGGGGACTTACCGCCATGATTGTGGCGTGCCCAGCACTGGGTTGCGATAGTCGTTGACGCCATTTCACCATGAGATCCCGCCGGAGCTCTGTCCGCCATGCCGTGACCTGTCGCGGCAGCGGACTTTCACCCCGGCGTTGCATCTCCACGCGCATATCGTGCATGTGTGCAAGGACTGTTGCCTCCAGATCCCACGGTGGTAGGCCAGCCAGAAGGCTCGCCGCTTCGCGGGAATCCGTGCAGTATCCCCGCACCATCCTTATCGCCATGATCCTCTGGCAGGCGTTCAGTATGGCCGCCGGTTGCTTTTTCAGCGACGGCGCCCACACCGGCGCCCCGTAGAGGGCCATGGACGGAACGATCCCCGCGTAACAGCATTATGCTGACGTGACGCATATTTTTTTCACAATTAATTATACTTATAATTTGTAAAGTAGTCCTAAGATTGCGTTTGTTTCCGCCAAATAAAAGGTTTTACTTTCTTTTATTTTTTTTACTTGTCTTTATTTTCTTTTTTTACTGTTCTATCTTTTTCTTTCTTTTCGTTCTTTTATTTCTTCTCTTTCTTTTCTTTCTCTTCTTTCTTTTCTCTTTCTTTACTTTCTTCCTTTCTTTTTTCTATATTTTCTCTTTTTTTCTTACTTTCTTTCCATCTTTTTTTGTATGGGTTAAAAAAAGTAGCAGTTACCGGCACAAGTAGCCTCGTGTACTTCAGTTTCCTTTATCAACGCTTCTAACTCATCGTGGCTGTCGCGTGTGGTCTGTGAGCGTCGACCCTAAGTTCCAACATGGCTGAAAGTATTGATCTTAATTCAGCACATGCGCCTTGCACGGGGCGTAACCTAGACTAGAAATCCTTTGTCTCAGTGCGCTGTCCATCGTTGCGAGTGCATCACCCGTTCGCCCTTCGAGCTGTGACCGGGGCTCCAGGCTTTGGAGCCCTGCTGTACTTCCTGCCTCAGTGTTAAAACCTAAGGTATGTGTTAAATTAAATAGTTCTTTCTTTATTTTTTTTTGTTTTCTAACGATACGCACTGCTACCAGGTGTGAAATTGCACCAACTATTTATCGTTTAGAAGAGGCTTGGGTTTTTTCAGTTCAAAAGTCCAATATCATCATCCAGTCACGTATTTAGTAAAATTATGATGTGGAAATATTGTTTAAACATTTTTTTTTAAAGAGTAATCCTGGTGTTTCTTGCCGGTTCTTCTTCATAGGGAACGACCAATTAGAATCGTGCAGTAACTTCTGACGTTTAAAAGTGCACATGAAGGCCTGTGTGAAATAAAAACATTTTATTTATTGATTTATTTATTTATTAATTAATTAATTTATTTATTTATTTATTTATACTCATGCACATAAAAGTACAGAGGCGGACTTAATGCCTTAGGCATATTGAATTTGATCTTGAATAAAATAATTATATTTCTATGCTTGTTAAGTGATTGGTAAATTTTTATAATTTGCCATTTTTATTTTAATACGTACTAGTTTATTTAATTACGTACTACTGACAACCTTTTCAACTGCGTTAAAAATAAAATTATTCTAAGCGAATATACTTCTGATATAAAAAGTATTTTTAAATGTTCCAGCCGTTTCACGTTTTGTTTTTACAAATGCTTTAGATGTAGCTGGTGTTCGACTTTTAAAACTTAGTGTATTTTGTTTGTTTTTTTCTTTATTCGTGGGTAATCTTTCTGCTCTAAGTAGGGGGCAAGACGGACCCACCCTGTTCATTCAATCTCGCAACCATTACTCTTCATCATATCTTTATCTTCCTGACTTTGTGTAGGCTCTTCCTCCATTATGTTATCCTTAAGGGAGGGTTAATAGGAGTCGTTGTTTCTTGTAAAAGTATTAAAAGCGACTTGTTATTCTATTCCAGGTCTTGGCGAGCGATGTCACCATCCCGTCGTCTCCAGTCGCTGATGTGACACGATGCCGGCACTGCCAGTAGACTGCCTGAAGTTTCCATCATTCTTCGGCTCCTGACAGTGACTACCATGCGAAGAAAGCGCACTCAGCTTCCATAAACTACTTATTTCTTTGAAAATGAGTAGTTTGTGAAAGGAGATCTTCTTTTGTTTTTTTTTTTTCTACTAATATGCTTTGAAAAATATGGCTACCATGTTGTATTTTTCATTACGTGTTAGTAGTCTCGACAACAACATTTGACTATGGCAGGCGTGAATTCAAGATTAGGGGGCAAAAGAATCAATGGAACTTAGTCTCAAAACTATGGTCCATTTTTCCCTTGCCAACTAATCTTGGATTCACGCCGGTCCCAGCTAGTTAATGTGATCATAAATGGCTTTGTCAGGCGCAGATTGAAAATTATGGGGTGCAAAGATTAAAAGTTTATAGTTTTTTGTAACTATAGTCTTTTTTATCTTTGCTCTCTTGTTACCTAATTTAAAATTTGCGTCTGAATTAGTGATTGTGATCATAAAGACTATTTCAGGCGAAAATTCGGGTTTGTGGGGTCAAAAGAATCAAGCTGGTTTGGTCCTTACACCTTTTTTCTTTTGATTGCACTCCTGGATTTGCGGCTGAACTAGTCTTTTACAAAGTATTATGACCACGGTGCATTTGGTGGTCTTCGGGCAAGCTGAAGTTTGAAGACCTAAAGCTGGCTTTTCCGAAGAAAATGATGGTTATTGTGACCATGGTGATAATACTTATATCATATAAAAATAGTGAGAACAGTAATGTTACTCACAGAGTAATAGTACTCATAAAAAGAGGGGAAAAGAGGGGTTGACTGATACATCATCTCCAGTCATTTCTTTTTTCCCATATTTTTTTATACATCTAGCTATAAATCTTAGACTAAGTAATATAATAATACTCCTATCAACATAATGTCAAATAAGTCGTATAATAATACTCCTATCAACGCATATTAATCACTAGATAAGTAAATAAATGTTTAGTAGTAGAAGTAGAGTAGGAATGAGTCGTTTTATTTACCTACCACAATCCTCTTTTGTTTTTTTTTTGTCATCAGATTCAATCATTTCAAGTACAACACAATATAAAAGATCATTCAGTTTAATTTTATTTTTATAGCTAAGAATTATCAAACAACTTTTTCCGCTCTTTCTTTTTATTATTGATAGGCTTGCGTTTGACCACTATCTCGCCTGATGGTAAGCGATGATGTGGCCGTCGATGGAGCATGCTTGCCTAGAAGTTACCTATTCACTCTTGACTTAAAGACCCCTAAGTCGTTCGCTCTGGGTGAAGCAAAAAGAAAAGGTCTTTCAATGCACCGTGCCAAATCATTCGGATTGCACTAATCTCAGTAAAAGTTTCGATGCCGACTGACACACGTCATTTCACGGTTGGAGTTCGCCTGCACACAGCTTACAGACAAAAGTATGTACTGTCGTAGAATTGGTGACGACGTGACAACGTACATATAATGACGAATACGCGTCTATGAAAAAGTACACGTCCGTGGAGTAGAACTTAGTTTATTTATTTCTATCATATGTATGTATTTAGAAAAACAAAACGTTTATCAGTTGTCTAGCACTCATAGCATCTGCTTAGTTTAGGACTAGATGGCGTTGTGTGATAGTTGCAATATTATTTTTATAGCAGTCACTAGGTGTCGTTGGCCTAATTTGAAACCTAACATTAAGGCCTAGGTTTAATAAAAAGAAAAAAATTCGTAAATAGCACTACTATACATCCCTACTTTTTAATTAGTACACAAAAAATGGGGTCTGTACCCGTTACTGATCATATTTTTGTATTCAACAGTAGCAAAAACCGAAATCCTAAAATTGACCACGAAAAGATAAATTCATCATAAATTCAATCATACATAACAATTGCTAGTAGAAAATACTGTGGGCAGTGTTTTTCATTTTAATCGTCATTTATTCATTTATAATCAATTGCCTGCACCATATTTTCATAAATTGAGAGACATTGTAGGATAAACACAACCGCTAATAACTTTGCTGTTTATGAATATTATTTATTGAGACTTTACTTAAATAATAACAAGGGCTTTTCTAATAAGCCCTTTAAGTATTTGTACTAATTAAAAATTAGCGGTGTATAAAAATTTGGATAAATTTTTATTAGATCAGGTATCACAGCTATTTTTATGTAGTGACAACATTCCAAGTTCCAACGTGGCTGAAAGTATTGATCCATAGGGTCACCGCTCACAGACCTTACGCGACAGTCACAACCGCTGACACGAGAAGCTAGAAGCTGCTACAAAGGATGCTGAAGCGCCTGACAGCAATTAAAGTTCCATAGTCAACTAGGAACCCTTATAGTTTCGCCAAGTCTGTCTGTCCGTCCTTCTGTCTGTCTGTCCTAGCTTAATCTCTGTGACCGTTAGCACTAGAAAGCTGATATTTGGTACCAATATGTATATCAATCACGCCGACAAAGTGGTAAAATAAAAAATAAAAAATGTTAGGGTAGCCCCCCTATATGTAAAGTGGGAAATGTTTTTTTTTTTAATTTCAGGCCTAACGTGTGATATATTGTAGGATAGGTATTTAAAAATGAATAGGGGTTTACTAAAATCATTTTTTGATAATGTCAATAATATCGGAAATAATCGCTCCAAAAGTAAAAAACAATATGTCTATAACTTTTGAACCATAAGTTTAGAAAATATGAAAAAATCTGAAAAGTAGAACTTTGTAAGGACTTTCTAGGAAAATTATTTAGAACTTGATAAAAAGAACAGTTTTTGTACAAAAAAGACAAAAAGGTTGTACAAAATAATTTCTGGACTAAGTTTGTAGTATAATCGTATATGCAAGCATTTTTTTTACCTCATAAGTGGGAACACTTATTGTGACGGACGGGAAACTACGGAACCCTTCACTGAGCGTGGCCCGACACGCTCTTGGCCGGTTTTTATTTAACCTATACGCGCAGTATCAACGGACACTGATGAAGAAGGCTTAAATACGCGAGTGGCGTGTGACGACGTTTAGTGGCCAGTACGGACAAGCGAGCAGCGGCGATTTGTAGCATGTGGCGGCCACCTGCAACAACCGTGTCTCGCGAATCCATATAAAATATACACTTTAGAGCAAAAAAATCGCACATGGCTTGTAATTTCGTTTAGTACTATTTTTTCCTTAAATCTAAAGATATTGAGTACAAATTATTAAGCAAAATGCTATTCATTGATAACGTTATTTTAAAAATACTTGCTTTACTTTCAGGTGGTTTTCTATTATTATTTTTTGTTTTCGAAGTACCCGAGATTGGTACAAGGTTTTCCTTGAAATTTTTTACGCTGTTTGCAAATCGTCCGTTGCGCCTGGCCCACCGCGTAGTGAACTTATGCGTCGTTGCACTGCGCGTAGTTATGGTGTTGTGTTGATTGAGGCTAAATCGCTTCAAACCGGTTTCTGTTATGTTTTATGTTATTTTTTGTACACTGAACACATATTTTTCACTTACTTACTGTTTTATCACGCATTATGTTTTATTTTCACAATAATGTATCCCTAATGTAATGTAGTGTTGACACTATTTGTAAATTTCTTTTTATCTGTTCACTCCAAATAAGGTTCAGTTGAAAACCAGCGTCAGACAACTATCTCGTAGTTGTCTGGCATTTCGCTGAACTGGACCTTTTTTGGCGCAAACGTGTGACAGACAAGGTTACTTTTTTATTTATTTTTTTGTTTAGTCTTAAGTTTTTGTTGTCTACAAGGTTTTTTTGCGCCAAAATAAATACTTTTCTTTCTTTCTTTCAAAATTAAAATATACAAAATTAGTTTTATAAAAACACAAAATTAAGATCATTGACCTTCACGTAACTCACAAAAGCCAGTGGTACACCCAATTCCCCAAATTCACCCATTTGAATTTCATTACTTGCACCTGTACGGCGAACCGCACATCATACCTAACATTTTAATGCATTTTAGCCAAATCATCACTTTGCGCGTCTACGCCAAACGATGGAAATTATTAATTAACTCTTTGAATGTCGTAATTAGAAACACAATAGAAAGACAATTACCTTATGTCGGACAGTGTAACTTAAGACATTCGAAAGGTTAAGCAAATCAGTACGTGTTTAGATCGCCTTAAGTGCCGTCGCGCGTGCTCCCTCGCTTCATCAACCAACATAATTATTTGTAGCATTTTAACAATACACTTTTTAGTAAACATTCCTTTCTATCATTTAACATCCCAGCAGATAACCTTTAACTACAGCACCTTTACTCGGAGGTACAAAAATGGTGCTTTTTTGGAATTTTAAGCAGTTTCCGTCAACGTAATAACTCCTCTATTGTAAACAGACGGATTTACTGGAAAAATATGGATACCACGCCCGCAGAAGCAGTTTAAGTTTTTGCCATGCCCAAAGTAAGCCATTATCGAAATTAAGTTAATCGACAGCAAAATTTGAGCCGCTTCTCAATTCGCGTGTTATACCAGAGGTTTCAGGAGACCCATGGGTATATTTTCTGACCAGGATCTGGCCGGTGGCCTAGGATCCAGGCGTGATGATCGCTTTCCTGTAACAAGTACTTTGAGAAATCGCCTACTGAACTGAATTGAACTGACACAAAAGCTTCAAGAAGTTTGCAATGTCAGTATAAATCAGTGGACGATTAGGAAAAGACTGGGTAAAGCAGGCCTGACTGTACATCACTCAACAAATGGTACCAAAGTGACCACAGCTCACCAACAAGTCCGGCCATAATTTGCCACGTAACACTAAAGTTGGATGTATACCTAATAGCAGGCTGTTGTGTTTTCTTATAAGTGCAGAATGACTTACATGACCACTATTTAATACGTTTTTGACATTTTCAATTTAATTTAATTTGTAGTGTAAATAATCTTAATGTATTTGGTTCTATTTTTGTGTTGTAATATTGTTTTATGTTAAATTGTTTACACTCTAAAATTATGAAATGAGAGAATATATTTCTCAAGGCAGCAGTAATACTATGGTGAGCGCTATGTACGCCTTAATTGTCATGTGCATTATAGTCCCTATTGTTAATAAGATTTTCCTTTTATGTAAAATGTATTTGGAGGTATGCGGAACAGAGAGTAAAGTCCCACATGCCTCCATTAAAAAGGGAGGATCCTCCGACCAGACAGGTGTTATAGTCTGGTGGGCTACTGCCCGATAGATGATTTCGGGCTGTCGTATATGTTCAAATCGCGCGGAGAACTTTGATTGCGCGATGCAGGATTTCGTATTTTCTTCGCAGTTCTTATGTGGCGCCATAGATGTCGCTACATGTATGTGATGTGGCTGTACTAAATTGAATAAATAAATAATGAACGCTTTAGGGTCTACAGAAGGTCATCAGGGCAATTTTAACAATGCTGCATATGCGAACTGGTGACGTTAGGAGGCGTTTTAGGGTCGCATATTGTTGGACACTAAAACTGACATTGTATTCATCACTGGGCCAGTACTGGCCTGATATCAAAAGGGTTGACGGCTTTATGATACATCGAAAATGTGTTCGAAGAATATGTGAAGCCGTTTGTGTGGCTCATCGTAGATATTTTTCCTTAATACAGGACAACACCAAATCGCATGTCGCAAGAACAGTTTGCGACTACATGTAAGACGTTGGGTTTATTGCAATAGAGAGGTCAGCTCGCAATTCTGATCTTAATCCAATTGAGGATTTATGAAATGACCTTGAAAGAAGTAAGTAAGAGAAAAAAGCCTGACTCTCCACGCCTCCAAGAGCTTCAATTTGTCATTGAGGAGGAATGGGACTTTATACCATAAGATTTTATGGTAAAATTAATACAGTCGCTGAAAAATCGAGTAACAGCTGTAAATAAGGCTAGGGGAGGGAATACATTTTGTTGATAAATAAATGATAAATGATAAATGATCTTTATTTTGCAAGTAGGTTTTATAAAAACACTTTTACACGTCAATTTTTTTTTGTCGTCAAATAATGCTAGATGAGGCCGGTCGAGGAGGCCGATTAACAAACAGGATGACCAAGAATTTTAAGTTTGATTCTCATTCTTTCCATATCTTTGATTTTGTGCTTTAAAAGCCTTTCAAAGATATATTTTTAGACTATATTTCATATCATTAGAAAGGTAATTAAATAGGCTTTCAATTAGTGTATAAAAAGTTTTCAATATCTGTTCACATTCATGACAAAAACTGCTTTAACATGATGAGTCATGATGAGCGATTATTTTTCCTCTCGAGTATATAAGAAGTACATAAGGAAATATGTAGGTGGCGGCGTTTTGTGGTGTTGACTAGTGGCTGGTATACGGTGACCCTTGTTCGAGACATGCGCTTTGCGCTGGGCGTATCCTAGAATAGATATCCTTTGTCTCAGTGCGCTGTCCATCGTTGCCGGTGATCACCCGTTTGTCCTTCAAGCAGTGACCGGGGCTCCAGGTTTTGGAGCCCTGCTGTAGTCTGCCTCGGTGTTAAAGCCTAAGGTATGTGTTAAATTAAATACTTCTTTCTCTGGTTTTGTTGTTTTCTGACAATATGCACTATCCCCGGGTGTGGGATTACACCTACTACTTTGTTTGAGAAAAGACTTGGGTTTTTATAAAGCTAATGATGGAGGTTCAATTTATAATTCTTTTGCTATGCTTGTTTTGTGATTAGTAACCACAAAATTTTTCTTTTTATTTCATACTATTTTCTGCTGGTTTCAACCGCGTTAAAGAAAAAACTTATCCCTAGTGAATACTCCTGGGATATTTATTTAATTACATATACACTTTTATATTTATATTGTACGTTATGTTCCAAGACATTTTGTTTTCCTTACGAATACCTTGCTCGTAAAAAGTAATCGACTTTTAAAATTTTGTGCATTTTTAACCGACTTCCCGAAAAAGGGAGGAAGTTCTCAATTCGGCTGTATTTAGTATTTAATTTTTATTTATAAAAAAAATCCCGTTCTGATTGCGGCAAGATGGAGTATAAGATTTTCACTGATTATTAAAACCGACGCGTGTTTCTTCAGTCAACTTTTAGTTGCTTTTAGCGTTGTGGTCTTGGCATTATGCTGAGCGTTCGGCCGTTTTGCTTGGAAGTGGCGCATTCTTTTCATTAAATAGATAATTTGTAAATACTTTTTGGCATTTCCGGCAAATAATATGTTTTTCTTTCTTTCTTCTTTTACGTTCCAAGGCCCCAGTAACGCTGTTAAACAATCTTGCCACCAGTTCTTCTTCATTAAATGCTTAGTGACTTTGAGGAAGCTCTTCCTCCAAACTTCAATACTCAAGGTATCGTGGTTTCTTTTAAAGTACTAAAAGCAACTTGGTATTCTGTTCCAGGTCTTGGCGAGAGATGTCACCATCCCCTCGTCTCCTGTCGCTGATGTGAAAAGATGCCGGCACTACGAGTAGACTGCCAGAAGCTTCCACCATTCTTCAAATCCTGACAGTGAAGAAAGCACTCCCAGCTTCCATAAACTACTTATTTCTTTAAAAATGAGTAGACTGTGAAAGCAGATCTTCTTTTTTTTACTGCTAACATGTTTTGAAAAATATAGCTACCATGTTGTATTCTTCGTTACATGTTAGTGGTCTCGATATGATAAATATTTGACTGTGGCAGGCGTGAATTCAAGATTAGGGGGTCAAAAGAAACAATGTATCTTAGTGTCTAAACTATGGTCCATTTTACCTTTACCAACTAATCTTGAATTCACGCCGGTCACAACTAGTAAATGTGATCATATATGACTTTGTTAGGAGCGGTTTTAAGATTATGGGCTTAAAAAAATTAAGGGTCTATAGTTTTTTTGTTACTAACTATAGCCCTTTTTTCTTTTTTTCTCTTGTTAACAAATTTTAGAATCGCGTCTGAATTAGTGATTGTGATCTTAAACAACTATTTACGGGCGGAAATTTAGATTTGTGTGGTCAAAAGAAACAAGCTGGGTTAGTTCTTAAACCTTTTTTCTTTTGCTCACACTTCTGGATTTGCGCCTGAACTAGTCTTTTACGAAGTAGTATGACCACGGTCCCTTCGGTGGTCTTCGGGAAAGCCGAAGTTTGACGACCTAAAGCTCGCTTTTCCGAGGCAACTGATAGTAACTTCGACCGTGGTGATAATACTTATATTATAGTGAGAATAGTGATGTTACTTACAGAGTAATATTACTGTTACTACTCACAAAAAGAGGGAAAAAGAGGGATTGATTGATACAACATCTACAGTCTTCTCTCTTTTTCTATATTTTCCTACATTTATAAAAAAAAATATTGACTAAATTAAATTTAAACACGCGCTATATCTCTTAGACTAAGCAATATAATATACTCCTATCAACGAATATTAATCACTAATAATTAATTAAATATTTAATCGTAGAAGTAGAGTAGAGTAGGAATGAGTCGTTTTATTTACCTACTATCATCCTTCTTACATTAAACACGAATACCACTGGTTCTTAGTGCTACTGTTCCTAATGGTGAGGTACCACAGGTATTAATTTTTGGTATTACAGTTCCTAATTATAAAGGAGATTGTTACAATGCATCTGACATACCTGGAAAGTAACGATCTTCTTAGTGATCGACGGTATGCACTTCGCCGCAATCGGTCTACTGGTGACCTACTAGTGTATAGTTACTACTTACTTGTAGGGCGAGGCCCTCTAGAAGAATGGGGAAGCGATTTTTATCCCCTTAGACGTATCAAAGGCATTCGATAGGGTATGACAAGCTAGCCTAATAAGCAGGCTTCCAGCGTACGGTGTTTCTCTTGGTTTGACTACCTGGGTAAAAGACTTTCTGAGTGAACTGTCTCTATGAGTTGTTGTTGACAGAAGCTCATCAGTCCCCTTGACGACCGATATCGGAGTTCCTCAGGGGTCTGTTCTCGCTGCTACTCTCTTTCTGCTGCATATCAACGATCTGCTGATGCCAGGTAATTATGGGTATGCTAAAGATAGGACAGTTATAGAGGTACTTGTTGAGTGCTCAGGATAGTAAGGAACTCATCCGATCCGAAAGAGAGGTAGAGTGTAAGAATGTCTAACTTCATGCAATCTCCAACTGGAGTGAAGCTAATCTGGTGGGATTCAACGCTGTCAAAACTTGTACGTATCTGTTCCCCGCCAAAAGGAGCCCATTCCTCTTGGCTCCTGCTTTTTAGAATGTATCTTTTTTTTTTTCATCGGCTGCCTTCAGTTGTAATGGGAGTTGAAATTTCCTCAAATCTTTGAAAAGTTTGGGCGGTTCATTGAGTCTAAAGGCAAGGCAGCCGATAGGAAACTCGGTGTTCGTGAAAGGTCCGGTGGCACTTCACAACCGGGGCAGCATACCGTAGCAGTGTGTAGAGTACTGCAGATACATTCGAGCTGGTGCTGCAAAATGCCATCTGGTAGCTTTGGACTCAGTGGAAAGGCGTGTGAAGAGGCAAATTGATGATCCAGATTTGGGTGGATCGAGCCCAAGTCGTTGACGGCGCGCACTGTTCCCGCGCGCTTTAAGGAGCTGTCAGCAGTAGCAGGGGCCCAGCAGGGTCGAAGCCTACTGGGGCCAGGGGTTATCCGAAAGGAAAGCTCGGTCCCGGTACGAAAGGCAGAAAGGAATAGGAGTGGGCTTTTAGTCAGTAAAAGTCTGAAACTATCTCCCGCACCGCCCAAGAGAGGGCTATGTCATTAGATGATTTTCCGACCACGAAAACAAAAAGCCAGCTTTGTTTACCAATTTATAAAGCCTGGAGTGCTGGCATAGAATGGTCAGCTTTTTGTTATTTTACAGGATGCATTTTGGAGAGTGTGTGGAGGAATTACATGACTTGATTACGCCATCAATTTTCTGCCATCAGACAACCCGACGTACGGCGAGTGTTCACCCTTACGTTGTTGAGAACTCTACCGTCGACCCATAGATATAAGAAAGGAGGAGATATGCTAAGTAGTAAAAAATGTATCGGAACATGGTGTCTCCAGTTTCTCATACCACACTACTACACGTACAGGAATACTTACGCAGTCGCGCATACATCCACAAATCATACATCAGACCAAACAACACAGTTAATTATAAGCCTTATTTCTCTAAAAACAGCGTGTATTTTCCTTGCACTTTTTATATTTCTATAGTCCGACCGAAGCGTTTTGATCATCGGTATCGTTTATCATCATCATAATTTATTTCAGCAAGTAACTAAGACTCATAATTACATAACACACAAACATAACACAAAACGTGACACCAACATACAATCAAATTAATATATACATCACATACAACTACAGGTAACATGCAAGTCACTGCAGCGCCTTATATAAGGACAGTCGACCCTGTCAGCTATCATGATCAGCCCACTGTTGGGGCTGCCGCGAACCCTACGCATCAGAGATGCATTCCGCTTACGCATAGTCGCATAAAAGCAGTCGACGCTAGCGACGGCAAACATGCCCGAGGCACTACAGTGTCGCGGTAGCCCCATCAGCGCCCTGAATGCGTTATTGTATTTGACACGGAGGGCTTCGTATGCTTTTCGGGTGTGATTCACCCACAGCCCTAAACCGCGTTTATACCGCGTACATCGAAGGACTGGAACCATTTGCCTGCTGCGGTTTTCCCGTCCGATTAAAAAGTTGGTGTCTTCAAGCCTAGAGTGAATAGGTTTTAATAAACTAGTGCGCCTCACCATCAACGATTGCATCACTGCTTACCATCAGCTGGTTTGTTGTCAAGCACTAGGCTGTACCTAGACCGCGGTGTTTCCACGCCTGCGCAATCCAATCCAAAGCACTCGATCGTTAGTTTTATTGTTGGCTTTTCACACTTGATGGGTTTTTCCTGATGACAATATACTTACCACGGCTCCCTATACCTATGGACCGTCAATATTGACTTGCTCAATATGGGATGCCGTAGAATTACTGATAGGGAAACCCGTAATCCTAAAACGCAAAAGGCAATTGAAGGAGACAGGTGTAGTTTTAATCGGTAAAAGTCTGACACGCCCTGTCGCTCCACCCAGAGCGGGAGAAGTCATTAGATGATTTCCATCCTTAGAAAAGAAAAACCGGCCAAGAGCGTGTCGGGCCACGCTCAGTGTAGGGTTCCGTAATTTTCCGTCCGTCACAATAAGTGTACCCACTTGTGAGTTTAAAAAATGCTTGCATATACGATTATACTACAAACTTAGTCCAGAAATTATTTTGTAGAACCCTTTTGTCTTTTTTGTACAAAAACTGTTCTTTCCATCAAGTTCAAAATAATTTTCCTAGAAAGTCCTTATAAAGTTCTACTGCTCAGATTTTTTTCATATTTTCTGAAATTATGGTTCAAAAGTTAGAGGGGGACACATTGTTTTTTACTTTTGGAGCGATTATTTCCGAAATTATTGACATTATCAAAAAATGATTTTAGTAAACCCCTATTCATTTTTAAATACCTATCCAACAATATATCACACGTTAGGTTTGAAATTTAAAAAAAAATCACTTCCCACTTTACATATAGGGGGGCTACTCTAATAAAACATTTTTTCCAATTTTTATTTTACATATTGGTACCAAATTTCAGCTTTCTAGTGCAAACGGTCATAGAGATTAAGCGAGGACGGACAGACAGACAGACGGACAGACAGACATGGCGAAACTATAAGGGTTCCTAGTTGACTACGGAACCCTAAAAAACGGGATACTGTTAATTGAACGATTTAGGGACATTTATTCAGGACTGGTTAGTGGTTCTGACTACTACGCCAGAGATTGTGGGTTCCATTATCCCACCCGAGACAGTAAGACAGAGACAAGAAGTACAGAGCAGAGTAACCATGGAGTTTCTTGCCGGTTCTCCTCCATAGGAAACGACCAATTTGGAACCGTGCGCTAACTTCTGCACAAGGTGGACCGATAACGTGATGAAGGTAGCGGGGAACCGATGGATGCGGGACGCACAGGAACGTTCGATGTGGCGACGCTTGGGGGAGGCCTATGTCCAACAGTGGACGTGTATCGGCTGAAATTATGATGATGACTAGCTTCTGACGTTTTATAAGTGCCTATTAAAATAAAAAACTTTTGACTTGACTTGACTAGACGAATGTTTGTGTGATAAGCATGATCATTTATTCTGTTTGAGTATAATTTATCGTCCTATGTACTACTCCATGCCCTGGTCTACCTGTCTGCCAAGTCTCATCGAAATCCGTTCAGCAGTTCGAGTGAAGAAGTAACAAACACAAACAATTTTGCCCGCAGCTTCGCCCGCGTACATAAAATATACCCTATGTCACTCAGGAATAAAGCAGCTTTCTATTGCTGAAACTGAAAAAAAATATGAATTGGACCATTACTTTCAGAGATTACCTGCTACAAGCAAAAAAAAACAAACTACTTATTTATAACTAGCTGTGCCCGCGACTTCGTTCGCGTGGACTACAGGATTTTACATTTATTTATTTTTAAGCTATTGCATAGCTTCTATCGCGGGCCTTGAGCGTGGCGACCGAATCCAGAAATTCCGTAACGAAAATAACCTAACACCCCCTACTCATTTGTTTTTTGAGCGTGGTGACCGATAAGAAAACAAATGAGTGAATAATCAATCAAAATTCAATTCAATGTGTGAAAGTGTAACTTCAATTAATATCAAAGAAAAAAAAATAAAGGAAAAAAATACTGCATAAATAAAATAAATAAATAATTATAATTGCATAAGTTGATAAAAATGCTATGCAATAGCTTTACCGCGGCAGTCCCCGAGTGCCACACGTCTTTTTTTTAATAAAAGTACCCTTATTACATCAGCTACCTGCCAATAAAAGTCCCGTCAAAATCGTTCCAGCCATTTCAGAGATTAGACAGACAAACAAAAATTGTAAAAAATGTTATTTTGGTGTATGTACCGTATATATATTCATAAGCATGTAGTAAAAAGCGGTTATTTCAGTATTACAAACAGACACTCCAATTTTATTTATGTGTATAGATAATTATACTTATAGTGTAGTTTAGTGCAAAAACACGTTTTGCCATGAGTTGGTCTGCAAAAAATAAAATATAATACGAGGTACTCATAGTAAGCAAAACTCCACAAAACCTATCATAAAATTTCAATGTGCTTAAAATATAATTATATAAATATACAAATTGGCACAGATAATTCTGTTTCTTACGACAAAATGAAACTTTACGCGACCATTCCAAATCGAAAACATTATAAAATCAATTGATACTCCACCCCTATTAATTAATTAGTACCTCACATCGAAGTATTGATCGCCTGGTCGGGCATGCGCAGTGCAGTTAGCTTCAGCTTTCGTTCTAGACTAGGCTTCCTTTGTCCAGCCCGATGCCGCAGTGCGCCACCAGCCGTCTGCGAAGCTACACGTGTTGCTGCTTGGAGCCACCACTGGAGCTCTGGTCTCTGAAGTCTTATAGAAGGTTAGTCTTTTAACATTATTTATTACCAAGATTGCAAGCAGTCGTCATCATCATCATCATGTCAGCCGAGCAATGGGTAGCTCGCTGTCCGGCCGTCCAAGTCGTCGACGGCGCGCACTGTTCCCGCGCGTCTCAAGGAGTTGTCAGCAACAGCAGGGACCCAGCCGGGTCGAAGCCTACTGGGGCCAGGGTTATCCGAAAGGGCGCTCGAGCCCCGGTATGAAGGCTAGAAGGAACGGGGTGGGTCTTTTAGTCAGTAAGAGTCTGACACTATCTTCCGCTCCGCCCAAGAGCGGGGGATGTCAATGAATGATTTTTTTCCACCATAAAAAAAAAAATGTCTGCCGAAAGAAGTCTACTACTAGACATAGGCCTTCCCTAAGTGTCGCCACAACGATCGGTCCTGCGTTTCTTTTCGTATCTTCGTAATAATATCGTTTGATACATGTAGAAATTTGTCACTACAGCACTCAAAGTCAAAAGTTTTTTTCTTTGACTTTGACTTTGACTTTGACACACATAGGCCTACATGGGCACTTATAAAACGTCAGAAGCTAGTGCACGGTTCAAATTGGTCGTTTCCTATGGAGAAGAACCGGCAAGAAACTCCATAGTTACTCTTTTAAAAAATTGGTTGTAGTTAGTTATAATATTACCATATTACAGTATTAATAGGTATTATTTAAGAACAGTGTAAACCGGTCTACATTGTACTCAAAAGAACAATAAAATCATCAAAATAATCATTTAAAAAAAGTGAGTCAAAATATGAAGTACCTAATCTAAGAATTCGTGGAGTCTACAGTGTTCTTTCATTTACATTATAAAAAGAGGCTATATAAAAAAACTCGACTCCACAACGCCGTCGCCTACGACCCTGGCGATTTCCGCCTCGGTCGCTATGACAAACTGTCTCCACTTGTATCAAAGTGAGTTATTGTTGAGGTGACTAGTAAGATGTATCGATTCGAATTCTTGATGGGATTATTTCCTTCATGGGAACGAAGGTTGCTATGGAACGGGACTCGACGGGAGAGGCAGGAATTACCTGCGATCATTCAGAAGCGTGATCGTTGTGTTTAATTTTATCAAGTTATTATTTTAATTTGATTGTTTGTATGTTCTTTTGTTCAGGGCAAATCTAGTAAATAAATGTAAAATTTCTATGAGCCATCACTTAACACATTCTGCCATATTATAGTCCAATGACCTGTAGGTAGTTTGTACGCAACACCGACAACTACCTACGGGTCATTGGACTCGCTCAGCTGACTGTTACTTAAAGAAATTAATTTGGAACACGCGTAAATGAATACGAGTTTTGAAAAAAAAAAAGTACTTTTATTTTTAATTTTATCTTTACAAATCGATAGTGTTTCATATACCGGATCGACCCTCCACGGGATTAAAACGATCAAAATTTAGCGGATATTTACTAGATTTTGCCCGCGCGGTTTCGCTCCCGCTCTTCTTTCCTCCACCCTACTATACCCTACTATACCCTACTATACCCTACACTACCCTACTCTACCCTAAAATTGACGACCTAAACTAAACTGTTAAAGGAATGGAGATATATATATGTAGATAGAGTTTATAGCATCCCTCTTTCTCGCTCGTACGCCTGACATTTTAAAACGTCATGGTAAGGTTTCCAAAACATTGACGTTGTTGTGCTTTTCAGATCTTTGGCATACTGGAGCATCGGATGGTGAAGTTCTTCTTGAAGCTACCATCGCTGCTGTAATATTGCATCCTGTGCAGCATATACCTCGGCAGGAGCGTCTCCTAAGAGTAGAGAGAAGAGTGAGGCGGGATGAGGGAGGAGGAGGGGTGGAAGGACGGAGGGGGAGGTAAGATTCTTTAAAATAGTTCTTTTTATTGATACAGCTTCTTCTCATAAGAATTAATAACTTTTAAGAAGTCTTAATCAATCTATATTATATAAAACCAGAAACTGATTGGCTGAAATATCAACGCATAGTCAAAATTACTGGGATTTCATATTCCTCGATATGAAATTTTGTACAAGGCTTCCTTTTGTGATGTGGGTGAGTTCAAAGAGAAGATTTGCCAAAATTTACACACTAGGGTGACAAAACGGGAGTCAAAAGTTTGTATTGAGATACCTACTTTCTCGAAGCCTCTGGCAAAAGCAGGTTAACTTATGTAAAGTATCAAGATTGCAAACTCTTCAAACTTCTTTTGTGATGTAGATGAGGAAAGAACGATTGTTGAAAATTATTTTTTTAAGTGGGTGAACAGGAGGAAATTCGTTTTTATGCATTTTCAGTGTAATTGATTACTAATTATTCAATATGAACAATAATCAATTAACCTAAAAAAATATTGAGCTACTTTTCGAAAATAAACAATTTCAAAAAAACAATGTTTTTCTCTTGGGACTTGGGACAAATTTTGAGGCGCTTCAGTTTACTGATTATTTTTCGCCTAGGAAACAAAATGCCACTATGTGTGCATTCTGGGCAGCACTTGGTCCAACTCCCATTCATAGATTAGTAATGTCTTTCGATTCCTTGGGCCCACATAATATTCTAGATTCCAAAGTCTGAGCAGGCACTGATACTGTCCCTATCTCTAAGAACCAAGAACTCATCATTCCGCCTAATTCCAAACATAACACAACTTAACATAACACACACACACACATAACAAACAACAACATAGCATAACTTTTTTAACATAAACTTTTTTTACATTTCAGGGCTCTGGTAAACAAGCAGCATGACCCACTCCTCGCACAGTCCACACTGCAATATGGTCCAGTCATGACCCTACTCGATCGAATGTAGGTGGTTCTATCACCTGCAGAGCCAAAGTAAAGTAACTATGGTAGGGTGCACTGCGGGCGAAGAGCTGCCCGCGGTGCACCCTGACGAATTACCAATATAGCTCTAAAGAATAATAACAATAAAACATATGGTTTATGGAACGAGGCATATATGACTGACTTTAGCTACAAGAAGTCACTGATATTTGTCTCCTCAAGAATAAATGGCCAAAAATCTTCTCGTAGTTGGGAAGACTTTTGATCATGGCGTTTTACAAGAAGAGTATACGTCAGATAGATTTAAGAGGGTTGGACTTCAGGACCGGATACAACTGGAGGGGATCAATGGATTATTTTTTATTGCTGTTAGTTTGGTCAGTGGTGAAATTCTGGTCTATTGAACTTCGTCTGAATGTTATGTCTTGGATCCGCTCCTGAGCTTGCGCTATAACAGACGTAGCTGCAGCAATCTTCTTATCTATTAGATTTCAATTCAAGGAATCTAAGGTATATACATGATATAGACATTGATCTCAATTCTTGTTTAAGTAATAATACTAACCCCTCGAGCGCCGATGTTAAATGTAAGTAATAAAAAATGTGTAAAGATTTTTGTTTTATTTCTCAATTGTTATAACCTTCGGGTCCTGGTATAGGCCATGGTCTGGAGTGCAGATGAATAACAGTTGGTTGCTTCCTTCTGTGAAGCAGTAATGCTGGCGAAGGAGGCAGCCGCTCTCGTGATGGAACAGGCTTCCTCACGCCCCAGCTGCCGGGATCCCGTAGGTGAAAATCATCCAGATAACATTCGGGGGCGGGGGGGCAGGGTGGCCATAGGCGTAGCGCTGACTATAAAACCCTCCCCATTCCTTCGTTGCCTTTCATACCGGGGTCGAGCCTGCCTTTCAGAAACAGACTCTTGGCCCGGCTTCGACCCTGCTGGGCCCCTACGGTTACGCTTGGGTGGATTGAGCTTTATGACCTGATAGTGAGTCTCGTGGTCTTAGAACGCAAAGGGTAACTGATGAAACATTAGTGTGGTAATAGTCAGTAAAAGTCTGAAACGCGCTCCTGCTGAGCTTTAGAGCGGGAGAAGGCATTAAATGATGTTCAATCTTAAAGTTAAAGCTCTAATTTGTCTACTAAGAGGCCGGTGACAGATGAATTTCCATACAAACGTAATACCACGCTCATTTGCAGTTGGAGCATATTTCCAACATATTATGATGATATTCGGTTATAGACAATATTTATCTAGGTTCCTACGTCGAGAATATTAGAAATATTGTTATTTTTAATACAGAAAAAGCCAAATAGCATTTTTTGCCATTTACGCTGTAAAAAAGTACGAAATACCATTCGCTTAAATTTCTTTTTGTTTTTTTAAAAAAGAAATACGTAGGAACCTAGATAAATGTTGTCTATAATCGAATATCATCATAATATGCTGGAAATATGCTCCAACTGCAAATGAGCGTGGTATTACGTTTGTATGGAAATTCATCTGTCGCCGGCCTCGTATAATATTTAATCATTTAAAAAATACTTCTGTTCGGTACTTTTTATAAGGTTCTTCTGTTAGTGAATAATGATCGCTATCTCTTAATCAACCTTGATTATTGAACCCGTGTTGACTACATCAGATTTCATTCAATCCTAATAATTACCCTAGTCGTTTAAATTATTAGACAGACTCTATCAAGGTGTGACTGAGAAATATTTTTGAATTAATTTTGAATGTCACCATCCGCGAACACTCCCAACTTAATCATAATCCCACAATTTTTGCGACCAAGCGACGTAAGTAAGTACAGTTGGCAAAACGGATCTTGAGCGCTCAGCGTCAGAGTGGAGATCGCTTTGCGCATTCCATACATTGGCGAGCCAATCGTCGTCGTTGTTAGATGCATGCAGCAAGCGCAGGGAACAAATCACGAGTGACGTCTATGACACGATGGTGCGGCGAATCAATCACTGACACTCCCCGCCCCCGCGTTTCACTTCGCACCACTAAAGAGACCGAATATTTGACTTCTGCGCAACTTGAAGCCAGCGCTCAATATTCATGCCGATTACTATACTAGTACATAACTAAAGTAGTAATATTATAATTTTTTTTGAAGAAAACTTAACGAATAACTAAAGATGTTTATAGATATATATCGTAAAAATTTTATGAACAGAAATAGAAATTATTAATTTTTAAACCGCCTACGTCAGATACATTCGGCAAACACTCTCGCGTTCATTCAGCCTAGTTCGCTCATTCACGACCAAATACTCCATCTCGTCAGCTCTTCTGCCACCTATGGGGATTGAAGAGCTAAACGAGATGGAGTACCCAGTCGCAAACACTACCCTGGTGAACAAAACACAAAAATACTTGTCGGACCAATACGACGCAAGCTGTTAAAGGGTTAAGTAGGAAATCAAATTTGATTTTGTGCATAAAGTCCGGGGGTAAAGTTCGGTTATACCATTAGACAGAGGGTAAGGCGTTAGAAGTGGGCGTGTTTGTAGAGTCAGTAGAGTGTGACGTCATTCTCTAACACCCTTACCGCATTGGCTGGAAATATTTGGGGTAGAAAGCCATTAACATGGTAATGGATGCGAGGACGATATACCCAATAACATTTTGATGTTTTCTCCACTGTTCCGCCATTTTGCTTAGGTAGCACTACTTCTTAGTGAGTGAGCTAGTGGAAAAAGACCCTCTTCTTTTCCACTCGCCTATCGTAAAGATCGAGCATGGTTTAAAACACTTGTTGCTTAATTTAACGCAATCCAACGCGATGTTTGATAAAGAGGCAACTCGAATAAAGAGAGATAATGCCTGAAAACTCTGTTAGCATTCGGTAATTCCGTGATTTACTCGAATATTTCACAAAACTTGTTCCACGAATTACGTGTTTATTTTTTTTTAATCTTAAAAGTTTTTTGAAAAATATATCTCTATTTGAAATCTCGATTAGATGTGCAATGTTTCTGTTGTCATATTTTCTTTATTTTTTGGTGCGTTTTGAAGGGCATTGAAAACCTATATTATGCTAGAGTTGTTATTTTCGAGCATCATCATCGAAACTATTAAAACAAAAAAAGGTTTTGGAAGAAGAAAAAAAAAAACCGGCCAAGAGCGTGTCAGGCCACGCTTAGTGTAGGGTTCCGTAGATTCCCGTCCGTCACAATAAGTGTACCCACTTATGAGTTTAAAAAAATGCTTGCATATACGATTGTACTACAAACTTAGGTAGTCCAGAAATTATTTTGTACAACCTTATAGTCTTTTTTTGTACAAAAACTGTTCTTTCCATTAAGTTCAAAATGATTTTCCTAGAAAGTCCTTATAAAGTGCTACATTTCAGTTTTTTTTCAAATTTTCTAAACTTATGGTTCAAAAGTTAGAGGGACACGCACACATTGTTTTTTACTTTTGGAGCGATTATTTGCGAAACTATTGACATTATCAAAAAATGATTTCAGTAAACCCCTATTCATTTTTAAATACCTATCCAACAATATATCACACGTAAGGGTTGAAATTTAAAAAAAAATCACTTCCCATTTTCCATATAGGGGGGCTACCCTAATAAAACATTTTTTTCCAATTTTTATTTTACTACTTTGTCGGCGTGATTGATATACATATTATTACCAAATTTCAGCTTTCTAGTGCTAACGGTCACAGAGATTAAGCGAGGACGGATAGACGGAGAGACAGACAAGACAGACAGACAGACATGGCGAAACTATAAGGGTTCCTAGTTGACTACGGAACCCTAAAAGGAAACCTAAGAAAAGATTGCCGTTATTTGGTATACGTCATCGAACTGAATTTCATAGAGTAAGCCAAAATTTCAGGATTATGTTATGTATTCGCTATTGACTCTCAATCTCATCGATACATTCTTCAACCTGATTTTCATTCATGTTTAAACTTGAACAAAAACTAATAAGTGCGTATCATCACTAGTCGACCGCAGCGCTTCGCAGTTAATTTGAAGGCGTTCTTACTGTTAGACATAGGCTTCCCCCAAAGTATCATCATAAAAATCGGTTTTGTGCGACGCATCACATCCGAAATGAAGATATGCTCAGGATAACCGAGGTTACTGACATGGCTCCAAGAATCGCCAAACTTAAGTGGCAGTAGGCAGGGTATATACGCATGACAGTGACCAGTGGGTAGCTCACTGTCCGGCCGTCCGGTAACTGTCCGGACCAAGCCCAAGTCGTCGACGGCGCGCACTGTTCCCGCGCGCCTCAAGGAGTTGTCAGCAACAGCAGGGACCCAGCCGGGTCGAAGCCTACTGGGGCCAGGGCTTTCCGAAAGGGCGCTCGAGTCCCGGTATGAAGGCTAGAAGGAACGGGGTGGGTCTTTTAGTCAGTAAGAGTCTGACACTATCTCCGCTTAAGGGCGGGAGATGTCAATGCATGATTTTTCCCACCATAAAAAAAAAAACCGGCCAAGTGCGAGTCGGACTCGCCCATGGAGGGTTCCGTAGCAGCAAGTAACATAATATAAAAGTTCTTGTAGTTCGTTGTAACTTTGATCGGTGTTTTAATAATAGTATATTTTTTAGATTTATGACGTATTAAAAAAAAACTACTTACTAGATCTCGTTCAAACCAATTTTCGTTGGTAGTTTACATAGTAATGTACATCATATATTTTTTTTAGTTTTATCATTCTCTTATTTTAGAAGTTAGAGGGGGACACACACACTTTTTACCACTTTGGAAGTGTCTCTCGCGTAAACTGTTAAACTTAGAAAAAAATGATATTAGAAACCTCAATATCATTTTTGAAGACCTATCCATAGATACCCCACACGTATGGGTTTGATGAAAAAAAATTTTTTGGGTTTCAGTTGTAAGTATGGGGACCCCCAAAATTTTTTGCTCTTTTTCTATTTTTGTGTGAAAATCTTAAAGCGGTTCACAGAATACATCTACTTACTAAGTTTCAACAATATAGCTCTTATAGTTTCGGAAAAAAGTGGCTGTGACATACGGACGGACAGACAGACAGACAGACAGACAGACAGACAGACAGACCGACAGACAGACAGACAGACAGACAGACATGACGAATCTATAAGGGTTCCGTTTTTTGCCATTTGGCTACGGAACCCTAAAAAGGGTATATACGCATAATGAATGTGTTCCCAAAACGTTTTGTACGTACCTACGTATGAGTGGGAGGTCAACTATGTGCCGATGGCGCAACACCGTACGTATGATCCGATGATGGAAGGGATTTGGCGGAATTAAATTGTGAATTCCAATGCACACTCCCAGAAAAGTAAACGATAGATAACCTACAGTTGCAGATGCTCAAGATTTTGAAGTTTTGACTCGACTAAAGCATCACTGCCAATGATCTTCTTAGCTCGCTTCTCGATGGACTCTAGTGCATAAAGCTGGTATTTGGCAGACCCATACCAAAGATGAGAGCAGTACGCCATACACGGTCGAACCTACCCATACAACCATTTTCGGTCGCAAAATTCTCAAATAGTCACAGATTAGCAAGACAAGGTAACAATGTCGTAACTGTTACTAAACTTAATAACGATGCGGATTTTGGTTACAGCGTGTAGGAACGATATCAACACTTTGTACTGAAAAATGTTACAGTAAATAAGTGTTGTATCTGTGTCAACAAGTTACGACAATTTTTTTCTTAAATTATTTACGACACATTGTGTTTACTTTGAATTCCTGTGTAAATATTAAAGTTAAATTGTCGACACAATGTCGAAACTAAACTACAGTATTTTTTGGAGTTACTCAAGTGTAGTAACAGTTACGATACTGTAGTGTTGGATTTGACCAAACAGAAAACAACCGGGGTTCTCAAAGTGTGCTATTGTATTTAATAAAATTATTGATATTTTCAAAATTCAAATTCAAAATTCTTATATAAAAAAAAAAGCTAAGCTAAGCTCAAAAGCTAGTGCGCGGTTCCAAATTGGTCGTTTCCTATGGAGAAGAACCGGCAAGAAACTCCATGGTTACTCTTTTAAAAAAAGTGGTTGTTCTTACGATATTTTCATATTACCGTATTATATTATTTAAGAACAGTGTAAACCGGTCTATATTGTATTCAAAAGCACAATAAAAATAATCGTTTTAAAAAAGTGAGTCAAATATGAAGTAATCTAAGAATTCGTGGAGTCTACAGTGTTTTTCCATTTACATTATAAAAAGAGGCTATATAAAAAAAGCTAGAATTTTTTAAAATAATTACAACTGTCAATAAATGAGATGTTAACAAAATAACTACCTAACGAGTTTAAGGTGGTTGGAGTCAGATAATATAAAAATTTTGCAAAAACAATGTGTTAGAAAAAAAAAATAGGTTACAAAAAAGATGGAGCAGTTAATAGATACATTTATCACAATATTATGAGTTACCAGGGGGCCACAAATGCAGAGGCAGTCATTGCCAAACAAGCGTGTCTTCGACATAGTCTGTAACCTTGTAATATGCTTTTTTGGTTAAGACACGCTTAATATGTGTTTTGAACTTTCCTTCGCTGAGTTCAGTCACCGCTTTGGTAGCTTGTTATAAAAGCGTATGCCATTTACTAAAAATTACTTATTGGTCTTGACTGATCTACATTGGAGTAATATAATTTCGTGTTTACAACGAGTATTTATGTTATGAAAATCGCTTCTAATTTTGAAAAGTTCTAGGTTTTTACGGACATACAAAACACTTTCTAAGATATAAAGAGAAGGCAGTGACAATATATCGATTTCTTTGAATTTATTTCTGAGGGACTTGCGAGTACCCATTTTATAAATAGCCCTGATTGCTCTCTTTTGCAATATGAAAATTAAGTCTACATCAGCTGCAAATCCCCACAATAAAATGCCATAAGACATAAAACTGTGGAAACAGGCATAGTAAACTAATCTAGCTGTGGCGACATCTGTCAACTGCCTTATTTTTCTTCATTCGGTAATGAAAACTTTATACATTTAGTTTTATTTGCATTTAGTAAGAGATTAATAGCTGCGAACCATTTCGAAAGAACAGCCAGACTTTCGTTGACACGCAAGACATCCGTATCTTTTCTATCCACTTTAGAAATAAGAGAAGTGTCATCAGATAGAATTATATCTGATAAATTATTCATCATGTAAGGAAGGTCATTAATATAAACTACTAGAAAAAGGAAAGGGCCAAGAATTGAACCCTGAGGCACGCCTATCCTTATTAAAGACCCCGACGACGTCACCCCATTTATGGATACTTTTTGCTACCTGTAGGATAAATTGAAAAAAAACAAGATCAGCAGCTCGTCTACGAATTCCTTAATGATGTAATTTACAGATCAGAGTATAGTAGAGTCAACACAGTAAAATGCTTTTGAGAGGTCACAGAATATGCTAATATCATCCTGGGACTTCTTCCAGGATTCTAAAATGTGACTGATAAGTTTCAGTCCTGCATCCGTCGTTGACATTCCTTTCGTGTAGCCAAACTGATGACTATGCAAAATCCTATTCTAATTAAAGTGGGATAACATCTGGTCGAGCATGTTTTTTTTCATAGATTTTACTCAATGCTGGAAGCACAAATATTGCTCTATAATTATAGCAGAGCTCTAATTAGAGGGATCAGTCTTACTACCTGATTTATTTACTTATTTTTTAACTATGAGTCATAAGCAACCAAAGCACCAAAGCAAGTTTTATTGAAAAAATATTATAATATACAGTATTATTTGAGAAACACTCGTAGGACCATATTTCCCACGTCATAAGCTACGATTTTTGAAAGTTTATTTTAAGTGCACGAGGCCAGTATAGGTATGTTCCTACGACCCATCCTTCAGGCACGGCAGTTCCTTCCTCACTAGTTAAATTTTTTGATAAAACTAACTTTACAGCATGTTGAGAACCACTGCAAACATAAAATAATAAAACTCCATTTTGTTAAAACAGTCACACTGTAACGTAACTTAACATATTGCCGAAACATGTAAACACAGTTACGAAACATTGTGTTGGGTTTCATCTTTCAAGTAGATACAAAATTACCCACATCATTTTACACAATTTATATTATTATTATAGTATTCTAGAATATATTTTGGTTAAATTTATATAGGCCGTATCAATAAAATCTTCTGCAATGCTTGGAAATACGATACTTTGTAATTTTTTAATTGAAAACAACCACATTAACAAAAAATATTTTAAGTATTTTATTAAATCAGAAGGGCGCATCGGTTAATTTATTATAGTGACATCAAACTACACGATACATTTAATTTCGCAGAGGATTTTCGATCGACTATGATGCATTTATCACAGAAATACGTAAATAAATACTTTCATTTTTTTCTGATGGCGGCGAAGATTTATGTCTATGATGACATTCACAAAAACGAACGAATTACAATAAAAATTGACAAGTATAGAATGAACGCAACGAAAAAATGAATGATTGAATGTACGATGCAAGTGAGGGCATAAAAGTCGCGACCAGTCGCGACGTGTCGACACGGCGACGTCACAATGTGACTGAAAGTTACTGTTATTCTGTTACGATTATTCCCCACTTTTCGAAACGGTGTCGACTCACAAGTCGACACGGCGACGTTACGCTACGGAACAATGTTACAAATAAATTCCGTTACGACACAATAAATGTCGACTTAAGTCGTAACCGCTACTTCATATGGCTGATACGCTTGATAAAGGTTAAACAGCTGTTCCTGTGGGAAGTATCGGCTCACCTTTGCTAAGATCCCCAATTTTTTGGCAGCCAGTTGAGCTTTTCGTCGATGTACGAGTCAAAATTGAGAGTTAAATTGATAGCGTTATCCCAAAAAGCTCACGGTCACACACACACATACACCGGTAAGATGGAAGAATAAGATTTAACTGCTTAAAAGTGCATCTATGTGTGATTAAAAAAAAAACAAAGCAATATTTATGTCTGAAATTAACATTAAAGTTATTAAGATTTAATTTTCTGTTTAATAAATGTGGATTTTGAAAAACAAAATGCCTGTTTTAATACATATCACCTAAAATTAACTCAATTAAAAATCTTCAAAAAACCATTCTTAAAAAAAACTACAAAAAAAACCTAAGTCTAGAAGTACCGGGAATTCCCGGGACTTTGACTGTTGGCTGTCTCTTGTCCCGGGACTTTGAATATGTCGGGAATTCCCAAACCCAAATTTAGAAATATATAAGTAAGTTTATCAGATGTCTAGTACTCATAACACAAGCTCTGCTTAGCTTAAGACTAGACGGCGTTGTGTGATACTTAGTTAGTTAGCCCATTCATGTCCCAATGCTGGGCGCAGGTCTCCCTCTTCCAGTTGTGAAATATTATTATTATTTACCCATAGATGGCGTTAATCTAAATTGAATATATCATAATTTTTTACTGACTTCAAAAAAGAGGAAGTTATTATATTCGGCTGTAGGTATTTTTTTTTATATATGTTCACCGATTCTTCCAGTCATTATTGTAAACCGATGTCAGTATTTCTTTGCATCTTCGTTATTTAACACTGTCTTCCGAATTTAAAGTTATTTTGCACTTTTTACTGTTTTTTTTTAGGATTTTGTACCCAAAGCGTAAAATGGGACCCTATCCGCTGTAGTCTGTCCGTCAATCTGTCTGCCTGTCTGTGACTAAGTTATATATCATTTTTTTTTTTATGGTGGGAAAAGTCATCCAATGACAACCCCCGCTCTTGGGTGGAGCAGGAGATAGTGTCAGACTCTTACTGACTAAAAGCCCACCCCGTTCCTTCTAGCCTTCATACCGGGGCTCGAATTCCCTTTCGGATAACTCTGACCCCAGTAGGCTTCGACCCGGCTGGGCCCCTGCTGTTGCTGACAACTCTTTGAGGCGCGCGGGAACAGTGCGCGCCGTCGACGACTTGGGCTTGGTCTGGACCGTTACCGGACGGCCGGACAGCGAGCTACCCATTGCACACTGTCTGCAAGCCCGCGCATTCGGTGGCCGGAAATCGGGATCGGAATCCCGGCGGCGGTGGCGAGAGCGCCGCGCCGTTGCCTGACGCATTACTGCTTCGCAGAAGTCGGCAACCGCCTGCCACTCTTCCTCAAGTTATATCTCATGAACTGTGTTAATTAGATAGATGAAATTTTTACAAATGATGTGTTTCTGCTGCCGCTAAAATAGCAAATACTGAAACAAACAATTATAAATATTTAAGTGGAGCTTTCATACAACAAACGTGATTTTTTTCTCATTTTTTGCTACGGACGGATGGGAACCGTTCGTGCGCCAGTCTGACTCGCACTTGGCTAGTTTTTGAAGTGAAAACTTCTTTAGCGGCGTTGAGCACTTTTTCTGTAATGGGTATAAAATCTTAAACTCGCGTCAGGACACGTGACCTGATCGAAAAAGCGTAAGACGGATGGAGAGTAGACAGCTATCCCCTCTCTACGGCGCGGCGAAAATGTATGCCTGGGCCTACTGTTTCAAATATATGGATATATATAAATATATATATATATATATATATATTTCAACGTACATATATAGATATATTATATTGTAATGTTATTAATACTTACGTTTACTTTACTTAACAATAATCACATCTCTTTATAATATTTCTTATATATATATATTTTTTTTTTTATGGCAATTGAGCCGACTGCGACTTTCTTATATATTTAGTTTGTTTATTTTCTTTGATCACTGTCATCTGTCATGTCACTATTATTTTCTTCTATGGTTTTGATTAGGTATCAACAAAGAGTATTTTTATAGTTTTGGGTTTTATTCTTTTACTCATAATATTATTTATTTTGTAAACATATAATTTGCTATCAAATTATATGTTCTCTTATCTGAAATAATTCTTTAAAAATTAAATTGTAATTTACCTTTCTTGTGAAACAGCAATGCTGGCTGAAACCTGTTTTCAAATTTTAAATTATGAATTGACAGCCAGCATAGCCGTCAAAATTGATAAAAAACCATGTTTGTGAGTTTCTTGGTCAGTTTTCGGTCAGACTCTTAGTGCAGCTACATGTTCAGTTCCTGGTGTCAGTTTTTCTTGGTTCAGCTACATGTGACACTTTCTTGGCTCAGCTCCTGATGTCTGTTTTTCCTGATTGAGCTCCTTGGACCATGAAGACTTCCTCAGAGAAGGAACTGAGGACCTCCTCTCTGCCTCTGCCGGCCCTCACGGCAGAGGGCTGTTCTACATTTGGACCTGGCCTCTGAGGGCCTCCTCTCTACTGCTGCCGGCCCTTACGCTGGAGGGCTGTGACTACCACTATCTGTTGCTGCCTGCGGCTGCGTAGCCTTCGCCGTCCCTCATACGGCTGAGGGCTGCGCCTACACCAGCTGCTGTGCTCCTCCGTGACGCCGTTTGAGCTGACTTTTTATATTCCTATTGTTTTATATATTTTTATTTGTAATATAACCTCACAAGGATTCATATCTATATATATTATTTCTCCCTCCATACTTTCCTCCCTCACTTTCCTCTCACTACTCACCACACGTGCCTTGCCAGGGCTACTCCCTGGAGGCACTTACACTTACACTTACTCCCTATACGTGCCTTGCCAGGGCTACTCCCTGGAGGCACTTACTCACTAACACTCCCTCTTGCACTCGCGTAACACTTCCTCTCCTCTTACTATACACTTACTCTTCTTACTCTCACTCTTCCTCTACACTCCTCACTCCCATACTCCTCCTTACCCTCTCATGTAACTGTTACACTCCTTTATGTAACCCATTACGTTACAATATATATATATATATATATTTATATATATATTATATATATATATATCTATATACGTATATATATTTATATTTATATATTATATATATATATATTTCAACGTTAATAATCAAGTTTTCACTTCTGCCGGCACTCCCAGGTGCAACCCGTCTTTTTTTTCTTCAGAATAATGGTTATTGTTCTGTTATCTAAACATAATTTGCTTTTTAAATTTTATTCACACTAACTACAATACGAAGTTTCAATGATTTTAACCCCTGGAACGCCAGGGGTAAATAGCCAATAAAATTGTCGTTTTTACATTTACGTAAAAACGCCAATAAAAAAACTTTTTCTAGATTTTTCTAAGAAAAAGCAAAACTTTCTGCCAAGTAAATTTCGTACAAGCGTGTACGAGAGCAATAGGTCATGCGATCTCCTTCACATCTCAGTATTGATCGTCCCCCTCTGACCTGCGCAGTACGTCTAGATTCTAGACTAGACATTCTTTGTTCTGAATCCAATACCAGTGCCTCGCCCGCCGTCTGCCGTGTACGACGAGTGGCGCTTCGAGCTGCCACCGGGGCTTCGGGCTTTGGAGCCCGTACTATGTGTCTTTAAATTCAAGAATGGAGGTTAGTGATTTAATATTTAAGCCACAATAGTATGTTACTCGTGTAACACGCCTGATTTGTACGTAAAACGAGATCGCGTAGCGTCGCGTGGCGTGTTTTAAGTTCTACATGTCTAGTATAGTCATAAAAATGAATCGACATTTGAACCGATTTTGCTAATTCTTTTATTGTGGTGGTTTTGTTATCGTGAGGAGAAGATTGTTATGCAAAAAAAATGAAAATTAGTGTAGTGTAGGGTAGAGTAGGGTAGTGTAGGGTAGAGTGGGGTAGAGTGGGGTAGAGTGAGGTAGAGTGGGGTAGAGTGGGATAGAGTGGAGTAGAGTGGGGTAGAGTGGGGTAGAGTGGTTTAGAGTGGGTTAGAGTGGGTTAGAGTGGGGTAGAGTGGTGTAGAGTGGGGTAGAGTGGGTTAGAATGGGGTAGAGTGGGGTAGAGTGGGGTAGAGTGGGGTAGAGTGGGGTAGAGTGGGTTAGAATGGGGTGGAGTGGTGTAGAGTGGTGTAGAGTGGGGTAGAGTGGGGTAGAGTGGTGTAGAGTGGGGTAGAGTGGGGTAGAGTGGGGTAGAGTGGGGTAGAGTGGGGTAGAGTGGGGTAGAGTGGCGTAGAGTGGGGCAGAGTGGGTTAGAGTAGGGTAGAGTGGGGTAGAGTGGAGTAGAGTAGGGTAGAGTAGGGTAGAGTGGGGTAAAGTGAGGTAGAGTGGGGTAGAGTAGAGTAGAGTAGAGTAGAGTGGGGTAGAGTGGGGTATAGTGGGGTAGAGTGGGGTAGAGTGGGGTAGAGTGGGGTAGAGTGGGGTAGAGTGGGGTAGAGTAGAGTAGTAAAAAGTCTGACGTGGGCGGGTAGCATTATTCCACGTTCCTTTTGGCGCCTACCTTAAACCAACAGGCCAGTCTATAGTTTCTACTATCTCACGTCGCAGTATTGATCGCGGCTCAGACCTGCGCAGTGCACTAGCTAGGCTATACTAGACTTGCTTTGTGCAACGCCGCAGTGCGACACCAGCCGTCTGCCGTGCGTGACGAGTTAGTGCTCCGAGCTGCTACGGGGGTTTTGACCTGAAAAAAATGAAAATTAGTGTAGTGTAGGGTAGTGTAGGGTAGAGTAGGGTAGAGTAGGGTAGAGTGTGGTAGAGTGGGGTAGAGTGGGTTAGAGTGGGGTAGAGTGGGGTAGAGTGGGTTAGAGTGGGGTAGAGTGGGGTAGAGTGGGGTAGAGTGGGGTAGAGTGGAATAGAGTGGAGTAGAGTGGGGTAGAGTAGGGTAGAGTGGGGTAGGGTAGGGTAGAGTAGGGTAGAGTAGGGTAGAGTAGGGTAGAGTAGGGTAGAGTGGGGTAGACTGGGGTAGAGTTGGGTAGAGTGGGGTAGAGTAGGGTAGAGTGAGGTAGAGTGGGGTAATGTAGAGTGGGGTAATGTAGAGTGGGGTAGAGTGGGGTAGAGTGGGGTATAGTGGGGTAGAGTGGGGTAGAGTGGGGTAGAGTAGGGTAGAGTAGTGTAGTAAAAAGTCTGACGTGGGTGGGTAGCATTATTCCACGTTCCTTTTGGCGCCTACCTTAAACCAACAGGACAGTGTATAGTTTCTACTATCTCACATCGCAGTATTGATCGCGGCTCAGACCTGCGCAGTGCACTAGCTGGTCTAGACCAGACTTGCTTTGTGCAACGCCGCAGTGCGACACCAGCCGTCTGCCGTGCGTGACGAGTTAGTGCTCCGAGCTGCCACGGGGGTTCTGACCTGAAACCCGGTTCAGAGTGAACTGGATGGCTATCCATTGGAATTGGAGCCCTACAGTTCTCCTCGAATCTGGATTCAGAATAAAGGTACTTAGTTGTTGTGTTGTTCTTGGTGTTGTTGAGAGCAGTGGTGGCCGAGTGGTGAGGGCCCCGACTTCGAGTTGTCGGTAGCCAGTTCGAACCCAGCCAGGCGCATTACTTTGTGTAATTTATTTCATCACCACTGCTCATATAACGGTGAAGGAAAACACTTGACATTAGGAAATCATTCAATGATTTCTGTCGTTCTAGGGACGGGCCGAGGGGGCGTAACAGACTTTTACTGACTAAAACACACCTATTTCCTTCAGTTACTTTATGTACTGTATTATAGAACCATTCGGTCTATAATTTAATTACCAAAATGAAAGACTCAGCGTCAGTGGGAATCACTTTGCGCATTCCATACATTGGCGAGCCAATCGTCTTCGTTGTTAGATACATGCAGCAACGCAGGGAACAAATGAGGAGTGACGTCTATGACGCTGTGGCGCGGCGAGCCAATCACTGACACTCGTCCCCGCATTACTTCGCACCACTAAAGAGACCGAATATTTGACTTCTGCGCAACCGCTCAAGGTCCGTTGTGCCTACTGTATAATAAATGAAGATATTGTTAGCAAATTCAAAAGTAAATTGTTTTTTTTTTCTAATATACAAGACTTATTACTCTATTGAAGAATTTTTAAATGATAAACTTTGTCATGTGTTTCCTGATGGCTACAACCCGGGAATCTTTAAGTCAAGAGTGAATAGGTTTCTTCTAAGTAAGCGCGTTCCATCGCCGACCGTATCGTCGCTTTCCATCAGGTGACTGGTGATATAGAGGTCGCCTACTGGGGCCAGGGTTATCCGAAAGGGCGCTCGAGCCCCTATGAAGGCTAGAAGGAACGGGGTGGGTCTTTTAGTCAGTAAGAGTCTGACACTATCTCCCGCTCCGCCCAAGAGAGGGGGATGTCATTGAATGATTTTTTCCCAGTATAAAAAAGGTGATATACCTAGCGGTCAAGCGCAAAACTTTCTAATATAAAAAAACATGTTTATAATTTATTAATTTATTTATTATTAATATTACATTTATTTGACATAATTTGACATTGCATTGTATGGATTTAAACATATCACTTACCAAAAGACTATAATACTCGTAATATATTTGTACACCAATTTCATTGGTAGGACATAGGGCACGACTAAAATTGTTATATACAAGACCTGTACAGTAATACAGCTGCTACCACGGATATCGAACGCTGGCTTCAAGTTGCGCAGAAGTCAAAAATAGGGTCTCTTTAGGTGGTGCGACGTGAGACGCGGGGGCGGGGAGCGTCACTGATCGGCTCGCGTCATAGACGATACTCGTGATTCGTTCATTGCACTTGCAGCATGTATCTAACAACGACGACGATTGGCTCGCTAAAGTATGAAATGCGCAAAGCGATCCCCACTCTGACGCCGAGCGTGCAATATCCGAAGTGGCAGCTGTACCTATGTTCACAAATAAAGATTGATTGATTGATTAACCACGGTTTCCATTTCAGATATCCCTGAGGCCCCAGCGAGTATCAGTCCTACTGGGCTCCTACAGTGTTGCTGACATCTCTTTGAGGCGCGCGTGAGAAAGTACGTGCCATCGAAAATTCGGGCTCAGCTTTAGACGGACGGCCGGATGTCGAGCTACCAGCTCCTATGGTGGCCAAGGATCGTCTTGCGACTTCCGGTGATTTTTTATTTGAGGTAGGAATCATTATTTGAAGAGTCTTTAAGAAATACCTAAAAAGGCACTTATTATAGTTTCAAAAGCGCACTGAATTGCACAAAAAAAAAAAAACGAATGTGCACTAAATAGAAGTGCTAACATTTTCACTAAGAGTTACTTGCAAACCTATTCTTAACATCGAGAAAAAAAAATTGTTCATAAAAAAATTGTTTAATTTTTTTTTAATCCTACAAGTAGAAAGGGATTGAAACTCTTGGGCCATGGGGTCCGACTGAGCGCTCATGCGCTTTTTAAAGAATTATCCAAACGCCTTGTTGACACCTCGCGTGACCCAAGGGCTGGCTTTTACCTTGGTCAGAGATGAAGCATTGCTATACAACGTGGCAATGCCGCCAGTCTTTTGGGCACACTTCCAGTCGACAGCGATGCGGAGGAATTTTTGACCCCATATTTTAGGTAAGTTTTTGAACCGCTAAATTTTGATCGTTTTAATCCCGTGGAGGGTCGATCCGGTACATGAAACACTATCGATTTGTAAAGATAAAATTAAAAATTAAAGTACCGTTTTTTTCAAAAGTCGTGTTAATTTACGTATGTACGAAATTAATTTCTTTAAGAATACGTCAGCTGAGCGAGTCCAATGACCTATAGGTAGTTTGTACGCGACGCCGGCTACAGGTGTATATAGTTTTAATTAGTATACAAATACAATATGACGATTTAGCTGTTATTGAGAGACAAGATATATTTTTTTTTTCAAAACTAAGGATAAGTTTGCAAAATACCTCGTGGTGAAACTATTGACACATTTATTATAGTTGTTCATTTTTTTTTGTGCGTAATTAAACAGTGCAATGTATTATTAGAAATTTTGAAAACTGTAAGATGCTCTTAATCTGAATGGAGTGAGCAAGAATATCACAATGAGGATCAGTCATAATTTTTGTGGAGTATGCAAATTTATAGCATCAAAGAAAACAGTAAATACTGAGAAGAAATTATTTAAATCGCATCAAAAATTACGAAGATACAGCAATTTTAGTGTATTAGTTCCTGAAACGAGCCAGAGAATGAAACGACTCGCTGTGACGTCATCTGTCATGATCGGTCTTTCGCTGTTCGTCGCACAGATCATGGCAGATGACGTCATCGTAAACAGTGCAGCCAGAGCGCGCGTTGCTAAGTAGCCGTTCAGAAAAACTTTAATAAATCCACCATTTCTTGACGGATTTTAATAATTTAAAAAATTAAATGCTCAGTAAATTATTACACATACGATGTACTTACAAAAGATTGGATTTGCTATCATATGATTGATTCTCATTGGCCAGTAAGATGTGTCAATTCCGTTCTTGATAGAAGTATTTTCTGTGCAGAATCAAAGGCTGCCGAGGAAACCAACACAATGGGAGGAAGGATCTCAGTGGTGGCAGTAATAAAAAAAGTGTAGTCATCTCTTCGACTTTTTTTATTATTAATTAGCTTGCGTTTAAAAATTACCTCACCTGATGCTAAGCGATTATGTGATTGACGATAAAGCACGCTTGCCTATAAGTAGCCTATAAACTCCTGATTTAAAGAGCCCTCTCCCACGACGAATTTTCGTAGCGATGCTGTCGCGTCTTTCGTAACTCACATACATCATCCTACCTATCGTCCAATCAGTTTTAAGCTACAGGTTTGATCGTGTGTGGGAGTGGATCGGTATGAGTCATACCGGACCACTCCTACACGAAACTACAGGTTTGATCAAACTTGTAGCGTCGTAACGCGCTATTAACGCGTCACAGCATGACTGTATCGATGCGAACGCGCTACAGTATCGTTACAAAAAGTCACCGTGGGCGTGGAGCCAAAGAATCCCTGGTTGTAGCTATCAGGAAACATAGACTGCGTCAAAAAATTTCACTTCGCTGTGCGCACAGTCAAAGAGTTCGCTAAACATTTTGTACATAAGAGTGAGTAAAGAATTGTGGTTACAATTTTCAGGTCTTATGGTGAACTCATAAGACATTATCATCATCATCCTTTTGCTGGTCCTTCGGGTCGCTATAGCTGCAAGCAGCACCTAATAGACTGACTTGACCATTGATAGTTGGTCCTTCGAGCCGTCATCGCTGCAACCTGTACCTGATGCAGCGAATTCCACTGCAAGAGATGAAGGTAAGTCTTTTTACCTCAAAATTTAATCAATCTTAGGGCCTAAACAGACGGACCGCATTTCAACTGCAATCCAACTGCAAATTGCAGTTTAAGTTCAGTTTGAATGCAGTTGACACGACTGCAATAGAACTGCAAACGAAACGTGCGGTCCGATTGCAGTCGTGTGAACTGCACACCGACTGCATCCGAACTGCATCATACCCACCCGCACGCTCCGCCCTCCCGCGCATGGTGCAGTTCGGATGCTGTCGGTGTGCAGTTCACACGACTGCAATCGGACCGCACGTTTGGGTTGCAGTTCTATAGCAGTCGTGTCAACTGCATTCAAACTGCACTTAAACTGCAATTTGCAGTTGGATAGCAGTTGAAATGCAGTCCGTCTGTTTAGACCCTTAGGGTTCTGTACCTTATTCGGCAGAAATTGAAGATTACAAGATTTCTTTGTTGCCTGACAAGACAACAAAGAAATCGTTTTTCTCAGGACTGCATAGAGCTATTAAGCTGAAATTAATATCAAATATTTAGATTAGCCACCCCTTGAGACCTTGCTTCATGCCACTTCCCAGGACTCTAGGTCAACGGGAATTACTAACTACCCTACCGGTTATAAATTTTTTGCGCGTGCCAAAATATTCGCCCAAACATAGATCAGACTATCTTCTTCTTGATTTTTTCACTATTTCAAGCAGTAGCAGACCTTAGTATTTGATGTTAATTTCAGTTTAATACTTCCACGCGTTCTTGAAAAAAAAGGAACCAAATAGACGGATAACAACAGTGATCCTATAGGGGTTCTGTTTTTGCTAGCTGTACGATAAACTTACCTTCCTCTGCCTCCTTGATCTGTTTATCCTCAATGCTGAGGGTCGTGACCTCGACGAGTAACTTTTTTGTGGACTCGTTCATGATGTCCTATCTACGGCAACGAGGCTGGCATCCACTGTAGCATGGATTCATCGGACCAACGTTTCAGACTCCTGCTTCCCGGTCTTTTCCCATCTTTTTTCCTATTGGCAGTTACTTTTCCAAGTCATCACCTCTCTTTCTGGCAATTTAGACAAAGAAATCAAAGATTCTTCTTTGGAACATGGTGAATTTTGAACTTACTGTAAGGAAAAATAACCTATCATCCGACGCAAATCTCAACGCTTGCAGATCTTTTTTAACATAACCTTTCTCCTTTTTTCAGATCTCTGATAAACAAGAACCATGACCCACTCCTCCAAGCACAGTCCACAATGCAGTATGCAGCCTGTCAACAATGAAATTACTTGATGGGGTGTAAGTGGCCCTACCACCACCTACAGAGCCAAAGTCAACCTCACCTGCCCGCGGTACACCCTGCTGAAGACACCAACGAGGCTCTGGCGGATCTCCACTCATGAGGTTCTGGAATACTTCATCTTAACCTCATTTGGGAAGAGTCTTTCTGCGCTGCCACAGGCAGAGCCGTGACAGTGCATATACTTTTATGTTGAGGCATATACGACTAACTTTAAAATATCTAAGTTACTTGTATTTATCTCATCAAGAATTCGAGAAACGATTGAGCTTGTTTTTCGAATTCTTAAGTGAAATTTTGTGAGTTCTTTTTAAAAAGTCCCTTTTTAAAAAGAACTTACAAAACTTCGAGTATAAAGCTACATTATGAGTAAAGAGATTAAATATTTAGACTTGGGGCAAATGTGGATACAGGAGGGGATCAGAGGCCTAGATTTTTTTAAATTTTGCGACCAGTTCCAGTTGAAAAAGTCTGGTCTTTTGAACTCCTGAACTTGGATCCACACCTGAACATATGGTCTTGCTACAGGTAAATGCATTCTATTCCCGTAATGTAATGCATTTATCTTTATAGAAGTTACTAGATGTAGGCAAGTGCACACATAGATATAATACTTCCACTACTTTAATCGTTGGTGTTTTGGAACTTACAGTGATTTCAGGTTAGATTAAGCACTCTGTACATTTTTGTAAATAGCCTGTAACTTTGTTACAAAAATTACAATAATATGAAAAAAAAAATCGTTTTATTCCTAATTGTTCCTTCTATGATCCTGTCCTCTCATACCTTTTCTTTATTATGGATAGGCTCGCGTTTGACCACCATTTCACCTGATGGTAAGCGATGATGTGGCCGGTGATGGAGCACGCTTGCCTAGAAGTAACCTATTCACTCTTGAATTAAAGACTAGAGGTTATAGCTATCAGGAAACACAGGCTCCGGCAGGGAATTCCACTCCTTAGCTGTACGCATAATGAATGTGTTCTCAAAACGCTTTGTACGTATGGGTGGGATATCTACCATGTACCAGTGGCGCAACGCCGTACATCTTGTGTGTGCGTACTTATTAATATTGAAATCATCTCTGTAGCCTTTTCCTAATTAACTTGGGGTTGGTTTTCAGTAGAAATACCGGTGATTTACAGGAAGCGAGTGCCGATCACAATGAGCCTCATTAGAAGGCTTTTCATTCACCTGAAGGGCAATAGAAAGGACTGTGGTCGGAGTTTTCTCGCGTGATCGAATCAGAAATTAAGATACCCGCAGCAAAACTAACGTCGCCGACATAGCACGAAGAATCGTCAAACTTAAGTGGCAATGGACAGGATATTGCTCGCAGAACAGATGGCTGTTGGGACTGAAAGGTTCCCTCGCTGTCCGACCGTCCATCAACGGTCCAGATCAAGCCCAAGTCGTCGACGGCGCGCAAGAACTTCTTGCGCGCCTCAAGGAGTTGTCAGCAACCGCAGGGGTCCAGCCGGGCCCCGGTATGAAGGCTAGAAGGAACTGGGTGGGCTTTTAGTCAGTAAGAGTCTGACACTATCTCTCGCTCCGCCCAAGATCGGGGGTTGTCATTGGATGATTTTTCCCACCATAAAAAAGGTCTTTTGCCATCTACTTTTTCTGACAGCAGTAAATTTTCTACCTCTCTTTCTGACAGGGTAGCCAAAGAAATCAAAGATTCTTCGTTCGCCTACCAAACGAGTATCGTGTCTGGTCTGGTCCGGGTAACTTTACTTTGACGATGGAGAACTCTGATAGTTATGCAGGATTTTAGAATTTTAGTTCCAATGTGGCGAAACAGATGTCGCTACAGGCACATGAATGAATTATTCTATATTTTTGGCATCGAAAGTGTTATGTATAACACAGTAAAAAATTAGTTTTAGCTTTGAAAGAAAATAGCCCATTGCAGTTTCGGATACAATTTGATTTTACAGAGAGATGTTTTTTCGGAAAGAAACAAGAAAAGCTGTTAGTCCCATTTGTTTTTCATGAATCTTTAATAATCGTTACAGGTAGTCAGACGCCAGAAAGTTTGACCATCAATCTATCTAAGGAGTATCGTGTTGCTTAGTTATGGACGACTCGATATTCCTCGTGAACTGGCGCCGTCAGTTGTGACTGCTCATCTCTCAGCTACCAGTGGCTTATTAATTCAATTTCTATTTGTTAATTATAGTCTGTCTAATAAGCCAACCGACTTGGGGTTTTTATTTATAATATTTAATCATTTAAAAATACGTAAGGTAAACGGCCCAGTAACCGTGAAGTTATGAACTTCCCTGACTTTGCATGCGCGCTAGGCTAAAACTAGTAGACTTATAAAAATAAATTTTATATAACTTGATAGATAATTTAATATACTTTTAGTATATTGTACTTCTATTAAATTTGTGTAAATGATAATTAACAATAAAACAAAAAAAATACAAAAAGGGCTAATTGTACCAGTACCCGGTAGAGTTGTACTAGTTAACGTTAAATTGTCCCGGAATCCGGTAATTTTAACCGCAAATTTGAACTCTATTGCTTTACGTTAAAGTTCACAGAAATATAATATTTTCAAATAAAAAGTGTAGTGAAAATAATTAGGGTCTATGTAAAAAAAAAAACATGATTCGTTTTATTTTTTTAATATATGTTATACAAAATAGTTAACACTAAGGTTAACACTAGTAATATATTTTAGTTTCATCTTGAGTTTAGGTACTCAAGATGAAACTAAAATATATTACTTGCAATATTAAAAAAAGATAATCAGCTCACAGCAAAAAGTTAAAAGTCTTAAAAGTATTAATACAAATCAGCTCACTTTTTAATTAATAGTAAGTATATAAAATGTTTCCAATGTGTTAAAATTGCACAATGAATAAAACAACTTAATAACTAACATTTGGAAGATTTCAATGAGATCAGTAAATGAGATAAATTTACGACATATCAATGACTAAAATTTTTAGTAAAGTCTGCACAACATATCGAACTTAAAAACGACCAACATTAAATTATTAAAATTCTTAATAAGGTTTCAATCAGGATCACAGCTAGAAAATTTGATAAAATTTTAGAGTCTGTGCGAAAAGAAAACCGACGTATAATATTTGAGGGCGCCATGTGCCTACGCCATGTAACTACCGTTTTTGCTTTGTTAAGAACACTATTACGTCATTGTAAGACTGTAACATCTTCATATTTTGTAACTATGATAGACAAGCTTCTGCCTCGTGCCTTCTAATCGTGTAAATTCAGCTAATACAGCTAATAGCTTCTTATATAATAATGTTAGTTTCATTTCACACCACGGCGGTTCTTTTTCCGCATAGACTCTATTATTTTTAGTTACCTTGCTTTATAGGAGCATATTCCACATTCACGGATAAATTGACAATGCAATTAAACCCATAGCTTTACATCACTTATTCATCAAACGACACATTACAATAAATACAAGTAAACGTTATTTCATTTGGCGAAACTTCGGCGCAAATTGTATGATACCAGGTCTTACAAGTCACACATTGTATCATATCCAGTTTCGTGCTTCTTTGGCATAACCGACAAAACCAATCTTCATTTGCGATGTCAGATGCCCCAGTATCTCTTGCTTTCTTCTTAAGTTTCTTGTTATCCATTCCTCGCTCAAGTTTTTTATTTCTTTTTTCTTTAGCTTTAACTTTATTCTCCTCTTTTTTTGTCTTGGCTTCTAACTTATTCTGAGCAAAGATTTGCCATCTATCACATGTTATAACGCTAGGTTGTTTAACTTTAGTTTTTGTACTGATACTAGGAGTTTCTGGCCAAAATAACGCATCCTTAAATGGTGTCGGTACAACTAAATCACCATAATATTTAGTGTTTGGTTGGTTGCAATTGTCATCGTCTGGTAATGCTTGTGCAATGGCTGTATGTGGCGGTGTCTTCATATTTTCAGATATGGTGACCTGTGTGCAATCAAAAGTTATTTCATCAGGTATTATCATTGTCGCATTGACTTCCTCTGAAATTATTGATGATAATTTACTTGGTGGCGTTATTGGAACGAGTTCTTTGCTACCAAATGACGTTTGTGTCATAGTTAACCCTATTTGTGTTTGTATTGGTACTAATTCGGCAATTGAGTTTGTAGTAGCAAGTAATGATGGCTGTATTGAAGTATCTGTATCAACAAGATTTGACGTCGTTTCTGCATTAAGAAGAGATATAGGTGTAGATGTTATTCCAGAATTTGTTGCAATGTTTTTGAGAGAAGTGATGTATATAGGGTTCGAACCTATTGTCCGGATCACTTGACCTGATAAATGAGGTTTTTTTCGTGTCTCATTTTCAGGACAAAATAAATCTTCTTTGATTAAATTTGATAGTGAAGCCTCATTACTTGGAACTTCAACGTCTATAATTTTCATCAGCGTCCCGTCGACATTTTCGTACACCTCTATTTTCCCTGTAGGGCTTTCATTTTCAGCCATTAAGTTACTGAACTCGTGTGAGTTCAGATTTGAATCCAAGATGTCAGTCAGACCGGTGAAGTTATGACATAAAATTTCTTGAGCCGGCAAGCTTGAAGGTAAATTATTTTGCGACTTCATTTGCCTCCAGACATGGAATAGTCCTTCTAAGGATTTATCCCCTTTCCAAATTGGACCTTCGTTGCTGTAAAAGGCTTCGAGGTTTTCAGGACTTATTTGAGATTCAAAAAATTCAAAAAAATGCCCAATGGCATCTGGTTGTATTTGGCTGTCATTATATACTTTAGCTGGTTTCTTAGGGTGACTTGTTACACACTTTGAATAATCGACGTTGTTTGCATTAAAAGGTGACAACCCACATTTGCGAAACCCATTTTTGATCGAGTTAGGGTCCAATTGCATAAGGGATTTATGTAGTAGCGGGCAAAAATGTTCTTTACGAAGTTTAACAAAGTGATTATCATTTCGCCACTCATAAACTGCTTTCTTCCAAAGCATCTTAAGAGGCCGAAAAACAGCCACATCCATCGGTTGTATTAAATGAGTCGCATTAGGATATAATGCGATCAGTTGGATGTTTTTATCCCTACAAAAATTACTTAGTGGCAGGGTCGTATGTGAGCAATGTCCATCTAAGAAAAACATAATTAGAAATTCAATGTCAGTTTTTTGTATCCAAGGATAGAAGACATTTGTCATGTACTCATAAAATGATTCCCTTGTCATCCAACCTTTTGGCGTGAATCCTAAGCCCCAGTCCTTTGGTGCAGCTTTTGAAATTTTAAATGGTATTGATTTCAGTTTCAATTTTTTTGCACGCAAGTGTAGAAGCGACAAGAACCATGTAACAAAGATTTACAAGGTACGGAATCCTAAAAACAGATCAAGTGGGAGTTGGACTCGCGCACTGAGTGTTCCGTACAAACTAAAAAACTAAAAAACCTATGAAAATTGTTCGATTCCTGAATTGAGTTACGAAGATTTTTTCGAATCGCAAAAATAGTTTATTATGTGACGTAACAATAAATTTACAGTTTTTAAATTTTACTCTATACTTGTGTTAAGATACTATGCTTCATGCCTTTCAGGATTTTAGGTCAACGGGAAGTACCCTATGTATTTTTGATTCCCTTGAGAGTCGATATGTATGTTTTTTTTTTGCGACATAAACAGCCGTATCTTTTTTTCGTTAAATCAGAAGTTTGATTTTTTTACAGTTCCAAGGGACTATAGACTAAAGTATATCCCGAGATGATATTATATCGACAGACAGACAAACCGACGACTACAAAGTGATTCTATACGGGTTCCGTTTTTTCCTTTTGATGAATGGAACCCTAAAAACGGGTCAAGTACGAGTTTGACTCGTTTACTGAGGGCTCCACACAAACTTACCCATGAAAACAGTTCGATTTCCGAATTGCGTTACAAAGATTTTTCAAAATCGCAAATTTTTTTTTTTTGTGACGCAACTATCATCAAAGTCATCCTATAAGGAATCCGTGTTTTCCTTTTTTTATCTGATATAAAATAGTGCTTGACTGCGATTACACCTGATGGTAAGCAGTGATGCAATCGTTTATAGTGAGGCGCACTATTGTTTACTAAGAGCCTATTCACTCTAGCCTTGAAGACACCCAAATTATAATCGGACGGGAAGACCGCAGGAAGCAAACTGTTCCAGTCCTTCGAGGTACGTGGTATAAATGAAGAGGCGGAATGCCAGGTGTCTAGTGTCTGTCAACGAATCAACGGGACCTCGCGGTGTCTGTATCGTCTCAGGAACTTTTTGCCTGCAAAGACGAAGACAATGCTTGTGCAGACTTTAATTTTTCCTATTATCGACTATGGTGATGTATGCTATGCTGCCTATGACCTGAACGCAGTCTTGCTGGATAAGCTTGATAGGCTCCTGAACAACTGCATCAGGTTCATTTTTAACCTGAGGAAATACGACCATGTATCAAGCTTCAGATCTGAGCTCAAATGGTTACCTACCTATTCGCCAAAGAAGAAGTTTGCGAGCTTTGACAACTCTTTTCTCTTTGCTCAACTCTCCTACCCCTCCTTCTTATCTTATATCACACTTTCAATATCTCTGTTCTTCACACGCCAAGAATTTGCGTTCTTCTAACAATCTAATACTGCTTTGTCCTTCTCATACTTCTGATTATGTTCATTCCTCCTTCTATATTCAATCCATCCTTTTGTGGAATTCGCTAACTCTTGATATCAGGACGGCCACGAGTCTGTACGCATTTAAGCGGAAGTTGCGGAATTACTTTCTAAACAAATAGCAGAATCATCTCTAAACTCCTTTACTCAGTATATAATATATATATATATATATGTATGTGTGTATATGTATGTGTGTATGTATAGCTATATATTTTATTAAATATGCATGTATGTTTAGTTTTAGCTTTATATATAATTTTGTAATACTTGTTTTGATAATATTTGCTTTTATTTTATGCACCTGCTATTTTGTCTCTGCACTACTCTAGGTTGACTGGAAGAGAATGCCTAAGGCATTAAGTCCGCCCTTGTATCATTTGTTGCATGAAGATTGAATAAATAAATAAATAAATAAATGCTTATTGAGTTACAGAACAATAAAAACTTGACGTTTTACTTGAATTTCTTGAGCCCTGGAGTATTCACCTCAAAGACTGCATTATACGATGTAGTTATACGCATATCAAATCCTAGTATTGATCGTATTTCAGACCTGCGCAGCCATGGAGCATTCACCTCGAAGACTGCATTATACGATGTAGTTATACGCATATCAAATCCTAGTATTGATCGTATTTCAGACCTGCGCAATGCATTTACAGTCTGTTCCAAATTTATTTTGCATCACACTCACCTTTATTATCTTAGCCGTAAGGTCGCCATTATAAGTAAAACTGGTTTAAATGCCTTGTAGTAATTCTAGACTAGACTTGCTTTGTGCAATGCCGCAGTGCGTCACCAGCCGTCTGCCGTGCAGGACGAGTTGGTGCTTCGAGCTACCACCAGGGATCAGAGGTCTGGAGCCCTGGTACACTGTGACCCTCTGAGTTCAAGATGGAGGTAAGTGATTCAGTTTTTATTTATGGCTAATATGTTTTTCCATACTTCCCAATCCAAGACACTGTGGGCGCGGGCTTGGAGACGACGAGCAATGTGTAGCTCACCGGTCGCGCTCCGGTCGCCCTGTAAGCTTATTGCATCACTATTACTTTGGAAATTAAGAAATTAGAACATTTTCTTTGCATTTTAACCCTAAATCTTGAGCTGTATTTGAATATTACGACTCAGGCGCGAGTCCCTACTGGTGCCAGTGTTAGTTTCAAAAGATAGCTCGAGCCCCGGTATGAAGGCTTGTAGGAACGGGGTGGGTTTTTAGTTACTAAGAGTCTGACACTATCTCCTGCTCCGCACAAGAGCGGGGGATACCATAAAAAAAGAAAAAAAAAGCTTAGGGTCGTCGACAACGTGTAGGTAGTATTCCTTGTGCGCCTCAAAGAATTTTGTGTCAGTAAAAGTCTGACGCACTTTCGCACTCCGCGTTGGAACGGAAGAAGATTTTTTTTTTCCTTATTATTAAGAATAAATTGCTTAATAATTGATTACAATCTAGCCTAAAAGACTAATAAGTAATTTAACTCTAACTTATTTTTATACGACAAGGAAGAAGTGATTGAATAATTTCCCCCCGTAAAAAAAAAACCTCGACGCCACCCCAGTGGCAGCAGCAGTGGGGTGGATTGGGGTGAAGTAGCATGGGGTGGCACAAGGCAGTTAGCGGCGCAGGACGGCGCGGCGTCCCAAAATAGATAGGAACAAAAGACAATCTCATGAATGTACTTCACTTTTTATACTTACGCACGGTGGACGCACACTAATGAGCGTTTGAGCCGGAACTGTTCGACGAGCGGGCCGAGGCACTCCGAAATATCGTGTCCGTGAGCGGTGTCTATGTGTGCGTTGTGAGAACGCGCTTCGAGATTGACTTCTGTACCTTTATAGGGTGACTGGCAATTAGTGTGCGGTACTTAAACACGTGATTGTGCTCATGATAACCAACAACTTTTACTATGGGAACAAACCTGAAAACGCGAAAAAAAACAGCTGTTCAGTACATTTATGTTTGCCTAATGTACTGAAAGCTGATATTTTTTTCGCTATTTCGGTTTTGATCCGTATTAAAAATTGTTTTTTATTATGAGCACTATCACGTGTTTAAGTATCGTACACTAATTGTCAGTCATCCTATATAATTTGTGGCCCTTACCCCCACAGAAAGCAGTTATTTTTTTGTTTTGACCGCCACCACTTTTGTGCATTTAAACTTAGGGGTGAAAATCTATTAACGTTAAAAAGGGAGTAAAGACAACAATTAAGAATAATAGATCAACAATTTGCCTGCAGCGGTCTTTGTTAGGGCCAGGCCACACGGTGCGGTGCGGCTCCGGCGCGGCGCCTGAGCGACGAATCGGCGGGCCGTACGAGCGGGGTGGCGTCACTCGTGTGCCCGTCGATTCGTCACTTAGGCGCCGCGCCGGAGCGGCACCGCACCGTGTGGCCTGGGGGACAAGTCTGCTATTACAATAGTGTCAGAATGGTCCATCATTGATGTCATAATTGTCGATTTTGACAAGTTTGGTAATCTACAAATATAATGGCGTCATTATGACTTTCCAATGGTCAACCACTGACATGCCATTGAAAGAAATGGCATTAGAATGGTAATCTCGTACATAATGACACATGAATATCTGTCGTATGCGGTAACCTGTAAAAATTTTGACAGTTCCTTTGATCAAGTGACCTACCATTGCGACGTCATTACGCAATTAGTGCTTTTAGTAAACTCGATATTGTCATTCTACCATAAATTCTATTACAAGACCATTGACGGATCAATGATCGATCATTATGAATTACCAGATTACAAACTTTTAGCAAAATGACAATGAGATCGTGTTGGATTGACGAATTTATAAAAATAGCAGACTTGGGGCCCTGGCCCTTATATGAAAGTGTTTACGTACGGCTCAGCCATTTGTGAAAAAGCTATCTGCAATGTTTTTTTTTTAATACTTTTTCAGATCCATTGGAGAGTCGTGAAAGGGTTCTTTCAATAGACACCAGCAAACCAGGCTCCTTTGTCTTAAAGTACCACATAAGCTGAGTTGAAGATGAAGGTACGTTTCTGAGTAATACTATTTTTACAACAGTTTTTTTTTTATTCTACTCTCATTTTTTTTTTCACATCTATTACACAAGTACACAACGCCGTCTAGTCCCAAGCTAAGCAGAGCTTGTGTTATGGGTACTAGACAACTGATAAACATTCTTAAGGACGAGTATACACCGTTAAATTTTAATCGTTTTAATCCCGTAGAGGGTCGATCCGGTACATGAAACACTACAGATTTGTAAAGATAAAATTAAAAAAATAAAGTACCTTTTTCTCAAAACTCGTATTAATTTACGAAATTAATTTATTTAAGAAAACGTCAGCTGAGCGAGTTCTCTCAGGTTCAATGACCTGTAGTCATCGGTCATTAATTACCAGTCACTAATTGTTGTAGTTTGTACGCAACGCCGACTGTTACCTACAGGTCATTGTACTACTTGTACACGATATTATACTCATGATTACAAACAACTTTATCAAAGAAGCTTTTTTGTTAATCTTTAGTTTTATCTATCTCTATAAAGTGACTTTTCAGCTGTTAGCTACGTAACGCCCTTGTCTCATGTACCTTACCTACAATAGTGATTAGCCGCATGCAAACCCATCGGTGTATGTAATCGGTGTAGGAAGTAGGTACCTACATGTTCCGGTTAAATAATATTAGTTGATCAAGACTGGCTTTTCCCGTACCAGAGGACCGACCATGCTGGGAGAGAAGCGCGAAACTTTGCGGTATCGATGGGCCTGTCCCAGCTGGTGAAACAAGCGACTAGGGTGCCTGATGTAGCTGGTCATACTGCCAACTGTCTGGACCTTCTGCTGACCACCGACCCAGACAGATGTATCGTAACAGTTTCTTCACCACTTGGAACTTCAGATCACTGTCTGGTGAAGTCTGTATCGTCCTTCTCCCCACCTGACCGCGACTCACGTGGCGAACGGCGAATGTGGCGATACAGGTCGGCAGATTGGAACGAGATGCGGCACTTCTTTGCGTCTTATCCTTGGCAGCAGGTCTGCTTCTCTTCTGAAAATCCGTCGAGCTGTGCGGATGCTGTAACAGATGTGATACGTCAAGCTATGGAGTATTTCATTCCTTATAGTGACGTACCCATCGGAAGCTCAGCTCACCCATGGTTCAACGCTGATTGCGTTCAAGCTGAAGGGCGTAAGCATTCGGCGTTTCTAGCCTGGGTTGACGCTCGTGACCGCAAATCTCCGGATCTGAGCTCAATGAAGAGAGCCTTTAACCGTGCTGCCAAGTCCTACAAAAAGGCACTAAAGAAGGCTCGCTTTGACCGCATTGCCCATATTGGCACAAAGCTTTCTGCACAGCCATCCGGTAGCAAAGCATTCTGGTCCCTTGCCAAATCGGTCGAAGCGAACTTCTGTCGGCCCACATTGCCTCCGCTGGTTAAACCTGACGGAACACTGGCTCATACGGCGAGAGAGAAAGCAGGTCTCTTTGCATCTCTTTTCGCCCATAATTCTCGTCTAGATACTGGCAGTGCTACTCCACCGACTCTACCTCATTGTGACACTTCGATGCCCGAGGTTCGCATAAAGAACAAAGAAGTTCTGAGAGCACTGTGTCGTCTAGACGTGAATAAAGCTAGTGGACCCGATGGTATACCAGCGATTGTTCTCAAGGCTTGTGCGCCCGAGTTGTCTCCTGTATTGACACGCTTGTATCGCCTCTCGTTTAGGACTGGAATAGTGCCCAAGTCCTGGAAGCTTGCCAACGTGCAACCCGTGCCCAAAAAGGGCAGTCGTGCCTGCCAACTATCGGCCGATTTCGGTAACCTCCATACTCTGTAAGATTATGGAGCGTGTATTGAACTCGCGCCTCATGGCATACCTAGAAGGTAACGATCTCCTCAGTGACCGACAGTACGGGTTTCGCCGAAATCGATCTACTGGGGACCTTCTAGTGTATGCCACCCACTTGTGGGGCGAGGCCCTCGAGAAGAACGGGGAAGCAAATTGCTGTCTCTTTAGACGTCTCGAAGGCCTTCGACAGGGTATGGCATGCTAGCCTCTTGAGTAAGCTTCCAGCATACGGCATCTCCCCTGGTCTGATTAACTGGGTAAAAGACTTCCTGAGAGAACGGTCTCTTCGAGTTGTTGTCGATGGATGCTCATCAGAGCCCATGACGACTAATGCCGGAGTTCCTCAGGGGTCAGTTCTCTCTGCAACTCTTTTTCTGCTGCATATTAATGATCTGCTGATGCCCGGTATCTATGGGTATGCAGATGATAGCACAGTTGTGGAGAGATACCTGCCAGGTGGTCGGGCTAGTAAAGAGCAAATCCGGTCTGAACGCGAGGCTATGGTAGAGCGTACGAATATCTCACTTCAGGCAGTCTCCAAGTGGGGCAAAACCAATCTGGTGGGATTCAACGCCGCCAAAACACAGGCGTGTCTGTTCACCGCCAAAAGGAGCCCGTTCACCTCGGCTCCTACTTTTCAGAATGTATCATTGGATTGTACCGACCGCCTTCAACTCTTGGGTATTGAAATTTCCTCCGACCTCAATTTTGGGCGGTTCATTGAGTCCAAAGCCAAAGTAGCTGCTAGGAAACTAGGCGTTCTTGCAAAAGTCCGGCGGTACTTCACACCGGGACAGCTTTTAGTGTTATACAAAGCACAGGTCCGATCGTGAGTGGAGTACTGCAGCCACATATGGGCTGGTGCTGCAAAGTGCCACCTGGCAGCTTTGGACTCGATGGAAAGGCGTGCGAAGAGGCTGATTGGTGATCCAGATTTAGTCAAGTCCAATCTTCAAAGCCTTGAGCACAGGCGTAGGGTAGCCAGTCTTTCGGTTTTTTACAGATTGCATTTTGGAGAGTGTGCGCAGGAATTGCATGACTTGATTCCGCCATCTCAATTCTACCATCGGACAAGCCGACGCACGGCAGGTATCCACCCTTACGTTGTTGAAACACCTACAGTCCGGACTAAGCGTTTCGCCTCGTCATTTATACCGCGTACATCAAAGGACTGGAACAGTTTGCCTGCTGCGGTCTTCCCGTCTGATTATAATTTGGGTGTCTTCAAGGCTAGAGTGAATAGGCTCTTAATAAACTAGTGCGCCTCACCATCAACGATTGCATCACTGCTTACCATCAGGCGGGATCGAAGTCAAGTACTAGTTTATAACAGATAAAAAAAAATAAAAAAAAAAGTTGAATAATGAGTATAAAAAAATTTCCTTTGGGAAAGTTGTACGTAATCATAAGTACAATCACGTGTCTAATTATCGGTCACTAATTACCAGTCACCCTATATTTCGATTGCATCATTGCTTACTATCAGGTGTGATCGCAGTCAAGCACTAGTTTATATCAATTAAAAAATTCCTAAATATATTTTTCTTATATTTTCAGTTTCATCTTCCACTCGCCTCCAAAACTTCCAGCAGCTCAATTCGAAGACAGAAATGTACATATATCCAGTATGTAACACCAACCCCGATGGGGTGTAAGTGGGTCTACCTCCACCTGCAGATCCAAAGTCAACCTCACCTGCCCGCGGTGCACCCTGCTGAAGATACCAACGAGGCCCTGGCGAACCCTTAGGTCTTGAAGGCAACTAAAGACCTTTTTTTAGAGGTTAGGTTAAGCATTTGTCTCTAAATATACAATTTTTTCTATTAGGTAGGGGAGTTCCATTAGGTATATGTATTTGCATAAAATATAATCATAGTAATAAGAAAATTAGGTTAAGTATTTTCTTTGTTTTATTTTTGAAAACCTAATACTTCCCTTTCATACTACCGGAGTCATACCACAAGCTAGCTCTAAACGCGTCCACTTGACGACCTAAACTGAAATGTTAAAGTAATGGAGCTATGTAGGGTGTATCGCTCTATATCCCTTTCTGGCTCGCACAACTGTCATTTCAATACGTCATGGTATGGCCCCAGCCCCCTTAGCCAACCATAGGAGCCCAGCAGGGTCGCAGCCTACTCCCATGGGTGATGCAAAATATATCCCCGGAGCCCTGCAAAGGAGAAACAAGAGTAGGTTTTTAGTCCGTAAAAGTCTGACACTATCTACCGCTCAGCCCAAGAGCAGGGAATGTCATCAGATAATTTTCTCAGAGCGTTAGAAACGTGTGGCTTTTGTTCTGACCAGGGGCACTGAATACCCGAGGGGGTTTATAAAACACCATTTCGCTAAGTTGTGTTTGCAGCAGTCTACCTGGATGTACACCCACTCACGTCCAAGTGGTAGATGTTGCTTAGGTTTCAAGAATTCAAATGGTGACTCTAAGTACTAATCGTAAGTTGGAGCCGTGCCATACCCATGAGAAGCAGTCACATTCTTCTCCGGGGCGAAACGTGAAAGAGAGGCTATCCTCACAGCCTTGCCATCGCAGGAGACGCCCGAGGCGTCGGGAGTCACATGGCTATTCCCAATCACCGTGGGTACGGGCTTAAGGACGGCGAGCAACGGGTAATTTGCTGTCTGGTAAAGAAAAGCCCGTACCTGACGGGCTGACAGTGGGTTGTTTTTAAAAAAATGTCAGCATATTTGATGTGGCTCGCTCGGGTCAGGGCAAGCAGGACTACAGGATTGTTCGAAAGAGACAACAAGGTCTTGAAACGCAAAGGTGCAATCGTCAATTCGATTCTTCAAAGTCTTGAGCATCGCCGAAGAGTTGCTATTACTATGTTTGAATTTCGGTGAGTACGCATCAGAATTGCACAGCCGAATTTTGACGAGCCCGTTCAACCATAGGACCAACAGGGGCCTAAGTCTGCTATTACAATAGTGTCAAAATGGTCTATCATTGATTTCATAATTGTTGATTTTGAGTAAGTTTGGTAATCTCGTAATATAATAGCGTCATTATGACTTTCCAATGATCAACCACTGACACTCCATTGAAAGAAGTGGGATAGTCTGGTAATCTCGTACATATTTACAAATGAATGTCTTACGTATGCGGTAATCTGCAAAATTTTTGACAGTTCCTTTGATCAGTGACCTACCATTAGAACGTCATTGTGCAGTCATAGCTTTTAATAAGCTCGATTTTGTCATTTTACCACAACTGTATTACGAGACCATTGACTAATCAATGATCGATCATTATGAATTAGCAGATCAGGAACTTTTACCAAAATGGCAATGGGATCGTAATGGAATGACGAATTTATAAAAATAGCCGACTTGGGCCCCAGGTGTACGGCGATGCGCCATGGTGGACATCCCACCTTTACGCACAAAACGTTTTGGAAAATATTCATCGTGCGAACAGCTAAGAAGTGGAATTTCCTGCTGGAGTCTGTGTTTTCTGAAAGCTATAAACCTATGGATCAAGTCAAGAGTGAAAAAGTGATTTCTAGGCAAGCACGCTCTGTCGCTTTCCATCAGGTTAGATAGTGGTCAAGGGCGAGCATATCAATAGTAAAAAAAAGAGTTGCTGATGGAAAGGGGCTCCTTTTTAACCGACTCTCAAAAGGAGGAGTTTCTATGTTCGGCTGAACGTATGTTTTTTTAAGTATGTTGACCGATATCTCCGTCAATTGTGGACCGAATTTGAAATTTATTTTGTTGATTGAAAGGTTATACTTCCAAGTTGGTCCCATTGAAATATTGTTATGATCTAATCATGTACTTCGAAGATATGGCACAGAACTCCTCATAGGATCACAGCAGAACTATCGTAATAAGTAAAATTGCTTTGTTTATACGTGTAGTCGATGACTGGCTGAAGAAAAAGGAGGAGGGGGGAAGCCAGAAGGTAAATAAATGTAATCTAACTGTGTTTGGGATTACTAGAATCGTTATGAAATGCTCTCTGGCTATAAGGTAAAAAAAAAAAAAAATTAAAGACTTGCCAACCGCAATACATAGATGTCGTAAGCAAAGGGCCGGGAAAGGAGAGCTTTTGTTTTGTTATGGGATCTTAGAAGTTTTTTACCATAATTATGTTTTTAGTAAGTATTCGTATTATGTCAAGAGAGGAGAAAAAAAGAAAACATGTTTATTTTTTTGCTTACAAGGAGATTTTTAGGGTTCCGTACCCAAGTCGATAAAAACGGAACCCTGATAGGATGAATGTATTATCCGTCTGTCTGTCTATCAGTCCGTTTGCAACCTAAGTAGCAATAAAAAAATTGAACTTCGAAGTCAAAGCAATCTAAAGATAAAGCTGTTTATAAATCATTAAAAAATCATTGTTTTTTACAATTCGGAAAAAAACTTCGAGAGTCGATTTGGGAATTGAGCGATTTACATAGGTAGGTAAGTTTGTACGAAACCCTCGGTAAGCGGGTCCAACGCGCACTTTCTGACTGTTCTAATATGGGACAAAACAAAAAAAAAAAACAAAAACAAGTATAGCTTGAAAAACCGAACGTCGAGTGCGAATGCATATTTTTAGAAAAACACTGGTTTAGAAAAGCCGTCAGACTTTATTTTGCATAATTTACCTACGTACTAAAATAAATTAAATGAATTTTCTCTCGTCCTTAAATAAAAATGGATAAGTTAAAAATTATATTCAATGACATCTGCACCAAACTGCATTACAAATGAGTGCATCTTCCTCTATAATTAGTGGTTTCCATCACCAACAGATGGCGTTGAAACCAAAAAATAATGCCATCGCTTAAAGATAGATGGCGTTAACTACAACAAAAAGAAACTAGCAAACTATGATAAAATATATAATAAACTGCATACATGATATATAACTTTGAAATATTGATCGCGGCTCAGACCTGCGCACTGCAGCTAGTTGGTCTAGACTAGACTTGCTTTGTGCAATGCCGCAGTGCGTCAATAGCCGTCTGCCGTGCTTGACGGGTTGGACTTGTTGAGATTTCATCAGTGTCAAAAGCTCCAGAAGTCCTGAAGGTCTACCAGCTTTTCAAGATGAAGGTTAGTGGCAGAGCTATTACTATTTTTCATTTTATTTTTCTTTATTTTCTTCGCCTCTCTTGGACAGACTATGATTTGAGACCATACCGGCTCGTCATCAGTATTTTTTTTTGCGATAAATCAGAATTTCTAAGTCGAGACTTAGATGCCTAGAACTGCTTCGAGGTGGCTTAAGAAAAGCTCAACCTCGAAGAAGCTGGCGCAGGCCTTTGCTCAGCAGTGGGACAGTATAGACTGCTAAAAAAACATGTCAGAATGCGGGTGCAATACTTTCTAATGTTTTTGTAGTACTTGCCAGCGAATGTATCAAGTCAGCCATTTTCAAAAGCTTTGCTGAGGTAATCAATGCTATAATAATTTATTTTCAACTCTATTTTTTTTGCTACGGTCGGAACTCATTGTGCGCGAGTCCGACTCGCACTTTTCTGTTTTTTTTTTATTAAGTTTTTTTTTTTTCATTATTTATCTACATTGTGCTCACCTAATAGAAGCGACAAGAAATATGTAACCAACAATATGTGTCACTCATAATTATGATTTAAAATGAGTAACCAAGGAATTTCTTGCACGTTCTTCTCCTCCGCTTTGGAACGTTCAATTTAGCTTCACTTTTTATTTGACTGACCGACATTTTGACAACTCAAGAGTGGTCTGTTTGATTTAAACGATTGCTGAGGTGAGGGGAGGTGAGTGGGGGGGAGGTGGTTGGTAGGCGTGGGCGGACTACAGCGTAGGCGTGGTTCTACGATCAATAATGTGTCGCGTCCTGTTTTAACCCTATTGGTTTAAAGATACGAGTTTCGATGGTACGGGTGTAAGCCAATGATATTTCTTTATCTATTGATAAGTATCGTGCATATAAACATTGTAATAATTGCATTACATTATTTTTAGGATTCCGTACCTCAAAAGTAAAAAAACAGAACCTTTATAGGATTGCTTTGTTTTCCGTCCGTCTGTCTGTCTGACTGTCTGTCAAGACCCTTTATCTTGAGAATGCGTGGAGTTATCGAGTTGAAATTAAAACCATATACTCAGTTCTACGGTCCCTTTAAGCTGTGAAAAAATCAAACTTCTAAGTTAACGATTAAAAAAGATGCGGCCATTTTTGTCGCAAAAAACGTATATTTCGATACTCTCAAAGATCGAAATTTCGACCCAGAATCCTGAAATTTGGCACAAAGCAAGGTCTTATAGCACAGCCATAGGAAAAAATCTGAAAATTTGTTATCAAAAACGTCACAAAAAAAAATTGCAATTCGGAAAAATCTTAGAGACTTCATTCGGGAATTGTAGTTTGCACAGAACACTCAGTGCGCGATTCCGACTCGCACTTGCCCAGTTTTTTTTTCTATATTATCTTGCTACGTTTTTTATCTAGTATCTCAATTACTTCTGTAACTGCAACTTTCCACAATATGGGAGTATTATATATATATAGTGTAAAGTTTTGTGTGTTTTCGATCACTAAAACCGATCAAAGTCTTATATTGTTCGTTCGTACGCAGCCACCTCGAATATGCATCTCAGGTCTGGAACCCTCAATATGAGATATATAAGTCTCGTATTGAGGGCATCCAGAAAAAATTCCTAAAATTTCTTGATTTTAGAGCAAAACAAGTATCTGATAACTACACTCACCGATGCAAGAGATACCATTTTCTACCGCTTGTCCAGAGACGTGATATTAATGATGTGTGCTACTTGATTAATATTGCAAATGGTTCAATTGACTGTCCTGAGCTTGTCTCGAAATTTTCAATACGCACTAATCTGATGGGACTGCGACAGCGACCACTTCTGCATGTACCTAGTGCAAACACTAATTATAGGCGTAATGCATTTTTTCTGAGAGCCAGTCGTAGTTTTAATAAGATATCATGTGAACCCGGCATTGACCTCTTTTGCACGAAAGCGGGCACAGTTAGGAAAAACTTAGCAAAATCATTTTTTGAATAACTAATACCTATTTGCACGTAAAACATAATATTATTGTATGTTAAAATTATTGAGAGTTAACTAACTCTGTGTCAACCTTGTGGGACCAACATTGGATTTATTTATTTTTCCTTTTTTCGTCTTTATTACTACCTACATGTGGAAGCTTGTAATTAGCAATTTAATTACCTACTATTGTCACTATGTTGTTATTAGTCTGTAAGCTTTCCTAAAATGTGAAAAAATAAAAATAAATAAAAAATAAATAAAATAAAGAGCTAACTCGCCACTCGTTCGTGCGCTTTCTGTGCTTAATGCTCTTCTGACTCTAACACCAGAGTGTGACTTGTTGCTGGGGAATGGATAGATGTGTGTCGTGAATGTCTGAGGTTTTGTGAGAGGATGGATGGAAAATAAGTAAACGTTGTCTTACTTGGTTTTGTGGGATATTTCATTTTATACTTGCTTTTGCCCGCGGCTTCACCCGCATAGCATCAGGCACTTAAGGAATCGGGATAATAGGTAGCCTATGTTCTTTTCCATGTCAAAGGCTATATGCCTGCCAAATTTTATCCAAATCCAAACATCCACACTTTCACATTTATAATATTAGTTTGTTTTATTTTATTTTTTTTTACTTTCTTCTTTTTTTTCTTGTTTCTGTACAACGCCTTAGTTTAGACTGTACTGTTGTTTATGTAAATTGTAAATAAATAAATTATATTTGATGGCTTGTAAATAGCTCATTGTGATCTATCTTAGCGTTTATCTTGTATTGTTAGCTGGAAGCCACCCAAACAAAATAAAATAATTTAATAACAAGGTACATTATTTCGACGGGTCCCAAGAGTAAAATGTTACGGAAAATAAAACCAAATATATTTTTCAATACACTTTTTTTTTCTTTATTAATGATAGGCTTGCGTTTGACCACCATCTCACCTGATGGTAAGCGATGATGTGGTCGACGATGAAGCACGCTTGCCTAGAAGAAACCTATTCACTCTCGACTTAAAGACTCCAAAGTTGTAGCTATCAGGAAACACAGATTCCGATAGGGAATTCCACCCCTTGACTGTACGCACAATAAATGTGTTCACTGTCCGTACACTTGCTCAGAAAGTGACTCTTATTGCACTGCACTTAGGTACATAATGGCCTTTGTTACTAAACTATGACATTTTGATTACTATTACGCACTAGTGCTATAATGTAGTTCGAACCGTATTGTTCAACCTCTCCCCCGCCATATTTTTATGACATTGACCGTATCAGGATGGGCGCGCGTCATCCCAAACGAGTCGCCGGTCAACCCCCGTTTATTCATTTCAGTGAGTGTATTGAAAGGTAAATAAAAAAAAATATATGGGCGCGCTTAAGAAAACAGATTTTTACCGCCACAAAAGTTTACTAGTTTTACAGTTATTTTCTTCACAAGTGTATTAAAAAACGTTTTAGATTTATGTGAGTAAGTTACTATCGTTCTTGGCTCTCTTAAGACCCTCACCACGGCCCGGGTCTAAATACCGCCTCGACGGTAATCACTAACATTACACACTTATATCATAATGTACTATTACATAATCGTATTATATTTACCATGTACCGGTGGCGTAATGCCGTACCTACGTCTAGTGGTCCGATGATGGAACGGACTTGATGGAATTAAATTGTGCAATCTATAAAATTAATGTTTCATTTTTTCCAGGGAGGAGTACGAGTTCAGTTGACTTGGTACAATCAACGTCATGCTATAGCACATCGAACTGCAAATGGAGGTAAGTGTTTTATCAGTTCTACTCCATCATTATTGAGGAGTGACAGGCGGTCGTTTCCTTCTGCGATACAGTAATGCTAGCAAAGGAGGAGGCCGACCGTATCAGGCAACGGCGGCACTCACAGCGCCCCAGCCGCCGCCGGGATTCCGATCCCGATTTCCGGCCACCACAGACGCGGGCTTGCGGACGGCGATCATTGGGTAGCTCGCTGTCCGACCGTCCGGTAACTGCCCGGACCGAGCCCAAGTCGTCAACGGCGCGCACTGTTCCCGCGCGCCTCAAGGAGCTGTCAGTAACAGCAGGGCCCGAGTTGGGTCGAAGCCTACTGGGGCCAGGGTTAGTTCGAAAGTAGCTCAGCCCCGGGACGAAAGGCAACGAAGGAATAGGAGTGGGTTTTTAGTCAGTAAAAGTCTGACACTATCTTCCACTCCGCCCAAGAGCGGGGGATGTCATTAGATGATTTTCCTACCGCGAAAAAAAAAGAAAAGTGGTACACAGGCGGACTTAATGCAACAAGGCATTCTCTACCAGTCAATCTTTGGGTTAAAAAGACAACACTGTGGTAGGTTTGCACAATAAACAAATAACAGATACTTCAAATGGAATATATATACAACCCTACTTTTTAATTAGTACACAAAAAATGGGGCTGTATCTGTACCCGTTACTGATCATATTTTTGTATTCAAAAGTAGAAAAAAACGAAATCCTAAAATTGACCATCAAAAGGTAAATTCATTATAGATTGAATCATACGTAACAATTGCTAGAAGAAAAACTGCGGGCAGTGTTTTTCCATTTTAATCGTCATTTATTCATTCATAATTATAATCTGCGCGCCTGCACAATATTTCCATAAATTGAGAGACATTTTGGGATAAACATAAACACTAATAACTTTGCTGTTTATGAATATTATTTATTAAGACTTTACTTATATAATAACAAGGGCTTTTCTAATAAGCCCTTTAAGTATTTGTACTAATTAAAAATTAGTGGTGTATATATAAAAGTTACATTACGTATGCTAAAAATAAACTAATAAATACTATGAAAAATAACAAATCATTAAGAAAACTTAATAACAATTCTGACGAAGACCGAACTACGGATATTATTATCATCATCATTTCAGCCGGAAGACATCCTCTGTTGGAAATAGGTTTCCCTCAAGTGCAGCCACAAGGAGCATGCGAGGTCCCGCTGGCACCCAGTCTGATACGATACATGTAATAATTTTGTTTGTGGCAAGGCAATGGGGGCAAGCTCACGCACTTGTCTGGAGTAGTGCGAAAATCAGAAATCAGCGTGCCTGAAAGCGGTAGGGAAATCTGTTCCCTCACGCGTGCGGCCGCCTCCTTGGCTAGCAATACTGCTTCGCAGAAGGAGGCGACCGCTTATCCTTCCTTTTCGCTCCGGACTATGGGCTGTACCAGGGCCTAGTACAAAAGGTCGTTACGGCCAATCGCCCTCACCAGGGCACGGCGGTGGTCTGCTCAAAAGGGGCACACCTCCATCGTAAGAGGTAGGTTTTTTTTTTTTATGGTTGGAAAAAATCATGCATTGACTTCCCCCGTTCTTGGGCGGAGCGGGAGATAGTGTCAGACTCTTACTGACTTAAAGACCCACCCCGTTCCTTCTAGCCTTCATACCGGGACTCGAGCGCCCTTCCGGATAACCCTGGCCCCAGTAGGCTTCGACCCGGCTGGGTCACTGCTGATGCTGACAACTCCTTGAGGTGCGAGGGAACAGTGCGTGCCGTCAACGACTTGGGCTTGGTCCAAGCGGTAGGGATGACAGCTGCTTTTCGAATAAGTATACTGAAAAATTATTTTTTTCTTTCCAGGTCCTGGGGAGACATTATCATCATCTCCACCCGTGGTGAACCCTGCGGACATCATCCAATCAGTGACGATGCTTGGCTAGAACCTGTTCACAAATGCCGACGAGAAGAAGCAGCTTTTTATTGGTTTACTAAGTTTGAAATGTTTTTAAATTCAAGTTCATAATCATCAGAACTTAGACTAGAAGCTCGTTTTTTTTTAATTGGCAAGTCATTAAACAATTATTCCTACTTGTAATAAACTAGTGCTCTTCACCATCAACGATTGTATCACTGCTTACCATCAGGTGGGATCGCAAGCAAGCACTAGTTTATATTATTTAAAAATGCAGAGTAAGAGACTGAGTCAGACTTTAACTGACTAAAACTCACTCGTAACCCTTCAGTTACCCTTTGCATTCCAAGTTCCAGCTTTAACAGCTTACGTCAGATCGGTCCGACGAGTATTTTCGTGTTCTATACGCCAGGGTCGTGTTCTCGCGACTGGGTACTCCATCTCGTTTAGCTCTTCAACCACCGTAGGTGACAGAAGAGCTGACGAGATGGAGTATTTGGTCGTGGATGTGCGACTATGGTGGAATAAATAGAGAGTGTGTGTGTGTCTCGCTAGAGTGAATAGGCTCTTAATAAACTAGTGCGCCTCACTATCAAAGGTTGCATCGCTACTTACCATCAGGTGGGATCGCAGTCAAGCACTAGTTTATCTAAATTAAAAAAAAAATGCGAGTGTGTTTGTCGCATATATCCGACGGAGGCGGTTCAAAGGTTGAACATTCTCCTTGTGTTTTTTTCTTTCCACGAGTTACCGTTAGCTTGGAAAGCAATGGTTAATTGAAGGAACACGTGTGAGATTTAGACATTTGACACTCCCTCTCAATCCACCCAGAATAGAAGAAGATATTTGATAATATCCCAATTCAAAAAAAAAAAATTTTTACCCCGTCCGAGTAAAAATTATTCTTATTTTTTTTTTTTTCTTTATAAAAAAGGCGGTATTACCTACCGATTATAATTTAGTCATCTTCAAGGCTAGAGACTTATTCTAGACTCTTAATAAACTAGTGCGCTTCACCATCATCGATTGCATCACTGCTTACCATCAGATGGGATCGCAGTCAAGCATTAGTTACTCAAAAATTAGTTTGGCATTAGATCTCAATACGCAACCACGTTCAGGGGACATTCCAGTCTCATGTCTAGTCTGGCAAACCAGACCCGCTCCACAAAAAGTTCCGTGGAGCTTGATTGGTAGGAGAGTTCTTTATGTGATAGAACTCGACCGGGGGAGTTACTACCACCATTCCTATTTCTACTAGCAGTCCAACTAGTTTGAAGGGTATGGTTGCCGGTGTAGTTACGGGCACATCAGACGTTACATCTTCGTCTTTCCGGTAAGGCATCAACGAAGCGTTTGGTTTTGCTGGTGTCTCCAGGCAGCAGTAATACACTTACCATCAGGTGGATCGCTAACTAGAATGCCATCAATAAAAATAATTTGTAAGGTTAACATAATATTTTTTTATCTTTTGTTGAAAATAAGTATTTTATGATTAAATAAAACGCAATATTTAGTACATTTAGCATAGGTTAGTATTAAAAATTAGGTTAAGTTATTAGTCGTTTCATTTATAAAAAACCCCTACCAGGGCCCCAAGTCTACTATTTTTATAAATTCGTCATTCCAACACGATCCCATTGTTATTTTGCTAAAACTTCGTAATCTGATAGTTCATAATGATCTATCATTGATCGACCAATGATCTCGTAATAGAGTTGTAGTAGAATGACAATATCGAGCTTATTAAAAAAAATAACTACACAATGACGTTCTAATGGCAGGTTATAGTGATCAAAGGAACTGTCAAAATTTTGGCAGAATGCCGCATACGTCAGACATTCATTTGTCAATGTGTACGAGTTTACCATTATAAGCCACTTCCTTTAATGGAGTGTCAGCGGTTGACCATTGGAAAGTCATAATGACGCCATTATATTAGTAGATTACCAGACTTGTCAAAATCCACAATTTTGTAATCAATGATAGGCCAGTATGACACTATTGTAATAGCAGACTTGAGGCCCAGAACACCTTAAGACCGGCGAAGCATGAAGTATTTGCTGACATGGCAGGGTGTACCACCGGTGGCCCGGTGCCCTTATCCTAAATTACTCGGGGTCGGCGAAACACGTTTTTTTTTCTCCCACTCTGTCCTGTCACCCGTCAAACTACAACTTCACACAATCCATCCATTTTTTCTTCGGACTTTCTCTCCTTCTCCATTTATACTATACTCAGAATCTACATGTATACTCAGAACTCTTTCAGTAATATGCGCTTCATCCCTCCTCTTCAAATGAAGATAAAGTACTGACTCTGAATTAAGTACTGTCCTTTTAACGACCAAACTGGAGTTGTCGACGGGGCTTGGTGTTCGACGCGCACCTTAAAAAGAGGTCAGCAAACTGGTAGAGACCTAGCAGGACCGATGCCCGCTAGGACCACAGGGAACATCTGGCAAAGAATCCGTGGTCCTAGAACGCAAAGGGTAACCCAGGTGTGCTTTTAGTCAGTAATAGTCTGACACGCCCGCTCCACTATTAAGCGTGAGAAGTCATTGGTTTTTAGTTTTAGTGTAAGCGAAACCTAAAACATGTATCTAGTATTTCTATGTAAAGAATCTATGTACAAAATTTCATAACTTTAGCAAAAATACATAGTCACCGAGCCATCCAGGTGAGTGAGGGGTTGTTTTGCATTAGCACCCAGCTGTTTGCTCGCGCTTAATGCCCTCTATGACCTGTCGTGACCTGTGTTGTACAGTTACCAACACGGATGTTGAACGCTCGGCGTCAGATTGGGGATCGCTTTGCGCATTCCATACATTGGCGAGCCAATCGTCTTCATTTTAATATACTATGTCTACTAAATAAATACTAAATTCTCGCCGTTTTGAGAGAAAATATGGTACTTACTGTTCCCACCTAGTAAAATTGACAAGTTTCCATAGTGCAGCGCAGGAGGTGGATATTATTTCGAGAAGTAAACAAAAATCAATATTGAAAAATTGTATTTAATAGAAAACAAGTGCGAGTCGGACAGCGAAATTCTCTTACTTCTTCTTCTTCTCTTCTTCTAGATCTTACCCATAGGGCTATATTTCACCGGGCCTCCATGGTGGTGCGACCAGTTACGCCACCATGGTGTCACGTTGAAATATAACCCTAAGCTACAAAACCTAGACACTATACAGACACTACCAGAGTCGCCACTCGTAAGAGCTGGTCGCGCCACCAAATCGGTTGCGCAACCAAACGGACACGAGGTGAGTAACTCTCTATAGAGCTGTATACATTTTGTTGGTAGCGGCGACTGGTCGCGCCACCATGTTGTCCCGGAGAAATATAGCCCTAAGCTACAAAACCTAGACACTATACAGACATCAGAGTCGCCACTCGTCCGAGCTGATCACGCCACCAAATCGGTTGCGCAACCAAACGGACACAAAGTGAGTAACTCTCTATAGAGCTGTATACATTTTGTTGCTAGCGGCGACTGGTCGCGCCATCACGGTGTCTCGGTGAACTATAGCCCACAGTCTGGTGGAACATCGCATCTTGTAACCATGGGGTTATTGGGTCAACTTAAGTAGGCGCCAGATAACTGTAGATAAACGGTCATTGACCCTCCGACATTTGTTGACATTCTTAAGGCCCAAGCGCCTGAAAAGTGCCATAAAATAGTGACTTTCTGAAGCCTACTCCTCGGTAACGGCCAGGTTAATAGGTTTGTATGTTTAATCGTGATAATGACAGACACAATTGAAAGACAATAGGTGCGCGAACGCCGGCGTTCGCTTGGGGTTTAATGAATTAAAGATTCATGAACAACATTATCAACATTTGATTTTTTCGTGCTACTTTTGTCTAAAATAAAATATTTAGCAATTTCGCAAGTTTTCCCTTTCCTTCAAAACGGCTTGGATCTTTAGAATCATTTTTATACATAAAAATTGGTAGTTAAATATTCTTCAAAGTTAACATAGCATAATATGTAAATCACTCAATATTTCGTAAAGAAAACGGATTTAAAGATCAGCCGCGCACTTTCCGGGCGCTGCTGGCCGTAAATTAATGCACAGATTTGCGTACTGCCACCTAGGCGGGTGCGAGAGTTGCGTCCACGTAATTTCGGCCAGATGGTTCAAGGGACTGCCAACAAGCCTTAATTTCAAAAACAAAAATAAAGACGTACAGCTGTCTTGAATCGACATGTATCGTGATCCTTTTTCATGATCTAGTAATGAAATGCAATTTATTGTTTGTTTTTTTTTTGTTAAAAAAAGGTCAATGACCGTTATTTCACGGTTATCTGACGCCCTGTATAGTGTTTATCTTGACGGTACCGTTTGATCTGCGTTACGTGTCGCGGGTACCGCCTAGGGAAACTAAAATTTAAGGGGATGCATCTCGACATACATTTTCACTGTTTTTCATACAACCGCTCTTACGCGATTATGACGTTACTTGTTTTTGCCCGCGGCTTCACCCGCGTGGCATTAGGTACTTAAGGAATCGGGGTAAAAGGTAGCCTATGTTCTTTTCCATGTCAAAGGCTATATGAATGCCAAATTTGATCTAAATCCGTTCAGCCATTTTTACGTTATTAAGTAACAAACATCCAAACATTCATTCTTTCACATTTATAATATTAGTTAGGATTACACATTTTCATTAGATATTTTAGAAACAGAGTATCTTGTGGATATTATCTAGGCTTCTATGGAAATCTATTTATATAAATTTGTGTAAAACTAATTCAATGAAGACCGCAGAAAATCTGCTATTTTCCATGAACTTTGACACTTCATAATTTACTCAAAAATTAAAAAAAGTACAACATACAAGCCTAGCAAATTTTGTCATGATTCTAAATATTGACAATTTTTTTCAAAAACTATTTACGTGTTTAAAAAAAACACGTATTTCCTGGAACAAGTTTTATAAAATATTTATTTATTTATTTAACACTTTATGCACATGGGTACAGAGGCGGACTTAATGCCTTAGGCATTCTCTTCAAGTCAACCTTTGGGTGATGCGGAGAAAAAGTAGTGGTAGGTGCAATAAAAGAGTGAGAAAGAGGCAAAAACAAGGATTTACATACTAATAGACCATAGAATAGATATACTAATAAACCATAGAATAAATATATACAACTATACAATATATACTCAAATTAATACACTACATAAATACACTAAAATAGTCAAATAATTGGTCCAAATCGACAATAGAAAAACATTAACGCTGTGATGAAACTACTGCCAGCTTTTTACGAATCAACTCGCGAACTTTGATTTTGAATGTAAATCTGCAAATCACGGAATTACCGAATGCTAACAAAGTTTTCAGGCGTTATAGTCTGTCTAAAAATTTGGGAATTTTGTATAATATTTAATCATTTAATAAATACTTATATTCGATACTTTTCATATGGTTCTTCTGTTAGTAAACAATGATCTCTATCTCTTAATCAACTTTGATTATTGAACCCGTGTTGACTACATCAGATTTCATTAAATCCTAATAATTACCCAAGTCGTTTAACTTATTAGACAGACTCTATCTCTCTTTTTTCGCGTTGCCTTTTCGTCAAACGCGTTGGATTGCGCGAGATAAAGTAACATGCTTTTAAACCATGCTCGATGTTGAGAATAGGCGGGTGGAAAAGCAGCCTCTTAGTGACGCTTAATAAGGTTATCGGTAATCTGGGCAACTGATTGATAGTTAGTGCCTATAAGCGTTTCACCTCTTCGTTTATATCGCAAACATCGAAGGATGTGAATTGTTCCAGCAACTTGCCTGCTGCGGTCTTCTCGTCCGATAATAATTTAGGTGTCTTCAAGGCTAGAGTGAATAGGCTTTTAATGAACTAGTGTGCCTCACCATCAACGATTGCATCACTACTTACCATCAGGTGGGATCGCAGTCATAATCATGATCAGCGTATTTTCAGCCGAAAGACGTCCATTGTTGGACATAGGCCTTACCGGAAGGCGTCGTTCGCCACTCCACCTTTCGTTCCCATCGACCATCTGTTCTGCGTGCAATGTGCCCATTGCCACTTAAGTTCGGCGTCTTTATAGTCTTTTGCATGACGCAGGTCCGCACCGGACATGGCAATTTAAGTTCGAGGGGTTCCTGTTCCGAATTAAAGCGGAAGTGGGAGCCCCGGTATGAAAGCTTGAAGGAACGGGATAGGTTTTTTAGTTAGTAGGAGTCTGACACTATCTCCCGCTCTGTATAAGAGCGCGGGTTGTCATTGGATAATTTACCCCACCAAAAAAAAAAAACACGGTGTAGCACACAGTCGAGGCGTGCCCTGCTTGGGCGGAGCATCGCCGTGCCCTCGTGGGGGCGACCGGCAATGGAGACCTCTTGCGCCGGGCCTTGGTTGAGGAGTGGCAGGCGGTCGCCGACTTCTGCGAAGCAGTAATGCTCGCAAAGGAGAAAGCCGACCGCATCAGGCAACGGCGCTCTCGCCGCTTCTGGGATTCCGTTCCCGATCCCGATTTCCAGCCACCGTAGGGCCGGGCTTGCGGACATTGAGCAATGGGTAGCTCGCTGTCCGCCCGTCCGGTAACTGTCCGGACCAAGTCGTCGACGGCGCGCACTGTTCTCGCGCGCCTCAAGGAGTTGTCAGCAACAGCAGGGACACAGCCGGAACGAAGCCTACTGGCAAGGGTTATGCGAAAGGGAACTCGAGCCCCAGTATGAAGGCTTGAAGGAACGGGGTAGGTTTTTTAGTCAGTAGGAGTCTGACACTATCTCCAGCTTCGCCTAAGAGAGGGTGTTGTCATTGGATAATTTTCCCCACCATAAAAAAAACCTCTTTCTCGAAATTAGAGCTACCCGACTAGACCGTCTTTCCCAGGTAAACGTAGTCGTTAACGTCGTAGTCAAGCACTAGTTTAAATCAATCACAAAACTTTTAAAGAAGGAATATTATAGGCATCGGCTTATAATATTAGTTTCTTAGTCTCTCATCGTCTCGTCTTATTTTCTTGCTTAGTGTCATGGGAACTATTTGTTAAAATACTGAAAAGTTAAAACAAAAGTTCACTGCAGCGCTACATTGGTATTATGTCGTCTAACAGAACTATTAAAACTTGCAGCGAAGACAGCTTTTAGAGGATACTTTTTTCGCAACCAAAATGTCTTAAGCGCCATAAATTTCGTGGCACTTACGCGTTTCGTTCAACAGTGTTATGTAATGTTCAAGGTGTACAGTCGCTCCTGAGTCGATTGAAGTGAGTGTTCAGCACGCCCAATCTAGTGCGCAGTACATTTTATACATCGATGATAATAAGGCTAATTATGCTACCCCTCCCTTGAGTATTGATCGCTATCCTGAGCCTGCGCGAAGCAGCTAGCTTTTCCAGACAGCCTAGACATTCTTTGTGCATTACCGCAGTGCGCCACTAGCCATCTAACGTGTGTGACGAGTTGGTACGTCGACTTGATACCGGGTTAATTGCTTCCGGAGTTCTTCAGGATCCTGTCTCTTTGGACATCAAGTTCAACGTGAGTGATTCTGTGTGTAATTTTTTTTAAGCTATTGCATAGCTTCTATCGCGGGCCTTGAGCGTGGAGACCGAATCCAGAAATTCCGTAACGAAAATAACCTAACACCCCGCACTCATTTGTTTTTTGAGCGTGGTGACCGATAAGAAAACAAATGAGTGAACAATCAATCAAAATTCAATTCAATGTGTGAAAATGTAACTTCAATTAATATCAAAGAAAAAAAAGACAAAGGAAAAAAAAATACTGCATAAATAAAATAAATAAATAATTATAATTGCATAAGTTGATAAAAATGCTATGCAATAGCTTTACCGCGGCAGTCCCCGAGTGCCACACGTCTTTTTTTATTTTTCGTTATTTCTGTGTTTGAAATTTTTAATTGCAATTGCCTTGATTTAAATTTTTGATTTTTTATTATTGTTTTTTTTTTTTAAATGTTTGTGTGTTTTGCTTTCGTATGAGTTCTGTGTGTATTGTTTTTGTATGTTGCGTGTGTGAAAATATATTTCGACAGTAGAAAGGTAAAATCGCTTAACGTCAACTAACTAACGTCACTTAGGTCTAAAATGAGTAATAAACTTATGAATTTAAGTTTATCATCACCCTTTTTACTATACTTACTTAACTTATTTTATGTGACATAAGTAATCTTTCTATTGTCGATTTGATGTTGGGTCATACAACATGTAGCGTTTAACGCTACATTCTTGTAAAAATTCATTCTATCATTTTGAACGATGTGAACTTGGCTACGAATTTTCTATTTGTTTGTTCCGACCACGCGAATTTACGTTGAGATGACGACATTCCCATACGTTTCATCACTTTTCGACAGCGTTAACGATTGCAGAATAACAACTTGGCTAAGCGTGCAGTTCAATTCGTTTTATCGGAAAGATAGCGGGGCAAGGCGTGGTAAAGGGGGGTATGAAAGGTGGGCGTGGGTTTCAAGCATAGGCGTGGTACAGTGGACCGATATAATCGATGCATGATGCGCAGGCAGGGGCGGAGAGCCACTGCGCACCGCATTGCAGATAACAGATATAATATATTATCTGTTATATATGTAGTATCGTTTGGCTTTTGGAAAACTGTTTCTATTTACTTAATGAATGTTGAAATCGAAAATATTGATATTCCATAAGTAATAAATATTGATATTGTATTAATAATAAATATTGACATTTTTGGAATATTTTTTGACATTATTGTAATATTGTTGGATGATTTTTTATTGCATATTGACATTATGTAAAATAGGTAACATTGAACAACATCTCGTTTTTGATTATGTACGCATAAAAATAACGTGGTACATAAAGTTACACATATTAATTTTATTTTATATTTTTGTTTGTTTAATTTTAAATCTTATTTAATGTTGCATAATCTATAACTATGTGAATTTTTAAATTACATACTCATTTAATATACTTAAACACCAGCAACAGTAGTATAGAGTCTGTCTAATAAGTTAAACGACTTGGGTAATTATTAGGATATAATGAAATCTGATGTAGTCAACACGGGTTCAATAATCAAGGTTGATCAAGAGATAGAGATCATTGTTTACTAATAGAAGAACCTTATGAAAAGTACCGAATATAAGTATTTTTAAATGATTAAATATTATACAAAATTCCCAAGCCGGTCGACTTATTAGACCGACTATACCTACGTGATTCCGTTTAATATTATCTTTATGTACCTACCATGTACTCAGAAATTAACGATTCTATTCTATTCTATTCTAATAAATCTGTAGAGGTTTTTATTTCTGCGCGCATCACGTATAATTTACGAAATCAATGTAGGTTTTTTTTATGGTGGGATTAAATCATGCAATGACATCCCCTGCTCTTGGGCGGAGCGGGAGATAGTGTCAGACTCTTACTGACTAAAAGACCACCCCGTTCCTTTTAGCCTTCATACCGGGGCTCGAGCGCCCTTTCGGATAACCCTGGCCCCAGTAGGCTTCGACTCCTTGCTGACAACTCCTTGAGGCGCGCGGGAACAGTGCGTACCGTCGACGACTTAAGCATGGTCCGGATAGTTAACGGACGGCCGGACAGCGAGCTACCCATTGCTATTACGGTGGCCGGAAATCGGGATCAGAATCCCGGCGGCGGCGGCGGCAGCGATAACGCCGTTGCCTGATGCGTTCGGCCTCCTCCTTTGCGAGCATTACTGCTTCGCAGAAGTCGGCGACCGCCTGCCACTCCTCCTCGCTCCGGGATGTAGGTTACTATTATACATTAAAATTTTGTGCAACTTGATATTTTACCTAGGCTTGGTTTTTCTTTTTGCTGTTATAAATTAGTACTTGTCTGCGATCCCACCTGATGGTAAGCAGTGATGCAATCGTTGATGGTGAGGCGCACTAGTTTATTAAAAGCCTATTCACTCTAGCCTTGAAGACACCTAAATTATAATCGGACGGGAAGACCGTAGCTGGCTAATTGTTTTGTTTCATTGCAATCGGTTGACTATATCTCAAGATATACTACATTCATTGACTGTTAGGCGGTATAAAGTTTGCCGGGTCAGCTAGTCTTGATCATTTTATTTTTTATTTGATCATATGATAGAATTAGTAACTTTTTATGTAGTACTAGCTGTGTCCGCGACTTCGTTCGCGTGGACTACAGGATTTTTAATTTATTTTTTCTAAAATAAAAGTAGCCTATGTTACTCCTTATTACATCAGCTACTTGCCAAAAAAAGTCCCGTCAAAATCAGTCCAGCCATTTCAGAGATTAGCCCGGACAAACAGACAGACAGACCGAAATTGTAAAAAATGTTATTTTGGTGTATGTACCTACCGTATATATATTCACATGCATGTAGTAAAAAGCAGTTAGTTCAATATTACAAACAGACACTCCAATTTTATTTTTATGTATGTATACATTCGGCGGGATGTACTTTTGCAAATGCATATTTATTTATTTAAACTTCATGTACAGTATTGGTACATAGGCGAACTTAATACAACGGCATTATCTACCAGACAACTTTTGGGTTAAGAAAGACAACACTGTGGTAGGTTTGCACATTAAAAGATTACATTGTACTATGGCCTAATGCGGCAATAATAATAAATAAAAAGCCTATTATTTTATTTTTTATTTTTTTTATTTGCACTCATGTTGTGAATAGTTGTTAAGTATATAAGTATATTGTCTCAAACATGGACCCCATATTGCATACATTATACAAATATTACAAATTCATTGATTAATACAACAAACATTACAAACAAATTATTACAATTTCTTACATTAATTATAATTATTATACTGAGTCATTCGATACTATTATTACATACATAAAATCAATTAAATTATTAATTTAATCAATTAAATAGATTATTAGTTAAATCAATTAATTAAATTATCAATTTAATCAATTAATTAATTTGATTTGTTTAGTTAAAATATTATACGAATTTCGAAATTCAACATTATTCCATGGAATATTTCAATTTCACTCATGACTCAAACCCCAAGCGAATGCGCGCCGCCCGCCGCGGCGCGTGCGTTCGCGCGTTATTTTATTTTATGTTTATGTCATCATTTTTCTGCCCTTGTCCCGTTATATTTGTGGTCGATGCATCACATGTTTTTCTTCCATCTATCCTGTCACCAGTCACGCTATCACTCACTCCCTTTTCTTTCATATCACTCCTCACACCATCCATCTTTTCTTTGGCCTTCCCCCCTCTCTCTTGATCCACATGTATATTCATTACTCTTTTAGTAACATGCATTTCATCCCTCCTTTTCACATCCATACCAACACAAACGATTCCCTATCAACTTACAGAACTTTTCATGTAGGTCTAAGTGAAATAAAAAAATTATATTGAAAAAAAAAAGAACAGTTATCCGATGCGTCATAAACTTTGCCTCATCATAAACATCATCATTTCAACCGGAAGACATCCACTGGCCTCCCCCAAGCGTCGCCCCAACGAGCGACCCTGTGCTTCTCGCATCCACCGCTATCCACGACTCTCACCAGGTCATCGGTCCACCTTGTGGGAGGCCTTCCATCTCTGCGTTTTTCGGTGCCCGGTCGCCACTCGAGAACCTTTTGGCCCTATCGACCATCTGTTCTACGAGCATTGCCCACTGCCACTTTAGTTTATCGATTCTTTGGGCTATGTCAGCAAACTTTTTTTAAAATTATTGATGGGCTTGCGTTTGACTACCATCTCACTTGATGGTAAGCAATGATGTGGTCGACGATGGAACAAGCTTGCCTAGAAGTAACCTGTTCACTCTTGACTTAGAGTATCCGGCAGGGAATTCCACTCCTTGGCTGTACGCACAATAAGTGGGCGTGTTGTGCCTTATTCAACGATATTTTTTAAATTGTTTTATTTAATTGGTTTTCAGTTTGCACACCGCTCCTCGTGTCTGGAGTCTGCTTGGCAGGTCAGCTTCTTGGCGAACAAGAAACTCCAAATCAACGTAAAAATGGGTGTAAGTATTTGTCATAGGTTTAAGGTCCTACTCCACTTTAACCTTTTTGGGCACCAGTGTACCAAATATGGACTGGAAGTGTGCCCAAAAGGCTGGCGGCATTGCCACGTTGTATGGCAATGCCGATATGTAAATCAATCAATATTATAAGCAAAGAAAATGGATTTAAAGGTCAGCCGCGCGCTTTCCGGGCGCTGTTGCGTACTGCCTAGGCCGCCTAGGCGGGTGCGAGAGGTGCGTCCACATAATTTTGGCCAGATGGTTCAAGGGACTATAAGCTTTAACACTAGTAGCGCGGACTATAATTTTTTTTTTTTTTTTGAATCTCCAACAAAGGTCACACCGTTATATAAAAATAAAAAGAAAAGTATGTAAAATCATTAGGCATGGGGTCTTTTAACATGTGCCCCTTTAGTTACAGGAGACCATAGCATGCACGTATAATTAGGTGAAAGAAAGAAAAATTTAAAATATCAAACAGTTAAGACAAAAAACACATTTCAATAAATTACGTGAAACTAAAACTAAAAAATTAGGATCAAGGTACAAAGATCAAAGGAGATTTTTTTTTTCACAACTATTACACAAGATACATGTCATTGGTCAATTTAATTTACAACTGAATTAAAAAAATAGAGTAACAATAATAATAATCACGGTCACGGTTTAATTTGAATTAATAGATACCATGAATTTAAAAATTTGTAACAATCACTAAAATTATAAATTGTAAAATAGTAATTACAATTGTAAAATTAGACATAAGATGGTTAGTTAGGTATAAACTCGCTGTTTTTGCTTCAGTACCGACCGACTATTGAGAGATGGTAAACAAATTAAACTGATAACTGAGAGTACAAAGTTTTTATTATGTACTAGCTGTCCGCCCGCGACTTTGTCCGCGTGTACTTCGGTTATCGCACTCTAAACGTGTTTTCACGTAGGAATAAGATGTTTTTCCGGGATAAAAATTAGTCTATGTTCTTTTCCATGTCAAAGGCTATACGCATGCCAAATTTTATCCAAATCCATTCAGCCGTTTTTGCGTGATTAAGTAACAAACATCCAAACATCCACACTTTCACATTTATAATATTAGTAAGGATTACACATATTTTGGTGTGCTGTACTATTCTACGCATAACAAAACTAGCGCAGAACAAACATAAGAATGGGCCAAAAATGGAACGCGCGTAAAAATAAGGTTTAATGTACCTACCGATGTGTACCAAATTCGGTACACTTGTGCATATAAGGTTAAAATTTACTATATTTGCTCTGAATAACTTATTAATATTTATTTATTTAAATGAGCGGTCGTTTCTTGAACTTTCCTCTCTATAAAAATCCGCAAAAAATTGTTGTTGTTTTAATTAGTTTAGAGGTTCTATTATTATTATTTGGTTTCACTGCAATTATATCATCATTTTAAACTGAAACCTGTTATTTGACAAATTGATTAAGGAACCGAATCTGACATTGTATTAATTATATTAAACTGAATCTGACATTTTATTATTGATTTATTGATCTAAATCTGAAATTATATTAATTGAACTTTTGACATTTTATAAGTTATTAAACTGAATTTGGCATTGTTATTATCCTATCTGACATTGAATATTGAAACTGATTCTGAATTTATATTCTTCTTCTTCCTGCCCTCGTCCCGTTTTATTTGGGGTCGGCACAACACGTTTTTTTCTTCCATTCTGTCCTGTCACTCGTCACGCTATCACAAACTAATTACCTTTTCTTTCATATCACTTCTCACACAATCCATCCATCTTTTCTTTGGCCTCCCTCTCTCTCTCCATCCATCCATATGTAAACTCATAACTTTTTTAGCAATACGCTTTTCATCTCTCCTCTTTACATGACCATACCAAGACAAAAGATTTTCTTTCAACCTTTCAGTCACTGGCGCCACTTTCAAACTTCCCACTTTCAAATCTGAATTTGTATTATTACTATTTTAAACTTTTAACTTTTTCAAACTGCAAATTGTAATTTTACTATGGGTATCCTAGCCTGAAATAAATGAATTTATTATTGTTATTATGTAAATTATATGCTTTTTAATAAAATAATCTAATATCCTATTACAGTTCCACGTACCAGCTGCAGTAGAAATTCGTTCATCTGCACCACCCGATATTGATGTGGAGGATATCACCAAGGAGGCCGTTGCAACTCCTTGGTCTCTAGTTCGGCGTCGTGTTCGTCAGCTGGCATAGGATTAAAATCTTGGACTTAACAGTTTTTTTGGCTTCATCAGAAACTTTATTTAAAAAAAAAATAGATATCATATTTATGCTATTTCAGATTTCTCTATTATTATATTTATTACGTAATTATTATGTTTTGAGGCTGTATATTCAAAATCTTTAGCAATTTTTTCGTCTATCTTTTAACAGATTTATTGTAAAAGAAATAGATATCATTCTTATTTAATTACCGATGTTAATTTTTTTTTTGGCTGCGTATATATGAGTTAAATAAGAAATTCGCTTCAAACGATCTAACTGAAATAAGGGCTTGTCCAAACCAAGTTTTTAAACGCGCCGTTGACGCGCGTTTGTAGCGATACACATGCGAATTAGACGCAGCCTGTAGACCTTTAATAGGATAAAAGCGCGCCGTTGACGCTCGTTTAAAAAACGTGGTGTGGACAGGCCCTAATTGGTATTTGAAAATGGAATAATATGTAATTTGCTATAAGATTCTCTGTATAAGATTCTCTTCTTCTCTTTGGACATTGTGGCTCACACTCACACAAAGAAAAGAGGTCTTCGTTCTAGCTGTAGGATCGTTATCCATCTCATGTTTCAGGCTATATGAACTTGGATCCTACAGCAAGCATCTCTCATAATTGTATGCTAACCAAGTGTCAGGTCAAGATAACATCACACTAAGTTTGTACTCCACTATGTATACCACTATATATTTCGGAAACACCCAACTCTATACCATCTTAGGGCCTGCCTATAGCTCGTTTCTAAAACGCGCGTCAACGGCGCGTTTCAAAAACCTAGTGTGCACAGGCCCTTAAACTTGTACCTACATTACTGGCAAAAAAATATTCCTGATTCTCTAAGTAAAGTTAGCATTGCCTACAACTATGAAACTTATTGACCAAAAAATGTTCATTTTCCTATAAGCAAAATTTAATATGCTTGCAGAAATATGAATGTTAACGTAATAAGATGCAAATTCGTATGAAATGCTGAGATGATTTAGGGAAATGTTACCTTTTGTGATCTTCGAATCTTGTCCTGAGATAAATGAGTAGAATCACCATCTGTAGTTGATTTCTTGAGATAACTGTACACGGATTAGTTTAGTTTTAAATTTTCTGAACTAAGAATATCATGGCCTGTGTATTAAACTATATATTTCTGTTCCATTTTATTTAAAACGCTATCTACACCGTTAAATTTTAATCGTTTTAATTCCGTATAGGGTCGATCCGGTACATGAAACACTATCGATTTGTAAAGACAAAATTAAAAAATAAAGTACCTTTTTTTCAAAACTCGTATTAATTTACGCATCTACGAAATTATTTTTTCAAGAAAACGTCAGCTGAGCGAGTTCAATGACCTGTTAATAGTCGGTGTTGCGTACAAACTACCTACAGGTCATTGAACTCTCTCAGCTGACGTTTTCTTAAATAAATTAATTTCATACATGCGTAAATTAATACGAGTTTTGAAAAAGAGATACTTTATTTTTTAATTTTATCTTTACAAATCGATAGTGTTTCATGTACCTACTGGATCAACCCTTCACGGGATTAAAACGCAAAAAATTTAGCGGTGCATATCGCGAAGTACGAACTACAAAATGAATTTGAATTCAAATCCTGCATCGCGCAATTGAAGCTCCCCGCGCGAAATTTGAACGTTCAGAACAGCCCGTCAACACCTATTGGACAAAACCCCTCCAGACACAAGACCCGGTCGGGGAACCCTCACTTTTCAATCAATGGTGAGGAATTTTCCACCTTAAGACCCTGAAGTCAAGAGTACATAGGTTACTTCAAGGCAAGCATGCTCCATCACCGACCACATCATCACTTAAGGCCCAAGCGCCCGAAAAGTGCCATAAAACAGTGATTTTCTGAGGCCTACTCCTCCGTAACGGCTAGGTCAATTGGTTTGAAAAAAATATATGTTTATTATAGATTCATGAACAATAATATCAACATTTGATTTTTTCGTGCAATTAATACTTTTGTCAAAAAAAAAAACTATTTAGCAATTTCGCAACTTTTCGCAACTTTTCCCTACTCCTTCGAAACGGCTTGGACCTTTAGAAACATTTTTACACATAAAAATTGGTGGTTAAATATTCTTCAAAGTGAACATTGCATATGTAAATCAATCAATATCTCGCAGAGAAAATGGGTTTAAAGCGCTTTCCGGGCACTGCTGGCCGCAAATAAATGCACAGATTTGCGTACTGCCGCCTAGGCGAGTGCGAGAGTTGCGTTCACATAATTTCCGCCAGATGGTTCAAGGAACTATACGCCTTAATATCAGGTGATATATACGTAGTGGTCTAACGCGTGTTCCATCACCGATCACGTCATTGCTTACTATCAGGTGATATAGTGGTCAAGCTTTTACTTTTTACTACTATATCACCTTTTTTTATGGTGGGAAAAAATCATGCATTGACATCTCCCGCTCTTGGGCGGAGCGGAAGATAGTGTCAGACTCTTACTGACTAAAAGACCCACCCCGTTCCTTCTAGCCGTGCCTTCTTCCCTGATGGGGTCAGCGTGGTTTGCTACGCAGACGACACGCTGGTTCTAGCGCAGGGAGAGTCGTACCAGGCGGCGGTAGCTCTAGCGACACACGGGGTTGCTATGCTCGTTGATAGGATCCAGGAGTTAGGACTTGAGGTGGCGCTTCACAAATCCGAGGCGATGTGTTTTCACGGTCGCCGCCCTCGGAACGCGCCGCCATTAAGTTCCCGACTACTATATCACCTGGTGAAGAGCTGGAGGTAGAAGAGTTCTTAGTGTGCTAGAACTCACCCGGGGAAGTACTACCATCATACCTATTTCAGCTGCTCAGCATCACTGCGATCCAGCTTGAAGGGTATGACCGCCGGTATATTTACATGCACACGAGACGTTCCATCTTCGTCTCTAGGCGTCCCCACCTGGAATGCCTCTTTGAAAGAAGGATCCCAGGTGGCTACAGCCTTCGCGGCAGTAACCACTTACCATCAGGTGGACTGTATCGCCATTTTTAGTGTTTTTACATTTATAAAAAAAATTAATATATATTTCACAAATTACTATTCAAATCTAAACTAAGTAGCTATAAGTTAGATTTAATTAATTATAAGTTAGAATAAGTATAATATGTTGTTTTATTTCTGAATCCCTGCACTATCTTTTTTAGGTTCTGTACCTCAAAAGTTATCAAAAGGAAAAAAACCGGCCAAGAGCGTGTCGGGCCACGCTCAGTGTAGGGTTCCGTAGTTTCCCGTCCGTCACAATAAGTGTACCCACTTATGAGTTTAAAAAAATGCTTGCATATACGATTATACTACCAACTTAGTCCAGAAATTATTTTGTAGAACCCTTTTGTGTTTTTTGTACAAAAACGGTTCTTTCCATAAAGTTCAAAATAATTTTCCTAGAATGTCCTTATAAAGTTCTACTTTTCAGATTTTTTCATATTTTCTAAACTTATAGTTCAAAAGTTAGAGGGCGGGGGGGCGATTATTTCCGAAATTATTGACATTATCAAAAACAACAATATATCACACGTTAGGGTTGAAATGTAAAAAAAAATCACTTACCACTTTACATATAGGGGGGCTATCCTAATAAAACATTTTTTTCCAATTTTTATTTTATTACTTTGTCGGCGTGATTGATATACATATTGATACCAAATTTCAGCTTTCTAGTGCTAACCGTCACAGAGATTAAGCGAGGACGGACAGACGGACAGACAGACATGGCGAAACTATAAGGGTTCCTAGTTGACTACGGAACCCTAAAAAAGATACGGCTGTTTATGTCACATAATCGTGTATTTCGACACTCTCAACGGAATCAAAATTCATTCCCATTGACCCAGAATCCTAAAAATTGGCATAAAGCAAGAGTCTTACAGCACTGATGAGCATACATATAAATACTAAGTTAAGAAAAGAAAGATACGGGCGTTTATGTCCCAAAAAACATATATTTCGACAATCTCAAAGGAATAAACAAAATTCATACTTTTCGTTTACCCAGAGTCCTGAAATTTGACAAAAAGCCAGAGTCTTATAGAAAGATACGGGCGTTTATGTCCCAAAAAACATACATTTCGACATTCTCAAAGGAATAAACAAAATTCATACTTTTCGTTTACCCAGAGTCCTGAAATTTGACAAAAAGCCAGAGTCTTATAGAACATGGGCACTTATAAAACGTCAGAAGCACGGTTCCAAATTGGTCGTTGTCTATGGAGAAGAACCGGCAAGAAACTCCATGGTTACTCTTTTAAAAAGCGGTTTGTATTTAAAAAACGGGGTTTGTAAGACTCAAAACTCGGTCCGGACGGTTATCGGACAGCTGGACAGCGAGCTACCTGTTGCCATCAGCAAGCCCGCGTTTACGGTGGCCGGAAATCGGGATTGACGGCGGCTAGGGCTTTAGCAGCGTTGCTTCACGCGTGCGGCCTCCTTTGCTAGCATTACTGCTTCGCAGGAGGCGACCGCGTGCCACTACTCTTCGCTCCGGACCATGGCCTGTACCCAAGGACAGATCCAAGGCGGAGGTCATGGAGGTTATGACCCACCCCCCCTGGGCTAGGTCCAGGACGTAAGTAGACCACTAATTAAAATTGTAAAAACATAATGCTTTTTTTTCTGAACTGGACTGGCATTTCTCCACGTCCATAAAACATAGAAGTAGATGAAGTAATAACGCGTTTCGAGAGACGACATAAAAGAAAAATTGATTTTGGTATTTAAATGTAAGTATTTTTAAGTAGTAGTCATAGTCATAGTAGGTAGTTTATTGATAAGGAATTCTTACAAGTCATAAACTGATATTTCAAATTACATAATAGTTAACAAATAATTACATTGTGCCCCTTTTCTTTCAGTCAGTCATCGAACACACGTGTAAACAAAGAAATTTTACTTGTTACGACAGTTCTACGTAGTTCTACTGTGATCCTATGAGGAGTTCTGTTCCATATCTTCGAAGTTCATGATCAGATCATAACATTATTTCTATGGGACCAACTTGGAAACATAACCTTTCAATCAAAAAAATAATTTTCAAAAATAAGTCCTCAATTCAAATCAAATCAAATCAAAGCATTTATTTCAAATAGACCATTTACAGGCACTTTTGAATAGTCAAATGTCGGTCAGTCCAAGAAAAGTGAAGCTAAATTGCACGTTCTAAAGAGTAGGTCTCTATGGAGAAGAACGAGCAAGAAACTCCATGGACACTCTTTTAAATCATATTATGTGTTACATATAATGCTTGGTTACATATTACTTGTTGCTTCTATCATGTGAGCACAATGTCGATAGTGGAATAAAAATGTAAAATAATTAAAAGATAGAAACTGAATTAAGCCACTGGCAGCTAAGAGATGACCAGTCCCATCTAACGGCACCCGTTCACGAGCATGACGCGTGCATCAGCCCCACTCAGCTCAACCATTTTGAAGGGAACTGAACGACCCAATAACACGTGCCACCAACAGCGAGACATTTGAGTGAGCATGACAAACTCTCAACTGCCATGCTCGTAATGTCAAAAAAAAAAAAGTTGTAACCTAATAAAAATGCTCCATGGTGCTTCACATTCACAAACTTGGAAAAAGTGCTTCTACATTATACAATGCAATTGTGTCTTTCAAATTAAAAAATAATAATATTAGTTTCCAACTAATCAACTAATTAGTACGCCCTAGTGGTAGTGGAGCTGGACCAGCATTGAGCCAAGCATTTTTATCTTGAATATAATCCTCCAACTTATAATATGCTTGTCTGCATAGTGTGCGTTTAATACAAGATTTAAATTTCGTTTCATTGAGTTCTAATATGTGGGGAGGTATTTTATTATAACATTTCAAACAGTACCCCATGAAAGAAGAGGCCACTTTAGCCAGTCTGAATCCTGGTTGAACTAATTGATCCCTATTTCTTGTAACATAATTATGTCTATCGCCTCTTTTGCTAAAAAGATGAAGATTTTTTCTAACATACATTATGTTTTCATAGATATATTGACAAGGTACTGTCATTATGTTAATATCTTTAAACAGTTCCCTTAAAGAATCGCACCGGCGGAGATTGTAAATCGCTCTGATGGCTCTTTTCTGTAATATAAAGATTGACTCGATGTCAGCAGCCCGTCCCCATAGTAAGATACCGTACGACATGACACTACGAAAATAACTAAAATAGACTAGTCTAGCGGTATCAACATCCGTAAATTGGCGGATTTTTCTAACAGCATATGCAGCTGAGCTAAGCCGCCCTGCAAGAGAAGTTAAGTGAGGACCCCATTGTAGCCTTGAATCAAGCGTAATCCCCAGGAAAATCGTTTTATCAACAAATTCTAGTTTTTCATTATTCAATACAATGTCACGATCACTACTTTTGACATTCGGTAAGGAAAATCTTATGCATTTAGTTTTTTTCCCATTTAGAACCAGATTATTAGCCGTGAACCGGTTTTGAACCTGCAATAGGGCGCTATTTTCGTTGTCAAGATTGTTAGTTTTTCTATTTATCTTAAAAATCAAAGAAGTGTCGTCAGCAAACAACACCATATTAAGTTTATTTTGCAACAAATTGGGTAAATCATTAATATAAACTAAAAACAAAAAAGGACCTAAAATTGAACCTTGGGGCACCCCCATTTCAACATTCAATCCCGACGAATTGACACCGTTTATTTGCACTAATTGCTGTCTATTATTCAAATAAGATTTTAATAAGCTTAACGCTGCATTGCCTAGTCCGTAATGCTTGAGTTTCCGTAGCAATGTTTCATGAACTATACAATCAAACGCCTTAGATAGGTCGCAGAAGATCCTATAGCATCTTGTGCCTCTTCCCACGCATTAAAAATGTGTTTTAGTAAGGAAACACCCGCGTCAGTTGTACAACGTCCTTTGGTGAAACCATACTGTTTATCATGTAGGATGTTATTGGAGTTAAAATGACTAAGCATTTGATTTAACATTACCTTTTCAAATATCTTGCTAAAAACCGGCAAAACGGACACCGGCCTATAATTATTAGTGTCTTTACTATTCCCGGATTTAAAGAGCGGTATCACTTTACTATATTTCATTAGATCTGGAAAGACTCCTTGATCTATACACAAATTAATTATTAAAGCCAAGTACGGCGCTATAGTCTCAATAATTGAGCTACAAACTTTGATAGACATACCCCACAGATCTTCTGTCAATTTAATCTTGATTTCTTTAAAAGCTTTTATTACTGCTATGGGGTTTATATGTTTAAAGTTAAATTCAGTTGAACAGGCTGCAACGTTCGCCTGTAATAAATCTAAAGCATGCGATGGCGACGAATTTAGGGCTTCAGTAGTTTTAATTGGTATACTGGTAAAGAAATTTACAAATTCTTCTGCAACTAGTTTGTTATCGCTAATAAGACCATGATGAGTCTCCAATGTGTAATCATTATTAATTGACTGAGATATCGGTGAACATAAATGTAAAAAAAAAAACCGGCCAAGAGCGTGTCGGGCCACGCTCAGTGTAGGGTTCCGTAGTTTCCCGTCCGTCACAATAAGTGTTGTCTTTTTTGTTCAAAAACTGTTCTTTCCATCAAGTTCAAAATAATTTTCCTAGAAAGTCCTTATAAAGTTCTACTTTTATGATTTTTTTTCATATTTTCTAAACTTATGGTTCAAAAGTTAGAGGGGGGGGGGGGACACAATGTTTTTTTACTTTTGGAGCGATTATTTCCGAAATTATTGACATTATCAAAAATGATTTTAGTAAACCCCTATTCATTTTTAAATACCTATCCAACAATATATCACGAGTTAGGGTTGAAATTAAAAAAAAAAAATCACTTCCCACTTTACATACCCTAATAAAACACACGGACAGACGGACAGACAGACATGGCGAAACTATAAGGGTTCCTAGTTGACTACGGAACCCTAAAAAGACGTGTGGCACTTGGGGACTGCCGCGGTAAAGCTATTGCATAGCATTTTTATCAACTTATGCAATTATAATTGTTTACTTATTTTATTTATGCAGTTACGGAATTTCTGAATTCGGTCTCCACGCTCAAGGCCCGCGATAGAAGCTAGGCAATAGCTTAAAAACATTCCGCCGAACATAGAACCTCCTTCTTTTCGAAGTCGGTTAAAAATAAATTTAATAAAGTGTTAACGCTATCTATTGGCGGGGACCTGACAACACATCGCTCAAGCGTCAAGTAGACGGTGGTTCGACGGAAGAAAAAGGGGGCAAGAAGTCTGCATACATTTACCCCTATGAGATAGCAAGAGCGGTGCAAATAGACTGCTGATTGGTCGCCTCATGAAAACCTGCTAGAAGGTTCTGGAATAAGGTTATGAATGTCCAAAGCACAGATCCGATCGTGCGTGGAGTACTGCAGCCACATATGGACTGGTGCTGCAAAGTGCCACCTGGCAACTTTGGACGCGGTGGAAAGGCGTGCGAAGAGGCTAATTCGATACCTCCTAAGTATAATGAGTCAACTGACATTATAGTTATTTTATAGGAGAGCGATTTGAAGGCAAATCGTTTATATTTTAATGAAATCAAATTAATTCGAAATAAAGTAAATGTTTTTTTAATAAAAATTGTAAGCTCTTCCTTTGGTATAAAATGATTTTGCTGATTTTTGTTTTTAAATGACATTTTATGTACATGACTGGGTATACGCCGGCGGGACTCAATAGTGAAATGGTTTAACTACCAGTTATATTCATGTACGTTGTCCATTAAAATCCATCGTTTACACCAAAATCACATGAAATATGATTGAAATTTTATTAATATAATTTTACTTTTGTTTATTTTCGGGGTTTTCTGTCTCACTTAATAATAAAATGTTGAAATTATATCACTTGACTCATTATACTAGGAAAGTACTTAGCAATGTTAACATTTGAAACCTCAACGTATACTGGACCAATGGAATTTACCGAGGTTTTTATTAGTATTTTTTTTTTTTTGTAATACCTTACGATATGTGGGATTAATAAAAGCTAGGAAGAAGAACAAGAATCATAAACCAAAAACAACTCATTTTGAAGAATCACAATGTATTTTTCGCCATAATTAAGTAGGAATATCTTTTTAACACGATAGCTTTACTAAAAGCTACACGTAAACAAATCACTATTAAAAAAATTATCAATGTTCAATAAAGTTTCATAAAAAACAACAAACAATCAATCAAAATAAGAACTAAAACAGGTACTTACTTTTTTAGTAGGTCAATAAAAATAATAAGAACTAAAAATGGTAACTTACGTTAAACAATATTAATAAAAATAATAGAAATTAATAACACAACAGTCTAGGCATTTCTAATGCTCAAAAAATATAAGTTTTAACAAATTAGAGATCAGTCAGAGTCGCTGTCGTTAGCTGCATTAGAGTTCGTTGAAATCAAATTATTAAAAAATAAATGATACTCCTTAGGAATTACCAGTGTCTTACAAAGATCCATCAAGTCTTTGTGCTTATTTTGGTCAATAGGAATGGGTGTCTGATAAGCTAAAGAAATATTATCTATATCAATATTTAACTCTCTTCGATTTCGTGCAGCTTTAGGTTTCTTTACACAAGCTATCCACTTGTAAGCATCATCTTGGTAACTCGTTTTATAAAACAGCCTAAATGGATATTCCGTTACTTTATTCTAAGGCATTTTTGATCCATCTTTGGTAGTTGTCCAGTTGTTTATAATTTTTAGCTTTGATTTAAAGTCTTTAATTAAATCCTGAGACACTTCAGCAACTTTGTATGACTTTTCATTGGATTTGGCAAATCTAAAAGCTGTATACCATTGATGAGGCGTATAAAGCATCTTATCTTTCGTCTGCCTTTCAATTAAAGCATGCATACTGTCGCCTTCATTTTGAGTGTGACCCACTACTAGAAAGCGATAACCAACTTCGAACTAGCTAACATATACATTAAGAATACAATTCTGTTTTTATTTTGGCCTCCACAGTTGTCTGACCAGAACCGTAATCTTTGACACCATTACCCGCCGTATCCTCTATAAACTTGAAAACACAGCTGGAAATTTTATTAGCTCCTCTCTTTGCTGTCTGTTGATGCCATGAAAAATGATGTTGCTGCTGTAAGGATTTCATTATTTTGTAACGCTGATTCTTTATCTTGTGTTTTCATTTTCATAGCTTTCTCTTTTTCTTTTAAATGCTCTTCATGCTTCTCTTTATCTGTCTGTGTAACTTCCTTGTTATTTTCATAAATGTGGCATTGTTCACAAACATCTTTTTTGGGTTTATGAAAACCAATATTGATATTTTTATCAATGATATCTCGGTATTGTCTCACCATAGTCGCTTTTGAAGAGTATTTATTAGAATCAAACCATATATATATAAACGTATACTGAGCCGAAATAAACTTGTATCGGTGCGTCCCCCCTCACGCCCCGCGTACACTGGTACAATGTTACTTAGATCAGTTTACAATGTACGATTTTAACTGATGTTGAAATTGATTTAGTATACGTGAAATTATCTCGGTAATTATTGTTCTTTTTTAATTTTTTTTTACACAAACATTAAGATCACGATTTATCATGTACGTTTATATCAAAATATAAAAATACCTAAATTTGTTAGTTGACTCAGTATACTTAGGAGGTATCGAATTGGTGATCCAGATTTGGTTAAGTCCAACCTTCAAAGCCTTGAGCACAGGCGTATTGTAGCCAGCCTTTCGGTGTTTTACAGGATGCATTTTGGAGTGTGCGCAGGAATTGCATGACTTGATTCCGCCATCTTAATTCTACCATCGGACAACCCGACGTACGATGAGTATCAACCTGACCGTAACCCTTAGTCGTTTATACCGCGTACGTCGGAGGACTGGAACAATTTGCCTGCTGCGGTCTTCCCGTCCGATTATATATAATTTGAGTGTCTTCAAGGCTAGAGTGAATAGGCTCTTAATAAACTAGTGCACCTCACCATCAAAGATTGCATCAATGCTTATCATCAGGTGGGATCGTAGTGAAGCACTAGTTTTTATCAAGCAAAAAAAAAAGTCAAGCGCTAGTTTTTATCACATAACGCCGTCTAGTCCCAAGCTAAGCAGAGCTTGTGTTAAGGGTACTAGACAACTGATAAACATACTTAAATATTTCTATATACATACATATTATAGATAAGTTACACCCAGACACAAAACAAATGATTATGCTCATCACACAAATATTTGTCCTGGGTGGGATTCGAACCCACGACCTCCGGCATAGCAGTCAAGGTCACTAACCACTAGACCAACAGGCCAATCAAGGTACTATACGCTACATATCTACTATACGCCACGCGACGCGAATCTACGCACAAATTAGGCTTGGCTCACGTGTGCCTCAGTCTAATATAGTTTCGCCTTAAATATTGTATTTAGTCAAAACTTTAATAATAATAATAAAATAATTTTTAATTATGAAAACTTATTACACGATTGACGATTTTCTTAATGACGGTTCTCCTTCAGTATTCCTTCTTTGTTTGACATACAGCTACTCTGTTTGACATTATTATTTTAATCCTGATTAACTTACTTTTTAATTCCGTTTGTCATTTTTATTTTGATCCTGTTTGACTTACTTTTTACTTCCGTTTGACATGTAGTCTTATTTTTTTTTTTTTTAATCTTATGACCTTTATTACGCTGACATTTTGAACATAATTATATATTTTTTTTTCATTTTTAAATTGCAACGAAATTCAAAAAAAAATTAAAAAATTTGCATGCCAATGTGATGGCAAAATATGGAGGACTCAGTTATAAAAAACCGGCCAAGTGCGAGTCGGACTCGCCCATGAAGGGTTCCGTAGCAGCAAGTAACATAATATAAAAGTTCTTGTAATGTGTTGTAACTTTGATCGATGTTTTAATAATAGTGTATTTTTTTCGGTTTATGACGCATTAAAAAAAAACTACTTACTGGATTTCGTTCAAACCAATTTTCTTTGGTAGTTTTTATAGTAATGTACATCATATATTTTTTTTAGTTTTATCATTCTCTTATCTTAGAAGTTAGAGGGGGGGGGACACACATTTTACCACTTTGGAAGTGTCTCTCGCGCAAACTATTCAGTTTAGAAAAAAATAATATTAGAAACCTCAGTATCATTTTTGAAGACCTATCCATAGATACCCCACACGCATGGGTTTGATGAAAAAAAATTTTTGAGTTTCAGTTCTATGTATGGGGACCCCCAAAATTTATTGCTTTTTTTCTATTTTTGTGTGAAAATCTTAATGCGGTTCACAGAATACATCTACTTACAAAGTTTCAACAGTATAGCTCTTATAGTTTCGGAAAAAAGTGGCTGTGACATACGGACGGACAGACAGACAGACAGACAGACAGACAGACAGACAGACATGACGAATCTATAAGGGTTCCGTTTTTTGCCATTTGGCTACGGAACCCTAAAAACACCTGTGTACTATACCCATGTTTGCAAATAAAATAAATTATTATTATTATTTATTTTGGGTGGCATAGACCCAAAGAAAACTTAACCTAATACATTTTTTTTTGCCATGACTGGCCACACATATACAAGACATGACCCAGTAATTTTGAAACGGACAGTCAAACCGTACAGCTATTGCGTTTAGAATGCTGTTGTTGCTACTCCGTATACGGGCCAGCATGGAGGCTGCTTTTTTGCGCATGATGGCGTGGAAACCATCAGTGCGCGCTTCAGCAAATATCCCAATAACATCCTGAACGCGTTATTGTACTGAGTGCGCAAGGCTCTGTAGGTTCGCTGGGTATGTCTCACCCACAGGCCGCTTGAGTAGAAGGACTGGAAAAATGATTTAAATAGCGTAATTTTCACTTCTCTCGTGCATCGCGCGAACCTGCGGGTGAGCATATTAGCTCTCACCGCCAGAGCGCGTGCCGCGCAGCGCTGCGCTCCCGTTCAATATCGTCATCACACCCCTGAAACTATTTTGAGGGTTAGCTAATCAAAATGAAAGAATTGAGATGAAAACACAAAAACCCCATTGGGTATTTCGTCCTCGCTCCCCTTATTATGTTAATGGCTTTTTACCCCAAATATCTACAACCAATGAGGTAAGAGTGTTAGAGAATGACGTCACCCTTCTAATGATTCTGGAGACACGCCCTCTTCTAATGCTTTACCCTCCTGTTCGGGCACGCCATCATGGCGGCAAGGTCCCCTCTTTGAGGAGTAGCTGGAAAGACGTCAAAGCGTCCTCACCTTCTGCGTGACGCAGGTGTTCACAAGACATGGTAAGTTCAGGAGGTTCTTGCATCGGATTTGTGTGATAGAAACACTCGGGTGTCAGTAATATGTGGATGACCTGAAGGACGATCAATCGATGGACGTGTGCTCCGGTTGGGTGGAGCACCGCTGTGTCCTGGTGGAGGCGATCGATGTCATCGGCCTCTCGCGCCGTTCCGAGTTATAGGCCATGGTCCGAAGCGAAGAGGAATGGCGGGTAGTCGCCTCCTTCTGTGAAGCAGTAATGCTAGCGAAGGAGGCGACTTCCTCAAGCTCAAGCTGCCAGGATCCCGACCTCGATTTCTAGCCACCGAGGTCCGGGCCGAGCCCAAGTCGGCGCGTATTGTTGCTCGCGAGCCTCAAGGAGATGTCAGTACAGTTGCCGGCACGGATCTTGAGCGCTAGCTGAAATTGAGACGCGGAGGCGGGGAGTGTCAGTGATTGGCTCACCGCACCATCATGTCATAGACGTCACTCCTGATCCGTTCCCTGCGTTGCTGCGGCTCGCTGATGTAAAGAATGCGCAAAGCGATCCCCACTCTGATGCCGAGGGATCAAAATCCGTTCCGGTAATTGTAAAACCCGTAGGATCTCAATAATGTCGAAACCTACTGGGGCCATGGATTGGGCAAAAGTGAACCTTGGGGCTTGGGACGAAAGCCTGGAACGTGTGTCACTGCGGGGTGCCAGCTAAAAATCAGCGCTGGGTGTTTGACGCCCAGCAAATTGCTGAGTTGGTGACCCTTTCGGTTCAGGCACAGTCACTGCAACTGTATTGTAAGTGTATACTTCTTTTTTTTATTATCTACACACTTACTCAACTATACACATCTCTCATATTCACTCATTCAACTAGCATAACACACAAAGAGAGGCACAGAATAGAGCTGTATCATATTTTTATACGAATTGTATAATGCAAGCATTTAAGATTTAAATGTATTGCGGGGGGGTTGGCGCTGAAGCCGAAATACAGGTTCCTCCTAGTTCGGCTCCAGCTGCTAAAATTTTTGCGTACATCAATTTAGTTTTTTGAACATTTGATTTTTAAATACAATGTACTTTTTTGTGAAACAAATAAATATTATTATTCCATTCGTTTATTATAATATACATATTTATCATATTTTTTAATTTTTCTTCAAAAAATAACATTTAAAAATATAAAAAATAGTAGCCCACCGGCATCGGGAACAGGGTCTAAGCTGCTGACGGCCAGGGCTCCTGAGAGAGGAACCTCCGGACAATACGCACCGTGTCTAGAAGTACTGCCTTCTGGACCAATATATTATTATTTTATGGTGTGGTATATTGTGTTGCTTGCGCCGAATAAATGCTATTCTATTCTCTTCTATTTCTATTCTATAAGGCAAAGAAGAACTTGGGAGGGGGTTTTGATCAGTAAAAGTCCGATATACTTTAACGTTCCTCAAAAAAAATTCTGGTCGCGAGAATAAAGGTTACCGCGCAGGCCCTCTGCGCATGTCACGGAAAGCGATCAATACTTCGATTTAACATGCGATAAAGTACGTGTATACTACATTACAATATGGAGTTTTTTAAATTTTGCGAAAATAACACCAGGGCTGGTGTTATTTTCTAACCTAGCCAAGTTACAAACGTATATTTATTTAATTCAGATAATACAATCCATTATTGTTAGTAAAGACATACACAACTTATAAGCTAGTGTTAGTACAATTATAATAAACATCTGTCAATAATAATAATAATAAATCGTGGACTCGGCTGTCATTGTGCCGATTGTTGTGACCGCTAATGGCCTTATAGCCAAAAGCTTCGACGACCATCTGTCGAAGCTGTCGTTGCGCGGTTGGATCAAGGGCCAGATACAGAAGGCAGTACTCCTCGATACGGCTCGCATTGTGAGGAAGTTCCTGTCTCTGGAGCCCTAACCACCGGTAGCTTGGACCCTGCTCCCGACACCGGCGGATAACTATATTTTTATATTTTTAAAGGTTTTTTGTTCTTTTGTATAATTTTGTTAAAAAATATTTAAAAATGTAATTTTATATGTTAAAAAATTGAATAAAGAAAATAATAATAATAAATCGTTTATTTGCGTAAATAAGGTACAGAAGGTTGACAACATAAATAAAATTGATCTCTTATTCTGCCTTTAATTTCGGCGTGAAAATATAAATTATAGTAAAAAAAATAAAAAATAATTACCTATTTGATTAAAATCATGCACTCATTATACAAATTTCTGTTCCATTAAAATTGTGTTGTTGAGTTAAAAAATGTCAATATAACAATAAAAACTTACAATAATAATATCGCAAATGTCAATAATCATGTCAATAATAAAATCATGTCAATAATACCCATGTCAAATATAATAATCATATCAAAACTTACAATTTGTAACCTAAAAACTCGTGGACACTTTAAAAACACTTTTCAATTAAAACTATTAGACTTACATAGAGTGTTACTGGTATCTCGACGTATTTCTTGCTGGGGTGCTATTCTGAAGAAAACAGCCTTGAGCGCAGCGCTGGCCGCAGCGACGAGTCGAGAGCGCAGTGCATTCGATTACCAATCCTATGTAAAGGTGAATCGAGTTGCTAATCCAATGTACTGCGCTACAGATGACGATGTACCGAGGTCACATCTATATTTATAAAAATCAATGCCACTTTTCGTTGTAATTTTATAACTCAAGAACGGGCTCAACTATCCAAACCAAATGTTTAGGCTTTGTTCGGACTATTTAGTAGATGGTTTATGTGAAGTTTGGTACGGTAGAGTAGGGTATAGTAGTGTAGAGTAGGGTAGAGTAGGGTAGGGTAGAGTAGGATAGAGTAGGATAGGGCAGAGTAGGGAATAGTAGGGAATTATAGGATAAAGTAGGGTATAGTAGGGTGGAGTAGGGAAGAGCGGAAGCGAAGCCGCGCGGGAAAAAGCTAGTAAAAAATAAAACAAAAATCTTTTCATATTATTGTATTTTTTGTAACATAGTTACAGACTATTTACAAATGTTTGTACATTTGTAAATAGTCTGTAACTATGTTTTTATCTTATCCCATATTACTTGGGGTCGGCGCAATACGTTTTCTTCTTCCATTCTGTCCTGTCACCCGTCAAACTATCACTAACTCCCTTTTCTTTCATATCACTTCTCACACAATCCATCCATCTTTTTTTCGGCTTTCCTCTGCCTCTCCATCCATCTACCAGAACTCTTTTAGTAATATGCGCTACATCTCTCCTCTTCACGTGACCATACCAAGACAAATGATTACCTTTCAACGATCAATATGTAATCTAAACAGAACTTGAATTGAAGTCAGCAACCAAGAACATATTGAACATATTATGCATTTTAGACTGGCCTGTTGGTGTAGTGGTTAGTGACCCTGACTGCTATGCCGGAGGTCGTGGGTTCGATTCCCAACCAGGACAAATGTTTGTGTGATGAGCATAATCATTTGTTTTGTCTGGGTGTAATTTATAGATAATATGTAATTTATAGGTAGAGTAGGGAATAGCAGAGAATTATAGGGTAGAGTATGGTACAGTAGGGATGAGTAGGGAAGAGCGGGAGCTAAGCCGCGCAGGAAAAAGCTATTCAAAAATAAAACAAAAATCTATTCATATTATTGTATTTTTTGTAACATAGTTACAGATTATTTACAAATGTACAAGCTTAGCCTAAAATCACTGTAAGTTCAATAACACCAACTACGTACTAAATACAGTCACACCATGATAAAAATAGTATTACATTACAGAAATAAAATGCAGTTACCTATTGCAAGACCGTACGTTCAGGTGCGTATCCAAGGCTTACGGAAGGAGTTCAGAGAACCAGTTTTTTTGACGGAGTAAGCAGCCCCGAGTTTAAAAAAAATATACCTCTGATCCCCTTCTCTTGAATCCACACCTGCCCTGCCTATGCATTTCCAAAAATATAGTCTCAATAAATAGGAATAGGCTCTCAATAAACCAGTGCGCCTCACCATCAACGATTGCATCACTGCTTACCGTCAAGCGGGATCGCAGTCAAGTACTAGTTTAAAAAGATTAAAAAAAAAACCAGTTTAGACTCAAAAATGCGAAAAACAAGCTACATCGTTTCTCGAATTCTTGACGAGATATATACAAGTAACTTTGAGTTTAAAGTTAGTCGTATATGCCTCAACATAAAAGTATATGCACTGTCACGGCTCTGCCGGTGGCAGCGCAGAAAGACTCTTCCCAAATGAGGTTAAGATGAAGTATTCCAGAACCTCATGAGTGGAGATCCGCCAGAGCCTCGTTGGTGTCTCCAGCAGGGTGCACCGCGGGCAGGTGAGGTTGACTTTGGCTCTGCAGGTGGTGGTAGGGCCACTTACACCCCATCAAGTAATGTCATGGTTGAAAGGCTGCACGGTACAGTGTGGACTGTGCTTCGAGGAGTGGATCATGCTGCTCGTTTACCAGAGACCTGGAATGTGGAAAAAGTCAGGTTAAAAAAGATTTGCAAGGAAGACTATTGATGCCCTGAAATTGCGCAATGGGGTCGCACGCCATGAAGGAGATGACAGAAAGACTTAGATTCGTGTTCGATAGGAACTGATAAAGAAGTGACCTAGTGGCGAACAATGGAAAGAATGGATTTTTTTTTAAATTGACTCGTATATTATTTATTTTTATTTTCAATCATTAAATAAAAATTATGGTCATAAAGAAGTAAAAAAAGAAAATATAATATCTAAAGGAGTTTTTTGATGTCATTCGTATCAAAAAACCCGCATCGCTGTCGACTACTAATGTCCCCAAAAGACTGGCGGCATTGTTTCGCTGTGTAGCAATGCTTATTTTTAATTGTTATATATATTTTTAGATGGGAAATCATCCAATGATTTTCCCACCCTTGGGCTAAGCGGGAAAGGCATATCAGACTTGTACTGACTAAAACACTTTATCTTTGTCCTAGTACGCTTCGACCCTACGGTTTGGCTGACATATCTGGTGTACTTCCTCTTTTTTTAGGGTTCCGTAGTAAAGTAGGAACCCTTATAGTTTTGCCATGTCTGTCTGTCCATCTGTCCGTCCTCGCTTAATCTCTGTGACCGTTAGCACTAGAAAGCTGAAATTCGGTACCAATATTTATATCAATCACGCTGATAAAGTGGTAAAATAAAAATTGGAAAAAAATGTTTTATTAGGGTAGCCCCCTTTAGGTAAAGTGGGAAGTGATTTTTTTTTTAAATTTCAACCCTAACGTGTGATATATTGTTGGATAGTTATTTAAAAATGAATAGGGGTTTACTAAAATCATTTTTTGATAATGTCAATAATATCGGAAATAATAACTCCAAAAGTAAAAAACAATGTCCCCCCCCTCTAACCTTTGAACCATATGTTTAGAAAATATGAAAAAGATCTGAAAAGTAGAACTTTATAAGGATTTTCTAGGAAAATCATTTTGAACTTGATGGAAAGAACAGTCGCCCCGCACCCTCGCGCGTGAGTGCGTGTTTCTCTCTGACTCTCCGCTATTGTATTATCGCTTGCTTGCGTAGACATCGTAATACTTTCTTATTTTTTTTTTATTTTAAATATTTTTATTTTTGTGTGAAAATCTGATGAACTAAAAACATTCTTTAAAATCATAGAACAAAAGTTGTTGTTTATGATGTTAGTAACATAGTTCTAAGAGGTTTCCAGTGTTTTATGAATAACCCTGGATACAACATTTTTTTTTTGGTCCTGAATATAGTTTGTTCAGAATTAGTAACTGAATCGGGTCCAATAATTTTTATACCATGTTATAATTTTTCCCGTAATTATTTAAAAAGAGCAAAAGTTGGACAGCACCGACACTAAGTACAACAAAGGGCACGGCAGGTCATAGCGGACATTAGGCGCCAGCAAGCTGGGTGCAAGTACAAAACAACCCCTCAGTCGCCTGGATGGCTAAAGAGCTCAAGTTAGACAGCACCGACACTAAGTACAACAAAGGGCACTGCAGGTCATAGCGGCCATTAGGCGCCAGCAAGCTGGGTGCAAGTGCAAAACAACCCCTCAGTCGCCTGGATGGCTAAAGAGCTCAAGTTGGACAGCACCGTCACTTAGTACAAAAGGCACGGCAGGTCATAGCGGCCATTAGGCGCTAGCAAGCTGGGTGCAAGTGCAAAACTCCTCAGACGCCTGGATGGCCCGGTGACGTATTGCTGACATAACAACTTTGTGATTGTTCATCATACAGTGATGAAATTTTGTACTTAGATTCTTTACATAAAAATAATAGACATGAGTTTCACATATACTAAAACTAATGTTCCATAGATCATCATCATCAGCTTTTTTTCAATGTTCCTACTGCTGGGACTCAGGCCTCCTCTCTAGGAGATGGAATGGGCCGTAATCCACCACGCGGGCCCAGTGCGGGTTGGTGAATGTCACATGTCTTCGAATTTTTGGTTCTAGGACATGCCGGTTTATCGGCGGCGAAGACCTCTCGCGCCGGGCCTTGGTTGAGGCCATGGTCCGGAGCGAGGAGGAGTGGCAGGCGGTCGCCGACTTCTGCGAAGCAGTAATGCTCGTAAAGGAGGAGGCCGAACGCATCAGGCAACGGCGCCGCCGCCGCCGCCGCCGCGCCGACGGGATTCTGATTCCGATTTCCGGCCACCGTAGGCGCGGGCTTGCGGACAGTGAGCAATGGGTAGCTCGCTGTCCGGCCGTCCGGTAACTGTCCGGACCAAGCCCAAGTCGTCGACGGCGCGCACTGTTCCCGCGCGCCTCAAGGAGTCGGCAGCAACAGCAGGGACCCAGCCGGGTCTAAGCCTACTGGGGTCAGGGTTATCCGAAAGGGCGCTCGAGCCCCGGTATGAAGGCTAGAAGGAACAGGGTGGGTCTTTTAGTCAGTAAGAGTCTGAAACTATCTCCCGCTCCGCCCAAGAGCGGGGGTTGTCATTGAATAATTTTATCCCACCATAAAAAAAGGACATGCCAGTTTCTTTACAACATTTTCCTGCACCGTTTTGAGAGTGGTGGTGATGAAATAAATTACGCAAAGTAATGCACCTGGCTGGGTTTGAACCCACGACTTACAACTTATAGATCGGGCCCGTTACCACTCGGCCACCACTGCTCTCGTTCTATATTTGGTAAGTCTCCACCAAAGCCCAGCCAATACCATCAGTGAAGAAATACTGAGTCACTTACCTCTATTCTTGAAGCCAGAGACACTCACTGCACCAGGGCTCCAGTACTCCGGAGCCCTGAAGGTAGCTCGGAACACCAACTCGTCATGCACGGCAGACGGCTGGTGGCGCACTGCGGCATTGCTTTCAAGTCTAGTCTAGACAAAGGCTACAGTGCGCACAATTATTTTGCCTCGGACAGCAGTCTTATAGCTATGAGAATAAAGGCGAATATACTGCAAAATGACTGTGAGAAGGAATGGAACGGTACTGCGCAGGACGAGATAGCGATCAATACTAAGAGTTGATTATACATACGCCTACGCTTATTTATTTAATAGCTTTTGCCCGCGACTTCACCCGCGTACGTAAACTATAGCCTATGTCACTCAGGAATAAATCAGCTTTCTATCGGTGAAAAAATTTTAGCATTCGGACCAGGGGGCCTAGACAACGTTACATTTTCATCAGCGATAACGAAGTTTGATATCTCTGAAATGTATGAAACTGACATAAGCTTTCGAACTGTCACGTGATCGATCGCTAATTGCTAGACAATGTCACACTGCGTTACGAAACGACAACGAACTTCGATCAACATAAACGATATTCTCATACAAATGCTTAGACAAGTGGCTGATTCGACATTCGAATTCGCTGAGATTTCGAACTTCTCTTTCGACAGCTAAGCGAAGACTTCGACCCTGTAGAAAAGCAAATCAACATGGCCGCTTTTAGTCAGCTGGTGGTGTTATTTGTATCAAGTGTGCTGGTTTCTTGTCTTTTGTTGTTTTTTTCTAATAAAAATGCATACACTACGAGCGGCACATAATGAAAGTGTTGTAGTTGAGGCATCAGAAAAGATACAATTACCGGCAAAAAATGGAAAGATCGGAAAATATGGAGTTATTATTTGATTGAACAAGAGCCTTTTCTGGCAGCTTTGTATCGATTCGCGTGCACACACATCAACACAACAAAAAACAAAAGTTTTCAAAATACAATAGATTTGATGTTACCTATTAAAAATGGAAATTTTGAAAATGAAGCAAGAGTCGGAAAGTTAAGGAATAATAATGGTTAACATACATGGCTGTTCAATTGCTACGTTTTCCATTTTTCTGGCGTTTTATTAACCGATCCAGTTTAATATTGTTACCAAATCACACTAGATACAGTAGGTACTGACGCAGGACGCTCAAATTTCAATCGCCTTTGAGGTCCGCAAGACGTCATTGTTTACATTGAGCATATTCAAGGGATATGAATTGTATCAAGTTCATGGTCACGTTGTGTTTTTTCGAATCAACACTTAGTTCCGACTTCGACTTAGCGATATGTTGGTCGATGTGACGTTGTCTACCATTTTTTAGTCGACATCGCTAAGGCAAAATTGAACTTCGAAGCGACTTCGACACGGAGCGAATGCTTCTTGTCTAGGCCCCCAGTACTTCTATATCATCTAGACAAGTGTCAAGCCAAGTTCAAATAAAAAAAATAATCAAATCAAATCGTTTATTTGCCTTGAACGTATTATAGGTATTATACAATAAATATGTGAGCAGATACATTCTGTTAGTCTTAGTTCAAGTAACAAAACTGGCGAGTAGCACCGTGTGTAATATTACAAGCACCATTTGGAGCCTCTTTTGACCCTCTCCTAACTCAAAAACTATTCCACATAAACGTGTCAAATTTGGCTCATAATTTGATACTTGCGAGATACATATGTGCTCTCTTCTTCTTCTTCCTGCCATATTACTTGGGGTCAGCGCAATACGTTTTCTTCTTCCATTCTGTCCTGTCACCCGTCAAACTATCACTAACTCCCTTTTCTTTCATATCACTTCTCACACAATCCATCCATCTTTTTTTCGGCCTTCCTCTCCCTCTCCATCCATCTACATGTATACTCTTTTAGTAATATGCGCTACATCTCTCCTCTTCACATGACCATACCAAGACAAATGATTACCTTTCAACGATCAATATGTAATCTAAACAGAACTTGAATTGAAGTCAGCAACCAAGAACATATTGAACATATTATGCATTTTAGACTGGCCTGTTGGTGTAGTGGTTAGTGACCCTGACTGCTATGCCGGAGGTCGTGGGTTCGATTCCCAACCAGGACAAATGTTTGTGTGATGAGCATAATCATTTGTTTTGTCTGGGTGTAATGTATAGATAATATGTAATTTATAGGTAGAGTAGGGAATAGCAGAGAATTATAGGGTAGAGTATGGTATAGTAGGGATGAGTAGGGAAGAGCGGGAGCTAAGCCGCGCAGGAAAAAGCTATTCAAAAATAAAACAAAAATCTATTCATATTATTGTATTTTTTGTAACATAGTTACAGATTATTTACAAATGTACAAGCTTAGCCTAAAATCACTGTAAGTTCAATAACACCAACTACGTACTAAATACAGCCACACACCATGATAAAAATAGTATTACATTACAGAATAAAATGCAGTTACCAGTTGCAAGACCGTGCGTTCAGGTGCGGATCCAAGGCTTACGGAAGGAGTTCAGAGAACCAGTTTTTTTGACGGAGTAAGCAGCCCCGAGTTAAAAAAAAATATACCTCTGATCCCCTTCTCTTGAATCCACACCTGCCCTGCCTATGCATTTCCAAAAATATAGTCTCAATAAATAGGAATAGGCTCTCAATAAACCAGTGCGCCTCACCATCAACGATTGCATCACTGCTTACCGTCAAGCGGGATCGCAGTCTAGAACTAGTTTAAAAAGATAAAAAAAAACTAGTTTAGACTCAAAAATGCGAAAAACAAGCTACATCGTTTCTCGAATTCTTGACGAGATATATACAAGTAACTTTGAGTTTAAAGTTAGTCGTATATGCCTCAACATAAAAGTATATGCACTGTCACGGCTCTGCCGGTGGCAGCGCAGAAAGACTCTTCCCAAATGAGGTTAAGATGAAGTATTCCAGAACCTCATGAGTGGAGATCCGCCAGAGCCTCGTTGGTGTCTCCAGCAGGGTGCACCGCGGGCAGGTGAGGTTGACTTTGGCTCTGCAGGTGGTGGTAGGGCCACTTACACCCCATCAAGTAATGTCATGGTTGAAAGGCTGCACGGTACAGTGTGGACTGTGCTTCGAGGAGTGGATCATGCTGCTCGTTTACCAGAGACCTGGAATGTGGAAAAAGTCAGGTTAAAAAAGATTTGCAATGAAGACTATTGATGCCCTGAAATTGCCCAATGGGGTCGCACGTCACGAAGGAGATGACAGAAAGACTTAGATTCGTGTTCGATAGGAACTGACAAAGAAGGGACCTAGTGGCGAACAATGGAAGGTTTTTTTTAAAATTGTCTCGTATATTATTTATTTTTATTTTCTATCATTAAATAAAAATTAGGGTCCTAAAGAAGTAAAAAAGAAAATATAATATCTAAAGGAGTTTTTTGATGTCATCCGTATCAAAAAACCCGCATCACTGTCGACTACTAATGTCCCCAAAAGACTGGCGGCATTGTTTCGCTGTGTAGCAATGCTTATTTTTAATTGTTATATATATTTTTAGATGGGAAATCATCCAATGATTTTCCCACCCTTGGGCTGAGCGGGAAAGGCATTTCAGACTTGTACTGACTAAAACACTTTATCTTTGTCCTAGTACGCTTCGACCCTACGGTTTGGCTGACATATCTAGTGTACCTCCTCGTTTTTTAGGGTTCCGTAGTAAAGTAGGAACCCTTATAGTTTCGCCATGTCTGTCTGTCCATCTGTCCGTACTCGCTTAATCTCTGTGACCGTTAGCACTAGAAAGCTAAAATTCGGTACCAATATTTATATCAATCACGCTGATAAAGTGGTAAAATAAAAATTGAAAAAAAATGTTTTATTAGGGTAGCCCCCTATATGTAAAGTGGGAAGTGATTTTTTTTTTTTAATTTCAACCCTAACGTGTGATATATTTTTGAATAGTTATTTAAAAATGAATAGGGGTTTACTATAATCATTTTTGGATAATGTCAATAATATCGGAAATAATAACTCCAAAAGTAAAAAACAATGTCCCCCCCCTCTAACTTTAAAGAAAGAAAAAGAAAGAAAGAAAGAAAATTTATTTGTCAAACATGCGTTTACATAAACTGACATAACAGACATGCAAGGTGTTAAATTAATAGTGTGTAATGAGCGTCCATGTTTTGCCAATAACAACCATGCCATGTTTTGAACCATATGTTTAGAAAATATGAAAAAGATCTGAAAAGTAAAACTTTATATGGATTTTCTAGGAAAATCATTTTGAACTTGATGGAAAGAACAGTCGCCCCGCACCCTCGCGCGTGAGTGCGTGTTTCTCTCTGACTCTCCGCTATTGTATTATCGCTTGCTTGCGTAGACATCGTAATACTTTCTTATTTTTTTTTTATTTTAAATATTTTTTTTTTTTGTGTGAAAATCTGATGAACTAAAAACATTCTTTAAAATCATAGAACAAAAGTTGTTGTTTATGATGTTAGTAACATAGTTCTAAGAGGTTTCCAGTGTTTTATGAATAACCCTGGATACACCATTTTTTTTGGTCCTGAATATAGTTTGTTCAGAATTAGTAACTGAATCGGGTCCAATAATTTTTATACCATGTAATAATTTTTCCCGAATTTTTTTAAAAAGAGCAAAAGTTAGACAGCACCGACACTAAGTACAACACAGGGCACGGCAGGTCATAGCGGCCATTAGGCGCTAGCAAGCTGGGTGCAAGTGCAAAACAACCCCTGAGTCGCCTGGATGGCTAAAGAGCTCAAGTTAGACAGCACCGACACTAAGTACAACAAAAGACACGGCAGGTCATAGCGGCCATTAGGCGCTAGCAAGCTGGGTGCAAGTGCAAAACAACCCCTGAGTCGCCTGGATGGCTAAAGAGCTCAAGTTAGACAGCACCGACACTAAGTACAACAAACGGCACGGCAGGTCATAGCGGCCATTAGGCGCTAGCAAGCTGGGTGCAAGTGCAAAACAACCCCTCAGTCGCCTGGATGGCTAAAGAGCTCAAGTTAGACAGCACCGACACTAAGTACAACAAAGGGCACGGCAGGTCATAGCGGCCATTAGGTGCTAGCAAGCTGGGTGCAAGTGCAAAACAACCCCTCAGTCGCCTGGATGGCTAAAGAGCTCAAGTTAGACAGCACCGACAGTAAGTACAACAAAAGGCACGGCAGGTCATAGCGGCCATTAGGTGCTAGCAAGCTGGGTGCAAGTGCAAAACAACCCCTCAGTCGCCTGGATGGCTAAAGAGCCCAAGTTAGACAGCACCGACAGTAAGTACAACAAAAGGCACGGCAGGTCATAGCGAACATTAGGCGCCAGCAAGCTGGGTGCAAGTGCAAAACTCCTCAGACGCCTGGATGGCCCGGTGTCTATGTATTGCTGACATAACAAGCTTATAACTTTGAGATTTTTCATTATACAGTGATGAAATTTTGTACTTAGATTCTTTACATAAAAATAATAGACACGAGTTTCACATAATATACTAAAACGAATGCCGTATAGATCATCATCATCACCTTTTCTTTTAATGTTCCCACAGCTGGGACTCAGCCCACCTCTCTAGGAGAGGGAATGGGCCGTAATCCACCACGCGGGCCCAGTGCGGGTTGGTGAATGTCACATGTCTTCGAATTTTTGGTTCTAGGACATGCTGGTTTATCGGCGGCGGAGACCTCTCATGCCGGACCTTGGTTGAGGCCATGGTCCGGAGCGAGGAGGAGTGGCAGGCGGTCGCCGACTTCTGTGAAGCAGTAATGCTCGTAAAGGAGGAGGCCGAACGTATCAGGCAACGGCGTTATCGCCGCCGCCGCCGCCGCGCCGCCGGGATTCTGAACCCGATTTCCGGCCACCGTAGGCGCGGGCTTGCGGACAGTGAGCAATAGGTAGCTCGCTGTCCGGCCGTCCGGTAACTGTCCGGACCAAGCCCAAGTCGTCGACGGCGCGCACTGTTCCCGCGCGCCTCAAGGAGTTGTCAGCAACAGCAGGGACCCAGCCGGGTCGAAGCCTACTGGGGTCAGGATTATCCGAAAGGGCGCTCGAGCCCCGGTATGAACGCAAGAAAGAACAGGGTGGGTCTTTTAGTCAGTAAGAGTCTGACACTATCTTCCGCTCCGCCCAAGAGCGGGGGTTGTCATTGGATGATTTTATCCCACCATAAAAAAAGGACATGCCAGTTTCCTTACAACATTTTCCTGCACCGTTTTGAGAGCGGTGGTGATGAAATAAATTACGCAAAGTAATGCACCTGGCTGGGTTTGAACCCACGACTTACAACTTGTAGATCGGGGCCGTTACCACTCGGCCACCACTGCTCTCGTTCTATATTTTGTAAGTCTCCACCAAAGCCCAGCCAATACCATCAGTGAAGAAATACTGAGTCACTTACCTCCATTCTTGAAGCCAGAGACACTCACTGCACCAGGGCTCCAGTACTCCGGAGCCCTGAAGGTAGCTCGGAGCACCAACTCGTCATGCACGGCAGACGGCTGGTGGCGCACTGCGGCATTGCTTTCAAGTCTAGTCTAGACAAAGGCTACAGTGCGCACAATTATTTTGCCTCGGACAGCAGTCTTATAGCTATGAGAATAAAGGCGAATATACTGCAAAATGACTGTGAGAAGGAATGGAACGGTACTGCGCAGGACGAGATAGCGATCAATACTAAGAGTTGATTATACATACGCCTACGCTTATTTATTTAATAGCTTTTGCCCGCGACTTCACCCGCGTACGTAAACTATAGCCTATGTCACTCAGGAATAAATCAGCTTTCTATCGGTGAAAAAATTTTAGCAATCGGACCAGGTGGCCTAGACAACGTTACATTTTCATCAGCGATAACGAAGTTTGATATCTCTGAAATGTATGAAACTGACATAAGCTTTCGAACTGTCACGTGATCGATCGCTAATTGCTAGACAATGGGGCCTAGACAAGAGGCATTCGCTCCGTGTCGAAGTCGCTTCGAAGTTCGATTTCGCCTTAGCGATGTCGACTAAAAAATGGTAGACAACGTCACATCGACCAACATATCGCTAAGTCGAAGTCGGAACGAAGTGTTGATTCGAAAAAACACAACGTGACCATGAACTTGATACAATTCATATCACTTGAATATGCTCAATGTAAACAATGACGTGATTCTTACGTCTAGCGGACCTCAAGAACGATTGGAATTTGAGCGTCCTGGCTCAGTAGTGTGAGTTGGTAACAATATTAAACTCGATTGGTTAATAAAACGCCATAAACATGGAAAAGGTAGCAATTGAACAGCCATGTATGTTAATCATTATTATTCCTTAACTTTCTGACATCTGCTTAATTTTCAAAATTTCCATTTTTAGTAGGTAACATCAAATCTATTGTACTTTGAAAACTTTTGTTGTATGTTGTGTTGAAGTGTGATCACACAAATCGTTATAAGGCTGCCGGAAAAGACTCTTGTTCAATCGAAAATTCTCCATGAATAATAAATAACTCTGCCATGTTTTCCACTCTTTCCATTTTTTGCCGGTAATTATATCTTTTTTGATGCCTCAACTACAACACTTTTATTATGTGCCGCTCGTAGTAAATGCAATGTATGCATTTTTATTTGAAAACAACAACAAAAGACAAGAAACAAGCACACTTGATACAAATAACACCACCAGCTGTCTAAAAGCAGCCATGTTGATTTGCTTTTCTACAGGGTCCAAGAGTTCGCTTAGCTGTCGAAAGAGAATTTCGAAATCTCAGCGAATTCGAATGTCGAAAGTGCCACTTGTCTAAGCATTAATGTCACACTGCGTTACGAAACGACAACGAACTTCGATCAACATAAACGATATTCTCATACAAATGCTTAGACAAGTGGCTGATTCGACATTCGAATTCGCTGAGATTTCGAACTTCTCTTTCGACAGCTAAGCGAAGTCTTCGACCCTGAAGATAAGCAGGAATTGCATGATTTGATTCCGCCATCTCAATTCTACCATCGGACAAGCCGACGCACGGCAAGTATCCACTCTTACGTTGTTGAAACACCTACAGTCCGGACTAAGCGTTTCGCCTCGTCATTTATACCGCGTACATCAAAGGACTGGAACAGTTTGCGTGCTGCGGTCTTCCCGTCTGATTATAATTTGGGTGTCTTCAAGGCTAGAGTGAATAGGCTCTTAATAAACTAGTGCGCCTCACCATCAACGATTGCATCACTGCTTACCATCAGGCGGGATCGCAGTCAAGTACTAGTTTATAACAGATAAAAAAAAAAGCAAATCAACATGGCCGCTTTTAGTCAGCTGGTGGTGTTATTTGTACCAAGTGTGCTGGTTTCTTGTCTTTTGTTGTTTTTTTCTAATAAAAATGCATACACTACGAGCGGCACATAATGAAAGTGTTGTAGTTGAGGCATCAGAAAAGATACAATTACCGGGAAAAAATGGAAAGATCGGAAAATATGGAGTTATTATTTGATTGAACAAGAGCCTTTTCTGGCAGCTTTGTAACGATTCGCGTGTTCACACATCAACACAACAAAAAACAAAAGTTTTCAAAATACAATAGATTTGATGTTACCTATTAAAAATGGAAATTTTGAAAATGAAGCAAGAGTCGGAAAGTTAAGGAATAATAATGGTTAATGTGGTATACACATTAAATGTAGGTCAAGCCAAGAGATTGACGACTGACATCACGCTAGTTGCACTTCCACCGTGCTCTCGACCAGACGTCACTCTTTGGGTATTTGCCTGCTTACTGACAATATCGTTGTTTCATTTACTATAAACCTAAATCCCTAACAAGTGATTTTAGTGAACATCACATTGGCGACGAGTAAAAGCGCAGTAAGTAAAGTGATCTTAACTCAAATAATGTACTACTTACGGACATTGGTCAGCAACAACATTAATTTTATACAGCAGTGTTAAGAAAAAAAAAAAATAAGTGACCGATACCTGAGTGAAATTCTGTAAATATTTCATATATTGGTCAGCAAGAAAAGTAAAATTTTACATCACAAAGTGTTTTGAAAGAAAAAATAAAAATAAGTGACCGTTTTCTACATTAAATTAAAATTCAGTAAATCTTAGTTTCATAAAATGTCCATATTTTGGTCGTTACTTAGCTATGTATGAGCGATCTGCGTCAGTGATTAGTTGAGAGATGCGCAATATAAATCGATGAAATCATTTCGTCATTTAAAACATAAACGGTACCGTATACTTTATCGGAATGTGATTAGGGCATACAAAATGTCCCTACATTTCGAAAATAAATAAAAATTCCAAATACAATGTTTGTTGACCAAATTCGTTTGTGGCTACATAATATCGAAATAAAAGTGCCAACGAGAGTCGTTAAATGATCAGTACCAACGAGTGTTCGTTAAATGATCGAAACAAAATAAAAATATTCGATCTAAATTTCCAGCTATAACACGTTTACTTATAGATGCTAATCTTATCGAAAGATATTATTAGATCCAAAAATGAAATGTGCCAACGTGATTATCGTCAAGTACCAGTTTTAACGCCAATTACCACTTCGATACTTCGAAGCAATATGATGCCTGGCTAGGTATCACTTTATAGTTAAAACTAAAATGTCCTAAAATCCTTAAGGCCAATTAAATAAAATACATTTTGCCCTGGCTTTATCCATCAAACAAAGAATTTGTCACACGTGTTATAACGCCCGATGTGGTTGGTTCTCCAATCTCTATTTCAAGTGGCCGTTTTGCTGAGTAGCATGGCGCGGCACTCCGGCGCAGGTACCTATTAATGGACCCTTGTGCGACTTGCTAGCTAAAGTTTGTTTATTTAAATGTTATAGGAACAGTGCCCATAGAGCTCTTATCTTAGCTGGCTACAATCAATTCAGGGTTATAAATAAATTAATGATGTGTTGTGTACCTATATTATTCTTGCATTTTAGTTGAAAACAAGAATAAGATTAAAAAAAAAAACTTATTTGAATTGTGGGTACAATTCTTGATTCTAGTTCAAATATGATTTTGAATTGTAGATTTAGTTCTGGATTCAATTCCCTAAAGAATATGGAAGATTATCACAATGAAAAATCATAACCCTTTAAAAACAGCAATCCCGCCATTGAGCTAATCCACGATAGCCAGAGTCAAAGTGCAATAAGTACCTGCCATAATGGAGTTGACACTGAACAAAAAACTGTTGCCCATGCGGCAACTAAAATCACAAACGTGATAAAAGTACCTTTCCTGTAAATCTATTGCTAACGTGTTTTCAAATTATATTTCCAGAAACACTGCAAAACAAGGACAAATAAGAAAAAATGGCACTAACTTCGTGTCAAATAATAACAATGAGTTGTATGCTATCACGCACGTCATGAAAATTGGTAATCACAAAAGTGATTACTTAAAGTTCGAGCAATTAATGAAAATTCAGTTATCCCGCCCTATAATTAACGCAAATGGCATAAAGAGACTCGTACCAACCTCTTGTCACATAACAACAATGAATTTGGTTGCTATCATGCAAATCATGTAAATTGTTGCAATCACAAAAATGATTATAAGTTCGAGCAATTGATGAAAATTCAGTTAATGCCCTATAATTAATGCAAATGGCATAAATAGGTTTTTTGAGTATTATTTGCAGAATAACGCGAAACGAGAGTCAATAAAAGAGAAAATAATAAGTCTGCCTCTCGTCAAATGATAACAATAAAGTAAAAATATAAAAAAAAAACAAAGTACTAAACAAAACATCTAGCACTTATTTACTGGTAGGTTCAAACCTATTTAACTAATTTGCCACGTTGCGTCGATGAAAATTTAACAATTGGTCACGTGCTATACAATAATAAAGTGCAAGGGTTATTTGATATACAGATAAAAAAAAAAATAGCTCTAAAGTATTACTAGCAAAGCCTATAGTCACAAAAATGTTTTAAGAAATCCAAATCCAAACTAATATTGTAAATGCGAAAGTAACTCTGTCTGTCTGTCTGTCTGTCTTTGCTTCACGCCTAAACAACTGAACCGATTTGTGTGAAATTTGGTACAGACATAGTTTGGAACTTGAGAAAGGACATAGGATAGTTTTAATTACAAAAAATAAAATAAAAAATAAAATTTATTCCGGACATACAGCGCCATCTATTGGTCAATAGTCGGCATCAATTCAGGGAACTATGTGGGTAAAACCAAAAATCTGCTGGAAGTCACTATTCCACGCGAACGAAGTCGCGGGCAAAAGCTAGTCTATTATAAAATTTAAAAAAGGCTCTGATCTGAATTCAATTGCGAATTTAAAGATCTTTATTGAAAAAAAAAAAAGTCCAACGACTATTTGATTCCTAATAGCTTAAAAAAATAATAGCAAAAAGACGAGCTAGTCAAACTGTATAGGACCTGGCTTGTAAATAAAACAATATTTCATCTTTTTGGGTACCTCTGGTGATTCCGGATGCCTGATGATCAATAATATTATACTAAAATATCAATGCTGATGATGGTATACGTATTTATCTGTAGATACGTGAGACCTAGATAAATATAATAAGTACTAGCGTAGTATTATTTAAAACGCTATGGACATTCAAAGTTCATGAATAGTTAAGAAGTCAATCAGTAAATGCTATACATACAAAAAAAAAGTCGAAAAAGATATCTATAGTACCATAGGGAAGAAACTCTATGTACATGTTTCAAATCAAAGTTCATAAATACTTAAGAAGTCTATCAGTAAATGCTATAGGTACATCCAAAAAAAAATAAAAATAAAAAAAAAACGTTGAAAAAGATATAGTGCCATAGCAAAGGAATTGTTGACTTTACTTACAATATAGTGATATAACATAAAAAAAAGACTGGAAGAATTAGAAATAAACACTCGCAGCACTTTTAAGTTAATTTGTGATGCGTTGTTAAATAATTTCCAGAAACCCGTAAGTATTTAAACAACTATAAAGTTACAATAAACAAAAATGAAATATTTTATATCAATTGAAATTTCAGTGTCATCAGGTTTCAAACTAGTTAATAATAAGTCAGTCTGACTTTCACATGGAAATGTTGATGAAATTCAATGTTTTCTGGATCAATTTCATTGAATAATTTAACTCCAACTTTCAACCCTAAAAATTAATGGGTTTAAAAAAAAATATCCCTTGGCTATAATGACAAGAGATCGTACATTCGTACCCAACTAGAACTAACTATAGTTCTGTTAACTTTAGAGACAGATTGAATCTGACAGATGTAAAAAAAAATGAAACTGTCAGACTAAAACCAAGTATAGTTCGTGTATCTAATTGAATTCATGAATTGATTTGAATTCAATACAAATTTGCATTTTGAACAAACAAGAAGCTCTACGGACACTTGGATCAATAAATAATTACTTATATCGATAATGCATACATTTAAAATACCCGTATTAAAAATACAAATACAAATAATGAAAACCAATCATGGCAATTACAAAACGACAAGCCTAATTTCGAGATGACCTGTCCTAACTATGACTCGTGTACTAGCACAATTCAGCTCAACTCTTCGGAAAGAAACCGAGTCATGATCAGCAAAATATGTGAGCATGCATGACATTCTAACTGGCAGAGCACATCCAAGATTCTAACTGCCAGATCACATCCAAGTCAAAGGCCAGCCAGTAATACTAATTGATGTACCTAGTACTCACTTATTTCGAAATTCAACTAACTAATAAAAGAAAAAAACTAATAAAGCTTAGGTCATATACTGATTCCTTGGCCACAGGAACAAAAAGACATAAGTTCATTGAATATTAAATTTAGGCTAAAATCGTTAAAGTTCATGGTCACGTTGTGTTTTTTCGAATCAACACTTAGTTCCGACTTCGACTTAGCGATATGTTGGTCGATGTGACGTTGTCTACCATTTTTTAGTCGACATCGCTAAGGCGAAATTAAAATTCGAAGCGACTTCGACACGGAGCGAATGCCTCTTGTCTAGGCCCCCAGTACTTTTATATCATCTAGACAAGTGTCAAGCCAAGTTCAAATAAAAAAAAAATCAAATCAAATCGTTTATTTGCCTTGAATGTATTATAGGTATTATACAATAAATATGTTATGTAAACATAGTGAGCAGATACATTCTGTTAGTCTTAGTTCAAGTAACAAAACTGGCGAGTAGCACCGTGTGTAATATTACAAGGACCATTTGGAGCCACTTTTGACCCTCTCCTAACTCAAAAACTATTCCACATAAACGTGTCAAATTTGGCTCATAATTTGATACTTGCGAGATACATGTGTGCTCTCTTCTTCTTCTTCCTGCCCTTATCCCATATTACTTGGGGTCGGCGCAATACGTTTTCTTCTTCCATTCTGTCCTGTCACCCGTCAAACTATCACTAACTCCCTTTTCTTTCATATCACTTCTCACACAATCCATCCATCTTTTTTTCGGCTTTCCTCTGCCTCTCCATCCATCTACATGTATACTCAGAACTCTTTTAGTAATATGCGCTACATCTCTCCTCTTCACATGACCATACCAAGACAAATGATTACCTTTCAACGATCAATATGTAATCTAAACAGAACTTGAATTGAAGTCAGCAACCAAGAACATATTGAACATATTATGCATTTTAGACTGGCCTGTTGGTGTAGTGGTTAGTGACCCTGACTGCTATGCCAGAGGTCGTGGGTTCGATTCCCAACCAGGACAAATGTTTGTGTGATGAGCATAATCATTTGTTTTGTCTGGGTGTAATGTATAGATAATATGTAATTTATAGGTAGAGTAGGGAATAACAGAGAATTATAGGGTAGAGTATGGTATAGTAGGGAGGAGTAGGGAAGAGCGGGAGCTAAGCCGCGCAGGAAAAAGCTATTCAAAAATAAAACAAAAATATATTCATATTATTGTATTTTTTGTAACATAGTTACAGATTATTTACAAATGTACAAGCTTAGCCTAAAATCACTGTAAGTTCAATAACACCAACTACGTACTAAATACAGCCACACACCATGATAAAAATAGTATTACATTACAGAATAAAATGCAGTTACCAGTTGCAAGACCGTGCGTTCAGGTGCGGATCCAAGGCTTACGGAAGGAGTTCAGAGAACCAGTTTTTTTGACGGAGTAAGCAGCCCCGAGTTAAAAAAAAAATATACCTCTGATCCCCTTCTCTTGAATCCACACCTGCCCTGCCTATGCATTTCCAAAAATATAGTCTCAATAAATAGGAATAGGCTCTCAATAAACCAGTGCGCCTCACCATCAACGATTGCATCACTGCTTACCGTCAAGCGGGATCGCAGTCTAGAACTAGTTTAAAAAGATAAAAAAAAACCAGTTTAGACTCAAAAATGCGAAAAACAAGCTACATCGTTTCTCGAATTCTTGACGAGATATATACAAGTAACTTTGAGTTTAAAGTTAGTCGTATATGCCTCAACATAAAAGTATATGCACTGTCACGGCTCTGCCGGTGGCAGCGCAGAAAGACTCTTCCCAAATGAGGTTAAGATGAAGTATTCCAGAACCTCATGAGTGGAGATCCGTCAGAGCCTCGTTGGTGTCTCCAGCAGGGTGCACCGCGGGCAGGTGAGGTTGACTTTGGCTCTGCAGGTGGTGGTAGGGCCACTTACACCCCATCAAGTAATGTCATGGTTGAAAGGCTGCACGGTACAGTGTGGACTGTGCTTCGAGGAGTGGATCATGCTGCTCGTTTACCAGAGACCTGGAATGTGGAAAAAGTCAGGTTAAAAAAGATTTGCAAGGAAGACTATTGATGCCCTGAAATTGCCCAATGGGGTCGCACGTCACGAAGGAGATGACAGAAAGACTTAGATTCGTGTTCGATAGGAACTGACAAAGAAGGGACCTAGTGGCGAACAATGGAAGGTTTTATTTTTTTAAATTGTCTCGTATATTATTTATTTTTATTTTCTATCATTAAATAAAAATTAGGGTCATAATAAAGAAGTAAAAAAAGAAAATATAATATCTAAAGGAGTTTTTTGATGTCATCCGTATCAAAAAACCCGCATCGCTGTCGACTACTAATGTCCCCAAAAGACTGGCGGCATTGTTTCGCTGTGTAGCAATGCTTATTTTTAATTGTTATGTATATTTTTAGATGGGAAATCATCCAATGATTTTCCCACCCTTGGGCTGAGCGGGAAAGGCATATCAGACTTGTACTGACTAAAAAACTTTATCTTTGTCCTAGTACGCTTCGACCCTACGGTTTGGCTGACATATCTGGCGTACTTCCTCTTTTTTAGGGTTCCGTAGTAAAGTAGGAACCCTTATAGTTTCGCCATCTCTGTCTGTCCATCTGTCCGTACTCGCTTAATCTCTGTGACCGTTAGCACTAGAAAGCTGAAATTCGGTACCAATATTTATATCAATCACGCCGTCAAAGTGGTAAAATAAAAATTGGAAAAAAATGTTTTATTAGGGTAGCCCCCCTATATGTAAAGTGGGAAGTGATTTTTTTTAATTTCAATCCTAACGTGTGATATATTGTTGGATAGATATTTAAAAATGAATAGGGGTTTACAAAAATCATTTTTTGATAATGTCAATAATATCGGAAATAATCACTCCAAAAGTAAAAAACAATGTGTCCCCCCCTCTAACCAACCGTTTTGAACCACATGTTTAGAAAATATGAAAAAGATCTGAAAAGTAGAACTTTATAATGATTTTCTAGGAAAATCATTTTGAACTTGATGGAAAGAACAGTTTTTGTACAAAAAAGACAAAAAGGTTCTACTAAATAATTTCTGGACTAAGTTTGTAGTATAATCGTATATGCAAGCATTTTTTTAAACTCATTAGTGGGTACACTTATTTTGACGGACGGGAAACTACGGAACCCTATACTGAGCGTGGCCTGACACGCTCTCGGCTGTTTTTTTTTAAGTTAAAAAAATATAACGAAAAAAAATTTGAAGACGGTGAAAAAAAATACCAATCGAATTGACAACCTCCTCCTTTTTTGAAGTGGGTTAAAAAAAACCTTAAATCTCGATATTTTAACTCAAGATTTTAATTTTATAATATTTCCACCAAGACCAAATGTTAATTTACTTTCACAAAAATTATGATTTTAAACGTGACTGTATGAATTATTATCTTTTCTTTATATATTTATTATGAGTGTGATACTTGATAAATAAATAAATAATTATCATCATTTCAGCCGATAGACGTCTACTGTTGGAATTGTATATTTCGCGTCTGCATTGCTCTACGAAGGTTCAGGAGGTCGTAGAGTATATGAAGATAAAGAGCAACTGGACTCTGAGGGTCGAAAGGCTGGAATCGCGCCACGACACCAACTTCAAGTCGTTCGTGATACGAGTTCCAACCGACCATCTAGAGACCTTTATGAGAAAGGACTTTTGGCCGAAATGTGTCGTGTATCGACGTTTCCGAGGACGGCTACGCGACACCACGCCGAGGAACACGACGCCGATGCTACGTGTACAATAATATAAAATAAGTTTTTTTTTGTTATAATAAGAAGTATGTATTAGTTTAAAAAGTATTATTTTATGTATTTTTTTCTATGGGCCTCCGATGCCTGAAATAAACAGTTACTATTATTATTATTATAGGCCTCCCCCAGATGTTGCCACAACGTGTGAAAACGCACTTACTTGCGGGAATGCAGATTTGTATCTTCGTGAGGGTTTTTGACGCACTCACGCGTGTAGTTGCGTCTTGTAAATTCACGCCGGCACGCACTCATTTCATAGAAAATCACGCACGATACTACGAGACGCAGTGTGGCTTACCATGCGTGTCGCCCCGCACCCACGCGCGTGAGTGCGTGTTTCTCCACATGTAGGTGCGTGATCTGCATGAACGCGCGTGGATGCGGTTTCCCCTGATCTCACTCTCAGCTATTGTATTATCGCTTGCTTGCGTAGATATAGTAATTTTTTTTTAAGATATTTTTTTTTGTGTGAAGTCTGATGAACTAAAAACATTCATTAACATCATAGAACAAAAGTTGTTGTTAGTAAAAATGAAAATGTTAGTAAAATAGTTCTAAGATGTTGCCAGTGTTTTATGAATAACCCTGGATACAACATTTCTTTTTTGGTCCTGCATATAGTTTGTTCAGAATTAGTAACTGAATCGGGTCCAATAATTTTTATACCATGTTATAATTTTTCCCGAAATTATTTAAAAAGAGCAAAAGTTGGATAGAACCGACATTAAGTACAACAAAGGGCACGGCAGGTCATAGCGGCCATTAGGCGCTAGCAAGCTGGGTGCAAGTGCAAAACAACCCCTCAGTCGCCTGGATGGCTAAAGAGCTCAAGTTAGACAGCACCGACACTAAGTACAACAAAGGGCGCGGCAGGTCATAGCAGCCATTAGGCGCTAGCAAGCTGGGTGCAAGTGCAAAACAACCCCTCAGTCGCCTGGATGGCTAAAGAGCTCAAGTTAGACAGCACCGACACTAAGTACAACAAAGGGCACGGCAGGTCATAGCGGGCATTAGGCGCTAGCAAGCTGGGTGCAAGTGCAAAACAACCCCTCAGTCGCCTGGATGGCTAAAGAGCTCAAGTTAGACAGCACCGACACTAAGTACAACAAAAGGCACGGCAGGTCATAGCGGCCATTAGGCGCTAGCAAGCTGGGTGCAAGTGCAAAACCACCCCTCAGTCGCCTGGATGGCTAAAGAGCTCAAGTTAGACAGCACCGACACTAAGTACAACAAAAGACACGGCAGGTCATAGCGGGCATTACGCGCTAGCAAGCTGGGTGCAAGTGCAAAACAACCCCTCAGTCGCCTGGATGGCTAAAGAGCCCAAGTTAGACAGCACCGACAGTAAGTACAACAAAAGGCACGGCAGGTCATAGCGGGCATTACGCGCTAGCAAGCTGGGTGCAAGTGCAAAACTCCTCAGACGCCTGGATGGCCCGGTGTCTATGTATTGCTGACATAACTAGCTTATAACTTTGTGATTTTTCATCATACAGTGATGAAATTTTGTACTTAGATTCGTTGCATAAAAATAATAGACATGAGTTTCACATATACTAAAACTAATGTTCCATAGATCATCATCATCAGCTTTTTTTTAATGTTCCGTTTTTACTGCTGGGACTCAGGCCACCTCTCTAGGAGAGCCGTAATCCACCACGCGGGCCCAGTGCGGGTTGGTGAATGTCACATGTCTTCGAATTTTTGGTTCTAGGACATGCCGTTTTATCGGCGGCGGAGACCTCTCAAGCCGGGCCTTGGTTGAGGCCATTGTCCGGAGCGAGGAGGAGTGGCAGGCGGTCGCCGACTTCTGCGAAGCAGTAATGCTCGTAAAGGAGGAGGCCGAACGCATCAGGCAACGGCGTTATCGCCGCCGACGGGATTCCGATCCCGATTTCCGGCCACCGTAGGCGCGGGCTTGCGGACAGTGAGCAATGGGTAGCTCGCTGTCCGGCCGTCCGGTAACTGTCCGGACCAAGCCCAAGTCGTCAACGGCGCGCACTGTTCCCGCGCGCCTCAAGGAGTCGGCAGCAACAGCAGGGACCCAGCCGGGTCTAAGCCTACTGGGGTCAGGGTTATCCGAAAGGGCGCTCGAGCCCCGGTATGAAGGCTAGAAGGAACAGGGTGGGTCTTTTAGTCAGTAAGAGTCTGAAACTATCTCCCGCTCCACCCAAGAGCGGGGGTTGTCATTGAATAATTTTATCCCACCATAAAAAAAGGACATGCCAGTTTCCTTACAACATTTTCCTTCACCGTTTTGATAGCGGTGGTAATGAAATAAATTACGCAAAGTAATGCACCTGGCTGGGTTTGAACCCACGACTTACAACATATAGATCGGGCCCGTTACCACTCGGCCACCACTGCTCTCGTTCTATATTTGGTAAGTCTCCACCAAAGCCCAGCCAATACCATCAGTGAAGAAATACTGAGTCACTTACCTCCATTCTTGAAGCCAGAGACACTCACTGCACCAGGGCTCCAGTACTCCGGAGCCCTGAAGGTAGCTCGGAGCACCAACTCGTCATGCACGGCAGACGGCTGGTGGCGCACTGCGGCATTGCTTTCAAGTCTAGTCTAGACAAAGGCTACAGTGCGCACAATTATTTTGCCTCGGACAGCAGTCTTATAGCTATGAGAATAAAGGCGAATATACTGCAAAATGACTGTGTGAAGGAATGGAACGGTACTGCGCAGGACGAGATAGCGATCAATACTAAGAGTTGATTATACATACGCCTACGCTTATTTATTTAATAGCTTTTGCCCGCGACTTCACCCGCGTACGTAAACTATAGCCTATGTCACTCAGGAATAAATCAGCTTTCTATCGGTGAAAAAATTTTAGCAATCGGACCAGGGGGCCTAGACAACGTTACATTTTCATCAGCGATAACGAAGTTTGATATCTCTGAAATGTATGAAACTGACATAAGCTTTCGAACTGTCACGTGATCGATCGCTAATTGCTAGACAATGTCACACTGCGTTACGAAACGACAACGAACTTCGATCAACATAAACGATATTCTCATACAAATGCTTAGACAAGTGGCTGATTCGACATTCGAATTCGCTGAGATTTCGAACTTCTCTTTCGACAGCTAAGCGAAGACTTCGACCCTGTAGAAAAGCAAATCAACATGGCCGCTTTTAGTCAGCTGGTGGTGTTATTTGTATCAAGTGTGCTGGTTTCTTGTCTTTTGTTGTTTTTTTTCTAAAAAAATGCATACACTACGAGCGGCACATAATGAAAGTGTTGTAGTTGAGGCATCAGAAAAGATACAATTACCGGCAAAAAATGGAAAGATCGGAAAATATGCAGTTATTATTTGATTGAACAAGAGCCTTTTCTGGCAGCTTTGTAACGATTCGCGTGTTCACACATCAACACAACAAAAAACAAAAGTTTTCAAAATACAATAGATTTGATGTTACCTATTAAAAATGGAAATTTTGAAAATGAAGCAAGAGTCGGAAAGTTAAGGAATAATAATGGTTAATGTGGTATACACATTAAATGTAGGTCAAGCCAAGAGATTGACGACTGACTTCACGCTAGTTGCACTTCCACCGTGCTCTCGACCAGACGTCACTCTTTGGGTATTTGCCTGCTTACTGACAATATCGTTGTTTCATTTACTATAAACCTAAATCCCTAACAAGTGATTTTAGTGAACACCACATTGGCGACGAGTAAAAGCGCAGTAAGTAAAGTGATCTTGACTCAAATAATGTACTACTTACGGACATTGGTCAGCAACAACATTAATTTTATACAGCAGTGTTAAAAAAAAAAAAATGGTGACCGATACCTGAGTCAAATTCTGTAAATATTTCATATATTGGTCGGCAAGAAAAGTAAAATTTTACATCACAAAGTGTTTTGAAAGAAAAAATAAAAAATAAGTGACCGTTTTCTACATTAAATTAAAATTCAGTAAATCTTAGTTTCATAAAACGTCCATATTTCGTCATTTAAAACATAAACGGTACCGTATACTTTATCGGAATGTGATTAGGGCATACAAAATGTCCCTACATTTCGAAAATAAATAAAAATTCCAAATACAATGTTTGTTGACCAAATTCGTTTGTGGCTACATAATATCGAAATAAAAGTGCCAACGAGAGTCGTTAAATGATCAGTACCAACGAGTGTTGTGAAACAAAATAAAAATATTCGATCTAAATTTCCAGCGATAACACGTTTACTTATAGATGCTAATCTTATCGAAAGATATTATTAGATCCAAAAATGAAATATGCCAACGTGATTATCGTCAAGTACCAGTTTTAACGCCAATTACCACTTCGATACTTCGAAGCAATATGATGCCTGGCTAGGTATCACTTTATAGTTAAAACTAAAGTGTCCTAAAATCCTTAAGGCTAATTAAATAAAATACATTTTGCACTGGCTTTATCCACCAAACAAAGAATTTGTCACACGCGTTATAACGCCCGATGTAGTTGGTTCTTCAATCTCTATTTCAAGTAGCCGTTTTGCTGAGTAGCATGGCGCGGCACTCCGGCGCAGGTACCTATTAATGGACCCTTGTGCGACTTGCTAGCTAAAGTTGTTTATTTAAATGTTATAGGAACAGTGCCCATAGAGCTCTTATCTTAGCTGGCTACAATCAATTCAGGGTTATAAATAAATTAATGATGTGTTGTGTACCTATATTATTCTTGCATTTTAGTTGAAAACAAGAATAAGATAAAAAAAAAACTTATTTGAATTGTGGGTATAATTCTTGATTCTAGTTCAAATATGATTTTGAATTGTAGATTTAGTTCTGGATTCAATTCCATAAAGAATATGGAAGATTATCACAATGAAAAATCATAACCCTTTAAAAACAGCAATCCCGCCATTGAGCTAATCCACGATAGCCAGAGTCAAAGTGCAATAAGTACCTGCCATAATGGAGTTGACACTGAACAAAAAACTGTTGCCCATGCGGCAACTAAAATCACAAACGTGATAAAAGTACCTTTCCTGTAAATCTATTGCTAACGTGTTTTCAAATTATATTTCCAGAAACACTGCAAAACAAGGATAAATAAGAAAAAATGGCACTAACTTCGTGTCAAATAATAACAATGAGTTGTATGCTACCACGCACGTCATGAAAATTGGTAATCACAAAAGTGATTACTTAAAGTTCGAGCAATTAATGAAAATTCAGTTATCCCGCCCTATAATTAACGCAAATGGCATAAAGAGACTCGTACCAACCTCTTGTCACATAACAACAATGAATTTGGTTGCTATCATGCAAATCATGTAAATTGTTGCAATCACAAAAATGATTATAAGTTCGAGCAATTGATGAAAATTCAGTTAATGCCCTATAATTAATGCAAATGGCATAAATAGGTTTTTTGAGTATTATTTGCAGAATAACGCGAAACGAGAGTCAATAAAAGAGAAAATAATAAGTCTGCCTCTCGTCAAATAATAACAATAAAGTAAAAATATAAAAAAAAAACAAAGTACTAAACAAAACATCTATCACTTATTTACTGGTAGGTTCAAACCTATTTAACTAATTTGCCACGTTGCGTCGATGAAAATATAACAATTGGTCACGTGCTATACAATAATAAAGTGCAAGGGTTATTTGAAATACAGATAAAAAAAAAATAGCTCTAAAGTATTACTAGCAAAGCCTATGGTCACAAAAATGTTTTAAGAAATCTATTATAAAATTTAAAAAAGGCTCTGATCTGAATTCAATTGCAAATTTAAAGATCTTTATTGAAAAAAAAAAGTCCAACGACTATTTGATTCCTAATAGCTTAAAAAAATAATAGCAAAAAGACGAGCTAGTCAAACTGTATAGGACCTGGCTTGTAAATAAAACAATATTTCATCTTTTTGGGTACCTCTGGTGATTCCGGATGCCTGATGATCAATAATATTATACTAAAATATCAATGCTGATGATGGTATACGTATTTATCTGTAGATACGTGAGACCTAGATAAATATAATAAGTACTAGCGTAGTATTATTTAAAACGCTATGTACATGAATTAATTCAAAGTTCATGAATAGTTAAGAAGTCAATCAGTAAATGCTATACATACAAAAAAAAGTCGAAAAAGATATCTATAGTACGAAAAAGATATCTATAGTACCATAGGGAAGAAACTCTATGTACATGTTTCAAATCAAAGTTCATAAATACTTAAGAAGTCTATCAGTAAATGCTATAGGTACATCCAAAAAAAATTAATAATAAAAAAAAAAAACGTTGAAAAAGATATAGTGCCATAGCAAAGGAATTGTTGACTTTACTTACAATATAGTGATATAACATAAAAAAAAGACTGGAAGAATTAGAAATAGACACTCGCAGCACTTTTAAGTTAATTTGTGATGCGTTGTTAAATAATTTCCAGAAACCCGTAAGTATTTAAACAACTATAAAGTTACAATAAACAAAAATGAAATATTTTATATCAATTGAAACTTCAGTGTCATCAGGTTTCAAACTAGTTAATAATAAGTCAGTCTGACTTTCACATGGAAATGTTGATGAAATTCAATGTTTTCTGGATCAATTTCATTGAATAATTTAACTCCAACTTTCAACCCTAAAAATCAATGGGTTTAAAAAAAAATATCCCTTGGCTATAATGACAAGAGATCGTACATTCGTACCCAACTAGAACTAACTATAGTTCTGTTAACTTTAGAGACAGATTGAATCTGACAGATGTAAAAAAAATGAAACTGTCAGACTAAAACAAAGTATAGTTCGTGTATCTAATTGAATTCATGAATTGATTTGAATTCAATACAAATTTGCATTTTGAACAAACAAGAAGCTCTACGGACACTTGGATCAATAAATAATTACTTATATCGATAATGCATACATTTCAAATATCCGTATTAAAAATACAAATACAAATAATGAAAACCAATCATGGCAATTACAAAATGACAAGCCTAATTTCGAGATGACCTGTCCTAACTATGACTCGTGTACTAGCACAATTCAGCTCAACTCTTCGGAAAGAAACCGAGTCATGATCAGCAAAATATGTGAGCATGCATGACATTCTAACTGGCAGAGCACATCCAAGATTCTAACTGCCAGATCACATCCAAGTCAAAGGCCAGCCAGTAATACTAATTGATGTACCTAGTACTCACTTATTTCGAAATTCAACTAACTAATAAAAGCAAAAAACTAATAAAGCTTAGGTCATATACTGATTCCTTGGCCACAGGAACAAAAAGACATAAGTTCATTGAATATTAAATTTAGGCTAAAATCGTTAAAGTTCATGGTCACGTTGTGTTTTTTCGAATCAACACTTAGTTCCGACTTCGACTTAGCGATATGTTGGTCGATGTGACGTTGTCTACCATTTTTTAGTCGACATCGCTAAGGCGAAATTAAAATTCGAAGCGACTTCGACACGGAGCGAATGCCTCTTGTCTAGGCCCCCAGTACTTTTATATCATCTAGACAAGTGTCAAGCCAAGTTCAAATAAAAAAAAAAATCAAATCAAATCGTTTATTTGCCTTGAATGTATTATAGGTATTATACAATAAATATGTTATGTAAACATAGTGAGCAGATACATTCTGTTAGTCTTAGTTCAAGTAACAAAACTGGCGAGTAGCACCGTGTGTAATATTACAAGGACCATTTGGAGCCACTTTTGACCCTCTCCTAACTCAAAAACTATTCCACATAAACGTGTCAAATTTGGCTCATAATTTCATACTTGCGAGATACATGTGTGCTCTCTTCTTCTTCTGCCCTTATCCCATATTACTTGGGATCGGCGCAATACGTTTTCTTCTTCCATTCTGTCCTGTCACCCGTAAAACTATGACTAACTCCCTTTTCTTTCATATCACTTCTCACACAATCCATCCATCTTTTTTTCGGCTTTCCTCTGCCTCTCCATCCATCTACATGTATACTAAGAACTCTTTTAGTAATATGCGCTACATCTCTCCTCTTCACATGACCATACCAAGACAAATGATTACCTTTCAACGATCAATATGTAATCTAAACAGAACTTGAATTGAAGTCAGCAACCAAGAACATATTGAACATATTATGCATTTTAGACTGGCCTGTTGGTGTAGTGGTTAGTGACCCTGACTGCTATGCCGGAGGTCGTGGGTTCGATTCCCAACCAGGACAAATGTTTGTGTGATGAGCATAATCATTTGTTTTGTCTGGGTGTAATGTATAGATAATATGTAATTTATAGGTAGAGTAGGGAATAGCAGAGAATTATAGGGTAGAGTATGGTATAGTAGGGAGGAGTAGGGAAGAGCGGGAGCTAAGCCGCGCAGGAAAAAGCTATTCAAAAATAAAACAAAAATCTATTCATATTATTGTATTTTTTGTAACATAGTTACAGATTATTTACAAATGTACAAGCTTAGCCTAAAATCACTGTAAGTTCAATAACACCAACTACGTACTAAATACAGCCACACACCATGATAAAAATAGTATTACATTACAGAATAAAATGCAGTTACCAGTTGCAAGACCGTGCGTTCAGGTGCGGATCCAAGGCTTACGGAAGGAGTTCAGAGAACCAGTTTTTTTGACGGAGTAAGCAGCCCCGAGTTAAAAAAAAATATACCTCTGATCCCCTTCTCTTGAATCCACACCTGCCCTGCCTATGCATTTCCAAAAATATAGTCTCAATAAATAGGAATAGGCTCTCAATAAACCAGTGCGCCTCACCATCAACGATTGCATCACTGCTTACCGTCAAGCGGGATCGCAGTCTAGAACTAGTTTAAAAAGATAAAAAAAAACTAGTTTAGACTCAAAAATGCGAAAAACAAGCTACATCGTTTCTCGAATTCTTGACGAGATATATACAAGTAACTTTGAGTTTAAAGTTAGTCGTATATGCCTCAACATAAAAGTATATGCACTGTCACGGCTCTGCCGGTGGCAGCGCAGAAAGACTCTTCCCAAATGAGGTTAAGATGAAGTATTCCAGAACCTCATGAGTGGAGATCCGCCAGAGCCTCGTTGGTGTCTCCAGCAGGGTGCACCGCGGGCAGGTGAGGTTGACTTTGGCTCTGCAGGTGGTGGTAGGGCCACTTACACCCCATCAAGTAATGTCATGGTTGAAAGGCTGCACGGTACAGTGTGGACTGTGCTTCGAGGAGTGGATCATGCTGCTCGTTTACCAGAGACCTGGAATGTGGAAAAAGTCAGGTTAAAAAAAATTTGCAAGGAAGACTATTGATGCCCTGAAATTGCCCAATGGGGTCGCACGTCACAAAGGAGATGACAGAAAGACTTAGATTCGTGTTCGATAGGAACTGACAAAGAAGGGACCTAGTGGCGAACAATGGAAGGTTTTTTTTTTAAATTGACTCGTATATTATTTATTTTTATTTTCTATCACTAAATAAAAATTAAAGTCCTAAAGCCTCCTCTTTTTTAGGGTTTTGTAGTCAACTAGGAACCCTTATAGTTTCGCTATGTCTGTCTGTCCGTCTGTCTGTCTGTCCGTCCTCGCTAAATCTTTGTAACCGTTAGCACTAGAAAGCAGAAATTTGGTACCAATATGTTTAACAATCACGCCGACAAAGTGGTAAAATAAAAATTGAAAAAAAAAATGTTTTATTAGGGTAACCCCCCTATATGTAAAGTGGGAAGTGTTTCTTTTTTAATTTCAACCCTAACGTGTGATATATTGTTGGATAGGTATTTAAAAATGAACTGTCAAGAGTGAATGACTAAGGAGGGGTTCATCACTTGCAACACGTACTGGTCATAGGCTTTCGTCTTGAGACACTGTGGTATGTTGGACGAGAAAATACCGCGTACCTTCCCGAACGCTGCCCAGCCGAGAACCGAAAATTATTTTAATTAATGATTATTGACTAACCTTTATCTCCTTATTGGCCCGGCACAAGGTATGGTAGGGCTCCAGAGCTCAAAGCTCCGGAGCCCTGATGGCAGCTCGGAGCACTTACTCGTCAGGCGCGGCAGACGGCTGGTGTCGCACTGCGGCGTTGCTCAGAGCAAGTCTAGTCTAGACCGGCTAGCTGCACTGCGCAGGTCTGAGCCGCGATCAATACTGTGATGTGAGACATACAATGAAGTAGTTATAATTATATGTAATACACAATATGAATTGTACCGAAGGTTAACTTAACCTTTCGTATGCCGTAATTAGAGACACAATTAAAAAGTTATTGTCTCGCGTGGATCCACGTTCCGGACACACAAAGGGTTGATTCATTAAACCCCAAGCGAACGCCGACGTTCGGTCTCTCGTTGTCTTTCTATTGTGTTAGAGACTTATGGGTTATTCCGGTATGCGAAATTATTATGTTTGTCTACGTCGAGAATATTAGAAATATTGTTATTTTTAATACAGGAAAAGCCAAATGGCATATTTTGCCATTTACGCTTTAAAAAAGTGCCAAATACAATTCGCTTAAATTTCTTTTTGTTTTTAGGGTTCCGTAGTCAACTAGGAACCCTTATAGATTCGCCATGTCTATCTGTCCGTCTGTCTGTCTGTCTGTCCGTCCTCGCTTAATCTTTGTGACCGTTAGCACAAGAAAGCTGAAATTTGGTACCAATATGTATATCAATCACGCCGACAAAGTGGTAAAATGAAAATTGGAAAAAAATGTTTTATTAGGGTAGCCCCCCTATATGTAAAGTGGGAAGTGATTTTTTTTTTAATTTCAGTCCTAACGTGTGATATATTGTTGGATAGGTATTTTAAAATGAATAGGGGTTTACTAAAATCTTTTTTGATAATGTCAATAATTTCGGAAATAATCGCTCCAAAAGTAAAAAACAATGTGTCCCTCTAACTTTTGAACCATAAGTTTAGAAAATATGAAAAAAATCTGAAAAGAAGAACTTTATAAAAACTTTCTAGGAAAATTATTTTGAACCTGATGGAAAGCACAGTTTTTGTACAAAAAAGACAAAAAGGTTCTACAAAATAATTTCTGGACTAAGTTTGTAGTATAATCGTATATGCAAACATTTTTTTAAACTCATAAGTGGGTACACTTATTGTGATGGACGGGAAACTACGGAACCCTACACTGAGCGTGGCCCGACACGCTCATGGCCGGTTTTTAAAAAAAAAGAAAGACGTAGGAACCCAGATAAATATTATCTATAACCGAATATAATCATAATATGTTGGAAATATGCTCCAATTGCAAATGAGCGTGGTATTACGTTTGTATGGAAATTCATCAGTCGCCGGCCCCTTAAACAGCATAATTGAGGGGAAGCACTGTTACTATTGTTTGCCGGGGCTGTTGAATTGTTTGAAAGACTTTTTCTCACGGTCTTGGTAAAAAAACAGGCCAAGTGCGAGTCGGACTTGCGCTCTGAAAGTTTTTACTTTAATTCTCGAATTGAAGTTACATTTTTTTTCTGAATCGTAATTTTTTTTTTTGTGTTTATTTTACAGTTTTTAGATTTTTTCTCATACTTGTGTGACGAGACTGTAACTTTTTTTCGTTAACTTATAAGTTTAATTTTTTTGACCGCAGATATAAGTTTAAGGTTTTAATTTTAACTCGATACCTTCACGCGTTCCCGAGATAAAGGGCCTTGACAGACAGACAGATAGACCGTCGTAAAACAAAGTTTCGTTTTTTTCCTACGGATCCCTAAAAACCTAGCTGGCGAAGGTATAGATAGCAGATTGGGTCAAAGACCGGAGAAGAAAGGAAATGGCGAGATTAGTTTGTCAACTTGTCCACTTCCTAAGTAACTAAAAATGATACTTTTGAATGCGTCTCCTTGAGCCCTTTATTTTGATATCCTATATAACGGTAAAAAAAAAAATTGATGGTCCCAGTGTTTTTTTTTGATAGGGACATCCTATGACAAACCCGGTTCTTGGGCGGAGCTGGAGATAGTGTCAGACTCTTACTGACTAAAAGACCCACCACGTTCCTTCTAGCCTTCATACCGGGGCTCGAGCGCCCTTTCGGATAACCCTGGCCACAGTAGGCTTCGACCCGGACAAGCTCATGTTTGTCTTCACGAAAACACTAATTTCTAAAATATAATAAAGAAGGTAAGGTCTATATTTTCAGCGATTTAAAGAAAGGCACACAGCTATCATCAATTTTCAGACCACACATAGATCTTATGCATCTTTTTTGTGCCTTAAACAGTTATGATGGATTAGGATAGGTATTTCGGAAATTGGATGAAGAAGTATGATATAGGAAGGACACAAATATTATTTTATAATACTGCGTTGTTACTTTTTATTTATCAAATAGTTATTTATGTATTTTATTTAAATAAAATTTTACACCCGTAGGTACACTACATCAATATCTATTACACTTATGAGTATATAATATATGCTTTACCCTAGTCCGTGCGTCACTGCGGGGTGCCAACTGAAAACCAGCGCTGGGTGTCTTACGTCCAGCAAATGCTGAGGTGGTCACCCGCCCGGTGCGGGCACGCTCGGCGTACTTTATATCTACTTTTATTCACTTTGTGTATAAATGTAACCGTTGTGGTGTGTCTGTACCGAATAAAAGTTTTTTATTCTATTCTAATCTATACTTATCTTTGGATAAACTGTGATGGATGTGATACTTTGTTTGTACCACTACTCGTAACACTGGATCCCGCCTTGCGGTACTCCCTGGAACTCTGTGGCTTTAGGCTGCTCACTGGAAGGCTCCTTTGGTCCAATACGACTCGATCACAGTGACCGAATTTTCCATCCACTTCTGTTCTTCTAAGTTGTTTTGTGACGTTTTATTAGCAACTAGCTTTTGCCCGCGACTTCGTTCGCATGGAATAGTGACTTCCGGAAATTTCAGTACTGAATTGATGCCGACTCTTGACCAATAGATGGCGCTGTATGTCCGGAATAAATTTTATTTTATTTTTTATTTTATTTTTTTGTTTGCAATAAAAACTATCCTATGTCCTTTCTCAAGTTCCAAACTATGTCTGTACCAAATTTCACACAAATCAGTTCAGTAGTTTAGGCGTGAAGCAAAGACAGACAGACAGACAGACAGAGTTACTTTCGCATTTATAATATTAGTTTGGAAGTTTGGATTATTTATTGCTATTTCCCCTCATGAGCCACCATGTTATGTTTTTAGAGAACATACAGTTGCCATAAATGAATAAAACTTCCAAAAATCTCAATTACAAAATTTAATACTTTAGACGATTTGGTTACGGTTAGTTTGAAGTTACCGGCGCTAGTGAAGGAGACTAATACAATTTTAGTATTAATTAACAAACGCCTATCAAAAAATATGTTGACAATGATTTGTAGATACCATTTCTTGAGTAGGCGCTTGCAGCTGCGCCGGAACACTAGTTTGATATAAACTTTCATTTTTACTATGTGAAGTATTTCACATGTTGGTCACACTCGCTACCTATCAATAACCAAACAACAAATAATTATAGTGTACAGTTCAGGAACTACTCAGTCCCAAACAGATATTATCTTAGCCAGTAGTTATCTTCTAAGCCAGTGAACCTCTTTTTTGGTGGAAATGAAAAAAACAGTCTCCGTGTCGGAATGCCCTGTAATTCCGAGCTCGCCGCTATAAATAAGATGAATTAGTTTATAAGAATCCATTTCATTTTCTGTGTGGCTTGACTTATAAATTAACATTATTTAATATTGATCTGAATTTTAGGTGATAATTTTTCGAGTGAATTATGAATGGTTGTTATAATTATTCGCAATATTTTTAATTCATCCATCACAATATCTAATTGTGATGTAAATTTGAAGTAGTTTTTATGTCTCAAGTGTGTATCTATCCAACACTGAAAATTAAAGTAAACTAGAAGGTTTAATATAAAAATGCATGAATTATTTAATATTATGATATTTATTTAAAAATCTTATTTAATAAAATACAAAAGAAAAAAATATTAGTAGAGAACTGTAGACTGATGCCCAAAGATAAAATAATGAATACAGAGCGAAATAGACGCACCACACAGACGACCGTGTGACGTGCAACAGTTGCACGGTGATCTGTTCGTGCGTCTCCCTCAGGACGAGAACAGTGAGCGTGTCGCCCTGGCGACACTTGCTCCTCAGTCGGTCAGCCACCTGACGATACCTGGCTTACAGGTCACAGCTCGGACTAGTACACAGACTTAGGCCGATGTATTTTATTTTAACAGTAGCACAATAAGAATAATTATTACATTTTAAAACATTATGCTAGCCACTACGTTCTCCACAGATTAAAATTCCAAGTATTTAAAACTAGCTAGTACACAGATACAGAAATACAAAACTGCTCATTGTTCTGGAACTAATCTCTGAATTTTAATATATAGGTATATAAAAAAGTCAATTCGTGTGCGTACATCGTTAATTAAAGCCCACGTTTTTACATAGAGATCGGCGGATCTTTTAGGGGTTGCTTGGGTTTGCTTCCTAGATGCCTTTTTACTAAGATGACGAATGTGGATTGAATTGAACTCATTCTTATATGTATCAAACATATGATAAGTCGAGAACGCGAGCCAGCGTTGTATTTAAAGAGGCTAGTAGCAAACAGACGTCGAGTGCGTACCTCGCGTACATGAGCTGTTGAACCAGCGAACACACTCTTAGGAGTCTGAACAATCAAGATGATGGCGGCTCGCTTACAACAGAGATAAAGTTTCGAGGAGTTTCCATTTCGACTTTAAGGTAAAATCAGTAAGCTTATTCACCATGTTATATTTTTTCCCAAAAATATTTAAACAGGTCATAAGTTGGACACCACTGACACTAAGTACGACACAGAACATGGCAGGTTATAGCGGGCATTAGGCGCCAGCAAACAGCTGGCTGCAAGTGCAAAACAACTCTTTAGGTGCCTGTATAGCCCGGTGACTATGTATTTTTGCTGACATAACAAGCTACAACTTTATGATTTTTCATGATACAGTTATGAAAGTACATAGATTCTTTGTACAAAAGTATTAGAAACGTTGTGTTTCGGGTTTTGCATATACTAACACTAATGTATAAGTGCAATAAGGCGGAAGGTTGACGGACACCCCGGGGAGGTCTCCTAACAAAACTAAACATGTGGTGGGGCTTGTTAACAATCTTTTCTATTTGAACATCCAGATGGAGCTTCGAATCTAGCAGAACATCAAGATTGCGGAGAAAACTAACTTTACGAGTACTAATACACATAATAGCAAGACGATAGTCGAACTCGGTGATATTTTCCGTTTTGGTAACGTCATGACATGACGCTTTGGAAGGCTAAAGTTAAGCTTATTGGAAGAGCAGTAGTTTGAGAAACGGTCTAAGTCCTGCTGCAGGTTAACACAATTGACTTTATCAAAAATAATTTAATAGAATGAGAAATTTCGAATGTAGTAGTTGAACGCAATAAACTGAACCTAATAAACATCTATAGCAATGTTATTGTCCGCAACAGGCAAGAAGCTTCGTGTGATGGTGCATCCATTAGTATTAAATACGTTTAGAATTACATGTTTTTGGAGCATGAAATTGTACTAAGAAAGAGAGTTTACAATGACAACTAATATGTATTAGAGATAAGGGTACTTAGCTAACGATTTACTTATTTATTGAGAAGCCTAAACTGAACAAGCGCACACAAATACACAATTTATAAAGAACCAAAGTCTTAGATTCGTGAGCTCCATGCATCAGTAGGTCGGCGACAGGAGGAGCTTGCTTTGAGTATTGAAACTAAGATAACGTAAAACTAAAATACAAACTAGTTAATAGCTACAACCCGTGAGCATTAACATGGCACCTGATAAGTGACGTTTGAAATATTGAGTGCATTGAATTTTATTTTAGTTTTTTGAATATCAATATTTATTTTGCGCCGAGTAGTTTCTCATGATACCTACACTACTTTACGAATGTACGATGCTTTAAACGTGACGATACAAACTATTTTCGATTATTCAATGTGGCAACTGTTTTCGAGCCAGGAGCCGTGTTAATGCGCTCGGGTTGTAAATATAATTTGAAGGAAAAAAATGTAAAAAAAAAAAATTAAAATATTAAATATGACTTAAAAAACTACTTTAACTACATTAAACTCATGTTCTTGAATTTGTAGAGATGAACGCGCACTCTTCGACTGCTGCACATTTTGCGCTCGTTTTGAACAAGCTCCGTTGTTCAGACAACCGTTGAAGCACACGTTGACATGACGTCGCTCACAGTAACCGGCGGCACATCTAGAAACAGACACAATGATGTCAAAAAGTCAAAAGATTTTTATTTCACATAGGCCTACATGGGCACTTATAAAATGTCAGAAGCTAGTGCATGGTTCCAAATTGTAAATTTCTTATGGATAAGAACCGGCACGATGTAATGAGACGATTATTAAGGTTCGAGAAAACCTTTTCTTCTGTTGTTATGGCAAGTGTCTCAGGTCCATGGAACATAGGCCTGAGTCACTGGCACCGACGTTGTCACTACACTACAGGAAAAACTCGGATTAAATTGTTTTTTTTTTTTTTTTTTTATTGTTTATAGGTTCGCACTTGACCGCTATCTCACCTGATGGAAAGCGACAATGCGGTCGACGATGGAACGCGCTTACCTAAAAGAAACCTATTCACTCTCGACTTAAAGATTCCCGGGTTGTAGCTATCAGGAAACACAGACTCCGGCAAGGAATTCCACTCCCTAGCCGCACGCACAATGAATGTGTTCCCAAAACGTTTTGTGCGTGTTGGTGGGATATCCACCATGAACCGGTGTTTATTATTAAAAACAAGTTTTGACCGAAAAAACTTCCTTACTTTTGTATGCGTGTAACACCCATCTGGCTATGAAGGCGGGAATGTCACATCTTTCTCCCGCGTAATCAGCTGTGCACTCGCAGACTGGCACATCCGCCTCGTTCAGCGAACAAGCGCCATCGTTCAGACAGAACTGATGGCATGCGTTGACTGTCCCGTCCCCAGAGTTACCGGCATCACAGCTGAAACAATGATAATGTTCGATAATAGTAACACAATAAACAGACACGCCAGTACAAGGTAACTATAGTTTATAATTTATTATAGATAGTATTAAAACTTTTTGACGAAAATTAATAAAAGGATTGTAAAATTTACTGTCAAACGCACATCAGTGGCTGGTCATAACTACTGCAATGGCGCTCTCAATTTCAAATTGTTTCCAATTGCATTTATATTACTTTAACGAGTTATATCATCAACTAGCTTCTTCTGCTTTAAAGTAGAACGAAAGAGTGTGTCAGACCTTTACTGACTAAAAGCCACCAGTGTCCGTTAGTTGCCTTTGCCAATAATTTTCGCGGCCCTAGCAGCGTCAACCCTGCTGGGCCCCTACGGTTTTGTATGAGCCCAGGCTTCGACCTGCTACTGACAAGTTTGACGTACTAAAATTCATAAATATAATATGCATGACCCGGGTACCGAGCCCATAACCTCATGTTTAGAGGTAGAGCTTCTGACTACTAGTCCAACGAGACATTCGGAACGTGACGATATGAAATTATTATTTGAATAACAGACGACTGTGTCACTAGTTAGTTCCGTTTAGTTAGTCAGCCAACACTTTCAGTAAACACACAATTGTATCTAATATAAAGTTGTAACACCCACTACGATTGAACGAACGTTATATACGGCAAACTTTAGAATTATGTTATTTTATCTTTTTCTTTGACAAATCTCGTCGCATCTGCCGAGTGCACGATCAGCGTCCAGCGCAGGGCGCTCGATATAACCAGTGTACAGTGAGAAGAATAAGTTTTACTTACTTGTTGTCCTGATAGGCAGGAAGCTCGCATCTTCCACCATCGTAACCTGCTGTGCACTGGCAGGCCGGCTCGTCTTTTTCGTTTAAGGTGCAGACACCGCCGTTTAAACAGTGCTTATGGCACGCATTTTCTTCGCATCTTTCCCCGGAGTAACCGGGCATACAGCTGAAATAACGAAGATATAAAAGAGTTACTCTACAATCAAGAAAACTAACAACTATTTGTGAGTAGCTGTAACAGATGCACGAAGTGCGCGACCACTGCGCTATTTCAGGTGCTCTATAAGTATATCTTGGACCACAGTGACGTCGGTGAGGGGACTCGGTCTACAACTCACTATCAGCAAGTATACTGATGAATGCTGCTCCCTTCTCTGTGTGAGAAGAGGCCTCTGCCCTCCAGTGGGATGACAGCGGGCAGGCATTCTCTTTACATTTATAATTTTATTTTATCTGAGTAGAATATTGAAGTCATCATACTCAATACTCAATTCTTTATTGCAATCCACAATGTAGGCTTAGGTGGTATACATTAGCAAAGAGAAACAATCATGGACCCTGTCGGGCACAGCAAAGAAGGATAATTACAATAATCAGAGGAGAGGCTTTATCATTCAGGCATTCCATAATCCAATTTTACATGAATAATTACTTAATCCAATAACAATAGTTGATATACTATATATATATTTCATCCCAGATTGAAACTATTACTGTATGCCTTCAAAACATTGCGTCGATTGATAAAAAAACAAATAAGCTGGAAGTGTTGTTGCGCGGTGATTTGAAGTGTGACATTCTGGCAATTACGGAGCATTGGTTACCGGAACCTAATCTAAAATGTGTGGACATAAATGGATTCAAACTTGCGTCCAGCTATTGTAGGAAATTAATAAAACATGGTGGATCGTGTATTTACGTTCGAAATGGGGTTAAGTGCGTTGAGAATGACGAATTGGTATCAATGTCTGTTGAGCAAATATGCGAGATATCGGCGATAGATTTAATTGATTTTGACATGAGTATTATTTGTATTTATAGAACGAATTTAATTACTGCTAATGATTTTTTAGGTAAATTGGAACAATTGCTCGATAAGATCATAGACCTTGATATTGAATGCATTATAGTGGGTGATTTCAATATAAACACCTTAACGGAGTCAACCGACCGCGACGTAAAAAGGTTGTTGGATATACTGTCGGCCCATAACATGACGAATGAAGTAGATTTCCCTACCCGCATCAGTTTGACAATTTCTACATGTTTAGATCATGTTTATTGTAACTTGCAAGCAGGGTCGGTGGACACGGCACCTGTTGTTACTCACTTGAGTGACCATCTAGCAGTCAAGGCCGAGGTGATACGCAGTAAACGATCTGTATCACAGTCTCCACGCTATATTAGGTCGTTTTCAAAAGCCAATCAAGCTAATTTTATTGCGGCTATAGCTAGTATTGACTGGGATGAGATAAGAGCGCGTAACAGTAATCCAACATTAATGGCTCGCGCGATTATTAACGTTTTATCGAACTATTTTGATATTTGTTTTCCTTTAAGGAAATGTAATTCCAGAAAAAGTGACTCATCGTGGGTAACATCTGAAATTGACGATTATAAATTATTATTATTTGAATTAGTTGACATTTGCGAGCGTTATCCGAATAATGACATACACAATTTAATTACAGACATGCAACAGACATATGTGAACCTGATTAATAATAAAAAATCTAGGCATTATTCTGACATTATAAAGCGTTCTAAAAATTCTTCGAAAGCAATGTGGAATGTCATAAATAAGGAGAGAGGAAAGGACAATTCTCCAACTCTTGACTTTACAGAAATTGTAAAAAATTCGGACGGAACACCGTTTCTCACAAAAGAATCGGTAGTTGACACAATGAACGAGCGTTTCTTGAGCGCGGCGACTGCGTGTGGCGCGCCGCACGCTGACGTGCTGCGCGTGCAGGCGGAGCTGCGCGCCGCGCGGCCGCCGGCTGATCGCTCGCTTCGGCTCACTGCCTTTAGTGCGTATGAAGTTCATCAGATCATCACGTCACGGATCCCACCCAAACCGTCGAAAGATTCGTACGGCATCTCGATGAGACTTTTAAAACTGGTAGCAGCTCCTCTAGCCTATGTCCTTTCTGAGTTATTTAATGCTTGCGTAAGGGAAGGTTCTTTTCCTGCGCCGTTAAAGCTCAGTAAAGTGTCACCCCTGTACAAAGGAAAAGGGAAAAAAGATTGCATGGACAATTATAGACCAGTCTCTATTATACCTACCATTGCGAAAGTATTTGAGAACGGTTTGAGTTCCCGACTCATTAAATTTATGTCGGAGACAAACGCCCTTTCCGACCATCAGTATGCGTACCGAGAAGGCCGCTCGACCACGTCTTTAGCTCGTGAACTCGTACATCAAGTCATGTCTGCACGTGAAAAAAAGAAGCAAGTGGCTGTCCTATGCTGCGACCTGTCCAAAGCTTTCGATGTTGCTGACCGCGCCGTGTTAGCTGTAAAACTACAGCATTACGGAGTGGTGGGGCCGTCGCATGCTTTAGTGACAGATTTGCTGCACGACAGGACTCAAGTTGTGGTAGGTGGCCAAGGAAAGGTGAGGTCCAAGTCTCTGAAATCGGAGATGGGAGTGGCGCAGGGGTCTTCCGTGTCCAACATACTGTTTTCGCTGCTGCTCAATGACTTGCCTGATGCTGTGACTGACGCAGAAGTACTCATGTACGCTGATGATGTTGCAGCGTTGGTAACAGCTGAATCAGTGGATCAGTTAGAGCAAAAGTTAAACGATGCCGCGAATCAATTGGCGTTATGGTTCCAAGAAAATGGTCTTGCTCTGAATCTGAAAAAGACCCACGTCATTCACTTTGTTCTGTCTGGGCGGTTTTCACGACCACTAGCAGTATCTGCGGGCGGAGTGGCTCTGTTTCAGGTGAAGACAATAACCTTTCTTGGGTTTGAAATTGACGGGTGCCTTAAGTGGGATGGTCAGATTGGTAAAGTGTGCGATAAACTGGGTAGTGCATGTTTTGCTCTTGGCAGAATATCGCGCGTGTTACCCGAACGCGATGTGCGGTCTTGTTATTTCGCGACGGTGCACTCGTTACTTCAGTACGGCGCTGAGCTATGGGGACGTGCTGCTGATTGGCAGCGCGCCTTCCGAATGCAGAAGCGTGCCGTGCGAGCCATCGTCGGGATACCGCAGGACATGTCCGCTAGACCCCATTTTATTAGACTAGGCATCCTCACGTTACCTGCTATACTTATATATCAGGTTGCACTGTACGTGAGGATGAACCTCGACCTTTACCCAAAGGTAGGTAGCCGTCATACATATTGCACCAGAAGCAGAGGTCAGCTATCGACGGTCTCGAGAACGCTCGCCAAATCCTCCAAAACGACTCATGTTATGGGCCCGACAGTTTATAATCAACTGCCTGCCGCTATTTCTAGTGCCCCGACTAGAGGCAGCTTCAAAGCTCGCTTGAAAAAATGGCTTATCGAGCAAGCTTTTTATTCTTTTGACGAATTTATGACTTAATATAACTTAACTTTGACGTACATAAATACTGAAATTTGTTGTGAATTTAATTTTGTAATTTATTGTTAATTTTTGTTTTTTTTTTTGTTTTATTTGTGATTTGATTTCTACTTATTGTTTTTGTATTGTTTATTTTATTTGCTTGACATTTTATATTATTTGACATTTTTATGTAATCATTTGTTAACATGTAATTTAAAAATTCTGTATTGACTTGTAAGAATCCCTTACCAATAAACTACTATGACTACTATGACTATAACTATAATAAAAAAAAAAAACAATAAAAATTAACAGTAATGTCAATTTATAAAATTACGAATATATAATGGCTATTTTTCCTAATAAGAATTGATAATGTCAATTTGTAATAATGCTAATACATAATTTCAATTTGCGATAACTAGAATTATAATTAAATAAAAAAATGACAATTTGTGATTATAAGAATTAAAATAAAAATAAAAAATGTCAATTTGTAAAATTAGTAAAATTAGAATTAATAATGTCAGTAATTTAAAAATGTTAATTATTAGTAATATAGGTCAAATTAAAGAAATAATAATTTATCCGTTTAGCCTAATCTATGCACTTATGTTTTAAGGATTTATCATTCAGGTATTCGTCTACATTATAATAACATTTATCCATTAATAACTTTTTAATTTTCTTGTAAATAAATTAAGTTTTTTTTCTTCTCTTATTGCTTCTTTAACGATATTTGGCTTGTTTGATTTTACGTGAATCAGGTTGCTGGGCTCGGTCCGGTCGACTACTGGACGGTCAGATAGCGAGCTACCCATTGCTCGCCGTACGCAAGCCCGCGAAAGTATTGTGGGTGTTAAACGCGCGTCACTTTTCCAGGAGTTCTAACTTAACATTTCGAAGCTGGTGAGGACGTGGATGCCTGAGGATCTGTTACCGTTAGACAAGTAACATATGTAGGCGTCGCTTAACTTGCCGTCAGTGAAAAACCTTAGGGTCAGCTCACACCGAGACGCGAAGTGACGCTGCGCGAATTATAATTATTAGAGTTAGTACACAACAACATACATATCACATAAGAGAAACTGAGTAAGCATCGTGAGCTGACCCCGAATATCTGTGCGATGAACACGTTTTACCTGCATGTAGGTTGTCCCTCAGCACTGACACTACACTCTCCTTGAATGCAGTAGTTCTGACAGACTGGTGCTGGAGACTCACTCTTCGAGTTATTCGGAATCAGACCCTGGAGAGCATCGCAGCTGTTTATCCCCTGAATTTGTTCCTTTATCGTGTAGTTGGCTGCTATACGTTGACAAGACCAATAGACTGAGCTTGACGTTGAGGTTAGTTTTGTTGCCATAGTTTGTGTTGAATACTTCGGTAATCGCCAAATTCCCTGTTCATCATAGTTCTGCCAGTACATAAAGTCTTTTGACACAGCCAATGAAAATGCATATTCAGTGTTTCTTACAGTATATAGTGTTGTTCTGTTCTTTCCATTAAGGTTTGCACTTTCAATAGACATGTGATCATCACTTCTATGTATTTTCTCAGTCCAGTACATTTTTTGTGTTTCTTGATCGATGGCCAAGCTTACTCGCAACCAAACAGTACCTGATATTAAAACTTCTCTCTCGGAGCCATCTAACCGAGCCCTCTCTATCTCGTCGTCTGTGATCCAGTAAATATACCTGTAATTTGTAAACATCCATCAATATTAACAAAATTCAAGAGGAATTCAGCTGAGTCATAAACCTACACACAAGGGCAAACATAGCGGAACATAAATAGATACATTATTTTCAAGTACAGTTTAATTTTATAATCTTGAAAAAGGAAATTGGGCACCAATAGTTTCACTTTTTGACGCGTATGGCTATTAGAGTTAATGTATAATTCATAATATTATTTTTAATGATATCTTACATAAATTCATTGAAAACATTTGTGGGGTTTCTATTTTCATTTTAATTAGTATCTAATTCAACAAATACGTCATTTGTTGCATAATAGTGAAGCGACACTATTTTCAATTGTAATCGATCGATTAACCGTTAACATAAATCGTGGAACATCAAAATAATCTACAATCGCAACTAAAAAGTATTGAGAGTTGTCATTATCTTTATTCTTCAATTATGTTACTATTTCTTGCGTTAAAAAGCAATTTCTAGGCAAAAATAAAACAATTAAGATATAATCTATAATCATGACTCCGCGTCCGTAATCTATTGTTTGGTCACAACACTTTTCGATAAAATGTCTCAAACAAAATGGTATTTTCTGTTTACCTTGTTAACTAACGTGCCGGTTAAGCCGAGAATAATGTTTTTAGCTTTTTTCTGCTAACAAATATAAATTCGTGTCGAGTTGAATTTTAGGATTCCTCCAAATCTATCTCCTACATCGAGCAATTCGACTCTTTTTGTGCGTGTGCTGCGAAGTGTATTGTTAAAACATTTTTTTACGTTCACGGTGATTTGTTCTAGGCGTAAAACATGTCGCGCTGTGTGAACTGTTCTCTTTTATTAGCACACCCGCTCCCTAGATGCCAAATCAGAGAAGCAACGGATTCCTTGGTAACATAACCTAACGTACATAACCTCAACAGGTACACAAGTTATTTTTTTTTTCAAAAGCCCTACAATATTTAAGTTTGAATTTAACCTTGTTTTAAAGTATGACACTAACCCTTTTCTGTGTCTAATTTTCACTACTATACTGAGTCAAAAGTTGCGCAACCAAGTGCCATAGTAAGTTACTCATTCTCCTTTAATAATCTTTTCTTAACTAGCTTTTTATTGCGACTTCGTCTGGATAAATGTCGGTTATTGCGGACGTATATCTTTTAATAAAATAATAAAATATAAATAATAAAATATCGTCAAAATCAGTTCAGTAGTTAAAGCGTGAAAGCGTAACAGACAGACATAGTTATTTTTACATTTAACCGGACGCGCTGAGAGAGACGCCATTGTCAACACTTCCCTAACAATCCAAGCGCGTCACCTTCCACACACCACTATCTGCCTGTCAGTCCGCGAAGTGATGGGTTACCAGTCGACATGTTTATCTGTTAAACTTTGTGCAATACTGTAACAATTTTTTTATTACTGGCCTTTACTGTCGAATGGTGCAGCAATCGGACTTGTATTTTCAGAGATTATCTCCTACATAGAAAAAATATAATATCAGAATAAATTAAATGGGCTATCCAACTGATAAAGAATTTTTCTGTTAGGACCCGTGCTTCCTGAGGTTAGTGCATTCAAACTAACTTACACTTCACTTTTATGATATTACTAGCTTCTGCCAGCGGCTTCGTTCGCGAGAACGTTGTTCATAGTGGACGCGAATTCGAAGACGGATAAAAAGTAGCCTATGTCCCTCCTTGAGTTTGAAGCTATCTCCGTAACAAATTTCGTCAAAATCGGTTTTGTAATTTAACCGTGAAAGTGTAACAGGTAGACAGACAGTTACTTTCAAATTTATAATATTATAAGTGGAGCTTCTCTAAGAATGGGTCTTAAAATGAACATGGATAAAACTAAAATCATGATTAACAACCATGTAGCGCCTACTCCTATCAAGGTTGGTGACTCTACACTCGAAGTTGTGGAAGATTACGTTGTCCTCGGACAGACAGTCCAGTTGGGTAGGTCTAACTTCGAGAAAGCGGTCAACCGTCGAATCCAACTCGGTTGGGCAGCGTTCGGGAAGCTACGCGGTGTCTTCTCGTCCTACATACCACAGTGTCTCAAGACGAAAGTCTTAACCAGTGCGTGTTGCCAGTGATGGCATATGGCTCCGAAGCGTGGTCGCTCACAATGGGCCTCATCAGAAGGCTTGAAGTCACACAAAGAACAATGGAACGGACTATGGGTTTCCATGCGTGATCGAATAAAAATGAAGATATCCACAGGAAAACTAAGGTTGCCGACATAGCACAAAGAATTGCCAAACTTAAGTGGCAATGGGCAGGGCACATTGCTCGCAGAACAGATGGCCGTTGGGGCCGAAAGGTTTTGGAGTGGCGGCCGCGTACCGGAAGACGCAGCGTTGGAAGGCCTCCTACAAGGTGGACCGATGACCTGGTGAAGGTAGCGGGAAACCGATGGATGCGGGACGCACAGGAACGTTCGATGTGGCGACGCTTGGGGGAGACCTATATCCAACAGTCGACGTGTATCGGCTGAAATGATGATGATGATGATGAATGATGAAGTGTAGATAAGTGCAAATAAGATTGAGTATGTTATTTGATTATTTCATGAAACAATTAATGAAAACTGTTCTCAATACCAAAAACAAGTTTTCCGAACTTCTCTTTAGTGTCCCCGCACAGGAGCCACAAAAACAAAGCCGTTTCAAGCTTCTTTTTGAGGCGGCGTTTTTTTGTGGAGGCGTTTTTTTGTGGCTCGTGTGCGGGTACTACTCACTAGTAACGTACCCTCCACTGCTGTCCACGGCGAGATCACGGCAATAGTGATACAAGCTAACTAAAACATTTCCATCAGCTTGGTTAGAAGATGCAGGACATAATGAAAACGTGCGTATACTATATCCATCCCTCCAATAGAGAACTTGTGTGACGTGGTCGTAGACGACCCTCACCCAGTAGTTCCTTGTTGTAACTAAACGTTGTACAGTCTCGGTTGATAAGTCCAAGCTGTATATAAACACGGTCGAGTCGTGACGGTCGGAAAACAGCACCCTGTAGTGCACAGGATCGTATGTTACTGAAATGATCCAACGAACCGATGGTATATCTAGTGTGTTCGTCCGTGTACCATCATTGTTGTAAAACTCTAGTTGTGTGTCTGTGGCGACGACGATGTCTGAAACATAGAAATAGATTTGTTTTAAGGACTGAGATTTATTTTATCTAATACTAGCTTTTGCCCGCGGCTTCGCTCCCGTCAACTGGTACTCTATTATACTCTATCATACTCTTCTTTGCGTACTCTACTCAACTCAACTTTATAATTCAAGCTATATAAATCAAGCTATTCTTCATCTATACATATAAATGAAATGGCAGTGTCTGTTTGTAATATTGAAATAACCACTTTTCACAACATGCATATTATGTATCATATATATATGTATGATACTATATGATATATATACCAAAATAACATCTTTTACAATTTTTGTCTGTCTGTCTGTTTGTTCCGGCTAATCTCTGAAATTGCTGAACCGATTTCGACGGAACTTTTTTTGGCAGGTAGCTGATGTAATAAGGAGTAACTTAGGCTACTTTTATTTTAGCAAAAAAAAATAATAATTTCAAAATCCTGTAGTCCACGCGAACGAAGTCGCGGGCATAGCTAGTCTTTTCATAAACTTGTTGCTCATACAAATGGTTTCCAAATGACTTGCATTCTCACTGATCCTACCTTCTATAATTCACTACTTACCCACTAACTTGCAAATGAAATGGTTCAACAGTTACTCAGTACACGAGGTGGCAAAGTCACTGCAACTGTATTGTACTCTTTTTTTTTATTACTATTTTATGTTGTGGTATATTGCTAAAAAAAGTCAGTGACGTTACTATTTTTATTTGAAAAGTTTTGTATTGCAAGCATGTTTTCTTTTAGTATTATCATTTAGTATTGCCTCGTTACAATAACATAGCTTCAGAGTACCCCGACATGATTTTAATTTATGGGGAGTGCCACAGAAGTACGAGAGGACTAGGTAAACATGAAGGCACAAGAGACATGACCCACGTGACAGCAGAAGGAAATAATATAAGACATGCTAAAAGCTAGACGAATTTGAACCTTCTGCAATTAGCATAAGATACATGATAATCAATTCGGAGCATAATAATTTAAACGAATATAACGAGAGGCAGGTAGTCAAATATTATAGAATACTGTTTACGTCAATTTGATCTTTAAGACGTAACGTTAAGGTAGGTAAACTTATGAATACGTTTTGTATCGTAATGCACTTGTTAATTTCAAAATTGTATCGTAAGTCGGTTTAGTCTAATTGTCATAACAGTAGACTTATATTGACATGGTCGTAAGTTCAAATCCGTCATGCTTGTTTTAGTAGGATTTGTGTTTATAATATTGGATTATGATTTTTGAAATCAAATTATAATTTATTAAATTAATAAATTTAGTTAACTATTCAAACATAAAAGCGACATGAATAAAAAATAAAAATGGTTAGGATAGGTAACGATTTATTCAATATAAGTAATGTTTACAATTTACATAAAAAATATTTACTCATCTAATAGACAATTTAGATAATTATATATAAAGGTAAAACATATAAAAGAAGTTACAATATTAAACTGCTTTTGATATAGTAGAATTATTTAAAATACAATTTTGAGCATGAAAAAAAAAAACAGTTTATTTCAATAGTGCTCATGAAATACTAATTTTATTTTTAAAGAAGATTTATAATTAATATAATAGCATCACTACATTAACTGTCATACTTGCTCTAAATATTTTGTAATTTTAACTACTTTACAGATTTTTATAGAATTTAAAGTTTTAAATTTGATTAAGAAAGAAACAAGGATCAGTGAATTTATAATATAAATACTCCCTAACAAATTTAGATTACTATGATTTATTTAACCAATACACTACACATAAGCACCGACAAGAAGGCATTGTGGCTGCTTATAAGAAGTAAATAACTATCCATTGTTGCTTACACGCACTAATGACATTACGTCACGTAATATTTATTACTGAATCGTCCACCAATTTCTACAAGTTAACCAGGTTCCACAGAAGACATTCAACACAAGTAACCCAGAGTTATACCCGCCAGTTCTACGAGTATACGGCAGTATAATAACATTGTGTTTTTTTATCAGATATAAATCCAGATATTCTTGGGCAAAATGAACTTGACCAGCAGTTATTTCAATTTTACGTCCTGACTTGTATTGTTTGTTATAGTTTTAAACCATTATCTGTCTGTATTTCTCTGAAACAAAGAAACAAAACAGAAGTTACTTTATGTGTAAGTATAATTAAAAAGATGTTTGATTACGCACAGCATAGAATGTGTAAGTTTAAAAAAGAAGTATAAATAAAATAGAAAAAAAAGACGCTTACCTACGGCTATATTAAGACGCCTCCTATCAATCTCTCCAAAAACCGACATTCTCCTGATGTGAATAGATTATTTTATATTTTAGAATTAGGTATATAAAAATATTCTAGATAAAGACGTTGTTTTACGCAATTTAGTAAGGCATCGTAAAAATTGTTTGCACGATGTCACTGCTATTGAGCGTCGACTGGTTTTTGCTTTATTAGAACGGTTCATTTTTTATTCCTCTACCCTTAATCTAAGTAAGATTAACATAAGACAAAGCGAAAAGCGGAAGCGTACATAAGTCATTAATTTAATTTAATTTGTCTCCGCGAATTGCTAGTTTTTTTAGTCAGCAACAAGAAAATGAGATTGACATGACAACGACATAAATAATGTAAAAAATGATAATAATAAAAAATATTTTAAAATAATAAATAATAGACGCATTTAAAATTGTGCGAGTGTCGTGTAACGTGCTAGCATCGTAATATTTGTGTTAAAATACCTATTCGCTGAATCCTAGAGACAGGATTTTGTTGAAGTGTAATCGTTTAAACTTGGTGCGTATTGCCGTAACTCGCGATCATTCGATTGGTACTGTGAACAGTACAAAATCCCATAAAACGGCAAAGCCATCCATCACCGTTTACCTGAGTTCCGGAGCTCTGGTTTCAAGGTTACATAGCCTGAAGGTGACGCCGCGGACACGACGCCAGATCACCCCGGAAAGGATGTCCGGGCGCCGCCCACCGAAGTGCCATCATCGGTGTTGCGGCGCCCCAGGCCGCCTACGCGACTGCCACTTCAATTGTCATGTTTTGACATTTTTCTTTTTGGCATTTGAACAATTTTTTTAGTCAGTGTTTATTTTTAGTCTTTTTTCTTTTATTTAGCTGTGTAAGTTAGTGGTTAAGCGTAAATTTACTTTTATTCAATGCCTAGTGACAACAGTGTAGTGGTGGAAAACAGTGCAAGTCAACCTTTAAACATCCTGGAGAGGTGCCCTCTGTGTACTGAGGCACGATTTTTTAAAGGTAAGCGGGGTCTGAGCGTTCATATTGGGAAGACACATAAACCCCAAAATGCACTCAATTCAGACCCTGTAGTTACACCATCTCCCTCAGCTACTACTTCATCATTAGACCCGCTTTGGAAAATTCTTTCAAAATTCAAAAATTCTTGCCCAGTTCTAAAGCGAGTTCCCCGCGGCGCTAGAGCTCTTGTGGCCCAACACCTAGCAGGTTGCATTCGCCTAGCCGTACGGAAGAACTCGCAAAGTGCTTGGGAACATCTGCTCACCTTCCCCTACAGAGTTTTACACGTTCAAAAAAATTTGGCAACAAAAAAGACTTTAACTGCACAAACAAAGAAAACTGTAATGTTTCGGCCTGCGATTTAGATTCAAAATTACCGTTTCAGAGAATTATATCTTCAAAAGGTACCTCATCTAGTAGAAACAAAGCTAGGGGAAGGTGAAATTAGCGGAGCAGCCAGGATCCTATTTAGTAGTGACGTGGTGGCAGCGTGTTCTTCAGATACTCTCGCAGATCTGGAGAGAAAACACCCTGCCCCAGCGGATGGCCTTTCATTTCCCGACCCCCCTGTTCCGGACATTCACACCCTCACCATTACAGGTCGAGAGGTGGTCACAGCCGTTTGCTCTTTCCGGAGTGGCTCTGCTGGCGGCCTCGATGGCCTCAGTCCTCAGCACCTTAAGGACCTTATCAGTTCAGGCGCCGGGGAAGCTGGTGAGTTGCTCTTGAGGGAGCTTACGGCCCTGATTAACCTAATGCTCTCTGGCAATGTGAGCGAAACCGTCATCGACGTCTTATACGGGGCTAACTTATGTGCCCTGCGCAAGAAAGATGGCGGAGTTCGTCCCATTGCCGTAGGTACCACCTACCGTCTTATGGCAGCCAAGATTTGTTGCAAATTCTATGGTGAGGTGGTTTCGACAAAATTTCAGCCCCTGCAGCTTGGCTACGGCTCCAAAGGGGGCTGTGAGGCTGCCGTACACGCGTTGTCGACCTATCTAAATTCAGGCAAAGGAGAGGCTATTCTTAAGGTTAACATAAAAAATGCATTTAATTCTGTTAATAGGGATACCTTGTTGTCAGAAGCTAAAAAAGAAATGCCTCAAATTTTTAGTTTTCCCTGGCAATGTTATAGACAACCATCGAAATTACTGTTTCGTGACAAAGTTTTGGAATCCGCTGTTGGCTGTCAACAAGGTGACCCCCTCGGGCCAGTGATCTTTAGCTTAGCTGTACACCCAATAATACGAAAACTAAATTCCAAATTTAATGTGTGGTACCTCGATGATGGGACCTTAGGAGGCGATGCGATGTAGACACCGTTTTCAATGATCTACAATTCTTAAAAAACCAACTTTCTTCTATTGGACTAGAACTCAACTTTTCTAAGTGTGAGTTATTCCTATCTGAAAGTATTGACAAAAGTCTGACTTATTCAAAATTCAATGCAATAGCTCCTGCAATCAAAATTATCGACAAAAGTTCTCTTGAAATGAAATGATGATTTATTTCCAAGAATGCAGGTACAAAAATATGGTGTCAAGTAAAAGAAGGATCCAGTACATTCTACCGTCAGGCATGCAAAAATAGTTTTTTTTTCCCTCGCAGAATAATTATCATGAAACAGTATTCAAACCAACATCAAATTATTAAATAATCATTAAAAAATATATAAACAATTCAATTTGTAAGTTAAATTATTGGTAAACAATGTCAACAATATAATCAATAATTTGTCAATATTACAATGTCAAAAAGAAGCAAAAAAAAAAATAGTCAATATTACATTGTCAACAATAAGCTAATAATTAGTCAGCAAACGGTCAATAAATTACCCAACAATCAATATAACGTCAACAATAGCAAGTCAATAATTAGTCAATAAAACAAAGAAAATCATTTAAAATTAAAAATATTGTAGATGATTAAAAATCATTTAGATTTGTCATTTAAAAATTCATTAATTGTGTAATAACATTTTTCAAGTAGCAATTTCTTCGCCTCCTTGGGTCTCCAATTTTTGAGGATTCCTTTCCCAGTTTCCTTAGTTTAGTTTGTCCTTCGTGCTTCCCACTTATGGAAGCACCCTCACCTTTTGGAAAAAATGGACCAAATTATCCGGCACACCCTAACTTTAATTTGAAATATGACCTTGGACGATCGAGCTTGGGCTTTTTTTTTTTTTTTTTTTTTTTCGATGGGAAAAATCATCTTATGACAACCCCCGCTCTTGGGCGGAGCGGGAGATAGTGTCAGACTCTTACTGACTAAAAAACCCATCCCGTTCCTTCAAGCCTTCATACCGGGGCTCGAGCGCCCTTTCGGATAACCCTGGCCCCAGTAGGCTTCGACCCGGCTGGGCCCCTGCTGTTGCTGACAACTCCTTGAGGCGCGCGGGAACAGCGCGCGCCGTCGACGACTTGGGCTTGGTCCGGACGGTTACCGGACGGCCGGACAGCGAGCTACCCATTGCTCACTGTCCGCAAGCCCGCGCCTACGGTGGCTGGAAATCGGGATCGGAATCCCGGCGGCGGCGGCGAGAGCGCCGTTGCCTGATGCGGTCGGCTTCCTCCTTAGCGAGCATTACTGCTTCGCAGAAGTCGGCGACCGCCTGCCACTCCTCCTCGCTCCGGACCATGGCCTCGACCAAGGCCCGGCGCGAGAGGTCTCCGCCGCCGATCACCCCCACGAGGGCACGGCGATGCTCCGCCCAAGCAGGGCACACCGCGATTGTGTGCTCCACCGTGTCCTCCGGGCGTTCCGCACAGTGGCGGCACCCGGGCGTCACTTCCGCCTTGATTCGGAACAGGAACCTCCCGAACTTGCCATTTCCGGTGAGGACCTGTGTCATGCGGAAGGTAAGGACGCCGTGAGGTCTTTCCAGCCACGCCTCAAAGAGGGGACTTATCGCCATAATTGTGGCGTGCCCAGCACTGGGTTGCGATAGTCGCTGACGCCATTCCACCATGAGATCCCGCCGGAGCTCTGTCCGCCATGCCGCGACCTGTCGCGGCAGAGGACTTTCACCCCGGCGTTGCATCTCCACGCGCATGTCGTGCATGTGTGCAAGGACTGTTGCCTCCAGATCCCACGGTGGTAGGCCAGCCAGAAGGCTCGCCGCTTCGCGGGAAATCGTGCGGTATCCCCGCACCATCCGAATTGCCATGACCCTCTGGCAGGCGTTCAGTATGGCCGCCGGTTGCTTTTTCAGCGACGGCGCCCACACCGGCGCCCCGTAGAGGGCCATGGACCGAACGATCCCCGCGTAGAGCCTCCGGCAGGAGGCGTCTGGACCCCCAAGGTTGGGCAGGAGCCGCTTGAGCGCAGCCCCAGTCCGGTTGAGTTTGGGAGCCAGACGTCGGAAATGCTCCACGAAATTCCACCGGCTGTCGAGGACGAGTCCCAGGTACTTCATCGTCGACCCGACACCGATGTGAACTCCTCCTACCGTTAGTTGGGAACTCAATGGCGGCGCGTTCCGGTCGAGCTTGGGCTCAAGTTACTCTTCCCATCCGTATGGGAGGCCTCGGCGTCCGCAAAATTACCAGTATTAGTTTACCGGCATTCATATCTTCGGTCCACGGCACTGATAAATTAATCAGGAACATCCTAACTTCTACACTGATTCCTTTAGAAGTGCCGTGTTTCGCCGAGGCTTTGGATGCCTGGAGAATCACTTGCCCGAATACAAATCCACCTAACAACCCGGCTTCCCAGAGACGGTGGGACGAGCCGCTCTGCAAAGTAGTTCAGGAAAACCTAATCGTAACATCTGCTACTGCTGCGGAGCGTGCGCGCCTGCTGGCTGTGGGAAATTGGGAGTCAGGTCTTTGGCTTCTCGCACTGCCGTCGTCGAATATTGGCACCTTGTTCGACGATACTACTTTCCGCTTAGCTGTTGCCCTACGTCTAGGTGCTCCTTGTTGTTCTCCTCATCGCTGCCACTGTGGCGAAGTTGTCAACAGCCTCGGTCACCACGGCCTGTCATGCAGTCGAAGTGCGGGACGCATAGCACGGCACGCGAACATTAACGACATCATCCGACGAGCCCTTGTCACCGTCGGCGTTCCGGCTGTGTTTGGAACCTCATGGCCTGGCACGCGACGATGGTAAGAGACCAGACGGTATGTCTTTATTTCCTTGGAAGATGGGTAGGCCTTTAGTGTGGGACGCTACCTGTGTCGATACTCTTGCGCCATCCCATCTTCCTAGCTCATCGTGCTGTGCTGGTGCTGCCGCGACGGCTGCAGAGAACCTCAAGCGGCGGAAATATAACAGCCTCGTCGGCAGTTATATTTTTGAGCCGTTTGGGGTTGAAACTCTCGGGCCGTGGGGTCCGAGTGCTCATATGCTTTTTAAAGAATTGGCGACACGCTTAATTGACGCTTCGCGTGACCCAAGGGCTAGCTTCTACCTCGGTCAGAGAATAAGCATTGCCATACAACGTGGCAATGCCGCCAGCCTTTTGGGCACACTTCCAGTCGACAGCGATGCGGAGGAGTTTTATGACGTCATATTTAGCTAGGCATTTAGTGTATATATTGTTTTTAATAATTTAAGTTGTTGTTTAATTTGTTTATTATTTATAATTTAATAAAAAATGCAACAATCGCTAGTAACATTTGAATACCAGTTTTATGATGAATACGCATATTTATCTTGACTACCCGCTTATTACAAGTCAGGCGAAATTATTCCAAATATGTTTGAAGAATATTTAGTTTGTTGATTGTTACTTAAAATAATAAAAAAGTTGTAAATGGAAAGCAAAACCATATACAGGGTATGAGAATTGAACTCGTGCCTTACTGCGTCAAAGTCTTTACACAGATCACTAAGCCATATTACCATAATTAGGGCTACTAAAATAAGCTACTCGTATCAGTAGTCAATATATTTTAAAATACTAATAATAAACTTTAAGTCTAAGTGCGTAAGAATCAAAATTGCGTAATAAGTAGTTATTTATACAATTATTATGTGATTATTATATCCCTTTTATAAATGTTTATAAATGTGTTTGTTTGATTATAATATTAAAAAATGTATGTATTAACTTTGGGCTATTTTGGACCATTTACTTACTTTATATATATATTAAATACAGTGAAATAATAAACATTTTATTTACTTGCAATATTTTGTTTCATTGCTATATAAACTGTCAATTTCTCGACTTTTGTCATTAAATAAAAGTAAAATAAGATAACTAAAACACAAAAGATGGAAAACAAAAAGTTGGACGTTTAAAGTGAGATTTGAACTAGCTTTACTTGCGCGTCAAATCGCTGTTATTACCACTGGACTAAATGGATTCTTATAGACAAGTCGAAATTCAACGTTACTTGTAATGCTGGACGTAATATTATGGACCAAATTTACAAGCAGTTGATAAGACTCACGGAATTAGCTAAGTTAACTTTTGTCACTGACGTGCCATTTTCTTTTATCAATCTACCCTCACACTATATTACTATATAGTGTGAGGGTAGATTGATAAAAGATATACTAGATAGCAATATTTATCGAAATGCTGCACAAAGAATTTTCATCTTTAATAGTAGCAAAATAATTATTTAAATAGCTTATCAAATTGGTGGGTTAGCCCACTTAGGGCACCGACTTTACTACCAGTATTTTAATATATTGTCGGCGGCACGGTAATATTTATTTATTTATTTTATTACAAAAACCAATACATGCAAAGAGTCATTATCATATTCAAATATAAAAAAATATCATCATTGTTATTAACATATCCATACTGGTATTGTAAATGTGAAAGCGGATGCTCTATCTGTCCATATGTCTATCTGTTTGTTACCTCTTCACTTTTTTTTTTTACCTGTTATAACCTACTTCTTAACGGCTGAATAGATTTAGACTCCTGATCCAGGATATAGTCTACTTGTGTTGTAGTTTCATGCAAATCTGTTCAGCTGTTTAGACGTGAAGAGGTAATAGACAGACAAATTTACTTTCCTATTTATACATAATAATATTGCTATAGATATTCAAAAAATCCTAAAGTTTTAAGAGTTGAATGGCTGCTGTGTTTTACATTGCAACCTGTCTCTAAAGCTGCACTGCAGCCCGGTGTCTCAAATGACGATTATTGCAAACTGAATGTGGCAAATAAATAAGTTTGTTCAAAAAATCACATTTGACAATTATTTCCATACTTAATTGTCAAGTTTGATTTGTTGAACGAACTATCAAACGTTTGTCGTTTCTTTTCCGAATAACCAAATTATGATATATCAAGTTTGATCGAAATCCGTTTAGTCGTTTGATTGTGAGGAGGTATTCATGATCATGTAGATATCTTTAAGTTTAAGTTTCTATACTATAATAATTGTTATCTCATTGTGTGTACCTATGTGCCAAATAAACGTATTTTCTTTCTTTCTTTCTTTCTAACACACAATTATACACACAAACTTTCTCCTTTACAATATTACCTAGTGTAATAGCTGGATAGGTATAAAAAAACTGGACAAGTGCGAGTCGGACCCGCGCACTAAGGGTTCCGTGCAAACTACCATTCCCGAATGGAGCCTCGAAGATTTTTCCGAATAGCAAAAAAAAATATTTTTTTATTTCTGCCAAAAACAGTTTTATTAATTTCTACATATTTAGTGCGAGAATATTAAGTGCGAGTTGGACTCGCATACTGAGGGTTACAGAACCCTCAGTAAGTTTGTACGAACAAACTTACCTATAAAAACAATTCAATTCCTGAATTGAGTTACGAATTTTTTTTAAATCGCAAATAAATATAAATAATTTTTCCCTTGAGTGTCGAAATATACTTGGATATTTGGAACGCATTGTACGTTTTTTGCGACATAAACGGCTATACATATATCGCGGGTCTCAAACCATAGGGGCGTATCCACAAAACCCCTACTTTTCAGGAGAGCGATAAAACTTAATAACTCTTCCTGTAATTGAGCCAGCTCGTTGTTTTTTTGTATGTAGCTATATATTTCTACTGCAATTAATGTAGGATTCTTAATTTTAGGGTATTACCTCTTTATCACTTGTTTTTGGTTGATACGCCTATATAGCATGACAACTATACTGTAAAATTCCGTCAAAATACTCCCTGAAATATATGAAATTTATGGACGTAAAATCTTTTTCCTCAAACTGTTAATATTTATACCAATATTTATTATTACTTAATTGGTGACTTAAAATATTGCTATTTACGAATGAGAACCCATTGAAATAAACGTTATTTACGTAATTTCAAGAAATCATACGCCTGGCTTGTCATAAATATTGAGAGGTATTTTAACTCAAAGAGGAAGTATAAACCAGTTTAGTTCTACAATTAAAAAAAAGAAATGATTAATAGGTAATTACACAATATTCTCGTGTTTGAAAAGAAAAATAAGCATTATAAAAATAAAATTTATTCATAAATCTGAAAATAATTATTAGAAATATTGTTAAAATCACAAATATTTGAAATTGAGCTAAAACAAAACAGCTCTCAAAAACGCTGAAGGAAGTCATCGTAAGGAAACCAGCATTAATGATTTTTTGTGTGAATTTCTGATTTCTCACATTCGGGAATGCGAATGCGAATATTCAAATTCAATATTCACGAATACGAATGCGAATATTGACTTTCAAACAAAGTATGCGCAAAATGTCAGACAGTTTTCACATTTCGTATCAGCCAAATTTAAACCGAACATAACAGAGCCTTAACAGACTGATTGAATGAAGCTTAACACAAAAAGTTTTTCAGGAAACCCAGACTCCGGCAGGGAATTCCACTCCATAGCTTTACGCGTAATAAGTGTGTTCCCATAACGCTTTGTACGTATGGGTGGAATGTTCACCATGTACCGGTGTCGCAACGCCATACATCTTGTGGTCCAACGATGGAACGGACTTGGCGGAATTAAATTCTGCAATTCCAATGCACACTCTCCGAAATGTAAACATTAAAAAAAAAACTGATAGGCTAACAACTCGGCGTCGATGCTCCAAAGACCATACACGATCAAACTTGTGCTTGATAGAGGTTGTACTGTCTCACCCTCGCTAAGATCCCGAATTTTTTGGCTGACAGTTTGGCTTTTGCTTCAATGTAGAAGCTGAAATTGAGGGTAGTCGACAGCGGCACCCCAAGAAGCTCTGAGATCTGAAAGAGTTCTCGGAGAGACTGGATCTGAGATCCATAAGCTCGCTCGCCGGACATGTAACTCTCAACAACAGTGCTATCGTCTGTATAGTCAAAGGCACTGGCTTTTAGTAGGTCATTTATGTGCAGCAAGAACAGTGTTGCCGAGAGTACCGACCGCTGAAGGACCCTGGCATTAATATCCATTTGACCCGACGAGCAGCCATCAATAACCACTCGGATGGATCGATCCCTCAAGAAGTTTACGATCCAATCACACAGACCAGTGTTGAGACCCGTGGAAGGAAGCTTAGCAATAAGACTTTCATTTCAGCTTAGACCCTATCGAAAGCATTCGAGATATCAAGGGAGACGGCAAGCGCTTCCTCATACTTCTCGATGGCCTCGCTTTAGATGTGAATGGCATACGCTAGAAAATCCGCAATAGACCGATTTCGGCGAAAACCGTATTGCCGGTCAATGAGGATGTTGTTTGCTTCTAGGTATGCCAGGAGTTATCTGTTAAACACCCGTTCCATACTTTTACCGAGGATGGACGTAACGGAGATGGATAGGTAGTTTGCCAGGACAGCTTGACTGCCCTTCTTGGGCACAGGCTGAACGGCACTTATTCAGTCTCAGAGAGGTGAAATAGGCGGGTCAAGATTAGAGACAATTCAAGTGCACAAGTTTTAAGAACAACTGCTGGTATCCCGTCGGGCCACTGGCTTTATTCACGTCAAAGTTATGCCGAACTCTACGAACGTCCTTCTGATGGATACTAATACCCGACATACTCGTCACACACCCATCTGGAGAAACAGTAAAATTCATTTGAAAAAATTTGTTATGATTTGAGGTTAACATGTTGTTTCGTGATGGAAAAATATTAAAGTAAATATAAAATCATATAAGTTGCATTGTCTTTCTAGAATCATTCAATCAAAATATTATTTCCTTTTTGTTTATCAGAAACATTCGCTAAATATTCGCATGTTTTTTTGCGAATGCGAATGCAAATATAAAAAAATGTGTAAATATTCGCGAATACGAATGCGAATATCAAGAAATGTGCATTGTTACATTACTTACGTCTATATAGCTTGACAAAATTGTTTCAGGTTAAAGTAAAATAAACAGTCGTATGTCCATACTAGGGCTTTCAAATACCGGACTTTTTCAATACCGGTATCAATACCGGTATTAGAATTTTTAATACCGTGATCACGTGATCACGGTATTGAACTCAAGGTTTTTTTTAAACTAGTGCTTGACTGAAACCCTGTCAAACCCTGTTAAAGTTCCTATGAACTTTAATTAGGAAATTAATAAAACCATTTAATTCAATAAACCCCAAGCGTTCGCGCACCTATTGTCTTTCTATTGTGTCTGTAATTTCCACGAATGAAAGGTTAAATATTTTTGTTTTAGAATCAGTGTTTATTCTCTCTTAACCGTTCTAATAAGGTTCTAGTAAGCCATAATTATTGTTTACCGGTAATTAGCAAATAAGGTAGATTAAAGTCATAGATCTGCGTAAGGTTTAGGCTTACTTGACGTTGTAACTTTTTTAAGACATTTCTAATAAGGTTAAAACGCAGTTCTAAGGTTCAAGTAAGCATGGCCCTGTCGTACCTATAGTTTACTGGCTGATACATTCGATGCGTATCTATACTGCCCTTAGAGGTCAGCAAGCGTCAAGACTCGTGTCTTTCTTATTATTATATTAATATCTTACATGTAATTGTTGTACCAAACTACCAATTAAATGTATAATTTTGAATCGTTTCTTCGAACACGAAAGTAGTAATACGATAAGTACTAATTAGACAAAATTGATAATATTTGAAGTTAAAAAAGAATGCCACATCCAAACCGCTCAAATATTCAATTTTTACTTTTTAATTGTAGATCTAACGGATAACGTGATCCGTTAAAGTAAAAAGTGATATTAAACAAAGTGGAAAATTATACAATTTTAGATGCTTCAATTTGTTGTGAATTCGTAATTCGACATTAGTTTTTACAAAAAAAAATACGATCGCGTGATTCGTTGAGAATTGAGTCAAAACCCATAAAATACAAGTATTAATATTATGTACCATGTTGCTCGTCAAGATTACAAACTTATCAAAAATACACAATGACCAAGTTCACATGCACATGTTACCCGCGCACCTTTGCGATACTGACTAACAAAACAATAACGTCGTATAGGGCCTATTACACTACGCGTTATTCAGACCATTTTAGTCTACGGTTCGACGTATCGCGAAGAGTTGGCGCTTAATACAAGTGTGAGAATAATATTACATCGTTATTTATATTATATAATACAACTTCTTACTACTTATTACAACAAAACACAATAATATATATTAAAGATTGTAATACCGTAATCACGGTATTGGCTCGTCAATACCGTGATTGAAAAAAGACCAAAATATATCCGTGATCACGGTATTACGGGATCCCGTAATACCGGTATTGAAAGCCCTAGTCCATACGCCTTTATGGTCCGATGCGATTTCCTTGGATGACGATAAAATTGAAAGTCGTACGTGCGTACGTCTCTATGGCACGTCGAGACTGACCAATACGCAATAATATTGCTCTTACATCAATTATACGGCTATTTGGTCTAAAAATAATTCTAGACTCTCCAGCATACGGCAAATAATATTTTTTTATTTATGCAAAAAGTAATTAACACAAAATTATAAGAAAAAATCAGTTAAAGTATTGCTTATAGTAGAATCCAATGGCATTAAAAACGAAAAATCACATTTTTGCATATACGCCCCTATGGTTTGAGACCCGCGATATCCTAGAATAACACATAGAATACTTTCTATCCTGGGATTATGTTCCCTTGGGATAATTTTCTAACCCACTGGCACATGACAACAACTATCAAACACATTGACAGCAAGTGTCAAATATATTGATCCTAATCATTCCTTTATTTGTACTAATATTATAAATATGAAAGTTTGTATGTATGGGTGATTGGATGTATATTCAATATGACTTTAGAGGATATGACTTAAGAAATGAGGTTTTGTTTTCCAAGACATTTTCAAACCACATTTTGAGAGAGCGGTCTTGTGTGGTACCTAACATGTCATAACAAATATGCAATTATAATGGTCACATACTAAGTTGTTAGTGACCTTTATATCTATTTATAAAATTATAAAAAGTGTTGATTGCAAATGTTGTGTAGTGTTGGGCGGCCTTTACTGCCTGACCTTTTAAAAAAAATATTTTTAAGCGAAAAAAAAAAAAACATCGAATTATCTAGTCTGAAACTTATTTAGACTCATTTTATAATCTGGAAACACCTGTTCTTCTGCAGTGATGTTCCTTTTCTTCAACATAATCTATGCTGGCGGAGGGGTTCGTAACAACGTGAAATGAATCTCGTTATTTATTCTCAACGAAACCATATTATAAAACGTCGCCACATCCGCTTTTTTTAAAGTATTTATCTGAACTAGCAACTTGAAATTCCGGGAGATACGTCGTTGTTTTTAATTGTTTAAAAAATTACATATTGAATTCTAATTTCTGTCAGACTCACTTAAGTCAGAGAGAAACCGTAAGACAGTGCCTTATTGAGTTGAATACGATTGACACAGAGTCTGTAATCAATGGACGCCCAAGACGCTACCAACAATATATTTAATTTATAACACGAAGTGAATAAACTACGGCATCAGTACGACTGATTGTTACTGAGGCAGGCGGTACGCAAGTATAATCTACACTAATATAATAAAGAGGTAAAGTTTGTTTTTTTGTTTGTAGGAGGTAATCTCTGGAAGTACTGGTCCGATTGCTAAAATTTTTTCACGGTTAGAAAGCTGCTTGCTTCCTGAGTGGCATAGAGTATATTTTATGTACGCGGGTGAAGCCGCTGGCAAAAGCTAGTAGGTAGGTATAGTATATGAAAACTAAAATAATTTTCATGTAGTAAAATCAACGGGAACATCCAATGACTTCTCCCGCTCTAGGGTGGAGTAGGTCACACTTGTACTGATACCACACCTATGTCCTTCAGTTTCCTTTTACGTTCTAGGCCTGCGTTTACGTTCTTTTCCACTCCTGTCTTTCGTACCGAGGCCGAATCTTACTTTCAAGACCCCTGTGGTTTGCTGACAACTCTTTGAGGCGCGCGTGGAACAATACGCGACGTCGACGCCTTGGGCTCAGTCCGGACGGTTACCGGACGATTGGACGGTGAGCTATCCACAGCTTGCCGTTCGCAACAAAAAAAATTGGAGGTAGATGCGTAAAAAATAGTCTAAATCCGATTTTCAGATACATGAAATGGAATGTTGTAAGAATCGGTCGAGCCGTTTCGGAAAAAATGGGGGTTAGGGATAGGAGGGTAAAAAAAAGTTTATGTCCTTTTCCCAAGCCCGCTGAATATACATGCAAAATTTTATGAGAATCGGTCAAGCCCCTTTGGAGGAGTTTGGCCACAAACTCTGTGACACGAGAATTTTATATATTAGAAGTCGTGACGATTTCCCACTATTTGGGCCGAGTGAAAAAGTGATGCCACAAAGTTTCTAGTATCACATCTGTCAGTTGAGTTTGCAGAACTTTAATTTGTACTAGTTTTGATTATCTCTACGCCTATGATACGTTTTGTGCCAACATGACTGTGATAGATACAGACAGATGAACCCTATATATTTTGGCCTCTTCATTAACCTAAGGTTAACTGGAAGGAAATGTACAAGTAATGGTGCGTTTATTTATTTATTTATTTATTAAGGTCAAACCAACAGCTTCTGTGTACAGCATTTTACAAGTATGAATAATAATTGGCCAAAGTCTTACACAGTCGCCAATTACAGGTTAACCAGCATTCGCAAAATAAGATAATATCTTATAACATAACATATTATGTTATAAATCAAAAAATAATCACAATAATCAAAACAATCAAAATAATCAACGTAATCAAAATAATCAGAATAATCAATAATGTCAAAATAATTAGAATAATCAAAATAATCAACGTAATCAGAATAATCAATAAGCTCAAAATAATCAAAACAATTAAAATAGTCAGAATAATTGGAAAAAATAAATCAAGTAATAATAAATTTAAATAATAAATCACAATCATAAATCACAATAAAAAAAAAAAACAATCATCACTCATACACTATGTTAATTGACTAGTTGTGTTCCTCGGTACGGTAAGTACGTGACAAATACGTGGTGTGGTTTCTTCGCAAAAGTCAGTACAGACTTATTGACGACTGGCAAGCCGAGCAAGATGGTTGTCGTAGCGAACGAAGAAACTTTGCCTGGCATCGGCAAGAAAAGGTCATTCGTGGTTTTTTTGTTTAGGAATCGCGCGCTCGACAGTAAATTAAATTCGTGTCATATGCCACTACATCCCCCTCCGATCTTGTGACATTTGTCCGTGACCTTAGAACGTAAAAACTACTGAAAGAATACAGGTGGGTTTTAGTCAGTGAAAGTCTGACACGCCCTCTGGCTCCATTTTAAGCGGCAGAATTTATTTGTTGACTTCAACCTCGAACAAAAACCCTCCCTTTGAGTCTTGTTTGAGTAATAGAAGATCCCAAAGCATATAGGTCGCATCTTGGTTCAACGTTTTTAATTTGTGCATAAAGTTAAACATTAATTGGGTGACGTCCTCAAGGTATTTACTAAAGATGGGCGTGCCTCAAGGTTCAATTCTAGGCCCTTTCCTTTTTTTAGTTTATATTAATGACCTTCCCTTCATGATGGATAATTTATCCGTTATAATTCTATTTGCTGATGGTGTCATGAGCCTCTCTTATTTTTAAAGTAGACAGAAAAGATGGGGATGTCTTGCATGTCAACGAAAGTCTGACTGTTCTTTTGAAATGGTTTGCAGCTAAATGCAAAAAAAAAAAGAATGAATAAAGTTTTCATTGCCAAATGTCCCTCAAGTTAACGTCAATCTAATTCTTGACAGCAAATAACTGGATGTTATTACAGAAACTGTATTTTTGGGTATAACGATCGATTCTAAACTGCAGTGGGGTGCTTATAGTAGAACTCTCTCGGGAAGATTAAGCTCAGCTGCATATGCAGTAAGAAAAATAAGGCAATTGACAGATGTAGCCACAGCTAGGTTAGTTTACTGTGCTTATTTCTACAGATTTATGTCTTATAGCATTTTACTGTGGGGATCTGCAGTTGTTGTAGACTCAATTTTCATATATTATTACAAAACAGAGCAATCAGGGCTATTTATAAAATGGGCCCACGCGAGTCCCTCAGAAATAAATTCAAAAAAATCGATATAATTACTATGCCTTCTCTTTATATCTTTTGTATGTTCGTAAAAACTTAGGACTCTTTAAAATTAGAAGCGAGTTTCACAAAAAAAAAAACACGCAAAATAAATATAGAGACTAGCTAAGACTAGCAAGTCATTCTTAGTAAACAGCATTTGCTTTTATAATAAGCTGCCAAAGGCGGTAACTGAACTTAGTGAGGGAAAATTCAAATCTCATATCAAGCGTGTCCTAACCAAAAAAGCATTACAAGGTTAAGGACTATGTCAAAGATACGCTTGTTTGGCAATGACTACCTCTGCACATGTGGCCCTCTGGTAACTCATTAATATTTTGTCTATTAACTGCTCCATCTTTGTTTTAATAATTATATATAGATTTTTTTTTCTCTGACACATTGCTTTTGCAATATTTTTAAATTATTTAGACTTTTAAATTCGTTGGTTATATTGTTAACACTTTATTGATAGTTGTAATTTTTTTTTCTAGCCTTTTTTTATAGCCTCTTTTTTAAAAATGTGATTGTGAGAACACTGTAGACTCCATGAATTCTTAGGTTTCTTCTTATTACTACTCACTTTTTTTATTATTATATCCTTTATTTTCCATTTTAACATATTATTTTACATTTTTAATTACATATTTCTTAAAAAAATAATTAAAAATAAACATTTAAAAATAAAAAAAATAGTTGTCCGCCGGTGTCGGGAGCAGGGTCCAAGCTACCGGTGGTTAGGGCTCCAGAGACAGGACACACACCTCACAATACGAGCCGTATCAAGGAGTACTGCCTTCTGTATCAGGCCCTTGATCCATCCGCACAACGCCAGCTTCGACAGATGGTCGTCGAAGCTTTTGGCTATAAGGCCATTGACGCTCACGACAATCGGCACAATGACGAGACCACGAGATCGAGACGTCTCGTGTGGGATGGTGACATCGACTAACATCGCGCGGCGCGCTAATCGGTCTATCACTACTATATCCGGGTTATTGACTATAATAGTCCGATCAGTAATGATAGACCGATCCCAGTACAACGTGACATGACCATTTTCGAGAACTGGGTCGGGCACATACCTGTAATACGGTACCTCTGAATCCATAAGTTTGTATTTCAAAGCAAGTTGCTGGTGAATAATCCTGGCCACTTGGTTGTGTCTGTGCAAGTACTCGCCGTTAGCCAGACGAGAACAACCAGAGATAACATGTCTTATGGACTCTCCAGGTCGATGGCATGCCCGACATACGTCCACCGTCCCATCCTTCATTATAATATATCTCCGGTAGTTATTCGTCAAGATGACTTCGTCCATAATTGCACACACAAAACCTTCAGTTTCCCGAAGAGGTTGCTGAAACGTAGCCAGGCGACGAACGCTCCAAAATCTACATCAGGCTCATGAAGAGCCCGATAAAAGCGCCCGTGTAGCTCCTTGTTTTTCCATACTTCCCTACGGTCATCAGTTGTAAGTACCACAGGTTTGCGCCAGTTCTCTTTAGCCATGGACAACGGGGTGAGTCCTCTGTCCACTGCGACCACATCTCGATGCATACCCATGCATTATTATTATTATTACTATTTCTTTCTTTTTTTGTGATTTTGGATATTTACACTGTTCTTACGTAAAGGGTATTTCAACAAGAACTTTGTTTTTCAAATGGGGCAAAACCAAGAACGTGATAGTTTTGACATGTAGTTTTTGGGATACCTACGTCAGTGCGAAAGCCGTATCATCAAAGTTTGTTTCTTCGAATACTTTTCAACGATATCTCTATACTGCGACGCCTTGTTAAGTCGACTTTTTGTTACTGCGATGGTTCTTTACATCGAAAAACTTTACTTCGAACGATTTTAAAGCGAAAACATCATACTGCGAAGCCTTGTTCAATGGATGTCTTGTTACTACGATGATAATTATGTTACTTAGGAATATTTAACTTTTAATTTGGTTACGATTTTCAACACCAAACGTTTGTTTTAAGAATGTTTTACATATATATGTATATAAAAGTAAAGAACGCCATCTGTCATGAATATCGGTGTTTAAGTAAATATCGTAGACCATTGCAATGTTTTTCTAAATCATTCTAGCTATAAATGACTAAAACGTTAGTTATACACATATGCCACACTCAACCGGACTGGGGCCGATCTCAAGCAGCTCCTGCCCAACCTTGGGGGTCCAGACACTTCCTGCCGGAGGCTCTACGCGGGGATCGTTCGATCCATGGCCCTCTACAGGGCGCCGGTGTGGGCGCCGTCGCTGCAAAAGCGACCGGCGGCCATTCTGAACGCCTGCCAGAGGGTCATGGCAATTCGGATGGTGCGGGGATACCGCACGATTTCCCGCGAAGCGGCGAGCCTTCTGGCTGGCCTACCACCGTGGGATCTGGAGGCAACAGTCCTTGCACACATGCACGATATGCGCGTGGAGATGCAATGCCGGGGTGAAAGTACTCTGCCACGACCGGTCATGGCATGGCGGACAGAGCTCCGGCGGGATCTCATGATGGAATGGCGTCAGCGACTATCGCAAACCAGTGCTGGGCACGCCACAATCATGGTGGTAAGTCCCCTCTTTGAGGCGTGGCTGAAAAGACCTCACGGCGTCCTTACCTTCCGCATGACACAGCTCCTCACCGGAAATGGTAAGTTCGGGAGGTTCCTGTTCCGAATTAAAGCGGAATACATAATTATCACCGTAGTAACAAGACATCCATTGAACAAGGCTTCGCAGTATGATGTTTTCGCTTTAAAATCGTTCGCAGTAAAGTTTTTCGATGTAACGAACCATCGCAGTAACAAAAAGTCGACTTAACAAGGCGTCGCAGTATAGAGATATCGTTGAAAAGTATTCGAAGAAACAAACTTCGATGATACGGCTTTCGCACTGACGTAGGTATCCCGTTTTTGGGATACCTACGTCAGTGCGAAAGCCGTATCATGACATGAATTTCACGACGTTCTCAACAATTGGGGATATCCAAAAGCACCACAAGGCAAACGCAAAAGCTATGAAGCCTTACAAGATCTAACTGATGCAGGAATTGAACCTGACCGACCATTCAAATCGCCGTGTTTTTTCTAAAAAAAAAAAAAAAAACATTTATTCAGATGAAGCCCATTTTCATTTGTCAGGGTACGTCAACAAACAAAATTGCCGCATTTAGGCTTCTGGAAATCCTAAAGCAATTATTAAGAAGCCTTTGCATGCTCAACGTGTCACAGTGGTCTGGAGGTGTGATTGGGACGTTTTTTTTGGAAAATTTTGATAAAAGAATCAACATCTCGCCTATGTACATCAAATGTCCTGTTGTTTTGTTTGTTATTTTTTTTTGTTTACAATAAAGAATACGAATACGAAACATCTGTCAGCGTGGTCGTGGTGGACGTTTGCCAGATATCATTTTTCATTCATAATTGCCAAAATTTTCTTTTTGCAATACAATAAATTTTTAATTCATTTTCCTCTAAATTTTTTGTATTATTTTGTTTTATAAAACAAAGTTCTTGTTGAAAGACTTTGTATTATCTATTATTACTGTAGTATGGAAATATTGTATCAACAACCACTTTTTAAAAGAGTAACCATGGAGTTTCTTGCCGGTTCTTCTCCATAGGAAACGAGCAATTTGGAACCGTGCACTAGCTTCTGACGTTTTATAAGTGCTCATGTAGGCATATGTGAAATAAAATATTTTGAATTTTGAATTTGAATTAAAATCTCGGCGACACGGCCTATGAGTTTCTGATATCATGTGGAAGGAAAAGCTTGGCTTTGGCGGTTCAGTAACCACTCAATAGTCTAAACACATAGGTACTCATAACTTACGTTAAATAATAACTGGTCTAATTCTTTGAAAATGTTTTATGGAGATTCGTAATATTTCAAACAATAGGAAATGAAACTATTGGAAAACCGGTCACCCTACTGTTACCGCCTATTGGCCAGAAATCAGAAAATTCATCATAATTTTACACCGATTTTGATTTTTTTTTCACCCTTACGAATTTACGTCACGATGAAGATTCTGCTAGGCCATAATAATTTACCGATTTCACCTTAAACAAAATAACTTAAAGTAGAGTGTATTATGCATGTTTGCAAAAACTTGAGTATTATCAAAAATAGAAGTGATTTTCATAATTAAATAATATGCGTAGTAAACATTACATTGTATTATCCAAATGGAGATTAGCTAAAACAAGCAAATAATTATACGCTTTTATAACAAGTTGCGAAATACGGTTACAGAACGTAGCGAGGCAAATTTTAAAACCCAAAAAGCATGTCCTTGCCAAAAAAACATATTATAAAGTTAGAGACTACGTTGAAAACACGCCTGTTTGGTAATGACTACTTCGTGGATTTCCTGGCAACTGCAAATGCCGTTCAACCTTAAATAAAACTAACAATAATAAATAATAAAATAACTTTCACTTACCCCAAGAGAATAAGTGCACATGTTTCACAAACAGTGCTAACAACACCAAAATACGCGCGCTATGCATCTTCTTCAGACAAGTTGGGTTCAGTAGATGAGACGTCCACTCCCGGTGACCACTCGTAGTTTATTAAAGTAAAGTGTTGGTTGTAGTTGCATCTTGCTCGCAATGTACGGTTGCACCGTACAGTGCCATTAAGTTATTTCCTGTTGTAACAAAGTTTATTTGATAAGCAAGTTTTTGTGGTTAAATACCGATTACACTTTGACATTATTTTGAAATATAAATTTTCGCACACTGATAAGTTTCCGGCGATAGTAAACCAACTTCATTTTTTGGCAATATGTTTACCACGACTATTTCCTGTGCCTCGGTTTCATCCACGTGACTGCGTGTTAAAAGACTGTTGATTTGATAAAGATAATCAAAAATAATTAGTTTCTTTTCGGGCTATTTCTAAACAAAAGAGGCGTTATTTCGCGTACACGTTGTCAGTAATTGTGGTCTGGAGGTATGCGGAACATAGAGTAAAGTCCTGCAAACCTCCTTTAAACAGGGAGGATCCTCCGACCAGACAGGTATTATAGTCTGGTGGGCAATTGCCCGATAGATGATTTCGGGCTGTCGTATATGTTCAAATCGCGCGGCGAACTTTGAATGCGCGATGCAGGATTAGTTCTTATGTGACGTCATAGGCCCAGTGCACACCGCTGGAGGCGCGGCGGAGTGCATTTGAAAACAACAATTTAATATAAACCTTAACTACCTTGACATACGGTCTACAAAAGAATAATGCGGCGCTCGGAGCGCCTTCAAGCTACTACGAGAGCATGCGCGCTAGACCGTTTGTCAAGGTAGTTAAGGTTTATATTAAATTGTTGTCTTCAAATGCGCTCCGCCGCGCCTCCAGCGGTGTGCGCTGGGCCATAGATGGCGCTACAGTGGGTACATCATAGGTTACCATCGGGTCGCTGAGGGCTACAGAAGGGACACAGGTGGGTTGTAGTCAGTAAGTCTGACGTGCTCTCTCTCTCCACAAAGAGTTGGAGAAGCTATTTGATGATTTCTCTCCTAAAACAACGGTACAAAAATAAACACAGAGTACCATTAGACAGAGAAAAACTACTGTTTTTGAGAAATCTACATTAATGCGAGCAAACTACGGGCAAAAAATTGGTATAATACCAACGTGAACTTCACACTCTTTGAGAATAAATATCTCATCTCGTTTTTCCTTCAAAAGTCTCTAGATCTTCATTTTCTTTTCATCTTTTCTTAAATATCAGAAGCGTATTTCTTATTTAAATAACGTTGCCGCACTAGGATTAATAAGTGCCCATGTCGTCATAAGTGTCTATGTGAAATAAAAATATTCTGATTAGTTTTTTACATTGAATTAATCAATGAGTACACCGCTAACTACTTGCTAAGCTCGACTCCTTTGTGTACTACGCCGTAGCGGTTCGTAGCGCTACGAGGCTACGACACAGCATAGAACTACTTGCACAGAAAACATTGAAGTGAATTAAACAGTGTATTAATATAACATCATGCCTTCATTCCCGGCTTTGAATTATTGTCTCATATTGTATTTTAAAATCTGCTTTCTCTGTACTTCATGAATTTAAATAGTGTAATTAGTTAAAACCTTTCTGTTTGAATTAACTTTTCAATCAAGTCAATTAGAGACACAATAGAAAGACAAAAATAGCGCGAACGCGGGCAATTGCTTGGGGTTTAATCAATTAAATGAATAAATAAAATGGCAAGGTAAGAGTAGGATTACAAAACTTGTTAAGATTGAATTACAAATCCGGCTTACGATCGTAATGGATCAAATTTTCACTCAAAGTTTCTGAATATTTTGATCCAAAATTGTTCTAAAACTTTGAACGACTCTTCTCACCTAAGAATACAGCTAGTAGGCATTGTCTTGATTGCTAACAAAGATGTAAGAAGTGAAATCACGTGCAAGTGTACAGATAGACTTCACAACTACTTACGCTAACGCGCGCGCTTCACACGCTCAACCTGATAGCTAATGAGACGGACTTATTTTGTTGTACTCTGGGTGAATTCACAAGGAATGCATTATTTATAATTAGCTATAGATGTTAGTATAATTAAGTTAGGATAAGCGCATTTATCGCATTGGGGATTAAAAAAAAAACCTGTAAAGATAGATGTAAGATGAAGAAATAAATAAATAAAAAATAAAATAAAAAATACTTGAGACTAATTTACAGACACTGTTGATTTGCTCATTTTATTTGAGCAGGCGTTGGATATCAACTTAAATTCAAATCAACTCAGGTGTAAATCCTCACACAATTATATACTAAAAATTAACTAAATAAGAAATGAATCAGTTAAACCAGCTAAAGCAGTTAATGTGCACTTACTTCGAATGGCTTTAGATTGTTCACACACTAGGTGACGTGCACACGAACGCAGTGAACGGTAAGTGCACGTTTAGGGCCACAATAGTTGTCGCTAAGAGTAGTTCAAGCCAGCGGCATCGCCCGCGTGAAGGTCGGTAACCATCACTAGAGAACATACACACAAACAAACGAAGAGTCGGATTTTTCTTTCGAAGTCATCAGTCTACCCGTGTTCCGAACTTTCTAATCCGTTCAGTCGTTGAGGCGTGACGTGCTTGATTAACAATCATTCAAACTTACATATTTACACATTTAATTTAAATACGGTGTCGGATAGGAAGTAGGACAGTAGCAAGTCAGACTAGCTGTTATCCGCGCTTTTCCATTTTAAGGAAACTATGTACTTGATGTGTGTCAATATGAAAATCCGATCAACTACTACCACACAACGCCGTCTAGTCCCAAGCTAAGCAGAGCTTGTGTTATGAGTCCTAGATCACTAATAAACATACTTATATATTTTTAAATACATACATATATATTTATTTATTTATTTATTTATATATCCTTTATTGTACACCAAGATAATAAATTACAGATTTGAGCCTTATATTTAAAATATACAATTGGCGGCCTTATATATCTACACTTCTACACTAATACAATAGAATAGAATAGAATAGAATAAACTTTATTGTACACCAAAAGTAAAATTACAATAAACATAAACTTAAATCTATGGGTATACAATCAGGCGGTCTTATCGCTTAAAGCGATTTCTACCAGACAACCTTAGGATGGATTGAAACGAATAACACAATACAGGGGTAGTCTGCGGTGTACTAATAATAGATATCTTTGAAATAATATATATATATATATATTTACATTTCTACGTATAAATATTATATTATACTTACACAATTTCATCAGAAAAGAAAGAAAAACATAAAAAAAAATAAAATCAAAATAAAGTAGGGATGGTGAAAGAAATTGAATTAACCCGGCGAGGATGTGGTGAAAATAGTAACGTGGAGGTTGTGGAGGGTCTTATTGACCCTGTATATAATTGGGTTTAAAATACCTAAATTTATATTAATGTACCAAATATTAATCAATATTATTTATATTACATGTTATTTTTACGGTTTTATCGAAATAAAACGCACATAAAAGTAGAAAATAATATAATTAAATCACTTTTAACAAAGTACTACAAAATAATCAACTTTTGCATAAACTTTCTAAACTTACACTAAAAACAACAAAAAATAACTAACGTCTTAGACGATTAACTTTTAATTTGGTACATACGTAGAGATCAATTAGTTGCACTTATAGTCTTATCATCAAATTATGAATTACAAATCATTATTGTCTTGTTGTGTATTGCAGCACAATCCCGGCAGAATGAAATAGTGTGTTCTGGACATATATACTTATGGCAATCTTCACAAACATTGACTGTCTTGCGATGGCGGGCATAAGGACTAGTAATTCAGATAGTGGTACGTTATCCTCGCCATCACTGCTTGCATTTTGCTCAGTATCACTATTTTGACTGCGCCTATTCAAATGATCTTCTTTTTCGCTACCCTCGGATAACAAGTCATCTTCACTGTCAGACTGCATTAAAACAAGACGTATGCGTTCATCCTTAAGCTCCTGGCTATTCATTGTGTACGAAAAAACCTAAAATTATAATAATATTAAGTAAAAAATATAATTGAAACCTTACATAGAAATGTTACATCGCGGTTGTCGCGGGGTCATATTTACCCTTTTTGACTGCACGCACGTGTTGCTCCCGTCGCAGGCGGCGGCCAACTAAAAAGGGGCGCGGGACGCGCACGCCGGTCCCTTAGCAATAGCTATTGTGACGTTCAAATCTCTTCGATCGCAGAATAAAAAACTACACTCGATTAAAAATTGACAGGGTTAGAATGGCCCCTCCACATCCTCGAAGGGTTAAATAGCACCAGGATAGCGTTAGAGATGAAGAAAATGGTCTTTAACTTGATTTTTCATGGAAACTAGTAACAGGGCTTGTCTAATTGGTAACGGCAACGCGTTCCACAAACGCACCGCCTGGATCGCAAACGACTTGTCACCGTTTTCAACGGACTTATGAACGGACTTACAATGTGAGGCAGAACGATTGACATTTCTCTAAACTACGTAAAGAATGGTGTTGAAGCCTCACTTCAATTCTGCATCACTAGTTTAAGTTAGCAATGATTACATAAATAAATATTAGCTATAAGTTTTTTTATCAGGCGTTAACTATCAACCACCGCCATAATATTTGTATGGCATGACTGGCAAATTAAAACTGATACACTGCAAGCTACGATACTGATTTTTAATTTCTAAAATTCCTGAGAATTTCCTTCAATTTTATACAAATGGCATGTTTTTTAACCGTACACAATAAATCAACCAAATCTAATGAATACTTTAGCCACAGGAAATTATTTTTCATTTTCTTATTTTTCAACATGATGTAGATTGGAGTCCGTAATAATAGGTAAACATTGTAAGGTCAAAATCCTGTGCAAAAGCGAACGATTCTATTCTCTACGTCTCAATATGCTTGAAAGACAGAGAAAGATGTCATACGATCCCACTCTGACGCGCCCTGCTTACTCCCTCAAAATACAACAACTATAAAGAAAAAGAAATATTGCTTACGGAAATAATGCATCAGTGGTGCAAAGAAAATTGCGAGTATGTGTGTGAGCGGATTTTTTCAGGCAAATAGTCCTTGACTCAGTAACTAAGTCAGTCAGTGCATAGCGTCGCCCTTTGAGTAGAGCACAGGGGCTACTTTACTATCACATTCACAAGACGAACCGTATGCGCCTTGTCGTGGTGTTATGAAAAGTTTTTTGTTATAGTGATTACAGACGATTTATGATAGTTAGATTAGTGCATAGTGTGCATAGGTTAGTGTGACTTATTGTTAAGTGTTAATGTAATATTAGTTATTTAGGCATTTATTAGGTAGCTAGTTTTGTGATTTAGGCTAGGTTTGTAAGTTTTTTAGTTTAATTATGCTTCAAATAAGGTACGCAGCTGCCGATTACACCGACATGGTACTTAAGTACGGAGAATGTCACTAAAATGCGGCTTTTGCATTGCGTAGGTATCGGGAAAGATACGGTAACACAAGAACGTGCCCTACCAACAGCCGTAAATATACCCTGGCCATTCAGAGGTTACGAGAGAATCGGCCTTTGGTTCCTAAAGGAGAGGGCGTGTTTTCAAATTCAAGTATCGAGGACCGGATATTACAACATTTTGGAAATAACCCGACTTGTAGCCTTCGGAAAGCAGCGCCGCGGTTTCAAGTGAGTCACAGAACTGTCCATAGAATTTTGAAATGGCAATCACGGTGACCGTACAAGTTCAGAAAAGTTCAAAAACTGTTATCCAGAGATATGCCAGTCAGAGTGTTATTTTGTAGATGGCTTCTTGACAAAATATCAGACGACCCTGACTTCCTATTTAATATTATGTGGACAGATGAGAGCACTTTTACAAGGAATGGAGTTTGGAATAGACGAAACCTAAGATATTGGAATACCTAACGAAAACCCGCGCCTAAGCCGTGAGTCTTCATTCCAGTACCGGTTTTCACTAAAGGTCTGGGCTGGGATTCATAGGAACAAAATAATAGGTCCAGTGTTTATTGATGGGACATTAAATGCAGAGAAATTCTTAGTGGCCCAGTGTAAGACTATACGGACGATTTACCTTTGGACGTGTATGGACGACTGTGGTATCAATTGGACGGTGCGCCCGCCCATTCCTTAGTGCCTGTTAGACAGCGACCAACGGATATGTTTGAAGGGCAGTGGATTGGCCGTTTTGGACCTATTCGATGGCCAGCACGGTCACCAGACCTGACACCACTGGATTTCTTCTTGTCGGGGGCCGTAAAAAACCAGGTGTGCACGAGAAGTGAACACTGTGAACGAGTTAAAAATTAAAATAATTAATGCCTTCGACCAACTTAAATGAATGGCAGATGGGGACTTGTTAAGACGAGTCCGTGAAAAGGGTCTAGCAGAATAAGCTAGGGCCAGCGGCCCCCGAGAGTTATTTCCAAAATAAATTGTGGTATTACATTAGTGATAAGTATTATTACTGTTGACGTGATTTTAGCCTTCCGTCTCGTTCGTTTAAATTTTTAACTGTCCGAAGGCTGTCCCTGATTGATTGGTCAGTCATACAGTAGTCTGTTCTGTTTAACGCGCGACAGGTTGGGATTTAACAGTTTCACTTCGATAGATCTAAGTACCAAAAAATAATGCAATTAATTGAGCAGTATGTTACGGTTTAAATTTTCAACAGTTAACAATCTCGCGAGATAGATCATAATCTAACGGTATTTACAATTTTACGATGATTATATATTTACAAGAACGTTTATTCAAAAGACAGACGTAAAGTCCTTACTAGCCAGAATGGTCATGATCAGTTTTATTTTTTGGAAGTGTTGCACCCATCTGACATCAATGTAATTGTTGGTGATAATACTAGACATAGTGAAATATATTATATATTTTTTTTGTGATTGTACCTCTAAACTATTAATAAAAAATTTAAAAAACATATTTTCTTTTTTTTTTATAGTAATTAAGAGTTAATAATTAAAATCTACAAAAAATATATAATGTAGAACAATTTATTCTGTAACAAACCGTTTTAGTTTTATTAGTGTCGGTATAATAGTTTTTGAAAAAAATAATTTTGAAAAATACCTACGTTTTTGTCTATTTAGTCAAATAACTCCTGAACGAAGTGAGACGGAAGGCTAAAATCACGTCAACAGTAATAATACTTAGTTGTCACTAATGTAATACCACAATTTATTTTGGAAATACCTCTCGGGGGCCGCTGGCCCTACCTTATTCTGCTAGACCCTTTAATAAGACGATGTCACTTGTGCATAGTGCACAACGGGGGACACTTTGAAAATTTTAAAATTTGACTGTTGATGATTTAAATTCTAATTGTAATGTGATATTACATGATTAATTATTCAATCAGTGATCTTTTAAAACAACTCGCAACTTAGTGTGTTTATGTCCACGGAGCAAGTTTATGCCACTGATTTGTTGTTCTCTGACTAAAGTACCTACGCCCAACACCACCGCCGCACTATGGAAAATATGGGTCGTTTGCTGATTAAAAATCTATATCTCCTTTATTTTTATAGATAAAGAGTTGAAATTTTGCAGTGACATAGTACATACTATAGGTATTTAAATAAGTATACATTTAATAAGCACTAGGGTTTACTCGCGGTTTTACTTGCGTCTAAATTCGCGTTGATGTCAAAAAACCGTACGTATGTTATTTTAAATTCACTACAATGTGGTTTTTGTCTCTCTTTAATGCCTTCTACGAAGTAGGATGTAAACACAACAATATAAACATAGATAATACAACAAAAAAGTATTTATAGTTATTACTCATAATAAAATCAGTCTAAAAATGGTTCAAACAAAACATCCTAAATTGCTTAATTCAAGCACATTTATTTATTTACCTTTTACATGTAAAAGTTAAATAAATAAATTTAGGCAAGTTTTATACCTGAAAAGTCTCAGAATCCGTGGTCAGTTAAATCACTTTCAAGAGTTACAGAGTGTCTTCGGCTAGTTCCTTGACATTCTTTTTAGATATTTTGTGAATACTTTTAATGTATCTTAGATCCCATGTACTTAGTCAGTAATGTATGAAATACATCATTATTTGCTGCCGATCTTGAACATTTTCTCGAATGATGTGGTCTAAAATTTTTGTAGCATTGGGCGTCTTCTCCTGTTGTTAAAGCAGGCAGAGTTATCTGTAGAAAATTCTGTGTACAGCCAACTAATATTGGCTTTAAGAAATTTACCTGTAAAACTTGTGCAACAACAACAAATAACAAAAACAATTTCTGGTGAAAATCACACAATACCGCTTGTAAGTTACTTTTTAAATATGATCATTTTCCGGTAAAAATCTTGATAGGGCTGAAATATTTTTATCGTTCTAAGTGTGTAACAATCAAATAATGTCTAGAATAATTAAAAAACCTCAATTTAAAAGTAATCATTATTTTGGAGAATAAAATAATAACGTACTATAGGGATTGTGGTGTTCGGTGTTCTATGGCCAACTTTTTATACACATATTCTTTATTACAACTAGAAGATATGCAAACCCGCACAATATTACCACTAGAACCTAATACAATAGTCATTTATTTAGTTTTCGTGAAAAAATTTTTGGGATGTTTTATCACATGACGCTTCATAACACAAAAAAGCGCAAATATGGGCAAGATTTTCTTTTTGCATATGTCAAGTAGATACCTGGCGTAGGATATAAGATTCAATTTAGAACTTAGGCAAGCTTAGCTAACTTCCAAAAGTCTCGTTGAAGTCAAAACAATTTGTTTTTTTCTAGCATTTTACGTAAATAATTATGACAGGTATATTTTATCATTAATTATAAAATTAACTACAGTTTTGTAATTCACATAAAATACCCTTTCTAAGTATATAACACACTATATGGTTCTAATTTCACAAGTGCTCAATATTTAACTCTGAACATACCCAATACCCAGGGTTACAATTCGTTGTCGTACTGTTGAGTTCTAATGCAATTTTATCAAAGTTTTCTATATTGAACTGTTAAAAAACGAATTGCATATAATAGTAAGACTCTTTAGGAAGAAATTAAGACCAAAATTTCAAAAAAGTATTATGATCAGCCCTTGTTCTACGATAAATCCATAGTGTGCCGCCTGCTGCATCCCGCACCACGCCGCACTCTAGATCAGTGACTTTCCTAGATAAAGCGTGTTTACTTTTTATGCAGTTGATTCTGCTATTTATTTTGTATGAAAATTGCAATTTTTCAATTTTCCATTAACTACTAATCTTCGTGTTTTAAAATGTTTCGATGCACTAGAACTGTGCTCGTTTTAATTTAATGTCGTAGTTTCAGATCCACAATGTGTCTCTCTTTCGTTTTTTTTTTTTTTTTTTAATTTTTATTTACGGTACTGTCACTAAAAACAAACTTATATGCCTTATAGCCAGAGCGCATCTCTTGACAATTCCAATAATCCAAAACACGATTAGTTTACATTAATTTACGGAACCCTAAAAATGATATTAGAAGCCTCAATATCATATCTCAATACATAGGTTTACAAACCAAATAAATGATTATGATTATGACAATACTTTATGCCTGATTACTGCATACTCAGACGAACAAATGGAGAGGATATACTTGGCGACAATATATCGGTAATAACAGCAGTGGAAGGCGGAAACTATTTCGTTCATAAAAACACAATTTGGTATAGTTACGAAAAATGTTAAACAGTATACGGAGAAAATGGCTGTATAGTTTCATGTGGCATAATTATGTGAAAAGGCAATAGAATCTTCTTTAATTTGAAGTCGGTTAAGATACCGTTTTTTGGATATCCTATTCTATGAACTCGACGTAGTTCACGTTTTGTATCGTACATATTTATTTATTAAAACTTTATACACCAGTAAACACTGTACAAAGGTGGACTTAATGCTTGAGGCATTTTCCACCAGTCGACCTTCGGGTGGTGCAGAAACATAACATGCTAGGTGCAACTTAAAGGCAAACAAACAAATAGCAAATTAAAACCAAAATAAATACAAAATTATTGTATAAATAAAACTTATACAAATAAATACTAACGAATATATACATACAAATAAACAAAATTATTATCAGAAACGAATCCATCAAATCAACACTGTATTGATTCCAACCGGCTGGAAGCCATCCTAATATTCGACGGGAGCTCATTCCAAAGAAAGATCGCTTGGACAAAGAAGGACGACCGAATAAACCCAGAGTCCAGACATCAGAGTAGACTATTATTCGTCGATCGGTTTTTTATCATAGTAAAAATCGGCAGAGCCGAGAGAGAGAGAGTTGGATATGAGAAGTCAGATAAGAAGGAGAAGAAGAGTTGTCTAGAAAAGAAAACAGGTAAGTCAAGGCGCTTAGTGCTCTACTCTGACGAATAGGTAACCATTTCAAAAGCGAACGATGTTCAGAAACGTATCAGACTTGTCAAAATGGTCTGAACATATTATAATAGATTTCCTTTTAGAAGCCAACTAATGACCCCAGTAGGATTCAGCCTCCCATGCACCGGCAGTTTTGCTAACATCTCTTTGAGGCGCGCGTGGAACACTACACGCGCCTTCAACGACTCGGGCTCGGTCCGTATTGTAACCGGACAGCCGGACGGTAAGCTACCCGTTGCTAGCCGTCCGCAAGCCCACACCTCCGGGGGGTGAAAATCAAGGTCGAAACCCCGGTGGCTGCGGTGTCAGGATGTCAGTTCCCTCGCGCGTGCGGCCGCTTCCTTCCCTAGCATTACTGGAGGCGATTGTCTGCCTTTCCGCACGGTCTAGACCTCCGTTCCTTTACCATGGCTCGGCGCGAGAGGTCGCTGCCGTCGATTGACCCCACACAAACAACGCAGTGCTCCGCCCAAGCGGGGCACATCTCCACTATTATGCTCCACCGTTTTTTCCGGGTCAGGCGGTACACACAATGGTAACACCCACTCTTACATTGTTGACATTTCTACGGTCTGAAATAAACCCTTCACCTCGTTTTTTTACCACGTACATCAAAGGACTGAAACTATTTGCCTGCTGCGGACTTCCCGTCTTAATACAATTTAGATACCTTCGAAGCTATAGTGAATAGACATAGTACAACAATTCTTAAAACTGGTGCGCTTCACTATCAAAGATTGCATCATTGCTTACCATCAGGTGGGATCTCAGTCAAGCACTAGTTTATATCTTTCAAAACAGACAGAAAATACAAAAAAAATAAAATAAAACAAGTTTACCTCTGACCTTCATTGATATGAAGCATTGATAGTAAAACATACTATGTAATAAGCTTCTGCATTGAGTTGAATGACCACAGATAACGGGTTATCAACATTTGAGTTTAGTCAGTGCTTATTTTTGTACTATGTTATGTACTTAACAACGAATAGAACTAAAATGAAATATTTGCTATTATATTTTTAATGTATTTTATAAATCTAATTTGTTCATTTATTTGAAAGAAATATAATAATATAAAATGAATATTATGTTATTAATAATAGTAATAAATGTTAGTCTTAAATTTGCGCCTTTTCGGGCAAATAAAATGATATTCTTTCTTCTTTTTAACCGACTTCGAAAAGGAGAAGGTTCTATGTTCGGCTGAATGTGTGTTTTTAGGGTTCCGTAGCCAAATGGCAAAAAACGGAACCCTTATAGATTCGTCATGTCTGTCTGTCTGTCTGTCTGTCTGTCCGTCCGTATGTCACAGCCACTTTTTTCCGAATCTATAAGAGCTATATTGTTGAAACTTTGTAAGTAGATGTATTCTGTGAACCGCATTAAGATTTTCACAAAAATAGAAAAAAAGCAATAAATTTTGGGGGTTCCCATACTTAGAACTAAAACTCAAAAAATTTTTTTTCATCAAACCCATACGTGTGGGGTATCTATGGATAGGTCTTCAAAAATGATACTGAGGTTTCTAATTTCATTTTTTTCTAAACTGAATAGTTTGAGCGAGAGACACTTCCAAAGTGGTAAAATGTGTGTCCCCCCCCCTCTAACTTCTAAAATAAGAGAATGATAAAACTAAAAAAAATATATGATGTACATTACTATAAAAACTACCAACGAAAATTGGTTTGAACGAAATCTAGTAAGTAGTTTTTTTTTAATGCGTCATAAATCGAAAAAAATACACTATTATTAAAACATTGATCAAATTTATAACACATTACAAGAACTTTTATATTATGTTACTTGCTGCTACGGAACCCTTCATGGGCGAGTCCGACTCGCACTTGGCCGGTTTTTTTTTATGTATGTTCACCGATATCTCGGTCAATTGTAGACCGATTTTGATTTTTTTTTATTTATTGAAAGGTCAAGCTTCCTAATTGGTCCCATAGAAATATTGTTATGATCTGATCATGAACTTCGAAGATATGAAACAGAACTCCTCATAGAATCACAGCAGAACTGTGGTTACAAGTAAAGTTGCTTTGTTTATACGTGTAGTCGATGACTGACCGCCAGAAAGGGGGGAGGGGGGATGTATCGAACTGATCTGATGATGAAACCAAAAGGGAAAAAAAATCAATGTAATCTATTCGTGTTTGGTATTATTAGAATCATTATGAGATGCACTGTGGCTATAAGTTATTTAAGTTTGTCTGAGGGGTACTTTTTAGTGGTGGTATAATAACTAAAAAGTGCAAATATAAAATAACTTTAATTTCGGAAGTTGGTGTTAAATAACGAAGAGACAAAACTATTATAGAAACACCGGTTTTCGAAATTATTTCATACTTTTCAGTGTTTTTTAACATTGAAGTGTGTTATATTTCTTTTGTAATTTTTTCTGAAAACTACATCACAATCATAATTGGTTATCAAATGAAGCAGCAATTAGCATTCCGAACATTGGTCTGGGGAGGTGCACAGGGAACCGAATAGCGGTGACGTCATATTTCACATCTCAGTATGTGCATGCCTATACTGTTGTTGTCAGTTTCTCCTTCCACCAGATTTGAAAGATTTCTAACTTGATTGAACAAATTTGAAAATTACTTTCTATTCGCGATTTTTGATTATGTTACTTTTTGATACAAACAACTAAAAAAAACGGGCAAGTGTGAGTCGGACTCGCGCACAGATGGCTTAGTTTGTTAATTGCATCTAATGGTTTTTTAAATAAAAGCTTCTAGAGGCTTGTGGTCTGTTTCCACAGTGACATTGTTTTATCCAAATGGAATCTTTCCAGAACATACACAATTGTCAATAACTCTTTTTCAATTTGTGCGTAACGACACTGTGTCAGTTAAGGTGTATAGTCCCTTGAACACCTAGCCGGAGTTAAATGTACACATACTTGCACTGCGGTCTGCGCTCGCATAGAGCCCCACTGATCGTTAAAACCATTTTTTTTTTGTGAAATATTGATTGATTTATTTATGCTATGTACATTTTGGAGAACACTTTACCACCGTTTTTGTTTGTGATAATATGTTTTAAAGTTCAAAGCCGTTTGAAAGGAGAATGTTAAAACAAGCGAAAAATTGTCACGTTTTTAAATATTTCTTTTAGACAAAAGTCTTAATCGCACGAAAAAATCATATGTTGACAATATTGTACATGAATCTACGATAACTTTTTTTTCAAAACTAATAACCCAGCCGTTACCGCCGACCTTCAGAAAATCACTGTCTTATGGCATTGCTCGGGAGCTAAGGCCTTAATGTCACCGAGGGAATCTCAACTGGCCGGTCGCTCTGTGATAACACCCACGCCTTGTGCGCGCAAGGTCGCATCTACTGATAACAGAACCGAGTCGCTCGCCGAATACAGTGCCACAAAATAGATAAGTACAGAAGTCAATCTCATGCATGTACTTCACTTTTTATGCCAACGCTAGGCGTTCGCGCTAGGGTCAGCGCATAGCGCCGAACTGTATGAGTTCGATCGAGCGATTGAGCCAAGATATCGTGTCCGTGAGCGGTGTCTATGGGTGCGTTGCTCGAGCGCGCTTTGTATGTAGATTGACTTCTGTACTTATCTGTTTTGTGACAGTGCTAACACAGGCGCATCGCACACCGAATCTTACAACCGCTTTACGACTAAATCATGCACCTCACCCCACATACACTCAGAATATTTATTCAATAATGTACGTAATAGTAAAGCTAATCTGAATAGTTTGGAATGAATTTTGACAGAAATTAATCATGCCCAAAAAACGTTCTAATGACTGCCTATCGTGGGGACTTGGCATGAACTGCAATTTAGCTTCACTTTTCTTGGACTGACCGACATTTGACTATTCAAAAGTGCCTGTAAATGGTCTATTTGAAATAAATGCTTTGATTTGATTTGATTTGATTTGACTGTATTGCATTTAAATTATTTTTAGCAAAAAGCATTCCTGCTGCGATAAACGTGTGTCCTAAGTAGGTTACCTCTTTCACACTAAATTCACATTTACTAACGAAAGAGTCAACATCCTCTAGGTCTAGGAATCTACCGTATTTTTTTTGAGGTGTTTCATTAACACCTCAGACGTACAATTAATACCATATGTCAAAAGCAAAAATTGATATCTCCCAATAACGTTGCGAACGTGCACACATTAGGGCTCTCGTCATCTATTTGCACCATCCAAAATCCTGACTGAGCATCTAATACTACTAAAGTAACGTGCTCCTTACAGTTTAATAGCTATTTCGGTGAGCGTCGGGAGCGGGTAATGCGCACGCTGGACGACGCTGCTTAGCGGACGCGGATCGAGACTCACTCAGATTCTGTTATCTTTTTTTTAAGGTGGAAAAATCATCCAATGACAGACGATTGAAATCTTCTTGTTCCTTCTTTGCCATTGTTTTAAGGTCTCAGGGATCTCTTTCACATCACCCATAGCCGCAGTAGGCTTCGACCCTGCTGGGCCCCTGCGGTTTGCTGGCAACCCCTTGAGGCGCGCATGGAAATACCTACTATACGCTGTCGACGACTTGGGCTCGGTCCGAATGAGTCTATAGCCCACTCCTCGTTGTTTCGGACCATGGCCTCTACCAAGGCCCAGCGCGAGAGATCACTGCCGCCAAGCACCCCCACAAGGACATGGCGGTGCTCTGCCTAGTCGGGGTACATCTCTACCGTGTGCTCGACAGTGTCCTCCGGGTGATCCACACAGTGGTGACACCAGGACGTTTCTTCTGCACGAATCCGGTGCAGGAATCTCCAGAACTGACTATGTTCGGTGAGAACCTGCGTCATGCGGAAGGTAAGGACGCCATGTTGTCTTTACAGCCACTCCTCGAAGAGGGGACTTACCGCCATGATTATAGCGTGCCCAATGTTTCTTAGTTGCTACCACAATCATTTCCCACGGTGTTGGGTGTGTAACTTTTCTCATCTCGTATCATTTCATTTCATTTCATTTATTTATTCATTTAACAATATAAATTGTGTCTGAATGTTTTACAAAAAAAAAAAATAGAAAATAAATTAATTGGTAATAGCTAAAACATTTCCAATAAAATCAATTAATCAATAAAATTAAATAATAATCACAAATATAAAACAAGGTCAACACACAAAGAAATAATAATGTCACAAGTTCATTATGTCAACCACTAGTATTTTATAAAATAATAACAAAAATGAATAAAATTAAAAATAATAATAACAGATAGTAAAATTTAAAATTCGTCATTTGTCGAAAATCATCTAATTCAAAATCATTAAAATAGTTAAAAATGTCATAGTGAAAAAGAAAAAGAAACTATAATAATATTTACCTTACAAAAATTTAAAAACATATTTCATAACCCATAAAAAATCAGTTGTTTTGTGGTACATAAATAATAAAAACAAAAACAACAAATGAAATTAACATCATTACCGTTCTATCAATACTTTGTCACACACTCCTAATAGGTATCTCACGAACTGCACAGAGTGGCGGCTGAGCATCGCAATTAGTAACTACGACTAAGCCCGAGTCACCTCAAAGAACTTTTAACACAACTGTAGTGACCCAGCAGAGCCGATACCCGCAAAGACCGCGGAGAATTTGTGAAAAGTAAACCCAAGTTCTTAAAACGCAAAAGACCAACTGAAGGAAACCGGTGTGGTTTTAGTAAGTATAAGTCTGACTCGCCCTTCCTGTTCCACCTGGGCGGGAGAAGTCATTGGATGACTTTCCATCTTAAAAAAGAAATATTGCTTTTGTTAAGTGGTACATGACTAGGATAAATATATTCTATGTTTTGTGTGCAAATAAAGTCCATAAAAACACTCTATTTCCAATATTTACTGTAGTGCATAAAATCAAACTAAATACTAAATTGTGTATTTTATCCTCGTTACGCCCCACCTAAAAGGTGTCTAAACAATGTTACTAATGTACATCGAGAAAAAGAGCAAGGGGTAACTTGCACATTCTATAAATGGGCTCCCAAAAACGGTCGCTAGCACGAAGTAGAAGTAGAGTAGAGAGGTATACCACGGTTTCAGAACAATCCCGGAAGTACGGTCAAGCTCTACCAGCATCTTACTGGCTTATACAACCTGCTCCCAACGCATGCTCTTGCAAATCTCTACTCATGTCATGCAATAAAGCAAGGGAAAGGTGGGAGCTCTGTTCCTCGTCAGTGTTCACTAAGGCCGGCCGATAAAGGCAAGCCGGAGATGAAGAAATAAAATTCTCCAGGGAGATCAGGGTAGTGAAATCACTAATACCTAATGTTTGCCATAAAACTGCCTTGCAGATTATAGCTCTGTTGGTCTGGCCTCTCACCCTAGGCATGTTACGGCAAAGTAAACTCTATTGTTACAGAAATAGGGTTCATGTTTTTTCCACAACTATCACACAACGCCGTCTAGACCCAAGCTAAGCAGAGCTTGTGTTATGAGTACTAGACAACTGAAAAACATACTTACATATATATTTCTAAATACATACATATTATAGATAAATTACATCCAGACACAGAACAAGTAATCATGGTCATCACACAAACATTTGTTCTGGGTGGGAATCAAACCCACGACCTCCGGCATAGCAGTCAGGGCCACTAACCACTAGACCAACAGGCCAGTCAAAATTAGAGCGTGCAAGCCGCACCACAGCAACGCAGAGATAAGGATTTTATCACGAATTCCGTTTAGGTATAAAAAAACGAGGCAATTGCGAGTTAGAATTTTGCACTGAGGGTTCCGCACAAACTTACCTATGAAAACAGTTCAATTCGAGTTAAGAAGATTTTTTCGAATCGCAAAAAAAGATTTTTTTTGTGACACAACTACAAATTTACAGTGTTCAGATTTTTTCCTATGCTTTACCTATGAGACTTTGCTTTGACGCCAAACAAGATTCTGAGTCAACGAAAAGTATTCTTTGAATTTTAATCCCCTTAAGATTGTCGAAATACACGTTTTTTGCGACATAAACGGTCGAATTTTTTGTCGTTAACTTGGAAATTTGTTTTTTTGACAGCTTCAAAGGATCGCAGGCTATGGCTAGAATATGGTTTTCATTTTACCTCAATACCTCCGCGTTCTGGAGATAAAGGATCTTGGTAGACAGATAGACGTACGAACAACAAAGTGAACCCAAAATGGAAAAATGGAACCTTCGTAGGATAAGGGTTCCATTTTTCCGGTTGAGGTACGGAACCCTAAAATCCTGAATTTTGGTGCCTACCTCATTTCCAAGGTCAATAAGTACTTGATAAGAATAAAATTATATTATACGCATGCTAAGCAGTGGTGACTCAGTGGTAACGGCTAATTGTAGGTCGTGGGTTCAAACCTAATCAGGTGCATTAATTTGCGTAATTTACGGTATAGTATAATAACAAGAGGTTCTAATTTTTCTGACTGATTCCAATCAACATTGCTGTCTTACATTGTAAACAGCATGGTCATGTAAAGAGAAGAGATGAAAAGCATGTTGCTAAAAGAGTTATGAATTTACATGTGGATGGATGGATGGAGAGGGAGAGGGAGGCCAAAGAAAAGATGGATCGATTGTGTGAGAAGTGATGTGAAAGAAAAGGAAGTTAGTAATAGCGTGACAAGTGACTGGACAGAATGGCAGAAAAAAACTAAGCCGACCCCAAATAAAACGGAACAAGGGCAGGAAGAAGATGATGATGAAGAGGATGAAACGGGGGTCCAAAATTTGTATGGAGAAACCTCCATATGTGCAGGCGAAGCCACTGGCAGAAGCTAGTAAATAAATAATAAAATAAGAGTCATAAAAAATAGTAGTATCAATTTACCTATTTAAGGAGATTTTTTAAATGGCAATGAAGGAAAATAAGAACGCGTGGTCCTGGTTTCGATGAAGTTTTGTTTGGTAAGGAACCTCTCAGCACCTGTGTACAGTTTGGAAGTCAGCGGAGTGACCCCTTCGTGCCTCAGTAAGCTCGTGAACCCGTTGGTTCTGCACCTGATCTCTCCCTGGTCTCGTCGGTCTACCGTCCCATCGAACTATGAGAGTAGAGGATCAATGAGTGCACCTGTGTTTGCGCATACACTTATTTCCTTATTTTTAATATTTCCGTTCGAAGCAATATCATATAGCTGTCTTGATATAAAAACCAGTCAAGAGTGAGTCAGAGTCGCATACGTAGGTAGGTTATGATACAAGCGGTGCTCAGTTTGGAAGTCATTGACTCACCTTTTGAAAGCCTCGCCTAACGACTAATAGAATAGAATAGAATAGATTTTATTTTGCACAGAAAGTAGGTACAGGTTATAGGTATTTTTCAAGTTTATGATCCATACTAACTACCTTAACTAAGGCATGCAAAACACTGTTAATACAATTTGCTTAAGGCTAAATAAGACACAGATGAAGAGTTTGAGATGAGATGTGAAGATATCTTGTCATTGTGTCTAGTAAAAAAATACTGCTACCACGTTCTGTTTGGACAGGAAAGCCAGAGAATTCTTAACACGACTGCTCTGATTACGTACTTCAGCAATCTCGGTGATATTTTTTTCGAACTTTGCTTCCTGTTCCTGCTCATCTCATCTTCATCTCCCAGCTTTTTCCCAAGTAGCTTCGGGTCGGCTTCTAGCATAATTGGGTACAGCTGAACATCCTTATTTTACTTGGAGCCACTGAGTATCAGTCCACAATCCAGTAACTGGGCAACTGACGATCAGAATTTCTGACGGTGTGTCAATAATGTTTTTGATAAACTTTGAAAGTAAATGTGAATTTAATCTGCTTTGGTAATTGCCCGGTTATAAACCTTCGCTTTGGGGTGCGTTAACCAGTTGGCCATCACGACATTTCTTTTATTTCAGTCATGAAAGTTGTAATAATCCCCACAGCAATCACGGAACAGTAAAAACATAGCAATCATCACGTTTGTGTTTTCCGCTGAACGCAGTGCGAGGTTATGCTATGACAACATCATCAGGCGCATTTCGATTATTTTAATAAGTTTTTGAGGAAGCAGATTAAGTGGCAATCGATGACGAAGATGCTAGGGAATTTGTCATATTCAGAGGCATTTTCTGCCAGTCCACCGGTACATAGGAGTCGGCAGAAGTGTTCCTATATCTTACATAGAATCTACTTTTCTCCAATAACTACATTAATTGAAGCAACTCTATGAATATGGCACTGGTAGATGAAGTCCTTTCGGAAACTTTTAAGATTGAATCTTTTTTTAAAAAAAAAAAAAAAAAGATTGAGTCTGGTGTTCCACAGCGGTGTATTTTGTGGCCCTATTCAATACTCAAAAAATATCTGATGTGATTTGTATTATTTCGTAATCAGGTCGATATCTTCCTGTCCTTGTACCGTTTAATTTGGGCACAACACAATTTGTTCTTGCATTCTGTCTTATCACCCTTCGCGCTATCATATCCTTTTCTTTTATCACTTCTCATGCAATTGATCCCTATTTTCTTTGGCCTCCCACAAGTATACTCATAATACACGCAGTAAAATTGATATGGCCGTACCAAGACAAAAGATCCCCTTTTTACTTTTCAGTCACTAGGCGCCAATTTCAAATTTTCTCTAATATACTTATTTCTCACTTTGTGCATTGTCGTCACACCACATATCCATCTCAACATTCTTATCTCCGCTACATCGAATCTTTTTTCATCCGTCTTTTCACAGCCTAACATTCTGATCCATACAGTATGACAGAACTCAGGTTGGCTAATGGCAAATAGCAGCAAATATTTTAATTCAATTTCACATTTAAAACTAAAGATATTCATACTTATTTGTTTTGGTATAAGTTCTGGTCAATAGTTGTGTGAAGGTCGAAAATAAAACCGCAAAACGATAACAATATCTAATGTTGTCGCATCGGTTTAGTTGCTTATCAAAAAAATATCACGCTTGTGGTGAGAATCCTGAATTACTTTATTATAATTGTTTCAAATTGAAGACCAAACTTGCAATCTGACCCGGTTTCGCAAGGGTGCAGTTTCTAACTTTCCTGATAGAATTTAAGAAAATAATCTTTAATAGAAGTTGGTACTGACAATTACAAACAAAACGAAAAAGAAATCAGCCAAATTGGTCAAGCCGTTCTTAAGCGATACTCCGTCAAACATGAGGGAATCGATTAGGGGGCACGGCAGTGCCCTCACCAAAGCGTGCAAAAAATGGCGCAGCTGTACCATCCTTTTCTCGAAACAATTCAGGCCTTTTTCGATCCCCTATAACTTCATTGTGTATAAAACTAGAAGCTTAAATTTTAAATAATCAAGCAGGCACTGTGTAAAGAACACGGTATATTTCAAATTTCATCCAATTTGAACCATTCGTTTAAGATTTGTAACTGGTCAGTTTCTTAATTTTGTTACTCACTGACTGACCTTGAAAATATCTTGTGAATGTAAACGAAGCAAAAGGAATATGTAAGGCACAACTCACACCAAAAAAGCGTCGAAGCGCAGCGAAGCGGAGCGCAGTTTCAGTGTCATATGAATTTTAACTTTATTTTTATTTCTATAATACTTAATATCGCATGAGAAACTCGAACGAGTCGCGCGTATGCCCGCGGCGCCGCGGGAATTCCAGCGAATTCTATAAACGGTAAACGGGTCGCTGCGCTCCGCTGCCCTTCGCCGCTCTTTCGGTGTGAGTTGACCCTAAGAGTCGTAGCCGCTTTGGCGATCTAAATAGTTCTTTACTCCACGGGAAAAGACGTTAGTTTATATAACGTTAGTTTATCTAGGTTTCCAGTTTATACAACGGTAAAACAAAGTACGATTGTACGGTCTACGTACATTGACCTTATTCTTGCACGATAATGCAAATCAATACGTTCATTTGTCACAACAAATTAGTACTTAAACTTAGTGTGCAACTTACCAACACGCGGAACATACGTGCATGTGAGAATCATTCATCTTTACGGTGTACGATACTAGTTATAAATAAACTTTGATTTGTACTATGTGAAGTATTTTACATGTTGGTCACACCTGCTATCTAGCACGTAACCAAACATACAAACAATTATAGTGTACAGTTCAGCAACTACACTCTGACCCGTACATTAAATGATCGTACACCGTAAAGATTCTCACATGCACGTACATATGTTCCGCGTGTTGGTAAGTTGCACACTAAGTTTAAGTAATAATTTGTTGTGACAAGCGAACATGTTGATTCCCATTGTCATGCAAAAATAAGGTCAATGTACGTAGATCGTACAACGATTTTAAAATGATTTGTTTTTCAATAAAAGCGTCTTGACACACAGTACATTTCAAGCACCAGTAAATAAGTGCTATTTAAAGTGCTATAATGGGCACGCCATAATTATGGCGGTAAGTTGCCTCTTTGAGGCGTGGCTGGAAAGACCTCACGGTATCCTCACCTTCCGCATGATGCAGGTCCTCACCGGACATGGTAAGTTCGGGAGGTTCCTGCACCGGATCCGTGCGGAAGTGACGCCCGGGTGTCACTATTGTGCGGATCACCCGGAGGATACAGTGAACCTTACGGTGGAAGTCTGCCTTACAAGGGCGAAGCACCGTTGTATTGTCGTCAATTTAGAATTAAAACCCTCGTAAAGGCGATCGGTGACGACGAGCTTTCACATCTGGCTCTGGTTCAGGTTATGATTCGGGGTCAGAGGGAATGGAAAGCAGTCACCTACAACGGTGAGCAAGGTGACTAAATCCGCGAGGGAGAGTAAATCCTCAAACCACGCCAGTCATCACTTGGAGACAAACCAGGTGTCATGAGTCACATGACAATTTGCAACCACCAATGAACATTTTTGGGTATTACCCGTTCATTCAGCTAGAATTTGTTTTGGTGTGGTATTTGACTAACGTCCCCATACATCAGACGAATGTTTTTCTTTAGTAGGAACTGCTCCACCAAGAGTCTTCAACTTTAAAATATACTTTTTCCTAACCGACGCATATTGATGGTCAAACGCAGTCTTTGAATTCGCGATCTTCATGGGTAGAGTTTGCAAAGTTGTAACATTCAACTAATAAAATAAAACCTATTGGCCCTAACAGGCTTCCTCGCTTTTGCTGACATCTCTTTGAGGCGCGCGTGGAATATAACGCTAAGTCCACTCAGGCCGGTCCTTATCGGACAGCAAACTAATAATAATATAATATTCCACAACTATCACACAGCGCTGTCTAGTCCCAAGCTAATCAGAGCTTGTCTTATGGGTACTAGACAACTGATAAACATACTTATATATTTCTAAATACATACATATTATAGATAAATTACATAATTGTTCACTGTCACTCAGGAATCGTACTACGAATCCTAATGTCTCCTAAGGTCTCCTGCAGTGAGTATTTTCCGCAGCCTGCCCAAATGTCCTTTCCTTGGTATAAGTAATAAGTTCGTCAAGTCGTTGAGCTCCTTATTAGTCCTGAGTTGAGCATTGAGAATACTGACAAAATTGTTGACGCGTCCACTCAATTGTGTATGGTTCTTTCTTCAAAAGACCATCTCAGACTAATCTGCATGGTTCTCATGTGATTTGACCATTACATACTATGGACCTTAAAAAAGACTATGACCTCTGAGTTTGTTTCAGTGTTTCTTCTCAGGGTAGTTAGCTAGAAAACACCGGCCTCATCTAGCTAAAACTGTCGAAAAAAATTTTTTTTTTGACTTGAAGTGTTTTTAGGGTTTCGTAGCCAAATGGCAAAAAACGGAACCCTTACAGATTCGTCATGCCTGTCTGTCCATCCGTCTGTCTGTCTGTCCGTCCGCCTGTCTGTTCGTCCGTATGTCACAGCCACTTTTTTCCGAAACTATAAGAGCTATACTGTTGAAACTTTGTAAGTAGATGTATTCTGTGAACCGCATTAAGATTTTCACACAAAAATAGAAAAAAAGCAATAACTTTTGGGGGTCCCCATACTTAGAACTGAAACACAATATTTTTTTTTCCTTAAACCCATATGTGTGGGGTATCTATGGATAGGTCTTAAAAAATGATATTGAGGTTTCTAATATCATTTTTTTCTAACGTGAATAGTTTACGCGAGAGGCACATCCAAAGTGGCAAAATTTGTGCCCCCCCCCCCCCCCTTGTAACTTCTAAAATAAGAGAATGATAAAACTAAAAAAAATATATGATGTATATTACCATGCAAACTACCAACGAAAATTGGTTTGAACGAGATCTAGTAAGCAGTTTTTTTTTAATACGCCATAAATCTAAAAAAATACACTATTATTAAAACATCGATCAAAGTTACAACGAACTACAAGAACTTTTAAATTATGTTACTTGCTGCTATGGAACCCTCCATGGGCGAGTCCGACTCGCACTCGGCCGGTTTTTAGGGTTCCGTAGCCAAATGGCAAAAAACGGAACCCTTATAGATTCGTCATGTCTGTCTGTCTGTCTGTCTGTCTGTCTGTCTGTCCGTCCGTCCGTATGTCACAGCCACTTTATTCCGAAACTATAAGAGCTATACTGTTGAAACTTTGTAAGTAGATGTATTCTGTGAACCGCATCAATATTTTAACACAAAAATAGAAAAAAAGCAATAAATTTTGGGGGTCCCCATACATAGAACTGAAACTCAAAAATTTTTTTTTCATCTAACCCATGCGTGTGGGGTATCTATGGATAGGTCTTCAAAAATGATACTGAGGTTTCTAATATCATTTTTTTTCTAAACTGAATAGTTTGCGCGAGAGACACTTCCAAAGTGGTAAAATTTGTGTCCCCCCCCCCCCCCTCTAACTTCTAAGATAAGAGAATGATAAAACTAAAAAAAATATATGATGTACATTACTATAAAAACTACCAACTAAAATTGGTTTGAACAAAATCCAGTAAGTAGTTTTTTTTTAATGCGTCATAAACCGAAAAAAATACACTATTATTAAAACATCGATCAAAGTTACAATACATTACAAGAACTTTTATATTATGTTACTTGCTGCTACGGAACCCTTCATGGGCGAGTCCGACTCGCACTTGCCCGGTTTTTTAAAACCTAATTGCAAAAATAAATATAATTTATCAGTGAGAGCAGTGGTGGCCGAGTGGTAATGGCGCCGACTTACGAGTTGTAGGTCGCGGGATCGAACCCAGCCAGGCGCATTACTTTGTGTAACTTATTTCATCACCACTGCTCTCAAAACGGTGAAGGAAAACATCGTGAGGAAACCGGCATGTCCTAAAACCAAAAATTCGACGACATGTGATATTCTCCAACCCGCACTGGGCCCACGTGGTGGATTACGGCCCATTCCCTCTCCTAGAGAGGAGGCCTGAGTCCCAACAGTGGGAACATTAAAAAGGCTGCTGATGCTGATGATGGTGATGATTTATCAGTGGTCGAGGCGTGACAATTGACACTCCCTTACGCTTTATGCCACTTTTTTCGCTCGCATCATTGTTTAATGGAAGGAGGTGATGACTGCTGTCTGTATTGGATTCTTGTTCTATACCATGGCCTATACTAGAACCGGAAGCGAAAATTCGGGTTTTTGAGGTGTTACTCGGGACTGATCAACGTTGAGCACTTATCAAGTATATGGTCGGTTTTGAGTACAATTTCTAAATGTGGACTGAAGATTGTGAGGAGATGTGGATGAGACTGGTAATTGGTACTACTTTATTTATTCGGACAACACCAAGAGACTACTTTCTTTAATTGTTTTTATTTTTTGAATTTTTGAAATCAGGTTAGAGCACACTTCTTAGAGGTGAGGGTGAGAAGAAACAATGAACAAATCTGTGTAAGATCATTATTTTACGCCAAAACAGTTGTTTCTAAACAACACGACAAACTATTTCGACTTTTAAATTTCAATTAACTTAGCCGTAACAGGAGGCACAGACTGTTGTGTCTGGGGTCGAACCTTCGCCCGAGCCTAGTCTCCTACCGTTGGGTTTCATTTTACACATTTTATTGTAAACATAAAAAAAAATTGTAAGCGTGCAAAATATGAAAAAAATAAATAAAATAAAACCTCCTTCTAAAAACCCATATAGAATTCGAACACCCTTCGTGTTACAAGTCACTGTGCTACGGTCTTCGATGATTTTCGTTCAAAATAGACATAATTGACTGATTGGCTCCTTATCGATAATTATTGCAACGCTCCTTCATAAAAATAGCGTGATTATTATGAGTTATTTTTTTATTAACTAAATAACATGATGTCATTTTGTGCATTCAATTACGAACAAAAACCTTTTGAAACCAACATTACTTACCTCCCATAACTCATGGCGTGATAATATGTACCCTTAAGCCTCTAATGCTCGATTTACGAAAACTATGGCACAAAGCGCCCCACGCTTTTTTCACAATGATATTAATATTTTTCGTTCATTATTATTATTGTCTACCTACATTGAAAATTATTTTACATTTTTTAGTTTGATATGCTCTGAAAGCGTGTTTTTCTTTAGTTTTTTTTTTTTTACTATTTTTTTTTCACTAAAAAAATCGGATTATTGTGTTGTCATCAGTCTTTGATGGGTTTGCAAAGTTTGAAGAAAATCTGATCGCTCAAAATAGGCCAAAATTGAGCTCAAAGGCGTTGGTTACAAACATACAGGTGAAGCTAATATAAGCGTGTTAATAAGTGGCTTTTGTTAGAAAAACGTAACTGATGACAAAAAATGACTTTTTAGATTTTTTGTCTGTTTGTCTGTGTGTATGGTACGGCTTCACGCCAAAACTACTGGATAGATTGAATTGAAATTCAGCAAAAATGTTCATTGTAAACTAAGGAAGGCTTAAGGGTACATATTATCACGCCATGAGTTATGGGAGGTAAGTAATGTTGATTTCAAAAGGTTTTTATTCGTAATTGAATGCACAAAATGACATCATGTTATTTAGTTAATAAAAAAATAACTCTGGAAACATAATAATCACGCTATTTTTATGAAGGAGCGTTGCAGTAATTATCGATAAGGAGCCAATCAGTCAATTATGTCTATTTTGAACGAAAATCATCGAAGACCGTAGCACAGTGACTTGTAACACGAAGGGTGTTCGAGTTCTTTATGGGTTTTTTAAAAGGAGGTTTTATTTTATTAAATAAAAGTGTAAAATATTTTTCAATGTAGGTAGAAAATAATAATAATGAACGAAAAATATTAATATCATTGTGAAAAAAGCATGGGGTGCTCGATTTACGAAAAATATGGCACAAAGCACCTCACGTTTTTTTACAATGATATTAATATTTTTCGTTCATTATTATAGTAGAAGATACGGTTAAGAACGACCTTCACCGGTTTGTTTAATGGATGAAACCTATCTTATGATAAATTTTGTATATTAAATAATATAACGCGGATGGGTTGCCTGAGAAATTCCTGGCCAAACAATTTTTTTTTTTAAATGCACCGTTGTGTTTAACGTATAAATTTAGTACTAACTGAAAGAGTGAAGCCTTTAGAACATAAAAATGTTGTGTTGCCTATTTGTTTCCTGGCATAGCTATGGGTTGCCAGGTATAAACAGGTATGTATAAGCCGGTGTGTTTTTTTTTTATATACAACAAATTCTATATCAAAATAAACGCTGTTTCATTACGAATACGTTGTTATAGTGTTGTCTGCAAAAAAATCTGGTATGGATAACGGTTGTGCATTTTTCTAAAAATAAAATTAATTTTCAATTTTTAATTAATAATAGTCTGGCCAGGAATTTCTTAGGCAACCCACCCGCGTTATATTATTTAATACACTAAATTAATAATAAAATACGTTTCATCCATTATACAGACCGGTGAAGGTCGTTCTTAATCGGATCTTAGACTATTATTATTTTCTACCTACATTGAAAATTATTTTACACTTTTTAGTTTGATATGCTATGAAAGCGAGTTTTTTTAGTTTTTTTAAACTATTTTTTTATCTCTAAAATTCTCAATGTGCAGTTTTTCTTTCATTACTGTTTTATTATATGTATAGATTAACACCTACCTACACAGAATACATGATGTGCATCATCTTGGATGATTGGGAGAGGGGTGTACCGCAGTAGGAGCGGTGATACATAACTTATGCTATACTGACGATATGACCCTCCTTGTAACAACTGAAGAATTATGAAATCCCGCTTAAAACAAACATTTGTTTTAGTAATATTTCATGTATTTTATTTTTTGCGTATATATAATTATGACAGTAGGTATATCTCACGCACCAGCAACAGCATTACAGCGTCAGCAACAAAAGCGAGATACGTTCGTTCCACAAGCCTGCAACACCGGTAGCGGTAAGAAGAAACCTACTGACATATTGGCGTCATCAGCTCGATAACAATTACACACACAGCAGTCAGCACTCATGTACATTAGCATCATGGTGCATTGACCACAAAAATTGTATGTAATTAAGTTATTATAATGGTTCTGGTCTGCAATACAATAGTAGTTGTCAAGTTTTGTTTAGGTAGAAAAATCATTCGATGACATCTCCCGTCCTTGGGCGGGGTGTGAATTGTTCTTTCCTTGCCTTCATCACAGGGGTTTCACTTTCACAGTACCCGTGGCTCCAATAGGCTTGTCTTTGCTGACAACTCCGTGAGACGCACGTGGAACAATATTGACGGTTACCTGACGATCGAACGGCAAGCTACTCTTTCCTCGCTGTTCGCAAGCTCGCGCCTACGGTGGCCTTTGTAAATCGATCTGTAAACGACTTTATTCTCAGGTAAATTAATATATATATAAAAAAAAAATACAATTAATTGAGAACCTCCTACACAGTCACGTGGGCAAAACCGACCTACATGTTAAACACATGGCTGAAAAATAAAGTAATATTATTTTACAGGAAACCAGCGATAAGATAGTGGTGTGGTAAAAACCAAATTGTTATCAGGACAAACCTATGCGAGCTTGTTTATCAAAGAAACGCGGTTAAAATAGGAAATAAAAACATGGCACTAGCAACCCTTTGCTTTAATATCCTTCGGGCTGTCATCGAGAGTGCACGTCTCATCTGCTGAAACAACTTAGTCTGAAAAAGATGTACAGCACGCGTGTTTTGGTGCTGTTAGCACTGCTCGTCGGGTTTGCGCATTGCTTCTCGTGGGGTGAGTACTTCCTATATTGTGAATTTTGTTATTATTCTTTGTTAATTTCATTTTTTGTTGAACGTCGGTTTACTATATCATAACCATTTTACTTCCGATACTAATAAATACAAAATGGTGGGTTATTAATTTTTAAATGAGAATACAATTATTAAGCATTATTCTAATTTCATTTATTTTGAGTGTAACAACAGTATTTTGCTATTAAAAGTAAACAAAAATATAAGTTACGATATTTCTTTATTGGCCACGTGATCTAACTTCTGATTTTATAACTAAGCAACTTGAAAATGAGAAAGTCTCTAATAAACACATTTTTCTTTTTTACATCGGCAACTAAATATATTTATTACCAAAAGCGCGCGAAGCAAGTAATTATAAAATCATCGGTATTTTCTGGTTGCTAACAAAGAACTTACCTCCCCAGTGTTTTGTTGACACAACTTCAACTGACACTTTTTATCAAAAAAGTTACCTACCTGAATAATATTTATCAATATACTTGAACAGTGTTATGATGAAGTAAAATAACAAGGTAAACCACACAAACTTTACAAAAGGTGTAATTATACTTAGAGAAATGGCTGCACTCAATCGAGTACAGTGACCTTTAATGGGTAAATAATAAGAATTTTGTCAACTCGAATTTAAACCACTTTCAATGAATTAAACTATTTGTTATGTGACGTAGGTATGTGTTAAGAATACTTGTTTCTTCACCACAAGTTAATAAATAAGATTTAAAGAATTTATTTCTCACTAAGAACAAGGTTCGCTTGATGAATTTAATCTGTTTACAGAGGATCATGGCGGAGTCCCAAATAAAATTTTGCTGACATATTTTTTAGCGCCAACTGATGAAAAATATACATATTAAATTTCTAAACAATTTTTTCTCAGACAACACTATTAAAAGAATCTTTTTTTTAAAGATATTCCAGTTTAAAGTTAATAAATTACGTATAATGTTAATAATACCTACGTACCTCTTTAAGAATTAAAAAAAAGCATTTTTGAACGTACGACAAGTTGTCATGTTTTTTTTTTGGTTGGAAAAATCGTCCAATGACAACCCCCGCTCTTGGGCGGAGCGGGAGATAGTGTCAGGCTCTTACTGACTAAAAAACCTACCCCTCCTTCAAGCCTTCATACCGGGGCTCGAGTTCCCTTTCGGATAACCCTAGCCCCAGTAGGCTTCGACCCGGCTGGGTCCCTACTGTTGCTGACAACTTGAGGCGCGCGGGAACAGTGCGCGCCGTCGACGACTTGGGCTTGGTCCGGACAGTTGCCGGACGGCGGGACAGCGAGCTACCCATTGATCACTCTCCTTCCTTAGCGAAGCTGAGTGCTTCGCAGAAGTCGGTCACTCCTCCTCGCTCCGGACCATGGCCTCAACCAAGGCCCGGCGCGAGAGCTCTCCGCCGCCGATCACCCCCACGAGGGCACGGCACACATACATTTTTTTAAATCCGAGCATAAATCACAGATCGTTCACGCACACACTCATGGTATCGGGCTTACGGACGGTGAGCAATGGGTAGCTCACTGTCCGGCCGTCCGGTAACTGTCCGGACCAAGCCCAAGTCGACGACGGCGCGCACTGTTCCCGCGCACCTCAAGGAGTTGTCAGCAACAGCAGGGACCCAGCCGGTTCGAAGCCTACTAGGGCCAGGGTTATCAGAAAGGGCGCTCGAGCCCCGGTATGAAGGCTAGAAGAAACGGGGTGGGTCTTTTAGTCAGTAAGAGTCTGACACTATCTCCCGCTCTGCTCAAGGGCAGGGGATGTCAATGCATGATTTTTCCCACCATAAAAAAAAAAACACTCATGGTATTATTCCTATACAACTAGGTAAAGAACATAATTAGTATCCTTACGGCGACGAATACAGACGAAATCATGGTTAATTTCGCTCGAAAAGTGCATTTCTACCATAGTAGAGAACGCGACCACTCACATAATATTTTTATCGTGCGTTGCGGTCGATGTTTGTGAATTGTACCGTTACCTTATTTTGGCTATTACTTTGTATGTATGTATATTATAAAATTTAAGGTTAGTGCAAAACCGGACGACGATTTTTCTCAGATCAATGGACATACAGAACCGATAGTAGAAATTAATTCACATCGACATACAAATCGATGGTTGGAAGATGAAAGCACTAACGACAAAGATATAAATGAAAGTGACACTGATGATGCGCAGTCAGAAGAAAAAGGCTGCTTGCAGGAATCCTCACATAGTACGAATGCAGAGCAAGAAGGAAATAGCACAGGGTCGGACTCGGAAAATCGGAAACTTTTGCTTATAAATCTTACATTAAAAGTGTTCTACGTATGTAGAGAGCGCGTGAACTTACGTCCCAAGTATAGGCGCGCCTACTGGAGTGTTAAATCTATTACTATCTAAAACATAACTTTTTAACATACCTATTCTGATATTTTCTAGGCTGGTCTTTAAAGAGTTTTGCACCTTCACACAATATAAAGTGTTTGCCAAAAGTGTTTGTTCTGGGTTTCCATAGTTTAATGTTGCTGATATTTCTCAGGCTAAGATGGTATTTTATTTTGGTGAATTTTAATTCAGTGTATATTTTGCCTCATAAAATCTTTTTCACTACGAGATGCATGTTATGTATGCGTAAAGTTTTTATTTTATCGTAATGATGATGAAAAAATCATCTTTCAAGTACCGAAAAACTTGAAAGATAAATAGTTCCACAATATCATAATGACTTTATTTTAGGAGTTTTGTAAAGTTTTGAGTTTTGGTTTGACATTACAACCTCAGATTTCTATCAAATACTCTAGATGTGACTTTACCACAGAGTTATAGATAGACTTACGCACTTTATGAAGGATACAAGTTATTGTCTTATGTGAAATATCGTTGAGAGATGTAAGCTCTGATTTTACATGTTCGTAATGTTGTTTCCATGATAGTTTGTCATCTAAATAAATATATCTAGGTTGTTTTTTTCGGTGGGTAAATCATCTAATTCATTAAAGACCAAGCGAACGCAACATTCCAAAAAAACCTCCAAGCGGTTCGCGTATCTATTGTCTTACTATTGTGTCTCAAATTGATAGTATCTGAAAGGTTAATGACATTCCCCACTCTTGGGCGGAGCGGGGGATAGTGTCAAACTTTTACTGACTAAAAACCCACTCTAGTTCCTTCCTTGCCTATCGTACCGGGGGCTGAGCTTTCGGAGCTAACCCTGGCCCCAGTAGGCTTCGACCCAGCTGGGCCCCTGCTGTTGCTGACAACTCTTTAAGGTGCGTGGGAACGCGCGCCGTCGACGACTTGGATTCGGTCCGGAGAGTTACCGGACGGCCGGACAGCGAGCTACCCATTGCTCGCCGTCCGTAAACCCGCGCCTACGGTGGTCGGAAATCGAGATCGGAATCCCGGCGGCGAAATATGTCTAGTTATTTTTTATGGTGAGAAATTCCCGACTGTTGACCAGACAATTTATTTATTATTAATTTATTTTATTCATAGGAACAGCAAACAACTACATTATGTGATATTAAATAACATAATTACATGAGAAAAATTAAATAATAATGTAGCCCACAGCGCTGTTCACAGATTACCATTAATTAGAAATTTTAAAATTGCCAGGTTACATGCATTCCAATGACATCTCCAAGTTATAAATAATATTAAAAACAAACAGAAAAAGTACGAATCATTAAAAAAGAGAAAAAAAAGGAAAGAAAAGAGAACTCAATTATAAGACTAAGAAAAAAATACTAATAATACTAATCAGAGCACTTAAGTGTCTTATACAATAGGCTTCGAAACTTTGATGTGGTATTTATTTAATCTTTTTTTTCTTCTTTTGTTTTCATGCATTCCATATGTGAACAAATTATGGCATGATTTCAGTGCTATAGTCCTTTTCTTCTTCTCGAATCGACGGTTTTTTTCTTTCCTCAAATTTTTGGGCCTAGTATGAGCCACGATTATAGCGGCATCAGTGGCTTCAGTACAGATGTTAGGACACTTTGGGCACTCTAATAAGTGTGTTTTTGTCTGGTCAGGAGCACCGCACTCGCACTGGGTATCGAAGGGGTCTATAATACCCCGTTTTGCCAGGATATTTTTGCAACGGCCTACTTGGGTGCGCAACCTATTGATAGCTTTCCACATAGGCCACCGCAGATCGCTTCCGGGTGGCAGATGTTCCAGGGGTTGAGCGAAGTCGGGCGGTGGTAAGTGGCGTTCTTCCAACAACATACATCTCAATGTGGATGGTTGGTTCCGAATGGCCTGTGTGAAGCGGAAAAAGCTCTTGTGACTTCTAAGTCTATCGAAGTCTATAAAACTTTTTCGTTTTAGTTTCTATAATTTTTAATGTTGGCTTTTGGTCACAGAAAGGCCATGACAGCCGCATCGTAACCTAATACAAGTAAAGCTTTGAACACTATCTTATTATCAAAGATAGCAGCACTAGAGAGAGGCTCCGATAGTGTAATAAATAGTAATGATAAAATAGCCATTTATTTCCAAACTTTGGGATACAATATTTTTGAGTGGCTGTTATAGAATGCCCCTCCGTTCGGTGTGCCTTTTAGCATAGGCCTCCTCCAACTGCCTCCACTGGACTCAGTCCATTGTCACCCTTGTCCAATATGGATTGAAGGTCAGGCGGATATCGTCTTCCCATCGTCTTGTTGGGCGATCCTGTTTTCTGACGATCTCTTGCGTACCACAGGGTCACTTGCTTGCTCCATTTGTTAGCCGTGCAGCGAATCATGTGACCCATCCAGCCCCATTTTAGATGGTCAATTCTGGTCAGGATGTCTGAATCTTTAGATCTTTTCCATATTTCCGCATTACTAATTTTATCCATGATTTTTATTCCTAACGTACTTCTTTCCATCGCTCGTTGGCATTTTGCAAGTTTCTCGCGATGTTCTTGGTTGAGAGACCATGTCTCATAGCCATATCTAATGCAAAGAAGTATGCACGTGTTAAATGTTTTTTCTTGATAGCAATGCTCAGCTCTTTTTTTTTTCATTATTTCTTTCAGAGACCAGTATGGTTTCCAATCACAGGCTACTCTTTTGTTAATTTCCTTAGTCGTTTGCTCTTTAGAGCCCAAGAATACATACTCTTGTCTACTCTCCATATAAGCAGTAGTGGCCGAGTGGTAACGGCCCCGACTTTTGAGTTGTAGGTCGCGGGTTCGAACCCAACTAGGCTCATTACTTTGTGTAATTTATTTCATCACGGTGAAGGAAAACATCGTAAGGAAACCGGCATGATGATAGATAGATAAATACTTTATTGTACATCAAAAATAAAACAATGATTTATGAAACTTAAAATTAATAGGGTGTCACAATGGGCGGTCTTATCGCTAAAAGTGTTTTAGTGAGGTTTGCTAGCGTTTGTACAATTGTTTGTTGTTTGTCTGGGTCTATTTCCAGCAAAATGAGGTCATCAGCAAACCTCAGATGGTTCAAGAGGCTGCCTCTGATAAAAATAAATAAATAAATAAAAATAGTTTATTTGCACCTTCAAGTTAACAAATTTCCAAATTACAGTCAATTAGGTCACAAGGTATAATAATTGTGATATTTAAGCGTTACAGCTAATACCTAAGCTAAGATAACTTAATATCTTGTAGTTATAGGCATCAGCGCCCACCCTCCTAATCACAAGCAGATTTAAATGTCCTTATAATCACAACCTATAGATATTGAGGCCATATTCATCCCAGTTAAGTCTTCTGAAAATATTTTCCAGCACAGCTGTGAATAGTTTGGAGGACAGAGGATTACCTTGTCTAACACCTTTGTAAATGGGAAAGGGCCCCTTCGATTTCAGTTTTATGCGGCTCTTGTTTATACTGTAGACGTTCTTGAGTATTTATGTTTAGGCATTGTCGACTCCTTGCTCTTTTATGGTTAACCAAATGACTCCTGACACTATCATAAGCTGCAATCAGGTCATCGCTGCACAGGCCTGGTATGCATAAGAAATCAATATTATTGACGGACGGACAGACAGACAGACATACAGACATGACGAATCTATAAGGGTTCCGTTTTTTGCCATTTGGCTACGGAACCCTAAAAATCTGTCTGTCGCTAGATAGTTGAAATTTTCTCAAATTAAGTATATCTGCTGCTGCTATAACAACTTAAAACACTAAAAAACGTTTTTAGGGTTCCGTAGCTAATTGGCAAAAAACAACACGCATTTTTATTGAAAAGTTCCTATTCATTTCACAAAGTATTTTATTTGTTGGTTCCCAAAACACCTTCTTTTAGGGTAAACTGGCCCCACTTGCCAAGACTCGCATTTATAATTTCAATAAAGTAAATTTACAATCACATAACTAAATGGAATCACAAAGTAGGGAAATGTAATTAGAATGCTGGAGGCGGGCAGCCCTATCGCAGGTTTACGTACCGCGCGGCTGTAGGCATTTGTTTCAAAGATACGGCCGAGTTACAAAACTGTATGATATTATTACCATGTCCGAGCCGTGCAATGTATTATGAACATTATACATGTTGTTAATAGGCTTATATTAGCACGTTTTCTTTCGAAGGGCGAAACTGGACCTACTTGTAACTATAATTTAGTACTTTTTCACGTTGAAACGCGCGGATGCGGTGGCGGGTGCGGTCGCGAAAACATGGCGAATTCGTGTTCACATTGGCCGCCAGGTGTTAGCGCGTCACACCCGCCTGGCGACAAGTTTATACCATTTGAACTTACTGACGACGCGGGTGGATCGCGCGCTCCTCCGCTAGTTCGACGTGAACACACACAAACATTTCAAGCGTTTGATATAGCCGCGAGCTCGCCGCGCGCGCCAATCGCTAGTATGCCCGCTACTTAGACCGCACGTGCGTTTCGTACGTGAACACTTCGATATTAAGCCTTATGTTTGATATTTCGTGACCACGCCCGCCACCGCGCCCGCGAGTCAACGTGAACGAGTACTTATTCGTGGTAACGGTAAGATACATTTCTGAGGAGGGAAATCATCAATTGACTTCTCGCGCTCTAGGGTGGAGCAAACGGGCGCGCCAGAATTTTACTAAACTCACCTATACTCCATAAGTTGCCCTTTGCGTTTCAGAGTTGATTTTTCTCTCTCAAATGCTCTTACAGCCCTAGCAGGCATCGGCCCTGCTGGGCCCTTTTAATTTTTTTGAGGCGCGCGTGCACTACGCACCGTAGACCTTGACTGTTTTGCGATTGCAGCAGAAGAAAAAAAGAAAAAGAGTTTATTTGCGTCAGACATGGAGCATACCTTAAAATAAAACAAATAACAGTATCGACTTAACGTAGCACGTAAGTAGGATATACGTTACATCCGCGCAAAACGGCCAGTGCTCAGCAAAATGCTGTGGCTCATGTAAGACAGAGCCACAGCGCTGATTACATGTTATATTATACTTCCAATCACAGAATAAACAAAATAAAAACATAAATAACAAAAAACCATTAAAAACAACAAAACACTAATCGGCAAACACTGAACTAGTCGATTATTAAAATACTAGCTGCTGCCCGCGACATCGTCTGCATGAAGGCTCTACAGCACCAAAAATACCTAAGATGCCAGTGTCGCTATAGTATAATAATTAAACAACTTTTAAAATAGCATTAAAATATAAGTTTTTTTTGCAAACGAAGCAAGTGAAGAGAGTTATATGGAAATCTTGCTGAGTTCAGTCATAAGATGAGACTGAAGGAAATAGAGAAAATAATGCAGGAATACATTCCAGGACACAAAAGAGTAAAAATACGTACAAAGGTATCATACCTTACAACACTTCCCTATAAACTACGTTGGTAGTAATGCTGCTAGGAGCCAAAATGTAAAAAGAGTCAGTACTGTTGACGTGGGAGCAAGCTATGTACAGTTGCCCGTGTGGGAAGCAACTCGTCCTGAGGTCGACACCCGCTGCCCTCAGTGTCTGCCCCTGTGACTCATTGATGGTCATCGCGATGCAAACACTCACGGGGAACTGTACACGCTTGAACTGGAACGGGAAGTTGTGAGGTGTGAGGGGAATGCGTGGTATAAATACTGGCTCGCCGACGCCACAACCCGTAAGAATTTCCGCCTCAATGGTGTGTCTGTGGAGCGAGATGACTTTAAGGCGATTCCCGTTATACAATTTCAGAGGAGATAGGAGCTTGATGGTATGCGCTGGAAGTCCACTTACAGACAGGGAGTTCAGAAATTCCACGGGATAATGTGTGGCGTCATCTTGCTCGACAACAGTGTTTATCGAGGTGTAGTCTACACCGTTCTCAATTTCCGAGAGAATGCAGTCGGTTTTTGCTGCAGCCTGATCATTTTTGGGCGTCGGCGTTATCGCTCACACACCCAAGAAGCTGGTGCGGTATACGACTGATGTCCCCGTACACACAGCAAATGAGTTCTTCTAAGCTGGATACCACTCTACCGAGAGACTCTGGAGGCACCACCTGTCAGAGTGCCTTCGCCAAGACTTAGAAGGACATCGGGGAATTCTTGCAATGCACGTGCATTGCCGCCGAGCCGAATTCTCATGTTAATGGTCAAGCGCAGCGTACGAACTCGTGACCACAACGAAGATCGTTTCAATGAAGCATTCACCTCGTCATTCCTCGATCCCCGCGTCGCTACGGGAAGTGTTTGCTGCAAATCGCCACTGAACAGAACTGTGACACCACCCATCAAATATTCGTTCCTGTGGATGTCCTGCAGGGTTCTGTCCACGGTCTCAACTGCCTGCTTATTGGCCATCGTACACTCATCCCATACGATCAGAGAGCAATCCTTGAGCACGTGTCGCTATCTTTGTTACGTGACATACCACAAACAGGCGTTTCGGCGCTCTGTAAATCGATGGGAATTTTAAACATGGTATGTGCTGTCTTGCCACCCGGAAGCAGTATGGCAGCGATTCCCGACGACGCTACAGCGACAGCAGCGTCTCCAGTAGCACGCCTCAAAGCTCGTAGAAAATTTTCAGACAGATGCTAATGATACTTCCCCCACAAAACTACCGGGTTCGCGACTCCACAAAACACCAAGATGACGGCAAAAAAATGACTGGACTGTCAGTGACGCTCGCCTCCGCGAGGATTCCAATTTTGGTGACCGTCGAGAAGGTGGCGTGCTACGCAGGCTGCGTGGTAAGTGGGATACTCCACGCCATCAAACGTTAAAAAAAAAAACGTTAGGCCTCGGACAGAGTGAAGTAACAACTGCAGAAAATAGTATTCGCTATTATACGCACGCACGGTATAAACCCTACCCAATGCGGCGTCCTTGAAAATTCCTTAATACCTTCCACAGCACCTCCTCGTCGATGTCAGTTAAATACACCCCTTTGCTGGTCGTACGTGTAATATGAAGGCACCTCGTCGTACGTAAGGGATCTCGTAATCTGGTCGACTTCACAGAGCTGGAAAAATGCCACCTCTCACACCACAAATGTAATACATAACACCGCATTTTTTTTAATTGTCTTCCTCAACTCTACTCAAGTTTTTCAGGGTTTTGTTGGAACTTGAATTTTTCAAAACGAACTATATGATACAACTTTTATGAAGAAAATGCACATTACATCACATCACCATCTATGAATTTTAAGAATAACTAACTACATGATCAAAATTATTAATTTCCAAAAAGTGTTAACATGTAACTTGATTTGATTTTTATGAAATCTCATAGATGGCGCTGCTTTAAAATTGTCTCTTTACTACTAACATTCATTAAACTATGTTTCTCTGCCCAAGTTACTTAAATGGCGTAGTTTTATGGTGTAAAGCTAGATAATAGCATGACTTACTCAAAAACAACATTTGAATATGCATCGTTAGATTACACGCTGTCACAGAATGCTTAAGAAAAATAAAGATTCACAGCTCCTCCCCCGTAAGTGATAGCGTGATAATATGTAGCCTATATGTTGTCCCGACCTCTTAGTAATATTCATGGAAAATTTGAAGTAAATCCATGCAATACTTTTTGAGTTTATCCCAGACGTACATACAGACAAACAGACAAAAATTCTAAAAACTATATTTTTGGCTTCGATATCGATTGTAGATCACGCCCCAAGTATTCTTTTTAAAAAATATTCAATGTACAGTTTTGACTTTGCTACGATTTTATTATATGTATAGATAATTTAAACTAGAATTGTCAATGCGCAGTCACATAGTCACATTTTGAAACTGTAGTTATTTTCCTGTATGATCCGCTCCGTAGTAAAAAAAAGACGGCTGATCGCGGCAAGATTAATTTATGTACGTTAATAATTATGTAAAAAACAAGATTCCTGACCTACGCAATCGATTTGTTTGCATAAATGTGTTATTGGGTGAATTGATTTGTTGAAATGTTGAGTTTTAGTGAGAAGTAACATAAGAGTGAAGTTTGAGTGCGCATTCATCTATGCGCTTAAATAACACGGACAGACAAGATTGTCAAGCCAGCAAGAGAAAATCAACAAAGACACAATAAAAAAAAAATCATAAAAGTATGTAATTGAATCAGTACGACTATGTATTAATTGTAATAAATATAAAGTTGTCAGAAGAATATACACTTGATTAAATATTATGTCATATACTTACAGATTTAAAAAAATAGTTGAAAATCGAACTTCTAAGTTAACGAAAATAAAAGAAATATATATATAGCCGTTTATGTCGCAAAAGACGTACAATGCGTTCCAAATGTCCAAGTATATTTCGAAACTCAAGGGAATCAAAATTCGTAGGGTACTTGCTGTTGACTTAGAATTTTGAAATTTGGCATGAAACAAGATCTCATTGCAGAAATATTGGAAAAAATCTGAAAACTAAATATAAAGGTACGTCACAAACAAAAACTTTGTTGCGGTTTAAAAAAATTTTTGTAACTCAATTCAGGAATTAAACTGTTTTCATAGGTAAGTTTATTCGTACAAACTTACTGAGGGTTCCGTAACCCTCAGTACGCGAGTCCAACTCGCACTTAATATGTAGAAAGTAATAAAACTGTTTCTGGCAGAAATAAAAAAAAAATTTTTGCTATTCGGAAACCTATCCAGCTATTACACTAGGTAATATTATAAAGGAGAAAGTTTGTGTGTATAATTGTATGTTCATTAATACTTCTTCACAATCAAACGACTAAACGGATTTCGATCAAACTTGATATCATAATTTGGTTATTCGGACGTGAAACGACAAGCGTTTGAAAGTTCGCTTAACAAATCAAACTTGACAATTAAGTATTGAAATAATTGCCAAATATGATTTTTTTAACAAAGTTATTTATTTGCCACATTCAATTTGCAATAATCGTCATTTGAGACACCGGACTGCAGCGCAGCTTTAGAGACTGGTTGCAATGTAAAACACAGCAGCCATTCAACTTCTAAAACTTTAGGATTTTTTGAATATCTTCTTCTTCTTCTTCCTGACCTTATCTCATATTACTTGGGGTCGGCGCAACACGTTTTCTTCTTCCATTCTGTCCTGTCACCCGTCAAACTATCACTAATTCCCTTTTCTTTCATATCACTTTTCATAGATTTTTTGAATATCTATAGCAATACTATTATAAATGGAAAAGTAACTTTGTCTGTCTATTACCTCTTCACGTCTAAACAGCTGAACAGATTTGCATGAAGCTACAACGCAAGTAGACTATATCCTGGATCAGGAATCTAAATCTATTCAGCCGTTAAGAAGTAGGTTATAACAGAAAAAAAAAGTGAAGAGGTAACAAACAGATAGACATATGGACAGATAGAGCATCCGCTTTCACATTTAAAATACCAGTATGGATATGTTAATGGCAATAATGATATTTTTTTATATTTGAATATAATAATGACTCTCTACCATGTATTGGTTTCTGTAATTAAATAAATAAATAAATGTTACCGTGCCGCCGACAATATATTAAAATACTGGTAGTACCTAGTCCTCTCGTAATTCTGTGGCACTCCCCATAAATTAAAATTATGTCGGAGTACTCTGAAGCTATGTTATTGTAACGAGGCAATACTAAATGATAATACAAAACTTTTCAAATAAAAATAGTAACGTCACTGATTTTTTAGGGTTCCGTAGTCTACTGGGTACCCTTATAGTTTCGCCATGTCTGTCTGTCTGTCTGTCCGTCTGTCTGTCCGTCCTCGCTTAATCTCTGTGACTGTTAGCACTAGAAAGCTGAAATTTGGTACCAATACGTATATCAATCACGCCGACAAAGTGGTAAAATAAAATTGGAAAAAAAATGTTTTATTAGGGTAGCCCCCCTATATGTAAAGTGGGAAGTGTTTTTTTTTTTTAATTTCAACCCTAACATGTGATATATCGTAGGATAGGTATTTAAAAATGAATAGGGGTTTACTACAATCATTTTTTGATAATGTCAATAACTTTGGAAATAATCGCTCCAAAAGTAAAAAACAATGTGTCCCCCTCTAACTTTTGAACCATATTTTAGTTAGAAAATATGAAAAAAATCTGAAAAGTAGAACTTTATAAGGACTTTCTAGGAAAATTATTTTGAACTTGATAGAAAGAACAATTTTTGTACAAAAAAGACAAAAGGTTTCTACAAAATACTTTCTGGACTGTTTGTAGTATAATCGTATACGCAAGCATTTTTTTAAACTCATAAGTGGGTACACTTATTGTGACGGTTTGGAAACTACGGATCCCTACACTGAGCGTGGCCCGACACGCTCTTGGCCGGTTTTTTAGCAATATACCACAACATAAAATAGTAATAAAAAAGAGTACAATACAGTTGCAGTGACTGTGCCACCTCGTGTACTGAGTAACTGTTGAACCATTTCATTTGCAAGTTAGTGGGTAAGTAGTGAATTGTAGAAGGTAGTATCATTGAGAATGCTAGTCATTTGGAAACCATTTGTATGAGCAACAAGTTTATGAAAAGACTAGCTGTGCCCGCGACTTCGTTCGCGTGGACTACTGGATTTTGAATTTATTTTTTCTAAAATAAAAGTAGCCTAAGTTACTCCTTATTACATCAGCTACCTGCCAAAAAAAGTCCCGTCAAAATCGGTCCAGCCAATTCAGAGATTCGCCGGAACAAACAAACAGACATACAGACAAAAATTGTAAAAAATGTTATTTTGTTATATATATCATAGAGTATCATATATATAGGATACATAATGGGATACCTACGTCAGTGCGAAAGCCGTATCATCGAAAACTTTTCAACGATATCTCTATACTGCGACGCCTTGTTTAGTCGACTTTTTGTTACTGCGATGGTTCGTTACTTCGAAAAACTTTACTGCGAACGATTATAAAGCGAAAACATCATACTGCGAAGCCTTGTTCAATGGATGTCTTGTTACTACGATGATAATTATGTTACTTAGGAATACTTAACTTTTAATTTCGTTACGATTTTCAACACCTAACGTTTGTTTTTAGAATATTTTACATATATATGTTTATAACTTCTTTTTTTGATGGGAAAAATACCGCGAGGAGTTCCTGACAAGGGAACCCGTAGTCCTAGAACGCGAAGGGCAACTGAAGGACACAGGTGTGGTTTTAGTCAATAACAATCTGACACGCCCTCTCGATCCACCCAGAGCGGGAAAAGTCATTGGATGGTTTCCACACTTATCAAAAAAAGGGTAGAGTAGGGTAAGTCGAACAGCGAGCTTCCCCTTGCTCGCCGTCCGCGAACCCGTGGGTAGTACTCTATCCTACGCTACCCAACTCATTAAAGTTGAGTTGAGTAGAGTACGCAAGGAAGAGTATGATAGAGTATAAAAGAGTACCAGTTGACGGGAGCGAGGCCGCGGGCAAAAGCTAGTATTAGATAAAATAAATCTCAGTCCTTAAAACAAATCTATTTCTATGTTTCAGACATCGTCGTCGCCACTGGCAAACAACTAGAGTTTTACAACAATGATGGTACACGGACGCACACACAAGATATACCATCGGCTGGTGAGATCACTTCAGTAACATACGATCCAGTGCACTACAGGGTGCTGTTTAGCGACGAACAAGGCTCGACCACGTTAATATCCAGCTTGGACGTATCAACTGAGACTGTACAACGTTTAGTTACGACAACGACGAACTACGTCGTGAGGCTCGTGTACGACCCCGTCACACAAGCTCTCTATCGGAAGGATTATTCTAGTATACACAGGTTTTCATTAAGTCCTGCATCTTCTAACCAAGCTGATGGAAATATTTTAGTTAGCTTGGATCATTATCACCACTGCCGTGATCTCGCCGTGGACAGCTGTGGAGGGTACGTTACTAGTGAGTAGTACCCGCACACAGGCCACAAAAAGACGCCGGCCTCAAAAAGAAGCTTGAAAAGGCTTTATTTTTGTGGCTCCTGTGCGGGGACCCTAACGAGAAGATCAGAAAACTTGTTTTTTGTATTGAGACTAGTTTTCATTTGTTTCATGAAATAATCAAATAACATACTCAATCTTATTTGCACTTATCTACACTTAAAATATTACAAGTAAATTAGAAAGTAACTGTCTGTCTGTCTGTTACACTTTCACGGTTAAATTACTAAACCGATTTTGACCAAATTAGTTACGGAGATAGCTTCAAACTCAAGGATGGACATAGGCTATTTTTTATCCGTCTACGACTTCGCGTCCGCTATAACCAACGTTCACGCGAACGAAGCCGCTGGCAGAAGCTAGTAATATCATAAAAGTGAAGTCTACGTTAGTTTGACTGCACTAATCTCAGGAAGCATGGGTCCGAACAGAAAAAATCTTTATCAGTTGGATAACCCATTTAATTTATTCTGATACTATATTTTTTCTATGTAGGAGGTAATCTCTGAAAATACAAGTCCAAGCACCTTTTGACAGTAAAGGCCAGTAAAAAAAAATTGTTACAGTATTGCACAAAGCTGGAAGCTTGCCAACGTGCAACCCGTGCCCAAAAAGGGCAGTCGTGCCGATCCTGCCAACTATCAGCCGATTTCGGTAACCTCCTTACTCTGCAAGATTATGGAGCGTGTATTGAACTCGCGCCTCATGGCATACCTGGAAGGTAACGATCTCCTCAGTGACCGACAGTACGGGTTTCGCCGCAAGCGGTCTACTGGGGACCTACTGGTGTATGCCACCCACTTGTGAGGCGAGGCCCTCGAGAAGAATGGGGAAGCGATTGCCGTTTCCTTAGACGTCTTGAAGGCCTTCGACAGGGTATGGCACGCTAGCCTTTTGATTAAGCTTCCAGCGTACGGCATTTCCCCTAGTCTTATTAACTATAATAATAATAATAATAATAAGCCCCCTAAACAACCACACGTCCTGATTGACCATCTACTCAATACTCAATACTTTATTGCATTCCATATGTACATAATATAGATGGTATAAAAATATAGATAAGACCAATATGGACCCTGTCGGGCATAGCAAAGCTAGGAGAGAGGATGAAGGCTAATAAAATAAAGATATTTCACTTATTATTGTCATCATTATTAATAAATTATGTGCCTATCTATTTAAATTAAATTGTGTATGCATGTTATTATATAATTATATCTAAGTATTGGTATATTTTATTTATTTATTGTCGTTATTATTATTAAATTTTGTTATTGTTAAAATTAATGTATGTATATTACTATAAAGTCTTAATTTAACTAATTTATGTCAGGTATTTTTATTTATTTTTTTCAGCATTATTATTAAATTATGTATTTATTTAAATTAATCATGTATAATATATGGTATTACTATGTCTGTGTATCAGGTTGGTTATGTTAGATATTTTAATTTATTTTTGTCATGGTTATTTTTAAATTGTCAGATATTTTATTTATATTTTGTCATAATTATTATTAAATTGTCATTATTCAAATTAATTTATTTATGTGTATTATTGTTACGTCATTGTATATTATTATTTATTGTTTATTATTATTATTCAATTTATTATATATATATAAATATTATTTACATTTTTAAATATTTCTTAAAAAGTACATAAAAAAAACATTTAAAAATATAAAAAATAGTAGCCCACCGGCATCGGGAACAGGGTCCAAGCTGCCGGTGGTCAGGGCTCCTGAGAGATGAATCTCCTAACTATACGCGCCGTGTCCAGGAGTACTGCTTTCTGGATCAGGCCCTTGATCCAGCTGCCTAACGAGAGCCTCCTTAGATGTTGTTCGAGGCTCTTAGCTATTAAGCCATTGGCCGTTACGACTATCGGCACAATGATTGCTCTATCCACTTCCCACATGTCGACAACCTCGCGAGCTAAGTCAAGATATTTGATCTGCTTATCTTTCTCAGCTTTCACAAGGTTCTCGTCATGAGGGACCGCTATATCAACAATCATTGTGCGACGCTCTAGTCGATCTATCACCACTATATCAGGTTTATTGGCAACAATAGTCTTGTCAGTGATGATAGATCGATCCCAATATAACGTGATACTGCCATTGTCGAGAACTGGGTAGGGCACATACCTGTAGTACGGTACTTCTGATTCTACAAGATTGTATTTAAGAGCAAGTTGCTGGTGAATAATCCTGGCTACGAGGTTGTGTCTATGCAAATAGTCTCCGTTAGCCAGACGAGAACACCCAGAAATAATGTGACGGATTGATTCTCCGGGCCGGTGGCATGCCCGACAGATGTCAACCGTACCATCCTTCACAATGTATTTCCGGTAATTGTTCGTCATCATAACTTCGTCCATAATTGCAAAGACAAAACCTTCGGTTTCCCCGAAGAGGTCACCGAAACGTAGCCAAGATACGGACGCTAATAGGTCTACATCGGGCCCATGTAAGGCCCGGTAAAAGCGTCCGTGAAGCTCCTTGCCCTGCCATACTTCCCTGCGGTCATTAGTATCCATTACTAAAGGTTTCCGCCAGTTCTCGTTAGCTAAGGAGAGCGGGGTGAGGCCCTTGTCCACCGCCACCACATCTCGGTGCATACCCACGTCGACGGTTAGGAAATATTCCCTGAGACTGCATACCTCGCGGTTGTGCAGGGACTTAGCATTTAAGAAGCCACGACCCCCACACTTCCGCGGGATATACAGTCTCATCACCGGTGACCGTGGGTGATGCATCCGATTTGCGGTAAGTAGTGTACGGACCCTCCTATCCAGGGCGTCAAGTTCTGTCTGAGTCCATTTGAGTATGCCGAAAGAATACATCAATACTGGCATGACCCAACCGTTGAAAGCGCGCACCTTGTTTCCGCCTGACAAAAGACTATTCAGTACTTTATTCAGGCGACTAAAGAAGCGCTCCTTCAACGATTGTTTCACGTCATCAGTATTGATGCCTAACGCTTCCGACATACCCAAATACTTGTATGTTTCGGTTGAACTGAGGGATCTAAGGTGTATGGAATCCGAGAGTTGAATTCCCTCGGATTCTATAATCTCTCCTCGCTTTACATGTATGACTGCACATTTGTCCACACCAAAGTCCATCCTGATGGCACTACTGAAGGTTTCAGTTACCTTCAGTAGCTCCATCAGTTGCAAGTTGTTGGGGGCAAAGAGTTTCAGATCATCCATGTAAAGAAGGTGAGATATGACCTGACCGCCTCTTTTCAACCGGTAACCTAAGCCAAAACCCTCCAGCAGTGTGCTGAGAGGGTTCAAAGCCAGGCAAAACCACAGTGGACTCAGACTGTCACCCTGGAATATGCCACGCTCAATCCTTATCGGTTCACTGTTCTCCCAAATCTGTCGACATCCCAGATAGTGAAGGACTGTTCTCCACTGCCCCATACATGACATCAGGAAGGTGCGCAAAGTTGCATCAACTTTATACAGTTCTAACACCCTCATGAGCCATGTATGAGGAACAGAGTCATAGGCCTTCTTATAATCTATCCAGCATGCCGACAGATTCTTTCGAGAACGTCGAACCTGTTGGCTAATGGCAATATCGATGAGGAGCAGCTCCTTAGTACCGCGGGACCCGTTCCTACATCCATTCTGAGAGACAGACATGATAGAATTTGTTTCAATATGACTATTAATTTTAGCTCTCAGAATGGATGTAAGAACTTTATAGACCGTCGGCAAACACGTAATCGGTCTATAATTTTTGGGTTCCGCAGTACTACCTGATTTATGGAGCAGGTGGGTTATTCCTGTTGTTAGAAACTGGGGCAGCGACCCTGACTCTAAGGCAGATTGGAACTGAGATGCCAAGCGAGCGTGCGACCCTTGAAACCATTTGAGCCAGAAATTGTGCAGCCCGTCCGGCCCTGGACATTTCCAGTTCGGTAACGGACGAACTGCACGGGCTACATCTTGGGGGCTGATGGTTATTGCCCCCATTTCTGGTAAAAGATCGCATGCGCGCTCGACCTCTCGAATCCAATCACCCTCGGTGTGACTGACAGGCGCCGACCAAATGCTGCGCCAAAATGAACACATGGCGTCATCATCCGGCAGGCGCGTATCAGTCACACCTTGGTCCGGTCGCTCCCAAGCCCTATAAACCCACCTTTCGTTGCTTTGGAATGTACGATTCTGAGTGTACCGCTCCACTCGCCGCTTGTACCTACGAATACGGTTTGCCCATGCATAGATCTTCTGCTTCAGGAAGTCAATACGCTCTGTGACGCAGGGCAGATAATCTCGAGGACTAATATCAGTCCCCGAGAATGCCCGCTTCACAAAGCGCATCACCCTAGGGCGAGTGTTGCCCTCCCTGAAGCAGATAAGCTTGCCGATGAGTGCTCTAGCCTCACCGATACGCCGCTCTATCCTGCACTGCCAAGCAGGCACAGCTGTTCGTGTAGCTCTGTTACAATTAGGAAATTTAACGTGAGCTACACGACATGCTGCTACAGCCGCACAGTAGAAGATTGAGTGGGTATCAGCGAGGTCTTCGCTGCTATCAAAACAAATTGATAGCTGCAAATCTAAAGCACACACCAGCGCCCTATTTCTCTTGTGCAAGGGCAAACGAGGTAGGCGTGGTCTAAGCTCCGGCGGTATGGAGCGGTATTATCGAAATGCGTCTTCCAAAGCGCCCCTCAATCGTTCATTACATTGGGTACTCACAGATATTGCCGCGTCATCATCGGCGTCACCAACGTGGTCGGGTCGCGGTGCAGCACTGGGTTGACGTTGCGCCGCGGCCGATGGTGTAGATTATTATTATTTTTATTGTCTTTATTATTAAATTGTGTAAATTGTTATTTATAATTTATCATTTAGGTATTCATTTAGGCTATAGTAACATTTGTTTATAAGAAAAAGTTTCAATTTGTTGATAAAGATGTTATCTTTGTCTAAATTCTTTATAATTTCCGGTAACTTATTGTAGATTTTTATGGACATGACAAGCGTACTATTGGAGTGCATTTTTAGTCGCGATGGTGGTAAGTTTAGTCTATTTTTATGGCTAAGCATAATTTTTGTTTGTATATCTTCTCTTTTTCTAAAGAAATCTGGATACTTACGCACGAACTTACATACTTCAAATATGTAGAGACAGGGTAGGGGTAAGATGTTTAGTTCCTGAAAATGGGGTTTACAGCTGTCGGTGTCTTCAATATTTACCAAGATCCTAATTAGTTTCTTTTGTAGGGTAAACAGCGAAGGTATGTCAGTACTATTGCCCCATAAAATGACTCCATATTTGAGCCATGCATAAGCATAAGCGTAGTACATTACTAGTGCAGTTACTAGGTCTGTCGTTTTTTTGATCTCTCGAAGAGCGTAAGAGAATTTTGATATTTTTGCTTTTATTTTCTGGATGTGTATTTTCCAATTTATGTGCATATCAATGTTTAAACCTAATAGGGTGAATTTATCAACTACTTCTAATTTATTATTTTTAAAGCTAAAGTTTATATTTATTGGTGGTTTTTGGCGAGGGTGGAATGGGATTATTTTAGTTTTATTCAAGTTAATTTCTAAGTTGTGTTCAGTCATCCAGTTTATTGTGGAGTCTAGTATGGAGTTTAATTTTTCATTTATGTTTGAATTATTTTCGCATGAAGTAAGTATAGATATGTCATCTGCAAATAGGACACATGGCTCATTTATATTAGCAGGCAGGGCCTCAAGTCTGCTATTACAATAGTGTCAGAATGGTCTATCATTGATGTCATAATTGTCGATTTTGACAAGTTTGGTAATCTACTAATATAATGGCGTCATTATGACTTTCCAATGGTCAACCACTGACAGTCCATTGAAAGAAGTGGCATAGAATAGTAATCTCGTAAATATTGACAATTTAATATTTGACGTATGCGGTAATCTGCTAAAACTTTGACAGTTTATTTGATCAGTTTTCTACCATTAGAACGTTATTGTGCAGTTATTGGTGTTAATGAGCTCGATATTATCATTCTACCACAACTCTATTACGATATCACTGACCGATCAATGATCGATCATTATTAATTAGCAGATTACGAACTTTTAGCAAAATGACAATGTGATCGTGTTGGAATGACGAATTTATAAAAATAGCAGACTTGGGCCCCTGGTCGTTTACGTAGACGAGAAATAAAAAACATCCTATTACGCTTCCTTGCGGGATTGAAGCGGTAATCTGTATGCTGTTGGATCTGATTAGTTCTATTTCATTTTTGTTGTTATTATAATGCTCGATTTCAACTATTTGCTCCCTATTTTTTAAATAAGATACGAACCAATCATAACATTTTCCGCGGAGTCCTATATTATATAGCTTTTTTAATAATATTTCAAATTGTACTTTATCATACGCTTTAGTCATATCCAATAGGAGTCCTACCGCATATTTTTTGTTATTAATTATTTCAAGGGCTTTTTGTATATATTTGTAAACGGCTAGAACACTGGAGCGGTTTTTTCGGAAACCGTTTTGGCAGTCATTAAATATTTTGTATTTTTCGCAAAATCTCTTATTTTTACAAGACTTTTTTATGCCTACAGTGAGCCAGTAATTTTTATATTTAGATTTTAACTTAAATTTTTTAAGTGGCATACATTCATTTAGTATTTTAATGAGGGTGTCATTAAAAGCTTCATAATTACTATTAATATCTTTTCCATTTATTATGATATTATTCTAATCTGTTTGTTGCAGTTTAGATTTGAATTTTAACATATTTGTGTGATTGTAAAGTCTTTTTTCACATACCACGTGACTTTTTTGTTTTGTTGGGTAAATTAAAATGTAAAATTGTACTATTGTGGTCTGAGAATCCTAGCTCTTCTACAGTAGTGTACATATCTTTGAATTTATGATTAGTAAATATTAAATCAAAGCATGTAGCTGTGTTTGGGGTTACACGTGTTGGGCTTTTAATATATTGGGTAAAATTATATTCCTGCATTAAATTTATGAACTGGTTTGATTTATTGTTATCTGATAATATATTAATATTAAAGTCGCCGCCTATAATTATGTTTAGTTTAGAATATTGTTTATTTATATATTTGAGAATTACATTTAGTTGCTGGTAAAATACTTCGTCCTTCCTTCTATTATAGTACATAGTAATTATTAATAAGTTTTCTTTAGGCAATTCACATGCACATAACTCGAGTATATATTCTATAGATTTATCTGTTATATCACTTTTATGTATGCACTCTATATGTTCTTGAAGTAGAATACACACGCCACCGCCTGTTCGTGTACTGCGACAGTACGATGATGCAATTTTGTAGCCGCTAATCTGTATTAGGTCTAGTTTTTCTTCTGAGAGCCAGGTTTCTGAGACACATATCGCTTTGTATATAGAATTTTGCGTGACGAATTCGTTCAGTAAGTGTTGTTTGTTGTTAAGACTTTGGAAATTTTGGTAAAGTATTTTAAACGGTAGGTCTTTGTTTGCGAAATGTATAATTTTCAGGTTCATTAGACCTATCTATATGGTCAGATTGGTAAATTTTGTTCATCGTACTCGTCCGGCTTTCCTGGTGACTCGTTTCATGCAGAGATAGAGGTTTGATGTTGTGATGGTTTTTCTGATAAGGTTTTCCATCAATGTATAGCTGATGGTTTCTTATTATAGCGTGATGTCCATTCTGTCTAGCTTTTAATAGTTCTTCTCTCATTTGAGCCCTTTCTTTACGTGATTTCGCGTCTAAAAACTCTGAAATACCTAGTCTTGTTCCCTGAAAACACTGATTGTTGGTGATAATATATTTGGTCATTCTCTTACTGAGTAGTTCTATCACAAGCGGTCTATTGTTTGTTCCTTTTTACCTACTCGATACATGTCTTCTATATAGCCTGATAGGTCTACGTTGACTATGTCGCGGAAAAGTTCTATCAGTCTGTTATATAGTACACATTCAGGTTCTTCATAATACTCTCTGAGGCCATAGAGTACTAATTTGTGGTGATATTTTTCAGGTGTGTACGGTGTTTGGAATGACTGAGTTGACAATTTTTTTAATTCTTGTTTTAAATTTTCATTTTCTAATTGCAGTGTTGTAATTTTAGTATCAATGGTTTCTATTTCTTGTCTCCTCTGTTCATTTTGAATAGTTAAGGTATTCATTTTGGCGTCGAAGTCTAGTTTCAATTCCGTAATGGTCCCATTAATCACGGTTTGTATTGTGTTCTGTAGTTCTTCAATGATAGATTTATTATTTTCTTTCAGATGTCGTATAATTAATTCGCTCAAACTTTGCATGTTTATTTGACCTACTGTGTTGTTCAACAAATTCATATTTTCATGTGTAAGACTTGAATTGCGTTCAGTAATGGCAATATCCCCTGTTTGTAAGGTGTCACCAAGCAAACTCAAGTCTTCAGAGCTAGTTGAATCATTATTGGGATTTATAGTTTTCTTTCTCATGGTAACGTTGTTATTAGCTATTGGTGTAGTTGGGTTGTTGCATTCAAGGCTTTTTTGTGATCGTATAGGAGTATCAGTGTTTCTTGTTTTTGGTATTTTACAGACGCATTGTTGGCATTTCCAGGTGTTTCTAAATTCTAATGGCATCGACTTCAGATAATACTCCTTTGTTACCCCAGCACATTCCAGATCGTATTTACATATCTAATCACGTGGGGGGCGGACACACGAATGAGAAATTACTGGCGTGGCTAACGTGGCTCTGGAAACCCATCCAAAATGGAGACTCGTTCAAAGAAAAAACGTATAGGACCGCTGCCCGGGGGCGATCGCCGGGGCGCACCTGGAGCTGACGCTGGGTGTCTCAGCATGCGAACCGTCAGCGGTGAGAAGTTGAGCAGGCGGGCTCCCACCGGTAAAGATGCTACAGCCGAAATCACTGACAATGGTGACAGACTGACATACAGGACAAACACCCTTGTAGAACCATACAGTCCTAGTACAGTATCGTACGCACCTTCTGGAAGATCAACACCATCCATACCATCGTCACCAACCCCCAGTACTAATTTTAATACAGTCCGACCCATCTCGACCTTGAATGTTGCGCGGGAGGTATCTACCTTCTTACCCGCGTCCACCAAGGCGGGCAAAGCAAGAATTCGCATGAGATGGAGCAAAGAAGTAAACCTATTTATCATGCGAACTTACCTATATATCACAAAATTAGAGACCGATATGACAACCTACAGAAAACAACTGCATGAACTTTTTACACGCCAATACCCAGAGTTTAGTGTTACAGAACAAAGGATTTCAGACCAACGCAGAATAATAGTTAGGAATAAACTTCTATCACAAGACATAATAGATCAGTTAAGAGAAGAAGTTCAAATGCGATTACAGGCAGAAGCAGAAAGTAACGAAAGCACTATTGATTTCGACGTTACACAGAACACAACGGAAAATATTCAACCAGATTTACAATCTCACGCTCACTTAGATTCTAACACACAATCTCAAATATTCTATCAGTCACAAGCATATTCACAAACCATACATACATCTACGCAAACCGAAAGTATTGGTCTAACGTTAGAAAATGACATTCAGATCCTTGCAAATATCAATCAAAATCATCTCACAGATTTGCATATACAAGAAATACACGATAAATTTAAAACTGCTCTTACTCAATTTTCCGGAATGGATCCGGCAGCTCGACCAAAGCTGCCTAAACTTAGGTACACACCTAAACTAAATCAGCTTGTTTGTTTATTTAATCAAAGTATTCTCAATCAATATATTAGTGAAGAAACTCAACTAATAGACGTTCACACTCTAGTATATTGTACAGCATTAGTTATTTCCGAAGAACTTAATTATATTACACATACACAGAACATACAGTCAATAGAAGACCAAAAAATAATAGTAAGCCAGCTTGGCAGCAAAGACTTGAGAAAGATATAGAAAAACTTAGAGCAGATTGTGGTAGACTAACCTAGTATATTAATAACAATAGATCAAACAAGATAGCTAAGAGAGTAGAAGCAATATTTAGGAACATGACTGTTCATACTAGACACGAAGATGAGAATAGGAAATCGGAAGATTTTTTAGATACTTTGAAACAGAAATTAGCTCTTAAAGTTCACAGGTTAAGAAGATACAAGAAAGCACAGGAGCGTAAAAATGACAACTCCTTATTTGCTATGAATGAAAAGAATTTTTATAGAAATTTACAGACTAAGCCACAAACTGACACAATACTTGAAGATACTATAGAATTACCAACAGCAGAGCAACTTGAAACATTTTGGTCTGGTATATGGGAAGAGCGAGTACAACATAATGATAAATCAAATTGGATAACAGATGAAATTACTAGATGGAGTTCATTAAAGGAAATGGAGTTCGTTGAGTTTACTGAGTCTGACATAATTAGTATTACAGCGAGGTTACATAACTGGAAATACCATGCCTACCCACAATTTACAAAATTCTAACGTCAGCCATCACAACAAAAATAAACAAATACATAGAACAACACAACATAATAGCGGAAGAGCAAAAGGGGTGCAGACGGGGTCACATGGGGTGTAAGGAACAACTAGTTATAGATTCAGTAATACACAAACATGCACACACAAAAAATAGAAATTTACACTGCACCTACATAGATTACAAAAAAGCTTTTGATAGTATTCCACATTCTTGGTTGATCCAAATATTACAGATATACAAAATTAATTCAAAAATCGTAGGTTTTTTGCAAAAAATTATGTCTCGATGGAAAACTAAACTGCAGTTAACTGGCCGCGATAACATTATAACAACGCGACAAATAGCTGTAAGAAAAGGCATTTATCAGGGAGATTCCCTGAGCCCTCTATGGTTTTGCCTCGCTTTAAACCCCTTATCTCACCCACTGCAACGCACTCACGCTGGATATTGCCTTAAACACACAACAGAACTAACTACTATCTCTCACCTTATCTATATGGACGACATTAAACTATATGGAAAAACTGAAAAAGAGATGAAAAAATTAATAGAAGTCACCACGGAATTTAGTAAAGATATCAACATGCATTTCGGACTAGATAAATGCAAAACGGTACACATAATAAAAGGCAAAGTTAAACCTGGTGACTATGCAATTAATAACACTGAAACAATTACAGCGATGGAACCAACAGATTTATATAAATATCTAGGATACAGACAACTCAAAGGTTTAGATCATACCTTGATTAAACACACATTGACTACTGAATACAAGAGGAGAGTAATCGCAGTATGTAAAACTCAACTCTTAGGAAAGCATTTAATAAAGGCATTGAACACCTCCATACCAATACTAACATACTCATTTGGAGTGATCAAGTGGTCAAAAACAGATATCCAACAAATAGAGAGAACGACACACACTACGTTAACTAAACACAATAATCTGCACCCTAAATCTGCAATAGAAAGACTGACTATCAAACGGCAACATGGAGGGAGAGGCCTAATAGATATCCATCACCTTTGGCAGAAACAAAGATTTTATTAAAAACATTCTTTAACACAAAATCTCAAACAAGTACTATGCATAAAGCCATAGTCACAAACGATACTAACTACACCCCACTTTATTTCAACGATATAAACACCACATACGATATTAATAATGACTCACAAAAACAAAAATTAAAAGAGTGGAAAAAGAAAGTGTTACATGGGCGACACCCCTATGATCTAGGACAACCCCACGTAGATGCAATAGCTTCAAATAAATAGCTTAAGGTAGGTAGTTTATTTCCGGAAACCGAAGGGTTTATTATAGCGATTCAAGATCAAGTCATCAATACTAAAAACTACAGAAAATTCATAATTAAAGACCCCACAATAACGAATGATAAATGCCGTAAGTGCCACAGTCAACCAGAGACCATACAACATATTACAGGTGCATGTACAACGCTCACACAGACTGACTATACTCATAGGCACAATCAGGTGGCAAATATCATTCACCAGAAACTAGCAACTAAACATAAGCTCATACAAGATCAAGACATAACCACTCCTTATTACAATTACGTCCCACAAACTATTTTAGAAAATACTACACACAAACTTTATTACGATCGCGCCATCCTAACCGACAGAACCATTCACTACAATAGACCAGATATAATTCTTCAAGATAAAGTTAATAGAGTTACATACCTCATAGATATTGCAGTTCTTAATACGCATAATTTGCAAAAGACGATAGGAGAGTAATTGAGTAAATATGCAGAACTTAAAGAAGAAGTAACAAGAATCTGGAGGCAAGAAAAAGTTTATGTCGTACCTATAGTTATCTCTACTACTGGGGTTATACCCAACCATCTTCACCATAGCTTCAAATTAATAGATTTAAAAGATTCTATCTACATTTTGGTCCAAAAAGCAGCAATTTTGAACACCTGCAGAATAGTGAGAAAGTTCATGCAGATAGAGGAAAATGAAATTTCTCCTCATAATACCCACTGTACACCAATTACACACACGCTACATTAACTTGGCTTGGCCCGTTAATGTAGCTTAAAACTAGCCAAAGAGCTAAGCAACAGTCAACGTTTTTTCAAAATAATAATAATAATGTTTATTGAATTGTTTGATTTACGTCAATATTTCTACAATAAGGGCTAAAACTAGAGGTAAAGTTACAAAAATTGCATTCTATCTGAACTAGGTATATATAAACCTGTATCTCAGGTAACTTATTTAAGTGCTTATATGTTAATAATATATAAACTAAAATTCATTAAACAAAAAGTAAATAATATATGAACAATATTAAATAGTCTAATACTGACGAATACTTTGCTTGATCATCAAATCTGCATTACTGCAAGACATTATTGTGACACAACATTCCATTATATAATGTTTTGCAAAGTATCGGTTATATAAACTAGATCGATTAGCACAAACAGTAAAATGGTAAAATAAATAAGTACAATAATGTTTATAAGTAATATTATGCTTGGAAGTTATAAAACTCGTATTCGTTACGTTAGAGAAAATGTGACGACGCTATTTACGTGTCCTCATTATAATTAATGAAATTTATGAGTCTTGTCTCAGCAATTTTCTTAGCCGGGCAGTCTTGATCCCCTGTCTTGTGATTACTCGACTTATTAAAACGCATGCATGTTGCACACTGTACCTGATCAGCTGTTTTATCGCACAGCATCCACTGGTGGCCTTGTTCACCACAAAGTGCACATGTATAAACAGCTTCGCGACAAGTCTTCGCTGCATGCCCATACTGTTGACATTTAAAGCACCTGGTCACACGTGTGAAGTCCCTCACTGCACAGGATGTCCAATAATGAACACTCGGCTTTGGTTTATAAGCGCCTTTCTTATGCAAGCAGTTACTTCTAGAACATAATTGCATGTAGGTCCCTCTTTTTTGGCCGACTTATGACTTTATTTTATAGAGGCTAAAAAAGAGTCACGAGATAAATTAGGTAGCTTGTCAGCTAAGTTCTGCTCATATATGCAATCGTACACTTCCCGGGCACTTAACTCGGTTGGTACTCCTATTACTATAATTTTTGGTCTTCTTTTATGGGGTTCTTCCACTTTCAGACCGGAACCACTTAGTTGAGATGATTTTCTAAGTTTTTCTATATCATCTTTGGTCTCCGTGCTAATTAAAACACCTCCGTTCTTTGTCTTGCGCAATCCTCTAACGTGTAATTTCATTTCCTCGGGGCGTATTATTTTTTGAACAAGAGATTTAGTGTCGTCACTCGATTTATTCTTATCCGTTGGATAAATTGCAATAGAGCTGAGGTTGTTGGGATGTAAATAATTATTTTTATTGGTTTTTACCATGTCAGCGAACGAAGCTTTTTCTGCTATCGTTGGTTTGGTCCAGTTTTCTTGTATGCTTGTTTGTATGGTGTGCTGGAAATTTTGAAGGCAGTTGGTTAGGTCACATTTTTCTCTTATCACTCGAACAGAGCTTCCCACTTCTTGAGCCTTTAATATTAAGTCCTGGTAGAAAATTGCCATCTGCGAAACGCCAAGACCTATCTTGCGCGACAAGGAGCTGATCTTAAGTTTTTGATCGGAGTTTAACTTTCCTTCTTGAGCAATGGAACATACTTCATTCAAGTATTTATCTATAGATATCAGCCAATTACTAATGTCACTGGTGTCCACCGTTTCAAATTTTTCTTCAAGTGTATGGGTTGAAGGAGTTGGGAAACTCCGAGGGCTCTGTTCCATATCTGACATAACACTTAGTGTTTGCTCATAATTATTCACTTAAAGTAAATCACTAACTTAGCAAAAATGCGCGAATGTTTTCTAGGTCACAGATCACTAGTAGATATTTTAACATCAAATAATTGATACATAAAACACACGTCCGTTCTACTTGAGTGCCAATATGCCAATATTAACTGGGTAAAAGACTTACTGAGTGAACGGTCTCTCCGAGTTGTTGTCGACGGATGCTCATCAGAGCCCATGACGACTAATGCCGGAGTTCCTCAGGGGTCTGTTCTCTCTGCAACTCTCTTACTGTTGCATATCAACGATCTGCTGGTGCCCGGTATCTATGGGTATGCAGAGTTGTAGAGAGATACCTACCCAGTGCTCGGGCTAGTAAGGAGCTAATCCGGTCCAAAAGAGAGGCTATGGTAGAGCGAACGAATATCTCACTTCAGGCAGTGTCCAAGTGGGGTGAACCTAATCTAGTGGGATTCAACGCCGCCAAAACACAAGCGTGTTTGTTCACCGCCAAAAGGAGCCCGTGCACCTTGGCTCCTAATTTTCAGAATTTATCCCTGGGGTACACCGACCGCCTTCAGCTCTTGGGGGTTGAAATTCCCTCAGACCTTAACTTTGGGCGGTTCATTGAGTCCAAAGCCAAGGTAGCTGCTAGGAAACTAGGCGTTCTTGCAAAGGTCCGGCGGTACTTCACACCGGGACAGCTTTTAATGTTATACAAAGCACAGGTCCCTTCGTGTGTGGAGTACTGCAGTCACATATGGGCTGGTGCTGCAAAATGCCACCTGGCAGCTTTGGACTCGGTGGAAAGACGTGCAAAGAGGCTAATTGGTGATCCAGATTTGGTTAAGTCCAACCTTCAAAGCCTTGAGCACAGGCGTAGGGTAGCCAGCCTTTCGGTGTTTTACAGGATGCATTTTGGAGAGTGTGCGCAGGAATTGCATGACTTGATTCCGCCATCGCAATTCTACCATCAGACAACCCGACATACGGCAAATATTCACCCTTACGTTGTTGAAACCTCTACGGTCCGGACTAAGCGTTTCGCCTCGTCGTTTATACCGCGTTCGTCGAAGGACTGGAACAGTTTACCTGCTGCGGTCTTCCCGTCCGATTATAGTTTGGGTGTCTTCAAGGCTAGAGTGAATAGGCTCTTAATAAACTAGTGCGCCTCACTATCAAAGATTGCATCGCTACTTACCATCAGGTGGGATCAAAGTCAAGCACTAATTTATATGAAATTAAAAAAAAAAGTTTAACAGATAAACATGTCGACTGGTAACCCATCACTTCGCGAACTGACAGGCAGATAGTGGTGTGTGGAAGGTGACGCGCTTGGATTGTTAGGGAAATGTTGACAATGGCGTCTCTCTCAGCGCGTCCGGTTAATTGTGAAAATAACTATGTCTGTCTGTTACGCTTTCACGTTTTAACTACTAAACTGATTTTGATGATATTTGGAATAGAGTAAGCTTGAAACCCAACAAAAGAGATACGTCCGCAATAACCGACATTTATCCAGACGAAGTCGCGGGAAAAAGCTAGTTAAGAAAAGATCATTAAATTTTTCAAGATTATAAAATTAAATTTTACTTGAAAATAATATATCTATTTATGTTCCGCTATGTTTGCCCTTATGTGTAGATTTATGACTCAGCTGAATTCCTCTTGAATTTTGTTAATATTGACGTATGTTTACAAATTACAGATATATTTACTGGATCACAGACTATGAGATAGAGAGAGCTCGGTTAGATGGCTCCGAGAGAGAAGTTTTAATAGCCAGCGAAGTTAGTTGGCGACTAAGCTTGGCCATCGATCAACAAACACAAAAAATGTACTGGACTGAGAAAACACTTAGTGGTGGACCATGGTCTATTGAAAGTGCAAACTTTAATGGAAAGAACAGAACAACACTATATATTGTAGGAAACACTGATTATGTATTTTCTTTGGCCGTGTCAAAAGACTTTATATACTGGCAGAACTATATGGAACAGGAAATTTGGCGATTACCGAAGTATTCAACACAAACTGTGGCAACAAAACTAACCTCAGCGTCTAGCTCAAACTGTCCGGAATGTCATCGTATGTCAGCCAACTACACGATAAAGGAACAAATTCAGGGGATAAACAGCTGCGATGCTCTCCAGGGTCTGATTGCGAATGACTCGAAGAGTGAGTCTCCAGCACCAGTCTGTCAGAACTACTGCATTAAAGGAGAGTGTAGTGTCAGTGCTGAGGGACAACCTACATGCAGGTAAAACGTGTTCATCGCACAGATATTCGGGGTCAGCTCACGATGCTTGAAGAAAGCGAAGCCGCGGGGTTTATTCAGATTCTCTTATGTGATACGTATACGTTGTTGTGTACTAACTCTAATAATTATAATTCACGCAGCATCACTTCGCGTCTCGGTGTGAGCTGACCCTAACGTTTTTCACTGACGGCAAGTTAAGCGACGCTTACATATGTTAAATGCTAACGGTAACAGATCCTCAAGCATCCACGTCATCACCAGCTTCGAAATATAAAGTTAGAATTCTTGGAACAGTGACTCGCGCCTATAACAAACAATACTTTCGTGGGCTTGCGGACGACGAGCATTGCTTAGCTCGCCATTTGACCGTCCAGTAGTCGACCGGACCGAGCTCAGGTCGTCGACGGCGCGTATTGTTCCACGCGCGCCTAAAGGAGATGTCAGCAAACCGTAGGGGCCCAGCAGGGTCGAAGCCTACTGGGGCCATGGGTTCGCTTCTGAAAGGAAAGCCCGGCCCTGGAATACAAACCAACGAAGGAATGTACGAATGAGTTTTAATCAGTAAAAATCTGACTCGCTTCGTTGGATGATTTCCCACCTAAAAAAATTGAACACATATTAATTTCAATGTTTAATGTGTCTTGTGAACAGATACTTAATTCATTAAACTCCAAGCGAACGCAATTTTTACTACAGGATCAGCTCTTTTCTACGAATACCTTCGAATACAGTTTATGTTTGTATTAATTGGCAAATGTATGAAAAAGCTGATTGATTTAGGGTTAATAAAAATATAGGTCATTAAAAAATAGGTTCAGTTTCATGAGTACTTGCAACCCCTGAAATATACTAAAGTTCCTTATTTTTGATCGAATGAACATTTTATTAAGCTATTGCATAGCTTCTATCGCGGGCCTTGAGCGTGGAGACCGAATCCAGAAATTCCGAAACGAAAATAACCTAACACCACTCATTAGTTTGTTGAGCGTGGTGACCGATAAGAAAACAAATGAGTGAAAGCAGCTGTCGGCGTTTTGGATGGGTGGGGTTAAGCAGCTGTTGGTGAGGTCTGTGATTGGATGGGTGGGGTTAAGCAGCTGTTAGCGAGGTCTGGATTTAGATGGATGGGGTTAAGCAGCTGTTGGTGAGGTCTAGTTTTGGATGGGTGGGGTTAAGCAGCTGTTGGCGAGGTCTGGTTTTAGATGGGTGGGGTTAAGCAGCTGTTGGTGAGGTCTGTGTTTGGATGGGTGGGGTTAAGCAGCTGTCGGCGTTTTGGATGGGTGGGGTTAAGCAGCTGTTAGCGAGGTCTGGATTTAGATGGATGGAGTTAAGCAGCTGTTGGCGAGGTCTGGTATTGGATGGGGTTAAGCAGCTGTTGGCGAGGTCTGGTATTGGATGGGTGGGGATAAGCAGCTGTTGGCAAGGTCTCATTTTGGATGGGTGGGGTTAAGCAGCTGTTGGCGAGGTCTAATTTTGGATGGGTGGGGTTAAGCAGCTGTTGGCGAGGTCTATTGCATAAGTTAGTAAAAAATGCTATGCAATAGCTTTACCGCGGCCTGGTCTTTTTTGATTGTAAATCATGTTTAGTGACGCGCAGTAGTCGCGCACCTCGTTTGCGTGTTACAGCTAGTCACAATATCTGTTGGTCTGCTGATTAACGCTGTTTCTTATCTTCATTATTTCAGCTGTAAAGCCGAATACTCCGGGGAGAGGTGCGAACTAAAGGTGTGCCATGAATATTGTCTACACGGAGGTGTGTGTTCTTTGAATGTGGACAATAAGCGAGTCTGCCAGTGCACAGCAGGTTACGACGGTGAAAGATGCGAAGTGTCCATCTGTAAAGACTATTGTCTACAAGGAAACTGTAGTGTCGATGCTGAGGGCCAACCTCAATGCAGGTAAATATATACCAAGTTACCCATGGAGTTCGTTGTATAGATAAAATACAAACACTTTTATTACTTACTGGCGGACCTAACAGATGTCAGCCCGCCCGATTCTATTGATACTCAAACTCTATAAACATCAAAATCCAGCTACTATTTAGGTATGTATATGTCGCAGGGAAATGAGGATATCAGGGATTTCACGAAATCTCGGTAGATGCCGAATATTCTTGTTTATTACGTCTTCTTACTAAAACTATCTAGTGATACGACAAAACACCAATTTATCGTCAATGATATGTTATTTCACTAAACTAAATCTAGTAAAACGTCAGAAAAGCGAGCACTGCCGAGTTAAAATCAAGCCATGCATTTCTCGCTCGCTCTAGTACCCACACGGGCACTAGTGGGAGGGAAACAAATGCGTCGAACGAGCTGGCGTGGCTCATGTAGTTTTAATCGTTAGGCCCAAGCGTGGGCAGCAGTTCCATAAAAATGAAATTGTGCAAAACCAAAAGATGTATTTGCAAGACGCTAAATGTTTTGTGTAATTCAAGGTGCCACAAATCACTGCCATGTTTAAATAAGTAACAAGATTTTCCATTTTCCATCAGAAGTTAGACATCGCCTTAATTGTTGAGCCTCGCTTACTTTTAGAAGTCTAAATTTTTTTGTACCTAATGAATGAATCCACGTAATAGAAAAAGGTATAATACCTGATATCATTGTCAGATTATTATGTTAAGTTGATTTTAAAACTTTATTTTGTAATAAAAATCAACCGTTTAATTTGTCATTATGTTTTATTACTTCATTCATCAACAGTATTCTTTATATAACTAGATTTAGTTTAGTGAAACGACATATCACTGACGATAAATTGCTGTTTTGTCATATCACTAGTACACTAGTAGTACTTTTAGTAAGAAAACGTAACAAACAAAAATTTATTCGACATCTACCGGAATTTCGTGATATCCCTAATATTCTCATTTCCCTTCGACATATATGTACTGGAGTTCTGGAACGCAAGAATAATAAAGAACATCGGAGTGGTTTTAATCAGTGAAAGTCTAACCCGCTCTGCCCTAGAGCGAGATAAGTCATTGGATGATTTCTCACCTAAAAAATCTCTTGTTTAGCAGGTCAGCTATAAGTTTCTTTTGAAATAAGCAAAACCTTCGAAAAAATGTTTATAATGATTTGATTTGTCTTTTGTTTTTGTTAGAAGTGTGTACAGAAATAAAAAAATCAGTCGAATTGTATGAAAGGAGTTCAATATCTATAGAGCAGTGGTGGCTGAGTGGTAACGGCCCCCACTTGGTTTACGAGTTGTAGGTCGCCGATTCGAACCCAGCCAGACGCATTACTTTGTGTAATTTATTTAATCACCACTGCTCTCAAAACGGTAAAGGAAAACATCGTGAGGAAACTGGCATGTCCTAGAACCAAAAGACATGTGACATTCACCAACCCGCACTGGGCCCACGTGATGGATTACGGCCCTTTCCCTCTTCTAGAGAGGAGGCCTGAGTCCCAGCATTGAGAAGATTTAAAAGGCTGATGATGATGATGAGTTCAATATCCTACTCATGAACAGAATAATAAAATTATAAATGTAAAGAGAATGCCTGCCCGCTATCATCCCACTGGAGGGCAGAGGCCTCTTCTGACACAGAGAAAGGACCAGCATTCATCAGCTCACTTGCTGATAGTGAGTTGTAGACCGAGTCTCCTCACCGACGTCAGTGTGGTCTAAGATATACTTATAGAGCACCTGAACAGGGCAGTGGCCGCGCACCTCGTGCATCTGTTACATGTACCAATGTAACATGTAAAATTATGTTTTAGTTTTCTTGATTATAGAACTTTTCTGTGTCTTCGTTATTTCAGCTGCATAACCGGTTACTCTGGGGCAAGGTGCCAAGTGTCCATCTGTAAGGACTACTGTTTCCAAGGAAATTGTAGTGTCAGCACCGAGGGCCAACCTAAATGCAGGTAAATCATAATATTACCCTGAACACACATGGAATTGGTTGTATTTGGGGCAAAGCCGTACCGTCCTTTTCTCGAAACAGTTCAGAGTTCTTGGCCATTTTCAACGTCCTATTACTTTGTTGTGTATAAATTAAACTAGAAACCTAAATCAAGTTACCAAACAAGCGGTAACGGTAGAACGATTTATAACTGATCAAAGTTTGTTTATTCTAACAGTTTGACAATGATTTGTTTTAAACTAAATTTTTGTGTTAAGACACACTGAACTTTATTTTAATCGAATAGCTACTCTTAGATAGGACAAGAAAAGATCTGGTTTGTGCTAACCCTCGGACTAAACATGGTTTTGCGAATCGGTTTTATATACTTCCGAGACCTTATTTATATAACCAGTTAAACAGAATACTACAAATTTATAGTTTAAGTTACAATAGGTGTAATTTACTAGTCCAGGATGTTTTGGCAAAACACAACGATGCAGACACGACAAAACTACTAGAAATTGTAAAATACAGTACCTATATAACTACTCTAATATAAATCACTATCTTTAACTTAAAAAAAAATGATATAAACCAGTGCTTGACTGCGATCCCACCTGATGGTAAGGAGTGATGCAATCGTTGATGGTGACTGACCGATCATCGAGACTAAGAATTACGTTTTAGTTTTCTTGGTTATAGAGTAGGTAACTCTTTTATGTCTTCGTTATTTCAGCTGTATGCCCGGTTACTCCGGGGAAAGGTGCGAAGAAAATGCGTGCCATAAGTACTGTTTAAACGGCGGTGTCTGCACCTTAAACGAAGAAGACGAGCCGGCCTGCCAGTGCACAGCAGGTTACGATGGTGGAAGATGCGAGCTTCCTGCCTATCAGGACAACAGGTAAAACTTGTTCTTCTCACTGTACACTAGTTTTATCGAGCCCCCTGCGCTGGACGCTGATCGTGCACTCGACAAAGGCGACGAGATTTGTCAAAGAAAAAGTAAAAATAATGTTACGTACGTAGGTAATCAAATGCCGATTTACTGACGAGAGAACTTTATTCACCACAAACAGTAACAAATTAGTCCAGTCAACAATAATCCGAATCGCAATTAACACTAGAGTACCGTTACACTATCGCTTTAGTCGTTAAGTAAAATCACTTCAAGTACTAGGGTAGTTCGCTCTTGATCGCAGTCGAAATCACAACTGACTCGCTTCCGGCCGGGGGCCCGTATTTATATGCGGAGCCAAGAAAATTCGGATCTATCCAAAATTCCAGAACAATTGAATCGCTTCTCGAAGTCATAAATCATTTTTATTTCTCGTAATAATAAGAGTCACGTTCATGCGAATTTCGACTCTATTGTTAACGTCGGAGAGTACAATTTCCCTTATCGGTTAGATATATGCCTACTACTACTTGTAGGTATGTTGTGGATGTTTCGAGATTTTTCCAAGTCTGTCTAAGAACAACTACTCTAGACCTTTCGAACAGCAATGCGTTTTAATTATTACGTGCCACTCGTTATTTTCTCGGAGATATGGCGTGTTCACGTTTAGTGGCGTAACAGTGCCCCCCTCTTAGTCATGCTCGTCCCGAGCATTATTAGATCCGTGATACGGCGCCAATCTATCCACATGAACAACCTTGGGTTTCCCTCTTAGCCCTTTCTTGATGCGGTAGGTCACGTCATTAATCCTTTTTAACACGGTGTAAGGTCCCTCCCATCGAGCTTGGAGTTTCGGCGACTTCCCTTTCCGTCGAAGCGGGTTGTGGAGCCAGACCAGTGTACCTTCCTCAAATCCCTTGGCATTGGCATTACGGTCGTATCTAGTTTTCATTTTTACGCTGGTGTTCATGCTACTCTCACGAACTCGTTTATGCACTTCGTCCAATTGATCTTGAAGGTCACTTACGTAATCTGTAACTGGCTTAGTCTTGTCAGGTGGCACGCCAGTTATGGCATCGACCGGGAGTCTCATCTCCCTGCCGAAATTCACTCTTGCTGGGGTATGTCCCGTGCTATCATGCACTGCCGATCAGTAAGACATCAGAAATAGTGGAATATACCGGTCCCAGTCCTTCTGATGGTCATCGACAACCTTAGCCAGATGATTCTCCACGGTTTGGTTAAACCTTTCCACCATTCCGTCCGACTGAGGGTGCGCAGGTGTTGTGCGTGTCTTAGAAATTCCTAGAAGAGTACACATTTCCTGGAACAGTGCAGATTCGAAGTTACGGCCTTGATCGGAATGGATTTCCAAAGGTGCGCCATACCGACATACTACTTCTTCGACCACCTTCTTCGCCACTGTCGTCGCTTCTTGATTGGGTATGGCGAAGACTTCGGGCCACTTTGTGAAATAGTCCTGGATCACCACTATGTACTTGTTTCCGTCATTTGTAACTGGAAAAAGTCCAACGACGTCGATAGCGATGCGTTCCCATGGGGCTCCCACATTGTACAGCTGAAGCCTGCCCCTGCTCCTAGTCTGTGGTCCTTTCACAGATGCGCACGCTGTACATTTTCAACACCATTGCTCTATGTCATCTCTACAATTGAGCCAGTAATACCGCTGTCTCACTTTCAGTAGAGTTTTCTTGATGCCCAGGTGTCCTCCAGAAGCACCATCGTGTATTTCCTGTAGCAGGGGGACTACTTCGCATCGTGGTACTATCACTTGTGTGGTCACCTCCTTGCCATCGTTCGATTCCCATTTCCTACAGAGCACATCATTTTCTAGGACTAAACTGTCCCACTGTGCCCAGTAGCTCTTAGTTACGGGACTGTGTGACGATACTTCACTCCACTGGGGCCTAGTTCCGCTACGCTTCCAGTCCAGTATAGGTCTAATATCGTCATCTTCTTCCTGGGACTTCTTGAAGTTGCCTTAATTAAATTAACGCGTTCTCGGGCTTCATTCTGCTGGCAGTGTCTGCAGTCCTCATTACATGGACGTTGCGACAGGGCGTCAGCATTGTTATGCCCTTTTCCACTACGATGTTCTGTCACAAAGTTAAATTCCTGCAGCTGCTCGAGCCATCTTGCAACTTGGCCCTCAGGGTTTTTAAATTGTAGAAGCCATTTCAATGCAGCGTGATCCGTCCTCAACGTAAATTGTCTTCCTATGAGGTACTTGTGAAAATGCTGCAAGGTTTTTACCACAGCCAGCAGTTCTCGTCGAGTCACGCAGTAGTTCCTTTCTGGCTTTGAAAGTGCCTTACTGAAGTAAGCGATTACGACCTGTCTGTCGCCCTGCACTTGTGACAACACTCCACCAATTCCCGTGTTGCTGGCATCGGTATCAACGACAAATCTTCCGTCTCTGCTCGGGTACCCCAGTATAGGCGCTTCACATAGCCGTTGCTTTAGCGCGTCGAATGCTGACTCACAGTCCTCGTTCCAGATAAAATCTCGTTTATCTTCAGTCAGCTGATGTAAAGGTTTTGCAATGTCCGAAAAATTCTTGACAAACCGCCTGTAGTATGTGCACAACCCTAGAAATGCACGTACTTCCGTTTTGTTCTTTGGAACCGGCCACTGTTGGACTGCCTTTATCTTCTCAGGGTCGGTTCTCACCCCGTCAGCGGAAATAACATGTCCTAGGTAGCTGACCTCCTTGAACAGGGCAGACTTCTTTGGGCTTAGTTTTAGGTTAGCCCCTCGTATCCTGGTGAACACTTTCTCCATATTCCTCAGGTTTTCCTTAAAAGTGCGACCCATTATAATGACGTCATCCAAATATACCAGACAGACGTCACCAAGAAGGCCCACCATGACTCTCTCCATAAGGCGTTCAAACGTCGCTGGAGCGTTGCATAACCCAAAAGGCATGACGTTAAATTGCCACAGGCCGCTGCCAATACCCGTACTGAACGCTGTCTTTTCTTTATCTTTCTCGCTGATTTCCACTTGCCAGTAGCCACTTTTCAAATCAATGGTCGAGAACCACTTCATGCCACTGAGCATATCCAGCGTATCGTCTATCCTTGGTAAGGGATAACTGTCCTTCTTCGTCACATTGTTCAACATTCTGTAGTCCACACAGAATCTTGTGCTGCCGTCCTTCTTCTTCACCAGAACGACGGGGAAGACCATGGGCTCGTAGAAGGCTCAATTATTCCATTATCAGCCATGTCTTTTACCATTTCTGCTACCTCATTTTCCTTAGCCCAGGGTATGCGACGCGGTCTCTGTTTAATTGGTCTAGCATCACCTGTATCTATCTCATGCTTGACGAGACCTGTTCTCCCGCAGTCTTTTCCCGTTGCAAAGATATCTCGAAACTGTAGCAGAAATTCCCTGGCTTGCTGTAGTTCCGAAGTCGATAAATTGCTCTTAGAATTATCCAGAAGTTGCTGGATGTGATCAGTTTCGACTTCGGTCGTGTCTTGCTTTGCTGGAGATTTATTGATTTGACGGAGATACTGAACTTCTTCACATCTCCCAACAACACTGTTTTTCTTCAGTTGGAACTCTTCTTTCCCAAGGTTCACAATCCTGACCTTGGATTTCCCTTTCATCATAACTAATGTCGTCGCGGTGATGAGCTCCGGGTATCCTCAACCAAAACACATCTTGTTTGCCTGATTCTTTTGGGAAACTTTACTTCGACTAAGGTTTCTGTTCTCGGAGCCAGTGTAGTATTCTTTAAACAATAGAGGTTGCATGAGGTAATTCCTCGCAGGAAGACTTCTTGATCTGGGAATTTCAATACTCCCCTGTCGATATCTAAAATACATCGGTTATTCCGCAAGAAGTCGAGACCCAGTATGCAATCGTCGGTAATATTCGCAATTAACACAGGATGGGTGTACACTTGATCACCGATTTTAAACTGGATTTCTGTATCACCGAGGACGGAGACTGACTGGCCGGTTGCTGTCTGAAGTCGGCAGGATGGAGACTCTTTTTGCCATGAGATGGTTCGTTTCAGCAACTCCGGTCTTACAATAGTTCGCGACGCCCCGGTGTCAATGGTAAAATTGCAGGCACGATGATTCAGTGTTCCTTCGATGATCAAACTATTTCCGTTGTGAACTTGATTGATGGTGATGGTTGGGGCTGTGGCCCTGGCGACATTAAGTTTTATCGGCTCTTCGTCGACTTGAGTTCCGGAGTCCACACTTTCCCTCTTTTTCTTAGGACAATCGGTGCGAATGTACCCTTTTTCTCTGCACCCGTAACACGTTGGAATATAGCGGGACTGTGCTCGGGAAAAAGCCACCACTTCTCGGTGACGTAGTCGCGCTGAAGGCGAGACCACCACTTCCCGAACTCTATGCGTACGAAAATAAAGTCGTACTGCTTCCACTTCCAAAGCGTGTGCCATCGCACTCTTTAAAGTTTGGTGGTGTCCGAGTCCCACCGTCGCTCTGACTTCGGTATCCCGTAGACCGTCGATGAATGCTTGCACCAGATTGACTTCCACCGCCTCTGGTGTCATTGACCTGTATGCACGCCGGACTAGCCGTTCAACCTCGACTCCCCACTGCTGGAGGCTCTCGTTCGACCTCTGCGTTCTCTCGCGTAACTGCGCGCGGAAAACGTGCTCGAGGTGTTTGTCTCCATAACGAGTGTCCAGTCCCTCCATGAGACGCTCCAATGTCCTGCCGTCCGCAGGGAGGTTCTCTAGGACCAGCAGAGCGTCCCCTCGTAGAGCCAAAGTTAATGCCGCGAAAGACTGTTCATCATCCCAGCGGTTCGTCTTAACCAATGTTTCGAATTGATATTTGAATGCCGTCCAGGAAGACGTGCCGTCAAAACGCGGCACATCAAATTTTGCGACTGATGCACAGTGGGTGTACGATGGTGAGCCAACAGCAACGGGTTCGCGTGCTTCGAGCTTGACGATTTTTTTGTTGATATCCAGCAGGCAATTTTCGTGGCCATCAATCCTTATTTCGAGGCTATCAGCTCGGGCAGTAACCTCCTTGACCTCTAAGGTGAGATTCTTTACTTTCTCACCTAAAGTGACGAGGCCGTGATCGATTTTTTCGAGGATCAGGTTCTGCTTAGCCTCTTGATCTTGGCGAGCTTCTTCCTGTTTAGCCGCGATTAGGTCCTGGAGCTTGCGCTGGTTGGCCTCCATACTAGCTTGCATGGCGGCAATGCGTATTAATTATTACGTGCCACTCGTTATTTTCTCGGAGATATGGCGTGTTCACGTTTAGTGGCGTAACAATAACATAATTCTAAAGTTTGCCGTATATAAAGTCCGTTCACTCGTACTGGGTGTTATAATAAAAGATAAAATTAGATGTAAGCATTAGATAAAATTGTGTGTTTAGTGAAATTGTTGGCTGACAACTAAACGGAACTAACTAGTGACACAATCGTTAGTTATTTAAATAATAATTTCATGTGGTCACGTTCCGAGTGTCTCGTTGGTGTAGTAGTCAGAAGCTCTACCTAAATATATGAGGTTATGGTCGATCAGTCCCCGGATCATGCATATTATTAATGAGTTTCTGTACGTGGAACTTGTCAGCAGCGGCCCGAACAATGGGCTGGTGCTTGCGTCGTCGACAGCGTGCAGTGTTCCACGCGCACCTCATCGCGCGTTTTAATAGCCGTTTTAATGTTCGTTGGCGACTAAGCTTGGCCATCGATTAACAAACACAAAAAATGTACTGGACTGTGAGAACACATAGAAGTGATGGTCACGAATCTACTGAAAGTGCAAACTTTAATGGAAAGAACAGAACAACATTATATTTTGTAGGAAACACCCTTTTTGTATTTTCATTGGCCGTGTCAAAAGACTTTATATACTAGCAGAACTATGAGGAACAGGGAATTTGGCAACAAACTAACCTCAGCGTCTAGCTCAAGCTGTGATATATGTCATCATATAGCAGCCAACTACATGATTAAAGGAACAAATTCAGGGGATAAACAGCTGCGATGCTCTCCAGGGTCTGATTCCGAATGACTCGAAGAGTGAGTCTCCAGCACCAGTCTGTCAGAACTACTGCATTCAAGGAGAGTGTAGTGTCAGTGCTGAGGGACAACCTACATGCAGGTAAAACGTGTTCATCGCACAGATATTTGGGGTCAGCTCACGATGCTTGAAGAAAGCGAAGCCGCGGGGTTTATTCAATGTCTCTTATGTGATATGTACATTTATATGTTTTTGTGTACTAACTCTAATAATTATAATTCGCGCAGCATCACTTCGCGTCTCGGTGTGAGCTGACCCTAACGTTTTTCACCGACGGCAAGTTAAGCGACGCCTACAATGTTACTTATCTAACGGTATCAGATCCTCAAGCATCCACGTCATCACCAGCTTCGAAATGTTATGTTAGAATTCCTGGAACAGTGACTCACGTTTAATACCCACAATACTTTCGCGGGCTTGCGGACGGCGAGCAATGGATAGCTCACCGTCTGACCGTCCAGTAGTCGACCAGATCGAGCCCAAGTCGTCGACGGCGCGTATTGTTTCACGCGCGCCTCAAGGAGATGTCAGTAAACCGTAGGGGCCAGCAGAGTCGACGCCGCTAGGGCCGCGGGAATTTTTGAAATAGTTACAGTGGTCCTAGTATGCAAAGGCAACTGACGGACACTGGTGGCCTTTAGTCGTCTGACACACCCTTTCGTTTTACTTTAAAGCAGAAGAAGCCAGTTGACGTTATCCAACCTCAAAAAAAAAAACTATGTCACCGAGGAGTTGAAACAGAACTTGTTAATGTAATATAAATGTATAACAATTTCATATTGAGAGCGCCATTGTTATTGTATTAACCTGTTTGAAATGTCCGTTGTTGCAGCTCTGACGCCGGTAACTCTGGGAAAGGGACAGTCAGCGCATGCTATCAGTTCTGTCTAAACCACGGCGCTTGTTCGCTGAACGAGGCGAGGGAGCCAGTCTGCCAGTGCACAGCAGACTACGAGGGTGAAAGATGCGAGCTGTCTGTCAATAAGGACACGTGTTGTCCTACAGTTACTAAAGTTACCGTTACTCTGAGCCAAGGAGTGCAGTCGACGTGTGCTTCAACCGTTGTATGAATATTATCATCATACAAGAATTTATAACATATTATAAGAATTCTCTACATTTTAAGTTTCATATTTCAATTTAGTTGGTACAAGTAAAGGTTATATTAAGTTTAATTTACAAGGCATGTTATTTTAATATTTTTAAATATTTTAACTATTTTTCATCTGCTGTACTTAGTCTAGTTATGAAAATAATAAATTAGTAACTAATAGTTTGTTGTATTTTAGTTTTACATTATCTCAGTTCAATACTCAAAAAGAGCTCCTCCTGTCGCCGACCTACTGCCTGCCTTCGTTTCTTTACAAATTTAAAAAAAAAAAAAAGAAAGAAAAAATGTTTATTTGGCACACAATGAATAAAACAAGTAAAAAAAAAACTTAAAATTAAAAAAATAAAAACAGCAACAATGTCTCTCACGGTAGTGCCAAGTAGGTTCAGTTCTGCATACTGCCAGACAATCGTAGCAGTTGCCTGGTTTTCAACTGAACTTTGAGTGTAGGGTAATTCGTGTGTACATCTTTAGTTGAGAGTCCACAATAGATAAGTAGATCGTTAGCTCTCAGGGCACTTAGCCTTATCCCAAATACCTATTATTACGCGATTACGGCAAACGATTACGGGTCGCTCGTCCAAGGGGATGGTGAGGTGGACCGGGACGTTACACGTCGGATCAATGCAGGATGGATGAAATGGCGACAGGTCACGGGAACCACTTGTGACCCACGGATGCCCCTCAAGTTGAAGGGCAAAATCTACAAGTCCGTGATAAGGCCTGTCATACTGTATGGATCAGAATGTTGAGCTGTGAAAAAGACGGATGAAAAAAGATTTTACGTAGCGGAGATGAGAATGTTAAGATGGATGTGTGGTGTAACCAGAATGGATAAAGTGAGAAATGAGTATATTAGGGGAAGTTTGAAGTTTAGTTAGTTTGCCAGTGACTGAAAAGTTGAAAGGAAATCGTTTGGTATGTTTATGTGAAAAGGAGGGACGAAACACATGTTGATAAAAAAATTATGAATCTACATATCAGGCCAAAGAAAAGATGGATGGATTGTGTGAGAAGCGATATGAAAGAAAAGGGGGTTAGTGATAGCGTGACGAGTGACAGAACAGAGTGCAAGAAAAAAACGTTTTGCGCCGACCACAAATAAAACGGGACTAGGGCAGGAAGATGAAGATGATGACGCGATTACGACAAAGGCAAAGGAAGGTTATGATTTTGAGAGACTGTGTACAAATGTATGTATGTCAGTATGTTCATCTGTTCCCTCCTAGTTCCTAATCTACTTATTGGAACGACATATTACGTATCGTTAGGACCGTCATAATCGTCCGCTGAACATAGGCTACGTGACGTGTCACAAAACTCAATATGGCGCCCTCTAGCGGACGAAAAGTAATATGTTAAAAAATAAAAATGGAGATAAATCCGCCGTGTTTGGTATCATTTGAAAGGGCTTCACTATATATACACTTCCAAAATATTGCTCAAAGTTAAAGTCACACCCTCTAGCGGACAAAAAGATAGGTGTTAAAATGAATACACCAACATGTTAATATAAACTATATACACCACGTTTAATATCATTTGAAAGAGCTTCACTGGTACCTATCGAAAAATATCATCAAAATTCAATGTGGCGCCCTCTAGTGGTCAAAAAGTTTTGTGTTAAAATAATAATCTAAATACGTTGTGTTTAGTATCAAGATCAATATCACAGCGATTTAACACCAAAATTGTTTACATAAAAAAATGTAAAACCCGATTACAACAAAAAAAAAAAATGACGCTGACGCGACAGTACAATACGAAAAACCGTAGTCACACGTCATTAAAGTATTTCGGTTGGTACCTATAACGTGTGACTGCGGCTTTTCTTTTTGTTCTGTTCTTATTTTTCCAGTCACCTTGTTAATTCAGTATCCTGAAAATCTTGTTTTATACTTTTTCAGCATGGTTTTTTTTGGTCACAGTCGGGTTTTATTATTTTTATTTTTTTTTTGTCATTGCAAACTCACTTTCCTAGAAAAATATTTTCATGCTTCGAAAACATGTAATTCTAAACTTATTTAATACTAGCTTTTGCCCGCGACTTCGTTCGCATGGAATAGTGACTTCCGCAAATTTCAGTACTGAATTGATGCCGACTCTTGACCAATAGATGGCGCTGTATGTCCGGAATAAATTTTATTTTTTATTTTATTTTTTTTGCAATAAAAACTATCCTATGTCCTTTCTCAAGTTCCAAACTATGTCTGTACCAAATTTCACACAAATCGGTTCAGTAGTTTAGGCGTGAAGCAAAGACAGACAGACAGACAGACAGAGTTACTTTCGCATTTATAATATTAGTTTGGATTTAATGAACGCACCATCACATACCTTATTTGTGTATTTTTACGCTTTTAATCTTTCCTTACACCACTTTCCAGTTATTCTAGTTTTATAAATGCCGTGGAACTCTGTAACTGGTTTTAGTGATGATTGTCATCATTTCGCTATCACTGTGCAGCCTGTGTAGACCTCACTTTTACATGCTAGTAACTTTCACGCAACTGCATTGGGCTGCTCATTGATAGTGGGGTGGATCTTCTTAACTCATGTAACTTAAAAATAAACTGTTAAGTTTCCTTAATAAATAAATTCATCAGCCTATTACGTCTTCTACGAGGCTTAAATCTATCTGCCAATCCGAGCTGCGACCTGTAAGCCAGGTATGCTCAAGTGGTTCACAGTTCTCGTCCTGAGGGAAAAATGCGCGTGAGCAGATCATCAAGTCATGAGCACAGTGAATGCTCGTCACACGGTCAAGTGCTCGTGCGTCTACCTCCCTCTTTAGTTATTCTGTTTTCTTCGGGCATCTGTCTATAATTCTCTACTAATGTTTTTTGCTTTTGTGTTAGATTAAGTGAGGCTTTTAAACAAATACATTTTCATCGTGATATTACAGTACATGCATTTTTATTAATTACACTATCATTATTGACCATTTACAAACAGAGTATTTTCGTTTCAATTGAATTGTTAACCAAAAAGAGCGTGGGGTTTGTTTCCCAGGTTGGGTAAAATTTACTTTTGGATTATTCCATAAGAAAGCTAGGCAGCTACTGCTGTGGCACCGCCGTGCCTCGGAAAGCACGTACAGCCGTTGTTCCTGTGCCTGACCTCTTCTTGGTCGTGTCAGTTTACTGTCCCATCGTTCTATGAAAGTAAAGAAACAGAGTGCTCCTGTGTTTGCGCACACACTTGTGCACTACACAAGTGTCTTTATAATTGATTACAATCTAAAATCATTCCAAAGTCTAATGAACAATTTAACTGCAACTTATTTTTATTTTTACTTATACGTATATAAGTTTCATTCTCTTTAGTGTATGCTCAGGGGGTCTGAGTTGTCTTGCAGCTGCATTGCCTCAACAGTCGTGAGCTTAAACATAAATGATGATGGCGACGAGGCCTATTTTAAGACCATGACGGAGGTCGTCATTTCTTTTGTACCAGAGTGTATAGGAGTATAAATAAATAAATAATATTAGTATTTACGTAATGATGGTGGTGATGGTGATTATTATTATTATTAATCGGAAGTAGTCTGGTCACAATTGCAGACCACGTCAGGAAAACTGCCATCCTATTTATTTCGAAAAGATTTGACAGAAAGAATAAAGAATCATTTTTAGTGTGTGCGATACCGGAATATAGTTTGTTCAGAATCAGTAACTAAATGGATTATTCAATTCCAATAGTTTTAAAATATTTAAAGAGGTCACAAGTTGGACACCAGCGATACTAAGTACAACACAGGTCACGGCAGGTCATAGCGGGTACTAGCCGGCAAATAGCTGGGTGCAAGTGCAAAACGACCCCTAAGTCGCCTAGATGGCTCCGTGACTACTTATTTTTGCTTACATAACAAGCCTATAACTTTGTGATTTTTCATGACACAGTTATGAAATTTTGCACATAATATTCTTTACATAAAAACCTAGACACGTGTTTTGCATATAATAATGTTGTATAGATTAAAAGTAGTATATTTGAGACTCAAAATTAAACATGATTCATGAAGCACTTGATTCAGAAATCATAATGCCATCAAAACATAACTTGTAGAAAAACCAAGGCACGCAACTCAGTCCTAACGTAAAAAGTTGTGAGATCAATGTAATACCAAGTCGGCTATTTATTCAGTCCGTACTGATGACCTAGATTGACTTGGTAATTGCATGTATATCACAAGTAATACGTATTATACACCCCTACTTTTTAATTAGTACAAAAAATATGGGGCTCTATCTGTACTTGTCACTGATCATATTTTTGTAGTCAAAAGTAGAAAACACTGAAATCCTAAAATTGACCACGAAAAGATAATTTCATCATAGAATCAATCAAACATAACAATTGCTAGTAGAAAATACTGCGGGCATTGTTTTTCCTTAATAATTGTCACTTATTCATTCATTTATCAATAGCCTGCACAATATTTCCATAAATTGAGTGACATTTTGGAACATAAACCAACGCTAATAACTTTGCTGTTTATGAATATTATTTATCGAGATTTTACTTATAAAATAACAAGGGGTTTTCTAATAAGCCCTTTAAGTAGTTGTACTAATTAAAAAATAGTGGTGTGTAAATTGGATTGTTTAGTCCGATTGCCAAGTCAATCTAGGTCGTTGGTCGTGCGATGGAAGACCAGGTGCCTAAGTAAGTGTCTATTTTTATAAATTCGTCATTCCAACACGATCCCATTGTCATTGTGCTAAAAGTTTTTTTTTTATTATTATTGATAGGCTCGCGTTTGACCACTATCTCACCTGATGGTAAGTGATGATGTAGCCGACGATGGAGCACGCTTGCCTAAAAGTAACCTATTCACTCTTGACTTAAAGACCCCTAGGTTGTAATCTGCTAATTCATAATGATCGATCATTGATCGGTCAATGGTCTTGTAATAGAATTGTGGTAGAATGACAATATCGAACTTATTAAAAGCACTAATTGCGTAATGACGTCGTAATGGTAGGTCACTGATCAAAGGAACTGTCATTTTTTTTGCAGATTACCGCATACGTCAGATATTCATTTGTCATTATGGATGAGATTACCATTCTATGCCATTTCATTCAAAGTGGTTGACCATCGGAAAGTCATAATGACGCCATTATATTAGTACCTAGATTACCAAAACTTGTCAAAATCAACAATTATGAAATCAGTGATAGACCATTCCGACACTATTGTAATAGTAGACTTGAGGCCCAGGACGCATAGACCAGGCGATGGAAGTAGTTCAGTGTGTAAAATATGAAGACCGTATTCTGTGAATAGTTTTAGACTCAGAAAATCATGCAGATTATATATTCTGTATGTCGCCAGGTTTATTGGTCTATTTTTTTTACACCCGACTATACACGTGCGCTGCGCAGGCGCACCGCCGACCAATCACACACCGCCGCCGCCGCCGACCGATCACACGCCGCCACCACTGCCGACCAATCACATGCCGCCGCCACCGCCATCTTTATTCGGCACGGGTCACGTAACTAGACGTGTTACAATCTAGTCGAATTTGTGATTCCAGTCGATGTGAAAGTCGTATGATTGAGGCTTACCTGAGGGACAGGTTCATTACTTACCTCGGTCACCAGGGAGAGTGGACATGGCAAGAGATTTCGTGCGGTGTTCGGTCCGCAGTTCCGCAGGGATCGGTGCTAGGACTGTCCTTGTGGAACATCGGGTACGACAGCGTGGTCTCTTGCGCAGACAACATGCTACCCTGGCGCAGGGAGAGTCGTATCAGGCGGTGAGACTTGTCCTCGACAGCCGGTGAAATTTCGAGAAGCACTTCCAACGTGTCGCTCCCAAACTGGATGGTACGAGATGGGGCTGCCCTCAAGCGGCTCCTGCCCAACCTAGATGGTCCAAACACCTCCATCCGTCCTCTTCGCGGGTATCGTTCGGTCCATGGCCCTTTACAGAACACCGGTATGAGCGCCGTCGCTGTGAACGACTGTGTGTGACTGGCGGCAAAGCTGAACGCATGCCAGAGAGTCTTGGCCATGTGGAGGTATGGCAGGCGGTCGCCTCATTCTGCGAAGTAACAATGCTAGCGAAAGAGGCGGCCAGACACGCGAGTGTACGACCCTCACGCCCCATTCACTGGCCTCCAGACCTCTGATTTCCAGCCACCGTAGGCGCAGGCTTGCGGACGGCGAGCAATCGGTAGTATGCCGTCCAGTCGTCTGGTAATCGTCGACTACGCGTGGTATTCCTCGCGCGCCTCAAGAAGATGTCAGACAAATTAAGCAGGTTTCAGTCAATGAAAGTCTGACACACTCCCGCTCCGTTCAAGGGCGGGTGATGTCACTAGATGATTTCTCACATAAAAAAACATGGCATATTAATTGCATGCATTATTTTTCTTTTTTTTTCCACAAATATTACACAACGCTGCTTAGCCCCAAGTTAAGCAGAGCTTGTGTTATAAGTACTAGACAACTGATAAACAGACTGATATATTTCTAAATACATACCTACTTAATATAGATAATGTAAATCACAGCCAGACACAGAACAAATGATCATGCTCATCACACAAACATTTGTCCTGCGTGGGATTCGAACCCACGACCTCTCGCATAGTAGTCAGGGTCACTAACCACTAGACCAACAGGCCAGTCAAAAGTCATTGAATGGCATTTCATTCTTATGCCTAAATGCCCCATCACTTAAAGAAGCGCACTACATGCACTATTTAGACGCCCTAACTGCTAATTAAACAACAGAAAAAAAAGAATAACAAACAAAACAGAATGAAAACGACAGAAAATAGAAATATTTCAAAAAAAATATTTTCGGCCTTAAACTAATTACACTATTTAAATACACCAAGTAGGTACACAGAAAGCAAAATTTTTAAATTAATAATTTAAGTTTACTATAAAAAAACAGACAAATTTCGAGCAGGACTTTAGGCGTACGTACGTTCCTATTTAATAAACATAATAGGTACACAGTCACACATTCATCTCACAAAACTTCACACATTCTGATAGTATAGTATCGTCTTCTATTGTTCCGTAAACATATGAAAATCTGTGTGCTTGTCTAGGAGAGCATTAAGCGCAGACAGTGTCCGAGGTATGCGTGATGTGGAGTGCGCGACATTGCCGCACGTAGAAACTACCAGGAGCCGGTGTTTCCTGCCACGGCTGCAGTGTCGTTACATTACTATTACATTCCTTGCTTGCTTTATCTTCGGTAAAATTTTTGTAAAGCAACAGACATACAACGCAAAAGCAAGAAAGAGTAAACAAAACATTGCATTGAATAGATAAATCATCTAGTTACCAAAACTAAAAACCATTTATATCAATAGAATTATTCTTTAGTAATAGTTATCGATCTGAGAAAAGCGTTCGATACCGTGACTCGTGAGCCATTGAAACCGGCTTCAGAAGCTAGATAACATAGGTGTTTCAAGTACAACACGTAAAATGTTCAAGTCTTATTTGAAGAACAGGCGTCAAGTTGTTAAAATCAGAAATCCACACACTAGCTCGGTCCAAAGTATTTCATAACGCTGTCCTCAAGGTTCAATTATCAATACGTTACTTTTCCTAATTTGTATAAATAATATTAATAAAATACAGTTATTATGAATATCTATATGCAGACGATGCCAATTGATTTATTAAACAAGTGATTAAAGTTCAACCGTCTCACAATAAATACGTACCTACGTCAAAACCTCATTCGTGATTTTTACCATTAAAAACAAACGTATGAGTACCGGACTTGGACTTGTAAAATAAATAGGGAATAATAATAAAACGATCAACAATCGAAAAATAAATAGTAAATGAGAAACTATTTTGGAAATTACACATCGACCATCTCAGAAGTAAATTAACATGTCATTGGGAGAATAACAGAAAGTAGCACATTGTATTCCAAATTTTAATAAAGAGCGCACTTTGATTTATTTTGCATCAAATTAATATTCTATCACAATGAGATATTGGGTTCCGCAGCAGTAACTAATTTAAATTCATTTCAGAGTTCAAAATAAAATAATGAAAACTTACAGCATAGTCGGCCTTATAATTCACATTATTGGGATTCAGGCCTCCTCTCTAGGAGAGGGAACGGGCCACCTGGGTCCAGTGCGGCTTGGTGGATGTCACATGTCTTCGATTTTTTAGTTCTAGGTCATGCCGGTTTCCTCACGATGTTTTCTTTCACCGTTTTCTGAGCAGTGGTGATGAAATAAATTACACAAAGTAATGAGCTTGGCTGGGTTTGAACCAGCGACCTACTACTCGCAAGTCAGGGCCGTTATCACTCGGTCACCACAGTTCAATTAAAACTCACTTCCATTATAATTTTATTCCAACAAAAAGCATATCCGAAAAAACTAAAGTATTCAATATTAAACAACTTTACATATACTATACCTGCATTCTTATTAATAATACAATGTTACCCTAGGGGTGAAAGCAACTTATTTCGTCTCGAGAAGGAGTTGGCAAGAAGTCGCCAATTCGAGGGACTAAATCAGTTACCTACTTTCACCCCGAGGTAACACTGTGTTTTTTATTACAAATACAAGGTTAGTAAAAAAGAAAAAATCTTTTAATAACGTGTGACTACGGCTCAAATTCGTCGAGTGCTGTGGAAGACGCTACCTCGATAGCTCCTGATCTCTGCAATAACATCGAATGCCATTGATATTGGAATGTTTTTCCTGATCACCAGGATCATCCAAGAAAAATACGTTTTTACCAGAACCCAAAGCTTTGGAGGTTGCTATTAAATATATCCCCTTGCTTGGTGATAATCATAGAGACATGGACATTTCAACCCCACGTGTAGCTACACGCTTTACGCTGGGCACGCTGAAACCCAGCGTTTTAAAGCGTTCAACGTGGCAACGATGTATCAAAAGGTAGAAGATGGTTCCTGATGGAATACAAATCATCCTATAATAATAATCCTTTAAACGTCTGTGCAGTGTTGGCCTGGAATCAGGCGACCTTTAGAAGCTTCGGGTAGGTGGTCGATCCATATAAAATACTTTGAAGGTACGTTCAACTGCATGCAGTTAGATTGGAAACAGACTCAACGTAATTGTGTAGTTGATGGCGGGCAGTTGTTTTTCTTTTTTTAATGTTACAATTATGATTAGAAGGCAAGTAAACACGTAGTTATTGTTCATAGAATCATCTACCTAACACCTATTTCAGATACTTAAATTAGTTGTTTTAGATTTTCCTGTTTGGCAACATAGCGTTCTAATCATAAGAGCAGGAGGATAATGTAGCTAAAAACATGTTATTTTTGTGTATCGGTTTTTGTATTGTTATCAGTATAGTGTTGCGTGATTCTCATTAAAACTTTAGTTTCGAAAAACAAGTTTTAATTAATTTAAGTAGGTATTGTAGCGCAGCTCAGCTCATCGATAGGCACGTACTGGGATACTCTGGGAATGAAACTCTTTGTAGCGCGCACTCTTATATTTTTGTAACTTATTTCACAATTCACGAATACATGTTATCTTTATAAAAATCTCTTCAGCACTGAAAAAAACAACCGACACACTTTTTTTCTACTAACTTTCAAAACTATTCTGGAACAGCATAATCCTTCGAATTATCTTTTACAAGCCAGTTCGTTGGTTATATAAAAAAAGCAACTCATGCGATCTCCTTTCGATATCACAGTATCTACCTTCTAACTCTGATGTCTGTGATTAACAAGGACCTAAAGAATGCCCAAGTGAACGACTCGATGACCTAGGTCCAAAATGTCTGACGAAAAATGGCGAGGAGTTCCAACCCCAAATTAAAATGGGATAAGTCTACGCAAAGAGAGAAAGTTAAACCTAGGTAAAATTAATCTCATTGTCTAATAAATTAATTTTGTAAATAGTTTTTTAAAAACTGTATTTACACGTCGATTTTTTCGTCAATTTAATCTAGATAAGGCCGGTGTTTCCTAGTTTACTACCCTGAGAGGAAACCCCGAAACAAACTCAGGGGTCAAAGGCTCTTCTACGTCCTTACAGTCTGTTAACACAGTGTTCGTTATATTTTTCCATAATAAGATCGCTCGTTGAAAGATTTTTTTCTAAAGGCTCCTTGTTCGATTGGTTGGCGCTGATCAGTTATCTTCGACAGCCGCCGCTCGAAACAGTTAGCGAAGATTTCGTAAAAGTTGGTTTGCAAACTCATAGGTCCATCGTTGCTATAATTTTTCAATTTCAGATCTCTTTTTATAGAGTAAAAATATATCTGACTTACCCCACTCTTTCATTATTTGTAGCTCTTCTAAAATTTCATTTTTGTTACTGGTATCGTGGTGAGCAAGACTCATGCGACTTTTAATGTTATCTGGTCCGCTACTATTATCTACTTTCAACTCTTCTAGTTCTTTCAGAATTTCTTCTTCAATAAAACAATCTATTCTTTCAATATTCACTTGTGCTAAAGTGTTTAACATCGGTAACAATTGTTTGTAAAACTCTGTAGCAGTTTGTATTATTTCTAGTCTAGAGTATATGATTTATTGTTTCTAGTTATACACGGGGATTTTTTTTAACTCCTTTATGCGATAAGTACATATTTTTCAAAAATACTGTAACTTGCGTTTTCCATTTCTATTTGTATAGTGTTTTTAATTTTTCTTTTTCTTCTCTGTTCAAGTAATGTTTCTCGCTTAGTTCGGTTCTTCTCTTGATTATTGTTTTTATTTATCGGGAAATAAAATGGCAGTACGATTCAATTCAATTCAATTCAATTTATTTCCACAAATTAACAACAACCTTAATCATGTTTACATAACTATTGCTTACTTATTTCTTAAAATACATATACCTTAAATAAAAATCGGTTGCTTACGTTTTAAAGCTTTGGTTGTTGCGAAACCGATTCACCCTGACCCCCGTACTAGTTTGAACTGTATTACGGTGGGACAGTATTCCTCGCTCGCAGTACACTACTTTAGTTACACACACAGCCTGAATTAGACAAAAATAACATTATACAATACAAATGCACTTGACTTATGCTTGTAAAACTGTGGGTCATTGTATAAAACATTTGAATCTTGAGGTACTTGATTTTCACTTTGAAGGTAGTAACGTAAACTCACATAGTATAAGCAAAGTTTTCAAATGATCAATTCGTTATCATAATTATGAAATTGTTTGTATGTTTTTATTTAATGAGTGTATGCATTTTTATTTTTTATTTTTATGATATAAAATTATAGATATGAATTATAAACAAATTTCAGACCAAATTTTATCCGTGCCATTATTAAATTTCCCTTATGCCATTGTGTGTTGTATATATGTATAATGTGTTTGTATTTATGTAGTGTTTGTGTACCTACATGTATTATATAATCATTATATTATCTCAAAATTATTACGTATTTACATTAAATTATTTTTGAATTATTATTTTTTTATATACTAATTTATTAACATTATATTATATCATATTATATTATATTATACTATATTATATTACACTATACTATATTATATCAGACCATATTATAATATATTGCCTATATCAAATACATTATCTATTTATTATCATGATCTAAAATATATAACTATTTTTTTTTTTTTTATCTCAGAATATTTTCCACCTCGTAGTAATCTAATTCACTAAGAAACACACCAATAATCCTTTTGCATTCGCGACAGCTAAGATCTCTTAATTTAAGTTTTCTACTAATTTTATTATACATACTGGGCCCAAGATAATTTTTAAAGGTTTGAGCGAATCTAGTCCTGCATTTGAAAACGTTGTAAACTATATCCATCCTTCGCCTAGACCCGAAGTCAGATTTAATTTTGTGCTGTGAGACAATTAACAGCTGGATGTAAAGTTTGCGTACAGAAAGTACCTTATTTTCTTTATATAAGAGATCCGTAGGATATCTGTAATCTTTAAAAGACATAACTTTAAGTAGTGCACGTTAGGCCCTTTCAACTATCAACATCGTAGTTTTTGATGTACCACCCCACACAGTTAAGCAGTAACTTATAATAGACTGACAAAGTGAATAATATAAAGTAATTCGCAATTGCACTGAACAAACATTTCTGAGCATTTTAAAGATGTATATTAATTTTCGAACTCTGGCGCTCATTGTAAGAGCAGATTGTAAGAGCAACCTTGACTGTGCAGCATACTATTGATCATCCTTTTCTGTAGGGCAAATATGGTTCAATTGTTGGTCTAGACTTTTCAAAAATTAATGTCTTTTTTTGTCTTGAGTTGATGTTCAACTTTAATAAAATTTAATCAGTTTCGTTTTATTCCCTCTATTTTAAGTGAGTGAGCTACATTTATTTATTTATTTTACAATTTATGTACACACAAATATACTGAGGAGGATAACATTATTAGAAAACTTTGTACAAAGGCACTGCTTATTCCAAATAGAAATTTCACAAACATTTCATTTTGTTTTTTCTACATTTGAATCGTTAGAAAGAACTTCTCTATTAGTAAGCTTGTATTTCAAATTAAATAGAATGTAGTTTATTTGACTTTTCCTCTTTTAGGTGTGAGCCAATTCCATAGCTTGCCATGTTTCTTTTTAAACAAACTGTTTATAATTGTAAGATTTTTTTCCAGATACAGTCATGTGAACCTCTCTCCTCTTTTATCTCTTGTTGCAAAACATGTGTCCCCACTTCCCTTACTACCTGTTTATTCAGTTTACGTTGGCCGACACGAGCGTCGAAGTTGCCCAACAAAATAAGGTATTTTCGGCATTGGTTGTCTACGATGTCTTGCAGCTCTTTGTAAAATATTTCTTTATCATGAAGCGGTGCATCAGGTGAACTCGGGTTAGTGACAAGGTAGACTCTTCAAGTTTTAAATTCAAACACATTTTCGTTTAGTTACGCGGATGAAACTTACAATATTATTTTCAAATTGTTTTTTTTTTTTTCTTTTATCTAAAATCAAACTCTTATTGTTCTTTTAATTCTCGGTAATAACAAAATATGATTTCCTTATTTTAAACAGCCCAAATATGCTTGATGTTGCAAATAGCGTAATTGAAGTCTAGGAGTATTTTTTTTGTAGAGAGAGGTCTGAGTGTAGAGCAGATTACTAAATTAGCTGATTTACTTCGGAAGATTTTACAAACATAAAACAAACTTTACCTCTCTATTATATTAGTGTAGACAGTATGGATGTAGATGAGCTGGATGGTGGCGTGTGCATGTGGTTATTCGTAAGATATAACGTGATGCTGCTTGTCTTGTTTTTCTTAGGGATTTGTTTTTCAGAGAAAGTTGACGCTACGTTGTTCGAGGTCTCTGCATTTTCAAGGGACTTTAATAAAAACTATTCCGAATAACAGAGCAGTGGAATGGCCCCGGCTTACGAGTTGTAGATCGCGGATTCGAACCCAGCCAGGCGCGTTACTTTATGTAATTTTTTTATCACCACTGCTCTCGAAACGGTGAAGAAAAGGAGAAAATCGAAGACATGTGTCATTCACCAACCCGCACTGGGCCCGCATGTTGAATTATGGCCAACTCTCTCTCCCAGAGAGGAGGCCTGAGTCCCAACAGTGAGAACATTAAAAGGCTGATTATGTATGTTTGTACAATTGACATGTATCCGAGGGTAGATCATGTGAAGAGTCCAAAATGAATGTGTCCTAATGTTGTAACTACACCTTTAATAAATAATTTCAGGAAATTACGTATGAAATGAATTTTTAAATATATTCAAGAAGGAAAAAGATAAAGCAATAGTTGAATCGGTAGAAAGGGTATTGCATGAAAGTGTTCCCGCCCACCAACAGACTTGAGACAGGTGTCATTTGAAGCGTCTAGTTAAATAGAGTTTCTTTGATTAAAGCGACATATCTCAAAAGTATGGGATTTAGGTTTTATTACACATTATATTTTAACCTAACCTAACCTAACTCAAGTATTTTAGACCTTTATTATACTTATAATATATCATACATTTTTTAATGCGGCTTGGCGGGCCCTACAAAATTCTATAAGAATATTTGACAAAGGGCATCACGTAAAACTGTCTCCAAAAATGACACAACCACAAAAGCAACAACAACAGAAAGCATTTGAAGTGTCTAGTTGAATAAAATTTTTTTTATGGCGATATACCTCACAAACACACACACTGGGGTTCAGGTTTAATCTAACCTAACCTAATCTAACCTGACCTAACCTAAGTTTTGCGCATAGTAAAGATGGAATGCATGTCAGTTTGTTTATCCCTATCCACAAAAGACAAAACAACTGATAAAAAAAAACTTCTTGATAATAATACGTTTATTTTTCCATACAAAGACTTTTACTACTAGTCATCTATTACAATATGATCAAGCATTTGTGCTGGTGCATTAAAATCAATGTGTTTTAGTAACCCCATGTACCATACAATGGATATATACAACTTAGGTTAGGTCAGGTTAGGATAGGTAAGGTTAACATAAAAATTGTTTATAAAACCTAAAACCCATGCTTTTGAGATGTGTCGCTATAATAAAAATACTCTATGTAACTAGACGCTTTGGATGACACCTGTCTCAAGTCTGTTGGAGAGTCAGGACGGTGTCCATACAAAATCCGGCATCCTCATGTATTTACGAAATCTGAATTGTGCGAATTGGTTATAAAGAGAAAAAAAGCCAGTGATTTTTTGATATATCGCACGCACACCCCACATCACTCGTCTCGTATTCTTAGTTTTTAACCAACTTCCAAAAACAGGAGGAGGTTCTCAATTCGGTTATACTTTTACTATTTTTTTCCCGTTGTTATCAAATTCCAGTTCTGCTGATGACGGCCATGCGGAATCGAGGGAACTCCTTTTTTTTTTCGATGTGAAAAATCATCTTATGACAACCCCCGCTCTTGGGCGGAGCGGGAGATAGTGTCAGACTCTCACTGACTAAAAAACCCATCCCGTTCCTTCAAGCCTTCATACCGGGGCTCGAGCGTCCTTTCGGATAACCCTGGCCCCAGTAGGCTTTTACCCGGCTGGGGCCCTGCTGTTGCTGACAACTCCTTGAGGCGCGCGGGAACAGCGCGCGCCGTCGACGACTTGGGCTTGGTCCGGACTGTTACCGGACGGCCGGACAGCGAGCTACCCATTGCTCACTGTCCGCAAGCCCGCGCCTACGGTGGCTGGAAATCGGTATCGGAATCCCGGCGGCGGCGGCGAGAGCGCCATCGAGGGAACTCCTCAAATATTATAGGCAACTATATAGTTATTTTGGTATTTTCATTGAAGACTATGCATTTACAGTCAAAAAGTGACACTTGATGAAGTGGAACTGGTGAAGAAGACCAGAAATGGCCAACAGAACTTCATACTCAATCAGCTATCACAATGAACATAGCTTATGACAAAACCAATATATGAATAGTTCTGAATAATGTTGAAAATGGTATCATCGAAGTGATCTGATGATGATAATGGAGTCAGAAGATAGGCACCGAAACTCCATAATTAATCAATGTATCCTAGCCGTGTTTGGGCTTATTAGAATTGTCATGAGATGCACTTGGGCTATAAAGTACTATCTATTCTATCTATATATTATAACACACATAATATGAATACGAGCAATCCATAACTTCGATATTATCGCAGTTTCCTTGTGCGACACGTTTATTTTTGCGGCCCAGTTTATTTTAGGCACAATATTATTAACATCATTGCTAATTGGCAAGTCCTCGTCGTTCGTTTTCCTTTTCTAATCAACGGGTTAGTCCACAATAAATATTGAAAATAATATAACTTTTGCTATATTTTTCACTAATTAATGATTCTCTTATATTTAAATTAATTAACAAATGACCATTTTAAGGGTTCTGAAGTCAAATGACAACAAAACGAAACCCATAAGGATTCATTATGTCTCTTTGTCTGTCCGTTCGTATGTCACAGCCGCTTTTTTCCGAAACTATAAGAACTGTGCTGTTGAAACTCGGTGAGTAGATGTATTCTGTGAACCGCATTAAGATTATCACATAAAAATAGAAAAATACATTTTTTTTGCAATCATACTCAAAACCCATGCGTGTGGGTGTGTGGGGTCTTCAGAAATGATATTGAGGTTTCTAGTTATTTTTTTTTAGATGGTAATTTGTGTGTGTCCCAGTAATTTATAAAATAAAAGAATGATAAAACTAAAAAAAAAAAAATATGTAATTGCATTACTATGCAAAACTCCACCGAAAAGTAAGTAGTTCTATTTTAATACGCTAGTCCCCCAATGATTTCGTCCCTTCAGTGCGTGCCTGAAGGTTAGCTGCGTGGAACCTCACTTCACTTCTTTTTCCTTTCCTCCCGTTCACTCGTATGAAAATGAAAAAGACTTTTAGGCAAGCGTGCTTCATCGTCGACCACATCATCGTTTACCATCAGGTGAGATGGTGGTCAAACGCAAGCTTATCATTAAAAAAAACACGATAAATCTAAAAAAAAATAACACTAATTATAATAAAACATAGATCAAAGTTACAATGAACTACAAAAACTTTTATATTATGTTATTTGCTGCACTTGGCAGCTTTTTTCCTCTTGTAATCATGATTAAACCATACGGGTCCCCATTACCAGAAGAGTTCTAACAAACAGGTAAATGCTAGCCACCTATATATATAGCTACGTTTAACACAACTCCATCACTCTTCTTTCGTATCCATCGAGCGTTACATGTAATAGTACCACAAGATGTATGGCACGTGTGTGTTAGCGTTGTTAGTGTTACTCGTGAGTTCGGCGCGTTCTTTCTCCTGGGGTAAGTGCCAGAGTCGTGAACGATACCTAGTATTACAATTTTTGTTTAATTGTCGACCACATTACAACTTTATTAAGATCGTTCACTGCAAATTACGTGTTATTTTGCTCAAAAACCATGATTTTAAAACCCGTTTATATCCATGAATGATTTATTGTATACTAGCTGCCCGCCCGCGACTTCGTCCGCGTGTACTTCGGTTATCGCACACTAAACGTGTTTTCCCGTAGGTTTAAGATGTTTTTCTGGGATAAAAAGTAGCCTATGTTCTTTTTTATGTTAAAGGCTATACGCATGCCAAATTTCATCCAAATGCATTCAGCTATTTTGCGTGATTAAGTAACAAACACCCAAACATCCACACTTTCACATTTATAATATTAGTTAGGATAAACATGAATGTGATTTACCAATAACGTTAGGAAATATTCTTGTCTAATTAAAAGTTAGATAGGATTTTATTTCAATTAAGAGCACGCTTTTATACTATGTTCACATAATTATGTAATTTCTTTTCAATTACGAAACTTGTTAACTTCTAAAGTCCTAATAGAATTAACCTTTCAATCGTGAAAATTACAGACACAATAGAAAGACAAGGTGCGCGAACGCCGGCGTTCGCTTAAGGTTTAATGAATTAATAACCAAAAAATACAAACCAGTGGCTGGAATACTCAATAAAATAGTTATAGAAAAACATTTGTGGATTTAGTTTACTAATTATGAAAATTAAATTAAAAACAAAATCAAATTATTAAGAAATTATAGGTAAATAAAATGATCGGTGTAAATTGTAACTGCAAATTTTTTAATTAACACTTTTTAGTTATGACACCACCACTAAAAAGTACCTCTCAACCAAACTTAAAAACACCTTATAGCCAGAGAGCGAGATATGAGATATAACGATTCTAATAATCCCAAACACGGCTAGATTACTTCATCATCAGATCAGTCCGATATATCCCCTCCCCATTTCTCTTCAGCCAGTCACTGACTACACTTAATAAACAAAGCCATTTTACTTCTGCTGTGATCCTATGAGGAGTTCTGTTCCATATCTTCAAAGTTCATGATCAGATCTTAACAATATTTCAATAGGACTAATTTGAAAGCATAACCTTTCTAACAACTAAGTGCAAGCCAAATAGTGTATTTTTTAGATTTATGACGTATTAAAAAAAAAGCACTTACTAGATCTCGTTCAAAACCAATTTTTGTTGGCAGTTTGTATGGTAATGTACGTCATATATTTTTTCTAGTTTTATCAATCTCTTATTTTAGAAGTTAGACACACACGCACATTTTACTATTTTGTAAATGTCTCTCGCGCAAACTATTCAGTTTGGAAAAAAATGAAATTATAAACCTCAAGTACGGGGACCCCCAAAATTTATTGCTTTTTTTCTATTTTTTGTGAAAATCTTAATGTGGTTCACAGAATACATCTACTTACAAAGTTTCAACACTATAGCTCTTATAGTTTCGGAAAAAAAGTGGCTGTGACATACAGAAGGACAGACAGACAGACATGACGAATCTATAAGGGTTCCGTTTTTTTCCATTTGGCTACGGAACCCTAAAAATAAATCTGACCATCTGTCTGTCGCTAGATAGTTGAAATTTTCTCAAATTAAGTATATCTGCTGCTGCTATAACAACATATAACACTAAAAAACCGGCCAAGTGCGAGTCGGACTCGCCCATGAAGGGTTCCGTAGCAGCAAGTAACATAATATTAAAGTTCTTGTAATGTGTTGTAACTTTGATCGATGTTTTGACGCATTAAAAAATACTACTTACTAGATTTCGTTCAAACCAATTTTTGTTGGTATTTTTTATAGTAATTTACATCATATATTTTTTTTAGTTTTATCATTCTCTTATTTTAGAAGTTAGAGGGGGGACACACACATTTTACCACTTTGGAAGTGTCTCTCGCGCAAACTATTCAGTTTAGAAAAAAATGATATTAGAAACCTCAGTATAATTTTTAAAGACCTATCCATAGATACCCAACACGTATGGGTTTGATGAAAAAAAAACTTTCGAGTTTCAGTTTTAAGTATGGGGACCCCCAAAATGTATTGCTTTTTTTCTATTTTATGTGATAATCTTAATGCGGTTCACAGAATACATCTACTTACAAAGTTTCAACAGTATAACTCTTATAGTTTCGGAAAAAAGTGGCTGTGACATACGGACGGACAGACAGACAGACATGACGAATCTATAAGTAATAAATTCCGTTTTTTGCCATTTGGCTACGGAACCCTAAAAACGTTTTTAGGATTCTGTAGCTAATTGGCAAAAAACAACACGCATTTTTATTGAAAACTTCCTATTCAATTCACAAAGTATTTTATTTGTTGGTTCCCAAAAGTGGGAACAACTTCTTTTAGGGTAAACCGGCCCCACTTGCCAAGACACGCATTTAAAATTTCAATAAAGCAAATTTACAATCACATAACTAAATGGAATCACAAAGTAGGGAAATGTAATTAGAATGCTGGAAGCGGGCAGCCCTATCGCAGGTTTACGTACCGCGCGGCTGTAGGCATTTGTTTCAAAGATACGGCCGAGTTCCACAACTGATATGATATTATTACCGTGTCCGAGTCGTGCGATGTATTATGAACATTATACCATGTTGTTAATAGGTTTATATTAGCACGTTTTCTTTCGAAGAGCGAAACTGTACCTACTTTTAACTAAAACTTATTCGGTGATAACGGTTAGATACATTTCTAAGGAGGGAAATCATCAATTGACTTCTCACGCTCTAGGGTGGAGCAAACGGGTGCGCCAGAATTTTACTAAAACTCATCTATACTCCATAAGTTGCCCTTGGCGTTTCAGAGTTGCTTTTTCTCTCTCAAATGCTCTTACAGCCCTAGCAGGCATCGGCCCTGCTGGGCCCCTTTAATTTTTTTTTGAGGCGCGCGTGCACTACGCACCCTGGACCTTGACTGTTTTGCGATTGCAGCAGAAGAAAAAAAGAAAAAGAGTTTATTTGCGTCAAACATGGCGCATACCTTAAAATAAAACAAATAACAGTATCGACTTAACCTCTCAAGGACCGCCATTATTTACGTCAACCAATATTAATAATTAGTAAAATATTATCTGCCGTCGAGAACATTCGTTCAGAAATGTTTTTAAGACTTATCTTTACTACAAATGCAGTTTTAAATCGGCGGGTTTGGTGACACAAATTTGTGCCAGCGGGGCTCAACGGTAATACTTGTTTACTGGCACGTTTTTGTGCCGCTGGGGCTCTAGAGGTTAAAGTAGTACGTAAGTAGGATATACGTTACATCCGCGGAAAACGGCCAGTGCTCAGCAAAATGCTGTGGCTCGTGTAAGACAGAGCCACAGCGCTGATTACATGTTATATCATACTTCCAATCACAGAATAAACAAAATAAAAACATAAATAACAAAAAACCATTAAAAACAACAAAACACAAATTGGCAAACAAACACTGAACTAGTCGATTATTATAATCGATCAATGAACGATTGAACATAAAACTAGAATTGTCAATGCGCAGTTACATAGTCACATTTTGAGACTGTAGTTATTTTCCTTTATGGTCCGCTCCGTAGTAAAAAAAAACTGGCCAAGAGCGTGTCGGGCCACGCTCAGTGTAGGGTTCCGTAGTTTCCCGTCCGTCACAATAAGTGTACCCACTTATGAGTTATAAAAAAATGCTTGCATAAACGATTATACTACAAACTTAGTCCAGAAATTATTTTGTAGAACCCTTTTATCTTTTTAGGGTTCCGTAGCCAAATGGCAAAAAACGGAACCCTTATAGATTCGTCATGTCTGTCTGTCTGTCTGTCTGTCCGTCCGTATGTCACAGCCACTTTTTTCCGAAACTATAAGAGCTATACTTTTAAAACTTTGTAAGTAGATGTATTCTGTGAACCGCATTAAGATTTTCACACAAAAATAGAAAAACAGCAATAAATTTTGGGGGTCCCCATACTTAGAACTAAAACTCAAAATTTGGATAGGTCTTCAAAAATGATACTGAGGTTTCTAATATAATTTTTTTCTAAACTGAATAGTTTGCGCGAGAGACACTTCCAAAGTGGTAAAATGTGTGTCCCCCCCCTCTAACTTCTAAAATAAGAGAATGATAAAACTAAAAAAAATATATGATGTACATTACTCTAAAAACTACCAACGAAAATTGGTTTGAACGAAATCTAGTAAGTAATTTTTTTTAATACGTCATAAATCGAAAAAAATACACTATTATTAAAACATCGATCAAAGTTACAACACATTACAAGAACTTTTAAATTATGTTACTTGCTGCTACGGAACCCTTCATGGGCGAGTCCGACTCGCACTTGGCCGGTTTTTTTTGTACAAAAACTGTTCTTTTCATCAAGTTCAAAATATTTTTTCTAGAAAGTCCTTATAAAGTTCCACTTTTCAGATTTTTTTCATATTTTCTAAACTTATGGTTCAAAAGTTAGAGGGGGGGGGACACATTGTTTTTTACTTTTGGAGCGATTATTTCCGAAATTATTGACATTATCAAAAAATGTTTTTAGGAAACCCGTATTCATTTTTAAATACCTATCCAAAAATATATCACAGGTTAGGGTTGAAATTAAAAAAAAAATTACTTCCCACTTTACATATAGGTCACTCTACCCTAATAAAACATTTTTTTTTCCAATTTTTATTTTACCACTTTGTCAGCGTGATTGATATACATATTGGTACCAAATTTCAGCTTTCTAGTGCCAACGGTCACAGAGATTAAGCGAGGACGGACAGACAAACAGACGGATAGACAGACATGGCGAAACTATAAGGGTTTCTAGTTGACTACGGAACCCTAAAAAATATGGCTGGTCGATGGATAACAATAACAGCGGCAAAATTAATTTATGTACTTTAATAATTATTTAAAAAACAAGATTCCTGACCTACGCAATCGATTTGTTTGCATAAATGTGTTATTGAGTGAATTGACTTGTTGAAATTTTGAGTTTTAGTGAGTAGCAACAAGAGTGAAGTTTGAGTGCGCATTCATCTATGCGCTTAAATAACACGGACAGACGAGATTGTCAAGCCAGCAAGAGAAAATCAACAAAGGTACAATACAAAAAAAAAACATAAAAGTATGTAATTGGATCAGTACGACTATGTAATAATTGGAATAAATATAAAGTTGTCAGAAGAATGTACACTTGATTGAATATTATGTCATTTACTTACAGATATATAAAAATAGTTGAAAATCGAACCTATAGCCGTTTATGTCGCAAAAAACGTACAATGCGTTCCAAATGTCCAAGTATATTTCGAAACTCAAGGGAATCAAAATTTGTAGGGTACTTGCTGTTGACTTAGAATCTTGAAATTTGGCATGAAACAAGATCTCATAGCAGAAATATTGGAAAAAATCTGAAAACTAAATATAAAGGTACGTCACAAACAAAAACTTTTTTGCGATTTAAAAAAAATTTCGTAACTCAATTCAGGAATTGAACGGTTTTCATAGGTAAGTTTGTTCGTACAAACTTACTGAGGGTTCCGTAATCCTCAGTACTTCAACTCGCACTTAATATTCTCGCACTAAATATGTAGAAAGTAATAAAACTGTTTCTGGCAGAAATAAAACAAAAAAACTTTTTTGCTATTCGGAAAAATCTTCGAGGTTCCATTCGGGAATGGTAGTTTGCACGGAACCCTCAGTGCGCGAGTCCGACTCGCACTTGTCCCGTTTTTTTATACCTATCCAGCTATTACACTAGGTAATATTATAAAGGAGAAAGTTTGTGTGTATAATTGTAGGTTCATTAAATTAATACTTCTTCACGATCAAATGACTAAACGGATTTCGATCAAACTTGATATCATAATTTGGTTATTCGGAAGTGAAACGACGAACGTTTGAAAGTTCGTTCAACAAATCAAACTTGACAATTAAGTATTGAAATAATTGCCAAATGTGATTTTTTGAACAAACTTTTTTTATTTGCCTTATTCAGTTTGCAATAATCGTCATTTGAGACACCGGGCTGCAGTGCAGCTTTAGAGACCGGTTGCAATGTAAAACACAGCAGCCACTCAACTTCTAAAGCTCTTGGATTTTTTGAATTTCTATAGCAATACTATTATAAATGGAAAAGTAACTTTGTCTGTTTATTACCTCTTCACGTCTAAACAGCTGAACAGATTTGCATGAAACTACAACACAAGTAGACTATATCCTGGATCAGGAATCTAAATCAGTTCAGCCGTTAAGAAGTAGGTTATAACAGATTAAAAAAAAATGTGAAGAGGTAACAAACAGATAGACATATGGACAGATAGAGCGTCCGCTTTCACATTTACAATACCAGTATGGATATGTTAATGACAATGATGAATTTTTTTTTTATATTTGAATTTAATAATGACTCTGCATGTATTGGTTTCTGTAATAAAATAAATAAATAAATGTTACCGTGCCGCCGACAATATATTAAAATACTGGTAGTACCTAGTCCTCTCGTACTTCTGTGGCACTCCCCATAAATATCATTTTGGAGTACTCCGCAGCTATGTTATTGTAACGAGGCATACTAATACAAAAAGAAAACATGCTTGCAATACAAAACTTTTCAAATAAAAATAGTAACGTCACTGATTTTTTTTACCACAACATAAAATATTAATAAAAAAAAGAGTACAATACAGTTGCAGTGACTGTGCCACCTCGTGTACTGAGTAACTGTTAAACCATTTCATTTGCAAGTTAGTGGGTAAGTAGTGAATTGTAGAAGGTAGGATCAGTGAGAATGCAACTCATTTGGAAACTATTTGTATGAGCAACAAGTTTATAAAAAGACTAGCTGTGCCCGCGACTTGGTTCGCGTGGACTACAGGATTTTGAATTCATTTTTTCTAAAATAAAAGTAGCCTAAGTTACTCCTTATTACATCAGCTACCTGCCAAAAAAAGTCCCTTCAAAATCGGTTCAGCCATTTCAGAAATTACCCGGAACAAACAGACAAAAATTGTTATTTTGGTATATATATCATATAGTATCATATATAAATGATACATAATGTGCATGTAGTGAAAAGCGGTTATTACAATATTACAAACAGACACTGCAATTTTATTTATATGTTAGATGAATAATAGCTTGATTTATATAATAGTGATCCACGCGCTCCTCAAAGAGATGTCAGCTAACCGTAGTGGCCCAGCAGGGACGAGGCCCGCTAGCACCGCGAGGAGTTCCTGACAAGGAAACCCGTATTCCTAGAACGCGAAGGGCAACTAAAGGACATAGGTGTGGTTTTAGTCAATAACAATCTGACACGCCCTCTCGCTCCACCCAGAGCGGGAAAAGTCATTGGATGATTTCCACACTTATCAAAAAAAGGGTAGAGTGGGGTAAGTCGGAAAGCGAGCTCCCCTTGCTCGCCGTCCGCAAACCTGGGGGTAGTACTCTATCCTACGCTACCCAACTCAAGTAAAGTTGAGTTGAGTAGAGTACGCAAGGAAGTGTATGATAGAGTATAATAGAGTACCAGTTGACGGGAGCGAGGCCGCGGGCAAAAGCTAGTATTAGATAAAATAAATCTCAGTCCTTAAAACAAATCTATTTCTATGTTTCAGACATCGTCGTCGCCACTGGCAAACAACTAGAGTTTTACAACAATGATGGTACAAGGACGCACACACAAGATATACCATCGGCTAGTAGGATCAATTCAGTAACATACGATCCTGTGCACTACAGGGTGCTGTTTAGCGACTATCACGGCTCAACCACGTTTATATACAGTTTGGACGTATCAACCGAGACTGTACAACGTTTAGTTACAACAACGAACTACATGAGGCTCGTCTACGACCCCGTCACACAAGTTCTCTATTGGAAGGATGGATATAGTATACGCACGTTTTCATTAAGTCCTGCATCTTCTAACCAAGCTGATGGAAATGTTTTAGTTAGGTTGGATAACTACTGCTTGGATCTCGCCGTGGACAGCTGTGGAGGGTACGTTACTAGTTAAGTATCCGCACACGAGCCACAAAAAAACGCCGCCACAAAAAAAAAACGCCACCACAAAAAACGCCTCCAAAAAAACGCCTCCAAAAAAACGCTGCCACAAAAAAACGCCACCTCAAAAAGAAGCTTGAAACGGCTTTGTTTTTGTGGCTCCTGTGCGGGGACACTAACGAGAAGATCGGAAAACTTGTTTTTTTGTATTGAGAACAGTTTTCATGAAATAATCAAATAACATACTCAATCTTATTTGCACTTATCTACACTTCATCATTCATCATCATCATCATTTCAGCCGATACACGTCCACTGTTGGATATAGGCCTCCCCCAAGCGTCGCCACATCGAACGTTCCTGTGCGTCCCGTATCCATCGGTTTCCCGCTACCTTCACCAGGTCATCGGTCCACCTTGTAGGAGGCCTTCCAACGCTTCGTCTTCCGGTACGCGGTCACCACTCCAAAACCTTTCGGCCCCAACAGCCATCTGTTCTGCGAGCAATGTGCCCTGCCCATTGCCACTTAAGTTTGGCAATTATTTGTGCTATGTCGGCAACCTTAGTTGTCCTGCGGATATCTTCATTTTTTATTCGATCACGCAAGGAAACCCCGAGCATAGCCCTTCCCATTGCTCTTTGGGTGACTTTAAGCCTTCTGATGAGACCCATTGTTAGCGACCACGTTTCGGAGCCATATGTCATCACTGGCAACACGCACTGATTAAAGACTTTCGTCTTGAGACACTGTGGTATCTTGGACGAGAAAATACCGCGTAGCTTCCCGAACGCTGCCCAACCGAGTTGGATTCGACGGTTGACCTATTTCTCGAAGTTAGACCTACCCAACTGGACTGTCTGACCGAGGTAGACGTAATCGTCTACAACTTCGAGTGTAGAGTCTCCGACCTTGATAGGAGTGGGCGCTACATGGTTGTTAATCATGATTTTAGTTTTATCCATGTTCATTTTAAGACGAACTCTTAGAGAAGCTGCACTTATAATATTATAAATGTGAAATTAACTGTCTGTCTATCTCTTACACTTTCACGGTTAAATTACTAAACCGATTTTGACGAAATTTGTTACGGAGATAGCTTCAAACTCAAGAATGGACATAGGCTACTTTTTATCCGTCTTCGACTTCGCGTCCGCTATAACAACGTTTAAGCAAACGAAGCCGCTGGCAGAAGCTAGTAATATCATAAAAGTGAAGTGTAAGTTAGTTTGAATGCACTAATTTCAGAAAGCACGGGTCCGAACAAAAAAATTCTGTATCAGTTGGATAGCCCATTTAATTTATTCAGATATTATATTTTTTCTATGTAGGAGGTAATCTCTGAAAATACAAGTCCGATTGCTGCACCATTCGACAGTAAAGGCCAGTAAAAAAAAATTGTTACAGTATTGCACAAAGTTTAACAGATAAACATGTGGAAGTTGATGCGCTTGGATTGTTAGGGAAGTGTTGACAATGGCGTCTCTCTCAGCGCGTCCGGTTAAATGTAAAAATAACTATGTCTGTCTGTTACGCTTTCACGTTTTAACTACTGAACTGATTTTGATGATATTTGGAACAGAGTAAGCTTGAAACCCAAGAAAAGATATACGTCCGCAATAACCGACATTTATCCAGACGAAGCCTCGGGAAAAAGCTAGTTAAGAAAATATTATTAATTTTTTCAAGATTATAAAATTAAATTGTACTTGAAAATAATGTATCTATTTATGTTCCGCTATGTTTGCCCTTGTGTGTAGGTTTATGACTCAGCTAATTTCCTTTTGTTAATATTGATGGATGTTTACAAATTACAGGTATATTTATTGGATCACAGAACATGAGATAGAGAGGGCTCGGTTAGATGGCTCCGAGAGAGAAGTTTTAATATCAAGTACTGCTTTGTTGCGACTAAGCTTGGCCATCGATCAACAAACACAAAAAATTTATTGGACTGAGAGAACACATAGTGCTGATCATCACATTTCTATTGAAAGTGCAAACTTTAATGGAAAGAACAGAACAACACTATATACTGTTAGAAACACTATGTATGCATGCTCATTGGCCGTGTCAAAAGACTTTTTATACTGGCAGAACTATGAGGAAGAGGGAATTTGGAGATTACCGAAGTATTCAACACAAACTGTGGCAACAAAACTAACCTCACCGTCTCGCTCAAACTATGCGGATTGTAATCGTATAGCAGCCAACTACACGATAAAGGAACAAATTCAGGGGATAAACAGCTGCGATGCTCTCCAGGGTCTGATTCCGAATGACTCAAAGAGTGAGTCTCCAGCACCAGTCTGTCAGAACTACTGCATTCAAGGAGAGTGTAGTGTCAGTGCTGAGGGACAACCTACATGCAGGTAAAACGTGTTCATCGCACAGATATTCGGGGTCAGCTCACGATGCTTACTCAGATTCTCTTATGTGATATGTATGTTGTTGTGTACTAACTCTAATAATTATAATTCGCGCAGCACCACTTCGCGTCTCGGTGTGAGCTGAACCTAATGTTTTTCGCTGACGGCAAGTTAAGCGGGGCCTACATATGTTACATGTCTAACGGTAACAGATCCTCAAGCATCCACGTCATCACCAGCTTCGAAATATAAAGTTAGAATTCTTAGAACAGTGATTCGCGCCTATAACACACAATACTTTCGTGGGCTCGCGGACGACGAGCATTGCTTAGCTCGCCGTCTGACCGTCCAGTAGTCGACCGAACCGAGCCAAAGTCGTCGACGACGCGTATTATTCCACGCGTGCCTCAAGGAGATGTCAGCAAACCGTAGGGGCCCAGCAGGGTCAAAGCCTACTGGGGCCATGGGTTCGCTTCTGAAAGGAAAACCCGGCCATGGAATAAAAGGCAACGAAGGAATGTACGAGTGAGTTTTAAGCAGTAATATCTGACTCGCCCTCGCGCTCCGCCTTGGAGCGGGATATGTCATTGGATGATTTCTCACCCAAAAACAAATTGAACACATAATAATTTCAATGTTTAATGTATCTTGTGAACTGTGGGACAGATACTTAATTCATTAAACCCCAAGCGAACGCAACTTTTACTACAGGATCAGCTCTTTTCTACGAATACAGTTTATGTTTGTATTAGTTGGCAAAATGTAAGAAAAAGCTGATTATTTTTAGGGATTTTAGGGTTAATAAAAATATAGGTCAATAAAAAATAGGTTCAGCTTCATGAGTACTTGCAACCCCTTTTTTTTATGGTGGGAAAAATCATGCATTGACATCCCCCGCCCTTGGGCGGAGCGGGAGATAGTGTCAGACTCTTACTGACTAAAAGACCCACCCCGTTCCTTCTAGCCTTCATACCGAGGCTCGAGCGCCCTTTCGCATAACCCTGGCCCCAGTAGGCTTCGACCCGGCTGGGTCCCTGCTGTTGCTGACAACTCCTTGAGGCGCGCGGGAACAGTGCGCGCCGTCGACGACTTGGGCTTGGTCCGGACAGTTACCGGACGGCCGGACAGCGAGCTACCCATTGCTCACTGTCCGCAAGCCCGCGCCTACGATGGCTGGAAATCGGGATCAGAATCCCGGCGGCGGCGGCGGCGGCGATAACGCCGTTGCCTGATGCGTTCGGCCTCCTCCTTTGCGAGCATTACTGCTTCGCAGAAGTCGGCGACCGCCTGCCACTCCTCCTCGCTCCGGACCATGGCCTCAACCAAGGCCCGGCGCGAGAGGTCTCCGCCGCCGATCGCCCCCATGAGGGCACGGCGATGCTCCGCCCAAGCAGGGCACACCTCGACTGTGTGCTCCACCGTGTCCTCCGGGCATTCCGCACAGTGACGACACCCGGGCGTCACTTCCGCACGAATCCAGTGCAGGAAACTCCCGAACGAACCATGTCCGGTGAGGACCTGCGTCATGCGGAAGGTAAGGACGCCGTCAGGTCTTTCCAGCCACGCCTCAAAGAGGGGACTTACCGCCATGATTGTGGCGTGCCCAGCACCGGGTTGCGATAATCGTTGACGCCATTTCACCATGAGATCCCGCCGGAGCTCTGTCCGCCATGCCATGATCTGTCGCGGCAGCGGACTTTCACCCCGGCGTTGCATCTCCACGCACATATCGTGCATGTGTGCAAGGACTGTTGCCTCCAGATCCCACGGTGGTAGGCCAGCCAGAAGGCTCGCCGCTTCGCGGGAGACCGTGCAGTATCCCCGCACCATTCTTATTGCCATGACCCTCTGGCAGGCGTTTAGCATGGACGCCGGTTGCTTTTTCAGCGACGGCGCCCACACCGGCGCCCCGTAGAGGGCCATGGACCGAACGATCCCTGCGTAGAGCCCCAAGGTTGGGCAGGAGCCGCTTGAGCGCAGCCCCAGCCCGGTTGAGTTTGGGAGCCAGACGTCGGAAATGCTCCACGAAATTCCACCGGCTGTCGAGGACGAGTCCCAGGTACTTCATCGTCGACCCGACACCGATGTGAACTCCTCCTACCATTAGTTGGAAACTCAATGGCGGCGCGTTCCAAGGGCGGTGGCCGTGAAAACACATAGCCTCGGATTTGTGAAGCGCCACCTCGAGTCCCAACTCCTGGATCCTATCAACGACCATCGCAACCCCGTGTGTCGCTAGAGCGACCGCCGCCTGGTACGACTCTCCCTGCGCTAGAACCAGCGTGTCGTCTGCGTAGCAAACCACGCTGACCCCATCAGGGAAGTCGCCGCGCAGCACGTAGTCGTACCCGATGTTAGGCACAATATCTGTTGGTCTGCTGATTAACGCTGTTTCTTATCTTCATTATTTCAGTTGTAAAGCCAAATACTCCGGGGAGAGGTGCGAAGAACCAAATGTGTGCCATGAATATTGTCTACACGGAGGTGTTTGTTCTTTGAATGTGGACAATAAGCGAGTCTGCCAGTGCACAGCAGGTTACGATGGTGAAAGATGCGAAGTGTCCATCTGTAAAGACTATTGTCTACAAGGAAACTGTAGTGTCGGTGCTGAGGGCCAACCTCAATGCAGGTAAATATATACCGTGTTACCCATGGAGTTCATTGTATAGATAATACACTTTTATAACTAACTAGCGGATCTAACAGATGTCAGCCTGCCCGATTCTAATGATACTCAAACTCTATAAACATCAAACTTAAGCTACTATTGATATGTGTTTATACCGGAGTTCTGGAACGCAAGAATAATAAAGTACATAGGAGTGGGTTTTAGTCAGTAAAGTGTCCCGCTCTGTACTTGAGCGAGATAAGTCATTGGATGATTTCTCGCCTAAAACATCTCTTGTTCGGCAGGTCTGCTGGAAGTTTCTTCTGAAATAAGCAGAACTTTCGAACTAATGTTTACAATGATTTGATTTGTCTTTCTTTTGTTAGAAGTGTGTACAGAAATAAAAAAATCTATTGAATTGTATAAAAGGAGTTCAATATCCATAGAGCAGTGGTGGCCGAGTGGGAACGGCCCCCTCAGTTTACAAGATGTAAGTCACGGGTTCGAATTCAGCAAGACGCATTACTTTGTTTAATTTAATTCATCACCACTGCTCTCAAAACGGTGAAGAAAAACATCGTGAATAAACCGGCATATAGTGGAACCAAAAAATCGAAGATAATTTCACGTCCTTCACTGGATCCGCGTGGTAGATTACGACCCATTCCTTTCCTAAAGAAGATGCCTGAGTCCCAGCACATGTAAAACATTATCAGATTGATTATGCTACATGATTATGCTCCTGACTAATCGAGTAACACTGTTTCTTGTCTTCATTATTTCAGTTGCAAAGTCGGATACACGGGGAAGAGATGCGAAGTGAACGCGTGCCATCAGTATTGCCTTCACAACGGCGTATGTTCTCTAAACGAGGAAGATGAACCGAGCTGTGAGTGCACAGCTGATTATGAAGGTGAAAGATGTGATGTTGCTATCACACGGGCTGGTGATTGTGCTGATAGCTCGACGCAGCAAGTACTACGAGACCCTCGCAGCGAAATGAGACTAGTGTTTAAAGAAGAGTTGAAACATATCCTGCAATTGATCTCTAATAGACTTGATGGGGATGAAACCAAGTGTTAGAGTTTAGTTATTTAAATTAGCTTTTTTGTATGTGACGAATCATTTTGACGCTGAAAATTACTGTCGTCTTGTACCACTAGATGGCGTAGTTTAAGTATGTTTATGAACCTGTTTCGTTAAAATAATATTGATTTTTGAAGTTCTAGTGTAAGTCTAAGTCGTGGTCAGATCTTAGAAGCAATGACTGGCGATACGGTTGGCGTAGTGGTTAAGCGATTGGCTGTTACACCGCGGGTCGTGGGTTCATCTGTTGTTGTAAATGCATCCGAGACACAGTAGTAATTCCTAGTGTGGAACACAGTTTTGTTTAAAATAAGAAAACTCACTTCATGGCGTGACCGACCATTTCATGAAATGATTTAATTTCGTTAAATAAAAACTCTAAAACTGGCCAAATTTTTTAAACGTTAATATTTTGTGACTTGTCAATTCACGTTTGGCCATATTAACTAGCTTGTGCCAGTGGTTTTGCCTTAATGAATGTGAATTGTTCAGACAAACTTTAGATCTCCATTTAATCCTCTCATGGGCTGAATTTATAAAATCATTTTTCAGTGCTAAAAAGAAGACTCGCGCGAAATTCTACATTTTTATACCCAGTAGTTTCGTCTGTGTGTTGATATATCAGTCAGTTTCTCAGTTTCTAGTTTTATATAATGATGTATATGAAGGATTGCTACGATGATAAACGTCTTAATATTATAATAACTTATGTATTGTTCTTGTGAACACAAACATACTTAAGAATACAATTAAAAAATAAAAGATAGATAGATACATAAATTCTTTATTGTACACCAAAACATAAAGCAATTACATAAGAAACTTAAAATTAATAGAGTGTCTCAATGGGCTAGGTGGTCTGCTTTGATATGAAAAGTCAATTCCAATCAAAATCGTTCAGATGTCCTTGGCACAACTGTCGATACCATAGCGGCACTCAAACTGCTGATTGACTGCAGTCCCATATATATCAAATAACGCAGCTTTGCGTCGTATTTCACTGCACTTGTGTACTTCGTTTCAAAATTATTATTCGGTTTTAATTAAGCCTACGTTTCATAATCAAAACAAAAACAGCACCTCTACCGGTGGACTGTATAACAATTTTACGATATGATCACTCAAGTTTGATCATAATTATCATAGACAAATTGTAAGTTTAGATGTTAACATCGTTAAAGGCAGAGTGCTCATTCATTTAACTAGCCCATATCATGGGCGCAGTTCAGTGGGCATTTTCATTTAATGAAAAACTATTTTTTGCCAATGGAATGATTGATCCAATGATTGACCAATTCTACGATCTGACCACAATAATTATCTTCTAAAACGTAAAAATCTCGTGTCACAGTGTTTGGCTTTATATTCTGTAGGTCTTAGAATAGTTCGTAGGCTAGTTTTGGCCCTCCTAACTTCACCCTCATTTCTTTTCTTAAATATTCATAGCGGAGAACAAATTTTGATGAGTCAGCAAGTAATTATACTATATACTCCTTTTGGTAATTATAATTTGAAAAAATTAAGCATGATCTGTGTCCAATGGCGGGCGTTTTTCTTTATTTTGATATTATTTTCCGAAATGGACTTTTTAAATGTTTATTTACTGATGACGTGTGAAAACTTTAAAATTACTGTTATTTTTTAATTTTCATTGTTTGATGACTTAAAATTTGTATTTCTATAAGTTTAGTAGTTTGAGTGTAATTTAGAGTTTCTTTTTACACTGTAGACTTTGATTGTGACGATTAAGTAATGCACATTAACTGACACTTCATGCTCTTGACCCACATAAGCCAGTGCTGACCATTTAAAATATCTAGGTGTCACGATTGACTCAAATCTAAATTTCTGTAAACATATCGAGTTATTGGGTACAAATTAATATGTGTTTTTTTTTTAATTTACAGAACATAGCCGATTACAAATTAATTAAACAGGTCTATTTTGCTTTGTGTCAATCCAGTCTTACATATTGCATAACTTCTTAAGGCGTATAGTCCCTTGAACCATCTGGCCGAAATTATGTGAACGCAACTCTCGCACTCGCCTAGGTGGCAGTACGCAAATCTGTGCATTTATTTGCGGCCAGCAGCGCCCGGATAACGCTTTAAATCCATTTTCTCTGCGAAATATTGATTGATTTACATTTGCAATGTTCACTTTGAAGAATATTTAACCACCAATGTTTATGTGTAAAAATGTTTCTAAAGGTCCAAGCCGTTTCGAAGGAGTAAGGAAAAGTTGCGAGATTGCTAAATATTTTTTTTTTGTCAAAAGTATTAATTGCACGAAAAAATCAAATGTTGATATTGTTCATGAATCTATAATAAACATATATTTTTTTTAAACCAATTGACCTAGCCGTTACGGAGGAGTAGGCCTCAGAAAGTCACTGTTTTATGGCACTTTTTGGGCGCTTGGCCCTTAAGGCGGTGTGGCTAAAATAATTTTACTCCCGTTAGAGCGTGCTCAAAGAGCAATTCTCAAGGTTGCAATCTTTTGCCCTTTTAGTTTTCCTACGCATCAGCTTTATATAGCGTGTAAAGTGCTTACAGTGCGGCAATTATTTATTTTAAACATAGTACAACTCCAGCAAACTACACTTCCTTTTGAACCCTTACCATCCGACAAGAGAAAAAAGAAATTGGTTTGCATAAAGCCTCAAACCAGACATACATTTGCTAAGCGTTTTTACGTGTTTTTAAGACCTTTTCTATATAAATGTTGCGGCTGTAAATGTTGACAGAATATTTATTGATACTCAATTACACAGACACAGAACAACTTCTAGAAATTTTGGCAAAATGCAAATTATGATCTAATCCCCTCGTTAATGTTTATTTTTGTATACATTCATATACATAGTTTTTAGGTATTATTGTACCATAAGCTTATTTTCGTAGTTATAAATAGGATATATTATTGTAATAATATTCCTCTAATTTTAAATTTTACTGTCGCTTTGAAACTGAACTGTAAAGTGATGGCCTGAAACACAGGTTAAAATTAACCTAGTTCGGGCGGTCCACTAACAAACATTGCACATCCGAACCACGATTAGTTGCACCTTCAATAATATTTTAGTTTTAGTATATTTTTAGGCACTGAAATGTATGAATAACCTTATTTAAAAGAGCCACCATTTTTTTAAAAGAGTAACCATGGAGTTACTTGCCGGTTCTTCTCGATAGGAAAAAACCAATTTCGAACCGTGTACTAGCTTCTGACGTTTTATAAGTGCCCATGTAGGCCTATGTGAAATAAAAAACTTTTGACTTTGACTTTGACTTTATTACTGTTGTTTAATGTTTCTTTTTTTGTAAACGTTATTTGAATAAATTTATTATTATTATTCCATTTATTTATTATCATATACATATTTATCATATTTTTAAATATTTCTTCAAAAAAAAACATTTAAAAATATAAAAAATAGTAGCCCACCGGCATCGGGAACAGGGTCCAAGCTGCCGGCGGTCAGGGCTCCTTTTATTATTATTAGTATTAATGAAATAAAAGTTTTTTGATTGGACCGTTTCATTTTCATTGAGTACAGTAATCCATTGCGGAGCAGTGGTGTCCTAGTGGCCTTGACTAAAAAGTTGTAGGTCATGAGTTCAAACCTAGCCAGGTAGAATAGTTTGCGTAATTTATTTCACCACCACAGTTCTCAAAATGGTGAAGGAAAACATAGAACCAGAAATCCGATGACATGTGACTTCTACTTATCCGTATTGGGTCCGCTTGGTAGATTACTGCTCATATCCACTCCTAGAGAGAAGGTCTGAGTCCCAGCAGTGGGAACATTACAAAGTTGATTATGCTATTTATATGCTAATGCTAATCAAAGCTGTGAAAAATATATCTCGACATCTTAAAAAGTAAAATCACTTTCTACATCCTGCTCAGTACCCTCATCCTCATTTTCTTGCCCTTGTCCCGTTTTATTTGTGGTCGGCGCAACGTTTTTTTCTTCTATTCTGTCTTGTCGCTCGTCACGCTATCATTAAACTCCTTTTCTTTCACATCACTTCTCACACAATCCATTCAGCTTTTCTTTGGTCTCCCTCTCTCTCCATCCAATCACATATAAAATTCATAAATCTTTTATCAACTTGCGTTTCAAAAGACATTCAACATATTTAGTCCAATATAATAGAATAAAAAGTCTATTTACGAGATTTTTTTTTTTTAAATAATTGATTTATTCAGAGTGTGAATTCAATAGAAACTAGGTAACCATACAAACCTACAAGTTATGTGTTTTTAAAATATCAAAAGAAATATGTATAATAACGTCTTAATCACCTAAGAGTGGTTGTATGGAAATATATCGCAGGTTGGACACTCTTAACGCTTGTGACCTAGTGAGTGAAACCCGCCGCACTATTGCATTATTTGACTCGAGCAGGCGCCAAGTGCGCAGTGCGCCCTCTTGGGTTTTTTATTATTATTATTATTGATTAGCTCAAACTTATGAGAGAGAGAGAGAGTCCAGTACAGAGTTATGAGTATACAAGGCGTTGGGTGGAGAGGGAGAGAGAGACCAACGAAAAGATGGATGGATTGTGTGAAGAGTGTTTTTTTTTTTTTTTTTTTTATTGTTGATAGGTTCGCACTTGACCGCTATCTCACCTGATGGAAAGCGACGATGCGGTCGACGATGGAACGCGCTTACCTAAAAGAAACCTATTCACTCTCGAATTAAAGATTCCCGGGTTGTAGCTATCAGGAAACACAGACTCCGGCAAGGAATTCCACTCCCTAGCCGCACGCACAATGAATGTGTTCCCAAAACGTTTTGTGCGTGTTGGTGGGATATCCACCATATACCGGTGGCGCATAGCCGTACGTCTGGTAGTCCGATGATGAAACGGGCTAGGCGGAATTAGGTTATGCAATTCCGACGCACACTCCCCGAAATGCAACCGGTAGAAAACCGACAGGCTAGCAACTCTGCGTCGATGCTCAAGACTTTGAAGCCTCGACTCGACGAGTGTATCATCGCCAATTATCCTTCTGGCTCGCCTCTCAATTGCCTCAAGTGCATCAAGCTGGTATCGGGCAGATCCGTCCCAAAGATGAGAGCAATACTCCATACACGATCGAACTTGCGCTTGATAAAGTTTGAGCAGCTGTTCCGGCGTGAAGTACTGTCTGACCTTTGCGAGAACTCCCAGCTTTTTTGCAGCCAGTTGAGCCTTTGCTTCGATGTATGGCCCAAAGTTGAGTGTTGATGTCAGCGTAACACCAAGAAGGTCAAGATGGTCGGTTATCGGCACGGTTACATCCCGGAAAGTTGGAGCAGGACTGAATTGGCTCCTTTTAGCGGAAAATAGACACGCCTGGGTTTTTGCAGCGTTGAACCTGACCAAATTGGCATCGCCCCATTCGGAGACTGCCTCCAAGGACAAGCTCAAGCGCTCAACCATAGCCTCTCGAAGAGACTGGATCTGTGACCCACTAGCTCGCGCGCTGGATATGTAACTCTCAGCAACAGTGCTGTGGTCTGCATACCCAAAGGTACCGGGCTTAAGCAGATCGTTTATGTGCAGCAAGAATAATGTTGCCGAGAGTACTGACCCCTGAGGGACCCCGGCATTAATAGCCATTTGATCAGACGAGCAGCCATCGATAACCACTCGGATGGACCGGTTATTCAGGAAGTCTGCGATCCAAGCACACAATCCAGCGGGTAAACCGAAAGAAGGAAGCTTACTAATAAGGCCTTCGTGCCAAACCCTATCGAAAGCCTTCGAAATATCGAGGGAAACGGCAAGCGCTTCCCCGTGCTTCTCGATGGCCTCACTCCAGATGTGGATGGCATACGCTAGAAGATCTCCAGTTGACCGATTTCGGCGAAAGCCGTATTGACGGTCACTGAGAATATCATTAGCTTCTAGGTATGCCAGGAGCTTAGTGTTGAGTACACGTTCCATAGTCTTACAGAGAATGGACGTTACTGAGATTGGTCGGTAGTTAGCTGGGTCAGCACGACTCCCTTTCTTGGGCACGGGCTGGACATTAGCTTGCTTCCATGCCATCGGCACTTTTCCAGCCTCAAATGAAAGCCTAAATAGGCGTGTCAGGATCGGAGACAGTTCAGGCGCACACGTTCTCAGAACAATTGCTGGTATCCCGTCCGGACCGCTAGCCTTTAGATTTAAAAGAAAGGGAAATTATTTGTTTATTTTATTTGTTAATGCTTTACGCACATTACACTGTACAAAGGCGGACTTAATGCCATAGGCATTATCTATCAGTCGACCTTAGGATGGTACAGAAACAAAATGGCAGGTGCAACTTACTAAATAGACAAACAGAAAAGAGACAAAAACAATAGTAAATACATACTTAGATACATACTTAGATAGTAAATACATACAAAAAAAAATGTTATGGTGAAAAAACCAATCCAACCAATCAATGCAGTGATGTTTTTATCAACTTCTTGCGAATATGCTCACCTTAAAAGAAAATCGGCAGGTCGCCATTCTGATATTCAGAGGGAGCGCATACCAGAGAGATATGGAATGTGCCTGGACAAAAAATGAGGCGTGAATAAGTCCAGAGCAGTGTGAGAGACATCGTAGAAGACGATTATTTCTAGACCGAAGATTATTATTGTGCCCAGAGCAGAGAAATTTAATTTCTGAAATCAGATAAGAAGAAGGTTTATCAAAAAATTAGAACAGGGTAGTCAATGCCCTTAGCGCTCTGCGCTGACGAATTGGAAACCATTTCAAGAGCTTACGATGCTTGGATATATGATCATGCTTACGGAGGTTGAAGACAAATCGAATGCAGTTATTCTGAAGGCGGTTAAGTTTATTGAGGAGATCTGCATTTAGGTCATAAAAAAAAAGTAAGTAAAGTAAGATAGTGATAGCATGACGAGTGATAGGGCAGAATGGAAGAAAAAAACGTGTTGCGCGGACCGCAAATAAGTTGGGATAAGGGCAGGAAGATGATGATGATGATTGGCTCAGGCTTGGTCACTACCTCTTTCAAAACTTGTCAAAATCAACAATTATGAAATCAATGATAGACCATTCCGACACTATTGTAATAGCAGACTTGAGGCCCAGGACGCATAGACCAGGCGATGGAAGTAGTTCAGTGTGTAAAATATGAATACGTATTCTGTGAATAGTTTTAGACTCGGAAAATCATGAAGATTATATATTCTGTATGTCGCCGGGTTTATTGGTCTATTTTTTTACACCCGACTATACACGTGCGCTGCGCAGGCGCGCCGCTACCACCGCCGACCAATCACACACCGCCGCCGCCGCCGACCAATCACACGCCGCCACCGCTGCCGACCAATCACATGCCGCCGCCACCGCCATCTTTATTCGGCACGGGTCACGTAACTAGACGTGTTACAATCTAGTCGAATTTGTGATTCCAGTCGATGTGAAAGTCGTATGATTGAGGCTTACCTGAGGGACAGATTCATCACTTACCTCGGTCACCAGGGAGAGTGGACATGGCAAGAGATTTCGTGCGGTGTTCCGCAGGGATCGGTGCTCGGCCTGTCCTTGTGGAACATCGGGTACGACAGCGTGGTCTCTTGCGCAGACGACATGCTACCCTGGCGCAGGGAGAGTCGTATCAGGCGGTGAGACTTGTCCTCGACAGCCAGTGAAATTTCGAGAAGCACTTCCAACGTGTCGCTCCCAAACTGGATGGTACGAGATGGGGCTGCCCTCAAGCGGCTCCTGCCCAACCTAGATGGTCCAAACACCTCCATCCGTCCTCTTCTCTTTGCGGGTATCGTTCGGTCCATGGCCCTTTACAGAACACCGGTATGAGCGCCGTCGCTGTGAACGACTGTGTGTGACTGGCGGCCAAGCTGAACGCATGCCAGAGAGTCATGGCCATGTGGAGGTATGGCAGGCGGTCGACTCCTTCTGCGAAGTAACAATGCTAGCGAAGGAGGCGGCCGGACACGCGAGTGTACGACCCTCACGCCCCATTCGCCGGCCTCCAGACCCCTGATTTCCAGCCACCGTAGGCGTAGGCTTGCGGACGGCGAGCAATCGGTAGTATGCCGTCCAGTCGTCTGGTAATCGTTGGCTACGCGTGGTGTTCCTCGCGCGCCTCAAGAAGATGTCAGACAAAACAAGCGGGTTTCAGTCAATGAAAGTCTGACACACTCCCGCTCCGTCCAAGGGCGGGTGATGTCACTAGATGATTTCCCACATAAAAAAAAACATGGCATATTAATTGCATGCATTCTTTTTCTTTTTTTTTCCACAAATATTACACAACGCTGCTTAGCCCCAAGTTAAGCAGAGCTTGAGTTATAAGTACTAGACAACTGATAAACAGACTGATATATTTCTAAATACATACCTACTTAATATAGATAATGTAAATCACAGCCAGACACAGAACAAATGATCATGCTCATCACACAAACATTTGTCCTGCGTGGGATTCGAACCCACGACCTCTCGCATAGTAGTCAGGGTCACTAACCACTAGACCAATAGACCAGTCAAAAGTCATTGAATGGCATTTCATTCTTATGCCTAAATGCCCCATCACTTAAAGAAGAGCACTGCATGCACTATTTAGACGCCCTAACTGCTAATTAAACAACATAAAAAAAAGAATAACAAAAAAAAACAGAATGAAAACGACAGAAAATAGAAACATTTCAAAAAAAAATTTTCGGCCTTAAACTAATTACACTATTTAAACACACCAAGTAGGTACACAGAAAGCAAAATTTTTTAATTAATAATTTAAGTTTACTATAAAAAAATAGACAAATTTCGAGCAGGACTTTAGGCGTACGTACGTTCCTATTTAATAAACATAATAGGAACTGATAGGGTGAACTGTCGTCGCACTGAGCAAAACATTATTATTTTTCTGTTCTTACCATAGCATTGATAAAATTCGCGCAAATACGTCATGTGCTGGTAGCCGTGTGAACTAAGTGTTGGATTCGCAAATCACGTAACCCGAGTTCAAATCACAGTCGGTCCGTTGCAGTTATTTCTTACTTTGAAAATTCCCAATCTATATTGATATAGTTGTTTTTTTTTATATTTCTATGAAAAATACTATTGCATTTTTTGCACTAAATAGTTGCAAATTACGAATGTGATCTATTAACCACAAGAAGAATCACATTCGTAATTTGCAATTATTTAGTTGTTACATCTTTTCGATGTCGTAAGGTAGAAATAAAAATACGTGTTTAATAAAAATGTTTATTCTTTATATTTACAAATTAAACATTTATGAGAATTGTGACGTCGAATTGTTACCTAGACCAAAAGTTATCTTGTAACCGTTATCTATGTTACGCGTAAGATTGTTTGTTGGAAGTATACTTAGACCAATCCTAATATGAATAACGTAACAATGAACGGATATTCAAATTTTAATAAAATAAAATATAGGTAATTGTTTATATCCAGTTATTTATTGAAAAGTGATTTATGATTTAGACTTTGTAAACATTTTATTTTTGTGTAACGTCACAATTAATGTATTGAGGTCATAGCTTAATTGTTCATTTTCTTGACGAAAAGAAGATTGAAACTAAACCTCAATTTCTGTTAAAAGAACTTTAGTTCTCACAAGATAATCGTCAATTAGATGAGCAAAATAAAATGAACTATAATATTATGTTATAACAGTGCGGGTAGAAGAATAAAAAACGAAATAGACTCATGATTATTGTCAACAAAATTGCTAGCGAGTTCACTGCATTCTTAAGATGAGGCGATGGCACAAATTAAAAGATATAGCTGTTTTAAACGAAAGTAAACACAATATAATACAGTGTTTGTTAACGAATAATCACAGATATGTTAAAATAAAATGGTAGGCCCTTTAGTTTAGTTAACATTAAACATTTAGTGCGAAACGTAATCGTTCTTGTTTGTGCCTCTCTGTCAAGTACGGCTTTTTAACAGGTTTTCTGTGATGCACGCCTTCAGCGTGAAGTGCACGGCGAACAGTATCCATCGAGGTGTCATATAATTCCGCAAAATGTCTCGTTGGTGCGAAACCATTCGTTTCGTATACGTCCACCATATGTCGTCGCTGCGCCTCGCTAATAAGCTTCGGTCTCCCACTTCTCTTTCGACTAGCAAGGCTACCTTCTTCCTCATATCTTTTTAGCCAAAGATTTACAGTATTTTTCTAAAATAAAAAAAATATATATATTAGGCAGCTATACCTACTTCACTTCATTTTCATTATATAAAATGTTAATAATCATAATTATTGAATATAATTTTAAAATAAAACTGCATTTATTAATCCAATAACCAATCCAATAAACCCAACGATTTACGTATTTCTCTTCTAAACCTCTTATAGATACGATGAATGGATTCATAAATGGCATACGTTTTAATTAGAAGATTAATTTGTAATAAAGTTACAATTCATTAATAGCTATTATACTCACATTCAGTCCGATTTCTTCAGATATTTGTGTTTTATTAAAACCACTTTTATGCAGCCCAATGATAGTCGCTCTCACTTCAATACTAATATTAGCCTGCATTTTGCGAATATTACAATACTGTCAACCACACGTCACTAACCAACAACTACAACCAAACGACAGTTCATTTCGGTCAAGTTAAAACTCATGTCTACCTCGCAAAAATCTAATTCTTTATTTAGTTTTTTTGTGATCTACCTTTCTAACTCTAAGAAATGTGTGAACAAGTTAAAGAATAATTTAATATATGTAATGCAAATACATAACTTCCAATCGGGTAAGAACTTACAAAAAGTCAATAATTGCGTGGGATTTGAACTTGCGGCACACTGATTTGCGCTTCAATCTGTGTGCCTATACCACTGGGCCATCTTGACTTATGCTAAGTTGATGAAATTGTGAATTTCAATCATTTGTTGGCGAAACTTGAAAATAAAAGGTCGTAAGTCAAACTAAACGTCAAACGAATACGTTTTAAGAATTCCTATCGACTTTTGTAAGTGAGTGAACTGTGTACACAGTCACACATTCATTTCACAAAATTTCACACATTCTGATAGTACAGTATCGTCTTCTATTGTTCCGTAAACATATGAAAATCTGTGTGCTTGTCTAGGAGAGCATTAAGCGCAGACAGTGTGACACAAAAACGAAAAGTAAATAGTAAATGAGAAACTATCTTGGAAATTAGACATCGACCATCTCAGAAGTAAATTTAACATGTCATTGGGAGAATAACAGAAAGTAGCACATTGTATTCCAAATTTTAATAAAGAGCGCACTTTGATTTATTTTGCATGAAATTAATATTCTATCACATTGAGATATTGGGTTCCGCAGCAGTAACTAATTTTAATTCATTTCAGAGTTCAAAATAAAATAATGAAAACTTACAGCATAGTCGGCCTTATAATTCACATTATTGGGATTCAGGCCTCCCCTCTAGGAGAGGGAACGGGCCACGTGGGTCCAGTGCGGCTTGGTGGATGTCACATGTCTTCGATTTTTTAGTTCTAGGTCATGCCGGTTTCCTCACGATGTTTTCTTTCACCGTTTTCTGAGCAGTGGTGATGAAATAAATTACACAAAGTAATGAGCTTGGCTGGGTTTGAACCAGCGACCTACAACTCGCAAGTCAGGGCCGTTATCACTCGGTCACCACAGTTCAATTAAAACTCACTTCCATTATAATTTTATTCCAACAAAAAGCATATCCGAAAAAACTAAAGTATTCAATATTAAACAACTTTACATTATACTATACCTGCATTCTTATTAATAATACAATGTTACCCTAGGGGTGAAAGCAACTTATTTCGTCTCGAGAAGGAGTTGGCAAGAAGTCGCCAATTCGAGGGACTAAATCAGTTACCTACTTTCACCCCGAGGTAACACTGTGTTTTTTATTACAAATACAAGGTTAGTAAAAAAGAAAAAATCTTTTAATAACGTGTGACTACGGCTCAAATTCGTCGAGTGCTGTGGAAGACGCTACCTTGATAGCTCCTGATCTCTGCAATAACATTGAATGCCATTGATATTGGAATGTTTTTCCTGATCACCAGGATCATCCAAGAAAAATACGTTTTTACCAGAACCCAAAGCTTTGGAGGTTGCTATTAAATATATCCCCTTGCTTGGTGATAATCATAGAGACATGGACATTTCAACCCCACGTGTAGCTACACGCTTTACGCTGCTGTGCACGCTGAAACCCAGCGTTTTAAAGCGTTCAACGTGGCAACGATGTATCAAAAGGTAGAAGATGGTTCATGATGGAATATAAATCATCTTAAAATAAACCTTTTAACGTCTGTGCAGTGTTGGCCTGGAATCAGGCGACCTTTAGAAGCTTCGGGTAGGTGGTCGATCCATATAAAATACTTTGAAGGTACGTTCAACTGCATGCAGTTAGATTGGAAACAGACTCAACATAATTGTATAGTTGATGGCGGGCAATTGTTTTTCTTTTTTTAATGTTACAATTACGATTAGAAGGCAAGTAAACACGTAGTTATTGTTCATAGAATCATTTACCTAACACCTATTTCAGATACTTAAATTAGTTGTTTTTTTGTTAGGTTTTCCTGTTTGGCAACATAGCGTTCTTATCATAAGAGCAGGAGGATAATGTAGCTAAAAACATGTTATTTTTGTGCATCGGTTTTTGTATTGTTATCAGTATAGTGTTGCGTGATCCTCATTAAAACTTTCGTTTCGAAAAACAAGTTTTAATTAATTTAAGTAGGTATCTACCTTCTAACTCTGATGTCTGTGATTAACAAGGACCTAAAGAAGTGAACGACTCGATGACCTAGGTCCAAAATGTCTGACGAAAAATGGCGAGGAGTTCCAACCCCAAAAATTGGATAAGTCTACGCAAAGAGAGAAAGTTAAACCCAGGTAAAATTAATCTCATTGTCTAATAAATTAATTTTGTAAATAGGTTGTTAAAAACTGTATTTACATGTCAATTTTTTCGTCAATTTAAACTAGATAAGGCCGGTGTTTCCTAGTTTACTTCCCTGAGAGGAAACCCCTAAACAAACTCAGGGGTCAAAGGCTCTTTTAAGTCCTTACAGTAAACACTGTGATCGCTCGTTGAAAGATTTTTTTCTAAAAGCTTCTTGTTTGATTGGTTGGCGCTGATCAGTCATCTTCGACGGCCGCGGCTCGAAACAGTTAGCGAAGATTTCGTAAAAGTTGGTTTGCAAACTCATAGGTCCATCGTTTGCAATAATTTTTCAATTTCTGATCTCTTTTTTATAGAGTAAAAATATATCTGACTTACTCTTTCATTATTCGTTGCTCTTCTAAAATTTCATTTTTGTTACTGGTATCGTGAGTTCATGCGACTTTTAGTGTTATCTGGTCCGCTACTATTATCTAATTTCAACTCTTCTAGTTCTTTCAGAATTCCTTCTTCAATAAAACAATCTATTCTTTCAATATTCACGTGTGTAAAACTGTCTCCAAAAATAAAAATGACACAACCACAAAAGCAACAACAACAGAAAGCATTTGAAGTGTCTAGTTCAATAAAAACAATTTTTTATGGCGACATACCTCAAAAACACACACACTGGGGTTAAGGTTTAATCTAACCTAACCTAATCTAACCTCTAAAAGATGGAATGCATGTCAGTTTGTTTATCCCTATCCACAAAAGACAAAACAACTGATAAAAAAAAAACTTCTTGATAATAATACGTTTATTTTTCCATACAAAGACTTTTACTTCTAGTCATCTATTACAATATGATCAAGCATTTGTGCTGGTGCATTAAAATCAATGTGTTTCAGTAACCCCATGTACCATACAATGGATATATACAACTTAGGTTAGGTCAGGTTAGAATAGGTTAGGTTAACATAAAAATTGTTTATAAAACCTAAAACCCATGCTTTTGAGATGTGTCGCTATAATAAAAATACTCTATGTAACTAGACGCTTTGGATGACACCTGTCTCAAGTCTGTTGGAGAGTCAGGACGGTGTCCATACAAAATCCTCATGTATTTACGAAATCGGAATTGTGCGAATTGGTTATAAAGAGAAAAAAAGCCAGTGATTTTTTGATATATCGCACGCACACCCCACATCACTCGTCTCGTATTCTTAGTTTTTAACCAACTTCCAAAAAAAGGAGGAGGTTCTCAATTCGGTTATACTTTTACTATTTTTTTCCCGTTGTTATCAAATTCCAGTTCTGCTGATGACGGCCATGCGGAATCGAGGGAACTCCTTTTTTTTTCGATGTGAAAAATCATCTTATGACAACCCCCGCTCTTGGGCGGAGCGGGAGATAGTGTCAGACTCTTACTGACTAAAAAACCCATCCCGTTCCTTCAAGCCTTCATACCGGGGCTCGAGCGTCCTTTCGGATAACCTTGGCCCCAGTAGGCTTTGACCCGGCTGGGGCCCTGCTGTTGCTGACAACTCCTTGAGGCGCGCGGGAACAGCGCGCGCCGTCGACGACTTGGGCTAGGTCCGGACTGTTACCGGACGGCCGGACAGCGAGCTACCCATTGCTCACTGTCCGCAAGCCCGCGCCTACGGTGGCTGGAAATCGGGATCGGAATCCCGGCAGCGGCGGCGAGAGCGCCATCGAGGGAACTCCTCAAATATTATAGGCAACTATTATTTTGGTATTTTCATTGAAGACTATGCATTTACAGTCAAAAAGTGACACTTGATGAAGTGGAACTGGTGAAGAAGACCAGAAATGGCCAACAGAACTTCATACTCAAACAGATATCACAATGAACATAGCTTATGACAAAACAAATAAATGAATAGTTCTGAATAATGTTGAAAATGGTATCATCGAAGTGATCTGATGATGATAATGGAGTCAGAAGATAGGCACCGGAACTCCATAATTAATCAATGTATCCTAGCCGTTTTTGGGCTTATTAGAATTGTCCTGAGATGCACTTGGGCTATAAAGTATCTATTCTATCTATATATTATAACACACATAATATGAATACGAGCAATCCATAACTTAGATATTATCGCAGTTTCCTTGTGCGACACGTTTATTTTTGCGGCCCAGTTTATTTTAGGCACAATATTATTAACATCATTGCTAATTGGCAAGTCCTCGTCGTTCGTTTTCCTTTTCTAATCAACGGGTTAGTCCACAATAAATATTGAAAATAATCTACCTTTTGCTATATTTTTCACTAATTAATGATTCTCTCGTATTTAAATTAATTAACAAATGACCATTTTTAGGGTTCTGAAGTCAAATGACAACAAAACGAAACCCATAAGGATTCATTATGTCTGTTTGTCTGTCCGTTCGTATGTCACAGCCGCTTTTTTCCGAAACTATAAGAACTGTGCTGTTGAAACTCGTTGAGTAGATGTATTCTGTGAACCGCATTAGGATTATCACATAAAAATATAAAAATACATTTTTTTTTGCAATCATACTCAAGCGTGTGTGTGGGGTCTTCAAAAATGATATTGAGGTTTCTAGTAATTTTTTTTTTTAAGATGGTAAAATGTGTGTGTCCCAGTAATTTATAAAATAAAAGAATGATAAAACTAAAAAAAAAATATGTAATTGCATTACTATGCAAAACTCTACCGAAAAGTAAGTAGTTCTATTTTAATACGCTAGTCCCCCAATGATTTCGTCCCTTCAGTGCGTGCCTGAAGGTTAGCTGCGTGGAACCTCATTTCACTTCTTTCTCCTCTCCTCCCGTTCACTCGTATGAAAATGAAAAGGATTTGTAGGCAAGCGTGCTTCATCGTCGACCACACCATCGTTTACCATCAGGTGAGATGGTGGTCAAACGCAAGCCTATCATTAAAAAAAAACACGAAAAATCTAAAAAAAAATAACACTAATTATAATAAAACATAGATCAAAGTTACAATGAACTACAAGAACTTTTATATTATGTTACTTGCTGCTACGGAACCCTTCCCGACTCGCACTTGGCAGCTTTTTTCCTCTTGTAATCATGATTAAACCATACGGGTCCCCTTTACCAGAAGAGTTCTAACAAACAGGTAAATGCTAGCCACCTATATATATAGCTACGTTTAACACAACTCCATCACTCTTCTTTCGTATCCATCGAGCGTTACATGTAATAGTACCACAAGATGTATGGCACGTGTGTGTTAGCGTTGTTAGTGTTACTCGTGAGTTCGGCGCGTTCTTTCTCCTGGGGTAAGTGCCAGAGTCGAGAACGATACCTAGTATTACAATTTTTGTTTAATTGTCGACCACATTACAACTTTATTAAGATCGTTCACTGCAAATTACGTGTTATCTTGCTCAAAAACCATGATTTTAAAACCCGTTTATATCCATGAATGATTTATTGTATACTAGCTGCCCGCCCGCGACTTCGTCCGCGTGTACTTCGGTTATCGCACTCTAAACGTGTTTTCCCGTAGGTATAAGATGTTTCTCTAAGATAAAAAGTATTTTTTATGTTAAAGGCTATACGCATGCCAAATTTCGTCCAAAAGCATTCAGCTGTTTTTACGTGATTAAGTAACAAACACCCAAACATCCACACTTTCACATTTATAATATTAGTTAGGATAAACATGAATGTGATTTACCAATAACGTTAGGAAATATTCTTGTCTAATTAATAATAGTTAGATAGGATTTTATTTCAATTAAGAGCACGCTTTTATACTATGTTCACATAATTATGTAATTTCTTTTCAATTTCGAAGCTTGTTAACTTCTAAAGTCTTAATAGATTTAACCTTTCAATCGTGAAAATTACAGACACAATAGAAAGACAAGGTGCGCGAACGCCGGCGTTAGCTTAAGGTTTAATGATTTAATAACCAAAAAATACAAACCAGTGGCTGGAATACTCAATAAAATAGTTATAGAAAAACATTTGTGGATTTAGTTTACTAATTATGAAAATTAAATTAAAAACAAAATCAAATTATTAAGAAATTATAGGTAAATAAAATGATCGGTGTAAATTGGAACTGCAATTTTTTTAATTAACACTTTTTAGTTATGACACCACCACTAAAAAGTACCTCTCAACCAAACTTAAAAACACCTTATAGCCAGAGAGCATCTCATAACGATTCTAATAATCCCAAACACGGCTAGATTACTTCATCATCAGATCAGTCCGATATATCCCCTCCCCATTTCTCTTCAGCCAGTCACTGACTACACTTAATAAACAAAGCCATTTTACTTCTGCTGTGATCCTATGAGGAGTTCTGTTCCATATCTTCAAAGTTCATGATCAGATCTTAACAATATTTCAATAGGACTAATTTGAAAGCATAACCTTTCTAACAACTAAGTGCAAGCCAAATAGTGTATTTTTTAGATTTATGACGTATTAAAAAAAAAGCACTTACTAGATCTCGTTCAAAACCAATTTTTGTTGGCAGTTTGTATGGTAATGTACGTCATATATTTTTTCTAGTTTTATCAATCTCTTATTTTAGAAGTTAGACACACACGCACATTTTACTATTTTGTAAATGTCTCTCGCGCAAACTATTCAGTTTGGAAAAAAATGAAATTATAAACCTCAAGTACGGGGACCCCCAAAATTTATTGCTTTTTTTCTATTTTCGTGTGAAAATCTTAATGTGGTTCACAGAATACATCTACTTACAAAGTTTCAACACTATAGCTCTTATAGTTTCGGAAAAAAAGTGGCTGTGACATACAGAAGGACAGACAGACAGACATGACGAATCTATAAGGGTTCCGTTTTTTTCCATTTGGCTACGGAACCCTAAAAATAAATCTGACCATCTGTCTGTCGCTAGATAGTTGAAATTTTCTCAAATTAAGTATATCTGCTGCTGCTATAACAACATATAACACTAAAAAACCGGCCAATTGCGAGACGGACTTGCCCATGAAGGGTTCCGTAGCAGCAAGTAACATAATATTAAAGTTCTTGTAATGTGTTGTAACTTTGATCGATGTTTTAATAATAGTGTATTTTTTTCGATTTATGACGCATTAAAAAAAAACTACTTACTAGATTTCGTTCAAACCAATTTTCGTTGGTATTTTTTATAGTAATTTACATCATATATATTTTTTTAATTTTATCATTCTCTTATTTTAGAAGTTAGAGGGGGGGTGGACACACATTTTACTACTTTGGAAGTGTCTCTCTCGCAAACTATTTAGTTTAGAAAAAAATGATATTAGAAACCTCAGTATCATTTTTAAAGACCTATCCATAGATACCCCATACGTATGGGTTTGATGAAAAAAAAAAAAATTCTAGTTTCAGTTTTAAGTATAGGGACCCCCAAAATGTATTACTTTTTTTCTATTTTTATGTAATAATCTTAATGCGGTCCACAGAATACATCTACTTACAAAGTTTCAACAGTATAACTCTTATAGTTTCGGAAAAAAGTGGCTGTGACATACGGATGGACAAACAGACAGACAGACATGACGAATCTATAAGGGTTACTTTTTTGCCATTTGGCTGCGGAACCCTAAAAACGTTTTTAGGGTTCTGTAGCTAATTGGCAAAAAACAACACACATTTTTATTGAAAATTTCCTATTCAATTCACAAAGTATTTTATTTGTTGGTTCCCAAAAGTGGAAACAACTTCTTTCAGGGTAAACCGGCCCCACTTGCCAAGACACGCATTTAAAATTTCAATAAAGTAAATTTACAATCACATTACTAAATGGAATCACAAAGTAGGGAAATGTAATTAGAATGCTGGAGGCGGGCAGCCCTATCGCAGGTTTACGTACCGCGCGGCTGTAGGCATTTGTTTCAAAGATACGGCTGAGTTACAAAACTGTATGATATTATTACCGTGTCCGAGTCGTGCAATGTATTATGAACATTATACATGTTGTTAATAGGTTTATATTAGCACGTTTTCTTTCGAAGAGCGAAACTGTACCTACTTTTAACTATAACTTATTCGGTGATAACGGTAAGATACATTTCTAAGGAGAGAAATCATCAATTGACTTCTCGCGCTCTAGGGTGGAGAAAACGGGTGCGCCAGAATTTTACTAAAACTCACCTATACTCCATAAGTTGCCCTTGGCATTTTAGAGTTGCTTTTTCTTTCTCAAAAGCTCTTACAGCCCTAACAGACGTCGGCCCCGCTGGGCCCTTTTAGTTTTGCTGACAACTCTGTGAGGCGCGCGTGCACTACGCACCGTAGACCTTGACTGATTTGCGATTACAGCAGAAGAAAAAGAGTTTTTTTGCGTCAAACATGGCGCATACCTTAAAATAAAACAAATAACAGTATCGACTTAAAATAGCACGTAAGTAGGATATACGTTACATCCGCGCAAAACGGCCAGTGCTCAGCAAAACATGTTAAATCATAATTACAATCACAGAATAAACAAAATAAAAACATGAATAACAAAAAACCATTAAAAACAACAAAACACAAATTGACAAACAAACACTGAACTAGTCGATTATTATAATCGATCAATGAACGATTGAACATAAAACTAAAATAGTCAATGATGCGCAGTCACACAGTCATATTGTGAGACTGTACAACCTCTATGGTTCGTTCCGTAGTAAAAAAAAAAGATGGCTGATCGATGGATAACAATAACAGCGGCAAGATAAATTTACGTTAATAATTATGTAAAAAACAAGATTCCTGACCTACCCAACCGATTTGTTTGCATAAATGTGTTATTGGGTGAATGGATTTGTTGAAATGTTGAGTTTGAGTGAGTAGTAACAAGAGTGAAGTTTGAGTGCGTATTCATCTATGCGCTTAAATAACACGGACAGACGAGATTGTCAAGCCAGCAAGACAAAATCAACAAAGGCACAATAAAAAAAAAGCAATCATAAAATAATGTAATTGAATCAGTACGACTATGTAATTATTAGATTAGATATAAAGTTGTCAGAAGAATGTACACTTAATTAAATATTATGTCATTTACTTACAGATATATAAAAATAGTTGAAAATCGAACTTCCAAGTTAACTAAAATAAAAGATATATGTATAGCCGTTTATGTCGCACAAAACGTACAATGCGTTCCAAATGTCCAAGTATATTTCGACACTCAAGGGAATCAAAATTTGTAGGGTACTTGCTGTTGACTTAGAATCTTGAAATTTGGCATGAAACAAGATCTCATAGCAGAAATATTGGAAAAAATCTGAAAACTAAATATAAAGGTAAGTCACAAAAAAACTTTTATGCGATTTAAAAAAAAATTCGTAACTCAATTCAGGAATTGAACTGTTTTCATAGGTAAGTTTGTTCGTACAAACTTAGTGAGAAAAGTAAAGTTCGTTTAACAAATCAAACTTGACAATGAAGTATTGAAATAATTGCCAAATGTGATTTTTCGAACAAACTTATTTATTTGCCACATTCAGTTAGCAATAATCGTAATTTGAGACACCGGGCTGCAGTGCAGCTTTAGAGACCGGTTGCAATGTAAAACACAGTAGCCATACAACGTCTAAAACTTTAGGATTTTTTCTAATATCTATAGCAATACTATTGTAAATGGAAAAGTAACTTTCACTTTTTTTTTGTTTGTCTATTACCTCTTCATGTTTAAACAGCTGAACAGATTTGCATGAAACTACAACACAAGTACACTATATCCTGGATCAGGAATCTAAATCTATTCAGCCGTTAAGAAGTAGGTTATAACAGATAAAAAAAAGTGAAGAGGTAACAAACAGATAGACATATGGACAGATAGAGCATCCGCTTTCACATTTACAATACCAGTATGGATATGTTAATGACAATGATGATATTTTTTTCTATTTGAACATAATAATGACTCTCTGCATGTATTGGTTTCTGTAATAAAATAAATAAATAAATGTTACCGTGCCGCCGACAATACAAGGTGTAAGGGACAGCCCTCCACAAACTTTAAGGGCTTGCTCAGTAGACGAAACTGAACAACCTTCCACAAAAACTTTTTCAGGAAACGAAAAAAATAATTGGCCTCGCCATACAAATTGTCCAATCAAGTTTATCATTTTGTATGGAGAGGCCGAATTTTTTTTTCGTTTCCTGAAAAAAAAATTTGTGGAAAGTAGTTCAGTTTCGTCTACTGAGCAAGCCCTTAAAGTTTGTGGAGGGCTGTCCCTTACACCTTGTATATTAAAATACTCGTAGTACCTAGTCCTCTCGTACTTCTGTGGCACTCCCCATAAATTAAAATCATGTCGAATTACTCTGAAGCTATGTTATTGTAACAAGGCAATACTTAATGATAATACTAAAAGAAAACATGCTTGCAATACAAAACTTTTCAAATAAAAATAGTAACATCACTGACTTTTTACCAACATACCACAACATGAAATAGTAATAAAAATAAACCGGCCAAGAGCGTGTCGGATCACGCTCAGTTTAGGGTTCCGTAGTTTCCCTTCCGTCACAACACAACAACAAGTGTACCCACTTATGAGTTTAAGAAAATGCTTGCATATATGGTTATACTACAAACTTAGTCCAGAAATTATTTTGTAGAACCCTTTTGTCTTTTTTGTACAAAAACTGTTCTTTCCATCAAGTTCAAAATAATTTTCCTTGAAAGTCCTTATAAAGTTCTACATTTCAGATTTTTTTCATATTTTCTAAACTTATGGTTCAAAAGTTAGAGGGGACACACACACATTGTTTTTTACTTTTGGGACGATTATTTCCGAAATAATTGACAATATCAAAAAATGATCTTAGTAAACCCCTATTCATTTTTAAATACCTATCCAACAATATATCACACGTTAGGGTTGAAATTAAAAAAAAAATCACTTCCCACTTTACATATAGGGGGGCTACCCTAATAAAACATTTTTTTCCAATTTTTATTTTACCACTTTGTCTGCGTGATTGATATACATATTGATACCAAATTTCAGCTTTCTAGTGCTAACGGTCACAGAGATTAAGCGAGGACGGACAGACGGACAGACAGACATGGCGAAACTATAAGGGTTCCTAGTTGACTACGGAACCCTAAAAAAGAGCACAATACAGTTGCAGTGACTGTGCCACCTTGTGTAATGAGTAACTGTCGAACCATTGTATTAATAATAAAAAAAAATGATTTTTATGTGTATGTAAAAAAAGATGTGTTTCAACAATAAAAAAAATAAGAAATTAAGAACTCGGACGCCAGCCGAAACGAGACTAGCCAGAATAACTAGGTCGGGCACTAGATTGGACCATTAATCTACCAGTGGGGGGAATAAGGGAAAGAAAAAAAATAAAGCCGATATTCAGAACTTTTGTCTTTTGTTACTTCCCAACCCGTATTTTCAGACAATCTTTGTTATGGGATACTATTGCATCTGTTTCAAAGGTTAATTTAAAATGTGTAAAAAGGAATGTCGTCCGATACTTGAAGACTCCAGGCGTGGTCCCATAGAGGATAATCTTCAAGTATTCATCCAGAAAAATAAAATAGAAAAAATAAAACAAAGAAAAAAAACGCCGGATGGCTGTAACAACTTAAAGAAATACGTTAATATCTTGTACGAAAGTGACAATGTGGACACGCGGTCGCGAGGTTATGTGTCAGAAAAACTCACCGTTTTTTCTCAGAATTATGCTTAGCGCGCCAATCGGTTCATTAAAAGAACGCAAGACAGGCGAAGAGTGCCTAAACTGGAAAGAAATATCGATACGTAAACCAAACAAATTCATGAACACGCTATCACGTCAAGAAGAATTCCAAAAATAAATTCTTACCGAAATTATCGTGCACTTTTCCAAGAAATATCCGTTTGTATTACGATATCCTTGTAATACAAAACGGCTTACATAAGAAAAGATTTAGAAATTTAATCAGAGCAAAGAAATTTTGTTCCTCGCTGAAGAAAGTTGGGCCGAACAGTGAGGTTATCAAATCTGACAGCTCATCATAAAAAATAATAGAATTTTTTTAATTGGACAACAAGTCTTTCAAGCCGAATCGCCCAAAAGTTCGGAAATATGTGACTAGGCGAAAAGTCGATTTGGCCTCGTCACATGTTTCCGACCTTTTGAACGTTACACCATTTCATTTGCAAGTTAGTGGGTAAGTAGTGAATTGTAGAAGGTAGGATCAGCGAGAATGCAAGTCATTTGGAAACCATTTGTATGAGCAACAAGTTTATGAAAAGACTAGCTGTGCCCGCGACTTCGTACGCGTGGACTACAGGATTTTGAAAGTATTTTTTTTTTGCTAAAATAAAAGTAGCCTAAGTTACTTCTTATTACATCAGCTACCTACCAAAAAAGTCCCGTCAAAATCGGTTCAGCCATTTAAGAGTTTAGCCGGAACAAACAGACAGACAGACAAAAATTGTATAAAAAAATATTTTGGTATATACATCATATGGTATCATATATATGAATCATAATATGTATGTAGTGAAAAGCGGTTATTTCAATATTACAAACAGACACTGCCATTTTATTTATATGTATAGATGAAGAATACCTTGATTTATATAATAGTGATCCACGCGCTCCTCAAAGAGATGTCAGAAAACCGTAGTGGCCTAGCAGGGACGACGCCCGCTAGCACTAGATAGCTAGAACCCGTAGTCCTAGAACGCGAAGGGCAACTGAAGGACACAGGTGTGGTTTTAGTCAATAACAATCTGACACGCCCTCTCGCTCTACCCAGAGCGGGAAAAGTCATTGGATGATTTCGACACTTATCAAAAAAAGGGTAGACTGGAGAAAATCGGACAGCGAGCTCTCCTTGCTCGCCGTTCGCAAACCCGAGGGTAGTACTCCCACGCTACCCAACTCAAATAAAGTTGAGTTGACTACGCAAGGAAGAGTATGATAGAGTATAATAGAGTACCAGTTGACGGGAGCGAGGCCGCGGGCAAAAGCTAGTATTAGATAAAATAAATCTCAGTCCTTAAAACAAATCTATTTCTATGTTACAGACATCGTCGTCGCCACAGACACACAACTAGAGTTTTACAACAATGATGGTACACGGACGCACACACAAGTTATACCATCGGCTAATGTGATCACTTCAGTAACATACGATCCTGTGCACTACAGGGTGCTGTTTAGCGACCATCACAGCTCGACCGCGGTTATATACAGCTTGGACGTATCAACCGAGACTGTACAACATATAGCTACGATATCAACGCCCGACTCCTACCTCCGGACCGTCTACGACCCCGTCACACAAGCTCTCTATTGGAAGGATGGATATAGTATACGCACGTTTTCATTAAGTCCTGCATCTTCTAACCAGGCTGATGGAAATGTTTTAGTTAGCTTGGATCACTGGTGCCGTGATCTCGCCGTGGACAGCTGTGGAGGGTACGTTACTAGTGAGTAGTACCCGCACACGGGCCACAAAAAAACGCCGCCACAAAAAAAGCCGCCACAAAAAAGCGCTGCCACAAAAAAAGCTAGAAGCAGCCACAAAAAAACGCTGAAGCACGCTACAAAAAAACGCCGCCTCAAAAAAAAAGCTTGAAACGGCTTTGTTTTTGTGGCTCTTGTGCGAGGACACTAACGAGAAGATCGGAAAACTTGTTTTTTGTATTGAGAACAGTTTTCATTTGTTTTATGAAATAATCAAATAACATACTCAATCTTATTTGCACTTATCTACACTTCATCATTCATCATCATCATCATTTCAGCCGATACACGTCCACTGTTGGATATAGGCCTCCCCCAAGCGTCGCCACATCGAACATCCCTGTGCGTCCCGCATCCATCGGTTTCCCGCTACCTTCACCAGGTCATCGGTGCACCTTGTAGGAGGCCTTCAAACGCTGCGTCTTCTGGTACGCGGTCGCCACTCCAAAACCGTTCGGCCCCAACGGCCATCTGTTCTGCGAGCAATGTGCCCTGCCCATTGCCACTTAAGTTTGGCAATTCTTTGTGCTATGTCGGCAACCTTAGTTTTCCTGCGGATATCTTCATTTTTTATTCGATCACGCAAGGAAACCCCGAGCATAGCCCTTTCCATCTTTTTCCGGTCATTGATCGATTAAAAAAATCGACTAGTTCTTATTGGTTAGCCAACTTGTGTTTTTTCTATAGCTTTATTTTATGTTTAATGTTTAATTAAGTTAAGTTTGTTGTTATTTTATGTTTTAATTTGTTTATTTTATTAATTCATTGCAAGTAAAATAAATCTTTGCTAACCGATCGGCGTCTCATCGTCGACGACGGCTGGTGCTGAAAATCAGCGCTGTGGCTCTGTTTTTCATGAGCCCCAGCATTTTGCTGAGCGCTGGCCGTTTTGCGCGGATGTGACGCATATCTTATGTGTTACTTTTAGTTCGATATTGTTATTTATTTTTTTATGGTATGCGTCATGTTTGACGTGAATAAACACTTTTTCTTTCTTTCGTCTTTCTTTCTATTGCTCTTTGGGTGACTTTAAGCCTTCTGATGAGGCCCATTGTGAGCGACCACGTTTCGGAGCCATATGTCATCACTGGCAACACGCACTGGTTAAAGACTTTCTTCTTGGGACACTGTGGTATGTTGGACGAGAAGATACCGCATAGCTTCCCGAACGCTGCCCAACCGAGTTGGATTCGACGGTTGACCTCTTTCTCGAAGTTAGACCTACCCAACTGGACTGTCTGTCCATGGTAGACGTAATCGTCCTCAACTTCGAGTGTAGAGTCTCCGACCTTGATAGGAGTGGGCGCTACATGGTTGTTAATCATGATTTTGGTTTTATCCATGTTCATGTTAAGACCCACTCTTACAGAAGCTCCACTTATAATATTATAAATGTGAAAGTAACTGTCTGTCTATCTGTTACACTTTCACGGTTAAATTACTAAACCGATTTTGACAAAATTTGTTACGGAGATAGCTTCAAACTCAAGGATGGACATATGCTACTTTGGTCCGGAGCGAGGAAGACTGGCAGGCGGTCGCCGACTTCTGCGAAGCAGTAATGCTCGCTAAGGAGGTGGCCGACCGCATCCGACAACGGCGCTCTCGCCGCCGCCGCCGGGATTCCGTTCCCGATTTCCAGCCACCGTAGGCGCGGGCTTGCGGACAGTGAGCAATGGGTAGCTCGCTGTCCGGCCGTCCGGTAATCGTCCGGACCAAGCCCAAGTCGTCGACGGCGCGCGCTGTTCCCGCGCGCCTCAAGGAGTTGTCAGCAACAGCAGGGGCCCAGCCGGGTCGAAGCCTACTAGGGCCAGGGTTATCCGAAAGGGCGCTCGAGCCCCGGTACGAAGGCTAGAAGGAACGGGATGGGTTTTTTAGTCAGTAAGAGTCTGACACTATCTCCCGCTCCACCCAAGGGCGGGGGATGTCAATGCATGATTTTTCCCATCGAAAATAAAAAAAAAAACCTATGCTACTTTTTATCCGTCTTCGACATCGCGTCCGCTATAAACAACGTTCACGCGAAGCCGCTGGCAGAAGCTAGTAATATCATAAAAGTGAAGTGTAAGTTAGTTTGAATGCACTAATCTCAGGAAGCACGGGTCCGAACAGAAAAATTCTTTATCTATGTAGGAGGTAATCTCTGAAAATACAAGTCCGATTACTGCACCATTCGACAGTAAATGCCAGTAAAACAAAATGTTACAGTATTGCACAAAGTTTAACAGATAAACATGTCGACTCTGGTAACCCATCACTTCGCGGACTGACAGGCAGATAGTGGTGTCTGGAAGGTGACACGCTTGGATTGTTAGGGAAGTGTTGACAATGGCGTCTCTCTCAGCGCGTCCGGTTAAATGTGAAAATAACTATGTCTGTCTGTTACGCTTTCACGCTTTAACTACTGAACTGATTTTGATGATATTTGGAACAGAGTAAGCTTGAAACCCAACAAAAGATATACGTCCGCAATAACCGACATTTATCCAGACGAAGTCGTGGGAAAAAGCTAGTTAAGAAAAGATTATTAAATTTTTCAAGATTATAAAATTAAATTGTACTTGAAAGTATATTATATTATATTATATTTATGTTCCGCTATGTTTGCCCTTGTGTGTAGGTTTATGACTCAGATGAATTTCTCTTGAATTTTGTTAATATTGATGGATCTTTACAAATTACAGGTATATTTACTGGATCACACAATATGAGATAGAGAGGGCTCGGTTAGATGGCTCCGAGAGAGAAGTTTTAATAGCTGGCTATGTTTATTATCGACTAAGCTTGGCCATCGATCAACAAACACAAAAAATGTACTGGACTGAGAAAACACATTATAGTAATGATCACGTGTCCATTGAAAGTGCAAACTTTAATGGAAACAACAGAACAACACTATATACTGTAAGAAACACTCTGTTTGCATTTTCATTGGCCGTGTTAAAAGACTTTATATACTGGCAGAACTATGAGGAACAGGGAATTTGGCGATTACCGAAGTATTCAACACAAACTGTGGCAACAAAACTAACGTCAACGTCTAGCACATACTATGCGATTTGTCATCGTATAGCAGCCAACTACACGATAAAGGAACAAATTCAGGGGATAAACAGCTGCGATGCTCTCAAGGGTCTGATTCCGAATGACTCGAAGAGTGAGTCTCCAGCACCAGTCTGTCAGAACTACTGCATTCAAGGGGAGTGTAGCGTCAGTGCTGAGGGACAACCTACATGCAGGTAAAACGTGTTCACCGCACAGATATTCGGGGTCAGCTCACAATGCTTGAAGAAATGAAGCCACGGGGTTTATTCAGATTCTCTTATGTGATATATATATATATGTTGTTGTGTACTAACTCTAATAATTATAATTCGCGCAGCTTCACTTCGCGTCTCGGTGTGAGCTGGCCCTAACGTTTTTCACTGACGGCAAGTTAAGCGACGCCTACATATGTTACATGTCTAACGGTAACAGATCCTCAAGCATCCACGTCATCACCAGCTTCGAAATGTAAAGTTAGAATTCTTGGTACAGTGACTCTCGTCTATAACACACAATACTTTCGTGGGCTTGCGGACGACGAGCATTGCTTAGCTCGCCGTCTGACCGTCCAGTAGTCGACCGGACCTAGCCCAAGTCGTCGACGGCGCGTATTGTTCCACGCGTGCGTCAAGGAAATGTCAGCAAACCGTAGGGCCCCAGCAGGGTCGAAGCCTACTGGGGCCATGGGTTCGCTTCTGAAAGGAAAACCCGGCCCTGGAATAAAAGGCAACGGAGGAATGTACGAGTGAGTTTTAAGCAGTAATATCTGACTCGCCCTCGCGCTCCGCCTTGGAGCGGGAGTTGTCATTGGATGATTTCTCACCCAAAAACAAATTGAACACATAATAATTTCAATGTTTAATGTATCTTGCGAACTGTGGGACAGATACTTAATTCATTAAACCCTAAACGAACGCTACTTTTACTACAGGATCAGCTCTTTTCTACGAATACAGTTTTTGTTTGTATTAATTGGCAAATTGTAAGAAAAAGCTGATTATTTTTAGGGATTTTATTGTTAATAAAAATATAGGTCAATAAAAAATAGGTTCAGCTTCATGAGTACTTGCAACCCCTAAAATATACTAAAGTTCCTTATTGTTGATCGAATGAACTTTTTATTTGATTTTAAATCATGTTTAGTGACGCGCAGTGGTCGCGCACCTCGTTTGCGTGTTACAATTAGGCACAATATCTGTTGGTCTGCTGATTAACGCTGTTTCTTATCTTCATTATTTCAGCTGTAATGCCGAATACTCCGGGGAGAGGTGCGACGAACTAAAGGTGTGCCATGAATATTGTCTACACGGAGGTGTTTGTTCTTTGAATGTGGACAATAAGCGAGTCTGCCAGTGCACAGCAGGTTACGACGGTGAAAGATGCAAAGTGTCCATCTGTAAAGACTATTGTCTACAAGGAAACTGTAGTGTCGGTGCTGAGGGCCAACCTCAATGCAGGTAAATATATACCGTGTTACCCATGGAGTTCGTTGTATAGATAATACACTTTTATAACTAACTAGCGGATCTAACAGATGTCAGCCCGCCCGATTCTATTGTTACCCAAACTCTATAAACATTTACTGTATGGACTTTAAAAGAGACTTTGACCCCTGAGTTTGTGTCGGTGTTTCTTCTCAGGGTAGTCAGATAGGAAACACCGGCCTTATCTAGAATAAACTGACGAAAAAAAATTGACGTGTAAAAGTGTTTTATAAACCTATTGAGACAGCAGCCCACGTGAGGAATGGACATCCTCATGCTCCAGCCGCTGAGATCCCGATCCTGACTACCACCCACCGCAGGCGCGGGCTATCGGACGACGTGCAATGTGTAGTACGCACTCCGGCCGTCCGGCTTTGGTCCACACCGAACACAAATCTTCGACAATGTGTCGTGTATAAGCGTTCCTCAAAGAGATGTCAGTAAAACAATAGGAGCCCAGCAGGGCCGTTACCTAAATCCATACTGTAACTATGATCCTGGAATACAAAGGGCAACAGAAAGACACAGATGTGGTTTGAGTCAGTAAATGTTTAACAGTCTCTTGCTCCACTCAGGAGCGCTGGAAGTTACTATATGATTTCCTACCTCAAAAAAAACTATGCCTACCTCAATGAAAGACAAATTTCGTTAAAGTATTAAAGTTTTATCCCATATTTTGAAACTGTTCCCGCAAGTAAATGAAAAGTAGCCTAAGTATCTGCTTGTGACATTTGCTATCGTCAGTGAATGCCCCGTCGAAATCGGCGTAGCCGTTTTAGATATTCGCCGGGACAAACCGACAGATAATCGAAAATTTCAAATTTCACATTTTTGTTATAAATATCGAATACCACACCAACCAAAAAATAGACCAAAGTATGGTCTATTTACATTTAGTAGTAGTAGTAGTAGTATCTTTATTTCATAACAACATAGTTGTGTCGAACAGATTGATAATTATAAATGTCCTTAAATTACATTAAATTAATTTCAGTAAACAAATATCTTTTTGGTATTACAAACAGACAATCAAATCATTTCAATTAGAAATACTTTTATTCGGTACAGACAGCGCAATAATAATAATTATATTTATTCAAAGTTAAAGTTTGGTAAAATAGTTACATAAAATCTTACGGATAATTACAAAGGTATGACTATGTTATGTGCCTGTACTAGGATAAACCTGTATTACAGGCTTAGAAGTTCTTACGCTATGGTTTTTGTAGAACAATAAAATAGATAACAATATTTAACATTTAAATTCTCGTTTCTATGTTATACTTATACCTAGTTTACTTAAACACTAAAAGTCACAATAATTTATTTCGTATTTTACATCTATTTCTTGCACTTAAGGGCCATGCGCCCGAAAAGTGCCATAAAACAGTGATTTTCTGAGGCCTACTCCTCCGTAATGGCTAGGTCAATTGGTTTGAAAAAATATATGTTTATTATAGATTCATGAACAATAATATCAACATTTGATTTTTTCGTGCTATTAATACTTTTGTCAAAAAAAAAAAAATTTAGCAATTTCGCAACTTTTCGCAACGTTTCCCTACTCCTTCGAAACGGCTTGGACCTTTAGAAACATTTTTACACATAAAAATTGGTGGATAAATTTTCTTCAATGTGAACGTTGCATGTGTAAATCAATCAATATCTCGCAGGGAAAATAGATTTAAAGCGGTTTTCGAGCGCTGCTGGCCGCAAATAAATGCACAGATTTGCGTACTACCGCCTAGACGAGAGCGAGAGTTGCGTTCACATAATTTCGGCCAGATGGTTCAACGGACTATACAGTCTTGTTACAACACATACATGATTTTGAGTCAGCAGCAGAACTTATAATTGAGTTAAAGTCGAGGTTGCATCAATATTGAAGAGATATCTTCTTCTTCTTCCTGCCCTTGTCCCATTTTATTTGGGGTCGGCGCAACACGTTTTTTTCTTCCATTCTGTCCTGTCACTCGTCACGCTATCACTAACTCCCTTTTCTTTCATATCACTTCTCACACAATCCATCCATCTTTTCTTTGGCCTCCCTAATGGATATTAATTAATTATTATAAGATACGAAATAAGCGAGGCGAATGACTAGGTAGACTTGTGAACTTTATGGTAATAAATGTAGGTACGTCTAAAATATAGTCGACTAGCTTTTGCCTACTCCACCCTACTATACCCTACTCTACACTACCCTATTGTACTCTGCACCACTCTACCCTACTCTACCCTACTCTACACTACTCTACCCTACTCTACCCTACTCTACACTACTCTACCCTACTCTACCCTACTATACCCTACTCTACCCTACTATACCCTACTCTACCCTACCCTATCCTACTCTACCTAACCAAACTTCACATAAACCATCTACTAAATAGTCCGAACAAAGGCTAAACATTTGGTCTGGATAGGTGAGCCCGTTCTTGAGTTATAAAATTTTAACGAAAATGGGCATTGATTTTTAAATATATATAGATAAATAGTGATATTAGATTATGGTAACTAAAAAGTGTGAAATAAAAAATAAATTTAAAAAATAAAAAAAAACCCGACTGCGTAAAAAAATACTCTAAATAAAAACTGAAAAGATAAAAAAACAAGTTCAGTCCAGTAGCGCAGTTAATTGCGTTAATTGACACACAAATTGTTCCCTATTAGATTGTATTATGTGTTTTAATTTGGGTGTCAATTAATGCAATTAACTACGCTACTGGACTGAACTTGTTTTTTATCTTTTCAGTTTTTATTTAGAGTATTATTTTACGCAGTCAGGTATTTTTATTTTTTTAACTACTCGTGGCGTATTTTGTTTTCTATATTCAGAATTTATTTACTTTTTACTTTATTCTCACATACGAATAATAGTAGCGACAACAAACACGTAACCGAGATATTTGACAGGCCTATTGGTTTAGTGGTTAGTGGCCCTGATTGCTACGCCAGAGGTCGTGGGTTCGATCCCCACCCAGGACAAATGTTTATGTGATGAGCATGATCATTTGTTCTCTGTCTGGGTGTAATTTATCTAAATTATGTATGTATTTAGAAATATATAAGTATGTTTATCAGTTATTTAGTACTCATAACACAAGCTCTGCTTAGCTTGGGACTAGACGACATTGTGTGATAGTAGTGAAATATTATATTATTATATGAAATATTATTTATAATTCCTACATTGAAAGAGTTTACATGGAGTTTCCTGAACATTTAACTCCAGAGAGATTTTTCTGACTGACTGATGTCTTGACAATTCTAAAAGTCCTTGAAAAAGTTTATTTGAAAGAAATGATTTGACTTTAAAAAATATCTGACTAATTTATTTAACGGTTTGATTACATCAAACCGTTTCACTGTTGGATCGGCAATGCCGGGAGCAATTTTTGCATGAGACTTTTTGGTACCACTTTTGGTCATCTCCTTTGATATCTTTAACAATTTTTATTACAAGATGGGCTCTGCACTACGAATATTAAAATAACAATTTAATGTTTTCCTAGATCACCAAAATGTAGGTAAAGTAATTGTTTTTGGTGATTTTAGTATTAACCACTTAGTATAAGTTTTTTTTTTATATATATTATCAATGAAACGAAGTTCCAAAGAGTTGTAAAATTAATTTCGTAAAAGTTGTAAAGCAATGAAATAACTTTGGATAGAGCGACCGAGGCGAAGAGGTCATGCACTTCTTATCTTTGTTATACCTTAATTTGGTCTAGTGATAGGGAACAGAGCAAATTGGGGCCGTTACCACTAGACCACCAGGTCAGTGGTAACGGCCAAAATTTACGAGTTACAGGGGCGTGAGTTTCAACCCAGGCAGGCGCATTACTTTGTGTAATTAATTTTATCACTACTGCTCTCAAAACGGTGAAAGAAAATTTCGTGAATAAACCGGCATATAGTGGAGCCAAAAAATCGAAGATAATTTGACATCCTTTATATTTTTATATTTTGACGACCCTAATTGTTCCGTTCCTAAAGATGATGCTGGAGTCCCAGCACATGAAAACATAATTAGATTGATTATGCTAAATGATTATGCTCCTGACTAATCGAGTAACACTGTTTCTTGTCTTCATTATTTCAGTTGCAAAGTCGGATACACGGGGAAGAGATGTGAAGTGAATGCGTGCCATCAGTATTGCCTTCACAACGGCGTATGTTCTCTGAACGAGGAAGACGAACCGAGCTGTGAGTGCACAGCTGATTATGAGGGTGAAAGATGTGATGTTGCTATCACACACGCTGGTGATTGTGCTGACAACATGACGCAGCAAGTACTACGAGACCTGAGCAGCGGAGTGAGGCAAATTTTGAAAGAAGAGCTGAAACGCATCCTGCAATCGTTCTCTGATAAACTTGATGAGAATGAAGCCAAGTGTTAGAATTTTGTTATTTATGCAACTTTATTAATTTTTAGTTTATGCGAAACCTGAATACAGTTTGTTCAGAATCAGTCACTGAATGGGTTCCAATAGTTTTTACACCATGTTAATTTTTTTCATAAAAATATTTATTAAGATTGCAAGTTGGACACCGTGCACCGCCGACTCTAAGTACAATACAGGTCATAGTGGGCATTAGGCGCCAGCAAATAGCTGGGTGCAAGTGCAAGACAACTCCTTAGTCACCAGGATGGCCCAATGGCTATGTATTTTTACTGACATAACAAGATTATAACTTTGCGATTTTGCATTATAATTATAGTTTTGAAATTTTGTACATAGATTCTTTACATAAAAAAATACTAGTTATGTGTTTCAAGTTTTGCATGTTATATACTGAAACTAAAGATGTATAACATTGATATTATTATTATTTTATTTTTTATTTGTGACTGTGGAAATTACTGTTGTCTTCAATCACTAGATGGCGTTAGTTTAAGTATGTTTAGAATTAAGGTGTTATGTTATATTGAATTTACATTTAAAGATGGACAGGTCTGTTGGTCTAGTGGTTAGTGACCCTGACTGCTATGCCGGAGGTCGTGGGTTCGATTCCCACCCATGACAAATGTTTGTGTGATAAGCATGATCATTTGTTCTGTGTCTGGGTGTAATTTATCTATAATATGTATGTATTTAGAAATATATAAGTATGTTTATCAGTTGTCTAGTACCCATAACACAAGCTCTGCTTAGCTTGGGACTAGACGGCGCTATGTGATAGTTGTGGAATATATTATTATTATTATTATATATAGATGAATATTAATTAAATCCTACATTTTATTAATAGTTATCGTTATGTTAAGACAGATTTCTTCTGACATTTTAAGTACACCAAATATTACTTTTTATAATTTTTTCAAAGATAAATAACAAACATTTATTGCAATACAGTAGCCTTAGTTTCATCAATGTCGTATTATAAGTGTACTAGAGGGTAGTTCATTAATGGTTAGGTTACATACAGAACTAAGCGATATTATTTTTTTTTTTTTTTTTTTTTTTTGCTTTTCTGCGTCACGGCAATCTGTTGTACAAAACAATAAGCCACTAGTTTGTCCGATATATTATTTATCTGCTTATGGTTTTTAGCTTGGAGGGACACTGCTCAGTTGGGTGTCTCATTCCATCCTGGTAAATCTACTTTGTAGAGTTGGAACACTGTGTCTTTTCAATCTCCTGTATTGAAGGCTTTGATCTCCACTCAATCTGAGGGCAAGCTCATTTTTATGTCCAGAGAGCCTTTTTTGATAGGCGTTGCTGTATTTTGATATCTCCTGTTTGACGGTTGGTAGTTTTAAGTCAAGGTATATAAGTTTATTACTGATGTAAAATGGGATGTTAAAAATGGCTCTCAGTGTTTTTGTTTGAAATCTTTCCAGAATCTCTATGTTACTGTTGCTGGCTGTACCCCAGAGCTGGATACCGTATGTCCATATAGGTTTTAGGATGGCTTTGTATACTGTCAATTTACTGTGTGTGGTCATTTGTGAGTGGCGTCCTATTAACCAGTACATGCTGCGTAATTTCAAATCTAATTGTTTTCGCTTTGTCCATATATGTTTTTGCCACGTCAGCCTTCTGTCTAAATGCATGCCCAAGTATTTGGCATTGTCATCTTGCGGGAGTTCTTCATTGTGAAGTGTCACTGGTGGACACGTATCTCTCCTAAGAGTAAAGGTTACGTGTGTTGATTTGCTCTGATTGGCGTGGATTCTCCAAATTTCGAGCCATTCTTCTATTTTGTTGAGATGATGTTGAAGGTTTTCTGATGCAGTTACAGGGTTTATGTGTGTGGATAACAGTGCTGTGTCATCTGCATACGTTGCTACCGTAGTCTTATCTGTTGTTGGTAGGTCAGCAGTAAATATGGTGTATAGAACCGGGCCGAGTATGCTTCCCTGCGGTACTCCTGATTTGATTTCATACAAGATGGAAAGTTCGTCGTGAAATTTTACTTCAAAACATCGTTTAGTGAGATAGGACTTGATAATATGGAGAAATGAGTGAGGGAGCAACTTCTTGACTTTATATAGCAAACCCTCATGCCATACTTTATCAAAGGCCTGGCTGATATCTAAAAAGACTGCAGAGCAATACTTTTTTTCCTCCAGAGATCTACTTATAACGTCTACGATGCGGTGAACTTGCTCAATCGTTCCGTGATTTTCTCGAAAACCAAATTGATGGTCGGGAATGATGTCATCGAGGTATGGCCTCATTCTATTTAGTATGATCTTCTCGAATAGTTTGCCAATTAGTGGTAAAAGGCTTATAGGTCGGTATGAGGTAACTTCATTAGGTGGTTTGTTGGGTTTGGGCAACATTATCACTTGCGCTATCTTCCATTGTCCTGGGAAGTGGTTAAGTCTAAGACACGCATTGATAATGTTGACAACTGCTACCACCCCCTTTTTTGGCAAATTTTTTAAAAGAATGCTATCTATACTATCGTATCCCGGTGATTTTCCATCCTTGAGGAGTTTTATTTCCCTAGCTACTTCGGAAGGGGTCGTGTATGTTATCGGGAGGCACATCTGTTCTGCACTTTCCAGATATTTTTTTATATCAGCGGTATGTTCAGGTTTCAACTCGGGAAATGGTTGAAATACTTTGCTTAGGTGTTCAGCAAAGATTGAAGCCTTCTCTTTGTCTGATCTTGCCCAGTCTCCATTGTTTTTCTTAATGGGGGGGATCTGGTTCTTAGGACGTTTGATTTTTTGTGTTGCCTTCCATAGAGAGTAATTTGTGTCTGTACTTGGACTTAAGTTAGAGAGAAATGCTTGGAGATTGTCATTGGTAAAACTTTTGATGAGTTCTTTTAGTTCGTTTGACGATCTGTTGAACACAGTTTTGTCTGCGGGATATCTAGTTCTGTGCCATTGTTTTCTTAGATTGCGACGTTCCATTATTTTGTCTTTGATAGATTTAGGATATTCGTTGAGTGTTAGGGGTAGTTTTTTTCGCATTTTTGTGGAGATTGAAGCCGCTTCGTGTATCATTTTATTGAGGCTTTCAATAGCAATTTCTATATCTTCAGCTGTTTTCAATGGGTTTATCAGTTTAAGCTCTGTTGTGATTTTGTCTTGGTACATCTTCCAGTTTGTACCTTTGTTGTAAATTCTTTTTTCTGGTTGCACCATTACCACCGTCGTACTTACATTCAATATGACTGGTGTATGGTCGGAAGATAGATCAGTGCAGGTTTGGATAGTCATGTAGTTTTGACTGATATTTTTCGTAATGTAGAAGTCGAGTAAGTCTGGTATTTTATTGCTATCTGTTGGCCAGTATGTAGGTTCTCTTGAAGTCATGCAATCGAGTCTTAGGTCCTGTATTGTGCTATACAGTTGTCTTCCACGATATGTGATTAAACTTGAGCCCCAAAAATTGTGTTTTGCGTTCCAATCCCCTCCGCAAATAAATCTGGAGCCCAGGGTAGAGAAATACTTATTGTAATCATCTTTAGCTATCTTGTGTCTTGGTGGACAATAAATCGCAGACAATGTTGTCTCTACTTTTTCATTAACAACTACTTTTATTGATGTAGCTTGTATTTTATCTGTGTAGTATTTTTCCAGTTCGTAATGTTTAATATTATTTTTTACTATTACTGCAGTTCCACCGTGGCTATTACCAGACGGATGGTTGGTTGTATATGTTGAGTAACTTTGTATGTTAAAGTGAGATTTATCGGTGAATCTGGTTTCAGAAATTAATGCTATGTCAATTTTTTCTTGATGAAGGAATGTTTGAAACTCTTGACGACGTTCCGTCAAGCCGTTGGCGTTCCAAGTTACTACTCGGAGGGTGTTAATCATTTTGTTACTAGACTTGAGACTAGCTGGATCATACGATCCATCATTTTATCCATCATGTTAATCATGATTTGTTGAAATTTGGTGAACATTAGTTCTAATCTGTCTGGAAAGTTTTCTGATTCGGGTAGATCCTGGATTGATCGATCTTTTGTCACATCTGCGTAGTTTCTTTTTACTTTATGGTTATTTTGTCTTAGCTTTGGTTTTGCGGTTTCTTCCATTTCTTCGTTCACTTTAGCACCATGATTTGGATTTTCGTTTTTTGCAGCATGGTTTGGATTTTCTTTTATCTTTGGTTTGGTTTTAAATATTCTTTCCTTATATTGTTTATATTTTGTGCAACCTTTATAGCTTGCTGGATGATTTTCTTGGCAGTTTGCACATGTTGCCTGTGTATCTGGTGTTTTGGTGCATAAAGAAGTAGAATGATCATTGCCACACTTCACACATCTAAATGGTCTATAGCACTGATTTTTGGTATGTCCAAACCTCTGGCATCTTTTGCATTGCATTACTTCTTTTTTCTTATATGGAGCTTCAAATGTCACTTTCATGTGACTTAGATATCTTAGTTTAAATATTTCTTTATTGTTTTTATTCGGCTCTAGGTCCACGAAAAATAAGGGTAGTGCTTCTTTGGTGGACCTGTGTAAAACATTTACCATTTGTCTGACCTCATGTCCTTGTTCTTTTAATTCTTGTTTAATAAGAGAAGTATCTTCGGAAGAGTGTAGTCCTCTTAAAACAACTCTATATGCTCTTTCACTTTTTAATTGGTAAGTGTAGTGTGATATGTTGTTTGTTATAAACTGTTCTCGGATTGCTTTGTACGTATTTATGTCTTTGGGCATTAACTTGATGACATGACCAGATCTAAGGGTTGTCATAATATATGATTTGTTGTCAACTATTTTATTTATAGTAGCTTTTAACGCTGTAACGTCCAAGACACCTGTCACAAAGATTGGTTCTGGCTTTGGTTCATACTCTGTTACTTTCGCAAATTCATCTGTTTCCTCGCAATTAAGAACATCAAATTTATTGTGCGTAGGCACAGTGAAGGTTGGGACGGTCTTGGATTTCTTTGTGTGATCCCCGTATCTTGGGCTTGTTTCCTTTCTTTTATGCCGTTTAGGGGGCACTTTATCATTTTGCCACGGAGCTAACGAGTTCTCTGCATCATTTGAGGAGTCCGTTTTGTTGTTTTCAATTTGATTGTCACTAGCTTTGCTTGCTGCGTCTAATGATAGACTGTTGTTACGATTTCTGATGAACATGCTTCTGTTCAATTGCTGTTGGATCATATTGTTAGGATTATTAGGATATTATTGACAAATAATAGTACACCTACCTTCTTATAATTAAAAGGTTTGTGAAGACAACCCTAGCAATAACGTAACTACTTTCATGAGACATTAAATCAAATGTTTTAGAAATAAGTATTTTTGTCAAAACTGTTTTGGTCATTTACAATATAGATTTATTTAAACTTATAGTGATTAGTATAAACAAAGTTAGTGTTATTTGAATAACCTTAACACAAGATTGTTAACATTAGTATAAATTTTTGCACTATTTTACGAAATGACGTCAGAGACACAAACATCAAACAAGTAAGATATTTTTCAATACTCGAATATCCAGTCTATCGCATTTAGCCACAAAATGTACTGTTTTCCGCACTAGTGTGGAAACGTGCGCAAGCTCGCCCCCGCTAAAATCGATTGTATCGGGCTGATCACCAGGCAGCTCCCGTTTAATTGTTTCTTTGTCAGTGTTTGTGCGTCTATTCGGGTAGAATAAACATGTTTTCTTTCTTTGTTTCATTTTCTTTCTGTATTGAAAAACGTTTAAGTTTGATACACGTGGAAAGGAGGAGAGTTGATTAGAGGCATTTTGTACCTAACGCACTAAAAAATAAAAGTTCCGGTTACCGACTATTTTTAAATACATTTGTATCGTTAAAGATACACGTTCACGATCGCAGTGCGCGCGACGATACGTACAGAGTGTATTTTTCAGTAGTGCTTAGTTAACCGAAATAAATCAGTACAACCCTCCCCCTTTGTCACTGCAGCACTCGGCTCTATAACACGCTCCCCTCGGTCGTAATGACAAATATGCTATTAGAATAGAATAGAATAGTATAAACTTTATTATGCACCAAAACAGTAACAAAACTTTTAAAATAACTTACATGTATGGGTACAATGGCGGCTTTATCGCTAACAGCGGTATCTAACAGACAGCCTTACGATGGATGGCAAGAACTTAACATAAAAAGGGCCTATTTTCGTTGTTGAAACTTTCTTCGTTTTCTCATAAATTATGTTATGTTGATAAAAAGAATACACACATTGTTATACCTACTCTATAATTTTAATTGTAAAAAAATGCTGAGTAAAATAGTTCGATCTAATAGTTTTATATTTTTATTACTTAATAGTCACTAACAGCTTTTTGTCCCTTCAACAGAATTTCTAATAATCTGATGATTATAATTACCTGTGCTGCCCAAAAAGTTTTCCTTTAAGTATTTTTTAATGAAAATATAAACTAGACCTTGACTGCAATCCCACCAGCAGTGATGCGACCATTAATAGCGAAGCGCACTAGCTTTTGAAGAGCCTATTCACTCTAGCTTTGAAAAAATCTAAGTCTTAATAATAGGACTGGAAGGACCGCAGTTAGCAAATTGTTCCAGTCCTTTGATGAACGCGGTATAAACAAAGAAGCTTAACGCTTGTTCTGCATTGTAGAGTTGTCAACAATGTAAGGGTCATAGCGGATTGTAGAAAGATCATAGCGGAATCAAGTCTTAAATGACTTGATTCTATATCTATTGCTATACATACTCTCCAAAATGCATCCTGTAAAATGGCGAAAGGCTAGCTACCCTGCGCCTGGCTTTGTAGACTTGTCTTGACCAATATAATACTCGTAATAAGAATACGAAACACATGTATTATTTGACTATGATATTTATTGAAGTCTAACCTAATCAAAGAATTGAAGACTGATGCTCAAAAAAGACAGAATGATTAAAGAGCGAGATGCGGATGCTTGTCCGCATTCACTGTGCTCGTGGCTTGACGATCTGTTCGCACGGGTCTCCCTCAGAACGAGAACCTCGAGGATGATGCCTTGGCGACACCTGCTCGTTAGTCTGTCAGCCACGTGAGAACACCTGGCCTTCAAGTTACAGGTCAGACTTATAGATAGACTTAACCGTTTAGAAAATATAAAAACCTGTTCAATGCAAGTTGGATCTAACCAAAATCTTTAGCAATTTTAGTGTACGTAATAGCAAGAAACTATCTTCGTGTTAATGTACGTCTATTAATATTTAATAAAATATTTATGAATATAAGTTAACAAAGCAGTATAAATGATGACTTAATTACTTATTGAGGACCTTAGGTACTAAACGACGACCACACAGATTATAAAGAAACAGTGTCTTAATTCATTAAACCCCAAGCGAACGCTATCTCATTGTCTTCCTATTGTGTCTGTAATTACGGTTTTCGAAAGGGTAATTTCGTAAACTGCATGAATCAGTAGGCCGGAGGCAAGACGGGCTTGCTTTTGATTATTGAAATAAGTTTACATGTAAAAAAAAGCTCATTGATAGTGGGGTGGTTCTTCTTAACTCATGTAACTTAAAAATAAACTGTTAAGTTTCCTAAATAAATAAATTCATCAGCCTATTACGTCTTCTACGAGGCTTAAATCTATCTGTCAATCCGAGCTGCGACCTGTAAGCCAGGTATGCTCAAGTGGCTCACAGTTCTCGTCCTGAGGGAAAAATGCGCGCGAGCATATCATCACGTCATGAGCACAGTGAATGCTCGTCATACAGTCAAGTGCTCGTGCGTCTACCTCCCTCTTTAGTTATTCTGTTTTCTTCGAGCAACTGTCTATAATTCTCTACTAATGCTCTTTGCTTTTGTGTTAGATTAAGTAAAGCTTTTAAATAAATAAATTATCATCGTTATATTATAATACATGCATTTTTATTAATTACACCATCATTATAGACCATTTACAAACAGAGTATTTTTGTTTCAATTGAATTGTTAACCAAAAAGAGCGTGGAGTTTGTTGCCCAGGTTGGGTAAAATTTACTTTTAGGTTATTCCATAAGAAAGCTAGGCAGCTACTGCTGTGGCACCGTCGGGCCTCGGAAAGCACGTACAGCCGTTGTTCCTGTGCCTGACCTCTTCTTGGTCGTGTCAGTTTACTGTCCCATCGTTCTATGAAAGTAAAGAAACAGAGTGCTCCTGTGTTTGCGCACACACTTGTGCACTACACAAGTGTCTTTATAATTGATTACAATCTAAAATAATTCCAAAGTCTAATGAACAATTTAACTGCAACTTATTTTTATACCTCATAGATTATGTTAAAACTAAGCGTCCTTTCGCACTTCTACACAAGTCCGTAGCACTGTCTAAGAGTCTAGTGTTGATGAAAACACTTTATTCATATTGTGTGTCGTACACAGCATTCATCATTATTACACAGTAACCTAAAAGTTTCATTCTCTTTAGTGTATGCTCAGGGTCCGTGTTGTCTTGCAGCTGCATTGCCTCAACAGTCGTGAGCTTAAACATAAATGATGATGGCGACGAGGCCTATTTTAAGACCATGACGGAGGTCGTCATTTCTTTTGTACCAGAGTGTATAGGAGTATAAATAAAAATATAATATTAGTATTTACGTAATGATGGTGGTGATGGTGATTATTATTATTATTAATCGGAAGTAGTCTGGTCACAATTGCAGACCACGTCAGGAAAACTGCCATCCTATTTATTTCGAAAAGATTTGACAGAAAGAATAAAGAATTATTTTTAGTGTGTGCGATACCGGGATATAGTTTGTTCAGAATCAGTAACTAAATGGATTATTCAATTCCAATAGTTTTAAAATATTTAAAGAGGTCACAAGTTGGACACCAGCGATACTAAGTACAACACAGGTCACGGCAGGTCATAGCGGCTACTAGCCGGCAAATAGCTGGGTGCAAGTGCAAAACGACCCCTAAGTCGCCTAGATGGCTCCGTGACTACGTATTTTTGCTTACATAACAAGCCTATTATAACTTTGTGATTTTTCATGACACAGTTATGAAATTTTGTACATAGATTCTTTACATAAAAATCTAGACACTTGTTTTGCATATAATAATGTTGTATAGATTAAAAGTAGGTAGTATCTTTGAGACTCAACATTGAATATGATTCATGAAGCACTTGATTTAGAAATAATAATGCCATCAAAACATAACTTGTAGAAAAACCAAGGCACGCAACTCAGTTCTAACGTAAAAAGTTGTGAGATCAATGTAATACCAAGTCGGCTATTTATTCAGTCCGTACTGATGACCTAGATTGACTTGGTAATTGCATGTATATCACAAGTAATACGTATTATACACCGCTACTTTTTAATTAGTACAAAAAATATGGGGCTCTATCTGTACCTGTCACTGATCATATTTTTGTAGTCAAAAGTAGAAAACACTGAAATCCTAAAATTGACCACGAAAAGATAAATTCATCATAGAACCAATCAAACATAACAATTGCTAGTAGAAAATACTGCGGGCAGTGTTTTTCCTTAAAAATTGTCACTTATTCATTCATTTATCAATAGCCTGCACAATATTTCCATAAATTGAGTGACATTTTGGAACATAAACCAACGCTAATAACTTTGCTGTTTATGAATATTATTTATCGAGATTTTACTTATAAAATAACAAGGGGTTTTCTAATAAGCCCTTTAAGTATTTGTACTAATTAAAAAATAGTGGTGTATAAATTGGATTGTTTAGTCCGATTGCCAAGTCAATCTAGGTCGTCGGTCGTGCGATGAAAGACCAGGTGACTAAGTAAGTGTCTATTTTTATAAATTCGTCATTCCAACACGATCCCATTGTCATTGTGCTAAAAGTTTTTTTTATTATTGATAGGCTCGCGTTTGACCACTATCTCACCTGATGGTAAGTGATGATGTGGCCGACGATGGAGCACGCTTGCCTAAAAGTAACCTATTCACTCTTGACTTAAAGACCCCTAGGTTGTAATCTGCTAATTCATAATGATCGATCATTGATCGGTCAATGGTCTTGTAATAGAATTGTGGTAGAATGACAATTTCGAGCTTATTAAAAGCACTAATTGCGCAATGACGTCGTAATGGTAGGTTACTGATCAAAGGAACTGTCAATTTTTTTTGCAGATTACCGCATACGTCCGATATTCATTTGTCATTATGTACGAGATTACCACTCTATGCCATTTCTTTCAATGGAGAGTCAGTGGTTGACCATCGGAAAGTCATAATAACGCCATTATAATAGTACCTAGATTACCAAAACTTGTCAAAATCAACAATTATGAAATCAATGATAGACCATTCCGACACTATTGTAATAGCAGACTTGAGGCCCAGGACGCATAGACCAGGCGATGGAAGTAGTTCAGTGTGTAAAATATGAAGACCGTATTCTGTGAATAGTTTTAGACTCAGAAAATCATGCAGATTATATTTTCTGTATGTTGCCAGGTTTATTGGTCTATTTTTTTTACACCCGACTATACACGTGCGCTGCGCAGGCGCGCCGCTACCACCGCCGACCAATCATACACCGCCGCCGCCGCCGCCGCCGACCAATCACACGCCGCCACCGCTGCCGACCAATCACATGCCGCCGCCACCGCCATCTTTATTCGGCACGGGTCACGTAACTAGACGTGTTACAATCTAGTCGAATTAGTGCTTCCAGTCGATGTGAAAGTGACAGGTTCATCACTTACCTCGGTCACCAGGGAGAGTGGACATGGCAAGAGATTTCGTGCGGTGTTCCGCAGGGATCGGTGCTAGGACTGTCCTTGTGGAACATCTGGTACGACAGCGTGGTCTCTTGCGCAGACGACATGCTACCCTGGCGCAGGGAGAGTCGTATCAGGCGGCGGTCGAACTAGACATATACATGGGGTTGCAACAGACGTGTACGAGGCCGTGTGTTTTCATAACCCTCGAAACGCGCCATCATCAGGTTCTCAAATAAAGGTTGGAGGGGTTCACATCGGTGTTGAGTCGACAATGATGTAAATACCTGAGACTCGTCCTCGACAGCCGGTGAAATTTCGAGAAGCACTTCCAACGTCTCGCTCCCAAACTGGATCGTAGGAGATGGGGCTGCCCTCAAGCGACTCCTGCCCAACCTAGATGGTCCAAACGCCTCCATCCGTCCTCATCGTGGGTATCGTTCGGTCCATGGCCCTTTACAGAACACCGGTATGAGCGCCGTCGCTGTGAACGACTGTGTGTGACTGGCGGCCAAGCTGAACGCATGCCAGAGAGTCTTGGCCATGTGGAGATATGGCAGGCGGTCGCCTCATTCTGCGAAGTAACAATGCTAGCGAAGGAGGCGGCCAGACACGCGAGTGTACGGCCCTCACGCCCCATTCGCTGGCCTCCAGACCCCTGATTTCCAGCCACCGTAGGTGCAGGCTTGCGGACGGCGAGCAATCGGTAGTATGCCGTCCAGTCGTCTGGTAATCGTCGACTACGCGTGGTATTCCTCGCGCGCCTCAAGAAGATGTCAGACAAATTAAGCAGGTTTCAGTCAATGAAAGTCTGACACACTCCCGCTCCGTCCAAGGGCGGGTGATGTCACTAGATGATTTCTCACATAAAAAAACATGGCATATTAATTGCATGCATTATTTTTCTTTTTTTTTTCCACAAATATTACACAACGCTGCTTAGCCCCAAGTTAAGCAGAGCTTGTGTTATAAGTACTAGACAACTGATAAACAGACTGATATATTTCTAAATACATACCAACTTAATATAGATAATGTAAATCACAGCCAGACACAGAACAAATGATCATGCTCATCACACAAACATTTGTCCTGCGTGGGATTCGAACCCACGACCTCTCGCATAGTAGTCAGGGTCACTAACCACTAGACCAACAGGCCAGTCAAAAGTCATTGAATGGCATTTCATTCTTATGCCTAAATGCCCCATCACTTAAAGAAGAGCACTACATGCACTATTTAGAAGCCCTAACTGCTAATTAAACAACAGAAAAAAAAGAATAACAAACAAAACAGAATGAAAACGACAGAAAATAGAAACATTTCAAAAAAATATTTTCGGCCTTAAACTAATTACACTATTTAAACACACCAAGTAGGTACACAGAAAGCAAAATTTTTAAATTAATAATTTAAGTTTACTATAAAAAAACAGACAAATTTCGAGCAGGACTTTAGGCGTACGTACGTTCCTATTTAATAAACTTAATAGGTACACAGTCACACATTCATCTCACATAATTTCACACATTCTGATAGTATAGTATTGTCTTCTATTGTTCCGTAAACATATGAAAATCTGTGTGCTTGTCTAGGAGAGCATTAAGCGCAGACAGTGTCCGAGGTATGCGTGATGTGGAGTGCGCGACAGTGCCACACCAGGAGCCGGTGTTTCCTGCCACGGCTGCAGTGTCGTTACATTACTATTACATTCCTTGTTTACTTTATCTTCGATAAAATTTTTGTAAAGCAACAAACATACAACACAAAAGCAAGAAAGAGTAAACAAAACATTGCAGAATGGATAAATCATCTAGTTACCAAAACTAAAAACCATTTATATCAATAGAACTATTCTTTAGTAATAGTTATCGATCTGAGAAAAGCGTTCGATACCGTGACTCGTGAGTCATTGAAACCGGCTTCAGAAGCTAGATAACATAGGTGTTTCAAGTACAACACGTAAAATGTTCAAGTCTTATTTGAAGAACAGGCGTCAAGTTGTTAAAATCAGAAATCCACACACTAGCTCGGTCCAAAGTATTTCATAACGCTGTCCTCAAGGTTCAATTATCAATACGTTACTTTTCCTAATTTGTATAAATAATATTAATAAAATACAGTTATTATGAATATCTATATGCAGACGATACCAATTGATTTATTAAACAAGTGATTAAAGTTCAACCGTCTCACAATAAATACGTACCTACGTCAAAACCTCATTCGTGATTTTTACCATTAAAAACAAACGTATGAGTACCGGACTTGTCGCGTTTTAAAATAAATAGGGAATAATAATAAAACGATCAACAAACGAAAAGTAAATAGTAAATGAGAAACTATCTTGGAAATTAGACATCGACCATCTCAGAAGTAAATTTAACATGTCATTGGGAGAATAACAGAAAGTAGCACATTGTATTCCAAATTTTAATAAAGAGCGCACTTTGATTTATTTTGCATCAAATTAATATTCTATCACATTGAGATATTGGGTTCCGCAGCAGTAACTAATTTAAATTCATTTCAGAGTTCAAAATAAAATAATGAAAACTTACAGCATAGTCACGGCCTTATAATTCACATTATTGGGATTCAGGCCTCCTCTCTAGGAGAGGGAACGGGCCACGTGGGTCCAGTGCGGCTTGGTGGATGTCACATGTCTTCGATTGTTTAGTTCTAGGTCATGCCGGTTTCCTCACGATGTTTTCTTTCACCGTTTTCTGAGCAGTGGTGATGAAATAAATTACACAAAGTAATGAGCTTGGCTGGGTTTGAACCAGCGACCTACAACTCGCAAGTCGGGGCCGTTATCACTCGGTCACCACAGTTCAATTAAAACTCACTTCCATTATAATTTTATTCCAACAAAAAGCATATCCGAAAAAACCTATTCAATATTAAACAACTTTACATATACTTGCATTCTTATTAATAATACAATGTTACCCTAGGGGTGAAAGCAACTTATTTCGTCTCGAGAAGGAGTTGGCAAGAAGTCGCAAATTCGAGGGACTAAATTAGTTACCTACTTTCACCCAGAGGTAACACTGTGTTTTTTATTACAAATACAAGGTTAGTAAAAAAGAAAAAATCTTTTAATAACGTGTGACTACGGCTCAAATTCGTCGAGTGCTGTGGAAGACGCTACCTCGATAGCTCCTGATCTCTGCAATAACATCGAATGCCATTGATATTGGAATGTTTTTACTGATCACCAGGATCATCCAAGAAAAATACGTTTTTACCAGAACTCAAAGCTTTGGAGGTTGCTATTAAATATATCCCCTTGCTTGGTGATAATCAATAGAGACATGGACATTTCAACCCCACGTGTAGCTACACGCTTTACGCTGTGCACCCTGAAACCCCGCGTTTTAAAGCGTTCAACGTGGCAACGATGTATCAAAAGGTAGAAGTTGGTTCATGATGGAATATAAATCATCTTAAAATAAACCTTTAAACGTCTGTGCAGTGTTGGCCTGGAATCAGGCTACCTTTAGAAGCTTCGGGTAGGTGGTCGGTCCATATAAAATACTTTGAAGGTACGTTCAACTGCATGCAGTTAGATTGGAAACAGACTCAACGTAATTGTGTAGTTGATGGCGGGCAGTTGTTTTTCTTTTTTTAATGTTACAATTACGATTAGAAGGCAAGTAAACACGTAGTTATTGTTCATATAATCATTTACCTAACACCTATTTCAGATACTTAAATTAGTTGTTTTTTTGTTAGGTTTTCCTGTTTGGCAACATAGCGTTCTTATCATAAGAGCAGGAGGATAATGTAGCTAAAAACATGTTATTTTTGTGTATCGGTTTTCGTATTGTTATCAGTATCGTGTTGTGTGATTCTCATTAAAACTTTAGTTTTGAAAAACAAGTTTTAATTAATTTAAGTAGGTATCTACCTTCTAACTCTGATGTCTGTGATTAACAAGGACCTAAAGAAGTGAACGACTCGATGACCTAGGTCCAAAATGTCTGACGCAAAATGGCGAGGAGTTCCAACCCCAAAAATTGGATAAGTCTACGCAAAGAGAGAAAGTTAAACCTAGGTAAAATTAATCTCATTGTCTAATAAATTAATTTTGTAAATAGGTTTTTAAAAACTGTATTTACACGTCGATTCAAGTTCTTCGTCAATTTAAACTAGATAAGGCCGGTGGTAATTCTTTCAATATTCACGTGTGTAAAACTGTCTCCAAAAATGACACAACCACAAAAGCAACAACAACAGAAAGCATTTGAAGTGTCTAGTTCAATAAAAACAATTTTTTATGGCGACATACTTCAAAAACACACACACTGGGGTTAAGGTTTAATCTAACCTAACCTAATCTAACCTCTAAAAGATGGAATGCATGTCAGTTTGTTTATCCCTATCCACAAAAGACAAAACAACTGATAAAAAAAAAAACTTCTTGATAATAATACGTTTATTTTTCCATACAAAGACTTTTACTACTAGTCATCTATTACAATATGATCAAGCATTTGTGCTGGTGCATTAAAATCAATGTGTTTCAGTAACCCCATGTACCATACAATGGATATATACAACTTAGGTTAGGTCAGGTTAGGATAGGATAGGTTAACATAAAAATTGTTTATAAAACCTAAAACCCATGCTTTTGAGATGTGTCGCTATAATAAAAATACTCTATGTAACTAGACGCTTTGGATGACACCTGTCTATAGTCTGTTGTAGAATCAGGACGGTGTCCATACAAAATCTGGCATCCTCATTTATTTACGAAATCGGAATTGTGCAAATTGGTTATAAAGAGAAAAAAAGCCAGTGATTTTTTGATATATCGCACGCACACCCCACATCACTCGTCTCGTATTCTTAGTTTTTAACCAACTTCCAAAAAAAGGAGGAGGTTCTCAATTCGGTTATACTTTTACTTTTTTATGTTTGTAACCTAAGAGCTCCGTCGTTTATGGACCAATTTGCAAATTTTTTTTCCACGTTGTTTTCAAATTCTAGTTCTGATGATGAGGGCCATGCGGAATCGAGGGAACTCCTCAAATATTATAGGCAACTATATAGTTATTTTGGTACTTTCATTGAAGACTATGCCTTTACAGTCAAAAAGTGACACTTGATGAAGTGGAACTGGTGAAGAAGACCAGAAATGGCCAACAGAACTTCATACTCAATCAGCTATCACAATGAACATAGCTTATGACAAAACCAATATATGAATAGTTCTGAATAATGTTGAAAATGGTATCATCGAAGTGATCTGATGATGATAATGGAGTCAGAAGATAGGCACCGGAACTCCATAATTAATCAATGTATCCTAGCCGTGTTTGGGCTTATTAGAATTGTCATGAGATGCACTTGGGCTATAAAGTACTATCTATTCTATCTATATATTATAACACACATAATATGAATACGAGCGATCCATAACTTAGATATTATCGCAGTTTTCTTGTGCGACACGTTTATTTTTTCGGCCCAGTTTATTTTAGGCACAATATTATTAACATCATTGCTAATTAGCAAGTCCTCGTCGTTCGTTTTCCTTTTCTAATCAACGGGTTAGTCCACAGTAAATATTGAAAATAATCTACCTTTTGCTATATTTTTCACTAATTAATGATTCTCTCATATTTAAATTAATTAACAAATGACCATTTTTAGGGATCTGAAGTCAAATGACAACAAAACGAAACCCATAAGGATTCATAATGTCTGTTTGTCTGTCCGTTCGTATGTCACAGCCGCTTTTTTCCGAAACTATAAGAACTGTGCTGTTGAAACTCGGTGAGTAGATGTATTCTGTGAACCGCATTAAGATTTTCACATAAAAATAGAAAAATACATTTTTTTTGCAATCATACTCAAAACCCATGCGTGTGAGTGTGGGGTCTTTAAAAATGATATTGAGGTTTCTAGTCATTTTTTTTTTAGGTGGTAAAATGTGTGTGTCCCAGTAATTTATAAAATAAAAGAATGATAAAACTAAAAAAAAAAAATTATGTAATTGCATTACTTTGCAAAACTCCACCGAAAAGTAAGTAGTTCTATTTTAATACGCTAGTCCCCCAATGATTTCGTCCCTTCAGTGCGTGCCTGAAGGTTAGCTGCGTGGAACCTCATTTCACTTCTTTCTCCTCTCCTCCCGTTCACTCGTGAGAAAATGAAAAGGACTTGTAGGCAAGCGTGCTTCATCGTCGACCACATCATCGATTACCATCAGGTGAGATGTTGGTCAAACGCAAGCCTATCATTAAAAAAAAAACACGATAAATCTAAAAAAAGTAACACTAATTATAATAAAACATACATAGATCAAAGTTACAATGAACTACAAAAACTTTTATATTATGTTACTTGCTGCTACGGAACCCTTCCCGACTCGCACTTGGCAGCTTTTTTCCTCTTGTAATCATGATTAAACCATACGGGTCCCCTTTACCAGAAGAGTTCTAACAAACAGGTAAATGCTAGCCACCTATATATATAGCTACGTTTAACACAACTCCATCACTCTTCTTTCGTATCCATCGAGCGTTACATGTAATAGTACCACAAGATGTATGGCACGTGTGTGTTAGCGTTGTTAGTGTTACTCGTGAGTTCGGCGCGTTCTTTCTCCTGGGGTAAGTGCCAGAGTCGTGAACGATACCTAGTATTACAATTTTTGTTTAACTGTCGACCACATTACAACTTTATTAAGATCGTTCACAGCAAATTACGTGTTATTTTGCTCAAAAACCATGATTTTAAAACCCGTTTATATCCATGAATGATTTATTGTATACTAGCTGCCCGCCCGCGACTTCGTCCGCGTGTACTTCGGTTATCGCACTCTAAATGTGTTGTCCCGTAGGTATAAGATGTTTTTCTGGGATAAAAAGTAGCCTGTGTTCTTTTATATGTTAAAGGCTATACGCATGCCAAATTTCATCCAAATCCATTCAGCTGTTTTTGCGTGATTAAGTAACAAACACCCAAACATCCACACTTTCACATTTATAATATTAGTTAGGTTAAAATTTCTTAATAATTTGATTTTGTTTTTAATTTAATTTTCATAATTAGTAAACTAAATCCACAAATGTTTTTCTATAACTATTTTATTGAGTATTCCAGCCACTGGTTTGTATTTTTTGGTTACTAATTAATTAAACCTTAAGCGAACGCCGGCGTTCGCGCACCTTGTCTTTCTATTGTGTCTGTAATTTTCACGATTGAAAGGTTAATTCTATTAGGACTTTAGAAGTTAACAAACTTCGAAATTTAAAAAAAAAATACATAATTATGTGAACATAGTATAAAAGCGTGCTCTTAATTGAAATAAAATTCTATCTAACTATTTAGATAAGAATATTTCCTAACGTTATTGGTAAATCACATTCATCTTTATTAAATAAAATGATCGGTGTAAATTGGAACTGCAATTTTTTTAATTAACACTTTTTAGTTATGACACCACCACTAAAAAGTACCTCTCAACCAAACTTAAAAACACCTTATAGCCAGAGAGCATCTCATAACGATTCTAATAATCCCAAACACGGCTAGATTACTTCATCATCAGATCAGTCCGATATAATTATCCCTTCCCCATTTCTCTTCAGCCAGTCACTGACTACACTTAATAAACAAAGCCATTTTACTTCTGCTGTGATCCTATGAGGAGTTCTGTTCCATATCTTCAAAGTTCATGATCAGATCATAACAATATTTCAATAGGACTAATTTGAAAGCATAACCTTTCTTACAACTAAGTGCAAGCCAAATAGTGTATTTTTTAGATTTATGACGTATTAAAAAAACACCACTTACTAGATCTAGTTCAAACCAATTTTTGTTGGCAGTTTGTATGGTAATGTACGTCATATATTTTTTCTAGTTTTATCAATCTCTTATTTTAGAAGTTAGAGGGGGGACACAAACGCACATTTTACTATTTTGTAAATGTCTCTCGCGCAAACTATTCAGTTTGGAAAAAAATGAAATTAGAAACCTCAAGTATGGGGACCCCCAAAATGTATTGCTTTTTTTCTATTTTTATGTGATAATCTTAATGCGGTTCACAGAATACATCTACTTACAAAGTTTCAACAGTATAGCTCTTATAGTTTCGGAAAAAAGTGGCTGTGACATACGGACGGACAGACAGACAGACATGACGAATCTATAAGGGTGCCGTTTTTTGCCATTTGGCTACGGAAAACTAAAAACGTTTTTAGGGTTCTGTAGCTAATTGGCAAAAAACAACACGCATTTTTATTGAAGACTTCCTATTCAATTCACAAAGTATTTTATTTGTTGGTTCCCAAAAGTGGGAACATCTTCTTTTAGGGTAAACCGGCCCCACTTGCCAAGACACGCATTTAAAATTTCAATAAAGTAAATTTATAATCACATAACTAAATGGAATCACAAAGTAGGGAAATGTAATTAAAATGCTGGAGGCGGGCAGCCCTATCGCATGTTTACGTACCGCGCGGCTGTAGGCATTTGTTTCAAAGATACGGCCGAGTTACACAACTGTATGATATTATTACCGTGTCCGAGCCGTGCAATGTATTATGAACATTATACATGTTGTTAATAGGTTTATATTAGCACGTTTTCTTTCGAAAAGCGAAACTGTACCTACTTGTAACTATAACTTATTCTGTGATAACGGTAAGATACATTTCTGAGGAGGGAAATGATCAATTGACTTCTCGCGCTCTAGGGTGGAGCAAACGGACGTGCCAGACTTTTAGTAAAACTCACATATACTCCTTAAGTTGCCCTTTGCATTTCAAAGTTGCTTTTTCTCTCTCAAAAGCTCTTACAGCCCTAACAGACGTCGGCCCCGCTGGGCCCTTTTAGTTTTGCTGACAACTCTGTGAGGCGCGCGTGCACTACGCACCGTAGACCTTGACTGATTTGCGATTATAGCAGAAGAAAAAGAGTTTATTTGCGTCAAACATGGCGCATACCTTAAAATAAAACAAATAACAGTATCGACTTAAAGTAGCACGTAAGTAGGATATACGTTACATCCGCGCAAAACGGCCAGTGCTCAGCAAAACATGTTAAATCATAATTACAATCACAGAATAAACAAAATAAAAACATGAATAACAAAAAACCATTAAAAACAACAAAACACAAATTGACAAACAAACACTGAACTAGTCGATTATTATAATCGATCAAGGAACGATTGAACATAAAACTAGAATTGTCAATGATGCGCAGTCACACAGTCACATTTTGAGACTGTACAACCTCTATGGTTCGTTTCGTAGTAAAAAAAAGATGGCTGATCGATGGATAACAATAACAGCGGCAAGATAAATTTACGTTAATAATTAAGTAAAAAACAATATTCCTGACCTACCCAACCGATTTGTTTGCATAAATGTGTTATTGGGTGAGTAGTAACAAGAGTGAAGTTTGAGTGCGCATTCATCTATGCGCTTAAATAACACGGACAGACGAGATTGTCAAGCCAGCAAGACGAAATCAACAAAGGTACAATAAAAAAAAAGCTATCATAAAATAATGTAATTGAATCAGTACGACTATGTAATTATTAGATTAGATATAAAGTTGTCAGAAGAATGTACACTTAATTAAATATTATGTCATTTACTTACAGATATATAAAAATAGTTGAAAATCGAACTTCCAAGTTAACTAAAATAAAAGATATATGTATAGCCGTTTATGTCGCACAAAACGTACAATGCGTTCCAAATGTCCAAGTATATTTCGACACTCAAGGGAATCAAAATTTGTAGGGTACTTGCTGTTGACTTAGAATCTTGAAATTTGGCATGAAACAAGATCTCATAGCAGAAATATTGGAAAAAATCTGAAAACTAAATATAAAGGTAAGTCACAAAAAAACTTTTATGCGATTTAAAAAAAATTTCGTAACTCAATTCAGGAATTGAACTAATTTCATATTTCGTAAGTTTGTTCGTACAAACTTAGTGAGAAAAGTAAAGTTCGTTTAACAAATCAAACTTGACAATGAAGTATTGAAATAATTGCCAAATGTGATTTTTCGAACAAACTTATTTATTTGCAACATTCAGTTAGCAATAATCGTCATTTGAGACACCGGGCTGCAGTGCAGCTTTAGAGACCGGTTGCAATGTAAAACACAGTAGCCATACAACGTCTAAAACTTTAGGATTTTTTGAATATCTATAGCAATACTATTGTAAAAGGAAAAGTAACTTTCACTTTTTTTTTTGTTTGTCTATTACCTCTTCACGTTTAAACAGCTGAACAGATTTGCATGAAACTACAACACAAGTACACTATATCCTGGATCAGGAATCTAAATCTATTCAGCCGTTAAGAAGTAGGTTATAACAGATAAAAAAAAGTGAAGAGGTAACAAACAGATAGACATATGGACAGATAGAGCATCCGCTTTCACATTTACAATACCAGTATGGATATGTTAATGACAATGATGATATTTTTTTCTATTTGAACATAATAATGACTCTCTGCATGTATTGGTTTCTGTAATAAAATAAATAAATAAATGTTACCGTGCCGCCGACAATATATTAAAATACTCGTAGTACCTAGTCCTCTCGTACTTCTGTGGCACTCCCCATAAATTAAAATCATGTCGAATTACTCTGAAGCTATGTTATTGTAACAAGGCAATACTTAATGATAATACTAAAAGAAAACATGCTTGCAATACAAAACTTTTCAAATAAAAATAGTAACATCACTGACTTTTTACCAACATACCACAACATGAAATAGTAATAAAAATAAACCGGCCAAGAGCGTGTCGGATCACGCTCAGTTTAGGGTTCCGTAGTTTCCCTTCCGTCACAACACAACAACAAGTGTACCCACTTATGAGTTTAAGAAAATGCTTGCATATATGGTTATACTACAAACTTAGTCCAAAAATTATTTTGTAGAACCCTTTTGTCTTTTTTGTACAAAAACTGTTCTTTCCATCAAGTTCAAAATAATTTTCCTTGAAAGTCCTTATAAAGTTCTACATTTCAGATTTTTTTCATATTTTCTAAACTTATGGTTCAAAAGTTAGAGGGGACACACACACATTGTTTTTTACTTTTGGGACGATTATTTCCGAAATAATTGACAATATCAAAAAATGATCTTAGTAAACCCCTATTCATTTTTAAATACCTATCCAACAATATATCACACGTTAGGGTAGAAATTAAAAAAAAAAATCACTTCCCACTTTACATATAGGGGGGCTACCCTAATAAAACATTTTTTTCCAATTTTTATTTTACCACTTTGTCTGAGTGATTGATATACATATTGGTACCAAATTTCAGCTTTCTAGTGCTAACGGTCACAGAGATTAAGCGAGGACGGACAGACGGACAGACAGACATGGCGAAACTATAAGGGTTCCTAGTTGACTACGGAACCCTAAAAAAGAGCACAATACAGTTGCAGTGACTGTGCCACCTTGTGTAATGAGTAACTGTCGAACCATTGTATTAATAATAAAAAAAAAATGATTTTTATGTGTATGTAAAAAAAGATGTGTTTCAACAATAAAAAAAATAAGAAATTAAGAACTCGGACGCCAGCCGAAACGAGACTAGCCAGAATAACTAGGTCGGGCACTAGATTGGACCATTAATCTACCAGTGGGGGGAATAAGGGAAAGAAAAAAAATAAAGCCGATATTCAGAAATTTGTCTTTTGTTACTTCCCAACCCGTAGTTTCAGACAATCTTTGTCATGGGATACTATTGCATCTGGTTCAAAGGTTAATTTTAAATTTGTAAAAAGGAATGTCGTCCGGTACTTGAAGGCTCTAGGCGTGGTCCCATAGAGGATAATCTTCAAGTATTCATCCAGAGAAATAAAATAGGAGAAAAGAAAATAAAGAAAAAAACGCCGGATGGCTGTAACAACATAAAGAAATACGTTAATATCCTGTACGAAAGTGACAATGCGGACACGCGGTCGCGAGGTTATGTGTCAGAAAAACTCACCGTTTTTTTTCTTAAAATTATGCTTAGCGCGCCAATCGGTCCATTAAAAGAACGCAAGACAGGCGAAGAGTGCCTAAACTGGAAAGAAATATCGATACGTAAACCAAACAAATTCATGAACACGCTATCACGTCAAGAAGAATTCCAAAAATAAATTCTTACCGAAATTATCGTGCACCTTTCCAAGAAATATCCGTTTGTATTACGATATCCTTGTAATACAAAACGGCTTACATAAGAAAAGATTTAGAAATTTAATCAGAGCAAAGAAATTTTGTTCCTCGCTGAAGAAAGTTGGGCCGAACAGTGAGGTTATCAAATCTGACAGCTCATCATAAAAAATAATAGAATTTTTTTACTTGGACAACAAGTCTTTCAAGCCGAATCACCCAAAAGTTCGGAAATATGTGACTAGGCGAAAAGTCGATTTGGCCTCGTCACATGTTTCCGACCTTTTGAACGTTACACCATTTCATTTGCAAGTTAGTGGGTAAGTAGTGAATTGTAGAAGGTAGGATCAGCGAGAATGCAAGTCATTTGGAAACCATTTGTATGAGCAACAAGTTTATGAAAAGACTAGCTGTGCCCGCGACTTTGTTCGCGTGGACTACAGGATTTTGAAATTATTTTTTTTTGCTAAAATAAAAGTAGCCTAAGTTACTCCTTATTACATCAGCTACCTGCCAAAAAAGTCCCGTCAAAATCGGTTCAGCCATTTCAGAGATTAGTCGGAACAAACAGACAGACAGACAAAAATTGTAAAAAATGTTATTTTGGTATATATATCATATAGTATCATATATATATGATACATAATATGCATGTAGTGAAAAGCGGTTATTTCAATATTACAAACAGACACTACCATTTTATTTAAATGTTAGATGAAGAATAGCTTGATTTATATAATGATCCACGCGCTCCTCAAAGAGATGTCAGCAAACCGTAGTGGCCCAGCAGGGACGACGCCCGCTAGCACCGCGAGGAGATCCTACACTACCCAATTCTAAGATAGAGTATGGTAGAGTGAGATAGATTGGGGTAGAATAGGTCGGACAGCGAGCTCCTATTGCTCACCGTCCGCAAACCCGGGGCTACCCAACTCAAGTAAGGTTGAGTTGGGTAGCGCAAGGAAGAGTATGATAGAGTATAATAGAGTAGGTACCAGTTGACGGGAGCGAGACCGCGGGCAAAAGCTAGTATTAGATAAAATAAATCTCAGTCCTTAAAACAAATCTATTTCTATGTTTCAGACATCGTCGTCGCCACAGACAAACAACTAGAGTTTTACAACAATGATGGTACACGGACGCACACACTAGATATACCATCGGCTCATCAGATCACTTCAGTAACATACGATCCTGTGCACTACAGGGTGCTGTTTAGCGACAATCATGGCTTGACCATGTTTATATACAGCTTGGACGTATCAACTGAGAATATACAAAATTTAGCTACGATATCAAGGTCCACCACCTACTTCCGCACCGTCTACGACCCCGTTTCACAAGCTCTCTATTGGAAGGAGTATTCTAGTATACACAGGTTTTCATTAAGTCCTGCATGTTCTAACCAAGCTGATGGAAATGTTTTAGTTAGCTTGGGTCACTGGTGCGGTGATCTCGCCGTGGACAGCTGTGGAGGGTACGTTACTAGTGAGTAGTACCCGCACACGGGCCACAAAAAAACGCTGCCACAAAAAGAAGCTTAAAACGGCTTTGTTTTTGTGGCTCCTGTGCGGGGACACTAACGAGAAGATCGGAAAACTTGTTTTTTGTATTGAGAACAGTTTTCATTTGTTTCATGAAATAATCAAATAACATACTCAATCTTATTTGCACTTATCTACACTTAAAATATTACAAGTAAATGTGAAAGTAACTGTCTGCCTATCTGTTACACTTTCACGGTTAAATTACTAAACCGATTTTGACGAAATTTGTTAAGGAGATAGCTTCAAACCCAAGGATGGACATAGGCTACTTTTTATCTGTCTTCGACTTCGCGTCCGCTATAATCAACGTTCACGCGAACGAAACCGCTGGCAGAAGCTAGTAATATCATAAAAGTGAAGTGTAAGTTAGTTTGAATGTACCAATCTCAGGAAGCACGAGTCCGAACAGAAAAATTCTTTAACAGTTGGTTGCCCATTTAATTAACTCAAATATTATAAAAAGATAAAGTTGCTTTTTTGTGTGTAGGAGGTAATCTCTGAAAGTACAATTCCGATTGCTGCACCAATTGACAGTAAAGGCAAGTAAAAAAAAAAAATTGTAACAGTATTGCACAAAAAAGGTTCAACTGATAGACATGTCGACTCGTCATGTCGGTAACCCATTACTTCGCGGACTAACAGGCAGATAGTGGTGTGTGGAAGGTCACCTTGCGCGCTTGGATTGTTAGGGAAATGTTGACGGAGGCGCTGAGAGAGACGCCATACGTCTTTCTCAGCGCGCCCGGTTAAATGTAAAAATAACTATGTCTGTTACGCTTTCACGCTTTAACTACTGAACTGATTTTGATGATATTTGGAACATAGTAAGCTAACCCAAGAAAAGGTATTCTATACGTCCGCAGTAACCGACATTTATCCAGACGAAGTCGCGGGAAAAAGCTAGTTAAGAAAAGATTATTAAATTTTTCGTCATTATAAAATTAAATTGTACTTGAAAATAATGTATCTATTTATGTTCCGCTATGTTTGCCCTTGTGTGTAGGTTTATGACTCAGCTGAATTCCTTTTGAATTTTGTTAATATTGATGTATGTTTACAAATTACAGGTATATTTACTGGACCGCAAACGGAGAGATAGAGAGGGCTCGGTTAGATGGCTCCGAGAGAGAAGTTTTAATAGCCGGCAATGTTAGTTGGCGACTAAGCTTGACCATCGATCAACAAACACAAAAAATGTACTGGACTGAGCAAACACTTAGTGGTGGACCATGGTATATTGAAAGTGCAAACTTTGATGGAAAGAACAGAACAACACTATATATTGTAGGAAACACTCAGTATGCATTTTCATTGGCCGTGTCAAAAGACTTTATATACTGGCAGAACTACGGTGAACAGGGAATTTGGCGATTACCGAAGTACTCAACACAAACTGTGGCAACAAAACTAACCTCACCGTCTATCTCGACCTGTCCGGATTGTCATCGTATAGCAGCCAACTACACGATAAAGGAACAAATTCAGGGGATAAACAGCTGCGATGCTCTCCAGGGTCTGATTCCGAATGACTCGAAGAGTGAGTCTCCAGCACCAGTCTGTCAGAACTACTGCATTCAAGGAGAGTGTAGTGGCAGTGCTGAGGGACAACCTACATGCAGGTAAAACGTGTTCATCGCACAGATATTCGGGGTCAGCTCACGATGCTTGAAGAAAGCGAAGCCGCGGGGTTTATTGAAAGTCTGTTATAATAATATGAATATATAGTTTTGAGTACTAACTCTAATAATTATGATTCGCGCAGCATCACTTCGCGTCTCGGCGAGCTGACCCTAACGTTTATCACTGACGGTAAATTAAGCGACGCCTGGATATGTTACATATCTAACGGTAACAGATCCTCAAGCATCCACGTCATCACCAGCTTCGAATTGTTATGTTAGAATTCCTGGAACAGTGACTCACGTTTAATCCCCACAATACTTTCGCGGGCTTGCGGACGGCGAGCAATGGATAGCTCGCGGTCTGACCGTCCAGTAGTCGACCGGGCCGAGTCCAAGTCGTCGACGGCGCGTATTGTTCCACGCGTGCCTCAAGGAGATGTCAGCAAACCTTAGGGGCCCAGCAGGGTCGAAGCTTACTGGGGGCATGGGTTCGCTTCTGAAAGAAAAACCCGGCCCTGGAATACAAGGCAACGAAGAAACAAAGGAGTGGGCTCTAGTCAGTAAAAGTATGATTTCCCATCTAAAGAAAAATTGAACACATAATATTTCAATGTTTAATGTGTCTTGTGAACTGTGGGACAGAGACTTAATTCACAAAACCCCAAGCGCAACCCAACTTTTGGCAACTTTTACTACAGGATCAACTCTTTTCTACGAATACTTACGAATACAGCAAAATATAAGAAAAAGCTGATTATTTTTAAAGATTTTAGTGTGAAGTCAATAAAAAATAGGTTAACCTTTCGAATGTTTTAAGTTACACTGTCCGACATAAGGTTCTTCTATTGTGTCTCTAATTATGACATTCAAAGAGTTAATTTTAATGAGTACTTGCACTGACATAGACTAAAGTTCCTAATTGTTGATCGAATGAACATTTTATTTCATTGTAAATCATGTATAGTGCGCGTTGTAAAATGATTAGCCACAGCATTTTAACAGACGTGCAGTGGTCGCGCACCTCGTTTGCGTGTTACAACTAGGCACAATATCTGTTGGTCTGCTGATTAACGCTGTTTCTCTCACGAAATCCCGATAGATGTCGAATATTCTTGTTTATTACGTCTTCTTACTAAAAGAATCTAGTGATATGACAAAACATCAACAAAATCTACTTAAATGTCAGAAAAGCGCATACGGCCGAATAAAAATCGAGCCATACATTTCTCTCGCTTGCTCTAGTACTGACCACACCCGTGTGAGTGCTAGAGAGTGCCCACTACTGAGAGTGAAACAAATGCGAGAGTGTGTGTGTGAGTGAGTTTTAGTCAGTAAAAGTCTAACACGCCCTCGGGAGCTCTGCTCTAGAGCGAGATAAGTCATGGGATGAATTCTCACCTAAAACATCTCTTGTTTAGCAGGTCTGCTGGAAGTTTCTTTTGAAATAAGCAGAACCTTCGAACAAATGTTTATAATGATTTGATTTTTTCTTTTTGTTAGAAGTGTGTACAGAAATTAAAAAAATCAGTCGAATTGTATAAAAGGGGTTCAATATCCATAGAGCAGTGGTGGCCGAGTGGTCGCGGGTTCGAACCCAGCCAGACGTATTACTTTGTGTAATTTATTTCATCATCACTGCTCTCAAAACAGTGAACGAAAACATCGTGAGGAAACCAACATGTCCTAGAACCAAAAATCCGAAGACATGTGACATCCACCAACCCGCACTGGGCCCGCGTGGTGGATTACGGCCCATCCCTTCTCCTAGAGAGGAGGCCTCAGTCTCAGCTGTGAGAACATTAAAAGGCTGATGGTGATGATGATAACTTCAATATCCTTCTCAGGTACAGAAGAATAAAGTTATAAATGTAAAGAGAATGCCTGCCCGATATCATCCCACTGGAGGGCAGAGGCCTCTTCTCACACAGAGAAGGGACCAGCATTCATCAGCTCACTTGCTGATAGTGAGTTGTAGCCCGAGTCCCCTCACCGACGTCAGTGTGGTCTAAGATATACTTATAGAGCACCTGAACAGCGCAGTGGCCGCGCAGCTCGTGCATCTGTTACATGTACCAATGTAACATGTAAAATTATGTTTTAGTTTTCTTGATTATAGAACTTTTCTGTATCTTCGTTATTTCAGCTGCATAACCGGTTACTCTGGGGCAAGGTGCCAAGTGTCCATCTGTAAGGACTACTGTCTCCAAGGAAATTGTAGTGTCAGCACCGAGGGCCAACCTAAATGCAGGTAAATCATAATATTACCCTGAACACCCATGGAATTGGTTTTATTTGGGGCCAAGCCGTACCGTCCTTTTCTCGAAACAGTTCAGAGTTCTTGGCCATTTTCAACGCCCTAAACTTTGTTGTGTATAAATTAAACTAGAAACTTAAACCAAGTTACCATGCGGTAACGGTAGAACGAATTATAACTGATCAAAGTTTGTTTATTCTAACAGTACGACAATTATTTGTTTTAAACTACATTTTTGTGTGAAGACTCACTGAACTTTATTTTAATCCAATAGCTACTCTCAGATAGGATAAGAAAAGATCTGGTTTGTGCTAACTCTTGACTAAACATTCTTTTGTGAATCGGTTTTATATATTTCCGAGACCTTATTTATATAACCAGATAAACAGAATTCTACAGATTTATAGTTTAAGTTACAATAGGTGTAATTTACTAGTCCAGGATTTTTTTGGCAAAACATAACTATGCAGACACGACAAAACTACTAGAAATTGTAAAATACAGTTTTGAATTTATCTACTCTAATATAAATCTCTACCTTTAACTTAAAAAATATATATTTATATATATATATATATATAAACCAGTGCTTGACTGCGATCCCACCTGATGGTAAGCAGTGATGCAATTGTTGATGGTGACTGACCGATCATCAAGACTAAGAATTACGTTTTAATTTTCTTGATTATAGAGTAACTCTTTTATATCTTCGTTATTTCAGCTGTATGCCCGGTTACTCCGGGAAAAGGTGCGAAGAAAATGCGTGCCATAAGCACTGTTTAAACGGCGGTGTCTGCACCTTAAACGAAGAAGACGAGCCGGCCTGCCAGTGCACAGCAGGTTACGATGGTGGAAGATGCGAGCTTCCTGCCTATAAGGACAACAGGTAAAACTTGTTCTTCTCACTCTATACTAGTTATATCGAGTCCCCTGCGTTGGACTCTGATCGTGCTCTCGGCAGATGCGACAAAATTTGTCAAAGAAAAAGATAAAATAACATAATTCTAAAGTTTGCCGTATTTATCGTTTGTTCACTCGTAGTGGGTGTTAAAACTTTATATTAGAGTGATTTTCTCGTCGTATCTTAAAGTAAACGTACAACAAAGTTATTTTTTTTTTAAGAAAGAAGGCATACTTATCTTGATCAGGTTGTCAATATTTTAGCAGATAACATTTTTGTAGTGGAAAAAAATAGTTATTTAGCACAATAAATTTATTCTAAGTTTGGTGGCGCGTCCACAATCTGTTTTTTTTGGGGATAACCACCGCTTAAACGAAACTACACTAGTTTACTAGAAATTACTAATTGTATTTTTATTCTGTATTATTTTTCTATCTAATGACACTTTTATTTTTATATTTAGGGCAATACTTTATCCTGGTGAAAATCGAAAAGGACTGTCCGCGCGAAATTTTAAATTTTGGTGGGAGTAACATAATCATTAAGTGACTCGTATAGAATAAACCTAGACTGACAACGCTACCAACGTTCACTTCTTTAAGTCAGGCGCTCACGCGCAGCACGGACATATGCCATCCCGTTGTAATTTCCTGCCAAAACTTTAAATAAGTCTTTTCGTAGTAATCGGACAAACAACCATTAATTTTTGTGTAATGTTTTAAAACGTTTTATGACTAATTCGGTGTTGTAATTTAAATTTATAATAAAAAGGTTAAGGTATGCCTTCAAAATTATACATAAATTATGTAAAGAGTACATTCTTAGTAGTTTTTTTTTTAATAAACATATTCAACAAGATTCTAATTTTGGTGGTGCAATTTTGGTGGTTTTTGATGGTGTGTTACCAATCACCAACAGTACTCAAGAAACGCCCGGGTGTCACCATTGTGTGGAACACCTCAGAGGACACGGTGGAGCATACGTTAGAGGTGTGCCCCGCTTGGGCAGAGCACCACCGTGTTCTCATGGGGTCGCTTGGTGGCAGCGACCTCTTGCGCCGGGCCTTGGTACAGGCCAAGTTCTGGAGCGAGGAGGAGTGACAGGCGTTCGTATCCTTTTGCAAGGCAGTAATGCTAGCAAAGGAGGTGGCAGCACGCGCGAGGCAATGGCCCTGCCCGCCCGAGCTGCCGGGATATCGATCCCGATTTCCGGCCACCATAGGCGCGGGCTTGCGGACGGCGATTAATGGGTAGCTCGCCATCTAATCGTCTAGTAACCGTCCGGACAGAGCCCAAGTCGTCGACGGCTCGTAGTGTTCCACGCGCGCCTCAATAAGTTGTCAGCACCTGCAAGGACCCAGCAGGGTTGAAGCCTACTGGGGCCATGGGTGATGCGAAAGTAATCCCCGGGGCCCTGGAACAATGGCAAAGAAGGAACAGGAGTGGGTTTTTAGTCAGTAAAAGTCTGACACTACCTCCCGCTCCGCCCAAGTGTGGGATTTCTAATTTTGGTGTCAGATAGCTACAACCTAGGGGTCTTTAAGTCAAGAGTGAATAGGTTACTTCTAGGCAAGCGTGCTCCATCGTCGGCCACATCATCACTTACCGTCAGGTGAGATAGTGGTCAAACGCAAGCCTATCAATAAAAAAAAAGAAATCAATTTTGGTGTCGTAATAATTCTGGTGTCGACAATATATTAGAAGCTTTCAGGAACAAATAAATTTCTCTCACATTTTATATACCTGAATACGTATCTCTTGCTTATCAACATCTTAGATTATTAAAAAAACCAGAAACAAACTTTTCCACCAGAATTAGGAAAAAAATCATGGTTATTGAAATTCACTCATTAGATAAAATTGTGTGTTTAATGAAAGTGATGGCTGACTAACTAAACGGAACTAACTAGTGACACAGTCGTCTGTTATTTAAATAATGATTTCATGTCGTCACGTTCCGAGTGTCTCGCTGGTCTAGTAGTCAGAAGCTCTACCTCTAAATATGAGGTTATGGGCTCGGTCCCCGGGTCATGCATATTATTTATGAGTTTTATTATTGCAGGGCCCCAAGTCTGCTATTTTTATAAATTCGTCATTCCTATACGATCCCATTGTCATTTTGCTAAAAGTTTGTAATCTGCTAATTCATAATGATCGATCATTGATCGGTCAATGGTCTTGTAATAGAACTGTGGTAAAATGATAATTTCGAGCACATTAAAACCAATAACTGCACAATATCGTTCTAATGGTAAAACACTGATCAAATAAACTGTCAAAGTTTTAGCAGATAACCGCAAACGTGAAATATTCATTTGTCAATATGTACGAGATTACCATTCTATGCCACTTCTTTCAATGGAGTATCAGTGGTTGACCATTGGAAAGTCATAATGACGCCATTATGTTAGAAGATTACCAAACTTGTGAAAATCGACAATTATGACATCAACGATAGACTATTCTGACACTATTGTAATAGCAGACTGGAGGCCCAGTAGTTATGACCGGCCACTGATGTGCGTTTGACTACATTTTTCAACCCTTTTTTTTAAATTTTTGTCAAAAAGTTTTAATACTTACTATATTTAATTATAAATTATAGTTACCTTGTACTGTCGTGTTTGTATGTGTTACTATTTTCGAATATTTTCGTTGTTTCAGCTGTGATGCCGGTAACTCTGGGGACGGGACAGTCAACGCATGCCGTCAGTTCTGTCTAAACGGCGGCACTTGTTCGCTGAACGAGGCAAGGGAACCAGTCTGCCAGTGCACAGCAGATCACGAGGGTGACAGATGTGAGGTTTCTGTCTATAAGGACTTCAGCTTCCAGCTTATAGCGTCGGTGGTGAAGGGGCAACCTAAAGTGACCGTTACTGTGGGGAAAGGAGTGGAGTCGACGTGTGCTTCCACTGTTGTCTGAACAACGGAGCTTGTTCGGGACGAGTGCGAGATATGAATCTATTGAAGAGTGCACGTTCACCTCTACCATCACCATTACGTATACAATCTGACCGTTACTAATTTAGTATTAGCCGACAGAAACATTCATCATCATACAATAATAGGTTACCTCAATGATATAGTAAGAATTATTTTTTAAGTTTGCTTTTTTGTAACGAACTTATTGGTTTAAGCAAAGGTTATTTAAGTTTACTCATAATATAGTTTTTAAGTCAGGTTATTTTTATATTTTTTCTATTATTTTTGTATTTTCCTATCAGCTATGACTAAGTAAGAACAGATTCTGATATCTTAGTGACTCTAAATAATATAAATATAATTTGTATTTTAGTTTTACGTTATCTTATATCAATAAATAATCAAAAGCATGTTCCTCTTGTCTCCGGCCTGCAGGAGGATGCAGTTCATGAATCTAAGAATTTCCGTTCAGGGTCCTCGAATGTAATAAACCTTAGTGTTTATCCCAAACTTTAGTTGCCATCACAAACTCACTTTCATCATCATCATCTTCCTGCCCTTGTCCCGTGTTACTTGTTACTTCTGCTCTGTCTCCCATCACGTTATCACTAACTCCCTTTTCTTTTATATCACTTCTCATACAATCCATCCATTTTTCTTTGGCATCCCTCTCTCACTTTACTCATCCACATGCATACTAAAAAATCTTTTAGTGATATGCATTTCATCCCTTCTAATTATATGGCCATTCCAAGACAAACAATTGTAATTTTATGTTTCAAAAACCAGTAACTATAAACTTATTTGACGCATATTCACACAAATATTAGTAGATTACCAAACCTGTTCTCGCGCTGAGGGAAACGCGCGAACATATCGTCACGCCGCAGCACTGAATGATCGTCACGTGCTCAAGTGCTCGTGCATCTGTCTCGTTCTTTAGTTATCCTGTTTTCTTCGGGCATCAGTCTATAGTTCTCTACTAATGCTTATGCTTTTGTGTTTAATTAAGTAAAACTTTTAAATAAATAAATTATCATCGTATACATGCATTTTTATTAACACAAACTTACCTCAAATAGTTCAATTCCCGGCGGGATTTTCAAAGATTTTTCCGAAAAACAAAAAAAAGTTATAAGACATTTTTACTATGTTTGTGAAAAATAAAAAAAAAAACTTTACAAAAAAAAACATAACCAACTTCAATGTTCACTGAAAAGTACAAAATAACTTTAATTTCGGAAGTCAGTGTTAGTCCTTTCGTTATTTAAACACCGACTTCAAAAATTTAATAATAATAATAATAATAATAATTTATTTGCCAGAATGTAGGTATACAAAGTAGTATGATCATAAAATAAATATTAGGTCCCTTTACATTCTACCATTACATGTGGTGTGCAAATATTTAATTTCAGATTAAGTACATACAATTTAATAATAAATGTCATAATACCTCTTTAGTTATTTAATCACTTTAATTGTTAAAAATGTCAGATTAAATAAACATTTATTAATTTAATTAAAAATGTCAGATATTACTTATACTAAGATTGCGATATCCATCATTAATATTAAAATGTCAAAATCGATAATGTCAGAATAATTAAAACATTGAATGTCAATTTAAAAATAAAATTATAAACCAAAATTGTCATTATTTTAGACATACAAAGATTGAGATATCCATCAAAAATATTAAAATGTCAAAACCAGAATAAAATTGTCAGAATAATAATGTCAGAACAACTAAAATATTGAATGTCAAATAAAAAATAAAAATATAAACCAATATTGACATTATTTTCTTTCCTTGCGTTCGTTATGTAACATAAATTCATTAACACTGTAAAAACATTTTTCTTTCAGCCAGTGGATTAATTTGTTTTTAAACATAGGCAACGGTAGTTCTTTTAAGGCATTTGGTAATTTATTATACACCTTAATAGCCATTAAAAACGAATTTCTTTTGTATAAATCAAGTTTGGCTTGCGGCAAGCAGAGCCTATGCTTATCCCTAGAGGAAACATTCCTTTTGGTTACATCTCTATGTTTAATAAAATATTCAGGATGTTGTCGTACAAATAGACATAACTCTTTAACATACATGCATGCTAATGGTAAAATGTTGTACTTTTTAAACAATGGCTTACAGCTATCCATATACCAAGCTCCACAGATTGCACGCACACATTTTTTTTGTATAATAAATGCTTTATTGACATCCACCGAATTACCCCACAACAAGAGACCGTATGAAAGTACTGAGGAAACGTAACCATGATATGCACTAAGAGCCGCTTCATTTGAAACCGTGGCTCTTAATCGTCTTAGTGCATAGACAAATCGGTCCAGTTTATCACAAACATACTCGACATGCTTTTTCCAGTCGCAATTTTGATCCAACTGTATTCCAAGAAATGTAGTACTTACTACTTGTTCGACCGTAGTATCATTATATTTAATATTTAGTGGTAATGGGTTCCTCCTGTAGGTTTGAAATTGGACCATTTTCGTTTTATCCATATTAATTTGTAGGTTATTAGTGTTCAACCAGCGTATTATATTTTTTATTTTGTACTTTTCAGTGAACATTGAAGTCGGTTATATTTTTTTTTGTATTTTTTTTTATTTTACACTTTTTAATTATCGTATTAAGTACCACTAAAAAGCACCCCTCAGCTAAACTTCTCTCATTCATCTCATAACGATTCTAATAATCCCAAACACGGTTAGATTACATTAATTTACCTTCTGGCTTCATTATCAGATCAGTTCGATACATCCCCTCCCCTTTTTAGCGTTCCGTAGCCAAATGGCAAAAAACGGAACCCTTATAGGTTCTTCATGTCTGTCTGTCATATGTGTGTGGTATTTATGGATAGGTCTTCAAAAATAAAATTGAGGTTTCTAATATCATTTTTTTCTAAATTGAATAGTTTGCGAGAGAGACACTTCCGAAGCGGTAAAATGTGTCCCCCCCCCCCCTCTAACTTCTAAAATAAGAGAATGATAAAACTAAAAAAAAATATATGATGTACATTACCACGCAAACCACCAACGAAAATTGGTTTGAACGAGATCTAGTTAGTAGTTTTTTTAATACGTCATAAATTAAAAAAAAAATCACTATTATTAAAACATCGATCAAAGTTACAAGAACTTTTATATTATGTTACTTGCTGTTACGGAACCCTTTATGGGCGAGTCCGACTCGCACTTGGTCTGTTTTTCTTTCAGTCAGTCATCGACTACACGTATAAACAAAGCAATTTTTCTTGTTACGACAATTCTGCTGTGATCCTATGAGAAGTTCTGTTCCATATCTTCGAAGTTCATGATCAGATCATAACAATATTACCAACTTGGAAGCATAACCTTTCAATCAAAAAAAGAATTTTTAAAATCGGTCCACAATTGACCGAGATAGACACACCTATATGTCTATCTCGGTCAACGTACATAAAAAAACATACATTCAGCCGAACATAGAACCTCTTCCTTTTCAAAGTCGGTTAAAATTTCAGCTCAATCGGTAACTGGAGAGTGGGTGAAAGGGTGTAGCAGGATAAGGTAGGGCCAGCGGCCCCCACGAGGTTTTGCCAAAATAAATTATGGTATTATATCAGCGAGATGTATTATTATAAGTCTTGAGGAAAATGTTACCTTTGGAGTGCCTCAAGGTAGTGTAATAGGTCCCACACTGTTTTTAATATATATTGATGACCTTTGCAATTTGCTTTTACGAAATGGTCAAATCGTAACATTTGCAGATGACACAGTTATATTGTTCAGCTCAAGCACTTGGAAAGATGTAACCGAAGCAGCAAATAAAGGGTTTGCTTTAGTAACTTCATGGCTAGACAATCATTTGCTGACACTTAATCTTGATAAAACTAAATTTGTCACATTTACTATTAATGCCAAAACTCAACCTCCACCTAACTCAATAATTATACAATCTCACAACTGCAACAATCCAAGTTCCTGTCATTGTAACCCAATTACCAGAACAAATTCCATAAAGTACCTCGGTGTGATAGTTGACCAGAACTTAAGAAAGAAAAGAAAAAGAAAGAAAGAAAAACGTAACGTTACGTGCACGTCAAGCTGGAAGGAACACGTCATGAAAGTAAGAAATCGTGCAAGAAAATTAATTTATATTTTTAAAACTATTAGAAATGCATGTGACATTAATCTATTAATAAAAATCTATTTAGCATTATGTCAGTCTAAAATGATATATGGCTTGAATATGTGGGGAGGAACCTCAAAAACCACTATGCTGGTTGTAGAAAGAGCCCAACGGATGGTACTTATGGTTATTTCTCGCAAAAAGTACACGTATCCGACACATTTACTTTACTCTGAACAGGGAGTTCTCACAGTACGACAGTTATTTATTAAACTAGAGATCATGGCACAACATAAAATAAAACCGCACTTTGCAAATAGGAGACAAGTGGATATAGTTTATAACATACCCAAATACAGAACCATTTTGCACACATATTCCATAATTATCTAGGTCCAAGTCTTTACAACACAATAAGTAAAGATCTAAAATTGAAGAATCTTGATAGTCAAACATGCAGAGAAACTTTGGATAAATATTTAAAAACACTAGACTACAACAACACTGAAAATCTAGTAAATAAATTGGTATAAACGGAGCACAAAAATGGTAAGGCACTTATAAATGCACACATCCAAACACACACATAAAACATTCACATATACTATACATGTAAACATACACATATACTCATATCCAAACATAAAACAATACAAACAGTTCCAATAATGTAACTTAATTAATTGATGTAACTTAAATTATTTAATTAATTTAACTTAAATTATTTAATTAATTGATTATAATATAGTACTGTCGTATATAATGTATTATCGTATATTTAAATTGTACCCTGTATAATGTAGAACAATTTATTTTCTAACAAACAGTTTTAGTTTTATTAGAGTCGCTATAATAGTTTTTGAAAAAATAATTTTGAAAAATACCTACATTTTTGTCTATTTAGTCAAATAACTCCTGAACGAAGTGTCAACAATAATAATACTTGTCAAATGTAATAACCACGATTTATTTTGGAGATACCTCTCGGGGGCCGCTGGCCCTACCTTATTCTGCTAGACCCTTTAATTTGCAAGATTTGATTACAGACAAATATCGGGACAGGTAAAACTAAATAAAAGCTTGTAAAATATAGTACAAAAGTTTTAATGTAATTACATAGTATGATATAGGTAACGGGTGATTCATTTGGAGTTACTTTTTCCAAAACTAAAAAAAATATGAATAAAACAAATTTATCGGGTAATCTTTATTATAATCTTTATTATAGTCTGATCTTTATTATAAGAGTCTGTAATGGTAGGCTGAAGCGCGTGGTGGGATGGAATAAGCACGTCAGTGAGGCTCATTCGTACGCCAGGCTTAGGTTTGGGGAGTGGCTTTATTTCGGCAAGCCAACTTCTGGTGTAGCTTATAAGGAAATGTGTGATAGTCGTAAGATTTTTAAATCAAAGCTGAGATGGTGTCAGAATCACCAGGACCAAATTCGGATGGACATCTTAGCTGAAAAGCACTCTAAACAAGACTTCCGGGGCTTCTGGAAAGCTACGAAAAAACATAACCTTAGGCCTGGTTTACCAGCGAGCGTCGATGGCGTCTCTGCGGAGAAAGATATAGCTAATGTTTTTAAGTCTCACTTTTGTGTCAATCCGAGCAGTGTTCCATTGTCTGAGGTGATCGATGCTGAGCCACAGTGTTCAAGCCTGGAGCCAAAAGTTAAGTTTTCAGCTGCGGCCATTGCCAAAACCATACAGTCCATGACCAGGGGAAAGTCTCCAGGACATGATGGGCTCAGCATCGAGCATCTACAGCATGCAGGTCCCCACTTGCCGCGCGTTTTAGCTATGCTATTTGCATTTTGTCTTCGGCATTCTTACTTGCCGGACGAGTTGATGAGAACGGTCGTAGTGCCGATTGTTAAGAACAAAACGGGAGACATTTCTGATAAAAACAACTACAGACCTATCTCATTAGCTACAGTCATCGCTAAGGTATTTGACAGTATGCTTAATTCTCAGTTGAATGAGACAGTGTCTTTGCACGATAACCAGTTTGGTTTCAGGCCCAAACTGTCCACTGACAGTGCGATATTGAGCTTAAAGCATGCTGTCAGATATTATACAGATCGGCACACACCGGTTTACGCCTGTTTTCTCGACTTATCCCGTGCTTTTGACCTGGTTTCATACAAAGTGCTGTGGAAAAAGCTGCGTGACAGACAAGTCTCTCCTGAAATTGTAAAGATCTTCCAGCACTGGTACGGGAACCAGGTCAATAATGTTAGATGGTCGGGAGCTCTGTCGGACTCGTACAGGTTGGAGTGCGGGGTGAGGCAGGGGGGGTTGACGTCACCAACGCTCTTCAATCTGTACATCAATGATCTTGTTGCCGAGCTCAGCAGCCGCCATGTTGGATGCCATGTTGATGACGTTTGTTTTAACAACATCAGCTACGCTGATGATATGGTGCTGCTGAGTGCGTCGATAGGTGGGCTCAGGGAGCTCATAGGCATCTGTGAGGAGTATGCTCTTACTCACGGCCTAAAATATAATGTTAAAAAGAGTGAGCTTATGGTCTTCAAAGCTGGGTCCAAATGTCCGTCGGAGATTCCACCAGTGAGGTTGTGCGGGGTGTCCTTAGAGCGGGTATCAAGTTTTAAATACTTAGGTCATATTCTGACGTCTGACCTGAGAGATGACGCCGGTATTGAGCGAGAAAGGAGGGCGCTGTCGGTGAGGGCGAATATGATTGCGCGTAGATTTGCCCGTAGCTCCAAGGAAGTCAAAATCACCTTGTTTCGAGCCTATTGTACATCTTTTTATACGTGCGGTCTGTGGGTTTCATATGCGCATAAGTCCTACAGCGCTCTCCGCGTGCAATACAATAACTCGCTTAGGGCACTGTTGCGGCTGCCTCGCTTCTGCAGCGCGTCGGGAATGTTCGCAGAGGTACACACTGATTGCTTTTATACCAGTATGCGCAAGAGAGCGACCTCGTTAGCGAGTAGAGTGCGGGGCAGCAGCAACAGTCTTCTTGCTGTCGTTGCCTCTAGGTTGGATGGGCCCTTTATACGGCACTGGCAGACCTTGCACGCACCTGTAAATCAGGCGTGGGGCAGATAACTTTGTTTTTAGTTTCAATCATGCATTTAATTTTATTATTATTTTATTCAATTATTATATTATTAACATTTTAATTTGAAATTCTAATCAACTGACCATATTAATTTAATTTATTGTTTTGATCATTTTAATATTTAACTGACATTGTAATTGTAATTTATGACATTTTGTGTAATTGAACAAGTGTGTAATTGAATTTAATACTCGTGTAAATTTGAACTAACATAGAATTAAGTGCTACTAACATACAATGTGGACCAAAAGTTGTCTTTTAAATAAATTATTATTATTATTTATTTATTTATAATACAAAAGAACCGTTCCTTACATTTACTTTTCAAAGATTATTTATTTCAAATGTTGTCCGTAACTGCGATTAAGGTGGTCCATTCTGGAGTTCCAGTTTTCGATGACCCGACCGAGCATTTCCAGTGGTATTTGGCGAATAACGCGAGTAATGTTGGCTTCCAGTTGATCAATCGTACGCGGCTTATCCATATAAACTTTGGACTTTACATAACCCCACTGAAAAAAGTCTAAGGGCGTGATATCACAGGATCTAGGCGGCCAACTGACTGGTCCGAAACGCGAAATTAACTGTTCACCAAATTTTTCTCGCAACAAAGCCATGGTTTCACGTGCTGTGTGGCAAGTGGCGCCGTCTTCCAGAACGTCTCTGCCAATGGTGACCGTTATCGTACCATGATAACGGACTATTTGTTTCCTGAAATTGAAGCCCGTCATCTTCAAAACTTTTGGTACCAACAAGACGGCGCCACTTGCCACACAGCACATGAAATGTGGAAATGCTCGGTCGGGTCATCGAAAACTGGAACTCCAGAATGGACCACCTTAATCGCAGTTACGGACAACATTTGAAAGAAATAATCTTTAAAAAGTAAATGTAAGGAATGGTTCTTTTGTGTTATAATAAAGATTACCCGATAAATTTGTTTTATTCATATTTTTTTTAGTTTTGGAAAAAGTAACTCCAAATGAATCACCCGTTATGAGAATTGTGACGTCGAATTGTTACCTAGACAAAAAGTTATCTTGTAACCGTTATCTATGTTACGCGTAAGATTGTTTGTTGGAAGTATGCCCACTTAGACCATTCATAATATGAATAACGTAACAATGAACGGATATTCAAATTTTAATAAAATAAAATATAGGTAATTGTTTATATCCAGTTATTTATTGAAAAGTGATATATGATTTAGACTTTGTAAACATTTTATTTTTGTGTAACGTCACAATAAATGTATTGAGGTCATAGCTTAATTGTTCATTTTCTTGACGAAAAGAAGATTGAAACTAAACCTCAATTTCTGTTACAAGAACTTTAGTTCTCACAAGATAATCGTCAATTAGATGAGAAAAATAAATTGAACTATAGTATTATGTTAAAACAGTGCAGGTAGAAGAATAAAAAACGAAATAGACTCATGATTATTGTCAACAAAATTGATAGCGAGTTCACTGCATTCTTAAGATGAGGCGATAGCACAAGTTAAAAGATATAGCTGTTTTAAACGAAAGTAAACACAATATAATACAGTGTTTGTTAACGAATAATCACAGATATGTTAAAATAAAATGGTAGGCCATTTAGTTTAGTTAACATTAAACATTTAGTGCGAAACGTAATCGTTCTTGTTTGTGCATCTCTGTCAAGTACGGCTTTTTAGCAGGTTTTCTGTGATGCACGCCTTCAGCGTGAAGTGCACGGCGAACAATATCCATCGAGGTGTCATATAATTCCACAAAATGTCTCGTTGGTGCGAAACCATTCGTTTCGTATACGTCCACCATATGTCGTCGCTGCGCCTCGCTAATAAGCTTCGGTCTCCCACTTCTCTTTCGACTAGCAAGGCTACCTTCTTCCTCATATCTTTTTAGCCAAAGATTTACAGTATTTTTCTAAAATTAAAAAAAAAATATATATTAGGCAGCTATACCTACTTCACTTCATTTTCATTATATAAAATGTTAATAATCATAATTATTGAATATATTTTTAAAATAAAACTGCATTTATTATTCCAATAACCAATCCAATAAACCCAACGATTTACGTATTTCTCTTTTAAACCTCATAAAGATACGATGAATGGATTCATAAATGGCATACGTTGTAATTAGAAGATTAATTTGTAATAAAGTTACAATTCATTAATAGCTAATACTCACATTCAGTCCGGGTTCTTCAGATATTTGTGTTTTATTAAGACCACTTTTATGCAGCCCAATGATAGTCGCCCTCACTTCAATACTAATATTAGCCTGCATTTTGCGAATATTACAATACTGTCAAACACGTCACTAACCAACAACTACAACCAAACGACAGTTCATTTCGGTCAAGTTAAAACTCATGTCTACCTCGCAGAAATCTAATTCTTTATTTAGTTTTTATGTGATCTACCTTTCTAACTCTAAAAAATGTGTGAAAAAGTTAAAGAATAATTTAATATATGTAATGCAAATACATATACAGTACGGTCGTAGGCCCTACCGTCTACGGTCGCGTTTAACTAGACTCACTGTCGATTTTTAGAAGCCAACCAGTGCTCCTCAAAGTTAATAACGACAAATAATAATAATAATAATAATAATCTTTATTTATCTTCCACAAATAACGGCAACGATAACAGCAGGAATGTAAAACAGAATTTCGATGGAAAATAATGGATGGCATAAAGAAATGTGGTGTCTGTAATGATCAGCTGACTGATGGAGTGCATTCCTCGGTATGCGGAAATGAGTTACATTTCCAATGTGCAGGCATCACTGAAGCTGGCCACCGTAGGCTGGGTGACAGAAGGCTCACATGGCGGTGCATGAAATGCAAACAGACGGGCGCTCTTCATGCACCTAGTTCACCATTGTCGTCGAATTTGGAATCTGAATCTGCGGTGTTACTGGAGATTCGAGCATTGGCTGCGAATTTGGCACCATTGGATGGTCTAAAGGATGAAATTCTGGCTCTTAAGAGTGAATTCGCCGACATGAAGTCCTCTTTAAGCCAACAATTCGATGATATTGTCAAAGAGTTCAATGGGAGAATGGGTAGCATGGAGCAGCGTGTTGCTCAGCTAGAAGAGATACAGAGTCAAGTGGAGAAGCTTCAAGTTAGACTGGATAAACTGGAGGAAGATTCAGATAGCAAGGATCAATGGTCGCGAATGAACAACGTAGAAGTGAAAGGATTATCACAATAAAATAATGAAAATCTGGTTCAAATTATCTCTAGTATTGGTACCAAAATTAATTACCCCATTGCCAAAAGTCAGACAAATTTCATTACTAGAGTGCCTACGCGCGAAAAAGATCATATAAAACCAGTAATTACTTCATTCGCTAATCGCTACGTTAAAGAAGACTTTGTTGCTGCAGCCAGATACGCATCTAAGACATCGTCGCTAACAACTAGCCAAATTGGATTAGCAGGAAACCATAGGATATATATAAACGACCTTCTAACGGCTAAAAATAAATTATTGCTATCTAAAACTAAAAAATTAGCATCCGAAACGGATTTTCGATCTGTATGGGTCAAACATGCAAAAATACATGCGATAAAAATGGACACCACCCCCGTAATAGTAGTGAAATCAGAAAAGGACCTCTCCAAAATTATATAATAGTAACATTTAACTTTAATACAACAGTGTTTACATATTTTGTCATTTGTGCCCATAACCAGTTTGAGAACCGCAAACCGTTGTGTGCTACTTGCGTTTTCCTAATTGATCTGTGTCATTGCACGGTGCTAATGAGTAAGTTCTCTAAAAAATCACTTATGCGAAACTATTACGTCTAAGTAATAACGACCTAATTGCGTTAAGGTTATGGTGTCATTTCAAATACATTGTTTTGTGTGTTATTACCTTGTTATATTGGCAGCAATCCTTATATTATTACCGCCCAACACCTTTTGTTTGTATTCAAAGCTCATATGATTTATGCTTTTTGAAGTTATTTATTTTTGTACACTGTGGTCTGCTGTGCCTAATAGTTTATTGCAAGTCATTGCCTTTTACCTCCGCAATTTTATTTTATCAAGAAAGTGAAACTTATTTGCGCTTTTTAGCACAAAACTTATTTATGCTCGCTTTTCTTATATATAATTTATTTTATTCTGTCTTAGTTTTGACTAGTGATGGCTACTCTTAGTGTGTATTATCAGAACGTGCGTGGTCTGCGTACGAAGACGAACGATATATTTCGTAAAATATCACAGAGTGCATACGAATTGTGTTCACTGAGACGTGGCTTGTGGATGATATCTTTAGTAGTGAGATGTTTGATAGTCGTTATTTAGTGTGGAGGCGCGATCGTGATTACTCTCGAACGTCTCAAAAGCGGGGTGGTGGCGTATTGATAGCGGTGAGAAGTGAGCTTACTGTTCTAGAACGACAAGATTGGCGTAGTTCCGCCGAGGATATTTGGATCTCAATTATCTTAAAACGATCTAGGCCTGCGGCTAATTATAATTTACACATTTGTACTTTATATCTTTGCAAAGAAAACCTTGGCAATTCGTATTATGATCAATTACATAATTTTAGTGTTAATGTAAATCATTTGACCTTGACACACCCATTAGACAAATTCATTATTATGGGTGATTTTAATTTTGGTAACAATGTTGACTGGATTTATTCTGATGGTAATGAACTGATCCCGCAAAATGTATCATGCAGCCACTTAGCCGAGTTTTTTAATGGGATTCTCACTTCTAACCTGTCTCAATATAACGGTGAAAGAAATAAAAATGGTAGACTATTGGACTTAGTGTTTTCTAACGACTTGGTTAATGTTACTGAATGCCATGACGCCTTGGCATTACCTATTGACCTGCATCATAAACCTTTGACGATCACTGCCGACTTTGTTGAGATCCATAAATTGACCGATAAATTGACTACAAAATATGTATTTTCTAGGGGTGACTACACTGCTATTAATTCTGAACTCGATCAGATCAATTGGAATGAGTTTTACTCACTGATTCGTTGGAAGTTGCTGTGGAACTCTTTTATAATAAGCTGTATGAGCTTAGAAACAAGTATATCCCAATTAAATCAGTTAGACGGTCATCTTATCCGCCCTGGTATAGTTCTGCTTTGATTAAAATACTAAAAGAGAAATATAAATATCATCGCAAGTATAAAACATAAAGCATAAGGCTCAAATCTGTAATTTATTATCTTGGTGTACAATAAAGGATATATAAATAAATAAATAAATAAAACATACGGCAACATGTCCGACTTTCACTCTTTTTCTCTCTTACGGAATAGGGCGGATAACTTGGAGAAAATTTGTTTCAATACGTATATGGACAAAATAGAATCGTCCATCATTGAGAACCCTAAGTCTTTTTGGGCATATGTCAAAAGCAAAAGAAACTGTGTTACTTTTCCAAAAGTAATGCATTATGGTGATAAGACAGCGAGTTCAGGTGAAGAGATCAGCAATTTATTTGCATCCTATTTCCATTCTACTTTTCAGGAACCTGATCCTGTGCCCGCTACTTCTAGACGCTTGCGTTGTAGACAGTGTATCATGACCTTGATTATGACCTTGGATTTATCGAAATCTGGTGGTCCTGATCTTATACCTCCAGTGTTTATTGTAAATTGTGCCAATAGTCTTGCATTGCCATTGTGTATTTTATTTAGACGATTTCTTTCGGAAGGCATTGTCCCAAAAATTTGGAAATCTGCATTTGTCACCCCAGTTTTCAAAAAAGGTAATAAGTCGGATATTTCTAATTATCGCCCTATATCTAAGATATGTTTGGTCTCCAAAATCCATGAACGCATTGTTTTTAATAACGTATACGCTGCAATGAAATGTAACTTTGGTGATGAACAGCATGGTTTTCTAAGAAAGCGGTCCACTACATCTAACTTAATCTTATCTCATGAGTTTATTTCCCAAGCTATGGATGAGCGTGCACAAGTTGACGTCATTTATACTGATTACAGTAAATTTTTTGATCGTATTGACCATAGACTGCTCTTGGAGAAGCTATTAAAAGCCGGGATACACGAAGACTTGTATCGTTGGTTCTCCTCTTATATTGATAATAGAACACAGGCTGTGGTGCTTCAGGGATACACATCTGGATGGAGTTTCGTGCCCTCTGATGTCCCTCAGGGTTCAATTTTAGGATCTTTACTATTTACTCTCTTCATTGCTGACTTAAAACACTGTTTTGAAAATAGTTATATTTTACTTTATGCTGACGATATGAAGGTTCATAAAATTATTAGAATCATCTCTGATACACACCTATTGCAAGCCGATTTAAATAGGTTTGAAGAATACTGTAGACTTAATAGGCTAGAATTAAATGTTTCGAAATGTTTTCACATATCTTTCACACGGCAAAAGTCTATAATTGATTCCACATACAAACTTTACAATAGTGACATAGGGAAAGTTAATAGTATTAGGGATCTTGGTGTGATACAAGATAGTAAACTAATTTACGATCAGCATATCGATAGTATAGTGAATAGGGCGTCAAAAGCTCTTGGTTTCATAATCACCCTCCTCACCTCAGCCTGTTTTCGATCACTAAAACCGATCAAAGTCTTATATTGTTCGTTCGTACGCAGCCACCTCGAATATGCATCTCAGGTCTGGAACCCTCAATATGAGATATATAAGTCTCGTATTGAGGGCATCCAGAAGAAATTCCTTAAATTTCTTGATTTTAGAGCAAAACAAGTATCTGATAACTACACTCACCGATGCAAGAGATACCATTTTCTACCGCTTGTCCAGAGACGTGATATTAATGATGTGTGCTACTTGATTAATATTGCAAATGGTTCAGTTGACTGTCCTGAGCTTGTCTCGAAACTTTCAATACGCACTAATCAGATGGGACTGCGACAGCGACCACTTCTGCATGTACCTAGTGCAAATACTAATTATAGGCGTAATGCATTTTTTCTGAGAGCCAGTCGCAGTTTTAATAAGATATCATGTGAACCCGGCATTGACCTCTTTTGCACGAAAGCGGGCACAGTTAGGAAAAACTTAGCAAAGTCATTTTTTGAATAACCAATACCTATTTGCACATAAAACATAATATTATTGTATGTTAAAATTATTGAGAGTTAACCAACTCTGTGTCAACCTTGTGGGACCAACATTTGATTTTTTTTTTTTCATCTTTATAACTACCTACATGTGGAAGCTTGTAATTAGCAATTTAATTACCTACTATTGTCACTATGTTGTTATTAGTCTGTAAGCTTTCCTAAAATGTGAAAAATAAAATAAAAATAATAAATAAAATAAACATCCGGCCGGAGTTTTAAATACACACACTCGTACTGCCGCCTGTGCCCGCATAGAGCCCTGCTGACCTTTAAAATCATTTATTTTTCGAAATATTTATTGATCAACATAATTATGCTATTTTGTGGGTAAATATATTTCTAAAAATCAAAGCTGTTTGATAGGAGAAGGGTAACCAGTGAAAAAATATATCAAGTCATTATTTTTTTTTTTGGGAAATGTATGAATCAAACGATAAAAAAAACACAATTTTGATAATGTTATAACTGAGCCATTACCGGGGAGTAGGCTTCAGAGAGTCAATGTTTTATGGCACCAATTGGGAGCAAGGGCCTTAAACTTTGAAAGTTAAACTTGCAATAACTTAAAGTGTAAACGAGAGAAACAGAGTTTGTTGATTGCACTCTGACACTACGCTATCAACACGCTACACTAACGCTAGCATCTTCATGACTTAACGGCAGAAAAGATTTGGATGAAAGCTAGCACACGGCTAGAACATGTCGTAGTGGACACATGCCACTTTTAAAAATAGACCGAAACGAAACTTTGTACTTATTCAGATAATTAAATCAATTCCCAAGTCTGCCACATACACGAGCCTGGGCGACACCAAGGACACGGGAAGTAAATGATTGATAACACACATTGCTAACAAACCGACCAAGTGCGAGTTGAACTCGCGGTTCCGTACAAATTTACCTATAATAATGGTTCACGGTTTATACATAACGTTTATGTTTATGTTTTTTTTTTTATATATTTGATTTGATTGAATGAAAGGTAAATTGCAGTTTACGATTTATGACGTATTAAAAAAAATATTTAGGTACTAGATCTCGTTCAAACCAATTTTCAGTGGAGGTTGGCATGGTATTGTACATCATATTTATATTTTTTAGTTTTATCATTCTTCTTATTTTGAAAGTTACAGGGGCAAACTATTTAGTTTAGAAAAAAAAAACGATGAAACCTCAATATAAGTTTTAAAGACCTATCCATAGATACCCTCACGATCAGGTTTGGAGAAAAAAAATTTTTGAGTTTCAGTTCTAAGTATGAGGAACCCCTAAAACTTGTGTTTTTTTTTTCTATTTTTAAGCTATTGCATAGCTTCTATCGCGGGCCTTGAGCGTGGAGACCGAATCCAGAAATTCCGTAACGAAAATAACCTAACACCCCCCACTAATATGTTTTTTGAGCGTGGTGACCGATAAGAAAACAAATGAGTGAACAATCAATCAAAATTCAATTCAATGTGTGAAAGTGTAACTTCAATTGATATCAAAGAAAAAAAAAAGAGAAAAAAAATACTGCATAAATAAAATAAATAAATAATTATAATTGCATAAGTTGATAAATATGCTATGCAATAGCTTTACCGCGGCAATCCCCGAGTGCCACACGTCTTTTATTTTTTGTGAAAGTCTTAATGCAATCAATCAATCAACAGTATAGTTCTTATAGTTTCTGAAAAAGGTGGCTGTGACATACGGACGACCAGGCAGACAGAAAGACACAGACATGACGAATCCATAAGGGTTCCATTTTTTGCTGTTTGGTTACGGAACTCTAAAAAATACAGTAATATCTATTTTTGTACGAAACTAGTGATTAGCAGAGTAGTAGTATCCGAGTGGTCGCCGAGAGTGAACGTCTCATCTGCAGAAACGAGTTTGTGTGAAGAGAAGATGCACTGCACGCGTGTGTTGACGCTGCTAGCACTGCTCGTCGGGCTGGTGCATTCTTTCAAGTGGGGTAAGTACGACTTTGTTATTCATTTTGGGTCTAACTGCTAAATTGTTGTGAATCGTAATCAATTTACTTCGACAATTTATTTATAAATGGTGTTTGTTTTACAAATAACACTTATACGCGTCATTTTTTCGTTTATTTAAATTAAATGAGGCCGGTATTTTTAGCTGACTAAGTACTCTGAGAAAAACCACCGAAACAAAGTCAGAGCTCAAAGTCTCTGTGGGGTATCGTATGTACAGAGAGAAATGAAACGCTCGAGGTTCGAATGCCAACTGAACTGAGTTTGACCTCTGCACCCCCACAGTATTCTCCCTTTTTTTGTTTTGAACATTACAAGTGTTTAATTATATTTATAACTTTAGCTAATATTACTAGTACAATTAATGCATTATCATACCTTAACAATGTTTATAATATCAACTGTCGCCACGTATTGCATTACTAGTACATTAAGAGTATTTTTTTTTATTGGATCAATAGATTAAACCATGTATCGTACATCTCTGGTTATTAGATGTATGGCGTACACATATATTGCTGAACACTTTTTGATGAATTTAGTACAGATATGATTTTAGACATAATGCCTTTTTATAGTAATGTTGTTTATTATTTTTACACACATCACTAAAGACTATACAGCATGTTGTTGTTGCATCATTTGTTCAGCCATTGGTATATTCACGTTGCTATGCCAAACTCTCATCTCTTTCCGTAATATTTTCTGGGCTGCTTGCTTACATTTCTTAAGCTTTCTGTATATGATATAGACGCCAATGACTATTGCGAGACCAATTATTATCAGGGCGTATTTTTCAAATATTATAGGCAATCATGTAGTTATTTTGGTATTTTCATCGAGAACTTAAGCACTCACAGTCAAAAAGTGACATTTGTTGAAGTGGAACTTCGTACTTACACAGATATCCCATGAAAATAGTTAAGCGACTATGACAATACAAATAAATGTATGGTTCTGAATAGCTATGTTGAAAATGGTATGGTAATGATGATGGAGCTGGAAGATAGGCACCAGACCTACGTAATTAATCAATGTATTCTAGCCGTATTTGGGCTTTTTAGAATCATCATGATATGTATTTGGCTATAAGGTAGTATCGAACTGAGCAAGTTCTGAAAAAGTGTTTTTCTAATAATGGACTTTTGAACAAAATTATATTTGATTCAAGTTCACTGTTCTGCACACTGCACATTAGGGTGTCCCAAAAAAATCAAATTCTTTTTTTTACAACGCATACCCTTTAATTTTGTTTGAATAGTGTCAAAACAATTGTAAATAAAATTTTAATTACTTAGGACCAAGGGAACTCGTGCCGACTTGCATCGATAGATATCGGAACTTCATACTTTGGCGCGAAGCAGCTAACGTATCAAGTGCTCGTTATTATTTATTTATTTAATTAGTAAACGCATAATTTTCATTCAGTCTACATGTCAGTAGGATTACGTAATCATACAAAATAAATATTTTGAATATGGGATACGTATAAAATTAAATTACGGGCTCAAAACTATCCTATAATTGACAAGTATTGGCAGTACTGTTTTACAACATTCCTTTAATGAATTTATGTGGCACTGAAAATCGTGAATCTTACTATTTGAATGTGTTTTATATATTGGGAAAGGCACAATATACGTGACATTTCCTAATTAAAGCATTATCTGTGTTAAAAATGCAAAAAATGCGAACAAAACACAAGAAGTATTCGAGAAGCAAAGACATGAGCTTGTAATAAAATTAGACAAATTGCCTGACATTACACATGCCGATGCGTTTCCATTAATAAAAGATAAAATCTACTTGTAGTGCCAGAGAGAGCCAGGTTGATGTGGTTACTTATATGGAGTGGACCAAAAATTCGAAAAAAAAAAGCACGCCTCAGAAATATTTAGGAACCATGCTATCTGGCTACTAATTGTTTCTCCTTAACTGCTTTATAATCACCTTATCACAAAAATGCGTCTTCAGATTCTGAAATGATTTGTTTTAATTTTTTATTTTATCTTAATGTAATTCTACTCGAGCAACAAAATATATACATAATAAACTAAAATTAAAATATTTAAGTATGCTTAACCTAACTATACACACTAAGGGCTACTTCCTACTAAAATATGGCGTCATAAAACTCCTCCGCATCGCTGTCGACTGGAAGTGTGCCCAAGAGGCTGGCGGCATTGCCACGTTGAATGGCAATGCTTAATCTCTGACCGAGATAAAAACCAGCCCTTGGGTCACGCGAGGTGTCAACTAAACGTTTTGACAGCTCTTTAAACAATATATGAGCACTCGGACCCCACGGCCCAAGAGTTTCAACCCCAAACGGCTCAAAAATATAACTGCCGACAAGGTTGTTATATTTCCGCCGCTTGAGGTTCTCCGCAGCCGCAGCGGCAGCACCAGCACAGCACGATGAACTAGGAAGATGGGATGGCGCAAGAGTGTCGACACAGGTAGCGTCCCACACTAAAGGTCTACCCAACTTCCATGGAAATAAAGACATACCGTCCGGTCTCTTACCATCGTCGCGTGCCAGGCCATGAGGTTCCAAAACAGCCGGAACGCCGACGGTGACAAGGGCTCGTCGGATAATGTCGTTAATATTCGCGTGCCGCGCTATGCGTCCCGCACTTCGACTGCATGACAGGCCGTGGTGGCCGAGGCTGTTGACAGCTTCGCCACAGTGACAGCGATGAGGAGAACAACAAGGAGCGCCAAGGCGTAGGGCAACAGCTAGGCGGAAAGTAGTATCGTCGAACAAGGTGCCAATATTCGACGACGGCAGTGCGTGAAGCCAAAGACCTGACTCCCAATTTCCCACAGCCAGCAGGCGCGCCCGCTCCACAGTCGTAGCAGATGTTAGAATTAGGTTTTCCTGAACTACTCTGCAGAGCGGCTCATCCCACCGTCTCTGGGAAGCCGGGTTATCGGGCGGATTTGTATTCGGGCAAGCAAGTCTCCAGGCATCTATAGCCTCAATGAAGCACGGCACATTGAAATCAATCAGTGAGGGAGATAGGATATTCCTGATTAATTTCTCAGTACCGTGAACCGAGGATATAAAAGCTGGTAAACTAATACTGGAAATTTTGCGGACGCCGAGGCCTCCCATACGGATGGGAAGGGTAGCTTGAGCCCAGGCTCGGTCATCCATGGCCACGTTTAAAATTGTCGTAAGGGTATGCCGAATAATTTGGTCCATTTTTTCCAAAAGATGGTGATGTTTCCAAAGATGAGAAGCACGGAGAAAATATGTTAATTTAGGGCCGAAACAGCAGAAACGAATTAAAGTGATGGCCGAATGCATTTTAATTTCTAGCAATCTTTTCGAAATATCATTAAATTTTTGAATTTTTTCCTCAACGAAATTTGGGAAGGAATCTTCGAAAATAGGAGACCCAAGGAGGCGAAGAGTGCTTCTTTCAATAATTTTTATCTCCGGGGCTATTGTGTTAAATTTTGAAATAGTCAGCTGTCTGTCAGTACTGTCAGATAAGAATAACTCACATTTAGAAAAGTTGAGGTCAAGACCTATTAAGTGGAGTTGATTTTTCAGGAAATGTAAATCATTCAAAACCGTGTCTGAATCGCCTCCCAGGGTTCCGTCATCGAGATACCAAACGTTGAATTTGGAATTTAACTGTTGAATAATAGGGTGAATGGCTAAACTGAAGATCACTGGCCCGAGGGGATCACCTTGTTGACAGCCAACAGCGGATTCCAATAGGTTGTCCCGATATAGTAATTTAGAAGGTTGTCTATAACATTGCCAAAGAAAACTAAAAATTTGGGGTACTTCTTTTTTAGATTCTGCCAACAAGGTATCCCTATTAACCGAATTGAATGCATTTTTTATGTCAACCTTCAGGATGACCCCTCCTAAATTAGAATTTAGGTAGGTCGACAAAGCGTGTACGGCAGCCTCGCAGCCCCCTTTGGAGCCAAAACCTAGCTGCAGGGGCTGAAATTTTTTCGAAAGAGCCTCACCATAAAATTTACAACAAATTTTGGCTGCCATACGACGATAGGTAGTGCCCACGGCAATGGGTCGGATGCCGCCATCTCTCTTGCGCAGAGCACATAAATTGGCTCCGTACAGAGTGTCGATGACGGCCTCGTTGACCTTGCCTGAGAGCATTAAGTTAACCAGAGCCGTAAGCTCCTTCAAGAGCAACTCACCAGCTTCCCCGGCGCCCGAGCAGATGAGGTCCTTCAGGTGCTGAGGACTTAGGCCGTCGAGGCCGCCAGCAGAGCCACTCCGAAAAGAGCAAACGGCTGAGACTACCTCTCGACCTGAAACGGTGAGGGTATAAACGTCCGAATCAGGAAGGTCAGGAAAAGAAAGGCCATCCGCTGGAGCAGGGTGCTTGCTCTCCAGAGCTACTAGAGTATCTGGAGAACATGGAGCCAGCACATCACTACTGAAAAGAATTCTGGCTGCTCCGCTAATGTCACCTTCCCCTAATTTAGTTTCGACCAGATGGGAAATACCTCTTGAAGAGGTAACCTTCTGTGTCGATAATTTGGGGTCTAAATTATGAGCCGAAATGTTACAATTTTCTTTAATTTGTGTGGTCAAAGTTTTTTTGTTTGCCAAATCCTTTCGAAAATGTAATATTCTGTAAGGGAAGGTGAGAAGCTGTTCCCAAGCACTGAGTGAGTTCTCCCGGGCGGCCAGGCGGACACAACTAGCTAAACTTTGCGCTACTAGAGGCCTGGCGCCACGGGGAACTCGTTTTAAAATTGGAACTGATTTTTTTAATTTTGAGAGGGTTTTCCAGAGCGGGTCAAAACTGGATGTAGATGGTGTAGGGGATGTAGAAGTAATGACGGGGTCTGATGTGAGTACATTTTGTGGTTTGTGGGCCTTCCCAATGTGCACATTCAGACCCCGCTTACCTTTAAAAAACCGAGCTTCTGTGCAGAGGGGGCACCTTTCCAGAATTGTCAGCGATGTAGAAGGTTGCGACGCACTGTCTACCACCACATCACTGCTGCCACTTAACATGTATGTAACACTTAATCGATAAAATAAAATAAATAAGTAAAAGAAATTGTAAAATTAATTAAAACAGACAAAAACATTGAAAAACAAATGTCAATTGTGACGGATCACGTCAACGGCGCGGCGCAGTCGCTTTGGGGGCCTGGAGCGCCGCAACACCGAAGAATACATTCCGGCGGCGGCGCCCTGGCAACCGTTGCTCGGTAATTTGCGTCGCGTCCTCGGCGTCGCCTTCAGGCAGCATGCATAAAATTGTTTTCAGTGCACGGCAAATATTTTTCTTGGGCGAACACTTGGGAGAGTGTATAATAATTATTATATGAAATAGGTTTCGATTTCAGAATAAATAGTTTGCCATATTTATAATTTTATTAATTGTATTTGGGAATGATTGGGATCAATGTATTTGACACTTGCTGTCTATATATTGTATATAGGACGTTTTATTGCTTTTTTATTTCGGACATAACTGATTGTTTTCCACAACTTTCACAAAACTCCAGTCCCAAACTAAGCAGAGCTTACGGCATCAGTATTAAACAACTTATATTATAATATTTATATTTATTAAACCGCCATGTCATGTCAACGTCCATGTCAAAAAAAAAAAAACTGATGATGGATTATGACTGAAATGATGGATTTACAAGAAAATCTACTCATACCAATTAAGAGTACACAGCCCCATACGAATAAAAGTTCCGTGAGGAAAATTTATTTCTCCAAAGACAGTTGCAGCTTTGAGTAGAGAACAGTTAAATATGAGCAATTCTGTGTTAACAATAATAAACACAAAATTTTGCTATAAAAGCTACTGTTGAGACACTTGCATACAACACTGACGAAGTTCCCATAAGCAAGTCCTCAATTCAAATAATTCGTACGGAGAATCGAAAAAGACCGCGTAGGAGCTATTAAAGTCGATTTCCAAAATAAGGTAGGTACTGGTACGATTATAAACTGTCGATTGACACAGATGATAAATTGTTTTCGGCTTTAGATGTGCGCAAATTTAAAGAATAATGCCTCTTTGATAGTTATTTCGCATAGTGACACAGTCCTATAGAACAACTTGTCGTGGTGCCAAAACTGGACAACTTTACAGGAAGTAAATAGGCATCAGCAGTTTAGAATGCAGTTCATGGTCTAGTAATGCATTACAACATGCTACAAAACGGTAATGGGTAGCTCGCTGTCCGGCCATCCGGTAACAGTCCGGACCAAGCCCAAGTCGTCGACGGCGCGCGCTGTTCCCGCGCGCCTCAAGGAGTTGTCAGCAACAGCAGGGACCCAGCCGGGTCGAAGCCTACTGGGGCCAGGGTTATCCGAAATGGCGCTCGAGCCCCGGTATGAAGGCTTGAAGGAACGGGATGGGTTTTTTAGTCAGTAAGAGTCTGACACTATCTCCCGCTCCGCCCAAGAGCGGGGGTTGTTATAAGATGATTTTTCCCATCGAAAAAAAAAAAGGACACTGGTGTGGTTTTAGTCAGTAAAACTCTGACACGCCCTCGAGCTCTGCTCAGAGCAGGAGAAGTCATTGGATGATTTCCACACTTAAAAAAATAACTCCTAACGCCATTAGGCACTATAATTAAGGCTTCCGATCTTCCTCTTAAGGTGCGGAACCCTAACGAAGAATAAAATGTGGTTAGTTGGCTATGATTTTATAATTATGATGTCTAGATGGAGCATTTTCTTATAAATCGTTTAGTATTGATTATAATTATTTGTTATTTGTGCATTATTTCTGGCTGAGCATGTATTTTACTTTTCCTTTATTTCTGTCTATTCACATAATAAAAGAGGTAACTTGTAAACGCTATTTTGGTACCTATCTATTTATTTATTCATTCAATTCAAACAACTTTTTAAACAAGAAGTACTTCGAAAATAGAACAATAAAATATAAAACAATTATTTAAATTACAATTAAGAGACATATTTCGTGCAGGACTTTGCTTACCTATTTAATAAAGATAATACTCATTCATACATTCATCTCATACATCCTGACAGTATTGTCTTCCATTCTACCGCAGACATATCAAAATCTGTGTACTTGTCTAGGAGAGCATTAAGCGCAGACAGTGTCCGAGGTATGCATGATGTGGAGTGCGCGACTGTGCCACACGTAGGAACTGCCAGGAGCCGGTATTTCTTGCCATGGCTATAGTGTCGTTACATTACTATTTACATTCCGTACTTACTTTATCTTTGGTCAAACTTGTGTAAAGCAACAGACATGAAATGCAACGATAGTAACAAAGAACCAACAAAACGTTGCAGAATGGATAAATCATCTTCCACATGGATATAGTCGTCGTGCCGCCGAGGCGCCTCGGACGGCAGAATCGCACTACGACAATACAATTTTATTATACAACTCTGCTTGTTCTTGCCGGCAATGAAGGCGTGATGTTATGTTATATTAATAAACTGTTTTATTTACTTGAATGTTTTCTGTACAAGTAGTTCTATAATGGGTCGTAGCCTCGTAGAGCTACGAGTCGCTACGAGCCGCTACGAGCCGCTACGAGCTGCTACGGCGTAGCACACAAACGAATCGAACGTAGCAATACTTTGATTGTGAATTTTAAATGAACTTATTTATTGAAGCCTAAGCACCGTGAACATCTGGCCAGAATTGGTTTTAACCAACTTCAAAAAGAAAGAGGTTCTAATAAAACCTCCTTCTTTATGTTCGGCTGAATGTAATTTATTTTTGTAATGGATAGGCTCGCGTTTGACCACTATCTCACCTGACGGTAAGCGATGATGTGGCCGACGATGGAACACGCTTGCCTAGAATCAATCTATTCACTCTTGACTTAAAGATCCCAAGGTTGTAGCTATCAGGAAACACAGACTCTGACAGGGAATTTCACTCCTTAGCTGTACGTATAATGATTAAGAGAAGATACTATTTTTATAAGGCTCACTGATATATCTCGGTCACTAAAATTGTGGACAGATTTGAATTTTTCTTTTTCTTATTGAAATGTTATGCTTTCGAGTTGGTCCCATAGAAATATTGTTGTGATCTGACGATGAACTTTGAAGATATGGAACAGAACTCTTCATGGAAACACATAAGAACAGTCGTAACAAGTAAAATTGCTTTGTTCATACATGACATGTAGTCGATGACTGACTGAAGAAAAAAAGGGAAGGGGATACATCAAACTGATCCGATGATGAAGCCGGAAGGTAGGCACCGGCACTCTGTCAGTGTAATCTAACCGTGTTTGGGATTATTAGAATTGTTATGAGATGTACTCTGGCTATAGCCATGGTACCGTATAAGGTACCGAGCTAATCTGATGATGGAAGGTGAGCACAAGAACTCCGTAATAAAACAATGTATCCTAGCCGTGCCTTGGATTCTTGGAATTTTCATGCAATGTTTTAATGATTGAGTTCTATAAGTACCTTAATTTGGAACTTGCACACTTTAAGTTTGACAGAGGGGTACTTTTTAGCTGTGGAATATATTTTTTTTATTTACAAAATAAAATGCAAACCGCGATTTCACTGATGATAAAATACTTAAAAAATGCAATATTAAATTTATTTCGGAAGTTAGTAATTAACGAAGAGACAAAACTATTAGAAACTATACTACAGATAGAAACAACAACTTCCGAAAGAAAAGTTAATTTGTACTTTTTAGAGTTTTCAGGGTTCCGTACCTCAAAAGGAAAAAACGGAACCCTTATAGTGGCACCACCGGTACATCCGGTTGGACGTCTCCGCCGAAACCTCGGCCACGCCGGTCCGACAGAGCCCTTGCGGTCCGCGGTGGGCGCTTAAGCAGATGGACCGGGAGCTCCTCCTGGAAGTCGCGACGGTACAGGCCTGGGTGCAAGCACTGGACAGGCCTGTCGACATAGACGTCGAGGCGGAGTGGTTCCGGGAGGCCATGTCGCAAATTTGCGATGCGGCAATGCCCCGAGTCCGTCCAGGACGTGCTAAGCGCCAGGTGCACTGGTGGTCGCCGGAGATCGCTGCACTGCGCAACACGTGCAATCACGCGCGACGCCGGTACGCCAGATACTGCAGGCGCCGCATCCGCCCGCCGGATGCGGAGGCCAGAGAGGCGGAGCTGTACGAGGGTTACAGAGAGGCAAAACACACCCTCCGAGCGGAGATTAAGCGGGCCAAACTCGAGGCCCGCAACGTGTGGCTGGGGTCTCTGAACGCGGACCCGTGGGGGCGCCCGTACAAATTGGTACGGGAGAAACTGCGCCCCTGGGCTCCCCCGTTGACTCAGAGTCTCCGGCCCCAACTCGTGGAGGGTGTGGTAAGCGCTCTGTTCCCTGCACGAGGGGAACACTCCCCCCCGCCCATGGCTCTGCCTCCGCCAGCGGTGTCTGACGCGGACCGCAATAGCGACGACGACGACAATGCTCCAGAGGTGACTGAGGTAGAGATGAGAGTGGCGGTGCAAAGGCTGAGTGCCAAGAACGCCGCCCCAGGCAGGACCCGATGGCTTGCCTGGGAAAGCCTGGGTCCTGGCCATGGAGGCTCTCGGGCCTCGACTAAGAGGGCTCTTCAGCGCATGTTTGGAGAGGGGCCAGTTCCCACTTCGCTGGAAGACGGGGAAACTGGTCCTCATCGCAAAGCCAGGGCGCCCTGCGGACTCTCCGTCCGCGTACCGGCCCATTGTGCTGCTCGACGAGGTGGGCAAGCTCTTTGAAAGAGTGATTGCTAGCCGCCTCGTCGCGCGCCTTTCACGGGTGGGGCCGGACCTTTCGGACGGACAGTTCGGCTTTCGCAGGATGCGCTCGACGGTGGACGCCATCATGCGCGTGCGAACCCTCACGACGGGGGATGCGGTGTCCCAGGGTAGGTGTGTCGTGGCAGTGTCCTTGGACATTGCCAACGCTTTCAATTCCCTGCCCTGGAGTACGATCCGGAGGGCACTCCGGTACCACCGGGTGCCCGAATACCTCTGTCGAGTAGTCGAGGCCTACCTGTCGGACAGGTATATTGTCTACCCCGGTCACCAGGGAGACTGGAAACGTCGGGAGATGTCGTGCGGTGTTCCGCAGGGGTCGGTACTAGGGCCACCCTTGTGGAACATCGGGTACGATTACGTGCTGCGGGGCGACCTCCCTGACGGGGTCAGCGTGGTCTGCTACGCAGACGACACGCTGGTTCTAGCGCAGGGAGAGTCGTACTAGGCGGCGGTCGCTCTAGCGACACGCGGGGTTGCGATGGTCGTTGATAGGATCCAGGAGTTGGGACTCGAGGTGGCGCTTCACAAGTCCGAGGCGATGTGCTTTCACGGTCGCCGCTGCCAATGAGTTCCCAACTAACGGTAGGAGGAGTTCACATCGGTGTCGGGTCGACGATGAAGTACCTGGGACTCGTCCTCGACAGCCGGTGGAATTTCGTGGAGCATTTCCGACGTCTGGCTCCCAAACTCAACCTGACTGGGACTGGGGCCGCTCTCAAGCGGCTTCTGCCCAACCTTGGGGGTCCAGACGCCTCCTGCCGGAGGCTCTACGCGGGGATCGTTCGGTCCATGGCCCTCTACGGGGCGCCGGTGTGGGCGCCATCGCTGCAAAAGCGACCGGCGGCCATTCTGAACGCCTGCCAGAGGGTCATGGCAATTCGGATGGTGCGGGGATACCGCACGATTTCCCGCGAAGCGGCGAGCCTTCTAGCTGGCCTACCACCGTGGGATCTGGAGGCAACAGTCCTTGCACACATGCACGACATGCGCGTGGAGATGCAACGCCGGGGTGAAAGTCCTCTGCCGCGACAGGTCGCGGCATGGCGGACAGAGCTCCGGCGGGATCTCATGGTGGAAACGTCAGCGACTATCGCAACCCCGTCATGGGCACGCCACAATTATGGCGATAAGTCCCCTATTTGAGGCGTGGCTGGAAACACCTCACGGCGTCCTTACCTTCCGCATGACACAGGTCCTCACCGGAAATGGCAAGTTCGGGAGGTTCCTGTTCCGAATTAAAGCGGAAGTGACGCCCGGGTGTCGCCACTGTGCGGAACGCCCGGAGGACACGGTGGAGCACACAATCACGGTGTGCCCTGCTTGGACGGAGCATCGCCGTGCCCTCGTGGGGGTGATCGGCGGCGGAGACCTCTCGCGCCGGGCCTTGGTCGAGGCCATGGTCCGGAGCGAGGAGGAGTGGCAGGCGGTCGCCGACTTCTGCGAAGCAGTAATGCTCGCTAAGGAGGAGGCCGACCGCATCAGGCAACGGCGCCCTCACCGCCGCCGCCGGGATTCCGATCCCGATTTCCAGCCACCGTAGGCGCGGGCTTGCGGACAGTGAGCAATGGGTAGCTCGCTGTCCGGCCGTCCGGCAACAGTCCGGACCAAGCCCAAGTCGTCGACGGCGCGCGCTGTTCCCGCGCGCCTCAAGGAGTTGTCAGCAACAGCAGGGGCCCAGCCGGGTCGGAGCCTACTGGGGCCAGGGTTATCCGAAAGGGCGCTCGAGCCCCGGTATGAAGGCTTGAAGGAACGGGATGGGTTTTTTAGTCAGTAAGAGTCTGACACTATCTCCCGCTCCGCCCAAGAGCGAGGATTGTCATAAGATGATTTTTCCCATCGAAAAAAAAAAAACCCTTATAGTGACTTTGTTGTCCGTCGGTCTGTCTGTCAGTCTATCTGTCTTTTAAGACCTTTTGTCTCAAGAGCGCGTGGAGGTATCGAGTTCAAATTAAAACCATATACTCACATCTGCAGTCCTTCAAAAAATCAAATTTCTAAATATCGAAAAAAAAAGATACGGCCGCTTATGTCGCAAAAAAACGTGTATTTTGACACTCGCCAAGGAATCTAAATTCATAGAGTACTTTCCGTTGACCTAGAATCCTGAAATTTGCCATGAAGCAAAGTCTCACAGCACAAGTATAGTAAAATATCTAAAAACTGTTTTGTAAACACGAAATTCTTATAAACTCACCGGTCATGTGTTGATGTTTACTCTATGAGAGTAAGATCCCAGGGCCGCCAGACGTCACGTATTTTCTGACGAACGAAATGTGGACAATTGAGTACTGTTAGTATGTACTAAGAACGCATGCCTACCTGCTAGCTTGCTTAGACGACCAATTTTCAGGTATCAGGTAATCAAGGTACATAAAATCATTACTTACTTCACGTGAATTCTCCAAGCTCATTTTTACGTATATTTTAGCCGATATCTTTAAAATTAAGTCGCCTTTCCTTTGATTCCTTGGCCCGTATTGCTTTACAGAAGCTTTAAAGCTCCCAAAATAATGACATAACTTCACGTAAAATTCTCATGTTTGATTTTTACATGTGAAGTGTGAAATTTCACTAAAAGTAGGAAATATCTCCACTTCATGTATTTCTAGGTGGTTATAAAAAAAAAAACCACGAAAGCTAACCTATCCTCGTCGGGATACCAAACTTTAGATTTATTAGAAATTTAAATTTCATAATCGCAATTCACGTGTTTTAGTCGAACAAAGAATCAGTTTTGTAATTTGCTGACTAATGCCCAATCATACGGTATGCTTGGCCATTAGTCTGCAGATTACTCTACTCATTAGGAAGTCTACATATCTAGTTAATATAAGAACTTAAACATTTTTTTTGACCTCGCCAACCCTACGTCTACTGACTCTTTTTTTTTTTTTTTTTTTTTTTTTCAAGTACCAAAGACTCATTTCAGTTACAAAACCATACGTATTATAAAATTATATAAAATTGAAAGATCAATAATTAAGATAAAAATAATTAATTATTAATAAGATTAAATTAATTTAAATTGTATTAGATTATTTTATCATTTAGATTGCATTATCATTATTTTGCATAGATCCGATGATTATCATTAAATTAAATTAATGTTATAATTATATAGTCAGACAGTCAAATATTAAAAGAATTGCATTAAAAATCAAAATAACAATGAAATAATTGTATAAAATTAAATTTCAATTACATGTCACTATTACACTAAAATAAAATAAAATACCTTTAATCCAAATACACTACAATTTCCTAACAGGCATTGGAATAGTAACATGTCTGCCACAGCCATGTCGGATATAGGGACAGTCCAGCCGGTCAGCGATCATTGCCAAGATGGCATTGGGGCTGGCCCACACCCGGCGCACCAGGGATGCGCACCGCTTGCGTATAGTAGTGTGAAAACAATCGGTACGCGCCTCCGTGAACATTCCTGATGCGCTACAGAAGCGGGGCAGCCCCACTACCGCCCGGAACGCGTTATTGTACTAGACACGGAGGGCACTGTATGCCCTTTCAGTATAGTCAACCCACAGGCTGCACGAGTACAGGGATGTGCAGTACGCTCTGAAGAGCGCGATCTTCACTGCCCTAGAACATCGCGCAAACCGGCGGGCTATCATATTGGCTCGCACTGACAGTGCCCTGCACTCCCTCTCCATGTCAGCCTGATCCTTAAGGTCCTCGGTGAGTAGATGCCCTAAATATTTAAACTGATCCACTCGCTGTACTGGAACACCATCAATATGAACCGTTGGTAAGTTCATAGGACTCGACCCACCGACGGCCCGAAAGACCATGGATTGGCTCTTTTTCACATTATATATTAACCCATGACCACGCGCGTAATCCGTACATTTACTGAGTAGCCTCCTCAATCCACAGATTGAGGCGCTCAACAGCACCATGTCGTCCGCATTACTCACATTGTTAACGCACACTCCGTCCACAAAGCACCCGACATGCTGACTGCTGAGCGAGACGATCAGCTCGTTCATGTATAGATTAAACAATGTGAGCGAGGTCAGGCCGCCCTGCCTTACGCCGCACTCGGTGTTATAAGCATCTGACGCTATTGACCTGGTGCCCGTACCAATATCGAAGTATGCTAATGAGTTCCCGAGGTAAACCCGTGCTCCCCAACTTTTCCCACAGGATATCATATGAGACAAGCACACAGTCAAATACCTTCGCTACTACAGTTGCAAGTGATATAGGCCTGTAGTTATTTTTATCGGATAAATCGCCTGTTTTATTTTTAACCACAGGCACTACAACTGTCCTCATAAAGTCATCTGGCAGGTAGGAGTGGCACACACACAGCGAGAGGAATATTGCCAGGACTCTCGCCAGGTGCGGGCCAGCGTGTTGGAGGTGCTCAATGCTGAGTGCGTCGTGGCCAGGAGACTTTCCCCGCTCAATCTGTCCAATGGCTTTCGCAACATCTTTCGCAAGGAAAGTGATTCCTATTATTTTATTGTCCAAGTCAGCATTCAGCACCCCACGCGCCGGCCCCAGTGGTGACCGAACCAAAAACTGCTTTCTGAACACGTCCGCAATTCTCTTCGGATCACTTAGACCATCGACGCTACCGGGAAGGCCAAGCCGAGAGTTGACTTTTCTCGTATTCCGCCAGAAGCCACGGAAGTCACCTTTCGAGTGTTGCTTAGCTAGGGCGTCCATCCTAATCCGGTCCTGGTTATTCTGGCACCACTTTAACCTGGACTTAAAGACCTTCCTACTCTCACGCATCTCCTCATACACACAACCGGATTTGGGTCTACCACACAGCACCCATTCGTTAAACCTCGCCCTAGCCACCCTGTGAGCCTCACCCACATGCTTGTTCCATCCCGCCAAGCGTGCACCACGTCCCCCCGTCCGCTCCCGCGCACTTCCCCCACTCACCACTGCTGCGCCTTGAAGGGCGGCCACAATAGCAGAGTCCAGTCTATCCAGGACACGCGCGTGGTCAGGGTCACTACATGAATAATCCGCACATTGTGTACATTCCGATGGAAAATCAATGGATTTTAATCTCTTATGACACTCCTGTTTGAGAGTTTTAGATGACTCTCAGTTTTTTCTATAACTGTCTCAATATTCTCCATCAAAATATAGCAGGTTTAGTGAACAAGTCAGAAACATTTTTAGTTAAATTAGAAGAATTATTTAATAAGGGAACTATTGTAGACGTTATCTGCATTACAGAACATTTTATGGAATCAGGCAATGAGGATCTAATGTATATACCCAACTTTTATCTAGCTGCTTACTACTCAAGAAATACTAAACGAGGAGGTACATGCATTTTTGTCAGAACTGGACTGCAATTTCGAATATTAAATGACGTAGCTAAACAATCGATTTCAGGATTATTTGAATGCTGCGCTGTCGAACTTATATCTTATGACATCATTATTATTTCCATATATAGGGTACCGAAATATAATTATATATTATTTTATGAGAAATTAGACAACATACTCAAAAAGCTCTGCTCTGGGACAAATAAAAGAATTATTCTTGCTGGAGATTTTAACATTAATGTAATAAAGAGAAATAAAATTACGTTAGAATTTGAATATTTTCTCTTACAATATAACTTAAAACTAGCCCTATATAAACCGACAAGACTCAGTAGTGAAACCTGCATCGATAATTTTGCCCATAGTTACAAAAAGGGCTGCAAGGCAGAAATCATAGATCTAGCCCTCTCGGATCATACAGCTCAAATATTGAAAGTACCTATAAAAAAAACTTGCAAATTACAATTCTGGAAATGTAAAAAGAATGATTATTCAGAAGATAATTTAATCAAATTTAAAAAAATCTTAGGTTGTTTATCATTCGTAGAAGTATTTAATGCTAAAGATGCAAACATGTCGTTTGAAGCCTTCATGGAAGACTTTTTATTATTATATAAATTATGCTTTCCAGAAAAGATAATAACTGTCAAATTAAATAGAAAAACGAAATGGATATCGCGAGGGATAAAGATATGCAGCCAGAAACAAAGACATTTACTTTGGAAATATCGATGTGACCGTAGCTCAACAAATAAAAATAATTTGAGAAAATACTCAACTCTTTATAAAAAAATTATAAAATTGACTCAGAAAGCCCAAAACAATTATTTCATAAGCTCTTCTAAAAATAAATCCAAAGCCGCTTGGCAAGTTATTAATAAATCTAAAACGTGCCTACCACAGGAACAAATTATGACTATAAACAGAGACAATTTGACTTTTACACGCCCCATTGACATCGCTAATGAATTTAATAATTACTATATTGACACAATTGAAAATAATATAAATTCTAATAAGACCAATGCTAATATTTTTGATAATATTTCGTCACAATCTTTATTTATGTCACCGGTTTCAGATAATGACATTATAAAAATTATATCACAACTTAAAAATACGAATACTGTTGGTTGTGATGGCGTTTGTACTAAGGTCCTAAAGTATGTGAAGGAAGATATAGCACGGCCATTAGCTCACATTATTAATCTTTGCATTGCTGATGGCATATTTCCCAATAGCTTAAAGAAAGTTATAATTAAACCGTTATTCAAAAAAGGTGACAAAACGGATACGAAAAACTACAGACCCATTGCAAAAATTTCCATCTTTTCCAAAATTTTTGAGAAAGTTATATACAACTCCATATACTCCTATTTTGAAAAATATAACTTGTTTTGCAACGAACAGAAAGGCTTTCGCAAAAATATAAATATTAACCTGGCAATCTTTGATTTAATTAATAACATTATGACATCAGTTGATAAAAATAATCCAATTTGTACAATATTCACTGATATGACGAAGGCATTTGACTATGTTGACCATAAGATATTGCTGCATAAGTTGTATGCTTACGGTATAAGGGGAAATATCTTAAAAATGATAGAATCATATCTAACGGATAGAGTTCAATGCACCGAAGTCTCTCGAATATGTCCCAAAACTAAATTAGAAACTGTATATCTGTCAAAACAGAGATGCATAAAGTATGGCGTGCCCCAAGGCGGCGTGTTGGCACCTCCTCTATTTTTGATCTACATTAATGATCTCCCAAAAATGATTCAGCATAAGATGGTTCTTTTTGCAGACGACAGCACAGCTGTAATAGAATGTAATGACATAAATAATTATGAAAATGATATTAATGAATCTTTGACTAATATAATAAACTGGCTTGACGATAATAATTTGAAGATTAATTTAAGTAAAACCAACATCATGCAATACCATCAACGTCGTGAAAATAACAATATTAATATCACTTATAAAGAACATAAAATACAAGAAGTTGATAGTGCTAAGTTTTTAGGGATCACTATTGATAATAAATTGACTTGGAATACTCATACTGAAATAATATGTAAACGATTAAGTAAATCTGCGTATGCACTATTTCAACTCTCAAAAAAGGTCAATATTGAGACATTGCTTACAGCATATCATGGACTTGTAGCTTCTATTTTACGGTATGGTATTATTTTCTGGGGGCAGTCGGCTAATAGGGAGGTTGTATTTAGGATGCAGAAACGCTGTGTGAGATCTATGTGTGGTCTAAAAACGACGGATAGCTGTGTTCCACATTTCAAAAAATTAAAAATATTGACACTGCCAGCAATGTACATAATGGAAACTGCTTTATTTGTGAAAAAAAACCCACATTTATTTGTCAGCTTATCTGAAGTTAGAAGAAATCCATTGCGTACTCAATATCTTAATAAACTTTGTAATGTTAAGTGTAAAACATCCTTAATGCGTAAAAGCTTTTTCGGCAATGCTCCAAAAATTTATAATATAATTCCGAATGCCATTAAAAATATGCCATTGATAAAATTCAAAAAGGCACTTAATAAGTTGCTTAGTGAAAAATGTTACTACACATTGGATGAATTTTTGAATGATGATTCAATATAAACACAATAATGTTACTTATAATACGTAAATTGTGTGATTTTTTTTTTTTTTGTTGTCTTTATTTTTATATTATAACTTAAATGATGAATTAATCTGATTGACATCTAATATTCTTTGACATTTAAATTATTTGGACATAAACACTTAGATTTTTTGACATTTTAATTATTTGGACTTATGCACTTAGATTTTTGACATTTATAACTAACAATTTAAATTATGCATGGTTCTCAAATATTTTTTTAACTTTGATTTGTAATCATGAGCTAGATGCACATATATTTGTACGCCTCCTGGCATAACATGGCGCACTGTTAATAAAATATAAGATCTGTATATATCTACACCTGTGTTAACAAATAAAAGTGATTTGATTTGATTTGATTTGATTTGATCCTCACGATAAATCAAGACCTGTTCCTCATTTCTGTCCCCAACAAATATTACTATTAATGTTATTGCAAACCGTACGTGTTACAATTTTAGGTGTAACTATACGGAGATTACATTCCACAATGAGAGGAAAGTGGTCCGACCAAAGAGTGTCATATTTTATATACACATTTGTAATGGATTGCTTTGCCGCGTGAGTAACAACACAATGATCTAGCCAACTAGGTGACCCATGTACGTCACTAACATATGTATAGGCACCGGAATTTATCCCTAACAACCTTTTCTAAGTTATATTAAAATTTGTGCTACTTCTCCTTTGGTGTCCAGGTTTGGGGTTTATCCCAGGATTAAAAGTATCCTATGCGTTATTCTAGGACATGGTCTAGCCGTGTACCGAGTTTCATCGAAATCCGTTCAGTAGTTTTTGCGTGAAAGAGTAACAAACATCCATACATATAAACTTTCATATTTACGAGTATAATATTAGTAGGATATACGGTACCATACATACACCAACATATTTTTTTTACAATTTTTGTCTGTCTGTTTGTTCCGGATAATCTCTGAAATAGCTGGACCGATTTTGACGGGACTTTTTTGTCAGGTAGCTGATGTAATAAGGAGTAACTTAGGCTACTTTTGTTTTAGAAAAAATGAATTCAAAACGGGGTGGGTTTTTAGTCAGTAAGAGTCTGACACTATGTCCCGCTCCACCCAAGACCGGGGCTGTCATTGATGATTTTCCCATCAAAAAGGTTCGAACCTTAAAATCTTGTTTTTATACCAGAATAGCTACAAAATCCCAAATAACACTCTTATCTCAGACTGAATTAGTTGGAGAAATTTTAAATTTATTTACTACTCTAAAAGGTACACATTTCTATGAGAATTCTACAACAGAAAAAATCGCACCCTGCAGTGCCATACGTTTTGCAAGTTTTAAATTTATTTGCGTAGTGCGTATGTTAGTTTGTTCAGGCCAGATCTTGCAAGTTGAGTGAGAACCATTTCCTCTCATCCCTCGGAGTTTAATCTTCACCAGTTGGTTCACTTCCAATAACAATGCTTTTTTTATGGAAATCATGACCTCACGCGGCATACAGATAAAAGAAATCTTCAGCGGTGACGGTAGCAGTGATTTTTGTACTTATTTTTTTTGTTTGTTTGTTATTCACCTGCTGCTTTACATTGCACCTTACGCCGTTACCTATGATACGTTTTACCCCGCGCTATGCAGTGTGAAATAACTGGCCACTTCCACGACGCCATCACGTCGCATTGCGTCTCGGTGTGAGCTGCCCCTAACGTTAGTGTGATAATTCTAACGTATATAGATATATAACTGGTGGTACCGAAAAGTTATTTTGAATCTTTTTTTATTATTGTACTTATTACTCTTAGAGGGTTTGATCAGTATTACCTTGGAGTTTTATATCTAAGAGGCTCATGACGGTACTGTATCAGTCTTTTGTTCACGCTTCGCTTGCATCAATGTACATTTCTAGAAAATAGATTTTTTTTCGGTATTCATGGTACCTTATGTTTTTTTTCTGTATCGCTAAGAAGGAATTTTTAAGTAACCTTCGAATTAATACTCTCCCGCGATTCCTGTACTTTCACAATGTATATACGAAATGTCAGCGTAACAAACTTTAAGACTTAAAGTGCGAATGAGAGTATGTTTGTTCATGTACATTGACGCAAGTGAGGCCTCTTGACTTCTTCCTGACAGAAAAGATTTGGATGAAACTTAGCATACGGCCAGACCATGTCGTGCAATATAACCCACTTACTTAGTTTATTTATTTATTTATTTAACACTATGCACATGGGTACAGAGGCGGACTTAATGCCTTAGGCATTCTCTTCCAGTCAACCTTTGGGTGATGCGGAGAAAAAGTAGTGGTAGGTGCAATAAAAGAGTGAGAAAAAGGCAAATACAAGAATTGATATACTAATAGACCATACATTAGACTGATATACTAATAAACTATAGAATAAATATATACAACTAAATAATATATACTCAAATAAATACACTACATAAATGCACTAAAATAGTCAAATAATTAAGTTAAGTTAGTTTAATACTGTATTAATAATAAATTATGTTTAAATTGGTTTAATCAAATTTGCAAAGTAAGGACACAGGAAGTAGGTACATGATAAAACAAATAGCGAAAAAAATTCAGTAAATTTTATTTTTGACGGAAACAAGTGATAAGAATATGAGTGTTCGGAATAAAATAAAGATAAAATGTTTTATCTTTATTTTACCGTCCGTCCTCGCACAGTTTCATTGTATGTTATTTAATATATAGGTAAGGGCCTGTCCGCACAGCGGTATTTCTCCGCGCGGAAAATATTCGCGCGGATTGATTTCCACACTGCACCGCGTCAAATCTGCAAGAAATCACAGAATTTTTTATCGCGCGTTTTTTTTTATCGCCTGTGCGAATACTTCCATAAGATTCAATGTGTTACAGAATAACGAAAAAAAAAAACCGCGCGGTGAAATACCGCTGTGCGGACAGGCCTTAGCTCCTTCTCTTTCTCAGAGAATTATACCAGTTATTGTATAACGTAGGAATATGTTTAGAACATTATTCGATTTTTTAATGATGTCTACAACTCTCGGTTTGCCAGACTTTGAAATAATATTTTCATTATCTATTAATGGCCGGTTCGTATTTTTTTCCTCACAATGCATATTCAATTTTCGAAGCTGTGGTCTAGTCGTCACGTTAAATGTGATTTGAATCCGCAATAGCGCGTCTGCTACTGAATTTGACTGGCCTTTAATATACTCTATACTAAAATTATATTCTTTTTATTGTAACCTAAATTTTAGCAACTTACTTGATGGGTTTCGCATTGAAAATAGATAAACTAACGGTCCATGGTCGGTTTGTATCCTGAAACGTTTTCCATATAAATATGGTATGAAATGTTTTATACTCCTCACTGTTGCCAGGAGTTCTTTTTCAATAGTGAAATAGTTTACCTCCGCCTTATTTAAACTTCGACTAGCATATGCTGCAGGTCTTCCATCTTTATTACACAATACCGAACCTATAGCTTTCCCTAACGCGTCGATTTGTAGTATAAATTCATTACTTTCTGATAAGTCAGGATATTATAATACAGATGGGTTCATTAAGGCTAATTTTAATGTTTCAAAAGAATGCTCGCAGTCTCTTGTCCATACAAATAATTTATTTAAGGGTAATGCTAATTCAGCAATTTTTTTTATTAATTTTCGATATTAATTGGCAAAATCTACAAAACGTTTTGTTTCATCAGTAGTTTGGGGCGTTGGGTAGTGTTTTAAAACCCTAATCTCTTCTGGGTCTGGTAAAATTCCAGCTCCAGAAACTATGTCTCCTAAATAAAGCAATTTTTTTGCAAGAAATTGCATTTAGCATCACTTAACTTTTGGTTGACCTTACGTAATCTACTGAAAACATCCATTAAATTCCGATTATGCGAGTCTAAATTTAGACCTATTACGACCAGATCGTCTTGGTAAACCAGGCACTTTTCGTAATTAAGCCCGGACATTGCTATAGTCATCATTCTACTGAAGTTACTAGGACTAGACTTGAGCCCCATGAGCATTCTCGTCATTTGAGATTGATTTTTCCCTGTTGTAAAAGCTGTGCAAGGCCGGCTTTGTTTATTTAGTCCAATTTGGAAAAATCCTTCAAATAAATCCAAATGCGCAAAATAAATTGCCCCAGCTAAAGAATCAAGTATTTCGGATATGTTTAGCAAAGGAAATTTGTCGTCTTGCACTTGGTTATTTAACTTACGATAGTCTATGACTACGCGCCATTTTTATTTACCTGAATTATCGATTTTTTTTGGCACTAATATATTGGGCTAGTATGCGGTTTTAAATCTATATTTTGTTCATACATTGGCATTGTAGATAATTTGTCATCAGGTAGATGAAATATATCCGGGTATTTAGCGCAAATGCTTTTAATTGATTGTTGCTCCTCGGAATGTAATCCGTTTAAATGTAACAAGGAAAACATAGGTAGTTTTTACTCTATCAGCATTAACCATTGGTTTCTGAAATTGACAAATAAAGTAATCCTTGAGAGTGCTACTACCGATCTCGAAGTTATTTATTACTACCTCATTTTCTTTGGTATTCAAGATGCATATTGGTATTTTTCCATTTTTCAGTCTAGTCACGCTACTGGCTAGGAAAACCCCCTCCCATAACTCTTGACTTGAAATAACACATTCTTCTTGTATACTTGTCTTGTTACAATGTATTGATTCACATCGCGCTGGATCTATTATACTCGTATAACAATTGATAGTATCATTTGGTCCGAAACAGTCAAAATTCAATGTAACCCCGTTCGATTTATTTGTTAGCAATTGTAACGTACTAGACTCAAAGTTCAATTTAGCTTTGTATTTCTTAAAAAAAATCCTAAATACCGCTGCCTTTATATGGTAAGTTTTTAAATACAAGAAAATATGTATGCATAAAATCGTGTTCGTTAGGTTAAGGCAAAGATACACATCAGCTTCTGAGAATACATCTCCACAAATACCTTTAACAATATTATTATCTTTCTCTATATGGTATGGTACTTGTTTCAAATACTCGTACTTAATTCGAGACAATGATGCGCCGGTGTCAATTAGCCTGTTGGTGAGCGTGTGGACTGTATTACTAACTATGAAAAGAAAATGAGGATGGTGGTTTAATCTTGAGTAGTCCTCGGACGCCCGTTGCAGGTACACCGCATGTATTAGTCACGACGTCGCCAGTTTGATGAGAATCGACAGCATGATGAGGCTCAACGATGCGATGAATTGGGAATATTAGTGGAGGTTTTATTTTTATCGTTTTGCATTGACGTACTCGTATCACCATGTAGAAGAGCGTGATGACGCCTGGTACAGTTATTGACGCCGCAACGCTTTGCTCGGCAGTCGTTCCATTTATGCGGGTTAAATTTCAAGCACCTATAACATGTTTTGGTTTCCCGCACCCAACGCCATATGTTTTCTACAGTTAGATGTGAAAATGCCTTACAAATTTTTACTGTGTGTGTACCTTGTTTACAATACGTACACTCAGTGGTTATATCCTTGGAATCAGTGGCGTGGACATTCAAAGAATTTGGGGTCTTACTACATGAAGAGACTAAAACTTTACTATGTACAATGTTTGTGAACTTGGTGACACATCAACCAAATAGTTGTAATCAATCAAATCAAATCAAATCAAAGCATTTATTTCAAATAGACCATTTACAGGCACTTTTGAATAGTCAAATGTCGGTCAGTCCAAGAAAAGTGAAGCTAAATTGCACGTTCCAAAGAGTAGGTCTCTATGGAGAAGAACGTGCAAGAAACTCCATGGACACTCTTTTAAATCATATATGTGTTACATATAATGCTTGGTTACATATTAATCGTTGCTTCTATCATGTGAGCACAATGTCGATAGTGAAATAAAAATGTAAAATAATTAAAAGATAGAAACTGAATTAAGCCACTGGCAGCTAAGAGATGACCAGTCCCATCTGACGGCACCCGTTCACGAGCATGACGCGTGCATCAGCCCCACTCAGCTCAACCATTTTGAAGGGAACTGAACGACCCAATAACACGTGCCACCAACAGCGAGACATTTGAGTGAGCATGACAAACTCTCAACTGCCATGCTCGTAATGTCAAAAAAAAAAAGTTGTAACCTAATAAAAATGCTCCATGGTGCTTCACATTCACAAACTTGGAAAAAGTGCTTCTACATTATACAATGCAATTGTGTCTTTCAAATTAAAAAATAATAATATAAGTTTCCAACTAAGCAACTAATTAGTACGCCCTAGTGGTAGTGGAGCTGGACCAGCATTGAGCCAAGCATTTTTATCTTGAATATAATCCTCCAACTTATAATATGCTTGTCTGCATAGTGTGCGTTTAATACAAGATTTAAATTTCGTTTCATTGAGTTCTAATATGTGGGGAGGTATTTTATTATAACATTTCAAACAGTACCCCATGAAAGAAGAGGCCACTTTAGCCAGTCTGAAACCTGGTTGAACTAATTGATCCCTATTTCTTGTAACATAATTATGTCTATCGCCTCTTTTGCTAAAAAGATGAAGATTTTTTCTAACATACATTATGTTTTCATAGATATATTGACAAGGTACTGTCATTATGTTATTATCTTTAAACAGTTCCCTTAAAGAATCGCACCGGCGGAGATTGTAAATCGCTCTGATGGCTCTTTTCTGTAATATAAAGATTGACTCGATGTCAGCAGCCCGTCCCCATAGTAAGATACCGTACGACATGACACTATGAAAGTAACTAAAATAGACTAGTCTAGCGGTATCAACATCCGTAAATTGGCGGATTTTTCTAACAGCATATGCAGCTGAGCTAAGCCGCCCTGCAAGAGAAGTTAAGTGAGGACCCCATTGTAGCCTTGAATCAAGCGTAATCCCCAGGAAAATCGTTTTATCAACAAATTCTAGTTTTTCATTATTCAATACAATGTCACAATCACTACTTTTGACATTCGGTAAGGAAAATCTTATGCATTTAGTTTTTTTCCCATTTAGAACCAGATTATTAGCAGTGAACCAGTTTTGAACCTGCAATAGGGCGCTATTTTCGTTGTCAAGATTCTTAGTTTTTCTATTTATCTTAAAAATCAAAGAAGTGTCGTCAGCAAACAACACCATATTAAGTATATTTTGCAACAAATTGGGTAAATCATTAATATAAACTAAAAACAAAAAAGGACCTAAAATTGAACCTTGGGGCACCCCCATTTCAACATTCAATCCCGACGAATTGACACCGTTTATTTGCACTAATTGCTGTCTATTATTCAAATAAGATTTTAATAAGCTTAACGCTGCATTGCCTAGTCCGTAATGCTTGAGTTTCCGAAGCAATGTTTCATGAACTACACAATCAAACGCCTTTGATAGGTCGCAGAAGATGCCTATAGCATCTTGTGCCTCTTCCCACGCAATTAAAATGTGTTTTAGTAAGGAAACACCCGCGTCAGTTGTACAACGTCCTTTGGTGAAACCATACTGTTTATCATGTAGGATGTTATTGGAGTTAAAATGACTAAGCATTTGATTTAACATTACCTTTTCAAATATCTTGCTAAGAACCGGCAAAACGGACACCGGCCTATAATTATTAGTGTCTTTACTATTCCCGGATTTAAAGAGCGGTATCACTTTACTATATTTCATTAGATCTGGAAAGACTCCTTGATCTATACACAAATTAAATATTAAAGCCAAGTACGGCGCTATAGTCTCAATAATTGAGGTACAAACTTTTATAGACATACCCCACGGATCTTCTGTCAATTTAATCTTGATTTCTTTAAAAGCTTTTATTACTGTTATGGGGTTTATATGTTTAAAGTTAAATTCAGTTGAACAGGCTGCAACGTTCGCCTGTAATAAATCAAAAGCATGCGATGGCGACGAATTTAGGGCTTCAGTAGTTTTAATTGGTATACTGGTAAAGAAATTTACAAATTCTTCTGCAACTAGTTTGTTATCGCTAATGAGACCATGATGAGTCTCCAATGTGTAATCATTATTATTTCTTTTGTTTCTGTTGGTTTCATTATTTATAATATTCCAAACTGTTTTTATTTTATTATCTGCTGTTTTAACTTTGTTGCTAATATATAAGGCCTTAGCTGCCTTACAAGTATTTTTAAACATTTTAGAATAAGTAGCAACATATTTATTAAAAGTTTCAGTGTTAATAATAGACTTAAGGCCATACAACTCGAAAAGTCTTTCCCTACTTATTCTGATTCCTTTAGTTGCCCAGTCACTAAATCTAAACTTAGGGCAGATAATTGAGTTGTCGCTCCGCTTCAACGACCAAAAACCTAGAAAGTAGCTCTAGTTTAGTAACTGTGGGCCCGAAAGGTTTGTGTGTGGCAGCATAGTCAGTAAAGCGACCTCTGGTGTGTTCGCTAAGCTTTAAAAGCACCGTGCGAAGCAGTTCGATTGAGGACAGATACTCGGTTTGCTTAAGCCACTTTATAGTAGCAACACAGTTTCTTAGCTTGTTAGCCAAAGTGTTTAAATGTTCTGGGCTACTTATCTTTAAACTCCGAAGACCGGCAATCTCTTGGGCAATCAAAAACTCTGGCCGCGCGTAGTTCTGCTCTAAAGCAGACATCACCTCTTCAGGTTCCTGTGCTTCACACAAAACAGAAGAAATAGCTACCTGGGCGGCACCGTGGACACTGGAAGTAAGATGGGCTAAATTCTCTGCGGGGGAAAAAAAGGTTTTAAATCGCTCGTAAGAACACTTAAAAGCTAGCCATTCATTAATGTTGCCTGAAAAAGGAACCAGCTGAAGCCCTTTCTGACGGTCGGGCAGTGAGGAAATGGCCTTCGCTAGTTGTAAAATAGAGTTAGGTGGAATATCAGCTGGCGTTGCAGTCGGAACATGCACATTCGATGCGTGAACGTTGTATGTCGGTGCCTGTGGGCGTGGATCAAGTTGAGAGTTAGGTACGTTTTGATTCCCCACCTATGTCTTGACACGTTCTTTATTAGAACTGCGAGAAGAGACACTACCCGACTTTTTCGAATGTCCCTCCAGGGAGGCAAGTTTCGCACGCAGCTCTAACTCGTCGGCTTCTTGTTGTAAAAGCGCAAGTTTACGCTCTCGTTCACGCTCTCGCTGTTCACGTTCACGCTAACGTTCACGCTCACGTTCTACCAACTCACGTTCACGCTCTACGCGCCGTCGCTGAAGTTCGGCCTCCATAGCCAGTTTTTGTGCAAGTACAGAAGAAGTGCGTATTACTATGTCTAGACTGGCCTTTGTTGAGTGGCTTGGTTTCGACATCGGAACTCGTAGGGAATACTCTTGTTTCTTGCTGATGAGCAACGGTTCTGATACTTCCCTCAGGTTGCGAGTCCTCAGTTACGGTGGCCGCTCGATTTGTGCCGCTCCCGCACGTTGTTGGCTGATCTTGAGAGAGTACTTGCTTCGCGCCTGGTTTCAGCAGGGTCTTGTTCCGTAGGGTTCACAACTGACCTAGTTTGACTACGTGTAACCACCACCATCGTAATGATTGTATTCAAAGAGATATATTTAATGAATTTGATTGTGTGCTGTAGGGAATAGGGATGGTAAAATTTAGGCGATGAATGGACCAAAAATGTTGGTGAGCGTGTGGACTGTATAAAGGTACGTAACTATGAAATGAAAATGACGATGGTGGTTAAAATAATATTTAATTACGCAAATTATTAAATATTGCAATTAAATATTACGTACAATTTTTGATCGACAAGCACGAACGAAACATAAGACAATCAAAACTGTCATTGTAAAACAAAAAGTATATAAAATACAAAGCATAGTATAAAATTAAATAAAGGTTTAACAACCAGGTCCCAGTCAGTCGCCAACACTAGTATTAGATAAAATAAATCTCAGTCTTTAAAACTAATTTATTTCTATGTTTCAGACATCGTCGTCGCCACAGACAAACAAATAGAGTTTTACAACAATGATGGTACACTGACGCACACACAAGATATACCATCGGCTAGTAGGATCAGTTCAGTAACATACGATCCTGTGCACTACAGGGTGCTGTTTACCGACCTTCACGGCTCGACCATGTTTATATACAGCTTGGACTTATCAACCGAGACTGTACAACGTTTAGTTACGACAACAACGGACAACGTCGTGAGGCTCGTGTACGACCCCGTCACACAAGTTCTCTATTGGAATGATGGAAAAAGTATACGCGCATTAAATCCTGCATCTTCTAACCAAGCTGATGGAAATGTCTTAGTTAGCTTTTATCACCGCCGTCGTTGCTGGGATCTCGCCGTGGACAGCTGTGGAGGGTACGTTACTAGTGAGTAGTACCTGCACACGGGCCACAAAGAAACGCCGCCACAGAAAACGACTCCACAAAAAACGCTGCCACAAAAAAACACCGCCTCAAAAAGAAGCTTGAAACGGCTTTGTTTTTGTGGCTCCTGTGCGGGGACACTAACGAGAAGATCGAAAAACTTGTTTTTTGTATTGAGAACAGTTTTCATTTGTTTTATGAAATAATCAAATAAGCAGATTGCACAGGTTAGCCAGAGAGTCACCTTTACGCTGCGGTCTCTCTATAAATTCAAAAATTTCCTCCCGTCGAGCACTAAAACTACTTTGGTCCAGTCGCTTGTGTTACCTATAATTGATTATGCTGATGTTTGTTACTCTGATCTTTCCCAAGAACTTCTAAACAAATTGGATCGACTTCTCAATAACTGCATTCGTTTGATATTCGGGCTTCGTAAATATGACCACATTTCTTCCTTCTGTTCTCAGCTTAAATGGCTGCCTATCCGTCTCAGGAGATCCCTCAGATCTTTCTGCATGCTCTTCACCGTAATGAACGATCCTTGTGCTCCTGATTATTTAAAACAATATTTTAAAGTGTTGGGCAGTTCTCATAATCTTAACCTTCGTGCATCCAAAAACATGCTTCTTCAGATTCCTTCTCACCGTACTGGTTTTATGTCCAATTCTTACGCTGTTTCCACCATAAAACTCTGGAATTTACTTCCCCTAGACATCAAAAAAGCCGAAAGTAAATTTTCCTTCAAACGTAAAATTCGGAACTACTACTTGAAGTCCTCTCAACCTTAGTTTGTTCTTCGTCAGAATTGTTATTAAGTTCTCTTTAAGATTTGATATTATTTATTAGTTTATTATTTTAGCATATTTATGTATTTTATTATATATTATATATAAATAACTTATTTTGTTTTTTTTTTTTCGTTTTCATAATTTGTTATTTGTTTATTGTGCAAACCTACCACAGTGATCTCTTTTTAACCCAAAGGTTGACTGGGAGAGAATGCCTTGTTGCATTAAGTCCGCCTATGTACCACTACTGTACATGAAGTTTAAATAAATAAATAAATAAATAAATATTCAATCTTATTTGCACTTATCTACGCTTCATCATTCATCATCATTATCATTTCAGCTGATACACGTCCACTGTTAGATATAGGCCTCCCCCAAGCGTCGCCACATCGAACGTCCCGCATCCATCGGTTTCCAGCTACCTCCACCAAGTCATCGGTCCACCATGTAGGAGGCCTTCCAACGCTGCGTCTTCTGGTACGCGGTCGCCACTCCAAAACCTTTCGGTCCCTACGGCCATCTGTTCTGCGAGCAATGTGCCCTGCCCATTGCCACTTAAGTTTGGCAATTCTTTGTGCTATGTCGGCAACCTTAGTTTTCCTGCGGATTTCTTCATTTTTTATTCGATCACGCAAGGAAACCCCGAGCATAGCCCTTTCCATTGCTCTTTGGGTGACTTTAAGCCTTCTGATGAGGCCCATTGTGAGCAACCACGTTTCGGAGCCATATGTCATCACTGGCAACACGCACTGGTTAAAGACTTTCGTCTTGAGACACTGTGGTATGTTGGACGAGAAGATACCGCGTAGCTTCCCGAACGCTGTCCAACCGAGTTGGATTCGACGGTTGACCTCTTTCTCGAAGTTAGACCTACCCAACTGGACTGTCTGTCCGAGGTAGACGTAATCGTCTACAATTTCAAGTGTAGAGTCTCCGACCTTGATAGGAGTAGGCGCTACATTGTTGTTAATCATGATTTTGGTTTTATCCATGTTCATTTTAAGACCCACTCTTAGAGAAGCTCCACTTATAATATTATAAATGTGAAAGTAACTGTCTGTCTGTCTGTTACACTTTCACGGTTAAATTACTAAACCGATTTTTACGAAATTTGTTACGGAGATAGCTTCAAACTCAAGGATGGATACAGGCTACTTTTTATCCGTCTTCGACTTCGCGTCCGCTATAAACAACGTTCACGCGAACGAAGCCGCTGGCAGAAGCTAGTAATATCATATAAGTGAAGTGTAAGTTAGTTTGAATGCACTAATCTCAGGATGCAAGGGTACGAGCAGAAAAAATCTTTATCAGTTGGATAGCCCATTTAATTTATTCAGATATTATATTTTTTCTATGTAGAAGGTAATCTCTGAAAACACAAGTCTGATTGCTGCACCATTCGACAGTAAAAAAATGTTACAGTATTGCACAAAGTTTAACAGATAAACATGTCGACAAAAGATATACATCCGCAATAACCAACATTTATCCAGACGAAGTCGCGGGAAAAAGCTAGTTAAGAAAAGATTATTAAATTTTTCACGATTATAAAATTAAATTGTACTTGAAAATAATGTTTGCCCTTGTGTGTAGGTTTATGACTCAGCTGAATTCCTCTTGAATTTTGTTAATATTGATGGATGATTACAAATTACAGGTATGTTTACTGGATCACAAACGAAGCGATAGAGAGGGCTCGGTTATATGGCCCTGAGAGAGAAGTTTTAATATCAGGTTATGCTTCGTACCGACGAAGCTTGGCCATCGATCAACAAACTCAAAAAATGTACTGGACTGAGAGAACACATTATAGTGCTGAGGACGTGTCTATTGAAAGTGCAAACCTTAATGGAAAGAACAGAACAACACTATATATTTTAAGAAACACTGATTATGCATTTTCATTGGCCGTTTCAAAAGACTTTATATACTGGCAGAACTATAATGAACGGGGAATTTGGCGATTACCGAAGTATGCAACACAAACTGTGGCAACAAAACTAACCTCAACGTCTCGCTCAAACTGTCTGTATTGTCATCGCATAGCAGCCAACTACACGATAAAGGAACAAATTCAGGGGATAAACAGCTGCGATGCTCTCCAGGGTCTGATTCCGAATGACTCGAAGAGTGAGTCTCCAGCACCAGTCTGTCAGAACTACTGCATTCAAGGAGAGTGTAGTGTCAGTGCTGAGGGACAACCTACATGCAGGTAAAACGTGTTCATCGCACAGATATTCGGGGTCAGCTCACGATGCTTATTCAGATTCTCTTATGTGATATGTATGTTGTTGTGTACTAACTCTAATAATTATAATGCGCGCAGCGTCACTTCGCGTCTCGGTGTGAGCTGACCCTAAGGTTTTTCACTGACGGCAAGTTAAGTGACGCCTACATATGGTTGTTGTTTGCTGGAAGAAAACTCAACTTTGAGTTAAGCTCGCCTATGTACATGAACTTTGCTATCCACTTATTTTTTGTGTTTATAGTGTACAATAAAGAATAAAGAATAAAGGTTACTTGTCTAACGGTAACAGATCCTCAAGCATCGACGTCCTCACCAGCTTCGAAATGTAAAGTTAGAATTCCTGGAAAAGTGACGCGCGTTTAACACCCACAATACTTTCGCGGGCTTGCGTACGGCGAGCAATGGGTAGCTCGCTATCTGACCGTCCAGTAGTCGACCGGACCGAGCCCAGCAACCTGATTTACGTAAAATCAAACAAGCCAAATATCGTTGAAGTTTTATAATCGTTCGATCGAAGTCCTATTCAAAAGCGGTATTCACGATCTATCGACTTATTTCCAGTTACATTAATAAGTATTCTACCAGGATAATTTAATACTTTTTTTTTTTTTTTTTAATCCGAATTTCATACGACTTTAAAATCGGTGTCGTTCAAACTCGATTGATGGATATGAGTACGAAAATAGTCTAAACGATTTAATCGCTACGATATCGTTACGGTTTTCATTACGTGAATCGGGATACTGGTCGTCGACGGCGCGTATTGTACCACGCGCGCCTCAAGTAGGTGTCAGCAAACCGTAGAGGCCAAGCAGGGTCGAAGCCTACTGGGGCCATGGGTTCGCTTCCGAAAGGAAAACCCGGCCCTGGAATACAAGCCAACAAAGAAATGTACGAGTGAGTTTTAATCAGTAAAAATCTCACTCGCTCCAAGGCGGAGCGGGAGATGTCATTGGATGATTTCCCACCTAAAAATATTGAATACATATTAACTTCAATGTTTAATGTGTCTTGTGAACTGTGGGACAGAGACTTGATTCATTAAACCCCAAGCGAACGCAACTTTTACTACAGGATCAGCTCTTTTCTACGAATACAGTTTAAGTTTGTATTAATTGGCAAAATGTAAGAAAAAGCTGATTATTTTTAGGGATTTTAGGATTAATAAAAATATAGGTCAATAAAAAATAGGTTCAGCTTCATGAGTTCTTGCAACCCCCAAAAATATACTAAAGTTCCTTATTGTTGATCGAATGAACTTTTTATTTGATTGTAAATCATGTTTAGTGACGCGCAGTGGTCGCGCACCTCGTTTGCTTGTTACAATTAGGCACAATATCTGTGGTCTGCTGATTAACGCTGTTTCTTATCTTCATTATTTCAGCTGTAATGCCGAATACTCCGGGGAGAGGTGCGACGAACTAAAGGTGTGCCATGAATATTGTCTACACGGAGGTGTTTGTTCTTTGAATGTGGACAACAAGCGAGTCTGCCAGTGCACAGCAGGTTACGACGGTGAAAGATGCGAAGTGTCCATATGTAAAGACTATTGTCTACAAGGAAACTGTAGTGTCGGTGCTGAGAGCCAACCTCAATGCAGGTAAATATATACCGTGTTACCCATGGAGTTCGTTTTATAGATAATACACTTTTATAACTGACTAGCGGACCTAACAGATGTCAGCCCATCCGATTCCATTATTACCCAAACTCTATAAACATCAAACTAAAGCTACTATTGATATGTGTATATACCGGAGTTCTGGAACGCAAGAATAATAAGGAACATAGGAGTGGGTTTTAGTCAGGTAAAGTGTAACACGCCCTCCCGCTCTGCCCTAGAGCGAGATAAGTCATTGGGTGATTTCTCGCCAAAAAAATCTCTTGGCCAGCAGGTCTGCTGGAAGTTTCTTTTGAAATAAGCAGAACCTTCGAACAAATGTTTACAATGATTTGATTTGTCTTTCTTTTGTTAGAAGTGTGTATGTATAGAAATAAAAATAAATCAGTCGAATTGTATAAAGGAATTCAATATCCAGAGAGCAGTGGCGGCCGAGGGGTAACGACCCCTACAGTTTACAAGTTGTAGGTCACGGGTTCGAACCAGGCCAGACGCATTACTTTGTTTAATTTAATTCATCACTACTGCTCTCAAAACGGTGAAGGAAAATATCGTGAAGAAACCGGCATGTCCTAGAACCAAAAATTCGAATACATGTGACATTTACCAACCCGCACTGGACCCGCGTGCTGGATTACGGCCCATTCCCTCTCTTAAAGAGAAGGCCAGAGTCACAACAGTGGGATTATTTAAAAGGCTAATGATGATGATGATGGACACTTATAAAACGTCAGAAGCTAGTGCATATTTATATGTTAATGACATAATAGTACGTTATGATGTAAGCTGATGTAAGTGTGTAATGTTAGTGATTATTGTCGAGGCGGTATTTATACACTTGTAAAGAAAATAACAGTAAAACTAGTAACTTTTTTGTGACATGGCGGTAAAAATCTGTTTTCATATGCGCGCGCATAATTTTTTTTTTTACCCCTAGGACTTCAATATTCTACTCAGGTAAAATAAAATTATAAATGTAAAGAGAATGCCTGCCCGCTGTCATCCCACTGGAGGGCAGAGGCCTCTTCTCACACAGAGAAGGGAGCAGCATTCATCAGCACACTTGCTGACACTGAGTTGTAGACCGAGTCCCCTCACCGACGTCAGTGTGGTCCAAGATATACTTATAGAGCACCTGAAACAGCGCAGTGGTCGCGCACCTCGTGCATCTGTTACAGCTACTAACAAATAATTGTTAGTATTCTTGATTATAGAGTAACTCTTTTATATCTTCGTTATTTCAGCTGTATGCCCGGTTACTCAGGGGATAGATGCGAAGAAAATGCGTGCCATAAGCACTGTTTAAACGGCGGTGTCTGCACCTTAAACGGAGAAGACGAGCCGGCCTGCCAGTGCACAGCAGGTTACGATGGTGAAAGATGCGAGCTTCTTGCCTATCAGGACAACAAGTAAGTAAAACTTGTTCTTCTCACTGTACACTAGTTATATCGAGTGCCCCGCGCTGGACGCTGATCGTGCACTCGGCAGATGCGACGAGATTTGTCAAAGAAAAAGTAAAAATAACATAATTCTAAAGTTTGCCGTATGTAACGTTCGTTCAATCGTAGTGGATGTTACAACTTTATATTAGATACAATTGTGTGTTTAATGAAAGTCTTGGCTGACTAACTAAACGGAACTAACTAGTGACACAGTCGTCTGTTATTCAAATAATAATTTCATATCGTCACGTTCAGAATGTCTCGTTGGACTAGTAGTCAGAAGCTCTACCTCTAAACATGAGGTTGTGGGCTCGGTACCCGGGTCATGAATATTATAATTATGAATTTTAGTACGTCAAACTTGTCAGTAGCAGCTCGAAGCCTGGGCTCATATAAAACCGTAGGGGCCCAGCAGGGTTGACGCTGCTAGGGCCGCGGAAATTATTGGCAAAGGCAACTAACGGACACTGGTGGCTTTTAGCCAGTAAAGGTCTGACACACTCTTTCGTTCTACTTTAAAGCGGAAGAAGCTAGTTGATGATATAACTCGTTAAAGTAATATAAATGCAATTGGTAACAATTTGATATTGAGAGCGCCATTGCAGTAGTTATGACCAGCCACTGATGTGCGTTTGACAGTACATTTTACAATCCTTTTATTAATTTTTGTCAAAAAGTTTTAATACTATCTATAATTAATTATAAACTATAGTTACCTTGTACTGGCGTGTCTGTTTATTGTGTTACTATTATCGAACATTATCATTGTTTCAGCTGTGATGCCGGTAACTCTGGGGACGGGACAGTCAACGCATGCCATCAGTTCTGTCTGAACGATGGCGCTTGTTCGCTGAACGAGGCGGATGTGCCAGTCTGCGAGTGCACTGCTGATTACGCGGGAGAAAGATGTGACATTCCCGCCTTCATAGCCAAATGGGTGTTACACGCATACAAAAGTAAGGAAGTTTTTTCGGTCAAAACTTGTTTTTAATAATAAACAATTCAATCCGAGTTTTTCCTGTAGTGTAGTGACAACGTCGGTGCCAGTGACTCAGGCCTATGTTCCATGGACCTGAGACACTTGCCATAACAACAGAAGAAAAGTTTTTCTCGAACCTTAATAATCGTCTCATTACATCGTGCCGGTTCTTATCCATAAGAAATGATCAATTTGGAACCATGCACTAGCTTCTGACATTTTATAAGTGCCCATGTAGGCCTATGTGAAATAAAAATCTTTTGACTTTTTGACATCATTGTGTCTCTTTCTAGATGTGCCGCCGGTTACTGTGAGCGACGTCATGTCAACGTGTGCTTCAACGGTTGTCTGAACAACGGAGCTGGTTCAAAACGAGCACGAAATGTGCAGCAGTCGAAGAGTGCGCGTTAATCTCTATAAATTCAAGAACATGAGTTAAATGTAGTTAAAGTAGTTTTTTAAGTCATATTTGATATATTTTTTTTTTTTTTTTTTACATTTTCTTTCCTTCATATTATATTTACAACCCGAGCGCATTAACACGGCTGCTGGCTCGAAAACAGTTGCCACATTGAATACTCGAAAATAGTTTGTATCGTCACGTTTAAAGCACCTTGAATTCGTAAAGTAGTGTGTCATGTCATTAGTCATTAGTCATTTATTCATGAACAAATAATTTGTATCTGAATTACACACAATCAATATTACAAAATTACAGTTTAAAAACAAAAAAAAAAGTAAAAATGTCAAGAATTTAAAAATAATAAATTTAAATTTCATTAATAAATTAAAAAATCACACAGGGTCAAAATTCAAAATAAATTAAAATAAAACATTTACAATTAAAATAGCAAAGAATGTCAGAATGAATAAAAAATAACAATTATAAGATCAATATTAAGTAAAAAAATAAATAAAATCAATAATGACCGTGTTAAAGCAACAGAAATTAGAGTTCTTCTACAGCATATAGACACTTATTCAATAGGAATTGTTTTAATTTTAATTTAAAAGTACTACTATAGACAGCACTTTTTATATCTAAAGGCAACCTGTTAAATAATTTTACGGCTTGGTATCGTGGAGTGTTTAATAATTCTTAAGTTGTGATTAGTAAAATTTTTAATCTTCAAATCAAGTCTACGGGTGCCTTCCCTAATCTGCCGTTCTTCCATTGACTCATAGTCTTGAATATTTTTGGCCAAATTACTTAAAAGTAAATGTACAAAATGTTGTCGGCAACTTTCCCTTTGTGAGATTCTGACCATGGTACGAATAGCTCGTTTTTGTAGTACGAAAGCTCTTCTGCAATTATATTCATAGCTGTTTCCCCAAAAAAGTATGCTATATCTAATTTTAGACTCCACTAGCGCAAAATATACCATTTTTAGTTGTTCTATGTTGATTTCATTTCTCAGGGCCCTTAGAGCATAACACGCAGACGATACAGATGCATCGTCATCATCATGAGAAACTACTCAGCGCAAAATAAATGTTGTTAATCAAAAAACTAAAAATTCAATGCACTCAATATTTCAAACGTCACTTATCAGGTGCCATGTTAATGCGCACGGTTTGTAGATATTAACTAGTTTGTATTTTAGTTTTACGTTCTCTTAGTTTCAATACTCAAAGCTCCTCCTGTCGCCGGCTTACTGATGCATGGAGCTCACGAATCTAAGACTTTGCTTCTTTATAAATTGTGAATTCGTGTGCGCTTGTTCAGTTGAAGCTTCTCAATAAATAAGTAAATCGTTAGCTAAGTACCCTCATCTCTAATACCTATTAGTTGTCATTGTAAACTCTCTTTCTTAATACAATTTCATGCTCCAAAAACACGTCATTCTAAACGTATTTAATACTAATGGACGCACCATCACACGAAGCTTCTTGCCTGTTGCGGACAATAACATTGCTATAGATGTTTATTAGGTTCAGTTTATTGCGTTCAACTACAAAATTCGAAATTTCTCATTCTATAAAATTATTTTTGATAAAGTCAATTGTGTTAACCTGCAGCAGGACTTAGACCGTTTCTCTAACTACTGCTCTTCCAATAAGCTTAACTTTAGCCTTCCAAAGCGTCATGTCATGACGTTACCAAAACGAAAAATATCACCCCGAGTTCGACTATCGTCTTGCTATTATGTGTATTAGTACTCGTAAAGTTAGTTTTCTCCGCAATCTTGATGTTCTGCTAGATTCGAAGCTCCATCTGGCTGTTCAATTAGAAAAGATTGTTAACAAGCCCCACCACATGTTTAGTTTTGTTATGAGACCTTCCCGGGGTGTCCGTCAACCTTCCGCCTTATTGTACATAAGTATAAACATTCGTTTTAGCATATGCAAAACCCGAGTATTTTCGTGCAAAGAATCTATGTACAAAATTTCATAACTGTATCATGAAAAATCACAAAGTTGTAGCTTGTTATGTCAGCAAAAATACATAGTCACCGGGCTATACAGGCACCTAAAGAGTTGTTTTGCACTTACAGCCAGCTGTTTGCTGGCGCCTAATGCCCGCTATAACCTGCCATGTTCTGTGTTGTACTTAGTGTCAGTGGTGTCCAACTTAAGACCTGTTTAAATATTTTTGGGAAAAAATATAACATGGTGAATAAGCTTACTGATTTTACCTTTAAGTCGAAATGGAAACTCCTCGAAACTTTATCTCTGTTGTAAGCGAGCCGCCATCATCTTGATTGTTCAGACTCCTAAGAGTGTGTTCGCTGGTTCAACAGCTCATGTACGCGAGGTACGCACTCGACGTCTGTTCGCTACTAGCCTCTGTAAATACAACGCTGGCTCGCGTTCACCACTTCATCGTATGTTTGTTGCATATAAGAATGAGTTCAATTCAATCCACATTATTTTTCTAAGTAAAAAGGCATTAAGGAAGCAAACCCAAGCAACCCTAAAGGATCCGCGTATCTATATGTAATAACGTGGGCTTTTTAATGATGTACGCACATGAATTGTTTATTTTTTTATTTATATTTTAAAATTCAGAGATTAGTTCCAGAACAATGAGCAGTTTTGTATAAGTTCTGTATCTGTGTACTAGCAGGTTTTAAATACTTGGAATTTTAATCTGTGGAGAACGTAGTGGCTAGCATAATGTTTTAAAATTTAATAATTATTTAAGGTATTTTGACTATTATCTTATTGTGCTACTGTTAAAATAATAATACATCGGCCTAAGTCTGTGCACTAGTCCGAGCTGTGACCTGTAAGCCAGGTATCGTCAGGTGGCTGACCGACTGAGGAGCAAGTGTCGCCAGGGCGACACGCTCACTGTTCTCGTCCTGAGGGAGACGCACGAACAGATCACCGTGCAAATGATTGCTCGTCACACGGTCGTCTGTGTGGTGCGTCTATTTCGCTCTGTATTCATTATTTTATCTTTGGGCATCAGTGTAAAGTTCTCTACTAATATATTTTTTATTTTATTAAATAAGATTTTTAAATAAATATCATAATATTAAATAATTCATGCATTTTTATATTAAACCTTCTAGTTTACTTTAATTTTCAGTTTTGGATAGATACACACTTGAGACATAAATATTACTTCAAAATTACATAACAATTAGATATTGTGATGGATGGATGAATTAAAAATATTGCGAATAATTGTAACAACCATTATAATTCACTCGAAAAAATCTAACCTAAAATTCTGATCAATGTAATAAAATGTATAATAATTATAATATTCCACAACTATCACACAGCGCCGTCTAGTCCCAAGCTAAGCAGAGCTTGTGTTATGGTACTAGACAACTGATAAACATACTTATATATTTGTAAATACATACATATTATAGACTAGCTTTTGCCCGCGGCTTCGCTCGCGTTAAATTCGGGGTAACACGGTTCCCCTTTCTGTGGGGGGTTAGTAAACTCCCCTTAGCGAACTCCACTGCGGATGACGTAACCTACGACAAACTTATTATTTGCAGTTGGTATAGTAATAGGGTCTAGGGATCGAACCGCAATATTAAGTTTGTTTTTTTATTGTATATACATACTTTTCCGGGATAAAAAGTACCCAGTGTGGTGCCCAGGATATTAAAGAATAATTATACCAAGTTTCATCGTAATCGAACCGGTAGTTTTTGCGTGATGCCTGAACAAACAGACAGACAAAAAAAATTTTAATCACTATTTTGGGTTCGGTGTTGGTCTAGTAACATCGCCTGCCATTTATTTTTTTGATATTTTCAATGTACAGAATTTTCACTTCTAAAGATTTATTATAAGTATAGATATGGAAGATAAATTACACCCAGACACAGAATAAATGATCGTGCTTGTCACACAAACATTTGTCTTGGGTGGGAATTGAACCCACGACCTCCGGCATAGCAGTCAGGGTCACTAACCACTAGACGAACAGACCTGTCGAAATATCAAAGAATCTTATTTAAATAACGAGGAATTTATAAGTCACACCACACAGATAATGAGATGGATTCTTATAAACTAAATCCCCTCTTTTGTAGCGCAACTGATTCTTAATCGAAGAGCGAGCGAAGCGAGCTCGGAATTGCAGGGCACTCCGACATGGAGTGTTTTTATTTCCACCCAGAAAGTGGCTTACTGGCTTAAAAGATAAATAGTGGCTAAGATAAGATCTGTTTGGGACAGAGTAGTTCCTGAGCTGACTATAATATTTGTATACTTAGATAAGTGTTAGGTAGCGAGTGTGACCTACATGCGAAATACTTCACATAGTAAAAAAGTGATGATAGGCTCGCGTTTGACCACTATCTCACCTGATGGTAAGTGATGATATTGTGACCGATGGTGGAGCACGCTTGCCTAGAAGTAACCTATTCACTCTTGACTAAAGACACCCAAGGTTGTAGCTATCAGGAAACACAGACTCTGGTAGGGAATTTCACTCTTAAGTATAATGAATGTGTTTCCAAAACGCTTTGTACGAATGGGTTTATTGGTTTGGGAGTTTAATGGTAAACTACTCGATTTCAATAGTAATTCATGGGAAAGGTACAGGTACAGACTCTCAGACTTGAAGCGCGAGTGACGCGAACGTGATCAGATCGTCACACCACCATCGCCACGGTCCACCTCGATGACGTAGGCCTCCCGCAGGCGTCTAACGCGAATCACGCCCATCTGCCTGGGTGTATTCGTTCCTTCATATATAGAAGAAATATTAAAAGTAAGAGAGAAGAGAAAAAGAGGATAAAAGAAGAAAAAGAGAAACAGACATTGAGACTAGAACTAAAAAGGCAAGAATGACAGTATCGCATCCAGGTAGAGTTAAAAGTAGAAAGCAGTGTCATAGTGTCTGCGACGGTAAGAGAAACTGTGTGGCCAGTAAACGGCCGTAATCTGGCGGGGCACATCGTTAATAACTGCGTGCGATGCAGGCATCTTCGAGATGAATCTTAATGCCTTAGAATGAGTGAATTGCCATGTCAGCCGGTAAGCCCAGGTTATCCCTTCCTATCTGTTGGTTTAGACTTCGCCGGCACATTTTTTTATTGACAATCGTAAAGGCCGTGGAAGCCGCATTATAAAATTTTATAAATGCATATTCATTTGCCTGCATTATAAATGCATTCACCATGAGGCTGTCAGTGATTAGAAGAAAGCTGCGTTTTTAATGACCCCCAGCAGATTCATTGCTTGTCGTGGAAAACCAGCGGAAATATTCAGCGATAATAGAACAAATTTTGTGGCCGCAGCTAAAGAACAGATTTCTAAAGCAAACAGGTGTGGTAATCTTGGCTGATGGTGAGGTGTAGGTATCTAATGGTATTTGATATGCTTGGTGGTAAACTACGGGAATCTTCTGTGACGACGTACGCAGGCTTCAACTGGTTGATCGATATGTTTGCTTGTTGATTGGGTAGCTGTATGGTGTAGACTTTATCTGCGGGACGCACGTAAAACAGTTACTGCGTTGCGATTGGCATGCGCGCGCGTCGTCTCTCTAGTGGGCGTACACGAGACATATGTCCAGAGCAGCGATTGGACAATAGTATTGGCGCCGGGAAAGGGAACAGTACAGTATTTAATAATTGGACAATAGTTATAGCATTACGGATACGAATAAAGTGAAAGTGACTTTATTGGTTAGTTAGTTTTAGCGGGACATTCGGTACACTATTATTGGTTAAGCATTTCTTATTGGTTAAAATCTTAGGTAGCCCGTAACATTGTACATTAGTATAAAAGGAGGTGCATGGTTAAAATATACACATTCAGTTTTGGAGTCAAGATCATAACTTCCACCTCCTACTATCCCCAAAAAACTATAACTTTCAAATTCATTCCTGCTTACTCTCCTCATATCGGTGGCATATGGGAGGCCGGGGTAAAACCGGCCAAGCACCATATAAAACATGTTATTGGCAATAGCCACTTGACCTACGAAGAAACATCAACTTTGTTTGCACAGGTGGACGCAGTTTTAAACAGCTGTGCCCTGTGTCCTCCAGTCCTGACGATCTCCTTCCACTTTCCCCAGGACACTTTGTCATCGGAAGGCCCTTGACTGCACTGCCAGCTCTAACCCTGGATGACATCAGCCACGACCATCTCAAGCGCTACGAGCATTTGGAAAGAATACCTACGGCAGCACTTCTGGTAACAAAGAATATCTGTCAGAATTACAGCAAAGAACTAAGTGGCGGATTGATACATCCAAATTGAACGTCGGAGATAATAATGTAGTGCTGCTAGCAGACGACAATTCCTCCCCGTTGCAACAGAGACTCGGACACGTGGTGCGTCTCATCTACGGACCGGACAAAATACCAAGAGTCGCGGATGTCAACAGTACTAAGGGTTGTGTACGCCGGGTCCTTGATACGGCTCTGCCCGTTACCAACAGCGAATGAACTCAAGGGTTGAAAGGGTCAGTCTATCAACGGCCGGAAAGATGTTCCAGCGCAGCGCCTACTCAAGAAATTGTACAAATCATTGCCGACATAATTTTGATAGGCGTTTGCTAATTAATACCAAAATAAAATTGTTTACCTCCTTCACGAGCGCCGGAACATCTTTTACCTTTGGTTAGAGAACGATGTATCAAATCGTGGCCAGAATATTTTGATAAAAGGTCTTTAACTAAAAGCATTTGTCACCAAGATGACTCATCTCTTCCACGGATGCTCTGGTTCAGCGAATTTGAATGAATTGAATAGACAAGAGGTTGTGATGGCTTTGAGACCCCGACTCGGCCATAACCCACTCAACAGCTTTGGATTTATGATGCGCAAAGTCGATTCTCCCAATTATGTTCTCTGTGGCACTGTAGAAGATGTGCATCATATCCTGTCGGAGTGTGTGCGTGTTGGGGTCCAAGGCTGCTTTGTCAAAATAGAGTTCTAGCCTCACCTTTAACAGATGCTAGAATACTTTATCGTATTATTAAGCATATAAGTTTGCGGGTAGATTAGTAAATATGTTTTAAAAATATTTGTATTATGTGACATAATCTATTTAAAAAAAACCCCGCAAATAAAATGCGATTGAAAAAAAAATGACATTAATCAACGAATTTGTTGTGGTTAACAGCTATTTACTAATAGATGTAAATGGAGGAGTCAATAGTGTTTGATTGAGATTTTGATTAGGTTAACATAAGGAAAGAAAAATGAAAATGTATACTGGACCAGTAAGTGACAGCATTCCGTGCAAAAGTAAAATTAACAATTTAAAAAAAACTACGTAGGGAGTATAAAAACTAAAATATGTAAACGCCTGACGAAATATACATCGCAATTAGTAACACGACGTGAATAGAATCATTGTGGCAGGCGTTAAGATTGCTTTGGGCGCGCCAAGCCTTGATACAGGCCATGGTCCGGAGCGAGGAGGAATTGCAGGCGGTCGCTTTCTTCTACGAAGCAGTAATGCTAGCAAAAGAAGCGGCCGCACGCGCGAGGCAGTGGCCCTCGCGCCCCGGCCGGGATTCTGATCTCGATTTTCGGCCACCGTAGACGCGGGCTTGCGGACGTCGAACAATAGGTAGCTTGCCGTCCAACCATCCGGTAACCGTTCGGACCGAGCTCAATTCGTCGACGGTACGTAGTGTTCCGCGCGCGTCTGAAAGAGTTGTCAGCAACCGTAGGGGCCCAGCAGGGTCGAGGCCTACTGGTCCCAGTATGGTTCGACACTTGAGGGTGATACGAAAGAGATCCTCGAGGCCCTGGAATAAAGGTGAAGAAGGAACAGGAGTAGGTTTTTAGTCAGTAAAATAGTAACATAATCCAGAGCGGGTTGTAGAAAGTATATGGAAAGTATCACGGATCTTAACTCTGTCTATGCCGTGCACAAGTTTATTTGAGGAGATCCTTCGATTACCTTCCAGCTTAGACCATATCCATAGTATCAGAAGGTCACTACCTACTAAATTCTAACCGGATACATAACAATATAAACAAGTTGATAACAAAATTGTAAAAACAGAATTCATATAGGTAGGTACGTATCATATAAGCTACTCCTAGATTGATTTTATTTCATTTAAGTTACATGTCCATATTTGGGTCACAGATATCTGTACTATATAACTGAATCAATCCGATGAATTCGGAGGCAATTGGCTGTGACAGACGGACAGACAGACGGGCTTTTGAGTGACTAAGAATTCCGTTTTTTCATTCGGAGGTTTAAAACCTTTTTTTGCGGCAGGAAATTGATAAATAACCTAGGTGAATTGAGTGGGAGCGGCAGACTTTACTTACTTAACCCGCCTGTGCTCCTTCAATTGTCCTTTGGCCGCGGGAACTCTTTTGATTTACTTCTCTCGCGCGACATGGTGTTGATGGTCGAGTAGTTAAGTGGTATAGTCCCTTGAACATCCGGCCGGAGTTTTAAATACACACACTCGTACTGCCGCCTGTGCCCGCATAGAGCCCTGCTGACCTTTAAAATCATTTATTTTTGCGAAATATTTATTGATTAACATAATTATGCTATTTTGTGGGTAAATATATTTCTAAAAATCAAAGCCGTTTGATAGGAGAAGGGTAACCAGTGAAAAAATATATCATGTCATTATTTTTTTTTTTTTTTGGAAAAGTGTGAATCAAACGATAAAAAAATAACTGAGCCATTACCGGGGAGTAGGCTTCAGAGAGTCAATGTTTTATGGCACCAATTGGGAGCAAGGGCCTTAAACTTTGAAAGTTAAACTTGCAATAACTTAAAGTGTAAACGAGAGAAACAGAGTTTGTTGATTGCACTCTGACACTACGCTATCAACACGCTACACTAACGCTAGCATCTTCATGACTTAACGGCAGAAAAGATTTGGATGAAACCTAGCACACGGCTAGAACATGTCGTAGTGGACACATGCCACTTTTAAAAATAGACCGAAACGAAACTTAGTATCTACGACTTATTCAGATAATTAAATTAATTCCCAAGTCTGCTACATACACGAGCCTGGGCGACACCAAGGACACGGGAAGTAAATGATTGATAACACACATTGCTAACAAACCGACCAAGTGCGAGTCGAACTCGCGGTTCCGTACAAATTTACCTAAAATAATGGTTCACGGTTTATACATAACGTTTATGTTTTTTTTTTGATATTTGATTTGATTGAATGAAAGGTAAATTGCAGTTTACGATTTATGAAGTATTAAAAAAAATATTTACTAGATCTCGTTCAAACCAATTTTCAGTGGTGGTTTGCATGGTAATGTACATCATATTCATATTTTTTAGTTTTATCATTCTCTTATTTTAAAAGTTACAGGGGCAAACTATTTAGTTTAGAAAAAAATTATGAAACCTCAATATAAGTTTTAAAGACCTATTCATAGATACCCCCACGTTCAGGTTTGGAGAAAAACAAATTTTGAGTTTCAGATCTAAGTATGAGGAACCTCCAAAATTTCTTGTTTTTTTTTTCTAATTAGTCTTAATGCAGTTCATAGAATACATCTACTTACCATGTTTCAACAGTATAGTTCTTATAGTTTCGGAAAAAGGTAGCTGTGACTTACGGACGACCAGGCAGACAGAAAGACATAGACATGACGAATCCATAAGGGTTCCTTTTTTTGTTATTTGGTTACGGAACTCTAAAAAATACAGTAATATCTATTTTTGTACGAAACTAGTGATAAGCAGAGTAGTAGTATCCGAGTGGTCGCCGAGAGTGAACGTCTCATCTGCAGAAACGAGTTTGTGTGAAGAGAAGATGCACTGCACGCGTGTGTTGACGCTGCTAGCACTGCTCGTCGGGCTGGTGCATTCTTTCAAGTGGGGTAAGTACGAGTTTGTTATTCATTTTGGGTCTAACGACTAAATTGTTGTGAATCGTAACCAATTTACTTCGACAATTTATTTATAAATGGTGTTTGTTTTACAAATAACACTTATACGCGTCAATTGTTCGTTTATTTAGGTAAATTAAATGAGGCCGGTATTTTTTAGCTGACTAAGTACTCTGAGAAAAACCACCGAAACAAAGTCAGAGCTCAAAGTCTCTGTAGGGTATCGTGTGTACAGAGAGAAATGAAACGCACGAGGTTCGAATGCCAACTGAACTGAGTTTGACCTCTGCACCCCCACAGTATTCTCCCTTTTTTTGTTTTGAACATTACAAGTGTTTAATTATATTTATAACTTTAGCTAATATTACTAGTACAATTAATGCATTATCCTACCTTAACAATGTTTATAATATCAACTGTCGCAAAATATTGCATTACTAGTACATTAAGAGTATTTTTTTTTTTATTGGATCAATAGATTAAACCATGAATCGTACATCTCTGGTTATTAGATGTATGGCGTACACATATATTGCTGAACACTTTTTGATGAATTTAGTACAGATATGATTTTAGACATAATGCCTTTTTATAGTAATGATGTTTATTATTTTTACACACATCACTAAAGACTATACAGCATGTTGTTGTTGCGTCATTTGTTCAGCCATTGGTATATTCACGTTGCTATGCCAAACTCTCATCTCTTTCCATAATATTTTCTGAGCTGCTTGCTTACATTTCTTAAGCATTCTGTATATAATATAGACGCCAATGACTTTTGCGAGACCAATTATTATCAGGGCGTATTTCTCAAATATTATAGGCAACCATGTAGTTATTTTGGTATTTTTATTGAGGACTATAGCACTCACAGTCAAAACGTGACATTTGATGAAGTGGAACTTCGTACTCACACAGATATCCCATGAAAATAGTTAAGCGACTATGATAATACAAATAAATGAATGGTTCTGAATAGCTATGTTGAAAATGGTACGATAGTGATGATGAAGCTGGAAGATAGGCACCGGAACTACGTAATTAATCAATGTATCCTAGCCGTTTTTGGGCTTATTAGAATCATCATGAGATGCATTTGGCTATAAGATAGTATCGAACTGAGCAAGTTCTGAAAAAGTATTTTTCTATTAATGGACTTTTGAACAAAATTATATTTGATTCAAGTTCGCTGTTCTGCACACTGCACATGTTATAATGATGCTTTCGCAAAATAAAGAGAATGCTTCAATCTCTAGGCTTTTCCGTTGGCTCAGCAAAAGATGCTACCGATCACATTATTATCTACGTACTATTAATACGTCTAGTTATCATATTTCATAGACTAGAAATGTACATTACCAATGGTCACTTTTTAGTTATTTTACATTTTATTTACTTAAAGTATGGCTAATTTTACGTTTTTACTTTTACAAGAATCTTACAGGAGTCTTGCTAATTCTACCACTACGCGTCGTTTTCTTATCTTTATTCGCTTTTGCAGATTCGTTTTCTTTCAATATGTAAGCGGGTTTTAATCTGTCAATTGAAATTGATATTATTTTATCTTCTAATTGTATGTAATTTAAACACTTTTTCAGATCTCTCTAATATCTTATAAATGGCTCTTAAAACGAAATACTAATGTTAGGGACTTTTTTACTTTATCTACTTTTAAAAATACTGTGCGTTCGTGTAAGTTTTGTTACTGTACGTCTCTTGCTGATTATGGGAAGCTACGCGGTATCTTCTCATCCAACATACCACAGTGTCTCAAGACGAAAGTCTATGACCAGTGTGTGTTGCCAGGGATGACATATGGATCCGAAACGTGGTCGCTCACAATGGGCCTCATCAAAAGGCTTAAAGTCACCCAAAGAGCAATGGAAAAGGCTATGCTCGGAGTTTCCTTGCGTGATTGAATCAGAAATGAAGATATCCGCAGGAGAACCAAGGTTGCCGACATAGCACAAAGAATCGCCAAACTTAAGTGGCAATGGGCAGGGCTGAATGTTAAAAGTAAAACTATGCAATTCACTTGATACGAGTATTGAGTCCATGACCTTAACTAATGATAAATGAGGTGTTATTACGACGCGGTCCGAATGCGAACTTGATGTAAATATAAATATTGCAAAGTTTATGTAAAATGTGTGTTAATTAGTTACAATTCAATGTGCGGTTGCACCGTACATACTCCCGGGCACGAGATGACTGATGCTGATGATTCTTTGATATGGTGTTGTTACTATGACCTGCTGATACAAGGTGATGGAATATTTTTTACTTATGTTCCTGAATTGTTAGTTGATATTTTTAAAACTACATTTTGTGGTAACAGGTGAAGTTGCTCTATTGGTTTCTATTATCACGCACTGTACACTTTGATTTGGTACCCCACTCACATTAAGGTTACTCAGGTTGAGGCTAAAGGTGCACGGTGCGGCGTCTTCGCCAGCGTATGCATGCGAACGTAGAGAAGGCTAGCCCTGCTGCCCCAACAACGTAGATGGCCACGTACTCGTGTATATCGTGAATTGACACCCCGTCAGCGATGGTCGCCTGTTCCGAGGCTGCTTTCATTTGTTTTATTTGCTCGGAGATACTTTGTAGTGAAGATAAATAATTTTCTTCTTTGATTCATCTAATGATTGAATTCTACAAGTACCTTAATATGGAACTTGCACACTTTAAGTTTGACAGAGGGGTACTTTTTAGCTGTGGAATATATTTTTTTTATTTACAAAATAAAATGCAATCGCGATTTCACTGATGATAAAATACTAAAAATGCAATATAAAATTTATTTCGGAAATTAGTAAATAACGAAGAGACAAAACTATTAGAAACTATACTATAGATAGAAACAACGGCTTCCGAAAGAAAAGTTAATTTGTACTTTTTAGAGTTTTTAGGGTTCCGTACCTCAAAAGGAAAAAACGGAACCCTTATAGTGGCTTTGTTGTCCGTCGGTCTGTCTGTCTGTCAGTCTATCTGTTTTTTAAGACCTTTTGTCTCAAGCGCGCGTGGAGGTATCGAGTTCAAATTAAAACCATATACTCTCATCTGCAGTCCTTCAAAAAATCAAATTTCTAAATATCGAAAAAAAAAGATACGGCCGCTTATGTCGCAAAAAACGTGTATTTTGACACTCGCAAAGGAATCTAAATTCATAGAGTACTTCCCGTTGACCTAGAATCCTGAAATTTGCCATGAAGCAAAGTCTCATAGCACAAGTATGGTAAAATATCTGAAAACTGTTTTGTAAACACGAAATTTTATAAACTCACCGGTCATGTGTTGATGTTTACTGTATGAGAGTAAGATCCCAGGGCCGCCAGACGTCACGTATTTTCTGACGAACGAAATGTGGACGATTGAGTACTGTTAGTATGTACTAAGAACGCATGCCTACCTGCTAGCTTGCTTAGACGACCAATTTTCAGGTATCAGGTAATCAAGGTACATAAAATCATTACTTACTTCACGTAAATTCTCCAAGCTCATTTTTACGTATATTTTAGGCGATATCTTTAAAATTAAGTCGCCTTTCCTTTGATTCCTTGGCCCGTATTGCTTTACAGAAGCTTTAAAGCTCCCAAAATAATGACTTAACTTCACGTAAAATTCTCATGTTTGGTTTTTATATGTGAAGTGTGAAATTTCACTAAAAGTAGGAAATATCTCCACTTCATGTATTTCTAGGTGGTTATAAAAAAAACCACGAAAGCTAACCTATCCACGTCGGGGTACCAAACTTTAGATTTATTAGAAATTTAAATTTCATAATTGCAATTCACGTGTTTTAGTCGAATAAAGAATCAGTTTTGTAATCTGCTGACTAATGCCCAATCATACGGTATGTTATTATTATGTATGGCCATTAGTCTGCAGATTACTCTACTCATTAGGAAGTCTACATATCTAGTTAATATAAGAACTTAATCATTTTTTTGACCTTGCCAACCCTACGTCTACTGACTCTTATTTTTTTTTTTAATTTTTTTTTTAATTTCAAGTACCAAAGACTCATTTCAGTTACAAAACCATACGTATTATAAAATTATATAAAATTGAAAGATCAATAATAAAATTAAATTAATTTAAATTGTATTAGATTATTTTATCATTTAGATTGCATTATCATTATTTTGCATAGATCCGATGAATAATCATTAAATTAAATTAATATTATAATTATATAGTCAGACAGTCAAATATTAAAAGAATTGCATTAAAAATCAAAATAACAATGAAATAATTGTATAAAATTAAATTTCAATTACATGTCACTATTACACTAAAATAAAATAAAATACCTTTAATCCAAAAACACTACAATTTCCTAACAGGCATTGGAATAGTAACATGTCTGCCACAGCCATGTCGGATATAGGGACAGTCCAGCCGGTCAGCGATCATTGCCAAGATGGCATTGGGGCTGGCCCACACCCGGCGCACCAGGGATGCGCACCGCTTGCGTATAGTAGTGTGAAAACAATCGGTACGCGCCTCCGTGAACATTTCTGATGCGCTACAGAAGCGGGGCAGCACCAATACCGCCCGGAACGCGTTATTGTACTAGACACGGAGGGTACTGTATGCCCTTTCAGTATAGTCAACCCACAGGCTGCACGAGTACAGGGATGTGCAGTACGCTCTGAAGAGCGCGATCTTCACTGCCCTAGAACATCGCGCAAACCGGCGGGCTATCATATTGGCTCGCACTGACAGTGCCCTCCACTCCCTCTCCATGTCAGCCTGATCCTTAAGGTCCTCGGTGAGTAGATGCCCTAAATATTTAAACTGATCCACTCGCTGTACTGGAACACCATCAAAATGATCCGTTGGTAAGTTCATAGGACTCGACCCACCGACGGCCCGAAAGACCATGTATTGGCTCTTTTTCACATTGTATATTAACCCATGACCACGCGCGTAATAATAATAATAATAATAATAACCATTTATTTTCAGGCATCTGAGGCCCATAGAAAAAAAATACATAAATAATCTTATAAATTAATAAACTAATACATATCATAACCACAAAACTTATTTAATAATTATACACGTAATATCGGCGTACATTAATCCGTACATTTACTGAGTAGCCTCCTCAATCCACAGATTGAGGCGCTCAACAGCACCATGTCGTCCGCATAACTCACATTGTTAACGCACACTCCGTCCACAAAGCACCCGACATGCTGACTGCTGAGCGAGACGATCAGCTCGTTCATGTATAGATTAAACAATGTGGGCGAGGTCAGGCCGCCCTGCCTTACGCCGCACTCGGTGTTATAAGTATCCGACATTGCCCCCGCCCATCTGACGCTATTGACCTGGTGCCCGTACCAATATCGAAGTATGCTAATGAGTTTCCGAGGTAACCCCGTGCTCCCCAACTTTTCCCACAGGATATCATATGAGACAAGGTCAAATGCCCTGGATAAATCAAGGAAACACGCGTATACCGGAGTCTTTCTCGTCGTGTAGTACTTGACGGTATGCTTTAAACACAGTATTTCACTCTCTGTGGACAGTTTAGGTCGAAACCCAAACTGGTTACTGTGAAGCGATACATGTATATTTAACTGCGCACTAAGCACACAGTCAAATACCTTCGCTACTACAGTTGCAAGTGATATAGGCCTGTAGTTATTTTTATCGGATAAATCGTCTGTTTTATTTTTAACCACAGGCACTACAACTGTCCTCATAAAGTCATCTGGCAGGTAGGAGTGGCACAGCACACACACAGCGAGAAGAACATTGCCAGGACTCTCGCCAGGTGCGGGCCAGCGTGTTGGAGTTGCTCAATGCTGAGTGCGTCGTGGCCAGGAGACTTTCCCCGCTCAATCTGTCCAATGGCTTTCGCAACATCTTTCGCAAGGAAAGTTATTCCTATTATTTTATTGTCCAAGTCAGCATTCAGCACCCCACGCGCCGGCCCCAGTGGTGACCGAACCAAATACTGCTCTCTGAACACGTCCGCAATTCTCTTCGGATCACTTAGACCATCGATGCTACCGGGAAGGCCAGGCCGAGAGTTGACTTTTCTCGTATTCCGCCAGAAGCCACGGAAGTCACCTTTCGAGTGTTGCTTAGCTAGAGCGTCCATCCTAATCCAGTTCTGGTTATTCTGGTACCACTTTAACCTGGACTTAAAGACCTTCCTACTCTCTCGCATCTCCTCATACACACAACCGGATTTGGGTCTACCACACGGCACCCATTCGTTAAACCTCGCCCTAGCCACCCTGTGAGCCTCACCCACATGCTTGTTCCATCCCGCCAAGCGTGCACCACGTCCCCCCGTCCGCTCCCGCGCACTTCCCCCACTCACCACCGCTGCGCCTTGAAGGGCGGCCACAATGTCAGAGTACAGTCTATCCAGGACACGCGCGTGGTCAGGGTCACTACATGAATAATCCGCACATTGTGTACATTCCGATGGAAAATCAATGGATTTTAATCTCTTATGACACTCCTCACGATAAATCAAGACCTGTTCCTCATTTCTCTCTCCCCAACAAATATTACTATTAATGTTATTGCAAACCGTACGTGTTACAATTTTAGGTGTAACTATACGGAGATTACATTCCACAATGAGAGGAAAGTGGTCCGACCAAAGAGTGTCATATTTTATATACACATTTGTAATGGATTGCTTTGCCGCGTGAGTTACAACACAATGATCTAGCCAGCTAGGTGACCCATGTACGTCACTTACATATGTATAGGCACCGGAATTTATCCCTAACAACCTTTTCTAAGTTATATTAAAATTTGTGCTACATCTCCTTTGGTGTCCGGGTTTGGGGTTTATCCCAGGATTAAAAGTATCCTATGCGTTATTCTAGGACATGGTCTAGCCGTGTACCGAGTTTCATCGAAATCCGTTCAGTAGTTTTTGCGTGAAAGAGTAACAAACATCCATACATATAAACTTTCATATTTACGAGTATAATATTAGTAGGATATACGGTACATACACCAACATATTTTTTTACAATTTTTGTCTGTCTGTTTGTTCCGGTTAATCTCTGAAATGGCTGGACCGATTTTGACGGGACTTTTTTGTCAGGTAGCTGATGTAATAAGGAGTAACTTAGGCTACTTTTATTTTAGAAAAAATGAATTCAAAATCACGAACGCAGTCGCGTGCATCTATACATACATATAAATAAAATCGGAGTGTCTGTTTGTAATACTGAAATAACCGCTTTTACTAAATGCAAATGAATCTAAATACGGTACATACACCAAAATAACATGTTTTTTTCAATTTTTGTCTGTCTGTCTGTTTGTTCCGGCTAATCTCTGAAATGGGGTGTACTATGCCGAATCGAATGCCAAATAGTCGAACATCAATTAATCGAACATCTAAATACTCGAACGTTCATAATATGGAATGGTTAATAAATCGAACACTCAATACGTCGAGAATTCAAAATATCGAATGTTTGATCGAGAGGCCAATGCATCACACATTCACCCGGAGGACATGGTGGAGCATACGGTGGAGGTAAGTTATGTCCTCGCGAGGGTGATCGCCGGCAACAACCTCTTGCGCCGATCCCTGGTACAGGCCGCGGCTGTGCGTGTGAGGGAACGGGCTTTCTCACACCCCCTGTTAACGGCACGTAGTTTTCTATGTGTGCCGCCGTCTGACTGTTAGTTTCGAAAGACAGCGCGAACCCCAGTTTGAAGGCTTGAAGGAACGGGGTGGGTTTTTTGTTTTAGTCAGTAAGAGTCTGACACTATCTCCCGCTCCACCCAAGACTTTAAGGGCTTTTCGGGGATTGATGATTTTCCCATCAAAAGGGTTCGAACCTTAAAATCTTGTTTTTATACCAGAATAGCTACAAAATCCCAAATAACACTCTTATCTCAGACTGAATTAGTTGGAGCCATTTTATCGGATTTCAGTTTCCGTACAATTATCGTATTATTAGGGTTGGCCCACACCGAGACGCGACGCCGTATGAAGCTGCGCGCTTTTTAAGATAGCCATATGAAATAGAACTTTATTTACTACTCTAAAAGGTACACATTTCTATGATAATTCTACAACAGAAAAAAACGCAACCTGCAGTGCATTTTGCAAGTTTTAAATTTATTTGCGTAGTGCGTATATTAGTTTGTTCAGGCCAGATCTTGCAAGTTGAGTGAGAACCATTTCCTCTCATCCCTCGGAGTTTAATCTTCACAAGTTGGTTCACTTCCAATAACAATGCTTTTTTATGGAAAGCATGACCCGACGCGGCCTACAGATAAAAAAAATCTTCAGCGGTGACGGTAGCAGTGATTTTTGTACTTATATTTTTTGTTTGTTTGTTATTCACCTGCTGCTTCACATTGCACCTTACGCCGTTACCTATGATGCGTTTTACCCAGCGCTATGCAGTGCGAAATAACTGGCCACTTCCACGACGCCGTCGCGTCGCATTGCGTCTCGGTGTGAGCTGCCCCTAACGTTAGTGTGATAATTCTATCGTATATAGGTATATAACTGGTGGTACCGAAAAGTTATTTGAATCCTTTTTATTATTGTACTTATTAATCTTAGAAGGTTTGATCAGTATTACCTTGGAGTTTTATATCTAAGAGGCTCATGACGGTACTGTATCAGTCTTTTGTTCACGCTTCGCTTGCATCAATGTACATTTCTAGAAAATAGATTTTTTTTCGGTATTCATGGTACCTTATGTTTATTTCTGCATCGCTTATTTTAAGAAGGAATTTTTAAGTAACCTTCGATTTAATACTCTCCCGCGATTCCTGTATTCTCACAATGTATATACGAAATGTCAGCGTAACAGACTTTAAGACTTAAAGTGCGAATGAGAGTATGTTTGTTCATGTACATTGACGCAAGTGAGGCCTCTTGACGTCTTCCTGACAGAAAAGATTTGGATGAAACTTAGCATACGGCCAGACCATGTCGTGCAATAGAACCCACTTACTTAGTTTATTTATTAATTTATTTATTTAACACTTTATGCACATGGGTACAGAGGCGGACTTAATGCCTTAGGCATTCTCTTCCAGTCAACCTTTGGGTGATGCGGAGAAAAAGTAGTGGTAGGTGCAATAAAAGAGTGAGAAAAAGGCAAATACAAGAATTGATATACTAATAGACCATAGATTAGATATACTAATAAACTATAGAATAAATATATACAACTAAACAATATATACTCAAATAAATACACTACATAAATGCACTAAAATAGTCAAATAATTAAGTTAACTTAGTTTATTACTATATTAATAATAAATTATGTTTAAATTGGTTTAATCAAATTTGCAAACTAAGGACACAGGAAGTAGGTACACGATAAAACAAATAGCGAAAAAAATACAGTAAATTTTATTTTTGACGGAAACAAGTGATAAGAATATGAGTGTTCGGAATAAAATAATGATAAAATGTTTTATCTTTATTTTTCACAGAATTTTTTATCGCGCGTTTTTTTTTTTATCGCCTGTGCGAAAACTTCCATAAGATTCAATGTGTTACAGAATAACGAAAAAAAAAACCGCGCGGTGAAATACCGCTGTGCGGACAGGCCTTAACTCCTTCTCTTTCTCAGAGAATTATACCAGTTATTGTATAACGTAGGAATATGTTTAGAACATTATTCGATTTTTTAATGATGTCTACAACTCTCGGTTTGCCAGACTTTGAAATAATATTTTCATTATCTATTAATGGCCGGTTCGTATTTTTTTCCTCACAATGCATATTCAATTTTCGAAGCTGTGGTCTAGTCGTCACGTTAAATGTGATTTGAATCCGCAATAGCGCGTCTGCTACTGAATTTGACTGGCCTTTAATATACTCTATACTAAAATTATATTATTTTTATTGTAACCTAAATTTTAGCAACTTACTTGATGGGTTTCGCATTGAAAATAGATAAACTAACGGTCCATGGTCGGTTTGTATCCTGAAACGTTTTCCATATAAATATGGTATGAAATGTTTTATACTCCTCACTGTTGCCAGGAGTTCTTTTTCAATAGTGAAATAGTTTACCTCCGCCTTATTTAAACTTCGACTAGCATATGCTGCAGGTCTTCCATCTTTATTACACAATACCGAACCTATAGCTTTCCCTGACGCGTCGGTTTGTAGTATAAATTCATTAATTTCTGATAAGTCAGGATATTATTATACAGGTGGGTTCATTAAGGCTAATTTTAATGTCTCAAAAGAATGCTTGCAGTCTCTTGTCCATACAAATAATTATTTAAGGGTAATGCTAATTCAGCAATTTTTTTTTATAAATTTTCGATAATAATTGGCAAAAGCTAAAAAACGTTTTGTTTCATCAGTATTTTGGGGCGTTGGGTAGTGTTTTAAAACCCTAATCTCTCCTGGGTCTGATAAAATTCCAGCTCCAGAAACTATGTGTCCTAAATAAAGCAATTTTTTTGCAAGAAATTGCATTTAGCATCACTTAACTTTCGGTTGACCTTACGTAATCTACTGAAAACATCCATTAAATTCCGATTATGCGAGTCTAAATTTCGACCTATTACGACCAGATCCTCTTGGTAAACCAGGCGTTTTTCGTAATTAAGCCCGGACATTACTATAGTCATCATTCTACTGAAGTTACTAGGACTAGACTTGAGCCCTATGAGCATTCTCGTCATTTGATATTGATTTTTCCTGTTGTAAAAGCTGTGCAAGGCCGGCTTTGCTTATTTAGTCTAATTTTGAAAAATCCTTGAAATTAATCCAAATGCGCAAAATAAATTGCCCCAGCTAAAGAATCAAGTATTTCGGATATGTTTAGCAAAGGTTTGTCGTCTTGCACTTGGTTATTTAACTTACTAGTTTATGACTACGCGCCATTTTTGTTTACCTGAATTATCATTTTTTTTTACACTACACTAATATATACACGGCACTAATATATTGGGCTAGTATGCGGTTTTAAATCTATATTTTGTTCATATATTGGCGTTGTAGGTAATTTGTCACCAGGTAGATGAAATATATCCGGGTATTTAACGCAAATGCTTTTTATTAATTGTTGCTCCTCGGAATGTAATCCGTTTAAATTTAACAAGGAAAACATAGATAGTTTTTACTCTATCAGCATTAATCATTGGTTTCTAAAATTGACAAATAAAGTAATCCTTGAGAGTGCTACTACCGATCTCGAAGTTATTTATTACTACCTTATTTTCTTTGGTATTCAAGATGCATATTGGTATTTTTCCATTTTTCGGTCTAGTCACGCTACTGGCTAGGAAAACACCCTCGCATAACTCTTGACTTGAAATAACACATTCTTCTTGTATACTTGTCTCGATATAATGTATTGATTCACATCGCGCCGGATCTATTATACTCGTTTAACAATTAATAGTATCATTTGGTCCGAAACAGTCAAAATTCAATGTAACCCAGTTCGATTTATTTGTTAGCAATTGTAACGTACTAGACTCAAAGTTTTTTTTTTTTTTTTTTTTTTTTTTATCTGTTATAAACTAGTACTTGACTGCGATCCCGCCTGATGGTAAGCAGTGATGCAATCGTTGATGGTGAGGCGCACTAGTTTAGGGGTTAAGAGCCTATTCACTCTAGCCTTGAAGACACCCAAATTATAATCGGACGGGAAGACCGCAGCAGGCAGACTGTTCCAGTCCTTCGAAGTACGCGGTATAAATGACGAGGCGAAACGCTTAGTCCGGACCGTAGATGTTTCAACAACGTAAGGGTGGATACTCGCCGTGCGTCGGTTTGTCCGATGATAGAAATGTGATGGCGGAATCAAGTCATGCAGTTCCAGCGCACACTCTCCAAAATGCAATCTGTAAAACACCGAAAGGCTGGCTACCCTACGCCTGTGCTCAAGGCTTTGAAGATTGGACTTAACCAAATCTGGATCACCAATCAGCCTCTTCGCACGCCTTTCCACCGAGTCCAAAGCTGCCAGGTGGCACTTTGCAGCACCAGCCCATATGTGGCTGCAGTACTCCACACACGATCGGACCTGTGCTTTGTATAAAATTAAAAGCTGTCTCGGTGTGAAGTACCGCCGGACTTTTGCGAGAACGCCTAGTTTCCTAGCAGCTACTTTGGCTTTGGACTCAATGAACCGCCCAAAATTGAGGTCGGAGGAAATTTCGACACCCAAGAGCTGAAGGCGGTCGGTACAATCCAAAGATACATTCTGAAAAGTAGGAGCCGAGGTGAACGGGCTCCTTTTGGCGGTGAACAGACACGCCTGTGTTTTGGCGGCGTTGAATCCCACCAGATTGGTTTCGCCCCACTTGGAGACTGCCTGAAGCGAGGCATTCGTACGCTCTACCATAGCCTCTCGTTCGGACCGGATTTGCTCTTTACTAGCCCGAGCACCTGGCAGGTATCTCTCTACAACTGTGCTATCATCTGCATACCCATATATACCGGGCATCAGCAGATCATTAATATGCAGCAGGAAAAGAGTTGCAGAGAGCACTGACCCCTGAGGAACTCCGGCATTAGTCGTCATGGGCTCTGATGAGCATCCATCGACAACAACTCGAAGAGACCGTTCTCTCAGGAAGTCTTTTACCCAGTTAATCAGACCAGGAGAAATGCCGTATGCTGGAAGCTTACTCAAGAGGCTAGCATGCCATACCCTGTCGAAGGCCTTCGAGACATCTAAGGAGACAGCAATTGCTTCCCCATTCTTCTCGAGGGCCTCGCCCCACAAGTGGGTGGCATACACTAGTAGGTCCCCAGTGGATCGATTGCGGCGAAACCCGTACTGTCGATCACTGAGGAGATCGTTACCTTCTAGGTATGCCATGAGGCGCGAGTTCAATACACGCTCCATAATCTTGCAGAGTATGGAGGTTACCGAAATCGGCCGATAGTTGGTAGGATCGGCACGACTGCCCTTTTTGGGCACGGGTTGCACGTTGGCAAGCTTCCAGGACTTGGGCACTATTCCAGTCCTAAACGAGAGGCGATACAAGCGTGTCAATATAATAGTTCAATTTAGCTTTGTATTTCTTAAAAAAATCCTAAATACCGCTGCCTTTACATGGTAAGTTTTTAAATACAAGAAATGTATGCATAAAATCGTGTTCGTTATGATTAAGGCAAAGATACACTTCACCTTCTGAGAATACATCTCCACAAATAGCTTTAACAATATCTTTCTCTCAAATTCAAATTCAAATTCAAATTCCTTTATTTTGATAAAACTTCAAGTACAGACTTATAACTACATACAGAATTGAAAGACATTATGCGGCTCGCGACGGGTGAGAGAACGAATCCCAAATCCATACTAGGAACTAACCTGTGTTATGGTAGTGTCCATTCCACCACCCACCCGCAACCCTCTCACATGGATCAGCGCATTATAGTTACAAGTATTTGAGGTCACTAGGCTCCCATAATAGGCATGCCTGTATAATGGGAGTCAGTGTGAAGACAATAAAAAGCATGCAAAAAGAGACACCACACATTGTAATGTATTAGAGTGAGGGTGTTGTGAGAGTCAGTGCGAATGTTGAAGAGTGTGCGTGTGAGTAATTATGAATGTGTCAGAATGGTAGACGAGTGTAAATACTATATATAGGACAGCTTGCGTTACAATATTGTTCATTTTATGATTAGGTACTTGGGTTCATTTCTTTTACGTTATGTTCAGCAAATTTTCAGTATCTATGTAATTAAGGGTATGGAGCCAGTTTTGGAATTGTGATTTACATTTAAATTTAGTAATCTCTATAGGGTATGGTATTTGTAAATGTTTCAAATACTCGTACTTAATTCGAGACAATGATGCGCCGGTGTCAATTAGCCTGTTGGTGAGCGTGTGGGCTGTATTACTAACTATGAAAAGAAAATGAGGATGGTGGTTAAAATAATATTTAATTACGCAAATTATTAAATATTGCAATTAAATATTACGTACAATTTTTGATCGACAAACACGAACGAAACATAAGACAATCAAAACTGTCATTGTCAAACAAAGAGTATATAAAAAACAAAGCATAGTATAAAATTAAATAAAGGTTTAATAACCAGGTCCCAGTCAGTTGCCAACACTAGTATTAGATAAAATAAATTTCAGTCCTTAAAACTAATCTATTTCTATGTTTCAGACATCGTCGTCGCCACAGACAAACAAATAGAGTTTTACAACAATGATGGTACACTGACGCACACACAAGATATACCATCGGCTAGTAGGATCAGTTCAGTAACATACGATCCTGTGCACTACAGGGTGCTGTTTACCGACCTTCACGGCTCGACCATGTTTATATACAGCTTGGACTTATCAACCGAGACTGTACAACGTTTAGTTACGACAACAGCGGACAACGTCGTGAGGCTCGTGTACGACCCCGTCACACAAGTTCTCTATTGGAATGATGGAAAAAGAATACGCTCATTAAGTCCTGCATCTTCTAACCAAGCTGATGGAAATGATTTAGTTAGATTTGATCACAAGTGCTGGGATCTCGCCGTGGACAGCTGTGGAGGGTACGTTACTTGTGAGTAATACCTGCACATGGGCCACAAAGAAACGCCGCCACAGAAAACGACTCCACAAAAAACGCTGCCACAAAAAAACGCCACCTCAAAAAGAAGCTTAAAACGGCTTTGTTTTTGTAGCTCCTGTGCGGGGACTCTAACGAGAAGATCGGAAAACTTGTTTTTTGTATTGAGAACAGTTTTCATTTGTTTCATGAAATAATCAAATAACATATTCAATCTTATTTGCACTTATCTACACTTCATCATTCGTCTTCATCATCATTTCAGCCGATACACGTCCACTGTTAGATATAGGCCTCCCCCAAGCGTCGCCACATCGAACGTCCCGCATCCATCGGTTTCCCGCTACCTTCACCAGGTCATTGGTCCACCTTGTAGGAGGCCTTCCAACGCTGCGTCTTCACTCCAAAACCTTTCGGCCCTAACGGCCATCTGTTCTGCGAGCAACGTGCCCTGCCCATTGCCAATTAAGTTTGGCAATTCTTTATGCTATGTCGGCAACCTTAGTTTTCCTGCGGATATCTTCATTTTTTATTCGATCACGCAAGGAAACCCCGAGTATAGCCCTTTCCATTGCTCTTTGGGTGACTTTAAGCCTTCTGATGAGGCCCATTGTGAGCGACCACGTTTCGGAGCCATATGTCATCACTGGCAACACGCACTGGTTAAAGACTTTCGTCTTGAGACACTGTGGTATGTTGGACGAGAAGATACCGCGTAGCTTCCCGAACGCTACCCAACCGAGTTGGATTCGACGGTTGACCTCTTTCTCGAAGTTAGACCTACCCAGCTGGACTGTCTGTCCAAAGTAGACGTAATCGTCTACAATTTCAAGTGTAGAGTCTCCGACCTTGATAGGAGTAGGCGCTACATGGTTGTTAATCATGATTTTGGTTTCATCACTCTTAGAGAAGCTCCACTTATAATATTATAAATGTAAAAGTATCTTTCTGTCTGTTACACTTTCACGGTTAAATTACTAATTTTTTTACGAAATTTGTTACGGAGATAGCTTCAAACTCAAGGATGGACATAGGCTACTTTTTATCCGTCTTCGACTTCGCGTCCTCTATGAACAACGTTCACGCCAACGAAGCCGCTGGCAGAAGCTAGTAATATCATAAAAGTGAAGTGTAAGTTAGTTTGAATGCACTAATCTCATGATGCACGGGTACGAACAGAAAAATTCTTTATCAGTTGGATAGTCCATTTAATTTATTCAGATATTATATTTTTTTCTATGAAGGAGGTAATCTCTGAAAATACAAGTCCGATTGCTGCACCATTCGACAGTAAAGGCCAGTAAAAAAAAATGTTACAGTATTGCACAAAGTTTAACAGATAAACATGTCGACTGGTAACCCATCACTTCGCGGACTGACAGGCAGATAGTGGTGTGTGGAAAGTGACACGCTTGGATTGTTAGGGAAGTGTTGACAATGGCGTCTCTCTCAGCGCGTCCGGTTAAATGTAAAAATAACTATGTCTGTCTGTTACGCTTTCACGCTTTAACTACTGTACTGATTTTGATGATATTTGGAACAGAGTAAGCTTGAAACCCAACAAAAGATATAAGTCCGCAATAACCTTTGCTTCGGAAACTCAAGCATTACGGATTAGGCAATGCAGCGTTAAGCTTATTAAAATCTTATTTGAATAATAGACAGCAATTAGTGCAAATAAACGGTGTCAATTCGTCGGGATTGAATGTTGAAATGGGGGTGCCCCAAGGTTCAATTTTAGGTCCTTTTTTGTTTTTAGTTTATATTAATGATTTACCCAATTTGTTGCAAAATAAACTTAATATGGTGTTGTTTGCTGACGATACTTCTTTGATTTTTAAGATAAATAGAAAAACTAACAATCTTGACAACGAAAATAGCGCCCTATTGCAGGTTCAAAACTGGTTCACTGCTAATAATATTTTCCAAGTTTGTGAATGTGAAGCACCATGGAGCATTTTTATTAGGTTACAACTTTTTTTTTTTTGACATTACGAGCATGGCAGTTGAGAGTTTGTCATGCTCACTCAAATGTCTCGCTGTTGGTGGCACGTGTTATTGGGTCGTTCAGTTCCCTTCAAAATGGTTGAGCTGAGTGGGGCTGATGCACGCGTCATGCTCGTGAACGGGTGCCGTCAGATGGGACTGGTCATCTCTTAGCTGCCAGTGGCTTAATTCAGTTTCTATCTTTTAATTATTTTACATTTTTATTTCACTATCGACATTGTGCTCACATGATAGAAGCAACAAGTAATATGTAACCAAGCATTATATGTAACACATATATGATTTAAAAGAGTGTCCATGGAGTTTCTTGCACGTTCTTCTCCATAGAGACCTACTCTTTGGAACGTGCAATTTAGCTTCACTTTTCTTGGACTGACCGACATTTGACTATTCAAAAGTGCCTGTAAATGGTCTATTTGAAATAAATGCTTTGAATTTGAATTTGAATTTGAATTTGAATAATCTGGTTCTAAATGGGAAAAAAACTAAATGCATAAGATTTTCCTTACCGAATGTCAAAAGTAGTGATTGTGACATTGTATTGAATAATGAAAAACTAGAATTTGTTGATAAAACGATTTTCCTGGGGATTACGCTTGATTCAAGGCTACAATGGGGTCCTCACTTAACTTCTCTTGCAGGGCGGCTTAGCTCAGCTGCATATGCTTAGAAAAATCCGCCAATTTACGGATATTGATACCGCTAGACTAGTCTATTTTAGTTATTTTCATAGTGTCATGTCGTACGGTATCTTACTATGGGGACGGGCTGCTGACATCGAGTCAATCTTTATATTACAGAAAAGAGCCATCAGAGCGATTTACAATCTCCGCCGGTGCGATTCTTTAAGGGAACTGTTTAAAGATATTAACATAATGACAGTACCTTGTCAATATATCTATGAAAACATAATGTATGTTAGAAAAAATCTTCATCTTTTTAGCAAAAGAGGCGATAGACATAATTATGTTACAAGAAATAGGGATCAATTAGTTCAACCAGGATTCAGACTGGCTAAAGTGGCCTCTTCTTTCATGGGGTACTGTTTGAAATGTTATAATAAAATACCTCCCCACATATTAGAACTCAATGAAACGAAATTTAAATCTTGTATTAAACGCACACTATAAATAAATAAATAAAATAAAATACATTTATTTCGGACTAAAAAATAATGTCCATAGAATTATTAGTTATAAAAGTCTTAAAAATCTATGTTAGTATTGTTAGTAACAATGGTCTTAAAACTATGTTAGTATTATTTTTTTACATTCGTGATTTCAAAAATTCATATCAAACATTATTCATGTCAACAATGTCAAAAATTTCAATGTCATGTAATAAAATAAAACGAAACACAAACAGAAAATAATACAAAGGGTCACCTTACATGCAGTTGGATAAGCCTCCCCAGCACTGCAGACTCTGGCCTTTCCGATATCATCTTTAGGATTCCGTTGGCGCTCCCCCGAATCCTATGCATCAAAGATGCAGCTTTTTTACGCATTATGGCATAAAAGTCATCGACCCTTGCGTCAGCAAACATCCCTGAAGCACTGCAGAAACGTGGGAGCCCCACCAGAACCCTAAAGGCGTTATTATATTGAACGCGAAGAGCGTTGTAGGCCCGTTGCGAGTAGTTGGTCCACAGAGCACTGGTGTAAAAGCTTTGGCAGTAGGCCCTGAACAGTGTCACTTTTACATCTACTGTACACCTTGCAAATCTATGAACCAACATATTAGCACGCACCGACAACGCCCTTCGCTCCCGCTCGATATCTGTGTCGTCATTTAGGGTCTCAGTTACTATGTGTCCTAGGTACTTAAATTGAGAGACACGCTCTAGAGGCACTCCGTTCAGAGTGACGGGGGGCACATGTTCTGGTGACTTATTTTTACCTCTTATTACCATAAATACACTTTTCTTCTCATTATACTTCAGACCATGCGCTTCAGCGTATGACTCACAGATATCGAGCAATTTTCTTAACCCACTAAGCGACGGACTCAGTAACACCATATCATCAGCGTAACTGATGTTGTTCACGCAAACATCATCTACATGACAGCCCACATGACTGCCACTGAGTCCCTCAATCAGCTGATCAAGGTAGAAGTTGAATAATCTTGGAGAGGAAAGGCCACCCTGCCTGACACCACATTCAAGTGTATACTCATCCGAAAACACATTACCCCATTTTACAAGATTTATCTGATTGTTGTACCAGAAAGACAAGATGTTAATAAGTTCAGTGGGAACCCCCACCTCTCCAAGTTTACTCCACAGCCTGTCGTAATCCACTAGGTCGAAAGCCTTAGACAAATCCAGGAAACAAGCATAGACAGGTGTTTTTCTGTTAACATAGTAGTTTACAGTATGCTTCAGTGTCAAAATAGCACAGTCGGTGGATAGGTTCTTACGAAAACCAAACTGCGAATCGTGAAGCTGAATATCCTTGCTGAGTAGAGCATCAACTAGACTGTCAAAAACCTTCGCAATCACAGTCGCCAGAGATATCGGTCTGTAGTTGCTTTTATCCGTGACATCCCCAGTTACATTTTTCACTATTGGAACCACAATAGTTTCTGTCAGTTTTAGGGGTAGGTAAGAGTGTCGCATACAAAAGGTGAACAGCATGGACAGGACCCTAAAAAGATGCTTGCCTGCATACTGCAAGTGCTCAATACTAAGCCCGTCCTTGCCTGGAGACTTGCCTTTTACCATATTTTTGATAACCTTCTCCACGTCTTTGCTGGAAAAGCCTATCAAATTTTCCGGCTTGGAGACACTTGCAACAGGTGTCGCAGTACCAGAGGACAGCGGTGATATAACTTTAAAGTGATCCTTGAACAAGTTGGCTATACCCTGCGCATCACTACAACCCCCAACACAAACGGGCATGCTCACCTTACCTTTCAATTTCCTAGTACCCTTCCAAAATTCCCGAAAGTTCTTCCCAGAAACATGTTCTGCTAGAGTGTCCATCTCAAGTTGCTTTCTGTGATTTTGACAAAACTTTAGTCTAGACTTAAATACTTTACGTGTTGTGTACATGTCGTCATACAAAGGCCCACTGTCTCGTTTACCACCCGACACGTACCTACGATAAGCTTGCCTAGCCTCTCTGTGAGCTTCCCTTACATACTTGTTCCACCCTGCCACACTCTTACCTTTTCTAGGCTTTCGGACTGATTTGCTTTGTACAGAAGCATAGCATAATATGTCAATGACATCATTATATAATTGGTCAATAACAAGTCTGTGCTCTAAATTATCACACATCCTATCTGCTCAGGTACCAAGTTCAATAGGAAAATGAATGTCTTTTAATTTATTATTATAAATGTCAAAATATTTATCAGTTTCGTCCTTACATCTTTCACCCCAAATTATATTATTACAAATCCAATTGTCAACAGTACATTTATTTCTAATTATGTCAAAATCACATTCAATAATTATAATAATAATAATAATAATAAATCATTTATTATCAGGCATCTTGGCCCATAGATATATACCTTACAGACTAACATATATATAGAGTAAATACAACTTGTTGTTAGTAAATAAGACTTAGCATTATGGGCAAGTGGTCCGACCAATACACACCATAGTCAACTTTTACACTAAGTATCGTTTTCTACGCAGCTTCCGTCACTAAACAATGATCCAGCCAACGCTTACATCTGTGTGCCTCACAAATGAATGTGTATGTATCAGACGACGAGCCCAACTTATCTATGTCTGCACATAGCCAATTATTATCCAAACAAAAATTCAATAACTCATCACAAAAAGTCGTCGTCACTATGCAGACAAGCATATTATAAGTTGGAGGATTATATTCAAGATAAAAATGCTTGGCTCAATGCTGGTCCAGCTCCACTACCACTAGGGCGTACTAATTAGTTGATTAGTTGGAAACTAATATTATTATTTTTTAATTTGAAAGACACAATTGCATTGTATAATGTAGAAGCATTTTTTCCAAGTTTGTGAATGTGAAGCACCATGGAGCATTTTTATTAGGTTACAACTTTTTTTTTTTTTGACATTACGAGCATGGCAGTTGAGAGTTTGTCATGCTCACTCAAATGTCTCGCTGTTGGTGGCACGTGTTATTGGGTCGTTCAGTTCCCTTCAAAATGGTTGAGCTGAGTGGGGCTGATGCACGCGTCATGCTCGTGAACGGGTGCCGTCAGATGGGACTGGTCATCTCTTAGCTGCCAGTGGCTTAATTCAGTTTCTATCTTTTAATTATTTTACATTTTTATTTCACTATCGACATTGTGCTCACATGATAGAAGCAACGATTAATATGTAACCAAGCATTATATGTAACACATATATGATTTAAAAGAGTGTCCATGGAGTTTCTTGCACGTTCTTCTCCATAGAGACCTACTCTTTGGAACGTGCAATTTAGCTTCACTTTTCTTGGACTGACCGACATTTGACTATTCAAAAGTGCCTGTAAATGGTCTATTTGAAATAAATGCTTTGATTTGATTTGATTTGATTTGTAAACCGACATTTATCCAGACGAAGTCGCGGGAAAAAGCTAGTTAAGAAAAGATTATTAAATTTTTCAAGATTATAAAATTAAATTGTACTTGAAAGTATATTATATTATATTATATTATATTTATATTCCGCTATGTTTGACCTTGTGTGTAGGTTTATAACTCAGCTGAATTCCTCTTGAATTTTGTTAATATTGATGGATGATTACAAATTACAGGTATATTTACTGGATCACAAAATATGAGATAGAGAGGGCTCGGTTAGATGGCTCCGAGAGAAAAGTTTTAATATCAGGTACTGTTTGGTTGCGACTAAGCTTGGCCATCGATCAACAAACTCAAAAAATGTACTGGACTGAGAGAGCAGAGTATAGTTCTGATGACGTGTCTATTGAAAGTGCAAACTTAAATGGAAAGAACAGAAAAACACTATACAATACTGTAAAAAGATCTTTTTATTCATTTTCATTGGCCGTTTCAAAAGACTTTATATACTGGCAGAACTATAATGAACGGGGAATTTGGCGATTACCGAAGTATTCAACACAAACTGTGTCAAACGCAACAAAACTAACCTTAACGTCTCGCTCAAACTGTCTGTATTGTCATCGCATAGCAGCCAACTACACGATAAAGGAACAAATTCAGGGGATAAACAGCTGCGATGCTCTCCAAGGTCTGATACCGAATGACTCGAAGAGTGAGTCTCCAGCACCAGTCTGTCAGAACTACTGCATTCAAGGAGAGTGTAGTGTCAGTGCTGAGGGACAACCTACATGCAGGTAAAACGTGTTCATCGCACAGATATTCGGGGTCAGCTCACGATGCTTACTCAGATTCTCTTATGTGATATGTATGTTGTTGTGTACTAACTCTAATAATTATAATTCGCGCAGCGTCACTTCGCGTCTCGGTGTGAGCTGACCCTAACGTTTTTAACTGACGGCAAGTTAAGTGACGCCTACAAATTAGAATTCCTGTAAAAGTGACGTACGACGAGCAATGGGTAGCTCGCTATCTGACCGTCCAGTAGTCGACCGGACCGAGCCCAGCAGCCTGATTCACGTAAAATCAAACAAGCCAAATATCGTTGAAGTTTTATAATCGTTCGATCGAAGTCCTATCCAAAAGCGGTATTCACGATCTATCGACTTATTTCCAGTTAGATTAATAAGTATTCTACCAGGATAATTTAATACTTTTTGATTTTTTTTTTAATCCGAATTTCATACGACTTTAAAATCGGTGTCGTTCAAACTCGATTGATGGATATGAGTACGAAAATAGTCTAAACGATTTAATCGCTACGATATCGTTACGGTTTTCATTACGTGAATCGGGATACTGGTCGTCGACGGCGCGTATTGTACCACGCGCGCCTCAAGTAGGTGTCAGCAAACCGTAGAGGCCAAGCAGGGTCGAAGCCTACTGGGGCCATGGGTTCGCTTCCGAAAGGAAAACCCGGCCCTGGAATACAAGCCAACAAAGAAATGTACGAGTGAGTTTTAATCAGTAAAAATCTCACTCGCTCCAAGGCGGAGCGGGAGATGTCATTGGATGATTTCCCACCTAAAAATATTGAATACATATTAACTTCAATGTTTAATGTGTCTTGTGAACTGTGGGACAGAGACTTGATTCATTAAACCCCAAGCGAACGCAACTTTTACTACAGGATCAGCTCTTTTCTACGAATACAGTTTAAGTTTGTATTAATTGGCAAAATGTAAGAAAAAGCTGATTATTTTTAGGGATTTTAGGGTTAATAAAAATATAGGTCAATAAAAAATAGGTTCAGCTTCATGAGTTCTTGCAACCCCCAAAAATATACTAAAGTTCCTTATTGTTGATCGAATGAACTTTTTATTTGATTGTAAATCATGTTTAGTGACGCGCAGTGGTCGCGCACCTCGATTGCGTGTTACAATTAGGCACAATATCTGTTGGTCTGCTGATTAACGCTGTTTCTTATCTTCATTATTTCAGCTGTAATGCCGAATACTCCGGGGAGAGGTGCGATGAACTAAAGGTGTGCCATGAATATTGTCTACACGGAGGTATTTGTTCTTTGAATGTGGACAATAAGCGAGTCTGCCAGTGCACAGCAGGTTACGACGGTGAAAGATGCGAAGTGTCCATATGTAATGACTATTGTCTACAAGGAAACTGTAGTGTCGGTGCTGAGGGCCAACCTCAATGCAGGTAAATATATACCTTGTTACCCATGGAGTTCGTTTTATAGATAATACACTTTTATAACTAACTAGCGGACCTAACAGATGTCAGTCCGTCCGATTCCATTATTACCCAAACTCTATAAACATCAAACTAAAGCTACTATTGATATGTGTATATACCGGAGTTCTGGAACGCAAGAATAATAAGGAACATAGGAGTGGGTTTTAGTCAGGTAAAGTGTAACACGCCCTCCCGCTCTGCCCTAGAGCGAGATAAGTCATTGGATGATTTCTCGCCAAAAAAATTTCTTGGCCAGCAGGTCTGCTGGAAGTTTCTTTTGAAATAAGCAGAACCTTCGAACAAATGTTTACAATGATTTGATTTGTCTTTCTTTTGTTAGAAGTATGTATAGAAATAAAAATAAATCAGTCGAATTGTATAAAGGATTTCAATATCCAAAGAGCAGTGGCGGCCGAGGGGTAACGGCCCCTACAGTTTACAAGTTGTAGGTCACGGGTTCGAACCTGGCCAGACGCATTACTTTGTTTAATTTAATTCATCACTACTGCTCTCAAAACGGTGAAGGAAAATATCGTGAAGAAACCGGCATGTCCTAGAACCAAAAATTCGAATACATGTGACATTTACCAACCCGCACTGGGCCCGCGTGCTGGATTACGGCCCATTCCCTCTCTTAGAGAGAAGGCCAGAGTCACAACAGTGGGATTATTTAAAAGGCTAATGATGATGATGATGGACACTTATAAAACGTCAGAAGCTAGTGCATATTTATATGTTAATGACATAATAGTACGTTATGATGTAAGCTGATGTAAGTGTGTAATGTTAGTGATTATTGTCGAGGCGGTATTTAGACCCGAGCTGCAGCGAGGGTCTTAAGAGAGCCGAGAACGGTAATCATTAATTACTCACGTGTATCATACGACATTTTTTTAATACACTTATAAAGAAAATAACAGTAAAACTAGCAACTTTTTTGTGACATGGCGGTAAAAATCTGTTTTCATATGCGCAAGCATTTTTTTTTTTACCCCTAGAGGACTTCAATATTCTACACAGGTAAAATAAAATTATAAATGTAAAGAGAATGCCTGCCCGCTATCATCCCACTGGAGGGCAGAGGCCTCTTCTCACACAGAGAAGGGAGCAGCATTATCCAGCACACTTGCTGACACTGAGTTGTAGACCGAGTCCCAGTGGTGTTGTGGTCCAAGATATACTTATAGAGCACCTGAAACAGCGCAGTGGTCGCGCACCTCGTGCATCTGTTACAGCTACTAACAAATAATTGTTAGTATTCTTGATTATAGAGTAACTCTTTTATATCTTCGTTATTTCAGCTGTATGCCCGGTTACTCAGGGGAAAGATGCGAAGAAAATGCGTGTCATAAGCACTGTTTAAACGGCGGTGTCTGCACCTTAAACGGAGAAGACGAGCCGGCCTGCCAGTGCACAGCAGGTTACGATGGTGGAAGATGCGAGCTTCCTGCCTATCAGGACAACAAGTAAGTAAAACTTGTTCTTCTCACTGTACACTAGTTATATCGAGCGCCCTGCGCTGGACGCTGATCGTGCACTCGGCAGATGCGACGAGATTTGTCAAAGAAAAAGTTAAAATAACATAATTCTATAGTTTGCCGTATATAACGTTCGTTCAATCGTAGTGGGTGTTATAACTTTATATTAGATACAATTGTGTGTTTAATGAAAGTGTTGGCTGACTAACTAAACGGAACTAACTAGTGACACAGTCGTCTGTTATTCAAATAATAATTTCATATCGTCACGTTCCGAATGTCTCGTTGGACTAGTAGTCAGAAGCTCTACCTCTAAACATGAGGTTGTGGGCTCGGTACCCGGGTCATGCATATTATATTTATGAATTTTAGTAGCACGAAGCCTGGGCTCATATAAAACCGTAGGGGCCCAGCAGGGTTGACGCTGCTAGGGCCGCGGAAATTATTGGCAAAGGCAACTAACGGACACTGGTGGCTTTTAGCCAGTAAAGGTCTGACACACTCTTTCGTTCTACTTTAAAGCGGAAGAAGCTAGTTGATGATACAATTCGTCAGAGTAATATAAATGCAATTGGTAACAATTTGATATTGAGAGCGCCATTGCAGTAGTCATGACCAGCCACTGATGTGCGTTTGACAGTACATTTTACAATCCTTTTATTAATTTTCGTCAAAAAGTTTTAATACTATCTATAATAAATTATAAACTATAGTTACCTTGTACTGGCGTGTCTGTTTATTGTGTTACTATTATCGAACATTATCATTGTTTCAGCTGTGATGCCGGTAACTCTGGGGACGGGACAGTCAACGCATGCCATCAGTTCTGTCTGAACGATGGCGCTTGTTCGCTGAACGAGGCGGATGTGCCAGTCTGCGAGTGCACAGCTGATTACGCGGGAGAAAGATGTGACATTCCCGCCTTCATAGCCAGATGGGTGTTACACGCATACAAAAGTAAGGAAGTTTTTTCGGTCAAAACTTGTTTTTAATAATAAACAATTTAATCCGAGTGACAACGTCGGTGCCTGTGACTCAGGCCTATGTTCCATGGACCTGAGACACTTGCCATAACAACAAAAGAAAAGGTTTTCTCGAACCTTAATAATCGTCTCATTACATCGTGCCGGTTCTTATCCATAAGAAATGATCAATTTGGAACCATGCACTAGCTTCTGACATTTTATAAGTGCCCATGTAGGCCTATGTGAAATAAAAATCTTTTGACTTTTTGACATCATTGTGTCTCTTTCTAGATGTGCCGCCGGTTACTGTGAGCGACGTCAAGTCGACGTGTGCTTCAACGGTTTTCTGAACAACGGAGCTTATTCAAAACGAGCGTGAAATGTGCAGCAGTCGAAGAGTGCGCGTTCATCTCTACAAATTCAAGAACATGAGTTTTATGTAGTTAAAGTAGTTTTTTAAGTCATATTTGATATTTTTAATTTTTTTTTTTACATTTTCTTTCCTTCAAATTATATTTACAACCCGAGCGCATTAACACGACTCCTGGCTCGAAAAAACTGTTTTCGAGCCACATTGAATAATCGAAAATAGTTTGTATAGTCACGTTTAAAGCATCTTAAATTCGTAGTGTCATGAGAAACTACTCGGCGCAAAATAAATGTTGATATTCAAAAAAATAAAATAAAATTCAATGCACTCAATATTTCAAACGTCACTTATCAGGTGCCATGTTAATGCGCACGGGTTGTAGCTATTAACTAGTTTGTATTTTAGTTTTACGTTATCTTAGTTTCAATACTCAAAGCAAGCTCCTCCTGTCGCCAGTCGCGATTAGTTGTCATTGTAAACTCTCTTTCTTAGTACAATTTCATGCTCCAAAAACATGTCATTCTAAACGTATTTAATACTAATGGACGCACCATCACACGAAGCTTGTTGCCTGTTGCGTACAATAACATTGCAATTATATGTTTATTACATTCAGTTTATTGCGTTCAATAGGTTATTACATATTTATATGTTAGTGCCATAAAAGACTTGTATCAAAATTTGAAATTTCTCAGTCTATTTTATTTCCAATAAAGTTAATTGTGTTAACTTGCAGCAGGACTTAGACCGTTTCTCTAACTACTGTTCTTCCAATAATCTTAACTTTAGCCTTCCAAAGCGTCATGTCATGACGTTACCAAAACGAAAAATATCACCCCGAGTTCGACTATCGTCTTGCTATTTAGTGTATTAGTACTCGTAAAGTTAGTTTTCTCCGCAATCTTAATGTTCTGCTAGATTCGAAGCTCCATCTGGATGTTCAAATAGAAAAGATTGTTAACAAGCCCCACCACATGTTTAGTTTTGTTATGAGACCTTCCCGGGGCGTCCGTCAACCTTCCGCCTTATTGTACATAAGAATAAACATTCGTTTTAATATATGCAAAACCCGAGTATTTTCGTGCAAAGAATCTATGTACAAAATTTCATAACTGTATCATGAAAAATCACAAAGTTGTAGCTTGTTATGTCAGCAAAAATACATAGTCACCGGGCTATACAGGCACCTAAAGAGTTGTTTTGCACTTGCAGCCAGCTGTTTGCTGGCGCCTAGTGCCCGCTATAACCTGCCATGTTCTGTGTCGTACTTAGTGTCAGTGGTGTCCAACTTATGACCTGTTTAAATATTTTTGGGAAAAAATATAACATGGTGTAAAAGCTATTGGAATCTATTCGGTTACTGATTCTAACAAAACTATATTCGGGATTCGCATAAAAACTAAAAATAATGTTGTATTCGTCAATAATTTCAATAATTGGTCCACCATTAGAATATGCAGTACCTACGTGGAGCCCTTGTTACGTCAAATGTAATGAACTAGCACGACGTAAATACCTTCGCGATACCTATTTTAGATGTTAACGGAAAAAAAAATGCTTCTAAAAAAGTATGATTTTTTTACCTTAAAGTCGAAATGGAAACTCCTGGAAGTTTTATCTCTGTTCTACGTGAGCCGCCATCATCTTGATTGTCCAGACTCCTAAGAGTCCGTGTTAGCTGGTTCCTCGAACAGCTCATGTTCGCGAGGTACGCACTCGACGTCGGTTTGCTACTAGCCTCTGTAAATACAACGCTGGCTCGCGTTCACCACTTCATCGTATGTTTGTTGCATATAAGAATGAGTTCAATTCAATCCACATTATTTTTCTAAGTAAAAAGGCATTAAGGAAGCAAACCCAAGCAACCCTAAAGGATCCGCGTATCTATATGTAATAACGTGGGCTTTAATGATGTACGCACATGAATTGTTTATTTTTTTATTTATATTTTAAAATTCAGAGATTAGTTCCAGAACAATGAGCAGTTTTGTATAAGTTCTGTATCTGTGTACTAGCTAGTTTTAAATACTTGGAATTTTAATCTGTGGAGAACGTAGTGGCTAGCATAATGTTTTAAAATGTAATAATTATTTAAGGTATTTTGTCTATTATCTTATTGTGCTACTGTTAAAATAATAATACATCGGCCTAAGTCTGTGTACTAGTCCGAGCTGTGACCTGTAAGCCAGCTATCGTCAGGTGGCTGACCGACTGAGGAGCAAGTGTCGCCAGGGCGACACGCTCACTGTTCTCGTCCTGAGGGAGACGCACGAACAGATCACCGTGCAAATGATTGCTCGTCACACGGTCGTCTGTGTGGTGCGTCTATTTCGCTCTGTATTCATTATTTTATCTTTGGGCATCAGTGTAAAGTTCTGTACTAATATTTTTTTTCATTTTTATTTTATTAAATAAGATTTTTAAATAAATATCATAATATTAAATAATTCATGCATTTTTATATTAAACCTTCTAGTTTACTTTAATTTTCAGTTTTGGATAGATACACACTTGATACATAAATATTACTTCAAATTTACATCACAATTAGATATTGTGATGGATGGATGAATTAAAAATACTGCGAATAATTGTCACAACCATTATAATTCACTCGAAAAAATCTAACCTAAAATTCTGATCAATATAATAATATGTATAATAATTATAATATTCCACAACTATCACACGTCGCCGTCTAGTCCCAAGCTAAGCAGAGCTTGTGTTATGGTACTAGACAACTGATAAACATACTTATATATTTGTAAATACATACATATTATAGACTAGCTTTTGCCCGCGGCTTCGCTAGCGTTAAATTCGGGGTAACACGGTTCCCCTTTCTGTGGGGGGTTAGTAAACTCCCCTTAGCGAACTCCACTGCGGATGACGTAACCTACGACAAACTTATTATTTGCAGTTGGTACAGTAATCGGGTCTAGGGATCGAACCGCAAAATTAAGTTTGTTTTTTTATTGTATATACATTTCCGGGATAAAAAGTACCCAGTGTGGTGCCCAGGATATTAAAGAATAATTATACCAAGTTGCATCGTAATCGAACCGGTAGTTTTTGCGTGATGCCTGAACAAACAGACAGACAAAAAAATTTTTAATCACTATTTTGGGTTCGGTGTCGGTCTAGTAACATGCCATTTATTTTTTTGATATTTTCAATGTACAGAATTTTCACTTCTAAAGATTTATTATAAGTATAGATATGGAAGATAAATTACACCCAGACACAGAATAAATGATCGTGCTTGTCACACAAACATTTGTCTTGGGTGGGAATTGAACCCACGACCTCCGGCATAGCAGTTGATAGCAGTCAGGGTCACTAACCACTAGACGAACAGACTTGTCGAAATATCAAAGAATCTTTTTTAAATAAATAACGAGGAATTTATAAGTCACACTACACAGAAAATGAGATGGATTCTTATAAACTAAATCCCCTCTTTTGTAGCGCAACTGATTCTTAATCCAAGAGCGAGCGAAGCGAGCTCGGAATTGCAGGGCACTCCGACACGGAGTGTTTTTATTTCCACCCAGAAAGTGGCTTACTGGCTTAAAAGATAACTAGTGGCTAAGATAAGATCTGTTTGGGACAGAGTAGTTCCTGAGCTGACTATAATATTTGTATACTTAGATAAGTGTTAGGTAGCGAGTGTGACCTACATGCGAAATACTTCACATAGTAAAAATCAAAGTTTACCGGCACGGATCTTGAGCGCTGGCTTCAAGTTGCGCAGAAGTCAAATATTCGGTCTCTTTAGTGGTGATGATAGGCTCGCGTTTGACCACTATCTCACCTGATGGTAAGTGATGATATTGTGACCGATGATGGAGCACGCTTGCCTAGAAGTAACCTATTCACTCTTGACTAAAGACACCCAAGGTTGTAGCTATCAGGAAACACAGACTCTGGTAGGGAATTTCACTTTTTAGCTTTAAATATAATGAATGTGTTTCCAAAACGCTTTGTGCGAATGGGTTTATTGGTTTGGGAGTTTAATAGTAAACTACTCGATTTCAATAGTAATTCATGGTAAAGGTACAGATCTCTCAGACTTGAAGCGCGAGTGATACGAATGTGATCAGGTCGTCACACCACCATCGCCACGGTCCACCTCGATGACGTAGGCCTCCCGCAGGCGTCTAACGCGAATCACGCCCATCTGCCTGGGTGTATTCGTTCCTTCATATATAGGAGAAATATTAAAAGTAAGAGAGAAGAGAAAAAGAGGATAAAAGAAGAAAAAGAGAAACAGACATTGAGACTAGAACTAAAAAGGCAAGAATGACAGTATCGCATCCAGGTAGAGTTAAAAGTAGAAAGCAGTGTCATAGTGTCTGCGACGGTAAGAGAAACTGTGTGGCCAGTAAACGGCCGTAATCTAGCGAGGCGCATCGTTAATAACTGCGTGAGATGCAGGCGTCTTCGAGATGAATCTTAATGCCTTAGAATGAGTGAATTGCCTTGTCAGCCGGTAAACCCAGGTTATCTCTTTCTATCTGTTGGTTTAGACTTTGCCGGCACATTTTTATATTGACAATCGTAAAGGCCGTGGAAGCCGCGTTATAAATGCATATTCGTTTGCCTGCATTATAAATGCATTCACCTTGAGGCTGTCAGTGATTTGACGAAAGATGCGTTTATAATGACTCCCAGCAGATTCATTGCTTGTCGTGGAAAACCTGTGGAAATATTTAGATAACAGATTTCTAAAGCAAACAGGTGTGGCAATCTTGGCTGATGGTGAGGAGTAGGTAATGGTATTTGATATGGTTGGTGATAAACTACGGGAATCTTCTGTGACGACGTACGCAGGCTTCAACTGGTTGATCGATATGTTTGCTTGTTGATTGGGTAGCTGTATAGTGTAGACTTTATCTGCGGGACGCACGTGAAACAGTTACTGCATTGCGATTGGCATGCGCGCGCGTCGTCTCTCTAGTGGGCGTACACGAGACATATGTCCAGAGCAGCGATTGGATAATAGTTTTGGCGCCGGGATAGGGAACAGTACAGTATTTAATAATTGGACAATAGTTATAGCATACGAACAAAGTGAAAGTGACTTTATTGGTTAGTTAGCTTTAGCGGGACATTCGGTACACTATTATTGGTTAAGCATTTCTTATTGGTTAAATTCTTATGTTACGCCACTAAACGTGAACACGCCATATCTCCGAGAAAATAACGAGTGGCACGTAATAATTAAAACGCATTGCTGTTCGAAAGATCTAGAATAGTTGTGCGTAGTCACACTTAGAAAAATCTCGAAACATCCACAAGGTACCTACCTACCAAGGTACATGTAGTAATAGGTATCATCTAACCGTAAGGGAAATTGTACTCTCCGACGTTAACAATAGAGTCGAATTTCGCATGAACGTGACTCTTATTATTACGAGAAATAAAAATGATTTATGACTTCGAGAAGCGATTCAATTATTCTGGAATTCTGGATAGATCCGGGGACGTCGGTATCTAGAATTTTCTTGGCTCCGCATATAAATACGGGCCCCCGGCCGGAAGCGAGTCAGTTGTGATTTCGACTGCGATCAAGAGCGAACTACCCTAGTACTCGAAGTGATTTTTATCAAACGACTAAAGCGATAGTGTAACGGTACTCTAGTGTTAATTGCGATTCGGATTATTGTTGACTGGACTAATTTGTTATTGTTTGTGGTAAATAAAGTTCTCTCGTCAGTAAATCGGCATTTGATTACCCACGTACGTAACAACTGGTGTCAGAAGTGGGATGCCATTAACACCGAGGGACGACGAACAGCGACCACGAACAAGGAGGCAAATGGAGATGGATGCTGCGCGTCATCGTATGGAGGAGGAAGATCAGGCTGGCATGGAAGCAACGGCAGCTGCTGAGGTGCCAACAGGACCATCCTCGGAATTGAACCTCGCTGCGGTGTTGGCCGCCATGCAAGCTAGTATGGAAGCTCTCCACCGCGACCAGGAAACCGCTCGCCGCGACCAGGAAGCCGCTCGCCGCGATCAGGAAACTAAGCAGAACCTGATCCTCGATAAAATCGACCACGGCCTCGTCACGTTGGGCGAGAAGGTAAAGAGTCTCACCTTGGAGGTCAAGGAGGTTTCCGCCCGAGCTGATAGCCTCGAAACAAGAATTGATGGCCACGAAGATCGCCTGCTGGACATCATCAATAAAATCGTCAAGCTCGAAGCTCGCAAAACCGTTGCTGTTGGCTCACCATCGCACACCCCCTGTGCATGCGCCGCAAAATTTGATGTGCCGCATTTTGATGGCACGTCTTCCTGGACGGCATTCAAATACCAATTCGAAACATTGGTTAAATTAAACCGCTGGGATGATGAGCAGTCTTTCGCTGCATTAACTTTGGCTCTACGAGGGGACGCCCTGCTGGTCCTAGAGAACCTCCCTGCAGACGGCAGGACATTGGAGCGTCTCATGGAGGGACTGGACACTCGTTATGGAGACAAGCATCTCGAGCACGTTTTCCGCGCGCAGTTACGCGATAGAACGCAGAGGTCGAACGAGAGCCTCCAGCAGTGGGGAGTCGAGGTTGAACGGCTGGTCCGGCGCGCATATAGGTCAATGACACCAGAGACGGTGGAAGTAAATCTGGTGCAAGCATTCATCGACGGTCTACGGGATACAGAAGTAAGGGCTACGGTGCGACTCGGACACCACCAAACTCTGAAGAGTGCGATGGCACACGCTTTGGAAGTGGAAGCGGTACGACAAGATTCTCGCACGCACAGAGTACGGGAAGTAGTGGTCTCGCCTTCAGTGCAACCACGTCACCGAGAAGTAGCGGCTTTTTCCCCAGCACAGTCCCGCTATATTCCAACGTGTTACGCGTGCAGAGAAAAAGGACACATTCGTACCGATTGTCCTAAGAGAAAGAGGGAAAGTGTGGACTCCGGAACTCAAGTCAACGAGGAGTCGTTAAACTAAATGTCGCCAGGGCCGCGGGGCGGGTGCTGGCTGGTCAACTGAAGGCCCCAACCATCACCATCAATCAAGTACGTAGTGGAAAAGGGCATAACAATGCTGACGCCCTGTCGCGACGTCCATGTAATGAGGACTGTAGACACTGCCAGCAGAATGAAGCCCGAGAACGCGTTAATTTAATTAGGGCTGAAGGCAACTTCAAGAAGTCCCAGGAAGAAGATGACGATATTCGACCTATACTGGACTGGAAGCGCAGCGGAACTAGGCCCCAGTGGAGTGAAGTATCGTCACACAGTCCCGTAACTAAGAGCTACTGGGCACAGTGGGACAGTTTAGTCCTAGAAAATGATGTGCTTTGTAGGAAATGGGAATCGAACGATGGCAAGGAGGTGACCACACAAGTGATAGTGCCACGGTGTGAAGTAGTCCCCCTGCTACAGGAAATACACGATGGTGCTTCTGGAGGACACCTGGGCATCAAGAAAACTCTACTGAAAGTGAGACAGCGGTATTACTGGCTCAATTGTAGAGATGACATAGAGCAATGGTGTCGGAAATGTACAGCGTGCGCATCTGTGAAAGGACCACAGACTAGGAGCAGGGGCAGGCTTCAGCTGTACAATGTGGGAGCCCCATGGGAACGCATCGCTATCGACGTCGCTGGACCTTTTCCAGTTACAAATGACGGAAACAAGTACATAGTGGTGATCCAGGACTATTTCACAAAGTGGCCTGAAGTCTTCGCCATACCCAATCAGGAAGCGACGACAGTGGCGAAGAAGGTGGTCGAAGAAGTAGTATGTCGGTATGGCGCACCTTTGGAAATCCATTCCGATCAAGGCCGTAACTTCGAATCTGCGCTGTTCCAGGAAATGTGTACTCTTCTGGGAATTTATAAGACACGCACAACACCTGCGCATCCTCAGTCGGACGGAATGGTGGAAAGATTTAACCAAACCCTGGAGAATCATCTGGCTAAGGTTGTCGATGACCATCAGAAGGACTGGGACCGGTATATTCCACTATTTCTGATGTCTTACCGATCGGCAGTGCATGATAGCACGGGACATACCCCAGCAAGAGTGAATTTCGGCAGGGAGATGAGACTCCCGGTCGATGCCATAACTGGCGTGCCACCTGACAAGACTAAGCCAGTTACGGACTACGTAAGTGACCTTCAAGATCAATTGGACGAAGTGCATAAACGAGTTCGTGAGAATAGCATGAACACCAGCGTAAAAATGAAAACTAGATACGACCGTAATGCCAATGCCAAGGGATTTGAGGAAGGTACACTGGTCTGGCTCCACAACCCGCTTCGACGGAAAGGGAAGTCGCCGAAACTCCAAGCTCGATGGGAGGGACCTTACACCGTGTTAAAAAGGATTAATGACGTGACCTACCGCATCAAGAAAGGGCTAAGAGGGAAACCCAAGGTTGTTCATGTGGATAGATTGGCGCCGTATCACGGATCTAATAATGCTCGGGACGAGCATGACTAAGTGGGGGGCACTGTTACGCCACTAAACGTGAACACGCCATATCTCCGAGAAAATAACGAGTGGCACGTAATAATTAAAACGCATTGCTGTTCGAAAGATCTAGAATAGTTGTGCGTAGTCACACTTAGAAAAATCTCGAAACATCCACAAGGTACCTACCTACCAAGGTACATGTAGTAATAGGTATCATCTAACCGTAAGGGAAATTGTACTCTCCGACGTTAACAATAGAGTCGAATTTCGCATGAACGTGACTCTTATTATTACGAGAAATAAAAATGATTTATGACTTCGAGAAGCGATTCAATTATTCTGGAATTCTGGATAGATCCGGGGACGTCGGTATCTAGAATTTTCTTGGCTCCGCATATAAATACGGGCCCCCGGCCGGAAGCGAGTCAGTTGTGATTTCGACTGCGATCAAGAGCGAACTACCCTAGTACTCGAAGTGATTTTTATCAAACGACTAAAGCGATAGTGTAACGGTACTCTAGTGTTAATTGCGATTCGGATTATTGTTGACTGGACTAATTTGTTATTGTTTGTGGTAAATAAAGTTCTCTCGTCAGTAAATCGGCATTTGATTACCCACGTACGTAACACTTAGGTTGTCCGTAACATTGTACATTAGTATAAAAGGAGGTGTATGGTTAAAATATACACATTCAATTTTGGAGTCAAGATCATAACTTCCACTTCCTACTATTCCCAAAAAACTATAACTTTCAAATTCATTCCTGCTTACTCTCCCCATATCGGTGGCATATGGGAGGCCGGGGTAAAACCGGCCAAGCACTATATAAAGCATTATATATATTGGCCTACGAAGAAAAATCAACTTTGTTTGCACAGGTGGACGTAGTTTTAAACAGCCGTCCCCTGTGCCCTGTGTCCTCCAGTCCTGACGATCTCCTTCTACTTTCCCCAGGACACTTTGTCATCGGGAGGCCCTTGACTGCACTGCCAGCTCCAACCCTGGATGACATCTGCCACGACCGTCTCAAGCGCTACGAGCATCTGGAAAGAATACGGTAGCACTTCTGGTAAGTTGGAGCAAAGAATATCTGTCAGAATTACAGCAAAGAACTAAGTGGCGGATTGATACATCCAAATTGAACGTCGGAGATAATAATATAGTGCTGCTAGCAGACGACAATTCCTCCCCGCTGCAATAGAGACTCGGACACGTGGTACGTCTCATCTACGGACCGTACAAAATACCAAGAGTCGCGGATGTCAACAGTACTAAGGGCCGTGTACGCCGGTCCTTGGCACGGCTCTGCCCGTTACCAACAAAAGATGAACTCAAGGGTTGAAAGGGTCAGTCTTTCAACAGCCGGGAAGATGTTCCAGCGCAGCTACAAGCGCCTACTCAAGAAATTGTACAAATCATTGCCGATATAATTTTGATAGGCGTTTGCTAATTAATACCAAAATTGTTTACCTCCTTCACTAGCGCCAGAACATCTTTTACCTTTGGTTAGAGAACGATGTATCAAATCGTGGCCAGAATATTTTGATAAAAGGTCTTTAACGAAAAGCATTTGTCACCAAGATGACTCAGCCATCTCTTCCACGGATGCTCTGGTTCAGTGAATTTGAATAAATTGAATAGACAGGAGGTTGTGATGGCTTTGAGACCCCGATTTGGCCACAACTCACTCAACAGCTTTGGATTTATGTTGCGCAAAATCGATTTTCCCAATTATGTTATCTGTGGCACTGTAGAAGATGTGCATCATATCCTGTCGGAGTGTGTGCGTGTTGGGGTCCAAAGCAGTTTTGTCAAAATAGAGTTCTAGCCTCACCTTTTACAGTAGCTAGAATATTTTATCGTATTATTAAGGATATGAGGTTGCGGGTAGACTAGTAAATATGTTTTAAAATATTTGTATTAAATCATCGGGGTGACTTATTCTGTTTAAAAAAAAACCGCAAATAAAATGCGATTGAAAAAAAATGACATTAATCAATGAATTTGTTGTGGTTAACCGCTATCTACTAATAGATGTAAATGGAGGAGTCAATAGTGTTTGATTGAGATTTTGATTAGGTTAACATAAGGAAAGAAAAATAAAAATGTATACTGGACCAGCAAATGACAGTATTCCGTGCAAAAGTAAAATTAACAATTTAAAAAAAACTACGTAGGGACTATAAAAACGAAAATATGTACGCCTGACGAAATATACATCGCAATTAGTAACACGACGTGAATAAAATCATTGTGGCAGGCGTTAAGATTACTTTGCGCGCGCCAAGCCTTGATGCAGGCCATGGTCCGGAGCGAGGAGGAATTGCAGGCGGTCGCCTTCTTCTACGAAGCAGTAATGCTAGCAAAAGAAGCGGCCGCACGCGCGAGGTAGTGGCCCTCGCGCCCCGGCCGGGATTCCGATCTCAATTTCCGGCCACCGTAGACGCGGGCTTGCGGACGTCGAACAATAGGTAGCTCGCCGTCCAACCACCCGGTAACCGTTCGGACTGAGCTCAATTCGTCGACGGTGCGTAATGTTCCACGCGCGTCTGAAGGAGTTGTCAGCAATCGTAGGGGCCCAGCAGGGTCGAAGCCTACTGGTCTCAGTATGGTTCGACACTTGGGTGTGATACGAAAGAGATCCTCGAGGCCCTGGAACAAATGCGAAGAAGGAACAGGAGTAGGTTTTTAGACAGTAAAATAATAATATAATCCAGAGCGGGTTGTAGAAAGTATATGAAAAGTATCACGGGTAGGGCGATCTTAACTCTGTCTATAACGTGCACAAGTTTCAAGTAGTATCAGAAGGTCACTACCTACTAAATTCTAACCGGATACATAACAATATAAACAAGTTGATAACAAAATTGTAAAAACAGAATTCTTATAGGTAGGTACGTATCATATAAGCCACTCCTAGATTGATTTTATTCCATTGAAGTTACATGTCCATATTTGGGTCACAGATATCTGTACTATATAACTGAATCAATCCGATGAATTCGGAGGCAATTGGCTGTGACAGACGGACAGACAGACGGGCTTTTGAGTGACTAAGAATTCCGTTTTTTCATTCGGAGGTTTACAACCTTTTTTTGCGGCAGGAAATTGATAAATAACCTCCCCCGCTCTAGGTGAAGTGAGAGGGAGTGGCAGACTTTACTGACTTTACCCGCCTGTGCTCCTTCAATTGTCCTTTGCACTCCGCGGCCGCGGGAACTCTTTTGATTTACTTCTCTCACGCAATCACCTTACTGCTGTCAACACTATTCGCGACATGGTGTTGATGGTCGAGTAGTTAAGGGGTATTGTCCCTTGAACATCCGGCCGGAGTTAAATACACACACTCGTACTGCCACCTGTGCCCGCATAGAGCCCTGCTGACCTTTAAAATAATTTATTTCTGCAAAATATTTATTGATCAACATAATTAAGGAGCAAGGGCCTTAAACTTTGAAAGTTAAACTTGCAATAACTTAAAGTGTAAACGAGAGAAACAGAGTTTGTTGATTGCACTCTGACACTACGCTATCAACACGCTACACTAACGCTAGCATCTTCATGACTTAACGGCAGAAAAGATTTGGATGAAACCTAGCACACGGCTAGAACATGTCGTAGTGGACACATGCCACTTTTAAAAATAGACCGAAACGAAACTTAGTATCTACGACTTATTCAGATAATTAAATTAATTCCCAAGTCTGCTACATACACGAGCCTGGGCGACACCAAGGACACGGGAAGTAAATGATTGATAACACACATTGCTAACAAACCGACCAAGTGAGAGTCGAACTCGCGGTTCCGTACAAATTTAATTATAATAATTGTTCACGGTTTATACATAACGTTTATGTTTATGATTTTTTTTTTTATATATTTGATTTGATTTAATGAAAGGTAAATTGCGGTTTACGATTAATGACGTATTAAAAAAATATTTACTAGATCTCGTTCAAACCAATTTTCGGTGGAGGTTTGCATGGTAATGTACATCATATTTATATTTTTTAGTTTAATCATTCTCTTATTTTGAAAGTTACAGGGGCAAACTATTTAGTTTAGAAAAAAAACGATGAAACCTCAATATAAGTTTTAAAGACCTATCCATAGATACCCTTTTTCTTTTTTTTTTTTTTTTTTTCGATGGGAAAAATCATGCATTGACATACCCCGCCCTTGGGCGGAGCGGGAGATAGTGTCAGACTCTTACTGACTAAAAAACCCATCCCGTTCCTTCTAGCCTTCGTACCGGGGCTCGAGCGCCCTTTCGGATAACCCTGGCCCCAGTAGGCTTCGACCCGGCTGGGCCCCTGCTGTTGCTGACAACTCCTTGAGGCGCGCGGGAACAGTGCGCGCCGTCGACGACTTGGGCTTGGTCCGGACGGTTACCGGACGGCCGGACAGCGAGCTACCCATTGCTCACTGTCCGCAAGCCCGCGCCTACGGTGGCTGGAAATCGGGATCGGAATCCCGGCGGCGGCGGCGAGAGCGCCGTTGTCTGATGCGGTCGGCCACCTCCTTAGCGAGCATTACTGCTTCGCAGAAGTCGGCGACCGCCTGCCACTCTTCCTCGCTCCGGACCATGGCCTCGACCAGGGCCCGGCGCGAGAGGTCTCCGCCGCCGATCACCCCCACGAGGGCACGGCGATACTCCGCCCAAGCAGGGCACACCGCGATTGTGTGCTCCACCGTGTCCTCCGGGCGTTCCGCACAGTGGCGACACCCGGGCATCCATAGATACCCTCACGATCAGGTTGGGAGAAAAAAAAATTTTGAGTTTCAGTTCTAAGTATGAGAAACCCCCAAAACTTGTGTTTTTTTTTCTATTTTTAAGTTATTGCATAGCTACTATCGCGGGCCTTGAGCGTGGAGACCGAATCCAGAAATTCCGTAACGAAAATAACCTAACACCCCCCACTAATTTGTTTTTTGAGCGTGGTGACCGATAAGAAAACAAATGAGTGAACAATTAATCAAAATTCAATTCAATGTGTGAAAGTGTAACTTCAATTAATATCAAAGAAAAAAAAGAGAAAAAAAATACTGCATAAATAAAATAAATAAATAATTATAATTGCATAAGTTGATAAATATGCTATGCAATAGCTTTACCGCGGCAGTCCCCAAGTGCCACACGTCTTTTTTTTTTGTGAAAGTCTTAATGCAATCAATCAATCAACAGTATAGTTCTTACAGTTTCGGAAAAAGGTGGCTGTGACATACGGACGGACAGGCAGACAGAAAGACACAGACATGACGAATCCATAAGGGGTCCATTTTTTGCTATTTGGCTACGGAACTCTAAAAAATACAGTAATATCTATTTTTGTACGAAACTAGTGATAAGCAGAGTAGTAGTATCCGAGTGGTCGCCGAGAGTGAACGTCTCATCTGCAGAAACGAGTTTGTGTGAAGAGAAGATGCACTGCACGCGTGTGTTGACGCTTCTAGCACTGCTCGTCGGGCTGGTGCATTCTTTCAAGTGGGGTAAGTACGAGTTTGTTATTCAATTTGGGTGTAACGGCTTAATTGTTGTGAATCGTAACCAATTGACTTCTACAATTTATTTATAAATGGTGTTTATTTTACAAAAAACACTTAAACGCGTTAATTCTTCGTTTATTTAAATTAAATGAGGCCGGTATTTTTTAGCTGACTAAGTACTCTGAGAAAAACCACCGAAACAAAGTCAGAGCTCAAAGTCTCTGTGGGGTATCGTGTGTACAGAGAGAAATGAAACGCTCGAGGTTCGAATGCCAACTGAACTGAGTTTGACCTCTGCACCCCAACAGTATTCTCCCTTTTTTTGTTTTGAACATTACAAGTGTTTAATTCTATTTATAAGTTTAGCTAATATTACTAGTACAATTAATGCATTATCCTACCTTAACAATGTTTATAATATCAACTCTCGCCAAGTATTGCATTACTAGTACATTAAGAGTATGTTTTTTTTTAATGGATCAATAGATTATACATTAAGTTTAATACCTTGTATCGTACATCTCTGGTTATTAGATGTATGGCGTACACATATATTGCTGAACACTTTTTGATGAATTTAGTACAGATATGATTTTAGACATAATGCCTTTTTATAGTAATGTTGTTTATTATTTTTACACACATCACTAAAGACTATACAGCATGTTGTTGTAGCGGCATTTGTTCAGCCATTGGTATATTCACGTTACTATGCCAAACTCTCATCTCTTTCCGTAATATTTTCTGAGCTGCTTGCTTACATTTCTTAAACATCCTGTATATGATATAGACGCCAATGACTTTTGCGAGACCAATTATCATCAGGGCGTATTTCTCAAATATTATAGGCAATCATGTAATTATTTTGGTATTTTTATCGAGGACTTAAGCACTCACAGTCAAAAAGTGACATTTGATGAAGTGGAACTTCATACTCACACAGATATCCCATGAAAATAGTTAAGCGACTTTGACAATACAAATAAATGAATGGTTCTGAATAGCTAGGTATGTTGAAAATGGTATGGTAGTGATGATGGAGCTGGAAGATAGGCACCGGAACTACGTAACTAATCAATGTATCCCAGCCGATTTTGGGCTTATTTATTTATTTATTTTCGGAAAACTTACAGCTAAGATACAGATAGTTGAAAAATATTGAAAGAAGGCCAATTACAAGTTTTCACAGATAACATTAGAGCAGAACAAGAGACAGTAGATAGATAACAAGAAAATAAAAAAAAAGGTAAAGACGCTCGGAGCAAGTACATAATTAATTATAGCAAGAAAAATTAAACGTATGAGCAGAATTAATTATTAAAATTATTAGAATCATCATGAGATGCATTTGGCTATAAAGTAGTATCGAACTGAGCAAGTTCTGAAACAGTATTTTTCTATAATGGACTTTTGAACAAAATTATATTTGATTCAAGTTCGCTGCTCTGCACACTGCACATGTTATAATGATGCTTTCGCAAAATAAAGAGAATACTTCGATCTCTAGGCTTTTCCGTTGGCTCAGCAAAAGATGCTACCGATCACATTATTATCTACGTACTATTAATACGTCTAGTTATCATATTTCATAGACTAGATATGTACATTACCAATGGTCACTTTTTATTTATGTTACATTTAATAGTTACATTTTATTATTTCTCTAAATAAATCTTACAGGAGTCTTGCTAATTCTACAACTACGCGTCGTTTTCTTATCTTTATTCGCTTGTGCAGATTCGCTTTCTTTCAATATATAAGCGGGTTTTAATCTGTCAATTGAAATTGATATTATTTTATCTTCTAATTGTAATTTATAATACACTTTTTCAGATCTTTCTAATATCTTATAAATGGCTCTTAAAACGAAATACTAATGTTAGGGACTTTTTTAATTTATCTACTTTTAAAAATACAGTGCGTGCGTGTACGTTTTGTTACCGTACGTCTTTTGCTGATTGATATTGATTGATAGGGATGATGAATGCTAAAAGTAAAACTATGCAATTCACTTGATACGAGTATTAAGTCCTTGACCTTAACTAATGATAAATGAGGTGTTGTTATGACGCGGTCCGAATGCGAACTTGATGTAAATATAAATATTGCAAAGTTGATGTAAAATGTGTGTTAATTAGTAACAATTCAATTATGATGAGAGAGCATTTACGCAATGTGCGGTTGCACCGTACATACTCCCGGGCGCGAGATGACTGATGCTGATGATTCTTTGATATGGTGTTGTTACTATGACCTGCTGATACAAGGTGATGGAATATTTTTTACTTATGTTCCTGAATTGTTAGTTGATATTTTTAAAACTACATTTTGTGGTAACAGGTGAAGTTGCTCTATTGGTTTCTATTATCACGCACTGTACACTTTGATTTGGTACCCCACTCACATTAAGGTTACTCAGGTTGAGGCCAAAGGTACACGGTGCGGCGTCTTCGCCAGCGTATGCATGCGAACGTAGAGAAGGCTAGCCCTGCTGCCCCAACAACGTAGCTGGCCACGTACTAGTGTATATCGTGAATTGACACCCCGTCAGCGATGGTCGCCTGTTCCGAGGCTGCTTTCATTTGTTTTATTTGCTCGGAGATGCTTTGTGGTGAAGATAAATAGTTTTCTTCTTTGTACTCGTGGTGTGGAACTGATAAATTGATAATGTTATTGACAGGAGCGATCTCTACGACAATCATATCGAGCTTAATTTGTCAATCATTCGTTTGTTGTTTGTGTGCCGAATTATGAAGTTGTTTCCGAGCACAATAACATTGACTCCGGCCACCTGTTCAGTTGTAATTTGATCTCCACATATGATTCTCAGAGTGCATTGTCCCCAACACGTAGTCATGAATGTTATAAACATTCAATTCTATCAATGTTGTTTTGCAAGTTGCGCTTATGATTGTACTGGTATCTCCTGGATTTTTGACGCAGAAGTTGTTGTCCGACTCTCGCTGATAGACAGGTTTTTGTAGTTGGCATAGGTTTGTATTTAACCGTAAGCATTTTTGAAGAAGTCCATTTGCAGATATGGGTAAATATGTATCCCTTTTGATGTTTATAGTTGGTTTATATTCAGTACTATACTAATCATACGACTATTTTCTTGGTGTTGAATAGGTATCATATGACATAATATGTTTGCTATTGGGATTTTTATTACTAATATGAAGTATTCATGTGTCATGCGTGCCCTTACTTGAGTAATTTGATAGATTTTGTAGAAATGCAATGATAGATCTTTGGGCATCTGATTTGAAATAATATTTAGCTCATCTTGAAGTTGAACTGGTGTTATGATATGAACGTTGAAATGTTGGACTCTGGTTCTTTAAACTGCTTAGAATGTTGTTTGCAAATAAAGTTGATAAAATGAAGTCTTCCGTGATTGCTGCTTTCTCAACCTCAATCTTCAATGTTCTGATAGCTTGATGTATGTATATTGTTGCGTTGCCTTCATCATCTCTTCTACCTAAATTTATCTATGCTGCGCCCGACAGGGTCCATAATTGTGGTACGCAATAAAGAATTGAATTGAATTGAATTAAATATTTTATGCTGTTTTTCCATTGCCTGTTCAACTAGTTTGAGGAAGTTGTTCTCAACTCCACAGATAGATGTTGGATTGCGCCAAAGATTGGCAAGATGTTTTTGATTTTCTCTGACGTAATGTCTTGTTGGTATTGTTCGGCGAAATTTTCATCACCAAAGAGACTTGTCGCAACGTATCCGATCTCGTTGATAAGGCCTCGGCGCTTACGTGGATGCGCTTCAAAATGCTGACTGAGTAACATACTACGGTCATAGTACTCCAGTTCCATGAATCCGTGACGTAGTTGTAACAATATGATAACGTCACAACGGCATTTGCTTTTTATTTGTTAACATAAGCTTTCAAGGTGTTTCATATAGATGTTAAATATTACACCCGTGCCAATATGATTACATGTTGTAATATTCGACTATTTTCCAATGATCTTGTTTTAGATTCATTTCTGATATTTTGTCAAAATAAATTGCTTGTTTTCCTCCTAATTGTGTTATGTTGTATGCACCCTGTGCGTAACATGTAATGTTAATATCAGGAATAGTAAATTACAATATTGTAGAAAAAGTGTACTTGGTTTAAGTTTACTTGTGGAGATGGTTTTGTATCCTGTTGGACTGAAGCTGATACTTATTTGTGGTCTTCTTGATCTTCGCAATCAAGCAAGGAAGCTTGAAGACAGGCCATTTCATAGGGCCATTTTTTGTTTGTAGAGTGACTACCCTGACGTACCCATCTCTGCCAGGGTGCACTTGCATCACCCTTCCCATTGCCCATTTGTTTGGTGGTATGTTGGCGTCTTACATCAACACCAAGTTACCGACTTTGATATTTTCTTGAGGACGTGTCCATTGTGACCTTGTATTTAATTGTGTTATATATTTACTTCGCTAGCGTGTCCAAATATCTGGATAAGTCCTTTGAATTAGATTTTTTTTTTAATTGATATAAACTAGTGCTTGAATACGATCCCACCTGATGATAGGTGCACTAGTTTATTAAAAGCCTATTCACTCTAGCCAAATTTTTAAAGACACCCACATTGTAATTGGACGGGAAGACCGCAGCAGGCAAATTGTTCCAGTCCTTCGATGTCTTATGCACAAGATTCCATCTTGTGCGTACATCTTTCTCTGTTTCGTACAGTATTAAATTTGGACCACTTAACAAGAAACGAGCGGGAGTAAGGAAGTTCAAATCTGCTGAATTTTCGGTAGGATATATTGGTCTTGAGTTCAGACATGCCTCCAACTGATGTAGTATTATACTGTACTCTTCAAACGTTAATTTCTGCTCCTCTACAACTCTCTTCAGATGATATTTTAGGCTATTAATGGCGGCCTCCCATAGTTCTCCTGCTGATGGCCATGGAGGTGCGTTAAAGTGCCATTCAATTCCCATTTTAGTTATTTCTGCCTGAAATTCTTAATTGAATGTGTTTCTTACTACATGATATTCGTACTGTAGGACCTTGTTATAAGGTTGGTACCTTGATCGCTGAATATTTTCTGTGGGACTCCTCTCCGAGATATAATTCTGCGAAGAGCAGCGAGAAATGATGATGATGATGTAAAATCCTACACCAACTCTAAGTGCACGGCTTTAGTTGCCATGCAAATAAATACGGCGACATAACCCTTGGTGGTTTTTATTCCACGACCCTTGTTGGCCTTGATATAGACATGTCCCGTATAGTCTACCCCTACATTTTGGAAAGGACGTGACGGATTCGTCTTTCTGGTGGTAAATCTCCCCATGATTTGATGCTGATTGCTGGGATTGTAGCGACGACACTTAACGCAACGTCAAACTCAGAATTTAACTGCTCTGATTCCGCCTACAATCCAATATGTTGTCGCATAAATGCAGAAGTTAGCTGAGGTCCACCATGAAATGCTAGCACGTCGGCCTAGTCAAGTTATTGTATGTTTCATCTGATGATCTATGTCTATGTTGGCATGTTTGAGCCTCCGGCCGCCTCGTAGAATGCCGTCTTGAAGAAACGGATTTATGTTCAATATTTTGCGCTTGCTTGATATGTATTTCCTGAGGATCTTGGTTCACCATACAGCCCGCCTAATAACACAGTCATGGAGTAAGTCAGTAATTTGATAAACAAACCACTGATGTACCTTATTCATTAGTTTTGCTAGTAAGATAGCTCCTGACAGCTCTAATCTCGGCAATGATACTGATTTATTCGCTGGTACATGTCTAGCCTTTTTAACAGAACTAGCAGTGTTGGTTTTGATTGCTCATACCCTTTGATCTGAAAATAATATATTACACGCGCAAATGTCTTCTGAGATGAATCGCAAAAACCGAATAATTTAATATTGACATGTTCTCTTGTGTTTACCCATCGTGGTACTTGTAGTTTGTTGATGATGCTTATAATACCCACCCATTTGCTTAGTATGTCTTCAGGCAAAGAATCGTCCCAATTTAGGTTACGTAACCATAAGTTTTGAATAATGATTTTAGGGGGCTGCATCTCGACATACAATTTTTACTGTTTTCATACAACTGCTCTTACGCGTTTATGACGTTATTACACATTTTTCATCAGAAATTTTGGAAACACAGTATCTTGTGGATATTATCAAGGCTTGCAAGAAAATCAATTTATAAATTTGTGTAAAACTAATCCAGTTAAGTCCTCTGAAAATCTGCAATTTTGCATGAACTTTGACACTTCATAATTTACTCAAAAATTTATAAAATAAAAAATACAACATACAAGCCTAGCCAATTTTATCGAGAATCTATGTAATGACAATGTTTTTCAAAAACTTTTGAGTATTTAAAAAAAAACACGTATTTCCTGGAACAAATTTTGTAAAATATTCAAGTAAATCACGGAATTACTGAATGCCAACAGAATTTTCAGGTATTATAACTCTTTTTTCGCGTCGCCTTTTCGTCAAACATCACGTTGGATTGCGTTAGATGAAGTAACAAGCTTTTAAACCATGCTCGATGTTTACGATAGGCGAGTGGAAAAGCAGCCTCTTAAGCTTTGTTGTCAGTGGTGATAGCCATCCCAAAGGGTCAAATAATTTTGAGATATCTGATAACAATGTTCTTTTATTAGTCATTTGTGTATTTGTTTGTTCTTTTTGCATTTCTAATTGTAGTGTCTTTTTTTGGGTTCCCAAATTATTAGTCTCAAGGTCTTTCATTTGTTTTGATTGCTTAAAATTGAAACTATCTTGAGTATTGTTTTCGGACGGTATGTGTTGTAATAACATAGGAACATTTGTTTTCCATTTCCTGAGGTTGAGATGAGACCTTCCGACTTCAAAAGATTGATTATCTCTTATGAGCTGCTGTACTGATTCTGATATATACGATCTATGTAGTGAAATGGTTTGAAATAACAATGTAACTGGAAAAACAAGAACTGAACAAAAGAAAAAGCCCAAGTCACACGATATAGGTACCAAACGAAACACTTTAGTAACGTGTGACTACGGCTTGGTCTTTTGTTCTGTTCTTGTTTTTCCAGTTACCTTGTTTATTTCAGCATACTGAAAATATTTTATACTTTTTCAGCGTCGTTTTTTTGACGTAGTGGGGTTTCAGTTTTTGACTTTTTTTTATTTAAACAATTTTGGTGTTAAATCACTGTGCTTCTATACTATTTACTTGTAAAAGCTAAATTGTCAAATAAGAATTAAATTATTTCTACTTGCGCACGATATGTTTTATCTGCTTTTCTATTATTATTGATAGGGTTGCGTTTGACCACCATCTCACCTGATGGTAAGCGATGATGTGGTCGACGTTGAAGCACGCTTGTTTAGAAGAAACCTATTCATTCTCGACTTAAAGACTCCTAAGTTGTAGCTATCAGTAAACACAGATTCCAGCTTGAAGGCGCCATATTGAATATTGGCGATATTTTTGGTATATACAAGTGAAGCTCTTTCAAATGATACAACACATTTTTATCTTATTTTTCAACACAAAAGTTTTTGTCCACTGGAGGGCGCCACATTGAATTTTGGCGAAATTTTTTGAGAAGTACCCGTGAAGCCTTTACAAATGATATGAAATACGGTGTATTTATCTTCATTTTTATTTTTAACTTTTTGTCCACTAGATGGCGCCATATCGAGTTTTGTGACACATCACGTGGCCTATGTTCAGTGGATAATTAAGACGGTTCTAACGATATCACATATATCGAGTTTCAATTATTATATTATTATATTAGATTATGAGCTATGAGGGATCCGATGAACATACTCACACCTCTTAGAGGAGTGGCTAGAGCGGCAAAACGCCGTCTTTACCTTCCGCATGACGCAGGTCCTCACCGGACATGCCAAGTTCGGCAGGTTCCTGCACCGGAATCAAGCGGAAGAAACGCCGGGGTGTCCATGTGTGAATCGCCCGGAAGACACGGTGGAGCATACGGTAGAGGTGTGCCCCGCTTGGGCAGAGCAGCTGTGTCCTCGTGGAGGCAATCGGCGGCAGCTACCTCTCGCGCTGGGCCCTGGGTCAGGCTATGGTCTGGAGCGAGGAGGAATGGCAGACGGTCGCCTCTTTCTGTAAAGCAGTAAAGGAGGAGGGCGCGCGTGTGAGATTTATTTATTTATATATTTACTTATTTATTCAAGGACAACCAAAAAAGAATACACCATTATACATGCTAAAGATTCAACATTGCCTTAATTCAAGGCTGCCACAGCATGCATTAAACATAGGAGAAGATAGGAACTAACTTATCTATTAACTAACATAGGAGGAGATAGCGAACCTCCTCACGCTCCACGCCGAGGTTACGACCACGAGTACCAGCCGCAGTAAAGGCGGATGTGCAGACGTCGAGCAATCGGTGCTAGCCGTCCGGCCGTCCGGTAATTGACCGGACCGAGCCCAGTCACCAACAGCGCGTAGTGATCCCCGCGCTTTTCAAAGAGATGTCAGCAAACCGTAGGGGCCCACCAGGGACGACGCCCGCTAGCTAGAACCGTGGGGAATTTCTGAAAAGGAAACACGTAGTCCTAGAAAGCAAAGGGCAACTGAAGGACACTGGTGTGGTTTTAGTCAGTAAAAGTCTGACACGCCCTCGAGCTCTGCTCAGAGCGGGAGAAGTCATTGGATGATTTCCACACTTAAAAACAAAGTCCTAATGCCATTAGGCACTATAATTAAGGCTTCCGTTCTTCCTCTTAAGGTACAGAACACTAACGAAGAATAAAATGTGGTTAGTTGGCTATGATTTTATAATTATGATGTCTAGATGGAGCATCTTCATATAAATCGTTTAGTATTGATTATAATTATTCGTTATTTGTACATTATTTCTGGCTGAGTATGTATTTTACTTTTTGCTTTATTTCTGTCTATTCACATAATAAAAGAGGTAATTGTAAACGCTATTTTGGTACCTATCTATTTATTTATTCATTCAATTCAAACAACTTTTTAAACAACATGTACACACAATACAATAAAATATAAAACAATTATTTAAATTACAATTAATAAGAGACATATTTCGTGCAGGACTTTTCTTACCTATTTAATAAAGATAATACTCAGTCATACATTCATCTCATACATCCTGACAGTATTGTCTTCCATTCTACCGCAGACATATCAAAATCTGTGTACTTGTCTAGGAGAGCATTAAGCGCAGACAGTGTCCGAGGTATGCGTGATGTGGAGTGCGCGACTGTGCCACACGTAGGAACTGCCAGGAGCCGGTATTTCTTGCCATGGCTATAGTGTCGTTACATTGCTATTTACATTCCGTACTTACTTTATCTTTGGTCAAACTTGTGTAAAGCAACAGACATGAAATGCAACGATAGTAACAAAGAACCAACAAAACGTTGCAGAATGGATAAATCATCTTCCACATGGATATAGTCGTCGTGCCGCCGAGGCGCCTCGGACGGCAGAATCGCACTACGACAATACAATTTTATTATACAACTCTGCTTGTTCTTGCCGGCAATGAAGGCGTGATGTTATGTTATATTAATAAACTGTTTTATTTACTTGAATGTTTTCTGTACAAGTAGTTCTATAATGGGTCGTAGCCTCGTAGAGCTACGAGTCGCTACGAGCCGCTACGAGCCGCTACGAGCTGCTACGGCGTAGCACACAAACGAATCGAACGTAGCAACACTTTGATTGTGAATTTTAAATGAACTTATTTATTGAAGCCTAAGCACCGTGAACATCTGGCCAGAATTGGTTTTAACCAACTTCAAAAAGAAAGAGGTTCTAATAAAACCTCCTTCTTTATGTTCGGCTGAATGTAATTTATTTTTGTAATGGATAGGCTCGCGTTTGACCACTATCTCACCTGACGGTAAGCGATGATGTGGCCGACGATGGAACACGCTTGCCCAGAATCAATCTATTCACTCTTGACTTAAAGATCCCAAGGTTGTAGCTATCAGGAAACACAGACTCTGACAGGGAATTTCACTCCTTAGCTGTACGTATAATGATTAAGAGAAGAAACTATTTTTATAAGGCTCACTGATATATCTCGGTCACTAAAATTGTGGACAGATTTGAATTTTTCTTTTTCTTATTGAAATGTTATGCTTTCGAGTTGGTCCCATAGAAATATTGTTGTGATCTGACGATGAACTTTGAAGATATGGAACAGAACTCTTCATGGGTTCACATAAGAACTGTCGTAACAAGTAAAAATGCTTTGTTCATACATGACATGTAGTCGATGACTGACTGAAGAAAAAAAGGGAAGGGGATATATCAAACTGATCCGATGATGAAGCCGGAAGGTAGGCACCGGCACTCTGTCAGTGTAATCTAACCGTGTTTGGGATTATTAGAATTGTTATGAGATGTACTCTGGCTATAGCCATGGTATCGTATAAGGTACCGAGCTAATCTGATGATGGAAGGTGAGCACAAGAACTCCGTAATAAAAATATTAAAAAAAAAATGCAACCCATTTCACTGATGAAAAAATACTAAAAAGTGCAATATGAAATTTATTTCGGAAATTAGTAAATAACGAAGAGACAAAACTATTAGAAACTATACTATAGATAGAAACAACGACTTCCGAAAGAAAAGTTAATTTGTACTTTTTAGAATTTTTAGGGTTCCGTACCTCAAAAGGAAAAAACGGAACCCTTATAGTGGCTTTTTTGTCCGTCGGTCTGTCTGTCTGTCAGTCTATCTGTCTTTTAAGACCTTTTGTCTCAAGCGCGCGTGGAGGTATCGAGTTCAAATTAAAACCATATACTCACATCTGCAGTCCTTCAAAAAATCAAATTTTTAAATATCAAAAAAAAAGAAGATACGGCCGCTTATGTCGCAAAAAACGTGTATTTTGACACTCGCAAAGGAATCTAAATTCATAGAGTTGACCGTTGACCTAGAATCCTGAAATTTGCCATGAAGCAAATTCTCATAGCACAAGTATAGTAAAATATCTGAAAACTGTTTTGTAAACACGAAATTTTTATAAACTCACCGGTCACCGAGAGGTCTCCGCCGCTGATCGCCCCCACGAGGGCACGGCGATGCTCCGCCCAAGCAGGGCACACCTCGACTGTGTGCTCCACCGTGTCCTCCGGGCATTCCACACAGTGGCGACACCCGGGCGTCACTTCCGCACGAATCCGGTGCAGGAAACTCCCGAACGAACCATGTCCGGTAAGGACCTGCGTCATGCGGAAGGTAAGGACGCCGTGAGGTCTTTCCAGCCACGCCTCAAAGAGGGGACTTACCGCCACGATTGTGGCGTGCCCAGCACTGGGTTGCGATAGTCGTTGTCGCCATTTCACCATGAGATCCCGCCGGAGCTCTGTGCGCCATGCCGCGACGCATCACCACGCGCATATCGTGCATACCGATCATGTGTTGATGTTTACTGTATTAGAGTAAGATCCCAGGGCCGCCAGACGTCAAGTATTTTCTGACGAACGAAATGTGGACGGTTGAGTACTGTTAGTATGGACTAAGAACGCATGCCTACCTGCTAGCTTGCTTAGACGACCAATTTTCAGGTATCAGGTAATCAAGGTACATAAAATCATTACTTACTTCATGTAAATTCTCCGAGCTCATTTTTGCGTATATTTTAGGCAATATCTTTAAAATCAAGTCGCCTTTCCTTTGATTCCTTGGCCCGTATTGCTTTACAGAAGCTTTAAAGCTCCCAAAATAATGACATAACTTCACGTAAAATTCTCATGTTTGATTTTTATATGTTCACAAGTGTGAAATTTCACTGAAAGTAGCAAATATCTCCACTTCATGTATTTCTAGGTGGTTATAAAAATACCAACAAAAGCCGTCCTATCTTTGTCGGGGTACCAAACTTTAGATTTATTAGAAATTTAAATTTCATAATCGCAATTCACGTGTTTTAGTCGAACAAAGAATCAGTTTTGTAATCTGCAGACTAATGCCCAATCATACGGTATGCTTGGCCATTAGTCTGCAGATTACCCTACTCATTAGGAAGTCTACATATCTAGTTAATATAAGAACTTAAATTTTTTTTTGAACTCGCCGACTCTACGTCTACTGACTCTTTTCTACATTATATTAAAATTTGTGCTACATCTCCTTTGGTGTCCGAGTTTGATGTTTATCCCAGGATAAAAAGTATCCTATGCGTTATTCTAGGACATGGTCTAGCCGTGTACCAAGTTTCATCGAAATCCGTTCAGTAGTTTTTGCGTGAAAAAGTAACAAACATCCATACATATAAACTTTCATATTTACGAGTATAATATTAGTAGGATATACGGTACATACACCAACATATTTTTATTACAATTTTCTGTTTGTTCCGGCTAATCTCTGAAATGGCTTTTGACGATTTTGACGGGATTTTTTTATCAGGTAGCTGATGTATTAAGGAGTAACTTTGGTTACTTTTATTTTAGAAAAAATGAATTCAAAATCCTGTAGTCCACACGAACGCAGTCGCGTGCATCTATACATACATATAAATAAAATTGGAGTGTCTGTTTGTAATACTGAAATAACCGCTTTTACTAAATGCCAATGAATCTAAATACGGTACATACACCAAAATAACATGTTTTTTAAATTTTTGTCTGTCTGTTTGTTCCGGCTAATCTCTGAAATGGGGTGTACTATGCCGAATGCCAAATAGTCGAACATCAATTAATCGAACACTTTATTACTCGAACGTTCTAATACGGAATGGTTAATAAATCGAACACTCAATACGTCGAGAATTCAAAATATCGAATGTTTGATCGAGAGGCCAATGCATCACACATTCACCCGGAGGACATGGTGGAGCATACGGTGGAGGTAAGTTATGTCCTCGTGAGGGTGATCGCCGGCAACAACCTCTTGCAATCCCTGGTACAGGCCGCGGCTGTGCGTGTGAGGGAACGGGCTTTCTCACACCCCCTGTTAACGGCGCGTAGTTTTCTACGTGTGCCGTCGAAAGACAGCGCGAGCCCCGGTATGAAGGCTTGAAGGAACGGGGTGGGTTTTTAGTCAGTAAGAGTCTGACACTATCTCCCGCTCCACCCAAGACCGGGGCTGTCATTGATGATTTTCCCATCAAAAGGGTTCAAACCTTAAAATCTTGATTTTTTTACCAGAATAGCTACAAAATCCCAAATAACACTCTTATCTCAGACTGAATTATTTGGAGCCATTTTATCGGATTTCAGTTTCCGTACAATTATCGTATTATTAGGGTTGGCCCACACCGAGAAGCGACGCCGTATGAAGCTGCGCGCTTTTAAGATAGCCATACGAAATAGAACTTTATTTACCACTCGAAAAGGTACACATTTCTATGAGAATTCTACAACAGAAAAAATCGCACCCTGCAGTGCCATACATTTTGCAAGTTTTAAATTTATTTACGTAGTGCGTATGTTAGTTTGTTCAGGCCAGATCTTGCAAGTTGAGTGAGAACCATTTCCTCTCATCCCTCGGAGTTTAATCTGCACAAGTTGGTTCACTTCCAATAACAATGCTTTTTTTATGGAAAGCATGACCTGACGCGGCCTACAGATAAAAAAAATATTCAGCGGTGACGGTAGCAGTGATTTTTGTACTTATATTTTTTGTTTGTTTTATTCACCTGCTGCTTCACATTGCACCTTACGCCGTTACCTATGATACGTTTTACCCCGCGCTATGCAGTGCGAAATAACTGGCCACTTCCACGACGCCATCACGTCGCATTGCGTCTCGGTGTGAGCTGCCCCTAACGTTAGTGTGATAATTCTAACGTATATAGGTATATAACTGGTGGTACCGAAAAGTTATTTTGAATCTTTTTTTATTATTGTACTTATTACTCTTAGAGGGTTTGATCAGTATTACCTTGGAGGTTTATATCTAAGAGGCTCATGACGGTACTGTATCAGTCTTTTGTTCACGCTTCGCTTGCATCAATGTACATTTCTAGAAAATAGATTTTTTTTCGGTATTCATGGTACCTTATGTTTATTTCTGTATCGCTAAGAAGGAATTTTTAAGTAACCTTCGAATTAATACTCTCCCGCGATTCCTGTACTTTCACAATGTATATACGAAATGTCAGCGTAACAAACTTTAAGACTTAAAGTGCGAATGAGAGTATGTTTGTTCATGTACATTGACGCAAGTGAGGCCTCTTGACTTCTTCCTGACAGAAAAGATTTGGATGAAACTTAGCATACGGCCAGACCATGTCGTGCAATAGAACCCACTTACTTAGTTTATTTATTTATTTATTTAACACTATGCACATGGGTACAGAGGCGGACTTAATGCCTTAGGCATTCTCTTCCAGTCAACCTTTGGGTGATGCGGAGAAAAAGTAGTGGTAGGTGCAATAAAAGAGTGAGAAAAAGGCAAATACAAGAATTTATATACTAATAGACCATACATTAGACTGATATACTAATAAACTATAGAATAAATATATACAACTAAATAATTTATACTCAAATAAATACACTACATAAATGCACTAAAATAGTCAAATAATTAAGTTAAGTTAGTTTAATACTGTATTAATAATAAATTATGTTTAAATTGGTTTAATCAAATTTGCAAAGTAAGGACACAGGAAGTAGGTACACGATAAAACAAATAGCGAAAAAAATTCAGTAAATTTTATTTTTGACGGAAACAAGTGATAAGAATATGAGTGTTCGGAATAAAATAAAGATAAAATGTTTTATCTTTATTTTACCGTCCGTCCTCGCACAGTTTCATTGTATGTTATTTAATATATAGGTAAGGGCCTGTCCGCACAGCGGTATTTCTCCGCGCGGAAAATATTCACGCGGATTGATTTCCACACTGCACCGCGTCCAATCTGCAAGAAATCACAGATTTTTTTATCGCCCGTGCAGAAACTTCCATAAGATTCAATGTGTTACAGAGTAACAAAAAAAAAACCGCGCGGTGAAATACCGCTGTGCGGACAGGTCTTAACTCCTTCTCTTTCTCAGAGAATTATACCAGTTATTGTTTAACGTAGGAATATGTTTAGAACATTATTCGATTTTTTAATGATGTCTACAACTCTCGGTTTGCCAGACTTTGAAATAATATTTTCATTATCTATTAATGGCCGGTTCGTATTTTTTTTCTCACAATGCATATTCAATTTTCGAAGCTGTGGTCTAGTCGTCACGTTAAATGTGATTTGAATCCGCAATAGCGCGTCTGCTACTGAATTTGACTGGCCTTTAATATACTCTATACTAAAATTATATTCTTTTTATTGTAACCTAAATTTTAGCAACTTACTTGATGGGTTTCGCATTGAAAATAGATAAACTAACGGTCCATGGTCGGTTTGTATCCTGAAACGTTTTCTATATAAATATGGTATGAAATGTTTTGTACTCCTCACTGTTGCCAGGAGTTCTTTTTCAATAGTGAAATAGTTTACCTCCGCTTTATTTAAACTTCGACTAGCATATGCTGCAGGTCTTCCATCTTTATTACACAATGCCGAACCTATAGCTTCCCCTGACGCGTCGTTTTGTAGTATAAATTCATTACTTTCTGATAAGTCAGGATATTATAATACAGGTGGGTTCATTAAGGCTAATTTTAATGTTTTAAAAGAATGCTCGCAGTCTCTTGTCCATACAAATAATTTATTTAAGGGTAATGCTAATTCAGCAATTTTTTTTATTAATTTTCGATAATAATTGGCAAAAGCTAAAAAACGTTTTGTTTCATCTGTATTTTGGTTGTGTGAAACCGTGTTAAGTAACATATCCATTGTTAGGGACCTTGGTGTGCTGTTCGATACTAAAGTCTCCCTTAACGAGCACGTGGAAAAAAGTTAATAATTCTTTTAAGATGTATGGTTTCGTTATGAGAGCATCCACCGAGTTCAAACGTCCCTCGACCTACCTTTATTTATATAAAACTTTAATACGCTCACAACTTGAGTATGCGGCGCCAGTTTGGAATCCTTTCTATCAGAAATACGTGGATGAGATAGAGAAAGTCCAGCGTAAATTTCTTCGTGCCATGAACTACAGATGCCATAAAAAAATTCTGTCATACGAAAAATTGCTAAAGAAGTATAACATGTTAACTTTAAAATCTAGACGTGAACTACTAGAAGCCACTATACTGTATAATATTGTCCACAATAACTTTGACTGTATTGAGCTTACAAGTAAACTGTGTTATACAGTGCCCCGCACAGTCAACTTGCGTAGTGTTCGAGCCGGAACGCTATTTGCTATAAACAGTTGTCGTACAAACTCGGGATTACGGTGCCCTACTCGTCGAATGGTTGACAATTATAATACCAATTTTATAAAGTTGATGTTTTTATGTGCTCTAAATCTAAATTTAAAAATAACGTACTCAAGATTTTATCCGCGTAGTCTCAAAATAACGATTAATTAATTATATTAATTTTATGAATTTGATTTAAATATAGATTTAGATATATATATTTTTTTGTATATAGTAACAATTTATGAGTTCCATTATTTATTTATTTTCTATTTTATAATTTAATTTAATTTTTATGTACAATTTTAATTTAATGAAATTTATCATTTTAATTTAATTTAATGCATGTTTCTGCTTGTTTTAACAATTTATATGTCATTTTCAACAAATTGCCATTGTAATTATTTGATATATAGCATATATTTATTTATCCAGCGGCATTTACTGCCGGCAATCTTATGCGTCAATATGAGGATAATGCAGTGGGCTGCAATATTGTAAACTCTTTTGTACTGTTTTTTTTTTTCTTTTAATATGTATATTGTAGCTGTTTATTGTCCCATAAATAAATAAATAAATAAATAAATTTTGGGGCGTTGGGTAGTGTTTTAAAACCCTAATCTCTCCTGGGTCTGATAAAATTCCAGCTCCAGAAACTATGTGTCCTAAATAAAGCAATTTTTTTGCAAGAAATTGCATTTAGCATCACTTAACTTTCGGTTGACCTTACGTAATCTACTGAAAACATCCATTAAATTCCGATTATGCGAGTCTAAATTTCGACGTATTACGACCAGATCCTCTTGGTAAACCAGGCGTTTTTCGTAATTAAGCCCGGACATTGCTATAGTCATCATTCTACTGAAGTTACTAGGACTAGACTTGAGCCCCATGAGCATTCTCGTCATTTGATATTGATTTTTCCTTGTTGTAAAAGCTGTGCAAGGCCGGCTTTGTTTATTTAGTCCAATTTTGAAAAATCCTTGAAATAAATCCAAATGCGCAAAATAAATTGCCCCAGCTAAAGAATCAAGTATTTCGGATATGTTTAGCAAAGGAAATTTGTCGTCTTGCACTTGATTATTTAACTTACTAGTCTATGACTACGCGCCATTTTTGTTTACCTGAATTATCGATTTTTTTTTGGCACTAATATATTGGGCTAGTATGCGGTTTTAAATCTATATTTTGGTCATATATTGGCGTTGTAGATAATTTGTCACCAGGTAGATGAAATATATCCGGGTATTTAGCGCAAATGCTTTTAATTGATTGTTGCTCCTCGGAATGTAATCCGTTTAAATTTAACAAGGAAAACATAGGTAGTTTTTACTATATCAGCATTAACCATTGGTTTCTGAAATTGACAAAAAAATTAATCCTTGAGAGTGCTACTACCGATCTCGAAGTTATTTATTACTACCTCGTTTTCTTTGGTATTCAAGATGCATATTGGTATTTTTCCATTTTTCGGTCTAGTCACGCTACTGGCTAGGAAAACCCCCTCCCATAACTCTTGACTTGAAATAACACATTCTTCTTGTATACTTGTCTTGTTATAATGTATTGATTCACATCGCGCTGGATCTATTATACTCGTATAACAATTGGTAGTATCATTTGGTCCGAAACAGTCAAAATTCAATGTAACCCCGTTCGATTTATTTGTTAGCAATTGTAACGTACTAGACTCAAAGTTCAATTTAGCTTTGTATTTCTTAAAAAAAATCCTAAATACCGCTGCCTTTATATGGTAAGTTTTTAAATACAAGAAAATATATATTTCTGTCCATCCAAAGGTTGTCTGGTAGAAATTGCCCTGTGCAATAAGACCGCCTATTGTACACTTATTTTTGTTAATTATTATTCTTTAATAAGTTAAGGTGTGCAATAAAGATATATAATAATAATAATAATAATAATAAAATATGTATGCATAAAATCGTGTTCGTTAGGTTAAGGCAAAGATACACATCAGCTTCTGAGAATACATCTCCACAAATACCTTTAACAATATATTATCTTTCTCTATATGGTATGGTACTTGTTTCAAATACTCGTACTTAATTCGAGACAATGATGCGCCGGTGTCAATTAGCCTGTTGGTGAGCGTGTGGACTGTATTACTAACTATGAAAAGAAAATGAGGATGGTGGTTTAATCTTGAGTAGTCCTCGGACGCCCGTTGCAGGTACACCGCATGTATTAGTCACGACGTCGCCAGTTCAGTGGCGTGCCTGATGCCTTATCATGGGGCAAGCCAAGGAATCTTGACCTAACTACTACTTACCTATCAAAAAAAAATCTCGTGCTACCACGTGTCATCAGTGCAGTAATGCTGATTTTTCTGAATTGCTCCACTACTATTAACAATTATAATGTTAATAGTAAGTAATAAATAATGATAACAAAAGCTTCACCACAACAACTTTATCATCATACCAATAATCGTAAAGTTTGAATAGGTACATGAATAGAAAAAAAAATCGTATTCTAATTCAAATTGTCTATCTTTAATTAAAAATGATTGTATTACTTACACCAACGTAAAAAGTTTGTGAACGTTATTCTACCAACAGCTGATTTTCAATTGCAATCAAAGATAATTCGGAAAGCCGCTCTTGTTGTCGAGTACCGGCCGGCCGGGATGGTCAGCCAATACTATTACAACGATTAATTTGAACATAATGAATATTTAATGTAAGGTTGAGTTGAGTGTGAAATAAAACAACCGAGTACTAGGTACTGATCTAATGTTACTGTTTTGACGCCAACGCCATCTAGTTATGAATGTGTAACTAATACATATTTTTTTTAAATCTTGGTTTTTCAAACACTTGTTCGTTATAATAATATGTAATATTATTGGCAAATACTCACAATTGAAACAGCGGTAGCTTTTCGTTGTTCGCTTTTTTAAAACACACTTATCACTTAACTGTCGAGAAAGAGAACCAACTTTCTATTGGCGGTTTACCAAAGTCAAAGTCAAAGCCATGTATAAAGAAGGAAATAACAGCGTTCAAGTACTTTTGAGAATTTTCATGGCACTAGCAAAGTTATTTGAGTCATACCTGATGTATTCCAAGCATTGTTATTAACTTTTCTGAGAAATATTCAAAATAGTAAAGTTACAAGATTATATTTATCTTTAAAACTCAAACCCTACCTGGCCATTGATATCAATTCCACACATAATAATATCCACACACAACCACAAGTATAGTTTCCGAATTCATAAACTGTTAAATGACGGAAAACAAAAAAAAAACAAAACAATAATTACGTACAACACGATAACCGATCAAAGCAAATTTGAACTGAGTACTTTTTAGTTCGTACAACTTTACGCGTCATAGAGGGCGCCTCGTATTATAATATGCGTAAAAATTTCTGTCATTCATAAATTTACCAAAGCCCTGCTTTTTAGGGTTCCGTAGCCAAATGGCAAAAAACGGAACCCTTATAGATTCGTCATGTCTGTCTGTCTGTCTGTCTGTCTGTCTGTCTGTCTGTCTGTCTGTCTGTCTGTCTGTCTGTCTGTCTGTCCGTCCGTATGTCACAGCCACTTTTTTCCGAAACTATAAGAGCTATACTGTTGAAACTTTGTAAGTAGATGTATTCTGTGAACCGCATTAAGATTTTCACACAAAAATAGAAAAAAAGCAATAAATTTTGGGGGTCCCCATACATAGAACTGAAACTCAAAAATTTTTTTTTCATCAAACCCATGCGTGTGGGGTATCTATGGCTAGGTCTTCAAAAATGATACTGAGGTTTCTAATATCATTTTTTTCTAAAATGAATAGTTTGCGCGAGAGACACTTCCAAAGTGGTAAAATGTGTGTCCCCCCCCCTCTAACTTCTAAGATAAGAGAATGATGAAACTAAAAAAAATATATGATGTACATTACTATAAAAACTACCAACGAAAATTGGTTTGAACGAAATCTAGTAAGTAGATTTTTTTTAATGCGTCATAAATCGAAAAAAATACACTATTATTAAAACATCGATCAAAGTTACAACACATTACAAGAACTTTTATATTATGTTACTTGCTGCTACGGAACCCTTCATGGGCGAGTCCGACTCGCACTTGGCCGGTTTTTTTAGAACAAAATGTTCGACGAGGATTTGCACACAATAACAAATTACACCCACACACACTCAAAATTTGACGTATTTATATCAAAAGTTGAGATAGAAGATAAAGCCTCCTAAAAGCCTTTGAGGCAGAAAAAGACAACAACACATTAGTGTTCATCTCTTTCTTTTGTTAAGTGTTAGAGTGAGATCGGAGAGATTTCGCTCAGAATGGCATCCTCGCTTCGCCCTGGTATCGTCTTATGAATGATTTTTGAATTTCACACAACACAGTGGCAACTTAGCGTAACCGCGTAAGCGCGCGAAGTTTAAAGTTTAGATTTTTGTGATAATTAATTGATTGGTCGTGTTCTATGAATTAGGTGAGGTTTTGGTAGGGCAAGCCAGGCTTTTTGGCTTATATGGTAGGCACGCCACTGCGCCAGTTTGATGAGAATCGACAGCATGATGAGGTTCAACGATGCGATGAATTGGGAATATTAGTGGAGGTTTTATTTTTATCGTTTTGCATTGACGTACTCGTATCACCATGTAGAAGAGCGTGATGACGCCTGGTACAGTTATTGACGCCGCAACGCTTTGCTCGGCAATCGTTCCATTTATGCGGGTTAAATTTCAAGCACCTATAACATGTTTTGGTTTCCCGCACCCAACGCCATCTGTTTTCAACAGTTAGATGTGAAAATGCCTTACAAATTTTTACTGTGTGTGTACCTTGTTTACAATACGTACACTCAGTGGTTTTATCCTTGGAATCAGTGGCGTGGACATTCAAAGAATTTGGGGTCTTACTACATGAAGAGACTAAAACTTCACTATGTGATGAACTTGGTGACACATCAACCAAATAGTTGTAATTGAGTTGTCGCTCCGCTTTTTGTTATAATAAAATACCTCCCAAATATTAGAACTCAATAAAACGAAATTTAAATCTTGGATTAAACGCACACTATGCAGGCAAGCATATTATAAGTTGGAGGATTATATTCAAGATAAAAATGCTTGGCTCAATGCTGGTCCAGCTCCACTACCACTAGGGCGTACTAATTAGTTGGAAACTAATATTATTATTTTTTAATTTGAAAGACACAATTGCATTGTATAATGTAGAAGCACTTTTTCCAAGTTTGTGAATGTGAAGCACCATGAAGCATTTTTATTAGGTTACATTTTTTTTTTTTTTTTGACATTACGAGCATGGCAGTTGAGAGTTTGTCATGCTCACTCAAATATCTCGTTGTTGGTGGCACGTGTTATTGGGTCGTTCAGTTCCCATCAAAATGGTTGAGCTGAGTGGGGCTGATGCACGCGTCATGCTCGTGAACGGGCGCCGTCAGATGGGACTGGTCATCTCTTAGCTGCCAGTGGCTTAATTCAGTTTATATCTTTTAATTATTTTACATTTTTATTTCACTATCGACATTGTGCTCACATGATAGAAGCAACAAGTAACATGTAACCAAGCATTATTATGTAACACATAATATGATTTAAAAGAGTGTCCATGGAGTTTCTTCTCCATAGAGACCTACTCTTTGGAACGTGCAATTTAGCTTCACTTTTCTTGGACTGACCGACATTTGACTATTCAAAAGTGCCTGTAAATGTTCTATTTGAAATAAATGCTTTGATTTTGATTTTGATTTTGCTTCAACGACCAAAAACCTAGAAAGTAGCTCTAGTTTAGTAACTGTGGGCTCGAAAGGTTTGTGTGTGGCAGCATAGTCAGTAAAGCGACCTCTGGTGTGTTCGCTAAGCTTTAAAAGCACCGTGCGAAGCAGTTCGATTGAGGACAGATACTCGGTTTGCTTAAGCCACTTTATAGTAGCAACACAGTTTCTTAGCTTGTTAGCCAAAGTGTTTAAATGTTCTGGGCTACTTATCTTTAAACTCCGAAGACCGGTAATCTCTTGGGCGATCAAAAGCTCTGGCCGCGCGTATTTCTGCTATAAAGCAGACATCACCTCTTCAGGTTCCTGTGCTTCCCACAAAACAGAAAAAATAGCTACCATTTTTTTTATTTTTTTTTTATGGTGGGAAAAATCATGCATTGACATCCCCCGCCCTTGGGCGGAGCGGGAGATAGTGTCAGACTCTTACTGACTAAAAGACCCACCCCGTTCCTTCTAGCCTTCATACCGGGGCTCGAGCGCCCTTTCGGATAACCCTGGCCCCAGTAGGCTTCGACCCGGCTGGGTCCCTGCTGTTGCTGACAACTCCTTGAGGCGCGCGGGAACAGTGCGCGCCGTCGACGACTTGGGCTTGGTCCGGACAGTTACCGGACGGCCGGACAGCGAGCTACCCATTGCTCACTGTCCGCAAGCCCGCGTCTACGTTGGCCGGAAATCGGGATCAGAATCCCGGCGACGGCGGCGGCGAATACGCCGTTGCCTGATGCGTTCGGCCTCCTCCTTTGCAAGCATTACTGCTTCGCAGAAGTCGGCGACCGCCTGCCACTCCTCCTCGCTCCGGACCATGGCAAGAAATAGCTACCTGGGTGGCACCGTGGACACTGGAAGTAAGGCGGGCTAAATTCTCTGCGGGGAAAAAAAGGTTTTAGATCGCTCGTAAGAACACTTAAAAGCTAGCCATTCATTAATGTTGCCTGAAAAAGGAACCAGTTGAAGCCCTTTCTGACGGTCGCGCAGTGAGGAAATGGCCTTCGCTAGTTGTAAAATAGAGTTAGGTGGAATATCAGCTGGCGTTGCAGTCGGAACATGCACATTCGGTGCGTGAACGTTGTATGTCGGTGCCTGTGGGCGTGGATCAAGTTGAGAGTTAGGTACGTTTTGATTCCCCACCTATGTCTTGACACGTTCTTTATTAGAACTGCGAGAAGAGGCACTACCCGACTTTTCCGAATGTCCCTCCAGGGAGGCAAGTTTTGCACGCAGCTCTAACTCGTCGGCTTCTTGTTGTAAAAGCGCAAGTTCACGCTCTCGTTCACGCTCTCGCTGTTCACGTTCACGCTCATGTTCTACCAACTCACGTTCACGCTCTACGCGCCGTCGCTGAAGTTCGGTCTTTAGCCAGTTTTTGTGCAAGTACAGAAGAAGTGCGCGAGTGCGTATTACTATGTCTAGACTGGCCTTTGTTGAGTGGCTTGGTTTCGACATCGGAACTCGTAGGGAATACTCTTGTTTCTTGCTGATGAGCAACGGTTCTGATACTTCCCTCAGGTTGCGAGTCCTCAGTCACGGTGGCCGCTCGATTTGTGCCGCTCCCGCACGGTGTTGGCTGATCACAGTCGCGCAGAGAGATCGGAGTACTTGCTTCGCGCCTGGTTTCAGCAGGGTCTTGTTCCGTAGGGTTCACAACTGACCTAGTTTGACTACGTGTAACCACCACCATCGTAATGATTGTATGCAAAGAGATATATTTAATGAATTTGATTGTATGCTATATGGAATAGGGATGGTAAAATTTAGGCGATGAATGGACCAAAAATGTTGGTGAGCGTGTGGACTGTATAACTAACTATGAAATGAAAATGACGATGGTGGTTAAAATAATATTTAATTACGCAAATAATTAAATATTGCAATTAAATATTACGTACAATTTTTGATCGACAAACACGAACGAAACATAAGACAATCAAAACTGTCATTGTAAAACAAAGAGTATATAAAAAACAAAGCATAGTATAAAATTAAATAAAGGTTTAATAACCAGGTCCCAGTCAGTCGCCAACACTAGTATTAGATAAAATAAATCTCAGTCCTTAAAACTAATCTATTTCTATGTTTCAGACATCGTCGTCGCCACAGACAAACAACTAGAGTTTTACAACAGTGATGGTACACGGACGCACACACTAGATATACCATCGGCTAGTAGGATCACTTCAGTAACATACGATCCTGTGCACTACAGGGTGCTGTTTAGCGACCGTCACGACTCGACCGAGTTTATATACAGCTTGGACGTATCAACCGGGACTACACGTTTAGTTACGACAACAACGGGCTACGTAGTGAGGCTCGTGTACGACCCCGTCACACAAGCTCTCTATTGGAAGGATGATTATAGAATACGCACGTTTTCATTAAGTCCTGCATCTTCTAACCAAGCTGATGGAAATGTTTTAGTTAGCTTGGATCACCGGTGCTGGGATCTCGCCGTGGACATCTGTGGAGGGTACGTTACTAGTGAGTAGTACCCGCACACGGGCCACAAAAAAACGCCGCCTCAAAAATAAGCTTGAAACGGCTTTGTTTTTGTGGCTCCTGTGCGGGGACACTAACGAGAAGATCGGAAAACTTGTTTTTTTTTTTGTATTGAGAACAGTTTTCATTTGTTTCATGAAATAATCAAATAACATATTCAATCTTATTTGCACTTATCTACACTTCATCATTCATCATCATCATTTTTTCAGCCGATACACGTCCACTGTTGGATATAGGCCTCCCCCAAGCGTCGCCACATCGAACGTTCCTGTGCGTCCCGCATCCATCGGTTTCCCGCTACCTTCACCAGGTCATCGGTCCACCTTGTAGGAGGCCTTCCAACGCTGCGTCTTCCGGTACGCGGTCGCCACTCCAAAACCTTTCGGCCCCAACGGCCATCTGTTCTGCGAGCAATGTGCCCTGCCCATTGCCACTTAACTTTAGCAATTCTTTGTGCTATGTCTGCAACCTTAGTTTTCCTGCGGATATCTTCATTTTTTATTCGATCACGCAAGGAAACCCCGAGCATAGTCCGTTCCTTTGCTCTTTGGGTGACTTTAAGCCTTCTGATGAGGCCCATTGTGAGCGACCACGTTTCGGAGCCATATGTCATCACTGGCAACACGCACTGGTTAAAGACTTTCGTCTTGAGACACTGTGGTATGTTGGACGAGAAGATACCGCGTAGCTTCCCGAACGCTGCCCAACCGAGTTGGATTCGACGGTTGACCTCTTTCTCGAAGTTAGACCTACCCAACTGGACTGTCTGTCCGAGGTAGATGTAATCGTCCACAACTTCGAGTGTAGAGTCTCCGACCTTGATAGGAGTGGGCGCTACATGGTTGTTAATCATGATTTTGGTTTTATCCATGTTCATTTTAAGGCCCACTCTTAGAGAAGCTCCACTTGTAATATTATAAATGTGAAAGTAAATGTCTGTCTATCTGTTACACTTTCACGCTTAAATTACTAAACCGATTTTGACGAAATTTGTTACGGAGATAGCTTCAAACTCAAGGATGGACATAGGCTACTTTTTATCCGTCTTCGACTTCGCGTCCTCTATAAACAACGTTCACGCGAACGAAGCCGCTGGCAGAAGCTAGTAATATCATAAAAGTAAAGTGTAAGTTAGTTTGAATGCACTAATCTCAGGAAGCACGGGTTCGAACAGAAAAATTCTTTATCAGTTGGATAGCCCATTTAATTTATTCAGACATTAAATGTTTTCTATGCAGGAGGTAATCTCTGAAAATACAAGTCCGATTGCTGCACCATTCGACAGTAAAGGCCAGTAAAAAAATTGTTACAGTATTGATAGATAGATAGATAGATAGATAAATCCTTTATTGGTTACAGCACAAAACATGCACCAAAATATATAAAGCACACAGATTATAAAAACTAAGCACATAGACAACAACAAAGAAAAGAATAAAAAATAAAATAATAACACATGTAGGTACTAAGAAAAAAAAAATGAGAAATTGCAAGATAGACCCATAGTGCGGTGTGCATGTCACGCTGCACCAATGGGAGTCAGAGATATTATGCTGGATCCTTGTGGTGACATTCGGACGCTCAGATGGTTTTGAGTGAAATGTAGATAAATATATAAAGTTAATAAGCATAAAATAATAAGCAAGGTTAATAAGCAAAGTGATGGAGTAAAAAATAATGTAATGTAAATGTACGAGTATGTGTGTGTAATGGAGCAAAAAAGGTGAGGTGCGGTGAGTCATAGACAGCATTTTCAATATGTGTACCTATCAAACGCAAGCTACCAAGCGAAATATGTGGGTACGCCCAGCAGACTGTCCCGGAAACAAGGAACACGCAGACCAGCTATATGAAGGACGTATTCGAAATGAACATACCACGTTCTTTCTGTGAGGTGATGAGGAATTGTCGTAGCCGTATTCTGAACGTGTTAACACATTTAACATTCCTAATCGGCGGAGGAATATTGTTCCAGCATTTCGATGCTGCGTACCTGAAACTGCCCCTGAAGGCAGCTGTCTTGTGCGATGGAGTGGACAGTTGTTGCGAGCATTGTCTGCTGGCACATTGCCTTTTGCTTGCGATCTAGCTCAATTTATTATAAAGATAAGTCGGCTGTTTGTACTTTATCACCCCAAACAGTAGGCAAGCCAAATGCAACTTACGACGCGACTTCATTCTAAGGATAGAGTGCTTATTTAAAAACGGCGTTACGTGAGTTCTTGCTGGGATGTTGAAACAAAATCGAGCACAGGCGTTTTGTACCCTCTGGATCAGTCGATCAGTTCGTGCCAGTAATCGAGGGCCAATAACGGTATCCGCATAGTTTAGATTCGAAAGCACAAGCGATTCAACAAGCTGGATTCGCAACTCTTCGGAGAGATATGGCCGTATTTTATAGAGGACCTTTAATCGGTAGAAACATGTGCGTACAGCGGCTGCCACATGTACTTCGTATCTCAACCCTTCGTCCATATTCAGACCCAAATTACGTGCCTCACTGACTCGACTGACCGACTCACCCAATAGGGTAACATTAAGTGTTGATGGCACTGCACTGATTTGACATTTGGTTCCAAAAAGCATGTATTTGGTTTTAGCAGGGTTCAATACCAGACCGTTTTTTTAAGCCCAATTTGCTATTCTGTCGAGATCATCGTTTAGATCCTTTAGTGCGCTGTCATAGTCACTCGGCTTAAAAGAGATATACACTTGCACATCGTCGGCATAAATATGGTACCTACATCGTTTTAAAGAATGTATAATGTCTGCACAATACAAAATAAAGATTATAGGGCCCAAAATAGAGCCTTGTGGAACTCCCCTGCTAACAGGGGTGAGTGACGAAACAAGTGATGAGCCATCGCCCAACCGGATGTCCACACGCTGCCGTCGGCTGGTATGATAACTATGGAACCAGTGTATCCCATCCTGATCTTTCGATCATTACACCCACCGTAATAGTTCAACTTTGACAGAAATAAATCAATATTGATACAGTCAAAAGCCCTTGAAAAGTCAAGCAAAACGAGAAGGGTACATAGGCCATTATCCTGTGCTGCCAAAATGTTGTCCGTTACATCTAGAAGGGCTGTAGCAGTACCGCGCCGTTTACGAAAACCTGACTGTAGCTCAGGCAGTATGTTTTTCACGTGCTGTGTGGCGCCACTTGCCACACAGCACGTGAAACCATGGCTTTGTTGCGAGAAAAATTTGGTGAACAGTTAATTTCGTGTTTCGGACCAGTCAGTTGGCAGCCTAGATCAGTATCTATCACAGTTGATATCACACCCTTAGACTTTTTTCTGTGGGGTTATATAAAGTCCAAAGTTTATATGGATAAGCCGCGTACGATTGATCAACTGGAAGCCAACATTACTCGCGTTATTCGCCAAATACCACTGGAAATGCTCGGTCGGGTCATCGAAAACTGGAACTCCAGAATGGACCACCTTAATCGCAGTTACGGACAACATTTGAAAGAAATAATCTTTAAAAAGTAAATGTAAGGAATGGTTCTTCGGTATTATAATAAAGATTACCCGATAAATTTGTTTTATTCATATTTTTTTTAGTTTTGGAAAAAGTAAATCCAAATGAATCACCCGATATTTACTGCGCCTAATATCAAATTCACATACAATAAGCGAGTGACCATTAATTAAGCCATAAGGCTCAACTGACATTCCTCTGTGGTTGACATTAGTACAGACAACGTCGATCAATGTTCCACTGTGGTCTGTGAAATGAGTGGGTGAGCTTACCAATTGTTTTAGGCCCAGGCTATTCAGAAACTCGCTTACTTTCTTAGTTTGGCCATCAGCATTTAGTAGGTTCACATTGAAATCGCCGAGCAGTATGATTGTAGTAGTCGCATTTTGCTAATGAACTAATGGAATCAGTTATGGCGTCGAGAAAAAGGTCTAAGTCAGAGCGTGGAGGGCGATACGCAGTACCTATTGCAATTTTATTACCATTTAGTGTTAGGGTAATCCACATTTGTTCAATCGACTCGTATCTTGGATCAGCTGGAGTGAACAAGGTACGAACGGTCAGGCCACGTTTAAGATAAAACCCTACACCACCCCCGTGACCCCCATGCACAGAAAGCGGTCGCGGCGCATGCCGCAAGCGGGACCCTGGCACAGTGGGAGCACGCAACTTTATTGCACAAAGTTTAACAGATAAACATGTCGACTGGTAACCCATCACTTCGCGGACTGACAGGCAGATAGGGGTGTGTGGAAGGTGACGCGCTTGGATTGTTAGGGAAGTGTTGACAATGGCGTCTCTCTCAGCGCGTCCGGTTAAATGTAAAAATAACTATGTCTGTCTGTTACGTACGTTAACTACTAAACTGATTTTGATGATATTTGAAATAGAGTAAGCTTGAAACCCAACAAAAGATATACGTCCGCAATAACCGACATATATCCAAACGAAGTCGCGGGAAAAAGCTTGTTAAGAAAAGATTATTAAATTTTTTAAGATTATAAAATTAAACTGGACTTGAAAATAATGTATCTATTTATGTTCCGCTATGTTTGCCCTTGACTCAGCTGAATTCCTCTTGAATTTTGTTAATATTGATGGATGTTTACAAATTACAGGTATATTTACTGGATCACAAACGACGAGATAGAGAGGGCTCGGTTAGATGGCTCCGAGAGAGAAGTTTTAATAGCTGGCCAAGTTTATGGCCGACGAAGCTTGGCCATCGATCAACAAACACAAAAAATGTACTGGACTGAGAAAACACATGAAAGTAATCAGTGGTCTATTAAAAGTGCAAACTTTAATGGAAAGAACAGAACAACACTATATACTGTAAGAAACACTCAGTATGCATTTTCATTGGCCGTGTCAAAAGACTTTATATACTGGCAGAACTATGATGAACAGGGAATTTGGCGATTACCGAAGTATTCAATACAAACTGTGGCAACAAAACTAACTTCAACGTCTAGCACATACTGTGCGTCATGTCATCGTATAGCAGCCAACTACACGATAAAGGAACAAATTCAGGGGATAAACAGCTGCGATGCTCTCCAGGGTCTGATTCCGAATGACTCGAAGAGTGAGTCTCCAGAACCAGTCTGTCAGAACTACTGCATTCAAGGAGAGTGTAGCGTCAGTGCTGAGGGACAACCTACATGCAGGTAAAACGTGTTCATCGCACAGATATTCGGGGTCAGCTCACGATGCTTGAAGAAAGCGAAGCCGCGGGGTTTATTCAGATTCTCTTATGTGATATGTATGTTGTTGTGTACTAACTCTAATAATTATAATTCGCGCAGCACCACTTCGCGTCTTGGTGTGAGCTGACCCTAATGTTTTTCACTGACGGCAAGTTAAGTGGCGCCTACAAATGTTACATGTCTAACGGTAACAGATCCTCAAGCATCCACGTCATCACCAGCTTCGAAATATAAAGTAAGATTTCTTGGAACAGTGACTCGCGCCTGTAACACACAATACTTTCGTGGGCTTGCGGACGACGAGCATTGCTTAGCTCGCTGTCTGACCGTCCAGTAGTCGACCGGACCGAGCCAAAGTCGCCGACGACGCGTATTGTTCCACGCGCGCCTCAAGGAGATGTCAGCAAACCGTAGGGGCCCAGCAGGGTCGAAGCCTACTGGGGCCATGGGTTCGCTTCTGAAAGGAAAACCCGGCCATGGAATAAAAGGCAACGAAGGAATGTACGAGTGAGTTTTAAGCAGTAATATCTGACTCGCCCTCACGCTCCGCCTTGGAGCGGGATATGTCATTGGATGATTTCTCACTCAAAAACAAATTGAACACATAATAATTTCAATGTTTAATGTATCTTGTGAACTGTGGGACAGATACTTAATTCATTAAACCCCAAGTGAACGCAACTTTTACTACAGGATCAGCTCTTTTCTACGAATACAGTTTATGTTTGTATTAATTGGCAAAATGTAAGAAAAAGCTGATTATTTTTAGGGATTTTAGGGTTAATAAAAATATAGGTCAATAAAAAATAGGTTCAGCTTCATGAGTACTTGCAACCCCTAAAATATACTAAAGTTCCTTATTGTTGATCGAATGAACTTTTTATTTGATTGTAAATCATGTTTAGTGACGCGCAGTGGCCGCGCACATCGTTTCATCGTGTGCGTGTTACAGCTAGTCACAATATCTGTTGGTCTGCTGATTAACGCTGTTTCTTATCTTCATTATTTCAGCTGTAATGCCGAATACACCGGGGAGAGGTGCGAACTAAAGGTGTGCCATGAATATTGTCTACACGGAGGTGTTTGTTCTTTGAATGTGGACAATAAGCGAGTCTGCCAGTGCACAGCAGGTTACGATGGCGACAGATGCGAAGTGTCCATCTGTAAAGACTATTGTCTACAAGGAAACTGTAGTGTCGATGCTGAGGGCCAACCTCAATGCAGGTAAATATATACCGTGTTATCCATGGAGTTCGTTGTATAGATAATACACTTTTATAACTAACTAGCGGACCTAACAGATGTCAGCCCGCCCGATTCTATTGTTACCCAAACTCTATAAACATCAAAATAAAGCTACTATAGATATGTATATATACCGGAGTTCTGGAACGCAAGAATAATAAGGAACATAGGAGTGGGTTTTAGTCAGTTAAAGTGTACCACGCCCTCCCACTCTGCCCTAGAGCGAGATAAGTCATTGGATGATTTCTCGCCTAAAAAATCTCTTGTTCAGCAGGTCTGCTGGAAGTTTCTTTTGAAATAAGCAGAACCTTCGAACAAATGTATATAATGATTTGATTTGTCTTTCTTTTGTTAGAAGTGTGTATGCATAGAAATAAAAAGAAATCAGTCGAATTGTATAAAGGAATTCAATAGCCATAGAGCAGTGGCGGCCGAGGGGTAATGGCCCGTACAGTTTACAAGTTGTAGGTCACGGGTTCGAACCTGGCGAGACGCATAATAATAATAATAATAAACCTCGTGAAAGCTGAGAAAGATAAACAAACTAAATATCTTGACTTGGCTCGCGAGGTTGTCGACATGTGGGAAGTGGATAGAGCAATCATTGTGCCGATAGTCGTGACGGCCAATGGCTTAATAGCCAAGAGCCTCGACCAACATCTGCGGAGGCTCTCGTTAGGCAGTTGGATCAAGGGCTTGATCCAGAAGGCAGTACTCCTAGACACGGCGCGTATTGTCCGGAGGTTCCTCTCTCAGGAGCCCTGACCGCCGGCAGCTTGGATCCTGTTCCCGATGCCGGTGGGCTACTATTTTTTATATTTTTAAATGTTTTTTTTTTATGTTATTTTTTGAAGAAATATTTATAAATATGATAAATATGTTTATAATAATAAATAAATGGAATAATAATAATAAAGCTTTATTTATTCCACACAAACATTAGAACAATGAATAAAATTAGATAACAATCAGTATTAAAAATAATTAAAATCAATTCAACAAAAATAAGTAAAAAATAGATAAATCACATTCATTTTGTTGTTTCTTACATATACTTAAAAGCATGACCTGATCAATCATTAAATAAATTTGAGTTGAATTGAATACGTTAAATTAATTAGTAAAATTAAAATAATAATAAATTAAACATTAAAATAAAATTATAATAATATAAATTAAACATTAAATGAACATTAAATTAATAAAATTGTAATGATTGTTTTATAAAAACTATCTAATATTAGTTTGGTGTGGACCCCCTTCGGGTAAAAGCCTCCTCCAAAGAATTCCATTTTTCTCTATTAGAAACGGTGACTAGCCAGTCGTGACCAGCATTCTCAACAATTTCATCCTGCCACCGAGCGCACGGCCGGCCTCTGCTTCTGGATCCTTTTGGACCTGTCCATTACAGCAAATATTGAAATAGCATTTTAAAGAGTAAACTACATTTGCCGAAATGTGAACTATGGTTGATTAATTCGTACTCTTTTGTATTTATATTGTAGTTCTAATTGTCCATCGGTCATCAACATACCTCGCAACGTGGCCGGCCCACCTCCATTTGAGGCTTTGCGAAAATGTGAGAGCGTCAGTGACTTTAGTTTTATTACGAATGTCAACGTTTCGTACTCTACCACTCAATCTGACATTTAAGCAACTTCTCTCCATAGCTCTTTGTGTTGACTGGATTCTGTTTCTCGCCTTGGTGTCAAATATCCAGGTCTGGCAGCCATACGTGAGGCATGGTAAAATTGCTGAATCTAGAACTGTCTTTTTCATTTTAATGGGAAGGTGTGACTTAAATATCTCTTTAAGAGCCCAATATTTTTTCCAGGTTAAAGCAATTCTTCGGTCTATCTCTTCTATATTTCTGTTTTTCTTAAACGAAATTTGCTTACCCAGGTAAACATATTCATCGACGTATTCGAGCGGCATGTCGTTGACTAAGATAGGCGTCGTCTTGCTGTTGGTCATGACTTTTGTTTTGCTGAGGTTAATTTCTAATCCCACATTTTCACTCGCTGCTTGCAGTTCATTGACCATAATACTTAGTTCCTTAGGATAACTTTGTTTAATTAAATTAAATTTATTTCATCACTACTGCTCTCAAAACGGTGAAGGAAAACATCGTGAAGAAACCGGCATGTCCTAGAACCAAAAATTCGAATACATGTGACATTTACCAACCCGTGGTAGATTACGGCCCATTCCCTCTCTTAGAGAGAAGGCCAGAGTCACAACAGTGGGAATATTTAAAAGGCTAATGATGATGATGATGACTTCAATATTCTACTCAGGTAAAATAAAATTATAAATGTAAAGAGAATGCCTGCCCGCTATCATCCCACTGGAGGGCAGAGGCCTCTTCTCACACAGAGAAGGGACCAGCATTCATCAGCACACTTGCTGATAGTGAGTTGTAGACCGAGTCCCCTCACCGACGTCAGTGTGGTCTAAGATATACTTATAGAGCACCTGAAACAGCGCAGTGGTCGCGCACCTCATGCATCTGTTACAGCTACTCACAAATAATTGTTAGCTTTCTTGATTATTGAGTAACTCATTTGTACCGTCGTTATTTCAGCTGTAAACCCGGATACGCTGGTGACAGATGCGAAGTAAACGCGTGCAGTAATCGGTGTCCAAACAATGGTGTGTGTGCTCTGAACGAGAAGGGGGAGCCGGCTTGTGAGTGCACAGCAGGTTACGACGGTGAAAGATGCGACGTGTCCATCTGTAAAGACTACTGTTTCCAAGGAAATTGTAGTGTCAGCGCCGAGGGCCAACCTAAATGCAGGTAAATCATAATATTACCCTGAACACCCATGGAAGTGGTCGTATTTGGGGCCAAGGCGAGCAAAAAAGCGGCACAGCCGTACCGTCCTTTTCTCGAAACAGTTCAGAGTTCTGGCCATTTTTAACGCCCTATAACTTTGTTGTGTATCAATTAAACTAGAAGCCCAAAAAAAAGTTACCAAGCAGGTTTTGTATACACACGGTATGATGCAAATTTCATTCAAAATGAACCATTAGTTTAAGAATTTTTATCAGTTAAAATTTATTCTAACAGTACGACAATTATTTGTTTTAAACTACATTTTTGTGTTAAGACACATTGAACTTTATTTTAATCCAATGGCTACTCTCAGATAGGATAAGAAAAGATCTGGTTTGTGCTAACTCTCGGACTAAACATGCTTTTGCGAATCGGTTTTATATATTTCTGAGATCTTATTTAAATAACCATAAAAACAGAGTCCTACAGATTTATAGTTTATATGTTTTGGCAAAACACAACGATGAAGACACGACAAAACTACTAGAAATTGTAAAATACAGTTCCTATATAAGTATTCAATATAAATCACTATCTTTAACTTTAAAAAAAAAAATGATATAAACCTGTGCTTGACTGCGATCCCACCTGATGGTAAGCAGTGATGCAATCGTTGATGGTGACTGACCGATCATCAAGACTAAGTTAGTAATTTAGTTTAGTTTTCTTGGTTATAGAGTAACTCTTTTATATCTTCGTTATTTCAGCTGTATGCTCGGTTACTCCGGGGAAAGGTGCGAAGAAAATGCGTGCCATAAGCACTGTTTAAACGGCGGTGTCTGCACCTTAAACGAAGAAGACGAGCCGGCCTGCCAGTGCGCAACAGGTTACGATGGTAGAAGATGCGAGCTTCCTGCCTATCAGGACAACAGGTAAAACTTGTTCTTCTCACTGTACACTAGTTATATCGAACAGATGCGACGAGATTTGTCAAAGAAAAAGTAAAAATAACATAATTCTAAAGCTTGCCGTATATAACGTTCGTTCACTCCTAGTGGGTGTTTTTTTTTTTTTTTTTTCGATGGGAAAAATCATCCTATAACAACCCCCGCTCTTGGGCGGAGCGGGAGATAGTGTCAGACTCTTACTGACTAAAAAACCCATCCCGTTCCTTCAAGCCTTCATACCGGGGCTCGAGCGCCCTTTCGGATAACCCTGGCCCCAGGAGGCTTCGACCCGGCTGGGCCCCTGCTGTTGCTGACAACTCCTTGAGGCGCGCGGGAACAGCGCGCGCCGTCGACGACTTGGGCTTGGTCCGGACTGTTACTGGACGGCCGGACAGCGAGCTACCCATTGCTCACTGTCCGCAAGCCCGCGCCTACGGTGGCTGGAAATCGGGATCGGAATCCCGGCGGCGGCGGCGAGAGCGCCGTTGCCTGATGCGGTCGGCCTCCTCCTTAGCGAGCATTACTGCTTCGCAGAAGTCGGCGACCGCCTGCCACTCCTCCTCGCTCCGGACCATGGCCTCGACCAAGGTCCGGCGCGAGAGGTCTCCGCCGCCGATCACCCCCACGAGGGCACGGCGATGCTCCGTCCAAGCAGGGCACACCGCTATTGTGTGCTCCACCGTGTCCTCCGGGCGTCCCGCACAGTGGCGACACCCGGGCGTCACTTCCGCTTTGATTCGGAACAGGAACCTCCCGAACTTGCCATTTCCGGTGAGGACCTGTGTCATGCGGAAGGTAAGGACGCCGTGAGGTCTTTCCAGCCACGCCTCAAAGAAGGGACTTATCGCCATAATTGTGGCGTGCCCATGACGGGGTTGCGATAGTCGCTGACGCCATTCCACCATGAGATCCCGCCGAAGCTCTGTCCGCCATGCCGCGACCTGTCGCGGCAGAGGACTTTCACCCCGGCGTTGCATCTCTACGCGTATGTCGTGCATGTGTGCAAGGACTGTTGCCTCCAGATCCCACGGTGGTAGGCCAGCCAGAAGGCTCGCCGCTTCGCGGGAAATCGTGCGGTATCCCCGCACCATCCTCCTAGTGGGTGTTACAACTTTATCTACACTACTAAAATAAAGAGGTACCTAGTTTGTTTTTTTTTTTTGTTTTTATGTTTTTTTGTTTGTAGGATGTAATCTCTTAAAGTACTGGCGCATCTTAAACAGATGTCAGCAAAGCCGTAGGGTCCAGCAGGCTCGACGCCGCTAGGGCCGCGGGAATTTTTAAAAGAGTTACAGTGGCTCCTGAACTGCAAAGGCAACTGACGGACACTGGTGGTTTTTAGGCGGTAAAAGTTTGACACACACACTCTTTCGTTCTACTTTAAAGCGGAAGAAGCCAGTTGATGATTTCCCACTTCAAACAAAACCATGTCACGAAGGACTTGAAACAGAACTTGCTAAAATAATATAAATGCGTAACAATTTCATATTGCGAGCGCCATTGCAATAGTTATGGCTTTTTTTATTATTATTGATAGGCTTGCGTTTGACCACCATCTCACCTTTTTTTTTTAAATAGTTTTACTATGATTAACTATGAACTATAGTTACCTTGTATTGGCGTGTCTATTTATTGTGTTTAACCTGTTTGAAATGTTCGTTGTTGCAGCTCTGTTGCCGGTAACTCTGGGAAAGGAACAGTCAGCGCATGCCATCAGTACTGTCTAAACCACGGCGCCTGTTCGCTGAACGAGGCGAGGGAGCCAGTCTGTCAGTGCACAGCAGACTACGAGGGTGAAAGATGCGAGCTGTCTGTCAATAAGGACACGTGTTGTCCTACAGTTACTAAAGTTACCGTTACTCTGAGCCAAGGAGTGCAGTCGACGTGTGCTTCAACCGTTGTATGAATATTATCATCATACAAGAATTATTAACATATTATAAGAATTCTCAACATTTTAAGTTTCGTATTTCAATTTAGTTGGTACAAGTAAAGGTTATAATAAGTTTAATTTACATGGCATGTAATTTTAATATTTTTAAATATTTTAACCATTTTTCATCTGCTGTACTTAGTCTAATTACACTGCGTTACAAATTAAAAAAAATTTTGAGTACCCGCTTTGAAATGTCATGTTTTCTTATTTATACCTATCGCTTATTAAACATACATACAAATTTTCTTTTCATCACGTCTCATTTTTCTTCTGTAAGAATGTGCCAATTTATATTAAAAATTAAAAGGCAAAAACATATTTTAAAGAAATCTAATAAAATCAACCAGAATTTTTTACATTCATCAAGTTTAATTTTATCATTTAGGTAAAAAAAACTCAAAAAAAGCCATTTTATAAAATTTTAATACAAAATATCATGAAAATTTAACTTTTTCTTTTGTGCTCTGAATGATCTTCTCGTTTTAAATGCCAACAGTAATCACCTAGCATGGTTGTGTCCCAACGACCTTGAAATCGTTCCTCAAGCTTCTTTACATCCTGGTGGAACCTCTCACCCTGCTCATCACTGACCGCACCAAGATTAGATGGAAAGAAAGAAAAATGAGAATGAAGAAAGTGAATTTTTAATGACATTCTGCAACCCAACTTTTCGTATGCCTTTAACATGTCGTTAACCAGCTGTTCCGCATTTTCGGCTCTGTGGTTCCCTAAAAACCCTTTTATAACTGCTTTAAGTGATAACCAGGCGTCAAGTTCCTTATTAGTAAGCTTTTTGTCGAAATTTGGGTCTTTCATCAATGTGCGTATTTGCGGTCCCACAAATATCCCTTCCTTGAGTTTTGCATCACTTAATTTTGAAAATACTGTCTTTAAATATAAAAATCCATCTCCCTCTTTATTCATAGCCTTCACAAAATTTTTCATCAAACCAAGTTTTATGTGGAGGGGAGGTAAAATGAAATTTTTAGGATCTATCAATGGTATATGTTTCACATTAGATTTTCCGCAAACAAACTCTGACCTTTCTGGCCATACTTTTGTAGTATAGTGCTTTTCTGTGGCTCTGCTGTCCCACATACAAAGAAAACAACAGTATTTAGTAAATCCACCCTGTAATCCGAGCAAAATAGCTATAACTTTGAGATCAGCGCATATTTTCCAGCCGTAATCTTTGTATTTTATTAAATTTAATATTGATTTCATATTTTCATGTTTCTTTTAAAACAGTTGAATATGCTATTGGTACTGATGCATACTTGTTGCCATTGTGAAGAAATACCGCTTTTAGACTTGTTTTTGAACCATCAATATCATCATTTCAAAATCATTTTTATCAAAATCATCATTTTTGGAGGGAGGTAAAGGAGGAGGCATTTCTTCACTGTGAGGTACTGGTTTCGACATTGAAGGAACGTCAGGATACTTGATGTTGTGCTTGATTTTCTTTGTAAAACCACGTATGTCAGTCATGCAAAAGTAGCAATCATTAAAATGATTACTAGGTTCCCGCCATAAAGCTGGTATGGCAAATGGCATTGATGTCTTGTTCCCATTGAACCAAGATATGAGAGTAGCATAGCACGAAACACAAAAAAAACTTTGGTATCCATGGTTTGTCTTGATTAATAGCACGTCCAAAATATAGTAAATATGCACTTCTCACTTTTTCGGAAACATTTTTCGTTTGTGATTTCACAATATACTGTCCGCAAACGTAACAAAACTTATTTGGTGCATTTGAGCAGTTGCGACGACCACTTAGTCCAGTATTCATTTTGTATTTTCAAGTAAAATATGCACAAAGATGTCGACGTTATCGAATGGAAACGATTACTAAACAAAACAAAATATTTAAAAAGTACAATACATCGAAAGCGGTAACAGGGTAGTTATAATTTTTTTTTACATCATATTTTAATAAAGGAGATAAAAACAAACAACTTTTCCAAAGTAAAGGTATTCCTACGATATAATTGACTGTACCTCGAAAACTAGACGTGATGGATACCACATATGTTTGGAACATTTCATCTGTGACTCATTACCTATTCATTCCAGCTATCAGTTAAGAGGGTACCAAAATCGTGTAACGCAGTGTTATGAAAATAATAATTTAGTAACTAATAGTTTGTTGTATTTTAGTTGTACATTATCTCAGTTCAATACGCAAGCTCCTCCTGTCGCCGACCTACTGATGGATGCAGTTCACGACTCTAAGCCTTCGTTTCTTCATAAATTGTGAATTAAAAAAAAGAAAAGAAAGAAAAAATGTTTATTTGGCACACAATGAATAAAACAAGTAAAAAAAAACTTAAAATTAAAAAAATAAAAACAGCAACAATGTCTGTCACGGTAGTGCCAAGTAGGTTCAGTTCAGCATACTGCCAGACAATCGTAGCAGTTGCCTGGTTTTCAACTGAACTTTGAGTGTAGGGTAATTCGTGTGTACATCTTTAGTTGAGAGTCCACAATAGATAAGTAGATCGTTAGCTCTCAGGGCACTTAGCCTTATCCCAAATACCTATTATTACGCGATTACGGCAAACGATTACGGGTCGCTCGTCCAAGGGGATGGTGAGGTGGACCGGGACGTTACACGTCGGATCAATGCAGGATGGATGAAATGGCGACAGGTCACGGGAACCACTTGTGACCCACGCATGCCCCTCAAGTTGAAGGGCAAAATCTACAAGTCCGTGATAAGGCCTGTCATACTGTATGAATCAGAATGTTGAGCTGTGAAAAAGACGGATGAAAAAAGATTTTACGTAGCGGAGATGAGAATGTTAAGATGGATGTGTGGTGTAACCAGAATGGATAAAGTGAGAAATGAGTATATTAGGGGAAGTTTGAAGTTTAGTTAGTTTGCCAGTGACTGAAAAGTTGAAAGGAAATCATTTGGTATGTTCATGTGAAAAGGAGAGACGAAACGCATGTTGCTAAAAAGTTATGAATTTACATGTCAGGCCAAAGAAAAGATGGATGGATTGTGTGAGAAGCGATATGAAAGAAAAGGGAGTTAGTGATAGCGTGACGAGTGACAGAACAGAGTGCAAGAAAAAAACGTGTTGCGCCGACCACAAATAAAACGGAACTAGGGCAGGAAGATGAAGTTGATGACGCGATTACGACAGAGGCAAAGGAAGGAATGATTTTGAGAGACTGTGTACAAATGTATGTATGTCAGTATGTTCATCTGTTCCCTCCTAGTTCCTAATCTACTTATTGGAACGACATATTACGTATCGTTAGGACCGTCATAATCGTCCGCTGAACATAGGCTACGTGACGTGTCACAAAACTCAATATGGCGCCCTCTAGCGGACGAAAAGTAATATGTTAAAAAATAAAAATGGAGATAAATCCGCCGTGTTTGGTATCATTTGAAAGGGCGTCACTTATACACTTCCAAAATATTGCTCAAACTTAAAGTCACACCCTCTAGCGGACAAAAAGATAGGTGTTAAAATGAATACACCAACATGTTAAGATAAACTATATACACCGCGTTTAATATCATTTGAAAGAGCTTCACTGGTACCTATCGAAAAATATCATCAAAATTCTATGTGGCGCCCTCTAGTGGTCAAAAAGTTTTGTGTTAAAATAATAATCTAAATACGTTGTGTTTAGTATCAAGATCAATATCACAGCGATTTAACACCAAAATTGTTTACATAAAAAAATGTGAAACCCGATTACAACAAAAAAAAAAAATGACGCTGACGCGACAGTACAATACGAAAAACCGTAGTCACACGTCATTAAAGTATTTCGGTTGGTACCTATAACGTGTGACTGCGGCTTTTCTTTTTGTTCTGTTCTTATTTTTCCAGTCACCTTGTTAATTCAGTATCCTGAAAATCTTGTTTTATACTTTTTCAGCATGGTTTTTTTTGGTCACAGTCGGGTTTTATTATTTTTATTTTTTTTTTGTCATTGCAAACTCACTTTCCTAGAAAAATATTTTCATGCTTCGAAAACATGTAATTCTAAACTTATTTAATACTAGCTTTTGCCCGCGACTTCGTTCGCATGGAATAGTGACTTCCGCAAATTTCAGTACTGAATTGATGCCGACTCTTGACCAATAGATGGCGCTGTATGTCCGGAATAAATTTTATTTTTTATTTTATTTTTTTTGCAATAAAAACTATCCTATGTCCTTTCTCAAGTTCCAAACTATGTCTGTACCAAATTTCACACAAATCGGTTCAGTAGTTTAGGCGTGAAGCAAAGACAGACAGACAGACAGACAGAGTTACTTTCGCATTTATAATATTAGTTTGGATTTAATGAACGCACCATCACATACCTTATTTGTGTATTTTTACGCTTTTAATCTTTCCTTACACCACTTTCCAGTTATTCTAGTTTTATAAATGCCGTGGAACTCTGTAACTGGTTTTAGTGATGATTGTCATCATTTCACTATCACTGTGCAGCCTGTGTAGACCTCACTTTTACATGCTAGTAACTTTCACGCAACTGCATTGGGCTGCTCATTGATAGTGGGGTGGATCTTCTTAACTCATGCAACTTAAAAATAAACTGTTAAGTTTCGTAAATAAATAAATTCATCAGCCTATTACGTCTTCTACGAGGCTTAAATCTATCTGTCAATCCGAGCTGCGACCTGTAAGCCAGGTATGCTCAAGTGGCTCACAGTTCTCGTCCTGAGGGAAAAATGCGCGCGAGCATATCATCACGTCATGAGCACAGTGAATGCTCGTCACACGGTCAAGTGCTCGTGCGTCTACCTCCCTCTTTAGTTATTCTGTTTTCTTCGGGCATCTGTCTATAACTCTCTACTAATGCTCTTTGCTTTTGTGTTAGATTAAGTAAGGCTTTTAAATAAATAAATTATCATCGTTGTATTATAATACATGCATTTTTATTAATTTACACTATCATTAGAGACCATTTACAAACAGAGTATTTTCTTTTCAATTGAACAGTTAACCAAAAAGAGCGTGGGGTTTGTTTCCCAGGTTGGGTAAAATTTACTTTTGGGTTATTCCATAAGAAAGCTAGGTGGTTATTGCTGTGGCACCGCCGTGCCTCGGAAAGCACGTACAGCCGTTGTTCCTGTGCCTGACCTCTTCTTGGTCGTGTCAGTTTACTGTCCCATCGTTCTATGAAAGTAAAGAAACAGAGTGCTCCTGTGTTTGCGCACACACTTGTGCACTACACAAGTGTCTTTATAATTGATTACAATCTGAAATCATTCCAAAGTCTAATGAACAATTTAACAGCAACTTATTTTTTATACCTCATAGATTATGTTAAAACTAAGCGTCCTTTCGCACTTCTACACAAGTCCGTAGCACTCTCTAAGAGTCTAGTGTTGATGAAAACACTTTATTCATATTGTGTGTCGTACACAGCATTCATCACTATTACACAGTAACCTAAAAGTTTAATTCTCTTTAGTGTATGCTCAGGGTGCGAGTTGTCTTGCAGCTGCATTGCCTCAACAGTCGTGAGCTTAAACATAAATGATGATGGCGACGAGGCCTATTTTAAGACCATGACGGAGGTCGTCATTTCTTTTGTACCAGTGTATAAGAGTATAAATAAAAATATATTATTAGTATTTACGTAATGATGGTGGTGATGGTGATTATTATTATTATTAATCGGAAGTAGTCTGGTCACAATTGCAGACCACGTCAGGAAAACTGCCATCCAATTTATTTCGAAAAGATTTGACAGAAAGAATAAAGAATCATTTTTAGTGTGTGCGATACCGGAATATAGTTTGTTCAGAATCAGTAACTAAATGGATTATTCAATTCCAATAGTTTTAAAATATTTAAAGAGGTCACAAGTTGGACACCAGCGATACTAAGTATAACACAGGTCACGGCAGGTCATAGCGGGTACTAGCCGGCAAATAGCTGGGTGCAAGTGCAAAACGACCCCTAAGTCGCCTAGATGGCTCCGTGACTACGTATTTTTGCTTACATAACAAGCCTATTATAACTTTGTGATTTTTCATGACACAGTTATGAAATTTTGTACATAGATTCTTTACATAAAAATCTAGACACTTGTTTTGCATATAATAAATGTTGTATAGATTAAAAGTAGGTAGTATCTTTGAGACTCAACATTGAATATGATTCATGAATCACTTGATTTAGAAATAATAATGCCATCAAAACATAACTTGTAGAAAAACCAAGGCACGCAACTCAGTTCTAACGTAAAAAGTTGTGAGATCAATGTAATACCAAGTCGGCTATTTATTCAGTCCGTACTGATGTCTTAGATTGACTTGGTAATTGCATGTATATCACAAGTAATACGTATTATACACCCCTACTTTTTAATTAGTACAAAAAATATGGGGCTCTATCTGTACCTGTCACTGATCATATTTTTGTAGTCAAAAGTAGAAAACACTGAAATCCTAAAATTGACCACGAAAAGATAAATTGCTAGTAGAAAATACTGCGGGCAGTGTTTTTCCTTATAATTGTCACTTATTCATTCATTTATCAATAGCCTGCACAATATTTCCATAAATTGAGTGACATTTTGGAACATAAACCAACGCTAATAACTTTGCTGTTTATGAATATTATTTATCGAGATTTTACTTATAAAATAACAAGGGGTTTTCTAATAAGCCCTTTAAGTATTTGTACTAATTAAAAAATAGTGGTGTATAAATTGGATTGTTTAGTCCGATTGCCAAGTCAATCTAGGTCGTTGGTCGTGCGATGGAAGACCAGGGGCCTAAGTAAGTGTCTATTTCTATAAATTCGTCATTCCAACACGATCCCATTGTCATTGTGCTAAAAGTTTTTTTTATTATTATTGATAGGCTCGCGTTTGACCACTATCTCACCTGATGGTAAGTGATGATGTGGCCGACGATGGAGCACGCTTGCCTAAAAGTAACCTATTCACTCTTGACTTAAAGACCCCTAGGTTGTAATCTGCTAATTCATAATGATCGATCATTGATCGGTCAATGGTCTTGTAATAGAATTGTGGTAGAATGACAATATCGAACTTATTAAAAGCACTAATTGCGCAATGACGTCGTAATGGTAGGTCACTGATCAAAGGAACTGTCATTTTTTTTGCAGATTACCGCATACGTCAGATATACATTTGTCATTATGTACGAGATTACCATTCTATGCCATTTCATTCAAAGTGGTTGACCATCGGAAAGTCATAATGACGCCATTATAATAGTACCTAGATTACCAAAACTTGTCAAAATCAACAATTATGAAATCAATGATAGACCATTCCGACACTATTGTAATAGCAGACTTGAGGCCCAGGACGCATAGACCAGGCGATGGAAGTAGTTCAGTGTGTAAAATATGAAGACCGTATTCTGTGAATAGTTTTAGACTCAGAAAATCATGTAGATTATCTATTCTGTATGTCGCCAGGTTTATTGGTCTACTTTTTTTACACCCGACTATACACGTGCGCTGCGCAGGCGCGCCGCTACCACCGCCGACCAATCACACACCGCCGCCGCCGCCGACCAATCACACGCCGCCACCGCTGCCGACCAATCACATGCCGCCGCCACCGCCATCTTTATTCGGCACGGGTCACGTAACTAGACGTGTTAGAATCTAGTCGAATTTGTGATTCCAGTCGATGTGAAAGTCGTATGATTGAGGCTTACCTGAGGGACAGATTCATCACTTACCTCGGTCACCAGGGAGAGTGGACATGGCAAGAGATTTCGTGCGGTGTTCCGTAGGAATCGGTGCTACGACTGTCCTTGTGGAACATCGGGTACGACAGCGTGGTCTCTTGTGCAGACGACATGCTACCCTGGCGCAGGGAGAGTCGTATCAGGCGGCGGTCGAACTAGACATATACATGGGGTTGCAACAGACGTGTCCGAGGCCGTGTGTTTTCATAACCCTCGAAACGCGCCATCATCAGGTTCTCAAATAAAGGTTGGAGGGGTTCACATCGGTGTTGAGTCGACAATGATGTAAATACCTGAGACTCGTCCTCGACAGCCGGTGAAATTTCGAGAAGCACTTCCAACGTCTCGCTCCCAAACTGGATCGTAGGAGATGGGGCTGCCCTCAAGCGACTCCTGTCCAACCTAGATGGTCCAAACGCCTCCATCCGTCCTCTTCGTGGGTATCGTTCGGTCCATGGCCCTTTACAGAACACCGGTATGAGCGCCGTCGCTGTGAACGACTGTGTGTGACTGGCGGCCAAGCTGAACGCATGCCAGAGAGTCATGGCCATGTGGAGGTATGGCAGGCGGTCGCCTCCTTCTGCGAAGTAACTATGCTAGCGAAGGAGGCGGCCGGACACGCGAGTGTACGGCCCTCACGCCCCATTCGCCGGCCTTCAGACCCCTGATTTCCAGCCACCGTAGGCGCAGGCTTGCGGACGGCGAGCAATCGGTAGTATGCCGTCCAGTCGTCTGGTAATCGTCGACTACGCGTGGTGTTCCTCGCGCGCCTCAAAAAGATGTCAGACAAAACAAGCGGGTTTCAGTCAATGTAAGTCTGACACACTCCCGCTCCGTCCAAGGGCGGGTGATGTCACTAGATGATTTCCCACATAAAAAAAAAACATGTCATATTAATTGCGTGCATTATTTTTCTTTTTTTTTCCACAAATATTACACAACGCTCCTTAGCCCCAAGTTAAGCAGAGCTTGTGTTATAAGTACTAGACAACTGATAAACAGACTGATATATTTCTAAATACATATCTACTTAATATAGATAATGTAAATCACAGCCAGACACAGAACAAATGATCATGCTCATCACACAAACATTTGTCCTGCGTGGGATTCGAACCCACGACCTCTCGCATAGTAGTCAGGGTCACTAACCACTAGACCAACAGGCCAGTCAAAAGTCATTGAATGGCATTTCATTCTTATGCCTAAATGCCCCATCACTTAAAGAAGAGCACTACATGCACTATTTAGACGCCCTAACTGCTAATTAAACAACAGAAAAAAAAGAATAACAAACAAAACAGAATGAAAACGACAGAAAATAGAAACATTTCAAAAAAAATTTTCGGCCTTAAACTAATTACACTATTTAAATACACCAAGTAGGTACACAGAAAGCTAAATTTTTAAATTAATAATTTAAGTTTACTATAAAAAAACAGACAAATTTCGAGCAGGACTTTAGGCGTACGTACGTTCCTATTTAATAAACATAATAGGTACACAGTCACGCATTCATCTCACAAAATTTCACACATTCTGATAGTATCGTCTTCTATTGTTCCGCAAACATATCAAAATCTGTGTGTTTGTCTAGGAGAGCATTAAAAGCGCAGACAGTGTCCGAGGTATGCGTGATGTGGAGTGCGCGACAGTGCCACACCAGGAGCCGGTGTTTCCTGCCACGGCTGCAGTGTCGTTACATTACTATTACATTCCTTGTTTACTTTATCTTCGATAAAATTTCTGTAAAGCAACAAACATACAACGCAAAAGCAAGAAAGAGTAAAGAAAACATTGCAGAATGGATAAATCATCTAGTTACCAGAACTAAAAACCATTTATATCAATAGAACTATTCTTTAGTAATAGTTATCGATCTGAGAAAAGCGTTCGATACCGTGACTCGTGAGTCATTGAAACCGGCTTCAGAAGCTAGATAACATAGGTGTTTCAAGTACAATACGTAAAATGTTCAAGTCTTATTTGAAGAACAGGCGTCAAGTTGTTAAAATCAGAAATCCACACACTAGCTCGGTCCAAAGTATTTCATAACGCTGTCCTCAAGGTTCAATTATCAATACGTTACTTTTCCTAATTTGTATAAATAATATTAATAAAATACAGTTATTATGAATATCTATATGCAGACGATACCAATTGATTTATTAAACAAGTGATTAAAGTTCAACCGTCTCACAATAAATACGTACCTACGTCAAAACCTCATTCGTGATTTTTACCATTAAAAACAAACGTATGAGTACCGGACTTGTCGCGTTTTAAAATAAATAGGGAATAATAATAAAACGATCAACAAACGAAAAGTAAATAGTAAATGAGAAACTATCTTGGAAATTAGACATCGACCATCTCAGAAGTAAATTTAACATGTCATTGGGAGAATAACAGAAAGTAGCACATTGTATTCCAAATTTTAATAAAGAGCGCACTTTGATTTATTTTGCATCAAATTAATATTCTATCACATTGAGATATTGGGTTCCGCAGCAGTAACTAATTTAAATTCATTTCAGAGTTCAAAATAAAATAATGAAAACTTACAGCATAGTCGCGGCCTTATAATTCACATTATTGGGATTCAGGCCTCCTCTCTAGGAGAGGGAACGGGCCACGTGGGTCCAGTGCGGCTTGGTGGATGTCACATGTCTTCGATTTTTTAGTTCTAGGTCATGCCGGTTTCCTCACGATGTTTTCTTTCACCGTTTTCTGAGCAGTGGTGATGAAATAAATTACACAAAGTAATGAGCTTGGCTGGGTTTGAACCAGCGACCTACAACTCGCAAGTTCGGGCCGTTATCACTCGGTCACCACAGTTCAATTAAAACTCACTTCCATTATAATTTTATTCCAACAAAAAGCATATCCGAAAAAACTAAACTATTCAATATTAAACAACTTTACATATACTTGCATTCTTATTAATAATACAATGTTACCCTAGGGGTGAAAGCAACTTATTTCGTCTCGAGAAGGAGTTGGCGAGAAGTCGCCAATTCGAGGGACTAAATCAGTTACCTACTTTCACCCCGAGGTTACACTGTGTTTTTATTACAAATACAAGGTTAGTAAAAAAGAAAAAATATTTTAATAACGGGTGACTACGGCTCAAATTCGTCGAGTGCTGTGGAAGACGCTACCTCGATAGCTCCTGATCTCTGCAATAACATTGAATGCCATTGATATTGGAATGTTTTTCCTGATCGCCAGGATCATCCAAGAAAAATACGTTTTTACCAGAACCCAAAGCTTTGGAGGCTGCTATTAAATATATCCCCTTGCTTGGTGATAACCATAGAGACATGGACATTTCAACCCCACGTGTAGCTACACGCTTTACGCTGTGCACCCTGAAACCCTGCGTTTTAAAGCGTTCAACGTGGCAAAGATGTATCAAAAGGTAGAAGATGGTTCATGATGGAATATAAATCATCTTAAAATAAACCTTTAAACGTCTGTGCAGTGTTGGCCTGGAATCAGGCGACCTTTAGAAGCTTCGGGTAGGTGGTCGATCCATATAAAATACTTTGAAGGTACGTTCAACTGCATGCAGTTGATTGGAAACAGACTCAACGTAATTGTGTAGTTGATGGAGGGCAGTTGTTTTTCTTTTTTTAATGTTACAATTATGATTAGAAGGCAAGTAAACACGTAGTTATTGTTCATAGAATCATTTACCTAACACCTATTTCAGATACTTAAATTAGTTGTTTTTTTGTTAGGTTTTCCTATTTGGCAACATAGCGTTCTTATCATAAGAGCAGGAGGATAATGTAGCTAAAAACATGTTATTTTTGTGCATCGGTTTTCGTATTGTTATCAGTATAGTGTTGCGTGATCCTCATTAAAACTTTAGTTTTGAAAAACAAGTTTTAATTAATTTAAGTAGGTATCTACCTTCTAACTCTGATGTCTGTGATTAACAAGGACCTAAAGAATGCCCAAGTGAACGATTCGATGACCTAGGTCCAAAATGTCTGACGAAAAATGGCGAGGAGTTCCAACCCCAAAAATGGGATAAGTCTACGCAAAGAGAGAAAGTTAAACCCAGGTAAAATTAATCTCATTGTCTAATAAATTAATTTTGTAAATAGGTTTTTAAAAACTGTACTTCTTCGTCAATTTAAACTAGATAAGGCCGGTGTTTCCTAGCTTACTACCCTGAGAGGAAACCCCGAAACAAACTCAGGGGTCAAAGGCTCTTTTAAGTCCTTACAGTAAACACTGTGATCGCTCGTTGAAAGATTTTTTTCTAAAGGCTGCTTGTTCGATTGGTTGGCGCTGATCAGTTATCTTCGACGGCCGCGGCTCGAAACAGTTAGCGAAGATTTCGTAAAAGTTGGTTTGCAAACTCATAGGTCCATCGTTTGGTTTAATTTTTCAATTTCAGATCTCTTTTTTATAGAGTAAAAATATATCTGACTTACTCTTTCATTATTCGTTGCTCTTCTAAAATTTCATTTTTGTTACTGGCATCGTGAGCAAGACTCATGCGACTTTTAATGTTATCTGGTCCGCTACTATTATCTAATTTCAACTCTTCTAGTTCTTTCAGAATTCCTTCTTCAATAAAACAATCTATTCTTTCAATATTCACGTGTGTAAAACTGTCTCCAAATATGACACAACCACAAAAGCAACAACAACAGAAAGCATTTGAAGTGTCTAGTTGAAAAAAAAAATTTTTATGGCGACATACCTCAAAAACACACACACTGGGGTTAAGGTTTAATCTAACCTTACCTAATCTAACCTGACCTAACCTAAGTTGTGCGCATAGTAAAGATGGAATGCATGTCAGTTCGTTTATCCCTATCCACAAAAGACAAAACAGCCGATAAAAAAAAAACTTCTTGATAATAATACGTTTATTTTTCCATACAAAGACTTTTACTACTAGTCATCTATTACAATATGATCAAGCGTTTGTGCTGGTGCATTAAAATCAATGTGTTTCAGTAACCCCATGTACCATACAATGGATATATACAACTTAGGTTAGGTCAGGTTAGAATAGGTTAGGTTAACATAAAAATTGTTTATAAAACCTAAAACCCATGCTTTTGAGATGTGTCGCTATAATAAAAATACTCTATGTAACTAGACGCTTTGGATGACACCTGTCTCAAGTCTGTTGGAGAGTCAGGACGGTGTCCATACAAAATCCTCATGTATTTATGAAATCGGAATTGTGCGAATTGGTTATAAAGAGAAAAAAAGCCAGTGATTTTTTGATATATCGCACGCACACCCCACATCACTCGTCTCGTATTCTTAGTTTTTAACCAACTTCCAAAAAAAGGAGGAGGTTCTCAATTCGGTTATACTTTTACTTTTTTTATGTTTGTAACCTAAGAGCTCCGTCGTTTATGGACCAATTTGCAATTTTTTTTTTTCCCGTTGTTTTCAAATTCCAGTTCTGATGATGAGAGCCATGCGGAATCGAGGGAACTCCTCAAATATTATAGGCAACTATATAGTTGTTTTGGTGTTTTCATTGAAGACTGCTTTTACAGTCAAAAAGTGACACTTGATGAAGTGTAACTGGTGAAGAAGACCAGAAATGGCCAACAGAACTTCATACTCAAACAGATATCACAATGAACATAGCTTATGACAAAACAAATAAATTAATAGTTCTGAATAATGTTGAAAATGGTATCATCGAAGTGATCTGATGATGATAATGGAGTCAGAAGATAGGCACCGGAACTCCATAATTAATCAATGTATCCTAGCCGTGTTTGGGCTTATTAGAATTGTCATGAGATGTACTTGGGCTATAAAGTACTATCTATTCTATCTATATATTATTACACACATCAAATGAATACGAGCAATCCATAGCTTAGATATTATCGCAGTTTTTTTGTGCGACACGTTTATTTTTGCGGCCCAGTTTATTTTAGGCACAATATTATTAACATCATTGCTAATTAGCAAGTCCTCGTCGTTCGTTTTCCTTTTCTAATCAACGGGTTAGTCCACAATAAATATTGAAAATAATCTACCTTTTGCCATATTTTTCACTAATTAATGATTCTCTCATATTTAAATTAATTAACAAATTACCATTTTTAGGGTTCTGAAGTCAATTGACAACAAAACGAAACCCATAAGGATTCATTATGTCTGTTTGTCTGTCCGTTCGTATGACACAGCCGCTTTTTTCCGAAACTATAAGAACTGTGCTGTTGAAACTCGGTGAGTAGATGTATTCTGTGAACCGAATTAAGATTTTCACATAAAAATAGAAAAAAACATTTTTTTTTTGCAATCCTCAAAACCCATATGTGTGGGTCTTCAAAAATGATATTGAGGTTTCTAGTAATTTTTTTTTAGATGGTAAAATGTGTGTGTCCCAGTAATTTATAAAATAAAAGAACGATAAAACTAAAAAAAAAATTATGCAATTGCATTACTATGCAAAACTCCACCGAAAAGTAAGTATTTTAATACGCTAGTCCCCCAATGATTTCGTTCCTTCAGTGCGTGCCTGAAGGTTAGCTGCGTGGAACCTCATTTCACTTCTTTCTCCTCTCCTCCCGTTCACTCGTATGAAAATGAAAAGGACTTGTAGGCAAGCGTGCTTCATCGTCGACCACATCATCGTTTACCATCAGGTGAGATGGTGGTCAAACGCAAGCCAATCATTAAAAAAAAACACGAAAAATCTAAAAAAAATAACACTAATTATAATAAAACATAGATCAAAGTTACAATGAACTACAAGAACTTTTATATTATGTTATTTGCTGCACTTGGCAGCTTTTTTCCTCTTGTAATCATGATTAAACCATACGGGTCCCCTTCACCAGAAGAGTTCTAACAAACAGGTAAATGCTAGCCACCTATATATATAGCTACGTTTAACACAACTCCATCACTCTTCTTTCGTATCCATCGAGCGTTACATGTAATAGTACCACAAGATGTATGGCACGTGTGTGTTAGCGTTGTTAGTGTTACTCGTGAGTTCGGCGCGTTCTTTCTCCTGGGGTAAGTGCCAGAGTCGTAAACGATACCTAGTATTACAATTTTTGTTTAACTGTCGACCACATTACAACTTTATTAAGATCGTTCACAGCAAATTACGTGTTATTTTGCTCAAAAACCATGATTTTAAAACCCGTTTATATCCATGAATGATTTATTGTATACTAGCTGCCCGCCCGCGACTTCGTCCGCGTGTACTTCGGTTATCGCACTCTAAATGTGTTGTCCCGTAGGTATAAGATGTTTTTCTGGGATAAAAAGTAGCCTGTGTTCTTTTTTATGTTAAAGGCTATACGCATGCCAAATTTCATCCAAATCCATTCAGCTGTTTTTGCGTGATTAAAAGTAACAAACACCCAAACATCCACACTTTCACATTAATAATATTAGTTAGGTTAAAATTTCTTAATAATTTGATTTTGTTTTTAATTTAATTTTCATAATTAGTAAACTAAATCCACAAATGTTTTTCTATAACTATTTTATTGAGTATTCCAGCCACTGGTTTGTATTTTTTGGTTACTAATTAATTAAACCTTAAGCGAACGCCGGCGTTCGCGCACCTTGTCTTTCTATTGTGTCTGTAATTTTCACGATTGAAAGGTTAATTCTATTAGGACTTTAGAAGTTAACAAACTTCGAAATTTAAAAAAAAATACATAATTATGTGAACATAGTATAAAAGCGTGTTCTTAATTGAAATAAAATCCTATCTAACTATTTAGATAAGAATATTTCCTAACGTTATTGGTAAATCACATTCATCTTTATTAAATAAAATGATCGGTGTAAATTGGAACTGCAATTTTTTTAATTAACACTTTTTAGTTATATACCACCACTAAAAAGTACCTCTCAACCAAACTTAAAAACACCTTATAGCCAGAGAGCATCTCATAACGATTCTAATAATCCCAAACACGGCTAGATTACTTCATCATCAGATCAGTCCGATATATCCCCTCCCCATTTCTCTTCAGCCAGTCACTGACTACACTTAATAAACAAAGCCATTTACTTCTGCTGTGATTCTATGAGGAGTTCTGTTCCATATCTTCAAAGTTCATGATCAGATCATAACAATATTTCAATAGGACTGATTTGAAAGCATAACCTTTCTAACAACTAAGTGCAAGCCAAATAGTGTATTTTTTAGATTTATGACGTATTAAAAAAAAACCACTTACTAGATCTCGTTCAAACCAATTTTTGTTGGCAGTTTGTATGGTAATGTACGTCATATATTTTTTCTAGTTTTATCAATCTCTTATTTTAGAAGTTAGAGGGGGGACACACACGCACATTTTACTATTTTGTAAATGTCTCTCGCGCGAACTATTCAGTTTGGAAAAAAATGAAATTAGAAACCTCAAGTATGGGGACCCCCAAAATTTATTGCTTTTTTTCTATTTTCGTGTAAAAATCTTAATGTGGTTCACAGAATACATCTACTTACAAAGTTTCAACAGTATAGCTCTTATATTTTCGGAAAAAAAGTGGCTTTGACATACAGATGAACAGACAGACAGACATGACGAATCTATAAGGGTTCCGTTTTTTGCCATTTGGCTACGGAACCCTAAAAATAAATTTGACCATCTGTCTGTCGCTAGATAGTTGAAATTTTTTCAAATTAAGTATATCTGCTGCTGCTATAACAACATATAACACTAAAAAACCGGCCAAGTGCGAGTCGGACTCGCCCATGAAGGGTTCCGTAGCAGCAAGTAACATAATTTTAAAGTTCTTGTAATGTGTTGTAACTTTGATCGATGTTTTAATAATAGTGTATTTTTTTTCGATTTATGACGCATTAAAAAAAAACTACATACTAGATTTCGTTCAAACCAATTTTCGTTGGTATTTTTTATAGTAATTTACATCTTATATTTTTTTTAGTTTTATTATTCTCTTATTTTAGAAGTTAGAGGGGGGGGGGGCACACATTTTACCACTTTGGAAGTGTCTCTCGCGCGAACTATTCAGTTTAGAAAAAAATGATATTAGAAACCTCAGTATCATTTTTAAAGACCTATCCATAAATACCACACAAGTATGGGTTTGATGAAAAAAAAAATTTTCGAGTTTCAGTTTTAAGTATGCTACCCCCAAAATGTATTGCTTTTTTTCTATTTTTATGTGATAATCTTAATGCGGTTCACAGAATACATCTACTTACAAAGTTTCAACAGCATAGCTCTTATAGTTTCGGAAAAAAGTGGCTGTGACATACGGACGGACAGACAGACAGACAGAAAGACAGACATGACGAATCTATAAGGGTTCTGTTTTTTGCCATTTGGCTACGGAACCCTAAAAACGTTTTTAGGGTTCTGTAGCTAATTGGCAAAAAACAACACGCATTTTTATTGAAAACTTCCTATTCAATTCACAAATTATTTTATTTGTTGGTTCCCAAAAGTGGGAACAACTTCTTTTAGGGTAAACCGGCCCCACTTGCCAAGACACGCATTTAAAATTTCAATAAAGTAAATTTATAATCACATAACTAAATGGAATCACAAAGTAGGGAAATGTAATTAAAATGCCGGAGGCGGGCAGCCCTATCGCATGTTTACGTACCGCGCGGCTGTAGGCATTTGTTTCAAAGATACTGCCGAGTTACACAACTGTATGATATTATTACCGTGTCCGAGCCGTGCAATGTATTATGAACATTATACATGTTGTTAATAGGTTTATATTAGCACGTTTTCTTTCGAAAAGCGAAACTGTACCTACTTGTAACTATAACTTATTCTGTGATAACGGTAAGATACATTTCTGAGGAGGGAAATGATCAATTGACTTCTCGCGCTCTAGGGTGGAGCAAACGGACGTGCCAGACTTTTAGTAAAACTCACCTATACTCCTTAAGTTGCCCTTTGCATTTCAAAGTTGCTTTTTCTCTCTCAAAAGCTCTTACAGCCCTAACAGACGTCGGCCCCGCTGGGCCCTTTTAGTTTTGCTGACAACTCTGTGAGGCGCGCGTGCACTACGCACCGTAGACCTTGACTGATTTGCGATTACAGCAGAAGAAAAAGAGTTTGTTTGCGTCAAACATGGCGCATACCTTAAAACAAAACAAATGACAGTATCGACTTAAAGTAGCACGTAAGTAGGATATACGTTACATCCGCGCAAAACGGCCAGTGCTCAGCAAAACATGTTAAATCATAATTACAATCACAAAATAAACAAAATAAAAACATGAATAACAAAAAACCATTAAAAACAACAAAACACAAATTGACAAACAAACACTGAACTAGTCGATTATTATAATCGATCAATGAACGATTGAATATAAAACTAGAATAGTCAATGATGCGCAGTCACACAGTCATATTGTGAGACTGTACAACCTCTATGGTTCGTTCCGTAGTAAAAAAAAAAGATGGCTGATCGATGGATAACAATAACAGCGGCAAGATAAATTTACGTTAATAATTATGTAAAAAACAAGATTCCTGACCTACCCAACCGATTTGTTTGCATAAATGTGTTATTGGGTGAATGGATTTGTTGAAATGTTGAGTTTGAGTGAGTAGTAACAAGAGTGAAGTTTGAGTGCGTATTCATCTATGCGCTTAAATAACACGGACAGACGAGATTGTCAAGCCAGCAAGACAAAATCAACAAAGGCACAATAAAAAAAAAGCAATCATAAAATAATGTAATTGAATCAGTACGACTATGTAATAATTAGATTAGATATAAAGTTGTCAGAAGAATGTACACTTGATTAAATAATATGTCATTTACCTACAGATATATAAAAATAGTTGAAAATCGAACTTCCAAGTTAACGAAAATAAAAGATATATGTATAGCCGTTTATGTCGCAAAAAACGTACAATGCGTTCCAAATGCTCAAGTATATTTCGACACTCAAGGGAATCAAAATTCGTAGGGTACTTGCTGTTGACTTAGAATCTTGAAATTTGGCATGAAACAAGATCTCATAGCAGAAATACTGGAATAAATCTGAAAACTAAATATAAAGGTACCTACGTCACAAAAAAACTTTTATGCGATTTAAAAAAAATTTCGTTACTCAATTCAGGAATTGAACTGTTTTCATAGGTTAGTTTGTTCGTACAAACTTCGTGAGAAAAGTAAAGTTCGTTCAACAAATCAAACTTGACAATTAAGTATTGAAATAATTGCCAAATGTGATTTTTTGAACAAACTTATTTATTTGCCACATTCAGTTTACAATAATCGTCATTTGAGACACCGGGCTGCAGTGCAGCTTTAGAGACCGGTTGCAATGTAAAACACAGCAGCCATTCAACATCTAAAACTTTAGGATTTTTTGAATATCTATAGCAATACTATAATATTATAAATGGAAAAGTAACTTTCACTTTTTTTTTTGCCTGTCTATTACCTCTTCACGTCTAAACAGCTGAACAGATTTGCATGAAACTACAACACAAGTAGACTATATCCTGGATCAGAAATCTAAATCTATTCAGCCGTTAAGAAGTAGGTTATAACAGATAAAAAAAAAAAGTTAAGAGGTAACAAACAGATAGACATATGGACAGATAGAGCATCCGCTTTCACATTTACAATACCAGTATGGATATGTTAATGACAACGATGATATTTTTTTCTATTTGAACATAATAATGACTCTCTGCATGTATTGGTTTCTGTAATAAAATAAATAAATAAATGTTACCGTGCCGCCGACAATATATAAAAATACTGGTAGTACCTAGTCCTCTCGTACTTCTGTGGCACTCCCCATAAATGAAAATCATGTCGCAGTACTCTGAAGCTATGTTATTGTAACAAGGCAATACTTAATGATAATACTAAAAGAAAACATGCTTGCAATACAAAACTTTTCAAATAAAATAGTAACGTCACTGACTTTTTTAGGGTTCCGTAGCCAAATGGCAAAAAACGGGACCCTTATAGATTCGTCATGTCTGTCTGTCTGTCTGTCTGTCTGTCTGTCTGTCTGTCTGTCTGTCTGTCTGTCTGTCTGTCTGTCTGTCCGTCCGTCCGTATGTCACAGCCACTTTTTTCCGAAACTATAAGACCTATACTGTTGAAACTTTGTAAGTAGATGTATTCTGTGAACCGCATTAAGATTTTAACACAAAAATAAAAAAAAGCAATACATTTTGGGGGTCCCCATACATAGAACTGAAACTCAAAAAATTTTTTTTCATGAAACCCATGCGTGTGGGGTATCTATGGATAGGTCTTCAAAAATGATACTGAGGTTTCTAATATCATTTTTTTCTAAACTGAATAGTTTGCGCGAGAGACACTTCTAAAGTGGTAAAATGTGTGTCCCCCCCTCTAACTTCTAAAATAAGAGAATGAAAAAACTAAAAAAAATATATGATGTACAATACTATAAAAACTACCAACGAAAATTAGTTTGAACGAAATCTAGTCAGTAGTTTTTTTTTAATGCGTCATAAATCGAAAAAAATACACTATTATTAAAATATCGATCAAAGTTAACAACACATTACAAGAACTTTCATATTATATTACTTGATGCTACGGAACCCTTCATGGGCGAGTCCGACTCGCACTTGGCCGGTTTTTTAGCAATATACCACAACATGAAATATAAAAAAACCGGCCAAGAGCGTGTCGGGCCACGCTCAGTGTAGGGTTCCGTAGTTTCCCGTCTGTCACAATAAAGTGTACCCACTTATGAGTTTAAAAAAATGCTTGCTACGATTATACTACAAACTTAGTCCAGAAATTATTTTGTAGAACCCTTTTGTCTTTTTTGTACAAAAACTGTTCTTTCCATCAAGTTCAAAATGATTTTCCTAGAAATTCCTTATAAAGTTCTACTTCTCAGATTTGTTTCATATTTTCTAAACTTACGGTTCAAAAGTTAGAGGGGGGGGACACACATTGTTTTTTACTTTTGGAGCGATTATTTCCGAAATTATTGACATTATCAAAAAATGATTTAACTAAACCCCTATTCATTTTTAAATACCTATCCAACGATATATCACACGTTAGGGTTGAAATTAAAAAAAAAATCACTTCCCCACTTTACATATAGGGGGGCTACCCTAATAAAACATTTTTTTCCAATTTTTATTTTACCACTTTGTCGGCGTGATTGATATACATATTGGTACCAAATTTCAGCTTTCTAGTGCTAACGGTCACAGAGATTAAGCGAGGACGGACAGACAGACAGACAGACGGACAGACAGACATGGCGAAACTATAAGGGTTCCTAGTTGACTACGGAACCCTAAAAAAGAGTACAATACAGTTGCAGTGACTGTGCCACCTTTTGTACTGAGTAACTGTTGAACAATTGTAATAAAAAAAAAAATGATTTTTATGTGTATGTAAAAAACATGTGTTTCAACAATAAAAAAAAAAAAGAAATTAGGAACTCGGGCGCCAGCCGAAACGAGAATAGCCAGAATAACTAGTCGGACACTAGATTGGACCATTAATCTACCAGTGGGGAGAATAAGGGAAAGAAAAAAAATAAAGCCGATATTCAGAACTTTTGTCTTTTGTTACTTTCCAACCCGTAGTTTCAGACAATCTTTGTTATAAAGAAAAAAACGCCGGATGGCTGTAACAACATAAAGAAATACGTTAATATCCTGTACGAAAGTGACAATGTGGACACGCGGTCGCGAGGTTATGTGTCAGAAAAACTCACCGTTTTTTCTCCGAATTATGCGCGCCAATCGGTTCATTAAAAGAACGCAAGACAGGCGAAGAGTCACTAAACTGGAAAGAAATATCGATACGTAAACCAAACAAATTCATGAACACGCTATCACGTCAAGAAGAATTCCAAAAATAAATTCTTACCGAAATTATCGTGCACCTTTCCAAGAAATATCCGTTTGTATTACGATATCCTTGTAATACAAAACGGCTTACATAAGAAAAGATTTAGAAATTTAATCAGAGCAAAGAAATTTTGTTCCTCGCTGAAGAAAGTTGGGCCGAACAGTGAGGTTATCAAATCTGACAGCTCATCATAAAAAATAATAGAATTTTTTTACTTGGACAACAAGTCTTTCAAGCCGAATCGCCCAAAAGTTCGGAAATATGTGACTAGGCGAAAAGTCGATTTGGCCTCGTCACATGTTTCCGACCTTTTGAACGTTACACCATTTCATTTGCAAGTTAGTGGGTAAGTAGTGAATTGTAGCGGGTAGGATCAGTGAGAATGCAAGTCATTTGGAAACCATTTGTATGAGCAACAAGTTTATGAAAAGACTAGCTGTGCCCGCGAATTCGTTCGCGTGGACTACAGGATTTTGAAATTATTTAATTTTTTTAAATAAAGTAGCCTAGGTTACTCCTTATTACATCAGCTACCTGCCAATAAAGTGCCGTCAAAATCGGTCCAGCTATTTCAGAGATTAGCCGGAACAAATAGACAGACAGACAAAAATTTAAAAAAATGTTATTTTGGTATATATATCATATATATATGATACATAATATGCATGTAGTGAAAAGCGATTATTTCAATATTACAAACAGACACTGCCATTTTATTTATATGTATAGATGAAGAATAGCTTGATTAATATAATAGTCATCCACGCGCTCCTCAAAGAGATGTCAGCAAACCGTAGTGGCCCAGCAGGGACGACGCCCGCTAGCACCGCGAGGAGTTCCTGACAAGGGAACCCATAGTCCTAGAACGCGAAGGGCAACTGAAGGACACAGGTGTGGTTTTAGTCAATAACAATCTGACACGCCCTCTCGCTCCACCCAGAGCGGGAAAATTCATTGCATGATTTCCACACTTATCAAAAAAAGGGTAGAGTGGGGAAAGTCGGACAGCGAGCTCCTCTTGCTCGCCGTCCGCAAACCCGGGGGTAGTACTCTATCCTACGCTACCAAACTCAAGTAAAGTTGAATTGAGTAGAGTACGCAAGGAAGAGTATGATAGAGAATAATATACTGTATAATTCTGCAGTTGACGGGAGCGAGGCCGCGGGCAAAAGCTAGTATTAGATAAAATAAATGTAATCTCAGTCCTTAAAACAAATCTATTTCTATGTTTCAGACGTCGTCGTCGCCACAAACACACAACTAGAGTTTTACAACAATGATGGTACACTGACGCACACACAAGATATACCATCGGCTGGTACGATCACTTCAGTAACATACGATCCTGTGCACTACAGGGTGCTGTTTAGCTACGATCACGGCTCGACCAGGTTTATATACAGCTTGGACGTATCAACTGAGAATATACAAAATTTAGCTACGATATCAAGGCCCACCTTCTATCTCCGGATCGTCTACGACCCCGTCACACAAGCTCTCTATTGGAATGATGGAAATACAATACGCTCATTAAGTCCTGCATCTTCTAACCAAGCTGATGGAAATGTTTTAGTTAACTTGTATAATAGCTGCTGGGATCTCGCCGTGGACAGCTGTGGAGGGTACGTTACTAGTGAGTAGTACCCACACACGGGCCACAAAAAAACGCCTCCACAAAAAACGCTGCCACATAAAAACGCCTTCTCAAAAAGAAGCTTGAAACGGCTTTGTTTTGTGGCTCTTGTGCGGGGACACTACCGAGAAGATCGGAAAACTTGTTTTTTGTATTGAGAACAGTTTTCATTTGTTTCATGAAATAATCAAATAAAATACTCAATCTTATTTGCACTTATCTACACTTAAAATATTACAAGTAAATGTGAAAGTAACTGTCTGTCTATCTGTTACACTTTCACGGTTAAATTACTAAACCGATTTTGACCAAATTTGTTACGGAGATAGCTTCAAACTCAAGGATAGACATAGGCTACTTTTTATCCGTCTTCGACTTCGCGTCCGTTATAACCAACGTTCCCGCGAACGAAGCCGCTGGCAGAAGCTAGTAATATCATAAAAGTGAAGTGTAAGTTAGTTTGAAGTAGGGCTTTCAAATACCGGATTTTTTCAATACCGGTATCAATACCGGTATTAGAATTTTTAATACCGTGATCACGTGATCACGGTATTGAACTAAAGGTTTCTATTTTAAACTAGTGCTTGACTAAAACCCTGTCTCATAGGAACTTTAATTAGGAAATTAATAAAATCATTTAAATATTTTTGTTTTCGAATCAGTGTTTATTCTCTCTTAACCGTTCTAATAAGGTTCTAGTAAGCATGGCGCTGATTGTTTACCGGCAATTAGCAAATAAAGTAGATTAAAATCATAGATATGTGTAAGGTTTAGGCTTACTTGACGCTGTAATTTTTTTACGACATTTCTAATAAGGTTAAGACGCAGTTTTAAGGTTCAAGTAAGCATGGCGCTGCCGTATCTCTAGTTTACTGGTTGATACATTCGATGCGAGTACCTATACTGCCCTTAGAGGTCAGCAAGCGTCAAGAATCGTGTCTTTCTTATTACTATATTAATATCTCACATGTAATTGTTGTACCAAACTACCAATTAAATGTATAATTTTGAATTGTTTCTTTGAACACGAAAGTAGTTAATAAGTACTAATTAGGCTAAATTAGTAATATTTGAAGTTAAAAAAAAAATGCCACATCCAAACCGCAAAAATATTAAATTTTTACTTTTTAATTGTAGATCTAACGGATAACGTGATTCGTTAAAGTAAAAATGATATTAAACAAAGTGGAAAATGACACAATTTTAGATGCTTCAATTTGTTGTGAATTCGTAATTCGTCATTAGTTTTTACAAAAAAAAAACGATCGCGTGATTCGTTGAGAATTGTGTTAAACCCCATAAAATACAAGTATTAATATTATGTACCATGTTGTTCGTCAAGATTACAAACTTATCAAAAATTCACAATGACCAAGTTCACATGCACGTGTTACCCGGGCGCCTTTGCGATACTGATTAACAAAACAATAACGTCGTATAGGGCCTATTACACTACGCGTTATTCAGACCATTTTAGTCTATGGTTCGACGTATCGCGAGAGTTGGCGCTTAATACAAGTGTGAGAATAATATTACATCGTAATTTATATTATATAATACAACTTCTTACTACTTATTACAACAAAACACAATAATATATATTAAAGATTGTAATACCGTAATCACGGTATTGGCTCGTCAATACCGTGATTGAAAAAAGACCAAAATATATCCGTGATCACGGTATTACGGGATCCCGTAATACCGGTATTGAAAGCCCTAGTTTGAAGTTACTAATCTCAGGAAGCACGGGTCCGAACAGAAAAATTCTTTATCAGTTGGATAGCCCATTTAATTTTTTCAGATATTATAATTTTTATATGTGGAAGGTAATCTCTGAAAATACAAGTCCGATTGCTTGCACCATTCGACAGTAAAGGCCAATAAAAAAAAATTGTTACAGTATTGCACAAAGTTTAACAGATAAACATGTCGACTGGTAACCCATCACTTCGCGGACTGACAGGCAGATAGTGGTGTGTGCAAGGTGACGGGCTTGGACTGTAAGGGAAATGTTGGCAATGGCGTCTCTGTCAGCGCGTCCGGTTAAATGTGAAAATAACTATGTCTGTCTGTTACGCTTTTAACTAATGAACTGATTTTGATGATATTTGGAACAGAGTAAGCTTGAAAAACCCAAGAAAAGATATACGTCCGCAATAATCGACATTTATCCAGACGAAGTCGCGGGAAAAAGCTAGTTAAGAAAAGATTAATAAATTTTTCAAAATTATAAAATTAAATTGTACTTGAAAATAATGTATCTATTTATGTTCCGCTATGTTTGCCCTTGTGTGTAGGTTTATGACTCAGCTGAATTCCTCTTGAATTTTGTTAATATTGATGGATGTTTACAAATTACAGGTATATATACTGGACCACAGACTATGAGATAGAGAGGGTTCGGTTAGATGGCTCCAAGAGAGAAGTTTTAATAGCTGGCCATGTTTATGACCGAATAAACTTGGAAATCGATCAAAAAACACAGAAAATGTACTGGACTGAGAGAACGTATAGTAGTGATAATCTCGTGTCTATTGAAAGTGCAAACTTTAATGGAAAGAACAGAACAACACTATATATTGTAAGAAACACTCGTTATGTAATTTCATTGGCCGTGTCAAAAGACTTTATATACTGGAAGAACTATAATGAACCGGGAATTTGGCGACTACCGAAGTATTCAACACAAACTGTGGCAACAAAACTAGCCTCAACGTCTAGCTCAGACTGTTATTTTTGTCATCGTATAGCAGCCAACTACACGATAAAGGAACAAATTCAGGGGATAAACAGCTGCGATGCTCTCCAGGGTCTGATTCCGAATGACTCGAAGAGTGAGTCTCCAGCATCAGTCTGTCAGAACTACTGCATTCAAGGAGAGTGTAGTGTCAGTGCTGAGGGACAACCTACATGCAGGTAAAACGTGTTCATCGCACAGATATTCGGGGTCAGCTCACGATGCTTGAAGAAAGCGAAGCCGCGGGGTTTATTCAGATTCTCTTATGTGATACGTACATATATGTTGTTGTGTACTAACTCTAATAATTATAATTCGCGCAGTATCACTTCGCGTCTCGGTGTGAGCTGACCCTAACCTTTTTCACTGACGGTAAGTTAAGCGACGCCTACATATATTACATGTCTAAGGGTAACAGATCCTCAAGCATCCACGTCCTCACCAGCTTCAAAATGTAAAGTTAGAATTCCTGGAACAGTGACGCGCGTCTAACACACACACACACAATACTTTCGCGGGCTTGCGGACGGCGAGCATTGCTTAGATCGCCGTCTGACCGTCCAGTAGTCGACCGGACCGAGCCCAAGTCGTCAACGGCGCGTATTGTGCCACGCGCACCTCAAGGAGAAGTCAGCAAACCGTAGGGGCCCAGTAGGGTCAAAGCTTACTGGGGCCATGGGTTCGCTTCTGAAAGGAAAACCCGGCCCTGGAATACAAGCCAGCTCGTACATTACGAGTGAGTTTTAATCAGTAAAAATCTGACTCGCTCTCCCACTCCGCCTTGGAGCGGGAGATGTCATTGGATGATTTCCCACATAAAAAAATTGAATACATATTAATTTCAATGTTTAATGTGTCTTGTGAACTGTGGGACAAATGTAAGAAAAAGCTGATTATTTTTAAGGATTTAGGGTTAATCTTCTATAATATAAAAATGAATCGCAAAATGTGTTGGTAAGCGCATAACTCAACAACGCCTAGACCGATTTCGCTAATTTTTTTTTTTTGTTGTTTTTGTTATTATGAGGAGAAGGTTCTTATGGAAAAAAAATTACCATTAGGGTAGTGTAGGGTAGAGTAGGGTAGAGTAGGGTAGAGTAGGGTAGGGTAGAGTAGGGTAGAGTAGAGTAGGGTAGGGTAGAGTAGGGTAGTGTAGGATAGAGTAGGGTAGAGTAGGGTATAGTAGGCTGAAGTAGGGAAGAGCGGGAGCGAAGCCGCGCGGGTACAGCTAGTTATGTTAATAAAAATTATGATGATGATGACTTCAATATTCTACTCAGGTAAAATAATATTATAAATGTAAAGAGAATGCCTGCCCGCTATCATCCCTTTGGAGGGCAGAGGCCTCTTCTCACACAGAGAAGGGAGCAGCATTCATCAGCACACTTGCTGACACTGAGTTGTAGACCGAGTCCCCTCACCGACGTCAGTGTGGTCCAAGATATACTTATAGAGCACCTGAAACAGCGCAGTGGTCGCGCACCTCGTGCATCTGTTACAGCTACTCACAAATAATTGTTAGTTTTCTTGATTATTAAGTAACTCTTTTTTACCGTCGTTATTTCAGCTGTAAACCCGGATACGCTGGTGATAGATGCGAAGTGAACGCGTGCAGTAATCGGTGTTCAAACAATGGTGTGTGTTCTCTGAACGAGAAGGGGGAGCCGGCTTGTGAGTGCACAGCAGGTTACGACGGTGAAAGATGCGACGTGTCCATCTGTAAAGACTACTGTTTCCAAGGAAATTGTAGTGTCAGCACCGAGGGCCAACCTAAATGCAGGTAAATCATAATATTACCCTGAACACCCATGGAAGTGGTTGTATTTGGGGCCAAGGCGAGCAAAAAAGCGGCACAGCCGTACCGTCCTTTTCTCGAAACAGTTCAGAGTTCTGGCCATTTTTAACGCCCTATAACTTTGTTGTGTATAAATTAAACTAGAAGCCCAAAACAAAGTTACCAAGCAGATTTTGTATACACACGGTATGATGCAAATTTCATTCAAAATGAACCATTAGTTTAAGAATTTTTATCAGTTAAAATTTATTCTAACAGAACGACAATTATTTGTTTTAAACTACATTTTTGTATTAGGACACATTGAACTTTATTTTAATCCAATAGCTACTCTCAGATAGGATAAGAAAAGATCTGCTAGTTTGTGCTAACTCTCGGACTAAACATTCTTTTGCGAATCGGTTTTATATATTTCCGAGACCTTAGGTAGGTATAGGTACAACGGGCTGTTGTCCGCAACTCCACGTCTTAAGCGCGTATTTTGCGTACAAAAAGTTCCGAGACCTTATTTATATAACCAGATAAACAGAATACTACAGATTTATAGTTTAAGTTACAATAGGTGTAATTTACTAGTCCAGGATTTTTTTGGCAAAACATAACTATGCAGACACGACAAAACTACTAGACATTGTAAAATACAGTTTTGAATATAACTACTCTAATATAAATCTCTACCTCTAACTTAAAATATATATATATATATATAAACCAGTGCTTGACTGCGATCCCACCTGATGGTAAGCAGTGATGCAATCGTTGATGGTGACTGACCGATCATCAAAACTAAGAATTACGTTTTAATTTTCTTGATTATTGAGTAACTCTTTTATATCTTCGTTATTTCAGCTGTATGCCCGGTTACTCCGGGGAAAGGTGCGAAGAAAATGCGTGCCATAAGCACTGTTTAAACGGCGGTGTCTGCACCTTAAACGAAGAAGACGAGCCGGCCTGCCAGTGCACAGCAGGTTACGATGGTGGAAGATGCGAGCTTCTTGCCTATCAGGACAACAGGTAAAACTTGTTCTTCTCACTCTATACTAGTTATATCAAATCCCCTGCGTTGGACGTTGATCGTGCTCTCGGCAGATGCGACAAAATTTGTCAAAGAAAAAGATAAAATAACATAATTCGAAAGTTTGCCGTATATAACGTTTGTTCACTCCTAGTGGGTGTTACAACTTTATATTAGAGTGATTTTCTCAAACATAGTGCTTAGGCGGCGCGGCTGAAAATCGTATCTTAAAGTAAACGTACAACAAAGTTATTTTTTTTTTAAAGAAAGAAGGCATACTTATCTTGATCAGGTTGTCAATATTTTAGCAGATAACATTTTTGTAGTGGAAAAAAATAGTTATTTAGCACAATAAATTTATTCCTTAGAATAAATTTATTGTGCTAAATAAATTTCAGGTGGCGCGTCCACAATCTGTTTTTTTGGGGATAACCACCGCTTAAACGAAACTACACTAGTTTACTAGAAATTACTAATTGTATTTTTATTCTGTATTATTTTTCTATCTAATGACACTTTTATTTTTATATTTAGGGCAATACTTTATCCTGGTGAAAATCGAAAAGGACTGTCCGCGCGAAATTTTAAATTTTGGTGGGAATAACATAATCATTAAGTGACTCGTATAGAATAAACCTAGACTGACAACGCTACCAACGTTCACTTCTTTAAGTCAGGCGCTCACGCGCAGCACGGACATATGCCATCCCGTTGTAATTTCCTGCCAAAACTTTAAATAAGTCTTTTCGTAGTAATCGGACAAACAACCATTAATTTTTGTGTAATGTTTTAAAACGTTTTATGACTAATTCGGTGTTGTAATTTAAATTTATAATAAAAAGGTTAAGGTATGCCTTCAAAATTATACATAAATTATGTAAAGAGTACATTCTTAGTAGTTTTTTTTTTAATAAACATATTCAACAAGATTCTAATTTTGGTGGTGCAATTTTGGTGGTTTTTGATGGTGTGTTACCAATCACCAACAGTACTCAAGAAACGCCCGGGTGTCACCATTGTGTGGAACACCTCAGAGGACACGGTGGAGCATACGTTAGAGGTGTGCCCCGCTTGGGCAGAGCACCACCGTGTTCTCATGGGGTCGCTTGGCGGCAGCGACCTCTTGCGCCGGGCCTTGGTACAGGCCAAGTTCTGGAGCGAGGAGGAGTGACAGGCGTTCGTATCCTTTTGCAAGGCAGTAATGCTAGCAAAGGAGGTGGCAGCACGCGCGAGGCAATGGCCCTGCCCGCCCGAGCTGCCGGGATATCGATCCCGATTTCCGGCCACCATAGGCGCGGGCTTGCGGACGGCGATTAATGGGTAGCTCGCCATCTAATCGTCTAGTAACCGTCCGGACAGAGCCCAAGTCGTCGACGGCTCGTAGTGTTCCACGCGCGCCTCAATAAGTTGTCAGCACCTGCAAGGACCCAGCAGGGTTGAAGCCTACTGGGGCCATGGGTGATGCGAAAGTAATCCCCGGGGCCCTGGAACAATGGCAAAGAAGGAACAGGAGTGGGTTTTTAGTCAGTAAAAGTCTGACACTACCTCCCGCTCCGCCCAAGTGTGGGATTTCAAATTTTGGTGTCAGATAGCTACAACCTAGGGGTCTTTAAGTCAAGAGTGAATAGGTTACTTCTAGGCAAGCGTGTTCCATCGTCGGCCACATCATCACTTACCGTCAGGTGAGATAGTGGTCAAACGCAAGCCTATCAATAAAAAAAAAGAAATCAATTTTGGTGTCGTAATAATTCTGGTGTCGACAATATATTAGAAGCTTTCAGGAACAAATAAATTTCTCTCACATTTTATATACCTGAATACGTATCTCTTGCTTATCAACATCTTAGATTATTAAAAAAACCAGAAACAAACTTTTCCACCAGAATTAGGAAAAAAATCATGGTTATTGAAATTCACTCATTAGATAAAATTGTGTGTTTAATGAAAGTGATGGCTGACTAACTAAACGGAACTAACTAGTGACACAGTCGTCTGTTATTTAAATAATGATTTCATGTCGTCACGTTCCGAGTGTCTCGCTGGTCTAGTAGTCAGAAGCTCTACCTCTAAATATGAGGTTATGGGCTCGGTCCCCGGGTCATGCATATTATTTATGAGTTTTATTATTGCAGGGCCCCAAGTCTGCTATTTTTATAAATTCGTCATTCCTATACGATCCCATTGTCATTTTGCTAAAAGTTTGTAATCTGCTAATTCATAATGATCGATCATTGATCGGTCAATGGTCTTGTAATAGAACTGTGGTAAAATGATAATTTCGAGCACATTAAAACCAATAACTGCACAATATCGTTCTAATGGTAAAACACTGATCAAATAAACTGTCAAAGTTTTAGCAGATAACCGCAAACGTGAAATATTCATTTGTCAATATGTACGAGATTACCATTCTATGCCACTTCTTTCAATGGAGTATCAGTGGTTGACCATTGGAAAGTCATAATGACGCCATTATGTTAGAAGATTACCAAACTTGTGAAAATCGACAATTATGACATCAACGATAGACTATTCTGACACTATTGTAATAGCAGACTTGAGGCCCAGTAGTTATGACCGGCCACTGATGTGCGTTTGACTACATTTTTCAACCCTTTTTAGGGTTCTGTAGCCAAATGGCAAAAAACGGAACCCTTATAGATTCGTCATGTCTGTCTGTCTGTCTGTCTGTCTGTCTGTCTGTCTGTCTGTCTGTCTGTCCGTCCGTATGTCACAGCCACTTTTTTCCGAAACTATAAGAGCTATACTGTTGAAACTTTGTAAGTAGATGTATTCTGTGAACCGCATTAAGATTTTCACACAAAAATAGAAAAAAAGCAATAAATCTTGGGGGTCCCCATACATAGAAATGAAACTAAAAATTTTTTTTTTCATCAAACCCATGCGTGTGGGGTATTTATGAATAGGTCTTCAAAAATGATACTGAGGTTTCTAATATAATTTTTTTCTAAACTGAATAGTTTGCGCGAGAGACACTTCCAAAGTGGTAAAATGTGTGTCCCCCCCCCTCTAACTTCTAAGATAAGAGAATGATAAAACTAAAAAAAATATATGATGTACATTACTATAAAAACTACCAACGAAAATTGGTTTGAACGAAATCCAGTAAGTAGTTTTTTTTTAATGCGGTATAAACCGAAAAAAATACACTATTATTAAAACATCGATCAAAGTTACAACACATTACAAGAACTTTTATATTATGTTACTTGCTGCTACGGAACCCTTCATGGGCGAGTCCGACTCGCACTTGGCCGGTTTTTTTTTTAATTTTTGTCAAAAAGTTTTAATACTTACTATATTTAATTATAAATTATAGTTACCTTGTACTGTCGTGTTTGTATGTGTTACTATTTTCGAATATTTTCGTTGTTTCAGCTGTGATGCCGGTAACTCTGGGGACGGGACAGTCAACGCATGCCGTCAGTTCTGTCTAAACGGCGGCACTTGTTCGCTGAACGAGGCAAGGGAACCAATCTGCCAGTGCACAGCAGATCACGAGGGTGACAGATGTGAGGTTTCTGTCTATAAGGACTTCAGCTTCCAGCTTGTAGCGTCGGTGGTGAAGGGGCAACCTAAAGTGACCGTTACTGTGGGGAAAGGAGTGGAGTCGACGTGTGCTTCCACTGTTGTCTGAACAACGGAGCTTGTTCGGGACGAGTGCGAGATATGAATCTATTGAAGAGTGCACGTTCACCTCTACCATCACCATTACGTATACAATCTGACCGTTACTAATTTAGTATTAGCCGACAGAAACATTCATCATCATACAATAATAGGTTACCTCAATGATATAGTAAGAATTATTTTTTAAGTTTGCTTTTTTGTAACGAACTTATTGGTTTAAGCAAAGGTTATTTAAGTTTACTCTTAATATAGTTTTTAAGTCAGGTTATTTTTATATTTTTTCTATTATTTTTGTATTTTCCTATCAGCTATGACTAAGTAAGAACAGATTCTGATATCTTAGTGACTCTAAATAATATAAATATAATTTGTATTTTAGTTTTACGTTATCTTATATCAATAAATAATCAAAAGCATGTTCCTCTTGTCTCCGGCCTGCAGGAGGATGCAGTTCATGAATCTAAGAATTTCCGTTCAGGGTCCTCGAATGTAATAAACCTTAGTGTTTATCCCAAACATTAGTTGCCATCACAAACTCACTTTCATCATCATCATCTTCCTGCCCTTGTCCCGTGTTACTTGTTACTTCTGCTCTGTCTCCCATCACGTTATCACTAACTCCCTTTTCTTTTATATCACTTCTCATACAATCCATCCATTTTTTCTTTGGCATCCCTCTCTCACTTTACCCATCCACATGCATACTAAAAAATCTTTTAGTGATATGCATTTCATCCCTTCTAATTATATGGCCATTCCAAGACAAACAATTGTAATTTTATGTTTCAAAAACCAGTAACTATAAACTTATTTGACGCATATTCACACAAATATTAGTAGAATACCAAACCTGTTCTCGCGCTGAGGGAAACGCGCGAACATATCGTCACGCCGCAGCACTGAATGATCGTCACGTGCTCAAGTGCTCGTGCATCTGTCTCGTTCTTTAGTTATCCTGTTTTCTTCGGGCATCAGTCTATAGTTCTCTACTAATGCTTATGCTTTTGTGTTTAATTAAGTAAAACTTTTAAATAAATAAATTATCATCGTATACATGCATTTTTATTAACACAAACTTACCTCAAATAGTTCAATTCCCGGCGGGATTTTCAAAGATTTTTCCGAAAAACAAAAAAAAGTTATAAGACATTTTTACTATGTTTGTGAAAAATAAAAATAAAACTTTACAAAAAAAAAACATAACCAACTTCAATGTTCACTGAAAAGTACAAAATAACTTTAATTTCGGAAGTCAGTGTTAGTCCTTTCGTTATTTAAACACCGACTTCAAAAATTTAAGTTATTTTGTACTTTTCAGTGAACATTGAAGTCGGTTATATTTTTTTTTTGTATTTTTTTTTTATTTTACACTTTTTAATTATCGTATTAAGTACCACTAAAAAGCACCCTTCAGCTAAACTTCTCTCATTCATCTCATAACGATTCTAATAATCCCAAACACGGTTAGATTACATTAATTTACCTTCTGGCTTCATTATCAGATCAGTTCGATACATCCCCTCCCCTTTTTAGCGTTCCGTAGCCAAATGGCAAAAAACGGAACCCTTATAGGTTCTTCATGTCTGTCTGTCATATGTGTGTGGTATTTATGGATAGGTCTTCAAAAATAAAATTGAGGTTTCTAATATCATTTTTTTCTAAATTGAATAGTTTGCGAGAGAGACACTTCCGAAGCGGTAAAATGTGTCCCCCCCCCCCCTCTAACTTCTAAAATAAGAGAATGATAAAACTAAAAAAAAAATATATGATGCACATTACCATGCAAACCACCAACGAAAATTGGTTTGAACGAGATCTAGTTAGCTGTTTTTTTAATACGTCATAAATTTAAAAAAAAATCACTATTATTAAAACATCGATCAAAGTTACAAGAACTTTTATATTATGTTACTTGCTGTTTCGGAACCCTTCATGGGCGAGTCCGACTCGCACTTGGTCTGTTTTTCTTTCAGTCAGTCATCGACTACACGTATAAACAAAGCAATTTTTCTTGTTACGACAATTCTGCTGTGATCCTATGAGAAGTTCTGTTCCATATCTTCGAAGTTCATGATCAGATCATAACAATATTACCAACTTGGAAGCATAACCTTTCAATCAAAAAAAGAATTTTTAAAATCGGTCCACAATTGACCGAGATAGACACACCTATATGTCTATCTCGGTCAACGTACATAAAAAAACATACATTCAGCCGAACATAGAACCTCTTCCTTTTCAAAGTCGGTTAAAATTTCAGCTCAATCGGTAACTGGAGAGTGGGTGAAAGGGTGTAGCAGGATAAGGTAGGGCCAGCGGCCCCCACGAGGTTTTGCCAAAATAAATTATGGTATTATATCAGCGAGATGTATTATTATAAGTCTTGAGGAAAATGTTACCTTTGGAGTGCCTCAAGGTAGTGTAATAGGTCCCACACTGTTTTTAATATATATTGATGACCTTTGCAATTTGCTTTTACGAAATGGTCAAATCGTAACATTTGCAGATGACACAGTTATATTGTTCAGCTCAAGCACTTGGAAAGATGTAATCGAAGCAGCAAATAAAGGGTTTGCTTTAGTAACTTCATGGCTAGACAATCATTTGCTGACACTTAATCTTGATAAAACTAAATTTGTCACATTTACTATTAATGCCAAAACTCAACCTCCACCTAACTCAATAATTACTCAATAATTATACAATCTCACAACTGCAACAATCCAAGTTCCTGTCATTGTAACCCAATTACCAGAACAAATTCCATAAAGTACCTCGGTGTGATAGTTGACCAGAACTTAAGAAAGAAAAGAAAAAGAAAGAAAGAAAAACGTAACGTTACGTGTACGTTAAGCTGGAAGGAACACGTCATGAAAGTAAGAAATCGTGCAAGAAAATTAATTTATATTTTTAAAACTATTAGAAATGCATGTGACATTAAGCTATTAATAAAAATCTATTTAGCATTATGTCAGTCTAAAATGATATATGGCTTGAATATGTGGGGAGGAACCTCAAAAACCACTATGCTGGTTGTAGAAAGAGCCCAACGGATGGTACTTATGGTTATTTCTCGCAAAAAGTACACGTATCCGACACATTTACTTTACTCTGAACAGGGAGTTCTCACAGTACGACAGTTATTTATTAAACTAGAGATCATGGCACAACATAAAATAAAACCGCACTTTGCAAATAGGAGACAAGTGGATATAGTTTATAACATACCCAAATACAGAACCATTTTGCACACATATTCCATAATTATCTAGGTCCAAGTCTTTACAACACAATAAGTAAAGATCTAAAATTGAAGAAACTTGATAGTCAAACATGCAGAGAAACTTTGGATAAATATTTAAAAACACTAGACTACAACAACACTGAAAATCTAGTAAATAAATTGGTATAAACGGAGCACAAAAATGGTAAGGCACTTATAAATGCACACATCCAAACACACACATAAAACATTCACATATACTATACATGTAAACATACACATATACTCATATCCAAACATAAAACAATACAAACAGTTCCAATAATGTAACTTAATTAATTGATGTAACTTAAATTATTTAATTAATTTAACTTAAATTATTTAATTAATTGATTATAATATAGTACTGTCGTATATAATGTATTATCGTATATTTAAATTGTACCCTGTATAATGTAGAACAATTTATTTTCTAACAAACAGTTTTAGTTTTATTAGAGTCGCTATAATAGTTTTTGAAAAAATAATTTTGAAAAATACCTACATTTTTGTCTATTTAGTCAAATAACACCTGAACGAAGTGTCAACAATAATAATACTTGTCAAATGTAATAACCACGATTTATTTTGGAGATACCTCTCGGGGGCCGCTGGCCCTACCTTATTCTGCTAGACCCTTTAATTTGCAAGATTTGATTACAGACAAATATCGGGACAGGTAAAACTAAATAAAAGCTTGTAAAATATAGTACAAAAGTTTTAATGTAATTACATAGTATGATATAGGTAACGGGTGATTCATTTGGAGTTACTTTTTCCAAAACTAAAAAAAATATGAATAAAACAAATTTATCGGGTAATCTTTATTATAATCTTTATTATAGTCTGATCTTTATTATAAGAGTCTGTAATGGTAGGCTGAAGCGCGTGGTGGGATGGAATAAGCACGTCAGTGAGGCTCATTCGTACGCCAGGCTTAGGTTTGGGGAGTGGCTTTATTTCGGCAAGCCAACTTCTGGTGTAGCTTATAAGGAAATGTGTGATAGTCGTAAGATTTTTAAATCAAAGCTGAGATGGTGTCAGAATCACCAGGACCAAATTCGGATGGACATCTTAGCTGAAAAGCACTCTAAACAAGACTTCCGGGGCTTCTGGAAAGCTACGAAAAAACATAACCTTAGGCCTGGTTTACCAGCGAGCGTCGATGGCGTCTCTGCGGAGAAAGATATAGCTAATGTTTTTAAGTCTCACTTTTGTGTCAATCCGAGCAGTGTTCCATTGTCTGAGGTGATCGATGCTGAGCCACAGTGTTCAAGCCTGGAGCCAAAAGTTAAGTTTTCAGCTGCGGCCATTGCCAAAACCATACAGTCCATGACCAGGGGAAAGTCTCCAGGACATGATGGGCTCAGCATCGAGCATCTATAGCATGCAGGTCCCCACTTGCCGCGCGTTTTAGCTATGCTATTTGCATTTTGTCTTGGGCATTCTTACTTGCCGGACGAGTTGATGAGAACGGTCGTAGTGCCGATTGTTAAGAACAAAACGGGAGACATTTCTGATAAAAACAACTACAGACCTATCTCATTAGCTACAGTCATCGCTAAGGTATTTGACAGTATGCTTAATTCTCAGTTGAATGAGACAGTGTCTTTGCACGATAACCAGTTTGGTTTCAGGCCCAAACTGTCCACTGACAGTGCGATATTGAGCTTAAAGCATGCTGTCAGATATTATACAGATCGGCACACACCGGTTTACGCCTGTTTTCTCGACTTATCCCGTGCTTTTGACCTGGTTTCATACAAAGTGCTGTGGAAAAAGCTGCGTGACAGACAAGTCTCTCCTGAAATTGTAAAGATCTTCCAGCACTGGTACGGGAACCAGGTCAATAATGTTAGATGGTCGGGAGCTCTGTCGGACTCGTACAGGTTGGAGTGCGGGGTGAGGCAGGGGGGGTTGACGTCACCAACGCTCTTCAATCTGTACATCAATGATCTTGTTGCCGAGCTCAGCAGCCGCCATGTTGGATGCCATGTTGATGACGTTTGTTTTAACAACATCAGCTACGCTGATGATATGGTGCTGCTGAGTGCGTCGATAGGTGGGCTCAGGGAGCTCATAGGCATCTGTGAGGAGTATGCTCTTACTCACGGCCTAAAATATAATGTTAAAAAGAGTGAGCTTATGGTCTTCAAAGCTGGGTCCAAATGTCCGTCGGAGATTCCACCAGTGAGGTTGTGCGGGGTGTCCTTAGAGCGGGTATCAAGTTTTAAATACTTAGGTCATATTCTGACGTCTGACCTGAGAGATGACGCCGATATTGAGCGAGAAAGGAGGGCGCTGTCGGTGAGGGCGAATATGATTGCGCGTAGATTTGCCCGTAGCTCCAAGGAAGTCAAAATCACCTTGTTTCGAGCCTATTGTACATCTTTTTATACGTGCGGTCTGTGGGTTTCATATGCGCATAAGTCCTACAGCGCTCTCCGCGTGCAATACAATAACTCGCTTAGGGCACTGTTGCGGCTGCCTCGCTTCTGCAGCGCGTCGGGAATGTTCGCAGAGGTACACACTGATTGCTTTTATACCAGTATGCGCAAGAGAGCGACCTCGTTAGCGAGTAGAGTGCGGGGCAGCAGCAACAGTCTTCTTGCTGTCGTTGCCTCTAGGTTGGATGGGCCCTTTATACGGCACTGGCAGGCCTTGCACGCACCTGTAAATCAGGCGTGGGGCAGATAACTTTGTTTTTAGTTTCAATCATGCATTTAATTTTATTATTATTTTATTCAATTATTATATTATTAACATTTTAATTTGAAATTCTAATCAACTGACCATATTAATTTAATTTATTGTTTTGATCATTTTAATATTTAACTGACATTGTAATTGTAATTTATGACATTTTGATTTAGTGTGTAATTGAATTTAATACTCGTGTAAATTTGAACTAACATAGAATTAAGTGCTACTAACATACAATGTGGACCAAAAGTTGTCTTTTAAATAAATTATTATTATTATTTATTTATTTATAATACAAAAGAACCGTTCCTTACATTTACTTTTCAAAGATTATTTATTTCAAATGTTGTCCGTAACTGCGATTAAGGTGGTCCATTCTGGAGTTCCAGTTTTCGATGACCCGACCGAGCATTTCCAGTGGTATTTGGCGAATAACGCGAGTAATGTTGGCTTCCAGTTGATCAATCGTACGCGGCTTATCCATATAAACTTTGGACTTTACATAACCCCACAGAAAAAAGTCTAAGGGTGTGATATCACAGGATCTAGGCGGCCAACTGACTGGTCCGAAACGCGAAATTAACTGTTCACCAAATTTTTCTCGCAACAAAGCCATGGTTTCACGTGCTGTGTGGCAAGTGGCGCCGTCTTCCAGAACGTCTCTGCCAATGGTGACCGTTATCGTACCATGATAACGGACTATTTGTTTCCTGAAATTGAAGCCCGTCATCTTCAAAACTTTTGGTACCAACAAGACGGCGCCACTTGCCACACAGCACATGAAATGTGGAAATGCTCGGTCGGGTCATCGAAAACTGGAACTCCAGAATGGACCACCTTAATCGCAGTTACGGACAACATTTGAAAGAAATAATCTTTAAAAAGTAAATGTAAGGAATGGTTCTTTTGTGTTATAATAAAGATTACCCGATAAATTTGTTTTATTCATATTTTTTTTAGTTTTGGAAAAAGTAACTCCAAATGAATCACCCGTTATGAGAATTGTGACGTCGAATTGTTACCTAGACAAAAAGTTATCTTGTAACCGTTATCTATGTTACGCGTAAGATTGTTTGTTGGAAGTATGCCCACTTAGACCATTCATAATATGAATAACGTAACAATGAACGGATATTCAAATTTTAATAAAATAAAATATAGGTAATTGTTTATATCCAGTTATTTATTGAAAAGTGATATATGATTTAGACTTTGTAAACATTTTATTTTTGTGTAACGTCACAATAAATGTATTGAGGTCATAGCTTAATTGTTCATTTTCTTGACGAAAAGAAGATTGAAACTAAACCTCAATTTCTGTTACAAGAACTTTAGTTCTCACAAGATAATCGTCAATTAGATGAGAAAAATAAATTGAACTATAGTATTATGTTAAAACAGTGCAGGTAGAAGAATAAAAAACGAAATAGACTCATGATTATTGTCAACAAAATTGATAGCGAGTTCACTGCATTCTTAAGATGAGGCGATAGCACAAGTTAAAAGATATAGCTGTTTTAAACGAAAGTAAGCACAATATAATACAGTGTTTGTTAACGAATAATCACAGATATGTAGAAATAAAATGGTAGGCCATTTAGTTTAGTTAACATTAAACATTTAGTGCGAAACGTAATCGTTCTTGTTTGTGCATCTCTGTCAAGTACGGCTTTTTAGCAGGTTTTCTGTGATGCACGCCTTCAGCGTGAAGTGCACGGCGAACAATATCCATCGAGGTGTCATATAATTCCGCAAAATGTCTCGTTGGTGCGAAACCATTCGTTTCGTATACGTCCACCATATGTCGTCGCTGCGCCTCGCTAATAAGCTTCGGTCTCCCACTTCTCTTTCGACTAGCAAGGCTACCTTCTTCCTCATATCTTTTTAGCCAAAGATTTACAGTATTTTTCTAAAATAAAAAAAAATATATATTAGGCAGCTATACCTACTTCACTTCATTTTCATTATATAAAATGTTAATAATCATAATTATTGAATATATTTTTAAAATAAAACTGCATTTATTATTCCAATAACCAATCCAATAAACCCAACGATTTACGTATTTCTCTTTTAAACCTCATAAAGATACGATGAATGGATTCATAAATGGCATACGTTGTAATTAGAAGATTAATTTGTAATAAAGTTACAATTCATTAATAGCTAATACTCACATTCAGTCCGGGTTCTTCAGATATTTGTGTTTTATTAAGACCACTTTTATGCAGCCCAATGATAGTCGCCCTCACTTCAATACTAATATTAGCCTGTATTTTGCGAATATTACAATACTGTCAAACACGTCACTAACCAACAACTACAACCAAACGACAGTTCATTTCGGTCAAGTTAAAACTCATGTCTACCTCGCAGAAATCTAATTCTTTATTTAGTTTTTTTGTGATCTACCTTTCTAACTCTAAAAAATGTGTGAAAAAGTTAAAGAATAATTTAATATATGTAATGCAAATACATATACAGTACGGTCGTAGGCCCTACCGTCTACGGTCGCGTTTAACTAGACTCACTGTCGATTTTTAGAAGCCAACCAGTGCTCTTCAAAGTTAATAACGACAAATAATGGATGGCATAAAGAAATGTGGTGTCTGTAATGATCAGCTGACTGATGGAGTGCATTGCTCGGTATGCGGAAATGAGTTACATTTCCAATGTGCAGGCATCACTGAAGCTGGCCACCGTAGGCTGGGTGACAGAAGGCTCACATGGCGGTGCATGAAATGCATACAGACGGGCGCTCTTCATGCACCTAGTTCACCATTGTCGTCGAATTTGGAATCTGAATCTGCGGTGTTACTGGAGATTCGAGCATTGGCTGCGAAGTTGGCACCATTGGATGGTCTAAAGGATGAAATTCTGGCTCTTAAGAGTGAATTCGCCGACATGAAGTCCTCTTTAAGCCAACAATTCGATGATATTGTCAAAGAGTTCAATGGGAGAATGGGTAGCATGGAGCAGCGTGTTGCTCAGCTAGAAGAGATACAGAGTCAAGTGGAGAAGCTTCAAGTTAGACTGGATAAACTGGAGGAAGATTCAGATAGCAAGGATCAATGGTCGCGAATGAACAACGTAGAAGTGAAAGGATTATCACAATAAAATAATGAAAATCTGGTTCAAATTATCTCTAGTATTGGTACCAAAATTAATTACCCCATTGCCAAAAGTCAGATAAATTTCATTACTAGAGTGCCTACGCGCGAAAAAGATCATATAAAACCAGTAATTACTTCATTCGCTAATCGCTACGTTAAAGAAGACTTTGTTGCTGCAGCCAGATACGCATCTAAGACATCGTCGCTAACAACTAGCCAAATTGGATTAGCAGGAAACCATAGGATATATATAAACGACCTTCTAACGGCTAAAAATAAATTATTGCTATCTAAAACTAAAAAATTAGCATCCGAAACGGATTTTCGATCTGTATGGGTCAAACATGCAAAAATACATGCGATAAAAATGGACACCACCCCCGTAATAGTAGTGAAATCAGAAAAGGACCTCTCCAAAATTATATAATAGTAACATTTAACTTTAATACAACAGTGTTTACATATTTTGTCATTTGTGCCCATAACCAGTTTGAGAACCGCAAACCGTTGTGTGCTACTTGCGTTTTCCTAATTGATCTGTGTCATTGCACGGTGCTAATGAGTAAGTTCTCTAAAAAATCACTTATGCGAAACTATTACGTCTAAGTAATAACGACCTAATTGCGTTAAGGTTATGGTGTCATTTCAAATACATTGTTTTGTGTGTTATTACCTTGTTATATTGGCAGCAATCCTTATATTATTACCGCCAAACACCTTTTGTTTGTATTCAAAGCTCATATGATTTATGCTTTTTGAAGTTATTTATTTTTGTACACTGTGGTCTGCTGTGCCTAATAGTTTATTGCAAGTCATTGCCTTTTACCTCCGCAATTTTATTTTATCAAGAAAGTGAAACTTATTTGCGCTTTTTAGCACAAAACTTATTTATGCTCGCTTTTCTTATATATTTATTTTATTCTGTCTTAGTTTTGACTAGTGATGGCTACTCTTAGTGTGTATTATCAGAACGTGCGTGGTCTGCGTACGAAGACGAACGATATATTTCGTAAAATATCACAGAGTGCATATGATGTAATTGTGTTCACTGAGACGTGGCTTGTGGATGATATCTTTAGTAGTGAGATGTTTGATAGTCGTTATTTAGTGTGGAGGCGCGATCGTGATTACTCTCGAACGTCTCAAAAGCGGGGTGGTGGCGTATTGATAGCGGTGAGAAGTGAGCTTACTGTTCTAGAACGACAAGATTGGCGTAGTTCCGCCGAGGATATTTGGATCTCAATTATCTTAAAACGATCTAGGCCTGCGGCTAATTATAATTTACACATTTGTACTTTATATCTTTGCAAAGAAAACCTTGGCAATTCGTATTATGATCAATTACATAATTTTAGTGTTAATGTAAATCATTTGACCTTGACACACCCATTAGACAAATTCATTATTATGGGTGATTTTAATTTTGGTAACAATGTTGACTGGATTTATTCTGATGGTAATGAACTGATCCCGCAAAATGTATCATGCAGCCACTTAGCCGAGTTTTTTAATGGGATTCTCACTTCTAGCCTGTCTCAATATAACGGTGAAAGAAATAAAAATGGTAGACTATTGGACTTAGTGTTTTCTAACGACTTGGTTAATGTTACTGAATGCCATGACGCCTTGGCATTACCTATTGACCTGCATCATAAACCTTTGACGATCACTGCCGACTTTGTTGAGATCCATAAATTGACCGATAAATTGACTACAAAATATGTATTTTCTAGGGGTGACTACGCTGCTATTAATTCTGAACTCGATCAGATCAATTGGAATGAGTTTTACTCACTGATTCGTTGGAAGTTGCTGTGGAACTCTTTTATAATAAGCTGTATGAGCTTAGAAACAAGTATATCCCAATTAAATCAGTTAGACGGTCATCTTATCCGCCCTGGTATAGTTCTGCTTTGATTAAAATACTAAAAGAGAAATATAAATATCATCGCAAGTATAAAACATACGGCAACATGTCCGACTTTCACTCTTTTTCTCTCTTACGGAATAGGGCGGATAACTTGGAGAAAATTTGTTTCAATACGTATATGGACAAAATAGAATCGTCCATCATTGAGAACCCTAAGTCTTTTTGGGCATATGTCAAAAGCAAAAGAAACTGTGTTACTTTTCCAAAAGTAATGCATTATGGTGATAAGACAGCGAGTTCAGGTGAAGAGATCAGCAATTTATTTGCATCCTATTTCCATTCTACTTTTCAGGAACCTGATCCTGTGCCCGCTACTTCTAGACGCTTGCGTTGTAGACAGTGTATCATGCATTGGCTCAGTTAGTGTGTCCCAATCTCAAGTTTTAAATTTATTGAAGACCTTGGATTTATCGAAATCTGGTGGTCCTGATCTTATACCTCCAGTGTTTATTGTAAATTGTGCCAATAGTCTTGCATTGCCATTGTGTATTTTATTTAGACGATTTCTTTCGGAAGGCATTGTCCCAAAAATTTGGAAATCTGCATTTGTCACCCCAGTTTTCAAAAAAGGTAATAAGTCGGATATTTCTAATTATCGACCTATATCTAAGATATGTTTGGTCTCCAAAATCCATGAACGCATTGTTTTTAATAACGTATACGCTGCAATGAAATGTAACTTTGGTGATGAACAGCATGGTTTTCTAAGAAAGCGGTCCACTACATCTAACTTAATCTTATCTCATGAGTTTATTTCCCAAGCTATGGATGACCGTGCACAAGTTGACGTCATTTATACTGATTACAGTAAATTTTTTGATCGTATTGACCATAGACTGCTCTTGGAGAAGCTATTAAAAGCCGGGATACACGGAGACTTGTATCGTTGGTTCTCCTCTTATATTGATAATAGAACACAGGCTGTGGTGCTTCAGGGATACACATCTGGATGGAGTTTCGTGCCCTCTGATGTCCCTCAGGGTTCAATTTTAGGATCTTTATTATTTACTCTCTTCATTGCTGACGTAAAACACTGTTTTGAAAATAGTTATATTTTACTTTATGCTGACGATATGAAGGTTCATAAAATTATTAGAATCATCTCTGATACACACCTATTGCAAGCCGATTTAAATAGGTTTGAAGAATACTGTAGACTTAATAGGCTAGAATTAAATGTTTCGAAATGTTTTCACATATCTTTCACACGGCAAAAGTCTATAATTGATTCCACATACAAACTTTACAATAGTGACATAGGGAAAGTTAATAGTATTAGGGATCTTGGTGTGATACAAGATAGTAAACTAATTTACGATCAGCATATCGATAGTATAGTGAAAAGGGCGTCAAAAGCTCTTGGTTTCATAATCACCCTCCTCACCTCAGCCTGTTTTCGATCACTAAAACCGATCAAAGTCTTATATTGTTCGTTCGTACGCAGCCACCTCGAATATGCATCTCAGGTCTGGAACCCTCAATATGAGATATATAAGTCTCGTATTGAGGGCATCCAGAATAAATTCCTTAAATTTCTTGATTTTAGAGCAAAACAAGTATCTGATAACTACACTCACCGATGCAAGAGATACCATTTTCTACCGCTTGTCCAGAGACGTGATATTAATGATGTGTGCTACTTGATTAATATTGCAAATGGTTCAGTTGACTGTCCTGAGCTTGTCTCGAAACTTTCAATACGCACTAATCAGATGGGACTGCGACAGCGACCACTTCTGCATGTACCTAGTGCAAATACTAATTATAGGCGTAATGCATTTTTTCTGAGAGCCAGTCGCAGTTTTAATAAGATATCATGTGAACCCGGCATTGACCTCTTTTGCACGAAAGCGGGCACAGTTAGGAAAAACTTAGCAAAGTCATTTTTTGAATAACCAATACCTATTTGCACATAAAACATAATATTATTGTATGTTAAAATTATTGAGAGTTAACCAACTCTGTGTCAACCTTGTGGGACCAACATTTGTTTTTTTTTTTTTTTTTTTTCATCTTTATAACTACCTACATGTGGAAGCTTGTAATTAGCAATTTAATTACCTACTATTGTCACTATGTTGTTATTAGTCTGTAAGCTTTCCTAAAATGTGAAAAATAAAATAAAAATAATAAATAAAATAAACATCCGGCCGGAGTTTTAAATACACACACTCGTACTGCCACCTGTGCCCGCATAGAGCCCTGCTGACCTTTAAAATCATTTATTTTTCGAAATATTTATTGATCAACATAATTATGCTATTTTGTGGGTAAATATATTTCTAAAAATCAAAGCTGTTTGATAGGAGAAGGGTAACCAGTGAAAAAATATATCAAGTCATTATTTTTTTTTTTGGGAAATGTATGAATCAAACGATAAAAAAACCACAATTTTGATAATGTTATAACTGAGCCATTACCGGGGAGTAGGCTTCAGAGAGTCAATGTTTTATGGCACCAATTGGGAGCAAGGGCCTTAAACTTTGAAAGTTAAACTTGCAATAACTTAAAGTGTAAACGAGAGAAACAGAGTTTGTTGATTGCACTCTGACACTACGCTATCAACACGCTACACTAACGCTAGCATCTTCATGACTTAACGGCAGAAAAGATTTGGATGAAACCTAGCACACGGCTAGAACATGTCGTAGTGGACACATGCCACTTTTAAAAATAGACCGAAACGAAACTTAGTATCTACTACTTATTCAGATAATTAAATTAATTCCCAAGTCTGCTACATACACGAGCCTGGGCGACACCAAGGACACGGGAAGTAAATGATTGATAACACACATTGCTAACAAACCGACCAAGTGCGAGTCGAACTCGCGGTTCCGTACAAATTTACCTATAATAATGGTTCACGGTTTATACATAACGTTTATGTTTTTTTTTGATATTTGATTTGATTGAATGAAAGGTAAATTGCAGTTTACGATTTATGAAGTATTAAAAAAAATATTTACTAGATCTCGTTCAAACCAATTTTCAGTGGTGGTTTGCATGGTACATCATATTCATATTTTTTAGTTTTATCATTCTCTTATTTTAAAAGTTACAGGGGCAAACTATTTAGTTTAGAAAAAAATTATGAAACCTCAATATAAGTTTTAAAGACCTATTCATAGATACCCCCACGTTCAGGTTTGGAGAAAAACAAATTTTGAGTTTCAGATCTAAGTATGAGGAACCTCCAAAATTTCTTGTTTTTTTTTTTCTAATTAATCTTAATGCAGTTCATAGAATACATCTACTTACCATGTTTCAACAGTATAGTTCTTATAGTTTCGGAAAAAGGTAGCTGTGACTTACGGACGACCAGGCAGACAGAAAGACATAGACATGACGAATCCATAAGGGTTCCTTTTTTTGCTATTTGGTTACGGAACTCTAAAAAATACAGTAATATCTATTTTTGTACGAAACTAGTGATAAGCAGAGTAGTAGTATCCGAGTGGTCGCCGAGAGTGAACGTCTCATCTGCAGAAACGAGTTTGTGTGAAGAGAAGATGCACTGCACGCGTGTGTTGACGCTGCTAGCACTGCTCGTCGGGCTGGTGCATTCTTTCAAGTGGGGTAAGTACGAGTTTGTTATTCATTTTGGGTCTAACGACTAAATTGTTGTGGATCGTAACCAATTTACTTCGACAATTTATTTATAAATGGTGTTTGTTTTACAAATAACACTTATACGCGTCAATTTTTCGTTTATTTAAATTAAATGAGGCCGGTATTTTTAGCTGACTAAGTATTTTGAGAAAAACCATCGAAACAAAGTCAGAGCTCAAAGTCTCTGTAGGGTATCGTGTGTACAGAGAGAAATGAAACGCACGAGGTTCGAATGCCAACTGAACTGAGTTTGACCTCTGCACCCCCACAGTATTCTCCCTTTTTTTGTTTTGAACATTACAAGTGTTTAATTCTATTTATAAGTTTAGCTAATATTACTAGTACAATTAATGCATTATCCTACCTTAACAATGTTTATAATATCAACTCTCGCCAAGTATTGCATTACTAGTACATTAAGAGTATGTTTTTTTTATTGGATCAATAGATTAAACCATGTATCGTACATCTCTGGTTATTAGATGTATGGCGTACACATATATTGCTGAACACTTTTTGATGAATTTAGTACAGATATGATTTTAGACATAATGCCTTTTTATAGTAATGTTGTTTATTATTTTTACACACATCACTAAAGACTATACAGCATGTTGTTGTAGCGGCATTTGTTCAGCCATTGGTATATTCACGTTGCTATGCCAAACTCTCATCTCTTTCCGTAATATTTTCTGAGCTGCTTGCTTTCATTTCTTAAGCATTCTGTATATAATATAGACGCCAATGACTTTTGCGAGACCAATTATTATCAGGGCGTATTTCTCAAATATTATAGGCAACCATGTAGTTATTTTGGTATTTTTATCGAGGACTATAGCACTCACAGTCAAAACGTGACATTTGATGAAGTGGAACTTCGTACTCACACAGATATCCCATGAAAATAGTTAAGCGACTATGACAATACAAATAAATGAATGGTTCTGAATAGCTATGTTGAAAATGGTATGGTAGTGATGATGAAGCTGGAAGATAGGCACCGGAACTACGTAATTAATCAATGTATCCTAGCCGTTTTTGGGCTTATTAGAATCATCATGAGATGCATTTGGCTATAAAGTAGTATCGAACTGAGCAAGTTCTGAAACAGTATTTTTCTATAATGGACTTTTGAACAAAATTATATTTGATTCAAGTTCGCTGCTCTGCACACCGCACATGTTATAATGATGCTTTCGCAAAATAAAGAGAATGCTTCGATCTCTATGTTTTTCTGGTGGCTTAGCAAAAGATGCTACCGATCACATTATTATCTACATACCTACTATTAATACGTCTAGTCAACATATTCCATAGATTAGATATGTACATTACCAATGGTCACTTTTTATTTATGTTACATTTAATAGTTACATTTTATTATTTCTCTAAATAAATCTCACAGGGGTCTTGCTAGTTCTACAACTACGCGTCGTTTTCTTATCTTTATTCGCTTGTGCAGATTCGCTTTCGTTCAATATGTAAGCGGGTTTTAATCTGTCAATTGAAATTTATGTTATTTTATTTTCTAATTGTATGTAATTTAAACACTTTTTCAGATCTTTCTAATATCTTATAAATGGCTCTTATAACGAAATACTAATGTTAGGGACCTTTTTTTTCTTTATCCACTTTTAAAAATACTGTGCGTTCGTGTACGTTTTGTTACCGTGCGTCTTTTGCTGATTGATATTGATTGATAGGGATGCTGAATGCTAAAAGTAAAACTATGTAATTCACTTGGTGCACGGTGCGGCGTCTTCGCCAGCGTATGCATGCGAACGTAGAGAAGGCTAGCCCTGCTGCCCCAACAACGTAGATGGCCACGTACTGGTGTATATCGTGAATTGACACCCCGTCAGCTATGATCACCTGTTCCGAGGCTGCTTTCATTTGTTTTATTTGCTCGGAGATACTTTGTTGTGAAGATATATAGATTTTGGTTTCTCAGATCATAAAGGAATAATTCTAAATTTAAAAAAAATAGATGGTAAACGTGATAAACGTAAAGTTTGGAAAACTAAAAAAAGAATTTTCAATAGTAAAACCATGGAAAAATTTAAATTAAAATTACAAAAAATTAATTGGGATGAAGTAGTCAGCCCGGAAAAAAATATGAATGAAAATTATAATGCATTTGAAAAACTATTATTGACAATATTAAATGATTGTATACCCATGAAAACCATAAAACTGAATCCCTGTAAAAGAAAAAAATGGATGACTAGCGGCATTAAAATATCGTGTAAAAATAAACGATTATTTAGAATTCTTTCTTCTTACTCTAATGATCCTGTATTAACAAAACATTATAAAATGTATGAAAGAACTCTAAAACGGGTTGTCATTAAATCAAAAAGAATGCAGTACATTAGGGAAATTAAAAATTCATCTAATAAAACAAAGTCGATGTGGAAAATCATTAAGGAACGTACCAATAAAAACCTGAAAAAAACTCATCAAAACATTACATTGACGATCCACAATAAACTTACGTCCGACCCAAAACAAGTTTCTAACACGTTCAATGAATTTTTCGCATCAGTAGGACAAACAAAGCAGGGTGAGTCAGAGCCGCGCGGCCGACCCGTGCTCCGACCCACTGATAATACTATGTTTCTATACCCACCCACACCGCAGGAAATAAAACAAATTATTAAAAATCTTAAAAGTAAATATAGTCACGGATTAGATGAACTTCCTCCAATATTGATAAAAACGTGTGTAAACGAGTTGACAACTCCATTTTACTTATTGGTTAAACAATCTTTCACTGAAGGAATATTCCCTGATGCTTTAAAGAAAACAATAGTTAAACCAATCCATAAGAAAAACTCGAAGTTAGATCCCAACAACTACCGTCCAATTGCATTACTACCTACAGCATCAAAAATATTTGAAAAAGCAATGTGCAAACGCGTTTATAGTTTTTGTGAAAAATTCAATATTTTTGATGACTGTCAAAATGGTTTTCGAAAAAAACGATCCACGGTCTTAGCAACTTATAAATACACGCAAGAAATACTGAACATTTTAAATAATAAAAAATACGCGATAGGTATCTTGCTTGATATGACTAAGGCATATGATAAAGTGCAGTATAAAATACTACTTGACAAACTGTACGGTATCGGTATAAGAGGAATAACACATAAATGGTTTACATCTTACCTACAAAATAGGGAACAATTCGTAGAAATAGAACATTTGGATGAATTTACTGGAGAATTAAACAGAATACGTTCTAATGGGCTTTGCATTGGACATTCTATTCCGCAAGGTAGTGTGGTCGGATGTCTGCTTTTTTTGATTTATATAAACGACCTCCCTAAGATAATGACAGATTCGTGCGTACTGTTCGCCGATGACATCTCTCTAATTACTTCATGTATTGACTCGCAACAATTAAATGCTAATTTAAATAACATTATGAAAAATATACAAAATTGGATGAAAGACCACAATCTAGAACTTAATTATTCAAAAACCAAAATAATGCAATTTAGGCCTCGCCAAAAAAATCCCTTAGATATTAATTTTGCATTTGACGGCATAAAATTGGAATGCGTTGATACTTTTACCCTGCTAGGACTGGATTTGGATATCCATATGACCTGGAAAGCGCATATACAGAAAATTAAATCTAAATTATCTAGCTTTATTTATGCATTACGTGAACTTAAAAAATCAACCGATCTTAAAACTGCCCTGTCTGCTTACTATGCATATGCATACGCATGGCTCTCGTATGGTATCATCCTTTGGGGAAACAGTGTAGATAGCAATGACTTGTTTATCTTACAAAAAAAATGTCTTCGAATAATTGTAAATATTAATAATGATGACACTTGTAGACCGCATTTTCGTAAATTAGAAACTCTTACATTATCATCAATTTACATTCTAGAAATCTGTAAATTTGTGAGGCAGAACCCTAATTTCTATAAAAAAATAACCGACCAACCTCGTCGATACGCACCGCGTTCTCAATTTAAAAACATGCTTGTAATACCTCCATCAAACTTAAAACTACACAGTTCGAGTCCTCACATAAGCTCCATAAAAATATACAACAAAATACCAAATGACATCAAAACCGAGAAAAGTGATAGAATATTTATTAAACGACTCAAAAAACTGCTAGTTGACAAATGCTATTATTCGGTAAATGAATTCTTTAACGATGATTAAATACTTTCATATATTGTCATTTTTTCCATGTCCATTTTACGTTTTGTTGATTATAATTTATTTTATTGGAATTTATTTCGACATCTGCAATGATTTTTATTTAATTTTTTGACATTATAATATATTTTTTTTTTTTTTGACATTTGTTATGATTTTATTTATTTTTTGACATTTGTTATGAATTTATTTTGACACTGTAATAATTTACTTTTTGATTTTTATTTTATTTTTGATATTATCATTTTTCTCCCTTTTGACATTTGTTATGATTTCATTTTTATTGACATTATGATTTCATTTTTATTGATATTTGTTATTAATTTATTTTGACATTGTAATAATTTACTATTTGACATTTGTATTATTATTATTCTCTTTATTCAATTATTTTACATATAAAATTACATTTTTAAATATTTTTTAAAGAAATTATACAAAAGAAAAAAGTTCATTATTATTATTATTATTATTTTGTTTTTTTTTTGCTATTTGTAATTAATTTATTTTGACATTTAAAATGAATTTATTTGTATTATGAAGGAATTGACTTTGAAATTTATGACATGATTTTTTTTACTTTTGACATTTTATTATTATTTTCATTTTTATCTTATTACTTATTATTGTACTTTTTATTTGATTTGATTTTTATATCCGATTTTTTTTAATTGTATTTCTACCTACTTCATGTATGACATTGCTGTGCCCGACAGGGTCCATGTGCACTTATATAAATATTTTGTCATCCTATGTAACACATGTGATATAGCAATAAAGAATTGAATTGAATTGAATTGATAAATATTCTTCTTCTTTGTACTCGTAGTGTGGAACTGATAAATTGATAATGTTATTGACAGGAGCGATCTCTACGACAATCATATCGAGCTTAATTTGTCAATCATTCATTTGTTGTTTGTGTGCCGTAATTATGAAGTTGTTTCCAAGCACAATAACATTGACTCCGGCCACTTGTTCAGTTGTAATTTGATCCCCACATATGATTCTCAGAGTGCATTGTCCCCAACACGTAGTCAGGAATGTTATAAACATTCAATTCTATCAACGTTGTTTTGCGAGTTGCACTTATGGTTGTACTAGTATCTCCTGGATTTTTGACGCAGAAGTTGTTGTCCAACTCTCGCTGATAGACAGGTTTTTGTAGTTGGCATAGGTTTGTATTTAACCGTAAGCATTTTTGAAGAAGTTCATTTGCAGATATGGGTAAATATATATCCCTTTTGATGTTTATAGTTGTGTTTATATTTTCATTACTATACTAATCATACGACTACTTTCTTGGTGTTGAATAGGTATCATATGATATAATATGTTTGCTATTGGGATTTTTATTACAAATATGAAGTATTCATGTGGCATACGTGCCCTTACTTGAGTAATTTGATAGATTTTGTAGAAATGCAATGATATATCTTTGGGCATCTGATTTGAAATAATATTTAGCTCATCTTGTAGTTGAACTGGTGTTACGATATGAACGTTGAAATGATGGACGGTAGGTAGTGATCGTGTCCAGAAAAAAACCTTGAATGTTCTTTAAACTGCTTAGAATGTTGTTTGCATATAAAGTTGATAAAATTTAGTCTTCCGTGATAGCTCGATTTCCGTGATAGCTAGATTGATCTATGTATATTGTTGCGTTGCCTTCATCCTCACTTCTACCTAAATTTATCTATACTGCGCCCGACAGGGTCCATAATTGTGGTACGCAATAAAGAATTGAATTGAATTGAATTATTAAGTGCTGATTAAATATGTTATGCTGTTTTTCCATTGCCTGTTCAACTCGTTTGAGGAAGTTGTTCTCAACTCCAATGATAGATGTTGGATTGCGTCAAAGATTGGCAAGATGTTTTTGATTTTCTCTGTCGTAATCGTCTTGTTGGTATTTTTCGGCGAAATTTTCATCACCAAAGAGACTTGTCACAACGTATCTGATCTCGTTGATAAGGCCTCGGCGCTTACGTGAATGCGCTTCAAAATGCTGACTGAGTAACATACTACGGTCGTAGTACTCCAGTTCCATAAATCCGTGACGTAGTTGTAACAATATGATAACGTCACAACGGCATTTGCTTTTTATTTGTGAATATAAGCTTTATATATCTTGAGTATTGTTTTCGGACGGTATGTGTTGTAATAACACAGGAACATTTGTTTTCCATTTTCTGAGGTTGAGACCTCTCGACTTCAAAGGATTGATTATCTCTTATGAGCTGCTGTACTGATTCTGATGTATGCGATCTATGTAGTGAAATGGTTTGAAATAACAATGTAACTGGAAAAACAAGAACAGAACAAAAGAAAAAGCCCAAGTCACACGTTATAGGTACCAAACGAAACACTTTAGTAACGTGTGACTACGGCTTACTCTTTTGGTTTGTTCTTGTCTTTCCAGTAACCTTGTTTATTTCAGCATACTGAAAATATTGTATACTTTTTCAGCGTCGTTTTTTAGACGTAGTCGGGTTTTTGACTTTTTTTTATTTAAACAATTTTGGTGTTAAATCACTGTGCTTCTATACTATTTACTTGTAAAAGCTAAATTGTCAAATAAGAATTATATTATTTCTACTTGCGCACGGTATGTTTTATCTGCTTTTTTTATTATTATTGATAGGCTTGCGTTTGACCACCATCTCACCTGATGGTAAGCGATGATGTGGTCGACGTTGAAGCACGCTTGCCTAGAAGAAACCTATTCACTCTCGACTTAAAGACTCCTAAGTTGTAGCTATCAGGAAACACAGCGCCATATTGTATATTGGCGATATTTTTGATATGTACAAGTGAAGCTCTTTCAAATGATACAACACATTTATATCTTATTTTTTCAACACAAAACTTTTTGTTCACTGGAGGGCGCCACATTGAATTTTGACGAAAAATTTTGATAAGTACCCGTGAAGCCGGTGAAGAAATACGATGTATTTATCTCCATTTTTATTTTTAATTCATTACATTTTGTCCACTAGATGGCGCCATATCGAGTTTTGTGACACATCACGTAGCCTATGTTCAGCGGATAATTAAGACGGTTGTAACGATATCATATATGTCGAGTTTCAATGAGTAGATTATGAGCTTTGAGGGGTCCGATGAACATACTCACATACATACATACATAGCCTGTCAAAATCATAACCCTCCTTTGGCTTAGCCGTAGTCGGGTAATAAATATCACTATATTTTTAGGGTTCTGTACCCAAAGTGTAAAACAGGACCCTATTGCTGAGACTCCACCGTCCGTCCGTCTGTCCGTCTGTCACCAGGCCGTATCTCATATGAAATTTTCACAGATGATGTATTTTTTGTTGCTGTTGTAGTTAAAAACAGAATAAAATAAATATTTAGGGGGGCTCTTATACAACAAACGTGTGTTTTTTTTTTTGCTGTTTTTATAGAATGGTACGGTATGGAACTCGTCGTGCGTGAGTCCGACTCGTATTTGGCAGTTTTTGGTTTATGTGGATACAAAATATTTTTCAATACATTTACTCGAAAAGCAGGTTTTCTTACCCCTACCGCCATTTGGGCACGCCACCATCACGGCGGTGGTCACCTCTTAGAGGAGTGGCTAGAGCGGCAACACGCCGTCTTTACCTTCCGCATGACCCAGGTCCTCACCGGACATGCCAAGTTCGGCAGGTTCCTGCATCGGGATCAAGCGGAAGAAACGCCAGGGTGTCCATGTGTGAATCGCCCGGAAGACACGGTGGAGCATACGGTAGAGGTGTGCCCCGCTTGGGCAGAGCACAGCTGTGTTCTCGTGGAGGCAATCGGCGGCAGCTACCTCTCGCGCTGGGCCCTGGGTCAGGCTATGGTCTGGAGCGAGGAGGAATGGCAGACGGACGCCTCTTTCTGTAAAGCAGTAAAGGAGGAGGGCGCGCGTGTGAGATTTATTTATTTATTATTAACATATTTATTTATTTATTTATTCAAGGACAACCAAAAAAGCATACACCATTATACATGCTAAAGATTCAACATTGTTACATTATGTAGCGTAGCCTTAATTCAAGGCTGCCACGGCATGCATTAAACATAGGAGGAGATAGGAACTAACTTATCTATTAACTAACATAGGAGGAGATAGTGAACCTCCTCACGCTCCACGCCGAGGTTACGACCACGAGTACCAGCCACAGTAAAGGCGGATGTGCAGACGTCGAGCAATCGGTAGCTAGCCGTCCGGCCGTCCAGTAATTGACCGGACCGAGCCCAGTCACCAACAGCGTGTAGTGATCCCCGCGCTTTTCAAAGAGATGTCAGCAAAGGCCCACCAGGGACGACGCCCGCTAGCTAGAACCGCGGGGAATTTCTGAAAAGGAAACACGTAGTCCTAGAAAGCAAAGGGCAACTGAAGGACACTAGTGTGGTTTTAGTCAGTAAAACTCTGACACGCCCTCGAGCTCTGCTCAGAGCGGGAGCAGTCATTGGATGATTTCCACACTTAAAAAAATAACTCCTAACGCCATTAGGCACTATAATGAAGGCTTCCGATCTTCCTCTTAAGGTACGGAACCCTAACGAAGAATAAAATGTGGTTAGTTGGCTATGATTTTATAATTATGATGTCTAGATGGAGCATCTTCATATAAATCGTTTAGTATTGATTATAATTATTTGTGCATTAATTCTGGCTGAGCAAGTATTTTACTTTTTCCTTTATTTCTGTCTATTCACATAATAAAAGAGGTAAACGCTATTTTGGTACCTATCTATTTATTTATTCATTTAATTCAAACAACAAGTACTTAGAAAATAGAACAATAAAATAAAATATAAAACAATTATTTAAATTACAATTAATAAGAGACATATTTCGTGCAGGACTTTGCTTACCTATTTAATAAAGATAATACTCAGTCATACATTCATCTCATACATCCTGACAGTATTGTCTTCCATTCTACCGCAGACATATCAAAATCTGTGTACTTGTCTAGGAGAGCATCAAGCGCAGACAGTGTCCGAGGTATGCGTGATGTGGAGTGCGCGACTGTGCCACACGTAGGAACTGCCAGGAGCCGGTATTTCTTGCCATGGCTGTAGTGTCGTTACATTACTACTTATATTCCGTACTTACTTTATCTTTGGTCAAACTTGTGTAAAGCATAAGACATGAAAAGCAACGATAGTAACAAAGAACCAACAAAACGTTGCAGAATGGATAAATCATCTTCCACATGCATATAGTCGTCGTGCCGCCGAGGCGCCTCGGACGGCAGAATCGCACTACGACACACTACGACAACACAGTTATACAACACTGATTGTTCTTGCCGGCAATGAAGGCGTGATGTTATGTAATATTAATAAACTGTATTATTTACTTGAATGTTTTCTGTACAAGTAGTTCTATAATGGGTCGTAGCCTCGTAGAGCTACGAGTCGCTACGAGCCGCTACGAGCTGCTACGGCGTAGCACACAAACGAATCGAACGTAGCAATACTTTGATTGTGAATTTTAAATGAACTTATTTATTGAAGCGTATAGCACCGTGAACATCTGGCCAGAATTGGTTTTAACCAACTTCAAAAAGAAAGAGGTTCTAATAGAACCTCCTTCTTTATGTTCGGCTGAATGTATTGTTTTTTTTTGTAATGGATAGGCTCTCGTTTGACCACTATCTCACCTGATAGTAAGCGATGATGTGGCCGACGATGGAACACGCTTGCCTAGAAGCAATCTATTCACTCTTGACTTAACGATTCCTAGGTTGTAGCTATTAGGAAACACAGACTCTGGCAGGGAATATCACTCCTTAGCTGTACGTATAATGATTAAGACAAGATACTATTTTTATAAGGCTCACTGAAATATCTCGGTTACTAAAATTGTGGACAGATTTGAATTTTTCTTTTTCTTATTGAAATGTTATGCTTTCGAGTTGGTCCCATAGAAATATTGTTGTGATCTGACGATGAACTTTGAAGATATGGAACAGAACTCTTCATGGGTTCACATAAGAACTGTCGTAACAAGTAAAATTGCTTTGTTCATACATGACATGTAGTCGATGACTGACTGAAGAAAAAAAGGGAAGGGGATACATCAAACTGATCCGATGATGAAGCCGGAAGGTAGGCACCGGCACTCTGTCAGTGTAATCTAACCGTGTTTGGGATTATTAGAATTGTTATGAGATGTACTCTGGCTATAACCATGGTACCGTATAAGGTACCGAGCTAATCTGATGATGGAAGGTGAGCACAAGAACTCCGTAATAAAACAATGTATCCAAGCGTGCCTTGGATTCTTGGAATTTTCATGCAATGTTTTAATGATTGAATTCTATAAGTACCTTAATATGGAACTTGCACACTTTAAGTTTGACTGAGGGGTACTTTTTAGCTGTAGATTTTTTTTTATTTACAAAAAAAAAATGCAACCCATCACTGATGAAAAAATACTAAAAAATGCAATATAAAATTTATTTCGGAAGTTAGTAAATAACGAAGAGACAAAACTATTAGAGACTATACTATAGATAGAAACAACGACTTCCGAAAGAAAAGTTAATTTGTACTTTTTAGAGTTTTTAGGGTTCCGTACCTCAAAAGGAAAAACCGGCCAAGAGCGTGTCGGGCCACGCTCAGTTTAGGGTTCCGTAGTTTTCCATCCGTCACAATAAGTGTACCCACTTATGAGTTTAAAAAAATGCTTGCCTATACGACTATACAACAAACTTAGTCCAGAAATTATTTTGTAGAACCTTTTTGTCTTTTTGTACAAAAACTGTTCTTTCCATCAAGTTCAAAATATTTTTCCTAGAAAGTCCTTATAAAGTTCTACTTTTCAGATTTTTTTCATATTTTCTAAACTTATGGTTCAAAAGTTAGAGGGGGGGACGCATTGTTTTTTACTTTTGGAGCGATTATTTCCGAAATTATTGACATTATCAAAAAATGATTTCAGTAAACCCCTATTCATTTTTAAATACCTATCCAACGATATATCACACGTTAGGGTTGAAATTAAAAAAAAATCACTTCCCACTTTACATATAGGGGGGCTACCCTAATAAAACATTTTTTTCCAATTTTTATTTTACCACTTTGTCGGCGTGATTGATATACAAATTGGTACCAAATTTCAGCTTTCTAGTGCTAACGGTCACAGAGATTAAGCGAGGACGGACAGACAGACAGACAGACAGACGGACAAACAGACATGGCGAAACTATAAGGGTTCCTAGTTGACTACGGAACCCTAAAAACGGAACCCTTATAGTGGCTTTGTTGTCCGTCGGTCTGTCTGTCTGTCAGTCTATCTGTCTTTTAAGACCTTTTGTCTCAAGCGCGCGTGGAGGTATCGAGTTCAAATTAAAACCATATACTCACATCTGCAGTCCTTCAAAAAATCAAATTTCTAAATATCGAAATAAAAAAAGATACGGCCGCTTATGTCGCAAAAAAACGTATATTTTGACACTCGCAAAGGAATCTAAATTCATAGAGTACTTCCCGTTGACCTAGAATCCTGAAATTTGCCATGAAGCAAAGTCTCATAGCACAAGTATAGTAAAATATCTGAAAACTGTTTTGTAAACACGAAATCCTTATAAACTCACCGGTCATGTGTTGATGTATACTGTATTAGAGCAAGATCCCAGGGCCGCCAGACATCACGTATTTTCTGACGAACGAAATGTGGACGATTGAGTACTGTTAGTATGTACTAAGAACGCATGCCTACCTGCCAGCTTGCTTAGACGACCAATTTTCAGGTATCAGGTAATCAAGGTACATAAAATCATTACTTCACGTACATTCTCCAAGCTCATTTTTACGTATATTTTAGGCAATATCTTTAAAATCAAGTCGCCTTTCCTTTGATTCCTTGGCCCGTATTGTCTTACAGAAGCTTTAAAGCTCCCAAAATAATGACATAACTTCACGTAAAATTCTCATGTTTGATTTTTATATGTTCACAATTGTGAAATATCACTAAAAGTAGCAAATATCTCCACTTCATGTATTTCTAGGTGGTTATAAAAAAAACCACGAAAGCTAACCTATCCTTGTCGGGGTACCAAACTTTAGATTTATTAGAAATTGAAATTTCATAATCGCAATTCACGTGTTTTAGTCGAACAAAGAATCAGTTTTGTAATCTGCAGACTAATGGCCAATCATACGGTATGCTTGGCCATTAGTCTGCAGATTATCCTACTCATTAGGAAGTCTACATATCTAGTTAATATAAGAACTTAAACATTTTTTTTGAACTCGCCGACTCTACGTCTACTGACTCTTTTCTACGTTATATTAAATTTTTTGCTACATCTCCTTTGGTGTCCGAGTTTGGTGTTTATCCCAGGATAAAAAGTATCCTATGCGTTATTCTAGGACATGGTCTAGCCGTGTACCAAGTTTCATCGAAATCCGTTCAGTAGTTTTTGCGTGAAAGAGTAACAAACATCCATACATATAAACTTTCATATTTACGAGTATAATATTAGTAGGATATACGGTACATACACCAACATATTTTTATTACAATTTTCTGTTTGTTCCGGCTAATCTCTGAAATGGCTGGACCGATTTTGACGGGACTTTTTTATCAGGTAGCTGATGTATTAAGGAGTAACTTTGGTTACTTTTATTTTAGAAAAAATGAATTCAAAATCCTGTAGTCCACACGAACGCAGTCGCGTGCATCTATACATACATATAAATAAAATTGGAGTGTCTGTTTGTAATACTGAAATAACCGCTTTTACTAAATGCCAATGAATCTAAATACGGTACATACACCAAAATAACATGTTTTTTCAATTTTTGTCTGTCTGTCTGTTTGTTCCGGCTAATCTCTAAAATGGGGTGTACTATGCCGAATGCCAAATAGTCGAACATCAATTAATCGAACACTTTATTACTCGAACGTTCATAATATGGAATGGTTAATAAATCGAACACTCAATACGTCGAGAATTCAAAATATCGAATGTTTGATCGAGAGGCCAATGCATCACACATTCACCCGGAGGACATGGTGGAGCATACGGTGGAGGTAAGTTATGTCCTCGTGAGGGTGATCGCCGGCAACAACCTCTTGCGCCGATCCCTGGTACAGGCCGCGGCTGTGCGTGTGAGGGAACGGGCTTTCTCACGCCCCCCGTTAACGGCGCGTAGTTTTCTACGTGTGCCGTCGGCTGACTAACCCTGGCCCCGGTAAGGTTTGAACCTTGATGTTAGTTTCGAAAGACAACGCGAGCCCTGGTATGAAGGCTTGAAGGAACGGGGTGGGTTTTTAGTCAGTAAGAGTCTGACACTATCTCCTGCTCCACCCAAGAGCGGGGCTGTCATTGATGATTTTCTCACCAAAAGGGTTCAAACCTTAAAATCTTGTTTTTTTACCAGAATAGCTACAAAATCCTAAATAACACTCTCATCTCAGACTGAATTATTTGGAGCCATTTTATCGGATTTCAGTTTCCGTACAATTATCGTATTATTAGGGTTAGCCCACACCGAGAAGCGACGCCGTATGAAGCTGCGCGCTTTTTAAGATAGCCATATGAAATAGAACTTTATTTACTACTCTGAAAGGTACCATACATTTTGCAAGTTTTAAATTTATTTGCGTAGTGCGTATGTTAGTTTGTTCAGGCCAGATCTTGCAAGTTGAGTGAGAACCATTTCCTCTCATTCCTCGGAGTTTAATCTTCACAAGTTAGTTCACTTCCAATAACAATGCTTTTTTTATGGAAAGCATGACCTGACGCGGCATCAAGATAAAATAAATCTTCAGCGGTGTCGGTAGCAGTGATTTTAATATTTATATTTTTTTTGTTTGTTTTATTCACCTGCTGCTTCACATTGCACCTTACGCCGTTACCTATGATGCGTTTTACCCCGCGCTATGCAGTGCGAAATAATTGGCCACTTCCACGACGCCATCGCGTCGCATTGCGTCTCGGTGTGAGCTGCCCCTAACGTTAGTGTGATAATTCTAACGTATATAGGTATATAACTGGTGGTACCGAAAAGTTATTTTGAATCTTTTTTTATTATTGTACTTATTACTCTTAGAGGGTTTGATCAGTATTACCTTGGAGTTTTATATCTAAGAGGCTCATGACGGTACTGTATCAGTCTTTTGTTCACGCTTCGCTTGCATCAATGTATATTTCTAGAAAATAGATTTTTTTTCGGTATTCATGGTACCTTATGTTTATTTTTGTATCGCTTATTTTAAGAAGGAATTTTTAAGTAACCTTCGATTTATTACTCTCCCGCGATTCCTGTACTCTCACGATGTATATACGACATGTCAGCGTAACAAACTTTAAGACTTAAAGTTCGATTGAGAGTAGGTATGTTTGTTCATGTACATTGACGCAAGTGAGGCCTCTTGACGTCTTCATGACAGAAAAGATTTGGATGAAACTTAGCATACGGCCAGACCATGTCGTGCAATAGAACCCACTTACTTAGTTAACTTAGTTTATTACTATATTAATTCATTAAACCCCAAGCGAACGCCGGCGTTCGCGCACCTATTGTCTTTCAATTGTGTCTGTCATTATCACGATTGACAGGTTAATAATAAATTATGTTTAAATTGTTTTAATCTTTGCAAACTAAGGACACAGGAAGTAGGTACACGATAAAACAAAAAGCGAAAAAAATACAATAAATTTTATTTTTGACGGAAACAAGTGATAAGCATATGAGTGTTCGGAATAAAATAAAGATAAAATGTTTTATCTTTATTTTACCCACATTTTTTTATAGGTTTTAACCCACGACGTGACGGAAATGATTACAAGGCACTAACCAACACTTAGCTTTAATATTCTCCGTGCTGTGACCGAGAGTAGACGTCTCATCTGCTGGAACAACTTTGCCTGAAGAAGAAAATGCATTGCACACGTGTTTTAACGTTGATATTACTATTCGTTGGACTGGTACATTCTTTTTCCTGGGGTAAGTCAAAGTTTGTTCTTTAATTCTAAGTCAGACGGATAAATTATCACGGCCTCACAGAACTATTATTAATTTACTTTACTACTACATATTCTGCAATATTTGTCGGCTTTTAGTATCGGTATTAAATTTAAACAAAATAAAATTCTGATCTTATATAAGGTTTCAGGAAAAAATTCTTCTATTTTAAAACTACCTAGTCACAATTTTATAAGCACATTTTTTTTTGCCATCTATAATAGCAATCCTTGAGAAAAACATTAGTTTGGTTGCGAAAACCTGGGAACGGTGGAATGTCAGTCCTCGCACAGTTTCATTGTATGTAATTTAATATATAAGGGCCTGTCCGCACAGCGGTATTTCACCGCGCGGGAAATATTCGCGAGGATTGATTTCCACACTGCACCGCGTCAAATCTGCAAGAAATCACAGATTTTTTTATCACGCGTTTTTTTTTTATCGCCCGTGCAGAAACTTCCATAAGATTCAATGTGTTACAGAATAACGAAAAAAAAACCACGCGGTGAAATACCGCTGTGCGGACAGGCCCTAATTCCTTTTCTTTCTCAGAGAATTATACCAGTTATTGTATACCGTAGGTATATGTTTAGAACGCTGAGCTTTTTCGAACTACAAAGTTATGTTTGTCCTTCAACCCGGAATCAGAAAATCACAGGCCATGTGGTTGATGAGAGACCCTCTTGGTGCAAGGATTTTTTTTTTATCTTTATGCACAAATTAACGATGTTAAACCAAAGTATGCCTGTACGCTTTGGGATCGTCCATTACCTATTCGCTTAAGGTTTAAAAGGGCTTATTTTTTGAAGTGCAATGTCATCCTATATTCGTTCATGACTTCTCCCGCTCTGGGTTGAGCGTGTCAAGCGTGACAGACTTTTACTGACTAAAACCTTCCATTCAGTTTCCCTTTGCGTTTTATCACTATGGTGACGTAGGTACACAACGTAGTACATGCGACGTTTATTTCACAGAGTTGATCTTGCGATTCCTAAACTGAAAAACGATAAATGACCTTAACTTGCTGATCCCATGTAACGTTTCTCCAGTCGCCGCGACAGCCAGCCGGCTCAGTTTTGCCAGTTGTCAACAAGTCTGTTACTTTGGTGAAGAAACCTCACTACGTATCTGTCACGTACTTTTCAAATCCCATTTCCCCTCGCGATCTGGAGGGAACGGATTAAAAAGTTTCTAAAAAATATCATGTGATTAACGGACGTCACTGGGGATTATTTTTCCAGTTAACTTTAGGGTAATGAAGATAAAAATTATGTTTTAGGTTTCGTCTGTCTGTATCAATCGCTGGCATGTTTTAAATATGGCAAAAATCTTGTCATGGGCGTAGAGATAATCATTTTAAAACTAGCTTAAATTAAAGTTCTGCAAACTTAACCGACAGATGTGTTGGGGAATTTGTTGCACCGCTTCTTCCCCATGTCCAAATATCGGGAAATTGTGACGGTTTTTAGAGACGACTGTCTCTAAAAACCGTTTACGAACATTTTGAGTTTATATAGAAATATCAGCATGTCAGCTCGTCGTCCTGCCCTTCGGTACCTAACCGTCCGACGAGTTGGGGCCATGGAGCACTATCCGGGTGGTCTTCAAAACGATGTCAGCAACCGTAGGCGCCCAGCGTATGCGCCGATGCGCGCTAGAGCCGTTCTGAAAAAGAAACTTGTTGTTTTAGTCAGTAAAAGTCTGACATTCCCCCCCTCCCTGCACCACCTTAGAGAGAAAGGGAAGTCATTGGATGATTTGCCACCTTAAAAAGAATAACATTTGCTATTGCTAATTTGAGCAATTTTACTTGGTGAAAATTCTTTTAAAACTCAAAAACTTACGTACCTACCGGTAGTAGTCGGTGTTTTTCGTTATTTTTTGTTCTTTATTTAACACCTACTTCCAAAATTAAAATTATTTTGATCGTTTTTTTTTTTTTTTAGTGAAGTCGGTTAATTTTTTTTTATAAGTTTTTTTATTTCACACTTTTAAGTTGCAATACACTTACAGCCAAAGTACCTTTTTCTCATAACAATTCCAACTAACCCCTGCTAGAATACATCATTTTCTTATGAAGTTCTTGTGTCTCCTTCCACCTTCCGGCTCCATCATCAGATCACTTCGATAGTAACTTATAGCCAAAGTGCATCTCATGACATTTCTAATAAGCCCAAATACGGGTAGGATACATTGTTTAATTACGGAGTTCTGGTACTTATCTTCCAGTTCCATCATCATCATCATCAGATCAGTTCAATAGTAATATAGCCAAAGTGCATCTCATGACAATTCTAATAAGCCCAAACACTGCTAGAATTGATTGATTAGTTACGGAGTTCCGGTGCCTATCTTCCAGCTCCATCACTATCATCAGGTCACTTCGATGATACCATTTCCAACATAACTATTCAGAACTATTCATTTATTTGTATTGTCATAGTCGCTTAACTAGGTATTTATGTTGTTCTGTGATCTAAAGCAATGAGTTCTGTTCTGCCTACCTCTAGCACGGAAACGATTATTAACATAATAATTACCACGGTAATTGTTGGAAGATGACAGTACCTGTGACTGCTGATCTCGCTGTTGGCTTGCATGTGGAGGAAGCGGTCCCTGCGCCTGTTGATGGGCATATGCGTTTTGCATGAATCCTCTGGGACCAGAGTTCTGTTGAGTTCTATATCCCCGACTGTGAAACTCTGTTGTGGCAGTAATAGTTTTCGCATATCTCCTATAAGCTCCTTAAAACTAGCATATCTTTGCAACATCTTTAACTTTGCTTGCTGCGATAATCTATTTTTTAAAACAAATTGTATTCATTTTTGTTTACATCTGTCGTTACTTAATATAGATTCATAATACTCTACTACTACTCTATGCTTTCAATTATTTTTTTAATATTGTTATCATTATCTGTTATAGCAGGCAGATGGCTCAATGCAATTTTTAAATTTAAAGGTTACTCTGCCATTTTATTATGAGAGGGATCTCCGTCCTTAACTTTCTCGGTACACAATAAAAGTACTTCTGAATACAAGTTATTAAATTGTTCACAAATTTTCATAATTAATGCTGTCTCCTGTGTTAATGGTTTAGATAACTTGGACTCACCTACATGTTGTAAATACTTATTATACTTAGCTAATAAACTTTGTGCATTCTCTCTATTTGTAATTAATATTTTACCTACTCTGCGGCTCGGACCGATTTTTATCAAATAATCTCTTATTGCTTTTGTTAGTTCTTCTGCCATAACATATCAATACAATATTTTATTAATATATTAAAATAACTAGTACGTGGAAAATACTTGAAGAATACTTAAAATTATTAAAATTCATAGAAAGTCATACTAACTACACAGCATATTTTATGCATTAAACTAAATTCTTCTTACATTTCTTTCCGGTCACTTATTTATACTAATAGGGGAAGGAAACAAAGTAGGAGAGAAAAAAAAAAACTCTCGCGAATGCGCACTCTGCTTAGATAAATAAAGATACCAATATTTTCGCGGCACTTTTAACACACGCACTATCCAGTCGTGGATATAATACGCATCTTCAGCTCCTGACGATGTTACACGATGAGCTCTGGCTTAGCTGACTGTGGTTGCTGAGGAGCCATCTGGGCTTGAGCTCTCTTAAGCAGACTGGAGTACCTTCTCAAGGTCATCTGATCCAATTTTCGCTCAATTTGTTTAGCATGGCATCGTTTGTACAATTTATAAAAAATCAGTATCATACCAATCGCTAGAATTGTACAAATAACGACGAGAATCGTGTTGGTAGTCTCATGCATCTGTTGCGCGCGGATATGATTCGTGCCGACTCCAGCAGTTTGTGCTATCACCACCTCTTCCTTAGAATTTAAACCACCCGTTTTCAAACTGATGAAAGTTTAACAAAATTTTACACGTCGAATATGTATCACGCGGAATATTCCATGTTGCCCAAAGTACGCTCTATCGTTTAAATTTGCCACAATATGATCCAGTCCATATACGGATACTTACACGCGCAGGCTTACAGGTTCTCCTGTTACTGTCACGGTGTACGGTGGTGTGTTGGGAGACGAGTGAAACGAGTGCTTGCTGGTAAAATACTGCCTTTATTATAAAAGATACCTCATTAAATATGTTATAAGCATAATATAAACTAACTACACCTCAGTATACAAATTTATTGATTTTAGTACTAACACTGTCTATGTGTTCTTTCCAGTTAATATCTTTATTATTATTATTATTTATTTATTTAGGTTAACCAACAATTGTTTACACATATACATTTCTAAGTTCGTGACTAGGTTAACATTTGCAAGTGCAACAATTAATTAAAGGTTAACACCACATGCACAAAAAACGGCTTTAAATAACATATTTAAAATTATAAGTTATACGTTACAAAAAATAATAATAATTTAAAATAACAATAAAAAAATTAAAAAAAATAACAATTAATTATCATTCAATAATGTACAGATACCACATAAAAAAAAAATCATTCGCATGAAAATTACTGATCGAATCAATTGCAATTGATTAAATTATGATTGATTAATTATATTTACAATTAGAATTAAAATTATTATAAATAGGTAAGAAAATAAAATTTAAAAAAATTTAATTGAAAACATTGAGAATAATTGAGAACACATATAAAATTAAAATTAAATCTCCGTTGGATTATTTACAAAAGCTCGTAGAAATTTGCTTATATTATCGTGATGTACATCTACTATGTCACTGCGGCCATTAATTATTTTGCACATTCTAGGTATCGGGGAATTAGCACCAAGCTCAGACTTTCGAAGTGGCGGACACAGGGGTGTTATCTTATTCCTAGGATATCTAGAGGGCGCGTGGAATCTAATAAGCCTCAATAAACTGGGGCAGTTGATCTTATTACGCAACAATTTGCAAAGAAATAAAGCATCAGCTATATCTCTACGCATGGATAACGATTGCATTCTGAAATGACACAGGCGGGCTTTGTAAGAGGACAGACGCTTAGATTTGCCCTCACTAAAGGCCAAATGCCATACAAAACGCTTCTGAACCCTTTCCAGGCGCAACATGTGAGTGGCATAGTGAGGTCTCCACACTACACTGCAATACTCCATAACACTACGTACGAGACTGTTATATAGCATTATCTTAGTGCTACTTTTGCGAAAGCCTTTAGTGTTACGAAGTAGGAACCCTAACATTTTCGATGACTTTTTAATAATACATTCAATATGGGGCACAAAAGTGACTTTTTTGTCAAAAAGTACTCCCAGATCCCTTATTGTTTCGACTTCTTGAACTCGCTCTTGGTCTATGAAGTACTCTGTGTTAATACAGTAAATTTTCCGTGTATATTTTACATGGTAACATTTCTTTGGATTTAGTTGCATTTTATTATTGTGGCACCATTTTATAACTTGGTTAAGATCGTGTTGCAGAAGTTCGCAGTCTCTTTTTGACTCGATTACTCGTGCAAATTTTAAGTCATCAGCATAAAGAAAAGGTTCAGAAAAACGAAAACACTCAGGAAGGTCATTAATGAACATAATAAATAGTATTGGTGCTAAGTGAGATCCTTGGGGGGCGCCCGATGTTATTTTGTGTGCAGCCGATCGAAAACCGTTTACAACGACAAAGAATTCGCGTTCAGTAAGATACGACTCGAACCAACTTAAAAGAGACCCTGTTATACCATATGCTGCTAGTTTACTAATCAGTATAGAATGAGACATTTTATCAAATGCCTTACTGAAGTCGGTATATACTACGTCAAATTGTTTGCCTGCATCTACAGCCTGTATTAGGGACTCCGTAAATGACACTAAATTTGTAGCTGTAGATCTAGATGCTACAAAACCGTGTTGATTGTCATTAAGGTACAATCCTAAATGTTGCTGAATGTGCGGACATATAACAGATTCAAAAATTTTTGCGAATGTGGATAAAATCGAAATAGGCCTGTAGTTATTTACGGTATCTTTTTTATCTGATTTATGCACTGGGACTACCTTGGCTTTTTTCCATTCTGAAGGAAAAGTTCCCGTAGTCAGCGATGTATTATATATTATTAGTAAAGGAGATACTAGAGCTGTGGCACAGTTGGAAATAAAAACAGGTGGGATGCCATCCGGGCCAGGTCCTTTACTAATGTTTACTGTTTTAAGTTTCTTTAGTAAACAGTCGCGGTCAATCACTGGAGTACTCAAGCCCTGACTATTATTATGTAGTGTTTGGAGGTACTGTGTGTGGCAGTTAATATCTGTATCTTTGTCAATCGTGTACATGGTAGCAAAATGGTTAGCGAAAAGGTCGCAGATTTCAGAACCGTTAGATGTTACAACCTGTCCATCAGTCATTGCCAAAGGGTAGCTACTAGAGCCACCGCGTTTTACTTTTATGTAATTCCAGAGCAGTTTGGGATTATCCTTTATGTCCTTTTCAATACCATCAATATAGCTGTTATATAAATTCATGGCTAGTTTTTCACACCGCTTGGATAACAGTTTCAATTCAATTCTATCTAAAGGATTTTTGTATTTTTTATAACGCAACCTCAGCCTATTTTTTTCTTTTAACGATTTAATTAATGTCAAATCAAACCACGGCGGGTAGTGACAATTTTTTGGTTTCCGATCAGGCACAAATTTCCCAATAGCATCACGCAGACATCTGTAGAAAATTGCTACCATGTCATTCACATCATAAGTATATATGAATGCGATAAGGCCGCCCATTGTACGTGTTTTAGATATAAGTTTTCTTTGTTATGTTTTGTATGTACAATAAAGTATATAATAAATAAATAAATAAATAAATAAGTATCTTGAAAAAGTTCGTTCCAGTTCAGCTTATTTAGGTAATTATTAATTTCGGGGTAATTAGCTTTATAAAAATTAGGTCTTGAGTCCATACTGTACGGTAAATTACAGTTCTTTAACAAAGACATAGTTAGTTCAAGGGGGGGATGAAATTTATCAATGGCTACCAGAGAATTGCTAGACTCGTTTACTGAACAAGTTGACTCTATTGATAAGACTAGATCCAGTATTCGGCCCGTGCTGTTTTTTACATAATTATGTTGTAATAGTTGATTCACATTCATAAAATCCAAGAAATTTTGACAAGTTTTAGGCAAAGAGTTATTTACGGCGGTTTTATCCCAATTCAATTTTATCTATAACTACACCCAAAAATTTTGTATAGGTTACTTGTTTGATTTTCTTAATATTGAGTTTGATGTCATCATTATGATTATTTGATTGGTTGAATTGAATGTAAACTGATTTGTCTAAATTTATTCTTAAATAGTTAATGTAAAGCCATTGCAGTAATTTGTCAATTGTATTATTAATGTCAAGCTCGTGATCCATAATTGTATTATATTTTTTATCAGATGTCACTATAATAGATATGTCATCGGCAAATAATATGCATTTGTGGTAAGTTATTTTGTACGATGTCATTTATATAAATGAGGAATATTATTGGGCCCAGGACGATTCCTTGTGGAACGCCATATTTATTATGCCTATATTCTGATGAGTAGGATATTATGTCATTACTTATATTTTTTTTATTGATAATAACACATTGCTTTGTATCACTTAAATAGGACAATAACATCCCCCGCCCTTGGGCGGAGCGGGAGATAGTGTCAGACTCTTACTGACTAAAAGACCCACCCCGTTCCTTCTAGCCTTCATACCAGGGCTCGAGCGCTCTGTCCGCCATGCCGTGACCTGTCGCGGCAGCGGATTTTCACCCCGGCGTTGCATCTCCACGCATGCATATGCATGTGTGCAAGGACTGTTGCCTCCAGATCCCACGGTGGTAGGCCAGCCAGAAGGCTCGCCGCTTCGCGAGAGACCGTGCAGTATCCCCGCACCATCCTTATCGCCATGACCCTCTGGTAGGCGTTCAGTATGGCCGCCGGTTGCTTTTTCAGCAACGGCGCCCACACCGTCCTGTCATACCTCGTTTATTAGCATAGGTCGAAGTTGTTTAGTTGTTTTGAAGCTCTTTGTAGTTCCGTGTAAGGTAACACTGATAGTTCTGTTGAGGAGCATGAAATTGATCCAACGAGTAGTTGTTTGTTGGGCGTCTATGGTGACGTTGTCGAAAGCTTCTTCAATATAGAATAGAATAGAATAGAATAGAAAAACTAAAACTAAACACAAACTAAATGAAAGTACAAAGCACGCCGAGCGTGCCCGCACCGAAAGGGTGACCACCTCAGCATTTGCTGGACGTAAGACATCCAGCGCTGGTTTTCAGTTGGCACCCCGCAGTGACGCACGGACTAGGGTAAAGCATATATATATACTCATAAGTGTAATAGATATTGATTTAGTGTACCTACGGGTGTAAAATTTTATTTAAATAAAATACATAAATAACTATTTGATAAATAAAAAGTAACAACACAATATTATAAAATAAAATTTGTGCCTCATTGAATAAAACGATAAAACTATAAAATAACTTAATACCCACAATACTCCGATAAAAAAACATCAGCCGACGCGCGGCGCGATGTTCAACGCCATGATAATCGACCCACCGCTGCCCCGGCCCGGCAATTAGCCGTCACCTAGGGCTACTACTATAACTATAAATTAATATTCGAAGCCAGTAAAAAACATAAAGAAAAACATTTCCGTCTAGAAAATGTTTACAAGTGCCAGTAAAAAGTTTTAAGTGATTTTTATTTAAATTGCAAATGGAAAGGAGTCAGGCTGAAATAAACAAAAGTGAAGTGAAACCATGAGGTTAGCAAAGGGCTCATCGCAACGACCCTACCCACCAGCTACCTCCATAAAGACTAGAAATAGGTACATAACGTGAAGGTGAGTGTTTAAAATACACGATAAAATTAGTTGTTTAAAATAAATTATTAAAATTCTAAGAATGCGTCATTGGTAATTTATTAGATACATTATTATATTCTTAAAAAATATTAAATTAGCATTACTTTTGACTTAATTATATAAAAGATTTATCAACATTAATTTCATTAAATTGTATTTGTGAACTTAAAATAAACTGCTTAAGTCTAGCCTTAAAACTACTAATATTTTTTAGGTCCCTAATGGGAGGAGGAATATTATTCCAACATTTAGTGGCTGAGTACCGAAAACTACCTCGAAAAGCTGCAGTTCGGTGATGCGGAGTAACCAGCTGCTGAGCACAACGCCTGGCCTCGCGTTGCCGGTGACTATTTACCCATGCAAGCTTTGAGTACAGGTATGATGGACATTTAGTCTTGATGACGCCGAAAAGAAGACAAGCCAAATGCAACTTGCGACGCGACTTCATTTTTAAAATGTTATGCTTGTTTAAAAATGGTGTGACGTGGCTTCTTGGTGGAATGTTGAAGCAAAATCGTGCGCAAGCATTTTGAACCCGTTGCATTAGTTTTGCGGTGCGTGACAGTAGTCGAGGTCCTACGACGGTATCGGCATAATTTAGCTTCGACAGAACCAAACTTTCTACTAGCCGTACACGCAGGTCTTCGCTTAAAAACGGACGCATCTTGTACAAGACTTTCAACCGGTAAAAGCAATTTTTTACGCAGTCTGCAACATGAGACTCAAAACGTAGATCTTCGTCCATGATCAAACCTAGATTTCTCGCCTGTTTGACACGCTCAATACATTGTCCCATCACGATTACGTTTGCACGGGGAGAGGTTATTGTATTGAGTTGACATATAGAACCGAATAGCATAAATTTTGTTTTGGTTGGGTTAAGTAGTAGGGAGTTTTGTTTTGACCAGGTTACTATCCTGTCCAGATCTTCATTTAACAAATTTACTGCTACATCATAATCTTTAGGTTTAAAAGAAAGGTACAATTGAATGTCGTCTGCATAAATATGATATTTAAAATTTTTCAGAACTTTGACAATGTCTGCACTGTACATAATAAATAAAGGGGGACCCAGTATAGAGCCCTGAGGAACGCCTTTTACCACTGGAGTCATATTAGATAAAGTACACGAACCATTGGCATCTTGAATTTCAACTAGCTGTTTACGGTCAGTTAGATAACTCCTAAACCAAGCAACCGCAGGCGCGTCAAAACCATAATACTTCATCTTAGAGAGCAAAAGAGTCAAATTAATTGCATCAAATGCTCGGGAAAAGTCCAGTAAGACTACTAGGGTACAACATCCCTCATCTTGAGCTGATATTATATTGTCTGTAACATCTAAAAGAGCTGTTGCAGTGCTACGACCCTTCCTAAAACCAGATTGCACGTCCGGGAGAATATCATTTTGCTCAAGGTAGGTCGTTAATTGGGCATATACAACTTTTTCCAGCACTTTTGACAAGAAGGGTAAAATGCTTATAGGCCTTAAGTCCTTTAAAGTGCTTGGGCTGGTGACTTTAGGAATTGGACGCACAACTGCAATCTTCCAGAGGTCAGGAAAGGTTGACGTAGAAATAGAGTTATTAATAATAGAAGTCAGTATATCTAAGGTTTGGGGAAGTGTCTGATAAAACATGTCAAGCGTAATACGGTCAAAACCCTCAGCATTAGATTTAAATTTTGATAAAATTTTGATTACGGTAGTTTGGTCTACAGGATTCATAGAAAAAACACCTTCATTAAATCTTTGGGACTCATAGTACGATATACATGATGCTGGTGCAGTACTATCACCCGGAACATTCAAGAAGTGCGAATTGATTACATCAGGGTCGTTAAAATTAGAGGGCAATTCGGACACTATTTTAAAAGGTAATAAGGTTGACTTCAGGTTTTTCCATAGAGTTTTGGGATGATTAATCTTATTATTAATATTATGTTTAAAATAAGCCACTTTTTCGTGATATAAAGACCTATTTACTAAACTTTTTAGCTCTCTGTAATATAAAGTTTTACTCTCTGAGGGTGAGTTTCGGCATCGTAAATGGGCCTGATTACGCAGGGACATCATGAGTTTGATGTTATTTGTTATCCATGGATACGACCTTTCCTTAATAATCTGAGTCTTACGTGGAGCATATTTATCAAAAAGCGTGATAATATTATAATTTAATTCAGCCACCATAGCATTTACGTCACCTGACACAGCCATCGCAAGCCAGTCCACCGAGACTAAATCCTCGTTGAACTTGTCCAATGGTATATTTTTTATATTTCTACGAGTTATAACTATAGGTGGTATTTTCTCTTTTTTGAAATAAAAAACAGCCGTTATGAAAGCATGTGCACCAAGCGCACTAATCCAGTCCACCTCAATGGAGCGCGCCCTAGCATCCGAGCACACTAGGTCTATAAGAGTTTCGCTAGTGGAGGTAAAATGAGTAGGAGATGTTACCAGTTGGCTTAGGTCAAGACATTGTAGAAACATATTCAACTTGATTGTTTTGGAGTCTGTTTGGTTCCAACAATTAATATTAAAGTCACCCAAGAGAACGGTGTGCTTACAAAATGTTAAGGAATTAATAGAACAAGTAAGCGCATCCAAGAATAAATCAGCATTCATCCATGGCGGTCTGTACGCAGTGCCGATTGCAATTTTCACACCATTAGTGGTTAAAACTAGCCACATTTGTTCAACTGTCTTATGAAGAGGGTCAACCGGATGAGAATGAGTACGCACTCTTATCCCGCGTTTGATATAAAATCCTATGCCACCGCCGCGACCACTGCGCACGCTCACCGGCCGCGGAACATGCCGCAGCCGGTACCCGGGCACGGCGGGCGCGCGCCCATCTTCATTTTCCTTTAACCATGTCTCATTTATAGCCATTATATCTACATCATGACGCTCCAATGCAGCGATGAACTCATCATGGTTAGTGCCTAATGAGCCTGGGTTCAAAAATCCAAATTTAAAATACTTTGCACTCATCGCAGTGAAACTGCGTCACTAAACAATACAAAGCAACATTGGATACATTTATTTTCAAAGTAGTGGCAAATATTAATCGGCTTTTCGAAATAATAACAAAGACTTAGTTTTATTGTAAAATCAAAAATAGTGCTTTGAAATGTTATAATAATATATATACATGCGATTAAAATGTCATTAAATACCAATAGTATTGTGGCTACTTGTAGTGCAATTGTGGGTGAATAAGAAATGTAAATGAGGGAAGAATATTGTGATAAATAAATAAATATACATATGACGGGATATAAGTGCAATATGTTTTGATGCGAGGTAGTTACCAATAAACCTGCACCACTACGGAAAATGCCAACCAAAACCATACACCCCTTAGTCTGGGATAGCTGCGACCATAAAATAACCGACCAAAAAAATAATAAAAAAATTAAATAGATAACAAGAAACACAAACAAATAACAAAAGTTAACATTATAAGTGAAATAACTAACGCGTATTTTAAAATAGACTTTTAAAATCAATAAAAGGCTGGTTAAACAGAACCATTGCCAAAAATTTGGACAATATCAAGGTCACAACGAATGCGTTGAGGAGGTACACCATCTTCTTTCTTCACATAGATGCGGCCATCTTTTGTCCACACGTACTTATATTTATGTTTCTGAGCAGCCTCGCGGACGTTATAAAATAACCTGCCGTTAATTGGCGTAAGCCGCTCGTTTACATAAAATCTTCTAGAGGGCCCGCGCAGCTCGAGGTCCGTCGTGGTGAGACCGCGTCGCACGCGCGCCGCCCGCAGCAGTTGATCGCGGGCGGCGCGACGCGACAGGCGCACGGCGAGCGCGCGCGGTCTAGGCGGTTCCGCCGAGTCCCCTCCGCCGCCAGCCACAGTAAAATTACGGCGAACCATACCAATACGCTCGGCATTCACAATTTCGCGCTCGTCAATGTTTACTCCCAGCTTTAAGGATACCAAATGTATTATGTGCAGCGGGCTCTCATCTTTTGTTTCGGGAATGCCCGAAATGACGACATCATTGAGCAGAAGATCTTGATCTCGTTCGTTCAGCTGCAACTTTAGTTCGGTAATGGCTTCTTTAAGGTGGTCTACAGAAGATGGCTCCTTCTCCCTCTCCTCAAAGCGTCTCTCGAGGTGGGAAACCTTGCCTTCAATAATGTCCATTCGTTCCCCACACATCCCGACATCAATCTTCAAACTCGCCATTTCGTCTCGGAACAATCGCAACTCCACTCTCATGGCACTTAGTTCCTCACGGAAACAGCGAATTTCATAGGCTACGTTGAGCTCTTGAGACTCTGCTGTCAGAGGAGAGAGGGGTACAATATGCTGGCTGTTTGCTGGTTCCACGGTTGTTTGCTCAGCCAGCGCCCTCTGGCTTTCCGCTGTAGGCTGTGTACCCGGCGAAGACCGGACTGCATTTGGCTGACTGGTCACGGCAATACCGTCTGAGGGACCTTTGACAGGAGTAGCCGAGTTATCCTTCCTTGGAATCTTTAACTTGCAGTCAGGACACAACCAATTAGGCGACACCTTTGTTGACGTAACGCCAATGCAAGTGGGATGATAAGACCCAGGACATTTAGTGCAGCGAATACACTCCGCCCTAGCCAAAAACTGACCACAGCCCCCACACTTCGCCATAATAGTTATTTTGCGACTAGTTATAATATGTAAACACAACGGAGATTAGTACCACTGGGGAATCACAGATGGCGCTATTAGCTAGTGTCGAGAAACAAACTCTATAGATATAGGTCTTGTATATTTCAATGTACTTGAGGCTATCACCAACTCCAAAATCCAACTTTCACTTTCCACTTATTATTGTTTATTGTTATTAGTTTTAAGATTTTATTTGTATAAAATTGCGGGTAAGCGTCTTACACTGACTATGTTTGGATTTGGTTTTTTAGTAATTATTAATGTTTTTACTATCACTGTCACTGCACCACAATATATGTGAATTATTGTATCTTGTACAAGTTTTCAAACAATAAAGATTTAGAAAAAATACTTTGTTTATATTTTAACACCCGTGAGCAAAACAAACTAGTCAGCTGTTACCGACATCCGTGACGTCACTCGATAATATCTGTCTGTTTATCTTCCAAAGCCCTTTCGATCCTGTCTGATAGTTCTAACAGAGCAGTTTCTGTAGATTTTGCCCTTTGGTAAGCATGTTGCTTCGGATGCAGAGGGTTATCCCTTAATGGTCCATCCCTGATGCATTCGTCAATAACCTTTTCCATACTCTTGACTAGGAAGGAGGTAAGGTTGAAGTCTGAAGGACTTTGGTTGAGAGTAGTCCTTCTTACCAGCCTTTGGGATAAAACAGACTTTAACCATAGTCCATTTCTCTGGTATATATCCCCAGGCAAAGCTTGCTCTGAAGATTTTGATTAAAATAGAGATGAGTGTAGTCTTCCCTTGCTACAGGAAAGCTGGGAAGATACTACTCGATCGAGAATCAGCCGATATCGCGAACTAACGCTACCAGAGATTTCGGTATTCTTATCAACAATAAGGTCTCCTACGAATGTCATTACGATCATACCGCCAAAAAGCTGCCAAAGCCCTGGGATTCCTTATCAGTAATTCCATTTCGTTTAACCTTTCAATCGTGGAAATTGCAGACACAATAGAAAGACAATAGGTGCGCGAATGCTTCACTTCGCGCACGTTCGCTTGGGGTTTAATGAACAAAAAATATGAAAATTCTAAAAAAAAAAATCTAGTATGAATAATACAAGAAAAAATAAATTTGACCGTCTGTCTGTCACTAGATAGTTGCAATTTTCACAAACTAAGTATTTCTTCTGCTGCTATAACAACATATACCACTAAAAACCATTTTTAGGGTTCCGTAGCTAATTGGCAAAAAACAACACGCATTTTTATTGAAAACTTCCTTTTCAATAAATTCACAACGTATTTTATTTGTTTATTCCTAGAAGTGGGAACATCTTCTTTTAGGGTAAACCAGCCCTATGTGCCCCAGTCAGTAACGGACCCCACTTGCCAAGACAAGCATTTAAAATTTCAATAAAGTATATTTACAATCACATAACTAAATGGAATCACAAAGTAGGGAAATGTAATTAGAATGCTGGAGGCGGGCAGCCCTATCGCAGGTTTACGTACCGCGCGGCTGTAGGCATTTGTTTCAAAGATACGGCCGAGTTACAAAACTGTATGATATTATTACCATGTCCGAGCCGTGCAATGTATTATGAACATTATACATGTTGTTAATAGGCTTATATTAGCACGTTTTCTTTCGAAGAGCGAAACTGTACCTACTTGTAACTATAACTTAGTACTTTTTCACGTTGAAACGCGCGGACGCGGTGGCGGGTGTGGTCGCGAAAACATGGCGAATACGTGTTCACATTGGCCGCCAGGCGTTAGCGCGTCACACCCGCCTGGCGACAAGTTTATACCATTTGAACTTACTGACGACGCGGGTGGATCGCGCGCTCCTCCGCTAGTTCGACGTGAACACACACAAACATTTCAAGCGTTTGATATAGCCGCGAGCTCGCCGCGCGCGCCAATCGCTAGTATGCCCGCTACTTAGACCGCACGTGCGTTTCGTACGTGAACACTTCGATATTAAGCCTTATGTTTGATATTTCGTGACCACGCCCGCCACCGCGCCCGCGAGTCAACGTGAACGAGTACTTATTCGTGGTAACGGTAAGATACATTTCTGAGGAGGGAAATCATCAATTGACTTCTCGCGCTCTAGGGTGGAGCAAACGGGCGCGCCAGAATTTTACTAAACTCACCTATACTCCATAAGTTGCCCTTTGCGTTTCAGAGTTGCTTTTTCTCTCTCAAATGCTCTTACAGCCCTAGCAGGCATCGGCCCTGCTGGGCCCTTTTAATTTTTTTGAGGCGCGCGTGCACTACGCACCGTAGACCTTGACTGTTTTGCGATTGCAGCAGAAGAAAAAAAGAAAAAGAGTTTATTTGCGTCAGACATGGAGCATACCTTAAAATGAAACAAATAACAGTATCGACTTAACGTAGCACGTAAGTAGGATATACGTTACATCCGCGCAAAACGGCCAGTGCTCAGCAAAATGCTGTGGCTCATGTAAGACAGAGCCACAGCGCTGATTACATGTTATATTATACTTCCAATCACAGAATAAACAAAATAAAAACATAAATAACAAAAAACCATTAAAAACAACAAAACACTAATCGGCAAACACTGAACTAGTCGATTATTAAAATACTAGCTGCTGCCCGCGACATCGTCTGCGTGAAGGCTCTACAGCACCAAAAATACCTAAGATGCCAGTGTCGCTATAGTATAATAATTAAACAACTTTTAAAATAGCATTAAAATATAAGATTTTTTTGCAAACGAAGCAAGTGAAGAGAGTTATATGGAAATCTTGCTGAGTTCAGTCATAAGATGAGACTGAAGGAAATAGAGAAAATAATGCAGGAATACATTCCAGGACACAAAAGAGTAAAAATACGTACAAAGGTATCATACCTTACAACACTTCCCTATAAACTACGTTGGTATTTATGCTGCCAGGAGCCAAAATGTAAAAAGAGTCAGTACTGTTGACGTGGGAGCAAGCTATGTACAGTTGCCCGTGTGGGAAGCAACTCGTCCTGAGGTCGACACCCGCTGCCCTCAGTGTCTGCCCCTGTGACTCATTGATGGTCATCGCGATGCAAACACTCACGGGGAACTGTACACGCTTGAACTGGAACGGGAAGTTGTGAGGTGTGAGGGGAATGCGTGGTATAAATACTGGCTCGCCGAAGCCACAACCCGTAAGAATTTCCGCCTCAATGGTGTGTCTGTGGAGCGAGATGACTTTAAGGCGATTCCCGTTATACAATTTCAGAGGAGATAGGAGCTTGATGGTATGCGCTGGAAGTCCACTTACAGACAGGGAGTTCAGAAATTCCACGGGATAATGTGTGGCGTCATCTTGCTCGACAACAGTGTTTATCGAGGTGTAGTCTACACCGTTCTCAATTTCCGAGAGAATGCAGTCGGTTTTTGCTGCAGCCTGATCATTTTTGGGCGTCGGCGTTATCGCTCACACACCCAAGAAGCTGGTGCGGTATACGACTGATGTCCCCGTACACACAGCAAATGAGTTCTTCTAAGCTGGATACCACTCTACCGAGAGACTCTGGACGCACCACCTGTCAGAGTGCCTTCGCCAAGACTTAGAAGGACATCGGGGAATTCTTGCAATGCACGTGCATTGCCGCCGAGCCGAATTCTCATGTTAATGGTCAAGCGCAGCGTACGAACTCGTGACCACAACGAAGATCGTTTCAATGAAGCATTCACCTCGTCATTCCTCGATCCCCGCGTCGCTACGGGAAGTGTTTGCTGCAAATCGCCACTGAACAGAACTGTGACACCACCCATCAAATATTCGTTCCTGTGGATGTCCTGCAGGGTTCTGTCCACGGTCTCAACTGCCTGCTTATTGGCCATCGTACACTCATCCCATACGATCAGAGAGCAATCCTTGAGCACGTGTCGCTATCTTTGTTACGTGACATACCACAAACAGGCGTTTCGGCGCTCTGTGAATCGATGGGAATTTTAAACATGGTATGTGCTGTCTTGCCACCCGGAAGCAGTATGGCAGCGATTCCCGACGACGCTACAGCGACAGCAATTTTGCCTTGCCTCCTGACCTCTGCAAGCATGCCAGTGGTAACAAATGTTTTTCCTGTTCTACCAGGAGCATCCATGAAAAAAATTTTACCCTGGTTTTACCCAACGCTTTCAAGGACGGTGTCATTTGTTTCTGCTCTTAAGAGAACATGGTGACATGGCCATTTCGTATGGTGGTCATTTCACCCGGCTCGTAATTTGTCTTAGCGTTATACTCCCGATTTCCACGGCCTTGATGCGGTGATGATTGGGGAGCTGGTAACCCATATTCGATAAACGGATGACCACATCTTGAAGTGAACTGAGATAGGTGTTCAGCACGCGTTCATCAGTTACTTCGACTTCGTCTCCAGTAGCACGCCTCAAAGCTCGTAGAAAATTTTCAGACAGATGCTAATGATACTTCCCCCACAAAACTACCGGGTTCGCGACTCCACAAAACACCAAGATGACGGCAAAAAAATGACTGGACTGTCAGTGACGCTCGCCTCCGCGAGGATTCCAATTTTGGTGACCGTCGAGAAGGTGGCGTGCTACGCAGGCTGCGTGGTAAGTGGGATACTCCACGCCATCAAATGTCCTCAGAAAGGCGAAAGACGTTAGGCCTCGGACAGAGTGAAGTAACAACTGCAGAAAATAGTATTCGCTATTATACGGACGCACGGTATAAACCCTACCCAATGCGGCGTCCTTGAAAATTCCTTAATACCTTCCACAGCACCTCCTCGTCGATGTCAGTTAAATACACCCCTTTGCTGGTCGTACGTGTAATATGAAGGCACCTCGTCGTACGTAAGGGATCTCGTAATCTGGTCGACTTCACAGAGCTGGAAAAATGCCACCTCTCACACCACAAATGTAATACATAACACCGCATTTTTTTTAATTGTCTTCCTCAACTCTACTCAAGTTTTTCAGGGTTTTGTTGGAACTTGAATTTTTCAAAACGAACTATATGATACAACTTTTATGAAGAAAATGCACATTACATCACATCACCATCTATGAATTTTAAGAATAACTAACTACATGATCAAATTTAAATTATTAATTTCCAAAAAGTGTTAACATGTAACTTGATTTGATTTTTATGAAATCTCATAGATGGCGCTGCTTTAAAATTGTCTCTTTACTACTAACATTCATTAAACTATGTTTCTCTGCCCAAGTTACTTAAATGGCGTAGTTTTATGGTGTAAAGCTAGATAATAGCATGACTTACTCAAAAACAACATTTGAATATGCATCGTTAGATTACACGCTGTCACAGAATGCTTAAGAAAAATAAAGATTCACAGCTCCTCCCCCGTAAGTGATAGCGTGATAATATGTAGCCTATATGTTGTCCCGACCTCTTAGTAATATTCATGGAAAATTTGAAGTAAATCCATGCAGTACTTTTTGAGTTAATCCCGGACATACATACAGACAAACAGACAAAAATTCTAAAAACTATATTTTTGGCTTCGATATCGATTGTAGATCACGCCCCAAGTATTCTTTTTAAAAAATATTCAATGTACAGTTTTGACTTTGCTACGATTTTATTATATGTATAGATAATTTAAACTAGAATTGTCAATGCGCAGTCACATAGTCACATTTTGAAACTGTAGTTATTTTCCTGTATGATCCGCTCCGTAGTAAAAAAAAGACGGCTGATCGCGGCAAGATTAATTTATGTACGTTAATAATTATGTAAAAAACAAGATTCCTGACCTACGCAATCGATTTGTTTGCATAAATGTGTTATTGGGTGAATTGATTTGTTGAAATGTTGAGTTTTAGTGAGAAGTAACATAAGAGTGAAGTTTGAGTGCGCATTCATCTATGCGCTTAAATAACACGGACAGACAAGATTGTCAAGCCAGCAAGAGAAAATCAACAAAGACACAATAAAAAAAAAATCATAAAAGTATGTAATTGAATCAGTACGACTATGTATTAATTGTAATAAATATAAAGTTGTCAGAAGAATATACACTTGATTAAATATTATGTCATATACTTACAGATTTAAAAAAATAGTTGAAAATCGAACTTCTAAGTTAACGAAAATAAAAGAAATATATATATAGCCGTTTATGTCGCAGACGTACAATGCGTTCCAAATGTCCAAGTATATTTCGAAACTCAAGGGAATCAAAATTCGTAGGGTACTTGCTGTTGACTTAGAATTTTGAAATTTGGCATGAAACAAGATCTCATTGCAGAAATATTGGAAAAAATCTGAAAACTAAATATAAAGGTACGTCACAAACAAAAACTTTGTTACGGTTTAAAAAAATTTTTGTAACTCAATTCAGGAATTAAACTGTTTTCATAGGTAAGTTTATTCGTACAAACTTACTGAGGGTTCCGTAACCCTCAGTACGCGAGTCCAACTCGCACTTAATATGTAGAAAGTAATAAAACTGTTTCTGGCAGAAATAAAAAAAAAATGTTTGCTATTCGGAAACCTATCCAGCTATTACACTAGGTAATATTATAAAGGAGAAAGTTTGTGTGTATAATTGTATGTTCATTAATACTTCTTCACAATCAAACGACTAAACGGATTTCGATCAAACATGATATCATAATTTGGTTATTCGGACGTGAAACGACAAGCGTTTGAAAGTTCGCTTAACAAATCAAACTTGACAATTAAGTATTGAAATAATTGCCAAATATGATTTTTTTAACAAAGTTATTTATTTGCCACATTCAATTTGCAATAATCGTCATTTGAGACACCGGACTGCAGCGCAGCTTTAGAGACTGGTTGCAATGTAAAACACAGCAGCCATTCAACTTCTAAAACTTTAGGATTTTTTGAATATCTTCTTCTTCTTCTTCCTGACCTTATCTCATATTACTTGGGGTCGGCGCAACACGTTTTCTTCTTCCATTCTGTCCTGTCACCCGTCAAACTATCACTAATTCCCTTTTCTTTCATATCACTTTTCATAGATTTTTTGAATATCTATAGCAATACTATTATAAATGGAAAAGTAACTTTGTCTGTCTATTACCTCTTCACGTCTAAACAGCTGAACAGATTTGCATGAAACTACAACACAAGTAGACTATATCCTGGATCAGGAATCTAAATCTATTCAGCCGTTAAGAAGTAGGTTATAACAGAAAAAAAAAGTGAAGAGGTAACAAACAGATAGACATATGGACAGATAGAGCATCCGCTTTCACATTTAAAATACCAGTATGGATATGTTAATGGCAATAATGATATTTTTTTATATTTGAATATAATAATGACTCTCTGCATGTATTGGTTTCTGTAATTAAATAAATAAATAAATGTTACCGTGCCGCCGACAATATATTAAAATACTGGTAGTACCTAGTCCTCTCGTAATTCTGTGGCACTCCCCATAAATTAAAATTATGTCGGAGTACTCTGAAGCTATGTTATTGTAACGAGGCAATACTAAATGATAATACAAAACTTTTCAAATAAAAATAGTAACGTCACTGATTTTTTTTAGGGTTCCGTAGTCTACTGGGTACCCTTATAGTTTCGCCATGTCTGTCTGTCTGTCTGTCCGTCTGTCTGTCCGTCCTCGCTTAATCTCTGTGACTGTTAGCACTAGAAAGCTGAAATTTGGTACCAATACGTATATCAATCACGCCGACAGAGTGGTAAAATAAAAATTGGAAAAAAAATGTTTTATTAGGGTAGCCCCCCTATATGTAAAGTGGGAAGCGTTTTTTTTTTTTAATTTCAACCCTAACATGTGATATATCGTAGGATAGGTATTTAAAAATGAATAGGGGTTTACTACAATCATTTTTTGATAATGTCAATAACTTTGGAAATAATCGCTCCAAAAGTAAAAAACAATGTGTCCCCCTCTAACTTTTGAACCATATTTTAGTTAGAAAATATGAAAAAAATCTGAAAAGTAGAACTTTATAAGGACTTTCTAGGAAAATTATTTTGAACTTGATAGAAAGAACAATTTTTGTACAAAAAAGACAAAAGGTTTCTACAAAATACTTTCTGGACTGTTTGTAGTATAATCGTATACGCAAGCATTTTTTTAAACTCATAAGTGGGTACACTTATTGTGACGGTTTGGAAACTACGGATCCCTACACTGAGCGTGGCCCGACACGCTCTTGGCCGGTTTTTTAGCAATATACCACAACATAAAATAGTAATAAAAAAGAGTACAATACAGTTGCAGTGACTGTGCCACCTCGTGTACTGAGTAACTGTTGAACCATTTCATTTGCAAGTTAGTGGGTAAGTAGTGAATTGTAGAAGGTAGTATCATTGAGAATGCTAGTCATTTGGAAACCATTTGTATGAGCAACAAGTTTATGAAAAGACTAGCTGTGCCCGCGACTTCGTTCGCGTGGACTACTGGATTTTGAATTTATTTTTTCTAAAATAAAAGTAGCCTAAGTTACTCCTTATTACATCAGCTACCTGCCAAAAAAAGTCCCGTCAAAATCGGTCCAGCCAATTCAGAGATTCGCCGGAACAAACAAACAGACAAACAGACAAAAATTGTAAAAAATGTTATTTTGTTATATATATCATATAGTATCATATATATAGGATACATAATGGGATACCTACGTCAGTGCGAAAGCCGTATCAGCGAAGTTTGTTTCTTCGAAAACTTTGCAACGATATCTCTATACTGCGACGCCTTGTTTAGTCGACTTTTTGTTACTGCGATGGTTCGTTACTTCGAAAAACTTTACTGCGAACGATTATAAAGCGAAAACATCATACTGCGAAGCCTTGTTCAATGGATGTCTTGTTACTACGATGATAATTATGTTACTTAGGAATACTTAACTTTTAATTTCGTTACGATTTTCAACACCTAACGTTTGTTTTTAGAATATTTTACATATATATGTTTATAACTTCTTTTTTTGATGGGAAAAATACCGCGAGGAGTTCCTGACAAGGGAACCCGTAGTCCTAGAACGCGAAGGGCAACTGAAGGACACAGGTGTGGTTTTAGTCAATAACAATCTGACACGCCCTCTCGATCCACCCAGAGCGGGAAAAGTCATTGGATGGTTTCCACACTTATCAAAAAAAGGGTAGAGTGGGGTAAGTCGAACAGCGAGCTTCCCCTTGCTCGCCGTCCGCGAACCCGTGGGTAGTACTCTATCCTACGCTACCCAACTCATTAAAGTTGAGTTGAGTAGAGTACGCAAGGAAGAGTATGATAGAGTATAAAAGAGTACCAGTCGACGGGAGCGAGGCCGCGGGCAAAAGCTAGTATTAGATAAAATAAATCTCAGTCCTTAAAACAAATCTATTTCTATGTTTCAGACATCGTCGTCGCCACTGGCAAACAACTAGAGTTTTACAACAATGATGGTACACGGACGCACACACAAGATATACCATCGGCTGGTGAGATCACTTCAGTAACATACGATCCAGTGCACTACAGGGTGCTGTTTAGCGACGAACAAGGCTCGACCACGTTAATATCCAGCTTGGACGTATCAACTGAGACTGTACAACGTTTAGTTACGACAACGACGAACTACGTCGTGAGGCTCGTGTACGACCCCGTCACAGAAGCTCTCTATCGGAAGGATTATTCTAGTATACACAGGTTTTCATTAAGTCCTGCATCTTCTAACCAAGCTGATGGAAATATTTTAGTTAGCTTGGATCATTATCACCACTGCCGTGATCTCGCCGTGGACAGCTGTGGAGGGTACGTTACTAGTGAGTAGTACCCGCACACAGGCCACAAAAAGACGCCGGCCTCAAAAAGAAGCTTGAAAAGGCTTTATTTTTGTGGCTCCTGTGCGGGGACCCTAACGAGAAGATCGGAAAACTTGTTTTTTGTATTGAGACTAGTTTTCATTTGTTTCATGAAATAATCAAATAACATACTTAATCTTATTTGCACTTATCTACACTTAAAATATTACAAGTAAATTAGAAAGTAACTGTCTGTCTGTCTGTTACACTTTCACGGTTAAATTACTAAACCGATTTTGACCAAATTAGTTACGGAGATAGCTTCAAACTCAAGGATGGACATAGGCTATTTTTTATCCGTCTACGACTTCGCGTCCGCTATAACCAACGTTCACGCGAACGAAGCCGCTGGCAGAAGCTAGTAATATCATAAAAGTGAAGTGTACGTTAGTTTGACTGCACTAATCTCAGGAAGCATGGGTCCGAACAGAAAAAATCTTTATCAGTTGGATAGCCCATTTAATTTATTCTGATATTATATTTTTTCTATGTAGGAGGTAATCTCTGAAAATACAAGTCCAAGCACCTTTTGACAGTAAAGGCCAGTAAAAAAAAATTGTTACAGTATTGCACAAAGCTGGAAGCTTGCCAACGTGCAACCCGTGCCCAAAAAGGGCAGTCGTGCCGATCCTGCCAACTATCGGCCGATTTCGGTAACCTCCTTACTCTGCAAGATTATGGAGCGTGTATTGAACTCGCGCCTCATGGCATACCTGGAAGGTAACGATCTCCTCAGTGACTGACAGTACGGGTTTCGCCGCAAGCGGTCTACTGGGGACCTACTGGTGTATGCCACCCACTTGTGAGGCGAGGCCTTCGAGAAGAATGGGGAAGCGATTGCCGTTTCCTTAGACGTCTTGAAGGCCTTCGACAGGGTATGGCACGCTAGCCTTTTGATTAAGCTTCCAGCGTACGGCATTTCCCCTAGTCTTATTAACTATAATAATAATAAGCCCCCTAAATTTTTGCTTTTATTTTCTGGATGTGTATTTTCCAATTTATGTGCATATCAATGTTTAAACCTAATAGGGTGAATTTATCAACTACTTCTAATTTATTATTTTTAAAGCTAAAGTTTATATTTATTGGTGGTTTTTGGCGAGGGTGGAATGGGATTATTTTAGTTTTATTGAAGGTAATTTCTAAGTTGTGCTCAGTCATCCAGTTTATTGTGGAGTCTAGTATGGAGTTTAATTTTTCATTTATGTTTGAATTATTTTCGCATGAAGTAAGTATAGATATGTCATCTGCAAATAGGATACATGGCTCATTTATATTAGCAGGCAGGGCCTCAAGTCTGCTATTACAATAGTGTCAGAATGGTCTATCATTGATGTCATAATTGTCGATTTTGACAAGTTTGGTAATCTACTAATATAATGGCGTCATTATGACTTTCCAATGGTCAACCACTGACAGTCCATTGAAAGAAGTGGCATAGAATAGTAATCTCGTAAATATTGACAATTTAATATTTGACGTATGCGGTAATCTGCTAAAACTTTGACAGTTTATTTGATCAGTTTTCTACCATTAGAACGTTATTGTGCAGTTATTGGTTTTAATAAGCTCGATATTGTCATTCTACCACAACTCTATTACGATATCACTGACCGATCAATGATCGATCATTATGAATTATCAGATTACGAACTTTTAGCAAAATGACAATGTGATCGTGTTGGAATGACAAATTTATAAAAATAGCAGACTTGGGCCCCTGGTCGTTTACGTAGAGACGAGAAATAAAAAACATCCTATTACGCTTCCTTGCGGGATTGAAGCGGTAATCTGTCTGCTGTCGGATCTGATTAGTTCTATTTCATTTTTGTTGTTATTATAATGCTCGATTTCAACTATTTGCTCCCTATTTTTTAAATAAGATACGAACCAATCATAACATTTTCCGCGGAGTCCTATATTATATAGCTTTTTTAATAATATTTCAAATTGTACTTTATCATACGCTTTAGTCATATCCAATAGGAGTCCTACCGCATATTTTTTGTTATTAATTATTTCAAGGGCTTTTTGTATATATTTGTAAACGGCTAGAATAGTGGAGCGGTTTTTTCGGAAACCGTTTTGGCAGTCATTAAATATTTTGTATTTTTCGCAAAAAGCATATACTCGGTTGCACATGGCCTTTTCAAATATTTTGGAAGCAGTCGGTAAGAGCGCAATTGGACGGTAATTATTGGGATCACTTTTTTTATTTTTCTTGTGAATTGGTTTTATCAAAGCTTTTTTTAAAAGATTAGGAAAAATTCCTTCTTCAAAAGATTGATTTAATAATAAATAAAATAGTAAGGTTAATTCATCTGCACATTTTTTTAATAAGGAAGGTGGAAGTTCATCAATGCCATGACTGTTTTTATTTTTAAATTTTTTTATTAATGAGTTCACCTCGTAAGGATCAATTGGACTGAGGAAGATTGAATTTTCAGATGAGCAAATAACTGAAGGTTCTTTCGGTCTGTCAGATGGCTTGTTCGGAGCCTCTCCGACAGACGTAAAAAAGTTATTAAATATATTTGCAACCTCTTTTGGTTCCGATGTGAAACTATTATTCGTTTGTAGGGTTATATTACATTTCTCACTTGCTATTTTTTTATTTGTACGTTCATTTACTATACTCCACATTGTCTTAACTTTATTATTTGATTTAGTCAATTTATTTTTGTAGTGGAGTTTTTTTGCTGTCGTTACTGTTTTCTTGAGAATCTTTTCATATTTTTTGTAATGTTGGGTTAATATCGGATTGTTTGTTTTAGTTGATAATATTTTTAATAATCTCTTATTTTTACAAGACTTTTTTATGCCTACAGTGAGCCAGTAATTTTTATATTTAGATTTTAACTTAATTTTTTTAAGTGGCACACACTCATTTAGTATTTTAATGAGGGTGTCATTAAAAGCTTCATAATTATTATTAATATATTTTCCATTTATTATGATATTATTCCAATCTGTTTGTTGCAGTTTAGATTTGAATTTTAACATATTTGTGTGATTGTAAAGTCTTTTTTTCACATACCACGTGACTTTTTTTGTTTTGGTGGGCAAATTAAAATGTAAAATTGTACTATTGTGGTCTGAGAATCCTAGCTCTTCTACAGTAGTGTACATATCTTTGAATTTATGATTAGTAAATATTAAATCTAAGCATGTAGCTGTGTTTGGGGTTACACGTGTTGGGCTTTTAATATATTGGGTAAAATTATATTCCTGCATTAAATTTATGAACTGGTTTGATTTATTGTTATCTGATAATATATTAATATTAAAGTCGCCGCTTATAATTATGTTTAGTTTAGAATATTGTTTATTTATATATTTGAGAATTACATTTAGTTGCTGGTAAAATACTTCGTCCTCCCTTCTATTATAGTACATAGTAATTATTAATAAGTTTTCTTTAGGCAATTCACATGCACATAACTCGAGTACATATTCTATAGATTTATCTGTTATATCACTTTTATGTATGCACTCTATATGTTCTTGAAGTAGAATACACACGCCACCGCCTGTTCGTGTACTGCGACAGTACGATGATGCAATTTTGTAGCCGCTAATCTTTATTAGGTCTAGTTTTTCTTCTGAGAGCCAGGTTTCTGAGATACATATCGCTTTGTATATAGACTTTTGCGTGACGAATTCGTTTAGTAAGTGTTGTTTGTTGTTAAGACTTTGGAAATTTTGGTAAAGTATTTTAAACGGTAGGTCTTTGTTTGCGAAATGTATAATTTTCAGGTTCATTAGACCTATCTATATGGTCAGATTGGTAAATTTTGTTCATCATACTCGTCCGGCTTTCCTGGTGACTCGTTTCATGCAGAGATAGAGGTTTGATGTTGTGATGGTTTTTCTGATAAGGTTTTCCATCAATGTATTGGTGATGGTTTCTTATTATAGCGTGATGTCCATTCTGTCTAGCTTTTAATAGTTCTTCTCTCATTTGAGCCCTTTCTTTACGTGATTTCGTGTCTAAAAACTCTGAAATACCTAGTCCTGTTCCCTGAAAAAACTGATTGTTGGCGATGATATATTTGGTCAATACCCAGAGTTTAGTGTTACAGAACAAAGGATTTCAGACCAACGCAGAATAATAGTTAGGAATAAACTTCTATCACAAGACATAATAGATCAGTTAAGAGAAGAAGTTCAAATGCGATTACAGGCAGAAGCAGAAAGTAACGAAAGCACTATTGATTTCGACGTTACACAGAACACAACGGAAAATATTCAACCAGATTTACAATCTCACGCTCACTTAGATTCTAACACACAATCTCAAATATTCTATCAGTCACAAGCATATTCACAAACCATACATACATCTACGCAAACCGAAAGTATTGCTCTAACGTTAGAAAATGACATTCAGATCCTTGCAAATATAAATCAAAATAATCTCACAGAATTGCATATGCAAGAAATACACAATAAATTTAAAACTGCTCTTACTCAATTTTCCGGAATGGATCCGGCAGCTCGACCAAAGCTGCCTAAACTTAGGTACACACCTAAACTAAATCAGCTTGTTTGTTTATTTAATCAAAGTATTCTCAATCAATATATTAGTGAAGAAACTCAACTAATAGACGTTCACACTCTAGTATATTGTACAGCATTAGTTATTTCCGAAGAACTTAATTATATTACACATACACAGAACATACAGTCAATAGAAGACCAAAAAATAATAGTAAGCCAGCTTGGCAGCAAAGACTTGAGAAAGATATAGAAAAACTTAGAGCAGATTGTGGTAGACTAACCCAGTATATTAATAACAATAGATCAAACAAGGTAGTTAAGAGAGTAGAAGCAATATTTAGGAACATGACTGTTCATACTAGACACGAAGATGAGAATAGGAAATCGGAAGATTTTTTAGATACTTTGAAACAGAAATTAGCTCTTAAAGTTCACAGGTTAAGAAGATACAAGAAAGCACAGGAGCGTAAAAATGAAAACTCCTTATTTGCTATGAATGAAAAGAATTTTTATAGAAATTTACAGACTAAGCCACAAACTGACACAATACTTGAGGATACTATAGAATTACCAACAGTAGAGCAACTTGAAACATTTTGGTCTGGTATATGGGAAGAGCGAGTACAACATAATGATAAATCAAATTGGATAACAGATGAAATTACTAGATGGAGTTCATTAAAGGAAATGGAGTTCGTTGAGTTTACTGAGTCTGACATAATTAGTATTACAGCGAGGTTACATAACTGGAAATACCATGCCTACCCACAATTTACAAAATTCTAACGTCAGCCATCACAACAAAAATAAACAAACACATAGAACAACACAACATAATAGCGGAAGAGCAAAAGGGGTGCAGACGGGGTCACATGGGGTGTAAGGAACAACTAGTTATAGATTCAGTAATACACAAACATGCACACACAAAAAATAGAAATTTACACTGCACCTACATAGATTACAAAAAAAGCTTTTGATAGTATTCCACATTCTTGGTTGATCCAAATATTACAGATATACAAAATTAATTCAAAAATCGTAGGTTTTTTGCAAAAAATTATGTCTCGATGGAAAACTAAACTGCAGTTAACTTGCCGCGATAACATTATAACAACGCGACAAATAGCTATAAGAAAAGGCATTTATCAGGCAGATTCCCTGAGCCCTCTATGGTTTTGCCTCGCTTTAAACCCCTTATCTCACCCACTGCAACGCACTCACGCTGGATATTGCCTTAAACACACAACAGAACTAACTACTATCTCTCACCTTATCTATATGGACGACATTAAACTATATGGAAAAACTGAAAAAGAGATGAAAAAATTAATAGAAGTCACTACGGAATTTAGTAAAGATATCAACATGCATTTCGGACTAGATAAATGCAAAACGGTACACATAATAAAAGGCAAAGTTAAACCTGGTGACTATGCAATTAATAACACTGAAACAATTACAGCGATGGAACCAACAGATTTATATAGGTAAATATCTAGGATACAGACAACTGAAAGGTTTAGATCATACGTCGATTAAACACACATTAGCTACTGAATACATGAGGAGAGTAATCGCAGTATGTAAAACTCAACTCTTAGGAAAGCATTTAATAAAGGCATTGAACACCTATGCCATACCAATACTAACATACTCATTTGGAGTGATCAAGTGGTCAAAAACAGATATCCAACAAATAGAGAGAACGACACACACTACGTTAACTAAACACAATAATCTGCACCCTTAATCTGCAATAGAAAGACTGACTATCAAACGGCAACATGGAGGGAGCGGCCTAATAGATATCCATCACCTTTGGCAGAAACAAAGATTTTATTAAAAACATTCTTTAACACAAAATCTCAAACAAGTACTATGCATAAAGCCATAGTCACAAACGATACTAACTACACCCCACTTTATTTCAACGATATAATCACCACATACGATATTAATAATGACTCACAAAAACAAAAATTAAAAGAGTGGAAAAAGAAAGTGTTACATGGGCGACACCCCTATGATCTAGGACAACCCCACGTAGATGCAATAGCTTCAAATAAATAGCTTAAGGTAGGTAGTTTATTTCCGGAAACCGAAGGGTTTATTATAGCGATTCAAGATCAAGTCATCAATACTAAAAACTACAGAAAATTCATAATTAAAGACCCCACAATAACGAATGATAAATGCCGTAAGTGCCACAGTCAACCAGAGACCATACAACATATTACAGGTGCATGTACAACGCTCACACAGACTGACTATACTCATAGGCACAATCAGGTGGCAAATATCATTCACCAGAAACTAGCAACTAAACATAAGCTCATACAAGATCAAGACATAACCACTCCTTATTACAATTACGTCCCACAAACTATTTTAGAAAATACTACACACAAACTTTATTACGATCGCGCCATCCTAACCGACAGAACCATTCACTACAATAGACCAGATATCATTCTTCAAGATAAAGTTAATAGAGTTACATACCTCATAGATATTGCAGTCCTTAATACGCATAATTTGCAAAAGACGATAGGAGAGAAATTAAGTAAATATGCAGAACTTAAAGAAGAAGTAACAAGAATCTGGAGGCAAGAAAAAGTTTATGTCGTACCTATAGTTATCTCTACTACTGGGGTTATACCCAACCATCTTCACCATAGCTTCAAATTAATAGATTTAAAAGATTCTATCTACATTTTGGTCCAAAAAGCAGCAATTTTGAACACCTGCAGAATAGTGAGAAAGTTCATGCAGATAGAGGAAAATGAAATTTCTCCTCATAATACCCACTGTACATCAATTACACACACGCTACATTAACTTGGCTTGGCCCGTTAATGTAGCTTAAAACTAGCCAAAGAGCTAAGCAACAGTCAACGTTTTTTCAAAATAATAATAATAATAATGTTTATTGAATTGTTTGATTTATATCAATATTTCTACAATAAGGGCTAAAACTAGAGGTAAAGTTACAAAAATTGCATTCTATCTGAACTAGGTATATATAAACCTGTATCTCAGGTAACTTATTTAAGTGCTTATATGTTAATATAAGGTATTGGTTTTTACCATGTCAGCGAACGAAGCTTTTTCTGCTATCGTTGGTTTGGTCCAGTTTTCTTGTATGCTTGTTTGTATGGTGTGCTGGAAATTTTGAAGGCAGTTGGTTAGGTCACATTTTTCTTTTATCGCTCGAACAGAGCTTCCCATTTCTTGAGCCTTTAATTTTAAGTCCTGGTAGAAAATTGCCATCTGCGAAACGCCAAGACCTATCTTGCGCGACAAGGAGCTGATCTTAAGTTTTTGATCGGAGTTTAACTTTCCTTCTTGAGCAATGGAACATACTTCATTCAAGTATTTATCTATAGATATCAGCCAATTACTAATGTCACTGGTGTCCACCGTTTTAAATTTTTCTTCAAGTGTATGGGTTGAAGGAGTTGGGAAACTCCGAGGGCTCTGTTCCATATTTGACATAACACTTAGTGTTTGCTCATAATTATTCACTTAAAGTAAATCACTAACTTAGCAAAAATGCGCGAATGTTTTCTAGGTCACAGATCACTAGTAGATATTTTAACATCAAATAATTGATACATAAAACACACGTCCGTTCTACTTGAGTGCCAATATGCCAATATTAACTGGGTAAAAGACTTACTGAGTGAACGGTCTCTCCGAGTTGTTGTCGACGGATGCTCATCAGAACCCATGACGACTAATGCCGGAGTTCCTCAGGGGTCTGTTCTCTCTGCAACTCTCTTCCTGTTGCATATCAACGATCTGCTGGTGCCCGGTATCTATGGGTATGCAGAGTTGTAAAGAGATACCTGCCCAGTGCTCGGGCTAGTAAGGAGCTAATCCGGTCCGAAATAGAGGCTATGGTAGAGCGAACGAATATCTCACTTCAGGCAGTCTCCAAGTGGGGTGAACCCAATCTGGTGGGATTTAACGCCGCCAAAACACAAGCGCGTTTGTTCACCGCCAAAAGGAGCCCGTGCACCTTGGCTCCTAATTTTCAGAATTTATCCCTGGGGTACACCGACCGCCTTCAGCTCTTGGGGGTTGAAATTCCCTCAGACCTTAACTTTGGGCGGTTCATTGAGTCCAAAGCCAAGGTAGCTGCTAGGAAACTAGGCGTTCTTGCAAAGGTCCGGTGGTACTTCACACCGGGACAGCTTTTAATGTTATACAAAGCACAGGTCCCTTCGTGTGTGGAGTACTGCAGTCACATATGGGCTGGTGCTGCAAAATGCCACCTGGCAGCTTTGGACTCGGTGGAAAGACGTGCAAAGAGGCTAATTGGTGATCCAGATTTGGTTAAGTCCAACCTTCAAAGCCTTGAGCACAGGCGTAGGGTAGCCAGCCTTTCGGTGTTTTACAGGTAGCATTTTGGAGAGTGTGCGCAGGAATTGCATGACTTGATTCCGCCATCGCAATTCTACCATCAGACAACCCAACATACGGCAAATATTCACCCTTACGTTGTTGAAACCTCTACGGTCCGGACTAAGCGTTTCGCCTCGTCGTTTATACTGCGTTCGTCGAAGGACTGGAACAGTTTACCTGCTGCGGTCTTCCCGTCCGATTATAGTTTGGGTGTCTTCAAGGCTAGAGTGAATAGGCTCTTAATAAACTAGTGCGCCTCACTATCAAAGATTGCATCGCTACTTACCATCAGGTGGGATCAAAGTCAAGCACTAAATTATATCAAATTAAAAAAAAAAAGTTTAACAGATAAACATGTCGACTGGTAACCCATCACTTCGCGAACTGACAGGCAGATAGTGGTGTGTGGAAGGTGACGCGCTTGGATTGTTAGGGAAATGTTGACAATGGCGTCTCTCTCAGCGCGTCCGGTTAATTGTGAAAATAACTATGTCTGTCTGTTACGCTTTCACGTTTTAACTACTAAACTGATTTTGACGATATTTGGAATAGAGTAAGCTTGAAACCCAATAAAAGAGATACGTCCGCAATAACCGACATTTATCCAGACGAAGTCGCGGGAAAAAGCTAGTTAAGAAAAGATCATTAAATTTTTCAAGATTATAAAATTAAATTTTACTTGAAAATAATATATCTATTTATGTTCCGCTATGTTTGCCCTTATGTGTAGATTTATGACTAAGCTGAATTCCTCTTGAATTTTGTTAATATTGACGTATGTTTACAAATTACAGATATATTTACTGGATCACAGACTATGAGATAGAGAGGGCTCGGTTAGATGGCTCCGAGAGAGAAGTTTTAATAGCCAGCGAAGTTAGTTGGCGACTAAGCTTGGCCATCGATCAACAAACAGAAAAAATGTACTGGACTGAGAAAACACTTAGTCGTGGACCATGGTCTATTGAAAGTGCAAACTTTAATGGAAAGAACAGAACAACACTATATATTGTAGGAAACACTGATTATGTATTTTCTTTGGCCGTGTCAAAAGACTTTATATACTGGCAGAACTATATGGAACAGGAAATTTGGCGATTACCGAAGTATTCAACACAAACTGTGGCAACAAAACTAACCTCAGCGTCTAGCTCAAACTGTCCGGAATGTCATCGTATGTCAGCCAACTACACGATAAAGGAACAAATTCAGGGGATAAACAGCTGCGATGCTCTCCAGGGTCTGATTCCGAATGACTCGAAGAGTGAGTCTCCAGCACCAGTCTGTCAGAACTACTGCATTCAAGGAGAGTGTAGTGTCAGTGCTGAGGGACAACCTACATGCAGGTAAAACGTGTTCATCGCACAGATATTCGGGGTCAGCTCACGATGCTTGAAGAAAGCGAAGCCGCGGGGTTTATTCAGATTCTCTTATGTGATACGTATACGTTGTTGTGTACTAACTCTAATAATTATAATTCACGCAGCATCACTTCGCGTCTCGGTGTGAGCTGACCCTAACGTTTTTTACTGACGGCAAGTTAAGCGACGCCTACATATGTTAAATGCTAACGGTAACAGATCCTCAAGCATCCACGTCATCACCAGCTTCGAAATATAAAGTTAGAATTCTTGGAACAGTGACTCGCGCCTATAACACACAATACTTTCGTGGGCTTGTGGACGACGAGCATTGCTTAGCTCGCCATTTGACCGTCCAGTAGTCGACCGGACCGAGCCCAGGTCGTCGACGGCGCGTATTGTTCCACGCGCGCCTAAAGGAGATGTCAGCAAACCGTAGGGGCCCAGCAGGGTCGAAGCCTACTGGGGCCATGGGTTCGCTTCTGAAAGGAAAGCCCGGCCCTGGAATACAAACCAACGAAGGAATGTACGAGTGAGTTTTAATCAGTAAAAATCTGACTCGCTTCGTTGGATGATTTCCCACCTAAAAAAATTGAACACATATTAATTTCAATGTTTAATGTTTCTTGTGAACAGATACTTAATTCATTAAACCCCAAGCGAACGCAATTTTTACTACAGGATCAGCTCTTTTCTACGAATACCTTCGAATACAGTTTGTTTGTATTAATTGGCAAATGTATGAAAAAGCTGATTGATTTAGGGTTAATAAAAATATAGGTCATTAAAAAATAGGTTCAGTTTCATGAGTATTTGCAACCCCTGAAATATACTAAAGTTCCTTATTTTTGATCGAATGAACATTTTATTAAGCTATTGCATAGCTTCTATCGCGGGCCTTGAGCGTGGAGACCGAATCCAAAAATTCCGAAACGAAAATAACCTAACACCACTCATTAGTTTGTTGAGCGTGGTGACCGATAAGAAAACAAATGAGTGAAAGCAGCTGTCGGCGTTTTGGATGGGTGGGGTTAAGCAACTGTTGGCGAGGTCTGGTTTTTGATGGAAGAGGTTAAGCAGCTGTTGGCGAGGTCTGGTATTGGATGGGTGGGGATAAGCAGCTGTTGGCAAGGTCTCATTTTGGATGGGTGGGGTTAAGCAGCTGTTAGCGAGGTCTGATTTTGGATGGGTGGGGTTACGCAGCTGTTGGCGAGGTCTGGTTTTAGATGGATGGGGTTAAGCAGCTGTTGGTGAGGTCTGTGATTGGATGGGTGGGGTTAAGCAGCTGTTAGCGAGGTCTGGTTATGGATGGGGTTAAGCAGCTGTTGGCGAGGTCTGGTATTGGATGGGTGGGGATAAGCAGCTGTTAGCGAGGTCTGGTATTGGATGGGTGGGGTTAAGCAGCTGTTAGCGAGGTCTGATTTTGGATGGGTGGGGTTAAGCAGCTGTTGGCGAGGTCTGGTTTTAGATGGATGGGGTTAAGCAGCTGTTGGTGAGGTCTGTGATTGGATGGGTGGGGTTAAGCAGCTGTTAGCGAGGTCTGGATTTAGATGGATGGGGTTAAGCAGCTGTTGGTGAGGTCTGGTTTTGGATGAGTGGGGTTAAGCAGCTGTTGGCGAGGTCTATTATTGCATAAGTTAGTAAAAAATGCTATGCAATAGCTTTACCGCGGCCTGGTCTTTTTTGATTGTAAATCATGTTTAGTGACGCGCAGTGGTCGCGCACCTCGTTTGCGTGTTACAGCTAGTCACAATATCTGTAGGTCTGCTGATTAACGCTGTTTCTTATCTTCATTATTTCAGCTGTAAAGCCGAATACTCCGGGGAGAGGTGCGAACTGAAGGTGTGCCATGAATATTGTCTACACGGAGGTGTTTGTTCTTTGAATGTGGACAATAAGCGAGTCTGCCAGTGCACAGCAGGTTACGACGGTGAAAGATGCGAAGTGTCTATCTGTAAAGACTATTGTCTACAAGGAAACTGTAGTGTCGATGCTAAGGGCCAACCTCAATGCAGGTAAATATATACCAAGTTACCCATGGAGTTCGTTGTATAGATAAAATACAAACACTTTTATTACTTACTGGCGGACCTAACAGATGTCAGTCCGCCCGATTCTATTGATACTCAAACTCTATAAACATCAAAATCCAGCTACTATTTAGGTATGTATATGTCGCAGGGAAATGAGGATATCAGGGATTTCACGAAATCGCGGTAGATGCCGAATATTCTTGTTTATTACGTCTTCTTACTAAAACTATCTAGTGATACGACAAAACACAAATTTATCGTCAATGATATGTTATTTCACTAAACTAAATCGAGTAAAACGTCAGAAAAGCGAGCACTGCCGAGTTAAAATCAAGCCATGCATTTCTCGCTCGCTCTAGTACCCACACGGGCACTAGTGGGAGGGAAACAAATGCGTCGAACGAGCTGGCGTGGCTCATGTAGTTTTAATCGTTAGGCCCAAGCGTGGGCAGCAGTTCCATAGAAATGAAATTGTGCAAAACCAAAAGATGTATTTGCAAGACGCTAAATGTTTTGTGTAATTCAAGGTGCCACAAATCACTGCCATGTTTAAATAAGTAACAAGATTTTCCATTTTCCATCAGAAGTTAGACATCGCCTTAATTGTTAAGCCTCGCTTACTTTTAGAAGTCTATATTTTTTTGTACCTAATGAATGAATCCACGTAATAGAAAAAGGTATAATACCTGATATCATTGTCAGATTATTATGTTAAGTTGATTTTAAAACTTTATTTTGTAATAAAAATCAACCGTTTAATTTGTCATTATGTTTTATTACTTCATTCATCAACAGTATTCTTTATATAACTAGATTTAGTTTAGTGAAACGACATATCACTGACGATAAATTGCTGTTTTGTCATATCACTAGTACACTAGTAGTACTTTTAGTAAGAAAACGTAACCAACAAAAATTTATTCGACATCTACCGGAATTTCGTGATATCCCTAATATTCTCATTTCCCTTCGACATATATGTACTGGAGTTCTGGAACGCAAGAATAATAAAGAACATCGGAGTGGTTTTAATCAGTGAAAGTCTAACCCGCTCTGCCCTAGAGCGAGATAAGTCATTGGATGATTTCTCACCTAAAAAATCTCTTGTTTAGCAGGTCAGCTATAAGTTTCTTTTGAAATAAGCAAAACCTTCGAAAAAATGTTTATAATGATTTGATTTGTCTTTTGTTTTTGTTAGAAGTGTGTACAGAAATAAAAAAATCAGTCGAATTGTATGAAAGGAGTTCAATATCTATAGAGCAGTGGTGGCTGAGTGGTAACGGCCCCCACTTGGTTTACGAGTTGTAGGTCGCCGGTTCGAACCCAGCCAGACGCATTACTTTGTGTAATTTATTTAATCACCACTGCTCTCAAAACGGTAAAGGAAAACATCGTGAGGAAACTGGCATGTCCTAGAACCAAAAGACATGTGACATTCACCAACCCGCACTGGGCCCGCGTGATGGATTACGGCCCTTTCCCTCTTCTAGAGAGGAGGCCTGAGTCCCAGCATTGGGAAGATTTAAAAGGCTGATGATGATGATGAGTTCAATATCCTACTCATGAACAGAAGAATAAAATTATAAATGTAAAGAGAATGCCTGCCCGCTATCATCCCACTGGAGGGCAGAGGCCTCTTCTGACACAGAGAAGGGACCAGCATTCATCAGCTCACTTACTGATAGTGAGTTGTAGACCGAGTCTCCTCACCGACGTCAGTGTGGTCTAAGATATACTTATAGAGCACCTGAACAGGGCAGTGGCCGCGCACCTCGTGCATCTGTTACATGTACCAATGTAACATGTAAAATTATGTTTTAGTTTTCTTGATTATAGAACTTTTCTGTGTCTTCGTTATTTCAGCTGCATAACCGGTTACTCTGGGGCAAGGTGCCAAGTGTCCATCTGTAAGGACTACTGTTTCCAAGGAAATTGTAGTGTCAGCACCGAGGGCCAACCTAAATGCAGGTAAATCATAATATTACCCTGAACACACATGGAATTGGTTGTATTTGGGGCAAAGCCGTACCGTCCTTTTTTCGAAACAGTTCAGAGTTCTTGGCCATTTTCAACGTCCTATTACTTTGTTGTGTATAAATTAAACTAGAAACCTAAACCAAGTTACCAAACAAGCGGTAACGGTAGAACGATTTATAACTGATCAAAGTTTGTTTATTCTAACAGTTTGACAATGATTTGTTTTAAACTAAATTTTTGTGTTAAGACACACTGAACTTTATTTTAATCGAATAGCTACTCTTAGATAGGACAAGAAAAGATCTGGTTTGTGCTAACCCTCGGACTAAACATGGTTTTGCGAATCGGTTTTATATACTTCCGAGACCTTATTTATATAACCAGTTAAACAGAATACTACAAATTTATAGTTTAAGTTACAATAGGTGTAATTTACTAGTCCAGGATGTTTTGGCAAAACACAACGATGCAGACACGACAAAACTACTAGAAATTGTGAAATACAGTACCTATATAACTACTCTAATATAAATCACTATCTTTAACTTAAAAAAAAATTATATAAACCAGTGCTTGACTGCGATCCCACCTGATGGTAAGGAGTGATGCAATCGTTGATGGTGACTGACCGATCATCGAGACTAAGAATTACGTTTTAGTTTTCTTGGTTATAGAGTAGGTAACTCTTTTATGTCTTCGTTATTTCAGCTGTATGCCCGGTTACTCCGGGGAAAGGTGCGAAGAAAATGCGTGCCATAAGTATTGTTTAAACGGCGGTGTCTGCACCTTAAACGAAGAAGACGAGCCGGCCTGCCAGTGCACAGCAGGTTACGATGGTGGAAGATGCGAGCTTCCTGCCTATCAGGACAACAGGTAAAACTTGTTCTTCTCACTGTACACTAGTTTTATCGAGCCCCCTGCGCTGGACGCTGATCGTGCACTCGACAAAGGCGACGAGATTTGTCAAAGAAAAAGTAAAAATAATGTTACGTACGTAGGTAATCAAATGCCGATTTACTGACGAGAGAACTTTATTCACCACAAACAGTAACAAATTAGTCCAGTCAACAATAATCCGAATCGCAATTAACACTAGAGTACCGTTACACTATCGCTTTAGTCGTTAAGTAAAATCACTTCAAGTACTAGGGTAGTTCGCTCTTGATCGCAGTCGAAATCACAACTGACTCGCTTCCGGCCGGGGGCCCGTATTTATATGCGGAGCCAAGAAAATTCGGATCTATCCAAAATTCCAGAACAATTGAATCGCTTCTCGAAGTCATAAATCATTTTTATTTCTCGTAATAATAAGAGTCACGTTCATGCGAATTTCGACTCTATTGTTAACGTCGGAGAGTACAATTTCCCTTATCGGTTAGATAAAACTACTACTACTTGTAGGTATGTTGTGGATGTTTCGAGATTTTTCCAAGTCTGTCTAAGAACAACTACTCTAGACCTTTCGAACAGCAATGCGTTTTAATTATTACGTGCCGCTCGTTATTTTCTCGGAGATATGGCGTGTTCACGTTTAGTGGCGTAACAGTGCCCCCCTCTTAGTCATGCTCGTCCCGAGCATTATTAGATCCGTGATACGGCGCCAATCTATCCACATGAACAACCTTGGGTTTCCCTCTTAGCCCTTTCTTGATGCGGTAGGTCACGTCATTAATCCTTTTTAACACGGTGTAAGGTCCCTCCCATCGAGCTTGGAGTTTCGGCGACTTCCCTTTCCGTCGAAGCGGGTTGTGGAGCCAGACCAGTGTACCTTCCTCAAATCCCTTGGCATTGGCATTACGGTCGTATCTAGTTTTAATTTTTACGCTGGTGTTCATGCTACTCTCACGAACTCGTTTATGCACTTCGTCCAATTGATCTTGAAGGTCACTTACGTAATCTGTAACTGGCTTAGTCTTGTCAGGTGGCACGCCAGTTATGGCATCGACCGGGAGTCTCATCTCCCTGCCGAAATTCACTCTTGCTGGGGTATGTCCCGTGCTATCATGCACTGCCGATCGGTAAGACATCAGAAATAGTGGAATATACCGGTCCCAGTCCTTCTGATGGTCATCGACAACCTTAGCCAGATGATTCTCCACGGTTTGGTTAAACCTTTCCACCATTCCGTCCGACTGAGGGTGCGCAGGTGTTGTGCGTGTCTTATAAATTCCCAGAAGAGTACACATTTCCTGGAACAGTGCAGATTCGAAGTTACGGCCTTGATCGGAATGGATTTCCAAAGGTGCGCCATACCGACATACTACTTCTTCGAACACCTTCTTCACCACTGTCGTCGCTTCTTGATTGGGTATGGCGAAGACTTCGGGCCACTTTGTGAAATAGTCCTGATAATAAAATAGAATCACCACTATGTACTTGTTTCCGTCATTTGTAACTGGAAAAAGTCCAACGACGTCGATAGCGATGCGTTCCCATGGGGCTCCCACATTGTACAGCTGAAGCCTGCCCCTGCTCCTAGTCTGTGGTCCTTTCACAGATGCGCACGCTGTACATTTTCAACACCATTGCTCTATGTCATCTCTACAATTGAGCCAGTAATACCGCTGTCTCACTTTCAGTAGAGTTTTCTTGATGCCCAGGTGTCCTCCAGAAGCACCATCGTGTATTTCCTGTAGCAGGGGGACTACTTCGCATCGTGGTACTATCACTTGTGTGGTCACCTCCTTGTCATCGTTCGATTCCCATTTCCTACAGAGCACATCATTTTCTAGGACTAAACTGTCCCACTGTGCTCAGTAGCTCTTAGTTACGGGACTGTGTGACGATACTTCACTCCACTGGGGCCTAGTTCCGCTACGCTTCCAGTCCAGTATAGGTCTAATATCGTCATCTTCTTCCTGGGACTTCTTGAAGTTGCCTTAATTAAATTAACGCGTTCTCGGGCTTCATTCTGCTGGCAGTGTCTGGAGTCCTCATTACATGGACGTTGCGACAGGGCGTCAGCATTGTTATGCCCTTTTCCACTACGATGTTCTGTCACAAAGTTAAATTCCTGCAGCTGCTCGAGCCATCTTGCAACTTGGCCCTCAGGGTTTTTAAATTGTAGAAGCCATTTCAATGCAGCGTGATCCGTCCTCAACGTAAATTGTCTTCCTATGAGGTACTTGTGAAAATGCTGCAAGGTTTTTACCACAGCCAGCAGTTCTCGTCGAGTCACGCAGTAGTTCCTTTCTGGCTTTGAAAGTGCCTTACTGAAGTAAGCGATTACGACCTGTCTGTCGCCCTGCACTTGTGACAACACTCCACCAATTCCCGTGTTGCTGGCATCGGTATCAACGACAAATCTTCCGTCTCTGCTCGGGTACCCCAGTATAGGCGCTTCACATAGCCGTTGCTTTAGCGCGTCGAATGCTGACTCACAGTCCTCGTTCCAGATAAAATCTCGTTTATCTTCAGTCAGCTGATGTAAAGGTTTTGCAATGTCCGAAAAATTCTTGACAAACCGCCTGTAGTATGTGCACAACCCTAGAAATGCACGTACTTCCGTTTTGTTCTTTGGAACCGGCCACTGTTGGACTGCCTTTATCTTCTCAGGGTCGGTTCTCACCCCGTCAGCGGAAATAACATGTCCTAGGTAGCTGACCTCCTTCTTGAACAGGGCAGACTTCTTTGGGCTTAGTTTTAGGTTAGCCCCTCGTATCCTGGTGAACACTTTCTCCATATTCCTCAGGTTTTCCTTAAAAGTGCGACCCATTATAATGACGTCATCCAAATATACCAGACAGACGTCACCAAGAAGGCCCACCATGACTCTCTCCATAAGGCGTTCAAACGTCGCTGGAGCGTTGCATAACCCAAAAGGCATGACGTTAAATTGCCACAGGCCGCTGCCAATACCCGTACTGAACGCTGTCTTTTCTTTATCTTTCTCGCTGATTTCCACTTGCCAGTAGCCACTTTTCAAATCAATGGTCGAGAACCACTTCATGCCACTGAGCATATCCAGCGTATCGTCTATCCTTGGTAAGGGATAACTGTCCTTCTTCGTCACATTGTTCAACATTCTGTAGTCCACACAGAATCTTGTGCTGCCGTCCTTCTTCTTCACCAGAACGACGGGGGAAGACCATGGGCTCGTAGAAGGCTCAATTATTCCATTATCAGCCATGTCTTTTACCATTTCTGCTACCTCATTTTCCTTAGCCCAGGGTATGCGACGCGGTCTCTGTTTAATTGGTCTAGCATCACCTGTATCTATCTCATGCTTGACGAGACCTGTTCTCCCGCAGTCTTTTCCCGTTGCAAAGATATCTCGAAACTGTAACAGAAATTCCCTGGCTTGCTGTAGTTCCGAAGTCGATAAATTGCTCTTAGAATTATCCAGAAGTTGCTGGATGTGATCAGTTTCGACTTCGGTCGTGTCTTGCTTTGCTGGAGATTTATTGATTTGACGGAGATACTGAACTTCTTCACATCTCCCAACAACACTGTTTTTCTTCAGTTGGAACTCTTCTTTCCCAAGGTTCACAATCCTGACCTTGGATTTCCCTTTCATCATAACTAATGTCCTCGCGGTGATGAGCTCCGGGTATCCTCAACCAAAACACATCTTGTTTGCCTGATTCTTTTGGGAAACTTTACTTCGACTAAGGTTTCTGTTCTCGGAGCCAGTGTAGTATTCTTTAAACAATAGAGGTTGCATGAGGTAATTCCTCGCAGGAAGACTTCTTGATCTGGGAATTTCAATACTCCCCTGTCGATATCTAAAATACATCGGTTATTCCGCAAGAAGTCGAGACCCAGTATGCAATCGTCGGTAATATTCGCAATTAACACAGGATGGGTGTACACTTGATCACCGATTTTAAACTGGATTTCTGTATCACCGAGGACGGAGACTGACTGGCCGGTTGCTGTCTAAAGTCGGCAGGATGGAGACTCTTTTTGCCATGAGATGGTTCGTTTCAGCAACTCCGGTCTTACAATAGTTCGCGACGCCCCGGTGTCAATGGTAAAATTGCAGGCACGATGATTCAGTGTTCCTTCGATGATCAAACTATTTCCGTTGTGAACTTGATTGATGGTGATGGTTGGGGCTGTGGCCCTGGCGACATTAAGTTTTATCGGCTCTTCGTCGACTTGAGTTCCGGAGTCCACACTTTCCCTCTTTTTCTTAGGAAAATCGGTGCGAATGTACCCTTTTTCTCTGCACCCGTAACACGTTGGAATATAGCGGGACTGTGCTCGGGAAAAAGCCACCACTTCTCGGTGACGTAGTCGCGCTGAAGGCGAGACCACCACTTCCCGAACTCTATGCGTACGAAAATAAAGTCGTACTGCTTCCACTTCCAAAGCGTGTGCCATCGCACTCTTTAAAGTTTGGTGGTGTCCGAGTCCCACCGTCGCTCTGACTTCGGTATCCCGTAGACCGTCGATGAATGCTTGCACTAGATTGACTTCCACCGCCTCTGGTGTCATTGACCTGTATGCACGCCGGACTAGCCGTTCAACCTCGACTCCCCACTGCTGGAGGCTCTTGTTCGACCTCTGCGTTCTCTCGCGTAACTGCGCGCGGAAAACGTGCTCGAGGTGTTTGTCTCCATAACGAGTGTCCAGTCCCTCCATGAGACGCTCCAATGTCCTGCCGTCCGCAGGGAGGTTCTCTAGGACCAGCAAAGCGTCCCCTCGTAGAGCCAAAGTTAATGCCGCGAAAGACTGTTCATCATCCCAGCGGTTCGTCTTAACCAATGTTTCGAATTGATATTTGAATGCCGTCCAGGAAGACGTGCCGTCAAAACGCGGCACATCAAATTTTGCGACTGATGCACAGTGGGTGTACGATGGTGAGCCAACAGCAACGGGTTCGCGTGCTTCGAGCTTGACGATTTTTTTGTTGATGTCCAGCAGGCAATTTTCGTGGCCATCAATCCTTATTTCGAGGCTATCAGCTCAGGCAGTAACCTCCTTGACCTCTAAGGTGAGATTCTTTACTTTCTCACCTAAAGTGACGAGGCCGTGATCGATTTTTTCGAGGATCAGGTTCTGCTTAGCCTCTTGATCTCGGCGAGCTTCTTCCTGTTTAGCCGCGATTAGGTCCTGGAGCTTGCGCTGGTTGGCCTCCATACTAGCTTGCATGGCGGCAATGCGTATTAATTATTACGTGCCACTCGTTATTTTCTCGGAGATATGGCGTGTTCACGTTTAGTGGCGTAACAATAACATAATTCTAAAGTTTGCCGTATATAACGTCCGTTCACTCGTACTGGGTGTTATAATAAAAGATAAAATTAGATGTAAGCATTAGATAAAATTGTGTGTTTAGTGAAATTGTTGGCTGACAACTAAACGGAACTAACTAGTGACACAATCGTTAGTTATTTAAATAATAATTTCATGTGGTCACGTTCCGAGTGTCTCGTTGGTGTAGTAGTCAGAAGCTCTACCTAAATATATGAGGTTATGGTCGATCAGTCCCCGGATCATGCATATTATTAATGAGTTTCTGTACGTGGAACTTGTCAGCAGCGGCCCGAACACTGGGCTCGTGCTTGCGTCGTCGACAGCGTGCAGTGTTCCACGCGCACCTCATCGCACGTTTTAATAGCCGTTTTAATGTTCGTTGGCGACTAAGCTTGGCCATCGATTAACAAACACAAAAAATGTACTGGACTGTAAGAACACATAGAAGTGATGATCACGAATCTACTGAAAGTGCAAACTTTAATGGAAAGAACAGAACAACATTATATTTTGTAGGAAACACCCTTTTTGTATTTTCATTGGCCGTGTCAAAAGACTTTATATACTAGCAGAACTATGAGGAACAGGGAATTTGGCAACAAACTAACCTCAGCGTCTAGCTCAAGCTGTGATATATGTCATCATATAGCAGCCAACTACATGATTAAAGGAACAAATTCAGGGGATAAACAGCTGCGATGCTCTCCAGGGTCTGATTCCGAATGACTCGAAGAGTGAGTCTCCAGCACCAGTCTGTCAGAACTACTGCATTCAAGGAGAGTGTAGTGTCAGTGCTGAGGGACAACCTACATGCAGGTAAAACGTGTTCATCGCACAGATATTCGGGGTCAGCTCACGATGCTTGAAGAAAGCGAAGCCGCGGGGTTTATTCAATGTCTCTTATGTGATATGCACATTTATATGTTTTTGTGTACTAACTCTAATAATTATAATTCGCGCAGCATCACTTCGCGTCTCGGTGTGAGCTGACCCTAACGTTTTTCACCGACGGCAAGTTAAGCGACGCCTACAATGTTACTTATCTAACGGTATCAGATCCTCAAGCATCCACGTCATCACCAGCTTCGAAATGTTATGTTAGAATTCCAAGAACAGTGACTCACGTTTAATACCCACAATACTTTCGCGGGCTTGCGGACGGCGAGCAATGGATAGCTCACCGTCTGACCGTCCAGTAGTCGACCGGATCGAGCCCAAGTCGTCGACGGCGCGTATTGTTTCACGCGCGCCTCAAGGAGATGTCAGTAAACCGTAGGGGCCAGCAGAGTCGACGCCGCTAGGGCCGCGGGAATTTTTGAAATAGTTACAGTGGTCCTAGTATGCAAAGGCAACTGACGGACACTGGTGGCCTTTAGTCGTCTGACACACCCTTTCGTTTTACTTTAAAGCAGAAGAAGCCAGTTGACGTTATCCAACCTCAAAAAAAAAAAAACTATGTCACCGAGGAGTTGAAACAGAACTTGTTAATGTAATATAAATGTATAACAATTTCATATTGAGAGCGCCATTGTTATTGTATTAACCTGTTTGAAATGTCCGTTGTTGCAGCTCTGACGCCGGTAACTCTGGGAAAGGGACAGTCAGCGCATGCTATCAGTTCTGTCTAAACCACGGCACTTGTTCGCTGAACGAGGCGAGGGAGCCAGTCTGCCAGTGCACAGCAGACTACGAGGGTGAAAGATGCGAGCTGTCTGTCAATAAGGACTCGTGTTGTCCTACACTTACTAAAGTTACCGTTACTCTGAGCCAAGGAGTGCAGTCGACGTGTGCTTCAACCGTTGTATGAAGATTATCATCATACCAGAACTATTAATATATCATAAGATTTCTCTACATTTTAAGTTTCGTATTTCAATTTAGTTGGTATAAGTAAAGGTTATAATAAGTTTTATGTAAGGCGTTGTTGACGCTCGTGTTTTGTGTGTTACTGTGGAGCGGGCTCGCTGGCGGGATGTCGACTGGAGAGTGTTCGGTGGTAGCAGGAGGAGCAAATAATAACACTTTTCTTCAGTGTTTTCTTCTATTTATTTTCTTGCTTCTTTCTTCTTACACTGCTGGATTCGGAATGCCTGACCACAGAAAATGCCCCTTTTTTATAACCAATTCTGACCAATCAGGGCCCTACAATTTTGCACACGGCACCAATTTTCCTTCTATTGACCAATCAGAGCGCAGGTGGACTTTGTATGGAAAACTTAACTTTGCTGTTTTTCTGTGGTAAAACACCCCTTACAATATTGCCGGGCCCTGGTCGAGGCCATGGTCCGGAGCGAGGAGGAGTGGCAGGCGGTCGCCGACTTCTGCGAAGCAGTAATGCTCGCTAAGGAGGAGGCCGACCGCATCAGACAACGGCGCTCTCGCCGCCGCCGCCGGGATTCCGATCCCGATTTTCAGCCACCGTAGGCGCGGGCTTGCGGACAGTGAGCAATGGGTAGCTCGCTGTCTGGCCGTCCGGTAACCGTCCGGACCAAGCCCAAGTCGTCGACGGCGCGCGCTGTTCCCGCGCGCCTCAAGGAGTTGTCAGCAACAGCAGGGGCCCAGCCGGGTCGAAGCCTACTGGGGCCAGGGTTATCCGAAAGGGCGCTCGAGCCCCGGTACGAAGGCTAGAAGGAACGGGATGGGTTTTTTAGTCAGTAAGAGTCTGACACTATCTCCCGCTCCGCCCAAGAGCGGGGGTTGTCATAAGATGATTTTTCCCATCGAAAAAAAAAAAAAAAAAAAAAAAAAAAAAAAAAACCCCTTACAATATTTTCTTATGTCTCTAATCTTAGGACGGTCTTATTTTAATTATTTACATAAAAATCAGTCTTATAATCCTTAATTTACACTATAATAAATGAAAAACTGAAAACGGCTCTCGTTAAGGTAAAGTTTTCCTAGTACCTTAGCTTACATAACTAATATGGTACAAGTGGCGCCTCTAGTGGCGGAAATGCAAAACACTTAACGTACATTCATACAAAGAAAATACGTACCATGAAAAATAAACTAATTAGACATTGAAACTGTTCAACAATTATTAACATATGGTCGCTAACACTTACAATCTTATTAGAAAAAGTACCATTAAGAGAGACAGATCAAACAAATTAGAAATTATAACATTTAAATACTTATTTACATATCGTCGCTAACAGGCGTGTTATTTTAATATTTTTAAAAACGACTATTTTAACTATTTTTCATCTGCTTTATTTAGTCTCATTATGAAAATAATAATTTAGTAACTTATAGTTTGTTGTATTTTAGTTTTACATTATCTCATTTCAGTACTCAATAGCAAGCTCCTCCTGTCTCCGGCCTACTGATGGTTGCAGTTCACGATGCTAAGCCTTAGTTTCTTTATAAATTGAGAATTAAAAGAAAGAAAAAAGGTCTATTTGGCACACAATTAATAAAACAAGTATTTAAAAAATATATATAAAAAACTTAAAGTTAAAACAAAATACAGCAACAATGTGTCTCATGTAGATTCAGTACAGCAGACTGCCAGACAACCTGGTTTTCAACCGAACTTTGAGTGTAGGATAATTCATGTGTACATCTTTAGTTGAGGGTCCACAATAGATAAGTAAATCGTTCGCACTAAGGGCACTTACCCTTATATCTATCATTACGCGATTACGGCAAAGCCAAAGGACGGTTATGACTTTGAGAGGCTATGTACATATGTATGTGAGTATGTTTATCTGTTCCCTCATAGTTCCTAATCTACTTATTGGAACTCGACACATGACGTATCGTTAGGACCGTCAGCGTCATAATCGTCCGCTGAATATAGGTAACGTGACGCGTCACAAAACTCGATATGGCGCCCTCTAGCGGACGAAAAGTAAAATGTTAAAAAATAAAAATGAAGATAAATCCGCCGTGTTTGGTATCATTTGAAAGGGCTTCACTTATACACTTCCAAAATATTGCTCAAATTTAAAGACATACCCTCTAGCGGACAAAAAGTCATGTGTTAAAATGAATACACCAACATGTTAAGATAAACTATAAACTATATACATCGCGTTTAATATCATTTGAAAGAGCTTCTCTGGTACCTATCGAAAAATATCATCAAAATTCAATGTGGCGCCATTCACACTTCCACAAACTCACTTTCCTAGAAAAATATTTTCATACTTCGAAAACATGTAATTCTAAACTTATTTAATAGGTATTTAATGAAAGCACCATCACACGAAGCTTCTTGCCTATTGCGTACAAAAAAAAATAGCAATATGTTTAATATATTCAGTTTATTGCATTCAACAGCAATAGCATTTGGGAGAAACGCTGTTATGACCCAACTGCCTCGTATATAGGTACTCTGAGTATTTGGAAAATGACGATTTATTACATTTATCCATACAATCATATCGGAAACAAGTTAAGCAGATATTGTTTAGTAGAGAAACTGTACCGTAACTCATTTAATTTAATTTAATTTTTTGATAATTATAATGTGGTATAAGTATTTCAAAGGTTAACCGAATTCTAATTATTTTATGTAAATTGAATCTTACTGTTTAAATGTTACGATTTAATATTTTGTTCTTTCTCTGATTGAATTGTAATAGTATACCTTATTTGTGTATTTTTACGCTTTTAGTCTTTTCTTGTACCACTTTCCAGTTATTCTAGTTTTATAAATGCCGTGGAACTCTGTAACTGGTTTTAATGATGATTGTCATCATTTCGCTATCACTGTGCAGCCTGTGTAGACCTCACTTTTACATGCTAGTAATTTTCACGCAACTGCATTGGGCTGCTCATTGATAGTGGGGTGGATCTTCTTAACTCATGTAACTTAAAAATAAACTGTTAAGTTTCCTAAATAAATAAATTCATCAGCCTATTACGTCTTCTACGAGGCTTAAATCTATCTGTCAATCCGAGCTGCGACCTGTAAGCCAGGTATGCTCAAGTGGTTCACAGTTCTCGTCCTGAGGGAAAAATGCGCGCGAGCATATCATCACGTCATGAGCACAGTGAATGCTCGTCATACAGTCAAGTGCTCGTGCGTCTACCTCCCTCTTTACTTATTCTGTTTTCTTCGGCCAACTGTCTATAATTCTCTACTAATGCTCTTTGCTTTTGTGTTAGATTAAGTAAGGCTTTTAAATTAATAAATTATCATCGTTATATTATAATACATGCATTTTTATTAATTTACACTATCATTAGAGACCATTTACAAACAGAGTATTTTCGTTTCAAATGAACAGTTAACCAAAAAGAGCGTGGGGTTTGTTTCCCAGGTTGGGTAAAATTTACTTTTAGGTTATTCCATAAGAAAGCTAGGCGGTTACTGCTGTGGCACCGCCGTGCCTCGGAAAGCACGTACAGCCGTTTTTCCTGTGCCTGACCTCTTCTTGGTCGTGTCAGTTTACTGTCCCATCGTTCTATGAAAGTAAAGAAACAGAGTGCTCCTGTGTTTGCGCACACACTTGTGCACTACACAAGTGTCTTTATAATTGATTACAATCTAAAATCATTCCAAAGTCTAATGAACAATTTAACTGCAACTTATTTTTATTTTTACTTATACGTATATAAGTTTCATTCTCTTTAGTGTATGCTCAGGGTCCGAGTTGTCTTGCAGCTGCATTGCCTCAACAGTCGTGAGCTTAAACATAAATGATGATGGCGACGAGGCCTATTTTAAGACCATGACGGAGGTCGTCATTTCTTTTGTACCAGAGTGTATAGGAGTATAAATAAAAATATAATATTAGTATTTACGTAGTGATGGTGGTGATGGTGATTATTATTATTATTATTAATCGGAACCCAACTAACATTTTGGCGCTAAGAGCAACCTTTTTTTAGCTCCCATAGGATTATAAATTATATATAAGAGCTCCGATTGTAACATTCGATTCTACTGTGGTGTTAAGGATAAATAATTAAACTTTCAAGAGGAATAACAGTTAAAAATAAAAAATATACAACTTAAGGCAGTAGCATAGAATTGGCGGCAGCCATTGCTATAGCTCATTCTAATAACTTTAAGAAGCTTCAAACACTAAAAGCAATTGTAAAGTGTTTTCTAACTCCTACTAACGACTGATGTTTTTAATCAGAGTTAGTTTATTCTTTATAACACTTAGGGACTACTGTAACAGCTTAAAGAAGCGTAAAACACTATAATAGTAAGCTAATAGTAAGGTGTCAACTAACACTTACTATTAGCTTATGTTCTTAAATAGAGCCAGTGAAATACTTAGTACCACTTAACGAGATCTATCGAATCCTAAGAGCTGACAAAAAAGCTATTAGTGCCATACAAGTGTTGATTACAAATTCTGTAGGGCTAGATGCCGCAAGAGTCAGAAATCACCTTTAAACAATTATTGATTGTATAAAAGGGTTACTAGGTCAACCTTGGGTACTACAGTGGTTTTTATAAATACTTCTTAATAGCGGTAAACAATACGTGCATAGATTATATTCTTGTATTCTCTTGATTATTCTTGTATTATTCTCTTGATTATTCTTATATTCTTGATTTATTCTTGTATTTACTTTACGTTGAGTTAAAGAATTTTATATCAACTAAATATAATAATAATAATATTCCACAACTATCACACAACGCCGTCTAGTCTCAAGCTAAGCAGAGCTTGTGTTATGGGTACTAGACAACTGATAAACATACATATATATTTCTAAATACATACATATTATAGATAAATTACACCCAGACACAGAACAAATGATCATGCTCATCACACAAACATTTGTCCTGGGTGGGAATCGAACCCATGACCTCCGGCATAGTAGTCAGGGTCACTTACCACTAGACCAACAGGCCAGTCAAATATAGAACATATAACCATTATGCAAACTCAACCTAAAAAATTGTTGTCTTTTCACTTTTAGAACCATATTGTAGAACTGCAATGGACATAGAAGTGCTAACAATCGGTCTTTAAGCACTGTGCTGGGAATAACAAAGTTATTAGAATCCTTAAGTAATTTAGAATTGACGCCATTAAATAAATAGTTAACCTATAACATTTTAAAAGGAAAACACTTTTTCTAATCAATATTGCCCCACTTATTTACTGTATTATTGACAGATTTTCATTAATATACTATTTGACAGTATTAAGAACTATTATTTAACATAATTGATATGAAAAAATAGTGAGCTAGTAATTTTTTTCTACATATTATCATCAAAAGCAGTTTAATTTTGAGGCGCTTCAAAATTGAGATGAAAACATATATATATTGTTACGAAAAACTTACCATCGCAGTAACTTTTGATAATTATAACACTCAAAATCTAAAAAAAAATATATTAACTTATCTATTTTAATAAATGTATAGTCATTTCAAACACTAGAAGACTTTTTATAACACTAAATCGGAGATGGATATGTGACTATGCGTATTGCTAAATATTTTAACATTATTGACGGTAACAAAAGCTTAAAAAATATGAGAAGTGGTGAAAACGTTGGCGCTTTGAGTAATATTCATTGCTACTAAATACCTACAATATATTCTCAAGGTATATATTGTATCGAAGAAGCACTAATATGGTAGGTACTAAAAAAGTTATTAGAGTGGATTTTACAATTATATTACTACCTTAGCTTGCAGGTGTAACCTGCGTATAGCTTACAATACACTTAAAGCAGTAAACACTGCTTCAAAGCACTATTCAAGCTCTTTATTGTCACTCATTTATCTCTACTCTATAACAATTAAGTCACTTTAAGCTTTAGTGCTTATATAAGACCCTAGGTTATAAAAATCTATTAAACAGCTCACGTAGCACTAATTCTTAACACCAAAATGTTAGTTGGGAAGTAGTCTGGTCACAATTGAAGACCACGTCAGGAAAACTGCCATTCAATTTATTTCGAAAAGATTTGACATCACATGGAGAACATGGCACGGTAAGATGGCTTAAACCACGAAGAATGGAATGGGTGTGTCACCGGATTGTAGCAAACACAAAGTTTATAAAATATCTCTAGAGATTATGAACCCTCGATACATTAAGAACAGGATGTTTCTTCAGCTGATCGGATTTGCATATTGACACACATCAAGTATATAGTTTCCCTTGAATGGGAAAGCGCGGATAACAGCTAGTCTGACTTGCTACTGTAAATCTGTAAGTTTGAATGGTTGTTAATCAAGCACGTCACGCCTCAACGACTGAACGGATTAGAAAGTTCGGAACACGGGTAGACTGATGACTTCGGTAGATAAATCCGAGTCTTCGTATGTTTGTATGTATGTTCTCTAGTGATATTTACCGACCTCCACACGGGCGATGCCACTGCCTTGAGCTACTCTTAGCGACAACTATTGTGGCCCTAAACGTGCGCTTGTGAACAGACTAAAGCCATTCGAAGTAAGTGCACATTAACTGCCTTACCTGGTATAACTGAATAATTTCATATTTAGTTAATATTTAATATACATTTCTGTGAGGATTTACACCTGATTTGATTTGAATTTAAGTTGGTACTTGGGTACCAACTTAAATCGCCAGTGCTTGTAAATTAGTCTCAAGTAGTTGTGCAGTCTATCTGTACACTCGCTTGTAAATTCATTTCTTATATCTTTGTTTGTAATCAAGGCAATACACGACTTGGGCTTGGTCCGGACAGTTACCGGACGGCCGGACATAAAGCTACCCATCGCTCACTGTCCGCAAGCCCGCGCCTACGGTGGCCGGAAATCGGGATCAAAATCCCGGCGGCGGCAGTGAAAACGCCGTTGCCTGATGCGGTCGGCCTCCTCCTTTGCGAGCATTACTGCTTCGCAAAAGTCGGCGACCACCTGCCACTCCTCCTCATTCCGGAACATAGCTTCAATCAAGGCCAAGTGCGAGAGGTCTCCGCCGCCGATTGCCCCCACGAGGGCACGGCGTGTCTTCCGGGCGTTTCGCACAGTGGTGACACCCGGGCGTCTCTTCCGCTTGAATTCGAAACAGGTAATACTCTCACCTTGCACATGTCCATTTATTTATTTACCAGCTTCTGCCAGCGGCTTCACCCGCGTGAAAGTAAGTATTTCCATACAAACTCTGGACCCTGTTTCATTCCTTTATGGGTAGAGTTTCGTAAAATCCATTCTTTGCGGATATCCGTAGGTGTTATAGTTTCTGAGATTTCGTGATGTCAGTGTGTGATAATTCGCCATACAATATTATTAACTAAAGTAACTCTTGCTCAATCTGTTCTTCTACCTCTTCTTGACTACGCTGATGTCTGCTTCCTTGATGAGACTGAAGAACTTCTAGATAAACTGGAGCGTCTGCTGAATTTGTGTATCCGCTTCATTTTTGGCCTTCGGAAGTATGAGCATGTCTCCAAATTTCGAAGGCAATTGAAATGGCTACCTATTCGGCAACGTCGAAACTGTCACACTCTTTCTTTTTAATTCTCTGTTCTTCATAATTCCAACTCCTTGTATCTTCGGGAACGCTTTGAGTGTCAAGTTCCGAGAGGTAAACCTTGTCGCTCATCATCCTCTCTTCTCCCTCGCTTTCCTCCCCACTGTTTAAGTCACATTTCCGCACACATTGAATGCTAGCATTTCATTGGAAGTTGTCAGGGGAGAAATTAGGGAACCTTTTCTTTCAACATGAGCCATAAATAAGTATGTTTATAGGTATATGTTATGTTTATGTATAGTGTGCTGTACACATATATTATCTCATTAGTATATTTTATGTGCTTAAGTTTTGTACATTTAAAGTTATCCTCAATTGTAAAATTTGTTTTTGCTGTGAGAAAACCCAGTTGTGGGTTAGGCTCGCCTATGTACATCGACTGTCCTTTTCATATTTGTTTAAAATTGTATGTACAATAAAGAATAAAGAATTAGTTTTAGTATGTGCGATACCGGAATATAGTTTGTTCAGAATCAGTAACTAAATGGATTATTCAATTCCAATAGTTTTAAAATATTTGAAAAGGTCACAAGTTGGACACCAGCGATACTAAGTACAACACAGGTCACGGCAGGTCATAGCGGGTACTAGCCGGCAAATAGCTGGGTGCAGGTGCAAAACGACCCCTAAGTCGCCTAGATGGCTCCGTGACTACTTATTTTTGCTTACATAACAAGCCTATAACTTTGTGATTTTTCATGACACAGTTATGAAATTTTGCACATAATATTCTTTACATAAAAACCTAGACACGTGTTTTGCATATAATAATGTTGTATAGATTAAAAGTAGTATATTTAAGACTCAAAATTAAACATGATTCATGAAGCACTTGATTCAGAAATCATAATGCCATCAAAACATAACTTGTAGAAAAACCAAGGCACGCAACTCAGTTCTAACGTAAAAAGTGGTGAGATCAATGTAATACCAAGTCGGCTATTTATTCAGTCCGTACTGATGACCTAGATTGACTTGGTAATTGCATGTATATCACAAGTAATACGTATTATACACCCCTTTTTTTTTTTTATGGTGGGAAAAATCATGCATTGACATCCCCCGCCCTTGGGCGGAGCGGGAGATAGTGTCAGACTCTTACTGACTAAAAGACCCACCCCGTTCCTTCTAGCCTTCATACCGGGGCTCGAGCGCCCTTTCGGATAACCCTGGCCCCAGTAGGCTTCGACCCGGCTGGGGTCCCTGCTGTTGCTGACAACTCCTTGAGGCGCGCGGGAACAGTGCGCGCCGTCGACGACTTGGGCTTGGTCCGGACAGTTACCGGACGGCCGGACAGCGAGCTACCCATTGCTCACTGTCCGCAAGCCCGCGTCTACGTTGGCCGGAAATCGGGATCAGAATCCCGGCGACGGCGGCGGCGATAACGCCGTTGCCTGATGCGTTCGGCCTCCTCCTTTGCAAGCATTACTGCTTCGCAGAAGTCGGCGACCGCCTGCCACTCCTCCTCGCTCCGGACCATGGCCTCAACCAAGGCCCGGCGCGAGAGGTCTCCGCCGCCGATCGCCCCCACGAGGGCACGGCGATGCTCCGCCCAAGCAGGGCACACCTCGACTGTGTGCTCCACCGTGTCCTCCGGGCGTTCCGCACAGTGGCGACACCCGGGCGTCACTTCCGCATGAATCCGGTGCAGGAAACTCCCGAACGAACCATGTCCGGTGAGGACCTGCGTCATGCGGAAGGTAAGGACGCCGTGAGGCCTTTCCAGCCACGCCTCAAAGAGGGGACTTACCGCCATGATTGTGGCGTGCCCAGTATTATACACCCCTGCTTTTTAAATAGTACAAAAAAAATGGGGCTCTATCTGTACCTGTCACTGATCATATTTTTGTAGTCAAAAGTAGAAAACACTGAAATCCTAAAATTGACCACGAAAAGATAAATTCATCATAGAATCAATCAAACATAACAATTGCTAGTAGAAAATACTGCGGGCAGTGGTTTTTTCCTTAATAATTGTCATTTATTCATTCAATTAACAATAGCCTGCACAATATTTCACATAAATTGAGTGACATTTTGGAACATAAACCAACGCTAAATACTTTGCTGTTTATGAATATTATTTATTGAGATTTTACTTATAAAATAACAAGGTCTTTTCTAATAAGCCCTTTAAGTATTTGTACTAATTAAAAAATAGTGGTGTATAAATGGATTGTTTAGTCCGATTGCCAAGTCAATCTAGGTCGTTGGCCGTGCGATGGAAGACCAAGGACCTAAGTCTGCTATTTTTATAAATTCGTCATTCCAACACGTTCCCATTGTCATTTTGCTAAAAGTTTTTTTTTTTTTTTATTATTGATATACGTTTGACCACTATCTCACCTGATGGTAAGTGATGATGTGGCCGACGATGGAGCACGCTTGCCTAAAAGTAACCTATTCACTCTTGACTTAAAGACCCCTAGGTTGTAATCTGCTAATTCATAATGATCGATCATTGATCGGTCAATGGTCTTGTAATAGAATTGTGGTAGAATGACAATATCGAGCTTATTAAAAGCACTAATTGCGCAATGACGTCGTAATGGTAGGTTACTGATCAAAGGAACTGTCAATTTTTTATGCAGATTACCGCATACGTCCGATATTCATTTGTCATTATGTACGAGATTACCACTCTATGCCATTTCATTTAAAGTGGTTGACCATCGGAAAGTCATAATGACGCCATTATATTAGTACCTAGATTACCAAAACTTGTCAAAATCAACAATTATGAAATCAATGATAGACCATTCCGACACTATTGTAATAGCAGACTTGAGGCCCAGGACGCATAGACCAGGCGATGGAAGTAGTTCAGTGTGTAAAATATGAAGACCGTATTCTGTGAATAGTTTTAGACTCAGAAAATCATGCAGATTATATATTCTGTATGTTGCCAGGTTTATTGGTCTATTTTTTTTACACCCGACTACATACACGTGCGCTGCGCAGGCGCGCCGCTACCACCGCCGACCAATTACACACCGCCGCCGCCGCCGACCAATCACACGCCGCCACCGCTTTCGACCAATCACATGCCGCCGCCACCGCCATCTTTATTCGGCACGGGTCACGTAACTAGACGTGTTACAATCTAGTCGAATTTGTGATTCCAGTCGATGTGAAAGTCGTATGATTGAGGCTTACCTGAGGGACAGGTTCATTACTTACCTCGGTCACCAGGGAGAGTGGACATGGCAAGAGATTTCGTGCGGTGTTCGGTCCGCAGTTCCGCAGGGATCGGTGCTAGGACTGTCCTTGTGGAACATCGGGTACGACAGCGTGGTCTCTTGCGCAGACGACATGCTACCCTGGCGCAGGGAGAGTCGTATCAGGCGGTGAGCCTTGTCCTCGACAGCCGGTGAAATTTCGAGAAGCACTTCCAACGTGTCGCTCCCAAACTGGATGGTACGAGATGGGGCTGCCCTCAAGCGGCTCCTGCCCAACCTAGATGGTCCAAAAACCTCCATCCGTCCTCTTCGCGGGTATCGTTCGGTCCATGGCCCTTTACAGAACACCGGTATGACCAAGGGCGGGTGATGTCACTAGATGATTTCCCACATAAAAAAAAAACATGGCATATTAATTGCATGCATTCTTTTTCTTTTTTTTCCACAAATATTACACAACGCTCCTTAGCCCCAAGTTAAGCAGAGCTTGTGTTATAAGTACTAGACAACTGATAAACAGACTGATATATTTCTAAATACATACCTACTTAATATAGATAATGTAAATCACAGCCAGACACAGAACAAATGATCATGCTCATCACACAAACATTTGTCCTGCGTGGGATTCGAACCCACGACCTCTCGCATAGTAGTCAGGGTCACTAACCACTAGACCAACAGGCCAGTAAAAAGTCATTGAATGGCATTTCATTCTTATGCCTAAATGCCTCATCACTTAAAGAAGAGCACTACATGCACTATTTAGACGCCCTAACTGCTAATTAAATAACAGAAAAAAAAGAATAACAAACAAAACAGAATGAAAACGACAGAAAACAGAAATATTTCAAAAAAAAAATTTCGGCCTTAAACTAATTACACTATTTAAACACACCAAGTAGGTACACAGAAAGCAATTTTTTTAAATTAATAATTTAAGTTTACTATAAAAAAACAGACAAATTTCGAGCAGGACTTTAGGCGTACGTACGTTCCTATTTAATAAACATAATAGGTACACAGTCACACATTCATCTCACAAAATTTCACACATTCTGATAGTATAGTATCGTCTTCTATTGTTCCGTAAACATATGAAAATCTGTGTGCTTGTCTAGGAGAGCATTAAGCGCAGACAGTGTCCGAGGTATGCGTGATGTGGAGTGCGCGACAGTGCCACACCAGGAGCCGGTGTTTCCTGCCACGGCTGCAGTGTCGTTACATTACTATTACATTCCTTGTTTACTTTATCTTCGATAAAATTTTTGTAAAGCAACAAACATACAACGCAAAAGCAAGAAAGAGTAAACACAACATTGCAGAATGGATAAATCATCTAGTTACCAGAACTAAAAACCATTTATATCAATAGAACTATTCTTTAGTAATAGTTATCGATCTGAGAAAAGCGTTCGATACCGTGACTCGTGAGTCATCGAAACCGGCTTCAGAAGCTAGATAACACAGATGTTTCAAGTACAACACGTAAAATGTTCAAGTCTTATTTGAAGAACAGGCGTCAAGTTGTTAAAATCCACACACTAGCTCGGTCCAAAGTATTTCATAACGCTGTCCTCAAGGTTCAATTATCAATACCTACGTTACTTTTCCTAATTTGTATAAATAATATTAATAAAATACAGTTGTTATGAAAATCTATATGCAGACGATGCCAATTGATTTATTAAACAAGTGATTAAAGTACAACTGTAGGGACACATCGTATGACAGGAAATATGATCGCGTGACGTATGTATGTATGCATGGATAGCGACGGCTGCGCTCCGTCGAATAAGTTTCTTCAGTCGCAAATATATGGTCCTACTATACTTACGCCTCTTTCATTTAATCGCTCACTCAGTACATTCTCTCTCATACAAATAACCCATTTACCCTAAAACAACCATCTCACAATAAATACGTACCTACGTCAAAACCTCATTCGTGATTTTTACCATTAAAAACAAACGTATGAGTACCGGACTTGTCGCGTTTTAAAATAAATAGGAAATAATAATAAAACGATCAACAAACGAAAAGTAAATGGTAAATGAGAAACTATCTTCGAAATTACACATCGACCATCTCAGAAGTAAATTAACATGTCATTGGGAGAATGACAGAAAGTAGCACATTGTATTCCAAATTTTAATAAAGAGCGCACTTTGATTTATTTTGCATCAAATTAATATTCTATCACAATGAGATATTGGGTTCCGCAGCAGTAACTAATTTAAATTCATTTCAGAGTTCAAAATAAAATAATGAAAACTTATAGCATAGTCGGCCTTATAATTCACATTATTGGGATTCAGGCCTCCTCTCTAGGAGAGGGAACGAGCCGTAATCCACCACGCGGGTCCAGTGCGGCTTGGTGGATGTCACATGTCTTCGAATTTTTAAGTTCTAGGTCATGCCGGTTTCCTTACGTTGTTTTCCTTCACCGTTTTGAGAGCAGTGGTGATGAAATAAATTACATAAAGTGATGAGCTTGGCTGGGTTTGAACCAGCGACCTACAACTCGCAAGTCGGGGCCGTTATCACTCGGTCACCACAGCTCAATTAAAACTCACTTCCATTACAATTTTATTCCAACAAAAAGCATATCCAAAAAAACTAAACTATTCAATATTGAACAACTTTACATATACTATACATGCATTCTTATTAATAGTACAATGTTACCCTAGGGGTGAAAGCAACTTATTTCGTCTCGAGAAAGAGTTGGCAAGAAGTCGCCAATTCGAGGGACTAAATCAGTTACTTTCACCCCGAGGCAACACTGTGCTTTTTAGGGTTCCGTAGTCAACTAGGAACCCTTATAGTTTCGCCATGTCTGTCTGTCCATCTGTCTGTCTGTCTGTCCATCTGTCTGTCTGTCTGTCTGTCCGTCCTCGCTTAATCTCTGTAACCGTTAGCACTAGAAAGCTGAAATTTGGTACCAATACGTATATCAATCACGCCGACAAAATAGTAAAATAAAAATTGGAAAAAAATGTTTTATTAGCGTAGCCACCCTATATGTAAAGTGGGAAGTGATTTTTTTTTTTAATTTCAACCCTAACGTGTGATATATCGTTGGATAGGTATTTAAAAATGAATAGGGGTTTACTAAAATCATTTTTTGATAATGTCAATAATTTCGGAAATAATCGCTCCAAAAGTAAAAAACAATGTGTGTCCCCCCTCTAACTTTTGAACCATAAGTTTAGAAAATATGAAAAAAATCTGAGAAGTAGAACTTTATAAGGACTTTCTAGGAAAATTATTTGGAACTTGATGGAAAGAACAGTTTTTGTACAAAAAAGACAAAAGGGTTCTACAAAATAATTTCTGGACTAAGTTTGTAGTATAATCGTAGCAAGCATTTTTTTAAACTCATAAGTGGGTACACTTTATTGTGACGGACGGGAAACTACGGAACTCTACACTGAGCGTGGCCCGACACGCTCTTGGTCGGTTTTTTATTACAAATACAAGGTTAGTAAAAAAGAAAAATTCTTTTAATAACGTGTGGCTCAAATTCGTCGAGTGCTGTGGAAGACGCTACCTCGATAGCTCCTAATCTCTGCAATAACATCGAATGCCATTGATATTGGAATGTTTTTCCTGATCGCCAGGATCATCCAAGAAAAATACGTTTTTACCAGAACCCAAAGCTTTGGAGGTTGCTATTAAATATATTCCCTTGCTTGGTGATAATCATAGAGACATGGACATTTCAACCCCACGTGTAGCTACACGCTTTACGCTGTGCACGCTGAAACCCTGCGTTTTAAAGCGTTCAACGTGGCAACGATGTATCAAAAGGTAGAAGATGGTTCATGATGGAATATAAATCATCTTAAAATAAACCTTTAAACGTCTGTGCAGTGTTGGCCTGGAATCAGGCTACCTTTAGAAGCTTCGGGTAGGTGGTCGATCCATATAAAATACTTTGAAGGTACGTTCAACTGCATGCAGTTAGATTGGAAACAGACTCAACGTAATTGTGTAGTTGATGGCGGGCAGTTGTTTTTCTTTTTTAATGTTACAATTACGATTAGAAGGCAAGTAAACACGTAGTTATTGTTCATAGAATCATTTACCTAACACCTATTTCAGATACTTAAATTAGTTGTTTTTTTGTTAGGTTTTCCTGTTTGGCAACATAGCGTTCTTATCATAAGAGCAGGAGGATAATGTAGCTAAAAACATGTTATTTTTGTGTATCGGTTTTCGTATTGTTATCAGTATAGTGTTCCGTGATCCTCATTAAAACTTTAGTTTTGAAAAACAAGTTTCAATTAATTTAAGTAGGTATCTATCTCTAACTCTGATGTCTGTGATTAACAAGGACCTAAAGAATGCCCAAGTGAACGACTCGATGACCTAGGTCCAAAATGTATGACGAAAAATGGCGAGGAGTTCCAACCCCAAAAATGGGATAAGTCTACGCAAAGAGAGAAAGTTAAACCCAGGTAAAATTAATCTCATTGTCTAATAAATTAATTTTGTAAATAGGTTTTTAAAAACTGTATTTACATGTCAATTTTTTCGTCAATTTAAACTAGATAAGGCCGGTGTTTCCTAGTTTACTACCCTGAGAGGAAACCCCGAAACAAACTCAGGGGGTCAAAGGCTCTTCTAAGTCCTTACAGTTAACACTGTGCTCGTTATATTTTTCCATAATAAGATCGCTCGTTGAAAGATTTTTTTCTAAAGGCTCCTTGTTCGATTGGTTGGCGCTGATCAGTTATCTTCGACAGCCGCCGCTCGAAACAGTTAGCGAAGATTTCGTTAAAGTTGGTTTGCAAACTCATAGGTCCATCGTTTGCTATAATTTTTCAATTTCAGATCTCTTTTTTATAGAGTAAAAATATATCTGACTTACCCCACTCTTTCATTATTTGTTGCTCTTCTAAAATTTCATTTTTGTTACTGGTATCGTGGTGAGCAAGACTCATGCGACTTTTAATGTTATCTGGTCCGCTACTATTATCTACTTTCAACTCTTCTAGTTCTTTCAGAATTTCTTCTTCAATAAAACAATCTATTCTTTCAATATTCACTTGTGCTAAAGTGTTTTCAAAAATACTGTAACTTGCGTTTTCTATTTCTATTTATATAGTGTTTTTAATTCTTCTTTTTGTTCTCTGTTCAAGTAATGTTTCTCGCTTAGTTCGATTCTTCTCTTGATTATTGTTTTTATTTATCGGGAAATAAAATGGCAGTACGATTGTAAGAGCAACCTTGATTGTGCGGCATACTATTGATCATCCTCTTCTGTAGGGCAAATATCGTTAAATTGTTGCTCTAGACTTTCCAAAAATTAATGTCCTTTTTTGTCTTGAGTTGATGTTCAACTTTAATAAAATTTAATCAGTTTCGTTTTATTCCCTCTATTTTAAGTGCTACATTTCAATCGTTAGAAAGAACTTCTGTGTTGGGACTTATATTTAACTTATATTTCAAATTAAATAGAATGTAGTTTATTTGACTTTTCCTCTTTTAGGTGGGAGCCAATTCCATAGCTTGCCATGTTTCTTTAAAATCAAACTCAATAAGAGTTTGATTTTAGATAAAAAGTTCTTTTAATTCTCGGTAATAACAAAATATGTTTTCCTTATTTTAAACAGCCCAAATATGCTTGATGTTGCAAATAGCGTAATTGAAGTCTAGGAGTATTTTATTTGTAGAGAGAGGTCTGAGTGTAGAGCAGATTCATAGATTAGCTGATTTACTTCGGAAGATTTTACAAACAAAAAACAAACTTTACCTCTCTATTATATTAGTGTAGACAGTATGGATGTAGATGAGCTGGATGGTGGCGTGTGCATGTGGTTATTCGTAAGATATAACGTGATGCTGCTTGTCTTGTTTTTCTTAGGGATTGGTTTTTCAGAAAAAGTTGACGCAACGTTGTTCGAGGTCTCTGCATTTTAAAGGGACTTTAATAAAAACTATTCCGAGTAACAGAGCAGTGGAATGGCCCCGGCTTCCAAGTTGTAGATCGCGGATTCGAACCCAGCCAGGCGCGTTACTTTATGTAATTTTTTATCACCACTGCTCTCAAAATGGTGAAGAAAAGGAGAAAATCGAAGACATGTGTCATTCACCAACCCGCACTGGGCCCGCATGTCGAATTATGGCCAACTCTCTCTCCCAGAGAGGAGGCCTGAGTCCCAACAGTGGGAACATTAAAAGGCTGATTATATATGTATGTATGTACAATTGACATGTATCCGAGGGTAGATCTTGTGAGGAGTCCACAATGAATGTGTCCTAATGTTGTAACTACACCTATAATAAATAATTTCAGGAAATTACGTATGAAATGATTTTTTAAATATATTCAAGAAGGAAAAAGATAAAGCAATAGTTGAATCGGTAGAAAGGGTATTGCATGAAAGTGTTCCCGCCCACCAACAGACTTGAGACAGGAGTCATTTGAAGCGTCTAGTTAAATAGAGTTTCTTTGATTAAAGCGACATACCTCAAAAGTATGGGATTTAGGTTTTATTACACATTATATTTTAACCTAACCTAACCTAACTCAAGTATTTTAGACCTTTATTATACTTATAATATATCATACATTTTTTAATGCGGCTTGGCGGGCCCTACAAAATTCTATAAGAATATTTGACAATGGGCATCACGTAAAACTGTCTCCAAAAATGACACAACCACAAAAGCAACAACAACAGAAAGCATTTGAAGTGTCTAGTTGAATACAATTTTTTTTATGGCGATATACCTCAAAAACACACACACTGGGGTTCAGGTTTAATCTAACCTAACCTAATCTAACCTGACCTAACCTAAGTTTTGCGCATAGTAAAGATGGAATGCATGTCAGTTTGTTTATCCCTATCCACAAAAGACAAAACAACTGATAAAAAAAAACTTCTTGATAATAATACGTTTATTTTTCCATACAAAGACTTTTACTACTAATCATCTATTACAATATGATCAAGCATTTGTGCTGGTGCATTAAAATCAATGTGTTTCAGTAACCCCATGTACCATACAATGGATATATACAACTTAGGTTAGGTCAGCTTAGGATAGGTTAGGTTAACATAAAAATTGTTTATAAAACCTAAAACCCATGCTTTTGAGATGTGTCGCTATAATAAAAATACTCTATGTAACTAGACGCTTTGGATGACACCTGTCTCAAGTCTGTTGGAGAGTCAGGACGGTGTCCATACAAAATCCGGCATCCTCATGTATTTACGAAATCGGAATTGTGCAAATTGGTTATAAAGAGAAAAAAAGCCAGTGATTTTTTGATATATCGCACGCACACCCCACATCACTCGTCTCGTATTCTAAGTTTTTAACCAACTTCCAAAAAAAGGAGGAGGTTTTCAATTCGGTTATACTTTTACTTTTTTTTATGTTGGTAACCTAAGAGCTCCGTCGTTTATGGACCAATTTGCAAATTTTTTTTTCCCGTTGTTTTCAAATTCCAGTTCTGATGATGAGAGCCATGCGGAATCGAGGGAACTCCTCAAATATTATAGGCAACTATATAGTTATTTTGGTATTTTCATTGAAGACTATGCATTCACAGTCAAAAAGTGACACTTGATGAAGTGGAACTGGTGAAGAAGACCAGAAATGGCCAACAGAACTTCATACTCACGAACGACAAAACAAATAAATGAATAGTTCTGAATAATGTTGAAAATGGTATCATCGAAGTGATTTGATGATGATAATGGAGTCAGAAGATAGGCACCGGAACTCCATAATTAATCAATGTATCCTAGCCGTGTTTGGGCTTATTAGAATTGTCATGAGATGCACTTGGGCTATAAAGTATCTATTCTATCTATATATTATAACACACATAATATGAATACGAGCAATCCATAACTTAGATATTATCGTAGTTTCCTTGTGCGAAACGTTTATTTTTGCGGCCCAGTTTATTTTAGGCACAATATTATTAACATCATTGCTAATTAGCAAGTCCTCGTCGTTCGTTTTCCTTTTCTAATCAACGGGTTAGTCCACAATAAATATTGAAAATAATCTACCTTTTGCTATATTTTTCACTAATTAATGATTCTCTCATATTTAAATTAATTAACAAATGACCATTTTTAGGGTTCTGAAGTCAAATGACAACAAAACGAAACCCATAATGATTCATTATGTCTGTTTGTCTGTCCGTTCGTATGTCACAGCCGCTTTTTTCCGAAACTATCAGAAATGTGCTGTTGAAACTCGGTGAGTAGATGTATTCTGTGAACCGCATTAGGATTATCACATAAAAATATAAAAATACATTTTTTTTTTTGCAATCATACTCAAGCGTGTGTGGGGTCTTCAAAAATGATATTGAGGTTTCTAGTCATTTTTTTTTTTAAATGGTAAAATGTGTGTGTCCCAGTAATTTATAAAATAAAAGAATGATAAAACTAAAAAAAAAAAATATGTAATTGCATTACTATGCAAAACTCTACCGAAAAGTAAGTAGTTCTATTTTAATACGCTAGTCCCCCAATGATTTCGTCCCTTCAGTGCGTGCCTGAAGGTTAGCTGCGTGGAACCTCATTTCACTTCTTTCTCCTCTCCTCCCGTTCACTCGTGAGAAAATGAAAAGCACTTGTAGGCAAGAGTGCTTCATCGTCGACCACATCATCGATTACCATCAGGTGAGATGTTGGTCAAACGCAAGCCTATCATTAAAAAAAAAAACACGATAAATCTAAAAAAAATAACACTAATTATAATAAAACATACATAGATCAAAGTTACAATGAACTACAAAAACTTTTATATTATGTTACTTGCTGCTACGGAACCCTTCCCGACTCGCACTTGGCAGCTTTTTTCCTCTTGTAATCATGATTAAACCATACGGGTCCCCTTTACCAGAAGAGTTCTAACAAACAGGTAAATGCTAGCCACCTATATATATAGCTACGTTTAACACAACTCCATCACTCTTCTTTCGTATCCATCGAGCGTTACATGTAATAGTACCACAAGATGTATGGCACGTGTGTGTTAGCGTTGTTAGTGTTACTCGTGAGTTCGGCGCGTTCTTTCTCCTGGGGTAAGTGCCAGAGTCGCGAACGATACCTAGTATTACAATTTTTGTTTAACTGTCGACCACATTACAACTTTATTAAGATCGTTCACAGCAAATTACGTGTTATTTTGCTCAAAAACCATGATTTTAAAACCCGTTTATATCCATGAATGATTTATTGTATACTAGGTGCCCGCCCGCGACTTCGTCCGCGTGTACTTCGGTTATCGCACTCTAAATGTGTTGTCCCGTAGGTATAAGATGTTTTTCTGGGATAAAAAGTAGCCTGTGTTCTTTTTTATGTTAAAGGCTATACGCATGCCAAATTTCATCCAAATCCATTCAGCTGTTTTTGCGTGATTAAGTAACAAACACCCAAACATCCACACTTTCACATTTATAATATTAGTTAGGTTAAAATTTCTTAATAATTTGATTTTGTTTTTAATTTAATTTTCATAATTAGTAAACTAAATCCACAAATGTTTTTCTATAACTATTTTATTGAGTATTCCAGCCACTGGTTTGTATTTTTTGGTTACTAATTAATTAAACCTTAAGCGAACGCCGGCGTTCGCGCACCTTGTCTTTCTATTGTGTCTGTAATTTTCACGATTGAAAGGTTAATTCTATTAGGACTTTAGAAGTTAACAAACTTCGAAATTTAAAAAAAAAATACATAATTATGTGAACATAGTATAAAAGCGTGCTCTTAATTGAAATAAAATCCTATCTAACTATTTAGATAAGAATATTTCCTAACGTTATTGGTAAATCACATTCATCTTTATTAAATAAAATGATCGGTGTAAATTGGAACTGCAATTTTTTTAATTAACACTTTTTAGGTATATACCACCACTAAAAAGTACCTCTCAACCAAACTTAAAAACACCTTATAGCCAGAGAGCATCTCATAACGATTCTAATAATCCCAAACACGGCTAGATTACTTCATCATCAGATCAGTCCGATATATCCCCTCCCCATTTCTCTTCAGCCAGTCACTGACTACACTTAATAAACAAAGCCATTTTACTTCTGCTGTGATCCTATGAGGAGTTCTGTTCCATATCTTCAAAGTTCATGATCAGATCATAACAATATTTCAATAGGACTAATTTGAAAGCATAACCTTTCTAACAACTAAGTGCAAGCCAAATAGTGTATTTTTTAGATTTATGACGTATTAAAAAAAACCACTTACTAGATCTCGTTCAAACCAATTTTTGTTGGCAGTTTGTATGGTAATGTACGTCATATATTTTTTCTAGTTTTATCAATCTCTTATTTTAGAAGTTAGAGGGGGGACACAAACGCACATTTTACTATTTTGTAAATGTCTCTCGCGCAAACTATTCAGTTTGGAAAAAATGAAATTAGAAACCTCAAGTATGGGGACCCCCAAAATTTATTGCTTTTTTTCTATTTTCATGTGAAAATCTTAATGTGGTTCACAGAATACATCTACTTACAAAGTTTCAACAGTATAGCTCTTATATTTTCGGAAAAAAAGTGGGTTTGACATACAGATGAACAGACAGACATGAAGAATCTATAAGGGTTCCGTTTTTTGCCATTTGGCTACGGAACCCTAAAAATAAATCTGACCATCTGTCTGTCGCTAGATAGTTGAAATTTTCTCAAATTAAGTATATCTGCTGCTGCTATAACAACATATAACACTAAAAAACCGGCCAAGTGCGAGTCGGACTCGCCCATGAAGGGTTCCGTAGCAGCAAGTAACATAATATTAAAGTTCTTGTAATGTGTTGTAACTTTGATCGATGTTTTAATAATAGTGTATTTTTTTTTCGATTTATGACGCATTAAAAAAAAACTACTTACTAGATTTCGTTCAAACCAATTTTCGTTGGTATTTTTTATAGTAATTTACATCATATATTTTTTTTAGTTTTATTATTCTCTTATTTTAGAAGTTAGACGGGGGGGGGGCACACATTTTACCACTATGGAAGTGTCTCTCGCGCAAACTATTCAGTTTAGAAAAAAATGATATTAGAAACCTCAGTATCATTTTTAAAGACCTATCCATAAACACCACACAAGTATGGGTTTGATGAAAAAAAAAATTTTTGCGTTTCAGTTTTAAGTATGGGGACCCCCAAAATGTATTGCTTTTTTTCTATTTTTATGTGATAATCTTAATGCGGTTCAAGGAATACATCTACTTACAAAGTTTCAACAGTATAGCTCTTATAGTTTCGGAAAAAAGTGGCTGTGACATACGGACGGACAGACAGAAAGACAGACATGACGAATCTATAAGGGTTCTGTAGCCAATTGGCAAAAAACAACACGCATTTTTATTGAAAACTTCCTATTCAATTCACAAAGTATTTTATTTGTTGGTTCCCAAAAGTGGGAACAACTTCTTTTAGGGTAAACCGGCCCCACTTGCCAAGAAACGCACTTAAAATTTCAATAAAGTAAATTTACAATCACATAACTAAATGGAATCACAAAGTAGGGAAATGTAATTAGAATGCTGGAGGCGGGCAGCCCTATCGCATGTTTACGTACCGCGCGGCTGTAGGCATTTGTTTCAAAGATACGGCCGAGTTACAAAACTGTATGATATTATTACCGTGTCCGAGTCGTGCAATGTATTATGAACATTATACATGTTGTTAATAGGTTTATGTTAGCACGTTTTCTTTCGAAGAGCGAAACTGTACCTACTTTTAACTAAAACTTATTCGGTGATAACGGTTAGATACATTTCTAAGGAGGGAAATCATCAATTGACTTCTCACGCTCTAGGGTGGAGCAAACGGGTGCGCCAGAATTTTACTAAAACTCATCTATACTCCATAAGTTGCCCTTGGCGTTTCAGAGTTGCTTTTTCTCTCTCAAATGCTCTTACAGCCCTAGCAGGCATCGGCCCTGCTGGACCCTTTTAATTTTTTTTTGAGGCGCGCGTGCACTACGCACCCTGGACCTTGACTGTTTTGCGATTGCAGCAGAAGAAAAAAAGAAAAAGAGTTTATTTGCGTCAAACATGGCGCATACCTTAAAATAAAACAAATAACAGTATCGACTTAACCTCTCAAGGACCGCCATTATTTACGTCAACCAATATTAATAATTAGTAAAATATTATCTGCCGTCGAGAACATTCGTTCAGAAATGTTTTTAAGACTTATCTTTACTACAAATGCAGTTTTAAATCGGCGGGTTTGGTGACACAAATTTGTGCCAGCGGGGCTCAACGGTAATACTTGTTTACTGGCACGTTTTTGTGCCGCTGGGGCTCTAGAGGTTAAAGTAGTACGTAAGTAGGATATACGTTACATCCGCGGAAAACGGCCAGTGCTCAGCAAAATGCTGTGTCTCGTGTAAGACAGAGCCACAGCGCTGATTACATGTTATATCATACTTCCAATCACAGAATAAACAAAATAAAAACATAAATAACAAAAAACCATTAAAAACAACAAAACACAAATTGGCAAACAAACACTGAACTAGTCGATTATTATAATCGATCAATGAACGATTGAACATAAAACTAGAATTGTCAATGCGCAGTTACATAGTCACATTTTGAGACTGTAGTTATTTTCCTTTATGGTCCGCTCCGTAGTAAAAAAAAACTGGCCAAGAGCGTGTCGGGCCACGCTCAGTGTAGGGTTCCGTAGTTTCCCGTCCGTCACAATAAGTGTACCCACTTATGAGTTATAAAAAAATGCTTGCATAAACGATTATACTACAAACTTAGTCCAGAAATTATTTTGTAGAACCCTTTTATCTTTTTAGGGTTCCGTAGCCAAATGGCAAAAAACGGAACCCTTATAGATTCGTCATGTCTGTCTGTCTGTCTGTCTGTCCGTCCGTATGTCACAGCCACTTTTTTCCGAAACTATAAGAGCTATACTTTTAAAACTTTGTAAGTAGATGTATTCTGTGAACCGCATTAAGATTTTCACACAAAAATAGAAAAACAGCAATAAATTTTGGGGGTCCCCATACTTAGAACTAAAACTCAAAATTTGGATAGGTCTTCAAAAATGATACTGAGGTTTCTAATATAATTTTTTTCTAAACTGAATAGTTTGCGCGAGAGACACTTCCAAAGTGGTAAAATGTGTGTCCCCCCCCTCTAACTTCTAAAATAAGAGAATGATAAAACTAAAAAAAATATATGATGTACATTACTCTAAAAACTACCAACGAAAATGGGTTTGAACGAAATCTAGTAAGTAATTTTTTTTAATACGTCATAAATCGAAAAAAATACACTATTATTAAAACATCGATCAAAGTTACAACACATTACAAGAACTTTTAAATTATGTTACTTGCTGCTACGGAACCCTTCATGGGCGAGTCCGACTCGCACTTGGCCGGTTTTTTTTGTACAAAAACTGTTCTTTTCATCAAGTTCAAAATATTTTTTCTAGAAAGTCCTTATAAAGTTCCACTTTTCAGATTTTTTTCATATTTTCTAAACTTATGGTTCAAAAGTTAGAGGGGGGGGGACACATTGTTTTTTACTTTTGGAGCGATTATTTCCGAAATTATTGACATTATCAAAAAATGTTTTTAGGAAACCCGTATTCATTTTTAAATACCTATCCAAAAATATATCACAGGTTAGGGTTGAAATAAAAAAAAAAAATTACTTCCCACTTTACATATAGGTCACTCTACCCTAATAAAACATTTTTTTTTCCAATTTTTATTTTACCACTTTGTCGGCGTGATTGATATACATATTGGTACCAAATTTCAGCTTTCTAGTGCCAACGGTCACAGAGATTAAGCGAGGACGGACAGACAAACAGACGGACAGACAGACATGGCGAAACTATAAGGGTTTCTAGTTGACTACGGAACCCTAAAAAATATGGCTGGTCGATGGATAACAATAACAGCGGCAAAATTAATTTATGTACGTTAATAATTATTTAAAAAACAAGATTCCTGACCTACGCAATCGATTTGTTTGCATAAATGTGTTATTGAGTGAATTGACTTGTTGAAATTTTGAGTTTTAGTGAGTAGCAACAAGAGTGAAGTTTGAGTGCGCATTCATCTATGCGCTTAAATAACACGGACAGACGAGATTGTCAAGCCAGCAAGAGAAAATCAACAAAGGTACAATACAAAAAAAAAACATAAAAGTATGGAATTGGATCAGTACGACTATGTAATAATTGGAATAAATATAAAGTTGTCAGAAGAATGTACACTTGATGAATATTATGTCATTTACTTACAGATATATAAAAATAGTTGAAAATCGAACCTATAGCCATTTATGTCGCAAAAAACGTACAATGCGTTCCAAATGTCCAAGTATATTTCGAAACTCAAGGGAATCAAAATTTGTAGGGTACTTGCTGTTGACTTAGAATCTTGAAATTTGGCATGAAACAAGATCTCATAGCAGAAATATTGGAAAAAATCTGAAAACTAAATATAAAGGTACGTCACAAACAAAAACTTTTTTGCGATTTAAAAAAAATTTCGTAACTCAATTCAGGAATTGAACGGTTTTCATAGGTAAGTTTGTTCGTACAAACTTACTGAGGGTTCCGTAATCCTCAGTACTTCAACTCGCACTTAATATTCTCGCACTAAATATGTAGAAAGTAATAAAACTGTTTCTGGCAGAAATAAAACAAAAAAACTTTTTTGCTATTCGGAAAAATCTTCGAGGCTCCATTCGGGAATAGTAGTTTGCACGGAACCCTCAGTGCGCGAGTCCGACTCGCACTTGTCCCGTTTTTTTATACCTATCCAGCTATTACACTAGGTAATATTATAAAGGAGAAAGTTTGTGTGTATAATTGTAGGTTCATTAAATTAATACTTCTTCACGATCAAATGACTAAACGGATTTCGATCAAACTTGATATCATAATTTGGTTATTCGGAAGTGAAACGACGAACGTTTGAAAGTTCGTTCAACAAATCAAACTTGACAATTAAGTATTGAAATAATTGCCAAATGTGATTTTTTGAACAAACTTTTTTATTTGCCTTATTCAGTTTGCAATAATCGTCATTTGAGACACCGGGCTGCAGTGCAGCTTTAGAGACCAGTTGCAATGTAAAACACAGCAGCCACTCAACTTCTAAAGCTCTTGGATTTTTTGAATTTCTATAGCAATACTATTATAAATGGAAAAGTAACTTTGTCTGTTTATTACCTCTTCACGTCTAAACAGCTGAACAGATTTGCATGAAACTACAACACAAGTAGACTATATCCTGGATCAGGAATCTAAATCAGTTCAGCCGTTAAGAAGTAGGTTATAACAGATTAAAAAAAATGTGAAGAGGTAACAAACAGATAGACATATGGACAGATAGAGCGTCCGCTTTCACATTTACAATACCAGTATGGATATGTTAATGACAATGATGAAATTTTTTTTTATATTTGAATTTAATAATGACTCTGCATGTATTGGTTTCTGTAATAAAATAAATAAATAAATGTTACCGTGCCGCCGACAATATATTAAAATACTGGTAGTACCTAGTCCTCTCGTACTTCTGTGGCACTCCCCATAAATATCATTTTGGAGTACTCCGCAGCTATGTTATTGTAACGAGGCATACTAATACAAAAAGAAAACATGCTTGCAATACAAAACTTTTCAAATAAAAATAGTAACGTCACTGATTTTTTTTACCACAACATAAAATATTAATAAAAAAAAGAGTACAATACAGTTGCAGTGACTGTGCCACCTCGTGTACTGAGTAACTGTTAAACCATTTCATTTGCAAGTTAGTGGGTAAGTAGTGAATTGTAGAAGGTAGGATCAGTGAGAATGCAACTCATTTGGAAACTATTTGTATGAGCAACAAGTTTATAAAAAGACTAGCTGTGCCCGCGACTTGGTTCGCGTGGACTACAGGATTTTGAATTCATTTTTTCTAAAATAAAAGTAGCCTAAGTTACTCCTTATTACATCAGCTACCTGCCAAAAAAAGTCCCTTCAAAATCGGTTCAGCCATTTCAGAAATTACCCGGAACAAACAGACAAAAATTGTTATTTTGGTATATATATCATATAGTATCATATATAAATGATACATAATGTGCATGTAGTGAAAAGCGGTTATTACAATATTACAAACAGACACTGCAATTTTATTTATATGTTAGATGAATAATAGCTTGATTTATATAATAGTGATCCACGCGCTCCTCAAAGAGATGTCAGCTAACCGTAGTGGCCCAGCAGGGACGAGGCCCGCTAGCACCGCGAGGAGTTCCTGACAAGGAAACCCGTATTCCTAGAACGCGAAGGGCAACTGAAGGACATAGGTGTGGTTTTAGTCAATAACAATCTGACACGCCCTCTCGCTCCACCCAGAGCGGGAAAAGTCATTGGATGATTTCCACACTTATCAAAAAAAGGGTAGAGTGGGGTAAGTCGGAAAGCGAGCTCCCCTTGCTCGCCGTCCGCAAACCTGGGGGTAGTACTCTATCCTACGCTACCCAACTCAAGTAAAGTTGAGTTGAGTAGAGTACGCAAGGAAGTGTATGATAGAGTATAATAGAGTACCAGTTGACGGGAGCGAGGCCGCGGGCAAAAGCTAGTATTAGATAAAATAAATCTCAGTCCTTAAAACAAATCTATTTCTATGTTTCAGACATCGTCGTCGCCACTGGCAAACAACTAGAGTTTTACAACAATGATGGTACACGGACGCACACACAAGATATACCATCGGCTAGTAGGATCAATTCAGTAACATACGATCCTGTGCACTACAGGGTGCTGTTTAGCGACTATCACGGCTCAACCACGTTTATATACAGTTTGGACGTATCAACCGAGACTGTACAACGTTTAGTTACAACAACGAACTACATGAGGCTCGTCTACGACCCCGTCACACAAGTTCTCTATTGGAAGGATGGATATAGTATACGCACGTTTTCATTAAGTCCTGCATCTTCTAACCAAGCTGATGGAAATGTTTTAGTTAGGTTGGATAACTACTGCTTGGATCTCGCCGTGGACAGCTGTGGAGGGTACGTTACTAGTTAAGTATCCGCACACGAGCCACAAAAAAACGCCGCCACAAAAAAAAAACGCCACCACAAAAAACGCCTCCAAAAAAAACGCCTCAAAAAAAACGCTGCCACAAAAAAACGCCACCTCAAAAAGAAGCTTGAAACGGCTTTGTTTTTGTGGCTCCTGTGCGGGGACACTAACGAGAAGATCGGAAAACTTGTTTTTTTGTATTGAGAACAGTTTTCATGAAATAATCAAATAACATACTCAATCTTATTTGCACTTATCTACACTTCATCATTCATCATCATCATCATTTCAGCCGATACACGTCCACTGTTGGATATAGGCCTCCCCCAAGCGTCGCCACATCGAACGTTCCTGTGCGTCCCGCATCCATCGGTTTCCCGCTACCTTCACCAGGTCATCGGTCCACCTTGTAGGAGGCCTTCCAACGCTTCGTCTTCCGGTACGCGGTCACCACTCCAAAACCTTTCGGCCCCAACAGCCATCTGTTCTGCGAGCAATGTGCCCTGCCCATTGCCACTTAAGTTTGGCAATTATTTGTGCTATGTCGGCAACCTTAGTTGTCCTGCGGATATCTTCATTTTTTATTCGATCACGCAAGGAAACCCCGAGCATAGCCCTTCCCATTGCTCTTTGGGTGACTTTAAGCCTTCTGATGAGACCCATTGTTAGCGACCACGTTTCGGAGCCATATGTCATCACTGGCAACACGCACTGATTAAAGACTTTCGTCTTGAGACACTGTGGTATCTTGGACGAGAAAATACCGCGTAGCTTCCCGAACGCTGCCCAACCGAGTTGGATTCGACGGTTGACCTATTTCTCGAAGTTAGACCTACCCAACTGGACTGTCTGACCGAGGTAGACGTAATCGTCTACAACTTCGAGTGTAGAGTCTCCGACCTTGATAGGAGTGGGCGCTACATGGTTGTTAATCATGATTTTAGTTTTATCCATGTTCATTTTAAGACGAACTCTTAGAGAAGCTGCACTTATAATATTATAAATGTGAAATTAACTGTCTGTCTATCTCTTACACTTTCACGGTTAAATTACTAAACCGATTTTGACGAAATTTGTTACGGAGATAGCTTCAAACTCAAGAATGGACATAGGCTACTTTTTATCCGTCTTCGACTTCGCGTCCGCTATAACAACGTTTAAGCAAACGAAGCCGCTGGCAGAAGCTAGTAATATCATAAAAGTGAAGTGTAAGTTAGTTTGAATGCACTAATTTCAGAAAGCACGGGTCCGAACAAAAAAATTCTGTATCAGTTGGATAGCCCATTTAATTTATTCAGATATTATATTTTTTCTATGAAGGAGGTAATCTCTGAAAATACAAGTCCGATTGCTGCACCATTCGACAGTAAAGGCCAGTAAAAAAAAATTGTTACAGTATTGCACAAAGTTTAACAGATAAACATGTGGAAGTTGATGCGCTTGGATTGTTAGGGAAGTGTTGACAATGGCGTCTCTCTCAGCGCGTCCGGTTAAATGTAAAAATAACTATGTCTGTCTGTTACGCTTTCACGTTTTAACTACTGAACTGATTTTGATGATATTTGGAACAGAGTAAGCTTGAAACCCAAGAAAAGATATACGTCCGCAATAACCGACATTTATCCAGACGAAGCCTCGGGAAAAAGCTAGTTAAGAAAATATTATTAATTTTTTCAAGATTATAAAATTAAATTGTACTTGAAAATAATGTATCTATTTATGTTCCGCTATGTTTGCCCTTGTGTGTAGGTTTATGACTCAGCTAATTTCCTTTTGTTAATATTGATGGATGTTTACAAATTACAGGTATATTTATTGGATCACAGAACATGAGATAGAGAGGGCTCGGTTAGATGGCTCCGAGAGAGAAGTTTTAATATCAAGTACTGCTTTGTTGCGACTAAGCTTGGCCATCGATCAACAAACACAAAAAATTTACTGGACTGAGAGAACACATAGTGCTGATCATCACATTTCTATTGAAAGTGCAAACTTTAATGGAAAGAACAGAACAACACTATATACTGTAAGAAACACTATGTATGCATGCTCATTGGCCGTGTCAAAAGACTTTTTATACTGGCAGAACTATGAGGAAGAGGGAATTTGGAGATTACCGAAGTATTCAACACAAACTGTGGCAACAAAACTAACCTCACCGTCTTGCTCAAACTATGCGGATTGTAATCGTATAGCAGCCAACTACACGATAAAGGAACAAATTCAGGGGATAAACAGCTGCGATGCTCTCCAGGGTCTGATTCCGAATGACTCAAAGAGTGAGTCTCCAGCACCAGTCTGTCAGAACTACTGCATTCAAGGAGAGTGTAGTGTCAGTGCTGAGGGACAACCTACATGCAGGTAAAACGTGTTCATCGCACAGATATTCGGGGTCAGCTCACGATGCTTACTCAGATTCTCTTATGTGATATGTATGTTGTTGTGTACTAACTCTAATAATTATAATTCGCGCAGCACCACTTCGCGTCTCGGTGTGAGCTGAACCTAATGTTTTTCACTGACGGCAAGTTAAGCGGGGCCTACATATGTTACATGTCTAACGGTAACAGATCCTCAAGCATCCACGTCATCACCAGCTTCGAAATATAAAGTTAGAATTCTTGGAACAGTGATTCGCGCCTATAACACACAATACTTTCGTGGGCTCGCGGACGACGAGCATTGCTTAGCTCGCCGTCTGACCGTCCAGTAGTCGACCGAACCGAGCCAAAGTCGTCGACGACGCGTATTGTTCCACGCGTGCCTCAAGGAGATGTCAGCAAACCGTAGGGGCCCAGCAGGGTCGAAGCCTACTGGGGCCATGAGTTCGCTTCTGAAAGGAAAACCCGGCCATGGAATAAAAGGCAACGAAGGAATGTACGAGTGAGTTTTAAGCAGTAATATCTGACTCGCCCTCGCGCTCCGCCTTGGAGCGGGATATGTCATTGGATGATTTCTCACCCAAAAACAAATTGAACACATAATAATTTCAATGTTTAATGTATCTTGTGAACTGTGGGACAGATACTTAATTCATTAAACCCCAAGCGAACGCAACTTTTACTACAGGATCAGCTCTTTTCTACGAATACAGTTTATGTTTGTATTAGTTGGCAAAATGTAAGAAAAAGCTGATTATTTTTAGGGATTTTAGGGTTAATAAAAATATAGGTCAATAAAAAATAGGTTCAGCTTCATGAGTACTTGCAACCCCTTTTTTTTATGGTGGGAAAAATCATGCATTGACATCCCCCGCCCTTGGGCGGAGCGGGAGATAGTGTCAGACTCTTACTGACTAAAAGACCCACCCCGTTCCTTCTAGCCTTCATACCGAGGCTCGAGCGCCCTTTCGGATAACCCTGGCCCCAGTAGGCTTCGACCCGGCTGGGTCCCTGCTGTTGCTGACAACTCCTTGAGGCGCGCGGGAACAGTGCGCGCCGTCGACGACTTGGGCTTGGTCCGGACAGTTACCGGACGGCCGGACAGCGAGCTACCCATTGCTCACTGTCCGCAAGCCCGCGCCTACGATGGCCGGAAATCGGGATCAGAATCCCGGCGGCGGCGGCGGCGGCGATAACGCCGTTGCCTGATGCGTTCGGCCTCCTCCTTTGCGAGCATTACTGCTTCGCAGAAGTCGGCGACCGCCTGCCACTCCTCCTCGCTCCGGACCATGGCCTCAACCAAGGCCCGGCGCGAGAGGTCTCCGCCGCCGATCGCCCCCATGAGGGCACGGCGATGCTCCGCCCAAGCAGGGCACACCTCGACTGTGTGCTCCACCGTGTCCTCCGGGCATTCCGCACAGTGACGACACCCGGGCGTCACTTCCGCACGAATCCGGTGCAGGAAACTCCCGAACGAACCATGTCCGGTGAGGACCTGCGCCACAATCATGGCGGTAAGGGAGGGACTTACCGCCATGATTGTGGCGTGCCCAGCACCGGGTTGCGATAATCGTTGACGCCATTTCACCATGAGATCCCGCCGGAGCTCTGTCCGCCATGCCGTGATCTGTCGCGGCAGCGGACTTTCACCCCGGCGTTGCATCTCCACGCACATATCGTGCATGTGTGCAAGGACTGTTGCCTCCAGATCCCACGGTGGTAGGCCAGCCAGAAGGCTCGCCGCTTCGCGGGAGACCGTGCAGTATCCCCACACCATTCTTATTGCCATGACCCTCTGGCAGGCGTTTAGCATGGACGCCGGTTGCTTTTTCAGCGACGGCGCCCACACCGGCGCCCCGTAGAGGGCCATGGACCGAACGATCCCTGCGTAGAGCCTCCGGCAGGAGGCATCTGGACCCCCAAGGTTGGGCAGGAGCCGCTTGAGCGCAGCCCCAGCCCGGTTGAGTTTGGGAGCCAGACGTCGGAAATGCTCCACGAAATTCCACCGGCTGTCGAGGACGAGTCCCAGGTACTTCATCGTCGACCCGACACCGATGTGAACTCCTCCTACCGTTAGTTGGAAACTCAATGGCGGCGCGTTCCAAGGGCGGTGGCCGTGAAAACACATAGCCTCGGATTTGTGAAGCGCCACCTCGAGTCCCAACTCCTGGATCCTATCAACGACCATCGCAACCCCGTGTGTCGCTAGAGCGACCGCCGCCTGGTACGACTCTCCCTGCGCTAGAACCAGCGTGTCGTCTGCGTAGCAAACCACGCTGACCCCATCAGGGAAGTCGCCGCGCAGCACGTAGTCGTACCCGATGTTAGGCACAATATCTGTTGGTCTGCTGATTAACGCTGTTTCTTATCTTCATTATTTCAGTTGTAAAGCCAAATACTCCGGGGAGAGGTGCGAAGAACCAAATGTGTGCCATGAATATTGTCTACACGGAGGTGTTTGTTCTTTGAATGTGGACAATAAGCGAGTCTGCCAGTGCACAGCAGGTTACGATGGTGAAAGATGCGAAGTGTCCATCTGTAAAGACTATTGTCTACAAGGAAACTGTAGTGTCGGTGCTGAGGGCCAACCTCAATGCAGGTAAATATATACCGTGTTACCCATGGAGTTCATTGTATAGATAATACACTTTTATAACTAACTAGCGGATCTAACAGATGTCAGCCTGCCCGATTCTAATGATACTCAAACTCTATAAACATCAAACTTAAGCTACTATTGATATGTGTTTATACCGGAGTTCTGGAACGCAAGAATAATAAAGTACATAGGAGTGGGTTTTAGTCAGTAAAGTGTCCCGCTCTGTACTTGAGCGAGATAAGTCATTGGATGATTTCTCGCCTAAAACATCTCTTGTTCGGCAGGTCTGCTGGAAGTTTCTTCTGAAATAAGCAGAACTTTCGAACTAATGTTTACAATGATTTGATTTGTCTTTCTTTTGTTAGAAGTGTGTACAGAAATAAAAAAATCTATTGAATTGTATAAAAGGAGTTCAATATCCATAGAGCAGTGGTGGCCGAGTGGGAACGGCCCCCTCAGTTTACAAGATGTAAGTCACGGGTTCGAATTCAGCAAGACGCATTACTTTGTTTAATTTAATTCATCACCACTGCTCTCAAAACGGTGAAGAAAAACATCGTGAATAAACCGGCATATAGTGGAACCAAAAAATCGAAGATAATTTCACGTCCTTCACTGGATCCGCGTGGTAGATTACGACCCATTCCTTTCCTAAAGAAGATGCCTGAGTCCCAGCACATGTAAAACATTATCAGATTGATTATGCTACATGATTATGCTCCTGACTAATCGAGTAACACTGTTTCTTGTCTTCATTATTTCAGTTGCAAAGTCGGATACACGGGGAAGAGATGCGAAGTGAACGCGTGCCATCAGTATTGCCTTCACAACGGCGTATGTTCTCTAAACGAGGAAGATGAACCGAGCTGTGAGTGCACAGCTGATTATGAAGGTGAAAGATGTGATGTTGCTATCACACGGGCTGGTGATTGTGCTGATAGCTCGACGCAGCAAGTACTACGAGACCCTCGCAGCGAAATGAGACTAGTGTTTAAAGAAGAGTTGAAACATATTCTGCAATTGATCTCTAATAGACTTGATGGGGATGAAACCAAGTGTTAGAGTTTAGTTATTTAAATTAGCTTTTTTGTATGTGACGAATCATTTTGACGCTGAAAATTACTGTCGTCTTGTACCACTAGATGGCGTAGTTTAAGTATGTTTATGAACCTGTTTCGTTAAAATAATATTGATTTTTGAAGTTCTAGTGTAAGTCTAAGTCGTGGTCAGATCTTAGAAGCAATGACTGGCGATACGGTTGGCGTAGTGGTTAAGCGATTGGCTGTTACACCGCGGGTCGTGGGTTCATCTGTTGTTGTAAATGCATCCGAGACACAGTAGTAATTCCTAGTGTGGAACACAGTTTTGTTTAAAATAAGAAAACTCACTTCATGGCGTGACCGACCATTTCATGAAATGATTTAATTTCGTTAAATAAAAACTCTAAAACTGGCCAAAGGAGAATGATCTTAAGTGTATGGAGCTTGGTCCAAATGTCCACCACTAACGAGACCTAGGTAATAAAATAGTCTACTAAATACTTAGTCATTATAACCAGACCGCAACCAAAACTATGCTGTCTGTCAAAAGTTATGACTGAGTGAAAAGTCATATTTTTTACCTTTTTATGCAAAAAATATCGTAACTAATCTACGCATGTCGTGTCATGCCACTTGGTGTCCCATGTTAGGTTCTTGCTGAAATAGACTTTTAGACTTTTGTCAAAAGCCCGGAAGAAAGAAAACCCAAGAAACCTACACAATAGTTTTATTCGTGTCTTGCTGATTAGCATAAAACTCACATGATTAAAAATGAACATACTCGTAATATATCTTTAGTTTTTTAGGTGGGTAAAAATCATCCAAATGTCATCCCCCGCCCCTGGGCGGTGTGGGAGATAGTGTCAGATTCTTATTGGCTAAAAAACCCACCCCGTTCGTTCGTGCCTTTCATACCGAGACTGAGCTACCTTTCGGAGCTAACCCTCGTCCATGTAGGCTTCAACCCAGCTGGGCCCCTGCCGTTGCTGATAACTCCTTAGGGCGCGCGGGAACAGTGCGCGCCGTCGACGACTTGGGCTAGGTTCGGACAGTTACCGACCGGTCGGACAGCGGGCTACACATCGTTCGCCATCCGCAAACCCGCGCATACCTATATCTCAACCATCATCAACAATAATATTATCTAGATTCGCAGCTGAAAGCCCAATTGTGGGTTGGTGTCGACCTCGCCCATCGAAAGTACCACACAATTACCATCACATGGGCAGAACAACCCACACTTCGCATGCCAGATAAACATGAACAGTAATAATTAGAAATTGTTTCTCGACCATGTATCATTACATACGTGTAATACAATCTTGCACATGCGTGCTTGGATTGGATCCTTGCGCGTAGCAACAAAGCATGTTCAGGTTCTATGCCAAAATCCACAATATCATTAAAAACACCGTCTCTTGCTACTTCAATGATATACACCATTGCGTATATGTTCACCATAGTAGCTACGCGCAAGTTTTACATGATATGTCCCAAGTGCAAACAATACTAGATCTTGGTGTGTAAGTACAGGGAACTCGTCTGCTTCGATAACATTGGTTTCGATATTACGGAAACTAGCCCGCTGTCTATTTACATTTCTTTGAGTAATATACGCACCCAAACGATTTGGTTTGTGCACTCTCTGTCTAATAATTCGTTTGAATCGTCCGTTGACGACTTCGCCAACCAGGCGACAAATAGTCACTACCCGATTTTTATTTGCCTCTAACGTCTTCACACGCCGTTTGCTTACAGGCATATGTGCGTCTTAACCACATGTCACCATGTTCCACCTCGGATAATTCCTTCTTCGTAACAATGAATGATTGCAACAAACACAGCTTCTTCTTTCCACTTGCATTATTACGAAAAATCAGTCAACAAAAACAGAAAGTCCGAAGTGATAAAGCCTAGATCGCAAGTAAAGAATCAGAAAAAGTCCAATATACGATAGCCAAAGTCGGAAGGAATTAAACATAAGAATTCGCACAGTACATAATAGTCAAGTAAAACAAAATTAAAATATTAATATTTTTCATATAGTCGTAACTTTTTACTGACAGCTTATTTTTTTTTAGTGTGATACTGAAAGTTACTCTCTATTTAGTGGACTATAAGTTAACATAGGTCGCGTTAGTGGTGGATATTTGGACCGCTTTTGTTCATTCTCTTTTTTTAAACGTTAATATTTTGTGACTTGTCAATTCACGTTTGGCCATATTAACTAGCTTGTGCCAGTGGTTTTGCCTTAATGAATGTGAATTATTCAGACAAACTTTAGATCTCCATTTAATCCTCTCATGGGCTGAATTTATAAAATCATTTTTCAGTGCTAAAAAGAAGACTCGCGCGAAATTCTACATTTTTATACCCAGTAGTTTCGTCTGTGTGTTGATATATCAGTCAGTTTCTCAGTTTCTAGTTTTATATAATGATGTATATGAAGGATTGCTACGATGATAAATGTCTTAATATTATAATAACTTATGTATTGTTCTTGTGAACACAAACATACTTAAGAATACAATTAAAAAATAAAAGATAGATAGATACATAAATTCTTTATTGTACACCAAAACATAAAGCAATTACATAAGAAACTTAAAATTAATAGAGTGTCTCAATGGGCTAGGTGGTCTGCTTTGATATGAAAAGTCAATTCCAATCAAAATCGTTCAGATGTCCTTGGCACAACTGTCGATACCATAGCGGCACTCAAACTGCTGATTGACTGCAGTCCCATATATATCAAATAACGCAGCTTTGCGTCGTATTTCACTGCACTTGTGTACTTCGTTTCAAAATTATTATTCGGTTTTAATTAAGCCTACGTTTCATAATCAAAACAAAAACAGCACCTCTACCGGTGGACTGTATAACAATTTTACGATATGATCACTCAAGTTTGATCATAATTATCATAGACAAATTGTAAGTTTAGATGTTAACATCGTTAAAGGCAGAGTGCTCATTCATTTAACTAGCCCATATCATGGGCGCAGTTCAGTGGGCATTTTCATTTAATGAAAAACTATTTTTTGCCAATGGAATGATTGATCCAATGATTGACCAATTCTACGATCTGACCACAATAATTATCTTCTAAAACGTAAAAATCTCGTGTCACAGTGTTTGGCTTTATATTCTGTAGGTCTTAGAATAGTTCGTAGGCTAGTTTTGGCCCTCCTAACTTCACCCTCATTTCTTTTCTTAAATATTCATAGTGGAGAACAAATTTTGATGAGTCAGCAAGTAATTATACTATATACTCCTTTTGGTAATTATAATTTGAAAAAATTAAGCATGATCTGTTTCCAATAGCGGACGTTTTTCTTTATTTTGATATTATTTTCCGAAATGGACTTATTAAATGTTTATTTACTGATGACGTGTGAAAACTTTAAAATTACTGTTATTTTTTAATTTTCATTATTTGATGACTTAAAATTTGTATAAGTTTATATTACTTTATAAATTTAGTGTTTCTTTTTACACTGTAGACTTTGATTGTGACGATAAAGTAATGCACATTAACTGACACTTCATGCTCTTGACCCACATAAGCCAGTGCTGACCATTTAAAATATCTAGGTGTCACGATTGACTCTAATCTAAATTTCTGTAAACATATCGAGTTATTGGGTACAAATTAATATGTGTTTTTTTTTTAATTTACAGAACATAGCCGATTACAAATTAATTAAACAGGTCTATTTTGCTTTGTGTCAATCCAGTCTTACATATTGCATAACTTCTTAAGGCGTATAGTCCCTTGAACCATCTGGCCGAAATTATGTGAACGCAACTCTCGCACTCGCCTAGGTATAGAATAGAATAGAATAGCATTTATTCGGCGCAAGCAATACAATATACCACAACATAAAACAATAAATTAAAAAATGGTACAGGTATACAATACAGTTGCAGTGTCTGTGCCTGAACCGAAAGGGTCACCAACTCAGCAATTGCTGGGCGTCAAACACCCAGCGCTGGTTTTCAGCTGGCACCCCGCAGTGACGCACGGATGATGGTAAATAAAATATTCTTAAATAAATAAATATATAAATATAACCCATACTTTGGTACATAAATATTGATACTAGTGTATTTGTGTGATAGTATTACTATAATAGGTATGTAACTAAATATTATATAAAATGTGCCATGGTAGTTACAAACCAACTTTCTCACTATACCCACAATATTTCAACAAAATATATCGCGGGAAACATAGTGCATCGCGCGATGCGACGGTTGACTTGATGACGCATAAATCGAGACAGACAACGCTGCACCGGCTCGTCGACTAGCCGCTATCCTGTTCTAAAACAATTATAATACAAATATTACATAAAATAATTTAGGCTTCCAGAAAAAAGTTATATTTAGATTGTTAAGGTTTATAATTACAAATTGGAAAGGAGTAGAAATGGAAGCAAAACGAAAGTGGAGTGAATACTATGTGGTCCCTGGCGACACGGATGCAACGCGCTCGTCAAAAATTGCCTACTTTGATTATATACATCAAAAACTCCCTTATTACCTGGAATTAGGAACAAAACATAGTGGTAAGTTTTGTATTTCATGATTAAAATAGAGTAAAATTAAAATTAGAGAATGCATATGTATTTAATTGGCGATTAATTCGATTAATGATTACTTGTATGATAATAATTAAAAATAAATAGACATGTAATTATTGAATTATATAAATGATTTATCAATATTAACATCATTAAAATCGATTTGTGAACTTAAAATAAAATTCTTAAGACTAGCCTTAAACGTATTTATACCTTTCAGGTCCCTAATCGGTGGAGGAATGTTATTCCAACACTGTTATAGGTGGCAGTACGCAAATCTGTGCATTTATTTGCGGCCAGCAGCGCCCGGATAGCGCTTTAAATCCATTTTCTCTGCGAAATATTGATTGATTTACATATGCAATGTTCACTTTGAAGAATATTTAACCACCAATTTTTATGTGTAAAAATGTTTCTAAAGGTCCAAGCCGTTTCGAAGGAGTAAGGAAAAGTTGCGAGATTGCTAAATATTTTTTTTTGTCAAAAGTATTAATTGCACGAAAAAATCAAATGATGATATTATTGTTTATGAATCTATAATAAACATATATTTTTTTCAAACCAATTGACCTAGCCGTTACGGAGGAGTAGGCCTCAGAAAGTTACTGTTTTATGGCACTTTTCGGGCGCTTGGCCCTTAAGGCGGTGTGGCTAAAATAATTTTACTCCCGTTAGAGCGTGCTCAAAGAGCAATTCTCAAGGTTGCAATCTTTTGCCCTTTTAGTTTTCCTACGCATCAGCTTTATATAGCGTGTAAAGTGCTTACAGTGCGGCAATTATTTATTTTAAACATAGTACAACTCCAGCATACTACACTTCCTTTTGACCCCTTACCATCCGACAAGAGAAAAAAGAAATTGGTTTGCATAAAGCCTCAAACCAGACATACATTTGCTAAGCGTTTTTACGTGTTTTTAAGACCTTTTCTATATAAGGCTGTAAATGTTGACAGAATATTTATTGATACTCAATTACACAGACACAGAACAACTTCTAGAAATTTTGGCAAAATGCAAATTATGATCTAATCCCCTCGTTAATGTTTATTTTTGTATACATTCATATACATAGTTTTTAGGTATTATTGTACCATAAGCTTATTTTCGTAGTTATAAATAGGATATATTATTGTAATAATATTACTCTAATTTTAAATTTTACTGTCGCTTTGAAACTGAACTGTAAAGTGATGGTCTGAAACACAGGTTAAAATTAACCTAGTTCGGGCGGTCCACTAACAAACATTGCACATCCGAACCACGATTAGTTGCACCTTCAATAATATTTTAGTTTTAGTATATTTTTAGGCACTGAAATGTATGAATAACCTTATTTAAAAGAGCCACCATTTTTTTAAAAGAGTAACCATGGAGTTACTTGCCGGTTCTTCTCGATAGGAAAAAACCAATTTCGAACCGTGTACTAGCTTCTGACGTTTTATAAGTGCCCATGTAGGCCTATGTGAAATAAAAAACTTTTGACTTTGACTTTGACTTTATTACTGTTGTTTAATGTTTCTTTTTTTGTAAACGTTATTTGAATAAATTTATTATTATTATTCCATTTATTTATTATCATATACATATTTATCATATTTTTAAATATTTCTTCAAAAAAAAAACATTTAAAAATATAAAAAATAGTAGCCCACCGGCACCGGGAACAGGGTCCAAGCTGCCGGCGGTCAGGGCTCCTTTTATTATTATTATTATTAATGAAATAAAAGTTTTTTGATTGGACCGTTTCATTTTCATTGAGTACAGTAATCCATTGCGGAGCAGTGGTGTCCTAGTGGCCTTGACTAAAAAGTTGTAGGTCATGAGTTCAAACCTAGCCAGGTAGAATAGTTTGCGTAATTTATTTCACCACCACAGTTCTCAAAATGGTGAAGGAAAACATAGAACCAGAAATCCGATGACATGTGACTTCTACTTATCCGTATTGGGTCCGCTTGGTAGATTACTGCTCATATCCACTCCTAGGGAGAAGGTCTGAGTCCCAGCAGTGGGAACATTACAAAGTTGATTATGCTATTTATATGCTAATGCTAATCAAAGCTGTGAAAAATATATCTCGACATCTTAAAAAGTAAAATCACTTTCTACATCCTGCTCAGTACCCTCATCCTCATTTTCTTGCCCTTGTCCCGTTTTATTTGTGGTCGGCGCAACGTTTTTTTCTTCTATTCTGTCTTGTCGCTCGTCACGCTATCATTAAACTCCTTTTCTTTCACATCACTTCTCACACAATCCATTCAGCTTTTCTTTGGTCTCCCTCTCTCTCCATCCAACCACATATAAAATTCATAAATCTTTTATCAACTTGCGTTTCAAAAGACATTCAACATATTTAGTCCAATATAATAGAATAAAAAGTCTATTTACGAGATTTTTTTTTTTAAATAATTGATTTATTCAGAGTGTGAATTCAATAGAAACTAGGTAACCATACAAACCTACAAGTTATGTGTTTTTAAAATATCAAAAGAAATATGTATAATAACGTCTTAATCACCTAAGAGTGGTTGTATGGAAATATATCGCAGGTTGGACACTCTTAACGCTTGTGACCTAGTGAGTGAAACCCGCCGCACTATTGCATTATTTGACTCGAGCAGGCGCCAAGTGCGCAGTGCGCCCTCTTGGGTTTTTTATTATTATTATTATTGATTAGCTCAAACTTATGAGAGCGAGAGAGAGTCCAGTACAGAGTTATGAGTATACAAGGCGTTGGGTGGAGAGAGAGAGACACCAACGAAAAGATGGATGGATTGTGTGAAGAGTGATTTAAAAGAAAGGGAAATTATTTGTTTATTTTATTTGTTAATGCTTTACGCACATTACACTGTACAAAGGCGGACTTAATGCCATAGGCATTATCTATCAGTCGACCTTAGGATGGTACAGAAACAAAATGGCAGGTGCAACTTAGTAAATAGACAAACAGAAAAGAGACAAAAACAATAGTAAATACATACTTAGATACATACTTAGATAGTAAATACATACAAAAAAAAATGTTATGGTGAAAAAACCAATCCAACCAATCAATGCTGTGATGTTTTTATCAACTTCTTGCGCATATGCTCACCTTAAAAGAAAATCGGCTGGTCGCCATTCTGATATTCAGAGGGAGCGCATACCAGAGAGATATGGAATGTGCCTGGACAAAAAATGAGGCGTGAATAAGTCCAGAGCAGTGTGAGAGACATCGTAGAAGACGATTATTTCTAGACCGAAGATTATTATTGTGCCCAGAGCAGAGAAATTTAATTTCTGAAATCAGATAAGAAGAAGAAGAAGGTTTATCAAAAAATTAGAACAGGGTAGTCAATGCCCTTAGCGCTCTGCGCTGACGAATTGGAAACCATTTCAAGAGCTTACGATGCTTGGATATATGATCATGCTTACGGAGGTTGAAGACAAATCGAATGCAGTTATTCTGAAGGCGGTTAAGTTTATTGAGGAGATCTGCATTTAGGTCATAAAAAAAAAGTAAGTAAAGTAAGATAGTGATAGCATGACGAGTGATAGGGCAGAATGGAAGAAAAAAACATGTTGCGCGGACCGCAAATAAGTTGGGATAAGGGCAGGAAGATGATGATGATGATTGGCTCAGGCTTGGTCACTACCTCTTTCAAAACTTGTCAAAATCAACAATTATGAAATCAATGATAGACCATTCCGACACTATTGTAATAGCAGACTTGAGGCCCAGGACGCATAGACCAGGCGATGGAAGTAGTTCAGTGTGTAAAATATGAATACGTATTCTGTGAATAGTTTTAGACTCAGAAAATCATGAAGATTATATATTCTGTATGTCGCCAGGTTTATTGGTCTATTTTTTTACACCCGACTATACACGTGCGCTGCGCAGGCGCGCCGCTACCACCGCCGACCAATCACACACCGCCGCCGCCGCCGACCAATCACACGCCGCCACCGCTGCCGACCAATCACATGCCGCCGCCACCGCCATCTTTATTCGGCACGGGTCACGTAACTAGACGTGTTACAATCTAGTCGAATTTGTGATTCCAGTCGATGTGAAAGTCCTATGATTGAGGCTTACCTGAGGGACAGGTTCATTACTTACCTCGGTCACCAGGGAGAGTGGACATGGCAAGAGATTTCGTGCGGTGTTCCGCAGGGATCGGTGCTCGGCCTGTCCTTGTGGAACATCGGGTACGACAGCGTGGTCTCTTGCGCAGACGACATGCTACTCTGGCGCAGGGAGAGTCGTATCAGGCGGTGAGACTTGTCCTCGACAGCCAGTGAAATTTCGAGAAGCACTTCCAACGTGTCGCTCCCAAACTGGATGGTACGAGATGGGGCTGCCCTCAAGCGGCTCCTGCCCAACCTAGATGGTCCAAACACCTCCATCCGTCCTCTTTGCGGGTATCGTTCGGTCCATGGCCCTTTACAGAACACCGGTATGAGCGCCGTCGCTGTGAACGACTGTGTGTGACTGGCGGCCAAGCTGAACGCATGCCAGAGAGTCATGGCCATGTGGAGGTATGGCAGGCGGTCGACTCCTTCTGCGAAGTAACAATGCTAGCGAAGGAGGCGGCCGGACACGCGAGTGTACGACCCTCACGCCCCATTCGCCGGCCTCCAGACCCCTGATTTCCAGCCACCGTAGGCGTAGGCTTGCGGACGGCGAGCAATCGGTAGTATGCCGTCCAGTCGTCTGGTAATCGTTGGCTACGCGTGGTGATCCTCGCGCGCCTCAAGAAGATGTCAGACAAAACAAGCGGGTTTCAGTCAATGAAAGTCTGACACACTCCCGCTCCGTCCAAGGGCGGGTGATGTCACTAGATGATTTCCCACATAAAAAAAAACATGGCATATTAATTGCATGCATTCTTTTTCTTTTTTTTTTCCACAAATATTACACAACGCTGCTTAGCCCCAAGTTAAGCAGAGCTTGTGTTATAAGTACTAGACAACTGATAAACAGACTGATATATTTCTAAATACATACCTACTTAATATAGATAATGTAAATCACAGCCAGACACAGAACAAATGATCATGCTCATCACACAAACATTTGTCCTGCGTGGGATTCGAACCCACGACCTCTCGCATAGTAGTCAGGGTCACTAACCACTAGACCAATAGACCAGTCAAAAGTCATTGAATGGCATTTCATTCTTATGCCTAAATGCCCCATCACTTAAAGAAGAGCACTGCATGCACTATTTAGACGCCCTAACTGCTAATTAAACAACATAAAAAAAAAGAATAACAAACAAAACAGAATGAAAACGACAGAAAATAGAAACATTTCAAAAAAAAATTTTCGGCCTTAAACTAATTACACTATTTAAACACACCAAGTAGGTACACAGAAAGCAAAATTTTTTAATTAATAATTTAAGTTTACTATAAAAAAATAGACAAATTTCGAGCAGGACTTTAGGCGTACGTACGTTCCTATTTAATAAACATAATAGGTACACAGTCACACATTCATCTCACAAAATTTCACACATTCTGATAGTACAGTATCGTCTTCTATTGTTCCGTAAACATATGAAAATCTGTGTGCTTGTCTAGGAGAGCATTAAGCGCAGACAGTGTGACACAAAAACGAAAAGTAAAAAGTAAATGAGAAACTATCTTGGAAATTAGACATCGACCATCTCAGAAGTAAATTTAACATGTCATTGGGAGAATAACAGAAAGTAGCACATTGTATTCCAAATTTTAATAAAGAGTGCACTTTGATTTATTTTGCATGAAATTAATATTCTATCACATTGAGATATTGGGTTCCGCAGCAGTAACTAATTTTAATTCATTTCAGAGTTCAAAATAAAATAATGAAAACTTACAGCATAGTCGGCCTTATAATTCACATTATTGGGATTCAGGCCTCCTCTCTAGGAGAGGGAACGGGCCACGCGGGTCCAGTGCGGCTTGGTGGATGTCACATGTCTTCGATTTTTTAGTTCTAGGTCATGCCGGTTTCCTCACGATGTTTTCTTTCACCGTTTTCTGAGCAGTGGTGATGAAATAAATTACACAAAGTAATGAGCTTGGCTGGGTTTGAACCAGCGACCTACAACTCGCAAGTCAGGGCCGTTATCACTCGGTCACCACAGTTCAATTAAAACTCACTTCCATTATAATTTTATTCCAACAAAAAGCATATCCGAAAAAACTAAACTATTCAATATTAAACAACTTTACATATACTATACCTGCATTCTTATTAATAATACAATGTTACCCTAGGGGTGAAAGCAACTTATTTCGTCTCGAGAAGGAGTTGGCAAGAAGTCGCCAATTCGAGGGACTAAATCAGTTACCTACTTTCACCCCGAGGTAACACTGTGTTTTTTATTACAAATACAAGGTTAGTAAAAAAGAAAAAATCTTTTAATAACGTGTGACTACGGCTCAAATTCGTCGAGTGCTGTGGAAGACGCTACCTTGATAGCTCCTGATCTCTGCAATAACATTGAATGCCATTGATATTGGAATGTTTTTCCTGATCGCCAGGATCATCCAAGAAAAATACGTTTTTACCAGAACCCAAAGCTTTGGAGGTTGCTATTAAATATATCCCCTTGCTTGGTGATAATCATAGAGACATGGACATTTCAACCCCACGTGTAGCTACACGCTTTACGCTGCTGTGCACGCTGAAACCCAGCGTTTTAAAGCGTTCAACGTGGCAACGATGTATCAAAAGGTAGAAGATGGTTCATGATGGAATATAAATCATCTTAAAATAAACCTTTAAACGTCTGTGCAGTGTTGGCCTGGAATCAGGCGACCTTTAGAAGCTTCGGGTAGGTGGTCGGTCCATATAAAATACTTTGAAGGTACGTTCAACTGCATGCAGTTAGATTGGAAACAGACTCAACGTAATTGTGTAGTTGATGGCGGGCAATTGTTTTCTTTTTTTAATGTTACAATTACGATTAGAAGGCAAGTAAACACGTAGTTATTGTTCATAGAATCATTTACCTAACACCTATTTCAGATACTTAAATTAGTTGTTTTTTTGTTAGGTTTTCCTGTTTGGCAACATAGCGTTCTTATCATAAGAGCAGGAGGATAATGTAGCTAAAAACATGTTATTTTTGTGCATCGGTTTTTGTATTGTTATCAGTATAGTGTTGCGTGATCCTCATTAAAACTTTCGTTTCGAAAAACAAGTTTTAATTAATTTAAGTAGGTATCTACCTTCTAACTCTGATGTCTGTGATTAACAAGGACCTAAAGAAGTGAACGACTCGATGACCTAGGTCCAAAATATCTGACGAAAAATGGCGAGGAGTTCCAACCCCAAAAATTGGATAAGTCTACGCAAAGAGAGAAAGTTAAACCCAGGTAAAATTAATCTCATTGTCTAATAAATTAATTTTGTAAATAGGTTGTTAAAAACTGTATTTACATGTCAATTTTTTCGTCAATTTAAACTAGATAAGGCCGGTGTTTCCTAGTTTACTTCCCTGAGAGGAAACCCCTAAACAAACTCAGGGGTCAAAGGCTCTTTTAAGTCCTTACAGTAAACACTGTGATCGCTCGTTGAAAGATTTTTTTCTAAAGGCTTCTTGTTCGATTGGTTGGCGCTGATCAGTTATCTTCGACAGCCGCCGCTCGAAACAGTTAGCGAAGATTTCGTAAAAGTTGGTTTGCAAACTCATAGGTCCATCGTTTGCTATAATTTTTCAATTTCAGATCTCTTTTTTATAGAGTAAAAATATATCTGACTTACTCTTTCATTATTCGTTGCTCTTCTAAAATTTCATATTTGTTACTGGCATCGTGAGCAAGACTCATGCGACTTTTAATGTTATCTGGTCCGCTACTATTATCTAATTTCAACTCTTCTAGTTCTTTCAGAATTCCTTCTTCAATAAAACAATCTATTCTTTCAATATTCACGTGTGTAAAACTGTCTCCAAATATGACACAACCACAAAAGCAACAACAACAGAAATCACTTGAAGTGTCTAGTTGAAAAAAAATTTTTTTATGGCGACATACCTCAAAAACACACACACTGGGGTTAAGGTTTAATTTAACCTAACCTAATCTAACCTGACCTAACCTAAGTTGTGCGCATAGTAAAGATGGAATGCATATCAGTTTGTTTATCCCTATCCACAAAAGACAAAACAGCCGATAAAAAAAAAAACTTCTTGATAATACGTTTATTTTTCCATACAAAGACTTTTACTACTAGTCATCTATTACAATATTATAAAGCATTTGTGCTGGTGCATTAAAATCAATGTGTTTCAGTAACCCCATGTACCATACAATGGATATATACAACTTAGGTTAGGTCAGGTTAGGATAGGTTAGGTTAACATAAAAATGGTTTATAAAACCTAAAACCTATGCTTTTGAGATGTGTCGCTATAATAAAAATACTCTATGTAACTAGACGCTTTGGATGACACCTGTCTATAGTCTGTTGTAGAATCAGGACGGTGTCCATACAAAATCCTCATGTATTTACGAAATCTGAATTGTGCAAATTGGTTATAAAGAGAAAAAAAGCCAGTGATTTTTTGATATATCGCACGCACACCCCACATCACTCGTCTCGTATTCTTAGTTTTTAACCAACTTCCAAAAAAAGGAGGAGGTTCTCAATTCGGTTATACTTTTACTATTTTTTTCCCGTTGTTATCAAATTCCAGTTCTGCTGATGATGGCCATGCGGAATCGAGGGAACTCCCTTTTTTTTTCGATGTGAAAAATCATCTTATGACAACCCCCGCTCTTGGGCGGAGCGGGAGATAGTGTCAGACTCTTACTGACTAAAAAACCCATCCCGTTCCTTCAAGCCTTCATAACGGGGCTCGAGCGTCCTTTCGGATAACCCTGGCCCCAGTAGGCTTTGACCCGGCTGGGGCCTTGCTGTTGCTGACAACTCCTTGAGGCGCGCGGGAACAGCGCGCGCCGTCGACGACTTGGGCTTGGTCCGGACTGTTACCGGACGGCCGGACAGCGAGCTACCCATTGCTCACTGTCCGCAAGCCCGCGCCTACGGTGGCTGGAAATCGGTATCGGAATCCCGGCGGCGGCGGCGAGAGCGCCATCGAGGGAACTCCTCAAATATTATAGGCAACTATATAGTTATTTTGGTATTTTCATTGAAGACTATGCATTTACAGTCAAAAAGTGACACTTGATGAAGTGGAACTGGTGAAGAAGACCAGAAATGGCCAACAGAACTTCATACTCAAACAGATATCACAATGAACATAGCTTATGACAAAACAAATAAATTAATAGTTCTGAATAATGTTGAAAATGGTATCATCGAAGTGATCTGATGATGATAATGGAGTCAGAAAATAGGCACCGGAACTCCATAATTAATCAATGTATCCTAGCCGTGTTTGGGCTTATTAGAATTGTCATGAGATGCACTTGGGCTATAAAGTACTATCTATTCTATCTATATATTATAACACACATAATATGAATACGAGCGATCCATAACTTAGATATTATCGCAGTTTTCTTGTGCGACACGTTTATTTTTGCGGCCCAGTTTATTTTAGGCACAATATTATTAACATCATTGCTAATTAGCAAGTCCCCGTCGTTCGTTTTCCTTTTCTAATCAACGGGTTAGTCCACAATAAATATTGAAAATAATCTACCTTTTGCTATATTTTTCACTAATTAATGATTCTTTCATATTTAAATTAATTAACAAATGACCATTTTTAGGGTTCTGAAGTCAATTGACAACAAAACGAAACCCATAAGGATTCATTATGTCTGTTTGCCTGTCCGTTCGTATGTCACAGCCGCTTTTTTTCGAAACTATAAGAACTGTGCTGTTTATATTAATTTATATTAATGACCTGCCTAAAGCCATAGACTACCCTATTACACTATTTGCTGACGACAGCACAGTAACAGTAGCTTGTAATAATCCTGACCTATATGAAGCAGATGTTAATAACGCTTTAATATCAATAATCTCTTGGCTTAGTAATAACAATTTGAAAATCAATCTAGGAAAAACTCAAATTATGCACTTCGGCCATAGAAAATCCGATGTTAAAGTGAATGTAAAGTTCCAAAATAATAATATTAATGACGTACATAGTGCAAAATTCTTAGGCCTTATAATCGACAGTCAGCTTAACTGGAAGGATCATATCGAAACATTATGCAAGAAGATTAGTAGCTCATCCTTTGCCTTATATAAACTTGCTCCAATAGTTAACACCGATGCACTACTTACAGCTTATCATGGAATTGTTGCATCAATACTAAGATACGGCATAATATTCTGGGGCAACTCTACTAATAGAGAAGCTGCTTTTAAAGCGCAAAAGCGTTGCATAAGAGCGATGTTTGGACTTCAAGTAACTGACAGTTGTGTGCCATATTTTATAAAACATAAAATTCTGACACTGCCAGCTTTGTATATATATGAGACTGCCTTATTTGTAAGATCCAATCCACATTTATTTCCTTACCTATCTGACACGGTCCAACGTAATAGGCGATATGATACTCTACGCGGACGGAGAGCCAAAACCGCTCTTATGCGAAAAAGCATATTTTGCAAAGCCCCGCAAATTTATAATAAAATTCCAAAATCGATCAGAGAGTTAGACTTGACAGGGTTTAAGAAAAAGTTTAAAGAATTATTGTGTAATAAATGTTACTATAATTTAAATGACTACTTAAATGACACTTTGACATGTTAATTTAATGATTATTTGTATGATTTTTTATTTGACATTTCTAGTTTCAATTATCTTAATTATCACAATTTAATGTAATTAATTATTTATATAACTTTAATATTTGTACGCCCTTGTGGCAGAACGTGCTGAGACTGAATGTTTAAACCTAAGACCATGTAATGTACATACCTACCACGTTTTAACAAATAAATGATTATGATTATGATTATGATTATGATTATGAAACTCGGTGAGTAGATGCATTCTGTGAACCGCATTAAGATTATCACATAAAAATAGAAAAATACATTTTTTTTGCAATCCTCAAAACCCATATGTGTGGGTCTTCAAAAATGATATTGAGGTTTCTAGTCATTTTTTTTTAGATGGTAAAATGTGTGTGTCCCAGTAATTTATAAAATAAAAGAATGATAAAACTAAAAAAATATGTAATTGCATTACTATGCAAAACTCCACCGAAAAGTAAGTAGTTCTATTTTAATACGCTAGTCCCCCAATGATTTCGTCCCTTCAGTGCGTGCCTGAAGGTTAGCTGCGTGGAACCTCATTTCACTTCTTTCTCTTCTCCTCCCGTTCACTCGTGAGAAAATGAAAAGGACTTTTAGGCAAGCGTGCTTCATCGTCGACCACATCATCGTTTACCATCAGGTGAGATGGTGGTCAAACGCAAGCCTATCATTAAAAAAAAAACACGATAAATCAAAAAAAAAATAACACTAATTATAATAAAACATAGATCAAAGTTGAAAATTAATGAAATTAATGAAATATTATGTTATTTGCTGCACTTGGCAGCTTTTTTCCTCTTGTAATCATGATTAAACCATACGGGTCCCCTTTACCAGAAGAGTTCTAACAAACAGGTAAATGCTAGCCAGCTATATATATAGCTACGTTTAACACAACTCCATCACTCTTCTTTCGTATCCATCGAGCGTTACATGTAATAGTACCACAAGATGTATGGCACGTGTGTGTTAGCGTTGTTAGTGTTACTCGTGAGTTCGGCGCGTTCTTTCTCCTGGGGTAAGTGCCAGAGTCGTGAACGATACCTAGTATTACAATTTTTGTTTAATTGTCGACCACATTACAACTTTATTAAGATCGTTCACTGCAAATTACGTGTTATTTTGCTCAAAAACCATGATTTTAAAACCCGTTTATATCCATGAATGATTTATTGTATACTAGCTGCCCGCCCGCGACTTCGTCCGCGTGTACTTCGGTTATCGCACACTAAACGTGTTTTCCCGTAGGTTTAAGATGTTTTTCTGGGATAAAAAGTAGCCTATGTTCTTTTTTATGTTAAAGGCTATACGCATGCCAAATTTCATCCAAATGCATTCAGCTATTTTGCGTGATTAAGTAACAAACACCCAAACATCCACACTTTCACATTTATAATATTAGTTAGGATAAACATGAATGTGATTTACCAATAACGTTAGGAAATATTCTTGTCTAATTAAAAGTTAGATAGGATTTTATTTCAATTAAGAGCACGCTTTTATACTATGTTCACATAATTATGTAATTTCTTTTCAATTACGAAACTTGTTAACTTCTAAAGTCCTAATAGAATTAACCTTTCAATCGTGAAAATTACAGACACAATAGAAAGACAAGGTGCGCGAACGCCGGCGTTCGCTTAAGGTTTAATGAATTAATAACCAAAAAATACAAACCAGTGGCTGGAATACTCAATAAAATAGTTATAGAAAAACATTTGTGGATTTAGTTTACTAATTATGAAAATTAAATTAAAAACAAAATCAAATTATTAAGAAATTATAGGTAAATAAAATGATCGGTGTAAATTGTAACTGCAAATTTTTTAATTAACACTTTTTAGTTATGACACCACCACTAAAAAGTACCTCTCAACCAAACTTAAAAACACCTTATAGCCAGAGAGCGAGATATGAGATATAACGATTCTAATAATCCCAAACACGGCTAGATTACTTCATCATCAGATCAGTCCGATATATCCCCTCCCCATTTCTCTTCAGCCAGTCACTGACTACACTTAATAAACAAAGCCATTTTACTTCTGCTGTGATCCTATGAGGAGTTCTGTTCCATATCTTCAAAGTTCATGATCAGATCATAACAATATTTTAATAGGACTAATTTGAAAGCATAACCTTTCTAACAACTAAGTGCAAGCCAAATAGTGTATTTTTTAGATTTATGACGTATTAAAAAAAACCACTTACTAGATCTCGTTCAAACCAATTTTTGTTGGCAGTTTGTATGGTAATGTACGTCATATATTTTTTCTAGTTTTATCAATCTCTTATTTTAGAAGTTTGAGGGGGGACACACACGCACATTTTACTATTTTGTAAATGTCTCTCGCGCAAACTATTCAGTTTGGAAAAAAATGAAATTAGAAACCTCAAGTATGGGTACCCCCAAAATTTATTGCTTTTTTTCTATTCACGTGTAAAAATCTTAATGTGGTTCACAGAATACGTCTACTTACAAAGTTTCAACACTATAGCTCTTATATTTTCGGAAAAAAAGTGGCTTTCACATACAGATGAACACACAGACAGACATGACGAATCTATAAGGGTTCCGTTTTTTGCCATTTGGCTACGGAACCCTAAAAATAAATCTGACCATCTGTCTGTCGCTAGATAGTTGATATTTTCTCAAATTAAGTATATCTGCTGCTGCTATAACAACATATAACACTAAAAAACCGGCCAAGTGCGAGTCGGACTCGCCCATGAAGGGTTCCGTAGCAGCAAGTAACATAATATTAAAGTTCTTGTAATGTGTTGTAACTTTGATCGATGTTTTGACGCATTAAAAAATACTACTTACTAGATTTCGTTCAAACCAATTTTTGTTGGTATTTTTTATAGTAATTTACATCATATATTTTTTTTAGTTTTATCATTCTCTTATTTTAGAAGTTAGAGGGGGGACACACACATTTTACCACTTTGGAAGTGTCTCTCGCGCAAACTATTCAGTTTAGAAAAAAATGATATTAGAAACCTCAGTATAATTTTTAAAGACCTATCCATAGATACCCAACACGTATGGGTTTGATGAAAAAAAAACTTTCGAGTTTCAGTTTTAAGTATGGGGACCCCCAAAATGTATTGCTTTTTTTCTATTTTATGTGATAATCTTAATGCGGTTCACAGAATACATCTACTTACAAAGTTTCAACAGTATAACTCTTATAGTTTCGGAAAAAAGTGGCTGTGACATACGGACGGACAGACAGACAGACATGACGAATCTATAAGTAATAAATTCCGTTTTTTGCCATTTGGCTACGGAACCCTAAAAACGTTTTTAGGATTCTGTAGCTAATTGGCAAAAAACAACACGCATTTTTATTGAAAACTTCCTATTCAATTCACAAAGTATTTTATTTGTTGGTTCCCAAAAGTGGGAACAACTTCTTTTAGGGTAAACCGGCCCCACTTGCCAAGACACGCATTTAAAATTTCAATAAAGCAAATTTACAATCACATAACTAAATGGAATCACAAAGTAGGGAAATGTAATTAGAATGCTGGAAGCGGGCAGCCCTATCGCAGGTTTACGTACCGCGCGGCTGTAGGCATTTGTTTCAAAGATACGGCCGAGTTCCACAACTGATATGATATTATTACCGTGTCCGAGTCGTGCGATGTATTATGAACATTATACCATGTTGTTAATAGGTTTATATTAGCACGTTTTCTTTCGAAGAGCGAAACTGTACCTACTTTTAACTAAAACTTATTCGGTGATAACGGTTAGATACATTTCTAAGGAGGGAAATCATCAATTGACTTCTCACGCTCTAGGGTGGAGCAAACGGGTGCGCCAGAATTTTACTAAAACTCATCTATACTCCATAAGTTGCCCTTGGCGTTTCAGAGTTGCTTTTTCTCTCTCAAATGCTCTTACAGCCCTAGCAGGCATCGGCCCTGCTGGGCCCCTTTAATTTTTTTTTGAGGCGCGCGTGCACTACGCACCCTGGACCTTGACTGTTTTGCGATTGCAGCAGAAGAAAAAAAGAAAAAGAGTTTATTTGCGTCAAACATGGCGCATACCTTAAAATAAAACAAATAACAGTATCGACTTAACCTCTCAAGGACCGCCATTATTTACGTCAACCAATATTAATAATTAGTAAAATATTATCTGCCGTCGAGAACATTCGTTCAGAAATGTTTTTAAGACTTATCTTTACTACAAATGCAGTTTTAAATCGGCGGGTTTGGTGACACAAATTTGTGCCAGCGGGGCTCAACGGTAATACTTGTTTACTGGCACGTTTTTGTGCCGCTGGGGCTCTAGAGGTTAAAGTAGTACGTAAGTAGGATATACGTTACATCCGCGGAAAACGGCCAGTGCTCAGCAAAATGCTGTGGCTCGTGTAAGACAGAGCCACAGCGCTGATTACATGTTATATCATACTTCCAATCACAGAATAAACAAAATAAAAACATAAATAACAAAAAACCATTAAAAATAACAAAACACAAATTGGCAAACAAACACTGAACTAGTCGATTATTATAATCGATCAATGAACGATTGAACATAAAACTAGAATTGTCAATGCGCAGTTACATAGTCACATTTTGAGACTGTAGTTATTTTCCTTTATGGTCCGCTCCGTAGTAAAAAAAAACTGGCCAAGAGCGTGTCGGGCCACGCTCAGTGTAGGGTTCCGTAGTTTCCCGTCCGTCACAATAAGTGTACCCACTTATGAGTTATAAAAAAATGCTTGCATAAACGATTATACTACAAACTTAGCCCAGAAATTATTTTGTAGAACCCTTTTATCTTTTTAGGGTTCCGTAGCCAAATGGCAAAAAACGGAACCCTTATAGATTCGTCATGTCTGTCTGTCTGTCTGTCTGTCCGTCCGTATGTCACAGCCACTTTTTTCCGAAACTATAAGAGCTATACTTTTAAAACTTTGTAAGTAGATGTATTCTGTGAACCGCATTAAGATTTTCACACAAAAATAGAAAAACAGCAATAAATTTTGGGGGTCCCCATACTTAGAACTAAAACTCAAAATTTGGATAGGTCTTCAAAAATGATACTGAGGTTTCTAATATAATTTTTTTCTAAACTGAATAGTTTGCGCGAGAGACACTTCCAAAGTGGTAAAATGTGTGTCCCCCCCCTCTAACTTCTAAAATAAGAGAATGATAAAACTAAAAAAAATATATGATGTACATTACTCTAAAAACTACCAACGAAAATTGGTTTGAACGAAATCTAGTAAGTAATTTTTTTTTAATACGTCATAAATCGAAAAAAATACACTATTATTAAAACATCGATCAAAGTTACAACACATTACAAGAACTTTTAAATTATGTTACTTGCTGCTACGGAACCCTTCATGGGCGAGTCCGACTCGCACTTGGCCGGTTTTTTTTGTACAAAAACTGTTCTTTTCATCAAGTTCAAAATATTTTTTCTAGAAAGTCCTTATAAAGTTCCACTTTTCAGATTTTTTTCATATTTTCTAAACTTATGGTTCAAAAGTTAGAGGGGGGGGGACACATTGTTTTTTACTTTTGGAGCGATTATTTCCGAAATTATTGACATTATCAAAAAATGTTTTTAGGAAACCCGTATTCATTTTTAAATACCTATCCAAAAATATATCACAGGTTAGGGTTGAAATTAAAAAAAAAATTACTTCCCACTTTACATATAGGTCACTCTACCCTAATAAAACATTTTTTTTTCCAATTTTTATTTTACCACTTTGTCAGCGTGATTGATATACATATTGGTACCAAATTTCAGCTTTCTAGTGCCAACGGTCACAGAGATTAAGCGAGGACGGACAGACAAACAGACGGACAGACAGACATGGCGAAACTATAAGGGTTTCTAGTTGACTACGGAACCCTAAAAAATATGGCTGGTCGATGGATAACAATAACAGCGGCAAAATTAATTTATGTACTTTAATAATTATTTAAAAAACAAGATTCCTGACCTACGCAATCGATTTGTTTGCATAAATGTGTTATTGAGTGAATTGACTTGTTGAAATTTTGAGTTTTAGTGAGTAGCAACAAGAGTGAAGTTTGAGTGCGCATTCATCTATGCGCTTAAATAACACGGACAGACGAGATTGTCAAGCCAGCAAGAGAAAATCAACAAAGGTACAATACAAAAAAAAAACATAAAAGTATGTAATTGGATCAGTACGACTATGTAATAATTGGAATAAATATAAAGTTGTCAGAAGAATGTACACTTGATTGAATATTATGTCATTTACTTACAGATATATAAAAATAGTTGAAAATCGAACCTATAGCCGTTTATGTCGCAAAAAACGTACAATGCGTTCCAAATGTCCAAGTATATTTCGAAACTCAAGGGAATCAAAATTTGTAGGGTACTTGCTGTTGACTTAGAATCTTGAAATTTGGCATGAAACAAGATCTCATAGCAGAAATATTGGAAAAAATCTGAAAACTAAATATAAAGGTACGTCACAAACAAAAACTTTTTTGCGATTTAAAAAAAATTTCGTAACTCAATTCAGGAATTGAACGGTTTTCATAGGTAAGTTTGTTCGTACAAACTTACTGAGGGTTCCGTAATCCTCAGTACTTCAACTCGCACTTAATATTCTCGCACTAAATATGTAGAAAGTAATAAAACTGTTTCTGGCAGAAATAAAACAAAAAAACTTTTTTGCTATTCGGAAAAATCTTCGAGGTTCCATTCGGGAATGGTAGTTTGCACGGAACCCTCAGTGCGCGAGTCCGACTCGCACTTGTCCCGTTTTTTTATACCTATCCAGCTATTACACTAGGTAATATTATAAAGGAGAAAGTTTGTGTGTATAATTGTAGGTTCATTAAATTAATACTTCTTCACGATCAAATGACTAAACGGATTTCGATCAAACTTGATATCATAATTTGGTTATTCGGAAGTGAAACGACGAACGTTTGAAAGTTCGTTCAACAAATCAAACTTGACAATTAAGTATTGAAATAATTGCCAAATGTGATTTTTTGAACAAACTTTTTTTATTTGCCTTATTCAGTTTGCAATAATCGTCATTTGAGACACCGGGCTGCAGTGCAGCTTTAGAGACCGGTTGCAATGTAAAACACAGCAGCCACTCAACTTCTAAAGCTCTTGGATTTTTTGAATTTCTATAGCAATACTATTATAAATGGAAAAGTAACTTTGTCTGTTTATTACCTCTTCACGTCTAAACAGCTGAACAGATTTGCATGAAACTACAACACAAGTAGACTATATCCTGGATCAGGAATCTAAATCAGTTCAGCCGTTAAGAAGTAGGTTATAACAGATTAAAAAAAAATGTGAAGAGGTAACAAACAGATAGACATATGGACAGATAGAGCGTCCGCTTTCACATTTACAATACCAGTATGGATATGTTAATGACAATGATGAAATTTTTTTTTATATTTGAATTTAATAATGACTCTGCATGTATTGGTTTCTGTAATAAAATAAATAAATAAATGTTACCGTGCCGCCGACAATATATTAAAATACTGGTAGTACCTAGTCCTCTCGTACTTCTGTGGCACTCCCCATAAATATCATTTTGGAGTACTCCGCAGCTATGTTATTGTAACGAGGCATACTAATACAAAAAGAAAACATGCTTGCAATACAAAACTTTTCAAATAAAAATAGTAACGTCACTGATTTTTTTTACCACAACATAAAATATTAATAAAAAAAAGAGTACAATACAGTTGCAGTGACTGTGCCACCTCGTGTACTGAGTAACTGTTAAACCATTTCATTTGCAAGTTAGTGGGTAAGTAGTGAATTGTAGAAGGTAGGATCAGTGAGAATGCAACTCATTTGGAAACTATTTGTATGAGCAACAAGTTTATAAAAAGACTAGCTGTGCCCGCGACTTGGTTCGCGTGGACTACAGGATTTTGAATTCATTTTTTCTAAAATAAAAGTAGCCTAAGTTACTCCTTATTACATCAGCTACCTGCCAAAAAAAGTCCCTTCAAAATCGGTTCAGCCATTTCAGAAATTACCCGGAACAAACAGACAAAAATTGTTATTTTGGTATATATATCATATAGTATCATATATAAATGATACATAATGTGCATGTAGTGAAAAGCGGTTATTACAATATTACAAACAGACACTGCAATTTTATTTATATGTTAGATGAATAATAGCTTGATTTATATAATAGTGATCCACGCGCTCCTCAAAGAGATGTCAGCTAACCGTAGTGGCCCAGCAGGGACGAGGCCCGCTAGCACCGCGAGGAGTTCCTGACAAGGAAACCCGTATTCCTAGAACGCGAAGGGCAACTAAAGGACATAGGTGTGGTTTTAGTCAATAACAATCTGACACGCCCTCTCGCTCCACCCAGAGCGGGAAAAGTCATTGGATGATTTCCACACTTATCAAAAAAAGGGTAGAGTGGGGTAAGTCGGAAAGCGAGCTCCCCTTGCTCGCCGTCCGCAAACCTGGGGGTAGTACTCTATCCTACGCTACCCAACTCAAGTAAAGTTGAGTTGAGTAGAGTACGCAAGGAAGTGTATGATAGAGTATAATAGAGTACCAGTTGACGGGAGCGAGGCCGCGGGCAAAAGCTAGTATTAGATAAAATAAATCTCAGTCCTTAAAACAAATCTATTTCTATGTTTCAGACATCGTCGTCGCCACTGGCAAACAACTAGAGTTTTACAACAATGATGGTACAAGGACGCACACACAAGATATACCATCGGCTAGTAGGATCAATTCAGTAACATACGATCCTGTGCACTACAGGGTGCTGTTTAGCGACTATCACGGCTCAACCACGTTTATATACAGTTTGGACGTATCAACCGAGACTGTACAACGTTTAGTTACAACAACGAACTACATGAGGCTCGTCTACGACCCCGTCACACAAGTTCTCTATTGGAAGGATGGATATAGTATACGCACGTTTTCATTAAGTCCTGCATCTTCTAACCAAGCTGATGGAAATGTTTTAGTTAGGTTGGATAACTACTGCTTGGATCTCGCCGTGGACAGCTGTGGAGGGTACGTTACTAGTTAAGTATCCGCACACGAGCCACAAAAAAACGCCGCCACAAAAAAAAAAACGCCACCACAAAAAACGCCTCCAAAAAAACGCCTCCAAAAAAACGCTGCCACAAAAAAACGCCACCTCAAAAAGAAGCTTGAAACGGCTTTGTTTTTGTGGCTCCTGTGCGGGGACACTAACGAGAAGATCGGAAAACTTGTTTTTTTGTATTGAGAACAGTTTTCATGAAATAATCAAATAACATACTCAATCTTATTTGCACTTATCTACACTTCATCATTCATCATCATCATCATTTCAGCCGATACACGTCCACTGTTGGATATAGGCCTCCCCCAAGCGTCGCCACATCGAACGTTCCTGTGCGTCCCGTATCCATCGGTTTCCCGCTACCTTCACCAGGTCATCGGTCCACCTTGTAGGAGGCCTTCCAACGCTTCGTCTTCCGGTACGCGGTCACCACTCCAAAACCTTTCGGCCCCAACAGCCATCTGTTCTGCGAGCAATGTGCCCTGCCCATTGCCACTTAAGTTTGGCAATTATTTGTGCTATGTCGGCAACCTTAGTTGTCCTGCGGATATCTTCATTTTTTATTCGATCACGCAAGGAAACCCCGAGCATAGCCCTTCCCATTGCTCTTTGGGTGACTTTAAGCCTTCTGATGAGACCCATTGTTAGCGACCACGTTTCGGAGCCATATGTCATCACTGGCAACACGCACTGATTAAAGACTTTCGTCTTGAGACACTGTGGTATCTTGGACGAGAAAATACCGCGTAGCTTCCCGAACGCTGCCCAACCGAGTTGGATTCGACGGTTGACCTATTTCTCGAAGTTAGACCTACCCAACTGGACTGTCTGACCGAGGTAGACGTAATCGTCTACAACTTCGAGTGTAGAGTCTCCGACCTTGATAGGAGTGGGCGCTACATGGTTGTTAATCATGATTTTAGTTTTATCCATGTTCATTTTAAGACGAACTCTTAGAGAAGCTGCACTTATAATATTATAAATGTGAAATTAACTGTCTGTCTATCTCTTACACTTTCACGGTTAAATTACTAAACCGATTTTGACGAAATTTGTTACGGAGATAGCTTCAAACTCAAGAATGGACATAGGCTACTTTTTATCCGTCTTCGACTTCGCGTCCGCTATAACAACGTTTAAGCAAACGAAGCCGCTGGCAGAAGCTAGTAATATCATAAAAGTGAAGTGTAAGTTAGTTTGAATGCACTAATTTCAGAAAGCACGGGTCCGAACAAAAAAATTCTGTATCAGTTGGATAGCCCATTTAATTTATTCAGATATTATATTTTTTCTATGTAGGAGGTAATCTCTGAAAATACAAGTCCGATTGCTGCACCATTCGACAGTAAAGGCCAGTAAAAAAAAATTGTTACAGTATTGCACAAAGTTTAACAGATAAACATGTGGAAGTTGATGCGCTTGGATTGTTAGGGAAGTGTTGACAATGGCGTCTCTCTCAGCGCGTCCGGTTAAATGTAAAAATAACTATGTCTGTCTGTTACGCTTTCACGTTTTAACTACTGAACTGATTTTGATGATATTTGGAACAGAGTAAGCTTGAAACCCAAGAAAAGATATACGTCCGCAATAACCGACATTTATCCAGACGAAGCCTCGGGAAAAAGCTAGTTAAGAAAATATTATTAATTTTTTCAAGATTATAAAATTAAATTGTACTTGAAAATAATGTATCTATTTATGTTCCGCTATGTTTGCCCTTGTGTGTAGGTTTATGACTCAGCTAATTTCCTTTTGTTAATATTGATGGATGTTTACAAATTACAGGTATATTTATTGGATCACAGAACATGAGATAGAGAGGGCTCGGTTAGATGGCTCCGAGAGAGAAGTTTTAATATCAAGTACTGCTTTGTTGCGACTAAGCTTGGCCATCGATCAACAAACACAAAAAATTTATTGGACTGAGAGAACACATAGTGCTGATCATCACATTTCTATTGAAAGTGCAAACTTTAATGGAAAGAACAGAACAACACTATATACTGTAAGAAACACTATGTATGCATGCTCATTGGCCGTGTCAAAAGACTTTTTATACTGGCAGAACTATGAGGAAGAGGGAATTTGGAGATTACCGAAGTATTCAACACAAACTGTGGCAACAAAACTAACCTCACCGTCTCGCTCAAACTATGCGGATTGTAATCGTATAGCAGCCAACTACACGATAAAGGAACAAATTCAGGGGATAAACAGCTGCGATGCTCTCCAGGGTCTGATTCCGAATGACTCAAAGAGTGAGTCTCCAGCACCAGTCTGTCAGAACTACTGCATTCAAGGAGAGTGTAGTGTCAGTGCTGAGGGACAACCTACATGCAGGTAAAACGTGTTCATCGCACAGATATTCGGGGTCAGCTCACGATGCTTACTCAGATTCTCTTATGTGATATGTATGTTGTTGTGTACTAACTCTAATAATTATAATTCGCGCAGCACCACTTCGCGTCTCGGTGTGAGCTGAACCTAATGTTTTTCGCTGACGGCAAGTTAAGCGGGGCCTACATATGTTACATGTCTAACGGTAACAGATCCTCAAGCATCCACGTCATCACCAGCTTCGAAATATAAAGTTAGAATTCTTAGAACAGTGATTCGCGCCTATAACACACAATACTTTCGTGGGCTCGCGGACGACGAGCATTGCTTAGCTCGCCGTCTGACCGTCCAGTAGTCGACCGAACCGAGCCAAAGTCGTCGACGACGCGTATTATTCCACGCGTGCCTCAAGGAGATGTCAGCAAACCGTAGGGGCCCAGCAGGGTCAAAGCCTACTGGGGCCATGGGTTCGCTTCTGAAAGGAAAACCCGGCCATGGAATAAAAGGCAACGAAGGAATGTACGAGTGAGTTTTAAGCAGTAATATCTGACTCGCCCTCGCGCTCCGCCTTGGAGCGGGATATGTCATTGGATGATTTCTCACCCAAAAACAAATTGAACACATAATAATTTCAATGTTTAATGTATCTTGTGAACTGTGGGACAGATACTTAATTCATTAAACCCCAAGCGAACGCAACTTTTACTACAGGATCAGCTCTTTTCTACGAATACAGTTTATGTTTGTATTAGTTGGCAAAATGTAAGAAAAAGCTGATTATTTTTAGGGATTTTAGGGTTAATAAAAATATAGGTCAATAAAAAATAGGTTCAGCTTCATGAGTACTTGCAACCCCTTTTTTTTATGGTGGGAAAAATCATGCATTGACATCCCCCGCCCTTGGGCGGAGCGGGAGATAGTGTCAGACTCTTACTGACTAAAAGACCCACCCCGTTCCTTCTAGCCTTCATACCGAGGCTCGAGCGCCCTTTCGGATAACCCTGGCCCCAGTAGGCTTCGACCCGGCTGGGTCCCTGCTGTTGCTGACAACTCCTTGAGGCGCGCGGGAACAGTGCGCGCCGTCGACGACTTGGGCTTGGTCCGGACAGTTACCGGACGGCCGGACAGCGAGCTACCCATTGCTCACTGTCCGCAAGCCCGCGCCTACGATGGCTGGAAATCGGGATCAGAATCCCGGCGGCGGCGGCGGCGGCGATAACGCCGTTGCCTGATGCGTTCGGCCTCCTCCTTTGCGAGCATTACTGCTTCGCAGAAGTCGGCGACCGCCTGCCACTCCTCCTCGCTCCGGACCATGGCCTCAACCAAGGCCCGGCGCGAGAGGTCTCCGCCGCCGATCGCCCCCATGAGGGCACGGCGATGCTCCGCCCAAGCAGGGCACACCTCGACTGTGTGCTCCACCGTGTCCTCCGGGCATTCCGCACAGTGACGACACCCGGGCGTCACTTCCGCACGAATCCAGTGCAGGAAACTCCCGAACGAACCATGTCCGGTGAGGACCTGCGTCATGCGGAAGGTAAGGACGCCGTCAGGTCTTTCCAGCCACGCCTCAAAGAGGGGACTTACCGCCATGATTGTGGCGTGCCCAGCACCGGGTTGCGATAATCGTTGACGCCATTTCACCATGAGATCCCGCCGGAGCTCTGTCCGCCATGCCGTGATCTGTCGCGGCAGCGGACTTTCACCCCGGCGTTGCATCTCCACGCACATATCGTGCATGTGTGCAAGGACTGTTGCCTCCAGATCCCACGGTGGTAGGCCAGCCAGAAGGCTCGCCGCTTCGCGGGAGACCGTGCAGTATCCCCGCACCATTCTTATTGCCATGACCCTCTGGCAGGCGTTTAGCATGGACGCCGGTTGCTTTTTCAGCGACGGCGCCCACACCGGCGCCCCGTAGAGGGCCATGGACCGAACGATCCCTGCGTAGAGCCCCAAGGTTGGGCAGGAGCCGCTTGAGCGCAGCCCCAGCCCGGTTGAGTTTGGGAGCCAGACGTCGGAAATGCTCCACGAAATTCCACCGGCTGTCGAGGACGAGTCCCAGGTACTTCATCGTCGACCCGACACCGATGTGAACTCCTCCTACCGTTAGTTGGAAACTCAATGGCGGCGCGTTCCAAGGGCGGTGGCCGTGAAAACACATAGCCTCGGATTTGTGAAGCGCCACCTCGAGTCCCAACTCCTGGATCCTATCAACGACCATCGCAACCCCGTGTGTCGCTAGAGCGACCGCCGCCTGGTACGACTCTCCCTGCGCTAGAACCAGCGTGTCGTCTGCGTAGCAAACCACGCTGACCCCATCAGGGAAGTCGCCGCGCAGCACGTAGTCGTACCCGATGTTAGGCACAATATCTGTTGGTCTGCTGATTAACGCTGTTTCTTATCTTCATTATTTCAGTTGTAAAGCCAAATACTCCGGGGAGAGGTGCGAAGAACCAAATGTGTGCCATGAATATTGTCTACACGGAGGTGTTTGTTCTTTGAATGTGGACAATAAGCGAGTCTGCCAGTGCACAGCAGGTTACGATGGTGAAAGATGCGAAGTGTCCATCTGTAAAGACTATTGTCTACAAGGAAACTGTAGTGTCGGTGCTGAGGGCCAACCTCAATGCAGGTAAATATATACCGTGTTACCCATGGAGTTCATTGTATAGATAATACACTTTTATAACTAACTAGCGGATCTAACAGATGTCAGCCTGCCCGATTCTAATGATACTCAAACTCTATAAACATCAAACTTAAGCTACTATTGATATGTGTTTATACCGGAGTTCTGGAACGCAAGAATAATAAAGTACATAGGAGTGGGTTTTAGTCAGTAAAGTGTCCCGCTCTGTACTTGAGCGAGATAAGTCATTGGATGATTTCTCGCCTAAAACATCTCTTGTTCGGCAGGTCTGCTGGAAGTTTCTTCTGAAATAAGCAGAACTTTCGAACTAATGTTTACAATGATTTGATTTGTCTTTCTTTTGTTAGAAGTGTGTACAGAAATAAAAAAATCTATTGAATTGTATAAAAGGAGTTCAATATCCATAGAGCAGTGGTGGCCGAGTGGGAACGGCCCCCTCAGTTTACAAGATGTAAGTCACGGGTTCGAATTCAGCAAGACGCATTACTTTGTTTAATTTAATTCATCACCACTGCTCTCAAAACGGTGAAGAAAAACATCGTGAATAAACCGGCATATAGTGGAACCAAAAAATCGAAGATAATTTCACGTCCTTCACTGGATCCGCGTGGTAGATTACGACCCATTCCTTTCCTAAAGAAGATGCCTGAGTCCCAGCACATGTAAAACATTATCAGATTGATTATGCTACATGATTATGCTCCTGACTAATCGAGTAACACTGTTTCTTGTCTTCATTATTTCAGTTGCAAAGTCGGATACACGGGGAAGAGATGCGAAGTGAACGCGTGCCATCAGTATTGCCTTCACAACGGCGTATGTTCTCTAAACGAGGAAGATGAACCGAGCTGTGAGTGCACAGCTGATTATGAAGGTGAAAGATGTGATGTTGCTATCACACGGGCTGGTGATTGTGCTGATAGCTCGACGCAGCAAGTACTACGAGACCCTCGCAGCGAAATGAGACTAGTGTTTAAAGAAGAGTTGAAACATATCCTGCAATTGATCTCTAATAGACTTGATGGGGATGAAACCAAGTGTTAGAGTTTAGTTATTTAAATTAGCTTTTTTGTATGTGACGAATCATTTTGACGCTGAAAATTACTGTCGTCTTGTACCACTAGATGGCGTAGTTTAAGTATGTTTATGAACCTGTTTCGTTAAAATAATATTGATTTTTGAAGTTCTAGTGTAAGTCTAAGTCGTGGTCAGATCTTAGAAGCAATGACTGGCGATACGGTTGGCGTAGTGGTTAAGCGATTGGCTGTTACACCGCGGGTCGTGGGTTCATCTGTTGTTGTAAATGCATCCGAGACACAGTAGTAATTCCTAGTGTGGAACACAGTTTTGTTTAAAATAAGAAAACTCACTTCATGGCGTGACCGACCATTTCATGAAATGATTTAATTTCGTTAAATAAAAACTCTAAAACTGGCCAAATTTTTTAAACGTTAATATTTTGTGACTTGTCAATTCACGTTTGGCCATATTAACTAGCTTGTGCCAGTGGTTTTGCCTTAATGAATGTGAATTGTTCAGACAAACTTTAGATCTCCATTTAATCCTCTCATGGGCTGAATTTATAAAATCATTTTTCAGTGCTAAAAAGAAGACTCGCGCGAAATTCTACATTTTTATACCCAGTAGTTTCGTCTGTGTGTTGATATATCAGTCAGTTTCTCAGTTTCTAGTTTTATATAATGATGTATATGAAGGATTGCTACGATGATAAACGTCTTAATATTATAATAACTTATGTATTGTTCTTGTGAACACAAACATACTTAAGAATACAATTAAAAAATAAAAGATAGATAGATACATAAATTCTTTATTGTACACCAAAACATAAAGCAATTACATAAGAAACTTAAAATTAATAGAGTGTCTCAATGGGCTAGGTGGTCTGCTTTGATATGAAAAGTCAATTCCAATCAAAATCGTTCAGATGTCCTTGGCACAACTGTCGATACCATAGCGGCACTCAAACTGCTGATTGACTGCAGTCCCATATATATCAAATAACGCAGCTTTGCGTCGTATTTCACTGCACTTGTGTACTTCGTTTCAAAATTATTATTCGGTTTTAATTAAGCCTACGTTTCATAATCAAAACAAAAACAGCACCTCTACCGGTGGACTGTATAACAATTTTACGATATGATCACTCAAGTTTGATCATAATTATCATAGACAAATTGTAAGTTTAGATGTTAACATCGTTAAAGGCAGAGTGCTCATTCATTTAACTAGCCCATATCATGGGCGCAGTTCAGTGGGCATTTTCATTTAATGAAAAACTATTTTTTGCCAATGGAATGATTGATCCAATGATTGACCAATTCTACGATCTGACCACAATAATTATCTTCTAAAACGTAAAAATCTCGTGTCACAGTGTTTGGCTTTATATTCTGTAGGTCTTAGAATAGTTCGTAGGCTAGTTTTGGCCCTCCTAACTTCACCCTCATTTCTTTTCTTAAATATTCATAGCGGAGAACAAATTTTGATGAGTCAGCAAGTAATTATACTATATACTCCTTTTGGTAATTATAATTTGAAAAAATTAAGCATGATCTGTGTCCAATGGCGGGCGTTTTTCTTTATTTTGATATTATTTTCCGAAATGGACTTTTTAAATGTTTATTTACTGATGACGTGTGAAAACTTTAAAATTACTGTTATTTTTTAATTTTCATTGTTTGATGACTTAAAATTTGTATTTCTATAAGTTTAGTAGTTTGAGTGTAATTTAGAGTTTCTTTTTACACTGTAGACTTTGATTGTGACGATTAAGTAATGCACATTAACTGACACTTCATGCTCTTGACCCACATAAGCCAGTGCTGACCATTTAAAATATCTAGGTGTCACGATTGACTCAAATCTAAATTTCTGTAAACATATCGAGTTATTGGGTACAAATTAATATGTGTTTTTTTTTTAATTTACAGAACATAGCCGATTACAAATTAATTAAACAGGTCTATTTTGCTTTGTGTCAATCCAGTCTTACATATTGCATAACTTCTTAAGGCGTATAGTCCCTTGAACCATCTGGCCGAAATTATGTGAACGCAACTCTCGCACTCGCCTAGGTGGCAGTACGCAAATCTGTGCATTTATTTGCGGCCAGCAGCGCCCGGATAACGCTTTAAATCCATTTTCTCTGCGAAATATTGATTGATTTACATTTGCAATGTTCACTTTGAAGAATATTTAACCACCAATGTTTATGTGTAAAAATGTTTCTAAAGGTCCAAGCCGTTTCGAAGGAGTAAGGAAAAGTTGCGAGATTGCTAAATATTTTTTTTTTGTCAAAAGTATTAATTGCACGAAAAAAATCAAATGTTGATATTGTTCATGAATCTATAATAAACATATATTTTTTTTAAACCAATTGACCTAGCCGTTACGGAGGAGTAGGCCTCAGAAAGTCACTGTTTTATGGCACTTTTTGGGCGCTTGGCCCTTAAGGCGGTGTGGCTAAAATAATTTTACTCCCGTTAGAGCGTGCTCAAAGAGCAATTCTCAAGGTTGCAATCTTTTGCCCTTTTAGTTTTCCTACGCATCAGCTTTATATAGCGTGTAAAGTGCTTACAGTGCGGCAATTATTTATTTTAAACATAGTACAACTCCAGCAAACTACACTTCCTTTTGACCCCTTACCATCCGACAAGAGAAAAAAGAAATTGGTTTGCATAAAGCCTCAAACCAGACATACATTTGCTAAGCGTTTTTACGTGTTTTTAAGACCTTTTCTATATAAATGTTGCGGCTGTAAATGTTGACAGAATATTTATTGATACTCAATTACACAGACACAGAACAACTTCTAGAAATTTTGGCAAAATGCAAATTATGATCTAATCCCCTCGTTAATGTTTATTTTTGTATACATTCATATACATAGTTTTTAGGTATTATTGTACCATAAGCTTATTTTCGTAGTTATAAATAGGATATATTATTGTAATAATATTCCTCTAATTTTAAATTTTACTGTCGCTTTGAAACTGAACTGTAAAGTGATGGCCTGAAACACAGGTTAAAATTAACCTAGTTCGGGCGGTCCACTAACAAACATTGCACATCCGAACCACGATTAGTTGCACCTTCAATAATATTTTAGTTTTAGTATATTTTTAGGCACTGAAATGTATGAATAACCTTATTTAAAAGAGCCACCATTTTTTTAAAAGAGTAACCATGGAGTTACTTGCCGGTTCTTCTCGATAGGAAAAAACCAATTTCGAACCGTGTACTAGCTTCTGACGTTTTATAAGTGCCCATGTAGGCCTATGTGAAATAAAAAACTTTTGACTTTGACTTTGACTTTATTACTGTTGTTTAATGTTTCTTTTTTTGTAAACGTTATTTGAATAAATTTATTATTATTATTCCATTTATTTATTATCATATACATATTTATCATATTTTTAAATATTTCTTCAAAAAAAAACATTTAAAAATATAAAAAATAGTAGCCCACCGGCATCGGGAACAGGGTCCAAGCTGCCGGCGGTCAGGGCTCCTTTTATTATTATTATTATTAATGAAATAAAAGTTTTTTGATTGGACCGTTTCATTTTCATTGAGTACAGTAATCCATTGCGGAGCAGTGGTGTCCTAGTGGCCTTGACTAAAAAGTTGTAGGTCGTGAGTTCAAACCTAGCCAGGTAGAATAGTTCGCGTAATTTATTTCACCACCACAGTTCTCAAAATGGTGAAGGAAAACATAGAACCAGAAATCCGATGACATGTGACTTCTACTTATCCGTATTGGGTCCGCTTGGTAGATTACTGCTCATATCCACTCCTAGAGAGAAGGTCTGAGTCCCAGCAGTGGGAACATTACAAAGTTGATTATGCTATTTATATGCTAATGCTAATCAAAGCTGTGAAAAATATATCTCGACATCTTAAAAAGTAAAATCACTTTCTACATCCTGCTCAGTACCCTCATCCTCATTTTCTTGCCCTTGTCCCGTTTTATTTGTGGTCGGCGCAACGTTTTTTTCTTCTATTCTGTCTTGTCGCTCGTCACGCTATCATTAAACTCCTTTTCTTTCACATCACTTCTCACACAATCCATTCAGCTTTTCTTTGGTCTCCCTCTCTCTCCATCCAATCACATATAAAATTCATAAATCTTTTATCAACTTGCGTTTCAAAAGACATTCAACATATTTAGTCCAATATAATAGAATAAAAAGTCTATTTACGAGATTATTTTTTTTTAAATAATTGATTTATTCAGAGTGTGAATTCAATAGAAACTAGGTAACCATACAAACCTACAAGTTATGTGTTTTTAAAATATCAAAAGAAATATGTATAATAACGTCTTAATCACCTAAGAGTGGTTGTATGGAAATATATCGCAGGTTGGACACTCTTAACGCTTGTGACCTAGTGAGTGAAACCCGCCGCACTATTGCATTATTTGACTCGAGCAGGCGCCAAGTGCGCAGTGCGCCCTCTTGGGTTTTTTATTATTATTATTATTGATTAGCTCAAACTTATGAGAGAGAGAGAGAGTCCAGTACAGAGTTATGAGTATACAAGGCGTTGGGTGGAGAGGGAGAGAGAGACCAACGAAAAGATGGATGGATTGTGTGAAGAGTGTTTTTTTTTTTTTTTTTTTTTATTGTTGATAGGTTCGCACTTGACCGCTATCTCACCTGATGGAAAGCGACGATGCGGTCGACGATGGAACGCGCTTACCTAAAAGAAACCTATTCACTCTCGAATTAAAGATTCCCGGGTTGTAGCTATCAGGAAACACAGACTCCGGCAAGGAATTCCACTCCCTAGCCGCACGCACAATGAATGTGTTCCCAAAACGTTTTGTGCGTGTTGGTGGGATATCCACCATATACCGGTGGCGCATAGCCGTACGTCTGGTAGTCCGATGATGAAACGGGCTAGGCGGAATTAGGTTATGCAATTCCGACGCACACTCCCCGAAATGCAACCGGTAGAAAACCGACAGGCTAGCAACTCTGCGTCGATGCTCAAGACTTTGAAGCCTCGACTCGACGAGTGTATCATCGCCAATTATCCTTCTGGCTCGCCTCTCAATTGCCTCAAGTGCATCAAGCTGGTATCGGGCAGATCCGTCCCAAAGATGAGAGCAATACTCCATACACGATCGAACTTGCGCTTGATAAAGTTTGAGCAGCTGTTCCGGCGTGAAGTACTGTCTGACCTTTGCGAGAACTCCCAGCTTTTTTGCAGCCAGTTGAGCCTTTGCTTCGATGTATGGCCCAAAGTTGAGTGTTGATGTCAGCGTAACACCAAGAAGGTCAAGATGGTCGGTTATCGGCACGGTTACACCCCGGAAAGTTGGAGCAGGACTGAATTGGCTCCTTTTAGCGGAAAATAGACACGCCTGGGTTTTTGCAGCGTTGAACCTGACCAAATTGGCATCGCCCCATTCGGAGACTGCCTCCAAGGACAAGCTCAAGCGCTCAACCATAGCCTCTCGAAGAGACTGGATCTGTGACCCACTAGCTCGCGCGCTGGATATGTAACTCTCAGCAACAGTGCTGTCGTCTGCATACCCAAAGGTACCGGGCTTAAGCAGATCGTTTATGTGCAGCAAGAATAATGTTGCCGAGAGTACTGACCCCTGAGGGACCCCGGCATTAATAGCCATTTGATCAGACGAGCAGCCATCGATAACCACTCGGATGGACCGGTTATTCAGGAAGTCTGCGATCCAAGCACACAATCCAGCGGGTAAACCGAAAGAAGGAAGCTTACTAATAAGGCCTTCGTGCCAAACCCTATCGAAAGCCTTCGAAATATCGAGGGAAACGGCAAGCGCTTCCCCGTGCTTCTCGATGGCCTCACTCCAGATGTGGATGGCATACGCTAGAAGATCTCCAGTTGACCGATTTCGGCGAAAGCCGTATTGACGGTCACTGAGAATATCATTAGCTTCTAGGTATGCCAGGAGCTTAGTGTTGAGTACACGTTCCATAGTCTTACAGAGAATGGACGTTACTGAGATTGGTCGGTAGTTAGCTGGGTCAGCACGACTCCCTTTCTTGGGCACGGGCTGGACATTAGCTTGCTTCCATGCCATCGGCACTTTCCCAGCCTCAAATGAAAGCCTAAATAGGCGTGTCAGGATCGGAGACAGTTCAGGCGCACACGTTCTCAGAACAATTGCTGGTATCCCGTCCGGACCGCTAGCCTTTAGATTTAAAAGAAATGGAAATTATTTGTTTATTTTATTTGTTAATGCTTTACGCACATTACACTGTACAAAGGCGGACTTAATGCCATAGGCATTATCTATCAGTCGACCTTAGGATGGTACAGAAACAAAATGGCAGGTGCAACTTACTAAATAGACAAACAGAAAAGAGACAAAAACAATAGTAAATACATACTTAGATACATACTTAGATAGTAAATACATACAAAAAAAAATGTTATGGTGAAAAAACCAATCCAACCAATCAATGCTGTGATGTTTTTATCAACTTCTTGCGAATATGCTCACCTTAAAAGAAAATCGGCAGGTCGCCATTCTGATATTCAGAGGGAGCGCATACCAGAGAGATATGGAATGTGCCTGGACAAAAAATGAGGCGTGAATAAGTCCAGAGCAGTGTGAGAGACATCGTAGAAGACGATTATTTCTAGACCGAAGATTATTATTGTGCCCAGAGCAGAGAAATTTAATTTCTGAAATCAGATAAGAAGAAGAAGAAGGTTTATCAAAAAATTAGAACAGGGTAGTCAATGCCCTTAGCGCTCTGCGCTGACGAATTGGAAACCATTTCAAGAGCTTACGATGCTTGGATATATGATCATGCTTACGGAGGTTGAAGACAAATCGAATGCAGTTATTCTGAAGGCGGTTAAGTTTATTGAGGAGATCTGCATTTAGGTCATAAAAAAAAAGTAAGTAAAGTAAGATAGTGATAGCATGACGAGTGATAGGGCAGAATGGAAGAAAAAAACGTGTTGCGCGGACCGCAAATAAGTTGGGATAAGGGCAGGAAGATGATGATGATGATTGGCTCAGGCTTGGTCACTACCTCTTTCAAAACTTGTCAAAATCAACAATTATGAAATCAATGATAGACCATTCCGACACTATTGTAATAGCAGACTTGAGGCCCAGGACGCATAGACCAGGCGATGGAAGTAGTTCAGTGTGTAAAATATGAATACGTATTCTGTGAATAGTTTTAGACTCAGAAAATCATAAAGATTATATATTCTGTATGTCGCCGGGTTTATTGGTCTATTTTTTTACACCCGACTATACACGTGCGCTGCGCAGGCGCGCCGCTACCACCGCCGACCAATCACACACCGCCGCCGCCGCCGACCAATCACACGCCGCCACCGCTGCCGACCAATCACATGCCGCCGCCACCGCCATCTTTATTCGGCACGGGTCACGTAACTAGACGTGTTACAATCTAGTCGAATTTGTGATTCCAGTCGATGTGAAAGTCGTATGATTGAGGCTTACCTGAGGGACAGATTCATCACTTACCTCGGTCACCAGGGAGAGTGGACATGGCAAGAGATTTCGTGCGGTGTTCCGCAGGGATCGGTGCTCGGCCTGTCCTTGTGGAACATCGGGTACGACAGCGTGGTCTCTTGCGCAGACGACATGCTACCCTGGCGCAGGGAGAGTCGTATCAGGCGGTGAGACTTGTCCTCGACAGCCAGTGAAATTTCGAGAAGCACTTCCAACGTGTCGCTCCCAAACTGGATGGTACGAGATGGGGCTGCCCTCAAGCGGCTCCTGCCCAACCTAGATGGTCCAAACACCTCCATCCGTCCTCTTCTCTTTGCGGGTATCGTTCGGTCCATGGCCCTTTACAGAACACCGGTATGAGCGCCGTCGCTGTGAACGACTGTGTGTGACTGGCGGCCAAGCTGAACGCATGCCAGAGAGTCATGGCCATGTGGAGGTATGGCAGGCGGTCGACTCCTTCTGCGAAGTAACAATGCTAGCGAAGGAGGCGGCCGGACACGCGAGTGTACGACCCTCACGCCCCATTCGCCGGCCTCCAGACCCCTGATTTCCAGCCACCGTAGGCGTAGGCTTGCGGACGGCGAGCAATCGGTAGTATGCCGTCCAGTCGTCTGGTAATCGTTGGCTACGCGTGGTGTTCCTCGCGCGCCTCAAGAAGATGTCAGACAAAACAAGCGGGTTTCAGTCAATGAAAGTCTGACACACTCCCGCTCCGTCCAAGGGCGGGTGATGTCACTAGATGATTTCCCACATAAAAAAAAAACATGGCATATTAATTGCATGCATTCTTTTTCTTTTTTTTTCCACAAATATTACACAACGCTGCTTAGCCCCAAGTTAAGCAGAGCTTGAGTTATAAGTACTAGACAACTGATAAACAGACTGATATATTTCTAAATACATACCTACTTAACATAGATAATGTAAATCACAGCCAGACACAGAACAAATGATCATGCTCATCACACAAACATTTGTCCTGCGTGGGATTCGAACCCACGACCTCTCGCATAGTAGTCAGGGTCACTAACCACTAGACCAATAGACCAGTCAAAAGTCATTGAATGGCATTTCATTCTTATGCCTAAATGCCCCATCACTTAAAGAAGAGCACTGCATGCACTATTTAGACGCCCTAACTGCTAATTAAACAACATAAAAAAAAGAATAACAAACAAAACAGAATGAAAACGACAGAAAATAGAAACATTTCAAAAAAAAATTTTCGGCCTTAAACTAATTACACTATTTAAACACACCAAGTAGGTACACAGAAAGCAAAATTTTTTAATTAATAATTTAAGTTTACTATAAAAAAATAGACAAATTTCGAGCAGGACTTTAGGCGTACGTACGTTCCTATTTAATAAACATAATAGGAACTGATAGGGTGAACTGTCGTCGCACTGAGCAAAACATTATTATTTTTCTGTTCTTACCATAGCATTGATAAAATTCGCGCAAATACGTCATGTGCTGGTAGCCGTGTGAACTAAGTGTTGGATTCGCAAATCACGTAACCCGAGTTCAAATCACAGTCGGTCCGTTGCAGTTATTTCTTACTTTGAAAATTCCCAATCTATATTGATATAGTTGTTTTTTTTATATTTCTATGAAAAATACTATTGCATTTTTTGCACTAAATAGTTGCAAATTACGAATGTGATCTATTAACCACAAGAAGAATCACATTCGTAATTTGCAATTATTTAGTTGTTACATCTTTTCGATGTCGTAAGGTAGAAATAAAAATACGTGTTTAATAAAAATGTTTATTCTTTATATTTACAAATTAAACATTTATGAGAATTGTGACGTCGAATTGTTACCTAGACCAAAAGTTATCTTGTAACCGTTATCTATGTTACGCGTAAGATTGTTTGTTGGAAGTATACTTAGACCAATCCTAATATGAATAACGTAACAATGAACGGATATTCAAATTTTAATAAAATAAAATATAGGTAATTGTTTATATCCAGTTATTTATTGAAAAGTGATTTATGATTTAGACTTTGTAAACATTTTATTTTTGTGTAACGTCACAATTAATGTATTGAGGTCATAGCTTAATTGTTCATTTTCTTGACGAAAAGAAGATTGAAACTAAACCTCAATTTCTGTTAAAAGAACTTTAGTTCTCACAAGATAATCGTCAATTAGATGAGAAAAATAAATTGAACTATAGTATTATGTTAAAACAGTGCAGGTAGAAGAATAAAAAACGAAATAGACTCATGATTATTGTCAACAAAATTGATAGCGAGTTCACTGCATTCTTAAGATGAGGCGATGGCACAAATTAAAAGATATAGCTGTTTTAAACGAAAGTAAACACAATATAATACAGTGTTTGTTAACGAATAATCACAGATATGTTAAAATAAAATGGTAGGCCCTTTAGTTTAGTTAACATTAAACATTTAGTGTGAAACGTAATCGTTCTTGTTTGTGCCTCTCTGTCAAGTACGGCTTTTTAACAGGTTTTCTGTGATGCACGCCTTCAGCGTGAAGTGCACGGCGAACAGTATCCATCGAGGTGTCATATAATTCCGCAAAATGTCTCGTTGGTGCGAAACCATTCGTTTCGTATACGTCCACCATATGTCGTCGCTGCGCCTCGCTAATAAGCTTCGGTCTCCCACTTCTCTTTCGACTAGCAAGGCTACCTTCTTCCTCATATCTTTTTAGCCAAAGATTTACAGTATTTTTCTAAAATAAAAAATATATATATATTAGGCAGCTATACCTACTTCACTTCATTTTCATTATATAAAATGTTAATAATCATAATTATTGAATATAATTTTAAAATAAAACTGCATTTATTAATCCAATAACCAATCCAATAAACCCAACGATTTACGTATTTCTCTTCTAAACCTCTTATAGATACGATGAATGGATTCATAAATGGCATACGTTTTAATTAGAAGATTAATTTGTAATAAAGTTACAATTCATTAATAGCTATTATACTCACATTCAGTCCGATTTCTTCAGATATTTGTGTTTTATTAAAACCACTTTTATGCAGCCCAATGATAGTCGCCCTCACTTCAATACTAATATTAGCCTGCATTTTGCGAATATTACAATACTGTCAACCACACGTCACTAACCAACAACTACAACCAAACGACAGTTCATTTCGGTCAAGTTAAAACTCATGTCTACCTCGCAAAAATCTAATTCTTTATTTAGTTTTTTTGTGATCTACCTTTCTAACTCTAAGAAATGTGTGAACAAGTTAAAGAATAATTTAATATATGTAATGCAAATACATAACTTCCAATCGGGTAAGAACTTACAAAAAGTCAATAATTGCGTGGGATTTGAACTTGCGGCACACTGATTTGCGCTTCAATCTGTGTGCCTATACCACTGGGCCATCTTGACTTATGCTAAGTTGATGAAATTGTGAATTTCAATCATTTGTTGGCGAAACTTGAAAATAAAAGGTCGTAAGTCAAACTAAACGTCAAACGAATACGTTTTAAGAATTCCTATCGACTTTTGTAAGTGAGTGAACTGTGTACACAGTCACACATTCATTTCACAAAATTTCACACATTCTGATAGTACAGTATCGTCTTCTATTGTTCCGTAAACATATGAAAATCTGTGTGCTTGTCTAGGAGAGCATTAAGCGCAGACAGTGTGACACAAAAACGAAAAGTAAATAGTAAATGAGAAACTATCTTGGAAATTAGACATCGACCATCTCAGAAGTAAATTTAACATGTCATTGGGAGAATAACAGAAAGTAGCACATTGTATTCCAAATTTTAATAAAGAGCGCACTTTGATTTATTTTGCATGAAATTAATATTCTATCACATTGAGATATTGGGTTCCGCAGCAGTAACTAATTTTAATTCATTTCAGAGTTCAAAATAAAATAATGAAAACTTACAGCATAGTCGGCCTTATAATTCACATTATTGGGATTCAGGCCTCCCCTCTAGGAGAGGGAACGGGCCACGTGGGTCCAGTGCGGCTTGGTGGATGTCACATGTCTTCGATTTTTTAGTTCTAGGTCATGCCGGTTTCCTCACGATGTTTTCTTTCACCGTTTTCTGAGCAGTGGTGATGAAATAAATTACACAAAGTAATGAGCTTGGCTGGGTTTGAACCAGCGACCTACAACTCGCAAGTCAGGGCCGTTATCACTCGGTCACCACAGTTCAATTAAAACTCACTTCCATTATAATTTTATTCCAACAAAAAGCATATCCGAAAAAACTAAAGTATTCAATATTACACAACTTTACATTATACTATACCTGCATTCTTATTAATAATACAATGTTACCCTAGGGGTGAAAGCAACTTATTTCGTCTCGAGAAGGAGTTGGCAAGAAGTCGCCAATTCGAGGGACTAAATCAGTTACCTACTTTCACCCCGAGGTAACACTGTGTTTTTTATTACAAATACAAGGTTAGTAAAAAAGAAAAAATCTTTTAATAACGTGTGACTACGGCTCAAATTCGTCGAGTGCTGTGGAAGACGCTACCTCGATAGCTCCTGATCTCTGCAATAACATTGAATGCCATTGATATTGGAATGTTTTTCCTGATCGCCAGGATCATCCAAGAAAAATACGTTTTTACCAGAACCCAAAGCTTTGGAGGTTGCTATTAAATATATCCCCTTGCTTGGTGATAACCATAGAGACATGGACATTTCAACCCCACGTGTAGCTACACGCTTTACGCTGTGCACGCTGAAACCCTGCGTTTTAAAGCGTTCAACGTGGCAACGATGTATCAAAAGGTAGAAGATGGTTCATGATGGAATATAAATCATCTTAAAATAAACCTTTAAACGTCTGTGCAGTGTTGGCCTGGAATCAGGCGACCTTTAGAAGCTTCGGGTAGGTGGTCGATCCATATAAAATACTTTGAAGGTACGTTCAACTGCATGCAGTTAGATTGGAAACAGACTCAACGTAATTGTGTAGTTGATGGCGGGCAGTTGTTTTTCTTTTTTAATGTTACAATTACGATTAGAAGGCAAGTAAACACGTAGTTATTGTTCATAGAATCATTTACCTAACACCTATTTCAGATACTTAAATTAGTTGTTTTTTTGTTAGGTTTTCCTGTTTGGCAACATAGCGTTCTTATCATAAGAGCAGGAGGATAATGTAGCTAAAAACATGTTATTTTTGTGCATCGGTTTTCGTATTGTTATCAGTATAGTGTTGCGTGATCCTCATTAAAACTTTAGTTTTGAAAAACAAGTTTTAATTAATTTAAGTAGGTATCTACCTTCTAACTCTGATGTCTGTGATTAACAAGGACCTAAAGAATGCCCAAGTGAACGATTCGATGACCTAGGTCCAAAATGTCTGACGAAAAATGGCGAGGAGTTCCAACCCCAAAAATGGGATAAGTCTACGCAAAGAGAGAAAGTTAAACCCAGGTAAAATTAATCTCATTGTCTAATAAATTAATTTTGTAAATAGGTTTTTAAAAACTGTTTTTACATGTAAATTTTTTCGTCAATTTAATCTAGATAAGGCCGGTGTTTCCTAGTTTACTACCCTGAGAGGAAACCCCGAAACAAACTCAGGGGTCAAAGGCTCTTCTACGTCCTTACAGTCTGTTAACACAGTGTTCGTTATATTTTTCCATAAAATAAGATCGCTCGTTGAAAGATTTTTTTTCTAAAGGCTCCTTGTTCGATTGGTTGGCGCTGATCAGTTATCTTCGACAGCCGCCGCTCGAAACAGTTAGCGAAGATTTCGTAAAAGTTGGTTTGCAAACTCATAGGTCCATCGTTGCTATAATTTTTCAATTTCAGATCTCTTTTTTATAGAGTAAAAATATATCTGACTTACCCCACTCTTTCATTATTTGTTGCTCTTCTAATATTTCATTTTTGTTACTGGTATCGTGGTGAGCAAGACTCATGCGACTTTTAATGTTATCTGGTCCGCTACTATTATCTACTTTCAACTCTTCTAGTTCTTTCAGAATTTCTTCTTCAATAAAACAATCTATTCTTTCAATATTCACTTGTGTTAAAGTGTTTATCATCGGTAACAATTGTTTGTAAAACTCTGTAGCAGTTTGTATTATTTCTAGTCTAGAGTATATGATTTATTGTTTCTAGTTATACACGGGGATTTGTTTTAACTTCCTGTATGCGATAAGTACATATTTTTCAAAAATACTGTAACTTGCTTTTTCCATTTCTATTTATATAGTGTTTTTAATTCTTCTTTTTGTTCTCTGTTCAAGTAATGTTTCTCGCTTAGTTCGGTTATTCTCTTGATTATTGTTTTTATTTATCGGGAAATAAAATGGCAGTACGATTGTAAGAGCAACCTTGATTGTGCGGCATACTATTGATCATCCTCTTCTGTAGGGCAAATATGGTTAAATTGTTGCTCTAGACTTTCCAAAAATAATGTCCTTTTTTGTCTTGAGTTGATGTTCAACTTTAATAAAATTTTATCAGTTTCGTTTTATTCCCTCTATTTTAAGTGAGTGAGCTACATTTATTTATTTATTTTACAATTTATGTACATACAAATATACTGAGGAGGATAACATTATTAGAAAACTGTGTACAGAGGTACTGCTTATTTCAAATAGAAATTTCACAAACATTTCATTTTGTTTTTTCTACATTTGAATCGTTAGAAAGAACTTCTCTATTAGTAAGCTTGTATTTCAAATTAAATAGAATGTAGTTTATTTGACTTTTCCTCTTTTAGGTGTGAGCCAATTCCATAGCTTGCCATGTTTCTTTTTAAACATACTGTTTATAATTGTAAGATTTTTTTCCAGATACAGTCATGTGAACCTCTCTCCTCTTTTATCTCTTATTCTAAAACATGTGAGTCCCCACTTCCCTTACTACCTGTTTATTCAGTTTACGTTGGCCGACACGAGCGTCGAAGTCGCCCAACAAAATAAGGTGTTTTCGGCATTGGTTGTCTACGATGTCTTGCTGCTCTTTGTAAAATATTTCTTTATCATGAAGCGGTGCATCAGGTGAACTTGGGTTAGTAACAAGGTAGACTCTTCAAGTTTTAAATTCAAACACACTTTCGTTTAGTTACGCGGATGAAACTTACAATATTATTTTCAAATTGTTTTTTTTTTTTCTTTTATCTAAAATCTTTTATATAAAATCTTATTATTCTTTTAATTCTCGGTAATAACAAAATATGATTTCCTTATTTTAAACAGCCCAAATATGCTTGATGTTGCAAATAGCGTAATTGAAGTCTAGGAGTATTTTTTTTGTAGAGAGAGGTCTGAGTGTAGAGCAGATTACTAAATTAGCTGATTTACTTCGGAAGATTTTACAAACAAAAAACAAACTTTACCTCTCTATTATATTAGTGTAGACAGTATGGATGTAGATGAGCTGGATGGTGGCGTGTGCATGTGGTTATTCGTAAGATATAACGTGATGCTGCTTGTCTTGTTTTTCTTAGGGATTTGTTTTTCAGAACAAGTTGACGCTACGTTGTTCGAGGTCTCTGCATTTTCAAGGGACTTTAATAAAAACTATTCCGAGTAACAGAGCAGTGGAATGGCCCCGGCTTACGAGTTGTAGATCGCGGATTCGAACCCAGCCAGGCGCGTTACTTTATGTAATTTTTGTATCACCACTGCTCTCAAAACGGTGAAGAAAAGGAGAAAATCGAAGACATGTGTCATTCACCAACCCGCACTGGGCCCGCATTTCGAATTATGGCCAACAGTGGGAACATTAAAAGGCTGATTATGTATGTATGTACAATTGACATGTATCCGAGGGTAGATCTTGTGAAGAGTCCACAATGAATGTGTCCTAATGTTGTAACTACACCTTTAATAAATAATTTCAGGAAATTACGTATGAAATGAATTTTTAAATATATTCAAGAAGGAAAAAGATAAAGCAATAGTTGAATCGGTAGAAAGGGTATTGCATGAAAGTGTTCCCGCCCACCAACAGACTTGAGACAGGAGTCATTTGAAGCGTCTAGTTAAATAGAGTCTTTGATTAAAGCGACATATCTCAAAAGTATGGGATTTAGGTTTTATTACACATTATATTTTAACCTAACCTAACCTAACTCAAGTATTTTAGACCTTTATTATACTTATAATATATCATACATTTTTTAATGCGGCTTGGCGGGCCCTACAAAATTCTATAAGAATATTTGACAAAGGGCATCACGTAAAACTGTCTCCAAAAATGACACAACCACAAAAGCAACAACAACAGAAAGCATTTGATGTGTCTGGTTGAATATTTTTTTTTTTTTATGGCGATATACCTCAAAAACACACACACTGGGGTTCAGGTTTAATCTAACCTAACCTAATCTAACCTGACCTAACCTAAGTTGTGCGCATAGTAAAGATGGAATGCATGTCAGTTCGTTTATCCCTATCCACAAAAGACAAATCAACTGATAAAAAAAAACTTCTTGATAATAATACGTTTATTTTTCCATACAAAGACTTTTACTACTAGTCATCTATTACAATATGATCAAGCATTTGTGCTGGTGCATTAAAATCAATGTGTTTCAGTAACCCCATGTACCATACAATGGATATATACAACTTAGGTTAGGTCAGGTTAGAATAATTCGTTACTCTACATAAACAAACAAACTTAAACTATTTATACTAAAACCCTAAATAAATAAAATACAAATACACAAAGTACACTTAGGCGTCGAAGTACTCCTCCACATCGCTGTCATCCGGGAATGTGCCCAGAAGACTGGCAGCATTACCACGTTGAATGGCAATGCTAATTCTTTGAGCGAAGAACGAGCCAGCCCTCTGGTCACGCAAGGTGTCGATCAGTCGGCGAGAAATTTCCTTAAAAAGGAGACGCGCATTCGGACCCCATGACCCAAGCGTTTCGACCCCAAACGGCCCAAAACTGTAATTACCAATAAGGTTACAGTATTTGCGCCGTTTAAGGGTCTCAGCAGCCGCAGCGGCAGCGCCAGCACAGCCCGCCGTACATGGAATGTGGGATGGCGCAAGGGTGTCGACACAGGTTGCGTCCCACACCAGAGGCCTACCTACCTTCCACGGTACCAACGTCATACCATCTGGTCTCTTTCCATCGTCACGTACCAAGCCATTTGGTTCTAATACAGCGGGTACGCCGGCGGTGACAAGAGCTCGACGAATAATATCGTTGATGCTAGCGTGTCGAGCTATGCGGCCTGCGCTCCTGCTGCAGGACAGGCCATGGTGTCCGAGACTGTCGACAGCTTCGCCGCAGTGGCACCGATGTGGAGCAACACAAGGAGCACCTAAGCGTAGACAGGTTGCGAGCCGAAACGAGGCGTCATCCATCATAGTGCCTATGGTGGATGACGGGAGTGCCTGAAGCCATAAGCCCGACTCCCATTCCCCCACAGCCAGCAGACGCGCACGCTCAGCAGTATTTGAAGACGTATTAATTAGATTGTTACGTATAATACTGCAGAGCGGCACATCCCACCGTCTCTGCGAGGCCAGGTTGTCGGGCAAATCCGTGTTCGGACAAGCCATTTTCCAAGCATTCAACGCATCGGACAAACACGGTACCTCAACATCAACCAGTGAGGAAGATAAAATATTCCTGGTTAATGTATCAGCACCGTGCACCGAGGAGAGGAATGCTGGTAAACTTATACTTGCAATTTTGCGGACGCCGAGGCCCCCCATTCGGATGGGAAGCGTAGCTTGCTGCCAGGCTCGGTCGTCCAAGGCCACATTTAAGATAGAAGAAAGAGTGTTCCTAATAATTTTATCGACTTTTTCCAAAAGTTGTGGGTACTTCCAAAGATGGGAGGACCGAAGGCTATATGTAAATTTTGGCCCAAAACAACAGTATCGAATAAGTGTAAAAGCCGAATGCATATTAATTTTGAAAAGTCTATCCGAAACGTCATTAAATTTTTTTTTATTTTCTGCTCAATAAATTTTGGAAAGGATTCATCGAAAATGGGAGAGCCCAGGAGGTGAAGAGAATTCTTATCAGTAATTTGAATATTTGGTGCTATTGTATTAAATTTTGCTAAAGTCGTCTGTCTGTCAGTCGTTTGAGGGAGGTAAATTTCGCATTTTGAAAGGTTAAGCTGTAGACCAATAGAACTGAATTTATTTTCCAAAAAAATTAAATCGTTTAGGACTGTGTCTACATCACCTCCTAGGGTTCCGTCATCTAAATACCAGACATTGAATTTTGAATTTAGCTGCCGAATGATTGGATTTATTGCCAAACTGAAAATGACTGGCCCAAGAGGGTCACCCTGTTGACAACCGACGGCTGATTCCAAAAGATTTTCCTTATATAGTAATTTAGAGGGGTGCCTATAACATTGGTAAAGAAAACTGTAAATTTTGGGTATTTCTTTTTGAACTTCTGTCAACAAGGTTAGAATAGGTTAGGTTAACATAAAAATTGTTTATAAAACCTAAAACCCATGCTTTTGAGATGTGTCGCTATAATAAAAATACTCTATGTAACTAGACGCTTTGGATGACACCTGTCTCAAGTCTGTTGGAGAGTCAGGACGGTGTCCATACAAAATCCTCATGTATTTACGAAATCGGAATTGTGCGAATTGGTTATAAAGAGAAAAAAAGCCAGTGATTTTTTGATATATCGCACGCACACCCCACATCACTCGTCTCGTATTCTTAGTTTTTAACCAACTTCCAAAAAAAGGAGGAGGTTCTCAATTCGGTTATACTTTTACTTTTTTTATGTTTGTAACCTAAGAGCTCCGTCGTTTATGGACCAATTTGCAATTTTTTTTTTCCCGTTGTTTTCAAATTCCAGTTCTGATGATGAGAGCCATGCGGAATCGAGGGAACTCCTCAAATATTATAGGCAACTATATAGTTATTTTGGTATTTTCATTGAAGACTATGCATTTACAGTCAAAAAGTGACACTTGATGAAGTGGAACTGGTGAAGAAGACCAGAAATGGCCAACAGAACTTCATACTCACGAACGACAAAACAAATAAATGAATAGTTCTGAATAATGTTGAAAATGGTATCATCGAAGTGATCTGATGATGATAATGGAGTCAGAAGATAGGCACCGGAACTCCATAATTAATCAATGTATCCTAGCCGTGTTTGGGCTTATTAGAATTGTCATGAGATGCACTTGGGCTATAAAGTACTATCTATTCTATCTATATATTATAACACACATCATATGAATACGAGCGATCCATAACTTAGATATTATCGCAGTTTTCTTGTGCGAAACGTTTATTTTTGCGGCCCAGTTTATTTTAGGCACAATATTATTAACATCATTGCTAATTGGCAAGTCCTCGTCGTTCGTTTTCCTTTTCTAATCAACGGGTTAGTCCACAATAAATATTGAAAATAATCTACCTTTTGCTATATTTTTCACTAATTAATGATTCTCTCATATTTAAATTAATTAACAAATGACCATTTTTAGGGTTCTGAAGTCAAATGACAACAAAACGAAACCCATAAGGATTCATTATGTCTGTTTGTCTGTCCGTTCGTATGTCACAGCCGCTTTTTTCCGAAACTATAAGAACTGTGCTGTTGAAACTCGATGAGTAGATGCATTCTGTGAACCGCATTAAGATTTTCACATAAAAATAGAAAAATACATTTTTTTTGCAATCCTCAAAACCCATATGTGTGGGTCTTCAAAAATGATATTGAGGTTTCTAGTCATTTTTATTTAGATGGTAAAATGTGTGTGTCCCAGTAATTTATAAAATACAAGAACGATAAAACTAAAAAAAAAAGTTTATGTAATTGCATTACTATGCAAAACTCCACCGAAAAGTAAGTATTTTAATACGCTAGTCCCCCAAAGATTTCGTCCCTTCAGTGCGTGCCTGAAGGTTAGCTGCGTGGAACCTCATTTCACTTCTTTCTCCTCTCCTCCCGTTCACTCGTATGAAAATGAAAAGGACTTGTAGGCAAGCGTGCTTCATCGTCGACCACATCATCGTTTACCATCAGGTGAGATGGTGGTCAAACGCAAGCCAATCATTAAAAAAAAACACGAAAAATCTAAAAAAAAATAACACTAATTATAATAAAACATAGATCAAAGTTACAATGAACTACAAGAACTTTTATATTATGTCACTTGCTGCTACGGAACCCTTCCCGACTCGCACTTGGCAGCTTTTTTCCTCTTGTAATCATGATTAAACCATACGGGTCCCCTTTACCAGAAGAGTTCTAACAAACAGGTAAATGCTAGCCACCTATATATATAGCTACGTTTAACACAACTCCATCACTCTTCTTTCGTATCCATCGAGCGTTACATGTAATAGTACCACAAGATGTATGGCACGTGTGTGTTAGCGTTGTTAGTGTTACTCGTGAGTTGGGCGCGTTCTTTCTCCTGGGGTAAGTGCCAGAGTCGTGAACGATACCTAGTATTACAATTTTTGTTTAATTGTCGACCACATTACAACTTTATTAAGATCGTTCACTGCAAATTACGTGTTATTTTGCTCAAAAACCATGATTTTAAAACCCGTTTATATCCATGAATGATTTATTGTATACTAGCTGCCCGCCCGCGACTTCGTCCGCGTGTACTTCGGTTATCGCACTCTAAACGTGTTTTCCCGTAGGTATAAGATGTTTTTCTGGGATAAAAAGTAGCCTATGTTCTTTTTTATGTTAAAGGCTATACGCATGCCAAATTTCATCCAAATCCATTCAGCTGTTTTGCGTGATTAAGTAACAAACACCCAAACATCCACACTTTCACATTTATAATATTAGTTAGGATAAACATGAATGTGATTTACCAATAACGTTAGGAAATATTCTTGTCTAAATAGTTAGATAGGATTTTATTTCAATTAAGAGCACGCTGTTATACTATGTTCACATAATTATGTATTTTATTTTCAATTTCGAAGCTTGTTAACTTCTAAAGTCCTAATAGAATTAACCTTTCAATCGCGAAAATTACAGACACAATAAAAGCCGGTGTTCGCTTAAGGTTTAATGAATTAATAACCAAAAAATACAAACCAGTGGCTGGAATACTCAATAAAATAGTTATAGAAAAACATTTGTGGATTTAGTTTACTAATTATGAAAATTAAATTAAAAACAAAATCAAATTATTAAGAAATTATAGGTAAATAAAATGATCGGTGTAAATTTTTTTAATTAACACTTTTTAGTTATGACACCACCACTAAAAAGTACCTCTCAACCAAACTTAAAAACACCTTATAGCCAGAGAGCATCTCATAACGATTCTAATAATCCCAAACACGGCTAGATTACTTCATCATCAGATCAGTCCGATATATCCCTTCCCCATTTCTCTTCAGCCAGTCACTGACTACACTTAATAAACAAAGCCATTTTACTTCTGCTGTGATACTATGAGGAGTTCTGTTCCATATCTTCAAAGTTCATGATCAGATCATAACAATATTTCAATAGGACTAATTTGAAAGCATAACCTTTCTAACAACTAAGTGCAAGCCAAATAGTGTATTTTTTAGATTTATGACGTATTAAAAAAAAAGCACTTACTAGATCTCGTTCAAAACCAATTTTTGTTGGCAGTTTGTATGGTAATGTACGTCATATATTTTTCTAGTTTTATCAATCTCTTATTTTAGAAGTTTAAGGGGGGACACACACGCACATTTTACTATTTTGTAAATGTCTCTCGCGCAAACTATTCAGTTTGGAAAAAAAAATGAAATTAGAAACCTCAAGTATGGGGACCCCCAAAATTTATTGCTTTTTCTCTATTTTCGTGTAAAAATCTTAATGTGGTTCACAGAATACATCTACTTACAAAGTTTCAACAGTATAGCTCTTATATTTTCGGAAAAAAGTGACTTTGACATACAGATGAACAGACAGACAGACATGACGAATCTATAAGGGTTCCGTTTTTTGCCATTTGGCTACGGAACCCTAAAAATAAATCTGACCATCTGTCTGTCGCTAGATAGTTGATATTTTCTCAAATTAAGTATATCTGCTGCTGCTATAACAACATATAACACTAAAAAACCGGCCAAGTGCGAGTCGGACTCGCCCATGAAGGGTTCCGTAGCAGCAAGTAACATAATATTAAAGTTCTTGTAATGTGTTGTAACTTTGATCGATGTTTTAATAATAGTGTAGTTTTTTCGATTTATGACGCATTAAAAAATACTACTTACTAGATTTCGTTCAAACCAATTTTTGTTGGTATTTTTTATAGTAATTTACATAATATAGTATAATTTTTAAAGACCTATCCATAGATACCCAACACGTATGGGTTTGATGAAAAAAAAACTTTCGAGTTTCAGTTTTAAGTATGGGGACCCCCAAAATGTATTGCTTTTTTTCTATTTTTATGTGATAATCTTAATGCGGTTCACAGAATACATCTACTTACAAAGTTTCAACAGTATAACTCTTATAGTTTCGGAAAAAAGTGGCTGTGACATACAGACGGACAGACAGACAGACATGACGAATCTATAAGTAATAAATTCCGTTTTTTGCCATTTGGCTACGGAACCCTAAAAACGTTTTTAGGATTCTGTAGCTAATTGGCAAAAAACAACACGCATTTTTATTGAAAACTTCCTATTCAATTCACAAAGTATTTTATTTGTTGGTTCCCAAAAGTGGGAACAACTTCTTTTAGGGTAAACCGGCCCCACTTGCCAAGACACGCATTTAAAATTTCAATAAAGCAAATTTACAATCACATAACTAAATGGAATCACAAAGTAGGGAAATATAATTAGAATGCTGGAAGCGGGCAGCCCTATCGCAGGTTTACGTACCGCGCGGCTGTAGGCATTTGTTTCAAAGATACGGCTGAGTTACACAACTGATATGATATTATTACCGTGTCCGAGTCGTGCGATGTATTATGAACATTATACCATGTTGTTAATAGGTTTATATTAGCACGTTTTCTTTCGAAGAGCGAAACTGTACCTACTTTTAACTAAAACTTATTCGGTGATAACGGTTAGATACATTTCTAAGGAGGGAAATCATCAATTGACTTCTCACGCTCTAGGGTGGAGCAAACGGGTGCGCCAGAATTTTACTAAAACTCATCTATACTCCATAAGTTGCCCTTGGCGTTTCAGAGTTGCTTTTTCTCTCTCAAATGCTCTTACAGCCCTAGCAGGCATCGGCCCTGCTGGGCCCTTTTAATTTTTTTTTGAGGCGCGCGTGCACTACGCACCCTAGACCCTGACTGTTTTGCGATTGCAGCAGAAGAAAAAAAGAAAAAGAGTTTATTTGCGTCAAACATGGCGCATACCTTAAAATAAAACAAATAACAGTATCGACTTAACCTCTCAAGGACCGCCATTATTTACGTCAACCAATATTAATAATTAGTAAAATATTATCTGCCGTCGAGAACATTCGTTCAGAAATGTTTTTAAGACTTATCTTTACTACAAATGCAGTTTTAAATCGGCGGGTTTGGTGGCACAAATTTGTGCCAGCGGGGCTCAACGGTAATACTTGTTTACTGGCACGTTTTTGTGCCGCTGGGGCTCTAGAGGTTAAAGTAGTACGTAAGTAGGATATACGTTACATCCGCGGAAAACGGCCAGTGCTCAGCAAAATGCTGTGGCTCGTGTAAGACAGAGCCACAGCGCTGATTACATGTTATATCATACTTCCAATCACAGAATAAACAAAATAAAAACATAAATAACAAAAAACCATTAAAAACAACAAAACACAAATTGGCAAACAAACACTGAACTAGTCGATTATTATAATCGATCAATGAACGATTGAACATAAAACTAGAATTGTCAATGCGCAGTTACATAGTCACATTTTGAGACTGTAGTTATTTTCCTTTATGGTCCGCTCCGTAGTAAAAAAAAACTGGCCAAGAGCGTGTCGGGCCACGCTCAGTGTAGGGTTCCGTAGTTTCCCGTCCGTCACAATAAGTGTACCCACTTATGAGTTATAAAAAAATGCTTGCATAAACGATTATACTACAAACTTAGTCCAGAAATTATTTTGTAGAACCCTTTTATCTTTTTAGGGTTCCGTAGCCAAATGGCAAAAAACGGAACCCTTATAGATTCGTCATGTCTGTCTGTCTGTCTGTCTGTCCGTCCGTATGTCACAGCCACTTTTTTCCGAAACTATAAGAGCTATACTTTTAAAACTTTGTAAGTAGATGTATTCTGTGAACCGCATTAAGATTTTCACACAAAAATAGAAAAACAGCAATAAATTTTGGGGGTCCCCATACTTAGAACTAAAACTCAAAATTTGGATAGGTCTTCAAAAATGATACTGAGGTTTCTAATATCATTTTTTTCTAAACTGAATAGTTTGCGCGAGAGACACTTCCAAAGTGGTAAAATGTGTGTCCCCCCCCTCTAACTTCTAAGATAAGAGAATGATAAAACTAAAAAAAATATATGATGTACATTACTCTAAAAACTACCAACGAAAATTGGTTTGAACGAAATCTAGTAAGTAATTTTTTTTAATAGGTACGTCATAAATCGAAAAAAATACACTATTATTAAAACATCGATCAAAGTTACAACACATTACAAGAACTTTTAAATTATGTTACTTGCTGCTACGGAACCCTTCATGGGCGAGTCCGACTCGCACTTGGCCGGTTTTTTTTGTACAAAAACTGTTCTTTTCATCAAGTTCAAAATATTTTTTCTAGAAAGTCCTTATAAAGTTCCACTTTTCAGATTTTTTTCATGTTTTCTAAACTTATGGTTCAAAAGTTAGAGGGGGGGGACACATTGTTTTTTACTTTTGGAGCGATTATTTCCGAAATTATTGACATTATCAAAAAATGTTTTTAGGAAACCCGTATTCATTTTTAAATACCTATCCAAAAATATATCACAGGTTAGGGTTGAAATTAAAAAAAAAAATTACTTCCCACTTTACATATAGGTCACTCTACCCTAATAAAACATTTTTTTTTCCAATTTTTATTTTACCACTTTGTCGGCGTGATTGATATACATATTGGTACCAAATTTCAGCTTTCTAGTGCCAACGGTCACAGAGATTAAGCGAGGACGGACAGACAAACAGACGGACAGACAGACATGGCGAAACTATAAGGGTTTCTAGTTGACTACGGAACCCTAAAAAATATGGCTGGTCGATGGATAACAATAACAGCGGCAAAATTAATTTATGTACGTTAATAATTATTTAAAAAACAAGATTCCTGACCTACGCAATCGATTTGTTTGCATAAATGTGTTATTGAGTGAATTGACTTGTTGAAATTTTGAGTTTTAGTGAGTAGCAACAAGAGTGAAGTTTGAGTGCGCATTCATCTATGCGCTTAAATAACACGGACAGACGAGATTGTCAAGCCAGCAAGAGAAAATCAACAAAGGTACAATAAAAAAAAAAAACATAAAAGTATGTAATTGGATCAGTACGACTATGTAATAATTGGAATAAATATAAAGTTGTCAGAAGAATGTACACTTGATTGAATATTATGTCATTTACTTACAGATATATAAAAATAGTTGAAAATCGAACCTATAGCCGTTTATGTCGAAAAAAACGTACAATGCGTTCCAAATGTCCAAGTATATTTCGAAACTCAAGGGAATCAAAATTTGTAGGGTACTTGCTGTTGACTTAGAATCTTGAAATTTGGCATGAAACAAGATCTCATAGCAGAAATATTGGAAAAAATCTGAAAACTAAATATAAAGGTACGTCACAAACAAAAACTTTTTTGCGATTTAAAAAAAATTTCGTAACTCAATTCAGGAATTGAACGGTTTTCATAGGTAAGTTTGTTCGTACAAACTTACTGAGGGTTCCGTAATCCTCAGTACTTCAACTCGCACTTAATATTCTCGCACTAAATATGTAGAAAGTAATAAAACTGTTTCTGGCAGAAATAAAACAAAAAAACTTTTTTGCTATTCGGAAAAATCTTCGAGGCTCCATTCGGGAATGGTAGTTTGCACGGAACCCTCAGTGCGCGAGTCCGACTCGCACTTGTCCCGTTTTTTTATACCTATCCAGCTATTACACTAGGTAATATTATAAAGGAGAAAGTTTGTGTGTATAATTGTAGGTTCATTAAATTAATACTTCTTCACGATCAAATGACTAAACGGATTTCGATCAAACTTGATATCATAATTTGGTTATTCGGAAGTGAAACGACGAACGTTTGAAAGTTCGTTCAACAAATCAAACTTGACAATTAAGTATTGAAATAATTGCCAAATGTGATTTTTTGAACAAACTTTTTTATTTGCCTTATTCAGTTTGCAATAATCGTCATTTGAGACACCGGGCTGCAGTGCAGCTTTAGAGACCGGTTGCAATGTAAAACACAGCAGCCACTCAACTTCTAAAGCTCTTGGATTTTTTGAATTTCTATAGCATTACTATTATAAATGGAAAAGTAACTTTGTCTGTTTATTACCTCTTCACGTCTAAACAGCTGAACAGATTTGCATGAAACTACAACACAAGTAGACTATATCCTGGATCAGGAATCTAAATCAGTTCAGCCGTTAAGAAGTAGGTTATAACAGATTAAAAAAAAATGTGAAGAGGTAACAAACAGATAGACATATGGACAGATAGAGCGTCCGCTTTCACATTTACAATACCAGTATGGATATGTTAATGACAATGATGAAATTTTTTTTTATATTTGAATTTAATAATGACTCTGCATGAATTGGTTTCTGTAATAAAATAAATAAATAAATGTTACCGTGCCGCCGACAATATATTAAAATACTGGTAGTACCTAGTCCTCTCGTACTTCTGTGGCACTCCCCATAAATATCATTTTGGAGTACTCCGCAGCTATGTTATTGTAACGAGGCATACTAATACAAAAAGAAAACATGCTTGCAATACAAAACTTTTCAAATAAAAATAGTAACGTCACTGATTTTTTTTACCACAACATAAAATATTAATAAAAAAAAGAGTACAATACAGTTGCAGTGACTGTGCCACCTCGTGTACTGAGTAACTGTTAAACCATTTCATTTGCAAGTTAGTGGGTAAGTAGTGAATTGTAGAAGGTAGGATCAGTGAGAATGCAACTCATTTGGAAACTATTTGTATGAGCAACAAGTTTATAAAAAGACTAGCTGTGCCCGCGACTTGGTTCGCGTGGACTACAGGATTTTGAATTCATTTTTTCTAAAATAAAAGTAGCCTAAGTTACTCCTTATTACATCAGCTACCTGCCAAAAAAGTCCCTTCAAAATCGGTTCAGCCATTTCAGAAATTACCCGGAACAAACAGACAAAAATTGTTATTTTGGTATATATATCATATAGTATCATATATAAATGATACATAATGTGCATGTAGTGAAAAGCGGTTATTACAATATTACAAACAGACACTGCAATTTTATTTATATGTTAGATGAATAATAGCTTGATTTATATAATAGTGATCCACGCGCTCCTCAAAGAGATGTCAGCTAACCGTAGTGGCCCAGCAGGGACGAGGCCCGCTAGCACCGCGAGGAGTTCCTGACAAGGAAACCCGTATTCCTAGAACGCGAAGGGCAACTGAAGGACATAGGTGTGGTTTTAGTCAATAACAATCTGACACGCCCTCTCGCTCCACCCAGAGCGGGAAAAGTCATTGGATGATTTCCACACTTATCAAAAAAAGGGTAGAGTGAGGTAAGTCGGAAAGCGAGCTCCCCTTGCTCGCCGTCCGCAAACCTGGGGGTAGTACTCTATCCTACGCTACCCAACTCAAGTAAAGTTGAGTTGAGTAGAGTACGCAAGGAAGTGTATGATAGAGTATAATAGAGTACCAGTTGACGGGAGCGAGGCCGCGGGCAAAAGCTAGTATTAGATAAAATAAATCTCAGTCCTTAAAACAAATCTATTTCTATGTTTCAGACATCGTCGTCGCCACTGGCAAACAACTAGAGTTTTACAACAATGATGGTACACGGACGCACACACAAGATATACCATCGGCTAGTAGGATCAATTCAGTAACATACGATCCTGTGCACTACAGGGTGCTGTTTAGCGACTATCACGGCTCAACCACGTTTATATACAGTTTGGACGTATCAACCGAGACTGTACAACGTTTAGTTACAACAACGAACTACATGAGGCTCGTCTACGACCCCGTCACACAAGTTCTCTATTGGAAGGATGGATATAGTATACGCACGTTTTCATTAAGTCCTGCATCTTCTAACCAAGCTGATGGAAATGTTTTAGTTAGGTTGGATAACTACTGCTTGGATCTCGCCGTGGACAGCTGTGGAGGGTACGTTACTAGTTAAGTATCCGCACACGAGCCACAAAAAAACGCCGCCACAAAAAAAAAACGCCACCACAAAAAACGCCTCCAAAAAAACGCCTCCAAAAAAACGCTGCCACAAAAAAACGCCACCTCAAAAAGAAGCTTGAAACGGCTTTGTTTTTGTGGCTCCTGTGCGGGGACACTAACGAGAAGATCGGAAAACTTGTTTTTTTGTATTGAGAACAGTTTTCATGAAATAATCAAATAACATACTCAATCTTATTTGCACTTATCTACACTTCATCATTCATCATCATCATCATTTCAGCCGATACACGTCCACTGTTGGATATAGGCCTCCCCCAAGCGTCGCCACATCGAACGTTCCTGTGCGTCCCGCATCCATCGGTTTCCCGCTACCTTCACCAGGTCATCGGTCCACCTTGTAGGAGGCCTTCCAACGCTTCGTCTTCCGGTACGCGGTCACCACTCCAAAACCTTTCGGCCCCAACAGCCATCTGTTCTGCGAGCAATGTGCCCTGCCCATTGCCACTTAAGTTTGGCAATTATTTGTGCTATGTCGGCAACCTTAGTTGTCCTGCGGATATCTTCATTTTTTATTCGATCACGCAAGGAAACCCCGAGCATAGCCCTTCCCATTGCTCTTTGGGTGACTTTAAGCCTTCTGATGAGACCCATTGTTAGCGACCACGTTTCGGAGCCATATGTCATCACTGGCAACACGCACTGATTAAAGACTTTCGTCTTGAGACACTGTGGTATCTTGGACGAGAAAATACCGCGTAGCTTCCCGAACGCTGCCCAACCGAGTTGGATTCGACGGTTGACCTATTTCTCGAAGTTAGACCTACCCAACTGGACTGTCTGACCGAGGTAGACGTAATCGTCTACAACTTCGAGTGTAGAGTCTCCGACCTTGATAGGAGTGGGCGCTACATGGTTGTTAATCATGATTTTAGTTTTATCCATGTGCATTTTAAGACGAACTCTTAGAGAAGCTGCACTTATAATATTATAAATGTGAAATTAACTGTCTGTCTATCTCTTACACTTTCACGGTTAAATTACTAAACCGATTTTGACGAAATTTGTTACGGAGATAGCTTCAAACTCAAGAATGGACATAGGCTACTTTTTATCCGTCTTCGACTTCGCGTCCGCTATAACAACGTTTAAGCAAACGAAGCCGCTGGCAGAAGCTAGTAATATCATAAAAGTGAAGTGTAAGTTAGTTTGAATGCACTAATTTCAGAAAGCACGGGTCCGAACAAAAAAATTCTGTATCAGTTGGATAGCCCATTTAATTTATTCAGATATTATATTTTTTCTATGAAGGAGGTAATCTCTGAAAATACAAGTCCGATTGCTGCACCATTCGACAGTAAAGGCCAGTAAAAAAAAATTGTTACAGTATTGCACAAAGTTTAACAGATAAACATGTGGAAGTTGATGCGCTTGGATTGTTAGGGAAGTGTTGACAATGGCGTCTCTCTCAGCGCGTCCGGTTAAATGTAAAAATAACTATGTCTGTCTGTTACGCTTTCACGTTTTAACTACTGAACTGATTTTGATGATATTTGGAACAGAGTAAGCTTGAAACCCAAGAAAAGATATACGTCCGCAATAACCGACATTTATCCAGACGAAGCCTCGGGAAAAAGCTAGTTAAGAAAATATTATTAATTTTTTCAAGATTATAAAATTAAATTGTACTTGAAAATAATGTATCTATTTATGTTCCGCTATGTTTGCCCTTGTGTGTAGGTTTATGACTCAGCTAATTTCCTTTTGTTAATATTGATGGATGTTTACAAATTACAGGTATATTTATTGGATCACAGAACATGAGATAGAGAGGGCTCGGTTAGATGGCTCCGAGAGAGAAGTTTTAATATCAAGTACTGCTTTGTTGCGACTAAGCTTGGCCATCGATCAACAAACACAAAAAATTTACTGGACTGAGAGAACACATAGTGCTGATCATCACATTTCTATTGAAAGTGCAAACTTTAATGGAAAGAACAGAACAACACTATATACTGTAAGAAACACTATGTATGCATGCTCATTGGCCGTGTCAAAAGACTTTTTATACTGGCAGAACTATGAGGAAGAGGGAATTTGGAGATTACCGAAGTATTCAACACAAACTGTGGCAACAAAACTAACCTCACCGTCTCGCTCAAACTATGCGGATTGTAATCGTATAGCAGCCAACTACACGATAAAGGAACAAATTCAGGGGATAAACAGCTGCGATGCTCTCCAGGGTCTGATTCCGAATGACTCAAAGAGTGAGTCTCCAGCACCAGTCTGTCAGAACTACTGCATTCAAGGAGAGTGTAGTGTCAGTGTTGAGGGACAACCTACATGCAGGTAAAACGTGTTCATCGCACAGATATTCGGGGTCAGCTCACGATGCTTACTCAGATTCTCTTATGTGATATGTATGTTGTTGTGTACTAACTCTAATAATTATAATTCGCGCAGCACCACTTCGCGTCTCGGTGTGAGCTGAACCTAATGTTTTTCACTGACGGCAAGTTAAGCGGGGCCTACATATGTTACATGTCTAACGGTAACAGATCCTCAAGCATCCACGTCATCACCAGCTTCGAAATATAAAGTTAGAATTCTTGGAACAGTGATTCGCGCCTATAACACACAATACTTTCGTGGGCTCGCGGACGACGAGCATTGCTTAGCTCGCCGTCTGACCGTCCAGTAGTCGACCGAACCGAGCCAAAGTCGTCGACGACGCGTATTGTTCCACGCGTGCCTCAAGGAGATGTCAGCAAACCGTAGGGGCCCAGCAGGGTCGAAGCCTACTGGGGCCATGAGTTCGCTTCTGAAAGGAAAACCCGGCCATGGAATAAAAGGCAACGAAGGAATGTACGAGTGAGTTTTAAGCAGTAATATCTGACTCGCCCTCGCGCTCCGCCTTGGAGCGGGATATGTCATTGGATGATTTCTCACCCAAAAACAAATTGAACACATAATAATTTCAATGTTTAATGTATCTTGTGAACTGTGGGACAGATACTTAATTCATTAAACCCCAAGCGAACGCAACTTTTACTACAGGATCAGCTCTTTTCTACGAATATAGTTTATGTTTGTATTAGTTGGCAAAATGTAAGAAAAAGCTGATTATTTTTAGGGATTTTAGGGTTAATAAAAATATAGGTCAATAAAAAATAGGTTCAGCTTCATGAGTACTTGCAACCCCTTTTTTTTATGGTGGGAAAAATCATGCATTGACATCCCCCGCCCTTGGGCGGAGCGGGAGATAGTGTCAGACTCTTACTGACTAAAAGACCCACCCCGTTCCTTCTAGCCTTCATACCGAGGCTCGAGCGCCCTTTCGGATAACCCTGGCCCCAGTAGGCTTCGACCCGGCTGGGTCCCTGCTGTTGCTGACAACTCCTTGAGGCGCGCGGGAACAGTGCGCGCCGTCGACGACTTGGGCTTGGTCCGGACAGTTACCGGACGGCCGGACAGCGAGCTACCCATTGCTCACTGTCCGCAAGCCCGCGCCTACGATGGCCGGAAATCGGGATCAGAATCCCGGCGGCGGCGGCGGCGGCGATAACGCCGTTGCCTGATGCGTTCGGCCTCCTCCTTTGCGAGCATTACTGCTTCGCAGAAGTCGGCGACCGCCTGCCACTCCTCCTCGCTCCGGACCATGGCCTCAACCAAGGCCCGGCGCGAGAGGTCTCCGCCGCCGATCGCCCCCATGAGGGCACGGCGATGCTCCGCCCAAGCAGGGCACACCTCGACTGTGTGCTCCACCGTGTCCTCCGGGCATTCCGCACAGTGACGACACCCGGGCGTCACTTCCGCACGAATCCGGTGCAGGAAACTCCCGAACGAACCATGTCCGGTGAGGACCTGCGCCACAATCATGGCGGTAAGGGAGGGACTTACCGCCATGATTGTGGCGTGCCCAGCACCGGGTTGCGATAATCGTTGACGCCATTTCACCATGAGATCCCGCCGGAGCTCTGTCCGCCATGCCGTGATCTGTCGCGGCAGCGGACTTTCACCCCGGCGTTGCATCTCCACGCACATATCGTGCATGTGTGCAAGGACTGTTGCCTCCAGATCCCACGGTGGTAGGCCAGCCAGAAGGCTCGCCGCTTCGCGGGAGACCGTGCAGTATCCCCACACCATTCTTATTGCCATGACCCTCTGGCAGGCGTTTAGCATGGACGCCGGTTGCTTTTTCAGCGACGGCGCCCACACCGGCGCCCCGTAGAGGGCCATGGACCGAACGATCCCTGCGTAGAGCCTCCGGCAGGAGGCATCTGGACCCCCAAGGTTGGGCAGGAGCCGCTTGAGCGCAGCCCCAGCCCGGTTGAGTTTGGGAGCCAGACGTCGGAAATGCTCCACGAAATTCCACCGGCTGTCGAGGACGAGTCCCAGGTACTTCATCGTCGACCCGACACCGATGTGAACTCCTCCTACCGTTAGTTGGAAACTCAATGGCGGCGCGTTCCAAGGGCGGTGGCCGTGAAAACACATAGCCTCGGATTTGTGAAGCGCCACCTCGAGTCCCAACTCCTGGATCCTATCAACGACCATCGCAACCCCGTGTGTCGCTAGAGCGACCGCCGCCTGGTACGACTCTCCCTGCGCTAGAACCAGCGTGTCGTCTGCGTAGCAAACCACGCTGACCCCATCAGGGAAGTCGCCGCGCAGCACGTAGTCGTACCCGATGTTAGGCACAATATCTGTTGGTCTGCTGATTAACGCTGTTTCTTATCTTCATTATTTCAGTTGTAAAGCCAAATACTCCGGGGAGAGGTGCGAAGAACCAAATGTGTGCCATGAATATTGTCTACACGGAGGTGTTTGTTCTTTGAATGTGGACAATAAGCGAGTCTGCCAGTGCACAGCAGGTTACGATGGTGAAAGATGCGAAGTGTCCATCTGTAAAGACTATTGTCTACAAGGAAACTGTAGTGTCGGTGCTGAGGGCCAACCTCAATGCAGGTAAATATATACCGTGTTACCCATGGAGTTCATTGTATGGATAATACACTTTTATAACTAACTAGCGGATCTAACAGATGTCAGCCTGCCCGATTCTAATGATACTCAAACTCTATAAACATCAAACTTAAGCTACTATTGATATGTGTTTATACCGGAGTTCTGGAACGCAAGAATAATAAAGTACATAGGAGTGGGTTTTAGTCAGTAAAGTGTCCCGCTCTGTACTTGAGCGAGATAAGTCATTGGATGATTTCTCGCCTAAAACATCTCTTGTTCAGCAGGTCTGCTGGAAGTTTCTTCTGAAATAAGCAGAACTTTCGAACTAATGTTTACAATGATTTGATTTGTCTTTCTTTTGTTAGAAGTGTGTACAGAAATAAAAAAATCTATTGAATTGTATAAAAGGAGTTCAATATCCATAGAGCAGTGGTGGCCGAGTGGGAACGGCCCCCTCAGTTTACAAGATGTAAGTCACGGGTTCGAATTCAGCAAGACGCATTACTTTGTTTAATTTAATTCATCACCACTGCTCTCAAAACGGTGAAGAAAAACATCGTGAATAAACCGGCATATAGTGGAACCAAAAAATCGAAGATAATTTCACGTCCTTCACTGGATCCGCGTGGTAGATTACGACCCATTCCTTTCCTAAAGAAGATGCCTGAGTCCCAGCACATGTAAAACATTATCAGATTGATTATGCTACATGATTATGCTCCTGACTAATCGAGTAACACTGTTTCTTGTCTTCATTATTTCAGTTGCAAAGTCGGATACACGGGGAAGAGATGCGAAGTGAACGCGTGCCATCAGTATTGCCTTCACAACGGCGTATGTTCTCTAAACGAGGAAGATGAACCGAGCTGTGAGTGCACAGCTGATTATGAAGGTGAAAGATGTGATGTTGCTATCACACGGGCTGGTGATTGTGCTGATAGCTCGACGCAGCAAGTACTAAGAGACCCTCGCAGCGAAATGAGACTAGTGTTTAAAGAAGAGTTGAAACATATCCTGCAATTGATCTCTAATAGACTTGATGGGGATGAAACCAAGTGTTAGAGTTTAGTTATTTAAATTAGCTTTTTTGTATGTGACGAATCATTTTGACGCTGAAAATTACTGTCGTCTTGTACCACTAGATGGCGTAGTTTAAGTATGTTTATGAACCTGTTTCGTTAAAATAATATTGATTTTTGAAGTTCTAGTGTAAGTCTAAGTCGTGGTCAGATCTTAGAAGCAATGACTGGCGATACGGTTGGCGTAGTGGTTAAGCGATTGGCTGTTACACCGCGGGTCGTGGGTTCATCTGTTGTTGTAAATGCATCCGAGACACAGTAGTAATTCCTAGTGTGGAACACAGTTTTGTTTAAAATAAGAAAACTCACTTCATGGCGTGACCGACCATTTCATGAAATGATTTAATTTCGTTAAATAAAAACTCTAAAACTGGCCAAATTTTTTAAACGTTAATATTTTGTGACTTGTCAATTCACGTTTGGCCATATTAACTAGCTTGTGCCAGTGGTTTTGCCTTAATGAATGTGAATTATTCAGACAAACTTTAGATCTCCATTTAATCCTCTCATGGGCTGAATTTATAAAATCATTTTTCAGTGCTAAAAAGAAGACTCGCGCGAAATTCTGCATTTTTATACCCAGTAGTTTCGTCTGTGTGTTGATATATCAGTCAGTTTCTCAGTTTCTAGTTTTATATAATGATGTATATGAAGGATTGCTACGATGATAAATGCCTTAATATTATAATAACTTATGTATTGTTCTTGTGAACACAAACATACTTAAGAATACAATTAAAAAATAAAAGATAGATAGATACATAAATTCTTTATTGTACACCAAAACATAAAGCAATTACATAAGAAACTTAAAATTAATAGAGTGTCTCAATGGGCTAGGTGGTCTGCTTTGATATGAAAAGTCAATTCCAATCAAAATCGTTCAGATGTCCTTGGCACAACTGTCGATACCATAGCGGCACTCAAACTGCTGATTGACTGCAGTCCCATATATATCAAATAACGCAGCTTTGCGTCGTATTTCACTGCACTTGTGTACTTCGTTTCAAAATTATTATTCGGTTTTAATTAAGCCTACGTTTCATAATCAAAACAAAAACAGCACCTCTACCGGTGGACTGTATAACAATTTTACGATATGATCACTCAAGTTTGATCATAATTATCATAGACAAATTGTAAGTTTAGATGTTAACATCGTTAAAGGCAGAGTGCTCATTCATTTAACTAGCCCATATCATGGGCGCAGTTCAGTGGGCATTTTCATTTAATGAAAAACTATTTTTTGCCAATGGAATGATTGATCCAATGATTGACCAATTCTACGATCTGACCACAATAATTATCTTCTAAAACGTAAAAATCTCGTGTCACAGTGTTTGGCTTTATATTCTGTAGGTCTTAGAATAGTTCGTAGGCTAGTTTTGGCCCTCCTAACTTCACCCTCATTTCTTTTCTTAAATATTCATAGCGGAGAACAAATTTTGATGAGTCAGCAAGTAATTATACTATATACTCCTTTTGGTAATTATAATTTGAAAAAATTAAGCATGATCTGTGTCCAATGGCGGGCGTTTTTCTTTATTTTGATATTATTTTCCGAAATGGACTTTTTAAATGTTTATTTACTGATGACGTGTGAAAACTTTAAAATTACTGTTATTTTTTAATTTTCATTATTTGATGACTTAAAATTTGTATAAGTTTATATTACTTTATAAATTTAGAGTTTCTTTTTACACTGTAGACTTTGATTGTGACGATTAAGTAATGCACATATTAACTGACACTTCATGCTCTTGACCCACATAAGCCAGTGCTGACCATTTAAAATATCTAGGTGTCACGATTGACTCTAATCTAAATTTCTGTAAACATATCGAGTTATTGGGTACAAATTAATATGTGTTTTTTTTTAATTTACAGAACATAGCCGATTACAAATTAATTAAACAGGTCTATTTTGCTTTGTGTCAATCCAGTCTTACATATTGCATAACTTCTTAAGGCGTATAGTCCCTTGAACCATCTGGCCGAAATTATGTGAACGCAACTCTCGCACTCGCCTAGGTGGCAGTACGCAAATCTGTGCATTTATTTGCGGCCAGCAGCGCCCGGATAACGCTTTAAATCCATTTTCTCTGCGAAATATTGATTGATTTACATATGCAATGTTCACTTTGAAGAATATTTAACCACCAATTTTTATGTGTAAAAATGTTTCTAAAGGTCCAAGCCGTTTCGAAGGAGTAAGGAAAAGTTGCGAGATTGCTAAATATTTTTTTTTTTTTGTCAAAAGTATTAATTGCACGAAAAAATCAAATGTTGATATTGTTCATGAATCTATAATAAACATATATTTTTTTTAAACCAATTGACCTAGCCGTTACGGAGGAGTAGGCCTCAGAAAGTCACTGTTTTATGGCACTTTTCGGGCGCTTGGCCCTTAAGGCGGTGTGGCTAAAATAATTTTACTCCCGTTAGAGCGTGCTCAAAGAGCAATTCTCAAGGTTGCAATCTTTTGCCCTTTTAGTTTTCCTACGCATCAGCTTTATATAGCGTGTAAAGTGCTTACAGTGCGGCAATTATTTATTTTAAACATAGTACAACTCCAGCATACTACACTTCCTTTTGACCCCTTACCATCCGACAAGAGAAAAAAGAAATTGGTTTGCATAAAGCCTCAAACCAGACATACCTTTGCTAAGCGTTTTTACGTGTTTTTAGGACCTTTTCTATATAAGGCTGTAAATGTTGACAGAATATTTATTGATACTCAATTACACAGACACAGAACAACTTCTAGAAATTTTGGCAAAATGCATATCTAATCCCCTCGTTAATGTTTATTTTTGTATACATTCATATACATAGTTTTTAGGTATTATTGTACCATAAGCTTATTTTCGTAGTTATAAATAGGATATATTATTGTAATAATATTACTCTAATTTTAAATTTTACTGTCGCTTTGAAACTGAACTGTAAAGTGATGGCCTGAAACACAGGTTAAAATTAACCTAGTTCGGGCGGTCCACTAACAAACATTGCACATCCGAACCACGATTAGTTGCACCTTCAATAATATTTTAGTTTAAGTATATTTTTAGGCACTGAAATGTATGAATAACCTTATTTAAAAGAGCCACCATTTTTTTTAAAGAGTAACCATGGAGTTACTTGCCGGTTCTTCTCGATAGGAAAAAACCAATTTCGAACCGTGTACTAGCTTCTGACGTTTTATAAGTGCCCATGTAGGCCTATGTGAAATAAAAAACTTTTGACTTTGACTTTGACTTTATTACTGTTGTTTAATGTTTCTTTTTTTGTAAACGTTATTTGAATAAATTTATTATTATTATTCCATTTATTTATTATTATATACATATTTATCATATTTTTAAATATTTCTTCAAAAAATAACATTAAAAAAAAACATTTAAAAATATAAAAAATAGTAGCCCACCGGCATCGGGAACAGGGTCCAAGCTGCCGGCGGTCAGGGCTCCTTTTATTATTATTATTATTAATGAAATAAAAGTTTTTTGATTGGACCGTTTCATTTTCATTGAGTACAGTAATCCATTGCGGAGCAGTGGTGTCCTAGTGGCCTTGACTAAAAAGTTGTAGGTCATGAGTTCAAACCTAGCCAGGTAGAATACTTTGCGTAATTTATTTCACCACCACAGTTCTCAAAATGGTGAAGGAAAACATAGAACCAGAAATCCGATGACATGTGACTTCTACTTATCCGTATTGGGTCTGCTTGGTAGATTACTGCTCATATCCACTCCTAGAGAGAAGGTCTGAGTCCCAGCAGTGGGAACATTACAAAGTTGATTATGCTATTTATATGCTAATGCTAATCAAAGCTGTGAAAAATATATCTCAACATCTAAAAAAGTAAAATCACTTTCTACATCCTGCTCAGTACCCTCATCCTCATTTTCTTGCCCTTGTCCCGTTTTATTTGTGGTCGGCGCAACGTTTTTTTCTTCTATTCTGTCTTGTCGCTCGTCACGCTATCATTAAACTCCTTTTCTTTCACATCACTTCTCACACAATCCATTCAGCTTTTCTTTGGTCTCCCTCTCTCTCCATCCAACCACATATAAAATTCATAAATCTTTTATCAACTTGCGATTCAAAAGACATTCAACATATTTAGTCCAATATAATAGAATAAAAAGTCTATTTACGAGATTTTTTTTTTTTAAAGAATTGATTTATTCAGAGTGTGAATTCAATAGAAACTAGGTAACCATACAAACCTACAAGTTTTGTGTTTTTAAAATATCAAAAGAAATATGTATAATAACGTCTTAATCACCTAAGAGTGGTTGTGTGGAAATATATCGCAGGTTGGACACTCTTAACGCTTGTGACCTAGTGAGTGAAACCCGCCGCACTATTGCATTATTTGACTCGAGCAGGCGCCAAGTGCGCAGTGCGCCCTCTTGGGTTTTTTATTATTATTATTATTGATTAGCTCAAACTTATGAGAGAGAGAGTCCAGTACAGAGTTATGAGTATACAAGGCGTTGGGTGGAGAGGGAGAGAGAGACCAACGAAAAGATGGATGGATTGTGTGAAGAGTGATTTAAAAGAAAGGGAAATTATTTGTTTATTTTATTTGTTAATGCTTTACGCACATTACACTGTACAAAGGCGGACTTAATGCCATAGGCATTATCTATCAGTCGACCTTAGGGTGGTACAGAAACAAAATGGCAGGTGCAACTTAGTAAATAGACAAACAGAAGAGAGACAAAAACAATAGTAAATACATACTTAGATACATACTTAGATAGTAAATACATACAAAAAAAAATGTTATGGTGAAAAAACCAATCCAACCAATCAATGCTGTGATGTTTTTATCAACTTCTTGCGAATATGCTCACCTTAAAAGAGAATCGGCAGGTCGCCATTCTGATATTCAGAGGGAGCGCATACCAGAGAGATATGGAATGTGCCTGGACAAAAAATGAGGCGTGAATAAGTCCAGAGCAGTGTGAGAGACATCGTAGAAGACGATTATTTCTAGACCGAAGATTATTATTGTGCCCAGAGCAGAGAAATTTAATTTCTGAAATCAGATAAGAAGAAGAAGAAGGTTTATCAAAAAATTAGAACAGGGTAGTCAATGCCCTTAGCGCTCTGCGCTGACGAATTGGAAACCATTTCAAGAGCTTACGATGCTTGGATATATGATCATGCTTACGGAGGTTGAAGACAAATCGAATGCAGTTATTCTGAAGGCGGTTAAGTTTATTGAGGAGATCTGCATTTAGGTCATAAAAAAAAGTAAGTAAAGTAAGATAGTGATAGCATGACGAGTGATAGGGCAGAATGGAAGAAAAAAACGTGTTGCGCGGACCGCAAATAAGTTGGGATAAGGGCAGGAAGATGATGATGATGATTGGCTCAGGCTTGGTCACTACCTCTTTCAAAACTTGTCAAAATCAACAATTATGAAATCAATGATAGACCATTCCGACACTATTGTAATAGCAGACTTGAGGCCCAGGACGCATAGACCAGGCGATGGAAGTAGTTCAGTGTGTAAAATATGAATACGTATTCTGTGAATAGTTTTAGACTCAGAAAATCATGAAGATTATATATTCTGTATGTCGCCAGGTTTATTGGTCTATTTTTTTACACCCGACTATACACGTGCGCTGCGCAGGCGCGCCGCTACCACCGCCGACCAATCACACACCGCCGCCGCCGCCGACCAATCACACGCCGCCACCGCTGCCGACCAATCACATGCCGCCGCCACCGCCATCTTTATTCGGCACGGGTCACGTAACTAGACGTGTTACAATCTAGTCGAATTTGTGATTCCAGTCGATGTGAAAGTCGTATGATTGAGGCTTACCTGAGGGACAGGTTCATCATTTACCTCGGTCACCAGGGAGAGTGGACATGGCAAGAGATTTGCGGTGTTCCGCGGGGATCGGTGCTCGGCCTGTCCTTGTGGAACATCGGGTACGACAGCGTGGTCTCTTGCGCAGACGACATGCTACCCTGGCGCAGGGAGAGTCGTATCAGGCGGTGAGACTTGTCCTCGACAGCCAGTGAAATTTCGAGAAGCACTTCCAACGTGTCGCTCCCAAACTGGATGGTACGAGATGGGGCTGCCCTCAAGCGGCTCCTGCCCAACCTAGATGGTCCAAACACCTCCATCCGTCCTCTTTGCGGGTATCGTTCGGTCCATGGCCCTTTACAGAACACCGGTATGAGCGCCGTCGCTGTGAAAGACTGTGTGTGACTGGCGGCCAAGCTGAACGCATGCCAGAGAGTCATGGCCATGTGGAGGTATGGCAGGCGGTCGACTCCTTCTGCGAAGTAACAATGCTAGCGAAGGAGGCGGCCGGACACGCGAGTGTACGACCCTCACGCCCCATTCGCCGGCCTCCAGACCCCTGATTTCCAGCCACCGTAGGCGTAGGCTTGCGGACGGCGAGCAATCGGTAGTATGCCGTCCAGTCGTCTGGTAATCTTTGGCTACGCGTGGTGTTCCTCGCGCGCCTCAAGAAGATGTCAGACAAAACAAGCGGGTTTCAGTCAATGAAAGTCTGACACACTCCCGCTCCGTCCAAGGGCGGGTGATGTCACTAGATGATTTCCCACATAAAAAAAAACATGGCATATTAATTGCATGCATTCTTTTTCTTTTTTTTTCCACAAATATTACACAACGCTGCTTAGCCCCAAGTTAAGCAGAGCTTGTGTTATAAGTACTAGACAACTGATAAACAGACTGATATATTTCTAAATACATACCTACTTAATATAGATAATGTAAATCACAGCCAGACACAGAACAAATGATCATGCTCGTCACACAAACATTTGTCCTGCGTGGGATTCGAACCCACGACCTCTCGCATAGTAGTCAGGGTCACTAACCACTAGACCAATAGACCAGTCAAAAGTCATTGAATGGCATTTCATTCTTATGCCTAAATGCCCCATCACTTAAAGAAGAGCACTGCATGCACTATTTAGACGCCCTAACTGCTAATTAAACAACATAAAAAAAAAGAATAACAAACAAAACAGAATGAAAACGACAGAAAATAGAAACATTTCAAAAAAAAATTTTCGGCCTTAAACTAATTACACTATTTAAACACACCAAGTAGGTACACAGAAAGCAAAATTTTTTAATTAATAATTTAAGTTTACTATAAAAAAATAGACAAATTTCGAGCAGGACTTTAGGCGTACGTACGTTCCTATTTAATAAACATAATAGGTACACAGTCACACATTCATCTCACAAAATTTCACACATTCTGATAGTACAGTATCGTCTTCTATTGTTCCGTAAACATATGAAAATCTGTGTGCTTGTCTAGGAGAGCATTAAGCGCAGACAGTGTGACACAAAAACGAAAAGTAAATAGTAAATGAGAAATTATCTTGGAAATTAGACATCGACCATCTCAGAAGTAAATTTAACATGTCATTGGGAGAATAACAGAAAGTAGCACATTGTATTCCAAATTTTAATAAAGAGCGCACTTTGATTTATTTTGCATGAAATTAATATTCTATCACATTGAGATATTGGGTTCCGCAGAAGTAACTAATTTTAATTCATTTCAGAGTTCAAAATAAAATAATGAAAACTTACAGCATAGTCGGCCTTATAATTCACATTATTGGGATTCAGGCCTCCTCTCTAGGAGAGGGAACGGGCCACGTGGGTCCAGTGCGGCTTGGTGGATGTCACATGTCTTCGATTTTTTAGTTCTAGGTCATGCCGGTTTCCTCACGATGTTTTCTTTCACCGTTTTCTGAGCAGTGGTGATGAAATAAATTACACAAAGTAATGAGCTTGGCTGGGTTTGAACCAGCGACCTACAACTCGCAAGTCAGGGCCGTTATCACTCGGTCACCACAGTTCAATTACAACTCACTTCCATTATAATTTTATTCCAACAAAAAGCATATCCGAAAAAACTAAACTATTCAATATTAAACAACTTTACATATACTATACCTGCATTCTTATTAATAATACAATGTTACCCTAGGGGTGAAAGCAACTTATTTCGTCTCGAGAAGGAGTTGGCAAGAAGTCGCCAATTCGAGGGACTAAATCAGTTACCTACTTTCACCCCGAGGTAACACTGTGTTTTTTATTACAAATACAAGGTTAGTAAAAAAGAAAAAATCTTTTAATAACGTGTGACTACGGCTCAAATTCGTCGAGTGCTGTGGAAGACGCTACCTTGATAGCTCCTGATCTCTGCAATAACATTGAATGCCATTGATATTGGAATGTTTTTCCTGATCGCCAGGATCATCCAAGAAAAATACGTTTTTACCAGAACCCAAAGCTTTGGAGGTTGCTATTAAATATATCCCCTTGCTTGGTGATAATCATAGAGACATGGACATTTCAACCCCACGTGTAGCTACACGCTTTACGCTGCTGTGCACGCTGAAACCCAGCGTTTTAAAGCGTTCAACGTGGCAACGATGTATCAAAAGGTAGAAGATGGTTCATGATGGAATATAAATCATCTTAAAATAAACCTTTAAACGTCTGTGCAGTGTTGGCCTGGAATCAGGCGACCTTTAGAAGCTGCGGGTAGGTGGTCGGTCCATATAAAATACTTTGAAGGTACGTTCAACTGCATGCAGTTAGATTGGAAACAGACTCAACGTAATTGTGTAGTTGATGGCGGGCAATTGTTTTTCTTTTTTTAATGTTACAATTACGATTAGAAGGCAAGTAAACACGTAGTTATTGTTCATAGAATCATTTACCTAACACCTATTTCAGATACTTAAATTAGTTGTTTTTTTGTTAGGTTTTCCTGTTTGGCAACATAGCGTTCTTATCATAAGAGCAGGAGGATAATGTAGCTAAAAACATGTTATTTTTGTGCATCGGTTTTTGTATTGTTATCAGTATAGTGTTGCGTGATCCTCATTAAAACTTTCGTTTCGAAAAACAAGTTTTAATTAATTTAAGTAGGTATCTACCTTCTAACTCTGATGTCTGTGATTAACAAGGACCTAAAGAAGTGAACGACTCGATGACCTAGGTCCAAAATGTCTGACGAAAAATGGCGAGGAGTTCCAACCCCAAAAATTGGATAAGTCTACGCAAAGAGAGAAAGTTAAACCCAGGTAAAATTAATCTCATTGTCTAATAAATTAATTTTGTAAATAGGTTGTTAAAAACTGTATTTACATGTCAATTTTTTCGTCAATTTAAACTAGATAAGGCCGGTGTTTCCTAGTTTACTTCCCTGAGAGGAAACCCCTAAACAAACTCAGGGGTCAAAGGCTCTTTTAAGTCCTTACAGTAAACACTGTGATCGCTCGTTGAAAGATTTTTTTCTAAAAGCTTCTTGTTTGATTGGTTGGCGCTGATCAGTTATCTTCGACGGCCGCGGCTCGAAACAGTTAGCGAAGATTTCGTAAAAGTTGGTTTGCAAACTCATAGGTCCATCGTTTGCAATAATTTTTCAATTTCTGATCTCTTTTTTATAGAGTAAAAATATATCTGACTTACTCTTTCATTATTCGTTGCTCTTCTAAAATTTCATTTTTGTTACTGGTATCGTGAGCTCATGCGACTTTTAGTGTTATCTGGTCCGCTAATATTATCTAATTTCAACTCTTCTAGTTCTTTCAGAATTCCTTCTTCAATAAAACAATCTATTCTTTCAATATTCACGTGTGTAAAACTGTCTCCAAAAATAAAAATGACACAACCACAAAAGCAACAACAACAGAAAGCATTTGAAGTGTCTAGTTCAATAAAAACAATTTTTTATGGCGACATACCTCAAAAACACACACACTGGGGTTAAGGTTTAATCTAACCTAACCTAATCTAACCTCTAAAAGATGGAATGCATGTCAGTTTGTTTATCCCTATCCAGAAAAGACAAAACAACTGATAAAAAAAAAACTTCTTGATAATAATACGTTTATTTTTCCATACAAAGACTTTTACTTCTAGTCATCTATTACAATATGATCAAGCATTTGTGCTGGTGCATTAAAATCAATGTGTTTCAGTAACCCCATGTACCATACAATGGATATATACAACTTAGGTTAGGTCAGGTTAGGATAGGTTAGGTTAACATAAAAATTGTTTATAAAACCTAAAACCCATGCTTTTGAGATGTGTCGCTATAATAAAAATACTCTATGTAACTAGACGCTTTGGATGACACCTGTCTCAAGTCTGTTGGAGAGTCAGGACGGTGTCCATACAAAATCCTCATGTATTTACGAAATCGGAATTGTGCGAATTGGTTATAAAGAGAAAAAAAGCCAGTGATTTTTTGATATATCGCACGCACACCCCACGTCACTCGTCTCGTATTCTTAGTTTTTAACCAACTTCCAAAAAAAGGAGGAGGTTCTCAATTCGGTTATACTTTTATTATTTTTATGTTTGTAACCTAAGAGCTCCGTCGTTTATGGACCAATTTGCAATTTTTTTTTTTCCCGTTGTTTTCAAATTCCAGTTCTGATGATGAGAGCCATGCGGAATCGAGGGAACTCCTCAAATATTATAGGCAACTATATAGTTATTTTGGTATTTTCATTGAAGACTATGCATTTACAGTCAAAAAGTGACACTTGATGAAGTGGAACTGGTGAAGAAGACCAGAAATGGCCAACAGAACTTCATACTCACGAACGACAAAACAAATAAATGAATAGTTCTGAATAATGTTGAAAATGGTATCATCGAAGTGATCTGATGATGATAATGGAGTCAGAAGATAGGCACCGGAACTCCATAATTAATCAATGTATCCTAGCCGTGTTTGGGCTTATTAGAATTGTCATGAGATGTACTTGGGCTATAAAGTACTATCTATTCTATCTATATATTATTACACACATCATATGAATACGAGCAATCCATAACTTAGATATTATCGCAGTTTCCTTGTGCGACACGTTTATTTTTGCGGCCCAGTTTATTTTAGGCACAATATTATTAACATCATTGCTAATTAGCAAGTCCTCGTCGTTCGTTTTCCTTTTCTAATCAACGGGTTAGTCCACAATAAATATTGAAAATAATCTACCTTTTGCCATATTTTTCACTAATTAATGATTCTCTCATATTTAAATTAATTAACAAATTACCATTTTTAGGGTTCTGAAGTCAATTGACAACAAAACGAAACCCATAAGGATTCATTACGTCTGTTTGTCTGTCCGTTCGTATGACACAGCCGCTTTTTTCCGAAACTATAAGAACTGTGCTGTTGAAACTCGGTGAGTAGATGTATTCTGTGAACCGAATTAAGATTTTCACATAAAAATAGAAAAAAACATTTTTTTTTTGCAATCCTCAAAACCCATATGTGTGGGTCTTCAAAAATGATATTGAGGTTTCTAGTAATTTTTTTTTAGATGGTAAAATGTGTGTGTCCCAGTAATTTATAAAATAAAAGAACGATAAAACTAAAAAAAAAATTATGCAATTGCATTACTATGCAAAACTCCACCGAAAAGTAAGTATTTTAATACGCTAGTCCCCCAATGATTTCGTTCCTTCAGTGCGTGCCTGAAGGTTAGCTGCGTGGAACCTCATTTCACTTCTTTCTCCTCTCCTCCCGTTCACTCGTATGAAAATGAAAAGGACTTGTAGGCAAGCGTGCTTCATCGTCGACCACATCATCGTTTACCATCAGGTGAGATGGTGGTCAAACGCAAGCCAATCATTAAAAAAAAACACGAAAAATCTAAAAAAAATAACACTAATTATAATAAAACATAGATCAAAGTTACAATGAACTACAAGAACTTTTATATTATGTTACTTGCTGCTACGGAACCCTTCCCGACTCGCACTTGGCAGCTTTTTTCCTCTTGTAATCATGATTAAACCATACGGGTCCCCTTTACCAGAAGAGTTCTAACAAACAGGTAAATGCTAGCCACCTATATATATAGCTACGTTTAACACAACTCCATCACTCTTCTTTCGTATCCATCGAGCGTTACATGTAATAGTACCACAAGATGTATGGCACGTGTGTGTTAGCGTTGTTAGTGTTACTCGTGAGTTCGGCGCGTTCTTTCTCCTGGGGTAAGTGCCAGAGTCGTGAGCGATACCTAGTATTACAATTTTTGTTTAACTGTCGACCACATTACAACTTTATTAAGATCGTTCACAGCAAATTACGTGTTATTTTGCTCAAAAACCATGATTTTAAAACCCGTTTATATCCATGAATGATTTATTGTATACTAGCTGCCCGCCCGCGACTTCGTCCGCGTGTACTTCGGTTATCGCACTCTAAATGTGTTGTCCCGTAGGTATAAGATGTTTTTCTGGGATAAAAAGTAGCCTGTGTTCTTTTTTATGTTAAAGGCTATACGCATGCCAAATTTCATCCAAATCCATTCAGCTGTTTTTGCGTGATTAAAAGTAACAAACACCCAAACATCCACACTTTCACATTAATAATATTAGTTAGGTTAAAATTTCTTAATAATTTGATTTTGTTTTTAATTTAATTTTCATAATTAGTAAACTAAATCCACAAATGTTTTTCTATAACTATTTTATTGAGTATTCCAGCCACTGGTTTGTATTTTTTGGTTACTAATTAATTAAACCTTAAGCGAACGCCGGCGTTCGCGCACCTTGTCTTTCTATTGTGTCTGTAATTTTCACGATTGAAAGGTTAATTCTATTAGGACTTTAGAAGTTAACAAACTTCGAAATTTAAAAAAAAATACATAATTATGTGAACATAGTATAAAAGCGTGTTCTTAATTGAAATAAAATCCTATCTAACTATTTAGATAAGAATATTTCCTAACGTTATTGGTAAATCACATTCATCTTTATTAAATAAAATGATCGGTGTAAATTGGAACTGCAATTTTTTTAATTAACACTTTTTAGTTATATACCACCACTAAAAAGTACCTCTCAACCAAACTTAAAAACACCTTATAGCCAGAGAGCATCTCATAACGATTCTAATAATCCCAAACACGGCTAGATTACTTCATCATCAGATCAGTCCGATATATCCCCTCCCCATTTCTCTTCAGCCAGTCACTGACTACACTTAATAAACAAAGCCATTTACTTCTGCTGTGATTCTATGAGGAGTTCTGTTCCATATCTTCAAAGTTCATGATCAGATCATAACAATATTTCAATAGGACTGATTTGAAAGCATAACCTTTCTAACAACTAAGTGCAAGCCAAATAGTGTATTTTTTAGATTTATGACGTATTAAAAAAAAACCACTTACTAGATCTCGTTCAAACCAATTTTTGTTGGCAGTTTGTATGGTAATGTACGTCATATATTTTTTCTAGTTTTATCAATCTCTTATTTTAGAAGTTAGAGGGGGGACACACACGCACATTTTACTATTTTGTAAATGTCTCTCGCGCGAACTATTCAGTTTGGAAAAAAATGAAATTAGAAACCTCAAGTATGGGGACCCCCAAAATTTATTGCTTTTTTTCTATTTTCGTGTAAAAATCTTAATGTGGTTCACAGAATACATCTACTTACAAAGTTTCAACAGTATAGCTCTTATATTTTCGGAAAAAAAGTGGCTTTGACATACAGATGAACAGACAGACAGACATGACGAATCTATAAGGGTTCCGTTTTTTGCCATTTGGCTACGGAACCCTAAAAATAAATCTGACCATCTGTCTGTCGCTAGATAGTTGAAATTTTCTCAAATTAAGTATATCTGCTGCTGCTATAACAACATATAACACTAAAAAACCGGCCAATTGCGAGACGGACTCGCCCATGAAGGGTTCCGTAGCAGCAAGTAACATAATATTAAAGTTCTTGTAATGTGTTGTAACTTTGATCGATGTTTTAATAATAGTGTATTTTTTTCGATTTATGACGCATTAAAAAAAAACTACTTACTAGATTTCGTTCAAACCAATTTTCGTTGGTATTTTTATAGTAATTTACATCATATATATTTTTTTAATTTTATCATTCTCTTATTTTAGAAGTTAGAGGGGGGGGGGGGTGGACACACATTTTACTACTTTGGAAGTGTCTCTCTCGCAAACTATTTAGTTTAGAAAAAAATGATATTAGAAACCTCAGTATCATTTTTAAAGACCTATCCATAGATACCCCATACGAATGGGTTTGATGAAAAAAAAAAAATTCTAGTTTCAGTTTTAAGTATAGGGACCCCCAAAATGTATTACTTTTTTTCTATTTTTATGTAATAATCTTAATGCGGTCCACAGAATACATCTACTTACAAAGTTTCAACAGTATAACTCTTATAGTTTCGGAAAAAAGTGGCTGTGACATACGGATGGACAAACAGACAGACAGACAGACATGACGAATCTATAAGGGTTACTTTTTTGCCATTTGGCTGCGGAACCCTAAAAACGTTTTTAGGGTTCTGTAGCTAATTGGCAAAAAACAACACACATTTTTATTGAAAATTTCCTATTCAATTCACAAAGTATTTTATTTGTTGGTTCCCAAAAGTGGAAACAACTTCTTTCAGGGTAAACCGGCCCCACTTGCCAAGACACGCATTTAAAATTTCAATAAAGTAAATTTACAATCACATTACTAAATGGAATCACAAAGTAGGGAAATGTAATTAGAATGCTGGAGGCGGGCAGCCCTATCGCAGGTTTACGTACCGCGCGGCTGTAGGCATTTGTTTCAAAGATACGGCTGAGTTACAAAACTGTATGATATTATTACCGTGTCCGAGTCGTGCAATGTATTATGAACATTATACATGTTGTTAATAGGTTTATATTAGCACGTTTTCTTTCTAAGAGCGAAACTGTACCTACTTTTAACTATAACTTATTCGGTGATAACGGTAAGATACATTTCTAAGGAGGGAAATCATCAATTGACTTCTCGCGGGTGGAGCAAACGGCTGCGCCAGAATTTTACTAAAACTCACCTATACTCCATAAGTTGCCCTTGGCGTTTCAGAGTTGCTTTTTCTCTCTCAAATGCTCTTACAGCCTTAACAGACGTCGGCCCCGTTGGGCCCTTTTAGTTTTGCTGACAACTCTGTGAGGCGCGCGTGCACTACGCACCGTAGACCTTGACTGATTTGCGATTACAGCAGAAGAAAAAGAGTTTATTTGCGTCAAACATGGCGCATACCTTAAAATAAAACAAATAACAGTATCGACTTAAAGTAGCACGTAAGTAGGATATACGTTACATCCGCGCAAAACGGCCAGTGCTCAGCAAAACATGTTAAATCATAATTACAATCACAGAATAAACAAAATAAAAACATGAATAACAAAAAACCATTAAAAACAACAAAACACAAATTGACAAACAAACACTGAACTAGTCGATTATTATAATCGATCAATGAACGATTGAACATAAAACTAGAACTGTCAATGATGCGCAGTCACACAGTCACATTTTGAGACTGTACAACCTCTATGGTTCGTTCCGTAGTAAAAAAAAGATGGCTGATCGATGGATAACAATAACAGCGGCAAGATAAATTTACGTTAATAATTAAGTAAAAAACAATATTCCTGACCTACCCAACCGATTTGTTTGCATAAATGTGTTATTGGGTGAGTAGTAACAAGAGTGAAGTTTGAGTGCGCATTCATCTATGCGCTTAAATAACACGGACAGACGAGATTGTCAAGCCAGCAAGACGAAATCAACAAAGGTACAATAAAAAAAAAGCTATCATAAAATAATGTAATTGAATCAGTACGACTATGTAATTATTAGATTAGATATAAAGTTGTCAGAAGAATGTACACTTAATTAAATATTATGTCATTTACTTACAGATATATAAAAATAGTTGAAAATCGAACTTCCAAGTTAACTAAAATAAAAGATATATGTATAGCCGTTTATGTCGCACAAAACATACAATGCGTTCCAAATGTCCAAGTATATTTCGACACTCAAGGGAATCAAAATTTGTAGGGTACTTGCTGTTGACTTAGAATCTTGAAATTTGGCATGAAACAAGATCTCATAGCAGAAATATTGGAAAAAATCTGAAAACTAAATATAAAGGTAAGTCACAAAAAAACTTTTATGCGATTTAAAAAAAAAATTCGTAACTCAATTCAGGAATTGAACTAATTTCATATTTCGTAAGTTTGTTCGTACAAACTTAGTGAGAAAAGTAAAGTTCGTTTAACAAATCAAACTTGACAATGAAGTATTGAAATGATTGCCAAATGTGATTTTTCGAACAAACTTATTTATTTGCCACATTCAGTTAGCAATAATCGTCATTTGAGACACCGGGCTGCAGTGCAGATTTAGAGACCGGTTGCAATGTAAAACACAGTAGCCATACAACGTCTAAAACTTTAGGATTTTTTGAATATCTATAGCAATACTATTGTAAAAGGAAAAGTAACTTTCACTTTTTTTTTTGTTTGTCCATTACCTCTTCACGTTTAAACAGCTGAACAGATTTGCATGAAACTACAACACAAGTACACTATATCCTGGATCAGGAATCTAAATCTATTCAGCCGTTAAGAAGTAGGTTATAACAGATAAAAAAAAAGTGAAGAGGTAACAAACAGATAGACATATGGACAGATAGAGCATCCGCTTTCACATTTACAATACCAGTATGGATATGTTAATGACAATGATGATATTTTTTTCTATTTGAACATAATAATGACTCTCTGCATGTATTGGTTTCTGTAATAAAATAAATAAATAAATGTTACCGTGCCGCCGACAATATATTAAAATACTCGTAGTACCTAGTCCTCTCGTACTTCTGTGGCACTCCCCATAAATTAAAATCATGTCGAATTACTCTGAAGCTATGTTATTGTAACAAGGCAATACTTAATGATAATACTAAAAGAAAACATGCTTGCAATACAAAACTTTTCAAATAAAAATAGTAACATCACTGACTTTTCACCAACATACCACAACATGAAATAGTAATAAAAATAAACCGGCCAAGAGCGTGTCGGATCACGCTCAGTTTAGGGTTCCGTAGTTTCCCTTCCGTCACAACACAACAACAAGTGTACCCACTTATGAGTTTAAGAAAATGCTTGCATATATGGTTATACTACAAACTTAGTCCAAAAATTATTTTGTAGAACCCTTTTGTCTTTTTTGTACAAAAACTGTTCTTTCCATCAAGTTCAAAATAATTTTCCTTGAAAGTCCTTATAAAGTTCTACATTTCAGATTTTTTTCATATTTTCTAAACTTATGGTTCAAAAGTTAGAGGGGACACACACACATTGTTTTTTACTTTTGGGACGATTATTTCCGAAATAATTGACAATATCAAAAAATGATCTTAGTAAACCCCTATTCATTTTTAAATACCTATCCAACAATATATCACACGTTAGGGTTGAAATAAAAAAAAAAATCACTTCCCACTTTACATATAGGGGGGCTACCCTAATAAAACATTTTTTTCCAATTTTTATTTTACCACTTTGTCGGCGTGATTGATATACATATTGGTACCAAATTTCAGCTTTCTAGTGCTAACGGTCACAGAGATTAAGCGAGGACGGACAGACGGACGGACAGACATGGCGAAACTATAAGGGTTCCTAGTTGACTACGGAACCCTAAAAAAGAGCACAATATAGTTGCAGTGACTGTGCCACCTTGTGTAATGAGTAACTGTCGAACCATTGTATTAATAATAAAAAAAAATGATTTTTATGTGTATGTAAAAAAAGATGTGTTTCAACAATAAAAAAAAATAAGAAATTAAGAACTCGGACGCCAGCCGAAACGAGACTAGCCAGAATAACTAGGTCGGGCACTAGATTGGACCATTAATCTACCAGTGGGGGGAATAAGGGAAAGAAAAAAAATAAAGCCGATATTCAGAAATTTGTCTTTTGTTACTTCCCAACCCGTAGTTTCAGACAATCTTTGTCATGGGATACTATTGCATCTGGTTCAAAGGTTAATTTTAAATTTGTAAAAAGGAATGTCGTCCGGTACTTGAAGGCTCCAGGCGTGGTCCCATAGAGGATAATCTTCAAGTATTCATCCAGAGAAATAAAATAGGAGAAAAGAAAATAAAGAAAAAAACGCCGGATGGCTGTAACAACATAAAGAAATACGTTAATATCCTGTACGAAAGTGACAATGCGGACACGCGGTCGCGAGGTTATGTGTCAGAAAAACTCACCGTTTTTTTTCTTAAAATTATGCTTAGCGCGCCAATCGGTTCATTAAAAGAACGCAAGACAGGCGAAGAGTGCCTAAACTGGAAAGAAATATCGATACGTAAACCAAACAAATTCATGAACACGCTATCACGTCAAGAAGAATTCCAAAAATAAATTCTTACCGAAATTATCGTGCACCTTTCCAAGAAATATCCGTTTGTATTACGATATCCTTGTAATACAAAACGGCTTACATAAGAAAAGATTTAGAAATTTAATCAGAGCAAAGAAATTTTGTTCCTCGCTGAAGAAAGTTGGGCCGAACAGTGAGGTTATCAAATCTGACAGCTCATCATAAAAAATAATAGAATTTTTTTACTTGGACAACAAGTCTTTCAAGCCGAATCGCCCAAAAGTTCGGAAATATGTGACAAGGCGAAAAGTCGATTTGGCCTCGTCACATGTTTCCGACCTTTTGAACGTTACACCATTTCATTTGCAAGTTAGTGGGTAAGTAGTGAATTGTAGAAGGTAGGATCAGCGAGAATGCAAGTCGTTTGGAAACCATTTGTATGAGCAACAAGTTTATGAAAAGACTAGCTGTGCCCGCGACTTTGTTCGCGTGGACTACAGGATTTTGAAATTTTTTTTTTTTACTAAAATAAAAGTAGCCTAAGTTACTCCTTATTACATCAGCTACCTGCCAAAAAAGTCCCGTCAAAATCGGTTCAGCCATTTCAGAGATTAGTCGGAACAAACAGACAGACAGACAAAAATTGTAAAAATGTTATTTTGGTATATATATCATATAGTATCATATATATATGATACATAATATGCATGTAGTGAAAAGCGGTTATTTCAATATTACAAACAGACACTGCCATTTTATTTAAATGTTAGATGAAGAATAGCTTGATTTATATAATAGTGATCCACGCGCTCCTCAAAGAGATGTCAGCAAACCGTAGTGGCCCAGCAGGGACGACGCCCGCTAGCACCGCGAGGAGATCCTACTCTACCCAATTCTAAGATAGAGTAGGGTAGAGTGAGATAGATTGGGGTAGAATAGGTCGGACGGCGAGCTCCTATTGCTCACCGTCCGCAAACCCGGGGCTACCCAACTCGAGTAAGGTTGAGTTGGGTAGCGCAAGGAAGAGTATGATAGAGTATAATAGAGTAGGTACCAGTTGACGGGAGCGAGACCGCGGGCAAAAGCTAGTACTAGATAAAATAAATCTCAGTCCTTAAAACAAATCTATTTCTATGTTTCAGACATCGTCGTCGCCACAGACAAACAACTAGAGTTTTACAACAATGATGGTACACGGACGCACACACTAGATATACCATCGGCTCATCAGATCACTTCAGTAACATACGATCCTGTGCACTACAGGGTGCTGTTTAGCGACAATCATGGCTCGACCATGTTTATATACAGCTTGGACGTATCAACTGAGAATATACAAAATTTAGCTACGATATCAAGGTCCACCACCTACTTCCGCACCGTCTACGACCCCGTTTCACAAGCTCTCTATTGGAAGGAGTATTCTAGTATACACAGGTTTTCATTAAGTCCTGCATGTTCTAACCAAGCTGATGGAAATGTTTTAGTTAGCTTGGGTCACTGGTGCGGTGATCTCGCCGTGGACAGCTGTGGAGGGTACGTTACTAGTGAGTAGTACCCGCACACGGGCCACAAAAAAACGCCGCCACAAAAAGAAGCTTAAAACGGCTTTGTTTTTGTGGCTCCTGTGCGGGGACACTAACGAGAAGATCGGAAAACTTGTTTTTTGTATTGAGAACAGTTTTCATTTGTTTCATGAAATAATCAAATAACATACTCAATCTTATTTGCACTTATCTACACTTAAAATATTACAAGTAAATGTGAAAGTAACTGTCTGCCTATCTGTTACACTTTCACGGTTAAATTACTAAACCGATTTTGACGAAATTTGTTAAGGAGATAGCTTCAAACCCAAGGATGGACATAGGCTACTTTTTATCTGTCTTCGACTTCGCGTCCGCTATAACCAACGTTCACGCGAACGAAACCACTGGCAGAAGCTAGTAATATCATAAAAGTGAAGTGTAAGTTAGTTTGAATGTACCAATCTCAGGAAGCACGAGTCCGAACAGAAAAATTCTTTAACAGGTGGTTGCCCATTTAATTAACTCAAATATTATAAAAAGATAAAGTTGCTTTTTTGTGTGTAGGAGGTAATCTCTGAAAGTACAATTCCGATTGCTGCACCAATTGACAGTAAAGGCAAGTAAAAAAAAAAATTGTAACAGTATTGCACAAAAAAGGTTCAACTGATAAACATGTCGACTCGTCATATCGGTAACCCATTACTTCGCGGACTGACAGGCAGATAGTGGTGTGTGGAAGGTCACCTTGCGCGCTTGGATTGTTAGGGAAATGTTGACGGAGGCGCTGAGAGAGACGCCATACGTCTTTCTCAGCGCGCCCGGTTAAATGTAAAAATAACTATGTCTGTTACGCTTTCACGCTTTAACTACTGAACTGATTTTGATGATATTTGGAACATAGTAAGCTAACCCAAGAAAAGGTATTATATACGTCCGCAATAACCGACATTTATCCAGACGAAGTCGCGGGAAAAAGCTAGTTAAGAAAAGATTATTAAATTTTTCAAGATTATAAAATTAAATTGTACTTGAAAATAATGTATCTATTTATGTTCCGCTATGTTTGCCCTTGTGTGTAGGTTTATGACTCAGCTGAATTCCTTTTGAATTTTGTTAATATTGATGTATGTTTACAAATTACAGGTATATTTACTGGACCGCAAACGGAGAGATAGAGAGGGCTCGGTTAGATGGCTCCGAGAGAGAAGTTTTAATAGCCGGCAATGTTCGTTGGCGACTAAGCTTGACCATCGATCAACAAACACAAAAAATGTACTGGACTGAGCAAACACTTAGTGGTGGACCATGGTATATTGAAAGTGCAAACTTTGATGGAAAGAACAGAACAACACTATATATTGTAGGAAACACTCAGTATGCATTTTCATTGGCCGTGTCAAAAGACTTTATATACTGGCAGAACTATGGTGAACAGGGAATTTGGCGATTACCGAAGTACTCAACACAAACTGTGGCAACAAAACTAACCTCACCGTCTATCTCGACCTGTCCGGATTGTCATCGTATAGCAGCCAACTACACGATAAAGGAACAAATTCAGGGGATAAACAGCTGCGATGCTCTCCAGGGTCTGATTCCGAATGACTCGAAGAGTGAGTCTCCAGCACCAATCTGTCAGAACTACTGCATTCAAGGAGAGTGTAGCGTAAGTGTTGAGGGACAACCTACATGCAGGTAAAACGTGTTCATCGCACAGATATTCGGGGTCAGCTCACGATGCTTGAAGAGAGCGAAGCCGGGGGGTTTATTGAAAGTCTGTTATAATAATATGAATATATAGTTTTGAGTACTAACACTAATAATTATGATTCGCGCAGCATCACTTCGCGTCTCGGCGAGCTGACCCTAACGTTTATCACTGACGGTAAATTAAGCGACGCCTGGATATGTTACATATCTAACGGTAACAGATCCTCAAGCATCCACGTCATCACCAGCTTCGAATTGTTATGTTAGAATTCCTGGAACAGTGACTCACGTTTAATCCCCACAATACTTTCGCGGGCTTGCGGACGGCGAGCAATGCATAGCTCGCGGTCTGACCGTCCAGTAGTCGACCGGGCCGAGTCCAAGTCGTCGACGGCGCGTATTGTTCCACGCGTGCCTCAAGGAGATGTCAGCAAACCTTAGGGGCCCAGCAGGGTCGAAGCTTACTGGGGGCATGGGTTCGCTTCTGAAAGAAAAACCCGGCCCTAGAATACAAGGCAACGAAGAAACAAAGGAGTGGGCTCTAGTCAGTAAAAGTATGATTTCCCATCTAAAAAAAAATTGAACACATAATAATTTCAATGTTTAATGTGTCTTGTGAACTGTGGGACAGAGACTTAATTCACAAAACCCCAAGCGCAACCCAACTTTTGGCAACTTTTACTACAGGATCAACTCTTTTCTACGAATACTTACGAATACAGCAAAATATAAGAAAAAGCTGATTATTTTTAAAGATTTTAGTGTGAAGTCAATAAAAAATAGGTTAACCTTTCGAATGTTTTAAGTTACACTGTCCGACATAAGGTAATTGTTCTTCTATTGTGTCTCTAATTATGACATTCAAAGAGTTAATTTTAATGAGTACTTGCACTGACATAGACTAAAGTTCCTTATTGTTGATCGAATGAACATTTTATTTGATTGTAAATCATGTATAGTGCGCGTTGTAAAATGATTAGCCACAGCATTTTAACAGACGTGCAGTGGTCGCGCACCTCGTTTGCGTGTTACAACTAGGCACAATATCTGTTGGTCTGCCGATTAACGCTGTTTCTCTCACGAAATCCCGATAGATGTCGAATATTCTTGTTTATTACGTCTTCTTACTAAAAGAATCTAGTGATATGACAAAACATCAATTTATCGTAAACAAAATCTACTTAAATGTCAGAAAAGCGCATACGGCCGAATAAAAATCGAGCCATACATTTCTCTCGCTTGCTCTAGTACTGACCACACCCGTGTGAGTGCTAGAGAGTGCCCACTACTGAGAGTGAAACAAATGCGAGAGTGTGTGTGAGAGTGAGTTTTAGTCAGTAAAAGTCTAACACGCCCTCGGGAGCTCTGCTCTAGAGCGAGATAAGTCATGGGATGAATTCTCACCTAAAACATCTCTTGTTTAGCAGGTCTGCTGGAAGTTTCTTTTGAAATAAGCACTTTTGTTAGAAGTGTGTACAGAAATAAAAAAAATCAGTCGAATCGTATAAAAGGGGTTCAATATCCATAGAGCACTGGTGGCCGAGTGGTAACGGCCCCCACTTACGAGTTGTAGGTCGCGGGTTCGAACCCAGCCAGAAGTATTACTTTGTGTAATTTATTTCATCATCACTGCTCTCAAAACGGTGAAGGAAAACATCGTGAGGATACCAACATGTCCTAGAACCAAAAATCCGAAGACATGTGACCTCCACCAACCCGCACTGGGCCTGCGTGGTGGATTACGGCCCATCCCTTCTCCTAGAGAGGAGGCCTGAGTCTCAGCAGTGAGAACATTAAAAGGCTGATGATGATGATGATAACTTCAATATCCTTCTCAGGTACAGAAGAATAAAATTATAAATGTAAAGAGAATGCCTGCCCGCTATCATCCCACTGCACACTGGAGGGCAGAGGCCTCTTCTCACACAGAGAATGGACCAGCATTCATCAGCTCACTTGCTGATAGTGAGTTGTAGACCGAGTCTCCTCACCGACGTCAGTGTGGTCTAAAATATACTTATAGAGCACCTGATCAGCGCAGTGGCCGCGCACCTCGTGCATCTGTTACATGTACCAATGTAACATGTAAAATTATGTTTTAGTTTTCTTGATTACAGAACTTTTCTGTGTCTTCGTTATTTCAGCTGCATAACCGGTTACTCTGGGGCAAGGTGCCAAGTGTCCATCTGTAAGGACTACTGTCTCCAAGGAAATTGTAGTGTCAGCACCGAGGGCCAACCTAAATGCAGGTAAATCATAATATTACCCTGAACACCCATGGAATTGGTTTTGTTTGGGGCCAAGCCGTACCGTCCTTTTCTCGAAACAGTTCAGAGTTCTTGGCCATTTTCAACGCCCTAAACTTTGTTGTGTATAAATTAAACTAGAAACTTAAACCAAGTTACCATGCGGTAACGGTAGAACGAATTATAACTGATCAAAGTTTGTTTATTCTAACAGTACGACAATTATTTGTTTTAAACTACATTTTTGTGTGAAGACTCACTGAACTTTATTTTAATCCAATAGCTACTCTCAGATAGGATAAGAAAAGATCTGGTTTGTGCTAACTCTTGACTAAACATTCTTTTGTGAATCGGTTTTATATATTTCCGAGACCTTATTTATATAACCAGATAAACAGAATTCTACAGATTTATAGTTTAAGTTACAATAGGTGTAATTTACTAGTCCAGGATTTTTTTGGCAAAACATAACTATGCAGACACGACAAAACTACTAGAAATTGTAAAATACAGTTTTGAATATAACTACTCTAATATAAATCTCTACCTTTAACTTAAAAAATATATATATATATATATAAACCAGTGCTTGACTGCGATCCCACCTGATGGTAAGCAGTGATGCAATTGTTGATGGTGACTGACCGATCATCAAGACTAAGAATTACGTTTTAATTTTCTTGATTATAGAGTAACTCTTTTATATCTTCGTTATTTCAGCTGTATGCCCGGTTACTCCGGGAAAAGGTGCGAAGAAAATGCGTGCCATAAGCACTGTTTAAACGGCGGTGTCTGCACCTTAAACGAAGAAGACGAGCCGGCCTGCCAGTGCACAGCAGGTTACGATGGTGGAAGATGCGAGCTTCCTGCCTATCAGGACAACAGGTAAAACTTGTTCTTCTCACTCTATACTAGTTATATCGAGTCCCCTGCGTTGGACTCTGATCGTGCTCTCGGCAGATGCGACAAAATTTGTCAAAGAAAAAGATAAAATAACATAATTCTAAAGTTTGCCGTATTTATCGTTTGTTCACTCGTAGTGGGTGTTAAAACTTTATATTAGAGTGATTTTCTCGTCGTATCTTAAAGTTAACGTACAACAAAGTTATTTTTTTTAAAGAAAGAAGGCATACTTATCTTGATCAGGTTGTCAATATTTTAGCAGATAACATTTTTGTAGTGGAAAAAAATAGTTATTTAGCACAATAAATTTATTCTAAGTTTGGTGGCGCGTCCACAATCTGTTTTTTTTGGGGATAACCACCGCTTAAACGAAACTACACTAGTTTACTAGAAATTACTAATTGTATTTTTATTCTGTATTATTTTTCTATCTAATGACAGTTTTATTTTTATATTTAGGGCAATACTTTATCCTGGTGAAAATCGAAAAGGACTGTCCGCGCGAAATTTTAAATTTTGGTGGGAGTAATATAATCATTAAGTGAATCGTATAGAATAAACCTAGATGGACAACGCTACCAACGTTCACTTCTTTAAGTCAGGCGCTCACGCGCAGCACGGACATATGCCATCCCGTTGTAATTTCCTGCCAAAAATTTAAATAAGTCTTTTCGTAGTAATCGGACAAACAACCATTAATTTTTGTTTAATGTTTTAAAACGTTTTATGACTAATTCGGTGTTGTAATTTAAATTTATAATAAAAAGGTTAAGGTATGCCTTCAAAATTATACATAAATTATGTAAAGAGTACATTCTTAGTAGTTTTTTTTTTAATAAACATATTCAACAAGATTCTAATTTTGGTGGTGCAATTTTGGTGGTGTGTTACCAATCACCAACAGTACTTAGTTATACAGTGTAACTAACTAATTTTGGTGTAACTTACACCAAAATTAGTTTTTAAAGTTACGTACCTCAAAAAAAAAAACGAAAAAGAATCATAATAAGATCGTTCGGTCCATGGGCCTTTATTGAGCGCCGGTATGGATGCCGTCGCTACGAAAGCGACCAGTGGTCAAGCTGAACGCAAGCCAGAGGATCTTGGCCATCCGGATGGTGCGGTGATACTACACGGTCTCCCACGAAGTGGCGAGCCCCCTTACTGGCCTACCACCGTAGGATTTGGAGACAACAGTTCTTGCACGCATGCACGATCTGCGCGTGGAAATGTAACGTCGGGGCGGAATTCCGGTGCCGCGCCAAGTCGCGGCATGCTGGACAGAATTCCGGCGGGATCTCATGGTGGAATGGCGGCCGCGACTGTTGCAACCCAGTGCTGGGCACGCCATAATTATGGCGGTAAGTCCGCTTTTTGAGGAGTTGCTGGAAAGACCTCACGGCGTCCTTGCCTTCTGCATGACGCAGGTCCTCACCAGACATGGTCAGTTCGGGAGATTCCTGCAACGGATTCGTGCCCAAGAAACGCCCGGGTGTCACCATTGTGTGGACCACCTCAGAGGTCACGGTGGAGCACACGTTAGAGGTGTACCCACGTGCGCCTCAATAAGTTGTCAGCACCTGCAGGGACCCAGCAGGGTTGAAGCCTACTGGGGCCATGGGTGATGCAAAATGTAATCCCCGGGGCCTTGGAACAATGGCAAAGAAGGAACAGGAGTGGGTTTTTAGTCAGTAAAAGTCTGACACTACCTCCCGCTCCGCCCAAGTGTGGGATTTCTAATTTTGGTGTCAGATAGCTACAACCTAGGGGTCTTTAAGTCAAGAGTGAATAGGTTACTTCTAGGCAAGCGTGCTCCATCGTCGGCCACATCATCACTTACCATCAGGTGAGATAGTGGTCAAACGCGAGCCTATCAATAAAAAAAAAAGAAATCAATTTTGGTGTCGTAATAATTCTGGTGTCGACAATATATTAGAAGCTTTCAGGAATAAATAAATTTCTCTCACATTTTATATACCTGAATACGTATCTCTTGCTTATCAACATCTTAGATTATTAAAAAAACCAGAAACAAACTTTTCCACCAAAATTAGGAAAAAAATCATGGTTATTGAAATTCACTCATTAGATAAAATTGTGTGTTTAATGAAAGTGATGGCTGACTAACTAAACGGAACTAACTAGTGACACAGTTGTCTGTTATTTAAATAATAATTTCATGTCGTCACGGTCCAAGTGTCTCGCTGGTCTAGTAGTCAGAAGCTCTACCTCTAAATATGAGGTTATGGGCTCGGTCCCCGGGTCATGCATATTATTTATGAGTTTTATTATGTGGAACTTGTCAGTAGCAGCCCGAAGCCTGGGCTCGTACGCGCGTCATCGTCGGCGTGTAGTGTTCCGCGCGCACAGCAAACAGATGTCAGCAAAACCGTAGGGGCCCAGCAGGGTCGACGCCGCTAGATCCGCAGGAATTATTAAAAGAGTTACAGTGGTCCTGGACCGCAAAGGCAACTGACGGACACTGGTGGCCTTTGGTCAGTAAAGGTCTGACACAGTCTTTCGTCCTACTTTAAAGCAGAAGCCAGTTGATGATTTCCAACCTCAAAAAAAAACCATGTCACGAAGGATTAGAAACAGAACTTGTTAAAGTAATATAAATGCAATTGGTAACAATTTGATATTGAAAGCGGCATTGCAGGGCCCCAAGTCTGCTATTTTTATAAATTCGTCATTCCTATACGATCCCATTGTCATTTTGCTAAAAGTTTGTAATCTGCTAATTCATAATGATCGATCATTGATCGGTCAATGGTCTTGTAATAGAACTGTGGTAAAATGATAATTTCGAGCACATTAAAACCAATAACTGCACAATATCGTTCTAATGGTAAAACACTGATCAAATAAACTGTCAAAGTTTTAGCAGATAACCGCAAACGTGAAATATTCATTTGTCAATATGTACGAGATTACCATTCTATGCCACTTCTTTCAATGGAGTATCAGTGGTTGACCATTGGAAAGTCATAATGACGCCATTATGTTAGAAGATTACCAAACTTGTGAAAATCGACAATTATGACATCAATGACAGACCATTCTGACACTATTGTAATAGCAGACTTGAGGCCCAGTAGTTATGACCGGCCACTGATGTGCGTTTGACTACATTTTTCAACCCTTTTTTTTAATTTTTGTCAAAAAGTTTTAATACTTACTATATTTAATTATAAATTATAGTTACCTTGTACTGTCGTGTCTGTTTATTGTGTTACTATTTTCGAACATTTTCATTGTTTCAGCTGTGATGCCGGTAACTCTGGGGACGGGACAGTCAACGCATGCCATCAGTTCTGTCTAAACGGCGGCACTTGTTCGCTGAACGAGGCAAGGGAACCAGTCTGCCAGTGCACAGCAGATCACGAGGGTGACAGATGTGAGGTTTCTGTCTATAAGGACTTCAGCTTCCAGCTCGTAGCGTCGGTGGTGAAGGGGCAACCTAAAGTGACCGTTACTGTGGGGAAAGGAGTGGAGTCGACGTGTGCTTCCACTGTTGTCTGAACAACGGAGCTTGTTCGGGACGAGCGCGAGATGTGAATCTATTGAAGAGTGCACGTTCACCTCTACCATCACCATTACGTATACAATCTGACCGTTACTAATTTAGTATTAGCCGACAGAAACATTCATCATCATACAATAATAGGTTACCTCAATGATACAATAAGAATTATTTTTTAAGTTTGCTTTTTTGTAACGAATTTATTGGTTTAAGCAAAAGTTATTTAAGTTTACTCTTAATATAGTTTTTAAGTCAGGTTATTTTTATATTTTTTCTATTATTTTTGTATTTTCCTATCAGCTATGACTAAGTAAGAACAGATTCTGATATCTTAGTGACTCTAAATAATATAAATATAATTTGTATTTTAGTTTTACGTTATCTTATATTAATAAATAATCAAAAGCATGTTCCTCTTGTCTCCGGCCTGCAGGAGGATGCAGTTCATGAATCTAAGAATTTTTGTTGAGGGTCCTCGAATGTAATAAACCTTAGTGTTTATCCCAAACATTAGTTGCCATCACAAACTCACTTTCATCATCATCATCTTCCTGCCCTTGTCCCGGGTTACTTTTTACTTCTGCTCTGTCTCCCATCACGTTATCACTAACTCCCTTTTCTTTTATATCACTTCTCATACAATCCATCCATTTTTTCTTTGGCATCCCTCTCTCACTTTACCCATCCACATGCATACTAAAAAATCTTTTAGTGATATGCATTTCATCCCTTCTAATTATATGGCCATTCCAAGACAAACAATTGTAATTTTATGTTTCAAAAACCAGTAACTATAAACTTATTTGACGCATATTCACACAAATATTAGTAGATTACCAAACCTGTTCTCGCGCTGAGGGAGACGCGCGAACATATCGTCACGCCGCAGCATTGAATGATCGTCACGTGCTCAAGTGCTCGTGCATCTGTCTCGTTCTTTAGTTATCCTGTTTTCTTCGGGCATCAGTCTATAGTTCTCTACTAATGCTTATGCTTTTGTGTTTAATTAAGTAAATCTTTTAAATAAATAAATTATCATCGTATACATGCATTTTTATTAACACAAACTTACCTCAAATAGTTCAATTCCCGGTGGGATTTTCAAAGATTTTTCCGAAAAACAAAAAAAAGTTATAAGACATTTTTATTATGTTTGTGAAAAATAAAAAAAACTTTACAAAAAAAAATATAACCAACTTCAATGTTCACTGAAAAGTACAAAATAACTTTAATTTCGGAAGTCAGTGTTAGTCCTTTCGTTATTTAAACACCGACTTCAAAAATTTTAGTTATTTTGTACTTTTCAGTGAACATTGAAGTCGGTTATATTTTTTTGGTATTTTTTTTTTTATTTTACACTTTTTAGTTATCGTATTACCACTAAAAAGTACCCCTCAGCTAAACTTCTCTCATTCATCTCATAACGATTCTAATAATCCCAAACACGGTTAGATTACATTAATTTACCTTCTGGCTTCATCATCAGATCAGTTCGATACATCCCCTCCCCTTTTTAGGGTTCCGTAGCCAAATGGCAAAAAACGGAACCCTTATAGGTTCTTTATGTCTGTCTGTCTGTCCGTATGTCACAGCCTCTTTTTTCCGAAACTATAAGAGCTATACTGTTGAAACTTAGTAAGTAGGTAGATGTATTCTGTGAAAATATAAAATAACAATTTTGGGGGTCCCCATACTTAGAACTAAAACTCAAAAAATTTTTTTTTTCATCAAACCCATGTGTGTATAGATCTTCAAAAATGATATTGAGGTTTCTAAAATCTTTTTTTTCTAAACTGAAGAGTTTGCGCGAGAGACACTTCCAAAGTGGTAAAATGTGTCCCCCTGTAAGGTTGTCGGTTCGGGAAGATGAGTAAAACAAGTGCCTTCATTAAAATCTCGTATATTACTGCGCTAAGAGAGTTCGTTCAATGGTAAATATGATTGATTCTTAATATTAGAATACAGATGAACACGCATTTATAAGTTTTAACACTACACGCCCACCGGCAAAATAAAATAAAAATAATGATTACATTTGTTTTTATTTTTTGGTTATATGAATAGCCTTATAATGTTACTCTCACTTATATCCTTAACTTATGTAGGTAAAATATTGAAGAATCGAAGAAAAAAAAATATATCAATGGGTTTCAGACCAAATCCATAATTATCTATAGCTAAAATATTATCTAATGTTACATACACTAATAGTCATTTAATATATGGTCTGGTTCTATTTTTGTGCACTATTACTTCTTTACCTTTACAAAGTATTTTTAAATTTGGATTACAATCTTCTATTACTTGGTATGGTCCTATATATAGTGGATCAAATTTGTTTACAGTTTGTTCATTCTTAAGTAGTATCATGTCACCATTATTATATGTGACTGGGTTGGTATACAAATCATATTTACTTTTTCTGATCTGTTTATTAACAATTAAATTATGTCTAGCGTCATACTGTGATTTTTGAAGTCTATATCTGAGTTGTTGTGGATAATCGTTATGGTTATAAAGCGGTTCGATATCTGAAGTTAAATTACTTGGTAAACTGCATCGTTTTCCAAATACAAGTTCGTACGGAGTGTATTTAGTTTCTATATGTACAGTCGTGTTAAAAGCAAAGCACCAATATGGAAGCCATAAATTCCAATTTCGAGGATGGTTCTCTGTTTGTATGCGTTGGAATGATAGTAAATTTTTATGTGTATTTTCTAGGCCTCCTATTGTTTGATGATGATATGCAGTAGATGTTTGCTTAGTTATTTTTAATGTTTTGCACACTTCGTTCATTACTTTAGATACGAACTCGGTTCCGCGATCTGATATTATATTTCTGGGAATACCATATCGCAATACAAAATTATTAATGAAAGCCGTCGCCACTGAAATTGTATCCTTATTTCTAAGCAGATAAGCTTCTACGTACTTGCTAAGATCACACTGTAGTGTGAGTGCATACTTATCACTATCCTTACTTAGTGGCCCAACTAAATCTAAAAATACTCTATCAAATTCCGAATGCCCTGTATCAGTCAGGACCATTGGCTGTTTTATGTTTCTAAAATATTATTGTCGCTTGCATTTGTCGCAGCGATTTACAAACTCCGTGACGTCACTTTCCAATTTTGGCCAAGAATAACGACGTTTTATATTATTTATCACTAGCGACCCGCCCCGGCTTCGCACGGGTGCAATGCTGATACTAAATACACTACAGAAAAACTGTGAACGTTGTATATAAAAACATAGCGGCCCGCTCCGGCTTCGCACGGGTATAAAATATATAGCCTATGTGATTAAAATCGATTCAGTAGTTTTGATTTATTCATTACTGCCCGTGGCCCGCACGCGTTAAATTTGTAGTAAAACAATCCCCCTTTCCCTATACCATAAAGAGGCACGCTCTTGTCGCACCGGGCGGCCGGCCGGTACCGCCGCAAACGCTACGTCCTGCAATTTTTAAATCTGTAATATCTTCGAAAATATTCACTTAAATCATACGGTGTAAAGGGCCATATAGATCTATATTAAATGGACAATGTATTCAAGGTATTTAATTGGTTAAGGATTAATGCTGTATTGGTTAAAATCGCTTCGAAAATTAGCCATTATTTGTCGTAAAAAGTAAATGACAAAAAAAAGTTATTGTGGGTTATCCATAAGAGATAGACATATACCATCACTGACTTTTCTGTAGACCTTTTCAATGTGTACAATACTTAGTACATTTTTTGATAAAACTCGTAAGGTTCAGCCTGCGTTTGCAATGTAACCGGAAAAAATGTAATTATTTACGACATCACATTAGAAACCTCAAAAATAACAGTACTTCTCCACTATTTAATGGATGTTATTATACATATAAACCTTCCTCTTGAATCACTCTATCTATTAAAAAAACCGCATCAAAATCCGTTGGGTAGTTTCAAAGATTTAAGCATACAAAGGGACATAGGGACAGAGAAAGCGACTTTGTTTTATACTATGTAGTGATAGTGATATATTTATCATACGTCGTATACCGCGTATATTGCCGCTACTCGGTAATAATTGGGAGTCATTAAAGATGACACGTTTCGTATCGTTATCATTTATAACTTTTACACCTTTTATAATATATAAACGTGGTCCGGACCAATTAGGTGTTATATTTATGCTTTGAATTATCTGTCTTGTTAATTCAATGTTTCCACTACTTTGTACAATGTATACATTATCAAGTTTCATTTGGTTACAGTAATTAGCCAACTCCCGTACAAAGGCATCTCGAGCACATTGTAATCGGTAAGATGGGTTTACTCTTAGTATGCAATTTGTTGAGTCATAATTAAATAATGTATTTGTTTGGTTATTCCATTCCCTTTTATTCACAATCCTTAACTCAGTGCAATCCTTCGGCTTTCGGCTTCGACCAGTCGTTTGAAGATTGCTTAGCAACCGTAGGGCTGTCACTTCTACCTTGTTTATTTTGTTCACGCATACGTTTTTTCTGACCTCTGGTTAATACTGACACTACGTGTTGATTAATTTCCTTCAATTCATCGCTTGTTATTCGGATACGTGACAAGGCATCTGCAGCTGCATTGTCTGTACCTCGAACATATTCTATTGTGTAATCAAATTCCTCTATTATTAAACGGAATTTTGCTAAGCGACTTGATGGATTCGTTTGATTAAATAAGTAAACTAACGGTTTGTGGTCGGTTTTGATTACAAATTTTCTACCGTAAAGATATGGTCGGAAATATTTCACTGACCATACGATAGCAAGTAACTCTTTTTCTATCGTGGGGTACTTTATTTCTGCCTTATTAAGAGTTCAACTTGCATAAGCAATTGGTTTATTATCACCATTGCATAACACGGACCCTATTGCGTACCCGGACGCATCTGTTTGTAAAACAAAAGTATTATTTTCATCAAAGTTGGGATATTGCAATACTGGTGGAGATGTTAATGGCTGTTTTAGGGATTTGAACGACTGCTGACACTCGTGCGACCATTCAAAGTTAACATTTTTTTGACACAGTCTATTAAGTGGTAAAGATATTGCGGCAAAGTCTGGTATACATTTTCTGTAAAAGTTAACAAACGCTATTAATCTCTTCATTTCGTCTGCGTTTTTAGGCACGGGATATTTTTTTACTAAGTTTACTTTCTCTAAATCTGGTTTTATTCCTTCTGCTGTTACAACATGTCCTAATAGCTGCATTTCTTTTCTCAAGAAATTGCACTTTATTGGATTAAGTTTCAAGTTAACTTTGCGCAATCTAGCTACAATATCTATTAGATTTTTATTATAAATTTCCAAATTACGTCCAAAACAGATCAAATTATCCAAATAGACAAATAATTTGTCGTAGGTAAGTCCAGACATGGCAATTGTCATTAGACGACAAAATGCACTTGGGCTAATTTGTAATCCCATGGGTAACCGGGTCATTTGATATTGGCTTGAAGGTGTAGTGAATGCTGTAGGTATACTTTCTACTTTCTGATTTTAATTTTGCTTGATAATATGCTTGTGATAAATCTAATTGTGAGAAATACATTGAACCGGATAGGGAATCTAGAATATCGGTTATATTCGGAAGTGGAAATTTATCGTCTAAAATTCTAGCCTTATCCATGAGTAATGACATTTGCGGTACAGTTTGTATACTGCGTACAGTCCTGCGATTCCTAATAAGGTGCAGATGATGAACATCACAATACTAATGTTCGATAAGTGGTACTCTTGCATAGAAGCCGAATTTGAGCCTCCCGATGCACTTTGTGATATAAAAACGTCCTCTTTTTCTATATTCGACCGACACATTGTAACCAATATATTACTCCACTTTTAAAGACAAAAAAAAATATCACTAATAGTCCAATAATGTCCAATATTGTTGCTCAATAAATTTAGTCACGCGACTGAACTCGGCACCCGTCTCATCCTGGCAGGGTTGCCATGTAAGGTTGTCGGTTCGGGAAGATGAGTAAAAGAAGTGCCTTCATTGGAATCTCGTATATTACTGCACATAGAGAGTACGTAAAATGGTTAATATGATTGATTCTTAATATTAGAATACAGATGAACACGCATTTATAAGTCTTAACACTACAAGACTTCGCGGACACATTTTTTTATTGACAATCGTAAAGGCCGTGAAAGCCGCGTTATAAATGCATATTCTTTTGCCTGCATTATAAATGCATTCACCTTGAGGCTGTCAGTGATTTGATGAAAGATGCGTTTATAATGACCCCCAGCAGATTCATTGCTTGTAGTGGAAAACCTGTGGAAATATTTAGCGATAATAGAACAAATTTTGTGGCCGCAGCTAAAGAACAGATTTCTAAAGCAAACAGGTGTGGTAATCTTGGCTGATGGTGAGGTGTAGGTAATGGTATTTGATATGGTTGGTGATAAGCTACGGGAATCTTCTGTGACGACGTACGCAGGCTTCAACTGGTTGATCGATATGTTTGCTTGTTGATTGGGTAGCTGTATGGTGTAGACTTTATCTGCGGGACGCACGTAAAACAGTTAGTGCGTTGCGATTGGCATGCGCGCGCGTCGTCTCTTTGGTGGGCGTACACGAGACATATGTCCAGAGCAGCGATTGGACAATAGTTTTGGCGCCGGGAAAGGGAACAGTACAGTATTTAATAATTGGACAATAGTTATAGCGTAACGCATACGAACAAAGTGAAAGTGACTTTATTGGTTAGTTAGCTTTAGCGGGACATTCGGTACACTATTATTGGTTAAGAGTTAGCATTTCTTATTGGTTAAATTCTTTAGTATAAAAGGAGGTGCATGGTTAAAATATACACATTCAGTTTTGGAGTCAAGATCATAACTTCTACCTCCTACTATTCCCAAAAAACTATAACTTTCAAATTCATTCCTGCTTACTCTCCTCATATCAGTGGCATATGGGAGGCCGGGGTAAAACCGGCCAAGCACCATATTAAACATGTTATTGGCAATAGCCACTTGACCTACGAAGAAAAATCAACTTTGTTTGCACAGGTGGACGCAGTTTTAAACTGCTGTCCCCTGTGCCCTGTGTCCTCCAGTCCTGACGATCTCCTTCCACTTTCCCCAGGACACTTTGTCATCGGAAGGCCCTTGACTGCACTGCCAGCTCTAACCCTGGATGACATCAGCCACGACCATCTCAAGCGCTACGAGCATTTGGAAAGAATACCTACGGCAGCACTTCTGGTAACAAAGAATATCTGTCAGAATTACAGCAAAGAACTAAGTGGCGGATTGATACATCCAAATTGAACGTCGGAGATAATAATATAGTGCTGCTAGCAGACGACAATTCCTCCCCGCTGCAATAGAGACTCGGACACGTGGTGCGTCTCATCTACGGACCGTACAAAATACCAAGAGTCGCGGATGTCAACAGTACTAAGGGCCGTGTACGCCGGTCCTTGGCACGGCTCTGCCCGTTACCAACAAAAGATGAACTCAAGGGTTGAAAGGGTCAGTCTTTCAACGGCCGGGAAGATGTTCCAGCGCAGCTACAAGCGCCTACTCAAGAAATTGTACAAATCATTGCCGATATAATTTTGATAGGCGTTTGCTAATTAATACCAAAATTGTTTACCTCCTTCACTAGCGCCAGAACATCTTTTACCTTTGGTTAGAGAACGATGTATCAAATCGTGGCCAGAATATTTTGATAAAAGGTCTTTAACGAAAAGCATTTGTCACCAAGATGACTCAGCCATCTCTTCCACGGATGCTCTGGTTCAGTGAATTTGAATAAATTGAATAGACAGGAGGTTGTGATGGCTTTGAGACCCCGATTTGGCCACAACTCACTCAACAGCTTTGGATTTATGTTGCGCAAAATCGATTTTCTCAATTATGTTATCTGTGGCACTGTAGAAGATGTGCATCATATCCTGTCGGAGTGTGTGCGTGTTGGGGTCCAAAGCAGTTTTGTCAAAATAGAGTTCTAGCCTCACCTTTTACAGTAGCTAGAATATTTTATCGTATTATTAAGGATATGAGGTTGCGGGTAGACTAGTAAATATGTTTTAAAATATTTGTATTAAATCATCGGGGTGACATAATCTGTTTAAAAAAAACCGCAAATAAAATGCGATTGAAAAAAAATGACATTAATCAATGAATTTGTTGTGGTTAACAGCTATCTACTAATAGATGTAAATGGAGGAGTCAATAGTGTTTGATTGAGATTTTGATTAGGTTAACATAAGGAAAGAAAAATAAAAATTTATACTGGACCAGTAAGTGACAGTATTCCGTACAAAAGTAAAATTAACAATTAAAAAAAAAACTACGTAGGGAGTATAAAAACTAAAATATGTAAACGCCTGACGAAATATACATCGCAATCAGTAACACGACGTGAATAGAATCATTGTGGCAGGCGTTAAGATTGCTTTGGGCGCGCCAAGCCTTGATACAGGCCATGGTCCAGAGCGAGGAGGAATTGCAGGCGGTCGCTTTCTTCTACGAAGCAGTAATGCTAGCAAAAGAAGCGGCTGCACGCGCGAGGCAGTGGCCCTCGCGCCCCGGCCGGGATTCTGATCTCGATTTCCGGCCACCGTAGACGCGGGCTTGCGGACGTCGAACAATAGGTAGCTTGCCGTCCAACCATCCGGTAACCGTTGGGACCGAGCTCAATTCGTCGACGGTACGTAGTGTTCCACGCGCGTCTGAAGGAGTTGTCAGCAACCGTAGGGGCCCAGCAGGGTCGAGGCCTACTGGTCTCAGTATGGTTCGACACTTGGGGGTGATACGAAAGAGATCCTCGAGGCCCTGGAACAAAGGCGAAGAAGGAACAGGAGTAGGTTTTTAGACAGTAAAATAATAATATAATCCAGAGCGGGTTGTAGAAAGTATATGGAAAGTATCACGGGTAGGGCGATCTTAACTCTGTCTATGTCGTGCACAAGTTTGTTTGAGGAGATCCTTCGATTACCTTCCAGCTCAGACCATATCCATAGTATCAGAAGGTCGCCTACTAAATTCTAACCAGATACATAACAACATAAACAAGTTGATAACAAAATTGTAAAAACAGAATTATTATGGGTAGGTACGTATCATATTCCACATTCATGCGTGGAGCGTTAAAAACAATCTCGCTCTCAATGCAAATAAATGTGCAGTTATGACTTATTCACAAGCCACACATCCTATACACAACACATATTCTCTAAACAGTGAGCCCTTGAAACGTGTTTCAGCCGTACGCGATCTGGGTACTAATTTTGATCCACACTTATCCTTAAACCAGCATATCATACAGATCTGTAATAAATCCCGCAAGAATTTAGGTTTGGTATTGCGCCAGGCAAAAATTTTCCACAATCGACAAGCCATAACTATATTGTACAATTCATATATCCGTGAAATTGTTACTATTTTGGTGTACAATAAAGTTTATTCTATTCTATTCTATTCTATCTGTGGTTTGCTGGAAACTAATAGTGCAATTTGGAACCCGCATGAAAAATGTTACACGCTGGTCATTGAACGAGTTCAGAAATCCTTTGTCCGGTACCTCTACCTGAAATTATATGGTTACTACCCATATATGTACCCGACGCCGTTCGCGCTGGGTATGGTGCGTTACCAAAGTTTGGAGGTTAGAAGAAATCTGTGTCTGGTTAAATATTTCATCCGCCTAATTCGTGGTTCTCACTTCAATTCTTCGTTGCTTGAGTACATCTCCTTTATCATTCCACTTCCCATCAGGCATACACTACGCCCCCGTCATCGCTCTCTATTTTCCATACCACGAGCCTGTAACATCACCTGCAGAACCAGTCCCGTGTACCTAGCCCTAACCCACATCAACAACACGTTACTTTCTGACGCTGCTATGGACATCTTCGCAAGTGCTGAAATTGAACTTTTTAACGCTGCTGCTCGTTACCTTGAGTCCATTGCCACTCCCAGCACAATATCATGTGAAACTCAATAATTTTTTTCTTTTTAAAATTTTTGACATAATTATGTATTATTGTAATTTTTATTTTTATTTTTTATTTTTTTGACATTTTAATCTGACATTATTTTTATTATCTTTGACATGATTTTAATTATTTTTTTTTTTTATGACAGTGTTTCCATTACTATTTCTATATTTTTTTTACATTACTTTCATTATTGTTATTATTTTTGACATTGTTTTCATTATTACTATTACTTTTTCATTACTTTTATGTTTATTATGTTAATGTTTTTAAATTATTATTAATGTGTGCCTATAATTTATATATGGACATGTAACTTAAATGAAATAAAATCAATCTATTTATTGCCAATTTACACACTGTAAGTGTAAATTGGCAATAAATAAATAAAACAAAAAAAAAACATATAAGCTACTCCTAGATTGATTTTATTTCATTTAAGTTACATGTCCATATTTGGGTCACAGATATCTGTACTATATAACTGAATCAATCCAATGAGTTCGGAGGCAATTGGCTGTGACAGACGGACAGACAGACAGGCTTATGAGTAAATGATAAATGATGATAAATGATATTTATTTTGTAAATAGGTTTAAAAAACACTTTTCAATTTTTTTTTCGTCAGTTTATACTAGATGAAGCCGGTGTTTCCTATCTGACTAAACTGAGAAAAAACACCGAAACAAACTCAGTAGTCAAAGTCTCTTTTAAAGTCCATACAGTAAATATGTAATGGTCAAACCATATGAGAACCATACAGATTTGTCTAAGATGGTCTTTTGAAGAAAGAACCATACAGATTTGAGTGGACCTGTCCAATCAGTGTAAGCATTTGTCAGTATTCGAAAAGCTCAATTTAGGACTACTAAGGAACTCCACGACTTGACGAACAATACCAAAGAAAGGACATTTGGGTAGGCCGCAGAAAATACTTAAATTGCCAGACATACGATAAAATTACTGAAAAGAAAAGAAAAAGCAATCAACATAGTCCTCACATTTACAATTATCTAAGGAAAGTGACTAAGAATTCCGTTTTTTAATTCAGAGGTTTAAAACCTTTTTTTGCGGCAGGAAATTGATACATAACCTCCCCCGCTCTAGGTGAAGTGAGAGGGAGCGGCAGACTTTACTGACTTAACCCGCCTGTGCTCCTTCAATTGTCCTTTGCACTCCGTGGCCGCGGGAACTCTTTTGATTTAGGTACTTCTCTCGCGCAGTCACCTTACTGCTGTCAACACTATTCGCGACATGGTGTTGATGGTCGAGTAGTTAAGGGGTATAGTCCCTTGAACATCCGGCCGGAGTTAAATACACACACTCGTACTGACGTCTGTGCCCGCATAGAGCCCTGCTGACCTTTAAAATCATTTACTTTTGCAAAATATTGATTGATCAACATAATTAATAATTATGCTATTTTGTGGGTAAATATATTTCTAAAAATCAAAGCCATTTGAAAGGAGAACGGAAACCAGTGAAAAAATATCATGTCGTTATTTTTTTTTTTGGGAAAAGTATGAATCAAACGGAAAAAAAAACACAATGTTGATAATGTTATAACCGAGCCATTACCGGGGAGTAGGCTTCAGAGAGTCAATGTTTTATGGCACCAATTGGGGGCAAGGGCCTTAAACTTTGAAAGTTAAACTTGCAATAACTTAAAGTGTAAACGAGAAAAACAGAGTTTGTTGATTGCACTCTGACACTACGCTATCAACACGCTACACTAACGCTAGCAGCTTCATGACTTAACGGCAGAAAAGATTTGGATGAAACCTAGCACACGGCTAGAACATGTCGTAGTGGACACATCCCACTTTTAAAAATAGACCGTAACAAAACTTAGTATCTACTACTTATTCAGATAATTAAATCAATTCCCAAGTCTGCTACATACACGAGCCTGGGCGACACCAAGGACACGGGAAGTAAATGATTGATAACACACATTGCTAACAAACCGACCAAGTGCGAGTCGAACTCGCGGTTCCGTACAAATTTACCTATAATAATGGTTCACATAAACGTTATGTATAAAACAAAACGTTTATGTTTATGATTTTTTTTTTATATTTGATTTGATTGAATAAAAGGTAAATTGCGGTTTAAAAAAAAATATTTACTAGATCTCGTTCAAACCAATTTTCGGTGGAGGTTTGCATGGTAATGTAACATCATATATATATTTTTTAGTTTTATCATTCTCTTATTTTAAAAGTTACAGGGCAAACTATTTAGTTTAGAAAAAAATGATGAAACCTCAATATAAGTTTTAAAGACCTATCCATAGATACCCTCACGTTCAGGTTTGGAGAAAAAAAAATTTGAGTTTCAGTTCTAAGTATGAGGAACCCCCAAAATTTCTTGTGTTTGTTTTTCTATATATTTTTTTTTTTGTGGAAATCTTAATGCGGTTCATTGAATACATCTACTTACCATGTTTCAACAGTATAGTTCTTATAGTTTCGGAAAAAGGTGGCTGTGACATACGGACGGACAGGCAGACAGACAGACACAGACATGACGAATCCATAAGGGTTCCATTTTTTTGCTGTTTGGTTACGGAACTCTAAAAAATACAGTAATATCTATTTTTGTACGAAACTAGTGATAAGCAGAGTAGTAGTATCCGAGTGGTCGCCGAGAGTGAACGTCTCATCTGCAGAAACGAGTTTGTGTGAAGAGAAGATGCACTGCACGCGTGTGTTGACGCTGCTAGCACTGCTCGTCGGGCTGGTGCATTCTTTCAAGTGGGGTAAGTACGAGTTTGTTATTCATTTTGGGTCTTACGGCTTAATTGTTGTGAATCGTAACCAATTTACTTCTACAATTTATTTATAAATGGTGTTTATTTTACAAATAATACTTATACGCGTTAATTCTTCGTTTATTTAAATTAAATGAGGCCGGTATTTTTTAGCTGACTAAGTACTCTGAGAAAAACCACCGAAATAAAGTCAGAGCTCTGTAGGGTATCGTGTGTACAGAGAGAAATGAAACGCACGAGGTTCGAATGCCAACTGAACTGAGTTTTACCTCTGCACCCCCACAGTATTCTCCCTTTTTTTGTTTTGAACATTACAAGTGTTTAATTATATTTATAACTTTAGCTAATATTACTAGTACAATATGCATTATCATACCTTAACAATGTTATAATCAATAGAATAAGATCGGGTATTTATTAATAATAACAATAATAATTAGTCATAATATCTCTAAAATTTAGCATGTCCAATGTCAATTATATAAATACCTAATACCTGGTGAAACTCATTCCAATACCAATAAAGACCTTAAATTACAATGTCACGCTTTTACATACATAAAATATATAAATATTATTCCTGTAACCATTCATTAATCGAATAAACCATTTTGTTTAGAGGTAGCTTTTTAAGAACTTTCTTAAACTTTGATAGAGGAAGTTCTTGGACGTTTGCTTGTAACTTATTATAAATCTTAACACACATGGCTGAACAATTTTTATTAAACATCGCAGTCTTTGGCACAAATTCCAATACCAGTCGCTCATCATGCCTTGCACTACGAGGATGAAGGTTATCACGTGTATACATATCACGAGCCCTCAAAAATAAATTAGGATTAGATTTTACAAACACACAGATTTCAAAAATGTACATACATGGCAGGGGCAATATTTTTAGTCTTTTAAAATGAGGTTTGCAAGACTCATATGGAGGGATGCCAACAATAGCTCTTATGCAACGCTTATGAGAAAGAAATGCCCGCTGGCAATCTGTTGAGTTTCCCCATAGTATTAACCCATAACGTAACACGGAAGCGACATAACCATGATAGGCTAACAATACTGTATGTTGGGTTGATGTAGTTCTTAGCCTATTTAAAACGTATACGAAAGAGTTTACTTTCTTACAGACTCCATCAACATGTGCTTTCCAATCTAAATACTTGTCCAAGGTGAATCCTAGAAATTTCGCGTTGGTAGACTCGTTTATCATTGTACCGTCATATGAAATGTGCCTTGGAACGATCCTAGATCCATGGGTTTGAAATTGTATAAAAGTCGTCTTTCTAATATTTACCTGCAAATTGTTCCTTACCAACCACCCTATAACTAAATCAATAACGTCATTTATTTCAGTGTCAAAATTATTACTATTTATATTGTCGCATGTTAATATGATAGAAATGTCATCTGCAAATAATATACATTTATTGTTAATAATGTCAGGTAAATCATTAATATAGATATTAATATAGATATAGATTTTAATTTTATAATTGTATTCTAATTTTTTTAATGTATTCTGTTTTATAATTTAATTTAATTGTCTTATTTGTTAATAATCATTACAGTTATTCATGATTAAATCAATTGTATTATAATTTAATTATTAATTTGACATGCCAAAGAATTTAAATTTTTAATATTTTTGTGTTATATTTATATGTTATGCATTGAATGTAATGGTAATTTTCTGTTTTTTTTGTTATTGCTTTTGTTTTTTTTTATTTTTTGGTTGTATAAATTCTAATTTCAGATAGATAGAAATAAGTTATGTAAAGCCGTTTATTTTTGTGCATGTGGTGTTAACCTTTAATTAATTGTTACACTTGTAAATGTTACTCTAGCCCATAAATCATATATATGTATGTAGTGTAAACAATTGTTGGTTAACCTAAATAAATAAATAAATAAATAAATATAGATAATAAAAAGAGGGGGTCCGAGGATGCTTCCTTGTGGAACGCCGTAACTATTAACAAGATAATCAGACCTTACCTGTTTTAGTATTGCATTCTGCTCACAAGTTACCTCGACACACTGCTCACGACCATGCAAGTATGTTTCTATCCAATCTAACGCTTGGCCTCTAATACCATAATCGTCCAATTTCTTTAGAAGTAGGTTATGGGAAACAAAGTCAAATGCTTTTGACATGTCGAATAATATCACCATTGTCAACTTTTTCTTATCAACATTCACTAAAATATTGTGTACTAAATCAAAGGCGGCAAGTGTAGTTGATTTTCCTCTTTGAAAGCCATACTGTTCGTTTTTAATTATTTTAAACTTTTCCAGATATGATGATAATCTATTATACATAGCCTTTTCAAATATTTTAGAGAAAATAGAAATTAAAGTTATGGGTCTATAATTGCTCATTTCGGTTTTATCTCCTTTTTTATGCAATGGTTTTACTACTGACTTCTTTAGTCGGCTGGGAAAACTACCTTGTTCGAAGGATAAATTTATTAGATATCTCAGCACGGGAACAATACTGGAGACACATTTTTTTAAAACGTCGGTTGTGATACCATCATAACCAACAGAACTTGTATTGTTTAAGGACATAATGATATTTCTAACCTCTATGTCTTCTACCGGTGTAAGGAATATACTATTGCTTGTACGGTTTTTATTTGTGTTTTGCATGTCAGCATTATCGCTATTCGATAGTTGTATCAAGTAGTTATTAAATTTGTTTGCTATGTCATATGGACTTGTTATCGTACTATTGTCAGTTTTTATTTCATTTATGAATTCTTGACGGGCATTACATCCCGTGTCATCATTTACGACTTTCCAAGCTGCTTTACATACATTCTTAGATTTGTTAATAAAATTGTCATTAGCGATTTTTTGTGACTTTAATATACATCGCCGCAACAGTTTCGAATAGTTATGATACATAGCTTTATTTTGTTTTGTTCGTTTATTGTAAAATTTAAATCTTAGATGCCGTTTAGTTTTACAGCTAAGTCGCAAACCCTTTGTAATCCATTTTATATCGCGATACTTTGTGACAATCATTTTTCTAATCCGAGGGAAACATAATTCAAAGAATAAACACAACTCATCATAAAAAATATTAAATGCTAAGTTTAGATCAGGTTCTTTATATACTACCTACATCAAACGTTAAGTTTTCTAAATTTTCCTGAAATTTCCGCATATTATCCTGACAAAAATCTCTCTTTGTGATATAATATTTTGATGACTGGAAAATTTTGGTTTTTATTGTCAAGTCCAGTATCTGTGCTGTGTCGTGATCTGATAGCCCCAGTTTCAATATTTTACCAGATGCTTTTTTAACATTACTAATTATATGATCTATACAGGAATTTTGTCTAGTTGGTTCGTTAATATGCAATGTTAGATTATAATTTTGTAAAATGTTATTAAAATTCTTTACAGTTTTGCATTCCTTGAGTGTATTAATGTTAATATCACCTGCGAATACAATTTTGTGTCTGCTGTATTTACTATTAAATATTAATTTATATAATAACGTGTCAAAATATTTAAAAAATAACTCTACATTTGATTGCGGTGTACGGTAAATACATACAATTACCATCTTTAAAGTTAGAACTTCAATCCCACAGCATTCGAAAAGCTGCTGCTGCTGATACAAGGTGATAGAATAATTTTTACTTATGTTCCTAAATTGTTATTTGATATTTTTAGAACTACATTTTTACCACAAAATGTAAAAAAAATGAAAAAAAAAAAATGAAAAAATGTAAATAGGTGAAGTTGCTCTATTGGTTTCTATTATCACGCACTGGACACTTTGATTTGGTACCCCACTCACATTAAGGTCACTGTTGGGTTACTCAGGTTGAGGCCAAAGGTGCACGGTGCGGCGTCTTCACCAGCGTATGCATGCGAACGTAGAGAAGGCTAGCCCTGCTGCCCCAACAACGTAGATGGCCACGTACTCGTGTATATCGTGAATTGACACCCCGTCAGCGATGGTCGCCTGTTCCGAGGCTGCTTTCATTTGTTTTATTTGCTCGGAGATACTTTGTAGTGAAGATAAATAGTTTTCTTCTTTGTACTCTTAGTGTGGAACTGATAAATTGATAATGTTATTGACAGGAGCGATCTCTACGACAATCATATCGAGCTTAATTTGTTAATCATTCGTTTGTTGTTTGTGTGCCGTAATTATGAAGTTGTTTCCGAGCACAATAACATTGACTCCGGCCACATGTTCAGTTGTAATATGAACCCCACATATGATTCTCAGAGTGCATTGTCCCCATCACATAGTCATGAATGTAATAAATATTCAATTCTATCAATGTTGTTTTGCAAGTTGCGCTTATGGTTGTACTGGTGTCTCCTGGAATTTTGACGCAGAAGTTGTTGTCCGACTCTCGCTGATAGATAGGTTTTTGTAGTTTGCATAGGTTTGTATTTAACCGTAAGCATATTTGAAGAAGTCCATTTGCAGATATGGGTAAATATGTATCCTTTTTGATGTTTATAGTTGTGTTTATATTCAGTACTATACTAATCATACGACTACTTTCTTGGTGTTTAATAAGTATCATATGATATAATATGTTTGCTATTGGGATTTTTATTACAAATATGAAGTATTCATGTGTCATGCATGCCCTTATTTGAGTAATTTGATAGATTTTGTAGAAATGCAATGATAGATCTTTGGGCATTTGATTTGAAATAATATTTAGCTCATCTTGAAGTTGAAATGTTGGACGTTAGTGATCGTGTCCAGCAAAAAATCTTAAATGTGCTTAGAATGTTGTTTGCAAATAAAGTTGATAAAATTAAGTCTTCCGTGATAGCTTGATCTATGTATATTGTTGCATTGCCTTCATCCTCTCTTCTACCTAAATTTATCTATGCTGTGCCCGACAGGGTCCATAATTGTGGTACGCAATAAAGAATTGAATTTAATTATTAAGTGCTGATTAAATATTTTATGCTGTTTTTCCACTGTCTGTTCAACACGTTTGAGGAAGTTGTTCTCAACTCCATTGATAGATGTTGAATTGCGCCAAAGATTGGCAAGATGTTTTTGATTTTCTCTGACGTAATGTCTTGTTGGTATTGTTCGGCGAAATTTTCATCACCAAAGGGACTTGTCGCAACGTATCTGATCTCGTTGATAAGGCCTCGGCGCTTACGTGAATGCGCTTCAAAATGTTGACTGAGTAACATACTACGGTCATAGTACTCCAGTTCCATGAATCCCTGACGTAGTTGTAACAATATGATAACGTCACAACGGCATTTGCTTTTTATTTCTTAATATAAGCTGTCAAGGTGTTTCATATAGATGTTAAATATTACACCCGTGCCAATATGGTTACATGTCGTAATATACGACTATTTTCTAATGATATTGTTTTAGATACATTTCTGATATTTTGTCGAAATAAATTGCTTGTTTTCCTCCTAATTGTGTTATGTTGTATGCACCCTGTGCGTTACATGTAATGTTAATATCAGGAATAGTAAATTACAATATTGTAGAAAAAGTGTACGTTGGTTTAAGTTTACTTGTGGAGATGGTTTTGTATCCTGTTGGACTGAAGCTGATACTTGTTTGTGGTCTTCTTGATCTTCGCAATCAAGCAAGGAAGCTTGAAGACAGGCCATTTCATAGGGCCATTTCTTGTTTGTAGAGTGACTACCCTGATGTACCCATCTCTGCCAGGGTGCACTTGCATCACCCTTCCCATTGCCCATTTGTTTGGTGGTATGTTGGCGTCTTGCATCAACACCAAGTAACCGATTTTGATATTTTCTTGAGGTCATGTCCATTGTGACCTTGCATTTAATTGTATTATATATTTACTTCGCTAGCGTTTCCAAATATGTAGATAAGTCCTTTGAGTTAGATTTTTTTTTTAATTGGTATAAACTAGTGCTTGACTACGATCCCACCTGATGATAGGTGCACTAGTTAATTAAAATTCTATTCACTCCAGCCTTAAAGACACCCACATATAATTGGACGGGAAGACTGCAGCAGGCAAATTGTTCCAGTCCTTCGATTTCTTATGCACAAGATTCCATCTTGTGAGTACATCTTTCTCTGTTTCGTACAGTATTAAATTTTGACCACTTAACAAGAAACGAGCGGGAGTAAGGAAGTTCAAATCTGCTGAATTTTCGGATAAAGGATATATTGGTCTTGAGTTCAGACATGCCTGCCTCCAACTGATGAAGTATTATACTATATCTTCAAACGTTAATTTCTGCTCCTCTACAGCTCTCTTCAGATGATATTTTAGGCTGTTAATGGCGGCCTCCCATAGTCCTCCTGCTGATGGCCATGGACGTGCGTTAAAGTGCCATTCGATTCCCATTTTAGTTATTTCTGCCTGAAATTCTTGATTGAATGTGCTTCTTATTGCATGATATTCGTCTTGTAGGACCTTGCTATAAGGTTGGTACCTTGATCGCTGAATATTTTCTGTGGAACTCCTCTCCGAGCTCTAATTCTGCGAAGTAGCGAGAAATGATGATGACGATGTCAAATCCTACACCAACTCTAAGTGCAAGGCTTTAGTTGCCATGCAAATAAATACGGCGACATAACCCTTCGTGGTTTTTATTCCACGACACTTGTTTGCTTGGCTTTGATATAGACATGTCCCGTATAGTCTACACCTAAATTTTGGTAAGGACGTAACAGATTCGTCTTTCTGATGGTAAATCTCCCATGATTTGATGCTGATTGCTGGGATTGTAGCGACGACACTTAACGCAACGTCGAACTCGGAATTTAACTGCTCTGATTCCGCCTACAATCCAATATGTTGTCGCATAAATGCAGAAGTTAGCTGAGGTCCACCATGAAATGCTAGCACGTGGGTCTAGTCAATCAGGACTTCCGTTACACGACTGCTTTTTGCTATAGATTATTGTATGTTTCATCTGATGATCTATGTCTATGTTGGCATGTTTGAGACTCCGGCCGCCTCGAAGAATGCCGTCTTGAAGAAACGGATTTAAGTTCAATATTTTGCTCTTGCTTGATATGTATTTCCTCAGGATCTTGGTTCACCATTCAGCCCGCCTAATAACACAGTCATGGAGTAAGTCAGTAATTTGATAAACAAAGCACTGATGTACCTTATTCATTAGCTAGCATTGCTAGTAAGATAGCTCCTGACAGCTCTAATCTCGGCAATAATACTGATTTATTCGCTGGTACATGTATAGCCTTTCCAACAGAACTAGCAGTGTTGGTTTTGATTGCTCATACCCCTTGATTCGAACGTAAAATATTACACGCGCAAATGTCTTCTGAGATGAATCGCAAAAACAGAATAATTCAATATTGACATGTTCTCTTGTGTTTACCCATCGTGGTACTTGTAGTTTGTTGATGATGCTTTTAATACCCACCCATTCGCTTAGTATGTCTTCAGGCAAAGAATCGTCCCAATTTAGGTTACGTTACCATAAGTTTTGAATAATGATTTTAGGGGGCTGCATCTCGACATACATTTTTACTGTTTTTCATACAACCGCTCTTACGCGATTATGACGTTATTACATATTTTTCATCAGATATTTTGGAAAAAATAATAATAATATAATATATTTTGATATTGTAGATATTATCAAGGCTTCTATGAAAATCAACGTATAAATTTGTGTAAAACTAATCCAGTTAGGACCTCTGAAAATCTGCTATTTTGTATGAACTTTGACACCTCATAATTTACTCAAAAATTTATAAAATAAAAAAATACAACATACAAGCCTAGCCAATTTTATCAAGAATCTATGTAATGACAATGTTTTTCAAAAACTTTTGAGTATTTAAAAAAAACACGAATTTCCTGAAACAAGTTTTGTAAAATATTCGAGTAAATCACGGAATTACTGAATGCCAACCGAGTTATCAGGGTATTATCACTTTTTTTTCGCGATGCCTTTTTCGTCAAACATCACGTTGGATTGCGTTAGATGAAGTAACAAGCTTTTAAACCATGCTCGATGTCTACGATAGGCGAGTGGAAAAGCAGCCTCTTAAGCTTTGTTGTCAGTGGTGATAGCCATCCCAAAGGGTCAAATAATTTTGAGATATCTGATAACAATATTCTTTTATTAGTTATTTGTGTATTTTTTTGTTCTTTTTGCATTTCTAATTATAGTGTCGTTTTTTGGGTTCCCAAATTATTAGTCTCAAGGTCTTTTATTTGTTCTGATTGCTTGAAATTGAAACTATCTTGAGTATTGTTTTCGGACGGTATGTGTTGTAATAACACAGGAACATTTGTTTTCTATTTCCTGAGGTTGAGACCTCCCGACTTCAAAAGATTGATTATCTCTTATGAGCTGCTGTACTGATTCTAGTGTATGCGATCTATGTAGTAAAATGGTTTGAAATAACAATGTAACTGGAAAAATAAGAACAGAACAAAAGAAAAAGCCCAAGTCACACGTTATAGGTACCAAACAAAACACTTTAGTAACGTGTGACTACGGCTTGGTCTTTTGTTCTGTTCTTGTCTTTCCAGTTACCTTGTTTATTTCAGCATACTGAAAATATTTTATACTTTTTCAGCGTCGTTTTTTTGACGTAGTCGGGTTTCAGTTTTTGACTTTTTTTTATTTAAACAATTTTGGTGTTAAATCACAGTGCTTCTATACTATTTACTTGTAAAAGCTAAATTGTCAAATAAGAATTATATTATTTCTACTTGCGCACGATATGTTTTATCTGCTTTTTTTTTATTATTATTGATAGGCTTACGTTTGACCACCATCTCACCTCATGGTAAGCAATGATGTGGTCGACGATGAAGCACGCTTGTCTAGAAGTATATTCATTCTCGACTTAAAGACTCCTAAGTTGTAGCTATCAGGAAACACAGATTCCGGCTTGAAGGCGCTACATTGAATATTAGCGATATTTTTGTATGTACAAGTGAAGCCCTTTCAAATGATACAACACATTTATATCTTATTTTTTCAACACAAAACTTTTTGTCCACTGGAGGGCGCCACATTGAATTTTGACGAAATTTTTAGATTTTTAATAAATACCCGTGAAGCCTTTACAAATGATATGAAATACGGTATATTTATCTCCATTTTTATTTTTAACTCATTACGATTTGTCCACTAGATGGCGCCATATTGAGTTTTGTGACACATCACGTAGCCTATGTTCAGCGGATAATTAAGACGGTTCTAACGATATCATATATGTCGAGTTTCAATGAGTAGATTATGAGCTTTGAGGGGTCCGATGAACATACTCACATACATACATACATAGCCTGTCAAAATCATAACCCTCCTTTGGCTTAGCCGTAGTCGGGTAATAAATATCACTATATTTTTAGGGTTCTGTACCCAAAGTGTAAAACAGGACCCTATTGCTGAGACTCCGCCGTCCGTCCGTCTGTCCGTCTGTCACCAGGCCGTATCTCATTTGAAATTTTCACAGATGGTGTATTTTTTGTTGCTGTTGTAGTTAAAAACAGAATAAAATAAATATTTAGGGAGGGCTCTTATACAACAAACGTGTGTTTTTTTTTTGCTGTTTTTATAGAATGGTACGGTATGGAACTCGTCGTGCGTGAGTCCGACTCGTATTTGGCAGTTTTTGGTTTATGTGGATACAAAATATTTTTCAATACATTTACTCGAAAAGCAGGTTTTCTTACCCCTACCGCCATTTGGGCACGCCACCATCACGGCGGTGGTCTCCTCTTAGAGGAGTGGCTAGAGCGGCAACACACCGTCTTTACCTTCCGCATGACCCAGGTCCTCACCGGACATGCCAAGTTCGGCAGGTTCCTGCATCGGGATCAAGCGGAAGAAACGCCGGGGTGTCCATGTGTGAATCGCCCGGAAGACACGGTGGAGCATACGGTAGAGGTGTGCCCCGCTTGGGCAGAGCACAGCTGTCTCCTCGTGGAGGCAATCGGCGGCAGCTACCTCTCGCGCTGGGCCCCGGGTCAGGCTATGGTCTGGAGCGAGGAGGAATGGCAGACGGTCGCCTCTTTCTGTAAAGCAGTAAAGGAGGAGGGCGCGCGTGTGAGATTTATTTATTTATATATTTACTTATTTATTCAAGGACAACCAAAAAAGAATACACCATTATACATGCTAAAGATTCAACATTGCCTTAATTCAAGGCTGCCACAGCATGCATTAAACATAGGAGAAGATAGGAACTAACTTATCTATTAACTAACATAAGAGGAGATAGCGAACCTCCTCACGCTCCACGCCGAGGTTATGACCACGAGTACCAGCCACAGTAAAGGCGGATGTGCAGACGTCGAGCAATCGGTAGCTAGCCGTCCCGCCGTCCAGTAATTGACCGGACCGAGCCCAGTCACCAACAGCGTGTAGTGATCCCCGCGCTTTTCAAAGAGATGTCAGCAAACCGTAGGGGCCCACCAGGGACGACGCCCGCTAGCTAGAACCGCGGGGAATTTCTGAAAAGGAAACACGTAGTCCTAGAAAGCAAAGGGCAACTGAAGGACACTAGTGTGTGCGGAACGCCCAGAAGACACGGTGGAGCACACAATCGCGGTGTGCCCTGCTTGGACGGAGCATCGCCTTGCCCTCGTGAGGGTGATCGGCGGCGGAGACCTCTCGCGCCGGGCCTTGGTCGAGGCCATGGTATGGTCCAGAGCGAAGAGGAGTGGCAGGCGGTCGCCGACTTCTGCGAAGCAGTAATGCTCGCAAAGGAGGAGGCCGACCGCATCAGGCAACGGCGCTCACGCCGCCGCCGCCGCCGGGAGTCCGATCCCAATTTCCAGCCACCGTAGGCGCGGGCTTGCGGACAGTGAGCAATGGGTAGCTCGCTGTCCGGCCATCCGGTAACAGTCCGGACCAAGCCCAAGTCGTCGACGGCGCGCGCTGTTCCCGCGCGCCTCAAGGAGTTGTCAGCAAACCGTAGGGGCCCACCAGGGACGACGCCCGCTAGCTAGAACCGCGGGGAATTTCTGAAAAGGAAACACGTAGTCCTAGAAAGCAAAGGGCAACTGAAGGACACTATTGTGGTTTTAGTCAGTAAAACTCTGACACACCCTCGAACTCTGCTCAGAGCGGGAGAAGTCATTGGATGATTTCCACACTTAAAAAAATAACTCCTAACGCCATTAGGCACTATAATTAAGGCTTCCGATCTTCCTCTTAAGGTACGGAACCCTAACGAAGAATAAAATGTGGTTAGTTGGCTATGATTTTATAATTATGATGTCTAGATGGAGCATCTTCATAAAAATCGTTTAGTATTGATTATAATTATTTGTTATTTGTGCATTATTTCTGGCTGAGTATATATTTTACTTTTTCTTTTATTTCTGTCTATTCACATAATAAAAGAGGTAACTGTAAACGCTATTTTGGTACCTATCTATTTATTTATTCATTCAATTCAAACAACTTTTTAAACAACAAGTACCTTCCACATGGATATAGTCGTTGTGCCGCCGAGGCGCCTCGGACGGCAGAATCGCACTACGACACACTACGACAACACAGTTATACAACTCTGCTTGTTCTTGCCGGCAATGAAGGCGTGATGTTATGTTATATTAATAAACTGTTTTATTTACTTGAATGTTTTCTGTACAAGTAGTTCTATAATGGGTCGTAGCCTCGTAGAGCTACGAGTCGCTACGAGCCGCTACGAGCTGCTACGGCGTAGCACACAAACGAATCGAACGTAGCAATACTTTGATTGTGAATTTTAAATGAACTTATTTATTGAAGCGTATAATACCGTGAACATCTGGCCAGAATTGGTTTTAACCAACTTCAAAAAGAAAGAGGTTCTAATAGAACCTCCTTCTTTATGTTCGGCTGAATGTATTTTTTTTTGTAATGGATAGGCTCTCGTTTGACCACTATCTCACCTGATGGTAAGCGATGATGTGGCCGACGATGGAACACGCTTGCCTAGAAGCAATCTATTCACTCTTGACTTAAAGATCCCTAGGTTGTAGCTATCAGGAAACACAGACTCTGGCAGGGAATTTCACTCCTTAGCTGTACGTATAATGATTAAGAGAAGAAACTATTTTTATAAAAAAGAAAAAAGAAAAAGAAAAGAAAAGAAAGAAAACAAGTTTATTCCGCCTAAATAAGGCTCACTGATATATCTCGGTCACTAAAATTGTGGACAGATTTGACTTTTTCTTTTTCTTATTGAAATGTTATGCTTTCGAGTTGGTCCCATAGAAATATTGTTGTGATCTGACGATGAACTTTGAAGATATGGAACAGAACTCTTCATGGGTTCACAAAAGAACTGTCGTAACAAGTAAAATGGCTTTGTTCATACATGACATGTATGAAGAAAAAAAGGGAAGGGGATATATCAAACTGATCCGATGATGAAGCCGGAAGGTAGGCACCGGCACTCTGTTAGTGTAATCTAACCGTGTTTGGGATTATTAGAATTGTTATGAGATGTACTCTGGCTATAGCCATGGTACCGTATAAGGTACCGAGCTAATCTGATGATGGAAGGTGAGCACAAGAGAGAACAACGAGAGAAAGTACATGGTCAAAGTCGATGACGCATTGAGTGACTCGGTTAGGGTAACAGAAGGCACGGCGCAAGGCTCGGTCCTTGGTCCGCTGCATTACCTAGCCTACGTAAATAGTCTCGTCAATGTAATAAATCAGTGTGAGGTTTATCAATTTGCTGACGATACTTGCCTTGTGGCTGCTGGAATGAGTGTGGAAGAAGCTCAGAAGCAGCTACAAGGCGATTTTGATAGACTTAGCAAGTGGTCACATGACGCGGGCCTAGTACTAAATGCAGGAAAGACCAAACTTATGTACATCAGCTCCAGCCAAAATAGAAGTCCAACCTTGCCTAGGCTGATTGCCCACTCGCATGAGTGTATGCATGCAAACTGCTATAGAAAAGTCCCCAAACCTTGCAACTGTGACTCAATTGATCTCGTAGATAAACAAATATATCTGGGTCCAACCATTGATAGCCGGCTCAGTTGGAAACAACATATCGATGGGGTTTGCGATAAATTAAGATGCATCCTAGCCAAATTTTCGTTGATAAAATACAAAATACCGTATAAAATATTACTGATGCTGTACAAATCTCTCGCTGAATCAATAATATCTTATGGACTATCGAGCTATGGGAGAACATATAAAACCCACCTTGACAAAATTTACACATTACAACTACGTATATTAAAAACTATTGTTCCGTATAATATTAAAATTAAATTCCAAAATGATTACCATAAGCTGTTTGAATTCTGTAAAATTATACCCGTCTATGAAAAAGTTAAATTAACACTACTGAATGAAGAATTCTTTAATGAAAATTATAGGACATCAAAACCCGTAAGCGTTAATCAAATTAATACTCGTAGTGTCATCAACGCGAGGCTTTTACTTCCTAAATACAGCAACCTACATGGCAAGAGATTATTGAAATATATGATACCATACCTTATAAATAGTTTACCGACAACATTAATAGATAAAATTACACATAAAAACATAAAATACAAATTAAAACAACACTTCTTACATTTGAATACCTAGATAAATAATAATAATTAAAAAAAATAACTTATGCATCTGTGCACATAAATTGATTTAGACGATGAGGAATGCACACAGATAGGTGATTAAAATAAAGGAACAACCTGTATCACTCTCAAAACATTCCTTAACTACATTATGATTAGAAAAGCGGGTAGTCAGTCTGATGCGATGCTACGTTCGCTCGTTCAATCGAAAATTTTGGCGTCTTATTTTAATTATACCCTGTTCGGATGTAATTATGTGATCTGGAACGTGATATTTTTATTTTTATTGTGTTTTGGTTAAGTTTTTCTTTGTGTCGATGATTATGATATGCACGGTAAAACTCTAATGAGTTTATGATTTGCATCATTAGTATTGTAAATATTACTTGTATTCTATTTATATACAAATAAACGAAAAAAAAAAGAACTCCGTAATAAAACAATGTATCCTAGCCGTGCCTTGGATTCTTGGAATTTTCATGCCATGTTTTAATGATTGAATTCTACAAGTACCTCAATATGGAACTTGCACACTTTAAGTTTGACTGAGGGGTACTTTTTAGCTGTAGAATATTTTTTTTATTTACAAAAAAAAAAAAATGCAATTTCACTGATGAAAAAATACTAAAAAATGCAATATAAAATTTATTTCGGAAATTAGTAAATAACGAAGAGACAAAACTATTAGAAACTATACTATAGATAGAAACAACGACTTCCGAAAGAAAAGTTAATTTGTACTTTTTAGAGTTTTTAGGGTTCCGTACCTCAAAAGGAAAAAACGGAACCCTTATAGTGGCTTTGTTGTCCGTCGGTCTGTCTGTCTGTCAGTCTATCTGTCTTTTAAGACCTTTTGTCTCAAGAGCGCGTGGAGGTATCGAGTTCAAATTAAAACCATATACTCACATCTGCAGTCCTTCAAAAAATCAAATTTCTAAATATCGAAAAAAAAAGAAATGGCCGCTTATGTCGCAAAAAACGTGTATTTTGACACTCGCAATGGAATCTAAATTCATAGAGTACTTCCCGTTGACCTAGAATCCTGAAATTTGCCATGAAGCAAAGTCTCATAGCACAAGTATAGTAAAATGTCTGAAAACTGTTTTGTAAACACGAAATTCTTATAAACTCACCGGTCACCGAGAGGTCTCCGCCGCTGATCGCCCCCACGAGGGCACGGCGATGCTCCGCCCAAGCAGGGCACACCTCGACTGTGTGCTCCACCGTGTCCTCCGGGCATTCCACACAGTGGCGACACCCGGGCGTCACTTCCGCACGAATCCGGTGCAGGAAACTCCCGAACGAACCATGGCCGGTAAGGACCTGCGTCCTGCGGAAGGTAAGGACGCCGTGAGGTCTTTCCAGCCACGCCTCAAAGAGGGGACTTACCGCCACGATTGTGGCGTGCCCAGCACTGGGTTGCGATAGTCGTTGTCGCCATTTCACCATGAGATTCCGCCGGAGCTCTGTGCGCCATGCCGCGACGCATCACCACGCGCATATCGTGCATACCGGTCATGTGTTGATGTTTACTGTATTAGAGTAAGATCCCAGCGCCGCCAGACGTCAAGTATTTTCTGACAAACGAAATTTGGACGGTTGAGTACTGTTAGTATGTACTAAGAACGCATGCCTACCTGCTAGCTTGCTTAGACGACCAATTTTCAGGTATCAGGTAATCAAGGTACATAAAATCATTACTTACTTCATGTAAATTCTCCGAGCTCATTTTTACGTATATTTTAGGCAATATCTTTAAAACCAAGTCGCCTTTCCTTTGATTCCTTGGCCCGTATTGCTTTACAGAAGCTTTAAAGCTCCCAAAATAATGACATAACTTCACGTAAAATTCTCATGTTTGATTTTTATATATTCATAAGTGTGAAATTTCACTAAAAGTAGCAAATATCTCCACTTCATGTATTTCTAGGTGGTTATAAAAAAAAACCACGAAAGCTAACCTATCCTTGTCGGGGTACCAAACTTTAGATTTATTAGAAATTTAAATTTCATAATCGCAATTCACGTGTTTTAGTCGAACAAAAATCAGTTTTGTAATCTGCAGACTAATGCCCAATCATACAGTATGCTTGGCCATTAGTCTGCAGATTACCCTACTCATTAGGAAGTCTACATATCTAGTTAATATAAGAACTTAAACATTTTTTTTGAACTCGCCGACTCTACGTCTACTGACTCTTTTCTACGTTATATTAAAATTTGTGCTACATCTCCTTTGGTGTCCGAGTTTGGTGTTTATCCCAGGATAAAAAGTATCCTATGCGTTATTCTAGGACATGGTCTAGCCGTGTACCAAGTTTCATCGAAATCCGTTCAGTAGTTTTTGCGTGAAAGAGTAACAAACATCCATATATATAAACTTTCATATTTACGAGTATAATATTAGTAGGATATACGGTACATACACTAACATATTTTTATTACAATTTTCTGTTTGTTCCGGCTAATCTCTGAAATGGCTGGACCGATTTTGACAGGACTTTTTATCAGGTAGCTGATGTATTAAGGAGTAACTTTGGTTACTTTTATTTTAGAAAAAATGAATTCAAAATCCTGTAGTCCACACGAACGCAGTCGCATGCATCTATTCATACATATAAATAAAATTGGAGTGTCTGTTTGTAATACTGAAATAACCGCTTTTAATAAATGCCAATGAATCTAAATACGGTACATACACCAAAATAACATGTTTTTTTTCAATTTTTGTTTGTCTGTCTGTTTGTTCTGGCTAATCTCTGAAATGGGGTGTACTATGCCGAATGCCAAATAGACGAACATCAATTAATCGAACACTTTATTACTCGAACGTTCATAATATGGAATGGTTAATAAATCGAACACTCAATACGTCGAGAATTCAAAATATCGAATGTTTGATCGAGAGGCCAATGCATCACACATTCACCCGGAGGACATGGTGGAGCATACGGTGGAGGTAAGTTATGTCCTCGTGAGGGTGATCGCCGGCAACAACCTCTTGCGCCGATCCCTGGTACAGGCCGCGGCTGTGCGTGTGAGGGAACGGGCTTTCTCACGCCCCCCGTTAACGGCGCGTAGTTTTCTACGTGTGCCGTCGGCTGACTAACCCTGGCCCCGGTAAGGTTTGAACCTTGATGTTAGTTTCGAAAGACAACGCGAGCCCCGGTATGAAGGCTTGAAGGAACGGGGTGGGTTTTTAGTCAGTAAGAGTCTGACACTATCTCCTGCTCCACCCAAGAGCGGGGCTGTCATTGATGATTTTCTCACCAAAAGGGTTCAAACCTTAAAATCTTGTTTTTTTACCAGAATAGCTACAAAATCCCAAATAACACTCTTATCTCAGACTGAATTATTTGGAGCCATTTTATCGGATTTCAGTTTCCGTACAATTATCGTATTATTAGGGTTAGCTCACACCGAGAAGCGACGCCGTATGAAGCTGCGCGCTTTTTAAGATAGCCATATGAAATAGAACTTTATTTACTACTCTGAAAGGTACACATTTCTATGCGAATTCTACAACAGAAAAAATCGCACCCTGCAGTGCCAAACGTTTTGCAAGTTTTAAATTTATTTGCGTAGTGCGTATGTTAGTTTGTTCAGGCCAGATCTTGCAAGTTAAGTGAGAACCGTTTCCTCTCATCCCTCGGAGTTTAATCTTCACAAGTTGGTTCACTTCCAATAACAATGCTTTTTTTTATGGAAAGCATGACCTGACGCGGCATGATTTTAATATTTATATTTTTTTGTTTGTTTTATTCTGACTGGCCTGACCTCCTCCTTTTTGACTGGCCTGTTGGTCTAGTGGTTAGTGACCCTGACTGCTATGCCGGAGGTCGTGGGTTCGATTCCCACCCAGGACAAATGTTTGTGTAATGAGCATAATCATTTGTTCTGTGTCTGGGTGTAATTTATCTATAATATGTATGTATTTAGAAATATATAAGTATGTTTATCAGTTGTCTGGTACCCATAACACAAGCTCTGCTTAGCTTGGGACTAGACGGCGATGTGTGATAGTTGTGGAAATATAAATATAAATATATTCACCTGCTGCTTCACATTGCACCTTACGCCGTTACCTATGCGTTTTACCCCGCGCTATGCAGTGCGAAATAACTGGCCTCTTCCACGACACCGTCGCGTCGCATTGCGTCTCGGTGTGAGCTGCCCCTAACGTAGGTGTGATAATTCTATCGTATATAGGTATATAACTGGTGGTACCGAAATGTTATTTGAATCCTTTTTATTATTGTACTTATTAATCTTAGAGGGTTTGATCAGTATTACCTTTTTTTTTTTTTTTCGTTGGGAAAAATCATCTTATGACAACCCCCGCTCTTGGGCGGAGCGGAAGATAGTGTCAGACTCTTACTGACTAAAAAACCCATCCCGTTCCTTCAAGCCTTCATACCGGGGCTCGAGCGCCCTTTCGGATAACCCTGGCCCCAGTAGGCTTCGACCCGGCTAGGCCCCTGCTGTTGCTGACAACTCCTTGAGGCACGCGGGAACAGCGCGCGCCGTCGACGACTTGGGCTTGGTCCGGACTGTTACCGGACGGCCGGACAGCGAGCTACCCATTGCTCACTGTCCGCAAGCCCGCGCCTACGGTGGCTGGAAATCGGGATCGGAGTCCCGGCGGCGGCGGCGAGAGCGCCGTTGCCTGATGCGGTCGGCCTCCTCCTTAGCGAGCATTACTGCTTCGCAGAAGTCGGCGACCGCCTGCCACTCCTCCTCGCTCCGGACCATGGCCTCGACCAAGGCCCGGCGCGAGAGGTCTCCGCCGCCGATCACCCCCACGAGGGCACAGCGATGCTCCGTCCAAGCAGGGCACACCGCAATTGTGTGCTCCACCGTGTCCTCCGGGCGTTCCGCACAGTGGCGACACCCGGGCGTCACTTCCGCTTTAATTCGGAACAGGAACCTCCCGAACTTGCCATTTCGGTGAGGACCTGTGTCATGCGGAAGGTAAGGACGCCGTGAGGTCTTTCCAGCCACGCCTCAAAGAGGGGACTTATCGCCATAATTGTGGCGTGCCCATGACGGGGTTGCGATAGTCGCTGAATTGCGATAGTCGCTGACAGTATTACCTTGGAGTTTTATATCTAAGAGGCTCATGACGGTACTGTGTCAGTCTTTTGTTCACGCTTCGCTTGCATCGATGTACATTTCTAGAAAATAGTTTTTTTTTTAGGTATTCATGGTACATTATGTTTATTTCTGCATCGCTTATTTTAAGAAGGAATTTTTAAGTAACCTTCGAATTAATACTCTCCCGCGATTCCTGTACTTTCACAATGTATATACGAAATGTCAGCGTAACAAACTTTAAGACTTAAAGTGCGAACGAGAGTATGTTTGTTCATGTACATTGACGCAAGTGAGGCCCCTTGACGTCTTCATGACAGAAAAAATTTGGATGAACCTTAGCATACGGCCAGACCATGTCGTGCAATAGAACCCACTTACTTAGTTTATTTATTTATTTATTTAACACTTTATGTACATGGGTACAGAGGCGGACTTAATGCCTTAGGCATTCTCTTCCAGTCAACCTTTGGGTGATGCGGAGAAAAAGTAGTGGTAGGTGCAATAAAAGAGTGAGAAAAAGGCAAATAAAAGAATTGATATACTAATAGACCATAGAATAGATATACTAATAAACTATAGAATAAATATATAGAACTAAACAATATATACTCAAATAAATACACTACATAAATGCATTAAAATAGTCAAATAATTAAGTTAACTTAGTTTATTACTATATTAATAATAAATTAGGTTTAAATTGTTTTAATCTTTGCAAACTAAGGACACAGGAAGTAGGTACACGATAAAACAAATAGCCAAAACAATACAATAAATTTTATTTTTGACGGAAACAAGTGATAAGCATATGAGTGTTCGGAATAATATAAAGATAAAATGTTTTATCTTTATTTTACCCACATTTTTTTATAGGTTTTACCCACGACGTGACGGAAATGAGTACAAGGCACTAACCAACACTTAGCTTTAATATTCTCCGTGCTGTGACCGGGAGTAGACGTCTCATCTGCTGGAACAACTTTGCCTGAAGAAGAAAATGCATTGCACACGTGTTTTAACGTTGATATTACTATTCGTTGGGCTGGTACATTCTTTTTCCTGGGGTAAGTCAAAGTTTGTTCTTTAATTCTAAGTCAGACGGATAAATTATCACGGCCTTACAGAACTATTATTAATTTACTTTACTACTACATATTCTGCAATATTTGTCGGCTTTTAGTATCGGTATTAAATTTAAACAAAATAAAATTCTGATCTTATATAAGGTTTCAGGAAAAAATTCTTCTATTTTAAAACTACCTAGTCACAATTTTATAAGCACATTGAGAAAAACATTTGTTTGGTTGCGAAAACCTGGGAACGGTGGAATGTCAGTCCTCGCACAGTTTCATTGTATGTAATTTAATATATAAGGGCCTGTCCGCACAGCGGTATTTCACCGCGCGGAAAATATTCGCGCGGATTGATTTCCACACTGCACCGCGTCAAATCTGCAAGAAATCACAGATTTTTTTATCGCGCGTTTTTTTTTTATCGCCCGTGCAGAAACTTCCATAAGATTCAATGTGTTACAGAATAACGAAAAAAAACCGCGCGGTGAAATACCGCTGTGCAGACAGGCCCTAACTCCTTCTCTTTCTCAGAGAATTATACCAGTTATTGTATTACGTAGGTATATGTTTAGAACGCTGAGCTTTTTCGAACTACAAATTTATGTTTGTCCTTCAACCCGGAATCAGAAAATCACAGGCCATGTGGTTGATGAGAGACCCTCTTGGTGCAAGGATTTTTTTTTATCTTTATGCACAAATTAACAATGTTAAACCAAAGTATGCCTGTACGCTTTGGGATCGTCCATTACCTATTCGCGTAAGGTTTAAAAGGGCTTATTTTTTGAAGTGCAATGTCATCCTATATTCGTTCATGACTTCTCCCGCTCTGGGTTGAGCGTGTCAAGCGTGACAGACTTTTACTGACTAAAACCTTCCTTTCAGTTTCCCCTTGCGTTTTATCACTATGGTGACGTAGGTACACAACGTAGTACATATGACGTTTATTTCACAGAGTTGATCTTGCGATTCCTAAACTGTAAAACGACAAATGACCTAAACTTGCTGATCCCATGTAACGTTTTGCCGGTCGCCGCGACAGCCAGCCGGCTCGGCTTTGCCAGTTGTCAACAAGTCTGTGACTTTGGTGAAGAAACCTCACTACGTATCTGTCACGTACTTTGCAAATCCCACTCCCCCTCACGATCTAGAGGGAACGGATTAAAAAGTTTCTAAAAAATATCATGTGATTAACTGGGCATTATTTTTCCAGTTAACTTTAGGGTAATGAAGATAAAAATTATGTTTTAGGTTTCGTCTGTCTGTATCAATCGCTGGCATGTTTTAAATATGGCAAAAGTCTTGTCATGGGCGTAGAGATAATCATTTTAAAACTAGCTTAAATCAAAGTTCTGCAAACTTAACCGACAGATGTGTTGGGGAATTTGTTGCACCGCTTCTTCCCCATGTCCAAATATCGGGAAATTGTGACGGTTTTTAGAGACGACTGTCTCTAAAAACCGTTTACGAACATTTTGAGTTTATATAGAAATATCAGCATGTCAGCTCGTCGTCCTGCCCTTCGGTACCTAACCGTCCGACGAGTTGGGGCCATGGAGCACTATCCGGGTGGTCTTCAAAACGATGTCAGCAACCGTAGGCGCCCAGCGTAGCGCCGATGCGCGCTAGAGCCGCTCTGAAAAAGAAACTTGTTGTTTTAGTCAGTAAAAGTCTGACATTCCTCCCCTCCCTGCACCACCTTAGAGAGAAAGGGAAGTCATTGGATGATTTGCCACCTTAAAAAGAATAACATTTGCTATTGCTAATTTGAGCAATTTAACTAGGTGAAAATTCTTTTAAAACTCAAAAACTTACGTACCTACCGGTAAAAAAACTAAAACGATCAAAATCATTTTAATTTTGGAAGTCGGTGTTATTCGTTATTGTTTGTTCTTTATTTAACACCTACTTCCAAAATTAAAATTATTTTGATCGTTTTAGTTTTTTTTTTTTAGTGAAGTCGGTTAATTTTTTTTATGAAAAGATTTTTTATTTCACACTTTTAAGTTGCAATACACTTACAGCCAGAGTACCTTTTTCTCATAACAATTCCAATTAACCCCTACTAGAATACATCATTTTCTTATGAAGTTCCCGTGTCTCCTTCCACCTTCCGGCTCCATCATCAGATCACTTCGATAGTAACTTATAGCCAAAGTGCATCTCATGACATTTCTAATAAGCCCAAATATGGGTAGGATACATTGTTTAATTACGGAGTTCTGGTACTTATCTTCCAGCTCCATCATCATCATCATCATCAGACCAGTTCAATAGTAATATAGCCAAAGTGCATCTCATGACAATTCTAATAAGCCCAAACACTGCTAGAATTGATTGATTAGTTAAGGAGTTCCGGTGCCTATCTTCCAGCTCCATCACTGTCATCAGGTCACTTCGATGATACCATTTTCAACATAACTATTCAGAACTATTCATTTATTTGTATTGTCATAGTCGCTTAACTGGTATTTATGTTGTTCTGTGATCTAAAGCAATGAGTTCTGTTCTGCCTACCTCTAGCACGGAAACGATTATTAACATAATAATTACCACGGTAATTGTTGGAAGATGACAGTACCTGTGACTGCTGATCTCGCTGTTGGCTTGCATGTAGAGGAAGCGGTCCCTGCGCCTGTTGATGGGCATATGCGTTTTGCATGAATCCTCTGGGACCAGAGTTCTGTTGAGTTCTATATCCTCTACGACCTCTCCTAGACGAATAATAAGAGTGTTGGTACATACCCACAAATTCCTCGGTACTACTCGAAGACATCTCTTCGTCTACTGCCGCCTGTATGGCTTCTGTCAAAGTATAAAAATTACGAGCACCCACGATCGTGTTTAAACGACGACCTCGTAGGCCGTCAGCGAATCTTTTTATCGTTGTTTTTTTCATTTAAGTGTCTTAAAACATCATATTTATCTGAATATTTATTTATTTATTTAAACTTCATGTACAGTAGTGGTACATAGGCGGACTTAATGCAACAAGGCATTCTCTCCCAGTCAACCAACCTAATATTTCTGATATTTCTTTGCCAAAGTCAGACACTGTTTTATTATTCTGGCGGCATTGCTGCAATCTAATCTGTAACGCTGTGAAACTCTGTTGTGGCAGTAATAGTTTTCGCATATCTCCTATAGGCTCCTTAACACTAGCATATCTTTGCAACATCTTTAACTTTGCTTGCTGCGATAATCTATTTTTTAAAACAAATTGTATTCATTTTTGTTTACATCTGTCGTTACTCAATATAGATTCATAATACTCTACTACTACTCTATGCTTTCAATTATTTTTTTAGTATTGTTATCATTATCTGTTATAGCAGGCAGATGGCTCAATGCAATTTTTAAATTAAAAGTTTACTCTGCCATTTTATTATGAGAGGGATCTCCATCCTTAACTTTCTCGGTACACAATAAAAGTACTTCTGAATACAAGTTATTAAATTGTTCACAAATTTTTTTAATTAATGCTGTCTCCTGTGTTAATGGTTTAGATAACTTGGACTCACCTACATGTTATAAATACTTATTATATTTAGCTAATAAACTTTGTGCATTCTCTCTATTTGTAATTAATATTTTACCTACTCTGCGGCTCGGACCGATTTTTATCAAATAATCTCTTATTGCTTTTAAATCATTTAGTAAACGAGCTAGTTCTTCTGCCATAACATATCGATACAATATTTTATTAATATATTAAAATAACTAGTACGTGGAAAATACAAGTATTGATTATCTTCACTTGAAGAATACTTAAAATGATTAAAATTCATAGAGAGTCATACTAACTACACAGCATATTTTATGCATTAAACTATATTCTACTTACATTTCTTTCCGGTCACTTATTTATACTAATAGGGGAAGGAAACAAAGTAGGAGAGAAAAAAAAAACTCTCGCGAATGCGCACTCTGCTTAGATAAATAAAGATACCAATATTTTCGCGGCACTTTTAACACACGCACTATCCAGTCGTGGATTTAATACGCATCTTCAGCTCCTGACGATGTTACACGATGAGCTCTGGCTTAGCTGACTGTGGTTGCTGAGGAGCCATCTGGGCTTGAGCTCTCTTAAGCAGACTGGAGTACCTTCTCAAGGTCATCTGATACAATTTTCGCTCAATTTTTTTAGCGATGCCATCATCGTTTGTACAATTTATAAAAAATCAGTATCATACCAATCGCCAGAATTGTACAAATAACGACCATCCATCTAGTCCATATACGGATGCTTACACGCGCAGGCTTACAGGTTCTCCTGATACTGTCACGGTGTACGGTGGTGTGTTGGGAGACGAGTAAAACGAGTGCTTGCTGGTAAAATACTGCCTTTATTATAAAATATACCTCATTAAATATGTTATAGACATAATATAAACTAACTACACCTCAGTATACAAATTTATTGATTTTAGTACTAACACTGTCTATGAGTTCTTTCCAGATAATATCTTTATCTATAACTACACCCAAAAATTTTGTATGCGTTACTTGTTTGATTTTATCAATATTGAGTTTGATGTCATTATTATGATTATTTGATTGGTTGAATTAAATGTAAACTGATTTGTCTAAATTTATTCTTAAATGTTAAGCCAATGCAGTAATTTGTCAATTGTATTATTAATGACAAGCTCGTGATCTAAAATTGTATTATATTTTTTATTAGATGTCAATATAATAGATATGTCATCGGCAAATAATATGCATTTGTGGTAAGTTATTTGTATGTCATTTATATAAATGAGGAATAATATTGTTCCCAGGACGCTTCCTTGTGGAACACCATATTTATTATGCCTATATTCTGATGAGTAGGATATTATGTCATTATTTACATTTTTTTTATTGATAATGACACATTGCTTTCTATCACTTAAATAGGACAATAACCACTGGAGTGCCGGTCCTCTAATCCCATTAGCTTCTAATTTTTGCAGCAGAATGTCGTGAGAAACTAGATCGAATGCTTTCGATAGATCAAAAAAAAATGGTTGCCTGTAAAGTCGGTTTTACGGGCGAAGATTTTACGTGACAACGTCTTTTTCTCGGTAGAATATTTATTGATATGAATATAATTAAATTGCACAATAGGAACAAGGAATTGAATGAAAATAGTTGAGTGGGAGAGAGACGCAAGGCATTCGGCGGGCCTCTCTCTCGTTCGGTGACTCATCGTAACGTTACCGAGCGTTACACTTTTTCATAAGTGACTCCCAGCCGCAACCTAATTTAAGACGTTGTCACGTCAAAAAGACCGGTACTCAGAAAATTATTATTAATATTTGACAATATTGCTTGCATTAGAGAATAAATAGCTAATGATGTGGATTTATTCTTTTGGAATCCAAACCGCTTGTCACTAATAATTTTAAATTTACTACAAAATTTTAAATTTACGACAAAATTAATCTTTTATACAAACATTTTTTATAAATTTTTGACAAGATGGGTATTAAAGTAATAGGTCGTTAGTTATTGATGTCACATTTGTCTCTTTTCTTGAATAAAGGCTTAATTATGGAAAAGACATATTTATTAAATGAGTGAGAATACTAGTTAGTTCGTTACAACAAGTTTTTATGATTTTAATTCCTCTGACTTGGTGTTAGACAGAGACAGTATTTCCTGTCGTACCTCGTTTACTAGCATAGGTCGAAGTTGTTTAGTTGTTTTGAAGCTCTTTGTAGTTCCGTGTAAGGTAACACTGATAGTTCTGTTGATGTTTTCTGGTGGTGACAACAGCAGCGTAGGCACGTTTAGGGGTCAACGTACCTACGTGTGACATTTCTGCAGCCGGTGTCGAGGCGTGGGCGAAGGCAACGGCGGGCGGCGCTTGATCAGCATTTTCGGCAGCTGGTGACGCACTTGTGTTTGTCGATTCAAAACCGCCGAATGATGCATTTTGCGCCTCCTGACGTGTGTTCACCTTTGAGGCCTCAGATGACCCAGTTACCGAACCAACGTTGCGCAATAATTCTATTTCCACACGTAGTTCAGCATTGGATTTTTCTGACGCCTCCATGCAGTCTGCATCTTGGTCATCTCCACTTTCAGAGTAGTAATGTCCTTTAGCAGCCGTGTAACGTCGACATGATCAAAAGTGACGGGGGGCAGCTTACTCAGTTCCCTCGCCACGAAATCTGGCACGTCGTCTGGGTCTGTCTTCTCTACATATCAATGATATCTTGAATACTCTTCTCAGTTCCATCTCTTCGGCGAGACGGCATCTCGTCCAGTTTTTCAAGAGACTGGAACAGTAGCAGTTTTCCACTGCTGATCTCGTCCTCCTTGAAATTGGACCGGCATATCTGCAGGATGCTCACTTCGTCCATGTAGTCAATAGCATGGACTAGGAATGCCAGCAATTCATTGACTATGAGTTTTTTGGAACCCATAGTGTTTTCGGGCGGCGTTTATTGCCGCGCAACACGCGAATAAAATTCGTACCGTGCACGGTGGAAACACGTCCGTACCCGAGCGTGCATCGCACTGACCTGGTGATAATAAAAATGAAATTATGCTGTTCAATCCGACCGGTTGGAACGATAACAACGGAGATTCACGAGGTACTTGGGGAACAAGTTCAAAATCCCTTGTATGAGTTACAATGAAAGATCCACTCGACTCCATTTGCTGCCCCTTGTAACGCGCAAATATATATATGATATTCGCCTTCTAATCAAAATGGCACGCTCTAATCTATCAAGATTGCCCTGAATTATTGTCAAAGCTATCCCTGAATGTCCCCCCTCGGCACCGTTGGATTAGAAATCTTCTTCACGCTCCTCATTTACGCACAGTCTACCGTAGTAACTCTTACTTGATTCGCGCAGCAAAAACGTTTAACAATTTAATCAAAGAACACACCTCAGTTGATCTCTTTACAAGCAGCTTAGCATCCATAAATATTGTTATGTCCAAAGGCAATGTTTTGTAATCGTATTACTTTATTGTCTTCTATTATTATCTTGCTATGAAACTTTGTACATCTCAATTACTTCTTAACTGTAACTTTCCACAATACTTCCATACTATATGTGGAGGCTTGTAAATGGCTCATCGTGATCTATTTTAACGTTTATCTTGTATTGTCAGCTGTAAGCCACCCAAATAAAATAAAAGTAAAATAAGATATCATCATCACCTGCAGATTTAATTGGCTTGAATGAGAGTCTCTATATAGCCCATTCTGCCTTGTTCGGTCTAAAATACGCCGCTCTTCTCCAATCTTCATTTGAAGGCCTGGAGCGGCGGATATGAGGAGTATTTACGATATTGTAATGATGCAAGTACGATGATGTCTAGTGCCATCACCGAGCCGGGGAAATGTATAGACGCCAGAAGTTTCAGGGTTTCTTCCGCTGATACAGTGAAGGCACCGACTGGTTTTTTTAAGCATTCCAGTTGATTTGGATAAGACTTTGTGCATTCTGGCTCCTTGAGGGACTTTAGAAATCTCCTCGCAGAACTTCCTCCATGAAAGTCTTTTCGCCTTTCGGATTTCCTTGTTATAGGTAGTTAAAGCTTTCCGATACCGATCCCAGTCATCAGTCGATTTAGTCTTAGTAAACAACCTACGTGGTTCTTCCCTTAAAACATCAAGCTTTTTGTTCTACCATGTCACTTTTCTATCCCTCACAGTTCTTAAAGGGCAACTCTCTTCGTAAGAGTCTGTAATGGATTCAGTAAGATATGCAACAGCATAATCCAATGTTTCAGGGGAGCGTATGGTTTTAGGGAAGTCTTGGAGTCTTTCCTGGAGCTTTCATCTGTATAAGTCCCAGTCAGTGGCTTTCGCATCCCCAAACGTTATGGTTTCGCAAATGTTGGATGTATTCAGTGCGAATATAATAAGTCGATGATCAGACATAGATGGTTGATCACAGACATGCCAATTGGTTATCAGCCTGGCATTAACATAAGCTGCAATCAGGTCATCGCTGCACAGGCCTTGTATGCATAAGAAATCAATATTATTATGGAAAAGTATACACGCTCTTGGTTTGACTCCACCGATATGGTGTTACGACCTTACCTGCAAAGCCCTGTCCAGACACCGTGTTAGTATTAGCCAGCCACGGTTTCTGATAAGAGCAATGATGATGAAAAAAATAATTCTATTATGAATAATACTAGAAAAAATAAATTTGACCGTCTGTCTGTCACTAGATAGTTGCAATTTTCACAAACTAAGTATTTCTGCTGCTGCTATAACAACATAAACCACTAAAAACCGTTTTTAGGGTTCCGTAGCTAATTGGAAAAAAACAACACGCATTTTTATTGAAAACTTCCTTTTCAATTCACAAAGTATTTTATTTGTTTATTCCCAGAAGTGGGAACATCTTCTTTTAGGATAAACCAGCCCTATGTGCCCCAGTCAGTAACGGACCCCACTTGCCAAGACACGCATTTAAAATTTCAATAAAGTATATTTACAATCACATAACTAAATGGAATCACAAAGTAGGGAAATGTAAATATAATGCTGGAGACGGGCAGCCCTATCGCATGTTTACGTACCGCACGGCTGTAGGTAGGCATTTGTTTCAAAGATACGGCCGAGTTACAAAACTGTATGATATTATTACCATGTCCGAGCCGTGCAACGTATTATGAACATTACGCGTGTTGTTAATAGGTTTCTATTAGCACGTTTTCTTTCGGAGAGTGAAACTGTACCTACTTGTAACTAAAACTTATTCTGTGGTAACGGTAAAATACATTTCTGAGGAGAGAAATCATCAATTGACTTCTCGCGATCTAGGGTGGAGCAAACGGTGGAATTTCGTGGAGCATTTCCGACGTCTGGCTCCCAAACTGAACCGGACTGGGGCTAAGCTCAAGCGGCTCCTGTCCAACCTTGGGGGTCCAGATGCTTCCTGCCGGAGGCTCTACGCGGGGATCGTTCGGTCCATGGCCCTCTACGGGGCGCCGGTGTGGGCGCCGTTGCTGAAAAAGCAACCGGCGGCCATACTAAACACCTGCCAGAGGGTCATGGCAATTCGGATGGTGCGGGGATACCGCACGATTTCCCGCGAAGCGGCGAGCCTTCTGGCTGGCCTACCACCGTAGGATCTGGAGGCAACAGTCCTTGCACACATGCATGACATGCGCGTGGAGATGCAACGGCGGGGTGAAAGTCCTCTGCTGCGACAGGTCGCGGCATGGCGGACAGAGCTCCGGCGGGATCTCATGGTGAAATGGCGTCAAAGACTATCGCAACCCCGTCATGGGCACGCCACAATTTTGGCGATAAGTCCCCTCTTTGAGGCGTGGCTGGAAAGACCTCACGGCGTCCTTACCTTCCGCATGACACAGGTCCTCACCGGAAATGGCAAGTTCGGGAGGTTCCTGTTCCGAATTAAAGCGAAAGTGTCACCCGGGTGTCGCCACTGTGCGGAACGCCCGGAGGACACGGTGGAGCACACAATCGCGGTGTGCCCTGCTTGGGTGGAGCATCAACGTGCCCTCGTGGGGGTGATCGGCGGCGGAGACCTCTCGCGCCGGGCCTTGGTCGAGGCCATGGTCCGGAGCGAGGAGGAGTGGCAGGCGGTCGCCGACTTCTGCGAAGCAGTAATGCTCGCTAAGGAGGAGGCCGACCGCATCAGGCAACGGCGCTCTCGCCGCCGCCGGGATTCCGATCCCGATTTCTAGCCACCGTAGGCGCGGGCTAGCGGACAGTGAGCAATGGGTAGCTCGCTGTCCGGCCGTCCGGTAACTGTCCGGACCAAGCCCAAGTCGTCGACGGCGCGCGCTGTTGGCGTACACTAGACAACGTAGACCTTGACTGATTTGCGATTGCAGCAGAAGAAAAAAAGAAAAAGAGTTTATTTGCGTCAAACATGGCGCATACCTTAGAATAAAACAAATAACAGTATCGACTTAAAGTAGCACGTAAGTAGGATATACGTTACATCCGCGGAAAACGGCCAGTGCTCAGCAAATTTACATGTTATATCATACAATCACAGAAAAAACAAAATAATAACATAAATAACAAAAAACCATTAAAAACAACAAAACACAAATTGGCAAACAAACGTTAAACTAGTCGATTGTTATAATCGATCAACGAACGATTGAATCTAAAACTACTTAGAGCATTAAACACTTATGGACCGACAATGTTTCTTAGTTTTTTACTAATTTATTGCATTACATGGTGATTTTAAGACAAATAATACTTACAAATGGAAAGTAACATTATCCTTTTGTTTATTAGATGTTTCCGATCTCTTTTTGCACGAAAAAACACTGTAATTCGGCATTTTTTACTTTTGTCCGTTACGCGCTACTGTGACTTGCTGAATGACGTGGCACGCGCGGCAACTAGTTTTATATAACCGATGTGACCGGCGGTCTCGTAGCTTTGGCAGCGGGGAACGCCTGACCATGGCTTCTCCGGTTGGTTTAATGCTCTAAGTAAAACTACAATTGTCAATGACGCGCAGTCACCTGGTCACATTTTGAGACTGTACAACCTCTATGGTCCGCTCCGTAGTAAAATAACAATAACTTCGGCAAGATAAATTTACGTTAATAATTAAGTAAAAAACAAGATTCCTGACCTAGCCAACCGATTTGTTTGCATTAATGTGTTATTGGGTGAATTGATTTGTTGAAATTTTGAGTTTTAGTGAGTTTAGTTTTAGTTAGATCTATGCGCTTAAATAACACGGACAGACGAGATTGTCAAGCCAGCAAGACAAAATCAACAAAGGTACAATAAAAAAAAAACAATCATAAAAGTATGTAATTGAATCAGTACGACTATGTACTAATTGGAATAAATATAAAGTTGTCAGAAGAATGTACACTTGATTAAAAATATTATGTCATTTACTTACAGATATATAAAAATAGTTGAAAATCGAACTTCTAAGTTAACGAAAATAAAAGATATATGTATAGCCGTTTATGTCGCAAAAAACGTACAATGCGTTCCAAATGTCCAAGTATATTTCGACACTCAAGGGAATCAAAATTCGTAGGGTACTTGCTGTTGACTTAGAATCTTGAAATTCGGCATGAAACAAGATCTCATAGCAGAAATATTGGAAAAAAATCTGAAAACTAAATATAAAGGTACCTACGTCACAAAAAAAACCTTTATGCGATTTAAAAAAAATTTCGTAACTCAATTCAGGAATTGAACTGTTTTCATAGGTTATTTTGTTCGTACAAACTTTCTGAGGGTTCCGTAATCCTCAGTACGCAAGTCCAACTCGCACTTAATATTCTCGCACTAAATATGTACAAGTAATAAAACTGTTTCTGGCAGAAATAAAAAAAAAAAAATTGCTATTCGGAAACCTATGATAGGTTTCCAAATAGCAAAAAATATTTTGTTCATTAATACTTCTTCACAATCAAACGACTAAACGGATTTCGATCAAACTTGATATCATAATTTGGTTATTCGGAAGTGAAACGACAAGCGTTTGAAAGTTCGTTCAACAAATCAAACTTGACAATTGCCAAATGTGATTTTTTGAACAAACTTATTTATTTGCCACATTCAGTTTGCAATAATCGTCATTTGAGACACCGGGCTGCAGTGCAGCTTTAGAGACCGGTTGCAATGTAAAACACAGCAGCCATTCAACTTCTAAAACTCTTGGATTTTTTGAATTTCTATAGCAATACTATTATAAATGGAAAAGTAACTTTGTCTGTCTATTACCTCTTCACGTCTAAACAGCTGAACAGATTTGCATGAAACTACAACACAAGTAGACTATATCCTGGATCAGGAATCTAAATCTATTCAGCCGTTAAGAAGTAAATTATAACAGATAAAAAAAATGTGAAGAGGTAACAAATAGATAGACATATGGACAGATAGAGCGTCCGCTTTCACATTTACAATACCAGTATGGATATGTTAATGACAATGATGATATTTTTTTTATATTCGAATATAATAATGACTCTGCATGTATTGGTTTCTGTAATAAAATAAATAAATAAATTTTACCGTGCCGCCGACAATATATTAAAATACTGGTAGTACCTAGTCCTCTCATACTTCTGTGGCACTCCACATAAATTAAAATCATGTCGGAGTACTCTGAAGCTATGCTATTGTAACGAGGCAATACTTAATGATAATACTAAAAGAAAACATGCTTGCAATACAAAACTTTTCAAATAAAAATAGTAACGTCACTGACTTTTTTTAGCAATATACCACAACATAGAATAGTAATAAAAAAAAGAGTACAATACAGTTGCAGTGACTGTGCCACCTCGTATACTGAGTAACTGTTGAACCATTTCATTTGCAAGTTAGTGGGTAAGTAGTGAATTGTAGAAGGTAGGATCAGTGAGAATGCAAGTCATTTGGAAACCATTTGTATGAGCAACAAGTTTATGAAAAGACTAGCTGTGCGCGCGACTTTGTTCGCGTGGACTACAGAATTTTGAAGTTATTTTTTTTTGCTAAAATAAAAGTAGCCTAAGTTACTCCTTATTATATTAGCTACCTGCCAAAAAAAGTCCCATCAAAATCGGTCCAGCCATTTCAGAGATTAGCCGGAACAAACAAACAGACAGACAGACAAAAATTTTAAAAATGTTATTTTGTTATATATATCATATAGTATCTTATATATACGATACATGATATGCATGTAGTGAAAAGCGGTTATTTCAATATTACAAACAGACACTGCCATTTTATTTATATGTATAGATGAAGATTAGCTTGATTTATATAATAGTGATCCACGCGCTCCTCAAAGAGATGTCAGCAAACCGTAGTGGCCCAGCAGGGACGACGCCCGCTAGCACCGCGAGGAGTTCCTGACAAGGGAACCCGTAGTCCTAGAACGTGAAGGGCAACTGAAGGACACAGGTGTGGTTTTAGTTAATAACAATCTGACACGCCCTCTCGCTCCACCCAGAGCGGGAAAATTCATTGGATGATTTCCACACTTATCAAAAAAAGAGTAGAGTGGGGTAAATCGGACAGCGACCTCCCTTTGCTCGCCGTCAGCAAACCCGTAGTACTCTATCCTACGCTACCCAACTTAAGTAAAGTTGAGTTGAGTAGAGTACGCAAGGAAGAGTATAATAGAGTACCAGTTGACGGGAGCGAGGCCGCGGGCAAAAGCTAGTATTAGATGAAATAAATCTCAGTCCTTAAAACAAATCTATTTCTATGTTTCAGACATCGTCGTCGCCACAGGCAAACATCTAGAGTTTTACAACAATGATGGTACACGGACGCACGCACTAGATATACCATCGGCTTATGTGATCACTTCAGTAACATACGATCCTGTGCACTACAGGGTGCTGTATGCCGACTATCACGCCCCGACCGTGTTTATATCCAGCTTGGACGTATCAACCGAGACTGTACAACGTTTAGTTACGACAACAACGGACTACTGGGTGAGGCTCGTGTACGACCCCGTCACACAAGCTCTCTATTGGAAGGATGGATATAGAATACGCACGTTTTCATTAAGTCCTGCATCTTCTAACCAAGCTGGAAATGTTTTAGTTAGCTTGGATAACTACAGCCATGATCTCGCCGTGGACAGCTGTGGAGGGTACGTTACTAGCGAGTAGTACCCGCAAACCGGCCACAAAAAAACGCCGCCTCAAAAAGAAGCTTGAAACGGCTTTGTTTTTGTGGCTCCTGTGCGGGACACATAACACTAACGAGAAGATCGGAAAACTTGTTTTTTGTATTGAGAACAGTTTTCATTTGTTTCATGAAATAATCAAATAACATACTCAATCTTATTTGCACTTATCTATACTTCATCATTCGTCATCATCATCATTTCAGCCGATACACGTCCACTGTTGGATATAGGCCTCCCCCAAGCGTCGCCACATCGAACGTTCCTGTGCGTCCCGCATCCATCGGTTTCCCGCTACCTTCACCAAGTCACCGGTCCACCTTATAGGAGGCCTTCCAACGCTGCGTCTTCCAGTACGCGGTCGCCACTCCAAAACCTTTCGGCAACAACGGCCATCTGTTCTACGAGTAATGTGCCCTGCCCATTGCCACTTAAGTTTGGCAATTCTTTGTGCTATGTCGGCAACCTTAGTTCTCCTGCGGATTTCTTCATTTTTTATTCGATCACGCAAGGAAACCCCGAGCATAGTCTTTTCCATTGCTCTTTGGGTGACTTTAAGCCGTCTGATGAGGCCCATTGTGAGCGACCACGTTTCGGAGCCGTTTGTCATCACTGGCAACACGCACTGGTTAAAGACTTTCGTCTTGAGACACTGTGGTATGTTGGACGAGAAGATACCACGTAGCTCCTCGAACGCTGCCAACCGAGTTGGATTCGAAGTTAGACCTACCCAACTGGACTGTCTGTCCGAGGTAGACGTAATCGTCCACAACTTCGAGTGTAGAGTCTCCGACCTTGATAGGAGTGGGCGCTACATGGTTGTTAATCATGATTTTGGTTTTATCCATGTTCATTTTAAGACCCACTCTTAGAGAAGCTCCACTTATAATATTATAAATGTGAAAGTAACTGTCTGTCTGTCTGTTACACTTTCACGGTTAAATTACTAAACCGATTTTGTTACGGAGATAGCTTCAAACTCAAGGATGGACATAGGCTACTTTTTATCCGTCTTCGACTTCGCGTCCTCTATAAATAACGTTCACGCGAACGAAGCCGCTGGCAGAAGCTAGTAATATCATAAAAGTGTAGTGTAAGTTAGTTTGAATGCACTAATCTCAGGAAGCACGGGTATGAACAGAAAAATTCTTTATCAGTTGGATAGCCCATTTATTTTATTCAGCTATTATATTTTTTGTATGTCGGAGGTAATCTCTGAAAATACAAGTCCGATTGCTGCACCATTCGACAGTAAAGGCCAGTAAAAAAAAATGTTACAGTATTGCACAAAGTTTAACAGATAAACATGTCGACTGGTAACCCATCACTTCGCGGACTGACAGACAGGTATTTGTGTGTGGAAGGTGACGCGCTTGGATTGTTAGGGAAGTGTTGACAATTGGCGTCTCTCTCAGCGCGTCCGGTTAAATGTAAAAATAACTATGTCTGTCTGTTACGCTTTCACGCTTTAATTACTGAACTGATTTTGATGATATTTGGAACAGAGTAAGCTTGAAACCCAACAAAAGATATACGTCCGCAATAACCGACATATATCCAGACGAAGTCGCGGGAAAAAGCTAGTTAAGAAAAGATTATTAAATTTTTCAAGATTATAAAATTAAATTGTACTTGAAAATAATGTACCTATTTATGTTCCGCTATGTTTGCCCTTGTGTGTAGGTTTATGACTCAGCTGAATTCCTCTTGAATTTTGTTAATATTGATGGATGTTTACAAATTACAGGTATATTTACTGGATCACAGACTATGAGATAGAGAGGGCTCGGTTAGATGGCTCCGAGAGAGAAATTTTAATAGCTGGCCATGTTTATAACCGACGAAGCTTGGCCATCGATCAACTAACACAAAAAATGTACTGGACTGAGAAAACACGTATTAGTGATGATCAGTGGTCTATTGAAAGTACAAACTTTAATGGAAAGAACAGAACAACACTATATACTGTAAGAAACACTTATTATACATTATCATTGGCCGTGTCAAAAGACTTTATATACTGGCAGAACTATAAGGAACAGGGAATTTGGCGATTACCGAAGTATTCAACAAAAACTGTGGCAACAAAACTAACCGCAACGTCTCACTCAGGCTGTGGTGTGAATTGTCATCGTATAGCAGCCAACTACACGATAAAGGAACTAATTCAGGAGAGAAACAGCTGCGATGCTCTCCAGGGTCTGATTCCGAATGACTCGAAGAGTGAGTCTCCAGCACCAGTCTGTCAGAACTACTGCATTCAAGGAGAGTGTAGTGTCAGTGCTGAGGGACAACCTACATGCAGGTAAAACGTGTTCATCGCACAGATATTCGGGGTCAGCTCACGATGCTTGAAGAAAGCGAAGCCGCGGGATTTATTCAGATTCTCTTATGTGATACGTATATGTTGTTGTGTACTAACTCTAATAATTAAAATTCGCGCAGCATCACTTCGCGTCTCGGTGTGAGCTGACCCTAGCGTTTTTCACTGACGGCAAGTTAAGCGACGCCTACAAATGTTACAATGTCTAACGGTAACAGATCCTCAAGCATCCATGTCCTCACCAGCTTCGAAATGTAAAGTTAGAATTCCTGGAAAACTGACGCGCGTTTAACACACACAATACTTTCGCGGGCTTGCGGACAGCGAGCAATAGGTAGCTCGCCGTCTGACCGTCCAGTAGTCGACCGGACCGAGCCCAGGTCGTCGACGGCGCGTATTGTTCCACGCGCGCCTCAAGGAGATGTCAGCAAACCGTAGGGGCCCAGCAGGGTCGAAGCCTACTGGGGCCATGGGTTCGCTTCTGAAAGGAAAACCCGGCCCTGGAATACAAGGCAAGGAAGGAATGTACGAGTGAGTTTTAATCAGTAATATCTGACTCGCCCTCGCGCTCCGCCTTGGAGCGAGAGATGTCATTGGATGATTTCTCACCCAAAAACAAATTGAACACATAATAATTTCGATGTTTAATGTGTCTTGTGAACTGAGAGACAGAGACTTGATTCATTAAATCCCAAGCGAACGCAACTTTTACTACAGGATCAGCTCTTTTTTACGAATACAGTTTATGTTTGTATTAATTGGCAAAATATAAGAAAAAGCTACAACACATTACAAGAACTTTTATATTTTTTTGCAGAATAGGATTTGACATGGACGTTGACATGACATGGCGGTTTAATAAATATAAATATTATAATATAAGTTGTTTAATACTGATGCCGTAAGCTCTGCTTAGTTTGGGACTGGAGTTTTGTGAAAGTTGTGGAAAACAATCAGTTATGTCCGAAATAAAAAAGCAATAAAACGTCCTATATACAATATATAGACAGCAAGTGTCAAATACATTGATCCCAATCATTCCCAAATACAATTAATAAAATTATAAATATGGCAAACTATTTATTCTGAAATCGAAACCTATTTCATATAATAATTATTATACACTCTCCCAAGTGTTCGCCCAAGAAAAATATTTGCCGTGCACTGAAAACAATTTTATGCATGCTGCCTGAAGGCGACGCCGAGGACGCGACGCAAATTACCGAGCAACGGTTGCCAGGGCGCCGCCGCCGGAATGTATTCTTCGGTGTTGCGGCGCTCCAGGCCCCCAAAGCGACTGCGCCGCGCCGTTGACGTGATCCGTCACAATTGACATTTGTTTTTCAATGTTTTTGTCTGTTTTAATTAATTTTACAATTTCTTTTACTTATTTATTTTATTTTATCGATTAAGTGTTACATACATGTTAAGTGGCAGCAGTGATGTGGTGGTAGACAGTGCGTCGCAACCTTCTACATCGCTGACAATTCTGGAAAGGTGCCCCCTCTGCACAGAAGCACGGTTTTTTAAAGGTAAGCGGGGTCTGAATGTGCACATTGGGAAGGCCCACAAACCACAAAATGTACTCACATCAGACCCCGTCATTACTTCTACATCCCCTACACCATCTACATCCAGTTTTGACCCGCTTTGGAAAACCCTCTCAAAATTAAAAAATTCAGTTCCAATTTTAAAACGAGTTCCCCGTGGCGCCAGGCCTCTAGTAGCGCAAAGTTTAGCTAGTTGTGTCCGCCTGGCCGCCCGGGAGAACTCACTCAGTGCTTGGGAACAGCTTCTCACCTTCCCTTACAGAATATTACATTTTCGAAAGGATTTGGCAAACAAAAAAACTTTGACCACACAAATTAAAGAAAATTGTAACATTTCGGCTCATAATTTAGACCCCAAATTATCGACACAGAAGGTTACCTCTTCAAGAGGTATTTCCCATCTGGTCGAAACTAAATTAGGGGAAGGTGACATTAGCGGAGCAGCCAGAATTCTTTTCAGTAGTGATGTGCTGGCTCCATGTTCTCCAGATACTCTAGTAGCTCTGGAGAGCAAGCACCCTGCTCCAGCGGATGGCCTTTCTTTTCCTGACCTTCCTGATTCGGACGTTTATACCCTCACCGTTACAGGTCGAGAGGTAGTCTCAGCCGTTTGCTCTTTTCGGAGTGGCTCTGCTGGCGGCCTCGACGGCCTAAGTCCTCAGCACCTGAAGGACCTCATCTGCTCGGGCGCCGGGGAAGCTGGTGAGTTGCTCTTGAAGGAGCTTACGGCTCTGGTTAACTTAATGCTCTCAGGCAAGGTCAACGAGGCCGTCATCGACACTCTGTACGGAGCCAATTTATGTGCTCTGCGCAAGAGAGATGGCGGCATCCGACCCATTGCCGTGGGCACTACCTATCGTCGTATGGCAGCCAAAATTTGTTGTAAATTTTATGGTGAGGCTCTTTCGAAAAAATTTCAGCCCCTGCAGCTAGGTTTTGGCTCCAAAGGGGGCTGCGAGGCTGCCGTACACGCTTTGTCGACCTACCTAAATTCTAATTTAAGAGGGGTCATCCTGAAGGTTGACATAAAAAATGCATTCAATTCGGTTAATAGGGATACCTTGTTGGCAGAATCTAAAAAAGAAGTACCCCAAATTTTTAGTTTTCTTTGGCAATGTTATAGACAACCTTCTAAATTACTATATCGGGACAACCTATTGGAATCCGCTGTTGGCTGTCAACAAGGTGATCCCCTCGGGCCAGTGATCTTCAGTTTAGCCATTCACCCTATTATTCAACAGTTAAATTCCAAATTCAACGTTTGGTATCTCGATGACGGAACCCTGGGAGGCGATTCAGACACGGTTTTGAATGATTTACATTTCCTGAAAAATCAACTCCACTTAATAGGTCTTGACCTCAACTTTTCTAAATGTGAGTTATTCTTATCTGACAGTACTGACAGACAACTGACTATTTCAAAATTTAACACAATAGCCCCGGAGATAAAAATTATTGAAAGAAGCACTCTTCGCCTCCTTGGGTCTCCTATTTTCGAAGATTCCTTCCCAAATTTCGTTGAGGAAAAAATTCAAAAATTTAATGATATTTCGAAAAGATTGCTAGAAATTAAAATGCATTCGGCCATCACTTTAATTCGTTTCTGCTGTTTCGGCCCTAAATTAACATATTTTCTCCGTGCTTCTCATCTTTGGAAACATCACCATCTTTTGGAAAAAATGGACCAAATTATTCGGCATACCCTTACGACAATTTTAAACGTGGCCATGGATGACCGAGCCTGGGCTCAAGCTACCCTTCCCATCCGTATGGGAGGCCTCGGCGTCCGCAAAATTTCCAGTATTAGTTTACCAGCTTTTATATCCTCGGTTCACGGTACTGAGAAATTAATCAGGAATATCCTATCTCCCTCACTGATTGATTTCAATGTGCCGTGCTTCATTGAGGCTATAGATGCCTGGAGACTTGCTTGCCCGAATACAAATCCACCCGATAACCCGGCTTCCCAGAGACGGTGGGATGAGCCGCTCTGCAGAGTAGTTCAGGAAAACCTAATTCTAACATCTGCTACGACTGCGGAGCGGGCGCGCCTGCTGGCTGTGGGAAATTGGGAGTCAGGTCTTTGGCTTCACGCACTGCCGTCGTCGAATATTGGCACCTTGTTCGACGATACTACTTTCCGCCTAGCTGTTGCCCTACGCCTTGGCGCTCCTTGTTGTTCTCCTCATCGCTGTCACTGTGGCGAAGCTGTCAACAGCCTCGGCCACCACGGCCTGTCATGCAGTCGAAGTGCGGGACGCATAGCGCGGCACGCGAATATTAACGACATTATCCGACGAGCCCTTGTCACCGTCGGCGTTCCGGCTGTTTTGGAACCTCATGGCCTGGCACGCGACGATGGTAAGAGACCGGACGGTATGTCTTTATTTCCATGGAAGTTGGGTAGACCTTTAGTGTGGGACGCTACCTGTGTCGACACTCTTGCGCCATCCCATCTTCCTAGTTCATCGTGCTGTGCTGGTGCTGCCGCTGCGGCTGCGGAGAACCTCAAGCGGCGGAAATATAACAACCTTGTCGGCAGTTATATTTTTGAGCCGTTTGGGGTTGAAACTCTTGGGCCGTGGGGTCCGAGTGCTCATATATTGTTTAAAGAGCTGTCAAAACGTTTAGTTGACACTTCGCGTGACCCAAGGGCTGGTTTTTATCTCGGTCAGAGATTAAGCATTGCCATTCAACGTGGCAATGCCGCCAGCCTCTTGGGCACACTTCCAGTCGACAGCGATGCGGAGGAGTTTTATGACGCCATATTTTAGTAGGAAGTAGCCCTTAGTGTGTATAGTTAGGTTAAGCATACTTAAATATTTTAATTTTAGTTTATTATGTATATATTTTGTTGCTATAAGTTGTAAATAAATAGTATAGACAATAAATATGAGAAAAAGCTGATTATTTTTAGGGATTTTAGGGTTAAGTCATGAAAGTAGGTTCATTTTCATGAGTACTTGCAACCCCTGAAATATATACTAAAGTTCCTTATAATTGATCGAATTCATGAACATTCTATTTGATTGTAAATCATGTTTAGCGCGCGTTGCGAAATGATTAGCTACAGCACTGTGACAGACGCGCAGTGGCCGCGCACCTCGTTTGCGTGCTACAACTAGTCACAATATATGTTGGTCTACTGAGTAACGCGGTTTCTTATCTTCATTATTTCAGTTGTAAAGCCGAATACTCCGGGGAAAGGTGCGACGAACTAAAGGTGTGCCATGAATATTGTCTACACGAAGGTGTTTGTTCTTTGAATGTGGACAATAAGCGAGTCTGCCAGTGCACAGCAGGTTACGACGGTGAAAGATGCGAAGTGTCCATCTGTAAAGACTATTGTCTACAAGGAAACTGTAGTGTCGATGCTGAGGGCCAACCTCAATGCAGGTAAATATATACAGTGTTATCCATGGAGTTCGTTGTATAGATAATACACTTTTATAACTAACTAGCGGACCTAACAGATGTCAGCCCTCCCGATTCTATTGTTACCCAAACTCTATAAACATCAAAATAAAGCTACTATAGATATGTATATATACCGGAGTTCTGGAACGCAAGAATAATAAGGAACATAGGAGTGGGTTTTAGTCAGTTAAAGTGTACCACGCCCTCCCACTCTGCCCTAGAGCGAGATAAGTCATTGGATGATTTATCGCCTAAAAAATCTCTTGTTCAGCAGGTCTGCTGGAAGTTTCTTTTGAAATAAGCAGAACCTTCGAACAAATGTTTATAATGATTTAATTTGTCTTTCTTTTGTTAGAAGTGAGTATGTATAGAAATAAAAAGAAATCAGTCGGATTGTATAAAGGAATTCAATATCCATAGAGCAGTGGCGGCCGAGGGGTAATGGCCCCTACAGTTTACAAGTTGTAGGTCACGGGTTCGAACCTGGCGAGACGCATAATAATAATAATAATAAACCTCGTGAAAGCTGAGAAAGATAAACAAACTAAATATCTTGACTTGGCTCGCGAGGTTGTCGACATGTGGGAAGTGGATAGAGCAATCATTGTGCCGATAGTCGTGACGGCCAATGGCTTAATAGCCAAGAGCCTCGACCAACATCTGCGGAGGCTCTCGTTAGGCAGTTGGATCAAGGGCTTGATCCAGAAGGCAGTACTCCTAGACACGGCGCGTATTGTCCGGAGGTTCCTCTCTCAGGAGCCCTGACCGCCGGCAGCTTGGACCCTGTTCCCGATGCCGGTGGGCTACTATTTTTTATATTTTTAAATGTTTTTTTTTTAATGTTATTTTTTGAAGAAATATTTAAAAATATGATAAATATGTTTATAATAATAAATAAATGGAATAATAATGATAAAGCTTTATTTATTCCACACAAACATTAGAACAATGAATAAAATTAGATAACAATCAGTATTAAAAATAATTAAAATCAATTCAACAAAAATAAGTAAAAAGTAGATAAATCACATTAATTTTGTTGTTTCTTACATATACTTAAAAGCATGACCTGATCAATCATTAAATAAATTTGAGTTGAATTGAATACGTTAAATTAACATTAAAATAAAATTATAATAATATAAATTAAACATTAAATGAACATTAAATTAATAAAATTGTAATGATTTTTTATAGAAAACTATCTAAAATTAGTTTGGTGTGGACCCCTTTCGGGTAAAAGCCTCCTCCAAAGAATTCCATTTTTCTCTATTAGAAGCGGTGACTAGCCAGTCGTGACCAGCATTCTCAACAATTTCATCCTGCCACCGAGCGCACGGCCGGCCTCTGCTTCTGGATCCTTTTGGACCTGTCCATTTTGTAGTTCTAATTGTCCATCGATCATCAACATACCTCGCAACGTGGCCGGCCCACCTCCATTTGAGGCTTTGCGAAAATGTGAAAACGTCAGTGACTTTAGTTTTATTACGAATGTCAACGTTTCGTACTCTATCACTCAATCTGACATTTAAGCAACTTCTCTCCATAGCTCTTTGTGTTGACTGGATTCTGTTTCTCGCCTTGGTGTCAAATATCCAGGTCTGGCAGCCATACGTGAGGCATGGTAAAATTGCTGAATCTAGAACTGTCTTTTTCATTTTAATGGGAAGGTGTGACTTAAATATCTCTTTAAGAGCCCAATATTTTTTCCAGGTTAAAGCAATTCTTCGGTCTATCTCTTCTATATTTCTGTTTTTCTTAAACGAAATGTGTCTGTTTTTCTTACCCAGGTAAACATATTCATCGACGTATTCGAGCGGCATGTCGTTGACTAAGATAGGCGTCGTCTTGCTGTTGGTCATGACTTTTGTTTTGCTGAGGTTAATTTCTAATCCCACATTTTCACTCGCTGCTTGCAGTTCATTGACCATAATATTTAGTTCCTTAGGATAACTTTGTTTAATTAAATTAAATTTATTTCATCACTACTGCTCTCAAAACGGTGAAGGAAAACATCGTGAAGAAACCGGCATGTCCTAGAACCAAAAATTCGAATACATGTGACATTTACCAACCCGTGGTAGATTACGGCCCATTCCCTCTCTTAGAGAGAAGGCCAGAGTCACAACAGTGGGAATATTTAAAAGACTAATGATGATGATGATGACTTCAATATTCTACTCAGGTAAAATAAAATTATAAATGTAAAGAGAATGCCTGCCCGCTATCATCCCACTGGAGGGCAGAGGCCTCTTCTCACACAGAGAAGGGACCAGCATTCATCAGCACACTTGCTGATAGTGAGTTGTAGACCGAGTCCCCTCACCGACGTCAGTGTGGTCTAAGATATACTTATAGAGCACCTGAAACAGCGCAGTGGTCGCGCACCTCATGCATCTGTTACAGCTACTCACAAATAATTGTTAGCTTTCTTGATTATTGAGTAACTCATTTGTACCGTCGTTATTTCAGCTGTAAACCCGGATACGCTGGTGACAGATGCGAAGTAAACGCGTGCAGTAATCGGTGTTCAAACAATGGTGTGTGTGCTCTGAACGAGAAGGGGGAGCCGGCTTGTGAGTGCACAGCAGGTTACGACGGTGAAAGATGCGACGTGTCCATCTGTAAAGACTACTGTTTCCAAGGAAATTGTAGTGTCAGCGCCGAGGGCCAACCTAAATGCAGGTAAATCATAATATTACCCTGAACACCCATGGAAGTGGTCGTATTTGGGGCCAAGGCGAGCAAAAAAGCGGCACAGCCGTACCGTCCTTTTCTCGAAACAGTTCAGAGTTCTGGCCATTTTTAACGCCCTATAACTTTGTTGTGTATCAATTAAACTAGAAGCCCAAAAAAAAGTTACCAAGCAGGTTTTGTATACACACGGTATGATGCAAATTTCATTCAAAATGAACCATTAGTTTAAGAATTTTTATCAGTTAAAATTTATTCTAACAGTACGACAATTATTTGTTTTAAACTACATTTTTGTGTTAAGACACATTGAACTTTATTTTAATCCAATAGCTACTCTCAGATAGGATAAGAAAAGATCTGGTTTGTGCTAACTCTCGGACTAAACATGCTTTTGCGAATCGGTTTTATTTATTTCTGAGATCTTATTTAAATAACCATAAAAACAGAGTCCTACAGATTTATAGTTTATATGTTTTGGCAAAACACAACGATGCAGACACGACAAAACTACTAGAAATTGTAAAATACAGTTCCTATATAACTATTCAATATAAATCACTATCTTTAACTTAAAAAAAAATTATATAAACCTGTGCTTGACTGCGATCCCACCTGATGGTAAGCAGTGATGCAATCGTTGATGGTGACTGACCGATCATCAAGACTAAGTTAGTAATTTAGTTTAGTTTTCTTGGTTATAGAGTAACTCTTTTATATCTTCGTTATTTCAGCTGTATGCTCGGTTACTCCGGGGAAAGGTGCGAAGAAAATGCGTGCCATAAGCACTGTTTAAACGGCGGTGTCTGCACCTTAAACGAAGAAGACGAGCCGGCCTGCCAGTGCGCAACAGGTTACGATGGTAGAAGATGCGAGCTTCCTGCCTATCAGGACAGGTAAAACTTGTTCTTCTCACTGTACACTAGTTATATCGAACAGATGCGACGAGATTTGTCAAAGAAAAAGTAAAAATAACATAATTCTAAAGCTTGCCGTATATAACGTTCGTTCACTCCTAGTGGGTGTTTTTTTTTTTTTTTTTTTCGATGGGAAAAATCATCCTATGACAACCCCCGCTCTTGGGCGGAGCGGGAGATAGTGTCAGACTCTTACTGACTAAAAAACCCATCCCGTTCCTTCAAGCCTTCATACCGGGGCTCGAGCGCCCTTTCGGATAACCCTGGCCCCAGTAGGCTTCGACCCGGCTGGGCCCCTGCTGTTGCTGACAACTCCTTGAGGCGCGCGGGAACAGCGCGCGCCGTCGACGACTTGGGCTTGGTCCGGACTGTTACTGGACGGCCGGACAGCGAGCTACCCATTGCTCACTGTCCGCAAGCCCGCGCCTACGGTGGCTGGAAATCGGGATCGGAATCCCGGCGGCGGCGGCGAGAGCGCCGTTGCCTGATGCGGTCGGCCTCCTCCTTAGCGAGCATTACTGCTTCGCAGAAGTCGGCGACCGCCTGCCACTCCTCCTCGCTCCGGACCATGGCCTCGACCAAGGTCCGGCGCGAGAGGTCTCCGCCGCCGATCACCCCCACGAGGGCACGGCGATGCTCCGTCCAAGCAGGGCACACCGCTATTGTGTGCTCCACCGTGTCCTCCGGGCGTCCCGCACAGTGGCGACACCCGGGCGTCACTTCCGCTTTGATTCGGAACAGGAACCTCCCGAACTTGCCATTTCCGGTGAGGACCTGTGTCATGCGGAAGGTAAGGACGCCGCGAGGTCTTTCCAGCCACGCCTCAAAGAAGGGACTTATCGCCATAATTGTGGCTTGCCCATGACGGGGTTGCGATAGTCGCTGACGCCATTCCACCATGAGATCCCGCCGAAGCTCTGTCCGCCATGCCGCGACCTGTCGCGGCAGAGGACTTTCACCCCGGCGTTGCATCTCTACGCGTATGTCGTGCATGTGTGCAAGGACTGTTGCCTCCAGATCCCACGGTGGTAGGCCAGCCAGAAGGCTCGCCGCTTCGCGGGAAATCGTGCGGTATCCCCGCACCATCCTCCTAGTGGGTGTTACAACTTTATCTACACTACTAAAATAAAGAGGTAGTTTGTTTTTTTTTTTGTTTTTATGTTTTTTTGTTTGTAGGATGTAATCTCTTAAAGTACTGGCGCATCTTAAACAGATGTCAGCAAAGCCGTAGGGTCCAGCAGGCTCGACGCCGCTAGGGCCGCGGGAATTTTTAAAAGAGTTACAGTGGCTCCTGAACTGCAAAGGCAACTGACGGACACTGGTGGTTTTTAGTCGGTAAAAGTCTGACACACTCTTTCGTTCTACTTTAAAGCGGAAGAAGCCAGTTGATGATTTCCCACTTCAAACAAAACCATGTCACGAAGGACTTGAAACAGAACTTGTTAAAATAATATAAATGCGTAACAATTTCATATTGCGAGCGCCATTGCAATAGTTGTGGCTTTTTTATTATTATTGATAGGCTTGCGTTTGACCACCATCTCACCTTTTTTTTGTAAATAGTTTTACTATGATTAACTATGGACTGTAGTTACCTTGTATTGGCGTGTCTATTTATTGTGTTAACCTGTTTGAAATGTTCGTTGTTGCAGCTCTGTTGCCGGTAACTCTGGGAAAGGAACAGTCAGCGCATGCCATCAGTACTGTCTAAACCACGGCGCCTGTTCGCTGAACGAGGCGAGGGAGCCAGTCTGCCAGTGCACAGCAGACTACGAGGGTGAAAGATGCGAGCTGTCTGTCAATAAGGACTCGTGTTGTCCTACAGTTACTAAAGTTACCGTTACTCTGAGCCAAGGAGTGCAGTCGACGTGTGCTTCAACCGTTGTATGAATATTATCATCATACAAGAATTTTTAACATATTATAAGAATTCTCTACATTTTAAGTTTCATATTTCAATTTAGTTGGTACAAGTAAAGGTTATATTAAGTTTAATTTACAAGGCATGTTATTTTAATATTTTTAAATATTTTAACTATTTTTCATCTTTTCATCTGCTGTACTTAGTCTAGTTATGAAAATAATAAATTAGTAACTAATAGTTTGTTGTATTTTAGTTTTACATTATCTCAGTTCAATACTCAAAAAAAGCTCCTCCTGTCGCCGACCTACTGCCTGCCTTCGTTTCTTTACAAATTGTGAATTAAAAAAAAGAAAAGAAAGAAAAAATGTTTATTTGGCACACAATGAATAAAACAAGTAAAAAAAAAAACTTAAAATTGCAAAACAGCAACAATGTCTCTCACGGTAGTGCCAAATAGGTTCAGTTCAGCATACTGCCAGACAATCGTAGCAGTTGCCTGGTTTTCAACTGAACTTTGAGTGTACGGTAATTCGTGTGTACAACTTTAGTTGAGAGTCCACAATAGATAAGTAGATCGTTAGCTCTCAGGGCACTTAGCCTTATCCCAAATACCTATTATTACGCGATTACGGCAAACGATTACGGGTCGCTCGTCCAAGGGGATGGTGAGGTGGACTGGGACGTAACACGTCGGATCAACGCAGGATGGATGAAATGGCGACAGGTCACGGGAACAACTTGTGACCCACGCAAGTTGAAAGGCAAAATCTACAAGTCCGTGATAAGGCCTGTCATACTGTATGGATCAGAATGTTGAGCTGTGAAAAAGATGGATGAAAAAAGATTGCATGTAGCGGAGATGAGAATGTTAAAATGGATGTGTGGTGTGACGAGAATGGATAAAGTGAGAAATGAGTATATTAGGGGAAGTTTGAAAGTGGCGCCAGTGACTGAAAAGTTGAAAGGAAATCATTTGGTATGTTCATGTGAAAAGGAGGGACGAAACGCATGTTGCTAAAAAGTTATGAATTTACATGTCAGGCCAAAGAAAAGATGGATGGATTGTGTGAGAAGCGATATGAAAGAAAAGGGAGTTAGTGATAGCGTGACGAGTGACAGAACAGAGTGCAAGAAAAAAACGTGTTGCGCCGACCACAAATAAAACGGGACTAGGGCAGGAAGATGAAGATGATGACGCGATTACGACAAAGGCAAAGGAAGGTTATGATTTTGAGAGACTGTGTACAAATGTATGTATGTCAGTATGTTCATCTGTTCCCTCCTAGTTCCTAATCTACTTATTGGAACGACATATTACGTATCGTTAGGACCGTCATAATCGTCCGCTGAACATAGGCTACGTGACGTGTAGCGATTACAATCTAAAATCATTCCAAAGTCTAATGAACAATTTAACTGCAACTTATTTTTATTTTTACTTTTACTTATTTTGATTATGTTAAAACTAAGCGTCCTTTCGCACTTCTACACAAGTCCGTAGCACTCTCTAAGAGTCTAGTGTTGATGAAAACACTTTATTTATATTGTGTGTCGTACACAGCATTCATCATTATTACACAGTAACCTAAAAGTTTCATTCTCTTTAGTGTATGCTCAGGGTCCGAGTTGTCTTGCAGCTGCATTGCCTCAACAGTCGTGAGCTTAAACATAAATGATGATGGCGACGAGGCCTATTTTAAGACCATGACGGAGGTCGTCATTTCTTTTGTACCAGAGTGTATAGGAGTATAAATAAAAATATAATATTAGTATTTACGTAATGATGGTGGTGATGGTGATTATTATTATTATTATTAATCGGAAGTAGTCTGGTCACAATTGCAGACCACGTCAGGAAAACTGCCATTCAATTTTATATTATTACTTTGTGATTTTTCATGACACAGTTATGAAATTTTGTACATAGATTCTTTACATAAAAATCTAGACACGTGTTTTGCATATAATAATGTTGTATAGATTAAAAAAGTAGTATATTTGAGACTCAAAATTAAACATGATTCATGAAGCACTTGATTCAGAAATCATAATGCCATCAAAAACATAACTTGTAGAAAAACCAAGGCACGCAACTCAGTTCTAACGTAAAAAGTTGTGAGATCAATGTAATACCAAGTCGGCTATTTATTCAGTCCGTACTGATGACCTAGATTGACTTGGTAATTGCATGTATATCACAAGTAATACGTATTATACACCCCTACTTTTTAATTAGTACAAAAAATATGGGGCTCTATCTGTACCTGTCACTGATCATATTTTTGTAGTCAAAAGTAGAAAACACTGAAATCCTAAAATTGACCACGAAAAGATAAATTCATCATAGAATCAATCAAACATAACAATTGCTAGTAGAAAATACTGCGGGCAGTGGTTTTTTCCTTAATAATTGTCATTTATTTATTCATTTATCAATAGCCTGCACAATATTTCACATAAATTGAGTGACATTTTGGAACATAAACCAACGCTAAATACTTTGCTGTTTATGAATATTATTTATTGAGATTTTACTTATAAAATAACAAGGTCTTTTCTAATAAGCCCTTTAAGTATTTGTACTAATTAAAAAATAGTGGTGTATAAATGGATTGTTTAGTCCGATTGCCAAGTCAATCTAGGTCGTTGGCCGTGCGATGGAAGACCAAGGACCTAAGTCTGCTATTTTTATAAATTCGTCATTCCAACACGATCCCATTGTCATTTTGCTAAAAGTTTTTTTTTTTTTTATTATTGATAGGCTCGCGTTTGACCACTATCTCACCTAATGGTAAGTGATGATGTGGCCGACGATGGAGCACGCTTGCCTAAAAGTAACCTATTCACTCTTGACTTAAAGACCCCTAGGTTGTAATCTGCTAATTCATAATGATCGATCATTGATCGGTCAATGGTCTTGTAATAGAATTGTGGTAGAATGACAATATCGAGCTTATTAAAAGCACTAATTGCGCAATGACGTCGTAATGGTAGGTTACTGATCAAAGGAACTGTCAATTTTTTATGCAAATTACCGCATACGTCCGATATTCATTTGTCATTATGTACGAGATTACCACTCTATGCCATTTCATTTAAAGTGGTTGACCATCGGAAAGTCATAATGACGCCATTATATTAGTACCTAGATTACCAAAACTTGTCAAAATCAACAATTATGAAATCAATGATAGACCATTCCGACACTATTGTAATAGCAGACTTGAGGCCCAGGACGCATAGACCAGGCGATGGAAGTAGTTCAGTGTGTAAAATATGAAGACCGTATTCTGTGAATAGTTTTAGACTCAGAAAATCATGCAGATTATATATTCTGTATGTTGCCAGGTTTATTGGTCTATTTTTTTTACACCCGACTATACACGTGCGCTGCGCAGGCGCGCCGCTACCACCGCCGACCAATTACACACCGCCGCCGCCGCCGACCAATCACACGCCACCACCGCTTTCGACCAATCACATGCCGCCGCCACCGCCATCTTTATTCGGCACGGGTCACGTAACTAGACGTGTTACAATCTAGTCGAATTTGTGATTCCAGTCGATGTGAAAGTCGTATGATTGAGGCTAACCTGAGGGACAGGTTCATTACTTACCTCGGTCACCAGGGAGAGTGGACATGGCAAGAGATTTCGTGCGGTGTTCGGTCCGCAGTTCCGCAGGGATCGGTGCTAGGACTGTCCTTGTGGAACATCGGGTACGACAGCGTGGTCTCTTGCGCAGACGACATGCTACCCTGGCGCAGGGAGAGTCGTATCAGGCGGTGAGCCTTGTCCTCGACAGCCGGTGAAATTTCGAGAAGCACTTCCAACGTGTCGCTCCCAAACTGGATGGTACGAGATGGGGCTGCCCTCAAGCGGCTCCTGCCCAACCTAGATGGTCCAAAAACCTCCATCCGTCCTCTTCGCGGGTATCGTTCGGTCCATGGCCCTTTACAGAACACCGGTATGAGCGCCGTCGCTGTGAACGACTGTGTGTGACTGGCGGCCAAGCTGAACGCATGCCAGAGAGTCATGGCCATGTGGAGGTATGGCAGGCGGTCGCCTCCTTCTGCGAAGTAACAATGCTAGCGAAGGAGGCGGCCGGACACGCGAGTGTACGGCCCTCACGCCCCATTCGCCGGCCTCCAGACCCCTGATTTCCAGCCACCGTAGGCGCAGGCTTGCGGACGGTGAGCAATCGGTAGTATGCCGTCCAGTCGTCTGGTAATCGTCGACTACGCGTGGTGTTCCTCGCGCGCCTCAAGAAGATGTCAGACAAAACACGCGGGTTTCAGTCAATGAAAGTCTAACAGACTCCCGCTCCGTCCAAGGGCGGGTGATGTCACTAGATGATTTCCCACATAAAAAAAAACATGGCATATTAATTGCATGCATTCTTTTTCTTTTTTTTTCCACAAATATTACACAACGCTCCTTAGCCCCAAGTTAAGCAGAGCTTGTGTTATAAGTACTAGACAACTGATAAACAGACTGATATATTTCTAAATACATACCTACTTAATAAAGATAATGTAAATCACAGCCAGACACAGAACAAATGATCATGCTCATCACACAAACATTTGTCCTGCGTGGGATTCGAACCCACGACCTCTCGCATAGTAGTCAGGGTCACTAACCACTAGACCAGGCCAGTAAAAAGTCATTGAATGGCATTTCATTCTTATGCCTAAATGCCTCATCACTTAAAGAAGAGCACTACATGCACTATTTAGACGCCCTAACTGCTAATTAAATAACAGAAAAAAAAGAATAACAAACAAAACAGAATGAAAACGACAGAAAATAGAAATATTTTAAAAAAAAAAATTTCGGCCTTAAACTAATTACACTATTTAAACACACCAAGTAGGTACACAGAAAGCAAATTTTTTAAATTAATAATTTAAGTTTACTATAAAAAAACAGACAAATTTCGAGCAGGACTTTAGGCGTACGTACGTTCCTATTTAATAAACATAATAGGTACACAGTCACACATTCATCTCACAAAATTTCACACATTCTGATAGTATAGTATTGTCTTCTATTGTTCCGTAAACATATGAAAATCTGTGTGCTTGTCTAGGAGAGCATTAAGCGCAGACAGTGTCCGAGGTATGCGTGATGTGGAGTGCGCGACAGTGCCACACCAGGAGCCGGTGTTTCCTGCCACGGCTGCAGTGTCGTTATATTACTATTACATTCCTTGTTTACTTTATCTTCGATAAAATTTTTGTAAAGCAACAAACATACAACGCAAAAGCAAGAAAGAGTAAACACAACATTGCAGAATGGATAAATCATCTAGTTACCAGAACTAAAAACCATTTATATCAATAGAACTATTCTTTAGTAATAGTTATCGATCTGAGAAAACCGTTCGATACCGTGACTCGTGAGTCATCGAAACCGGCTTCAGAAGCTAGATAACACAGATGTTTCAAGTACAACACGTAAAATGTTCAAGTCTTATTTGAAGAACAGGCGTCAAGTTGTTAAAATCAGAAATCCACACACTAGCTCGGTCCAAAGTATTTCATAACGCTGTCCTCAAGGTTCAATTATCAATACCTACGTTACTTTTCCTAATTTGTATAAATAATATTAATAAAATACAGTTGTTATGAAAATCTATATGCAGACGATGCCAATTGATTTATTAAACAACTGATTAAAGTACAACCGTCTCACAATAAATACGTACCTACGTCAAAACCTCATTCGTGATTTTTACCATTAAAAACAAACGTATGAGTACCGGACTTGGACTTGTAAAATAAATAGGGAATAATAATAAAACGATCAACAAACGAAAAGTAAATAGTAAATGAGAAACTATCTTGGAAATTACACATCGACCATCTCAGAAGTTAATTAACATGTCATTGGGAGAATAACAGAAAGTAGCACATTGTATTCCAAATTTTATTAAAGACCGCACTTTGATTTATTTTGCATCAAATTAATATTGTATCACTTTGAGATATTAGGTTCCGCAGCAGTAACTAATTTAAATTCATTTCAGAGTTCAAAATAAAATAATGAAAACTTATAGCATAGTCGGCCTTATAATTCACATTATTGGGATTCAGGCCTCTTCTCTAGGAGAGGGAACGAGCCGTAATCCACCACGCGGGTCCAGTGCGGCTTGGTGGATGTCACATGTCTTCGAATTTTTTTAGTTCTAGGTCATGCCGGTTTCCTTACGTTGTTTTCCTTCACCGTTTTGAGAGCAGTGGTGATGAAATAAATTACACAAAGTGATGAGCTTGGCTGGGTTTGAACCAGCGACCTACAACTCGCAAGTCGGGGCCGTTATCACTCGGTCACTACTACTAAATTAAAACTCACTTCCATTATAATTTTATTGTTGTTCATTATCATTTTTTCTGTCTGGGTGTATTTTATCTATAATATGTATGTATTTAGAAATCTATAAGTATGTTTATCAGTTGTCTAGTACCCATAACACAAGCTCTGCTTAGCTTGGGACTAGACAGCGTTGTGTGATAGTTGTGGAATATTATTATTATATTATATTATTATATTCCAACAAAAAGCATATCCGAAAAAACTAAAGTATTCAATATTAAACAACTTTACATATACTATACCTGCATTCTTATTAATAGTACAATGTTACCCTAGGGGTGAAAGCAACTTATTTCGTCTCGAGAAGGAGTTGGCAAGAAGTCGCCAATTCGAGGGATCAAAATCAGTTACTTTCACCCCGAGGTAACACTGTGCTTTTTATTACAAATACAAGGTTAGTAAAAAAGAAAAAATCTTTTTATAACGTGTAACTATACGGCTCAAATTCGTCGAGTGCTGTGGAAGACGCTACCTCGATAGCTCCTAATCTCTGCAATAACATCGAATGCCATTGATATTGGAATGTTTTTCCTGATCACCAGGATCATCCAAGAAAAATACGTTTTTACCAGAGCCCAAAGCTTTGGAGGTTGCTATTAAATATATTCCCTTGCTTGGTGATAATTATAGAGACATGGCCATTTCAACCCCACGTGTAGCTACACGCTTTATGCTGTGCACGCTGAAACCCTGCGTTTTAAAGCGTTCAACGTGGCAACGATGTGTCAAAAGGTAGAAGATGGTTACTGATGGAATACAAATCATCCTAAAATAACCTTTAAACGTTTGTGCAGTGTTGGCCTGGAATCAGGCGACCTTTAGAAGCTTCGGGTAGGTGATCGGTCCATATAAAATACTTTGAAGGTACGTTCAACTGCATGCAGTTAGATTGGAAACAGACTCAACGTAATTGTGTAGTTGATGGCGGGCAGTTGTTTTTCTTTTTCTAATGTTACAATTACGATTAGAAGGCAAGCAAACACGTAGTTATTGTTCATAGAATCATTTACCTAACACCTATTTCAGATACTTAAATTAGTTGTTTTTTTGTTAGGTTTTCCTGTTTGGCAACATAGCGTTCTTATCATAAGAGCAGGAGGATAATGTAGCTAAAAACATGTTATTTTTGTGTATCGGTTTTTGTATTGTTATCAGTATAGTGTTGCGTGATCCTCATTAAAACTTTAGTTTTGAAAAACAAGTTTTAATTAATTTAAGTAGGTATCTACCTTCTAACTCTGATGTCTGTGATTAACAAGGACCTAAAGAATGCCCAAGTGAACGACTCGATGACCTAGGTCCAAAATGTCTGACGAAAAATGGCGAGGAAATCCCACCCCAAATTAAAATGGGATAAGTCTACGCAAAGAGAGAAAGTTAAACCCAGGTAAAATTAATCTCATTGTCTAATAAATTAATTTTGTAAATAGGTTTTTAAAAACTGTATTTACATGTAAATTTTTTCGTCAATTTAAACTAGATAAGGCCGGTGTTTCCTAGTTTACTACCCTGAGAGGAAACCCCGAAACAAACTCAGGGGTCAAAGGCTCTTCTAAGTCCTTACAGTTAACACTGTACTCGTTATATTTTTCCATAATAAGATCGCTCGTTGAAAGATTTTTTTCTAAAGGCTCCTTGTTCGATTGGTTGGCGCTGATCAGTTATCTTCGACAGCCGCCGCTCGAAACAGTTAGCGAAGATTTCGTAAAAGTTGGTTTGCAAACTCATAGGTCTTGGGTTAGTAACAAGGTAGACTCTTCAAGTTTTAAATTCAAACACATTTTCGTTTAGTTACGCGGATGAAAATAACAATATTATTTTCAAATTGTTTTTTTTTTTCTTTTATCTAAAATCAAACTCTTATTGTTCTTTTAATTCTCAGTAATAACAAAATATGTTTTCCTTATTTTAAACAGCCCAAATATGCTTGATGTTGCAAATAGCGTAATTGAAGTCTAGGAGTATTTTTTTTGTAGAGAGAGGTCTGAGTGTAGAGCAGATTCGTAGATTAGCTGATTTACTTCGGAAGATTTTACAAACAAAAAACAAACTTTACCTCTTTAGTGTAGACAGTATGGATGTAGATGAGCTAGATGGTTGCGTGTGCATGTGGTTATTCGTAAGATATAACGTGATGCTGCTTGTCTTGTTTTTCTTAGGGATTTGTTTTTCAGAGAAAGTTGACGCTACGTTGTTCGAGGTCTCTGCATTTTCAAGGGACTTTACTAAAAACTATTCCGAATAACAGAGCAGTGGAATGGCCCCGGCTTACGAGTTGTAGATCGCGGATTCGATCCCAGCCAGGCGCGTTACTTTATGTAATTTTTGTATCACCACTGCTCTCAAAACGGTGAAGAAAAGGAGAAAATCGAAGACATGTGTCATTCACCAACCCGCACTAGGCCCGCATTTCGAATTATGGCCAACAGTGGGAACATTAAAAGGCTGATTATGTATGTATGTACAATTGACATGTATCCGAGGGTAGATCTTGTGAGGAGTCCACAATGAATGTGTCCTAATGTTGTAACTACACCTATAATAAATAATTTCAGGAAATTACGTATGAAATGAATTTTTAAATATATTCAAGAAGGAAAAAGATAAAGCAATAGTTGAATCGGTAGAAAGGGTATTGCATGAAAGTGTTCCCGCCCACCAACAGACTTGAGACAGGTGTCATTTGAAGCGTCTAGTTAAATAGAGTTTCTTTGATTAAAGCGACATACCTCAAAAGTATGGGATTTAGGTTTTATTACACATTATATTTTAACCTAACCTAACCTAACTCAAGTATTTTAGACCTTTATTATACTTATAATATATCATACATTTTTTAATGCGGCTTGGCGGGCCCTACAAAATTCTATAAGAATATTTGACAAAGGGCATCACGTAAAACTGTCTCCAAAAATGACACAACCACAAAAGCAACAACAACAGAAAGCATTTGATGTGTCTGGTTGAATAAATTTTTTTTTTATGGCGATATACCTCAAAAACACACACACTGGGGTTCAGGTTTAATCTAACCTAACCTAATCTAACCTGACCTAACCTAAGTTTTGCGCATAGTAAAGATGGAATGCATGTCAGTTTGTTTATCCCTATCCACAAAAGACAAAACAGCCGATAAAAAAAAACTTCTTGATAATAATACGTTTATTTTTCCATACAAAGACTTTTACTACTAGTCATCTATTAAAATATGATCAAGCGTTTGTGCTGGTGCATTAAAATCAATGTGTTTCAGTAACCCCATGTACCATACAATGGATATATACAACTTAGGTTAGGTCAGGTTAGGATAGGTTAGGTTAACATAAAAATTGTTTATAAAACCTAAAACCCATGCTTTTGAGATGTGTCGCTTTAATAAAAATACTCAATGTAACTAGACGCTTTGGATGACACCTGTCTCAAGTCTGTTGGAGAGTCAGGACGGTGTCCATACAAAATCCGGCATCCTCGTGTATTTACGAAATCGGAATTGTGCGAATTGGTTATAAAGAGAAAAAAAACCAGTGATTTTTTGATATATCGCACGCACACCCCACATCACTCGTCTCGTATTCTTAGTTTTTAACCAACTTCCAAAAAAAGGAGGAGGTTCTCAATTCGGTTATACTTTTACTTTTTTTTATGTTTGTAACCTAAGAGCTCCGTCGTTTATGGACCAATTTGCAATTTTTTTTTTCCCGTTGTTTTCAAATTCCAGTTCTGATGATGAGAGCCATGCGGAATCGAGGGAACTCCTTTTTTTTTTCGATGGGAAAAATCATCTTATGAGAACCCCCGCTCTTGGGCGGAGCGGGAGATAGTGTCAGACTCTTACTGACTAAAAAACCCATCCCGTTCCTTCAAGCCTTCATACCGGGGCTCGAGCGCCCTTTCGGATAACCCTGGCCCCAGTAGGCTTCGACCCGGCTGGGCCCCTGCTGTTGCTGACAACTCATGAGGCGCGCGCCGTCGACGACTTGGGCTTGATCCGGACAGTTACCGGACGGCCGGACAGCGAGCTACCCATTGCTCACTGTCCGCAAGCCCGCGCCTACGGTGGCTGGAAATCGGGATCGGAATCCCGGCGGCGGCGAGAGCGCCGTTGCCTGATGCGGTCGGCCTCCTCCTTAGCGAGCATTACTGCTTCGCAGAAGTCGGCGACCGCCTGCCACTCTGGCGATGCTCCGCCCAAGCAGGGTACACCTCGACTGTGTGCTCCACCGTGTCCTCCGGGCGTTCCGCACAGTGGCGACACCAGGGCGTCACTTGTCTGATGATGATGATGATAATAGATTGACCTGCGCATCGGAAGAATAAACGCATCGAAGTGATCTGATGATGATAATGGAGTCAGAAGATAGGCACCGGAACTCCATAATTAATCAATGTATCCTAGCCGTGTTTGGGCTTATTAGAATTGTCATGAGATGCACTTGGGCTATAAAGTACTATCTATTCTATCTATATATTATAACACACATCATATGAATACGAGCGATCCATAACTTAGATATTATCGCAGTTTTCTTGTGCGACACGTTTATTTTTGCGGCCCAGTTTATTTTAGGCACAATATTATTAACATCATTGCTAATTAGCAAGTCCTCGTCGTTCGTTTTCCTTTTCTAATCAACGGGTTAGTCCACAATAAATATTGAACATAATCTACCTTTTGCTATATTTTTCACTAATTAAAGATTCTCTCATATTTAAATTAATTAACAAATGAATTAGGGTTCTGAAGTCAAATGACAACAAAACGAAACCCATAAGGATTCATTATGTCTGTTTGTCTGTCCGTTCGTATGTCACAGCCGCTTTTTTCCGAAACTATAAGAACTGTGCTGTTGAAACTCGGTGAGTAGATGTATTCTGTGAACCGCATTAAGATTATCACATAAAAATAGAAAAAAAACATTTTTTTGCAATCATACTCAAATCCCATATGTGTGGGTGTGTGGGGTCTTCAAAAATTATATTGAGGTTTCTAGTCATTTTTTTTTTAGATGGTAAAATGTGTGTGTCCCAGTAATTTATAAAATAAAAGAATGATAAAACTAAAAAAAAAAATATGTAATTGCATTACTATGCAAAACTCCACCGAAAAGTAAGTATTTTAATACGCTAGTCCCCCAAAGATTTCGTCCCTTCAGTGCGTGCCTGAAGGTTAGCTGCGTGGAACCTCATTTCACTTCTTTCTCCTCTCCTCCCGTTCACTCGTATGAAAATGAAAAGGACTTGTAGGCAAGCGTGCTTCATCGTCGACCACATCATCGTTTACCATCAGGTGAGATGTTGGTCAAACGCAAGCCTATCATTAAAAAAAAAAAAAAACACGATAAATCTAAAAAAAAATAACACTAATTATAATAAAACATAGATCAAAGTTACAATGAACTACAAAAACTTTTATATTATGTTATTTGCTGCACTTGGTAGCTTTTTTCCTCTTGTAATCATGATTAAACCATACGGGTCCCCTTTACCAGAAGAGTTCTAACAAACAGGTAAATGCTAGCCACCTATATATATAGCTACGTTTAACACAACTCCATCACTCTTCTTTCGTATCCATCGAGCGTTACATGTAATAGTACCACAAGATGTATGGCACGTGTGTGTTAGCGTTGTTAGTGTTACTCGTGAGTTCGGCGCGTTCTTTCTCCTGGGGTAAGTGCCAGAGTCGTGAACGATACCTAGTATTACAATTTTTGTTTAATTGTCGACCACATTACAACTTTATTAAGAGCGTTCACTGCAAATTACGTTATGTTATTTTGCTCAAAAACCATGATTTTAAAACCCGTTTATATCCATGAATGATTTATTGTATACTAGCTGCCCGCCCGCGACTTCGTCCGCGTGTACTTCGGTTATCGCACTCTAAACGTATTTTCCCGTAGGTATAAGATGTTTTTCTAAGATAAAAAGTAGCCTATGTTCTTTTTTATGTTAAAGGCTATACGCATGCCAAATTTCATCCAAATGCATTCAGCTATTTTTACGTGATTAAGTAACAAACACCCAAACATCAACACTTTCACATTTATAATAAATTCATGTTTATTCTAACTTATAATGTGATTTACCAATAACGTTAGGAAATATTCTTGTCTAAATAGTTAGATAGGATTTTATTTCAATTAAGAGCACGCTTTTATACTATGTTCACATAATTATGTGTTTTATTTTCAATTTCGAAGCTTGTTAACTTCTAAAGTCCTAATAGAATTAACCTTTCAATCGTGAAAATTACAGACACAATAGAAAGACAAGGTACGCTTAAGGTTTAATGAATTAATAACCAAAAAATACAAACCAGTGGCTGGAATACTCAATAAAATAGTTATAGAAAAACATTTGTGGATTTAGTTTACTAATTATGAAAATTAAATTAAAAACAAAATCAAATTATTAAGAAATTATAGGTAAATAAAATGATCGGTGTAAATTGGAACTGCAAATTTTTTAATTAACACTTTTTAGTTATGACACCACCACTAAAAAGTACCTCTCAACCAAACTTAAAAACACCTTATAGCCAGAGAGCGAGATATGAGATATAACGATTCTAATAATCCCAAACACGGCTAGATTACTTCATCATCAGATCAGTCCGATATATCCCCTCCCCATTTCTCTTCAGCCAGTCACTGACTACACTTAATAAACAAAGCCATTTTACTTCTGCTGTGATCCTATGAGGAGTTCTGTTCCATATCTTCAAAGTTCATGATCAGATCATAACAATATTTCAATAGGACTAATTTGAAAGCATAACCTTTCTAACAACTAAGTGCAAGCCAAATAGTGTATTTTTTAGATTTATGACGTATTAAAAAAAACCACTTACTAGATCTCGTTCAAACCAATTTTTGTTGGCAGTTTGTATGGTAATGTACGTCATATATTTTTTCTAGTTTTATCAATCTCTTATTTTAGAAGTTAGAGGGGGGACACAAACGCACATTTTACTATTTTGTAAATGTCTCTCGCGCAAACTATTCAGTTGGGAAAAAAATGAAATTAGAAACCTCAAGTATGGGGACCCCCAAAATGTATTGCTTTTTTTCTATTTTTATGTGATAATCTTAATGCGGTTCACAGAATACATCTACTTACAAAGTTTCAACAGTATAGCTCTTATAGTTTCGGAAAAAAGTGGCTGTGACATACGGACGGACAGACAGACAGACATGACGAATCTATAAGGGTGCCGTTTTTTGCCATTTGGCTACGGAAAACTAAAAACGTTTTTAGGGTTCTGTAGCTAATTGGCAAAAAAACAACACGCATTTTTATTGAAAATTTCCTATTCAATTCACAAAGTATTTTATTTGTTGGTTCCCAAAAGTGGGAACAACTTCTTTTAGGGTAAACCGGCCCCACTTGCCAAGACACGCATTTAAAATTTCAATAAAGTAAATTTACAATCACATAACTAAATGGAATCACAAAGTAGGGAAATGTAATTAGAATGCTGGAGGCGGGCAGCCCTATCGCATGTTTACGTACCGCGCGGCTGTAGGCATTTGTTTCAAAGATACGGCCGAGTTACACAACTGTATGATATTATTACCGTGTCCGAGCCGTGCAATGTATTATGAACATTATTCATGTTGTTAATAGGTTTATATTAGCACGTTTTCTTTCGAAGAGCGAAACTGTACCTACTTTTAACTATAACTTATTCGGTGATAACGGTAAGATACATTTCTAAGGAGGGAAATCATCAATTGACTTCTCGCGCTCTAGGGTGGAGCAAACGGGTGCGCCAGAATTTTACTAAAACTCACCAATACTCCTTAAGTTGCCCTTTGCATTTCAAAGTTGCTTTTTCTCTCTCAAATGCTCTTACAGCCTTAACAGACGTCGGCCCCGCTGGGCCCTTTTAGTTTTGCTGACAACTCTGTGAGGCGCGCGTGCACTACGCACCGTAGACCTTGGCTGATTTGCGATTACAGCAGAAGAAAAAGAGTTTGTTTGCGTCAAACATGGCGCATACCTTAAAACAAAACAAATGACAGTATCGACTTAAAGTAGCACGTAAGTAAGATATACGTTACATCCGCGCAAAACGGCCAGTGCTCAGCAAAACATGTTAAATCATAATTACAATCACAAAATAAACAAAATAAAAACATGAATAACAAAAAACCATTAAAAACAACAAAACACAAATTGACAAACAAACACTGAACTAGTCGATTATTATAATCGATCAATGAACGATTGAACATAAAACTAGAATAGTCAATGATGCGCAGTCACACAGTCATATTGTGAGACTGTACAACCTCTATGGTTCGTTCCGTAGTAAAAAAAAAAGATGGCTGATCGATGGATAACAATAACAGCGGCAAGATAAATTTACGTTAATAATTATGTAAAAAACAAGATTCCTGACCTACCCAACCGATTTGTTTGCATAAATGTGTTATTGGGTGAATGGATTTGTTGAAATGTTGAGTTTGAGTGAGTAGTAACAAGAGTGAAGTTTGAGTGCGTATTCATCTATGCGCTTAAATAACACGGACAAACGAGATTGTCAAGCCAGCAAGACAAAATCAACAAAGGCACAATAAAAAAAAAGCAATCATAAAATAATGTAATTGAATCAGTACGACTATGTAATAATTAGATTAGATATAAAGTTGTCAGAAGAATGTACACTTGATTAAATAATATGTCATTTATTTACAGATATATAAAAATAGTTGAAAATCGAACTTCCAAGTTAACGAAAATAAAAGATATATGTATAGCCGTTTATGTCGCAAAAAACGTACAATGCGTTCCAAATGCTCAAGTATATTTCGACACTCAAGGGAATCAAAATTCGTAGGGTACTTGCTGTTGACTTAGAATCTTGAAATTTGGCATGAAACAAGATCTCTTAGCAGAAATACTGGAATAAATCTGAAAACTAAATATAAAGGTACCTACGTCACAAAAAAACTTTTATGCGATTTAAAAAAAATTTCGTTACTCAATTCAGGAATTGAACTGTTTTCATAGGTTAGTTTGTTCGTACAAACTTCGTGAGAAAAGTAAAGTTCGTTCAACAAATCAAACTTGACAATTAAGTATTGAAATAATTGCCAAATGTGATTTTTTGAACAAACTTATTTATTTGCCACATTCAGTTTACAATAATCGTCATTTGAGACACCGGGCTGCAGTGCAGCTTTAGAGACCGGTTGCAATGTAAAACACAGCAGCCATTCAACATCTAAAACTTTAGGATTTTTTGAATATTTATAGCAATACTATAATATTATAAATGGAAAAGTAACTTTCACTTTTTTTTTTGCCTGTCTATTACCCTCTTCACGTCTAAACAGCTGAACAGATTTGCATGAAACTACAACACAAGTAGACTATATCCTGGATCAGAAATCTAAATCTATTCAGCCGTTAAGAAGTAGGTTATAACAGATAAAAAAAAAAGTTAAGAGGTAACAAACAGATAGACATATGGACAGATAGAGCATCCGCTTTCACATTTACAATACCAGTATGGATATGTTAATGACAATGATGATATTTTTTTCTATTTGAACATAATAATGACTCTCTGCATGTATTGGTTTCTGTAATAAAATAAATAAATAAATGTTACCGTGCTGCCGACAATATATAAAAATACTGGTAGTACCTAGTCCTCTCGTACTTCTGTGGCACTCCCCATAAATTAAAATCATGTCGCAGTACTCTGAAGCTATGTTATTGTAACAAGGCAATACTTAATGATAATACTAAAAGAAAACATGCTTGCAATACAAAACTTTTCAAATAAAATAGTAACGTCACTGACTTTTTTAGGGTTCCGTAGCCAAATGGCAAAAAACGGGACCCTTATAGATTCGTCATGTCTGTCTGTCTGTCTGTCGGTCTGTCTGTCTGTCCGTCCGTCCGTATGTCACAGCCACTTTTTTCCGAAACTATAAGATTTATACTGTTGAAACTTTGTAAGTAGATGTATTCTGTGAACCGCATTAAGATTTTAACACAAAAATAAAAAAAAGCAATACATTTTGGGGGTCCCCATACATAGAACTGAAACTCAAAAATTTTTTTTTCATGAAACCCATGCGTGTGGGGTATCTATGGATAGGTCTTTAAAAATGATACTGAGGTTTCTAATATCATTTTTTTCTAAACTGAATAGTTTGCGCGAGAGACACTTCTAAAGTGGTAAAATGTGTGTCCCCCCCTCTAACTTCTAAAATAAGAGAATGAAAAAACTAAAAAAAAATATATGATGTACAATACTATAAAAACTACCAACGAAAATTAGTTTGAACGAAATCTAGTCAGTAGTTTTTTTTTAATGCGTCATAAATCGAAAAAAATACACTATTATTAAAATATCGATCAAAGTTAACAACACATTACAAGAACTTTTATATTATATTACTTGATGCTACGGAACCCTTCATGGGCGAGTCCGACTCGCACTTGGCCGGTTTTTTAGCAATATACCACAACATGAAATATAAAAAAACCGGCCAAGAGCGTGTCGGGCCACGCTCAGTGTAGGGTTCCGTAGTTTCCCGTCTGTCACAATAAAGTGTACCCACTTATGAGTTTAAAAAAATGCTTGCTACGATTATACTACAAACTTAGTCCAGAAATTATTTTGTAGAACCCTTATGTCTTTTTTGTACAAAAACTGTTCTTTCCATCAAGTTCAAAATGATTTTCCTAGAAATTCCTTATAAAGTTCTACTTCTCAGATTTGTTTCATATTTTCTAAACTTACGGTTCAAAAGTTAGAGGGGGGGGGACACATTGTTTTTTACTTTTGGAGCGATTATTTCCGAAATTATTGACATTATCAAAAAATGATTTAACTAAACCCCTATTCATTTTTAAATACCTATCCAACGATATATCACACGTTAGGGTTGAAATTAAAAAAAAAAAATCACTTCCCCACTTTACATATAGGGGGGCTACCCTAATAAAACATTTTTTTCCAATTTTTATTTTACCACTTTGTCGGCGTGATTGATATACATATTGGTACCAAATTTCAGCTTTCTAGTACTAACGGTCACAGAGATTAAGCGAGGACGGACAGACAGACAGACAGACGGACAGACAGACATGGCGAAACTAAAAGGGTTCCTAGTTGACTACGGAACCCTAAAAAAGAGTACAATACAGTTGCAGTGACTGTGCCACCTTTTGTACTGAGTAACTGTTGAACAATTGTAATAAAAAAAAAAAAGATTTTTATGTGTATGTAAAAAACATGTGTTTCAACAATAAAAAAAAAAAGAAATTAGGAACTCGGGCGCCAGCCGAAACGAGAATAGCCAGAATAACTAGGTCGGACACTAGATTGGACCATTAATCTACCAGTGGGGAGAATAAGGGAAAGAAAAAAAATAAAGCCGATATTCAGAACTTTTGTCTTTTGTTACTTTCCAACCCGTAGTTTCAGACAATCTTTGTTATAAAGAAAAAAACGCCGGATGGCTGTAACAACATAAAGAAATACGTTAATATCCTGTACGAAAGTGACAATGTGGACACGCGGTCGCGAGGTTATGTGTCAGAAAAACTCACCGTTTTTTCTCCGAATTATGCGCGCCAATCGGTTCATTAAAAGAACGCAAGACAGGCGAAGAGTCCCTAAACTGGAAAGAAATATCGATACGTAAACCAAACAAATTCATGAACACGCTATCACGTCAAGAAGAATTCCAAAAATAAATTCTTACCGAAATTATCGTGCACCTTTCCAAGAAATATCCGTTTGTATTACGATATCCTTGTAATACAAAACGGCTTACATAAGAAAAGATTTAGAAATTTAATCAGAGCAAAGAAATTTTGTTCCTCGCTGAAGAAAGTTGGGCCGAACAGTGAGGTTATCATATATCAAATCTGACAGCTCATCATAAAAAATAATAGAATTTTTTTACTTGGACAACAAGTCTTTCAAGCTGAATCGCCCAAAAGTTCGGAAACATGTGACGAGGCGAAATCGACTTTTCGCCTCCGTTTCCGACCTTTTGAACGTTACACCATTTCGTTTGCAAGTTAGTGGGTAAGTAGTGAATTGTAGCGGGTAGGATCAGTGAGAATGCAAGTCATTTGGAAACCATTTGTATGAGCAACAAGTTTATGAAAAGACTAGCTGTGCCCGCGACTTCGTTCGCGTGGACTACAGGATTTTGAAAGTATTTTATTTTGCTAAAATAAAAGTAGCCTAAATTACTCCTTATTACATCAGCTACCTGCAAAAAAATCCTGTCAAATCGGTTCAGCCATTTTAGAGATTAGCCGGAACAAACAGACAGACAGACAAAAATTAAAAAAAATATTTTGGTATATTTATCATATAGTATCATATATATGTGAATCATAATATGCATGTAGTGAAAAGCGGTTATTTCAATATTACAAACAGACACTGCCATTTTATTTATATGTATAGATGAAGAATAGCTTGATTGATTTATTAGTGATCCACGCGCTCCTCAAAGAGATGTAAGAAAACCGTAGTGTCCTAGCAGGGACGATGCCCGCTAGCACCTCGAGGAGTTCCTGACAAGGGAACCCGTAGTCCTAGAACGCAAAGGGCAACTGAAGGACACAGGTGTGGTTTTAGTCAATAACAATCTGACACGCACTCTCGCTCTACCCAGAGCGGGAAAAGTAATTGGATGATTTCCACACTTATAAAAAAAAGGGTAGACTGGAGAAAATCGGACAGCGAGCTCTCCTTGCTCGCCGTTCGCAAACCCGGGGGTAGTACTCCTACGCTACCCAAATCAAGTAAAGTTGAGTTGAGTAGAGTACGCAAGGAAGAGTATGATAGAGTATAATAGAGTACCAGTTGACGGGAGCGAGGCCACGGGCAAAAGCTAGTATTAGATAAAATAAATCTTAGTTCTTAAAACAAATCTATTTCTATGTTTCAGACATCGTCGTCGCCACAGACAAACAACTAGAGTTTTACAACAATGATGGTACACGGACGCACACACTAGATATACCATCGTTCATCACCACTTCAGTAATATACGATCCTGTGCACTACAGGGTGCTGTTTAGCGATTATCACGGCTCGACCACGTTTATATACAGCTTGGACGTATCAACCGAGACTGTACAACGTTTAGTTTCAACAACAACGGACCACTGGGTGAGGCTCGTATACAACCCCGTCACACAAGCTCTCTATTGGAAGGATGGATATAGTATACGCACGTTTTCATTAAGTCCTGCATGTTCTAACAAAGCCGATGGAAATGTTTTAGTTAGCTTGGATCACTACTGCAATGATCTCGTCGTGGACAGCTGTGGAGGGTACGTTACTAGTGAGTAGTACCCGCACACGGGCCACAAAAAAACGCCGCAACAAAAAAGTGCCTCCACAAAAAAACGCCGCCTCAAAAAGAAGCTTGAAACGGCTTTGTTTTTGTGGCTCCTGTGCGGGGACACTAACGAGAAGATCGGAAAACTTGTTTTTTTTTTTTGTATTGAGAACATTTTACATTTGTTTCATGAAATAATCAAGTAAAATACTCAGTCTATATGCACTTATCTACACTTCATCTTTCATCATCATTTCAGCTGATACACGTCCACTGTTGGATATACATAGGCCTCCCCCAAGCGTCACCACTTCGCGAACTGACAGGCAGATAGTGGTGTGTGGAAGGTGACGCGCTTTGATTGTTAGGAAAATGTTGACAATGGCGTCTCTCTCAGCGCGTCGGATTAGATGTGAAAATAACTATGTCTGTCTGTTACGCTTTCACGCTTTAACTACTGAACTGATTTTGATGATATTTGGAACATAGTAAGCTTGAAACCCAACAAAAGATATACGTCCGCAATAACCGACATTTATCCAGACGAAGTCGCGGGAAAAAGCTAGTTAAGAAAAGATTATTAAATTTTTCAAGATTATAAAATTAAATTGTACTTGAAAATAATGTATCTATTTATGTTCCGCCATGTTTGCCCTTGTGTGTAGGTTTATTACTCAGCTGAATTCCTCTTGAATTTTGTTAATATTGATGGATGTTTACAAATTACAGGTATATTTACTGGATCACACTATATGAAATAGAGAGGGCTCGGTTAGATGGCTCCGAGAGAGAAGTTTTAATATCAGGTACTGTTTGGAGACGACGAAGCTTGACCATCGATCAACAAACACAAAAAATGTACTGGACTGAGGAAATATATACTGGTGGACCATGGTATATTGAAAGTGCAAACTTTAATGGAAATAACAGAGTAACACTATATACCGTAAGAAACACTGGTTATGTATTTTCATTGGCCATGTCAAAAGACTTTATATATTGGCAGAACTATAATGAACAGGGAATCTGGCGATTACCGAAGTATGCAACACAAACTGTGGCAACAAAACTGACCTCAACGTCTAGCTCAACCTGTTCGGATTGTCATCGTATAGTAGCCAACTACACGATAAAGGAACAAATTCAGGGGATAAACAGCTGCGTTGCTCTCCAGGGTCTGATTCCGAATGACTCGAAGAGTGAGTCTCCAGCGCCAGTCTGTCAGAACTACTGCATTCAAGGAGAGTGTAGCGTCAGTGCTGAGGGACAACCTACATGCAGGTAAAACGTGTTCATCGCACAGATATTCGGGGTCAGCTCACGATGCTTGAAGAAAGCGAAGCCGCGGGGTTCATTCAGATTCTCTTATGTGATACGTATATGTTGTTGTGTACTAACTCTAATAATTATAATTCGCGCAGCATCACTTCGCGTCTCGGTGTGAGCTGACCCTAAGGTTTTTCACTGACGGCAAGTTAAGCGACGCCTACATATTTTATATGTCTAACGGTAACAGATCCTCAAGCATCTACATCATCACCAGCTTCGAAATATAAAGTCAGAATTCTTGGAACAGTGACTCTCGCCGATGTCATTGTATGATTTCCCACCTAAAAAAACATTGAACACATAATAATGTCGATGTTTAATGTGTCTTGTGAACAGTGGGACAGAAACTTGATTCATTAAACCCCAAGCTACCGCAACTTTTACTACAAGATCAGCTCTTTTCTACGAATACAGTTTATGTTTGTATTAATTGGCAAAATGTAAGAAAAAGCTGATTATTTTTAGGGATTTTAGGGTTAAGTCAATAAAAAATAGGTTCATTTTCATGAGTGCTCGCAACCCCTGAAATATATACTTAAGTTCCTTATAGTTGATCGAATTCATGAACATTCTATTTGATTGTAAACGTTTGTGTGTTACAACTAGTCACAATATCTGTTGGTCTGCTGAGTAACGCTGTTTCTTATCTTCATTATTTCAGTTGTAAAGCCGAATACTCCGGGGAGAGGTGCGAACAAAACGCGTGCCATAAGCACTGTTTAAACGACGGTGTTTGTTCATTGAACGAAGAGGGTAAGCCGGCCTGCCAGTGCACAGCAGGTTACGATGGTGAAAGATGCGATATATCCATCTGTAAAGACTATTGTTTCCGAGGAAACTGTAGTGTCGGTGCTGAGGGCCAACCTCAATGCAGGTAAATATATACCATGTTACCCATGGAGTTCATTGTATAGATAATACAAACACTTTTATTACTAACTAGCGGACCTAACAGATGTCAGCCCGCCCGATTCTATTGTTACCCAAACTTTATAAACATCAAAATAAAGCTACTATAGATATGTGTATATACCGGAGTTCTGGAACGCAACAATAATAAGGAACATAGGAGTGGGTTTTAGTCAGTTAAAGTGTAACACGCCCTCCCGCTCTGCCCTAGAGCGAGATAAGTCATTAGATGATTTCTCGCCTAAAACATTTCTTGTTCAGCAGGTCTGCTGGAACTTTCTTTTGAAATAAGCAGAACCTTCGAAAAAATGTTTATAATGATTCAGTCGAATTGTACTCGTAGGTATATAAGGGGTTCAATGTCCATAGAGCAGTGATGGCCGAGTGGTAACTGCCCCCACTTACGAGTTGTAGGTCGCGGGTTCGAACCTAGCCTGACGCATTACTTTGTGTAATTTAACATCGTATCGTGAGTAAACCTGACGTGTCCTAGAACCAAAAAGGAGGCCTGAGACCCAGCAGTGGGAACATTAAAAAGGCTGATGATGATGATGACTTCTACTCAGCAGAAGAACAAAAGTAATAATGAAAAGAGAATGCCTGCCCGCTATCATACCACTGGAGGGCAGAGGCCTCTTCTCACACAGAGAAAGAACCAGCATTCATCAGCACACTTGCTGAGAGTGAGTTGTAGACCGAGTCCTCTCACCGACGTCAGTGTGGTCTAAGATATACTTATAGAGCACCTGAAACAGCGTAGTGGTCGCGCACCTCTTGCGTCTGTTACAGCTACTCACAAATAATTGTTGGCTTTCTTGATTATTGAGTAACTCATTTGTACCGTCGTTATTTCAGCTGTAAACCCGGATACGCTGGTGACAGATGCGAAGTAAATGCGTGCAGTAATCGGTGTTCAAACAATGGTGTGTGTGCTCTGAACGAGAAGGGGGAGCCGGCTTGTGAGTGCACAGCAAGTTACGACGGTGAAAGATGCGACGTGTCCATCTGTAAGGACTACTGTTTCCAAGGAAATTGTAGTGTCAGCACCGAGGGCCAACCTAAATGCAGGTAAATCATAATATTACCCTGAACACCCATGGAAGTTGTTGTATTTGGGGCCAAGGCGAGCAAAAAAGCGGTACAGCCGTACCGTCCTTTTCTCGAAACAGTTCAGAGTTCTGGCCATTTTCAATGCCCTATAACTTTGTTGCATATAAATTAAACTAGACATCTAAACCAAGTTACCAAGCAGGAACTGTATAAACATGGTATTAGGCAAATTTAATTCTATATTGAATTACAACTGGTCAAAGTTTCTTAATTCTAACAGTAGGTACAACAATTATTTGTTTGAAACTACATTTTTGTGTTATGACACACTGAACTTTATTTTTATCCAATACTCTCAGGTAGGAGAAGAAACATGGTTTTGCGATTCGGTTTTATATATTTCCGAGACCTTATTTATATAACCAGTTAAACAGAGTCCTACAGATTTATAGTTTAAGTTACAAAAGGTGTAATTTACTAGTCCAGGATGTTTTGGCAAAACACAACGATGCAGACACGACAAAACTACTAGAAATTGTAAAATACAGTTCGTATATAACTACTCTAATAAAAATCACTATCTTTACATAAAAAAAAATGATATAACTAGCCTGACTGCGATCTCATCAGTGATGCAATCGTTAATGGTGACTGACCGATCATCAAGACTAAGAATTACGTTTTAGTTTTCTTGGTTATAGAGTAACTCTTTTATATCTTCGTTATTTCAGCTGTATGCTCGGTTACTCCGGGGAAAGGTGCGAAGAAAACGCGTGCCATAAGCACTGTTTAAACGGCGGTGTCTGCACCTTAAACGAAGAAGACGAGCCGGCCTGCCAGTGCACAGCAGGTTACGATGGTGGAAGATGCGAGCTTCCTGCCTATCAGGACAACAAGTAAGTAAAACTTGTTCTTCTCACTGTACACTAGTTATATCGAGCGCCCTGCGCTGGACGCTGATCGTGCACTCGGCAGATGCGACGAGATTTGTCAAAGAAAAAGTAAAAGTAACATAATTTTTAACATAGTTTGCTGTATAATTCTAAAGTTCGTTCATTCGTAGTGGAATATTATTATTATTACAGTCGTCTGTTATTCAAATAATAATTTCATGTCGTCACGTGATATTGAGAGCGCCATTGCAGTAGTTATGACCGGTCACTGATGTGCGTTTGACAGTACATTTTTCAATCCTTTTTTTATTTTTTGTCAAAAAGTTCTATTACTATGATTTTACGGACGTGTCTGTTTACTGTGTTACTATTTTCGAACATTTTCATTGTTTCAGCTGTGATGCCTGTAACGGGGACGGGACATTCAACGCATGCCATCAGTTCTGTCTGAACGATGGCGCTTGTTCGCTGAACGAGGCGAATGTGCCAGTCTGCCAGTGCACAGCTGATTACGCGAGTGAAAGATGTGACGTTCCCGCCTTCATAGCCAAATGGGCACACGCATACAATTAGTAAGCAATTTTTCGGTCTAAACTTATTTTAATATTAATCAATTAAATCAGAGCTTTCCCTCTAGTGTAGACGAGGTCGGTGCCAGTGACTCAGGCCCATGTTCCATGGCCCACTTACCATAACAACGGAAGAAAACCTTCGATTCATTTCAATAAAATACGAGCAATAAATTCAGTCAATTCGATGATTCAATTGATGAGGCGGAGTTGACATCAAATCTTTCCTTCTTGGTTTTCTCGAACCTTAATCTTCTCATTACATTATTGTGTATTATTGTGCTCTTTTTCTAGATGTGCCGCCGGTTTCTCTGAGCGACGTCAAGTCGACGTGTGCTTCAACGGTTGTCTGAACAACGGAGCTTGTTCAAAACGAGCGCGAAATGTGCAGCAGTCGAAGAGTGCGCGTTCATCTCTACAAATTCAAGAACATAAGTTTAATGTAGTTAAAGTAATTTTTTAAGTCATGTTTGATATTTTTAAATATTTTTATATTTTCTTTCCTTCATATTATATTTTCATCCCGAGCGCATTAACACGGCACCTGGCTCGACAACAGTTGCCACATGGAATACTCGAAAATAGTTGATATTGTCACGTTTAAAGAATCGTAAATTCGTAAAGTAGTGTGTCATAAAAATTGCGCTGAGTAGGCGCAAAATAAATGTTGATTTTCAAAAACTAAAGTAAAATTAAATGCACTGAATATTTCAAACATCACTTATCAGGTGCCATGTTAATGCGCACGGGTTGTAGGTATTAACTAGTTTGTATTTTAGTTTTACGTTATCTTAGTTTCAATACTCAAAGCACCTCCTGTCTCCGATCTACTGATGGATGTAGTTCACGAATCTAAGACTGGTTCTTTATAAATTGTGTATTCGTGTGCGCTTGTTCAGTTAAGGCTCCTCAATAAATAAGTAAATCGTTAGCTAAGTACCCTTATTTCTAATACCTATTAGTTGTCATTGTAAACTCTCTTTCTTAGTACAATTTCATGCTCCAAAAACATGTAATTCTAAACGTATTTAATACTAATGGACGCACCATCACACGAAGCTTCTTGCCTGACGCGTACAATAACATTGTAATTAGATTCAGTTTATTGCGTTCAATGACAAAATTCGAAATTTCTCAGTCTATAAAATTATTTTTGCAAATTGTGTTAACCTGCAGCAGGACTTAGACCGTTTCTCTAACTACTGCTCTTCCAATAAGCTTAACTTTAGCCTTCCAAAGCGTCATGTCATGACGTTACCAAAACGAAAAATATCACCCCGAGTTCGACTATCGTCTTGCTATTATGTGTATTAGTAATCGTAAAGTTAGTTTTCTCCGCAATCTTGATGTTCTGCTAGATTCGAAGCTCCATCCGGATGTTCAAATAGAAAAGATTGTTAACAAGCCGCACCACATGTTCGGTTTTGTTATGAGACCTTCCCGGGGTTTCCGTCAACCTTCCGCCTTATTGCACTTATACATTCGTTTTACTATATATTATGCGAAACCCGAAACACGTGTCTAGAGAATCTATGTACAAAATTTTATAACTGTATCATAGAAAATTACAAAGTTGTAAGCTCGTTATTTCAGCAAAAATACATAGGTACCGAGCTATAAAGGCAACTAAACGGTTGTATTGCACTTGCAGCCAGCTTTTTCTAATGCTCGCTATGACCTGCCGTGACTTAGTGTCAGTGGTGTCCAACTTATGACCTTTTTAAATATTTTTGGGAAAAAATATAACATGATGTAAAACCGATTGGAATCCATTCAGTTACTGATTCGAACAAACTATATTCGGGTTTCGCACTAACTAAAAATAATGTAGTATTCGTCAATAATTTCAATAATGAGTGCACCGTTAGAGTGTGCAGTACCTACGTGGAACCCTTGTTACGTCAAATATAATGAACTAGCACGACGTAAATATCTTCGCGATATCTATTTTAGATGTTACCGGAAAAAAACATGCTTCTAAAAAAAGTATGATTTTTTACCATAAAGTCGAAATGGAAACTCCTGGAAGTTTTATCTCTATTCTACGTGAGCCGCCATCATCTTGATTGTCTAGACTCATAAGAGTGGGTTCGCTAGTTCCTCGAACAGCTCATGTACGCGAGGTACCTACCTACGCACTCGACCTCTATTTGCTACTAGCCTCTGTAAATACAACGCTGGCTCGCGTTCACCACTTCATCGTATGTTTGATACATATAAGAATGAGTTCAATTCAATCCACATTCGTCTTCTTAGTAAAAAGGCATTTAGGAAGCAAACCCAAGCAACTCCTAAAGGATCCGCCGATCTCTATGTAATAACGTGGGCTTTAATTAATGATGTACGTACACGAATTGACTTTTTTATATATATTTTAAAATTCAGAGATTAGTTCCAGAACAATGAGCAGTTTTGTATAAGTTCTGTATCTGTGTACTAGCTAGTTTTAAATACTTCCAATTTTAATCTGTGGAGAACGTATTGGCTAGCATAATGTTTTAAAATGTAATAATTATTTAAGATATTTTGACAACGTACAAATGATTGCACGTCACACGGTCGTCTGTGTGGTGCGTCTATTTCGCTCTGTATTCATTATTTTATCTTTGGGCATCAGTCTACAGTTCTCTACTAATATTTTTTTTTGTATTTTATTAAATAAAAATTTTATATAAATTTCATAATATTAAATAATTCATGCATTTTTTTTAATACTTTAATATATTTTATACTTTAATTTTCAGTTTTGGATAGATACAAACTTGAGACAAAAAATACTTCAAATTTACATCACAATTATATATTGTGATGGATGGATGAATTAAAAATATTGCGAATAATTGTAACAACCATTATAATTCACTCGAAAAAATCTAACCTAAAATTCTGATCAATATAATAATATAATATAATATTCTACAACTATCACACAGCGCCGTCTAGTCCCAAGCTAAGCAGAGCTTGTGTTATGGTACTAAACAACTGATAAACATACTTATATATTTGTAAATACATACATATTATAGACTAGCTTTTGCCCGCGGCTTCGCTCGCGTTAAATTCGGGGTAACACGGTTCCCCTTTCTGTGGGGGGTTAGTACACTCCCCTTAGCGAACTCCACTGCGGGTGACGTAACCTACGACAAACTTATTATTTGCAGTTGGTACAGTAATCGGGTCTAGGGATCGAACCGCAAAATTAAGTTTGTTTTTATTGTATATACTTTTCCGGGATAAAAAGTACCCAGTGTGGTGCCCAGGATATTAAAGAACAATTATACCAAGTTTCATCGTAATCGAACCGGTAGTTTTTGCGTGATGCCTGAACAAACAGACAGACAAAAAAATTTTTAATCACTATTTTGAGTTCGGTGTCGGTCTAGTAACATCGCCTGCCAATTATTTTTTTGATATTTTCAATGTACAGAATTTTCACTTCTAAAGATTTATTATAAGTATAGATATGGAAGATAAATTATACCCAGACACAGAATAAATGATCGTGCTTATCACACAAACATTTGTCCTGGGTGGGAATTGAACCCACGACCTCCGGCATAGCAGTCAGGGTCACTAACCACTAGACGAACAGGACTGTCGAAATATCAATGAATCTTATTTAAATAACGAGGAATTTATAAGTCACACTACACAGAAAATGAGATGGATTCTTATAAACTAAATCGCCTCTTTTGTAGCGCAACTGATTATTAATCCAAGATCGAGCGAAGCGAGCTCGGAATTGCAGGGCACTCCGACACGGAGTGTTTTTATTTCCACCCAAAAAGTGGCTTACTGGCTTAAAAGATAACTAGTGGCTAAGATAAGATCTGTTTGGGACAGAGTAGTTCCTGAGCTGTACACTATTATATTTGTATACTTAGATAGGTGTTAGGCAGCGAGTGTGACCTACATGCGAAATACTTCACATAGTAAAAATCAAAGTTTACCGGCACGGATCTTGAGCACTGGCTTCAAGTTGCGCAGAAGTCAAATATTCGGTCTCTTTAGTGGTGATGATAGGCTCGCGTTTGACCACTATCTCACCTGATGGTAAGTGATGATATTGTGACCGATGGTGGAGCACGCTTGCCTAGAAGTAACCTATTCACTCTTGACTAAAGACACCTAAGGTTGTAGCTATCAGGAAACAGACTCTGGTAGGGAATTTCACTCTTAAGTATAATGAATGTGTTTCCAAAACGCTTTGTACGAATGGGTTTACTGGTTTGGGAGTTTAATAGTAAACTACTCGATTTCAATAGTAATTCATGGTAAAGGTACAGATCTCTAAGACTTGAAGCGCGAGTGATACGAATGTGATCAGGTCGTCACACCACCATCGCCACGGTCCTCCTCGATGACGTAGGCCTCCCGCAGGCATCTGCCTGGGTGTATTCGTTCCTTCATAAAGAGGAGAAATATTAAGAGTAAGAGAGAAGAGAAAAAGAGGATAGAAGAAGAAAAAAACCCCTCCCCTGTGCGATAAGGCTGCCCATTGTACCTACACTTATTTTGAATAATGTTTGTCCTGTATCTTTTTTGTTTATGCGGTGTACAATAAAGAATATAATAAATAAATAATAAAAAAAGAAACAGACAATGAGACTAGAACTAAAAAGGCAAGAATGACAGTATCGCATCCAGGTAGAGTTAAAAGTAGAAAGCAGTGTAATAGTGTCTGCGACGGTAAGAGAAACTGTGTGGCCAATAAACGGCCGTAATCTAGCGAGGCGCATCGTTAATAACTGCGTGAGATGCAGGCGTCTTCGAGATGAATCTTAATGCCTTAGAATGAGTGAATTGCCATGTCAGCTGGTAAACCCAGGTTATCCCTTTCTATCTGTTGGTTTAGACTTCGCCGGCACATTTTTATATTGACAATCGTAAAGGCCGTGGAAGCCGCGTTATAAATGCATATTCGTTTGCCTGCATTATAAATGCATTCACCTTGAGGCTGTCAGTGATTTGACGAAAGATGCGTTTATAATGACTCCCAGCAGATTCATTGCTTGTCGTGGAAAACCTGTGGAAATATTTAGATAACAGATTTCTAAAGCAAACAGGTGTGGCAATCTTGGCTGATGGTGAGGAGTAGGTAATGGTATTTGATATGGTTGGTGATAAACTACGGGAATCTTCTGTGACGACGTACGCAGGCTTCAACTGGTTGATCGATATGTTTGCTTGTTGATTGGGTAGCTGTATAGTGTAGACTTTATCTGCGGGACGCACGTGAAACAGTTACTGCATTAAGATTGGCATGCGCGCGCGTCGTCTCTCTAGTGGGCGTACACGAGACATATGTCCAGAGCAGCGATTGGATAATAGTTTTGGCGCCGGGATAGGGAACAGTACAGTATTTAATAATTGGACAATAGTTATAGCATACGAACAAAGTGAAAGTGACTTTATTGGTTAGTTAGCTTTAGCGGGACATTCGATACACTATTATTGGTTAAGAGCTAGCATTTCTTATTGGTTAAATTCTTAGGTTGTCCGTAACATTGTACATTAGTATAAAAGGAGGTGTATGGTTAAAATATACACATTCAATTTTGGAGTCAAGATCATAACTTCCACTTCCTACTATTCCCAAAAAACTATAACTTTCAAATTCATTCCTGCTTACTCTCCCCATATCGGTGGCATATGGGAGGCCGGGGTAAAACCGGCCAAGCACTATATAAAGCATTATATATATTGGCCTACGAAGAAAAATCAACTTTGTTTGCACAGGTGGACGTAGTTTTAAACAGCCGTCCCCTGTGCCCTGTGTCCTCCAGTCCTGACGATCTCCTTCTACTTTCCCCAGGACACTTTGTCATCGGGAGGCCCTTGATTGCACTGCCAGCTCCAACCCTGGATGACATCTGCCACGACCGTCTCAAGCGCTACGAGCATCTGGAAAGAATACGGTAGCACTTCTGGTAAGTTGGAGCAAAGAATATCTGTCAGAATTACAGCAAAGAACTAAGTGGCGGATTGATACATCCAAATTGAACGTCGGAGATAATAATATAGTGCTGCTAGCAGACGACAATTCCTCCTCGCTGCAATAGAGACTCGGACACGTGGTACGTCTCATCTACGGACCGTACAAAATACCAAGAGTCGTGGATGTCAACAGTACTAAGGGCCGTGTACGCCGGTCCTTGGCACGGCTCTGCCCGTTACCAACAAAAGATGAACTCAAGGGTTGAAAGGGTCAGTCTTTCAACGGCCGGGAAGATGTTCCAGCGCAGCTACAAGCGCCTACTCAAGAAATTGTACAAATCATTGCCGATATAATTTTGATAGGCGTTTGCTAATTAATACCAAAATTGTTTACCTCCTTCACTAGCGCCAGAACATCTTTTACCTTTGGTTAGAGAACGATGTATCAAATCGTGGCCAGAATATTTTGATAAAAGGTCTTTAACGAAAAGCATTTGTCACCAAGATGACTCAGCCATCTCTTCCACGGATGCTCTGGTTCAGTGAATTTGAATAAATTGAATAGACAGGAGGTTGTGATGGCTTTGAGACCCCGATTTGGCCACAACTCACTCAACAGCTTTGGATTTATGTTGCGCAAAATCGATTTTCTCAATTATGTTATCTGTGGCACTGTAGAAGATGTGCATCATATCCTGTCGGAGTGTGTGCGTGTTGGGGTCCAAAGCAGTTTTGTCAAAATAGAGTTCTAGCCTCACCTTTTACAGTAGCTAGAATATTTTATCGTATTATTAAGGATATGAGGTTGCGGGTAGACTAGTAAATATGTTTTAAAATATTTGTATTAAATCATCGGGGTGACATAATCTGTTTAAAAAAAAACCGCAAATAAAATGCGATTGAAAAAAAATGACATTAATCAATGAATTTGTTGTGGTTAACAGCTATCTACTAATAGATGTAAATGGAGGAGTCAATAGTGTTTGATTGAGATTTTGATTAGGTTAACATAAGGAAAGAAAAATAAAAATGTATACTGGACCAGTAAGTGACAGTATTCCGTGCAAAAGTAAAATTAACAATTTAAAAAAACCGGCCAAGTGCGAGTCGGACTCGCCCATGAAGGGTTCCGTAGCAGCAAGTAACATAATATAAAAGTTCTTGTAATGTGTTGTAACTTTGATCGATGTTTTAATAATAGTGTATTTTTTCGGTTTATGACGCATTAAAAAAAAACTACTTACTGGATTTCGTTCAAACCAATTTTCGTTGGTAGTTTTTATAGTAATGTACATCATATATTTTTTTTAGTTTTTTCATTCTCTTAACTTAGAAGTTAGAGGGGGGGGGGACACACATTTTACCACTTTGGAAGTGTCTCTCACGAAAACTATTCAGTTTAGAAAGAAATGATATTAGAAACCTCAGTATCATTTTTGAAGACCTATCCATAAATACCCCACACGCATGGGTTTGATGAAAAAAAAAATTTTGAGTTTCAGTTCTATGTATGGGGACCCCCAAAATTTATTGCTTTTTTTCTATTTTTGTGTGAAAATCTTAATGCGGTTCACAGAATACATCTACTTACAAAGTTTGAACAGTATAGCTCTTATAGTTTCGGAAAAAAGTGGCTGTGACATACGGACGGACAGACAGACAGACAGACAGACAGACAGACATGACGAATCTATAAGGGTTCCGTTTTTTGCCATTTGGCTACGGAACCCTAAAAAACTACGTAGGGAGTATAAAAACTAAAATATGTAAACGCCTGACAAAATATACATCGCAATTAGTAACACGACGTGAATAAAATCATTGTGGCAGGCGTTAAGATTACTTTGCGCGCGCCAAGCCTTGATGCAGGCCATGGTCCGGAGCGAGGAGGAATTGCAGGCGGTCGCCTTCTTCTACGAAGCAGTAATGCTAGCAAAAGAAGCGGCCGCACGCGCGAGGTAGTGGCCCTCGCGCCCCGGCCGGGATTCCGATCTCAATTTCCGGCCACCGTAGACGCGGGCTTGCGGACGTCGAACAATAGGTAGCTCGCCGTCCAACCACCCGGTAACCGTTCGGACTGAGCTCAATTCGTCGACGGTGCGTAATGTTCCACGCGCGTCTGAAGGAGTTGTCAGCAATCGTAGGGGCCCAGCAGGGTCGAAGCCTACTGGTCTCAGTATGGTTCGACACTTGGGTGTGATACGAGAGAGATCCTCGAGGCCCTGGAACAAATGCGAAGAAGGAACAGGAGTAGGTTTTTAGACAGTAAAATAATAATATAATCCAGAGCGGGTTGTAGAAAGTATATGAAAAGGATCACGGGTAGGGCGATCTTAACTCTGTCTATGCCGTGCACAAGTTTGTTTGAGGAGATCCTTCGATTACCTTCCAGCTCAGACCATATCCATAGTATCAGAAGGTCACCAACCTACTAAGTTCTAACCAGATACATAACAACATAAACAAGTTGATAACAAAATTGTAAAAACAGAATTATTATGGGTAGGTACGTATCATATAAGCCACTCCTAGATTGATTTTATTCCATTGAAGTTACATGTCCATATTTGGGTCACAGATATCTGTACTATATAACTGAATCAATCCGATGAATTCGGAGGCTATTGGCTGTGACAGACAGACAGACAGACAGGTTTATGAGTGACTAAGAATTCCGTTTTTTCATTCGGAGATTTAAAACCTTTTCTTGCGGCAGGAAATTGATAAATAACCTAGGTGAATTGAGTGGGAGCGGCAGACTTTACTTACATAACCCGCCTGTGCTCCTTCAATTGTCCTTTGGCCGCGGGAACTCTTTTGATTTACTTCTCTCGCGCGACATGGTGTTGATGGTCGAGTAGTTAAGTGGTATAGTCCCTTGAACATCCGGCCGGAGTTTTAAATACACACACTCGTACTGCCGCCTGTGCCCGCATAGAGCCCTGCTGACCTTTAAAATCATTTATTTTTGCGAAATATTTATTGATCAACATAATTATGCTATTTTGTTGGTAAATATATTTCTAAAAATCAAAGCCGTTTGATAGGAGAAGGGTAACCAGTGAAAAAATATATCATGTCATTATTTTTTTTTTTTTTTTGGAAAAGTGTGAATCAAACGATAAAAAAATAACTGAGCCATTACCGGGGAGTAGGCTTCAGAGAGTCAATGTTTTATGGCACCAATTGGGAGCAAGGGCCTTAAACTTTGAAAGTTAAACTTGCAATAACTTAAAGTGTAAACGAGAGAAACAGAGTTTGTTGATTGCACTCTGACACTACGCTATCAAGACGCTACACTAACGCTAGCATCTTCATGACTTAACGGCAGAAAAGATTTGGATGAAAGCTAGCACACGGCTAGAACATGTCGTAGTGGACACATGCCACTTTTAAAAATAGACCGAAACGAAACTTAGTATCTACTACTTATTCAGATAATTAAATCAATTCCCAAGTCTGCTACATACAAGAGCCTGGGCGACACCAAGGACACGGGAAGTAAATGATTGATAACACACATTGCTAACAAACCGACCAAGTGCGAGTCGAACTCGCGGTTCCGTACAAATTTAATTATAATAATGGTTCACGGTTTATACATAACGTTTATGTTTATGATTTTTTTTTTTATATTTGATTTGATTGAATGAAAGGTAAATTGCAGTTTACGATTTATGACGTATTAAAAAAAAAATTAGGTACTAGATCTCGTTCAAACCAATTTTCGGTGGAGGTTTGCATGGTAATGTACATCATATTTATATTTTTTAGTTTTATCATTCTCTTATTTTGAAAGTTACAGGGGCAAACTATTTAGTTTAGAAAAAAAAAAATGATGAAACCTCAATATAAGTTTTAAAGACCTATCCACAGATACCCTCACGATCAGGTTTGGAGAAAAAAAATTTTTGAGTTTCAGTTCTAAGTATGAGGAACCCCTAAAACTTGTGTTTTTTTTTTTCTATTTTTAAGCTATTGCATAGCTTCTATCGCGGGCCTTGAGCGTGGAGACCGAATCCAGAAATTCCGTAACGAAAATAACCTAACACCCCCCACTAATTTGTTTTTTGAGCGTGGTGACCGATAAGAAAACAAATGAGTGAACAATCAATCAAAATTCAATTCAATGTGTGAAAGTGTAACTTCAATTGATATCAAAGAAAAAAAAAAGAGAAAAAAAATACTGCATAAATAAAATAAATAAATAATTATAATTGCATAAGTTGATAAATATGCTATGCAATAGCTTTACCGCGGCAATCCCCGAGTGCCACACGTCTTTTATTTTTTGTGAAAGTCTTAATGCAATCAATCAATCAACAGTATAGTTCTTATAGTTTCTGAAAAAGGTGGCTGGCTGGTTACGGAACTCTAAAAAATACAGTAATATCTATTTTTGTACGAAACTAGTGATTAGCAGAGTAGTAGTATCCGAGTGGTCGCCGAGAGTGAACGTCTCATCTGCAGAAACGAGTTTGTGTGAAGAGAAGATGCACTGCACGCGTGTGTTGACGCTGCTAGCACTGCTCGTCGGGCTGGTGCATTCTTTCAAGTGGGGTAAGTACGAGTTTGTTATTCATTTTGGGTCTAACGGCTAAATTGTTGTGAATCGTAACCAATTTACTTCGACAATTTATTTATAAATGGTGTTTGTTTTACAAATAACACTTATACGCGTCAATTTTTCGTTTATTTAAATTAAATGAGGCCGGTATTTTTAGCTGACTAAGTACTCTGAGAAAAACCACCGAAACAAAGTCAGAGCTCAAAGTCTCTGTGGGGTATCGTATGTACAGAGAGAAATGAAACGCTCGAGGTTCGAATGCCAACTGAACTGAGTTTGACCTCTGCACCCCCACAGTATTCTCCCTTTTTTTGTTTTGAACATTACAAGTGTTTAATTATATTTATAACTTTAGCTAATATTACTAGTACAATTAATGCATTATCATACCTTAACAATGTTTATAATATCAACTGTCGCCAAGTATTGCATTACTAGTACATTAAGAGTATGTTTTTTTTATTGGATCAATACATTATACATTAAGTTTAATACCTTGTATCGTACATCTCTGGTCACATATATTGCTGAACACTTTTTGATGAATTTAGTACAGATATGATTTTAGACATAATGCCTTTTTATAGTAATGTTGTTTATTATTTTTACACACATCACTAAAGACTATACAGCATGTTGTTGTTGCGTCATTTGTTCAGCCATTGGTATATTCACGTTGCTATGCCAAACTCTCATCTCTTTCCGTAATATTTTCTGAGCTGCTTGCTTACATTTCTTAAGCTTTCTGTATATGATATAGACGCCAATGACTATTGCGAGACCAATTATCATCAGGGCGTATTTCTCAAATATTATAGGCAACCATGTAATTATTTTGGTATTTTTATCGAGGACTTAAGCACTCACAGTCAAAAAGTGACATTTGATGAAGTGGAACTTCATACTCACACAGATATCCCATGAAAATAGTTAAGCGAATATGACAATACAAATAAATGAATGGTTCTGAATAGCTATGTTGAAAATGGTATGGTTATGATGATGGAGCTGGAAGATAGGCACCAGAACTACGTAATTAATCAATGTATTCTAGCCGTGTTTGGGCTTTTTAGAATCATCATGATATGCATTTGGCTATAAGGTAGTATCGAACTGAGCAAGTTCTGAAACAGTATTTTTCTATAATGGACTTTTGAACAAAATTATATTTGATTCAAGTTCGCTGTTCTGCACACTGCACATGTTATAATGATGCTTTCGCAAAATAAAGAGAATGCTTCAATCTCTAGGCTTTTCCGTTGGCTCAGCAAAAGATGCTACCGATCACATTATTATCTACGTACTATTAATACGTCTAGTTATCATATTTCATAGACTAATATGTACATTACCAATGGTTACTTTTTATTTATATTACATTTTATTATTTACTTAAAGTAGGGCTAATTTTACGTTTTTACTTTTACAAGAATCTCACAGGAGGCTTGCTAATTCTACCACTACGCGTCGTTTTCTTATCTTTATTCGCTTGTGCAGATTCGCTTTCTTTCAATATGTAAGCGGGTTTTAATCTGTCAATTGAAATTGATATTATTTTATCTTCTAATTGTATGTAATTTAAACACTTTTTCAGATCTGTCTAATATCTTATAAATGGCTCTTATAACTACAAATACTAATGTTAGGGACTTTTTTTTCTTTATCCACTTTTAAAAATACTGTGCGTTCGTGTACGTTTTGTTACCGTGCGTCTTTTGCTGATTGATATTGATTGATAGGGATGCTGAATGCTAAAAGTAAAACTATGCAATTCACTTGATACGAGTATTAAGTCCATGACCTTAACTAATGATAAATGAGGTGTTGTTATGACGCGGTCCGAATGCGAACTTGTTGTAAATATAAATATTGCAAAGTTTATGTAAAATGTGTGTTAATTAGTGACAATTCAATTATGATGAGCGAGCATTTACGCAATGTGCGGTTGCACCGTACATACTCCCGGGCGCGAGATGACTGATGCTGATGGTGCTTTGATATGGTGTTGTTAGTATGATCTGCTGATACAAGGTGATAGAATAATTTTTATTATGTTCCTAAATTGTTAGTTGATATTTTTAAAACTACATTTTGTGGTAACAGGTGAAGTTGCTCTATTGGTTTCTATTATCGCGCACTGATCACTACGAAACACGTCACTCACGCACTGTGCTCTTTGATTTGGTACACCACTCGCATTAAGGTCACTGTTGAGGCCAAAGCACCGTGCAGGTGCGGCGTCTTCGCCAGCGTATGCATGCGAACGTAGATAAGGCTAGCCCTGCTGCCCCAACAACGTAGAAGGCCACGTACTGGTTTATATCGTGAAGACACCCCATCAGCGATGGTCACCTTCCGAGGCTGCTTTCAATTGTTTTATTTGCTCGGAGATACTTTGTTGTGAAGATAAATATTTTTCTTCTTTGTACTCTTAGTGTGGAACTGATAAATTGATAATGTTATTGACAGGAGCAATCTCTACGACAATCATATCGAGCTTAATTTGTCAATCATTCGTTTGTTGTTTGTGTGCCGTAATTATGAAGTTGTTTTCGAGCACAATAACATTGACTCCGGCCACCTGTTCAGTTGTAATTTGATCCCCACAAATGATTCTCAGAGTGCATTGTCCCCAACACGTAGTCAGGAATGTTATAAACATTCAATTCTATCAACGTTGTTTTGCAAGTTGCGCTTATGGTTCTACTAGTATCTCCTGGATTTTTGACGCAGAAGTTGTTGTCCGACTCTCGCTGATAGACAGGTTTTTGTAGTTGGCATAGGTTTGTATTTAACCGTAAGCATTTTTGAAGAAGTTCATTTGCAGATATGGGTAAATATATATCCCTTTTGATGTTTATAGTTGTGTTTATATTCAGTACTATACTAATCATACGACTACTTTCTTGGTGTTGAATAGGTATCATATGATATAATATGTTTGCTATTGGGATTTTTATTACAAATATGAAGTATTCATGTGGCATACGTGCCCTTACTTGAGTAATTTGATAGATTTTGTAGAAATGCAATGATATATCTTTGGGCATGTGATTTGAAATAATATTTAGCTCATCTTGTAGTTGAACTGGTGTTACGATATGAACGTTGAAATGATGGACGGTAGGTAGTGATCGTGTCCAGAAAAAAACCTTGAATGTTCTTTAAACTGCTTAGAATGTTGTTTGCATATAAAGTTGATAAAATTTAGTCTTCCGTGATAGCTCGATTTCCGTGATAGCTAGATTGATCTATGTATATTGTTGCGTTGCCTTCATCCTCACTTCTACCTAAATTTATCTATACTGCGCCCGACAGGGTCCATAATTGTGGTACGCAATAAAGAATTGAATTGAATTGAATTATTAAGTGCTGATTAAATATGTTATGCTGTTTTTCCATTGCCTGTTCAACTCGTTTGAGGAAGTTGTTCTCAACTCCAATGATAGATGTTGGATTGCGTCAAAGATTGGCAAGATGTTTTTGATTTTCTCTGACGTAATCGTCTTGTTGGTATTTTTCGGCGAAATTTTCATCACCAAAGAGACTTGTCACAACGTATCCGATCTCGTTGATAAGGCCTCGGCGCTTACGTGAATGCGCTTCAAAATGCTGACTGAGTAACATACTACGGTCGTAGTACTCGAGTTCCATGAATCCGTGACGTAGTTGTAACAACATGATAACGTCACAACGGCATTTGCTTTTTATTTGTGAATATAAGCTTTATATATCTTGAGTATTGTTTTCGGACGGTATGTGTTGTAATAACACAGGAACATTTGTTTTCCATTTTCTGAGGTTGAGACCTCTCGACTTCAAAGGATTGATTATCTCTTATGAGCTGCTGTACTAATTCTGATGTATGCGATCTATGTAGTGAAATGGTTTGAAATAACAATGTAACTGGAAAAACAAGAACAGAACAAAAGAAAAAGCCCAAGTCACACGTTATAGGTACCAAACGAAACACTTTAGTAACGTGTGACTACGGCTTGCTCTTTTGGTTTGTTCTTGTCTTTCCAGTAACCTTGTTTATTTCAGCATACTGAAAATATTTTATTTATTTATTTATTTATTTATTTATTTATTTATTTATTTATTTATTTATTTATTTATTTATTTATTTATTTATTTATTTATTTATTTATTTGCTTAAAACATGGTATATAAAGGTGTTACATATAATTAGATCATACATGTTTTGCTTAAGACTAAAGCATGCAAAATGATTAACACAACTTATGCTCAAAGTATTCCTTAATGCTATAAAAATTATTATCATTAAGCCATTTAAATAAGTGGGTTTTAAACAGTCTGTTGTTTAACAATTTAAATTTACTTGGTAATTTATTATATATACGTACCGCCATAGTTAAGCAGCTTTTATTATATTTTGTTAATCGGGGGATTTCATCTAAAACAAGTCTAAATTTATCACGTCGATTTCGAGCGCATACATCTGCTGCTGTTCTGAATAAATTTTTCTGTTTTCGTACAAACATACATGTTTCATATATGTACAGTGAAGGTAGTGGTAGCAGGCCGAGTTTTTTAAATATTGGTTGACAAGATACGTCTGGTGGGATTCCCTGAATTGCTCGAACACATTTCTTTTGAGCGATGAAAGCTCTATTATGGTCGGTACTGTTTCCCCATACAATTAGCCCATATCGCAGCGAGGACTCAACATATGCACGATAGGACATTACAGCTGTTTTAATGTTTGTCACGTTTTTAATCCGTCTAAGAGCGTATATGAATTTATTAATCTTATTACATACACTATCGATTTGAGCTTTCCAGTCTAGATGTTCATCTATGATCGTTCCCAAAAACTTAGTTTGTGCTACTTTTTGAAGCTTTGATATATTCATAGTAAAATTAAATTTATTATTATGAGATTTATTAAATTGTACATATACTGATTTGTTAAGATTTATTGATAAATTATTGTTATTAAGCCAATTGATTAGATTTTCTATTGTATTATTAATGTCTCGTTCATGGTCAATTATTGATTTACATTTTTTATCAGTAGAAACAATTATTGAAATGTCATCAGCAAACAAAAAGCATTTATGATCTGTCACATTAACAATATCGTTCACGTAAATGAGAAACAAAATTGGGCCCAATATACTACCCTGAGGAACACCGCACTTAGTGTGTTTAAATTCAGAGCGATGTGAAACCATTTCCTTATTAGCATTAATATTAGTGATAGTAACACACTGCTTTCTGTCGGATAAGTATGACGATATCCATTGCAGTGGAGGTCCTCTAATTCCTATAGACTCTAATTTCTGAACAAGTATGTCATGCGAAACCAGATCGAACGCCTTAGATAAATCAAAAAATAAGCCCGTCGTTAGTTGATTATTGTTGATATTACTCAGTACTGCTTTCAAGAGTGAAAATATGGCTAAAGTTGTTGACTTATCTTTTTGGAAGCCGAATTGCTCTTTCCTTATAATATGAAATTTGTCGCAGTAACTAATAAGCCTCTTACACATGCACTTTTCGTAGATTTTTGACATAATGGGAATTAAAGTTATTGGACGATAGTTATTAATATCATGTTTTTCACCCTTTTTAAAAAGTGGTTTTACAATTGATATTTTTAGTTTATCTGGAAACACTCCTTGAATAAAAGATAAGTTTATAAGGTGCGTGAGAACACCGCGTATTTCCTTAGCACAATTCTTAATAATTTTGGTGCTAAGTTCGTCGTAGCCTTCTAAAGTCGTATTTTTTAATAACATAATTTGTTGTTCTACTTCACTTTCTGACATTGGAGCGAGAAACATTGAGTTAGGCATTAGATTTTCATTACTATGACCATTTGTACTTTGCTGTGTGGGGTTATGATTAAGGTAGAAATCGTTGAAGGCGGAGGCTATTTATACTTTTTCAGCATCGTTTTTTAGACGTAGTCGGGTTTTTGACTTTTTTTATTTAAACAATTTTGGTGTTAAATCACTGTGCTTCTATTCTATTTACTTGTAAAAGCTAAATTGTCAAATAAGAATTATATTATTTCTACTTGCGCACGGTATGTTTTATCTGCGTTTTTTATTATTATTGATAGGCTTGCGTTTGATCACCATCTCACCTGATGGTAAGCGATGATGTGGTCGACGTTGAAGCACGCTTGCCTAGAAGAAACCTATTCACTCTCGACTTAAAGACTCCTAAGTTGTAGCTATCAGGAAACACAGCGCCATATTGTATATTGGCGATATTTTTGCTATGTACAAGTGAAGCTCTTTCAAATGATACAACACATTTATATCTTATTTTTTCAACACAAAACTTTTTGTTCACTGGAGGGCGCCACATTGAATTTTGACGAAAAATTTTGATAAGTACCCGTGAAGCCGGTGAAGAAATACGGTGTATTTATCTCCATTTTTATTTTTAATTCATTACATTTTGTCCACTAGATGGCGCCATATCGAGTTTTGTGACACATCACGTGGCCTATGTTCAGCGGATAATTAAGACGGTTCTAACGATATCACATATGTCGAGTTTCAATGAGTAGATTACACAACTCTACAGAAAAAAAAAATGTCTTCGTTCTAAAGTTTATTTTGTGATTTTTCTATTCACTATGCTCTATTATAAAGAAAAAACACCAATATTCCTTAAAAAGTTTGCTTTTGTGGTAATTATGACAATAAATAATTTTTCTTGAGTTAGTATATTGAAAAAAGGTATTCAAATAGTCATCATGATGTTTTTAAAAATACCGCGAAAAAATTAAGAAGCCGTAACTGTCACACAGCATCTACTGTTGGTATCTAAGTGATCAAAGACATTAAATACATACTACCAATAGACAGGACATAGCGACCAAATGTCCAAAACCGATACTTGTTACTTGTGGGTAACAAGTCGCTCAGTCTAGTATGTCACCTGTACCTGTCAAGTCGCGTTTGTGTCCGCTGTGTGCACCAAAAGAAAATATTTTTCTGGAGAAATATGCCGAGTTGCGCATTGCGCCACTGTAAATCGCGTTACGGCAAAACGACTGGACCTAACATCAATTTATTTTCGTAAATGTTTTTCGTATTTACTCAGTAATTAATTAGAATTCAATAATTTTCGCAAATAGTTCTAGAAAGAACAATGACCACTTTCCATACATTTCAAAACCTGGTAATAAAAGTGAATGTATAGTTATAATGTATAGTAGACAGACTACCTGTAAGTCTAGAAAATAATGTCTCATAGTCATTTTTACGATTTGAACGCCACGAAGTCCAAAAAATATTAATGTTTCTTTTTAGGTTAGAATTTGCCGTGAGATGTTAGAAAAATAATTATTAACTCTCGAATTGTAATCTAAAATAGGAATACTTAGCTGTGGTCGAATAGTCTCTTTTTTATTTAAAAAATTGAGTGTCGAGCATAATAATTTCTGTTTCTCCAGCGCAAATAACTTGTACTTACTACCTATCTAGTAAATACATAAATACATTTTTAATAAAGAAAAATGATAAATAGTTTGTATAGGTATCTACCTCTAAAAAGTATCTCTTACCTGTTCATCACTTGATCACTTATCTACCCAACACATTTTATTGGCTTATGGTTAACGGTTACGGTATGTATACAGTACACATAATAAACAAAAAGGGAAAAACAAATTATACAATATGTTTTAGTGAAATGCTTTATTAATTATCATCATTATCATCTAAATCTCTTATAACTACATCATCCAGAAATTCTGCTGGAGCAGATATATTTGCTTGATACCTAGCCCACCCAAGATACCACACTAATGTCATAACGTGAGCGCAACATCCAATGGTTCGTCGACCGACCAAACAATTACAGCAATATTCGACAATACCAGCTCTGCCAGACACATTATTTTCGATTAAAATGTAGACATAATATTGTTTTCTTGAAATATGCCTGGACTTAATTTTTCCTCTTATTAATGTTAAGTCACCACTTCCCCTCAGATTGTATTGGGAAAAATCTTGTGTGTCCCTACATATCTCTATTCTATATGATCCATGAAATCGAATATGTTCACCATAATACGATCTGGCTTGCCTTATCTGGTAAGTACCTAGAGCAAACAGTATTAATTCACTATAACTTAATCTTGGAAACATAAATAAATTATCTCGGTCAGCTGTTATACTCTGAAAAGCAGTAGACCTTCTATTCATATTTAGTTCCTCGACCAATAGGGCTAAATTGTTTTCAAAATTAATTCTCTCTCTAATTATTGCAACTATTTCATTAGAATCATCTCTGTCACGAAGACGAACTCCAAATCGATTAAGCAAACTGGCAGCTATCTGGAAGTTCTGCATCATATTTGGCACTGATTTATTAAAATAGTCTTGCCTCAGGAGCTTAAAATCTCTTTTAAAATGTCCATTTACTGCCTCAACTACCCAGCGGCAAATTGTTACACAGCGACTACGGTTGGCCTGTTGTGTTGTCAATTGGTGTTCGCCTTCTAATAGAGAATCAGGCATATGTGGCCGATAATTACAACCTTCTAGCATTCTTATAGAATCTCGGAAACCCCTATCTAATATAAACACATCATTTTCTTGAAAATATAATCTAAGAGAAGAGTTTTCATCATCAAAAAGAGAAATCATTATGTCAGCATCGGATGTAGTAGCCTTGTATGGACCGTAGCAATCTAAGATGTAACCATCACATGCCACAAATAAAAATGGCTTTAACAGATTTTTATATTTGTGTAAAGAATATGTATCTTTTTGGAAAGAGTAATTGGAACTTTTATTTATATTTATGTGTGTCCCGTCACAAATAATTATAGCATTTGTATAGTTTTCATTATATATACCATTTGGTATAGTGAGGTTATGATCCATTAAACGTTCTCTAGAAATGTGAGTGATACCCAAGTTCATAGGTACAAAATCTTGAACCAGGATTTCCCTGCATTTGTTCATTAAACGCTCTAATGTAGTACGTGGTACATCTAATAATGTCGACAGCCTAACATCTGATTCACCAGTTCTCATTTTCATTAACAATGCGGCTAATCCTAATATTCCTTTTTGCATTTCTTGTATGCGAGGAACTTCATTAAGAAGAGTAAAAAAGTCTTGTTTTGACCTTCCTATCCAAAAGAAAAATATATTGTCATCAATTTCATGAATGGCTTCTACATTTGTGAAATTAAGGTAGGGCTTGAAAGAGTTAACAAAAGAAAAAATGTGTTCTACTTGTTGTGAAGTAAATGTACTCATGCTATTACTAGAATCATACAGATTACTCCACTCATTACTTAGTCTATGTTCTGTGAAGACACGGCTATGTACAGGGATATAATATTTATATGTACTGAGTATCGTTGCTCTAAATGAATCTGCCACATTGTGCAGATTCATATTGGTACATTGAGGAAAAAGGCAGCGCGAAGCAGTATTTGCTGCTCGTCTATAATTTACTAATGTTATGTTGATAGATACAACTTCAGAATGTACTTCTAGACTTTCATTAACTGGTTCAGCAGTGATTGGCTCAGAGGCACCTGTTTCAGCAGTGATTGGCTCAGAGTCACCTGTTTCAGCAGTGATTGGCCCAGAGTCACCTGTTTCAGCAGTGATTGGCCCAGAGACACCTGTTTCAACTTCTTCAGTAGTAGATGCACCACGAGCTCCGTCAGCTTGCACATTACGTATGGCAACACGCTTACAACTCATCCAGCATGAATGGCATATTCTATCAGATGATGACATCTATGAAAGAAAATATTGAGTTAATATCAGGTATTGTAAATGTATTAATAAAAGGCAACATCGAGGTTAAAAAGAGAAATCACCAAGACCGTAACGGTATGAAGTAATATACTGGCAAATAATGAACAATATAGAAACATAAATACCTGACGTGGTGCAATCCTTGTTTGAATAACAGCATTTATCTGTCGTAGCTCTTCTGAAGGATTGTCAAAAACAATAGAATGGCTCTGACGATTAAGTATTGACCGTCCACAGAGATTGCACACTTGTCTTTGACCTGGTCGAGATAACCCTGAAGCTTGAGCACCATCACTGCTTGTCGTTAATTGCTGGTTTATGCTTCTCATGAGGAGTTCATTACAAGGTTCACAAATGTAATCTTCCTCTGTAATCTGAAATAGGAAAGGCAATATAAACTTCTTTTACATACAATTGATATAGGTAATAGTTTTAATGCCAAGATTAACAGTTCAAAACGAAACACGAAATAACAAGACAAAACTGTATTAGTTTTATCCCATCTTTCGGTCATTTGCGTGTGTGTTGTCAGTTGTCATACATAATAAAGAAGCGCCAGGCAGTTAGTTTGATTGACATCATAGATAGTTTTAGATTAAACATTATAAAAATAAATACTTACGATTACTGGTGATATCCACTCGCTAAGAAGCGAAATAACTCTTGTGTTGAGCTCATAAACGAGATAACGTCGGAACGTATTTAGGCAGACGTTGCAGTTTAAGCAAAGTATACGTCGGCTTTTTGTTGACGGCGCCATTATCAAGAGGGCGGATTTACAACAATATGGAAAGCAAAGGTCGTCAGATGAGGAAGATATCGAGGTCCAGGGGGCAGCAATAAGGTCGTAAACAGAGGTATCACACACAAAATAGCACAGTACACAACGAGACGCACACGCACCAACGAAGGACTGCGCCAATTTCAATCGTAGAACTGTCAAATGTAAAAAAAAAAATCCGTTTCTATCATCCGAACTCAACTACAGACTGAATGATTAATTTATTTAATCAATATTTTATTTTCAATGAATCTGTGTTAAACAAAGACTAATAAAAAATAACATATTGATTGAATAAAATGTAAAATAATGTATAAAACTCAGAAACAGAGATTAATAAAGTCAAGTAGTAGTGCATGAAACGGAACGTGGTAGCAAAAGGTCTCACTATTTTTATATAATCTATGGCAAAAGGCAATTGAGGTGCGTTCAAAACATGGTAATATGTAACCCTAAACGTAGAATAAGTTTATAGAAAAACTTAAAAATATTTTTTTCCTGCGTTTCTTTTAAAATTGTTTTTGGCGTATTAGATACACAATATAATTGGCTAAATTTTAACATTTATTTCATTACTATACAAAGCCAGGTGAAAAATGGTCATTCCTCTTTACAGATTTAGTGATAGCGCCATCTATTACCGAGTAGTTTATACCTTAAACCACGTTTACAAACTGGCCCAGCATCGGCCAGCGTCCTGAAATTTGACATTTACACGCTTGCGGGTGCGTCACAGCGCGCGTCTACGTTTCAGACAGGCAAGCATGGCAGAAGTAAGTACACTATCCTAGATTGGCAACCAACTTAAGTCAGCCATACCAAACACCCCGTCACTCTTACATCTGCTTGTCAAGCATGGACGCTGGTAAGAGACGTGAATGTCCGAATGTTATTTATCGATTTTATTATCGATACAATTTTATGAGTAGTAAATAATTGTAAATAGTTCTATTATTTCATTTAAATGTCTATAAAGGAAAAAGGTCTATTCATTCAAGTAGTATTCTGCTATTTTGTAGATTTCCGAATACAAATAGCGAAGAACGGGAAAAGTGGATACGGTTTGTCCAGGCAGACCGTAAAGAAAACTGGCTTCCGTCTGCTTGAATTAGTGATAGCATGGCATGACAGGTCAGAATATGAAAAAAAAAACAACATTTTGCACTGTCCCCAACACGGGACAAGGACAGGAAGAAGATGATGTTGCAACTAAACCTTGCTTGGATCACTAATCATCCTCAACATTTAATGATAATTTTGTATTAAAAAAGTAATTTACACTGAAACTACTCAATTTTATTTGCAATCTAGTTGCTGATAACTTTTACTATCGATACCGTATATCTAATTTGTTGGTAACATCCCTAGCACTGGCCACCTACTGCATGACATTGGCCCAGCGTCGGCCATCATCCAAGCTTGGAAAGCGTGAATGGCTAATTTAAGAACTCAAGTAGCGGTTTACACTCGCGGTTGCGAGACTGCAGCTTCTGTAAAATGCAGACAGACATACATGTAACAAATTAAAGCAAATTGCACAATGCGTTTTACGCCCGCAATGTGCTCAGTTGTTTGCGGCTCTCCGCAACCTCAGCGGGTTGCGCCCGCACGTAACGCAGTTGGTTGGCGCCTGTAGTGGCTGGCAGGGGGTATAGAAATCCGACGTAAAATGCGAATGTAAGTGGATGTACAACTTCTACTTACATTCTAGTCTTCCTTTTTTAATTCCCTACCTATAACGCAACAGCTTGTTTCTGGTGTGTGTCTATGGCGATTTAGAGCTCAAACGATAATTAACCGCTCGTCTATTATCACCCGCCAAGTTTACGAGCGAATCGCAACCGCGATGGCTAGGTAACGGCACTAAACTCCGGTCTCGAGTTTAGACATAAAACTTCCGTACGTTTCCTACACCGCATCGGGCGCGGGTGAAAAACGTAACTTAAATGTAAAAAAAAAACAAGAAGTGCTAAATAACTTTAATTTACCTATAAAATATGCAGTTTTTTTGTCTTTTCGATATTTGAGTTATTTTAAAATTGAAGTTATTTACTTTTGCCATGCTTGCCTGTCCGAAACACACTGACGTACCCGCATGCGTGCAAATGTCAACCGAGCGTTTGTGGTCGATCAAAACTTTGGACGCTGGACCACGCTGGACCTGCGTGGAAACGGAACCTAAAGACATTATAAATGACAAATTTAATTCGCATGTTCACTACTCAAAACGAGATGGCGTCACTGAGAGATAGGATGACAGTTTTTCTAAGAAATTTCTTCTGATGGCCGCTCTATTGTATCTCTTTAAATCTCTTTGTAAGTGATAAACAAGAATTACCTGTTTTTAGAAGACTCAAAGAGGTTAAAATGTCATCTAGAAAGTGTAAATATGAAGCTGATGCATTGAGTTACATATGTGGTACATTTATTTAAAGTAAGAGAGATAAAATTTTATTTAAATACGTGTAAAAACTTTGTGAAGACTACGATGCTTATTTTAAATGCCCTGTTCGTAATTTAAATATACCGTGGGTTCCACATGTAGCTTGCAGTAATTGCAAAAGATGTCAAGAAGGCAGGTAAAGAAATGTTTAGGAAAAAAAAAACATTTCTTTTATATAAACATTTTTATTGTTATCTTTATTTAATTTAGGTTGGTATTGGGATGAGAAACGGAGTATGAAATTCGCAGTACCAAAAATTTGGCGATGACTGTTATTTTTGCGTAGTTAATCCTGCTGAAAAATGCAAAAGCCAGTGAATATCCTGATCTTGCATAGTCTTCGGCTCCAATCTCTCATGGCCCACAACTTCTAGCACCTGAACCTCCTACAAATTGTCTCATTCAAGCTTATCTCAGAGTTCAAATAAAAATATTGAAGACGAAGAATAAAGGTAAAGAATTTGTACTCTCACAGACTGAGTTTAGTCAGACACATTTGGAGACACATTTGGAGTTTAGTCAGACCAAATTCAAACAAAAACAACAAAGAAACATTAAAGAAAATGTAAAAGAGTTCACTTTTAAACCTTTTCTACTATTTTGTAATTTGATATGATATAAAAAGCTGATAAAACATATACCTACAAAAATTAACTTGTTTCAATTTTTTTATAAAAAAAAAAATATATACTGTCAATTTTCTAAAATATAGACCAACCATTCCCCTGGATACAAAAGCAAACTTTTCCAGGCTATATGTATTTTTTTGGTTAAATTATCGATAAATCTATCGATATTTCATAATCTCTTATCAAAGACAAAATTGTGTTGTCTTGTTGTTATGAGCTTTGAGGGATCCGATGAACATACTCACATACATACATACATAGCCTGTCAAAATCATAACTCTCCTTTGGCTTAGCCGCAGTCGGGTAATAAATATCACTATATTTTTAGGGTTCTGTACCCAAAGTGTAAAACAGGACCCTATTGCTAAGACTCCGCCGTCCGTCCGTCTGTCCGTCTGTCACCAGGCCGTATCTCATATGAAATTTTCACAGATGACGTATTTTTTGTTGCGGTTGTAGTTAAAAACAGAATAAAATAAATATTTAGGGGGGCTCTTATACAACAAACGTGTGTTTTTTTTTTGCTGTTTTTAAGCTTTTGCATAGCTTCTATCGCGGACCTTGAGCGTGGAGACCGAATCCAGAAAGCGCGTAGTGATCCCCGCGCTTTTCAAAGAGATGTCAGCAAACCGTAGGGGCCCACCAGGGACGACGCCCGCTAGCTAGAACCACGGGGAATTTCTGAAAAGAAAACACGTAGTCCTAGAAAGCAAAGGGCAACTGAAGGACACTATTGTGGTTTTAGTCAGTAAAACTCTGACACACCCTCGAACTCTGCTCAGAGCGGGAGAAGTCATTGGATGATTTCCACACTTAAAAAAATAACTCCTAACGCCATTAGGCACTATAATGAAGGCTTCCGATCTTCCTCTTAAGGTACGGAACCCTAACGAAGAATAAAATGTGGTTAGTTGGCTATGATTTTATAATTATGATGTCTAGATGGAGCATCTTCATATAAATCGTTTAGTATTGATTATAATTATTTGTTATTTGTGCATTAATTCTGGCTGAGCAAGTATTTTACTTTTTCCTTTATTTCTGTCTATTCACATAATAAAAGAGGTAATTGTAAACGCTATTTTGGTACCTTAGATCTATTTATTTATTCATTGAATTCAAACAACTTTTTAAACAACAAGTACACACAATACAATTAAATATAAAACAATTATTTAAATTACAATTAATAAGAGATATATTTCGTGCAGGACTTTTCTTACCTATTTAATAAAGATAATACTCAGTCATATATTCATCTCATACATCCTGACAGTATTGTCTTCCATTCTACCGCAGACATATCAAAATCTGTGTACTTGTCTAGGAGAGCATCAAGCGCAGACAGTGTCCGAGGTATGCGTGATGTGGAGTGCGCGACTGTTCCACACGTAGAAACTGCCAGGAGCCGGTATTTCTTGCCATGGCTGTAGTGTCGTTACATTACTATTTACATTCCGTACTTACTTTATCTTTGGTCAAACTTGTGTAAAGCAACAGACATGAAATGCAACGATAGTAACAAAGAACCAACAAAACGTTACAGAATGGATAAATCATCTTCCACATGGATATAGTCGTCGTGCCGTCGAGGCGCCTCGGACGGCAGAATCGCACTACGACACACTACGACAACACAGTTATACAACTCTGCTTGTTCTTGCCGGCAATGAAGGCGTGATGTTATGTTATATTAATAAACTGTTTTAATTACTTGAATGTTTTCTGTACAAGTAGTTCTATAATGGGTCGTAGCCTCGTAGAGCTACGAGTCGCTACGGCGTAGCTCACAAACGAATCGAACGTAGCAATACTTTGATTGTGAATTTTAAATGAACTTATTTATTGAAGCGTATAGTACCGTGAACATCTGGCCGGAATTGGTTTTAACCAACTTCAAAAAGAAAGAGTTTCTAATAGAACCTCCTTCTTTATGTTCGGCTGAATGTATTTTTTTTTTTGTAATAGATAGGCTCGCGTTTGACCACTATCTCACCTGATGGTAAGCGATGATGTGGCCGACGATGGAACACGCTTGCCTAGAAGCAATCTATTCACTCTTGACTTAAAGATCCCTAGGTTGTAGCTATCAGGAAACACAGACTCTGGCAGGGAATTTCACTCCTTAGCTGTACGTATAATGATTAAGAGAAGATACTATTTTTATAAGGCTCACTAATATATCTCGGTCACTAAAATTGTGGACAGATCTGAATTTTTCTTTTTCTTATTGAAATGTTATGCTTTCGAGTTGGTCCCATAGAAATATTGTTGTGATCTGACGATGAACTTTGAAGATATGGAACAGAACTCTTCATGGGTTCACATAAGAACTGTCGTAACAAGTAAAATTGCTTTTTTCATACATGACATGTATGAACAGACTTTCGATGACTGACTGAAGAAAAAAAGGGAAGGGGATATATCAAACTATAATATATATATAATATAATATTCCACAACTATCACACAACGCCGTCCAGTCCCAAGCTAAGCAGAGCTTGTGTTATGGGTACTAGACAACTGATAAACATACTTATATATTTCTAAATACATACACCTTATAGATAAACTACACCCAGACACAGAACAAATGATCATGCTCATCACATAAACATTTGTCTTTGGTGGGAATCGAACCCACGACCTGCGGCATAGTAGTCAGGGCCACTAACCACTAGACCAACAGCCCAGTCCAAACTGATCCGATGATGAAGCCGGAAGGTAGGCACCGGCACTCTGCCAGTGTAATCTAACCGTGTTTGGGATTATTAGAATTGTTATGAGATGTACTCTGGCTATAGCCATGGTATCGTATAAGGTACCGAGCTAATCTGATGATGGAAGGTGAGCACAAAAACTCCGTAATAAAACAATATATCCTAGCCGTGCCTTGGATTCTTGGAATTTTCATGCAATGTTTTAATGATTGAATTCTATAAGTACCTTAATATGGAACTTGCACACTTTAAGTTTGACTGAGGGGTACTTTTTAGCTGTAGAATTTTTTTTTTTTTATTTACAAAAAAAAATGCAATTTCACTGATGAAAAAATACTAAAAAATGCAATATAAAATTTATTTCGGAAATTAGTAAATAACGAAGAGACAAAACTATTAGAAACTATACTATAGATAGAAACAACGACTTCCAAAAGAAAAGTTAATTTGTACTTTTTAGAGTTTTTAGGGTTCCGTACCTCAAAAGGAAAAAACGGAATCCTTATAGTGGCTTTGTTGTCCGTCGGTCTGCCTGTCTGTCAGTCTATCTGTCTTTTAAGACCTTTTGTCTCAAGCGCGCGTGGAGGTATCGAGTTCAAATTAAAACCATATACTCACATCTGCAGTCCTTCAAAAAATCAAATTTTTAAATATCAAAAAAAAAGATACGGCCGCTTATGTCGCAAAAAACGTGTATTTTGACACTCGCAAAGGAATCTAAATTCATAGAGTACTTCCCGTTGACCTAGAATCCTGAAATTTGCCATGAAGCAAAGTCTCATAGCACAAGTATAGTAAAATATCTGAAAACTGTTTTGTAAACACGAAATTTTTATAAACTCACCGGTCATGTGTTGATGTTTACTGTATGAAAGTAAGATCCCAGGGCCGCCAGACGTCACGTATTTTCTGACGAACTAAATGTGGACAATTGAGTACTGTTAGTATGTACTAAGAACGCATGTCTACCTGCTAGCTTGCTTAGACGACCAATTTTCAGGTATCAGGTAATCAAGGTACATAAAATCATTACTTACTTCACGTAAATTCTCCAAGCTCATTTTTACGTATATTTTAGGCGATATCTTTAAAATTAAGTCGCCTTTCCTTTGATTCCTTGGCCCGTATTGCTTTACAGAAGCTTTAAAGCTCCCAAAATAATGACTTAACTTCACGTAAAATTCTCATGTTTGATTTTTATATGTGAAGTGTGAAATTTCACTAAAAGTAGGAAATATCTCCACTTCATGTATTTCTAGGTGGTTATAAAAAAAAACCACGAAAGCTTACCTATCCTCGTCGGGGTACCAAACTTTAGATTTATTAGAAATTTAAATTTCATAATTGCAATTCACGTGTTTTAGTCGAACAAAGAATCAGTTTTGTAATCTGCTGACTAATGCCCAATCATACGGTATGTTTGGCCATTAGTCTGCAGATTACTCTACTCATTAGAGGGTCTACATATCTAGTTAATATAAGAAATTAATCATTTTTTTTGACCTCGCCAACCCTACGTCTACTGACTCTTTTTATTTATTTTTTTTTATTTCAAGTACCAAAGACTCATTTCAGTTACAAAACCATACGTATTATAAAATTATATAAAATTGAAAGATCAATAATAAAATTAAATTAATTTAAATTGTATTAGATTATTTTATCATTTAGATTGCATTATCATTATTTTGCATAGATCCGATGAATAATCATTAAATTAAATTAATATTATAATTATATAGTCAGACAGTCAAATATTAAAAGAATTGCATTAAAAATCAAAATAACAATGAAATAATTGTATAAAATTAAATTTCAATTACATGTCACTATTACACTAAAATAAAATAAAATACCTTTAATCCAAAAACACTACAATTTCCTAACAGGCATTGGAATAGTAACATGTCTGCCACAGCCATGTCGGATATAGGGACAGTCCAGCCGGTCAGCGATCATTGCTGGGGCTGGCCCACACCCGGCGCACCAGGGATGCGCACCGCTTGCGTATAGTAGTGTGAAAACAATCGGTACGCGCCTCCGTGAACATTTCTGATGCGCTACAGAAGCGGGGCAGCACCAATACCGCCCGGAACGCGTTATTGTACTAGACACGGAGGGTACTGTATGCCCTTTCAGTATAGTCAACCCACAGGCTGCACGAGTACAGGGATGTGCAGTACGCTCTGAAGAGCGCGATCTTCACTGCCCTAGAACATCGCGCAAACCGGCGGGCTATCATATTGGCTCGCACTGACAGTGCCCTCCACTCCCTCTCCATGTCAGCCTGATCCTTAAGGTCCTCGGTGAGTAGATGCCCTAAATATTTAAACTGATCCACTCGCTGTACTGGAACACCATCAATATGAACCGTTGGTAAGTTCATAGGACTCGACCCACCGACGGCCCGAAAGACCATGTATTGGCTCTTTTTCACATTATATATTAACCCATGACCACGCGCGTAATCCGTACATTTACTGAGTAGCCTCCTCAATCCACAGATTGAGGCGCTCAACAGCACCATGTCGTCCGCATAACTCACATTGTTAACGCACACTCCGTCCACAAAGCACCCGACATGCTGACTGCTGAGCGAGACGATCAGCTCGTTCATGTATAGATTAAACAATGTGGGCGAGGTCAGGCCGCCCTGCCTTACGCCGCACTCGGTGTTATAAGTATCCGACATTGCCCCCGCCCATCTGACGCTATTGACCTGGTGCCCGTACCAATATCGAAGTATGCTAATGAGTTCCCGAGGTAACCCCGTGCTCCCCAACTTTTCCCACAGGATATCATATGAGACAAGGTCAAATGCCCTGGATAAATCAAGGAAACACGCGTATACCGGAGTCTTTCTCGTCGTGTAGTACTTGACGGTATGCTTTAAACACAGTATTTCACTCTCTGTGGACAGTTTAGGTCGAAACCCAAACTGGTTACTGTGAAGCGATACATGTATATTTAACTGCGCACTAAGCACACAGTCAAATACCTTCGCTACTACAGTTGCAAGTGATATAGGCCTGTAGTTATTTTTATCGGATAAATCGTCTGTTTTATTTTTAACCACAGGCACTACAACTGTCCTCATAAAGTCATCTGGCAGGTAGGAGTGGCACACACACAGCGAGAAGAACATTGCCAGGACTCTCGCCAGGTGCGGGCCAGCGTGTTGGAGTTGCTCAATGCTGAGTGCGTCGTGGCCAGGAGACTTTCCCCGCTCAATCTGTCCAATGGCTTTCGCAACATCTTTCGCAAGGAAAGTGATTCCTGTTATTTTATTGTCCAAGTCAGCATTCAGCACCCCACGCGCCGGCCCCAGTGGTGACCGAACCAAAAACTGCTCTCTGAACACGTCCGCAATTCTCTTCGGATCACTTAGACCATCGACGCTACCGGGAAGGCCAGGCCGAGAGTTGACTTTTCTCGTATTCCGCCAGAAGCCACGGAAGTCACCTTTCGAGTGTTGCTTAGCTAGGGCGTCCATCCTAATCCAGTCCTGGTTATTCTGGCACCACTTTAACCTGGACTTAAAGACCTTCCTACTCTCTCGCATCTCCTCATACACACAACCGGATTTGGGTCTACCACACAGCACCCATTCGTTAAACCTCGCCCTAGCCACCCTGTGAGCCTTTTTTTTTTTTATGGTGGGAAAAATCATGCATTGACATCCCCCGCCCTTGGGCGGAGCGGGAGATAGTGTCAGACTCTTACTGACTAAAAGACCCACCCCGTTCCTTCTAGCCTTCATACCGGGGCTCGAGCGCCCTTTCGGATAACCCTGGCCCCAGTAGGCTTCGACCCGGCTGGGGTCCCTGCTGTTGCTGACAACTCCTTGAGGCGCGCGGGAACAGTGCGCGCCGTCGACGACTTGGGCTTGGTCCGGACAGTTACCGGACGGCCGGACAGCGAGCTACCCATTGCTCACTGTCCGCAAGCCCGCGTCTACGTTGGCCGGAAATCGGGATCAGAATCCCGGCGACGGCGGCGGCGATAACGCCGTTGCCTGATGCGTTCGGCCTCCTCCTTTGCAAGCATTACTGCTTCGCAGAAGTCGGCGACCGCCTGCCACTCCTCCTCGCTCCGGACCATGGCCTCAACCAAGGCCCGGCGCGAGAGGTCTCCGCCGCCGATCGCCCCCACGAGGGCACGGCGATGCTCCGCCCAAGCAGGGCACACCTCGACTGTGTGCTCCACCGTGTCCTCCGGGCGTTCCGCACAGTGGCGACACCCGGGCGTCACTTCCGCATGAATCCGGTGCAGGAAACTCCCGAACGAACCATGTCCGGTGAGGACCTGCGTCATGCGGAAGGTAAGGACGCCGTGAGGCCTTTCCAGCCACGCCTCAAAGAGGGGACTTACCGCCATGATTGTGGCGTGCCCAGCACTGGGTTGCACCCTGTGAGCCTCACCCATATGCTTGTTCCATCCCGCCAAGCGTGCACCACGTCCCCCCGTCCGCTCCCGCGCACTTCCCCCACTCACCACTGCTGCGCCTTGAAGGGCGGCCACAATGTCAGAGTACAGTCTATCCAGGACACGCGCGTGGTCAGGGTCACTACATGAATAATCCGCACATTGTGTACATTCCGATGGAAAATCAATGGATTTTAATCTCTTATGACACTCCTCACGATAAATCAAGACCTGTTCCTCATTTCTCTCTCCCCAACAAATATTACTATTAATGTTATTGCAAACAGTACGTGTTACAATTTTAGGTGTAACTATACGGAGATTACATTCCACAATGAGAGGAAAGTGGTCCGACCAAAGAGTGTCATATTTTATATACACATTTGTAGTGATCTAGCCAACTAGGTGACCTATGTACGTCACTAACATATGTATAGGCACCGGAATTTATCCCTAACAACCTTTTCTAAGTTATATTAAAATTTGTGCTACATCTCCTTTGGTGTCCGGGTTTGGGGTTTATCCCAGGATTAAAAGTATCCTATGCGTTATTCTAGGACATGGTCTAGCCGTGTACCGAGTTTCATCGAAATCCGTTCAGTAGTTTTTGCGTGAAAGAGTAACAAACATTCATACATCCATACATATAAACTTTCATATTTACGAGTATAATATTAGTAGGATATACGGTACATGCACCAACATATTTTTTTACAATTTTTGTCTGTCTGTTTGTTCCGGTTAATCTCTGAAATGGCTGGACCGATTTTGACGGGACTTTTTTGTCAGGTAGCTGATGTAATAAGGAGTAACTTAGGCTACTTTTATTTTAGAAAAAATGAATTCAAAATCACGAACGCAGTCGCGTGCATCTATACATACATATAAATAAAATCGGAGTGTCTGTTTGTAATACTGAAATAACCGCTTTTACTAAATGCAAATGAATCTAAATACGGTACATACACCAAAATAACATGTTTTTTTCAATTTTTGTCTGTCTGTCTGTTTGTTCCGGCTAATCTCTGAAATGGGGTGTACTATGCCGAATCGAATGCCAAATAGTCGAACATCAATTAATCGAACATCTAAATACTCGAACGTTCATAATATGGAATGGTTAATAAATCGAATACTCAATACGTCGAGAATTCAAAATATCGAATGTTTGATCGAGAGGCCAATGCATCACACATTCACGCGGAGGACATGGTGGAGCATACGGTGGAGGTAAGTTATGTCCTCGTGAGGGTGATCGCCGGCAACAACCTCTTGCGCCGATCCCTGGTACAGGCCGCGGCTGTGCGTTTGGGGGAACGGGCTTTCTCACACCCCCTGTTAACGGCACGTAGTTTTCTATGTGTGCCGCCGTCTGACTGTTAGTTTCGAAAGACAGCGCGAGCCCCAGTTTGAAAGCTTGAAGGAACAAGGTGAGTTTTTAGTCAGTAAGAGTCTGACACTATCTCCCGCTCCACCCAAGACCGGGGCTTTTCGGGGATTGATGATTTTCCCATCAAAAAGGTTCGAACCTTAAAATCTTGTTTTTATACCAGAATAGCTACAAAATCCCGAATAACACTCTTATCTCAGACTGAATTAGTTGGAGCCATTTTATCGGATTTCAGTTTCCGTACAATTATCGTATTATTAGGGTTGGCCCACTGTGCGAGAATTATGGGTATTCTGATGAAAATCAATGACTGGATGCTCAATGCAAATTAGTTTTTTAATAATTTTCGGTGTGAACAATATATTTTACAAAAAACAAGTGAAGACAAGTGACAAATAGAAGTGTCATATTTTTTCATATAATTTAGGAAGCTTGCAAGAAGGTTTTATCTCCAACATTTCCCCGGGCGTTGAAACCAATGGTTTCAACCAGATTCTGAAGACACAGGCAAAGGGCAGATTCGGTTGAATGCCCGTCGAACGACTCCAGTAGACGTCCGAATGTCAGCTACACGGGCGATACCATCCGTTCCTGGATGAACAGCCACGATCCGTCCAAGTCTCCACTTCAACGGAGGAAGATCGTCTTCCTTGATCACCACCAAGGAGTTCAGCATCAAGCCATCCTTGCAGGAACGCCATTTGGAGCGTTGTTGCAATTCTGCAACATACTCCTTGCTCCATCTGCTCCAGAAACGCTGGCGAAGCTGCTCGATCCTCTGGTAACGAGACAGATAATTGGCAGAGCTATCCTGGTAATCAGGTTGCGGCAAAGAAGTAAGTGGCCGTCCCACAAGAAAATGTCCTGGCGTGAGCGGAGTATAATCTGCAGGATCTGAAGACAACGGCGTCAATGGACAAGAGTTCAAGATGGCTTCAATCTTGGTTAGTGTGGTGTACAGCTCCTCAAAAGTCAAGTTACAATTTCCCAACACTCTCTGAAGGTGATACTTTGCTGACTTGACACCCGCCTCCCAGAGTCCACCGAAATGTGGGGTGTAGGCGGGAATAAAATGGAACCTTATTCCGTCGTTTGCTGCACTTTCACCCAAGGACAAACTATTTAATTTTAAAAATTTGGAAAGGTCGTTGTATGCACCGACAAATGAGGTACCGTTATCGGAAAAAATATCAGCAGGTTTACCTCTCCGAGAAATAAACCGATACAAAGCCAATAAATAACTATTGCTAGTTAAATCACCAACGAGCTCCAAATGAATGGCCTTGGTTGTGAAACAAATAAAAATAGCGACATACACCTTTACTAACCTACATCCACGGCCCTGGCGACTAGCACACATAATAGGGCCAGCGTAATCAACGCCTGTGCTTTCAAAGGGATAACCTGGACGAAGGCGTTCTCGTGGTAAGTTACCCATTAAGGGAGCTACAACCTTACCCTTCATACGGTGACACAAAACACACTTATGATAACAGGCTTTCGCCAACTTGCGACCTCCTATTGGCCAATAAGTTTCCCTAATGGAAGCTAATAATAATTGTGGGCCAGCATGCATCAGCCTTTTATGCTCAAAATTAAATAATAGTTTAGTGAAATCATGAGTGGACTGTAATAAAATAGGGTGTTTCTTACTATAAGCAAAATTAGAGTTATCGAGACGTCCTCCTACTCGCATTACATTATTATCGTCTAAATAAACATTAAACTTTAGAAGGGCGCTCTTTTTAGGTAAACTCTTTTTGTTCAAAAATAATTGGTATTCAGAAAATGACTGAATCTGACTCTTAATAATGACAAGAGTTAGTGCATCTTGTACCTCATCATGTGACAAGTATTTGGTTTTAGGGTAATGCTTTCTACATGACTTAATAAATCGTAATACGTAGGCAACAGATCGTACGAGCCGTGTGTAATTGGAATAACGCCTAAAATCAATTAAAACTTCAGGTTTCGAATCGTTTACAACATGTAATATGATTTTAGGTCGAGTCTCCGGTAACGATTGTAGTCCTGGGCTCGTAATTTGAGAAGGCCATTCAGACGAATCTAGTTTTAAAAAATCTGGTCCTTTCCACCACAGATCTGACTCCTGCAGATCACTAATATCCATGCCACGAGATATTAGGTCTGCTGGATTTTGATCTGTTGGGACGTGCCTCCAAGTACAGTTACCCGACTTATCCAAAACCTCAGCAACGCGGTTGCGCACAAAGGGCTGAAGTCTGGTAGGCATCATCTGTAACCATCCCAAGACAATGGTTGAATCAGTCCAACAATAAACCCGACTGATCTTCACTCGAAGTGAGCTCATCACCTTCTCGTGAAGACGAGAACCGACTACCGCACCACATAACTCCAGTCGCGGAATTGTCGTAGGCTTGATGGGAGCAACTCGACTCTTTGCCATTAACAAGCGAGCCATGTACTCACCCTTAGCATTAACACTGCGAATGTAGACGCAAGCACCGTACGCGGACTCAGACGCGTCTGTGAAAATATGGAGTTCTAACTCCGTAAATATAGGTAATGGTTGATCCCATGATAATTTATCTAACCACATTTTCTGTAGCAAGATCTTCATAGTAATAACAATAGGACCTAACAGACCTAAGGGATCAAAGATTCGCGCAATAACGGATAACAAGTCACGCTTTGTGTACCTAGTCGAAGATTTAGTCAGACCTATAGGAAACCCTATCTCATCAGTGCCGATATGCCAACAGAGACCAAGCAACTTTTCTGGCTCATTTTGTCCAATGTTCAAATCGTATGACGCAGGGACAGCATTCGACAATAATTGAGAATCATTTGACTTCCACTTTCTCAATGGCATACATGCCGACGCAAGCGCTTTGGTGACTTCAGTGCGAATGAACTTTACTTCATCTAAGTCATCCCCTCCGGTCAGCAAGTCGTCGACATAGAAGTCATGTTGGATGATTTCCGATATCTTAGGGTTCCTACAGTCGAGTCCTACTTGTTTAAGGCATCGTGTCGCAAGGAATGGCGCACTGGCCGTACCGTACGTGACGGTGTTTAATTGATAAACATTAATAGGATCACTAACATTATCACGCCAAACAATCTGTTGTAAATATCTGTCCGACGGGTGGACGACTATTTGTCTATACATCTTCTCCACATCCGCAGATAAAACATACTTGTGGACTCTAAAGCGAAGAAGTATAGACAATAGACCGTCCTGTACGGTTGGCCCAACCATCTGTAGGTCATTAGAGGACACTCCCGTCGAAGTAGAAGCACTAGCGTTGAAAACAACACGAAGTTTGGTCGTGGTACTCGACTCGCGTAAAACTCCCATATGTGGAATAAAATAACCCAAACATAAATTAGGTTTATTAATTTTTGTCATATGACCAAGTAACTCGTATTCTGACAAAAAGTCATGATACATTCTACTAAAGTTCGTCTTAACCTTTAATTTACGCTCTAAAGAATGTAAACAATGTGTGGCTTTATTAAAAGAATTTCCTAAAATTGAAGGATCTTTCTTAAGGGGGATGCGAACACAAAAACGACCATCAGACAATCGTGTCGTATTTGTAACGAAATTGTCTTCACACAATTTCTCTTCAGGCATATAAGAATTGGAAGACTTCGCATTCACCTCCTCTAATTGCCAAAACTTTGTCAATTCTGACTTGAGGTTTTCCCAGTCACCATCGCTGTCGGCAACCATTTTAGACATATTGCACTTTACGTCATTCGTCAGCAGTGAGATAGTATTCTGAGTAATTGGACCGGAAACTATCCATCCTAGACGGGTTTCACATAATATTGGTTTCCCGGTACCTAACTTTAGTCTTTGAGATCCTAACAAATCCCAAAAAAGATCAGCGCCGATTAAAATATCAACATCGGCAGGGTTATAAAAAGTAGGATCAGCTAAAGTAATATTCGAGGGTAAGTCGAAATCAGAAATATTTATCTGACGACACGGAACACTACTCGTAATGAACGGAAGAACAAAACAATTTAGTTCGAATACAAAGCTATCATCTAATGGCGTACCCTTAACCCGACATATTTTACCTACGTACGAAGTGACGTTATTGATTCCAAGGATTGATCTATCTACCTGGCTAGTTTTTAAGTTAAGTTTATTGCATAACCTATCTGTTATGAGTGAAGACGTGCTACCACTATCGAGCACCGCGCGAGCGAGATGCACACACCCATTGTGGTCTCTTAATTTGATCAAAGCGGTTGATAACAACACATCTCGTTGCGTATGACCACACGGAGATGCAATGTTTGCGGATAAAGCTACGTTATTCGTTTCAGTCGTAGCAGACAAGTTATTCATCGAATTACCACTAGGTGTATTCGATACAGTGCCATTAGAATGTACGTGAACTAATGTGTTGTGCCTACGTTTGCATAGTTTGCAGCCTGGTTTTTTACATTTGTTAGCATAGTGTCCGGAACGAAAACAGTTAAAACATACCTTATAACTAGGTAATGATTTGAGACGGTCATCGTTACTCAATGCGAGAAACTGTGGACAATTATTTAATGTGTGATCGTTGTTATTACATTTAGGACAAGGTTTAGAAGCTGAGTCAGTGCTAGAATTGATAGGAGATTGTGCTACCATTGACTTGATCTTAGGACCTGATTTACCTGGTGATTGCGAATAATGATTGCGGGGGAGTTCCAGGGTCTCGATGAGGTCGGCTCGATTGCGTAAGAATTGCATAAATGCGTTAAACGTGATTAAGCCATCCTTGTCTATCCTACCTTTGCACTCCTCCCACTCACGATAGGTTTTTTGATCAAGTTTTCGTGTGACAATGTAGATTAAAAGTGTATCCCAGTGTTTCACAGGCTCCCCTAATGACTCTAAAGCTCGCAAGTCTTTATTTAACTGATCGATCAAATTCTTAATGGCAACAGAAGATTCTTTTGTAATTGATTCAATAGTAAATAATGAACTTATATGATTCTGAACCAGTAATCTTTTGTTGTCAAACCGATCACATAACAATGACCATGCCACAGAGTAATTACTTGAAGAAAACTCAATGGATTTGATAACTATAGCAGCTGTTCCCTCAAGTGATGCTCGCAAGTAGTGAAACTTATTGATTGCGTCTATGTCATCATTACAATGAATTAGGCTAGTAAATGTGTCGCGGAATTCAAGCCAATTACAATATAATCCGCTAAACTTTGGTAACTGAATCGTTGGCAATTTAACCGGCTGCTTTATGCTAACACGAGTACTTTTACAACTTTCCATCGATTTATTATCTTTATTGTAGTCAGTCAGAATATTCTGGGCTCTAGATAAGGTTTTATAATAAATAGACTCAAACTCGGAACGCTGAGAATATTGTAAGTTGATGTCGTCAACAATGCATTCTAGACGTAACTGTACCTCATCATACTGCTCATACAACGCCTCTATCTTGCCCATGCGCAACTGCAACTCGGACACATCACAGCTAGATAGCTCCTTGTCCTTGAATGAGTCCAGAAAATTGAGGAAACTAGTCAAGCGACCTTTGAAGCTGCCTCGCTTCTTAATTAAATCCTTTTCCTCAGACATTCTGGGAGACGAGTGTTGTCAACCTGGCATTGATACAGGAATATAAAAATTAAAAACAACAATATAATTTCAATAATTATACGCCTAGCTGTAGTCTATGCCCTTTCTGACTGCTAACTATAATTTATAACAATGACTTGTACTAATATCTAACACTCAAATATTTTTATTATGTCAAGATACTTGTTAAAAATTAATACCACTGTTAAGTAGTTATGTAATTAGTTACAGCTTAATATAATGTAAGTTTAATAATGTAGCAAAATAGCTAACTATACTGTTAAAAGTATGAGTTTAAACTTAACATTGCTGTTGAATAAAATACTAATCACAATGCAACAAAGTACCTAATGATTTTACTCAAACACAATATAATTGGTAATTTAATAAAATAGTACTGACCTTAGTATGACTACTTATATATACTACCTGAGTGTTGGGTGACGATATTAGCGTAATTATAACTGTACACCACTAACTAACTTGCTTGAAATCAATCCAGTTCTCCAGCAGTGAACTCATGAACCTCCATTCAGCGTGGAAGTCAGTCTCTATTCTTTTTCTTGAAAATAATCGCTGATCTTCTTAATTATATTTCATCCGGCTCGTTATGGACCATGTGCGAGAATTATGGGTATTCTGATGAAAATCAATGACTGGATGCTCAATGCAAATTAGTTTTTTAATAATTTTCGGTGTGAACAATATATTTTACAAAAAACAAGTGAAGACAAGTGACAAATAGAAGTGTCATATTTTTTCATATAATTTAGGAAGCTTGCAAGAAGGTTTTATCTCCAACACCCACACCGATACGCGACGCCGTATGAAGCTGCGCGCTTTTTAAGATAGCCATATGAAATAGAACTTTATTTACTACTCTAAAAGGTACACATTTCTATGAGAATTCTACAACAGAAAAAATCGCACCCTGCAGTGCCATACGTTTTGCAAGTTTTAAATTTATTTGCGTAGTGCGTATGTTAGGTTGTTCAGGCCAGATCTTGCAAGTTGAGTGAAAACCATTTCCTCTCATCCCTCGGAGTTTAATCTTCACAAGTTGGTTCACTTCCAATAACAATGCTTTTTTTATGTGTGACTGTCTGTCACTAATTCCAAATTAATAACAAAATATTATATTTGTCTTTGAATACCACGTCTGGCAACATGAGCCACTTAGACCCTCATAAATTGTCCTTTTAATGTGAAAGGAACAATTACAAAAAAAGGAAATGTTTTAGCACAATGGTAAAGGAATGACCAAAAGACCCAACACGTGCAAGCGAGTTGTGAGAACCAAGCGACCCAAAACTTCTTAGAAACTTTACAAAAACAAAAGCAATAATAAGTAATTGACAAGCGATACTGAGCCTTAAGGCGAAAGAAGGGCCGAGGTTGAATCGGCAGGAGAGGACTTCGCGTGAGACCCGAGTAGGGAACACACGTCTAAGGGACTTGGCTTTAGGGCCCGAGAGAGGACGCACGTCCAGCTAAGCCATCTGACTCGGTATATCGTAGAGCTAGGTCTCGTTGTAATTCTTAGGAGTGCCAGTATTGTGGTACAGTATCAGATATTATAGATGAACCGAGTCTAGTTTAGGCTTATCTAATATTTATAGTACAGAACTATGTATGTGAGTTGGAGAACGAATGGATGGGCGTTGATTGTGATCTAGTGAGTAGTGTGTAAGTACGCGAGTGAATCTCAGCGGCAGTGTTGAAGACTGAATGGGTGAGTGTTGTATGTTTTATCCTTCCTTACTCCATCCTATGACAAGGTAACCTGAGCTTGCGGTTGGTGTTAGGGACTCGGAGAAGGCCTTCCTTTGGAGTGAGCATGATATTGACTTTCCTTTGAGGGGACTTGACACTTCCAGCCATACTTGGCGCAACCATGACTGAAGCACTGCCAATTGAAGGTTGAACCGAATAAACATTCGCTACATGCTAAGGCTAGTTTGAGCCACACTGAGATCACGAACCACCAAAAGTTAGCGACGGCTACCTCCCTCTAAGAACTGACTGACAGTAGAGTGATCTACATTGCTTTTGTTATACGCACACTTCCAGGGAGCGGGGGTAGGCTTCACCAAGTACCCCAAACTGCATTGATAGTCGTTCTATGGAACGCTAGGGAACGTATCTCGTTAAAACAACACACCGGTCTTCGGGCCTCTTACTGATACAAAAAAATAATATTTAGCGAGACACGTATTTTGGACTCATCTCTGGAAACTCCGCAAGCTAGACGTAGCTCGGAGACACGTAGGTTATGATGTCCTCACCTTTGGGTAGAGTAAGGAAGTGAGAAGTGTCGATAAACCACTTCGGCTTCTAGCAAGGCAACTGTAAATAGTTCTGCGAACGACTGACGATACGTCACGCTTGTTTAAGTTTTATATTGTCTTAGTGAAGAGTGAGTAGGCCGTTATAAGGAGTCAATTGTAGAAGAAGTGTGTCTTATCCAATAGCAGAGGCCTCACAACCCTTTGCCGTAGGATTGGTCAGGACACGCACGAGCGAAACGGATTGAAGTAGTTTCTAAAATAATTTAACTTGCAAATACAAGCGTCACGTGTCATATACCCTTTTGCAGCCCTCTCAGTCTCATAATATTCATAACTAAAAAGAAAAGTAGATTATCCTTCCTAATCCCTTGGATTTCTAACCCTATTTGATTTTAACTTTGTTTTCTCAATTCCCCACCTAATCCCCTAGCTTCCTAAGTCGGGAGAAGGTGACATATTCCTTGGAAATCCATTACTGTCGGTGGGAGCTGTCCATGTCTCTGGTTGAAAGCTACAAGGGCGGGCGAATGGTGGCGCTCGCCCTCTTCCCGTAAGGGGGAAGCCGACCTTCATACCTTCATGTAGGGAAATTCAGGAAAAATGAAAATTTTATCAGCCTAGGGTCTTATTGGAACAGTCACATATGGAAAGCATGACCTGACGCGGCATACAGATAAAAGAAATCTTCAGCGGTGACGGTAGCAGTGATTTTTGTACTTATATTTTTTGTCTGTTTGTTATTCACCTGCTGCTTTACATTGCACCTTACGCCGCTACCTATGATGCGTTTTACCCAGCGCTATGCAGTGCGAAATAACTGGCCACTTCCACGACGCCGTCGCGTCGCATTGCGTCTCGGTGTGAGCTGCCCCTAACGTTAGTGTGATAATTCTAACGTATATAGATATATAACTGGTGGTACCGAAAAGTTATTTTGAATCTTTTTTTATTATTGTACTTATTACTCTTAGAGGGTTTGATCAGTATTACCTTGGAGTTTTATATCTAAGAGGCTCATGACGGTACTGTATCAGTCTTTTGTTCACGCTTCGCTTGCATCAATGTACATTTCTAGAAAATAGATTTTTTTTCGGTATTCATGGTACCTTATGTTTATTTCTGTATCGCTAAGAAGGAATTTTTAAGTAACCTTCGAATTAATACTCTCCCGCGATTCCTGTACTTTCACAATGTATATACGAAATGTCAGCGTAACAAACTTTAAGACTTAAAGTGCGAATGAGAGTATGTTTGTTCATGTACATTGACGCAAGTGAGGCCCCTTGACGTCTTCATGACAGAAAAAATTTGGATGAAACTTAGCATACGGCCAGACCATGTCGTGCAATAGAACCCACTTACTTAGTTTATTTATTTATTTAACACTTTATGCACATGGGTACAGAGGCGGACTTAATGCCTTAGGCATTCTCTTCCAGTCAACCTTTGGGTGATGCGGAGAAAAAGTAGTGGTAGGTGCAATAAAAGAGTGAGAAAAAGGCAAATACAAGAATTGATAATAATAATAATAATAATAATTTATTAATGCAACAAATATCTTAGCTTTACAATACAAGCACTTTGAGATACAGTTCAGTAATAATATTCAATACATTGAACATCTGTGTCTGAACTAGATAAATAAATATCTGTGTCTCAGACAACAGCGCTCTTCCCTTATAGGTGATACATTTAATTGTAAACAGGACAGACGCTATACAATTCAAATTTTATATTTGTAAAGTGTAGACAACCCTCCTTGTGTGTGATGTGATGGTGTGTGTATGTGTGTAGGAGGTTGAGTAAGTATAGGATTCAACGAGGTACAATAAGTAATTGTTCAGTTTCATCATAGTTCAATTTAAAAATGTATTCAAAAAGTTTACTTTTTAGCTCTCTCATATTTAAACATCTAATGTCAATGAGTCTACTAAATTTAGTATAAAAGTATGGACCCAAAAATCGAAAATATCTATTGGCGAAACGATGTTTAAATATAGGTCTATTGGCGAAAGTTACATCTCCACGACGCTTGGAAGTTATGACAGCTGTATCAGATAAGCAGCATGTGTGTTGTTTCATAATAGTGAGCAAAATGTACAGTTGGCGCACTGAGAGGACTTCACAGGACTGATACAGGAGGTGGGTAGGAAACAAATAGTGGCGAAAGGTGCTGACTTTAAGAATAGCTCTTTGAGCTATTTCAAGAGGTTTAATAGTCGTTTTGGGTGCACCTCCCCAAACAGTAATGCAATATGCTACAATAGATTGCCCAAGAGCCAGGTAGATCTGCTTAACTAATTTAGGATCTGCCACTTTCCTGATATTTTTAAAAACGTATATCAACTTTCTCACTCTTGCAGTCAATAAATTAACATGAGGTTGAAAAGAGAGATTTTTGTCCAATAGGATGCCAAGATATTTAACCTCATTAGTGGCAGTTAGAGACGGACAAAGGCATACATCAACATTGCAGCAATCATGGGCAATTAGAGAATACGAATGAGTTGATGAGGTGGTATTTCTCATAGAAAAGGGAATAAAGACGGTTTTTTTTTGCGTTTAGAGTCAGTACGTTGCACTTTAACCAGTGACACACAGTGTTAAAGCCCTCCTGTGCCAATTTATAGACCTCTTCCCAATTGTCAGCCGAGAATAAGATTGCAGTGTCATCGGCGTAAGAGATGATTTTACCACTCTTCAGACGAAGATCACATAGGTCGTTTAGACAGACTAGAAAGAGTGTTGGCCCCAAAATACTGCCTTGTGGCACACCATAGGTAACAGGTAGTTCACCACTAGTTATATCGTCAATTTTGGTGCATTGACAGCGATCCGAAAGATAATCTTCAATTAATTTCAGTTGATTACCTCGAATTCCTAGCCTGTCTAGTTTATAGAGTAGCAGTGGCACTGAAACAGTGTCAAAAGCCTTTGCCAAGTCCACAAAAATGCCCAATGTTTTTTTGCCAGCATCAACATTACTTACAACGTGTACAACAAGCTCATGGACCGCATCACATGTTGATTTGCCAGATCTAAAGCCAAATTGATTACTAGAGAGTTTGTTATTAGCTTCTAGATATCTAATAATTCTAGTATTAATGATTCGTTCCAAAAGCTTGGAGATCGAAGGTAGAATAGAGATCGGTCTGTAATTTGTTACATGGTTCTTATCACCAGTTTTATAGATAGGTAGAATCACAGATTTTTTTAGTACTGTAGGAAAAGTGCCTTCATGCAAACATTGATTAAAAATATGGGTTAAAATTGGAACAAAAATGTGTCTGTTTTCCTTTAAGAGGTAGTTGGGAATGGAATCCCAACCTACTGAGCAAGAATTTTTAAGATCTAATATTAGGCGGTTAACTTCGTCCTCATCAGTGTCCAACAAAACCAGAGAATGCAAAGACTTGGTTGATTGCAAAGAGAAATCGTTAATGTGTGAAGGATTCTTACACTCTATAGTCTTCTCAGCTAACGTCTTACCAACTGAAGCGAAGAACTCATTTACACATTCCACAGATTTTTTTGGGGAAGCCCTATTTATTAATTGTGAAGCCGAATTTTTTATTTTTGATGTATTTGTGATGTTTTTAATAGCGTCCCAAAGTTTTTTATTATTATTTCCAGCTGCCTTTAAAAGGTTAGTTTCGTACGCAAATTTAAGTTTTTTAATTAACTTAATACAGAAATTTCTGTATCTAACGTACGTTAGCTTAAGGGTTTCATTGTTTGATATACTAATAGACCATAGATTAGATATACTAATAAACTATAGAATAAATATATACAACTAAACAATAAATACACTACATAAATGCACTAAAATAGTCAAATAATTAAGTTAACTTAGTTTATTACTATATTAATAATAAATTATGTTTAAATTGGTTTAATCAAATTTGCAAACTAAGGACACAGGAAGTAGGTACACGATAAAACAAATAGCGAAAAAATACAGTAAATTTTATTTTTGACGGAAACAAGTGATAAGAATATGAGTGTTCGGAATAAAATAAAGATAAAATGTTTTATCTTTATTTTACCGTCCTTCCTCGCACAGTTTCATTGTATGTTATTTAATATATAAAGGGCCTGTCCACACAGCGGTATTTCTCCGCGCGGAAAATATTCGGATTCGATCGATCGCGGATTGATTTCCACACTGCATCGCGTCAAATCTGCAAGAAATCACAGAATTTTTTATCGCGCGTTTTTTTTATCGCCTGTGCGAAAACTTCCATAAGATTCAATGTGTTACAGAATAACGAAAAAAAAAACCGCGCGGTGAAATACCGCTGTGCGGACAGGCCTTAACTCCTTCTCTTTCTCGGAGAATTATACCAGTTATTGTATAACGGAGGAATATATTTAGAACATTATTCGATTTTTTAATGATGTCTACAACTCTCGGTTTGCCAGACTTTGAAATAATATTTTCATTATCTATTAATGGCCGGTTCGTATTTTTTTCTTCACAATGCATATTCAATTTTCGAAGCTGTGGTCTAGTCGTCACGTTAAATGTGATTTGAATCCGCAATAGCGCGTCTGCTACTCTATACTAAAATTATATTCTTTTTATTGTAACCTAAATTTTAGCAACTTACTTGATGGGTTTCGCATTGAAAATAGATAAACTAACGGTCCATGGTCGGTTTGTATCCTGAAACGTTTTCCATATAAATATGGTATGAAATGTTTTGTACTCCTCACTGTTGCCAGGAGTTCTTTTTCAATAGTGGAATAGTTTACCTCCGCCTTATTTAAACTTCGACTAGCATATGCTGCAGGTCTTCCATCTTTATTACACAATACCGAACCTATAGCTTTCCCTAACGCGTCAATTTGTAGTATAAATTCATTACTTTCTGATAAGTCAGGATATTATAATACAGATGGGTTCATTAAGGCTAATTTTAATGTTTCAAAAGAATGCTCGCAGTCTCTTGTCCATACAAATAATTTATTTAAGGGTAATGCTAATTCAGCAATTTTTTTTATTAATATTCGATAATAATTGGCAAAAGCTACAAAACGTTTTGTTTCATCAGTAGTTTGGGGCGTTGGGTAGTGTTTTAAACCCCTAATCTCTTCTGGGTCTGGTAAAATTCCAGCTCCAGAAACTATGTGTCCTAAATAAAGCAATTTTTTTGCAAGAAATTGCATTTAGCATCACTTAACTTTTGGTTGACCTTACGTAATCTACTGAAAACATCCATTATATTCCGATTATGCGAGTCTAAATTTAGACCTATTACGACCAGATCGTCTTGGTAAACCAGGCACTTTTCGTAATTAAGCCCGGACATTGCTATAGTCATCATTCTACTGAAGTTACTAGGACTAGACTTGAGCCCCATGAGCATTCTCGTCATTTGATATTGATTTTTCCCTGTTGTAAAAGCTGTGCAAGGCCGGCTTTGTTTATTAAGTCCAATTTGGAAAAATCCTTCAAATAAATCCAAATGCGCAAAATAAATTGCCCCAGCTAAAGAATCAAGTATTTCGGATATGTTTAGCAAAGGAAATTTGTCGTCTTGCACTTGCGCCATTTTTATTTACCTGAATTATCGATTTTTTTTGGCACTAATATATTGGGCTAGTATGCGGTTTTAAATCTATATTTTGTTCATACATTGGCATTGTAGATAATTTGTCATCAGGTAGATGAAATATATCCGGGTATTTAGCGCAAATGCTTTTAATTGATTGTTGCTCCTCGGAATGTAATCCGTTTAAATATAACAAGGAAAACATAGGTAGTTTTTACTCTATCAGCATTAACCATTGGTTTCTGAAATTGACAAATAAAGTAATCCTTGAGAGTGCTACTACCGATCTCGAAGTTATTTATTACTACCTCATTTTCTTTGGTATTCAAGATGCATATTGGTATTTTTCCATTTTTCGGTCTAGTCACGCTACTGGCTAGGAAAACCCCCTCCCATAACTCTTGACTTGAAATAACACATTCTTCTTGTATACTTGTCTTGTTATAATGTATTGATTCACATCGCGCCGGATCTATTATACTCGTATAACAATTAATAGTATCATTTGGTCCGAAACAGTCAAAATTCAATGTAACCCAGTTCGATTTATTTGTTAGCAATTGTAACGTACTAGACTCAAAGTTCAATTTAGCTTTGTATTTCTTAAAAAAATCCTAAATACCGCTGCCTTTACATGGTAAGTTTTTAAATACAAGAAATGTATGCATAAAATCGTGTTCGTTATGATTAAGGCAAAGATACACTTCACCTTCTGAGAATACATCTCCACAAATACCTTTAACAATATCTTTCTCTCAAATTCAAATTCAAATTCCTTTATTTTGATAAAACTTCAAGTACAGACTTATAACTACATACAGAATTGAAAGACATTATGCGGCTCGCGACGGGTGAGAGAACGAATCCCAAATCCATACTAGGAACTAACCTGTGTTATGGTAGGGTCCATTCCACCACCCACCCGCAACCCTCTCACATGGATCAGCGCATTATAGTTACAAGTATTTGAGGTCACTAGGCTCCCATAATAGGCATGCCTGTATATGGGAGTCAGTGTGAAGACAATAAAAAGCATGCAAAAAGAGACACCACACATTGTAATGTATTAGAGTGAGGGTGTTGTGAGAGTCAGTGCCAATGTTGAAGAGTGTGCGTGTGAGTAATTATGAATGTGTCAGAATGCTAGACGAGTGTAAATACTATATATAGGACAGCTTGCGTTACAATATTGTTTATTTTATGATTAGGTACTTGGGTTCATTTCTTTTACGTTATGTTCAGCAAATTTTCAGTATCTATGTAATTAAGGGTTTGGAGCCAGTTTTGTAATTGTGATTTACATTTAAATTTAGTAATCTCTATAGGGTATGGTATTTGTAAATGTTTCAAATACTCGTACTTGATTCGAGACAATGATGCGCCGGTGTCAATTAGCCTGTTGGTGAGCGTGTGGGCTGTATTACTAACTATGAAAAGAAAATGAGGATGGTGGTTAAAATAATATTTAATTACGCAAATTATTAAATATTGCAATTAAATATTACGTACAATTTTTGATCGACAAACACGAACGAAACATAAGACAATCAAAACTGTCATTGTAAAACAAAGAGTATATAAAAAACAAAGCATAGTATAAAATTAAATAAAGGTTTAATAACCAGGTCCCAGTCAGTTGCCAACACTAGTATTAGATAAAATAAATTTCAGTCCTTAAAACTAATCTATTTCTATGTTTCAGACATCGTCGTCGCCACAGACAAACAAATAGAGTTTTACAACAATGATGGTACACTGACGCACACACAAGATATACCATCGGCTAGTAGGATCAGTTCAGTAACATACGATCCTGTGCACTACAGGGTGCTGTTTACCGACCTTCACGGCTCGACCATGTTTATATACAGCTTGGACTTATCAACCGAGACTGTACAACGTTTAGTTACGACAACAGCGGACAACGTCGTGAGGCTCGTGTACGACCCCGTCACACAAGTTCTCTATTGGAATGATGGAAAAAGAATACGCTCATTAAGTCCTGCATCTTCTAACCAAGCTGATGGAAATGATTTAGTTAGATTTGATCACAAGTGCTGGGATCTCGCCGTGGACAGCTGTGGAGGGTACGTTACTTGTGAGTAATACCTGCACATGGGCCACAAAGAAACGCCGCCACAGAAAACGACTCCACAAAAAACGCTGCCACAAAAAAACGCCACCTCAAAAAGAAGCTTAAAACGGCTTTGTTTTTGTAGCTCCTGTGCGGGGACTCTAACGAGAAGATCGGAAAACTTGTTTTTTGTATTGAGAACAGTTTTCATTTGTTTCATGAAATAATCAAATAACATATTCAATCTTATTTGCACTTATCTACACTTCATCATTCGTCATCATCATCATTTCAGCCGATACACGTCCACTGTTAGATATAGGCCTCCCCCAAGCGTCGCCACATCGAACGTCCCGCATCCATCGGTTTCCCGCTACCTTCACCAGGTCATTGGTCCACCTTGTAGGAGGCCTTCCAACGCTGCGTCTTCACTCCAAAACCTTTCGGCCCCAACGGCCATCTGTTCTGCGAGCAATGTGCCCTGCCCATTGCCAATTAAGTTTGGCAATTCTTTGTGCTATGTCGGCAACCTTAGTTTTCCTGCGGATATCTTCATTTTTTATTCGATCACGCAAGGAAACCCCGAGTATAGCCCTTTCCATTGCTCTTTGGGTGACTTTAAGCCTTCTGATGAGGCCCATTGTGAGCGACCACGTTTCGGAGCCATATGTCATCACTGGCAACACGCACTGGTTAAAGACTTTCGTCTTGAGACACTGTGGTATGTTGGACGAGAAGATACCGCGTAGCTTCCCGAACGCTACCCAACCGAGTTGGATTCGACGGTTGACCTCTTTCTCGAAGTTAGACTTACCCAGCTGGACTGTCTGTCCGAAGTAGACGTAATCGTCTACAATTTCAAGTGTAGAGTCTCCGACCTTGATAGGAGTAGGCGCTACATGGTTGTTAATCATGATTTTGGTTTCATCACTCTTAGAGAAGCTCCACTTATAATATTATAAATGTAAAAGTATCTTTCTGTCTGTTACACTTTCACGGTTAAATTACTAATTTTTTTACGAAATTTGTTACGGAGATAGCTTCAAACTCAAGGATGGACATAGGCTACTTTTTATCCGTCTTCGACTTCGCGTCCTCTATAAATAACCTTCACGCCAACGAAGCCGCTGGCAGAAGCTAGTAATATCATAAAAGTGAAGTGTAAGTTAGTTTGAATGCACTAATCTCATGATGCACGGGTACGAACAGAAAAATTCTTTATCAGTTGGATAGTCCATTTAATTTATTCAGATATTATATTTTTTTCTATGAAGGAGGTAATCTCTGAAAATACAAGTCCGATTGCTGCACCATTCGACAGTAAAGGCCAGTAAAAAAAAAATATACAGTATTGCACAAAGTTTAACAGATAAACATGTCGACTGGTAACCCATCACTTCGCGGACCGACAGGCAGATAGTGGTGTGTGGAAAGTGACACGCTTGGATTGTTAGGGAAGTGTTGACAATGGCGTCTCTCTCAGCGCGTCCGGTTAAATGTAAAAATAACTATGTCTGTCTGTTACGCTTTCACGCTTTAACTACTGTACTGATTTTGATGATATTTGGAACAGAGTAAGCTTGAAACCCAACAAAAGATATAAGTCCGCAATAACCTTTGCTTCGGAAACTCAAGCATTACGGATTAGGCAATGCAGCGTTAAGCTTATTAAAATCTTATTTGAATAATAGACAGCAATTAGTGCAAATAAACGGTGTCAATTCGTCGGGATTGAATGTTGAAATGGGGGTGCCCCAAGGTTCAATTTTAGGTCCTTTTTTGTTTTTAGTTTATATTAATGATTTACCCAATTTGTTGCAAAATAAACTTAATATGGTGTTGTTTGCTGACGACACTTCTTTGATTTTTAAGATAAATAGAAAAACTAACAATCTTGACAACGAAAATAGCGCCCTATTGCAGGTTCAAAACTGGTTCACTGCTAATAATCTGGTTCTAAATGGGAAAAAAACTAAATGCATAAGATTTTCCTTACCGAATGTCAAAAGTAGTGATTGTGACATTGTATTGAATAATGAAAAACTAGAATTTGTTGATAAAACGATTTTCCTGTTGATTACGCTTGATTCAAGGCTACAATGGGGTCCTCACTTAACTTCTCTTGCAGGGCGGCTTAGCTCAGCTGCATATGCTGTTAGAAAAATCCGCCAATTTACGGATATTGATACCGCTAGACTAGTCTATTTTAGTTATTTTCATAGTGTCATGTCGTACGGTATCTTACTATGGGGACGGGCTGCTGACATCGAGTCAATCTTTATATTACAGAAAAGAGCCATCAGAGCGATTTACAATCTCCGCCGGTGCGATTCTTTAAGGGAACTGTTTAAAGATATTAACATAATGACAGTACCTTGTCAATATATCTATGAAAACATAATGTATGTTAGAAAAAATCTTCATCTTTTTAGCAAAAGAGGCGATAGACATAATTATGTTACAAGAAATAGGGAACAATTAGTTCAACTAGGATTCAGACTGGCTAAAGTGGCCTCTTCTTTCATGGGGTACTGTTTGAAATGTTATAATAAAATACCTCCCCACATATTAGAACTCAATGAAACGAAATTTAAATCTTGTATTAAACGCACACTATAAATAAATAAATAAAATAAAATACATTTATTTCGGACTAAAAAATAATGTCCATAGAATTATTAGTTATAAAAGTCTTAAAAATCTATGTTAGTATTGTTAGTAACAATGGTCTTAAAACTATGTTAGTATTATTTTTTTACATTCGTGATTTCAAAAATTCATATCAAACATTATTCATGTCAACAATGTCCAAAATTTCAATGTCATGTAATAAAATAAAACGAAACACAAACAGAAAATAATACAAAGGGTCACCTTACATGCAGTTGGATAAGCCTCCCCAGCACTGCAGACTCTGGCCTTTCCGATATCATCTTTAGGATTCCGTTGGCGCTCCCCCGAATCCTATGCATCAAAGATGCAGCTTTTTTACGCATTATGGCATAAAAGTCATCGACCCTTGCGTCAGCAAACATCCCTGAAGCACTGCAGAAACGTGGGAGCCCCACCAGAACCCTAAAGGCGTTATTATATTGAACGCGAAGAGCGTTGTAGGCCCGTTGCGAGTAGTTGGTCCACAGAGCACTGGTGTAAAAGCTTTGGCAGTAGGCCCTGAACAGTGTCACTTTAACATCTACTGTACACCTTGCAAATCTATGAACCAACATATTAGCACGCACCGACAACGCCCTTCGCTCCCGCTCGATATCTGTGTCGTCATTTAGGGTCTCAGTTACTATGTGTCCTAGGTACTTAAATTGAGAGACACGCTCTAGAGGCACTCCGTTCAGAGTGACGGGGGGCACATGTTCTGGTGACTTATTTTTACCTCTTATTACCATAAATACACTTTTCTTCTCATTATACTTCAGACCATGCGCTTCAGCGTATGACTCACAGATATCGAGCAATTTTCTTAACCCACTAAGCGACGGACTCAGTAACACCATATCATCAGCGTAACTGATGTTGTTCACGCAAACATCATCTACATGACAGCCCACATGACTGCCACTGAGTCCCTCAATCAGCTGATCAAGGTAGAAGTTGAATAATCTTGGAGAGGAAAGGCCACCCTGCCTGACACCACATTCAAGTGTATACTCATCCGAAAACACATTACCCCATTTTACAAGATTTATCTGATTGTTGTACCAGAAAGACAAGATGTTAATAAGTTCAGTGGGAACCCCCACCTCTCCAAGTTTACTCCACAGCCTGTCGTAATCCACTAGGTCGAAAGCCTTAGACAAATCCAGGAAACAAGCATAGACAGGTGTTTTTCTGTTAACATAGTAGTTTACAGTATGCTTCAGTGTCAAAATAGCACAGTCGGTGGATAGGTTCTTACGAAAACCAAACTGCGAATCGTGAAGCTGAATATGCTTGCTGAGTAGAGCATCAACTAGACTGTCAAAAACCTTCGCAATCACAGTCGCCAGAGATATCGGTCTGTAGTTGCTTTTATCCGTGACATCCCCAGTTACATTTTTCACTATTGGAACCACAATAGTTTCTGTCAGTTTTAGGGGTAGGTAAGAGTGTCGCATACAAAGGTGAACAGCATGGACAGGACCCTAAAAAGATGCTTGCCTGCATACTGCAAGTGCTCAATACTAAGCCCGTCCTTGCCTGGAGACTTGCCTTTTACCATATTTTTGATAACCTTCTCCACGTCTTTGCTGGAAAAGCCTATCAAATTTTCCGGCTTGGAGACACTTGCAACAGGTGTCGCAGTACCAGAGGACAGCGGTGATATAACTTTAAAGTGATCTTTGAACAAGTTGGCTATACCCTGCGCATCACTACAACCCCCAACACAAACGGGCATGCTCACCTTACCTTTCAATTTCCTAGTACCCTTCCAAAATTCCCGAAAGTTCTTCCCAGAAACATGTTCTGCTAGAGTGTCCATCTCAAGTTGCTTTCTGTGATTTTGACAAAACTTTAGTCTAGACTTAAATACTTCACGTGTTGTGTACATGTCGTCATACAAAGGCCCACTGTCTGGTTTACCACCCGACACGTACCTACGATAAGCTTGCCTAGCCTCTCTGTGAGCTTCCCTTACATACTTGTTCCACCCTGCCACACTCTTACCTTTTCTAGGCTTTCGGACTGATCTGCTTTGTACAGAAGCATAGCATAATATGTCAATGACATCATTATATAATTGGTCAATAACAAGTCTGTGCTCTAAATTATCACACATCCTATCTGCTCAGGTACCAAGTTCAATAGGAAAATGAATGTCTTTTAATTTATTATTACAAATGTCAAAATATTTATCAGTTTCGTCCTTACATCTTTCACCCCAAATTATATTATTACAAATCCAATTGTCAACAGTACATTTATTTCTAATTATGTCAAAATCACATTCAATAATTATGGGCAAGTGGTCCGACCAATACACACCATAGTCAACTTTTACACTAAGTATCGTTTTCTACGCAGCTTCCGTCACTAAACAATGATCCAGCCAACGCTTACATCTGTGTGCCTCACTAATGAATGTGTATGTATCAGACGACGAGCCCAACTTATCTATGTCTGCACATAGCCAATTATTATCCAAACAAAAATTCAATAACTCATCACAAAAAGTCGTCGTCACTATGCAGACAAGCATATTATAAGTTGGAGGATTATATTCAAGATAAAAATGCTTGGCTCAATGCTGGTCCAGCTCCACTACCACTAGGGCGTACTAATTAGTTGATTAGTTGGAAACTAATATTATTATTTTTTAATTTGAAAGACACAATTGCATTGTATAATGTAGAAGCACTTTTTCCAAGTTTGTGAATGTGAAGCACCATGGAGCATTTTTATTAGGTTACAACTTTTTTTTTTTTGACATTACGAGCATGGCAGTTGAGAGTTTGTCATGCTCACTCAAATGTCTCGCTGTTGGTGGCACGTGTTATTGGGTCGTTCAGTTCCCTTCAAAATGGTTGAGCTGAGTGGGGCTGATGCACGCGTCATGCTCGTGAACGGGTGCCGTCAGATGGGACTGGTCATCTCTTAGCTGCCAGTGGCTTAATTCAGTTTCTATCTTTTAATTATTTTACATTTTTATTTCACTATCGACATTGTGCTCACATGATAGAAGCAACGATTAATATGTAACCAAGCATTATATGTAACACATATATGATTTAAAAGAGTGTCCATGGAGTTTCTTGCACGTTCTTCTCCATAGAGACCTACTCTTTGGAACGTGCAATTTAGCTTCACTTTTCTTGGACTGACCGACATTTGACTATTCAAAAGTGCCTGTAAATGGTCTATTTGAAATAAATGCTTTGATTTGATTTGATTTGATTTGTAAACCGACATTTATCCAGACGAAGTCGCGGGAAAAAGCTAGTTAAGAAAAGATTATTAAATTTTTCAAGATTATAAAATTAAATTGTACTTGAAAGTATATTATATTATATTATATTTATATTCCGCTATGTTTGACCTTGTGTGTAGGTTTATAACTAAGCTGAATTCCTCTTGAATTTTGTTAATATTGATGGATGATTACAAATTACAGGTATATTTACTGGATCACAAGCTATGAGATAGAGAGGGCTCGGTTAGATGGCTCCGAGAGAAAAGTTTTAATATCAGGTACTGTTTGGTTGCGACTAAGCTTGGCCATCGATCAACAAACTCAAAAAATGTACTGGACTGAGAGAGCAGAGTATAGTTCTGATGACGTGTCTATTAAAAGTGCAAACTTTAATGGAAAGAACAGAAAAACACTATACAATACTGTAAAAAGATCTTTTTATTCATTTTCATTGGCCGTTTCAAAAGACTTTATATACTGGCAGAACTATAATGAACGGGGAATTTGGCGATTACCGAAGTATTCAACACAAACTGTGTCAAACGCAACAAAACTAACCTTAACGTCTCGCTCAAACTGTCTGTATTGTCATCGCATAGCAGCCAACTACACTATAAAGGAACAAATTCAGGGGATAAACAGCTGCGATGCTCTCCAAGGTCTGATACCGAATGACTCGAAGAGTGAGTCTCCAGCACCAGTCTGTCAGAACTACTGCATTCAAGGAGAGTGTAGTGTCAGTGCTGAGGGACAACCTACATGCAGGTAAAACGTGTTCATCGCACAGATATTCGGGGTCAGCTCACGATGCTTATTCAGATTCTCTTATGTGATATGTATGTTGTTGTGTACTAACTCTAATAATTATAATTCGCGCAGCGTCACTTCGCGTCTCGGTGTGAGCTGACCCTAACGTTTTTAACTGACGGCAAGTTAAGCGACGCCTACAAATGTTACATGTCTAACGGTAACAGATCCTCAAGCATCCACGTCCTCACCAGCTTCGAAATGTAAAGTTAGAATTCCTGGAAAAGTGACGTACGACGAGCAATGGGTAGCTCGCTATCTGACCGTCCAGTAGTCGACCGGACCGAGCCCAGCAGCCTGATTCACGTAAAATCAAACAAGCCAAATATCGTTGAAGTTTTATAATCGTTCGATCGAAGTCCTATCCAAAAGCGGTATTCACGATCTATCGACTTATTTCCAGTTAGATTAATAAGTATTCTACCAGGATAATTTAATACTTTTTGATTTTTTTTTTAATCCGAATTTCATACGACTTTAAAATCGGTGTCGTTCAAACTCGATTGATGGATATGAGTACGAAAATAGTCTAAACGATTTAATCGCTACGATATCGTTACGGTTTTCATTACGTGAATCGGGATACTGGTCGTCGACGGCGCGTATTGTACCACGCGCGCCTCAAGTAGGTGTCAGCAAACCGTAGAGGCCAAGCAGGGTCGAAGACTACTGGGGCCATGGGTTCGCTTCCGAAAGGAAAACCCGGCCCTGGAATACAAGCCAACAAAGGAATGTACGAGTGAGTTTTAATCAGTAAAAATCTCACTCGCTCCAAGGCGGAGCGGGAGATGTCATTGGATGATTTCCCACCTAAAAAAATTGAATACATATTAACTTCAATGTTTAATGTGTCTTGTGAACTGTGGGACAGAGACTTGATTCATTAAACCCCAAGCGAACGCAACTTTTACTACAGGATCAGCTCTTTTCTACGAATACAGTAAATTTTGGGTTGGCAAAATGTAAAAAAAAGCTGATTATTTTTAGGGATTTTAGGGTTAATAAAAATATAGGTCAATAAAAAATAGGTTCAGCTTCATGAGTACTTGCAACCCCTAAAATATACTAAAGTTCCTTATTGTTGATCGAACGAACTTTTTATTTGATTGTAAATCATGTTTAGTGACGCGCAGTGGTCGCGCACCTCGTTTGCGTGTTACAATTAGGCACAATATCTGTTGGTCTGCTGATTAACGCTGTTTCTTATCTTCATTATTTCAGCTGTAATGCCGAATACTCTGGGGAGAGGTGCGATGAACTAAAGGTGTGCCATGAATATTGTCTACACGGAGGTATTTGTTCTTTGAATGTGGACAATAAGCGAGTCTGCCAGTGCACAGCAGGTTACGACGGTGAAAGATGCGAAGTGTCCATATGTAATGACTATTGTCTACAAGGAAACTGTAGTGTCGGTGCTGAGGGCCAACCTCAATGCAGGTAAATATATACCTTGTTACCCATGGAGTTCGTTTTATAGATAATACACTTTTATAACTAACTAGCGGACCTAACAGATGTCAGCCCGTCCGATTCCATTATTACCCAAACTCTATAAACATCAAACTAAAGCTACTATTGATATGTGTATATACCGGAGTTCTGGAACGCAAGAATAATAAGGAACATAGGAGTGGGTTTTAGTCAGTTAAAGTGTAACACGCCCTCCCGCTCTGCCCTAGAGCGAGATAAGTCATTGGATGATTTCTCGCCTAAAATCTCTTGGCCAGCAGGTCTGCTGGAAGTTTCTTTTGAAATAAGCATAACCTTCGAACAAATGTTTACAATGATTTGATTTGTCTTTCTTTTGTTAGAAGTGTGTATGTATAGAAATAAAAATAAATCAGTCGAATTGTATAAAGGATTTCAATATCCAAAGAGCAGTGGCGGCCGAGGGGTAACGGCCCCTACAGTTTACAAGTTGTAGGTCACGGGTTCGAACCTGGCCAGACGCATTACTTTGTTTAATTTAATTCATCACTACTGCTCTCAAAACGGTGAAGGAAAATATCGTGAAGAAACCGGCATGTCCTAGAACCAAAAATTCGAATACATGTGACATTTACCGACCCGCACTGGGCCCGCGTGCTGGATTACGGCCCATTCCCTCTCTTAGAGAGAAGGCCAGAGTCACAACAGTGGGATTATTTAAAAGGCTAATGATGATGATGATGGACATTTATAAAACGTCAGAAGCTAGTGCATATTTATATGTTAATGACATAATAGTACGTTATGATGTAAGCTGATGTAAGTGTGTAATGTTAGTGATTATTGTCGAGGCGGTATTTAGACCCGAGCTGCAGCGAGGGTCTTAAGAGAGCCGAGAACGGTAATCATTAATTACTCACGTGTATCATACGACATTTTTTTAATACACTTGTAAAGAAAATAACAGTAAAACTAGCAATTTTTTTGTGACATGGCGGTAAAAATCTGTTTTCATATGCACGCGCATATTTTTTTTTACCCCTAGAGGCCTTAAATATTCTACACAGGTAAAATAAAATTATAAATGTAAAGAGAATGCCTGCCCGCTATCATCCCACTGGAGGGCAGAGGCCTCTTCTCACACAGAGAAGGGAGCAGCATTATCCAGCACACTTGCTGACACTGAGTTGTAGACCGAGTCCCAGTGGTGTTGTGGTCCAAGATATACTTATAGAGCACCTGAAACAGCGCAGTGGTCGCGCACCTCGTGCATCTGTTACAGCTACTAACAAATAATTGTTAGTATTCTTGATTATAGAGTAACTCTTTTATATCTTCGTTATTTCAGCTGTATGCCCGGTTACTCAGGGGAAAGATGCGAAGAAAATGCGTGTCATAAGCACTGTTTAAACGGCGGTGTCTGCACCTTAAACGGAGAAGACGAGCCGGCCTGCCAGTGCACAGCAGGTTACGATGGTGGAAGATGCGAGCTTCCTGCCTATCAGGACAACAAGTAAGTAAAACTTGTTCTTCTCACTGTACACTAGTTATATCGAGCGCCCTGCGCTGGACGCTGATCGTGCACTCGGCAGATGCCACGAGATTTGTCAAAGAAAAAGTTAAAATAACATAATTCTAAAGTTTGCCGTATATAACGTTCGTTCAATCGTAGTGGGTGTTATAACTTTATATCAGATACAATTGTGTGTTTAATGAAAGTGTTGGCTGACTAACTAAACGGAACTAACTAGTGACACAGTCGTCTGTTATTCAAATAATAATTTCATATCGTCACGTTCCGAATGTCTCGTTGGACTAGTAGTCAGAAGCTCTACCTCTAAACATGAGGTTGTGGGCTCGGTACCCGGGTATTGCATATTATATTTATGAATTTTAGTACGTCAAACTTGTCAGTAGCAGCTCGAAGCCTGGGCTCATATAAAACCGTAGGGGCCCAGCAGGGTTGACGCTACTAGGGCCGCGGAAATTATTGGCAAAGGCAACTAACGGACTCTGGTGGCTTTTAGCCAGTAAAGGTCTGACACACTCTTTCGTTCTACTTTAAAGCGGAAGAAGCTAGTTGATGATATAATGCGTTAAAGTAATATAAATGCAATTGGTAACAATTTGATATTGAGAGCGCCATTGCAGTAGTTATGACCAGCCACTGATGTGCGTTTGACAGTAAATTTTACAATCCTTTTATTAATTTTCGTCAAAAAGTTTTAATACTATCTATAATAAATTATAAACTATAGTTACCTTGTACTGGCGTGTCTGTTTATTGTGTTACTATTATCGAACATTATCATTGTTTCAGCTGTGATGCCGGTAACTCTGGGGACGGGACAGTCAACGCATGCCATCAGTTCTGTCTGAACGATGGCGCTTGTTCGCTGAACGAGGCGGATGTGCCAGTCTGCGAGTGCACAGCTGATTACGCGGGAGAAAGATGTGACATTCCCGCCTTCATAGCCAGATGGGTGTTACACGCATACAAAAGTAAGGAAGTTTTTTCGGTCAAAACTTGTTTTTAATAATAAACAATTTAATCCGAGTGACAACGTCGGTGCCTGTGACTCAGGCCTATATTCCATGGACCTGAGACACTTGCCATAACAACAAAAGAAAAGGTTTTCTCGAACCTTAACAATCGTCTCATTACATCGTGCCGGTTCTTATCCATAAGAAATGATCAATTTGGAACCATGCACTAGCTTCTGACATTTTATAAGTGCCCATGTAGGCCTATGTGAAATAAAAATCTTTTGACTTTTTGACATCACTGTGTCTCTTTCTAGATGTGCCGCCGGTTACTGTGAGCGACGTCAAGTCGACGTGTGCTTCAACGGTTTTCTGAACAACGGAGCTTATTCAAAACGAGCGTGAAATGTGCAGCAGTCGAAGAGTGCGCGTTCATCTCTACAAATTCAAGAACATGAGTTTTATGTAGTTAAAGTAGTTTTTTAAGTCATATTTGATATTTTTAATTTTTTTTTTACATTTTCTTTCCTTCAAATTATATTTACAACCCGAGCGCATTAACACGACTCCTGGCTCGAAAAAACTGTTTTCGAGCCACATTGAATAATCGAAAATAGTTTGTATCGTCACGTTTAAAGCATCTTAAATTCGTAGTGTCATGAGAAACTACTCGGCGCAAAATAAATGTTGATATTCAAAAAAATAAAATAAAATTCAATGCACTCAATATTTCAAACGTCACTTATCAGGTGCCATGTTAATGCGCACGGTTTGTAGGTATTAACTAGTTTGTATTTTAGTTTTACGTTATCTTAGTTTCAATACTCAAAGCAAGCTCCTCCTGTCGCCAGTCGCGATTAGTTGTCATTGTAAACTCTCTTTCTTAGTACAATTTCATGCTCCAAAAATATGTCATTCTAAACGTATTTAATACTAATGGACGCACCATCACACGAAGCTTGTTGCCTGTTGCGTACAATAACATTGCAATTATATGTTTATTACATTCAGTTTATTGCGTTCAATAGGTTATTACATATTTATATGTTAGTGCCATAAAAGACTTGTATCAAAATTTGAAATTTCTCAGTCTATTTTATTTCCAATAAAGTTAATTGTGTTAACTTGCAGCAGGACTTAGACCGTTTCTCTAACTACTGTTCTTCCAATAATCTTAACTTTAGCCTTCCAAAGCGTCATGTCATGACGTTACCAAAACGAAAAATATCACCCCGAGTTCGACTATCGTCTTGCTATTTAGTGTATTAGTACTCGTAAAGTTAGTTTTCTCCGCAATCTTAATGTTCTGCTAGATTCGAAGCTCCATCTGGATGTTCAAATAGAAAAGATTGTTAACAAGCCCCACCACATGTTTAGTTTTGTTATGAGACCTTCCCGGGGTGTCCGTCAACCTTCCGCCTTATTGTACATAAGTATAAACATTCGTTTTAGTATATGCAAAACCCAAGTATTTTCGTGCAAAGAATCTATGTACAAAATTTCATAACTGTATCATGAAAAATCACAAAGTTGTAGCTTGTTATGTCAGCAAAAATACATAGTCACCGGGCTATACAGGCACCTAAAGAGTTGTTTTGCACTTGCAGCCAGCTGTTTGCTGGCGCCTAATGCCCGCTATAACCTGCCATGTTCTGTGTCGTACTTAGTGTCAGTGGTGTCCAACTTATGACCTGTTTAAATATTTTTGGGAAAAAATATAACATGGTGTAAAAGCTATTGGAATCCATTCGGTTACTGATTCTAACAAAACTATATTCGGGATTCGCATAAACTAAAAATAATGTAGTATTCGTCAATAATATCAATAATGAGTGCACCGTTAGAGTATGCAGTACCTACGTGGAACCCGAGACTACGTCAAATATAATGAACTAGCACTATACCTTCGCGATATCTATTTTAGATGTTACCGGAAAAAAACTTGCTTCTGAAAAAGTATGATTTTTTACCTTAAAGCCGAAATGGAAACTCCTGGAACTTTTATCTCTGTTGTACGTAAGCCGCCATCATCTTGATTGTCCAGACTCCTAAGAGTCCGTGTTCGCTGGTTCCTCGAACAGCTCATGTACGCGAGGTACGCACTCGACGTCGGTTTGCTACCAGCCTCTTTAAATACAACGCTGGCTCGCGTTCACCAATTCATCGTATGTTTGATACATATAAGAATGAGTTCAATTCAATCCACATTCGTCATCTTAGTAAAAAGGCATTTAGGAAGCAAACCCAAGCAACCCCTAAAGGATCCGCCGATCTCTATGTAATAACGTGGGCTTTAATTAATGATGTACGTACACGAATTGACTTTTTTATATATATTTTAAAATTCAGAGATTAGTTCCAGAACAATGAGCAGTTTTGTATTTCTGTATCTGTTTACTAGCTAGTTTTAAATACTTCGAATTTTAATCTGTGGAGAACGTAGTGGCTAGCATAATGTTTTAAAATGTAATAATTATTTAAGATATTTTGACACCGTACAAATGATTGCAAGTCACACGGTCGTCTGTGTGGTTTGTCTATTTCGATCTGTATTCATTATTTTATCTTTGGGCTTCAGTCTACAGTTCTCTACTATTTTTTTTTTTTTTTTTGTATTTTATTAAATAAAATTTTTAAATAAATTTAATAATATTAAATAATTCTTGCATTTTTTTTAATACTTTAATATATTTTATACTTTAATTTTCAGTTTTGGATAGATACAAACTTGAGACATAAAAAATACTTCAAATTTACATCACAATTATATATTGTGATGGATGGATGAATTAAAAATATTGCGAATAATTGTAACAACCATTAAAATTCACTCGAAAAAATCTAACCTAAAATTCTGATCAATATAATAATATAATATAATATTCTACAACTATCACACAGCGCCGTCTAGTCCCAAGTTAAGCAGAGCTTGTGTTATGGTACAACTGATAAACATACTTATATATTTGTAAATACATACATATTATAGACTAGCTTTTGCCCGCGGCTTCGCTCGCGTTAAATTCGGGGTAACACGGTTCCCCTTTCTGTGGGGGTTAGTAAACTCCCCTTAGCGAACTCCACAGCGGGTGACGTAACCTACGACAAACTTATTATTTGCAGTTGGTACAGTAATCGGGTCTAGGGATCGAACCGCAAAATTAAGTTTGTTTTTATTGTATATACTTTTCCGGGATAAAATGTACCCAGTGTGGTGCCCAGGATATTAAAGAATAATTATACCAAGTTGCATCGTAATCGAACCGGTAGTTTTTGCGTGATGCCTGAACAAACAGACAGACAAAAAAATTTTTAATCACTATTTTGGGTTCGGTGTCGATCTAGTAACATCGCCTGCCATTTATTTTTTTGATATTTTCAATGTACAGAGTTTTCACTTCTACAGATTTATTATAAGTATAGATATAGAAGATAAATTACACCTAGACACAGAACAAATGATCGTGCTCATCACACAAAAATTTGTCCTGGGTAGGAATCGAACCCACGATCTCTGGCATAGCAGTCACGGTCACTAACCACTAGACGAACAGGACTGTCGAAATATCAAAGAATCTTATTTAAATAACGAGGAATTTATAAGTCACACCACACAGAAAATGAGATGGATTCTTATAAACTAAATCCCCTCTTTTGTAGCGCAACTGATTCTTAATCCAAGAGCGAGCGAATCGAGCTCGGAATTGCAGGGCACTCCGACACGGAGTGTTTTTATTTCCACCCAGAAAGTGGCTTACTGGCTTAAAAGATAACTAGTGGCTAAGATAAGATCGGTTTGGGACAGAGTAGTTCCTGAACTGTACACCATTATTTTGTATACTTAGATAAGTGTTAGGTAGCGAGTGTGACCTACATGCGAAATACTTCACATAGTAAAATTCAAAGTTTATTTACAATTACCGTGACGTACAATTACCGGCACGGATCTTGAGCGCTGGCTTCAAGTTGCGCAAAAGTCAAATACTCGGTCTCTTTAGTGGTGCGAAGTGAGACGCGGGGGCGGGGAGTGTCAGTGATTGGCTCGCCGCTCCATCGTGTCATAGACGTCACTCGTAATTCTTTCCCTGCGTTTGCTGCATGTATCTAACAACGACGACGATTGACTCGCCAATGTATGGATTGCGCAAAGTGATCCCGACTCTGACGCCGAGCGCTCAAGATCCGTGCCGGTATTTGTAATACGTACGTAAACACGTAACGTGATACCACGCTCATTTGCAGTTGGAGCATATTTCCAACATATTATGATGATATTCGGTTATGGACAATATTTATCTAGGTTCCTACGTCGAGAATATTAGAAACATTGTTATTTTTAATACAGGAAAAGCCAAATGGCATGTTTTACCATTTACGCTATAAAAAGTGCGAAAAAAATAGAAAGACTAGACTATGAATAAATATTGTCTATAACCGAATGTCATCATATGCTCCAACTGCAAATGAGCGTGGTATTACGTTTGTATGGAAATTCATCCGTCGCCGGCCCCTTAAGTAGCAATATTTGTGGTGACAAGCGAACGTATTGATTCACATTGTCGTTCAAAAATAAGGGTAATGTACGTAGACCGTACGATATCATTCGATTACTTCTTAATTGTGGCTGACTTAGTCATTTAGAAGGAAAAGTAGATCTTTGGAGGTGAATAATGCTATAAATTAAAAAGAAATCTGTTTGACTAGCACCCATAACTAATATTACTACAAGATTTATAACTTGACGATCTTCAATAGAAATATTTCAATGTCTGTAATATTGCCACACCTACAGTATTCGTGTGTTAGTTTTTTGGTGTAAAATATAGCTTACTAGCTTTTTACCGCGGCTTTGCCAGCAGACATAACATATTGACTACGTCACTCAGGAACAAAGCAGCTTTCTATCGGTGAAAACATTTTCTGGGCATCATCACTGACGCCTCCACGCGCCTCACTCTCCAACACAAGCATCACTGATTTTCATCTGAAAGACACGATTCTGACTTAAATATTTATCGATCGAATTGCTATTACCTAATACTATATGTATATTATAAATATGTCGTTTTTAGAACCATGACACAATCTGGTATTTTTGTAGTTAGGAAATCATTCAGTGCATTCTCCTGCTCTAGACTCCTGTCAAACTTTTACAGACTAAAACTCACTCCTATGTACCTTCTTCTTCCACCACTGAATTGTTTTTTAAGGAATTAATAAACTATTGCGATGAGCAGTTTTTGACATGTATTGATGTAGATATGTTGGGGGAACATTCGGATAATTGTTCGTACATTAGTCAAGTATATGGTACGTGTAGCTGGCTAGATCACTGCGTAGTGACGCAAGCAGACAGCCGAGTATGCGAATAAAAAATGATTCTGTGGTTTCTGATCACTTACCGCTCATTATTGAGTGTAACTTAAATTTATTGACACCTAGGGTTTCACAAACTGTAGAATCTGATAAAACTGTAATTTGGGGACAACGTAGCGAGCAGATTGCGAAATATATGAATGAGACTAATCAATTGTTAGCACTAATCGATTTCCCAGCCGAATTTACCTGTTGTGCCGACTATTATTGTAATGATCCTAATCACGGGCGTATTCTAGATAGGCTGTACTCTGACATCGTCACTTCCCTTCGCTCTGCGGCAACGTTATCAACGGGGGAGGGACGAGGTGGGTCCAGGCGGCGTGTGGGGGTTCCACGTGTAATTGGTTGGAATAAACACGTCTCCGGGGCTCATAAGGAAGCCAGGTTAAAATTTTTGGAATGGGACTTCTGCGGTAGGCCTAGGACTGGTTCTATCTACAATGACATGTGCGAAAGCAGTAGGGTATTCAAATCAAGATTGAAATGGTGTCAAGACCATCAAGATCAGATTAGAATGGATGACCTCGCTGATAAGCACCGTGGAGGCGATTTTCGTGGCTTCTGGCAGAGCACCGCCAAAATCAACGTCAGACCTGGACATCCTGCGAGCGTCGGAGGGGTTAGTGATCCTAGGGGCATTGCTGATCTTTTTAAAGAACATTTTACTGTTAAACCACCGCGTGGTCCAAACAGTGAGGTGCTCAATGCTGACAGGAATGGTCTTGTTGTCGGAACGACATTTAGCGCGAAACAGGTGGCTAGTGTCATAAGGCACATGACTCGAGGAAAATCTCCGGGTCACTACGGACTCAGTATTGAGCACTTCCTGCATGCTGGACCTCACATCTAGCGAGTATTAGCAATATTCTAATCTTTGTGTGTGAGCCATAGTTATTTGCCGGACGATTTTATGAAGATGGTGGCAGTGCCGGTGGTTAAAAATAAGACGGGTGACTTAGGTGACACCAATAACTACAGACCTATCCCTCTTGCTACTACAGCGGCTAAAATTTTTGATTGTCTGCTTAATGTACAGCTAAACCAATACGTAACTCTCCATGACAACCAATTTGGGTTTCGTCCGCAGCTATCAATGGAGAGCGCTATACTGTGCCTCAAGCATACTGTCAACTATTACACACAAAGAAATACGTGCCGGTATATACGTGCTTCCTGGACCTCTCCAAGGCTTTCGATTTGGTCCAATACGATATCCTATGGGGCAAGTTGGATAACTACCATGTCGGCTGCCATATTGATGGAGTGTCTGGTGCATCTCAGTTATGCGGACGACATGGTGTTGCTGAGTGCGTCGGTATGTGGTCTGAGAAGGTTGTTGAAGATATGTGAGGACTACGCTCGTGATCATGATTTGAGGTATAACGTTGCAAAAAGCCAGTTCATGGTTTTTGGAGTTGGTGCAGTAAGCCCCCAAAATGTTCCATCTATTATACTAAATGGGACACCTCTGGAGAGGGTGAATAGATTAAAATACTTGGGACATATTCTTACACCTGACCTCAGTGATAATGAGGATATTGAGAGAGAGCGGAGGTCGCTCTCAGTACGCGCCAACATGATAGCCCGCAGGTTTGCTAGGTGTTCAAGGGAGGTAAAAGTCACGCTATTTAGGGCGTACTGTACATCCCTTTACACCTGCAGTCTGTGGGCTCGTTATACAAAAAAGTGCTATAGTGACCTTCGCGTTGTCTACAATAACGCGTTTAGGATTGTGGTGGGGCTGCCTCGGTTCTGCAGCGCCTCGGGCATGTTCGCACATTATCGCACCGCCTGTTTTCACGCGACTATGCGCGGGCTAAGTATCTCTCTGGTGCGCAGAGTACGTGCTAGCTCCAACACAGTCCCGGTAATGATTGCTGACAGGCTGGACTGTGCCTACATGCTACATTGCTACAGCAGACATGTTCAGGCAAGTCCGTTTAGCAGGCGTTATTAATCCTGGTGTATGTGCAGTAGTGTAATTTTATTGTATATTAATTATTTTTTGACATTAGCTTATTGTATTATTGTAGTTTTTCATTAATTTTGACATGAATTATGAATTTTATTGTATTTTTATTTTTTGACATGAATTATAAATTTTGGTGTATTTTAATCTTTATGAATTTAATTTTAATTTTACAATTTTATTCAATTTTTAACGTTTACTTATGCAATGCTAAACGATTTTTATTGTATTGTTATTTTATTGTATTATTATTGTCTTAAAAGTATGTTAAAGTGTGTAAAACGTATATGGGCCTAGATGCCTGACATAAATTAATTGAAATTGAAATTGAAATTAATGTAGTTTTAAATAATAGGAAAAAGAAAGACAGAAAATTTAATTTAGTATATTTATTTTGTACTTAAAAAAGGTCGTTTTCTTGACGGCCATAGACGTCGGTGGCGTGTTTGGCACGTTTTCGTTTGTCGGCTATAGCCGTCCGTGGCGGTCAAAAGGTTAAAATTACTCTCATGGTCTAGTAACAGCAGTATTAATTTATTGATGGTACTCGAGTATCTGCATGAGAAAGTGAGAAATGAGTACTTTAGAGGAAGTTTGAAAGTGGCGCCAGTGACTGAAAAGTTGAAAGGTAATCGGTTGTCTTGGTATGGCCATGTGAAGAGGAGGCATGAAGCGCATATTACTAAAAGAGTTCTGAGTATACATGTAGATAATAATAAATATTCCACAACTATCACACAACGCCGTCTAGTCCCAAGCTAAGCAGAGCTTGTGTTTTTTTTTTTTTTATTTTTTTTTTTTTTTCGGCACGGCAGGAGTGGGAAATCCTCATGGACGGCCAGGCTGCCTCACAAACGAGCCAGTCTGGGCAGTGTCAGACTCCTACTGACTAAAACCACACTCCTGCCTTACATTTAAACCACAGACATGACGTCCGTGCCCTTGTTTAATAGTTCTACATTGTTTGCTGCTGGGCAACTCCACGTGCAAGTGGCGTCACTCCAGAGCACTTAAGCTATTACAGTAAATCCCGTCTAAATTTAATGGCTGAGAGGCCAGAGCTTGTGTTATGAGTACTAGACAGCTGATAAACATACTTATATATTTTTAAATCCATACATATTATAGATTAATTACACCCAGACACAGAACAAATGATCATGCTCATTACATAAACATTTGTCCTGGGTGGGAATCGAACCCACGACCTCCGGCATAGCACTCAGGGTCACTAACCACTAGACTAACAGGCCAGTCAAAAAGATGGATGGAGAGGGAGAGGAAGGCCGAAGAAAAGATTGATGGTATATATGGTAATGATATATATATATATATATTATTATTTTTTTACAATTATGATATGTTTATTTTTACAATTTGACATATTATATATAATTTTATTATTGTGAATGTGAGAACTATGTGGATTACTCTTTCCTTTTCTTTTATTTTCACATGATGTCTGGCAGTTTTGAGTATTTGATGTGGCCTACCCAAATGTCCTTTCTTTGGCATTGTTCGTCAAGTCGTTGAGCTCCTTAGTAGTCCTGAGTTGAGCTACACGCATACTGACAAATGCTTGCACTGACTGGACAGGTCCACTTAGAACTGTGTGGTTCTTTCCTCAAAAGACCATCTCAGGCTCAATCTGCACGGTTCTCATATGATTAGACCATTACATGTTTTGCTGTATGGACTTTAAAAGAGACTTTGACCCTTGAGTTTGTTTCAGTGTTTCTTCTCAGGGTAGTCAGGTAGGAAACACCGGCCTCATCTAGCATTAATTGACGAAAAAAAAAATTGACATGTAAAAGTGTTTTTATAAAACCTACTTGCAAAATAAAGATCATTTATCATTTATGGATTGTGTGAGAAGTGATATGAAAGAAAAGGGAGTAAGTGATAGTTTGACGGGTGACAGGACAGAATGGAAGAAGAAAACGTGTTGCGCCGAGCCCAAGTGATATGGGATAAAGGCAGGAAGAAGAAGAAGACTCGAGGATCTGTGTGTACAAAGCTATTGGCGTAGGAAACCGTTGTTGGTGTCTGTATACAGTATTGTAAAAACAAGATTAAATTAGTTCTAGTAATACCTTGCCTATGTTTACATTAGAGACTTGAATAACACATTTGAATGTAGAATTTATTGTTGCTGAAATCAAAGAAGTCAATATTCTCCTGTAAAACTTAAGTATAAAACACTTGATTATTTAAATAATTCATACAAATATTGGGAATAAATATACAGATGGTTCTAAAATAGAAAAAGGTCCGTGTTTCCGCAAGAACGCCTACTCAAAGGCGTATAGCAGCAGACGGTCGACCTGCGACTTTGCAGCGATATTTTTTACGTTTTATTTTTCTACATGGTTTTTTATTACGTTTCGTACCCTTGAATTCAATGCTAGCGCCAAATTGGTTCAAAATTGCGTGACCATTTTGAGAACTAAGTGAAATCGTTTATGTTGACAATATTGTTTTCAAGAGTACCAAATCACGTAACGTTAAAATTAACATAGCAATCGGATTGACTTTAGATTATACGTACAGCTAAGGAGTTGAATTCACTGTCGGAGTCTGTGTTTCCTGATAGCTACAACTTAGGGGTCTTTAAGCCAAGAGTGAATAGGTTACTTCTAGGCAAGAGTGCTCCATCGTCGATCACATCATCGCTTACCATCAGGTGAGATGGTGGTCAAATGCGAGCCTATAAAATATATCTTTTTGAATAGTCATATTTAGTGTTAATTTATTTTCTTTGTATCTAAGCAATGTCTAGCCTGCAGCACAGGTTCACCCTAATTCAGGCAAATAAGCAACTGTGTTCTTTATAATATCAAATCAAATTTATTGTAAACGTACCGTATTTTATAAATAAACGATTTATTATTATTATTTATCAAAAATAAAAAAAACGAAAAATGAAAACGTATTTAATGGCACACAATGAACAACCCAGTGTAATGATTTTTAAAGAAAATATTCATAAATCGTTCAACTTCCAATGATAAGCGATAGATGGCGCTAGTAGTTACATGAACTTTAGATATTCTTTGTAAACATTAAGTAATAATTTATAATATTAGACTTTATGGATTTGTTTTGTATAAATATATCATAATTATTAAATTTACTTGCAGTTAATTATTAGATAAACTCTAATGTATAATGTTTAGTCAATTGATGTTACGTACTCTTTACTTTGCTCTGATTGGTCGGTTAGTCGACCAATTGTTTGCGAAAGTTTTTGGTAGGGAAACATTGAATTTGTAACTGTCATTTTGGACAGAGTCAGTCTGCTTTGTATTTTTAAATGATTGTTAATAGAACGATAAGTATGAAATTGTGTTGATCAAAGTGAATAAAATATTTATACAATTTATCCTGAAGTGTTTGATTTATCACACAAGTATCGAAACGAAATCGAACTGTAAACATAAAAAAAATTACAGCATTGCGCGTCATGTTTTTCATTTTATATATCGTGGTCAGAACTTAGAAATGTCAAAAAAACGAGTTCATGGTCTTTAAGGCTGTCGGTGGTAAATGTCCTGAGTATGCCCGCCCCCCATTAAACTTAATGGGAAAGATATAGCGCAAGTAAGCAAGTTTAAGTACTTGGGGCATTACGTTACCGACAACCTAGACAACCGAAACAGGCCTGTTGGTCTAGCGGTTAGTGACCCTGACTGCTATACTGGAGGTCGTGGGTTCGATTCCCACCCAAGACAAATGTTTGTGTGATGAGCACGATCATTTGTTCTGTGTCTGGGTGTAATTTATCTATAATATGTATGTATTTAGAAATATATAAGTATGTTTGGTTTCAGTTGTCTAGTACTCATAACACAAGCTCTGCTTAGCTTGGGACTAGACGGCGTTGTGTGATAGTTGTGGAATATTATTATTATTAACCTTAATGACCAAGATGATATTGAGAGGGAACGTAGGGCGCTGGCAGTCCGATGTAATATGTTGGCTCGCAGGTTTGCGCGGTGTAGTAGACAAGTTAAAATAACACTATTCAAAGCCTACTGTTGACAGTAGGCTTTAAATAGTGCTTTAAACACTTGAGTGTTTTACTCTGCAGAGTGCGGGTTAGCTCCAACTCCATCCTGAAGATCATATCGAACAGGTACAATTCTCCTTTGTTAGGTGATGTTGTTCACCGATGTTTCAGGAACAACCACCTTGTTTTAAATTTATCATTTGATGGGCGTTAAATCATCGCCACTGTGCGATACATGTCGGGTGCCCGAAGATATCATTCATGTGATGGTGGAATGTGACCAGTATCGCGAACTGAGGAGGAGCTTGTTACCAAATATTGATCTCCACAATGGTAGAATCAATATGATTCTGAGCCGGCCAATGTCTGAAGAAGCACAGAGTATTTACAAGTTCCTACAACGATGTATGAGAGAGAGAAAGGATAGAGAGGGGCAGAGAACATGAGTATGAAGTGAGGAACTATATTTGAAGATGTGAATAGGGGATAGAGTAGAGTAATGGTTGACTTGCAGTTTGCTATCGCAGCTTGTAGGTTGCCCATTATGCTACAATAGGATTGATCCCATGAGGCTGGCATAGTCAACCAGAGTGCACTGAAGCCTCTAAATACTAGATTAAAAAAAAAAGTTAATATTTATTTATTTATTTATTAAGGATCGCCAACATTACAGGCACTGGGAATTAACACAGGTAATCATTTTGTTTACTATTCAAGTGCTGCAACACTTACAGACAATCACTACATTCATGGAGAACATCAGATTTTAAAACACATAAACATATAAAATTAGTAAATAACATAATATGGTTACTAACATCTACTATATAAAAATAAGTCGGGTTTTCCTTCCTGACGCTATAACTCCAGAACGCACGAACCGATTTCCACGGTTTTGCATTCGTTGGAAAGGTCTCGGGCTCCGTGAGGTTTATTAGAGTAGAGTAGGGTAGAGTAGGGTAGGGTAGGGTAGAATAGGGTAGAGTAGAGTTGAGTAGGGTAGAGTAGGGTAGAGTAGGGTAGAGTAGGGTAGAGTAGGGTAGAGTAGGGTAGAGTAGGGTAGAGTAGGGTAGAGTGGAGTTGAGTAGAGTAGGGTAGGGTAGAGTAGGGTATAGTAGGGTAGAGTAGGGCATAGATAGATAGATAGATAGATAGATTTATTCTTTATTGTACACCAAAATAAAAATTACATGAGAAACTTAAAATTTATAGGCTGAAGTAGGGAAGAGCGGGAGCGAAGCCGCGCGGGCAAAAGCTAGTAGGTTATAAGTTTTTTCTCAATTGTTTACTAACCCATATAGATGTCACTAATCCGAATTAAAGATTATTTTATTTTATTTTTTAAAACGATCTGATCAGTTTGGCTTGGCTCTGTCATGAAGTGATCTATTTCTTCTTTCTTCTTTCTGCAGTCTTCTTTCAAGGCCACACGAGGCTCTCGATCCAGGGCACGTAGTGGTAGACCCTCGTGTACATGCCGGAGCCGGCCGAGATGCCGCACTGGCGCCCGTATGACGTCACGCCGAGCAGCGTGTACGCACACCACGCGAACTCGTTGCTGGTCTGTAGAGGACCACCGCTGTCGCCCTGGGGGGGGGGGGGGGACATTGAGATATTTGTTCATTGCTGTTCATTGGCTTGTTGATCTAGTGGTCATAATATTGATTATCGGTTTAGCAATATCTGAGAGATCTACAGTGTTATTGATTTTTTTTCATTTTTTAGGCTATTGCATAGCTTCTATCGCGGGCCATGAGCGTGGAGACCGAATCCAGAAATTCCGTAACGAAAATAACCTAACACACACTCATTTGTTTTTTGAGCGTGGTGACCGATAAGAAAACAAATGAGTGAACAATCAACCAAAATTCAATTCAATGTGTGAAAGTGTAACTTCAATTAATATAAAAAAAAACAAAGGAAAAAAAATACTGCATAATTAATTATAATTGCATAAGTTGATAAAAAATGCTATGCAATAGCTTTACCGCGGCAGTCCCCGAGTGCCACACGTCTTTTTTTATTTAGCTGGAACATGTTTCACTCGGTTCATTGATACCCAATTCATGTATAAAAATTGGGGGGTCATCATCGTTTTCCTGCCCTAGTCCTGTTTTATTTGGGGTCGGCGCAATATGTTTTTTTCTTCCATTCAGTCCTGTCACTCGTCACGCTGTCACTAACTCCCTTTTCTTTCATATCGCACACAATCCATCCATCTTGTAAAAATTGGGGGAGGGGGGGGGGGGGGGGTAACGTTTCAAAATTAATTTACAAGATTTATCCAAAACAAGCTAGCATACTCGTACATACAAGAATTGCATCATAGGATACTTTTTTATCCCATATTTTTTCCTTGGAATAATTTGCTGCTTACTCTTGAAATCGCTGGCAGAAGCACTACAAATCACTACATCGATATGCATTAGCAGTTTTTGGAGTAATGTAAGGCTGGGGTAGAACATTACCGTTAGTAAAAAACATTTTACCAAAAAAAAAATACAACCGACTTCAATGTTAAAAAACCGGCCAAGTGCGAGTCGGACTCGCCCATGAAGGGTTCCGTAGCAGCTAGTAACATAATATAAAAGTTCTTGTAATGTGTTGTAACTTTGATCGATGTTTTAATAATAGTGTATTTTTTTCGATTTATGACGCATTAAAAAAAAACTACTTACTAGATTTCGTTCAAACCAATTTTCGTTGGTAGTTTTTATAGTAATGTACATCATATATTTTTTTTAGTTTTATAATTCTCTTATTTTAGAAGTTAGAGGGGGGGGGGACACACATTTTACCACTTTGGAAGTGTCTCTCGGGCAAACTATTCAGTTTAGAAAAAAATGATATTAGAAACCTCAGTATCATTTTTGAAGACCTATCCATAGATACCCCACACGTATAGGTTCGATGAAAAAAAAAATTTTGAGTTTCAGTTCTAAGTATGGGGACCCCCAAAATTTATTGCTTTTTTTATATTTTTGTTTGAAAATCTTAATGCGGTTCACAGAATACATCTATTTACAAAGTTTCAACAGTATAGCTCTTATAGTTTCGGAAAAAAGTGGCTGTGACATACGGACGGACAGACAGACAGACAGACAGACAGACAGACAGACATGACGAATCTATAAGGGTTCCGTTTTTTGCCATTTGGCTACGGAACCCTAAAAACACTGAAAAGTACAAAATAACTTTAATTTAATAGTAGAAACGTAGAAATATTTTGCCTCTTCGTTATTTAACACCGAGTCCGAAATTAAAGTTATTTTGTATTTTACAGTGTTTTTTTAACATTGTAGTCGGTCGTTGTTTTTTGTAAAATATTTTTTATTTATCACTTTTTAGATAAGATACCTACCACCACTAAAAAGTACCTCTCAGCCAAACTTAAATACCTTATAGTCAGAGAGCATCTCATAACGATTTTAATAATCCCAAAACACGGTTAGATTACATCAATTTACCTTCTGGCTTCATCATCAGATCAGTCCGATACATCCCCTTCCCCTTTTCCTTCAGCCAGTCATCGACTACACGTATAAACAAAGCAATTTTACTTGTCACGACAGTTCTGCTGTGATCCTATGAGGAGTAGTGTACCATATCTTTGAAGTTCATGATCAGATCATAACAATATTTCAATGGGACCAACTTGAAAGCATAACCTTTCAAACAAAAAAAAAACGTGTGGCACTCGGGGACTGCCGCGGCATAGCATTTTTATCAACTTATGCAATTATAATTACTTATTTATTTTATTTATGCAGTATTTTTTTTCCTTTGTTTTTTTTTTCTTTGATATTAATTGAAGTTACACTTTCACACATTGAATTGAATTTTGATTGATTGTTCACTCATTTGTTTTCTTATCGGTCACCACGCTCAAAAAAACAAATGAGTGGGGGGTGTTAGGTTATTTTCGTTACGAAATTTCTGGATTCGGTCTCCACGCTCAAGGCCCGCGATAGAAGCTAAGCAATAGCTTAAAATAATTTTCAAAATCGGTCCACAATTGACGGAATTGTTTCAGCTATCTCAGGCATCCCTCAAGTGTCACCACTATGACTGGTCCTGTGACCAGGTCATCGGTCCGCCTTATGCGATGCCATCCAATTCCACTCCAGAACCCTTCGTCGCCATCGACCATTTATTCTGCGAGTAATGTGCCCAACCCATTGCCACTTTTTTTTTATGGTGTGAAAAATCATCCAATGACAACCCCTGTTCTTGGGAGGAGCGGGAGATAGTGTCAGACTCTTACAGACTAAACGACCCACCCCGTTCTCGAGCTTCCTTTCGGATAACCCTGGCCCCAGTAGGCTTCGACCCGGCTGGGACCCTACTGTTACTGACAACACCTTGAGGCGCGCGGGAACAGTGCGCGCCGACCCATTGCCACTTAAGTTTGGAGTTTCTTCGAGCTATGTCGGTAACCTTGATTCTCCTTATATGGCTAAAAAAAGCTGTTCATACCTCACAGGTATCCTTAGCTTCCTGAGTGTCTCCATAACACATCTGTGTAGTGTGATTGTACCCTTCTCGAAGATGTCTGTGTTTAGGATACAGCTGCGAACACTTCTCCGCGTCATACCTCACCAGATTTACCTGCAAATTATGGAACAGGGTAGTGTAACTACACGATTGATGCAATGGGTAAGGAATTGGCTTCAGTACTACTTGTCACCAGTTCGATTCCCTTACGGAAAGCCAATTTGTAAGACCTATCAGATAGAATTCAAAATATTTTATTTCACATAAGTCTATGGTAGTACTTATAAAACGTCAGAAGCTAGCATCGTTCCAATTGGTCGTTAGTTCGTTACCTATGAAGAAGAACTGCAAAGATACTCCACAGCAGGGATGTTATGGATATGAAATTTTGGATACGGATTGGATACGAATATAGAAATTATTATACCGGATACCGTTACGGATACGGATATGAAATTATTTCGGATTATCCGTTAGTTTCGGATAATTTCGGTTACGGATATTTAAGGAATTTCAGAAGTAAAATATAAATACTATTTAAAATATAAATACTATTTATATTTTACGACTCGACACGTTATGACAGGTTGTCATAACGTGTCGCAATTAGGCTCCGTCCCTATCCGATATTATCCGAAACGTTTATTGCGGATTCGGTTACGATTATGGATATTATTTTATATCGGATATCCGATAGTTTCGGTTACGGTTATGGAGCTCCCTAACATCCCTGCTCCACAGTTACTTTAAAAAAAAAACATCTCCATATATGTATAGATTCAACCTGAGGATCTTTACTTCAAGAGTAAATAGGTTATTTATAAGAAATCGTGCTCCATTGTCAACCACATCATTGCTTACCATCAGGTGAGATAGTGGTTTTTTTTAGCGGTGGGAAAATCATCTAATGAGACCCCCCCGCTCTTGGGCGGAGCAGGAAATAGTGTCAGACTCTTACTGACTAAAAAACCCACCCCGTTCCTTCAAGCCTTCATACCGGGGCTCAAGTTCCCTTTCGGATAACCCTGGCCCCAGTCAGCCACTAGCCTAGCTTATATCAACAAAATTTCACTTGCTTACAGTCTGTAAAGTATCTGCCAATCCCTGTCGATGTCCCAAGGCGCCCCAACCAGTGGCTGTAGCTCTCTCGTTTGACTCCGGTACCAAAGGAAGGCAGGCGGGTAGTACATCATAGTTGAACGATATCCTGGACAGAAAATTGATTGGACTAAGTTAGTGGTTTGTCGGTTTTCAAAGCACAGAATCGGGTAACGTTAATAATATAATATTCCAAATAAGTTCAATATTAATCAAGTTAGAATCCTTTCGCATCTATTAAGGTTTATAGTCCCTTGAACCATCTGGCCAAAATTATGTCGACGCAACTCTCGCACCCGCCTAGGCGGCAGTACGCAAATCTGTGCATTTATTTACGGCCAACAGCGCTCGGAAAGCGAGCGGCTGACCTTTAAATCCATTTTCTTTGCGAAATATTGATTGATTTACATATGCAATTTTAAGAATATTTAACCACCAATTTTTATGTGTAAAAATGTTTCTAAAGATCCAAGCCGTTTCGAAGGAGTAGGGAAAAGTTGCAAAAAGTTGCGAAATTGCTAAATATTTTTTTAGACAAAAGTATTAATACTACGAAAAAATCAAATGTGTTGTTCATGAATCTATAATAAACATATTTTTTTTTCAAACCTATTAACCTGGCCGTTACCGAGGAGTAGGCTTCAGAAAGTCACTGTTTTAAGGCACTTTTCGGGCGCTTGGGCCTTAAATGATAAATTTAAAAACACTTATAGGTACGTCAATTTAAACCTGATGAGGCCAGTGTTTACTAGGTGACTACCCTGAGAAGAAACACCAAAACGAACTCAGGGGTTAAATTCTCCTTTAACCTTTCGTATTGCCGTAATTAGAGACACAACTAAAAAGTTATTGTGTCTCGCGTGGCTCCACGTTCCGGACATACAAAATGTTAAAGTCAATACAGTAAACATGTAATGGTCAAATTATGATATGAGAACCATTTAGATTGAAGTCTGAGATGGTCTTTTGAGGAAATAACCACACGGATTTGAGTGGACCTGTTCAGTCAATTCAAACATTTGTCAGTATTCGGGTAGCTCCATTCAGGACTACTAAAGAGCTCAATGACTTGACAAACAATACCAAAGAAAGGACATTTGGGTAGGAGTACTCAAAACTGCCAGACATTGTGTTAAAATTAAAGAAAAAGAAAACGTAATCCACATAGTCCCACATAGAACAGAGTAAATGCGATTGTAAAAAAGGGGTGATGATAGGAGAAACTGGAATATATATAATATAATATAATATAATATAATATAATATAATATAATATAATATAATATAATATAATATAATATAATATAATATAATATAATATAAATAAATATTCCACAACTATCACACAACGCCGTCTAGTCCCAAACTAAGCAGAGCTTGTGTTATGGGTACTAGACAACTGATAAACATACTTTTATATTCCTAAATACATACATATTATAGATAAATTACACCCAGACACAGAACAAATGATTATGCTCATCACATAAACATTTGTCCTGAGTGGGAATCGAACCAACGACCTCCGGCATAGCAGTCAGGGTCACTAACAATAGACCAACAGGCCAGTCAAAATAAGGACGCACATACTAAAATGTGACGTCACCACCAATAGGTTACGTGTGCTCAAAAAAGAAAACGAGATATTGCCCCATTCCCCCATTCCAAAAACTATTTCAGGGTCTAACATCCCAATCCCAAGACTTTGTAGTTTTTTTAATAACTGCGACGCAAGTTTGGATATGTTGGAAGGCCTCCAACAAGGTGGACCGATGACCTGGTCAGGGTCGCAGGAATCCGATGGATGCGTGACCAACAGGCCAGTCAAAATAAGGACGCACATACTAAAATGTGACGTCACCGCCAATAGGTTACGTGTGCTCAAAAAAGAAAACGAGATATTGCCAGCATTCCAAATATTGGTTTGAGGAAGACCAATAATTGGAACGGTATACTGTTTAATTTAACAACGTAGTTTTCAGAAAAAGATTTATTATTAGTGCTTTTTTTTTGTTGTTTAGTATAAAATATTGTATAAAAAAAATTAATTTAAAAAAAAAACCCGACTGCGTAAAAAATTACTTTCAATAAAACTGAAAAGAAAAATAAACAAGTTCAGTCCACAGTCGGGATTTTTTTTACTCTAACATATTATAGCATCTCGCAGTCTTTTTTTTTAACGTCACCTATCTAAGAACACTTGGGTTATCAAGACGAATCTAACGATATGTTAATTATAAAAATCTGTTCAGCGGTTTGAAAGATATGAGGTAATAAAGAATATTACATACATACAAACATACAAGATACGCGCGAAAAACATAACCCTTCTTGCAGTCGGGTAATAAAAAAGCACAGACAAATACCCTGTTTACCGTTTCCTGAAATGTTTTTTATGGTTCTAGGACAGCCCTGGACTACTTTTCTCACGTGAACTGAACATCAAGATCAGACTATCGACTACCTGCATGCACAGAGTACTGGAGTTCTTTGGCTACATTACACATACAATAGCCACAACCCTGAACAGCTTATCATAACTGGCATGGTTGACAGCAAACGACCAAGAGGCCGTAGCCCAAAAAGATGGGCAGATCAGGTCCGCTTCACGCTGGACACCCAATTGAACATCGCACTTCATGACGTTAAGAATCACCATAGATGGCGAGATACCGTCAATAAGAAGCTAATCCAGCGTGAACTTCACTACGTAATGAGGAATACGACTCAAGGAGTAGGAAGACAGCCAGAACAGTTTATATTCCAATTTCTCTACTTACGTGTCTTCAGTCTCCAGTAAAGCGATGTCATTGTACTTGGAAGGTGGATGGTACTCTGGATGACCGATGATCCTCTTCACATTATGAGTCTGCCACAGCTCGGGCGGGTCCGAACGATTGAGAATACCTAGGGCAATAAACTTGACAGTACCTCTGAAACCAAAATATACCTTTAATTTAATTTTTTGCTTGTCTATACTAGTAATCGATCTCATTTTTTCTTTTGTTTAAATTTCTACACAGTAAAATAGATTGTCCTCAGTTGCTATATAAATTTAATTTTAACCTACCTCACAATTATCCGCGCCATCCAATCAAACTACTACGTCCCCCATTCCAAAAAACAGGGTCTAACATCCCAATCCCAAGACTATGTAGGTTTTTTAATAACTGCGACGCAAGTTTGGATATGTTGGAAGGTCTCCAACAAGGTGGACCGATGACCTGGTCAGGGTCGCAGGAATCCGATGGATGCGTGACGCACAGGACCGGTCGTTGTGACGACGCTTGGGGGAGGCCTATGTCCAACAGTGGACGTCTTTCGGCTGATATGATGATGATGACAGTGTGACATGCCCTCACTCCCCGTCTTAGTGCGGGAGAACTCGTTGGATGATTTCCCACCCAAAAAAAAGTCAATAGTCACTCCACCAGAAGCAAGAGGAGCGAAGAGAGGAGGATTTGAAGGTTTTCCATTGGCAAAAAGGGTACTCACACAGCAGGACTGGATATGCAGTGAGCTGCAGTGAGGATGAACTTCTCGCTGATGACGGAGCCTCCACACAGCCACTGAGCCGTCTTCAGGTCATCTCCATAACCCAGCAGTGCCTGCGACAAAACAATACTGATATTTCTGAATTTGTTGATACACGGCGGTGGCGATCTCTCGCGCCGGGCTTTGGTACAGGCCATGGTCCGGAGCGAGGAGGAGTGGCGGGCGGTCACCGACGTCTGCGAAGCAGTAATGATAGCAAAGGAGGAGGCCGACCGCATCAGGCAACGGCGGCGCTCACAGCGCCCCAGCCGCCGCCGGGATACCGATCCCGATTTCCGGTCACCGTAGATGCGGGCTTGCGGACAGCCAGCAATAGTAGCTCGCTGTCCGACCATCCGGTAACTGTCTGTAACGGCGCGCACTGTTCCCGCGCGCCTCAAGGAGTTGTCAGCAACAGCAGGGACCCAGCCGGGTCGAAGCCTACTGGGGCCAGGGTTATCCGAAAGGGCGCTCGAGCCCCAGTATGAAGGCTAGAAGGAACGGGATGGGTCTTTTAGTCAGTAAGAGTCTGACACTATCTCCCGCTCCGCCCAAGGGCGGGGGATGTCAATGCATGATTTTTCCCACCATAATAAAAAAAAAAAGCAGCGCCCGGAAAGCGCTTTAAATCAATTTTCTCTGCGAGATATTGATTGATTTACATAATATGCAATGTTCACTTTGAAGAATATTTAACCACCAATTTTTATGTGTAAAAATGTTTTTAAAGGTCCAAGCCGTTTCGAAGGAGTAGGGAAAAGTAGCGAAAAGTTGCGAAATTGCTAAATTTTTTTTTTTTGACAAAAGTATTATTTGCACGTGAAAATCAAATGTTGATATTATTGTTCATGAATCCATAATAAACATATATTTTTTTCAAACCAATTGACCTAGCCATTACGGAGGAGTAGGCCTCAGAAAATCACTGTTTTATGGCACTTTTCGGGCGCTTGGCCCTTAAATTTCACATAGCTGGCGCGACTTGTGCTACCTGCAGCCAAGCCAACACCTTCAAGGTCTACCTAAACTTACCATATGGGGGTATTGGCGCCTATATGCAGCTTGTCCATGGCTGATTGCTGGTATGTTCTTGTCTGGATAAACGGTGTCACTCTGTAAGAAACATCAAATGAAACATTTCAGTAGTTTTTAAAAAGGGATTAAATATAATGACCACCATAAAACGCTTTGGTACCAAAAAAATGAAATCCTAAAGTTACAATAGTATTTCAGTTACGACTGTACTTTAAATTGTATTCGAACACCAAATGTAGTAAATGATAACCAAATCTTAGCGAGCAAATTAATGCGCTCTTTTTAGCCCCGTAGAGCAAGATGATACTTTGTCTAATCAACAATCTATCTTAGTGGAATTTTAGGGCACCCCGGGTCGGATAGATTTTGGTTAGAAGAAGGTGGCGGGGTCGTAGTGAGCGAGCGAAGCGAGCGAACACAGACCCCGTCACCTTCTTCGAGGTTATTTTTTTTTAAACCACCCATAAGTAGGAGCCCCGCGTAGCGGGGCTCCGTCGAGCTGCTGCTTGGCAGGTAGTTAACCTAACCTCAAAATTTTAACTACTGATATCTCCGTAACCATGGGGTTCTGCCGATGCTTTATTTGGATTCATTTTGCTTAAATAGGATAGCGAGATGTTAAAACTGGTTATAATTTTACATTAAAATGTAGGTTTAATTTTGGTGATCATTTACTATTTTTGTCTTTTAAATGTTACTATATCTGGTGGTAAGTTAAACATAAGCCTTTTAAAAATAGGTAAAAATGTTGAAAGGGATTAATTTGTCTTCATGTGAGGAGGAGGGATAATACGCCTGTTACTAGAAATAGCCAATACAGAATTGCCTGATGCAGAAGGCAGTACTCCTCGATACGGCTCGCATTGTGAGGAGTTTCTGTCTCTGGAGCCCTAACCACCGACCGGTAGCGTGGACCCCGCTCCCGACACCGGTGGACCATTATTTTAAATATGTTTAAATATTTTTATTTTACATGTTTTTTTTTAATATTTAAAAATGTAAATTATATGTAAAATAGAAAAATAAAGGAAATAATAATAATAATAATACGAGCATACATGTAGATGGATGGAGAGGGTGAGGTAGGCCAAAGAAAAAATGGACTGAGAGGCCTGACGGTGAGCTACTTTTTGCTCCATGACGAGTAATCGACCAATTGATCGTCAGCAAACATATGTCGGATGCCTTGTAAGAAGCGACCTAGGTTAGGTTCTTTCTGTATGTTATGATTGTAAGGGGTATGTCCAGGTCAATCGTTTACTTCTTGCTTAGTTACTTCTTGATTTTTTTTGGGTCCAGTAGGTGGCTACGTTCACTGCGGTGTCGGTGCATTATTTAAGTCCCCCAAAGGGCAGGTGTAAGGGCACTTGGATACTCCAACGTGTGGCTCAAGTTCCGAACAGGAGCGCCGCAGTCACATTGTATATCCGACGAGTCTGTTCGTCAAGTTGTTTTTGTAGCGGCCTGCTTGGATGCAAACCATGGGATTTCACGTCCAGGTGACTGGAGTTACGATAACAATAGCAAGACACTTTTCCAGTCTGCTAGCTGCTAGTAAGTGCCTCTGTCTTTGCCTGCTGCGGTCTTTCCGTCCAATTATAATTTAGGTGTATTCAAGGCTGAATAAGTGCGCCTCACCGTCATGAAAGCATCACTGCTTACCATCAGGTGGGAACGCAGTCAAGCACTGGTTTATATGATTAAAAAAAATGATGTTCCTGTCGATGAACCTTTGTTTACCTGGTTTCCATCAAAGGGAGGTAGTGTGATATTGAGGTCTTTTGAAGAACGTCTATTCCTAGCATTCTCCAAAGGTGCTGGTGCATCATTATCGAAGCAGTTCTTGTCAGAAGCACTCCTCGCCTCAATTGGACGGACGAGGATCACCTCGCATGGAAAGGCGAGAGTTTGCAAGTATTTTAGGCAATCTGAAACAGAGGGAGATTAGAACTCTCATTATGATAAATGATCTTTATTTTGCAAGTAGGTTTTATAAAAACACTTTTACACGTCAATTTTTTTTTTTCGTCAATTAATGCTAGATGAGGCCGGTGTTTCCTACATGACTACCCTGAGAAGAAACACCGAAACAAACTCAGGGGTCAAAGTCTCTTTTAAAGTCCATACAGCAAAACATTTAATCATAGTGATTATCATCACCATTTCAGCTTAAAGACATCCACTGTTGGACATAGGCACCCCAAGATTTACTACAATGACCGGTCTTGTGCATCTGGCATCCATTGAATTCCTGCAGTCCTCACCAGCCCCCCTAGCCAAGTTACAATCGAATTCCGTTCTCTAATCGGTAACGCCTCGGTGACAGCAATTGTAGAAAACGATAACGATTGGTAGCCATGTTGACGCGCCTGAGTCGACCGCTCGTTCTACAATGTAGCGTTTGTATAAAATTAAAAAATAAAGTGAGTACCTTTTTTTCAAAACTCGCATTTAGTAGTAGGCAGTTGTAGCGTTACGTACAAACTACCTACAGGTCATTGGACTCGCTCAGCTGACGTTTTCTTTAAGAAATTAATTTCTTTCATGCGTAAATTAATAAGAGTTTTGAAAAAATGTACTTTATTTTTTAATTTTATCTTTACAAATCAATAGTGTTTCTTGTACTGGATGGACGGGATTAAAACCATTAAAATGGTGTATACTTCCGCCAAGTCCGTTCTATCATCGGACCACTAGACGTACGGCGTTGCGCCATCGGTACATGGTGGATATCCCACCCATTCGTACAAAGCGTTTTGGAAACACATTCATTATGCGTACAGCTAAAGAGTGGAATTCCCTGCCGGAGTCTGTGTTTCCTGATAGCTACAACCTAGGGGTTTTTAAGTCGAGAGTGAATAGGTTACTTCTAGGCAAGCGTGCTCCATCGTCGGCCACATCATCACTTACCATCAGGTGAGATAGTCGTCAAACGCGAGCCTATCAATAATAAAAAAATAAAAAAAATAAAAACTTACTTACAGTCTCTTGCTTTGCTGGTTCTGTTGAACCTGGAGTCTATCCCGAAGTCTTTAATGGGGTCTCTATAAAAAAAAAGCATAAGATGGATTTAGTTACTACTACACCATACCACACACCCACCTCACTTACACATACCCACACAACATTAGTTCATGACACGGCATCATATATAAATAATGAACATTATACTCATACTCTACACAAACACACCTCACACATAAATACAATCCATATATATATACATACATATATATTCTATATAAATCTACATATATATAATAAATTTATACATTCCTCACCCTTTTGTCTATCTAACGATTCTTCTACGCTGTAAGCTCTTAATTTTTCTGTTTCACCATAAATATGCGAAGACACTGCCTCCTAAGATACAGGATCTTCCTAGTTTAGGAGGCAGGGTTCAAATGTTTATTTTGACCAGTGTAGTACAGTATTTTTAATTCCCTAACTTTTGTGTCAAAATTGTTATTTTGGGCTAATAAAATATTATTATTATTATTATTATAGTTAGTTGAGTTATGAGAATACAGGGTTATTTGAAACACTAACCACCTTGCAAGACTGTATTTCTAACATCATAAACAACAACTTTTGTTCCATCACGTTTCAAAGCTAAACTTCATCATCATCATCAGCCTTTTTAATTCTCCCACTGCTGGGACTCAGGCCATCCACCATGCGGGCCCAGTGCGGGTTGGTGAATGTCACATGTCTTCGAATTTTTGGTTCTAAGACATGCCGTTTCCGAACGATGTTTTCCTTCACCGTTTTGAGAGCAGTGGTGATGAAATAAATTACACAAAGTCATGCGCCTGGCAGGGTTTGAACCCCCGACATACAATTCGTAAGTCGGCGCCATTACCACTCGGCCACCACTGCTCAGATAAACTTATCTTTACTAATATTATAAAGAGGTAAAGTTTTTTTTTTTGTTTGTAGGAGGCAATCTCTGAAAGTAAGGTCCTACTAAGGACTAAGGTTACTAGGTCCGATTGCTAAAATTTTTTCATCGATAGAAAGCTGCTTTGTTCCTGAGTGACGTATGCTATATTTTATGTGCGCGGGCGAAGCCGCTAAAGGTAGTCTACAGTGTGTGTAAAGTGTCAAATATTAGTAAGTATTGCCTGTTACTTAAGGCTAAGTGGATTATAAAAGTAACTAGCTTTTGCCCGCGCGGCTTCGCTCCCGCTTTTCTCTGCTCCACCTGCTCTCACTATACCCTACTCTACTCTACCCTACTCTACCCTTGCTGCACTCTGCTCTACTATACCCTACTCTACTCTACCCTACTCTACCCTTCTCTACCCTACTCTACCTTACTCTACCCTACCCTACACTACACTACACTACACTACTCTACTCTACCCTACACTACCCTAAAACCTTTTCCTAACAATAACAAACACAACAAAACAAGAATTAGCGAAATCGATCCAGCCGTTCATGCGTGATGCCGTGACCAAGGGAAATAGGGATTCGTATATATATATATATATATATATATATATATATATATATATAGATATATATATATATATAGATAGATAGATATGGTTCACCTACATGGTACTCTGAGGCTTACAAACCGTACAGCATACAATCGGTGTCTTTCCGTCAAAGCTGCAAATCTGAAATAATAAACATAAATCTGTAATTATATTTGACCAGATAAGGTTGAGTGCGACAAACGTATTAAAAAAAAAAGACGTGTGGCACTCGGGGACTGCCGCGGTAAAGCTATTGCATAGCATTTTTATCCACTTATGCAATAATAATTATTTATTTATTAAGCCATTGCATAGCTTCTATCGCGGGTCTTGAGCGTGGAGACCGAATCCAGAAATTCCGTAACGAAAATAACCTAACACCCCCCACTCATTTGTTTTTTGAGCGTGGTGACCGATAAGAAAACAAATGAGTGAACAATCAATCCAAATTCAATTCATTATGTGAAAGTGTAACTTCAATTAATATCAAAGAAAAAAAAACGAAGGAAAAAAAATACTGCATTGCACTACAGCAGCTAAGATTTAAAGGTTAAAATAACAAAGTCGACAAAAGTAGCGCGTAAGTAGGTTATGCGTCACATCCGCGCAAAAAGCGCATTTCAACTGCAAACCAAACGTGCAGTCCGATTGCAGTCGTGTGAACTGGACATCCATTGGATGGATGGACTGGATTGCAGTTGAAATGCGGTCCGTCTGTTTAGACCCTTAGCGCGCGAGTCTGACTCGCACTTACCCAGTTTTTCTGTAGATGTAAATTTATTTCCTTTTATCTGTACCCCTAGCCAAGTTGATAATTTGCAATCGTTAACGCTAGTCCTAGTAGAAAACTTCAAATGTACGGGAATGACGTCATCTCAACGGTCTGTCACGTGGTCAGAACAAAAGAATCGGTGGCGTGGCCAACAAGCGAAACGGTTGTAACTTGGATAGGGGGGTTATTTAGGTTGTCAAATGGACAACAACGTTAAAAGCTTATGGTAGGGTCTAAGGTTTTATATAACTCACGAGAGAATGGCTTTTCTGTCGCAGAGCATATTGAGCTGATGGGCAGTTGTTTATATTGGTACACTTCCCTTCCAGACCATTCCAGGAACAACTTGATCCTGATGACAATAATAATTTATTTATTTTATTTAACAATTAATGTAGGTACATATAATAATAAAAGAACAGCGCACACCGGGTGCAATAACGTCATAAATGCTAAATTTGCGAAAATGAGTTATTGATTACAAATTATGTCAAACATGCGTCTACATCCTGTGCGACAATATCATAAATGTAACTCCTAAATTGACCTGTCAATTTAACTTTATGCACAATAACGTCATAAATGTAGGTATCGTTTTTAAAAACATTAAAGATGTACCACTTATATAACATTTTTATTTCTAAACCAACCTCAATTTTCAAATATGGAGTATAAACAATACTTTGGTCATGGATATTTAATAGTATTGTAAAAACATTTCACTTTATCAAAACAACAACTTTTAAATCGATCTCCTGAAAAAAATGACATTTGTTACTTATGACGTTGTTGCACCCGGTGTGCGGATGAAGGAAACAGAAGTTACAATGGTGATGCTTATTAAATTTAAATAAAATAAAATATAAATAATTATATACAGGGTTATTGGTAAAACATTAATAACTACAATAATAAATAACAACTTTTGTTCTATGACTTTAAAAAAATATATCACATATTTTTCTTCATCAGATTTTCGAAAAAAAAAAAAAAATATTACGAAGTCTAAGAATAGCGTAGGGGAGCCGAGATCGGGCGGTGGAGTGCTTGATGCACTTGCTTCGCGTCACACAGACGTAGGTAGGTATAGTAAAATACAGAGTTGAAATATGTTAGATAGAACAACGAAATTTGCAAGGTTTTGTTTTTGGTAAAAAGTCACAGAATAGAAATTGTTGTTTATGATAATAATAATACAATCCTGCACTAGTGTAAATATTTAATTAAAATATTTATTAAACTAGCTTTTGCCCGCGGCTTCGTCTACATACATTAAATATAGCCTATGCCTCTCAGGAAGAAAGCAGCTTTTTAGCGGTCTTCCTATCTATCAAGCTTTGAAATTGACTCTGAAAGTAAAATAGAAGAAAAATATCTTTTTACATAATATGTGAACCATATCACAAGTATGCCATTAATTTAAATAAAATCCTGTCTTACTATTTTGACCAGAATATTTCCTAATATTATTAGTAAATCACATGTTTGTACCTACAATAAGTCGTTTATGGATATAAACAGGTTTGAAAATCATAGTTTTTAGGAAGTGAATGCTTTTTAATTACTCAAAATTCAAAAATTCAAAAGTTTTTCATTTCACATAGGCCTATATGGGCACTTAGAAAACGTCAGACTCTAGTGCAAGGTTCGAAATTGGTCGTTTCTTATGGAGAAGAACCGGCAAGACACTCCATTGTTACTCTTTTAAAAAAAATGGTTGATGTTACAATATTTATGGATATTATGTAAGAACAGTGTAGGTAGAAAACATACTGTACCCAAAAGCATAATAAAAAAAAGACGGGTTGCACTCCGGGAGTGCCGGCAGAAGTGAAAACTTGATTATTAACATTGAGCATGTTTGATATTTTGGAATGGTTAGGGAATAATTTTGCACCAATTGCTTTATCAGTATAAAAGTACTATAATTTATGTGGTAGAATACAATATTCATTTATTGCGCTATCGTACACAAACATGACAATTTATATTACATTAAAAATTTAACACTTTAAAACTATTACAATTATTTTACATTAAAAAGTTTATCTCTCCGAAAAATCAACTTTCATCCATCTTACGTTTTTTCGATCAGGTCACGTGTCCTGACGCGAATTTAAGATTTTATACCCATTACAGAAAAAGTGCTCAACGCCCCTAAAGAAGTTTTCACTTCAAAAAAAATATTAGTAGGGTGTAATCTGAGAATGGTTGTTCTTACAATATTTCCATATTACAGTATTAAATAGATATTATGTAAGAACAGTGTAGACCGGTCTATATTTTACCCAAATGCACAGTAAAAATAATCATTTTAAAAAAGTTAGTCAAAATATGAAGTAATCTAAGCATTCGTGGAGTCTACAGTGTTATAGTCTGTCTAAAGAGTCAACCGACTTGGAAATTTTGTATAATATTTAATTATTTAAAAAATACTTATATTCGATACTTTTTATATGGTTCTTCTAGTAGAAGACAATGATCAATATCTCTTAATCAACCTTGATTATTGAACCAGCGTTGACTACATCAGATTTCATTTTACTCTAATAATTACAGAAGTCGGTTGACTTATTAGACAGACTCTATTCCATTTACATTATAAAGAGAGGCTGTATAAAAAAAGGCTAGAAAGAAACAAAAATTACAACTGTCAATAATACTAACACTGTTTGCTTTTACGTTACTAACACTGTTTGTAAATTTTAGTGCCTGATGCATAATAAATGTCATTCTATTCTTACCTTCAGCTAAATCAAAAACCATTCTAACATCACCTTCGCCGCAGGAACACAAAACAAATGAACACAAAATAACAATCTTACACAACATATTCACTAAAAAACACGACATTTTAACACGAGATTACAATCATATGTCTGATAATCTCAGACACATAATTAATATGAATTGAAAAACTGGTTTTTGTACGCAAGTGTTCGTTAGATCTACAACTGGTATGCTAATTAAATAGCTTTAGTTATGTATTGATCTGAGACTCATGAGTGTTGCCAGGCGTCCCAACTTGCGTGGCATGTCCCGATTTTTAGGGGCCTGGGGACGTGTCCCGATTTGCACCTCATCGGGACGCTAAATGTCCCGATAAATCAAAAACACTAAAATTAAAAGAGCGACTGAAAAAGTCTGGGTTTTACTCAGTAAAAGTTTGACACTCCCTCTTGTTCAACCCCAGAGCGGAAGAAGTCATTGGATGATTTCCCACCTTAAGAAAATGTTTAAAAAAAAAATTGTCCCGATCTAAAATCCTAAATATGGATTTTTTTTACCATCTGTCCCGACTTTTATCCAAACGGACCTGGCAACACTACTCATGACCTAGTAGGTAAGTCATGACTTTTGGTCGACAAGGTTTTTCCCCACGAGATGGTATATACTTATTTTTACTTAGTTATCTAGAAATAGCCACGGCGTGGCCACACATGAGACAGCACTATAACACTAAAATGAGGTTATTACGTAAACTTTTCCATAAATATGACCAAAGAAATACACCTAAAACTTAACTATAGGAGTCTATTTGTCATATATACACTAAAACTATTACTTTAATTGCTGAAATTATTCTAAAGACATACAAATTGACCCGAGTTGACCTCAAAGTGACAGTGATAGGCCTTTGTTTGGCTCACTTTTCAAAGTGAGCCAAGCAAAAAAGCGGCACGCCGAATGAGACAGAGAGTGTTATGTTTTGTCTCAATTTTCATACTTGTTTCGTATATATGCTTCTCTCATTCGCACTTCCATAGAGTCTTTCTCTGTCCAATTCATCCAAAGGTTGTCTGTAAAAAATCGCTTTTAGCGATAAGACCGCCCATTGTAACACCCTATTAATTTGTAGACGGCGCGCACTGTTCCCTGAGCCTCGAGGACTTGTCAGCAACAGCAGGGGCCCAGCTGGGTCGAAGCCTACTGGAGCCAGGGTTAGCTCCGAAAGGTAGCTCAGCCCCGGTATGAAAGGCACGAAGGAATGGGGTGGGTTTTTAGTCAGTAAGAGTCTGACACTATCTCCCGCTCCACCCAAGGGCGGTGGATAAAAAAAAGGCTTATGTTTAACTTACCACCAGATATAGTAACATATAAAAGACAAAAATAGTAAATGATCACCAAAATTAAACCTACATTTTAATGTAAAATTATAACCAAAGTTTTAACATCTCGCTATCCTATTTAAGCAAAATGAATCCAAACAAAGCATCGGCAGAACCCCATGGTTACGGAGATATCAGTAGTTAAAATTTTGAGGTTAGGTTAACTCCCTGCCAAGACAGCTCGACGGAGCCCTACTTCTGGGTGGTTTAAAAAAAAATAACCTCGAAGAAGGGGGCGGGGTCGTAGTGAGCGAGCGAAGCGAGCGAACATTTCTTCTAACTACTTCTTCCAACCTAAATCTATCCGACCCGGGGTGCCCTAAAATTCCACTAAGATAGATTGTTAATTAGACAAAGTATCATCTTGCTCTACGGGGCTAAAAAGAGCGCATTAATTTGCTCGCTAAGATTTGGTTATCATTTACTACATTTGGTGTTCGAATACAATTTAAAGTACGGTCGTAACTAAAATACTATTGTAACTTTAGGATTTCATTTTTTTGGTGTCAAGTAATATATTTTTGACAAAAAAACTAAGGGTACCAAAGCGTTTTATGGTGGTCATTATATTTAATCCCTAAAAAAAACACCTATCCTTACTTCCTTACTAATATAAAAGCGAAAGTGAGGTTGTTTGTTTGTTTGTTACGTCTTTACGCCTAAATGGCAAAACCGATTTTGATGAATTTTGGTACAGAGATAGTTAGGACCCTGGAGACGGACATAGGCTACCTATTTTTTTTTAAGTGAGAATAGGGGTGAGAAAGAGGCGGGCGAAGCCGCGGGTAAAAGCTATCGATATAGGTTCCTGTAATTTTTATTTTTGGTGTACAATAATAGTACATTATGACCTTTAGTAGTGATGCTATAGCGTGTCCACAAAACGCGCGACAGCATCGCTACAAAAGATCGCTGTGGGCGAGGGGCCTAAGGCCGGATTCCGCGGGCCCCGAGCGGCGCTAAAAGCCCTTAGGGTCAACTCACACCGAAAGAGCGGCGAAGGGCAGCGAAGCGGAGCGCAGTTTCAGTTTCTAACTGTATTAACTATATAAAGTAGTAACTTTATTATCATTAACATAATACTTATTATCGCATGAGAAACTCGAACGAGTCGCGCGGATGCCCGCGGCGCCGCAGGAATTCCGGGGAATTCTCTCGTTCGTGTTTCTCATGCGATAATAAGTATTAGAGAAATAAAAATAAAGTTAAAATTCATATGACACTGAAACTGCGCTGCCCTTCGCCGCTCTTTCGGTGTGAGTTGACCCTTAAGAGCCCTCGAGTGAAGAGACGCGTGGCGGCGCGCAGCTACTCCGAGCACGCCCATGTCATATAAAAAACTCCAGGGATCCTGACCGCCAGCCAGCCAGGCGCGGGGTACCGCAGAGCAGCACGGCGGCGACTATAGCAGTCGCCCGCATGCTCTTGTAAGTAGCTTGAGGGCGCTCCGAGCACCGCATACGAATTTATTCTTATATAGGCCCTATGTCAAGGTAGTTAGGGTTTATATCTTCAATTGCTCTCCGCTGTGCCTCTAGCGGTGTGCGGTGGGCCTTTTTTTTATGGTGGGAAAAATCATGCATTGACATCCCCCGCCCTTGGGCGCAGCGGGAGATAGTGTCAGACTCTTACTGACTAAAAGACCCACCCCGTTCCTTCTAGCCTTCATACCGGGGCTCGAGCGCCCTTTCGGATAACCCTGGCCCCAGTAGGCTTCGACCCGGCTGGGTCCCTGCTGTTGTTGCTCCTTGAGGCGCGCGGGAACAGTGTGCGCCGTCGACGACTTGGGCTTGATCAGGACAGTTACCGGACGGCTGGACAGCGAGCTACCCATTGCTCACTGTCCGCAAGTGTGCGGTGGGCCTTAGAGAGTGCTTGTACAGATACCGGCACGGATCTTGAGCGCTGGCTTCAAGTTGCGCAGAAGTCAAATATTCGGTCTCTTTAGTGGTACGAAGTAAGACGCGGGGGCCGGAAGTGTCAGTGATTGGCTCGCCGCGCCATCGTTTCATAGACGTCACTCGTGATTCGTTCCCTGCGCTTGCTGCATGTATCTAACAACGACGACGATTGTATCGCTCGCCAATGTATAGAATGCGCAAAGCGATCCACACTAACGCCGAGCGCTCAAGATTCGTGCCGGTACTTATACAATGAAAATAAAACGACCTTTGAAATTACAGATTTTATTCAAACTCCAGACTCATAAACATCTCAATAAAAAACTCTAGCTTCTCCTACCCAATCTGTTCTTGTTCGCCCATCTGAACATTATTTCTGAACTGAAGTGTGATCCAGAATACTTTGGGGTCATGGAAAACCGAGTGAGCTTAGAATATCCACTTCTAGAAGACACACAGTCATCGTAATCTATTCTGCCGTTACCATCTGTGACTTTGCACTCCGAAGAAGATATAGCCGTAATAGAAATGGCTGCAGAATTTGTGTATAACTTCGAGCGGTTCAGTTCGCAATAATTTGACTTGAATTTGCCGTAAATATCAACATGTTGGATCAGGTTTAGGAGACCACATCGGCGATATCTTTTCTCTAATGCGTAATTTCTTAAAAATTTGAATTTTGTTGCCTTACTGTTGTCGCGTAATTCACACATTTTGATTTCAAAAAGATTGTTTACACAAAAAAATTTAAAATACACCGTTGTTCTCCTGTCAAATTGCATACTTTCATTTTTTTTGTACAAGTTTTTTGCCTTGGATACGAAGTCCTTTAAGCCGTGTCTTTGTATGAATACAGTTACTTTATTCACAATTAGAATACGGATGTAACATATTCTAATAGTTTTTTTTTGTATTATTTTTGTCAGCAAATACGAGACGTAGCTCGAAGAATCGCCCAACTTAAATGGCAATGGGCAGGGCACATTGCACGCAGAACAGATTATTATCGATGGGGACGAAGGGTTTGGAATGGCGACCACGTACCAGAAGACGCAGCGTTAGAAGGTTTCCACAAGGTGGACCGATGACCTGGTGAGGGTCGCGGGAATCTGATGGATGCGTGACGCACAGGACCGGTCATTATGGCGACACTTGGGGAAGACCTATATCCAACAGTGGATGTCTTTCTACTGAAATGGTGATGATATATTGATTCAGCCATCTTAACAACTTTCACTGAGGTAGTCTATACATATAAATGAAATTGGAGAGTCTGTTTGTAATATTGAAATAATTGCTTTTTACTACATGCCTATGAATATATAACACGGTCCAATGGTCCATACACCAAAATATCATTTTTTACAATTTTTGTCTGCCTGTCTGTTTGTCCTTGCTAATCTCTGAAATGACTGGACCGATTTTGACGGGACTTTTTTGGCAGGTAGCTGACGTAAGAAGGAGTAACATAGATTACTTTTATTTTAGAAAAAATAAATTCAAAATCCTGTAGTTAACGCGAACGAAGTCGCGGGCACAGCTAGTTTTAAATAAAAACGAAAAAGATTGTTTCTGCATCAGCGATGTGTAAGCTTTAATACATTGCTATGGATTTCTTAATTTGAAAGAGGGAAATTATCTAACGATTACTTCCGTTCTAGGATGAAGCAAGAGGGTGTGTCAGACTTTTACTGACTTAAACTACCTAAGGCTTCTAAGGTTTGCTGCCAACTCTTTCAGGAGCCCGTCAAGCCGTCCGCATAGTGTTCCAACTGACAGAAATAGTGAAAGAGAAAATTGTACTTTTTGATACATGTGCAGAAAGTTTTCATTGCGACCGAGACGGAATCGGCACGAGCCGTAGGCGAGTGTGCTAAGGAGCTGAGTGCTGCCTGAGTGTGTCAAACGACTTTTTTCAATACTTACACTCACTGAAATGAATAAACGGGGGTTGACCGGCGATTCGTGGGGGACGACGCGCGCCCGTCTTGATACAATAAATGTAATAAAATTATGACGGGGGAGGGCACGCGCACTTTTTTGCACTTGTGCGAGAAATAGCCTAATACATGCCTGTAAACGTGGGATAAGAGCGGGTTTTCCAGTGAGTGTATTGAAAAAGAATTAGCGAAACTGGTTCAGTCGTTCACGCGTGATGACGTGACTAAGGCAAAAAGGTTTTTTTTTTAATATATATTTGTATAAATATAAGGTAAAGTCATGAATCATTCGCTGACTAATCAACGCTCAGTCCAAACCTCTAAAAAAACTGATTTCCGGCCACCCTAGGCTTCGGGCCTTAGTTGAGGCCATGGTCTGGAGTGTCCAGAGCGAGGAGGAGTGGCAGGCGGTCGCCGACTTCCGCGAAACAGTAATGCTCGCTAAGGAGAAGGCCGACCGCATCAGGCAACGGCTCTCTCACCGCCGCCGGGATTCCGATCCCGATTTGCAGCCACCGTAGGCGCGGGCTTGCGGACAGTGAGCAATGGATAGCTCGATGTCCGGCCGTCCGGAGACTGTCCGGACCAAGCCCAAGTCGTCGACGGCGCGCACTGTTCCCGGGCGCCTCAAGGAGTTGTCAGCAACAGCAGGGGCCCAACCCTCGAAGGTCGAAGCCTACTGGGACCAGGGTTATCCGAAAGGGCGCCTGAGCCCTGGTATGAAGGCTTGAAGGAACGGGATGGGTTTTTTAGTCAGTAAGAGTCTGACACTATCTCCCGCTCCGCCCAAGAGCGGGGGTTGTCAATGGATGATGTTTTCGATCGAAAAAAAAAGGCCACCCTAGGCACGGGCTAGCGGACCGTCCCGTAAACGTTCGGACCGAGCCCAAGACGTCGCGTATTGTTCCAGTAAACCGTTACGGCCCAGCAGGGTCGAAGCCTACTGGGGCAAAGGGTCTGCTTCTGAAAGAAAGATTCGAACCCGGTACGAAAGGCAACGGAGGAACAGGAGTGGGATTTAATTCAGTAAAAGTCTGACACTATCTCCCGCTCGGCCCAAAGGCGCGGAGATGTCATTGGATGATTTTCCAACCTACAAAAAAAATAATATCGGACGGTCGAACAGCGAGCTACCCATTGCTCACCGTCCGCAAGGCCGCGCCTGCTGTGAATGGGGTCGGCCTCCTCCTTTGCTAGCATTACTGTTTCGCAGAAGGAGGCGACCGCCTGCCACTCCTCCTCGCTCCGGACCATGGCCTGTAAAAGGCCCGGTGCGAGAGATCGCCACCGCCGATCACCCACACGAGGGCACGGCGATTATTTAATAATAATAATATTCCACAACTACCACACAGCGCCGTCTAGTCCCAAGCTAAGCAGAGCTTGTGTTATGGGTACTAGACAACTGATAAACATACCTATACATTTCTAAGTACATACATATTATAGATAAATTACACCCAGACACAGAACAAATGATCGTGCTCATCACACAAACATTTATCCTGGGTGGGAATCGTACCCACGACCTCCGGTATAGCAGTCAGGGTCACTAACCGCTGGACCAACAGGCCTGATTTGATGGCGCCCTTAAAAACACTTCTAAACCCACATGGGATTTCCCATGTCTCATATTAGGGAGAAATAAAAATGTTTCAACATTGTTATTAACTGGTGCCAAAAACCGGAATACAACATTGCTTTACCACAGCTATTGATATTACAATATTCGGTAGGTATTGGGGTACCCCCCGGTCGAATAAAGGCAGAGTTCCATTGCTGCGTACGTTATACACGAAGAGGTTATTCTAATTATACAGTTAGAATCGCCTATTGATCTTTTTTTTTTAAATTGATATAAACTAGTGCTTGACTGCGATCCCACCTGACGGTAAGCAGTGATACAGTCTCTGATGGTGAGGCGCACTAGTTTATTAAGAGCCTATTCACTCTTGCCTTGAAGAAACCCAAATTATAATCGGACGGGAAGACCGCAGCAGGCAAATTGTTTCAGGCTTTCGACGTTCGCGGCTCGTGGTATAAAAGACGAGGCGAAACGCTTAGTCCGGATCGCAGAGGTTTCAACAACGTATGGGTGGATAGTCATCGTACGTCGGGTTGTCCGATGGTACACAAAATGCATCTAGTAGTTTGTATCTCTGACTGCTATGCCGGATTCAGGTAATGAAAACCGTAACGATATCGTAGCGATTTAGTCGTTTAGACTATTTCCGTATTGAAATTCGTCGATTTAAAAAAATAATCTGTATTACATTATCCTGTAATACATAGAGCTACATAAACTAAACGCGCTAGTGACTGAAAAGTTTAAAAAGAATCGTCCGTTTTGATAATGGTACGGTAATGTGAACAGGAGGGATTAAATAATAATAATAAATTGTTTAATTTTCGGACAACAATGGAACCATTTTTGTTAGTAACTTACATGCTAAAACTTAAACACTAGGATTAGTAATTATAATTACAACATACAACAAATCATATTAGTGAGTCATGTACTTACGAGGCACTTCAGGCGGAAAATGATTCCTCATGAGATGCCTCAGCACAGGAGCTCTCGGATCCTCAGCAACGACTTTCAGGATGCTATTGTCACTCCCCCGAATCCTCCTCACAAGCGATGCCACCTTTTTTCTGATGATCGCATGAAAACCATCTATACGCGATTGGTCAAACATCCTCGAGGCACTACAGAAACGAGGGAGTTTCAACACCGGGCCTTGGTCGAGGCCATGGTCCGGAGCGAGGAGGAGTGGCAGGCGGTCGCCGACTCCTGCGAAGCAGTAATGCTCGCTAAAGAAGAGGCTGACCGCATCAGGCAACGGCGCTCTCGCCGCCGCCGGGATTCCGATCCCGATTTCCAGCCACCGTAGGCGCGGGCTTGCGGACAGTGAGCAATGGGTAGCTCGCTGTCCGGTCGTCCGGTAACTGTCCGGACCAAGCCCAAGTCGTCGACGGCGCGCCCTGTTCCCGCGCGCCTCAAGGAGTTGTCAGCAACAGCAGGGACCCAGCCGGGTCGAAGCCTACTGGGGCCAGGGTTATCCGAAAGGGCGCTCGAGCCCCGGTATGAAGGCTTGAAGGAACGGGATGGGTTTTTTAGTCAGTAAGAGTCTGACACTATCTCCCGCTCCGCCCAAGAGCGGGGGTTGTCATAAGATGATAATTCACATCGAAAAAAAAAAAGGGAGTTTCAACATCATCCTGAATGCGTGTTACTAAAAAAGTTATGAATATACATGTGGATGGAAGATGAATAAGAGGGGGGCCAAAAAAGAAAAAAATATTGGATTGTGAGAGGAGTGACATGAAAGAAAAGGGAGTTAGTTCATAAGTAAATCATTTCCAAGACACCCAATATTAGTATAACTAGTGATGACACACACTATGTGCTTTAAGTGTGAACCGCCGCAATGGAATTGCGTCATAAAATTACAAATGTATCGCTTATCATGCTAAACATAGTACGTAGTATTTATTAGTCTCACCGCATCACCGTTGCGGGCCGGTCGTGTTTATATATTAGTTTATGTATAAAAAATGCTTCGTTATTTCTTGTCAATATTCACCTTGAGTTTGTGTGTGTACTGTGAATTGATTAACAGACCGGAAGGTATGTTACAACTTTTGTTTTTTTGTTATGAGCAAAGCTAAAACTTAAAGACATTTTTACACCACTCGATAATTCTCTTCGTCATACTTTGGACTGGCCTGTTGGTCTAGTGGTTAGTGACGCTGACTGCTATGCCGGAGGTCGAGGGTTCGTTTCCCACCCAGGACAAATGTTTGTGTGATGAGCACGATCATTTGTTCTGTGTCTGGGTGTAATTTATCTATAATATGTATGTATTTAGAAATATATAAGTATGTTTATCAGTGGTCTAGTACCCACAACACAAGCTCTGCTTAGCTTGAGACTAGACGGTGCTGTGTGATAGTTGTATGGAATATATCATTATATCATACAAACATTAAACCTATTAGCAAAATAATGTTATTTATCATTTATCTCACTGGAACTCCACCCAAGAAAACCGGTAAAACAGAATCACATTGTATGTATTATTCTGCGCCCTAAACACTATTTATCTGATTACAAAAAAAAACCGGCCAAGAGCATGTCGGGCCACGCTCAGTGTAGGGTTCCGTAGTTTCCCGTCCGTCACAATAAGTGTACCCACTTATGAGGTTAAAAAAATGCTTGCATATACACTTATATAAACTTAGTCCAGAAATTATTTTGTAGAACCCTTTTGTCTTTTTGTACAAAAACTGTTCTTTCCTTCAAGTTCAAAATAATTTTCCTAGAAAGTCCTTATAAAGTTCTACTTTTCAGATTTTTTTCATATTTTCTAAACTTATGGTTCAAAAGTTAGAGGGGGGGGACACATTGTTTTTTACTTTTGGAGCGATTATTTCCGAAATTATTGACATTATCAAAAAATGTTTTTAAATACCTATCCAACGATATATCACACGTTAGGATTGAAATTTAAAAAAAAATCACCTCCCACTTTACATGTAGGGGGGCTACCCTAATAAAATATTTTTTTCCAATTTTTATTTTACCACTTTGTCGGCGTGATTGATATACATATTGGTACCAAATTTTAGCTTTCTAGTGCTAGCGGTCACAGAAATTAAGCGAGGACGGACAGACAGACAGACAGACAGACGGACAGACAGACATGGCGAAACTATAAGGGTTCCTAGTTGACTACGGAACCCTAAAAACATGCCATAATAATAGAGTCCGTCTAATGAAAGCGTGACCTGAGAAAAGGAGGTTACAACCAAAAATGTTGAATGTGGTATTATTGAAATAGTAGGAGAAAAAAGTTTTGATACTAGAGTATTTTTTGTATTTATAACAATTGTATAATAGTTAATCCTAGTCAAAAACATGTGTGTAGACTTAATTATTTGTTGGGTGTATGGTAAAGGTCAATAGCACACAAAATGTTAGTTATTATTCCAAATTATTTTATTTTATCTGATCTCTCAAATGTCGCTATATGGCGTGGCTGGAAAGACCTCACGGCGTTCTTACCTTCCGCATGACGCAGGTCCTCACCGGACATGGTTCGTTCGGGAGGTACCTACACCGGATTCATGCGGAAGTGACGCCCGGGTGTCGCCACTGTGCGGAATGCCCGGAGGACACGGTGGAGCACAAAGTCGAGGTGTGCTCCGCTTGGGCGGATCATCGCCGTGCCCTCGTGGGGGCGATCGGAGGCGGAGACCTCTCGCTCCGAGCATCAGGCAACGGCGTTATCACCGCCGCCGCCAGCGCCGGGATACTGATCCCGATTTCCAGCTCTCAAACTTGAACTAGGATTTCAGTCACTTTTTCCTTCACTTTCCCAAATTTAACTTCAGTTGAAGATTTTGATGCTCTATCAGACAAAGTGAGGCAAATCTTTCATTAACGCATTCTACCACTCACTAGCATGTGTTTTTGATTAAGTCGATTCACCAAAAGCCTTCTTTGTTTGATGTTTTTGTCCATTATGAAATTCGCAATATGTCAGATTATCTAAAAATGTAAGAAAAACAAATTATCATTATATCCTTAATATAACTATCTAATAATATTAGTCGACAAGGATCAAGATTATAACGTCATACTAACTTAAAAAATCTGAAATCGTATGTAAACATTGTTGGTTTTCATTGAAAACACCTTCTTTCTCTTCTTGTTTTTGTTTGAACTTATTAACCATAGTGTGTAGCAGTTTTCGCACGTTACTGTTTATTGTTTTTCCCATAATTAGGCAATTACTCTTGAAAAATAAATATCTGTTTACAAAACTGACAATTGTTACCATAGACTTTGACGTGATTTTTTTCGCCAAAACAATGTTGCCAATTTAATTTAAAAAAAAAACTCCAGGTTACGCTTTCAGTAGACGCACTCTAGAGCTTTTTTAATACAAGATTTGTGGTGTCAATCTCTGTGGTTGCCTAGCAACGGGTCTTGTTTATGTCAATCATTAAAATTATATTTGAATATCACAAAAAATATATTTATTTTTAATTATTTTTATAACGAATAGTAACACACAAAATCAAAGCTAACTTTAAATAAATAATAATAATATACATAATAGTATCGAAGTTGCAACTATAGTTCACTAGGGGTTTCGGCGGTCTAACTTTACTACCACAGATAATTCAGAAACTAGTGATAAACTTAATTTTTTATACGTAAATTCCAAATTCAAAATCTACCTTTGGTCTAACTTAGTAACAATCCAGGAATTAAACGACATTTAGATCCCGTTTTGGATTAAGGCGGTAAGAGCTTGCCATTTGTGGTGATAAATTTTATAACAACAAACTTTATTTACAACTTAAAGCAACAAAATATATACCTAATAAACTTAAATTAAAATATTTAAGTATGCTTAACCTAACTATACACACTAAGGGCTACTTCCTACTAAAATATGGCGTCATAAAACTCCTCCGCATCGCTGTCGACTGGAAGTGTGCCCAAGAGGCTGGCGGCATTGCCACGTTGAATGGCAATGCTTAATCTCTGACCGAGATAAAAACCAGCCCTTGGGTCATTTGTTGACTAAATTGAGTTATACCTGAGGCCATGAGCACAAAATAGATAGGTAAAGAAGTCAATCTCATGTATGTACTTCGCTTCTTATACCTAAGCTGGGCGATCGCGCTAGGGTCAGCGCGTTGCGCCGAACTGAACGAGTGCGACCGGGCGATTGAGCCAAGATTTCGAATCCGTGAGCGGTGTCTATGGCCCGTATTAATAAACGTTCCTCAGCCCAAGATCTCGTACTTAATACCAAGCTTGAGGTCTTGATCGTATTAATAAACGAGATTCACAAGCTTAAGCTGAAGCTCAAGTTCGAGCTCAAGCTCAGCTTAGGTTTACGGCATCAGCCGAGTGTTGTCTGATTAATAAACGAAACTCGAAACTTAAGTTTACAACAATCTCTGTACTTGAGCTGCCAGATCATGAGTGTAGACCGACCGGGACTTGAGGTCGTGATTATCGTAGCGCGAAACATGGAGTTTGTAAATATTTTGAGTCGAATTAATTAGGTATCACGACTAAATAGAGAGTACTATTATGCTATTTTATGGCCTTTGCGATATCGTTTATCAAAAATGTACGTAAGAAATGCTTCAAATCCTTTTAATTGCCAAGTAAATAAAAAAAAATCTGATTTGATCAAGATTCGATATTTTATATTCCCTTTATAAGGCATTTTATTTTAAACTTCGTCCAATATTACGTAGGTAATCGTTCACGTAAGCAAAGCTTGAGTACGCATTGAGGAGCTGATCTTGGTAATTGAGATTCTGTACTTATGTGTTTATTAATTAGCAAAGATCTTGAGCTTCTGTCATCGTATAATCGGGGATCAAATGATATCACACTTGAGGACGGAGTTGAGCATCGTTTATTAATACGGGCCTATGTGTGCGTTGCTTGAGCGGGCTTTGTATGTAGATTGACTTCTGTACCTACCTATTTTGTGCCATGAGTCTCAGACGTCAATGTCTTTGAAGTTTTTGCATTTTATATCTGATTTCCTTATGATTTGGTTAATTATGCGTGACTTCTGAGAAGTTCAGACGTGCTCATTGATTTTATAATTCGTCAGCTGGTCGGAGTTTGATTCATCCGTGTAATCTATTATAAACCGCTAAATTTTAATCGTTTTAATCTCTTGGTGGGTCGATCCGGTATATGAAACACTATCGATTTGTAAAGATAAAATTAAATAATAAAGTACCAAAACTCGTATTTATTTACGCATGTACGAAATTTATTTCTTTAAGAAAACGTCAGCTGAGCGAGTTCAATGACCTGTAGGTAGTTTGTACGCAACGCCGACTAAAGGTCATTGAACTTGCTCAGCTGACGTTTTCTTGCTGGAATATAGTTAATGTCCTATATATGAGTGACTTAAGATACTTTTTATTTAATTAGATTGTTCTTACATAATAGAAGCGAAAAGAAACATGTAACCAAAATATTTTGTAACATAATTACAAAGAGTACCTATCCATCTATGGAGTTTCTTATACATTCTTCTCAATAGAGATCTACGCTTTGTAATATGCAATTATCATCATGGTTTTGACTGACAACTCCAAAAGTACTATAAATTATACTATAAATTGATAAATTGTTTTTTTTAACTTAGATTTTCCTGCCGGAACGCTCAAACGGGACTTAATTCCCGGGAAAGGGACATCTTAATTCTCCTTAATGCCAGCCATACCCGGTCAAGCCTGTCAACAATTTTGTGACTGTCAACAGATTTGACCGTGTATGGGAGTGACAACATTTTGACAACATGTTGGTCATACCGATGCACTCGGTATGAAGCTACATGTTTGATCAAACAGTTTTGACCGTGTGTGGGAGTGGATCGGTATGACCAACATGTTGTCACTCCCATACTCGGTCAAATCTGTTGACAGTCACAAAATTGTTGACAGGTTTCAGGCATAAGGAAAACTCCGAAATGGAGAACCTTTTTTACAAGACTCCACGCAAACAAAGTCACAGCATAGCAGCTAGTTTAAAATAAATGGAATCAAGGTTGAGGTGTGATATTTAAAAGCCATATAACCTTCCTCAAAAATTGGGTTATCAAAAGTATGTAAATATATTTATTCAAATCTGACAGTGGATTCAGAAACTAGTGCATATAAACAAATCAATATGATTGTGAGTGTTACTTTATTAGTATACTAGCTTTTGCCCACAGCGTCACCCGCGTATATAAAATGTAGCATTAGACACTCAGAAATAATAAATTTCTCAAGACATTTTTTTTTATCTGATATAAACTAGTACTTGACTGCGATCCCACCTGATGGTAAGCAGTGATACAATTGATGAAGGTGAGGCGCGCTAGTTTATTAAGAGCCTATTCACTCTAGCCTTGAAGACACCAAAATTATAATCAAAGGCAAACTGTTTCAGTCCTTCGATGTACGCGGCATAAATGACGAGGTGAAACGCTTAGTCCGGACCGTAGAGGTTTCAAAAACGTAAAGGTGGACTCGCCGTATGTCGGGTTGTCCGATGGTAGAAATGAGATGGTGGAACCAAGTCATGCAATTCCTGCGCACACTCTCCAAAATACAATCTGTAAAACACCGAAAGGCTGGCTACCTTACGCCTGTGCTCAAGGCTTTGAAGATTGGACTTAACCAAATCTAGACCACCAATCAGCCTCTTCGCACGCCTTTCCACTGAAATCAAAGTTGCTAGGTGGCACTTTGCAGCAACAGCCATATGGGCTGACCTGGTGCAAAAGTAAATCAAACAATATTACGGTGTTTGAAATTTCCGGTGACATAAACGGTGTTTGCAATTTCCGGTGACATAAACGGTGTTTACGATTTCCGGTGACATAAACGGTGTTTGCAATTTCCGGTGACATAAACGGTGTTTACGATTTCCGGTGACATAAACGGTGTTTGCAATTTCCGGTGATATAAACAAAAAATAAGAAAGGATATTTTTAAATTCACCCCTAAAGAGATAAAAGAGGGTCCAAAGATTTAATAATATATTATTAATAATAAATAATAATATTTCACAACTATCACACAATGCCGTCTAGTCCCAAGCTAAGCAGAGCTTGTGTTATGAGTACTAGACAACTGATAAATATACGTATATACACTTCTGGACACATCTATTGGCCCACCTTAGAGTTTAGGTTTCGATGGCCCCTACCGAAATATGATTGCTAGATTGAACAAAAACTGTTGATGCAGTTTTAAACCTGATACATTTTACCATCTTTTTCGATCGTATTGTTTTAAATTTGAATTCTGAATACCATACGACATGGAGCTACGCCTAACAAGTCGGATATGCGCCTTGTTAAAGGCAATTGATTTTTGAATAAAAAACATGTTTTATCAAATAAAGCTTTAATTTAATAACGCGTGTTGCCTCCATGGGCATCTACCACAGCTCTCATACGATTAGGCATAGAGTTTATCAACCGCTCTATGAAATTTTGAGGGATCATCTCCCATTCCTCTTCTATGGCAGTTTTCAACTCCTGCATCGTCTGGGCAACTGGCTGACGAGCCCTAACACGTCTTTTTAGCTCGTCCCACATGTGCTCAATGGGGTTCATGTCTGGGCTTCTGGCTGGCCAGTCCATAACTGTGATGTTCACATCCCGAAGATATTCCCTGACGATGCCGGCCGCATGGGCTCTTGCATTATCATGCATAAAAAGGAAATTTGGGCCCACATAGTCATAGGTACACATACATAGGTATCACGTGAGGTTCTAAGCACTCACGAATGTACCTTTCAGCATTTAATGTTGGCAGCCGTGGTCCTGTAACAACCTCAAGTTGAGTTTTGCCGCTCGCGGATATACCGCCCCAGACAGTCCATGAGCCACCGCCATAAGCAACCCTCTCTTCAAAGCAGCATTGTGCGAAACGCTCTCCCTTACGTCGGTAGACCTTCTTCCTTCCATCATTGCCATGTAACACAATTTTAGACTCATCAGAAAAGAGTACACGGCTCCAATCTTGCTGTGTCCAATTTAAATGACTGCGTGCGAAATGAAGGCGCGCTGTTCGGTGGGCTCGCGTTAGTTTAGGCCCATTAGCTGGCTTGTGTGGTACCATATCGCGTTCTTTTAACCTTCTCCTAACAGTTCGAGCGCTCACAGATACTCCGTGGAAGTCGCGAAGTTGGTTTTGTATCTCAATGGAGGTAAGGTGACGATTTCTCAAGCTGGTCGTCACGATGAATCGATCCTGCCTTTCAGTTGTGACCCGAGATCGTGGCCTTACTTGGCGACGAACAAAGCCGCCAGTCTCTAGGTACCTCCGATAAACATTTCGGACCGCAGATCAACTTAAATTAAGTTGAGCACTCACGTTTCTTTGGCTGTGTCCAGCCTGAATAAGTGCCACAGCTTGGGCGGCGACTTCAGGTGAAGTATCCATAGATTATTGATAGAACCTCACCTTAATGTTAAGAATAAGTAATGTTTGTTGCAAAACCAAAGATATCAATCACTTTTTCAAGAATTAAATCCAAGTAAACCAATAAAACCAAGTTTTCTTAGTATTCGATTGTGTGATAGCAACAAACAGGCTCCAAATTGTCTTTTGTTTCTTTAAATTCTGTGTTCGAAATTCAAAAAAAGACTATTGAATGAAATTGTGAATGTGTCAGGTTCAAAACTGCATAAAAACTTTTTGCTCGACCTAATATAAAATTTTAGCTAGGACCAAACGAAACTGAAAATGCAAGGTGGGCCAATAGATGTGTCCAGAAGCTTATTTCTAAATACAAACATATTATTATATAGATAAATCATACCCAGACACAGAACAAAATGATCGTGCTCATCACACAAACATTTGTCCTGGATGGGAATAGAACCCACGACCTACGGCATAGGAGTCAGGGCGACTAACCATTAGACCAACAGGCCAGTCGGAATTTAAGGAAAATGAATGATATATTTATTTGCGAGAAACAAACCTCCCATGACGCAAGCGACGCCGGTAACAAAAGCTAGTATAGGTATTTACAAAGTATTAAAATATTACTATGTTAATCATCAATTAATTATCTGCTTTATACATAATAATTATAGTGCATTTATTGCGAACGTGTCAATATATCATATGCACTACGGTCATACTATGTTTCATTACAATACGATACTGAATTATTTATTTACATAAAAGATTACTATAGTTTATTTATTTATAATTAGCTTTTGCCCGCGGTTTCGGCCGCTTACATAAAATATAGCCTATGTCACTGTGGCATAAAGCAGCTTACTATCCACAGAACAGAAGAATGTAGAATGAATTCTGTGTTCTGTTTTTCTATTAGTGAAGAATACCTACAAAAAAAAAAAGTTACCTCTTTATTACAGTAGGCACAAGGGATCTTGAGCGGTTGTGCAGAAGTCAAATATTCAGCGGTCTCTTTAGTGGTGCGAAGTTGAGACGCGGGGGCGGGGAGTGTCAGTGATTGCCTCGCCGCGCCATCGCGTCATAGACTCCTCATCTACTGGGGCCAGGGTTATCCGAAAGGGCGGATGATTTTCCCATCGAAAAAAAAAACGTCACTCCTCATTCGTTGCCAACGTACCTGCATATATCTACCAACGAAGACGATTGGCTCGCCAATGTATGGAATGCGCAAAGCGATCCCCACTCTGAAGCCGAGCGCTCAAGATCCGTTATGCCTGCTGTATATTAGTGTAGACAACTAGCTTTTGCCCACGTCTTTGCCCGGGTACATAAAATCTAGCTTATGTCACTCTGGAATAAAGCAGCTTTCTATCGGTAATTATTTTTCTTGCAATCGGACCAGTACTTTCAGCCCCCCTAGCCAAGTAAAGACCGTATCCTTTCGATTCTCTTGCGTCGAACGCCTCGAGTTAGCCACGCCTTTGATTGCTTTGTTCTGACGTCATCTCAATGCTCAGTCACGTGGTCAGAAAGAAAGAGATCCTACAAACAAAAAAACAAAAACGAACTTTTGTTGTTTTTAATAAAGTGGGTCAAAACAAAAAGTAATCTATGAATCCGCGAAGCCTGTCACACTAAAAGGCAGCTCTTTAAAAACACTCGTATGTATGTAAGTATGGCTTCTTAGATAAAAACAAGATTGTGCATGTACGCGTGGCTTCCTTGGTAACTCATTAACTGCATTATCGTATATATAAACGTCTGGTACCTATGTGCTCAATCTTTGTTTTAATTTAATTACAAACATAAACACCGCTAAATTTAATCATTTTACTCCCTTGGATGGTCAGTCCGGTACATGAAACACTAACGAATGTAAAGATAAAATTAAAAAATAAAGTACCTTTTTTTCAAAACTCGTATTAATTTACGCATGTACGAAATTAATTTCTTTACGAAAATGTCAGCTGAGCGAGTTCAATGACCTGTAGGTAGTTTGTACGCAACGCCGACTGTTATCTTTACAAATCGATAGTGTTTCATGTACTGGATCGACCCTCCACAGGATTAAAACGATTAAAATTTAACGGTGTATTTTGTCTTTTTATGACACTTTTATAACCAAAAATTCGAAGACGTGTGACATTCACCAACCCGCACTGGACCCGCGTGGTGGATTACGGCCCATTCCCTCTCCTAAACAGAAGACCTAGTCCCAGGAATATTAAAAAAGCTGATTATGCTTCTATGCACCTCGTCTTACTCTTTCTGGAGGACACCAGCATGATGCTCTAATTTGTTACAGGTTCCCGTTGCACCTGGAAAGAAGCAAGTGGAGTTTGCGTCAGCATATTCCAATGTGAGAGTTCACAATTATTCTTGAAGACGAACGAACATCCACCGGTAAGTACAATCGTTTCCTAAGCTCAAAGAAGTGTTGGAACCGATAGAAATCAGGGCCTCAAATCTGCTATTACAACAGTGTCAGAATGATCTATCATTGACTTCATCATAGTTGATTTTGACAAGTTTAGTGAGTTTCCAACGGTCCACCTCTGACACTGCATTAAAAGAAATGGCATTGAATGGTAATCTCGTACGTAATGACAAATTAATGTCTGACGTACAGTTGCTATCACGGATCTTGAACGGTCGGCGTCAAAGTGGGGATCGCTTTGCGCATTCCATACATTGGCGAGCCAATCGTCTTCGTTGTCAGATACATGAACGAATGAGAAGTGACGTCTATGACGCGGCCAGCCAATCACTGGCACTCCCCGCCCCCGCGTCGCACTTCGCACCACTAAAGAGACCGAATATTTGACTTCTGCGCAAGTGTTCAAGATCCGTGATGGCTACTGTACTTTGCGTTAATATGCAAAAATTTTGACAGTTCCTTTGATCAGCGTCCTAACATTAGCACGTCGTTGTGCAGTCATAGCTTTTAATTTGTTACGAGACAGCTCGCTATTGTCATTCTACCACAATTCTACTACGAGACCAATGATCGACCATTATGAATTTAGCAGACTACGAACTTGTGGCAAAATGACAATGGGATCGTGTTGGAATGACGAATTTATAAAAAAAAATAGGCTTGGGCCCCTGGAGCAGTGACGGAGTACCAGAAGACGCTATACCAAAATTTTGCCTAGAGATTTTTTATGATGCGTCATTATCATTTGAGCCGAATGGACGTCCACTGTTCGACATAAGCTTCATTCATGTAGTGCCAGTCCTGTACGTCTCGCATCCAGCCGGGTCCGATCGCTCATCTCCTTTTAAAGGAGAATTCACACCGACTGATCGAATCTTTGCGTGACCGAGGCGAGGGCATTGGCATTCAACGACTCGTCTGGCAAATTTCCGGATGACAGCGATGTGGAGGAGTACTTCGACTCCTGAGTGTATATTTATATTTAGTATTATCTACCATCAAAGATATTTCCGCTGGACCACCGCTAAGTTAATTTTTGCTAAAAAAAAAAAAACAATCGTGGTAAGGTTTGGTTTGGTACCGCGCCGTAAGATTCAAGTGAACATTTTTTTAAGTGATCAGGCAAAAACGTCCGCAATAGTAAATGGTTAGGTTTATTATAAATACTAAGGGTGAGTTGAACCATTTAACTATAACGATAACAAAGCCGTTAACAGTTGTCAAATCGTCGAATTAACCAATAGGCGACCGTTTCACGGCTGGTTATGGTTTGGTTAACGTTATAGTTAAATGGTGCAACTCACCCTTAGTTTAGTTAATATAATTTAAGTTTTTTTATAACTATATGTCGGTGGAAGATGCCGTTCATCATTGAAGCTCTATCCATGAACTCTGTTTTGTGGGCGATAGTTTTTTTTTTCGATGGGAAAAATCATCTTATTACAACCCCCGCTCTTGGGCGGAGCGGGAGATAGTGTCAGACTCTTACTGACAAAAAAACCCATCCCGTTCCTTCAAGCCTTCATACCGGGGCTCCAGCGCCCTTTCGGATAATCCTGGCCCCAGAAGGCTTCGACCCGGCTGGGCCCCTGCTGTTGCTGACAACTCCTTGAGGCGCGCGGGAACAGCACGCGCCGTCGACGACTTGGGCTTGGTCCGGACTGTTACTGGACGGCCGGACAGCGAGCTACCCATTGCTCACTGTCCGCAAGCACGCGCCTACGGTGGCTGGAAATCGGGATCGGAATCCCGGCGGCGGCAGCGAGAGCGCCATTGCCTGATGCGGTCGGCCTCCTTCTTAGCGAGCATTACTGCTTCGCAGAAGTCCGACCGCCTGCCTCTCCTCCCTGCTCCGGACCATGGCCTCGACCAAGGCCCGGCGCGAGAGGTCTCCGCCGCCGATCACCCCCACGAGGGCACGGCGATGCTCCGTCCATGGTTGGGTATCGAGCAATAAACAGACTATTCCAGATCACACAACTGATTTATTATGAGGCAAGTTTTAGGGTCACACAACAAGCCGTGAGATAGTCCCCGAGACTAGACACGGCACGGCTGCCGACAGAGGAAAGTCCGCCGCACCTCTGCAGTCAGCACTTACTCGGTTCTTGCAAACGACAGCGCAGATTCTGTCAAAGTGACATGTGTCACTTGTTACTTAGCCTGTTCGTTGGTTCTCAAGCTTTCGTACTATTGACTTCACCGACATATTTATTAGTTTATTAAAATTTGACCCACTAAGGGGATGAAACGCGGTCCAAAGTTTGTACAGATAAAGTTACTTCCCGCAAATGAATCCGCCTGTAGAAACTAGTGTTAACATGAACATATTGTGTTACAGATATGCACATTCAAAGACAAGGAACCAGTCATCTGCTGTACGGATTGCACCATAGTCGAGGACGTCAGGTAAGTCCAAAACACTGATCATCTCCCTATGTACTCGGCCACACTGGCGGCGTGGTGCGGGGAGCGGTGAGGGTTCAGGGACGAGGTTACCGCTCGCCGCTCTACGCACATACTGTAGCCATTTATATGAACGAGCTATAGCAGGAACTGACCGCGCGTGTCCCGCTTCGAGCAACCGGCACCGCTTCCCGCGCTCGCGTTTCCACTATGGACATCCATATGAAGTTGTTATGTTTGAGAGTGCAGCGCAGCGCCTGCCATCTATTCTGCCCGAACACTAATGTCTTGATCACACGTACCGAGTAAAAAGGCGAGACAGTCAAATGTTGCTCAGCCGAGACAGTAATGTAAGCGAATTGTAGAGATAAGCGCTCGGCCGAGCACTCGGCGGTGTGTTTACACGTACCGAGTACTCGGCCGAGAGCACCGTCTTTCCCGTTTACTTAGTACGTGTGATCAAGGCATAAGGGCGTTTATACACGTTAAGAAATTTCACCATGTCTTCGGCAGATAGGACCATTTCATCATGTACACGATAAGAATTTTATCGGATCTAGGCACGAAAAATTATCGTGGCACCCCTCATCTACCCCGCCCCCTTACTACACTATAGCAACTTCAAGCATCATGTCTAGCACAGACTTTTTCATCATCATCATTTTAGCCGAAAAACGTCCACTGTTGGACATAGGGCTCCCCAAGTGTTGCCATAATGACCGGTCCTGTGCGACTCACATCCATCGGATTCGTACGACCCTAACCAGATCATCGGTCCACCTTATGGCCTTCCAATGCTGTGTCTTCCAGTACGTGGTCGCCATTTCAGAACCTTTCGTCCCCACCATTTTTTCTTGGTCAGAGCGCGCGGAGGATTTTCAGGTGGGCCAATGGCCTTTGAAAAAGATGGATGAAAAAAGATTGCATGTGGCGGAGATGAGATGTTAAGATGGATGTGTGGTGTGACGAGAATGGATAAAGTGAGAAATGAGTATATTAGAGGAAGTTTGAAAGTGGCGCCAGTGACTGAAAAGTTGAAAGATAATCGGTTGTCTTGGTATGGTCATGTGAAGAGGAGGGGTGAATCGCATATTACTAAAAGAGTTCTGAGTATATATGTAGATGGATGGAGAGGGAGAGAAAGACTGAAGAAAAGATGGATGGATTGTGTGAGAAGTGATATGAAAGAAACGGAAGTTAGTGATAGTTTGACGGGTGACAGGAGAGAATGGAAGAAGAAAACGTGTTGCGACGACCCCAAGTAATATGCAGGAAGAAGAAGAAGAATGGTCTGATGAGAGCCGCAGGAATGTGACGGATGCGAGACTCACACTCGCTGTGGTGACACTTGGGAAGGTTTATGTCCAACAGTGGCTCTCTTTTGGCGTTTGGTAGTATTGATAGTGACGTTAATACATTTATGTGTATATTTTCAGGAATATCGTCTTCAATCCGAAAACAGAACTGCTCTCTTTGACAGGACAAAAAGCTAATGACAGTAAGTACGAGTTTGATGTTAAAACTGGAAGTTGATAGCGACTTTTCCCCGGCCGGAGTAAAGTAAAATCACGTACTCCAGGGATTAAAAGTATTCTATATAGTCTGTCTAAAAAATCAAACGACTTGGGTAGTTCGAACAAAGTTAATAATAAAAACCGGCCAAGTGCGAGTCGGACTCGCCCATGAAGGGTTCCGTAGCAGCAAGTAAAATAATATAAAAGTTCTTGTAATGTGTTGTAACTTTGATCGATGTTTTAATAATAGTGTATTTTTTTTCGGTTTATGACGCATTAAAAAAAACTACTTACTGGATTTCGTTCAAACCAATTTTCGTTGGTAGTTTTTATAGTAATGTACATCATATATTTTTTTTAATTTTATCATTCTATTATCTTAGAAGTTAGAGGGGGGGGGACACACATTTTACCACTTTGGAAGTGTCTCTCGCGCAAACTATTCAGTTTAGAAAAAAATGATATTAGAAACCTCAGTATCATTTTTGAAGACCTATCCATAGATATCCCACACGCATGGGTTTGATGAAAAAAAAAATTTGAGTTTCAGTTCTATGTATGGGGTCCCCAAAATTTATTGCTTTTTTCTATTTTTGTGTGAAAATCTTAAAGCGGTTCACAGAATACATCTTCTTACAAAGTTTCAACGGTATAGCTCTTATAGTTTCGGAAAAAAGTGGCTGTGACATACGGACGGACAGACAGACAGACAGACAGACAGACAGACAGACAGACAGACAGACAGACAGACAGACAGACAGACATGACGAATCTATAAGGGTTCCGTTTTTTGCCATTTGGCTACGGAACCCTAAAAAAAGAAGTTAATCACTCGCTTCATCAGATTTGTTTTGTCTAAACGGAATACGCTGGACAATTGTCATAATTTATTATCCCTCAGAAATGTTAATAAAAAAAAAGTGCTCCTGCTAAAATTATAAAAATTATTAAATTCTTAAGTCGTTTACTTTTTAGATACTTAGACTCTACATGTGCTTGTCTAAGTTTTTTATTTTTTTTATTTTGGCATTTAATTTTGAAATGGTCATATACAAACAATACAGGGTGTTATACCTTGATCACACGTACCGAGTAAACGGGCGAGACAGTGCTCTCGGCCGAGTACTCGGTACGTGTAAACACATCGCCGAGTGTCGGCCGAACGCTTATCTTTACAACGCACTGTCTCGGCCGAGCAATATTTTACTGTCTCACCCGTTTACTCGGTACGTGTGATCAAGGCATAAGAGACAGCCTTCCGGTCTTGCTCAGTAGACGAAACTGAACAACCTTTCACAAGGCTCTTTTCAGGAAACGATAAAAAAATCAGCCTCACCATACAAAATGAAAAACTTGATTGGTCAGTTTGTATGGAGAGGCCGATTTCTTTTTTTCGTTTTCTGAAAAAAGAATCTTGTGGGAGTTTGATCAGTTTCGACTACTGAACAAGCCCTTAAAGTTTGTGGAGGGCCGTACCTTACACCCTGGATATTTTTAAGACAATTAGTTGCTAACAATGACATAGAGTGCCGACAATGTAATAATAATGATAAAATTCAGTACAATAAACACCTATCTAATAAGGAAAGGTGCATTGGAATATTGATTAAGCTCCAAGCGAACGCAGGCGTTTTGCGCTTCTATTGTCTTACAATTATTGTGTTTCAAAATGACGGTATCTGAAAGGTTAATTATTATAGTTTTAAAGTTACACAACATAAGCTCACTAAATCATATTAAATACATACATTGTTCGCACGTGTGCCACACACGCCGATCCAAGCGCGTCGGTCTCCATACATTTAGCAGCTACAGCTACACTTGATACACGCCCGCGTGGCGTGTAGGTCTACAAGTCTAGTTTTAGTTTCTAGTTCTAGCTTCGGAAAAGTATCGAGTAAAGGGGCGAGACAGTGCGCTCGACCGAGTACTCAGTACGTCTAAACACAGCGCCGAGTGCTTGGCCAAGCGCTTATCTCTACAACTGGCTTACGTCACTGTCTCGGCCGAGCAACATTTAACTGTCTCGCCCTTCTACTCGGTACGTGTGATCAAGAGATGACTCCTAGAATGCTGCGTTCCACAGCTCTCTTATATTATTATTCTATAACTAGCTCTTACCCGCGGCTTCGCACGCATACATAGAATATAGCCTATGTCATCATCATCATCATTTCAGCCGATACACGTTCACTGTTGAACATAGGCCTCCCCCAAGCGTCGCCACATCGAACGTTCTTATGCGTCCCGCATCCATCGGTTTCCCGCTGCCTTCACCAGGTCATCGGTCCACCTTGTAGGTGGCTTTCCAACGCTGCGTCTTCCGGTACGCGGTTGCCACTCCAGAACCTTTCGGCCCCAACGGCCATCTGTTCTGCGAGCCTATATCACTCAGAAATAAAGGAGCTTTCTATCGGTGACAAAATTATCGCAATCGGACCAGTACTTCCAGAGATTACCTCCTACAAACAAAAAAAAACAAACTTTACCTCTATAATAGATTAGTGTCGAATTGTAGATGACTCTTTTTTTCCCATTCCAGAATGTGTAAATTTCGTCGACAAATTGGACTATGACTGCAAATTAAACACAAGAGCGAACTACACGAGGTTTTTCGACTCAAACTCCAACTGCTATGAAATTGGAGTCAACACTGAAACCTTGCCTGTTCTGATGCCTGCCCCAAGAGAGTCATACTTGGTGAGTAATCCTTCTCCTCCTTCCGTCATACTCCTCAATGCTGAGGGTCGTGACCTCCCTGCTTCATCACTTTGATACGAACGATATCCTCCATCTGTTCTGTCTCTGGCTGTGTGAAGGGTATTGAATGGCTTAGAGTCAAGAGCGGTGCGGATCTGGTCAGACCAACGCCAATAAATCACCACTGCAGAACCTTTGGTCAACATCGGCCATTTGTTCTGCGAACAATATGCCCTGGTCACTGCCACTTCAGTTTGGCGACCTTAGATCTCCTGCAGATATATTCATTTCTGATGTGATCACGCAAGGAAGTTCCGAGCATAGCACTTTCCATTACCCTTTGGGTGATTTTAAGCCGCAAAGCCCCACTTGTTTGTAATGCAAAAAATTCTTCTTCCAGGCATTGTTGGGATATGGGAATGATATTAATACTGCGCAGTGGCTGTGTGCTGGTACAATCATCAGCGAAAAATATATCCTAACAGCGGCGCATTGCTTGTCGAAAGAAAATGTGTAAGTACCTACATTCCATCCTGCTGCAGTTGACTCTCGTTCATTCAAACATGCGGTAATTCGAACCTTTCTATAATTCAAAGCTATCACGAGTTCTTTAGAAAATCTGTTTATATTTCTAACAAAATCAATATATTTCTGTGCTCTTGGTAATTCGAAAGAAAAAATCATTGCTACGTAACAAAACGACGCGTTAATTCTTTGGAATGCGCTCCCTCTGAATATCAGGATGGCAACAAACCGATTTTCTTTTAAGGTGAAGGCACGTGAGCATATTCGCAAGATGTTGGTAGAATCATCACCGCGCCAATTGGTTGGATTTGTTTTTTCACTACAGCATTGTTTATTTATATGTATTTATATGTGTAAGTATGTATTTACTATTGTATATATTTGTTTCTCTTCTGTTTTGTCTATTTATTAAGTTACACTTGCCATGTTATGTTTCTGCACCACCCTAAGGTCGACTGTCAGATAATGCCAAAGGCATTAAGTCCGCCTTTGTACAGTTTTTTGTGCATAAAGGTTTAAATAAATAAATAATTCGAAATCATCGTTGTCAAGCACTCGACAATTCAAAGTTACAGAGAGAAAGTGAGAGAAAGATTGCAGAACTTGCAGAGGTAAGTAAGTTAATTTTTAGACAAGTACACGAGCCTGTGTTTCCATTTTTCAGAGGTCCTGTAAAATATGTAGCTGTAGGCATCCAAAAACGAACAGATCCTCCCAAATTGTGGCAGAAATACATTGTAAAGAGGACCACAGCTCATCCAGAGTATCACCCACCTTCTATATACAATGACATCGCCCTGCTGGAAACTGAGAACACGTGAGTTCTAGAGTATTACAATAATAATTGATATTACGTAAGAACAGTGTAGACCAGTCTACGCAGAAGAACCAAGGCTGCCGATATAGCACGAAGAATCGCCAAATTTAAATGGCAATGGGCAGGGCACATTGCTCGTAGGACAGATGGCCGTTGGAGCCGAAAAGTTTTATGCAGCGTTGGAAGGCCTCCTACAAGGTGGTCCGATGACCTGGTGAAGGTTGCGGGAGTCCGATGGAGGCAGGACGCACAAAATCGTGCATTGTGGCGACGCTTGGGGGAGGTGTATGTCAACAGTGGACGTCTGTCGGCTGATATGATGAGTGTAGACGAGTCAAATTTGCATGACTTGATTCCGCCATCTCATTTTGACCATCGGACAAGCCGACGAACGGTGAGTATCTACCCTTATGTTACTGAAACCTCTACGGTCGGGACCAAGCGTTATGCCTCGTCGTTTATACCACGTATACCGAGGGACTGGAACTATTTGCCTGCTGCGGTCTTCCCGTCCAATCATAATTAGGTGTCTTCAAGGGTAGAGTAAATAGGCTCTTAGTCTTAATAAACTAATGCGCCTGATAAAGCGAAATATAGCTTTAACCTTTCAATTGTGATAATTGCAGACACAATTGAAAGACAATAGGTGCGCGAACGCCGGCGTTCGCTTGGGGTTTAATGAATTAAGAGAAGAAGCGAGGAAACACAAAATACTAAGATCTCCTCTTATGAATTTTCCAGGATAACCTTCAGCAGAGCTGTCCTACCAGCCTGCCTGCATTCAGATCCAAATTCGACTGAAGTGTTTGCAGAAGCAAATATACTTGTCTGGGATAAGGATGGCAGCGACCAGGGGAGTTTGAAACAGGTGAGAATACTGTCACGGTTCTATAGTCATCATCATTTCAGCTGAAAGTCTACCACTGCTGGATTGTTTTCATCGGAATTCTACGACCTTGACCAGGTTATCGATTCATGTTATGCGTGGCCACCCAACGCTGTCTTGCGGTACACGGGCACCATTTCAGACCTTTTCGGCGTTCTTTTTTTTATGGTGGGAAAAAATCATCCAATGACACTCCACCCAGCTCTTGGGCGGAGCGGGAGATAGTGTCAGACTCTTACTGACTAAAACACCCACCTTGTTCCTTCTAGCCAGGCCCTATTAACGTGAACTTGAAGTTCTTTGTCGAGGGTCACCAGTTTGAAGGTATACGGAACAGGGAGTAAAGTCCCGCATACCTCCGTTGAAAAGGAGGGATCCGCCGACCAGACGGGTGTTATGTCTGGTGGGCTACTGCCCAATAGATGATTTTCGGGCACGCAGAGAAATTTGATTGCGTGATTTAGGATTAGTTCTTATGTGACGTCATAGATTTCTCTACAAAAATTACACGTTCTTAGGGCCTGTAGTTTCGGCTGTACGTTGATATATCAGTCAGTTTAGTAATAATAATAATAATAATAATTGCCAAAAGCTTCGACGACCATCTGTCGAAGTCGTTGCGCAGTTGGATCAAGGGCCAGATACAGAAGGCAGTACTCCTCGATAGCCTCTGGAGCCCTAACCACCGGTAGCTTGGACCCTGCTCTCGACATCGGTGGACTACTGTTTTTTTATATTTTTAAATGTTTTTTTTTTTAAATACATATTTGTTAAAAAAATATTTAAAAATATCAAAATATGTTTTATAAGAAAAATAAAGGAGATAATAATAATTTATTTTATTTGCAAACATGGGTATGGGTCTTTTTTGTTATATACATTTTTATTATTATTTCCAGGTCACTCTCCAGCAATTCGACGAAATCCAATGTTCCATCTTCTACCCTCCTCATGAGAAATTGGCGAATGGCTACAGTGCCAGCTCACAAATATGCTACGGAGACACTAAGGGACCTGTGGACTCCTGTAAGGTATGGAGTTTCTTGCTATCATGTTCTGTCTGGTCATCTTCCTGTCATTTCATCTTTGGTGAGCCAGGGCTTCTTCTTTCCAGTTCAAGAGCCTTACTATCATGACGTGTTAAAATGTCAATGTCGTGTATAGCATAGCCGGCCTTGATCAATCATCTTCTTAATATATATAAATCTCGTGTCACAATGTTTGTCCTCAATGGACTCCTAAACCACTTAACCGATTATAATAAAATTCGCACACCATGTGCAGTTCGATACAACTTGAGAGATAGGATAGTTTAAATATCAAATTATAGTCACAATTTTAATTTATTGCTAATAATTTGTCTGTTATTATTTGACAGTCACAATTATCTGTTAACTCCAAATGATTCTAGCAGATGTCGATACCTTTCGACTGGGTTGAGTAAGTAATCAATAGATGGCGCTGCTATGTTTAGCCACAGCAACGCGTGGCCGGGTCAGCTAGTTAAGGTATGATTCCGAACCACGCTGCACGCAGCAGTATTGTTGCGACACTGCTGGTCGCCAATACAATTTCTATAAGCTTATATGAGATTACATTCCGAGCTAGGTAGCAATGTCGCGGCAGTGTCACCCTACCGCCGCAACAGACCAGTAGCCTGATTCACGGTAACATTAATTAAGAGGTTGAAGTTGAAATTTATTCACGGTAAAAGTGGTACTCACAATCTATTCACTTATTTCCAGTTACATTAATCTGTATTCTACCAGGATAATGTAATACAGACTTTTTTTTAAATCGACGAATTTCAAATGACTTTATAATCGGTGTCGTTCAAACTCGATTGATGTATGTGAATACGGAAATGGTCTAAACGACTAAATCGCTACGATATCGTTACGGTTTTACATTACGTGAATCGGGCTACTGTAGTGACGCGTGACGCGCCTTCCACCGCAGCAAGAGTAGCTACGGAATCAGCGCGGCAGGCAGCACTGCTGGGCAGCACCTTACTGGCAGCACTGCGGCAATAGCACTGCTGCTTGTTACCGAGTTCAGAATCATACCTTTAAGCTCTACATGTGATCTTCGGCTACTCATAGCCTAGTGACATTCACCAACCCGCACTGGGCCCGCGTGGTGGTATACGGCCCAATCCCTCTCCTAGAGAGGAGTGCTGATTCCCAGCAGTGGGAACACTAAAAAGGCTCATATTGATAGGGCAGCACCACCAGACGAAATAGATAAGTACAGAAGACAATCTTATGTATGTAATTCACTTTTTATACTTACGCTCGATGGACGCACACTAATGGGCTTTTGAGCCGGAACTGTTCGACGAGGCGCTCCGAGAAAGCGTGTCCGTGAGCGGTGTCTATGTGTGCGTTGCTCGAGCGCGCTTTGTATGTAGTTTGACTTCTGTACCTATATATTTTGTTACCACCTTGAGTACTGCTTTACTGTGTAGAAACAGACTCCCTGGACTTCTGAGTCTAGCTTCTTACTGATCATCACCTTGTTCTTCCACAGATGGACAGTGGAAGCCCCTTGATAGCCACCTCCAAACTCTTCGAATGTGCTGCAAGCATCTTAGGCGTGACCTCCTTTGAGAGGACCTGTGGTACCGCGGGCAGTTCCGGGCTCTTCACCAAAGTTATCCACTATATACCTTGGATCGAAAGGATTGTATGGGCTTGAAGACTTGAAGAAAGTTGGATAAGACTTTTTTTATCACGTTCAGTGCGGTACGAGGTCTAATAAGCCTCGTATATCTACTTGCGGTGTGACTAAATCATAGTCTTCTCTGCTGTGCGGACGCCGTAACGTCAATTTAGTTTAGTTTAGAAAAGCGATGAATGTATACCTAAGATGCCCTTTTAAAACTAAACGCAGTTGTGTATCTATACTCCATTGGTTAAGTAGTTAACTAAATGTAAATAATCTTAACATAACTTTTACTTAACTAAAAAATTGTCTAAAAATTTTACCTAAACGATGTTAGGTAATTAACTAAATTTAATTATTTTTTTCATGTCTTTCATACGATTTATTTTAAATAAAAAGAGATAATCAAGATTTTTTATGTATACATAAGTTAAGTACCTAAACAGATGGAGTATACTTTAATACGGGGTCACTTTGACCTCGTACCGTAATTAACCAACCGTTTCTTAAATGTTACGGGGTCTAATAAGACCCTTGCCATTAAAATAATAATTTTCAAAGCGAGGTCTTAAACGCCCCGTAACGCATAAAAGGAAATTATACAAAAATGAGAGTGCTTTTCTACCGAAAATTTGCGAATTGGCTAGGAGATAATGTGTAGTAATATTTTGGAAATCTGTGAAATATTCTCCTACATTGGTACTGAGAAAATTGTCGAACCTTAATTAGTACTAATGTGTATGTATTAGCTAAGGTGTTTATGTCACCGTAAGTTGTAAATACCATTAGATTACAATCTAACTCGCGAGATTGTAAACTGTCGAAAGATTGTAAACTGTTATACATTGACGCTCCCACATTTGTGGACATTCTTAATTTAAAAAACGGAAATAAATAGGTAAATAAAGCTATCTTGAATCGACATGTATCGTAATCCTTTACATGATCTAGTAATGAAAATCAATTCATTATTTGTTTTTCGGGTACCTACGCAGAGATATTAGGAATAGGTCAATGTACTTTGTTCCACGGTTATCTGGCGATTTCTTTACCAGTATGTTACAGTTCTTAATTTTTCGGCAGTTTACAATCTCGCGAGACAGATTATAATCTGACGGTATTAACTTTCACCTTTAGTAGGCCGAACTCCATGTTATCCAGGTTTGGCCTTACTTATAAATTTTGTTCTAGTCCGATATTTTACTAGCTAATTCAATTTGATCTTGTAATTAGTGAAAATACAGGGGTTGCATGTTGCGTCCTCTTGTAAATGCAACATCCTGTATTTTTGCTAAATATTATACAGGGTTTAAACACAAAATAGATAGGTACAGGAGTCAATCTACATACAAAGCGCGCTCTCATGACACACACATAGACACCGCTCACGGACACGATATCTCGGAGCTCCTCAGCCCGCTCGTCGAACAGTTCCGGCTCAAACGCTCATTAGTGTGCGTCCACCGAGCGTAGATATAAAAAGTGAAGCACATACATGAGATTGTCTTCTGTACCTATCTATTTTGTGGTTTAAGGGACAGCCCTCCACAAACTTTAAGGGCTTGTTCAGTAGACAAAACTGAACAACCTTCCACATTTTTTTACAGGAAACGAAAAAAAAAATCAGCCTCTCCATACAAACTGTCCAATCAAGTTTTTAATTTTGTATGGTGAGGCTGATTTTTTTTTTTCGTTTCCTGAACAAAAGTCTTATGGGAGGTTGTTCAGTTTCGTCTACTGAGCACGCCCTTAAAGTTTATGGAGGGCTGTCTCTTACGCCCAGTAGGTAATAGTATGTTAAAGAATTTTAAGTGTAAGAAAAAACTAATATCGTAGTAAGTATCGTCAAATGGGGTAGTAAGAAATACTGGGGTAAATAGACACACAACTTTAATGGCCAAGTTATTTATCAGAATTGGTTGCAGTATTTTTAGGGGTCCGTACCTCAAAAGGAAAAAAACGGAACCCTTAAGGGATCACTTTGTTGTCCGTCCGTCTGTCTGTCTGTCTATCTAAAACCATAAACTCAAGCCTGCGATCCCTTCAAGCTGTAAAAAATCAAAATTTTAAGTAAACGAATAAAAAAGATACGGTCGTTTATGTCCCAAAAAAACGTATATTGATACACTCAAAGCTCGAAATTCATAGGGTACTTCCCTTTGACCCAAAATCCTGAAATTTGGCACAAAGCAAGGTCTTATATTGCACAGATATAGGAAAAAATCTGAAAACATTAAATTTGTTGTTACATACGCCACAAAAAAAAATTTTTTGCTATTCTGAAAAATCTTCGACACTATTCGGGAATCGTAGTTTGCACGGAACCCTCAGTGCGCGAGTCCAACTCGCACTTGCCCATTTTTTTTTATGGTAGGAAATCACCCAATGACTTCTTCCGCTTGGGGCAGAGTGGAAGGGAATTTCAGACTTTTACTGACTAAAACCAAACTTTACAGGGTTATTTGTAAAACACTAACAACCTTGCAGGACTTTATTACACATTAGTGATGTAACGAATATTCGCATTCGCGCGAATATTCGCACATTTTTACATTCGCATTCGAATCCACAAGAATCATGCGAATATTTGGCAACTTTTTGTGTTATATAACGTTAACAACGAATATTCGCAAACAATATTCGCGAAATATTTGTCAAAATTTAAAATTCTTTACATCAGTTATATTATTATTCTATATACTTTCAATCGATACTTAAATACCATTTGTATGTCAAAAAAATACCCAAATATTCGCTTGTTTCTTGTGGATTCTGCGAATAATCGCGAATGCCAATGCGAATATTCGTTACATCACTATTACACATCATAAACAACCACTTTTTCTCTATGAATTTTTACAAAATATAATTAATTTACCAAAAACAATTTCACCCCGTTTGACTGTACGTAAAAAATTATAAAACTTTGTAAATACCTACTCAACTTACGAGTATATAAATAATAATTAATTGAACAAAAAAGTATTTTGTAAAATCATTATCGTTGTTTTATTTTTTTGAAATGGGAATTCATTTAATGACTTCTTCAACTCCATAACGGGGAGGGAGGGGTATCAAACTCGCCTCAAGGAGTTGTCAGCAGCAGGGGCCAGCCGGGTCGAAGCCTACCGGGGTCAAGGTTATCCGAAAGGAAACTCAAGCCCCGGTATCAAGGCTTGAAGGAATTGGTTGGGTTTTTTAGTCAGTAAGAGTCTGACACTATCTCCCGCTCCCCTCAAGAGCGAGGGTTGTCATTAGATGATTTTCGTCACCATAATAAAAAAGGGGTATCAAACTTTTATTGACTAAAATCACACTTAAGTTCCTTCAGCTATTATTTACGTTCCAGGACTTCTTTTGAAAGTCAACCCATGTCCCCAGTAAGCTTCGGTCTTGTTGAAGCCCCCCCTTTGGGTGCCAGGCCTTAAGGGCCTGATGGAAAGCGACGATATGGTCGAACACTGGGTTGCGACAGTCGCTGTTTAAGTGTGTAAATTAGTCCACGCTACGCCACTGCCTGCAATCCAATATTCAATTAGTTCGCAAATTTTGGTCCAGAACTAAGTAAACACAGCTTGTCACATAATTATACATTTATTGTTCCGTTATATGACGTAGGTAAAATTTAAATAAACATACTCAAAACACAAAGACATATAAAGTTACATCAACTTTATTTAATATGATATCTGAAAGGCGGACTGATGATAGTACGGGTTAAGCGGAATTAGGTTTTCCAATTTCGACGCACACTCTCCGAAATGCAATCCGTAGAAAATCGAAAGGCTAGCGACTCAGCGTTGAAGCTCAACACTTTGAAGCTTAAAATCGAGGTACACTAGGTGCAATAGGGTAGTGTCCAGAGTCAAAATAATTACATTTTATTTAGTCCGTATTTTAGATTATAAAAAAATATTGGACACGTATTTTTTATTTTTTCGATTAAACAAAAAATAACAAAGATATAGCCCAATAAAAGTACGTGTGACGTCACCCCGTGCGAAAGAAAGTAGCACGGCGTGACGTTACACGTAACTGGGCTATATCTTTGTCATTTTTGGTTTAATTTACAAGTAAAAAAAAATATGTGTCCCTTATTTTTGAATAATCTAAAAGACGGACTAATTACATTTTTTACGGCAACTAGCCAGTAACACAAGGCTGCTACTTCCTTGAAGAGCTGAAGTGGATTAAATGATATTATATACCTACTTGTCTTAACCGTACTCGAAATATGCGTTTTGGATGCAGAGATACGGCTGGCAAGAGCCTGTTTCGATTTTCTGAAGTTGGAAATCATCAAATAATTTATCCCGTTCCAGATGGAGTGGAATTTTCTGCCGAAGTCTGTGTTTCCTGATAGCTACAACTTAGGGGACTAGTATTGTTTTTTCTAAATCACCTTTTCTTCACCTCGTAACAAGATAACACACAATACATATTCTGTAAAAATAACAAAAGATTAACAATAAAAAATATAAACATGATTAACTTAGCGGGTCATATTCTGATAAAATTGTTGTTGAAATGGAATCTTCATTTTTTGGTGGTTGTCACTCTTGATAACCTTTGATATAATACTCGTAAGAAAGATGAAACCAATACTACTTAATTAATTTAGGCTTATAGACATTAGAACATCGGCCGAAATTGAATGAGCCCAACAGTCGTATCCGCCTAGGCGGCAGTACCTACACGTATCTGTGCATTTAATTGTGGCCAGCTGCGCCCGGATAAAGCCCCACTGACCTTGTAATACATCTTCTTTGCGAAATATTGATTGATTTACTTATGCTGTGTTCACTTTGAAGAATATAGTATATTTATAGAATTTTTTTTTCGCTCGTGCAAGGGGATAGTGAGGTCGACCGGGACGTAACACGTCGGATCAACGCAGAATGAATGAAATGTCGGCAGGTCACGGGAACCACTTGTGACCCAAAGTTGAAAGGTAAAATCTACAAGTCCGTGATAAGGCCTGTTATACTGTATGGATCAGAATGTTGGGCTGTGAAAAAGACGGATAAAAAAAGGTTGCATGTAGCGGAGATGAGAATGTTAAGATGGATGTGTGGTGTGACGAGAATGGATAAAATGAGATATAACTTCCCATAATATACTTAACTAGCGACCCGCCCCGGCTTCGCACGGATGCAATGCTGATACTAAATACACTACAGAAAAACTGTGAACGTTGTATACAAAAACATAGCGGCCCGCTCCGGCTTCGCACGGGTATAAAATATATAGCCTATGTGATTAAAATCGATTCAGTAGTTTTGATTTATTCTTTCCCTATACCATGAAGAGGCACGCTCTTGCCGCATCGGGCGGCCGGCCGGTACCGCCGCAAACGCTACGTCCCGCAATTTTTAAATCTGTAATATCTTCGAAAATATTCACTTAAATCATACGGTGTAAAGGGCCATATAGATTTATATTAAATGAACAATGTATTCAAGGTATTTAATTGGTTAAGGATTAATGCTGTATTGGTTAAAATCGCTTCGAAAATTAGCCATTATTTGTCGTAAAAGTAAATGACATAAAAAAGTTATTGTGGGTTATCCATAAGAGATAGACATATACCATCACGGACTTTTCTGTAGACCTTTTCAATGTGCACAATACTTAGTACATTATTTTGACAAAACTCGTAGGGTTCAGCCTGTGTTTGCAATGTAAGCGGAAAAAATGTAATTTTTTACGACATCACATTAGAAACCTCAAAAATAACAGTACTTCTCCACTATTTAATGGATGTTATTATACATATAAACCTTCCTTTTGAATCACTCTATCTATAAAAAAAAACCGCATCAAAATCCGTTGCGTAGTTTCAAAGATTTAAGCATACAAAGGGACATAGGGACAGAGAAAGCGACTTTGTTTTATACTATGTAGTGATAGTGATTAGGGGAAGTTTGAAAGTGGCGCCAGTGATTGAAAAGTTGAAAGGAAATCGTTTGTCTAGGTATCTGGTATGGTCATGTGAAAAGGAGGGACGAAACGCATGTTGCTAAAAAAATTATGAGTTCACATGAGGATGGATGGAGCGGGAGAGGGAGGCCAAAGAAAAGATGGATGGATTGTGTGAGAAACGATATGAAAAAAAAGGGAGTTGAGAGAATGGAAGAAAAAACATGTTACGCTGACCACAAATGAAACGGGACAAGAGCAGGAAGATGAAAATGACTTTTTTTGCAAAAAAAATTAGACTTTGGGACCTTCGTTGGTGCTGATAGTACGTCACTTTATCTGCGTCCTTGAACTCTTGTTTTTGTTACTATCCAAGACTACAATAACAAAAATTTTGTAACAAAGTAAACGATAACCTAATATTTGACCTAAAAAATATTGTGCTTTGGGATGTAGGTAATCTTCAAGTCACCTTTTTAATCAACTTTAAAACACGGCGGAGATTATCAAATCATCGGAATCATTTTATTTTTAGGATTCCGTAGCCAAATGGCAAAAACGGAACCCTTATATGTAGATTCGTCATGTCTGTCTGTCTGTCCGTCCGTATGTCACAGCCATTTTTTTCCGAAACCATAAGAGCTATACTGATGAAACTTAGTGAGTAGATGTATTCTGTAAACCGCATCAAGATTTCCATGCAAAAATAGAAAAAAAAAACATAATTTTTTTCTTCATCAAAATATTTTTTTTTTTCATCAAACCCATTCGTGTGGGGTATCTATGGATGGGTCTTCAAAAATGATATTGAGGTTTGTAATATAATATTTTTCTAAACTGAAAATTTTGCGCGACAGACATTTCCAAAGTGGTAAAATTCGTGTCCCCCCTCTATACCTAACTTCTAAAATAAGAGAATGATAAAACTAAAAAAAATATGAATGAATGGCATTGTGTAATAAGTGATGTATGATGTTGTGTTTTATAATTTTCGTTGGTGGTTTACATTTCCATGCAAGAATTATAAAACTAAACGAAAATTGGTTTGAACGAGATCTAGTAAGTAGTTTTTATTATAATACGTCATAAATCTAAAAAAAATACACTATTATTAAAACATCGATCAAAGTTACAACGAACTACAAGAACTTTTATATTAATATATGTTACTTGCTGCTACGGAACCCTTCATGGGCGAGTCCGACTCGCACTTGGACAGTTTTTTACTAACTGAACTGTATGTGTAACCTGTCAGTCCTATCCTACGGTGCCCAGACATGGTCAGTCACCGAGTCGCAAAAGTTTCGCCTTGGGATATGCCAACGTGCAATGGAACGCAGCATTCTGAATGTCAAAAGAGCCGACAGAATGAGGCACGACGAACACCACGCTACGTCAAAAGACGGGTATTATAGATGTAGGAAAAAAGGCTGCCAGGCTAAAATAGAATTGGGCGGGTCACATCAGTCGCATGCACTCTGACCGTTGGGCAAGAGTTTCCACAAAATGGGTACCTAAAGATAGACCACGCCGCCGAGGTCGACCTGGGAAGAGGTGGCGAGACGACTTGGATGCCTACCGCGGGGACTGGTTCGAGGTGGTTCAAGAAAAGAATACATGGAAGGGCTTTTGCCAAGCAGTGGGACAGTATAGGCTAAACTATGACTGGCCTGTTGGTCTAGTGGTTAGTGACCCTGACTGCTATGCCAGAGATCGTAGGTTCGATTCCCACCCAGGGCAAATGTTTGTGTGATGAGTATAATCATTTGTTCTGTGTCTGGGTGCAATTTATCTATAATATGTATGTATTTAGAAATATATATGTATGTTTATCAGTTGTCTAGTACACATAACACAAGCTCTGCTTAGCTTGGGCCTAGACGGCATTGTGTGATAGTTCTGGAATATTATATTACTATAAACAAAAAAAAAAGACGTGTGGCACTCGGGGACTGCCGCGGTAAAGCTATTGCATAGCATTTTTATCAACTTATGCAATTATAATTATTTATTATTTTATTTATGCAGTATTTTTTTCCCTTGTTTTTTGTGTGAAGTTACACTTTCACACATTGAATTGAATTTTGATTGATTGTTCACTCATTTGTTTTCTTATCGGTCACCACGCTCAAAAAACAAATGAGTGGGGGGTGTTAGGTTATTTTCGTTACGGAATTTCTGGATTCGGTCTCCACGCTCAAGGCCTGCGATAGAAGCTATGCAATAGCTTAAAAAAACTGAACTGGAGCCGTACCCGCTCCAGGTTCATCGACCAACCTACGTCCGTCTGTGGGACGACCACTACGGTCCCCTGAGTCTCTTATCATCATCATCATTTCAGCCGAAGAACGTCCACTGTAGGACATAAGCCTCCCCCAAGCGTCGCCATAACAGACTGTCCTGTGCGTCTCGCATCCACCAGTTTTTCGGTCCACCTTCTGGAGGTCTGGCGCTGCGTCTTCTGATGCACGATCGCCGCTCTAGAACCTTTCGGCCCTATTGATCATCCGTTCTACGAGCAATGAAAAAAAGCGTTTTGCATTTTTTGCTCTTGAAAAATAAAACAGTGTAAATCTCGTTTTCGTAGGATTTCCCAAATTGGTACGGCGAGCAAGAATACTAAAAATAAAATTATTCTGAAAAACTTTTCCAAAATTGACAGTAAATAAGTCAATTATTCCAAAAAAATACAGTAAATGCATATTCAACCTTGAAAAGAATAAAACGTTGACAAATTAACTTCTCATTTATAAGTGAAACGGTAAACAAATTGATTTACTGACGGTTTGGACACAATATATATTTGGACACAGTGTCCAAATTAACGTATTTTTATTTTTAATACTTTTTTTTACTGGCGATTCAGACACACACTATTTAGAACAGTCAGATAAAATGTTTTGAAATATAATCTATTGTGAAAAAAGCGGCACTAAAACAATTTTAGGCCTGATGTACTTAAAACAATTGAGAGGAGAGCCAAGAGGATCCAATAGCAATGATACACTCGTCGAGTTGAGGCTTAAAAGTCTTATGCATCGACGTCGAGTCGCTAGCCTGTCGGTTTTCTACCGCTTGCATTTCGGGGAGTGTGCGTCGGAATTGCATAGCCTAATTCCACCTAGCCCGTTCCATCGCCGGACCATCAGGCGTTCGGTGATGCGTCACCGATACATGGTGAACATCCCACCTATACGCACAATACATTTCGGAACACATTCATCGTGTGTAAAGCTAAGAAATGGAATTCCCTGCGGGAGTCTGTGTTTCCTGATGGCTACAACCCGGAAATTTTTAAGTCGACTGAAAAGGTGACTGCTAGGTAAGCGCGCTCCATCGTTGCTTTCTATCAGGTGAGATAGCGGTCAAGTGCAAACCTATATCAACTACATAAAAAAAGGATTTGTGGCAGCAGCTTCGTGTAATGTATATATTTTTTATATTATATTTTAAAACTTTTTTATCTTACTGTAATAAACAGTTTTAATTTTGGTGGTGTCCGAATCGTCAGTAAAAAATATTGAAAATAAAACGTGTTGATTCGGACACTGTGTTTGAATATATTGTGTCCGAATCGTCAAAAATTGAAAACACTAAACAAATCTAAGGGCCCGCGCGCACTTGAGACAAGACTATCTTAGACAGACTTGTCTCAAGTTACTACTCAAGTCACACAATAGAAATGATCCAATAACAGCTGTTAATCTTTAGAATACCATACCCGAATGATCGCATTTTTAGTAAGTAATTGAATTTTACTAAAGTACTAGAAACAGCCATTAGCTACTAAAACCAATATTTCGCAACTAAATGGGGGTTAAAACCAGGGATGTTAGGGAGCTCCATACCCGTAACCGAAACTATCGGATATCCGATATAAAATAATATCCATAACCGTAACCGAATCCGAAATAAAAGTTTCGGATAATATCGGATAGGGGCGGAGCCTAATTGCGACACGTTATGACAGAATGTCATAAGATGTCGCGTCGTAAAATATAAATAGTATAGTAGTAAATAGTATGTATTTATATTTGACTTCTGAAATTCCTTAAAAATCTAATACCCGTAACCGAAATTATCCGAAACTAACGAATAATCCGAAATAATTTCATATCCGTAACCGGTCTATTAATCATTTCTATATCCATATCCAATCCGTATCCGAAATTTCATATCCATAACATCCCTGGTTAAAACCACCAGTTCTAGTGAATAATCAACTTAGTTGGCAACGCATGGCCGTACGCTGCTAAATTGTTTTGTCTTGATTGTGTGCACCGTGTCGTAGACAAAACAGTCTTGTCGTAGACATGTCTGTCGAAGACAGTCTTGTCTCAAGCGTGCGCATGCCTTAATGCAGCAGACATTTATAGGATATAATCATTCTAAAAACAAGTTTTACTCATAAGCAAAACCGCACATAAACCTGTTTCTTAAGTGTCTGAGGTATGATTGTATGATTTATTTTTATGGATGTTAAAATTATCTACCCTTTATGATAGATTGTATATTTTTTTTATGGTGGGAAAAATCATCCAATGACAACCCCGCTCTTGGGCGGAGCGGGAAATAGTGTCAGACTCTTACTTACTAAAAACCCCACCCCGTTCCTTCAAGCCTTCATACCGGGGCTCGAGTTCCCTTTCGGATAACCCGGGCCCCAGTAGGCTTCGACCCGGCTAGGCCCCTGCTGTTGCTGACAACTCCTTAAGGCGCGCGGGAAGAGTGCGCGCCGTCGATGACTTGAGCTTGATCCAGACAGTTACCGAACGGTCGGACAGCGAGCTACCCATTGCTCACTAGCTGGAGATCTGGATCGGAATCCCGGCGGTGGCGAGAGCGCCATTGCCTGATGCGGTCGGCCTCCTCCCTTGCGAGCATTACTGCTTCGCAGAAGTCAGCGACCGCCTGCCACTCCTCCTCGCTCCGGACCATGGCCTCAACCAAGGCCCGGCTCGAGAGATCTCCGCCGCCGATCGCAGCCCACAACATATATTCACATACATACTTAAATACGTACATAAGGTTACATGTTTTGTACAGGTAACGAGAAAATCGAGGCAGCCAGTGTCACATAAAGACAGTTACTCAAACTGGCTTCAATTCCTGGTGTTTCAGATGTGGTTCAGGTCTGGAACTAGGGTGAATAGACGGGCGTCACCACCTTCTGCGGATGTCAGTAGGTAATGCTAGCGCAGGAAACGGCTGCACGTGTGAGGGAACAGATATAATAATATATATAATATAATATTCCACAACTACCTATCACACAACGCTGTCTAGTCCCAAGCTAAGCAAAGCTTGTGTTATGGGTACTAGACAACTGATAAACATACTTATATGTTTCTAAATACATACATACTATAGATAAATTACACCCAGACACAGAACAAATGATTACGCTCATCACATAAACATTTGTCTTGGTTGGGAATCGAACCCACGACGATGCCGGAGGCATGGCAGTCAGGGTCACTAACCACTAGACCAACAGGCCAGTCTCCTCCATCTCATATCCTCATGCCTTAGCCACCGAGACCCGATCCCGACTACCAGCCACCGCAGGCGGTGGCTTGTGGGCAAAACAAGCCCGCGTCAGGTTTCAACCGCCACGTAGACGCGGGCTTGCCGACAGTGAGCAATGGGTAGCTCGCTGTCCGGCCGTCCGGTAACTGTCCGGACCAAGCCCAAGTCGTCAACGGCGCGCACTGTTCCCGCGCGCCTCAAGGAGTTGTCAGCAACAGCAGGGACCCAGCCGGGTCGAAGCCTACTGGGGCCAGGGTTATCCGAAAGGGCGCTCGAGCCCCGGTATGAAGGCTAGAAGGAACGGGGTGGGTCTTTTAGTCAGTAAGAGTCTGACACTATCTCCCGCTCCGCCCAAGGGCGGGGGATGTCAATGCATGATTTTTCCCACCATAAAAAAAAAAAGTTTCAACCGCCCGGATCGAGCTCGAGTCGTCGACGGACGGTGTGTATGTTCCACGCGCGCCTCAAAGAGTTGTCAGCAACCCGGTGGGGCCCAGCAGGGTCGAAGCCTACTGGAGCCACGGATCTGTTTCTGAAAGGAAGGTACGGTCCAGTATGAAAGGCAACGAAGGAACAGAAGTGGGTTTTTAGTCAAGGAAAGTCTGAAACTATCTCGCGCTCCACCCAAGAGCGAGGGATGTAATTGGGTGATTTTTACACGTGGACTACAGGATTTTGAATTTATTTTTTCTAAAATAAAAGTAGCCTATGTTACTCCTTATTACATCAGCTACCTACCAAAAAAAGTCCCGTCAAAATTGGTCCAGCTATTTCAGAGATTAACCCGGACAAACAGACAGACAGACAGACAAAAATTGTGAAAAATGACTTTTTGCGTACCGTATATATGTATATTCATATCTCATATGCATGTAGTTAAAAAGCAGTTATTTTAATATTACAAACAGACACTCAAATTTTATTTATATGTATGTATAGATATATAGACAGATAAAAAAAAAGTTTTAGAACCCAAAAGAACAACTGAAGGAACATGTGATTTTAGTCAGTAATAACCCTGATACTATCCTTCCACCTCGTCTTAGAGCAGAAGAAAACTCTCTCAAAGAAAAAACTCCCCAGCAACACATCTATCTTTTAAATTAGAAGAAATTGAAATAAATAACGGTATGCAAACTAGCCAATATCACACAAAAAAAAAAATAACAACAAGTTACATAATTTAAATTCAAAACAATTGTATTCAAGTCCGTCTTTATATGCTTAAATGATATCATATCATCGTTAGTCGACTAGTAACGGTTCCGCCGAGCGCATGACTCGGAAACATGTACAAATATATAATATTATGTCTGTGTGTCAGTTTGTGTGGTGTACTGTGTGATCTTAATAAGGAAGAAGGTAATTTTTCTTTGTTTTAATTGATCCATAGAGGTTCTGATGGCTCAGTGGTTAAGGCATCCGTCTCTCATGCATAAAGTTGCGGGTTCGAAACTGGGGCAGGTGCGGTACTGCAATCGAGTTCTCCGGAGTATAATTATATTTTTTTCGATACAAAAAACGTTATTTTTTTTCATTTTTTGCTACGAAAATCTTCGTGCACTAGGCTCATTCTCCCGCGACTTAAGGCCTAAGCGCCCGAAAAGTGCCATAACACAGTGACTTTCTAAAGCCTACTCCTCGGTAACGGCCTGGTTAATAGGTTTAAAAAATATATATGTTTATTATAGATTCATGAACAACATTATCAACATTTAATTTTGTCGTGCTATTAATACTTTTTTCTAAAAAAAATACTTAGCAATTTCGTAACTTTTCGCAACTGTTCACTACTCCTTCGAAACGGCTTGGATCTTTAGAAACATTTTTACACATAAAAATTGGTGGTTAAATATTATTCAAAGTGAACATTGCATATTTAAATCAATCAATATTTCGCTAAGAAAATGGATTTAAAGGCCAGCCACGAGCTTTCCGGTCGCTGTTGGCCTCAAATAAATGCACAGATTTGCGTACTGCCGCCTAGGCGAGTGCGAGAGGTGCGTCCACATAATTTTTGCCAGATGGTTCAATCATATGGGATTATATGTTTTCTTAATATCATTTCCACGGTATCGATTTCCAAAAAATTGCATTCGTTTAATTTTTTAAAAATTGTAGCTCTGTGCTCGACTGTGTTTGTCGGGACATTTTATAGATTGTCGGGACGTCGGGACACCACTTTTAATAACAGTGACATGTCCCGACGTATCGGGACATATGGCAACCCTACCTTAAAGGTACCAAATCCCTAGTCACATAATCTAACTATTTCAACTCACTTGTATTTATCTACATCACGACATTACGTTAAAGATTTTTTATGCACAATTCGTGGTTAAACAATTAAGGAATTGCAAACAATTAAAATTATCGTATTAAAAAACACACAAAATATATAAAAATTATTCGGTAATAAATAGTTAATAATAATAATAATATTCCACAACTATCACACAACGCCGTCTAGTCCCAAGCTAAGCAGAGCTTGTGTTATGCGTACTAGACAACTGATAAACATACTTATATATTTCTAAATACATACATATTATAGATAAATTACACCCAGACACAGAACAAATGATTATGCTCATCACACAAACATTTGTCCTGGGTGGGAATCGAACCCACGACCTTCGGCATAGCAGTCAGGGTCACTAACCACTACACCAACAGGCCAGTCGAGTTATTTCCTTGCACAAAACTTTTCGGAAAGACATTCATTATGCTTACAGCTAAGGGGTAAAAACACCTGACGCATTCATCTATGATCAGCAGTAATCGGAATAGGTAGGGCTATTTAGGTTCATTACGCAAACATTGATGTTAATATGGATATTCCACGGGATTCCGGCTGATACTACGGGATTTAATTGAATTTCATTCCTTTTGTCAATATGTATAAAAAAAAATATGTAAGCCAATAAGCGCATGATATGTGACGTTGTAAATTATACGACGTTGCCGCTTTGTTGAGACGAGTACAGATACCGACACGGATTTTGAGCGCTCGGCTAATCTTTCATTAGTCCAAAAGGCAAGATTATTTCTTTTTTATTAGGGTTCCGTAGTCAACTAGGAACCCTTATAGTTTCGCCATGTCTGTCTGTCTGTCTGACCGTCCTCGCTTAATCTCTGGGACCGTTAGCACTAGAAAGCCACAAAGAACAGTTTTTGTACAAAAATGACAAAAAGGTTGTACAAAATAATTTCTGGACTAAGCTTGTAGTATAATCGTATATGCAAGCATTTTTTTTAAACTCATTAGTGGGTACACTTATTTTGACGGGAAACTACGGAACCCTACACTGAGCGTGGGCCGACACGCTCTTGGCCGGTTTTAATTTTACTATTTTATAATATAATCAAAAATGAATATCCAGTATTTTCTGTTAGGCCGCAGAAAATACTCAAATTGCCAAATGTCTTGTACTTGCTATTGTTCATCAAATAAATGATTTGATTTGATCAAGTCGTTGAGCTCCTTAGTAGTCCTGAGTTGAGCTTGACAATATATTATTATCATTTGAATGTTTTTTTGTTTTAACTGCCTATTTTTATTGACGATTGTTGTTGTTTTACAATTATGATATTGTATATATATATATTATTATTATTATTATTTACAATTATAACATGTTTATTTTTACTATTCGACTGTTTTTTTTTTATATACCTTTTTTTACAATTTGCAATATTTACACTCTTGTAAATTTAATTTTATTATTGTGAATGTGAGAACTATGTGGATTACTCTTTCCTTTTCTTTTTTTTCACATGATGTCTGGCAGTTTTCAGTATTTGATGTGGCCTACCCAAATGTCCTTTCTTTGGCATTGTTTGTCAAGTCGTTGAGCTCCTTAGTAGTCCTGAGTTGAGCTACACGCATACTGACAAATGCTTGCACTAACTGGACAGGTCCACTTAGAACTGTGTGGTTCTTTCTTCAAAAGACCATCTCAGCCTCAATCTGCATGGTTCTCATATGATTTGATCATTACATGTATGGACTTTATAAGAGACTTTAACCCCTGAGTTTGTTTCGGTGTTTCTTCTCAGGGCAGTCAGCTAGGAAACACCGGTCTCATCTAGCATAAATTGACGAAAAAAAAAAAAATTGACGTGTAAAAGTGTTTTTATAAAACCTACTTGCAAAATAAAGATCATTTATCATTTACTTCAAAAGACCATCTCAGACAAATCTGCATAGTGTTTATGTGATTTGACCACTACATATTTACTGTATAGACTTTAAAGGAGACTTTGAGCCCTGAGTTGGTTTGGAGCTAGGAAACACTGGCCTTATCTACTTTAACCTTTCAATCGTGATAATGACAGACACAATTGAAAGACAATAGGTGCGCGAACGCCGGCGTTCATTTATTAAAAAGTCCCTCAAAAGGAAGAGTTACAACGGAATTTAGACTTTGCCACTAGTGACATAGAGTTTGTTATTCTTAAATTTGATTCTTTTTTAATTTCAGGAGCTGAGTGCGAGTGGGATGGCGTCAAAGGGAAGTGTGTGAAAGAGACGCAGTGTCTGACCACCCTTGACAGACGAGGTGACCAACATCTCGTAAGTAACGTCACCAACTCGACGTTATACGACGTCGTACGAATAACCTTATAATATAAAATTGTTCTATCTAACATATTTCAACTCTGTATTTTGCTATACCTACGTCTGTATGATGCAACGCAAGCGCATCAAGCACTCCCGCCGCTCGATACTCCGCTATTGTACTATGCTATTGTGTTTGCCTCCGCTATTGTATTATTGCTTGCTTCGCATAGACTTCTTAATATTTAGAACGTTCAATGTAAATATTTTTAGGAGGTTTTCAGATACATAAACACGTGATTGTGCTCATGATAACCAACAACTTTTACTATGGGAACAAACCTGAAATCGCGAAAAAATATCAGCTGTTCAGTACATTTATGTTTGCCAAATGTACTGAACAGCTGATATTTTTTCGCGATTTCGGCTTTGCTCCCATAATAAAAATTGTTTGTTATCATGAGCACAATCACGTGTTTAAGTATCGTACACTAATTGCCAGTCACCCTTTATAATCAACTTTAAAAAAAACCGGCCAAGAGCGTGTCGGGCCACGCTCAGTGTTGGGTTCTGTAGTTTCCCGTCCGTCAAAATAAGTGTACCCACTAATGAGTTTAAAAAAATGCTTCCATATACGATTATACTACAAACTTAGTTCAGAAATTAATTTGTACAACCTTTTAGTCTTTATTGTACAAAAACTGTTCTTTCCATCAAGTTCAAAATAATTTTCCTAGAAAGTCCTTATAAAGTTCTACTTTTCAGAATTTTTTCATATTTTCTAAACTTATGGTTCAAAAGTTAGAGGGTGGGGGGACATTGTTTTTTGTTTTTTTTTTTTGCGATTATTTCCGAAATTATTGACATAATAAAAAAAAATGATTTTAGTAAACCCCTATTCATTTTTAAATACCTATCCAACAATATATAACACGTTAGGGTTGAAATTAAAAAAAATCACTTCCTACTTTACATATAGGGGGGCTACCCTAATAAAACATTTTTTTCCAATTTTTATTTTACCACTTTGTCGGCGTAATTGATATACATATTAATATCAAATTTCAGCTTTCTAGTGCTAACGATCCCAGAGATTAAGCGAGGACAAACAGACAGACATGGCGAAAGTATAAGGGTTCCTAGTTGACTACGGAACCCTAAAAAGGACACTCAATCCATACGCACACCTAACGTGGGGGACGCCTAACTGAGCTGACGATGCTCTGTTTCATTAAAAGCTACACAAAAACCATAAGACTAACAACTCTGACACTATTAACACTTTTTTCAGGTTTGTTCCAAAAAAGGCGACGTGACCATCGTCTGCTGTACGGACTGCGAACTAGTCAATAGTACGAGGTAACTATAATTTCTATTAATAATAATACGAGCATATAATATTCCACCACTATCACATAACGCACCACTATAAACATCTTATATATTTCTAAATTAATACGTACATAGATAAATTACACCCAGACACAGAAGCAATGATCGTGCTCATCACACAAACATTTTTCCCGGGTGGGAATTTCCACGACTTCCGGCATAGCTGTCAGGGCCACTAACCATTAAACCAACAGGCCAGTGAGTGTAAATGAGTTAGTTTACTGCAGGAGAACTAAGGTTACTTAAGTCGAAGAATCGCTAAACTTAAGTGGCAATGGGCAGTGCTTAGGTTTAGCACTACGTAAAAAAAAAACACTAGTCAATGTGGTATACATTGTCTAGTTTTTCTTTTTACGTTCAAACGCAGGATCCCCGAATGCGTGAGGCCCCCGAATGCGCGGGGCCCATAGCATTTGCTATTTTGTGGCTAATGGCTAGCTATATGGCTAATCCGTCACTGGCTTAATTCAGTTTCTATCTTTTAAATATTTTACATTTTTATTTCATTATCGACATTGTGCTCACAGGATAAAAGCAACAAGTAATATGTAACCAAGCATTATAATAACACGTAATATGAATTAATTCATTAAACCCCAAGCGAACGCCGGCGGCGTTCGCGCACCTATTGTCTTTCAATTGTGTCAGTAATGGAGTTTCTTGCACGTTCTCCTCCATAGAGACCTACGCTTTGGAACGTGCAACTTAGCTTCACCTTTCTTGGACTGACCGACATTTGACTATTCAAAAGTGTCTGCAAATGGTCTAATTGAAATAAATGCTTTGACTTTGACTCAATTCTTTTGGTTTCAGAAATGTTGTGCTGAGTCCAACGACTGGATTTTACTGGAAAGATGGCACCAAAGCCAGAGACAGTGAGTCTAATTTCAATTAATAGTCTTACTACTAAGAGCTCTTAATATGCTTACTGCGTTGTGAGGTCGAACAAGCCACATGCGTCATTTCTCGCAGTTGCGGCGGTCAAAATCGCTTACGTTCACTCAGTGCGGAATTTAAATATTTTTATTTTTGTATGAAAATATGATAATTTTTTTTTTGTTTTTTATGATGTTATTGCCATAGTCTGTGAGGTTGCCAGTGTTTTTCAACTATCCCTGTAGATGCAGATGATAAAATTTGTCTCCATTTTCCAGGCTGCCTCCAATACCTTAAGGATTTACCATACAGATGTCGCGACGGAGGCTTCTACTCTGGCATCAGCAAGAACTATAATGAACAGAAAAAATGCCACACCATTGGATTGTGGGCTATTGGAGGTGCTCCCCCACCGGGGTCTGTCCCTGGTGCTAAATACCCTCATCAGGTAAGATTTTCCGGTTCTTCTTCATAGGAAACACATTCTTGACAGACCTGTTGGTCTAGTGGTTAGTGGCCCTGACTGCTATGCCGGAGGTCGTGGGTTCGATTCCCATACAGGACAAATGTTTATGTGATGAGCATGATCATTTGTTCTGTGTCTGGGTGTAATTTATCTATAATATGTATGTATTTAGAAATATAATAACACAAGCAGTGGCGTGCCTAGGGTTTCAAAATAAGGCAAGCCCAATAAAATTTTAACCAATTTCAAAAAAAGAAAAAATATGCAGCACCAGCAATACAACTTATTAGTGTGCGAACAGCCAACAATCCAACTAGTTTTATACACCGATCTATTAAATTTTCGTTTATGCGATTTACTAGTCTGAGAAATACACAGATTAGGCGTCGGTTTTGAAGAAATTAACTGTTTTTTCTGAGCAAAGTTTAAAGATTTTACCTTATCTTCGCCAATCAAAACTAGAACGCATTTTAAGTCCTCACAAGGTACAATTGCCTCCATTGTTGTAGGTAAGTCACCAAAACAATTGTATCACTGAGAAAATCTAAGAAAACACAAAAAACAACAAAAAACAAAAAATGTTTTCCACTCAAGTAAATGAAACTGAAGTGAGTTGCTAACAGAGTTCCAGTGTTGTCATTTAGTCAATATAAAGTCTCCAGTTATATGAAAAATCTAGCTAAATGTCGCAAATTTTTTATTTTTAATATATTGCTTGAATATTTAATTTCGTTGTTTTAAAAAGTCGCTAGTTTTTATTGTTGCTAAATCTTAAAAAAAGTTTAAAGTAAAATAATTATGGTAAAATCTCCAAGATCTCACAACGTCGCTAAAACGGCAACACTGCAGAGTTGGCAAGGTGACAAGGTCACGCATACGCGAGCAACTTCATACGAATGCCCGGCTTAAATCTTCCATACTGATCGATCTGTAGACGCAAAAGGTCCTACCTCGTTATACGGCACGTCGCCATAGGTGCGAAAGAGACAGAGATAGTATTTGAAAGCCCGGTAAAAGCCGGCGTGTGTAAGCGAGATAGCTATATGTAGATGCTGCAAATGCGAAACTCTGCGCGCGAACAATCGCGATGTGTAGTGAGTGTGGCATAGTTTGTGTTATTTTGATAAGAATTAAGCGCGCGAACTTTTAAATAGTTCGGGTTTGATATTGATTCTCTATCGAGCATTTTAGTAAGGCATGCCGGGCTTCTCGGCTTCTATGAAGGTACCGCCACTGAACACAAGCTCTGCTTAGCTTAGGACTAGATGGCGTTGTGTGATAGTTGTATAATATTATTATTATAGGAGACAATCTATTGAAACCGTACACTAGCTTCTGAGATTTTATAAGTGCGTATGTAGGCGTTTGTTAATTAACTCTTTGAAAGCCGTAATTAGAGACACAATAGAAAGATAATTGCTTATGTCGAACTGTGTAACATAAGACATTCAAAAGGTTAACCTTTCAATCGTGGAAATCACAGACATAATAGAAAGACAATAGGTGCGCGAATGCCACTGTTCGCTTGGGCACAGATTACTGAATAGTTACTACGTAAGCTTGGGGTTTAATGAATTAAAATGATTTCAAATTGATTGTATTTATTGTTCGGAAAAAAAGGAACTCTTATAGGATCACCGTAGGCGCAGGCTTGCGGATAGCGAATAATAAGTAGCTCGCTGTCCGATAACCGTCCGGATCGAGCCTAAGTCATCGACGGCGCGTACTGTTCCCGCGCGCCTCAAGGAGTTGTCAGCAACCGTAGGGCCCAGCAGGGTCGTAGCCTAGGGCCAAGGGTCTGCTTCTGAAAGGAAGACTCAGCCCCGGTATGAAAGGCAACGAAGGAACGGGGTTTGTTTTTTAGTCAGTGAAAGCCTGACACTATTTTCCCGCTCCGTCTAAGGGCGGGGTATGTCATTCGGATGATTTTAAGGCCACCGAGAAAAAAGCTCTTACAGAATCACACAGACCTTTTAATAATCATAATAATAACCGGTGTATACCTATTAAATGCTTGGGATCTCAGGGGTTAATACCAGACAAACATTTACAAAAAGAATAAGAATAAGTTAGATCGTCTAACAGAAATATTAAGGCCCGTATTAATAAACGTTCCTCAGCCCAAGATCTCGTACCTGATACCAAGCTTGAGGTCTTGATCGTATTAATAAACGAGATTCACAAGCTCAAGCTTAAGCTTAAGTTCGAGCTCAAGCTCAGCTTAGGTTTACGACATCCGCCGAGTGTTGTCTGATTAATAAACGAAACTCGAAACTTAAGTTTACAAAGATCTCTGTACTTGAGCCGCCAGATCATGAGTGCAGACCGACCGGGACTTGAGGTCGTGATTAGCGGTAGCGCCAAACATGGAGTTTGAAAATATTTAAAGTGAAGTTAATTATTATGATGAAAGAGTACTATGACGATATTAAAATTGATTGGCCTATGCGATATCGTTTATCAAAACTGTATATAAGGAATGCCTCGAATTCTGTGGTTAGTACTAACGCTACATTGCGTTATGTTATTTGTGTCCACTGAGTTTCAAAATAAACATTTGTAAAGTGTTGGAAAATACATCCATGACTTTTTTACAATTTAAGCCTATCTTGGGTAGCAAACTACTTCGTTATATGAGACAGCACTTTTAAACAAAGTTTTAACAAAATAAAAGTATTTCAATTAATCTTACGACGCATCAATAACGAAACGAGACGAATTTGATTATATACTTCTTGGCTTAAAGAACTTAGTACCAAGGCCAAAACTTTGACAAAAAAAATATTTATGAACTTCGGTCAATGTGACGTAATCTTTCATATTGAGTAAGCATTGAGTACAGAGCATTGAGGAGCTTAGGCCCATATTAATAAACGATGCTCAACTCCGTGATCAAGTGCGATATCATTTGATCCCCGATTATACGATGACAGAAGCTTAAGATCTTTGCTAATTAATAAACAAATTATTTTTATTAATACTTTTTTAATACGGGCCTAAAACATATAGCGCTAAGGCTGCCTGTCCACAGGAGCAGAGCGAGGCTACGGAGCGTAGAAACGAAGAAATATTAACCAATAAGGTGCACACAATCTCCGCTCCTCTGATTTTCTGGAATCCTATTGGTTAATATTTCTCAGTTTCTCCGCTCCGCAGCCTCGCTCCGCTCCTGTGGACAGGCAGCCTAAGACAGCTTTTAGAGGATCCTATTTTCGCGACCATAATGTCTTATGCGCCATGAATTTCATGACACTTCGTTTCATTCACCATAGTGTAATTTTCAAAGGTGTACGGTCTACATTACACCCGAGTCGACTGAAGTGAGTGATTGGCACGCATAATCTAGTGCGTGTGTGCATACATAGGGTCACTGGTAAATAGTGACCGTTACCACAAAAGATATAGTTCTGTCTAGACTTCTGTCAATCTACATACAAAGCGCGCTCGAGCAACGCACACAAGACACCGCTCACAGACACGATGTGTCGGTCGCGTCACGGATCACTCGTCGAACACTTCCGGCTCAAACGCTCATTAGTGTGCATCCACCGAGCGTAGGTATAAAAAGTGAAGTAAATACATGAGATTGTCTTCTGTACCTATCTATTTTGTGTTGATTCTTTTATTAAACACGTGATTGTACTGATGATTACAAACTCCTTTCCCAAATAATTTTTTTTTTTAATTCTCATTAGTACTAGTTCATAACAAAACAGCTGTTTGAAATTCGCGCGCTCGGGAATTAACTTACTAGTAGTAAAGCTTCTCATGTTCCCCCCCCCCTCCCCCGCTTACAGCGCTCCCTTTGCCGTGCAGTAGTGACGTAGGTAATAATAACAGTCACCACGGAAATCTGTTTTGCTATTGTGATTAAACTAATGAGTATAAAAAAAAGTTTCTTTGGGAAAGTCGTTTGTAATCATGAATACAGTCATATGTATAAGTATCGGTCACTAATTACCAGTCACCCTATATATTGATGGGTTCTAAGAACAGCTGTTCTCATCACCAGGCGCTGCTAGGATACGGCGAAGACTTGGCAACAGCTAAGTGGCAGGCAGGAGGCTCCATCGTCAGCGAGAAATACATCATGACTGCCGCTCACGTGAACGGAATGCCTTCATCGTAAGTTAACTACTTTAGATCCTGAATTTGATGGTGGCGGTAGTCCCAGAAGGAGATGGCGGAACGACTTATACAAGGTGTAAGGGACAGCCCTCCTCAAACTTTAAGGGCTTGCTCAGTAGACGAAATTGAAGAACCTTCCACAAAAAATTACTTCAGGAAACGAAAAAAAAAAATCCGAAGAGAAGAAGAAGAAGAGGCCGAATTTTTTTTTCGTTTCCTGAAAAAAATTATTGTGGAAGGTTCTTCAGTTTCGTCTACTACAAAAATAAATTTGAACCCGGTAGATGGCGTCGTGATCGCGTTATTGCCCTGTGCCTCTTAGACGGTTGGACCGATTTTGTGTGTAAATTTTAGTAGATCCTTGAATTTGTTTAAAAATACAATCGGACCCGGAATGTGGCGCTGGAATCGGGTTTTCCTTTATTATTGAAAACGCCGAAGCCGAATAACGTCTACTGTTGGATATAGGCGTCCCTCAAGTGTTGCCACAACCCGAACCAACAACCATTCCTTCGCCTATAACCAGGACACCGGTCCACCTTCTGGGAAGCCTTCTATCGCTGCGTCTTTCTTACGTACTTTCCACCAAAATTATCAAGTCCTTGCAAAACAAATATTATACACCGTAAAATTTTGATCGTTTTAATCCCGTGGAGGGTCGATCCGGTACATGAAACACTATCGATTTGTAAAGATAAAATTAAAAAACAAAATACCTTTTTTTAAAAAAATTCGTATTAATTTACGCATGTACGAAATTAATTTCTTTAAGAAACCGTGAGCTGAGCGAAGCCAATGACCTGTAGGTAGTTTGTACGTAACGCCAATTACTACCTACAGGTCATTCCTCCAGAATCGACCCTCCACGGAATTAAAACAATCAAAATTTAGCAGTGTATATAATTATCTAAAATGTTCACAGTGGCACCGTGAAATTCGTCGCTCTGGGTGTGAACAAACGCTCAGACCCTCCATCTGCCTGGCAAACACATAAGGTGAAGAGGTTTATCCCTCACCCTGACTACAACAGACCTAGTGTTTACAACGACATTGCTCTGATCGAGACCGAGACTCCGTAAGTATGGAAACTTGCTTGAATTTAAATTTTTCGATAAACTTCTTCGTCCTGACCTTATCTCATATTACTTGGGGTTGGCGCAACACGTTTTCTTCTTCCATTCTGTCCTGTTACCCGTCAAACTATCAATAACTCCCTTTTCTTTCATATCACTTCTAACACAATCCATCCATCTTTTCTTCGGCCTTCCTCTCCCTCTCTATCCATCTACATGTATACTCAGAACTGATTTAGTAATATGCACTTCATCCCTGACCATGACCATACCAAGACAACCGATTACCTTTCAACTTTTCAGTCACTGGCGCCACTTTCAAACTTCCTCTATTAAACTCATTTCTCACTTTATCCATTCTCGTCACACCACACGTCCATCTCAACATTCTCATCTCCACTGCATGCAATCTTTTTTCATCCTTCTTTTACACAGCCCAACATTCTGATCCCTATAGTATGACAGGTCTTATGACGGACTTGTAAATTTTACCCTTCAACTTGAGGGGCATGCGTGGGTCACAAGTTGTCCCCGTGACCTGTCGCCATGTCATCCATCCTGCGTTGATCCGACGTGTTACGTCTCGGTCTACCTCACCATCCCCTAGGAACCTAGATAAATATTTTTTATAACCAAATATCATCATAATATGTTGGACATATGCTCCAACTGCAAATGAGCATATTACGTTTGTATGGAAATTCATCCGTCGCCGGCCCATTAAGGTGTGCAATAAATTAGATAATAATATGGCTTTATAGCAAAAAGTTTCGACGACCGTCTGTCGAAACTATCATTGCGCGGCTGGATCAAAGGCCTGATGCAGAAGGCAGTACTCCTCGATACGGCTCGCATTGTGAGGAGATTCCTGTCTCTGGAGCCCTAATCACCGGTAGCTCGGACCCTGCTCCCGACACCGGCGGACTATTTTTTATATTTTAAAATGTTTTACTCTTATGAGGAACAGAGTTCTCAACTCCTCCTTGCCTTTATTGGCTGGTTTGAGTGGAGTTTCGCTAGAAACTCCACTCAAACCGGTACCAAGTACAATCCAGTAAGGTGCTGGTAGGGATCTTGACCGTACTTCCGGGAGGACGGTCGTGATAGCCGTGGTATACCTCTCCAAATATTTCATCAATTTCAGGATAACCTTCAACAAGAACGTCCTTCCAGCGTGTCTCCACGTGGAAGCTGCCGACGACGAAACAGCTATCACCACCACATGGAGGGACCTGGGATCAGACTCCAGAGGTGATTTTGCTGACACCATCCAGACTGTAAGTCATTATTATCCAGGAGTACCAAGGGTCTCTTTTTCAGAAATTCCCCCTGGCTAAAACGTTATGGTCCAGCAGGAGCGATAACCGTAATCATCGCTCCTCCTGGACCCTTACGGTTTTGCTGACATCTCTTTTAAGGCGCGCGTGGAACAGTACACGCCGTCGATGACTTGGGCTTTCCAGGCGGTAATCGGTTGGCCGGACGGCGAGCTGTCCATTGCTCGTCATCCTTAAGCCCGCGCCTACCGTGGCTGATAGTCGGGGTCAGGGTCATAGCGGCTGCTCGCGGAACGTAGTATACTAAGATCCCAGAGCGATCTGACGCAACTTATTTTCACATGGATAAAACTTTAGGTGCTCAGTAGTGTTTCATGTGCTTTGAATACCTGTGTGCTTGTGGAGCTCTCTCTTGTGGAACCTTGTGAAAAAAGCGTGGGGTGCTCGATTTATGAAAAATATATGACACAAAGCGCACCACGCTTTTATCACAAAAATATTAATATTTTTCGTTACTTTTTTTTTCTACCTATATTAAAAACTAACTTTTGCTCGCGGCTTCGCCCGCGTACATAAAATATAGCCCATGTCACTCAGAAATAAAGCAGCTTTCTATAAGTGAAAAAATTTTAGCAATCGGACCAGTACTTCCAGAGATTACCTCCTACAAACAAAAAAAAAACAAACTTTACCTCTTTATTAAAAAGTGTTATTTTTAAAAAGTGTAAAATAATTTTCAATATTATTTTACACTTTTTAGTTTGATATGCCACGAAAGCGTATTTTTTAGTTTTTTTAAACTAAGTAGTTTTTATTTATCGCCCCTTGCAGTTGTTATTACTCAACCAATTTTTATTACCTTTTCAGATAAACTTGGACAAATTCTCAGAAGGAGAATGCAAGGCTGCGTACAACAACCATAGACACTTGAAGAACGGAATAGATTACAACACTCAGATGTGTTATGGAAGCAAATCTGACAATGGAGACGCGTGTAAGGTAAAAAAAAACCATTTAATTAAAAGGAGAATCTGACTGACCAACATATCTACCTCACAGGCGAAACCATATTCACCGTAGGCGCGGGCTTGCGGACAGTGAACAATGGGTAGCTCGCTGTCCGGCCGTAACTGTCCGGACCAAGTCCAAGTCGTCGACAGCGCGCACTGTTCCCGCGCGCCTCAAGGAGTTTTCAGCTACAGTTCGGCCCAGCCGGGTCGAAGCCTACTGGGGCCAGGGTTATCCGAAAGGGAACTCGAGCCCCGGTATGAAGGCTTGAAGGAACGGGGTCGGCTTTTTAGTCAGTAAGAGTCTAACACTATCTCCTGCTCCGCCCAAGAGCGGGGGTTGTCATTAGATGATTTTCCCCACCGAAAAAAAAAGGCGAAACTATATTCCACAACTATCACGCAACGCCGTCTAGTCCCAAGCTAAGCAGAGCTTGTGTTATGAGTACTAGACAACTGATAAACATAGTTATATATTTCTAAACACATAATATACATGCTATAGAGAAATTACATCTAGATACAGAACAAATGATCAAGCTCATCACACAAACATTTGTCCTGGGTGGGAATAGAACCCACGACCTCCGGCGCAGCAGTTAGGGTCACTAACTACTAGACCGGCAGTGTAATTTTTCACAAGGTTGCCTTTAATGACAATGACGAGCACTAAAAGAGGAAATGCTCCAAGCAAATTGTTCGAGTCCTTCGATGTACGCGGTATAAACGACGAGGCGAAACGCTTAGTTCGAACCGTTTCTACACATACAAAATTTGCACCCACGTTTTATTCTCTTTGGAGGTGAATCTTAGGAAAACTTATTTTTTATTATAGTTAGGCTCGCGTTTGACCACCATCTCACCTAATGGTAACCGATGATGTGGTCAACGATGGAGCACGCTTGCCTGGAAGCAACCTATTCACTCTTGACTTAAAGACCCCTAGGTTATAGCTATCAGGAAACACAGACCCCGGCAGGGAATTCCATTCCTTAGCTGTACGCATAATGAATGTACTCCCAAAACGCTTTGTACGTATAGGTGGAATGTCCACCATGTACCGGTGGCGCAACGCCGTACGTCTTGTGGTCCGATGATGGAAAGGACTTGGCGGAATTAAATTGTGTAACTCTAGAGCACACTCCCCGAAGTGTAAACGATATAAAACAGACAGGCTAGCAACTCGGCGTCGATGCTCAAGACTTTGGAGTTTTGACTTCACAAACACATCATTGCCTATGATCTTCTTGGCCCCTAAGTTGTAGAGTCAGGAAACACAGACTCCGGCAGGGAATTCCACTCCTGGGCTGTACGCACAATGTTCCCAAAACGCTTTGTGCATATAGGTGGGATGTCTACCATGAATGTGACGCAACGCCGTTTTACAAATAACCCGTTATTGTGTACTAGCTTTTGCCCGCGACTTCGTTCGCGTGGAATAGTGACTTCCGGCAGATAGTACTGAATTGATGCCGACTCTTGACCAATAGATGGCGCTGTATGTCCGGAATAAATTTTATTTTTTTATTTTATTTTTTATTTTATTGTTTGTAATAAAAACTATCCTATGTCCTTTCGCAAGTTCCAAACTATGTCTGTACCAAATTTCACACAAATCGGTCTAGTAGTTTAGGCGTGAAGCAAAGACAGACAGACAGACAGAGTTACTTTCGCATTTATAATATTTGTTTGGATGGATTATTTTTGCAGGGCCTATCTGGTGAACCACTGCTGGTGGACACTCAGTTCTCTCGCTGCATCTACACCATCATAGGAGTGACGTCGTTTGGCAAGAGTTGTGGAACTGGCACCAGCACACCTGACGTCTACACCAGGGTGGCTTACTACAAGCCTTGGATTGAAAGCGTAGTGTGGGCTTAAATGGTGACTTAAGAATATTTGACAGCTTTTTGAATGAAATTAAATTGGTGTTAAAGTAAGAAGTGTTTGATTTAGAATATCTTAAAACCAAAATACTTTAGGTGCTGCCAAGTGCGAGTCATACTTGTTCACTAAGGTCTCTGTATCTTTTTTTTGGAGTGAAAAATCATTCAATGACAACTCTATCTATTTTTAATTTTTAGAAATCCACCATATTGATACACAACCCTATATTATAGCAATAACTAGGCGACAATTTCATCCGTTATTTTGATTTTGATTTTATCGATATCAATTATCGACATTTTAGTCGCTCTAAATTGTATTTTTGCATGTGTGACACAACCAATAGCAAACTTGGGATCTAAGTGTGCGTGATCTATTAGTGCGCAGATTGGGAAGTATTTCCTGGTATTTCTATGTTACAAAGTACTCTCTGGGTATTTCCTTTCTAACCTCTTTCATATCCTGTGGTTGCATTAGTAGTACGTGTCTACTGGAATACAAAACATATTTTTGGAATCAATCGCAAATTGTTGCGAATTTAAAAAAAAATTGGTGTCAAAATAAATAAATTGAAAATTGGTAAGTTTTGGTCCGTCCTTTTCTTTCAAAATATTCTATATAAAATATATCTTATAAATTATTTATTGGTGGGGTTAAAACCCAAGTACCCGAAAAGTGCCATTAAACAGTGACATTCTGAAGCCTACTTATCGGTAACGGCCAGGGGCCCCAAGTCTGCTATTTTTATAAATTCGTCATTCCAACACAATCCCATTGTCATTTTGCTAAAAGTTCGTAATCTGCTAATTCATAATGATCGATCATTGATCAGTCAATGGTCTCGTAATAGAATTGTGGTAAAATGACAATATCGAGCTTATTAAAAGCACTGACTGCACAATGACGGTCTAATGGTAGGACACTGATCAAAGATACTGTCAAAATTTTAGCAGACTACCGCATACATCAGATATTCATTTATCATTGTGTACACGATTACCATTCTATGCCATTTCTTTCAATGGAGTGTCAGTGGTTGACCATCGGAAAGTCATAATGGCGCCATTATATTAGTAGATTACAAAAACTTGTCAAAATCAACAATTATGAAGTCAATGATAGAATATTATGACACTATTGTAATAGCAGACTTGAGGCCCAGCTGAATAGGTTCAAAAAAATTTTTTTTTATATATATTCATGAACAACATTATCAACATTAGATTTTTTCGTGCGATTTATACTCTTGTCTAAAAAAATTTTTTGGCAAATTCGCAACTTTTCCCTACGCAATCGCACAGATACGCGTACTGTCACCAAGGCGGGTGCCAGAGTTGTGTCCACATTAAGTTTCGGCCAGATGGTTCAAGGGACTGTAAGCCTTAAGTGGGCTTTGATTGTAAATAAAGGGTATAATACGAAAGCTCCTTTGTAGTGAATCATCCTACAGTCTACGGCAAGTCATCCGTTTTTATGTGGCAGTCGGTCGCCTCCTTCTGCGAAGTACTAATGCTAGCGAAGGAGGAGGCCGACCGCATCAGGCAACGGCGCTCTCGACCCAGCCACCGCCGGGATTCCGATTCCGATTTCCGGCCACCGTAGGCGCGGGTTTGTGAACGGGTACCTCGCTGTCCGACCGTCCGGTAACCGTCCGAACCAAGCCCAAGTCGTCAACGGCGCACTGTTCCCGCGCACCTCAAGGAGTTGTCAGTAACCGTAGGAGCCCAGCTGGGTCGAAGCCTATGGGACCAAGGGTCTGCTTCTGAAAGGAAGGCTCGGCTCCGGTATGAAAGGTAACGAAGGAACGGGGTAGGTTTTTTAGTTGGTAAAAGTCAACACCTTATTGGGTCCCATTAAACGCAAGGCGACATCGCGGCAGACCGAGGTGAAGGTGGAGAGATGAGCTTGATAAATACCGGAGGGACTGTCCCACAATGGCCGAAGACAGATGTGTGTGGATAAGGGAGAGGGAGGTCTTCGCCCAGCAGTGGGACATAAATGGGCTAACTAACTAACTAACTAAAAGTCTGACACTATCTCCCGCTCTACCCAAGGGATTTGGATGATTTTTACCTAACGAAAAAAAAATTTAAGACCTAGCAACTTAACAATGAGAAGTTGGGCAGTTTATATTTCCCTAATATACTATTTTTAGTTTATATTATAGTGATAACAGTATCCTTCCTTATAATTTGCGCTGTTCCAAACATAGGTACCTAATAACTGAACAGAGAGGCCTTGGTCAGTTTTAATTATCCCTAACAAACTACTTTTAGATTAAAATAAAGCAACACTATTATACTTCCTTCCTCATTGTTATCCGCCGCAGTTCTTTGTACATATAATAATAACGCATTCACGCAATCTGAGTCCGCTGTCGCCGTCAACACACAGATCGCGTGAATGCGTTATTTCCATGTAGGAGGTCTTCCAACGCTGCGCCTACCTTTCTGCCCCAACGACCATCTGTTCTACGAGCAATGTCCTGCCTATTGTCACTTAAGTTTGGCGTATCTTCGTGCTATGTCGGCAACCTTAGTTCTCCTGCGGATATCTTCATTTCTGAGTAGATCACGCAAGAAAACTCCGAGTATAGACCACGTTTCGGAACCATGTGTCATCACTGGCAACACGCACTGGTCATAGACTTTCGTCTTGAGACACTGTGGTATGTTGGATGAGTAGAAACCGCGTAACTTCCCGAAAGCTTACTAGCCGAGAAGCGAAAATTATTATAAATAATGTTTATTGACTAACCTATATCTCCTTATTATCCAGGTACAATCAGGTATAGTAGGGCTCCAGAGCTCAAGACTCCGGAGCCCTGATGGCAGCTCGGGGCTTATGTTCACATTTTTGGTGTGAATTAGATCCCACCAAAAAAATACCTGTTAAAAAGGGGCCCAGTTCCTATCGGCTAATTGTTCACCTAAAAAAGGGTTGAAATCCAATCCAATACCAATTTTAGATGCACATCGATCATCAACAGCCTGATCATCGTTAAATTTGAACTTGGCAGGTTTTCGTGCTGTACGTAACACTTGATTAATTGTACTTATAATTAAATTTATTATTTATATAATTAAATTAACCTGCCAAGTTTCAATTTAATAATCAATTGGTTTTTTTGCACAGCACACAAATGTTTGTGTGATGAACATGATCATTTGTTCAGTTCTGTGTCTGGGTGTAATTTATCTATAATTATGTATACATTAAGAAATATATAAGTATGTTTATCGGTTGTCTAGTACCCATAACACAAGCTCTGCTTAGCTTGGGACTAGACGGCGTTGTGTGGTAGTTGTGGAATATTATATTATATTATATTACAGCATTCATTTTCCTGCTATGCATTGGAATTACCTAGTGTGCAGGAAAATTATACGGATGTGCATTTAAAAATATCCCGTTGATATTCCGTTATTGTTCATTAGTGTGACAAATATCGTCCACTCCCTGTTCCCTGTGCTAATATTTATTAATTTACTAGCTTTTGCCCGCGGCTTCGCCCGCGTTTTATTAGGATACTCCCCATAAATTTTGAACCTCCGTTTTACACGCGTGAGCAGTGTAGTTTTTACTACCTTAATGCACGTATACTACCATTGTTGGTGTTGTGTTAAGAAAACAAACACATAACAAAAATGCAATTATAACTTTTCAACAACACCCGAAAGAAAACAGTCTTCAGTTGTGCGTTATTGTCATTTGGCTTATTAGCTAAAGAAACAGTAGGCAAGACAGTGCGGGGGGAGGGTCAGCGACCGCGTCATGCGAAGCGACTGAAGAGCGGAACTCGCGGGAGTTATCGCGCTGATTTAATTTTGAGAATTTAAATGATTCAAAAAGTAATTTACAGATACAAGGCTATATCCTTAAACGCGAAGTAAATTATTTTGATAAGAATTAATACCGTAATTCTGTACTTCAGAGGGAAACAACAGTATGTGCCAAAAAGTAAATTTTACAGGAGAGGCAAAAACGTGCGGATAGTAACTTTAAAAATATTTTTGACATAGTTGCTTCAAAGATATTGAAACAAACTCAATTGTATTTTTTATAATTATTAGATGGAATTACTATGTATTACACATAATTACAATAAAGTTTAGAACAACATTAAGTGCGCGTAAAGCTGGGGTTTAAACAATCTTATCATCATTTTAAGAGTCTATACCCGATATATTTTATTACGATTACGAGATTCCATTACGTAGAACTGGTTCTTATGATTTTAAAAGTGCAAAAAAACATATTTTCAAAAAAGTGGAGTTACTATTGTTTACCTCTGAGGTACAGAATTATGTAAACAGCTTTCCAATAAACGCTTCATCAATGCCTATTTTTAAAATTAGTAAAATGGATAGAGTATGTTAACCTTAAGAGATAGACATATGCCACTGCGGACTTTTCTGTAGACCTATATAAGGTACACAATTCCACCATACATTATTTTGTTATATCTCAAAGGGTTTAGGCAGCGTTTTCATTGAAAGCTCCCAGGCAGCTTATTTTTTCTCGACGACTTCAACAAATATCATTATTGTACACAGAAATAAATACAAAAACTTAACAAATTATATACTAAAAACTTCCTCGAGAATCACGCTGTTGAGTGCTAGAAACCGCTTGAAAATCGGTACAGTAGATTTTGAGTTTATTGCGAACAGACAGACAGACGCGGCGGGGAACTTTGTTTTAGAATATGAAGTGATGATATTATGTAGTGATTTAAATAACATGGAGGACTTACAGCTAAAAAACAGATAAGGAACTGTAAGTTAGACTGACAGCCAATAACGAGTCCTCACTTCTTCTTCTTCTTTCTGCCGTCATCTCAGACTAGCTTTTACCTGCAGCTTCGCACGTGTACATACAATATAGCCTATAAATGGTGTAAGGGTCAGCCCTCCACAAACTTTAAGGGCTTGCTCAGTAGACGAAACTGAACAACCCACCATAAAAATTTTTTTCAGGAAACTTAAAGCTTGTGGAGTGCTGTCCCTTACACCTTGTATAAAGCAGCTTTCTATCGGTAAAAAAAAATCCACAATCGGACCAATACTTTCAGAGATTACCTCCTACAAACAAAAAAAAAAAAACATTACTTATTATACAAGGTGTCGTTTTGAAGCTGCAAAATATTTCAGGAGGTAATTATGTTAGTGATTCTCGACCCGAATCAATAATAAAATGAGTAAATATTTTTTTTTTCTTATTTATGAAAATCGGTATGTGGGAACTACGTTTCTTAAAAAGCAGCCAGTCTGATACCTGCCTTATAACCGCGCTTTCTTTCACACACACAAACACGTAAAAATAAAGGGCGTTTTCACACACACTAACTCGCAACAATAGTTTCATAAATAATGTATAGGTTTAAGTTTCTGTGAAATTGTTACTATTTTGGTGTACAATAAAGTTTATTCTATTCTATTCTATTCTAATCATCATCCCGCACGCCACACCCAAGCCACGCCCCAGCTGCCATCGATCAATCGAATTAGTTTAGTATAATTAAAAATAAAATAACAAGTATTACTGATTATTGACCAGGTATCGTTTTTTCACATGATTATTTATGAGTTTTATTACAACCTCCTAAAATATTGTGCAGTTTTAAAACTGCACCTTGTATAGTGTAAATTACTTGGGGTCGGCGCAACTCGTTTTTTTCTTCCATTCTGTCCTGTCACCCGTCAAACTATCACTTACTCCCTTTTCTTTCATAACACTCCTCACACAATCTTCGGCCTTCCTCTCTATCCATCTACACGTAGGTATACTCAGAACTCTTTAAGCAACCTGCTTATCATCCCTCAACTTCACATGACCATACCAAAACAACCGATTTCGTTTAAACTTTTCAGTTACTGGCACCACTTTCAAACTTCCTCTGATATACTCATTTCTCACTTTATCCATTCTCGTCACTAATAAACCAAATAATATCTATCAAAGTACAATTAAAGTATAATACATCGAACCCAGAATTAGCTGCGGGCTTGCGAGCACTGGGTAGTTTGCTGTCCGACCGTCCGATAACTGTCCGGACCGATCCCAAGTCTGTCACACTGTTCGTCGACACATCACTGTTCCTGCGCGCCTCAAGGAGTTGTCAGCAACAGCAGGGGCCCCGCTGGGTCGAAGCCTACTAGGGCCAGGGTTAGTTCGAAAGATAGCTCAGCCCCGGTACAAAAGGCAACGAAGGAACAGGAGTGGGTTTTTAATCAGTAAAAGTCTGACACTATCTCCCGCTCCGCCCAAGAGAGGGGGATGTCATTAGATTTTCCCACCGCGAAAAAAAAAGTATAGAATTAGCTGTCAGATTATTCCACACAAAAAGACTCACTGGTCTACTAATAAGATGACCCAAAACAGTAGTTAACATAAGTATATCTTCCACAGAAAGAGTATCACCATGAAGAGTATAGCATTGTTGCTGTGCGTGCTAGTGGCGGCAGTCAGCACCGTGTCCCTAAAAAACCTCATCAACGAGGAATGGAATGCGTTCAAGGTACGTAGATACGATAGTGTTACGCCACTAAACGCGAACACGCCATATCTCCGAGAAAATAAAGAGTAGCACGTAATAATTAAAACGCATTGCTGTTCGAAAGGTCTAGAATGGTTGTGCTTAGCCAGGCTTAGAAAAATCTCGAAACATCCACAAAGTACCTACAAGTAGTAATAGGTATTCATCAAACCGTGTGACTCTTATTACCACGAGCAATAACGTGTATCCTACGTAACCAAGAAGCGCAGCTTTTTGTTTTTGTGCTCACACCTTATTTAATTTATATAATAATGTCTACACGTGAGGACTTGTAATTGGCTTTCTAGTGATTATGGATTCCTTTTTTTTTGTCTGGTTTTATTAGCTGTAAGTCTTCCATGTACTAAATAAATAAATAAATAAATAAATAAATAAATAAAAATTATTTATGACTTCGAGAAGCGATTCAATTGTTCTGGAATTCTGGATAGATCCGGGGATGTCGGTATCTAGAATTTTCTTGGCTCCGCATATAAATACGAGCCCCCGGCCAGAAGCGAGTCAGTTGTGATTTCGACTGCGATCAAGAGCGAACTACCCTAGTACTTGAAGTGATTTTACTTAACGACCTAAGCGATAGTGTAACGGTACTCTAGTGTTAATTGCGATTCGGATTATTGTTGACTGGACTAATTTGTTATTGTTTGTGGCGAATAAAGTTGTCTGTTAGTAAATCGGCATTTGATTACCCACGTACGTAACAATAGTTTACCTCCATACTGAATCACAATACTCTAGCATCATTAGCATCATCATATCTGGGGCCTAAGTCTGCTATTTTTATAAATTCGTCATTCTAACACGATCCCATTGTCATTTTGCTAAAAGTTTGTAATCTGCTAATTCATAATGGTCGATCATTGATCGGTCAATGGTCTTGTAATAGAATTGTGGTAGAATGACAATATCGAGCTTATTATATATATATGACGTCGTAATGGTAGGTCACTGATCGAAGGAACTATCAAAAGTTTTGCAGATTACCGCATACGTCAGATATTCATTTATCATTATATACGAAATTACCATTCTATGCCATTTCTTTCAATGGAGTGTCAGTGGTTGACCATCGGAAAGTCATAATGACGCCATTATATTATTAGATTATCAAAACTTCTCAAAATCAACAATTATGAAATCAATAATAGACCATTCTGACACTATTGTAATAGCAGACTTGAGGCCCTGATCTGAATCAAACTCGAATTTTGGGCAGTTCATTGAGTCCAAAGCCAAGTAAGAGTCTGACACTATCTCCCGCTCCGCCCAAGGGCGGGGGATGTCAATGCATGATTTTTCCCACCATAAAAAAAAGGTAGCTGCTAGAAAACTCGGCGTTCTTGCAAAGGTCTCTATTGCTACACACCGGGACAGCTTTTAATGATATACAAAGTACAGGTCCGTTCTAGTGTGGAGTACTGCAGCCACATATGGGTTGGTGCTACAAAATGCCACCTGGTAGCTTTGGGCTCGGTGGGAAGGCGTGCGAAGGGGCTTATTGGTGATCCAGATTTGGTGAAGTCCAACCTTCAAAGCCTTGAGCACAGGCGTAGGGTAGCCAGCCTTTAGGTGTTTTACAGGATGCATTTTGGAGAGTGTGCGCAGGAATTGCATGACTGGATTCCGCCATCTCAATTCTACCATCGGACAACCCGACGTACGACGAGTATCCAACCATACAATTGCCGCCACAGATCTTGAGCGCTGGCTTCAAGTTGCGCAGAAGTCAAATATTCGGTCTCTTTAGTGGTGCGAAGTGAGACGCGGGGCGGGGAGTGTCAATGATTGGCTCACCCATCTCCACTCTGACGCCGAGCGCTCAAGATCCGTTTTGGCAATCGTACTTTATCGAAACCTTTAGGGTCCGGACCAAGCCTTTCGCCTCGTCATTTATACCACGTACATCAAGGAACTGGACCAATTTGCCTGCTGTGGTCTTCCTGTCCGAATAAAATTTAGGTGTCTTCAAGATAAGAGTAAATAGGCTCTTAATAAACTAGCGCCTCACCATCAACGATTGCATCACTGCTTACCATCAGGTGGGATCGCAGTCAAGCACTAGTTTATATCAAATTTTAAAAGTAGCACTTCTCCATAGATCTACGCTTTGGAACGTGCAATTAAGTATCACTTTTTTTTTGACTGACGGTCATTCCGACAATTCAAAAGTCCCTGTAATTTCTCTATTTGAAATTAATGTTTTTGATTCTGATATATGTAGTTGGAGCACAGTAAGCAGTACGACAGTGATGCGGAGGACAAGTTCCACAAGAAGGTCTACGTGAAGAACAAGTTCCGCATCGCGAAGCACAACCAGCGGTTCGAGCAGGGCGCGGTGTCGTTCAAGCTGGGGCTGAACAAGTACGCCGATATGCTGCACTATGAGTTCGTCCAAACCATGAATGGATTCAACCAGACCCTCAAGTAAGTATTCCCCTGCTTTTGTTGGATAATCGAGTTAAGTATTGCGAAGAAGGGCCCAAACAAACTGTTTTGAGCAATGGTGGCCGATAGTAATGGCCCAGACTTACGAGTCAAACCCAGCCAGGCGCATAAATTTGTGCAATTTATTTCATCACCACTGCTCTCAAAACGGTGAAGGAAGACATCGTGAGGAAACCGGAATGTCCTAGAACCAAAAATTCGAAGACATGTGACAACCACCAACCCGCACTGGGTCCGCGTGCTGGATTACGGCCCATTCCTTCTCCTAGAGAGGAGGCCTGAGTCCCAGCAGTGGCAACATTAAAAAGGCTGATGGTAATGATGATGCTCTTACGCGATTAAGACGTTATATTACACATTTTTTATCAGATATTTTGGAAAAACAGTATCTCTTGGATATAATCTACGCTTCAATAGAAATCAAAACCTAGATTTGTGTAAAACTAATCCAGTAAAGACCTCTGAAAATCGTATCGTAGGAGAAGGAATGGGTGGATTACGGCCCATTCCCTCTCCTACAGAAGAGGCCTGAGTCCCAGCGGCGGTAATATTTTAAGGCCTACTACTTAAACTGTAAATGTAATTCTGGCACAGGCACGATCAGGCCCTGTACGGCAAGGGACACAACAGCCGCGCGTCCAGGTTCATCCCGCCGGCCCACGTGACCTACCCTGACCAGGTGGACTGGCGTGAGAAGGGTGCTGTCACCGATGTCAAAGACCAGAAACGTTGCGGCTCTTGCTGGGCATTCTCCAGCGTGAGTATTAACTATAAACAACACTAGCTTTTGCCCACAGCTTCGCCCGCGTACATAAAGTATATAGGTGAAAAAATTTTCGCAATCGGACCAGTACTTCCAGAGATTACCTCCTACAAACAAAACAAATTTAACCTGCCTGGGACAGGCGTGCCTCAAAAATATGATCATGCTCATAATTGAGATAACCAATAGCAAAGCGATCTAAGTGCGCGTAGTCTGTTAGTTGCGTAATGCGCGTTCGTATTAGTTTATTGCCAGTAGTGGAGTTAAAGGGTGTGAGACAAGCGGCGACATTCGTTGTAGGACAAATCGGAAAGTATTTCCTTTCTAACCATTTTCATCTTTTCTGTGGACCCAATATTGAGCCTTGTGGTACTCCCATTTTGCCTTTTAATCGACCTTTACTTGCTTCATGGTGTATTAAGAAATACCGATACTTGCCTACTACCGCGCGCCTCAAGGAGTTGTCAGCAACCGTAGAGGCCCAGCAGGGTCGAAGCCTACTGGGGTCAAGCGTCGGTTCTGAAAGAATGGCTTGGCCCCTGGTATGAAAGGCAATGAAAAAAAGCTGAAAGTAAATTATCCTTTAAACGTAAAATTCGGAACTACTACTTGAAGTCCTCTCAACTCTAGTTCGGTCTTCGTTCAGTATTGTTATTAAGTTCTCATAGTGATTTCATATTTTTCATAGTATTTATTAGTTTATTATTTTAGCATATGTATGTATTTTATTATTATAAATAACTTATTTTATATTTTTCCATTTGAACTATTTGTTATTATGTATTTGTTTATTGTGCAAACCTACCACAGTGTTGTCTTTTTTAACCCAAAGGTTGACTGGTAGAGAATGCCTTGTGGCATTAAGTCCGCCTATGTACCACTATTGTACATGAAGTTTAAATAAATAAATAAATAAATAAATGAAGGAACGGGGTGGGTTTTTTAGTCAGTAAATGTTTGACACTATCTCCCGCTCCGCCCAAGGGCGGGGGATGTCATACCAGCATTGTCTCTTGAATTCACTCCCTCTGTCTATCCCTACTTGTCGTTATTGGGTCAAAGCTCTTAAACAATAATCTTAGTGACTGGCCTGTTGGTGTAGTGGTTAGTGACCCCGACTGATATCCGAAGGTCGGGGGTTCGATTCCCACCCAGGACAAATGTTTGTGTGATGAGCATAATCATTTGTCCCATGTCTTGGTGTAATTTATCTATAATATGTATGTATTTAGAAATATATAAGTATGTTTATCAGTTGTTTAGTACCCATAACACAAGCTCTGCTTAGCTTGGGACTAGACGGCGTTGTGTGATAGTCGTGGAATATTAATATATTATATTATATATTAGTTTAGATTTGTGAGTTGTGACTGGTATCATGACAACTATAATAATAATAATAATGTATCATGACAACTGTAGCAGTATATTTCTTGTCGTACAGACCGGCTCCCTCGAAGGCCAGCACTTCCGCAAGACCGGCTTCCTAGTGTCTCTGTCGGAGCAGAACCTGGTGGACTGCACGGGGCCGTACGGCAACAACGGCTGCAAAGGTGGCATCATGGATAGAGCCTTCGAGTACATCAAGGAAAATGGTGGAATCGACACAGAGAAGTGGTACCCTTACGAGGGCATCGATGGAAAGTGCAGGTACTTACATCTCAACTTATTTTTCAGGATTCCGTACATCAAAAGGAAAAAACGCAACCCTTATAGGATCACTTTGTTGTCCGTCCGTCTGTCTGTCTGTCTGTCAAGATCATTTATCTCGAAAACGCCTGGACGTATCGAGTTGAAATTAAGTTTGTACGCAACGCCGACTACTATCTATAGGTCATTGAACCCGCTCAGCAGACGTTTTCTTACAGAAATTAATTTCGTAGGTACATGCGTAAATTAATACGAGTTTTGAAAAAAAGATACTTTATTTTTTAATTTTATTTTTACAAATCGATAGTGTTTCATGTACCGGATCGACCCTCCAAGGGATTAAAACGATAAAAATTTAGCGGTGTATTTGTAATTATATATTACTAGCCTTTGCCCGCGGCTTCGCGCGCGTACTTAAAATATAGCCTATGTCACTCAGGAATAAAGCAGCTTTCTATCGGTGAAAAAAATTTATCAATCGTATCATTACTTCCAGAGATTACCTCATACAAACAAAAAAGAAAAATGTAATGTGTAAATAATATGTAATGGTTAATATTACACCTTTGTTTTATTATTGATAGGCTCGCGTTTGACCACCATCTCACCACCATCAGGGTAAGCGATGATGTGGTCGACGATCGAGCACCTACCACAATTTGTCTTGTACCAAAGGTTGACTAATAGAAAATGCCTTATGGCTTAAGTCCGCTTTTGTACTCTTTCGAAGACATGTGACATTCACCAACCCGCACTGGGCCCGCGTGGTGGATTATGGCCCATTCCCTCTCCTAGAGAGGAGGCCTGAGTCCCAGCAGTGGGAACATTAAAAAGGCTAATGAATGATGATGATTTATTTAAGTAATTTAAAACATATGTACACACTATTATAAATTAATTAATTATCTACACTTTTAAACAACTTAATAACTATAATTATAGTAAATTAAAAAATAAATAAATAATAAAACCCTACGCTAAAATACACTAACTAAAATATGGCGTCAAAAAACTCTTCCACATCGCTGTCGACTGGTAATGTGCCCAAAAGACTGGCGGCATTGCCTCGCTGTATGGCAATGCTTATCCTTTGTCCAAGGTAAAAGCCAGCCTTCACGCGAAGTGTCAACTAGACATTTCGACAGATCTTTAATGATGAGTGTGTTCTTTTTTGCATAAAGAATAAAATACATGGTGCGATGTTCAGGTACGACCCTGAGTACTCCGGCGCCGTCGACACCGGCTTCGTGGACATCTCGCGAGGCAATGAGGAGGAGCTGATGCAGGCGGTGGCCGCGGTGGGCCCAGTGAGCGTGGCCATCGACGCCTCGCAGATGAGCTTCCAGTTCTACTCCGACGGCGTCTACTACGACGAGAACTGCTCCTCAACGGTGCTCAACCATGGCGTATGTATATTATGCACATTCACATTATACGCGTTGGAAAGAAAGAAAGGAAGAAAGAAAGAAAACTATTTTATTTGACATACACACACGTAGAAACACAATGTAGTAACAACATGTAGACACTAATTATTATACACCGTTAAATTACGCAACACCGACTACTACCTACAGGTCATTGGACTCGCTCAGTTGACGTTTTCTTAAAGAAATTAATTTTGTACATGCGTAAATTAATACGGGTTTTGAAAAAAGGTCGGTACTTTATTTTTTAATTTTATCTTTACAAATCGATAGTGTTTCATGTACCGGATCGACCCTCCACGGGATTAAAACGACCTAAATTTAGCGGTGTATAAAAAAAAATACAACTATAATTACCGGCACGAACCTTGAGCGCTGAGATTAGTGAGCCAATCGACGTCATTGTTAGATACATGCAACAAGCGCAGGGAACGAATCACGAGTGACGTCTATGACACAATGGCGCGGCACTCCCCACCCCCGCGTCTCACTTCGTACCATTAAAGAGACCGAATATTTGACTTCTGCGCAACTTGAACTCAGCAGTCAAGATCCATGCCTGTACCTGTCACAATGTATCTCACGGCGGCGCCGAATAGGTCCAGTAGGCCGGGCGGGAGTAAGTAGTGGCTTGTAGGAACCTGAAGGGGGTAAGTAGTGGCTGGGATGACCTAGTGAAGGTTGCGGGAATCCAATGGATGCGGGACGCACAGGATCGTTCATTGCGGCGACACTTGGGAGAGGCCTATGTCCAACAGTGCACGTCTATCGGCTGAAATGATGATGAGGATGATGATTATACGTAGAACACTATTTTTTGGAGTAAAGTGTTGGCCAGGCGGTTGCAAACTAGCGTTCCAACCAAGGTGACCTTGGTTTGTGTGTTTGGTTTCTGTTGCGGCTACATGGATGTAATCCACGTGCCAAAACGTTCAGTGATTGGAAAAACGCGCCTCCCAACCAAGAGCGTTGAAGGTCATAGATTACCCAGTTGCTGTCTACATAGATTGAAACTAGCAAGATTGGGCACGCCACAATTTTGGCGGTAAGTCCCCTCTTTGAGGCGTGGCTGGAAAGTCCTTACGGCGTCCTCACCTTCCGCATGATGCAGGTTCTCACCGGACATGGTAAGTTTGGGAGGTTCCTACACCGGATTCGTACGGAAGTGACGCCCGGGTGCCGCCACTCTGCGGAACGCCCGGAGGACATGGTGGAGAACACAGTGGAGGTGTGCCCGCTTGAGCAGAGCACCGCCGTGTCCTCGTGGGTGCGAACGGCGGCGGCGATCTTTTGCGCCGGGCCTTGGTACCGGCCATGGTACTGAGGAGGAGTGGCAGGCGGTCGTGTCCTTCTGCGAAGCAGTAATATTAGCAAAGGAAGAGGCCGACCACATGGGGCAACGGCGCTCACAGCGCCCCAGCCGTCCCCGGGTTTCCGATCCCAATTTTCTGCCACCGTATTGTTGTCAGCAGCAGCAGCAGGGGCCCAGCCGGGTCGAAGCCTACTGGGGCCAGGGTTATCCAAAAGGGAAGGGTGGGTTTTTTAGTCAGTAAGAGTCTGACACTAGCTCACGTTCCACCAATGGGCACGGGATGCCATGTCAAAAAAAAACCTAGCAAGAACACCTTCAGACGTCGGTTTGCAACCATCCCATCACCCCTTAACTAAATGAATGCCGTAAGTAGGTACTATTATCAGTGTGTACATACACTAATGTGACTCCACCCCCCAGGTGTTGGTGGTGGGCTACGGCACAGACAAGCATGGCGGCGACTACTGGCTGGTGAAGAACTCCTGGGGCGGCTCGTGGGGCAAGGGCGGCTACATCAAGATAGCACGCAACCGGAACAACCACTGTGGGATCGCCACCATGGCCTCCTATCCTCTCGTCTAGTCGACGAACTATTACATACTGTACTCTATTCGCTTTAAAAAAAGAAAAGACATGGCCGGATCCTGCCCACATCAATTGTCACGTACATTTATTATTATTATGTGAAAATTACTTTTAAAATAAATAAAAATAAAAAAAAAATGAAAAAAAATATTATCTTGGTGAACAATAAAGGACACACCGTTAAATTTTAATTGTGTAGCTGAGCGAGTTTAATGGCCGCCGTAGTATTAGTCGACGTTGCGTATAAACTACCTACGGGTCATTGAACTCGCTCAGCTGACGTTTTCTTAAAGAAATTAATTTCGTACATGCGTAAATTAATACGAGTTTTGAAAAAAAGGTACTTTATTTTTTAATTTTATCTTTACAAATCGATAGTTTTTCATGTACCGGATCGACCCTCCACGGGATTAAAATGATTAAAATTTATCGGTGAGTAAATAAATAACTAAATAATAAATAAAAATAAATTACAACAATCACTTTTCTCTAGACCTGGCGAGAAAGAATTCCAAAAAAATATGTACATTAATTGTTTTTTTGTCGTTTTGTTTCATTTCAATCATGGCGTCTACGTTTGGATACACGCAGAAACTTATTTCTGTACCTATCTATAGTAAGCCTGAAGATCAAACTGAAATATTAACTAAAATATAAAACACCCGTGAATGCTAGAAATGAATTGCTAAGGTAACTTAAAAAAGTTAACGGTTTCACGATTATCGCAGACACCACTTTTCGAGTTGCTGGGTGTCTTAATGGAATGGTGATTCCATAATGAAACGTGGCAACGGCACCAGCCTCATTTCTTGATAACATAACTATCATAAAAGCTAGCTAATTCTTCTTATCGAGATTTAAGAGTGGATGAAAACATTAATTGTGTCTTGTCTGAGTAATTATTGTAGTCCTGTCATACTGTATGGATCAGAATGTTGGGCTGTGAAAAAGACGGATGAAAAAAGATTGCATGTAGCGGAGATGAGAATGTTAAGATGGATGTGTGGTGTGACGAGAATGGATAAAGTGAGAAATGAATATATTACAGGAAGTTTGAAAGTGGCGCCAGTGACTGAAAGGTTGAAAGGAAATCGTTTGTCTTGGTATGGTCATGTAAAGAGGAGAGATGAAAAGCATGTAGCTAAAAGAGTTATGAATTTACATGTGGATGAATGGAGAGGTAGAGGGAGACCAAAGAAAAGATGGATGGATTGTGTGAGAAGTGATATGAAAGAAAAGGGAGTTAGTGATAGCGTGAAGAGTGACAGGACAAAATGGAAGAAACAAACGTGTTACGCCGACCCCAAATAAAATGGGACAAGGGCAGGAAGAAGAAGAAGAAGATGTGTTTAAACATTAAGAAATAAATACAAGGTGTAAGGGCTTGCTCAATAGACGAAACTGAACAACCTTCCACAATTTTTTTTTTCAGGAAACGAAAAAGAAAATCGGCCTCGCCTTACAAATTATCCAATCAAGTTTATCATTTTGTAGCCCCTAAAGTTTGTGGAAGGCTGTCCCTTACACCTTTTATATTTAAGCAAATAAATGTACTTATTTATATGACTAAATAAAAAATCAAGTGTTATGTTTTTTAGTGTTCTAATTGTATAGTTTTTGCAAATTCGTCCAAATATCCAAAAATATCTGTTTTCTCTGTAATAACTCTTCTTCGATATCGCGGTTTGTTTATGTCGACGTTTGAAAGTGACAATTACTAATTATACATCAATGTGATTACGTATTACTTGGTATTTTGATTTTTGACTCATTCTTCACTAGCCTCTATGAATATGTATCACTAGTAGTATTTCATTTTCATAGAATTATACCCGAAGTCTGAAAGGCGTTCTCATACTTATCTTACTGTCACTGTCACTTTAACGTGTTATTGTAGATCATTGTTGTGTTGATGTCGATCATAATCAAAATCAAGAATGTGAGTGTGGATGTTTGGATGTTTGTTACTTAATCACGCAAAAACGGCTGAACGGATTTGGTTGAAATTTGGCATGCATATAGCCTTTGTCATGGAAAAGAACATAGGCTACTTTTTATCCCGGAAAACATCTTATTCCTACGGGAAAACACGTTTAGAGTGCGATAACCGAAGTACACGCAGACGAAGTCGCAGGCGGACAGCTAGTGTATAATATATTCTGTAACAAAAAAATAACAAAAGATTAACATTAAAAAATATAAACATGATTAACCAGTGGGTCATATTATGATACAATACCCGGATAAAATTGTTGTTGAAATGGAAAATTCTTTTTTGTTGTCACTTTTGATAACCTTTGATAATAATTGTAAGTAGATACAAGTATATAATAAAGGTAGGGCAGTGGTGGCTGAGTGATAATGGCCCCGAGTTACGAGTTGTAGGTAGCGGGTTCAAACCCAGCCAGATGCATTACTTTGTGTAATTTATTTCATTACCACGGCGCTCAAAACGGTATGTCCTACAACCAAAAATTCGAAGACATGTGACATCCATCAACCCGCACTGGGCCCGCGTGGTGGATTACGGCCCATTCCCTCTCCTAGAGAGGAGGCCCGAGTCCCAGCTGTGGGAACATTAAAAAGTCTGATGATGTTTTTTTTTTTTTTTTTCGTCGGGAAAAATCATCTTATGACAACCCCCGCTCTTGGGCGGAGCGGGAGATAGTGTCAGACTCTTACTGACTAAAAGACCCACCCCGTTCCTTCTAGCCTTCATACCGGGGCTCGAGCGCCCTTTCGGATAACCCTGGCCCCAGTAGGCTTCGACCCGGCTGGGTCCCTGCTGTTGCTGACAACTCCTTGAGGCGCGCGGGAACAGCGCGCGCCGTCGACGACTTGGGCTTGGTCCGGACAGTTACCGGACGGCGAGCTACCCATTGCTCACTGTCCGCAAGCCCGCGCCTACGGTGGCTGGAAATCGGGATCGGAATCCCGGCGGCGGCGGGAGCGCCGTTGCCTGATGCGGTCGGCCTCCTCCTTAGCGAGCATTACTGCTTCGCAGAAGTCGGCGACCGCCTGCCACTCTTCCTCGCTCCGGACCATGGTCTCAACCAAGGCCCGACGCGAGAGGTCTTCGCCGCCGATCGCCCTCACGAGGGCACGGCGATGCTTCGCCCAAGCAGGGCACACCTCGACGATGTGGTATACACATTAAATGTAGGTCAAGCCAAGAGATTGACGACTGACGTCACGCTAGTTGCACTTCCACCGTGCTCTCGACCAGACGTCACCCTTTGGGTTTGCCTACTTACTGACAATTTGTTTGTTTCATTTACTATAGATTGACCTGCGCATCGGAAGAATGAAACGCATGCAACTAAAATGAGAGTTTTAAGGAAAAAATCACACCACCAGAGGGCGCTGGGCACGCGACATGGCGGTGAATCACCTTTGAGGAGTGGCTGGAAAGACCTCACGGCGGCACCTCACACCTTCTGCTTGGCGCAGGTTCTCACTGGACATGATAAGTTCGGGAGGTTCCTGCACCGGGTTCGTGCGGAAGTGACGTTCGGGCGTTGGCGTGTGGACCGCCCGGAGGACACGGTGGAACACACGGTAGAGGTGTGCCCCGCTTGGGCGAGCATCGCCGTGTCCTTGTGGGGGCGATCGGCGGCGAAGATTTCTCACGCCTGGCCTTAGTACAGGCCATGGTCTGGAGCGAGGAGGAGTGGCAGGCGGTCCCCTCCTTCTATGAAGCAGTAATGCTAGCAAAGTTGGTGGCTGCATGCACTAGACAATGGCCCTCGCGCCATAGCCGCTGTTATTCCCGGCCATCGTAGTCGCGGGCTCGCGGACGGCAAGCAATGGGTAGCTCGTTATCCGACCGTCCGGTAATGTGTGTGTGTCCGTATATATGTGCGTTGTGAGAGCGCGCTTTGGTAGTTTGTCTTCTGTACCTATCTATTTTGTGTTACTACCAACGTTCGTAAAATATTATGTATCATCATCATCATCATCGTTTCAGCCGACAGACGTCCACTGCTGGACATAGGCCTCCCCCAAGCGTCGCCACAACGAACGATCATGTGCGTCCCGCATCCATCGGATTCCCGCTACCTTCACCAGGTCGTCCGTCCACCTTGTAGGAGGCCTTCCAAAACTGCGTTTTCCGGTACGCGGTCGCCACTCCAGAACCTTTCGGCCCCAACGGCCATCCGTTCTGCGAGCAATGTGCCCTGCCCATTGCCACTTAAGTTTGTAACTGTGTAATATTATGTAACTACCCCTCAAACCCCAAACGAACGCCGGCTTTTGCACGTGATTTCGCGCCTTTTATTTCTTTAAACTTCGTGTACAGTAGTGGTAGTACATAGGCGGACTTAATGCAACAAGGCATTCTCTCCCAGTCAACCTTTGGGTTAGTTAAAAAAGAGATCACTGTGGTAGGTTTGCACAATAAACAAATAACAAATAATGAAAACGGAAAAAAAAGTTATTTCTATATAATATATAATAAAATACATAAATATGCTAAAATAATAAACAAAATACTATGAAAAATATCAAATCTTAAAGAGAACTTAATAACGATTCTGACGACCTTTCGGTTGAACACTAAGATTATTAAAAATCCGCGTAGATAATTAAAATTTTTAGCGTTTTATATTGGACTAGCTTTTGCCCGCGCGGCTTCGCTCCCGCTCTTCCCTACTTCAGCCTACTATACCCTACTCTACCCTACTATACCCTATTCTACCCTACTCTACCCTACTCTACCCTACTCTACCCTACCCTACCCTACCCTACTCTACTCTACCCTAGTCTACTCTACTCTACCCTACTCTACCCTACTCTACCCTACTCTACCCTACTCTACCCTACTCTACCCTACTCTACCCTACTCTACCCTACTCTACCCTACTCTACCCTACTCTACCCTACTTAACTTACTTAAAAGTATGCTATGTCCGTCTCCTAGTTCTAACTCCTCCCCATCAATTTTCAACTAAATCGGTTCAGCCGTTCTTGAGTTATTATTTATACATTTTTCCGTATTTACACCCATTTAAATGCTTAAGATAGAAGCGTTAGTGAATATGATAACCACATATTTGACCTTAAAAATATTATGCATCTTTATAATCAACTACAAAAACGCCGAAATCTTTTTATTTTTAATGTAGGTAGGTATGTTCTCTAGCGATGAAGACGACTAAACATTATTAAAACAAGTTTTATGTTTAATCATAAGGAAAACCGCATATAAACTAGATTCCCAAGTCTTTGAAGTATTGCATAATTTAATTACATCACAAAGGATGTTAAAATTAGTTTTTGCGATAGATTGTTTATGCGATTAAAGGGCAAAGTGGACCAAACGAATTTACAGTCTCAAAATAAAATAAAGGCGTATAGTCCCTTGAACCATCTGACCGAAATTATGTGAACGCAACTCTCGCACTCGCCTAGGCGGCAGTACGCAAATCTGTGCATTTATTTGCGGCCAGTAGCGCCCAGAAAGCGCTTTAAATCCTTTTCTCTGCGAGATATTGATTAATTTACATATGCAATGTTCACTTTGAAAGATATTTAACCACCAATTTTTATATGTAAAAATGTTTTTAAAGGTCGAAGCCGTTTCGAAGGAGTAGGGAAAAGTTACGAAAAGTTGCGAAATTGCTAATTAATTTTTTTTTTTTTTGACAAAAAGTCATCATTCATGAAAAAATCAAATGTTGATATTATTGTTCAAACCAATTGACTTAGCCGTTACGGAGGAGTAGGCCTCAGAAAATCACTGTTTTATGGCACTTTTCGGGCGCTTGGCCCTTAAGGCAATGAGTCTTACCCAATGGTAGACCTCACGGATGAGAAGCCACGGGTAGCTTGCTGTCCTACCGTTCGATAACCGTCCAGACCGAGCGCAGGTCGTCGACGGCGAGCGCTGTTCCAGCGCGCCTCAAGGAGTTGTCGGCAACCGTAGGGGCCCAGCAGGGTCGAAGCCTACTGGGGCCAAGGTTCCAAAAGGGAGGCTCAGCCCACTGAGACCCATTCATAGACGGCGCGTTGTGTTTCACGTTTATCACAAGGAGATGTCAACAAAACCGTAGAGGTCGGCTGTCCAGTAAGGACTGAGCCCCAGTCGATGACGGCGCGGACTGCTCCACGCGCACCAGCAAAGAGACGTCAGCAAAACTGTAAGAGCCCAGCAGGGTTGACTTCTGATAAAGTTACTCGTGGTCTTAGGACACAAAAGTGAACTGAGTAAACATAGGTGTGGTTTTAGTCAGTAAAAGTCTGTGGCTCTCCCGTTGCGGCCGGCGAGCAATGGACAGCGAGCTGTCCGGACCGAGCCCAAGTCGTTGACGGCGCGCACTGTTCCCGCGCGCTTCAATAAGTTGTCAAACAGCAGGGGCACAGCTGGGTCGAAGCCTATTGGGGCCAGGGTTAGTTCGAAAAATAGCTCAGCGCAGTTACGAAATCCAACAAAGGAATAGGAGTGGGTTTTTAGTCAGTAAAAGTCTGACACTATCTTCAGCTCCGCCCAAGAGCGAGGGATGTCATTACATGATTTTCCCACCGCGAAAAAAAAAGACACTCCCGTTCCACTATCCGGAGAAGTCATTAGATGACTTCCTACCTCAAAAAAAAAACTCCACAGCAAGATGTCTGTCTATCTTTGAACTTTGAAGAAATTGAAGGTAAATAACGGCATGCAAACAAGCCAATGTCATCCAAAAATATAAAGTCAAGTTACATAATCGAAATTCAAAACAACTTTATTAAATTCCGTCTTTATATATAGATGTGATATCGTGATATATCGATAGTCCAATAGTAATGGTATCGTCGAGCGCATAAATAGGCAACATGTACAAATATATAATATTATGTCTGTGTGTCAGTTTGAGTGGTGTACTATGTGATCTTAATAAGGAAGAAGGTATGTTTATTTATTTTAATTGATCTATAATGTCCTGATGGCCCAGTGGTAAACGCACTCGCCTCTTATGCATGAGGTTGCGGCTTCAAAACCGGGCAAGTACCTGCATTCGAGTCTTCCGCAGATTTTGGGCAGAACAACGTCTGTCGGGACTAGAGATGTACCGTTACTGGCAATATCGCCCGAAGTGGGAATTTTGCTGGCAATATTGCCACCAATATTCATACATCGGGCCCAATGATTTTGCCACGGGCCTAAGATGGTATAGTTACGCCACTGCAGTGACTGATTCTGAACAAGCTATATTTAGGTTTCGCATTTACTTACTAATACTCATGTTACTCATGTTGTATCATTGTATGTTCAAATCGCACAAGAATGCCAATTGCGCGATGCAGGATTTTATAGTCTATAGATTTCGCCACACTTAACACACACTTAAAATTTGGTATATTAATTCAAATTAACAGTCCTCATGCCACGACACATGAATCCATGACTCTAAGTCTTCAATGACATTGGATGTGTGCTGCTCAGTGACGTGTCTACTCACTTTCGTGTTATTTTGAAACATTGACATTGTCCTTTTAATTTTTTAGTTTAAATTAAAAAAAAAACCACTACTACAAAAAAAAATGTTGCTGTAAAAGTAAGAAATAAGATTTTCAGGATGCTGAAATAAACAAAAAAAAAGTACAGATTAAAAAAGCCGCAGTTTAAACGAAAATGTTTTTCATTTCAAATCCTTAGTCATTTTTTAGTTTTTTAAACTTATCTTCGATACTTTTTATAATCTTCTATTAGTAAATAATGATCTCTTGATCATTATTGTGATATCGAAAAGAGTTTGCATGAGTTGTTTTTTTTATATAGCCAACGAACTGGCTTGTAAAATTTGAAGGATTATGCTGTTCTAGAATAGGTTTGAAAATTTGTAGGAAAAAGATTGTGTGTTGTTTTTTAGTGTTGAAATGATCTTTGTAAGAAAAGCTTTTGCGTTCAAATAAGAAAATATAATAGTGTGCCGGCCCGTGTCTTTCATTTTTATAGAAGAATCTCAACACGAAACCTACCGTGAGCTGAGCACGACGATGAGGATGAGGCCGGATAAGGCCTTGAGCCTAATGTAAAAGGTCCTTGTGACCAGTTGAAGCGTTCCAGAACATAATAAAAATTATGGAATCACCCCCCATTTTTCATTTTTTTCTCTTGATCAATCCGGTCGACTGTTAAACTTACTTATTCAGTTGGTTCGAAAAAACAGCCTGACTGTCCACTTATTATTTACTAATAGAAGATCTCTCAACTTTGAATATTGAACTAGTGTTGACTACATCAGATCTTATTGTACCCTAATAATTATTCTAGTCGTTTGACTTTTAGACAGACTATAGCTCACTATAGTCTGTCAAGTGTCAAGTGGGCAACGCGCCCACGGCCCACGTTGAAAACCAGCGCTGTGAGCTCAACGCATTATGCGTGAGGCCGCAGCTTTATGCTGAGCGTTCAGCCGTTTTGCGCGGAAGAGACGCATATCTTCCCTATTTTGATGTTATGTTCTGTTACCTACTTTTAAGTTTGCGTCTTTAACGCGTAAAAAAACTGTTTTTCTTTCTTTCTTCTTTCGTTGGATTGCGTTAGATGAAGTAACAAGCTTTTAAACCATACTCGATGTTGACGATAGGGGGGGAGTGGAAAAGCAGCCTTTTTGTCAGGTTTGAGCCCCTCCCAAGATTTGGGGCCCCGGAGTACTATGGTATCCCGATTATACACCACTTGTGAATTACAGCTTATTATTCTTGGGTAAATCCTGTTTTAAAATCTTATTACCTATTTTTCAGGAGCTGAGTGCGAGTGGGATGGCATCAAAGGGAAGTGTGTGAAAGAGACGCAGTGTCTGACCACCCTCGATAAACGAGGTGACCAACATCTCGTAAGTAACATTATCACCTTTAAGACGACCCCATCGGGAAACACGCCCGTTATCAAAATCAAATCAAAAGCATCTATTTCATATAGACCATTTGCAGGCACTTTTGAATAGTCAAATGTCGGTAAGCCCAAAAAGAGTGAAACTAAATTTCACGTTCCAAAGCGTAGATCTCCATGGAAAAGAACGTGCAAGAAACTCCATGGCCACTCTTTTAAATCATATTATGAGTTACATAATATAATCTTGGTTACATATTTCTTGCCAGGGACTTAAAAACACCTTCGTAGAGGTTACAGAATTATAAGTGTTACATGTTGAATGTGTAACAGAATCAAAAATGTAACACTTATATATGTGTTTTCAATGTGTTAACCCAAAACACTTAAAAAAGTGTAACCCTAACATATCTGTAACAGATATAAAAGTGTTAACAGTGTTAATAAGTGTAACAGGTAAACGCAGCTTTGCCAAAGTTACAATTTACTTATTTATGGTACTGTGCAATTATTTCAGTTACACATATTAACACTTATTAGCACATATAACAGGTTACAGTTTAATTCGGTAGCACTTCTTAACATATATAAAAGGTTACAGTTTCATTCGGTAACATTATTACACGGTTACAGTTTGAGTCCCTGTTTCTTGCTGCGTCTAGAAAAATAAAATAAAAAGTAATTAAAAGATGGAAATTGAATCAAGACACTGGCAGCTAATGGATGACAAGTCTCAACTGACGGCACCCGATGGCATGACGCGTGCATCAGCCCCACTCAAGCGCAGGCCACACCGGCAGCTAGCGGGCGGGCGGGCTAGGCGGGCGAACATCGTTTCACCTCTTTATAAATATACTTCGATTCACACCGCGAGCTACCGACGAACCTAACGAGCTAAGCTAACGAAATATCCGACGATTCCAGCGAAGCTACTCGTTCACCTCGTTGGCGCGCCCGCTCTTCGCTAGCTTAGCTCGCCCGCCAGCCCGCTCGCCCGGTTCGTTCGCCCGTCCTCCCCGTTTCGAGTAGACTAGTCGACGCTCGTCTTTCGAATAGCAGTGTAGTGTTTAGTTTGGGATCGATGAATATGTCATATATCGACGAAAGTTCTGATGATGACTTAACTACAAATACTACCCCCGCTTCGCCCGCTTAGCCCGCTCCGCTCGTCGCTCGTCTTTCCGTAGTTTTCGGTGTGAACCCCATAGTTTAGTTCGCCAATATTTCGCGTAGTTTGTATAGTTTCCTTCGTTCGCTTCGCCCGCCCGCCCGCTAGCTGGCGGTGTGGCCTGCGCTTCAGCTCAACCATTTTGAAGGGAACTAAATGACCCGATAACACATGCCACCATCAGCGAGACATTCCGTTTTCTGCAGCTAGACTGTAATCTTAAGTAGAACTCTGTCAATTTAACACTTTTTTTCAGGTTTGTTCGAAACAAGGCGACGTGACAATCATCTGCTGCACTGACTGCGAACTGGTCAATAGTACGAGGTAACTACAATTTCTATTTAATGAGTTAGTATAGGGAGCAGTGGCTGCCGAGTGGTAATGGCTCCGACTTACGAGTTGTAGCGCGCGGGTTCAAACCCAGCCAGGCGCATTACTTTGTGTAATTTATTTCATCACCACTGCTCTCAAAACGGTGAAGGAAAACATCGTGAGGAAACCGGCATGTCCTAGAACCAAAAGTTCGAAGACATGTGACATCCACCAACCCGCACAGGGCCCGCGTGGTGGAATACCTCTCCTAGAGAGGAGGCCTGAGTCCCAGCAGTGGGAACATTAAAAAGACTGATGATGAGTTAGTATACCAGCATCGCCACCACAGAACAGGTGAAAGAGATTAGAATGGAATAAATCATGGGCGGGGCAGGCGTGCCACGAAGTAGGGCAATGCTCATACTTCAACTACCAATAGCAAACTTGCGATCTAAGTGTGCGTGGTCAGTAAGTTGCGTAATGCTCGTTCGTATTGGTTTATTGCCTGTAGTGGAGTTAAAGGGTGTGAGACAAGCGGTGACACGCGTTGTAATACAAATCGGAAAGTATTTCTTAACTAACCTCTTTCAGGTTTTACCTTGTTTTACTATCCATCTATAATATAGTGCCGGCTAGGTATCCCCGCAGGCGGGCTACCGGCCGCAACCACAAAATGCCACCACTGGCATATTTCCTATAGTTTTCATACATTTTATATGGATTCGCCACACACGGTTGACGCCAGTGGCCGCCACATGCTACAAATTCACCGTTGCTCGCTTCTTGTTTCCCGCACTGGCCACTAAACCACAAAATATTTACGTACAGAAGTCAATCTAGATACAAAGCGCGCTCGAGCAACGCACACATAGACACCGTTCACGGACACGATATCTCTAAGCGCCTCGGCCCGCTCGTCGAACAGTTGCGGCTCAAACGCTCGTTAGTGTGCGTCCACTGAGCGTAGGTGTAAAAAGTGAAGTACATACATGAGATTGTCTTCTGTACCTATCTATTTTGTGACTAAAAGTCGATAAAAAGACGTCGTCACACGCCATTCGCACATACTGCGCGTTTGGGTTAAAAAAGTAGTAGGCACTGGCCACAAATGGCTGTCACGCGCTTCAGCTTCCTTTGTGGTCGCTTCTAGCTTCTCGTGGTGGCATTTGTGGTTGTGGCGTGTGGCCCATGTACTGTGATACCTTTTTTATGGTGGAAAAGTCATGCATTGACATCCCCCGCCCTTGAGCGGAGCGGGAGATAGTGTCAGACTCTTACTGACTAAAAGACCCATCCCGTTCCTTCTAGCCTTCATACCGGGGCTCGAGCGCCCTTTCGGATAACCCTGTCCCCAGTAGGCTTCGACCCGGCTGGGTCCCTGCTGTTACTGACAACTCCTCGAGGCGCGCGGGAACAGTGCGCGCCGTCGACGACTTGGGCTTGATCCGGACAGTTACCGGACGGCCGGACAGTGAACTACCCATTGCTCACTGTCCGCAAGCCCGCGTCTACGTTGGCCGGAAATCGGGATCAGAATCCCGGCGACGGCGGCGGCGATATAAAGCCGTTGCCTGATGCGTTCGGCCTCCTCCTTTGCAAGCATTACTGCTTCGCAGAAGTCGGCGACCGCCTGCCACTCCTCCTCGCTCCGGACCATGGCCTCAACCAAGGCCCGGCGCGAGAGGTCCCCGCCGCCGATCGCCCCCACGAGGGCACGGCGATGCTCCACCCAAGCAGGGCACACCTCGACTGTGTGCTCCACCGTGTCCTCCGGGCATTCCGCACATTGGCGACACCCGGGCGTCACTTCCGCATGAATCGAGTGCAGGAAACTCCCGAACGAACCATGTCTGGTGACATGTACTGTGATACCTAGCCGGCACCGTCCACAGAGTTACTTGTAAAACACTAACAACCTTGCAGAACTGTATAACTAACAACATAAACATCAACTTTTGTTCTGTGACTTTTTTCAAAACTAAATCCATTTACTAAAATAAAAACAAAGCTTCAAGATTTCGTTGTTCTATCTAACACATTTTAACTCTGTATTTTGTTATCCCTACCTACATCTGTACGACGCGACGCAAGCCCCCCACCGCCCGATCCCTGCTCCCCTCCTCTATTGTACTATCACTTGCTTTGCATAGACTTCGTAATATTTAGAACGTTCAATTTTAATATTTTTAATTTTGTATAAAAATCTGATGAACTAAAATTTTATAAATTTTTAAAAGTGATTGAACAAAGCTTGTTGTTTATGTTGTTAGTACCATAGTCTTGAGAGGTAGCCAGTGTTTTACGAATAACCCTAAGATGGATTGTAGTATCAAGCTGCCAATAAAACACGCTTTTGACCATGGCCTCTCTGAAAGATCAGCTTCTTCTTTTATTTTCAGAAATGTTGTGTTGAGTCCGACCATTGGGGTCTACTGGAAAGATGGTACAAAGGCCAGAGATAGTAAGTCCAATTTTCACTTCAATAGTAGTTTTTAGGGTTCCGTATCTCAAAAGGAAAAACGGAATCATTATAGGATCACTTTGTTGTCCGTCCGTTCGTCTGTCCGTCTGTCAAGACCCTTTATCTCAAGAACGCGTGGAGGTATCGAGTTGAAATTAAACCATATACTCAGGTCTACGGTCCCTTTAAGCTGTGAAAAAATTAAACTTTTAAATTAACGAATAATAAAGATACGGCCGTTTATGTCGCAAATAACGTATATTTCGACACTCTTATGGGACTCAAAATTCATAGGGTACTATTCCGTCCCATTTACCTAAAATAAAATAATAATAAAAAATAGAAAAAAAATAATAATTAAATAATAATAATTTTGCTTAAAGCAAGGTCTTAGGGTCAATTCCCACTGAAAGAGCAGCGGCCGGCAGCGTCTTTTTGAGGCAAAATATTACAAACTATTTTGAATCTTATTTACGTGATCAAAAAGTTCATAGTCATTTGAAGGCAAAGGAGGGGTAGCGTGGCGTCGCGAGGCTGCACGAGCCTTCTACCGACTAGTCAAAAGAGGCGCCGCGCGGCTGATCGCGGCGCAGCTAGCTGCCGTGCGGCCGACCGCGGTGCAGCTGACAGACTCGCGGCTGCGCGCGAGCGACCATTTCCTAAAATTTTCTTTTCCTTTTTCTTTCCGTTTTGTTTGTTACTTCTTGTTCTTCTTCTACAGCCAGTGCTATGATACATAAATCCAAATCCACCATATTTATTGCCACACAACTTTCCTTGAGTAAAGTAGATCGCACAATAGTTTCCAAAGCTACCACGCGGAGGCTCATTGCGGCGCCTCGGGATGCCGCGCTGCCTCTCGCGGCGCCGCACTGCCCCGCGCGGCGCCACACTGCCCCTTGCGGCGCCGCGCTCAGTCACTTGCTCTTACGGCCGCTGCGCGCCGCTGCTCTTTCAGTGGGAATTGACCCTTATGGCACAAGTATAGGAATAAATCTAAAAACTGTGAATTTGTAGATACATCACGAAAAAAATCGCTACTTACCATCAGGTGGGATCGCAGTCAAGCACTAGTTTATCTGAATTAAAAAAAAAAAAAAATATTTTGCGATTCGGAAAAATCTTTGTAACTCAATTTGGGAATTGAACTGTTTTTTTTTTTACGTAAGTTTGTACGAAACCCTCAGTGCGCGAGTCCGACTCGCAGTTGCCCAATTTTTTCTTTTGACTACAGAAATATGATTAGTAACGGGTATGGATAGAGGCCCATTTTTTTGTATTTATGAAAATAATGGTGTTTACAGATAATAATAAAAAAAATCTCCATTTTCCAGGCTGCCTCCAGTACCTTGAAGATTTACCATACAGATGCCGTGATGGAGGTTTCTACTCCGGCATCAGCAAGGACTATGACATGGAGAAAAAATGCCACAACATTGGTCTGTGGGGTGTTGGAGGTGCTCCAACACCGGGGTCCACCCCTGGTGCTAAATACCCTCACCAGGTAAGATTTACCGGTTCTTCTCCATAAGAAACGGCCTGTTCATCATCATTGATGATCAGCCGAAAGACATCCACTGTTGGACATGGGCCTCCCCCAAGCCACAACGACCGGTCCTGTGCGTCACGCATACATCGGAGTCCCGCAACCCTGACCAGGTCATCCGGCCACCTTGTTGGAGGCCTTCCAACGGCCTGTTAGAACGGTGCAAAAGCTTCTGATGTTTTATATGAGAAATGGAATGGAATTCCTTGTCTGTTTATCCTGAGGGCTGCAACCTGGGAATCTTTAAGTCAAGAGGTGAATAAGTTTTGTTCTAGGTAAGCGCGTTCCATCGGCGACTGCATCGTCACCTTCCATCAGGTGAGATATCAGTCAAGCGCGAACCAATCAACAATAAAAAAAAAGTTTTTTTTAAATACTAGAATGTAGTGCTTGACTGCGATCTCATCTGATGGTCAGCACAGAAGCAATCGTTGATGGTGAGGTGCACTATAGTTTATTAGGTTCACTTTGCCTTGAAGACACCTGAATTATGATTTTGAAATTATTTTTTTTTTGAGTGCTGTGGTGACCGAGTGGTAACAGCCCCGACTTACGAGTTTTAGGTCGCGGGTTCAAACCCAGCCAGGCGCATTAATTTGTGTAATTTATTTCATCACCACTACTCTCAAAACGGTGAAGAAAAAAAAAACCTGAAAAAAAAATTCGAAGACATGTGACATGCACCAACCGGCACTGGCCCCGTGTGATGGATCACGGCCCATTCCCTCTAATAGAGAGGAGGCCTGAGTCCCAGCAGTGGGAACATTAAAAGGCCGACTATGCTATGATATGCTTTTTTAACTTTAAGCACTTTTTGCAAGTTGCTTTTTGTACTAAGCGTTCCAAATAATAATAGGATGAATTACCATGTTGTAACGTCACGTCATACTGTCAAATAGAAAAATTTGAGTATGGTGAGCAAAACAAGATAATAATTTAATTTATATTTACGTGAACGAAAAATGTTTAATCAGAATCCAGTTCTTCAATTTTGTTCATTTCTGCGTCACTGTGTGAAGTTTCTGAATAGTGAAAAATAGAAAAAGAAGGCGAAATGTTAAAACACCGTAAAATTCTGGAATGGGAAGCACATTCCAGAATGTTACGGTGTTTTACATATAAAAAGCTGAAAGTAAATTATCCTTCAAACGATAAATTCGGAACTACCACTTGAAATTCCCTCAACCTTAGTTCGGTCTTCGTCAGAATTGTTATTAAATTCTCTTAATGATTTGATATTTTTCTTAGTATTTATTAGTTTATTATTTTAGCATATTATGGATTTTATTATTATAAATAACTTATTACATATTTTCCAGTTAAAGTATCTGTTATTTGTTTATTATGTAAACCTACCAGTGTTGTCTTTTTTAACCCAAAAGGTTGACTGGTAGAGAATGTCTTTTTGCATCAATTCCGCGTACCACTACTGTACATGAAGTTTAAATAAATAAATAAATTGTTCCTAACACTGATAATACAAAATAAAATAGTTTTGTTTTATTAACTAATTTGCTGTGTCCGCAACTTCGTTCGCGTGGACTACAGGATTTTGAATTTATTTTATCTAAAATAAAAGTAGCCTATGTTACTCCTTATTACATCAGCTACCTGCCAAAAGCAGTCCTGTCAAAATCTGTCCAGCCATTTCAGAGATTAGCCCGGACAAACAGACAGACAGACAGACAAAAATTGTGTAAAATGTTATTTTGGTGTATGTACCGTAAATATATTCATATGCATGTAGTAAAAAGCAGTTATTTCAATATTACAAACAGACACTCCAATTTTATTTATATGTATAGATTATGACAATATATTTAGCTGATTTATATTAAACAATATTGTTTTTACTTCACCTAGATTTAACTAAGACTAACAGCCAGTTTTTTCATCAACAACTAAAACTATCAGTAAAACTATTAACTTTTACTTGACTATTACTGATATTATAGCAAATGAGTTTCTTACTCCAAGTAACAGCTAAACTAAAAGTCAATAGAGTTACCATAACACAAACGGCATAATTACCCCAAAAAAACGTGGGGAGCTTTTTTTACGCATGACAACATCGCAATATCTTCTGTCAAGTAGTGTCAAAAAGTCGAATGTCATTTGATTCTGTTTATACGAACGCCACATTATTTACCTGGGCTCCAATATTAGTAACGATGGGTCGTGCGAGGGGGAAGTTCGCAGGAGAATTGGCATGGCTAAGAGCGCTGTGTCTCAGCTTAGTAAAGTCTGGAGGGATCGCACATCTCCGTAAAGACCAAAACCAAACTGGTACGGACACTAGTCTTCTCGATCTTCTCGTATGGCGCTGAGACTTGGTCGCTAAAAACTGCAGACCGCAAACGCATCGACGCCTTTGAGATGTGGTGCTGGAGAAGGATGCTCCGTGTCCCTTGGACAGCATTTCGGACCAACGTATCCATTTTACAAGAACTTAAAATCGCCTCACGGCTATCGTCCGAGTGTCTTCGCAAGGTTCTGCAATACTTCGGTCACATTGCAAGAAAGGACGGTGGCAACCTCGAAAGGCTCATTGTGACCGGTAAAGTGGATGGGAAAAGGCCTCGCGGGCGCAGCCCAATACGTTGGTCCGACCAGATCCGCACCGCTCTTGACTCTACGATGTACAATGTCCTTCACACCGCCAGAGACAGAAACAGATGGGAGAACATCATAAAGGCTAAAGTGATGAAGCAGGGAGGTCACGACCCTCAGCATTGAGGAATACGACGCAAGGAGGAGGATACGAACGCCAATGAACGAATGTTTTTAGAATTGAATTGATAAATAATAACATAAGTAAATGATTTAAAAAAATAAATACTATTAGTTGTTGTTATTGCTATTAACAACTGTTATTGGCTTTTTTTTTAACCGTTATTTTTATACGTTTAGGTACACAAGCGCTAAACGTCGCAGAGCCTAACTTCACACTCGCCAAGATAGAACGGCCGTACTGTACATTAGTTAATTTAACGTAGTCGTTTTAAATACAAACTGAAAATAAACTTACTTTTCAGTGGTTGGCGTCAGTTTATCTTGTAACAACAGGCTGAAGTATGTAACTGTTTCCTTTGAAATTCTGTATCGGAACAGAAAATCAGCGTCGTCCCATACGAAATGATCTTTGCGAGCATTAAACTTTTTACGTCTACGCGTTAAATAACTAACGATAAGTTCATCGTCTGATGAACTTGAACTTTCACTGGACGAAGTTTTTATTTATGGTGGGATAAATCATGCATTGACATCCCCCGCCCTTGGGCGGAGCGGGAGATAGTGTCAGACTCTTACTGACTAAAAGACCCACCCCGTTCCTTCTAGCCTTCATACCGGGGCTCGAGCGCCCTTTCGAATAACCCTGGCCCTAGTAGGCTTCGACCCGGCTGGGTCCCTGCTGTTGCTGACAACTCCTTGAGGCGCGCGGGAACAGTGCGCGCCGTCGACGACTTGGGCTTGGTTCGGACAGTTACCGGACGGCCGGACAGCGAGCTACCCATTGCTCACTGTCCGCAAGCCCGCGTCTACGTTGGCCGGAAATCGGGATCAGAATCTCGGCGACGCGCGACCTCGGCGGCGATAACGCCGTTGCCTGATGCGTTCGGCCTCCTCCTTTGCGAGCATTACTGCTTCGCAGTAGTCGGCGACCGCCTGCCACTCCTCCTCGCTCCGGACCATGGCCTCAACCAACTGGACGAAGTTCGTGATAACATATTAGTGAAATCTAAATAATCTACAACTTTATCAAAATGACAGTGACTTTAGCTTTAGCAGCCCCCTAATGACTAGTAAAAGTTAAAGGCAAAAGTAACAGTTAAACCAACAGTTAAAATTGTGAAGAAACGAATTTGACCGTTACTTTTACTTTATGACGTTACTTTGGCTGTTACTTTAGATGAAGAAACTGGCTATTAGTAATACAAAGCAAAAAAAAAAAAACCTTTATTGATACGCAAATAAGTTTTCTTTGTTAACCGTACTTTTCCCTCAACATTTGACAGATCGAGGTCATTGCCTTTCCAATTCTTCTTTGGAACGCGTGTTTTGAAAATTCCTCATCATCATCATCATTTCAGCCGAAAGACGTCCACTGTTGGACATAGGCCTCCCCCAAGTGTCGCCACAATGAGCGGTCCTGTGCATCTCCTGTGATAATTCCTATTGGGTTCTAGTAACTGCTGTTCTCATCACCAGGCGCTGCTAGGATACGGCGAAGACTTGGCTACAGCTAAGTGGCAGGCAGGAGGCTCCATCATCAGCGAGAAATACATCCTAACCGCTGCTCAAGCGATCAGAGCACCTTCACCGTAAGCAAACCTGTTTAGTTCCTGATACGGATTGCCGACCAAGAGCTAGCTAAGCTAAGTTAGTTTAGCTTAGCTCACATAGCTGACACAGTTTTTCATACTTGTGTGCAAACCGCAAACTATGCGAACTAAGCTATGTTTTTAGGGTTCCGTAGTTAACTAGGAACCCTTATAGTTTCGCCATGTCTGTCTGTCCATCTGTCTGTCTGTCTGTCCGTCCTCGCTTAATCTCTGCGACCGTTAGCACTCGAAAGCTGAAATTTGGTACCAATATGTATATATCAATCACGCCGACAAAAGTGGTAAAATAAAAATTGGAAAAAAATGTTTTATTAGGGTAGCTCCCCTATATGTAAAGTGGGAAGTGATTTTTTTTTTAATTTTAACCCTAACGTGTTATACATTGTTGGATAGGTATTTAAAAATTAATAGGGGTTTACTAAAATCATTTTTTGATAATGTCAATAATTTCGAAAATAATCGTTCCAAAAGTAACTACCTACAGGTCATGGGACGTTTTCTTAAAGAAATTAATTTCGTACATGCGTAAATTAATACGAGTTTTGAAAAAAAATGTACTTTATTTTTTAATTTTATCTTTACAAATCGATAGTGTTTCATGTTCCGGTTCGACCCTCCACGGGAATAAAACGATTAAAATTTAACGGTGTAAATACTACATGCGAGTAGTAAAAAGTGGCTATTTATTTTAATATTAAAAACAGACACTTCAATTCTATTTATATCTTTATATATATATTCTTCTGTGAGTGTGTATGTCACTGAACTTCTCTCAAACGACTGGACCGATTTTGATGAAATTTTTTGTGTGTGTTCAAGGGGATCTGGGAATGGTTTAGATTCCCAATTTGGTAGAGTAGGGTAGAGTAGGGTAGAGTAGGGTAGAGTAGGCTAGAGTAGAGTAGGGTAGAGTAGGGTAGAGTAGGGTAGAGTAGGGAAGAGTAGGTAGAGTTGACAGCTTAGATAAAAGGTAACTATTAGGCGGTACGAAGTTTGCCGGGTCAGCTAGTGTATGTATAGATTAATAACATTCAAATGTGAAGTAAATTATTTGATGTTTTAAAATAAAAATTCGCAGGGTGAAATTCGTCGCTCTGGGTGTGAAGAAACGCTCAGACCCTCCAAGTACCTGGCAAACACATACGGTGAAGAGGTTCATCCCCCACCCTGACTACCAGACGCCTAATGTTTACAACAACATTGCTCTGATCGAAACCGAGACACCGTAAGTATAAAAACCTACTTGAATTCACATTTTCCGTTTTTTTTCTTTATCAGTACCTCTACCATGGGTTTAAAGCAATAGTATTTGTCGATACTCGATACCGACTATGTAATTTGTATGGCAAATTTTACAGCGCCTCTAGCGGTCACTTATGGAACCAAAATTTGCCATAAAAAATAATTTACGTAGTCGGTATCGATGGTATGATGATAGGTAGATGTTTCAACATCTACCTCGTAAGGGTGGATACTCGCCATGCGTCGGTTTGTCCGATGGTAGAAATGTGATGGCGGGATCAAGTCATGCAATTCCTGCGCACACTCTCCAAAATGCAATCTGTAAAACACCGAAGGGCTGGCTACTCTACGCCTGTGCTCAAGGCTTTAAAAAATGATTCAATGTAATTTACAGTGATAACAAAGTCAACGTTATTTCGATTTCAGGATAACATTCAACAAGGACGTCCTTCCAGCGTGTCTTCACGTGGAAGCTGCCGACGATGACACAGCCATCGCCACCACATGGAGAAACCTGACATCAGACTCCATAAGTGATTTCGCCGATACCATCCAGACTGTAAGTCATTATAATTTTCGAGGACTACTGGCCTAGGGAATGCAAAAACCGGTTTTTTTTTCGGGTTTCTGAAAAAAAAACGGTTAACCGGGTAACCGGTTTTAATATAAGTGTTTTTATTGTGTAGAATATATTTTTAAACTGATTGTGAAATTCAGGCCGCTCACATCTTGTATTTCTTTGATGAAATAGAAGTTTATCTATCTAGAAAAAAATAAAATTTAAATTAAAATGCATAAATATATTCTAGGTAAAAGGCATATTTGCGTTTTGTGTTTAAATTTAGTAGGTACAATACAAATCAACAAGATCAACTAAGCGTAATTTAGTCATTATAAATATCGCGCATGAATATAAAGTACTATTAAATATAAAACTCAACACAAACAATACTTTAAGTAATTACATTAAATTAATCATATTATAAGGTCTTTCATTTTAAGCTCTGAGTTGACAATATCCGATTTTTATCCAGTTGCCAGTGAAACCGGTTTTAAAATTAGCTTTTTATTTATTTATTTAAAGTGAAAATTTTACGATCATGTATCCGAGCATCGTTTGCTTTTAAAATGGTTACCCATTCGTCAGCGCAGAGCGCTAAGGGCCTTGACTACTCTGTTCTCTTTTCTGGATAATCCTTCTTCCCCTTCTTATCTGATTTCAGAACTTCAATTTCTTTGCTCTGGGCACAATAGAAATCTTCGGTCTGCTAATAATCGTCTTCTACGATGTCCCTCACACCGCTCTGGGCTTATCCACTCTTCCTTTTTCGTCCAGGCGATATCTCTTTGGAATGCGCTCCCTCTGAATATCAGGATGGCAACAAGCCGGTTTTCTTTTAAGGTGAAGGCACGTGAGCATATTCGCAAAATGTTGGTAGAATCATCACCGAGCTAATTGGTTGGATTTGTTTTTTCACAACAGCATTGTTTTTGTTATATGTATGTATCTAAGTATGTATTTACTATTGTATATATTTGTTTCTCTTCTGTTTTGTCTATTTATTAAGTTGCACCTGCCATGTTTTGTTTCTGCACCACCCTAAGGTCGACTAGCAGATAATGCCTAAGGCATTAAGTCCGCCTTTGTACAGTTTTTGTGCATAAAGCTTTAAATAAATAAATAAATAAATAAATTGCTTATGACATTCTAAATAATTATTTTAAATAATTGTTTTGAAACTTATCTATTCAAAAGAACTTGTATACCTAATATTACCACGTATTCTGCTAAAATAAAAAAAACTTATCTTCATAAAAACGAATGTCATAGAATGATGTCATACATAGAGAATCTAAGCCAGAAATCAATTCATACTTCTACTCAAAATATCCACCCTTAGCCTTAATACAAGCTTTTAAGCGTTCAAGTACAAGCGTCTATCGGTTTACGCACTGTGACCATTTGAAAGTTGTCCACCGCTGATCATAACGAAATTTTTAAGGATTTTTGATTATTGTTAGGTTTGGAGTAGCCCATGTCCTCTAATACAGATCTCAATTCCTAAACATACGCTGCAAGGCAAGCCTGGGTAGTGCGTGCCTTGTGACTTAATGCTGAGTCTTGCTGAAAAAATCTTAGTATATTATCAAAAACAGAGAGGCTTTAAGAAGCTTTGCCATGCCGTGTTGGATAGTTTCTTGATATTCTTTAGCTAAAGTTAGCGCAGTAGCTCATTTTCACGAAAATGAAACTTGGGCATTCCATGATACGCTTACCAAATAAATGCTAATGCCGCATGATGATCATTCAGAAAATGCTTTTCCCATAGAAGTGAGGCGAGCCCAAACGCTACCAACGTTCAAAAAAATGGTGAAGGAGCATTATCCATCACTTTAGTTCTTCTTCTCCTTTCTAATTGTTAGTTTATTTTATATTTATTAGTTTATTATTTGGCTTTTTATTTATGTATTATATTTTATTTGTTATTTATTTTCACATTGTTTCTATAAGTTGTTGTACACTTTCAACCCGAAATCTTGTTCCTTTCATTTCTGTCCATCCAAAGGTTGTCTGGTAGAAATTGCCCTGTGTAATAAGACCGCCTATTGTACACTTATTTTTGTTAAATATTATTCTTTAATAAGTTATGGTGTGCAATAAAGATATATAATAATAATAATAATTCAGGACTTTCGTTTATCCTGTTGAGTGTTCTTTGGAGTTTGCACCCAATCATTTTGCAATATTCCTTGATTGTGTAAATTTTCTAATCGGTAGCAAGAATATCCCTGAGTTTTCCACCAGTGTAACGAACAAGCAAAAATTTGAAGGTGATGATTTTATGTAAGAACCTCATGTTACGCGATAGCGGTCTAGCATGTGGGTATTCCATCTACGAATAACATTTTTTGTGTCCTTATGTGATTTTAATTTTGGCCCTGACAGCATTCACTGCCTGTTCTCACAACATACGGCTGGCCTGGATTTTTAATGATAGTAAACAGAAGAAGTGTACAGTTGATGTAGCTTTCACTGTGGTACATGTATATAAAATTAAACGATCCTACAACTGATATCAAGCTTCAGCAGCGTTTTAAAACAATGTTTATTAAAATAAAATAAAACTCGAAAATACCGGTTACCTGAAACAAAAAACTGGGTTTTTTGATCATAAAAGATATGCCGCAAAACCGGTTTTTCGGTTTTCGGATTAACCGTTTTGCAATCCCTATACTGGCCTCCTTACCAGAGATTCCAAATGATTCTAGCGGGCATCGGTCCTGCTGGGCCTGCATCAGAGCCTCATTATTAACCTTAAAATATACATGTATGTGTATTTTAAATATATGTATACTTTTTACTCATGTTTTTATAATAAATTTTCTTTTTATGCGCCTACTATGTAGTCTCTTCACCACTTTAATTTGACTGGCAGAGAATGCCTAAGGCATTAAGTCCGCCTATGTACTTTGTGTTGCATGAAGATTAAATAAATAAATCTACTGTTGGACGTAAGCCGCCCTCAAACGTTACCTTAAGGGTGATAAATCAACATCGAGCTATGCTGCGCTGTACTGCGCTGTGCTGTGCTGTGTTCCTTAGGCTAAGTTTTTTTAACAATCAACATCAAGCTGTGCTGCGCTTTGCTTAGCTCAGTATTAAAAGTAATCAGCAGCTCGTGTAGTCGTTTATCTCGTCAAAAATGACTTTATTTTCAAAAAAACGTACACAACACGATGAAGATTCTCGATGATAAACTCGTTCATTCTTGTTTGTTTGTGCGCGCATACACTAGTACGAGCGAGATGGGAGTACGAGAGTGAGAGAGACGTCTGAGAGCGATGGAGGGGCAGGCTGCGTGCTCCATGTTTGAAAAACCTAGCACAACTCGACACAACGCAGCATGACAGAGGTCCATAAAAAACATAGCACAGTTCGGCACAGCGCGGCTCAGCACGGCGGGTAGCGCGCCTCGCTCGAGACTGCTGCGTTTTTAAACAGAGCGTAGCCTCACACAGCGCAGCACAGCATGGTTTGTTTGTATCCTCATTACAATATTAGACGAGCGAGTTGACCAAACATAGCACAGCGCAGCATAGCTCGATGTTGATTTGTCACCCTAATGACCAGTTCTATGCATCTTGCATCCATAGGATTTCCGCGACCCTCACCTGATCATCAGGCCCACCTTTTGAGATGCCTTCCTCCTTTCAATGTTATTACTGAGCCATACAGGCCTGTTGGTCTAGTGGTTAGTGGCGCTGACTGCTATGCCGCAGGTCGTGTTCGATTCCCACCCAGGACAAATGTTTATGTGATGAGCATGTTCATTTGTTCTGTGTCTGGGTGTAATTTATCTATAATATGTACGTATTTAGAAATTATATGTAAGTTTATCAGTTGTCTAGTACTCATAACACAAGCTCTGCTTAGGTTGGGACTAGACAGCGTTGTGTGATAGTTGTGGAATATTATTATTTTTTATATATTTCCTTATCTCAGGACCTTGAGGTCCTGGGCCTTTGGAAGGCATACGAGGAGCCGAAACCATCTCGCAGAGGCCCTTTTAGATGCTTTTAATGGGACGTGGTACCAACCAGTGATTATCCCTGTATGCACTATGCTAGTGCATCCAAGGACAACCCCCGGTTGTAGGGAAACTATTGCACCATGTGAAAAACTAATATAAGGCTACGGTTTTTGGAGTCTTAAGTGGATTGGTTACCTGGAACTATGTTAAGACTACGGCCCCTGCCTGAACAATGTTTGTAATTTCCATTGATAAAAAGGCAAGGGGTGACTTGCACACTCAACAAATGGGCCCCCAAAACAGTCGCTAGCAACAAGAGGGCACCATATCTATGTGCTTGAGGAGTGGAGAGGTTATTATTTATTATTTTTATATTTTCCCTTTTCAGATAGACTTGGACAAATTCTCAGAAGATGAATGTAAGGAAGCGTACTACAAACCACATAGGCTCATGAAGAACGGAATAGATTTCAACACTCAAATGTGCTATGGAAACAAATCTAAAGACCCAAATGCTTGTAAGGTAAACAGCCGTTTAATATACAAGGTGTCGTTTTGAAGCTGCAAAATATTTCAGGAGGTAATTATGTTAGTGATTCTCGACCCGAATCATTAATAAAATGAGTAGGTAATTTTTTTTTTATTTATGGAAATCGGTATGTGTGAACTACGTTTCTTAAAAAGCAGCCAGTCTGATACCTGCCTTATAACCACGCTTTCTTTCACACACACAAACACGGAACAATAAAGGGCGTTTTCACACACACTAACTCACAACGATAGTTTCATAAATAATGTATCATCCAATCATCATCCCGCACGCCACACCCTAGCCACGCCCCCGCGGCCATCGATCAATCGAATTAGTATAGTATAATTAAAAAATAAAATAGCAAGTATTACTGATTATTGACCAGGTATCGTTTTTCACATGATTATTTATGAGTACAACAACAATACAACCTCCTAAAATATTGTGCAGTTTTAAAACTGCACCTTGTATAGATTTATTTCTAAAACCCTAACAACCTTGCAGGACTGAAAGGGAACTCGAGCCCCGGTATGAAGGCTAGAAGGAACAGGGTGGGTCGTTTAGTCAGTAAGAGTCTGACACTATCCCAAGAGCGGGTGTTGTCATTAGATGATTTTTCCCACAGTAAAAAAAAAGGACTGTATTACTAACATCATAAACAACAACTTTTGTTCTATGACTTTTAAAAATTCATTACACATTGGTTTATCAGATTTTTATACAAATACTAGCTGACCCGGCGAACTTCGTACCGCCTAATAATTATGTTATATCTTTTAGCTAAGCTGTCTACTCTACCCAACTCTACCTTACTCTACTTTACTCTACCCTACTCTACTTTACTCTACCCTACTCTACCCTACTCTACCCTACTCTACCCTACTCTACCCTACTCTACCCTACTCTACCCTACTCTACCCTACTCTACCCTACTCTACCCTACTCTACCCTACTCTACCCTACTCTACCCTACTCTACCCTACTCTACCCTACTCTACCCTACTCTACCCTACTCTACCCTACTCTACCCTACTCTACCCTACTCTACCCTACTCTACCCTACTCTACCCTACTCTACCCTACTCTACCCTACTCTACCCTACTCTACCCTACTCTACCGTACTCTACCCTACTCTACCCTACTCTACCCTAAATTGAAAATGTAGCTTATATGACACGTTCGTAGATTTACCATAGCAGCGCCATCTATTGATTACTTAACCCAGTCGAAAGGTATCGACATCTGTTAGAATCATTTGGAGTTAACAGATAATTGTGACTGTCAAATAATAACAGACAAATAATTAGCAATAAATTAAAATTGTGACTATAATTTGAGATTTAAACTATCCTATCTCTCAAGTTGGATCGAACTGCACATGGTGTGCGAATTTTATTATAATCGGGTAAGTGGTTTAGGAGTCCATTGAGGACAAACATTGTGACACGAGATTTATATATATTAAAAAATATTTAAATTGGACGTTCTAAATGTTACGAAGTCTATGCGAAGCAAGCGATAGTACAATAGCGGAGGGGAGCGGGAATCGTGCGCAGGAGGCGTAGGTAGGTACAGCAAAATACAGAGTTGAAATGTGTTAGATAGAACAACGAAATCTTGAAGGCTTGTTTTTGGTAAATGTGTTATGTTTTGTAAAAAGTCATAGAATAAAGTTGTTGTTTATGATGTTAGTAACATAGTCCTGAAAATTTGCCGGTGTTTTACAAATAGCCCAGTAGACTAGCTTCTGCCAAGCTTCGCTCGTGTAAATAGGTGTCTCTAGAGAAACTTCAGATCCTCGTTTCAGCTTTTTAAAGTTAATATTTCCTAAAATCTCTCAGTGCTCATTTACCATTATATCATAAAAATAAACCTAGTGTAAAATTTTAGCCGCCAAACTAAAGTGGAACTGGGCAGGTCACATCTGCCGCATGTCGCAACAAAATTGGCCAAAAGCAACTGCTGACTGGATTCCGAACAGCAGGAGCCGACGACGCGGTAGGCCCAGAAGGAGATGGCGTGACGATTTGGACTCCTACCTTAAGTCGTATAGTTCCTTGAACCATCTGAACGCAACTCTCGCACTCGCCTAGGCGGCAGTACGCAAATCTGTGCATTTATTTGTGGCCAGCTTCGCCCGGAAAGCGCTTTAAATCAATTTTCTCTGCGAGATATTGATTGATTTACATATGCAATGTTCACTTTGAAGAATATTTAACCACCAATTTTTATGTGTAAAAATGTTTCTAAAGGTCCAAGCCGTTTCGAAGGAGTAGGGAAAGGTGCGAAAAGTTGCGAAATTGCTTTTTTTTTGACAAAATTATTAATTGCACGAAAAAATCAAATGTTGATATTTATTGTTCATGAATCTATAATAAACATATATTTTTTTTAAACCAATTGAACTGGCCGTTACGGAGGAGTAGGCCTCAGAAAATCACTGTTTTATGGCAGCTTAAGGACGGGCCAGGAGTGGCTAAAAACAGAAAAGAGTGTCAGTGTCTCTTCTTAATTTTGTTGACAGTTATACATAATTCTTTCTGCATTTTGTTTATGCTACCGCTGCGGCTGCGGAAAACCTCAAGCAGCGGAAATATAATAACCTTGTTGGAAGTTATATTTTCGAACCGTTTGGGGTTGAAACTCTCGGATCGTGGGGTCCGAGTGCTCACAAGTTGTTTAAAGATCTGTCGACAGTTGACACTTCGCGTGACCCAAAGGCTGACTTTTACCTTGGACAGAGGATAAGCATTGCCATACAGCGTGGCAATGCCGCCAACCTTTTGGGCACATTACCAGTCGACAGCGATGTGGAAGAGTTTTTTGACGCCATAGTGTATTTTAGCGTAAGGTTTTATTATTTATTTATTTTTTAATTTACTGTAATTATAGTTATTAAGTTGTTTATGAGTGTAGATAATTAATAAAATACAAATAAATACACCTACATTGTTTCTATTTTCCTTGCTTTGTACACCCCACGAACTCTGAGATTACATCCTACTAATAATTACTTTTTTTATTATGATTTTTTTATGCTTTTGGGTACAGTATGTTTTCTACCTACACTGTTCTTACATAATATCTATAAATATTGTAACATCAACCATTTTTTTTTAAAAGAGTACAGTAAAATGGGGTGAATAGAGACTTAAGGGTGAATAGAGACAAAACTTTAAAGGGTATTTTCTCGATATTTGAATATTTTTTGCAGCAATTTATTAATGTATTATTATTCTAAAAAATCGATGCTTTGTTGGAGGCCGATATTATAGTATCAACGTGAAAAACCAAACCAAAGTTTTGTCTCTATTCACCCCTAAGTCCCTATTCATCCCGTTTTACGGTAACCATGGAGTTTTTTGCCTGTTCTTTGCCATAGGAAACGACCAATTTGGAACCGTCCACTAGGTTCAAACGTTTTTATAAGTGCCCATGTACGCCTATGAGAAATTTTGACTTTGACTTTGAGTAAGTTTCTTCTTTTATTTATTCATATGGATGTATATTATTTTTGCAGGGCTTGTCTGGTGAACCACTGCTGGTGGACACTCAGTTCTCTCGCTGCATCTACACCATCATAGGAGTGACGTCGTTTGGCAAGAGTTGTGGAACTGGCTCCAGCTCACCTGACGTCTACACCAGGGTGGCTTACTACAAGCCTTGGATTGAAAGTGTAGTGTGGGCTTAAATGGTGACTTAAGAATTTTTGACAGCTTTTTGAATGAAATAAAATTGGTGCTATAATAAAAAGTTTTTGATTTAGAATTTAACCAAAATCCTTTAGGTGCTGCCAAGTGCGAGTCACACTTGTCCACTACCATTGCTCTAACACACACACACTACAGTAGTGTAGCAACTAAAGCTTAAAGTTGTATGTAAAATCAATTTTCATATTGCAAAAGAGAGCAATCCGGGCTGTTTATAAAATGGGTCTTGGCGATTTCTGTATATTCAAAGAAACTGATATTTTGACTCCCCTTAGAAACATATTTAAAGAAATCGATATACCAACGCTGCCTTTTCTATACAAAATATAAGGGACAGCCCTCGACAAACTTTAAGGGCTTGCTCAGTAGACGAAACTGATTAACCTTCCACAAAATTTTTTTACAGGAAACGAAAAAAAAATTCAGTCTCTCCATACAAACTGTCCAATTAAGTTTACAATTTTCTATGATGAGGCGGATACTTTTTTTCGTTTCCTGAAAAAAAATTTTGTGGAACGTTGTTCAGTTTCGTCTACTGAGCAAACCCTTAAAGTTTGTGGAGGGCTGTCCCTTACACCTTTTATAATATAATAAAGAGGTAAAGTTTCGTTTCAGTCCATCCAAAGGTTGCCTGGTAGAAATTGCCCTGTGCAATAAGACCGCCTATTGTAAACTTATTTTTGTTAAATGTAATTCTTTAATAAGTTAAGGTGTGCAATAAAGATGTATAATAATAATAATAAAGTTTGTTTTTATGTTTTTTTGTTTGTAGGAGGTAATCTCTGGAAGTACTGGTCCTATTGCTATACACTTATTATATTAGCTATACATTTATTTATACCCTTATTTTTCTTAATAGTCTATTTTTTTTATGCACCTGCCATGTTTTCTCTTCACCGCCCTAGGTTGACTGGTAGAGAATATCTAAGGCATAAAGTCCGCTTTTGTAACTTTGTGTTGCATGAAGTAAATAAATATGATTAATAGCGGGTATAAATAGAGCCCCATTTTTTTGTAATAATAAAAAAAATAGTGATGGATACATAACATACTCGTCTACTCGTATATGTTAATTCTACAACATATGACAGTCATTTTAGAAATTACCACACATTTTTAAATCAACCCAGATTTTTTGCGGCCTAAGGCAGTGGTCCGACCGCCGACGATGAGCGAGAAACGAGTAGAACTAGAAACTATAAACGAGTTGGCGATCAGCGGAAAGCGAGTGTGAAGTTTAGATAGTTTTACCGCCGGTCTATAAGCGAGTGTGCTTTCAATGCCGCACTGTAAAGAAATGATCAAGCGAGCAAGCGCGAACGCATATCGCTGAGCGAGTTTATTTTTGTTTGCCGCTCAGCGACAAAACTAGTAAAGCGAGTCGTCGCTGGCAGTGTGAAGTCAGAGAGCAACTTTTAATATATGCATCTCTTTCGTTTACACGGGATGTACATTTATTGTGGCTGCCAAACCGCCTTCGCCGGAATGCTCATATTTTATCGATGCTTTACAGTGTCCTGTTTATTCCTGCAACCTCCTCTTATCTCAAAGAACGTTTTAAGTTCCTTCATGACACACATACACACTTGAGATCATCAGAGAATTTGAAACTTTTGATGCCCACACATACTACAAAGTTTTGTGACAAGTCGTTTGTCATTTAGGCGGTGCGTTTGTGGAACGCGTTGCCACTACTAGGGCTTTCAATACCGGTATTACGGGATCCCGTAATACCGTGATCACGGATATATTTTGGTATTTTTTCAATCACGGTATTGACTCGTCAATACCGTGATTACGGTATTACAATCCTTAATGTAAATTATTGCGTTTTGTTGTAATAAATAGCAAGAAATTGTATTATTAATATAAATTACGATGTAATATTATTCTGATACTTGTATTAAGCGCCAATTCTTATCTCCAGCTCTCCCGCCCGCACCTCGCCTAGACCTGTTTCTGAGTCGAGCGAGCCTAAAGGGCCTATGACACTGCGCGTTATTCAGCACAAGACAGTCTGACCCCTGTTACGCCATGCGATACTTTTTTCTTACAATTTGCAGTATTTACACTTTTGTAAATTGTAAATATTATTGTGAATGTAAGAACTATGTGGATTACTCTTTCTTTTCTTTTATTTTCACATGATGTCTGGCAGTTTTGAGTATTTGATGCAGTCTACTCAAATGTTTTCACTTTCTTTGGCATTGTTCGTCAAGTCGTTGAGCTCCTTAGTAGTCCTGAGTTGAGCTATACGCATACTGACAAATGCTTGCACTGACTGGACAGGTACACTTAGAACTGTGTGGTTCTTTCTACAAAAGACCATCTCAGGCTCAATCTACATGGTTCTCATAATAATATGATTTGACCACTACATGTTTTGCTGTATGGACTTTAAAAGAGACTTCTCAGGGGTCACCCTGAGTTTGTTTCGGTGTTTCTTCTCAGGGTAGTCAGCTAGGAAACACCGGCCTCATCAAGTTTTAATTAACGACAAAAAAAATTGACGTGTAAAAGTGTTTTTATAAAACCTACTTGTAAAATAAAGATCATTTATCAGAACCATAGACTAAAACGGTCTGAATAACGCGTAGTGTAATAGGCTCTTTAAGACGTTATTGTTTTGTTAGTCAGTATTTCAAAAGCGCCCGGGTAACATGTGCATGTGAACTTGGTCATTGTGTATTTTTGATAAGTTTGTGATTTTGACAAGCAACATGGTACACCTATAGTTTGTCTCAATTCTCAACGGATCTTGCAATCGTATTTTTTTTATTTTGACGTGACAACGTCTTAAATTAGGTTGCGGCTGGGAGTCACTTATGAAAAAGTGTAACGCTCGGTAACGTTACGATGAGTCACCGAACGAGAGAGAGGCCCGCCGAATGCCTTGCGTCTCTCTCCCACTCAACTATGATCGGTCTGCCGCGCGCGCAGCACTAGAGATAAATATTCTACCGAGAAAAAGACGTTGTCACGTAAAATCTTCGCCCGTAAAACCGACTTTACAGGCAACCATTTTTTTTTTTTTGTAAATACCGTTGACGAGTCATGAATTCACAACAGATAGAAGCATCTAAACTTGTGACATTTTCCACTTTGATTAATGTCTTTTTTACTTTAACGAATCAGGTTATCGTTCAATTATTATTAATTTTGCCTAATTAGTACTTATTAACTACCACGTGTACAAAGTAACAATTCAAAATTATACATTAATTGGTAGTTTGGTACAATAAATACATGGGAGATATTCTTATATTAATAAGAAAGACACGAGTCTTGATGCTTGCTGACTTTTAAGGGCAGTCTGCGTTTTAACCTTAGAATTGTCGTAAACAAGTTACAGCGTCAAATAAGCCTAAACCTTACGCAGCTTAATGGTTTTAAGCTGCCATATTTTCTAATCGCTAGCTTCCGATGGCAGTGCATACGTTCGATACGTATCGAACGTATGTACTCAAGCGTCAAGTAAGCCTAAACCTTAGGCAGATCTATGGTTTTAACCTACCTTATTTGCTAATCGCCGGTAAACAATAGGTACGGTAGCGCCATTCTTACTAGAACCTTATTAGAACGGTTAAGAGAGAATAAAGACTGATTCGAAAAAAAATACGTATTTAAATGGCTTTATTAATGTCCTAATTAAAGTTCTTATGAGAAGGTATTACAGTCAAGCACTAATATAAAAAATAAAAAAATATAAAAAAACTTGAGTTCAATACCGTGATAATAAATCGATAAAGCCAGTTAGTGACGCGAAAGCTAAAAATAAACTAACTTGTATATTCAAGATGATTTATAAATGCAACATTCTGATTTACTAATTAGTAATCTCCGAGTTCTGATAAACTGCTCATGTGTGTAAGTGAAAATTACATTCAATTATAATGAAAAACAAATTATGTTTATTATTGTTTTTATTCATAAGTGTTTTTTGTGAAGATGATATAAATAATAAGGAATTGTTGAATTTGCCGGCAGGTAAGTGTAACGTTGAAACCTTGATCAGAAGTTGTTTATAAGCCATAAGCATGATGGAAAATTCTATCGAAAACAACGATCATGAGTCCGGTGTTTCTTCTCAGGGTAGTCAGCCAAGAAACACCGGCCTCATCTAGCTTAAAAGTGTTTTTTAAACCTATTTGCAAAACAAATATCATTTATCATTTACCGAGGCTGAGCCTTTCTCTTAGAAATAGACCTGGAGCCAAGGGTCTATTTCTAAAAGGAAGGCTTCGACCCAGCTGACAACACATTGAGGCGCGCGGGAATAGTACGCGCCGTCGACGACTTGGGTCGGACAGCAAGCTACCCATTGCTCGCCGTCCGCAAGCCCGCGCCTACGGTGCCCGAAAATCGGGATCGGAATCCCGGCGGCGAACTCATTAGGAGCTTAACTTTTTTACAAATAAATACAAACGACATTTAACCTTTCGAATGTCTTAAGTTACACAGTTCGACATAAGCAATTGTCTTTCTATTGTGTCTCTAATTACGGCATTCAATGAGTTAAAAAATATTGGGCAAGTGCGAGTCGGACTATCGCACTGAGGGCTTCGTACAAACGTACATAAGAAAACAGTTCAATTACCGAAATGAGTTACGAAGGAATCGAAAAAAAAAACTTTTTTGTGACGTAGGTAACTAGAACTTTTGCAGTTTTCGGATTTTTCTCTATACTTGTACTATAGGAACTTGTTTCATGCCAAATTTCAAGGTTCTAGGCCAATCAGAATGAGTCGACTGTTAAATAAAAGGAAACAACGATTAGTACCGACTGTGATTATTAAATTGTTTAAAATTATAATCTTCCTGGTAAACTTAATATACGATTAATATCGTATTTTTTCTGATTATCGTCACAATAACATTTATGAATTTTAATTCCCGAGCTTCGAAATATACGACAGCGACATAAACAGCCGTATTTTTGTTTTGTATGGTTTTAATTTCAACTCGATACCTCTACGCGTTCCCAAGATAAAAGATTTTCACAGACAGGCAGACTACAAAGTGATCCTATAACAGTTCTGTTTTTTCCTTTTGAGATACGGAACCCTAAAAATGAAGAAATAAAACCAGAAACGCTGGCTTCCTAAGCCGTACTGCAGTTCCGACGGATTCCCTCTTTCTAGCAAAATTTTGATGCCCCAAAACTTATTTGGCATAACATAGGTACTTTCTGCCGGAGGCTCTACGCGGGGATCGTTCGGTCCATGGCCCTCTACGGGGCGCCGGTGTGGGCGCCGTTGCTGAAAAAGCAACCGGCGGCCATACTAAACGCCTGCCAGAGGGTCATGGCAATTCGGATGGTGCGGGGATACCGCACGATTTCCCGCGAAGCGGCGAGCCTTCTGGCTGGCCTACCACCGTGGGATCTGGAGGCAACAGTCCTTGCACACATGCACGACATGCGCGTGGAGATGCAACGCCGGGGTGAAAGTCCTCTGCCGCGACAGGTCGCGGCATGGCGGACAGAGCTCCGGCGGGATCTCATGGTGAAATGGCGTCAAAGACTATCGCAACCCAGTGCTGGGCACGCCACAATTTTGGCGATAATAATGATAATGTCCCCTCTTTGAGGCGTGGCTGGAAAGACCTCACGGCGTCCTTACCTTCCGCATGACACAGGTCCTCACCGGAAATGGCAAGTTCGGGAGGTTCCTGTTCCGAATTAAAGCGGAAGTGACGCCCGGGTGTCGCCACTGTGCGGAACGCCCGGAGGACACGGTGGAGCACACAATCGCGGTGTGCCCTGCTTGGGTGGAGCATCGCCGTGCCCTCGTGGGGGTGATCGGCGGCGGAGACCTCTCGCGCCGGGCCTTGGTCGAGGCCATGGTCCGGAGCGAGGAGGAGTGGCAGGCGGTCGCCGACTTCTGCGAAGCAGTAATGCTCGCTAAGGAGGAGGCCGACCGCATCAGGCAACGGCGCTCTCGCCGCTGCCGGGATTCCGATCCCGATTTCCAGCCACCGTAGGCGCGGGCTTGCGGACAGTGAGCAATGGGTAGCTCGCTGTCCGGCCGTCCGGTAACTGTCCGGACCAAGCCCAAGTCGTCGACGGCGCGCGCTGTTCCCGCGCGCCTCAAGGAGTTGTCAGCAACAGCAGGGACCCAGTTGGGTCGAAGCCTACTGGGGCCAGGGTTATCCGAAAGGGCGCTCGAGCCCCGGTATGAAGGCTTGAAGGAACGGGATGGGTCTATTAGTCAGTAAGAGTCTGACACTATCTCCCGCTTTGCCCAAGAGCGGGGGTTGTCATAAGATGATTTTTCCCACCGAAAAAAAAAAAAAAAACATAGGTACTTTCTTTTTAGGTGGGAAAATCATCCAATGACATTCCCCGCTCTTAGACGGAGCGGGAGACAGTGACAGACTTTTACTGACTATAAAAAAACAACGAAAAAAGTCGGTGTTAAGTAAATAAGAAACAAACAATACCGAGAAATACCGACTTCAGAAATTAAAGTCATTTTGATCATTTTAGTGTATTTTTTTAGTGAAGAAAGTTTTTTTTTTCTCATGACGATTCATTGTTTTATTATGAAGTTCCCGTGTCCACATTCCTTCCGGCTGCACCATCAAATCCGTTTGAAAGTACTTTATAGCCAAAGTGCATCTCATGAAAATTCTAATAAGCTCAAACACAGCTAGGATACATTGATTAATTACGGAGTTCCGGTGCCTATCTTCCGGCTCCATCATCATCAGATCACATCGATGATACCATTTTCAACATAACTATTCTGAACTATTTATTCATTTATTTGTATTGTCATAGTCGCTGAACTATGTTCATTGGAATATCTGTTTAAGTATGAAGTTCCGTTGGCCATTTCTGGTCTTCTTCACCAGTTCCACTTCATCAAATGTCACTTTTTGATTGAAAGTGCTTAAGCCCTCAATGAAAATATCAAAATAACTATATTGCCTATAATATTTGAGGATTTCAATCGATTCCTCATGGTTTCTTTCATCAGAACTGGATTTTAACCAATCTGGAAACATATCATATAAGGGGAAAAAAAACCTCCACCTTTTTTTGAAAGTCAGATTCCGCATAATTTCGTTTAGCATTGCTTTATATTAGTTTTTCATGAAATATCTCGCCTTTCTCAGGATCCAAGTGCAAATGGGATGGCGTCGACGGCGTTTGCAAAACCGTTTACGACTGTGCTTCGGCTATGGCAGATATCAAGAAGAGGAACTACCCACCAGTAAGTCAAACTAACCCTCGGAGTCCCGGAGGACACGGTAGAGCACACAGTTGAGGTGTGCCCTGCTTGGACATCGGCGGCGGAGACCTCTCGCGCCGGGCGGTTCAGGCCATGGTCCGGAGCGAGGAGGAGTGGCAGGCGTCGCCGACTTCTGCGAAACAGTAATGCTCGCAAAGGAGGAGGCCGACCGCATCAGGCAACGGCGCTCTCGCCGCCGCCGGGAATACGTGTACAATGGGCGATCTTATCGCACAGGGCAACGACTTTTAGATGGACTGAAAGAAAGGAGAAAGATTTAGGGCTGTCAGTGTACAACATCAAAAATAATACTGGTAAGAAATAAGAACACAAATACATACATACATTACAAAATATACTTATAAATATCAAATATGTATGTATAATATAATTATCAACTGTAATAGAGCTCAATAATTTTAGCTTTTATTACAAAGTGTACCCTAAAACCATTTTTTTAACTACTGTCTAATGTTATCGAGATTAGAGTATATTATAGTAAAATATAAAAAAACCTAAAGTTTCACATTCTCAACTTGAATTTGACAACTCCATTGGCTCAGTGGTTGAGCGATTGGCTGTAGTACTGCATTTCGCGAGCTCGATTCTTAGCCTTTATTACAAGTAGTGTGTTTCGTTTCTAGATCTGCAGCTTTGAGGGTATAAAACCTATCATTTGCTGCGCCGACTGTGAACCAGGATATTTTGTGTAAGTGCAACTTATTCTACCAATAGTTGAGATAAATTCTTTTGGACATACAACGTTATTCGTAAAACTAACAACCTTGCAAGACTGTTTTACTAACATCATGAACAACAACTTTTGTTCTATGACTTTTTACAAAACATTTAATACATATACATTTACACACACATTGTTAGTTGTCTCTTTTTTTATATATAATAATTTATTAGTGTTTACATGTTGTTACTACATTGTGTGTAATACGAGTGTGTATGCCAAATAAAATATTTTTCTTTCTTTCTTTCTTTCTTTCATTTAAAACCAACCTTCAAGATTTCGTTGGTCTATCAAAAACATTTCAATTCTCTGTATTTTGTTATACCGACCTACGCCTCCCGCGCACGATCCCCGCCCCCTCCGCTATTGTACTATCGCTTCCTTCGCATAGACTTCGTAACATTTAAAACAAACAATTTAAATGTTTTTATTTTTGTATGCAAAAACTGATGAACCAATTTATGATACATTTTTAAAAATCATAGAAAAAAAAATGTAGGTACATCATGATGATGTTCTTAACATAGTCCTGAGATGATGTTTACAGATATTCCTGTATAATCTGTGTTATACAAGGTGTAAGGGACAGCCCTCCACAAACTTTAAGGGGGTTTTTCAGTAGATGAAACAGAACCTTCCACAAAAACTTTTTTCAGGAAACGAAAAGAAAAATCCGCCTTACCATAGAAAATTATAAACTTGATTGAACAGTTTGTATGGAGAGGCCGAATTTTTTTTTGGTTTCCTGAAAAAAATAATTGTGGAAGGTTATTCAGTTTTGTCTACTGAGCAAGCCCTTAAAGTTTGTGGAGGGCTGTCCCTTACACCTTGTATATCCCTAATTTTATAAAAAATCTTGAAGGTTCGTTTTTGGTCAATGAATTATGTTTTGTAAAAGTCATAGAACAAAAATTGTTGTTTATGATGTTATTAGTACAGTCCTTCAATGTTGTTAGTGTTTTTCATATAACCCTGTATAGAGCTGCATACATTTTGTTGGTAGCGGCGAGTGGTCGCACCGCCATGGTGTCTCAGTGAAATACACCCCTACTTTTAAATTAGTACACAAAAAAATGGGGCTCTATCTGTACCCGTCACTGATCATATTTTTGTAGTCAAAAGTAGAAAAAACCGAAATCCCAAAATTGACCACGAAAATGTAAATTCATCATAGAATCAATCAAACATAACAATTGCTAGTAGAAAATACTGCGGGCAGTGTTTTTCCTTAATAATTGTCACTTATTCATTCATTAATCAATAGCCTGCACAATATTTCCATAAATTGAGCGATATTTTGGGACATGAACCAACGCTAATAACTTTGCTGTTTATGAATATTATTTATTGAGATTTTACTTATAAAATAACAAGGGCTTTTCTAATAAGCCCTTTAAATATGTGTACTAATTAAAAATAGTCGTGTATAGGCCTTAAAGTCGCAACAACGACATGTGTCCACACCTCATGTCATGTGAATTAGTCCTTTTGTTAGGTAATAAGATCATTACCTATGTGAATTATATGTGTGTTGGATGTACTTAATTTAAGTATATAAAAAGCTTATATTTTCAGAAATTTAGACGCAGACGTCGACTTATCATATTACAAGACAGGAGAGAAGTCTAGAGACAGTAAGTTTATGTTTGTATATGTGTGCGTGTGTTCGTGTGTAGGTATGATATAGTTAAGTTTTAAGGCTCAAGCGCCCGAGAAGAGCTATAAAACAGTGACATTCTGAAGCCTACTCCTCGGTAACGGATTTTTTCGTACTATTAATACTTTTGTTTAAAAATAGCCTTCGAAACGGCTTGGACTGTTAGAAACATTTTTACACATAAAAATTGGTGGTTAAATATTCTTCAAAGTGAACATAGCATACGTAAATCAATCAATATTTCGCAAAGAAAATGCGCTGCTGGCCGCAAATAAATGTACAGATATGCGTACTGCCGCCTAGGCGGGTGCGAGAGTTGCGTCCATTTAATTTCGGACAGATGGTTCAACGGACTATAAACCTTAAATGCACAGATACTCGTATTGCCGCCTAGGCAGGTAGGAGTAAGTGTGTCCATTTGTCCGTTTTTAATTTTTATCAATAGAATTTTTTTATGTGTATTTTCTGAAAACAAAACTATTATTATCGGTGAGAGACATTTATCTGTGTACCTTTTTCGTTGAAGTATCTAGGATTGACGTACGAATAGAATGGCGTTGTGGAATATTGTTATTATTATAATTATAGTACATTTTTTTCCGTGCAGCGTAACAGAACCATTAAAACTATTTTTTGCTGTTTTCAGAATGCTTGGAGTACTTTAAAAAGTTTCCCTACCCATGTCTAGGGAGTCCTCAGTTCAAGGTATCGAAGCACAAGCACCATGAAATGAACTGCTACGCTATAGAGGTGGCCGTCTCTGTTATATCTGGAGGAAGAAATGCTGACAGAGACCAGTTTCCTCATATGGTAAGGTTCCATCACCAGGGGCGTTTTTTTTTTTTATGGTAGGAAAAAATCATCCAATTTTGTTTTTATATTTTGCTAGGCGCACTATTATTTAAAGGGATTAAATATAATGACCACCATAAAACGCTTTGGTACCCTTAGTTCTTTTGTCAAAAATATATTACTTGACACCAAAAAAATGAAATCCTAAAGTTACAATAGTATTTTAGTTACGACTGTACTTTAAATTGTATTCGAACACCAAATGTAGTAAATGATAACCAAATCTTAGCGAGCAAATTAATGCGCTCTTTTTAGCCCCGTAGAGCAAGATGATACTTTGTCTAATCAACAATCTATCTTAGTGGAATTTTAGGGCACCCCGGGTCGAATAGATTTAGGTTAGAAGAAGGTGGCGGGGTCGTAGTGAGCGAGCGAAGTGAGCGAACACAGACCCCGTCACCTTCTTCGAGGTTATTTTTTTTAAACCACCCAGAAGTAGGAGCCCCGCGTAGCGGGGCTCCGTCGAGCTGCTGCTTGGCAGGTAGTTAACCTAACCTCAAAATTTTAACTACTGATATCTCCGTAACCATGGGGTTCTGCCGATGCTTTATTTGGATTCATTTTGCTTAAATAGGATAGCGAGATGTTAAAACTGGTTATAATTTTACATTAAAATGTAGGTTTAATTTTGGTGATCATTTATTATTTTTGTCTTTTATATGTTACTATATCTGGTGGTAAATTAAACATAAGCCTTATTTAAATGGTGTAGTCAATACCCTTTCAATAACGACGTATTCATTAATAACATAATTATAAAAAAATGACTTATATATCTCCAATAATTAATAATTGACAAGATCTTGAAAAGACATCCTAGGACTAAGATTGATTGGTTATTGTAAAAACTTGTTTTACTGTCTGTTACAGGCATTATTGGGTTATGGAAATGACATGAAGATAGCTCAGTGGCTGTGTGGAGGCACCGTCATCAGCGAGAAGTTTATTCTCACAGCTGGGCACTGCATATCAAGTCCGTCTGCGTAAGTAGCCATCGACATTTCTCTGTATTTGCGATAATATTTATGGCATCATAAATAAAAGCTTAAAAAGCTTCGGCTCAAAGCAGTGGCGTAATTATACAATCTTAGGCCCGTGGCAAAATCATTGGATGGGGCCCCATAAAAATTTTCATGATGTAATTTGATTTGAATAAATCACTGAAGTGCAGGCATAAAACGAATCTTTATACAATAAATTGCAAGTTCTTTAACTCTTTGAATGCCGTAATTAGAGACACAATAGAAAGACAATTGCTTATGTCGAACTGTGTAACATAAGACATTCAAAAGGTTAATACACGAAGACTTTTCTGTTTCGTCTCTGAAGGTGGACGTTCCAGTGGCGGTATTATAGAGTGATTAGCTGGTAAAATGCCACGGGAAATTGATCCTTTTCTTGTGAATGTGTTTAATAAACCTTAATAATTTATTTGATTTTGTCTTTAGGTACTTACTGGTGTGTAATTTTAATTGAATTTAAATACCCTAATAAAATGTTAGGTTACTTCTTTCGTGGTCTCTCAGATCGGGGGCCCCACCGGGCCAGGGGCCGGTGGCAATTTGCCAGCCTTGCCACCCGGCAAGTAGTAATAAAGTATAGTTACGCCACTGGCTCAAAGTCACTCATAGACGCCGCGAATGAGGTGGTTGGAGTAAAGGCCGCTATAGCCAACGCACAACGATCCGCTAAGGACTAAGCTTCTTTTTATAACTACACTCTACAATCATATTAATTTACTAGCTTTTGCCCACGGCTTCGCTCGCGTTAAATTCGGGGTAACACGGTTCCCCTTTCTGTGGGGGTTAGTGAACTCCCCTTAGTGAACTCCAGTGCGGGTGACGTAACCTACGACAAACTTATTATTTGCGGTTGGTTCAGTAATTGGGTCTAGGGATCGAACCGCAAAACTAAGTTTGTTTTTTATTGTATATACTTTTTCGGAATAAAAGTACCCAGTGTGGTGCCCAGGTTAATAAAGAATAATTATACCAAGTTTCATCGTAATCGAAGTGGTAGTTTTTGCATGATGCCTGAACAAACAGACAGACAAAAATTTTTTTTATCACATTTTGAGTTCGGTGTCGTTCTAGTGCCATTTATTTTTTTGATATTTTCAATGTACAGAATTTTCACTTCTACAGATTTATTATACTTAAATAAAGAACACGTTATAAGATAAAGAGGATTTATTTTTTATTTTTGTGTATGTTTAAAATGAATAAACTCAAAAACTACTGTGCCGATTTCAAAAATTCTTTCACCATTATGAAGGTACATTCACCCTATATTTATTGCTATATTTATTGCTATAAAAGAATAAAAAATATTATGTTCACCCAAGAAGAACGGGTCGATAGAACAATGAAATCGTAAAGATAGAAGATAGTGAGAGAGAAGATATAAGATAGTGACGTCACGGACGTCGAGTTGATCTGTACTTATCGTTGTTGTGAGTAGTGTTTAAATTAAAATAAACAGTCTCCTAAGCACAACTGTGCTATAGAAAGTTAAAGCATCTAGTGCAACATCGTACGGAACGTTATCCAGTGTGCAAGTGCATTGCTTATAAAATAAATGATAAATAAACTTAAAACTAATCACAAGTGACAAATATCTACCCTAAAAATTAAAAATATTAAGACATTTAAGTGAAATCAATAAAAAAACTAGCCAAGAGGTGTTGCCTGACAGTGTGCGTCTACTCTGTTCACTCCAGTTTTCGTTTATGGTGTTGACAATCTATTAAACTATCCCCATCAAACCTAAACACCCATAAGTCAACACAGCGCTATCTATTGACATTGTTCCGAACAACGAAGCGGGTCGATAGCTGGATTGTTTTTAGTAAACGTTGCTAACATGCCTTCTGCAAAGTGTGGAGGTTGCGCCAAATTTTTGTCACCGCTAGATGCCGCTAAGTGCAACCAGTGCACGAGTTTTTATCATCGTGCTTGTGTCTGCCTTCCGAGCTCTGGCTTTATTAAATCTTCTTGGCGCTGCCCCGAGTGTAATAAAAATCAAGTCAGGGACAACAAGGCGGACACACCGGTTCGAGCGAGGTCTGCCCAGGTAGAGGAACACATAAGCTCTGAAGAGCTCATGGACACCAGCACATTGAGCTGCAGCGCGCCGGGCGCCACCGTGAACTCTCCTGACTTGGCTGACGAGCTGCGGCTATTTAAAGAGGAGCTACGAAAGGAGTTTCGCTTAATGCACCAGGAGTTTCAGCAGCTGCGCTCTGAAATGGCTCAGCTCAAGGATTCCCTTAAGGCTTCGGACCAGCGGATGGACACCTTGGAAATGCGGGTAGGCTCCCTCGAGCAAAAGCTGGAGCAAAAAATTGAGCCAGACAGGAACCCACTCGAGAGTACTATTAATGAGCTAAGGTGCCAATTGAACGAGCGCGATCAAGAACTGCTGCTTAACGATATCGAGGTCACCGGAATTCCTGAAAGCAAGGAAGAGAGCACCCTGCACCTAGTTAAGGTACTTGCCACAAAGCTCGGTATCGCCATCGACGAGAGAGACGTGGTTCACGTCGAGCGAGTCGGATCCACGCTCCGTAACAGAGTACTTTCCAACAGCTCCATCTCTGCCGACACCTCTGCGCAACGGCCGCGCAATATATCTGTGCGATTCGCTAGGCGAGCTACGCGAGACGCAGTGCTGCGCGCGGCTCGAGTGCGACGTGGCTTAAGTACTGATGACTTTGGTATAAATGGGCCGGCGCTTCGAGTTTACGTTAACGAACGTCTAACACGAACAAACCGCCAGTTATTCTATAACGCTCGCCAGGCCGGCAGTCAACACAGATGGAAGTACGTGTGGACTAGGGATGGGAAGATCTACGCTCGCAAAGAGGACAACATAAAAGCTGAACGAGTCAGATATGAAGATGATATCCGTAGGATTTTTGGTTAATAACCGGTTTGTCCTGCATCCAAAGTTGTTATATAATTTTATTTTATTTGATAGTTGCGCCTATGGATGCTATGATGTTACTAGTATGTTTTGCAGGTTGTAATGTTTTGTTATTTAAAGTAATTTGTTTTGTTTTTGTCTACACTATTAATATTGCCATGGGGTGGTGTGTGCTTCCTGCGGTGTCGAATGGGAAACAACTCGGATCGCATGAGCGGTCATTATCTCGCTCGCAGCGGCATGGGACCACAATAAACATACATAATTCTAAGTTTATCGGTCACTTCAGCAAGTTCTGGACAAGTAGTGAATCGCTTATGGTGGATTTGTTTCTGCTTAATCCTGACACAGAGTTGGTACTGTTTTCATGCACAGCTTATTTAATTTTTAAAACACATATAAATATTGCTTACGATTTGGATAATTTTTGTAATTTTAATACACATGTTTTTTTTTTGCTATTTCATGCTGGTGAAAATGAATCTACAATTATTATATACAAACAATTATGCACAAATATTTTATACAATAACTTATATACAATTATTATTTACAAATATTTTTATTGGGAAATTAATTATAATTATGTTAACTGAATTATTTTTTACATATTTTATTATTTACAATGGTGTTTTTAAGTTGGTAGTGTTTTCATATATAGCTTATTCAATTTTCAAAACATGCACAAATATTATTTACAATGACTTGGTCAGTATTTATAATTTTAATACATGTTTCTATTTTCGCTATTTCATGGTAGTAAAAATGAATCTGCAATTATTATATATTAAAAATTATACACAAATATTTTATACAATAACTTTTATACAATTAATTGAAATCATATTTACTAAATTATCTTATACATGTTTTATTATTCACAATGGTGTTTTACTGTTTACACATCAATCCACAGTATGCTCATCTTTTGCCTTTAATTATATTTGTTTTTATCAATTGCGCTATTTGTGTTGGGCTATACTTTGCAATTTTAGATTGAATAATATGATAGTTTCAACATTTTATGATTACGAAATTAGGTCTCTATACTTTCGTATAATTTATACAGTTAATTATGCTTGAAAAATACCTTAAACTTGGTTTGTTGAACGTGGGTTCTCTTAGCACTAATCACGATGATTTTATAGCTGCAGTTGAAACCCATTCTTTCGATGTAATGGCGATCAACGAAACTTGGTTGCAGGCCGGACAGGAGGCGCGCGCGCCCACTGTGCCGGGTTACCGCCTACGTCACACGCCGCGGCCGCTGACTGTACACGGGGGTCGCGGGGGTGGTGTAGGGTTTTAAGTAAAACGCGGTTTGACCGTTCGTACCTGGTCCACTCCAGGTGACCCAAGATACGACACCGTTGAACAAATGTGGATTACCTTAACCTTAAATGGAAATAAAATCGCAATAGGTACAGCGTATCGTCCTCCACGATTTGACTTGGACCTCTTTCTCGATGCCATGACCGACTCCATTAGTTCCTTAGTAAAATGTGACCATTACATACTACTAGGCGATTTTAATGTCAACTTATTAAATGCTAACGGGCAAACTAAAAGAGTATCCGAGTTCCTGAATAGTTTGAGCTTAAAACAACTTGTAAGTTCTCCTACCCATTTTACAGACCATAGTGAAACTTTGATCAACCTAGTATGTTCCAATATCAATCACAAAAGTGTATCAGTTGAGCCCTATGGCTCAATTAATGGTCACTCGCTTGTCGTCTGTGAACTTAATATTAAGCGTAGTAGATACAAACCCCATACAATAAGGTACAGGCCGATTAAGAACATTAACGGTGAAATTTTTGACAATGACTTATCGAATGTACAATGGGACAACATTTGTGGTATGCATAATATAAATGACATGGTTGAGGAATTTAATAAAAACATTTTGAAATTGTACGATGCGCACGCTCCTGTGAAGACATGCTTGATAAAGGAACCGTCATATCCTTGGATTACTGAGACTATCAAGCTTATGATGCTCTTACGAAATGACGCTCTAATCAAGTATCGCAAGACGAGGTCAGACTCTAAAAGGGCATACTATAAACAGCTAAAATCGTTAGTGGTTAGTTCTATATTTAGGGAAAAAGTCGCTTACTTTAAATATAACATTAATAATAAAATAAAAGACCCTAAAACTTTATGGAACAACTTAAAAAACACGATTCTACCAAGTAAACAAGCTGAAGACCTACCAGCTCACTTTAGAGATCCAGAACAAATAAATAATCACTTTTTAAATGTCCCTGGCAACCACGTCTGCGATGCTGAGCAAAAAAAACTTCTTTGAGTCCCATCGTTTCGGTGACGATAGCTATTCATTCGCATTGAAACCAGTTACCGCCAATCAAATCTTGAAATACTTTCACGAACTTAAGTCTAATGCTGAAGGCTGTGATATGATTACCTTGAATATGCTTATATCTACCCTTCCATACACGCTTAACACCATAACAGATATAATAAACTATTCGATCGGCTCAGCAACGTTCCCTGACATCTGGAAGATTGCAATCGTTAGACCATTCCCTAAAAAAACGAATCCAACAGATTTGAAGGATCTCAGGCCCATCAGTATTCTGCCCTGCCTATCCAAGATAGCCGAGAGGGCCGTGTGCCAGCAGTTGACACAATATTTAGAAAAACAGAAAATACTCCCAGAACTACAGTCAGGTTTTCGAAAACAGCGTGGTACTGCTACGGCTCTTTTGGTGTACATTACCGCAGCTGGAAAGTTGCACGTAGAGCGATATGAGTGGAACGTATAATTAGTGCGTCATCTGGTGTAGATGTGCGCGACATATAAAATTAGTGCGTCTTGTAGTTTTGGAAAAAAATGGAAAAAACGATTCCAGCTGGGGTAACGTTACCGCAGCAAGAAAATTTTTAAAAACTGATCGGAGAGAAAAAAATTGTATATGAGCAGGTAGCTTATGCTTGTGCAAAGATGTGCCCCGAAAATATAATCGGTGCGTCTTCAGGTTTTCGAGATATTGCATTTCCTGCTGGAGTAACGTTTTTCAGAATCGTGTATCTCTAAAACTATTATATGTGCGGTTGTACTATAAACATACACGGGTAGCTCTTCATATGTGCGCATATGTGACAGAATTCGATTTATAGAAATATGTATAATTCTCGAGTAATAGCACTTTTTTGAAAAATCGAAAATATGTCACAGCGCTTTAACGAGAAAACTAATGAGCTCTCTGAAATCGGTTTTCAGTCCCGCTAGACGTTTATTATAAGCACATATCAGTTCCAAAAGCGCACATGCACGCGTTATTGAATAATCCTGCTAAAAGTAGAGACGACGATGCCCTAAGTTTGACGTCAACGTACAAGAAACTGGCTTAATACAATATGTGAAGGTATTTACCAATAATTAGTGGGTATAATCAAGTGATATATAGTGAAAATACAGCTTCGAATATCTCGTACATAAGAAAATATAATAAGAAAAGCAAACATGTAGATAACGGCTGGCTACCCGACCAAATTCGAATGGTCACAAAAAAGCGACGGATTAGTACATACACATGACCTTCTTAACTTTACTCATGACTCAATTGACACGTGTTGTACATCAGTACACTGAAGTAGAAAAGAAATAAAAAATAATTATAAAAAAGAATACTTTTTATTGGATAATAATAATAAGGGAAGTGGATAGAGCAATCATTGTGCTGATAGTCGTGTAGGCCAATGGCTTAATAGCCAAGAGTCTCGACCAACACCTTAGGAGGCTCTCGTTAGGCGATCGGATCCTGTTCCCGATACCGGTGGACTATTATTTTTATGTTTTTAAATGTATTACACAATTTACATTGAAATATTTCAAAATGTAATTTACATGTAATAAACACAATAACACATTACATGAATAAACAGAATAATATACTTGATAAGAAACATTCATTGTAAGTTTCTTCATGCATGAACGCATTTGAGTGAATTATTGTCACACGGGTAGGCAGTGGCGTGCCTGATGCCTTTACAGGGGGCAAGCCAAGGAATCTTGACCTAACTACTACTTACCTATTAAAAAAAATCTCGTGCTACCACGTGTCATCAGTGCAGTAATGCTGATTTTTCTGAATTGCTACACTACTATTAACTAATATAATGTTAATAGTAAGTAATAAATAATGATAACAAAAGCTTCACCACAACAACTTTATCATCATACCAATAATCGTGAAGTTTGAATACAAGAATAGAAAAAAAAAAGTATTCTAATTCAAATTATCTTTATTTAAAAATGATTTTATTACTTCCACCAGCGTAAAAAGTTTGTGAACGTTTTAATTCTACCAACAGCTGATTTTCAATTGCAATCAAAGATAATTCGGAAAGCCGCTCTTGCTGTCGAGTGCCGGCCGGCCGGGATGGTCAGCCAATACTATTAAAACGATTAATTTGAACTTAATGAATATCTAATGTAAGGTTGAGTTGAGTGTGAAATAAAACAAACGAGTTCTAGATACTGATCTAATGTTACTTTTTTGACGCCAACGCCATCTAGTTATGAATGTGTAACTAACACAATTTTTTTTTGAAATCTTGGTGTTTCAAACACTTGTTCTTTATAATAATATGTAATATAATTGGCAAATACTCACAATTGAAACAGCGGCAGCTTTTCCTTGTTCGCTTTTTTAAAACACACCTATCACTTAACTGTCGAGAAAGAGAACCAACTTTCTATAGGCGGTTTACCAAAAATAAAGAATAAATAACAGCGTTCAAGTACTTTTGAGAATTTTCATGGCACTAGCGAAGTTATTTGAGTCATACCTGATGTATTTCAAGCATTGTTATTAACTTTTCTGAGAAATATTCAAATTAGTAAAGTTACAAGATTATATTTATCTTTAAAACTCAAACCCTACCTGGCCAATATCAATTCCACACATAATAATATCCACACACATATAGTTTCCACAAGTTTCACACGTATAGTTTCCGAATTCATAAACTGTTAAATGACGGAAAACAAAAAAAAACTATCAAAACAATAATTACGTACAACACGATAACCGATCAAAGCAAATTAAATTTGAACTGAGTACTTTTTAGTTCGTACAACTTTACGCGTCATAGAGGGCGCCTCGTATTATAATATGCGTAAAAATTTATGTCAACAAAAACCATTCATAAATTTACCAAAGCCCGGCTTTTTTTTAGAACAAAATGTTCGACGAGCATTTGCACACAATAACAAATTACACCCACACACACTCAAAATTTGACGTTTTTATATCAAAAGTAGAGATAGAAGATAAAGCCTCATAAAAGCCTTTGAGGCAGAAAAAGACAACAACACATTAGTGTTCATCTCTTTCTTTTATTAAGTGTTAGAGTGAGATCGGAGAGATTTCGCTCAGAATGGCATCCTCGCTTCACCCTGATATCGTCTTATGAATGATTTTTGAATTCCGCACAACACAGTGGCAACTTAGCGTAACCGCGTAAGCGCGCGAAGTTTGAAGTTTAGATTTTTGTGATAATTAATTGATTGGTCGTGTTCTGTGAATTAAGTGAGGTTTTGGTAGGGCAAGCCGGGCTTTTTGGCTTGTATGGCGGGCACGCCACTGGGGTAGACCATGCCCTGGAATAGAGTTTGACCGAATCGAAAGATGATAACGAATTATTTATCAAACGTTGTGTGGGGCAGAGTATAAAAAAAAATAAGAATTGTCAAAATTGTGTTCTTGAACATTTGAACGATATTATATATCATCCAAATTAAAAAAAAAAATCGATAACACACAATTTGTTTTATTCAATTCTAGGGAAGTACTAATTGAAAGACCCACCGCCCACATGTGGCTCTACAAATGAATGGACCTATGCGCGGGGTCTGTAGCAAATTCGACCAAGGGGCCTCCTTCTAATAGGATGCAATATTTTTTATTTTTCTTTGGAAAGGTCAGATTAAGCCAATCTTTAATTGGAATAATCTTTCTGAGAGATTGATCTCATCAACATATTCAACATGCCAACATCGATCGTCATCATCATTTCAGCTGAAAGGCGTTCATCTAGACAAAGGATTCTCCCAAGTATTATCACAACGGCCGGTCATGTTTATCACGCCTCCATCGACTTCACGTAAGCCTTACAAAAAAAAAAGGTTATTGGTACCCTTATTGCTAGGCCTTTTCAACGCTGCGTCTTGAGGTATCCGATCGCCATACCAGAACCTCTCGGCCCCATCGATCATCTGTTCTGAGAGCAATGTCCCCAGCTTACTGCCACTTAAGCTTATCTTCCTCTTCATTGCTCTTTCTGTAACTTAAAACTATCTGATGAGGCGCATTGTGAACGACCACGTTTCAGAGCCAAATGTCATTACGCACAGGCAATGTAATATTCACATAGTCATACAAAATATGCAATTCCCTAAAAGCCTTGTTTATGCTTATTCTTAGTAGGTAGGGTTATTAAAATTAAGCTTAACCGAGGCTAAACATATTAAAACTAAGTAGTTTTAGCTGGCGGCTTCGCGCGCAGGAAGCTGCGGCTAAAGCTACCTTTTCTAAATATAAGCTTGAAAACAAGGCTTTTATACACCAATAACTCCATGGTCAGTTGCGTAAAAAGTACGATGATGGGGCAAATTCTAAGAGATCTTTTATTCTGTAGTTTGCTTGCAGGAAAGTTTGAAGCAAAGTGACTATCTCATCACATCCAAAGAAATCAGGTGTATTTAGGTTTCACACATATTTTGACAAGTTTTTTTTAAGTTCAAAAATGCGGGATCCCTGAACACGCAGGGCCCCCAAATGGGGGGTCTGTAGCATTTGCTACTCTTGCTACATGGCTAATCCGCCACTGAGTGCCATCTAATCTTATCATGAATGTCGAGTTTCCTTGCAGCTACCGAAGCTTTGTACTCAATGAACTGCCCAAAGTTTAAGGAAATTTCAACTCCCAAGAGCTGAAGGCAATACATTCCAAGGATACATTCTAAAAAGCAAGAGCAAAGGTGATCAGACAGATTTAGCAGTGAACGGACATGCTTGAGCTTTGGCGGTATTGAATATCGTGGCTAAATAAGCGGCACACGTTTAATTGTTAAATAAACATGCATCATAATATATCGCATACTTATTATTTTCATGAATAATCAAACGTATCAACTCCGTTTAAGTGGCGTACAGCTAGGATGAACAGCTTCAATTTTTTTTAATACGGCCTTCTTTTTGTTTTGAAGCCGCTAGAAGCTAGTTTCAAATACACCTACTTAAGTATGAAATTTATCTATTAGTGGTTCATGTTGTTGTATTAGTTAGTTATATCTAGTATTCAAAGCGTATGTATTTTACAAACAGACACTTATTATACCTATTATTATTAAAATTAGATCATATTATTATTTCTAACACACATTTGAACGCGACTATACAGACAAAAACTAAGGCTTAACACGTTCAATAAAGAAGGTCATGTGTATGTACTAATCCGTCGCTTTTTTGTGACCATTCGAATTTGGTCGGGTAGCCAGCCGTTATCTACATGTTTGCTTTTCTTATTATATTTTCTTATGTACGAGATATTCGAAGCTGTATTTTCACTATATATCACTTGATTATACCCACTAATTATTGGTAAATACCTTCACATATTGTATTAAGCCAGTTTCTTGTACGTTGACGTCAAACTTAGGGCATCGTCGTCTCTACTTTTAGCAGGATTATTCAATAACGCGTGCATGTGCGCTTTTGGAACTGATATGTGCTTATAATAAACGTCTAGCGGGACTGAAAACCGATTTCAGAGAGCTCATTAGTTTTCTCGTTAAAGCGCTGTGACATATTTTCGATTTTTCAAAAAAGTGCTATTACTCGAGAATTATACATATTTCTATAAATCGAATTCTGTCACATATGCGCACATATGAAGAGCTACCCGTGTATGTTTATAGTACAACCGCACATATAATAGTTTTAGAGATACACGATTCTGCAAAACGTTACTCCAGCAGGAAATGCAATATCTCGAAAACCTGAAGACGCACCGATTATATTTTCGGGGCACATCTTTGCACAAGCATAAGCTACCTGCTCATATACAATTTTTTTCTCTCCGATTAGTTTTTAAAAATTTTCTTGCTGCGGTAACGTTACCCCAGCTGGAATCGTTTTTTCCATTTTTTTCCAAAACGACAAGACGCACTAATTTTATATGTCGCGCACATCTACACCAGATGACGCACTAATTATACGTTCCACTCATATCGCTCTACGTGCAACTTTCCAGCTGCGGTAATGTACACCTCTTTTGGATGTTACAGATAACATTTTGGCGGCACAGGATAAGGGCATGTGTACACTGCTGGTGCTACTCGATTTCTCGCGAGCCTTTGACTGCATTAATATTGACTTGTTCCTCTCAAAACTGAATTATTACGGATTTGACCAAAATGCGATAAACTGGTTCCGAAGTTACCTTACTAACCGTAAGCAGCGTGTGGAAATCCGTTTGAGCAATGGCTCATCCCTTGAGTCGTCACTCACCCCGGTTAAAAGAGGCGTTCCGCAAGGCTCTATACTGGGCCCCATAATATTTATTTTGTATTGCGCAGACATTATAAAGTCTCTGAAGCGATGTAGGTATCATGTTTACGCTGATGACGTGCAAGTATATATTTCTTTTAAGCCTAGTGACTATGGCAGCGCGTTAAAGGATCTCAACGATGATCTCAACAGTATAGCATGTTGGGCTGAGAACAATGGTTTGGTACTTAATCCGACCAAAACTAAATACTTGCTCTTCGGAACCAAGTGCCAAATCAATTTAGTACCGGCAACACTCAACGTTACTCTACTGGGTGAGATGGTCAGTCGAGTTAGTGAAGCACGTAATCTGGGACTGATTATGGACGCGGAATTGAGGTACGAAGCGCACGTGGCAACAGCGGTGCACACTTGTTTCTATCGGTTGAAGGTTCTTTATAAAATAAGGTCTTACCTATCCGAGGAGCTGCGAATTCAACTAGTTGAGTCGCTCGTACTCTCAAATTTAAATTACGCGGACACAGTTATTGGTCCCCGACTGTTGGCAAGAACGGAACGATTGGTTCAGAGAGTGCGAAACGCCTGCGCCCGTTTCTGTTTTAAAATTCCACCAAGAACCCACGTGACACCGTTTTTAAATAAGCACTCAATCCTAAAGATGAAGTCACGTCGTAAGCTGCACTTGGCTTGCCTACTTTTTGGAGTCATAAAGTACAAGCAACCGACCTACTTGTACGCTAAGCTAAGTTGGATCGCTGGTAGAAGAGAATGCGCCAGCAGACAGTGCTCGCAGCAGCTTTCTACGCTACCTCACAAGACAGCGGCTTTTAGAGGCAGTTTTAGGTACGCCGCTTCTAAATGTTGGAACAATATTCCCCCGCCAATAAGGAACATAAAATGTCTCAATACATTCAGGACTCGATTACGGCAGTTTCTAATTGCCTCGCAAAAGGAGCAAGGCATGGCTGTTTCGAACACGTCCATTATATAGCTCGTTAGCGTGTTTTTATGTTTCCAAGTCATCATTCGTGATGTAATTTTGTGCCGCATACTAAATCTGTTGCAACTTTCTGTACACACCACACTTCACACTTTACACATAACACACACAGTCTTTTTCGACAGACTCAGCTCGACGTCAGTATGCCACTACAGGGACCCAGCAGAATACCAGCGTCAGGTATATTTGCCTGACACATGCTGAGTTGGGCTCCCATTTGATGCATCCGTGAAGCACACACTGCACTATTATCCAGTTCGGCGCGCGCGCTCCCACCGTGCGAACGTAACACCTGTCATTGCGCTAATCGACGCTGAGTGTTTTCGGGAATACTTAAATAGCCTTTGCACTGTTTCAATAACAAGTACATTGCGATGGTGCAGTGCAGTTTGTGTAAGATATCGCTAGCAAGGGTGAAAGGGGATAGTATTATGAAGTGTAAGGGTGACTGTGAGGGGGTATATCACAAAAAGTGCGGCGTCAAAATCAAGGCATTTGCCGACACCGGCTTCTGTGATGAATGCCAAATTACTCAAGCAGGTCGACCTTCAATCGATGTGGATCTATCGAAAACCACCCCAGAGAAATTGTTAGCCGAAGTAAATCAAAAGCTAACAATAGTTTTCAACATGAAAAAAACATTGGAATCCATGTCTGAAGATATAAGCTTCTATGCAGAGAAGTACCAAGAATTGATAGAAGAGAAGGAAAAAACAGATAAGAAGATTAAATCATTGGAACATAAAAACTTGCATTTGGAAACGCTTAACAAGTCCCTAGAAGAAAGAATAACGTACTTGGAGATAAATGAGAAAGAAAGAAATGTAGAACTATTTGGATTGGAGGAAAAATCTAATGAGAACCTAGATTCAACATTAAAAGTTTTAGCAGGAAAATTGGGCTTAGACGCCGGCAAGATTTATGAAATTAAAAGGGTAGGTGAAGAAATTAAGCACGGAGTTGCTCGCAATACGAGCTCCATGCGCGGCGACTCTGCTGACCACAAGAAGCATAAACCGCGGCCAGTTACTATCACGTTATCTACGCGTGCCGCCCGCGACCAGTGGTTAGCGACAAGAAAAACCCACCAACTAACCAACGATGATGTTTTTGCCAACGGAAATACACAAAGAATTTACGTAAATGAGGATCTTACAAAGCATATGCGTAATATTCTCTGGACGGCGAAAAATGAGCTAAAACCCACCTACAAATATATTTGGATACAAAACGGTAGGGTGCTGCTAAGAAAAGATGATCCAAATGATTCTAAAATAAGATCTATCCGTACATTGAGTGACATAAATATGTATATGAACGAAACCACGGGCAATAAGTGATGGGTCGGTGGGTATATGTGAAACAGTGTCTGCGTATGTCAGTTAAATAATTGCACTAAAATTCGATGATCACGCATTATATATTAACAACAATATCAAATACAATAAATTTGGATCTATAGACAGCTGGCAAGAGGAAATATTACAATGTGGCAAAAACTTGAATATTATGCACTTAAATATAAGGTCACTTAGAAAAAATTTTGATCAATTCCAAGTTCTTATCAACAACAGCAAGGAACACTTAGACTTCATTGCACTAAGCGAAATAAACATAAAACAGCAAGAACTACCTTTGTATAACATAGAAGGCTACGACACATTTATAAATACGAGGGAAAATAGAAGGGGCGGGGGTATATTGCTATATACTAAAAATAAATTAAATTTTACGGCAAAAGTACTAAATACTAATTATTGTAAATCTATTCATGGACAGCTTTTTCGAGACGGAAGAACCACAATGCATATTTTTGTCATATACCGGCCCCCAAAAACCAATAACCAAGGATTTGTTGAAGAAGTGCACAAGTTGTTATCTGAGATTCCAGCTAGCTGTGAATTACTACTAATCGGCGACACGAACTTGGATATTTTGTGCAAAACTCGTTCCGGCAGCGGCGTTATCAGTAACTTCGAAAACAACATGTGTGAGGTAGGGATGGAATGCGCCTTCCGTGACGTAACACGGGAGGAGGTGTACGGCGGCACAGTGACGCGATCGTGTATTGACCATGTGTGGGTTCGAACTCGGTGCAGCGTGTCTTCGTATGTATTAAACTGTAAGATATCAGATCATTATATCATCGGAGTGTGTCTTGATAATGGTGCCATAAATACCGTAGGTGAGAAACAATCTCAGCGGACAATTATAAGTGATAAAAAGATTATTGAATTATTAGAAAATGTTGCATGGACGGACCTTCTGAACTGTAAGTGCCCAATTGAATTATATAATAGTCTTTACTCAATTTTTTGTGATGTTTATGAGAAGTCAAAAATACAAATAACTGTACGTAATAGTAGGAAAAGTAAGCCATGGATCACTGAGTCAATTAGAAAAATGATTTATACTAGAGATAAACTTTTTCAAAAATGGAAATCTAATCCCAATGATATGACCTTAAGATTACAATACAATAAATATAGAAATAGAACGAATAAATATATATATAAAGCCAAAAATAAGTACCGTCAGGAAGAGATAAAAAAATGTAACAAGAATATTAGACAAATTTGGGGTAAAATAAACTCATGGGTAGGGAGGGAAAAAAGTAGCTTAGATAACATTATTATGAAGCACCTAGGTAGAATGGAAAGTAAAGTTGATATATGCAATAATTTTTCGACCACCTTCACTCAAGAAATCTTAGCGATAAAACATGTTTGTCAGCGTAAGTTTCTGGATAGATCTAGTTATGTGAACAATAGCCAAATGTCAATGAGATTTCAAAAAGCTTGTCCAGAAGATGTTTATAAAATTATTAATTTGCTAAGCAGTGAAAAATCCGCAGGGGTAGATAATATAAGGGTTAAGGAAATAAAGCATCTAAAGTGTCAAATAAGTCCTGTATTGGCCTTATTTATCAATTTATGTGTAGAAAAAGGTCAATACCCGGAACTATTAAAAACTGCATTGATAAGGCCTATTTTTAAGCAAGGTGCACATACAGATTACTCGAACTATAGACCGATAGCTATACTCTCTGTTATAAATAAAATTGTGGAAAAGTTTATTGTAGGCCAAATAAGTACATTTTTGGAGAAAAACAATATTTTAGCAAATGCTCAACATGGTTTTAGACGTGGTAGGAGTACGGCTACGGCCCTGGCGCAGTTCTCTAATGATATCAATGAGTACTTAGATCAGCGGAAGCAGGTGGTGGTGGTCTACATTGATTTCAAAAAAGCATTTGAGACCCTGGAGCACCACCAGCTGCTTCAGGCTATGGAAGAGTGTGGGGTCGCGGGGCCACTTAATACCTGGCTTCATGCGTACCTCGCAGGACGGACGCTGAGAACTGTGGTCGATGGAGTGGTCGGGGAAGCTAGACCTATCACCTGTGGTGTGCCCACCGGGTCGGTCTATGGTCCGGTTGGCTTTATTATGCATGTTAACAGCATGTGCAATGTGGTGCAGAACTGTCATATATATATGTATGCAGACGATACATGTCTGGTGTACGCTGACAATGATCTAAATGTTATAGAAAACAAAATTCAAGCCGATTTCACGAATATTATAAGGTGGGCACATGATAACGGAATACTTATTAACATAAAGAAAACCAAATGTATGCACATACGCTCACCTTATTATAAAAATATTGAACGCCCGCCGCGCATTGTGGGACACAGCTATGAATGTCTGCATAGCGAGTGCAACGGCAGTGTCCCACAGTGTGAGTGTGCGGCTATCGAGGTGGTGGAGGATTATAAGTACTTAGGCCTAATAATAGACACCAATTTCTCGTGGAAAACGCATATTATAAAACTTTGTGATAAATTACGATCGGTTCTTGTAAAATTCCACCACCTCAGTGTAGTGCTGGACAGGGCTACTTTGTTTGTTGTGTACTATGCGCTGGTGGATTCGCTGCTTTCTTATGGACTGGCATGTTATGGACGTACGTTTAAAACATACTTGGATAAAATTAAAACCTTACAAATTAGATTTATGAAAAAATTGGCAGACAATAAAACCAAACTACGATGTTAAAAAACAAACTATGAGAGATTGTTTGTTGAATGTAAAATCCTGCCGGTACATGAGAGGGTAGCGCTATTAGTTGCATTAGATCATTACTGTCACCAAGAGTACAAAATCAGGACTGTACAATTAAGGCCTCGAAGTGCAAAACAATGTAAAACGTTCGAAGTGCCCACTTGCAATAATTATTATGGACAAAGATGTGATAAAAGTTTAGTTCCTACAATATTTAACAGTCTACCTGCAGACATTGAAAATGTGTCAACTTCCAAACGGGTGTTTAAATATAAAACGACGAAATATTTCCTAAGTGTACTCAGTGAAAACATGATAGATTCCTAAAAAAATAAATAAAAATAATAGCAACATATTTTGTAACAAAAATTGAATTACATTAAATTGGATTAAATTGAATGATTATGAATGACATTGAATGAAACATAATTATATTGAATTGAAATGAACTGAATTGATTAAGATATTTGTGTGTGATGACAATGTTTGCAATGTGAATAATGTAATAACGCGGGAGCTACGTCTGCCAACAAACTGCTATGCAGTTTGGCAGGAGTATAAGCATTGTAAAAAATTGTTAAAATACAAATAAAGCATTTTTATTATTATTATTATTATTATTATTATGCATTTTTTGTTTTTTTGTTTGCCACACAAAACTTTTAAGCTTTACTTTTTTTTTTTTGGTTTTTATTACTTTTTATGCTTTTATGTTTAATTTTTTAAAGTTTTTTTTTGTTTATGTATGTAATTCAATGTATCTATATCTGTGATTGTTTACATTTTCTATTTATTTAATTTTTATTAATTTTGTGTTTAGGTTTATGTTTGTAATTTTATTGTGCTTTTGTGTATTGTGTGTTAATTTTGTTGCATCAAATAAATGTTTTATCTATCTATCTATCTATCTAAAGGTTTATATGAATTTAGTAAATGTATTATGTTTTGTAAAAAGAAAGAAAGAAGAAAGAAAACTATTTTATTTGGCATACACACTCGTAGATACACACAATGTAGTAACAACATGTAGACACTAATAAATTATTATAATTAAAAAAAAAAAAAAAACACAACTAGCAATGTGTGTCTCACGGCGGCGCCAAATAGGAATAAAAAGCTAAAAAGTCATAGAACAAAAGTTGTTGTTTATGATGTTAACTTAACACATTTCCACAAGGTTGTTAGTTTTACAAATAACCCTTTTTTTATGGTGGGAAAAATCATGCATTGACATCCCCCGCCCTTGGGCGGAACGGGAGATAGTGTCAGACTCTTACTGACTAAAAGACCCACCCCGTTCCTTCTAGCCTTCATACCGGGGCTCGAGCGCCCTTTCGGATAACCCTGGCCCCAGTAGGCTTCGACCCGGCTGGGTCCCTGCTGTTGCTGACAACTCCTTGAGGCGCGCGGGAACAGTGCGCGCCGTCGACGACTTGGGCTTGGTCCGGACAGTTACCGGACGGCCGGACAGTGAGCTTTTACAAATATCCCTGTATCCTTATTCAGGAAGCCATCAGACAAAAAGTAAACAAACCATAAAATAGTTGCTTAAAAACATGAGCGAACCTGGACGAAGCAAAATGCTTGCACTTTTTTTGCATCGAAGAAAAATCCTGTAAAGTAAACGCCAATGCATTCAACAGAAAAGGAAACCAAATGAATAGGGTAGAAATCAGAAAACAGAAAAGTTTATTTCAAATAAACCAATTACAGGCAGTTGAGCATTAACAAAATGTCGGTCAGTAAAAAAATATGAAACTAAATTGCACGTTCCAAAGCTTAGATCTCTATGGAGAAGAACATACGCCTTGATCACACGTACCGAGTAAAACGGCGAGACAGTAAAATGTTGCTCGACCGAGACAGGGACGTAAGCGAGTTGTAGAAATAAGTGGTAGGCCGAGCACTCGGCACTGTGTTTACACGTACCGAGTACTCGGTCGAGAGCACTGTCTCGCCCGTTTACTCGGTACGTGTGATCAAGGCATAAGGACAGCTACGCCCATGGCCTTATCTAGCCGCTCCGGGCAAAGATAATTTTGCCGCCCTTTACATACACAAAACCATATAAGTCATGAATCTTAAGCCTTAAATATATCCACTATCTAACCTGAAGTAGGTAGGAAGGTGGTACATAAAATTCTCAACCTGCCATCTTGGGTGTGGATGGCTAGGTTGGAAGATAGGAATAAATCCATTTTGCCGCCCCTCATTTTTCGCCGCTCTGGGCAAATGCCTGGCTTGCCCCCCCTTAGATCAAGCCCTGGCTACGCCACAACCGTAAAAATTACATTTTTCATATTTTTCAGCGGCCCAGTTAAGTACGTCGCCTTGGGTATCCTCAAACGCTCGGATCCTCCTGAGTTGTGGGAGAAATACAACGTGAAGAGGATCATCCCTCACCCGGAGTACCAGCCACCTTCCAAGTACAAAGACATCGCACTGCTGGAGACTGAGGACACGTGAGTATTCTTCTCCTTGTTTCCGTTCCTCGGAAAGCTCGTGAAGCCATTGGTCCTGGGGCCCAAGTCTGCTATTTTTATAAATTCGTCATTCCAACACGATCCCATTGTCATTTTGTGAGAAGTTAGTAATCTGCTAATTCATAATGATCGATCATTGATCGGTCAATGGTCTCGTAATAGAGTTGCGGTAAAACGACAATTTCGAGCTTATTATAATCAATGACGGCACAATGACGTTCTAATGGTAGGTCACTGATCAAAGGAACTGTCAAAATTTTTGCAGATTACCGCATACGTAAGATATTCATTTGTAAATATATACGAGATTACTATCCTATTCCACTTCTTTCAATGGAGTGACAGTGGTTGATCATTGGAAAGTCATAATGGCGCCATTATATTAGTAGATTACCCAACTTACTCAAAATCAACAATTATGAAATCAATGATAGACCATTCTGACACTATTGTAATAGCAGACTTGGGGTCCTGATGGTAAGCGATGATGTGGTCGACGATGGAGCACGCTTGCCTAGAAATAACCTATTCACTCTCGACTTAAAGACCTCTAAGTTGTAGCTATCAGGACACACAGACTCCGGCAGGGAATTCCACTCCTTGGCTGTACGCATAATAAATGTGTTCTTAAAACGCTTTGTGCGTATGGGTCGGAGGCCCACCATGTACCGGTGGCGCAACGTTGTACGTCGTGTGGTCCGATAACTACCTACCATAATTAACTCTACCTAATTCCGACCTATGGTAAACAGACGCCAACAGAAGTTTCTTATAAGATACAAAGAATGAGAAAGAATTATCCGAAATACACTCTCTCTAAAGGTTTGAAATGGGGGCGTAAGGATTGTCGTTTTGCGTCACACCTTCGTACCGATTCTTATTTTACTCCAAGGGCTATATTATTTCACCGGGACACCATGGCGGCGCGACCAGTGGCCTCTACGACCAACAAAATGTATACAGCTCTATAGAGAGTTACTCACGTGGTGTCCATTTGTTTGCGCATCCAGTTTGGCGGCGCGACCAGCTCGGACGTGTGGCTCTGGTGACTGTATGGTGTCTAGTTTGGAAGCTTACGGACACCATGGAGGCGCAGCTGGACGAGCCGCCATTTTGTCCCGATGAAATATGGCCCCAGTCCGCCCGGCCGTCCCAAAACGACAGAATCTTCTCGCCTGAATCCGGACCTTTTTGACCATTCCAGTATATCGTTCAACGTCCACGTATTACCAGCATGTCTACACTTGAATGAGAAGTCAGATCCTGTGGCTGATGCCACGGGGTGGGGAGCGCTGGGACACCGCAGGGAGTTGGCCGAAACTCTGCAGACTGTAAGCACTATAATAGTACATTATGATAGAAGTGTATAATGTTGGTGATTACCGCTGAGGAGGTATTTAGATCCGAGCCGGAGGCGAGGATCTTAAGAGAGCCGAGAACGGTAATTTAAATATTCACTTGAATCATACGACGTTTTTCGATACAGTTGAGAAGAAAAAAATTACAAATTAATTAATTATTGCTTTATCAGCAAAACCGTTTTTTTTTTTGTGGTATGGCGGCAAAAATTGTTCTTTCTTCTTCTTATACGCGCGCATCCAAAATGGCGGCTATAGACTAGCTACTCTAGCTAGGCTGTTTGAATAAAAATAAGAATGAGGTTGCTTAAGTTTATAAACAGAAAAAATATTTTTATTTTAGGAAAGGTTTTTTTATTAAACATGTAAAAGTTAAAATAGTTTATTTAAACACAAATTAGCATAAAATAAGCAAGCAAGACACTAATTTGTCGAATTCAATGTTAAACCTCTGTTCTCAATTCAATGTTTGATTTGAGAACAGAGGTTTAACAAAAAAGGTTATCACTACATTATCACACTTGTGCATAATGGTAATCAAAAAGTCACAGTTTGGTTACAAGCTACATTATATACATATGTGTAGTGCAATTATAATCACTTTCGGAGCAAGTGTGTCGATAACACCTTTAACCTTTTTCGTATGCCGTAATTAGAGACACAATTGAATAGTTATTGTGTCTCGCGGGGATCCACGTTCCGGACACACAACGGGTTAAAAGTTTCAGAAACTGTATTAAGTAATTAGTATGTAAGTCGCTCAGATGATCTTTTTTCCGCATAAAAGAATGATGGTCATCAACATTTCTTTTATAATTTGAACTAGAGCTTGACTGCGATCCCACCTGATGGTAAGCAGTGATGCAATCGTCGATGAGCCGGAAGATAAGCACCGGAATTCCGTAATTAATCAATGTATCCTAGCTGTGTTTGGGCTTATTTATGTCATGAGATGCACTTTGGCTATAAGATACTATCGAAGTGATCTAATGATGGAGCCGCATGGTGGAAAGTGGACAAGGGAATAAATAAACAATGTATCCTAGCAATTTTTGGGTTAATTGGAATTGTTGTGAAAAATAGGTACTCTGGCTATAGTGTATCGCAACTAATAAGTGTGAAATAAAAAACTATTACAAAAAAAAAAGTCGACTTCAAAAAAAACAACTGCGATCTATTCTAATTTTATAAAACCTGTATTTCTTTTAGGTAACGCTAGAGAAGTTTGAAGATGCGGAGTGTCAACGAGTTTATCCTATCCACAGGCATTTGCGTCACGGTTATAACCGCACGACCCAGATGTGTTACGGGAGTCGGGAAGACATTCAAGATACTTGTGAGGTACCTACCTAGCGTAATATTTATATTATACTTAATAATAATGATAATATCCGTTCCGCATGACGAGAACCTCGTGAAAGCTGAGAAAGATAAACAAATCAAGCATATCGACAGGGCTCGCGAGGTTGTCGACATGTGAGATGTAGACTCGGCGATCGTTGTACCGATAGTCGTGTCGGGTAATGGTTTAATAGCCAAGAGCCTCGACCAACACCTTAGGAGGCTCTCGTTAGGTGACTGGATCAAGGGCTTGATTCAGAAAGCAGTTCTTTCTTTGGAGCCCTTACCACCGGTAGCTTGGACCCTATTCCTGATACAATTTTTTTTTTATATTTTTAAATGTTTTATTTATTTTATATTGAAATATTTAAAAATTTAATTTATAATATGTAACATTGATGAATAAAGGAAATAATAATAGCATTGTAGACCTTTAACACAACGCCATCTAGTCCCAAATTAAACACAAGCTCTGTTTGCAACGCTTTGAGTACTATATCCAATTAGCGTTAAGAAAAGAAAGGGCATTGCATGAAAGTATATCCACCCACCAACAGACTTGAGACAGGTGTCATTCGAAGCGTCTAGTTAAATATAGTATTTTTTATTATAGCGACACATCTCTAAATATGGGATTTAGGTTTTTTAAAGCATTACCTATATTTCGACCTAACCCAAAATACATAGATACACAGTGACTTAACACCAAAATTGTTTAAATAAAAAAAAAGTAAAAAACTAAAACTCGACTACGACAAAAAAAAAAGACGCTAAAAAGAATGAAACAAGATTTTCAAGATGGTGAATAACAGGAACAGAACAAAAAGAAAAGCCGTAGTCACATGTTATAGGTACCAACCGAAATACTTTAATAACGTGTGACTGCAGCTTTATTTGCCATGTTTGACTGTAGTTACCATTTGAAACTATCATCACCAGGGTGACAGCGGCGGCCCCCTCCAGTCCACGGCTCACCTATCAGACTGTCTCTTCACGATCCTGGGGGTGACGTCATATGGCAAACCCTGCGGCTTCGCTGGAGGCGCCGGCATGTACACGCGGGTCTACCACTACGTGCCCTGGATTGAGAGCATCGTGTGGCCATAAGGAACTGTTGGTACCCGGTTTTTAGTGTTCCATACCTCAAAAGAAAAAACCGGAACCCTTAGGGTCTAAACATACGGACTGCATTTCAACTGCAATCCAACTGCAAATTGCAGTTTGAATGCAGTTGACACGACTTCAATAGAACTGCAAATATATATAATACCCACCCACCCGCACGCTCCGCCCTCCCGTGTATGGTGCAGTTCGGATGCAGTCGGTGTGCAGTTCATACGACTGCAATCGGACCGCACGTTTGGTTTGAAGTTCTATTGCAGTCGTGTTTGCAGTTCTATTGCAGTCGTGCCAACTGCATTCAAACTGCACTTAAACTGCAATTTGCAGTTGGATTGCAGTTGAAATGCGGTCCGTCTGTTTAGACCCTATAGGATCACTTTGTTGTCCGTCTGTCTGTCAAGACAAACAGACGAAGGTATGAAGTTGAAATTAAAACGATATACTTAAATCTGCGGCCCCTTGAAGCTGTGAAAAATCAGACTTCTGAGATAAAGAGAAAACAAAAGATACGGCCGTTTATGTCGCAAAAACATAGGTATACTAGCTGACCTGGCCACGCGTTGCTGTGGCTAAAGTTTTTGAGCAGCGCCATCTATTGATTACTTACTCAACCCAGTCGAAAGGTATCGACATCTGTTAGAATCATTTGGAGTTAACAGATAATTGTGACTGTCAAATAATAACAGACAAATAATTAGCAATAAATTAAAATTGTGACTATAATTTGAGATTTAAACTATCCTATCTCTCAAGTTGGATCGAACTGCACACGGTGTGCGAATTTTATTATAATCGGTTAAGTGGTTTAGGAGTCCATTGAGGACAAACATTGTGACACGAGATTTATATATATTAAGATTTCGACACTCTCCAGTGAATCAAAATTCATAGGATACTAGGTACTTACCGCTGACAAACCTAAAGGGGATTGCCCTGATGAGGCCATGAGCGGACAATTATATAATAATATAATAATAATATTCCACAACTATCACACAACGCCGTCTAGTCCCAAGCTAAGCAGAGCTTGTATTATGGGTACTAGACAACTGATAAACATACTTATATATTTTTAAATAAATACATATTATAGACAAATTACACCCAGACACAGAACAAATGATCGTGCTCATCACACAAACATTTGTCCTGGGTGGGAATCGAACCCACGACCTCCGGCATAGCAGTCAGGGTCACTAACCACTAGACCAACAGGCCTGTCAAAAATTGACTAGAGAAAAATACTTTGTTCATTAATTTTGCCATAAAAAATATGTATTCCCTTTGTTCCAAATGAGCGATACTATAATAAACAATAAGTGGTAAATAAAAAGTAACTTTATGGAAAAAACAATCCTGGCCTGGAACACCATAGAGGCTGGGCAATCCCCTTTGCCATGAAGACAAGTGTAGAGAAAAACTTGGCAAGTGCGAGTCGGATTCGCGCACTGAAGGTTCCGTGCAAACTACAATTCCCGAATGGGAACAGTAAGATTTTTCCAAAGTGAAAAAAAAAACAATTTTTTGTGACGTAGGTAACAACAAATTTACTGTTTTCAGATTTATTTCTATACCTATGTACCTGTGCTATAAGACCTTGCTTTGTGCCAGATTTCAGGATTCTGGGTCAACGGGAAGTACCCTATGAAATTCGATCTTTGAGAGTATCAAAATATACGTTTTTTTTGCGACGTAAACGGCTGTATGCTATTTATTCGTTAACTTGGAAGTTTGATTTTTCACAGCATAAAGGGACCGAAGAACTGAGTATATTGTTTTAATTTCAACTAGATACCTCCACGCGTTCTCGAGATAAAGGGTCTTGACAGACAGACGGACGGACGGACAACAAAATGACCCTATAAGGGTTCCGTTTTTACCTTTTGAGGTACGTAACCCTAAATTACGTACCCAGTTACGTCAAATCTTTGTAACTCAATTTGGGAATTGAACTGTTTTCATAGGCAAGTTTGTACGGAACCCTAAGTGCGCGAGTCCTACTCGCACTTGCCCAGTTTTTTACAAAACTTGTCGCTGTAGTGTATAAGCAAAGCATGTACCCATTGTTATCCGTAATAAAAGTATCATTTTGTACGAGCCTGTTTCAATCAATTTCAATCCTAATGGCGACCCTGCCAAAGTGGGCAAGCCTCGTGCGTGTTAATATACCATGACTCTATGTATAAGGCAAGTGAATAATAAACATTCATCATACTACGTACAAAAGTGAAGACTTATAAGCAGAAATCGTAATAAGGTAGAGCTAAATATGTACTTACACCGATTTCATACAGCGAAAGAATAAAGCGGATATGCCGTAAATCCCAAGATCAATTTTAGAGAGTAGAATTTCTTATGACACTATCAGAAATGTAGCAAAAAAAAAATTCTTCCTGCATTAAAAACGAGGAGCAGTGTTAACCTCACCTTAGTTGACGTAGAGAGATGTTTTTAAATGAAAAATACTATCAAACATTGTATGTTAATTATCTTCGTTTAATCATTTTTATTATTAGATAGATTTAAACTTTAATTATTAAACATAATTAATCAAAAGATTCTACATAAACAAACAAACTTAAACTATTTATACTAAAACCTAAATAAATACCTAACGTGTATAAATAAAACACAAAAACACAAAGTGCACTCAGGCGTCGAAGTACTGCTCCACATCGCTGTCATCGCGACAGCGTTTAATTGTATTAGTTAGGTATATTTTCAAACCGTTTGGGGTTGAAACTCTCGGATCGTGGGGTCCGAGTGCTCACAAGTTGTTAAAGATCTGTCGAAACGTCTAGTTGACACTTCGCGTGACCCAAAGGCTGGCTTTTACCTTGGACAGAGGATAAACATTGCCATACAGCGTGACAATGCGGCCAGTCTTTTGGGCGCATTACCAGTCGACAGCGATGTGGAAGAAGTTTTTGACGCCATATTTTAGTTTTGATTTACTGTAATTATAGTTATTAAGTTGTTTGTAAGTTAAAAAAATCTTATTTACGGTTAAAAAATAAAATTAAAATAATATTCTTCGTTTTGTGTTGAGTATCTATTTCTGAGGTTATTATTATTTATTTGTAATATTGTTAGCCTCACATTATTGGATTTTTAATGAAAAATCCCGCGGAGATCCATATTAATATCAACATTTCAATGCAAGTAGGTAGGTACATGAATACTTAATTCCGATTCCGACCCCTAATTGAGACAATACTGTCAACTGTCGTGTTCGTTGGGTGTTATATTCGTTGCATTTCTGAAAAATTAATTATGGTCAGCACTCAGAGTAACTCAAAGGAAGATGTAGTGATCGCTCAAGCTGCATCCAGTAATGGACAAGATTCTGCAAAAACAGAACAATTGCTGTATCACGCAAGTACCACCATAATACTACTGATTATCGCACTGATTCTGGGTATTAGAGCCAATTTATGGCGCATAAAATATACCGGAGATTCTCAAGCGAATGGACAGAGGCAGCCTGCGCCTGGTGACGGGGACCATCACTGGAAACAGCACACTGAATAGGCACCTCCACACAATAGGCATCACAGACAGTCCCCTGTGCAGATCATGCTTGGATGGGGAGGAGACAATGGCGTGTAATCTGAGAAGCTCAAAGTAGATGGCGCCAGTGAACTTGGAGGTCATACTATCTGTCAAACTCAATACATTTTCAAGGAAATATTGTGTTTTCAAGTAAATAACCATCGTTTTTTTTTTTTATTCATTTTTTTTTCACTTTAATTTATTACAAGAAAATATATACATAATTAACTAAAATATTAAAAAAATATATATATTTAAGTAAGCTTAACCTAACTATACACACTAAAGGCTACTCCCTACTAAAATATGGCGTCATAAAACTCCTCCGCATCGCTGTCGACTGGAAGTGTGCCCAAGAGGCTGGCGGCATTGTCACGTTGAATCGTTTTTGTAAAAATAAAATTCCCCAGTGTTGTGTTATGCTTTTATGCTCATCGAGAACATTGGAATACAAGTTTCCCAAAGATAAGTCATCTAAGCTGATTCATTCATTCACAAACAGTCCAAGATCCGTATTTTTCTACAATAATTCACATAAATCAACATAAACAAACAAATCACCATACAACGATACAAGGAGCTGTCAAAATGAATGACCTCCAAACACACAGGCGCCAACTAGCGGGAGAAAGAGCGGACATAGCTGCCATTGCGCATGTGCTCCTAGACTGCACAGGTGTCGCTGAAACACTCACATGAACCTTAGGATCCCTGAAATCCCTCATTGACGCCCTAAAAAACCTGAGAGGCCTAATCTGTTTTGGGAAAGAGGTGGGCTGGTTGGAATAAGCCCACGTTCAATGCTCCGCTTAGGACTAAAGCTCGAACTACATTAAACCACGCACACGTGTATGTAACACGTATAACGCAGAGGTAGACGTGACAGCGTGACTCAAATAAAAATACAAGTGACAGTAATCAGATGTATAGTACAATTCACGAATGATGGCGGCCGTGAAGTTTGCGCAGAAGGCTGCGCAGTAACGTGTTTTAGGAACCAAATGACGTCGTGCGTGTGCGAGAAGAGTGTGGTATGCGCGAAAATTCGCAAAGGCTAACTTCATGCCCGCCATCATTCGTGAATTGTACTGTATTTGGTTGAAATTACAAAATTGTAATGAACCACATACAAGGGCGCTATTCGTTTTTATAATGGCTGGCTGGCTGGCTGGCTTGGTAACCGTCACCTCCCCCACATGACCACGTAGTGGGACGTGACGTTACGGCGCTTGGCTTGCTGGCTGTCAGTACAGTAGCGACATCTTTTGGCAGGCGTTACATGCCATCCTGTAAGCATTGCTCCCGCAATGGGAACAACAATATATTAATCAACAATCGGCATGGCACGGAACGTGTACATTACCCCAGCTGGAGAGTTGCACGTAGAGCGATATGAGTGGAACGTATAATTAGTGCGTCATTTGGTGTAGATGTGCGCTGCGTATAAAATTAATGCGACTTGTACGTAACGTTACCGCAAAATTGTGTATCTCTAAAACTGTTGTGTGCGGCTGTACTATAAACATACACAGGTAGCTCTTGGTATGTGCGTATATGTGACAGAATTAGATTTATAGAAATATTTCTGATTCTCGAGAAACTGCACTTTTTTGAAAAATCGATAAAATATCACAGCGCTTTAATGAGAAAACTATTGAGCTGTCTGAAAACGGTATTCAGTCCCGCTAGACGTTTACTATAAGCACATATCAGTTCCAAAAGCGCACATGCATGCGTTATTGAATAATATTGCTAAGAGTCGAGAAGACGTTGCCCTAAGTTTAACATCAACATACAAGAAACTGGCTCAATCCAAGATGTGAAGGTGTACACCAATGATTAGTGCGTATAATCAAGTGATACATAGTGAAAATTCAGCTTCGAATGTTTCGTAAATAAGAAAATATAATAAAAAAACCAAACTTGTAGATAACTGCCGTCTACCCGACCAAATTCGAATGGTCCCAAAAAAGCGACGGTTTAGTACATACACATGACTTTCTTAACTTTACTCCTTACTCAATTAACGTGTTGTGCATCAGTACACTGAAGTAGAAAAGAAATAACAAAATAAACCTTTTTTGGATAATAATAATAAATAAACCAGACACTTTATTTTTATGTGTTTTAGGAAATATTTAAAAATATGTACAGAAAATAATAATAATAATAACAAAATTCTCTCTACACCCCCCACACACACGCTACATTGATTTAAATTGATCTGTTAACAAAAAACTATCCAAAGTTTATTCTTTGGCTAGTTTTTTTTTTTAGCTACATTTTTCTATAATAATAATAACATTTCCGTTTCGCATGACGAGAAGCTCGTGAAAGCCGAGAAAGATAAACAACTTAAGCATATTGACTTGGCTCGTGAGGATGTCGACGTGAGGGATCTGGACTCTGTGATCATTGTAGATACCGATAGTCATGTCGGACAATGGCTTAAAAGCATAAAGACTCGACCAACACCTTGAGAGGCTCTTGTTAGGCGACTGGATCAAGGGCTTGATTCAGAACGCGGTAGTCCTGGACACGGCTCGTATAGTTAGGAGGTTCCTTGATCTGGAGCCCTGACCTCTCGCAGCGCCTTTAGGTTGGATTTATATTTTTAAATGTATTACTTGTTTTACATTGAAATATTTCAAAATTTAATTTACATGTAATATTAATTTACAATAATAATACCTGATAGGCGACTTCATGGCGCTTTGTGCCCTATTTTTCGTAAATAGAGCACCCATAAATTTCGTAAATAGATATTAATATTTTTCGTTCATTATTATTATTTTCTACCTATATTGAAAATTATTTTACACTTTTTAGTTTGATATGCTATGAAAGCGTGATTTTTAGTTTTTTTAAACTATATTTTTGTTTTTCACTAAAAAAAACTGATTATTGTATTGTCATCAGTCTTTGATGGGTGTGAAAAGTTTGAAGAAAATCTGATCGCCCAAAGTAGATCAAAATCGAGTTCAAAGGCGTTGGTTACAAACATACAGGTGAAGCATAAGCGTGTTAAAAAAATAAGAAACATCCTATCATTTTACACCACGATTATCAACGTGGACATGAAAAAATAGTCGATTGGAAAGAAGAATAAAGAAAGAAAAACAGTTTATTTACGCGTTAAAGACGCAATCTTAAAAGTAGGTAACAGAACCTATCATCAATTAATAGGTAAGATATGCGTCTCCTCCGCGCAAAACGGCCGAACGCTCAGCATAAAGCTGCGGTCTCACGCATAATGCGTTGAGCTCACAGCGCTGGTTTTCAGCGTGTGCCGGTCGCTGTGTCGACATAAAGACGCTGGAACGAAGTAACTAAAAATATATATGATATAGTAGTAAGGAATATTCACCCAGATTTGATCTTGAGAAGCTGATCCTCCAGTTCGAAAATTCGTTGCTTGGTAACACTTCTGGACTAGTTTGTCGTTCTGAAAGAGCTACTGCAGACAAGTTTAGCCCTAATGTTAAAGAAGAACTTGTCTCCCAGTAGCTAATTGTTCCGTTTCATAGCTATTGTAGTGTTTACTTCATCTCTTATTTCGTTAACACGGCATCTGAATGATGCCATCCAGCCGATTTCGGCCACAGCGACCGCATTCCTTGGCTCTTCATGGTGGTTGTGGGCTCAGATCTGCTGCTCTGTCATGTGCCCACATGTGACATGCATATCCAACCTTGGCCGAAAAACTCCGATCTCAGAGCGGACATGTCAGAACAACATTAATGGTATGATACACTATTGCTGTTGGTGGTCTAGTCTTGAGGTCCAATTCCGACACGGCATCTACTGATTGATCTAAAGAAACAGGTTTTGATGTTCCAGATTTTACGTTAAGTGACTCGTTTCGTTTAGGATCTTTCTTTTTATCTTTGAACTGTATCGGGCTCGATCGAGTCGAAACTTTGCGCTGCGTGTTGGTGACACAACTTCCTCTTGCATTGTTGGTGTACTTTTGTATAAGCGTGGCGTACGTTTGTGGACTGCATCCTTTTGCGATGTGGTCGATCGAGTCGGCACCTTTTGTTATTTCGCTGTCACAGTTTGCACCTCAAAGTATTGAGAAATGTCATGTCTATTCGTGTGATTGTAGTGTATGCCAATAGTGTGTGTTTGCGGAGACATATACGCAGCTTCGAAGCCATGAAGCGTTTCTTCAGATTTCACTATATCCTTGGGTACCTCCGTATAATCCATCGGAGGGACATTGTTTAACCCTAGAATACTAAACATATTTTACAAACGAATTTAGTCAAGTCAAAATCTTTATTGCAGAACACAGTACAATCAATTATACATTTCTGGATGTCATGTGAAAATGCATGCAAAATTGTAATAAATTAAAAATTATGGATACTTAATATATGTCAGAGATCACGTTCGTTTGTCGCGAATTCTCTGTGAATAATAGTAATCAGAAAAAAAAAATATAAGCATATTGTTACGTACGTGGGTAATCAAATGCCGATTTACTGACGAGAGAACTTTATTTACCACAAACAATAACAAATTAGTCCAGCCAACAATAATCCGAATCGCAATTAACACTAGAGTACCGTTACACTATCGCTTTAGTCGTTGATAAAAATCACTTCGAGTACTAGGGTAGTTCGCTCTTGATCGCAGTCGAAATCACAACTGACTCGCTTCCGGCCGGGGGCCCGTATTTATATGCGGAGCCAAGAAAATTCTAGATACCGACGTCCCCGGATCTATCCAGAATTCCAGAACAATTGAATCGCTTCTCGAAGTCATAAATCATTTTTATTTCTCGTAATAATAAGAGTCACGTTCATGCGAATTTCGACTCTATGGTTAACGTCGGAGAGTACAATTTCCCTTAACGGTTAGATATAGGCCTACTACTATTTGTAGATATGTTGTGGATTTTTCGAGATTTTTCCAAGTCTAATCAATGTCTAATCACAACTACTCTAGACCTTTCGAACAGCAATGCGTTTTAATTATTACGTGCCACTCGTTATTTTTTCGGAGATATGGCGTGTTCACGTTTAGTGGCGTAACAGTGCCCCCCTCTTAGTCATGCTCGTCCCGAGCATTATTAGATCCGTGATACGGCGCCAATCTATCCACATGAACAACCTTGGGTTTCCCTCTTAGCCCTTTCTTGATGCGGTAGGTCACGTCATTAATCCTTTTTAACACGGTGTAAGGTCCCTCCCATCGAGCTTGGAGTTTCGGCGACTTCCCTTTCCGTCGAAGCGGGTTGTGGAGCCAGACCAGTGTACCTTCCTCAAATCCCTTGGCATTGGCATTACGGTCGTATCTAGTTTTCATTTTTACGCTGGTGTTCATGCTATTCTCACGAACTCGTTTATGCACTTCGTCCAATTGATCTTGAAGGTCACTTACGTAATCTGTAACTGGCTTAGTCTTGTTAGGTGGCACGCCAGTTATGGCATCGACTGGAAGTCTCATCTCCCTGCCGAAATTCACTCTTGCTGGGGTATGTCCCGTGCTATCATGCACTGCCGATCGGTAAGAAATCAGAAATAGTGGAATATACCGGTCCCAGTCCTTCTGATGGTCATCGACAACCTTAGCCATGTGATTCTCCAGGGTTTGGTTAAACCTTTCCACCATTCCGTCCGACTGAGGGTGCGCAGGTGTTGTGCGTGTTTTATAAATTCCCAGAAGAGTACACATTTCCTGGAACAGCGAAGATTCGAAGTTACGGCCTTGATCGGAATGGATTTCCAAAGGTGCGCCATACCGACATACTACTTCCTCGACCACCTTCTTCGCCACTGTCGTCGCTTCCTGATTGGGTATGGCGAAGACTTCAGGCCACTTTGTGAAATAGTCCTGGATCACCACTATGTACTTGTTTCCGTCATTTGTAACTGGAAAAGGTCCAGCGACGTCGATAGCGATGCGTTCCCATGGGGCTCCCACATTGTACAGCTGAAGCCTGCCCCTGCTCCTAGTCTGTGGTCCTTTCACAGATGCGCACGCTGTACATTTCCGACACCATTGCTCTATGTCATCTCTACAATTGAGCCAGTAATACCGCTGTCTCACTTTCAGTAGAGTTTTCTTGATGCCCAGGTGTCCTCCAGAAGCACCATCGTGTATTTCCTGTAGCAGGGGGACTACTTCACATCGTGGTACTATCACTTGTGTGGTCACCTCCTTGCCATCGTTCGATTCCCATTTCCTACAAAGCACATCATTTACTAGGACTAAACTGTCCCATTGTGCCCAGTAGCTCTTAGTTACGGGACTGTGTGACGATACTTCACTCCACTGGGGCCTAGTTCCGCTACGCTTCCAGTCCAGTATAGGTCGAATATCGTCATCTTCTTCCTGGGACTTCTTGAAGTTGCCTTCAGCCCTAATTAAATTAACGCGTTCTCGGGCTTCATTCTGCTGGCAGTGTCTGCAGTCATCATTACATGGACGTCGCGACAGGGCGTCAGCATTGTTATGCCCTTTTCCACTACGATGTTCTGTCACAAAGTTAAATTCCTGCAGCTGCTCGAGCCATCTTGCAACTTGGCCCTCAGGGTTTTTAAATTGTAGAAGCCATTTCAATGCAGCGTGATCCGTCCTCAACGTAAATTGTCTTCCTATGAGGTACTTGTGGAAATGCTGCAAGGTTTTAACCACAGCCAGCAGTTCTCGTCGAGTCACGCAGTAGTTCCTTTCCGGCTTTGAAAGTGCCTTACTGAAGTAAGCGATTACGACCTGTCTGTCGCCCTGCACCTGTGACAACACTCCACCAATTCCCGTGTTGCTGGCATCGGTATCAACGACAAATCTTCCGTCTCTGCTCGGATACCCCAGTATAGGCGCTTCACACAACCGTTCTTTTAGCTCGTTGAATGCTGCCTCACAGTCCTCGTCCCAGATAAACTCTCGTTTATCCTCAGTCAGCTGATGTAGAGGTTTTGCAATGTCCGAAAAATTCTTGACAAACCGCCTGTAGTATGTGCACAACCCTAGGAATGCACGTACTTCCGTTTTGTTCTTTGGAACCGGCCACTGTTGGACTGCCTTTATCTTCTCAGGGTCGGTTCTCACCCCGTCAGCGGAAATAACATGTCCTAGGTAGCTGACCTCCTTCTTGAACAGGGCGCACTTCTTTGGGCTTAGTTTTAGGTTAGCCCCTCGTATCCTGGTGAACACTTTCTCCATATTACTCAGGTTTTCCTTAAAAGTGCGACCCATTATAATGACATCATCCAAATATACCAGACAGACGTCGCCAAGAAGGCCCACCATGACTCTCTCCATGAGGCGTTCAAACGTCGCTGGGGCATTGCACAACCCAAAAGGCATGACGTTAAATTGCCACAGGCCGCTGCCAATGCCCGTACTGAACGCTGTCTTTTCTTTATCTTTCTCGCTGATTTCCACTTGCCAGTAGCCACTTTTCAAATCAATGGTCGAAAACCACTTCATGCCACTGAGCATATCCAGCGTATCATCTATCCTTGGTAAGGGATAACTGTCCTTCTTCGTCACGTTGTTCAACATTCTGTAGTCCACACAGAATCTTGTGCTGCCGTCCTTCTTCTTCACCAGAACGACGGGGGAAGACCATGGGCTCGTAGAAGGCTCAATTATTCCGCTATCAGCCATGTCCTTTACCATTTCTGCTACCTCATTTTCCTTAGCCCAGGGTATGCGACGCGGTCTTTGTTTAATTGGTCTCGCATCACCTGTATCTATCTCATGCTTGACGAGACCTGTTCTCCCGCAGTCTTTTCCCGTTGCAAAGACATCTCGAAACCGTAGCAGAAATTCCCTGGCTTGCTGTAGTTCCGAAGTCGATAAATTGCTCTTAGAATTTTCCAGAAGTTGCTGGATGTGATCAGTTTCGACTTTGGTCGTGTCTTGCTTTGCTGGAGATTTATTGATTTGACGGAGATACTGAACTTCTTCACGTCTCCCAACAACACTGTTTTTCTTCAGTTGGACCTCTTCTTTCCCAAGGTTCACAATCCTGACCTTGGATTTCCCTGTCGTCATAACTAATGTTCTGGCAGTGATGAGCTCCGGGTGCCGGCCAATATCTTCAACCATTACACATCTTCGTTGCCTGATTTTCTTGGGGAATTTTACTTCAACTAAGGTTTCTGTTCTCGGAGCCAGTGTGGTATTCTTTAAACAATAGAGGTTGCATGACTTAATTCCTCGCAGGAAGACTTCTTGATCTGGGAATTTCAATACTCCCCTGTCGATATCTAAAATACATCGGTTATTCCGCAAGAAGTCGAGACCCAGTATGCAATCGTCGGTAATATTCGCAATTAACGCAGGATGGATATACACTTGATCACCGATTTTGAACTCAATTTCTGTATCACCGAGGACGGAGACTGGCTGGCCGGTTGCCGTCTGAAGTCGGCAGGATGGAGACTCTCTTTGCCACAAGATGGTGCGTTTCAGCAACTCAGGTCTTATAACAGTCCGTGACGCCCCCGTGTCAACGGTAAAATTGCAAGCACGATTATTCAGCGTCCCTTCGATGATCAAACTATTTCCGTTCTGAACTTGATTGATGGTGATGGTTGGGGCCTTCAGTTGACCAGCCAGCACCCGTCCCGCGGCCCTGGCGACATTTAGTTTAACGACTCCTCGTTAACTTGAGTTCCGGAGTCCACACTTCCCCTCTTCCTCTTGGGGCAATCGGTACGAATGTGCCCTTTTTCTCCGCAACCGTAACACGTCGGAATATAGCGGGACTTTGCCGAAGAAGAAGCCACCACTTCTCGGTGACGTGGTTGCGCTGAAGGCGAGACCACCACTTCCCTAACTCTATGCGTACGTGAGTCTTGTCGTACGGCTTCTACTTCCAGAGCGTGAGCCATCGCACTCTTCAGAGTTTGGTGGTGTCCGAGTCGCACCGTAGCTCTGACTTCAGTATCCCGTAGGCCGTCGATGAATGCTTGCACCAGATTTACTTCCACCATCTCTGGTGTCATTGACATGTACGCACGCCGGACCAGCCGCTCAACCTCAACTCCCCATTGCTGGAGGCTCTCGTTCGACCTCTGTGTTCTCTCGCGTAACTGGGCGCGGAAAACGTGCTCGAGGTGCTTGTCTCCATAACGAGTGTCCAGTCCCTCCATGAGACGCTCCAATGTCCTGCCATCCGCAGGGAGGTTCTCTAGAACCAGCAGGGCGTCCCCTCGTAGAGCCAAAGTTAATGCCGCGAAAGACTGTTCATCATCCCAGCGGTTCGTCTTAACCAAAGTTTCGAATTGATATTTGAATGCCGTCCAGGAAGACGTGCCGTCAAAACGCGGCACATTAAGCGGCTGATGCCCAGTGGGTGTGCGAAGGTGAGCCAACAGCAACGGGTTCGCGTGCTTCGAGCTTGACGATTTTTTTGTTGATGTCCAGCAGGCGATTTTCGTGGCCATCAATCCTTATTTCGAGGCTATCAGCTCGGGCAGTAACCTCCTTGACCTCTAAGGTGAGATTCTTTACTTTCTCGCCTAAAGTGACGAGGCCGTGATCGATTTTTTCGAGGATCAGGTTCTGCTTAGCCTCTTGTTCGCGGCGAGCGGCTTCCTGTTCGCGGCGAGCTTCTTCCTGGTTCGCTGCGATTAGGTCCTGAAGCTTACGCTGGTTGGCCTCTTGATCGCGGCGAGCGGCTTCCTGTTCGCGGCGAGCGGCTTCCTGTTCGCGGCGAGCTTCTTCCTGGTTCGCTGCGATTAGGTCCTGGAGCTTGCGCTGGTTGGCCTCCATACTAGCTTGCATGGCGGCCAACACCGTAGCGAGGCTCATTTCCGAGGATGGTCCTGTTGGCGCCTCAACAGCTTCTGTTGCTATCATACCAGCCTGATCTTCCTCCTCCATACGATGACGCGCAGCATCCATCTCCATTTGCCTTCTCGTTCGTGGTCGCTGTTCTTCGTCTCTCGGTGTTTATGGCATTTCACTTCTGACACCAGTTGTTACGTACGTGGGTAATCAAATGCCGATTTACTGACGAGAGAACTTTATTTACCACAAACAATAACAAATTAGTCCAGTCAACAATAATCCGAATCGCAATTAACACTGGAGTACCGTTACACTATCGCTTTAGTCGTTGATAAAAATCACTTCGAGTACTAGGGTAGTTCGCTCTTGATCGCAGTCGAAATCACAACTGACTCGCTTCCGGCCGCGGCGTATTTATATGCGGAGCCAAGAAAATTCTAGATACCGACGTCCCCGGATCTATCCAGAATTCCAGAACAATTGAATCGCTTCTCGAAGTCATAAATCATTTTTATTTCTCGTAATAATAAGAGTCACGTTCATGCGAATTTCGACTCTATGGTTAACGTCGGAGAGTACAATTTCCCTTAACGGTTAGATATAGGCCTACTACTATTTGTAGATATGTTGTGGATTTTTCGAGATTTTTCCAAGTCTGTCTAATCACAACTACTCTAGACCTTTCGAACAGCAATGCGTTTTAATTATTACGTGCCACTCGTTATTTTCTCGGAGATATGGCGTGTTCACGTTTAGTGGCGTAACAATATCAAAATTACAAAAAGTAAAAACATTCTGATTGATTTTATTTTTGGGTTAATATTTGATTTTCGTTTCAAATCAATGTGTGCAAAATGTTTCCGCGCCCTAAGACTTTCAAAATGTTGTTTGTACAACTTTGGTCCTTATGACGAACATATCCAAGTTCATAATAAAATTATGCGTCATCAAAAAACACTTACTAGGTACCTACTTATTTCTATCGCCATGATTATTTCAACCGAAAGATATCCACTGCACGATATAGGTCATTGCTCGATCGAGCCCAATAGAGTTCAAAGATAAAAAGGAAGATCTTTGAACTCTATAGGGCTCAATCGAGGCAAAACTTTGCGCTGCGTGTTGGCAACATAGACTTCCTCTGTTGGTGTACTCTTTACTCTTATGTATGCGTGACGTACGTTTGTGGACTGCATCCTTTTGCGATGTGTTTCTTGTCTATCGAAGTGCTTTTGAACACTTTCTGTACGGGGCCGTGAACAGTATCTGTACTGGACATATCCTCATCATTCTTGACAACATGTGTCATATTTAGGTCAACCTCTTTAAATGTTCTGTCCAGTCTGACACCAAAAGGGCCGAGACAGCTTATGCTATTGAAACCTCTTTGCAAATCCTTTTCAAATTCATCTTAGTCGTCTTTTTCAACTTGTTGAATAACTGAGAAATTGACGTCTATGCGGCCGGAACCCTCACCGAGTGACGGAGCAGTGAAATTTATTTATTTATTTATGTATCCTTTATTGTAAATCATTGCCGAATAGCTTGCTTTGTTCTGTGAAAGCACTGAGTTCGAATCTGTTATTTGGTGCAGTTAGCTTTCCCTCTGTGCATTCGCGAGAGATGGGTTGTTGTGAGAAATTGACATTAAGGGATTCCATTGGCGAGCCCGCTCATAAATCTTCAACCACCTAGCGATGACGCGTTTGCTTCCGAGTCATCGTTAGATGATTCAAGAGATTTGTTGGGTTGCTTCATTTGTCACGATCTCTCTGTGAATAATAGTAATCAGAAAAAATTATAGCACGAAAAGCATATCAAAATTACAATAGGTAAAAACATTGATTGATTTTATGTTTTTGGTTAATATTTGATTTTTGTTCCAAATCAATATGTGCAATAATATGTTTCCGCGTCCTAAGATTTTCAAAATGTTGTTTGTACAACTTTGGTCCTTATGACGCTCATATCCAAGTTCATAATTGTGTGTCATCAAAAAATACTTGTCAAAAAAATCCTACTACTACTTAACCGAAAGATGTCCACTGCACGATATACATAGGTCATTGATGACGGAGATTAAAAATTGTTTTCACATTAGACTTGGACCTTTATTGAAAAAGGGTAGCGAAAGTGATATTCATCCCTAAGCCAGGTAATCTGCAGCATCGTGCATTACCCTCAACGACGTTCTGCAGATGGAATACACCAAAATGTGGTAAAATCGCCAGTTGAGGATTTTACAGTTATCGTGATATGATGATAATTCACATTCTTCAGCGTCTGTCCAGCCGTCCGGTAACCGTCCGGACCAAGCCCAAGTCGTCGACGGCGCGCACTGTTCCCGCGCGCCTCAAGGAGTTGTCAGCAACAACAGCCCAGCCGGGTCGAAGCCTACTGGGGCCAGGGTTATCCGAAAGGGCGCTCGAGCCCCGGTACGACGGCTAGAAGGAACGGGATGGGTTTTTTTGTCAGTAAGAGTCTGACACTATCTCCCGCTCCGCCCGAGGGCGGGGGATATCAATGCATGGTTTTACCCATCGAAAAAAAAAAAAAAAACATTCTTCAGCGTATCCTTTTTAACAGACTTCGAAAAGGAGTAGGTTCTATGTTCGGCTGAATGTATGTTTTTTTTTTATGTACGTTCACCGAAATCTCGGTCAATTGATAGAATCACAGCAGAACTGTGGTTAAAAGTAAAGTTGCTTCGTTTATACGTGTAGTCGATGACTGACTGTCAGAAAAGGGGGGGGGGGGAGATGTATCGAACTGATCTGATGATGAAGCCAGTAGGAAAAAAAAAATCATGTAATCTAATCGTGTTTGGGATTATTAGAATTGTAATGAGACGCACTGTGGCTATAAATTATTTAAGTTTGTCTGAGGGGTACTTTTTAGTGATGGTATAATAACTAAAAAGTGTAAAATAAAAAACTAAGTATAAAAAAATATAACCGACTTCAATGTTAAAAAACACTGAAAAGTAAAATAACTTTAATTTCGGAAGTCGGTGTTAAGTAACGAAGAGACAAAACTATTATAGAAAAACAGCAGCAGGAACTTTTGAATAGTCAATCAAATGTCGGTCAGTCCAAGAAAAGTGAAGCTAAATTGCACGTTCCAATACGTAGGTCTCTGTGGAAAAGAACGTGCAAGAAACTCCATGGACACTCTTCTCTCTCTCGGTAATTAAAAATAAAAACCAAATTAAGCCACAGCATACGAGACAGGTCTTGAATGATTATATTTCAAAATTTCGTCTACATCAATAGTTTGAGGACTAAGGCGAAGTGGAGTGATGCTGCGTGCGCCTTGGATCAAGTGACGTTCAGGTAAATCGCGCCCCCGTATGTGAAAGTTTACGTAACATATCTCGGTATCCAAGAACATACCACCTACGCCTGTGACAGTGAGTTCTTTTCGACCGGTGATCTCAGCCCCGATACGTGCTGCTATGTCGCCGTCAAAAAGTGTGGCGGTACTGCCCTCATCAAGAAGCGCGAAGGTGTTGATGGAACCACGCAGTACCTCCAAGATGACTGGTAGGATCTTCGAGTAATCCACGGACGCCTGTTGCAGGTATACCGCATGTATTAGTCACGATGGCGACGTCGCCAGTTTGATGAGAGTCGACAGCATGATGAGGCTCAACAATATTACCTATGTATCATGGGAATCACATTCGACCAAAAGCTCACATTCCACGATCAAATGGTAACAGTAGCAAAGCAGTCATACCAAAGGTTGGGTTTTGTTTTACACAATTGCTGTGATTTTCGCACAGCGCACGCTGTTAAGATTTTATTCAATGCGCTCGTGTTTATTAATTTAGAATCCAGCTCTTGCGTGTGGAACCCGCACCAAAGTTTTTACGCTCTTTTACTGGAAAAAGTGCAAAAAGCGTTTATTAAGTTCCTGTACAAGCGAATGCACGGCTATTACCCATACCTCTATCCGACAAAATTTATTTTGGGTTGCCTCGGATATAACTCGCTAGAGGTAAGACGAGCACGAGATCAGCTCATCATAGCCTGCAAGACGCTCCGTGGCACTGTTGACGCGCCTGACTTGCTTACTGTGCTGGCATGCTTCTTTGTCCCGGACAATTACTACCGCGGCAAGAAGCACAGAATGTTTGCTGTGGCTCAGAGTCACACTGCTGCCCGTGCTCAGTCTCCAATACTTCGCACTTTGGCTGCATTAAATGATCTCTTGGATTCTTATCCAACAAACGATTTGTTTGCGGATAAATGGAAGATGATTTTATTGGCATGTCAGAAGTACTGTGAGGGGGATTGATGTACGTGTTGTTTATACTTTTATGTACTTATACTTTTTGTTTAGTTACTGTAATTGGTTGTTCAACCGTTGTAATTAATTAAATAAATAAAATGTATTGTTTCCTGCGATTAATTGGGAATATTAGTGGAAGTTTTATTTTTATCGTTTTGCATTGACGTATCACCATGTAGAAGGGCGTGATGACACCTGGGGTGCTATTCTCTAAGAAAGCGCAGCGCTGGCACGGCGACGAGTCGTCAGCGCAGTACATTGAATTAACAACCCAATGCCCCTTTACATTGGATTGTTAATTCAATGTATTGCGCTCACGACTCGTCGCTGTGCCAGCGCTACGCTTTCTTAGAGAATAGCACCCCTGGTACAGTTATTGACGCCGCAACGCTTTGCTCGGCAATCGTTGCATTTATGCGGGTTACATATTTCAGCCACCTATAGCAAGTTTTGGTTTCCCGCACCCAACGCCATCTGTTAACAACAGTTAGATATGAAAATGCCTTACAAATTTTTACTGTGTGTGTACCTTGTTTACAGTACGTACACTCAGTGGTATTATCCTTAAAATCAGTGGCGTGGACATTCAAAGAATTTGGGGTCTTACTACAAGAAGAGCCTAAGACCTTACTATGTGATGAACTTTAATATGTGTTGTCGTTCCGCTTCAATGACCAAAAACCTAGAAAGCAGCTCTAGTTTAGTAACTGGGCTCGAAAGGTTTGTGTGTGGCAGTACAGTCAATAAAGCGAGCACACCAGAGGTCTTTAAAAGCACCGTGCGAAGCAGTTCGATTGAGGACAGATACTCGGTTTCCTTAAGCCACTTTACAAGCAACACGGTTTCGTAGCTTGTTAGCCAAAGTGTTTAAATGTTCTGGGCTACTTATCTTTAAACTCCGAAGGCCGGCAATCTCTTGGGCGCCCAACAACTCTGGCCGCGCGTAGTTCTGCTCTAAAGCAGTCATCACCTCCTCAGGTTCCTGTGCTTCCCACAAAACAGTAGAAACAGCTACCTGAGCGGCACCGCGGACACTGGAAGTAAGGCGGGCTAAGTTCTCTGCGGGGAAAAAAAAGGTTTTAGGTCGCTGAAGCAGTAATGCTCCTTTGCGAGCATTACTGCTTGGCAGAAGTCGGCGACCGCCTGCCACTCCTCGTCGCTCCGGACCATGGCCTCAACCAAAGCCCGGCGCGAGAGGTCTCCGCTGCCAATCGCCCCCACGAGGGCAAGGCGATGCTCCGCCCAAGCAGGGCACACCTCGACTGTGTGCTCCAACCGTGTCCTTCGGGCGTTCCACACAGTGACGGGACCCGGGCGTCTCTTCCGCTCAAATCCGGAACAGGTACCTCCCGAACGTGCCATGTCCGGTGAGAACCTGCGTCCTGCGGAAGGTAAGGACACCGTGAGGTCTTGCAGCCACACCTCAAAGAGTGGACTTACCGATAGGGGAGACCGGGTATGAAAGTCACACGGGTTGGTTGTCACAGCGGCCATAATTGACAAATAAACGCACGAATGAGATCATCGACTAGCGTCGAAATATCGCGAGAACTATACCCCTCGCCATACTTCACCTCGGTTCACTCCGGCATGTCGGGACGGGACCACGCGCGTTTACTTTTTCCCGCTAATTAAAGTATTTTTTTGTGCATCTGTATCAAATCTCGTAAGTATACTTTGATATTGCATATGAATATACTTCTTCATGTATTGTTATAGTGAAATTTGTCTGTCATCATAATCTTAAATGGTTTTTGGTGTTAAACATTCATTTGAATTTATTTTATAAGGTTATTTTCTGAAACGTGTTTCGGGGCAGGTTGTCTCAGGTCGACGAGGGCTGGTAGTCACAAGTGACAGCCAACCCCGAGCATGTCTGTTGACTTTTTTGTTGGCTTTTTTAAGGGTTTGCTATACAAATGTTAATTTTTTTCAGAGCTAATATAATGCCAAGGCATCACAAAAGTATTAAAGATGATATGGCAATCAGCTGTCCTGGACCAAACGGATTAACAAGTTCATACTTACCGCCTTCAATTTTGAGACCTTTGCCAAAGGTTTCTCCGCGTAAGTCACAGCGCCAGTTGATGGATAGAAGAAAATGTAAATTTAACAGACGCGCCAGAAAAGACCTATTTAGAAGAAAGGAAAAAGGAACAAGAAGCAAAGAGAAAGAAAGTATTAAAACGTGTGCTAGGAGAAAAAGTTGAGCAAAAAACTAAAAAGAAGAAAATTACGAAAAAATAAACGAAAAGAAATCATCTGGTAATGACGATGATGGCGAAGAGGATGAAGTTTTGATTGGTCTGTTTATCCCCATACTCTGCTAGCAAGTCTAGGGATGTCTGGATTCAGTGCCTAGAATGCAAGTTGTGGGCTCAGGAAGCATGCACACTTGGAGTACCAAGCTATATTTTCCAAAATTGTGATTCCGAATACTCAGACTGATTTTAAGAATGACTATATAATATATAACTTTAACTTATAAAGTAATTTAATTTCAAAGTATTACTTCTAAAAAGATTAATGACTGACTAAGATTACATTTTTGTTACCATAATTCTGAGATAATTAGAAGTTGTTATTATTATTATCCAGATATCGAAGTTACTTACTAAAAGCTGATTTTGTTTTGTGTTTTTATTCACTACAAATAAGTGTTTTGTTAATTTCTTGGATAAAATCATATTCATACAACATTTAAATTTATAGAAATTAATCGTTGAAAACGAGTTTAATTTTTTATTTTTTTTATTAATTACGAATAGGTCTTTCGTTACTTTAAGTTACAGTCACTATAAAAAACATTTTTATCTTCAATAAAAAAAAACTTACTTGATGTAAATATGTGTGTATCATTGTTTTCCTCTCTTAAATTCCTATGTGACTACCTTCCCCAGCACCTGTGACAACCATCCCTGACACGGGGTTAAATGTCACACTTCTCTTTTTTCATAAAATTGTAAATATTTCCTCCAAACGCAATGTTAGCCACAAAGTATTTATCTATTATGAAACTAAGATAAATAGACTATCCATTAATATATAATTTATCATCCTTGACTACAAAAAATAGTACTAAAAATGCAAAAGAAAAAAAATGTGACTTCCATCCCCGGTCTCCCCTACGGTGTTGGCTGATCACAGTCGCGCAGAGAGATCGGAGTACTTGCTTCGCGCCTGGTTTCAACAGGGTCTTGTGTCGTAGGGTTCACAACTAACCTAGTTTGACTACGTGTAACCACCACCATCGTAATGATCGTATGCTTTGTGTTAGGGACGGTAAAATTTGGCGATGAATGGACCAAAAATGTTGGTGAGCGTGTGGACTGTATAATTAACTATGAAATGAAAATGTAATATTACGTACAATTTTAGATAGACAAACACGACAGACAAAAACATAAGACAACCCAAACTGTCATTGTAAAACATTAAGTATTAAAAAAAAAACCACATAGTACCTACCTATATAAAAATTAAAAAAGTTTTATTAACCAGGCCCTAGTCACCAATGTGTAGGATTTGAGGGCGCTGCTGTAAATAAATATCGTTTTTGTTATGTGAGCAACATTGTGACGTTTTATTATTGACGATTATAGTGTGACTTTTACATCTTGATATTTTGAAACTATGTTATAACTTCTTTCAGCGGCTTCACCCTGTAATAAAAATTATCCTACTGGCTAAACTTGCTCACCTAATGAAACTGAAGTTATAGTTTAAAAAGTTCTTTTACAACTATTCTAAAATTGTCATAAATACAAAAAATACTCTAGTATCAAAACTTTTTTCACCTACTATTTCAATAATACCACATTCAAAATTTTTGGTTGTAACCTCCTTTTCTCAGGTCACGCTTTCATTAGACGGACTCTAGATACTCTTTGGGTACTTTTTTTCGGGATATTGATTTATTAATAGTTAATTATGTGGACTCTATTTAATTTGAGGTGGCGCGGCCAGACAACACTGCCTGACGGCCGGACTACATAAATTGTTAATTAAAATGATATCTCTTGAGGTAGGTACCTACTAAATATATGTATATATCCCAATGAAAGTAGACTTTAGGTAGATATTATTTCGAACAATAGCATCCGAGTACTAAACTGTGGTCCGGGCACAAAGGAACACTATTTTTTCTATAAATTAGTGTTTGACTGCGACCCCACCTGATGATAAGATTAAGAGCCTCTAGCCTTGAAGACATCTGAATTATAATCAGATGGATTCATATTCATCCTTCCGTGTCTGTCAGTGTTAAGGCCTGTCAACTGTATGGATCAGAATGGTGGGTTGTGAAAGACGGATGAAAAAAGATTGCATGTAGCGGAGATGAGAATGTTAAGATAGATGTGTTGTGTGACGAGAATGGATAAAGTGAGAAATGAGTATATTAGGGGAAGTTTGAAAGTGGCGCCAGTGACTGAAAAGTTAAAAGGGAATCGTTTGTCTTGGTATGGTCATGTGAAAAGGAGAGATGAAACGTATGTTGCTAAAAAAGTTATGAGTTTACATGTAGATGGTTGGAGGGGAAGAGGGAGGCCAAAGAAAAGATGTATGGATAGTGTGAGAAGCGATATGAAAGAAAAGGGTGTTAGTGATAGCGTGACGAGTGACAGGACAGAATGGAAGATAAAACGTGTTGCGCCGACCCCAAATAAAACGGGACTAGGGCAGGAAGATGATGAGGATGGATTCATATTCATCCTTATGGCCTTTAAATGATTGGAAAGGACCTAACAGCTTTTCAGTGTTGGAATGTCAAATAAAACAAAAATTACAAAGTGTATTTCCTTTATATCTCAAAAAAATTAACAATAATTTAGTCAGTTCTAATTGACAAAAATTAACATTAAAAATGATGGTTATGGCTATTTTGTTAAAACTAAAAAAAAAATAATAAAAATAAAAATTTTACACAATACTGTGGTAATCTCTCAAATTATGTTTACACATTAAAAATGCTTTAATTAGGTTACATTATTTTATTTATGTTCAATATTTACAAATTAATAAGTTTCTAAAGAAAATTATTATTTTAAAAAATATGTATTTTTTTCGGTCGCTACATAGTTTTATCTACGAGTGCCGAAAAATCGCTTCTTTTGATTTTTTTCAATCATTTTAGTTACTAATCAGTTTAAGGATGAATCCATTAAGAATTTCAATTATTTGAAATGAATACCGATTTATATTTTTCAAAAATAATTGATAAGAATTGAACAGAAAGAGAAATGAATCATCATAACAATATTTTTTTTTTTTAAATATGCTGACTCGTAATAGTACGGTCAGCTAAAAAAGTATTTTATTTCAAAAACTGAGCATTCTTTTCATCCTTTATTAACTACTAATACACAATTCATGTCTTGTTCAAATAACATTGCATTTTTTTATAATATAAAAACTACATTAAATCTCAAAAACAAGCAATGTACACAAAATGACAGGAGGTTCGCATTATAATCTAATAAAAGAAATCTTTACACTTACTACTAAAGAAAATAACGCAGGTTTTATTAAAACTAATAATAATAATTTAAGAAAACACGTCCTAATCGTTGTTCCGACTTAAAAGATACAAAATAAAAAAGATAAAAACTACGTCTTTTTATGATCAGCCCGAAAGACTAGCGCATTTAAAAGCGTGGTCAAATGTCATGCGGTTGCTGACGGTACGAAATTAAATAATTATTTGTCAAATACACCTCATGAAGACGGGTATGGTTTGCAAAAAATATATATTAAATCTTTAAACTAAATAAGAAACTGTTTACTGTTGCCCCACACATCACATGTTCCAGTATAAAAAAATATATGAAGAAAAAATATTGCCCATTGCCTTTTATAGAATTACTACAAATACTCCATCTCGTCAGCTCTTCTGTCACTTATGCGGATTGAAGAGCTAAACGAGATGGAGTACCCAGTCGCATATACACGACCCTGGCGGATACGACATGAAAACATTAACCAATCCGCCGCAAGCGGTTAGAGTGTTAAGTAACTGATTTTTTTTTTACTACTTACTTGAGGGTAGTTCCAAGTTTGAAAAAAGTCCAGCTACCCGCAAAATTTGAACACGCTTTTAAAACAGATTGAAAAGAGCTCTTTGGTTTTTACAGAAATACAGAAAATTAAATGTTATGGCAGGCAGTACTTGAAGGATAGAATTTGGGTTCTCAATTTATTTTGGTCATTGAATTAACGTAAGTATTGTACGAGCTTTAAGAGAGCGGCATGTTGCCAACGGCGGAGGAAAATGCATCTGTCACCACGCAGCGGTGGCTTTTGACGCGTCGGCGGCGGTAGATATTCCAACTTCGTAGATCAGCGGCAGCCGTCGTGTGTCAAGTGCCACTATATCTCTGCCGTTGGCAACATGCGACTCGAGTGTATGAGCTCTAACATAAAAAAAGAGGCAAAAAAATGAACCAAGATTTTAATTTACATGAAAAATCTGGTGATTAAGATACTAGACGGACTGCGTAGTCAATTATGCATTGAATTCCTACACTCAGAATTTACATATTAGTCAATTTTGAAATTTTATTTTAAAAATATCGTTACACAACTCGATTTTTTACTAAATAGCACAAAAGACTAGTTAGATAACTGTGTTAATCAATTTTTGATACGTTTTGAAAAACTAATCAATTCAAAATAAACGATTAAGACGAAGAATCAATATGGTAAGTGTGCGTATCTATGTAGCGGAGTTGAGTGAAATGGAGTGGAGGAGAGAAGCGAAAGGTGACAGGTATTTTAATTGAAGTAGAGTGGGAGGAAGTGGATTTAAGCTACCCTCTGCTTCGTACTCTCGGCTCGGTACCCGAACCTGTTCTATCCGGCTGGAGGCCGATTTTTTTTTTTATTGGTATAACTAGTGCTTGACTGCGATCCCACTTGATAGTAAGCAATGATGCAATCGTTGATGGTGAGGCGCACTAATTTAGCGCACAAAATGTTCCAGTCCTTCGATGTACGTAGTATAAACGAGACGAAACGCTTAGTCCAGACTGTAGAAGTTTCAACAACGTAAGGGAGCATACACTGTATACTCGCCGTACATCGGGTTGTTCATTTGTTTTTATTTGAAAGTCCGCTCAGCTCAACTCCCCTTCACTGTTCCACTGTTGCGGAGTGGAGATTTCAAGCACTGTGATTGGTCAATTTACAGTCCGCTCCATCGTACCCTACCTCCACAAACGCACCAAAATGGAAAATGACTTTAAATCGATAAGATTTCGAGTAAGAACCCATGCTAAAAGAGATACGAAGTCTTAACATTTCATAAATTAAGTAGGCACAATACTTATACTACTGTACATGAAAAAATAATATCTTCTTTCCTCTATTTATACATTGTCAGTCGAAAACTAAGCTGACTATCTATCTACCAGTGAAAGTGCGCACCTTATCATTCTGTACAAAATTTACATCTAGAACCGTGACATTTGCGGGTACTAATAATTTTGTAATATGTTTAGTTATTGGCGAAGAAAAGATCCTTCTAGAAGGAAATGTCTACAAAAGTAAGGCCTATTGCCCCAAGCGGTAAGTTGCCGCTTCGTTGACAGAATTTCAGTTTTTTTGTAAGCTGTGGACAGGCGTATAAATAAATACGCATCTATGAAACTACGCGTCCGTGGACAGTAAGGCCTTATTGTTTTGTTGACCGTACTATTCTGTATTCGATTTCGAATCTTTTGCTCTTTGTTTTTACAAAAACAAGTAGAATTTAAAAGAATCGCCAAAGATCCCGTAAGGGTTTTAAAAACTCATTGCTCTTAAAACCTTTACGGGATTTTCTTTTTATTTCTTAATGATGGATTTTCTTATTATCCTGCGAGTTTCTTTTTATTATTGATAGGTTCGCGTTTGACCACTATATCACCTGATAGTAAGCGATGATGTGGTCGACGATGGAGCACTCTTGACTTAAAGACCCCTAGGTTGTAGCTATCAGGAAACAAAGACTTCGGCTAGGAAGTCCACTCCTTAGCTGTACGTTCAATGAATGTGTTTCCAAAACATTTTGTATGTACGTATGGGTGCGATGTCTATCATGTACCGGTGGTGCAACGCTGTAACGTCTAGTCGTCTGACGATAGAAGGGGCTTGGCGGTAGTAAATCGTATTCTAACTGCCGGTGATTTGTTTAAATTCCTTTAAGGTTTTTTACATAGCATGGATTGAATGCCAGCAGGACGAAAATCTGTATCTTTAAGATGAGAGAACAAGAGCTAGCTATCCTATATGTAGTTATTTCTTTATCCATTGTATGAATCCAACAGCTGCCATCCGCATCGTCAGCAATTATGGTATAGTTTTTTATTCCAGTAATACTTTGTAAATATGGTGCACATATATCGAAATAAGTAATAGTGTAAAAAGGGAATATTCTTTTTTTAAGCAACGCTCAAAACATAAATGTTCTACTACCGGCATTTATCTAAAGACCTCAATGTTTTAACTAGAAATTTATCTAGTTTAAGTATGAAGTCTGCACTGTATAAACTGCAAATATTTACACAACAGACATTTTTCAGTGCTGAGTCGTTAAAATTAGAAAAAAAAAACACTAAAAATTTTACAAAAACATATCTTTCTATAAATACTTTTTAATTAATGTCCGTTTTAAAGACATTTTAGGCCGAATTCAACTAGTTTTCACACACCTAGCAACTCTAAAATACTAATCTAAAAATTGGTGTTACATTTAAGTATATTTTTTCAATAATTTTGGAGGCAATTTTTGACTTAGACCTTTTTAAACAGAAGACTAACGCGGCGTCCCGCATAAGCGATTCTACACGATTACGGATGCGAAGGGATGCAATGCGGTTTACGTGAATTCAACGCGATGCGGCACACCGCAAGAATTTACGCGAAAATTTCAAACTGATCGCGACCGCTTTGCTTTGCTGAACACCGCACCGCACCCACGTGCGATATAACTAGAATAGAGTTTCAATTGTTTGTTCGATTCGCAACTACGTAGAACACCGCGATATTCAGATCTGCGTGTGAAGGCAACATTGCCTCTCTTTTTGCGACTACATCGTCGCATTTAGGTTCAAAATTTTAATAAAATCACAACATTATCTAAGTAGAGACAGTTCATTTTAGTTTTAAGTAAACATTATTGGTAATTCGAACTTTACGCGTTACATTTGGCATGCTTGATTATAAAGAAACCTAACTCAAAAGCATCTGAAAACTTATATTTCAAAAATAAGGTTCAATTTTAAAATACAAATGGTAGTAATTTTTAGTTACGCCTCCTTTTGATTAAGCATGCCATTTAGTTCTTAATTTTTGACCTCTTATATTTCGTTAAATATAAAATAGCCTCGCATCACGGTGTTACTTACAACATAAGGTTGCCACAGTATAAGAGATGCCTACTAACATCGTCTGAACACAAAGCGTAAAGTCGATTTTTACCACAAATATAATTCCGAATAATTATAAAAAAAAATGCCTATCAATCTTTGTGAAAGCACCTTATTTTTACTTTTCAATTCCTTTTTTTTTCACGACCGTAATATTCTTGGTTTTTATACAATGGTGACATAGTAATCCAATATGATCAAAATGGCGATCGCATTATCGAATTGGCGATAGTGATCGCAGACATTTTGGTTCAATTTTGGAAAATGTGTCTTGACTACACTCGACCTAGATTGTTTTTGATGGACATCTATGTAAACCATTGTATATAAGGAACGTTTTCTTTTTAACCGACAATCGCTTGTTCCCCATTGTAGTTGAAATGTTTAAGTTTTTAATTAAATTTTAAGATTTTACTTAAAATACACACTTTAGGGTGTTCAAATTGGATATTATTATACTTTTGCGTGGCAGAGTGGACGAAATACGTCTCCGCCATACTTTATTGCACTGTTCGGTTGTCGATAGAAAAGAAGAAGTTCCTAAAAACCGTTACAGCAGAAATATACTCATCTTGAGTCTAAATGGATAGTCAGGGATGTATAATACAGCCACAATTTGCCAGTTATGTTATATATCTCTATTAATAGAGTGTAAACTTTTTGCCAGTAGCCAAACATATATCAAGGTTTCAGACCCCAGAATGCTACGTTACATCAAGTTAAGTATATTTCACAGTTAATTTAAATAAATTTCCGAAAATCCTACACGTATACACTAGACAAGCCACATTCACGTATTATCGACACAATGCTTAAATTGTTCTACCAGGCTTCGTACTTCAAAAGTTGGTGTGGTCATAACATCGCCACTTTGATTTTTAGCTAAGTTGCGATGCGCGAATCAACGGGTAAATATGAGTCGAGAACCAGCAATAATGTAACATGATAATACCTGGGGTATCATCATGTTACTTGTACCCTATCCATATATGACAATGCAGAACGTGCACTACGATTTTTAAGAAAAATCAAATTTGCTATTTTCTAGTGTCCTATACCATCACGCCTGTTTTTCAAAAATGGTTTGGCAAAATGTTAGTATGTTCACTTTTTGCCAGTTATTTAAACTCCCATGTAGTGGGGATCGGCGTTCATTGCCTATTATCACTTAAATTAAAATTGCATTGATTATTCAGGCTTTAGGCCAAATCGCCGATAAAATTGAAAATATTCTATCTAATTTTATTCTAAAAACATCATCCAAAATTTTGATATATTTACATTTTTTTTTTCTAATCTATGCCCGCGACCGTCGCTTTAATGAAATTTCAGTGCAGTAAGGGGATGAAAGAATTTGTGCAATTTTAAGCCATTTTGTGGATTAATTTTCATGCATTTTCCATTGGGTATTTTAGTTTCGAGTACCCTTGAATATTATATATCTAGTTAAGTAGTTCAATACTGGGGATAATATTTTTTTATCTTCAAGAAGCAAAGTTCGAAGAATCTGAAGTAAAAAGCATCTTCAGACAAGCCATGTCCAGTAGTACACTGCGATAAGGCAGACCATTTCCATATAGATTTATCATACATTATATTTCTGACTGATTCCCAGAATCATTGAAAATCTCCGTATTTTTTTAACACATTAAGTTTAACATTGCATTATTATGTACTTCAGTCTTCACACGACAATTGAAAACAACGCCATCTCTTACCAACAAACGTAAACTAAACACGATTGAACACAACGCCATCTAGCGTTTCAACCCGCGAACTATTTCGAAAAGTTTATCTTTTTCACACACACACAGCTCCTTATATGGAAATCTTTTGTCCTTTTCACGCGAACGTCGCCTTTTTGATATGTTAAAGCGCCTCCACGAAACTTGATGGATACCATGCGTGTGTGCGTGGTCTAGTCATAGTGACTTGATGCTAGGCTGGTTCGGGACGAGTGGAGGGTAGAACTGTGTTGGGGCATCGTTGAAGATGGAGGGGGCAGACGGGTACTTGCCGCTTGCCTTTCTTGCTCTTCTAGCTGGACTGTGAATTCTTCTTCGAGAGTCTGTGAATTATGAGAGTTCGGTCAGTAAATGTTCATGTACAACTTATAATATTAATCCTTAAACCGCTTGCGTTGGATTGGTTCGAAGAGTGTCTTCGCGACCCATTCGCCAGGGTCTTGTGATTGAGACTGGGTACTCCCATCTCTTTTAGCTCTTCAATCCCCAAAGGAGACAGAAGAGCTGATGAGATGGAGTATTTGGTCGTGGATGTGTGCTCTGATGGAACTAAACGCGCGTTTATCGAATATTTCCAACGTAAGCGGTTGAAAGGTTAATTTATACTTTATCGGGAATAATTGTATATAAAACGGTAAATCGAAATTAAAAATGGTGGGCATCATCTGAAATATACAATCATCAATTTCATTTTCATGCACTTCAAAATTCCATGCTAGATATCAAAAAGAAATAATCAAGAGTATAGAGAATCTATGTTAGCGTGCATTTTATCAAACGTCACGGTTTTGAGTTGCCAATTAAGTTAATTTTGAGTTTTAAGTTGTATTATAATCATGCCGAATTCGATTGCTACAGGACACTGTGATACGTTGTCAAAAGATTGACCCCGACTTTGACAGAATTAAAATAATATTATATTTCCACTTTATTCTAGTTTTTAAAGTATACCTCACTTCTGAATATTAAAAAATCAAGTCAAATCACATAGGGTTACTGGTAACACGACGTATTATCTGTAGGGCGAAGTAGAACAATTTGCTACAATTAAGCACTTGAGGAAACCCAGTCAGTAATCCATGGATTTCAAAAAAATCCAAGTTTTCAATTAGCAGTCTAGAAATTATTATGTTTTAGTAATAAACTGTAAACGGTGAAGGAAAACATCGTAAGGAAACCGGTATGTCCTAGAACTAAAAATTCGAAGACATGTGACATTCACCAACCCGCACTGGGCGTGGTAGATTACGGCCCATTCCCTCTCCTAGAAAGGAGGCCTGAGTCCCAGCAGTGGGAACATTAACAAGGCTGATACTCTGCTCTATACTCCATTCTCAATATGCTTAGTAATTTAAACAAACCTTTTTTTTAACTTTTGGCCTTACAACTGATTTTGACTCTTATTGCGTTAGTGGCAAGACAAATGGTGGCTGCAGTAAATAGTTGCTATTATAACCACTTTTTTTTTGCTTTTAATGACATCTTTATGTTTACGGAATAGAGGTCAAAATCAGTTGAACGGACAGCAAAAAAGGGTTTATTTAAGTCTTTACACAGAGTGTAGTAAAATTTCAAAAAATCTATAATTGATTTTTCTCAACATGCTTAATTGTACCAAATAGGTCTATTATGTCCTGGAATCGTCAAATTTCCAGAAAGTTACAATTCGAATCTATTTTAGTTTAGGTCATATCATTCTTCTATTTTCAATGAATTAACAAACATCATCGAAACTGCTTTAACCTGCTATTTCCTGATTAGTCAAAGCCAAGCGTATCGTGTATCCTGAAGCCATCGTTAAGCCCTATAATAAAAAGTGCTTTATAATAAATCACATACCATGCTTCCAGTGCGATCCAGTCCGTGTTAGCAGTATCACCACCACGCCGTTATTAAATCTTCAGTTTAGTTACTGAGTTTGCTAGAACCTTTCATTTTTGTTGAGAGAGATTGTCAAAAGAGAAAATTTTATAAGAAAACTAAAGGTAAGAACTACTTCGGCCCACGTGACGACCAGTAGCACGATTCACGTAATCGAAACCGTAACGATATCGTAGCGAGTTAGTCTTTTAAACCATTTCCGTATTCACATCCATTAATCGAGTTTGAACGACACCGATTTTAAAGTAGTTTAATTGAAGAGTCGATTTAAAAAAATACTGTATTACATTATCCTGATAGAATGCTTATTTATGTAACTGGAAATAAGTCGTCGATAGATCGTTTAGTTTCGAGCGAGTTGAGTTGTCGTTCTATCCAATCCCGATTAAGGAACACGTGAATACCGCTTTTGGATAGGACTTCGATCGAACGACTATAAAACTTTAACGATATTTGGCTTGTTTGATTTTACGTGAATCGGGCTACTGGGTGTGTCGGTCTCAAATACATTTTATATGGCAACTAGACTTGTAGAGCTACATTAGACAAACGCCACGCGACGCGACTCGACGTACAAATTAGGTGTGGTCCATGTTTACGTCGGTGTAATGTTGTTCGCGACTAAGGCGTCCAAACTAAACGTTAACTGGTTGCGGCCTAATACCCATGTTTTACATAAAACGACTGCCTATCAGACCTCTATAGCCCAGTTACTGTATAACACGATAGACTGCTGTTCATAATTTCTTGTGACTGACTTCCTGTAGCGATTTTCACGGGCACACCACGGGATGTTCTAAAAATACTTAACTACTATAAGCTAGTCATATTTTCCAAAGATACCTTCTTCACCTACTTCCCTGTCTAAAGAGGAGGCCAGAGTTCCAGCAGTGGGAACATAATTGCTATTTTTTATGACCCATTTTACAATACATCTCTCAACTCAAAAATCAAGGTTGTAGCAAAACTAATCAGCAAAAAACACAAAGACTCGAAGCACATGCTCATGCGTTGCGACTTTTAATCGCGCGACTGTTTTGTCGTGTGTTAAGTAGGCTGTATTTACATCTGTAGAGCGCCTTCATAGTAGCATTTGTCTAGCGTAGGCGTTCAATAAACATATGCGCAGCGCAGACGCCGCGACAACACGGTGTAGACGTCGAGTTGTTGCAGCGTTTCCTCTGGAGTCAATTGAACGCCGCAACAACTCGACGTCTGCGCCGCGTTGACGCAGCGTCTGCGCTGCATATACGTTTATCGAACGCCAACGCTGCACGAACGCTAGCGTGAAGGCGCTTCATTCTCAGTAACATTAGTTATTAAAAAAAAACCTTTATGTCCGTTCAATCGATTTTGACTTTTATTGCGGCTGCAGTACATAGTTGGTATTGTATCCACTTCTTTTCTTTTAATGCAATCCTTATGTTTACGGAATAAAAGTCAAAATCGGTTGACTAGACAGTAAAATGGTTTGTTCAAATCTGTAATGTCATTGTGAATGGATTATTGGTGTGTAGGCTTTTTTAATTATACTGATGATATATTTAGAGGCTTGGGTAAACTTAATATTACTTATACTTTGTTTAAAATAACATTAGACATTTATGAAAACCTTTTATTACTGTCCGTTCAATCGATTTTGACTTTTATTACGTCGGTGATAAGACAAATGGCGGCTGTAGTAAATAGTTAGTGTTGTAACCACTTTTTTGCTTTTAATGCCATCCTTATGCCTACGTAATAGAAGTTAAAATCGGTTGAACAGACAGTTAAATGATTTTTATAAATGTCTAATCTTAACGCGAATAGGGTATAAAATGTTTGGTAACTTTTTTATTATTAATGATAGGCTCGCGTTGGACCACCGTCTCGCCCGATGGTAAGCGATAATATGGTCGACGATGGCGAAGTAACCTATCCAGCTCCAGAGACTTTATCCAGATCAGGTAATTTAAGTTTTCCCAAGCTTCTAGAATATTAAATGCATCACTTTTTAGGTCACCTCGTTCCTGTAATAAAATATTAAAATTGAAAGCATGCTTTAATATTAATTGGTAAAAGCTTTTAATACTGCAATTGTAAGTTTTTGTACAAATCCCTTTTCTTTTGTTTTTTAATAGAATATTCCAAATTAGATTGAACCAATTGTTTGCCTTTCATTTATAGTAATAAAATCTCATCTGTATGGGAATTCAAATTCTTATAAAACCTTAAAAGCAAAAATCAATTAACGCTTAAAGCGCTTGCGTCGGATTAATTCGACGAGTGTCTTATCGCGACTGAGAACTCCATCTCGTTTAGCTCTTCAATCCCCGTAGGTGACAGAAGAGCTGACGAGATGGAGTATTTGGTCGTGGATACGCGACCCTGGCGGAATAAGCACAAGAATGTTTGTCGGATATATCCGACGGAGGCTGTTAAAAAGTTAATCTTATTTTTCAAAACTCCCCAGCACCATTTTATAAAGAAAATAACATCAAACAACTATGAAACATAACATCTTTATTTACATTATAATTTGCGTAATATAAATGATTTTATTTAAATAATAATAATTAAACATTTTACAATAACGCGTAGGTACAAAGTTCGTGTCAAATTGACGTTACACGCTAGCTTGTACATTTAAGTAGTTAGAATTACGGAAACGATAATTTGATTAAAAACTAAAGTTTCGTTGTTAAAATAAAAATGAGTAAACGCATACCTAAATAAAATTACAACACGTGCACCTGATGGTAAGCAGTGATGCAATTCCACAAAATAGACAGGTACAGAATTCAATCTACATACAAAGCGCGCTCGAGCAACGCACGGACACTCACGGACACGATATCTCGGCTCAATCGGCCAGTCGCACTCGTACAGTTCGGCGCAATGCGCTGACTCTAGCGCGACCGTAGAGCGTAGGTATAAAAATTGAAGCATATACATGGGATTTATTTCTGTACCTATGTATCTGTTTTGTGCCTATTCACTCTAGCCTTGAAGCACAAATAAGATAGGTAAAGAAGACAATCTGATGTATGTATTTCACTTTTTATACCTACGCTCGGTGGACGCACACTAAAGAACGTTTGAGTCGAAACTGTTCGACGAGCGGGCCGAGACGCTCCGAGACATCGTGTCCGTGAGCGGTGTCTATGTGTGCGTTGCTCGAGCGCGCTTTGTGTGTAGATTGACTTCTTTACATATATATTGTGTGTTTGAAGGCGCCTAAATTATAATCGTGTATTTATTATAGTTTATTTCACGCCTATGCATTATAGCAAGTTAAAAGATAATCTTCTCGCCTGTAACATTGCGTTGAAGCAAATTATCATTTCCGTAAACCGATTTATAATAAAACAGTAATCTATAAACCTATTCAAATGTATCTGCTAAAAACATATCAACAATTGTAATTTTATTAGCAGATTGAATCAGATTTTCAGATTGGGTAACAGTTTTAGTAATGCGGCTGAATTAAAACTTTTATTTTTGAGACTGTTTCATCATAATTGTTTTTTTGTTTAATACATACTAGGTAAACATATATAATATTTTTAAATAAATATATACCTATTCATTATTTTTCTTAACAAAACTTTTGTTACATCAAATATATAGGCTCGCGTTTGACCACCTGATGGTAAGCGATGATGTGGCCGACGATAGAGCACGCTTGCCTAGAAGTAACCTATTCACTCTTGACTTAAAGACCCCTAAGTGAAAGCCAGAAGTAATAGAATTGTAACTTACAACTTTATTCAAAGTATTTTTTTAATAATATCATATTTCGGTAACTCCTATATTTCCCAAATTCATCTAAATGATGAAACAGTCGTTTTATTAAAACACTTTTTTATTAACAATAGAATCTAATATTAAATAGTTAAAATATATTCAAAAGAACAAAATAATATTAAAATTAATTTACAATAGACATTATAAAATGAAGTATTTTGTACAACGAAAATAAGTGTTAGAAAATTATTTTAAAATAACTTTATTATTCGATTCTGTTCTTGAATCGAATCTCTTCGAATAAAAATTAACTTTTATCATTACTGGAATGTTCAATTTTCATTTATATGCGTAAAAACAAAATGGTGTTTTTTTATTCTGACGAATAGCCAGCTTTTGAACAGGACAACTTCTGTTGGGACCACAATACGTGTGTCTGTCACACAACTACTCGTAAACGGCTTGGCCGTTTTGAATGTAATTCTGTGTATATTTTAAGTAGATCTCGGGATGATTTGAAAATACAATTGGAACCGGTAAGTGACGCTGAAATCGGGATCTAAATAATTTTTTTCCGATAAAATGACACAGAATAAAATTGACTTGTAACACAACATAATGAAGTTAGAAGAATAGATACTTATTTCAAACGCCAAAATTTAAACGCATAATTCGTTTTTCTACCACTATCGCTCAATTTACGCGTGAAAGTAAACAAGCCGATAGATTAGCGCGAACCGTTTCACGCGACACGATATCGTAATTAAAAATTAATTATTATTATTAACTTCGTTAGTGGCGGTGCACTTCGTATAATTATTTTATTTTTATTTACCCCCAAGTAATGGGTATCATCGAAAATTACACAGGATGTATTTTGAAGCTTGTAATGTAGTTTCTTTTTTGAGTGTAACATGTGATCACCATCTATCTAGTCGTCTCTAGGAGTTGTCAGCAACAGTAGGGACCCAGCCGGCCCCGCCGCAGCCGCCTACTGGGGCCAGGGTTATCCGAAAGGGAACTCAAGCCCCGGTATAAAGGCTAGAAGGAACAGGGTGGGTCGTTTAGTCAGTAAGAGTCTGACACTATCTCCCGCTCCGCCCAAGAGCGGGGGTTGTCATTGGATGATTTTTCCCACAATAAAAAAAATCTATCTAGTCGTTTTTTGGCGGGAAATCATCCAATGACTTCTCCTGCTCTGGGGCGGAGGGAGAGGGCATGTCAGACTTTTACTGACTACAACCCACTCCTATGTTCATTCTTTGTCTTACGTTCCAGGACCCTGGGGTTCCCTTTCGGACAACCCATGGTTTTCATGTTGGGGTCTGCTTCTAGTGTAACAGTATGTAGCTAAATAACAGTACTTTACACGGAGCGACTACCTTTTGCGGAAACCTTTAAAAGGTGCCCAGACTTTGGGGATAAATCCGGGTAGGGACTATCCCAGATAAAGGCGGCAATAAATGGCTCATCATCACTGCACGAATGCACGAAGAAGGCGGCCATCAGAGAGGAGTGGCGGCGTGTTATGAAGCTTGCCACCAACACCTGAAGTGATGGCCACGACCTGTCAAGAGTGATACCGACATCTTCACTGCACGAATGCACGAAGAAGGTGGCCATCAGAGAGGAGCGGTGGAGTGTTGTGAAGCTTGCCACCAACACCTGAAGTGATGCCCACGGCCACTCTGTCAAGAGTGATACCGACATCTTCACTGCACGAATGCATGAAGAAGGTGGTGATCACCATCAGCACGTACAAGTTGCCTCCTTAAAGACCACTCTGTGCAAGGCCTGTTAGCGCAGATCTCGGAAGAGACTATACAACACACTCCCCTGAGCCTCACTATTCACCGCAGCATGTGATCACTGTACTGTTTTCTTTGGAATCACTCGATGGACGAGCAGAGTCCCCACTCTGAGCACCCATGGTTCCATAACCCCATCTGCATTGGATGATACGAGGTTTCGGCGAGTTAGGCATCGAGAGATAGAGAGTGGGCCTGCGTCCCAGTAGTGGGAACTTTAAAAGGGCTGATGATAAGGCATCGAGGTGTTGCCTCGCCGCCGCCTTCTACTCCAAGTGAACAAAGCGACTGCCTTTAGTAAAGCAACTCGGTTACTAGTTAACTATACCTCTTAATATGATTGACTAACGGACTTTGTTTAATTGTTTTTAATAATTGATAGGCTCGCGTTCGACCATCTCACCTGATCGTAAACAATGATGTGGTTGACGATGGATCATGCTTGCCTAGAAGTAACCTATTCACTATCAGGAATCACAGACTCCGGCAGGGAATTCCACTTCTTGGCTGTACGCACACTTAGTGATGTATAAAAAAATTTTTGGTATCCTATAAACTTTATTCAGATTCAAAAATACATCCTGCATAAAAAATAACAATTAAAAATATCAAATTTAACTTTTTTAAATATATTTTTTCTAACCTACGACTTTGGAATGAGGCACATCGAATCTACTCCTAAGTATTGCTACAATTATCGCCAATATAGCAACTAAAGTTTTGCCGAACGCCGACATAGACACGTCAGTTTTGGTCGAAAGCCACAAAACTAGACAGTCATAGCAACTTTAGTTTTACCGAACGTCGAAACACGCCTACATAGCAACTTTGGTTTTGCCGATCGCCAATTACGGAAGCGACCTAACAGGTTTAATAGTATGTTTTTATTTTATCTTACCGATGTTATAGGCATTTATTTATTGCTACTAATAATATTATAGAGCTAGCATCCCCCGTGATACGTAAAAGCGAATATACCAAAGATTTTTGACTGAATATCTTTATGACTAACCCAATGTAGTTTGCTTGGTATATTTTGGCCCACACCTGCATACAGGGAGGAACCCTCTGTCCCAGCAGTGGGAAAATTCAAGGCTGAATCTGCTATGTTTATTTTACAGACGATCAAGAAAAAGAGAGAATCGAAAACAGAGAATCGCTGGAAAAAGCACAGCCAATTCGATTTTATAAAGTATAATATACTATTCTAATTGACAACTATAATTACTTATAGCAAAAATGTGTCTAAAAATGGAAGGAATGACCGCACGAAGTTTTTTTTTTATTGTATAATTTACTCTAATATAAAAATGTTTCATTAATTTATATCGCGACGAATTTATTATTAAATACTAAACTATTAATAAATACTAAGGAAGCAAAGCTTTTTTTTGGCTTATTATTGGAAGTTGGCTGTAGGTATACTAATCAAGGTAGAGGTACCAAATGTTAGCAAATGTAAGTCAAAAATTATAATAATATAATATTCCACAAATATCACACAATGCCGTCTAAGTCCCAAGCTAAGCAGAGCTTGTGTTATGAGTACTAGAGAACTGATATACATAAAGACTTGTTCGATTCGTTACAGTATTGGTTTATTATCACGGTCATTTTTATAACACAAGTTACCGCACCGCGAAAGTGTCGAACCAACTGATTGCGACCGCTTCGCTTCACTCATCACTGCACCGCACCCACGTGCTTTTGGTTACATAGGCCAACGCAATAGTGCTAATTGTTCGTACCACTGAACCAAATCGCTTAGCGTTCGTTAGTGCGTTGATTTGATTTCGCCAGTTTTTGGAGAGAGATGAGCTAGCAGAAATAAACACACACAGAGTTTTGGCCGCTTACTAAGTGCGAAAACCACACTCAAAGTGAACTGATTAGGGTAAAAAAATATTTTTTTAAATGTGACTTTTAGAATCTAACAACTAGTGCCTCCACCTCGAATCTAATGGCAAGTTTGTGACAATAAGTGATTATTATAAGGAACTTTTGTGATTTATATCATAGGAATTTATTTTAAGGCTTTTTTTTCAGTATTGCTAATATTTTTGAAGCCAATATGGCTTCCAGTTTATTTTTTTAAACGTATGGCCTTATAATTATACACCTCTATTTTTTAATTAGTAGAAAAAAAAAATGTGGCGCTATCCGTACCCAATTACATATTTTTGTAGTCAAAAGTAAAAAAAAAAAATCCCAAAATTGGTAAATTCAGAATCAATCATTTATAACAATTGCTACTAGAAAACATTACGCGCAATGTTTTTCCATCTTCATCGAAATTTATTCATTCATAATCAATAGCCTGTACAATATGTCCATAAATTGAATAACATTTTGGGATATAAACAAACGCTAATAACTTTGCTGTTTATGAACATTATTTATTGAGACTTTGCTTAAATAATTACAAGACCCGTTCTAATAAGCCCTTTGAGTATTTGTACTAATTAAAAATTTCAGGTGTATAGAATATAAGTATCTATTTGGAAGCAAACGCTGGAAATACCAGTGGAAGTTCAGAGATATTCTGAAACCAGTCAATACAGCAATTTTTTGAACCGCAAGATAACATTCCTAAAAATTTTACACCTGTAAAATCGTAGGACAAAATTGTGAGTTTAATAAAAAAAAGGAATTTTTTGAATATCATTATTCAATACTTATAAAGAGTATGTCTTCGAATTTTACACAATTTATTGTACAAATTATTAGTAAGAAATTAAAAGTAATTTTAGAAAAAGCGAGTTAGCAGATTTAAGCATTAACATAACCTTAAAATATAAAGTAAGTGTCAAAGTGTTTTTACATGTGAGTAAATATAGAATTGAATGGAACACATATTACAAAGAAAAGAAAATGGCGTTTCAGAGTAACGTCAAACTCTAGACTTATATATCAGCGGATCAATAGGAAATATACACGCAAAAATATTTCTTATGTAACAAGTATATAGATAAATATGCAATGATTAAAAACAAAATCATAATTGTTACTCGACAAATATATATCTATCTCTTACAAATATATATCTATCTCTTGCAAAAATACGGTTTTCAATGGCGGCCATGTTAGCGAAATGGACTTTGACGTCAGAGTCCATGTTGAAATTCTCTTTCATCAGTTTCAAAGCTTTGTAACTTCAGTGCTGATGGAGGTATTTTTAAAATTCTTTCATATTTGTTTACCAGAGATTACATTTTTGTTAGTACATAAAAAATACATGTATATTTCCTATATCATTGCCTATGTATAGAGGTATTTTGAAGTTATTTCCCTGACTATGCTTAGCGTTTCTTTAAGTATTAACTTCAGCCTCGTATATCATAGTAAAAACATACATTCAGCCGAACACAGAACCTCCTCCTTTTCGAATAGTTTAAAAAACATGCCATCTCAACATTATACTGCTATATTTTTGGCACAACGAAAAGTATATAAAATGAAAGTTTATTTACAAAGCAAAAACACTTTAAAACGTAAAATAATACTATACAATTTTAAAATCATGCCGATTTATGTTTTAAACATGCTTTTTTACAATTTTGGATGCGGGAGAGAGTGGTAAAAACATTCCAACTGGTCATACTACTAAGCAATTCGTACTTAAGTATAGATAAAATTGATTATATATTTTAAAAAGTTTGAAAGATTGCCAGCGAATATGACAGTGGCAAAGATTCACTTGATGAATATGAAAAGAAATGTTATTAATTTTTGAAATGCAAGAGAACATGGCAATATTGACTCGAATTCTATGTTGAAAGGGTAGCTGTTATTTTATCCAGTTTGTGATCAAGAATCTGGTTCTGGCGGCTCGTTCACGACCTTTCCGCTGTAAGGCTGCCTGTCCACAGGAGCAGAGCGAGGCTACGGAGCGTAGAAACGGAGAAATATTAACCAATAAGGTGCACACAATCTCCGCTCCTCTGATTTTCTGGAATCCTATTGGTAAATATTTCTCAGTTTCTCCGCTCCGCAGCCTCGCTCCGCTCCTGTGGACAGGCAGCCTAAGTGGAAGCTAAGCGCGGAGCGGCGAGCGGTAAGATCAAAAGTATGAAAATATTTGAAGCGCACCACGAGAAGCCGCCGCTCATGGCGACGCCACCCGCCTCAGTTGCAGCCCCGCTCATGGCGACGCCGCCCGCCTCAGTTGCAGCCCCGCTCGCCGCGCCGCTTGGCACTAAGACCGAGTCGTGACCAATCCGTTAAAAATTTCAAGTTTATGCAATGCACAAATCAAGGCCCTATATCATATTATTCTGTATATAGGCCTACGGATCAGGCGCGAACGGCGCAGGATCGAGCGGTGGGGAGACAGCGTCACATGAGCAATGGGATCGTTTAACACGTTCTAATAAAGGCCTGTTCACGACCTTGCCGCTGTAGCGGGAACTAAGCGCGGGGCGTCGAGCCGTAAGGTCAAAAGTATGAAAACGATTGAAGCATGCCAGGTGACGCCGCTCATAGCGAAAACGCGCGCGCTTACAGAAATCGTGACCACGCTGCTCATTAAAAATATCGCTAATTCACACTCCTATCTTAGACCCCGCTGTCGGATGGGAAATTGACTAGTCCTAATGAAAATCAAGGTACTAGGCCCGAACTTAGGATAGAACTCTCGCTCCCACATCCAAAAAAAAACAACTAAACATTAGAATCGGCCGGGTCTTCGGTCTTATCGCTCAAAATCGACTTCCTTATATTCAAAGTCGACAACTGACTGACGGGTACTTCAGTATTTGAGTAGCTGTTGGAACCTCTGACGGGACCCCAGCGACTGAAATGGGTTTCCAAATCATCGTTCGAGTCTATTGTGTAGGTGCTATCACTTTTGTCGCTTCTCATCGTATTATACGAAGTTTCTAGTGATGGCAAGTCGATCATGACAGCCTCCATAGCTCGGTCTTGCTTCAAACTCTGCTGAGAGATACTACGTTTCATGGTCTGACTAGTTTCTGTCTTCAGCAAATGCTCTGACATTGATTGTCTGTTCAACTTCTTTTCTTTAGGACGTTCTATAATTTCTTCTGTGATCTGTTTATCGTCACCGTAAGCCATTATCGGTTCTCTACGCCAGTCGTCGCTGTTGTTGAAGACGGAGAAGCCTGATATTTTGTCTGAGACAAGTTTTAAGTTGGAAGTAGAGGCATAGCGATGTCCTTTCGACAGTTTTCCTCGTTTTGTGGTGTTGTTAGTACTGCCGGCAGCTGATTTCGTTGTTCTACTAGGGCTTATGCTTTTCCTTCTGTCCATATTAGGAGTGTTTGCAGCTGATATGAAGTTTAGACTGGTTCTGGATCGTGATAAGGACCCAATGAAGGACGTCCGTTGGTGGTACGCGCTTAGGACGTGTTGCAGTACGTTTTTGGGCCATGGAGCGTTTAGATACAGCCCTCGATCAGGGATCGGTATTCCGAATTTTTTCTCATGGTCGTCCAGCTGTTTCTCGAAGGACTTAATGATGGTCTGTTCGGAATTAGGATGTCATTTAGTTTCTGGATACGAGCTTAGCGACCTAGGACGACACTGGACGAGTACAACGTGTAGTTTTTTTTTTTCAAGAGTTCTGATACGTATTTTGTTTTTGACATTATCTTTTGTGTTATGGCCACATCGAAGCGTATTTTGCTAGGGAAACGAGACGCTAGGATATACCTGACAGTTTTGCTTGAACAGTTATACCTGTCAGGTGAGCTTGTATGAAAACCTGCACAGGTGTGTAACATACAGGCTCCGGGTTACCTGTATAACTGTACAGGCAAACCTCTCAGGTACACCCCAGCGTGTATGGCGGACATTAGGAAGTAGTTCAACGACTGTTCGCTCCAGTTTAAATACCCTCATACGAGTCTGGTACACAGTCAGTGCGACTAAATTGCATCTCGCAATTTGCGGGATCAACTTTATCAATGTTTGAAGGGATCGTACGTAGGTTTCACAGTTTTGAAGGCAATACGTTTCAGAACTCGCTTAAACCTTTCACTAAAAGGAACCTCCTCCGTAACCCGCCACCAGACATTAGAACCAAGCTATGATAGAACATGCTTACTTATATGGCAAAAAGGAATGATTTACTACCAACACTTTTATATTGTTAAAAAAATAATGGCCGACTGATATCGATAGCTATAGTCGATTACATTAGGTCTGTGTCGTCTATCTGTGCCTGTCTGTCTGTCAGTGTTCGTCTATGACTGTCAGCATCCATCTGTCAGTGTCTATCCATCAGTATCGGGCTGTCATTATACGTCTGTCAGTATCGGTCTGTCAGTATCGGTCTGTCAGTATCGGTCTGTCAGTATCGGTTTGTCAGTATCGGTCTGTCAGTATCGGTCTGTCAGTATCGGTCTGTCAGTATCGGTCTGTCAGTATCGGTCTGTCAGTATCGGTTTGTCAGTATCGGTCTGTCAGTATCGGTCTGTCAGTATCGGTGTGTCAGTATCGGTCTGTCAGTATCGGTCTGTCAGTATCGGTCTGTCAGTATCGGTCTGTCAGTATCGGTCTGTCAGTATCGGTTTGTCAGTATCGGTTTGTCAGTATCGGTTTGTCAGTATCGGTCTGTCAGTATCGGTCTGTCAGTATCGGTCTGTCAGTATCGGTTTGTCAGTATCCGTCTGTCAGTATCATCTGTATGTATCCGTCTGTCAGTATCCGTCTGTCAGTATCGTCTGTATGTATCCGTCTGTCTGTATCCGTCTGTCAGTATCCGTCTGTCAGTATCATCTGTATGTATCCGTCTGTCAGTATCGTCTGTATGTATCCGTTTGGCAGTATCGGTCTGTCAGTATCCGTCTGTCAGTATCATCTGTATGTATCCGTCTGTCAGTATCCGTCTGTCAGTATCGTCTGTATCTATCCGTCTGTCTGTATCCGTCTGTCTGTATCCGTCTGTCAGTATCCGTCTGTCAGTATCATCTGTATGTATCCGTCTGTCAGTATCCGTCTGTCAGTATCGTCTGTATGTATCCGTCTGTCAGTATCCGTCTGTCAGTATCCGTCTGTCAGTATCCGTCTGTCAGTATCCGTCTGTCTGTATCCGTCTGTCTGTATCCGTCTGTCAGTATCCGTCGGTCAATATCCATCGGTTAGTATTATGAGTATGAAATATTGAATGAAGGCACGTTCATTGAATGATGATAAGTCTTGGTAGTAAATAAATTCCTTTTCCATACCATTATAACCCATAAGTACATGCGTTCAGTTCACCCAATCATAATAAAAGCTACTTACAACACATGCTTTTTAAATATACAAATAACTGTGTCGCCGACTGCTTTGAAATGACACTAAATTGACTATTTTTTGCACTAGTTATGAAAAGTGGTTTAAACCCGCCACAATTTATTACAAATAGCTTAACATGCTGCGCTCTAAGCGACTCCCATGAGTCAAGCGTCAACCCACGTTTATTTATTTATAAGTGTATTGAAAAAACATCGTTTGATACACGTGGAGATTTGTCACTGCAGCATTCGGTTCCATAACACCAAGAAAACGACCTCGGTCGCAATGACAAAATTTCTCCACTCGTATCAAAATGTTACATTTCGAAGCAGAATATTATTAAAAGCTGAATGCTGTTTTAAGTATTCGAATTATCTATTTCAAGTCAGTCAGTTCCACAAGAAAATTTCATGCATACATCACGCTAGAATTTAAACGGGGAAAAAAACACAAAAACAAAAACACATCTGTAATTTTATTCCTGCTAAAGAGATCACATTTTTGATGGTCTTATTACAGTATCAATAAGGGTCATAACACATTGAATAACATATGGGAGAGACACGAACAAAATATATTGGACAGAGAATGTAGGTAAATAATGACTACAAATTATGACTATGTTATTAAGATATGACATAACCCGCTCTTGGGCGGAGCGGGAGGTAGTGTCAGACTTTTACTTCTGTTCCTTCCTCACAGTAATAGTAATAGTAATACACACAACTACCACACAACGCTGTCTAGTCCCAAGCTAAGCAGAGCTTGTGTTATGGGTACTAGACCACTGATAAACATACTTATATATTTCTAAATACATACATATTATAGATAAATGACAATGATGATTATTATTCGGTTACCTACATTCTATGTCCACACTAATGTACCAATCAACTCTGGACGATTACACTTTAGGCCTAAATACTATGGCCATGGAAATTGAAAGAATACTTCATCTTATCATTTAAACCAATCTCCCAGAGGCCACAGCTCTTTACGCGATTCATTTGACGACCAAAACTGAACTGATAAAAGGATAGAACTTTATAGAGTGTATACTATACACCGCTAAATTTTGATCGTTTTAATCCCGTAGAGGGTCGATCCGGTACATGAAACACTATCGATTTGTAACGATCAAATTAAAAAATAAAGTACCTTTTTTTCAAAACTCGTATTAATTTACGTACGAAATTAATTTCTTTGAAAACGTCAGCTGAGCGAGTCCAATGACCTGTAGGTAGTTTGCGTACAAACTACCTACAGGTCATTGGACTCGAAAATTGTAAATTAATACGAAATTAAATTTTATCTTTACAAATCGATAGTGTTCCATGTACCGGATCGACCCTCCACGGGATTAAAACGATCAAAATTTAGTGGGGTATAACCCCATCCCTCCTTGTCGCTCACACGCTTGCCATTTTAACACATCATGGTAAGGCCCCAGGGGTTTTTTTTTTAGGTAGGGATTCATTAGTATACTTCTCCTGTTCTAGGGAGGAGCGCGAGGGCGTGTCAGCCTTTTAAAGACCCAGACCCACTCCTATGTTCGTTCTTTGCCTTACGTTTCAGGACCCTCAGTTTCCCGTTCAGTAGCCTGATTCACGTGACGAAAACCGTAACGATATCGTAGCGATTTAGTCGTTCAAACCATTTCCGTATTCACATCCATCAATCGAGTTTGAACGACACCGATTTTAAAGTTGATTGAAATTCGTCGATTAAAAAAAAAATCTGTATTACTGTAAATAACTGCAAATAAGTCGATAGATCGTGAATACCGCTTTTGGATAGGAGTTCGATCGAACGACTATAAAACTTCAACGATATTTGGCTTGTTTGATTTTACGTGAATCAGGCTACTGAAGCTGGACAAGGCCTATTCTTGAAGCAACACAGGTAAGTTTCAATCAGTACAAGACAGTACCTTTTTCTTCACTCAGAAATGGGAATGGGGGAGAAACATATTGATGATTCATCCCAAAAACAAAGCTCTATATGAAGTGTTATTTCATTTTCCATTCTCGATCCCTAGACTGTGTTATGACCCACCTAAATCAAATTGTGCATCCAGATCTGGCGAACGCACCACTCACGAGCCGTTCGTTCACCGCTTACGAACTGCGCAAGCGGCTCGCGGACGGCTCGCGAGCCAAAACAAAGTCATTCACTCACCAGCTTCCTGTCCCCGAGGGTGGCGCGCCACTCCTTCAGCTCCTGGGAGTACCTCTCCTCGACGGCCTTCATCTTGTTGCTCTCGTGGTTCATCAGGGCCTTGCGCTTCTCGTTCTGGTACTGTTCCAGTTCGCGGAGTAACGCCTGGATTGGTGGGAGGGATTCGTAAGATCAACATACACTTAAATACATAAACATAAATTTATGGGTACAATGGCAGTCTTATCACTGACAGCGATATCTTCCAGACAACCTTAGGATAAATAAGAACTTAAAATAGATTTTTGTTTATTTGTATGTATTTATATAAGTATTTATTTATATATTTTTGTATTTATGTTGATTTTAATTTTCTTTTTGTTTGTTTGCCTTGAAGTTGCACCTACCATGTTATGTCTCTGCACCACCCTAAAGTCGACTGGTAGATAATGCCTGAGGCATTAAGTCCGCCTTTGTACAGTTTTTTTGTACAAGAAGTGTTAATTAATAAATAAATAAATAAAATAATACAGGGGGTAGTCTGTAGTGTACTAAAGTGGGGGATGTGGTGGAGTGGGGTTTGTGTGTGGTGGAGTGGGGTAGTGTGTGGTGTATGTGTGTGTATAAAGTTTGGAAACTAAAAAACAACTTAACCGCCTACTTCGCAATATCTAATAAACACTGTCGCGTTCATTCAGCCTAGGTCGCACATCCACGACCAAATACTCCATCTCGTCAGCTCTTCTGTCACCTATGGGGATTGAAGAGCTAAACGAGATGGAGTACCCAGTCGTTTACACACGACCCTGGCGAATAGGACGCGAAAATAAACGCGAGAGCGTTTGTCGAATATACCACGTTAAATTTTGATAATTTTAATCTCGTGGAGGGTCGATCCGGTACATGAAATAATTTCTCTATGAAAACGTCAGATGAGCGAGTTCAATGACTTGTAGGTAGTAGTCGGCGTTGCGTAAAAACTACTTAAAGGTCTTTGGACTCGCTCAGCTGACGTTTTCTTAAAGAAACTAATTTCGTACATGCGTAAATTAAGACGAGTTTTGAAAAAACGTACTTTATTTTTTAATTTGATCTTTACAAATCGATAGTGTCCCATGTACCGGATCGACCCTCCACCGGATTAAAACGATCAAAATTTAACGGTGTATATCCGACAAACTCTCGTAAGTGAATAAAGGGTTTACTAACTTTAGATGTCACTAAACCGAATGAAAGATTAAATAGATAAAGTATCCTTGTATACTAAATGTTATACGAGGTGTAAGGGACAGCCCTCCACAAACTTTATGGGCTTGCTCAGTAGACGAAACTGAACAACCTACAATAATTTTTTTTTTTTTTCAGGAAACGAAAAAATAATCAGCCTCGCCATACAAATTGTCCAATCAAGTTTATCATTTTGTATGGTGAGGCTGATTTTTTTTTTTTGCTGATTTAGGGCTGTCCCTTACACCTTGTATATCAATGTAGTGTTGGAGATGCAGTTTTATCTCACAAAACTACTTTAAAAGTCAGAAGAGTACAACGTTACGATTTTCCGTCAGGAGTTGATGGGATGCGGTGACGTAAGGATGCGCTCACTTATTAACAGTTTTAGTCAAACGTAGTTACCTCTCCGGCCGCCTTGAGCTCCTCCCTCGCTTTGGCATGCTTTGTCGCCAGCCGTTGCTGCTCCGCGCGGTAGCGGCGCTTCTCATTCTCTTGGAACTGCGACGAAAAACAATCATAAATTATAGTCGAACGGCGATGGGTCAGTACATAGTGGACATCCCATCCATACGCACTGAACGTGCAGGGAACATTCATTGTGCGTACAGCTAAGGAGTGGAATAGACTATTTGACAGTATAAATAATATAATAGTTTAAAACACTAAAAAACCGACCAAGTGCGAATTGGACTCGCCCATGAAGGGTTCCGTAGCAACAAGTAACATAATATAAAGTTCTTGTAGTTCGTTGTAACTTTGATCGATGTTTTAATAGATGATAGGAAGATGGTAGGAAGGTTAGATGCTCACCTTTTTTTTTTATGGTGGGTAAAATCATGCATTGACATCCCCCGCCCTTGGGCGGAGCGGGAGATAGTGTCAGACTCTTACTGACTAAAAGACCCACCCCGTTCCTTCTAGCCTTCATACCGGGGCTCGAGCGCCCTTTCGGATAACCCTGGCCCCAGTAGGCTTCGACCCGGCTGGGTCCCTGCTGTTGCTGACAACTCCCTGAGGCGCGCGGGAACAGTGCGCGCCGTCGACGACTTGGGCTTGGTCCGGACAGTTACCGGACGGCCGGACAGCGAGCTACCCATTGCTCACTGTCCGCAAGCCCGCGTCTACGTTGGCCGGAAATCGGGATCAGAATCCCGGCGACGGCGGCGGCGATAACGCCGTTGCCTGATGCGTTCGGCCTCCTCCTTTGCAAGCATTACTGCTTCGCAGAAATCGGCGACCGCCTGCCACTCCTCCTCGCTCCGGACCATGGCCTCAACCAAGGCCCGGCGCGAGAGGTCTCCGCCGCCGATCGCCCCCACGAGGGCACGGCGATGAGGTTAGATGCTCACCTTCTTGAGCCTGTCGCGCTCGTCCTCATGGCTGACGTTGACGGCGCTGATCCGCAGCGACTCGCGGAACATCATCTCGCGCGCCTTCTGCTCCGCGCGGATGCGCTTGGGCAGCGAACGCTTCTCTAAAGCTTGCACCTTCGCGAGTTCCTCCTCTTTGCGGGTGTTTTTCCTGTTGGCAAGAAGGTAATAACATAATAATTAATGGTTCTGGAGTGGCGACCGCAAGACTTAGAGATAGCGGTCGATGGCTAGAAGGTTTAAAAGTAATAAAAAAAAAAGTAAGGTCGGTGAGTAAATAAGTAAGATAGGGTAAGGTATGAGGAGATAGGTTAGGGTAAGTACGGTAGGAAGAGCAATTAGGGTAGGTAGGGAAGGTAGGGTATGTGAGGTAGGTAAGATAGGTAGGGTAGGCAGTATAAGCACAAAATAGATAGGTACAGAAGTCAATCTACATACAAAGCGGGGTCGAGCAACGCACACATAGACACGGCTCACGGACACGATATCTCGAAGCACCTCGGCCCGCTCGTTGAACAGTTCCGGCTCAAACGCTCATTAGTGTGCGTCCGCCGAGCGTAGGTATAAAAAGTGAAGTACATACATGAGATTGTCTTCTATACCTATCTATTTTGTGGTATAGGTAAGATAGGTAGGGTAAGTAGATATAATAGGGTAAGGATGGTAGGAGAGGTAGGGTAAGTAGGGACAAATAAGGTAGGTAGGGTACGTAGGGTAGAATACGTAGGGTAGGATAGATAGGGTGCGGAAGCGAAGCCGCGGTTAAAAGGAAGTAGAAAATAAATGACAATAATAATATAATATCCGACAGCGAGCTATCTATTTCTCGCTGACCACAAAGAATGCTTCTTTCGCTAAAGCCTAACCTCTTGATCTGCTCCAACTCCTTGTCATGGCGCACCAGCATCTGATGTCTTCGCAATAAGAACTCGTCTTTGAGCTGTCTCTTCGCCAGTTGGTGACGTTCGTGGATCTGTTTCTCTTCCAACTCCCATAGGGCAGCTTCCCGGGTTCGCATTATCTGTGAAGGGAAATTCATGTTAGGTAATTTGTACTAGTATCGATATTGATTTTGTATTATTTTTGGTACTGGTATCAGTGCTGATATGATATCGATATTAGTATCGGTACTTGTATCTGTACTGGAGACGGTACTGCGGCCGTATTATGACATATTAAAACCATCATGTTTTCTGTGTGAGAAAAGGATAGTGATATTCGTCCTGTATAGCTCTGTCTCTTTTTCACACCGAAAACATGATGGTTTTAAGAGGTCATAATACGGCCCCTGGTATCAGTACTGGTTTCGGGTCTAATATCGATGCTGGTATCGGTACTACTCTCGAACTGGTAACGATACCAATATCGATACTGATATGTGTCATGGTAACGGTACGCGCATCAGTACTGATACGTGTCCTAGTATCGGTACGCGCATCGGTACTGATATCGGTACTGATATCGTTACTGATATGGGTACTGGTATTGGAATTGGTATCGGTACTGATATTGGTACTGATATCGGTACTGATATGGGTACTGGTATTAGAACTGGTATATGTACTGATATGGGTACTGGTATTGGAACTGGTACCGATACTGGTATTATCAATCAGTTGTGACCTGATGCCTCTGCTGCAGGTACTGCCTGTCGGCGAGCGCCTGTCGGTCGCGGTGCGCGTCGTGTATGCGGCGCAGCACGGCGTCGCCCGCGTCGGCGAGGTTGGCGACGAAGGCGCGTTCTCTGTCGGCGTGCTCGGCGTCGAGGCGCGCGCGACGGATGCGGTACGCGTCCTTGCGACGATCTTTAGCGACTAGTTCCACTTCCTGTAGAAAAAGAATTATAGTTTAAAAATCAAAATCTCAGTTTTTTAGACTTTTCTCAATTACTTTGTTGAATACAAGTATTTTATATGGAGCGACTGCCTATCTAACTAAGGGTCAACTCACACCGAAAGAGCGGCGAAGGGCAGCGACCCGTTTACCGTTCATAGAATTCGCTGGAATTCCCGCGGCGCCGCGGGCATCCGCGCAACTCGTTCGAGTTTCTCATGCGATAATAAGTATTATAGCAATGAAAATAAAGTTAAAACTCATATGACACTGAAACTGCGATCAAGCGCTGCGCTTCGACGCTCTTTTGGTGTGAGTTGACCCTAACAGAATTTCTGGTTTTCGACAATAATGTCCAAATGACAGCCAAGACTCTTGTATAATACAAGATACCGCACCGCAAGAGTTCGCATGAAAATTCCAAACTATTGATTTTTGGGCTGAAATGATGATGCCTACTTGAGTAACCATTCTGGCAACCATTTTGTATCAAGGTGTCTCTCATGGTTTTGGAGTGTTCAGAAGACGCAGCGTTGGCACGGTCTCTCACAAGGTGGATTACGCATTTGGTTAGGGTTGCTGGAATCTAATGGATGCGAGATGCATAGAATCGTTTGTTATGGTGACAGCCTATGTCCGACAGTAGACATCTTTGAAAAATCATTTGACATCTCTTGTTTATTAACACCTACTCCTGTTCCTTTTTTGCCTTCGTTTCAGGATTCTGGCGATGTCTTTCGGCCGAAATGACGACTATGTTACCTGCTTCAGTAACCGGAGCTCCTGCTTGAGCGTATCCCTGAAGTGCCGGAGGTCCCGCTCGTGGTCGGCGCGCAGTCGCTTGGCGGCGTGGCGCAGCTCGGCCTCGAGCTGCTGCTCGGCGCGCTCGGCGGCGGCTCGCTGCGCGCGCGCCAGCGCCTCCAGGTCCGACTCGTGCGCTCGACCGAGCGACACCAGCTCCGCTTCGAACCTGACCATAACATTACTTATTTATCCATTCATGTACACACATACGTGATCAACGTCAGGAAAATGACGATATCCGCAGGAGAATCAAGGTTGTAGAAATAGCACGAAGACTCTCCTTAAATTTTTTGTGGACCGTACTACGGCCTGGTTTGACAGGTGACAGGACAGAATAGAAGAAGAAAACGTGTTGCGCCGACCCCAAATAATATGGGACAAGGGCGGGAAGAAGTATTACGGCCTGGTTACAACTTCGATCTTAACGGCTCAGGCGCAGCATGCGGGGCAGCATAGCGCCTCACGTCCGCTTACCGAAGCGGACGTGAGGCGCTGTGCACTTTTTCGGGCAAATAAAATATTTTTCCTTCTTTCTATGAACGGCGTCTCGTGACGTGTCCTTACCGCTCGCCACCACGCGCCTAGCTCCCGCTCACAGCGGTAAGTTCGTAAACAAACCGTTAACGTTTAAACGATCTAGCCATTTTTGGCTAGAAAAGACATCCACTATTGGACATAAACCTTCCCAAGTGTCGCCACAGCGAGTGTAAGTCTCGCATCCATCACATTCCCGCGACTCTCATAAGAGCATTATTCTTCTTCTTCCTGCCCCTATCCCATATTACTTGTAGTCAGTCCAACACGTTTTTATTCTTCCATTCTATCCTGTCATCCGTCACACTATCACTTCCCCTTCTTTCATATCACTCCTCACACAATCCATCTTTTCTTCGGCCTACCTCCCCCATACACGGAACTCTTTTAGTAACAGTCAAAAGTTGTCAATATCATAAAATGAAGTGATCGATTCTAAAATCTGATCAGTCATACTCACCTCTTGTCCTGCTGCTCCCTGAGCTGGCTCTCCTTGGCGTTGAGATCTTGGAACTGCTTCTGCTCCTGCTTCTGCAGCATCTTGATCTCTCGGAGCTCCTGCTTGCGGAGAGCGTGGTCGTCCCAAGTGCGGCCGCTCTCTTCGTCGCCCCATATTACCTGGGAACGAAGGCTGATGATCAGTTTGCTATACTCTAAGTAGCTTTCTTTAGTTGGATGGGTGGATCATTAAATAACTACACTTGCTCTGGGTAGAGCGACACACAGTGTTAGACTATTACGGAGTATAACGTGAGTTTTATTCTGACACTGCACTGAATGACAAATGAAGGAATGATGAATGAACGAAGAAAAAAAATGACGAATGAATGAAGAAAGGAATGATAAACGAATAAAGGAACGATAAAAGAATGATGAACAAATGAAGCATGAACTAATCAAGGAAAGATAAGTGAATGAAGGAAAGATGAGTCAATGAAGGAAATAATAAAATAATGATGAAAGATTGAAGGAATGATTAATGAACGAAGAAATGATGAATGAATGAAAGAATGAAGCATAGAACGACGAATGATGAACGTAATTATAAATTAATGAAGAATGAACGAAATAAAAGTGAATGAATAAATGAACTAAAGAACGACGAACGATGAACGTAATTATAAATTAATGATGAATGAACGAAATAAAAATGAATGAATGAATGAAGGAAAGAATGATGAATCAACGAAATAATGATGATTAAATGATGAATGACGTCATTCCTTTACTCGTTGATTATTCCTCTATTCATTCATCATTCTTTCATGTTAACATCATTCATTCAACGAACGAAGGAACGATGATGATGTAAAGAACGTACCTTGGAAGTAGTGGTGGTGACTATAACGCCATCGATCTCAAACTTCCGCGTTCGTTTGCGCGTCTTCTTCTTCAGGTTAGCCATGTGGATGTCTTCTTTTGACCTAAACACAAAATGTACAATATATAATACACTTGTTAGGTTTTGATTGTTTTTGTAACCAAAATATTAAAGCTGTTTTATATTCGATTATTTATTGCAATCGACTAATTGTGCTGGCAACACCTAAACGTATTTGAGGTTGTCTGTGGAAAGTGGGGGATGTAGTGTCACGGCGTGAGCCAGTCTTGGTCCGGCGGCCATTGAGGTAAGACACACAATTCGTCCATTGCATTACTAAAGTGTGGAAAATAATTGTATCATCATAATTTGTTTAATTTAATTGCCATTTTGCTTCGTTTAATGTACCCACTCGGAATCTCTAGTGTAGTTTGTACTTTTGCATGCCTTTTGGTTAAATATGGCTGATGCTTACGATATTTTTATGTCACCATTTTTTTTGGCGAGGGTAAACAACTTGCGACCGCATCGCGACTGCGTCAATGCGAACGCGCGACTGTATCGCTACAAAAAATCGCCGTGGACGATAGATTGCGCGTTTCCAGCCAAATAAAGTGTTTTTCTTTGTTCCGCGCATCAGTGTGTACAACTACAGGCACGAATATTGAGCGCTCGGCTTCAGAGTGGGGATCGCTTTGCGCATTCCATACATTGGCGAGCTAATCGTCGTCGTTGTTAGATACATGCAGCAAACGCAGGGAATGAATCACGAGTGACGTCTATGACACGATGGCGCGGCGAGCCAATGATTAACACTCCCAGCCCCCGCGTTTCACTTCGCACCGCTAAACAAACCGAATATTTGACATCTGCGCAACTTGAAGCCAGCGCTCAAATTCCGTTCCGGTAATTGTATGTAGCACGATAATTACCTCTGTATCCTGTTGACGGGCTGTCCATCTTGCTGCTTTCTTCTAAGTACGACTGGCTCGCCATTGTCCAAGTTCTCTGTCTGGTCTGTGTTTACTCTGTAACAATGGATTACCAGTTTAGTAGTATATTAGTAGTAGAGTTGCTAGATCTATGAATTGTTTGGGTTGGTACGGAAAGAACTAGGATTTAAAATTTTCAAGTCGCTGGCGGCATATTGGATGAGGATCAGCATCAGCCGACAGACGTCCACTGTTAGACATAGGCCTCCCCAAGTGTCGCCACAATGCACGATTCCCGTAACCTTGACGATGAGGATCAGTCATGATCTTTGTGGACTATGTAGATTTATAGTGTAAAAAAAAAAACAGTAAATACTGTGAAGAAATTATTTAAATCGGACCGAAAATGACGAAGATACAGCAATTTTAGTGTGTTAGTTCCTGAAACGCGTCCGAGAATGAAACGACTCACTGTGACGTCATATGTCATGAGTCGGTCTCCACGGCGGCCGTCATACGAATCATATCAGATGACGTCATCGTAAACAGTCCAGCGAGAGTGCGCGTTTCTAAGTAGCCGTTCAGAAAAACTTTAATAATACCCACCATTTCTTGACGGATTTTAATTATTTGAAAAACTAAATGCTCAGTAAATTATTACACAATTGTCATATGATGTATCGGATTTGCTATTATGTGAATTATCCTCATTCCAAAACGAAGGTAGCTAAGTTTCAATCCCGAACGCAGTAAGGGAACGAAGCTTAGCAGGACGAACATCTGTGCGATAGCCCGCGCCTTAACCAGCCACTGCAAACTAAACAGGCACCAATTTCACATGAAACTGAGTGACACTGATGTTTGCCGGTACTGCAATCAGGAGAAGGAGACGCCTAAGCACCTCTTGTGTGAATGCGGGCCCCTTATCCACAAACACAGTGTCCATCTGGGCCGACACATTATTCGCCCGGAGGAGATTAAAACTCTAAAAGCTAGGAGTATTCTAAATTTCCTGGAAGCCTCCGGGCTAAAAAAGTTACTCTAACAAGGTGGCGAGTCACAATAGATCTTTTAGGTCGCAGTGACTACATCCCCTACACTATGGGTTATGCATAGCCCCTTATCTTCTAAATAATAATAAGGGGACGACCCTTACTGCGTTCGGGATTGACAGAGTTTCACATGTATGTAAGCTTCACGCAGACGTACACCAAGCATATAATGAAACAGCATTTAACCCGTTGTATGGCCGGAACGCGGATCTACGCGGGACACAATAACTTTTTAATGATAAATGATATTTATTTTGTAAATAGGTTTAAAAAACACTTTTACACGTCAATTTTTCGTCAGTTTATGCTAGATGAGGCCGGTGTTTCCTATCTGACTACCCTGAGAAGAAACACCGAAACAAACTCAGGGGTCAAAGTCTCTTTTAAAATCCATACAGTAAATATGTAATGGTCAAATCACATGAGAACCATGCAGATTTGTCTGAGATGGTCTTTTGAAGAAAGAACCATACAGATTTGAGTGGACCTGTCCAATCAGTGTAAGCATTTGTCAGTATTCGAAAAGCTCAACTTAGGACTACTAAGTACTAATTGTGTCCCTAATTAAGGCATACTAAAGGTTTAATGTTCGTCCTATAAGATGTGCAATAAAGTAATAAATAAAAAATAAAAAAAATATAATATTTCACGACTATCACACAGTCTAGTCCCAAGCTAAGCAGAGCTTGTGTTATGGGTACTAGACAACTGATAAACATACTTATATATTTCTAAATACATACATATTATAGATAAATTACACCCAGACACAGAACAAATGATCGTGCTCATCACACAAACATTTGTCCTGGGTGGGAATCGAACCCACACCTCCGGCATAGCAGTCAGGGTCACTAACCACTAGACCAACAGGCCTGTCAAATAATAACGAATACGCGTCCGATACCTGGCTCCACCGTTGACGTTGACATTGAGATGAGCGAGGTGCAGGTCTGGTTGCGAGGCGGTGGTGGTGGAACACGCCAGCGAGTCCGCGTCCTGCAGCACGCGGGATGACGACGACGCTACTGAACCGCTGTCTGACTGCGACCGACTGCAGAGTGAAGAAATTTTTTATTGCACATGAAATAAACAACATGTAATTTCAAAAACAAAGATTTTGCCCAATAAGGACACAGGGAATTAATTTGTACAATTAGTTTATTTTGATATCTCATAACTCAAGGTTCATATTCTACTAGGTGTGCCTAATTTTTTTTATTATGAAAAATAGATGTTGGCCGATTCTCAGACCTACTAAATATGCTCACAAAATTTCATGAGAATCGGTCAAGCCGTTTCGGAGGAGTATGGCAACGAAAACTGTGACACGAGAATTTTATATATAAAATATGGAAATAAAATACTAAAAAGTCATGCCTAATTAATTTAGGCCAAAAATTGTCACCCACAGACCAATTTCAAATGACATTACATACAAGGTGTAAGGGACAGCCCTCCACAAACTTTAAGGGCTTGCTCAGTAGACGAAACTGAACAACCTTCCACGAAACTTTTTTTCAAGAAACGAAAAAAAAAAAATCCGCCTCACCATAAAAAATTATAAACTTGATTGGACAGTTTGTATGGCGAGGCCGAATTTTTTTTTCGCATCCTGAAAACATTTTTTGTGAAAGTTTGTGGAGGGCTGTCCTTTACACCTTGTATTTATTTACGTTGTCATATTTCACTTAAGTTTACATTGATAATCCTGAATTTATAGAATTATTTTGTATGGAAAATGAAAACAAAAAAAAAGACAATTGAAATATAATTAAAATGCCAGATGATTCATTCTTTATGGTTTAATGACGAAAACCTATCTATTCCTTCAATCACTCTTTGCAAAGCACACGATAATAACTCTTTTAAATCTCGTAGTTCTAGCAGTCATCTCTTTGAGTCGACTCAGGGGTGCTATTCTCTAAGAAAACAACCTTAAGGGCCAAGCGCCCGAAAAGTGCCATAAAACAATGATTTTCTGAGGCCTACTCCTCCGTAACGGCTATATCAATTAGTTTGATAAAAATATATGTTTATTATAGATTCATTAACAATAATATCAACATTTGATTTTTTCGTGCAATTAATACTTTTGTCAAAAAAAAATATTTAGCAATTTCGCAACTTTTTCCTACTCCTTCGAAACGGCTTGGACCTTTAGAAACATTTTTACACATAAAAATTGGTGGTTAAATATTCTTCAAAGTGAACATTGCATATGTAAATCAATCAATATCTCGCAGAGAAAATGGATTTAAAGCGCTTTCACAGATTTGCGTACTGCGGGCTAGGCGAGTGCGAGAGTTGCTTTCACATAATTTCGGTCAGATGGTTCAAGGGACTATACGCCTTAAGAGCAGCGCTGGCACAGCGACGAGTCGTGAGCGCAGTACATTGAAGTAACAACCCAATGTAAAGGGGCATTGGGTTGTTAATTCAATATACTGCGCTCACGACTCGTCGCTGTGCCAGCGCTGAACTCAAGGCTATTTTCTTAGAGAATAGCACCCCAGGCCTGGTCCTAATCAGAAAGTGGGACTTGCTCGCCATCCAGAATCTCGATCCTACAGTTTGAAGCTAAAGTAGTATATTATCCTTACCTCTCAAAGCTATCTGGACTAAGCCGCGTACTGACGGAGCCGAGGGCGATGTGTGTCGCAGCCGAGTCTCGAACTCGCACCTCTTCGTTACCGACAGTCACTACCGAGACATGGGATGTGTCCTGTTGAAACAAAATTAAGCATGGATTCACCCGTGTACATAACATATAGCCTATGTCACTCAGGAATAGAGATGTACAACACATCTGCTGGCAATATTGCCCGAAGTGGGAATTTTGCTGGTAATATTGCCACCAATATTCATACTTCGGACAATATTGCCACCAATATTCATACTTCGGGCAATATTGCCAACAATATTCATACTTCGGACAATATTGCCACCAATATTCATACTTCGGGTAATATTGCCACCAATATTCATACTTCGGGCAATATTGCCACCAATATGTTTACTTCGGGCAATATTGCCACCAATATTCATACTTCGGGCAATATTGCCACCAATATTCATACTTCGGGTAATATTGCCACCAATATTCATACTTCGGGCAATATTGCCACAATATGTTTAATTCGGGCAATATTGCCACCAATACTCATACTTCGGGTAATATTGCCACCAATATTCATACTTCGGGCAATATTGCCACCAATATTCCCACTTCTTGGCAATATTGCCGGTAAAGGCACCTCTCTCCTCAGGAATAAAGCAGCTTTCTATCAGTGAAAGAATTTAAGCAATCGGACCAGTGCTTTCAGAGATTATCTCGTACAAACAAAAAAAAAAAAAAAACTACCTCTTTATTATATCGTCGCCCTCCCCGCTAACTGTCGTATCTTACAAACTGGCGTATGTGCACTGATATTACCAACGTGTTCATAACATTATTTCGAATAAGTTCTCTCTAATCGTCATATCTGTATCGTTTACCGTTTAGAATATATTCAAGTATTTCGTTTTGCGGAAGTGTAAAAGAATGGAAAAAATACCCTCACTACCTTCGTAATTTAGGACTTTAGGGCCAGTACTAACCAAAAGAATATGTCAAGATTAATATAAAAACTTATTAATTCATTAATAAAGCTACTGCCAACGCAACTACAGGAATATGATTTTAACGTCCGACCGAAAAACGGTCGCCCTGAAAAAATATCAATTGCTAGTTACGACAGTTAGCAGGGGAGGGTGACGATATTAGTATAGACTAATAAGTATTTTTTATATTAATCTTGGCTAATTCTTTAAGTTAGTAGTGGCTTAAAGCCCTAAAATACGGAGGTACAATTACCAGCACGGATCTTGAGCGCTGGCTTCCAATTGCGCAGAAGTCAAATATTCGGTCTCTTTAGTGGTGCGAAGTGAGACGCAGGGGCAGGGAATGTCAGTGATTGGCTCGCCGCGCCATGGTGTCATAGACATCACTCATGATTCGTTCACCTGCGCTTGCTGCATGTATCTAACAACGACGACGATTGGCTCGCCAATGTATGGAATGCGCAAAGCGATCCCCACTCTGACGCCGAGCGCTCAACATCTGTGCCGGTAATTGTACTGAGGATATTTTTTCCTCCTTTTACACTTACGCAAAACAATATACGTGATTATCTTCTAAACAGATTACTTAACTAAATATCAATTGCTAGTTGGGACAATTAGCAGGGAGGGTGCTGTCATGTATTGGTGGGCGTTAAGAGGCCAGCGACCGATGAATTTCCATACAAACGTAATACCACGCTCATTTGCAGTTGGAGCGTATTTCCAACATATTATGATAATATTCGGTTATAGACAATATTTATCTAGGTTCCTACGTCTTTCTTTTTTAAAAAACCAAAAAGGAATTTAAGCGAATTGTATTTCGCACTTTTTTAGTACAGCGTAAATGGCAAAACATGCCATTTGGCTTTTTCTGTATTAAAAATAACAATATTTCTAATATTCTCGACGTTGGAACCTAGATAAATATTGTCTATAACCGAATATCATAATAATATGTTGGAAATATGCTCCAACTGCAAATGAGTGTGATATTACGTTTGTATGGAAATTCATCGGTCGCCGGCCTCTTAAAAAAGAGAAGGCTGCTTACCAAGTTGAGTCCATTGGTGACACTGTCGTCGAACACGCCGGAGTCTGTGGCGGCGGCCGTCGGGCTTAGTATTAGAACCTCACTGCTGTCGAGGCGACGACCGCGAGTTTTTTCTGTAGACAAACCATTTTATGAGTTTATGAGGATCGTAGTACGATCAAATAAAACCAGAAAGTTTTTAATTTAAGTGTCTTCAAGGCTAGATTTTTTTTTTTTTATCTGTTATAAACTAGTACTTGACTGCGATCCCGCCTGATGATAAGCAGTGATGCAATCGTTGATGGTGAGGCGCACTAGTTTATTAAGAGCCTATTCACTCTAGCCTTGAAGACACCCAAATTATAATCAGACGGGAAGACCGCAGCAGGCAAACTGTTCCAGCCCTTTGATGTACGCGGTATAAATGACGAGGCGAAACGCTTAGTCCGGACTGTAGGTGTTTCAACAACGAAGATTGAATAGGCTCTTAGTAAACTGGTGCGCCTCACCATCAATAATAGCATCACTGCTTACCAGCAGGTGGGATCGCAGTCAAGCACTAGTTTATATTGTTTCCTTGCCATTACTGTCCCACAGCTGGGCAAATGCCTCAAGTCCTTCCAGACATTCTTCTCTCGCGCCGTCTCGAACCAGTCCTCCTGATACGCGTCCAGATCATCTCGCCACCTCTTTCTAGGCCGACCTTGATGGCGCTTTCCTTTTGCAGGAGCCTACTGCGTGGCGACACGAGCCCAGCATTATATAATTAATAATAAAAAATAAAAAAAACACCGATTTCTTTGTACACATAACGTTTTTCTTTGAATGCACTTCTTAGCTGTATGCATAATGAATGTGTTCCACTGGTTAGCTGTACGCACAATGAATGTGTTCCACTGGTTAGCTGTACGCACAATGAATGTGTTCCCTGTACGCTTATATGTAGGTGGGATATCCACAATGTACCGCTGGCAGATCGTCGTACGGTCTGATTATCGAACGGGCTTTAGGAATTTATTTTTATACACTTACCGCTATAGTGCGTGCAGTCTAACGAATCCAACGACGAGGGCGCGAAGCAGTCGTCGTCGGATGACGATCCTAGTCCGACGATGACCACCTCGTCGGCTATCGGTGGCGTCGTCGATATCGTCACGGCGTTTGGAGGGAGCTGCCGACAATACAACCAAACATTATTATTTATACTCGCATCTGTTTACGTAGTTAACTAAATGTAAACAATTTTAACATGTCTTTTAACCAAAAATAAAATAAATGTTTACAATAAGGTATTTACCTAAACCGATGTTAGGTAATTAACTAAATTTAAATTATCTTCGTATGTCTTTTATGCAATTTATCTATACTAATATTATAAAGCTGAAGAGTTTGTTTGTTTGTTTGTTTGAACGCGCTAATCTCTGGAACTACTGGTCCGATTTGAATGATTCTTTCAGTGTTGGGTAGTCCATTTATCGAGGAAGGCTATGTTTTATTTTATTCAAAATTAGGGATCCGTAATAAAATTGCTATTTTGTAACACAAGGTGTAAAATCGAAAACCTATTTTTGCGTGCGCTGCAAAAACTATTGACAATAGAACAAAATGATGTACTACGGGTTTGTAGATCCCATTAAGACCTACAAAAAAGTCCGCGAGAACATATATCTAGCTATCATGGTTTAATCACAATAACCGATTTTGTGTTCAAAATAATTATTAAATCGTCTGAAGAAAAAAAAACTACGTTAAATATGTATCGTAATATTAATCTTTATCGAAATTAAGCATTATGTTATCAAGAGTATTTATGTAGAAGTAAAATACTTTTTGTTTCATCTCAATCGGATATTTCGTTTAAAAGTTATCACGTGTGTAAAATGTTAAGAGTTGGTACCTATTAATGAGTTATGGGCCATAGAGTTTTTATCAACATAAAATCCTGTAATAATCTTTTTCGAAATATATTTGTTGATGATTGTAAGTATAAGATCTTTGAAGAGTATAATAAATACATTTATGAACGCGGTAATTTTGGGAAATACTGATCTGATATGAAAACTGTTTAAATATTCAATAGTCCATTTATTGAGGGAGGCAATTATAGGCAATATTTTATCTCGGTATTTCCACGGAAACGACAGCTAGTTTTAAATAAAAAGACATATCAAGATTGTTTACATTTAGTTAATGATCTAAAATCTAAACAGATGGACTACAGCTCTAAATTATTCAAGAAATTATACACCACTGTTTTATTTTATTATATATATTTTTTATCTTTACATTTAATACTACATTTACTCATTGATACTTGGTAAAAACATTTCAGCAATGTTACCGGACAGAAAAATACTATCTGACGCCGGTCTCCCAGTGAACCGTTAATAACGGGTTGTGCGAAACGTTACTCACATTGGCGGCGGTGCTGAGGACAGGCGGATGCGTGGTGGTGACGGTGACGAGGCCGGCCGGCGTCGTCGCTGCTAGACTGTTCGGCTCTACCTACGGATGACAGACAACATTTTATTAATATGAGGAGTTAGGGCGTTATCACACTATCGATTTGCGAGCGGTTGAAGGGCGGGACGGGCGTGCAGCGAATGCGTCGCGAACACGCCGCGGCTGCACAGCGAAGACGTCACGGACGCGTGGAAATTCGCAACATTTTCAACGCGTGTTTATAGCAAGTTAGCGACGTACGATACACTCAGTAACAAAATGGATTCCGACGAGGACACTGCTGTAGGTTTTGTTACTTCAAAGATGCCTGAGACTCGCATCTTGTTGCCCGATTTCGTAACGCGTCCGCAACAAATTCGTTACGTATGCGCAGCGTGTTCGTTGCGCGCCCGTAACATATTCGTTGCGCACCCGCTCCGCTTTGAGTACGCTCGCAATCCGCTAGTATGATAAAGCCCTAAGTCAGTAAGCAGTAGTAGTAGGTAGTCAAAGGAGAGCTATGTATTGCGGACTGGTATCTTGCCGTCCGGTGGGGATTGACCCCGAGTCGAATGCAGCGCGCTAACTGATATTTCCGTAAATGCGTGTTACGGCCATCAATCACATTTTAACATGCAACTTTTTTTTTTCGGTGGTTAAAAATCATCCAAATGACATCCCCTATTATAGTGTCAGAGTCTTATTAAAACCCACCCCGTTCCTTCTTGCCGGCCTCCGTTATCAACATACAACTTGACTTTGACCAAAAAAATGCAAAAAAAAAATTGCAGCTGCTAAAAAGTGCAATGTGACTTGACTTCGAGTTTTATTTGTCGAAAATAGCCAAAGATGGCGGAAGACGCCCGAAGCCAGTCGAAAATTGTCGAAGGATGCCAAGTGGCTAAAGGCAGTAGGGTGGCAGGTTCCCGATACTGGCCGTAGGTGCCCAAAGCTGGCTGAAGATTGACGAAGGATTCGAAAGGTGGCAGTAGGTTTCCGAGGGTGACCAAAGTTGGCAGAAGGTGCCCGAAGCTAACCGAACATTGCCGAAGGTTTCAACTTACCACAACGACGCTTTCCTTGACGGCCACGACGACGGGCGAGACGGGCGCCACGGGCGCGGGTGACGTCACGACGACGGTGTGCGCGGGCGCGGGGGCGGGGGGCGGCGGGACGGGCGCGGGGGGCTTCGTCGATTCCTTTGGCGGGTCGGGCTCCTTTGGTTGTGGTGGCTGGTAATACAAATAATAAACTTCTTAATATAGACCAAAACACGTTTTAAAGTATGCGGAATGTCTCGCAGACCCGACTGGATGTCTGACAGGTCCTTTGTTTTTTTTTTTTTTTTGGTGGGAAAAATCATCCAATGACAACCCTCGCTCTTGGGCGGAGCGAGAGATAGTGTCAGACTCTCACTGACTAAAAAGCCCACCCCGTTCCTTCAAGCCTTCATACCGGGGCTCAAGTTCCCTTTCGGTTAACCCTGGCCCCAGTAGGTTTCGTCCCGGCTGGGCCCCTGCGGTTGCTAACAACACCTCCTCGGTCCTGGCAACTATCCAAAAGTTGATTTCTGATTTATGTTCTAATCGCGTTCGTTCTCACACTCTGATGGGACGACAACTACGCGATTCATAGGAATATATATACGGTAGATACACCAAAATAACATTTTTTACAATTAATCTCAGTCTGTCTGTCTGTTTGTCAGGGCTAATCTCTGAAATGGCTGGACCGATTTTGACGGGACTTTTTTTGGTAGGCAGCTGATGTAATAAGGAGTAACATAGACTACTTTTATTTTAGAAAAATATAATTAAAAATCCTGTAGTCCACGCGAACGAAGTTGCGGGCACAGCTAGTATACAAGGTGGTATGCAAGGTACACATTTTATACTAAAACTGATGTATAATTAGTAACTCACCGTAACAGGCCTAATTTCCACAGCATTATGCTGCGATCTCCTATCACTCTTCCCTTCTCTTCTCTTCTCATCGAAACGTTCTTCATCGACAGAACTAGACCTAGAATAATTCTTCTCCAATCTATTCACTTCTGCACTAACCCTATTTACTTCTATACCAGTCTTGTCTACTGAATCTCTCTTGCTATCTCTTTCGTGTATAGAATTCGGTCTACTCTTCTCCCTCTTGACTTGTAACTCTTCTGTCGAGCTACTTCTTGAGTAGTTCTTCTCTTTGATATCTTGTTTTGTTCTCTTATCGCTGATTATCGCTTCTGACTTTGGTTTATCGTTGACTTGCGTTTCCTGTTTAGGTTTATCTTCGGATTCGGTTTTTTTGTTTTCTACGGCTTTTTCGGCTTCTCTGCATACCTAATGAATTGAAATTATTTATTAATGAATATTAATTGAAATTTAAAATTTTTTTCTCAATTGTTGCTAATGTTATTAACTAGTGTATTCAAGTTGGGAACATAGTAACTCATCATAGATAAAATAAAAAAGCCATGTTTACACAGACTAGCTGAAGTAAAACCTTTAAACAGTACGGACGCGCTTTTGTCAATTTTGAAAATAAATATATATTCCAAAACTATCACACAACACTGTCTAGTCCCAAGCTAAGCAGAGCTTGTGTTATGGGTACTAGACAACTGATAAAAAGTGAAGTACATACATGAGATTGACTTCTCTACCTATCTATTATGTGTAGACCCCAGGGTCCCCAGGGACCCCAGGGTGTGTGGGTTTAGACCCCAGTATGAATACACATTTATTTTATAGGTGCACTGATGAGCCACTATTTTCTTAGCGCGATTAGACTATAATTCCTGTTAGCTGGGAAAAGCCGCAGGTAACAATTAGTTTAGGACATAAACCAATAGTGATCTGACCTGATCCACAATGAGTCTGCCCGCGGTAGCAGCAGGCAGGGGCTCGGGTTCGTCCGCGCTCGGCGGCGGGGGCGATGCGGGGCGCGGCGACGGGGGCGCCGGCGCGGGGGCCACTGTGGGCGGGGGCGGTGCGGGCTGCTTGCGCGCCGGGGCGGCTGCGGGGGCGGCCGGGGCGGGGGTGCTGGCGGGGCTGGAGGGGGGGAGCGGGGCGGGGCCTTTTTCTTTTTTTGGTGCCTGTAACAAAATGTAAAGTATGCTTAGTTATGTGACGCAGTCATCATCAGCCTTTTTAATGTTCCCACTACTGGGACTCAGGCCTCTTCTCTAGGAGAGGGAATGGGCCGTAATCCACCAAGCAGGCCCAGTGCGGGTTGATAAATGTCACATGTCTTCGAATTTTTGGTTCTAGAACTTGCCGTACGGAAACGGTGAAGGAAAACATCGTGAGGAAACCCCTCACGATGTTTTCCTTTACCGTTTTGATCTTTTCTTGATGAGATAATTTACACCGAGTAATGCCTGGCCTGGCTAGGATTGAATCCGCAACCTGTAACTTGATAAGTCAGGGCCGTTACTACTCGGCCACCACTGCCCAATATTCCGTATACCTCTAAACATTTATGACTTACTCACGAGTTCAGAGTAATATTTCACAGTAAGAAGATACTCACGGGTGGCTTCCTGTCAGCAGGCGGATGCTCGTCCTCGTGCGGCCGCTTGGCCGCGGCGGCGGATGCGGGCGATGTGGGAGATGCGGGCGCTGCGGGGGCGGTTGCGGCGGGCGGGGGAGAGGGCGGCGCGCGCGGGGCCGCGGCCACGGGGGTGGTGCCCGCTGGGGGCGAGTCCGACACTGCGGAGAGGAAAAACCGTAAGCGAAACTTTACAATTTTTTCAGAAATAAATTTTCCTTCACGTGATTAAAAAGTATTTATGATCATACTAGTTTTTGCTAGCGATTTTGCTCACGTAACACTAGCTTTCTCAATCAGCAGGCTTACTCTCCAAATTAATTTCAATTTCAGTCTTAAGTCAATCCGATTGCAAAGTCAATTGAGACGTTACGTGATATGGTACTCTTGTAAACAATATTGTCAACATATACGATTTCACTTAGTTCTCAAAATGATCACGCAATTTTGAACCAATTTGGCGCTAGCGTTGAATTCAAGGGTACGAAACATCACAATCTCAATGTCGAACGATCGGAATTGAACTCACAAGTAAGCCTGCAGGACTTTAACAATCCTCGTTTGGCCATAACATTGATGAAGGATTTCAATGAAAATAAAAGGTCTAAGGAAAGCGCAGCGTTGGAAGGCCTCCAACAAGGTGAACTGATGATCTGGCCAGGGCGTGGCGCACAGGACCGCGCGTTGTGGCGACGCTTGGGGGAGACCTATGTCCAACAGTGGACGTCTTTCAGCCGATATGATGATGATGAAAAGGTCTAAAGAAAGTAGGCCAAACGAGGATGGAAATATCATCAAATGTTAACGTTTAAATGATTTGGCCAGTAGTAGTTTTGACAGGCCTGTTGGTCTAGTGGTTAGTGGCGCTGACTGCTATGCTGGAGGTCGTGGGTTCGATTCCCACCCAGGACAAATGTTTGTGTGAGAGCACGATCATTTGTTCTGTGTCTGGGTGTAATTTATCTATAATATGCATGTATTTAGAAATATATAAGTATGTTTATCAGTTGTCTAGTACCCATAACACAAGCTCTGCTTAGCTTGGGACTAGACGGCGATGTGTGACAGAGTCAAAAAAAGAAAAAGTTGAACTGATCAATTCTAAGATCAGCGGGGTTATCATGACGTTCAAAGACTGTTTTAATCTTGTTTCTGTGTGGGTAAGAGATGGCGCTAGACAACCTGTATAGCTCTGTCTCCTACCCACACTGAAACAAGATTAAAACAATCTTACTTTTACCATCATGGTCTAGGTCCTCTAGCCCGATTCACGTAATAAAAACCGTAACGATATCGTAGCGATTTAGTCGTTTAGACCATTTCCGTATTCACATCCAACAATCGAGTTTGAACGACACCGATTTTAAAATCGTTTGATAAAAATCGATTTAAAAAAAAAAACTATCACATTATCCTGGTAGAATACTTATTAATGTAACTGGAAATAAGTCGATAGATCGTGAATACCGCTTTTGGATAGGACTTCGATCGAACGACTATAAAACTTCAACGATAATAGGTTTGTTTGATTTTACGCGAATCAGGCTACTGATCAATTCTAAGATCAAGTCACGACGCAATATACAGAAGATACGTACTCTTGACATCTGGCGTGTCGCCGGAACGGACGGAGGTCGAGTCATCTTCCTCCATTGGTATATGAGAGCTGCGCGGCTCCTGGACGACAAACAAACATAATTAGCACATTATTTATACTGATATAAAGCTCATTTATTAACAACAGGACATAAAAGAAAGAAAGAAAAGTGTATATTCCGCAAATTATCACAATAACACAAAAATCAGCCCCCCTGGCCAAGTTACAACCGTTTCGCTTGCGTCAAACGCTTTGAGTTGGCCACGCCCCCGATTCTTTGGTTCTGACCGCGTGACTGAGCGTTGACATGACGTCATTCCCGTACATTTGAAGTTTTCTACTAGCTTAAAAAAAAAAAGAAATAAAAAATGATGAAATGTAAATTTTGATTGCAGATTATCAACTTGGCTAGGGGTACAGTTTCCCTGTCAGGCCATACGTGTATCGGGCATAACGTTATTGCACCTTGTAACCATAGACAACTGAGATGACTAGATTATCGGTGGCAATTTGACGCAGGCCTCAACAATAAACCAAATTAACATAAGAATAATCAAAAATGTAAGAAAAAAACATAATTATACAAATACAATCCAAGAATCTAAGTTGTACGTCACATCTAAGCAAGAATAGGACGTGGCAACATAACTATAATATACTTATAAACCACTAAGACTGTTCACTGACGCGTAGCTTCATAGGGTGCAAAAATAAAGATACAAATTTTTCGGTCCCGATGTATCGGTACGGGTCGGTACCGGTAAAACCACATAAAGAAACAGGTAAATCTGTACGCGTAATGGTGTCTACACACCAAAACCGCTCGGCCGCCGACACGTACCTGGCGGACCAATCCGGCGAGCTCCACTGGCGTAGTGGAGCGCGTGGATTGGTCCGCTAGCCCGCGCCGGGTTCGTGCTGGCGGCTTCGGTGTGTAGACACCATTAAACACTGCATTGGCCAATTCTTAAACCCGTATGACTCGGTCCAGGCAGTCGGTACCAACAAGTAAACCTGTTTCTTTATAAACGAGCGCATGAGAACACACGGGAGAATTATGCCTGCACCGATTTGTACCGACCCGCACAGACTCGCCTGCACCGGTAACCTGGCTCTTTGTGTTTGCACCCATAGACGCGTATACGTCATTACACGCGTATATAAAGCTACGCGTCCGTAGACTAAGCATTAACTATCGAAAAAATAAATCGGCCTCTCCATACAAACTGTCCAATCAAGTTTATAATTTTGTGTGTAGAGGCCGATTAATTGTTTTTTTGTTCCTGAAAAAAAAAATATCTTGTGTAGGGTGGTTCAGTTTCGTCTACTGAGCAAGCACTTAAAGTTTGCGGAGCCCTGTCCCTTAGGCTCCTCACCCACAACGACTTTTTGTAAAGATTAGTAGCGATGTTGTCGCGCGTTCACAACGATACACGTCGCTGGGCTGTTCGCCCTCGCCTAACCACGATTCTCATGCCTTGATCACACGTACCGTGTAAACGGGCGATACAGTACTCTCGGCCGAGTACTCGGTACGTGTAAACACAGCGCTGAGTACTCGGCCTACCATTTATCTCTACAACTCGCTTACATCACTGTCTCGGCCGAGCAACATTCAGATGAACATGAGAGCAACAACGTACACACCTTTTCGAGTAAAAGGTGTGTACGTGTGATCAAGGTATCAGTTGCAATGCAAACGCGATACTAACGCACTTCTGCCGCGATGCGATCGTGATTCAGTAAGAAAAATTAAGTTTTTATATGTAGAATATTTTATTTCTCCTTCTTCTCTCCTCCGTCCTATCTGATATCCGTCATGATCGCACGTTTGCATCGTTACAGTCGTGATGCTGTAGCGCGTTGGTATCGCTTCTGTTTCGCATCGCAAATGCGACAAACGCGTGTTAGTGATGCGCGATAGTATCGCTACAAAAAGTCGCTGTGGGCGAGGGGCATTCTGTATACAAGGTGTAAGAAACGAAACTGAACAACCTTCCAAAAGATTTTTTTTTAAGAAACGAAAAAAAAAATCAGCCTCACCATACAAAATAATGAACTTGATTGGACAGTTTGTATGGCAAGGCCGACTTTTTTTTTCCGTTTCCTGAAAAATTTTTTTGTGTTCAGTTTCGTCTACTGAGCAAGACCTTAAAGTTTGTGGAGGGCTGTCCCTTACACCTTTTATGTATATGTAAATATTATTATACCTTCGACGCAGGCGGACGATCTAGCGGCTGGCCATCCGATTCGTTTGCAATGTAAACCATACACACGTCACATTAACGTATTGTTATAGTAACTTTATAATTATATAACAAGTAGAATATATATTTTATATTAAAAAAAATAATCAAATAAAAAAAAATCTGATAAAATTTACTTTATGAATAACATCCTTAGTTTTCAACAACCGATTTTTGACGTGACAACGTCTTAAATTAGGTTGCGGCTGGGAGTCACTTATGAAAAAGTGTAACGCTCGGTAACGTTACGATGAGTCACCGAACGAGAGAGAGGCCCGCCGAATGCCTTGCGTCTCTCTCCCACTCAACTATGATCGGTCTGCCGCGCGCGCAGCACTAGAGAATTAGGCGCATTGAATCGGCGCATGCTTGTGTCTCTGTCTTTGTCTTTCTCGAACGTTCTTGGCGTTGGAAAAACAAGAAAGCGTCATAATACAAGTTCACACGTGTGGTTAAAGTATCGTCAGCTGTGTCTGTAGTGAAAATGTGGAGTGCTTAGATTCGTCATTTACAACAACTACAACAATAAAGGTAAATAATTGTACACTGATATTTCATTATCGTAAACTATGATTGATTGATTAATTGTTAGATTGACACAAAAGTTGAGAAACTGAGTTTATAGGTTATGTCATACTATTGATAAATGTTGATAGTGTTAAGTAAATTATTAGTTTAAAATTAATTAATTAATTAATATTCTACCGAGAAAAAGACGTTGTCACGTAAAATCTTCGCCCGTAAAACCGACTTTACAGGCAACCATTTTTAAAAGTTGGAATCGAACCCACGATCGCCGGCATAGCAGACAGGGTCACTAAGCACTAGATCAACCAGCCAGTCAACGAGTGATCACTTTGAAATAGTAGCTTGGATCCTTTTTGAGCTTATAGCGATTATTTATTTATTAAAGTCCGTTTCTCTATACAAACCACAAAATAGATACGTACAGAAGTCAATCTACATACAAAGCGCGCTCTCACAACGCACACATAGACACCGCTCACGGACACGATACCTCGGAGCACCTCGGCCCGCTCGTCGAATAGTTTCGGCTCGAACGCTCATTAGTGTGCGTCCACCGAGCGTAGGTATAAAAAGTGAAGTACATACATGAGATTGTCTTTTATACCTATCTATTTTGTGATACAAACTTTGGACCCCAGTTTCATCCACTTAGGAGGTAAATTTCGGAAAATCCGTTCTTAGCGGATGAAAATCTACCTGCCAGATTTTAAGTTTGTAGGTGTTATAGTTTCTGAGATTTCGTGATTAATCAGTGAGTGGTATATCGATTTTATAAATATAGATAAATTAAGGGGCGTCTATGCTATTTAAATGTAAACGGATATTTCTTCTATAATGTAAATCAATGTTTTAAAATGGGAGTCGGATGATAGCGTAAATACAATGGAAGAAATAAAATTGTTGTGATGTCATGAAACAAGAAATGGCAGATGATGAGATAACAAGAAAAGCCAAAGAAATGATGGATGGATTGTGTGAGGAATGATGTGAAAGAAAAGAGAGTCGATGATAGCGTGATGGGTGACAGGGTAGAATGGAAAAAACAAAATGTTGCGCCGGTCACAAATAACAGGGGGCAAGGGTAGGAAGAAGATGAGATGAAGAGGGGTCAAAAATAAGATGGATTATGTGAGAAGTGATATGAAAGAATAGGGAGTTAGTAATAGCGTGACGAGTGACAGGACAGAATGGAAGAAAAAAAACGTATTGCGACGAACACAAGTAAAACGGGACAAGGGCAGGAAGATGATTATATTAATGTAAATTATTATATTCAATAAGTATGTTTTATTATTGTAAGGAAGTATTTGAATGAAGTAACATTACGTTTGTCGTCGGAGATGATAAAGAAGAAGTTATTCCATCGGTTGGTTTAAGCAATTCCAAGAGGTAAATCATAAAATAAATAAATAAAATAATTAAATAAATATTTGGATTCAAAATCTTGGATATTTTTTTTTATTAAGGATAGGCTCGCGTTTGACCGCTTTCTCATCTGATGGAAAGTGATAATATGGCCGACGAAGGAGCACGCTTGCCTAGAAGTAACCTATTCACTCTTGACTTAAAGACTCATAAGTTATAGTTATCAGGAAACACAGACTCCGGCAGGGAAATCTAATCTTTAGCTGCACACATAAAGAATGTATTCCCAAAACGCTTTGTATGTATTGGTGGGATCTCTTCATCTACTGGCTAGCATCTGTGCAAATCTGGATGAAAAAAAATTTGAACATTCTTGCGTATGACATTACTCTGCTGTTCATTTTCACTTGTTCGAGATGTCATATTCGACAGGGTCGTGTGCTAGCGACTGGGTACTTCATCTCGTTAAGCTCTTCAATCCCCATAGGTGACAGAAGAGCTGACGAGATGGAGTATTTGGTCGTATCCACGACCCTGACGGAATAATGCGAGTGTTTTTCGGACATAATCGACGTAACCATCCAAGATTTTGAATCCAAATCCAAACTAATATTATAAATGCGAAAGTAACTCTGTCTGTCTGTCTGTCTGTCTTTGCTTCACGCCTAAACTACTGAACCGATTTGTGTGAAATTTGGTACAGACATAGTTTGGAACTTGAGAAAGGACATAGGATAGTTTTTATTGCAAAAAATAAAATAAAATAAAAAATAAAACTTATTCCGGACATACAGCGCCATCTATTGGTCAAGAGTCGGCATCAATTCAGTACTGAAATTTCCGGAAGTCACTATTCCACGCGAACGAAGTCGCGGGCAAAAGCTAGTAGTATTTGGTCGTATCCACGACCCTGGCGAAATAATGCGAGTGTTTTTCGGACATAATCGACGCAACCATCCAAGATTTTGAATTTAAATATAAGTAATAATCTTACATTTTTATATCAACATTATATACTAACCAATTCTCTGGTACTGTTCCTTATTTTTCTTGCCTCTCCTCGATTTCGACTATACATCGATGAGAGTCGGATCGAAAAGAGGCAAGCGGGTTAGTAAGCGTGCAATAGAAGCAGACACACGTGTTAGTATTAGTTTTAATAAATAGATATATGTATTACTTATTTATCTTTACACATGATATCATAAATATAGCATAAGTAATGTTCCTACTGCTGGAACTCAGGCCTCCTCTCTAGGAAACGGAATGTGCCGTAATCCAGTAATGATGTCACATTTTTTTTTAATTGATATAAACTAGTGCTTGACTGCGATCCCACCTGCTGGTATAGTACAATTCACGAACGATGGCGGCTGTGAAGTTTGCGCAGAAGGCTGCGCAGTAACGTGATTTAGGAACCAAATGGCGACGTGCGTGTGCGAGAAGGACGTAGTATGCGCGAACGTTCGCAAAGGCTAACTTCACGGCCGCCATCATTCGTGAATTGTACTGTAAGCAGTGATGCAATCGTTGATGGTGATGCGCACTAGTTTATTAAGAACCTATTCACTCTAGCCTCGAGGACACCCAAATTATACGAACGGCGAACGTGAAGGAAAACGTCGGAAACCAGTTTCCTCACGACGTTTTCCATAAGATATGAAAAACCAATTCTAAATCTTTATGTTTATGTATGTTGTGAATTCGTTCTTCATTTATACGTTATCAGAGTTATTTTTATTACTGTTTTATTTAACGCTTGCACTTCTGCTCCGTTTTCGGTTCCACGATTGCGATAAATAAAAATTAACCAGTTCCAAAATAACCACTTGCTTTACATTACATCTTTGGAGGTATGAGGAAGAGTAAAATCCTCCGACCAGACAAGAGTTATGGTTTGGTGGGCAACTGCCCGATAATTGATGTCGGGCTGTCGTATATAGGGTGACTGGTAATTAGTGACCGATACTTACACACGTGATTGTAGTCATAATTACAAACAACTTTCCCAAAGAAACTTTTTTTTTATACTCATTAGTTTTATCAGCATAACAAAGCTCAGCTGTTAGCCGCGTAACGCTGTTGGCTCATGTACCTTAGTTACAATAGGGTAGTTGCCAGAGTCAAAATAATTACATTTTATTTAGTCTGTATTTTAGATTATAAAAAAATATTGGACACGTATTTTTTCTTTTTTCGACACACAATACTTGCAAAACGTGATGTATTTTAGTAGCGATTTACTAGTATTACGCCGTACATCTGAAATCAAGAGTAGGATCAAATAATGAAACCCCAAGCGAACGGCGGCGTTTGCTGTCTCATCGTCTTTTTATTGTGTCTCTAATAGGGTAGTTGTCAGGGTCAAAACAATTACATTTTATTCCGTCCGTATTTTAGATCATAAAAAAATATTGGACACGTATTTTTTCTTTTTTCGATTGAACAAAAAATAACACAGATATTTGCCCATTATAGTTACGTGAGACGTCACCCCGTGCGAAAAAATGCAGCACGGCGTGACGTTACACGTAACTTTAATGGGCTATATCTTTGTCATTTTTGGTTTAATTTACAAATAAAAAATTACGTGTCCCTTATTTTTGACTAATCTAAAAGACGGACTAATTACATTTTTTACGGCAACTAGCCTATAGTGATAGAGCACTGACGCCGCTTGCCCATCGGTGTTCGCTAAACGCTAACACCGATGGGCGCGAACCGATTGGTGACCGCGGTGGGCGGGAATTTGCGTGAACAGCTGTTTTGTTACTATGATAAAACTAATGAGTATAAAAAAAAGTTTCTTTGGGAAAGTTGTTTGAAATCATGAGTACAATCACGTGTTTAATTATCGGTCACTAATTACCAGTCACCCTATACACCGCTAAATTGTAATCGTTTTAATCCCGTGGAGGGTCGATCCGGTACATGAAACACTATCGATTTGTAAAGATAAAATTAAAAAATAAAGTACCTGTTTTTCAAAACTCGTATTAATTTACGCATGTACGAAATTAATTTCTTTAAGAAAACGTCAGCTGAGCAAGTTCAATGACCTGTAGTTAATAGCCAGCGTTGCGTACAAAATACCTAAAGGTCATTGAACTCGCTCACATGACTTTTTTTTTAAGAAATTAATTTCGTACATGCGTTAATGCGTAAATTAATACGAGTTTTCAAAAAGAGGCACTGTATTTTTTAATTTTATCTTTACAAATCGATAGTGTAGTAGTAGTGATCGACCGTCCACGGGATTAAAACAATATTTAACGATATATATTCAAATTGCACGGAGAACTTTATTTGCGCGATGCAGGACTCATTTCTTTGTAGTTCTTATGTGGCGCCATAGATGTCGCTACACATCCTAAATAGAAACAAATTTTCACCGATATTTCAAGTGTACTGACCTCTGAATCGTCGTCCACCACCTCCTCATCGACCACCTCAGCTCTATACTCCAGCAGCAGATCCCTGAGGGGTTTGGCGTCCAGCTTGCCGTTCACGAACTCATGCTTCATCAGCTCGACCGCTGTCGGCCTCTTCTCCGGGTCCTGGGGGTGATGAGCGGGGTTAGAAACGTTATTAGATTATTGTAAATGCGACGACTATGTTGATTGCTTTTTCCTTTCGTTTCAGTAATTTTAAGTTATGTCTGGCAATTTGAGTATTTTCTACGGCCTACCCAAATGTCCTTTCTTTGGTATTGTTCATCAAGTCGTAGAGCTCCTTAGTAGTCCTAAGTTGAGCTTTTCGAATACTGACAAATGCTTACACTGATTGGACGGGTCCACTCAAATCTGTATGGTTCTTTCTTCATAAGACCATCTCAGACAAATCTACATGGTTCTCATGTGATTTGACCATTACATATTTACTGTATGAACTTTAAAAGAGACTTTGACCCCTGAGTTTGTTTCGGTGTTTCTTCTCAGGCTAGTCAGATAGGAAACACCGGCCTCATCTAGCATAAACTGACGAAAAAAATTTGACGTGTAAAAGTGTTTTTTAAACCTATTTACAAAATAAATATCATTTATCATTTACTGTAAATAGACTTGCGCTTGACAACTACCACACGTGACGGTAAGCAACAATGTGGTGGATGATTTTTTTAATTGATTTTTTTATTAAAATATTTATTAAAATATAATGACTTCTCCTGCTCTAGATCGGAGCAGGAGTGCCCTGTCAGACTTACTGACTAAAACCACAGTACCACATTTTTTTTTTTTTTTTTTATTATTATTGATAGGCTCGCGTTTGACCACTATCTCACCTGATGGTAAGTGATGATGTGGCCGACGATGGAGCACGCTTGCCTAGAAGTAACCTATTCACTCTCGACTTAAAGACCCCTAGGTTGTAGCTATCAGGAAACACAGACTCCGGCAGGGAATTCCACTCTTTAGCTGTACGCATAATGAATGTGTTTCCAAAACGTTGTTTATTAAAAACTAGCTGTCCACCCGCGACTTCGTCCGCGTGTTCTTCGGTTATCGCACTCTAAACGTGTTTTCCCGTTGGAATAAGATGTTTTTCCGGGATAAAAAGTAGCCTGTTTTTTTCCATGTCAAAGGTTTTGCATTCCAAATTTCATCCAAATCCGTTCAGTCGTTTTTGCGTGATTAAGTAACAGTACCCCGAGCCGTAAATTTCTCACAAAAGTCCAGGACCTCAAAATCCTGCGATGATTCAACACTCACCTTAACAAGAGCTTTGGATATGAAGTCGTTGAATGACTTGCTCCACCTGGAGGGCTGGTCCAGCGTGGGCGGCTCGCTCTTCTGTATCTTGAGCAGCACGCGCATCGGCGTCATCTCGTGGTTGGGCGGCTCCATCTGAGCGAACTCTATCAGAGTTATGCCTAGAGACCAGATGTCCACCTGCAAATTAAAATATTGTAAAGTTTATTGTCATGAGCAAGCTCTTAATGGGAGTTTCAATTTGCATTTTTTTTAGGATCGGGATTTTTTTTTTTAATTGTTGATACGTTTGCGCTTGACCACTATATCTCGCCTGATGGAAAGCGACGATGCGGTCGACAATGGAACGCGCTTACCTACAAGTAACCTATTCACTCTCGACTTAATAAAAGCAACAGTGCCTGCAAATGGTATATTTAAAATAAATGCTTTAATATGTAACCAAGCATTATATGTAACACACAATATGATTTAAAAGAGTGTCCATGGAGTTTCTTGCACGTTCTTCTCCATAGAGATCTACTCTTTGGAACGTGCAATTTAGCTTCACTTTTCTTGTACTGACTATTCAAAGGTGCCTGCAAATGGTATATTTAAAATAAATGCTTTGACTTTGACTTAAACATTCCCGGGTTGTAGCCATTAGGAAATACAGACTCCGGCAAGGAATTCCACTCCTCAGCTGTACGCACACTACACACACTGAATGAGTTCCCAAAAGGTTTTGTGCGTGTTGTCTACATCTTTTTAGGCAGTAGAACACTTTTTTTTTTACGGTGGGAAAAAATCATCTAATGACAACCCCCGCCCCGACTATGTCCCGCTCCGCCTAAGAGAGGCGGAGCGGGAGATAGTGTCAGACTCTTACTGACTAAAAGACCCACTCTATTCCTTCTAGCCTTCATACCGGGGCTCGAGTTCTCTTTCGGATAACCCTGGCCCCAGTAGGCTTCGACCTGGCTGGGTCCCTACTGTTGCTGACAACTCCTTGAGGCGCGCGGGAACAGTGCGCGCCGCCGACGACTTGGACTTGGTTCGGACAGTTACCGGAAGACCGGACAGCGAGCTTACCCATTGCTCGAAGTCCGCCAGCCCACACCTTCGGGATCAGGATCCCAGCGGCTGAACGTGAGGAAGGCAGTTTCCGATGGTATTAACTGCTGCGATCGCCAGCCACTCCTCGCTCTGAACTATGGCACGAGAGGTCGTCGCTGCTGATCGACGACATCCCAGTGAGAAAACTTACTTTAAAATCATAAGGATGATCTCTGAACGTCTCGCATAAGACGACCTCGGGCGCCATCCAGTATGGCGTCCCGATGAACGTGTCGTGTTTCTGTAGCGTCGACTTGTTCTTCGCTGACACGCCGAAATCAGCTGCAATCAAACGTACAATGTTAGTCTCCAGCAGTGATTTAGATTGTTTTTTATACCGTATGGTTTTGATCACGCATGCGGAATTGAACCGCACGTGTAGTAGTACCGGCACGAATCTTGAGCCCTCGGCGTCAGAATGGAGATCGCTTTGCGCATTCCATACATTGGTGAGCCGATCGTCGTCGTTGTTAGATACATGCTGCAAGCCCAGGGAACGAATCACGAGTGACGTCTATGACACGGCGAGGCGAGCCAATCAATGACACTCCCCGCCCCCGCATCTCACTTCGCACCACTAAAGAGACCGAATATTTGACTTCTGCGAAACTTAAAGCCAGCGCTCAAGATGCGTGCCGGTTACTGTAACCCTCACTAATGTCTATTACATACAAGTATTTATTGTAATGCGTGGAACACGCACGCCGGACGCGTTATTTGCATTTTGAAAGTTTACGCATGCCAACAACACTAAAATAACACCAATGCTAACGTATGAGACATATTACCGCGGACCGAGCATTGCCGAATAAGCACGAAGCTTTACGAAGTAAGACTTTCCAAAGAGGAGTGTCTAGGGGCGTTGTTTAATATTATTCAAATCAACAGGAATTAAGTCATAAAAATATATTTATAATCCATTTTATAAGGATTAAAATATTCTCAAACAGTCATTGTTCAAGTAATCGTTAATAGATAACTGATATAACTAAATCAAGTCTTCCAACCAAGAAGAAGAAGAATAAAATGTTAGCAGTATTTTTTTTTAATACAGTCGAAATCTCGTTTACTAAAGATAAAATTCACGATACATATTTGTAAATCTATTTCGATACATATCTCATATACCTAAACAAAAATCAATAAATTCTAAATCAATTAAAATCGATTATATTTTGTTGAATAAAGGATCGATTGTGTTTATATAGGGCCCAAGGCACAAAATAGATAGGTAAAAAAGTCAATCTACATACAAAGCACGCTCTCACAACGCACACATAGACACCGCTCACGGACACGACATCTCGGAGCGCCTCGGCCCGCTCGTCGAACAGTTCCGGCTCAAACGCTCATTAGTGTGCGTCCGCCGAGCGTAGGTATAAAAAGTGATGTACATATATAAGATTGTCTTCTGTAAGTACCTATCTATTTTGTGCTCTAGGTTTGTAGCCTAGACTGCCCCCCACACACACCTCATGCCACCATTTGGTTCCTAAAAACATTTTTGCGCATATGTCGGCCGTATTAAAATAACGCAAATATTAGAAAAAGGTCAATACAATATATTTCACACTCAATTTACTTGGCACAAATTATAACTTAAAAAAAAAAATCTGATTGATGATTCCTTATTAATTTTTTTTTTTTGCTATCTTTTCATAAAAAATAAATTGAAAATAATAACTCAAGAACCCAATGATATATTTAGCAAGCCAAAAATAATGAAAAGCGACACAATACAGACAGGTTACATATAAATACATACATACCAGCCCCCGTACAGCTGAGAAGCATAGACAAACTCGACCAATCATACACAGAGATTTGAAGGTGCGTGGACCAATGATGCTTCATGTCTCTATGTATGACTAGCCGCGAGAGTCTTCCGGTCATCAGTCCCAGGGTGAAATGGTTTAGTTCTACATACTTAGTGTACTGTATATTAGGCGAAGTTTGAAAGTGGCGCCAGTGACTGAAAAGTTGAAAGGGAATCGTTGGTCTTGGGAAGAGGAGGGATCAAACGCATGTTGGTATTAAAGTTATGAGTTTATAGTCTGTCTAAAAAGTCAAATGACTTGGGAGTTTTGTATAATATTGTTACGCCATTAATTCATTAAACCTCAAGCGAACGCCAGCGTTCGCGCACTCTTTGTCTTTCTATTGTGTCTCTAATTATCACGATTGAAAGGTTAAACTTGAAACACGCCATATCTTTGAGGAAATAATGAGTAGCATCCAATAATAAAAACGCATTACTGTTCGAAAGGTCTAGAATGGAGGTACGTACCCAGGCCTAACAAAATCTCGAAACCTCAACCATAAGTACCTACCACTATTATTATTCAAATAATAATAGTAGGTAGGTACTATTATTATTCAAATAATAATAGTAGGTAGGTACGTAGGTGGATAAGAGAAATGGTACTTCCGCCATTAACAATAGAGTCGAAATACGCGTGAAAGTGAGGGTGGTACATTGTGCAAAAAAAAAATATTTATGTGGGGCCATAAATATTTTTTTTTGACTTGGCGCTATTGTTCTAGATTGATCTTGAGACGTACCGACGTCTCAAGATCAGTTTACCCTAATATAAACCCAAGTCGTTTGACTTTATAGACAGACTCTACATGTGGATGGATGGAGATGGAGGCCAAAGAAAATATGGATCGATTGTGTGAGAAATGATATGAACGAAAAGGGAGTTAGTGATAGTGTGACGGGTGACAGGACAGAATGGGAGAAAAAAACGTGTTGCGCCGACCAAAAATAAAACGGGACAAGGGTAGGAAGATAGCCTACTTAGGCCAGGGTTATCCGAAAGGGAGCTCGAGCCCCGGTATGAAAGCTCGAAGGAACGGGGTGGGTCTTTTAGTCAGTAAGAGTCTAACACTATCTCCCGCTCCGCCCAAGAGCGGAGGTTGTCATTGGATGATTTTTTCCCACCATAAAAAAGGGGTAGGAAGATGATGGTGATGGTTAGGTGTATACTAACACTCCTTCTTAAAAAGGGTGGGTTAGGCAGAAGCTATATAGCTATTTTTAGTTTGCGAAACCTGAATAAAGTTTAAACACTGTTTACACCATGTTATATTTTTTCCCGAAAATATTTAAAAAGGTCAGGTCAAGGTCATAGCGATATAGCTAGGTGCATGTGCAAAACAACCCCTAAGTCGCCTGGATCACCTGGTGACTAAGTCAACCAAAATAAAATTGCCGGAACGGATCTTGAGCGCTCGGCGCCAGAGTGGGGGATCGCTTTGCGCATTCCATACAGTGGCGAGCCAATCGTCTTCGTTGTTAGATACATGCAGCAACGCAGGGAACGTATCAGAAGTGACGTCTATGACACGAAGGCGCTGCGAGCCAATCACTGGCACTCCCCGCGTCGCATTTCGCACCACTAAAGAGACCGAATATTTGACTTCTGCGCAACTTGAAGCCAGCGCTCAAGATCCGTGCCAGTACATAGTCACCAGGCCACCCAGGCGACTGAGGGGTTGTTTACATAACAAACCTATAACTCTGAGATTTTTCATGACACTGTTATGTTATTTTGTAAATTCGTTTCGCATTTCATCCAATAATTCTGCTGGAGTAGGCAACTCTTTTCTTTTTTCTCCAGACAGACAGGGGAGCCAACATTACGGCGAAGGGAATTCTTACGTGAAACGCAATACATATATATATATATTAGTAATTAGCACACTATTAATATCAAATGGCACAATATGAAAATACTGAAAGGTTAATATGGTTAGTACAAAACATTATTAGTTAGTAATACAAGCATATTCACATGATTTTTCTATCAATACTGAGAAATACGCCATCACCATACAATAAACATTATATTCTGTACTCACCCAATTTGACTCCGCCCGTCATAGTGGCCAGCACGTTACCGGCTTTCAAGTCCCTATAACGAAAAAAAAAATAACGTTAGACAAGAATAAAACGCTTGGGGGAGGCCTATGTCCAACAGTGGACTTCTTTCGGCTGATATGATGATAATATAATAATAATAATATTCCACAACTATCACACAGCGCCGTCTAGTCCCAAGCTAAGCAGAGCTTGTGTTATGGGTACTAGACAACTGATAAACATACTTATCTAAATACATACATATCTATATATATATATAAAAGAAAGTCGTGTTAGTTACACCACTTATAACTCAAGAACGGCAGAACAGATTTGGGTGAAAATTGGTAGGGAGGTAGCTTAGAGCCAGGAGACGGACATAAGATACTTTTTATCTCGTTCGACAGCGTTCCCGTGTGCCTTGACATGAAACGTCAGGGGTAGAGTAGGGTAGAGTAGGGTAGAGTAGGGTAGAGTAGGGTAGAGTAGGGTAGCGTAGGGTTGAGTAGGGTAGAGTAGAGGAGGGTAGAGGAGGGTAGAGTAGGGTAGAGTAGGGTAGAGTAGGGTAGAGTAGAGTAAAGTAGGGTAGAGTAGGGTATAGTAGGCTGAAGTAGGGAAGAGCGGGAGCGAAGCCACGCGGGCAAAAGCTAGTTATAGACAAATTACACCTAGACACAGAACAAATGATCGTGCTCATCACACAAACATTTGTCCTGGGTGGGACGAACCCACGACCTCCGGCATAGCAGTCAGGGTCACTAACCACTAGATCAACAGGCCAGTCAAAAAATGATGATGATGATGAAGAATTAATAAACCTCTTTATTACAAGCAGTGGTGATAGTGGTCCATAATAACTAACTCGATTCACAGAAACATAAGCAATATACGCCAGTCAAAATCGACATCAAACATCGTAAAGGCGCAAATTTCTTCTATATAATCTTTATATATATAATTCTTCTGTGAGTGTGTATGTCACTGAACTTCTCTCAAACGACTGGACCGATTTTGATGAAATTTTTTGTGTGTGTTCAAGGGGATCTGGGAATGGTTTAGATTCACAATTTGGTAGGGTAGAGTAGGGTAGGGTAGAGTAGGGTAGGGTAGGATATAGTAGGGTATGGTAGAGTAGGGTAGGGCAGAGTAGGGTAGAGTAGGGTAGAGTAGGGTGGAGTAGGGTAGAGTAGGGTAGAGTAGGGTAGAGTAGGGTAGAGTAGGTAGAGTTGACAGCTTAGATAAAAGGTAACTATTAGGCGGTACGAAGTTTGCCGGGTCAGCTAGTTAATTATATAAAAATGAATAGCTGTTCGTTAGTCTCGCTAAAACTCGAGAAAGGCTGAACCGATTTGTCTAATTTTAGTCTTGAAATATTCGTGGAAGTCCAGGGAAGGATTAAACGTTGAGAAAATATGGAAAAACTCATGAAAAAAAATATCGAATAGAACGCCATCTCTAATTAAAATGTCATTTTGAAATGAATTATGCTGGTAATGCCTGTGTAGATGGCGTTATCCTTTCACAGCTTAGCTAAAGAGTATCAGGCAGTAAGAGGTTTGCCGGGTCAGCTAGTCTACGATATTTTAAGTATAGAATTTTTTTATTTTTTACTGTCTGTTCAACCGATTTTAACTTCTATTTCGTAGGCATAAAGACTGCATTAAAAGCAAAAACAGTGGTTACAATACCAACTATTTACTGCAGCCGCCATTTGTCATGCCACCAACGTAATAAAAGTCAAAATCGGTTGAACGGACAGTAATAAAAGATTTTCATAAATGTCTCATGTTATTTTGAACGTAGCATAGGGCACATCAAAATATAATATAATAATGAGGTAAAGTTGTTTTTTTGTTTGTAGGAGGTAATCTTTGGAAGAACTAGTCCGATTGTAAATTTTTTTTCATCGATGGAAAGCCGCTTTATTCCTAAGTGACATAGGCTATTATATTTTACGTACGCTGGCGAAGCCGCTGGCAAAAGCTAGTAATATAATAAAGAGGTAAAATTGTTTTTTTGTTTGTAGGAGGTAATCTTTGGAAGTACTGGTCCGATTGCTAATTTTTTTTCATCGATGGAAAGCCGCTTTATTCCTAAGTGACATAGGCTATTATATTTTACGTACGCTGGCGAAGCCGCTGGCAAAAGCCAGTAATATAATAAAGAGGTAAAGTTGTTTTTTTTTGTTTGTAGGAGGTAATCTTTGGAAGAACTAGTCCGATTGCTAATTTTTTCACCGATAGAAAGCTGCTTTATTTCTGAGTGACATAGGCTATATTTTATATACGCGGGTGAAGCTGCGGGCAAAAGCTAGTAGTACAATAAATACAGACCTATGTATAACTCTCCTAGAATGTAAGAACTGCAGGCCTCTGCACATCTCTCGACAGACGTACGCTATTTGTATCTCGTTCAAGCCTTTCTCTAGTTCCGCCATCACAGAGTCGAGGGCGCCACCGTCGCAGTATTCCAGGAGCATCTGGAATTGTAAAGGAGTGGATAAGAATAAAAATAAAAAATCGGTTTACAAATAACCGAGAAATCGGTAAAATACATTTAAATAAGTACATATAGCCGAACATAACCTCCTCCTTCATGAAGTTGGTTAAAAAAAAAATTACTTTGACTGGAAATCACAATTCACACATTGCAAAATTTTAGCTAAGAGATAACTATGATTTTAACTATGCTCAGAGAGCCAACATGAATATTTATGAGGACATTACATTTATACTGCCCATGATGGCTACTCTGGTAAGTTATCATGAGTCACAGTGACTCTAGAGGGCCATCGTAGGCCATTATGGGCCTTTAAGGCCCAGAATACATCATTATGGGCCAACTTAAACCATCACAGGCCAACTTAAACCATCATGGGCCAACTTGCATCATCATTGGCCAACCTCGACCATCAAGTGCCAGCCACAACCATCGTGGCCCATTATGGGCCAGCTTGCATCATCATGGGCCAACTTGAACCATCTACTCACCCATAGCTTGTTGTCAACTCACCCGTAGTTTGTTGTCAACTCACCCATAGTTTGTTGTCAACTCACCCATAGTTTGTTGTCAATGAAGTATGCCTCGTGCAGTTCCACCACGTTGGGATGCCGGCACTCGGACAGGATGTCGATCTCGACGGTGAAGTCTGCGAGATCGTCCTCGTTGTCGAGCACGCACACCTTCGCGGCCGCGAGCTGGCCCGTCTGCTTGTGTTGCGCTTTGTACACCTGGAATGTGGGAAAATAGAATCAACATCTGCCTAGTCATAGACCATTGGGAGTCAGATTCCAGTCTGAACGGATGCCAATATTCTACATGGAGCAGTCTTCATCATCATTATCATATCAGCCGAAAGATGTCCACTGTTGGACATAGACCTCCCCCAAGCGTCGCCACAACGACCGGTCCTGTGCATCACGCATCCATCGGATTCCTGCGACCCTGATCAGGTCATCGGTCCACCATGTTGAAGGCCGTCCAACGCTGCGTCTTCCGGTACGTGGTCGCCACCCAGAACTCCAGAACCTTTCGTCCCCATCGACCATCTGTTCTGCGTGCAATGTGCCCTGCCCATTGCCACTTAAGTTTGGCGATTTTTCGAGCTACGTGGGTAACCTTGGTTCTCCTGCGGATATCTTCATTTCTGATGTGATCACGCAACGAAACTCCAAGCATAGCCCTTTCCATCGCCCTTTGGGTGACTTTGAGTCTTCTTACGAGGCCCATCGTAAGTGACCACGTTTCGGAGCCATAAGTCATCACCATCATATTAGTCGGAATACGTCCACAATAGGACATAGGCCTCCCATAGCCGGTCCTTTGAGTATATTGGATTCCTGTGACGCTCACTTAGTAAGAAACCATTCAACAGTGCATACTCCGGTTCGCGGTTGCCACTCCAGAACTTTTTCGCTCCATCGATTAATCTGTTCTGCGAGCAACGTGCCCTGCCCACTGCCATAGCATTGGAAGACCTCCACAAGGTGGACCGATTAAATAATAAAGGTTACGGGAATCCGATGGATGCGGGACACACAGAACCGTTCGTTTTGGCGACACTTGTGAGAGGCCTATGTCCAACAGTGGACGTCTATCGGCTGAAATGATAATGTTAATGAAGCCACAAAGACCGGTCATTTGCATCTCGCGTCAGAGGTTGAGTTATAAGAAGTGCCTTAACAAAGGATACTCCAAAACCCCTTGAGTGAATGAAAAGGACTTCAAGTTAAGACAGAAAATTAAAGAATAACTGACCTTCCCAAACGCGCCATCGCCGAGCTCGCCAACCATGTCCCAGTTCTCGGAGGGATCGCTGTTGTCCCGGATGTTGTTGAACACCTTCTTTTTCTTCGCATCGTTGCCGCTGCCTAGGTGCAGCACCTGGAACCGAATGTTCAGAATCAGACTGGTGGAAAATCACTCAAGAAACATAGCGGCAGCAATTGTATGATAGAACTGCTTGAAAAGAAACAAGAAACAAAGCATTCATCTACACTAATAGCGTTTGCCAGAAGTCCGGAAAAAGCCGAACACAGTCAGGCTTTTTGGTTGCGTGTCGAAAATGTTGACCTCTATAACTTCGTTTTTCTTAAGGTCGGTTCCCCGGGTGTCGCCAGTGTCGCCACGGTACGGAACGCCCGGAGAACACGGTGGACCACACAGTGGAGGTGTGCCCCGCTTGGGGGCGATCGGTGGCGGCGATCTCTCGCGCCGGGCCTTGTTCAGGCCATGGTCCGGAGCGAGGAGTGGCAGGCGATCGCCTCCTTCAGCAAAGCAGTAATGCCAGCAAAGGAGGAGGCCGACCGCATCAGGCAATGGCACTCTCAGCGCCCAAGCCGCCGCCGAGATTCCGACCCCGATTTCCGGCCACCGTAGGCGTGGGCTTGCGGACGGCGAGCAATGGGTAGCTCGCTGTCCCACTATCCGGTAACTGTTTGGACCGAGCCCAAGTCGTCAAGTGTAAATTCCTCTCTATACCTAATATTTCTTTGGATATACGTTTGCCAGTTTTACAATCCACTGCTTTTCATTTCCAAGTCCAAGTCTAGACCCTAAAGCGATTTTTTTCTTTTTTTGGTGATTTTATATCTAATACTCATATACGCACGAAGAGTCTTCTTCTTCCTGCCCTTGTCCCATCTTATTTGGGGTCGGCGCAATACGTTTTTTTCTTCCATTCTACCCTGTCACTCGTCGCACGCATATACGCACGAAGACTGTTACAAAGGAATAAAGGGATAATGCTTACCTTCTTAAGATTATTAAAGAACGACATTTTGTGATTGTGCGCGTCGCAGGAGCGCGCGCAGGCGCCTCATCCGTCCTTACACATCGTGTCACACCTCCACTTTGGCTCTGTGCATCTCTGTGGGCAAAACAAAAGAGCTTATTAGTTATGGCTCTACCAGAAGAATGGTAGTAAGAGGTTCCTGTAAAAGAATTGTATTATTATGGACTTGTTGATAACAAGCAACATCAGTCTTCGACAAAAGCAGTTCGATTCCGGCTAATTCTTTCCCGCTCTAGTGAAGGAAGATTCTTAGCGTCGAAAATAGGTTAAGTTACTTGCATAAAGGTAGAAGAAAAACGTATGGTCCAGTCGTTTCAAGTATGATGACGTAGAACGTAAACCCAAGCTCGTTAGCTAATAGAAACACAGTGACCCATGTTCCTATGGTTAATAAACATGAGTCAAAGTTTTGACTGGCCTGTTGGTCTAGTGGTTAGTGACCCTGACTGCTATGCCGGAGGTCGTGGTTTCGATTCCCACCCAGGACAAATGTTTGTGTGATGAGCATAATCATTTGTTCTGTGTCTGGGTGTAATTTATCTATAATATGTATGTATTTAGAAATATATAAGTATGTTTATCAGTTGTCTAGTACCCATAACACAAGCTCTGCTTAGCTTGGGACTAGACGGCGTTGTGTGATAGTTGTGGAATATTATTATAAAAAGTAACCAGACATTACTGCACCCCAAGTTGACATTTCAAACGGCCTGATGACTTGATGTCCGTAAACCTTTTTCTACTTTCAACCCATATTCAAGAACGATCTGTTCGATTTTGTCAAAAATTAATCGATTTTTTGCAATCCGCATTCTTCAAGTTTATTGACACATGTTTATAATAGAATCTAGAGATACCATAAACAATTCTCAAAACAAGGCGAACGATTTTCTATACAATTGCAATCCATAAAAAAATCTCATCTCCGTGACTTCCAATGTCAAAAATAGGGAATCCAATCCCAGAAGCGCGGGATCCCGCACCTTTTCTGCGGGATTGAATTTTTGTCTACGAATACGCGTCTATGAAGCTTGACGTCCGTGGATAGCAGGCCTTAGTAATACAATCCCTTTAGGGGTAAGGAGCACTAATAAAACTTTTTACAAAAAAAAAATAACAGACTTCACAAAAAAAAAACACTAAAATCATCAAAATAATTTTAATTTCGGAAATCAGTGTTTCTCGATATTGTTTGTTCCTTATTTAAACAAATCCAAAAGAACTATATGATTGCCTATAATATTTGAGTAGTTCACTCGATTTCGCCAAGATTCCATCATCAGATCCCAACTTGGTGGCTATGGGACCATTTGGGAAGTGTACCCTTTCCAACAAAAAAAGACTTTTTCAAATCGGTTGGGAAGCGACGAAGTTATGCGCGAACATACATAAAAAAAAAATACAAACATCCGAATTGAGAACCTACTTTTTTAGAAGTCGGTTAAAAATAGGGGTATTCGTAAAAACATTGACTTCATCTAAAGTAGTAGGACATCTATCGTAACTAATATAACTACGAGTTAATTTCAATAATTTCAAAACAGCACATAACGCGTACCGTCATTGAACAGTAAACATTACATATTCAGCTCTGTTTGGGGACAAACAGACTTTTTTTTTAAACATTTATTTAGTTTTCCGCGTGTAAAGTGGCTTGCTCAATTGTATAACGTAAAATCTTTATACTTCTTATTTTGCTTAAATGCAACTCGACATTTTCACTGTTTTTCATAAAGCCGCTCGTCGCTTACGCGATTATGACGTTGATACACATATTTCGTTAGAATTTTTGGAAACACAGTATCTTGAGGATATTATCTAGGCTTCTATTGAAATCAATTTATAAATTTATGTAAAACTAATCCAGTAAAGACCTCTGAAAATCTTCTATTTTGCATGAACTTCGATACTTCATAATTAACTAAAAAAAATAAAAAGTATAACAATAGAAGCCTTGCAAATTTTATCAAGATTCTAAACAACGACAGTCTTTTTCAAAAACTTTTATTTATTTATTTAAACTTCATGTACAATAGTGGTACAAAGGCGGACTTAATGCCACAAGGCATTCTCTACCAGTCAACCTTTGGGTTAAAAAAGACAACACTGTGGTAGGTTTGCACAATAAACAAATACATAACAAATAGTTCAATAGTACTTTTAAGGGTTTAAAAAAAAATACGCATTTCCTGGAACAAGTTTTGTAAAATATTCGAGTAAATCACGGAATTACCGAATGCTAACAGAGTATTCAGGCGTTATCTCTCTTTTTTCACGTTGCCTTTTCGTCAAACATCGCGTTGGATTGACAGACAGACGGACGCCGGATGGACGTACAACAAAGTGATTAAGTGATCCTATAAGGGTTCCGTTTATTTCCCTTTGAGGTACGGAACCCTAAAAATTGTCTCGTCCTCAAATGTAAACGCCATCTAACAAGAAGTTTACGTATATTTGCGCGTCTTATCAGAGCCAAGGCCGTCGTGTTCCGACATTTATATACTAAACGCTAGTGAAATATATAGTTGTAATTACTGTCAAAGATAGGCGGTTTGACGATGTGGGTTCATTGACGAATCGTGGTTCATTCAAAGGTTTTTTATGATGAAAAAATCATCCGATAACTTCTCCCCCTCTAGGGCAGAGTGGGAGGGCGTGTCAGTTATTTACTAACTAAAACCACACCTACTTATATTCCTTCTTTGCCTTGCGTTCCAGGACCTCGGGGTTTCGCCGTGTCCTCGCCGGGCCTTGGTTGAGGCCATGGTCCGGAGCGAGGAGTAGTGGCAGGCGGTCGCCGACTTCTGCGAAGCAGTAATGCTCGCAAAGGAGGAGGCCGAACGCATCAGGCAACGGCGTTATCGCCGCCGCCGCCGCCGCCGCCGGGATTCTCATCCCGATTTCCGGCCACCGTAGGCGCGGGCTTGCGGACAGTTAGCAATGGGTAGCTCGCTGTCCGGCCGGTAACTGTCCGGACCAAGCAGTAAACAACAAGTAGTCAACGGCGCGCACTGTTCCCGCGCGCCTCAAGGAGTTTTCAGCAACAGCAGGGTCGAAGCCTACCGGGGCCAGGGTTATCCGAAAGGGCGCTCGAGCCCCGGTATGAAGGCTAGAAGGAACGGGGTGGGTCTTTTAGTCAGTATCTGACACTATCTCCCGTTCCGCCCAAGTCCAGGGGATGTCATTGGATGGTTTTTTCCTACCATAAAAAAAAGGACCTCGGGGTTCCCTTTCGGAATACACACGGTTCCAGTAGGCTTCGGGCCAGTCGTACGATTTCACATCAATGACATCTCTATAAGGCGCGCGTGGAACACTACGAGCCGTCGACGATTTGGGCTCAGTCCGGAATTCCGGAGTACCGTCGAAGATTCATTTAAGTATAAGTATATTAATTTTTTGGAAGGCTCAGTCGTCTCATCCTGCTTATATTTGTCCTGGGGTGCTATTCTCTAAGAAAACCGCCTTGAGCTCAGCGCTGGCACAGCGACATTGAATTAACAACCCAATGCCCCTTTACATTGGGTTGTTAATTCAATGTACTGCGCTCACGACTCGTCGCTGTGCCAGCGCTGAGCTCATGGCTGTTTTCTTAGAGAATAGCACCTCTGGTCTTTTTTTACAAGCTCGCTTTTGACCTATCATCTCATCAGATACTAAGCGATGAAGAAATTTAGGCAGGTTCCAGGCTTATTTTATGAGAGTTTTTAGGTATATTTCAAGTCTAAGATTTTTGTAACTCATAACATAATTTAAAATAGTGTCAATAGAGTTTCTTGCACTTTTTTCTCCATAGATATCTCCGCTTTATAAAAATCAATTTAACTTCCCTTTTTTTATTGACTAACATTTTGATAATTCAAAAGTGCCTGTAAATTGTCTATTTGAATTAAACATTTCTGATCATTCGCTGCCGGAGTCTGTGTTTCCTGCTAGCTACAACTTAGGGGTCTTTAAGTCAAGAGTGATGAAGTTACTTTTAGTCAAGCATGCTGCTAAATATTACTAAAAGAGTTCTGAGTATACATGTAGATGAATGGAGAGTGAGAGGAAGACCGAAAAAAAGATGGATGGATTGTGTGAGAAGTGATATGAAAGAAAAGGGAGTTAGTGATAGTTTGACGGGTGACAGGACAGAATCGAAGAAGAAAACGTGTTGCGCCGACCCTAAGTAATATGGGATAAGGGCAGGAAGAAGAAGTGCTCCATCGTCGACCACATCATCGCTTACCATCAGGTGAGATAGTGGTCAAACTGGCGAGCTAATCCATATTAATAATAAAAAAAACAATAACAAAACACCCGTTGGCCAGTTCAAAACGCCTATTTATCAAATTGTTATCGTATAACGGAAGCGTGCGCAGGCGCCGATAAAAAGTTAAATTTATTATAATTATGGTACATAGGAGTGTGAGTCATGCGTCGAATGATAACAAGCGTTAGGTAGTTCGTTGTCAGATAGATTTTAAACATTCCGACGATTTGAGAATCTCCTCCTTTTTAGGGTCTCGCAACCAAAGAGTAAAACGGGAACCTATTACTAAGACTCCGCTGTCCGTCTGTCACCAGGCTCTACCTCATTAAGGATTTTTGCTGTATCCTACGTAACCAAGAAGCGCAGCTTTTTGTTTTTGTGCTCACACCTTATTTAATTTATACTATAATGTCTATACGTGAGGACTTGTAATTGGATTTCTAGTGATTATGGATTCCTTTTTTTAGTCTGGTTTTATTAGCTGTAAGTCCTCCATGTACTAAATAAATAAACCGAGATAGCTTTTCACAAATGACGTATTTCTGTTACCGCTATAATAACAAGTACTAAAAACAGAATAAAATAAATATAACTAGCTTCTGCCCGCGCGGCTTCGCTCCCGCTCTTCCCTACTCCACGCTACTCTACCCTACCAAACTTCACATAAACCATCTATTAAATAAATTAATCTATTTAATAAATAGTCCGAACAAAGCCTAAATATTTGGTTTGGATAGGTGAGCCCGTTCTTGAGTTATAAAATTACAACGAAAAGTGGCATTAATCCTTACTAATATTATAAAAGCGAAAGTGAGTGTGTTTGTTACGTCTTCACACCTAAATGGCAAAACCGATTTTGATGAATTTTGGTACAGAGATAGTTGGGACCCTGGAGACGGACATAGGCATAGACGGCATAGGGTATATTTTTTTTAATAAAAAAGTGCAAAAAGGGGGAAAAAGTGGGAAGGTTTATTATGTACGCGGGCGAAGCCGTGGGCAAAAGCTAGTTTTTATATATATAGAAGAAGATAAGGATATAGGATTAATACAAACATGTTTTTTTTACCGTTTTTTGCTACAGAAGGTACGGAACTCTTTGTGCACGTGTCCGACTTGCAATTGACCGGTTTTTTGGAAGTAGGTTAAATAGGTATTTAGAAAAATGCCTTTCCAACTCTTTGTATTGTTTGTCATCACTTCAGCCGAAAGACGTCCACTTTTGGACATAGGCCTCCCCCAAGTTACTAACGACCGGTTCTGTACGTCTCGCATCCATCGGATTCCCGCGACCCTGGGACGCCTTCCAACGCTGCGTCTTCCGGTACGTAGAACCTTTCGTCTCCAACTATCTATCTGTACTGCTTAGTATTGTAATTTTGTAATTCTATAATCTAAATTCTAAATAAAAGGAGAAACGCGAGCCTATCCATTATAAAAAAAAAAAAACTGACTGACTGACATAACAACGTACAGCCGGAACTACTGGCACTAGGAGCGTGAAATTTTGCACAAGGTGTCCTTTTATGACGTAGACGAGCACTAAGAGAGGGTTTTCCAAAATTCACCCCGAAGAGGTCATAAGATGATTTTCCCATCGAAAAAAAAAAAAAAAAAAAAAAAACTTAAGAGGAGAAAATGAGTCCAAAGTCTTTATAGAGAACCTACTTTCATGCGGACAAACCCGTTAGCCAAAAGCTGGTAACATAAGGTAAAGTAGGGTAACTTTGGCCCTGGGGTATAACTTTGGCTAAGCTAAGCCTATTAACCAATAGGAACATGATAAACGGTGTTTACTGTGTTCCTATTGGTTTATGAGTGCGGGTCAAAGTTATACCTTAGGTCCAAAGTAACCCCACCTTACGGTAAATGTTTTCATATATAAATTAATCCCGATTATTAACCTTTCAATCGTGTCAATTATAGACACAATAGAAAGACAATGACAGCGCAAACGCCGGCTTCGCTTGAGATGAATTAATTGAATTGCCAAATCCTCTGCCCATCTAAACAGCAACAATTTCCAATAACCAGGATCGTAGTACCGGCCCCAACAACCTGCTAGGCGGCGGTATGCGCTGTTGCGACAAACTATTAGGTAACCTCGATGTTAGCAAATCTATGTATCGGCATTACACATAGTATTCGCTGTTCACTGCTAGTTTCTAAAACGGTTATGACTTATTTACTGTAGATTTGAGAGGGAAAGTTTGGTAAATATCATACATGTAAGGTCATCGAAATATTTTTTGTACCATACAATCATGATTTTCCTGTACAATGTTGCTTGGGGTCTGCTCAACACGTTTTTTTTTCTTCCATTCTGTCTTCTTTTCAACCGTCACGACTCCCATTCTTTCATCAATCCAGCTACGTACATCGATCCAGCCATCTTTTCTTTGACATCTATCTGCATATATATAGATACCGGCACGGATCTTGAGCGCTGACTTGAACTTGAAATCGCGCAGACTTGAATGAGAAGAGTATTGGGTCTCTTTAGTGGTGTGAAGTGAGACGCGGGAGCTGGGAGTACATCTTTGTAGTTACAGTGATTTGCTCGACAATGTGTACGACGCGCAAGTTGATCCTCATTCTTTCGCCGAGTGCTCAAGATTCGTGGCGGTATCTACTCTGAACTCTCGCACTTCACCGAGATAGACGTAAGTTTTTTTTTGTATAATGGATAGGCTCGCGTTTGACCACAATCTCACCTGATGGTAAGCAATGATGTGGCCGACGATGAACAAAAGAAAGGCAGAGGTCGCCCTCCACTGATGTGGTGGTTTAGAACCGAGAGACCTCAAGTTAGACCATTTTCCAAAGCCGACAACCGGTTTGTCCGGTGGTAGAAACGTGTAACCCAATAATAATCCACAGAAAAACGGGAATTAACTAGAACTAATAACATTCCCAAGTCCTGACGTTCAAAAACATGACACAGTCATCTCCACTTTTTAGTGCTTTTAAATTAGGTCTAATTAGATAAGCAATCAGATACATTAAGGCATGATGTGCCAATTAGGTGAAGACACGTCTCATTTTATGTTCAGCATGGTTTGAATAAGCCTGAAAAAAAGGTAAATGCTATACTTAAGGCATATTTTTTTAGGTATCCAATGACATCTCCCGCCCTCGGTCGGGCCGTGAGGGCGTGTCAGACTTTTACTGACTGAAACCCACTCCTAGTTCTTTCGTTGCCTTTCATTCCAGGGCCGGGTTTTCCTTTCAGAAGCGAATCCATAGCCCGGGTCCTCCCCTTTCATTGGTACAACACTCCAAAAAAATAATCGCCCGATCCATGTCGTAAAGTCAAACGCTCTGTTACTATCCAAACTATTGACGGTGACAGACCAGAAAAATCAATTGCCAAAAAAAAAATGGTCCTAAGAAATCATTGTCAATATGATTAAATGTCGAATCGCCAAACTTAAGTGGCAATGGGCAGGACACATTGCACGCAGAACTGATGGTCGATGGAGACGAAAGGTTTTGGAGTGGCGACCACGTACCGGAAGACATACCGTTGGAAGACTTCCCACAAGGCAGACGGACGACCTGCGGGATTACCATGACGTTCAGGGTAAGATTGTTTTTATCTTGTTTCCGTGTGAGTAAGAGATGGCGCTAGACAACCTGTATAGCTCTGTCTCTCTTACCCACACTGAAACAAGATTTAAAACAATCTTACTTTAAACGTCATGATCTAGGTCCTGGTGAGAGCCGCGGGGATGCGGTGGATACAAGACGCACAGGATCGGTCGTTGTGGCGACGCTTGCGGGAGGCCTATGTCCAACAGTGGACGTCTTTCGGTAGAAAAGATGATGATGATGATGATAAATTGTCCTGAATCAGACCAAAATAATGCCATCAAATTGCCAGATGTGCCGTTTGTGAGACGAGCCTACTAACAACGCGAGCTGACTCTTAATTGAGCAGGGGCTTGGTCCAAGAGCATAAGCGGCAGTGGTTTGACAAGTCCGCCTTGCCAAGTTGTAGGTTTTTTTTTTTAACATGATGATAATATTTTTTCGTGAGGTTACCCGTCATGAAAAGATATATCTGTCAACTATAAACACTGGTTTTTCTCGAGTTATAAACCATACGGGGAAGCTCAAACAAAGAAAAGTTCTTCTTTCAACAAAACTTTGAAATAGTCATGCTATATTTTTTCTAAAATAAAGACTGCGCCTCGTCTGAACCTAATTTTCTTTATAAAAAAATTAAATTAAGGATTGGTTTTACTAGTTGAAACGAGCATGCAAAGCACGGTTTGAAAAAAGATGCCATTTGGTTATCGTCACTAATATTATAGAGAGATAAAGTTTGTTTTTTTTGTTTGTTAGTCGATTGCTAAAACTTTTTCACCGATAAAAAGCTGCTTCATTCTTGAGTGAGATAGGCTATATTTTATGTGCGTGGGCAAAGCTACGGGCAAAAGCTAGTGAAACATATTCTTAACAAAATAGCGGCCATTTTCAACCATTAGTAGTCAATGTTCACACCGCCAAATAAAAAAAATAGCAGCAAGTAACATAATATAAAAGTTCTTGTAATGTATTGTAACTTTGATCGATGTTTTAATAATAGTGTATTTTTTTCGGTTTATGACGCATTAAAAAAAAACTACTTACTGGATTTTGTTCAAACAAATTTTCGTTGGTAGTTTTTATAGTAATGTACATCATATATTTTTTTTAGTTTTATCATTCTCTTATCTTAGAAGTTAGAGGGGGGGGACACACATTTTACCACTTTGGAAGTGTCTCTCGCGCAAACTATTCAGTTTAGAAAAAAATGATATTAGAAACCTCAGTATCATTTTTGAAGACCTATCCATAGATACCCCACACGCATGAGTTTGATGAAAAAAAAATTTTTGAGTTTCAGTTCTATGTATGGGGGACCCCCAAAATTTATTGCTTTTTTTCTATTTTTGTGTTAAAATCTTGATGCGGTTCACAGAATACATCTACTTACAAAGTTTCAACAGTATAGCTCTTATAGTTTCGGAATAAAGTGGCTGTGACATACGGACGGACAGACAGACAGACAGACAGACAGACAGACAGACCGACAGACAGACAGACAGACATGACGAATCTATAAGGGTTCCGTTTTTTGCCATTTGGCTACGGAACCCTAAAAACTGTCCAACTTTTCTCTGCCCTCTACAATCTTCTACCTTGGACCACGCCACAACCCGACCGCATGACATCACCATATCATCCGTCGCTACGTCACCAGTATTTATGCTCGCCCCGTAATTACGATAGCGTTAAGATACTCGGATGTGGAGTCAGATGACGAATTCTATTCTATCAGGTTACAATCATCAGTTTGGAAGGTGATGGGATGCTGTAATAATACTTGGTAAAAGAATGATTAATGTGGTATTTGACTGAGCCCTAACAAGTATTCAAAGAAAATTTTTCATAGCAAGCTTTTATAGCGCGATCTGTACCTGCTTACCTAAATAATTAACACTCGTCAAGACGAATCATACGAGCCCAAACTCGATGTGGCTGTGTCGTTTAACTACCAAGTTCCTATGACCATCTTCATCAGATCAGCTCCATTGGATAATAATTTTGCATTGTCTTCTGATTTACACATGCATGCAAAATTTCAGCTCAATCGATAACCAGGAAGTGGATCAAATTTAATTTGCAAGAGATGATTACAAAGTTAAAGTCAAGTCAAAGTAAAAAGTTTTTTATTTCACATAGGCCTACATGGGCACTTATAAAACGACACTATACAGAAATATAGACATACAAACATCGGGAAAGGTGAAACTAAATAAAAGCTTGTAAAAGCGTGATAAATAAGAGCAATAAACTAAACGGAAATCTATTCTTAAAGTCTAATGACGAAAGAGAAAAATGAACTTGATTCTAACCCTCCTAGACGTAAATATCCGAAAACAGATGCATGTGGAAAAGCAGGATTATTCCAGATTGCCCCAACAATCCGACCCACTGGTGGGGCAAAATGGAATGCCTTAAATTTCGCAGTGAATCAAGGTCGGATTTAGATAGGTAAGTTTTTGCTCATATTATAACATTTTTATTTGTTGTTGCATAAGTAAAGTAAAATGTACGTTTTTCGGCTCGAATGCAATAGATTAGCATTTAATTAACCTCAAATATAATAATACGTATGTATGTACCACATCTGTTACTAGCCATAGTTACATAAATTACTTAAATACTTTTACAAATGTATATTAATATATTTTAGACGCATTTATGTAGGTTTATGTTGCACACTGGATCCTACCCTCGAATGTGATCTCTCTCTCTGTCACTCAAAGGTTTGCTGGGAGAAAAGACATTCTTGAGTTAAGCTCGCCCTTATACTTAAATTACCTGTATTAAGGTTAAGATTCTTGTGTGTACAATAAAGAATTAAAGTAGTAAAAATAAATATGAGTAAAACTACTAACACAAACGCAAAAGTCCCGATCCAAGAAGGGCATAATCCACTGCAAATTTTAAGGCCATCCTATTTTACCCCACCAGAGGGGAGATTTCGTGGGGCAAAGTGGAATAATTCGAACAGCGACTAGGCCTTCGCCCAGCAGTTGGACATAATGGGCTCATCAGATTAATAAATAAATGACGAGCGTTTTCCCTATTAACGTATTACAATGGTATTCAAATCGTCACAGAAGTCTCGTCACACACATTACAAAGTTACTATAAATCTGCATCATAATTAATTTCCATGAACCAGTCTTATTTCATGCTTCATTATCGCCATGACCTAATGTTTGTTCCGTTCGTGACGACATTACAATTCTATTGTCCTACCAAGTTATATTTATTTATGAGATCACAAGCTTCTGTTAACGTTTTTGCCCGCATGAAAGTCGGTTTCCCAAAACTTTGCTTCACTTTGAACCCTTTTTTTTTCGATGGGTGAAAATCATCTTATGACAACCCCCGCTCTTGGGCGGAGCGGGAGATAGTGTCAGACTCTTACTGACTAAAAAACTTATCCCGTTCCTTCAAGCCTTCATACCGGGGCTCGAGCGCCCTTTCGGATAACCCTGGCCGCAGTAGGCTTCGACCTGGCTGGGTCCCTGCTGTTGCTGACAACTCCTTGAGGCGCGCGGGAACAGTGCGCGCCGTCGACGACTTGGGCTTGGTCCGGACAGTTACCGGACGGCCGGACAGCGATAAAAATAAGACAGTTTAACCCAGTCATCCACAGACCTATTGTCGCCCAATCAATTCCTATCACTTATAACACAGCGTAAACCGGTCTCGTAACAACATACCAGCAAATTAGCATATTTGGTGGATTGAATACGACTTAGAAACCAGGGTTACCGTTGCGCGACCGGATTGATGTGCATGCGGGTCAGTAAGGCGTGGTCCGTATCACCTTCTTGAAATACTAAGCTAGGAAAGAAAGATAGAGAAAGAAAAAAAAAAATTTTGTGACTCGTATGAGATAAACAATTTTTTTTTTAATTGATAATCTTATTTATAAAATTCTCGTGTCACAATGTTCGTTCCCGTACTCCTCCGAAACGGCTTGACCGATTCTCATGAAATTTTGTGAGCATATTGAGTAGGTCTGAGAATCGGCCAACATCTATTTTTCATAATAAAAAAAAAAAAAATTAGGCGGTACGAAGTTCGCGGGCACAGCTAGTCTTATAAATAAACTTTTCGTGTCACAATGTTCGTTCCCGTACTCCTCTGAAACGGCTTGACCGATTCTCATGAAATTTTGTGAGCATATTGAGTAGGTCTAAGAATCAGCCAACATCTATTTTTCATACCCCTTAGTGATAAAAAAATAAATTAAATAAAAATATTTATATGGCAAAACAACGGGATTAGGCGCACAATGCCACATTCGCAAAATGACACACTGAAGCAAAATGCCACATTCGCAAAATGACATTTCGCAATATGCCATACTAGCATAATGCCACATTAGCAAAATGCCACATTCGCAAAATGACTTTTCTCAAAATGTCACATTAGCAAAATGCCACATTAGCAAAATGCCACATTCTCAAAATGACACATCCTAAAAATTTTTTAATAATTATCGCATAATGTGCGATTTACATAAATTAAAATAAAAAAAATGTTAAAATTACTGATTTACTTCTTGCACTGGACTTTATAATGAATGAATAAAAAATAATACCAATTAATTTTTTTCAATATTTGATCACATTTATACATTTTTATTTATTTTAACATAAAATAAAAATGTAAACTAAAGTAATTATTATTTTTTTTGCCAGGTAGCCGATATAAATATTGTCATTATACTGATGTTATTTACTCTGTGGATTTATTCACAGAGTAAATACAAATAAAAATTAGTTTTTTATTCCAAATTCGCTCATTTTTAATTAAAAAAAAATTAACTAGCTAAAGTATTCAGTGATAATTATGTACAATAAATTCAATCAGTGTATGATTCAATCAATGTATCTTGCATGCTATACTTGTAATCAAGCAGTTATTAAGTTTTAGCCAGATGGCTTCTCATAAAAACATACTAACATCTAAATAAAAAATTCTGTGACATTTTGGCATTATGCGAAAGTGGCATTTTGCGAAAAGTCATTTTGCGAATGTGGCATTTTGCGAAGATGGCATTTTGCTAATGTGACGTTTTGCGATATGGCATTTTGAGAATATGGCATTTTGAGAATGTGGCATTTTGCGAATGTGGCATTTTGCGTCAATATGTCATTTTGCGAATGTGGCATTGTGCGCCTAATCCAAACAACGTTTGCCGGGTCAGCTAGTGTCTAGTAAAATTGTGATCCCACCTGGGGCCCAAATCTGCTATTTTTATAAATTCGTCAGTCCAACACGATCCCATTGTCATTTTGCTAAAAGTTCATAATCTGCTAATTCATAATGATCGATCATTGATCGGTCAATTATCTCGTAATAGAGTTGCAGTAAAATGACAGTATCGAGCTTATTAAAAGCAATGACTGCACAATGAAATGACTGCAAATGCAAAGGAACTGTCAAAATTTTTGCACACGTTAGACATTCATTCGTAAATATGTACGAGATTACCATTCTATGCCACTTCTTTCAATGGAGTGTCAGTGGTTGATCATTGGAAAGTCATAATGACGCCATTATATTAGTATATTACCAAACTTACTCAAAATCAACAATTATGAAATCAATGATAGGCCTGTTGGTCTAGTGGTTAGTGACCCTGAGTCCTGACTGCTATGCCGGAGGTCATGGGTTCGATTCCCACCCAGGAAAAATGTTTGTGTGATGAGCATAATCATTTGTTCTGTGTCTGGGTGTAATTTATCTATAATATGTATGTATTTAGAAATATATAAGTATGTATATCAGTTGTCTAGTACCCATAACACAAGTTCTGCTTAGCTTGGGACTAGACGGCGTTGTGTGATAGTTGTGGAGAAAAAAAAAATGATAGACCATTCTGACACTATTGTAATAGCAGACTTGGGGCCCTGATGGTAAGCAGTGATTCAATCGTTGTTGGTGACTTACACACTAAGGGTTCCGTATGTAGGTAACTTTGTGATTTTTCATAGTCACAAAGTACCATAACGGGCTTATACTCGTTATAGTACCTTTTTTTTACGGTGGGAAAAATCATCCAATGACAACCCCCGCTTTTGGGCGGAGCGGGAGATAGTGTCAGACTCTTACTGGCTAAAAGACCCACCCCGTTCCTTCTAGCCTTCATACCGGGGCTCGAGCTCCCTTTCGGATAACTCTGGCCCCAGTAGACTTCGACCCGGCTGGGTCCCTACTGTTGCTGATAACCCCTTGAGGCGCGCGAGAACAGTGCGCGCCGTCAACGACTTGGGCTTGGTCCGGACAGTTACCGGACGGACGGACAGCGAGCTACCCATTGCTCACTGTCCGCAAGCCCGCGCCTACGGTGGCCGGAAATCGGGATCAGAATCCCGGCGGCGGCGGCGGCGGCGGCGAGGACGCCGTTGCCTGATGCGGAAAATTCTACACCTAAAACGGAATGAAAGGGGGGTCCAACGTTTGTATGGAGAAGCCTTCCTACCACAACACAAGCCACCCCCACGCGGGAGAAGCCGATGGCAGAAGCTAGTCAACCAACATATTACAAAACACATATCCAGCTCACACCAACAAACAGAGGTAATTAAATTCACCAATAAATATTCATTGAACAATTAGTAGACTACCAGAGCCTGCCAATTGGAACCAACATCATGTTTAAACAAATTAGCGGCAGTGTTATTTGGTCCCGTTAGCGCTATTACCATGGTGTTATAGGAAGAGTGCTGGCTTAGGCCTAGTGAGCACGGACGCGTAGCTTCATATGCCGCGACCAGACATCGCGAGGAACCCTATAAAAAATTGGTTGCCTGTAAAGTCGGTATACGGGCGAAAGTTTTACGTGACAACGACTTTGAGTGGTAATTATGTCTGTCTCTCTCGCTCTTAGGCGGGCTAACCATGCCCGAGTGGAAGGGACGCGTGCCTCTCACTCGCTCTCATTGTGAGCGCATAACGTGAGCGGAGCGTAACGCAGTTTCTTGAAGTGTCACCCGGCAAACCAATTTATAAGACGTTGTCACGTCAAAAGAAAGGAATGAACAAGATCCCTTGGCGATTTTACTGTAACCCGTTTACCCAGAATTCAAGCTGGGAAAAAGTGGCGCAAGTCTCCATAACTACACAAGTCCATTATGATGAAATCTTCAAGTTTCCTTTACCTAGACATGAATCAATACAGTCCAACTAAAATAGCTCCGGTCGCCTAGCGACTAATATCTAAGCAACGCCCATAAGATGAAATCTGACAAGGTCCCTTCACAATAGGATAGTTTCCAGGGTCAAAATAACTACATTTTATTTAGTTTGTAAATTAATTTCTTTAAGAAAATGTTAGCTGAGCGAGTTCAGTGACCTGTAGGTAGTAGTCGGCGTTGCGTACAAACTACCTACAAGTCATCAGACAGGAAATTAACCTTTTGAATGTCTTATGTTACACAGTTCGACATAAGCAATTGTCTTTCTATTGTGTCTCTAATTACGGCATTCAAAGAGTTAATACGAGTTTTGAAAAAAAAGTTCTTTATTTTTTAATTTTATCTTTACGAATCGATAGTGTTTCATGTACCGGATCGACCCTCCACGGGATTAAAACTATCAAAAAGCGGTGTATACTAAAATGTTCCATTTTTCCTCTACCTATACAATTCTTATCAAGAATCAATACAGGTCTATGAGAATAACGCCAGTTACTTAGCAACCAATATTGAAGCAACGCCCATAAGACGAAATCTGAGACTGTCTCAAGGTCTTCAGCTGTTGTTAGGTAGGTACAGGAAGGTAAGAAAAGGCGAAGAATGTGATTTTAATATATTTATGAAAAGATGGATGTATTGTGTGAGGAGTGATATGAAAGAAAAGGGAGTTAGTGATAGTGTGACGGGTGACAGGACAGAATGGATGAAGAAATCGTGTTGCACCGACCACAAGCGATATGGTTTAAGGGCAGTAAGAAGAGATTGTGAAGAAAAAGCTAGACTGAGTAATCTAGCTGGGGCTGCTTCTTTTTGTATCGAAAGTTTTATTTCCCGTTCAGAATATTTAGGCGCAGTAGGTGCGGTGCCCCTTAGCAATAGCGAAAAAAGATTGGATAGGAAAAGCCGCAAATAGGGAAGACTGGAATAAGCTGGAGGAGGCCTATACCCAAGAAGGGGTTCTTACCCACTATAAATATATTAAGAAAAAAAAAAAAATATAAAAAAAAAATACGTTATACATTTAAAATGTAAACATATTTTTTATAGTTAGCAAGGATATGAAATAAAAGACTTTATTATTATTATTATAGGTGCCCCTTTAATTGCGGTATTATTAGTGTTTTTAAGGTCCCCCAAAGTGCAGACATAGCGACATTTTTAACACTCTAGTAAGTGAGCCATCGTCTAGTCAGGAGCACTGTACTCGCACTCGATTATGCAAGTTTAAAATAGGTTTTAAAATTAATTTTTGGATTGCAATGTGATCAGTTCAAATATCATGACATAATCAGCGTTAGGCTCACGTCCGATAAATCGGTGACCGATTTTCTGTAGGACAAAAATAGAACACACTGATAGCAATAGTGCAACGCACACGTCACACAAAAAGTCGTTTAGAAAACAGAACAATGTTACAAATATACAAAATCGGATTGTCTATCCTACAAAAAGTCTGACGAGGACGGACAGCCTTATAATTTTCTCACTGCAGGAACTCAGGCCTCCTCTCTAGAAGGAATGGGCCATAATCCACCACGCGAGCCCAATGCGGATTGGTGGATGTCATATATCTCTGAATTTTTGGTTTTAAGGCATGTCGATTTCCTCACGATGTTTTCCTTAACCGTTTCGAGAGCAGTGGTGATCAAAAAAATTACTCAAATTTATGTGCCTGGCTGGGTTTGAACCCTCGACTTACTACTCCACGAACTATCGTCTCCATCGACCATCTGATCTGCGAGCTATTTGCCCTGCTAGTATGCAGATTCCCACAGATACCAGTAAGATTTCACTGACATTATCAACTGAAACCTACCAACAGAATTACCAAACACGAATCAATACAGGCCTATTAAGGCGTATAGTCCCTTGAACCATCTGGCCGAATTTATGTAAACGCAACTCTCGCACTCGCCTAGGCGGCAGTACGCAAATCTGTGCATTTATTTGCGGCCAGCAGCGCCCGGAAAGCGCTTTAAATTCATTTTCTCTGCGAGATATTGATTGATTTACATAATTATGCAATGTTCACTTTGAAGAATATTTAACCACCAATTTTTATGTGTAAAAATGTTTCTAAAGGTCCAAGCCGTTTCGAAGGAGTAGGGAAAAGTTGCGAAATTGCTAAATATTTTTTTTTGACAAAAGTATTATTTGCACGAAAAAATTAAATGTTGATATTATTGTTCATGAATCTATGATAAACATATATTTTTTTTCAAACCAATTGACCTAGCCGTTACGGAGGAGTAGGCCTCAGAAAGTCACTGTTTTATGGCACTTTTCGGGCGCTTGGCCCTTAAAATAGCTTCAGTTGCCTAGCAACAGATGTCATAGCAACGCCCTAAGATGAAATCTTTGACCGTCTCGACTTGCTAACCTGGTACAATATAATATTCGGTATTCGTTATAAGGATTTTTTTTTTTCGATGGGAAAAATCATCTTATGACAACCCCCGCTCTTGGGCGGAGCGGGAGATAGTGTCAGACTCTTACTGACTAAAAAACCCATCCCGTTCCTTCAAGCCTTCATACCGGGGCTCGAGCGCCCTTTCGGATAACCCTGGCCCCAGTAGGCTTCGACCCGGCTGGGCCCCTGCTGTTGCTGACAACTCCTTGAGGCGCGCGGGAACAGCGCGCGCCGTCGACGACTTGGGTTTGGTCCGGACTGTTACCGGACGGCCGGACAGCGAGCTACCCATTGCCCTTCGTTATAAGGATCAATACTGAGCTTTTTATTTTCGTCCGTATGTAAATCTTGCCACGCTTTATGCTCAATTAGGGGTAAGTAGTAAATGACTAACTAAAAACGGTAAAGGTAAACATCGTGAGGAAACCGGCATGTCCTAGAACCAAAAATTCGATGACATGTGACATTGAGGCCAGGGTTATCCGAAAGGGAACTCGAGCCCCGGTATGAAGGCTAGAAGGAACAGGGTGGGTTTTTTAGTCAGTAAGAGTCTGACACTATCTCCCGCTCCGCCCAAGAGCGGTGGATGTCATTGGATGATTTTCACCACCAAAAAAAAAAGCACTAAGAGAGGATTGAGGAATGAAACGGGGTCCAGTTTGTATGGAGAAGCCTAGATGCAAGCGAACAAAGCCGCTGGCAGAAGCTTCTTTCTTTTGAGGTGTGTAATCATGCAAAGACTTCTCAAGCTCTAGGGTAGAGTCAGAGGGCGCGTCGGACTTTTACTGACTAAAATCACAACTGTAGCCTTCAGTTGCCGATCTCGATTCTCGGTCCGATTGCTAAATTTTTCCGACCGATAGGCTATATTTTATGTACGTGGGCGAACCCGCAGGCAAAAGCTAGTTTACGTATAAGTTCGTATGGAAACCTCGGTGCCCGACTCGCACTTGACCATTTTTTTTTTTTTCAAAATTAAAAGAAAATATTTAAAATAAATACAATCATAATTTTCATTTTTTTTTATTTTGTCCACCTTCTATCTTCAAACGTGTGATATCGTAATCAGCTGGCAGCTAAGCGGTGTCGCGCCACACGTACTAAATGACACGGTTTAGATTTCAACGCATTCCGCACTTTCCGCCCGTTACCGATACCACTGCGACGTTTTGTTTACGTCACTCAAATATTGGTTTTGAATGGAAAAGATTTCGAAAAAAGAATTGATTTAAAAAAAAACTTCATGGAAATATATAAAAAAATAAAAGAACTATTTACAAAAAAAAAATATTATGAAATTATTTTGAAAAAAGAACTGATTTCGAAAAAATACCTTTTTAAAAAAAAAAATTGAAAATTCGAAAAAAGAACTGAATTAAAAAAAAAATTTGGAAAAGATGTCGATTTTCGATTTCTTGTTTTTTTTTTCTATTTTAGCTATTCATAACAGTTTTGCTCGCATAACTAACCAAAAATGTAGGCTATAATTAGTCTGGCTAATAAGTTAACCGACTTGAGAATTTTGTATAATATCTAATCCTTTAAAAAATACTTATATTCGATACTTATCATAAAGTTCTTTTGTTAGTAAACAATGATCTCTATCTCTTAATCAACCTTGATTATTGAACCCGTATTGACTTCATCAGATTTCATTAAATCCTAATAATTACCAAAGTCGTTTAACTTATTAGACAGACTCTAGCTGTGTTTTTCTTAACTGAAACCTTATTTCGACGGCCCGCTGAACTCAGTAGGCGATAGGTGCGCTGCGTTTTATGATTTTCATTCCACACGGAACAAACGTAATAAAAGTCAAAATCGGTTGAACGGACAGTAATAAAAGATTTTCATAAATGTCTAATGTTGAAAAAATTCTAAATTCAAAATCACTTATTTCAAATAGACCATTTGCAGGCACTTTTGAATAGTCAAATGTCGGTCAGTCCAAGAAAAGTGAAGCTAAATTGCACGTTCTAAAGAGTAGGTCTCTATGGAGAAGAACGTGCAAGAAACTCCATGGACACACTTTTAAATCGTATTATGTGTTATATATAATGCTTGGTTACAAATTTTCATGTTGCTTCTATTGTGTAAGCACAATATAGACAATAAAATAAAAAATAATAATTAAAAGATACAAACTGAATTAAGCCACTGGCAGCTAAGAGATGACTAGTCTCAATTGACGGGGCTTGTGTCTAAAAAAAAAAGTGTATATTTGTCCTCTTAAACCAAATCGTAATTTCATTCGAAGTTTATCGCCACTTTTACTTTTAACACGCACAGCACGTGACGTCACGCTCCCAATTGGCGTAAAAACGTCACGCCAAAGTTTTTTAACTTGTTACAACATTTCCGGTAATTTATGCACTTGTGGTGCTGTATCGAATTCCGGTAAAAACGAAATTGATTTTTAACCGACTTCAAAAAGAAGGAAGCTTCTATGTTCGGCTGAATGTATTTTTATTAATTAACTAGCTGAGCCCGCGACTTCGTTAGGATTTTGAATTTACTTTTTTATCTTAGGTCGCAGGTTCGAACCCAGTCAGGCGCATTGCTTTGTGTAATTTATTTCATCACCACTGCTCTCAAAACGGTGAAGGAAAACATCGTGAGGAAGCCGGCATTTGCTAGATCCAAAAACTCGAAGACATATCACATTCACCAACAAGCACTGGGACCGCCACCATTAGAGTCTGTCTAATAAGTCAAGCGACTTGTGTAATTATTAGAGTAAAATGAAATCTGATGTAGTCAACGCTGGTTCAATAATCAAGGTTGATTAAGAGATGTTGTTCGTAGTTTACTAATAGAAGAACCTTATAAAACATATCGAATCTAAGTATTTTTTTAATAATTAAATATTATACAAAATTCCCAAGTCGGTTGACTTTTTAGACAGACTCTATTTTTTATGTATTTAAAATAAAAAATACCTTCGCATATTTCTAGTAGCTTCCATTACGCGAGAACAAAAGTAAACAGAACAAAAAAAAACAATCTACACTAATATAATAAAGAGATAAAGTTTGTTTTCTTTTGTTTGTAGGAGATAATCTCTGAAAGTACTGGCCCGATTGCTAAAATTTTTTCACCGATAGAAAGCTGCTTTATTCCTGATTGACGTACGCTATATTTATTGCCCGTACGAAGCCGGGACGAGCCGCTAGTCCAAAATATAGAAATAAAAACAGGCCATTGGCAGTTAAGAGATGACCAGTCTCAACCGACGGCGCCCGTTCTACGAACTCCAGGATATACAAGACGCAAAAAATACAAAATAAACTTACATAGCAACACCACCACCCTTCGCAGCCACTTTCCATCGTCACGTCTTCACCAACCGCCTCCATCAGCTGAACAGAATAAATCATTGCCTATCGTCCAGATATTTTACTGCGCAACTCCTGTGCTATTGATCGGCCGGAGAGCTCAGGGTATGATGGTAGACGGTCCAGGATTGCATTTGTATAGAGATGTGGTGTGTTGCATTTTAATCGATAGTTGGAGTGGTATGGGGAGGTCACGCTCTCAGATGTAATGATGAAGAGGATCAATTTGACTGGCAATTACTTTTATATACTTTTTTTTTACTATTTGCATTTTTGTAAATTTTGTTTTCGTGAATGTGAGGACTATGTGGATTACTCTTTCCCTTTATTTTATTTTCACATAATGTCAGGCAGTTTTGAGTACTTTTTGCGGTCTACCTAAACGTTCTTTCTTTGGTATTGTTCGTCAAGTCGTTGAACTCCTTAGTAGTCCCGAGTTGAGCTACACGCATACTGACAAATGCTTGCACTGACTGGCCAGCTCCACTTTCTTCAAAAGACCATCTCAGACTTTAATCGCATCTTCTCTTATGATTTGACAATTACATTTCTGCTGTATGGGCTTTAAAAGAGACTTTGACCCCAGAGTTTGTTTCGGTCTTTCTTCACAGAGGCTATGAAGATCTAGTTTAAATTGACAAAAAATTACGTGTAAGTGTTTTTTGAAAAACCTATTTGCAAAATAAATATCATTTATCAGCGGAACTTATACGTTATTACGAGTAAAAAATTTCAACTCGGTGATTTTCTTAAAGTTTTTGATTTAGATACTAATAGTCCAAGATCCCAGGGCCGCCAGCCGTCACGTATTTTCTCACGAAGGAAATGTGGACGATTGAGTACTGTTGATATGTACTAAGAACGCTTGCCTATCTGCTAGCTTGCTTAGACGGCCAATTTTCAAGTATCAGGATTACTTGATTACAAGGTACATAAAAACAGTACTTACTTCACGTAAATTCTCCAAGCTGATTTTAACGTATATTTTAGGCCCCTTGAATCGGTCTGTCTTATTGTAAAAGGTTTTAAAATAGTTGTCTGGGGAACATTTAATTATAAAAATCAAGCATGACAATTTACGCCTTGGAATGCGCAATCAATATCAATTTTCTGACTCACTTTTTGACAATTCAAAAGTGCCTGTAAATGACTGAGTGACTCATTGACAATTCAAAAGTGCATTTACAGGCACTTTTGAATTGTCAAAAAGTGAGTCAGTAAACTGATACTTTGGTTTATTTGAAATTAATGTTTTTGATACGGGTATTTCCTGAAAAATGTTATCACAATTTTAGTATTTTGGTCTTCAGCATTTGTCCAAATTATATTATTTGTGTTTCATCTCTTTCTTACTCCATCTACGAAACAGAGATACCAACACTAAATTCGGTGTTAACCCTAATCAGGGTATTTAGATAATATTAAAATACGGCTAGTATGTCATACAAAATACATAATAATATAATAATATAGAGGAAGAGTTTTTTGTTTGTTTACTTATTTGAGCAGTGGTGGACGAGTGGTAGCGGCCCCGACTTACGAGTTGTAGGTCGCGGGTTCAAATACAGCCAGGCGCGTCATCATCATCATTTCAGCCGATATACGTCCACTGTTGGACATAGGCCTCCCCCAAGTGTCACCACAATGAACGACCCTGTGCGTCTCGCATCCATCGGTTTCCCGCAACCTTCACTAGGTCATCGGTCCACCTCGTAGGAGGCCTTCCAGCGCATTACTTTGTGTAATTTATTTTATCACCATTAAACCGTTTTGAAAGAAAACGGTGAAGGAAAACCTCGTGAGGAAACCGGCATGTCCTCTTCTTCTTCCTGTCCTTATCCCATATTACTTGGGGTCGGCGCAACACATTTTCTTCTACCATTCTGTCCTGTCACCCGTCAAACTATCACTAACTCCTTTTTCTTTCATATCACTTTTCACACAATCCATCCATCTTTTTTTCGGCCTTCCTCTCCCTCTCCATCCATGTATACTCAGAACTCTCTTAGTAATATGCGCTTCATCCCTCCTCTTCACATGACCATACCAAGACAACCGATTACCTTTCAACTTTTCAGTCACTGGCGCCACTTTCAAACTTCCTCTAATATACTCATTTTTCACTTTATCCATTCTCGTCACACCACACATCCATCTCAACATTCTCATCTCCGCTATATGCAATCTTTTTTCATCCTAGAACCAAAAATTCGAAGACATGTGACATTCACCAATCCGTACTGGGCCCGTGTGGTGGATTACGGCCCATGAGTATAATCATTTGTTCTGTGTCTGGGTGTAATTTATCTATAATATGTATGTATTTAGAAATATATAATTATGTTTATCAGTTGTCTAGTACCCATAATACAAGCTCTGCTTAGCTTGGGATTAGACGGCGTTGTGTGATAGTTGTGGAATATTATATTATATTATTATGCGGAGAAACACGCAAACACGCGCGTGGGTGCGGGGGGACACGCAAGGTATGGCACACTGAGTCCCGTAGCACCGTGCGTGATTGTGTATGAAAGGAGTGCGTGCCTGCGTGAATTTACAAAATGTACCTACGCGCGTGATTGCGTAAAAAACCCGCACGATAATGCAGATCTGCACTCCCGTAAGTAAGTGCGTAGGTGCGTTTTCACGCGCAACGCTGCGGTGTGCGTGGCAGTGTGATAGCTGCCTAATACTCTTGATTATGATGAATTCGATAAAGGTCAACTCACACCGTAAGAGCGGCGAAGGGCAGGGAAGCGCAGCGCAGTTTCAGTGTCATATGAATTTTAACTTTATTATCATTGCTATAATACTTATTATCGCATGAGAAACTCGAACGAGTCGCGCGGATACCCGCGGGGCCGCGGGAATTCCGGCGAATTCTATAAATGGTAAACGGGTCGCGATAATAAGTATTATAAAAATGAAAATAATGTTAAAATTCATATGACACTGAAACTGCGCTGCCCTTCGCCGCTCTTTCGATGTGAGTTGACCCTAACAATGTTATCATAACAAAGGTATGGCGTTATCACATTATGTTAGCAAATAAAGTAATTGACGAAATTCTTCGGTGATAATGTTAATCGTTTACGTGTAAAATGACATCATAGAAACGTCTTGGTTTCAAGGTTTTTGGATTTAAAATGGAAAGTGTTTAAGCCTTCGAGAGAACTGCAGTTCCAAGGGTTTACAATTTTGAGTCCAAAACAGTTATTTTGACTGGCCTGTTGGTCGATTCTCACCCAAGACCAAAATTTGTGTGATGACTGTTTGGGAGGGGATTGCTTTGCGCATTCCATACATTTGCGAGTCAATCGTCGTCGTTGTTAGATACATGCAGCAAGCACAGGGAACGAATCACGAGTGACGTCTATGACACGATGGCGCGGCGAGCCAATCACTGACACTCCCCGCCCCGCGTCTCACTTCGCACCTCTAAAGAGACCGAATATTTGACTTCTACGCAACTTGAAGCCAGCGCTCAAGCGTAGCACAAGTTCTGCTTAGTTTAGGACTAGATGGTGTTGTGTGATAGTCTTAAAAAAATATTATTCATCTTTGTTTATCAAAATAATTAAGAAAAACGCAATTCCAAATGTATCTATTAATGGTTTATTTGAAACTAGCTTTTGAATGCAGCTTCGCCCGCGTCACTCAGGAATAAAGCGGTTTTCTATCAGTGAAACAATTTTAGCAATCGGACCAGTAGGTACTTTCTACAGACAAAGGAATCAAACATCATCATCATCATCATCTTCCTGCCCTTTTCCCGTTTTATTTGGGGTCGGCGCAACACGTTTTTTTCTTCCATTCTGTCCTGTCACTCGTCACGCTATCACTAACTCCCTTTTCTTTCATATCGCTTCTCACACAATCCATCCATCTTTTCTTTGGCCTCCCTCTTCCCCTCCATCCATCCACGTGTAAACTCATAACTTTTTTAGTAACATGCGTTTCATCCCTCCTTTTCACATGACCATATCAAGACAAACGATTCCCTTTCAACTTTTCAGTCACTGGCGCCACTTTCAAACTTCCCCTAATATACTCCAAGACAAAGAAATCAAACATTACCTCTTTATTATATTAGTGTAGACCAATATTTTTATTTTATTTGAAAAACAAGCTTCTGCTACAGACTTCTACAGTGTGAAAGTATAAAATATATAGGGTGACTGGTAATTAGTGTACGATACTTAAACACGTGATTGTGCTCATGATAACCAACAACTTTTACAATGGGAACAAACCTGAAATCACGAAAAAAAATTAGCTGTTCAGTACATTTATGTTTGCCTAATGTACTAAACAGCTGATATTTTTTTCGCGATTTCGGCTTTGCTCCCATAATAAAAATTGTTCGTTATCATGAGCACAATCACGTGTTTAAGTATCGTACAGTAATTGCCAGTCACTCTATATGCATAATATGTCGCTCAGCAAAAAAATAGCTTCTTCTTTCACCAGTAGAATGGCAAAAGAATTTTCAAAATCGGTCTACTTGTTTTTGACTCTATTAATTTCAAACAAAAATAATAATATTTTCTCTTATTTTTTTTATTTTAACTATAGTTAGGTAGTATAGATTATCTCATTGAACTGTTTCTATTTTTAAAACATTTTATTTTTACTAAGTAAGATCTTATGAAAAATAAAAATGTAATTTAAAAAAAAATTGTCTGTCGCCTGTTTGTTCCGACTAATCTCCGAAATGGCTGGAGCGATTTAAACGGGACTTACACTGGTAGAGAGCTGATGTTATATACAGTAACTTAATACGAAAAAAAAACAAATTGTTTTAAAATTGTGGCCATTGTGCTGTTTTAGCAAGTCTAACTTTAGACATAGTCGCAAGCACCAGTAGAGACGTAAAATCATGATATAATTTAGATGGTAAATATCAAGATTTGCGTAGATGATACGTCACAGAAAAGGGGAAACTTCCGTTACAGAACAGATAAATATACAAAACTTTAGGTGTCTTCAAGTTTAGAGTGAATCGGTTCTTAATAAACCAGTGCGCTTCATCATCAACAATTGCATCACTGCTTACCATCAAGTGAGATCGCAGTCAAGCTGCAAAACTGATTTATAAAAATTAAAAAAAAAACTTGTCAAGATGCAAAGACGTATAAGGACCAGAAACTAATGATCAGTAACCTACCTTACACACAAACTCCATCTTGCAAAACTCCCAAGAGAAACTCCTCTGCATTTCGAAATGCACCGCGCACGTTCACACCCAAAGAGCGACTGATGGATGTAACGGAGGAGGTGGAAAATTTTCCGCCCCTACACTGCGCATGTCAGATATGCAGTGTACTATGCATGCTTTCGACCACACCTTTGATTGGGGGATGGTGGCGGGAGAGAAATGGTGGAGCTCTATCTACGTTAGTTAGGTTTTACGTTTGTGTGAGTGCAATTGACATTGTACAACATTATTTTAAGTTTATGCGAATAATGAATAGTTTGTGCCTGCATACCGGGGCTCGAGCTACTCTTTCGAAACTAACCCTGGCCCCAGGTAGGCTTCGACCCAGCCGGGCCCCCTGCTCTTGCTGACAACTCCTTGAGGTGCACGGGAATAGTTCGCAGCGTCGACGACTTGAGCTCGGTTCGGACAATTATCGGACGGTCGGACAGCGAGCTAGAGCTACCCATTGCTCGCCATCCGCAAGCCCGCACCTACGATGGCCGGAAATCGAGATCGGAATCCCGGCGGCGGCGAAAGCGCCGTTGTCTGATGCGGTCGGCCTCCTCCTTTGCTAGCATTACTGCTTCTCAGGAGGGGACCGCCTGCCACTCCTCCTCGCTCCGGACCATAACCTGAACCAAGGCCCGGCGCGAGGTCTCTGCCGCCGATCGTCCCTACGAGAGCAAGGCGATGCTCCGTCCAAGCAGGGCACACCTGGACTGTGTGCTCCAATTCGAAGACATGTGACATGGCCGTTCATTGTAGAGACTCTAGGAGGAGGCCTAAGTCCAACAATGGACGCCTTTCGGTGGAAATGATGGTAATGATTCTTAGGGTGTCTCTAATGTCAATCAATATATGCCCTCATTTGAACTCATCACAGAAACCACTCTTCACGGAGCAATGATCAAGGTCAGAGTAAAAAACAAAGAATATATCAATATCAATAAGGTCATTACAAACGTCTATATAATGCCACAAAATAGATAGATACAGAAGTCAATCTCATGTATGAACTTCACTTTTTATACCTACGCTAGGCGATCGCGCTAGGGTCAGCGCGTTGCGCCGAACTGTACGAGTGCGACCGGGCGATTGAGCCAAGATATCGTGTCCGTGAGCGGTGTCTATGGCAAACATTACACGGTAGGTTCTGCTGTCAGTTTTGCCACAGTCGAAACTTTGATTGACGAAAAAATTACCGTCTAAAGCGTTGCATGACGGTTTTTATTACTGATTGACGAAAACCATCATTCACCATAATTCATGATTGATGGAATTGAATGACGTTTGCATGAACGTGTAATGCTAGAACTACACTGCGCACACGTGTGCCACACACGCCGATCTGGGCGCGTCGGTCTCCATACATTTTATATGGAAACTAGACTTGTAGAGCTACACTACATCCACGCCACGCGACGTCGTTCTACGTACAAATCAGGCGTGTTACACGTGTGCGTCGGTCTAATGTAGTTCTAGCTTAATGTTCGCCTCCATTCGCCTCAGCGTGCGTTGCTCGACCGCTCTTTGTATGTACTACGCATTCCAAGAGAATAGGACCGATTCCTATGTTTTTACGTGTCGTCGTACTGTCAAATCGAAGAAATTATGGTAAAATTGAAGAACTTAAAGATGAGTAAAAGTGAAGAACTGTATTTTGATAGTTTTTTTTAGTTTACAGTTCATAAATAAATTAAATTTTTCGTAAATTAATTAATGTCTAAAAATTTCTTTCCTCGATTTGACAGTAAATCGTGACGTCACAACATGGCGGGCGATCCTATTCTCATTTGGAACGCATTGCACTTCTGTACCTATCTACTTTGTGATTATACAGAGGTCCGAGACTGAGCTAAAAGGAATTTTATGTACCCACAATACTTGAATTAATACTGCACGTGTGTATAGTGACGTCATAATGTCAGATGGCGGTTGAATCACGATATTCAATAATAAAATATGAGAGTTTCTGCATCATTTGTCTGCAAAATAACCTAGTTTTTAACTTTTATTTTATTTTATTATTGCTGGTAGATTCGCGCTTGACCGCTATCTCACCTGATGGAAGACGACGATGCGGTCGACGAACCTATAACCTATTCACTCTTGACTTAAAGATTCCCGGGTTGTAGGTAGCCATCAGGAAACACAGACTCCGGCAAGGAATTCCACTCCTTATATATATTTGAAGATTACAAATGCGATAGTTACTGTCGGGTCTGTCTGTTATGCTTTCACGGAACAACTGAACCGATTTAGATGAAATTTGGATAATTGGGGTTTTTTTTGGAATTCGTTTTTTTGAGCTTGAACTCCATGGAAGAACATAGCCGCTTAGGGCTTATAGTCCCTTGAACCATCTGGTCAAAAATATGTGGACGCACCTCTCGCACCCGCCAAGGCGGCAGTGCGCAAATCTGTGCATTTATTTGCGGCCAACAGCGCTCGGAAAGCGCGCCGTTTTAAATCCATTTTCTTTACGAAATATTGATTGATTTACATATGCAATGTTCACTTTGAAGAATATTTAACCACCAATTTTGATGTGTAAAAATGTTTCTAAGGATCCAAGCCGTTTCGAAGGAGTAGTGAAAAGATGCGAAAAGTTGCGAAATTGCTAAATATTTTTTTAGACAAAAGTAATAGCACGAAAAAATCAAATGTTGATAATATTGTTCATGAATCTATAATAAACATATATTTTTTTCCAACTTATTAACCTGGCCGTTACCGAGGAGTAGGTTTCAGAAAGTCACTGTTTTATGGTACTTTTAGGGCGCTTGGGCCTTAAACTTCAACTTCACATCTGTAATACAACATTTACGTGAGCGAAGACGCGGGCAAAAGCTAGTTATGACACACAAACACATACTTCCCTTTCGCATAAAACATTTTTGAGCAGCGAGTCATCCGTTGGCGGAGATTCAGACTTCCTGGCACCATATGCTTGTAACAAGAGGAAGTTACATGACCTTTAACTTCCATATCTGTCTTTGTCGGTTATCACACTGCCACGCACAACGCAGCGTAACGCGTGTCTTAACGTTGCTTCTATCTCCGTTAGTATAAAAAACGCGCACAGTCCAACACTCCGAAAATGCTTCCACGCGCGTTCATGCACATCACGCGCCTACATGCGGAGAAATATGCACTCACGCGCGTGGGTGCGGGGCGACAAGCAAGGTACGGCACACTAAGTCTCGTAGTGCCGTAAGTGTTTTTGTAAGAAATGAGTACGTCCCGGCGTTAATTTTACAAAACGCACCTACGCGCGTGAGTGCGTAAAAAACCCGCACGATGATGCAGATCTGTACGTGCGTAGGTGAGTTGACACGCAACATGCAGCGTGACGCGTGGCAGTTTAATAATCGCCTTATCTATCCACCTGCATATTACTTAATCATAAACGTTATCAACCTTATAATGTTCCCACTGCCATAACCCACCACGCGGGTCCAGTGCGGATTGGTGGATGTCACACGTCTTCGAATTTTCATTTCTAAAACATGCCGGTTTCCTCACGACGTATTCCTTCATCGTTTTGAGAGCAGTGGTGATAAAATAAATTACACAAAGTAATGCGCCTGGCTTAGGTTTGAATCCGCGACCTACAACTCGTTAAGTTGTGAGAAAACCGGCATGTCCTAGAACCAAAAAGTCGAAAACATGTTACATCCACTAACCCGCACTGGGCCCGCGTAGTGGCTTGCGGCCCATTCCCTCTCCTAGAGAGGCCAGAGTCCAAACAGTGGGAACATTATAAGACCGACTGCTGAACTAACAGTTAAACATTAGCCTATGTCCAAAAGTGGACATTTTTCAACTGAAATGATGACAGGAAAGATTCCAATACTCTATTTCTACCTAGACTCACGGCCAGCGACCCCACTCGTAGTTCCTAAGTCTAAAATTAGCTTGAACTATTTGGTATCCCAAAATAGCCTAGAGCTTACAAACATTAGTAATCGCGGTCAAACTTGACCTATAATATTACACTACTGACACACTGCAGGCATGAAGGTCGATTCGTATATAAATAAAACACACGCTTTATTTTTGTTTCACGGCGCTGTGTGCGAATTTTTCCTGTTGCGAAGATGTGTTGTTAACGAAGAAGAGAATTAAAATAATATCATCATATTAGAGAGCATTGTAGTTCGCGGGATCAAACTCAGCCAGGCGCATTTATTTCAACGGCATTGCTCTCAAAACGGTGAACGAAAACATCATCAACATATCAGCCGATAGACGTCCACTGTTGGATATAGGCCTCCCCCAAATGTCGCAATGAAGGGTCCTGTTTGTCCCGCATCCATCGGATTCCCACAACCTTCACCAGGTCATCGGTCCACCTTGTAGGAAGCCTTCCAAAGCTGCGTCTGCCGGTACGCGGTCGCCATTCCAGAACCTTTCGGCCCCAACGGCCATTTGTTCTGCGAGCAATGTGCCCAGTCCATTGCCACTTAAGTTCAGCGATTCTTCGTGCTATGTCGGCAACCTTGATTCTCCTGCGGATATCTTCATTTCTGATTCGATCACGCAAGGAAACACACAAACAACGAATACATTGTGTTCTAGAACATAAAATTCGAAGTCATGTGACATCCACCACCCTTTTTAAAAATCGGGATCGGAATCCCGGCGGCGGCTCCGGTCGGCCTCCTCCTTTGCTAGCATTACTGCTTCGTAGGAGGCGACCGCTTGCCAGTGCTCCTCGCTCCGGACCGCCAGCGCCGATCGCCCTCACGAGGACATGGAGGACAGGATGATGGTTATTATTTACCAGTATATAAACACTAGCGTTTTCCCTATCGGAAAACCAGAAACGTTTCCTCGTTCCGCTATCAAAAAATCGTTCCTAAATACTTTGTTTACAATACACATTTAAATATATAGATAATATATTCGAATGTGTATATTCAAATATATATATATTTAAATGCTTTTCCCTAAATATATTGGGTTCGCTTTCCATACTAGCCGTATGCTGCTGAATAGCAGTGCTTAAAGTTAGCGCACTGTTCCCGCGCGCCTCAAGGAGTTGTCAACAACAGCATGGACCCAGCCGGGTCGAAGCCTACTGGGGCCAGGGTTATCCGAAAGGAAACTCGAGCACCGGTATAATGGCTAGAAGGAACAGGGTGGGTCTTTTAGTCAGTAAGAGTCTGACACTATCTTCCGCTCCGCCCAAGAACGGGGGTTGACATTGGATGATTTTTCCCCACCATAAAAAAAGGCCTCTCTAGGAGAGGTAATGGGCCGTAATTCCCCACGCGAGCCCAGTGCGGGTTGGTGAATGTCAAATGTCTTCGAATTTTTTATTCTGCCTACCCATTTATTGGAAAAAGCGTGAGTGTATGTGTGACAAATAAACTGTCCCAAGTTTGACCTCCCGACGTCTCGATAGTAAACCACAATAATACCATTTACTAAATACAATTCAAGGATAAATTTTCAAGTATAGTCTGCTTAATCTGTAGACACCTCATTTGTACGGCTTCAAATATCAATTGTGCTGTCTTTACAGTCATCAGTCTGCAGTGAATCATTTCGATTTTTTCTTCACGTAAAAGTGAGTTTACTTCTTAAATTCTGATAGCTCCGGCTTTAAATAACTCTTCAAGCTGCGGATGGAGTGATAGAGGGTAGGGATATGAGACTTCTAGACTAAAACCCAGTCGAGTTCCTTTTTTAGGGTTCCGCAACTCAAAAGGAAAAACGGAACACTTATAGGATCACTTTGTTGTCCGTCCGTCTGTCTGTCAGTCAAGACCCTTTATCTCGAGAACGCGTGGAGGTATCGAGGCCTTCCAACACTGCGTCTGCCGGTACGCGGTCGTCACTCCAGAACCTTTCGGCCCCAACGGGCATCTGTTCTGCGAGCAATGTGCCCTGCCTATTGGCACTTAAGATTGGCAATTCTTCGCGCTATGTCAGCCACCTTAGTTCTCCTGCGGATAACTTCATTTCTGATTCGATCACGCAAGGAAACCCCAAGGAAAGTTCAACATTCGGTCCGTTAAATTGAGAAACTACATACCTCTACTTGCTCCATCCAAGAAACAAGCGTGATATTATGCTCTAAGCTAAATTTCTATCCTTATCTCAGTATTAAGGCGTAGATAAGAATGATGGTACTACAGATAACGCAGACTCTAAAACGATAAGGTGAATATCTTACAAGTTCCAAGATAAATGTTTGAAGGTAGATTTTATCGAGGATGGGTAAGATTTTTATTGAGTTGCCTAAATTCGAGATCGATCGTAGACAATTGGTGAGACTTGGGCGCTTTCAATATTCCACAACTATCACACAACGCCGTCTAGTCCCAAGCTAAGCAGAGCTTGTGTTACGAGTCCTAGACAACTGATAAACATACTTATGTTTCTAAATACATACATTATAATAGATAGAGTACACCCAGACACACAACAAATGATCGTGCTCATCACAGTAACATTTTTCCTGGGTGGAGATCGAAGCCATTACCTCCAGCATAGCACTCAGGGCCATTAACAGGCCAGTCGTAATTTATGCGTACTGCAATCGGCCCGCGCCGGTCTATGACCAGGGGTGCTATTTTCTAAGAAAACAGCCTTGAGCTCAGCGCTGGCACAGCGACGAGTCGTGAGCGCAGTACATTGAATTAACAACCCAATGCCCCTTTACATTGCATTGTTAATTCAATGTACTGCGCTCACGACTCGTCGCTGTGCCAGCGCTGAGCTCAAGGCTGTTTTCTTAGAGAATAGCACCCCAGGGCGGGTGCGCCAGTATTGACTTATGACACTGAAACGTTGTGGCCTCATCAGAAGGCATACAGCCACCCAAAAGGCAATGGAAACGGCTATGCTCGGAGTTTCCTTGCGCGATCGCATCAGGAATGAAGATAACCACAGGAGAACCAAGGTCGCCTACATAGCACGAAGAATCGCGATACTTTAGTGGCAGAGGTCAGGGCATATTGCCCGTGGAACGGATGGTCGATGGGGCCGAAAGGTTCTAGAGTGGCGTTTGCGCACCGGAAAACGCAGCGTTGGAAGTCCTCCCACAAGGTCGACGGAGGACCTGGAGAGAGTCGCGGGAATGCGGTATATGAATACAAAATACGTCCACTGTTGGATATAGGCCTCCACAAGTGTCACCATAACGAGTCCAGTAGTCTAATTCACGTAAAATCAAACAAGCCAAATAGTTTTATAGTCGTTCGACTTATTTCCAGTTACATTAATAAGTATTCTACCAGGATAATGTAATTCAGATTTTTTTTTAAACCGAAGAATTTCAAACGACTCTAAAATCGGTGTCGTTCAAACTCGATTGATGGATGTGAATACGGAAATGGTCTAAACGACTAAATCGCTACGATATCGTTACGGTTTTCATTACGTGAATCGGGCTAACTGTGGTGTGGTAGAGGTCCTGGTGCGTCTTGCGTCCATCGGATTTCCACGACCCTCACCAGGTAATCGGTCCACCTTGTCTGATTCACGATCGCCACTCCAAAACCCTGATGACCACCTTATTATCAAACCCTAAACAGAGTGTTTAGTTAGGGCTTCTAAATAAATATACTAAAAACCGTTGGAATGCAAAAGAAAAACTAAATTGTTTTTTTTTATTAAGCTATTGCATAACTTCTATCTCGGGCCTTGAGCGTGGAGACCGAATCCAGAAATTCCGTAACGAAAATAACCTAACACCCCCCACTCATTTGTTTTCTTATCGGACCACGCTCAAAAAGTGTAACTTCAATTCATATCAAAGAAAAAAAAATACAAAGGAAAAAAATCTGCATAAATAAAATAAATAAATAATTATAATTGCTTAAGTTGATAAAAAATGCTATGCAATAGCTTTACCACGGCAGCCCCCGAGTGCCACACGTCTTTTTTTAAATTACTAGGGTATTATTTAACAAAATAATAGATAAATAATGTAGCTGTGGTTTTGAAAACAAAGACGAAAAATGTTTTACTAAGGCAATGATTATAACATTGTAAAATGCTTATTTTTCCTCTCATGACTTACAAAGTTACACATTGTATTTACATCAGATAAAGGAATAAAACAGTTAAATATTAAAGTCACATAATTATATAAGACATTAACATATAATAAAATATGTATTATTTATTAGCTCTCTTAGCCGCTAGTGACTTAATTCAATTTTTTTTATTATTATTACTTTTGATTTCCTTGAGAGTCTTGAAATATACGTTTTTTAATACATAAGCCTGTACCTTTGTTTCGTTAACTTAGAAGTTTGATTTTTTTACAGTTTCAAGGGACCGAAGATCTGAGTATATAATTTTAATTTCAACTCAATAGCTCCACGCGTTCTCGAGATAAAGGACCTTGACAGACAGACAGACGAACAACAAAGTGATCTTCTTCTTCCTGCCCTTGTCCCATCTTATTTGTGGTCGGCGCAACACGTTTTTTTCTTCCATTCTACCCTGTCACTCGTCATGCTATCACTAACTTCCTTTTCTTTCATATCATTCTTCACGCAATCCATCCATCTTTTCTTTTCTTCAACAACAACAAAGTGATCCTATAAGGAATTTTTTTTTCGGTGGGTAAAAATCACCAACCAAATGACCCGCCCTTGGGCGGAGCGGGAGATAGTGTCAGTCTCTTGCCAACAAAAAAAGCCCACCCCGTTCCATCTTGCCTTTCATGCCGGGGCCGAGCCTACCTTTCGAAAACGGACTCTAGCCCCAGCAGGCTTAGACCCAGCTAAATCCCTACAGTTGCTGACAACTCCTTGAGGCGAGCTGGAACAGTGCGAGCCGACGACGACTTGGACTCAGTCCGGATGGTTACCGGATAACCGGACGACGAGCTACCCATTTCTTGCCATCCAGAAGCCCGCGCCTACGATGATGATAGATGGAGTACGATATTCTTAAAACTCCAGGGGCTAGATAAACAGATAAACTGACTCAAAAACTTCAGGGTTTCTTTTTTTAGGGTTCCGTAGCCAAATGGCAAAAAACGGAACCCTTATAGATTCGTCATGTCTGTCTGTCCGTCCGTCTGTCTGTCTGTCTGTCCGTCCGTATGTCACAGCCACTTTTTTCCGAAACTATAAGAGCTATACTGTTGAAACTTTGTAAGTAGATGTATTCTGTGAACCGCGTTAAGATTTTCACACGAAAAAAAGCAATAAATTTGGGGGTCCCCCCCCCATACATACTGAAATTAAAAAAAAAAAATTTCGTCAAACCCATGCGTGTGGGGTATCTATGGATAGGTCTTCAAAAATGATACTGAGGTTTCTAATATCATTTTTTTCTAAACTGAAAAGTTTGCGCGAGAGACACTTCCAAAGTGGTAAAATGTGTGTGTCCCCCCCCCTCTAACTTCTAAGATAAGAGAATGATAAACCTAAAAAAAAATATATGATGTACATTACTATAAAAACTACCAACGAAAATTGGTTTGAACGAAATTTAGTAAGTAGTTTTTTTTTAATGCGTCATAAATCGAAAAAAAATACACTATTATTAAAACATCGATCAAAGTTACAACACATTACAAGAACTTGAATATTATGTTACTTGCTGCTACGGAACCCTTCATGGGCGAGTCCGACTCGCACTAGGCCGGTTTTTTTTCATTACACTTTGTCTATTTACAATCAACCATCAAGCTATATTTAAATTTGTCTGACATCATTATTGATTTTTTAAATTAGCACATCCAACGATGAGCCAACTCATTCAGAAATGATCTTCAAATTGAAGCTAGTCTTGTCCTCCCTAAATATTGTTGGTCTTAATCAGAATATGCAATGATTAGTGCTTATGAGTTTTTTTGCTAATTTGTTTTTGTGGCTTTTTGATCATTGCTTCTAGGCTTTTTTTTATCTAATACTAGCTTTTACCTGCAGCTTCGCCCGCGTACATAAAATATAGTCTGTGTCACTCAGGAATAAACCATCTTTATGAAAGCGAAAAAATATTCACCATCAGACCAGTGCTTCCAGAGATTACCCCCTACAAACATAAAAACAAAAACACAAACTTTACCTCTTTATTAGATTAGTGTAGATAAACTGGTGCTTGACTGTGATCCCACCTGATGGTAAGCAGTGATACAATCGTTAATAGTGAGGTGCACTAGTATATTAAGAGCCTATTCACTCTAGCATACGACCAAATTATAATCGGATGGGAACTTATAATCTGCAGTAAATGTTATAAAAGAGGAGGCGAAAGGCTTAGTCCGGACTAAGCCTTACGGTAGAGGTTCAACAACGTAAGGGTAGATATTCGCCGTATGTCGGGTTGTCCAATGGTAGAAATGAGATGGTGGAATCAAGTCATGCAATTCCTGTGCACATCTCTGGAAGTACTAGTCCAATTGGTATAATTTTTTCACCATTAGAAAGCTGCTTTATGCATAGCTTTTGCCCATAAAGCTAGTGTTTTTAATTAACCATATTTTTATCAGTTTTACTCCTTATGTCTGTCAACAGACTCTCAAGTTTTGTTTTAGGATTTTGTAACCTGCTGTCTATTAGAGTATCAGAGTAGATCAGCTTGGTCATGTATTGACATCAGTGATCATCAACACAGCAAACAAAACACACAGAATAAAAACAGCAAATTTTCGAAAAATCTTAACCTTTTCAATACCGTAATTAGAGACACAATAGAAAGAACGACCACCATTTACGCAAAGTTGGTGCCCTGAAATTGCGTGACAGGTTCGCGGCAAACCAAGGAGGTGGTGGGACGACTTAGATGTCTGCCTTGGGAATAGGAAAGAAGTGGCTCAAAACCAGGAACATTGGAAACAGTGGAGGGAGGCATTTACCCAGCAGTGGGACAGTATGGGCCAGATATAATAATAATAAAATATCATTTGTCAATGAATGGCTTAAAACTTTAGTTATATGACTCAAAATATTATAGGAATATTTAATACTGAATATGGTTAAATGTTTCTTTTTATCAATGGTAGTATATCCTGTTGTTGGAAAGATGATTCATAGATTCCATAATTGGTCTAACTACATTATTTTGTAACGTATCCTTTTAATTTTTAAATGAATTCAAATATTGACTGTTAGAATGAATAGTGGAAAAACTAGGTCTTTATAAAAATAAAGATTTATCGCTCAAGAGCCAAGATCTATTAACCTTTCAATCGTGGAAATTACAGACACAATAGAAAGACTATAGGTGCGCGAACACATTTGCTTGGGGTTTAATAAATTAATTTATTATTACAACATTAGTGTTAGTATATGCAAAACCTGATACACATGTATTTTTATTTAAAGAATCTATGTACAAAATTTCATAACTGTATCATGAAAAATCAGAAAGTATCACAAAATTTATCATGTCAGGAAAAATCATAAAGAGGTTGTACTTGCACTAGCTGTGCACTGGCTCCTAATGAACCTATGAACTGCCGTGACCTATATTGTGCGTAGTGTCGGTGACGAGGTGTCCAACTTATGACCTTTTTAAATATAATTGGGAAAAATATAACATGGTGTAAAAACTATTGGAATCCATTCAGTTCCTGATTCTGAACAAACTATAGTCAGGTTTCACATAAACTGAAAATATCTTTATATATATAATTCTTCTGTGAGTGTGTATGTCACTGAACTTCTCTCAAACGACTGGACCGATTTTGATGAAATTTTTTGTGTGTTTTCAAGGGGATCTGGGAATGGTTTAGATTCACAATTTGGTAGGGTAGAGTAGGGTAGGGTAGAGTAGGGTAGGATTTAGTAGGGTATGGTAGAGTAGGGTAGGGTAGAGTAGGGTAGGGTAGAGTAGGGTAGAGTTGACAGCTTAGATAAAAGGTAACTATTAGGCGGTACAAAGTTTGCCGGGTCAGCTAGTTGTTGTATAATGCTTTATTGTACACCGCATAAGAAAAAATGTAGGACAAATATTTACAAAAATAAGTGTACAATAGGCGGTCTTATCGCACAGGCCAATTTCTTAGACAACCTTTATATAGACAGAAAGAAAGGAGACCGATTTAGGCCTGTCTGTGTACAAATATCAGGAATGATACTAATAACACAATATGCGTACATACAATACCAAATAATGCTCGCAAATTTCCCATTAAAGGGAAGACCCTTCCCTTTAATGGGAAATTTCTCCAACTAGACGGTTGCTGCTTCTGCTTTGGGCAACTGCCTGATAGTTGATTTTAGTCTACTGTTTATATTCCAATCGTGCAGAGGACTGTATTCCTCGAAACAGGATATTATTATGAATAAATATCAAATATAATATTGAGTCATGAGAAGAAAAGTTAAATCATGACTAGCTTGAATTCCATTTCTGATACTGGTGAGCAATTATTTGTATTTTTATTGAGAAAAAGTAATTAATAGGAATAAGAAACTAATAATGATCTACAGTCAATTGTAAAGTTATTTAACTACATTAGAAACACCTGAATATAAAAGAAAAAGAGGTTGTCTCAAAACTAATTCTCTAATGATCACCAGGCTTGCTCAAAACAAGTATTAAATTTAATTAATGCCACTAGCGAACGTTAATTGGGTCTAATGGGCTGAAACACGATTATAACTCTCATTTTTTAAATAGCTGTACAGACATAAAAGTAGAATGAGTAAATACCTTGTCTATTAGGTCTTGAAACTTTCGATTATCGATCTGGCACACGGTAAAGTCAAAACACTGCAATCCTCACACAAACACAGCAGTAATCGCGAATGAAACCAGTGAAAACGCTAGGCGACCCCGCCTGTTCACTAATTAAGTTAGCCGTTCTACGCACCAACAAATATTTGTACATATAACACTTAGGTACACGCTGTAGACGCTGCGACGCGCGACAAGAATGAGGAACTAAGAAAAGTGAAGATGGTAAGCCTCGGTGTGCGTCCTCGACTCAAAAAAAACCTGTTCTCTCATTCACCTACTAATCTAAAGAACGGGGCTTCCGTCCGCGATAATTCAACGTCCACGCGCCACAGAGACCACAATACTAGAAACTAACGCAACTTTTTACGGCCACTTCCCGATAATAAGACGATTATCAATATTAAATATTCGATAGGTGAAAGGAGACATACCTTTGATGGAGCTCGTTTAGATGTATCGAAACAATATCCAGTCAGTCCGATATGAGAAAAAATACACTTCAACACTGAATAGTCGTTCACAAATTGTTATAATCACTAACAAATAGTTACACCCACGATTATTGAAAACGGTATTCAGTATGCGGCGGATAAGCGCTAGCCCGTAAAAGACGCCATTTTGATTTCGTCAACTAAAGGCTATAGACAAGATAAAGTGTTGCGTTTTGTTTTTGCTAATGTTCTTCAGCCACATTGAATCATATTGTTATAAAAACCACTATCCTATTCTAGTTTTATATGTGTTTACTGAAAAAAACAATGTAAATTGTTGAATTCTAAGATTTTGATCTGCAAATATGTTGATAAAACCAAATGATTTCATATGAACCAAGCAACAAAACGAAAAATCAATACTTTTCCTTTTCACGTTTTTAAATGTATTTTTCATATTGACCATTTTATTACTTGAAGGATAGAAATATTTATTCGTATCAAAATATATTGTTTTCATAAAACTTTACTGTTTTAAAATGACAAAAAAAATTGCTTAGAATGTTTGCAATTCTTCACATCACTTCGAACTTATGACCATAACAATGTTGTCTATGGTGCTCTGTGATACCAAGCTTTTCCTTCTCCCAGCTATTTGGGAATTATTTATTTCCCTTGTCTCATATTGTACCAATGTTAAGCAAAAGCTACTTTTCTAATCCAATAAACGATATGTCATATGGTCTACTATACATAACTAATAAATAAATAGCGTTGTCAATAACGAGATGTAAATGGGTAAACCTTTAACATATAAATTCTCTGATGAGTCTCACAAGTCCTTTTAAGATAATGTACCATTTGATTTTTTCTAAATCACTTTAGACATTTGTATTAACAAATGAAACATAGTACCTCAAAATATGCGCAACTTGCTTTAAAAAAAATGAAACAAAATATAGTCATGTTTTAGAAGAAACAGAAAGAAAGAAAAACCAGTTTAAGTAAACGCAAAAGACGCAATCTTAAAACAAGCTAACAAACAAGGCAAATTATAATAAAAATGAAAAATCTAAGTTATATGGCTTATTTTTGTGACATTTAGTATTAGAAATGAGCTAAAGAATAATCGGAATATATTCGGTTTTATTCTTTTGTGTGTCTTTGGAAAATTCATTTGTAAAACATAAAAAAAAAATGTTTTGATTTTGTATTAACAATATTAAATTTGGTTTTTAAACTACTGTTAAACGACGAATTCCTACTTAAGTCACTCTAAAGATGACTCAATAATTAGCAATTACCCTTAATAGACACTTCTGAAAGAGAAAGTTGTAGTGAGATTGAGTTCAAACTTAAAATAAAACCGTGGAAATTCAATATTTTAGACATTACAATCTATGTTTGTATTTTTTAATAAGTTGTCTTACTGTTTTGAACTGAAATAAGAAGACTGAAAAGTTTAATGAAGTTTCATACATTTCAACACAAAAAAAAAGTTACAAATTACTACGGATTTATTTTGTTAGTGTGAAAACTGCCTAAGAATTAACACTATTTTTATGGGGTAATAAAAATTTGGAACAGTCACCCCAAAACCAATTGTCAAATAAAAGTAGCAAGCAGCTGTGCATATACGTGTTTTTATTTATTAATATCTCGATAATGTGCGTTTAAAACACGAAAATTAAATGTGAAGCGTGAAATCATCATGTCGAGCCGTCGTTCGATCCTCGGGTCGGCGCTTGACGCTCTACCTCCGCCCACAGATCCATTACGCGAATTATTTGAGGCATGTAAAACAGGCGATGCTGTTCGTGTAAAAAAGTTAATTACACCCCAAACTGTGAATGCCAGGGACACGGCTGGACGAAAATCGACTCCTCTACACTTCGCTGCAGGTAATTAATTACAAACAACTTATTAAAACTTAATAATTTTGTCATAAAACACGATTTTTGAAAAACTAGTGAAAGGACGGTCAAATCACAATAGGAAGGCGTAAGTTTAAAAAAATTGCATAATTAGTTACGGTTGCTGATTGCCGTTTCGTGTTTTATGTCTTTTGTTATGTTTAACTCATGTTTTTCTGACGTAATTGTATTGTGGTGTAGAAATTCGTGAGAGAACCAAAATTTTCTGGTTGTTCATAACTCGCGTCACGCATTCACGGTCTATTACTTTTACCTTGTTTATTATCACGATATATCCGCTTTGAGGTAAGCAGACTAGTAGGATAATGTTAGTGTGCATGTGAACTTGTTTTGATCAACCAGTGTTATTATTTTTTTCAAAGTATTCTTTTGCTCTTCTGTTGAAGGTATTTACAACTTATATTAACTTAAAATATAGCTACTAAAAGCTGTGCTTATATTTGAATTTGAGATAATTATCGAATTGTGGTAAAACACACTCTATACTATATGTACAAAGTTGAAATTCCATTGCAAGCCTTAGTCTTTCTATGGCCTTTGAGTAGAAATGCACACTTAAAATACATAAAGCTAAAGTCTTGTGGTGTCTTGAGGTAGTAGTGATGCAGGAGCAGCTAACTTAATTCATTAAACCCCAAGCAAATGCATTCGCGTGCCCATTTTCTTTCTATTGTGTCCCTAATTCTCACTATTGAAAGTTTAACGTCTTATTAGATAATTAACATCTTATTAGTAGGGATGACGATGAAGATAAGATCTAATTCAGCTCATCTATTATAAACCAGACAATTAAAAAAGAAAATAAGAAAAGAAAGAAATAAATAATAAGAAAATAAAAAAAATTAATAAGTAATTTATTAATCTTTGTAATCAGTTAACACTCCACTACCTTTTTTACAAAATCAAATAAACTTTTAATTATCATTAACCTTTCAATTGTGGAAATTACAGACACAATAGAAAGACAATAGGTGAGCGAACACGATTCGCTTGGGGTTTAATGAATTAATGAAATGGACCTCTTGACATGGACATTGAAATAATTAAATATTATATATAAACCACATTCGGCCCATTACTACTTATTAGGTAATCTTATTGACAGAGTCCAGTGGAGGCAGTTGGAGGAGGCCTATACCAGAAGGCGCATTGACCTTTACTATAACAGCCAGATAAAGAATAATGTATCCCAAAGTTTGGAAATAAATGGCTATTTTACTATGTACTAGCTTTTGCTTGTAGCTTCGCCCGCTTACATAAAATACTTAATACAGCCACAGTCACTCAAGAATAAAGCAGCTTTTTATCAGTGAAACAATTTTAGCAATTGGATCAGTACTTTCAGAGATTACTTTCTGCAAACAAAAAAAAAACATAATAACAAAAATACAAACTATGTCTCTTTGTTATATTGGTCATTTATTATTTTTAGGTAATTAATAAATTTTCTTTGTTAACGTCTAAGTAATGATGTGAGGTCTGTGAGGCCTCAGTGGGTAACTAGAAGGTTAGTTAAACCCTGTACAGCTTAGCTTAGCATAATCAGCCTCTTCTTCATATAGCCAGCATTTTTTAATGTTTTTCTATTGGGACGCAGGCTTCCTCTCAATGAGACAGTATGGGCCATAGTTTACCACATGGGCCCAGTGTGGGTTAGTGGATGTCACTTCTTAAATTTTTGTTTCTAGGCTGGTTTCCTCACGATGTTTTCTTACACCGTTTTGAGAGCAGTGGTGATGAAATAAATTGCACAAAGTAATGGGCTTGACTGGCTTAAGAAAGCTAAACCTATTGTTTTTTTTTTATTTGTGGTTGGAAATTATCTTTTGCCTTTTCTCAGTCTAGGGTAAAGCAAGATAGTGTTTCAGACTTTTTTTGACTAAAATCAGATCTATGTTTTTTAGCTGTCTTTTGCAACCAGAAGAACCAGTCCTATGGCCCTAGTAAGCATTGTACCTGCTAGGCCCATTTAACCCATGCCTGGTGGGTAAAAATCATTCAAATGACATCCCTCGCCATTGGGTGGAGCGGGAGATAGTGTCAGACTTTTACTAACTAAAAAATCCACAACGTTCTGTCTTGCCTTTCATACTAGGGCCGAGCTTCCCTTTCGGAGCTAAACCCTGGCCCCAGTAGGCTTCGACCCCGCTGGGTCCCTGCTGTTGCTGACAACTCCTTGAGGCGCGCGGGAACAGTAGGAGGCGACCGCCTGCCAGTCCTCCTCGCTTCGGACCATGGCTTGTACTAAGGCCCGGCGCGAGAGATTGCCGCCGCCGATCCACAAGGACACGGCGATGCTTTGCCCAAGCGGAGCACACTTCTACCGTGTGCTCCACCGAGTCCTCGTGTGTGACGACACCCGGGCGTCGCTACCGCACGAATCCGGTGCAAGTACCTCCCGAACTTACCATTTCCGGTGAGAACCTACGTCATGAGGAAGGTGAGGACGCCGTGAGGTCTTTCCAGCCACGCCTCAAAGAGGGGTCTTGCCGCCATAATTGTGGCGTGCCTAGTTGAACCCATGACTTACAACTCGTAAATCAGAGCCGCCACTGTTCCCTGTACAGGATAACTTCCTACTCTACAGTAACTGGGAGTTCTGTTGCCTCAACTTTTAAGGGCCAAGCGCCCGAAAAGTGCCATAAAATAGTGATTTTCTGAGGCCTACTCCTCCGTAACCGCTAGGTCAATTGATTTGAAAAAAATATATGTTTATTATAGATTCCTGAACAATAATATCAACATTTGATTTTTTCGTGCAATTAATACTTGTCAAAAAAAAATATTTAGCAATTTCGCAACTTTTCCCTACTCCTTCGAAACGGCTTGGACCTTTAGAAACATTTTTACACATAAAAATTGTTGGTTAAATATTCTTCAAAGTGTACATTGCATATGTAAATCAATCAATATCTCGCAGAGAAAATGGATTTAAAGCGCTTTCCGAGCGCTGCTGGCCGCAAATAAATGCACAGATTTGCGTACAGCCGCCTAGGCGAGTGCGAGAGCTGCGTTCACATAATTTCGGCCAGATGGTTCAAGGGACTATACGCCTTAAGTTTAGATTAGTGTCAGTGAACTCGTGTCGATTTAAAATTGCGACATGGTCTCACAGGCCCGATGTCGGCGCTAACGTAACTTTTTTTTGTTTCGGTAATTTATAACTAAAGTGTTACCTAGTTTCGGAAATTTGTCAGTTTTGAAGTGAAATCAATGTTTTTTTTTCCCGATCTCGACTACCAGCCACTGTAGCGTCGGCTTGCGGACGACGAGTTATAGGTAGCTTGCCGTAACTGTCTGGACCGAGCTGGAGTGACGGCGCGTACTGTTTTACCGACATTGTTTCCTCAAAGAGGCAAAAGTGGCCCATCATGGCCGAAGCCTTCTAAGCCTATGGGTAGACTTCTAAAGTCCTGGAACACTAAGGGCAACTGAAGGAAATTAGGTGTGGTTGTAGTCAGTAAAAGACTGACACTCTGCTCACTGTCTTAGGGTGTTTTTAATATTGTGCGGCTTTCATCACAGCCCCGCATGCGGAATTGGTCCGCATGCCGCATTAATACTTGTACTTACACTTGCGGGGGCTACGCATACGGAACAATTCCGCATGCGTGATTAAATCCGCAATTTATTAAAAACACCTTCAGAGTTTGAAGAAGTAGTAGAATTAGGTGACCCAACTTTAAAAAAAATAGTATTATTGTGCAGACACGGCAGTGGTGGCCGAGTGATAACAGCCCCGACTTACGAGTGGTAGGTCGCGGGTTCAAACTTAGCTAGGCCCATTACTTTGTGTAATTTATTTCATCATCACTGCTCTCAAGATCACATCACACATCAGGCTAGTCTTAAGAATTTTATTTTGAGTTCACAAATCGAATTTAATGACGTTAATATTGATAAATCATTTATATAATTTAGTAGTTACATGTCTATTTATTTTTAATTATTATTATAAAAGTAATCATTAATCTAATTAATCACCAATTTAATTATGCATTCTCTAATTTTCAATTTTTAATCGCTCGTGTAATACAAAACTTACCATTATGTTTTGTTCCATATTCCAGGTAATAAGGGTGTCTGTAGGTAGACTTTGATTTATAATCAAAGTAGGAAGTTTGTATTTGACGAGCGCGTTGCACCTGTGTCGCCAGGAACCACATAGTACTCACTCCACTTTCGTTTTGTTTCTATTCTACTCCTTTCCTAATTTGTAATTATAAACTTTGGCAATCGAAATAAACTCTTTTTCTGGAAGCCAACATTATTTTTACGTAATATTTGTATATATTTGTCTTAGACCAAGATAGCGGCTAGTCGCCGAGCCGGTGCAGCGATGTGTCTCGAGTTATGCGTCATCAAGTCAACCGTCGCATTGCGCGATGCACTATGTTTCCCGCGATATATTTTGTTGAAATATTGTGGGTATAGTGAGAAAATTGGTTTTGTAACTACCATGGCACATTTTGTAAAATATTTAATTACGTATCTATACAACAATATTATCACACAAATACACTCGTATCAATATTTATTTTAATTATGGGTTATATTTATTTAGATTATATTTATTTGTATAAGTATACTTTATTTACCATCATCCGTGCGTCACTGCGGGGTGCCAGCTGAAAATCAGCGCTGGGTGTTTGACGCCCAGCAATTGCTGAGTTGGTGACCCTTTCGGTTCAGGCACATTCACTGCAACTGTATTGTATGTCTGTACTCTTTTTTTATTATTTTTTATGTTGTTGTATATTGTGTTGCTTGCGCCGAATAAATGCTATTCTATTCTATTCTATTCTATTCTCTCAAAGCGGTGAAGGAAAAACATTGTGAGGAAAACAACATGTCTTAGCACCAAAAATTCGAAGACATGTGACATCCACCAACCCGCACTGGATCCGCGTGGTGGACTACGGCCCATTATATAAGTGGAAACTTGTAATTGGCCTTCTTCTGCATATTATAATGTTTTTACTGTACTATATTAGCTGTAAGTTTTCTTAAAAACAATAAAATAAAATAAAATAAAATAAAATAAAATTCCCTCTCCTAGAGAGGAGGCCTGAGTCCCAGCAGTGGGAACATTAAACGCCGACTATGTATAGAAGTCTTGATTATTCAGCTGCGAATTTTATAGCTAATTTTATTACCACTAGAAACCAAATAAAAACGTAACTACCAATAACGTTGCACTTCATTGTTTAATAGAAACACTTTCACTAACAGTGTGAAGATTAGTAATGTAATCTATACGTATATATATGAATGGAGAAACTGAATGACTGACATCAACGCACAGCTGAAGCTACTGGGACCGGGAGCGTGAAATATTACACAAGGTTTCCTTTTATGACGTAGACGAGCACTAAAGGTCTAAACAGCCGGACTGCATTTCAACTGCAATCCAACTGCAAATTGCACTTTGAATGCAGTTGACACGACTGCAATTGAACTGCAAACCAAACGTGCGGTCCGATTGCAGTTGTGTGAACTGCACACCGACTGCATCCGAACTACATCATACCCACCCTCCCGCATACTCCGCCCTCCCGCGCACGGTTACAACTGCAATCGGACCGCACGTTTTAAAGAGACGGTTACAGGTTTTTTTGTTGAGAAATCATCCAATAGTGACTGGCCTGTTGGTCTAGTGGTTAGTGGCCCTGACTGCTATGTCACAGGTGGGTTCGATTCCCACCCAGGACAAATGTTTGTGTGATGAGCATGATCATTTGTTCTGTGTCTGGGTGTAATTTATCTATAAAGTATACCTAATATGTATGTATTTAGAAATATATAAGTATGTTTATCAGTTATCTAGTACCCTTAACACAAGCTCTGCTTAGCTTGGGACTAGACGGCGTTGTGTGGTAGTTGTAGAATATCATTATTCCCTTGATAACATCTCCCGCCCTTGGGCGGTGCGGGAGGTCTTGTTAGACTTTTACGGACTAAAACCCACTCCCTGTTCCTTCTTTGCCTTTCATACCTGGGTCGAGTTTTCCTTTCAGAAGCAAAGCTTACATAAAAAACTCGATACTTCAGCGTTGTGCCATCGTGTCGTTATAACTTCGTCGATTGAGTATCATAGCTTAGCATGTAAGCTTCACGCAGGCGTACACCAAGCGTATAATGACGAATACGTGTCTATGAAGCTACGCGTCCGTGGACAGTAGGCCATAAATTAGTATGTAAGCTTCACGCAGGCGTACACCAAGCGTATAATGACGAATACGTGTCTATGAAGCTACGCGTCCGTGGACAGTAGGCCATAAATTAGTATGTAAGCTTCACGAAGGCGAACACCAAGCGTGTAATGACGAATACGCGTCTATAAAGCTACGCGTCCGTGGAAAGTATGCTATAGTTTAGCTTGTAAGCTTCATGCAGGCGTACACCAAGCGTATAATGACGAATATGCGTCTATGAAGCTACGCGTCCGTGTACAGTAGGCCATTATTTAGTATGTAAGCTTCACGCACGCGTACACCAAGCGTATAATAACGAATACGCGTCTATGAAGCTACGCCTCCATGAACAGTATGCCATAGTTTAGTATGTAAGCTTCACGCAGGCGTACACCAAGCGTGTAATAACGAATACGCGTCCGTGGACAGTAGGTCATAATAATAATAATAATAATAATCTTTTATTTGCTTAGAATGTAGGTACATAAAATAAGGTGTTTACAAAGAGTTTGTGATCCTGATACAATCTACCTTAAATTAGGCATGCAAATATTGTCAAAGATTTGAATCGCGACAAAATAATAATAAAAGAAATGGAATTTATGTTGATCATAATAAGGAAATACATAATGTCAAAACAAAATCTTAATAGTAGCGTCATTTGATTAGTATACATAGTTTAGTATGTAAGCTTCACGCAGGCGTACACCAAGCGTGTAATGACGAATACGCGTCTATGAAGCTACGCGGCCGTGAACAGTAGAACTCATGCATAAGTTGCAATATGTGGGTGTTGACAATGACGCTGCCCACCTCTCTGGGAACGCAGGCGTGATATTACGTTATATTGATTGACAAATAGAATCACTTTCTACCACAGTTAATCTCTGATTGAATAATATTAATTAGTAATGCAAAATGACTCGGCTTTAGTTGTCTTTGTTTAAGTGAATTACAGCGCGGATAATGCTAAATGATAAATGATATTTGTTTTGTAAATAGGTTTTAAATAAAAATATAGTTTAAAAAAACTAAAAAAAAAAAATTGGTTGCCTGTAAAGTCGGTATACGGGCGAAAGTTTTACGTGACAACGACTTTGAGTGGTAAAATAATTTTAATGTGAATATTCATTCGTATAGTAGGAAGAAGGATGAAATAATAGTAATCACTTTTTATGTCTGTCTCTCTCGCTCTTAGGCGGGCTAACCATGCCCGAGTGGAAGGGACGCGTGCCTCTCAGTCGCTCTCATTGTGAGCGCATAACGTGAGCGGAGCGTAACGCAGTTTCTTGAAGTGTCACCCGGTAAACCAATTTATAAGACGTTGTCACGTCAAAAACACGCATTCATAGCATATCATAATAATTTTCAACATATGTAGAAAATAATAATAATGAACGAAAAATATTAATGTCATTGTGAAAAAAGTGTGGGGCGCTCGATTTAGGAAAAATATGGCACAAAGCGCCCCACGCTTTTTTATTTATTTATTTTTATTTTTCACTAAAAAAAACGGATTATTGTATTGTCATCAGTCTTTTATGAATGTGCAAAGTTTGAAGAAAATCTGATCGCCCGAAGTTGGTCAAAATCGAGCTCAAAGGCGTTGGTTACAAACATACAGGTGAAGCTAATATAAGCGTGTTAAAAACACTTTTACACGTTTTTTTTGGTTAATTTAAACTATATGAGGCCGGTGTTTCCTAGCTCTGACTACCCTGAGAAGAAACAACGAAACAAACTCAGGGGTGAAAGTCTCTTTTAAAGTCCATACAGTAAATATGTATTGGTCAAATCACATGAGAACCATGCAGATTTATCTGAGATGGTCTTTGAAGAAAGAACAGATACAGATTTGAGTGGACCTATCCAGTGAGTGCAAGCATTTGTCTGTCAGTATTCGCAAAGCTCAACCCAGGTCTGCTAAGAAGCTCAACGACTTGACGAACAATACCAAGGAAAGGACATTACAAATTGCCAGACAAGTAAAAACTACTGAAAAGAAAAATATACACCGCTAAATTTTAATCGTGTTAATCCCTTGGAGGGTCGATCCGGTACATGAAACACTATCGATTTGTAAAGATAAAATTAAAAAATAAAGTACCATTTTTTCAAAACTCATATTAAGTTACGCATGTACGAAATTAATTTCTTTAAGAAAACGTCAGCTGAGAAAGTTCAATGACCTGAAGGTAGTTTGTACGCAACGCCGACTATTACCTTCGTTCCCTGCGTTGCTGCATGTATCTAACAACGAAGACGATTGGCTAGCCAATGTATGGAATGCGCAAAGCGATCCCCACTCTGACGCCGAGCGCTCAAGATCCGTTGTGCCTACTGTAGGTACAGAAGACAATCTCATGTATGTACTTCACTCTACGTTCGGTGGACGCACACTAATGAGCGTTTGATCCGGAACTGTTTGACGAGTGGTCAGAGACGCGACCGAGACATCGTGTCCGTGAGCGGTGTCTATGTGTGCGTCACTCGAGCGCGCTTTGTATGTAGATTGACTTCTGTACCTATATATATATTTTGTGTTAAAAGTCACGCCCTCTCGCTTCACCCAAGGGCGAGAGATATCATTGGATGATTTCCTACCTTTAAAAAAATTGATCACGGGTTTCCCTTTCGGAATTAAATCCATGGCCCCAGTAGGTTTGGGCCCTGCTGGGTCCCTACGGTTTAACTGACATCTCATTGAGGCGCGAGTAAAAATAACGCGCCGTCGACTACTCGGGTTCGATCCGGAAGGTTACCGGACGGTGAGCTACTTACCTATTGCTCGTCGTCCAAGCCTGCTACGGTGGAACTTTTCTGTCACTAGCGCCACTTTCTCAACCCCAAAATAGTTTTGAAGTGGACAGTCAGTTTGATTGAAATGCGGAATGATTCAACTTTGCCTGTATTGATTCAAGTGGTTTTTATAATGAAATGTGGATAATATTAATATCAGATAAGCATATTTATGTATGTGTCAAGAATACCATTTAAAATATTTGATGAATCATGAAAAAATATTTAGCATAGCATGGTCGGCTTTATAATGTTCCCACTGCTGGGACTCAAGCCTCCTGTCAAGGAGCGAGAACGGGCCGTTATCCACCACGCGGGCCTAGAGCGTGTTGGTGAATGTCACTAAATGTCAAGAACTTGTAAAATACCTATATTCATGCAAATAAATATATCATTCATTCATTCATGTCTTCGAATTAGCCAAATATTTAGTGTCAACACCGAATTTGTACAATATTTTATCATCATCATTTCAGTCGAAAGACGTCCACTGTTAGACATAGGTCTCCCCCAAGTGTCGACCTAATGACCAGTTCCGTGCGTCTCGCATCCACCGAATTTCCGAGACCCTCACCAGTATCCCGATTCAAGTAATGCAAACCGTAACGATATCGTAGCGATTTAGTCGTTTAGACCATTTCCGTATTCACATCCATCAATCGAGTTTGAACGACACCGATTTTAAAGTCGTTTGAAATTCGTCGATTTAAACTGTATTACATTATTCTGGTAGAATACTTATTAATGTAACTAGAAATAAGTCGATAGATCGTGAATACCGCTTTTGGATAGGACTTTCATCGAACGACTATAAAACTTCAACGATATTTGACTTGTTTGATTTTACGTGAATCAGGCTACTGATCCTTGGTCCACCTTGTAGGAGGCCTTCCAATGCTGCGTCTTCCGGTACGCGGTCATCACTCCAGAACCTTTCGGCCCCAACGGCCATCGGTTCTGCAAGCAATGTGCCCTGCCCATTGGCGATTCTTCGTGCTGTGGGGGCAACCTTAAATCTACAAGTCCACGATAAAGCCTGTCCTACTGTTTGGATCAGAATGTTGGGCTGTGAAAAAGATTGCACCTAGCGAAGATGAGAATGTTAAGATGGATGTGTGGTGTGACGAGAATGGATAAAGTGAGAAATGAGTATATTAGGGAAAGTTTGAAAGTGGCGCCAGTGTGGTCATGTAAAGTAGAGGGATGAAACGAATGTCATTAAAAGAGTGATGAGTATACATGTGGATGGATGGATAGGGAGGCCAAAGAATAGATGGATGGATTGTGTGAAGAGTGATATGAAAGAAAAGGAAGTTAGTGATAGCATGACGTGTGACAGGACAGAATGGAAGAAAAAAACGTGTTGCGCCGACCCCAAATAAAACGGGACAAGGGCAGGAAGATGATGAATTTACATTAAGTGGCAGTGGTGGCCTATTGATAACAGCCCCGACTTACAAGTTCTACCTACGTCGTGGGTTCAAACTTTGCGGAATTTATTTCATCACCACTGCTCTCAAAACGGTGAGGTAACGGTATGTCCTAGAACCAAAAACTCGAAGATTTGTGACATCCATCGATTCGCACTGGACTTGCGTGATGGATTACGATCCATTCCCTTTCCCAGAAAATTTAAACTAGATGAGGCAGGTGTTTCCTAGCTGACTACCCTGAGAAGAAACACCGAAACAAACTCAGGGGTCAAAGTCTCTTTTAAAGTCCATAGTAAGCATGTAATGGTCCGCCGGGATTCCAATCCCGATTTTCGGCCACCGTAGGCGCGGGCTGGCGGACGGCGCGCAATGGGTAGCTCGCTGTCCGACCGTCCGGTAACTGTCCGGACCGAGGCTAAGTCGTCGACGGCGCGCACTGTTCCCGCGCGCCTCAAGGAGCTGTCAGCAACAGCAGGGGCCCAACTGGGTCGAAGCAGAGACAGACAGAGCTCAGATATCTCAGCCCCGCCTACGAAAGGCAACGAAGAAACAGGAGTCAGTAAAAGTCTGACGATATTCAGACCGCGATAAAAAAAAAAAATCAGTAAACATGTAATGGTCAAATCACATGAGAACCCTGCTGGTTAGTGTCTGAGATTGTCTTTTGAGGAAAGAACCACACAGATTTGAGTGGACAATAAATAAAGCTATGCTTATTATGATATTATGTAGAACATAGTAACAAAACTATATTATCGCTTGTTAGCCAACTTATTACATAAAATTCGACATAGTAAAAAATATTAATATTCATTTGGTTTTATTCTAAATATAACACAGAAATTGTTACACCATATTTTGACTAAATACATAATGATAAATAGGCATACATATTATTATAAGATAATAGAAGAAGCGAAGTAGCGAAAGTATATATTATGTATACACCGCTAAATTTTAATCGTTTTAATCCCGTGGAGGGTCGATCCGGTACATGAAACACTATCGATTTACAAAGATAAAATTAAAAACTAAAGTACCTTTTTTCAAAACTCGAATTAATTTACGCATGTACGAAATTAATTTCTTTAAGAAAACGTCAGCTGAGCGAGTTCAATGACCTGTAGGTAGTTTGTACGCAACGCCGACTATTACCTAGAGGTCATTAGACTCGCTCAGCTGACATTTCGACAGACCTATAAAGTGATCCTATAAAGGTTCCGTTTTTCTTTTTGAGATATGGAAGCCTAAAAAAAGTTATTCAATGATGTCTTTTTCTTCCTGCCCTTGTCCCATCTTATTTGGGGTCGGCGCAATACGTTTTTTTCTTCCATTCTACCCTGTCACTCGTCATGCTATCACTAACTTCCTTTTCTTTCATATCATTCTTTCTTTCATATCATTCATTGACAGGCCTGTTGGTCTAATGGTTAGTGACTCTGACTGCTATGCCGGAGGTCGTGGGTTCGATTCCCACCCAGGACAAATGTTTGTGTGATGAGCATAATCATTTGTTCTGTGTCTGGGTGTAATTTATCTATAATATGTATGTATTTAGAAATATATAAGTATGTTTATCAGTTGTCTAGTATCCATAACACAAGCTCTGCTTAGCTTGGGACTAGACGGCGTTGTGTGATAGTTGTGGAATATATTATTGTGGAATATATTATTCTTCACGCAATCCATCCATCTTTTCTTTGGCCTCCCTCTCCCTCTCCACCCATCCACAAAAAGTTATTCAATGATGTCCTACCTTAAAAAAAAAACCATTCCACTCTACCTAGTCTACTTATAAACAGCTTGAAAATGTTTCACACAAATTCATCAGATTATAAGTTATCTTTAATTCAATCTAGGCAATATACTGTTTTTTTTTTGTATAAGATCTAAATAATCCGGCCATGACCTCGTAAGTAGCGATTTCTCTTTATTTTATAAGGATTTTATTGCACCTTGACGATTATAATGATAAATGATATTTATTTTGCAAATAGGTTTTAAAAAACTGGTCTAGTGCGAGTCGGACTCGCCCATGAAGGGTTCCGTAGCAGCAAGTAACATAATATAAAAGTTCTTGTAATGTGTTGTAACTTTGATCGATGTTTTAATAATAGTGTATTTTTTTAGATTTATGATGCGAAGTATTAAAAAAAAAACTACTTACTAGATCTCGTTCAAACCGCAAAAATCATTAGTTTTGCGATTGCGGTTCACAGAATACATCTACTTACTAAGTTTCAACAGTATAGCTCTTACAGTTTCGGAAAAAAGTGGCTGTGACATACGGACGGACAGACAGACAGACAGACAGACATGACGAATCTATAAGGGTTCCGTTTTTTTCCATTTGGCTACGGAACCCTAAAAACTGGTCTAGTGCGAGTTAGACTCGCGCTTGTAGGGTTCCGTACTGTTCTTAGGAAAATTCGGCAAAAACATCGCGTTTGCTGTATGGGAGCCCCTTTTTTAGGCAGGTAACTAATCTAATAAGAGGTAGCATACGCGCCTAAGCTGAGCATAAATTCCCGTAACTTTAGCTTAACGCCTGTAATAAATGTAATAAATTGTGGTGGGGTTGAGCACGAACACTTTTCCGCACTAGTGCGAAAAATAGTAAATTGCTTAAAAGCTGTAGGGAAAAGACAGGGTTTTCGAGTGTGTGTGGCTACAACCTGGAAATCTTTATGTCAAAAGATAATAAGTTACTTCTAGGTATGCGCGCTCCCTCGTCGACCTCATCATCGCTTTCCATCAGGTGAGATAGCGGTCAAGCGCGAACCTATCAACATACCATAGCAGTAGTCGGTCTTAAAATGTTCCCACTGTTGGGACTCAGGCCTCCTCTCTAGGAGAGGGAATGGGCTGTAATCCACCACGCGGGCCCAGTGCGGGTTGGTGGGTGTCACATGTCTTCAAATTTTTAGTTCTAAGGACATTCTGGTTTCCTCTCGATGTTTTCCTTCACCGTTTTGAGAGCAGTGGTGATGAAATAAATGACACAAAGTAATGCGCCTGGCTGGGTTTGAACCCGCGACCTACAACTCGTAAGTCGGGGCCGCTACCACTCGGTCAACACTACCTGTCAGATTTTTATAAAGATATTTTTTTTTTTTCATTAAATCTACACTATTATTATAAAGAGGGATTTGTATTTTTGTGTGTATGTTTGTAATGAATAAACTCAAAAACTACTGTGCCGATTTCAAAAATTCTTTCATTATTGGAAAGCTACACTCACCCTGAGTAACATAGGTTATATTTATTGCAACTGCGAAACCGGGACTGGCCGCTAGTTATAGTCTATACATGTAAATAAAATTGGAGAGTCTGTTTGTAATATTGAAATAACTGCTTTTTATTAGATGCAAATGAATACGGTACATACACCAAAATAACATTTTTTAAAATTTTTGTCTGTCTGTCTGTTTGTCCAGACTAATCTCTGAAATACCTGGACCGATTTTGACGGGACTTTTTTTGGCAGGTAGCTGATCTAATAAGAGGTAGCATAGGCTACTTTTATTTTAGAAAAAATAAGTTCAAAATCCTGTAGTCCACGCGAAAGAAGTCGCGGGCACAGCTAGTATAAGCTAAAATAAGTGAAGATAGATACATTAGATACCCGATCCTTCGTAAAATTCAGGCGTTATATTATGTTTTTCATTAGAACTGGTTGTTACTGCACATTTTTAATTATGAAGTTAATTGGATGATTCACGAGAAATGTGTCGCAATCAATTCTGATTATCTAACTTATTCTGTGAATTATAAATAAATTAGATATCTGTATGATTTATATTTTAAAATTTCACAACTTTTTTTAAATTTGTAATGGTCTAGTTTAGCCCGCGACTTCGTATGCTTATAACTAGACAATATTCGAAGTTTCTTTGCGTGATTACATCTGAAATGAAGATATCTGTTAAAAAACCAAGATTACCGATGTAGCCCGTAGAATCGCCGAACTTTAGTGGCAATGGGCAGGGATTACTCGCAGCATAGATCGCCGTTGAGGCCGAAAGGTTCTAAGTGGCGACCGCGCACTTGAAGACGCAGCGTTGTTTTTATAGCGACAATAGAAATACATCATCTATGAAAATTTCAATTGTCTAGCTATCACGGTACGGATACAGTCAGACAAAAGCGGAATTTTAGCGATAGGGTCTCGTTTTTACGCTTTGGTTACGGAACCCTTTTTTTTTTCGATGGGAAAAATCATCTTATGACAACCCCCGCTCTTGGGCGGAGCGGGAGATAGTGTCAGACTCTTACTGACTAAAAAACCCATCCCGTTCCTTCAAGCCTTCATATCGGGGCTCGAGCGCCCTTTCGGATAACCCTGGCCCCAGTAGGCCTCGACCAGGCTGGGCCCCTGCTGTTGCTGACAACTAATTGAGACGCGCGGGAACAGCGCGCGCCGTCGACGACTTGGGCTTGGTCCGGACAGTTACCGGACGGCCGGACAGCAGACAGAAAATATAATTAATTTACTAAAAACCTTCGTTGTTCTATCTAACACATTTCAACTCTGTATTTTGCTATACCTACCTACGTCTTTATGACGCGACGTAAACACATCAAACACCCCCGCTGGCCGATACCCACTCCCATCCGCTATTGTACTATCGCTGGCCTCGCCATCGCATAGACTTCGTAATATTTAGAATGTTCAATTTAAATATTTTTATTTTTATATGAAAATCGAATGAACATATTATGGTAAGTTTAAAAAGTCATAGAACAAAAGTTGTTGTTTATGACGTTCTTAACATAGACCTTAGAGGTTGCTAGGGTTTTAAAAATAATGATCCATAGAAAATATTTTTTAAACCGTCTGTTTTTTCCCTCTTTCCAGGATACGGACGCAGGGAAGTAGTGGAAATCCTAATAGCTGCGGGGGCAGCCCTCCAGGCACGTGACGATGGAGGCCTGCAGCCCCTCCACAACGCGTGCTCCTTCGGACATGCTGACGTGGTCAGGGCTCTGTTAGGGGCTGGCGCGGCGCCCGCGGCGAGAGACAACTGGGGGTACACGCCCTTGCACGAGGCAGCTGCTAAGGGGAAGGTCGATGTTTGTATAGGTGAGTTAGAGCTATAAAATGGTTTCTTAGTTACTAGTAGATTTAACTAGTAGTCTCCTGACTGAATTACCTCTAACTAGTAGTCATCTGACTACTTAACCTCTAAGGCGCTGTGCAAACGGAGACACTTTTTTTTCCAGTTACCGACACCGAACACTTTTTGGTCGTCATGAGTATGTGTTAAGTAGAAGCAACTGCACACAAAAAAATGTTTAATGGCAGGGAGTGGATAATTTCATACTGGTTCTATAGATATTGTTACGTACGTGGGTAATCAAATGCCGATTTACTGACGAGAGAACTTTATTTACCACAAACAATAACAATTAGTCCAGTCAACAATAATCCGAATCGCAATTAACACTAGAGTACCGTTACACTATCGCTTAGGTCGTTAAGTAAAATCACTTCAAGTACTAGGGTAGTTCGCTCTTGATCGGAGTCGAAATCACAACTGACTCGCTTCCGGCCGGGGGCTCGTATTTATATGCGGAGCCAAGAAAATTCTAGATACCGACGTCCCCGGATCTATCCAGAATTCCAGAACAATTGAATCGCTTCTCGAAGTCATAAATCATTTTTATTGCTCGTGGTAATAAGAGTCACTTTCATGCAAATTTCGACTCTATTGTTAATGCAGGAGAGTACCATTTCCCTTATCGGTACATGAATACCTATCTACTAGTGGTACTGGCTGTGTGGATGTTTCGAGATTTTTCTAAGTCTGTCTACGTCCAACCATTCTAGACCTTTTGAACAGCAATGCGTTTTAATTATTATGAGCTACTCGTTATTTTCTCGGAGATATGGCGTAATAATATCAAATGTTTATCGGCAGCATATATCTTACACAAAACACCAGTGTCCACGTTTGCGCCCTGCCTAAGTGGTAGTCACTTGACTAGTAGACCTGTAACTAGTAGTCGACAAGCAGGTAGATATCTAACTGGTACTCACCTGACTAGAATGCAATAGACCTGTAACGTAGTCATTAGTCATCAAGTACTGACCTTTAACTGTACTTATCTAATTATTAAACCTCTAACTAGTAGTCATCAGACTAGTAGACCTCTAACTAGTAATCTTCTGGCTAGTAGACCTCTAACGAATAGACATCGAACTAGTAGACTACTAGCATCTGCAGAAAGACATACAAGCAGGCAATAAGTAATGTTAAACTTGTAATGTATTTTGTTCTCAGCGTTACTACAACACGGCGCGGACCCCAACATCCGGAACACAGAAGGCAAGACCCCCCTCGATCTAGCCGACTCTGCTACCAGGCCTGTGTTGACAGGTAACTTTTTTTTTTCCACAACTATCACACAACGCCGTCTAGTCTCAAGCTAAGCAAAGCTTGTGTTATGAGTACTAGACAACTGATAAACATACTTATATATTTCTAAATACATACATTATTATAGATAAATTACACCCAGACACTGAACAAATGATCGTGCTCATCACGCAAACATTTGTCCTGGGTGGGAATCGAACCCACGACTTCCGGCATAGCAGTCAGGGCTACTGACCACTAGACCAACAGGCCAGTCAGTCTAGATTATAACTATTTATACTAATCACCCTAATATTATAAAGAGGAAAGATTTGTAATTTTCTCGGAGTTTCCTTGCGTGATCGTATTAGGAATGAAGGTATCTGTAGGAGAACCAAGGACACTGATGTAGCTAGAAGAATCACCAAACCTAAGTGGCAGTGATGAAAGTCATGAAAGAACTTTTAAAATAAATTAGTCCAGTGGTTTCTGAGTTTATACATCACCATCATAATTTCAGTCGATACACCTCCACTGTTGTACATAGGCCTCTCCCAAGTACCGCCACAACGACCGGTCCTGTGCCTCCATCGGATTCCCGCATCCACTTTGTGTGAGGTCTACCGACATTGAGTATTTCAGTACGCGGTCACCCCTCCAGACCCTTACGGCCTAATTGATTCGATCACCTCTTTCATGCTCGATAGAAAACTAATCCCCTGTTTCACACCTGTATCATCATCTCTCCTTTTTTCCAGGTGAATACTGTGCAGCAGATGTCCTAGAAGCAGCCCGTTCTGGCGCCGACGACCGTCTCGCATCCCTCCTTACCCCCCTCAACGTAAACGTCCACGCTAGTGACGGACGGCGGTCTACTCCTCTACACTTAGCTGCAGGGTACAACAGAGCCAGGGCAGTGAGATTACTGCTGCAGCGAGGCGCTGATGTCCATGCTAAGGATAAGGGGTGAGTAGACTGAGTAGACCACGGTCTTTTAGCAGAAGACCATAGTAAATCTTAGCTAGGAAGTACAACAGAGTGAGGGTGGTGAGGTAATGCTACAGCGAGGCGCTGAGGTCCATGCTAAGGATAAGGGGTGAGTAGACTGAGTAGACTGAGTAGACCACGGTCTTTTAGCAGAAGACCATAGTAAATCTTAGCTAGGAAGTACAACAGAGTGAGGGTGGTGAGGTAATGCTACAGCGAGGCGCTGATGTCCATGATAAGGATAAGGGGTGAATAGACTGAGTAGACCACGGTCTTTTAGCAGTAGACCATATTAATACCTAGCTACGGGGAACTACACAGTGAGGGCAAACAGTCTTTCCTATGTGTAGACTGAGTAGACCATGTTCTTCTAATAGTAGACCAGTTACGCGTAGCTTCAGGGTGCAACAAAGGCAGAGTAGTGAAGTGACTACTACAAAGCATCGTAGGAAGATATCGATGCTGAGGATATAAAAAAAAAAATGACCATATTTCTACTTATAGATCTGAACTTAAATGGATGCCAATTCGCCAGAGAAGAAATGTGCGCGCACTTACTACACTTTTCTCTCTGCTCAACTCTCCCACGCCTCCATCCTATCTCATAACTCACTTTCAATTTCTTTGTTCTTCACGCGCAAGGAATCTGCGTTCTTCAAACAATATCCTTCTTCTCTGTCCTTCTCATACTTCTGATTTTGTTCATTCTTCCTTCTATATACAGTCCATCCTTCTATGGAATGCGCTTCTTCTCGATATCAGGGCGGCCGAAAGTCGGTATACATTTAAGCGGAAGTTGCGGAATCATTTTCTACACCAATAGCAGAATCGTCTCAAAACTTCTGTCCTTACTTTATATAAATTTATATATGTAGTATATATATTATATTAAATATATATGTATGTGTATTTTATCTATAATTATGTATAATTTTTACTCTTGTTTTAATACCAAAATTTTCTTTTGGTGCGCCTACCATATTGTCTCTTCACCACCCTAGGTTGACTGGTAGAGAATGCCTAAGGCATTAAGTCCGCCTATGTTCTTTGTATTGCATGAAGAATAAATAAATAAAGAATTTTTTCCCGAGGTCTTCTTCGAAAACGACTATCATATCAAAGCAAGTTCTATTTGGTTAACTCTTCAAAATAACCCATCGTAAAAAATGTCTTTAAGGGGTTTCTATTAGCTAATGACCTTTTGAAAACCTATTTTCTACTTGTATATAGTACCTTAAAAGTGCATCATTAAATTCTGAAGAAAATATAATGCAATACTTTGATTCATGGACTACAATACTGTACAAATATTTTTTTTCCTTCAGTTTTCTCGCCATAAGGCTCCCAGATTAATCGTTCAAGGGGAATATAGGGAAAAAGGGGTAAAAAAAATTTCAAGGTCATCGGCAAATTTTCCTATCACACGTTTTTTAGCCCGCATGTGGACTGTCCGCATCCTATCATTTGATACAGGTTTTTCCTATCATGCGGCAAGCACGCACGGGGAACGCGGATTGGCTGCGAGCGCGCAGCCCGCGTGCGTGCTATCCGGATGCGGGTGGCGATCTTCTGCCTTCAGTGTTGTTTTTACTGTGAATCGGGTTGCACGCATGCTCATAGTCCGCCTATATCGTAAACAAGTTTACCCACTGGTGACAAGCACAACATTGCAGCAGCAAACGAAATCTTTGTCCTGCATGTGACCCGGAGCGTGCTATCACCCGCATGCGGATGATAACCGCGTGCGGGCTAAAAAACGCGTGACAGGAAAAGGAGGAATAAGACGGTTGGACTCTCGACCACTGCCAGAAGGCATATAATATATATAAGGCAAATGTGAAAACATGTCTTTTTAAATCATTCAAGAACTAATTTAATATCCTCCTCGTTCCAGAGGCCTAGTGCCCCTCCACAACGCGTGCTCGTACGGCCACTACGAGGTGACGGAACTACTGGTGCGCGCGGGCGCAGACGTGAACGCGACGGACCTGTGGGCCTTCACGCCGCTGCACGAGGCCGCCAGCAAGGCGCGCCTAGAGGTATTGTATACTCAGAGGTGATATGACTAATAAAATTAAAGAAATTAAAACAATGATGAAGGAGCTGCCAGGGAAGCCACATGTGCAGAAGTAGTGCTAAACAAGCATGTCTTGAACGTAGTCATTGCTAAACAAACGTGTCTTCAACGTAGTCCTTAACTTTATAATACGCTTTCTTTGCAAGGACACGATTAATATGGCTTTTTAACTTTCCTTCGCTAATGACTTACTTGTCTTAGCTAACCCCCATTTGGGTATAACAATTGTGTCTTTGTTTGTGACAAATGCGTTATTGTATCTCACAGGCCTTTTTTTTGTAGGTGGGAAAATCATCTAAGGACATCTCCCGCTTTTGGGTGGAGCGCTAGGGTGTGTCGGATTTTCGCTGACCAAGTATCCACTCCTATGTCTTCGTTGCCTTTCATGCCATGGCTGAGTCTTCCTTTCAGAAGCAGACCTTCGACTACTGACATCTTGAGGCGCGTGTAGAACAGTACGCGCTGTCAATGAATATGATACTATATGCCTAGTGGCCTACAGCCCAAACCGTCTACATAGCAGAGCATAATCAGCCTTTTAATATTCCCACTGCTGGGACTCAGGCCTCCTCTCTAGGAGAGGGAATGGGCTGTAATCCACCACGCAGACCCAGTGCGGGTTGGTGAATGTCACATGTCTTCGAATTTTTGGTTCTAAGACATGCCGGTTTCCTCACTATGTTGTCGTTCACCGCAGTGGTGATGAAATAAATTACACAAAGTAATGCCAGGCGCTGGGTTTGAACCCGTGATCTACAACTCGTAAGTCGGGCCATTACCACTCGGCCGCCACCGCTCGCAACCGTCTACGAATTAAAATAATCCTGCTTTAAATCCTTAATTCCAGGTATGCTCTCTCCTTCTGAGTGAAGGAGCCGACCCCACATTGCTCAATTGCCACGGGAAGTCAGCGCTGGACGTAGCACCCACCAGGGAACTGCAGGAGAGGCTGGCATGTAAGTTCTTCAGTAATAAAACCAAATATCAAACATCACAGGCCTTATACCATGACATGTCAAAATATCATGCGTGCGTTCGAGCGAGAAAGAGGGATGGAACTTTACACCCTTTAGAGGTTGGGTCTCTAATTTAGGGTTGATAGTTCAGAGTGCATGTGTTTTTTTTTATAGGGTTCCGTAGCCAAACGGCAAATAACGGAACCCCATAAATTCGTCATGTCTATCTGTCTGTCCGTGTGTCACAGCCACTTTTATCCAAAACTATAAGAGCTATACTGTTGAAACTTAGTAAGTAGATGTAATTTGTGAACCGCAACCGCAAAACTAATGATTTTTGCGGTTTTTACGAGATCTAGTAAGTAGTTTTTTTTTTAATACGTCATAAATCTAAAAAAATACACTATTATTAAAACATCGATCAAAGTTACAACGAACTGCAAGAACTTTTATATCATGTTACTTGCTGCTAAGGAACCCTTCATGGGCGAGTCCGACTCGCACTTGGCCGGTTTTTTTTTTAATCGTGGTGGGAAAATCATCTAACGACATCCCATAGTGTCAGACTTTTACTGACTAAAAACCCACTCCTGTTCCTTCGTTGCCTTTCGTACCGGTGCTAGCTATCTTTCGAACTAACCCTGGCCCCAGTAGGCTTCGACCCAGCTGGGCCTCTGCTGTTGCTGACAACTCCTTGAGGCGCGCGGAAACAGTGCGCGCCGTTGACGATTTGGACTCGGTCCGGACAGTCATCGGACGGTCGGACAGCGAGCTACCCATTGCTCGCCGTCCGCAACCATTGCTTGCCGTCCGCAAAGAGTACATGTGTTGTGTGTATGTGTTTCAGGGTCACTGAGACTTTAAAATAAAATAAAAGTAATGACTGATATATATTATTTTGTATTTTTATAAACTAGTGCTTGAATCAGATCCCATCTCATGGTCTGCAGCACGGAACAGTAAAAACAGTGGAAGAAGACCAGACGTACGGCTATGCGCCACCGGTATATGGTGGATATCCCACCAACACGCACAAAACGTTTTGGGAACACATTCATTGTGCGTGCGGCTAGGGAGTGGAATTCCTTGCCGGAGTCTGTGTTTCCTGATAGCTACAACCCGGGAATCTTTAAGTCGAGAGTGAATAGGTTTCTTTTAGGTAAGCGCGTTCCATCGTCGACCGCATCGTCGCTTTCCATCGGGTGAGATAGCGGTCAAGTGCGAACCTATCAACAATAAAAAAAAAAAAGAAGTAAGTAGGCGTGGCACTGTCGCCGCTAGTAAGAACCGCGTTGCGCACTTGCTGTTGAATCGCTCTCATTCTCTAACTAGACTGCGCAACATAATAATTAACGAAAAATAATATTAAAATGCCTTATTGTCTATACTGTACTTTAAAAACCATAGTCGGACTAAAAATCCAACTCATAGAAGTGTATCATACCACCGAAAAGTATTATTTTCATAAAATGAAAAAATAATTTTATGTGAAACATTGCGCAAGATATACAAACAAAACTAGTCCTTAATTCCATAACAACCCATTTGATTTTCTTTTCTCGGTTATTAGCTTTTCTGGAATATTCGTTAGTCTACCTATACTTTTGACGCTATCAAATAAACATTTAGGATACTGTGGCGCAGCTCAGCTCATCGATAGGCACGTACTGGGACACTCTGGGAATGAAACTCTTTGTAGCGCGCACTCTTATATTTTTTTTAACTTATTTCACAATTCACGAATACATGTTATCTTTATAAAAATCTCTTCAGCACTGCAAAAAAACAACCGACACACTTTTTTTCTAGTAACTTTCAAAACTATTCTAGAACAGCATAATCCTTCGAATTATATTTTACAAGCCAGTTCGTTGGTTATAAAAAAAAGCAACTCATGCGATCTCCTTTCGATATCACAATACTTAATATATGTCAGAGATACTAATAATAATGTCAACACAAACAATAGTCGATGGTGAAGCGCACTAGTTTATTGAGTTATTAATTGCTGTTTCCAGTCGAATACCGAGGCCACTGTCTTCTAGAAGCATGCAGACTCGCCGAGCCAGCAAGAGTGAAGAAACAGTTGACAGCTGTTTCAGGACATCAACATCAGGTCAGACGTTTTTCGTACCTTCTCCACATGCGAACTCTAGGTATATACAAGGTGCAGTTTTAAAACTGCACAATATTATAGGAGGTTGTAATAAAACTCATAAATAATCATGTGAAAAAACGATACCTGGTCAATAATCAGTAATACTTGTTATTTTATTTTTTAATTATACTAAACTAATTCGATTGATCGATGGCAGTGGGGGCATGGCTAGGGTGTGGCGTGCGGGATGATGAATGGATGATACATTATTTATGAAACTATCGTTGCGAGTTAGTGTGTGTGAAAACGCCCTTTATTTTTACGTGTTTGTGTGTGTGAAAGAAAGCGCGGTTATAAGACAGGTATCAGACTGGCTGCTTTTTAAGAAACGTAGTTCACACATACCGATTTTTATAAATAAGAAAAAAAAAATTACCTACCCATTTTATTATTGATTCGGGTCGAGAATCACTAACATAATTACCTCCTTAAATATTTTGCAGCTTCAAAACGACACCTTGTATAGTCTTTGACTATTCTTATGACATTTTTAATTGTTGGTTTTATTGTATTCTTATAGTGTACTTCTTTTCAGTGTAGTTTATACTTTGACATGCCTTCTGGTTAAATATAGCTGGTGCTAATCATATTTTTGGCACCGATTTTTTTTTTAACATGAAATTCATACCCTGAAATTGCACGACGGGGCCGCGGTAGACTAAGAAGGAGATGACGGGACGACTTGGATGTCTTCCTTGGGAGTTGGAAAGAGGTGGCTCAAAGCCGGGAACACTGGAAGGAGTGGAGGGAGGCCTTTGCCCAGCAGTGGGACAATATGGGCTAGATATAATAATATAATAATAATAATTTGCAAAATAAATATCTTATCCTATCGACGTGGGCTAGGGTTAGGTTAGTAACAAGTACCCTCAACCGCAGAGTTCTCAGGCGTCGACAAGCGGCAGCACACCGTCCCTGCCCGGAGAGTGCAGCGTGGAAGCCCTCGTGAACTTCCAGCACGTCACCACTGGCGAGAGACCGCTGCATTGTGCCGCCTCCAGCGTCTACCCCAAGAGGAAGCAGGTGAGAGCGCACCAAGCACCCTCACACAGTTCTCAGGCGTCCACAAGCGGCAGCACACCGTCCCTGCCCGGAGAGTGCAGCGTGGAAGCCCTCGTGAACTTCCAGCACGTCACCACTGGCGAGAGACCGCTGCATTGTGCCGCCTCCAGCGTCTACCCCAAGAGGAAGCAGGTGAGAGCGCACCAAGCACCCTCACACAGTTCTCAGGCGTCCACAAGCGGCAGCACACCGTCCCTGCCCGGAGAGTGCAGCGTGGAAGCCCTCGTGAACTTCCAGCACGTCACCACTGGCGAGAGACCGCTGCATTGTGCCGCCTCCAGCGTCTACCCCAAGAGGAAGCAGGTGAGAGCGCACCAAGCACCCTCACACAGTTCTCAGGCGTCCACAAGCGGCAGCACACCGTCCCTGCCCGGAGAGTGCAGCGTGGAAGCCCTCGTGAACTTCCAGCACGTCACCACTAGCGAGAGACCGCTGCATTGTGCCGCCTCCAGCGTCTACCCCAAGAGGAAGCAGGTGAGAGCGCACCAAGCACCCTCACACAGTTCTCAGGCGTCCACAAGCGGCAGCACACCGTCCCTGCCCGGAGAGTGCAGCGTGGAAGCCCTCGTGAACTTCCAGCACGTCACCACTGGCGAGAGACCGCTGCATTGTGCCGCCTCCAGCGTCTACCCCAAGAGGAAGCAGGTGAGAGCGCACCAAGCACCCTCACACAGTTCTCAGGCGTCCACAAGCGGCAGCACACCGTCCCTGCCCGGAGAGTGCAGCGTGGAAGCCCTCGTGAACTTCCAGCACGTCACCACTAGCGAGAGACCGCTGCATTGTGCCGCCTCCAGCGTCTACCCTAAGAGGAAGCAGGTGAGAGCGCACCAAGCACCCTCACACAGTTCTCAGGCGTCGACGAACGGCAGCACACCGTCCCTGCCCGGAGAGTGCAGCGTGGAAGCCCTCGTGAACTTCCAGCACGTCACCACTGGCGAGAGACCGCTGCATTGTGCCGCCTCCAGCGTCTACCCCAAGAGGAAGCAGGTGAGAGCGCACCAAGCACCCTCACACAGTTCTCAGGCGTCCACAAGCGGCAGCACACCGTCCCTGCCCGGAGAGTGCAGCGTGGAAGCCCTCGTGAACTTCCAGCACGTCACCACTGGCGAGAGACCGCTGCATTGTGCCGCCTCCAGCGTCTACCCCAAGAGGAAGCAGGTGAGAGCGCACCAAGCACCCTCACACAGTTCTCAGGCGTCCACAAGCGGCAGCACACCGTCCCTGCCCGGAGAGTGCAGCGTGGAAGCCCTCGTGAACTTCCAGCACGTCACCACTGGCGAGAGACCGCTGCATTGTGCCGCCTCCAGCGTCTACCCCAAGAGGAAGCAGGTGAGAGCGCACCAAGCACCCTCACACAGTTCTGAGGCGTCCACAAGCGGCAGCACACCGTCCCTGCCCGGAGAGTGCAGCGTGGAAGCCGTCGTGAACTTCCAGCACGTCACCACTGCTGGGGCTGGGGCGTGAGCGCCGTTGACTGATGCGATTGGCCTCCTCCTTTGCTAGTATTACTGCTTCACAGAAGGAGGCGACACCCATACGGTATGACAGGCCATTAAAAACATTAAATGCTGACCTACCATTTATACATTCCAGGTGATGGAAATGTTAATAAGAAAAGGTGCTCGCGTCAATGAGAAGAACAAGGATGGGCAGACTCCTCTCCATGTAGCCACGGAACACGCTCATTTAGATGCCATGGACCTACTGCTAAGACACGGTGAGTACACCTCTCTTCTTTTGCCGAGGAGAGAGACAAAGTGCAAGAAATATTTTTTGCTTAGCACCAATTATCTATATAGGTATATAAAAATGATACCCTATTTCTCTTGGTCACGCCATCACGTGTGAACGGCTGGACCGATTTCGCTAATTCTTTTTTTGTTGTGTTTTTTACTGTCAAGAAAAAGTTCTTATGGAAAAATAAAAATAAAATTAGGGTAGTGTAGGGTAGAGTAGCGTAGAGTAGAGTAGGGAAAAGAGGGAGAGAAGCCGCGCGGGCAAAAGCTAGTTTATAATAAAATCCGAAAACCTATTACACAAATGCCTACTGCTTTATGTAAAATTTATTAAAAAACGTCTCATGAATAAATGCTATATCTATATATATATCGGAATTTTTAAATAAACACAATTAATCCTTACTAATATTAAGCGAAAGTGAGTTTGTTTGTTTGTTACGTCTTTATGCCAAATGGCAAACCCGATTTTGATTTCCCGAATTTTGGCACAGAGATAGTTGGGACCCTGGAGACGGACATAGGCTAATTTTTAGGGTTCCGTAGCCAAATGGCAAAAAACGGAACCCTTATAGATTCGTCATGTCTGTCTGTCTGTCCGTCCGTGTGTCATAGCCACTTTTATCCGAAACTATAAGAGCTATACTGTTGAAACTTAGTTAGTCGAGTTTCTGTGAAATTGTTACTATTTTGGTGTACAATAAAGTTTATTCTATTCTATTCTAAGTAGATGTATTCTGTGAACCGCAACCGCAAAACTAATGATTTTTGCGGTTTGAACGAGATCTAGTAAGTAGTTATTTTTTTAATACGTCATAAATCTAAAAAAATACACTATTATTAAAACATCGATCAAAGTTACAACGAACTGCAAGAACTTTTATATCATGTTACTTGCTGCTAAGGAACCCTTCATGGGCGAGTCCGACTCGCACTTGGCCGGTTTTTTTTTTATTCGTGGTGGGAAAATCATCTAACGACATCCCATAGACATATTTACATTATAAAGGACAAAAAGTCGACCAAGTATTAGTTGCTAAATTTTTAGGTATAATGATAGATAGCCAACTAACTTGGAAGCCACAGGCAGAAGAAGTGTGCAAAAAACTAAGTACAGCTGCATATGTTCTCTTTAACCTTTCTAAGAAGGTTAATATGGCTACAAGGTTAGTTGCATACCATGGTTTCGTTGCGTCTGTTTTGAGGTACGGCGTAATTTTTTGGGGAAATAGTAGTCTGAGAGAACGGGTGTTCAAGGCTCAAAAACGCTGTTTAAGGGCAATGTGTAATTTAATAGTGACAGACAGCTGCGTACCTGTATTTAAGTCCCTAAAACTACTAACATTCCCATCACTATATGTTTTCGAGATTGCTGTTTTTGTAAAATCAAATATGCATCTATTTAATAAAATGTCCGAAAATAGTAATAGGCCAATTAGGAGGCAATATAAAAATAGGTTGCTTGCTAATGGTTTCGGCACTGCCTTACTAAAGAAAAGTGTGTTATGTATGGGTCCGACCATATTTAACAAAATACCCGATGGGATAAAAAATGAGGCTCTTCCTCTTTTTAAAAAGAAATTGACTGAATTATTAATTAATAAATGTTATTACTCAATTAACGAATTTTTGATGGATAATAATTTAAATTAATCTGACATTTTATTACCTATTATTATTTTTATTTATTTTTTCATTCTTGTATTGTTGACTTATAATTAATTAATTTCATTTTGACATTTTATTTGATAATAATTGAATTGATTTGATATTATATAAGCTTGACTGTGTCTTATTTAGCCTTAAGCATATTGTATTAACAGTGTTTTGCATGCCTTAGTTAAGGTAGTTAGTATGGATCATAAACTTGAAAAATACCTATAACCTGTACCTACTTTCTGTGCAAAATAAAATCTATTCTATTCTATTCTATTCTATAGTGTCAGACTTTTACTGACTAAAAACCCACTCCTGTCCCTTCGTTGCCTTTCGTACCGGTGCTAGCTATCTTTCGAATTAACCCTGGCCCCAGTAGGCTTCGCCTCAGCTGGGCCCCTGCTGTTGCTGACAACTCCTTGGGGAGCCCGGGAACAGTGCGCGCCGTCGACGACTTGGACTCGGTCCGGACGCTTTATTTTTATAGCGGTCAAGCGCGACCCTATGAACAAAAAAAAGAAATTAAAAAATATGACGTTTTTAGGGTACCGTATCTCAAAAGAAAATAAAACGGAACCGGTTTACATTAGGTCGGACCGACAGTTTACTACTGAACTGTCGGTTGTCGCTATTCACACTAGACGCTGCCGACCGATGTGGCTAAGTGACTGCGCACTGACAATTTCTAGTTTTAAGTTTCGACCGGTCATTGATGGATCAAAATAATCGACTAGTTCTTTAAGTAAGTTAGTTTGTTATTCAACTTGTGTTTTTCTTTATCTTTATTTTATGTTTAATGTATAACTAGGGTTATTGTTGGATTTATTGTTCTTTTAAGTTTTAATTTGTTTATTATTTTAATTGTTTGCAATCATTGCTGACCGATCGGCGTCTCATCGTCGACGACGGCTGGTGCTGAAAATCAGCGCTGTGGCTCTGTTTTTCATGAGCCCCAGCATTTTGCTGAGCGCTGGCCGTTTTGCGCGGATGTGACGCATATCTTACGTGCTACTTTTAGTCGATATTGTTTTTATTTTGTTATGGTATGCGTCATGTTTGACATGAATAAACACTTTTTCTTTCTTTCTTTCTTCTTTCCGACCCGACCTAATGTGAACACCACCGTCGGCACGGTCGTTTTACTGCCCGGATCGTCACAAGGCAGTCAGTCGTGAGTTGGCTTTTGTAAACGATGGACGCTTCGCGCCGACCAATGTGAACGGCGCTATACTTGCCAGTACGCGAATATTATGCTGATCCGAAAGAAATCGTGGCTGAACGGCCGGTAAGTGTCGGGTCGCCCATATGTGAACGGCGCTATTGAAATACATATAGAAAGAAAGAAAGAAAATACGTTTATTTGGCACATAGGTACACACAATGAGATAACAATTATCTATAATATAAAAATGAATCGCAAAATGTGTTGGTAAGCGCATAACTCAACAACGCCTGGACCGATTACGCTAATTTTTATTTTGTTGTGTTCGTTATTATGAGGAGAAGGTTCTTATGGAAATTAGGGTAGTGTAGGGTAGAGTAGGGTAGAGTAAGGTAGAGTAGGGCAGAGTAGAGTAGAGTAGGGTAGAGTAGGGTAGAGTAGGGTAGAGTAGAGTAGAGTAGGGTAGGGTAGAATAGGGTAGAGTAGGGTATAGTAAGCTGAAGTAGGGAAGAGCGGGAGCGAAGCCTTGCGGGCAAAAGCTAGTTATAGTATAGAAACTTAAACTTAAAGATATCTACATGGTATGTCTCACGGCTGCGCCAAACATATGCCAATATGGATCCGACACTTTTGTCGGTCAGACCTTATGTGAACCCGCTCTTATATTATAAGTTTGTTGTCCGTCTGTCTGTCTGTCAAGACCCTTTATCTCAAGAACACGTGGAGGTATCGAGTTGAAATTAAAAACAATATACTCAGGTCTTCGGATTATTGAAGCTGTAAAAAAATCAAATTGGTAAGTTTGATTGGTCAAGATTTATGTAACTCATAAAACAGTTGCCATCACGGATCTTGAACACTTGCGCAGACGTCAAATATTCGGTCTCTTTAGTGGTGCGAAGTGCGAAGCGGGGGCGGGGAGTGTCAGTGATTGGCTGGCCGCGACATCGTGTCATAGACGTCACTCCTCTCGTCTCTCCTCTTTTGGTGTACAATAAAAATCTATTCTATTCTATTTAACAACGGAGACGATTGGCTCGCCAATGTATGGAATGCGCAAAGCGATCCCCACTCTTATGCCGAGCGTTCAAGATCCGTGATGGCAACTGTATAACAGTAAAGAGTGTCCATGGAGTTTCTTGCACGTTCTTCTCCATAGAGATCTACGCTTTGGAACGTGAAACTTAACTTCACTTGTTTGACTGACCGACATTTTGACAATTCAAAAGTGCCTGTAATTGGTCTATTTGAAATAAACGTTTTGGATTTCTGTTGCGACTACATGGATGTAATCCACAGATATATATTTCTAAATACATACGTCATACATATTATAGATAAATTATATCCAGACACAACAAATGATCATGCTCATCACACAAACATTTGTCCTAGGTGAGAATCGAACCCACGACCTCCGGCATAGCAGTCCGGGATACTAACCACTAGACCAACAGGCCTGTCAAATGATAATAATAATTAAGTAATAATGATGTTTATTGCATATTAATTAAGATAAATTAGAATTGCATTATTGTAAAAGGCTGCTAAGTCAAAAGTTCTGACATGGTAGTTACAACCTAGGGGTCTTTAAGTCAAGAGTGAATAGGTAACATCTAGGCAAGCTAAGTACTCCATCGCCAATTACCGTCAGCTAGTGGTCAAACGCGAGCCTATCAATAATCATAAAAAAAAAGATTTATGATAACAACATTGTACACTTAGTTCTCAATAAATGTTTTGACTTCGACTACTATAATTATAAAGTTTCGATGTACAGTGGGTTTCACTTAAGACGTTCCTTCGCCGTAATGTTGGCAATCCGGAAAAACAGTGTTGCTATATTTTGAGCAATGAAATTACTTAATATTAGGGAGATTAACTGTTTGAGCTGCCTGAGTTTCGCCTCGTCGTTTATACCGCGTACGTCGAAGGACTGGAACAGTTTGCCTGCTGCAGTCTTCCCGTCCGATTATAATTTGGGTGTCTTCAAAGCTAGAGTGAATAGGCTCTTAATAAACTAGTGCGCTTCACCATCAAAGATTGCATCGCTACTTACCATCAGGTGGGATCGCAGTCAAGCACTAGTTTATATAAATTAAAAAATATATATATTTCGTTATATTGCCTTATTTATTTTTTTGTTTTTTGGAAACTGTAAAAACTATTTTTGTATACAATGTAGGACGTAAGGCTTTATTTCGATTGTCCTGCAATTCTTTCAAATACCGAAAACGTCACGCCACAATATCGTAACCCTCCATTGACAACTTCCTTTTAGACCTGCTTTTTTAGGGTTCCGTAGCCAAATGGCAAAAAACGAAACCCTTATAGATTCGTCATGTCTGTCTGTCTGTCTGTCTGTCTGTCTGTCTGTCCGTCCGTATGTCACAGCCACTTTTTTCCGAAACTATAAGAGCTATACTGTTGAAACTTTGTAAGTAGATGTATTCTGTGAACCGCATTAAGATTTGCACACAAAAATAGAAAAAAAGCAATCAATTTTGGGGGTCCCCATACATAGAACTGAAACTCAAAAATTTTTTTTCATCAAACCCATGCGTGTGGGGTATCTATGGATAGGTCTTCAAAAATGATACTGAGGTTTCTAATATCATTTCTTTCTAAACTGAATAGTTTCCGTGAGAGACACTTCCAAAGTGGTAAAATGTGTGTCCCCCCCCCCCCTCTAACTTCTAAGATAAGACAATGATAAAACTAAAAAAAATATATGATGTACATTACTATAAAAACTACCAACGAAAATTGGTTTGAACGAAATCCAGTAAGTAGTTTTTTTTTAATGCGTCATAAACCGAAAAAAATACACTATTATTAAAACATCGATCAAAGTTACAACACATTACAAGAACTTTTATATTATGTTACTTGCTGCTACGGAACCCTTCATGGGCGAGTCCGACTCGCTCTTGGCCGGTTTTTTTTTTAATAAAATCCCCTTCATAATTCTTCAAAAAGTGTTGCAACTACAGTTAACCTCTTAATCCCCGCGCGAACGCCGGCGTTCGCGCTAATGTCATCGCGCCATTCCGTCAAACCCCAAGCGAACGCCGGCGTTCGCTCTCACCCACTTCATTATAAGCCTTATTTTTGGTAACTTACAGACTACTTCTCTATGAACAAGTTTGGATATTTACGTTCTTGGATAAATTTCCTATAGGTTGAACGCATTAAGGCGTATAGTCCCTTGAACCATCTGACCGAAAATATGTGAACGCAACTCTCGCACTCGCCTAGGCGGCAGTACGCAAATCTGTGCATTCATTTGCGGCCAGCAGCGCCCGGAAAGCGCTTTAAATCCATTTTCTCTGCGAGATATTGATTGATTTACATATGCAATGTTCACTTTGAAGAATATTTAATCACCGATTTTTATGTGTAAAAATGTTTCCAAAGGTCCAAGCCGTTTCGAAGGAGTAGGGAAAACTTGCGAAAAGTTGCGAAATTGCTAAATTTTTTTTTTGATTAAAGTATTAATTGCACGAAAAAATCAAATGTTGATATTATTGTTCATGAATCTATAATAAACATATATTTTTTTCAAACTAATTGACCCAGCCGTTACGGAGGAGTAGGCCTCAGAAAATCACTGTTTTATGGCACTTTTCGGGCGCTTGGCCCTTAAGATCGTTACGCATTTCGGGCAGCAATTTTGCTAGAGTAGGCAATTCTTTTCTTTTTTTCCTTCTTTTTTCTGTTGACAGACAGGGAAACCAACATTACGGCGAAGGAACTTCACAAGTGAAACGCACTGTATACTTATTTCGCAATAAATGTTTTGACCTTGACTACTATTTAAAGTTTCAATGTACAGTCAATTTAATTATGTTTTCAGGGGCGAAAGTGAACGCGTGTGACGGGCGCGGTTCGAGTGCCTTGTCTGTGGCCGCGCGGCGGGACTCGGCCGCAGCGTGCCGGTTGTTACTGGCGTGCGGAGCCGACACCACCGTCGACTCCCTCTACCCACAACCTGATGGTAAGTCGTGGCTAATATAACGTATAGCGCCAAAATATAACACGCTATTCGCTCATAGCGTATAGCGTTTGTTATAACGACTCGCTCAACAAAACGCCAACACCGGGGCAAAACGGGATAGCAATATAGCGTTTATTGTGTCCGTTTAGCGCGTTGCCGAATAAAATGATAACGTATCCGCGTTCAGTTGATTGCAGTTTTTTATTTTTAAAACGTGTTGTATGATAGCGTTTAGAATAGCGCGCTATAAAAATATATTCAACAGTCTAACTACTTTAAAGTGTGATTGCTTCGTAGTCAATCTAGTTTATCCGTAGGATATATAAACTCTTTGGTCTAGTGTCAGTGGTGTCTTGCTATATTTCACTGGGACACCATGGCATGACATATTTCACATCCTCCGCCTCCTTCAAGGTGGTCCGATGACCTGGTAAGGGTTGCGGGAACACAATAGATGCGAGACACAGGAGTACAGGACCCTTCATTGCGACACTTGGGGGAGGCCGGTCTAACAGTGGACGTCTTTCGGCTGAAATGATGAATCTTTCGGAATATTCAATTTCGGTTCAGTAAAAGAAGATACTACGAATCACACATGAATAGTCTAGTCAGCTGCTGTTGAAATGAACAGAGTTGTCTCATGCCTCGATAGATGGCGTTGGGATCGAATTAGATCGCGCTATGGTTTCGTTACAACGGAACACTTGAATTCATCGCTGGATTTTCAACTTCTACATAATAAGAAATGATAGTCAAAATCAGACATTAAGGAAATTTTTTGAAAAGATTGAACCCGTAGTCTTTGGTTCAATCTTTAGAATATGTGAACATCTTGCGCGTCGGCTGTTTAAACGTTTGTTTAACTCGATTCTCGAGTAGTGTCGTTGTCGACTTTTTGACCGACGAAACAACTAGGTTAACTAGTCTTGCATTGACAAAAACGGTTGTTGAAAGCTGTTATCGTCGTTAAAGTTTTCAATAAAATTTAATTTGAAATGTTCTAAAAAGTAAAAAATTTAAATGAAGAGGAGCGTAGTCTAACTAATGAGTGAGGGTCGCATTTCTAGTACAGGTCGCGCGGTGAATTAAGATCGCTCGGTGAAAGTAGTGGGGGCAATCGGCGCATGTGTGCAATTGCGCACAGAAATTCTTAGTATGTTAGGATTTTATTTTTAATTTAAAAAATCATTGATATATATGTACTACGTACTAGATAGGGCGTGCTAAACACTCACTTCAAACGAATCCGTTGCACTGAATTCTAGGCAAATTGAAATTGATGACTTTTGTGCAATTTTGACGATCATACAGTGTGAGAGCGGCGCTTATAAATTCAAAAGAAAGTGAATTTGGAACGTAAATAATAATTCAGTAGTCATGAAAATAAAATAATAAATTGTCAATTGTTTGACTATATTAGGATATATATGTATGTAGTTTATTAATTTGAGTATGTGTATATTATATAATTGTAAGTGTATTGTAATATTTATGGTTTATTAGTATTTGGGGTTAAATATATTGACCACCATAAAATGCTTTGATACCCTTAGTTCTTTTACCAAAAATAGATACTTGACACCAGATTAATAAAGTCTAAAATTACAATAGTACTAGCTATTTTAGTCACGACTGCACTTCAAATTGTATTCGAACACCAAATGTAGTAAATGATCACCAAATCTTAGCGAGCAAATTAATGCACTCTTTTTAGCCCCGTAGAGCAGGATGATACTTTGTCTAATCAACAATCTATCTTAGTGGAATTTTAGGGCACCCCGGGTCGGATAGATTTAGGTTAGAAGAAGGTGGCGGGGTCGTAGTGAGCGAGCGAAGCGAGTGAACACAGACCCCGTCACCTTCTTTGAGGTTATTTTTTTTTTAAACCACCCAGAAGTAGGAGCCCCGCGTAGCGGGGCTCCGTCGAGCTGTCTTGGCAGGTAGTTAACCTAACCTCAAAATTTTAACTACTGATATCTCCGTAACCATGGGGTTCTGCCGATGCTTTATTTGGATTCATTATGCTTAAATGGGATAGCGAGATGTTAAAACTTTGGTTATAATTTCACATTAAAATGTTGGTTTAATTTTGGTGATCATTTACTATTTTTGTCTTATAAATGTTACTATATCTGGTGGTAAGTTAAACATAAGCCTTAGTATTTAAATTCTTGGAACCACCTTATCTCTTTCTTTTATTGCACCTACCACTGTTTTTCTCTGCACCACCCAAAGGTTGACTGGAAGAAAATGCCTAAGGCATTAAGTCCGCCTCTGTACTTTTATGTGCAGGAAGTATAAATAAATAAATAATTGATTATTCAAGCAATTTAATAGCTTCAAATATCGTAATAGTATGTTAGAAATTATATTATTTTATTTAAAAGCTTTTCCATTTTACAATCATAGACTAAAACATGCAGATGTTCCCTCCCACAAAAAACGGGGTTTTACCTACATCTGCTTTAGTGAACACGAACTTTGCATGATGTTTTATTCCGTTTGTTTTTTTTTTTTAATATTTTATTTACATAATATTTTTTCTTTATTGTATAAATAATAGGTACCAATGAATTTCTTCAAATTCAATAATTATGAATAAATACGTCTGGTTTTCGATACAGTAAAAACTCAGCAAGAAATGCCAGCAAATCATTGAGTATCAGTTTTCATCGCTAAGTTTTGTGGTTAAGTATTCTGTGATTCGTAAGCACTAAACAGGTATTACATACCTACCTAGATATTATGTATACATAGATTAGTATTCAAATATAAATTAGGTTTAGTTGAATTTGTAGTCATTTCTATACTTTATTATTAATATTATAAAGCTGAAGAGTTTGTTTGTTTGTTTGTTTGTTTGTTTGAACGCGCTAATCTCTGGAACTACTGGTCCGATTTGAATGATTCTTTCAGTGTTGGGTAGTCCATTTATCGAGGAAGGCTATAGGCTATGTTTTTTTTCAAAATTAGGGTTCCGTAATAAAATTGCTATTTTGTAACACAAGGTGTAAAATCGAAAACCTATTTTTGCGTGCGCTGCAAAAACTATTGACAATAGAACAGAATGATGTACTACGGGTTTGTAGATCCCATTAAGACCTACAAAAAAGTCCGCGAGAACATATATCTAGCTATCATGGTTTAATCACAATAACCGATTTTGTGTTCAAAATAATTATTAAATCGTCTGAAGAAAAAAAAACTACGTTAAACATGTGTCGTAATATTAATCTTTATCAAAATTAAGCATTATGTTATCAAGAGTAAAACACTTTTTGTTTCATCTCAATCGGATATTTCGTTTAAAAGTTATTTATTTATTTATTTATTTATGGTTTTACTTTAACAAAAAACGGCTATTCGCCAATTACATTAGTTAAAGACAATATACAAAAAATTCACACACTCATCTCACAAAACTCCAGACACACTGACATGATCGTCTTCCATTCGTCCGCGAACACATCACAGTCAGGGTGCGTGTCCAAAAGAGTGTTGAGCGCAGAAAGAGTGCGAGGGACAGGAGACTGGGCTCGCGCAACAGTGTGACTCGCAGGTACAGCGAACAAGCTGTGTCTCCTGATGCGGCTGTACTTGACTGGGGCACATAGTTGAGACAGTTCGGCATGCAGCTCTGGAGTATCAATTTTCCCATGAAGGATTTTACACATGGTAATTATTTGCTCATGTTTTCTTCTGACTTCTAGTGAATTATACCCTACACAACCTAAAAGAAACTTAGTAGGGTACATAAAGGGATAGTGTCCATAGATACGCTTGTAAATATATCTGAGGTAAGCTTTTTGCACTTTCTCTAATATCAAGGCATATTTTTTCTCATGTGGGTTCCAGACGCACGCACTAGACTCAAGCTTACTTCGAACAAGCACGTTAAAAACCGACTTGATTGCGCTTGTATTCTTGAAATCTTTAGCATTTCTCAAAATGAAACCCAAACGCCTAAATGCATCTTTTGCCACTGCTAAAATATGATCATGGAAGTTTAGTGTATGATTAAATGTGACACCTAGATCCTTTACAGCAACGGTTCTTGTAATTGTGCTGTCATTAATTTTATAATTAAATGAGACTGGGTAACGGGCTCTGGTAAAACTCACGACGTAGCATTTTGACGAATTGAACTCCATTTTGTTATTTACACTCCACTCGTATATAGCGTTAATGTCGCGTTGCAGTGCCAGGCAATCTGTCTCAGAGTTGATTTCAAGAAACAATTTCAAGTCATCTGCATATAATAGACTTTTGGCAAAATGAACAACAGTTGGAAGGTCATTTACCATTATCAGAAACAGTAATGGCCCGAGTATTGATCCTTGACTGACTCCGGAACGCGTGTGATAGGGCTGGGATTCATAGAGACCTAGTCTAACAAACTGCTGACGGTCGCGGAGGTAGTCGGCAAGAAGCCGCAGCAGACCCGGTGGAAATCCTATGGCACAGAGTTTCGCTAGCAAAATGTCATTATTAACCCTATCAAACGCTTTCCGGAAGTCAAAGTACAAAACATCCACCTGGCCACCTCGATCCAAACGTTTTGATATAAAGTCCACTAAAGTTAGAAGATTGGTATTTACCGATCTTTTTGCCCTAAAACCATGTTGTTCATTACAGAGATACTTATCTACTTGGGAATAAATGTATTTATGAAGTACGTTTTCAAAAACTTCAGCTGGAGTTGACATAATTGCAATGGGACGATACTCTTCAACTGATGTTTTATTGAAACTTTTGGGAATGGGGGAGACTCTGGAAATCTTCCACTGAGGCGGATATGATCCCTTTTCCAAGCTTAGGTTGAATATATGATACAAAGGAAGGCAAAAGTGCTTTTTAAAAGTTTTCAATATTTCAGGTGGAATATTGTCAGGCCCTACAGAACTACTTATTTTCAGTTTGCCTATTCCTGCCATGACGTCTTGAGGAGTGAATTTAAAAATATTAACATAATTACTATTTATATTATTGTCACATAGGGAAGCTTTTTGAGCATCAAGTAAAGGTACATCAGGAAGATAAACACTAACGAAGAAATCAGCAAAGGCTTCAGCTGCTTGGACACCTGCAAACTTATCTCCCTGATAGGTAACGCTTGGTTCAAAACCACCTTTAGATCGCAAATTTGAAATATGTTGCCAAAACTGACGCGGATTAAGTCTTAAATTGTTTTCAATTACTTTTGTATATGTTGAATAAGCAACGGCTACTCGAGTTTTAAGATCAGATCTGAGGTCTGAAAAACACTTCCTAGCTCGATCACATTTAGTGCGCTTCCAAATAGTATGAAATTTGAGCTTGAGTCTAGTGTCGCGTATGATATCTTTTGTGAACCACACGGGATATCGCCGGCCTGTAGTTTTGCTACGCCGTTTTTTAGGTACACAGGCATCGAAAATAGGGTAGATTGTATCATAAAAATACTTTGTAGCCAAATATACATCATCAGTTTGTATTACTTTATCCCATGATACTTTAGAAAGTAAATCTAGCAGTAGATCACGGTTACATTTTTTAAAATTCCAGTCTTTGCTTATATCTATATTGCTTGGATTAATAACTTCAGAGTGATGCGTAGTTTTAATTTTAATATCTATATCTAGGGGAGGGTGGTAATTGTCAGGTGATACAATACCATCCGTAGAAGAGACAGAAGTTTGAAACATGTCAGCACTCTCCTGGACCAGTACCACATCTAGCATTCCTCCATTCGAATTAGTCACAACATTCTTCTCATTTAGACAGCAAAAAGACAGAAAGTAAATATAATAGTTGACAATAGATAGCGATGCACTTTTCAAATTCAAATCTCCTAAAATTATAATAGAACCCTTTAAATTAGATATAAAACTTTCAACTTTACAAAACCAACGCATGCAGTCCGCGTCTTTAGCACTTGGTTTAATGTAAACCACACACACATAAATAGTACGACCACACCACGTAAAACTTGCCCACAAGTCTTCACCACAGTCGGTTTCAAATTCACGGCGCCGTCGCAACACTAGAGGCGACCGCGCGGCGAGTAGTACACCTCCACACGGCGTGCCTCTGTCACGACGAAGAATACTCCAGTCTCCTGGTGATAATTCTGCGTCTTCAACCGACTCGTCAAGAAATGTCTCGGTTATTGCAACGAGATTATGATCCAGCAGGAGTAAATTATTTCGCCAAGTAGAAAGTTTGCTTTTTAAACCTCTCACGTTCTGGTAGAAACAATGTAGGTCGGTAAGTTTATGTGTTACGAAAGGGCTGGTTATTTGGAAGTTGAGGTTGCATTCTGTGCTGCTTTTTAAAGCTAGCTGGTCTTTTATAATTTACCCAGGGCCTAATCTTTGCATAGATTGGCCAGACATCCGCTGAGTGAAAAATCTCATAGCTAGCAACTGGTACTCCTACCTTATACGATTTGTAATCACCTTTTGACGTTAACAAGTCAACAGTACAAGCAACTGAACTTCCTGGACATAACTGCTGTAGGTAGTTGCGAATCTCATCAGCGCTCGACTCCATGTTCCAGAGATGTAAATATTTACGCGGTTCAACTGCCTTTAATGAAGTTATTGCAGGTCCAGCAGTACCACAAATTGACGTCATTTGTCGATGTTTCCGAGTCACTACAGTCCATTGCGAATCAGGCTCCTTGATGACTTCACCTACCACATCCACATTAGTAGCCAAGGACAATGTTGATTGGCCAAGCGTATTGGACAGGCCGAAGTCAATGACCTCAGGTTTAGATTGAGTACCCGGTGATAATGGTGCAATCGGTTGAGCATTATTTTTTTCTTTACTCTTTCTCTGTTTCTGTTTTTGGGATTTTGCTTTGTTTTTTGTAACTTGTAACGGAATAGGTGTCCCGTCAGTTGATTTAATCAGCTCGGTAGCAACTTGTGTAGCGACGTCAGAAGTTTTCAATTTGTCGTTGATAAGTAACTCAATTTTTTCTTTTAGGAAATCTATTAGGGACACATGACTTTCCAATTTTATCTCATAACTTTCAATCAAAGAAACTGCCTTAGTAAGTTGATCTTTTAAAATCTGCATTTCCTGTTTCATACTATTTATTTCACGTGAGAGTTCTTGCGGAATTTGATTTAATTTGGATTGTTCAACGTCAATTACTGATATTTTTTGTCTGAATGTAATATTACACTCAGACAGATTTAAGGAATCGAGTGGTGTTAAACTGTTTTCATCACTTTTCTTTGATGTACAGCAGCATTCAGGGCAAATCCATGCATTATTCTCCTGAGATAAATTTATTTTACCCATGCATAATAAATGGTATGTTTTATTACACACACTCAAAGAACATTTCAAAAATTCTTCCTCATCCACAATTATAGAATAACAGGCAGCACAGTTCATTTTTGTAGAAATTATAGGAATGCAAGCGGCATAAAATCAGACAGCAACCACAGAAGCGAATAGCCTAAGCATGCGTTTACCCAGTTACTAGTAAAACAGCGCTGAAAGCGCGGCGTGCGTCGCAAAGACTGCACAGCAGCGCCACAATACGGCCAGCGCGCGGCTCACGAGTCACGACGGGTGGCCGGCGTAACCAAACATGATGTATGTTCACGGTGCACCAATAAAAACTTTTTACAAATCATTACGTACTTTAATATTTCCGATATAACTTCAAATTTTATCCATCACACAATTTAAAAAAATGATAAACAAAAAGAAAAAGTATCATGTGGGGTTTGAACTTTGAATCACGTGCACGGCAGTCATTTGTATTATAATAGAGACAATTGGACACTAAGTTGAAGGTTGAAATTTGGGTTCGGTTTATTATGGTTTCAAAAGTTCGTTAGGACGCCAATTTTGAAATTGAATTCAAAAAAATCTAGCGCGTTTGTTTACATTTTATAAACTGTTTTATTATTCACTAAGTAAGTGTTTTAGTGTTTTGGTTTTAATATTTATAAAAATGTATGGGTTATATTCGGTTTTTGAACGTTTTAGAGGCACTTTAACACCGAAAACACTTCATATTACCAACTGTTTATAGTTTTCACAGGTTCACATTTAAAAACACATTATAACTTAGTTCACAGAAAGAGTCAGGTCAAGATAACAGTTTCTCAGAGTATTTACACTGCCTAGATTATTTAAACATCGCAATTACTATGGAATCATTACTTTAAGCATTATTTACACTTTTATTATACGGAGCGCATTGTTTACGTGACGGCAGCACTGTCGGACGGTTATCACGTGTGTAAGATGTTAAGAGTTGGTACCTATTAATGAGTTATGGGCCATAGAGTTTTTTATCAAAATAAAATCCTGTAATAATCTTTTTCGAAATATATTTGTTGATGATTGTAAGTATAAGATCTTTGAAGAGTATAATAAATACATTTATGAACGCGGTAATCTTGGGAAATACTGATCTGATATGAAAACTGTTTAAATATTCAATAGTCCATTTATTGAGGAAGGCAATTATAGGCAATATTTTATCTCGGTATTTCCACGGAAACGAGAAAAACGCGGGTGAAACCGCGGGGCACAGCTAGTGTGTAATATAAGTGATACATCACTAAGTGATCATTACTGTTATTGAGATTTATTCCTTCATAAACTATAATTATATTTCAAGTACTACGAATGTAACACATGAAATGAATGCTGTTGAAATGAACAGAGTTGTCTCATGCCTCGATAGATGGCGTTGGTATCGATTTAGATCACGCTATGGTTTCGATACAACTGAATACTTGAATACGTCGTTGGCTTTTCACCATCTACTTGGCTAAATTATTTCAAGTAGCACATGACTTTATGTTAGTATTTTTGAGAAGAAAAAAAAAGAAAAAATCTTTAGAAAATTATAAAAGGCTGGCTGCCCACGTCCGATAATCGGTGACCAATTTTTTGTAGCAGGAAAATAGAACACACTGATAGCAATAGTGCAACACACACGTCCTACAATAAGTTGGTCAGAAAACAGAACAATGTTATTACAAATATACAAAACCGGCCCCATTCCCATCTGTCCTACAAAAATGTGTGCCCCCCCCCCCCCCCCTGTAACTTCTATAATAAGAGAATGATAAAACTAGAAAAAATATATGATGTACATTATCATTTAAGTTAAAGTTTTCAATAAAATCTAATTTTATTGAAAACTTTAACGACGATAACAGCTTTCAACAACCGTTTCTGTGTTTCAAATGTAGAAAATATACACCGCTAAATTTTAATCGTTTTAATCCTGTGAAGGGTCGATCCAGTACATGAAACACTATCGATGTGTAAAGATAAAATTAAAAAAATAAGCTACCTTTTTTCAAGACTCACATTAATTTACGCTTGTACGAAATGAATTTCTTCAAGAAAACGTCAGCTGAGCGAGTTCAATGACCTGTAGGTGGTTTGTACGCAACGCCGACTATTACGTACAAACTACCTACAGGTCTTTGAACTCGCTCAGCTAAATTCATTAATATATCTACAAGAAATTATATAAAAGAGGATAACTGAAACAAATGCACAAGAAAAACCAAGTTAATCCAAATCCAAATCCAAACTAATATTATAAATGCGAAAGTAACTCTGTCTGTCTGTCTGTCTGTCTTTGCTTTACGCCTAAACTACTGAACCGATTTGTGTGAAATTTGGTATAGACATAGTTTGGAACTTGAGAAAGGACATAGGATAGTTTTTATTGCAAAAAAATAAAATAAAAAAATAAAATTTATTCCGGACATACAGCAAAATCTATTGGTCAAGAGTCGGCATCAATTCAGTACTGAAATTTCCGGAAGCACTAATCCATGCGAACGAAGTCGCGGGCAAAAGCTAGTATAGAATAATTGAAACTTACAAACTAAAATAATTTATACAGTCATGAGTGAATAATATACGCAGCACACAATACATCCATACTACATATATATGTACATCAAATAAAATCTATACATACATATGTGACAAAAAATGTTCCCTGATTCTTCCCCTGAAGACGTCTAACGAAGGACTAGCCCTTATTGAGTGTGGAAGAGAATTCCAAAGGCGAACAGCTTGAACAGTGAACGAACCACGGTACCGACTAGAGGAATGGGGAGGAAATCGAAGGAGAAGAGAGGATGATGAGCGACAAGACTTTCCTCTCGGAACAAAGTACTCAAAGCGTTCCCGGAGACACAGGGGGGAGTTGGGATTATGAAGAATAGATAAGAGAAATGACAAAATGTGACAATCCCGGCGCCGCCGAACAGGTAACCACTTCAGTTGCCTTCGAAATTCTGACACATGGTCGTACTTTCGAAGGCAAAAAATGAAGCGGATACACAGATTCTGCAGAAATTAGAGCTGTCAAAAATTTGTAGTAGTTAGTACCCCTTAAGGGCCAAGCGCCCGAAAATTGCCATAAAACAGTGATTTTCTGAGGCCTACTCCTCCGTATCGGCTGGGTCAATTGGTTTGAAAAAAATATATGTTTATTATAGATTCATGAACAATAATATCAACATTTGATTTTTTCGTGCAATCAATACTTTTGTCAAAAAAAAAATATTTAGCAATTTCGCAACTTTTCCCTACTCCTTCGAAACGGCTTGGACCTTTAGAAACATTTTTACACATAAAAATTGGTGGTTAAATATTCTTCAAAGTGAACATTGCATATGTATATCAATAAATATCTCGCAGAGAAAATAGATTTAAAGCGCTTTCCGGGCGCTGCTGGCCGCAAATAAATGCACAGATTAGCGTACTGCCGCCTAGGCGAGTGCGAGAGTTGCGTTCACATAACTTCGGCCAGATGGTTCATGGAACTATACGCCTTAAGAAGTGACCACATGGTTGTAATCCAACGTCCCAACCAAGGTATCAATCCGTGTAGACAGCAGTTGTAATCCGTGACCTTCAACGCTCTTGGTTGGGAGGCGCGTTTTCCAAACCACCGAATGTGTGTATTGAATTGCGGAAGGCGAGTGGAAAAAGAGCCTTTTAACAAAAATGTTTTAGGTAGCGAAAAGTTAAATAAAAACTACACTCTCACTAGAGTTTAGTTTTACACAAGTTGGTACGGCCGGATCCCCATAAAAAATTGGGCAATCTCTTTTTGAAATTCTGTCGCGCGTATATGGGAATTGCGTGTTTTTACGTAAAATTACCAAAAAAAAAGAAATTGAAGTTTTCTAAGAAAAATAAAGACATAGAGGTCAACACTTTCGGCCAAATAAACGTACACAAGTGTGTAGTACGACCATTAACCGTTGATCAAGATCACTCACATTGCACAAACGTATGTGCAATCGACGCGCTAGGGTTAACGTATTCTCAAGATTGAACCAGAAAGGGTTCAATCTTCTCAAAAATTTTAATTATGTAATATGATTTATTATTTATAGATAAAGATAAAAACAAGTGATGTATTAAGTGTTCCGTTGTAACGAAACCATAGCGCGATCTAATTCGATCCCAACGCCATCTATCGAGGCATGAGACAACTCTATTAACGGCAGCTGCCTAGCTATTCATGTGTTACATCCGTAGTAGGCGTGTGTAACTCTTTACGGAAGAGAATCACTGTCCCGAGACATTTTAGTGTTCCGAAAGATTGGAACATCATTAATGTTTTGAATGCATCATTTGGAACATTGGAACACTGAAACATTCTCTACTTCGCGGGCCGGCCGCGCTGTGTGCGAATGTGTTATGTTCGCATCAATTTGACCGAACGGGTGGTCTTTTCTACTTGAGGTACTTTTCAGGTACATTTTTTTGGTGTTATTATAGTTTATGAGTAATGGTTAAATAATAAAATATTACAAGACACCCGTTGACGTCAATATGTGCAGTAATTTAGAAATAATTTAATTCTGAAGGAGGTACAGATATTTTACAGCTAAGTACTGAATAGTACATTTTAACGGTAATCAATATTGAAGGTCACTCAGGAAAAAAGCAGCTTTCTATTGGTGAATAAAAATGTTTTAACAATCGGACCAGTATTTCCAGAGATTACCTCGTACAAACAAAAAAAAGAAAACAAGCTTTACTTCTTCATAATATTAGTGTACAGTCTGTCTAAAAAGTTAAACGACTTGGGAATTTTCTAAAACACTTAATCATTTAAAAAATACTTAAGTATATTCGATACTTTTTATAAGGTTCTTCTATTAGTAAACAATGATCAAGATCTCTTAATCAACCTTGATTATTGAACCAGTGTTGTCTACATCAGATTTAATTTTTTCATTTTACCCTTATAATTACTAAAAAATAACCATTTTTAGATAGACTCTAGATTGGAACATTTGCTTCTGAATAATTAATAATAATAGTTCATTTCAGAAAATACATATAGAAAAATTCAATTGATAAAAAGAGTTTTGTTAAATTATACGTGGTAAATATACAGAAAAAGAGTTTCGTTTGTACCTGTACTCATGAAAATCATTGTATCACAGGTACCAGTATCTTTCATAATAAAGGATAACTTTAGCATAAGATATCCAAAATAAAAGCGTGGGAAAACAGTGCGATTGGAACACACAATGAGTGGTGTGTGTGAGAGTAAGTTAGCGTCGTATGATCTAACGGGTTGTTACGGAATTGAAACGCTCGCTGATATGTTATATTCCCGATTCCCGGCCAACGTAGACGCAGGCTTGCGAACAGTGAGCAATGGGTAGCTCGCTGTCCGGCCGTCCGGTAACTGTCCGGACCAAGCCCAAGTCGTCGACGGCGCGCACTGTTCCCACGCGCCTCAAGGAGTTGTCAGCAACAGCAGGGACCCAGCCGGGTCGAAGCCTACTGCGGCCAGGGTTATCCGAAAGGGCGCTCGAGCCCCGGTATGAAGGCTAGAAGGAACGGGGTGGGTCTTTTAGTCAGTAAGAGTCTGACACTATTGATAAATAAAAGACGTGCATTCAACTCAAGCATATATTGGACTGACACCGTAATGAAGTTACAAAGCGCGGCACGCGCACATATTCTTCTACCCACTTATATGTATACACAACACCTTCACCCTTAAATTACAACATAATCTAATAATCACTTATTTACAAAGTCACCTGGGATATTATAGAACAGTAAGAATAGTTAACTACACTTAGTTACATTTAACAATTAATAAGTCTAGTAGTCATCAATGCAGTATCTTTTTACTGGCTTGCGTATGCGCCTTATCTTACCAGGAGATAAATTAACGTTTGGTACACTAGGGCCCTGACTAACTATCTCCGGCACATCGGGCACATCACTAGTTATAACGGGTGTTTTTGTGTCATTTTGATCTGTTTCTGTTTGCGTGCGGGATGAGTCTAATGTCCCCGGACTGGACGCGCTCACCTCAGCCGACTCCGCACTGTCGTCACGTTCATTGGGACTCGTTGGGAAAACCAGCGAAGGGCGAGACCGCTTAACAGGCAGAACTGGTTGACGGTCAACACATTCCATTATATTCCGTATACTTTTAGCCTTTTCAGTTACCTCAGACAATAATCTTAACTTTAATTGGTCAATGTGCCTATGTACCACAGTTCCATTGGTCGATTCAACATTATAATCCGTACTACCCCTTCTGCCTAAAACTGTTCCTGCTAACCACTTATCTTCGCTACGGTAATCTCTGTACCATACTCTGTCCCCTGATTTGAAATGCCTAACCGCACCCCCAGCTATCGCTTCTACCTGCTTCTGTCGCGTTGTAACTAATTTCTTTTGGTCTGGCTTCAAGCAATCCAGACGCATGCGCAAGTTACGTCCTAACAACATCTTAGCTGGGCTTTCTCCGGTTGCGTAGTGTTGTGTGTTTCTATACGCCAATAGAAATCGACACATTGCGGCATGAATGTCAGTTTTGGATTTTATTGCCTTTTTAATAGTCCGCTTGCATAATTTGACGGCATTTTCAGCTGCTCCATTTGAAGCTGGATGATATGGGGCTGAAAAAACATGTTCGATACCATTGTTATTTAAAAAACGTTTGAATTCCGCGCTAAAAAATGGAGGTCCATTGTCACTAACTACCTGCTTCGGTAAGCCAAATCTCGCCCACATATCACGTAATTCTTTTATTACTGCTTGTGCTGTGGTGCTATTCATTTTAATGGCCTCTATCCACTTCGAATGTGCGTCCACTACTATAAGGTAAGTGTTGCCAGCAATCGGCCCTAAGAAATCTAAATGGATCCTGGCCCACGGGCGGTCAGGCCACGGCCATGCGCAGGGCGCGTGCGCGGGCGGCGCGTCCGCCACCGCGGCGCACACAGCGCACGCGCGGCATGCTGCCTCCACGGCCTCATCCACGCCGGGCCACCACACATAGCTACGCGCCAGCGACTTTGTTTTTACTATACCCATGTGACTTTCGTGAAGTTCTTCTATTACTTTACTTCTACATGAACTAGGGATGACTACCCGATGTCCCCACATTATACATCCTAATTCAATATAAAGATCTTTTTTTCTATTAAAATACGGTTTTAATTCTTTTATTTCTACATCGGCTGGCCAACCGTCGTTGATGTATCTCGTTGCTCTGCTTAGTATATTATCACTTGCCGTTTCTTTTTTTAGTATTTGATAATCTAGCAACAACGCTTCCGCCGCAAAATGCAAGTACGTTTGTTCCGGTGTACCTAATTCTTCGTTGATAGACGCTTCCTTATGTTTGCTAATAAGCCTCGACAAAACGTCCGCCGTGTTTTTATCCGTACGAATATACTCGATGTTAAAATCGTAAGCTGATAGCTTGATAGCCCACCGCTGTAAACGGCTAGCCGCTGTGTTAGGGATACCTGCATTTGGCCCAAAAATTGTGACGAGCGGTTTATGATCGGTCCGTAAAGTAAACTTCCTACCATACAAATATTGGTGAAATTTGTCTACTGCAAAAATTATAGCGAGTGCTTCTTTATGAATTTGGCTATAGTGCAACTCCGCACACGTTAACGCTCGCGATGCGTACGCCACCACGCGCTCGCTGCCGTCGCGCGCGCGCTGCGCCAGCACGGCGCCCAGGCCGCGCGAGCTGGCGTCGCATGTCACTATGCTCTCCAGAGACATGTCAAAATGCGTCAGTACCGAGGTACTACATAAAAGATTTTTAATTTTTTTAAAAACCAATCTATGTGTGTTAGTCCATATCCAATGTTTCCCTTTTTTGAGCAATTCATAAAATGGTGCGATATGTGTGCTCAGGTTTTTAATAAATTTCCCATAAAAATTTACCATGCCCAGGAACGATTTTAACTCCGTGACGTTGGTTGGATGGGGCATAGATAATATTGGTTTAACTTTGTCCGGATTAACACGTACCCCGTCTTTATCTATTATGAACCCTAAGTAGTTTACTTGCCCAGCCATAAACTCGCACTTTTCTTTTCTAATCTTTAACCCGTTTCTCTCTAAAATGTTAAAAACGTTTTCTACACTTTTTAAATGTGATTCTACCGACTTGCTTTTTATTAAAATATCGTCGTAGAAAATGACTACGTCCGGGACATTTTTAAAGAGATTCATCATAAACTTCTGAAAAATTCCCGGACTAGAAGAAAGACCGTACACGAGACGGTTATATTTAAATAGTCCCCTATGCGTATTAATTACTGTATAATTCCTTGAAGCTTCATTTAAAACCAATTGATTATATGCATGTGACAAGTCCAACTTCGTAAAGTAATGGTTGCCGCACAAGTTACTGAATAAATCTTCAACTTTTGGAACTGGGTACCTATCGACCAATAATGCCTTGTTAAGGGTTACCTTGTAATCCGCGCATATTCGTATCCCACCGTCCGCCTTCCTCGCTATGACGAGCGGCGTGGCCCAGTCGGCCCGGTCAACGGGCTCGATGACGCCGGCGCGCAGCATGCCATCCAGCTCGGCGTCCACTCGCGCGAGCAGTGCGTACGGTACCGGGCGCGCGCGACAGTAGATTGGCTCGGCTCCATCCCGCACGTGCAGCTTCACTTCTTCACCCGTGTATTTGCCCAATGTGCCGTCGAAAAGCCGTTCATGTCTGGATATAATATTGTTAAGCATTTTATTTTTGCAAACGATAATGTTATTAATAGTATTACACTTAGTAAATTTAGGTAATTCTATATTTAATTCTGATAACCACTGTCTACCCAATAAACTTGTGGTACCTTTATTGATAACATATAAATCTAACTTTTTTATATCATTTTTATATTTGACATAAGTCTCTAAGAACCCTATAGGTTGAATGACTGAACCATCATAAAACTTCAAATTTAATGTACATGGTTTTAACTTTAAATCTTTAAATTGATTTATATACGTCCATTTGCTTATGCAGGATAACGCCGATCCTGTATCTACTTCCATATCTAACAGTTTATTATTAACAATAAGTGTCATACACACCGGTTTATAATTCGTTAATGACATTTGGTACATAGCTTGATTGTCGTCGTCTTCATACACGTCGCCATCTTCGACTGAGTGTCCCGCTGGCCCAGCTGGCTCGCTCAGCCAGTACGCCGCACCGGCAGCGTTCGAAGCCCGCTCGTTGGCACGGCTGCGCCCGCGCGCACCTCGCTCCGCAGCTCCGCCCCGCCTCGCGCCTTTGCCGCGGCTCGGGCCGACCGCTTGACCTCTGTTTGTCCTTCCTCGCGGACCGTTGACATTTGAATTTGAAATCCGTTGATCGTATTCTTTTTTTAGGCACACCCTTCGCAAATGACCCACTTTTCGACAATAACTGCACTCGAAATCTTTATACTTGCAGTTATATTTCTGATGACTATCATCGCCGCACGCTGAACATTTTTCCAGTCCCCATTTGTGTATGTTCTCGCCACGTTCTCGTTCCGAGACTTGTTCCCGCGATCCCTCTACGGCTCCGGCATCCCGCTCAGCTGCCTCCAGGGTATTGGCTAAAGTCAGTGCCTTCCTGTAGTCTAGACTATCTTCCGCGAATAACCTTTGACGAATGAACTCACTCCGTAATCCACACACAAACTGATCCCTTAAGTTCTCCTCCAGGGTGGTCTTGAACTCACAATAGCGAGACATCTTTTTAAGATCCGCCAAGTATTCTGCTATTGTTTCTCCTGGCAATTGGCGTCTTTGACGAAATCTGTATCTCTCAGCTAGAATAGACGGTTTCGGCTGCAAATGTGCTTGTAGTAAATCCACTGCATCCTTGTACGAGAGGCTTGACGGCTTTTTTGGACTCGCCAACGTTGCTAATAATTCGTAAGCTTGGTCACCGATCAATGCTATGAGTGTTGGCAATTTCAATTCTTCCGTTATTTTGTTCGCAACGAAATACATTTCAATCCGGTCGACATACGCTGACCAATTGCCGTTTTTAATGTCAAATTCGCGCACTTTTCCCACTGACATTTTTTTTATTTAACCACACTACACAAGTTTTAATAAGTTCTCTAATTACTTGGTACTTTAGGATGTATAGTCCATAGTCCTCGTCGCCACTGATAAATAAAAGACGTGCATTCAACTCAAGCATATATTGGACTGACACCGTAATGAAGTTACAAAGCGCGGCACGCGCACATATTCTTCTACCCTCCAGTATACACAACAACTATCTCCCGCTCCGCCCAAGGGCGGGGGATGTCAATGCATGATTTTTCACAATATAAAAAAAATGTTATATTTAATTTGGAGCAACGGCTCAAAAGATACAAACTGATACGTCGCATCTCCTACAAGGTGGACCGGTGACCTGGTAAGGGTTGCGCGAATCCGATGAATACGAGACGCACAGGACCGCTCATTGTGGCGATACTTGGGGGAGGCCTATGTCCAACAGTGAACGTCTTTCAGCTGAAATGATGATGATGATGATGACGTCGCGTAATAGTCACAATGATACAGATAAATGTTAGATTTACATCAACAGTTTTATTTCATCGAATTTTGATTTATATATTTTTAGTTTAGATCATTAATATATGTACGTTTTAATATGAATTTTAAAATGATCGTAGATCTCTTAAACTTAATAGAAAGACAAAGAGAGAGCGAACGCCGACGTTCGCTTGGGGTTAAATTGAAAACGCTCTTTACTTGCAATTCAAACTGTTTTGGTCAAATTGATGCGAACACAACTCATTCGCAGGCGGCGCGCCCGGTTCGCGAAGTAGAGAGTTTCAATGTTGCAAATGTTGCATTCAAAACGTTACTGTTATTCCAATCTTTCGGAACACTAAAATGTCTCGGGACAGTGATTCTCTTCCGTAAAGAGTTACACACGCCTACTACGGATGTAACACATGAATAGCTAGGCAGCTGCTGTTAATAGAGTTGTCTCATGCCTCGATAGATGGCGTTGGGATCGAATTAGATCGCGCTATGGTTTCGTTACAACGGGACACTTAATACATCACTTGTTTTTATCTTTATCTATAAATAATAAATCATATTACATAATTAAAATTTTTGAGAAGATTGAACCCTTTCTGGTTCAATCTTGAGAATACGTTAATCCTAGCGCGTCGATTGCACATGCGTTTGTGCAAATTGAGTGAACTTGATCAACGCTTAATTGTCGTAATACACACGGGTACGGGGTATACGAAATTTATTAATTTATTTGGCCGCAAATGTTGGACTCTATCTTTGTTTTTCTTAGAAAATCCAGATTTCTTTTTTTTTGGTGTTTTACATAAAAACGCGCAATTCCCCTATACGCGCATAACATTAAGGGGATGCATCTCGACATACATTTTCACTGTTTTAATACAACGGCGTAAATTATGACGTTATTACACATTTTTCATCAGATATTTTGGAAACACAGTGTCTTGTGGATATTATCTAGGCTTTATTGGAAATCCGTTTATGTGTAAAACTACTCCAGTTAAGACCTTTGAAAATCTGCTATTTTTGCATGAACTTTGATAATTCATAATTTACTCAAAAATTAAAAAAGTACAACTATAAAAACACTACCTAATTAAACCCACTTTTTTCCGAAACTATAAGAGCTATACTGTTGAAACTTAGTAAGTAGATGTATTCTATGAACCGCTTTAAGATTTTCATACAAAAATAGAAAAAAAGCAATAAAAGAGAATGAACAAAAGTGGTCCAAATATCCACCACTACCGCGACCTATGTTAACTTATAGTCCACTAAATAGAGAGTAACTTTCAGTACGACACTAAAAAAAAATAAGCTGTCAGTAAAAAGTTACGACTATATGAAAAATATTAATATTTTAATTTTGTTTTACTTGACTATTACGTACTGTGCGAATTCTTATGTTTAATTCCTTCCGACTTTGGCTATCGTTTACTGGACTTTTTATGATTCTTTATTTGCGACCTAGGCTTTATCACTTCGGACTTTCTGTTTTTGTTGATTGATTTTTCGTAATAATGCAAGTGGAAAGAAGAAGCTGTGTTTGTTGCAATCATTCATTGTTACGAAGAAGGAATTATCAGAGGTAGAACATGGTGTCATGTGGTTATGACGCACATAATATGCCTGTAAGCAAACGGCGTGGCGAAGACCAGCTAACGACGTTAGAGGCAAATAAAAATCGGGTAGTGACTATTTATCGCCTGGTTGTCGAAGTCGTCAACAGACGATTAAAACGAATTATTAGACAGAGAGTGCACAAACCAAATCGTTTGGGTGCGTATGTTACTCAAAGAAATGTAAATAGACAGCGGGCTAGTTTCCGCAATATCGTAACCAATGTCATGGAAGCAGACGAGTTCCCTGTACCCACTTACACACCAAGATCTAGTATTGTTATATGTTTGCACTGGGGACATATCATGTAAAACTTGCGCGTAGCTACTATGGTGAACATATACGCAATGGCGTATATCACATCGAAGTAGCAAGAGACGGTGTTTTTAATGATATTGTGGATTTTGGCATAGAACCTGAACATGCTTTGTTGCTACGCGCAAGGATCCAATCCAAGCACGATTGTATTACACGTATGTAATGATACATGGTCGAGAAACAATTTCTAATTATTACTGTTCATCAATTATTATCTGGCATGCGAAGTGTGAGTTGTTCTGTCCATCTGATGTTAATTGTGTGGTACTTTGGATTGGCGAGGTCGACACCACCATCGACACCACAATCAGGCTTCCAGCTGCGAATCTAGATAATATTATTATTGATGATGGTTGAGATATAGGTATGCGCGGGTTTGCGGACATCGAGTAATGTGTAGCACGCTGTCCGATAATTGTCCGAACCTAGCCCAAGTCGTCGACGGCGCGCACTGTTCCCGCGCGCCCTAAGGAGTTATCAGCAACGGCAGGGGCCGCTGGGTCGAAGCGTACATGGACCAGGGTTAGCTCCGAAAGGTAGCTCAGTCCCGGTATGAAAGGCACGAACGAACGGAGTGGGTTTTTTAGCCAGTAAGAATCTGACACTATCTGCCACTCCGCCCAAGGGCGGGGGATGACAATTGGTTGATTTTACCCACCTAAAAAACAAAAGATATAATATTACGAGTATGTTCATTTTTAATCATGTGAGTTTTATGCTAATCTGCAAGACACGAATAAAACTATTGTGTGGGTTTCTTGGGTTTTCTTTCTTCCGGGCCTTTGACAAAATTCTAAAAGTCTATTTCAGCAAGAACCTAACATGGGACACCAAGTGGCATGACAAGACATGCGTAGATTAGTTACGATATTGTACTAAAAAGGTAAAAATATGACTTTTCACTCAGTCATAACTTTTGACAGACAGCATAGTTTTGGCTGCGGTCTGGTTATAATGACTCAGTATTTATTAGACTATTTTATTACCTAGGTCTCGTTAGTGGTGGCCATTTGGACCAAGCTCCATACACTTAAGATCATTCTCCTTTTGGGGGTCCTCATACTTAGAACTGAAACTCAAAAAAATGTTTTTCATCCAACCCATACGTGTGGGGTATCTATGGATAGGTCTTCAAAAATGATATTATTTAGGTTTCTAACATCATTTTTTTCTAAATTGAATAGTTTAAGCGAGAGACACTTCCAAAGTGGTAAAATTTGTGTGTTCCCCCCCCCCTCTAACTTCTAAAATAAGAGAATGATAAAACTAAAAAAAAGTATATGATGTACATTACCATGTAAACTACCAACGAAAATTGGTTTGAACGAGATCTAATAAGTAGTTTTTTTTTTTTAATACGTCATAAATCTTAAAAAAATACACTATTATTAAAACATCGATCAAAGTTACAACGAACTACAAGAACTTTTATATTACGTTCCTTGCTGCTACGGGACCCTTCATGGGCGAGTCCGACTCGCACTTGACCGGTTTTTTATACCTACGCTCGGTGGACGCACACTAATGAGCGTTTGAGCCGGAACTGTTCGACGAGCGATCCGAGACGCAACCGAGATACCGTGTTCGTGAGCGGTGTCTATGTGTGCGTTGTGAGAGCGCGCTTTGTATGTAGATTGTCTTCTGTACCTATCTATTTTGTGGTTATACCTGGACTTACACTGAAGAATATGATCTCAAGACTGTTAAAAGTCGCTATGGTAACTTAATTGCTATTACGACTTTTAAGTCTTAAGTCTTTTATTTACTAAACTTATCAAGACCTAAACAAACTTACTTACCTATAGAGAGCAGTGGTGGGCGAGTGGTAATGGCTTCTTGGGCGGAGCATCGCCGTGCCCTCGTGAGGGTGATCGGCGGCGGAGACCTCTCGCGCCCGGCCTTGGTCGAGGCCATGGTCCGGAGCGAGGAGGAGTGGCAGGCGGTCGCCGACTTCTGCGAAGCAGTAATGCTCGCTAAGGAGGAGGCCGACCGCATCAGGCAACGGCGCTCTCGCCGCCGCCGCCGGGATTCCGATCCCGATTTCCAGCCACCGTAGGCGCGGGCTTGCGGACAGTGAGCAATGGGTAGCTCGCTGTCCGGCCGTCCGGGCCAAGCCCAAGTCGTCGACGGCGCGCGCTGTTCCCGCGCGCCTCAAGGAGTTGTCAGCAACAGCAGGGGCCCAGCCGGGTCGAAGCCTACTGGGGCCAGGGTTATCCGAAAGGGCGCTCGAGCCTCGGTATGAAGGCTTGAAGGAACGGGATAGGTTTTTTAGTCAGTAAGAATCTGACACTATATCGTGCACAATACATCGTGAAGAAACCGGCATGTCTATGATTTTTTTTTTTAAATTCATTAAACCCCAAGCGAACGCGCACCTATTGTCTTTCTATTGTGTCTGTGATTTCCACGATTGAAAGGTTAAGTGGTCAGGCAGATATGACCGCGATGGTAGAATAGAATAGAATAAAACTTTATTGTGCACCAAAAAGTAACACAGGTACGTTTTAATTTGAATTTTAAAATGACTGTAGATCACTTAAAACTCTCTTTACTTGCAATTCAAACTGTTTTGGTCAAATTGATGCGAACATAACTCACTCGGAGGCGGCGCGCCCGGTTCGCGAAGAAGAGAGTGTTTCAGTGTTCCAATGTTGCAAATGCATTCAAAATATTACTGATTTCCCAATCTTTGGGAACACTAAAATGTTTCGGGACAGTGAGTATGTTCAGTAAACAGTTACACACGCCTACTACGGACGTAGGACTCTCAAAACGGTGAAGGAAAACATCATGAGGAAACCGGTATATCCTAGAACCAACAATTCGAAGACATGTGACATTCACCAACACGCACTGAGTCCGCGTGGTGGATTACGGCCCATTCCCTCTCCTAGAAAGGAGGCTTGAGTCCCAACAGTGGGAACATTAAAAAGGCTGGAGATGACTGCGAACGTAACACATGAATAGCTAGTCAGCTTCAGCTGCTGTTGAAATGAACAGAGTTGTCTCATGCCTCGATAGATGGCGTTGGGATCGAATTAGATCGCGCTATGGTTTCGTTACAACGGAACACTTAATACATCGCTGGATTTTCGGACTAGTTTTAACTAACAAATCTATTCTAGAACTAAATAATCCTATTTTTGAAAAGATTGAACCCTTTCTGGTTCAATCTTTATTAGACCTAGATATAGATATTAAGAGGGCCAAGCTCCCAAAAAGTGCCATAAAACAGTGATTTTCCGAGGCCTACTCCTCCGTAACGGCTGGGTCAATTGGTTTGAAAAAAATATATGTTTATTATAGATTCATAAACAATTGATTTTTTCGTGCAATTAATACTTTTGTCAAAAAAAAATATTTAGTAATTTTGCAACTTTTCGCAACTTTTCCCTACTCCTTCGTAACGGTTTGGACCTCTAGAAACATTTTTACACATAAAAATTGATGGTTAAATATTCTTCAAAGTGAACATTGCATATGTAAATCAATCAATGTCTCGCAGAGAAAATGGATTAAAAGCGAGTGCGAGAGTTGCGTTCACATAATTTCGGTCTGATGGTTCAAGGGACTATACGCCTTAATAAGTAATTAAAGATGGGGTTGTATTAGGTAAATTTGGGCTTAGGTGCACCTATTCTTAGTATTTAAACATACGTGATCCAGATACCTGTTCCACCTAGTATCAATTATTACTTATCGAATGTGGTCATGGTGCGCGTACTTAGTCCTTTAATTCATAATATGACTCGACTCGATATAAATAAAAGATCATTTATTTACGACTTTTTCAATCCGTATCCAGTAGGAAGTAGTAGTTGGACTTCATACATAGGTACAGGTCGCGCGGTGAATCAAGATCGCTCGGTGAAAGTAGTGGGGGCAATCGGCGCATGTGTACAATTGCGCATAGAAATTCTTAGTTACGATTTTATTTTTAATTTCGTATGTTTGAACCTTAGTAACATAACTTATAATAACACTAGTTTTTAATTGTAATTTATCTTGTAAGTAGGTAAATTCAAAAAATTAAAATTTTGAAAATAAAACAAAATTAAAAAAAAATAATTTCGTTAGTTTCTTTCTTTAACGTAATAATTCACGTCGTAAATTTTTCTGGCTAGCCGTTTTAAAACTTCATTTTTTTTTACGACTACGTATTACTATTACGATAACACAAGCTGTACGCAACAGTACCCAAGTACAACAGTATCCAATGAGAGGCGAGAACGCAACGCGGGAATTGAAGAGCGTCTCTATCTACCAATGACGTGTCGCCGACGGCGCACACCCGCCCGTACGTCGCCAAATAGACCGTAGAATTGAATACTGCGCATGCCCCTTCCACTTTTGCTGAGCGATCTTGATTCATCGCGCGACCTGTACTTCGTAATACTTAGTCTTGTCGAGACTAGTTAGTAATCATTCGGTCCGAGAATACTCGATACGAATGAGTACCAACTAGTCTCGAGTTCTCATAAGTATATTTTGTCCTTTTTTAACTACGCTATTCCGTAGTCTTTCCATCTTTATCTTTCAATACTCGAGACTAGTTGGTACTCATTCGTATCGAGTATTATGTATATATATATAAACAAATAAGAATTTATTTATTAATACTTATTGCACAAAAAAAATTTACAAAGGCGGACTTAATGCCTTAGGCATTATCTGCCAGTCGACCTTAGGGTGGTGCAGAAACATAACATGTTAGGTGCAACTTCAAGGTAAACAAACAGGAAGAAAATTAAAATCAACGTAAATACATAATTATATAAAAAATAGTTATATAAATACATACAAATAAACAAAATTATTATGAGAAATGAATATAACAAAACATGTGATGATTCTGCCAACTTCCTGCGAATGTGTTCACGAGCCATTTACCTTAAAGGAGAACACCGGCTGAATGCCATCCTGATGTCCAACGGGAGCGCATTCCAGAGAAAGATCGCTTGGACAAAAAAAGAGGATCGGGTAAACCCAGAGCGGTGTGAAATGAATTGAATTTGAGAAGTCAGATAAGAAGAAGGTTTGTCTAGAAAAGTAAACAGGATAGTCAAGGCTCTTAGTGCTCTACGCTGACGAATAGGTAGCCATTTCTAAAGCGAACGATGTTCAGATACATGGTCATACTTACGGAGGTTGAACTGTTGAAGACAAATCGAATGCAGTTATTTAGAAGGCGGTCAAGTTTATTGAGGAGATCTGCATTCAGGTCATAATAGCACACATCACCATAGTCAATAATGGGAAAAATTAGGGACTGTACAAGCAATACCTTTATGTGAACTGGAAGAAGATTTTTTAGACGATAGAGCGACCGTAACGTTCCGGTTACTTTTCTACTGACACTTGCAACCTGCTTGCGTCAGTCAAGGCAGGCGTTGACATGTAGACCTAGATCCTTAACCTCGGAGCCAAACGGAATAACCGTGCTGTCAAATATTACATGTGGAATACTTAGGTCATTAAGCTTTCTCAAACTATGGGGGCTACCTACTATGATAGCTTGACATTTAAACGGGTTAACTGCCACACCAAAACGGTCAGACCAGCTGTTTATTGTTTTTAAGACCTGGTTAAGCTTCTCGATCGTATACCTGACTGACAGTAGAGCTGCAAATCGTCGGCGTAAAGATGATACGCGCACTGAAGCTCGGGGTTTATGAGATGAATGAAAACGGAAAACAAAACGGACATTGGCGAAGAAAATCCGCACGCGTGATGAAATTCGCACTATATTAAAACCATCCTAAAGGCATACCACTTCTCTCCAGGGACTCAAACTGTAACCGTAATAAAGTGTATTAACACTGTTTTTTAAAACAGTTTAAACAGAAAAACACTTTTAAATGTAACAGATAGGTACAATAATGTTACCGAATGAAACTGTAACCTTTTATATGTGTTATGGAGTGCAACCGAATCAAACTGTAACCTGTTTATATGTGTTAATTTAAGTGTAACTGAAATAATCAGTTTTAGTTTAGCTTTGTAAATTGTAACTTTGGCAACGCTGCGTTTACCTGTTACACTTATTAACACTATTAACACTTTTATATCTGTTACAGATATGTTAGGGTTACACTTTTGTAAGTGTTTTGGGTTACCTGCCAAAAAAGTCCCGTCAAAATCGGTCCAGCCATTTCAGAGATTAGCCCGGACAAAGAGACAGACAGACAAAAATAGTAAAAAATGTTATTTTGGTGTGTACCGTATGTATATATATTCATATGCATGTAGTAAAAAGCAGTTATTTCAATAGTACAAACAGACACTCCAATTTTATTTATATGTATAGATTATGATTATTTTTATCATGCTTTTGTGTACAATATTTGACTAGTCTACACTGTTCTTACATAACATCTATCAATATTGTAAAACAACCACTTTTTTAAAAGAGTAACCATGGAGTTTCTTGCCGGTTCTTCTCCATAGGAAACGACCAATTTGGAACCGTGCACTAGCTTCTGACGTTTTATAAGTGCCCATGTAGGCCTATGTGAAATAAAATATTTTGACTTTTTTTAAGCTATTGCATTGCTTCTATCGAAGGCCTTGAGCGTGGACACCGAATCCAGAAATTCCGTAACGAAAATAACCTAACACCCCCCCACTCATTTGTTTTTTGAGCGTGGTGACCGATAAGAAAACAAATGAATGAACAATCAATCAAAATCAAAGAATAAAAAACAAAGGAAAAAAAAATACTGCATAAATAAATAATTATAATTGCATAAGTTGATAAAAATGCTATGCAATAGCTTTACCGCGGCCCCGAGTGCCACACGTCTTTTTTTTTACTTTTAAAGGGCGACGAAAATTATCTTTGCCCGGCTAAATAGCTAGATCGGGATGATGTTTGGCTCGTTCACAGTTTTTAAATAGCCTTTCGTTCGTTTACAGACGCGTGCGCCAACGCAGCCGCGCTCCGCCTCCTAGAAGCCGCTCGTACGGGCGACGTGGAGAACGCGCGCAGCATACTGGACGCGCGCCCCAGGCTTGTCAACTGTCGAGATGTGGATGGACGACATTCTACGCCACTTCACTTCGCCGCCGGGTAAGTTTTTTTAGGGGGAGCAGTGGTGGTAACGGCTCCGACTTACGAGTTGTAGGTCGCGAGTTCAAACCATAAAGACGTTAGATGGGAAAATCATCCTATGACAACCCCCGCTGCGGAGCGGGAGATGGTGTCAGATTCTTACTGACTAAAAAACCCATCCCGTTCCTTCAAGCCTTCATACCGGGGCTCGAGCGCCCTTTCGGATAACCTTGGCCCCAGTAGGCTTCGACCCGGCGCCTATTGTTGACGATGAAAAATTTATGTTATTCTATTTTAGTACCGACTTGTTCGATAGATGGCGTTAAGGTCGATTTATAAGTCGATATGGTTACGTTACTTTGCGATAGTATAAGGGTAACAGAAGTAACTCTCCGTTACGCTTCCGGCTCGACCTGGAAGCGTAACGGACGGGGGTTTTCAATTCTTCATCTTCAGTGGGCGCGCCACCAAAGCCGGCATTCTCGTCGCTGGTCATCCTTCGCTGGGCTTCCTCCGGGGGCCAACCTGGCGGGAGACTGACCGTGACCGCTGAGATGTCGTGAAAAACCGGCACTGCAGGAGCAGTGCCGCGGCGCCCACTTGATCACAGTGCAACTACACACAGGCAAGCTGCGCACCCGCACTTGCGACGAGCTTGCCGCCTACAGGCACCCCAATGCTTGGTCCGTGTGTACGGGCCCCAACCCCGACACCGCGGGATAAAGGCAGTGCCTACAACCCGCCGCCGCGCCCCCTAGCGGAGACGCAGCGACTTCCCGGACGAAGACTTAAAGTTTTACAGTTTCTACTTGGATCAGGACACAATTGTGGTTTTATTTTCAACCTCATTAGTGTTTACAATTAGTTCAACATTATCTACCAGCTCGGTGAGCTCGGTAATAATCACCCATCGTCAACATCGAACATGGCCTAAAAGCTTGTTACTTCATCTAACGCAATCCAACACGATGTTTGACGAAAAGGCAACGCGAAAAAAGAGATGACGTCCGTGGTGAAAATAACAAAAAAAAAAGTTTTTTTAAACTGACTGTGTATGACTTGCTAAGTTATATTAAACAATGCCGTTTTTACTTCACCTTGATTTAATAATAATGATAATACTCGAGACGCCTAAATACTCGTGGACCTAGTTTCTGGAATAAGTATTTTGTACGGACGCGTACTTCTAAGACTATGTACGCTCCGTACTTAGTCTTAGAAGTACGTATATGCGTACTGTACGCATTCTACCTAGTACCACATAGTACTGTAACGCGGCTCAGCTCGTCGGTAGGCTTGTACAGGGATTCTTCTATGAAATTAAACACTTCGGGGGGCGCACTCTTATATTTTTTAACTTATTTCAACGAATACATGCTGTTCTTACAAAAAGCACTTCAACGCCGAAAAAACAACAGCCATTCTTTTTTCCTACTAACTTTCAAACCTATTCTAAAACAGCATAATCCTTCGAATTATATTTTAAAAGCCAGTTCGTTGGTTATATAAAAAAAGCAACTAATTAGCACAGTACCTATCTAGTATAAATACCTCTAAGCAGATTCTACCCATTAGCATGAGCATCTAATTCTTTATTCTTCTAAAGATTGAACCAGAAAGGGTTAAATCTTTTCAAAAATTACATATTAATTGAATAAAAACTAACAATGTAATGTTATATTTTTAAGGCTTATGGTAGTCGTCGAACATCCATTGATGTATTAAGTGTTCCGTTGTAACGAAACCATAGCGCGATCTAATTCGATCCCAACGCCATCTATCGAGGCATGAGACAACTCTGTTCATTTCAACAACAGCTGAAGCTGACTAGCTATTCATGTGTTTTACGCCCGTAGCGTGATGTTTATTTAAAGATTTACGATTAAATAAATGTTATACGAAATAAAATTTTATTTTTAGAGTATATAAATGTTATAAATGTTTTTAACATCGAAGCAAACGATTACCCTGGCAAAAAACTGGGGATCTTAGATGAGGTGAGGCGGTATTTCACTCCGGAACAGCTGCTCAACCTATACCAAGCGCAAGTTCGATCGTGTATGGAGTACTGCTCTCATTAGGGTTCCGTAGTCAACTAGGAACCCTTATAGTTTCGCCATGTCTGTCTGTCCGTCTGTCCGTCTGTCTGTCTGTCCGTCCTCGCTTAATCTCTGTGACCGTTAGCACTAGAAAGCTTAAATTTGGTACTAATATGTATATAAATCACGCCGACAAAGTGGTAAAATAAAAATTGGAAAAAAATGTTTTAGCCCCCCTATATGTAAAGTGGGAGGTATTTTTTTTTTTAAATTTCAACCCTAACGTGTGATATATCGTTGGATAGGTATTTTAAAAATGAATAGGGGTTTACTAAAATCATTTTTTGATAATGTCAATAATTTCGGAAATAATCGCTCCAAAAGTAAAAAACAATGTGTCCCCTCCCCCTCTAACTTTTGAACCATAAGTTTAGAAAATATGAAAAAAATCTGAAAAGTAGAACTTTATAAGGACTTTCTAGGAAAATTATATTGAACTTGATGGAAAGAACAGTTTTTGTACAAAAAAGACAAAAGGGTTCTACAAAATAATTTCTGGACTAAGTTTGTAGTATAATCGTATATGCAAGCATTTTTTTAAACTCATAAGTGGGTACACTTATTGTGACGGACGGGAAACTACGGAACCCTACACTGAGCGTGGCCCGACATGCTCTTGGCCGGGTTTTTTTTGGGATGGGTCTGCCATATATCAGCTTGATGCCCTGGAGACGATTGACAAGCAAGCCAAGAGGATTATCGGCGATGATGCTCTTGTCGAGTCAAAGCTCCAAACGACGCCGAGTTGCTGGCCTGTCGGTTTCCTATCGGTTACATTTCGGGGAGTGTGCGTTGGAACTGAACAATTTAATTCCACTAAGTCCGTTCCATCATCAGACCACTAGACGTACGGCGTTGCGACATCGGTACATAGTGGATATCCCACTCATTCGTACAAAGTGTTTTGCAAACACATTCATTATGGAATTCCCTGTCGTAGTCTGTGTTTGCTGATAGCTACAACCTTTAGGGGTCTTTAAGTCAAGAGTGAATAAGTTACTTCTAGGCAAGCGTGCTCCATCGTCGGCCACATCATCGCTTACCATCAGGTGAGATAGTGGTCAAACGCGAGTCTAATAATAATAATAAAAATTTAAGCAAGCTTTGCTTTGATATAAGTTTTTTTTATATTTTACTATACTAAAAACCATCAGTCCCAAGCCTGTAAAACTAAAAATACTCCATTACTTTTTTTTATGGTGGGAATAATCATTCAATGACAACCCCTGCTCTTGGGCGGAGCGGGAGATAGTGTCAGACTCTTACTGACTAAAAGACCCACCCCGTTCCTTCTAGCCTTCATACCGGGGCTCGAGTGCCCTTTCGGATAACCCTGGCCCCAGTAGGCTTCGACCCGGCTGGGTCCCTGCTGTTGCTGACAACTCCTTGAGGCGCGCGGGAACAGTGCGCGCCGTCGACGACTTGGGCTTGGTCCGGACGGTTACCAGACGACCGGGCAGCGAGCTACCCATTGCTCACTGTCCGCAAGCCGGCGTCTAAGGTGGCTGGAAATCGGGATCAGAATCCCGACGGTGGCGGCGGCGGCGATAACGCCGTTGCCTGATGCGTTCGGCCTCCTCCTTTGCGAGCATTACTGCTTCGCAGAAGTCGGCGACCGCCTGCCACTCCTCCTCGCTCAAATACTCCATTACTTGATCTTCCCCATATTACTTATACGTACGAAGGCTCGCGGAGACGTCAAAAAACTCAAGACACCAAAATACTCTTGGACCTAGTATTTGGACTAAATATTTCGGCGGACGCGTACTTCTAAAGTAGTACGCATTCTACCTAGTATACTATATCACACCTGTACCGAAGTGTCGGTAAACAATGATCAAGAATTCAAGATCTCTTAACCAACCTTGATTATTATTGAACCAGTGTTGACAACATCAGATTTCATTTTGCCCTAATAATTACACCCAAGTCGTTTGACTTTTCGACAGATTCTTTGTACCCACTAACGTCTAAGTCCACTAAAGATTGAACCAGAAAGGGTTCAATCTTTTCAAAAAATTACATTACATATTATAATATGGGCATTACAATATATCTCGACTTGTTTGAATAATGTCGGACATTCAGCAATGAAGTATTAAGTGTCCCGATGTAACGAAACCATAGCGCGATCTAATTCGATCCCAACGCCATCTATCGAGGCATGAGACAACTCTGTTCATTTCAACAGCAGCTGGCTAGCTATTCATGTGTTTAACGCCCGTAGCGTAATGTTTGTTTAAACATTACGCTACGGGCATCATGGTAGCGCAACTCAGTTGCGCTATCATGGTGTCCCATGTCAAAAATGTCATGCCATGGCCATGGTGTCCCAGTGAAATATAGCAAGACACCAAACTAGACACCATACTTACTGACACTCGAGAAAAGATTTTATACATCCTACGGATAAACTAGATTGACTATGAAGCAATCACACTCTAAAGTAGTCTTTATGATCATTGGCATTAAGATCATATTGACAAGCAAACGGTGAAAAATGTACTGAGCAAGACAACGACAAAGTGTCGGTTGTCCTTGTCCCTTCGTACAAAGCGTTTTGCAAACACATTCATTATGGAATTCCCTGCCGGAGTCTGTGTTTGCTGATAGCTACAACTTTTAGGGCTCTATAAGTCAAGAGTGAATAGGTTACTTCTAGGCAAGCGTGCTCCATCGTCGGCCACATCATCACTTACCATCGCGTTTGACCAGTGTGTCATCACACAGTGGTCAAACGCGAGTCTATCAATAATAAAAAAAAATATACAAGCTTTCCTTTGATATAAGTTTTTATATTTTACCATACTAAAAACGATCAGTCCCAAGCTTGTAAAACCAAAAATACTCCATTACTTGATCGTCCCGATATTACTTATATTACGTATGAAGATTCGCGGAAACGTCAAAAAACTCGAGACGCCAAAATAATCGTGGACTTTTTTTTTTCGATGGGAAAAATCATCTTATGACAACCCCCGCTCTTGGGCGGAGCGGGAGATAGTGTCAGACTCTTACTGACTAAAAAACCCATACCCGTTCCTTCAAGCCTTCATACCGGGGCTCGAGCGCCCTTTCGGATAACCCTGGCCCCAGTAGGCTTCGACCCGGCTGGGCCCCTACTGTTGTTGACAACTCCTTGAGGCGCGCGGGAACAGCACGCGCCGTCGACGACTTGGGCTTGGTCCGGACGGTTACCGGATGGCCGGACAGCGAGCTACCCATTGCTCACTGTCCGCAAGCCCGCGCCTACGGTGGCTGGAAATCGGGATCGGAATCCCGGCGGCGGCGGCGAGAGCGCCGTTGCCTGATGCGGTCGGCCTCCTCCTTAGCGAGCATTACTGCTTCGCAGAAGTCGGCGACCGCCTGCCACTCCTCCTCGCTCCGGACCATGGCCTCGACCAAGGTCCGGCGCGAGAAATAATCGTGGACTAAATTTGGACTAAATATTTCGGCGGACGCGTACTTCTAAAGTAGTACGCATTCTACTTAGTATAGTATATCACACCTCTACCGAAGTGTTATCATTAGAAATGGATCTTATTTACTAGAACATATCCGAAGAATAGGTAAATTTCGATACTAGGTGGCACTTATTCCCACTTTGACAGTACCTAGTATAATGAAGTATTGCGTAATCCAACTGCTCTTAGACCTCATACCACTAACGCGTAACTGCATCCCATTCATTCAACACATTATAAATCTACTCATTCATGTTTGTCAAATTCGATTGTCAGCCATTTGAATTTAAACCCTATTTCAAAGTGCATGAAAGTAACGCAACGCGATTTGTGCAAGAATATTTTTTTTTATTGTTGATAGGTTCGCACTTGACCGCTATCTCACCTGATGGAAAGCGACGATGCGGTCGACTATGGAACGCGCTTACCTAAAAGAAACCTATATATATATATATATATATATATATATATATTGTCCTTTTTAACACGCTTATATTAGCTTCACCTGTATGTTTGTTTTGTGCACACCCATCAAAGACTGATGACAATACAATAATCTGTTTTTAGGGTTCCGTAGTCAACTAGGAACCCTTATAGTTTCGCCATGTCTGTCTGTCCGTCTGTCTGTCTGTCTGTCTGTCCGTCCTCGCTTAATCTCTGTGACCGTTAGCACTAGAAAGCTGAAATTTTACACTAATATGTATATCAATCACGCCGACAAAGTGGAAAATAAAAATTGAAAAAAATGTTTTATTAGGGTAGCAGCCCCCCTATATGTAAAGTGGGAAGTGATTTTTTTTTTAATTTCAACCCTAACATGTGATATATCGTTGGATAGGTATTTAAAAATGAATAGGGGTTTACTAAAATCATTTTTTGATAATGTCAATAATTTCGGAAATAATCGCTCCAAAAGTAAAAAACAATGTGTGTGTCCCCCCTCTAACTTTTGAACCATAAGTTTAGAAAATATGAAAAAAATCTGAAAAGTAGAACTTTATAAATTATTTTGAACTTGATGGAAAGAACAGTTTTTGTACAAAAAGACAAAGGTTCTACAAAATAATTTCTGGACTAAGTTTGTAGTATAGTCGTATAGGCAAGCATTTTTTTAAACTCATAAGTGGGTACACTTATTGTGACGGATGGAAAATTACGGAACCCTACACTGAGCGTGGCCCGACACGCTCTTGGCCGGTTTTTTATTTTTTGTGCAAAAAAAAAAAAGTGTAAAATAATTTTCAATATAGGTAGAAAATAATAATAATTAAACAAAATTACCATTAAGCACGCCCCAGCTACGCGCCACACTGGACTAGAGGTTGTCAAAATGCGCTTCTGTCTGCTTGTTTTGCTATTCACCACTGTGGCGCCTTCGGCCGTAACGAAAAGGAACGGCACTAAAACTAGTGATGACAACCTCAGCGAAAAAATATCGATAAATGTAAGCAAAAAAAATATACGAATAAAATATATTATTATTTACATATGTGTACTTTATTACGTTATATTAGTAAAGAAAGTATATTTTTAACTTAATGCATGTAAACTTACTGTACTGCCTTTGTTTTAAAATCAGACTGATAAAAACTTCAAAAGTTTTTTTGGATTTTTCTTACTTTTCCAATCTTAGGGTGGGTTTCTGAATTGAGTGTTTTGAGTTGAGCACGTCTCAGAGCCTACTTTAAGACTAAATTTTGACAGGTTTTTAGGCTAAAGTAGAATTTGAGAAATACTCAGTTTCAAATACTTAAATCAGAAATCGGGGGTTAATTACTTAACCTGACGATATAAGATGTTTGGCACAATGTTAAATAATGACCTGGATTGACATACATCTTATATATAAAAATGAATCGCAAAATGTGTTGGTAAGCGCATAACTCAACAACGCCTGGACCGATTTCGCTAATTTTTTTTTGTTGTGTTCGTTATTATGAGGAGAAGGTTCTTATGAAAAAAAAATGAAAATTAGGGTAGTGTAGGGTAGAGTAGGGTAGGGTAGAGTAGGGTAGAGTAAGGTAGAGGAGGGTAGAGTAGGGTAGAGTAGGGTAGAGTAGAGTAGGGTAGAGTAGAGTAGAGTAGAGTAGAGTAGGGTAGAGTAGAGTAAGGTAGGGTAGAGTAGGGTAGGGTAGGGTAGAGTAGAGTAGGGTATAGTAGGCTGAAGTAGGGAAGAGCGGGAGCGAAGCCGCGCGGGCAAAAGCTAGTACTGAAATAATTATTTGTCAGTTTGCTTCGAAGTCGTGGAATAGTGAATACAGTAACAAAGTCAAAAAGGTTAAATAATATTTATTTATTATTTATTTATTTAACACTTTATGCACATGGGTACAGAGGCGGACTTAATGCCTTAGGCATTCTCTTCCAGTCAACCTTTGGGTGATGCGGAGAAAAAGTAGTGGTAGGTGCAATAAAAGAGTGAGAAAAAGGCAAAAACAAGAATTTATACACTAATAGACCATAGAATAGATATACTACCTAATAAACCATAGAATAAATATGTACAACTATACAATATATACTCAAATTAATACACTACATAAATACACTAAAATAGTCAAATAATTGGTCCAAATCGACAATAGAAAAACATTAACGCTGTGATGAAACTACTGCCAGCTTTTTACGAATCAACTCGCGAACTAATATAATAATAATAGTAGTTTATGTGACTAGGAGATAAAGCAGTATCTTTAGGTCGCGGGCGGCATGTTGAATTCCGAACGAAACGAAGGTTGCTGATTTTAATCCCGAACGATAGTGAGGGATTTATAAAATTAACTCACGAGCATTGCCAGGGAGTTAATAAAGAAACCTGAGTGAAGTGAGGAATTCAAGCCGCGCAAGACAAAGACAGTTTTAACCCCGTGTTGCATACTCTACTTTTTACACCATCTGTGAGATAAAAGACTATTTGGTCGACCAAATAATATATTAGAAATATAAGTATTATATTTACAAGTTCATCAAACAAACGAAAATCAATACTCCAGGATTCTATAGTTACAATATTATTTAGTTTTTGTTAGCGTGAATGCGTGTTTTAACGTTGCTTGTAAGTATCTCCGTTTGTATAGAAAACACGCACAATACAACACACCAAAAATGCATCCACGCGCGTTCATGCAGATCACGCGCCTACAAGTGCGTGAGTGCGGGGCGACACGCAAGGAATGGCTTACTGAGTCTCGTAATGCCGTGCGTGATTTTGTTTTAAATGAGTCAGAGCCTGCGTGAATTTACAAAACGCAACTACGCGCGTGAGTGCGTAAAAAACCCGCAAGATGATGCAGATCTGCTTTTTTTTATCTGTTATAAGATAAAAGATAGATAGATAAAACATTTATTTGATACAACAAAATTAACACAGAATACACAAAAGCACAATAAAATTACAAACATAAACGTAAACACATAAATTAACAAAAAATAAATAAATAGAAAATGTAAACAATCACAGATATAAATACATTGAATTACATACATAAAAAAAAAACTTTAAAAAACTAAACATAAAAACATAAAAAGTATAAACTAGTACTTGACTGCGATCCCGCCTGATGGTAAGCAGTGATGCAATCGTTGATGGTGAGGCGCACTAGTTTATTAAAGCCTATTCACTCTAGGCTTGAAGACACCTGAATTATAATCAGACGGGAAGACCGCAGCAGGCAAATTGTTTCAGTCCTACGATGTACGCGGTATAAATGACGAGGCGAAACGTTTCGTCCCGACCATAGATGTTTCAACAACTCCCGCAACTACGCGCGTGGATGCGTTGACACGCAACTTCCAGCGTGATGCGTTGCAGTGTGATAATCGCCTTAGCTTTCACCTTCTTATTAAGGTATTTTGTTCCAGGTACAACCGACTCCCCCTCGCACAGTTACTGTTACAGAGAGGTGCTGACGTCCACGCCAAAGACAAAGGGTGAGTACTTTGTATATACGCCGTTTTTAGGGTTCTGTACCTGGAAAGGAAAGAACGGAATCCTTATAGTACAGTCGTCGACGACGCGTGCTGTTCCCGCGCGCCTCAGGGAGCTGTCAGCAGCAGCGGAGGCCCAGCCGGGTCGAAGCCTACTGGGAATTTACCTATCCGAAAGAGAAGCTCAGTCACGGTACGAAAGGCAAGAAGGAACAGGAGTGAGAGTCAGTAAAAGTCACCTGCTCCGCCCAAGAGCGGGGGATGTCATTAAATGATTTTAATACCCCGAAAAAAGTTATAAGCCAGTTGTTACCATATGATTGGCGACATAAATACATGGTCATCGGGACGCCCGGACAACTGAGGGGTTGTTTAGCTTCTGCATCCAGCTGTGCGTTGGTCTAATGCCCGCTATGACTTGCCGTGACCTGTTTTGTACTTAGTGTCGGTGGTGTCCAACTTCTGACCTTTTTAGGGTTCCGTAGTCAACTAGGAACCCTTATAGTTTCGCCATGTCTGTCTGTCTGTCCGTCTGTCTGTCCGTCCTCGCTTAATCTCTGCGACCGTTAGCACTAGAAAGCTGAAATTTGGTACCAATATGTATATCAATCACGCCGACAAAATGGTAAAATAAAAATTGGAAAAAAATGTTTTATTAGGGTAGCCCCCCTATATGTAAAGTGGGAAGTGATTATTTTTTTAATTTCAACCCTAACGTGTGATATGTCGTTGGATAGGTATTTAAAAATGAATAGGAGTTTACTAAAATCATTTTTTGATAATGTCAATAATTTCGGAAATAATCGCTCCAAAAGTAAAAAACAATGTCCCCCCCCCCTCTAACTTTTGAACCATAAGTTTAGAAAATATGAAAAAAATCTGAGAAGTAAAACTTTATAAGGACTTTCTAGGAAAATTATTTTGAACTTGATGGAAAGAACAGTTTTTGTACAAAAAAGACAAAAGGGTTCTACAAAATAATTTCTGGACTAAGTTTGTAGTATAATCGTAGCAAGCATTTTTTTAAACTCATAAGTGGGTACACTTATTGTGACGGACGGGAAACTACGGAACCCTACACTGAGCGTGGCCCGACATGCTCTTGGCCGGTTTTTAAATAGTTTTGGGAAAAAATATAACATTGTAAACATGTTATATTTTTTAAGAAATTTTTATTATTGAAATAGATTCAGTTATTGATTCTGAACAAATCATATACAGATTTCGCATGGCAAAGCATGTCAGCCTTATAATGTTCCCACTGTTGGTACTCAAGCCTCCTCTCTAGGAGAGGGAATGGGCCGTAATCTACCACGTGTGGGCTGGTGAATGTCACATGTCTGCGAATTTCTGGTTCTAGGACCTACCGGTTTCCTCACGATGTTTTCCTTCACCATTTTGAGAGGAGTGATGAAATAAATTACACAAAGTAATGCGCCTGGCTGGGTTTGAGCTAAGTATTGGCCATTAAACCTCTCACCACTGCTCTTCTTTAGCTTACACTCAGTACAGTTACTGATTCTAAACAAAATATATTCAAGTTTCGCTTTTTTTTTTCCTTTTTTTGTTAGCCTGTTCTGTCCCACTGCTGGGTAAAGGCCTCCCTCCACTCCTTCCATCTTTCGCGCGCCCGGGCTTCCTCTTGCCAGTTCTGGTGGAATCTATCAAGTTCGTCGCGCCATCTCCTTCGTTGTCTACCGCGACCCCGACGCGCTGTTTCAGGGAACCAATTTTATGCTACTTTGACCCACAGTTTGTCGGGCATACGGCAGACGTGTCCTGCCCAGTCCCACTTCAGTTTGGCAGCCTTTTGAGCCACATCAACTATTTTGGTTTTGGAGCGCAGTATAGTGTTTCGAACTCGATCCGTTAATTCAACGCCTAGTATACTGCGCTCCATTGTTCGTTGGCAAACCTTTAGTTTGGACTTCTGGATGTTAGTCAAAGACCAAGTTTAATAATATTGTATAATATTCTAAGTCTCCATCTTACTTGTATTGCAGAGGTCTGGTGCCCCTCCACAATGCGTGCTCGTACGGTCACTATGAGCTCACGGAGCTGCTGGTATCAGCCGGTGCGGGCGTCAACGCCGCCGACCTCTGGAGGTTTACGCCCCTGCATGAGGCTGCGGCTAAGGGGAAGGCCGATATCGTTCGGTTATTACTCAAGGTTAGTACGACACTGAATTTTAATCCATTAGATGGTCGGCGGGGGACGTCATCTGGATGATTTTTTACCCGCGGAAAAAATATTTACTGTGGCACATTGCTCGCAAAACAGATGGTATGATGGAGCACGCTTGCGTAGAAGTAACCAGCTTAACTTAAAGACACCCAGGTTGCAGCTATCTATAAATGGTGTAAGGGACAGCCCTCCACAAACTTTAAGGGCTTGCTCTGTAGACGAACTGAACAACCAAACATAATTTAATATTTTATTCATTTTGAATGGTGAGGCGGATTTTTTTTTTTTCGTTATCTGAAAAAAAAATTTATGGTAGGTTGTTCAGTTTCGTTTTCTGAGCAAGCCCTTGAAGTTTGTGGAGGGCTGTCCCTTATATATATATATGCCTGCGGCTAGGGAGTGGAATTCCTTGCCGGAGTCTGTGTTTCCTGATAGCCACAACCCGGGAATCTTTTAAGTCGAGAGTGAATAGGTGTCTTCTAGGTAAGCGCGTTCCATCGTTGACCGCATCGTCGCTTTCCATCAGGTGAGATAGCGGTCAAGCGCGAACCTATCAACAATAAAAAAAAACCGGCCAAGAGCGTGTCAGGCCACGCTAAGTGTAGGGTTCCGTAGTTTCCCGTCCGTCACAGTAAGTGTAACCACTTATGAGTTTAAAAAAATGCTTGCATGTACGATTATACTACCAACTTAGTCCAGAAATTATTTTGTAGAACCCTTTTGTCTTTTTTTGTATTTCATATAAATTCAATATTTATTTACAACTTATAGCAACAAAATATATACATAATAAACTAAAATTAAAATATTTAAGTATGCTTAACCTAACTATACACACTAAGGGCTACTTTCTACTAAAATATGGCGTCATAAAACTCCTCCGCATCGCTGTCGACTGGAAGTGTGCCCAAGAGGCTGGCGGCATTGCCACGTTGAATGGCAATGCTTAATCTCTGACCGAGATAAAAACCAGCCCTTGGGTCACGCGAAGTGTCAACTAAACGTTTTGACAGCTCTTTAAACAATATATGAGCACTCGGACCCCACGGCCCAAGAGTTTCAACCCCAAACGGCTCAAAAATATAACTGCCGACAAGGTTGTTATATTTCCGCCGCTTGAGGTTCTCCGCAGCCGCAGCGGCAGCACCAGCACAGCACGATGAACTAGGAAGATGGGATGGCGCAAGAGTGTCGACACAGGTAGCGTCCCACACTAAAGGTCTACCCAACTTCCATGGAAATAAAGACATACCGTCCGGTCTCTTACCATCGTCGCGTGCCAGGCCATGAGGTTCCAAAACAGCCGGAACGCCGACGGTGACAAGGGCTCGTCGGATAATGTCGTTAATATTCGCGTGCCGCGCTATGCGTCCCGCACTTCGACTGCATGACTGCATTTCATATGTAAATCAATCAATATCTCGCAGAGAAAATGGATTTAAAGCGCTTTCCGGGCGCTGCTGGCCGCAAATAAATGCACAGATTTGCGAACTGCCGCCTAGGCGAGTGCGAGAGTTGCGTTCACATAATTTTGGCCAGATGGTTCAAGGGACTATACGCCTTAATGAATTAATCGACAAAAGAAAAAATACGAGTCCAATGTTTTTGTATAATCTAAAACACGGACTAAATAAAATGTAATTGTTTTGACCCTAGAAACTACCCTATTCATTGTGAATAAACATGTCTTCTATTTTTCTTGCTGTAATTCTAACTTTGATTTAATTTTTCAGCACGGCGCTGACCCGACTCGCAGAAATCGGGACGGATTAACCCCCTTACAATTAGTGAGGGCGGGAGATAGCGACACAGCGGATGCTTTGAGAGGAGACGCGGCCTTGTTAGACGCCGCCAAACGTGGAGACCTCGCCAGAGCCAGGTATTATCATCGTCATCATTTCAGCCGATAGACGTCCACTGTTGGACACAGGCCTCCCCCAAGTGTCGCCACAATGAACGATCCGGCGCGTCCCGCATACATCGGGTTCCAGCAACCTTCACCAGGTCATCGGTCCACTTGAACGAGATTCTTTTATGAAATCAAACACTTCGGGTTGCGCACTCTTATATTTTTACTTATTTGAACGAATTCATGCTTTCCTTACAAAAATTACTTCAATACTGAAAATACAAAACACATTCTTTTTTCTATCAAATTTCAAACCTATTCTAGAACAGCTGAAGCAGAAGGATTATTCCTTCGAAATATATTTTACAAGCCAGTTCGTTGGTTACATAAAAAAGCAACTCATGTGATCTCCTTTCGATATCACAGTACCTTGCTTTTTAATTGATATAAACTAATGCTTGACTGCGATCCCACCTGATGGTAAGCAGTGATGCAATCGTTGATGGTGAGGCGCAATATTTTGCTAAGAGCCTATTCACTCTAGCCTTGAAGATACGTAAATTATAATCAGACATGAAGACCGCAGCAGGCAAATAGTTTCAGTTCTTCAGTAAACGCCGTATAAACTACGAGGTGTAACGCTTAGTGCGGACCGTAGAGGAACAGCTTGTTAGAGTCTGTCTAAAAAAACAAACGACTTGGGAATAATTAAAAAGACCCATAATAGTATTGAATCAATTAAAAAAATACTTATATTCGATATGTTTTATATGGTTCTATTAGTAGACAATGATCAAGATCTCTTAATCCACCTTGATTATTGAACCAGTGTTGTCTACATCAGATTTCATTTTACCCTAATAATTACCCAAGTGGTTTTGACTTTTTAGACAGACTATAAAAGTTGATCTGTAAAAGATGTACATTTATAAAAAAAAATGGTTTCCTTTTAATTGTTTCAGGAAACTAATAACTCCTCAAAATGTGAACTGCAGAGATTCTCACGGGAGGAACTCTACTCCATTACACCTTGCTGGTAAGTTATTCTTCTTCTTCCTGCCATGCAATCCTGTCAGCTGTCACACTATCACTAACTCCCTTAGGGGCATCCATAAATTACGTCATACGAATTCTGTGAGTATTTACCCCTCCCCCCGTCCTTGTCACAACTGGTCACATTTGTGAGACCCCCCCCCCTTTAGTGTGTGTAAAATATGTGTATGTCACATATTTTGAAAATTTACATTTAGTAATTATTGATTGAAAGCATCCGGAATCAGTTTTATTTCTATTTCAATTATTTTTTTGTAAAAAAAAAAGACGTGTGGCACTCGGGGACTGCAGCGGTAAAAGTAAAACTATTGCATAGCATTTTTATCAACTTATGCAATTAAATTTATTTCTTTATTTTATTTATGCAGTATTTTTTTCCATTGTTTTTTTTTTCTTTGATATTAATTGAAGTTACACTTTCACACATTGAATTGAATTTTGATTGATTGTTCACTCATTTGTTTTCTTATCGGTCACCACACTCAAAAAACAAATGAGTGGGGGGGGGTGTTAGGTTATTTTCGTTACGGAATTTCTGGATTCGGTCTCCACGCTCAAGGCCCGCGATAGAAGCTATGCAATAGCTTAATTAAAATCAAATCTTATTTTTATTTTTTTGTATATAACTATTTATTTACACACATAAAAATAAAAGAAAAGAAGAAGGAAACAGAAAATTAGTACAAAGGTGATTTTATTTAAAAATGCAGGTGTAAAAAGAAGGTGATAATGAAGAGGTGCTATTTATTGGCGTGGCATTTTCAGTATTTGAAATTACAGGACAATCGATTTGGAGCCCAGCGTCGTATCCTTTATTCAAAAATAGTTTTAAAAGTTGCCACAAAAAAAAATTACAAAATTATAAGGCAACTGTTAAAATTAACGAAATACCAGTTAATCTCCGTAATTTTGAGTAATTTAATTGCCACATCATTGTTTTTCCGCATTGCCAACATTACGGCTAAGGGAATTCTTATAGTAGAGGATACGATTAAGAGCGACCTTCACCGGTCTGAAACGTATTTTATGACAAATCTAGTAAATTAAATAATGTAACGCAGGTGGGTTGACTAAAAATTTTTTTGCAGACAACCTTATAGCATCGTATTCGTAATGAAACAGCGTTTATTTGATAAACAATTTATTTATTTACTAAACAAGTGGGTACTACTAGTATTGACATACCTGTTTATACCTGGCAACCCAAAGTTATGCCAGGCAACCCAACGGTTTTATGTTCTAAAGCCTTCATACTTTCGGTTAGCATTAAATTTATTCGTTAAACACACGTAGTCTGGTGGGCAGCTGCCCGATAGATGATTTCGAGCTGTTCTATATGTTCTAATAAGAACTTTGATTGCGCGATGCAGGATTAGTTCATATGTGACGCCAGATTTATCGCTACATATATGTAATTATAATTAACTAGCTTTTGCCCGCGCGGCTTCGCTCCCGCTCTTCCCTACTTCAGCTTACTATACCCTACTCTACTCTACCCTACTCTACCCTACCCTACCCCACTCTACTCTACTCTACTCTACTCTACTCTACTCTACTCTACCCTACTCTACACTACCCTACTCTACCCTACTCTACCCTACCCTACTCTACCCTATTCTGATTCTTTTTTGTTATACCACGTTTTATAGTGACTGACGTTTCATGTCAAGTCACACGGGAACGCTGTCGAACGGGATAAAAAGTATCTTATGTCCGTCTCCTGGCTCTAAGCTACCTCCCTACCAATTTTCACCCAAATCTGTTCTGCCGTTCTTGAGTTATAAGTGGTGTAACACGACTTTCTTTTATATATATAAATTTATGAAAGTTTAGGGGTAGCAACCGTCATAAGTGTCTGGCAATGGATGACGTGGCTTCTAAGGCTTTCCCGAAGAAAATATAAAAAAATTGAGCTTTATTGTTTAACGAAAGTAATGTACTATTTTATACACCTTTACTGCCTGTTATCTGTCCAAGTAACCACAACCCAAACTCCATAGTCGCTGGTCGTTCGTACCTGTACAGGGGACGTGCACAGAAAAACTTTCAGGTTTTATAAAATAACGAAGGTCTGGCCGTCGTGGGCTCTTTAGCTATGCTGTCGCGCGCTTCAGCTTTTTTTGTAGCTGCTTCTAGCTTTTTTTTGTGATCCGTGTGCGGGGCAATTAATAATGAAAAGCAAATCATTGTTTTTCGGGTACTATACTATGTTCCACTGTACTCTGGCGCCTTCTAAAATTAAAAGTTATTAGTGTATATGAAGCAATTGTTTTGGTTTTTTGACGTCATCACGACACTTAAAATTTTTACGGTGATGATGAAAATTCTAACATCTTGATTCCCCCTGCCAGCGGGCTACAACAACCTGGAAGTAGCCGAAGCACTGCTGGAAGCGGGGGCCGCGGTGTCGGCGCGCGACAAGGGCGGGCTGGTGCCGCTGCACAACGCGGCGTCGTACGGGCACGTGGAGCTGGCCGCGCTGCTGCTGCGCGCCGGCACGCCGCCCAACGCCGCCGACCGCTGGGGCTTCACGCCGCTGCACGAGGCCGCGCACAAGGCCAGGACGCAGCTCTGTGCGCTACTGGTCAGTCTACACGACTCTTCTTTTTTAGTACGGTGATGGCTGATGATGGACCATGTTGACCTATGATGGCTCATGTTGGTCCATGTTGGCCCATAATGGCTAATGTTGAACAATGACGGCCCGTAATGGACGATGATGGTTCATGGTGGCCCATGATGGCTCATGTTGACCCATGATAGACAATGATGGTTCATAATGGACCATGATAGACAATGTTGGACCATGATGGCCCATGTTGGCCCAAGATGGACGACGATAATTCACCGTGGTTGATGATGGCTTATGTTGGTTCTTAATGGCCTATGATGGACGATGATGGTTCATAATGGCCTATGACAGCTCATGTTGGCTCATGATGGACGATGATGATGTAATGCTTAAATAATGTATAATTAATGAAACCTTTGTTCGCCCAGCTCGCCCACGGCGCAGACCCCTACCTCAAGAACCAGGAAGGGCAGACAGCACTGGACCTCGCCGGTGCAGAAGACGTGCGCTCCCTGCTGCAGGACGCCATGACGTCAGCAGCCGGCGAGCTGGCCGCGCCCGCGCCGCTGCCGCCGCCCTTGCCTCCGCCGCAGCATCCTGTGCTGATGCCCAGCGGAGACACTGTGCCGCTCGCCCTCCCAGTAAGTACCCTCATTTTGACAGGTCTATGGTCGACCACGATGCTCGTTACTGGCGCATGATGGTTCATGAGGATCCATAATGGCTCATGTTGGTGTATAGTGGGCCATCATGGTCCATAGTGGAATGGCCCATGATGGCTCATAGTGGGTCACAATGGTCGATATTGGCCCATGTTGGTCTATAGTGGGCCAGGATGGTCCATAGTGGCCCGTAGTGCTCCATTCTAGTTCATGGTGGTCCATAGTTGCCCATGTTGGTCTATAGTGGGCCATGATGGTCCATAGTGGCTGATGATGGTCTATATTGGCCCATGATAGCTCATAGTGGGTCACGATGGTTGATAGTGGTTCAGTGGCTCATAATGGTTAATAGTGGATCATTGTAGTCCATAGTGGCTCGTGATGATCCGTAGTGGTTCATGATGGCCCATAGTGGCTCATTATGGTCTATAGTGGCTCATGCTGGTACATGGTGGGACATTATAGTTCATAGTGGCTCATGATAATCTACAGTGTTCCATTACATAGTAGCTCACGATGGTCCATAGTGGCTCATGATGGTTCATAGTAGATAATGTATTAAGTTCATAGTTTGATCACGATGGCCCCAAGCGGCCCATTATGGTTCATAGAGGCTTGTGATGGTCGATAGTGGTTCATGATGGTCCACAGTGCTTTAAGGTTGTTCATTGTGGCTCATGATGGTCCATACTTCATTATGATAGTTCATAGTTTGATCACGATGGTCCATAGTGGCCCATGATTGTCCATAGTGGCCCACGATGGTCCATAGTGGTCCATGATGGTCCATAGTGGCTCATGTTATCAGAAGCTAATATTTATTTTTGTCCACCAGGTGATGCCCTCAAACTACTGGGCGGAAGGTTCTCGCGGCAGCTTAGAAGACGCAGCGGGTAGACCTGCATCAGCTCTATCCACCTGCGAATCCTTGCAGACCTTCCTGTCCAGGTTAGTTTTCAACAGATTTCAAGGTTGCGAAGATCTAAATTATTTTTTTAATAAAAAAAATAAGCTATTGCTTGTAAATAAATCTTGTCATTAAAATTAATTGAATTATTTTGTAATTAAAGTTATATCATTTATAATTTAGTAGCTATAGTGTCGTATATTTTACCATTAAAAAACCGGCCAAGTGCGAGTCGATCTCGCGCATGTAGGGTGCCGTACTGCCCGTAGCAAAAAACTGCAAAAAAAAAAAAAGCTTGATTGTTGTATGGGAACTCCCTAAAATATTAGTGGTTATAGCAGCTACAGAAATACATCATCTGTAAAAATTTCAATTGTCTAGTTAGCACGGTTCTTGAGATAAAGAGATTTATCATTAAGATTAAAAGTGATATTGTCATGTTCTTCATATCTCCCACAGCATCGGCCTAGAACAATTAACGCAAGTACTAGAACGAGAACAGATCACCGTGGACATCCTCTCCGAGATGTCGCATGAGGACTTGCGCGCCGTCGGCGTGGCGGCTTACGGGCACCGGCATCGACTGCTGAAGGCGGCGAGGCACAGCTTGCAGGCAGCGTCAGGTGAGGCCAGAGGCTACCACGAGCTATCCTATCTGTGCATGAAGACTTGCGCGCAGGCGGCGTGGCGGCTTACGGGCACCGGCATCGACTGCTGAAGGCGGCGAGGCACAGCTTGCAGGCAGCGTCAGGTGAGGCCAGAGGCTACCACGAGCTATCCTATCTGTGCATGAAGACTTGCGCGCAGGCGGCGTGGCGGCTTACGGGCACCGGCATCGACTGCTGAAGGCGGCGAGGCACAGCTTGCAGGCAGCGTCAGGTGAGGCCAGATGCTACCACGAGCTATCCTATCTGTGCATGAAGACTTGCGCGCGGGCGGCGTGGCGGCTTACGGGCACCGGCATCGACTGCTGAACCATCCATCCAGCCATCCAACCATGTTATAATCATTTGACTAATTTGACCATATCACCACTATGATCTAAAATCTATACTTTCTTCACAGAATGGTACGGCGGCACAACGCTAGTGGAGGTGACTCCACCAACCGAGGGAGAGTGCGCAGACAGCGAGTATACGATAGTCGAGAGGGAGATGCAGGCCTCCGTGCGAGCGCACAGGGAGCATGCGGGAGGGATGTTCACTCACTACAACGTTGTTAGGGTAAGTCAGTTATGCTGCATTTGTGAATGTGTTCTGGTTTTGTTACCCTGGGATGTCTTATTGTAATAGCTTATGATGGCCCATCACAGTGGCCCATGATAGTGTTTTCTAGTTGTTCATGAAGGTCCTTCGCAGTGGCTCATAATGGTCCATGATGGCCCTTCGCAGAGACTCATAATGGCCCATGATGGCTCTTCACAGTGGCTCATAATGGTCCATGATGGCCCTTCGCAGTGGCTCATAATGGTCCATGATGGCCCATCGCAGTGGCTCATAATGGTTCATGATGGCCCTTCGCAGAGACTCATAATGGTTCATGATGGCCATTCGCAGTAGTGATGGTTCTGCACAGTGGCTTATAACGGCCCACATGTGCCCATGCCGGCAATTTTTTTATTTAAAAAAAAAAAAAAGTTTTGAAGTATGATATAATTATGCTAGTTCCTCTCCATCATCAGATACAGAAGCTAGTGAACGGGCGGTTGTGGGAGCGCTACCAGCACCGCAGACGAGAGGTGTGCGAGGAAGCTGGTTCTCACAACGAGAGGATGCTGTTCCACGGCAGCCCCTTCATCAACGCCATCGTGCAGAAGGGTTTTGATGAGAGGCACGCTTATATTGGTGAGTTAGTTTTTCATATTCTTTAAACTTTTAATAATAACTAGCTTTTGCCCGCAGCTTCGCCCGCGAAATTAAAATATATAGCCTATGTCACTCAGGAATAAAGCAGCTTTCTATCGGTGAAAAAATTTTTGCAATCGGACTAGTACTTCCAGCAACCATGGAGTTTCTTGCCGGTTGTTCTCCATAGGAAACGACCAATTTGGAACCGTGCACTAACTTCTGACGTTTTATAAGTGCCCATGTAGGCCTATGTGAAATAAAAATATTATTGATAGAGATTACCTCCTACAAACAAAAAAATAAAAACAAAATTTACTTCTTAATACTATTAGTGTAGATTTACCATAAGCAAATCTTCAAGATTTCCTTGTTCTATCTAACACATTTCAACTCTGTATTCTCCTGTATATCCAATTACGCGTCCCGCGCACGATCCCCGCTGCCCTCCGCTATTGTACTATCCCTTGCTTCGCATAGATTTCGTAACGTTTAGAACGTTCAATTTAATTATTTTTTTCGTTTTGTATGAAAATCTGATGAACTTAAATAGAATAAATTTTTAAAAAACCATAGAACAGAAGTTGTTGTTTATGATGTTCTTAACATAGTCCTTTTTTATGGTGGAAAAAAATCATCCAATGACAACCCCCGCTCTTGGGCGGCGCGGGAGATAGTGTCAGACTCTTACTGACTAAAAGACCCACCCCGTGCCTTCTAGCCTTCATAGCGGGGCTCGAGCGCCCTTTCGTTCTTAACATAGTCCTGAGAACTTGCAGGTGTTTTACAAATAACCACGAATATTCGCAGGAGGCATGTTCGGCGCGGGCATCTACTTCGCGGAGCACTCGTCGAAGAGCAACCAGTACGTGTACGGCTTCGGGGGAGGCTCCGGCTGTCCAGCGCACAAGGACAGGAGCTGCTATCTGTGTCACAGGTCTGATTATTTACATTTATTATTTACTAGCTTCTGTCAATAAAATATACACCGCTAAATTTTAATCGTTTTAATCCCGTGGAGGGTCGATCCGGTACATGTATAACGGTACAAGGTACATATAACCTGTAGGCAATAGTCGGCGTTGCGTACAAAATATCTACAGGTCATTGAACTCGCTCAGATGACGTTTTCTTAAAGAAATTAATTTCGTACATGCGTAAATTAATACAAGTTTTGAAAATAAGGTACTTTATTTTTTAATTGTATCTTTACAAATCGATAGTGTTTCATGTACCGGATCGACTCTCCACGGGATTAAAACGACTAAAATTTAACGGTGTATTTTCACACTGTTGGGACTCAGACCTCTCTAGGAGAGAGAGGGAATGGACCATAATCCACCACGCGGGCCCAGTGCGATTTGGTGAATGTCACATGTCTTTTTCATTTTCACGGACATTGCTTCCTGATAAGGGCATGAAAGCCATCAGTCTGCGCTTCTGCGAACATGGTCGAGGTACTGCAGAACAGTGGTAGCCCCAGCAACACCGTAATGACGAGATTACAAAAATTTTGAAAAAGATTTTATTAAGTTTAATAGTCCATAACTAAGTACACAATGTTGTGTTCCAGACAAATGCTCCTCTGTCGAGTGACGTTAGGCCGCGCCTTCCAGCTACTGAGCGCCATGAAGATGGCGCACGCGCCGCCGGGCCATCACTCCGTGGCGGGCAGGCCCTCGCAGGGAGGACTGTGCTTCCCCGAGTACGTCGTCTATAGAGGAGAACAGGTGCGTTACTGGCATGTGTGATGGTCTTCCGTAGTAGACCATGAAGATGGCGCACGCGCCGCCGGGCCATCACTCCGTGGCGGGCAGGCCCTCGCAGGGAGGACTGTGCTTCCCCGAGTACGTCGTCTATAGAGGAGAACAGGTGTGTTACTGGCATGTGTGATGGTCTTCCGTAGTAGACCATGAAGATGGCGCACGCGCCGCCGGGCCATCACTCCGTGGCGGGCAGGCCCTCGCAGGGAGGATTGTGCTTCCCCGAGTACGTCGTCTATAGAGGAGAACAGGTGCGTTACTGGCATGTGTGATGGTCTTCCGTAGTAGACCATGAAGATGGCGCACGCGCCGCCGGGCCATCACTCCGTGGCGGGCAGGCCCTCGCAGGGAGGACTGTGCTTCCCCGAGTACGTCGTCTATAGAGGAGAACAGGTGTGTTACTGGCATGTGTGATGGTCTTCCGTAGTAGACCATGAAGATGGCGCACGCGCCGCCGGGCCATCACTCCGTGGCGGGCAGGCCCTCGCAGGGAGGACTGTGCTTCCCCGAGTACGTCGTCTATAGAGGAGAACAGGTGCGTTACTGTCATGTGTGATGGTCTTCCGTAGTAGACCATGAAGATGGCGCACGCGCCGCCGGGCCATCACTCCGTGGCGGGCAGGCCCTCGCAGGGAGGACTGTGCTTCCCCGAGTACGTCGTCTATAGAGGAGAACAGGTGCGTTACTGTCATGTGTGATGGTCTTCCGTAGTAGACCATGAAGATGGCGCACGCGCCGCCGGGCCATCACTCCGTGGCGGGCAGGCCCTCGCAGGGAGGACTGTGCTTCCCCGAGTACGTCGTCTATAGAGGAGAACAGGTGCGTTGCTGTCATGTGTGATGGTCTTCCATAGTGGTCTTTGATGGGCTTATATAGTAGCCCATGATGGCTCGCAGTAGCATATATAGGGTGTAAGGGACAGCCCTCCACAAACTTTAAGGGCTTGCTCTGTAGACGAAACTGAACAACCTACCACATTTTTTTTTTTCAGGACGAAAAAAAAAGTCAGGCTCTCCATACAAACTGTCCAATCAAGTTTATAATGTTGTATGGTGAGGCGGATTTTTTTTTACGCTTCCTGAAAAAAAGTCTAGTGGATGGTAGTTCAGTTTCGTCTACTGAGCAAGCCCTTGAAGTTTGTGGAGGGCTGTCCCTTACACCTTGTATAAATGTTTGCATAATATGGTGACCCATGATGATCATACATAGTGATCCATGATGGCATTACATAGCGTCCGATATTGGTTTCTACAGTGGTACATGATGGCATTACACAGTGGTTCTTGATGGATGTGTATAATGCAGCATTACATAGAGTCAAATTGTGCTTTCATTATGTCTGTAATCAAATTTTTCAAATTAAATTTTGATTTACTTTCCGGTTACCGATTGAGCTGAAATTTTGCATGCATGTGTAAATCAGATGACAATGCAAAATTATTATAACATTGAGCACCATGTCATATCTGATCTGATGATGATGGAAACGGAAGGTGACCGTAGGAGCTTGGCAGTTGAACCCATCGAGTTTGGGCTCGTGTGATTCGTCTTGACGAGTATTAATTATATAGATAAACCAAGCTAAAAAAGCTTATACAAGGTGTCGTTTTGAAGCTGCAAAATATTTCAGGAGGTAATTATGTTAGTGTGACCCGAATCAATAATAAAATGAGTAGGTATTTTTTTTTTCTTATTTATGTAAATCGGTATGTGTGAACTACGTTTCTTAAAAAGCAGCCAGTCTGATACCTGCCTTATAACCGCGCTTTCTTTCACACACACAAACACGGAACAATAAAGGCCGTTTTCACACACACTAACTCGCAACGATAGTTTCATAAATAATGTATCATCCAATCATCATCCCGCACGCCACACCCTAGCCACGCCCCCGCGGCCATCGATCAATCGAATTAGTTTAGTATAATTAAAAAATAAAATAACAAGTATTACTGATTATTGACCAGGTATCGTTTTTTCACATGATTATAAGTTTTATTACAACCTCCTAAAATATTGTGCAGTTTTAAAACTGCACCTTGTACAGTGAAACCTGGTTAAGTGAGACATCAAGGGACCTGCAATGTCGTTTCACTTATAGAGGTATTCCACTTACCCAGTTTCTCAGATATACAGGTATAAATAAATATCTGTCTCATTTACAGAGGGTTCCGTACTTGGAATTACGTGTGGAATTTGTGAGTAGAAAAATAATGAGTAAACAAACAATGTTATCTCAGTTACAGAGGTTTATGCATATAAAATTTACTCGCTGTCTCAGTTATAGAGGTAATAATTATAAATCGAAAGAACAAATCCCAGATATAGAGGCTTACCTCGTCCCACTAACAGAGGTAATTCAGTGCCAAAGTGTTGGGACCTCAGCATGAGTTCCAGTTATGGAGGTTTCTCACTTATCCAGGTCCCACTTAACCAAGTTTCACTGTATAAACAAATGATTTTTATTTCAAACTTGTTACTTTTCTAACCAAATGTTTTTGTAACTTTCCAGGCGTACCCGGAATACCTGATCACGTACCAGATCGTGAGCGCGGAGCAGAACGCGGGCGCGGTCTGAAACTGACGATCAGTGCTCAGTGCGATGTGCGGACTTTGTGGACTGACTGATGACGGTAGCCGATGATTTACGATTACACTAGCCACACACTGTTTATTTTTAGTTTTGGGTTTACTAAACCCTGGGTATGTGAGACCCTGGGTATGTGAGACCCTGGGTATGTGAGACCCAGGTTATGTGGAGCCTGGGTATGTGAGACCCGGGTTTGTAAACACTGGGTATGAAAAACTCGGGTTTGTGATCTCTGGGTATGTGAGACCCGGGTCTTGTATACACTGGGTATGTGAAGCCCTGGTTTTGATGACCCTGGGTTCGAGAGATCCAAGTATTGTGAATCCTGGGTATGTAAGGCCCGGCCGGGTCTCTGATCCCGATTTCCGGCCACCGTAGGCGCGGGCTTGCGGACAGTGAGCAATGGGTAGCTCGCTGTCCGGCCGTCCAGTAACTGTCCGGACCAAGCCCAAGTCGTCGACGGCGCGCGCTGTTCCCGCGCGCCTCAAGGAGTTGTCAGCAACAGCAGGGGCCCAGCCGGGTCGAAGCCTACTGGGGCCAGGGTTATCCGAAAGGGCGCTCGAGCCCCGGTATGAAGGCTAGAAGGAACGGGGTGGGTCTTTCAGTCAGTAAGAGTCTGACACTATCTCCCACTCCGCCCAAGAGCGGGGGATGTAAATGCATGATTTTATCCCACCATAAAAAAAAAATGGTATGTGAGGCCCGAGTTTTGCAGGTACTGGGTACGTGAAACCCGGGTCTTGTAGATGCAGTCTTGCGAACCCTGGATTAATCTAACCCAGCGTCTTCCAATAACACACACGTTCTTATAAGACACTTGGATCTTTTAAATCCTAGAACGTTAATTCCTGGGCCATTTAGAGTCTGAGTATTTCAGACCCTGTGTCTATGAAACCCGGGGTATATAGTACCCCGAGCCGTCTAAGCTGAGTTTGTCATAGTATTAAACATCTGGCAACACTGAGAAGCCTATTGAACAAATTCATACAATATGTGTGCAAAAAAATAAATATATTTTTTCTCGTCCGTAACGAAAAATGTGTGGATAGATTGTAATTTACTAATAAATGACATACTTTTAGGAAAACAATATGACATGCGAATTTTTATGAGATTTTTTTTTAGTTAATTTTTTATAAAAGAAAAGTATTTTTTTATACACTGCTAAATTTTGATCGATTTTGATTTTGAGGGTCGATCCGGTACATGAAACACTATCGATTTGTAAAGATAGTTAGCACGCAACGCCGACTACCACCTACAGGTCATTGGACTCGTTCAGCTGACGTTTTCTTAAAGAAATTAATTTCGCACGTGCGTAAATTAATACGAGTTTTTAAAAAAAGGTGAATAGGTTACTTCTAAGCAAGCGTGCTCCATCGTCGGCCACATCATCGCTTACCATCGGATGAGATAGTGGTCACCACACTATTAATAACTACCTTTTGCCCGCTGCTTCGCCCGCGTACATAAAATATAGCCTATGTCACTCAGGAATAAAGCAGCTTTCTATCGATGAAAAAAATTTAGCAATCGGACCAGTACCCCTAGCCAATTTGCTAATCTGCAATAGTTAACGCTTGTAGAAACCTTCAAATGTACGGGAATGACGTCTTCTTAACGCTCAGTCACGTGGTTATAACAAAAGAATTGGCGGCAAGGTCAACTCGAAGCGTTCGGCGCAAGCGAAACGGTTGTAACCTGGCTAGGGGTACTTCCAGAGATTCCTCCCGCAAACAAAAATATTAAAAAACATACTTATCCTTTTTATTATATTAGTGTAGAAAAAAATCTGTTATTTTTCAAATATTTTTCGCATGTCATGATAATCCTAAAATTGTACGATGCGTACTATTGACTGTTACGTCAAAAATAATATTTTTTGGTCAAAAAAAAAATGAATGAAATACTATAAATATATTCTTTGTATATATACGAAAGTTTTTACAGTAGTTTTTTAGAATTTAAACCGTTTTGTTTTGGCGAAAAATTGTGGGCAAGATGGTGTTTCTGTTTGTTGTCCACTGCTGGGCTTCTTCTTCTTCTTCCTGCCCTTATCCCATATTACTTGCGGTCGGCGCAACACGTTTTCTTCTTCCATTCTGTCCTGTCACCCGTCAAACTATCACTAATTCCCTTTTCTTTCATATCATATGCTGGGCTTATATTAATGTTTAGGGAGATACTGCGTGTAAAGCTAAAAAAAAATTTCTTAGTCTTTGGGCTGCTGTCCAAGGTCGCGTAGCTTCAAAGGCGCGTATTCGTCATTATACGCGTGGTGTACGCCTGCTTGAGAGCTGTGGTGACCGAGTGGTAATGGCCCCGACTTACGAGTTGTAGGTCGCGGGTTCGAACCCAGCCAGGCGCATTACTTTATGTAATTCATTTCATCACCACTGCTCTCAAAACGGTGAAGGAAAACATCGTGAGGAAACCGGCATGTCCTAGAACCATTTGAAGACATGTGACATTCACCAACCCGCTCTTGGCCCGCGTGGTGGATTACGGCCCATTCCCTCTTCTAGAGAGGAGGACTCAGGCCTTCTTTCGGTAAGTGGCAGCTCATGGCAGCTCCTCCTTTAGCTAAACGACAGCGTCGTCTCGCGTCTATGAAGCTACGCATCCATGGATAGTTACGCGTTTCTAAATGACTTAATCACCGACCTCTAATCACAAATCGAATTAATTTATTGCATTCCAGGGAAAGTATAATTATATATCTCCTTATATGAAACGACTGCTAGCAACTACGCTTACATAAATAGTGAAAATTATCTCCATATGGTACATAGTCTATTCGTGTACCAAGTTTCATCAAAATTCGTTTAGCTGTTTAGGAGTGAAGGAATAACAAACACACATAATATTAGTCTAATTAAAAACAAAACGACGTACATTTTACGAATCGTCTTACTCATAATTTTTCGGCAAACAAGAACTGGTATCGTTCGATAGGATTATAACCTATCTTTTAATGTAATGTAATTTTGAAACTCAATTTGCTAAAGAGTAGTAGTAAGATTGACATCAGCGCCTCTAGCGGAGAATTATGGAACTTTTTGACATAATCGTCTTGCGTGATCGCATTAGGAATGAAGATTTCCGCAGGAGAACCAAGGTTACTGACATAATCAGAAGAATAGCTAAACTTAAGCCCTTCCCCACTTTCCTATCTTCAACATTGAGCATGGTTTAAAAGAGGTTTACTAATGATTACCATAAAATATATTGGCATAATATAGTTCTGAGTAGCTCAGTAGACAAAACCACAAGATTTTTTTTTTTTTTAGAATACGAAAAAAATATTGGCCTCTCCATACAAACTGTCCAATCAAGTTTTTAATTTTGTATGATGAGTGGTGAGAGTGATTTATTTTTCCTGAAAAAAAGTCTTGTGGGAAGGTTGTTCAGTTTCGTCTACTGAGCAAGCCCTTAAAAATTTGTTGAGGACTATCCCTTACACCTTGTATATCTCGATATTTTTCCGGTGAGCGCCACTTTTCTGGCTTCCAAAAGTTAAGTAAGGAATGGTGTGGCAGCTTTGGCTATTTTTTCATAAAGTTTGCCAATACGAAAGCAGACGCTGGTGTCAGTCATACTGTTATTTAACAACGACTTCTGATATAATGATAATAATAATAATGAAATACCGCCTCTGTAAGTTTGTTTCACAGCCTCCAGGTAGACACTACAAATAGTCTGTCTAAAAAGTCAAACGGCTTGGGAATTTTGTATAATATTTAATCATTTAGAAAATACTTATATTCGATACTTTTTATAAGGTTCTTCTGTTAGTAAACAATGATCAAGATCTCTTAATCAACCTTGATTTATTGAACCAGCGTTGACTACATCAGATTTCATTTTACTCTAATAATTACCCAAGTTGTTTGAATTTTTAGACAGATTCTAACAGATAAGCTAAGAACAGTATTTGCCAGATAAAGTTATCGAGAGGTTAGTGACACAAGCCTAAATCTGTTTACGAATTCATTCGTATATTTTTCATGACATTATTGGTGCAGACTTTTACGTTATTATTTTGAAAAGTGAACCTTTAATCCCGATGTTTTATAACGATACAAACTAGTGCTCGATTGCGATCCCACCTGATGGTAAGCAGTGATGCAATCGTTGATGGTGAGGCGCGCTAGTTTATTAAGAGCCTATTCACTCTAGCCTGAAGACACTTAAATAAATTATAATCGGACGGAATGTGTACCTATAGTAGAAATTTGAAGTATTATATATTAAGCTTAGATAGTGACTGTGTTTATTGATAGCTGCAATGGAGCTCTTTAAGTCAAGAGTGAATAGGTTACTTCTAGGCAAGCGTGCTCCATCGTCGACCACATCATCGCTTACCATCAGGTGAGATAGTGTTCAAGCGCGAGTCTATTTCTAGTATTTAAACTGCATTTAAAATATTTTTTTAAAGTTAAAATTCCCTGTTTTAACACCTCGTTTTGTATTGGAAATTCTCGACAATATTCTGTCTCGATTTATTTTTTCTAAAAAATATCTGGCTACCCCCTTAGAGAGTTGTCATGAAGATTATACGCCATCAAGTAGTTTCAATGTATTTGTGAAAAATAAAAATAAAAACGTTGCGTGAGTATTTTGTATATCTAGTTTTAAAAGAATTAAATTCTGAATATTGATTTTCTTTGTTTCATTTTATATTATAGATTTTTAGGGTTCCGTAGTCAACTAGGAACCCTTATAGTTTCGCCATGTCTGTCTGTCCGTCCTCGCTTAATCTCTGTGACCGTTAGCACTAGAAAGCTGAAATTTGGTACCAATATGTATATCAATCATGCCGACAAAGTGGTAAAATAAAAATCGGAAAAAAATGTTATATTAGGGTAGCCCCCTTACACACTTATTGTGACGGAAACCCTACACTGATCGTGGCCCGACACGCTCTTGGCCGGTTTTTTTATTTTACCTAGATAAGTTTATCGTGCAGGTGTACTTCATAGAAATATACTTACTTTGCCTTCTCTTTATTTCTTAGAAAGCATTTTGTATGTTCGTAAAAACTTAGGACTATTTAAAATTAGAAGCTATATTCACAACAAAAATACACGTAGTAAACACGAAATTGTCTTACCTAAATGGAGACTAGCTTAGACAAGGAAGTCATTCTTAGTAAACAGCATTCGCTTTTAAACAAGCTGCCAAAGGCGGTCACTGAACTAGGAGTGTCAAATTATGCACAAGACTTCGTTTTGTAACGTCGACGTGCACTAAGAGAGGTTTTTAAGCCCATCTATACAAGGTGTCGTTTTGAAGCTGCAAAATATTTCAGGAGGTAATTATGTTAGTGATTCTCGACCCGAATCAATAATAAAATGAGTAGGTAATTATTTAATTTTTTTTTCTTATTTATGGAAATCGGCATGTGTGAACTACGTTTCTTAAAAAGCAGCCAGTCTGATACCTGCCTTATAACCGCGCTTTCTTTCACACACACAAACACGGAACAATAAAGGGCGTTTGCACACACACTAACTCGCAACGATAGTTTCATAAATAATGTATCATCCAATCATCATCCCGCACGCCACACCCTAGCCATGCCCCCACTGCCATCGATCAATCGAATTAGTTTAGTATAATTAAAAAATAAAATAACAAGTATTACTGATTATTGACCAGGTATCGTTTTTTCACATGATTATTTATGAGTTTTATTACAACCTCCTAAAATATTGTGCAGTTTTAAAACTGCACCTTGTATATATAAATATGAATTGCTGTTCGTTAGTCTCACTAAAACTCGAGAACGGCTGAACGGATTTATCTTCTTAGTCTTGAAATGTTCGTGGAGGTCTAGGGAAGGTTTAAAAGGTTTTTTTTTTTTGGTTTTTTAAGTTTAGATCTTTTATTTATCGATTGAGGCAGTACGAAGTCTGCCGGGTCAGCTAGTAAGGGTATAAAACGGGGATCTAAAGTTTGTATACGTAGAAACTTGCGTTGAATGAAACACGTGAATATTGACTAGATTCCTTTATTATTATTAAATAACAGTTATAATAAATACAATAGTGTAAATCGTTTAATAATTAGGTCATTTGAAACTTGACTGATATACATTAGAATTAGTGCCTAACATTACTTATTACAATAAACAAATTGACTATCTACCAATCATTTTAGTTTGAAAATTTTTCATAGTTTTCAATAAACAGAAATGAAGCATAAATATTTAGTAATACTTTAAAAGTCCCATTTCGCCAAGTTGCGTTTGTTGCGACCTATCTTCACTACATAGTATAAAACAAAGTCGCTTTCTGTGTCCCTATGTCCCTTTGTATGCTTAAATCTTTGAAACTCCGCAACGGATTTTGATGCGGTTTTTTTTAATAGATAGAGTGATTCAAGAGGAAGGTTTATATGTATAATAACATCCATTAAATAGTGGAGAAGTACTGTTATTTTTGAGGTTTCTAATGTGATGTCGTAAATAATTACATTTTTTTCCGCTTACATTGCAAACGCAGGCTGAACCCTACGAGTTTTATCAAAATAATGTACTAAGTATTGTACACATTGAAAAGGTCTACAGAAAAGTCCGTAATGGTATATGTCTATCTCTTATGAAGACAAATAATGGCTAATTTTCGAAGCGATTTTAACCAATACAGCATTAATCCTTAACCAATTAAATACCTTGAATACATTGTTCATTTAATATAGATCTATATGGCCCTTTACACCGTATGATTTAAGTGAATATTTTCGAAGATATTACAGATTTAAAAATTGCGGGACGTAGCGTTTGCGGCGGTACCGGCCGGCCGCCCGGTGCGGCAAGAGCATTGCACCCGTGCGAAGCCGGGGCGGGTCGCTAGTAGACCATATACTATATTGCCTGGCCTGTTGGTCTAGTGGTTAGTAGCACTGACTGCTACGCCGCAGGTCGTGGGTTCGATTCCCACCCAGGACAAATGTTTATGTGATGAGCATGATCATTTGTTCTGCGTTTGGGTGTAATTTATCTATAATATGTATGTATTTAGAAATATATAAGTATGTTTAACAGTTGTTTAGTACCCATAACACAAGCTCTGCTTAGCTTGGGCATAGACGGCGTTGTGTGATAGTTGTGGAATATTATTATTACCTATACAGAAAGAAAGCTGGTAGCCTGCGCCGCGCCGATCTACCAGCGCTTATCGGCGCTCAAGTAACTGCTACACAAAGCAAGCATGTTGAAGCAGGGATCCTGTCTGAGATGTTCGGCGCTTATCGGTACTTTTTTTTATCGTGGGAAAAATCATCCAATGACAACCCCCGCTCTTGGGCGGAGCGGGAGATAGTGTCAGACTCTTACTGACTAAACGACCCACCCTGTTCCTTCTAGCCTTCATACCGGGGCTCGAGTTCCCTTTCGGATAACCCTGGCGGTCCCGGTAGGCTTTGACCCGGCTGGGTCCCGCGCTTATCGGTACCTGGTTCTGTGCATTATATAGAAGCTCGGCGCCTATTCCCTGCGCAGATTACCCGCGCCGGCCGGTTCCGGTAGGCGCTGTTAGATAGGCTGCCAGCTTCCTTTCTGTATACAGCCTGAAGTAGGTTTTTTTTTTTTTGCGATGGGAAAAATCATCTTATGACAACCCCCGCTCTTGGGCGGAGCGGGAGATAGTGTCAGACTCTTACTGACTAAAAAACCCATCCCGTTCCTTCTAGCCTTCGTACCGGGGCTCGAGCGCCCTTTTGGATAACCCTGGCCCCAGTAGGCTTCGACCCGGCTGGGCCCCTGCTGTTGCTGACAACTCCTTGAGGCGCGCGGGAACAGCGCGCGCCGTCGACGACTTGGCCTTGGTCCGGACGGTTACCGGACGGCCGGACAGCGAGCTACCCATTGCTCACTGTCCGCAAGCCCGCGCCTACGGTGGCTGGAAATCGGGATCGGAATCCCGGCGGCGGCGGCGAGAGCGCCGTTGTCTGATGCGGTCGGCCTCCTCCTTAGCAGCCTGAAGTAGGTCACTACAAACGCAACTTAGCGAATTGGGGGTTTTATAAACCCGTGAGATACTCAATGTGCCTAGTGACAACATCATAAAACTTCTCTGTGTTTAACATATATAACGTAATGGAATCAAAATATAGATCAACACAAATCAGTGAAAATCTTTTTTGAAATAAATGATTGAGAAATTAATTATATAAGTTTAAACGCAACAGTAACACGTATTTCGACTGTCTCTAAGTAAACTATCGAAAGTGAAAAAGCTTACTTTACAAGAGCGCGATTGAAATTTATTTTATGCATAACTTTGTCATTAATGTCTATATCTGTAAGTATATAAAATTAGTTTCATAATTAAGTAGGGTTTAAGAATCATTAGACAGAAATGATTTTACTAGCTAGTTAGTTTTTATTAACCTAAAAACAAAAACAAACAAAATCAGATTCAAGAGTTTACCTAGGGACAGTTAATTTATTTACGGAATTATAATCATTACAATTATCAACACAACCCTCTCGGTTCATCTTACCTTATCGAATAGCTTTGTAATGAAAAACAATTGATAATGCAGGTGTATGTTATGAATAAAATCAAACTATAATGAGTTTGCTTTTAACTAAATAAATGCTTAACAATGGCAGCTATGTTCGCTCTTTCTCCCGCTAGTTGGCGCCTGTGTGTTTGGAAGTCATTCATTTTGACAGCTCCTTGTATCGTTGTATGGTGACTTGTTTGTTGATTTGTGCGAGTTATGGTAGAAAAAAACCGGATCTTGGACTGTTTGAGAATTTTGAGAATTAAAAAAGAATTAAGAAGAAGAAATGATTATATTATCAGCTTAGATGACTTATCTTTGGGAAACTTGTATTCCAATGTTCTCGATGAGCAGGTACAACACAACACTGGGGCATTTTATTTTTACAAAAACGATGGTTATTTACTTGAAAACACAATATTTCCTTGAAAATGTATTGAGTTTGACAGATAGTATGACCTCCAAGTTCACTGGCGCCATCTACTTTGAGCTTCTCAGATTACACGCCATTTCGGTGGCAAGAACCCAGCATGCGGGTCGTGCAATTATTGAAAAATAAAATTGTAAATACCGTTAGATTATAATCTATCTCGTGAGATTGTAAACTATCGAAAGATTGGTAACTGTAACGTACTGCTTACAATTTAAAGCGTTACTTTTCGATAGATTATAATTAGACGTGAAACTAATGTTCACAATCTTTCGATAGTTTACAATCTCGCGAGATAGATTATAATCTAACGGTATTTACAATTCTACGGTAACATATATATCTTAAATTTTTGCCTATATTTATACACTGCTAAATTTTAATAGTTTTAATCCCGTGGAGGGTCGATCCGGTATATGAAACACTATCGATTTGTAAAGATAAAAACAAAAAATAAAGTACCTTTTTTTTAAAACTCGTATAAATTTACGCATGTACGAAATTAATTTCTTTAAGAAAACGTCGGCTGGTAATAGTTTGAACGCAACGCCGACTACTAATTACAGGTCATTGAACTCGCTCAGCTGACGTTTTCTTAAAGAAATTAATTTCATACGTGCGTAAATTAACACGCGTTTTGAAAAAAGGTACTTTATTTTTTAATTTTATCTTTACAAATCGACAGTGTTTCATGTACCGGATCGACTTTCCACGGGATTAAAACGATTAAAATTTAACGGTGTATGTGTAAATTGGTATGTATGGGTATGTCAACCTGGTCCTGCTGTGTTCTCGGCATCGAAAATGTTGACAGTGAAGTTAGAACTCCATCAGACCGTGATGCAAAAAATGTAACACGCCTGATTTGTACGTAGAACGACGTCGTGTGGCGTGGATCTAGTGTAGCTCTACAAGTCTAGTTTCCATATAAAATGTATGGAGACCGACGCGCTTCAGATCAGCGTGTGTAGCACACGTGTGGGCAATGTAGTTGCACCTTGATATGGCGATTTTTTATTCAATAATAAATTTGATATCATCAAGATTTTCAGTACTAATATCTACAAGCAGTATTCTTAGCGTTAACTAAAACATCAATAAAACATGGGCGCCGGAAAGGGATGTACGTGCAAAATTTTTAGGGTTCCGTAGCAAAAGGGTAAATGGGACCCTATTACAATTGCCGAAACGGATCTTGAGCGCTCGGCGTCAGAGTGGGGATCGATTTACGCATTCCATACATTGGCGAGCCAATCGTCGCCGTTGTTAGATACATGCAGCAAGCGCAGGGACCGAATCACGAGTGACGTCTATGACGCGATGCGCAGCGAGCCAATCACTGACACTCCCCGTCGCCGCGTCTCACTTCGCACCACTAAAGACTGAATATTTGACTTCTGCGCAACTTAAAGCCAGCGCTCAAGATCCGTGATGGCAATTGTACTAAGACTCCGCTGTCCCTCCGTCTGCCACCAGGCTGTATCTCATAAACCGCGACAGTTAGACAGTTGATATCTTCACAGATGATATATTTCTGTTGCTATAACAACAATTACAAGAACAAAAAACCAGAATAAAACAAATATCTAAAGGGGCTCCCATACGACACACGTAATTTTTTTTGCCGTTTTTAGCTACGGTTAATAGGGAACCCGAGCGAGTCTGACACGCATTTGGCCGGTTCCTTTAATTCTACGGCTTCATACAGAGCATGAAGAGATATTTGATGTCTTCCAAAGCAAAAAAAAAAGTGCGATCTATTTTTAACCTGTAGCCTGATTCACGTAAAATCAAACAAGCCAAATATCGTTGAAGTTTTATAGTCGTTCGATGAAAGTCCTATCCAAAAGCGGTATTCACGATCTATCAACTTATTTCCAGTTACATTATTAAGGGCCAAGCGCCCGAAAAGTGCTTTATAAAACAGTGATTTTCTGAGGCCTACTCCTCCGTAACGGCTAGGTCAATTGGTTTGAAAAAAATATATGTTTATTATAGATTCATGAACAATAATATCAACATTTGTTTTTTTCGTGCAATTAATACTCTTGTCAAAAAAAAAAAAATTAGCAATTTCGCAACATATCGCAACTTATCGCAACTTTTCCCTACTCCTTCGAAACCGCTTGGACTTTTAGAAACATTTTTACACATAAAAATTGGTGGTTAAATATTCTTCAAAGTGAACATTGCATATGTAAATCAATCAATACCTCGCAGAGAAAATGGATTTAAAACGCTTTCCGGGCGCTGCTGGCCGCAAATAAATGCACAGATTTGCGTACTGCCGCCTAGGCGAGTGCGAGAGTTGCATTCACATAATTTCGGTCAGATGGTTCAAGGGACTATACGCCTTAAGTATTCTATCAGGATAATGTAATACAGACTTTTTTTTTTAATTGAATAATTCCGAACGACTTGAAAATCGGTGTCGTTCAAACTCGATTGACGGATGTGAATACGGAAATGGTCTAAACGACTAAATCGCTACGATATCGTTACGGTTTTCATTACGCGAATCGGGCTACGGTTGCAAACTAGCATTCCAACCAAGGCGACCTTGAAATTGATTGATCGACCAGATTGAAACTAAGGTCACCTTGGTTGGGACGTTGGATTGTAACTGTCTGGCAACCCCTATAAATGCATCCCCATGAAAACAGTTCTACCGGCGCTCCAACTACAAAAAATACTGTCTACCCTCAATTACAAGGATTCAAATCGCCAGTCATATTGATATGTGAACAGGTGACCTTCTGTCCTGTCGGTACCGCAATCCTGAACAACTTACCCTGAGGCATACACACGCACACTTTAAACTGTCCAGTCCCCTGTCCATACTTATCAGTTTTATTAACAGTACTAGCAATGGGAAGATACCGTACATCAATGAACACACCATCTTTACCGCTTAATATAATGGAGCCGTTGATGGATTTTAGGTAGATATCTTGGTCAGCACTCCAGAATAAGGCTTTGGACTCCATGTGAGTGCCCTCAGCTCCGCGGAGGTAGGCGGAGGTTTCTGAGCGGAGGGTCAGGTCTTCGTCTACTGGTGATGTTATGCGTTTGACTAGGATTTGCTGAAATAAAAAGTTTGGGCGGTCAATCAATTGATACATGGTCCATCTGTTTAGGTAGTTTATTTATTTATATATATATTTATTTATTACAACTTCATGCAACACAAAGGTACAAAGGCGGACTTAATTCCTTAGGCATTCTCTACCAGTCAACCTAGGTTGGTAAGGAGAAAACATGGCAGGTGCATAAAAAAAAAGAATGTTTGATAAAAAAACAAGTGTACAAATATTTATATAATAAACATACTTAAATATTCAATATAATATAAACCTACAAATATATAATTATAATTTATATAAGGTAACGAAAGGATTTTTGAGACTACTCCGCTATTTGTGTTGAAAATGAAGCCGCAACTTCCGCTTAAATTCATACCGACTGGTGGCCGTCCTGATGTCAAGAGGAAGCGCATTCCGTAGTTAACTAAATGTAAACAATCTTGATATGTTTTTTTTATTTCAAACTAGCTTTTGCCCGCGGCTTCGTTCGCGTGGCATTAGGTACTTAACCATTCGATCGTGATAATTACAGACACAATTGAAAGACAATAGGTGCGCGAACGCCGGCGTTCGCTTGGGGTTTAATGAATTAAGGAATCGGGATAAAAGGTAGCCTATATTCTTTTCCATGTCAAAGGCTGTATGCATGCTCAATTTCATCCAAATCCGTTCAGCCATTTTTGCGTGATTAAGTAACAAACATCCAAACATCTACATTTTCACATTTATAATATTAGTTAGGATTAGCGCCCCGTCCCGGTTTCGCACGGGCAATAAATACAGCCTATGTTACTCAGGATTAAAGCAGATGTCTAGCAGTGCAAAAATTTTTGCTATCAGACCTGTCATTTACGCTTGTAAAAAGCTTCAAATGTACGGGAGTGACGTCGTCTTAACGCTCAGTCACGTGGTTATAACAAAAGAATTGGCGGCAAGGTCAACTCGAAGCGTTCGGCGCAAGCGAAACGTTTGTAACTTGGCTACGGGGGCTGGTCCTTAGCTAACGGCGAACTACCGAGTGCTCACCTTCCAGCTGCAGCTAGGGCGTCAGAATTCCCTCTCAATATCATAATAAGAATCTCATACCAACCTTAGCATGCAAATTATTAACTCCATCAGGTATATTCATCTCTGTGGCAGCAGTGCTGAAGACTACTTCTCCAGATTCAGGGTCGGTGAGCTCCAGCGCGTTCACTCCTCGAACGAAGACTCCGGATGTGTTCACCGTCAGTTTGTTCTCATGGCGACTTGGTCTGGAAAATGGAGATTATTGAGTAGGAAGTTTAGGAAAACGATTATTTGTTACTCGTACAAGACAAAAAACCAAATAAAATAACAATGATAAATAATCACATAAAGTAACATAAGAAACAATAAAAGATCAGCCAAGTGCGAGTCGGACTCGCGCACAGAGGGTTCCGCACAAACTAACTTATGAAAATAGTTCAATTCCCGAATTGAGTTACGAAGATTTTTTCGAATCGAAAAATGTTTTTTTTTGTGACGTAACTACACATTTACAAAATTTATAAATCTTCTCACGGCTGTCGTCCGACTGTCTTCGCAAGGTTCTGCAATACTTCGATCACATTGCAAGCAAAGACGGTGGCAACCTCGAAAGGCTAATTGTGACCGGTAAAGTGGACGGGAAAAGGTCTCGTGGGCGCAGCCCAATACGTTGGTCCGACCAGATCCACACCGCCCTTGACTCCACGATGTACAATGCCCTTCACACCGCCCGAGACAGGAACAGATGGAGGAATATCATAAGGGTTAGAGTGATGAAGCAAGGAGGTCACGACCCTCAGCATTGAGGAACACGACGCCAGGAGGAGGACAAATTTAGTTTTCAGATTTATTCCTATATTTATGCTATGAGACCTTGCTTTATGCCAAATTTCTGAATTTTAGAACAACGGAAAGTAACTATGAATTTTAATTCCCTTGAGAGTGTCGAAATACACTTTTTTTTGCGACATAAACAGCCGTATCTTTTTTTTTCGTTAACATAAAGTTTGATTTTTTCACAGCATCAAGGTACCGCAGACCTAAGTATATGGTTTTAATTTGAACTCGATACCTCCACGCGTTTCCGAGATAAAGGGTCTTGACAGACTGACAGACAACAAAGTGAACTTATAAAGATTCCGCTTTTTCCTTTTGAGGTACAGTTGCCATAACGGATCTTGAGCGATTGCGCTGAAGTCCAATATTCGGTCTCTTTAGTGGTGCGAAGTGAGACGCGGGGGCGGGGAGTGTCAGTGATTGGTTCGCCGCGCCACTCGCCGTCACTCCTCATTCGTTCCCTGCGTTGCTGCGTGTATCTAACAACGATGATGATTGGCTCGCCAATATATGGAATGCGCAAAGCGATCCCCACTCTGACGACGAGCGCTCAAGATCCGCTGTGCCTACTGTACGGAACCCGATATTTCAGTTCCAATCAGATAAATATGATATTGACAATGTCATGTAACTTCCACATTGTTAGATACTAGCTTTTCCCCGCGGCTTCGCTCGCCTACATATAAATCTCCTCAGGAATAAATTAAAATTCATTTATTTCAGAAAAGAAAGAAAGAAAAATATTTTATTTGGCATACACACTCGTAGATACACACAATGTAGTAACAACATGTAGACTTATAAATTATTATATATAAAAAAAGAGACCACAGGTACCATTATAACCCATATATAGCAGTTATGGGTGAAAAAATGTTAGCAACCGGACCAGTACTTTCAGAAATTACCTCGTATAAACAAAAACAAACTTTACCTTTTTACATTAATCTATAATATAAAAATGAATCGCTTAACGTGTTGCTAAGTGAAAATCTCGAAAACTGTTGAACAAGTGTTTGTTACTGTGAGGAGAAAGTTGTAATAGGAAAAAAAAAATTAAGGTTGAGTAGGGTAAAGCGGGTGCGAAGCCGCGGGCAAAAGCTAGTTTATTTATTAGTGCAAAGTTAGATTCTTACTTAGTCTGTAAATTAAACAGAACAGATCCATTTTCGCTGGAGATGCTCATGGGAGTGTCTCGGAAGCTCTCAATCAGGCCATCCTTCTTATATAGATGCTCAAAATCTGTGTCTCCAAAGAACTTGATTGCATTGTGGTCGGGCAGAAATTCCATGCTTTCCATTCCTGAAATGATAGAAAGATATACTCTTTATCATTATCTTTTCAGCCGAAAGACATCCACTGTTGGACATAGGCCTCCCCCAAGTGTCGCCACAACAACCGGTCCTGTGCGTCTCACATCCATCGGATTCCAGCGGCCCTGACCAGGTCATCGGTCCACCTTGTAGGTGACCTTCCTCTATTTTACACCAAAAATAAAAATTACTATTGGAACTTAAAATATTTTTTACTCACAGTAATATTTTTTAAAAAAATTTTATAAAAATATTTTTTTTTAATAGAACATGGTCCGACCTGGCAAAAAACACAAATCTATACTAATACTAGCTTTTGCCCGCGCGGCTTCGCTCCCGCTCTTCCCTACTTCAGCTTACTATACCCTACTCTACCCTACTATACCCTACTCTACCCTACTCTACCCTACTCTACCCTACTCTACTCTACTCTACCCTACTCTACTCTACCCTACTCTACCCTACTCTACCCTACTCTACCCTCCTCTACCTTACTCTACCTTACACTACCCTACTCTACCCTACACTACCATAATTTTCATTTTTTTTCCATAAGAACCTCATAATAATGAACACAACAAAAAAAAAAATTAGCGAAATCGGTCCAGGCGTTGTTGAGTTATGCGCTTACCAACACATTTTGCGATTCATTTTTATATTATAGATTATAAAGCTGAAGAATTTGTTTGTTTGACCATGGTAATCTCAGGAACTATAGTACATTTTGAATTATAACATTTTTGTAGTAAGTAATAGGGTCTATCCCATATGAAATCACGCTACAACCGGTATGAAGGCTAGAAGGAACGGGATGGGCTTTTAGTCAGTAAGAGTCTGACACGATCTCCCGCTCCGCCCAAGAGCGGGGGTTGTCACTGGATGATTTTACCCACCATAAAATAAAATAAAAAATAGGTGACAAACAGACAGCAACAGAGAAATGTCTGATTGCCATAAACTCAAAAATTACTGAACAGATTTTTATGCAGTTTGCATCAAAAGACCGATTCATGAGGAAAACATGCCTATCAGAGAACTGTCGCGCTAATCAAAAGTGCAGTAAGGAGGTTTTTAGTAGTTCTGAGTAAATACCTTTCCCAAGCTTCAGGACAAACATCATGAAGGCTGAAAGCACCAAATTCGCAAAGCCGAAGACGACAACCATGAAAACGAAGGACCAGAACGCGAAACACCTCGTCCCCGTATACTGACATTGAATATCACACTTCTTATTAACATCATTGCCATTTTTATCACAATAATTCTTGGTTCCCGAATTTTTCGAAGAATTCGGCGGTCTTTTAATGACTATGAGAGCTTTTTCCGCGCGATTTCTCTCTAACGTGCCCTCTGACATATCTGAAAGCGGAGACACAGATCTGCGTACAGGAGGAACCTCGAATACCATTACAAACTACTGTTTTAAGATATTTCAGATCATTAAAATTATAAATAGCACAGCATTAGCTAACTGGAGTAAATATTTTCAGGAACGTCAATCAATCAAAATATTGAGCGAATTCCTTGTAATCTGATTGGGTAATCGACAGCCAATAAGAAGCTCGTGTTTTCGGATTCGCTCAATAATTTCAGAAGATTCGTGTTTGATAGCAAGGCTTTTTAGTCAAGGTTTGACATTTGTTTTTTTTTTTTTAGTGGATGCTTATTTATTTTCATCAAAGACATTAAACATATACTACCAATAGACAGGACATAGCGAACAAAAGTCCAAACCGATACTTGTTACTTGGTAGTAACAAGTCGCTCAGTCTAGAACGACACCCCTAAACGTCAAGTCGTGTTTGTATCCGCTTTAGGCACTAAAAGAAAATCATTTTCTAAGAAAATGTGCTGAGTTGCGCATTACGCTATTGCAAATCTTGTTATGGTAAAATTATTGGACCTAACTTCGGTTTATTTTCGTAAATATTTTTGGTATTTACGCAGTAATTAATTAAAATTCAACAATTTCCATGAATAGTTCTAGAACATTTGCTGATTTTATGATAGCGCCATCTATTACTGAAAAGTTTAACCTTACCTAGCACACACCAGTGGCGTAGCGTGGGTTTTCGCCGCTTGGGGTCGACCAGAAATAAGCCGCCCTTTGTTGTTTATTATGTTTAACCCTTTAACCGCCACGATTTTGATACCTTTGAATTACCTCCAGCGCCAAGTCACTTTAGGCATAAGTTGGAATAGTGTTGGGAATACTTAATATCGATGCATTAATTATTTATTAACAATATTAACCTTTCGATTATCGTAATTAGAGACACAATAGAAAGACAATAGGTTTGCGGACACTGGTGTTCTCTTGAGGTTTCATGAATAAAAAGCCAGAAATAAAATCAATGTTTTATTTACCTGCTTAATTAATAATCTAACATTATTCAGTCTTCAGTCATTAACTACGTTAACACAAATCAGTACTCGGGAGATGGGCACGTTCGTTCTTCTATTGGTGACGATTTTCCACGAGCTTGCCGTATTAAATTTAATATTTTCATGTAAACTTCTGAACGTTTTTCAGGCCGTACAGCTTCCAGCTCAAAAGCTATTAATGACGCGAAGTATTCATTGCGTGGATCACTTGGTCTTTGATCAAAAAAGTTTGCGTCTGGCAAGTTTACAAAAGCACACCATTACCATCTTTTAACTGGGCGTAATGGACAAAATTTCGTTTAGTCTGCGTCGATTTATTTGAAGTATTATTTGAAATAATTTTACGTGGACCCAAAATCGAAGGCGACGTAGATCGCGATTCTTCATTACTCGACATGACGCACGTCCACGTCGCACGCAAAATATTTAATAACTCTTCGTCTTCCAGCATTTCTTTTGCATTTAAAGTTCTACACGATAACACGAAAAACCCCTACAACACTAGTTGCACAGAGCGATACAGCTTTCACGTGATTTTACGGGGATGGCGCTGAGGCAACTGACAATACAGTGCGATATAACCTTGAAGCTCCTTGGCCGCACGTAATATTACGGTGACGGCGACCGGTGACTGTCTGCACTAGTGAGGTTCCGCGTAATGAGATTTTTATATTTTTGTCGTAAAAATTAAATAATTTTAAACTTAAATACATTTTATTGTGTACAGATACTTGTATATCAGAGTAACACTATGGTTATTTTGTAATGAAAGTACCCACTTTCATTGCAAATAGTGACAGTAATTTCTAAAGAGCCTTTTTTATTCTTAGCCAACCTATAAAGTATTTTACGAATTTGCCCCAACCCTAGTATTCGTAAAATTACGTGATTGGCAATACAAGCGAGGAGATCAGTGATCACAATGTATTTATATCCCAAAATTCACAGCATTTATCATTCAAAACATTAAAAAAGTTCCATAACAATAAAGATTATAGAGTCCGTCTAATGAAAGCGTGACCTGAGAAAAGGAGGTTACAACCAAAAATTTTGAATGTGGTATTATTGAAATAGTAGGAGAAAAAAGTTTTGATACTAGAGTATTTTTTGTATTTATGACAATTGTAAAATTGTTAATCCTAGTCAAAAACATGTGTGTAGACTTAATTATTTGGTGGGTGTATGGTAAAGGTCAATAACACACAAAATGTTAGTTATTATCTCAAATTATTTTATTTTATCTGATCTCTATACAATATTCAAATAATATTCTTTATTTACCATTTGGCCTTCTGGCAAGGATACCAAGTGCACAACACCGCGATAGTCAAATAAAATGGTCAACATGATTTCAACTTTATTACGTCTCGCCAACACTAATAATGTGTTCCAAGATTGTTGGTTTGGAATCGATTCGTTTTAGCATAGAGAAAATTCAGATCTTTTGGGATTAGTCAAGTGAGAACATGTTTTGACGTGACAACGTCTTAAATTAGGTTGCGGCTGGGAGTCACTTATGAAAAAGTGTAACGCTCGGTAACGTTACGATGAGTCACCGAACGAGAGAGAGGCCCGCCGAATGCCTTGCGTCTCTCTCCCACTCAACTATGATCGGTCTGCCGCGCGCGCAGCACTAGAGAATTAGGCGCATTGAATCGGCGCATGGACGTTGTCACGTAAAATCTTCGCCCGTAAAACCGACTTTACAGGCAACCATTTTTATACTCCAATGATTGTTTCAAATGATACGGATCGACTCGTGAGACTCAAAAAGTTCAACAGCTCTCAAACTTGAACTAGGATTTCAGTCACTATTTCCTTCATATTCACAATTTTAACTTTAGTTGAAGATTTTGACTTTGTCTGATAGTGCATATCAGACAAAGTGAGGCAAATCTTTAATTACATCTCAACTGCTTTTGAACGCATTCTGCCACTCAATAGCATGTGTTTTTGATTAAGTCGATTCACCAAAAGCCTTCTTTGTTCGATGTTTTTGTCCAATATGAAATTCGCAATATTCGCAATATTATCTAAAAATATAAGAATAAAAAAAAAATCATTGTATCCTAAATATAGCTATCTAATAATATTAGTCGACAATGATCAAGATTAAAAGTCATACTAACTTAAAAATACAGAAATCGTATGTAAACATTGTTGGTTTTCATTGAAAACGCCTTCTTTCTCTTCTTGTTTTTGTTTGAACTTATTAACCATAGTGTGTAGCAGTTTTTGCACGTTACTGTTTATTGTTTTTCGCATAATTAAGCATTATTCTTGAAAAATAAATATCTGTTTCCAAAACTGACAATTTCAACCATAGACTTTGACGTGATTTTTTTCGGCAAAACAATGTTGCCAATTAAATTTAAAAAAAAAAAATGGTTGCCTGTAAAGTCGGTTTTACGGGCGAAGATTTTACGTGACAACGTCTTTTTCTCGGTAGAATATTAATTAATTAATTAATTTTAAACTAATAATTTACTTAACACTATCAACATTTATCAATAGTATGACATAACCTATAAACTCAGTTTCTCAACTTTTGTGTCAATCTAACAATTAATCAATCAATCATAGTTTACGATAATGAAATATCAGTGTACAATTATTTACCTTTATTGTTGTAGTTGTTGTAAATGACGAATCTAAGCACTCCACATTTTCACTACAGACACAGCTGACGATACCTACTTTAACCACACGTGTGAACTTGTATTATGACGCTTTCTTGTTTTTCCATGCGCCTAATTCTCTAGTGCTGCGCGCGCGGCAGACCGATCATAGTTGAGTGGGAGAGAGACGCAAGGCATTCGGCGGGCCTCTCTCTCGTTCGGTGACTCATCGTAACGTTACCGAGCGTTACACTTTTTCATAAGTGACTCCCAGCCGCAACCTAATTTAAGACGTTGTCACGTCAAAACTCCAGGTTACGCTTTCAGTAGACGCACTCTACCCTACACCTTAAAACTGCCATATTTTCTAAGGAGTTTGTGCACTATGAGAACTTTTCCAATAAAATAACGTAATTATACGTGTGTGGCGATTCGTGCTCTGTTTTCAGAAAACGTAATATTACGGTGTCGGCGTTTAAAGGGTTAAGAACACCACTATTAAGAACGACTGCAAGTATCCCGTCGGGGCCACTAGCTTTATTCTTACGTACGTCTTTCTGATGGATACGAACGACATACTCGTCACGTACCCATCAGGAGAAACAGGGGGCGATGCGTCACCGGAATTCAGACGCGAAGATTCCGCAATATGAGAGGCAATTAAGTTTGCTTTCTCCTCAGCGGTGTGAGCCAGGGACCCGTCGGGTTTCAGCCGTGGCGGAGGTGAGGGACGGCAGAAGTTCAATTCACTCAAGTTTGCCAGGGACCAAAACGCTTTATTACCAACGGGGTTTGTTCCCTATTCGGCCAATGTGGTCAAACTGAGACCTCCACAACACCTTAAGAGGTACGTCACTTGCCTTGCGCATACGAGTGTTGGCCCAAGGTCAGTATGCGCGTGTTTAATCGCGTCAGCGTGAACACACTCAGTGCCAAGTCATGGTTGAGCTTGGTCCGACATTGTTACGTTAGAGAATGAACTTGGATTAATAAAAAGCAAACCTTTTTGCGGCCGCCCTCCCCTCCCCAAGCTACGCCACTGGCACACACTGAAGCTTCTACCACGAGCTCATAACGTGATCTATTTTACGACCTAAACCGAACTGTTTGATCCTTTTTTGTTCGTACTACTGTCATTTTAACATTTCATGGTAAAGCTCCTGGCCACCTACCGAGCAATAGTTAAATTTATACAAATTTTGACAAATTTAATTCGCGTGATTGCTATTCAAAGCTAGATGGCGTCACTGAGAGATAGGATGACAGTTTTTCTAAGACATTTCTCCTGATAGCCGCTCTATTGTATCTCTTTAAATCTCTTTGATTTTCATATTTGAATTGTAAGTAAATTTTAGTCAAGGGTTTGATATTGCGGCTGATTCTTCTGAGCCTCGGATATTCTAGGACGCGCGACGGCCTTCTATTGATCAAGGCTGTCATTTGAAGACTTTTTGGATAATCGAAAGCTAGGCAATCTGAAACCAGTTGTCTTACAACGAAGTACCATTTCAACTGGTTTCACAATAACTCGACGTTGGAATTCACTACTGGTATTCAAATTAAATTGTAAGGGACTAGAGTAGGCCGTACTCTTTACCAAATATGGTCGAAGAAATGGCAGGCAGAATAATTATTCTTTGATGCGGAGAAAACAACTCATCTAGAACTGCTAGGAACTGCACAGGAGCAACGAAACGTAGTCTTGACATTTCGTCATTGCTGACAACATGACAGCGCGAAATTTTTTTGACAAATCGCTTTGTAATCATGGCGTCTGAACGTTACAGTTTCTCTCTCACCACTTTTAGGTAAAAATACTCTTTATTTACGTGTAATTGTGTACTAAAAATCTAAACCATTACGACTAACCATGTAACTAATAATTTAACCATTCACATAAGTTGGTTTATCGTTAACTTGGTGACTTTTGGTGTTTCTAACTTCCGAGTGGATGTTTGGTGTAATTACAATGAAAATTCTTGTTTTTTCCACAGCCCTTCAGGGAAATTAGTTCAAATTGAATATGCGTTAGCTGCCGTAGCCGCCGGCGGTACCTCCGTCGGTATCAAAGGTAAGTTTTGTTTCTTTTAGAGGTTATTTTAGCGTCGGCTGATTTATGCAACTCACCGTTGTACTTACGAAGAACTTGTCGCAACTTATTTAACACTTTCGTTACAAAGTATCCAGCTTAAGGTTCCTACGATAATTAAAAAGGCAACGCATTCAATACAAGTCGACAATGGGTCATAGTTACGTACAACAGTGACTGGGAGGCGTTTTGTGGGTACACGAACGAATAGTTGTATATTTTTGCTACGCTTGGTGTTTTTTTAAACAAAATTGAAATTGGGTGAAGCTTGAAATATATTCCAAGTTCTTCATGCATGACTTGACAAGTATAAAAGTGAGAACCAAGGGGAGAAACAGTAAGTTGAGTGTTTAAGCATAATGAATTAAACCCCAAGTGAACACCGGTGTTCGCACGTCAGCATCATTGTCTTTCTATTGTATCATAAATTGACGGTATTCTTTTTTTATTTTATTTAGTATTTAGAGGCTTCAGTGCACTCTGGTTGACTATGCCATTCTCATGGGGTCAATCCTCATGGGGTGTAGCATAATGGGCATCCTGCAAGCCGCGATAGCAGACTGCAAGTCACCCGTTACTCTGTACCCTACTCACATCTTAAATATAGTTCCTCACTTTATACTCATGTTCTCTGCCCCTCTCTATCCTTTCTCTCTCTCATACATCGTTGTAGGAACTTGTAAACACTCTGTGCTTCTTCAGACATTGGCCGGCTCAGAATAATATTGATTCCATCATTGTGGAGATCAATATTTGGTAACAGGCTCCTCCTCAGTTCGCGATACTGATCACATTCCACCATCGCATGAATTGACGGTATTTGAAAGGTTAAAAGCACTTTAAAAAAAAAGGTTTTGGTGAAACTTGAAACAAAATGTGCATTATGCAAGAATCGATAAAGTGAGAAATGAGCACAGAGAAGGTTTCATCATCAGCCAGCATGAGCCTCTTCTTCTTCTTCTTGCCTTTGTCCCGTTTTACTTGGGGTCGGCGCAACACGTTTTTTTCTTCCATTCTGTCCTGTCACTTGTCACGCTATCACTTCCCTTTTCTTTCATATTACTTCTCACACAATCCATCCATCTTTTCTTTGGCCTCCCTCTCCCTCTCCATCCATCCACATGTAAATTCATAACTCTTTTAGCAACATGCTTTTCATCTCTCCCCTTTACATGGCCATACCAAGACAAACAATTTCCAAACGAGCCTATCAACAATAATACAGTTGATTACCCTATGTATAACCTAATTACTGGGTATAGTGAAACCTATTTAGGTTTAAAGAATCTTTATTTCTCATAAGAACATATTACATCGTTCACTTACATGAGATTTAAAATTTATAGTTTAACTGTGGTTGTCTAATGAGGAAGCATGCAATACTACCTATAGTACAGTTACAACGATATACACAATGGGCTTACAACATTACGTAATATTACTGTGATAGAATATAACAGGGCACGACAAAATCATTTAACAAGCAAGTAGGCACAAGCAACACAATATGGCACAGCTGACTGACTTACTCTAGACGTCACCGAGATACCCTCTAAATTTGCTTTGTAAGAATCGCAGAGTACGACCGATAGAGATACCATTGGTGTGTACATGTAGGTGTGTGTTTATATGTGGTAGCGCAGTTTATATTTGTAGCGTAAGACCTTAGTCTTTTATCAGAGAATTTTATTAACTCATAACTCTTTATTTCCAGCGTCCAACGGCGTAGTGATAGCTACAGAGAACAAGCACAAGAGCATCCTGTACGATGAGCACAGCGTCAATAAGGTGGAGATGATCACGGGCCACATCGGTAAGTTGCTGGTTACTTATGAGCTAGGTACAGGCATTTACATACTGAATGCCAACAAACATTTACGAGGACATTCCCTCAAGTTATAGGGACAATTTCTACCAAACCAAGTTGTAACAGCATGGAACAGGCTCCAGGAAAGTGTTGTGAAAGCTCCCACATTGAACTGCTTTAAAAATCGGTTGGACAGACTAAACATCTCCAAACTATATGAAACACACGCATCGGCTAATAGCTGCTAGTGTGTCTTACTAAGTAATAACAATTAAAGTAGAGGTTGAAAATTGAGGTTGTCGACATGTGGGAAGTGGATTCAGCGATTATTGTACTGATAGTCGTTTCAGCCAATGGCTTAATAGCCAAGATCCTCAACCAACACCTCAGAAGGCTTTCGTTAGGCGACTGGATTAAGGGCTTGATTCAGAAAGTGGTACTCCTGGACACGGCTCATATAGGAGATTCCTTTCTCTGGAGCCCTGACCGGCGGTAGCTTGGACGCTTGGAGCTTCCCGATACCGGTGGGACACTATATATTTTTTTTTCCATATATTTTTTACGAATATTTAAAAATGTAAAAAATATGTTAAAACGGATAATAAAGGAAATAATAATTAGTGGAGCTCCGTAACTGTAACTATTGGATACCTAGTTAAGTATCTGCATATCTCCAACGAATTTAATGGAAGTGGTCCATGCAACTCTATTATTATAGGCAAAATACCAAGTTTATTGCGTATGTGTGAATTACCTGCTTTTAATCTATACACATCCAATCTTCCAGGCATGGTCTACTCTGGCATGGGCCCCGACTACCGTCTGCTCGTCACCCAAGCTCGTAAGATGGCACAGCAGTACTTCCTCATGTACCACGAGCCCATTCCTACAGCTCAGTTGGTTCAGCGAGTTGCCACGGTTATGCAGGAGTACACGCAGTCTGGGTAATTTATTTATCTTTTCTTTTTTTCATTAGAAAATCATTCCTAAGCAACTGGGCTATTGCTGTCTTCAAAACATCTTTATCATTCAGCTAGCAGAGTAGTATTATGTAATATACCAATAAATATATCTAGACTCGTTTTTGTATTGTATATGATTCATCATTTCACTGTTAGACATATAAGTCTATGTCTAACAGTGAGACCTGGCGACACTTGGGGGAGGTCCCCAGATGTTGCCATAACGACGATTATGTAATGTACGGTACACCTCCATCGGATGAGGTTGCCTATTCACTTTAGCATTGAAAACTCCAAATTATAATCGAATGGGAATACCGCAGCAGGCAAATTGTTCCAGTCCTTCGACGTACACGGTATAAATGACGAGGCAGAACGCTTAGTCCGGACCGTAGAGGTTTTAACGACGTATGGGTGGTAGCACTCGCCGTAAAAGAAATGCGATGACGGAATCAAGTTCAGCAATTCCTGCGCGCACTCGAAAATCTATTTATTTTTATTTTTTCGTTATTACCAAATGGTGAATGTGTGTTATTATATGTTTTAAAAAGAGTGTCCATGGAGTTTCTTGCACGTTCTTCTCCATAGAGATCTACGCTTTGGAACGTGCAATTTAGCTTCACTTTTCTTGGACTGACCGACATTTGACAATTCAAAAGAGCCTGCAAATGGTCTATTTGAAATAAATGATTTTGATTTTATTTGTCCACAGTGGAGTCCGTCCCTTCGGCGTGTCGCTGCTGATCTGCGGCTGGGACAACGACCGGCCCTACCTGTTCCAGTGCGACCCCTCCGGCGCCTACTTCGCATGGAAGGCCACCGCTATGGGCAAGAATTATAACAACGGAAAGACTTTCTTGGAAAAGAGGTATGTTACTTTGTTTATTTCATACTAGCTTTTGCCCGCGCCTTCGCCCGCCTAGCATTAGGTACTTAAGGAATCGGGATAAAAGCTAGCCTATGTTCTTTTCCATGTCAAAGGCTATATGCATGCCAAATTTCATCCAAATCCGTTCAGCCGTTTTTGCGTGATTAAGTAACAAACATCCACACTTTCAAATTTATAATGTTAGGATTTGAGTACCTCTTTCTTCTCGTAGTGGTAAGCTCGCTCAAAACAGAGGTTCAACTGTAATATAAAGTGTAAACCTACAGCTGCCACCACGGATATTGAACGCTGGCTTCAAATTACGCAGAAGTCAAAAATCGGGTCTCTTTAGGTGGTGCGATGTGTGACGCGGGGGCGGGGAGCGTCAGTTATTGGCTCGCGGCGCATTGTGTCATAGACGACACTCTCGATTCGTTCATTGCGCTTGCAGCATGTATCTTACAAAGACGACGATTGGCTCGCCAATGCATGGAATGCGCAAAGCGATCCCCAATCTGACGCCGAGCATTCAATATCAGTGGTGGCAGCTGTACATAAACTGAGGCCTTTTACCATGGAGTAGGAAAATATTTAGATCGCCAACTGCTGCGACCCTTACATATTCCTTCTGTTTCGTCTGTTACATGGTAATTGGCGCTTTGATAACTGTTTTTTTGTGAAAATAAATGAACTCGCTCGATGCTTTCGGTATGAATCGCAAGCACAGAATTATTGTTTACTGTCGTCTTTTACAAACTTGACGCGGACGAAGTTGCGGGCAACAGCTTGTTTAAAATAATGCCCTAAACTAAAAAGAATTATGTTACAATTACCGGCACGGATCTTGAGCGCTGGCTTCAAGTTGCGCAGAAGTCAAATATTCAGTCCCTTTAGTGGCGACATGAGACGCGGGGGCGGGGAGTGTCATTGATTGGTTCGCCGCGCCATCGTGTCATAGAGGTCACTCGTGATTCGTTGCCTGCGTGCATCTAACAACGAAGACGATTGGCTCGCCAATGTATGGAATGCGCAAAGCGATCCCCACTCTGACGCCTAGCGCTCAAGATCCGTTTCAGCAATTGTAAGCGACGATGTAGTCAAACACAGAGTTGCGACAGTCGCTGTCTCGTTTTTCAATTTATGAACGAAGAAGGCCTCGCTAATGTGCCTTCGCCCATATCTGTATTACTTCACGCTACGCCCCTGGCTAATTCTACAACATTAGTTTAAGCTTATGCCAAAACACGTGTCTAGTATTTTTATATGAAGAATCTGTGTATAAAATTACATAACTGTATCATAAAAAATTACAGTTACATCCTTATTATGTCAGCAAAAACACATGGTCACCGGGCCATCCAACCAACTGAGGGGTTGTTTTGAACTTGCACACAGCTGTTTGCTGACGCCTAATTATTTGACCTTTTTTAAATATTTTTGGGAATAATTAAGGTGTAAAGTCCCTTGAACCATCTGACCGAAATTATGTGAACGCAACTCTCGCACTCGCCTAGGCGGCAGTACGCAAATCTGTGCATTTATTTGTGGCCAGCAGCGCCCGGAAAGCGCTTTAAATCCATTTTCTCTGCGAGATATTGATTGATTTACTTTGAAGAATATTTAACCACCAATTTTCATGTGTAAAAATGTTTCTAAAGGTCCAAGCCGTTTCGAAGGAGTAGGGAAAAGTTGCGAAATTGCTAAATTTTCTTTTTTGACAAAAGTATTAATTGCTCGAAAAAATCAAATGTTGATATTATTGTTCATGAATCTATAATAAACATATATTTTTTTCAAACCAATTGACCCAGCCGTTACGGAGGAGTAGGCCTCAGAAAATCACTGTTTTATGGCACTTTTCGGGCGCTTAGCCCTTGATATATGGTATAATTTTTTTTAATTTTTAATTGGATTCGATTCAGTTACTGTTTCTGAAAGAAAGTAAGAAAGAAAGAAAATTTATTTGACAAACATGCGTTTACATAAACGGATCTATTAGACATGCAAGGTATTCAATTAATAGTGTGTAATGAGCGTCCATCTTTTGCCAATAACGGCGTACAAATCTTTTAGGTATAAAAATTACATTTAATTGCATTTACATATTATAGTCATTTCAAATTCCTTGTTAATAGAATTCTAATTTTATTATTATTATTCAATCAATTTTCAATCCTTATTAATTTATATCATATTTTTGTTTTATTATTTTGTAATTTTAATTTAAAATTTTACTTTTGTTAGCTTAATTATTTAAATTATTTTTTGCATGCTGTGGTCTCCTATAAGTGAAGGAGTACACCAAGAAGATACTGGAACCACTGATATTATAAGATACAAATATTGTGTACATCCTTTGTTGGAGATCCTAAATAAATAAATAAAATAAAATTTCTTAATTCCATTACAAAATACACAAAATAAATAATTAAATTATGTCCAGTAAATTCATAATATTATGAAGTCAAGTCAAAAATTCACATTATTAAGTTGGAATATAAAAGTCGTTTTCATTCAAAAAAAAATTAAAACTGTGAAGTTTTTTAGTTAATAAAGTGTACTACAATAGTACACTTTATTAACTAAAAAACTTCACAGTTTTTTTTCAAAAGTGACAAGGGCAGTTCTCTCCAACTTTTAGGTAATTTATTGAATATCAAACAAACAAACTATATTCAGATTTCGCATTAACTAAAAAAAATGTATAAAGAAAAAGCTACTAATTTAACTTTTTACTTCCAGATACACAGAAGAGTTGGAACTCGACGACGCGGTCCACACAGCGATCCTCACCCTCAAAGAAGGTTTCGAGGGTCAGATGACGGCAGACAACATAGAAGTGGGCATCTGCGACGCCAGCGGGTTCCGTAGGCTGGAGCCCGCGCACGTCAAGGACTATTTGGCAAACATCCCCTAAGAGTGTATCACTAACATTATTAAAATATTTTAATATGTATGTAACTACTGAAATATAAAAGTGTTTTTTTATAACTAAGTTGGTTTTATTTAACTAGCGGCCCGCCCCGGCTTCGCACGGGTAATAAAATATAGTCGATGTTACTCAGGGTGAATGTAGCTCTGTCGGACCAAGCCCAAGTCGTCGACGGCGCGCGCTGTTTCCGCGTGCCTCAAGGAGTTGTCAGCAACAGTAGGGACCCAGCCGGGTCGAAGCCTACTGGGGCCAGGGTTATCCGAAAGGGCGCTCGAGTCCCGGTATGAAGGCTAGAAGGAACGGGGTGGGTCTTTTAGTCAGTAAGAGTCTGACACTATCTCCCGCTCCGCCCAAGGGCGGGGGATGTCAATGCATGATTTTTTTCCACCATAAAAAAAAGGTCAATGTAGCTTTCCAATGGTGAAAGAATTTTTGAAATTGGCACAGTAGTTTTTGAGTTTATTCATTACAAACATTCACACAGAAATACAAACTTTCCCTCTTTATAATATTAGTCTAGGTGACATTGGATCAAAACGGTGAAGGAAAACATCGTGAGGAAACCGGCATGTCCTAGAACCAAAAATTCGAAGACGTGACATTCCCGAACCCGCAACTGACCCGCGTTGTGGATTTCGGCCCATTCCCTCTCCTAGAGAGAAGGCCTGAGTAAAACAGAGGTTTAAAAAACCGGTCAAGTGCGAGTCGGACTCGCCCATGAAGGGTTCCGTAGCAGCAAGTAACATAATATAAAAGTTATTGTAATGTGTTGTAACTTTGATCGATGTTTTAATAATAGTGTATTTTTTTCGATTTATGACGCATTTAAAAAAAACTACTTACAAGGTCTCGTTCAAACCAATTTTCGTTGGCAGTTTGTATGCTAATGTACATCATATATTTTTTTTAGTTTTATCATTCTCTTATTTTAAAAGTTAGAGGGGGGGGGGACACATTTTACCACTTTGGAAGTGTCTCTCGCGCAAACTATTCAATTTAGAAAAAAAATGACATTGAAAACCTCAATGAGGTTGCAAATGAGGTTGCTTATTTTCCCTCTTTGAGGCGTGGCTGGAAAGGCCTCACGGCGTCCTTACCTTCCGCATGACGCAGGTCCTCACCGGACATGGTTCGTTCGGGAGTTTCCTGCACCGGATTCATGCTGAAGTGACGCCCGGGTGTCGCCACTGTGCGGAACGCCCGGAGGACACGGTGGAGCACACGGTCGAGGTGTGCCCTGCTTGGGCGGAGCATCGCCGTGCCCTCGTGGGGGCGATCGGCGGCGGAGACCTCTCGCGCCGGGCCTTGGTTGAGGCCATGGTCCGGAGCGAGGAGGAGTGGCAGGCGGTCGCCGACTTCTGCGAAGCAGTAATGCTCGCAAAGGAGGAGGCCGAACGCATCAGGCAACGGCGTTATCGCCGCCGCCGTCGCCGGGATTCTGATCCCGATTTCCGGCCAACGTAGACGCGGGCTTGCGGACAGTGAGCAATGGGTAGCTCACTGTCCGGCCGTCCGGTAACTGTCTGGACTAAGCCCAAGTCGTCGACGGCGCGCCCTGTTTCCGCGCGCCTCAAGGAGTTGTCAGCAACAGCAGGGGCCCAGCCGGGTCGAAGCCTACTGGGGCCAGGGTTATCCGAAAGGGCGCTCGAGCCCCGGTATGAAGGCTAGAAGGAACGGGGTGGGTCTTTTAGTCAGTAAGAGTCTGACACTATCTCCCGCTCCGCCCAAGGGCGGGGGATGTCAATGCATGATTTTTCCCAACATAAAAAAAAAGGTTGCTTATTTTTCTAAACAGAAAAAATATTTTTATTTTATGAAAGGTTTTATTTATTAAACATGTAAAAGTTATAATAGTTTATTTAAACACAAATTAGCATAAAATAAGCAAGCAAGACACTAAATTGTACTATTGAACGCAATACCTAATGTATTTTTTTTTCGAATTCAATGTTTGATTTGAGAACAGAAGTTTAACAAAAATGGTTATCACTACATTATCACACTTGTGCATAATGGTAATCAAAAAGTCACAGTTTGGTAACAAGCTACGTTATATACTTAATTGTAGTGCAGTTATAGTCACTTTCTGAGCGGTCGAATGAAGTGTGTCGAAAATTATAATTTTTCTGTGTTCCGTGTGGTAAGTGGTTTAGCGCGTCGAACGCTGTAGATAAAGACACTTATCCAAGATGGTGATTTTGCGGGATACTCGAGTCCGTTAGAAAATCATACGGGGAGAAACCTTTTACTTTGTAATGTACATATAACATACTTGCAAAACAATCTGACAATTTGAGTTTGACATAAGCAAGTGGGCGAGTCATAAAGTTAGATAGTAAGGTTCCTGATAATATTTTGTTGTAACGAGTAATGGTTCTATAATACCACTGTTTGCTAAGATAATTTTGTTAGGAACGTTGAAAATTTTACACTTATTTATTTATTTATTTAACACTTTATGCACATGGCTACAGAGGCGGACTTAATGCCTTAGGCATTCTCTTCCAGTCAACCTTTGGGTGACCTTATCGATGTTTTTAAGCTATTGCATAGCTTCTATGGCGGGCCTTGAGCTTGGAGACCGAATCCAGAAATTCCGTAACGAAAATAACCTAACACCCCCCACTCAATTATTTTTTGAGCGTGGTGACCGATAAGAAAACAAATGAGTGAACAATCAATCAAAATTCAATTCAATGTGTGAAAGTGTAACTTCAGTTAATATCAAAGAAAAAAAAAAAATACTGCATGAATAAAATAAATAAATAATTATAATTGCATAAGTTGTTAAAAATGCTACACAATAGCTTTCAAAAATTCAAAATTCAAAATCATTTATTTCAAATAGACCATTTGCAGGCACTTTTGAATAGTCAAATGTCGGTCAGTCCAAGAAAAGTGAAGCTAAATTGCACGTTCCAAAACGTAGGTCTCTATGGAGAAGAACGTGCAAGAAACTCCATGGACACTCTTTTTAAAATATATTGAGTTACATAGATCTTGGTTACATATTTCTTGTCGCTTCTAATATGTGAGCACAATGTTGGTAGATACGTAATAATAATAGTTTATTATTCTTTTTATTAAATGTAATTAAAAATAGAAACCGAATTAAGCCACTGGCAGCCAAGAGATGACCAGTCTCAACCGATGGCACCCGTTCACGGGCATGACACGTGCATCAGCCCCACTCAGCTCAACCATTTTAAAGGGAACCGAATGACCCAATAACACGTGCCACCACCAGCAAGACATTTGGGTGAGCATGACAAACTCTCAACTGCCATGCTCGTAATGTCAAACAAGTTGTAACCTAATAAAGATGCTCCATGGTGCTTCACATTCACAAAAACTTGAAAAAAAGAATCCTCTACTATTACAATCTCCTACTATTACAATTCTTTATTCTGCAGTCCTGATGATTCGACGTATTCGTTTTTCGATTTCTTTTTATAAAAAAATCTAAGATTCTTGTCTTTCGATGCGTTCGGTTCGGATATGTGTGCGTTCTCTTTTAGGCTGAACTAACAGTCAGTTGTTTCTGTGTCATATAATTTTAAACTTTATCTTCATTACTCCTCGAGCCATGGAAGTCGTCGGAGTGCTCGTGGAGCCGCGGGCGACCTCGCGACTTTTCAAGTTTCATATTATATGACACTTTTGTGTTTTTTAACTTTGTAACCACTCCTCAAACAGGGGGTTTACCGCTGTGATTATGACGTGCCTAATGTCATATTAGTCTATCATTTTATTTACACAAATAAAACACCAATCCAGTTACTTTCAGGAAAAACCTTAAACGATATAACGATAAGTGATTATTGACAAGTTTCGGACACCCATGTTACGTCAATGCTGTCTTTATAGCAGAGATAGCGCTCACTGATCTTCAATCTGATATGGAGTTATCAAAATACTATTGTTGGTTAGGTTTATAGGTAAAAAAAAATTGCCCGTCTGTGTTTCTTTAGCTAATTTTTTAAATGACTGTCATATCCCAGGACCTTGAAATGTTGGACTGTTAGTGCTTTTTTTCACCGGGACACCATGACGGCACGACCAGTTATGCCGCCGTGGCGTCCCGGTGATATATAACCCTAAGCTACCAAACTAGACACCATACAGACACCAGAGTCGCCACACGTTCGAACTGGTCGCACCACCAAATTGGTTGCTCAACTAAACGGACACCAGGTAAGTACCTCCCACTGTAGGCGCGGGCTTGCGGACAGTGAGCATTGGGTAGCTCACTGTCCGGACGTCCGGTAACTGTCCGGACCAAGCCCAAGTCGTCGACGGCGCGCACTGTTCCCGCGCGCCTCAAGGAGTTGTCAGCAACAGCAGGGACCCAGCCGGGTCGAAGCCTACTGAGGCCAGGGTTATCCGAAAGAGCGCTCGAGCCCCGGTATGAATGCTAGAAGGAACGGGGTGGCTCTTTTAGTCAGTAAGAGTCTGACACTATCTCCCGTTCCGCCCAAGAGCGGGGATGTCAATGCATGACTTTTTCCCACCATAAAAACAAAAAGGTAAGTACCTCTCTATATAGAGCTGTATAAATTTTGTTGGTAACGGCAACTGGTCGCGCCGCCATGGTGTCCCGATGAAACCCTTAACCTTAAGGCCGACACTGCGTTAAGCGGACGGTGACGGGCAGCCGTCCCGTGCGTGACGACGTGCGTGTGTCCTGTCATCCTGTGCGACAGTCCCCGTCGCGAAACAAGCCAATTACCTGCGCGGTGTTGCTAGCTCAACTTTAACGCGTGTAGTCGTGTCGCTGGAGAACTTAATATTTATGAAGTACCAAAAAGGGGGCCGGAGCAAGACACCCCGTGACGGATACCCGCGCGGTTCCCCGCAACGGAGTACTCTTTTATGGAATTTGGCTATGCAATTCCGACTCACACTCCCCTAAATGAAACAGACAGGCGTTAGCCTGATCCTGATCTGAGCCTGTTTCGGGGAGTGTGAGTGTGACAGGGAGTGTGAGTGTGACAGGGAGTGTGAGTGTGGCAGGGAGTGTGAGTGTGACAGGGAGTGTGATTGTGGCTGGGAGTATGAGTGTGACAGGGAGTGTGAGTGTGACAGGGACAACTCGGCGTCGATGCTCAGGACTTTGAAGCCTCGACTCGTCAAGTGCATCATTGATTCATCGTCAATGATCCTGCTGGATTGCTTCTCAATTCATCATCATCATCATCATGTCAGCCGAAAGACGTCCACTGTTGGACATAGGCCTCCCCCAAGCGTCGTCACTAAAAACTAAAAAGGTTTTTCAATACACTTCAGTACTCGAAAACCCGCTCTTATTCCCCCGTTTTTAGGCACGGAATAGACTGTTTTCCGCCCTTGTGCTGAAAAGTGCGTATGCTTTCTACGCCACAATGATAACATGTATCGTATAAGGATAGACGCGAGGCGACCCCCAGAGTCGCCGGTCAATTTCTTCGTAAGTGTATCGAAAAATTTCGTTTGATACACGTGTAAAATCACAGCAGCCCTCGGCTCCATTACACACTTGACAAACTTCCTGTACTTGTACCAAAATGTACAATTTTTATCTATACTATATTATATATTTATATTATTATTTATATATATTTAATATATATATATATATATATATATATAATATTATAAAGCGGAAGAGTTTGTTTGTTTGTTTGTTTGCTTGAACGCGCTAATCTCAGGAACTACTGGTCCAATTTGAAAATTTATTTCACTGTTAGATAGCCCATTTAATGAGGAAGGTTATAGGCTATATAACATTACGCTACGACTAATAGGAGCGGAGCAGTAACCAATGATGAGGGTGAAACCGCAGGGTACAGCTAGTATCCTAATAATTTTTTTATGTCAGCTCCGTTGATGTCACAGAGTGTGATTATGAAAGTTATACAAGGTGTAAGGGACAGCCCTACACAAACTTTAAGGGCTTGCTCAGTAGACGAAACTGAACAATCTACCATAAGGGTCAACTCACACCGAAAGAGCGGCGAAGGGCAGCGAAGCGGAGCGCAGTTTCAGTTTCATATGAATTTTAACTTTATTATCATTACCATAATACTTATTATCGCATGAGAAACTCGAACGAGTCGCGCGGATGCGGCGTCGCAGGAATTCCGGGGAATTCTTTCGTTTGTGTTTCTCATGCGATAATAAGTATTATAGAAATTAAAATAAAGTTAAAATTCATATGACACTGAAACTGCGCTGCCCTTCGCCGCTCTTTCGGTGTGAGTTGACCCTAAAACATTTTATCAGGAAACCAAAAAAAAATCCGCCTCACCATACAAAATTATTAACTTGATTGGACAGTTTAGTTAAAAAAAAAATTATGGTGTGTTGTTCAGTTTCGTCTACTGAGCAAGCCCTTAAAGTTTGTGGAGGGCTGTCACTTACACCATTTATAGGTAAATATCAAGAAGCCAAGCCACATGATAAAGTTAGTAAAATACTTACACAAGTAGGGTATTTGCAATCTTATCGCGTAGATTAGTATATTTCATAACATTATGTACTGATTTACTTATTGTGAACAATCAATTATTGTAATGATAAACGTCTGTGTAATCTGATCTAGGCTTTAAGTACAAATATATAATTAAAAAGCAATTAAAGTTTGTAGAACTATAAGTATTAGGGCCTGCGCACACTTGAGACAAGACGTCTTTGACAGAACTGTCTGAGACATCTTAGACTGTTGCGTCTACGGCACGGGGCGCTAGAGCTGTTGATAAAATATTGATATATATATATCGACATTTTTTTCGAGTTTATTTTATCGGCTTTGACTTAAAAAACAATCGTAGTTAAGTCGGCTTAAATTTATATTTCATGATATTTATTAAACAAATTAAAAACTTAAATCAAAAACCCATCAAACCGCCCTTTTTTCTAAAAGTTTTTTAGGAATGGCTCCAAAAATATTTAACAAATTACCTAAATCTATAATAACTACAAAAGATCTAAGCTTCTTCAAAAAAACACTTCACAAATTCTTACTACAAAAAGCATATTATAGTATTAACGAATATTTTGAAGACAAATAACAAACCGTGCCTAACACCATGTTCTACGATAATTATAAGTTGTAATGTGTTATATCTTATAAACTGTTGTAACATAGTTTTTTTTTTCAGTTCGCCATTTGGTAAACAATATTTGTATGCTCAGCAAGGCAACGCATAGTGAGTCGATATTTTATAATTAACACCATGTACTGTACCTACATACATTATACCTATGTGTCACAAATAAACATATTTGACTTTGACTTTGACTTTGAAATTAAATTATGAATGTATGAAAATGTAGCGTCATCAGTAATTATTTTTCAATTTTAATAAAACATTTATCCGTACCAAACTGTCTAAAGTTCTCAAGAGTTTTTAAAAAAACATGTTTTATATGTTCAGCTGTTTGAGTATTGCGATAATATCGATATTTCGATATATCTATATATATTTTATCAACAGCCCTAGCGCCCCGTGTCGTAGACACAACAGTGCTGTCTAAGACGTCTCAGACAGTTCTGTCTAAGATGTCTTGTCTCAAGTGAGCGCAGGCCCTTACGCCTGTATTTCACGACGAGGTAGGTAGAGATACGAGAAGTGTAAGCAGGGGCGCCGACTCCGTGGGTGCACGGGAGGTGGAGCACCCATGAGAATGAAACAGTGGGTGCCGACCACCCCTGAGAATAGAATTTAAGAAACAGATCAGTAATCGCCTTTTAGGAATGGGCGTTTTTTCATGACCCGACGGTCCGTTTAGCGCAGTGGTTTAGAGCGCCGGTTCAGACGCAATAGTCGGGTTCTATTCCCGCATCAACACAAAAATATTGTTGAATAGCTTTTGCCCGCGGCTTCGCTCCCGCATTTTCCTATTCCACCCTACTATACCCTACTCTACCATTCTCTACCTTACTCTATCCTACTCCACCCTACACTACCCTACTCCACCCTACACTACCCTCAATTTCTTTTTTTTTTCCAAAAGAACCTTCTCCTTACAATAACAAACACAACAAAAAAAGAATTAGCGAAATCGGTCCAGCCGTTCAGGCGTGATGGCGTGACCAAGGGAAATAGGGATTCATTTTTATTTACATACTAGCTTTTTCCCGCGCGGCTTCGCTCCCGCTCTTCCCTACTTCAGCCTACTATACCCTACTCTACCCTACTCTACTCTACTCTACCCTATCCTACTCTACTCTACTCTACCCTACTCTACCCTACTCTACCCTACTCTACCCTACTCCACCCTACTCTACCCTACTCTGCCCTACTCTACCCTACTCTACCTTACTCTACCCTACTCTACCCTACTCTACCCTACTATACCCTACTCTACCCTACTCTACCCTACACTACCCTATTTTTTTTTTTTTCATAAGAACCTTCTCCTCATAATAACAAATACAACAAAAAAAAAAATTGCGAAATCGGTCCAGGCGTTGTTGAGTTATGCGCTTACCAACACATTTTGCGATTCATTGTTATATTATAGATACAAGGTGTCGTTTTGAAGCTGCAAAATATTTTAGGAGGTAATTATGTTAGTGATTCTCGACCCGAATCAATAATAAAATGAGTAGGTAATTTTTTTTTTCTTATTTATGAAAATCGGTATGTGTGAACTACGTTTCTTAAAAAGCAGCCAGTCTGATACCTGCCTTATAACCGCGCTTTCTTTCACACACACAAACACATAAAAATAAAGGGCATTTTCACACACACTAACTCGCAACGATAGTTTCATAAATAATGTATCATCCAATCATCATCCCGCACGCCACACCCTAGCCACGCCCCCGCTGTCATCGATCAATCGAATTAGTTTAGTATAATTAAAAAATAAAATAACAAGTATTACTGATTATTGACCAGGTATCGTTTTTTCACATGATTATTTATGAGTTTTATTACAACCTCCAAAAATATTGTGCAGTTTTAAAACTGCACCTTGTATATAGATGAAAGAGATATTTGTGTTGGGTCGCACCGCATATAATAATATATAATAATAATAATATAATATTCCACAACAATCACACAACGCCGTCTAGTCGCAAGCTCTGCTTAGCTTGTGTTATGGGTACTAGACAACTGATAAACATACTTATATATTTCTAAATACATACATATTAAAGATAAATTACACCCAGAAACAGAACAAATGATTATGCTCATCACACAAACATTTGTCCTAGGTGGGAATCGAACCCACGACTTCCGGCATAGCAGTCTGTGTCAGGGTCAGTCACTAACCACTAGACCAACAGGCCAGTCAAATAAATCAAAACACAAGATATAAAAATCAAAGCCGCCATCTTAACAAAAATCATTGACAACGAGTCTTTCAACAAATCTTTTAAAAAAGTTATTTCTATTTTCATAATTTGGCACTGTTTCCTGCGAATGGACTTTCGACATTTGAAAAAAATGCTACTATTGGGAATAGTGACGAAAATACGAGCATTGTAGGGTTGCCAATCTCTAATCTTTGATCACTCGGTACGTATGAACAAAGCGCCCCGAGTACTCGGCCGAGCGCTATCGCAACTTTTGACTAGCTGTTGGTCTTGTGTTTAGTGACCCTGACTGCTGTGCCGGAGGTCGTGGGTTCGATTCCCACCCAGGACAAAAGTTTCTGTGATGAGAAAGAAAAAAAGAAAGAAAAAACTTTTATTCGTGCCTGATCAGCATGATCATTTGTTCTGTGTCTGGGTTTTTTTTACGGTGGGAAAATTATCTAATGACATCCCCCGCTCTGGGGCGGAGCGCGAGATAGTGTCAGACTTTTACGGACTAAAAACCCACTCCTGTTTCTTCGTTGCCTTTCGTACCGGGGCTTGAGCTACGTTTCGGAGGTAATCCTGGCCCCAGCTCTGTGTCTGGGTATAATTTATCTATAAAATGTATGTATTTAGAAATATATAAGTATGTTTATCAGTTGTCTAGTACCCATAACACAAGCTCTGCTTAGCTTGGGACTAGACGGCGATGTGTTGTATGATAGTTCTGGAATATTATATTATTAATTATCACTGTCTCGGCCGAGCAACCTTTTACTAACTCCCCTTTTACACGGTACGTGTGATCAAGGCATAAGATCAAGGACCCAAGTCTGCTATTTTTATAAATTCGTCATTCCTACACGATCCCATTGTCATTTTGCTAAAAGTTCCTAATCTGCTAATTCATAATGATCGATCATTGATCGGTCAATGATCTCGTAATAGAGTTGTGGTAAAATGACAATATCGAGCTTATTATAAGCAATGACTGCACAATGATGTTCTAATGGTAGGTCACTGATCAAAGGAGCTGTCAAAATTTTTGCAGATTACCGCATAGGTACGTAAGACATTCATTTGCAAATATGTACGAGATTATCATTCTATCCCACTTCTTTCAATGGAGTGTCAGTGGTTGATCATTGGAAAGTCATAATGACGCCATTATAATACTTTGACTGGCCTGTTGGTCTAGTGGTTAGTGACCCTGACTGCTATGCCGGAGGTTGTGGGTTCGATTCCCACCCAGGACAAATGTTTGTGTGATGAGCATAATCATTTGTTCTGTGTCTGGGTGTAATTTATCTATAATATGTATGTATTTAGAAATATATAAGTATGTTTATCAGTTGTCTAGTACCCATAACACAAGCTCTGCTTAGCTTGGGACTAGACAGCGTTGTGTGATAGTTGTGGAATATTATTATTATTATTTTTTTTATACATTTATTTATCTCAGGACCATGAGGTCCTGGACCTTTGGAAGGCATACGAGGAGCCGAAACCAACTCGCAGAGGCCCTTTTAGCTGCTTCTAATGGAACATGGTACCAACCGGCGATTATCCCTGTATGCGCTATGCTAGTGCATCCAAGGACAACCCCCGGTTGAAGGGAAACTATTGCAACATGTGAAAAACTAATATAAGGCTATGGTTTTTGGAGTCTTAAGTGGACTGGTTACCAGGAACTATGTTAAGACTATGGCCCCTGCCTAAACAATGTTTTTAATTTCCATCGATAAAAAGGCAAGGGGTGACTTGCACACTCAACAAATGGGCCCCCAAAATGATCGCTAGCACGAAGTGACGTAGCAACAAGAGGGCAACATATCCTGATGTGCTTGAGGAGTGGAGGGGTATACCACGGCTATCAGGACAATCCCGGAAGTACGGTCAAGATCCCTACCAGCACCTTACTGGATTATACATCCTTCTCCCGAGCGCATTTGCTCTTGCGAATCTCCACTCAAGCCAGCCAATAAAGGCAAGAGAGAGGTGGGAGCTCTGTTCCTCGTCAATGTTCACTACAACCGGCCAATAAAGGCAAGCCGGAGATGAAGAACAAGAATTCTCCCGGGAGACCGGGTCCGTGGGATCGCTAATGCCTAACAGTTCGCCACAAAACTGCCCTGCGGATTGTATCTCTTTTGGTCTGGCCCCTCACCCTAGGAATGTTACGGCTAAGCAAGCGCTACCGACACAGACTTAGGGTTCATTGGAGCGCGCAAGCCCCACCACGACGTCAACGTAGAGATACGGCGATGGGGTTATTATGATTATTATTATTATAAAAGATTACCAAACTTACTCAAAATCAACAATTCTGAAATTAATGATAGAAATCAGAATCGGACAAGAAGCGTGTTATAAACCCTAGATTTTGGAGCTTAGAACCCGGACATAATTACCATCACTTTTTTTCCCCTCGAGCGCCAATTGTACCATTGCGGTCATTTCTACCTGATCGCTTAAAAAAAAATTCGCTTGAGTCCTGCAGCGTGGCACCAAACCCAGAAGCGTAGCGTGCCTTGGCGGGGCCCCGTATAAAAATTTGTTTGGGGGCCCTTAGGAAGGGTAAAGATTTTCCTCAAAAGAAAAAAAAACGGTTTGTATAAAATTAAAAGAAATATTTATTAATCATAATTTTCTATCTGTCACTTTTTCCAAAATTTTTACAAACAATTCAAATTAAATATACACTCTCCTTGCCTTTTTTTTTGGCAAACTGATTTATTAAATCATTTATAGCTGATGATAACTTTAATTTTTCTAAAGTTTCTGCTCTTCGTGGTTTATCATCGTATCGTATGTACATCGATTATTGTGGGATTCCCTCGCTGAAGTAAATTACTTAAACGGGGAAATCTCGCAGCCCTCGATAACCGATGTAGGGTGTTGCCAACTTTTGAATGCACGCTTTACGCAGGAAAAAAAGAAATTGCTTTTTTTGACATTTGTCATTTCTGAAATAAAAAAAAATTTGGGAAGTTTTTATTAATTTTTGCTTACGCACGTTGGGGGCCCCTGTGGCCCGGGGGCCCCGTATAATTGATACGGCAGATACGGCGGTAGCTACGCCCCTGGCCAAACCAAACCCTTTAAAGTTTTAATTTCGAGTGCAAGCCAAAATTAACTTAGCGGCGGTCAGGCGGAAGTTCTTTGATTGTACATACAGTTGTACAGTACAACTTTAATGACCTTGAAAAAAACTTAATTTTCGTACTGTAAAAAAAATATTTGATTTCTATATCTTTATTTTTCTGGAAAAAAAAACTTGGAAAAGATTTTTTATTTATTTTTTGCCAACTTAGATATAAAAAATAAATCAAAACACAAGTTATTTTTTTTTGTGTAATTTCAAATAAAAAACGAAATATATCAAGCATCTCTCACCATACTAAGTTACTAAACAGAGTAAGAGACGAGATTTATAAAATCTTAACTTGTTCAATTCTTAAAATATCATGCTCTGTTATAAAAAAACACAAAAAAAAGACGTGTGGCACTCGGGGACTGCCGCGGTAAAGCTATTGCATAGCATTTTTATCAAGTTATGCAATTATAGTTATTTATTTATTTTATTTATGCAGTATTTTTTTTCCTTGTTTTTTTTTTCTTTGATATTAATTGAAGTTACACTTTTACACATTGAATTGAATTTTGATTGATTGTTCACTCATTTGTTTTCTTATCGGTCACCACGCTCAAAAAACAAATGAGTGGGGGGTGTTAGGTTATTTTCGTTACGGAATTTCTGGATTCGGTCTCCACGCTCAAGGCCCGCGATAGAAGCTATGCAATAGCTTAAAAAATGACGTGCGGTGTACCATGGTTTAGAGCGAAAACCGGCCCTGACGCTCCCCGGCCTTTAAACCTAGCACAAATCTGGGGAAACCCACACGGATGGCAACCCTAAGCATGTGTCATCTTTTCCTGTTTGTCTCGCATAACAGTAAAAAATGAAGGATGTATGACTGTAAGGGTCGCCGCATAGCCACCAGCCACAACCATAAAATGCGGCCACCGGAATACTATTCCTATAGTTTTCATACATTTTATAATTATGGACTCGCCGCAAACGGTTGCCGCCAGTGGCCGCCATGTTGAAAATCGCCGCTGTTCGCTTCTTGGAACCCCTCACTGGCCATTAAACGACAATACAAAACTCACACTTTTAAACCTTCTTCGTTAAGGTCCTTTATGCTACATTATGGGTTAAAAAAAGCAGCAGCTGCCAGCCACAACGTGGATGTTGCGTGCTTTTGTTGCCTTTAAGGCTATATTTCACCGAGACACTATGGCGGCGCTATCAGTCGCACTCTATAGAGAGTTACTCACCTGGACCTAGACCATGAAGTTTATCATCATATCATCACCAGCCTTTTTAATGTTCCCACTGCTGGGACTCAGGCCTCTTCTCTAGGAGAAGGAATGGGCCGTAATCCACCACGCGAGCCCAGTGCGGGTTGGTGAATGTCACATGTCTTCGAATTTTTGGTTCTAGGACATGCCGGTTTCCTCACGATGTTTTCCTTCACCGTTTTGAGAGCAGTGGTGATGAAATAAATTACACAAAGTTTATAGTAAGATTATTTTAATCTTGTTTCAGTGTGGGTAAGAGACAGAGCTATACAGGTTGTCTAGCGCCATCTCTTTCCCACACTGAAACAAGATTAAAACAATCTTACTTTGAACGTCATTGGGTAACCCCGCTGGTGTCCGTTTGGTTGCGTAACCAATTTGGTGGCGCGACCAGTTCGGACGTGTGGCGACTCTTGGTGTCTGTATGGTGTCCAGTTTGGTAGTTTAACTTTGTGAAATATAACCCTTATAGCCGTTTCTAGCTTCTTGTGGCGGCGTTTGTCGCTATGGCATGTAACCTGTATGCGGCGACCCTAAAAAAAAGCATGTGTGACTGTCAGATGGCTGCCAACGAGTGTTATCTAATCGTGCACTGTTGGTTCAATATATAAAACTGTTAATCTGTAACCCGCGTATAAATTCACGTTTTTGTCGGGTATTTTTATATGGCCGGCGTTCGATAAACTCGATTTTTCGGGCTGATAAAGGATGCGTTCTATACATTTCCGTAAATTTTTATTTTTAAGTACATTCATATGTAGAATCTGTCTAATAAGTTAGACGACTTGGGTAATTATTAGGATGATGATGATTAATGAAATCTGATGTAGTCAACACTGGTTCAATAATCAAGGTTGATTAAGAGGTAGAGATCATTGTTTACTAACAGAAGAACCTTATAAAAAGTATCGAATATAAGTATTTTTTAAATGATTAAATATTAAAGAAAATTCCCAAGTCGGTAGACTTATTAGACAGACTCTACATCAGTATACGCCGCTGAGTCGCTAGCCAGTCCGATTTTTATCGTTTGCATTTCGGGAAGTGTTCACTGGAATTGCACAATCTAATTCCGTCAAGTCCGTTCCATCATCGGACCATTAGACGTACGGCGTTACGCCACCGATATATGGTAGACATCCCACCCATACACACAAAGCGTTTTGGGAACACATTTATTGTGCGTACAGCTAAGGAGTGGAATTCCCTGCCGGACTCTGTTTCCTGATAGCAACCACTTAGTCAAGTATGAATAGATTACTTCTAGGAAACCGTGCTCCATCGTCGACCACATCATCGCTTAACATTAGGTGAGATAGTGGTCAAACGCCAGCCTATCAATACAAAAAAAATATACGCCTTTTTCATATGGGGTTAAGCAGAAAATACATTATAAATTCAAATCATAATAAGTATAGCATAATCAGTGTTTTTAAGGTTTTCACTGCTGGGACTCAGGACTCCTCTCTAGGAGAGGGAATGGGCCGTAATCCACGCAGGTCCAGTGCGAGTTGGTGAATGTCACATGTCTTCGAATTTAAGGTTCTAGGACATGGCGGTTTCCTCACGATGTTTTTCTTCACCGTTTTGTGAGCAGTGCAGTGGTGATGAAATAAATTAAGTAATGCGCCTGACTGGATTTGAACCCGCGACCTACAACTCGTAAGTTGGGGCCGTTACCACTCGGCCACCACTGCTCTCGCTCATCACTTAAACATTTGTCCTGGATGGGAATCGAACCCACGACCTCCGGCATAGCAATAAAGGCCACTAACCACTGCACTAGACCAACAGCACTCCACACAGTCAACAGACCTGTAGTTTTTAACAGTTATATAACCTTAACAAAACACTAAAAATCGTCAAAAATGGATTTTCTCTAAACTCTTGTTTTGCTTGTCAGATTCTACTTAGAAATAATATTGGTTTTGCTATTATTACAGATTATTCAAATATAATATCTTTAAGTAATTATTTCGTAATCAATTTGCCGTCTATAGTAAACAAACTATGTTGATAAGAATTGTTACATTACAATATTCTCTCTTTGCCTATTAATTAATTATTTACTATCATGTACATATTATTTACTTACTTAATGGTAACTATTATGTTAATTTGTGAGTGATGTGTACAATTTTTAATCAGAATCGTTCTCAGTGAAATTAAAATCGCAAAATATTTTTGACCGCACCATTAATTAGGTAAAAAATATTTTGTGATTTAAATTTCACTGTATTGTTTGAAGAAACTAAAAAAAAAATTACAAAAAAATATTTGAATGTGCTTCTTTAATTATAAAATAAGTGTATGTAACGTAATTAAAGCAAAGGATGATTAAAATACAACCAAATATACGTATACGTGAGTAAGTAAAGGCAGCAATAACTGGATAATTCTGATAAGTCGTTCAAGTAGGTACCATTAAAATAGCACATTGTTAAATTCAAACAGTAATAAAACAAGCAAAGTATTATCTAAAGAACCATCTTCAACTATTATTGATAGCGCCACTTATCAAAACGATCCAATAAAAAAAAAAACTTATAAAACTAAGCCGTAGCCTACAAATACAGATAAATATCTAAAAACACTTCTTATCGATTCGTCCTTCAGTGAATCGAGTTCGGTATAAAAGCGATTGCAACGAAGCTTCCCATCCCTACTCGACGCGCGAGTCGCGAGCGGCGAACGCGGCTCAGTTCACTTCACTCATTCACGAAGCTGACATGGCTCTAGTGCGTTTACGGACTAGTGAATTATTTTTATTATTATTTTTAATAATTAGCACGTGTGCCGTGACTCCACCATGGATATTTTCGGTGAAAACAAACACTAAAACGTGTGGTGTTAACAAATGTGTGTTTAATATTGATGTGAACGCGAAAAATGTTGAAGAGTGGTCGTTAACTTCTGAGCCGGCTTCTGAACAAAAATGTGATTCGTTTTTTGTGAGTAAGGAATTTGAAAACGTTGTTGTTGATGTTAAAAATGATGGTAGGAAGGTGTATTTCTGTGTAAAAAGCGATGGTGTGTGGCATCATCAAGGAGAGGGTGTATATTTGGATGCTAATGACGTCACCGAGACATTCGACACAGATCTGTGAGTATTCATTAAGTTTTTAAATAAAAAAAAAAGTTTCTTTGCTTAAAATTGCCAGATTGCAACATTAGCAACACTTAGGGGAAACTGAGCAACTATTTTTTTAACAATTATTGGTCTGAATAGTACATATTCGAATTTTGAAAGTTTAAAAGCTATGAAACTTCTTGACAAGAACAGCTGTGAATATAAAATCGTAAATATGTCAACAGGTTGTTGTATCTATGGTTTATTCAGTTTTTCGTTACTTTTATATTATATTTGACACGCTTAAATGTATCTTGAATTTATCTAACCCACATTATAAAACAATCTAAAAACTTTGGGAGGTGTCACGAAAATTATTTTCGGAGATTAAAAAATTGCACATGGTAACCCGAAATTCGCGTCGAAAAATGGCGGCAACTCGAAAATAATATTACGTAACTGCATTACCAAAATGCTGTAATAAGTTATATTTGGCTTATCTTTTCGCTATCAGCGTTCCAATATCAACATATCAAAATTATCGACTATGATTTCGATTGCTAGATGGTTTTAGTGAAATACCCACTTTAAACTCGATGTAATTTTCGTCAAAGTTAAGCGGTCGTCATTGCGGACGAGAATAGGATGGGTAGCCTTCTCCATAATGGGGTCAGGCGATGACGTCATTTACAGTTTCTTGAATTTTTCCATGTGGCGGGTGAGTCACTGAAAGAAAAAAAAATTGCATGAAAAAATGTCTTCCGGTACTTACAGACTTGAATAAGTAAGTAGGTAGTCGGTGGCGCAATCATTTTTAGGGTTCCGTATCTCAAAAGAAAAAAACGGACAGTAGTCCTTTCAAACTAAAAATATCAAACTTCTAAATTAACGAATAAAAACCGGCCAAGTGCGAGTCGGACTCGCCCATGAAGGGTTCCGTAGCAGCAAGTAACATAATATAAAAGTTCTTGTAATGTGTTGTAACTTTAATTGATGTTTTAATAATAGTGTATTTTTTTCGATTTATGACACATTAAAAAAAAACTACTTACTAGATTTCGTTCAAACCAATTTTCGTTGGTAGTTTTTATAGTAATGTACATCTTATATTTTTTTTAGTTTTATCATTCCCTTATTTTAGAAGTTAGAGGGGGGGGGACACACATTTTACCACTTTGGAAGTGTCTCTCGCGCAAACTATTCAGTTTACAAAAAAATGATATTAGAAACCTCAGTATCATTTTTGAAGACCTATCTATAGATACCCCACACGCATGAGTTTGATGAAAAAAAAAATTTTGAGTTTCAGTTCTATGTATGGGGACCCCCAAAATTTATTGCTTTTTTTCTATTTTTGTGTGAAAATCTTAATGCGGTTCACAGAATACATCTACTTACAAAGTTTCAATAGTATGGCTCTTATAGTTTCGGAAAAAAGTGGCTGTGACATACGGACGGACAGACAGACAGACAGACAGACAGACAGACCGACAGACAGACAGACAGACAGACAGACATGACGAATCTATAAGGGTTCCATTTTTTGCCATTTGGCTACGGAACCCTAAAAAAGATACGGCCGTTTACGTCGCAAAAAAACGTATATTTTGATACTCTCAAAGATCGAAATTCATAGGGTACTTCCCGTTGACCCAAAATCCTGAAATTTGGCACAAAGCAAGGTCTTACAGCACAAGTATAGGAAAAAATCTGAAAAAAGTAAATTTGTTGTTACCTATGTCATAAAAAAAAAATAATTTGCAATTCGGAAAACTTTTCGTGACTCCATTCGGGAATTTGTAGTTTGCACGGAACCCTCAGTGCGCGAGTCCGACTCGTACTTGCCAGTTTTTTTTTAATTCTTATATCTAGTTTATGAACTGAAAAATGGCTAGGTACGACAGCAGTCTAGGTCCTAGATTGACATACCTACCTACATAATGTACATAACGTTTTTAGGGTATACCCAAAGGGTAGAAACGAGACCCTATAGGGTCGCGAGCAATAGTGGAATCTTAGTAGGTAATTAGTAAATCCACTGTGTGTTCGTCTGTCATCAGGCTGTCTCATGACCAGTGAAAGCTAGATAGTTGCAGATGATATATTTATGTTGCCACTATAACAACTAATACTAAATAAAAACAGAATAAAATAAATATTTAATTGGGCTCCCATAAAACAAACGTATTTTTTTTTTTCAGTCTTTAAAGTCTACCAAGCATGCTCCATCGTCGACCACACTATCACTTTACACTTCAATAGAAAGTTGTCAATCACAAGTCTTTCAAAAAACAAAAAAAAAATCGTTCCACTTTCGCCAAATTTGACGATAACCAATTAACTCTTTGAATGTCGTAATTAGAGACACAATAGAAGAACAATTACCTTATGTCGGACAGTGTAACTTAAGACATTCGAAAGGTTAAGAATCTAGTTAGCGGGCGACACCGGTGCTGTGCGAATTCGTCATACTGATTCATAATAGGTTAGGTATCATCGCAGTCATTTCTGACTGATCACTTAAAAAAAATTCGCTTGAATTTTGGGACACGGCGCCGAACCAAACTCTGTGAAGTTTTTGTTTCGAGTGCAAGCGAAATTGAACTTAGCGGTGGTCAGGCGGAAGTGTCTTTGATGGTACAATAGACTTTTGTTAGTGTACCATAGATTTTTAAGCTACAACTACACTGCGCACACGTGTGCCACACGCCGATCTGGACGGGTCGGTCTTCATATATTTTATAAGGAAACTAGACTTGTTGAGCTACACTTGATCCACGCCACGCGACGTCAGAAATCAGTCGTGTTACACGTACGTGTGCGTGGGTCTAATGTAGCTTTACTCTTCAAAAGAAAGTGGTAACACACAAACTTTAAAAAAACAAAAAAAAATTGTTCCACTTTCGCTAAATTCGACGATAACAAATTCAGCGGGCGACACCGGTGCTGTGCGAATTCGTCATAATGATTTATTAGGTACAATATATCAATGGGTACAATAGACTTTTGTAGTTATACCATAGAATTTTGTGACTTATTAGCTAGAACTACATTAAACCGATGCACATTTTCAACACGCCTGATTCGTACTATGCGTTCCAAATGAGAATAGGATCGACTGCCATGTTGTGTCGTCACGTCTTACTGTCAAATTGAAGAAATTTTGGCAAAATTGAATACCTCGGAGATGAGTAAAATTGAAGAACTGCATTCTGATTAAACTTTTTTCGTTCACAGTTCGTAAATAAATTAAATTTTTCGTAAAATAATTAAAGTTTAAAAATTTTTTTCCTCGATTTGACAGTAAATCGTGACGTCACAACATGGCAATCGATCCTATTCTCATTTGCAACGCATTGTACGCAGAACGACGTCGCGTGGCGTGGATCAAGTGTGCCTAGTAAGTAGTAACTTCATTATCATCACCATTTCATTAGAAACACGTCCGATGTTGGACATAGGCCTCCCCCAAGTGTCGCCATAACAACCGGTCCTCACAAAATGAATTCGTGATAATACTCATTACTAGTTATCATGCAGCTAAATTATATTATCTACCAACTCATTGCCCCTATCGACGCCCCTCCAAAAATGGGGGGGTATGCGTAACGCTACTCATTTGCTATGCAAAGAGGTTGCCGACCTTTTCGCTAACCATTTTGTTTTGACAATTGACTGCGAATATATTAAGATCTTACGTAATCCATCGAAAAGGGGCTAGATATGGCCGTAAAGGCCAACACATACTAGGCGACTTGTCGCTGCGTCTTATCGAGGCGTTGCCGTTTGCATTTGGCGTCTTGTCGCCACGACTAGACGCGGAGCTGTCGCTAGCTTTGGCGACTAGTCGTAAGACAGTGCAGGAAGCAATGCAACGCAGAACTGTTGCGCGACTGTCGTCGTGTGTGCACGGCGCCACTAGACGCGGCGACAAGTAGCGAGCGCGTGCTACTCTCCTAGCTTGTCGTCTACTCTGACGCCAAGTGTGCGAAACTTTGAACAACATTTATGAAATTGTCGGCCGCTGCCTGTCGTCGCGTCTAGTCGTCGAGCTGTCGCTGTTGCGTGTCGCCTAGTGTGCGCTTAGGGTAATGGTCCGGTGAATAAGAACTTCATTAATGGATATTATCATCATCGCTTTCCATTTTTGACAATATCCGCCTGACCTTGGGTCCATATTGGATAAGGGTTTTTTTTTTTCAGTGTATAAAAATCATCCAAAAGACATCCCCTGCCCTTGGGCGGAGTGGGAGATAGTGTCAGACTCATACTGACTAAAAACCCCACCCCGTTCCTTCTTGCCTTTCACACCAGAGCGATGAGCCTCCATTTCGGATAACTCTGGTCCCAGTAGGCTTAGTCCCTAAGAGGATTCTTAGGGGCTGAATTTCGGAAATTGGAATTTCAGAAACAGAGAATGGGGGTTCAAAGTTTGTATGGAGAAACCTTTCAAGCGGGCGAAGCCGCTGTTAGAAGTTAGTCCATAAATTAAATATAATATCGCTGTTTCGAATCCTACACAGAAATTGGATGGCGTCATGCATATCATGATAACGAGAGACGAAACAAAGGTCACACTTTATTTGTAGATTAAACAAAAATGTAACTCCAGTGGGAGTTGGTTGATTCGTCGGAATTGCACTGGAATCGTGTGCCATCTGGAAATTACCATATACATCCTACATCACATAGCATAATAAGGAACGGGCCGTAATCCACCACGCGGACCCAGTGCGGGTTGGTGAATTTAAGAAAGAAAGAAAAACAGTTTATTTACGTGAAAAAGGCGCAATCGTCGTTTTTTTTTCGTTATTCTGTAACACATTGAATCTTATGGAAGTTTCTGCACAGGCAATAAAAAAAACGCGCGATAAAAAATTCTGTGATTTCTTGCAGATTTGACGCGGTGCGGTGCGGAAATAAATCCGCGCGGTGAAATATCGCTGTGCGGACAGGCCCTTAAACTAGCTAACAAAACATAACATTACAGCAATTGATAGGGAAGATATGCGTCTCCTCCGCGCAAAACGGCCGAACGCTCAGCAATTTCACATGCCTTCGAATTTTTAGTTCTAGGACATGCCGGTTTCCTTACTATGTTTTCCTTTACCGTTTTGAGAGCAGTGGTGAGGAAATAAATTACACAAAGTAATGCCTGGCTGGGTTTGCACCCACGTCTTACAGTTCGTAAATAGGGACCGATTCCACTCGTCCACCACTGCTCTACATCCTACACATGGATTTTTTTGTCAACCAAACAAACTTTTTTTGAGGTGGTAATCACCTAGCTTGCTGTCCGACCGTCCAGTAACTGTCTGGACCGAACCCAAGTCGTCGACGGCGCGCACTGTTCCCGCGCGCCTCAAGGAATTGTCAGCAACTGTAAAGCCCCAGCAGGGCCGAAGCCTACTGGGGCTTCGGTCTGTTTCCGAAAGGGAAGCTCGGCCTCGGTATGAAAGGCAAGAAGGAACGGGGTGGGTGTTTTAGTCAGTAAGAGTCTGACACTATCTCCCGCTCCGCTCAAGGGCAGGGGATGTCATTTGGATGATTTTTATACACCAAAAAAAACCCCTTATCCAATATGGAACCAAGGTCAGGCGGATGTCGTCTTTCCATCTAGTTGGGCGACCCTGTTTTCTGACGCCATCTCTAGGGTACCATAGGGTCGCTTGATTGCTCCAATTTTTAAATAAAAGGTCTTTAAAAAGCCTTAAAAAAGCCGGACACGCCGGACTCCGCCTAAATTGGCCGGACACGCAACTAAAAAACCTGACCGTCTCCAGCTTTATCTAGACGCCTAGCAACGCTACTTGCACCAATAAACTGGCGCCAATATTCCAAATAAAACATTCCAACATTGGCGCCAACTTCTCAACACCTTCAATCGAATCGACTAACAGTTGTTCATTTGTTTAGTAATCACTGACGCTTCTTTCCACTATTGAACGACATAACAATCGTCGGTATTACCTGGCTAGTCGTTTAAATGAGCTATTAAATCGGATTTCAATTTCCTGCCGGAGTCTGTGTTTCCTGATAGCTACAACCTAGGTGTCTTTAAGGCCCAAGCACCCGAGCAGTGCCATAAAACAGTGACTTGCTGAAGCCTACTCCTAAAAAAAAAAATATTTATTATAGATTTATAAACAACATTATCAACTATTGATTTTTTTCGTGCGATTAATAATTTAGTCTAAAAAAATATATATAGCAATTTCGCAACTTTTCCCTACTCCTTCGAAACGGCTTGGATCTTTAGAAACATTTTTACACATAAAAATTGGTGGTTAAATATTCTTCAAAGTGAACATTGCATATGTAAATCAATCAATATTTTGTAAAGAAAAGTGTGAGTGTCTGTTTGTAACATTGAAAGAACTGCTTTTTACTAATGCATATGAATATATTATATACGCGGTACATACACCAAAATAACATTTTATACAATTTTTGTGTCTGTATGTTTGTCCCGGCTAATCTCTGAAATGGCTGGACCGATTTTGACGGGATGGGCAGGTAGATGATGTAGTAAAGAGTTACATAGGCTACTTTTATATTAGAAAAAATAAATTTGAAATCCTGTAGTCCATGCGAACGAAGTTGCGGGCACAGCTAGTCCATAATAAAAAAAACACGTTAGGCAAAGTTTTTTTTTGTACAATAAAGAATCCTAATATGCTAACTCTACAGAAAGACACTGATTTCCTGCATCTAGACAATATCTAAACAAATTAGCAAATAAAATATTCATAAAATGGGCGAAAAATCCTTGAGCAAGTCAAAATTGAGTGCTCATTCATTTCAGTATGCGCTGACGCGTCTCGACTATGACGTCATAGCACAGTCGTCAGTATAGCTTATGCTAATCGATGACGTCACCAGACGGTTGTCATGACTAGTGTTGCCAGGCATCCCGATTTGCGCGGGACATCCCGATTTTTAGGGGTCTTGGGACACGTCCCGATTTGCAGCTTATCGGGACGCTCAACGTCCCGATAAATCAAAAGATATATTAAAAGCCATCATTATAACAATAAATTAACCTGTATCGCATTCGCATCACTATGTCAAGTGCGTTCAAAATGACACACGGCGCTTCACTGAAGGGGCCTAGTAGTGTCGATGCTTGCTAGGACTGCGGGAACGTTTGAAATAGTGACCTTGGCCCTGGAACGCAGTGGGACAGAAGAAGCCTGGGTTTTAGTAAGCAAAAGTCTGATACAGTGCGAGAGAAGTCATTGGAAGATTTCCCACCAGACAAAAAACTTTATTAAAAAAAATGTCCCGATCTAAAACCCTAAATCCCGATTAGTTTTACCAACTGTCCCGATTTTTATCCGATTAGACCTGGCAACACTAGTCATGACACATGGCTAGCAGACCATGACACAGAAAGAACTGGTATCAACTTTCACGTGACTAGGTTGTCTAGATTCGGTAATGTCTAAATTGAAGTACTTACCTAATATCAACTCCTTGATATTGTTCGTCAAGTCGTTGAGCTCCTTAGTAGTCCTGAGTTGAGCTTTGCGAATACTGACAAATGCTTGCACTGACTGGACGGGTCCACTCAAATCTGTATGATTCTTTCTTCAAAAGACCATCACTAATTCGCATGGTTCTCATGTGATTTGACCAATACATATTTACTGTATGGACCTTAAAAGAGACTTTGACCCCTGAGTTTGTTACGGTGTTTCTTCTCGGGTAGTCAGCTAGGAAACACCGGCCTCATCTAGCTTAAACTGAGGAAAAAATATTTTTGATGTGTAAAAGTGTTTTTTAAACCTATTTGCAAAATACTCGTAAATATCATTTATCATTGAAAATTGAATTTAAATATCGTGGCCAGATCTATGAATCGGGCACTAAAAAGAAATCTTTTTCTGAAAACAGCATCAAAATTGTTTTTTTTTTATTGATTTACCTAAACTAGTGCTTGACTGCGATCCCACCTGATGGTAAGCAGTGATGCAATCTCTGATGGCAAGGCGCACTAGTTCAGCCCATTCACTCTTGCCTTGAAGACACTCAAATTCTAATCGGACGGGAAGACCACAGCAGGCAGATTGCTCCAGTCGTTTGACGTACGCGGTGTAAATGACGAGGCGAAACGCTTAGTCTGGACCGTAGAAGTTTCAACGTGTGGGTGGATACTCGATGTACGTTGGGTTGTCCGATGGTAGAAATGAGATAGCGGAATCAAGTCATGCAATTCCTACGCACACTTTCCAAAATGCATCATGTAAACATGCAAGCTGTATCTAGCAAAAGAAAAGATGAGACACATTTTTTTTTTATATTGTATAGGCTCGCGTTTGACCACAATCTCACCTGATGGTAAGTGATGATGTGGCCGACGATGGACCACGCTTGCCTAGAAGCAATCTATTCACTCTTGACTTAAGACCCCTAGGTTATAGCTATCAGGAAACACAGACTCCGGCAGGGAATTCCATTCCTTAGCTGTACGCATAATGAATGTACTCCCAAAACGCTTTGTACGTATATGTGGGATGTCCACTATGTACCGGTGGCGCAACGCCGTATGTCTTGTGGTCCGATGATGGAACGGACTTGGCGGAATTAAATTGTGTAACTCTAGAGCACACTCCCCGAAGTGTAAACGATAGAAAACATCAACAAAGTTTACCAAATAACGCACGTATGAAGCGAGTTGGCAAGCCTATTAGACGACAGACGTAAATAGCACTCCAGTCCAACGGTAATAAAAAGATATAAAAACGGCCATCTTCGCACGGCAGAGGTCGCCAAGACAATTGGCAGATAAAAATGAAGAATATGACTTGTGTTAATAAGAAACGAAATATTATTGTCTTATTGACAGGATGTGGCTACTGTGGCTACACATATCTGAATTATTTACTAGCCTAGTCAATGTCGAAAATTAAATCAAGGTGACGTACTTTAAAATAGAGTTTATTTTATTTCGGACACTAAAACGATCCATAGTGTTTGTAATTTAATAATAAGGTATTCATGGTTATAAGTACTGCGATATTACAGAAAATACAAAATACAAAAAATCCAATACCTATTTTCGAACAAGGAATATATAAACTATAAAGTTATAATTCCAAGTCAAACCAATCAAAGGTTTTAAAAAACCAAACAATTCGGAAATTTCATAGATAAAGATCTATTAAATAACTTATTATCTAACTTCCTTTTCTTTCATATCACTCCTTACACAATAGGGTAGAATGCATAGGCTCTTAATAAACTAGTGCGCCTTACCATCAAAGATTGCATCGCTACTTACCATCAGGTGGGATCGCAGTCAAGCACTAGTTTATCTCAATAAAAAAAAAGGCTAGTTGCCGAAAATGTAATTAGTCCGGCTTTTAGATTATTCAAAAATAAGGGACACGTATTTTTTAATTTGTAAATTAAACCAAAAATGACAAAGATATAGCCCATTAAAGTTAGGTGTAACATCACGCCGTGTTACATTTTTTCGCACGGTGTGACGTCACACGTAACTTTAATGGGCTATATCTTTGTTATTTTTTGTTTAATCGAAAAAAGAAAAAATACGTGTCCAATATTTTTGTATAATCTAAAATACTGACTAAATAAAATGTAATTATTTTGACCCTGGAAACTATCCTATTGTCACGATAGAAAGGTTAACGCGCTGAAACATTGATCACAGCGCGAGAACTCCCGAGTGCAGTTTCAATTTCGGTCTTAATTTCGGCAATTTTGCCACCAAAACCGAAACACTTTTTTTTGCCGAATTCGAAACCGAACATTCATTCTGACACAACAAAATCCACATGAGTTCACCTTCCAAATGAAACTAAAAAGTACATCGGCTCACCTAATATCAACCTTGAGTTATTTTGGCCTCCGTCTGGCATCCCGTCTGATCTATCGCCAACAGTTATGATCTACATATGTGTGTGCGCTTACAATTTTTCATTAGAGAATATTTTCAGCTAGATCTTTTTCAATTGCCGCGGGAATAGCGTTCCTACTGACCGAATTTCCGACATGGCGGACACTTGGCTTCGATTCGGGAGCTATATTATTGTAGAAATGTAAATTATGCTAGTAGTACCTTCAACTATAAATATATATCATACATAAAACATGCAATATATAAATAAATAACAAAATTGAGAGGAAAGATAGTGCTCTATTACTCGAAATTAAAAAAGTGAGATCGATTTTAAATCTCGAATGCTAGGCGGAGGTGAGTTCCACAACCTCACTGCATGGACACAGAAAGATTAGGAGTAGTAACTTGATTTATGAGAAGGGGATTTCTCTGAGGTGTGATCTGTAGCCTGATTCACGAAAATCAAACAAGTCAAATATCGTTCCAGTTACATTAATAAGTATTCTACCAGGATAATGTAATACAGATTCTTTTTTTTTTTAAATCGATTCTTCGACCAAACGACTTTAAAATCGGTGTCGTTCAAACTCGTTTGATGGATGTGAATACGGAAATGGTCTAACTAAACGATTAAATCGCTACGATATCGTTACGGTTTTGATTACGGCCCGTCACTAGGACGAGCGTAGGAAAAACGGTCACGTAGGTAGGTTTATTGTTCTATCAATGTTAAAAAGTTATTTCATGACATGCCCCCAACCCCAAAAAAATGGTTCTCTAGACAAGCTTACTCCATAACCGGCCACATTTTCGCCACCATTAAGTGAGATTGAAGATAAACGCGAACCGATCTAAAAAAATCGAGCCATAAGTTCCAATAAACCAAAGATTAAAGTGTCCATAGTTATATCAACAGTTACGGATCCCGAAAAATACGCCAGACATCCACCAAAGGAAACGTCAGCTAAAGACACACGTGCGTAAAAAAGTCTCCGGCGACAGAAAGTCTATTAAAAGACATGAGCAATCCAAACAGGATGGCACATTCGCATTCTTGGAGTTGAAAGTGTCGAGTTACGTATATACAGTATTCTCCAGTGAAGTTCTTTTACGACTTAGTTTCATATGACAATGGAAACGAGGGTTATGTGCGTGGTTGGATTACAGCTGTATGGGTTGACTGGGCTGTGTGCTCGTGAGTTGGCGCGGCGAGCGGGGCAGCATAGGTAAGCGCGCGGCGCTATGAGCGGTTCTCGTGGCGTGCTTCAAAGTTCAAACTCTTTCATACAATGATCATATTTTTGTTTTACCGCTCGTCGCCCCGCGCTTAGCTACCGCTCACAGCGGCAAGCTCGTCGCGGGCTTGCGGACAGTGAGCAATGGGTAGCTCGCTGTCCGGCCGTCCGGTAACTGTCCGGACCAAGCCCAAGCCGTCGACGGCGCGCACTGTTCCCGCGCGCCTCAAGAAGTTGTCAGCAACAGCAGGAGCCCAGCCGGGTCGAAGCCTACTGGGGCCAGGGTTATCCGAAAGGGCGCTCGAGCCCCGGTATGAAGGCTAGAAGGAACGGGGTGGGTCTTTTAGTCAGTAAGAGTCTGACACTATCTCCCGCTCCGCCCAAGAGCGGGGGTTGTCATTGGATGATTTTTTCCCACCATAAAAAAAAACCTTGGTTCTCCCGCGGATATCTTCATTTCTGATTCGATCACGCAAGAAAACCCCGAGCATAGCCCATTTGGGCGACTCTTCATTCGATTTCCATTCATACATTAATCTGTATTTCTCGATTAATTTATGAATGGATATCTGGCGATTATTTGTGCTATGTCGTCGACCTTGGTTCTCCTGCGAAAATCTTCATTTTTGATTCGCTCACGCAATAAAAACCCCTAGCATAGCCCTTTCCATTTCCCTTTCGGTGACTTTACTTAGCTTTCTGATGAGGACCATTGTGAGCGACCACGCTTCGGAGCCATATGTCATGTCTCGTGTTATGTCGGCAACCTGCGGAAGAATTAAGGCTTATAGTCCCTTGAACCATCTGGCCAACATTATGTGGACGCATCTCTCGCACCCGCCTAGGCGGCAGTACGCAAATCTGAGCATTTATTTGGGGTCAACAGCACCCGGAAAACGCGCGGCTGACCTTTAAATCCATTTTCTTTGCGAAATATTGATTGATAACATATGCAATGTTCACTTTGAAGAATATTAAACCACCAATTTTTATGTGTAAATATGTTTCTAAAGATTCAAGCCGTTTTGAAGGAGTAGGGAAAAGTTGCCAAATTGCTAAATATTTTTTTTAGACAAAAGTATTAATAGCCCGAAAAAATCAAATGTTGATAATGTTGTCCATGAATCTATAATTAACATATATTTTTTTCAAACCTATTAACCTGGCCGTTACCGAGGAGTAGGCTTCAGAAAGTCACTGTTTTTTGGCACTTTTCGGGCGCTTGGGCCTTAATTGAAGAATTGCCACCACCCAAAAAACTTGTGTTTATCTAAAATCAGAAGCTGCTTGTGTAACATAGTACCATAGTATAACAATAGCCAATTGTAGGGTGTTGAACTCAGCGACCACTGGTTGCTTGGTTGCGCAACCGAGGCAGTGGACCGTTGCACGAATTTAATGTTGTATAATGAGGTATTGAGATGGTACTGAAGAGAATAGAATCAACTCTGTTATTAACCGGAAAAAAGAGGAGGTTCTCAATTCGGTTGTATTTTTACAAACATATTTATTTTTGATGAAGATATTTTAAAAGATATTTCATATTAAAAAACTTAAATACTAAATAAACTATTTATACTAAAACCTAACTATGTACATAAATATAATACAAAATGACAAAGTATTTATTTTTTAGGTAGGATATCAACCAATACTTCTCCCGCTCTTGGCCGGAGTGGGAGGGCGTGTCAGACTTTTACTGATTTTCTTTAGTGGTGCCAAGTGAGACACGGGGACGGGGAGTGTCAGTGATTGGCTCACCGCGCCATCGCGTCATAGACGTCACTCCTAATTCGTTCCCTGCGCTTGCTGTACGTATCTAGTGGACTGTTGCACGAATTTAATGTTGTATAATGAGGTATTGAGATGGCACTGAAGAGAATAGAATCAACTCTGTTATTAACCGAAAAAATGAGGAGGTTCTCTATTCGGTTGTGTTTTTACAAACATGTTTATTTTTTAGGTAGGAAATTATCCAATACTTCTCTCGCTCTTGGCTGGAGTGGGAGGACGATTTAGGCTTTTACTGACTTCAAACTTCAACTTCGAAAGCTTGTTATTAATTATACTAGCAATGTAATGGAACAAGTGAAAAAATGTCCTATTGTGATAAATGATAAATGACCTTTATTTTGCAAGTAGGTTTTATAAAAACACTTTTACATGTCAATTTTTTTTTTTTCGTCTATTAATGCTAGATGAGGCCGGTCAATTTTGTTTTTGTTTAATGTCATACGAAAAAATCATATGTTGATAATTATAATTTTTAACTGATATAAACTAGTGCTTGAACGCGATCCCACCTGATGGTAAGCAGTGATGCAATCGTTTATGGTGAGGCGCACTAGTTAATAGAGAATATGAATAGGTCATATTTTTTTAAACTTATTGTTCAGCCATTACCGAGGGAGTAAGTAGGCTTCAGAAAATCACTGTTTTATGACAGTGCTCAGAAGCTAGAGCCTTAACTTAGTCTAAATATAATGTATAATTTAATGATTATTCGACAGAAAAAAATGGCTTAGTAGAACGTTTTGATGGCATCCACAAAATTAGAGGGTATCACGCACAATTCACAATGATATCATCGCCAATACTAATTAGCAAATCCCTCTAAATTCGGCCTTCAATAAATTAAGCCGAAGACTGCGATTCTACCACAACTCACAGTTACAAACGCTACAATGTATGCAGTATAATTAAAACAAAAAATTATTATAGATTTATGAACCATAAATAAAGAATTAAATCATTTAACAACGGAAATAATAAATGTCCGCAGTTATCTATATATCTAAAAATATAAATAACATTGGAGTGTCTGTTTGTAATATTGAAATAACTGCTTTTTACTACATGCATATATGTATACGTACAGTATACATATATGCATGTAGTAAAAAGCATTATACACCAAAATAACATTTTTTACAATTTTTGTTTGTCTGTCTGTCTGTTTGTCTGGGCTAATCTCTGAAATGGCTGGACCGATTTTGACGGAATTTTTTTGGCAGGTAGCTGATGTAATAAGGAGTAACATTGGCTACTAATATGTTAGAAAAAAATAAATTCAAAATCCTGTAGTCCACGCGGACGAAGTCGCGGGTACAGCTAGTTATATAATGAAATGAAAAGTTGTCAGCATTTATTTAAAGAATAGAATAGAATTTGAATGATGTCAAACTTAAAATTAAATATTAAAATCTTAAATTAAAGTAAAGCTAAGAATTTAGCATATTAGAAACAGAAGTAAATAATCAGAAATGAAGATATCCGCAGGAGAACCAGGGTTGCCGACATAGCACGAAGAATCGCCAATCTTAAGTGGCAATGAGCAGGGCACATTGCTCTCAGAACAGATGGCCGTTTGGGGTCGATGGATGCGGGACGCACTGGATCGTTCACTGTGGCGACGCTTGGGGGAAGCCTGAAATAATGATGGTGATGAAGTAAAAAAATTGGTTGCCTGTAAAGTCGGTATACGGGCGAAAGTTTTACGTGACGACTTTGAGTGGTAAAATAATTTTAATGTGAATATTCATTCGTATAGTAGGAAGAAGGATGAAATAATAGTAACAATTTAAAACATTTATTTATACAAAGAATTATTTCATTTTTATGTCTGTCTCTCTCGCTCTTAGGCGGGCTAACCATGCACGAGTGGAAGGGACGCGTGCCTCTCACTCGCTCTCATTGTGAGCGCATAACGTGAGCGGAGCGTAACGCAGTTTCTTGAAGTGTCACCCGGCAAACCAATTTATAAGACGTTGTCACGTCAATAATAGGCGCCGCTTGTTTTTGTCAGTTATACCTAGCCCTCTCGCAGAATATACTATCTCTCTAGCTAAATAACCTACACTCAATTCAAAATTGAGTAACATTATATTCCTGAGTAAGACTGAAGCAGACATGTAAAAAATTCTCGTGAGCAACAATTCAATTTGCAGAATCAATTTGTCAATTGGTTGGACGGTTCAACGTTCAACAACATGTTGGAAGGGGCCTCAAATATGCCGTACGATGACACGATGTATATATACTATGTCTTGATAGATTTATATGATATAATAATTGTAATAATGTTCCACAACTATCACATAACGCCGTCTAGTCTCAAGCAAAGCAGAGCTTGTTTTATGGGTACTAGACAGCTGATAAACATACTATTTTTGATGTTAGGACATGCCGGTTTCCTCACGATGTTTTCTTTCACCGTTTTGAGAAAACATATGAAAATCAATAAAGTATTGAGTAAAATATGTTTGAGATTTTTTCGCCACAAGACACAGTTGCGTATGTCAAATTTATCAAACATTATCGTTGAAAAGATCCTTCCTGATAAGAACAGAAACGAAAAAAAAATATAGAAGATACCATCAATCAATATGGAGTCCTCGCCATCATGAAAGATATGTTTAATCCTATTATATTTTATTTTTAATTATCCAATAGCCGTGATATAACACAAATGGTTTACCACAAAATCAGAATAAATATCGGTCAATAAGCCCTACCCATAAGTACGATTATCCTATTATATGGAGTATTAGTAGTAGAGATGGGCCGAATAACCGAATGCCGAAAAATATTCGGTCAAGTACTTACCGAATCGAATATATTGCATCGTAATCTAACGCTGCTTGGTTATTAAGTACTAGCTTTTGCTAGCGGCTTCGCCCGCCTACATAAAATATAGCTTATGTCACTCAGGAATAAAGCAGCTTTCTATCGGTGAAAAAATTATCGCAATCGGACCAGTGCTTTCAGAGATTACCTCTTACAAACAAAAAAACAAACTTTACCTCCTTATTATATTAGTGTAGATAAAGATTGAACTTTAATATACACTATTTATAAAGAGGTAAGTAAAGTTAGTTTTCTTGTTTGCAGGAGATAGATAATATTTGGGAATACTGATCCGATTTCCAAGATATTTTCACCGATAGAAAGCCACTTTATTCCTGAGTGACATAAGTTAGGTTAATAGGTTATATTTTACTTACGCGGTCGAAGCCGCGGGTAAAAGCTAGTTACAAATATTTTTTATTTATATCAATGTTCTGTACTAGTGTTATAGTTAAGCAAATAACATAGTTCAATCATTAGGCATAAATAAACCTTTCCTTTTGCAATATGATTGTGAGAATATGGGATTCCTTTAATTAGTTTGCCGTAAAGGCTTATTTATTTATTTATTTAAAAACACACTATCATCACAGGCAGAACCCAATTCCACAGTGGTTTAACCTTTCAATTGTGATAATTACAGACACAATTGAAAGACAATAGGTGCGCGAACGCCGGCGTTCGCTTGGGGTTTAATGAATTAAAAATAAGTAATTTGAAAAAATAATCTACGAGTAAATATGGCTAACACTTACCTACCTAAAAATCTAAAACATAACTAAACTCTATTACAACTCATGCTAGTAACTATAAAAATAAATATATAACCTTAACCTGTGTGTAAATAAAATATAAAGTCAGACTTAATACACAACATTTACTAATATTTAAATACGACTAACAAAATTAAAAAAAAACTTGCCAATTCACTCTCCTGACTCGAAAATACGTCAAATCTCTCTTACACTTCGTTTAGCACGATTTACAATTTACAATGATCCATCAAACCGAATACATTCGACACTTCAAGCGAATGATTCGGCCGAATACCGAATATAAAACGAATATTCGGCGCATCTCTAATTTGTAGGCGTATCAGCTATTATATTGTCTATCGGCAGACGGATGACAGTTATGTGTTTTTAGCTATTCGTTTGATTGTAATTTTAGTTCAGATCCGACTAATGGAATTCCCTGCCGGAGTCTGTTTTCTATTTATAATCTGTATGGTTCTTCAAAAGACTATTTTAGGCAAATCTGCATGGTTCTTATGTGATTTGACTATTGCATATTTACTGTATGGAATTTAAAAGAGACTTTGACCCCTGAGTTTGTTTCGATGTTTCTTCTCAAGGTAGTCGGCCTTATAATGTTCCCACTGCTGGAACTCAGGCCTCCTCTCTAGAAGAGGGAATGGACCGTAATCCACCACGCGGGCCCAGTGCAGGTTGGTAGATGTCACATGTTTTCGAATTTTTGGTTACCAGCCGGCCACTACTGCACTAGTTTATTAAGAGCCTATTCATGCTACCTTTTTTTTTTGGTGGCGAAAATCATCCAATGACAAAACCCCGCGAAATAGCGTCAGATCCTTACTGACTAAAAAAACCCACCCCGTTCCTTCAAGCCTTCATGCCGGGGATCGAGTTCCCTTTCGGATAACCCTGGCTGTTACTGACAACTCCTTAAGGCGCGCGGGAACAGTGCGCGCCGGCGATGACTTGGGCTTGGTCCGGACAGTTACCGGACGGTCGGACAGAGAGAGCTACCCATTGCTCACTGTCCGCAAGCCCGCGCCTACGGTGGCTGGTAATTGCGATCGGAATCCCGGCGGCGGCGAGAGCGCCGTTACCTGATGCGTTCGGCCTCCTCCTTTGCGAGCATTACTGCTTCGCAGAAGTCGGCGACCGCCTGCCACTCCTCCTCGCTCTAGACCATGGCCTCAATACCTGAATTATCATTGGACGGGAAGACCGCAGCAGGTAAATTGTTCCAGTTCTTCGAAGTACGCGGTATAATCTAAGAAGCGGAACGCTTAGTCTGGGGATCGAAGAAATTTCAACAACGTAAGGTTTCAATACACCACGTATTAGTACTCCACAAACCAGTTTGTCACAAATTATAGTTTGTAGAGTAGATCTCTAGTGTATTTCCTTCTCAGATTGCGCAGGTATGACCAACGCAAACTGGTTCTAAGGTCCAAAGGGATCATAATAATTTTAAACATAAGAACAGCATAATCTCCTGAAATACTTCACAATTCAAACTAATTATAAACGACGACCTCTTGATAAACAACATAGCATTTAACATAAAAAAGAAACAAAAGAATTTAAACTTTATTACAACAAAACAAAGTCTAAATCAATTCTAAGCCAACAAACACTCGCATAGACCGTGTCGGCGCATGCGAAAAACCGGTTCTAAATTTAAATGTTCAACAGTCAATGTTCTCATAACGTTTGAAGCTTTTGAAGGGGACGGACGTATGTGAACATTGCACGAGTTTACAATATAACAGGTTTTATGGTGCGTATTGATGGGTGCAGGTCTGCAGTGTCTGTGGTAACCTTGTGATCTGGTTCATGTCAGAATAAAGGATATAAATATAGTGAAGCGCAGAATATTAATATTAGCATGAACGTGAAAACAGGTCAAATTAAAATAGCGCAATCCGAGAGTATTTCACATCTCTGACTTCTTACAAATGTCTTTTTTTTATTGTTGACTAGGCTCGCGCTTGACCACTATCTCACCTGATAGAAAGCGACAATGTGGTTGACGATGGAGCACGCTTGCGTTGAAGTCAACTATTCACTCAAACTTAAAGACTACTAAGTTGTAGCTATCAGGAAACACATGACTGTATACAGGGTAATTTGTGAAACACTGGGTACCTCTCAGGAGTATGGTACTAACATTTAAACAACAGCTTTTGTTCTATGACTTATTAAAAATTATCATATTTTAGTTCATCAGATTTTTATATAAAAATAAAAATATTTAGATAAATTATACGTTCTAAATTACGAAGTCTATGTGAAGCAAATGATAGTACAATAGCGGAGGGGAGCGGACATCGGTCGATGGAGGTGCTTGATGCACTTGCGTCACGTCGTACAGACGTAGGTAGGTATAGAAAAATAAAGAGTTTAAAAATGCGTAGATAGAATCACGAAATCTTGATGGTTATTGTTTTTGGTAAATTAATTATGTTTTGTAAAAAGTCATAGAACAAAAGTTGTTGTTTATAATGTTAGTAATACAGGCTTGCAAGGTTGTTAGTTTTTTTTACAAATAACCCTTTTTTATGGTGGGAAAAATCGTGCATTGACATCCCCCGCCCTTGGGCGGAGCGGGAGATAGTGTCAGACTCTTATTGACTAAAAGACCCACCCCGTTCCTTCTAGCTTTCATACCGGGGCTCGAGCGCCCTTTCGGATAACCCTGGCCCCAGTAGGCTTCGACCTGGCTGGGTCCCTGCTGTTGCTGACAACTCCTTGAGGCGCGCGGGAACAGTGCGCGCCGTCGACGACTTGGGCTTGGTCCGGACGGCCGGACAGCGAACTACCCATTGCTTACTGTCCGCAAGCCCGCGCCTACGGTGGCCGGAAATCGGGATCAGAATCCCGGCGACGGCGGCGGTATATCTATACCCTACTCTAATCAACCCTATAACATAAAATAAACAATAGCATGTTTGCGAATTCACTCGAGCTACATGTAAATATATCAATATTTACCTACGTGAAGCTGGTTAATAATTCCAATTGCACGGGTCAATGGCGTTTTGGCACTTGATATGTCCATACTATCTGAAGCGGTTTTTGGCGTACTATTATTATTATTTATTTAACTCAGATCTTTACATCCATATTATGTTAGTAGCACTTAAAAAAACAAAAAAAATTTACAATGTATTTATTATTTTCCTCTGACAAAAATATTCTAATGATGTTACAAAGTCTATGTTCGTCTTTTTCGTCATATATATAATATGTAAAATATATATTATTATCCGCATGCCTAAGTATCTATTGTATTCGTTAACCGACCAAAATATGTCATTAAAATTCTATAAGCATTGTCTGTTTTAGAATTTTCCGTATGTTTAGATGATATACCTACCTACTCTTAAATATATTAAAATCATTTATACCGCGTACATCGAAAGACTGGATGAATCGATTTGCCTGCTGCGATCTTCCTGTCCGATTATAACTTTGGTGTCTTCAAGGCTAGAGTGAATAGGCTCTTAATAAACTAGTGCGCCTCACCATCAACGATTGCATCACTGCTTACCATCAGGTGGGGTTGCAGTAAAGCACTGGTTATCTATTAATACATCTTATATAGGTACATATAAATAAAATTGGAGTGACTGTTTGTAATATTGAAATAACTGCTTTTTAGGGTTCCGTAGCCAAATGGCAAAAAACGGAACCCTTATAGATTCGTCATGTCTGTCTGTCTGTCTGTCCGTCCGTATGTCACAGCCACTTTTTTTCGGAACCATAAGAGCTATACTGTTGAAACTTTGTAAGTAGATGTATTCTGTGAACCGCATTAAGATTTTCACACAAAAATAGAAAAAAAGCAATAAATTTTGGGGGTCCCCATACATAGAACTGAAACTCAAATTTTTTTTTTTCATCAAACCAATGCGTGTGGGGTATCTATGGATAGGTCTTCAAAAATGATACTGAGGTTTCTAATATCATTTTTTTCTGAACTGAATAGTTTGCGCGAGAGACACTTCCAAAGTGGTAAAATGTGTGTCCCCCCCCCTCTAACTTCTAAGATAAGAGAATGATAAAACTAAAAAAAATATATGATGTACATTACTATAAAAACTACCAACGAAAATTGGTTTGAACGAAATCTAGTAAGTAGTTTTTTTTGGCTTATGTTTAACTTACCACCAGATATAGTAACATATAAAAGACAAAAATAGTAAATGATCCCCAAAATTAAACCTACATTTTAATGTAAAATTATAACCAGTTTTAACATCTCGCTATCCTATTTAAGCAAAATGAATCCAAATAAAGCATCGGCAGAACCCCATGATTACGGAGATATCAGTAGTTAAAATTTTGAGGTTAGGTTAACTACCTGCCAAGCAGCAGCTCGACGGAGCCCCGCTACGCAGGGCTCCTACTTCTGGGTGGTTTAAAAAAAAATAACCTCGAAGAAGGTGACGGGGTCTGTGTTCGCTCGCTTCGCTCGCTCACTACGACCCCATCACCTTCTTCTAACCTATATCTATCCGACCCGGGGTGCCCTAAAATTCCACTAAGATAGACTGTTGATTAGACAAAGTATCATCTTGCTCTACGGGGTTAAAAAGAGCGCATTAATTTGCTCGCTAAGATTTGGTTATCATTTACTACATTTGGTGTTCGAATACAATTTAAAGTACAGTCGTAACTAAAATACTATTGTAACTTTAGGATTTCATTTTTTTGGTGTCAAGTAATATATTTTTGACAAAAGAACTAAGGGTACCAAAGCGTTTTATGGTGGTCATTATATTTAATCCCGTTTTTTTTTAATGCGTCATAAATGGAAAAAAATACACTATTATTAAAACATCGATCAAAGTTACAACCCATTACAAGAACTTTTATACATATTATGTTACTTGCTGCTACGGAACCCTTCATGGGCGAGTCCGACTCGCACTTGGCCGGTTTTTTACTACATGCATATGAATTTAAATACGATACATACACCAAAATATTTTTTTTAAATTCATTAAATCCCAAGCTAACGCCGGCTTTCACGCACCTATTGTCTTTCTATTGTGTCTGCAATTTCCACGATTGAAAGGTTAAATTTTTGTCTGTCTATCTGTTTGTCCGGGCTAATCTCTGAAATGGCTGAACCGATTTTGACGGGACTTTTTATGGCAGGTAGCTGATGTAATAAGGAGCAATATAGACTACTTTTATTTTAGAAAAAATTAATACAAAATCCTGTAGTCCACGCAAACGAAGTCGCGGGCACAGCTAGTTATAGATAAATTACACCTAGACATAGAACAAGTGATCATGCTAATCACACAAACATCTGTCCTGGATGGGAATCAAACCCACGAACTCCGGCATAGCGGTCAGGGCCACTACCATTAGACTACAGGCTATATTTCCCCGAGACATCATGGCGGCGCGACCAGTCGCCGCTACCAACAAAATGTATACAACTCTATAGAGAGTTACTCACCTGGGGCCCAAGTCTGCTATTACAATAGTGTCAGAATGGTCTATCATTGATTACAAAATTGTAGATTTTGACAAGTTTAGTAATCTACTAATATAATGGCGTCATTATGACTTTCCAATGGTCAACCACTGACACTCCATTGAAGGAAGTGGCTTAAAATGGTAATCTCGTACACATTGACAAATGAATGTCTGACGTATGCGGCAATCTGCCAAAATTTTGACAGTTCCTTTGATCAGTAACCTACCATTACAACGTCATTGTGCAGTTATTGCTTTTAATAAGCTCGATATTGTCATTCTACTGCAACTCTATTATGAGACCATTGGTCGATCAATGATCGATCATTATGAATTAGCAGATTACGAACTTTTAGTAAAATGAAAATGGGATCGTGTTGGAATGACGAATTTATAAAAATAGTAGACTTGGGGCCCTGGTGTCCATTTGGTTGCGCGACCAGCTCGGACGAGTGGTAAATCTGGTGTCTGTATGGTGTCCCCGTGAAATATAGCCTTAATAGGCCAGTCAAACCAAATTGAATTTGGGATTTCTGATACTTCAGATTGTTTTTTTGTCTCTTTAACGAGCACGCTGCGACCACGCCATCTTCACGTCACTCTACCATAATAATATATTACTGTGTCACGCGGCCAGATGCTAAACTTTTATTTAGGAGCATTCACACTGTCACTGTCTTAAGTCGAATCCCACGCACAACCAGAGACGCCATCACGGAATCAGACCCGTCTAGACTGAGGCTGGCCATAATCACACAGTTTGTCAGACGCTATAGAGGATGTAAACCGAGATTTGGAAGCTATCAAGGGTTGGTCTGATAGCTTTGGGGTGTCCGTAAACCCCGCAAAGTGTCAGGCTATTATTATTGGTAGCCCGCGCATGATGGGTAGAGTGGTGATTAACTCTCTTCCTCCAATTGTTTTTAACGGTGCCGTCATCCCCATCAATCCTAGCGTAAAGGATCTCGGTTTGCATCTTGACTCGACGCTTGGCTGGCAAAGTCAAGTTTCAAGTGTCTGCCAAAGAGTCAACGGGACTTTGCGGTATCTGTATCGTCTGAGGAACTTTCTGCCGGCGAAGACAAAGACAATGCTTGTGCAGACTTTAATTTTCCCTATAATCGACTATGGTGACGTGTGCTACTTTGACCTGAATACGGTGTTGCTAGACAAGCTTGACAGACTCCTCAACAACTGCATCCGGTTTATATTTAATTTGAGGAAATATGACCATATTTCAAGTTACAGAACTGAACTTAAATGGATGCCTATACGCCAGAGAAGAAGTTTCCGCGCATTGACTACACTTTTCTCTCTGCTGAATTCTCCCACCCCTCCTTCTTATCTTATATCAAACTTTCAATTTCTATGTTCTTCCCATGCCAAGAATCTGCGTTCTTCCAATAACCTTCTTCTGCTTTGTCCTTCTCATTCTTCTGATTTTGTCCATTCTTCCTTTCATATACAGTCTATTCTTCTGTGGAATGCGCTTCCTCTTGACATCAGGACGGCCACCAGTCGGTATGCATTTAAGCGGAAGTTGCGGCTTCATTTTCAACAGAAATAGCGGAGTAGTCTCAAAAATCCTTTCGTTACCTTATATAAATTATATATATTTGTATGTATGTAGGTTTATATTATATTGAATATTTAAGTATGTTTATTATATAAATATTTGTACACTTGTTTTCTTATCAAAATATTCTTTTTTTTTTATGCACCTGCCATGTTTTCTCTTCACCACCCTAGGTTGACTGGTAGAGAATGCCTAAGGCATTAAGTCCGCCTTTGTACCATTGTGTTGCATGAAGTTTTTTAAATAAATAAAAATAAATAAATAAATCACGTGGAATTAGGGTTGTCACTCTCTATTGGAATTTCCAAAAAAAATTTCTGCGTTCTTAAATCTATCACTGACAATTTAAAAAATAAAACTATTTCAAGGCCCAAGCGCCCGAGAAGTTCTATAAAACAGTGACTTTACTCTTCGGTAACGGCCAGGTTAATAGGTTTGAAAAAATATATGTTTATTATAAATTCATGAACAACAATTGATATTTTTGTGCGATTAATACTTCTTTCTAAAAAAATATAAAGCAATTTCGCAACTCTTCTCTACTTCTTCGAAATGGCTTGGATCTTTAGAAAGATTTTTACATATAAAATTGGTGGTTAAATATTCTTCAAAGTGAACATAGCATATGTTAATCAATCAATACGGTTGTCGGAGGGCGAGCTTCTCATTGCTCGCTGACCGCAAGCCCGCGCCTACGCGGTGGCCGGAAATCGGGCTCGAAACCCCGTCGCCTGGTCGAAAGCGCCCGCGCTGTAACCTCGCGTGTGCTGCCTGCCACCTCCTTTGCTAGTATTATTGCTTCGCAGAAGGAGACCTTAGGGACCTAAAGTCTTATATTCATGCGTCTGGTAACCCTACGTAGCCAGAGCCAACTTCCCATCTCCAAATTTAAGAGCTTATAAACCTAAATATCGGTCATCTAATATTAATAGTGAAAGATATTGCCACCAGTTGCCAAGTGGTTGGTTGACGTCAAAAACGGTCATTCATAATGTACAGTAAGAAGACAAAAGTCCATAGGAACGTTAAAGATTACATTGCTATGAACCGAGCGAGCACGATGCGTATGTGTGCGCATGTATGAGTATCCACATTCCACAGATAACACACACTAAGGAACTATCGTCGCACTGAGCAAAACATTATTATTTTTCTGTTCTTACCATAGCATTGATAAAATTCGCGCAAATACGTCATGTGCTGGTAGCCGTGTGAACTAAGTGTTGGATTCGCAAATCACGTAACCCGAGTTCAAATCATGGTCAGTCCGTTGCAGTTATTTCTTACTTTGAAAATTCCCAATCTATATTGATATAGTCATTTTTTTAAATTTCTATGAAAAATACTATTGCATTTTTTGCACTAAATAGTTGCAAATTACGAATGTGATCTATTAACCACAAGAAGAATCACATTCGTAATTTGCAATTATTTAGTTGTTACATCTTTTCGATGTTGTAAGGTGGAAATAAAAAGACGTGTTTAATAAAAATGTTTATGCTTTATATTTACAAATTAAACATTTATGAGAATTGTGACGTCGAATAGCAAAAAGTTATCTTGTAACCGTTATCTATGTTACGCGTAAGATTGTTTGTTGGAAGTATACCCACTTAGACCATTCATATTATGAATAACGTAACAATGAACGGATATTCAAATTTTAATAAAATAAAATATAGGTAATTGTTTATATCCAGTTATTTATTGAAAAGTGATTTATGATTTAGACTTTGTAAACATTTTATTTTTGTGTAACGTCACAATTAATGTATTGAGGTCATAGCTTAATTGTTCATTTTCTTGACGAAAAGAAGATTGAAACTAAACCTCAATTTCTGTTAAAAGAACTTTAGTTCTCACAAGATAATCGTCAATTAGATGAGCAAAATAAAATGAACTATAATATTATGTTATAACAGTGCGGGTAGAAGAATAAAAAACAAAATAGACTCATGATTATTGTCAACAAAATTGATAGCGAGTTCACTGCATTCTTAAGATGAGGCGATGGCACAAATTAAAAGATATAGCTGTTTTAAACGAAAGTAAACACAATATAATACAGTGTTTGTTAACGAATAATCACAGATATGTTAAAATAAAATGGTAGGCCCTTTAGTTTAGTTAACATTAAACATTTAGTGCGAAACGTAATCGTTCTTGTTTGTGCCTCTCTGTCAAGTACGGCTTTTTAGCAGGTTTTCTGTGATGCACGCCTTCAGCGTGAAGTGCACGGCGAACAGTATCCATCGAGGTGTCATATAATTCCGCAAAATGTCTCGTTGTTGCGAAACCATTCGTTTCGTATACGTCCACCATATGTCGTCGCTGCGCCTCGCTAATAAGCTTCGGTCTCCCACTTCTCTTTCGACTAGCAAGGCTACCTTCTTCCTCATATCTTTTTAGCCAAAGATTTACAGTATTTTTCTAAAATAAAAAAAAATATATATTAGGCAGCTATACCTACTTCACTTCATTTTCATTATATAAAATGTTAATAATCATAATTATTGAATATAATTTTAAAATAAAACTGCATTTATTAATCCAATAACCAATCCAATAAACCCAACGATTTACGTATTTCTCTTCTAAACCTCTTATAGATACGATGAATGGATTCATAAATGGCATACGTTTTAATTAGAAGATTAATTTGTAATAAAGTTACAATTCATTAATAGCTATTATACTCACATTCAGTCCGGTTTCTTCAGATATTTGTGTTTTATTAAAACCACTTTTATGCAGCCCAATGATAGTCGCCCTCACTTCAATACTAATATTAGCCTGCATTTTGCGAATATTACAATACTGTCAACCACACGTCACTAACCAACAACTACAACCAAACGACAGTTCATTTCGGTCAAGTTAAAACTCATGTCTACCTCGCAGAAATCTAATTCTTTATTTAGTTTTTTTGTGATCTACCTTTCTAACTCTAAGAAATGTGTGAACAAGTTAAAGAATAATTTAATATATGTAATGCAAATACATAACTTCCAATCGGGTAAGAACTTACAAAAAGTCAATAATTGCGTGGGATTTGAACTTGCGGCACACTGATTTGCGCTTCAATCTGTGTGCCTATACCACTGGGCCATCTTGACTTGTGCTAAGTTGATGAAATTGTGGATTTCAATCATTTGTTGGCGAAACTTGAAAATAAAAGGTCGTAAGTCAAACTAAACGTCAAACGAATACGTTTTAAGAATTCCTATGGACTTTTGTAATTGAGTGTACATACGTTTCGTGCCAATTTTTCGACGTTCTTACGTCATACAATCGTTTTTTGTTTTCACTTTCAATGTAATTTGCTAACGTACGTTTTGGACTTTCGTCATTTGTTTCGTAAAAAACTTATTGTATTTCAGCTTTCTCTCAAATTGGTTGTTCTATTTTGGTTAAAAAAAAGTAGCAGCCATTGGCCGCAAATGGCTTGTGGCCGCAGCTTCTCGTGATGGCGTTTGTGGCTGTGGCTTGTAGCCAATGTGCGACGACACTTAGTGTATTTACGAGTATATTAGCTGTTCCGTTTGACGTCTACTTTACCGCAAAAAAGGCAGTTGAAAAATTCTTGATGGCGTAGTCATAGTATGTAGTTTATTGGTAAGAGATTCTTACATGTCATATACAGATATTTCAAATTACATAACAAATGATACAAATAATTACATTAAAACGTCAAATAATACATATAAATTTCAAACAAATAAAATAAAATACAAGAAACAAATCAATAGAAGTCAAATCACAAATTAAAAATTAAAATAAATCATAAAATTAAGTCACAACAATTTTCAATTGTAATTTAATGTAAACATGAAATCATAAATTCGTCAAAGAAATAAAAAGCTTGCTCGATAAGCCATTTTTCCAAACGAACTTTGAAGCTGCCTATAGTCGGGGCACCAGAAATTGCTGCAAGTAGTTGATTATAAGTGGGCCAATACGAACGAAGATTCTATCGGAGCAGAATGTAATTAATCCATCATCAACATTTCAGCAAAAATACTTCTACTGTTGGACATAGGCCTCCGAACGCTGCATATTTTGGTACGTGTACGCTACTCCAGAACCTTTCTGTGTGGGATTGACATTTCCAGATTCATCATCAGCCTTTTTAATGTTCCCACTGCTGGGACTCAGGCCTTCCCTCTAGGAGAGGGAATTAAAGATCTGCTTCTGAAAGGAAGGCTCGGCCTCGGTATGAAAGGCAACGAAGGAACGGGGTGGGTTTTTTATTCAGTAAGAGTCTCTATCTCTCACTGTGCCCAAAGGCGGGGGATGTCATTTGGATGATTTTTTCCCAACAAAAAAAAAAACAGTAGACGTATAGTGATGAATGATGAATTTAAAACGATTATAGACAATCTGCAACATGACAATTGCAGGCAGACATAGCCATGCTTATAAATAAATAATTATGACGAATGTATGACTCAGAAAGATTCCAATTTTCTACACATTTGCTCCATATGAAAAGAATGAGTTATGTCAATATGTATTAGTCATGTATCCGCTTCTGGTAAATGATTTAATGATCTAGTTGCTGTTTAGCAGCTTTGGACTCGGTGGAAAGGCGCGCGAAGAGACTAATTGGTGATCCAGATTTGGTTAAGTCCAATCTGCAAGCTTGGAGCACAGGCGAAGGGTAGCCAGCCTTTCGGTATTTTACAGGATGCATTTTGGAGAACGTGCTGTGTGTCAACATCAGCCTTTTTAATGTTCCCACTGCTGAGACTCAAGCCTCCTCTCTAGGAGAGCCACCACGCGGGCTCAGTGTGGGTTGATGAAAGTCACATGTTTTCGAACTTTTGGTTCTAGGACATGACGGTTTCTGGTGCTGTGTGTGATATAGGATAAAGTGAGAAATAAAATATAAGTATATTAGAGGAAGTTTGAAAGTGGCGCCAGTGACTGAAAAGTCATTCGTCTTGGTATAGTCATGTAAAGAGGAGCAATGAAACGCATGTTACTAAAATAGTTCTGAGTATACATGTAGATGGAGAACAGTGGTGGCTGAGTGGTAACGGCCCCGACTTATGAGTTGTAGGTCGCGGGTTCGAACCCAGCCAGACGCATTACTTAGTGTGATTTATTTTATCACCATTGCTCTCAAAACGGTGAAGGAAAACATCGTGGGGAAACCGGCATGTCCTAGAACCAAAAATTCGAAGACATGTGACATTTACCAACCCGCACTGGGCCCGCTTAGTGGATTACGGCCCATTCCCTCTCCTAGAGAGGAAGCTTGAGTCCCAACAGTGGGAACTTTAAAAAGGCTGGTGATGATGATATAGATGGATGGAGATGGAGGCCAAAGAAAAGATGGATGGATTGTGTGAGAAGTGATATGCAAAAAGGGAGTTAGTGATAGCGTGACAGTGGTCGGAACAGAATGGAAGAATTGAAACGTGTTGCGCCGTCCCCAAATAAAACGGGACAATGGCAAGAATATAATTGTGTAATACATAACAATACAATACAAAGTGTTTAGTCTTTCATTCATATGTATTTGCGCAATCCAAATCGCTCTTAGTCATTGTGTGAACTGTGCCAAAGACGGGTTTGATAAATAATTTGGATTAAGAGCGCCCAACCTGAAATACATTTTCATACAACCGCTCTTACGTGATTATGACGTTATTACACATCTTTTTAGGGTTCCGTAGCCAAATGGCAAAAAACGGAACCCTTATAGATTCGTCATGTCTGTCTGTCCGTCTGTCCGTCCGTATGTCACAGCCACTTTTTTCCAAAACTATAAGAGCTATACTGTTGAAACTTAGTAAGTAAATTTATTCTGTGAACCGCATTAAGATTTTCACACAAAAATAAAAAAAGAGCGATAAATTTTGGGGGTCCCCATACTTACAAGTGAAACTCAAAAATTTTTTTTTCGTCAACCCCGTACTTGTGGGGTATCCTATGGATAGGTCTTCAAAAATGATATTTAGGTTTCTAATATCATTTTTTTTTCTAAATTGAATAGTTTTCGCGAGAGACACTTCCAAAGTGGTAAAATGTGTGTCCCTCCTCTAACTTCTAAAATAAGAGAATGATAAAACTAAAAACAATATATGATGTACATTATCATGTAAACTACCAACGAAAATTGGTTTGAACGAGATCAAGTAAGTAGTTTTTTTTTTAATACGTCCTAAATCTTAAAAGAATACACTTATTAAAATTTTGTTTCTATTGCAATCAAATCTTTTTGTGTAAAATCAATTGCAATGGGCACTGAGCTACAGGTGGGTCGAAACGGTTCGTGTAAATAGTGTACGACATGCGCGCGGCCTGTTACTGGAACTTGGCCTGCGCACGGCCGTGCGCTTAGACCCGGTAAAGACCTCAGAAAATCTAGTATTTTGCGTTAACTTTGGCCCTTTGTAATGTTAATTAACGAAAAAAAGAAAGAAAGAAAATCATTTTATTTGCCCGAAAAGGTGCAATAGTTATGCCACTCATAAATTAAATAAGTAAAAAACAAATCAGAAACCTTACTCATTTAATCATCGACACAGCTCGATAAAAACTTAAGTGGCAATGGGCAGGGCACATTGCACGCAGAACAGAAGATCGATAGGGACGAAAGGTTCTGGAGTGGCGACCGCGTACCGGAAGACGCAACGTTGTATGCCATCCCACAAGGTGGACCAATGATTATTAATAATAAAATAATTTAATAATCCATTGATATAATTTTAATAATTGTAGTTATTTTATTTGACTTAATTTTGGTGAATGGCAATTGACATACTCTCATTTTATTTCAATTTTTATGTTTTTTTTTTTATGTTTTTTTTTATCTGATTGACATTTATAATTTATTCTATTTACTTGGCTTTTTGCCTTAATTTGGTACGCCATTCTTTTGGCAAAACATAGTGCACTTATTTTTTATTTAATGTACTACCTTAACCCACCTACTTATGTTTAACAAAATAAATGATGATTGATTTATTGATGACCTGGTGAGGGTGGCAGGAATCCGATGAATGCCAGACGCACAGGACCAGTCGTTGTGGCGGCACTTAGGGGAGGCCATAGACCTATGTGTGTCACAGCCGTCAATCATATTTTAATTAAGGTACTAACTCGTACAAATTGAGTGACCTGCAAAATGCAAAAACATTTAAAAAATTAATAGGCGCATCCCCCTTAAAAGTTTTGCTCTAATAAAAATGAGCAGATAAAATCTCAATGTATTTTTGTATATCACTAGTGATGATCATATCAAAATGATGGATGGCATAATCAGATTTTATATGATAAGTCAATCATTGCGATAAAACAGTAATCTCTACGTGAGCTCTGATATTATGTGGGTTTATAGAACTTTACATGGGTATTAAGAGTGTGTTTAGTATTTTATGAACAAACACGACTATTGATCTGAAAATAAAATAAAAAATACAGTGGTTGTGTATGAGGCACACAACCACTGTCAAATCAAATCGAATCAAAGCATTTATTTCAAATAGACCATTTACAGGCACTTTTGAATAGTCAAATGTCGGTCAGTCCAAGAAAAGTGAAGCTAAATTGCACGTTCCAAAGAGTAGGCTCTATGGAGAAGAACGTGCAAGAAACTCCATGGACACTCTTTTAAATCATATATTATGTGTTACATATAATGCTTGGTTACATATTACTTGTTGCTTCTATCATGTGAGCACAATGTCGATAGTGAAATAAAAATGTAAAATAATTAAAAAATAGAAACTGAATTAAGCTACTGGCAGCTAAGAGATGACCAGTCCCATCTGACGGCACCCGTTCACGAGCATGACGCGTGCATCAGCCCCACTCAGCTCAACCATTTTGAAGGGAACTGAACGACCCAATAACATGTGCCACCAACAGCGAGACATTTGAGTGAGCATGACAAACTCTCAACTGCCATGCTCGTAATGTCAGTGAGCAATGGGTAGCTCACTGTCCGACCGTCCGGTAACTGTCTGGACTAAGCCCAAGTCGTCGACGGCGCGCCCTGTTCCCGCGCGCCTCAAGGAGTTGTCAGCAACAGCAGGGGCCCAGCCGGGTCGAAGCCTACTGGGGCCAGGGTTATCCGAAAGGGCGCTCGAGCCCCGGTATGAAGGCTAGAAGGAACGGGGTGGGTCTTTTAGTCAGTAAGAGTCTGACACTATCTCCCGCTCCGCCCAAGGGCGGGGGATGTCAATGCATGATTTTTCCCACCATAAAAAAAAAAAATGCTCGTAATGTCAAAAAAAAAAAAGTTGTAACCTAATAAAAATGCTCCATGGTGCTTCACATTCACAAACTTGGAAAAAGTGCTTCTACATTACTGTATATTTTATTTTATTTTATTGCTTTATTGATTCTTTTACTTATGATACGTGTTTTTGGCTGCACCAAAATAGGTCCAGTTCAGCATGAATGCAAGACAACTAGTGCCTGACGCTGGTTTTCAACTGAACCTTGTGACGCAACGGACGCAAAACTACACGAACACGAACGCATACGTACGTACGTGGTCACGTAGTGGCGATATTATGTTTTATAATAATTGCTTTGAAATACAAACTTATGGAATCAGAGGTACCGTATTACAGGTATGTGCCCGACCCAGTTCTCGAAAATGACCATGTCATGTTGTACTAGGATCGGTCTATCATTACTGATCGGACTATTGTAGCCAATAAGCCGGATATAGTAGTGATAGACCGATTAGCGCGCCGTGCAATGTTAGTCGATGTCACCATCCCACACGACGAGAATCTCGTGAAAGCTGAGAAAGAGAAAAAAATCAAATATCTCGACTTAGCACACGAGGTTGTCGACTTGTGGATGTGGACTCGGCTGTCATTGTGCCGATTGTCGTGAGCGTCAATGGCCTTATAGCCAAAAGCTTCGACGACCATCTGTCGAAGCTGGCGTTGCGCGGATGGATCAAGGGCCTGATACAGAAGGCAGTACTCCTCGATACGGCTCGTATTGTGAGGAGGTTCCTGTCTCTGGAGCCCTAACCACCGGTAGCTTGGACCCTGCTCCCGACACCGGCGGACAACTATTTTTTATATTTTTAAATGTTTTTTTTTTATTTTATTTTTTTTAAGAAATGTTTAAAAATGTAAAATAATATGTTCAAATGAAAAATAAAGGAGATAATAATAATAATTTAATATTTTATAATTGTTTTATAATAATAATAATATATAATAATAATAATGTAAATTTATAATACAGAAATCTTCTTCAAAACAACAGACCTTTAAGAAGCTTACAAAAACTGTTCCCCCTTCTATCAATTGAGTTGATTAACGACACTACACAGTTTAATTGAAGACACCGTACCTTAAAAGCGTTACATCAAAACAACGTCTAGAGAGAAAGACACATTGTAGATGAATGACGCGTAGGCACGGTAATAATCCTTATTTAATATTATACAAGCGAAAGTGTTATTGTTTGTTTGTTTGTTACGTCTTCACGCCTAAATGGCAAAACCGATTTTGATGAATTTTGGTACAGAGATAGTTGGGAGCCTGGAGACGGACATAGGCAAATTAAAAAAAAAAGTGTGAAAAGGGGGAGAAAGAGGGAAGGTCTTCTCTATGTACGCGGGCGAAGCCTCGGGTAAAAGCTAAGCTAAAGCTTGCTAAAACAAAACAACCTGTCGTAACGTGTCCCAATTAGGCTCCGCCCCTATCCGATATTATCCGAAACTTTTATTTCGGATTCGGTTACGGTTATGGATATTATTTTATATCGGATATCCGATAGTTTCGGTTACGGTTATGGAGCTCCCTAACATCCCTGATCCTTAGCTGTATGCACATCGACATAGTAATGAAAGACACCTCGACAAAACCATGGCATGTTTACCTATGCCATGACTTGATTGGTCTAAATGTTATGACTTCATTGCTACCGGTCTGGCTCGCATAGATAAATATTTACTGAAACCTAGACATCACACTAATAAAGGCGATAGTTTGTAAATATATGTGTATGTAAGTTAGTACACCAAGATCTACCTACGTATCTTTTTCTCCTTCTCTGTCAAATCTATCTTCAAAAGATTGTCTGTAAAAATCACTCTTAGCGATAAGACCGCCCATTGTGACACCCTATTAATTTTTTCTTAAAGTTAGATTTCGACTTAAACATTTTAACTTTAAGAAATGTCGCTAAGTGACTCCATTTTTACTTAAAAACTTCGAACACTATAAATCACACGTTTAATTAACACAAAAAAAGAAAAAAAAAAACAAAATTTATTTGATATTTTATTGACTGGTCTGTTGGTTTAGTGGTTAGTAGCCCTAACAGCTACGTCGGAGGTGGTCGGTTCGATTCCCACTCAGGACAAATGTTTGTGTGATGTGCATTATTATTTGTTTTGTGTCTAGGTTCTCGTATTGATTTTTACTACACGTATTTAGATAAATATTTTTGGGAAAAAATATAACATGACAAAAAATAATGTTGTATAGATTTTTTTTTTAATATTATTGCTAGGCTCGTGTTTAACAACCATCTCACCTGATGGTAAGCGGCGATGTGGTCGACGATGGAGAACGCTTGCCTAAACGTAACCTATCTTGACTTAAATACTATCAGGAAACACACACTCAGACAGAGAATTCAACTTCATGGCAGACGTGCAATAAATGTGTTCCCAAAACACTTTGTGCGTATGGGTGGGATGTCTACCATGCAAAGGTGCGTGCGGTGGCGCATCGCCGTACGTCTTGTGTTCCGATGATGGAACGGACTTGGTGGAATTAGACGTGCACACGTATAGCAAAACTCAAACAAACAACCTACAACAACAAACTACAAACAAACTTACACAACACAAACAAACAAACACAAACTACAACCTACAAACATACAAACTACACTACAAACTACTACAAACTTGAAGTCATCAGCGTCTGCACTAATTGCGGTAGAAAGACCATATTATTTGAAGGAGTTCATCTGTTCAATGGATTACCGGACGATATCAAGGAATGCGATAACATGAATACATTTAAAAACAAAATTAAGAACCATGTAACTACATTATAACTTCTAATACTCTGGAGGAATTTGTATTGTATAATCATACTTATTACTTTGTATCTCATTATAAGCGGACTGTATGTTCTTATGAGAAATAAATTTCTTTAAACCGAAACTCTCAATTTTCCGCACGTTCCTGTACATGAAAGACCTTTAGCCTGCACTGCGCCACCTACACGCTGTTACTACAGAAGATAACATCTCACTCATGTATCCCATGAGTCATCACAAACGAGAGATAACGTTCATATCGCTAGTGTCAGTTTGTTCAACGATCTCCAACAAATATGTCAAGTTTTATGGATATTGCTTATAATGTATGAAGATCATCATCATATCAGCTGAAAGACGTCCACTGGCTACACTTGGGGGAGGCATATGTCCAACAACATTGGTTTTAGTTTATGCGAGACCCTGAACACGTGTCTAGTATTTTTTTTGTAAAGAATTTACAAAATTTCATAACTGTCATGAAAAATAACAAAGTTTAAAAAAAACAAAGTAAAGATAAAGAAAGTAAGTAAGTTTAAGTAAAGATTTTTGTGTGTTAAAATGTTGTCAAAGATCCAAGCTGTTTCGAAGGAGTAGGGAAAAGTTACGAAATTGCTAAAAAATTTTTTAGACAAAAGTATGAATCGCACGAAAGAATCAATAGTTGATAATGTTGGACATGAATCTATAATAGACATATATTTTTTACAAACCTATTAATTCATTAAACCCCAAGCGAACGCCGGCGTTCGCGCACCTATTGTCTTTCTATTGTGTCTGTAATTTCCACGATTGAAAGCCTGGCCGTTACCGAGTTGTAGGCTTCAGAAAGACACTGTTATGTGGCACTGCTCGGTCGCTTGGACCTTAAGTAATACGTATTGTTCCGGACATTGTAGACAGTCAGTCTCGCCTCGTCTCTTAGTTTACCACGTCAATGAGCTATTGTCTTACACGATACATGATAATGAGTCCTGTTTCGAGGAATTACCGGAGTTGTAGCAGGTTCAGAAGGCATGATAAAAAGTGTCCGTTAACGGAAACTGCACTATCTTTGCACTCCGACCTGAAAGACATTTTATTTAAGGCCCAAGCGCCCGAAAAGTGCCATAAAACAGTGATTTTCTGAGGCCTACTCCTCCGTAACGGCCAGGTCAATTGGTTTGAAAAAAATATATGTTTATTATAGATTCATGAACAATAATATCAACTCTTATATTCTTATATTCTTCATTGTACATAAATTCATACACCATTCAAAGTAAGAAAGCCGATGTACACAGGCGAGCTTAACCCAAAATTGGGTTTTCTTACAGCAAACCTTAATTTCAACATTTGATTTTTTCGTGCAATTAATACTTTTGTCAAAAAAAAAAAAATTAGCATTTTCGCAACTTTTCCCTGCTCCTTCGAAACGGCTTGGACCTTTAGAAACATTTTTACACATAAAAAATAGTGGTTAGATATTCTTCAAAGTGAACATTGCATATGTAAATCAAGCAATATCTCGCAGAGAAAATAGAACTTTCAATTGTGATAATTACAGACACAATTGAAAGACAATAGGTGCGCGAACGCCGGCGTTCGCTTGGGGTTTAATGAATTAAAGCGCTCTCCGGGCGCTGTTAGCCGCAAATAAATGCACAGATTTGCGTACTGCCGCGTAGGCGAGTGCGAGAGTTGCGTTCACATAATTTCGGTCAAATGGTTCAAGGGACTATACGCCTTAAGTGGGAAATCATCCAGTGACTTCTGCCGCCTTAGGGTGGGGCTGGGAAGGCATGTCAGATTCTTACTCTGACTAATACCACTCCTACGTTCCTTCTTTGCTTAGTTCCAGGAACCTGGGTTGTCCTTTCAGGAGCGTGTCCATGACCCCGGCTTAGTAGGCTTCGACCCACTTCATATTCTTACTCTGACTAATACCACTCCTACGTTCCTTCTTTGCTTAGTTCCAGGACCCTGGGTTGTCCTTTCAGGAGTGTGTCCATGACCCCGGCCTAGTAGTAGGCTTCGACCCACTTCATATTCTTACTCTGACTAATACCACTCCTACGTTCCTTCTTTGCTTAGTTCCAAGACCCTGGGTTTTCCTTTCAGAAGCCTGTCCATGACCCCGGCTGTAGGCTTCGACCCACTTCATTTAAAAGAGTGGCCATGGAGTTTCTTGCACGTTCTTCTCCATAGAGATCTACGCTTTGGAACGTGCAACCGGTGCAACTTAGCTTGACTTTTTTATGGACTGACCGACGTTTGAATATTCAAATGGTCTAACCTAACTAATATTGAAAGAGTGGATGTTTGTTACTTAATCACGCAAAAACGGCTGAACGGATTTGGATGAAATTTGGCATGCATATAGCCTTTGACATGGAAAAGAACATAGGCTACCTTTTATCCCTATTCCTTAAGTACCTAATGCCACGCGGGCGAAGCCGCGGGCAAAAGTTAGTTTAAAATAAATGCTTACCCGGCCCTTTTCACTATAATCAATATAGCACCACCAACTTTTTTTTTTAAATAAAATAAACTAGTGCTTGACTGTGACCCCCCGCCTGATGGTAAGCAAGGATGCAATCGTTGATGGTGAGGCGCACATTTCGTCTACCGTAGGTTCAATTGAGGTAAAGGACAAAATACGATTTTTCAGGAGAGGCCGACAAGTTTTTTTTCGGACTAAATCGCCTATAACTTTTTTTCTTATTAACCTTTTTCGGGTCTGATTTCACACATGATCTTGTATTTTAGCGCTCTATCTACACGTGTAACATTTATTTAAATAAATTAGCTATTTAGGAAAATAGATGTCCCTTACAGCAACGTATTTTGTTAGTAATGTCCCTTACTGACCAAGTATCTTGTAGTCTCGTCCCTTACATTAAATTGACCTCTGCGTTGGATTCATCATGTAATGGTAATTCGTTGATTGGGAAGACCCTTACCTTATTTCAAGTGGATTGCCGGCCATAATTACATCATTTCAAGTTCCTATATTGCATAGTTTTTCAGATAACTTGTTATTATGGGGCTGATTCGAAATTTGGATCCAAAAATCATTAGGGTAAGGGACATTTTTCTTAAGCTAGAATTTTTTCATATACACCATTCGATAGAGCGAAAAATTCTGAACAAAACTGTATACTTAACTCATTTTGGGTATTTTGTCCCTTACCTCAATTGAACCTACGGTCGACGATTTGTTAAAAGCCCATTCACTCTAGCCTTGAAGACACTTAATTTATAATTATAATATGATTTAAACAGGAAAATTGTTTCAGTCCTTCCACCATAATCAATAAATAGAACCATTGGTTTATTATAATTCATGACACGCTTATTTGTCTGTGGGTAGAATGGTTTTTGTCACAGCACGTCATATAAGAGGAAAACAGATTACTCCCACGCCAATAATAGAATTAACTGAATGAGTAATTTAGTGGTGAAAAAGTGTAATGACGAACTCAACACATAACCTACTTATAAATCGTTAGTTAGCCCATTTATGTCCGTGAGCAATGGGTAGCTTGCTGTCCGGCCGTCCGGTAACTGTCCGAAACAAGCCTAAGTAGTCGACGGCGCGCACTGTTCCCGCGCGCCTCAAGGAGTTGTCAGCAACAGCAGGGACACAGCCGGGTCGAAGCCTACTGGGGCCACGGTTATCGGAAAGGGCGCTCGAGCCCCGGTATGAAGGCTTGAAAGAACGGGAAAGGTTTTTTAGTCAGCAAGAGTCTGACACTATATCCCGCTCCGCGCAAGAGCGGGGGTTGTCATTGGATGATTTTTTCCCACCTTAAAAAAAATGCCCACGTATGTCCCACTGCTGGGCGAAGGCCTCCTTCTCCCTTTTACACACGCGTCTGTCCTCGGCCATTGCGGGCCAGTTCCACCGGTAGTTATCTACCTCATCTATCCACCTTCGCTTTGGTCAGCCGCGATGTCGCCTTGCGTTAATGGGATCAAGTGGCCCTTTTAGTCCACAGCTCATCCGACATGCGGCAAACTTGTCTGGCCGAATCTCACTTTAGAGTTGCAGCTTTTCGGGTAACATCTTTAAGGGGTATAGTCCTTTGAACCATCTGACCGCAATTATGTGAACGCAACTCTCGCACTGGCTTAGGCGGCAGTACGCAAATCTGTGCATTTATTTGCGGCCAGCAGCGCCCGGAAAGCGCTTCAAATCCATTTTCTCTGCGAGATATTGATCGATTTACATATGCAATGTTCACTTTGAAGAATATTTAACTACCAATTTTTATGTGTAAAAATGTTTCTAAAGGTCCAAGCCGTTTCGAAGGAGTAGGGAAAAGTTGCTAAAAGTTGCGAAATTGCTAAATATTTTTTTCTGACAAAAGTATTAATAGCACGAAAAAATCAAATGTTGATATTATTGTTCATGAATTTATAATAAACATATATTTTTTTCAACCCAATTGACCTAGCCGTTACGGAGGAGTAGGCCTCAGAAAATCACTGTTTTATGGCACTTTTTGGGCGCTTGGCCCTTAAGCTATTGTACTATCGCTTGCTTCGCACAAACTTTGTAATATTTAGAACGGTCAATTTAAATATATTTTTTTTATATAAAAATCTGATGTCTAAATAAAATATGATAATTTTTTAAGTCATAGATCAATAGTTGTTGTTTATGACGTTAGTAACACAGTTCTGAGAAGTGGTGGATTACAGGCCATTCCCTCTTGCAGAGGAGGCCTGAGTGCCAGCAATGGAAACATTAGACGGCCGATTATGTTACGTACAAAATACAGCAAAACCATAGATATCCGGAGATATGCCTTCATTGCGGAATAGTAAGGAGTCCTAGTGAGGCCGCTTACCTCCCGTATATTTACGACACACATTTAAAATTTGCATACGCACACTAAGAAGAAAGCACCTACACTAAATCACCCCTCTCTCACACCACTAAATACTCCTCTCTAAATCTTTAAAGATCGTAGCGCTGGAAAAGATTCGGGATAGTTCGGGCTAGTTCGTGTCACTCTATCGTACAGCCGCCGTTCACACAATTTGACCATTTGGACCTAAACAATTAGGTCCCACGTGCCACGCACCCATGGCGTATCCCTCGATATCCGTGGGCAAAATCTAACTGTTTTACGCGACGTCGCCATCGGGTACTATTGCGTACCGTGCAGAATTTTAACTAGATTCAAATAATTGATATACCGTTAGAAGAACAGTTAGTTGCCAAAATATACAAGAGATATGGCTAGGCGAAAACACTGGCTAGCTGTTGCAATTGCTTATACCAAATTGAAAAGTACTAGGACCAAACGCAAATAATACTATGGTCTATAATAATAATATATGGTCTATGGTATGGTATGGTGGGTGGTATGGTGTGGTCTGCCGTGATTAGCCTGTCAGTCTGGTAGTAAAAAACGGGCCAAGCTTACGTAAATAGTTCAATTTCGGATTGGAGTCGCTGTAAAATTAGAAAGCGATGATATGGAAAAATTACTTTTTGAAAATAACTTTATTTAAATGACGTGACTCTCTTAAGAGAGCGATATCTAACATTCATGAAAACGCACCGTAGTAATGTTGAATCCACAAAAATACGTAAGTTTTTTCCGAGACATCCAGTATTATCGTACTGCTCTGAAACTCGCTAAAACATTGAACAAATTCAGAGAACAACTCCAAGGAGTAAGAAAATCGAGCGACTGTCTTCTATCTTTCTTCAAATAAACATAAACTTCCAATATATTTAAGGAGTTGTCAGTAACAGCAGAGGCCCAGCTAGGTCGAAGCCTACTGGGGCCAAGTGTCTGCTTCTGAAAGGAAGGCTCGGCCCCGGTATGAAAGGCAAGAAGGAACGGGGTGGGTTTTTTATTCAGTAAGAGTCTGACACTATCTCCCGCAAGGGCGGGGGATGGCATTTGAATGATTTATACCACAAAATAGATAGGTACAGAAGTCAATCTTCACAAAGCGCGCTCGAGCAACGCACACATAGACACCGCCCACGGTCACGATATCTCGGTCGCGTCTCGGCTCACTAGTCGAACAGTTCCGGCTCAAACGCTCATTAATGTGCGTCCACTGTGCCTGTCTATTACGTTTCTTCCTGCCCTTATCCCATATTACTTGGGTTCGGCGCAACATGTTTTTTTCTTCCATTATGTCCTTTCACCCGTCAAACTATCACTAACTCCCTTTTCTTTCATATCACTCCTCACACAATCCATTTTTTCTTCGGCCTGCCTCTCCCTCTCCATCCAAATCTGTTTTTATCCATCAAAAAAAAAACTTGCAAAATATCAAAATACACATAAATACTTACCAATACTTTAACACTAACTACACCAAAAATGAAGCCATCAGTTACCAACTACTTAAAATACATCTCATTATATAACAGCTTGGCCGAACGCCATATTTACATTTGACGTAAAAAAAAGCAAGATGGCCGAATGGCGGGAATTTTATTGCATCGTAAACTTTGAATATGTTTATGAATGCAAAATTATGCTTTATTGTCTGTTAAGTAAGCCGTTGTTTGAGACTGTCTTTTTTTGCTCGTAAGGAGTTGGATGGCTTCTGTTTTTTAGATTTTTACGTCTAGCCTGTTGCGTTAGTGGTTCATTCTCGATAACCTGTTGCCTTGGCGCCATATTTGAAAATATCTGTTGTCTGACTATGACGAAAGTAAACCATTTTTCTTACGATGAATTTTGTCGGTCGATCCTAGAACTGCATCCCACAAGGTGGACCAATGATCTGTTTAGATGCAAGACTTATAGGACCTGTCGTGACGACACTTGTGGGAGGCTTATGTCCAGCCGTGTCTGATCACATCAGTCATCTGTCAGAAATTTTTCCAGTTTCCTACAGAGTATTTTTTTCATAAAACGCGAACGAGTGAAAACCACGCGTCAGCCGCGTGTAAGGTAAAGATTGTAAAAATACACGCATTTAAGATTAATGCGTGCGTGGGAAGAAAAATATTTACGCTATTCATAATATTTAGCGTGTACCAACATCGTTCTTTTGACACCAATATCTGTCTGGGTTATGATGTAAGTGGTAGGAAGATATATCTGCTCAATAGTATTAATCAGGGCAGTAAAGATTGGACTACATTAGACCGAAGCACGCGTGTAATACGCCTGCGTGAACGACGTTGCGTGGCGTGGATCTAGTGTAGATCTACAAGTCTAGTATAAAATAGCAAGTAAGTACAATTACCGGCACGGATCTTGAGCGCTGGCTCTTTAGTGGTGCGAAGTGAGACGCAGGGGCGGGCAGTGTCAGTGTTTGGCTCGCTGCGCCATCGTGTCATAGACGTCACTCCTGATTCGTTCCCTGCGTTGCTGTATGTATCTAATAACGAAGACGATTGGCTCGCCAATGTATGGAATGCGCAAAGCGATCCCCACTCTGACGCCGAGCGCTCAAGATTCGTTTCAGCAATTGTAAATCTACTGAAAAGTATTAACCTGTATTATTTTAGTTGTCTGGAAGATATCGCTGTTAGCGATAAGACCGCCATTGTACCCATAGATAATGATTAAGGTTATGTACAAGCTATGTTACTTTTTAGTGTAGGTTAAAGTTTATTCTATTCTAACCAGGGCTTGAAAGCTAGAACTACATTAGACGGACGCACGAGTGTAACACGCCTGCGTGAACGACGTCGCGTGGCGTGGATCTGATGTAGCTCTACAAGTCTGGTTTTCATATAAAATGTATGGAGACCGACGCGCCCCAGATCGGTATGTGTGGGACACGTGTGCGCAGTGTATTTCCTAAATTATACTTCTGCAGTTGTCATTATTATTCGGACACCGGCAAGTAGACTGGATCCTATCCTCAAATGTGATCTCTGTGACTCGTTTTGGCTCTGTGAAGGTTTTTTTTTCCACAACTATCACACAACGCCATCTAGTCTCAAGCTAAGCAGAGCTTGTGTTATGAGTACTAGACAACTGATAAACATACTTATATAATCCTAAATACATACATATTATAGATAAATTACACCCAGACACAGAACAAATGATCCTACTCATCACACAAACATTTGTCCTGGGTGGGAATCGAAGGACCTCCGGCATAGCCGTCAGGGTCACTAACCACTAGACCAACAGGCCAATCAGTTTGGAACACGCTTGCCTAAAAATAACCTATTAACTCTTGACTTTAAAGACCCCTAGGTTGTAGCTATCAGGAAACACAGACTGCGGCAGAGAATTCCACTCCTTAGCTGTACGCATAATGAGTGTGTCCACAAAACGCTTCTTACGTATGGGTGGGAAGTTTACCATGTACCGGTGGTGCAATCCCATCTAGTGGTCTTTGTCGTTATTTAAAACTATTCTCATGATCGTGTCATTGGCCAAATAAGTTCACTAAACTAAATAATTAGCACCTTTGGCTAAACTTGACCGAACCATTTTTTGCTTTGTTGGGAAATCACGATATGACTGACTGTTTAGCATTTTAGATTATAGATGTACCAAAAACCTTCTTTAGTATCGCCACGAACTAGCTGGTTAAAGGCGGATCAGACGGTTGTAATCCAGCGTCCCAACAGTGACCATGCTAGTTTCAATCCACGAGCTTCAACACCCTTGGTTGGTCGCGTTGTCCCAACCGCTGTGACTGATTTGCGAACGTGTTGGCACGTGGTTTACATCCATGTAGCCGCAACACAAACCTAGTTTGCAGTCACGTTGGTTTGCAACCGTCTAGTCCATCCTTTAGCTAGGTGATATCTGGCTTCACTGACCGGTTTTTTTTGGTCTAACGGCCTAATTTACAGTGCCGCTAGAATTTTGAGTGCAAAATAAATTATCAGTTAAATAGAAATGGATAAAAATATATTTGTGGTTATCGGCATTGTCAGACCCCAGAAAGATGGAGCCAGCTCTCAAAGGAAAAGACACTCCTAAGTTTTAGTAGAATTTAATTTGACCAGAATAGCATCGCCCTATTACGACTGCCTCCAAGGATAAGTTCAACCGTTCAACCATAGCCTCTCAGAGAGACTGGATCTGTGACCCACTAGCTCGCGTACTGTAGCCTGATTCACGTAAAATCAAACAAGCCAAATATCGTTGAAGTTTTATAGTCGTTCGATCGAAGTCCTATCCAAAATAGGTATTCACGATCTATCGACTTATTTCCAGTTACATTAATAAGTATTTTACCAGGATAATGTAAGATGTTTTTTTAAACCGACGAATTTCAAACGACTATAAAATCGGTGTCGTTAAAACTCGATTGATGGATGTGAATAAGGAAAAGATCTGAACGACTAAATCGGTACGATATCGGTACGGTTTTCATTACGTGAATCGGGGTACTGGACGTGTAACTCTCAGCAACAGTGCTGTAGTCTGCCTGCATACCCACCGGGTACCGGGTTTAAGTAGGTCATTTATGTGCAGCAAGAAGTGTTGAGATTACCGACCTCTAAGAGATCCCAGCATTAATATCTAATGCGAAAGTCTATGTCCAACTATGGACGTTTTTAGTTTGATACGATGAATTTTTTTCGTGGGTAGATATCATCCAAATTACATCCCGCGCCCTTGGGCGGAGCGGGAGATAGTGTCAGACTCAGGAACTCAAACTGTAACCGTAATAATGTGTTTTAACACTGTTTTTTAAAACAGTTTTAACAGAGAAACACTTTACAGTGTAACAGATACAATAATGTTACCGAATCAAAACTGTAACCTGTTATATGTGTAACTGAAATAATTGCAGTTCCATAAATAAGTAAATTGTAACTTTGGCAACGCTGCGTTTACCTGTTACACTTATTAACACTGTTAACACTTTTATATCTGTTACAGATATGTTATGGTTACACTTTTTAAGTGTTTTGGGTTAACACATTGAAAACACATATATAAGTGTTACATTTCTGATTCTGTTACACATTTAACATGTAACACTTATAATTCAGTAACCTTTATGAAGGTGTTTTTAAGTCCTTAGTCAGACTCTTACTGACTGAAAAACCCACCCCGTTCCTTCTTGCCTTTTATACCGGGGCTGAGCTACCTTTCGGAGCTAACCCTGGCCCCAGTAGGCTTCGACCTAGCTGGACCCCTGCTGTTGCTGACAACTCCTTAAGGCGCGCGGGAACAGTGCGCGCCGTCGATTGATATGATGATGGTGAGGTAAAGATGAATAGTGCCTCTGATAGAGGATTTCTAATGCTCTTAAAATAGAAAAAAAAACACCTTTATCCTTTCCTATTTAGCAGTTAATTTGTTTGGCATCCAAAATTCTAGAGGCAATAGGCAGCTCGCCGTCCAATATGGACCAGGCCCGGGTTGACGCGTTGTGTTCCATGAGCGCCTCCAGCATAATTGTGGTGTCGACAAGGGTCGATGCCTACCAGTTCTGCGGAAGTATTTGGTTCGCCGTTCTTCGGATTGCCGATGACATCGTACTTTTCTCTTCTACGGCAGCGGAATTGAGTAACATGCTCGCAGATTTGAACAAGGCAAGCCTCGAGATTGGGTTTCGGATGAACATGTCAAAGACTAAACTCATGACCAACAGCATTAAAAGGATTATTTGAAAGAGTTATTATAAACCCTGGAAAGTAAAGAGTGAATAAGCTGGAAAGTTATCTAATGATAAATGATAATGATTTCCCACCTTTTCCTTGGACGAGAAAATGGACTAAAACCACTCCATAAAATAAAGAGTGTATGGGACAGCCCTCCACAAAATTTAAGGGCTTGCTTAGTAGACGACACTGAACAACCTTCCACAACACTTTCTTTCAGGAAAAATTATAAACTTGATTGGACAGTTTGTGTGGAGAGGCAGAATTATTTTTCCCGTCCTGAAAAAAATGTTTGTGGAAGGTTGTTTAGTTTCGTCTACTGAGCAAGCCCTTAAATTTTGTCTTTACTTTATCTTAAAGTTTATGGAGGGCTGTCCCTTACACCTTGTATAACCTTTGACCGAGTAAACACTAGAAACCAGCGTAATGATCAAACAGCTAACGTGATGTCACCCACCGCTCCCCTTTCTTACCAATCTAAGCATGCTTAACCCTGACCCAGATGGACAGACAGCTCTTGGAGCTGTTCATTTACTGGATAAATCGTGAGAGTCAGAATGGCGGGTATACCACAGCGAAATAAAAAAACATACATTCAGCCGAACATGGAACCTCCTCCTTTTTGAAGTCGGTTAAAACCTGAAACCCATCTGTTCTTCTGCAAGGATTTTATATTTTCCCATACTTATAGTTATACAAATTGTTATAGATGACTTTTTTAAAAACTTTCGATAACATAGGTATAAGTGATATTGGTCTCTAACAATTCATATTTTCTCAATTTTTTTTTATTTTAGGAATTACAATAGATAATTTTGACGGGAAGACACCATCCCCAATGCATGTATTAATGTCCTCAATACTTGTGCTATAAGACCTTGCCTTATGCCAAATTTCAGGATTCTGGGTCAACGGGAAGTACCCTATAAATTTGGATTTCCTCGAGAGTATCGAAATGTACTACGCGTTCCCAATAAGAATAGGACCGATTCCTATGTTTTAACGTCTCGTCGAACTGTCAAACCGAAGAAATTTTAGCAAAATTAAAGAACTTGGAGCTGAGTAAAATTGAACAACTGGTTAAACTGATCTCTCTGATTAAACTTTTATCGTTCACAGTTCATAAATAAATTAAATTTTTCGTAAATTAATAAATGTTTCAAAATTTCTATCCTCGATTTGACAGTAAATCTTGACGTCACAACATGGCGGGCGATTCTATTCTCATTTGGAATGCATTGTATGTTTTTTATCACATAAACCGGACTAACTTTTTCTCGTAAACTCAGAAGGTTGTTTTTTTTACAGCTTCAAGGGACCACAGAACTAAGTATACGGTTTTAATTTCTACTCTATACCTCTAAACGTTCCCGAGATAACAGATCTTGACAGACATACAGACGGACAACTAAATGATCCTGTAAGGGTTCCGTTTTTACCTTTAGAGGTACAGAACCCTATAAAGATAACAATTCATCTGTAAAAAAAGCAGCCAGCCGCAATCGCTACCCTAACACGTATTTGCTGACGACCTTGACCCAAATATACGAACAGATGGTTACTGTATTAATTTGTTCAACTGGACAGCTGTGGAACTTTTTTCTTTACTATATTTACGCTGGTAAATTGGAATTGTACGGAATTCCAGATCGAAGTAGGCAAAAAAACATGATATCAATAGCAAATTTAACATAATCAGTCTTGTAATGTTCCCATTGCTGGGACTCTGCCTCCTCTCTAGGAGAAGGAATGGGCCATAATTCACCATGATCCATCATGACCCATTTTTGGTGCTAATACATATCGGTTTCGTCACGATAGATAGATTTACACATAATAATATGTTCACCAAAAATAAAATTACAACACAAAAAATAATAATAGGGTGTCAATGAGCGGTCTTATCGCTAGCAGCTACTACTACTGTTTTGAGAGCAGTGATGAAGGGAAAAAAACAGTAAAAAGCTAAAATCCGACTACCTACGACAAGAAAAAACGACGCTGAAAAAATATGAAACAAGATTTTCAGACTGCTAAAATAAACAAGGTAACTGGAAAAACAAGAACAGAACAAAAAGAAAAGCAACAGTCATATGTTATTAAAGTGTCTGTCCAACAGAATTGTAATTTAAATTCATATACTGTACCAAAAATTTACCTTCCGGCGTGGAGCGATGGAATTACCGTTTAACAGTTCTACACTTTATAAAATACTATAATTATAAAATCGGTCAACAACTGACCGAGATATCGGTGAACATATAAAAAAATACATCTAGCCGAACATAGAACCTCGTCCTTTTCGAAGTCGCTTCACAATTCAATGGTATTACTGAAAAGATAATAGAAATATTGGAGTTACGTCTATACAGAGCTATTTCTGTAGAAAGGTGTGAAACGTCAAACAGTACTTCTTAGATTTGTTATCTTGTGATATAGTTATGTATTCACAAAAGTCTGGCAGTAATGTCATATTGAATACCATTTCCTCAACACAATTTTGACGCCAGACTCGATTAATCATGTACGCTTCAACTCTTCAAGCATGACAAACAAAAACCACCAAATGGTTGAAGAATGACGGCGGCAAAATCTAGTTTATTCCGGTTAAATTGATTAGTGGCTCTAATTCCGTTGACAATGGAGGTCAAGGATTGTTTTAGCAAATGTATAGAAGATATTATATTTACAGACTGGTTTTTGGTTTTTATGTGTAGTCTAATTAGAATCTTCTCTCTATCTCATACTCATTTATTTTCTTCCACAATATTGGTAAAATTGGTACCAAACAGGTTGTGTACTACAACAAATTTGTTAATATTTAAGTCAATTAGATTAATAAACTAGCTTATGCCCGCAGCTTCGCCCGCGTACATAAAATATAGCCTATGTCACTCTGGAATAAATCAGCTTTCTATCGGTGAAATAACTTTAGCAATCGGACCAGAACTTCCAGAGATTTCCGCCCACAAAAAAAAATACTATGGATGCGGGACGCTCAGGATTGTGGCGACACTTGGGGGAGGCCTATATCCAACAGTGGACGTTCATCGACTACTATGATGATGACGATGATAAAACAAATTACCTATTTAAAAAATAGTTGAAACTAATACAGTAGAAATTCTGAACATAATACTAGAGGTTGCCAGTTCTTTACAAATAACCATGTTTGTATATGTATAGTACAGTTTCTTGACTAATTTTATGACTTAAAAGATAAAGAAGCCAAAAACAAAGAAACGCCACGATAAAACTGACTTGCAACAAAGCCGTTTGCTCCCAAAAATTCAATGCTCTAACAAAAATAAATCAACCTTGGCGCTCTGCTAGTTAAACTAAGGTGCTAATTGGCCGAGACATTCTCAGATCTTTGTATGGCCTTCGATTCTTTAGTCATGTGTTTTATGAAGATTTTTGTTAGCTGGAATTTAGCTGAATTACGTTATTTTCTGAGCGTCCTTACTCCCACTTGGTGTCATAAAACAGTGACTTTCTGAAGTCGACTCCTCTCGGTAATGGCTGGGTTAATAGGTTTGTTAATTATAGATTCATTTATTAACATTATCAACGTGTATGAGGGTTGGGGCCTTTTTATGTTGAGAAAAAATCATCCAATGGCAACCCCCGCTCTTGGGCGGAGCGGGAGATAGTGTCAGACTCTTACTGACTAAAAGACTCACCCTGTTCCTTCTAGCCTTCATACCGAGGTTCGAGCTCCCTTTCGGATAACCCTGGCCCCAGTAGGCTTCGACCCGGTTGGGTCCCTGCTGTTGCTGACAACTCCTTGAGGCGCGTGGGAACAGGGCGCGCCGTCTATGACTTGGCTTGGTCCGGACATTTACCGGACGGCCGAACAGCGAGCTACCCATTGCTCACTGTCCGCAAGCCCGCGCCTACGGTGGCCGGAAATCAGGATCGGAATCCCGGCGGCGGCGGCGAAAACGCCGTTACCTGATGCGTTCGGCCTTCTCGTATGCGAGCATTACTGCTTCGCAGAAGTCGGCGACCGCCTGCCACTCCTCCTCGCTCCGGACCATGGCCTCAACCAAGGCCCGGAGGGTTGAGGCCTGAGGGTTCCGCACACACTTACCTATGTAAAGAGTTCATTTCCATTTGTACACTCAAAAATTTTTTTTAATCGCAAAAATTATTTGTTTTTTTTTTGTGGCGTAACCACAAATTTACAGTTTTCAGATTTTTTCCTATACTAGTACTTGTGCTATGAGACTTTGCTTCATGCTGAATTTCAGGATTCTTGGTCAACGGGAAGTACCCAATGAATTTTGATTCCCTTGACAGTGTCGACATATGTAACATTTTGGACATTAATGGACGTAGTTTTAATTTTTTCAAAGCTTCAAGGGACCGCAGACCTGCATGTCCTGCATATATGGTTTTACTTTCAACTCGAAACCTCCACGCGTTCCCGAGATAAAGGGTCTTCTTAGACAGACAGATGGACAACAAAGTGATTCTATAAGGGTTCCGTTTTTCCTCTTGAGTTACGGAACCCTAATCACCTACAGAAAGATTACCAGAGAGAAATGAGTCACTCTGTATACACAAATCTTTTGCTTTATCTACCCCACGTTCAAGCATGAGCATGGAGAATCAGCTCATTCGGAAAGTTCGTTCATGAACGCTATGATCTTTACGTTCGTAATATGCAGAACATAGTCGCAAACACGGGTGAAAAATTGTCTGTAAGACAGGACGAATTAGCTTTGAGTGTATAATGACATAAAACAATTGAATATTATTCAATGACCGTTTAAAGGTAAAACTACATTGCGCACGCGTGGGCTACGTACGCCAATCTGGGCGCGTCGGTCTCCATACTTTTTATGTAATAATAATAATATTCCACAACTATCACACAACGCCGTCTAGTCCCAAGCTAAGTAGAGCTTGTGTTATGGGTACTAGACAACTGATAAACATACTTATATATTTCTAAATACATACATATTATAGATAAATTACACCCAGACACAGAACAAATGATTGTGTGTGTGTTGTGTGTGATTGGGCAATGATTGTGATTGTGTGTGTGATTGTATATGGAAACTAGACTTGTAGAGCTACATTAGATCCACGCAATGCCACGCGAATCTACGTATAAATAAGGCATGGTCGACGTGTGCGTCGTTGGTGTAATGTAGTTCCCGCTTAAATTATTTTGTTACGTCATCATTTCCCTAACTTTTTCCAAATTACTTTTTTTTTGTACGTGGCAAAATCATACAAGGACATCTCCGCGTTCTTGGGCGGAGCGGGAGATAGTGTCAGACTTTTACTGACTAAAAACCCACTCCTTTTCCATCGTTGTCACGGGGCTGAATTTTCCTTTCAGAAGCACCCCTTGGCTCCAGTAGGCTTCCCATTTAGTTTGAGGTTGGCTTCTAATCTAACCAGAAGCGGCTGGATATGCATACATGACACACATTACATGGTGCCAGTTACTAGGCGATACTCCTTGGATGGACTTCTTCTTCTTCTTCCTGCCCTTGTCCCATTTTATTTGGGGTCGGCGCAACACGTTTTTTTCTTCCATTCTGTCCTGTCACTCGTCACGCTATCACTAACTCCCTTTTCTATTATATCACTTCTCACACAATCCATCCATCTTTTCTTTGGCCTCCCTCTCCCTCTCCATCCACCCACATGTAAATTCATAACTCTTTTAGCAACATGCTTTTCATCTCTCCTCTTTACATGACCATACCAAGACAAACGATTTCCTTTCAACCTTTCAGTCACTGGCGCCACTTTCAAACTTCCCCTAATATACTCATTTCTCACTTTATACATTCTCGTCACACTACACATCCATCTTAACATTCTCATCTCCGCTACATGAAATCTCTCATCCGTCTTTTTCACAGCCCAACATTCTGATCCATACAGTATGACAGGCCTTATCATGGACTTGTAGATTTTACCCTTCAACTTGAGGGGCATCCGTGGGTCTGGTTGGATGGATTGATGGTCAGATATTCTGGCGTCTGTAATGACTGTCTAAGATGGAATGATAACCAGCAGGGGTGATACTAGGGCCATGGGAAGACTTCTGAAAAGGTTACACTCGGACCTGGAACGCAAAGTGGAACATAGGTGTGGTTTTTGTCAGTATAAGTCTAACACGCTCCCCTCGAACGAAAAAAAAAGATGCGGCCATTTATGTCGTAAAAACCGGCCAAGTGCGAGTCGGACTCGCCCATGAAGGGTTCCATAGCAGCAAGTAGCATAATATAAAAGTTCTTGTAATGTGTTGTAACTTTGATCGATGTTTTAATAATAGTGTATTTTTTTTAGTTTATGACGCATTAAAAAAAAACTACTTACTGGATTTCGTTCAAACCAATTTTCGTTGGTAGTTTTTATAGTAATGTACATCATATATTTTTTTTAGTTTTATCATTCTCTTATCTTGGAAGTTAGAGGGGGGGCACACACATTTTACCACTTTGGAAGTGTCTCTCGCGCAATCTATTCAGTTTAGAAAAAAATGATATTAGAAACATCAGTATCATTTTTGAAGACCTATCCATAGATACCACACACGCATGGGTTTGATGAAAAAAAAATTTTTTAGTTTCAGTTCTATGTATGGGGACCCCCAAAATTTATTGCTTTTTTTCTATTTTTGTGTGAAAATCTTAATGCGGTTCACAGAATACATCTACTGACAAAGTTTCAACAGTATAGCTCTTACAGTTTCGGAAAAAAGTGGCTGTGACATACGGACGGACAGACAGACAGACAGACAGACAGACAGACAGACAGACATGACGAATCTATAAGGGTTCCGTTTTTTGCCATTTGGCTACGGAACCCTAAAAACGGATATTCGATACTCTCAAGGGATTCAAAATTCATAGGGTAGGTACTTCCCGTTGGGCTAGAATCCTGTTTGACATAAAGCAAGGTCTCATAGCACAAGTACCTACTAATAAACCTAATAATAATCCCGGAACTACACGACATTTAGACCGCGTTTTGGAATAAAGCAGAAAGAGGACTGTATGTTTTAAAAGGGTCGTCCATCAAAGCGTAAAAAACAAGAAAATAATTTGTCCGCAGGGGTTTAACTAAAATGATTGCCCGAAATCGGCCATAAAACATATTAGCATAGATAAAACTAATAACAAAAGCTTCGTCGTTACGGAAACTCCTCCCTGTTCCCCAAATGGTCAGCTGGAAACTCAAGGTCCATGCTTATAGTCACGCGAGGCACAGATACTAATAAAATTACTTTTTAATTAAGAAAAAGTGCCTTGTAAAGGTTGATGGTAATTAACAGAATTTTCTGGAAAAACTGGCTTTCTTTTAGAGTGACAAATCATTATCATAAAGCAGTGACAAATCATTGTCATAAAGCAGTGGTGGCCAAGTGGTAATGGATCCAACTTATAAACAAACCCTGCCCGGCATTACTTTGTGTAATTTATTTCATCAACACTGCTCTCAAAACATCGTGTGGAAGCCGGTATGTCCTAGAACCAACAATTTGAAGACATGTGACATTCACCAACCCGCACTGGGCCCGCGTGGTGGATTTCGGCCTATTCCCTCTCCTAGAGAGGTGGGGTGAGTCCTAGCAGAGAGAACATTAAAAAGGCTGATGATGATGAAATCATTATTATAATTTCTACGACTCAGGGTGGAGCGATAGTGCAGAGTACATTGCTCGCCGAACAGATGGTTCATGGTGCCGAAAGGTTATGAAGTGGCAACCGTGATATAATGGTAGTTAACAGAATTTTCTGGAAATACTGCCCCTTGTTTTTAAGAGGCAAATCATTATCATAACTTCTTCTGCTCAGGGTGGAGCGACATTGCAGGGCACATTGCTCGCCGAACAGATTGTTGATTGAGACAGTTGATGGTGCCGAAAGGTTTTGAAGTGACGACCGTTTACCGGGAGACGCAGCATTGGAGAGCCTCTCACAAGGTGGCTTGACGATCTGGTGCGGGTCACGGGATTCCAGTAGATGGGAGACACACAGGAACGGTCCTTGCGGCGATACAAGGGAGTGGCTTATTTCCAGCTGTGGACATCTGTCGCTTGAAATAGTGATTGATCATCTTTTTCTCTTTCATAAAACACACACATTGGAGTCAGTTTCTACAGTTTCTAGCGCAGTGCAGTTTGATACATCAGTATTTTACATGAAGCTGGTAAAGCAGACAAAGATTATTAAGAGGAAGCTCGTATTACTGTCATAAGTACTACTTTCCCGTCTCTGGTATCAGTTCAAACTGTGGGAATATAACACTGGGTAAGGTATTAGCCAATCAGCAAGGTTAGATCTTGGCGGGCAGGATTTAGATTGAGTTAAGAGGACTCTTCCAGATCCGTGTATCAACAACCTAAAAATGGTTTCAGTAGGAGAAGTTTGTGGTTTCATTAGTCTTTTAGTATATTTTGACTGGCCTGTTGGTCTAGTGGTTAGTGACCCTGACTGCTATGCCGAAGGTCGTGGGTTCGATTCCCACCCAGGACATGTTTGTGTGATGAGCACGATCATTTGTTCTGTGTCTGGGTGTAATTTATAATATGTATGTATTTAGAAATATATAAGTATGCTTATCAGTTGTCTAGTACCCATAACACAAGCTCTGCTTAGCTTGGGACTAGACGGCGTTGTGTGATAGTTGTGGAATATTATTATTATTATTATATTTGACCAATACACTCTCGCGTCCATTTCCCCAGGGTCGCACATCCACGACCAAAAACTGCATCTCTTCAGCTTTTTTGTCACCTATGGCGATTGAAAAGCTAAACGAGATGGAGTAACCAGTCGCTAACAGAACCTTTGCGAATAAGACGAGACACACTCGTCAGATTAATAGGACGCGGGTAGTTAAAGCGTTAAACACAATTCAACTCAATGTATGATGAAGAGGTAACGCGAAAAAAAAGAGATCGCCTGAATGCTCTGTTAGTATTCGGTAATTTTGTCATTTACTCAAATATTTTACAAAACTTCTTCAAGGGAAACAGGACGCCTTCCCCGCTGAGTAGCCTGCTTCACGTAAAATCAAACAAGCCAAATATCGTTGAAGTTTTATAGTCGTTCGATTGAAGTCCTATCCAAAAGCGGTATTCACTATCTATCGACTTAACTCCAGTTACATTAATAAGTATTCTACCAGGATAATGTTTTACAGTTTTTTTTTTAAATCGACGAATTTCAAACGACTTTAAAATCGGTGTCGTTCAAACTCGATTGATGGATGTGAATACGGAAATGGTCTAAATTACTAAATCGCTACGATATCGTTACGGTTTTCATTACGCGAATCGGGCTACAGGTCCAAGATCCGACCTAGGTCCAAGATCCTACCTTTTATTATGGATAAGCTCGCGTTTGACGACTATCTCACCTGACGGTAAGCGATGACGTGGCCAATGATGGATCGATTCTGTGCGTCTTGCATCCACCGCACCAGGTCCTCAGTCCATCTTGTGGGTACAGAAGGCAATCTCATGTATGTTCTTCGCTTTTTTTACCTACGCTCGGTGGACGCACACTAATGAGCTCTTGAGCCGGAACTGTTCGACGAGTGGGCCGAGACGCTCCGAGATATCGTGTCCGTGAGCGGTGTCTATGTATGCGTTGCTCGAGCGCGCTTTGTATGTAGATTGACTTCTGTATCTATCTATTTTGTGCAGTCTCCATCTCCGCAGACGGTCCCCATCAATCGAGGAGACATGACGCGTAATTAATTTAACACATAACGTGCTACTTCACGTGTTGGAACTGTGCCAAACAATTTGTCTTAAATTGTTGGGACGGCTGATACTTTATGTGCGTTCCTCAAATTTTGCTTGAAGCTAGATATAGGTTAATGAATCTAAGAATCTTGCGCCGCCATGGTGGTTCGGTGAAATAGCTTGGGGCTACCAAGCTACCAAACTAGACGCCAGAGTTGCCACACGTCCGAGCTGCAGGCTTACTCTCCAAATTAATTTCAATTTCAATCTAAAGTCAACCCGATTGCAATGTCAATTTTGACGTTACGTGATTTGGTACTCTTAAAAACAATATTGTCAACATATACGATTTCACTTAGTTCTCCAAATGGTCACGCAATTTTGAACCAATTTGGCGCTAGCATTGGATTCAAGGGTACGAAACGTCATAATCTCAATGTCGACCGATCGGAATTGAACTCAAGTGTAAGCCTGCTGGTCGCGCCACCAAATTAGTTGAGCAACCAAACGGACACCAGGTGAGTAACTCTCTATAGAGCTGTATACATTTTGTTAGTAGCGGCGACTGGTCGCGTCGCCATGGTGTCTCGATGAAGTACAGCCCTAAGAGTAAGAGGATACAAGAGCGTTTGATGGCCTTCCATTTCCACAAGGTGGACCTATGACCTGGTGAGAATCGCGGGAATCCGATGGATGTGAGATGCACAGGTCCGGTCGTTATGGTGACGCTTGAGGAGACCTATGTCCAACAGTGGACGTCTTTGGGAGCTTTCAAGTATTACGTAACGCAATTTTTGAAGATTTTAGACTCTCCCTCCCCCCATGTATCGCACCGTAACGTTTTTCTGTATCCCTTCCTCTCCCTAACCTTTAAGTAACATTTAAGTGACCATTAAAGTCTCAATTATGTTGACGAAAGTTTTGCCAACTCGGGAAACAAAAATAAAAGTAACGTACAATACTATTGAGGGTTTCCTCGTAAACGAAAAGGTTTGCTGATTTGGAAGATTATAATTCCCTAGCTTTTTATTAAAAAAAAAAAAAAAAATGTTACCTAACGCGTTGTCACTTTTAAGAATATTTAACCACAAATTTTTATGTGTAAAAATGTTTCTAAAGGTTCAAGCCGTTTCGAAGGAGTAGGGAAAAGTTGCGAAATTGCTAAATTTTTTTTTTTTGACAAAAGTATTAATTGCACGAAAAAATCAATTGTTGATACTTTTGTTCATGAATCTATAATAAACATATATTTTTATCAAACCAATTGATCTAGCCGTTACGGAGGAGTAGGCCTCAGAAAAACACTATTTTATGGCACGTTTCGGGCGCTTGGCCCTTATATAGAATTTTGCTTAGCTGGCCTGGCCGAGTCATTTATTGTTATTTTTTTTAAATATAAATTTTTCGGAAATTGGGACACGGACAATAGATCGAATTAATAGACACGGGACAAGTCGTAAAATTCCGGGACAATCCCGGAAATCCCGGACATCTGGCAACCTTAGATGGATCGGGTTTTTTTTTTGGAATTAAGTTATCAATTTCTAAACTTTGACATTTTTTTTCTTTGTGATCGCATGCACTAAACATGCCTATCTATTTAAAGATGATATGACCTACTCTTACTAGAATTTTAAGTAGCTCTGGAGACTGCCAAAAGACAGTTTTAGACGAGATTCTAAATAAAAACGATAGTTTATACAAATATTTTGAGACAGAAGCTATTAAGAAGGATATTCTGGGAATGTAATTATGTAATCACATGCTTAGTAGGCCGAAAGTCTGATCATTAGTCTAGGCTTAGTCATCATTTGCGAGACTTGAAAAAAATACCCATATTTATTTCTGAATTTTTTTTAAGCTATTGCATAGCTTCTATCGCGGGCCTTGAGCGTGGAGATGGAATCCAGAAATTCCGTAACGAAAATAAGCTAACACCGCCCACTCATTTGTTTTTTGAGCGTGGTGACCGATAAGAAAACAAATGAGTGAACAATCAATCAAAATTCAATTCAATGTGTGAAAGTGTAACTTCAATTAATATCAAAGAAAAAAAAAAAACAAAGGAAAAAGAAATACTGCATAAATAAAATAAATAAATAATTATAATTGCATAAGATGATAAAAATGCTATGCAATAGCGTTACCGCGGCAGTCCCTAAGTGCCACACGTCTTCTTTTTTTTTTAACACGGCATACTAAGTGTACATGTAGATGGATGCAGAGGGAGAGGAAGGCCGAAAAAAAGATTTATGGATTATGTGAGAAGTGATATGAAAGGGAGTTAGTGATAGATTGACGAGTGACAGGACAGAATGGAAGAAGAAAACCTGTTGCGGCGACCCCGAGTAATATGGTATAAGGGCAGGAAGGAGAAGAAGCTAAACCCTAAAATCACGAAGATCACGTTCAAAATAGCGATGCGCGATGGCGAGAGATTTTATTTGATTGTTCGAACATTGTCGAAATGGTTCTCGATTGTTTCGACTTCGACTCGAGTCTGACTCGGTCTATTATTGCGACTGTCGCAACAACATGCACCTCGACTCGATGCATGCAATCGACTGAACCCTCACCCGGTGACCGAGGGAGACTCCGTAAGTGAGAGTGACTGATTTGAACAATCGAAAACTAGCGGTCGATTCAGTTGACTCGAAACAATCGAAACACTTCTCGATTATTTTGTAGAACGGCGAGTTAAAGGTAATTTTTTAAACGACTCCTTCCTTCTTTCGATTGTTAAATTATCTGTTGCCACTGTTGGGTCTAGCGCTGTCCGGCGTCCCGATTTGCGCGGGACGTCCCGTTTATAGGGGATTTATATATAGATAGATTATAGGGGCCTGGGAACGCGTCCTGATTTGGACCTGATTGGCTAAAAACGCTAAATGTCCCAATAAATCAAAAACCCTGGAACTCAAAGAGCGACTGAAGAAGTCTATTTATATAACATTTGTTTTACCATCTGTCCCGATTTTTATCCAAACGGACCTGGCAACTCTAGTTGGGACTCACGCCTCCTCTCTAAGAGAGGGAATGGGCCGTAATCCACCACGCGGGCCCATTGCGGGTTGGTGGATGTCACATGTCTTCGAATGTTTGGGTCTAGGACATGCCGGTTTCCTCACGATTTTTTTCTCCACCGTTTTGAGTGCAGTGGTGCTGCAATAAATGACTCAGAGTAATGCGCCTGGCTGGGTTTGAACTCGCGACCCTCTGTCACCACAGCTCTTGAATCGCCCATTGCTAATTCAAAACACTACTACACTGCGCTCCAAAACTCAAATTGTTGATGTGATTCAACAAGCTGCCCTATTTGAATGGGACTGGAGGCCATATCAGCTCAATGATTTTCGTTAAACATCTAGTGTAGGTTTCCGTTATAAACAGATGCGGGTCGATCATTGTATCAACTGCTACGTGACCTTTGCAACCCACTTGAGAGATTTAAATCCTTTAAAATACTAGCATGCAGTTAATGCGAATTCAACGCGACGCGGCGGCTTCTTTAGCCGCCATTTATGTAAAGCAAGTCACCGCACCAGCAAGAGTTTGCGCGAAAATGTTGATCAAACCAACTGAAGGCGACCGCTTCGCTTTGCTCATATCCGCATCCCACCCACGTGCGAGCCGCACGTTTACTTTTGTATTGATTTTAATATTCTTTTGACTGTTAATATCCCGGAAGACGCAGCGTTGGATGGCCTGCTACAAGGTGGACCGATGACCTGGTAAAGGTTGTTGGAAACCGATGGATGTGAGACGCACAGGATCGTTCATTGTGGCGACAATTGGGGGAGGCATATGTCCAACAGTGGACGTATATGTATGTACTGGCTGAAATGATGGTAATGATGATTCCCTATTGTTCCAACATTTCCCAGATCTTCATAGTATCTTTATAACTATTCAAAATCGTCAACATCCATCATAAATAATATCTCTTGAGTTGTATTATCGTCGCGTGCACAGTATCATTTTTGTTGCTAAATATGTGTGATAAGATATCTGTTTTTTGAAGTGCCAGAATAAACGAATGTCTGGTTTTTAGTATTATTGACGAATGGGGCATTCAATCAAGTTAGGGATATAATTCTCTCCTCTCTCCTAGAGAGAAGGCCTGAGTTCCAGCAGTGGGAACATTAAAAAGGCTGATGATTATGATGTGGGATATATTACGAGTCTGGATGCGGATATCATCATTTTAGCCGAAAAACATCCACTGTTGGACATAGGCCCCTACCATGGGGAAGGCCTACGAACGGTGCGTCTTCCAGTCAATATAAGTCGGGCTATATGTCGAGAAGCGGAGCGGAAAAACTGAGAAATATTAACCAATAGGTTTGCATTGGAGAAAAGTGGTGGGCGTGTGGTAATAACTCCGACTTAAGAGTTGTAGGTCCCTGGTTCAAACCCTGCCAGGCGCATTATTTTGTGTAATTGATTTCTCACCACTGCTCTCAAAACGGTGAAGGAAAACATCGTGAGGTGTCATGTCCTAGAACCAAAAAATCGAAGACATGTGACTTTCACCAACCTGCACTGGGTCCGAGTGGTGGATTACGGCCCATTCCCTCTCCTAGAGAGGAGGCCTGAGTCCCAGCAGTGGGAACATTAACAAGGCAGATGATGATGACGTGGATTGCAGTAATTCAGAGGAGCAATCCATTAGTAAATATTTCTCCGTTTCTCCGCTCCGTAGCCTCGTTCCGCTCCTGTGCATAGGCAGCCTAATGGGCCAATTTTCGCTCTATGCCAGAGCGAGAGAAGTCATTGGATGATTTCCCACGGTTCATGAGATGCAACTTGGTGACAGACCGCAGAGAGTCCCGTTTTACGACGCGCACTGTTCCCGCGCACTTCAAGGAGTTGTCAGCAACAGCAGGGGCCCAGCCGGGTTGAAGCCTACTGGGGCCAGGGTTAGCTCAAAGCAAGAAGAAACGGGGTGGGTTTTTAGTCAGCAAGAGTCTGACCACAAAATAGACAGGTACAGAAGTCAATCTACATACAAAGCGCGCTCTCACAACGCACACATAGACACCGCTCACGGACACGATGTCTCGGAGCGCCTCGGCCCGCTTGTCGAACAGTTCCGGTTCAAACGCTCATTAGAGTGCGTCCACCGAACGTAGGTATGAAAAGTGAAGTACATACATGAGATTGTCTTCTGTACCTATCTATTTTGTGGTCTGACACTATCTCCCGCTCCGCCCAAGGCGGGAGATGTCATCTGGATGATTTTTACCCACAAAAAAAGAGCCTCGATTTTACCCTGTTATATAAGGAACCCTAATAAAGAAAAAATGCGGTATTATAATCGCATCATGTCAATGTCTAGCCATTTAAACCGTCTGTCACAATATTTATTTAACACGGATTTTAAAGTATTTTTAAATATAAATAAAACTTCAAGATGTACTAAGAAAATAGTCGGTAGATTTTTTTTACGCTAACAATATAAAGTTTTAATATAAATAAGTGATAATGTGTATTTATTTTAGCGTTATCTACGATTCGTAATTAATTCTGTACGAAATACTTCAGTGTAGTTTTTAGATAAAATTTGTTTACTAAAAATTATTATGTCTCTCTGAACAAATACTTAGTTACTCTTCCGCATTTGTACTCTTTTGAAAGCGATTAAAAAATATGTAAATTCGCTTTTTATACTTCACTGTCATTATTTTCAAAATCATCATCATTTCATGACTGGCCTGTTGGTCTAGTGGTTAGTCGCCCTGAGTGCTATGCCGGAGGTCGTAGATTCGATCCCCACTCAGGACAAATGTTTATGTGATGAGCGTGATCATTTGTTCTGTGTCTGGATGTAATTTATCTCTAATATGTATGTATTTAGAAATATATAAGTGTGTTTGACAGTTGTCCAGTATCCGTAACACAAGCTCTGCTTAGCTTGGGACAAGACAACATCGTGTATTCGTGTGATAGAAACAAAAAATTGCGGCGTGCCCAATCGATACCTTACTTTTTCCACTTGTAGTTTACTAATCGTTAGTGTCACCAGACTAACTCAATTGAAGAGTCGAAGTGTACGATAAACATGAACGAGTGACCGCATTTGTAATTTGTATTGATAGCTCTCAATATAAAATAGATAGGTACGTACCTACAAAGCGTTTTAGTAACACATTTATTGTGCGTACAGCTAAGGAAGTGGTATTCTCTGCGGGATTCTGTGTTCCCCTTCCCTGATAGCTACAACCTGGGTGTTTCGAAGTCAAGAGTGTATAAGCACAGTTTAAGTTACTTGTTATAAAGTGCAATTTGTAACACAATAGCAACCTCTTAGGTGCTAGTTAAGAACATCATAAACAACAACTTTTGTTCAAAGACCCCTAGGCTGTATCCATCAGGAAACACAGACTCCGGCAGGGAATTCCAGTCCTTAGCTGTACGCATATTTAAGCTACATTACACCGATGCACTCGTGATTTGTACGCACACCGACGTCGCGTGGCGTGGATCAAGTGTAGCTCTACAAGTCAGTTTCCATCTGTACATCTATACATATAAATAAAATGGGAGCGTCTGTTTGTAATATTGAAATAACTGCTTTTTACTACATGCATATGAATATAAATGGTGTAAGGGACAGCCCTCCACAAACTTTAAGGGCTTGCTTAGTAGACGAAACTGAACAAACAACCATAAAAAGTTTTTTCAGGAAACGAAAAAAAAAATTCAGCCTCTCCATACAAACTCCAATCCAATCAAGTTAATAATTTTGTATGGTGACGCGGATTTGTTTTTTCGTTTCCTGAAAAATTTTTTATGGTAGGTTGTTCAATTTCGTCGTAACTATCAGGAAACGCAGACTCCAGCAGGGAATTCCACTCCTTAGCTGCACGCGAAATGAATGTGTTATATTGTCATCAAATAAGTCGTAACTAAAGTGTAGTACATACCTACATAAGCCGGTGACCTCATTTATGCTGATAGTGGCCGGACGATTAGTGTAGTGGTGGACAGGAATATTGGGCACTTGACTTAATTTAAGTATACCCTTTTTAGTGATCCGTGTCTATTTTTTAAATTTTATTTTTTATTTAAAATAGACCATTTGCAGGCACTTTTGAATAGTCAAATGTCGGTCAGTCCAAGAAAAGTGAAGCTAAATTGCACGTTCCAAAGCTTAGATCTCTATGGAGAAGAACGTGCAAGAAACTCCACGGTCACTCTGTGATGAGCACGATCATTTGTTCTGTGTCTGGGTGTAATTATCTATAATTTGTATGTATTTAGAAATATATAAGTATGTTTATCAGTCGTCTAGTACTCATAACACAAGCTCTGCTTAGCTTGAGACTAGATGACGTTGTGTGATAATTGTGAAATATTAAATATTATTAAATAAAAAATATTAAATATTAAACTCTTTTCACTCTTCGTTCCCTCAAAAGGAAAAAACGGGAATCCTTATAAAAAAAAAAAAAAAAAAAAAAAAAAAAATGAAAAATAGTTTATTCACAGAAATACATATTTAGCACAATAAATATTACCTCTGCCAAACTGTAAAGCAGTTTGTTGACAGATGTAGCTCCTTTTGTCTAGCACAAACATACACATTCACCGATAACACTTTCTAAATATCCTTATCATTGAGGGTTTGACAAAATTCATTGAAGAGGTACTTTATGTATTTTATTTTTATAAGACGCTTTTGTAGCACAGCTGTTTATATCGACTGGAAGACTTTGTTGTCTGTCTATCTGTCAAGAACCTTTATCTCAGGAACGCGTGGAGGTATCGAGTTGAAATTAAAACCATATATTCAGATCTGCGATCTTTTGAAGCTGTAAAAAAATCATACTTCTGAAGTTGACGAAAAAATAGATACGGTTGCAAAAAATGTATAATTCGATACTCTCAAAAAAAACAAAATTCATAAGATACTTACCGTTGCCCCAGAATCCTGAAATTTTGCATAAAGTAAGGTCTTATAGCACGGAGGAAAAAATCAGAAATCAACAAAGTTGCAACGTAACATTTTTTTTTTTTGGGCATTTGGAAAAATCTTCGATACACCATTCGGTAATTGCATTATTTACATCGGTAAGTTTAGCGGAACCCTTAGTGCGCGAGTCCGACTCACACTTGTCCAGTTTTTATAATTCGGATTGAGTAGGCACTGAAATGAATAGTTGGCTTTTATTCGGGCAACAGAAGCATTAATGGTATAATAAAAAAGCCATATCAATATACTCAATAACGGCCTTGAATGCTCCCAATAAATATCTTAATTAATGAGACATACAAGTCGAAATAATAGGTTAGCATTACGGGGTTATAAATCATTGGTATTAAAATATATATTACCGATTTACTATCGGTACACAAAATAGACAGGGACAGAAGTCAATCTCACGCATGCACTTCACTTTTTAAACCTACGCTAGGCGATCACGCAAGGGTTGCGTCGAACTGAACGAGTGCGACAGTTTTTAGGCATTATCTCTCTTTTTTTCGCGTTGCCTATTCGTCAAATATCGTGTTGGATTGCGTTAGATGAAGCAATAAGCTTTTAAACCAAACGAATCGATGTTGAAAAGGATCCTCTTAAGGTCTATAGTCCCTTGAACCGTCTGCCCGCAATTAAATAGTCTCGTACCCATCGATATCCGTGCTTGTACCCGTCTTGGCGAGCGACAGGTACGACTATCTGTGTATTTGTTTGCGGCCAGCTACGCCCGGACAGAGCCTCGCTGACTTTTAAATACATTTTCTTTGCGAAATATTTGTTGATTTAAATATGCAATGTTTACTTTGAAGAATATTGTTACCAATTTTTATGTTTAAACGTTTCTAAAGGGTCCAAGCCGTTTCGAAGGAGTAGGGAAAAGTTGCGAATTTGAAGCGCATGTAATATGTTTTTTTAGACAAAACTATTAATCGCACGAAAAAAATCAAATGTTGATAATGTTGTTCATGAATCTATAATAAACATTATATTTTCAAACCTATTAACCTGGCCGTTACCGAGGAGTAGGCTCCAGAAAGTCACTGTTTTAAACAACTTTTCGGGCGCTTGGGCCTTAAATAATTACTCTTAAAAGAAGTGCTCTCACGTATTGACCAATCTCTCGACTGCGTCCCTTATTCTGCCCCCAATTGTACGACTTGACATTGATAGCGTTGTGTGAATCACTTTGTTTGAACATACTCCATTATTCCATACATTGTTGTGTGTGATTATATTTGTATTATTTTCCTTAACTATTGTGTCAGTTTGTGTTATTTACTTTTAAAGATTACGTCTGGTTCAGTCGGTTATCCTATTTTTTATTTAAAGCCAGGTTCTACTAATTTTGTACTTTTTTGAACTTCTGGAAATCCACAATCATGAAAAATTATTTCATTAAAATTGACCATATGGCCAACTTGACCGCTGGGCAAAATGGGGCCGCGATCGACATACTCGTAGATCCGGACAAAACCCCTACAAAATACTCTGTGACTACAACCGGATCTTAAGTGATTTAAAGTTAAAACTACGCCGATTTGCTGGCTTGTCGGTTTTCTACCGGTTGCATTTCTGGGAGTGTGCGGCGGAATTGTATAGCCTAATTCAGTCAAACCCGTTCCATCATCGGATCACCAGCCGTACGGCGATGCACCTGCTATACATGGTGGACATCCCACCTATACGCACAAAACTTTGGGAACACATTGTTGCATACAGCTAAGGAGTGGAATTCCCTACCGGAGTCTGTATTTCCTGATAACTACTTCCCGGGAATCTATTATACACCGTTAAATTTTAATCGTTTTAAGAAATAAAAAAATAACGTACTTTACCAACTAGAAAACTAACTAAAAACAATTATGTTGTCATAAAATTTATCTGCATCTTTGTCGACTGGTAATGACTGACTGGCCTGTTAATCTAGCGGTTAGTGGCCCTGACTGCTATGCAGGAGGTCGTGGATTCTATTTAAAATAAACTAATAATAATTAAAAAAAAAGTCGGGTAGGCATGTCACACGTGCGCGTCAGTTTATTGTAGTTCTTGCTGTATCGTAACAAAATTTTAATATTACTTGGTTCCCTATAAAATCTGACTATGAATTCATTCCCTTTTTACACCATAGATCCAACCATTTCATGTTGGTACCACCAGGGTTTACCATCACACCGTTATTAGGTAACATCACGAATCTATCGATATTAATATTTATATATTGCTAGATAGCATTACAAACTGTTTTAAACACGAATATTGAACCACTCAAGGACGCGTCTGTGGAATTCGTGACCCTGATGGAATTACCAATTGACAATATCCCTGATTTTTTTTTATGGTGCGGGAGATAGTGTCAGACTCTTACTAACTAAAAACCCACCCCGTTCCTTCAAGCCTTCATACCGGGGCTCGAGCTATCTTTCGAAACGAACCCTGGCCCCGGTAGGCTTCGACCTCCTGCTGTTGCTGACAACTCCTTGAGGCGCACGGGAACAGTGCGCGCCGTCGACGACTTGGGCTCGGTCCGAACAGTTACCAGACGGTCAAACAGCGAGCTACCCATTGCTCGCCGTCCGCAAGCCCGCGCCTACGGTGGCCGGAAATCGGGATCAGAATCCCGGCGGCGGCGAGAGCGCCGTTGCCTGATGCGGTAGGTCTCCTCCTTTGCGAGCATTACTACTTCGCAGAAGTCGCAATATCCCTAATGGAATTGCCAATTGGTAACATTAAAGACTTTGATACGAACTTGATTCTGAACTTGTAAGAAAGTGCTATGGAAATGACGTTATTTTAATTATAAGATGCTACTTTTCCACATGCTTAAAGTCAACATTGAAGTCAAATTGAGACGACGCAAAAAAAGAGAGAAAAAGCCTGAAAACTGTTAGCATTCATTCGGTAAATCCTCGAATATTGATTTACTCGAATATGTTACAAAACTTTTTCAGGAAATACGTGTTTTTTTTTTAACCCTTAATAGTTTTTGAATATAATTTTCGTTATTCAGAGTCTTGGTTTTGCAAGGCTTCTATTGGAGTAGGTCATTGTTCATGCAAAATAACAGATTTTCAGAGGTCTTTACGTTAGTCTTACGCAAATTTATAAATTGATTAATACACTACCGCTTCCGGTTCCGCTACCGGTAACTGTCCCCGCACACGAGCCACAAAGAAACGCCGCCACACAGCTGAAGCGCGCGACACCTCTTGTGTCCGGAGACGCTTAAAGCCGCTTCAAGCGTTTCTTCGAGCCACAAAAAAGGCCGCCTCAAAAAGAAACTTGAAGGCGTTTTTTTTGTGGCCCGTGTGCGGGGACAGTAATTTACTTTTGAAATCTGTTTCCGTTTCTTCCTCCGTCAGGACACTTCAGTTACATCACTACCGATAGTATCGATAACTAACCAACCTCCTCTCTTTGTTTCAGACCAATCGACAATGAACTCGAAAATGAAGCGGACAACTTCCAGAAACTCATCATCCAATCAAGCTCGTATCCTCACGTCCCAACTCAGGGCAGATATCGTCGCCAAGCCGAAAACGACACAACACCGTCACCAGCAGTACCACCTACTGCCGAAAATGAAACTGCAGAAGCAGCAAACGCTTCAGAGAACAGCTTAGGACCTAAACTAGTTCTACCTCCTTCAGGACCTATAAAACTGATGGGTCTTCGAGTGGAGGAGTCGGATAAGGAGCCTAAGATTGTCGATGAGCTGATCACCAGTGTACTGAGAGATACTAATGTGTATATGAGATTGTTTGGGGAGAATTTAACGAATACCACAACTATTGCTTTTACGCACACACCAGCTCCTTATGGCAATGCTTGCGATCATTTGCTGAATGGAGAGTATAAGGTGAGATAAGTTTATTTTTTTACTTATTTTAGACACATGAAGTCAAAACTACAAAGTCTTGAGCATCGACGCCGAGTTGCTAGCCTGTCTGTTTTCTATCGTTTACACTTCGGGGAGTGTGCACTAGAGTTTAATTCCGCCAAGTCCGTTCCATCATCGGACCACAAGACGTACGGCGTTGCGCCACATTGGTACATGGTGGACATCCCCACCTATACGTACAAAGCGTTTTGGGAGTACATTCAGTATGCGTACAGCTTAGGAATGGAATTCCCTGCCGGAGTCTGTGTTTCCTGATAGCTATAACCTAGGGGTCTTTAAGTCAAGAGTGAATAGATTGCTTCTAGGTAAGCGTGCTCCATCGTCGGCCACATCATCGCTTACCATCAGGTGAGATTGTGGTCAAAAGCGAGCCTATAAATTATAAAAAAAAAAACATAATGTTCAAATTAAAAAGAAAAAGAAAGAAAAAGGGTTGTATTATACACCGTTAAATTTTAATCGTTTTAATCCCGTGGAGGGTCGATCCCGGTACATGAAACACTATCGATTTGTAAAGATAAATAAAAAATAAAGTACCTCTTTTTTAAAACTCGTATTAATTTACGCATGTACGAAATTAATTTCTCTAAGAAAAAGTCAGCTGAGCGAGTTCAATGACCTGTAGGTGTAATTTTATTTTTACAAATCGAAAGTATTTTATGTACCGGATTGACCCTCAACGGTATTAAAACGATTAAAATTTAGCGGTGTATAAAAAGAAGCCGCAAAATCTCCGACCTCTAAGATACAGGTCTGCATACGTAGTTTAGGAGCTCGGGACAGCAATTTTGACTAATCTGTCCAACCCAACTATTTCTCGCTATGTTCTGTTCTGTTTTTATGTACAAATAAACTTTTTTATTATTATTATTTCGTTTATTCAGCTTAAGTACATATAGATTATATTTTTAAATATTCAACATAAATAAAAACATTTAAAAATATAAAAAATAGTAGCCCACCGGTATCGGGAACGGGGTCCAAGCTACCGGCGGTCAGGGCTCCAGAGAAAGGAACCTCCTGACTATACAAACCGTGTCCAGCAATACTGCTTTCTGAATCAAGCCCTTGATCCAGTCGCCTAACGAGAGCCTCCTAAGGTGTTGGTCGAGGCTCCTGGCTATTAAGCCATTGGCTGAAACGACTATCGGTACAATAATCGCTGAATCCACTTCCCACATGTCGACAACCTCGCGAGCCAAGTTATTATTATTCTTATTAATTGGTTCAAAATTCTTAGATTTTTTTTTGTGGATTTGACCGTAGAAGTTTCAACAACGTATTTTGTTTAGTGTGTCAGTACAAGCGTTAGTAACAAACTAATTACTTTGCTAACAAATAGTAATTGTTCTGACGCGGGCAGCTAATCTACTTGACGATCTATTCATTAACGAAGCCTTGTCTATAGTCTTGGCGAAAATCGACTTGTCCAAAAACAAAGACAGTTAAATATGTCTTGGATTCTAAATAACGCTCTCTTGAACGATTGTCGCAATATCCAGTGTAAGTGTTAAGGTGCTCCCCCCTCACCGGAGCTGCTGATGCCGGTTTCATCACGATGTTTTCCTTCACCGTTTTGAGAGCAGTGATAATTAAATAAATTACACAAAGTACAATTATCGTCACGGATCTTGAGCGCTCGGCGTCAGAGTGGGGATCGCTTTGCGCATTTCATACATTGGCGACCCAATCGTCGTCGTTGTTAGATACATGCAGCAACGCAGGGAACGAATTAGGAGTGACGTCTATGATGCGATGGCGCGGCGAGCCAATCACTCCCCGCCCCCGCGTCTTACTTCACACCAATAAAGAAACCAAATATTTTACTTCTACGCAACTTGAAGCCAGCGCTCAAGATCCGTGCCGGCAATTGTAATGCGCGTGTCAGGATTTGAACCCGCGACCTACTCATCATCGTAACTCGTGGCCATTACCACTCGGCCACCACTACTCTTCTGAAACAAATATTAGTTCGCTCAAATATTATGAAACTTCTTATTCTTCTTCGTATTTTAAATAACTCTAATGTTTGTAAGTCGCCGTTCTTTTGATTTCTCGCCACTCGCGGTTAGTCGCTCACTTACTAATTCTATCATCTAAATTAATTATTTTTGTCACTTAAAACTTTAGGCCTCTGCTTCGAATTTTGCGGGCGGCGGGGCGACGGCGGCGGTGGCGCGGGTGCGGATGAAGAAGAAGTCAATCCCTACTATAGGGCAAGGAAGAAAAAAAGCTGATTTTTATCTAAATTATGAACAACAGAGACAATGTCCTGACAAAGTCTACGACTAAAATAAATTGCAGTGACTGGCGCGCACCGCTCGTTGCCCGCCGCCCCGCGCCGCTGTTTCCGAGGGCCGGTCCATTTGATTTTACGCATTAGATCCTGCTGCTCCCGCGCCGCCACCGCCGCCGCCCCGCTGCCCGCAAGATCCGAGGCAGAGGCCTTACAGTCAACTCTTATTTTCTTATAAACATCCAGTTTTACACAGATCTATTACTTTTTTTTTATTTTTTTTTTATTTATTATAGATAGGCTCGCTTTTGACCACTATCTCACCTGATGGTAAGTGATGATGTGGCCGACGATGGAGCACGCTTGCCTAGAAGTAACCTATTCACTCTCGACTTAAAGACCCCTAGGTTGTAGCTATCAGGAAACACAGACTCTGGCAGGGAATTCCACTCTTTAGCTGTACGCATAATGAATGTGTTTCCAAAACGCTTTGTACGAATGGTTGGGATATCCACCATGTACCGATGGCGCAACGCCGTACGTCTAGTGGTCCGATGATGGAACGGACTTGGCGGAATTAAATTGTGCAATTCCAACGCACACTCACCGCACTCACTCACGCACATCACTTACTTAACTAGAACTAACTAATTCTTTTGTTCACAGGTCCTCTTCGCAGAATCAGACTCAGCACTCCTCCACTTCAAAGCCCCTCCGCCACTAGACGACTACAAATTCTACATCTGTGCCAGAAACTCCATAAACGAACCTTTCATACACCAGGGCTCTGAAAAATGGAAGACTCTGGCTACGCACAACAAACTGCTCCCTCTGTGGGCTTCCATCGTCCTCATCATAGTCCTCCTCCTGCTGGCTTCCCTCTTCTCTGGTCTGAACTTGGGTCTCATGGCTCTGGACAGGACTGAACTGAAGATCATTGCCAACACAGGAACTGAGAAAGAAAGGAAATACGCCAGAGCCATCATGCCAGTCAGAGCTCACGGAAACTATCTCCTCTGTACCATTCTCCTCAGTAATGTTGCCGTGAACAGCACGTTTACTGTAATTCTGGATGATCTGACTTCTGGATTGGTCGCTGTCATCGGTTCCACGTTGGCTATCGTGTTCATTGCTGAGATTACACCTCAGGCTGTCTGTGCTAGGCATGGGCTGTTCGTTGGTGCCAAGAGTATCTGGATCATGAAGGTGAGTTCACTCTGAATTTATAATTACTATTGATTCTCTAAATCAAATACATTCGGCATTTTATATTCGGAAGTATCCGGCAGTTTATGAGGTGTTCGTATTCGGCCGAATCATTTTGTTGAAATGACGAATTTATTCGGTTTCCTCTATCATTAAATCAGCCTTTTGGGCAAAATAAATTAAAGGAATCCCATATTAACAATCAAAATTAGATATTGTTTATTGCAAGGAACTCAATCAAAGATATATTAAATACAGGTTATCATAATTATACAACCTAGCATTAATAATTACGTAAAATCGCCTGACTTTAAAGAACAATAATTTAAAATTACTGTTCTTATCACAGCGCCCAAAATACTAAAATTTTGGAACGGGGAAACGAAATTCTGCAGTATATTCGATTCGGTAAGAATTTAACCGAATATTGTTCGGGTATTCGGTGAAACCACTATTCGGCGCATCTCTACTGTTGATATAACTGAAATGGTTGGTCGTATTTCAGATGTATACTTCTCTTAGAATTCCCATAAAGAAAGTATGGGATGTCTAATATTTTTTTATGATTTGGAAGTCGACTTTCTTGAAGATGTTTTGTTCATTTCTATGGACAGAAGTAGTATTTAAAATAAAAAACGACCACGCATTTCTAAATCTAGCCGGGTTTGAACCTGCAGCCACCTACAACTCAGCAAAATGTAAAACTAGTGCTTGACGCCGATTTTCAACTGGGACAACCAATCGAGTGTGAAAACCGCTAATTTGTTCGTACTTTGACGCTAATATACATAGTAAAGTTAGTAACTACTTAGAATATTATTTTACACTTCGATGTAAATGAGAAACTGGTGTTAAATGTCATTAGGTCCAATTAAACTTTATTGAAGGTGTGTGTGAGCTTTTACACCGTGGTTCGATACCTAGTTTGAACGAATTCCAGGGTTGCGGGGTTATTAGAAAGAGTTACCGCAACCCTGAAACTTTGCCCCCTCTAAGGAGTAGCTGGAAAGACGTTACGGCGTCCTCACTTTCCGCATGACGCCGATCCTCATCGTACATCGTTCGAGAGGTTCTGGCACCGGATTCGTGCCAAAGAAACGCTCGTGTGTCACGATTCTGTGAAGGTATATCCTGCTGGGGCAGAGCACTGCCGTGCCCTCGTGAGGGTGACAGGCGGCGACGACATCTCGTGCCGGGCCATCATCGGGCATCATCTGGAGCGAGGAGGAATGACAGGCGGTTGCCTCCTGCGAAGCAGTAATGCTAGCGAAGGAGGTGGCCGCACGCGTGAGGGAACGGATATCCCCAGCCCCAGCTGTCGAGATCCCGACCCCGATTTCCAGCCATCATAGACATGGGCTTGTGGACGGCGAGCTATTAGTAGCACGCTTTCCAGCCTTCCGGAACAAGCCCGAGTCATTGACGGAGTGTTCCATGCACACCTCAAAGAGAAGTGTATATAACCGTAAAGTATTTCTATTTATTCTATTCTTCTATGTCAGCAAAACCGTAGGGCCCATTGGGGTTGAAGCCTATTGAGGCCATGAGTTCGCTTGCGAAAGGGAAATCTGGAGCCCTAGAACGTAAGGCGAAGTCGCGTTTCAGGGCTGTTCCTTACATAGAAGTGGGTTTTAGTAGAGCGGCAGTAGTCTTAAGTATGATTTACAATTACGATTGTAATTTAACTTTCATTATTCTCTGTCGGAGTCTGTGTTTCCTAATAGCTACTACCTAGAGGTCTTTAAGTCATGAGTGAATAGGTTACTTCTAGGCAAGTGTGTTCCATTGTTGGCCACGTCATTGCTTACTATCAGGTGAGATATTATAGTGGTCAAACACGAGCCTATTGAGAAACAAAACAAATAATCGGCATCTAGACAATGGTTAATTCATTCACTCGTTTAATAGTCCATTCATTCACTCGTTCAATGGTTCATTCATTCAATTGCTCATTCATTCACTCGTTCACTGGTCCTTGACCTCTATTTTGAAGTCAAACGCGAGCCTATCAACAATAAAAATATATAAAAAATCTAGTTACATATTGTATAAATAAATCGACACTAATCTAATCTTACCTTCCAGATCGTGATGGGTATCTGTGCGCCATTAGCCTGGCCGACAAGCAAGCTGCTGGATTACTTCTTAGGTGAAGAAATTGGCACGCACTACAACAGGGAGCGTCTAAAGGAGCTTGTCAGGGTACGTACTACTTCTAATTATTTTTTACTAGCTTTTGTTTGCGGCTTCGGTCCCGACAACTAGTTAATTGCCGAATAGAGTCCTTACTCTATTCTACTCTGCCCTACCCTTCTCTACCCTAACTAGTTATCTACCTTCTTCTTTATTATTCCTGCCCTTATCCCATATTACTTCGGGTCGGCGCAACATGTTTTTTTCTTTCATTCTGTTCTGTCACGCTATCACTAATTCCCTTTTCTTTCATATCACTCCTCACACAATCCATCCATCTTTTCTTCGGCCTCTCTCTCCTTCTCCATCCATTCTACACGTATACTCAGAACTTTTTATCTACTTACCCTACCCTAATTACAACCTTCCCTTTAGACTGGCCAAAATAGCAACAAAAGAATGATTAAAATTGGTCCAGCCGTTCTTAAGTTATAGCGTGATCAGGAGAAATTGGGGTTTATTTTTATATACTAGCTTTTGCCCTCAGCTTCTAATGCGTACATAAAATATAGCATATGTTACTCAGGAAATAAGCAGCTTTCTATCGATGAAAAAATTTTAGCAATCGGACCAGTGCTTTGAGAGATAATCGCCTACAAACAAAAAAAACCGGCCAAGTGCGAGTCGGACTCGCCCATGAAGGGTTCCGTAGCAGCAAGTAACATAATATAAAAGTTCTTGTAATGTGTTGTAACTTTGATCGATGTTTTAATAGTGTATTTTTTTCGGTTTATGACGCATTAAAAAAAAACTACTTACTGGATTTCGTTCAAACCAATTTTCGTTGGTAGTTTTTATAGTAATGTACATCATATATTTTTTTTAGTTTTATCATTCTCTTATCTTGGAAGTTAGAGGGGGGGGGACACACATTTTACCACTTTGGAAGTGTCTCTTGCGCAAACTATTCAGTTTAGAAAAAAATGATATTAGAAACCTCAGTATCATTTTTGAAGACCTATCCATAGATACCCCACACGCATGGGTTTGACGAAAAAAAAATTTTTGAGTTTCAGTTCTATGTATGGGGACCCCCAAAATTTATTGCTTTTTTTCTATTTTTGTGTGAAAATCTTAATGCGGTTCACAGAATACATCTACTTACAAAGTTTCAACAGTATAGCTCTTATAGTTTCGGAAAAAAGTGGCTGTGACATACGGACGGACGGACAGACAGACAGACAGACAGACATGACGAATCTATAAGGGTTCCGTTTTTTGCCATTTGGCTACGGAACCCTAAAAAGACGTGTGGCACTCGGGGACTGCCGCGGTAAAGCTATTGCATAGCATTTTTTATCAACTTATGCAATTATAATTATTTATTTATTTTATTTATGCAGTATTTTTTTCCTTTGTTTTTTTTTTCTTTGATGTTAATTGAAGTTACACTTTTTGAGCGTGGTGACCGATAAGAAAACAAATGAGTGGGGGGTGTTAGGTTATTTTCGTTACGGAATTTCTGGATTCGGTCTCCACGCTAAAGGCCCGCGATAGAAGATATGCAATAGCTTAAAAACAAACTTTAACTTTAAACGGTACAGACCTCAAAATGAACGATAGCAAAGACCCAGAACTATCTGATCTTCCACTAACTAACCCTCAACCACTCCCACAGGTAACAGACCACGTGAACGACCTAGACAGAGAAGAGGTGAACATCATCTCCGGAGCACTGGACCTTCGCAAAAAGAAGGTGTGCGACGTGATGACCAAGCTGAAGGACTGCTTCATGCTGCCAATCAACAGCATCCTGGACTTTGAGACCATGTCGGAGATTGTCAAGTCTGGTGAGTAAATATCTTCTAGTAACTTTGATGACAGGTAACAAGTTGTAGCTGAGAAAGTAGTGGTAACGGCCCCGACTTACGAGTTGTGGTTCGCGAGTTCAAACTCAGCCAGGCGCATTACCTGGTATTGATTTCATCATCATCATAAGACTGGCCTGTTGGTCTAGTGGTTAGTGACCCTGACTGCTATGCTGGAGGTCGTGGGTTCGATTCCCACCCAGGACAAATGTTTGTGTGATGAGCACGGTCATTTGTTCTGTCTGGGTGTAATTTATCTATAATATGTATGTATTTAGAAATATATAAGTATGTTTATCAGTTGTCTAGTACCCATAACACAAGCTCTGCTTAGCTTGGGACTAGACGGCGTTGTGTGATAGTTGTCGAATATTATTATTATTATCATCACTACTCTCAAAACGGTGAATGAGAACATCGTGAGGAAACCAGCATATCCTAGAACCAAAAAATCATGAAGACATGTGACATTCACCAAATCGCACTGAACCCGCGTGGGGGATTACGGCCCATACCTTATCCTAGAGAGGAGGCCTGAGTCCCAGCAGTGTTGAATTGAACTGCGGAATAATTCTAAAGTCTAAAGTCATGCCAAAACACAAAGGCCAATTTGAATGAACTCGGATGTGTTATAGGCCGCAGCCGTCCGGACAGACCCCCAGCTGGGTGGAAGCCTACTGGGGCCAGGGTTAGCTCCAAAAGGTAGCTCAGCGCCGGTATGAAAGGCACGAAGGAACGGGGTGGGTTTTTTAGTCAGTAAGAGTCCGACACCATCTCCCGCTCCGCCCAAGGGCGGGGGATGTCATTTGGATGATTTTTACCCACCAAAAATAAACCCAGTCGTCGACGGCACGTAGAGTTCCACGCGTGCCGTGGAACTCTACTCTACTCCGTGGTTTGCAAACGGATGTTAGTAAAACCATAAAGGCTCACTAGGGGCGATGCTCACAGAGGCCGCGGGGAATTTCTGAAAAGGACACCCACAATCCCAGAATGCAAGGGTTACTGAAAGACACATGTGTGTGCAGTAAGGAGGCCTTTGAAATATGAAGTAAGTCAAATTTAAACCTGTATCGCCGATGACCTCAAAGCTCAAAGAAAGCTGCAACTTCTCATTCCGTCAATGGTATTCTGATAACTCTACTTATGGCCTGTTCACGACGTTGGCGTTGCCGTTATGAGACTGGCCTGTTGGTCTAGTGGTTAGTGACCCTGACTGCTATGCCGGAAGTCGTGGGTTCGATTCCCACCCAGGACAAATGTTGGTGTGATGAGTATGATCATTTGTTCTGTCTCTGAGCGTAATTTATCTATAAATATGTTTGTATTTAGAAATATATAAGTATGTTTATCAGTTGTCTGGTACCCATAACACAAGCTCTGCTTAGCATGGGACTAGACGGCGTTGTGTGATAGTTGTGGAAATATTATATTATATTATTATATTATTATTATGAACGTTAGCTAAGCGTGAGACGGCGAGCGGCAAGAACAAAATATATATGAAAATGTTTGAAGCGCGCCAGGAGACGCCGCTTATAGCGCCGCGCGTAAGTCGTGAACACGCTGAAAGACCACCCTAGACTTCCCTGATGTTAAGTACTAATTTATCAATTTAATACTCAAAATCTACCTTCCGTTTGCAGGTTACTCCCGTATCCCAGTGTACGAGGGCGCCCGAGGCAACATAATCACAGTGCTGTTCATCAAGGACCTGGCCTTCGTGGACCCTGACGACAACACGCCGCTGCGCACGCTGTGCCAGTACTACCAGAACCCCTGCAACTTCGTCTTCGAAGATGTTACTTTGGATGTTATGTTGAAGCAATTCAAAGAAGGTAAGGAGAGGAAATTACATTAATCGTCATTCTATTACTTAGTCATTCTTTGATTCACTCGTTTATTTATTCACTCATTCTCTAAGGTGGGATAACCATATAACCAAATACACCGCTAAATTTTAATCGTTTTAATCCCGTGGAGGGACAATCCAGTACATGAAACACTATGGATTTGTAAAGATAAAATCAAATCAGCTGAGCAAGTTGAATGACCTCTAGGTAATAGACGGCGTTGCGTACAAACTACCTACAGGTCATTGAACTCGCTCAACTGACGTTTTCTTCAAGAAATTAATTTCGTACATGCGTAAATTAATACGAGTTTTGAAAAAAAGGGTACTTTATTTTTTAATTTTATCTTTACAAATTGATAGTGTTTCATGTACCGGATCGACCTTCCACGAGATTAAAACTATTAAAATTTAGCGGTGTATATGAGGACAACAATAAATAATAACCTCTTTCTTTTTTATACACTTACCATATAGTTTACCGCCTTAGGTTGACTGTAAGAGAATGACTAGGGCATTAAGTCCGCCTTTGTACTTTGTGTCGCATGAAGAATAAATAAATAATTAAGTTTATAACAAAATTTACATTAATTAAATCAAAATGGCAAAAAATGCTAAAAGTTAACTCAAAATAATAATTAACTCAATCGTTCACCCATTCATTCACTACGGGTTCAATCATTCATTCAAACATTTAGAAACTATGCTATAAGATTAAATTTTTTGTAACTTTTGCTACGGGGCCGGCGACGGATGAATTTCCATACAAACGTAATACCACTCTCATTTGCAGTTGGAGCATATTTCCAACATATTATGATGATATTCGGTTATAGACAATATTTATCTAGGTTTATACGTCGAGAATATTAGAAATATTGTTATTTTTAATACAGGAAAAGCCAAATGGCATGTTTTGCTATTTACGCTGTAAAAAAAGCGAAATAAAATTAGCTTAAATTTCTTTGTTTTTTTTAAAAAAAAGAAAGACTTAGGAACCTAGATAAATATTGTCTATAACCGAATATCATCATAATATGTTGCAAATACGCTCCAACTGCAAATGAGAGTGGTATTACGTTTGTATGGAAATTCATCCGTCGCCGGCCCCGTAGCAAAAGTTACAAAAAATTTAATCTTAGATTAGTGATACATATTTACCAAAATTTAGTTATTTTTGGAATTTTAATAACTTAAATTTCCGTACAGTCGCGCCTTAGCTTTCAAATTGGCTTCAAATGAATTAACCTGAGATTTTGCATAAAAAATCTAAATATCTTACTAACTCAAAAACTATTGAATATCGCTAGAACATTTTGTGGCTTAATTTGTTGCATTTTAGTCCTACCATGACGTCCTGTAACGAATACATAGAGTTACCAGCAACTCTGTTTAAACAATTGTTAAACAGTTGTGATGTTGTTGAGTTTTTAGACTGGCCTGTTGCTGTAGTGGTTAGTGGCCCTGACTGCTATACCGGAGGTCGTGGGTTCGATTGCCACGAACAAATGTTTGTGTGATGAGCATTATCATTTGTTCTGTGTCTGGGTGTAATTTATCTATAATATGTATGTATTTAGAAATATAAAAGGTGTAAGGGACAGCCCTCCACAAACTTTAAGGGCTTGCTTAGTAGACGAAACTGAACAACATTCCACAATTTTTTTTTTTTTTCAGGAAACGGAAAAAAAATCAACCTCACCATACAAAATGATAAACTTGATTGGACAATTTGTATGGCGAGACCGATTTCAGTTTCGTCTACTGAGCAAGCCCTTAAAGTTTGTGGAGGGATGTCCCTTACACCTTGTATAAGTATGTTTATCAGTTGTCTAGTACTCATAACACAAGCTCTGCTTAGCTTGATACTAGACGGCGTTGTGTGATAGTTGTGGAATATTATTATTATAATTCTATTGCCGGTAAACAATAAATAACGATTCACTAACTCTAATTTCGATAAAGTCGTATACTGGTATGCCTAAAAAACTTTCATTTCAACCCACAAGCGCCACATGTACCACTAAAAGCCAGATAAATTATCTAAAATAAAATAAATACACCATCTGCTAATCTGTAATGATTCATGCTCGACCTTGTGCTAAACCGTACATATTTCGGCGGCTATTTTTGTGTAGGTAACTAGCGCGTGTTGAGATGGCGAGGATTATCCAGTGAAAAATATGTGTTATGTAATTAGTAGTTTCTTCCAGCAGGTTTGTAAGCATGAAAGTAGATTTTTTCGTACAAAACTTGGACCCACGTTTCATCCATCATAGCAATCTATTCAATACTAGCTTTTTGCTCGCGGCTTCGCTCGCGCACATTAAACATAGCCTATGTCATTCAGTAATAAAGCTGCTTTCTATCGGTTAAAACATATTTGTTTGCGTTTAATCCCATTTAGCCGTTCGTTTTTATTTATATAACTTGCTGTGCCCGCGACTTCGTTCGCGTGGACTACAGGATTTAAAATTTTAATCTCTAAAACAAAAGTAGCCTATGTTACTCCTTATTACATCAGCTACCTGCAAAAAAAAAGTCCCGTCAAAATCGGTCCAGCCATTTCAGAGATTAGCCCGGACAAACACATAGACAGACAAAAATTATAAAAAATGTTATTTTGATGTATGTACCGTATATATATTCATATGCATGTAGTAAAAAGCAGTTATTTTAATATTACAAACAGACACTCCAATTTTATTTATATGTATAGATTATACAGATAGATCATAACGAAATCAAAATATATAATTATGAAACTTAAATGTTAACTAATTATTTATGCTTAAGGCCCTTGAACCATCTGGCCGAAATTATGTGAACGCAACTCTCGCACTCGCCAAGGCGGCAGTACGCAAATCTGTGCATTTATTTGCGGCCAGCATCGCCCGGAAAGAGCTTTAAATCCATTTTCTCTGCGAAATATTGATTGATTTACATATGCAATGTTCACTTTGAAGAATATTTAACCACCAATTTTTATGTGTAAAAATGTTTCTAAAGGTCCAAGCCGTTTCGAAGGAGTAGGGAAAAGTTGCGAAAAGTTGCGAAATAGCTAAATATTTTATTTTGACAAAAGTATTAATTGCAAGAAAAAATCAAATGTTGATATTATTGTTCATGAACCTTAACCTAACTACACACAATATACACACTTATATTCTTAATTTACTTGCAGGTCACAAAGGTCACATGGCGTTCGTACAACGCATTGAAGAGGGAGACGGCGACCCGGTTTACGAGACCGTCGGGCTGGTCACACTGGAGGACGTCATCGAGGAGATGATCCAGGCCGAGATCGTGGATGAGACGGATGTCATCAGTAAGTAGTACATGCATGTTCTAACTGGCCTGCTGAATGGCGAATCTATGGCACGAGGTCGCCGTCCGGCCGCCCAGTAACCGTCCGAACCGAGCCTTACAGGGCTGCCATAGTCCGGAGCGAGGAGGAGTGGCAGGCCGTCGCCGACTTCTGCGAAGCAGTAATGCTCGCTAAGGAGGAGGCCGACCGTATCAGGAAACGGCGCTCTCGCCGCCGGGATTCCGATCCCGATTTCCAGCCACCGTAGGCGCGGGCTTGCGGACAGTGAGCAATGGGTAGCTTGCTGTCCGGCCGTCCGGTAGCTGTCCGGACCAAGCCCAAGTCGTCGACGGCGCGCACTGTTCCTGCGCGCCTCAAGGAGTTGTCAGCAACAGCAGGGACCCAGCCGGGTCGAAGCCTACTAGGGCCAGGGTTATCCGAAAGGGCGCTCGAGCCCCGGTATGAAGGCTAGAAGGAACGGGATGGGTTTTTTAGTCAGTAAGAGTCTGACACTATCTCCCGCTCCGCCCAAGGGCGGGGGATGTCAATGCATGATTTTTCCCACCATAAAAAAAAGGGTTACCATTACCCGACATAGCGACTAACGAGTCAATTTTTATAACATTTACAGCATTCTTTAACACACCTCTTCTCTTTCAGGCGACAACCGCACGAAGAAACGTCTGACCCGTCCAGTAAACAAGTTCCAGGACCTCGCCGCCTTCGCGGGCCACCACGAGCACCAGAGAGTGCATGTGTCTCCTCAGATGGTGCTAGCCACCTTCCAGTTCCTGAATACTAGTGAGTACACCTCCACTACAGTTACTGGGTGAAAGATTTGATCAGAGGCCTTTAACATGGCGTATAACTCTTGATTTCTGGTTAATATTAGAAGTTATTTCTGAAACTCTAGCCTTATACTCCATCTGCTTAAGTAGTTAACTAAATGAAAACAATCTTAATATGTCTTTTATCTAAAAAATTGTCTAAAAAGTTTACCTTAAAATGTTTATAATTAGGTATTTATACACCACTAAATTTTAATCGTTTTAATCCCGTGGAGGGTCGATCCAGTACATGAAACATACTATAGGTACTATACTATATCGTGTGGTTTTACGCGTACTCCCCACAAATTTAATGAATTAATACTTGTATGAAATGCACATTTCGTCAGAAACGATATCGTAGCAATTTAGTCGTCTAGACCATTTCCGTATTCACATCCATCAATCGAGTTTGAACGACACCGATTTTAAAGTCGTTTGAAATTTCAAACGAATCGACAATTGTCGATTTAAAAAAAAAACTATTATCCTGGTAGAATACTTATTAATGTAACTGGAAATAAGTCGATAGATCGTGAATACCGCTTTTGGATAGGACTTCGATCGAACGACTATAAAACTTCAACGATATTTGGCTTGTTTGATTTTACGTGGATCAGGCTACTGAAAGCTTAAGCCACAAAAAACCTTTCATAATTACAAAAATATTAAAAATTGATGCTAAAATTATATTTTTCTTGCCAGGTGTTGAACCTTTCCGCGTGGAACACATCTCGGAGACGGTGCTCCGTCGTCTGCTGAAGCAGGACGTGATCCAGCACATCAAGCTGCGCGGCGACGAGGACAGGAACGACCCCAAGAGATACGTGTTCTCCGAGGGCAAGCCGGTCAGTACACACCACACCATATGATGACCAGCAAAGAGGACACAGGACCGCATCAATAGGCAGAGATGAGGCCTTTTCCGATGGATGCGTGACGCACAGGACCGGTCGTTGTGGCGACGCTTGATGGAGGCCTATGTCCAACAGTGGACGTCTTTCGGCTGATATGATGATGATGATGATGATGAGGCCTTTTTTTAAGTTTAAAATATGTGTATTAAGTATGTCTTGGCCAGATCTTCGAATGGATCACTCACATATGGACTTATACTACTTTGGGGGAGTGGGGGGGGGGGGGTATTTATTACACGATCACAAAACAAAGAACGAAAATAGAAGGAGTCTTTCGACACCACCGATGCGTTTCGAAATATGATCGTCGTTTCGTGTATCATAATAAATATTAATACCGATTTTGGTTTTGACCTCTAGAGGCGTGTAGTCGGTATCGAGTATCGACAAATACTATCTATACAAGGTTATAATAATACTATCTATACAACTTTCCACAATATTGTGGAAGGTAGTTCAGTTTCGTCTACTGAGCAAGCCCTTAAAGTTTGTGGAGGGCTGTCCCTTACACTTTGTATAATACTATCGTTTAAACGTTAATATTTGTAGATATGTCAATCCTCGTTTGGCCATATCATTGATGTACTCGTAGGATTTCTATGATAATAAAAGGTCTAAAGCAAGTAGGCCAAACGAGGATTGACATATCATCAAACTTTAAAGTTTACTGATTTTATTCGTCCCATAATCTTAAAACTTAGCATATGTGCTGTCATAGATGTCGGTACAGTACAAACTCATATCAAACCTCATGTTTCCAGGTGGACTACTTCGTGCTGATCCTGGAGGGGCGGGTGGAGGTGACGGTGGGTCGCGAGAACCTCGTGTTCGAGGCCGGACCCTTCACCTACTTCGGCGTGCAGGCGCTCACGCAGAACGTTGGACTTGGTAAGTTGGACTAGATTTTAGCCATTGACCATCCCATGAAAAAACTAAAACAATGTACCATCGCGGTCATTTCTGACTGATCACCTAAAAAAAAAATTCGCTTGAATCCTGCGACGCGGCGCTAAACCAAAACCTTTGAGATTTTCGTTTCGAGTGCAAGGAAAAATTAACTTAGCGGTGGCCAGGCGGATGAGTCTTTGATAGTACAATTACCGGCACGGATCTTGAGCGCTGACTTCAAGTTGCGCAGAAGTCAAATATTCGGTCTCTTTAGTGGTGCGAAGTGAGACGCGGGGGTGGGGAGTGTCAGTGATTTGCTCGCCGCGCCATCGTGTCATAGACGTCACTCGTGATTCGTTCCCTGCGCTTGCTGCATGTATCTAACAACGCGATAAGGCCGCCCATTGTATATATGTGTTTTAGTTTTAGTTTCCTTTTTGTATATGTAATGGTGTATAATAAATAAATATACGACGACGATTGACTCACCAATGTATGGAATGCGCAAAGCGATCCCCACTCTGACGCCGAGCGCTCAAGATCCGTGCCGGTAATTGTATCAAAAAAAAAACCTTCAAAGCCTTGAGCACAAGCGTAGTGTAGCCAGCTTTTGTACTAATTAAAAAACAGGGGTGTGTAAATGCCTCGCTGCGTTCGGGATTAAAACTTGCCGCCTGCGACTTTCAGATACTATTGTATCCTCTAGTATAGTATTATTTTCTTACCGTGCCGTGAATATAATATAATCAATATTTGTTCGTCCCAACAGCGGAGGCGCCGGCCCCCACGACGCTGGGCTCGCTCCAGAACCTGAACATGGACTCCATGCTGCGCCACTCGTTCGTGCCCGACTACTCCGTGCGAGCCATCGCCGAGCTCTACTACCTCACTATCAAGAGGTAAGCAGCAGTAGCAATGTCTAGCGACACTGTTCAACTTTTACGGTATGCATGTAGTCGTGTTGATTGAGAACTTTAATATATTTTTCAATACACTTGCTCATAAAGTGACTCTTATTGCACTGCACTTAGGTATATAATGGCACTTGATACCAAACTGTAAAATTTTGATTACCATTACGCACTAGTGTTATAATATAGTTAAAATCTTTTTGTTCAACCTCTCACCCGCCATAATTTTATTACATTTACCTTAGGCTCTTAATAAACTAGTGCGCCTCACCATCAAAGATTGCATCGCTACTTACCATCAGGTGGGATCGCAGTCAAGCACTAGTTTATCTCAATTAAAAAAAAAACCATATCGCGGGTCGTCCCTCACGAGGAAAAGAAAAAAAATATGGCCGCGTATATTAAAACAGATTTTTACAGTTTAAAACGTCAGCTTAGCGAGTCCAATGACCTGTAGGTAGTAGTCAGCGTTGCGTACAAATTACCTACCGGTCATGGACTCGCTCAGCTTTTCTTAAAGAAATTAATTTCGTACATTCGGAAATTAATACGAAAAAAAAGGTATTTCTTTTTTAATTTTATCTTTACAATTCAATAGTGTTTCATGTACCGGATCAACCCGCCACGGGATTAAACCGATTAAAATTTAAAGGTGTATTCATCCCAAGGTTTTCTGGTAGATATCGCTGTCAGCGATAAGACCGCCATTGTACCTACAGATTTAAGTTTCTGTAAAATTGTTACTATTTTGGTGTACAATAAAGTTTATTCTATCCTATTCTACTATTATGTCTAGCCTATACTGTCCAACTGCCGGGCAAAGGCCTCTCTCCATTTTTTCCATCGTTCCCGGCTTTGAGCCACTTCTTGCCAATTCTGCTGCGACAACGTATTGCGCCTTCAGGGCATCAACCTACCGTTTTACTGGCCCACCGCTTACTTAATCATCATCTTTCTGCCCTTCTTCTTCTTCTTCCTGTCCTTCTTCTTCTTCCTGCCCTAGCCCCGTTTTATTTGTGGTTGGCGCAACACGTTTTTTTCTTCCATTCTGTCCTGTCACTCGTCACGCTATCACTAACTCCCTTTTCCTTCATATCGCTTCTCACACAATCCGTCCATGTTTGACTGGCCTGTTGGTCTAGTGGTTAGTGACCCTGACTGCTATGCCGGAGGTCGTGGGATGAATGTTTGTGTGATGAGCATAATCATTTGTTCTGTGTCTGAGTGTAATTTATCTATAATATGTATGTATTTAGAAATATATAAGTATGTTTATAAGTTGCCTAGTAACCATAACACAAGCTCAGCTTAGCTTGGGATTAGACGACGTTGTGTGGTAGTTATGGAATATTATTATTACTATCCATCTTTTCTTTGGCCTCCCTCTCCCCCCCCCCCCATCCATCCACATGTAAACTAACAACTTTTTTAATAACATGCGTCTCGTCCCTTCTTTTCACATGACCATACCAAGACAAACGATTCCCTTTCAACTTTTCAGTCACTTAATATAATGTATTAATTTCAGATCAATGTACTTAGCGGCCAAGCGCGCCACGCTTATGGAGAAGGGCGTCCTCGGCCGGGGCGGCACCAACGAGCAGATCGAACCCGAAGTTGATAAGGTACGTACTCAGCGCCCAAGCGCGCCAGTCTTTTAATTATCTCATAGAAGCTGTAAAATTAGAAAATCTAACACGGGGATAAAGCTGTTTTTGTTTTGGGCGGCTTGAATTCCTCACTTCACTCTGGTTTCTATATTAGCTCCCTCGCAATGCTCGGAAGTTAATTGTATACATCCCTCACTGCGTTCGGGGCTAAAGCTCGACAACTTTTTTATCATTCATTTGACTGGCCTGTTGGTTTAGTAGTCAGTGGCCCTGCTGTGACAAAATAAATTTCATTAAGGTAACGTCAGCTGAGCGAGTTCAGTGACTTGTAGGTAGTTCGTACGCAACGCCGACTATTAGCTAAAGGTCATTGAACTCGCTCAGCTGACGTTTTCTTAAAGAAATTAATTTCGTACATGCGTAAATTAATAGGAGTTTTGAAAAAAAGGTACTTTATTTTTTAATTTTGTCTTTACAAATCGATAGTGTTTCATGTACCGGATCGACCCTCCACAGGATTAAAACGATTAAAATTTAACGGTGTATAAGAAGCATGAAAAAAGAGATGTAATTATTGTGACGGAATGTTAACAAGTGTTAATAACATTATAACTAATGTATGTATCGCTTCTCCTTCCAGCTTCTTCGGGAAGGCGAGAACAACCGCACCGTTATCGAAGAGATCGAAGAGGATAGAGCTCGCGGAGATAGCGCTAAAGTGGTGAGTACTACAAACTTACTTAAGCGACAAGAAATATGTAACCAAGATCTATGTAACTCATAATATATTTTAAAAAGAGTCTCCATGGAGTTTCTTGCACGTTCTTCTCCATAGAGACCTACGCTTTGGAACGTGCAATTTAGCTTCACTTTTCTTGGACTGACCGACATTTGACTATTCAAAAGTGCCTGCAAATGGTCTATTTGAAATAAATGATTTTGATTTGATTGACTTGCTTTACCAACACACCAGAATACGGTTCAATGAACCCAGACTATGTTTAACTATAAAAATATATAAGTATGTCCAAATATGTAACCCAGCTAGGCGCATTACTTGCTGTATTTCATCACCAATGCTCTCAAAACGGTGAAGGAAAACATCGCGAGGAAACCGGCATGTCCTAGAACCAAAAATTCGAAGACGTGACATCAACCAAACCGTACTGGGCTCGCGTGGTGGGTTACGGCCCATTCCCTCTCCTAGAGAGGAGGCCTGAGTCCCAGCAGTGGGAACATTATAAGGCCGACTATGCTATGCTATGTTTAACTTAGAATTCTAAAAAACCAATCCTATCTTCAATAAATTCCCACTAAAACATTGTTTTATATTTTCACGCTGCTAGAATAACGTGGATGTTATTAAAGATAAATATTGAAAACGGTAAAGGGTCATATTTTTTTTTTATTAATTAAATTAGTAAATATGAATCGTTCATTCATCTATTAATTCTTTTCATTCACTCACTAGCAATAAACACTAAATAAAGTAAAATATTTCATTACTAATTATACTTCTAACATTATAACAGAGAGATTTTACAGATATAGTCTGTGTAAAAAGTTAAACGACTTAGGAATTTTGTATAATATTTAATCATTAAAAAATACTTATATTCGATACTTTTTATAAGGTTCTTCTTTTAGTAAACAATGATCAAGATCTCTTAATCCACCTTGATTATAGAACCAGTGCTGATTACATCAGATTTCATTTTAACTTAATAATTACCCAAATCATTTGACTTTTTAGACAGACTCCAATATTGTGTACACTTTGAGTTACGTTAATACAAAAGTAGGCTAGTAGTTAGTCATTTTAGGTGGACTTAGCGCTTGAATTCCTGGATAGATGAGCAAAAAATATCTAAATTTACAGCCTACAGTCTTGGGATTGGGGACTTAGACCCTGAAATAGTTTTTAGGAATGGGGGCCGTAGTAATTTGATTGTATGTCGCGAATTATGCTATGTTACTTATCATTCTGTGTCTAATATATTCCCTTTATTCGTTCCAGTTCACACCGTCATCGGCGAGTCCCCACACGAACGCTACCTTCAGAAAGGAACCCGCCAATCCTGAGGAGGAGAAACTCCTGAAGAAGTAAACGGTGGAAACAACTCTTCTTGTAGACAACCAGCCTGCTTAACTATAGATTAACATGATTGTAACATGGTAACTGTTCGAAATTCATAGGTATGTAGAGGGGGGACCCAAGATAAATAGGCCGATTTGAAATTTTATGATGGATCCCACAAAAATCAGCCATCTTACGGCTCGTTCTCGTCCATGGCGAGCGGTAGCTAAGCGTGGTATGACCAAAAGTATGGAAATGTTTGAAGCCACGAGAAGCGGTCGCCTGCCGATGCCGTTCCCGCTCGCCGCGCCCGTAACGTTAAGCTGAAGTCATGGCTGTATCTAGTTAACAGTTAAGTGTATTATTACGTAATTTTTTTAGTAAAATCACCAAAAAAAACCTTCGATATCTCTTATATCGAGTGCAGTGATACAAGCCGTCTGACAGCAGCTTTATGGAACAGCTCCCCTCTCTAAAGTACACCTTATAAACCATATTAGCAGTACACGGAACATTGAAATCGTAAATAGAGTATTAGCAATAGATAGACCAGAATATACTTTATCTAACACCATTGCGTATCATCGTCCACTGTTGGACATATGCCTCCCCCAAGTGTCGCCACAATGGACGAAGTATTACCAATAGATAGACCAGAATATACCTTATCTAACACCATTGCGTTTCATCATACACTGTTGGACATATGCCTCCCCCAAATGTCGCCACAATGAACGAACTATTCGCAATAGATAGACCAGAATGTACATTATCTAACACCATTGCGTATCATCATCCACTGTTGGACATAGGCCTCCCCCAAGTGTCATCACAATGAACGAACTATACGCAATAGATAGACCAGAATATACCTTATCTAACACCATTGTGTATCATCATCCACTGTTGGACATAGGCCTCCCCCAAGTGTCGCCACAATGAACGAACTATACGCAATAGATAGACCAGAATATACCTTATCTAACACCATTGTGTATCATTATCCACTGTTGGACATAAGCCTCCCCCAAGTGTCGCCACAGTGAACGATCCTGTGCATCCGTCACCTTCATAAATCTTCACCAGGTCATCGGTCCACCTTGTAGGAGGCCTTCCAACGCTCCGTCTTCCGGTACGCGGTCTTCACGTCAACCTTTCGGCCCCAGCCATTTGTTTTGCAAGCAATGTGCCCTGCCCGTTGCCACATAAGTTTGGCGATTCTTCGTGCTATGTCGGAAACCTTGGTTCTCCTGCGGATATCCTCATTCCTGATTCGATCACGCAAGGAAACTCCGAGCATAGTCCTTTCCATTGCTCTTTGGGTGACTAAGTCTTCTGATGAGGCCCATTGTAAGAGACCACGTTTCGAGAAAGTGATCAATCGTCGAATCCGACTCGGCTGGGCAGCGTTCGGGAAGCTGCGCGGTATCTTCTCGTCCAACATACCACAGTGTCTCAAGACGAAAGTCTATGACCAGTGCGTGTTGCCAGTGATGATATTACCAGATACATTTTAATGACTAATCTATGCAATACACTATTTACGATTCAAATACATCTTTAGGTAGGTGAAAATGTACATAATAGTGATGTTACGAATATTCGCAGAATTCACAAGAAAAATGCGAATATTTGGCATTTTTTTTTGTCAAACAAAATGGTATTTAAGTTATTGATTGAACGGATATAGAATGATAATACAACTGATGTAAAGAATGTTAAATTTTGACAAAAATTCGCATGTTTCTTGTTAATTCGAATGTAAAAATGTGCGAATATTCGTTACATCACTAGTATATAATATATTGCAAAAAAATATATACTTGTAAGTATATCTTTGTTACGTTACCTTGTAAGTGTATGTTATCGAAAATGTTTTCACAACTATGTTAATCTATTGTTTTTATTTAGGGTGACTGGTAATTAGTGTACGATACTCTTAAACACGTGATGGTGCTTATGATAACAAACAATTTTTATTATGGGAGCAAAGCCAAAATCGCGAAGAAAATATCAGCTGTTCAGTACATTAGGCAAACATAAATGTACTGAACAGCTGATTTTTTTTTGCGATTTCAGTTTTGGTCCCATAGTAAAAGTTGTTGGTTATCATGAGCACAATCACGTGTTTAAGTATCGTACACTAATCATCAGTCACCATATATAATGGCTAAAATCACTAAAATACCGTCGAATATAAATGCAAAAATAATTTTAGATAAAAGTATCAAAATAACGGAATTAATCTATAACAAAATATTGTAATATAATTATAAATACAGTAATAATATTAAACCTATAACCGACTTCGTCGAATATGTCCGACGAACACTCTCGCGATTATTCCACCATAGTCGCACATCCACGACCAAATACTCCATCTCGTCAGCTCTTCTGTCACCTATGGGGATTGAAGAGCTAAGACGGAGTACCCAGTCGCGATCACACGACCGTGGCGATTAGGACGCGAAAACTCGTCAGACCAATCCGACGCAAGCGGTTTAAAGAATAAATTATACGTAAGTCAACAGAAACAAAGTCTTCCTTCAAAGTTACATCGGTTTTTGAAAGCCACTACAAAAGACGGGGAATGTCAGACTTTTACAGACTACAAACACACCTAAGGTCCTTGAGTTGCCTGTAGCGACATCTGTGGCGCCATATAAGAACGTGAACATCGCGCAATTAAAGTTCTCTGCACGTTTTAAATATATAGGGCAGTTGCCCACGAGACTTAACACCTGTCTGGTCGGAGGATCCTTTCTTTTCAGTGGAGGTTTGTGGGACTTAACTCTCTGTTCTGCATACATCTAAATGCCCTTTCCGTTCTTCTCTGGTTTCTCTTTCAGAAGTCGATCCATGGCCCCAGTAGGCTTCGACCCTGCAATTTTGATGACTTCTCTTTGAGACGCTCGAGAAGTACAACACGACGCGACCCAGGCTTTGTCCTTCGGATGACGAGCTACCCGTAGAGCCCGATCTAAGGGGGGGTAAGCCAGACATATTCCCAGACCGCCAAAAAATGAGGGGCAGCAAAATTGACTTATTCCTATCATCCAACCTAGCTACCTATCTACACCCAAGCTGGCAGGTTGGGAATTTTATGTACCACCTTCCAACCTACTTCAGGTTGGATAGTGGAAATATTTAAGACTTAAGACTCATGACTTGTATGGTTTTGTGTATGTAAAGGGTGGCGAAAATTATCTTTGCCCGAAGCGCCTAAATAGCTAGATGGCGCCTTAGCTACCCAAGACTTAGACTAATGACTTATATGGTTTTGTGTATATAAAGGGCGATGAAAATTATCTTTGCCCGGAGCGCCTAAATAGCTAGATGGCGCCTTACCTGCCTAAGACTTAGACTAATGACTTATATGGATTTGTGTATATAAAGGGCGGTGAAAATTATCTTTGCCCGGAGCGCCTAAATAGCTAGATGGCGCCTTAGCTACCTAAGACTTAGACTAATGACTTATATGGTTTTATGTATGTAAAGGGCGGCGAAAATTATCTTTGCCCGGAGCGCCTAAATAGCTAGACGACGCCTTAGCTACCCGTTACTCCCCGACCACAAACAAATCGTCCTGTCACACAGTAGATTTTGGCTTTCAAAAACTGATGATTCGATTTATATATTTTAATTTTTGCGTCTTCGTCGGAAATGGGAACTCAAGAAGAGTTTGTACTATACATACGAACACAGCATTAAAAAAAAAAATGCTATTATCCATTTCAACAGCTGGTACAAATATTGTACAGAACAGTAAAAAATCGTTTTATTGATGGAACTTTAAAACAAGTTGTTAACGATGTTATCAGTTGGAATTTTGGTTTTTATTCAGTACTAGCCAGTGCTAACGGCGTTCATACAAACCTCCGTTTGATCCCCTTAGAGGGTGAATTTTGGAAAACCCTCTCTTACTGCTCGTCTACGTCATATAAGGAAACCTTGTCCAAAATTTCACGTTCCTAGTCCCAGTTTCTCCTTTTGTATATACACCGCTAAATTTTGGTCGTTTTGGTCCGATGACCTGTAGGCAGTAGTCGGCGTTGCGTACTAACTACCTACAGATCATTGACGTTTTCTTAAAGAAATGAATTTCGTACATGCATAAATGAATACGAGTTTTAAAAAAAAACGTACTTTATTTTTTTAATTTTTTCTTTACAAATCGATAGTGTTTCATGTACCGGATCGACCCTCCACGGGATTAAAACGATTTAAATTTAACGGTGTTTATAGATTTTTCGTCCTTTGTTACTATAAAACAAAACGTGAAATGTTTTTTTTTTTGAGGTGAAAAAACAAAATGATTAAACAAAACCTACCTATTAGTATGTTCCTTCAGTTGCCTTGGTGACTCTCTAGAACAATTCTGCTCATGTAATACTAAGGAGAGGTGTCCGAGTAGAAATGGCCTCGACTTAGCAGTTGTAGGTTGCGTTTTCAAACACAGCCAGACACATTACTTTAGTGTAATCTATTTCATCACCACTACTCTCAAAGCGGTGAAGGAAAACATCGTGAGGAAACCGGCATGTCCTAGAACCAACAATTCGAAGACATGTGACATTCACCAACCCGCACTGGGCCCGCGTTGTGGATTACGGCCCATTACATCTCCTAGAGAGGAGTCCCAACAGTGGGAACATAAGGCCGATTATGCTATAATACTGCATAAGAACAGAAATCCAACTGATTTAAGTAATATTTTAGTTTATAAGTCATTATTTTATTTAATAAAAAAACGTAGCTGAGCAGTGCCTTCTGTGTAGAAGTTTGTATGAGAGTTTTTATTCAAATTAACTTAAAAGTTAAAATATTAACTGTGCGATACTTCGTAGTCAAACATAACATCGGTTCCTAGCCGCCGAACTCGGATGAAAAGAATAACTGTGCTGCTAATATGGATCAGTCATTGTTTTTATGGAGTATGCAGACTTGTAGCGTCAAAAAAAGCAGTAAATACTGTGAAAAAAATATTTAAATCGCACCAAAAATGACGAAGATACAGCAATTTTAATGTCTTAGTGCCAAAACGCGCCCGGAACGAAGCGACTCGCTGTGACGTCATCTGTCATGATCTTCACCGCCCAATTAGAACGGCAGCGCAGTCTGTGGGTCGCACGGATCATGACATATGACGTCATCGTAAACACTCCACCGAGAGCGCGCGTTTCTAACCCGTTCAGAAAAACTAATAAATCTACCGTTTCTCGACGGATTTTAATAATTTAAAAAGTTAAATGCTCAGTATATTATCACACACATGATTGATCCTCGTTATACAGAGGACCATGATGCACTCGTTCGAAGCTTCAAAGTCTTGAGCATCGACGCCGAGTTGCCAGCCTCTCGGTCTTCTATCGTTTATATTTCGGGGAGTGTGCACTGGAATTTTGCAATTTAATACCGCCAAGTTCCATCATCGAACCACTAGACTTACGGCGCCATCGGTACATGGTAGACATCCCACCCATACGCACAAAACGTTTTGAGAACACATTTACTGTAGTATGTATAGCTAAAGAGTGGAACTCCCTGTCAGAGTCTGTGTATCATGATAGCTACAAGCTTTCTTTAAGTCAAGAATGAATAGTTAACTTCTAGGCAAGCGTGCTCCATCGTCGGCCACATTATCGCTTACCATCAGGTGAGATGGTGGTCAAACGCGAGCCTATCAATAATAAAAAAAAGTTCGGAGCGATATTTCGACCGTGCTGTGAATTTGTCGCTGGTCCAATTCTGTCCAGGTCTAGCAAGTGCCACTGATAAGCGGGAGATCCTGGGCTCGATTTCCTAGTTGGTCAAAGTGTTATTGGTTTTTTTTTTAACCGGAATGTCTGCACTCCCCCTAGCATAACTACCACGTCGAGTTATACCTAATCAGGCTTATAGGAATCGAAGTTATTCATATCTAATTATTTTTTAGACATTTAAAATAAATAAATCATATTTTTGACATTAAGCTGTATTTTTGAAACATGCTTTTTTATTAATAATTACTATTAAAATAAAACTGTGCTATTTACAATATTTAAACTATCATATATTACTATATTTCATTAACTAGGCTGAATATAAATTGTGCCTTTGATAAAAAAAAAAAACTGTATCGCACAGATAAAATAAAATTTGCATGAAACAAAATATAATTAGAAAAATAGTATTTTAATAATATTAAAAATATTTTTAAAAAGATTTTATAATCGAAGCATTTTGTGTATTAACAAAAATAGCTTTTAGAATTTAGATTTTGTTGATTTTTTTAATGCATTTAGGTTAAAGATGGCAAAAACAGAAATATTTTTATAACCTACAAATTCAAAAGTACCTACTACTGTTCATTTTAACCGACAACGTTGTTTTATCCGACAAACACTCGCGCTTATTTCGCCAGAGTCGCGCATACACGACCAAATACTCCATCTCGTCAGCTCTTCTGTCACCTATGGGGATTGAAGAGCTAATCGAGATGGACTCCCCAATCGCGAACACACGACACTGGCGAATTGAACGCGAAATCACTCGTCGGACCAATGTATCGCGGTCGGCATTTTTATTTTCATACCATTTTCTGAATGTATCATCAACTTTAAAAATAGTCCACACAGCCGAACTTTAGTGGTAAAAATGCTGTTATTATTACGATATACAGGCGCTATTTTATGTCAAATTGTTACCACTGATTCGCGTTTCACTGTACATATTTTCAATTAATTTAAGAGCCATCTTTAATCCTGATGCTTACAGCAATACATGACGAAATCACATTTGCTATTCACCAACTGTCATCGTAACTCACTTAGAGACGAGATAACGTCAAGTTTTATTAAAATTACACATATTGCGTCCTTTTGCAAAAAAATTTTAGAAAATTTGAGCCTGGAACCAGTACATGGAGTGATTGCGTACCTGCCCTTCGCGAGCCAGAGACTGGACGGATCCCATAAGGCTATATTTCACCGGGACACTATGAAGGCGCGAGCAGTCGCCGTTACCAACACATTATAGACAGCTCTATAGAGAGTTACTCACCTGTTATCCGTTTGGTTGCGCGACCAGCTCGGACGTGTGGCGACTCTGGTGTCTGTATGGTGTCCAGGTACCTTATTTATGACGAATGGCGTTTGTGATTTCAAAGAGTGTTGCTATCGTTTAATGTACTTATAATTTTTTGGCATGGCAATATTTGTTAGCCATAAATATTTTATTTTAACGTTAGAATCGCACCCATCACGGCATGTTAAATGTAATTATTACAATATTATTAAAGTTTCTATTCTATGTATTTTGAAAATTTTAATTTTAAGCATTTATTTCGATAGTTTCGTGAATAAATGATTTTTACAGAAATTTTGATTTGTTTTATTTTTTTTATAAATAGCATAATCAGCCTTACAATTTTCCCACTGCTGGGACTCAGGGTTCTTCTTTAGGAGAGGGAGTGGGCCGTAATTCAGCACGCGGGCCCAGTGCGGGTTGGTGGATGTCACCTTCTTCGAATTTTTGGTTACTATAAACGTCTTACAGGTCGCGCGATGAATCAAGATCGCTCGGCAAAAGTGGAAGGGGCATGCGCAGTATTCAATTCTACGGTCTATTTGGCGACGTACGGGCGGGTGTGTGCCGTCGGCGACACGTCATTGGTAGATAGAGTCGCTCTTCAATTCCCGCGTTACGTTCTCGCCTCTCATTGGATACTGTTGTACTTGGGTACTGTTGCGTACAGCTTGTGTTATCGTAATAGTAATACGTAGTCGTAAAAAAAAATGGTTAAAAATAAAGTTTTAAAACAGCTAGCCAGCAAAATGGTTTACGATGTGAATTATTACGTTAAAGAAAGAAACTAACGAAATTATTTTTTTAAATTTTGTTTTATTAAAAAAAAAATATTTTTTTAAATTTACCTACCTACAAGATAAATTACAATAAAAAACTAGTGTTATTATAAGTTATGTTACTAAGGTTCAAATATACGAAATTAAAAATAAAATCCTAACATACTAAGAACTTCTGTGCGCAATTGTACACATGCGCCGATTGCCCCCACTACTTTCACTGAGCGATCTTGATTCATCGCGCGACCTGTACATCTATTCTGAGAACAAAAATTAACAACCACATTGAAAATAACTGAATTATGTCTGCCTCTCAGAATGGATGTAGGTACGAATCACGCGGTACTAAGGAGCTACTCCTCATTGACATGGCCATAAGTCAACAGGTTCGTCGATCCCGCAAGGATTTGTCGACATGCTGGATAGATTATAAAAAGACCTATGGTTCTGTTCCACATACATGGCTCATGAGGGTGTTGGAGTTGTATAAAATAGATGCAACTCTACGCACCTTCCTTGAGTATGGGGGAATGGAACACAGTCTTTCGCTATCCAGGGTGTCGATCGATCCGGGGGGACGATGAGGCTATATGGATTAAACGGGGAATATTCCAGGGCGACAGTCTGAGTCCACTTTGGTTCTGTTTAGCCCTGAATCCTCTAAGCACATTGCTGGAGGATTCGGGCTTAGGCTGTCGGTTAAGAAGAGGAGTTCAGGTTCTGTCTCACCTTCTTTACATGGATGATCTGAAACTCATTGCCCCCAACAAGTTGCAACTGATGGAACTACTGAACGTAACGGTAACGGAAACTTTCAGTAGTACAGAGATTAAGCGAGGACGGACAGACAGACAGACATGGCGAAACTATAAGGGTACCTAGTTCACTACGGAACCCTAGAAAGACGTGTGGCACTCGGGGACTGCCGCGGTAAAGCTATTGCATAGCATTTTTATCAACTTATGCAATTACAATTATTTACTTATTTTATTTATGCAGTATTTTTTTTCCTTTGTTTTTTTTTCTTTGATATTAATTGAAGTTACACTTTCACACAATGAATTGAATTTTGATTGATTGTTCACTCATTTGTTTTCTTATCGGTCACCACGCTCAAAAAACAAATGAGTGGGGGGTGTTAGGTTATTTTCGTTACGTAATTTCTGGATTCAGTCTCCACGCTCAAGGCCCGCGATAGAAGCTATGCAATAGCTTAATAATAATAATAATAATGGCAAACATCGGGACAGGTCGGGCACGCCACAATTACGTCGGTAAGTCCCTTTTTTGAGAAGTGTCTGGAAAGACATCACCTTCCGCGTAAAAAACCCGCACAATGATGCAGATCTGGCTCCCGCAAGTACGCTCGAAGGTGCGTTGACTCGCACCATGCAGTGTAATGCGTGGCAGTGTGATAATATCGCATAAGACTGGTTCTCTTTTCGCACAAACTCTACTTGAATGGCTAGCAATGATATACTGTTACAACGAACAGAGTTATCTCATGCCTCGATAGATGGCGTTGGGATCGAATTAGATCGCGCTATGGTTTCGTTACACCAGGAGACATACACGTCACAACGTCAATTGTACATAATACAATTTGAGTACAACGATACGTCAATATCACCTCTTTAAAATAAAAATAAAGACTTATTTTTGGAGAAGATTGGATCTTTATTGATTCCATCTTTAGAAGTGAGATATACTAGAGTTTGACCATCGAAACTAATCGAGAGCAGACAACGAATTATTTATCAAACGTTATGTATTCCTGACGTTTCGTACATAAGTCATTGTTTGTTTACATACGTGCATCTTATTGTACTCATTTTGCTTAAAATAATGCCATAAACAATCACTAGTTCGATGGAAAGGCTACTATTTAATTTAAAGACGCAAAAAGTGAATTAAATTAAAAACATGCAGATAAAATGCGACGGTTGGATACAATATGTAATATCATTTCTAGGTTAGATTTTTAATTTCTATTTTAATAACTTGATAGTTTAATCTATTTATTTAATTTCAATGATAATCTAATTATTTAATTTTAATGACAATCAAATTATTATTATTTTATACTTTAAGTACTACAATTTAAGTAATGAAATGAAATCATAAATTAATGGTTGTAATTTAATTTTATGTTGTAATTTATTTTATTCATTTGATGAATTACTTTTACCAATAGTTTACACTACTTAGTGCCTACTTCATTTAATTAAAACATACTGTGACTTGCAAAAATAATTTTTACCAATAAATATGTTTCTGATTATCTGTTTTTGACTATTTAATAATTGTAATATTACTCACACGGTGAATTATACTTTTTAGGAGGTCTCGACAATGAGTGGACGAAACTCCTATTAATGAAAACAGTAAAGGACATGGAAAGTTGTATATTTCGTATTCGCGCTAACCAGCAAAGTATTGGCGGACATTTGAACGATATTATATTCCATACATAATGACATCAATCGGCCATCCAAATTAATAAAAAAAATCGATAACACACAATTTGTTTTATTCAAATTTAAAGATTCCAGGAAAGTGTTTATTGCAAAACCCACTGTCTCCACAAATTATTGGACCTGTGCTTTGTATAACATTCGATGTTGTCCTGGTATGAAGCGCCGTCAGTGCCAGATAAAACCGACGCGGAGTTTATTGCTAATTCGACCAAGGGGCCCCCTACTATTAATCAATTAATTTAGTAGTAACATAGTAATTAAGGGCCAAGCGCCCGAAAAGTGCCATAAAACAGTGATTTTCTGAAGCCTACTCCTCCGTAACGGCTAGGTCAATTGGTTTGAAAAAAAAAAATATGTTTATTATAGATTCATGAACAATAATATCAACATTTGATTTTTTCGTGCAATTAATACTTTTCTCAAAAAAAGATATTTAGCATTTTCGCAACTTTTCCCTACTCCTTTGAAACGGCTTGGACCTTTAGAAACATTTCTACACATAAAAATTGGTGGTTAAATATTCTTCAAAGTGAACATTGTATATGTAAATCGATCAATATCTCGCAGAGAAAATGGATTTAAAGCGCTTTCCGGGCGCTGCTGGCCGCAAATAAATGCACAGATTTGCGTACTGCCGCCTAGGCGAGTGCGAGAGTTGCGTTCACATAATTTCGGCAAGATGGTTCAAGGGACTATACGCCTTAATTTAGTACTTTTGGAAAACCTAGATTTTTTTTATGGTGGGAAAAAATCATCCATTGACAATGGTTTTCTTCTGATAAGTAATACAGAATTAAGAAGTCTTCGATGATGATGATGGCGAAGCCTTTGTGAATTTATACAGAAAAGCTGTACAGTTAAGGATGCAACATTTATTTTTCTTTGAAGAAGTCAGATTTAGCCAATTTTTTATTGGAGTAATCTTTCTGAGAGATTGATCTCATCAACATAAAGACATCGAAAAAAAAAGACGTGTGGCACACGGGGACAGCCGCGGTAAAGCTATTGCATAGCATTTTTTATCAACTTACGCAAATATCATTATTTATTTATTTTATTTACGCAGTATTTTTTTCCTTTGTTTTTTTTTTCTTTGATATTAATTATAAAATAAAAAAAAACTTCACACACTGAATTGAATTTTGATTGATTGTTCACTCATTTGTTTTCTTATCGGTCACCACGCTCAAAAAACAAATGAGTGGGGGGTGTTAGGTTATTTTCGTTACGGAATTTCCGGATTCGGTCTCCACGCTCAAGGCCCGCGATAGAAGCTATGCAATAGTTTAAAAAAAAACTAAAACCTTTAGGTTAGGTTTTTGGGTTTAGTTACCTACAAACCTTGTTTAAGCTTATTCTTAGTAGGGTTATTAAGATTGAGCTTAACCTACACATATTAAAATTAAGTGGTTTTAGCTAGCGCTGCTAGAAGCTGCTGGCTAAGGGTCAACTCACACCGAAAGAGCGGCGAAGGGCAGCGAAGCGGAGCGCAGTTTCAGTTTCATATGAATTTTAACTTTATTATCATTATCATAATACTTATTATCGCATGAGAAACTCGAACGAGTCGCGCGGATGCCCGCGGAGCCGGAGGAATTCCGGGGAATTCTCTCGTTCGTGTTTCTCATGCGATAATAAGTATTAGAAACGAAAATAAAGTTAAAATTCATATGACACTGAAATTGCGCTGCCCTTCGCCGCTCTTTCGGTGTGAGTTGACCTTAAAGCTACCCTTTCTAAAATAAGCTTGAACAAGGTTTTTGTTCGCGCGTCAAATGCGTGAGCATACGGGCCGACGTCACCGACGGCTAAGGCGGCGCGGACCGGGCGCGGGGCAGAGCACCGGCGACGTGCACCGGACGGCGAGCGGCGCGGCCACGTCTCGATCCGACAGCTTCCAAGGCACACGCGTCCCTCTATTAACACCTCACTGTACAGCTACTTATTTACTTCATCATTGTTAATCTTCACTCGCCTTGTTCAAGCGACCCTTCATCTTCGAGTCGAGGTCTTAATTTTTTCACGCGTCGTCGTCTGCATTTGGTTTTTGTGAGAGTTGGTGCGGCAACAGCCGTCTTCATCGCGTTCACACCAACGGGAGGCGCAGGAAAAAATCGTCGAGATTTCCAGATAAGAAGCCATTGAAGACAGGATTTATACAATGGAGTCATCATACATAACACTTGAACACTTTTATTCACCAATAACTCAGAAAATTTGACCGACGAAACGCAACCGGTCTTGCGACGTGGGAAACTGTTGTTAAAAATGGTCCTCGTTACGACTGGTTTGAAGACGAAACTATCGTTGAGTGAAGTAGTTGCTGAAAACGTTCGCTGTCGCAAAATCTGTACTTGTCGAAAAATGAACTTTAAAAATAGACCAATAAAGTACATTTTTCATTGCAATAAATGTCTTAGTTGAATCAATAGATTCTCGACCTTATTTTCTTAGAAGGAAGAAAACAATTCGCATACAATAATTCGATAACTGGTTTATGTAACGTTCTATGCCTGCCTCGTTCCATATTTTTACTCTGCTCAAGTTTAAAATAACAGATATGAACAGAGTATAAAAAAACCGGCCAAGAGCGTGTCGGGCCACGCTCAGTGTAGAGTTCCGTAGTTTCCCGTCCGTCACAATAAGTGTACCCACTTATGAGTTTAAAAAAATGCTTACATATACGATTATACTACAAACTTAGTCCAGAAATTATTTTGTAGAACCCTTTTGTCTTTTTTGTACAAAAACTGTTCTTTCCATCAAGTTCAAAATAATTTTCCTAGAAAGTCCTTATAAAGTACGGTCAGTGGGTAGCCTTAGGGGCGGATTTTTTTTTGGCGGGGCGGTTTTTTGAAAAGTTCTACTTTTCAGATATTTTTCATATTTTCTAAACTTTTAGTTCAAAAGTTAGAGGGGACACACACATTGTTTTTTACTTTTGGAGCGATTATTTAAATATAAGAACATACCTTCAAGATTTCGTTGTCCTAAGACATTTCAACTCTGTATTTTGCCGTATCTACTTACGCTTCCCTCGCATTGTTCTTGTAGTAATAGTAAGCAGGCTTTCGAAACATTGTCATCACACCTAGCAAACATTCGCACCATTTCCGTGTACTCGACATTAGAATATTGATACACCATCATGTAATGATAATAATGTCCGCACTGCCGAATTTCGCTACAAGAACACGTATGACGCGACGCACGCGCATCAAAGCGACCGACCGACTAGCGAGGTCTGCCCGAAAATAGGTCAAGTTCATGTTCAGCTACCCTCCGCTATTGCACTATCGCTTGATGCGCATAGACATCGTAACATTTAGAACGTGCAATTTAAATATTTTTATTTTTGTATGAAAATTTAATGAACTAAAACAATTATGATCTAAAAGTCATAAAACAAAAGTTGTTGTTTATGATTTTCTTAACATAGTCCTGAAGTTGCCAGTGTTTTGCAAATAACCCTAATATACACTTTTTTCGAAAAAGGAGTCAATTGACTGATGACCGCCAACTTCAAAAAAAGGAGGGTATTTTTTTATCATTGTTATTTCAGAACTCCGTCGGTGCTAGATAAGAAACAAACATTTGAATTACTAAAAAAATACACTTTTTAGGGTTCCGTAGTCAACTAGGAACCCTTATAGTTTCACCATGTCTGTCTGTCCGTCTGTCTGTCTGTCTGTCCGTCCTCGCTTAATCTCTGTGACCGTTAGCACTAGAAAGCTGAAATTTGGTACCAATATGTATATCAATCACGCCGACAAAGTGGTGAAATAAAAACTGGTAAAAATGTTTTATTAGGGTAGCCCCCCTATATGTAAAGTGGGAAGTGAGTTATTTTTAAATTTCAACCCTGACGTGTGATATATCGTTGGATAGGTATTTAAAAATGTATAGGGGTTCACTGAAATCATTTTTTGATAATGTCAATAATTTCGGAAATAATCGCTCCAAAAGTAAAAAACAATGCGTCCCCCCCCCCTCTAACTTTTGAACCATAAGTTTAGAAAATATGAAAAAAATCTGAAAAGTAGAACTTTATAAGGACTTTCTAGGAAAATTATTTTGAACTTGATGGAAAGAACAGTTTTTGTACAAAAAGACAAAAAGGTTCTACAAAATAATTTCTGGACTAAGTTTGTTGTATAGTCGTATAGGCAAGCATTTTTTTAAACTCATAAGTGGGTACACTTATTGTGAAGGATGGAAAACTACGGAACCCTACACTGAGCGTAGCCCGACACGCTCTTGGCCGGTTTTTAGTGTCTTTTTTTTAGTAAAAGTCGGTTATTTCTTTTCTGTAAAAAGTTTTTTTTTTTCCGACGTTGAAAACGATAAAAGAAAACGGACTTCAAAACAAAAAATACCAAAAAGTAAAATCAGAAAAACCGATTTACTTTGAGTATTGAAATTGGATGTATTTAGGTCTTTTTTTAGGTGGGCAAAACATCAAATGACATCCCCTGCTCTTGAACGGAGCAGGAGATAGTGTCAGACTTTTACTGACTAAAAACCCACTCGTGTTCCTTCTTTGCCATTGTTCTAGGGTATTCCCGGGTAGGATCTCTTTCGCATCACCCGCCATGGGTGCCCAGTAGGCTTCGACCCTGCTGGGCCCTTACGGTTGCTGATCATTTTAACTCCTTGAGGCGCGCGTGGAACACTACGCGCCGTCGTCGACTTGGGCTCATTCCGGACAGTTGGACGGCGAGCTACACATTGCTCGCCAACCGCAAGCCTGCGCATTTAGGCCTTAAGTATACACTAATATTATAAAAGAGGAAGGAAGAGGTAAAGTACGTTTTTTATTTTGTTTTTTTTTTGTTTGTAGGAGGTAATCTTTGAAAGTACTGGTCCGATAGCTAAATTTTTTGGACCGATAGAAAGCTGCTTTATTCCTGAGTGACATAGGCTATATGTTGGGTACGTATGTGTTCTGAGTATTACGTACGTACGGCGCAGAATCGAAGCGCATCGAAGCGTTTATCCAAAACTGAACATAACAAATTCAATCTTAACTCCACAACATAACGCACACATTACTTCTGAGATTTTAAAAAGAGTATTCTTCGGGATTCGCGCGTCTGCGTGTGAACAGCACTGATTGGTGCGCGCGCATTCTCGCGCCCACTAGTGAACCTACTCGTCATCTGTCGTAAATTAGCCAATTAAATAGCACTACTGTTGATGCCCATTACTACAAGTAAAAGAGGGCTCGTGTACTCTAGCGAATACGCGCGCATTTTTGCGTTGTAAAGAATTTGACGCTTCGATGCGCTCACAACTATCACACAACGCCGTCTAGTCCCAAGCTAAGCAGAGCTTGTGTTAAGTACTAGACAACTGATAAACATACTTATATATTTCTAAATAAATACATAAATATAGATAAATTACAGTACAAATTCACGAATGATGGCGGCCATGAAGTTTGCGCAGTCACGGCCGCCATCATTCGTGAATTGTACTGTACACCCAGAACAAATGATCATATGCTCATCACACAAACATTTGTCCTGGGTGGGAATCGAACCCACGACCTCCGGTATAGCAGTCAGGGTCACTAACCACTAGACCAAAGGGCCAGTCTACTCTGCGCTTGCATAAATTGACCCCAAGCCGCGGGAAAAATTGGTAATAAAATAAAACACAGAAATCCTTAAAAAAATCTAGTTTTTATTAAAATTACAATTCACTAATATTATTACACCAAGTATAGTCAGAACCCTGAGTCTGTCCACTATAGTTTTAAAAAAGATGTTGGTGCGTTTGTTAGTTTTTTCTTTATTATTGATAGGCTTGCGTTTGACCACCATCTCACCTGATGGTAAGCGATGATTGTGGTCGACGACGGAGCACGCTTGCCTAAAAGTACATTTGCCACAACGTATCTTGAGCGCTCGGCGTCAGGGTGGGGATCGCTTTGCGCATTCCATACATTGGCGAGCCAACCGTCGTCGTACATTCCGTAACGGGGAGGAGTGACGTCTATGACGCGATGGCACGGCGAGCCAATCACTGACACTTCCCGCCCCCGCGTCTCACTTCGCACCACTAAAGAGACCGAATATTTGACTTCTGCGCAACCGCTTAAGGTACTTTGTGGCAACTGTAACCTATTCACTCTCGACTTAAAGACTCCTTAGTTGTAGCTATCAGGAAACACAGACTCCGGCAGGGAATTCCACTCCTTAGCTGTACGTACAATAAATGTGTTCCCAAAACGCTTTGTGCGTATGGGGGGATGTCTACCAGGGATGTTACGGAGCTTCGACTCCGACTCCGTTAAGTCGGAACTTCCGATATTATTACACCTTCGGTTCCGACTTCGGCTCCGATAATTTTAAATCGGAGGTTTTAATCGGAGGTCGAAGCATAACATAGCGGTGGCGGGCGGTCTGCGTCGACTGTTGTTTAGTTGGAAAATTGCCACTTTTTTCTCTTTGTTTTATTTTATACTTAATTAAAAAAATAATATGTAAAAAAAATTGACCGAATAATGTTTTGTTTGTCCTTAAATAAAAAATCTCTCTCCTGCCACCACTTCTGACCCTCTTTCGCCTCCGGTTCCGACTCCGATAAATCAAATTTAAAAACTCCGACTCCGCCTTCGGTTCCGATATAATTGCCTCCGTTACATCCCTGATGTCTACCATGTATCGGTGGCGCAACGCTGTACTACACGTTCCAAATGAGAATAGGACCGATTCCTATGTTTTGACGTTTCGTCGTACTGTCAAATCGAAGAAATTTTGGCAAAATTGAAGAACTTAGACATGAGTAAAATTGTAGAACTGGATTCTGATTAAACTTTTTTCGTTTACAGTTCATAAATAAATTAAAGTTTTCGTAAATTAATTAATGTTTAAAATTTTTTTTCCTCGATTTGACAGTAAATCGTGACGTCACAACATGGCGGGCGATCCTATTCTCATTTGGAACGCATTATATGTTACAATGTTTTTGCATTAAGGTTACGTATAGTCTGTCTAAAGTCAAATGACTTGAAAATTTTGAAGGAAATAAAAAATATGTTGTTCATTATGTCATTAACTTGTTTCTTGAGATGATGATAATTCTACAACAAATGTTGATCGTAATATGGTTATTGATGATGAATCAATAAGCGGAGTAGAATATCTATTCTATACTTATAATAAATCTGTAGAAGTAAAAATTCTGTCTTTCATTCTCTTTTCTAATAAGCCCTTTAAGTATTTGTACTAATTACAAATTAGTCGTGTATAGCTTTTAGCAGTTCAGTTCAGGTCGTGAAATGGATAGCTTTAAGAGGTTGTGGTAGGGCTCCAGGTGGACACATAGATGTATAGGAGTTACCGTCACGAAGCGAGTTTGCTGATGTCTTCGTATTGAACTCCCTTGACCACACGACCGGTTAGAGGGCCTTCTGATATCTGAAAACGAAAAAAAAAAACTGTTTATTTCGTCATCATCAGCAATGTTGCCCCCACTGCTGGGCAGGGACTTAAAAACACCTTCATAAAGGTTACAGAATTATAAGTGTTACATGTTGAATTGGTAACAGAATCAAATATGTAACACTTATTAATGTGTTTTCAATGTGTTAACCCAAAACACTTACAAAAGTGTAACCCTAGCATATCTGTGACAGATATAAAAGTGTTAACAGTGTTAATAAGTGTAACAGGTAAACGCAGCGTTGCCAAAGTTACAATTTACAAAGCTACACTAAAACTGATTATTTCAGTTACACATATTAACACATATAAACAGGTTACAGTTTGATTCGGTTGCACGTCATAACACATATAAAAGGTTACAGTTTCATTCGGTAACATTATTGTATCTGTTACATTTTAAAAGTGTTTTTCTGTTAAAACTGTTTTCAAAAACAGTGTTAAAAAACACATTATTACGGTTACAGTTTGAGTCCCTGCTGCTGATACTCAGGCCTCCATAGTCCACCACGCGGGCCGAGTGCGGATTGGTGAATGTCACACGTCTTCGAATTTTTGATTTTAAGACTTGCCGATTTCCTCACGATATTTTGACAGACACATGTGACAGACGTCACTTTGTGTAATTTATTTCATCACCACTGCTCTCAAAACGGTGAAGGAAAACATCGTGAGGAAACCGGCATGTCCTAAAACCAAAAATTCGAAGACATGTGACATTCACCCGCACTGAGTCCGCGTGGTGGATACGGGCCATTCCCTCTCCTAGAGAGGAGGCCCGAGTCCCAACAGTGGGAACATTATAAGGCCGGCTATGGTATGCTATGCACTCTAGCCTTGAAGACACCTACATTGACTTGTCGAATTATCAGCTTTAATGTTGAGATGGATGTGTGGTGTGACGAGAATGGATAAAGTGAGAAATGAGTATATTAGAGGAAGTTTGAAAGTGGCGCCAGTGACTGAAAAGTTGAAAGGTAATCGGTTGTCTTGGTATGGTCATGTGAAGAGGAGGGATGATGCGCATATTACTAAAAGAGTTCTGAGTATACATGTAGATGGATGGAGAGGGAGAGGAAGGCCGAAAAAAAGATGGATGGATTGTGTGAAAAGTGATATGAAAGAAAAGGGAATTAGTGATAGTTTGACGGGTGACAGGACAGAATGGAAGAAGAAAACGTGTTGCGCCGACCCCAAGTAATATGGGATAAGGGCAGGAAGAAGAAGATTAAACAAGGTATTTGCTCACCTCGACATCGCAGCAGTACCGATCAATGTCGATGCTGCGCAGCTGTCCAGTGGCGCCGCGGTACGCGCCGTTCACGAAGCGCACCGCCCGCCCCGTCGACGGTATCACCGTCTCCAGATGATTCTGTCATAAAGAATTTGTTTAAGTATACTTTATTTACCATCATCCACATCCACAAACACACCATCTCAAAATCCATAAATCATGCTTTCACACACAATTGCATAATAACGGAACGCGAACGTAGTGCGCACATTGCGTGCACGCTCATGTAGATTTAATTAACTGTTATATTAATTTAATCTTAAAGATGTCGTATAAGTAAATTATTAAGATACAAAAATGTAATTAAGTTAAGGGAGAGCGGCCTCTCCTGGCACAGGTGTTTTTACACTTAAAAGGAGAGGTTAACCTCAGTATTGTTGAACCAAATTTGGTACTGAATAAAGCATTTTTCATTTTCATTTTTCATTTTCATCATCCGTGCGTCACTGCGGGGTGCCAGCTGAAAATCAGCGCTTGGTGTTTGACGCCCAGCAATAGCTGAGTTGGTGACCCTTTCGGTTCAGGCACAGTTACTGCAACTGTATTGTATGTCTGTACTCTTTTTTATTATTATTTTATGTTGTTGTGTATTGTGTTGCTTGTGCCGAATAAATACTATTCTATTCTATTCTTAAGAACTCAAGCAGTTTATTGAATATGGTCCGCAGCGAGGAGTGGCAGGCGGTCGCCTCCTGTGAAACAGTAATGCTAGCAAAAAGAGGAGGTCGCACGTGCACGCACGAGGGCGCGACCTTCACTTCACTTGTAGATACGGCTGTTTATGGCGCAAAAAAGCGTGTATTTCGACACCCCTAAGGGAATCAAAATTAATAGGGTACTTCCCGTTGAGTTAGAATTCTGAAATTTGGCATGAAGCAATGTCTCATAGCACTTATACACTGTTAAATTGCACCACCGGTAAACACGAAAAAAGAAATCCGCCTCACCATACAAAATTATAACCTTGATTGGACAGTTTGTATGGAGAGGCCAATTTTTTTTTTCGTTTCCTGAAAAAAATTTTTGTGAAAGGTTGTTCAGTTTCGTCTACTGAGCAAGCTCTTCAAGTTTGTGGAGGGCTGTCCCTTACACCTTGTATGTTTATGTCAGAAAAGGTTGTAATCGTATCGTGAGTGCTAGCAGCTTGAGAGATTGACAAATGTTGGATTATGTTAAACAGAAAAGTATAAAGAGTGTGTCTGTCGATGTGATGAATTTTCTATAAAGCGCCTATTACACTACGCGGTATTCAGCACACGATATTCAGACTATCAGTAAATTCACGCAGGCTCTGACTCATTTCATACAAAATCCCGCACGGCACTACGAGACTCAGTGTGGCATACCTATTATGGTGGAAAAAATCATCCAATGACAACCCCCGCTCTTGGGCGGAGCGGGAGCTAGTGTCAGACTCTTACTGACCAAACGACCCACCCTGTTCCTTCTAGCCTTCATAACGGGGCTCGAGTTCTCTTTCGGACAACCCTGGCCCCAGTAGGCTTCGACCCGGCTGGGCCCCTACTGTTGCTGACAACTCCTTGAGGCGCACGGGAACAGTGCGCGCCGTCGACGACTTGGGCTTGGTCCGGACAGTTACCGGACGGCCGGAAAGCGAGCTACCCATTGCTCACTGTCCGCAAGCCCGCGCCTACGGTGGGGTGTGGCATACCTTGCGTGTCACCGCGCACCCACGCGCGTGTGCATATTTTTCTCCGCATGTAGGTGCGTGATCTGCATGAACTCGCGTGGAGGCATTTTCTGTATGCTGGACTGTGCGTGTTTTCTATACAAACGGAGATACTTACAAGCAACGTTAAAACACACATTCGCGCGCTACGCTGCGTAGTGCATGGCAGTGTGATAGTCGCCTAAAAGTGAAATAATTATAAAAACCTAACTTACTTTTTCACACAGGTAAGGTTAAACATTGCTGAAATTCTACAGAAGTAACACATGAATCACACAGTCGAGGTGTGCCCTGCTTGGGCGGAGCATCGCCGTTCTCTCGTGGGGGCGATCGGCGGCGGAGACCTCTCGCGCCGGGCCTTGGTTGAGGTCATGGTCCGGAGCGAGGAGGAGTGGCAGGCGCGAGCCGACTTCTGCGAAGCAGTAATGCTCGCAAAGGAGGAGGCCGAACGCATCAGGCAACGGCGTAATCGCCGCCGCCGCCGTCGGGATTCTGATCCCGATTTCCAGCCAACGTAGGCGCGGGCTTGCGGACGGTGAGCAATGGGTAGCTCACTGTCCGGCCGTCCGGCAACTGTCCGGACCAAGCCCAAGTCGTAGACGTCGCGCACTGTTCCCGCGCGCCTCAAGGAGTTGTCAGCAACAGCAGGGACCCAGCCGGGTCGAAGCCTACTGGGGCCAGGGTTATCCGAAAGGGCGCTCAAGCCCCGGTATGAAGGCTTGAAGGCACGGGATGGGTTTTTTAGTTAGTAAGAGTCTGACACTATCTCCCGCTCCGCCCAAGAGCGGGGGTTGTCATAAGATGATTTTTCCCAACGAAAAAAAAAAAAACACATGAATAGCTAGCCAGCTGCTGTTGTAATGAACAGAGTTGTCTCATGCCTCGATAGATGGCGTTGGGATCGAATTAGATCGCGCTATGGTTTCGTTACAGCGGAACACTTGAATTGAATACAACGCGGAATTTTTGCACACATTCAGAATCATAAAAATGAATACAAAACACTTCAATTTTTGAAGAAGATTGGGCCCTTTTTTGGTCCAATCTCGAGAAGAAATTGACGATATTATTGTCACATGAGTATAAATTGACCACCCACCTTAAAATTTAGACCTGGCTCCCTGTGATTATTTCTTTTTTAGGGTTCCGTAGTCAACTAGGAACCCTTATAGTTTCGCCATGTCTGTCTGTCCGTCTGTCTGTCCGTCTGTCCGTCCTCGATTAATCTCTATGACCGTTAGCAGCTGAAATTTGGTACCAATATATACATATTGTTGATGTATATCAATCACGCCGACAAAGTGGTAAAATAAAAATTGTAAAAAAAAAAATTATTAGGGTAGGCCCCCCTATATGTACAGTGGGAAGAGATTTTTTTTTTAATTTCAACCCTAACGTGTGATATATTGTTGGATAGGTATTTAAAAATGAATAGGGGTTTACTCAAATCATTTTTTGATAATGTCAATAATTTCGGAAATAATCGCTCCAAAAGTAAAAAACAATGTGTCCCTCTAACTTTTGAACCATAACTTTAGAAAATATGAAAAAAATCTGAAAAGTAGAACTTTATAAGGACTTTCTAGGAAAATGATTTTGAACTTGATGGAAAGAACAGTTTTTGTACAAAAACGACAAAAATGTTCTTCAAAATAATTTCTGGACTAAGTTTGTAGTATAATCGTATATGCAAGCATTTTTTAAACTCTATTATACGGAGATACTTACAAGCAACGTTAAAACACACATTAGCGCGCTACGCTGCGTAGTGCATGACAGTGTGATAGTCGCCTAAAAATGAAATAATTATAAAAACCTAACTTACTTTTTCAAACAGGGGCCGTATTATGAATGAGCCTCTTAAAACCATCATGTTTTCGGTGTAAAAAAGAGACGGAGCTATACAGGACGAATAGCACTATACTTTTCTCACACAGAAAACATGATGGTTTTAAGATGTCATAATACGGCCGCAGGTAAGGTTAAACATTGCTGAAATTCTACAGACGTAACACATGAATAGCTAGCAAGCTGCTGTTGAAATGAAGAGTTGTCTCATGCCTCGATAGATGGCGTTGGGATCGAATTAGATCGCGCTATGGTTTCGTTACAGCGGAACACTTGAATTGAATACAACGCTGAAGTTTTGCACACATTCAGAAGTCAAGAATAGAAGACAGACTTAAATTTTTGAAGAAGATTGGGCCCATTTTGGTCCGATCTCGAGAAGAAACGATAGTATTGTCACATGAGTATAAATTGACCACCCACCTTAAAATTTAGACCTGGCTCCCTGTGAATATTTCCTTTTTAGGGTTCCGTAGCCAAATGGCAAAAAACGGAACCCTTATAGATTCGTCATGTCTGTCGTCCGTCCGTATGTCACAGCCACTTTTTTTCCGAAACTATAAGAGCTATACTGTTGAAACTTAGTAAGTAGATGTATCCTGTGAACCGCTGTAAGATTTTCACACAAAAATAGAAAAACAGCAATAAATTTTGGGGGTCCCCATACTTAGAACTGTAACTCAAAAATTTTTTTTTCATCGAACCCATAAGTGTGGGGTATCTATAGATAGGTGTTCAAAAATGATATTGAGGTTTCTAATATCATTTTTTTCTAAATTGAATAGTTTACGCGAGAGACACTTCCAAAGTGGTAAAATGTGTGTGGGGGGGGACACATTTTACCACTGTATCTTCCAAAATAAGAGAATGATAAAACTAAAAAAAATATATGATGTACATTACCATGTAAACTACCAACGAAAATTGGTTTGAACGAGATCTAGTAAGTAGTTTTTTTAAAACGTCATAAATCCAAAAAAAAATCACTATTAATAAAACATCGATCAAAGTTACAACGAACTACAAGAACTTTTATATTATGTTACGTGCTGCTACGGAACCCTCCATGGGCGAGTCCGACTCGCACTTGGGCGGTTTTTTATTTGTTATTGAAAAAAGAATTACGGGGACGAAGATTTTCGGACGACAACACGCATTGACGCTACGCTGCGTGATGCGTGTCAATCTGATAATCACCTTAGTAAAATCGCCGAAGTGAGTTTTTTGTTTTCAGGTTACACCTTACAGTTTCGAGTTATTGGTACTGTTGAGACCTCGGCTCAACGACTGGCGCGGCGGCCAGAACGAGACAGCGCATCGGACATCGCCGCCTGCGCCTACGCGTCACGACAGCTTGCCAGTCAGCTGTTACACACATCGACGAACACCTGCGCTCGCGCTCATTTAAAATTACCTAGTTGTTGGAGATAAAACCTTCTTGCAAGCTTCCTAAATTATATGAAAAAATATGACACTTCTATTTGTCACTTGTCTTCACTTTTTTTTTGTAAAATATATTGTTCACACCGAAAATTATTAAAACTAATTTGCATTGAGCATCCAGTCATTGATTTTCATCAGAATACCCATAATTCTCGCACATGGTCCATAACGAGCCGGATGAAATATAATTAAGAAGATCAGCGATTATTTTCAAGAAAAAGAATAGAGACTGACTTCCACGCTGAATGGAGGTTCATGAGTTCACTGCTGGAGAACTGGATTGATTTCAAGCAAGTTAGTTAGTGGTGTACAGTTATAATTACGCTAATATCGTCACCCAACACTCAGGTAGTATATATAAGTAGTCATACTAAGGTCAGTACTATTTTATTAAATTACCAATTATATTGTGTTTGAGTAAAATCATTAGGTACTTTGTTGCATTGTGATTAGTATTTTATTCAACAGCAATGTTAAGTTTAAACTCATACTTTTAACAGTATAGTTAGCTATTTTGCTACATTATTAAACTTACATTATATTAAGCTGTAACTAATTACATAACTACTTAACAGTGGTATTAATTTTTAACAAGTATCTTGACATAATAAAAATATTTGAGTGTTAGATATTAGTACAAGTCATTGTTATAAATTATAGTTAGCAGTCAGAAAGGGCATAGACTACAGCTAGGCGTATAATTATTGAAATTATATTGTTGTTTTAATTTTTATATTCCTGTATCAATGCCAGGTTGACAACACTCGTCTCCCAGAATGTCTGAGGAAAAGGATTTAATTAAGAAGCGAGGCAGCTTCAAAGGTCGCTTGACTAGTTTCCTCAATTTTCTGGACTCATTCAAGGACAAGGAGCTATCTAGCTGTGATGTGTCCGAGTTGCAGTTGCGCATGGGCAAGATAGAGGCGTTGTATGAGCAGTATGATGAGGTACAGTTACGTCTAGAATGCATTGTTGACGACATCAACTTACAATATTCTCAGCGTTCCGAGTTTGAGTCTATTTATTATAAAACCTTATCTAGAGCCCAGAATATTCTGACTGACTACAATAAAGATAATAAATCGATGGAAAGTTGTAAAAGTACTCGTGTTAGCATAAAGCAGCCGGTTAAATTGCCAACGATTCAGTTACCAAAGTTTAGCGGATTATATTGTAATTGGCTTGAATTCCGCGACACCTTTACTAGCCTAATTCATTGTAATGATGACATAGACGCAATCAATAAGTTTCACTACTTGCGAGCATCACTTGAGGGAACAGCTGCTATAGTTATCAAATCCATTGAGTTTTCTTCAAGTAATTACTCTGTGGCATGGTCATTGTTATGTGATCGGTTTGACAACAAAAGATTACTGGTTCAGAATCATATAAGTTCATTATTTACTATTGAATCAATTACAAAAGAATCTTCTGTTGCCATTAAGAATTTGATCGATCAGTTAAATAAAGACTTGCGAGCTTTAGAGTCATTAGGGGAGCCTGTGAAACACTGGGATACACTTTTAATCTACATTGTCACACGAAAACTTGATCAAAAAACCTATCGTGAGTGGGAGGAGTGCAAAGGTAGGATAGACAAGGATGGCTTAATCACGTTTAACGCATTTATGCAATTCTTACGCAATCGAGCCGACCTCATCGAGACCCTGGAACTCCCCCGCAATCATTATTCGCAATCACCAGGTAAATCAGGTCCTAAGATCAAGTCAATGGTAGCACAATCTCCTATCAATTCTAGCACTGACTCAGCTTCTAAACCTTGTCCTAAATGTAATAACAACGATCACACATTAAATAATTGTCCACAGTTTCTCGCATTGAGTAACGATGACCGTCTGAAATCATTACCTAGTTATAAGGTATGTTTTAACTGTTTTCGTTCCGGACACTATGCTAACAAATGTAAAAAACCAGGCTGCAAACTATGCAAACGTAGGCACAACACATTAGTTCACGTACATTCTAATGGCACTGTATCGAATACACCTAGTGGTAATTCGATGAATAACTTGTCTGCTACGACTGAAACGAATAACGTAGCTTTATCCGCAAACATTGCATCTCCGTGTGGTCATACGCAACGAGATGTGTTGTTATCAACCGCTTTGATCAAATTAAGAGACCACAATGGGTGTGTGCATCTCGCTCGCGCGGTGCTCGATAGTGGTAGCACGTCTTCACTCATAACAGATAGGTTGTGCAATAAACTTAACTTAAAAACTAGCCAGGTAGATAGATCAATCCTTGGAATCAATAACGTCACTTCGCACGTAGGTAAAATATGTCGGGTTAAGGGTACGCCATTAGATGATAGCTTTGTATTCGAACTAAATTGTTTTGTTCTTCCGTTCATTACGAGTAGTGTTCCGTGTCGTCAGATAAATATTTCTGATTTCGACTTACCCTCGAATATTACTTTAGCTGATCCTACTTTTTATAACCCTGCCGATGTTGATATTTTAATCGGCGCTGATCTTTTTTGGGATTTGTTAGGATCTCAAAGACTAAAGTTAGGTACCGGGAAACCAATATTATGTGAAACCCGTCTAGGATGGATAGTTTCCGGTCCAATTACTCAGAATACTATCTCACTGCTGACGAATGACGTAAAGTGCAATATGTCTAAAATGGTTGCCGACAGCGATGGTGACTGGGAAAACCTCAAGTCAGAATTGACAAAGTTTTGGCAATTAGAGGAGGTGAATGCGAAGTCTTCCAATTCTTATATGCCTGAAGAGAAATTGTGTGAAGACAATTTCGTTACAAATACGACACGATTGTCTGATGGTCGTTTTTGTGTTCGCATCCCCCTTAAGAAAGATCCTTCAATTTTAGGAAATTCTTTTAATAAAGCCACACATTGTTTACATTCTTTAGAGCGTAAATTAAAGGTTAAGACGAACTTTAGTAGAATGTATCATGACTTTTTGTCAGAATACGAGTTACTTGGTCATATGACAAAAATTAATAAACCTAATTTATGTTTGGGTTATTTTATTCCACATATGGGAGTTTTACGCGAGTCGAGTACCACGACCAAACTTCGTGTTGTTTTCAACGCTAGTGCTTCTACTTCGACGGGAGTGTCCTCTAATGACCTACAGATGGTTGGGCCAACCGTACAGGACGGTCTATTGTCTATACTTCTTCGCTTTAGAGTCCACAAGTATGTTTTATCTGCGGATGTGGAGAAGATGTATAGACAAATAGTCGTCCACCCGTCGGACAGATATTTACAACAGATTGTTTGGCGTGATAATGTTAGTGATCCTATTAATGTTTATCAATTAAACACCGTCACGTACGGTACGGCCAGTGCGCCATTCCTTGCGACACGATGCCTTAAACAAGTAGGACTCGACTGTAGGAACCCTAAGATATCGGAAATCATCCAACATGACTTCTATGTCGACGACTTGCTGACCGGAGGGGATGACTTAGATGAAGTAAAGTTCATTCGCACTGAAGTCACCAAAGCGCTTGCGTCGGCATGTATGCCATTGAGAAAGTGGAAGTCAAATGATTCTCAATTATTGTCGAATGCTGTCCCTGCGTCATACGATTTGAACATTGGACAAAATGAGCCAGAAAAGTTGCTTGGTCTCTGTTGGCATTTCGGCACTGATGAGATAGGGTTTCCTATAGGTCTGACTAAATCTTCGACTAGGTACACAAAGCGTGACTTGTTATCCGTTATTGCGCGAATCTTTGATCCCTTAGGTCTGTTAGGTCCTATTGTTATTACTATGAAGATCTTGCTACAGAAAATGTGGTTAGATAAATTATCATGGGATCAACCATTACCTAATGAGATTTGTAAACAATGGGAGATTATTATTAAATCTTTACCTCTTTTAAATCATGTTCGCATTCCGCGACTTGTAGTCTGCAATTCATTTACGGAGTTAGAACTCCATATTTTCACAGACGCGTCTGAGTCTGCGTACGGTGCTTGCGTCTACATTCGCAGTGTTAATGCTAAGGGTGAGTACATGGCTCGCTTGTTAATGGCAAAGAGTCGAGTTGCTCCCATCAAGCCTACGACAATTCCGCGACTGGAGTTATGTGGTGCGGTAGTCGGTTCTCGTCTTCACGAGAAGGTGATGAGCTCACTTCGAGTGAAGATCAGTCGGGTTTATTGTTGGACTGATTCAACCATTGTCTTGGGATGGTTACAGATGATGCCTACCAGACTTCAGCCCTTTGTGCGCAACCGCGTTGCTGAGGTTTTGGATAAGTCGGGTAACTGTACTTGGAGGCACGTCCCAACAGATCAAAATCCAGCAGACCTAATATCTCGTGGCATGGATATTAGTGATCTGCAGGAGTCAGATCTGTGGTGGAAAGGACCAGATTTTTTAAAACTAGATTCGTCTGAATGGCCTTCTCAAATTACGAGCCCAGGACTACAATCGTTACCGGAGACTCGACCTAAAATCATATTACATGTTGTAAACGATTCGAAACCTGAAGTTTTAATTGATTTTAGGCGTTATTCCAATTACACACGGCTCGTACGATCTGTTGCCTACGTATTACGATTTATTAAGTCATGTAGAAAGCATTACCCTAAAACCAAATACTTGTCACATGATGAGGTACAAGATGCACTAACTCTTGTCATTATTAAGAGTCAGATTCAGTCATTTTCTGAATACCAATTATTTTTGAACAAAAAGAGTTTACCTAAAAAGAGCGCCCTTCTAAAGTTTAATGTTTATTTAGACGATAATAATGTAATGCGAGTAGGAGGACGTCTCGATAACTCTAATTTTGCTTATAGTAAGAAACACCCTATTTTATTACAGTCCACTCATGATTTCACTAAACTATTATTTAATTTTGAGCATAAAAGGCTGATGCATGCTGGCCCACAATTATTATTAGCTTCCATTAGGGAAACTTATTGGCCAATAGGAGGTCGCAAGTTGGCGAAAGCCTGTTATCATAAGTGTGTTTTGTGTCACCGTATGAAGGGTAAGGTTGTAGCTCCCTTAATGGGTAACTTACCACGAGAACGCCTTCGTCCAGGTTATCCCTTTGAAAGCACAGGCGTTGATTACGCTGGCCCTATTATGTGTGCTAGTCGCCAGGGCCGTGGATGTAGGTTAGTAAAGGTGTATGTCGCTATTTTTATTTGTTTCACAACCAAGGCCATTCATTTGGAGCTCGTTGGTGATTTAACTAGCAATAGTTATTTACTGGCTTTGTATCGGTTTATTTCTCGGAGAGGTAAACCTGCTGATATTTTTTCCGATAACGGTACCTCATTTGTCGGTGCATACAACGACCTTTCCAAATTTTTAAAATTAAATAGTTTGTCCTTGGGTGAAAGTGCAGCAAACGACGGAATAAGGTTCCATTTTATTCCCGCCTACACCCCACATTTCGGTGGACTCTGGGAGGCGGGTGTCAAGTCAGCAAAGTATCACCTTCAGAGAGTGTTGGGAAATTGTAACTTGACTTTTGAGGAGCTGTACACCACACTAACCAAGATTGAAGCCATCTTGAACTCTCGTCCATTGACGCCGTTGTCTTCAGATCCTGCAGATTATACTCCGCTCACGCCAGGACATTTTCTTGTGGGACGGCCACTTACTTCTTTGCCGCAACCTGATTACCAGGATAGCTCTGCCAATTATCTGTCTCGTTACCAGAGGATCGAGCAGCTTCGCCAGCATTTCTGGAGCAGATGGAGCAAGGAGTATGTTGCAGAATTGCAACAACGCTCCAAATGGCGTTCCTGCAAGGATGGCTTGATGCTGAACTCCTTGGTGGTGATCAAGGAAGACGATCTTCCTCCGTTGAAGTGGAGACTTGGACGGATCGTGGCTGTTCATCCAGGAACGGATGGTATCGCCCGTGTAGCTGACATTCGGACGTCTACTGGAGTCGTTCGACGGGCATTCAACCGAATCTGCCCTTTGCCTGTGTCTTCAGAATCTGGTTGAAACCATTGGTTTCAACGCCCGGGGAAATGTTGGAGATAAAACCTTCTTGCAAGCTTCCTAAATTATATGAAAAAATATGACACTTCTATTTGTCACTTGTCTTCACTTTTTTTTTGTAAAATATATTGTTCACACCGAAAATTATTAAAACTAATTTGCATTGAGCATCCAGTCATTGATTTTCATCAGAATACCCATAATTCTCGCACACTAGTCATTGTTTGATTTGCAAAGTAACAGTTGTCAGTATTCCTATTTACATATTTTATTATAAATCTTGTTATACAGTCCACTCTTGTGTCATTTCAAGGAGCTACCCGACTAGGTACTTTGCTGTCGATATAAAAAATTACGCCATCGAATAATATCTCATGCTGCAGTGACAAAAATAATAACAATTAATTTAGCAAAATTATGGTTACCTTAGTTAAAATAGAAGAAAGAAAGGGACACACCGACCCGTTGTCGTTGTCTTGCTCAGTACATTTTCCTCCGTTTGTTGGTCAATATGAACTTAATGCCAATGAGAATAAAGAACACTTTAGAGTGCGATTGCTTCGTAGTCGATCTAGTTTATCTGGAGGATGTATAAAATCTTTGCTCTGCTTCAGTATGGTGTCTAGTTTGGTGGCGGGTTACATTTCACTGGGACACCATGGTGGCGCGACCAGTTGTGAAATATAGCTCTAAGGCCTCTGCCTCGAATTTTGCGGGCAGCGGGGCGGCGGGGGCGGCGGCGCGGGAGTGGAGCGGGCAACGCATAGCCGTTCTCGAAACCAGCGGGCAGGACAACCCCCGCTCAAGGGCAGAGCGGGAGATAGTGTCAGACTCATACTAACCAAACGACCCACCCTGTTCCTTCTAGCCTTCATACCGGGGCTCGAGTTCCCTTTCGGATATCCCTGGCCCCAGTAGGCTTCGACCCGGCTGGGTCCCTACTGTTGCTGAAACTCCTTGAGGCGCGCGGGAACAGTGCGCGCCGTCGACGACTTGGGTTTGGTCCGGACAGTTACCGGACGGCCGGACAGCGAGCTACCCATTGCTCACTGTCCACAAGCCCGCGCCTACGGTGGGGTGTGGCATACCTCGCGTGTCGCCCCGCACCCACGCGTGTGTGCACATTTTTCTCCGCATGTAGGCGCGTGATCTGCATGAACTCGCGTGGAGGCATTTTCTGTATGCTGGACTGTGCGTGTTTTCTATACAAACGGAGATACTTACAAGCAACGTTAAAACACACATTCGCGCGCTACGCTGCGTAGTGCATGGCAGTGTGATAGTCGCCTAAAAGTGAAATAATTATATAAACCTAACTCATGAATAGCTAGCAAGCTGCTGTTGAAATGAAGAGTTGTCTCATGCCTCAATAGATGGCGTTGGTATCGAATTAGATCGCGCTATGGTTTCGTTACAGCAGAAAACTTGAATACATCGCTGAAGTTCATAAAAATGAATACAAACTTGACTCATTAAATTTTTGAAGAAGATTGGGCCCTTTTTGGTCCAATCTCGAGAAGAAATTGACGATATATGGTCACATGAGTATAAATTGACCACCCACCTTAAAATTTAGACCTGGCTCCCTGTGATTATTCTTTTTTAGGGTTCCGTAGTCAACTAGGAACCCTTATAGTTTCGCCATGTCTGTCTGTCCGTCCTCGCTTAATCTCTGTGACCGTTAGCACTAGAAAGCTGAAATTTGGTACCAATATGTATATTAATCACGCCGACAAAGTGGTAAAATAAAAATTGTAAAAAAATGTTTTATTAGGGTAGCTCCAATATATGTAAAGTGGGAAGTGATTTTTTTTAATTTCTACCCTAACGTGTGATATTTTGTTGGATAGGTATTTAAAAATGAATAGGGGTTTACTAAAATCATTTTTTGATAATGTCAATAATTTCGGAAATAATCGCTCCAAAAGTAAAAAACAATGTGTCCCCTCCCCCTCTAACTTTTGAACCATAACTTTAGAAAATATGAAAAAAATCTGAAAAGTAGAACTTTATAAGGACTTTCTAGGAAAATGATTTTGAACTTGATGGAAAGAACAGTTTTTGTACAAAAACGACAAAAATGTTCTTCAAAATAATTTCTGGACTAAGTTTGTAGTATAATCGTATATGCAAGCATTTTTTAAACTCTATTATACGGAGATACTTACAAGCAACGTTAAAACACACATTAGCGCGCTACGCTGCGTAGTACGTGGCAGTGTGATAGTCGCCTAAAAGTGAAATAATTATAAAAACCTAACTTACTTTTTCAAACAGGGGCCGTATTATGACCTCTTAAAACCATCATGTTTTCGGTGTGAAAAAGAGACGGAGCTATACAGGACGAATAGCACTATCCTTTTCTCACACAGAAAACATGATGGTTTTAAGATGTCATAATACGGCCGCAGGTAAGGTTAAACATTGCTGAAATTCTACAGTCGTAACACATGAATAGCTAGCCAGCTGCTGTTGAAATGAACAGAGTTGTCTCATGCCTCGATAGATGGCGTTGGGATCGAATTAGATCGCGCTATGGTTTCGTTACAGCGGAACACTTGAATTGAATACAACGCTGAAGTTTTGCACACATTCAGAAGTCAAGAATAGAAGACAGACTTAAATTTTTGAAGAAGATTGGGCCCATTTTGGTCCGATCTCGAGAAGAAACGATAGTATTGTCACATGAGTATAAATTGACCACCCACCTTAAAATTTAGACCTGGCTCCCTGTGAATATTTCCTTTTTAGGGTTCCGTAGCCAAATGGCAAAAAACGGAACCCTTATAGATTCGTCATGTCTGTCTGTCTGTCCGTCCGTATGTCACAGCCACTTTTTTTCGAAACTATAAGAGCAATACTGTTGAAACTTAGTAAGTAGATGTATTATGTGAACCGCTGTAAGATTTTCACACAAAAATAGAAAAAGAGCAATAAATTTTGGGGGTCCTCATACTTAAAACTGAAACTCAAAAAATTTTTTCATCGAACCCATACGTGTGGGGTATCTATGGATAGGAGTTCAAAAATGATATTGAGGTTTCTAATATCATTTTTTTCTAAATTGAATAGTTTACGCGAGAGACACTTCCAAAGTGGTAAAATGTGTACCCCCCCCCCCCCCCGCCTGTAACTTGATGATGTACATTACCATGTAAACTACCAACGAAAATTGGTTTGAACGAGATCTAGTAAGTAGTTTTTTTTAAAACGTCATAAATTCAAAAAATAAATCTATTAATAAAACATCGATCAAAGTACTACTACAAGAACTTATATTATATTATGTTACGTGCTGCTACGGAACCCTCCATGGGCGAGTCCAACTCGCACTTGGCCGGTTTTTTATTTCTTATTGAAAAAAGAATTACGGGGACGAAGATTTTTGGGCGACAACACGCATTGACGCTACGCTGTGTGGTGCGTGTCATTGTGATAATCACCTTAGTGAAATCTCCGAAGTGAGTTTTCCGGTTTTACCTTACAGTTTCGAATTATTGGTACTGTTGAGACCTCGGCTCAACGACCGGCGCGGCGGCCAGAACGAGACAGCGCATCGGACATCGCCGCCTGCGCCTACGCGTCACGACAGCTCGCCAGTCAGCTGTTACACACATCGACGAACACCTGCGCTCGCGCTCATTTAAAATTACCTGGTCATTGTTTGATTTGCAAAGTAACAGTTGTCAGTATTCCTATTTACATATTTTATTATAAATCTTGTTATACAGTCCACTCTTGTGTCATTTCAAGGCGCTACCCGACTAGGTACTTTGCTGTCGATATAAAAAATTACGCCATCAAATAATATCACATGGTGCAGTGAAAAAAATAATAACAATTAATTTAGCAAAATTATGGTTACCCTATTTAAAATAGAAGAAAGAAAGGGACACACCGACCCGTTGTCGTTGTCTTGCTCAGTACATTTTCCCCGTTTGTTTGTTAATATGAACTTAATGCCAATGAGAATAAAGAACACTTTAGAGTGTGATTGCTTCGTAGTCGATCTAGTTTATCTGGAGGATGTATAAAATCTTCAGCTCTAGCGTCAGTATGGTGTCTAGTTTGGTGGCGGGCTACATTTCACTGAGACACCATGGTGGCGCGACCAGTTGTGAAATATAACTCTATGGGTCTAAACAGACGGACCGCATTTCAACTGCAAATTGCAGTTTAAGTGCAGTATGAATGCAGTTGACATGACTGTAATAGAACTGCAAACACGACCGCAATAGAACTGCAAACACGACTTCAATAGAACTGCAAACACGACTGCAATAGAACTGCAAACACGACTGCAATAGAACTGCAAACACGACTGCAATAGAACTGCAAACACGACTGCAATAGAACTGCAAACACGACTGCAATAGAACTGCAAACACGACTGCAATAGAACTGCAAACACGACTGCAATAGAACTGCAAATACGACTTCAATAGAACTGCAAACACGACTGCAATGGAACTGCAAACACGACTTCAATAGAACTGCAAACACGACTGCAATAGAACTGCAAACACAACTTCAATAGAACTGCAAACACGACTGCAATAGAACAGCAAACACGACTTCAATAGAACTGCAAACACGACTTCAATAGAACTGCAAACACGACTGCAATAGAACAGCAAACACGACTTCAATAGAAATGCAAACACGACTTCAATAGAACTGCAAACACGACTTCAATAGAACTGCAAACACGACTGCAATAGAACTGCAAACACGACTTCAATAGAACTGCAAACACGACTGCAATAGAACTGCAAACACGACTGCAATAGAACTGCAAACACGACTTCAATAGAACTGCAAACACGACTGCAATAGAACTGCAAACACGACTGCAATAGAACTGCAAACACGACTGCAATAGAACTGCAAACACGACTTCAATAGAACTGCAAACACGACTGCAATAGAACTGCAAACACGACTGCAATAGAACTGCAAACACGACTTCAATAGAACGGCAAACACGACTTCAATAGAACTGCAAACACGACTGCAATAGAACTGCAAACACGACTTCAATAGAACGGCAAACACGACTTCAATAGAACTGCAAACACGACTGCAATTGAACTGCAAACACGACTTCAATAGAACTGCAAACACGACTGCAATAGAACTGCAAACACGACTTCAATAGAACGGCAAACAAAAAGTGCGGTCCGATTGCAGTCGTGAGAACTGCACACCGACTGCATCCGAACTGCACCATGCGCGGGAGGGCGGAGCGTTCGGGCGGGTGGTTGCAGTCGTGTCAACTGCATTCAAACTGCATTTAAACTGCAATTTGCAGTTGAAATGCAGTCCGTCTGTTTAGACTCTAAGACTCGGTACACATTCTACCTAGTATATCTCAGCTCTAATTTCTACTCAAGATCGAACCAAAAAGGGTTCAATCTTCCCCAAAAATAGTAATACAGAAAAAAAATCCGTTAAGTGGCGGATATTGTATGTCATATTCGTATATACCTATATCCTGCTGTAACGAAACCATAGCGCGATCTAATTCGATCCCAACGCCATCTATCGAGCCATGAGACAACTTTATTCGTTTTACCAGCACACCGTTGCTAGCTAGCTTCGAGAAAACAGTCTCATGATTTAAGAGAACTGTTAATGGTATATTCCATTTTAATATCATACATCTAATACCACTAGTATTTTTTGAACGCATATTTATTGCCTATTCGAGACCACTTTTTAAATAATTTAATATAAGGCGTATAGTCCTTTGAACCATCTGGCCGAAATTATGTGAACGCAACTCTCGCACTTGCCTAGGCGGCAGTACGCAAATCTGTGCATTTATTTGCGGCCAGCAGCGCCCGGAAAGCGCTTTAAATCCATTTTCTCGGCGAGATATTGATTGATTAACATATGCAATGTTCACTTTCAAGAATATTTAACCACCTATTTTTATGTGTAAAAATGTTTCTAAAGTTCCAAGCCGTTTCGAAGGAGTAGGGAAAAGTTGCGAAATAGCTAATATATTTTTTTGACAAAAGTATTAATTGCACGAAAAAATTAAATGTTGATATTATTGTTCATGAATCTATAATAAACATATATTTTTTTCAAACCAATAGACCTAGCCGTTACGGAGGAGTAGGCCTCAGAAAATCACTATTTTATGGCACTTTTCGGGCACTTGGCCCTTAATGTACGATCCCATACCAGTTACTTGGATTTAGTACAGTCAGCTCAAGTCAAACCTATTCGAGGAGGAGTGGCAGGCGGTCGCCGACTTCTGCGAAGCAGAAATGCTCGCAAAGAAGGAGGCCGGGATTCAGTCAGTGTCAGTGATTGGCTCGCCGCGCCATCGCGTCATAGACGTCCCTCGTGATTCGTTCCCTGCGCCTGCTGCATGTATCTAACAACGACGACGATTGGCTCGCCAATGTATGAAATGCATAAAGCGATCCCCACTCTGACGCCGAGCGATCAAGATTCGTGCTGGTACCTGTAAAAGCCATGTTTGCCTCACCTGATCTAGTTTCAGCCTGGTGTTGTCTTCCGTCAGTTTCACATGGGCGCAGTACTTGTCCACGACCTTCTCTATCACAGCCTTCTTCTTATAGTACTTGTCTCCTAGAGACTTTGTGGTAATCTTCACTACGATATCTTCGCAGATCCAGTAGTCTTTTCTGAAAATGATAAAAAGATATTTATTGTATATGATAGTAATTGCTACTTCAATGGAGGCATATTTAACTCTTCATCTTCCTGCCCTTGTCCGTGAATATTATAAATGATGTTTTCGGTGAGCATAAAGGCACAACACAACACTGGGACATTTTATTTTATAAAAACCGGCCAAGAGCGTGTCGGGCCACGCTCAGTGTAGGGTTCCGTAGTTTCCCGTCCGTCACAATAAGTGTACCCACTTATGAGTTTAAAAAAATGCTTGTATATACGATTATACTACAAACTTAGTCCAGAAATTATTTTGCAGAACCTTTTTGTCTTTTTTGTACAAAAACTGTTCTTTCCATCAAGTTCAAAATAATTTTCCTAGAAAGTCAAGTTCTACTTTCCAGATTTTTTTCATATTTTCTAAACTTATGGTTCAAAAGTTAGAGGGGGGACACACATTGTTTTTTACTTTTGGAGCGATTATTTCCGAAATTATTGACATTATCAAAAAATGATTGTAGTAAACCCCTATTCATTTTTAAATACCTATCCAACAATATATCACACGTTAGGGTAGAAATTTAAAAAAAAAATCACTTCCCACTTTACATATAGGGAGCCCCCCTATATGTAAAGTGGGAAGTGATTTTTTTAACCCTACAAAAACATTTTTTTCCAATTTTTATTTTACCACTTTGTCGGCGTGATTGATATACATATTGGTACCAAATTTCAGCTTTCTAGTGCTAACGGTCACAGAGATTAAGCGAGGACGGACAGACAGACATGGCGAAACTATAAGGGTTCCTAGTTGACTACGAAACCCTAAAAACGATGGTTATTTACTTGAAAATCAATTAATTTTAACAGATAGTGTGACCTCCAAGTTCGCCATCTACTTTGAGCTTGGGTGCTATTCTCTAAGAAAACAGCCTTGAGCTCAGCGCTGGCACAGCGACGAGTCGTCAGCGCAGGTACATTGAATTAACAATCCAATGTAAAGGGGCATTGGGTTGTTAATTCATTGTACTGGGGTGCTATTCTCTAAGAAAGCGCAGCGCTGGCACAGCGACGAGTCGTGAGCGCAATACATTGAATTAACAATCCAATGTAAAGGGGCATTGGGTTGTTAATTCAATGTACTGCGCTGACGACTCGTCGCTGTGCCAGCGCTGCGCTTTCTTAGAGAATAGTACCCCTGCGCTCACGACTCGTCGCTGTGCCAGCGCTGAGCTCAACGCTGTTTTCTTAGAGAATAGCACCCCTGCTCAGATTACACGCCCTTAAAATTACACGATTATGTGTATACATATGTACGACAAAGTGTGAACGCGGCCTTACAGTGTCTTCATTTTCTTCTCAAGATTGAACCAAAATGGGTTCAATCTTCTCCAAAATTTTTTAAAGCAGAGTTTACTGCTGTGAATCAACGACTATTAGACTTCCAGCGACGTGTACAATTGTTTCGTTGTAACGAAACCATAGCGCGATCTAATTCGATCCCAACGCCATCTATCGAGGCATGAGACAACTCTGTCCTATCAATAGCAGCTGGCTAACTATCGTGTGTTAGGCGGACATCACGCACCTACACACGTACTTGCGGGGTGCGTGGCAGTGTGATAGCTACTTTACATCTGTAGAATTTTAACAATATTATAAATCACTTATTTATTTATGTAAGGATCAGAAACGAGTGTTACAAAATAAAAAACTTAGAAAGATATATTGGTACACGTAATCTGGTCCTATTTTGAACACTCAATTATAGGTAACCACAGCTTATGCTTAAGGCCCAAGCGCCCGGAAATTGCCATAAAACAGTAACTTTCTGAAGCCAGTAACGGCCAGGTTAATAGGTTTGAAAAAAAATATGTGTTTATTATAGCTTCATTAACAACATTATCAACATTTGATTTTTTCGTGCGATTAATACTTTTGCCTAAAAAACATTTAGGAATTTCGCAACTTTTTCCTACTCCTTCGAAAGGGCTTGGATCTTTAGAAACATTTTTGCACATAAAATTTGGTGGTTACGACCAGAGAACTAAGTTTGTGCCTATGTAGCGCCACTCGAGAGCGACCAGAGAACTAATTTTATGCCTATGTAGCGCCACTCGCGAGCGTCCAGAGAACTAATTTTGTGCCTATGTAGCGCCACTCGGGAGCGTCCAGCGAACTTAATTTTTAGCCTGTGTAGCGCCACTCGGGAGCGAACAGAGAACTAATTTTGTGCCTATGTAGCGCCACTCGGGAGCGAACAGAGAACTAATTTTGTGCCTATGTAGCGCCACTCGGGAACGACCAGAGAACTAATTTTGTGCCTATGTAGCGCCACTCGGGAGCGACCAGAGAACTAATTTTGTGCCTATGTAGCGCCACTCGCGAGCGTCCAGAGAACTAATTTTGTGCCTATGTAGCGCCACCCGCGAGCGTCCAGAGAACTAATTTTGTGCCTATGTAGCGCTACTCAGAAGTGACCAGAGAACTAATTTTGTGCCTATGTAGCGCCACTCGGGAGCGACCAGAGAACTAATTTTGTGCCTATGTAGCGCCACTCGCGAGCGTCCAGAGAACTAATTTTGTGCCTATGTAGCGCCACTCGCGAGCGTCCAGAGAACTAATTTTGTGCCTATGTAGCGCCACTCGGGAGCGTCCAGCGAACTTAATTTTTAGCCTGTGTAGCGCCACTCGGGAGCGAACAGAGAACTAATTTTGTGCCTATATAGCGCCACTCGGGAGCGAACAGAGAACTAATTTTGTGCCTATGTAGCGCCACTCGGGAACGACCAGAGAACTAATTTTGTGCCTATGTAGCGCAACACGGGAGCGACCCGAGAACTAATTTTTTTGCCTATGTAGCGCCACTCGAGAGCGACCAGAGAACTAATTTTGTGCCTATGTAGCGCCACTCGGGAGCGACCAGAGAACTAAATTTGTACCTATGTAGCGCCACTAGGGAGCGACCAGAGAACTAATTTTGTGCCTATGTAGCGCCACTCGGGAGCGACCAGAGAACTAATTTTGTGCCTATGTAGCGCCACTCGGGAGCGACCAGAGAACTAATTATGTCCCTATGTAGCGCACTCGGGAACGACCAGAGAACTAATTTTGTGCCTATGTAGCGCCACTCGGGAGCGACCCGAGAACTAATTTTTTTGCCTATGTAGCGCCACTCGAGAGCGACCAGAGAACTAATTTTGTGCCTATGTAGCGCCACTCGCGAGCGTCCAGAGAACTAATTTTGTGCCTATGTAGCGCCACTCGAGAGCGACCAGATAAATAATTTTTGTGCCATGTAGCACGTTTGATACACGCAGCAACATTCTTTTAGACTTGCTTTATTTTAAATAAAATCCCATTCCCCTCATTTATTCTTCAGTGGTGCGACTACCGATTAAAATCGATTTAGTTTCACATTGCGTGCAAAAATTTTGGTAGAGTTGGCAACTCTTTTCATTTTTCCCTTCTTTTTTTAATTGACACAGAGGTGCCAACATTACGGCAAAGGAACCTCATAGGTGAAAAGCACTGTAATGTTGGATTTAAAAAACCGTCCACTAAACAATCATTTATTATTATTATTATTTATCGGTTATTATTATTATTATTAAACAGTTGTGACTTTTTTTGCTTCATTATTTTACAAAAAAGTTCACAGACGTGTGTCTCAAGCGAATTGAGCCGAGATATCGTGTCCGTGAGCGGTGTCTATGTGTGCGTTGCTCGAGCGCGCTTTGTATGTAGATCGACTTCTGTACCTATATATTTTGTGGTAGCACTAAGTGTAACACTCTCACCTGTTCGCCTTCTCCTTGGCTCTCTCTTGCATCTTCATAATTTCATCCAAAGCTGATTGTTTACTCTTGAAACCTTCTGTGCTCTTCTGTTTTTTAGAAGACTCTTCTTTTAGCTTCAATTTGAGAGCAGAAGCTGGTAATGTATCCGGTTTCTTCTCTGTAATTAGGAATCAAAATATAAGTAACTATATACTACTAACTCATATTATGTGGAAATGATTTTTTTTTTTTTCAGAAGTAATTTGTGCGTTACGCTGTGGAGTTAAGGATGAATTTGTTATGTTCAGTTTTGGATAGATGCTTCGATGCGCTTCGACTCTGCGCTAGTATAAATTGACCCTTATGTACATATCTCTAATTCCGATCGGAATCGTTTGTCTTGGTATGGTCATGTGAAGACTAACTTATTACAAACATTTTCTATGACAAAAATAAAAATGAGTTTAATTCATTAAACCCCAAGCGAACGCCGGCGTTCGCGCACCTATTGTCTTTCAATTGTGTCTGCAATTATCACAATTGAAAGGTTAAAAAAAGATTTCTTTGGGAAAGTGGTCGGTAATCATGAGAACAATCACGTGTTTAAGTATCGGTCACTAATTTACCAGTCACCCTGTATAAATTAAACGTGTCGTCACCTTCTGCCTTCCTCTTCAGACTCAGCACAACTCTCTCCTGGCTACTCTCTCTTTTGAACTCGGAGTACGAGGGACCCTCTTCGGAGGTCTGCTTCTTACCCCGTTCCACTTGCTTCTGAATGAATTCCAGCATTCTCTCCTGTAAAATACAAATTAGCATAATCAGTTAATCAGCCTTTTTAATGTTCCCACTGCTGGCACTCAAGCCTCTTCTCTAGGAGAGGGAATGGGCCGTAATCCACCACGCGGGCCCAGTGCGGGTTGATGAATGTTACACATGTCTTCGAATTTTTGGTTCTAAGACATGCCGTTTTCCACAATGTTTCGAGAGCAGTGGTGATGAAATAAATTACACCATTATGTAAGCTTCACGCAGGCGTACACCAAGCGTATAATGAAGAATACGCGTCTATGAAGCTACGCGTCCGTGGACAGTAGAACTTAAGGTAGCCATGCACGCTAGAGTATACTTGACAGGTTTACTAGCAAAGTTTTTTTTAAAAGAGTAACCATGGAGTTAAAGTTAACCAGTCATGGGACTGGTTCGAGGTAGCTCAAGAAAAGGATACCTGGAAGAAGTTGGGGCAGGCCTTTGCCCAGCAGTGGGACAGTATAGGCTATTAAAAAAAAAAACATGGAGTTTCTTGCCGGTTCATCTCCATAGGAAACGACCAATTTTGAACCGTGCACTAGCTTCTAACGTTTTATAAGTGCCCATGTAGGCCTATGTGAAATAAAATATTTTGAGTTATACTTGTCAGGTACAAATACCGGAACGGTTCTTGAACGGATATGGAATGCGCAAAACGATCCTCACTGACGCCGAGCGCTCAATATTCGTGCCGGTAGTTGTAAATATGGAAACCTGCACAGTTTTGCAAAATACACGTTCCGGTTTAGAGGCAAACCTAAGGACTATATTTCAGCAGGAAGGTTAGCAGTTGCGCCACCATGGTGAGTGACGCAACTGGTCGCGCCGCCGTGGTATCCCAGTGAAATATAGGCCTTAAGTTACCAAACTAGAGACCAGAGTCGCCACACGTCCGAGCTGGTCGCACCACCAAATTGGTTGCGCAACCAAACGGACACCAGGTGAGTAACTCTCTATAGAGCTGTATACATTTTGTTGGTAGCGGCAACTGGTCGCGCCGCTTTGGTGTCTAGGCGAAATATAGACCTATCAAGGTTGATTAGGGGCTATATATCATCGGGACACAATGGCGACGAGACCAGTCGCGCTATCATGGATCCGTAAGCTACAGAACTAGACACCAGAGTCAACACCATACTGTCTCAGTGTGGGGTCAAAATGAACCTAATGGGGGTGTCATTGGAGGCCGAGTGAGTGAGACACCATACAGCTCTATGGTAATTAGTGGTGGCTCTACCAGTAACATTCTGTGCACGCGTCCGAGCTGGTCGCATATTATGTCTTAGTGAAGTATAGCCTTAAGGCTTATAGTCCCGTGAACCATCTGACCAGAATTATGTGGACGCAACTCTCACACTCGCCTAGGAGGCAGTACGCAAATCTGTGCATTTATTTGCGGCCAGCAGCGCCCGGAAAGCACTTTAAGTCCATTTTCTTTGCGAAATATTCATTGATTTACAAATGCAATGTTCATTTTGAAGAATATTTAACCAGCCATTTTTATGTGTAAAAATGTTTGTAAAGGTTCAAGTCGTTTCGAAGGAGTAGGGAAAAGTTGCGAAATTGCTAAATATTTTTTTTAAACAAAAGTATTAACAGTACGAAAAAATCAAATGTTGATAATGTTGTTCATGAATCTTTAATAAACATATATTTTTTTCAAACCTATTAACCTGGTCGATACCGAGGAGTAGGCTTCAGAAAGTCACTGTTTTATGGCACTTTTCGGGCGCTTGGGCCTTAAGAGGTATACCCTGGTGTGTATAGCCATCTTTAATGTTAAGTATTACCTGGTCATCCTTATCCATCTTCTCCTTCTTAGTCTTCGCCTCCAACGCGGCTATGGCCTCAGGGTTCCTGTCGATGTAGGCTACAAACCATCCCTTCTCCGTCTCATCCACCACGCACTTGCCTTCACGCCCCAGCCATTTCACAAACTCTGTGAGTGTCTCCCATTGTGTTGAATTCATGTGGACATGGTCCCTGAAACACGTAATGTTTTTTTTTTATTTAGCTATACTAACATTATAAAGAGCTAAAGATTGCCTTTTTGTTTTTGGTAATCTTCGAAAGTACTGGTCCGATTGCCAAAATTATTTTACCGATAGAAAGCTGCTTTATTCCTGAGTGACATAGGCTATATTTCATGTACTAGGCAAATGGTAAAATATAAATAGAAGAATTGAATAGAATAGAAATACTTTATATAGGGTGACTGGCAATTAGTGTACGATACTTAAACACGTGATTGTGCTCATGATAACAAACAATTTTTATTATGGGAACAAACCTGACATTGTGAAAAAAAATCAGCTGTTCAGTACATTTATGTTTGCCTAATGTACCGAACAGCTGATATTTTCTTGCGATTTCGGCTTTGTTCCCATAGTAAAAGTTGTTGGTTATCATGAGCACAATCACATGTTTAAGTATCGTACACTAATTACCAGTCACCCTATATATTTTTTTTTTATCTGTTATAAACTAGTACTTGACTGTGATCCCGCCTGATGGTAAGCAGTGATGCAATCGTTGACCCTATATAAATAAACTACCTTTTCCCTGCAGCGTCAAAATATAAGAGAGAGACTCAAGGGACCGCAGCGGTCCACCCACAGATGGACAACAGTCAGACCCGAATCGGGCATGGCTCCACAGTTCACTTATTAACCTTTCGAATACCGTAATTAGATAGACAATAGAAAGACAATGAGAGAGTGTATGCGGCATTCGCTTGGGGTTTAATGAATTGGCACGCTCGGCGTACTTTGTACTTTTATTTTTATTTACTTTGTGTATAAATGTAACCATTGTGCTGTGTCTGTACAGAATAAAAGTTTTTTTATTCTATTCTATTCTAATTAAGTAGTTTTTGTATGAAAGAGTAACAAACATCCATAACATTGTCGGCCTTATAATATTCCCACTGTTGGGACTTAGGCCTCCTCTTTTGGAGAGGGAATGGGCCGTAATCCACCACGCGGGCCCAGTGCGGGTTGGTAGATGTCACATGTCTTCGAATTTTTGGTTCTAGGACATACCGGTTTCCTCACAATGTTTTTCTTCACCGTTTTGAGAGCAGTGGTAATGAAATAAATTACACAAAGTAATGCGCCTGGCTTGGTTTGAACCCGCGACCTACAACTCGTAAGTCGGGGCCGTTACCCCTCGGCCGCCACTGCTCTTCACTCTTCTCTTCTACAAACATCCATACATAAAATATTTGCATTTATAATATTAAGTACTAGGATTATAATTAAGATGATAACTATTTGGCACAGTCATTAGATACACTTGGGGGAGACTTATGTCCAACAGTGGACGTCTTTCGGCTGAAATGATGATGATGATGATGATTAGATACATAATGTTTTTTTTTTAATTTTGTTTTTTTGTAGGCAATTGTTTTTTCATTACATGTCTGCATGTTGAATAAACATGTTTTTTTGTTCTTTCTTTTCATTTATTAGGCATCAGGGGTTGGAGTAAGGCCACCATGGTCCATGTAGTGGTTCGATACGGACTAAGTGCGAAGGCTTGAAGGAATGGGGTGGGCTTTTAATCAGTCAGAGTCTGACAGTAACTCCCGCTCCGCCCATGAGTGGGGTTTTTTTTTTCGGCAGGAGTGGGAAATCCTAATGGACGGCCAGGCTGCCTCACAAACGAGCCAGTCTGGGCAGTGTCAGACTCCTACTGACTAAACCACACTCCTGCCTTACATTTAAACCACAGACATGACGTCTGTGCTCTAGTTTAACAGTTGTACATTGTTTGCTGCTGGGCAACTCCACGTGCAACTGGCATCACTCGATATCACTTTTCCGCAATTACAATAAGGGGGTTAAACAAGAGTGGGGGTTGTCATTGGATGATTTTACCCACTATAAACAAAGGACTAAGTGTGGAAACCAGACCACAAAGATAAGATAGGCATCAGGGATACTCATCTGTGCAGAAAAATCATTGAGACAGGAGAGAATCATGTGTATGGTTCTTGAGTACATGGGCGTCACGGAAATATGAATGCGAACTTGTAAGTTTACTACTACTGTCTCATAAGTCAAACAATTTGGGAATTTTATATAATATTTAATAATTTAATATTATACAAAATTCCCTAATTTATCTCTTAATTAACCTTGATTATTGAACCAGTGTTGATTACATCAGATTTTATTTAACCTAATAATTACCCAAGTTGTTTGACTTTTAGACAGACCGGAAACATGTTCATGTGTTGCCGTCTAAGGGAAATTTCTACACTGACTGCAGTGTGCCATTACCATTCACAGGGACTGCCCAGAGAGAGAGATTAACGTAAAATACCAACTTACCTATGTGAAATGTACTCCTGATACACCTTATTGGCATTCACTCTTTTAGTACCAAATTGGCGGGAAAGGAGTTCCAGATACCCATCAGCAAAGTTTTTGGAGAAATCGTCGATGTACTTCGTGGCATTATCAGCAAAAAGTAAGAGTTGTCTTTGGTGGGATTCGGACATTGTATGGCATTTGAAGCCGTTTTCATCCCGACATTGTTTTTCACACATTTGACAATACCATCGCAGTTTTTGCAAGCCTTTAGCTTTTATCTTGTTCGCGATATACTTTGGCGTACCTTTCTCCGCTTTTCCACCCATTTTTGATGGTTTTTTTCGAGGTTATTCTGGAGGAACCTTTTGTTGTTTTTAACTTATTTTTCGGTAGTGATTGGTCATAATAATTTGATGGCTTGTAAAATATTTGTTATTTGCAGGAAAACCCCGGTCATTAAAAATTATTTATCAAGTAAAACGTTGTTATTTCACTATAATATATAAGTAAACAGCTTGCGAGTTGCGTTGCTTACAAATTGACGAATTGACAGGAAATTGACATAAAAATCTGACATGACAAATGTCACCACAGATGAAAGAGAGTAGTAAATGTCACAAACCCCCGCGTTCCGAATTGCGTCGCGATTATATCGTGAATCCGACCAACGCGCAACGTCACAACGTCTTCTTCTTCCTGCCCTTGTCCCATTTTATTTGGGGTCGACGCAACACGTTTTTTTTTTCATATCACTACTCACACAATCCATCCAGTCACAAATAGTACTCAATAGCCAATATTTTGTGAATAGGATTGGATTCGCAAAATAATCGCTTTTGACGTGATTCGGAGCTAAGGGACAAACGTTCCAGACCTGCGAAATTGCGATGTCAAGCTTACATTTTACAAAGTGTTATCATTTTGCAGGATTACGTATTCTACCACGTTTAAAAGATTCAAAGCACTACGCGACACGACGCGACATCGACTAAGACTGTCTGAATATCGAGTGGTATAATAGGCCCTTATGAACTTCAAAAAAAAAATCTGATTTACACTGCACGGGTCATCATCTATCCTCCTCCTCTTACTGTATCTTCCTCATTGCCTTTCCACATCAATTGAGAAGAGGACGGCTTTCTTTCGAACAGAATGCTGCTAAAAACAGAATACTCTAAAGACTGTCTGTTTGTCTGACCTCTATCTAAGCAATTTGGTGTCCCTTGGCGCTTTGGCTTCTTACCGTTGTAATTTGTAGTGCATACTTTTGCAATTTGAACGTGCAATTTTTTGTGTGCAGCCAAGCCTTTATTTAAAATAGTTTGCAACATTTGATTCTAGAGATCGTGTCACTAAACTTTTTAAAAATGGAGCCATTTTTTGAAATAAATTGTTGAACGATGGTTGGCGAATTATTTTATGAGTTTTTTTTAATAAAGTAGAGCTTAAATTTCAGTAACGTTGGCTAAATTATGTGTTTGCTTCAAATACTATATCACAAGTTTTTTCCAAACACGCTTTCCTAGAAGAAAGCCGAAAATGAATGTCTTATACACATCTCAAAAGTTGCATGAATTGTTTTCTGATGTAAGTAATATTTTCCGGTTAATTTAAGCTAATGATTTAGCAGTCATAACGACAAGGTTTAGTCTTCGAAGTAAAGCAACGCTTGCTGAGGTCAGTCTGAAGATGGGTGACCATGCATAAACCTTGGTGACCTTCATGCCTCAGAAGGTACCGAAACCCTCTTTTTATTTTATAATATCATTGACCGAAACGTCTCGCGCGCTGTTTCGACAACTTCCAGACTCCCGAACAAGCCGGATTCCGAAAAGGCTTCAGGATCGTAGACCACATAAACTCGTTGGTCTCGATTTTCATTAAAAGAGACCTTTTTTGTCATTACGAGATAATAAAGTAACGTTTAGAAAGAATAATTGAAAGTACAGTACAATTCACGAATGATGGCGGCCGTGAAGTTTGCGCAGAAGGCTGCGCAGTAACGTGTTTTAGGAACCAAATGACGTCGTGCGTGTGCGAGAAGAGTGTGGTATGCGCGAAAGTTCGCAAAGGCTAACTTCACGCCCGCCATCATTCGTGAATTGTACTGTAGAAGAATATTATATATTTGACATATAAAGTAACAAACCCGTTGCCTAGAGACAAGTGTCGCCGCACACCAGTCACCGGCCACAACCGCAAAACGCCGCCGCTCCGCCACCGGCATTGTAGTTCTCATACATTTTACATGTATTCGCCTCACCATTTACCCCAGGATCCTCATCCAACCCACGCGAATGCGTCCGGAGACGGCGATGGGGTCCCAGGCCGCTGTTGCCGACTATGTGGGGGAGACAATAACCTGAGGTACTTCGGAGACACCTACGTTTGGGAGGGGGTCGAGGAACGATATGACCACCTTCTCAACGACTGTTTTGGAGTGAAGGTGAGCAGTCATCATCACCATCATTATTTCAGCTGAAAGACGTCCGCTGTTAGACATAGGCCGCCCCCAAAGGGGCGTTTGTTTTGGGACACATTGTTTCCACTGTAGAACTCATATTACAAAATAAAGCGAGTTTTCTTAGATTAAGAGCGCCTTCACACTAGCGTTTGTCCAGCGTAGGAGTTTCCTCTGGAGTCAATTGAACGTCGCAAAATCGCGGCGTCTGCGCAGCGCATACGTTTATCGAACGCCAAAGCTGATCAAATGCTAGTGTGAAGGCGCTCTTAATACAAAAATGGTTTTAAATACAGCGATGTTACAAAATATACAAAAAATAAATAACAAAGTACCTTTATGGGCATGCAATTCGACATACATTTTCACTGTTTTTCATACAACCACTACAACCAGTCTTACGCGATTATGTCGTTATAACACATTTTTCATTAGATATTTAGAGATTTATTCCTATACCTATGCTATAAGACCTTGCTTTGTGCCAAATTTCAGGATTCAACGGGATCTTTGAGAGTATCAAAATATAACTACTTACGTTTTTTTGTAACATAAACGGCCGTATCTTTTTTATTCGTTAACTTAGAAGTTTGATATCTTCACAGCTTGAAGGGAACGCAGACCTGAGTATATGATTTTAATTTCAACTCGATACCTCCACGCGTTCTCGAGATAAAGGGTCTTGTCAGACAGACAGACGGACGGACGGGCAACAAAGTGATCCTATAAGGATTCCATTTTGAGGTATGGAACTCCAGTACAATTCACGAATGATGGCGGCCGTGAAGTTAGCCTTTGCGAACGTTCGCGCATACTACACTGTTCTCACTCACGCACGTCGCCATTTGGTTCCTAAAACACGTTACTGCGCAGCCTTCTGCGCAAACTTCACGGCCGCCATCATTCGTGAATTGTACTGTCTAAAAACGGCAATTTGATAGGTAAAAGACCTGTTATTGTTTTTTCCATCACCAGGTAACTCCATCGGACTGCATGATCTGCGAGTGGTGCGTGCGCGCGCTCAGGACGACGGGTCGGTTTCGTGCGCTCGTTCAAGCGGCCTTCGACCATCCGATTAGCGACCGTGAGTATTGTATTCATGTTCTATTTGACTAGCTCCTGCCAGCGGTTGTAATCGTGTGACGGCCACGGGCCATCGCGTGACTATGCGTGTGAGTCGTGTGCGGCGGTCCCCATAGAGATTACCTGCGAGTCCAATGACCTGTAGGTAGTTTGTACGCTACGCCGTTTACTACCTACAGGTCATTGGACTCGCTCAGCTGACGTTTTCTTAAAGAAATTAATTTCGTACATGCGTAAATTAATACGAGTTTTGAAAAAAATAGGTACTTTATTTTTTTATTTTATCTTTACAAATCGATAGTGTTTCATGTACCGGATCGACCCTCCACGAGATTAAAACGATCAAAATTTAACGGTGTATAAATCCTAAGCTATAAGATTTATCAATGACATACAGACATGATCGTCCTTAATATGACAATCAGAACCTAGACCATGACGTTAAAAGTAAGATTGTTTTAATCTTGTTTTAGTGTGGGTAAGAGACAGAGCTATACAGGTTGTCTAGCGCCATCTCTTTCCCACACCGAAACAAGATTAAAACAATCTTACTTTGAACGTTATGGTAACCCTGCATATCTTTCACAGCTTAACTACCTAATCTTCATGAGTAAGTTTTTCAACCAATACTAATGCAGTGGCCACATTATTTGATTCACTATCAACAGAAATATTTCTCGTAAAATTTTTCGTTTATACAATAAGCGGTTTGTTAATCAGGTTTTGGCCCCCCGAGCTTGAGGGCCCCGGGGCACTCCCCGCCTAGCCCCTTAGTAGCTACGCCACTGGTAGTGTCGCTAGTTTATTGCCTGTGATGAAGTTAAAGAGTGTGAGACAAGCGGCGACACTCGTAGTACAAATCGGAAAGTATTTCATCTTTAATCTTTTCTGTGATTTCTTCAATCAGGGCAAAAATAAAACAAGTAAAATTACTTGATAAAAAGTGTTTAATATTATTCCATTAATCATAAACTTCATTTTTGTACGAAGATCAAGATAGACGGTAACAATACCTATCTAATATTTTATTAGGATAAAACAATATTTTTAACTCTTTAACAGCTTGCATTGGATTGGTCAGACGAGTGTTTCGTCTCATATCCGCGACGGTCGTGTGTTAGGGTGTTACCACACCAATCGATCGATCGTCAATCGATATCATCGATCGACATCGGTAGACGTTGATCGATTGGTGTGGTAGCATTAATTGATCGACGGATACCGGTCGACTATCCAATCGATCAATTGCCGGGCGATGGACTCGATCGACGATGACAGATTAATATACGCCATCAGTTTTGTTAGAAATGTGAATTCCTCTTGTGAATCGTACTGACGATGCTGCTCGAACTCGAACTACTCATTACTGAGACACAAACCTAGAAGACTCTGCGTGCGATCGACGTCGAGTAATCCATTGTATCCTCGATCGATCGTCGATTGACAATCGATCGATTGGTTTGGTAGAAACAATCTATCGACGTCGACTAATGCATTCTACCATCGATTGATAGCGTCGATCGATTGGTGTGGTAACACCCTTAGCGTCTGAGTACTCCCATCTCATTAAGCTCTTCAATCCCCATAGGTGACAGAAGAGCTGACGAGATGCGAGTATTTGGTCGTGGATGTGCGACCCTGGCGGTATAAATGCGAGAGTGTCTGTCGGATGTATTCGACGTAGTAGGCGGTTACGGCCTAGTCACGATTTCAGTCTTAGCGGCGAGCGGGCATCGACGGTGAGCGGGGCATGCGGGGCTCTATAAGCGAAGACTCGTGGCATGTGCTTCAAAAAATTTCATACTTTAAATTTTACCGCTCGCCGCTCCGCGCTTAGCTACCGCTCACAGCGACAACAGACCGTTGCAGGGTTAAAAAAAAACTTACCATCTAAAACCCGACAATGTTTCTTCAGATGTCCTGAGCATTCCAGGGTTACGGAATAATTCCACAGCCTTGACATTGACCCATAGACAAACAAAATGGCGTCCTACTTCATCTATCTGTCAATTTTTTTGCAATGGCAACAAGAGCCTCAGTTTGCTTCCTGACTTCTACCATATATTCGGCGTAGAACTGTTTTTTGATTTCATTCTTCTGTGTCAATGCCTTCTTAAGTTCGTTGACGGTCATACGGTTGATTGTGTCTGATCTGGACCGAGTTATAGGGCGTCGTGTTACTCTTTTGACCCGTTTTCTTCTTGGTAGATTTATGGGTGGGGTTGCTGTGTAAAAAAATAAAAGCTGTTTTAGTAGTTTTGGGGAGTTTTAAGCCAATATATTTGCTACTTTCATTTAAAGCCTTCATTATCATTTCTTAATTTTTTCATTATTTAAAGCCTTCTGTCAATCCTTTTACACCTGCAGCCTGTGGACTAAGTACACGCAGCGTGCTTACAGTGCTCTGCGTGTACAATATAATAACGCATTCAGGATACTGTTTGGGCTGCCGCGCCACTGCAGCGCTTCAGCAATGTTTGCGGAGAAAAGCGTGGATGGTTTTCACGCCATCATGCGAAAGCGTTGTGCTTCTGTGATGGAGCGCATGCGGGTCAGTTCGAACAGCCTTCTGAGTGTGTTCGTGGGTCGCTGGGAATCGCCGATGTGGCAGCACTGGATGCGACTACACACTGAGGGTGGTCGCGTCCAGGGCCTGGCATAGACTGGTGCTACTGTGCAGTGCCGCTTTGAGTGTGTTTGTGTGTTTTTGTATATACTAACAATAGCTTTATAAGGTTTCTTGTGTTACTAACAATATATGGACTTTTGTCTGAAATAAATGTCATATTATTATTATTATTTTTTTGTGATAAAAAATCATCCAAATGACATCCCCCGCCCTTGGGCGGAGCGAGAGAAGATAGTGTCATTCCTTCTTGCCTTCATTCCGGGGCCGAGCATCCCTTTCAGAAACAGGCCCTGGCCCAACTGGGCCCCTACGGTTGCTGAAAACTCCTTGAGGCGGGAACAGTGCGCGCCGTCATTTTCTATGCAATGTTGGTTGTATAATTTTATATTCAGTGTCTCAGTAGCAGTTAGAGAGCGCTTTTAATTTGTGCAACCGACCGGCTGTTGCACTAAAAACAAACACAAATGACTCAATACTAACCTGGCTCTTTTACCTAGTGCAACCGACGGGCTGTTGCACAAAAAACAAACACAAATGACTCAATACTAACCTGGCTCTTTTACCTAGTGCAACCGACGGGCTGTTGCACAAAAAACAAACACAAATACTCAATACTAACCTGGCTCTTTTACCTAGTGCAACCGACGGGCTGTTGCACAAAAAACAAACACAAATGACTCAATACTAACCTGGCTCTTTTACCTAGTGCAACCGACGGGCTGTTGCACAAAAAACAAACACAAATGACTCAATACTAACCTGGCTCTTTTACCTAGTGCAACCGACGGGCTGTTGCACAAAAAACAAACACAAATGACTCAATACTAACCTGGCTCTTTTACCTAGTGCAACCGACGGGCTGTTGCACAAAAAACAAACACAAATGACTCAATACTAACCTGGCTCTTTTATCTCCGGTTCCGATTCGGATTCAGGACTGTCCGGTTCTGGACTATTTGGTCTAGGACTATGCGATTCGGATGATATCTGTTCTTGTTCAGCTTCAAAATTCAGGGGGTCTTCGGAATCCGAGGAATCTAGCTCCATTTTTATGATGGAACCTGCTTGGATTACATCTGCAATATAATACACCGTGCCTTAAACACATTGAAGGCTTAGTGTCGCCGTACTTGGGATACATGCCACAAGCCACCACGCAGGCCTAGTGCGGGTTGGTGGATGTCACATGTCTTCTAATTTTTGGTTCTAGGACATGCCTGTTTCCTCACGATGCTTTCCTTCACCGTTTTGAGAGTAGTTGTGATGAAATAAATTACACAAAGTAATGCGCCTGGTAGGGTTTGTATGAATCGTATGTCGGGGCCGTTAATACTCGGCCACCACTGCTCGTCTTTTATTAATTTATTATTATTTATTACTAGCTTTTGCCCGCGCGGCTTCGTTCCCGCTCTTCCCTACTTCAGCCTACTATACCCTACTCTACCCTAATTTTCATTTTTTTTTCCATAAGAACCTTCTCCTCATAATAAAGAAAAATAAATAAACAAAAAAAAAATTAGCGATATCGGTCCAACACATTTTGCGATTCATTTTTATATTATAGATAATCTTTACTGAACACCACATTAACAAAAATACAGGACAAATATCTGGTTTGTATGTCTTTTGACACATAAACTGAATTATCTTTTTTCTCGTACAGCTTCAAGAGACCGCAGACCTGAGTATAAGGTTTTGATTTCAAATCGTCCCCCCTCTTCGCGTTCCTGAGATAAAGGGTCTTGACAGACAGACGGACTGACAACAATGTGATCCTATAAGGGCTATATTTAACAGAGACACCAACAAAAATGTATACAGCTCTATAGAGAGTTACTCACCTGGTGTCTGTTTGGTTGCGCGACCAATTTGGTGGCGCGACCAGCTTGGACGTGTGGTGACTCTGGTGTCTAGTTTGGTAGCTTAGGTCCATATTTCACCGGGACACCATGGCGGTGCGACCAGTCGCCGCTACCAACAAAATGTATACAGCTCTATAGAGAGTTACTCACCTGGTGTCTGTTTGGTTGCGCGACCAATTTGGTGGCGCGACCAGCTTGGACGTGTGGTGACTCTGGTGTCTAGTTTGGTAGCTTAGGTCTATATTTCACCGAGACAGCATGGCGGCGCGACCAGTCACCGCTACCAACAAAATGTATACAGCTCTATACAGAGTTACTCACCTGGTGTCTGTTTGGTTGCGCAAACAATTTGGTGGCGTGATCAGCTCGGACGTGTGGCGACTCTGGTGTCTGTATGGTGGCTAATTTGGTAGCTTAGGTCTATATTTCACCGGGACACCATGGCGTCTTGAAGAAATATAGCCGTTAGGGTTCCATTTTTTTCCCTTCTGAATTACGGAACTCTAAAAAACAGAAGTAGGTACGTATGGCAATAAAAGGAAGATGTCATCAGGTCGTATAGCTTTTTTCTTTCTTTGGTGGGTAAAAATCATTCAAATGACATCCCCCGTCCTTGGGCGGAACGGGAGATACTATCAGTTTCTTACTGACTAAGAAACCCACCCCGTTCCTTCTTGCCGTTCATACCGGGGCCCAGCTACCTTTCGGAATTAGACCCTTGCTTGTTGGTTTTTTTTTCCGATCGGAAAAATCATCCAATGACAACCCCCGCTTTTTGGGCGGAGCGGGAGATAGTGTCAGACTCTCAGAGTAAAAAACCCATCCCGTTCCTCCAAGCCTTCATACCGGGGCTCGAGCGCCCTTTCGGATTACCCTGGCCCCAGTAGGCTTCGACCCAGCTCGGCCCCTGCTGTTGCTGACAACTCCTTGAGGCGCGCGGGAATATTGCGCGCCATCGACGACTTTGGTTCGGTCCGGAACCATGGTCGATGTTGACGATACGGAAATGCAGCCTGTATGTGGAAAAACAGCCTCTTAATGTCATGTAGTTAAGGAAAGGAAATTACCTTCAATAATTCCTGTCTCCGGACTTTTAGACGGTCCAGCCTCGGAGGTCTCCGGTGCACTGACATTTTGAAACTGTTTCGGTAAAGGTCTTACACACTCGGCAACATCGAAATCGTTCCTTTGTAATTGATTTTCACCATTTATTGCCGTGTTTATCTTGTTTTGACAGCTCTGAAAAAAGCAGAAGCACTTTAGTATTTTTTTTTTTGTTTTTTTTTTTTGTGTAATTGGATTTAATACGCGTATGCAATATAATTTTACTGAAACTATAAATATTTTGTGAATTTTGAACTAACAAGTGTTACTAACATACAATGTGGATCAAGTTGTCTTTTTAAATAAATAATTATTATTATTATAGTTACAACAAGCACAGAAGAGATGAAAGAGGATAGAATGGCTTTGTGGGCGGGGCAGGCGTGCCATAAAGTAGGGCAATGCTCATAGTTCAACAACCAATAGCAAACTAACGATCTAAGTGTGCGTGTTCTGTTATTTGCGTAATGCGGGCTCGTATTGGTTTATTGCTTTCAGAGATTATCTTCTACAAACAAAACAACAAACTTTACTTTTATCTTTATAATATTACTAGCTGACCCGGAAAACTTCGTACCGCCTAATAGTTACCTTTTATCTAAGCTGTCAACTCTACCTACTCTACCCTACTCTACCCTACCCTACCCCACTCTACCCTACCCTACTCAAAGTTAAAAAAAAAAAAAAAAAATCGGGATATCCTATGTCCTTCTCCTGGTTCTTAGCTACCTCCCTACCAATTTTCAACCAAATCGGTTCAGTCGTTCTTGAGTTATAAATAGTGTAACTAACACGACTTTCTTTTATATATATTTATAATAATAATAATAATAATAATAATTCTTTATTTGCGTAAAAACATGGTATAAAATGGTGTTACATAGAATTACAATGGTACAAACATGTTTAGCTATTTAATGATATAGCATGCAAAAATTGAAATTTGAAAGTTTTATGAAGATTATAGCTAGAAGCAAAATATTGTATATAATATAATAAATTGAATCAACATTTTTTATCCATAAATTCTTTTAAATTGTAAAAACTACATTCATTTAACCACTTATGCAATTTAATTTTCAAAGATCTTGTACTCAATGTTTTGAAGTGGCTTGGAATATGGTTATAAATACGTACACACATTGCTAGGCAGTTTTTGTTGTATTTGGTAAGTCTTGGGACATCATTTAAAACCAGTTTATAGGGATCTCTTCTGTGCCTAGGGCAAATTTCGTTTGCTGTCTTAAACAGTTCTCTATTTTTAACTACGAACACACAAGTTTCATAAATGTAAAGAGATGGTAGCGGCAGCAAACCAAGTTTTTTAAATACTGGTCGACATGTATCATCAGGTTTAAGTCCATACATAGCTCTTATGCACTTTTTTTGAGCGACAAATGCTCTGTTTAGATCCACACTATTACCCCACATAACAAGACCATAACGTATATAGATTATAGATAGTGTAGATAACTCTGTCTAATACCCTCACTAGCGTTTAGGATTATTACTTAGCAATTTTCGTTTCGTTCGAAATTGAAAATGACACTGCTTTATCCTCTACTCACATAATCTACTATTATTTATTTATTATTATTATGTTGATTCCTTTTTTTTTCTTTTCAGTAATTTTAACGTCTGTCTGACAATTTGAGAAGGCCGCAGAAAGGCCTATCCAAATGTCCTTTCTTTGATATTGTTCGTCAAGTCGTTGAGATCCATAGTAGTCCTGAGTTGAGCTTTGCGAATACTGACAAATGCTTGCACTGACTGGACGGGTCCGCTCAAATCGGTGCGTTTCTTGCTTCAAAAGACCATCTCAGACAAATCTACATGGTTCTCATGTGATTTGACTATTACATATTTACTGTATGGACTTTAAAAGAGACTTTGAACTCAGGGGGAGTTTGTTTCGGTGTTTCTTTTTAGGGTAGTCAGCTAGGAAACACCGGCCTCTAGTTTAAATTGACGAAAAAAGACGTGTGGCACTCGGGGACTGCCGCCATGCCGCGGTAAAGCTATTGCATAGTATTTTTATGATTGTTCACTCATTTGTTTTCATAACGGTCACCACGCTCAAAAACGAAATGAGTGGGGGGTGTTTTTTTCGTTACGGAATTTCTGGATTCGGTCTCCACGCTCAAGGCCCGCGATAGAAGCTATGTAATAGCTTAACTATGCAATAGCTTAAAAAAAAATTGACGTGTAAAAGTGTTTTTAAAACTTACTTGCAAAATAAATACCATTTATCAATGCTTACCTCAACTCCATGACCATTATCCATTGTATCCAAGCTGCAGAATTGAACGACTTTTTCCTCCAATGGAGTCAATTGACGTGGGACTGGACTATAACCAGGCATTGTATCTTTTGTTTGGTTGTAATGGTTAATTTTATTCCATTTCTCCTTGATATGTAACTTCCAATCTTGCCAGTACTGAAATTGAAGAAAGATCTTGTTGACACATTAAAGGACGTTGCATCAAAACGTCCGCCCAGCTCTTACATCGACCAACAGATTTGAAATGTATCTCAATCGAAAGATCTTAGTAAGGCGAGAATTTGTTACTATGGCGACATCTCTCAAAAGTATGGGATTTAGGTTTTATAAGACGTAACGACCAAGTGTTTTAGACCTTAAATATATTCATAACATATTACTTTCACACATTTTTGGTTGCGGCTCAGTGAGTTCTATACGATTCTACAAAAATATTTGATAAAGGGCATTACGTAAAACTGTCCCAAAACATATTTGAACATATTTGAAACAGTTGTTATTTTTGGGGATTACTTTTGCGCAATGCCCTTTGTCAAATATTTTTGTAGAATCGTACAAAGCTCGGCGAGCCGCCTTCAAAAATGTATGACAGTGTTATGAGTATATTTAAGGTCTAAAATACTTGGGTTAGGTTAGATTAAAATATAAAGTTTTATTTATCTAAAAATCAATGCCACTTTTCGTTGTAATTTTATAACTCAAGAACGGGCTCACCTATCCAAACCAAATGTTTAGGCTTTGTTCGGACTATTTAGTATTAGGATGTAGATGGTTTATGTGAAGTTCGGTAGGGTAGAGTAGAGTAGGGTATAGTAGGGTAGAGTAGTGTAGTGTAGTGTAGAGTAGTGTAGTGTAGGGTAGAGTAGTGTCGAGTAGTGTAGAGTAGGTTAAAGTAGGATGGAGTAGGAAAGGGAAGGGTAGAATAGGGTAGAGTAAGGTATAGTAGGACGGAATGGGGAAGAGAAAGAGCGAACTTAAACCCCATACTTTTGAGATACGTCGCCATAATAAAAAAAACTGTAACTAGACGCTTCGAATGACACCTGTTTAAAATCTTTTGGTATCAGTTGAATAGGGGGGACGGGTCTCATATAAATTTGGTCATCGTTCTTTCACAGGTAGTTTTGCAGTTGTAATAGAAGCAACAAATATGTAACCAAGATTATATGATACTAGCGGCGCGTCCCGGCTTCGCACGGGCAATAAATATAGCCTATGTTACTCAGGGTGAATGTAGCTTTCCAATGGTTTAAGAATTTTTGAAATCGGCTCAGTCGTTTTTGAGTTTATTCGTTACATACCAAAATACAAATCTTTTCTCTTTATAATATTAGTTTAAGATATGTAACTCATAATATGATTTAAAAGAGTGTCCATGGAGTTTTTTGCATGTTCTTCTTCATGTAGATCTACGCTTTCGAAAGTGCAATTTCGCTTCACTTTTTTTGGATGACTTTCTATTTCTATTCAAAAGTGCCTCTAAATGGTCTATTTGAAATAAATGCTTTTGATTTGATCTGTTGTCGAGTCAAAACTCCAAAGTCTTGAGCATCGACACCGAGTCGCTAGCTTGTCGGTTTTCTATCGTTTAAATTTCGGGGAGTGTGCACTGGAATTGTAAAATTTAGTTCCGCCAAGCCCGTTCCATCATCGGGCCACTAGACATACGTCGTTGCGCTACCGGTACATGGTGGACATCCCACCCATACGTACAAAGCGTTTTGGGAATACATTCATTATGTATACAGCTAAGGAGTGGAATTCCCTGCCGGAGTCTGTGTTTCCTAATAGCTACAGCCTAGGGGTCTTTAAGTCAAGAGTGAATAGGTTACTTCTAGGCAAGCGTGCTCCATCGTCGGCCACATCATCGCTTACCATTAGGTAACAGTAATAAAAAATAAACATGTGCGAGCAAGTCGCAACACGCACGGAAGGTTCCGTACTACTGTCCATAGCAAAAAATTTGCAAAAAAAGAAATCACGTATTATGTATTATAACTTAAAAATATATTTTATTAGCTGTGCCCGCGACTTCGTTCGCGTGGACTACAGGATTTTGAATTTATTTTTTCTAAAATAAAAGTAGCCTATGTTACTCCTTATTACATCAGCTACCTGCCAAAAAAAGTCCGGTCAAAATTGGTCCAGCCATTTCAGAGCCCGGACAAACAGACAGACAAAAATTTTAAAAAATGTTATTTTGGTGTATGTACCTTATATATTCATATGGATGTAGTAAAAAGCAGTTATTTCAATATTACAAACAGACACTCTCATTTTATTTATATGTATAGATGTATAGATAGATGTATAGATTTTGGTTTTTTAGTATTTAACTTTTCGAATTGAGAAATGAGTATATTAGGGGAGGTTTAAAAGTGGCGCCAGTGACTGAAAGGTTGAAAGGAAATCGTTTGTCTTGGTATGGTCATGTAAAGAGGAGAGATGAAAAGCATGTTGCTAAAAGAGTTATGAATTTACATGTGGATGGATGGAGACGCAAAGAAAAGATGGATGGATTGTGTGAAAAGTGATATGAAAGAAAAGATAGCGTGACGAGTGACAGGACAGAATGGAAGAAAAAAGTGTTGCACCGACCACAAATAAAATGGGACAAATTGAAAGACAATGAGAGAGTGAACGGCGGCGTTCTTTCGGGGTTTAATTATTTAATGTTATATCAAATCATCTTCTAAGTATTCCCTCATTGAATGCACACGCAATGCCACGAATAGAGAGAGAGATGGAGAAGTCTCCTCTACCAAACGATCCACGACCGCGACCACTCCGCCAGGAGTGTACGACTGACGCCGCCGGGATTCTGATCCCGTTTTCCGGCCACCGTAGGCGCGGGCTAGCGGACAGCGAGCAATGGGTAGCTCGCTGTCCGGCCGTCCGGTAACTGTCCGGACCAAGCCCAAGTCGTCGACGACGCGCACTTTTCCGGCGCGCCTCAAGGAGTTGTCAGCAACAGCAGGGACCCAGCCGGATCGAAGCCTACTGGGGCCAGGGTTATACGAAAGGGCGCTCGAGCTAGTATGAAGGCTAGAAGAACGGGGTGGGTCTTTTAGTCAGTAACAGTCTGACACTATCTCCCGCTCCGCGCAAGAGCGGGGTTGTCATTGGATGGATTGGATTTCCCACCATAAAAAAGTGTGTACGACTGACAAGAAGAATGCTATCGTAGCAACAGACATACAGTAGGCAAAACGGATTTTGAGCGGTTGCGCAGAAGTCGAATATTCGGTCTCTTTATTGGTGCGAAGTGAGACGCGGGGGCGGGGAGTGTCACTGATTGGCTCGCCGAGCCATCGCGTCATAGACGTCACTCCTGATTCGTTCTCCTGATTCGTTCCCTGCGTTGCTGCATGTATCTAACAACGAAGACGATTGGCTCGCCATTGTATGGAATGCGCAAAGCGATCCCCACTCTGACGCCGAGCGTTCAAGTTTCAACTGTCTGTCTTACATAACACTGACAGACGGAAGGACAGCGAAATTTTAGTAATAGGGTCCCGTACCTTTAAAAATGATTAAAATTCTACGGAAGTAACACATGAATAGCAAGCCAGCTGCTGTTGAAATGAACAGAGTTGTCTCATGCCTCGATAGATGGCGTTGGGATCGAATTAGATCGCGCTATGGTTTCGTTACAACAGAACACTTAGATACATTCATCGCTAGCACATAAATGTTTACTTTATTAAATGGAATAAAATAATTTTTGAAGAAGATTGAGCCCTTTTGGTTCAATCTTCAAAAGAATTTGATGTGACTATTTAAATTTTAATGTATTGCAGACGGAATATTGATGAATATTCCGGTTCCGATTTTTTTTTAGTTTAAGTTCTTAGGCGTTATCACACTACGAAATAGACCTGTGTCGATCGATCATTTGTCGTAACCCGGGTCGATCATTACTCACTCGTTTGGTGATCGGGTTAAAAACATTCGATCATTTCGATCATTCGGGTCGCAGTTCGTTTATAATAACCGATTGACGTATGCTGAAATGAAACTAGCTAAAACAAGCAAACAAAACAACACTTGAATATTGCGATCCGATTTTCACATTCGTATCGCGACTCGCGGGTCATAAGTTACTAGTGCAACTGATCGGATCTCTTCAAACAAAATTCAATCACGCGATCGATAGCTTGCGGCTCAGCGTCGCGAGCAATCCTGTACAACCCGGTTTCTTTAGGAGAAAGAGTGAGGTGAATGAAAGTGCAATATCATGTATGTAAACGAAAGAGATAGAAGACATTTTGCTTGTTACGTCGTGTTGTGTCATTGAATGTACGACTCAATCGATTGTACGAGCACGCAATTAGTTACCATAACCGTATGAAAATAAAGTCCCATTTGGTTTATTTTGTTACCTGATAATCGAGTCAAATAAGATCGGGTGCTTTTGAGATTCGTTATTCTATCACTCGGGTACAGCTTGCAATCGAATCAAAAAGATTCGATCAATCGTGAACGACACAGGTCGAGGCAACGCTTTACGTGCGAGGCCGTGGTTGGTGGGCCACTTCACCCACGTCTGACTGGAAAGCAGCCTACCTTAAGCCATCTGTCAGGTGACTTGATAGTGGGCCCCATCTGGTTCATCGCCGTGCCCTCGTGGGGGCGATCGGCGGCGGAGACCTCTCGCGCCGGACCTTGGCCACAACCATGGTCCGGAGCGAGGAGGAGTGACAGGTGGTCGCCGACTTCTACGAAGCAGTAATGCTCGCAAAGGAAGAGGCTGACCGCATTAGGTAACGGCGCTCTCGCCGCCGCCGGGATTCCGCTCTCGATTTCCGGCCAGCGTAAACGCGGGCCTGCGGACTGCGAGCAAAGGGTAGCTCGCGGGCCTGCGGACTGCGAGCAATGGGTAGCTCGCTGTCCGATAATCCGGTAACCGTCCGGACCGAACCCAAGTCGTCGACGGCGCGTACTGTTCCCGCGCACCTCAAGGAGTTGTCAGCAAGCGCAGGGTCGAAGCCTACTGGGGCCAAGGGTCCAATTCCGAAAGGAAAGCTCGGCCCCGGTATGAAAGGCAACGAAGGAACGGGGTGGGTTTTTTAGTCAGTAAGAGTCTGACACTTTCTCGCGCTCCGCCCAAGGGCGGGGGATGTCATCTGGATGATTTATGGCCACAGAAAAAAAAAAAAAACCTACCTTAAGCCATCTGTCCGGTGACTTGATAGCGGGCCCCATCTGGTTGAGTAGTTCAGTCAGCTGTTTCGAATAGTTGTTTACTTTCTTCTCTATGTTTGGTCCTTTTATTTGGCCTTTACCAAAATCTTCATTTGCCTTCATGAATGTGAACATGATTCTTTGCTGAGCGATTGAGACTCGATTCTGTAACATTACATTTTTAGGGTTCCGTAGCCAAATGGCAAAAAAACGGAACCCTTATAGATTCGTCATGTCTGTCTGTCTGTCTGTCTGTCCATCCGTCCGTATGTCACAGCCACTTTTTTCCGAAACTATAAGAGCTATACTGTTGAAACTTTGTAAGTATTCTGTGAACCGCATTAAGATTATCATATAAAAATAGAAAAAAAAGCAATAAATTTTGGGGGTCCCCATACTTAAAACTGAAACTCGAAAAATTTTTGTTCATCAAACCCATACGTATGGGGTATCTATTGATAGGTCTTTAAAAATGATACTGAGGTTTCTAATATCATTTTTTTCTAAACTGAATAGTTTGCGCGAGAGACACTTCCAAAGTGGTAAAATGTGTGTCCCCCCCCCTAACTTCTAAAGTAAGAGAATGATAAAACTAAAAAAAATCGTTGAGGCTCAGAATGTCAACTTCCCAAAATATATGATGTACATTACTATAAAAACTACCAACGAAAATTGGTTTGAACGAAATCTAGTGAGTAGTTTTTTTTTTAATGCGTCATAAATCGAAAAAAATACACTATTATTAAAACATCGATCAAAGTTACAACACATTACAAGAACTTTAATATTATGTTACTTGCTACTACGGAACCCTTCATGGGCGAGTCCGACTCGCACTTGGCCGGTTTTTATCGTTTAACCCCTTACGTCATCGTGAGGAAACCGGCATGTCCTAGAACCAAAAATTCGAAGACATGTGACATCCACCAACCCGCACTGGGCCCGCGTGGTGGATTAGGGCCCATTCCCTCTCCTAGAGAGGAGGCCTGAGTCCCAGCAGTGGGAACATTAAAAATGCTGATGATGATGAACCCCTTACGTCGGATCACTCACATTAAGTCACATAATAGATGAAAGAGGTTAGGTAGCGGTTCGCTGGGCAACGACGCGGCGGACGATATGGCCAGGGAGGGATCTGGAGCAGTGGTCTTCGGGCCCGAACCAATTGTGCCGGTCTCATTTGGTCAGTTGCGTGGCTGGCTACGCGAACACACACAGATACAAGCGGAACGCTGGTGGTCCTCGAAACCGGGATGCAGGCAGGCCAAGGAGGCCCTACACCTCAATAAAGTCATCACCAAAAACCTTTTGAGGTGACCTGAGCGTGGTGACGGGGACCATCACCGGACACTGCACACTGAATAAACACCACCACAACACAATAGGCATCACAGACAGTCCCCTGTGCAGAGCATGCTTAGAAGGGGAGGAGACAATTGCGCATGTGCTCCTAGATGGCACAGGTGTCACTGAAATACGCACACGAACCATAGGATCCCCGAATTCCCTTATAGAGGCCCTGAAAAACCTGAGGCCTAATCTGCTTTTGGAGAGAGGTGGGCTGGTAGGAATAAGCCCACCCAAGGTTATGGCCGCTATGGCCCACGTACGTCCGCATAGGACTAAGTGTGGAAACCATACTCAGACATAGACATGAGGTTAGAAGGGAAATCCTTTCAGATTTGTACTATAACGAGTGTCGCCGCTTGTCTCCCACCCTTTAACTCCATTACAGGCAATAAACCAATACGAACGCGCATTACGCATTACCAGACCACACGCACTTATGCCTTGATCACACGTACCGAGTAAATGGGCGAGACAGTGCTCTCGGCCGAGTACTCGGTACGTGTAAACACAACGCCGACTGCTCGGCCTAGCGCTTATCTCTACAATTCGCATACATCACTGTCTCAGCCGAGCAACATTTTACTGTCTCGCCCTTTTACTCGGCACGTGTGATCAAGGCATTAGATCGCAAGGCATTAGTTTGCTATTGGTAGTTGAACTATGAGCATTGCCCTACTTTGTGGGACGCCTGCCCCGCCCACAAAGCTATTCTAAACTCTATCTATTCTGTGGTAGGTGGTATTGAAACATAGAAATTTGAAAACTTTTTTTTTTTTTATCCGTTATGAACTAGTACTTGACTGCGATCCCGCCTGATGGTAAGCAGTGATGCAATCGTTGATGGTGAGGCGCACTAGTTTATTAAGAGCCTATTCACTCTAGCCTTGAAGACACCCAAATTATGTTATAACCTATAAAAAACTAGCTTGATACACTTGTCGAGTCGAGGTTTCAAAGTCTTGAGCATCGACGCCGAGTTGCTAGCCTGTCGCTTTTCTACCGGTTACATTTCGGAGAGTGTGCGTGCGGAATTTAATAGCCTAATTCCGCCTAGCTTTTAGTAATTTTTAATTTAGATAAAAAAAAAAATACTAAAAGCTAGGAGCAGAGTTGGACCTGGGTGGATGACAATGGCAGGAATCATTGGAAAGTATTGGGGGAGGCCTACGCCGAAGAGGCGACTACTACTTGGGGATGATTTTTATATTATATAGCATAATTATTATAAAGTGTAGAATTAAGTAACTCAATTAGCTAGCTCCAACTCCATCCTGAAGACCATAGCGGATAGATACGATTATCCTTTGTTAGGTGATGTTGTTCACCGATGTTTTAGGAACAACCACCTTGTTTTAAAATAATATATCATTAAGGTTACTAACATAGGTTATAAGTTTTCTCTTCAATTGTTTACTAACCCATATATGGATGTCACTAATCCGAATTAAAGTTTTTTTTTTTTTTTAATGGAAGTAGTAGAATAAAGGCTTTATTTATTTTTTATTTATTTTTTTATTAATTCCGCCTAGCCAGTTCCATCATCAGACCATCAGGCGTGTGGCAATGCGCCACCGGTACATGGTGTACATCCCACCTATACGCACAAAACGTTTTGGGAACACATTCATTGTGCATTCAGCTAAGGAGTGGAATTCCTTGCTGGAGTCCTGATGGCTACAGCCTCTTGGGTTGTTGATCTTTAAGTCAAGAGTGAATAGGTTACTTCTAGTCTAGGTAAGCGCGCTTCATCGTCGACCGCATCGCCGCTGCAGGTGAGATAGCGGTCAAGTCAAACCTATAAAAAAAAACTGGGCAAGTGCGAGTCGGACTCGCGCACTGAGGGTTCCGTGCAAATTACAATTTCTAATGGAGTCTCGAAAAAGTTTTTTTTTTTTTTGGTTACGTAGGTAGGTAACAACTTTTCTGTTTTCAGATTTATTCCTATACCTGTGCTATAAGACCTTGCTTTGTGTCTTTTAGAATTCTGGGTCAACTGGAAGTAAGTACCCTACGAATTTCGATCTTTGAGATTACTTATTATAATATGGCCGTACCTTTTTTTTTCGTTAACTTAGAAGTTTGATTATTTCACAGCTTGAAGGGACCACAGACCTGAGTATACATATAGTTTCAACTCGATACCTCCACGCGTTCTCGAGATAAAAGAGTCTTTACAGACAGACAAACGGACGGACAACAAAATGATCCTTTATAGATTCCGTTTTTTCCTTTTGAGGTGCGGAACCCTAAAAAATAGCATCCTACGCGTTCCAAATGAGAATAGGACCGATTCCTATGTTTTGACGTCTCGTCGTACTGTCAAATCGAAGAAATTTTGGCAAAATTGAAGAACTTAGAGATGAGTAAATTTAAACAACTGGTTTCTGATTAAACTTTTTTCGTTCACAGTACATAAATAAATTAAATTTTTCGTTAATTAATTAATGTTTAAAATTTCTTTCCTCAATTTGACAGTAAATCGTGACGTCACAACATGGCGGGCGATCCTATTCTCATTTGGAACGCGTTATACTTACTATATTTGTTAACACCGCTTCATCAATATCTCTATTATTGTTATTTTTTAATTGAACAACTTCAATATCTATACAATTTAGTAGTCTTTGTTTTAGCTCCGAAAGTGATGTCTGTCCACACGGACGGGTGACAGCATTGTTGGGCACATAAGTTCTTACTGCTTGGTTGTGAGTCTTGGTTTTTTGGTTTTTTGCATTTACAAGTGACTGGACTCGCCAACCCTGAAATAAAAAGCATGATTCTTTATGATCTTTCAAGTAATATAATAATAATATTCCACAACTATCACATAACGCCTTCTAGTCACAGACTAAGCAGAACTTATTTAAACTTCATGTACAGTAGTGGTACATAGGCGGACTTAATGCAACAAGGCATTCTCTACCAGTCAACCTTATCGCACAGGGCGATCTCTTAGGCCGCGTTTCCACTCGCCACTAAATTGCATGCAAGTTAAAATACATTGCGGACTAGCGAGGTATGGTGTAATCAAGCGGTCCTTTGTAACTCGCAATGTGATTTGACTGGCATGTAATTTGCTTGCAAATGGAAACGCGGCCTTACAGACAACCTTTGGATGGACTGAGAGAATGGAGATAGATTTAGGGTTGTCAGTGTACAAATACATACATACAATACAAAAAAATATACTAATAAATATCAAATATCTTCTAATCAATATACCATTTTTTTTAAAGTTGGTAGCGTTTGAGCACGCCTTACTTCTAAGGCCGCGTTTCCACTTGCAAGCAAATTGTATGCAAGTCGAATCATATGGCGAGTTACAAAGGACCGCTTGATTACATCATACCTCGCTAATCCGCAATGTATTTTAACTTGCATGCAATTTACTGACGAGTGGAAACGCGGCCTAAGGGTAACGCATTCCACAAACGTGCAGCTTGAATTGTGAAAGATTTGTCAGCGAAGGACGATACATCTAAGTCAAAAGAAAACATTTTAAAAATGTTCTTAACTTCACCTTATCAGTAATTGGAGTCGAGTTATTTGTCTCTTTGTTATTTGTGCTTGGACTCGTTAAAGAGGATGTATCACCCGATTTCTTTGGCTCAGAATATCCTCTGTTAACATAGTTTTTTTGATACGACATATATAAAGCCTTAGGAGACATCTTTGCGTCAATTTCTTTAGACATTGTTGTGAAAATGGGATTGTTGTATTTAATATTCGATTTCTGCAATTCTTCATGATATTTTTTAAATAAATCGATTTGCATTTTAATAGCAATTATCGGTTTCCGTCCTCTTTTATTCATTATTATCCTTGCTTTTTGGAACTTTGTTAAAATTTTACTTTTTTTTAATAGTACTTCAAGTCGCAAATTTATATGCAAAACCAAATTTTATTTTGTTGTTGTGCAAAAGCAAAACAAACAAGAAATTTCGTAAATTAAAACGTCAGTTTCTGACATATTTATACGTCACATTTGTTTTTTTTTGTGTTTTAATGTTTTTGGCTGGGATACTAAGGTGTTTAAGCCATGTCTCCGTAAGTTTTATAATTTGATTACCAATAGAGTCTGTGCGGAAAGTAAACCATCGTGGGATTTGAGGGCGCTGCTGTAGATAAATATCGTTTTTGTTGTGTAAGCAACATTGTGACGTCATTATAGTGCGACTGTTAAATCTTGATATTTTGAAACTCAGTTAGACTAGCTTCTTCCAGCGGCTTCACCCTATAATAAAAATTATCCTATTGGCTGAATTTGCTGACCTAACGAAATTGCAAAGTTATTGCTTATGTGCTATATTATTTCAATGTTTATGATTAAGTTCATCTGTCTGGTAGTTTTTGCACGACACATCCATATATACGAATACCTTCATCCATCTTCTCAAACTTTCGCATTATAATATTAGTAGCCTATTTATTAAACTTGCTCACGTGATGAAACTTATAAAAAAAAATAGGTTATAAGCTATATTATTGCAACGTTTATCATTAAACTCATCCGTTTATAAGTTTTTGCCTTATGAGTAACAAACCGTTAATTGTAGCGACACCTGGGGGAGGACTATGTAGAACAGTGGACGTCTTTCGATTGTAATGATGATGGACATTTAAATGCAAACAGGAATCGGTAAAGGAAAATAGCGTGAAGAAACTGCTGTACTGCCTATCTAGGTAGGTTCCACCAAAGACCACTTACCCAGTTCCAACGAAAATGGTTCTATCACTTTGACTGGGATCGATCTATTATCACTGACTAGAATATTGTAGCTAACAGCATGTTTATGTACTCCCTAGTTAAATATTAAGGTAAAAACGGAACACACTACCACTTTCTCGTTGTCTTCCTCAGTACATTTTTCCCTTTTGCTAATCAATGAAAAATATGAACTTAATGACTATGAAAATAAAATACACTTCAGAATTTGTAATGTTGCTTCGTAAAAAATCTATTTAGCCTATAAGGTATCATCTCGTATATAAGATCCTTGGAATCACTTGGTTGTCCGTCTGTTAACCCTTTAACTCGAGAACGCTTGGAGGTATCGATTTAAAATTAAAACCATACACTCAAGTCTGCGGTCTTTTGAAGTTGTGAAAAAATCAGACTTCTGAGTTAACGAAAAAAAATACGGCCGTTTATGTCGGAAAAAATACGTATATTTCGATACTCAAGAGAATCAAAGAAACCCGAATCCCGTTGACCTAGAATCCTGAAAGGCATAAATCAAGGTCTCATAGAACAAGTACAGGGAAAAATCTTAAAAATTTAATTAGCAATTCGGAAAAATCTTCGTAACACAATTCGGGAATTGATTTCATAGGTAAATTTGTACAGAATCCTCAGTGTGCGAGTCCGACTCGCACTTGCCCTTTTTATTTTAGTTACTTCCTTCCTTACTCAAGCCTGAAAAAAAAATTCTTAGTTAGTCGAAACGCATTATAAATTTAAAGTATCAATACTCTTTATACTAGCCATCGAAAATATTGACCAAAACAAAATAAAGAAATATCGTCATGTTTAAATGAATTTCCGTTTAATTTATATATATTTGGAGATAACTGGGACAGGAGTTTACCTAGGAAGTCTAAAAAGATTAAAATAAAAGTGTTACGTACCAAAAAAACAGCATACCAATGTTTCCCAAGTTCGTGACTTTGTTTTGATCAATTATGGTGTGATTTGCCATTTGTTATCTTTGGCAAAACTGTAATATATTAAATATTATTTTCCTTGCAGCTCGGTGAAATTTTTTATCACATTTCTGAAGATTTCAATTGAAAATTATAACAAAATAACATAATCAACAAACCGGTGTCAACATTTTATGACGTTTTGCATTTGACGGATGGCTGGGTTGGGTTGCTACTTAAAATCTTTAATGTTGTTTTCACTTTACGCCACGACGGTTCTTTTATCGCACAGACAATAATAGGATGTACACATTCTAATGTTTTTGTAGTATTGGGTAGCAAATATATTCAAGTCAACCTTCTCGGCAAACTTTCCTGAGGTAGTCAACACTACTTACAATAAAATTTTCAGAGCCATTTTACCGAGTCGCGCTTGTTGACGCTTGGCGCGAAAATTTATTTACGCAGTCGGGTTTAATATTTTTTTAATTAATTTTTTATTCTACAATTTTAAGTTACTATTATAATATATCACACAATATTTTAGACGTAAAATCGCTATAAAGTTCAAAAACCGACCTAGGCATTCGCCTTAGTACAAAATATATAACATAGATTTCCTATTGTTTTTTTACATACTATTTTGAAATCCTCATTGACACCCATATTGCAGAATTAATTTTTTTTTTGCTCCAACATACAGCATCTCACTGTCGATATGTTGTTTTTTTAACGTCACCTATCTAAGAACACTTGGGTTATCAAGACAAATCTAACGATATGTTAATTATAAAAAATCTGTTCAGCGGTTTGGAAGATATGAGGTAATAAAGAATATTACATACATCACCTGACAGTGATTATGATCATTTCTTCCCTAGCTAACGTGTGATATAGGTATTGTTGGGTGGGTATTTAGAAATGGATATAGGGATTTACGAAAATATTTTTTTGATAATATTAATATTCTCGGAAATAATCGCTGCAATAGTATAAAAAGGGTGTCTAATTTTTGAACCATAAGTTTAGAAAATGTGAAAAAAAAATCTCAAAAGTAGAAAATAATAATAATGAACGAAAAATGTTAATATCATTGTGAAAAAAGCGTGGGGCGCTTTGTGCCATATTTTTCGTAAATCGAGCGCCCATATTAATATTTTTCGTTCATTATTATTATTTTATTTCTACCTATATTGAAAATTATTTTACACTTTTTAGTTTGATATGCTATGAAAGCGTGTTTTTTTTAGTTTTTTTTAAACTATATTTTTTTTTCTTAGATATTTTGGAATATTATATTTTTCTTTAAACCTCTTTCATCTTTTCTGTGGTTGTAAGTATAAAAGATTCCGACCTGCTATTTTTTTTTTGCTAGCCCATATTGTCCTACTGCTGGGCAAAGGCCTCTCTCCACTCCTTCCAACGATCACGGTTCCTCGCTTTCTCATTTCAAGTCTTAAGGGAAGCCAGCCAGGTCGTCCCGCCATCTCCTTCGTGGTCTGCCTCGGCCCCGCGTTGCTATGTCCGAATTTTCTCATAACTACGAGTATTCATTTTTTATTTCCAGTTTCATCCAGTCATGCCACATTAAAATCGAGCAACAGTATTAAGAAACAAACCATCGTGCCTGAAAAGGAAAAAGACCTCGAGCTGGCCAAAAAGACTATTGACCATGCGAAAAGACGAGAAGATAGGAGGAGGTTACTTGGTGGAGCACCCAAGGCTAAAAGGACTAATATCCCATGTGACATTTGTAAGCAAAGGTATGGTCTTTTTCATTCTATTCTAGGCTACCAAACTAGACACGATACAGACACCAGAGTCGCCACACGTCCGAGCTGGATTGGTTTGGTAGAAACTATAGATCGTCTTCGACTAATCCATTCTGCCATCGATCGATGCGTTCGATCGATTGGTGTTGTAAGAAGATTAAATAAATAAATCTCTTGATATTTCCTCCAGGTATCCAATGCTGGTCACTGCCGCAGATAGCTACAGGACGTTCATTTGTTCTCGCTGCAAGAAGAATGGAGAAACGAAAGGATCTGTCTGTAGGAAGTGCAACATCGCAATACCTGATAATGTCATGACTGAACATATTGAGTTGCATGCTAAAGCTGACGCGAAAAGGCAGTTCAGGGATGATGAAAGGAAAAGGTCGGTTCTTAGCACGGATATCGGTTCTTAGGCTAAAGAAATCTTAGCGGTTTTCTCCCGCGACCGCTGGCCCATAGATTCTGTAGAATACAGAAAGATATACAGGCTTATTTGTAAAAGACTAACAATGTTGCAGGACTATTACTAACATCATAAACAACAACTTTTGTTCTATGACTTTGTACAAAACATAATTCTTTTACTAAAAACAAACTTTCAAGATTTCGTTGTTCTATCTAACACATTTCAACTCTGTATTTTGCTGTACCTACCTACGCTACCACTCCCCTCCGCTTTTGTACTATCGCTTGCTTAGCATAAACTTCGTAACATTTAGAACGTTCAATTTATATATATTTTTATTTTTGTGTGAAAATCTGATGAAATAAAATATGATAAAATTTTTATAAGACATAGGACAAAAGTGGTTGTTTATGATGTTAATACCATAGTCCTGAGAGGTTGCCGGTGTTTTACAAATAACCCTGTATATAAAAAATTAAAGCACATTTCACGATGCGTTTTTCGCCCGCATGGAGAGTGGTATAATTAACTCCCTCACAGTACTCGGGAGTTAATTAAATAAATCTCTCTCTGCGTTCGGAATTGCGACGTTGGGGGAGGCTTAAGTCCAACAGTGGACGTCTTTCGACTCGACTAATATGATGATGATGTTCGGAATTGAAACTTAGCAAACTTGGTTTCGTTCGGAATCCAACTTGCCGCCCGCAATTTTAAGATATCTACAGCTTTATCCCCTGGTCTCATAATCTACTATTAATTGAGTCTCATCCAAAGGCGTAATGTGGACAAATTTGGACGTGGGCAAATTTAAATTATGTCTAGAAATTAATGGAACATCTCTATTGACATTATGGTATGCAAATAAAGATATGAATATAAAATATGAGAGAGACCTTTTTTTTTTAATAAATTCGAAAACGAGTCAGCGTCTGTCGAATCCCAGTGTTCGACCACATTATCGCCTATCAATTAAAAAAAACTGGACAAGTGCGAGTCGAACTCGCGTCTTAAGGGTTCCATACAAACTTACGTACGTAAATATTTTAAATCCGGAATGGAGTCTCAAAAGATTTTACCGAATCGTTATATTGTTACATAACAACTTTACAGTTTTCAGATTTATTATTTACTAGCTTTTGCCCGCAGCTTCGCCCGTTCTTAGGAATCAAGCAGCTATCTATCGAAGAAAAAAATTTAGCAATCGGACCAGTACTTCCAGAGATTACCTCCTACAAACAAAGAAAACAAACTTTACCTCTTTATTATATTAGTGTAGATAGGAAATTGGCCATAATGTGTGAATGTCCTGAAATTTCGCGTAACTGCTTTATGCCAAAATTCAGGTTTCTGGCTTAAAGCAATTATTTCAACGGGGAGGTACCCTATTTATTTTGATACTTTCGAGAGTGTCGTCCTTACCGTATGTATCTCATCCAGGTCCATAGGCTACTAATGCCACTTCCTTTCTAGGGTCCCACATCAGACTCGAAAGCTGCTGACTCCCGACACCCCGAGGAAGCCCAGGTCTCACAAGTTCCAATGTAACCAGTGTCCGAAGAAGTATGCCCTGGCTAGGCACCTGGCACTACACGTGACGAGCGCCCATGGTGATAGTCTAGATGACTTCTGTCCTAGTAAGTGCCATTTTCGTTTTGAAGGTAGGAAAACAAGAAAAGACAACTTTACTGTTTTCAGATTTCTTCATATACCTGTGCTATACGACCTTGTGTCAAATTTCAGCATTCTAGGTCAACGGAAAGTAGGTACCCTATGAATTTCGATCTTTGAGAATAAAAAATAAACGTTTTCTTTGCGACATAAACGGCCGTAACTTTTTTTTCGTTAACGCAGAAGTGAAATTTTTTCACAGCTTGAAAGGACCGTAGATTTGAGTATATGGTTTTAATTTCAACTCGATACCTCTATGCGTTCCCGAGATAAAGGGTCTTGACAGACAGACGGACGGACAACAAAGTGATCCTATAAGAGTTCCGGTTTTTCCTTTGGAGGTAGGGAACCCTAAAAAAACACTGAAAAAGTATAAAATAATTTAATTCCACCAAGTCCGTTCCATCATCGGACCACTAGACATACGGCTTTGCGCCACCGGTACATGGTGGATATCCCACCCATTCGTACAAAGTGTTTTGGAAACACATTCATTATGCGTACAGCTAAGGAGTGGAATTCTCTGCCGGAGTCTGTGTTTCCTGATAGCTACAACCTAGGGGTATTTAAGTCAAGAGTGAATAGGTTACTTCTAGGCAAGCGTGCTCCATCGTCGGCCACATCATCATTTACCATCAGGTGAGATAGTGGTCAAACGCGAGTCTATCAATAATAAAAAATAATAATAAAAAAAATAACTTTAACTTCGGAAGTCGGTGTCTCTATAATTGTTTTGTCTCTTCGTTTATACCTACCTCACCAGGTACCGTCCCTGGATTCGCGGATGGAATCGGAATCCAGTGAAAGTTAGGTCTTTTGGCTGAATTTATACCTAATGAAGTCTTCTAATATACCTGGAGGCCTATTGTGAGCGACCATGTTTTTAGAGCCAAAAGAGGATCTTATGATCAATCTTTACTGACCTGTTGGTCTAGTGGTTAGTGACCCTGACTGCTATGCCGGAGGTCGTGGGTTCGATTCCCACCCAGGACAAATGTTTGTATGATGAGCTCAATCATTTGTTCTGTGTCTGGGTATAATTTATCTATAATATGTATGTATTTAGAAATATATAAGTATTTTTATCAGTTGTTTAGTACCCATAACACAAGCTCCGCTTAGCTTGGGACTAGACGGCGTTGTGTGATAGTTGTGGAATATTATTATTATTATATTATTATTAATTATTACATTTTCGCCCACAGTTTGCAACCAAGACATAGAAACTAACGAGAATTTGAAAGAGCATCTTCGAGAACATTCTGGTCTCCATCAATGTGATGAGTGCCTCATTACCTTCAAGAACAGGAAGACGCTGGTAGCGCACAATATCAAGCACCACGCCTGGTCTACCAATAGTTGACTGACGAGATGCCTTCAAGTGTGGTTTATTGAGAGTTGTGTGATGGAAATATATGGGAATCTTTAAATTTTGTGTTTAATTTTTAGAGAAAATTCGGAAGACAAGAATGATTTTTTCTTTATTTGTATAAAATGACGCAGTTTTAGGACTACCTCACAAATTATTAATCTACACTAATATAATTAAGAAGTAAAGTTTTTTGTTTGTTTGTAGGAGATAATCTCTGGAAGTACTGGTCCAATAGGCTAATTGCCGTAAAAAAAAATTAGTCCGTCTTTTAGATTATTCAAAAATAAGGGACACGTATTTTTTTTTTTTGTAAATCAAACCAAAAATGACATAGATATAGCCCATTAAAGCATAGAGCAACATAGGCCACTGGCGAGTGGCCTGTGTTGCCTTAGGCCATAGATTTATAAGAAGATGTTCTTATAAATCTATGCCTTAGGCATTAAAATTACGTGTAACGTTACGCCGTGCTGCATTTTTTCGCACGGGGTGGCGTCACAGGTAATTTTAATGTGCTGTATCTTTGTTATTTTTTGTTTAATTGAAAAAAGAAAAAATACGTATCCAATATTTTTTTTTTATAATCTAAAATACGGACTAAATAAAATGTAACTTATTATTTTGGCCCTGGACACTACCCTATTGCGATAATTTTTTCACCAATAAAAAGCTGCGTTATTCCTGAGTGACATAGGCTATATTTTAGGTAGGCGGGCGAAGCCGTAGGCAAAAGTTAGTATTCTATAAAGAAAATATGCGCCGTTTCCGTGCAAAACGGCCGAACTGGCGTGGCCACACGCGTACGAGATCTGAATTCGGACATGTTCAACCTTCCGTCCTGCATCACGTGCCCTTTAACCTGCTGACGTAGGGACCTAATGATAGCATCAGCAGACAGCATTACCATGCCGAATTCTGGGCCAGGCAAGGAATTTAACTAGTTTTGCGATCGATACCTACGCTAAGAAGAAGAATCAGTTTCGGCTTTCGGCCAAAAACTGGCCAAATATTCTGCTCAAAAGTGGCTGAATATTAGGCTCGACGAGTCGTCGTCTAATATAGTCGAGACTTTCGAGACTAGGCCTACTTTTTGATTCACGTGCAAGTCACTACCGCCCTTAGCTCCGTAGCAAACTCGCCTACAGTGCGGCAAAGGAATCTCTTAAGTGAATCACACTTTACAGCTCGTGCGAATTCTGCCCCGGTTGCAATGACAAACTTTTTGGCCTTGCATCAAAAAAGACGACGGCTAAAACTAGGGATAACAAATAAAATGCCCAAATATCGTGAACATGAGTGGTGCCTTTATTCTGTCTACGCAAACTTGGAGCATTGCTTCCTGAGCGGCGGCGGAGGCAGCCTCAGGGACGCCACGAAGCTCTTGGTAGTGGACAGCTCCTTCCTCAAGCGGATGATGTCCTGCTCAGCTTGTCTTTTACGCTGGAAGTATAATGGTTGTGTTATGTTTAGCGTATGGAAGCATAGCATAGTCGGCCTTATAATATTCCCACTGTTGGGACTCAGGGACTCTAGGAGAAGGAATGGGTCGTAATAATCCACCACGCGGGTTCAGTGCAGGTTGATGTATGTCACATGTCTTCGAATTTTTTAGTTCTAGGACATGCCGGTTTCTTCACGATGTTTTCCTTCACCGTTTTGAGAGCAGTGGTAATGAAATAAATTATACAAAGTACCTAATACGCCGGGCAGGGTTTGAACATGCGACCTACAACTCGTAAGTTGGAGCTATTACCACTCGACCACCACTGCTCTCTCCTTTTATATATATGGACAAGTTCTGGTTTTCCTGGCTACGTACCCTAAGCTCATTAGCAAGCCTTTGCTCCACCTGCGCTACCCGCTGCCTCAGCTCAGCTATGTCACGCATCAAGCGCGCCGCAGCCAGCTTGTTGTCAGCCTACATGACAAAGATTTGCATTTAACAAAAAACGGTGGTGATATGTAGGTTCCTACGGTTACTGTAGATGGAGAAATGTCGGCCACAGAACTTATACTGGCTGTTTTGGGTGACCATGCCCTTGTGTAGGGTTCCCAGGTCTGGAAACCGCAAAGTTTGATATACTAGACAATTCAGCCGGATATTTGAGTGAAAAAGGTGGTAGGGTGGTTTGGGTGGTAGTTGCACCTGCCATGTTATGTCTGTACCATCCTAAGGTCGACTGATAGATAATGCCTAAGGCATTAAGTCCGCCTTTGAACAGTTTTTTGTGCAAGAAGTATTAATAAATAATAAAAGGCAAACGTTTTTATTGATAACCTAATTCAGCCTGCCCTAGCCTGATCCATCATCAAAGATCAGACGTACGGCGATGCGTCACAGGTAAATGGTAGACACCTATGGGCACAAAACGTTTTGGGAACAAATTCATTGTGCGTACAGCTAAGGAGTGGAATTCCTTGCCGGAGTCTGTGTTTCCTGACGGCGACAACCCGGGAATCTTTAAGTCAAGAGTGAATAGGTTGCTTCTAGGTAAGCGCGCTCCGTCGTCGACCGTATCGTCGCTTTCCATCAGGTGAGATAGCGGTCAAGCGCAAAATAGGTTTGCGCTTGACCAACAATACAAAAAGTAAAATGCTTTTTTATTATTGACCATAATTTGTCAGTTTTGATGATAGGTACAACGTTTCGCGGCATGCGCGTTACCTAGACCTTATTTTCAATATTTACATACTACATATAGAAGTCTGATTATATTTACGTTCTTAGATAAATTTCCTACAAATAGATCGCTCAATATTTTATAATCTTTATAGATGCGGACGCCGGCGCCGTCGTTCGCTTGGTGTTTAACGGAACGGCGCGTAATCACTGTTACGCGCAAACAATTGGTTTTTGACCAGAATTTTATTATTTTATATATTTCTAACAAAACAAAAATAAAATTGACTGACAAAATTATTGATTCGTTTCGCTTGCGCGAGCAATACAAAGTCAGATAAAACGAATGACAAATCTAAAAAAAGTAGTCTAATTTAAAAATCCGGATAAGCTAAATAGCGTCTAATTTTGCCGGACAATTAACCAAAAAGCCTGAATGAGCCCAACTTTATAGCGTGCCTAACTTTATCCAGACATCTGGCAACGCTACACGGATCAGAGGCAACAGCAACTGGGAGACGATATAATAAGGGTCAACTCACACCGAAAGAGCGGCGAAGGGCAGCGAAGCGGAGCGCAGTTTCAGTTTCATATGACTTTAACTTTATTATCATTACCATAATACTTATTATCGGATGAGAAACTCGAACGAGTCGCGCGGTTGCCCGCGGCGCCGCAGGAATTCCGGGGAATTCTCTCGTTCGTGTTTCTCATGCGATAATAAGTATTATAGAAATGAAAATAAAGTTAAAATTCATATGACACTGAAACTGCGCTGCCCTTCGCCGCTCTTTCGGTGTGAGTTGACCCTAATGGAGCAGCTACAGTAACCGTAAAACCTAATGGAAAGCCAAACTTTATCTACTTTACTCTTTTAACTGCCTACGTCGAATATTTCCGACAAACACTGTCGCGTTCATTCCGCCAGGGTCGCACATCCACATCCAAATACTCCATCTCGTCAGCTCTTTTGTCTCCTATGGGGATTGAAGAGCTAAATGACGTGGAGTCATCATCAGCCTTTTTGATATTACCACTGCTGGGGCTCAGGCCTCCTCTCTAGGAGAGGGAATGGGCCGTAATCCACCACGCGGGCCCAGTGCCGGTTGATGGATGTCACATGTCTTCGAATTTTTGGTTCTAGGATAATTTTATAGCTTCCTCACGATGTTTTCCTTTGCCGTTTTGAGAGCAGTGGTGATGAAATAAATCACACAAAGTCATGCGCCTGGCTGGGTTCGAACCCGCGACCTACATCTCATAAGTCATAGCCAATACCACTCGGCCACCACTGCTCTCTAACGACAAGGGGTGCTATTCTCTAAGAAAACAGCCTTGCGCTCAGCGCTGGCACAGCGACGAGTCGTGAGCGCAGTACAATGAATTAACAACCTAATGCCCCTTTACATTGGATTGTTAATTCATTGTACTGCGCTCACGACTCGTCGCTGTGCCAGCGCTGAGCTCAAGGCTGTTTTCTTAGAGAATAGCACCCATGGAGTACTCAGTGGCAAACACACGACCCTGGCGAAAAGGACTCGTCCACATGTGGCCAATCAAACGCAGGCAGTTAAGAGGTTAAAAAACTTTTACACACACATAAAGAACTTATTCTCCTGTAAGTATCTTAGAGTGCACACACACCACACAAGCGCACAAGCAAATTGCAAATACAACCCAACGGGGATCTACAAAGAAATTAACTAGCCAGGCAATTAGAACTTCTCATACAGAGAAGGTATCAAGCATTGATTACTACGAAGGTTTCAACCACAGTCAATGGTGTAGATCTTGAAACCAAATCATCATGTTTTAAAGGACCTTTAAAAAACAACCGTCCGACTTCTAAGTTGGCAGATGTTGTAACATCTCTGGAGTGATCAAGGAAAGGGAAAAAAGGAGACTGTACTGGCTCTTTCGTCTCAGTCCCGGTCCACCTGGCGTCGTAGGAAGAGGAATCACTCTTTCAACTCCCCTAAGAAGATCCAGGGTCGACAGTTTCGGGGACATCTATCAAAAAGAATCTGAAGTAGCGGCTCGTGTGTTCCACTCGTGCCTCTTTTAGGGTTATATTTTACCCGGACACCATGGCGGCGCGACCAATTGCGCCACCATGGTGTCCCGGTGAAATACAGCCCTAAGCTACTAAACTAGACACCAAAATCGCCGCACGTTCGAGCTGGTCGCGCTACCAAACTGGTTGCGCGACCAAACAGACACCAGGTAAGAAACTCTCTATAGAGCTGTACATTTTGTTAGTAGCAGCGATTGGTCACGCCACCATGGCGTCAATATAGCCCTTAGGCGTATAGGGGATTTATACCTCCTTTCCCACTGCGGGACCAGATCTACGAGCGTCGGGCCAGCCGAAAGCCTTTGACGAAAATGTGCGAGGAAAAACCGGAGTGGTTTTGATAAGAGCGAGGCTGTCAGACCCCAGCGTAGGGCATCCATGAGGATTTCCACCCCGACAAAAAATAAAAAGTTGGCTTTAGATCACTCCGAAAGAAGTCTACTTTATAAAAAAAATATGTCTTATTAAAAAATCATTGATCATAGGACAACTGGCGACTGGTGACTAGGGCTTTCAAATACCGGACTTTTTCAATACCGGTATCAATACCGGTATTAGAATTTTTAATACCGTGATCACGTGATCACGGTATTGAACTCAAGGTTTTTTTTTTAAACTAGTGATTGACTGAAACCCTGTCAAACCCTGTTAAAGTTCGTATGAACTTTAATTAGGAAATTAATAAAACCATTTCATTCATTAAACCCCAAGCGTTCGCGCACCTATTGTCTTTCTATTGTGTCTGTAATTTCCACGATTGAAAGATTAAATATTTTTGTTTTCGAATCAGTGTTTATTCTCTCTTAACCGTTCTAATAAGGTTCTAGTAAGCCATACTGATTGTTTACCGGTAATTAGCAAATAAGGTAGATTAAAATCATAGATCTCCGTAAGGTTTAGGCTTACTTGACGCTGTAACTTTTTTAAGACATTTCTAATAAGGTTAAAACGCAGTTCTAAGGTTCAGGTAAGCATGGCCCTGTCGTACCTATAGTTTACTGGCTGATACATTCGATGCGTACCTATACTGCCCTTAGAGGTCAGCAAGCGTCAAGACTCGTGTTTTTCTTATTATTATATTAATATCTCACATGTAATTGTTGTACCAAACAACCAATTAAATGTATAATTTTGAATCGTTTCTACTATAAACACGAAAGTAGTAATACGATAAGTACTAATTAGGCAAAATTAATAATATTTGAAGTTAAAAAAGAATGCCACATCCAAACCGCTCAAATATTCAATTTTTACTTTTTAATTGTAGATCTAACGGATAACGTGATCCGTTAAAGTAAAAAGTGATATTAAACAAAGTGGAAAATGATACAATTTTAGATGCTTCAATTTGTTGTGAATTCGTAATTCGATATTAGTTTTTACAAAAAAAAATACGATTGCGTGATTCGTTGAGAATTGAGTCAAAACCCATAAAATACAAGTATTAATATTATGTACCATGTTGCTCGTCAAGATTACAAACTTATCAAAAATACACAATGACCAAGTTCACATGCACATGTTACCCGCGCACCTTTGCGATACTGACTAACAAAACAATAACGTCGTATAGGGCCTATTACACTACGCGTTATTCAGACCATTTAAGTCTATGGTTCGACGTATCGCGAAGAGTTGGCGCTTAATACAAGTGTGAGAATAATATTACATCGTTATTTGTATTATATAATACAACTTCTTACTACTTATTACAACAAAACACAATAATATATATTAAAGATTGTAATACCGTAATCACGGTATTGGCTCGTCAATACCGTGATTGAAAAAAGACCAAAATATATCCGTGATCACGGTATTACGGGATCCCGTAATACCGGTATTGAAAGCCCTACTTGTGACAGTCGCTGCTCCCTACCTACCTACTCCATATAGGCCTGGCGGGTCTTAAAGATAAAAACTTACGTTCCTAGAAGGTGCGTTCTTAGCGACATTCCTACTGACCACGTTCGGCAGATCAGCCACGGAACAGGGACTGAAGAAGCTGTCAGGAACTGGACATTTCGACACCACACCCTGAATAGCCTGGGAACATAAGTCAGAAGCAGACACAGTGAATTATATCAACCTGCTGAAGGAACTCCACAGCAGGCTAAAGCTGAGCTTCACAAGAAAGTCATCATATCACTTCTTATTACGCTCCAAATGAAGTCTAATACATGTAGTCTATTCATTTTTTTTTGTTTCTACACTTGAACTCTCCTGTCGCAGATCTGCTGGAAGAAATTACGTTAGAAATAAGCAGCTCCTTTGTTCTCTTCTATCTTTATTTGTTCTTTTCGATTTGAAGTGTTTGTGTGTACGTAAATAAATAAATACCACCCCTGCTTGCTTACCAAGGAAAACTTCCTGTAATTGCTGATAATTATAATTTAAGTCCTTACCCATCGCCCCTGTACTCTGCAGCGTCTCCAAACCCTACCTGAGCGACTGCAGTCCTGGCGTGCTGTATGTGATGATGCTCCTCCTTCTCCAAGTGTCTCTTCAGATGTTCGATCTCTGAGACTATGTAACATTGCTCTTTCTCTAGTCTTTGGTTTGCCTGTTTCAGATTCTGAAAATGAGAGGACATTGAAATGATTTGCTGGGGCCAGGGTTATCCGAAAGGACGCTCGAGCCCCGGTATGAAGGCTAGAAGGAACGGAATGGGTTTTTTAGGCAGTAAGAGTCTGACACTATCTCCGGCTCCGCCCAAGAGCGGGGGTTGTCATAAGATGATTTTTCCCATCGAAAAAAAAAAAGAAAATGCTTTGCTGCAGAGTCTGTCTAAAAACTCAAACGAATTGGGTAATTATTCCATCTGATGTAGTCAACACTGGTTCAATGATCAATGTTGATTAAGAGATCTTGATCATTGTTTACTAATAGATGAACTATAAAAAGTATCGAATATAAATATTTTATAAATCGCTATTATTAGGGGACTTTATAACAATGAAATTCAAAAGATTTTCGTTTAGAATATACCTATTTAAGTCTCTTTGCAAAGATAAGATAAGAAGTAGGACATAATAGTGTCATAAGTAAGATTTATAGTAGTAACATAATCTGGAATCGTAAGAGAAATCTGATTCTAAATACTCTACTCCCCTTACTGGTTTATTTATTTATTTATACTTAATGCACACAAGAGTGCAGAGGCGGACTCAATGCCTTAAGGCATTTTCTACCAGTCAACCTTAGGGTGATGCAGAGACAAATTGTGGTAGGTGCAATATTAAACATTACTTACATATTATAAAATTCCTTATACAAATAACCAATTAAATACTTAGATATACAATATATAATACTTATATATTACTCAAACTACAACGAAGAGACAAAAAAATGAAAATGAGGAATACACGTCGTTCGTCAGCATTAGCCATACATATTACGATCGAAATCTGTTGTAGAACTATCATCATCTCAGGAAATAAGTGAATGACTACTAAAATTCGCGTTACCAACAACCAATTTTTTATTTCCTTCAGAAATTCCCAAGTCATTTGACTTTTGACTGCAAGCCCTAACAGAGAACGCTATGCAGTTGAAATCTTACCTTCATTCGCTCCTTCTTCTCCGAATGACACTCGTCTATTCTTCTCTTGAGTTTCCGTCTAAGCTCATCCAGAAGGTTGGACAGAGTGACCCGGTTGCACTCGAGGTCAGCTCGCTGCTGGACTATCTGGTTTATTGAAGTCAGGAGTTTGATGCCTAAGGGAGGGACAAAAGCATTACACTACAATGAGGATCAGTCAAAATTTTTGTGGAGTATGCAGACTTATAGCGTCAAAAAAACAGTAAATACTGTGAAGAAATTATTTAAATCGGACCAAAAATGATGACGATACAACAATTTTGGTGTATTAGTTCGAAGCGACTCTCTGTGACGTCATCTATCATGATCGGTCTCCACCGCGCGATTGAAACAGCAGCGCTGTCTGTCGGCGTACGTCGCACGGATCAGGACAGATGACCTCATCGTAAATAGTCCACCATATCCAGTGAGGAAGTCCATTCCCATAAGCGTGCATGACTGCATGGTTGGGCCCCTGGTAGGCAGTTCTGCTGGAAGTCTACTTACGCTGCTCATTAAGCCGGTACCGCTGCGCCGCCGGCTGGAAGCTGCAACCATCAGGGCTGGGAGCGCCCGAGTCATGCCCAGGGCATGACTGCGAGCTGACATAGTTCGGGGAGTCCGTGGAGTCCTGTGAGGAAGTTTCGGAAGGTTATTTTAGAAAGCATATAGCATGGTAGACGTGGAGTTATTGAAAAGGCCTTGTAGCCCAAGAACCCACGAAGGCCAGACCTTCGTTATTTTATAAAAACTGAAAGTTTTGCTAAAAGTTTTGCTGTAAGTACATATTTCCTATACAGCTAAGAACGACAAGCGACTATAGAGTTTGGGTTGTGGTTACTTGAACACAGGCAGTAAAGATGTATAAAATAATACCTTAATTTCGTTAAAGTATTAAGCATAATAAATAATTTTTATAATTTTTCGAAACAATTTTAGGAATCTCGTCGTCCATCACCAAAAAAATCTTTTATATGCCATGCACAGAAAAACTTTCAGCTTTTGTAAAATAACGAAGGTCTGGCCGTCGTAGAGGTCCTAGACAAATACTTTTTCGAATAGATTAGATCATTATCTTGGGATTTAACAAAAAAAAAGAATCCAGTTAGTAATAAGTTTTTGAGAATCATCAAATCGACATAATATGTTATCCCTGCTACCTCTGTTAGCTACCACAATCGAGAGTTTCGTGTAGGAAGTTGTTGGGCATCTCATCAAAGTGAAGCTACTCACGGAAATTAGCTTGATAGCAATCGAGTGCACAAATGGACCGGGGGTCCTGGACTAGTAACAATCCAAAACAAAACAGACTTAAGCCTTCGTAATCTTTCATAATTTTGTTTCAAAACCTAATTTTTATATAGAAACCCTTCAAATCTAGTGGAAGAGGAACTTTCAACGAACAGAAAAAGAATACACAAACCGCACCGCCATTAGGTTACGCGCGTAGAAAAGAGATAGCGAGATATTTCCACCTCGCGCTCACTCTTCCTTATAAAGCGATTTTAGTGAGGTTAGAACCCTGAATCCTGATGCCTTTTGAAGGTTTATCCGAGAAAACAAAAATAAAGTGTACTTACTGAAATGGAGTCACCACAACCCAGAATGAAGGTTCTCAAAGCTCTCAGAAACATTTAGAAATCATAGGTTCTTAATTAATACCAATTTGACATCACAATAAGAATCATTAATTTTCAAATAATTAACAAAGACACTGAAATTTACTCGGAGAACTCCCGCCAAAAACTGTTCACCTACATTGTTTTACCGTTTGTATGAAATACCAAAAGGTAGAGAGTCTGTCTAATAAGTTAAACGACTTGGGTAATTATTAGGATTTAATGAAACCTGATGTAGTCAACACGGGTTCAATAATCAAGGTTGATTAAGAGATATAGATCATTGTTTACTAACAGAAGAACCTTATGAAAAGTATCGAATATTAGTATTTTTAAATGATTAAATATTATACAAAATTCCCAAGTCGGTTGACTTATTAGACAGACTATATACCTAAGTCTGTCTAAAAAGCCAAAGGGTTTGGGAATTTTAAACATTAAATTATTTAAAAAATACTTATATTCGATATTTTTTATGCTATGCAAAAGCAATGATCAAGATCTCTTAATCAACCTTGATTATAGAACCAGTGTTGGCTACATCAGATTTCATTTTACCCTAATAATTACACAAGTCGTTTAACTTTTTAGACAGACTAGATAATTCTACACGATCTTAAACCCAGGCTTCCATTTTTAAAACAAGCACAGCGATCGATATAAAAAGCCAAAAAAGATGGCGAAAAACGCAACAATAAATTTAAAAAGTTTATAGTCGATAGTTTTTGTCAAGTTTGCGTGCAGACATGCAAGGGAGTCGTTATAAATTTGTCAAGGAATAGCATTGTTTTCAAAAAGTGGAGCAGCGGGCTATGGGAAAGTAGGTTAAAGACCTCCCGAGCATAATTTGGAACCCCGATATCTAATGGTGAATCTGTCTCACGCAAATGATAACAAGGTTTGTGTTTGTCATACAACACGAATTATATAGTCTGTCTAAATAGTCAAACGACTTGGGTAATTATTAGGTAAAAATGAAATCCGATGTAGTCAACACTGGTTCAGTAATCAAGGTTGATTAAGAGATCTTGATCATTTTTTACTTGTTGTTTAATAATAGAAGAATCTTTTAAAAGTGTCGAATTGAAGTAATTTTTAAATAATTTAATATTATTAGGGGACTTTTTAACAATAAAACCTACCTATAAAAAATTAACCTACCTATTTCAGTTTTATTACAAAAGTGGGATCATCATCAGCCTTTATAATGTTCCCACTGCTGAGACTCAGGCCTCCTTTCTAGGAGAGGTGGGCCGTAATCCAGCACGCGGATCTAGTGCGGGTTAGTGAATGTCACGTGTCTTCGAATTTTTGGTTGACATGCCAGTTTCCTCACGATGTTTTCCTTCACCGTTTTGAGAGCAGTGGTGATGAAATAAGTTACAGAAAGTAATGCCTACAACTCGTGTAAAGCCTGACGTAGATTGGACAAATCTGGATTATCAATTAGCCTCTTCGCACACCTTGCCACCTTATACTTTATTAAATCCTGTAGTGTGCATAGAAAAGATAAAAGAGTTTAGCAAGGAAATATTTTCCGATTTGTACCTACTACAACAAGTGTCGCCGCTTGTCTCACACCCTTTAACTCCATTACAGGCAATAAACCAATACGAACGCGCATTACGCAACTAACAGACCACGCACACTTAGAACGCAAGTTTGCTATTGGTTTTGCCAAGTATGAGCATGATCGTTTGATATTCTAACCTCTTCCATCTGTTCTGCAGTAGTGTGTACTTAAGTGAAATTAGAAGAAATTCGAATACTTACACTGACTATGGGTTTATATTTGGGCAAGTGATCATCACCGGTAAACCTGACCGAGTGGTGGGTAGACCTCTGCTTCCCTGGATGCACCATCTTCACTGACTTTTACACGCGCTCCATCTGTAAACTGAAATCGTTGAAACAACAGTAAAAGCCCGACCACAACCTTGCAGTTGTGAGCGGTAGATAAGCTACGAGCGGTAAGAACTAAAGTTTTTTTTTTTTAATTGAGATAAACTAGTGCTTGACTGCGATCCCACCTGATGGTAAGTATCTATGAGAGCCTATTCACTCTAGCCTTGAAGACACCCAAATTATAATCGGACGGGAAGACCGCAGCAGGCAGACTGTTCCAGTCCTTCGACGTACGCGGTATAAACAACGAAGCGAAACGCTTAGTCCGGACCGTAGAGGTTTCAACAACGTAAGGGTGAATATTCGCCATACGTCGGGTTATCCGATGGTAGAATTGCGATGGCGGAATCAAGTCATGCAATTCCTGCGCACACTCTCCAAAATGCATCCTGTAAAACACCGAAAGGCTGTCTACCCTACGCCTGTGCTCAAGACTTTGAAGGTTGAAAAATATGAAAATGTTTGAAGCACGTCATGAGATGCCCCGCTCGTAGCGCCGCGCGCCTGCCTTCCGATGCTGCTCCCGCTCACCGCTAAGACCGAGGTCGTGAACAGGTCGAGAGCTCATACACACTAGCGGCATGTTACCAACGGCGAAGGTAACTGCTTCAAATTTTCACTTAAAAGTAAATTTCACAAAAACTAATTTTAAAATTGGTTACCCGGTTATTTTTAACCGGTTTTTAATTTTAGCGGTTTTTGCATTCCCTAAGTCGGACTGACATGGTGGCGTAATCGTACAAACACTTCAGCACTTCGATGTACTGATAGTCAATTTGGCACCTTTGGAGAGACTACAGCACAGCCCAAGACTCGATCTTTGATTAGATCGAGTCCGAGAGTCTTTCTCGTAGTCCAAAAACGCTAGGCAGAATCTATACTATAATTTAATAAAGTAGTAAAGTTTTTTTTTTTTGTTATAGGAGCTAATTTCTGAAATTACTGGTCCGATTGCGAAAATTATTTCACCGATAGAAAGCTGCTTTATTCCTGAGTGACATAAGCAACGAGTATATTTTATGTAGGTAGTGTAGGTTCGCGGGCAAAAGCTAGTTAGTTAGTAGTTAGCCCATTTATGTCCCACTGCTGGGCGAAGGCCACCCTCACCCTTTTCCACACACGTCTGTCTTCGGCCAGACCCTCCGGTAGATATTCAGCTCATCTCTCCATCTTAGCCTTGGTCTGCCGCGATGTCGCCTTGCGTTTAAGGGTCCCATTAATAAGTGGGTTTTTTAACCCACAGCTCACCCGACATGCGGCAAACATGTCCGGCCCAATCCCATTTAAGAGTGACAGCTTTTCAGGTAACATCTTCAACCTTAGTTTGGGCGTGGAGCATCGCCATACCCTCGGGGCGATCGGCGGCGGAGACCTCTCGCGCCGGGCCTTGGTTCAGGCCATGGTCTAGAGCGATGAAGATTGGCAGACGGTCGCCTCCTTTTGCGAAGCAGTAATGGTAGCAAAGGAGGGGGCCGACCGCATCAGGCAACGACGCTCTTGCCGCCGCCGCCGACCACCGAAGGAGCGGGCTAGCGGACGGCGAGCAATGAGTACCTCGCTGTCCAACCGTTCGGCAACTGTCCGGATCGAGCCTAAGTCGTCGACGGCGCGCACTGTCCCCCACGCGCCTCAAGGAGTTGTCAGCAACAGCAGGGGCCAAGGTTAGTATCGAAAGAGTAGCTCAGCCCCGATATGAAGGTACGAAGGATCGGGGTGGGTTTTTAGTCAGCAAGAGTCTGACACTATCTCCCGCTCCGCCCAAGAGCGGGGGTTGTCATTAGATGATTTTCCACCATAAAAAAAACAGCGCGCAGCTAAAAAAAGCCAGTTATTAAATAAAAACATTACCTTTTATTATCACCACACCACACCGATTACGTACTTTCTTCCAGCATTTTGTCCGAAAACACTTAACTTTTCACTTCTCTACGACCTGCACGTTCATAACCCACTATTTTCGCGTCTATTTTGCTCGAATCCCGCTGAATTATTTGCATGATGTCCAAAGAGCAGTGAGCGTCGTCAAATACGATAGTACAGGCTGCTCCATTTTTTAAGTCATTTTCCGAATAATTTTCTTTGGTAAAAAGAAATTCAAAATATTTTATTTCACATGGGCTCTTATAAAATAAAAATCATCCCGATGACATCCCCCGCTCTGGGGTGGAGCGGGAGATAGTGTCCGACTTTTACTTACTAAAAAACCCACCCCGTTCCTTGCCTTTCATACCGGGGCCGAGCCTTCCTTTCAGAAGCAGACCCTTGGCCCCAGTAAGCTTCCACCCTGCTGGGCCCCTACGGTTGCTGATAACTCCTTGAGACGCGCGGGAAAAGTGCGCGCTGTCGACGACTTGGGCTCGGTCCGGACAGTTACCGGACGGTCGGACAGCGAGCTACCCATTGCTCGCCGTCAGCAAGGCCGCGAGTTGGAATTAGGTGGATTTTGAAAGCAAAAAATTACTTTACAAGCAAAATAAACCACAAAGGCTCATTCCACTCTAAAAGTAATTTCACTAGTGACAATTTAAATGTCTACCAGTCGGCCATTATTCGGTAGACTTGACTTGTGCAGAACTGAAAACTACCTGTAATTTACTTGTGAGGGAATAGGAATTTAATCACACAAAACTGATGGGACGGTGTAATACCTACATTAGTTGTATCAAGAAATAATACCTAAGTTGAAGTCTGTCTAATCACGCCCCAGACGCATTTTTTGAGATTAAGAATATTAGTAAAATGCGTTCCAAATGAGAATAGGATCGATTGCCATGTTGTGACGTCACGATTTACTGTCAAATCGAGGAAAGACATTTTTAAATTTAATTTAATTTACGAAAAATTTAATTTATTTACGATATTTGAACGAAAAAAGTTTAATCAGAATCCAATTCTTTAATTTTACTCATCTCTAAGTTCTTCAATTTTGCCAAAACTTCTTCGATTTGACAGTACGACGTGACGTCACAACATGGCAATCGATCCTATTCTCATTTGGAACGCATAGTACCTAATAACATTTGTTTTTTTTTGCAAAACATTTAAACAGTGAACACTCTGTATCTTCTAACAAGCCGTACTTGGTACGAAGAGGCGTGTATCATAAAAAAATATTATCATAACCCCAGCTTTGCCAATGATCTGCCATTACGGACGTCGTTATGCCACAGTTACCAGGAAATTATTAAGTTTGTATGGTTTTTATAACAGAAAAAATATTGGGGTTAGCCTTCGAAGTTAAGGAGGACAATCTATATTTACACAGTGAATAAAGTTAGAGAAAAGAAACAAAGGAATAACTTTCATTCCTATCTCCCATAATCGTATAAACTAAAAAAGCATAAATCAGCCTTTTAATGTTCCCACTGCTGGCACTCAGGCCTCCTCTCTAGGAGAAGAAATGGCCCGTAATCCAACACGCGGGCCCAGTGCGGGTTGATGAATGTCACATGTCTTCGAATTTTTGGTTCTAAGACTAGCCGGTTTCCTAACGATCTTTTCTTCACCGTTTTGAAACCAGTGGAGATGATAAAAATTACACAAAGTAATGCGCGTGGCTGGGTTTGAACCCGCGACCTGCAACTCGTGAGTCGGGGCACATGTCCTGCCCAGTCCCATTTAAGTTGGGCAGCTGTTAAAGCCACATGAACGATTTGCGTTTATATAACTCGAACAAACAGAGGAATAAACAATAAACAAAAAAATCTTGCTTCACTTTTGCGCAACGCCGTCCCCACAGCGACAGGGCCGAAGCACAAAATATTAGCGCAAGACACGCGACACAACAACACGCACACCGCGCCGAACTCGCGTTACGTAATTTTACAAAACAATGTACTTACAGTAGGGCTTCGCTAACCCAGCTAGGGAAAAACAAGACTCCTTCCGAATTATCGAGGCGTTCGGATTATAGTCTATATTTAAAAAAATTAATCACTTTTTCCCTTGGTCACGCCATCACCCGTAAACGGCTAGACCGATTTCGCAAATTTTTTTTGTTGTGTTTCTTCTTGTCCGGAGAAGGTTCTTATGGAAAAAAAAAATGAAAATTAGGTTAGTGTAGGGTAGAGTAGGGTAGGGTAGAGTGGGGTAGGGTAGAGTAGGGTAGGGTAGAGCAAAGTAAAATAGGGTAGAGTAGCGGGCAAAAGCTAGTACCTACTCGAACAAACATGAAAATTTTCGTGTTTTTAGGGTCAACTCACACCGAAAGAGCGGCGAATCTGCGATCTTACCCCCGCGCGATCCTTTCATCTGTCCGGATTACAGCGTGCACCGAAATAACGGGGGACCGGATTAGCGAGGCTCTACTGTATTACTTATTTTTTAAATACAGAGACACAATAGAAAGACAATGAGAGAGCCGTTCATTATTATCATCATCATCATGTTAGCCGAAAGACGTTTACTGTTGGACATAGGCCTCCCCCAAGCGTCGCCACAACGACCAGACCCGTGCGTCACGCATCCATCGGATTCCCGCGACCCAGACCAGGTCATCGGTCCACCTTGTTGGAGGCCTTGCAACACTGTGTCTTCCAGTACGTGGTCGCCACTCCAGAACTTTTCGTCCCCATCGACCATCTGGGCCTCAAGTCTGCTATTCCAATAGTGTCAGAATGGAATGTCAGGTTTTGGAAATATAATTATGTACTAATATAATGGCGTCATTATGACTTTCCGATGGTCAACCACTGACACTCCATTGAAAGAAATGGCATAGAATGGTAATCTCGTACATAATGACAAATGAATATCTGCGGTAATCTGCAAAAAATTTGACAGTTCCTTTGATCAGTGACCTACCATTACGTCATTGCGCAATTAGTCAGTCTATAGTACAATTCACGAATGATGGCGGCCGTGAAGTTTGCGCAGAAGGCTGCGCAGTAACGTGTTTTAGGAACCAAATGACGTCGTGCGTGTGCGAGAAGAGTGTGGTATGCGGTATGCGCGAAGTTCGCAAAGGCTAACTTCACGCCCGCCATCATTCGTGAATTGTACTGTACCACAATTCTATTTCGTAATGACCGATCAATGATCGATCATTACGAATTAGCAGATTACAAACTTACTTAGCAAAATGACAATAGGATCGTGTTGGAATGACGAATTTACAGTTGCCATCACGGATCCTGAACGCTCGGCGTCAGTGGGGATCGTTTTGCGCATTCCATACTTTGGCGAGCCAATCGATCGTCTTCGTTATTAGATACATGCAGCAACGCAGTGAACGAATGAAGAGTGACGTCTATGACACGGCCAGCCAATCACTGACACTCCCCGGCCCCGCGTCTTACTTCGCACCACTAAAGAGACTGAATATTCGACTTCTGCGCAAGTGTTCCAAGATCCGTGATGGCAACTGTATGCGCTCTAGAGCACGTTGGCAAACCTCAAGTTAGGTACAAATATCGGCACGAATATTGAGCGCTCGGCGTCAGAGTGGGGATCTATTTGTGCATTCCATACATTGGCAAGCCAATCGTCGTCGTTTTTAGATACATACAGCAAACGCAGGGAACAAATGCGCAACTTGAAGCCGTGTCAGCTAGCGCACCTATTTTCTTTCGATTGTGTCTCTAATTCTCACGATTGAAAGGTGAAAATAAAACGCTAAACATTTTTATAACTTTTTTTAATAATTATCCTTAAGTTTATTCGTTCTCCTGGCTACGAAGGCGGGCTGCCGAGTTGGTGACCCTGATGCTGAGCTGCTGCGCACGCTCGACGATGGTCTTGCGCTTCTTGGACGAGACACCGTGGGCGATCTCTGCGCAGTATTTCCTGTTCTGCATCATCAGGATCTCCAGTTCACGCACGTTGTGGACCAGCACCTGACAAATGGAGAAAAAAATTTTAATTCATTAAACCCCAAGCGAACGCGCACCTATTGTCTTTCTATTGTGTCTGTGATTTTCACGATTGAAAGGTTAAATTACATATTATATGTGCAAAGAAAATAGCTATTGAAATAGATGGGTAGCGATTATCACACTGCCACCACCAGCGTAGCGCGTAAACGCGTCTTTTAACGTTGCTTGTAGGTATCTTCGTTTGTATAGAAAACGCGCACAGTCCAACACAGAAAATGCATCCACGCGCGTTCATGCATTTCACGCGCCTACAAGCGAAGAAATATGCGCACACGAGCGTGGGAGCGGGCGGGACGCGAAGTATGGCATACTGAGACGAGTATCACCGTGCGTGATTTTGGATGAAATGAGTCGGAGCCTGTGTGAATCTGCAAAACGCAAGTACGCGCGTACAATTGCCGTCACGTAACTTGAGCGCTGGCTTCAAGTTGCGCAGACGTCAAATATTCAGTCTCTTTAGTGGTGCGAAATGAGACGCGGGGTCGGGGAGTGTCAGTGATTGGTTCGCCGCGCCATTCATATATATCATAGACGTCACTCCTGTTTCGTTCCCTGCGTTGCTGCATGTATCTAACAACGAAGACGATTGGCTCGCCAATGTATGGATCGCGCAAAGCGATCCCCACTCTGACGCCGAGCGCTCAAGATCCGTTTTGGCAATTTTAGGTGCATGGCTCGCAACAAACTGATTGACAATCGCCTTAGGTTTTAGCCGTAAGGAGTGTATCTACCACTATGACCAAGTAGCCACATGCAAGCTACATGGAATAGGATTTGGTAGAATTTATTCTAGCAAGGTAACAAATTGTAATTATCATATAAGAATGTATAACACAGAGTGCCCTTGCAGTATCATTTGCAGTAAATTATCTTTTAATGGTACCTATGAGTCTTTCTTTCTTTCAAACTATTTTACGGTACAATGCGTTCCAAATGAGAATAGGATCGCCCGCCATGTTGTGACGTCACGATTTACCGTCAAATCGAGGAAAGAAATTTTAAAACCGTAATTAATTTACGAAATATTTAATTTATTTATGTGAACGAAAAAAGTTTAATCAAAATCCAGTTCTTCAATTTTACTCATCTCTAAGTTCCTCAATTTTGCCAAAGTTTCTTCGATTTGACAGCACTACGAGACGTCAAAACATAGGAGATTTGGAACGTTATAATGTCTGAAACCGGGGTGGGTTTCAGACATTATAATGTTCCAAATCTCCTATATTTTCTATTGCTTCAGTAGGGCATTGCGTTTAGGCCGTCAAGTGTGACTGATCCAAAATCATTATGTAACATACTCTTCTTCCTGCCCTTATCCCATATTACTTGTGGTCGGGTCAACATGCTTTTCTTCCATCCCGTCCTGTCACCCATCACACTATCACTAACTCCCTTTTCTTTCATATCACTCCTCACACAATCCATCCATCTTTTCTTCAGCCTTCCTCTTCATCCATCATAATGAAACATACATTGATATATAAACGTACCTTGCGGAAACCATTGGGCAGCATGTGACGGGTCTTCTTGTTTGAACCGTAACCGATGTTGGGCATCAGATACTGACCCTTGAAACGCCTGCGCACCCTGTTGTCAATACCTGTAAATGGGGGAATGATGGGGTTAGCAGTGTTTTGTTTACTTAGTAAAATTTCATGTTACCAGATGAAAATAAAATAATTTCAAGAAAAAACCTTGATTTCCATTGAAAAACGATAAGATTTTTCAATTTTCTCTCAAACATAGGCACTTAACTTTTTAAACACAGATCGAATGCTAAACCCCCAGTAATACAACCAAAAAAAGTTGTTTTTGGTTTGTACAGTATTGTACACCTCATGGGTATGTTGCAGCGACTCTAATGCAATTGTAAGATCTTAACCACCTGTGACAAACAATAATTTTGATTGATTGATTGAATGTCTTAGTTTAGCTCACCCTACCCAATTTCTTTGATTTGACAGTATGACGTGACATCACACACATGGTAATCAACCCTATTCATATTTGGAACGCATTGTAGTAAATTTTAATTTTTTTATTAAAATAAAAAAAGCTTCATAATTCAATGATTTTACAGAAAAGATAATAAAAATAGTGTGAGTTATGCCTATACAAAGCTAATATTATAGAAAAGTGTGAAACGTCAAACAGTACTTCTTAGATTTGTTGTTTATTTACATAAGGGCTCCGCCCCTATTAAAAATATTTAAAATTTCAAATAAAATGTATCTACCACTATGACCAAGTAGCCACATGCAAGCTACATGGAATAGGATTTAGCAGAAATTTATTCTAGCAAGGTAACAAATTGTAATTATCATATAAGAATGTATAACACAGAGTGCCCTTGCATATTATGGGTTCATTAATCATTCAGATACCATAATTTGAGACACAATAGTAAGAGAATAGATGTACGAACGCTGGCGTTCACGCACCTATTGTGTCTGTAATTTCCACGATTGAAAGGTTAAGAGGTTAATTATGTGAAGCAAAAAAAAAAACCAAGTTTTCTTTGCAAACTGTACTTTTCACTCAACGTTTAACAGTTCGAGGTTCAATAAACTTTCTTATTATTTAGAATGCATAAGGCCATTTTCAGCCCTAAAACCCAGTTTTTGATTGTCGAAACTTTAATTTCAATACATTTATTATGGGTTTTGCTGGTTACTAGATTACGACAGATGTTTACAAACTGTAAGAAACATCGTGGTCTGTTGGATGGGCGATCATCAATCAGGAATTCAGATACTAAATAAGTTTGAATATGCTCTATAGAAGTAATGAAAAGAAATCAATGTTAGGTTAGAATTTGAGGTGTACAAAAATATGGCATTGTTGACAGTTTCAGAAATTATTGGACTTCTTTTCCGCATTTATTAAGTTTTTACAGCCATTTGAGCAAGAACCTTCGTCGTAGAATATTTCTTTCGTAGATTCTGTTCCAAGGCGTAGTAAGAAAAGGTTTTTTATCAAAACTTTTCCTCGCTATGGTCCATTCATAACCTTATCAAGAAAGATGAAATTTTTGAAATAATCACAATTTTAAACACTGGAATAGTTTAGAATATAGCCCGTATATACTAAAAATCGAAATAATTACGGTAATAATACAGTCTAAGTAAGGTTATCATTAGCGAAAATACCAACATAGAACACGCGTACTTACCTCTGGGTTTACGCCAGTTACGCTTGAGTTTGTCATAGCGATCCGATTGGTGGCGGATAAATCTTTTCGTCCTCTTTTTGACGATTGTCGGCCTGTATACAGGGCGGATTGCCATTTTGTATGTTTCTTACTGAAACGCGGCTGTGAACCACGCGGTGACACGGCCGCACGAAAAGGAAGAAGGAATAGACAAACCGAGACATTGCTAGAGTTTTAGTATGTTTTCGTCTGGCAATCAACAGCGATGTAGGAAAAAAAGTAATTAAATTTAATAAGTGTCTATGGTTTCAGAGTTTTGTAAAAATGCGTTAAATAATCTTGGGAAAATTATGCGCGTTAGCAATATCTTGATAGAAAAGAAAGAGTATATGAAAGCTACTTCAAGAGAATTATGCCTTTTTACCAGCCTGAGCTTCAGACGAAGTACTTATCGCATAAGTACGTGGCTCTTAAAATATTTTAGTAAAGATTCTTCGTGATTACAATATTAAAATACACTCCAATAAATATAACAAGTACAACCATTCATTCTTTGGTAAAAAGGCTATTTAAAGAATGTTTCTTATGTATGACGTAATCAAGAAGATTGACGTAAGCAGACAAAGAAAGAAGCCTAATCGCTGTACGTAGGTAAAATCAGCCATTAGTTTATGATGACGCTCAAGTCGAACAGTTATGATAATGTATAACCTTCAAAAGTCTTTGAAAATTGCGTGTAGGCTCAGCTCGTGCCAATTTGATGACTGAAATGATAAAAATAGCGTCTAATTATTACTACAATGGTCATATTAAAATTATTCTAAGCAAGAGCAAGCTCGAATATTTTAACATTTTTTTTGTAACTAGTCAGGGTCCTTAGTCCTTAGAATCCCTTTCATTATTTAAAATCGTGGAGCAAAATTGGAAAAAACCTGTTACTTAATATTTTTCGCTTGAAGGGAAATTTCCAAAAAAATTATAATTTGTTTAACTATTTTATTTATTTAAGTATTATTTATTTAACGATTTATGTACACACACAATTAAAAGATTAAAAATAGGAAACAGAAAATAGGCTACAGGCGTGATTCTTATTTCTTAAGAAATTTCTTCCAGCATACCTACAAATGGAGAGTTGGAACTGGAAGAAAATAGATCTGTAGAATTAGTGGTGGATCGCTGTCAAATTTTTGAATGACGTAACGCAACTGGGTTTGTGACGTCAAAAACGGTTGTTAAAAACGGTCCCCATCGCGACTGGTTTGAAGACGAAACTATTGTTGGGTGAAGTAGTTGCAGAAAACGTTCGTTTTCACGATGACACGACGAGTACAGTTCGTCGTCACGTTGTCGTTTCAAAACCAGTTATTGCAATGAAAAATGAACTTTATTTTCATTCATTTGAAGCTATTTTTTTGGCAATAACTGATTTTTGAAACGTCGACGCGACGAATGTGATAGTCGAGTCATTGGATTCTCGACCTTATTTTCTTAGCCTTAAAATAATAATTTCCTTAAAGTAATTCGAAGATTGGTTTGTACAACGAAGATTGTTTTGGTTGCAGAATGGAAAACGGTTGTTCCGTTTCAGAACAAAAAACGGTTCTTAAAGACTGTTTTATTGTTTAAACGCCCACCGATAATGTAGATACCGTGTGTAATAGTTATAGGAAAATAAGAACACAAAATAGTGAACAATGAAAAATTATACCATGCAAAAAAAATATTTATAAATTATAATTATATACATACACATAGTAAAATTAATATAATATAAGTCCGTACATATATGAAAACAGTTCAATTTCCGAATTGAGCTACTATGATTTTTTTTTGTGACGTAACCACTAATTTACAGTTTTCAGATTTTTTCCTATATTTGTGCTCTAAGCCCTTGCTTCATGTCAAATTTAAGGATTCTATGTCAACGAGAAGTACCCGAATTTTGATTCCCTTGAGTGTCGAAATACACGTTTTTTGCAACAAAAACGGCAAAACTTTTTTTTCTCGTTTATTTACAAGTTTGATTTTTTATAGCTTCAAGGGACCGCAGACCTGATTATATGGTTTTAATTTCAGCTCGATACATCTACACGTTCCCGAGATAAGTGGTCTTGACAGACAGACAGATGGACGGACGGACAACAAAATAATCCTACGAGGGTTCCGTTTTTTCCTTTTGAGATACGGAACTCTAAAAAAAAGATGTACCAACTGTAATTATATTAATATACATACCTACACATAATAAAATAGATATTACAAAAATGCACACTAAATAATATAATAAAACTAATACATTCTAATATACCACTAAAAACTTGAGACAATATTTGACTTCGTATTTACAACTCTTTTTGGATTTCTTTTATGAAAGAATATTTGTAAATGGATGGTAAACTATTTACATACTGTTATAATTTTTTAGTACATATAAAAATATTCTTCCCAGCGGAAGAATATTTACATGAGTTATTTGTCGTCAATTTTGATCATCCCAATTGCGTAGTTTATCTATAGACTAAAATGTGTTATCTGTACTAACCTATTAACAATTATTTTATGACAGCTACCTGCACGCCGAGAACAAACCAATTTCTCTATGCCACAGACGCCAAATGTCGCCATCGATCAATGACATTTTGTGTAGTTGAATTTATTGATATAAAGCGTTAATGTAAATAATAAACAATATCATCATAAAAGTCGGCTTCCAGTCGATATGTATGCCAAGGGCAAGGGCTCTACGGTGCCTTCGGACGCTCAGGCTCGCGAGAAATTGGCGCTCTATGTGTACGAATACTTGCTTCATGTCGGTGCAACCAAAGCGGCGCAAACATTTCTGTCTGAAATACGATGGGAGAAGAATATAACACTGGGCGAGCCGCCCGGGTTCCTCCACTCGTGGTGGTGCGTGTTCTGGGACCTGTACTGTGCCGCGCCAGAGCGACGGGACACTTGTGAGCATTCATCAGAGGCGAAGGCTTTCCACGACTATGGTTTCGTCAATTCTGGTTACGGAGTCAACGGTATCGGCCACAACGCCGGCCCGGCGCCACCTAACGACGGTACGTGTGCTAAATACGCGAATAATAACGCGTAGAACTGTAAAATGTGTTTTTTTTACTGCGTGTTTTTAGGCCAACGTAACTCTTATCTCTCGCACTAATAAAACATAGATTTCCTGATTCTTGAGTCTATATTTAGCTAGCCGTAAGAGTTCTAAATTCTTTTTACACGATTTTTTTATGTTTTGATGTAATTTTTGGATATTATTTTGCTATGAAAATATCTAACCCACAAATTAGACATGTATGGAATGGCTTGGCTGTCCTTGTTTCAATTACTATATAAACAAATAAAAGTCACTGATAACATAGATATCACAGTTTAGTAGCGTTTGTAACATAATTATATTTCATAAGAAACCGACGAAAATTGACGACAAGATCTGACTGCCATACCATCTCGATTACCTCCCCAAGTCTTATATTAGAATTGTAGTCTCTAGTCGAACTGTGTATTTCAGTTCAAAATCACATTCTACTCTCTATTTTGCCAGACTAAGAAGAGCTGACAGAAATAATACTTCCATGTTTTTTTATTGTAATCGTCATGCAAATAGAAAGTAGGTACACTTTCTAAATTGATAGTGACCATGGCGAAAAGAAAAAATTACTCAACTTTTACCTTGTAATTGTTTGGGTATTGCATTATTTGAGTTCAAGAAGAATGATGAATGATTTTATTTCTATTTCTACCATCTTATATCTTTACCACCCTAGGTTTTTTTTTTTTTTTTCAAAAAATCTGTGATCTGTATAGTTGACTATAATCAGATGTGTTGCAGTAGATTGAAATTTTGGTGGGTTAAAGCCACTGCCTTTACTCTCCTTAGTCATAATAAGCACGTTTGCTCTTTTCAGTCGATTAATTAGGTTTCGTATTAGAAGCATGCTCGACAATGGGTTCGGATGGAGCTTGTCCAGCGTAGTTATCTGTGTATTGTTTGGCTTCTACACCACCAAGAGACAGACACCAAGGCACTGCTGGCCTTTCTCGAGGAGCTGGGCTGGATCAAGTGACTCATTTGTCCCACCCATACGCAAAATACGCACTTTAGTCGTGGAGTTGCTTGGCTTCTTCAATGACAGTCTTCATGTTTAGGTACTCATGTATTTCAGTGTTACGTGTGAACCAGGCTGCACCACTTATGGTCCTTAAGATGTTGTTTTGGGCTCTTTGGAGGCAGAGTATGTTGGATTTGCTGGCTGAAGACCACAGTTGAATCCCATAGGTCCAAATCGGTTTTATAACAGCTATAGACTCTAAGTTTATTTCTTAAGGATAAAGTTGATTGCTTGCCAAGCATCCGCAAAAGATTTTTGAATCAATTATTTACTTCGTTTCGTTTGTGCTTAATTCATTAAACCCCAAGCAAACACCGGCGTTCGCGCACCTATTGTCGATCTATTGTGTCTGTGATTTCCACGATTGAAAGGTTAATATGGCCTTTCCAGGTCATACGTTGGTCCAAGTAAAATCCCAAGTATTTAACACATTTGCATGGCGGTAGAGGATCCTGGCCAAGTTTGACTGTTGGGCTTAGGTTGACTGTACTTTTTGATGAAGATTAACTTTTCAAATACCTTCAATTAGAGACACAATAGTAAGACAATAGCAGCGCCAACACCGGCATTCACTTGGGGTTTTATAAATTAAATAAGACTTAATCACCACCCAAACCTCCTGGCTAGGGAGCTGATGAGCTTAGAGCCTAACTCCTCCTTCAAGAGGTTGAAAAGACGTGCTCCTCAAGACTTGATCCCATGAGCTAACACCAATTGGGACGTATCGCTGGATACTGTGCCATACACGCCCATCACCGCAAATATCTAAAATCCAGCCCAATGTAGAAGATACAGATTGCAGGACTAATTATTTATTAAAAAAAAAAAGTTAAATAAATAATGATTAAATGATAGTAATAATAATAATATTCCACAACTATCACACATTGTCTAAGTCCCAAGCTAAGCAGAGCTTGTGTTATGAGTCCTAGACAACTGATAAACATACTTATGTATTTCTTAATACATACATATCACTACATAGTATAAAACAAAGTCGCTTTTTCTGTCCCTATGTCCCTTTGTATGCTTAAATCTTTGAAACTACGCAACGGATTTTGATGCGGTTTTTTTTAATAGATAGAGTGATTCAAGAGGGAGGTTTATATGTATAATAACATCCATTAAATAGTGGAGAAGTACTGTTATTTTTGAGGTTTCTAATGTGACGTCGTAAATAATTACATTTTTTCCGCTTACATTGCAAACGCAGGCTGAACCCTACGAGTTTTATCAAAATAATGTACTAAGTATTGTACACATTGAAAAGGTCTACAGAAAAGTCCGTGATGGTATATGTCTATCTCTTATGGATAACCCACAATAACTTTTTTTTTTCATTTACTTTTTACGACAAGTAATGGCTAATTTTCGAAGCGATTTTAACCAATACAGCATTAATCCTTAACCAATTAAATACCTTGAATACATTGTTCATTTAATATAGATCTATATGGCCCTTTACACCGTATGATTTAAGTGAATATTTTCGAAGATATTACAGATTTAAAAATTGCGGGACGTAGCGTTTGCGGCGGTACCGGCCGGCCGCCCGGTGCGGCAAGAGCGTGCCTCTTCATGGTATAGGCAAAGGGGGATTGTTTTACTCCAAATTTAACGCGTGCGGGCCACGGGCAGTAATGAAAAAATCAAAACTACTGAATCGATTTTAATCACATAGGCTATATATTTTATACCCGTGCGAAGCCGGAGCGGGCCGCTATGTTTTTATATACAACGTTCACAGTTTTTCTGTAGTGTATTTAGTATCAGCATTGCACCCGTGCGAAGCCGGGGCGGGTCGCTAGTTATAGATAAATTACATCTAAGCACAGAATAAATGATAGTGTTCATTACAAACTTGTCTTGGTTGGGAATCAAACCCACAACTTCCGGCCTAGCAGTCAGGGCCACTAATCACTAGACCAACAGGCCAGTTGAAATGATGAAACGCATGTTGCTAAAAGAGTTATGAGTTTACATGTGGATATATGTAGAGGGAGAGGGAGGCCTTCCGTGATCGAATCAGAAATGAAGATGCAGGAGAACCAGGGTTGCCGACATAGCACGAAGAATCGCCAAACTTAAGTGGCAATGGGTAGGGCACATTGCTCGCAAAACAGATGGCCGTTGGGGCCGAAACGTTACGGAAGACGTAGCTTTGGAAGGCTTCCTACAAGGTGGACCGATGACCTGGTGAAGGTTGCGGGAATCCGATGGATGCGAGACGCACAGGATCGTGCATTGTGACGACACTTGGGGGAGGCCTATGTCCAACAGTGGACGTCTATCGGCTGAAATGATGATGAGACTCAGCGAAATAACAGTTCAAATTAACAGCCATCAGAAATTTAAATAACATTATGTCTCCAATTGCAATGTCTTGCTTGAAAATCAATAATATTTATTAAAATTCATAAGGCATGTTGATATGTAAACACAGTCTTTAGTGAATAGGCTCTTAATAAACTAGTGCGCCCCACCATCACCGATTGCACTGCTTACCATCAGTTGCATGCAGAACAGATGGTTAATGGGAACGAAAGGTTCTGGAGTGGCGACCACGTACCGGAAGACGCTGTTGGAAGGGCTCCAACAAGGTGGACCGATCATCCATCAGATTCCCGCGAATCCGATGGATGCGTGGCGCACAGGACCGGTCGTTGTGACGACGCTTGGGGGAGGCCTATGTCCAACAGTAGACGTCTTTCGGCTGATATTATGATGATTACCATCAGTTGGGGTGTATACGGGGTCCCAACCAACATCTGTCGAGACCCAAGCCAACCTCACCTGCACGTGGTGCACCCTGCTGAAAAACGGACGAGGATATCGAGGATAGCGTGGCGGGTTATGGTCCGAACCCCCCCAATGCAACATAACAATACGCACAGGCCCCAAGTGCCCGGCGACTCCAGTGGTTGTGTTGACGTGGACGGGCGTGGGCGCAGCCCTGGGGTCAGGGGTGCTAAGAATCTCCAAGCGGGAACGTTTAACCGTCGACGACTTTGGGGGAGGCCTATGTCCAACAGTAGACGTCTTTCGGCTGATATGTCATCATCAGTTGAGTTTTCAAAAAGTCTTGTAGGCGTTTTTGTATGTAACCATCTTTCATCTTTTTACTTTTACAACAAAACATGATAAATTACTAGATTAAAAAACTGGCCAAGTGCGAGTTGGAATCGCGTACGAAGGGTTTCGTACTGTCCTTAGAAAAATTAAGCAAAAAGATCGCGTTTGTTGTATAGGAGCCCACTTTAAATATTTATTTTATTTTGCTTTTAGTATTAGTTGCTATAGCGGCAACAGAAATACATAATTTGTGAAGATTTTAGCTTTCTAGCCATAGCCGTTCTTGAGATACTGCTTGGTGACAGACAGACAGACAGACGGTCGAACAGACTGCGAAATCTTAAGTAATAGGGTCCCGTTTTTACACTTTTTTTTGTTTTTTTCTTTTCTTCTTTGGCAACTGAGCCGGTGTCGACTATTCTACCAGTGTCATGTGGTAACAGTAGCACCCGACTTGAGGTGAACCGTCGAACTTTGCTCTTTGTGGTAGATCTACAATGTTAGTGGCTGGCTACATTTTAATGTTGTTATCGTTAATAAATTTTGATAGAATTTGGACAAGTTTAGGGGAGAATAGAGTCAAAAGGGAGTGGAAGTTGATAGGGAGGGGGATTTTAATTTTGGGAAGCGTTTGATGGGTACGGAACCCTAATAAAAACTAGAGATGCGCCGAATATTCGTTTTGTATTCGGCAGAATTTTGTGGTATTCGTATTTGGCCGAATCATTCGGCATTTCAACCGAATGATTCGCCCAAATTCGGTATTCGGTTAAATGGTTCAACCTTAAATAAATAAAATCAACCTTCAGGGCAAAATAAAGGAATTCCATATTCGTGGACAATGTCCTAGGATACGTTTAATCCTAGAACTCCATTAAACCACCAATGGAGTTTTGGGATCATTTTCTGATATACATGATACATATAAATAAAATTGGAGTGTCTGTTTGTAATATTGAAATAACTGCTTTTTACTGCATGCTTATGAATATATACGGTACATACACCAAAATATTTTTTTTTTTACAATTTTTGTCTGTCTGTCTGTCTGTTTGTCCAGGCTAATCTTTGAAATGGCTGGACCGATTTTGACGGGACTTTTTTGGCAGGTAGCTGATGTAATAAGGAGTAACATAGGCTAGTTTTATTTTAGAAAAAAATAATTCAAAGTCCTGTAGTCCTCGCGAACGAAGTCGCGGGCACAGCTAGTAAGAAATATGTCGGATATATCCGATAAACAGTCTTTTTTATTCCGCCAGGGTCGCACATTCACGACCAAATACTCTAATCTCATCAGCTCTTCTGTCACCTATGGGGATTGAAGTTTATCCCTCTTTTTAGGGTTCCGTAGTCAACTAGGAACCCTTATAGTTTCGCCATGTCTGTCTGTCTGTCCGTCCTCGCTTAATCTCTGTGACTGTTAGCACTAGAAAGCTGAAATTTGGTACCAATATGTATATCAATCACGCCGACAAAGTGGTAAAATAAAAATTGGAAAAAAATGTTTTATTAGGGTAGCCCCCCTATATGTAAAGGGGAAAGTGATTTTTTTTTTAATTTCAACCCTAACATGTGATATATCGTTGGATAGGTATTTAAAAATGAATAAGGGTTTACTAAAATCATTTTTTGATAATGTCAATAATTTCGGAAATAATCGCTCCAAAAGTAAAAAACAATGTGTCCCACTTATTGTGACGGTTGGGAAACTACGGAACCCTACACTGAGCGTGGCCCGACACGCTCTTGGCCGGTTTTTTTTAAAGATTTTTTATATATAGATATTAAATTAGATAATGTCTTCTAATAAAGTCGTGGAGCGGAGGGCACAGGAACAATTGTTTTCTTTGGTTCCGTGAAAAACGGTGGCTCATTCATTTCTTACAATTTCCAGGCATGGGTGGCGGTGGAATGCCACCAGGATTCTTCCCCAACTCCCCGCTACGACCGTCACCGCCTGCTCCTCACCCCGGATCTCAGCCGTCTCCGCATGGGCCACAACCACAGCTGATGGGCACTGGACAACCGTTTATAGGACCCTGGTACTCCGGTGGGGGACCCCGTGGAGCCGTCAGGATGGGAATGGGCAACGATTTCAATGGGCCTCCTGGTAAGTAATTATATTTTTTGACTTTTTTATTATTATTGATAGGCTTGTGTTTGACCACCATCTCACCTGATGGTAAGCGATGATGTGGTCGACGATGGAGCACGCTTGCCTAGACGTAACCTATTTACTCTTGACTTAAAGACCCCTAAGTTATAGCTGTTTTTCTTTTGTATAAACACGTATTTTCTTTCTTTCTTTCTTTCTTTTTGTAAATCTATATATTATATATACAACGTGTAATGTTAAATGCGCAAAACCTGAAAAAAGTTTGATCAGAATAACGAGTAGTTTCAATTAAACCACTTTTTAATATAGGTTACATTTTTCAATAAAATCTTCATTAAAAATGTCGCCCAGTCTATTCATTAATAGGTCACAATCCATCACGTGCGCAAACCCGACGGAATAGGTAAACAACCACAAAATGGTTGTAGATCAATCAAATTTTCTCATACACGGGATAGTGAAAGTTTTTGTTTCAATGCCGATTGCCGATTGTTGTAAAAACTTTTGTGCTACTTCTTCCCAGCAATATCGCACTTTTCTGCTCTAGTGCGGAAACAGTCAGTAGCGTTCCTAAAAGCGGTAGGATTAGAGCGGTTTTTTTTTTTGATATAAACTAGTGCTTGACTACGATCCCACCTGATGGTAAGCAGTGATGCAATCTCCGAGAAAGTGTATTGAAAAATCTCTCGTATCTTCCACAGGTCAGGGAATGATGGGCAACTCTCTGGAGCGCGGCGGTGGCGGGGTGCTGGGCGGGCCGCGCATGACGCCCCCGCGGCCCGGTATGGGCCCCATGAGTCCTGGGGCCTACGCAGCCGGCATGCGCGGCCCTCCGCCTCAGGGACCAGGTACGTAACTGAGATAGTGGGTCTCTGTATGTGTGGGGCCCATAAACTTCAAGTTAAATAAGTAGACGCCGAATATAGAGTCCCAGGATGCGTTCTATGAGTTCCAGTCCCCTCAGGGACCAGAAACGTGTCTAAGAGTGTGGGTCGCTTAATGTAGGGACCCATAAATTTCAAGTTAGAAAAGTAGACTGAATACAGAGTTCTCAGCATGCGTTCTATGAGTTCCAGTCTCCTCAGGGACCAGAAACGTGTCTAAGAGAGTGGGTCGCTTAATGTAGGGGCCCATAAATTTCAAGTTAGAAAAGTAGACTGAATATAGAGTTCTCAAGATGCGTTCTATGAGTTCCAGTCTCCTCAGGGACCAGAAACGTGTCTAAGAGAGTGGGTCGCTTAATGTAGGGGCCCATAAATTTCAAGTTAGAAAAGTAGACTGAATATAGAGTTCTCAAGATGCGTTCTATCAGTTCCAGTCTCCTCAGGAACCAGAAATGTGTCTAAGAGAGTGGGTCCCTGTATGTGTAGAGCTCATAAACATCAAATTAGATAAGTAGATGATGAATATAGAGTCCTCAGGATGGGTTTCATAAGTTCTGGTCTTCTCAGGGACCACATACGTGACTATAAGAGTGGGTCCATGTATGTGGGGGGCTCATAAACTTCGCATTAGATGAGTAGACTAAATATATAAAGTCCCAGGATGGGTCTCATGAGTTCCGGTCTTCTTAGGGACCAGATACGCCACTAAGATAGTGGGTCACTTAATGTAGGGCCCATAAACTTCAATTTAGATAAGTAGACTCTGAATATGGAGTACCAGGGTGGAACTCTTGAATTCCGGGGTCTACGCAGCCGGCATGCGCGTTGTTTCACCTCAGAGACCAGGTACGTGGCTGAGAGACTAGGTCCCCGTATGTATGGGGCCCATAAATTTCAAGTTAAATAAGTAGATAATGAATATAGAGTCCTCAGGATTGGTCCTATGAGTTCCGGACTACTTGGGGACCAAACTCGTGACTAAGAGAGTGGATCCCTCTATCTAGGGGCTCATAAACTTCAAGTTAGATTAGTAGACGCTGAATATGGAGTCCTAGGGTGGAACACCTGAATTCCGGAGTCTATGCAGCCGGCATGCGCGTTGTTTCACCTCAGAGACCAGGTATGTGGCTGAGAGACTAGGTCCCCGTATGTATGGGGCCCATAAATTTCAAGTTAAATAAGTAGATAATGAATATAGAGTCCTCATGATTGGTCCTATGAGTTCCGAACTACTCGGGGATCAATTTCGTGACTAAGAAAATAGGCCCCTGTATGTAGGGCCCATAAAATTCAAGTTGTATAAGTTAGGTGAATATATTGCCCCAGAATAGGCCCTATGAGTTCAGGTCTCTTCAAGGACCAAATACGTGACTAAGAGAGTGGATCCCTCTATGTAGGGGCCCATAAACTTCAAGTTATGTAAGTAGACGCTGAATATGGAGTCCCAGGGTGGAACACCTGAATTCCGGAGTCTATGCAGCGGCATGTGCGGCCCTCCGCCTCAGGGACCAGGTATGTGACTGGGAGTGGGCCCCTGTTTGCGGGGCCCATAAATTTCAATTTAGATAAGTGGACTAGATGTAGAATCCCAGGATGGGCTCTATGATTTCTGATCTCTTCAGGGATCAGAAACGTGCTGACGTGCGTGGGGGAACAGAAACTGCTTGTGTATGTTGAAAAGAACTGCATCATTGCCCTGTTGCACTTCTGAAATTCTGCCTCTTACCAACCAGCACCCTAAAACACTCGTCTCGTCTAGGTATGCCACCAATGGGTATGGGCCCTCGCGGCGCTTGGGCCGGAGGCAGCGGTGGTGGTGGCGGCGGAGGAGCCGCCCCCCTCAACTACTCCGGGGGGTCGCCGGGCGCGTACGGGGCCCCTCCGGGCAGCAACGGGCCCCCGGGGCCCCCGACACCGATCATGCCCAGCCCGCAAGACTCGTCAAATTCCGGTGAGTTCCATGATTGGACGAAGGTGACGGGGTGAGGGTTTTGGGGTCAAGTTTTTTTTTTGTAGATTGTGATAATTTAGTTTTGTAGTAATCAATGAGATTATGTAATTTAAGGGTGATGGATAAAATTCTGGCTAAAGCCGTCAGTTATTATTTTTAATCAATTTAATTTTACATCACTTTTTTTTTAGATTATAAGATAAAAAAGATATGAGAGAAATGAAGTAATTAAAGTATTTTTTTTTATTAAAATGTAAATGTAGTTTGTATTTGAATAATATTACTGTAGTGTTTGAAAAAAAACTTGATGCCCGCATAAAACGCTTCATGTGTTAACCGTCTCCGCAAGAAAGTTGATTAACATTTTTATCTTTTTTTATAAAAAAAAGATGTTAACCGATTTTCGCGACAATCCCAGCAGCCGCCTAAAAGATTATTTTTCAGTAAAAGTCTAAGGAAATTCACGTACATCCTAACCAGTAAAATATTAGTTTTTTTTTAACAACAATTTGAGAAGTTTGCAGGTCTATGGCAAGGTATTTAAATGTCGCACTCTTAAATATAACTGTTAGAAGATGAGACTACATTAATAAAACACTCGTCTGTATTTTACATTTGTTTTTTTTTTCACGATAAAAGATACGATCGTGCATAAAGCCAGTTAGTATATTATTTTTTTTTGTTTTTCCTAATGACCGTAAAAATTAAATATATAGGGTAGTTTATTTATCCAGTTTGCGTAAAAAACTTCGAGCTCAGCCGACAACAAAGGTAAAATTAGCTTTTTTATGCATAATTAAAAGTTAATGTATTCTCATCTTCATTCGATGTGATCTATAAAATTGACCAAAAGATCACATCTCACTCACAATTATCTTTTTTTAATAAAAACCATATATCTTTTATCTTTCTTTCCGTATCGCTTGCTTCATTCTCGCATAACTTTGGTTCATTCACGCTTGGTTCATCTCTGTACAATGCTTTTTATATCTTTTTTTGTAAAACACATTTTTCCTGTTGTGTCTGTATAGATTCTTTCTTAAGTTTAAGATATTTCTCAAATGGAAAATTATAATAAAGATATCTTATAATAGAGAACAAATTTGAACTATTACTTGAATTAAGTATTTTTTAGATTATGCTAATTTTATAGTTACAATTATAATTTTTCATTTATTATATGCCTGAATCCTAATTCTATAAAATAATGTGAACTGTAGTTTTTAGTTACCCTCTCATAGACAAAATTGTTTACTTAGTTTATTATTTAATTTTTTATTTTTCGCATAAATAAAATTTGTAAATAAAGTTACCATCGCATTTTTTATTATTTTCGCTTGCTAAAACACACACAAAAAAAAAAACAGAACCCAAACAAACGAAAAAAAAAAATGATTTTGTCTATGACACGAAAAAAAAAAGATCGATATCAGAAAAAAAATATCGATACCAGAAAAAAAAGATCGATACCAGAAAAATATTGGTATCGATGAAAAAAAAGTCACGCATAATGTAAAGCGCTGGCAGGGGGAGACAACATGTACACACTGATGAAGCCGGTGGGTGCTGGAGCCCTGGGGGCGGAGTTCCCTCTGTCTGGAGACCACGGGCCGCCGCAGCACCACCCGCAGCCGCCACCCAGTGAAGGTGGGCCTCTGGAGCCGTGTTCTGACGTTTAAATGCCATTTTTGGCCTTAGTGCGATCTTTGCTACATTCTCCATCGCGTAAAGTAAACGTCAGTTAGCACTGAAACTAATGCCTTGATCACACGTACCGAGTATACGAGCGTGTGCTCTCGGCCGTATACTCGGTACGTATAAACAAAGCGGCGAGTGCTTATCCCTACAACTCGCTTACATCGCTGTCTCGGCCGAGCAACATTTAACTTTCTCGCCCTTTTACTCGGTACGTGTGATAAAGGCATAAGGTTGAAAATGTAATGGCAGGCGAGCCTACTTCCTAGGCGAGTAGGTAGCGCAATTGAACAGATATTTTAATTGTTCTCTACTGGTTGGACGCTAGGTATTAGACCAGGGATAGCGAACTATTTCCGAACACAAACTGAGCAATATATTTTCCGAGATTGACTTACTTTTGACTTAAGTTCCTGTGTCCCCTAGATGGGGCAGTCCACAGTCGCACAGTGCTTCGCGTTTCATTTTGCTCCAGGTCTTTCCAATGTTCTTCGCCTCAGCTATGACCGTTCGTCGCCAGGTCTGCTTGGGGCGACCACGTTTACGCTTTCCTTGAGGGTTCCAATCTAAGATTTTCCAAGATACTTTTAATTAATTAAACCCCAAGCGAACGCCGGCGCTCACTCTCTCTTTGCCTTTGTTGTGTCTCTAATTACGATATTCGAAAGGTTTATATCTAGCCCACACTGTCCCACTGCTAGGCAAAGGCCTCCCCTCACTCTATTCCTTCCAATGTTGCCAGTTTTGAGCCACTTCTTTCCAATTTCCAAGGAAGGCATTTCATCTCACCTCCGTCCAACCCCATCGTGCTATATTTTCACGGCTCTTTTGCCATTGTTTCGCCATCCCAGCAATAAGCGCTCAGCAAATGAACTGCCACTGCATTTTCGACATAAGGGTCGTCTGTTACAAAAAAAAAAAACACATTGAAGCAAATCAACGTTTACGTTAACACGATCGAGTATGCATTCAAACTCGCGCAAGGTTTTCGCGATTTCAGTGCGAGAAAGAGACAGTTATACACAGTACTATCCTTTTTTCGGGCAGAAATCATAATGGCATTGTTACGTCGTAACACGGTCCCTGGACTCATAAAGGACTGTTTTATGTAACATAAAATGGATCCTATGACCGCCTGTGTCGAATTGACGGCTCCTGTACACGCTATGGCCCTTGTTGGATTCTGTAAAAGTAATACACGTAACCTGGGGAAAATTATACACCGTTAAATTTTGATCGTTTTAATCCCGTGGAGGGTCGAGTCCAATGACCTGTAAGTAGTTAGTACGCAACGCCGACTACTACCTACAGGTCATTGGATTCTCTCACCTGACGTTTTCTTAAAGAAATTAATTTCGTACATGCGTAAATTATTACGTAATTTAAAAAAAAGGTACTTTTTATTTTATCTGTACAAATCGATAGTGTTTCATGTACCGGATCGACCCTCCACGGGATTAAAACGATCAAAATTTAGCTGTGTATTTATTAGAAACACTGCTAATGTGATGGGTGTCAAAATTTAACTGACTAAGTCGGACGCGACGATCTCTCGTTAACTTCACCAGGGACGCACATCTAAATATTTCATCTCGTCAGCTCTTCTGTCACCGACGGGGATTGAAGAGCTAAACGAGATGGAGTACCCACACGACCCTGTCAAATAGAACGCGAAAGCACTTCATCACCCTCCCTGCTAACTGTCCTAACTAGCAAATGATATTATTCCAGGGCAACCGTTTTTCGGTCGAGTGTTAAAATCATATCCCAGTAGTTGCGTTAGATGTAGCGTTATTAATGAATTAATAAAATTTAGAAAGCTTCAAATGTATGGGAATGACGTCATCTCAACGCTCAGTCACGTAGTCGGCACAAAAGAATTGGCGGCGCGGCCAACTCGAAGCGTTCGGCGCAAGCGAAACGGTTGTAACTTGGCTGATTATCTTCTAAACTGTAAACGATAGAGATATGACGATTAGAGAGAACTTATTCGAAATAATGTTATGAACACGTTGGTAATATAAGTGCAGATACGCCAGTTTGTGAGATACGACAGTTAGCGGGGAGGGGACGACTTGTCCGACCAATCCGACGTGACTGGTTAAAGAGCGAGTTCGAAAGAAAAGTTAATAGTTTAATTTTAAAGTATTAATTGAAATTTTGAGATAAGGTTTTCGTTTTAATTTGTTATATCGATATCCATCACATTATCGGAGTTACTCTAAAGCTTCAGATTAATTACGGGACAAAATGTCCCCTAACATGACGCCCAACATTTAATCTACGCTGCAACAATGCCCACACTGGGTAATGTTGCAACGTCAAGGCAAGTTGTGGGACACTGGGCAATGTTGCTTACGTTGCCCAGTGTCCTTTGCCTCCCAGCATTTTACTGAAACGCATACACGTGGCAAGTTTGACAGCGTTGTGTCAAGTTGGGGGACGTTTTGTCCCGTAATGCATCTGAGGTTTAAACCTTTAACCGCTAGCGTCGAATTAGACGAGTGTCTTCGCGTCCTATTTGCCAGAGTCGTGTGATCGCGACTGGGTACTCCACCTCGTTTAGCTCTTCAATCCCCATAGGTGACAGAAGAGCTGACGAGATGGAGTATTTGGTCGTGGATGTGCGACTATGGTGGAATAAACGCGAGAATGTTGGATTTATCCGACGTCGGCAGTTTAGGGGTGGTTCTTTGAAACCGAGGGAATGCAACTCATTCATTTGGCCTATTTTTTTGACAATTATTATATATATAGTAGTTTTTTCTGGTTACTGAATGTAATAAAATTATATCTGCCCCCATAGCCAAGTTACAACCGTTTCGTTTGCGTCGAACGCTTCGAATTGGCCGTGCCGCCAATTCTTTTGTTCTGATCACGTGACTGAGCGTTGAGATGACGTCATTTCCGTACATTTGAAGCTTTCTACTAGCGTTAACGATTGCAGATTAGCAACTTGGCTAGGGCACACAGGCACTCATATACGTCCAGTGGCTTATGACACAAAATAGGTATGAAAAATAGGCTGTGTCAATGAGTAGTATTAACCTTTCGAATGTCTTAAGTTACACTGTCCGACATAAGGTAATTGTCTTTCTATTGTGTTTCTAATTACGACATTCAAAGAGTTAATTACCTCGTTTTCAATAAATCACCCTAAAAGGTTAATAAATTGTAATTTTACCCCCGTAGATAATAAAAAGGCAGTGTTTACACAAATAACTTTATAAATATAAATCGTAAACAGCATTGCCTGGTGTGTACAGAAGCCGGAAGGGCTCTGACACCAGCGAAGAAAAAAAAAAAAAAAAAGTCTATGGAAAAAGAGTTTGGTTGCGGTGGGTGTGTGGCGTCGTTTCGTGTCGCTTCATTGGTCTAAAATGCTAAAAATAATTTGCTTTTATTATGTTTTTTAAAAACGCTTTGAAATCGGCGTGTCAGAGCCCTGCTTTTATTTATATTTTTTGTCAAATATTTTTTGTTGGTATCGAAATTATCGATACTTTGTTTTGTTTGGGTGTCCCATCTCTAGTTGTCTGTTTTGCTTTAAATGTCAGTGCGAGTTATAATGTTGCCAGAATTTAAAAAAAATACTCATATTTTTTTCTTTTTTAAAATAGAATGATCGAATGTTAAATGTATCTTTTTCTTTTACTTAAAAGCTAAATTTAGGTTTCTTCTTGCTATATATCTTCATACTATTGTGGATATTGTGTATTCAAAATATTATTTTTTTATTTATTTTTTCTCCCCTAACGTAACTGTCGTTTTATGCTGCTTTATTGTTATTTAGCATTAAACAATTAAGAACAAAAAAATAAATAAAATAAAAACGACTGCTGTAAAAAAAAAAATAACACGTGCTTACATCTTTATTTAAATACAAGTACTTTGTAGCGTATTGTTTATTGAGATTGATTAGTAAAGCTTTTACTCGCGGCTTCATCCGTGTACTTATAATATAGTCTATGGCACTCGGGAATAAATCAGCTCTCTATCGGTGAAAAAGTTCTAGCAATCGGACCAGTACTTTCAGAGATTACCTCCTACAAACAAAAAAACAAACTTTACCCTTTATAATATTAGTGTAGATTTTAAAAAGACTACACTTTGGTAAGTGTATAGGAAACACTTGTTACAGTGAAGTATTTTTTAACTCATAGGTTGACTGGTACCACTACTAGAGATTGACTGAAGGTTCGGTTTCGGCTTTCGGCCAAAAATAAACCGAATATTTGGCTCGGCCGAAACTAGCATCTTTGACAGTTCAGTTCTATGTATGTTATAGTTCTTATGTAATCGTCAAGTTATCGATTATTCAGTCATTTATAAAAGTTATAACTTATAAATAAATGTAGAAACTAACTAATTGACATATCAATGCACAGCCGAAACTAAAAAAGATGTTTTTTTTTTATTTGTCCTGATCGGATGGAATCGGGATTTAAGGTTTTACCCTTAATCCTGATTGGTTTTACCATCTTCCATCAACCTCTCACCTCAACCTGGAACCTGTTACCACCAGTTGTGATAATTGTGGAATATTTTTATTGTTGTTATCTATTTAAAATAATGGAAAAACAACTAATTCATTATACTCGCATTAACATTTAGAAGTATTCAGAGATAATTAGTTGATAGCCCTTGAAGTGTGCTATAGAGGCTTACATTTCATCATCTTTGTAATGCAGACAGATCCAGATTAAGATGAATACTCCAAGGTAGCTCGCAAAATTAAAATTTTCATATATCGGTTAGCATAGAAAAAAAGAAAGAGGTTAGAATGGCAGGCCTGCCTTAAAATGTAATCATGCTCATTTGACATAACCATTAGCAAACTTACGATCTAAGTGTGCGTGGTCTGTTAGTTGCCTGTAGTGGAGTTAAAGGGTGTGAGACAAGCGGCGACACACGTTGCAGTTCAAATCGGAAATCATTTCCTTTCTAATCTCTTATCTTTTCTAAGTCGGATAGTGTAAATTAATTTCTTTAAGAAAACGTTAGCTGAACGAGTTTAATGACCTATAGATAGTTTGTACGCAACGCTGACAACTAACTACAGGTCATTGAACCCGCCCAGTTGACGTTTTCTTAAAGAAATTAATTTCGTACGTGCGTTAATTAATACGAGTTTTGAAAAAAAGGAACTTTAATTTTTAATTTTACCTTTACAAATCGATAGTGTTTCATGTACCGAATCGACCCTCCACGGGATTAAAACGATTAAAATTTAACGATGTATTTGCGTGAAAAAACATTGTGAGGAAAGCGGCATGTCATAGAACCAAAAATTTGGAAACATGTGATATTCGCCAACCCGCACTGGGCCCGCGTGGTGGATTACGGCCCATTCCTTCTTCTAGAGAGGACGCCTGAGTCCCAACAGTGGGATTAAAAGGCTGATTCAGCTATGCTATGTAATACTGAACTTAAAATTGCAAAAATAGTACGAAAATTTTAATTTCGCGGTCTATTCTGGAGTATTTATCTTAAAAAATTATTTACAATATCATTTTGCGAATGCGTTATGAGAATGAAGCAAGTTAGAACTTAGTGTTTATATTAAAATTCATTTTCTGACAACATTTTAGGTCAACGTCTGCATGTATTGTCATAAGTGTCATCAAAATCAAAAATACATTTGTTGCCTCTGCTTTATTTGGGTTTAAGTGTGTTGCAAGTAATTTGCACTCAAGCATAAAAATCTTCAAAAAATGCTTCACTAGCGGCATGTTATCAACGGCGGAGGTAAATGCATCCGTCAACACGAGGCGGCGGCTGTTGACGCGTCATCGCCGGCGGTCGATATTCCAACTTTAAAGATCAGCGGCAGCCGTCGTGTGTGTCAATTGTCACTGTACTATCTACGGCTGCAGTTACCTCCGCCGTTGGCAATAAGCTGCTCGTGTGTGTGAGCTAGCCGTCATGTGACTTCATTTATGTGTGAAAAATACTTGCAATGTGAAAAAGATTAGAAAGATCTTTAACTTCCAATGTATAATATAAACTGAAGGGTTTTGAATTTGGAGCCTGGCCTTACTACCACAGATCGGTGTTGTTAATATGAAACGGCACGAAACCGTTATTGTGAACGGTACAGCACCGTTTACGTGGAACGGGTGCGACGCTCGACTCCGACATTTTGCAGTGTCTTGCTAATATGAAGCCATGTTGAGTTGAGATGCACGGTACGATGCCGCATTGTTTAAATACATTACAAAGCAACGTCGCAAAACCGTTTGGGTGAAAATTGATCGCGTAATTTTTGACGATGGAACACTTGACTTAACTTGACTTGACTGGCCTGTTGGTCTTATAGTTAGTGGCCCTGACTGCTTCGCTGGAGGTTATAGGACCGATTCTCCCATCTAGGAAAAAGGTTCACGATCATTTGTTCTGTGTTTGGGTGTAATTTATCTGTAATATATTACAACATAAGCTCTGTTTAGCTTGGAACTAGACGGCGTTGTTTGATAGTTGTGGAATATTTATTATTATTATTACTTAAACAACATTTTGTTGTAACATTTGGTATTGTACCGTTTATTAGCTCAACACAGCATAGTACGGTATATCCAAACGACGCAGCAATGTGCCGGATACCGTTTCACGTAAACGGTGTCGTACCGTTTCATATAAACGGTGTCGCACCGTTTCTCATTAACGATGAGTGGTAATGTGGTCAGGTTCTAAGTTATCTTCGAACTACCAGATATTCAGTATCTAAGGTGTTGGGGTGCCGATTCTCTTGTTCACTGACTAGACTTGATTGAAGTTATATCCATCTCTTTCTCTTCCATGGCATAAGAATGAGACGGAATAAGACCTGTCAATTTTATGGCAAGGTTTGAACTAATTTGTCATATCTGATTTGATTCTAATTTTATATTGTACATTTCTTGAAATATCTATCTGGAGATATCAGTTTCAATTTGGTTTAACCTTTTGAGAAATAGTTGACTAGTGACTTATCATGGCAAGTTAAAATGTCAGTAGTGCGAGCGAGAAAGAGGAAAAAAAAAATGGGCCTCTCCACGAAGTGTCCAATCAAATTTTTAATTTTGTATGGTGAGGATTTTTTTTCGTTACTTATATTATTATACCATTATATTATTCTCCATTCCTTTAACAGTTCAGTTAGGTCGTCAAATGGATCGCTTTAAGAGCTCGTAGTAGCTTGGAGAAGCCGTAACATACAAAATTTGAGTTTAGTTTTGAACAAGGGAATTTGGCACCATATATTTGATATCACGAGTCACTCAAGTAAAAATATTTTCAATGCACTTACTGGAAAACCCGCTTTTAGGAACGCAATTTACTGTTTTTCGCACTAGTGCGGAAAAGAGCGCGAGTTTGCCCTGCAACAGTTACATTTATCTTATCAGTCTGGGCGTAGCGTGACTCGTACGAGTAGCACGTCAAACCCCGTTTATTTATGTTTTCGTAAGTGTATTGAAAAACGTCGTTTGATACACGTGGAAATTTGTACTGCAGCACTCGGTTCAATAACACCCTCGCCTGCAGCTCGGGCGAAATCTCGATCGCAATGACAAACTTTCCTCCACTCGTATCAAAATTACCTTGATTGACTCCACCTTTTCAATGTGTAATTTGAAGTTGTGTTTAGTACCCTGATGTGATGATAAAGGTAAACTCCAGGTGTCTTGTCTCAGGGCTGGGAGGAGTCGACGGCATGAAGTCTTCGCCCGGGGGAGTGGGAGGGGGAGGGCCTGGCACTCCCCGGGAAGACTCAGGATCAGGCATGGGAGACTACAACTTAAGTAAGTATCTGATTTTGTTTTAGCACTCTCATTTTTTTGCACTCTTAGGGCTTTTACACAACTACCCACACCACAGTATTGAAAATGAATACTATTCACACGTACTACATTTTGCAGTTGTTATCGACATACAGCGATAAGTAATATTCAATAAAAGGCAGATGTCATTTGTTTTAAATAAAAAAAATAAAACACTTGTGGTTACGTCACATTTCAATTTGTGTATCTTTTTTTGCAAAGTGCGCCTACTACACCATTCGATATTCAGACAGTCTAAGGGCACCGAGACACTATGGCGGTGCGACCAGTCACCGCTACCAACAAAATGTATACAGTTCTATAGAGAGTTACTCACCTGGTGTCCGTTTGGTTGCGCGACCAATATGGTGGCGCGACCAGCTCGGACTTGTGGTGACTCTGGTGTCTAATTTGGCAGCTTAAGGCTATATTCCACCGAGACACCATGGTTGTGCAACTGGGGACAAGTCTGCTATTTTTATAAATTCGTCATTCCAACACGATCTCATTGTCATTTTGCTAAAAGTTCATAATCTGCTAATTCATAAAGATCGATCATTGATCAGTCTGGTAATAGAATTGTGGTAGAATGACAATATCGAGCTTATTAAAAGCATTGACTGCACAATGACGTTCTAATGGTAGGACACTGATCAAAGGAACTGTCAATTTTTTTTACAGACTACTGCATACGTCAGACATTCATTTATCATTGTGGACATTCTATGCCATTTCTTTCAATGGAGTGTCAGTGGTTGACTATTGGAAAGTCATTATGATGCCATTATATTAGTAGATTACCAAAACTTGTCAAAATCAACAATTATGGAATCAATGATGGACTATTCTGACACTATTGTAATAGCAGACTTGAGGCCCTGGTCGCACAGCCATGGTGTTCCTGTGAAATATAGCCTTAGTCGTGGTCGTGTAGTGTAATAAAGGTCAGATTGTCCTACTCGGAATGAAAAATAAGACTGAATATCGTGTGTTAAAAACGCGTAGCGTAATAAGCCCTTCAGTACTACTTAACGGACGCGTAGCTTCATATACGCGTATTCGTCATTACACGCTTTGTGTACGCCTGCGTGAAGCTTACATACTAAACTATGGTCTACTGTCCACGGACGCGTAGCTTCATAGGCGCGTATTTATCATTATACGCTTAGTGTACGCCTGCGTGAAGCTTACATACGAAACTACGGTCTACTGTCCATGGACGCGTAGCTTCATAGGCGCGTATCCGTCGTTATACGCTTAGTGTACGCCTGCGTGAAGCTTACATACGAAACTACGGTCTACTGTCCATGGACGCGTAGCTTCATAGGCGCGTATTCGTTATTATACGCTTGGTATACGTCTGCGTGAAGCTTACATACGTAACTATGGCCTGCTGTCCACGGACGCGTAGCTTCATAGGCGCGTATTCGTCATTATACGCTTGGTATACGTCTGCGTGAAGCTTACATACTAAAATATGGTCTACTGTCCACGGACGCGTAGCTTCATAGGCGCGTATTTATCATTATACGCTTAGTGTACGCCTGCGTGAAGCTTACATACGAAACTACGGTCTACTGTCCATGGACGCGTAGCTTCATAGACGTGTATTCGTTATTATACGCTTAGTGTACGCCTGCGTGAAGCTTACAACATACAAAACTATGGCCTACTGTCCATGGACGCGTAGCTTCGTAGGCGCGTATTCGTCATTATACACTTGGTGTACGCTAGCGTGAAGCTTACATTCAAAACTTTGGCCTACTGTCCACGGACGCGTAGCTTCAAAGGCACGTATTCGTCATTATACGCTTAGTGTACGCCTGCGTGAAGCTTACATACTAGATACATACATGTCGTTACCATTTGTATATTTTTTTAGCTTACTAAGTATCCAATTCTAAACTGCAATTGTCAAAAAATTTACAAACAATTATATTTCGCCGTCTAACTTGAAGTATTATATCTTTAATAAAACCACAGAAAAGATAAAAGATGATGAGAGAAAGGAAATACTTTCCGATTTGTACTACAACAAGTGTCTTTAACACCACTGCAGGCAATAAACCAATAAGAACGCTCATTCAGCAACTTACAGACCACGCTAACTGAGGGTAGTTTCCAGAAACAAAGTAATCACATTTTATTTAGTCCGTATTTTAGATCATAAAAAAATATTGGACACGTATTTTTTCTTTTTTCGATTAAACCTAAAATAACAAAGATATAGCCCATCAAAGTTACGTGTAACGTCACCCTGTGCGAAAAAATGCAGCACGGCGTGACGTTACACGTAACTTTAATGGGCTATGTTTTTGTAATTTCTGTAGCCTGATTCACGTAAAATCAAACAAGCCAAATATCGTTGAAGTTTTATAGTCATTCGATCGAAGTCCTATCCAAAAGCGGTATTCACGATCTATCGACTTACTTCCAGTTACATTAATAAGTATTCTACCATGATAATGTAATACTTATGAGAGACTTTTTTTTGATCAACAAATTTCAAACGACTTTAAAATCGGTATCGTTCAAACTCGATTGAAGAGATGTGAATACGAAAATGGTGTAAACGACTAAATCGCTACGATATCGTTACACACGGTTTTCACCCCTTATTTTTAAATCTATTTAAAGGTGGACTAATTTCATTTTTACGGCAACTAGCCTATTATGAGCATGATCATATTTTGGGGCACGCCTGCCCTCCCCCCACAGCGCAATTCTAACCTCTTTCATCTTTCCTGTGGCATGAACAGACCTATGTAAATAATCTTTTCATATCCCCTGTAAATAAAACTGGCCTATTGGTCCAGTGGTTAGTGGCCCTGACTGCTATGCCGCAGGTCGTGGGTTCGATTCCCACCCAGGATAAATGTTTATGTGATGAGCATGATCATTTGTTCTGTGCCTGGGTGTAATTTATCTATAATATGTATATATTTAGGAATATATAAGTATGTTTATCAGTTGTCTAGTATCCATAACACAAGCTCTGCTTAGCTTGGGACTAGACGGCGTTGTGTGATAGTTGTGGAATATTATTATATTAATTAGTTATCCATGTAGATTTTTGTTTTTACAAAAGTTTACCAACGCGCTGGAATGTACAGTAAAAACAATCGACAGTCATAAATAGTTTATTTTTAAAAACCAGGTTTTGGTGGCCCCGGCGGCGACCAGAACGACCAAACGGAATCAGCAGCGATACTGAAAATAAAGGAAAGCATGCAGGAAGAGGCGAAGAGATTCGAAAAGGACCCCGAACATCCGGACTACTTCATGCAGTAAATGGTTCATTCTTTTGTTTATTTTTTTTTTTCTATCAAAATTTTTCTAACGCGTCGCCGACTTGCCGTAGTACTTATACTTGATCTGTTTAAGAGGTGACCACATGGTCGTAATCCATGGTCCCAACCAAGGTGACAGCATAACCTTCAGGGCCCTTGGTTGGGTGGCGCGTTTTCCCAACCACCGAACGTGTCGGCTCGTGGATTACATCCATGTAGCCGCAACGGAAACCAAACATACAAACCAAGGTCACCTTGGTTGGAACACGAGAGCAACCTTATGGCCAACCCTTTAAGTAGTTAACTCAATATAAACGATCTTAACATGACTTTTATCTAAAAAATTGTATCAAAATTGTTTACAATTAGGTATTTACCTAAACCGATGTTAGGTAATTAACTAAATTTAAATAATCTTTGAGTGTTTTTTATACGATTTATTTTAAATAAAAAGACATAAGTATCAAGATTGTTTACATTTAGTTAGCTGCCTAAACAGATAGAGTATAGGGCTGTCATCATCTAAATTGCAAAAATCCCGGACATTTGGGTGAAATACCATTTTTTCTCCGGACACCTCTCTGGGTGGGTTTCCTCTGACAACTTAAGTGTTCTGGACCGGACAGTTTTATAAATTATTGCCGGACGCCCCCCGGACGCCTTTGACAAATCCGAGGAATCCCGGACAGATGGCAGCCCTACATATAACAGACTAGAGCGAGTTTTAAAACTTAAACGTTCGTTGTAAAATCGAATACAAAATTATTTTTAGTATATGCAAAATCTGAATAAAACCTAACTAGTATTTGTTCAGAATCAGTAACTGAATTCCCAAAAATATGGACACCACAGACCCTAAGTACAAAACAGGTCACGGCAGGTCATAGCAGGCATTAAGCGCCACAGCTAGTTGCGGGAGCAAAACAACCCCTCAGTCACCCGGATGGCCCGGTGACCATGTATTTGTGCGGAAAACCAAGTGACATAACAAGCTTATAACTTTGTGATTTCACATGACAGCGTACAGCCAAGGAGTGGAATTCCCTGCTGGAATCTGTGTTTCCTGATAGCTACAACTTAGGAGTCTTTAAGTCGAGAGTGAATAGGTTTCTTCTAGGCAAGCGTGCTTCATCGTCGACCACATCATCGCTTACCATCAGGTGAGATAGTGGTCAAACGCAAGCCTATCATAAATAAAAAAAAAAAAAAAAATTATACAGTTATGAAATTTTGTACATAGATTCTTTACATTAAAAATACTTGACACATGTTTCGGCTTTCGTATAAATACTAAAAATAATGTTGTAAAATGAAAAAGGTTTGCCCGTTATTGCCAGACGGCGCTTTCGTGTTCCATTCGCCAAGGTCGTGTGATCGCGACTGGGTACTCCACCTCGTTTAGCTCTTCAACCCCCATAGGTGACAGAAGAGCTGACGAGATGGAGTATTTGGTGGTGGATGTGCGACCCTGGCGCAGTGATTGTCGGATAAAACCGACGCAGGCGGGCGGTCGAGTAAGTTAAAAAAATCGCTCTAGACCAAGACCATAGAGTACTGAGACGCCTCGGCGGCCATTTCTAGAAATGGCACTGTCAAATTTTTCTTTACAAACCCAGCGTCTCAATGTCACTCATACTGACAGTGACAGATGTAAGCTACGTACTAATATTCTCGCTAGATGGCGCTGAAATCAATGTTTCTTGTTTATTTTGTTTTTAATGTTTGTAAGCATTATTAACGGCTATATTTCATCGGGACACCATGGCGGCGGGACCGAATATGTTTCTAAGCTACCAAACTAGACACCAGAGTCGCCACACGTCCGAGCTGGTCGCGCCACCAAATTGGTTGCGCAACCAAACGGACACCAAGTGAGTAACTCTTTATAGAGCTGTAAACATTGTTGGTAGCGGCGACTGGTCGCGCCGCCATGGTGTCTCGGTGAAATATAACCCTAAGTAAGTTCAGAGTATTTCTTAGACTTAATAATGCTTCTATACACTAATAAACATTACCCTCCTTTGCGGCGCGCAGTCGGGTAACAAAGCGAAAATATTGAGTTCATTTCGATCTAGCGAGCTTATTTTATTAGCAATTGTGCCTCTAGGTTATGTCCCCATGACGTCCAGTACTCTATGCCGAAAAATCACACCTCTGTTATTTTTCTAGAGTATCCGAAAGTGTTGGTACCGATCTTACTGGTATCGCTAATTTTGTGGTACCGAATTTAGGTATCATCGCGCGATATTTTTTGCTCTCGGAATTTCGATACCGATTTTAGTGTTGGGAATTTTCGGTATCATTTTTCTTTTGGTATCGGTGTTTTGGATACCAAGTTTTTTGGGTAACGGATTTTGTCGATGCCAATTTGGTATTTAGTTCCGAAGTCAAGGAATGTACGTGTTGGATTTTTATACAAAATTTGTAATATGCCGTTAGGACTAGTGAATGTTTAAATCAGATTCGATAAATTACTATATAATATGTAACCTTTTAACCGTCTGTGTCGGATTGCTCCGACGAGTGACTTCGCGTTCTATTTGACAGGGTCGTGTGATCGCGACTGGGTACTCCACCTCGTTTAGCTCTTCAATCCCCATCGGTGACAGAAGAGCTGACGAGATGCGAGTATTTGGTCGTGGATGTGCGACCCCTCGCGGAATGATCGCGAGTGTTTGTCGGATATATTCGACGTGTTTAAAAGGTATAACGGTTTTATGATCTCAAAATTGCATCGTTTTGGTGAGTTGGCGCGCGTTTAGTTTTTACGTTCCAACGGTTTGATGGTAAAAAAAAATGTATTTTTGTTTTAAATACCCTTTCCTTCGGCGTTTTCCTTTGCACAATTATTTATTATTCTTAATTTTTAGCCCGGTGTAGTATATTTTCTTCTATTTTATTTCATCTTTTTGACAGTTTCTTACTTCGTACAGATGTGGAATTACAGTTTTTGAGTACTTGTGTACTTAAAACGATAAATTTTAATATATTTTTAATCAGCCTTTTTATACTCCTTTCTGACTATTTGACCATGACGATATCTCGGATGTTAATCCCGAGAAATCCTGGTTCGCAGCTACAATAAAAAAAAAACACTTCCCAACTGTCATTTAATGAAACTGTCAAAAAGAACATCCAAATGCACTTGGTAATGACGAAGTCTTAAACATGACGAAGGCCTGTCAGTCAGTAACGGTTTTGTCATTCAATAACTTGTCAGACAGTAAAAATTGACGGCTATTTTGTACAGAAACTGAATCGGCGCCTTTTTAACTTACATTTGGTAATGATAGAATCGTTATTGTCCGATGGTTTTGACAAAGTAAATATGTAGTTACAGAAAAGACATTTCTTTATTTCGTTTCTGTGGACGGTACTTTCACTTTATATTCCTGGTAGTGGTTATGGTTCTTATATATGAAGAACCCAAATGTAGAAATCGATCATCTGCAATGTCCAAAAAAATCTTAGGTCTACTGCCCACGGACGCGTAGCTTCTTAGTCGCGTATTCGTCATTATACGCTTGGTATACGCCTGCTCACAGCTTACATACAAAACTATGGAAATTCGGTCGACGAATCAGCAACATCATGTCGTCAAGTCGTAGCAGATTCGTCGAGAGTTTCACAGTTTTGAGAGCAGGCGTGTACCAAGCGTTTAATAACGAATACGCATCTATGAAGCTACGCGTCCGCGCATAGTAGATAGAAGCCTTCTTGTTATTTCACGTTTAACTTTGAACTATTTTGTACTATCAGCAATCTATATGTCACTAAAATGTCATTTTTCTAAACATAGTGTTCAATTTGGCGATGTATTTTTTTTTGAAGGGTCCAAATCTGGCAGTGTACTGTTGTAGTGTCTTTTGAAAGGATAACGACGTCAATTTGAACACTATATTTACTTTGTCATCCGTCAAGTTCGAGTGATGTATCATGTATTAAAATTTAATAAGTTATATAAAGATTTTTTTTTATTTCGAATAAAAATTATTATGTATGTACTAGTAATATAAAGTTCTTTATTTTTTAAACTAATTTTTGACTATGAATTTTTATGTGAAAGGTGGCTTCGGTTGGTTTTAAAATTGTGGGCTAAACTGAGAAAGATCTGGAATTACACTACAATTGCTATAGCATGGTGCGGGTGACAGCTGTCAGATTCATACAATGTAGCTACCTAACCTTTTCTCTCATCTTAAAGATGCATAACTTCGTCCTGCTGTCATCCTAGTCATGCTATGTAGAAAAGACTTTACCTCAGCTCGAAAATATTTGACCTGATACCTCTGCAGAGATTTTTATTAGCGATTGAATACTAAATTGAAATAAGACATTTTAGATCGGTGGTTTATGTAGAATGTCTACAGATAGAGGTAAATATTTACGATGAAGTATGTAGTCGGCTATTTGACAACAAATTAACTATGGTTAAGACTAACTTCCCAGTGAAAATGCGGATTTAATGTAATGTGAATTTACCATCAGTTCGAAAAGATGAGTATAACTTAGCCTGGTACTACCATTTTGTGTCAAAAGACCGTTTAGCCCCTTTTATCGATACAACCGGAGATTTTTTGTTTTATTATTTAAGAAAACGACAAAACGCACCGATTTTTAAATGTCCAAGTGCGTTGATATGTATTAAAGTTGAGATATTTAGCAACGAAAGTGTTGTAAGCCCGGGTTTTTATGAAAATTATTGAGATATTTAGTAAAAACTTAGAAACATGTGAAAATTAAGATCTAGTGTAACAAAAATAGAATGAAACTATTTGCTACCGAATTTCAAGTAAAAAGAAATTAAAAGATAAAAAAATATACTTAACGTAGTTTTTATCTTGGAAACTTAAAATAGCTTGAACAGAATTGCGTAAAAAAAATATATCTCAGGGTTACTCCATATTTCTATGCTAAAGACTTCAACATATGTTCCACGTTTTAAAGAAAAAAAATGGTAAATTAATTATTTAGCATTATTTTGTTTTAAGCTCTTAATGTTCCTAGATTTGTATTTTTTTTTATTTATAAGAACGCGTTTTATTTAAACTTTAATCTGGATATCGGTGCGTCTGGCGATATCGCGTTTGGGAGAATAGTAGGATTTAAAAATTGCGGTGTCTCTTTCTGGCAGATGAAATAAGAAAGAGATAGAAAACAATAGGAATGTCAAATTAGGTTGAAGTTAACTTCTAAAGATTTACAAGTTTAACTTGTAAATGAGGTTGGCTGATCTAAGTTTTCTGTATTTTATTCCTTTGAAGACAACGTTCCGCAGTTTAACACTTGTGAAAAATGTTGTTTAAAAAAAAATATTGCATTAAAAATATCAATGACTTAATAATGTCAATATTTATTGAAGTAAAAATATGTTTTCTTAACATACTCACATGCTTTTCCTATTTACTTATAGGCACAGGCGGAATAGGCGCTATCGTCGGTTTTATCTGCTATTTAAAATAAAAATAAAAACTTAATAAAAAAATTTCGTGAAATTTAAATTAGTATCCGTGATCGACTAGTTTCCCAAACGTGGTATCGCGTCAGTTTTTTTTTTTAATGTTCCGAAATGCGATAGAATTTTTGCAATGGAAATGCGGTATCGACAAATTCCTCTCACTCCGGAACAAGCATTTATTCATGTTTAATAAATTATATCGATTTACAGATAATTGTCGCGCGGTAACCACTATGTTTAGTAATAGCGGGCTAGGGCCGCTCGAAACTATCGATATCGATCGATACCGGAACCGATACCAAGTTTTTATTTTTCGGTAATATCGATAGTTTTGTACGTCCCTAGTCAAGGTGGAGATTTTTATGCAGAAAAATTTTATACCGTGAGATAGTGATGTGTTGTAGTTTTTTTTTTCATTATGGTATTTTTCATGTAGCATAGGTATTTTTTTTTCTTTTTGGGGTGTGTGGAAATCTGTATAAATTAGATTTTATTAGAGATTTTTTCGGAGAGGTATGTAGTTCTTAAGTTATATGGGGCTTCGCCCTGTCCATAACTCTGCGCAAAGTTGGGTTCTTTTAGTGACCACACAAAATGCCTCTAAAATCGGTATCAAGAATCTCGAAAAAAAAAATTCGGACAAAAATGCTTTTCCTTTTATTAAAAAAAAAAAAAAAAATGTGTAAATAAAATCAAACTTTTAGATGAAAATTTTGTTCAAATGTTTACTACTAGGTATTTTTTTTGTGTTTTTAATTATGATTTTTTAATATGTTTTTTTTTTTTTAAATTGTAACTTACACTAAACGGACCCAAACATTGTATATTATGCAGTGTTAAATTAATTAGGAATTAAGAATCTAGCGTTAACACAAAATAGATTTCAACAATGCAAAAAAAAAGTTTTTTAAAAATTATTATGATGATTATTATTTTTTTTTTTGTTTAATAATATTAATTAATTAATTGATTAATAAATGTAGTGTGAGGTTGTATCTTGTTTACAGTTAAGGTATAATTCTTATTATTTCCTTTAATTTGTGACTTAGATAAATAAATATTTTTTTCTTATCATATTGATGTCATGTTTATATACATACATAAATAGTTATTATATATTAAAGACATTGCTCGTTTTATTTCTAAAATAGTAACCCTTACCTACCTTTGTCGTTTTTAGGGTTCCGTAACCAAAGGGTAAAAGGAGATCCTATTACTAAGACTCCGCTGCCTGTCCGCCCGTCTATTTGTCTGTCACCAGGCTATACACCGTTAAATTTTGATCGTTTTAATCCCGTGGAGGGTCGATCTGGTACATGAAACACTATCGATTTGTGAACATAAAACTAGCAAATAAAGTACTTTTTCGAAAATCGTATTAATTTACACATGTACGAAATTAATTTATTTAAGAAAACTTCAGCTGAGCTAGTCTAGTGACCTGTAGGTAGTTTGTACGCAACGCCGACTACTACATAAAGGTCATGTAAACTGTAAAATAGGCTAGTGGCCGTAAAAAATGTAATTAATCCGTCTTTTAGAGTGACGTCACACGTAATTTATTATTTTATCTTTATTTTTTTTTAATCGAAAAAAGAAAAAATATGTGTCCAATATTTTTTTATAATCTAAAATACGGACTAAATAAAATGTAATTATTTTGACCCTGGATACTACCCTATTATTAGATATATTTCTAAGCTTTAAAAACGATCTCGTGGCATTAGAAGGGATACCATCGCACAGCAGGAAGACGAAAGACGTGCCACGGGCTCATGTGGCAGAATGTCGTGGCCCGCTTCGGTAAGCAGCGGCACGCCGAAACACAAGCCAACACTATCAAACCACAGAACAGATAAAAGAGGTTATAATGGGTTTGTGGGTGTGACAGCTAAGGCCGTTTTATCCATTAGGCACTTTAGGCAACTGCCTAGGGGCCCCGCTAGGTTTAGGGGCCCCGCGCTTCAGAAAAAAAATGAACTACTTTTTATAAGTTTCATAAACTGAAGTTACAATTACTATACTACGTAAGTTTATTATTTTTTACATATTTTATTCACCTGATTATAGATGTATGGCCGGTTTAAAACTAATTAAACCCATCCGTTTAATACCTATATCGGTATTAAACGGATGGGTTTAATTAGTTTTTGTCGATTTAAACGAAACAATAAGGGTTCGTAGTTTACTACGGAACCCTAAAAACAACGTAATTATGAATAAATTTGTGTAAGACACAAAATATAATAAGAAGTCAGAAAAGGGTAGGGGGCCCCGAGACGTGTATTGCCTAGGGGCCCTGACGTGCATAAACCGGCCCTGGTGACAGCAGGCGTGCCACAAAGTAAGGCAATGCTCATAGTTCAACTACCAATAGCAAATTTGCGATCTTAGCGTTCGTGGTCTGTTAGTTGCGTAATGCGCGTTCATATTGGATTATTGCCTGTAGTGGAGTTAACCTTTCGAATGTCTTAAGTTACACTGTCCGACATAAGGTAATTGTCTTTCTATTGTGTTTCTAATTACGACATTCAAAGAGTTAAAGGGTGTGAGACAAGCGGCGACACTCATAGTACAAATCGGAAAGTATTTCATTTCTAACCTCGTATCATTTTTTCTGTGTATCAAACGCTACTTGTAACTGAAACGTGTATCGGGCAGTAGAAGCTGCCGCGGTATACTTCGACGTGACGCGGCATACTTTGACGTGACACGGCATACTTCAACGTGACACAGCATACAAGCAGACTTTTACTGACTAAAGGTGAACGCACACTTATCATGTTTCATTAGAGACGTCTAGGGCACAAAATTGATAGGTACAGAAGTCAATCTACATACAAAGCGCGCTCGAGCAACGCACACATAGACACCGCTCACAGACACGCTGTTTCGGTCGCGTCTCCTCGGCTCACTCGTCGAACAGTTCCGGCTCAAACGCTCATTAGTGTGCGTCCACCGAGCGTAGGTATAAAAAGTGAAGTATATAAGTACATGAGATTGTCTTCTGTACCTACCTATCTATCTATTTTGTGTCTAGGAGTACAGTAGGCACGGATCTTGAGCGGTTGCGCAGAAGTCAAATATTCGGTCTCTTTAGTGGTGCGAAGTGAGACGTGGGGGCGGGGAGTGTCAGTGATTGGCTCGCCGCGCCATCACGTCATAGAAGTCACTCCTCATTCGTTCCCTAGGTTGCAGCATGTATCTAACAACGAAGACGATTGGCTCGCCAATGTATGAATGCCCAAAGCAATCCCCACTCTGACGCCGAGCGCTTAAGATCCGTCGTGCCTACCTACTGTAAGGCTAAGGTATAATATTAAGGTCGTTGGTGAATGCACATTTGTCCGAACCGAACGCGCCTATAGCTTGGTCTAATAACAATAGTTTTCGCGTATTCGAAAAGATGGCAAACATTTCATCAGTAAGTTAATTACAAGTAAATATTGATTTTCTGACATTATTTATCGGAGTTAAACTTATAGTGGTCATAACTAGGTTTGAACAAAACTAGTGATGATAAATAGTATGACCACTTGTGTTATCGATAAAGTGAAAAACCTATCAATTTATTATTGATACCTATAATACCTACGATCTTTTTTTTTGTTAAGTACTACTATAAAGACCACGTAATAGGATGGTATTAAATTGTGAATCGGTTAGGTATTGATTTTCGTTACCCGAAAGATTCCGATCTTATTTTTACTTGATTGCATTGAAAAAAGGGCAATTATATAATGTTTTACTATCTTAATAACTTTATTTACTTGTTGTGTTTTTATAAATAGAGAGGATTTTTTTATTTTATTTACTTAAAACATAAAAATGATTAATTACTATAAGTATGTACATTTTATGTTAAAATAATATCAAGAACTAGGAAGAAAAAAAAAGCAATTAATAATTGTACGAAATATTGTTAAAAAAAATATATCGATACTTTCGTGACTTATTTAAACCTATGTCATCCCTAATGTTGACTGACCCTGGTCGTACCAATCAGAACGCAGCACCCCGTTGCGTATTTACATTCTGTACAAAGCCAGATCGCAAGGGTACAAAATAGATAGGTAGTTACAGAAGTCAATCTCATGTACCTATCATGTACTTCACTTTTTATACGTCCGCTAGGCGAAGGCACACACGTCAGCGCATGGCTCCGAACTGTATACGAGTGCGACCGGACGATTGAGCCGAGATATCGTGTCGGTGAGCGGTGTCTATGTGTGCGTTGCTCGAGCGCGCTTTGTATGTAGATTGTGTTCTGTACCTATCGATTTTGTGGCAAGGGTGTGAAACTCAGGGGCGCCGACTTTTAGAAAACCTCAAGGGCGCTCATGATCATTTGATGACTCGCAAAAGTGGCAAAGTGTGAGAAGAGAAATGCACACTGACCGACCGACCAATAAATAAATATCCTAAATTAGGCACACCACGGATCCTGAGCGATTACGCAGGAGCCAAATATTCGGTCTCTTTAGTGGTGCGAAGTGAGACACGGGGGCGGGGAGTGTCAGATATTGGCACGCCGCGCCATCGCGTCATAGACTCTGTGAGTGTGTGTGAGTCACTCCTCATTCGTTCCCTGCGTTGCTGCATGTATCTAACAACGAAGACGATTGGCTCGCCAATGTATGGAATGCGCAAAGCGATCCTCGCTCTGACGCCGAGCGCTCAATATCCGTTGCAACGGATTGTAAACATTTATAAGTACCGTCCTACAGTAGGCACAACGCATTGTGCCTACTGTACTTACAAATGTTTCATTAACAAACATTAGGTAGTGTTGGTGCGGGAATCAAAGCCGCGACCCTTGCGTCCCAACCGGCCTGCGCTCTAAACCACTGCGCTGAACGAGTCGTGCAGTAAAGAAAAACGCCCATCCTTAAAAGGCGATTACCTACTAATCTGTTTTTTGATGTCTATTCTCAGGGAGGATTGAGAGCAGTGGTGGCCGAGTGGTATCGGCCCCGACTGACAAGTTGTAGGTCGTGGGTTCAAGTTCAAACCCAGGGCGCATTACTTTGTGTAATTTATTTCATCACCACTGCTCTCAAAACGGTGAAGGATAACATCGGGAGGAAACCGACATGTCCTAGAACCAAAAATTCTAAGACATGTGATATCCACCAACCCGCACTGGGTCCGCGTGGCGGATTACGACCCATTCCCTCTCCTAGAGAGAAGGCTTGAGTCCCAGCAGTGGGAACATTATAAGGTCGACTATGCTATTCTCATGAGTGCTCGTGCCCCCGAGCACCCACGGAGTCAACGCCCCGGTGAAACTAGTCGGGTATAGATTGGAAATTACTTTTTAATCAAGGTCACAAAATAGATAGGTACAGAAGACAACATGTATAAAATGAAAAAAAAAAATGTGGCAGGTTGTTCAGTTTCGTCTACTGAGCAAGCCCTTAAAGTTTGTGGACGGCTGTCCCTTACACCTTGTATACTTCACTTTTTATACCTACGCTCGGTGGACGCACACTAATGAGCGTTCGAGCCGGAACTGTTCGACGAGTGAGCCGAGACGCGACCGAGATCTGTGAGCGGTGTCTGTGTGCGTTGCTCGAGCGCGCTTTGTATGTAGATTGACTTCTGTACCAATCTATTTTGTGGTATATAAGAGTAGTAAGCAAATACTCGCATAAACTTCGTAGTGACCTAACTACCTAGGTACCCTTATTCCATAACATACAGAGCCAGTACGAATATGGACTAATCGTGATTCGTGGGTAGATCGGAAAAATCGCGTCTGGATTCGATCAGGTTAGAATAGGGTTGACTTTTTTAAAGTTAATTTTAAAATGAAGGTTCTAATTATTTATATCATTTTTTCAATAAATGCAGTCGAATTCTTATTTTCCATTAATTAAATTTTAAGAAAATGAATAGTTTATTTTAATAATTGCCATAAATTATTCATAATTATTGTTAGCGATTCTTAGGATAATGTTCATACACTATGATTATTTTTTGTATTAGCAACATTAAATGTATTTTTTGCACTGACAACTCGAACGGACTGCGACTTGACAGCGCGGTGCATTTGACAGTTACAAAAGTTTATAAAAAGGAACGGCGCGCTATCATGTCTCTCTTTACGTGTTAGTTTTCGGAGCAAGCAACAACTCGGTAAGTGCTAGTATATAATTTATTTATTCCTACTGTTATTGTGTAATGTGTATGTGCTGGCAAGGCAAAAGTATAAAGGGTGTGTTACCCGTTTTGGTCGTTTTATTTAAATAACTTGATAACAAACCCCGTAGGTACACTAAATAACTTTCTTAGACAATATTTCTCTAAAGATAACACATACAAGGTGTAAGGGACAGCCCTCCACAAACTTTAAGGGCTTGCTCAGTAGAAGAAACTGAACAACCTACCATAAAAAAAATTTCAGGAAACGAAAAAAAAAATCCGCCTTACCATACAAAATTATTAACTTGATTGGACAGTTTGTATGGAGAGGCTGAATTTTTTTTTATTTTCCTGAATAAAATTTTTATGGTGGGTTGTTCAGTTTCGTCTACTGAGCAAGCCCTTAAAGTTTGTGGAGGGCTGTCCCTTACACCATTTATAGATAACATTATTGAAATTTAATTTGAGGATTTTGAGTTCGTTAGATAATGGAAATAATACGGTCAGTGGCTCTAGTTGTAATGATAGTTTCATTTCAACACGAACTCGGAAATAAAAATATTTATTAAAACGAAAACACAACCTTAACTAAAAAGAGGAACACAAGCATTAAATAACATTATTTTAAGAATTTTGTTGCAGGCGGAGACAAACTCATAATTTAAAACAAATTATTATATATTAAAAAAAAGCCTGGACATTTTTTTTATGTTTCGCAATAAAATCTCTAAAAGCGACCCGTCGAATAGCCGTTCGTCATGCATGCAGCTATTCCAGGCGTTCCATTGTGTAACAATTTTTTTTGTGGATAAAAATCATCCAAATGACATCCCCCGCCCTTGGGCGAAGCGGGAGATAGTGTCAGACTCATACTGACTAAAAGACCCACCCCGTTCCTTCTTGCCTTTCATACCGGCTCCTGCCAGCCTGCCCCCAGCTTCTTGGCCCCCGTAGGCTTCGACCCAGCTATGCCGCTGTTGTTGCTGACAACTCCTCGAGGCGTGCGGGAACAGTGCACGCAGTCGACAACTTGGGCTTGGTCCGGATAGTTACGGACGGTCGAACAGCGTGCTACCCATTGCTCGCCATGCTGCGGGCGGTCCACACAGGGACACCTGGGCGTCGCAACCACACGAATCCGGTGCAGGTACCTCCCGAACTTACCATGTCCGGTAAGAACCTGCGTCATGCGGAAGGTGAGGACGCCGTGAGGTCATACCAGCCACGCCTCAAAGAGGGGACTTACCGCCATAATTATGGCGTAAATTGTCTGTCAATAACAATTTCCTCCACTGAGAAACATATTTGACATAATTGGTCAGTGGAATGTAACGGTCCCCCCATTATTATTATTTTTTTCAGTTTCCTGTTCATTTTCCTTCCAAGTTACATTTCAGGGTTTCTCATCATCATCATTTCAGCCGATATGCGTCTACTGTTGGATATAGGCCTCCCCCAAGCGTCGCCATAACGAACGTTCCTGTGCGTCTCGCATCCATCGGTTTCCCGCAACTTTCATCAGGTCATCGGACTACCTTACTACCGGCCAACCAACGCTGTGTTTTCCGGTACGCGGTCGCCACTCCAGAACCTATCGGCCCAACGGCCATCTGTTCTGCGAGCAATGTGCCCTGCCCATCGCCTCGTTGGGGTTTTTATCAAATGTCAAAACAGGCCTTTTATATTTTAACCAGCTTAGTAATCGAACTCCAGGACCATCCTTACACTGCTCTAACGACAGAACTCTAGTTCTATGGCTAGCGTGTCCAAGACGTCACGTGTCCATGTTCCCACACCAGTTAAATCACTGTGACTTACGCGAAGCAGTTACGTGTGAATAATTGATTGGGAGTATCGTTGCGTACAGAAGTGTAATTTTTTATTATTTGGGAAAATGTGTTATGGGTACTAGACAACTGATAAACATACTTATATATTTCTAAATACACACATATTATAGATAAATTACACCCAGACACAGAACAAATGATCGTGCTCATCACACAAACATTTGTCCTGGGTGGGAATCGAACCCTCGACCTCTGGCACAGCACAGTATCAGACTTTTACTGACTAAAAATCCACTCCTGTTCCTTCCTTTCAGAAACAAATCCGTGGCCCCAGTATACTTCGACCCTGCCGTAAGGGCCCACCCTACGTTTTGTTGACAATTCTTTGAGAGACACAAGTGTTATTGAATACTTACCTATTCACTGCATCAGGTATTCGGTACCCCTCTTTGAGGAGTGGCTGGAAAGGCGTCGCGGCATCGTCACCTTCCATGACGTAGATCCTCGCCGGACATGGTAAGTTCAGAAGGATTCTGCACAGGATTCGTGCGGAAAAAACGGTGTAGGTGTGCCTCGCTTTGACAGAGCATCGTCGTGTCCTCGTGGGGGAGATCTGTGGCAAAGATCTCTTGCGCCGGGCCTTGGTACAGGCCATGGTCCGGAGCGAAGAGGAGTGGCAGGCGGTTGCCTACTTCTGCGAAGCAGTAATGCTAGCAATGAGGCGGGCACACGTGCGAGGGAACGACTCTCATGCCGCAGCCACCAGAAACCGACTTCCGGCCTCCATAGGCACGGGCATGCGGATGGCGAGCCGTCAAGGAGATGTCAACAAACCGTAGGGGCTCAGCAGGGTCAAAGCCTACTGGGCTCATGGGTTCGCTTCTAAAAGGAAAACCCGACCCTGTAATGTAAGCCAATGAAAGAACATAGGAGTGGGTTTTAGTCAATAAAAGTCCACCCAAGGGCGGGAGGTGTCATTGGATGATTTCCCACCTATAAAAATCCTACTTTCATAAGGCGTTTGTGCGCGAATGTACCGAAGACCTAAAATATCGTCTAACAACATATTATGCTTATTGTTTACCCATCATTTGTCTTCCTAACCAAATTATATACCAATCATATTGCATTATTCACCCCATAACTTAAACCCTTTAGTTTTAACTTGATATTATTTCGTTTCATGCAGTTAAAAAGGGCTAAGTTCAAATTAAAATGTCAGTTGATAGAGATTTATTGAAGTACAAGGACGCAATCTTCTAAGGATCTAAAATAAACGCAATGTAGATAATATTTTCGTTTTGAAAGACAGTTAAAAAAAAAGGCGAGACATTAAATCCATTGACAAAAAAAGGTTGTAAATTTAAAATAAAAAATATCGGTCCTTAAATATTTTTAATAGATTCAGTTGACGTCAATTAAAAAAAAAAGCGAGACATTAGTTTAAAATTTGATCAATAAAACAAAATAAGTTCTAAATTTAAAATAAAATAATTCGGTCCTAAAATATTTTTTTTTAATTAATTTCAGCTTATCACCACAATTCAAAATTCGAACGAATTAAAAAATCCAAGATGGCAGCTTGAAAAAGATGTTAGAAAAATTAAGAATTATATTCTACGTCTTATTAACTCTGTTAATACCATATTTGCTTCAAGAATACATTTCAGCTATTTTGATAAATAAAATCAGAACTTGCAACTGCAAATCTTGTACTTACTAAAATTACTGATTACTCAAAGCATAAAATGGAAAATTAAAAAAACAAAATGTCGTTTTATTATTTAATCTTGCTGAATGTACTAATCAATTTGGGTTGCGTTCTTTCCGAGTTGAGTTTGAGGTTCGGTAAGTAATTTTTAAAATATATGTAGGCCTCTCGCCCACGGCGCGATTTTTTGTAGCGAGGCTGTCGCGTGGTCGCATCGATATAGTCGCGATAAGGTCGGTAGCTGTTCACTCTCAACACAGCAAAGTTCTCAGTTGCGATACAAACGCAATACTGTCGCGCTTCTGTTGCGATGCCAACGCTATTCAGTAACGGCTTTCCGTTCTCTTTCCAAAGTCGTCCAAAACGGTCGCCCGTTTGCATCGATATAGTCGCGATACTGTCGCGCGATAGTAGCGTGTTGCATTGTTACAAAAAGTCGCTGTGGGTGGGGGGCCTTAGAGTTATTTAAAGTCAGGTACAACCAAACAATTTGTCGCCCACATTGTCGCTATGTATCATGCAATGTAACAGAATTCTCTTATTGTAGACGCACAAGATAGATAGATACAGAAGTCAATCTCATATATAATATGTATGTACCTACTTCACTTTTCATACTGATTTATTTATTTATTTATTTATTATAATCTTTATTGTACACCAAATAAACAAAAATACAGAACAAACATTTAAAACAATAAGTGCACAATGGGCGGTCTTATCGCACAAGGTAATGCTCGGCGGTCGCCTAAGGTTTCTGTCCTGTCGTGAGATACTCGCGCGCCCGGGTGCGACGCGCGTCGCCAAATAGGTATTTCCTATCTTGACTGTTTACTTACGGGCACATACCTACTAACCTACTTAATTGTTCTGTGTTATAGGTATTAATTGAACCTTCGAATCATCAAAATACAAGAAAATACCTACTTACCTCGTTGAAACAAATGGTAACTTAAAAAAACGTTAATTCACAATTTAAACAACTGTAAAATCACTTTTTTTTGCTCAAAAATTGTTCAAAAAAGTTCGTTCACAGACGCGTGTCTCAAACGGATAGCATTCGAGCTGGCATTGAGCTGAATTGAGCCGAGATATCGTGTCCGTGAGCGGTGTCTATGTGTGCGTTGCTGGAGCGTGCTTTGTATGTAGATTGACTTCTGTACCTATCTATTTTACATCAGATAAAATTTAAATATGTACATAAGAAAAACTTCAACTATATTTATACTAAAACCAAAATAAATACATAATGTACATAAATAAAATTTACAAAAACACAAAGTACACTCAGGCGTCTAAGTACTCCTCCACATCGCTGTCATCCGGGAATGTGCCCAGAAGATTGGCAGCATTACCACGTTGAATGACAATGCTAATTCTTTGTGCGAAGAACGAGCCAGCTCTCTTGTCACGCAAGGTGTCGATCAGTCGGCGAAAAATTTGCGCACTCGGACCCCATGACCCAAGTGTTTCAACCCCAAATGCCTCTACTCTTTTAAGATTGTCCACTGTGATCGAAATTCAATGGGGAGGATTAATACATTACTAGCTTTTGCCCGCGGTTTTGCTCCCGCTCTTCCCTACTCTACCCTACTCTACCTTACCCTACACTCATTTCATTTGTTCATTTTTATATGTATATAGTAGGTCTGAAGTTGCCTGAGGAGCGGGCTGAAAGTGATACTTTTCATCCCTAGGGAGTTTAAACTAGAAACTAGTGCTCGCTTCGCTCGGCCGCCAACTCCTTCTCGCCGAGTGACTTTCACCCCGAGTGTAACAATGTACTATTTAAACGGCGTAGTAGTGAGGCGCACTAGTTTACTCGTATTAAGATCCACTCTAGCTTTGAAGACACCTCAATCTATATATTATTATAATTTTTCAGTGTTCATAGTAGAAACTCAAGAACAGGACTTGACGCATAATATTGGCAAAGCACTGAAACTATCTGAAACCTTAAGACCTGATGTTAAGGTTGATGACGCCATTGTACCTTTGGATAGAGAGAAAGAGGACGAGAGCTTCAGAATACGTGAGTATGGGACGAAGAGCAATGGGTAGCTTGCCGTCCGGCTGGTCGACGGCGCGTTATCCACGCGCGTCTTATAGAGATGCTAGTTAAACCCTAGGGGCCCAGTAAGGCTGATGACCGCTAGGGCTCTTTAAGGCGTGGCTGGAAAGACCCCACGGCGTCCTCACCTTCCACATGACGCAGGTCCTCACCGGACATGGTAAGTTCGGGAGGTTCCTGTACCGGATTCATGCGGAAGTAACGCCTGGGTGCCGCCACTGTGCGGAACGCCCGGAGGACACGGTGGAGGACATAGTCGAGGACTGCCCTGCTTGGGCGGAGCATCGCCGTGCCCTTGTGGGGGCGATCGGCAGTAATGCTAGCAAAGAAGGAGGCCGACCGCATCAGGCAACGGCGCTCTCGCCGCCGCCGGGATTCTGATCTCGATTACCGGTCATCGTAGACGCGGGCTTGCGGATAGCGAGCAATGGGTAGTCCGACCATCCGGTAACTGTCCGGACCGAGCCCAAGTCGTCGAAAGCGCGCACTGTTCCCGCGCGCCTCAATTAGTTGTCAGCAACAGCAGGGGCCCAGCTGGGTCGAAGCCTACTGGGGCCAGGGTTAGTTTTGAAAGAGTTACTCGGCCTCGGTATGAAGGTTTGAAGAAACGGGGTGGGTTTTTAGTCAGAAGAGTCTGACACTATCTCCCGCTCCGCCCAAGGGCAGGGGATTTAATTTGGATGATTTTTATCCACCCAAAAAAAAACCATTTATAGAAACCTACCTCAATGAGATGGCCAAACGAGGATTGACATATCATCAAATATTAACGTTTAAACGATCTGGCCAGTTTTATTGGCCATATCATATGAATTGGCCACGACATTTATAAGACTGTGTACTCTAACAATCCTGAATCTTTCACAGTATGCTCAGCAGTATCCAAAGGAGTATCCATGATAATCGACCTCTCCTGGTCTCCATGGACGATGGCTGAGGACCTGGCTTCAGAGACAGGTCTGCCTCTCATCAGAACGTTGCTAGGGTCACAGCAACTTGTGAAGGCATTAGATGACTATCTGGAGTCGCGGAATGCAACTGATGCTGCGATTATATTGGAGAGTGAGAGTGGTAAGTTCTGATGATAGGGTTTTAGATACAATATATATGTTAAAGTGGCAGTAGGCATATTGCTGAGCAGTTGTGGCCGAGTGGTCATGGCTCCGACTTACGAGTTGAAGGTATCGGGTTCAAACACTGCCAGGCGCATTACTTTGTGTGTTTTTGATTACCACTGCTCTCAAAACGGTGAAGGAAAACATCGTGAGGAAACCGGCATGTCCTAGAACCAAAAATTCGGAGACATGTGACATTCACCAACCCGCACTGGGTCCGCGTAAAGGATTACGGCCCATTTCATCTCGTATAGAGGAAGCCTGAGTCCCAGCAGTGGGAACATTAAAAAGGCTGATGATGAGGCAATACATTATTGCTCGCAGAACAGATGGTCGATGGGGCCGAAGGTTCTGAAGTGATAGACTTATAGGTTATAGGAAAGAGATGAATATATATAACTAGCTTTTGCCTGCGGCTTTACCCGCGTTCATAAAATATAGCGTATGTCACTTGGGAATAAAGCGGCTTTCTATCGGTCAAAAAATTTTAGCATTCGGACCAGTGCTTCCAGAGATTAGATTAGTGAAGATATCTAAAACAGATTGAAAGGGGCATCTATTTTAATACGGGGTCACTTTGACCTCGTACCGCATTGAAGAAATAAAATTTTATGTTATAGGGAAGAGATGAATATATTTTATCTAAGATGTCTTATTAAAACAAAATGCAAAGGTGTATCTACTTTTATACGGGGTCACTTTGACCTCGTACCGCATTGAAGAAGTAAAAATTCTTAAGTTTTCCTCTGATTTGCCAAAGAAAGCTTTAAGTTTGTCAAAAGTTACGGGGTCTTATAAGCCCCGTACCGCAAAAAAATTCTTACTCAGCTTTCCCTATTCACAGATGTAGATAAAACCTTATACGAGTTACTAGGAGCCTCCAGCATCAGGGTGTGGGTGCACGCTGGCCTGACCAGGGACTCCGCCAAAGCCCTGAAGACCATGAGACCTGAACCCAGCTTCTACATTATTGTGGGGGACAGCGGTTTCGTCATGGATACTTACAGGAGGGTAAGTTTATAGGCCTTACCAAGTGATACAGTCACAATTGTTAGAATAGTCACTGGTGATTGGGGTCTAATTACACCCCTACTTTTTAACTAGTACACAAAAAAATGGGGCTGTATCTGTACCCGTTACTAATCATATTTTTGTATTCAAAAGTAGAAAAAACCGAAATCTTAAAATTGACCACGAAAAGGTAAATTCATCATAGATTCAATCATTTACATCACAATTGCTAGTAGAAAATACTGCGGGTAGTGTTTTTCCATTTTAATTGTCCTTTATTCATTCATAATCCTGCACAATATTTCCATTTCCAAATTGAGAGACATTTTGGGATAAACACAAACGCTAATAACTTTGCTGTTTATGAATATTATTTATTGAGACTATACTTAAATAATAACAAGGGCTTTTCAAATAAGCCCTTATTTGTACTAAATAAAAATTAGTGGTGTGAATGTATTTACCTATATCTAACTTCACATCATGCTAAGATGTTAACGTAGATAACGGTTATTTAATTGTGTATCAAAGTTCCTATGACTGGTGTTAGAAGGATAATTCAACATTCCTGACCCTGCTCACACCAAACTGACTGACTTCTCCGTCTTACTCGCTGCACCGCTGACAACTGCCACTGCTGACTGCTGCGTTTTGGAAACACATTCATTATGCGTACAGCTAAAGAGTGGAATTCCCTGTCGGAGTCTGTGTTTCCTGATAGCTACAACCTAGGGGTCTTTAAGTCGAGAGTTAATAGGTTACTTCTAGGCAAGCGTGCTCCATCGTCGGCCACATCATCACTTACCATCAGGTGAGATAGTGGTCCAACGCGAGCCTATCAATAATAAAAAAAAAAACTGCCCTTCCAAGCCGCGTGCGCAGCTGTCGGGCCGTCCGATAAACGTCCGAACCACGCCAAAGTCGTCGACAGCGCGTAGCATTTTTAGAGCATGCCAATGGCAGGCAGTCGTCTAAAGACCAAAACACCTAGTCGTCAAAAAAATTTAGTTCATAACTTGGCAGGTCACTTCTGTGTAAGCAAACCATTTTTTATAGGCTGTCAAAGAAAAGCTAGTACGTCGAAGCTATCGCTGGAACTTGATCCTTACTGACTACTCGACCCCGGATGTTACTCAGCTGGTCTTACCGACTGTGACTCTCCAGGCAGACCAGGCGGAGTGCTGCAAGCTCATGAAAAGGGAGGACTGCTCCTGTCCATCGGATTTCCAGGTATTAGTTATTTGTAGTTCTGTCATAGACTTAGATTTAAAATGTTATGTTTAGGGTAAAGGGTTTGTGCGGAACGCCGGAAGGACACGGTGGAGCTCACAGTCGAGGTGTGCCCTGCTCGGGCGCAGCATCGCCGTGCTCGTCGTCGATTAGCGGCAGAGACCTCTCGCGCCGGGCCCTGGTTAAGGCCATGGGCCGGAGCGAGGAGGAGTAGCAGGCGGTCGCCGACTTCTGCAAAGCAGTAATGCTCGCAAAGGAAGAGGCCGACCACAACAGGCAACGACGCTCTCGCCGCCGCCGAGTTTCCGATCCCGATTTCCAGCCACCGTAGGCGCGGGCTCGCGGACAGGGAGCAATGGGTAGCTCGCTGTCCGACCATCCGGTAACTGTCCGAACCAAGCCCAAGTCGTCGACGGCGCGCACTGTTCCCGCGCGCCTGAAGGAATTGTCAACAACAACAGGGGCCCAGCCGGGTCGAAGCCTACTGGGGCCAGGGCTACCCGAAAGGAAACTCGAGCCCCGATATGAAGGCTAGAAGGAACGGGATGGGTTTTTTAGTCAGTAAGAGTCTGACACTATCTCCCGCAACAGCAGGGGCCCAGCTGGGTCGAAGGCTACTTTCACCTGTCCCGATGTTAGTGTTTGTGTCTGTAATCAAATCATGCAAATTAAATTTCATCCACTTCCCGGTTACCGATTGACCTGAAATGCATGCATGTGTAAATAAATTAGATGACAATGCAAAATCATTATGACATGGAGTTGAGCTGATAATGGAACCGGAAGGTGGCCATTGGAACTCGGATAACCCTATCGTGTTTGAGCTTTTTGGGATGGTTTTGATGAGTATTCATTATACACCGTTAAATTTTGATCGGGTACATTAAACACCAGTGGCGTGCCTGATGCCTTTACAGAGGGCAAGCCAAGGAATTTTGAACTAACTACTACTTACCTATTAAAAAAAAATGTCGTGCTACCACGTGTCATCAGTGCAGTAATGCTGATTTTTCTGAATTGCTACACTACTATTAACAAATATAATGTTAATAGTAAGTAATAAATAATGATAACAAAAGCTTCACCACAACAACTTTATCATCATACCAATAATCGTGAAGTTTGAATACATGAATAGAAAAAAAAAAATTGTATTCTAATTCAAATTGTGTATCTTTATTTAACAATGATTTTATTACTTACACCAGCGTAAAAAGTTTGTGAACGTTTTAATTCTTAACACCAACAGCTAATTTTCAATTGCAATCAAAGATAATTCGGAAAGCCGCTCTTGTTGTCGAGTGTAACTAATACATTTTTTTTTTTTGAAATCTTGGTGTTTCAAACACTTGTTCTTTATAATAATATGTAATATTATTGGCAAATACTCACAATTGAAACAGCGGTAGCTTTTCGATGTTCGCTTTTTTAAACACACTTATCACTTAATTGTCGAGAAAGAGAACCAACTTTCTTTTGGCGGTTTACCAATAATAAAGAATGAAATAACAGCGTTCAAGTACTTTTGAGAATTTTCATGACACTAGCGAAGTTATTTGAGTCATACCTAATGTGGAATACATTGTTATTAACTTTTCTGAGAAATATTCAAAATAGCAAAGTTACAAGATTATATTTATCTTTAAAACTCAAGCCCTACCTGGCCAATATCAATTCCACACATAATAATATCCACACACAACCACAAGTATAGTTTCCGAATTCATAAACTGTTAAATGACGGAAAACAAAACAATAATTACCTACGTACAACACGATAACCGATCAAAGCAAATTTGAACTGAGTACTTTTTTAGTTCGTACAACTTTACGCGTCATAGAGGGCGCCTCGTATTATAATATGCGTAAAAGATTCATTGATAAAATTCCCGAACGTGGGCTTATTTTACTACAAATCTGGTCGACGAGTACTTGCACACAGTCACATACTTTACTCACACAGACTCACATTTTTCATGTTTTTATAGGGAAGAATAAGATGGCAGATAAAGCCCGGTAAGAAGCCTATCGGTTAGAGCGAGATCGGAGATCGCGTGTCATTGTTACGTAGAACTGTGCAAGATGGCAACGTTGCATTAACCCTGCGTTCCGAATTACGATAAAAGTGAATATACCGCGAACACGACCAACGCGCGACGTCACAATTATTATTCAGTTGCGCTTAATTTTGTGACTATCAAATTTAGTCGGATTCGCGATTCATTTTTATCTCGATTTGGAACGCTGGGTAAGTTGTATTTATGAATGAATCTTCCATTACGCGCGAAGTTTAAAGTTTAGATTTTTATTTTAGATAATTGGTTAAATGTTCCATGACCTTAGATGTTGTGTTGTGTCATGAAATTTTACCGCAAGCCAGGCTTTTTTGCTTATATGGCTCGCACGCCACTATTAAACACTATTGATTAGTAAAGATAAAATTAAAAAATAAAGTACCTTTTATTCAAAACTCGTATTAATTTACGCATGCACGAAATTAATTTCTGAAAATGTCAGCTGAGCGAGTTCAATAACCTGTACCTAGTTAGTTTGTACGCAACGCTAACTATTACCTACAGGTCATTGAACTCGCTTACACTGAAAGTATTTCAGAAATTAATTTCGTGCATGCGTAAATTAATACGAGTTTAAGTATAAGTCTAAAACGCGATATAAAAGCTTGCTATGAAAAATTTGCATTTTTATAGAAAACTTGTATTTATTTTATTATAATTATGCTAAATGAATCAAATTTATATAAAAACAAAAATGGATAACAACGCTATTATCAGCTGTTGTATTAGCTGTTTTCGCTTCCAGAGAAGACAATACATCCTCAACGGCTTAGTCCAGTACATATCTGAGACCTACTCCAAGTTAGAGAGGGACCTTCCCCTGACCACCAGCCCGGTAGACTGCGAGGACCCGCAGCCTATCATGAACAGCACCAGAAACAGGCTGCACAGGCAGTTCGCTGAGGACTCGGATATCAGCAACGAGACGCTGTTCTACTGGGACGCTGAGAGGTAAGCAGGGTTTTGGCAATTTGGAGACTTAAGGTGCCTTAAAATTTGCAGCGCGATGGCAGCGCTGCAATCGCGCTGCGTTGTTATTCCATATAAATATAAGACGCACGACTGCAGCGCTGCAGCCAGGGTTCATGATATTCTTTTCACCAGGTCCGGTCTCTTCCTTCGCTCGCGCTTTATCCTGTCCACCTACAGCCTGGAAGCTGGCACGCAGACCATAGCCACCTGGTCGGCCGATGACAAGTACAAGCTACTCCCAGGAGTCGAGCTGGAACCTTTGAGGATGTTCTTCAGGATTGGAACGGCACCGGTAAGTTTTTTTTTATTATCTACATCATCATCATTTCAGCCGGTATAAGTCCACTGTTGGACATAGGCCTCCCCCAAGTGTCGCCATCGGTTTTTCGCAACCTTCACCAGATCATTGGTCCACCTTGTAGGTCGCCACTCCAGAACCAGTCGGCCCCAGCGGCCATCTGTTCTGCGAGCAATGGGCCCTGTCTATTGTCATTTAAGTTTGCCAGTTCTTCGTGCTTTGTTTTTTTTATCTGATATAAACTAATGCTGGACTGCGATCCCACCTGATGGTAAGTAGTGATGCAATCTTTGATGGTGAGGCGCACTAGTTTATTAAGAGCCTATTCACTCTAGCCTTGAAGACACCTAAATTATAATCGGACGGGAAGACCGCAGTAGGCAGATCGTTCCAGTCCTTCGACGTACGCGTACCTCGTAGTCGTCTGGCATTTCGCTGAACTGGACCTTTCTGGCCAAAAAAGGTACTATAAGGTACTTTTTTTTTTTGTTTTGTGTTCGTCTTAAATTTTTGTTGTCTACAATGTTTTTTGCGCCAAAATAAATACTTTTCTTTCTTTTCTTTTGTACGCCGTTTGTGTTGTGTGTTTTTTTTTTATTGATTTGTAAAACACTAACAACCTTGCAGGATTGTGTTACTAACATCATAAACTTTTTTTCTATGAATTTTGGCATAACATAATCTACAAACCTAAAATAAACTATAGTATAATTTTGTTGTTCTATACAACACATTGTAACTCTACATTTTGCTATACCTACCTACGTTTTAATGTCGTGAAGCAAGCGCAACAAGCACCCCCGCAGCCACATCCCGCTCCCCTCCGCTATTGTACTATCACATGCTTCGCATAGACTTCGTGACATGTAAAACATTAAATTTAAATATTTTTATTTTTGTATGAAAATCTGATGAACTAAAATATGATAAATTTTTAATAGTCTTAGAACAAAAGTTGTTGTTTATGATGTTAGTAACATAGTACATAAAGGTTGCCAGTGTTTTGTGTATAGTTAGCAGCATATGAAGAGTACAAAATTGCGTTGATAGTGGACTCATAAGTTCTTCAAACGGACATACACCTCGGAGCTCCATGACTTGAGAAAACTAATTTTGAGCACAACTCGACGTACTGGGAACTTTTATTTTACGTTGAGAACGCATAATATAAGAATAGTTCAGTTTAGGGCGTCAAATGAATTGTGTTAAGAGCTCGTGGTAGGGCTTTTGATCTTGCTCTGGTAACTTCTCGATCAGTTAGGTATATTCTGTCTAATAAGTCAACCGACTTGGGAATTTTGTATAATATTTAATCATTTAAAAAATAATTGTATTCGATACTTTTCATAAGGTACTTCTGTTAGTTAACAAAGATCTCTATCTCTTAATCAACCTTGATTATTGAACCCGTGTTGACTACATCAGATTTCATTAAATCCTAATAATTACTCAAGTTCTTTAACTTATTAGACGGACTCTACCTATAGGACAGCATCAGAATGTTTCTTCTCAATTAACAGGCTGTACCTTGGACCCTGATGAAGTTGGACCCAAACACTGGAGAACAGATGTACGATGAAGATGGACAGCCGCTGTATGAGGGGTACTGCGTCGATCTCATCGCTAGACTGTCTGAGGTAAGGACTTATTATTATTAACCAAGCTATAATAAATAAGTAAGTTAAGTCATCAACCATAACTTAATTTGACCTCCCTAATTTGTGCATTATTGAAACTGAAATTTTATATCCTGGCTTCGCACGGGCAATAAATATAGCCTATGTTACTTAGGGTGAATATAGCTTTCCAATGATGAAAGAATTTTTGAAATCGGTACAGTAGTTTTTGAGTTTATTAATTACAAACATAAACACAAAAATACAAATTTTCCCTCTTTATAATATTAGTGTAGATTGTAGAAAGAACTCGGAACTGGAACTTTAAATTATAAACAACTCGTAACTGAAACTTTAAATTATAAACAACTTGGAACTAAAACTTTATATTTTAGACAACTAGAAACTGGAACTTTGCATTATAAACAACTAGAAACTGGAACTTTACATTATAAACAACTCGAAACTAAAACTTTATAATTATTATAAACAATTCGAAACTTGAACTTTAATTTTTCAGACCATGTCATTTGATTATGAGATTGTCTCTCCAAAGTCTGGAGATTTCGGAAGAAAGTTACCCAACGGAACCTGGGATGGCGTTGTTGGAGATCTTATGAGAGGGGTGAGTATCTAATCCTTTTTTAAAACACTCGAAAACTCGCTTCTACCCTTACCGCTTTTAGACACGCAATCTACACACGCATTAGTGCGTAAAAGTTCACCAATTCGCGATTATATCATACATAGAATAAATCTGTAGTTTTTAGTTGTGCGCGCATCACGTAAAATGTACGAAGTCGGTGTAGATAACTTTAATACAATAAAATTTTGTGTAACATGATATATTATTTGACTGGCCGGTTGGTCTAGTGGTTGGTGACCCTGACTGCTATGCCGGAGGTCGTGGGTTCGATTTCCACCCAGGACAAATGTTTGTGTGATGAGCATAATCATTTGTTCTGTGTCTGGGTGTAATTTATCTATAATATGTATGTATTTAGAAATATGTAAGTATGTTTATCAGTTGTCTAGTACCCATAACACAAGCTCTGCTTAGCTTGGGACCAGACGGCGTTGTGTGATAGTAGTGGAATATTATATTATATTATATTATATTATATTATATTATATTATATTATATTATATTATATTATATTATATTATATTATATTATATTATATTATATTATATTATATTATATTATATTATATTATATTATATTATATTATATTATATTATATTATATTATATTATATTATATTATATTATATTATATTATATTATATTATATTATATTATATTATATTATATTACATTATATTATATTATATTATATTACATTATATTATATTATATTATATTAGGTTGACTATATCGAAAGATATATACTAAATTCATTGACTGTTGCCGGTATGAGGTCCGCGTCGGTCAGCTAGTATAAATTAAATACTTATTTCCGAAAAGGAATAAATACTCTTTTGAAATTGCTTAGAAAATATAGTGTCCGAGTCAAATTGACGGTTATTTTTCTTGATATTTCTTTGTTTACTAACAAAGAAAATTGTACAATAATGTCGAATGCATAACTGGGCCCACTTTGAGACAAGTTTATGACATTTTAAGAAACATAAAATATAAAGTGATGAATAAAAATAATTTCAGAATCAGGATATTTAGACGGATTGTGATGTTTAGTGGGTTTCTGACATTCACGATGGATGTTTACGAGACTTGTCTTCAACTCTCGCCTGGCTTTCGAAGATTTATGACTGGAAAAGATACATACATATAAATACACAATGTTTATTGGTTTTTTGGTGCGATTTCTTCGAGTGAAGTTCAATGTCTTTTAATTGTGCGCAGGAATTGCATGACTTGATTCCGCCATCTCATTTCTATCATCGAACAAACCGACGGACGGCGAGTATCCACCCTTACGTTGTTGAAACATCTACGGTCCGGACTAAGCGTTTTGCCTCATCATTTATATCGCGTACTTCGAAGGACTGGAACGGTCTGCCTGCTGCGGTCTTCCCGTCCGATTATAATTTAAGTGTCTTCAAGGCTAGAGTGAATAGGCTCTTAATAAACTAGTGCGCCTCACCATCAACGATTGCACCACTGCTTACCATCGGGCGGGATCGCAGCCAAATACTAGTTTATAACAGATAAAAAAAATTACCTATTTACAAATTGATTCCATAGTGGATATAATGAGATGTTATCGGCGGTTATCACACTGCCACGCAACACGCAGCGTAATGCGTTAATGCGTGTCTTAACGTTGCTTGTAAGTATCTCCGTTTGTATAGAAAACACGCACAGTCCAACACACTGAAACTGCATCCACGCGCGTTTATGCAGATCACGCAGCTACATGCGGAGAAATATGCAAACACGCGCGTGGGTGCGGGGCGACACGCATGGTATGCCACACTGAGTCTCGTAGTACCGTGCGTGATTTTGTATGAAAAGAGTGCGTGCCTTCGTGAATTTAAAAAACGCACTCTACGCGCGTGATTGCGTAAAAACCCGCACGATGATGCAGATCTGCACCACAAAATAGCTAGGTACAGAAGACAATCTCATGTATGTACTTCACTTTTTATACCCATGCTCCGTGGACGCACACTAATGAGCATTTGAGCCGTAACTGTTCGACGAGCGGGCCGAGGCGCTCCGACATATCGTGTCCGTGAGCGGTGTCCGTGTGCGCTGTGTAGATATGTAGATTGACTTCTGTACATATATATTTTGTGTCTGCACTCCCGTATAAGTAAACGCGTAGGTGCGTTGACTCGCAACATGCAGCGTGATGCGTGGCAGTGTGAGAATAGAATAGAATAGAATAGAATAGAATAGAATAGAATAGAATAGAATAGAATAGAATAGAATAGAATAGAATAGAATAGAATAGAATAGAATAGAATAGAATAGAATAGAATAGAATAGAATAGAATAGAATAGAATAGAATAGAATAGAATAGAATAGAATAGAATAGAATAGAATAGAATAGAATAGAATAGAATAGAATAGAATAGAATAGAATAGAATAGAATAGAATAGAATAGAATAGAATAGAATAGAATAGAATAGAATAGAATAGAATAGAATAGAATAGAATAGAATAAACTTTATTGTACAACAAAATAGTAACAATTTCACAGAAACTTAAACCTATGTGCACAGCGGCGGTCTTATCGCTGAAAGCGATGTCTAAATTAATTGCCTAAACCAGATTTATGACATTTGTCTTCCGCCTCCAAGACTCTGTGAGTGTTTAGCACCCCTTGTGTTCCTGTGTAAATACGGCCCTGCGGACCCCTGAGTTTGTTTCGGTGTTTCTTCTCAGGATAGTCAGATAGGAAACACCGGCTACATCTAGTTTAAACTGACGGAAAAACAATTGACGTGTAAAAAAAGTGTTTTTTAAAACCTATTTGCAAAATTACCATGGGTGCTATTCTCTAAGAAAACAGCCTTGAGTGCAGCGCTGGCACAGCGACGAGTCGTGAGCGCAGTACATCGAATTAACAATCCAATGGGAATGAATTAACAAACAATCAAAAAGGGGCATTGGGCTGTTAATTCAATGTACTGCGCTCACGACTCGTCGCTGTGCCAGCGCTGAGCTCAAGGCTCTTAGAGAATAGAACCCCTGGTCAGGGTTGCGGGAATCCGATGGATGCGTGACGCACAGGACCGGTCGTTGTGGCGACGCTTGGGGGAGGCCTATGTCTAACAGTGGACGTCTTTCGGCAGATATGATGATGATGATGATTTGGAAAATCTTCTTCTTCTTCCTGCCCTTATCCCATATTACTTGGGGTCGGCGCAACACGTTTTCTTCTTCCATTCTGTCCTGTCACCCGTCAAACTATCACTAATTCCCTTTTCTTTCATATCACTTTTCACACAATCCATCCATCTTTTTTTCAGCCTTCCTCTCCCTCTCTATCCATCTACATGTATACTCAGAACTCTCTTAGTAATATGCGCTTCATCCCTCCTCTTCACATGACCATACCAAGACAACCGATTACCTTTCAACTTTTCAGTCACTGGCGCCACTTTCAAACTTCCTCTAATATACTCATTTCTCACTTTATCCATTCTCGTCACACCACACATCCATCTTAACATTCTCATCTCCGCTACATGCAATCTTTTTCATCCTTCTTTTTCACAGCCCAACATTCTGATCCATACAGTATGACAGGTCTTATGACGGACTTGTAAATTTTACCCTTCAACTTTGGATTTGGAAAATAAATATCATTTATCATTTAATCATCTCCGTTCTCACACAAAGCGCCTTTTGCTTCATAAGAATCCCTAACTTCATCATCATTGTCAAATATGCTTTCAAATTTCAGGAGACGGATATAGCGATATCAGCACTCACAATGACAGCTGAGAGGGAAGAGGTCATTGACTTTGTGGCGCCTTACTTCGAACAGACTGGCATTCTGATTGGTAAGTCATGATGGAGAGGAAAAGGAAGGTTAACTCTTTGAATGCCGTAATTAGAGACACAATAGAAAGACAATTGCTTATGTCGAACTGTGTAACATAAGACAAGAAAAACCGCCATGTGTGAGTTGGACTTGCGCACAAATGATTGTGTTCCGTTCATAGAAAAAATAATTATTTCAAATGCAACAATTTTTTCGACTATTTTTATTATTATTTTTAACTTTATTTTATTTCATTGTATTTTAATTATTGTAAGCGTTTCGCCTCGTCATTTAAGTATACCGCGTACTTCGAAGGACTGGAACAGTCTGCCTGCTGCGGTTTTCCCGTCCGATTATAATTTGGATGTCTTCAAGGCTAGAGTGAATAGGCTTTTAATAAACTAGTGCGCCTCACCATCAACGATTGCATCACTGCTTACCATCAGGCGGGATCGCAGTCAAGTACTAGTTTATAACAGATTAAAAAAAAAAATTGTGATTTTAATTTATTGAATTTTATTTATTGACATTTCGGAATTTATTGTTATTTTGTATTGTAATTTTATTTTATATGGGTTTTTACCTGAAATAAATGAATTTTATTCTTTTTAGGGTTCCGTAGCCATATGGCAAAAAACGGAACCCTTATAGATTCGGCATGTCTGTCTGTCTGTCTGTCCGTCCGTATGTCACAGCCACTTTTTTCCGAAACTATAAGAGCTATACAGTTGAAACTTTATAAGTAGATGTATTCTGTGAACCGCATAAAGATTTTCACACAAAAATAGAAAAAGAGCAATAAATTTTGGGGGTCCCCATACTTAGAACTGAAACTCAAAATTTTTTTTTTTCATCAAATCCATGCGTCTGGGGTATCTATGGATAGGTCTTCAAAAATGACACCGAGGTTTCTAATATCATTTTTTTCTAAACTGAATAGTTTGCGCGAGAGACACTTCCAAAGTGGTAAAATGTGTCCCCCCCCCCTCTAACTTCTAAAATAAGAGAATGATAAAACTAAAAAAAATATATGATGTACATTACTATAAAAACTATCAACGAAAATTGGTTTGAACGAAATCTAGTAAGTAGTTTTATTTTAATGCGTCATAAATCGAAAAAATACACTATTATTGAAACATCGATCAAAGTTACAACACATAACAAGAACTTTTATATTATGTTATTTGCTGCTACGGAACCCTTCATGGGCGAGTCCGACTCGCACTTGGCCGGTTTTTTTATTTTATAGTAAAAGACGGTAAAAAAATCTCGTCTGTTGTATGGAACCCTCACTTTAATATTTATTTAATTCTGTTTTTTAGTATAGTCGGCCTTATAACGTTCCCACTGCTGGGACTCAGGCCTCCTCTCTAAGAGAGGAAATGGACCGTAGGTAATCCACCACGCGAACCCAGTGCGGTTTGGTAGATGTCATATTGTTTTCGAATTTTTGATTCTAAGACATGTCGTTTTCCTCACGATGTTTTCCTTCACCGTTTTGAGAGCAGTGGTGATGAAATAAGTTACACAAAGTAATGCGCCTGGCTGGGATTGAACCCGCGACTTACAACTCGTAAGTCGGGGCCATTACCACTCGGTCACCACTGCTCTCCTGTAAGTATATGTATATGTATGTGTATGTGTGTGTGTAAGTATTTCTTGTTATAACGGCAACAGAAATATATCATGTATAAGCTGTGTTACTTTTTGGTGTAAAATAAAGTTTATTCTTTTGCTAACATATGCGAAAATTTTAACTATCTAGCTATCACGGTTTATAAGACAGACGGACAGACAGACAGAAAGACAGACGCCGAAAAAAATGACTGCCATTGTCAACGTATGCAACCCAATTTTCTTTTACAGTGATCAGAAAACCGATACGGAAGACATCTCTCTTCAAGTTCATGACGGTACTCCGCACTGAAGTGTGGCTCAGCATCGTGGCAGCGCTGGTTCTCACAGGGTTCATGATCTGGCTCCTCGATAAGTACTCGCCTTATTCAGCCAGGAATAACCCTGATGCGTATCCTTATCCGTGCAGGCAAGTGGATTTTTTAGTATTATGTATAAAGAAAGATAGAGAAAGGAAAGAAAGATGGAAAGAAAGAAAGATAGAAATAAATAAATAACATAACTGTATTGCACCATAGACTGGCCTGTTGGTCTAGTGGTTAGTGACCCTGACTGCTATGCCGGAGGTCGTGGGTTCGATTCCCACCCAGGACAAATGGTTGTGTGATGAGCACAATCATTTGTTCTGTATCTGGGTGTAATTTATCTATAATATGTATGTATTTAAAAATATATAAGTGTGTTTATCGGTTGTTTGGAACCCATAACACAAGCTCTGCTTAGCTTGGGACTAGACGGCGTTGTGTGATAGTTGTGGAATATTATATTATATTATAAACAACACAGTTGTCTAGGTTCTCTGTTGCATGTCCGACACCGACTGGGGCCGACAGAGACAAGTTTATTTATAGGGTTATTTTTAAAACACTAACTTTGTAGGGCTGTAATTACTAACATCATATTATATAACGACCTTACATCCTTTTTTTTTTTTTTTTTTCGATGGGAAAAATCATCTTATGACAACCCCCGCTCTTGGGCGGAGCGGGAGATAGTGTCAGACTCTTACTGACTAAAAAACCCATCCCGTTCCTTCAAGCCTTCATACCGGGACTCGAGCGCCCTTTCGGATAACCCTGGCCCCAGTAGGCTTCGACCCGGCTGGGCCCCTGCTGTTGCTGACAACTCCTTGAGGCGCGCGGGAACAGCGCGCGCCGTCGACGACTTGGGCTTGGTCCGGACGGTTACCGGACGGCCGGACAGCGAGCTTACACCCCAGTCGCCGGAACCCCGACCTTAACTTCCAGCCATGAGTAGGCACACGGTCTGATTGGATTTTCTCGTCCAACATACCACATTGTCTCAAGACGACAGTCTATGACCAGTGCGTGTTGCCAGTGATGACATCATCATCGTGACGTCCACTGTTGGACATAGGCATCCCCCAAGTAACGCCATAATGAACGATCCTGTGCGTCCCGTATCCATCAGATTCAACCTTCACCAGGTCATCGGTCCACCTTGTAGGAGGCCTTCCAACGCTGCGTCTGTACGCGGTCGTCACTCCAGAACTTTTCGGCTCCAACAGTCGTCTGTTCTGTGCCCTGCCCATTGCCACTTAAGTTTGGCGATTCTTCGTGCTATTCGATCACGCAAGGAAACTCCGAGCATAGCTCTTTCCATTTTCCTTTGGATGACTTTAAGCCTTTTGATGAGGCCCATTGTGAGCGACCACGGAACCATATGCCCTCACTGGCAACACGCACTGGTCATAGACTTGATAGTGATGACATATGGCTCTGAAACGAGATCTTTCGGCTGAAAAGATGATGATGATACCGACTTTTGTAACTTTTAAATTTACAGGGAATTCACTCTCAAAGAGAGCTTCTGGTTCGCTTTGACGTCGTTTACCCCACAAGGGGGAGGTGAGGCGCCCAAGGCATTATCAGGGAGGACCTTGGTGGCTGCCTACTGGCTGTTCGTCGTGCTCATGTTGGCTACATTCACTGCTAATCTGGCTGCGTTTCTTACTGTGGAAAGGATGCAGGTATGTCGATCATTGACCACTATCTTTAAAGTTCCATAAGTGCCTACCTACTTACTTAGTATCTATATCCTATATCTATACCTACTACGTAAGTTGACAAAAACAGAACCGTTAGAAAACCATTTCGTTGTAAGTCTCTCCATCTCATCATTTGACTGGCCTGCTGGTCTAGTGGTTAGTGGCCCTGCCTGCTATGCCGGATGTCGTGGGTTCGATTCTCACCCAGGACAAATGTTTGTGTGATGAGCATAATCATTTGTTCGGTGTCTGGGTGTAATTTATCTATAATATGTATGTATTTAAAAATATATAAGTATGTTTATCAGTTTTCTAGTACTCTTAACACAAGCTCTGCTTAGCTTGGGACTAGACGGCGTTGTGTGATAGTTGTGGAATATTATTTATTCTTATTATCTGTCTTTTTCTCAAGATGCATGGATATATGAAGCAGAAATGAATATAAAAGAAACTCTGGTCGCTATCCCTTAGAGCAGTGAAAAAATCAAACTTTAATCAATTTCCATAGTTTTTTCAAGTTTCTAATGTGTCATCTCATATTTGAAGAATCTGAGTTTGCTCTTGATGCAGGAGAGAGTGGTTTTTGAGTTGAGATTCTTTGGGGCCTCCTTCTTTGGGTAGAGTGAGAGGGTGTCTCCAGTACCGTAATTTGGGTAGTGCTAGCAGTGCACAGGCACAGGGTACAGGCTCCGAAGGGGCGCAGTAATCAAAAAATTCAAGCCAAGTTTTGGATCACGCTTGCAAAAGACAGCACTGTCTGTGTCTGACTTCTAATGACAAAACCCACATTTTCCTTCGGTTACTGTTTGCATTCCAGTACCTCTAGCCAAGTTGCTAATCTGCAATAGTTAACGCTTGTAGAAAGCTTCAGGGCGCCTTCTAATTAGCCGCAAAGTGCCACACGATGGCGGCACGGCTGCAGCGCTGCCGTCACGCTGCTTGTTATTACATATAAACTAAAATGCGCGACCGCAGCGCGGACGTAGCGCGGCAGTCTCGCGGCACTTTGCGGCTTTTATTTTAATGGAATAACAAAGCAGCGCGGCGACAGCGCTGCAGCCGCGCCATCGTGTGGCATTTTGCGGCTAATTTGAAGGCGCCCTCAAATGTACGGGAATGACGTCGTCTTAACGCTCAGTCACGTGGTCACAACAAAAGAATTGGCGGCAAGGTTACCTCGAAGCGTTCGGCGCAAGCAAAACGGTTGTAACTTGGCTAGAAGGGCAGGGCTACGTTAACTTCTTCGATCAATCTCACAACCTAAGATCCAACTCTTTGACCTCCTCACGAAATATTTGAACTTATTACTTCACCACTTCATTAGATAGTCTTCTTATGTTTTAGACGCCAGTATCATCACTGGAGCAGCTGGCTCGTCAGTCCAGGATCAACTACACGGTGGTGGAAGGTTCCTCAGTGCATCAGTACTTCATCAACATGAAGTTTGCTGAAGATACCCTTTACAGGTATGAACATAACAAATAAAGTAAATTGGGTAGCTGCCTGTGTCTATATTATTGTACAACTAGCTTTTGCCGGCGGCTTCGCTCCCGCTCTTCCCTGCACTATCCTACTCCCTACTCTACCCTACCGTACCCTACTATACCCTACTCTATAATAATGTACTCCACCCTACTCTACTCTACACTACCCTACTCTACCCTACACTACGCTAATTTTTTTCCCATAAGAACCTTCTCCTTACAGTAACAAACACAACAAAAAAAGAATTAGCAAAATCGGTTCAGCTGTTCTCGAAATTTGCGCTTAGCAACACTTTTAGCGATTCATTTTTATATATAGATATTATACTATACAACAGATATTCATTGCGTGGGGAGAGGTAAGTGGCATACAACGGGCCTCATCAGAAGGCTTAAAGCCACCCAAAGGGCAATGGAAAGCGCTATGCTTGTAGTTTCCTTGCGAGTTCGAATCAGCAATGAACCGCAGGAGAACCAAGGTTTCCGATATAGCCTAAAGAATCAATAAATTTTGGTAGTGGGCAGGGCACATTGCTCGCAGAACAGATGGTTTATGGGGCCGAAAGACGTAGCGAAGCAGCACTGGAAGGCCTTTCACAAGATGGATTGATGACGTGGTGAACATCGCAGAATGCACAGGACTGGATAATATGGCGACGCTTAGAGAAGGCCTATGTCCAGGAGAGTACGTTTTTCGACTGGATATTTTTTTATTGATGGAAACCAGTGTTTGACTGCGATCCGACCTGATGGTAAGCAGTGATGCAATCGTTGATAGTAAGGCGCACTAGTTTATTAGCCTATTCACTCTACCCTTGAATACACCTAAATTATAATTGGGACAGGAAAACCACAGCAGGCAAATTGATCCAGTCTTATGATAATATAATGAATGAATCAAAATAAAGAATCTTTCTTTTCTTTGCAGGGTATGGAAAGAAATAACCCTGAACGCGACTTCAGACCAGGCACAGTACAGGGTGTGGGACTACCCAATCAGGGAACAGTATGGACATATTCTTCTGGCTATTAATGCTTCAGGTAAGTTGCATATTCAGGGCTGTTTGATCGTTCGAAAGAGTACCGTGGCTCTTTTCCAGAGCCACAGTACTCTTGCAAAGGGCAATACAAGTGAGAAACCTTCTTTTCATCACCGGACACTGCTCACTGAACAAAAACTTCATCACAATGAATATCACGGATAGTTGTCTGTGCAGAGTCAAAAGAAACTGTCGCGCATGTGCTCCTCAAGTGCAGAACCGTCAGTGAAATAAGAACTCGAACCTTAGGAGCACCAAATTCACTCATAGACGCCCAGAGCAGACTGACTCATCTAATTATAGAGTGAGCTGGGCTGTTTGGTGTGATGGCCGCCACGGCCCACGTACTATGATCCACTAAACCAGTCGACAATAGATAGATAGATGCAAGGAAGGAGCTGCGCCGCGCGCCGTTTCCGTCATTTCGGAAGTGTTTGTACAGTGAGCAGTATCCGGTGATGGTCCCCGCCACCAGACGAAGGCAGCCTCTGTTCAGTCGCAGAAAGCTGGCTATGGTTCTATTTAAGTATGGTATGGCCACCATATAGGGACCACCAAATTTCCGCTTGTGAGCGTTGGTGTGCTCTCGTAGCCCCACCACGTAGCATGCCAAAGGGTATGCATGAGCATGCCGATGAGTCCTCTCATGTATTTAAGGCTACTTTAAGGTAATTACTTCTCTTTCTAGAACCTGTACCAGACGCAAAAACTGGATTCCAACAAGTAAACGAACATACTGATGCTGACTTCGCCTTTATACACGATTCTGCAGAAATAAAGTAAGTGAATTTAGAATAGGATTTTAGGCACAAGGTAGCACTTGCCGTCTCCGTCGACATCTCGAAGGCTTTCCATAGAGTCTGACACGAAAGCCTTATCTTACGATATGGTGTCTTACGTCCAGCAAATGCTGAGGTGGTCACCCTTTCGGTGCGGGCACGCTCGGCGTGCTTTGTACTTTTATTTAGTTTGTGTATAAATGTAACCGTTGTGCTGTGTCTGTACCGAATAAAAGTTTTTCTATTCTATTCTATTCTATTCTATTCTTATTTGTAAGCTTCCTTCTTTCGATCTACCCCTTGGATTTTATGCTTATATTGTAGTCTTCCTCAGTTTGGTCAATCCGAGAAGTCATCGATGGCTGCTCATTCGTTCAATTGGCCATTAATATTGGGATCTCTCAGGGGTCTGTGCTCTGGCCAACATTGATCTTGTTGCACATAAATAATTTCCTTTAGAGCGGCCTTATTATACTTCTTTAGATATTTCGGAAATAAGGATATTTGTGGATATTATTTAGGTCTCTGTTGAAATAAATCTTTCTTTCTTATAAAAGTAATCCAATAATGACCTCTGATAATCAGGTATTTTGTGTAAACTTTGGCCTTTCATAATGTACTCATAAATTAAAAATATATATCTGTACATTTTTATTTTATTATTGATAGTCTCACGTATGACTGCCATCTCACCTGATGGTAAGCGATGATTTGGCTGGAGATAGAGCACGCTTGCTTAAAATAAACTTATTCACTCTTGACCTAAAGACCCTTAAGTTGTAGCTATCAGGAAACACAGACTCCGGCAGGGAATACCACTCCTTGGCTGTACGCACAATGTGTTTCCAAAACGCTTTATGCGTATGGGTGGAATATCTACAATGTGCCGGTGGCGCAACACCGTACGTCTTGTGGTCGGATGATAGAACAGTCATAGAAATCAAAAAAGGTTTCTGAACTATGCCATATCTAAAAAATATCTGTGACTGGCCTGTTGTTAGTGGCCCTGACTGCTATGCCGTGATCGTGGGTTCGATTCCCACCCAGGATAAATGTTTGTGTGATGAGCATGATCATTTGTTCTGTATCTGGGTGTAATTTATCTATAATAAGTATGTATTTAGAAATATATAAGTAAGTTTATCTGTTGTCTAGAACTCATAACACAAGTTCTGCTTAGCTTGAGACTAGACGGCGTTGTGTGATAGTTGTGGAATATTAATCTAATATTATTATTTGATGATTTCCAATACGAAAAAAGGTTCCTGAACCTCAGCCATTTTATTCTACAGGTACGAGGTAACCAGAAATTGCAATCTAACAGAAGTAGGTGAAGTATTTGCGGAGCAGCCTTACGCCATAGCTGTGCAGCAGGGCTCCAGGCTACAGGAGGACCTGTCCAGAGCCCTGCTAGAGCTGCAGAAGGAAAGGTTTCTTGAGCAGCTGGCTTCAAAGTAAGTGTAGAGGTGATACAGGATTTTATAGAGGAACTTACTTATTTAACCAGAACGACAAAATGTTGATGATTTCTTTTTTCTTTCAGATATTGGAATGAATCTGCGAGACAGGCCTGTCCTGATGCTGATGAGTCGGAAGGCATTACCCTGGAGAGTTTAGGTAATCCATACTTTTATCTATAATATAAAAATGAATCGCAAAATGTGTTGGTAAGCGCATAACTCAACAACGCCTGGACCGAATTCGCTAATTTTTTTTTGTTGTGTTTGTTATTATGAGAAGGTTCTTATGGAAAAAAAAATGAAAATTAGTTTAGGGTAGAGTAGGGTAGTGTAGGGTAATGTAGGGTAGAGTAAGGTAGAGGAGGGTAGAGTAGGGTAGAGTAGAGTAGGGTAGAGTAGGGTAGAGTAGGGTAGAGTAGGGTAGAGTAGGGTAGAGTAGGGTAGAGTAGGGTAGAGTAGGGTAGAGTAGGGTAGAGTAGGGTAGAGTAGGGTAGAGTAGGGTAGAGTAGGGTAGAGTAGGGTAGGGTAGAGTAGGGTAGAGTAGGGTAGGGTAGAGTAGGGTAGGGTAGAGTAGGGTAGAGCAGGGTAGAGTAGGGTAGGGTAGAGTAGGGTAGAGTATAGTAGAATAGAGTAGGGTATAGTAGGGTAGAGTAGGGTATAGAAGGCTGAAGTAGGGTATAGTAGGCTGAAGTAGGGAAGAGCGGGAGCGAAGCCGCGCGAGCAAAAGCTAGTAATATATATATATTGCTTATAAAAGTGAAAGTAACTTTGTCTGTCTTTATCTGTCGGTTTGAAGACACCTACATTATAATCGGAAGGGAAGACCGCAGTAGTCTTCTCGGATATACCTACGCGGTATATAAACGAAGGCGAAACGCTTAGTCCGGACCGTAGCAGGTTTTAACAACGTAAAGGTGGACATTTGAGTAGAAATGTGATGGCGGAATCAAGTCATGTTATTCCTGCACATGTCTCTAAAATGCATTCTGTAGATCCTGATGCGTCATTATCATCATCAGCCTTTTTAGGGTTCCGTAGTGAACTAGGAACCCTTATAGTTTCGCCATGTCTGTCTGTCCGTCTGTCCGTCCTCGCTTAATCTCTGTGACCGTTAGCACTAGAAAGCTGAAATTTGGTACCAATATGTATATCAATCACGCCGACGTGGTAAAATAAAAATTGGAAAAAAATGTTTTATTAGGGTAGCCCCCCTATATGTAAAGTGGGAAGTGATTTTTTTTTAAATTTCAACCCTAACGTGTGATATATTGTTGGATAGGTATTTAAAAATGAATAGGGGTTTTCTCAAAATAATTTTTTGATAATGTCAATAATTTCGGAAATAATCGCTCCAAAAGTAAAAAACAATGTCCCCCCCCCCTCTAACTTTTGAACCATAAGTTTAGAAAATTTGAAAAAAATCTGAAAAGTAGAACTTTATCAGGACTTTCTAGGAAAATCATTTTCAACTTGATGGAAAGAACAGTTTTTGTACAAAAAAGACAAAAACGTTGTACAAAATAATTTCTGGACTAAGTTTGTAGTAGAATAATCGTATATGCAAGCATTTTTTTAAACTCATAAGTGGGTACACTTATTGTTAACAGACGGGAAACTACGGAACCCTACACTGAGCGTGGCCCATACGCCCTTGGCCGGTTTTTTAATGTTCCTACTGTTGGGAATCAGGCCTCTTTTCGTCTTTTCCGAAATGCAACCGGTAGAAAACCGACAGGCTAGCAACTCTGCGTCGATGCTCAAGACTTTGAAGCCTCGACTCGAAGTCAGTTTTTTTTAATATTATATTTTCTGCTTCCAGGAGGAGTTTTCATAGCAACCCTATTTGGCTTAGGACTGGCAATGATAACTTTAGCATGGGAAGTGTTCTACTACAAACGCAAAGAGAAAAATAAAGTCCAGGTCTTCAACGCGAAGCCGGAGAAAGTCGCATTCGAGTCCAAATCGAGTTTAGAATCGAAAGTCGCAGAGTCCATGGCGAAGTTGAGAAGACGGGGGAAAGTCGGCAAAAAGGGGAATATTGCCAAGAATGTTACTTTTGGAGATAGTTTTAAGCCCGTGGCTGAAAAAGGAGTTTCTTATATAAGTGTTTTTCCTAAGGATTATAGGCCCTAGGCTGTTAGATTTTTAGTAATAGTTATAACAACAGTTGCCATCACGGATCTTGAACGCTCGGCGTCAGAGTGGGGATCGCTTTGCGCATTCCATACATTGGCGAGCCAGGCTTCGTTGTTAGATACATGCAGCAACGCAGTGAACGAACGAGGAGTCTATGACGCGATGGCGCGGCCAGCCAATCACTAACACTCCCCGCCCCCGCGTCGCACTTCGCACCACTAAAGAGACCGACTATTTGATTTCTGCGCAAGTGTTCAAGATCCGTGATGGCAACTGTACTATGCGTTCCAAACGAGAATAGGATCGACTGCCATGTTGTGACGTCACGTCGTACTGTCAAATCGAAGAAATTTTGGCAAAATTGAAAAACTAAAAGATGAGTAAAATTGAAGAACTGGATTCTGAATAAACTTTTTTCGTTCACAGTTCGTAAATAAATTAAATTTTTAACATTTCTTTCCTCGATTTGACAGTAAATCGTGACGTCACAACATGGCAATCGATCCTATTCTCATTTGGAACTCATTATCTTTGCACGTCTCAACATTATTTCAGCTGAAAGTCGTTCACTGTTGGAAATAGGCCTCCCTCAAGTGTTCCCGCCTGGTCCTGTGCGTCTGGGCATCCATTGCATCCCGCGATCCTCGCTAGGTCATCGCTCCATTTTTTGGGAGGTCTTCCAATTCGAGTAAGTGTATTGAAATAGTATAGTGCGTTGGGGTAAGATCGGCATTGGGGTAAGAACGTATAAATATAAATTATACCACTTATTTAGCTTTATTTTTAATGCTAGTCATATTGCGTGCCGCGTCATTATGTTCCACCTTGCCCAGCAATGTGGCTGGCATTAAAAATAAAAATAGCTAAATAAGCGATATATTGATTTATACGTTCTTACCCCAATGCCGATCTTCCCCCAACCTACCTTACATTTTGATACAAGTGCATAAAGTTTGGCATTGCGACCGAGGCGGAATTCGCACGAGCCGCAGGCGATCGAGTGTGTTAGGCAGGGACTCAAACTGTAACCGTAATAATGTGTTTTAACACTGTTTCTTAAAACAGTTTTAACAGAAAAACACTTTTAAATGTAACAGATAAAATAATGTTACCGAATGAAACTGTAATCTGTTATATGTGTTAATAAGTGTTAATATGTGTAACTGAAATAATCAGTTTTAGTATAGCCTTAGGTATAAATAATTGCACAGTACCATAAATAAGTAGGTAAATTGTAACTTTGGCAACGCTGCGTTTACCTGTTACACTTATTAACACTGTTAATATTTTTATATCTGTTACCGATATGTTAGGGTTACACTTTTCTAAGTGTTTTGGGTTAACACATTGAAAACACATACATAAGTGTAACATATTTGATTCTGTTACCAATTCAACATGTAACACTTATAATTCTGTAACCTTTATGAAGGTGTTTTTAAGTCCCTGGTGTTAGGGCCTGTCTGCACAGCGATAATTCACCGCGTGGAAAATATTCATGCGGACCGCACCGCGTTAAATCTGCAAGGAATCACAGAATTTTTTATCGCGCGTTTTTTTTATCGCCTGTGCGGAAACTTCCACAAGATTCAACGTGTTACAGAATAACGAAAAAAAACCGCGCGGTGAAATACCGCTGTGCGGACAGGCCCTTAGAGAGTGACTTTATTCAATAAACTTACGAAGAAATGAATAAACGGGGGTTGACCGGCGACTCATGGGGGACGACGCGCGCCCAGACTGATATGACACATGTAATAACGCTGTGGCAGGGGAGAACACACGCACTTTTCTGCACTAGTGTGGAAAACGGTTATTGCGTGCCTAAATAAGCCAAGGGCAATATAAAAAACTTATTAATTCGTTAATAAAGCTACAGCTCAGGAACATGATTGTAACACTGGACAGAAAAACGGTAGCCCAGGAAAAATATTAATTGCTAGTTAGGACAATTAGCAGGGAGGGTGACGATATTAGAAATGAAATTCATTGTTTTTGTAGATTCATAGTTTTAAGTGTACTTATAGTCTAAGAACGATTAAGAACGACCTTCACCGGTCTGTTTAATGGATGAAACTTATTTTATGATAAAAGTGTAATAAATAATATAACGCGGGTGGGTTGCCTAAGAAATTCCTGGCCAGACTATTATTAATTAAAAATTGAAAGTTAACTTTTTTATTAGAAAAGTGCACAACCGTTAAAATATCCATACCAGATTTTTTTGCAGACAACACTACAACATCGTATTCGTAATGAAACAGCGTTTATTTTGATATAGAATTTGTTGTATAGCAAAATAAACACACCTGTTTATACGTATCTGTTTATACCTGGCAACCCATAGTTATGCCAGGAAACAAATAGTCAACCCAACATTTTTATGTTCTAAAGGCTTCACTCTTTCGGTTAGTATTAAATTTATTCGTTGAACACACTGGAGCATTTTCAAAAAAAAAAAAATATTTGGCCAGGAATTTCTCTAGCAACCCACCCGCGTTATATTCTTTAATATATTAAATTTATCATAAAATACGTTTCATCCATTAAACAAACCGGTGAAGGTCGTTCTTAACCGTATCCTCTACTATTACTTAGAGTATAAGGCTGCCATCAGACGGACTGCATAGCAGCAACCGCACGCAGTACATATATTCAACTGCATGCAGTTTGATCTGAATTTGCGCAGTTGGCGCCACGCATCTAGCCCAGGAGCTTAGTGTATGATTTAATCTTTAAGTGCCTCAAAATAAAGTTGACAATGTCAATGTGCGTTTGCTCTTTGTAATTAACTGCATTGACTGTAAGCGGTTAGCGATGGACAGCGTGCGTCGACACTACACGACTGTAGCCGACCGCGTAAAGTTAAGGCACGACTGCATGCAGTTGATATTGACTTCACTTGACTGCAGCCGACCGCGTGCAGTTGATATCATGACTGCACAAAGATTTAGACGTCCACTACAAAGTTAGAATAAAATAAAAATAAAAAATAGAAATATATTAAAACTAGTTTTATTTACAAGATAACAATAACATATCAATTTAAATCAATCTTATGACTGCTATTTTCTTTCAGAATTTTCGGAAACCCATAACAAAATCGAACCCCTAAACGACTCGACCAACTTTCATGAATTTTTTTGTGCAAACAACATAATTTTTAGTTGATGCGAAATCTAAATATAATTGGTTCAGAATCAATAACTGTATTAATTCCAATATTTTTTACACCGTTATATTTTTGCCAACAATATTTAAAAAGGTCACAAGTTGGACACCACCGACACTAAGTACAAGACAGGTCACGGCAGGTCACTGCGGGCATTAGGAGCCAGCCCACAGTTGGCTGCGGAAGCAAAAGCAAAATATTACGATTATTTTTATTGTACCTACTTTTTTTTTGTGTACAATATTGACAGGTCCACTAATTTTATAAAGAGGTAGTTTTTTTTTGTTTGTAGGAGGTAATCTTTAAAAGAATTGGTTCGATTGAGCAGTGCTTACGAGTTGTAGGTCGCGGGTTCAAACCCAGCGCATTACAGCGAGCTAACCATTGCTCACTGTCCGCAAGCCCGCGCCTACGGTGGCCGGAAATCGGGATCAGAATCCCGGCGGCGGCGAGGATGCCGTTGCCTGATGCGTTCGGCCTCCTTTGCGAGCATTACTGCTTCGCAGAAGTCGGCTCGCGCCTGCCACTCCTCCTCGCTCCGGACCATGGCCTCAACCAAGGCCCGGCGCGAGAGGTCTCCGCCGCCGATCCCCACGAGGGCACGGCGATGCTCCGCCCAAGCAGGGCACACCTCGACTGTGTGCTCCACCGTGTCCTCCGGGAAATGAAGGGTAATTGATGTCAAAAAAGTAACAACAAATTTTATTGTCCAATCTTAATGAACGCATTATCTAGCACATAATATTTATTGGCAGTGGTGGCCGAGTGGCAACGGCCCCGACTTACGAGTCGCGGGTTCAAACCCTGCCAGGCGCATTACATTGTGTAATTTATTTCATCACCACTGCTCTCAAAACGGTGAAGGAAAACATCGTGAGGAAACCGGCATGTCCTAGAACCAAAAATTCGAAGACATGTGACATTCACCAACCCGCACTGGGCCCGCGTGGTGGATTACGGCCCTTACCCTCTCCTAGAGAGGCCTGAGTCCCAGCAGTGGGAACATTAAAAAGGCTGATGATGAATATTTATCGTAATGAAATAACAGATGAGGATCTTAGATCATGATGATACTTATAGCAGTAGGGGAGGACGGATGCTAAGTTTTCAGTTACTGTAGCGTCATGGGGACCTGATTGTGAAGATTAGGTTCTAAAACGAAAAAACTGGGCAAGTGCGAGTCGGACTCGCGCACTGAGGGTTCCTTGCAAACTACAATTCCCGAATGGAGTTTCGAAGATTATTTTTCTGAATATCAAAATTTTTTGTTGGTGTGATTTTGAAAATCCTCATTGGTGTGTGGTGACACTACCAGAACGTCCTAGCTGTGGGCTTCTCAACTAGACTAGCATTAGTATCTAACATCTTCCTTCCGAAGTGAACTGTGAAATGGTCCAGGTTTAAGTATTCCCCGTCATCAATCTCCTTGATCAGCTTCCTGACGTGGTCTCTGGTTCTCTCCACGAAGCACGCTGCGAGTTTCATCTCTGTTTCTGCGTTTCGAAGGCCGATGCAGTAGGACCTGTGAAAAGAAATCATTGAAACCAAGGTCCGTTCTAGCAATTTTTTTTTTCAGCGGGTTTGGGAAATCCTCATGGACGATGCTGCCTCACAAACGAGCCAGTCTGGGCAGTGTCAGACTCCTACTGACTAAAACCACACTCCTGGCCTTACATTTATAAAAACTCGATACCTCCACGTGTTTTCGAGATAAAGTGTATTGACGGACAGACAGACGGATGGACAACAAAGTGATCCTTTAAGGGTTTTTTCCTTCTGGGATACGGAACCCTAAAAACGTCGATTAGTGGTCGGTTGTTGTCGAATTTTTGACGAAACACTATTACAGTTTCACTATAACAGATTGCAGAGCATTTTACATTTTTCACAAAGTGGGTAGTTTTACATTTTTATGTTAACAACATAAATAAATTCAAGCAAAATGTTTAACAGATATTAGTGTGCAATTGCATGTGTATATATGTGTGATGGTGCGTGTGTTATGGTGTGTCATGTCGTGTATTTAAACCACAGACATGACGTCCGTGCTCTTGTTTAATAGTTGTACATTGTATGCTGCTGGGCAACTTCACGTGCAAGCGTCACTCTAGAGCACTTTTCAGCGATTACAATAAATACCGTCAGAATTTCAGGGCTGAGAGACCATCAGCCCGAAGCGATACCCAAGCAACAACGAGTCATAAACGCATCAAAAATCAGGGAATCTCCCAATTTTCAACAGACATACAACCCTCCGCCACCCAAAATACCGCACCAAACAAATGGCCCCCCAGTTCCAGAGACATAACTATACTTTATACTATATAATATATATATACTAGCTTTTGCCCGCGCGGCTTCGCTCCCGCTCTTCCCTACTTCAGCCTACTCTACTTACCCGACTCTACTCTACCCTACTCTACCATCTTATGTCCGTCTCCTGGCTCTAAGCTACTTCCCTACCAATTTTCACCCAAATCTGTTCTGCCGTTCTTGAGGTATAAGTGGTGTAACTAACACGACTTTTTTTTTTATATATCCAAACTAATATTATAAATGCGAAAGTAACTCTGTCTGTCTGTCTGTCTGTCTTTGCTTCACGCCTAAACTACTGCACCGATTTGTGTGAAATTTGGTACAGACATAGTTTGGAACTTGAGAAAGAACATAGGATAGTTTTTATTACAAACAATAAAATAAAAAATAAAATTTATTCCGGATATACAGCGCCATCTATTGGTCAAGAGTCGGCATCAATTCAGTACTATCTGCCGGAAGTCACTATTCCACGCGAACGAAGTCGCGGGCATACGCTAGTATCGATATATATAAATAACCATAAATACCATCTCTATAGCTATCCGTTTCTAGCTATTTAGCTGCTTCTGAAGTAGGTTGGAAGGTGACACATAAAAATCTCAACCTGCCAATTTGATCGGACCCTAATTGAAGCGATATGGTTTACTCATTGACATCTATAGTGTGTTTGATGTAAGAATTCCCTTCGCGGTAATGTTGGCAATACGGAAAAAACCGGCCAAGTGCGAGTCGGACTCGCCCATGAAGGGTTCCGTAGCAGCAAGTAACATAATATAAAAGTTCTTGCAATGTGTTGTAACTTTGATCGATGTTTTAATAATAGTGTATTTTTTTCGGTTTATAACGCATTAAAAAAAAAACTACTTACTGGATTTCGTTCAAACCAATTTTCGTTGGTAATTTTTATAGTAATGTACATCTTATATTTTTTTTAGTTTTATCATTCTCTTATCTTAGAAGTTAGAGGGGGGGGGACACACATTTTACCACTTTGGAAGTGTCTCTCGCGCAAACTATTCAATTTAGAAAAAAATAATATTAGAAACCTCAGTATCATTTTTGAAGACCTATCCATAGATACCCCACACGCATGGGTTTGATGAAAAAAAAATTTTTGAGTTTCAGTTCTATGTATGGGGACCCCCAAAATTTATTGCTTTTTTTCTATTTTTGTGTGAAAATCTTAATGCGGTTCACAGAATACATCTACTTACAAAGTTTCAACAGTATAGCTCTTATAGTTTCGGAAAAAAGTGGCTGTGACATACGGACGGACAGACAGACAGACAGACAGACAGACAGACAGACAGACAGACAGACATGACGAATCTATAAGGGTTCCGTTTTTTGCCATTTGGCTACGGAACCCTAAAAACAGTGTTGCTATATTTTTAGCAATTAAATTACTCAATATTAGGGAGATTAACTGATATTTCGTAACGTTTAACAACTGCCTTATAAATTATTTTTTTTTGATTATACTAAAAATAATGTTCTATAAATGGTGTAAGGGACAGCCCTTTAAGGGCTTGCTCAGTAGAGGAAACTGAACAACCCACCATAATTTTTTATTTCAGGTAACGAAAATAAAATTCAGCCTGTCCAATCAAGTTAATAATTTTGTATGGTGAGGCGGATATTTTTTTCGTTTCCTGAAAAAAATTTTTATGTTAGCTTGTTCAGTTTCGTCTACTGAGCAAGCCCTTAAAGTTTGTGGAGGGCTGTCCCTTACACCTTGTATATATAAACGTGTGCTTACCTTGAAGCTCTAGCTAAAACTGCTGTCATGGCTAATATCTCTGTAGCTGCCTCAGCTAACCGGCTGAGTTCTCTGTTGAAGAAAAATAATTGTTTTAACATAAATTACTATATTGACATTCATCGTCATCATTTCAATCTCGCTACCCATTGCTCGCCGTCCGCAAACCCGCGCTTACGGTGGCCGAAAATCGGGATCGGAATCGCTGTGGCGGTTGGGGCGTGAGCGCCATTGCGTGATGCGGTCGGCCTCTTCCTTTGCTAGCATTACTGCTTCGCAGGAGGCGACCGCCTGCCACTCCTCGCTCCGGACCATGACCTGTACCAGGGCTCGGCGCGGGAGATCGCCGACGCCGATCGCCCTAACGAGGGCACGGGGCGATGCTCCGCCCAAGCGGGGCACACCTCCACTGTGTGCACCACCGTATCCGGGCGTTCCGCACAGTGGCGACGTCCGGGCGTCACTTCCGCATGAATCCGGTGCAGGAACCTCCCGACCATACCATGTCCGGTGAGAACGTACGCCATGCGGAAGGTAAGGACGTCGCCGTGAGGGCTTTCCAGCCACGCTTCAAAGGGGGGACTTACCGCCATAGTTGTGGTGTGCCCATGGCGTTCCAAGGTCGCAGTAACTCTTTCAAAACCTCCATCTTGGTAGTCTTTCAGCTGAATTGATGTTTTTTTTTTCATAATGTATAGGCTCGCGTTTGACCACTATCTCACTTGATGGTAAGCGACGATGTGGCCGACGATGGAGCACGCTTGCCTAGAAGCAATCTATTCACTCTTGACTTAAAGACCCCTAGGTTATAGCTATCAGGAAACACAGACTCCGGCAGGGAATTCAACTCCTTAGCTGTAAACATAATGTGTTTCCAAAACGCTTTGTACGTATGGGTGGGATGTCCACCATGTACCGGTGGCGCAACGCCGTACGTCTTGTGGTCCGTGATGATGAAGAGGAACCATACTCACGTGTAAGCTGAAGACACTTTGACGCCGTGTCTCGCCATGAGGGTCTCGCACGCGAACCTCATGCGGAGCACGCAATACTCGAGTTGTTCTGAAGGCTGTTTCAAGGATGGGTGGAGGTGCTCCACTAAGAAGAGGGTCAGTTTTGGATCGTCTCTTTCCTGGAATTAAAGGGTTTTTTAGTTTAGATAAGGTCTCATCATCAGCCTTTTTAATGTTCCCACTGCTTGGGCGGAGCATCGCCGTGCCCTCGTGGGGGCGATCGGCGGCGGAGACCTCTCGCGCCGGGCCTAGGTTGAGGCCATGGTCCGGAGCGAGGAGGAGTGGCAGGCGGTCGCCGACTTCTGCGAAGCAGTAATGCTCGCAAAGGAGGCCGAACGCATCAGGCAATGGCGTCCTCGCCGCCGCCGGGATTCTGATCCCGATTACCGGCCACCGTAGGCGCGGGCTTGCGGACAGTGAGCAATGGGTAGCTCGCTGTCCGGCCGTCCGGTAACTGTCCGGACCAAGCCCAAGTCGTCGACTGCGTGCACTGTTCCCGCGCGATTCAAGGAGTTGTCAGCAACAGCAGGGACTCAGCTGGGTCGAAGCCTACTGGGGCCAGAGTTATCCGAAAGGGAGCTCGAGGAACAGGGAAAAGGAACGGGGTGGGTCTATTAGTCAGTAAGAGTCTGAGACTATCTCCCGCTCCGCCCAAGAGCGGGGGTTGTCATTGGATGATTTTTTCCCACCATAAAGAAAAGGCCTACTCTTTAGTATTCCCTCGACTAGGTCGTAATCCACCACGCGGGCCCAGTGCGGGTTGTTGAATGTCACATGTCTTCGAATTTTTGGTTCTTGGACATGCCGGTTTCCTCACGATGTTTTCCTTCACCGTTTTGGGAGCAGTAGTGATGAAATAAATTACACAACACTAATTTGCCTGACTGGGTTTGAGCCCACGACCTACAACTTCTAAGTCGGGGTCGTTACCACTCGGCCACCACTGCTCGCTTGTAGTCTTCTGAAACTGTTACAACAAGACAACACAATTTTGTCTTTGATAAGAGAGTATGAAATATCGATAGATTTATCGATAATTTAACCAAAAAAATATATATAGCCTGAAAAAGTTTGCTTTTGTATCCAGGAGAATGGTTGATCAATATTTTAGAAAATTCACAGTTTAATTTTTTTTATAAAAAAATTTAAACCAGTTAATTTTTGTAGGTATAATTTTTATCAGCTTTTTATATCGTATCAAATTAAAAATAGTAGAAAAGGTTTTAAAGTGGACTCTTTTACATTTTCTTTCATGTTTATAAGAATTTGGTCTCACTAAACTCCAAATGTAGTCCTAAATCATATTTACGTTGTATTGGCTCTGATAACAGCTTTCGAAGTCCATGATGTCTAGATGAAAACGTTCTCTTTGTTCTTATGAGCAAACTTTTTAAGGAATATTGGTATTTTTTCCTTCATAATTGACCATAGTGAATAGAAAAATCACAAAATAAACTTTAGGACAAAGACAATTTTTTTTTTCTGTAGAGTTGTGTTATTTACCTGATGTCTATTAGCTAGAACCTTCTTGAAGATGAAGGTGGGGTGCATCAGCGGGTTCCTCATCTGTTTAACTTCATCAGCCATCACTTTACCAGCGTGATGGATGCCGTTCAGAGCTGAAAATATAATAATAATAATATAATATTCCACAACTATCACACAACGCCATCTAGTCCAACTAAGCAGAGCTTGTGAGTACTAGACAACTGATAAACATACTTACATAGTTCTAAATACATGCATTATAGATATATTACGCTCAGGCACAGAACAAATGATCGTGCTCATCACACAAACATTTATCCTGGGAAGGAATCGAACCCACGACCTCGCCTACTGGGGCCAGGGTTATCCGAAAGGGAAGCTCAGTCCCGGTATAGATACCGGCACGGATCTTGAGCGCTGGCTTCAAGTTGCGTAGAAGTAAAATATCGGGTCTCTATAGTGGTGCGACGTGAGACGCGGGGGTGGGGAATGCCAGTGATTGGCTCGCCCGCCACGTCATCGCGTTATAGACTTCACTCGTGATTCGTTCACTGCGCTTGCTGCTTGTACTAAATCAATATACGCAAATAATATTGGCGAATGTATTCGCGTTGGCGAATAATATTCGCGAATATTCTTTGAAATTTAACATTCTTTACATCAGTTGTATTATCATTCTATATCCGTTCAATCAATACTTAAATACCTTTTTGTTTGTCAAGTAAAATTACCAAATGAATGCGAATGTTAAAATACACACCACTAGTTTACACACCCTTCTTTGTCTGAGACTGCCGCGCAGCGCCCGCTCCGCAACCGCACTTCCAGTCTCGTCGAACGCTATGGGTGGGATGTCCACCATGTACTGGTGACGCAACGCCATATGTCTTGTGGTCCGATAATTGAACGGACTTACCTATAAACATATTAATGCTATCCAGGCTCTCGCCCCTCGTGGCCAGGTGCCTCATATCATCCAGCAGTTTCTTGCATTCCTCTTCTTTCTCCAGCGCTGGTATTGATAGGAGCTTCAGCATCGTCGTGAGTCCATGGTTGGCTATGAAATTTCTGTCAAAGAAAAATTATTTAGTACAGGTCGCGCGATGAATCAAGATCGCTCGGCAAAAGTGGAAGGGGCATGCGCAGTATTCAATTCTACGGTCTATTTGGCGACGTACGGGCGGGTGTGCGCCGTCGGCGGCACGTCATTGGTAGATAGAGACGCTCTTCAATTCCCGCGTTGCGTTCTCGCTTCTCATTGGATACTTTTGTACTTGGGTACTGTTGCGTACAGCTTGTGTTATCGTAATAGTAATACGTAGTCGTAAAAAAAAATGGTTAAAAATAAAGTTTTAAAACGGCTAGTCAGAAAAATGGTTTACGACGTGAATTATTACGTTAAAGAAAGAAACTAACAAAATTATTTTTTTTAATTTTATGTTTTATTTAAAAAAAAAAAAATGATTATGCCTACTTACAAGATAAATTACAATCACAAACTAGTGTTATTATAAGTTATGTTACTAAGGTTGAAACATACGAAATTAAAAATAAATTCGTAACATACTAAGAATTTCTGTGCGCAATTGTACACATTCGCCGATTGCCCCCACTACTTTCACCGAGCGATCTTCATTCACCGCACGACCTGTATTAGCTGACCCCAAGAAATTTGAAAGTAGGGTTACTGACTTATCATCTTCCTGCTGTTATCATCATCATCATATCAGACGAAAGACGTCCACTGTTGGACATAGGCCTCCCTCAAGCGTCACCACAACGACCGATCATTCCGTCACGCATCCATTGGATTTCCGCAACCCTGACCAGGTCATCGGTCCACCTTGTTGGAGGCCTTACAACGTTGCGTCTTCCTGACCTTTGGGGTCGGAGCAACACGTTTTTTTCTTCCATTCTATCCTGTCACCCGTTATGCTATCTAACTCCCTTTTCTTTCATATCACTCTTCACACAATCCATCCATCTTTTCTTTGGCCTCCCTCTCCCTCTCCACCCGTCCACATGTATACTCATAATTCTTTTAGCAACATGCGCTTCATCCCTCCTCTTCACATGACCATACCAAGACAATCGATTTCCTTTCAACATCTCAGTCACTGGCGCCTCTTTCAAACTTCTTCTAATATACTCATTTCTCACTTTATCTTTTCCCTTCACGCCACACATCACCGTTTACCAGTACGTACCTGCACATGGCCACCTCAAGTTCAGCATCAGGGTCCATATACCCGTCCAGGAGGCCCGCGGTGAAGTACTCGGCGCTCTCAGATGCATATATGTCTATGATCGCGTTGCCTATGGTTGCTTGGATCGTTGATAGCTCCGCTAGGGGTTTGCCTGAGGATAAAGGAACACTATTACGGCCAATTTACAACCTTACCTGTGTGAGCGGTAGCTTAACGCGGGGCGGTGAGCGGTAAGGTTAAATGTTGGCGATTAAATTATTTATAGTTAAGAGGCCGGCGACAGATGAATTTCCATACAAACGTAATACCACGCTCATTTGCAGTTGGAGCATATTTCCAACATATTGTGATGATATTCGGTTATAGACAATATTTATCTAGGTTCCTACGTCGAGAATATTAGAAATATTGTTATTTTTAATACAGAAAAAGCCAAATGGCATGTTTTGCCATTTACGCTGTTAAAAAGTACGAAATACAATTCGCTTAAATTTCTTTTTGTTTTTAAAAAAAAAGAAAGACGTAGGAACCTAGATAAATGTTGTCTATAATCGAATATCATCATAATATGCTGGAAATATGCTCCAACTGCAAATGAGCGTGGTATTACGTTTGTATGGAAATTCATCTGTCGCCGGCGTCTTAATATTTAAGTTTGCTACATAGTTTGTAAGACTAACAAAATAAAAATTATTTGTTTAAATGTATTTGCAAATTAAATTTACAAATGTATCATGATGTAAAACAAAAAGGGCTTATAACATTTTTGCGCCCATCCAGGGACTGCGACTTGTACTTGGCACCACGCTAGTTACGGTACAGCGGGTTGGTCGCTCTTACGTCGCTACATGCATTGTTTTTTTTTTTCGGTGGGTATAAATCTTGGGCGGAGCGGGAGATAGTGTCAGACTCTTATTAACTAAAAAACCCACCCCGTTCCTTCTTGCCTTGCATACCGGGGCCATGCCTCACTTTCGGAAACAGACCCCAGTTGTCCTTGACCCGGCTGGGTCCCTGCTGTTGCTGACAACTCCTTGAGGCGCGCGGGAACAGTGCGCGCTGTCGACGACTTGGGCTTGGTCCGGACAGTTACCGGACGGCCGGACAGCAAGCTACCCATTGCTCAGTGTCCGCAAGCCCGCGCCTACGGTGGCCGGAAATGTGGATCAGAATCCCGGCGGCGGCGGCGGCGGCGGCGAGAACGCCGTTGCCTGATGCGTTCGGCCTCCTCCTTGGCGAGCATTACTGCTTCGCAGAAGTCGGCTCGCGCCTGCCACTCCTCCTCGCTCCGGACCATGGCCCCAACCAAGGCCCGGCGCGAGAGGTCTCCGCCGCCGATCGCCCACACGAGGGCGGCTGGGCTCCTACGTTGCTACATAGATGGGTCTACCAACTTACCAGCAAAAGCCCTAGGCCTGGTGTACTCCACCACGCTGCGGATGGCAGCCGTCAGCCGACAGCGACACAACACGGCTGCGTACAGCCGCGAGAGACCCAGGATGCGGGCTAGATCCTCCTCCGAGACCATGTCTAGTGGTGTAGCTGGACGGAAAGAATATAGTGTTTAGATTATGAATTACTTTTTAATAGGTTTAAAACAAAAAAAAACTGAGCAAGTGCGAGTCGGACTGGCGCACTGAGGATTCCGTACAAACTTACCTATGTATGTATGATTTTTGTGACGTAACTACAAAGTTACAGTTTTCAGATTTTTTTCCTATACCTGTGCTATAAGACCTTGTTTCATGCCATATATCTGGGATTCTGGGTCAACGGGAAGTACCTCAGAATTTTGATATGTTTCTTTGTGGCATAAACGGCCGGGTCTTTTGTTCCGAAAACTTAGAAGTTTGTTTTTTCCACAGCATCAAGGGACCACAGACCGTGGTATGTAGTTTTAATTTCAACTCGATATTTCCATGCCTTGCCGAGATAAAGGGTTTTGACAGACAGACAGACCAACGGACAGACGGACAACAGAGTGATCTTATAAGAGTTCTGTTTTTAGGGTTCCACACCCAAAGGGTTAGAACGGGATCCTATTACTAAGACATTGCTGTCTGTTCGTCTGTCTGTCCGTCTGTCTGTCACCAGGCTGAATCTCAAGAACCGCGATAGCTAGACAGTTGAAATTTTCAGAAATTATTTATTTCTATTGCTGCTATAACAAATAATAAAAACAAAATATAATAAATATTTAGTATAATTTATTTGGTAAATTAAATACACAATGTCATAGATACAATTTAAATAGAAACGTCAAATGTCAATAAATAACCCGCCCCTGATCGTTCCCGGTGCAAAGGTGCCCATAACACTCGCCGCATTACCTCGCTGAATAGCGATGGTTTTTCCATTCTTTGCACCAAGAACGACCTGGACCGGGAGTCATCCGTTGCCTCACCGAGCCTACGGTCCAAATCTCGCACAAAAGACCTTGCCTCCGTACTCCAACTGCCCAGTCTCCACAACAACCGGCGCAAAATGGTATATGGTAATATTTAAGGGGGCTCTCATACGACAAACACGATTTTTTGCCGTTTTTATTTATGGACAATATGGAACCCTGTGTGCGCGAATCAGACTCGCTCTTGCCCAGTTTTTTCCTTTTGAGGACTAAAAAAATTGCTTACCAGGTGTCTTTGCAAACGTAATAAAGGTACTGTCAGCGTTGACTCCAGCAGCATCAGGATGTACTAGGAAAGCCTTCAACCGTGCCGCTTCGATGGAAGCCAGCACTAGGATGTAACCGTTGGAGAGGTGGCCGACTTTCTCACCAGTGATGCGCCAGATTCCTGGAAAGAATAGTACATTTTGATTGATACAAGTGGTGAAAGAACAACGAAGTGGTGCACATGCAATGCAACACAACATTTCCGCTTAGCTTGGGACTAGACAGCGCTGTGTGATAGTTGTGGATATTATTTACGTTTGCCTAATGTACTGAACAGCTGATATTTTTTTCACGATTTCGGCTTTGCTCCCATAATAAAAATTGATTGTTATCAAGAGCACAATCACATTTTTAAGTATCGTACACTAATTGCTAGTCACCCTAGAATATAATCCTGTATTACAAACTTCCACCTTTATTACATTAGCGTATTAACTGCGAAGTGTGATTTGCGATTTAAATGAGCCCTTTGATTTAATTAATTAAACCCCAAGCGAACGCCGGAGTTCGCGCACCTATTGTCTTTCTATTGTGTCTGTAATTTCCATGATTGAAAGGTAAAAAAAAAATTTAAACTAGTGCTTGACTGCCATCCCACCTGATGGTAAGCAGTGATGCAATTGTTGATGGAGAAGCGTGCTCGCGTATTAATTCATTAACCCCAAGCGAACGGCGGCGTTTACTCTGTCATCGTCTTTCTATTGTGTCTTTAATTACAGTATTCAGAAGGTGAGAGAGCCTATTCACTCTAATTGGGTTTCTATCCCTAGGACCATAGATTTATGGTAGTTAGATTTATATGGGGGTTATGGAATATTAAATATTTAGTATATCATCATCATATCAATCACAAACCTTGGTTATCCATCTCAGCTGCAGTCCTAAAATCAGCCTGTGATATCCTCTCAGCAATTCTCTCCTTAATAGCCAGTGTAATGGGTTTATCACCAGTGATCAGGTCATCGATGATCATTGCATATTGTTCCTGAGCGAGGCCACTCTGCAGCGCTAGCAATCCCACCCAATGGTCACTGACCTCTTGCCCGAGCTGGAAATCGCTCGCTATGACTTCTAAATACCTTATACTTTCAGTCACATTCGACGCAAGTCCATTTCTTGTCAAGCTCACTGGTGCTGCATACATTTTAGTGCCTTTAAGCGTGTTTTTCCGATCTTCAACTGTTTTTTTCGGGTCAGAAAACACGTTAGCAATAGCGTTAATTCTACTTTCCAAGGATTCAGTCTCTTCTTTGTTTAAAATCTCAGGGTATGCCAACATATCTCGATTGAAGATCGAAGTGAATATGTCTTTCATAAATGGCTGGATTTTTGCTTTGCGACGCTCGGTTCGTTCTATAACTTTTAGGTCTTCGAAATCGAACTTCTCTTCTTTGATTTGAGGCTGTGTTGCTGCGGAAGTTTCGTAGTTTATAGCAGAAAATCGGAATTTTCGGTACAGGTTTCGGCTGACATAACTATGGTGGACTGTGCAGAGTTTACGTGCTATATTCATTTTGAAATAGATACAACTTTAACTAGTACTTTTAATTAAATGCTCGCTAGCAGTAAATGTTAATTTAAATGCAAATAACTTCGTAATTTTACGAAAATAATAGCATGAACTTTTGAGGTTATTTTGACACAAATATTCCTCAAGTGACAGCACAGTGACAGTTACGTTTCAGTTCACTTCACACTGCACTTTGTTGCTTGAAGATTAGTTCATGAAATTATGAAATTAGTATTATATAAATTAAACAATATAAAAAAATAGCTTTTCTGCAAATAATTATTTATTTACTTGCACTCACTAAATGAATTGTATTTTTTAAATAAACAAATCAACGCTGCGACTTTACTGGAACGTGCACTCATAAGCATATTCCTATAAATTTTTAATATAGGTACCTATATAATATATTATATTTATGAGCCGCGTGGCTCACACGAATGATTGCTGTCGTAATGAAAGTCGCAGCAATGTTTCTCGTGGCGCATGGCGGCGGCGATCTCGGCAAGTACGGAACGGATCGCGCGATTGGTGTCGGCGACGAATGTAAAAAATGTCGGTGACGCGTATTTGAGTACCACGGACATTTATTGTGGCAGTCAATTGGAGACTAAAATCATCGAGTATCGAATATTTGCGTACCATTGTGTACTGAGGACCAGCCAAGCGCAAGCCAGACAGAAGTAGCACGGCTTTTCTATCGGTTTTGTATCACGTCCTCTCATATTTTGTATGAAAGAACATTATATAGTCGAGACGGTACTCCCAAAGAGTATAATAATACATAGGGAAGGGTACCCCACAGGCGCGATTTCCCTGACACCTCGCCCAGACCCGACACCGGTTCTCGTTCTCTTTTGCAGTGAGTGATATAACTTAAATACGTACGAGTCAAGACGAACTGGATAAAATGGATTCCGACGGATATTGAGTTTATTGTACGTCGTTAACTTTCCACAAACACACGTTGAAAACGTTGCGTAGGTATTTGTCACGCGTCCGTGTCGTCTCTGCTTTGCAGCCACGGCGTCTTCGCGACGTATTCGCTGCACGCACGCCCCGCCCCGCAGCTACTCGCAAACCGCTAGTGTGAAAACGTCCTTAGGCCCCTCGCCCACGAGGCCACGACAACTTTTTGTAGTGATGCAATCGCGATGCTGTCGCGCGATCGCTTCGATACAAGCGCGAAGCAGTCGCTAGCTGTTTGCCCTCACCCACATCAAGATTCTCAGTCACGATGCAAACGCGATACTGTCGCGTTTCTTTCGTGAAGCAGACACAATAATTCAGTAACAAAAATGAAGTTTTTGTATGTAGAATGTTTCACTCTTTTTGCTTTCTCCCTGATGTCAAGTAACGGTCGCGCGTTTGCTTCGCTGCAGTCGCGATGCTGTAGCGCGTTGCAAATGCGACTAACAAGTGTTAGTAGTGATGCTGTAGCGTGTTTACAAAACGCGCGACAGAATCGCTATCAAACACAGGTCATTTCTGTGTTGCCTGTCTGCCAAGTAACTTAATGCACATCGCTTCGTCGTGGAAACGCGACGATTCCGTAACTAGTCCTCGCCTACACGCGGCTATTCCGTTACGAGTCGCGACGATACGTTGCTGTTGCAATAACCGCTCGTTTGTGGAGTCTACCCGGCGACAGAAGCACGGACTCGTCGCGAGTCTCTTGCTTGTGGAAATGGTCCCTTACTGTCGCCGCTTCAAGATTCTTTTTGAGGCGGCCTTTTTATTGTGGCTCGTGTGCGGCGGTGCCGCCACAAAAAAAAAAACGCTTAAAGCGGCTTGAAGCTTCTTCGGACACACAAAGTGTCGCGCTCTTTAGCTGTTTTTTGCGGCCGCTTCTAGCGTTTTTTTGTGGCGGCGTTTTTTTGAGGCCCGTGTGCGGATACGCTTAGAGGTCAAACCCGTTATTTTATAGTGTGCAGTTTACTCGCAAGTATGCGGGTGTTCTATTGAGATAAGAAGATTATTATAGTGCCTACATACTTTAGTTTTATACTCGCGCAAATGAAAATAATTTTGTAATTTTCCGGGTAACTTCTATCACATTCTGTTTCGGTTTTTCAATATTTTTTTTCTTTGAACTGAAGTTCATTGAAAATGTATTGATTTAATTCATAAGTTACCTTTATTTGTTTTATTGTGTGTTTTGGTTTAATGTTATATTTTACATGTGGTTGGATGGAGAGGAAGAGGGAGAAAAGATGAATGGTTTGTGTGAGAAGCGATATGAAAGAAAAGGGAGTTAGTGATAGCATGACGAGTGACAGGACAGAATGGAAGAAAAAAATGTGTTGCGCCGACCCCAAATAAAACGGGACTAGGGCAGGAAGATGAGATGATGATGGTTTAATGTTATAATGATGATGATGAATAATAATATTTATTAGAATCAATATAACATAATGTAATTTAATAATTTATATGTAAAATTTGCAGTGCCCTTCCAGGGTGCATGTTAATACTGTGTCATGAAATTTTAATGCATGCTTAATATCCAGTGTATTACATGTCAGCAAATAAATAAATAAATAAATATATTTTATGTTTAATTAATTTTAAAATAAATGAAGGTAGCGTATTAAAGTGGTGATGGTATACTAAACGTAATAAATAAACAAGGTTAGAGTGAATAGGGTCTTAGCTGCGATTCACCATCAACGATTGCATCACTGCTTACCATCAGGTGGGATCGCAGTCAAGCACTAAATTATTATTATTGAAAAAAAAGTAAAATAAAAAAATGATAGGTAGAGTCTGTGCGGACAGTAAACCATTGTGGGATTTGAGGGCGCTGCTGTAAATAAATTTCGTTTTTGATAAGTAAGCAACATTGTGACGTCATTATAGTGCGACTGTTAAATCTTGATATTTTGAAACATGTTAGACTGGCTTCTTCCAGCGGCTTCACCCTATAATAAAAATTATTCTATTGACTGAATTTGCTCACATAATGAAACTGCAAAGTTATAGCTTATGTGTTATATTATTGCAATGTTTATGAATAAGTTCATCTGTCTAGTAGTTTTTGCGCGACACATCCATACATACGAGTACCTCCATCCATCTTCACAAACTTTCGCATTTATAATATTAGTAGGCTATTTATTGAACTTGCTCACGTGATGAAACTTAGCAGAAATATAGGTTATAAGCTATATTATTGCAACGTTTATCATTAAATTCATCCGTTTATAAGTTTTTTCGTAATGAGCATTTAATTGTTTGACATTGTATAATTTTAAATTTTTGTTATTATGCATGCTGAATTTTTATGCAAGTTTGTATGCCAATATTTGGCAAAACATAGCGCACTACCCATATTTATAACACCCTCTGTAATACCTATGTTTACAAACCAAATAAATGATTATGATTATGATTATTATGATTATGAGTACCAAACCGTTAATTGTGGCGACACCTGGGGGAGGCCTATGTCGAACAGTGGACGTCTTTCGATTGAAATGATGATGAACATTTAAATGCAAACACGAACCCAAATGGAGATTAGCCAAGACCAGTAAGTCATTTTTAATAAATAGCATACGCTTTTATAACAAGCTACCAAAAGCGGTGACTGAACTTAGCGAAGGAAAGTTCAAAACCCATATTAAGCGTGTATTAACCAAAAAAACATATTACATACTAGGTTAAAGACTATATCGAAGACACGCTTGTTTGGCAATGACTACCTCTGCACTTGTGGCACCTTTTTTTTTATGGTGGGAAAAAATCATGCATTGACATCCCCCGCCCTTGGGCGGAGTGGGAGATAGTGTCAGACTCTTATTGACTAAAAGACCCACCCCGTTCCTTCTAGCCTTCATACCGGGGCTGGAGCGCCCTTTCGGATCACCTTGGCCCCAGTAGGCTTCGACCCGGCTGGGCCCCTGCTGTTGCTGTCAACTCCTTGAGGCGCGCGGGAACAGCGCGCGCCTTCGACGACTTGGGCTTGGTCCGGACAGTTACCGGACCTCGGGGCAGTGAGCTACCCATTGCTCACTGTCCGCAAGCCCGCGTCTACGTTGGCCGGAAATCGGGATTAGAATCCCGGCGACGGCGGCGGCGATAACGCCGTTGCCTGATGCGTTCGGCCTCCTCCTTTGCGAGCATTACTGCTTCGCAGAAGTCGGTGACCGCCTAACACTCCTCCTCGCTCCGGACCATGGCCTCAACCAAGGCCCGGCGCGAGAGGTCTCCGTCGCCGATCGCCCCCACGAGGGCACGGCGATGCTCCGCCCAAGCAGGGCACACCTCGACTGTGTGCTCCACCGTGTCCTCCGGGCGTTCCGCACAATGGCGAAACCCGGGCGCCACTCCCGATCGAACCATGTCCGGTGAGGACCTGCGTCATGCGGAAGGTAAAGACGCCGTGAGGCCTTTCCAGCCACGCCTCAAAGAGGGGACTAACCGCCATGATTGTGGCGTGCCCAGCACTTGTGGCCCCCTGGTAGCTCATAATATTGTGTGAATGTATCTATTAACTGCTCCATCTTTGTTGTAACATTTTTTTTTTTCTAACACGTTGCTTTTGCAATATTTTTATTTTATTTTATATTATCTGGCCTCAATCACATTAAATTCGTTAGTTTTTCTTTTTTGGTTGTTAACGTCTCATTTATTGACAGCTTTTTTTTAAATAGCCTCTTTTTATAATGTAAATGGAAGAACACTGTAGACTCCATGAATTCTTAGATTACTTCATATTTTGACTCACTTTTTTAAATGATTATTTTGATGATTTTATTGTTCTTTTGAGTACAAAATGGACCGGTTTACACTGTTCTTAAATAATACCTATTAATACTGTAATATGGAAATATTGTAACTACAACCACTTTTTTAAAAGAGTAACCATGGAGTTTCTTGCAGGTGCTTCTCCATAGGAAACGACCAATTTCGAACCAAGCTTCTGACGTTTTATAAGTGCCCATGTAGGCCTATGTGAAATAAAAAACTTTTGACTTTGACTTTGAACCGGTAATGGAAAATAGCGTGAAGAAACTGCTGTACTGCCTATACAAGTAGGTTCCAACAACGACCATACTATATTTTTGGTTTTGGTTTCGGACGCTTTTTAGTCTGTTTTCCATTAGAATGAGGATGTAAGACATTTTAATGTTTTTATAGTATCAAGTCGCGCCATCGACGACTTGGGCTTGGTCCGGAGAGTTACCGGATGGTCGGACAGCAAGCTGCCCATTGCTCACTGTCCGCAAGCCCGCGCCGGTAGCTTTACCACTACTCGCTGGGCACACCATAATTATGGCGCTAAGTCCCTTCTTTGAGGCGTGGCTGGAAAGACCTTACGGCGTCCTCACCTTCCGCATGACGCAGGTTCTCACCGGACATGGTAAGTTCGGGAGATTCCTGAACCGGATTCGTGCGGAGGTGACGCTCGGGTGTCGTCACTGTGCGGAATGCCCGGAGGACATGGTGGAGCACACAGTGGAGGTTTGCCCCACTTGGGTAGAGCATCGCCATGCCCTCGTAGGGGCGATCGCCTGCCACTCCTTCTCGCCCCGGACTTTGTTACAGGCTATGGTCTGGAGCGAGGAGGAGTGGCGGGCGGTCGCCTCCTTCTGCGAAGCAGTAATGCTAGCAAAGGAGTAGGCTGGCCGTATCAGGCAACGGCGCTCACGTCCCAGCCACCGCCGGGATTCCGATCCTGATTTCCGGCTACCGTAGGCGTGGGCTTGCGGACGGCGAACAATGGGTAGCTCGCCGTCCGACTGTCCGGTAACCGTACGGTCCAAGTCCAAGTCGTGGACAGCGCGTAGTGTTCCACGTGCGCCTCAAGGAGACATCAGTAAACTGTAGGGGCCCAATAGGGTCGAAGCCTACTGGGGCCATGGGTTCACTTCTAAAAGGAAAACCAGCTCTGGTATGAAAGGCAAAGAAGGAACAGGAGTGGGTTTTTAGTCAGTAAAAGTCTGACATCATTCCCGCTCCGCCCAAGAGCGGGAGATGTCATTGGATGATTTTCCCACCTAAAAAAAATTCTTCAAAAGTAAAATACCCAATCATTTCCCAAATCTACTCGTAAAGTAAACTTTCTTTACAAAAATAATGTTTTTAACAAAACATTCAGTTACAAAATTAACCAAAACTCGGTGTTAATTAACAATTAGTGTAATTACAACGTCTTAGGGAACCGCCTCATTAGGGCAATGTTTAAGACCAATAATATTTTATGTTCTCGCCTCTTTCATGGTAATTTTATTTTCGATACTCGCAAACTCGCTCTTATACCATTGCTTTTAGGCGCGTAATTGACTATTTTTCGCACTAGTGCGCGTGCTTCACCAGGATTTTCTTACAAGTATTAGGATGGGCGTGCGACGACCCACACGAGGCGTGCGCCAACACTCGTCTATTTATCCGTCTGATTATAATTTGGGTGTCTTCAAGGCTAGAATGAATAGGCTCTTAATAAACTAGTGCGCCTCACCATCAACGATTGCATCACTGCTTACCATCAGGCGGGATCGCAGTCAAGTACTAGCTTATAACAGTGAATAAAAAAAACTATGTCTTCGTGTGTTAAAAAACGTCTTTTGATACACGTGGAATTTGGTCACTACAGCCCTTGGCTCAATAAAACCCTCATCTAGGCTCAGGCGATCGCCACCTCGGTCGCAATGACAAACTTTCTCCACTAGTATCAAAATATACTACCTATATCTTCTTGCCTTTTACATGATAATTTTAATCAAAACCCATGTCTATTAATTTTATGTAAAGAATCTATGTACAAACACAACTGTATCATGAAAAAACACAAAGTTATAGATAGAAGAAAACATGTTTATTTGGCACACAATGAATAAAACAAGTATTGAAGCATTAATTAATAGCTTAAATAAAACTTAAAAAAATAAAACAAACAGCAACAATGTGTTTCACGGTAGTGCCAAATAGGTTCAGTTCAGCATACTGATAAATGATAAATGATCTTTATTTTGCAAGTAGGTTTTATAAAAACACTTTTACACGTCAATTTTTTTTTTTCGTCAAATAATGCTAGATGAGGCCGGTGTTTCCTAGCTGACTACCCTGAGAAGAAACACCGAAACAAATTCAGGGACTACTGTCAGAAAACCGTATTATAAGCTTTTTATGACAGCAAAAATACATAGTCACCGGGCCATCCAGGGACTGAGGGGTTGTTTTACACTTGTACCCACTCGTTTGCTGGCTCCTAACGCACGCTATGACTTGTCGTAACCTGTGTTGTTCTTAGTGTTCAACTTGTGACCTTTTTAATTAATGTTGGGTAAAAAAATATAACATGGTGTAAAAACTATTGGAATCTATTTAATTACTGATTCGGAATCAATTATATTCAGGTTTCGTAAAAACTAAAAAATAGTGTGGCATATTTTATTTTATATAGCGGGAATCTTTAAGTCGAGAGTGAATAGGTTTCTTTTAGGTAAGCGCGTTCCATCGTCGACCGCATCGTCGCTTTCCATCAGGTGAGATAGCGGTCAAGTGCGAACCTATCAACAATAAAAAAAAAAAAAAAAAAAAAAAAAAAAATATAAAGTAATTTATCTCACAATATGTTGCGCTTAACAGTTTAAAACTACATCTACTTATACACCGCTAAATTTTAATCGTTTTAATCCCGTGGAGGCTCGATCTGGTACATGAAACACTATCGATTTTTAAAGATAAAATTAAAAAATAAAGTACCTTTTTTTCTAAACACGTATTATATATACGCAGCTTGTACGCAACGCCGACTATTAACTACAGGTCATTGATCTCGCTTAGCTGACTTTTTCTTAAAGACATTAATTTCGTACATGCGTAAATTAACACGAGGTTTGAAAAAAAAAGTACTTTATTGTTTAATTTTATCGATTAAAATTTAACGGTGTATAATAATATAAAATTCCATAACTATCACACAACATTGTCTAGTCCCAAGCTAAGCAGAGCTTGTGTTATGAGTACTAGACAACTGATAAACATACTTGCATATTTCAAAATACATACATATTATAGATAAAATACACCTGGACACAGAACAAATGATCATGCTCATCACACAAACATTTGTCCTGGGTGGGAATCGAACCCACGACCTTCCGGCATAGCAGTCAGGGTTACTAACCACTAGACCAACAGGCCAGTCAATCTACGAATCAGATTTATGGGAGCTGGTGCCTGTTGTAGATTGCAGAGAAACCTGTACTATACGTCACCAGTTACCAGTCCCCACTTAGCGGCCTCATACAAGTTTATCGGCAGGTGGCATGAAAGATAAAAAAAAATGGAGAAGAATGTGCAAGAAACTCCATGGTTCCAACTCCACGCTGAGTTTAACCTCACGTGTGCACGTATCGATCCGCGTCTTCATATGGACTGAGTTTCGTTCTATTTTACGATTTTTTTTTTTTTATTTAACATAAAACTTAACTCTAGATAAAAAAAACTCATTCAGTGTTTTTTTACGTACAAAAAACATGCGTATATATGCTGTAATCTATAATGTTTGTAGCAAATTCTAGGGAATAAAAATATGGTAGTTATTTTTTTTTTCAACATAATAATTAGTAGAATAAACTTTTTTTAATCTAGCAATATTCGTTAGGGGTGGTTTAGTGATGTGCAAGATAATAACGGTTGTTATAAACGTTACCAACTTCAGTAAAACGTTTTTCGTTGAAATAATTTGGCAATGATTTTTAGGGTTAAAAGAGTTCTAAGTATGTGGATGGATGGAGAGGGAGAGGCAGGCCAAAGAAAAGATGGATGGATTGTGTGAGAAGTGATATGAAAGAAAAGGGAGTTAGTGATAATGTGCCGGGTGACAGGACAGAATGGACCAAAAAAATGTGTTGCGCCAACCCTAAGTAATATGGGATAAGGGTAGGAAGAAGAAGGTTCAGGGTTACTGGTAACAGGACGTAATATTCTTTGCAGGATGTCATAGTAGCATTAAAATCCAACAAATTAAGCCATCAAATGTTCTACCGAAATTCAGTACTGTTTAAGTTAGTAAGATTTTTTTTTTTATGCCAAATTCCAGATTCTTTCATGAAACCCCAAGCGAACGCCGCCCGCTCTCTCATTGTCTTTTTATTGTGTCTTTAATTGCGGAATTCGAAATGTTAAATCGTTTGAAGCCAATATGAAAACTATTTACGGCGCGACTGTACTATTTAATAAAAAATCATTCATACTCCCTATTGTATATTTGCAGTGCTACTATGAGCTCTTAACGCGATCTATTTGACGACCTAAACTGAATTGTTACATGGATGGAGCAAATGTGCAATGTAGCTGTAAATTAATACAAGCTTTGAAAAAAAACCCGACGGCTTGCCTGGAAGGGCCTGGGTCCTGGCCATGGAGGCTCTCGGGCCTCGACTGAGAGGGCTCTTCAGCGCATGCATGGAGAGGGGCCAGTTCCCACTTTGCTGGAAGACGGGGAAACTGGTCCTCATAGCGAAACCAGGGCGCCCTGCGGACTCTCCGTCCGCGTACCGGCCCATTGTGCTGCTCGACGAGGTGGGCAAGCTCTTTGAGAGAGTCATTGCAAACCGCCTCGTCTGGTGCCTAACACGAGTGGGGCCGGACCTTTCGGACGGACAGTTCGGCTTTCGCAGGATGCGCTCTACAGTGGACGCCATCATGCGCGTGCGAGCCCTCACGACGGGGGATGCGGTGTCCCGGGGCAGGTGTGTCGTGGCAGTATCCTTGGACATTGCCAACGCGTTCAACTCCCTGCCCTGGAGTACGATCCGGAGGGCACTCCGGTACCACCGGGTGCCCGAGTACCTCTGTCGAGTGGTCGAGGCCTATCTGTCGGAGAGACTTATAGTCTACCCCGGTCACCAGGGAGACTGGAAACGTCGAGAGATGTTGTGCGGTGTTCCGCAGGGGTCGGTACTAGGGCCACCCTTGTGGAACATCGGGTACGACTACGTGCTGCGCGGCGACTTCCCTGACGGGGTCAGCGTGGTTTGCTACGCAGACGACACGCTAGTCCTAGCGCGGGGAGAGTCGTACCAGGCGGCGGTCGCTCTAGCGACACGCGGGGTTGCGATGGTCGTTGATCGGATCCAGGAGTTGGGACTCAAGGTGGCGCTTCACAAATCCGAGGCGATGTGTTTTCACGGTCGCCGGTCTCGGAACGCGCCGCCATTGAGTTCCCAACTAACGGTAGGAGGAGTTCACATCGGTGTCGGGTCGACGATGAAGTACCTGGGACTCGTCCTCGACAGCCGGTGGGATTTCATGGAGCATTTCCGACGTCTGGCTCCCAAACTCAGCCGGGCTGGGGCTGCGCTCAAGCGGCTCCTGCCCAACCTTGGGGGTCCAGACGCCTCCTGCCGGAGACTCTACGCGGGGATCATTCGATCGCCGTCGCTGAAAAAGCAACCGGCGGCCATACTGAACGCCTGCCAGAGGGTCATGGCGATAAGGATGGTGCGGGGATACTGCAGGGTCTGCCGCGAAGCGGCGAGCCTTCTGGCTGGCCTACCACCGTGGGATCTGGAGGCAACAGTCCTTGCACACATGCACGATATGCGCGTGGGGATGCAACGCCGGGGTGAAAGTCCGCTGCCGCGACAGGTCGCGGCATGGCTGACAGAGCTCCGGCGGGATCTCATGGTGAAATGGCGTCAGCGACTATCGCAACCCAGTGCTGGGCACGCCACAATCATGGCGGTAAGTCCCCTCTTTGAGGCGTGGCTGGAAAGGCCTCACGGCGTCCTTACCTTCCGCATGACGCAGGTCCTCACCGGACATGGTTCGTTCGGGAGTTTCCTACACCGGATTCATGCGGAAGTGACGCCCGGGTGTCGCCACTGTGCGGAACGCCCGGAGGACACGGTGGAGCACACAGTCGAGGTGTGCCCTGCTTGGGCGGAGCATCGCCGTGCCCTCGTGGGGGCGATCAGCGGCGGAGACCTCTCGCGCCGGGCCTTGGTTGAGGCCATGGTCCGGAGCGAGGAGGAGTGGCAGGCGGTCGCCGACTTCTGCGAAGCAGTAATGCTTGCAAAGGAGGAGGCCGAACGCATCAGGCAACGGCGTATTCGCCGCCGCCGTCGCCGGGATTCTGATCCCGATTTCTGGCCACCGTAGACGCTGGCTTGCGGACAGTGAGCAATGGGTAGCTCGCTGTCCGGCCGTCCGGTAACCGTCCGAACCAAGCCCAAGTTGTCGACGGCGCGCACTGTTCCCGCGCGCCTCAAGGAGTTGTCAGCAACAGCAGGGACCCAGCCGGGTCGAAGCCTACTGGGGCCAGGGTTATCCGAAAGGGCGCTCGAGCCCCGGTATGAAGGCTGGAAGGAGCGGGGTGGGTCTTTTAGTCAGTAAGAGTCTGACACTATCTTCCGCTCCGCCCAAGGGCGGGGGATGTCAATGCATGATTTTTCCCACCATAAAAAAAAAGCTTTGAAAAAAAGGTACTTTATTTTTTAATTTTATCTTTATAATTCGATAGTGTTTCATGTACCGGATCGACCCTCCACGGGATTAAAATGATCAAAATTTAAGGGTGTATATGTTTAAAAATATATAAGTATGTTTATCAGTTGTCTAGTACTCATAACATAAGCTCTCCTTAGCTTGGGACTAGACGGCGTTGTGCGATAGTTGTGGAATAAAAAAAAATCTACGTGTGCTTACCGAGATACTATTCCTATCTGCTTATAGTATAACTGATATTTAAAAAACAGCTTTTGCTACAAGAATTAACGCATAACGAAACGTTAACTGACAACAAAATCAATGGTGCACCCCTAGTCTCATAGAAGAGGGGTGGGGTGAAGATGTCGCAACCCCATTCTTGATACCACGCAAAAATAAACCTAATCACTCGCTTCTAAAGTTTCAAATTGTCTGCACAAATAAAATTAAGTTGTTTTACATAACTGTGTATAGGTTCTAGGCCATGAAATAATCAGTAAGTTCCTTATATCGGTACACAACAGCCGCGTAAAAACTAGGCTGAATGCGTTCATGTCTTTGCTAAAAAAAAAAACAAAATGCAATCGTACGGTGTACGCGCGAAAATAGATTGAGTTTTTTTTTTTAATGATTCTACTATGAACAATGGAAAAGAGTTTTGGTGATTTCGTATCTCTTATAAGTGAAATACTTCGCAAAATATAACTGTGTTTGCAAAAAACTAATGGTTTTATGTCATTTTGGAGCTGGATGAGCGTTTTCATGGTATGTTTTTACGTTTTAATTGTCTTTATCGTGTTTTTAACGAAGATAAGGCACTAAATTATGTCTGGCTTAAAAGTTAATGCCAAAAACGCTTGAAGAAGCCATTCTATGTTTACAATAGCATGTCCTATCAAATATTTTCAGTAAAATGGTAGAAAATTACGAAGAAAATTACTTTTAGCGTCTTTAATAGCAGCAAAATTTAGTTCTCTTAGCTGTTAAAATGAATTTTTCATGTTTTTCTTTCGTGAAAATGTACCAGGCGATCATAAAGACGTAGTAATTTCTCGCTGATAATAAGGTTAATTTTTGTACTGAAAATGAGTTTCTAGCTAGTAGGAATGAGACCGAGTGTGTATTATTCTCTCGTTGGATTAGTCACACGAGTAGTAGAATAGTATCATTAGTACTACGTGTAGTATTTGTGTATAAAATATATAGGATACTATGTCTAATTTTACAATTGTTTTTTTTGGTAGTATTTTTATTTTAGTTTTTATTTATTTTTTTAAATATCGCTGCATAAATATGTAGAGTTAGGATTAAATTTTTTGTTCGTCCTGTGCCAGTCGCGAATATTTTGTTTCTTTATTGTTTACTAGCTTTTGCCTGCGACTTCGTCCACGTACTTAAAATATAGTCTATGTCATTTAGAAATAAAGCAGCTTTCTATTGGTGAAAAAATTTTAGCGGACCAGTAGGTACTTCCAGAGATTACCTCCTACAAACAAAAAAAAAAACAAACTTTACCTTTTTATTATATTAGTGTTGATTGCACGGGCAATAAATAGCCTGTGTTACTCAGGGTGAATATAGCTTTCCAATGGTGAAAGAATTTTTGAAATCGGTACAGTCGTTTTTGAGTTTATTCATTACAAACATACACAAAAATACAAATTTTCCCTCTTTATGATATTAGTGTCATCATCATCATCATTTCAGTCGATAGACGTCCACTATTAGATATAGGCCTCCCCCAAGTGTCGCCACAATGCACTATCCTGTGTGTCTCGCATCCATCGGTTTCCCGCAACCTTCACCAGGTCATCCGTCCACCTTGTAGGAGGCCTTCCGCCGCTGCGTCTTCCGGTACGCTGTCGCCACTCTAGAACATTATAAAATAAATACAAATAATACTTAGTCTTTTAATATTAGTGTAGATTATAGTAAAGCACATTAGAAGCATAATATAATTTGCCTTATAATGTACCCACTGCTGGGACTCAGCTGGGCAGTAATCCACCACGGGGGCCAGTATTGGGGTTTGTTAAATATCACATGTCTTCGAATTTTTTTGGTTCTAACACATGTCGGTTCCTCACGATGTTTTCCTTCACCGTTTTGAGAGCAGTGGTGATGAAATGAATTACACAAAGTAATGTACCTGGCTGGGTTTGAACTTACGATCTCATCTAGCTTTAAATGACGAAAAAAAAATTGACGTGTAAAATTGTTTTTATAAAACTTACTTGCAAAATAAAGATCATTTATCATTTATTTAATGACATATTACGCTCTTGGGCGGAGCGGGAGGGCGAGTCAGACTTTTACAGACTAAAACTGACTCGTTTGTTCCTTCTTTGCTTGCGTTCCAGGGCAACAGCAGTCCCAGCAGTGGAAAAATTATGAGGTCAAATTATCCTATGCTATGTTAAAATATTATATCACAATTTAAGGCCTTTGAATTAGTATTGAAAGCAGTGGTGGCCGAGTGGTAACGGCCCCAACTTACGAGTTGTAGGTCGTGGGTTCGAACCCAGCCAGGCGCATTACTTTGTGTAATTTATTTCATCACCACTGCTCTCAAAACGGTGAAGGAAAACATTGTTAGGAAACCAGCATGTCCTAGAACCAAAAATTCGAAGACATGTGACATTCACCAACCCGCACTGGGCCCGCGTGGTGGATTACGGCCCGTTCCCTCTCCTAGAGAGGAGGCTTGAGTCCCAACAGTGGGAACATTAAAAAGGCTGGTGATGAATTAGTGTTTATTTTACAAATAAACTTCAAATAAATACAAAAATTCAGTAACTTAATTCGAAACGTATATCGTATCAAAAGAATGGGGGTTGGGTAGGAGGATAAAAAACAGCCTTCAACCTATTCTTAGACCTAACAAATATACACAGAAAAATATTAAATGAAAAATGAAACAAGAGATTTTTATGTACTGGACTAGCTGCTGAAAAGGGCTTCTGTTCGCCCATGTGATAGTAAACTTATCATTTAGGGGTATCAAAATAGCTTACGACCCGCCATCATCATCGGCAAAAACATTTAATAAAAATCGTTAAAACCTTTTCGTAGGAATTCGATAACAAATACACTGAGACAAGATCTTAAATATACCCATTTTTTATTTAAAGTAACTCTATTTGTATCGCTTTCACAGTTAACCGTCTACAAGACTGATCTTAATCAAATTTGGTACAAAGGAAGCAATTTTTTACCTGGCTTCGACTTCAACTTCGCGACCACTAAACTTATTAAAAAATAAAAAGCCAGTATTGACATTTGAGAAAGACCCTAGAATGTAACTCGGAACGATACTGAAAGAAATAATGAAATAATAATTAGGTATCGATCCGAGTAGCTTCTTCTTCTTCCTGCCCTTATACCATATTACTTGGGGTTGGTGTAACACGTTTTTTTCATCCATCCTGTCCTGTCATCCGTCACACTATAACTAATCATCATAAAATAGATAGGTACAGAAGTCAATTATATGTATGTACTTCACTTATTATACCTACGCTCGGGCGCAATACCTAGTATTAATTGTAAAAATATTAAATGGCCACAAAGTCATGTACTCATCTACCTACCTGTTTTGCGTTAGGTAAAAGCCAACTAATCTATTTTGTGCAATCACTAACTCCCTTTTCTTTCACATCATTCCTCACACAATCCATTCATCTTTTCTTCGTCCTTCCTCTACCTCTCCATCCATCTACATGTATACTCAGAACTCTTTTAGTGACATGCGCTTCATCCCTCCTCTTCACATGACCATACCAAGACAACCAATTTCCTTTCAACTTTTCAGTCATTGGCGACATTTTCAAATTTCCTATAATATACTTATTTCTCACTTTATCTATTCTCGTCACAACTATTTTAACTATTTTATTGGTAGCTACACTACACCAGACAAGTCTAAGACTGCCATCAGACGGACTGCGTCGTATCTGCCTTTCCGCAGTTGACGCCAAGTATCAAGCAGGAGCTGAATATAAGATTTGATCTCCCCTGAGTCCCCAAGCATTTAAATAGGTTTATATACGGATAAATAGAAAAGGTTGCTTATTTTCGAAATTTACAGACTACTTTATGAAGATTTTCTTATTTACATTCTTAGATAAATAAACAATAAATAAACCCTCAAAATTTTAATATTCTACGTGGACTTTTAATAAAATTAGTGTTAAATTAAATGGCGCGCGAACCCCAAAATAAAAGTTTTTTTTTTTATGGTGGGAAAAATCATGCATTGACATCTCCGCCCTTGGGCGGAGCGGGAGATAGTGTCAGACTCTTACTGACTAAAAGACACACCCCGTTCCTTCTAGCCTTCATACCGGGGCTCGAGCGCCCTTTCGGATAACCCTGGCCCCAGTAGGCTTCGACCCCTGCTGTTGCTAACAACTCCTTGAGGCGCGCGGGAACAGTGCGCGCCGTCGGGCTTGGTCCGGACAGTTACCGGACGTCTGGACAGCGAGCTACCCATTGCTCACTGTCCGCAAGCCCGCGTCTAAGTTGGCCGGAAATCGGGATCAGAATCCCGGCGACTTGCGGCGGTTGCCTGATGCGTTCGGCCTCCTCCTTTGCGAGCATTACTGCTTCGCAAAATAAAGATGACATTGATTGCATAATGCCAATCTGCACTTTAAAATACCCGAAAACATCGTGAGAAAACCAAAAAATTCGAAGACATGTGACATTCACACACCCGCACTGGGCTCGCGTGGTGGATTACGGCCCATTCCCTCTCCTAAAGAGGAGGCCTGAGTCCCAGCAGTGGGAATATTAAAAAGGCTGATGATGATAATGATGCCTTTAAAATAAGGAGGGTCTTGTTTGTACCCTTACGCTACGGAACCCTAAAAAGGTAAATGTTTAGCACTTTTTCAGTACAACAAATCAAACTGGTCTCCACAAAATATATCTTCGCAATACGTACCAAACTCTCTGCTATATTGAAATTTAAATTTATTCACGAACTTTATTTTCCCGAGCCAATCTCATAATTCACTTGCAGATTAAGATTTTTAGGGGCCAATGTAGAAAAGTTCTGAGTTTACGGAACATAAATGGCTATATTATTGATATGGATTTATTTTTTCTGAATCTTAACTTATAGGCATGCAATTCAATATACATTTTCACTGTTTTTCATACCATCGCTCCTTGAAGGTTGAAGCGGAATCGTTTTCGTTGGTAGAGGAGGGATGAAACGCATGTTTTTTTTTTATAATGGATAGTATTGGTTTGGGTGACTTAAAGTCACCCAAAGAGCGATGGAAAGGGCTATGCTCGGAGTTTCCTTGCGTGATCGAGTCAGAAATGAAGATATCCTCAGGAGAACCAAGGTTGTCGACATGGCACGAAGAATCGCCAAACTTAAGTGGCAATGAGCAGGGCACAGCAATGTGGCCTGCCCATTGCCACTTAAGGGCCAAGCGCCCGAAAAGTGCCATAAAACAGTGATTTTCTGAGGTCTACTCCTCCGTAACGGCTAGGTCGATTGGTTTGAAAAAAAATATATGTTTATTATAGATTCATGAACAATAATATCAACATTTAATTTTATCGTGCAATTAATACTTTTGTCAAAAAAAAAAATATTTAGCAATTTCGCAACTTTTCGTAACTTTTCCCTACTCCTTCGAAACGGCTTGGACCTTTAGAAACATTTTTACACATAAAAATTGGTGGTTAAATATTCTTCAAAGTGAACATTGCATATGTAAATCAATCAATATCTCGCGGAGAAAATGGATTTAAAGCGCTTTCCGTGCACTGCTGGCCGCAAATGCACAGATTTGCGTACTGCCGCCTAGGCGAGTGCGAGAGTTGTGTTCACATAATTTCGGTCAGATGGTTCAAGGGACTATACGCCTTAAGTTTCAGTACATTTATGTTTGCTTAATGTACTGAACAGCTGATATTTTTTTTCGCGATTTCGGCTTTGCTCCCATAATAAAAATTGTTTGTTATCATGAGCACAATCACGTGTTTAAGTATCGTACACTAATTACCAGTCTCCCTATATAGCCTATGTTACTAGGTGAGTCCACACACCCATGAGAGCGCGGCAGCCTCGGTTTATACCTCGCAATTTCCTGCGAGGTTGCCGCACGCGGCAAGTCCAAGCCATCTCGTAATATACGCGAGCTTCTAGAGTGCGCGCAGCAAACGACTGAGGCTCCTTTGAGCAAAACAAAAAGCCGACACTGGCTCAGGCACTCGCCTGCGGCAGCAAGCGGGCTTGCCTCGGCCGAGGCACGTCCACACTAACTTGCCTCGCGAGGCTGCTCCCTCAGTGAGGACTATTTAGTGATAAAGTAGCATTCTACTAGTGAAATAATTTGTAAAATCGATCCAATTCGAACATCTGTGAATAAAAATGAACTTGCGATAAAAATGTAGCCACATTTTTAGCATGGCGTAGCAAAAGGCTACGACCGCAATAATAGCAATAAAGTTACGAGCGTAGCAATGAAGCTACAAACGTAGCAAAAGAGTACAAGCAATACAAAACGCTACGAGCGTAGCAATAAAGCTACGAGCATAGCAACAGGCTACGAGCGTAGCATAAAGTCTACGTGCGTAGCAAAATAGCTACGAGCGTAGCAAAAAGACTACGTGCGTAGCGACAAGGCTACGAGCGTAGGAAATTGCTACGAGCAGTACAAAGGTCTACGAGCATAGCAGTAATACTTGGCAATCGCATGTATAACACAAGTAATGCTTATAATATTAAATTAGATTGTTTAGTCCGATTGCCAAGTCAATCTAGGTCATCAAGGTCTTAAGTACGGACTGAATAAATTAACCGACTATTTTTTATGGTGGAAATAAGTCATCCAGTGACATCCCCCGCACTTGGGCCTGTCATTATGACGTTATTACACATTTTAAATCAGATATTTTGGAAATAAAGTATCTCGTGGATATTATCTAGGCTTCTATGGAAATCAACTTATAAATTTGAATAAAACTAATCCAGTTAAGACCTCTGAAAATCTACTATTTTGCATGAACTTTGACACTTCATAATTTACTCAAAAATTCAAATAGCCAAAAAAGTACAACTATGCAAGCCTAGCAAATTTTATCAAGAATCTAAATTATGACAATGTTTTTCAAAAACTTTAAACTGTTAAAAAAAAAACACGTATTTCCTGGAACAAGTTTTGTAAAATATTTCAGATAATCACGGAATTACTGAATACCAACAGAGTTTACAGTCGTTATCTCTCTTTTTCGCGTTGCCTCTTGATCTAAGATCACATTGGATTTAGACAGGCCTGTTGGTCTAGTGGTTAGTGACCCTGACTGCTATGCCGGAGGTCGTGGGTTCTATTCCCATCCAGGACAAATGTTTGTGTGATGAGCACGATCATTTGTTTTGTGTCTGGGTGTAATTTATCTATAATATGTATGTATTTAGAAATATATAAGTATGTTTATCAGTTGTCTAGTACCCATAACACAAGCTCTGCTTAGCTTGGGACTAGACGGCGTTGTGTGATAGTTGTGGAATATTATTATTATTGCGTTAGATGAAGAAACAAACTTTTAAACCATGCTCGAAGTTGACGATAGGTGAGTGGAGAAGAGCCTTCTTTTATTAATATTATAAAGAGGGAAAATTTGTATTTTTGTGTGATGTTTGTAATTAAAACTCAAAAACTACTATGCCGATTTCAAAAATTCTTTCACCATTGGAAAGCTACGTTCACCCTGAGTAACATAGGCTTTATTGATCCATCCATGCAAAGCCGGGACGGGCCGCTAGTATATAGTATAATAAAGAGGTAAAGTTTGTTTTTTGTTTGTTTGTAGGAGGTAATCTCTGGAAGTACCGGACCGACTGCAAAAAAAATTCCACCGATAGAAAGTTGCTTTATTCCTTCAGGTTATATTTTATGTACGCGGACGAAGTTGCGAGCAAACAGTAGTTATAATACAGATGTTATTTCATACACAAAGTTATTAAAATGTCAGCCTTGACAATTTAAGAGCTCGACTTTGGGTAGGCAGCCAAAAACAATCAAGACTTCCGTCCTAAATAAATGCCTTTTTAGAACTAAAATTAATATCCGACCAATAATTCGTCCCAGCTCAACAAAATTTTAGAAAGATCCATATTTGCCAAAATAAGTTCAACAATCCTCGTAAAGTTATAATTGTATTAAAAATTGATTAAATACCCACGTTTAATTAGTACTTCCTTCGTTATCTATATATAAAAACTGGGCAAGTGCGAGTCGGACTCGCGCACTGAGGGTTCCGTGCAAACTACAATTCCCGAATGGAGTCTCGAAGATTTTTCTGAATTGCAAAAAAAATTGTGACGTAAGTAACAACAAATTTACTGTTTTCAGATTTTTTCCTATACCTGTGCTATAAGGCCTTGCTTTCTGCCAAATTTCAGGATTCTGGGTCAACGGGAAGTACCCTATGAATTTCGATCTTTGAGAGCATCAAAATATACCTTTTTTTGCGACATAAACGGCTGTATCTTTTTTATTTATTCACTTAGAAGTTTTATTTATTCACAGCTTCAAAGGACTGCAAATCCTAGTATATGGTTATAATTTCAACTCGATACGTCCTCTCGTCTCCGAGATAAGGGGTCTTGACGGACAGACGGACGGACGGACAACATAGTGACCCAATAAGGGTTCCGTTTTTTCCTTTTGAGGTACGGAACCCTAAAAAGACAAAACTACTGACACTAGTGTGTGAAAAATTAAACAAGGTTTCCACTTATGACGTAAGCGAACACTGACAAGGGATTTTTAAAAATTCAACGTTTAAAGGGATGCATCTCGAGTCTCGACATACATTTCCAATGCTTTTCATACAACCGGTCCCGTGGAGGATCGATCCGGTACATGAAACACTATCAATCGATAGTGTAAAGATAAAATTAAAAAATAAATTACGCTTTTCTCAAAATTCGTATTACACACACATCGTATTACATACATAATATACGAATGTACGAAATAATTTCTTTAACAAAAGGTCAGCTGAGCGAGTCCAATGATCTGTAGATAGTTTGTACGCATCGCCGACTACTACCTACAGGTCATTAAACTCACTCAGCTGACGTTTTCTTAAAGAAATTAATTTCGTACAATTAATATGATTCTTGAAAAAAAGGTACTTTATATTTTTTAATTTTATCTTTACAAATCGATAGTGTTTCATGTACTGGATCGACCCTCCACGGGATTAAAACGATCAAAATTTAAGGTTGCATATTTCGTTCTACTGTGGAAACAATGTGTCTCAAGTGGTATTCAATATTAAGGGTCTACCTTTTATAGCAGAACTTTTTACGTCATAATATTGTTTTGCATAACAACGGATAGCATAAACTTCATTTCGCAGAAAATCATTTCGCATACACTCAGTTGTCATACATTCAAAACTCATAATTTTGTTAGTCAGAATCATCTTTAGGCATAATGTTTATATCCATAATAATTAAAAAGCAGAACCATCATATCGCAGAAAATTCACAGTCAGAATCGTCTTTTGGCATACATTTTATATCGATAGTCATTAAAAAGCAGAACTGATTTTTTTCGCCACACACATGCGACGATAACGTTAATTGCTACCTCTTTCTGATCAGGCGTTAATGAAATCATTTATTTTTAGTTTTACAGTGGGAGGTAGTTTTTATTAGTTCCTTGTCAAATCGTTTTATTGTGTTGATCAAAACCAAGTTAAAGTATATTAATATTAAATATGGAAAAGTCAGAAGAAAGTCATTTAAAAGTGTTTAAATCAAACAAAGGTGGAATTAAGTTAGAAATGGATGGATTCATTTACAGCAGCAGCATGCATGTAGCATGCAAGCAGGCATGCAACATGCAGCATGCATGCAGCATGCAAGCAGGCATGCAACATGCAGCATGCATGCAGCATGCAAGCAGGCATGCAACATGCAGCAGGCATGAAGCATGCAAGCAGGCATGCAACATGCAGCAAGCATTGTTTCTGTCACGGCTCCGGCGCTGCGGGGTTTGGGCGGCGCCACGCGAGCTTATCGTCACAGATGGTTTTAACGCTCACCACCGCAGCTTCGGCTTGCTGGCCGGCTTTGCCGGCCAGCCTCAGCCGCGATGGCGGGCCTTCAAGCCACCTGCTCCTCAGCTCGCGGGCCGCCCTACTCCTCCGCGCCTACGCGGGTTTAAATTACACTCTAGGGGTAGGGCAGACAAGACTGCGTAAAGTCGGTTTCGCAGCGATTCGTTTCTGTCACAAAATTTTGCAGCACAACGTATTGACTTTTTATGACAGAAATTTAATTTAATATTGAAAAAGCTACCAATACATGCTATATTTAGAACATTCTATGTCACTTTTGCAGACCATTCGATTTTAAATACATTGCACGTAGGTTATATAACCATTCGACAGCATAAATTTACTTTATTTAAATTATCAGTTTTATTCCATATATTATAAGTTTTTAATGTTTTGAACACTAATTTTTACAAGAAGATACATCTATTTTAATTTTTGATGTTCAAATATGCACCCATACCAAATAATCGTATCTCTAAATAAATGTTATGCTAAACAAAATTATGCATTATATTAATTATGGCAAAGGTAATTATGCGAAACAAAATTCTGCCAAGATAAAAGTATGCCATTGTAAATTCGGATACGTAAATATTCTGCCAAACAAAATTTATGCTAAATAATTTTTATGCCTTAAAAATATTCGATTAAATAAGATTATGCCATGTGAGTTATGCCAAATAAAAATCGGAGTATCAAGATTCTGCCAAATAGAAGGAACCCCAATATTAATGATGTGTACCGACTTAAAATTGCTAATGAATGGGATGTCTATTTTTGTATACAAAAACCTGGTCCTGGTCCAGTATAAATATCATCTCCCGCTCCGCACAAGAGCGCGGGTTGTCATTGGATGGTTTTCTCCACCATAAAAAAAGTAGCTTTGGGAAATGTTTGGATTTTCTGCTTTTGAAGACTGACAAAGGCCTGACCATGACGTCTTAAAATATCGTGACGACATGACGTGTGAAAAAGAGGGGTGGGACTATACATAGCATAACATAGCATAGTCGGCCTTATAATGTTCCCACTGTTGGGACTCAGGCCTCCTCTCTAGGAGAGGGAAAGGGCCGTAATCCACCACGCAGGCCCAGTGCGGTTTGGTGAATGTCAAGCTGTTCCCGCGCGCCTCAAGGAGTTATCAGCAACAGCAGGGGCCCAGCCGGGTCGAAGCCTACTGGGGCCAGGGTTAACCGAAAGGGCGCTCGAGCCCCGTTATGAAGGCTTGAAGGAACGGCATGGGTTTTTTAGTCAGTAAGAGTCTGACACTATCTCCCGCTCCGCCCAAGAGCGGGGGTTGTCATAGGATGATTTTTCCCATCGAAAAAAAAGACATGTCTTCAACTTTTGTCAACGTCAACGTTTGTAAAAGTATAGAAAGTATAAATATACATAATTATACTGTCACAATATAATTGTATTGTTACGATCTCGTTGAGTATAAACCGGGCTTTTCTCTATTTTTGCGTCGGCTCCAATGTGGTTAAATATAATGTAGAATATATTTAGCCAGTTTTTGATATTCAGCCTAGCGATGGTAAATAGAATTAAATATAAATAGAATAAATTTTATTGTACATCAACATTGTAACCCTTCTCTTTTGTAATATTATTAATAGGCTTGTTGTCAAATATTACGTATTTTTAGGGTTCCGTAGTCAACTAGGAACCCTTATAGTTTCGCCATGTCTCTCGCTTAATCTCTGTGACCGTTAGCACTAGAAAGCTGAAATTTGGTACCACTATGTATATCAATCACGCCGACAAAGTGGTAAAATAAAAATTGGAAAAAAATGTTTTATTAGGGTAGCCCCCCTAAATGTAAAGTGGGAAGTGATTTTTTTTTAATTTCAACCCTAACGTGTGATATATTGTTGGATAGGTATTTAAAAATGAATAGGGGTTTACTCATATCATTTTATGATAATGTCAATAATTTCGGAAATAATCGCAACAAAAGTATCATCATCACCAGCCTTTTTAATGTTCCCACTGCTGGAACTCAGGCCTTCTCTCTAGGGGAGGGAATGAGCCGTAATTCAGTACGCGGGCCCAGTGCGGGAGCCGGATATATCAATATTGAATGGAGGTAACTAGAATCATGAAATTTTGAAAAAAAAACAATACCATATAATAGTAACATATCTAACATAATATACCACAATTCTATCACGTGTGTGTCACTAACCACTACACCAACAGGCCAGTCAAAAAATTACATAGTTTTTAGAGTTCCTTAACTTAAAAGGAAAAAAACGGAACCCTAAGGGTTAGGGTATTTCACCGGGACACTATGGTGCGCGACCAGTTCCAGTGTCTCGGTGAAATATAGCCTTAAGCTACTAAACTAGACACATAACAGGCACCAGAGTCGCCACACGTCCGAGCTGGTCGCGCCACCACATTGGTTGAGCAACCAGACAGACACCAGGTGGGTAACTCTCTATAGAGCTGTATATGGTGGTAATTAGTGTGCGATACTTAAACACGTGATTGTGCTCATGATAACCAACAACTTTTACTATGGAAACAAACCTGAAATCGCGAAAAAGAACAGCTGTTCAGTACATTTGTTTGCCTAATGTACTAAACAGCTGAAATTTTTTTCGCGATTTCGGCTTTGCTCCCATAATAAAAATTGCTTGTTATTATGAGCACAATCACGTGTTTAAGTATCGTACACTAATTGCCAGTCACCCTATACAAAGTGTAAGGGACAGCCCTCCACAAACTTTAAGGGCTTGCTCAGTAGACGAAACTGAACAACCTTTGACAAAAAATTTTTTCAGGACACGAAAAAAAAAATTCGGCCTCTCCATACAAACTGTCCAATCAAGTTTATAATTCTCTATGGTGAGGCGGATTTTGTGGAGGTTTGCGGAGGGCTGTCCCTTACACCTTGTATATTTTGTTGGTAGAAGCGACTGGTCGCGCCGCCATGGTGTCTCGGTGAAATATGGCCCTTATAGAATCACTTTGTTGTCCGTCTGTGTGTTAAGACTTTTTCTCCATAGGTAACGGCCTAATAGAACCGTGCAATAGTTTCTGACGATGTACAAGGTGTGCCTGAGAAATAAAATAGTTTATGTTCGAAAAAAAAAGTTTTTTTTTTTAACTAACAATCCGTTTTATTTTTTCTGTGTCAACCATGGGTTTTCATTACCCATTGAACTCTGGCCTGTTACTTTAACGCGCCTATTACACAATTTTGTGCCGAAACCTTACAACAACCTGTATAGTATTACATTAGGTACGTTTATTTTATACTTTAACGAATACCCGTTGTTTCAGTTGTAATTAATTTTGACGAGAGTCCTTTTTAACCGAATTCAAAAAGGAGATGGTTATTATATGTTATAAAAAAATTACATAAAGTAAAATATAAAATATACATCTTGCATATTCGCAAGATGTCGGTAGAATCATCACCGCGCTAATGTGTTGGATTTCTTTTTTCACTACAGTATTGTTTATTTATATGTATGTATCTAAGTATGTATTTAATATTGTATATATTTGTTTCTCTTCTGTTTTGCCTATATATTAAGTTGCACCTGCCATGTTTTGTTTCTGCACCACCCTAAGGTCGACTGGCAGATAATGCCTAAGGCATTAAGTCCGCCTTTGTACAGTTTTTGTGCATAAAGCTTTAAATAAATAAATAAAATACAATACAACCCGTGCACACTAACATGGCTCCTTTTTTATGGTGGGAAAAAATCATCCAATGACAACCCCCGCTCTTGGGTGGAGCGGGACATAGTGTCAGACTCTTACTGACTAAAAGACCCACCCCGTTCCTTCTAACCTTCATACCGGGGCTCGAGCGCCCTTTCGGATAACCTAGGCCCCAGTTGGCTTCGACCCGACTGGGTCCCTGCTGTTGCTGACAACTCCTTGAGGCGCGCGGGAACAGTGCGCGCCGTCGACGACTTGGGCTTGGTCCGGACAGTTACCGGACGGCCGGACAGCGAGCTATCCATTGCTCACTGTCCGCAAGCCCACGCCTATGGTGGCCGGAAATCGGGATCGGTATCCCAGCGCCGGAGGCGGCGGCGATAACGCCGTTGCCTGATGCGGTCGGCCTCCTCCTTTGCGAGCATTACTGCTTCGCAGAAGTCGGCGACCGCCTGCCACTCCTCCTCGTTCCGGACCATGGCCTCAACCAAGGCTCGGCATTAACATGGCACCTGATGAATGACATTTGAAATATTGAGTGCATTACGTGCGCTGAGTAGTTTCTCATATGACATCTACTTATTTTACGAATTTAAGAAGCTGTAAACGTGATAATACAAAGTATTTTCGAGTATTCAATATTCGGCGAGTATCCACCCTTACGTTGCTGAAACCTCTACGGTCTGGACTAAGCGTTTCGACTCGTCATATAAACCGCGTACATCGAAAGACTGGAACAATTTGCCTGCTGCGGTCTTCCCGTCCGATTATAATTTAGGTTCCTTTAAGGCTAGAGTGAATAGGCTCTTAATAAAATAGTGCGTCTCACCATCAACGATTGCATCACTGCTTACCACCAGGTGGGATCACAGTCAAGTACTAGTTAATAACTGAAAAAAAAAGCTCTAGTGCTCTTCACTTATAGATAAGATACACTATTCGCAAGTTATTTCGAACGTAGAGCAGGTATGTACCTCGACCTCATTTCGAGGAATCGAAGATTACAACCAGCCGGGCCCCATTTGCAAGACAAAGACAAGCTTTGAAAAGCAGTCATAGGGAAAACTGAATATTCGCACCTTTACCAATCTCATTTTGCTGAGGACTTGTGGTGTCTATTTGTAAATACTTAGATATAGCTGTTGTATTTATGTGCCTTTGTATGTATGCCAAGTTTTTTCTTTCGTTTTCTTTCTTTCTTTTCTATCTTTTCTTTCTTTTCTTTCTTTTCTTTCTTTTCTTTCTTTTCTTTCTTTTCTTTCTTTTCTTTCTTTTCTTTCTTTTCTTTCTTTTCTTTCTTTCTTTCTTTTCTTTCTTTTCTTTCTTTTTTTTCTTTTTTTTCTTTTCATTCTTTTCTTTCATGTCAATGTCAGACTTTTACTGACTAAAACCCACAGTGTTCCTTCAGGCGTCCTGCGCGCCTCAAGGAACTGTCAGCAACAGTAAGGGCCTAGCAGGGTCGAAGCCTACTGGGGCCAAGGTCTGGTTCCGAAGGGGAGGCACGGCCCCGTTATGAGGGGCTCGAGGGAACGGGTGGGTTTTTTAGTCAGTAAGAGTCTTACACTGTTTCCCGCTCAGCCCGGGGGCGGGAGATGTCATTAGGATAATTTTAACCCATCAAAAAAAAAAAACTAGGCTGGCGTCAGCCCTAACTGGCATCATTAATTTAGTTGACATCTCTTTGAGTAGCACTTGAAACATAACGAGCAGTTAAACCGGGTTTGGTCTTTACCTAACGGTTGGACGGTGAGCTACCCATGGCTCACCGTCTACAAACCCACCTGTCATCCTGGGGCTCTTAACCTCGCCATACCGAGATAACAGCATGATCGAAGGGAATGAATCTTGCTAAGCTAGGTTTAAATTTACCCGGATTTTGACACTTGTAAGATAAATCTTAACTTGTTAAAGTTAAGTCGAGTTTAATGGGTAATGCGAGTTTAATGGGGACTGGCCTGTTGGTCTAGTGGTTAGTGGCCCTGACTGCTATGCCGGAGGTCGTGGGTTCGATTCCCACCCAGGATTACATGTATCAACTAATTCAGCGACTTCCTGCGGTTCTAAATGTATTTTTCGAAGTAATAACGAAACGCGCTTTAGTTCATTCAGTGTTACAAGTTCGGAAAATATTCTCCCACAAAATGTGTAAAACAATATCAACATAGTTTGAAAGAAATGTAAACAGTCCATGATGTAATTATTATAAAATATTGAATAGAATTTTCAAAAAATTGTTGATCTGAATGTTTAAAAATTAAGAAATATATTTTTTGAGATCTTTTTTTTTACAGTGTTGGCAATTTAGTTTTTATTTCCGTTGTCATAAATTACAAATTGCTTATAAACTTTTTTATTTAACGAGTGCTCAATTTTATTTTTTTATGAGATTACCGTGAGCCTGCTTTTCTTTTTGGATTATTATATGTGATAGCTGCTACGACGATCATTACTTTCCTTTTTGGACTAAATTTTTGCCTTTACGTGACCACAGTTGCGGACCGCCAAACTATGATAATTATATTCCTCTTCCTCTTTTGTTTTTAGTATGTAAGTAATCAAAATAATTATGGAAAAAAAGGAAAAGAGTTGTGCCAATTTCTTTTTTTTATGCCCCTGGGAGGTGAAGTGTAATAATATGTATGCTCTCTTTTATTATTAAGTACGCACACTCTTTTATACTTAACTAGCTTTTACCCGCGCGGCTTCGCTCCCTCTCTTCCCTACTTCAGCCTACTATACCCTACTCTACCCTACTCTACCCTACCCTACCCTACCCTACCCTACTCTACCCTACTCTACCCTACGCTACCCTACTCTACCCTACTCTACCCTACTCACCCTACCCTACTCTACCCTACGCTACCCTACTCTACTCTACCCTCCTCTACTCTACCCTACTCTACCCTACTCTACCCTACTCTACCCTACTCTACCCTACTCTACCCTACTCTACCCTACTCTACCCTACTCTACCCTACTCTACTCTACCCTATTCTACCCTACTCTACCCTACTCTACCCCTTACGTTTCATGTCAAGTCACACGGGAACGCTGTCGAACGGGATAAAAAGTATCTTATGTCCGTCTCCTGGCTCTAAGCTACTTCCCTACCAATTTTCGCCCAAATCTGTTCTGCCGTTCTTGAGTTATAAGTGGTGTAACTAACACGACTTTCTTTTATATATATAGATATGCTGAATTAGCACTATACCTCATAAGCCACATATCCATGTAACATTGATTGCACTCATATTCATTAAACCCCAAGCGAACGCCGGCGCATCTATTGTCTTTCTGTTTTGTCTGTAATTTTCACGATTGAAAGGTTAAATAGTACTACAAGCATGTGGTTGTTTTCTTAAGACCACCTCTTAGGAACCCCAACATTACACTCTCGTCTCTCGTCAAAAGCTAGTATTATCGCCCTTTTCATGGGTGCTATTCTCTAAGAAAGCGTAGCGCTGGCACAGCGACGAGTCGTGAGCGCAATACATTGAATTAACAATCCAATGTAAAGGGGCATTGGGTTGTTAATTCAATGTACTGCGCTGACGACTCGTCGCTGTGCCAGCGCTGCGCTTTCTTAGAGAATACCACCCCTTCTTTGTTTTGTAACGAAATATTACCAAATCGTAATAAAAATAACCCAAACTATGTCTGTTAGTATTACGATATTGACAAGACAGTGGGTAAACGCTATTAAGCGAGCTAAATATTGTAAACATGGGCGTTTAGAATTCTAACTGAGTTTAGCATAAACTAGGTTCGATACATAGCGATGAAATGCAAAATGAAGCTATAATCTCGATTAGACGCTTAAACTGAGTTTTGTTTGATATAATCGCGATTAGTAATTGGTGGATTGCGCCCTAAGTGTGGATACTAGCCGCACGTCGGGTTGTCCGATGGTGGCTTGCGGACGGTGAGCAATGGGTAGCTCACTGTCCGGCCGTCCGGTAACTGTCCGGAGCCAGCCCATGTTGTCGACCGCGCGCACTGTTCCCGCGCGCCTCAAGGAGTTGTCAGTAACAGTAGGGACCCAGCCGGGTCGAAGCCTACTGGGGCCAGGGTTATCCGAAAGGGCGCTCGAGCCCCGGTATGAAGGCTTTAAGGCACGAGATGGGTTTTTTAGTCAGTAAGAGTCTGACACTATCTCCCGCTCCGCCCAAGGGCGGGGGTTGCCATAAGATGATTTTTCCCATCAAAAAAAAAAAAACGGTTGTCCGATGGTATTACCACACTCTTCAAAATGCAACCTGTAAAACGCCTTAAATTACTTGATAATAACATTCTAATTTGATTTTTCTGCATCTGAAAAGTTACGTATTTCGCAGAAAAGAGATATTCTCTATAAGCTATCGATATCAAAAATGGTACTTCAAATAAAAGTAACCTACAAAATGAACAGAAATTTCAAGGTTCAATGTTACAACAAAATCCTCTAAAACAGCATCCAATCTAGAAGTATTCCAATCGAAAACTTATAAAACTTTGTTTATTTAAATCGTGGCAGAATTACCATTCAATATTGTAGCAAGAAAGTTTGAATTATAATTCAACAAAAGCAATTTTGAAAGACTTCCCGTTCGCGACGCGGTCAATTTAAAGTGTTTGGTTTTCAAGATTGTTATAATAATATTCATGAATGGAGGAGCTTTAGGACTGAGAGGTAAATAATAACTGCTAGGTTAAAGATTAGAATTATTAGATGATTAATAAATAATTAATCATACATAAAAATCTAACATAATAACTGAATAAAAAACAAAATAAAAAAAGAAAGACGGGTCGAAAGGTTCTGAAGTACCTACCGGAAGACGCATCGTTGGAAGGGCTCCAACAAGGTTGACCGATGACCCGGTGAAGGTTGCGGGAAACCCATGGTTGCTAGACGCACAGGAATGGAACGTTCGTTGTGGCGACGCTTGAGGGAGGCATATGTCTAACAGTGAACGTATATCGTCTGAAATGATGATGATGAAGCTTAGTTTTAAAGTAAGTATTTATCAAGATGAAGGCACGACAGAAATCCAATGTAAAAAAATATAAACAAATAACGATGTAAAAAATGGCGCAAACCATCGCATCTGCGGTAGAATAGATACGAATAAAATAAAAATAACTGCAAGGTTAAGCTAAAGACTTGGATGGGTGACATGAATAAAACACATGCTCTCATGGTGACGGAACGTGAACTATATTTTTGAATATAAATCGTACATTCATACATTCCGTAAAGAAGGGAAATAAAGAGTTTGAGTGAAGAACACTATCATTCATTAGACTGACTATTCATATTTCATTAACAATAGATGGCGTTAATAGTTTCGTTTGATGCACATATTTCAATAGTATTGTGTAGGTCTTTGAAAGTGATGTGTAAGACAGAAGCTTTTTTGAGGTAGAAAATCACAACTAAAACACAAAATCACTCCTCATGCTATGGGATTTAGAGGGAATATCAGACTTTTGACCTTCTTTAAGGAGTAGCTGACGAGAAGTCACGTCGTTCTCACCTTCTGCATGATGCAGGTCCTCACCGTGAACATAGTAAGTTCGGGAGGTTCCTGTATCTGATTCAGGCAGAAGAGACGTTTGAGTCTCACCATTGTATGTACCACCAGGAGGATAAGGTGGATGCATTGATATACCAAAAACCATTGTGAGTATTTTGTAAATCAATGGGTGGGGGTGAGCCCCACGTTGCCAGTGCACCCGCTTTGTCCTCTGAGGCGACCTCTCGCGCGGTGCCCTGTACCCCTAGCCAAGTTGGTAATCAGCAATCTTTAACGCTAGTAGAAAACTTCAAATGTACGGGAATGACGTCACCAACGCTCAGTTACGTGGTCAGAACAAAAGATTCGGAGGCGTGGCCAACTCGAGGCGTTCGAAGCAAGCCAAACGGTTGGTGAAGGCGGAGAAGGTGACCGTCACCCATTCCTTCCAGTTCTGGACCAAGGCCTGTACGAGGGGCAGGCGCCAGACGTTGCCACCGCAGATCACCCCAATGAGGACACGATGGTGCTCCACCCTAGCGAGGCACGCTACTATCGAGTGCTCCACCGTGTCTTCAGAGAAGCAGATTAGGACACTTTGAGAGACACAGGTTGAGATTTGACATACAATCAGGGCCCGATATAAAGGGGAGCGAGCCGGGCATTTACCCAGAGCAGCAAAAAATGAGGGGCGGCAAAATTGTCTAATTCCTATCTTCCAACCTAGCCATTAGCCATCCACATCCAAGTTGGCAGGTTGAGAATTTCATGTGCCACCTTCCAACCTACTTCAGGTTGGATAGTGGAAATATTTAAGACTTAAGACTCATGACTTATATGGTTTTGTGTATGTAAAGGGCGGCGAAAATTCATTTTTTGCTTCTTCAGATTCCTTCTCACCGTACTGGCTTTATGTCCAATTCTTACGCTGTTTCCACCATAAAACTCTGGAATTTACTTCCCCTAGACATCAAAAAAGCCAAAGTAAATTTTCCTTCAAACGTAAAATTCGGAACTACTACTTGAAGTCCTCTCAACCTTAGTTTGTTCTTCGTCAGAATTGTTATGTTAAGTTCTCTTTATTATTTACTCTTTATAGATTTTATATTTTTCATAGTATTTATTAGTTTATTATTTTAGCATATTTATGTATTTTATTATATATATAAATAACTTATTTTTTTTTTCCGTTTTCATTATTTGTTATTTGTGCAAACCTACCACAGTGATCTCTTTTTTAACCTAAAGGTTGACTAGTAGAGAATGCCTTGTTGCATTAAGTCCGCCTATGTACCACTACTGTACATGAAGTTTAAATAAATAAATAAATAAAATTATCTTTGCCCGGGGCGGCTAAATAGCTCGATTAGACCGTGCATACAATGTTAGGTACTCCTATGTCCACGAGTTTTTTTAAAATTGATATTAACTAGTGCTTGACTGCGATCCCACCTGATGGTAAGCAGTGATACAATCTCTGATGGTGAGGCGCACTAGTTTATTAATTAATTCAGATTCTTCTGAGGTTCCCGGCAGTTTTCTCTCGCATCTATCTTCAAAAGGATGTCAAAGAAAACCTATGTTATTATTCCCCAAAATAAATAAGTTCCAGACTATTTTCGCTTCATATATATCAAAAGCTTCTAGTACCTATTTACTTGCCGAAATATTTAATCGGATTTCTAGCGAAATATTCCACGAATATCATTATGGTAGCTGCTTTTTATTTACGTAGTTGCAGAGGCGTAGCGTGGACTAATTAGGACGTGGGTGAAGGTCCAACAGCGAGGCCTATTTCTTTCATAAATTCTAAAACGAGACAGCGACTGTCGCAACTCAGTGTTCGACCACATTTACTATTATCGTGAGCCTATCAATTTAAAAAATACTCTCGTTCCTAAAGAACCCTCGGTTTTTTTTGGTGGGTAAAAATCATCCAAATGATATGGGGGATATCTATATATCGCCCTTGGGCGGATCGGGAGATAGTGTCAGACTCTTACTGACTAAAAAACCCACCCCGTTCCTTCTTGATTTTCGTATCAGGGCCGAGCTTCCCTGTCGGATAATCTTGGCCCCAGTAGGCTTCGACCCGGCTAGGCCCCTGCTGCTGCTGTCAGCTCCTTGAGGCACGCGGGAACAGTGCGCGCCGTCGACGACTTGGGCTCGTTCCGGACATTGCTCGCCGTCCGCAAAAGCGCCCTCGCTTGTGCGAGTCCCCATTGGGTCCAAGGCCGTGGCTGAGAGCCCACTACGCCGATGCCTAGCCACGCTTCTGCGTAGTTGTCTATTCAACATATTTCTAAGTACCACATTTCTAAGTACTAAACCGCGTTTCATCAAAAAATATATTCGTATTTGATCCGGTTCTTAGAACAACAGGTTCAAACTAAATAAGATAGACCTGGGCAAAAGCGATGTCGGACTCGCGCACTGAGGATTCCGTACAAAAATATCTATGAAAATAGATCGATTTCCGAATTGAGTTACGAAGATTTTTTTGAATCACAAATTTTTTTCTTGTGACGTAACCAAAAACTTGCAGTTTTCAGATTTATTTCTATACTTGTGCTATAAGACCTTGCTTTATGACTGGCCTGTTGGTCTAGTGGTTAGTGACCCTGACTGCTATGCCGGAGGGCGTGGGTTCGATTCCCACCCAGGACAAATGTTTGTGTGATGAGCACGATCATTTGTTCCGTGTCTGGGTGTAATTTATCTATAATATGTATGTATTTAGAAACATATAAGTATGTTTATCAGTTGTCTAGTACCCATAACACAAGCTCTGCTTAGGTTGGGACTAGACGGCGTTATGTGATAGTTGTGGAATATTATTATTATAGTGCCAAATTTCAGAATTCTAGGTTAACGGGAAGTACCCTATGATTTTTGGTTCCCTTGAGAGTATCGAAATAAACGTTTTTTGCGATATAAACGGCCGTATCTTTATTTTACATTAACTCAGAAGTTTAATTTTTTCACAACTTCAAGGGACCGCAAACTTCAATATAGGAATATATGGTTGTAATTTCAACTCGATACCTCCACGCGTTCCCGAATAAAGGTCTTGACAGACAGACGGACGGACAACATAGTTATCCTATAAGGGTTCCGCTTTTCCTTTTGAGGTATGGAACCCTAAAAAGCTGTATATAAAGACCATCTGTGGTATATTTAGTATTAGCATTGTACCTTTTGTTATGGTGGGAAAAATCATCAAATGACAACCCCCGCTCTTGGGCGGAGCGGGAGATAGTGTCGGACTCTTACTGACTACAAGACCAACCCCGTTCCTTCTAGCCTTCATACCGGGGCTCGAGCTGTCTTTTGAAACTAACCCTGGCCTCAGTAGGCTTCGACCCAGCTGGATCCCTGCTGTTGCTGACAACTCCTTGAGGCGCGCGGGAATAGTGCGCGCCGTCGACGACTTGGGCTTGGTCCGGACAGTTACCGGACAGCGAGACCTATTGCTCACTGTCCGCAAGCCCGCGCCTACGGTGGCCGGAAATCGGGATCAGAATCCCGGCGGCGGCGGCGAGAACGCCGTTGCCTGATGCGGTCGGCCTCCTCCTTTGCGAGCATTACTGCTTCGCAGAAAGCATACTACATACCCTTGCCGAGCTAGGGCGGGTCGCTAGTTACGTATAAATTCGAACAAGAAACGCCGACAAAATAACGTTTCCCTCGAATTTTTTACTTTATTTTAATATTTTCTTTTGTAGGGCCAATAGAGAAATTTTGTAAAAAATTTACAAGTACAATTATGCGCGTGACTAGGCAGGCTTATTATAAATTGAATTTTACTTTAGTTTATTAACCGACCTCGAAAAGGAGGATGTTCTATATTCGGCAGAATGTATGTTTTTAAGCTATTGCATAGCTTCTATCGCGGGCCTTGAGCGTGGAGACCGAATCCAGAGATTCCGTAACGAAAATAACCTAACCCTCTCATTTGTTTTTTGAGCGTGGTGACCGATAAGAAAACAAATGAGTGAACAATCAATCAAAATTCAATTCAATGTGTGAAAGTGTAACTTCAATTAATAAAAAAAAAATCTAATTTAAGTTCGTCTAAGGGGTACTTTTTAGTGGTGGTACGTACCATAACTAAAAAGTGTAAAATAAAAAACACTGAAAAGTATAAGACAACTTTAATTTCGAAAATCGGTGTTTCTATAACAGTTTCGTTATTTAACAGCGACTTTCGAAATTAAAGTTATTTTATACTTTTCAGTGTTTTTTAACATTGAAGTAGGTTATATATTTTTTTTGTATTTTTTTTTTATTTTCTCTTTCTTTCTCCGATACCGTCGTTTAATTTAACCCTTAATTTATTTTTATTTTTCTCATAGAAGTGAATAAAGTTTCTTTGACCATATAACCGAAACTTACAAGAATAATCTCGTCTCCAGTGCCAAGAGATTCATACACCATCAACTGAAGTTTACGACTATTATCATTGTGGGGGTATAAATATTAATCTGCTATTGTGTAGGGGTCCCCCGTCGTCGCCGCGTGGAAATATGCAAGCGACCCTCGGTTATGACGGTGGGACATACAGACGGGAAAGTTTGAAAGCTGGCGGTGAATTTTTTATTGGGAATTCATTGTTAATCTAACATCATCATTTCAGCTGATAGACGTCCACTGTTGGACATAGGCCTCCCTCAAGTGTCGCCACAATGATCGATCCTGTGCGTCCCGCATCCATCGGATTCCCGCAACCTTCACCAGGTCATCGGTCCATCGGTCATTTTGACAGGCCTGTTGGTCTAGTGGTTAGTGACCCTGACTACTATGCCGGAGGTCGTGGGTTCGATTCCCACCCAGGACAAATGTTTTTGTGATGAGCACGATCATTTGTTCTGTGTCTGGGTGTAATTTATCTATATATATATGTATTTGGAAATATATAAGTATGTTTATCAGTCGTCTAGTACTCATAACACAAGCTCTGCTTAGCTTGAGACTAGACGGCGTTGTGTGATAGTTGTGGAATATTATTATTATTATCTTGTAGGAGGCCTTCCGCCGCTGCATCTTCCGGTACGCGGTCGCTTCTCTAGAACCTTTCGGCCCCAACGGCCATCTGTTCTGCGAGCAATGTGCACTGTCCATTTCCACTTAAGTTTGGCGATTTTACATGCTAAATCGGCAACCTTGGCTCTCCTGCGGATATCTTCATTTCTGATTCGATCTCGCAAGGAAACTCAGAGCATAGCATTGCCCTTTGGGTGACTTTAAGCCTTCTGATCCTCGGAATTTACTGGCCCGAGACAACATCCAATGTAGAGCTGCTGGAAAAATGCCACGAGAGCCCGATCAATCAACTGCCAGATCAAGCGTTGCAAGTGGAGATGGATTGGCCACACGCTCCGAAGGGATTCCGATCACATACCAAAGCAAGCGTTGGACTGGAATCCGCAAGGAAAAAGAAAGCGTGGCCGTCCCCGTCAGACATGGCGTCGCACCGTGTTGGCAGAAGCGGCGAGCATCGGAATGACGTGGAGCGAGGTGAAGCGTGAAGCTCAGGACTCTCCGCGATGAAGGATTACTGAGGACGCCCTCTGTCACATCTAGGGGACATAGGACATTAAGTCAAGTAAGCCAAGCCTTCTGATGCGGCCCATTGTGAGTGACCACGTTTTGGAGCCAAATCTCATCACTGGCAACCTGGCAACACGCACTGGACTTTCGTTTTGAGTTGCTGTGGTATAGTCTGTCTAATAAGTAAAACGACTTGGGTAATTTTTAGGGTAAATTGAAATCTGATGTAGTCAACACTGGTTCAGAAATAAAGGTTGATTATGAGATCTTGGTCATTGTTTAATAATGGAACCTTATAAAACTTTTCCAATTTAAGTATTTTTTTAAATGATTTATTACTTCTAAGGGACTTTTTAACATTAAAAATGCCAAAGATTTTTGTTTAAGATATACCTATTTCAGTCTCTTTAATGATATTCTTATAACAAAGTAAGAAAGCAAAGACATAATAGTGTCATAAGTAATAAAATAAATCTGGAGTTGTACGAGAAATCTTTTTTTTTCTTTTTTTAATTGGGATAAACTAGTGCTTGACTGCGATCCCACCTGATGGTAAGTAGCGATGCAATCTTTGATGGTGAGGTTCTAAATCATTCTATTCCACTTATTGATTCATCATCACTAGCCATACTACGATCAAGATCTGTTGTAGAACTATCATCATCTAAAAAAAACAAGTGAATGACAACTAAAATTCCGGTTGCGAACATTAGATTTTGAACTTACTAAACAGACTATATTTGTACTATTTGAGCCATTAAACGAGATTGTGGTTGCGAAGCTATCCGACGGACGCGGGCTTGCGGACAGTGAGCAATGGGTAGCTCGCTGTCCGGTCGTCCGGTAACTGTCCGGACCAAGCCCAAGTCGTCGACGGCGCGCACTGTTCCCGCGCGCCTCAAGGAGTTGTCAGCAACAGCAGGGACCCAGCCGGGTCGAAGCCTACTGGGGCCAGGGTTATCCGAAAGGGCGCTCGAGCCCCGGTATGAAGGCTAGAAGGAACGGGGTGGGTCTTTTAGTCAGTAAGAGTCTGAGAGTCTGACACTATCTCCCGCTCCGCCCAAGGGCGGAGGATGTCAATGCATGATTTTTCCAACCATAAAAAAAAAAAGCTATCCGACGGGGTTTACGCGAATTCAACGCGATTTTCCCTGCCTTTCGGTCATCTGTCCACTTGTAGGAAATTTTTCGTACTCAAACTTAAAATAATATATTTCACTTATAAAACGCCAGAAGCTGGTGCATGGTTCCAAATTGTTTTCTATAGAGAAGAACCGGCAAGAAACTCTATGGTAAGTTATCGTTGTCTCTGAGATTTTTATTATTATTTATTATTAACTAGCTTTTGCCCGCGACTCCGTCCACGCACTTAAAATATGACACTCAGGAATAAAGCAGCTATCTATCGGCGTAGAAATTTTAGCAATCGGACCAGTACTTCCCGAGATTACCTCCTACAAACAAACTTTACTCTTTTTAATATTATAGTAGATATTGTTGGTCACACGGGATTTTTAATTAGAAAACCCGGGAAGTCAACATTTCCATGCAAGTACATGAATCATCATTATCATCAGCCTTTTTTAATATCCCCACTGCTGGGACTCAGGCCTCCTCTCTGGGAGAGGGAAACATCACCTGGGGGAGTACATGAATAATTCTACCCAATTCCGACCTCTGGTCATATGTCGTCCCTTACCAACCACTACTGGAGCCAGGGTTATCCGAAAGGGAAGCTCGGCCCCAGTACGAAAGGCAAGAAGGAACGGGTGGGTTTTTTAGTCAATAAGGGTCAACTCACCGAAAGAGCGGCGAAGGGCAGCACAGTTTCAGTGTCATATGAATTTTAACTTTATTTTCATTTCTATAATACTTATTATCGCGACCCGTTTACCGTTTATAGAATTCCCCGGAATTCCTGCGGCGCCGCGGGCATCCGCGCGACTCGTTCGAGTTTCTCATGCGATAATAAGTATTATGGTAATGATAATAAAGTTTAAATTCATATGAAACTGAAACTGCGCTCCGCTTCGCTGCCCTTCGCCGCTCTTTCGGTGTGAGTTGACCCTAAGAGTCTGACACTATCTCCCGCTCCGCCCAAGGGCGCGGGATGTTATTTGGATTATTTTTAACCCACCAAAAAAAAAATCCCTTGCCAACCAAACAAAATCTGCAACCTTATTTATAAGTCAGACAATGTCTAAACGTTCTCTAAGATTCACGTAATACAAAAGATATTAATAAAAACAAAAACTGTTCCCTAGGTCGTGGTGCCCGTCTCAAATCGCAAAGTTTTCTTCGTTATTTTGTAACATCTGGCACACGGGACCACAGAACACTGAACGCTTCAGCGGGCACTGCTAGCACAAATAAGATAGGTACAGAAGTCAATCTACATACAAAGCGCGCTCGAGCAACGCACACATAGACACCGTATACGGACACGATATATCGAAAAAAAAATTTGCGCCTCGGCCCGCTCGACGAATAGTTCCAGCTGAAATGCTCATTAGTGTGCGTCCACCGAGCGTAGGTATAAAAAGTGAAGTACATACATGAGATTGTCTTCTGTACCTATCTATTTTGTGACTATACTCTGTTCAAAATATCATTAGACACTTATGAAATCCTTTTACTACTGTCAGTTCAACCGATTATGTCTTTTATTACGTTGGCGGCATGACAAATGGTGGCTGCAGTAAATAGTTGGTATTGTAACCACTTTTTGCTTTTAATACTACCCTTATGCTTACTAAATAGAAGTTAAAATAGGTTGAACAGACAGTAAAAAAGGTTTCTTTAAAGGTCTAATCTTATCGCGAATAGGGTATAATTATGTATAATATGAACCAAAAATGGCCGATAGTCATTCGTATATTTTGAGATGTTTTTCAGAGTGGCTTGCTCGATATACCTGATTTTTAGGATTCCATAACTCAAAAGGAAAAAAGGATCCCTTATAGGATCACTTCCTTGTCCGTCCGTCTGTCTGTCAAGACCCTCTATCTCGGAAACGCGTGGAGGTATCGTGTTGAAATTAAAACCATATACTCAAGTTTGCGGTCCCTTGAAGCTGTAGAAAAAAACCTTTAAGTTAACGAAAAAAAAAATACAGCCGTTTATGTCGCAAATAATGTATATTTCGACATTCTCGAGGATATTAAAATTCTTAGGGTACTTTCTGTTGACCTAGAGTCTTGAATGACCTTGGAGTTTCTTGCACATTCTTCTCAATACATCTACGCTTTGGAACGTGCAATTTAGCTTCACTTTTTTGACTGACCGATATTTTGATAATTCAAAAGTGCCTGTAATTAGTCTATTCGAAATGAATGTTTCTGATTTCTGAATAACAAAGAAAAGTTTTATGTATTTTTTTTTACCATTTTTAGTTTCGCGATTCTAGCCGCGGCCTCTACCGCGTTCCAAGCTCTATGCGACGAGCGCTCGGTGTCGAAATAATTAATTTAATTTTTACTCGTTTCCCGACGGCCTCTTATAAATTGAAGAGTGTTTAGTAATAGAGTCTGAGGGCTCTTTCCGTTTTGAGAACGTAGGGTTTGGCAGGAACCTCTAGGTTTTTGCGCCGGGTTTTTTTTTTTGTATGAATGAAAAACGGGACTCGGCACTTTTTGGAGATTTTGTAAGTGTCTTTGTGTGGTTTTTGGTGGAAGGTTCTTTTGTTTATTTTTTTTTTTTTTTTTTTTCGTTTATTTGTTTATAAATAGAATACAAGTAATACTTACAATACTAATGATGCAAATCATAAACTCATTAGAGTTTTACCGTGCATCATAATCATCGACACAAAGAAAAAACTTAACCAAAACACAATAAAAATAAAAATATCACGTTCCACATAATTATATCCGAACAGGGTATAATTAAAATAAGCCGCCAAAATTTTCGATTGAACGAGCGAACGTAACATCGCATCAGACTGACTACCCGCTTTTCTAATCATAATGTAGTTAAGGAATGTTTTGAGAGTAATACAGGTTGTTCCTTTATTTTAATCACCTATCTGTGTGCATTCCTCATCGTCTAAATCAATTTATGAGCACAGATGCAGTTTTTTTTTTAATTATTATTATTTATCTAGGTGTTCAAATGTAAGAAGTGTTGTTTTAATTTGTATTTTATGTTTTTATGTGTAATTTTATCTATTAATGTTGTCGGTAAACTATTTATAAGGTATGGTATCATATATTTCAATAATCTCTTGCCATGTAGGTTGCTGTATTTAGGAAGTAAAAGCCTCGCGTTGATGACACTACGAGTATTAATTTGATTAACGCTTACGGGTTTTGATGTCCTATAATTTTCATTAAAGAATTCTTCATTCAGTAGTGTTAATTTAACTTTTTCATAGACGGGTATAATTTTACAGAATTCAAACAGCTTATGGTAATCATTTTGGAATTTAATTTTAATATTATACGGAACAATAGTTTTTAATATACGTAGTTGTAATGTGTAAATTTTGTCAAGGTGGGTTTTATATGTTCTCCCATAGCTCGATAGTCCATAAGATATTATTGATTCAGCGAGAGATTTGTACAGCATCAGTAATATTTTATACGGTATTTTGTATTTAATCAACGAAAATTTGGCTAGGATGCATCTTAATTTATCGCAAACCCCATCGATATGTTGTTTCCAACTGAGCCGGCTATCAATGGTTAGACCCAGATATATTTGCTTATCTACGAGATCAATTGAGTCACAGTTGCAAGGTTTGGGGACTTTTCTATAGCAGTTTGCATGCATACACTCATGCGAGTGGGCAATCAGCCTAGGCAAGGTTGGACTTCTATTTTGGCTGGAGCTGATGTACATAAGTTTGGTCTTTCCTGCATTTAGTACTAGGCCCGCGTCATGTGACCACTTGCTAAGTCTATCAAAATCAACTTGTAGCTGCTTCTGAGCTTCTTCCACACTAATTCCAGCAGCCACAAGGCAGGTATCGTCAGCAAATTGATAGACCTCACACTGATTTATTACATTGACGAGACTATTTACGTAGGCTAGGTAATGCAGCGGACCAAGGACCGAGCCTTGCGCCGTGCCTTCTGTTACTCTAACCGAGTCACTCAATGCGTCATCGACTTTGACCATGTACTTTCTCTCGTTTAGGTAGTCCTTACACCAGTCCAGTAATTTGCCTCTAATGCCACTGTCATGGAGAAACTCAATTAGTCTGTCATGTCTGAGTGTATCGAATGCCTTGCTGTAGTCAATAAATACTACCATTACGTGACGTTTATCATTTAGGTGTTTATGGATACTATCTGTGAACCTTGACAGAAGCTGCGTAGTATTCTTTTTTGGTTGAAAACCATATTGTTTGTGCGTTATGATCTCATTTTTCTCATAGAATTCGTGTATTTGTATGCAAATGAATTTTTCAATAATTTTGTCAATTGTAGGCAATATAGTTATTGGTCGGTAATTATTGTAGTCCGTCTTTGTTCCTTTCTTGTGAATTGGTCTGACAATTCCTGTTTTTAGCAATTGTGGGTATTTACTAGTTTTTATGCTTAGGTTAATTAAATTAGAAATCACCGATGTGATTGCAACACAAATCTTTTTTAAATCGATTGCTCTAATGCCATCAATACCTGGTGCTTTATTATTGTTCAAGGACATAATGATTTTCTTTAAACTGGCCGGATTCGCAGGTTCTAAGCGCATAGTAACATTGGCTGGACTTTTATACTCTGATTTGTTAAGTAGTTTTTGTGAGCAATTAGGAATAATAAGTTTAACGCTTTTATCAAACGCGTGTGCAAAATGATTAGCGATATCTTTCGAAGTTGTGTTGGGTTTAGTAAATGTACTTTTTATACTATCATCAATAGACTTTTTCAGCCTTCCTGTGATCTGATTTAAGATTTGCCACATTTGTCTCATGTTACCTTTATGTGATAAAATTTCAGATTTGATTTTATTATTTTTAGTTTTATGAATTATTATGTTTGCATAGTTTCTCGCTTTATTATATTCATGTTTTAAAATTATATTCGTAGGGTCTTTTATCCATTTGTAAAATAATTTATCCCTATGTTCACATGCTTTGGTAGTTTTATTGTTTACCCATTCATTTTTGCTACGAAATAAGCTATATTTTACTTTAGTTTTATATTCGGATTTTTCGTAACACTCTTTAAACTGAGTATGTATATGATTATATAGGGTTGTAGGACATTCAATCTCGTGGCATTTTGCCCACTGAATATCCTCGAGACATTTGTGAAAGGTACTATAATTAATGCTGGTTTTAAATTTAGGAGCAACCTGTATTTGTACACCAGTGCAGGCGAGTATAACAGCGCGGTGGTCAGCCAGTGTGGTACCGAGTGCAGCCGTAAACAGGTCTTGTGTGCGGGATCGTGCGTAAATGTGATCGATACAAGATTTACTTAGCCTACCATTACTTAATGCTATCCTGGTGTGTTCGGTGATCCCGCACAAAAGCCCGTGACTATGTAACATATTATTATACTTATACTTCACTGGGTCATTCGTCTTCAGATCAATGTTAGTGTCTCCTAGTAAATATATATCAGTGTTTTTAGTGAACATATTTAGTACAGTATGAAGTTCTTCAATAAATGAGATTTTATTATAACTTGGCGGTCGGTATACCGCACACAAGTTTGAAACATAGTTTGATTGGGTGGTGATTGTACAAAAAATACTTTCAAAAAATTTTGTTTTGACTTCCATGATACTACATCTGTGATTATTATTAACATATAATATAATACCACCACCCTTTCGGGAATTTCGCAACGCTGTGTACATTCGGTACCCGCTTAATTGATACAAAGTACTATTGTTTTCTGATATATTACTCTCGGTTAGAATTATAACATCTATACATTTTTTTGATGTAGTTAGCGTTTGTTCGAGGGCAGAGAAATTTTTTATAATAGAACGGATGTTAATATGCATACATAATAAATTACATTGACTATTAGGGATACAGTTTAGGAAATCGTTAACGTTTAAGCAGTTACTAACCTCACTTATATCATTGAGATAACTAGCCATACTATTTAAGTGAGAAGTTTAGTATAAATAAAGAAAAAAACTTTAAAATATTTATTGAAAACGCCTTAGTCCTTGTTGTTGATTAGTTCGTGCACGTCATTCATAGAGCGTAAGGTACGAATCTTTTCACCGTCATCCTTTCGTGCTTTAATCATACCTTGTTTAAACCATACATACTTGAAGTTATGATTGACTTTTAATTCCTGCTTTGCATTCCAGAATAGTTGTTTATGATGTTTTGTCATAGCTTCCCTCACGTATATGATCCTGTTGTTATTAGGCTCATTTGGTAAGATCTGCACAACAGTTGGTTTGATATTTTTAGCGGCATTAATCCAGTTTCCTGGGACGTTTTCATCGTTGAACTCCACTAGTATGTTTGTCGACTGTTCGTTGCGTCCGTAGAGTCTTCGTGCAGTTTTGATCTCTTCTGTGGACTGTTTCAGGTGAACCGCGACTTTGTTTACCAGGAGTCGAACATCTTCATCTTTTTGTTTAGGCATATTTGCAATTTCCACGTATCTTCCTAATTTTTCCTGTTCTATCTCTTGCAGACGCTGTTCTAGTACACCTACACGGGTTTCTAAATTGTTGTTTTTATTTATTAGCTCCACATTCCTCCGCTCGAGACCCTTGATGGTTTTCTTGAAAGCTTCGATGCACTCCACTGCTTCATCAAGTTTGGCACTATGGAACTGCAAGGACTCACTCACTTGCATCAATTCCTTTTTGATGGCTTTCTCCACCTCCTTGCTTATATTGCTTAATAACTGTTTAGCATTAATCTGAACTGATGTGTCATCGTCTTCATCATCATCTTCGGGAGTAATAATGGATGAGTTACGCCTCGGGGATTCCTGCTGACATTCATTGCACATCCACTCCAGACTGGGTGCAGCTTTCAGTGCGGCGATTTGCTTATTTGTTAATCCTGTACATTTCGGATTTAGATGTACAATTCTTTCGCATTTGCTACACTCCAGACCTGGTGATGCTTTAGTTATGTTCTTCTTACAGTTATCGCACTTCGACATAATTTAAATATTGTTTTCAACTGTGGGTATGCGTACAAGTTTAGTAGCCGTCGCGCGTGCGTCTCGGATAATAGCCGGTCGATGACTTGAATGTATTGTTTTTTGGGGAAGGATCTTTGATGAGCGAGAGGTTTAAACTTTTGTATGCCGTAATTAGAGACACAATTAAAAAGTTATTGTGTCTCGCGTGGATCCGCGTGCCGGACATACAACGAGTTAAAATGAAATATTACAGTTTGATACGCGTGGAGAAAGTTATTGTGACCGAGTTAGAAATAGCCCGAGCCGCAGGAGAGGGTGTTACAGTTTGATACACGTGGAGAAAGTTATTGTGACCGAGTTGGAAATAGCCCGAGCCGCAGGAGAGGGTTTTACAGTTTGATACACGTGGAGAAAGTTATTGTGACCGAGTTGGAAATAGCCCGAGCCGCAGGAGAGGGTGTTATGGTGCTGTGTGCTGCAAAGTGACAAATGTCCACGTGTAAAAAACGACATTTTTAATTACTTTATATACTATATATTATTATATTATATATTATACATATTGCTCTGACACCCAGCACTGGCGCCTAATTTCCGCTATGACCTGCCGTGACATGTGTTGTATTTAGCAAGTATCGGTGGTGTCCAACTTGTGACCGTTGTTAAATATTTTTAGGAAAAAATATAACATGGAGTAAAAATTATTGGAGTCGATACAGTTACTGGTTCTAAAAATTAGCTTTTGCCGCGGCAAAAAATACAGCCTATGTCACTCAAGAATAAAGCAGCTTTCTAGCGGTGGAAAAATATTTAACCAATCAGGCCAGTGCCCCTAGCCAAGTTGCTAATCTGCAATTGTTAACGCTAGCAGAATGCTTTAAATGTACGGAAATGAGGTCATCTTAACGCTCAGTCATGTGGTCAGAACAAAAGAATTGGTGGCGGCCAACTCAAAGCGTTCGGCGCAAGCGAAACGGTTGTAACTTGGCTAGAGGGGCAGTACTTTCAGAGATTACCTCCTACAAACAAAAAAAAAAAAAAGAAAATAAATAGTTTTCATAATTCATTAATTGCTGGCTTTTGCTCGCGGCTTCGCCCGCGCCCATGTTAATCCGGAAAAAAACAGTTTTCTATCGGTGAATAAAATTTAGTAATCGGATCAGTACTTTTAGAGATTACCTCTAATAAACAAAAACAAACTTTATAATATTAGAGATTATGTTAGACAAACTTCCCATCCGTATGTCCCCCACAACCGACATACGCACTTCTCACTTCAACACGAGGCCATAAGGTGTGAACGCCACACACGACTGGAGTTATTCCACAAATTTGCTTGGTATTCTGTAGGGGACCGAGTGTATTACTAGCGTCGTGATGTGGCCATAGTAATGTATATTGAGTGGGATTTATAGTGGTGTGAAGAGTTGATCTATTTAATTCATTAAACCCCAAGCACAAAATAGATAGGTACAGAAGACAATCTCATGTATGTACTTCACTTTTTATAACTACGCTCGGTGGACGCACACTAATGAGTGTTTGAGCCGCAATTGTTCGACGAGTGGCCCGAGACGTTCCGCGATATCGTGTCCGTGAGCGGTGTCTATGTGTGCGTTGCTCGAGCGCGCTTTGTATGTAGATTGACTTCTGTATCTATCTATTTTGTGTTCCAAGCGAACGCTTTGTGTTGGACACACAGTAACAATTTTTCTTAAATTACTTAAATCTATGGGTACAATGGCAGTCTTATCGCTAACAGCGATATCTACAAGATAAACTTAGGATGGATAACAACAACTTAAACCAAGTTTTCAATTTTTTTTTGTAGCAATCTTTTACAGCGCGTTATACCTATTTAATTAATACTCACCCAGACCATTCCAAAAAGCTCAACCACGATAAATCTGATTTCCTATGGCCACCTCCCGGTTCCATCTTCAGATCAGCTCCATGTCATAAAAATTTTGCATTGTCATCTGATTTACACATGCATGCAAAATTTCAGCTCAATCACTAATCGGGAAGTGGTTCAAATTTAATTTGCAATATTTGATAAAAGACACGACGACAGACGAGCAACGCACACATAGACACCGCTCACGGTCACGATATCTCGGTCGCGTCTCGGATCACTCGTCAAACAGTTCCGGCTCAAACGCTCATTAGTGTGCGCCCACCGAGCGTAGGTATAAAAAGTGAAGTATATACATGAGATTGCCTTCTGTACCTATCTATTTGTGGCCTCAGGGTCTTCAGGAAATTGGTAATGCCTTATTAATCCCTTTTAGAATCCACCACGCGTTCTTAAGTGCCATTAAAAGGGGTGCATTATAATACCCTTGCTTGACTGGCGATATTTAAATATATGTCTGGTAATATTATTATCATGGAATCAGTGTTTCTTACATAAAGATGTATGGTCAGAGCTGCAGCTCTTCAACAGCCAGTACCAACTGGCTGGGCCTCAAGTCTGCTATTACAATAGTTTCATAATGGTCTATCATTGGTGTCATAATTGTCGATTTTAACAAGTTTGGTAATCTACTGTTATAATGGCGACATTATGACTTTCCAATGGTCAACCACTGACACTCCATTGAAAAAAGTGACATAGAATGGTAATCTCGTACATTTTGACAAATGAATATTTGAAGTTTGCGGTAATCTTCTAAAGCGCAGGCCACACCGGCAGCTAGCGGGCGGGCGGGCTAGGCGGGCGAACATCGTTTCACCTCTTTACATACTTCGGTTCACACCGCGAGCTACCGACGAACCTAACGAGCTAAGCTAACGAAATATCCGACGATTCCAGCGAAGCTACTCGTTCACCTCGTTGCGGTGAAGCGCGGGCGCGCGCCCGCGCTTCGCTAGCTTAGCTCGCCCGCCAGCCCGCTCGCCCGGTTCGTTCGCTCGTCCTCCCCGTTTCGAGTAGACTAGTCGACGCTCGTCTTTCGAATAGCAGTGTAGTGTTTAGTTTGGGAACGATGAATATGTCATATATAGACGAAAATTCTGATGATGACTTAACTACAAATATTACCTCCGCTTAGCCCGCTCCGCTCGTCGCTCGTCTTTCCGTAGTTTTCGGTGTGAACCCCATAGTTTAGTTCGCCAATATTTCGCGTAGTTTGTATAGTTTCCTTCGTTCGCTTCGCCCACCCGCCTAGCCCGCCCGCCCGCTAGCTGGCGGTGTGGCCTGCGCTTAAAACTTTGATAGTTTATTTGATCAGTGTTTTACCATTAGAACGTTATTGTGCAGTTATTAGTTTTAATATGCTCGAAATTATCATTCTACCACAATACTATTGACCGATCTATATTGACCGATCAGTGATCGATCATTATGGATTAGCAGATTACAAACTTTTAGCAAAATGACAATTGAATCGTGTTGGAATGACGAATTTATGAAAATAGCAGACTTGGGGCCCTGGTCTAATGTGGTCCTTATTTCCAGGTGGTGAGGAGATCATCCAGGGCTGATGATGAGGCACGATGTGGCCAGGCTGGCGCTGGATCGTGCTTATGGTGAATGCTGTCGCTGCACTGTCTCCGGTGGTTAAGATTGGTGAGTAGGAAACTCGCGCATTGATAGTTCCGTTCAAAGTTACTTATTTAAATGTAAATAGTTTAATTTCCGAATGGAGTTTTGAAATTACGATTTTTCGAATTGCAAAAAGATTTTTTTTTGACTTAACGAAAAAAAAAGGCGTGTGGCACTCGGGGACTGCCGCGGTAAAGCTATTGCATAGCATTTTTTATCAACTTATGCAATTATAATTATTTATTTATGCAGTATTTTTTTTTCCTTTGTTTTTTTTTTCTTTGATATTAATTGAAGTTACACTTTTTGAGCGTGGTGACCGATAAGAAAACAAATGAGTGGCGGGTGTTAGGTTATTTTCGTTACGGAATTTCTGGATTCGGTCTCCACGCTCAAGGCCCTCGATAGAAGCTATGCAATAGCTTAAAAAATACTATTTTCAGATTTATTTCTAATCCTGTGCTATAAGACTTGGCTTTTTGCATAGCGCGTATAAGAATGTATGTCAGTTGGTACCACGTTCTATAAAAAGTGTCTAAGGGTCAAGCAAGCTGGCTTCGGCTTTTCGTATACCTTTCAAAGTCCAGAACACCAGTGTTCTAATATTAATGGAGCATGGCCGCACGTGCAAGGCAACGGCCCTCACGCCCCAGCCGCCAGGATCCCGAGTTCGGTTTCCGGCCACCATCTATAGGCACGGGCTTGCGGACGGCGAGCAATGGGTTGCTCGCTGTTCAATCGTCCGGTAACTATCCGGACCAAGCCTAAATCGTCTACGGGCGCCTCAAGGAGATGTCAGGAAACCGTAGGGGCTCATTAGGGTCGAAGCCTACTGGGGCTATGGGTTCGCTTCTGAAAGGTAAAACCGACCCTGGATAGTCAATAAAAGTCTGACACTCCCTTACGGTCCATCCAAGGCCGGAAGATTCGCCGTGCCCTCGTGGGGGCATTCGACGGCGGAGACCTCTCGCGCTGGGCCTTGGTTCAGGCCATAGACCGGAGCGAGGAGGAGTGGTAGGCAGTCGCCTCTTTTTACGAAGCAGTAATACTAGCAAAGGAGGAAGCTGACCGCATCAGGCAACGGCGCTCTCGCCACCGCCGGGATTTCAAACCCGATTTCCGGCCACCGTAGGCGCGGGATTGCGGCTTTGACGGTGAGCAATGGATAGCTCACTGTCCGACCGTCCGGTAACTATCCGGACCGAGCTCACGTCGTCGATGGCCTTCCCGCGCATCTCAAGGAGTTGGCAGCAACAGCAGGGCCCGGCTGGGTCGAAGCCTACTGGGGCCAGGGTTAGTTTCGAAAGAGTAGCTCAGCCCCGGTATGAAGGCTCGAAGGAACGGGGTGGGTTTTTAGTCAGTAAGAGTCTGACACTATCTCCCGCTCCGCCTTGTCATAAGATGATTTTCCCACCATAAAAAAGGCCGGAAGATGTCATTTGATGATTTCCCACCCGAAAAGAGAGATTGAGAGCAGTTGTGACCGAGTATTAACGGCCCCGACTTCCGAACTTTAGGTCGTGGGTTCAAACCAAGCCAGGCGCATTACTTTGTGTAATTTATTTCATCACCACTGCTCTCAAAGCGGTGAAGGAAAACATTGTCAGGAAACCGGCATGTCCTAGACCCAAAATATTTGAAGACATGTGACATCCACTAACTCGCACTAGGTCAGCGTGGTGGATTACGGCCCATTCCCTCTCCCAGATAGGAGGCCCAGCAGTGGGAACATTAAACATGATGATCGTTTAATTCCAGGCGCAGTCTTCACGGAAGACGCTCGTGGAGGCAGCACAGAGCTGGCCTTCAAGTACGCGGTCTACAGGATCAACAAGGAACGTAGCCTGCTGCCCAACAGTACCCTGGTCTACGACATACAGTATACTGCAGCTAGGGATACCTTCAAGACTTACAAGAAAGGTAATTTCTCTATCTATTCTACTTTAGACAGACCCTATTTGTAAAACACCAAAAAACCTTGCAGGACTATACGTACGTATTACTAAAATAAAAAAAAAAAACAACTTTTGCTCTACGACTTTTTACAAAACATAATTTTTACACCACCTGCTCGATAATGTCGTTTTACACGTCATACAAACCTCACTTAAAGCAAGTCATTATATACCTGGGGAGATAATGCAGTATGGCCGATCCCTAGAGAATAATGAGATTTGAATTTGGAGCATCAAGAATCGTCAACATTGTGAATTAAAATGTAGGCGCATCGAACAAGTTGACTCGAAATTCAAACCAAAGAGTATGTAATCACTATGATCCAAACTGGCCACTAACAAAAAAAGAAAATAGAATATAACCTGACGACATGGGAGCATTATAGAAAATTGAAAACATAGAATCTTGGAGTAGTGAATTTTGTTTGTTTGATGAACTAATAAATATAATACTTATATTTCTCTAATATATGCTTTGGTCGACCAAATTGTCTTTTAATTATCTTACAGATGGTGTAAAAAGTAGAGTATGCAACACGGGGATAAAGCTGTCTTTGTCTTGGGCGGTTTAAATTCCTCACTTCACTCAGGTTTCTTTATTAACTCCCTCGCAATGCTCGGGAGTTAATATTATAAATCCCTCACTATCGTTCGGGATTAAAATCAGCAACCTTTGTTTCGTTCGGAATTCAACATGTCGCCCGCGACTTAAAGACACTGCTTTATCCCTTAGTCACATAAACTACTATTATATACCAAAAACACACTTTCAAGATTTCGTTGTTCTATCTGACACATTTCAACTCTGTATTTTGCTGTACCCACCTACCTACGCCTTCCCCGAACTATTCCCGCTCCCCTTCGCTATTGTACTAGGTATCTCTTGCTTCGCATAGACTTCGTAATATTTAGAACGTTCAATATAAATATTATTATTTTTGTATGAAAATCTGATGAACTAAAATATTATTAATTTAAAAGTCATAGAACAAAAGTTGTTGTATATGATGTTAGTAACAGACCTGAGAGTTGTTGAGAGCTGCCAGTTTTACAAATTGCCCTGTATTTATTTCTTACCTCGTTTATGTATCTACATGATGTAGCAGTACTCTTAATAGTTATTCAGTACTCTCAACAGTTATCTCAATACTTATTCCCAATAGTTATTCCCCAGAAATTCGCAGGGCTGTGGCTAGTTGCATAGAAAGGGCGAAACAACAAAACTAATGCACAATTACAGCTCGATGCCCTTGAGACTTAAAAGTCGTAAAAGTTTTGTTGAAGGCGTGAACAAATCTCAAAATAACACCACCTCGGAGAAATACGACCTCTGGCGGAAGTTTAAACCTCCTGATGATTTTATCGAGCCGTCGGAGAGCCTCTCTCCTGGACACGAGTTGCCATGGCCAACCTGGAAAACTCTAAACAGACTCCACACCCAGGTTGCAGCGCACCAGGAGGCGCAGCAAAGACAATTTCCACAGGTGGGGGTTCTCGGATGGTTCCGATCTTCAGTGTTTGCGCGGCGTCTCTCCGCAGACCATGTCTTGCCTTCCGTCCTGCATCACGTGCCCTGTTACCTGCTCACGTAGAGACCTAATGACAGCATCAGCGGACGGCATTGCCGTGGCCGAATTCTGGGCCAGGCAAGGAATTTAACTAATTTTGCCATCGATACGATAAGAAGAAGAATAGTTCGATGCCCCCAAACAAGAACTCGATAATGTACTATTACGGGGTTTATGCTGTTATGTCAAATTCGGCATCTATGGACTGGAATACACCTTCTCAATTTTTTTCAGATTTTTCCTATTGATATTTACAAAGAAATCATGACACACGTGTTTATTGTTGGGAATTTAGACACAATAATATTTCGGCAAAAAACCTGTTACAGGTCTGTACGAAAAAACTATTTAGTTTTTATTTTGGTAAGTTTCGATTACCGGGTTATTGGCGTAAATCATTTTCATGAAATTTTTGGTAAACGTGTTGACGTGTTGTGAAGAGCGACTTCAAACCGAGAATATCTTTCAGAAAACTTGAATATTTCCAAAATGTATCGCTTTTATACTGAGTGGTTTACAGAACAAAATTACAGTGATGTTGTAATGGCAACAAAACGACAATACGAAACAGTTTTTAACTCCCAATATAACTACTCATTTTTCAAACCCAAAAAAGACCAGTGCCTTTCATGCTCCATTTATGAACAATCAGACGAATCTATGAAAACCACACTTGAAGAAAAACAAAGACTCCATTTACAGAGAAAAGAAAAAGTAAGATCATTAAAGAAAGAAGAAATAGAGACAGCTGATAAAGGTAATATGACAGTAGCAATATTTGATTTACAAAAAGTGTTAGGTGTGCCTCAATCTGAAGTAGGCGTATTTCATTATAAAAGAAAATATCCATGCTACAATTTTACTGTGTTTGATGCAGTACGAAAAATAGGATTTTGTTAATGTATGACATCATCAAATCGCTAAAAGGGGCAGTTCAGAAATAGGAAGTGCTTTGTTATCTTTTTTTAAAACTGAACGTGAGAAAGGTATAACAAAGTTTTCATTATATTCGGATGAATGTTATGAGCAGAACAAAAATGGTTACATTTTCGCCCTTTATTTATATGCCTCCAAACTTTTTGACATAACCATAACCCATCGTTTTTATGAAACTGGACACAGTCAAAACGAGGGAGATTCCATGCATGCAGGCATAGAAAAAAACTTATAAAATAAAGTTTCATATACCCCTGACCAAATTTATAATATTATTTTAAATTCAAAGATTACTGGCGAAAAATATAGGATCAAGGAATTAGAGCAGTCATTTCAGTCATTTTTTTTAGTGAACAACTGAAACTTAAAATTTTTGTGATAGATAAAGAATTAGGTTTTTCCCGAACAAATTATTAACCAGTCCGAAGTTTACGATTTAAAACCACTGGTAGAAGACAAGTATTGGCGGTGCGATAAAGACGGAAATGTGATCCGCTGGGCTGATGTCATGGAGGTAAGCGTGGTCGATTCACAAGCAAATAAGTTGTTTTACAAATATAATTTTTAAGACACTTATTCAGAGCTTGATCTAAACAACACTCCCTCTACCTCAGCTAGACGAAGAGGACGAAAGCGTGCGAGTACTCAAGAAGCAGCTGTATTGGATAATGTGCAGTTGCAACGCGCATACCACCAACGTATACCAATAAGCCAGGCTTTGCACACAGGCCTTTTTAATTTATGTAGAAGTGGAGCTATTCCTCAGAGTTACCATTCTTTTTATCAATCCTTGTCCTGTTCTGAAGCGGGAAACGAAAACATTTCTGAACAAGAACTAAATTGAAGAGTTTATGTAGCTCAAAGTTGATTACAGGATTTGATTTTTATTGGATTATTTTTATTAATGAATGTTCACGTCGAACTAAAGTGTTAAATTACTTTCTGTGATTATAATAAATAATAAAATTACTTATAATCGAAATTATTGTATTTTTTCGTTTATTATCTTCAAATATTACATTTAAATTTAAAAATGGTATCGAGTGGTAACAATAACACTGTTTTTATCATTTTCCTCTTAATAACAATGTTATTTATTAATATCTTTTTTTTAATTACTTGACATTACCACAATAACTCCGTACAAACAAGTTATCTATCAGCCATAAAATAAAAAATAACGCCGTAGAAGCCCATAATGTAATTTTATGAAATATTTTATTTCATAAATTTACTGCAATAACCCCGTAAGTAGTATTACTGTAATATTGTGTGTATAAAATTTCAGGCATTATTTATTTTCATAAATAACTAGGTTTTGAATAAAAGGATTTTCATATCAATGGCACAGGTAGACTTCGCAAAAAAATAGCTTTCATTTAATACATCAATGACTTAAATAGTCCCACTCGTTGAAAAGATATTTGACAAAATCAGTAAATCTTTTCTCCTGTAAAATTTTGATTTTTCGATTACCAGGTTATTGCTTGGAGGCGTCGAGTTATAGAAACCCAGATACGTAAAAATATGGCGAAAATAAAAGTTATATGTTGGAATGGAACCCGCAGGACTAGCAGCGCGGAAATTGTAATAAACCTTTTCCTTATGAAAAAATTAATGGAACGTTAACAAAAATAAGAACGGATGTATATTTAGAATCTTTATGTTTTTGTTACATTGTTATTGGAACAGTACATAGTCATGAAGAGTGAGATAATCTAAAGTATACTATACTAGCTTTTGCTCGCAGTTTTGCGCGCGTAGATAAAATATAGCCTACAGAAATAGAGCCGCTTTCTATCGGTGAAAAAAATTTTGCAATCGGACCAGTAGCCCGATTCACGTAATGAAAACCGTAACGATATCGTAGCGATTAAGTCGTTTAGACCATTTCCGTATTCACATCTATCAATCGAGTTTGGACGACACCGATTTTAAAGTCGTTTGAAATTCGTCGATTTAAAAAAAAAATTCATTGCGAAATATTGATTGATTTACATATGCTATGTTGACTTTGAAGAATATTTAACCACAAATTTGTATGTGTATAAATGTTTTTAAAGATCCAAGCCGTTTCGAAAGAGAAAAGTTGCTAAATATTTTTTTTAGACAAAAGTATTAATCGCACGAAAAGATCAAATGTTATCAACATTTCATCAAATGTTGATATTATTGTTCATGAATCTATAATTAACATATTTTTTTTTCAAACTTATTAACTTGGCCGTTACCGAGGAGTAGGCTTTAGAAAGTCACTGTTTTATGGCACTTTTCGGGCGCTTGGGCCTTAACAATATCCTATAGAAATCACTCGATAAAATGCAGAAAAACCAGACACTACTTTTGAAGTACCCTGCAGCAATACTCCACATTTCAAATTGTAACGGTTACCGGAATACAATATGGCGGTTAGCCGCCATTCCGGAAATGACAGTTGAAAGATACTTCACACAAAAATGAAAAACGGCAAACGCGTAGTGAAGCCAAATAAAAAACTTTTTATAGAAAAAATAACGCGAAATTGTGGTCGGAGTTTAAAAAAAGTGGTCAAGTGCGACTTGAGCTTGCACACTAAGGGTTCCGTACCGTTTGTAGCAAAAAACGGCAAAAAAATCACGTTTTTTGTATGGAATCATCATCATCATCATAGCAGCCGAAAGATGTCCACTGTTGGATATAGGCCTCCCCCTAGCGTCGCCACAACGACAAGTCCTGTGCGTCACGCATTCCGTAACTAAAATAACCTAACACCCTCCACTCATTTCTTTTCTTATCGGTCACCACGCTGAAAAAGTGTAACTTCAATTAATATCAAAGAAAAAAAAAACAAAGGAAAAAAAAATCCGGCATAATTAAAATAAATAAATAATTATAATTGCATACGTTGATAAAAAATGCTATGCAATAGCTTTACCGCGGCAGTCCCCGAGTGCCACACGTCTTTTTTTTTAGTATTTGTTGTTATAGCGGCAACAAAAATTGATCATCTGTGAAAGTTTCAACTAACTATTACGGCTCATGAGATACAGCCTGTTGACAGACAGATGGACGGACAGCGAAGTCTTAGGGTCTAAACAGACGGACCGCATCATACCTACCCGCCTGCACGCTCCGCCCTCCCGCGCATTGTGCAGTTCGGATGCAGTCGGTGTGCAGTCCACACGACTGCAATCAGACCGCACGTTTGGTTTGCAGTTATATTGCAGTCATATTTGCAGTTCTATTGCAGTCGTGTCAACTGAATTCAAACTGCACTTAAACTGCAATTTGGAGTTGGATTGCAGTTAAAATGCGGTCCGTCTATTTAGACCCTTAGTAGTAATAGAGTCCGGTTTTACCATTCAGGCACGGAACCCTAAAAACGGCAAACGTAATAGTGAAGTTAAATAAAAAAACTTTTTTAGAGTAAAAATAACGTCATATTGTGGTTGGTGTTTTTAAAAAAAATGGAGTATGAAACTGCATTGTTGAGAATGTAATTTTATGAGTTGAATGGTGCAGTGAGAAGTGGGGTTTTGTTGTCTGTAATTGTAGTACGGTTTTACGTGTTCACTGGGTTTTGAATAGGGGTCACTGTGGCAGTTATTTTAATTGTTTTTTTTTTATAATGTATATGGCTCGCGATTGACCACTATCTCACCTACTGGGGCCAGGGTTATCCGAAAGCGCGCTCGAGCCCCGGTACGAAGGCTAGAAGGAACGGGATGGGTTTTTTAGTCAGTAAGAGTCTGACACTATCTCCCGCTCCGCCCAAGAGCGGGGGTTATCATAAGATGATTTTTCCCATCGAAAAAAAAAAACCACTATCTCACCTGATGGCAAGCGATGATCTGGCCGACGATGGAACACGCTTGCTTAGAAGTAACCTATTCACTCTTGACTTAAAGACCCCTAGCTTCACAAAACGCTTTGTGCGTATGGGTGGGAAGCCATGTACCACGACCACGTTGAGGGCTTCTGAGTTGAGTTATACGAATTCTGATAAATGCTTACACTGACAGGAAAGGTCCACTTAAGGGCCAAGCGCCCGAAAAGTGCCATAAAACAGTGATTTTCTGAGGCCTACTCCTCCGTAACGGCTTGGTCAATTGGTTTGAAAAAATATATGTTTATTATAGATTCATGAACAATAATATCAACATTTGATTTTTTCGTGCAATTAATACTTTTGTCAAAAAAAAAAAAATATTTAGCAATTTCGAACAGTCATCGCAGAGGCGAAGAACACCTGGCGTGAAATGAAACGCGAAGCTCAAGACCAAACGGGATGGCGGCGCACTGTGGACGCCTTCTGCCCCATCTAGGGGACACAGGAACTTAAATGAATGATGATGAATTTCGTAACTTTTCCCTACTCATTCGAAACGGCTTGGACCTTTAGAAACATTATTACACATAAAAATTGGGGCTTAAATATTCTTCAAAGTGAACATTGCTGTAAATCAATCAATATCTCGCAGAGAAAATGGATTTAACCTTTCAATTGTGATAATTACAGACACAATTGAAAGACAATAGGTGCGCGAACGCCGGCGTTCAGCGGCGGTTAAAACGCTTTCCGGGCGCTGCTGGCCGCAAATAAATGCACAGATTTGCGTACTGCCGCCTAGGCGAGTACGAGAGTTGCGTTCACATAATTTCGACCAGTGAGTGAACAATCAATCAAAATTCAATTCAATGTGTGAAAGTGTAACTTCAATTAATATCAAAGAAAAAAAACAAAGGAAAAAAATACTGCATAAATAAAATAAATAAATATAAATAATTATAATTGCATGTTGATAAAAATGCTATGCAATAGCTTTACCGCGGCAGTCCCCGAGTGCCACACGTCTTTTTAGGGTTCCGTAGCCAAATGGCAAAAAACGGAACCCTTATAGATTCGTCATGTCTGTCTGTCTGTCTGTCTGTCTGTCTGTCCGTCCGTCCGTATGTCACAGCCACTTTTTTCCGAAACTATAAGAGCTATACTGTTGAAACTTTGTAAATAGATGTATTCTGTGAACCGCATTAATATTATCACATAAAAATAGAAAAAAAAGCAATTAATTTTGGGGGTCCCCATACTTAAAACTGAAACTCAAAAAATTTTTTTTCATCAAACCCATACGTGTGGGGTATCTATGGATAGGTCTTTAAAAATGATACAGAGGTTTCTAATATCATTTTTTTCTAAACTGAATAGTTTGCGCGAGAGACACTTCCAAAGTGGTAAAATGTGTGTCCCCCCCCCTCTAACTTCTAAAATAAGAGAATGATAAAACTAAAAAAAATATATGATGTACATTACTATAAAAACTACCAACGAAAATTGGTTTGAACGAAATCTAGTAAGTAGTTTTTTTTTAATGCATCATAAATCGAAAAAAATACACTAATATTAAAACATCGATCAAAGTTACAATACATTACAAGAACTTTAATATTATGTTACTTGCTGGTACGGAACCCTTCATGGGCGAGTCGGACTCGCACTTGGCCAGTTTTTTTTATTTCGAGCATCATAGACTCGTACAAAATTAAAAACAGACATAATTATTTAAAGTCATAATTTGTAAAATTAAAATTAATTAAAATTAAAATACAATAAAATAAAATACATCTTGAGCTAAGTCATACTTCATTTCTTGTTCTCGTTCAGGTGCACAGAATTCCACTGGGGCCAGGGTTATCCGAAAGGGCGCACGAGCCCCGGTGTGAAGGCTAGAAGGAACGGGGTGGGTCTTTTAGTCAGTAAGAGTCTGACACTATCTCCTGCTCCGCCCAAGAGCGGGGGATGTCATTGCATGATTTTTTCCCACCATAAAAAAAAGGTGCACAGAATTCAAGTGTTTAAGTAAGGGATAAATTCCTACTTAAGTATTGTATTTTTGTTTCAGCTTGTGCGCAAATTCAGTCGGGGGCTGTAGCACTGTTCAGCGGCGTGGGCCCACTGCTGGGCAACACTCTGGATCACATGAGCACAAGTTTGCATGCCCCACATCTGACTGTTGGACCGTTTGCCCCGGAGAATTGTGAGTAGTTTATCTTACCAGATTAACTTTTTTTTATTGTAGATAGTCTCACGCTTGACCGCTATCTCATCTGATGGAAAGCGACGATGCGGTCGACGATGCAGCGCACTTATCTAGAAGTAACCTATTCACTCTTGACTTAAAGGCCCCTAGGTTGTAGCTATCAGGAAACAGACTTCGGAAGAGAATGTCAAAACTAACGCGACGCAAGCGCATCACGCAGCCCCCCGCTTCCCTCTGCTACTGTACTATCGCTTGCTTGCATAGACTTCGTTATATTTAAAACAATTTAAATGACAGTCTGTTAAACTAAATTTATGATAAATTTTTAAAAGTCATAAAACAAAAGTTGTTGTTTATGATGCTAGTAACAAAATCTTCTGGGAGGTTACCAGTATTTTACAAAATAACCCCGTATCCTTGATGTTCAAGGTTTTAAAGACCTGTTTTTCTGGATTTCCAGTAAACCACACGTTCACAATAAACCTGTACCCACCCAAGGACCTGTTGACGAAAGCCTTCGCGGAGTTCCTCTCGTACCTGAACTGGACCAGGATGGGAGTCATCTACGAGGATTATGGATACGGTATGTTAATCAGTGCTGTTACTAGAGTGGTGTCAGTTGTGCTAAGGCACTGGACCAGACCCTGATGGGGCACAGAAACGATCACACCAAGTTTTGCATCATTCATTTCAACATTAATTTTCATTAATTTTCAAATAACTTTATTGAACACTAGCTTTTGCACACGCGGCTTCGCTCCCGCTCTTCCCTACTCTACCCTACTATACCCTACTCTACCCTACCCTACTCTACCCTATTCTACCCTACTCTACCCTATTCTACCCTATTCTACCCTACTCTACCCTACTCTACCCTACTCTACCCTACTCTACCCTACTCTACCCTACTCTACCCTACTCTACCCTACTCTACCCTACTCTACCCTACTCTACCCTACCCTACTCTACTTTACCCTACTCTACTCTACCCTACTCTACCCTACTCTACTCTAATAAACCTCACGGAGCCCGAGACCTTTCCAACGAATGCAAAACCGTGGAAATCGGTTCGTGCGTTCTGGAGTTATAGCGTCAGGAAGGAAAACCCGACTTATTTTTATATAGTAGATAAAAGTTTACAAAAATGTACTTACCGTAAGACACATTAACACTTATATCTAAACACTTTCTCAGGCTAATAAATCGCCTTTTAAAGTTTAATTTATAAGAGGTTATTTATGAGCACTGATGAAAACATAAACTTAGCTAGAAATTACAATATCAATGACATTAATGCAAATTATTTTGTTGACTTATAATTTTGCTAATTACTTGAGGGTGTGACAAGAACAATTATAATAATATTTTAAAAAAGTAACTGATCGCACGGTATACTGCACAAAATAGTAGCCGTGCGAAATTCATTTCAACAGAAGTAGGTAAGTTGGCGGAAAATACTAACGACTAAGATTTTAGGATTAAAGGCCAAGCGCCCGAAAAGTGCCATAAAACAGTGATTTTCTGAGGCCTACTCCTCCGCAACGGTTAAGTCAATTGGTTTGACAAAAAAATATGTTTATTATAGATTCATGAACAATAATATCAACATTTGATTTTTTCGTGCAATTAATACATTGTCAAAAAAAAATATTTTGCAATTTCGCAACTTTTCCCTACTCCTTCGAAACGGCTTGGACCTTTAGAAACATTTTTACACATAAAAATTGGTGGTTAAATATTCTTCAAAGTGAACATTGCATATGTAATAAATCCATTTTCTCTGCGAGATATTGATTGATTTACAATCAATATCTCGCAGAGAAAATGGATTTAAAGCGCTTTCCGGGCGTTGCTGGCCGCAAAGAAATGCACAGATTTGCGTACTGCCGCCTAGGCGAGTGCGAGAGTTGCGTTCACATAATTTTGGTCAGATGGTTCAAGGAACTATACGCCTTAACAGCCCACAACCTTCTCACTGTGAGCGGTAGCTCAGCGCGGAGTGGCGAGCGGTAAGATAAAAAGTTGACTGGCCTGTTGGTCTAGTGGTTAGTGGCCCTGACTGCTATGCCGGAGGTAGTGGGATCGATTCCCACCCAGGACAAATGTTTATGTGATGAGCATGACCATTTGTTCTGTGTCTGGGTGTAATTTATCTATAATATGTATGTATTTATAAATATATAAGTATGTTTATCAGTTGTCTAGTACTCATAACACAAGCTCTGCTTAGCTTGGGACTAGACGGCGTTGTGTGATAGTTGTGGAATGTAATTAAAAAAGTATAAAAATGTTTGAAGCGAGTCACGAGACGCCGCTCATAGCGAAAATGTGCGCTTACTGATGCCGCACAGCGTGCCGCTAATATCTAAGTCGTGACTAGGCCGTAACTTACAAATTATAAACATTCTTTATGAAAAATCACCACGTCTGCTTAAAAAGGCTCATTTTATTTATTTATTATTTATTATATTCTTTATTGTACACCACATGAACAAAAAAGATACAGGACAAACATTATTCAAAATAAGTGTGCAATGGGCGGTCTTATCGCACAGGGCGATCTCTTACAGACAACCTTTGGATGGACTGAAAGAGAGGAGAAGAAGATATAGGACTGTCAGTGTACATCATAATACAAATAATAAAATAATATAATAATAATATTTTCACAACTATCACACAACGCCGTCTAGTCCCAAGCTAAGCAGAGCTTGTGTTATGGGTACCAGACCACTGATAAACATACTTATATATTTCTAAATACATACATATTATAGATAAATTACACCTAAATATGAAATAACAACATAAATACATACATACATTACTCTAGACATTATTACATACATTGTCTAGTACTCATAACACAAGCTCTGCTTAGCTTGCGGCTAGAGGGCGTTGTGTGATATTTGTGGAATATTATTATTTGTTTAATTATTTTCAGGAGAACTAAACATCTTGGACATAGCTAAAGATGGGCGTGACATGTACGCGGTGCGCTGTCATGACTCCAAGGAGTATCGTCGAGGACTTGCTCTACTGAAGGCGCAGCAGATTGAGCACATCGTGGTGGATACTGACCCAAAGAGGGTGCGCCAGTTGGCCAGGGCTGTGAGTATCCTTAACCGTTAGGATGATATTTGTTTTTTTTTTAATTTTTTTTAGGCTCGTGCTTGACCACTTTCTCATTTGATGGAGAGTTTGGGTCGTAAAGACATAATAATTTTGAATTTGTAATAATTTTGAATTTGTAACAATTTTGAATTTGTAATAATTTTGAATTTGTAATAACTTTGAATTTATAATAATTTTGAATTTGTAACAATTTTGAATTTGTAATAACTTTGAATTTATAATAATTTTAAATTTATAATAATTTTGAATTTGTAACAATTTTGAATTTGCAATAATTTTGAATTTGTAATAATTTTGAGTTAAGAATAATTTTGAATTTGTAATAATTTTGTGCTGTTGCAGTAAAACGGATTTCTTTGTCTTTCACAGATTCTTCAACTGCAGATGAATAATGAGAACTACCATTACGTTTTTACTTCTTTTGTAAGTAGATTTTCATGTTTATTATTTACTGCTTTCGTTTTTAAATTTCAGACATTAAGGGACAGTATGTCCCCTAAAGTGTCTGCGGCTTTATTGTCCTTTCGGCACACTTCTTCTTTTTTCGAATCGATGGCACATTCATTAAGTTCTCCAAAGTACAGTTGTATGGGAACTTAGAGATTTCGGGTGGCTCATGTTTTGAACAGGGGCGTCACAATCACTTTTAGTATCCGACAGGTCTAACATTTTGGCACACTCTATGTTCTAAAAGAAGTACATGATAATTTTTTTATCCCGAGCGTATGTTCCCTTGGGATAGTTACAGTCGTAATTATATGCGTAATCATATTCGTAATCGTAATCATAACCGTAATCGTAATCATAACCGTAATCGTAGTCATAACCGTAATCGCAATTATAACCTTAATCGTAATCATAACCGTAATCGTAGTCATAACCGTAATCGTAATCGTAACAATAATCAAAATCAATTATTTTGTTTGTATAATTTCCTACTAATAGGAGAACAACAGCTAGTTCGATGATAAATACGAAATCGAGAATATTTTAGGCCATAATCTAAAGACCGGTTTTCTATTTCCAGGACTTCGAACTCTTCGACATGGAAGACTTCTATTACAACCGCGTGAACATGAGCGGCTGGCGCCTGGTGGACCGAGACTCCGATAAGGTGAAGGAGTCGCTGCAGGTCATGGAGAAGTTCCATCCTATAGGAGCCTCCATCATAAGCGGGGGACATATTAAGGTAAGAATTTTCTGACAGAATATTTGGGCAAAGCGACCAATTTGATATTAATGGAGATTGAATTTGATGGAGATTGGATGGAGATGGGGATTGGATGGAGACATTTTACTATTCAAAAGTGCCTGCAAATGGTCTATTTGAAATAAATGATTTTGATTTTGAATTTGATTACTTAGGAGACGAAACGCATGTATATACTATAACAGCAAAATTAAAAATTAAAAAAAAAAACCATCTGACGCATAAAATCTGTAAAAAGTAAAAGAACTGGTTAAGACGAGTCCAATGAGCCCAAACTCGACGTGTTTACTAGTAGGCATTCCAGGGTTCCATTTGCAACCTCCCAGTTCTAGCATCAGGGACTCAAGTCTGCTATTACAATAGTGTCAGAATGGTCTATCATTCAACCACTGACACTCCATTGAAAGAAGTGGCCTATAATCTATACTTATAATAAAACTGTAGAGAGGTCCATTCTGTACATTGAATATATATTCAAAATTAATATTAGAGGATGACTGGTGATCGGTACTGATGCCAAAAATGCAATCAGTAAATTTTTTGTCTGTCTGTCTGTCTGTCTGTATGTGTACGCATGGGTCAAAAACTACTGAAGGGATTTTAACCAAAATTGGTACGATTGTGGTCCATACTCCTGGGCAGGTTATAGGCTATATAACATAACGCTAAGATACATAGGAGCTGAGAAGGGACGATAAATTTGAAGCAAGTCGGTTGAAAATGCGCTTTCGAGCTCCTTATCCTCGCATACGTTGATCATACACCAAAAGTATGTATTACAAAAATGATGGTCTGTAATAGATCTACAAAAAAGTCCTCAATAGTATCTATCTATCTTTTATAAATTAGCCACAATAACGTGTTTAATCGTTAGGCATTTCTTCAATAATAAAATCGTATACATATAATAAAATCGTCAAAACTGTACACTAAATATTTTTTTAAAAGAATACTTGGGGCGTAATCTACAATCGATATAGAAGCCAAAAATATAGTTTTTAGAATTTTTGTCTGTTTGTCTGTATGTATGTCCGGGCTAAACTCAAAAAGTACTGCATGGATTTACTTAAAAATTTGCATGAATATTACTAAGAGGTCAGGTCAACATATAGGCTACATATTATCACGCTATCACCTACGGGGGAGGAGCTGTGAATCTTTATTTTTCTCACGCATTCTGTGACAGCGTGTAATCTAACGATGCATATTTAAATAATGTTTTTGAGTAAGCCATGCTATTATCTAGCTTTACACTATAAAAACTACGCCATTTAAGTAACTTGGGCAGAGAAACTTAGTTTAATGAATGTTAGTAGTATAAAGACAATTTTGAAACAGCGCCATCTATGAGATTTCATAAAAATCAAATCAAGTTATATGTTAACACTTTTTGGAAAATAATAATTTAAATTTGATCATGTTGGCGAGGTTAGTAGTTAGTTATTCTTAAAATTCATAGATGGTGATGTGATGTGATGTGCATTTTCTTCATAGAAGTTGTATCGTATAGTTCGTTTTGACAAATTCAAGTTCCAACAAAACCCTCAAAATCTTGAGCAGAGTTGAGGAAGACAATTTAAAAAAAATGCGGTGTTAACATGGTGACATTTTTCCAGCTCTGTGAAGTCGAGTTTGCGAGATCCCTTACGTATGACGAGGTGCTTCCATATTACACGTACGACAAGCAAAGGTGTATTTAACCGACGTCGACGAGGAGGTGCTGTGGAAGGTTTTTCGGAAACTTTCAATGACACCGCATTGGATACCTACCGCGCAACCGAATAATGGCAAATGCTATTTTCTGCGGTTGTTACTTCCCGCTGTTCGAGGCCCGACGTCTTTCGCCTTCCAGAGGATATTTGATGGCGTGGAGTATCCCACTTACCGCGCAGCCTGCGTAGCACGTCACCTTCTCGACGGTGACAAAAATTGGGATCGGTTGGTGTTTTGTGGAGTCGCGAACCCGGTAGCTTTGTGGGAGAAGTATCGCCATCATCTGTCTGAAGATTTTCTAAGAGCTTTGAGGCGTGCTACTGGAGACGAAGACGAAGTAACTGATGAACGCGTGCTGAACACCTGTCTCATTTCACTACAAGATGTGGTCATTTTTATCGGCGGCAAACCGCTGATCGAATATGGATTACCAGCTTCCCAATCATCACCGCATCAAGGCTGTGGAAATCGGGAGTATAACGCTGGGATAAATTACGATCCGGGCGAAATGACCACCATATGAAATGACCATGTCACTTTGTTCTCTTCAGAGCAAAAACTAATTTATGACACCGTCCTTGAAAGCGATGGGTAAAACCAGGGTAACATGTTTTTCTTGGATGCTCCTGGTAGAACAGGAAAAACATTTGTTACCACTGACATATTACTGTCAGGAGGCAAGCCAAAATTGCTATTAATGTAGCGTCGTCGAGAATCGCTGCCATACTGCTTCCGGGTGGCAAGACAGCACATGCTATGTTTAAAATTCCCATCGATTTAGAGAGCGCCGAAACGCCTGTTTGTGGTGTGTCACGTAACAGCGATAAGGGACACGTGCTCAAGGATTGCTTTTTGATCGTATGGGATGAGTGTACCATGGCCAATAGGAAGGCAGTTGAGGCCGTGGACATCCGCAGGAACGAACATTTGATGGGTGGTGTCACATTTCTGTTCAGTGGCGATTTCCGGCAAACACTTCCCGTGGTGACGCGGGTATCGAGGGCTGACGAGGTGAATGCTTCGTTGAAACGATTTTCGTTGTGGTCACGAGTTTATTAGCTGCGCTTGACCATTAATATGAGAGCTCGGCTCGGCGGCAATGCACGTGCATTGCAAGAATTCTCCGATGTCCTTCTAAGTTTTGGCGAAGGCACTCTGACAGGTGGTGCTTCCAGAGTCTCTCGGTAGAGTGGTATCCAGCTTAGAAGAACTCATTTGATGTGTGAACGGGGACATCAGTCGTATACCGCACCAGCTTCTTGGGTGTGTGAGGGACAACGCCGACGCCCAAAAATGATCAGGCTGCAGCAAATAACGAATGCATTCTCTCAGAAATTGAGGGGAATGAAGTGGTCTACACCTCGATAAACACTTTTGTCGAGCAAGATGACGCCACACATTATCCCGTGGAATTCTGAACTCCCCCTGTCAGCAAGAAGACTTCCAGCGCATACCATCAAGCTGAAGGTCGGTGTCCCGATTATACTTCTTTGGAACCTTTCTCCTCCGAAATTGTGTAACGGGACCCGCCCTAAAGTCATCTCTCTCCACAGACACATCATTGAGGCGGAAATTCTTACGGGTTGTGGCGTAAGCGAGGCAGTATTTATACCACACATTTCCTTCATACCTCACAACTTCCCGTTCCAGTCCAAGCGCGTATAGTTCCCCGTGAGTGTTTGCTTCGCGATGACCGTCAATAAGTCGCAAGGGCAGACACTGAGGGCAGCGGGTGTCGATCTCAGGACGAGTTGCTTCTCACACGGGCAACTGTAAGTTGCTTGCTCTCGCGTCACCAGTCCTGACTCTCTTTACATTTTGGCTCCTGGCAGCATAACTATCAACGTAGTTTATAGGGAAGTGCTGTAAGGTATGATACCTTTGTACGTATTTTTATTTTTTTGTGCCCTGGAATGTATTCCTGCATTATTTTCTCTATTTCCTTCAGTCACATCTTATGACTGAACTTAGCAGGATTCCCATATAACTCTTTTCAATTGCTTCGCTTAAAAAAAAAAAAAAAAATTAAAGCTATTTTAAAAGTTGTTTACTTAATACTATAGCGACACTGACATCTTAGGTATTTTTGGTACTGCAGTGCCTTCACGCAGACGACGTCGCGGGCAGCAGCTAGTAATGCCTATAATAGTAATTTCGTACATATTGACAAATTAATATTTGACGTATGCGGTAATCTGCTAAAACTTTGACAGTTTATTTGATCAATGTTCTACCATTAGAACGTTATTGTGCAGTTATTGGTTTTAATATGCTCGATATTATCATTCTACCACAACTCTATTACGATACCACTGACCGATCAATGATCGATCATTATGAATTAGCAGATTATGAACTTATAGCAAAATGACAATGTGATCGTGTTGGAATGACGAATTTATAAAATTAGCAGACTTGGGCCCCAGGTCCTCGTCATCATGAAACATATTTAGAACTGGTTAAAACGAATCTAATGAGCCCAAAATCGATAAGTTTACTGTCAGGCATCCCAAGGTTCCTTCAGCCACTTCCCAGTTCTAGCATCATTCGCTAAGGAGTTACGATGCCACGGACAGATACACAGATACTTCTAACTTATAGCACCCCTCTTTTCCGTTGGGGGTTAAAAAGAGTTCTGTGTATACATGAAGATGGATGGAGAGGGAGGCCAAAGAAAAGATGGATGATCGCATCAGAAATGAAGATATCCCTTCATTTCTGATGCGATCACTCAAGAAAACTCCGAGCATAGGGCTTTCAATCATAACTACATTATTTATCTTCTATTTCAGACGGAACCCGCCCTCCTGTACGACGCAGTACAAATCCTCTGCCAGGCTCTGGCCATCACTGAGGACTTCCACCCAGGAAACGTGTCCTGTGAGAAGGATGTACCGTGGAACCATGGGAAGACTATTATTGATAACATCAATACGGTAAGAAATAAAAATCACATAAGCTTAAGTATAATCGAGGAGGCGTCCTCTTTAGAAGAGGGAATAAGGTCATACTCCAGCATGAGCTCTGGAGGTGGAGAAAAACGGAAATCAGTGGTCCTAGAACGCAAAGGGCAACTGAAAGACTAAGGTAGGCAACAAATAAACGTGTACTAACGGTCATTCCTACATTTATTGACATTCTTAATTTCGAAAACGGAATTAAAGACATAAAGCTGTCTTGAATCGACATCTATCATGATCCTTACCTTTTCTGAAAAGCCGTTCATTGATGGTTTTTCGGGTACCTTCGATTTAAAAGAGCGTCCATGAGCTTCTTGCACGTTCTTCTCCATAGAGACCTACTCTTTAGAACGTGCAATTTAGCTTCACTCGTTTGACAGACCGAAATTTTGACAATTCAAAAGTGCCTGTAACTGGTCTATTTGAAAGAAACGTTTCTGATTGGAGATGTTAAGAAAATGTCAATGCATAATTGGTTTTAGTACATAAAAGTCTGACACACCCTCTCACTCCAGACCAGAGCGAGAAAAGTCATTGGAGTATTTCTACCCAAAAAAAAAACCGAAACTGCTGGTAATCACGTAAGCATGAGCATAATCAGCCTTTTAATGTCCCCACTGCTGGAACTCAGGCCTTTTTTGATTCTGCGACCTACCACTGCTGTCAACAGTTGACATTACACAACAAATTATTATTTAACAATGGCAATAATTTCTTCCACAGATCCAAGCTCACGGCCTCACCGGCCCAATAGAATTCAAGAACGGAGTCAGAACGAACTTCCACTTGCAGCTGATGAGGCTAACGGGTATGATATTTTATTTCTTTTTCTAACTTTTTTCTCGATTAAGACTAAACCTGAGACGATGGTGCGTTGTGCTCCACGAGCGCCTGAAAGAGATGTCAGCAAACCGTAGGGTCTCACCGTAGGCGCGGTCTTGTGGACGACAAGCAATGGGTAGCTTGCCGTCCGACCATCTGGCAACCTTCCGGACCGAGTCCAAGTCGTCGACGGCGTGCAGTGGTCCACACGTGCCTTAAAGAGATGTCAGCAAACCGTAGGGCCTCAACAGGGCCGATGGCTCATCGTAGGCGTGGGTTTGCAAGCTGCGAGCAAAGGCTTGCTCGCCGTCCGATCGTCCGGCAACCGTCCGAAACGAGCCCAAGTCGTCGACGGCGCGCAATGTTACACGCGTGCCTCAAGGAGTTGTCAGCAAACCGTAAAGGCCCAGCAGGGTCGAAGTCCACTAGGGCCATGGGTATTGCGAAAGTGATCCCGGGGGCCCGGGAACAATGGCAAAGAAGGAACAGAAGTGGGTGTTTAGTCAGTAAAAGTTTGACATTCCTCTCACCCCACCTAAGAGCGAGGAATGTCATCAGAATATTTTCCTACCTAAAATAAGGGCCGGTGCTTGCTAAGGTCAAGAGATCGGTTCTGAAAAGGCCGTTCATATGTGTCAGTAAAAGTCTGACCCGCTCCGCCCTAGACCGGGAGAAGTCGTAAGACTATTTTCTATCTCAAAAAATGGTGTGATGATATTCTCCTTCTCTGAACAGGTGGTGAGAAAGGTGGTATGGTGGTGTCTGGTCACTGGAATCCGAGCGAGGGTCTGGCCATCACGGATCCTGCAGCTTACACCAGGGATCCTCCGCCTAATGTGACTCTAACTGTGGTTACCGTAGAAGTAAGTTTAAAATAAAAATAAATATAGGTAAAATCGTTTTTCTAGCAAGTCTAGTCTACGACCCTCACTAGGTCATTTATCCGCTTTATGAGAGGTCTTCAAATGCACTATGGTTTACGCGAATACGACGCGACGCGGTAGGACAAAATCCTACGTGCGTGCGCAGTTACCGATTCAGACGCAATTTATTTGAAACAGTTCACTGTACTGCAAGAATTCGTGTGAAAATATCAAACCAACTGATTGCGTTCACTTTGCTTAGTTTGTCGCCGCACCGCACTCAGGTATGGTGATTCGCGCCGTTTCGCTTCTTAATCGCGTTCCTGGAAAGTAAAGCAAAAAGAACATAGGTTTGGTTTTAGTCAGTAAAAGTCTGACACGCCCCCCACTCCACCCTTGGGAGGGTTAAGTCATTGGGTGATTTCCCAACTTATTTTTTTTTATTATAAAATTAGTGTCAAGTATGATTATTAAGCAGGCCCATAATGTTAGAACAATATAGACCTACTTAGTTGTATGTTTTTAAACCATGATTTCTTCTAACAGGAAAAACCCTACGTGATGGTAAAAGAAGGCTGGAACCTCCAAGGCAATGCTCGCTTCGAAGGGTTCTGCATAGACCTGCTGGCTAGAGTAGCCGCCAGAGCTGGTTTCCACTACCGTCTGCGCCTGGTACCAGACAACATGTATGGAGCAAGGGACCCTGATACTGGACACTGGAATGGAATTGTTAGGGAGCTGATGGATAGGGTGAGTGGCTCAAGATATTTTTCAGATACTGAACCGCCAAGGTAATTTTTTGGATGGGTGATCATGTAGAATGTACTGAGGCTCCACCATGCCTCGGAAGCCGTTGCTCCTGGCTGCTTTTGTATACCTTTGACAGTCGTTACGGCTGGTGCGAACTCAAAAAGTCTGACACCAGTCTTGCATGACTGGTGTCTGGTTTACCTGTTACTGGATTGTGGAGATCAGACTGTAGGGCAGTCACTTTATGTAGATCAGTTAGGTTGAAAGCAGATTCCAACATAGTAGGCTTTCCGGAAGCTTATTTAGGAAGTTCCGAAAGATTCTGCATAGACTCCTGGCACTAAATCTCTGAGGTCTATATAAACCTTCTGGCTTAAGTGGCCGGTTCCACTACTGACTTCGCCTGGTACCAGACAACATGTATGGTGCAAGGGATCCTGATACTGGATACTGGAAACGGATTGTCAGAGAGCTGATGTATAGGGTGATTGGCTCAAGATATTTTTCAGGCACTAAACCGCTGGAGTCATTGACGATGATATCGAGTTCGACTCCAATACATTTGGTAGAAGACTATGTAGGCTGAACAGTCATGGGAAGTTCCAATAGGTTTTGCATAGACTCCAAAATCCACAACACAAAATCCACTGTGGCTGTTGTATGACAATTTTCATTTTACAGAAAAGGGCTATTCGATCAATTTATAAATTAAGTCCCAGATACTCCCTCAGAGATAAATTTAAAGAAATAAATGTAATGAGTGTGCCTTCACAGTATATTTACGAGAATATTTTGTATGCCCATAAAAATATAGACATGTTTAAAAAATACAGTGATATTCATAATTTTAATACAAGAAACAAACATAAATTTGTAGTTCCTGCAACCAGGCTCAAAAAAATAGGGGGCTCATTTAGATGCCAATGTATACACTTCTGTAATAAACTTCCTAGTCGTATTCAACAACTAAGCCTTAATAAGTTCAAATCATTTGTAAAACGTAAACTTTGTCAAAAGGCTTTTTACACTGTAAAAGACTATATTCAGGACGAAAAGGCTTGGGATTGACCTGCTCCAGTACCTACTACAACTGTTGTCATTTTTATTTTTCTTCTTTTGTATTTTTTAATTATTTTTATTTTCAAATGTGCTTTTCCTTTGTATTTTATTTATTTTTTAAAACAATTTGACGTTGGAGATTATTTTTTTTTACAAAATGACATGTATACATTTTAAGTACTTAAAGATTTTTTTTTTTTCTTTGACATAAATATTTACTTCTCTAAATATTTTGTAAACTAACAATTTGCTTATATTATTGTAAATGTGAGGACTATGTTGATTGCTTTTTCTTTTCTTTTCAGTAATTTTAACGTATGTCTGGCAATTTGAGTGTTTTCAGCGGCCTACCCAAATGTCCTTTCTTTGGTATTGTTCGTCAAGTCGTAGAGCTCCTTAGTAGTCCTAAGTTGAGCTTTTCGAATACTGACAAATGCTTACACTGATTGGGCAGGTCCACTCAAATCTGTATGGTTCTTTCTTCAAAAGACCATCTCAGACAAATCTGCATGGTTCTCATGTGATTTGACCATTACATATTTACTGTATGGACTTTAAAAGAGACTTTGACCCCTGAGTTTGTTTCGGTGTTTCTTCTCAGGGTAGTCAGATAGGAAACACCGGCCTCATCTAGCATAAACTGACGAAAAAAAATTGACGTGTAAAAGTGTTTTTTAAACCTATTTACAAAATAAATATCATTTATCATTTATCTTTTATGACCTCGGAAGCCATAGGTCCTGGCTGCCAGTTTTTGATCTTTCAGGCACTGAACCGCTGGAGTAATTCTGTACCTCAGAGGTAAACGATAGTAACTCCATTTTTTCGAAAATATGTTTTTTTGCACAGTTAAAATCTTAAGAACCTGTTCTACGTGATGGTATAGGACATCAAGTCCTACGACATCTAGGAAGAGAAATATCCAATCTTATATGACAAAAACATATCAGGTATAGGACATCATTTTATGATGATAAGATTGTTTACTCCTAAGCTTTACGAGCACTTAGTGTTGTTCTAAACTTTATTATAATTATGTGTAATACAAAATAATTCCATCTAATATTTATAAAAAATAAAAGTGAGTTTGTTTCAATATCTTTAAAGCAATTATGTCAATAATCAAAAATACATTTAAAGTTTCTATCCGCGCGTTTTTGCCTCTTCTGTAAAATTTACTTTTTGGCACATACTGTTGTTTACCTCTGAGATACAGAATTGTAGATGATATCGAGTCCAATAGACTTGGGAGAAGCCTATGTGGGCTGAATGGAGTCACGGAAAGTTTCAAGAAGTTCTACATAAACTCCAGGCACTATACCACTGTGGCTGTTGTGTGATCTCGGAAGCCATAGGTCCTGGCAGCAATTTGTTGGTCTTTGACAGTTGTTGCAAATAGTCAAAAGACGACTTCAAGGACGAGTTCAAGCGTTCAACCATAGCCTCTCGGAACGACTGACCCACATATCTCTCAGTAACAGTGCTGTCGTCTACATACCCAAAGATACCGGGCTGTAGTCGAAACGTTTTTTAGGGTTCCGTAGTCAACTAGGAACCCTTATAGTTTCGCCATGTCTGTCTGTCCGTCTGTCTGTCTGTCTGTCCGTCCTCGCTTAATCTCTGGGACCGTTAGCACTAGAGAGCTGAAATTTGGTACCAATATGTATATCAATCACGCCAACAAAGTGGTCAAATAAAAATTGGAAAAAAATGTTTTATTAGGGTAGCCCCCCTATATGTAAAGTAGAAAGCGATTTTTTTTTAAATTTCAACCCTAACGTGTGATATATTGTTGGATAGGTATTTAAAAATGAATAGGGGTTTACTAAAATCATTTTTGATAATGTCAATAATTTCGGAAATAATCGCAAAAAAAACAAAAAACAATGTGTCCCCCCCCTCTAACTTTTGAACCAAGAGTTTAGAAAATATGAAAAAATTCTGAAAAGTAGAACTTTATAAAAACTTTCTAGGAAAATTATTTTGAACTTGATGGAAAGAACAGTTTTTGTACAAAAAAGACAAAAGTGTTCTACAAAATAATTTCTGGACTAAGTTTGTAGTATAATCGTAGCAGGCATTTTTCTAACCTCATAAGTGGGTACACTTATTGTGATTTTGTGACGGACGGGAAATTACGGAACCCTACACTGAGCGTGGCCCGACATGCTCTTGGCCGGTTTTTTTGTTTTATTATTTATAGGCTCGCGTTTGACCACTATCTCACCTGATGGTAAGTGATGATGTGGCCGACGATGGAGCACGCTTGCCTAGAAGTAACCTATTCACTCTTGACTTAAAGACCCCTAGGTTGTAGCTATCAGGAAACACAGACTCCGGCAGGGAACTGATCTCTTAAATAATATAATTTTTTTGTATCAGAAAGCGGACATAGCGGTGGCGTCGATGACGATCAACTACGCGAGGGAGGCCGTCATAGACTTCACCAAGCCATTCATGAATCTTGGCATTGGAATACTGTTTAAGGTATGGTAATGCTTAGTGATCTTATTCTATTGGGTTTTTGAAACTTTTTTTTTTAATAATAAGTAATTTTACCCAAAATCACCAATCTTCTTCATACAAATATTTGATACGCTAATTCGCTTCGCAGCTTCGTTATATAACCAATTTTGAGGCAGTTTTCAAAAGAAGAAGAAAGAGTAATTTGTTGATCAGCATAAAAATAAACCCAGTCCCAACCTAAAACTAACCAATCTGCAACTAACCCAATTCCAACCTGAAACCAAAATAAGCCAAAACCAACCCAACACCAACATCAGACCAAAAAAATCCAAAACCAACCTATAACCAACCTTTAACTAACCTTAAACCAACTCAAAACCAACCCAAAACCAACCCAAAACCAACCCAAAACCAACCCAAAACCAACCCAAAACCAACCCAAAACCAACCCAAAACCAACCCAAAACCAACCCAAAACCAACCCAAAACCAACCCAAAACCAACCCATAACCAACCGAAAACCAACCCAAAGCCAACCCAAAGCCAACCCAAAGCCAACCCAAAGCCAACCCAAAGCCAACCCAAAGCCAACCTAAAACCAACCCAAAACCAACCCAACACCAACCCAAAACCAACTCAAAACCAACCTAAAACAATTTTTTAAAACTGTTCAAGGTGCCAACATCTCAACCGACGCGCCTCTTCAGCTTCCTGAACCCGCTCGCCATAGAGATCTGGCTCTATGTGTTGGCTGCCTACATACTGGTCTCATTTACATTGTTCGTGATGGCGCGGTTTTCGCCATACGAGTGGTAAGTTCTATAATTGATTATTGTTTCTTTTTTTTATAAATATTGATAGGCCCGTGCTTAAACCACTATCTCACCTGATGGTAATTGATGATGTGGTTGACGATGGAGCACGCTTGCCTAGAAGTAACTTACTTAATCAAGTAGCAGATGCTCCAAGTTAGACCAAAAGTAGCGTTAAGTCCCTCTTTAAGTAGGGGCTGGAGCACCTTCCGTAGGACGCAGGTTCTCACCGGACATAGCAAGTTTGGGAGGTTCCACCTCAAAGATATGTCAGTATATCGTAGGGCCCCAGTAGGGCCGATGCCTGCTAGGACCGCGGAGATTTTCTGAAAAGGAAACCCATAATCCTAGAACGTAAAAGACAACTGAAGAAACATAGGTGTGGTTTTAAATCCGTAAAAATCTGACACGCCTCGCCGCTCCATCGTAGCAGCATCGAGCATTTTAAATGTTTGAGAAGTTACATGCAGTGTAGTGAATTTTGATCTAACTTAATAATAGGGTAGTGTCCAGGGTCAAAATAATTACATTTTATTTAGTCCGTATTTTAGATTGTAAAAAAATATCGGACACGTATTTTTTCTTTTTTGCGATTAAACAAAAAATAACAAAGATATAGCCCAATAAAATTACGTGTGACGTCACCCCGTGCGTAAAAATTTAGCAACGCGTGACGTTACACGGCTATATCTTTGTCATTTTTGGTTTAATTTAGAAATAAAAAAATACGTGTTATTTTTGAATAATCTAAAAGACGGACTTATTAAATTTTTTACGGCCACTAGCCTATTATAGTATAATTGATCTGCGTCATTAAACAAAAAATTGGGTGAGATCTATAAAATTGCGTCTACTATTGCAGCCATTGCATTGCTCTGTATCATTCCAGGTCTACCAGCACCCACGTCTGCGGCCACGAGACCAAACTCCTGACAAACCAGTTCAGCGTCTGTAACTCATTCTGGTTCATCACGGGGACCTTCCTGAGGCAGGGATCTGGACTTAATCCTAAGGTGAGATCTTCTTTTGTATAAAAAATCGTTGATGTGGCTCAAAAAGCTGCCTTACTTGGGCCAATCGAACACTGCGAATTTTTGTAGCGATACTGTCACGCTTGTCAAGGAGTTGTCAGCAACAGCAGGGGCCCAGCCGGGTCGAAGCCTACTGGGGCCAGGGTTATCCGAAAGGGCGCTCGAGCCCCGGTATGAAGGCCTGAAGGAACGGGATGGGTTTTTTTAGTCAGTAGGTAAGAGTCTGACACTATCTCCCGCTCCGCCCAAGAGCGGGGGTTGTCATAAGATGATTTTTCCCATCGAAAAAAAAAATACTGTCACGCTGTGGCATCGATACATTGACGATGCGGTCCCTAGCTTGTCCTCGCCCACACCATGATTCTCCATCGCAATGCAAATGCTATACTGTCGCAAAGCAAACGCGATTCGGTGACTGCACAAAAATGAAGGTTTTTGTATGTAGGCTTTTTTTTTTTTTCGATGGGAAAAATCATCTTATGACAACCCCCGCTCTTGGGTGGAGCGGGAGATAGTGTCAGACTCTTACTGACTAAAAAACCCATCCCGTTCCTTCAAGCCTTCATACCGGGGCTCGAGCGCCCTTTCGGATAACCCTGGCCCCAGTAGGCTTCGACCCGGCTGGGTCACTGCTGTTGCTGACAACTCCTTGAGGCGCGCGGGTCACACGCGGGAACAGTGCACGCAGTCGACGCCTTGGGCTTGGTCCGGACAGTTACCGACCGGCCGGACAGCGAGCTACCCATTGCTCACTGTCCGCAAGCCCGCGCCTACGGTTTGTATGTAGGCTCCAGGGACTTAAAACACCTTCATAAAGGTTACAGAATTATAAGTGTTACATGTTGAATGTGTAATAGAATCAAAAATGTAACACTTATATATGTGTTTTCAATGGATTAACCCCAAACACTTAAAAAAGTGTAACCAAATCGGCTGACTCTGAATGTGATGTGTTTGCGGACGAATGGAATAAAATAAGACGTGTTTGTCTGACGTTCTGTGAGAGACAGTATGCAAGGGTGTCCACTGTTCCATGTTAACGTGTATTACTGTATTTGATCTTAAATTATTAATTTAAAATTAGGTGTTATTGTAATAGTCCTATTATAATAATCAAATTAATTATTTTATAAAATTCCATACAAGTGTCAACATTATGTATAATTGTTTATTTTTTCTTTTTTAAGTTTTTTACAATTCTATGTTAATTAATGTAAGTGGGCATGTACCGTTTTAATTAACTATAAATAAATAAATTGTCACCCGCCTCACTATCACTAACTGCCTTTTCTTTTCTTTTTTTTTAATTGATATAAACTAGTGCTTGACTGCGATCCCACCTGATGGTAAGCAGCGATGCAAGCTTTTTATGGTGAGGCGCACTAGTTTATTAAGAGCCTATTCACTCTAGCCTTGAAGACACCCAAATTATAAACGACGAGGCGAAACGCTTAGTCCGGACCGTAGAGGTTTCAGCAACGTAAGGATGAATATTCGCCGTACGTCGGGTTGTCCGATGGTAGAAATGCGATGGCGGAATCAAGTCATGCAATTCCTGCTTCTTTTTTCAAATCATTCCTCATCTTATCTTTGACCGCCCTCTCCTCTTTAAGAGCTCTAGTAACCAACCAAAATCTTTTTTCAGGCAACCTCAACCCGCATAGTAGGAGGGATCTGGTGGTTCTTCACTCTCATCATTCTGTCTTCTTACACGGCGAATTTAGCGGCGTTCTTGACGGTAGAGCGGACGGTGCTGCCCATACAGAGCGCTGCAGACTTGGCTGCACAGAGTAGCATACAGTATGGAACTTTGAATGGAGGGTCTACCATGTCTTTCTTTAGGGTGAGTACTGTAAAAATAATAATAATTTCCTCTCTCAGGAGCCCTGACCGCCGGCAGCTTGGACCCTGTTCCCGATGCCGGTGGGCTACTATTTTTTATATTTTTAAATGTTTTTTTTAATGTTATTTTTTTTAAGAAATATTTAAAAATATGATAAATATGTATATAATAATAAATAAATGGAATAATAATATATATATATATTCCACAACTATCACACAACGCCGTCTAGTCCCAAGCTAAGCAGAACTACCAAACTAGACACCATACAAACACCAGAGTCACCACACGGTACCTCCAAGCTGGACGCGCCACCAAATTGGTTGCGCAACCAAACGGAAGTGAGTACGTCTCTATAGAGCTGTATACATTTTGTTGGTAGCGGCGACTGGTCGCGCCGCCATGCTGTCTCGGTGAAATGTAAGGGTTCAGTTTTTTTCATTTGAGGTACGGAACCCTAAAAAGACTGCATATTTATGGGGTAATTCTGTCGACGTTATTAAGTCCACATTGTAGCTCCTTCTTTAGCTTTTAATTTTAATATTTGTATCGATCGTGGCCAGTTTCCTGACCTAATAAAAAACAGTAAAATAATAGCATTGTTCAAAACGGGTAGTGCATCTGAGTCCACGAATTACAGGCTCATTTCAGTGCTAACCTTTAGTAAAATATTCGCAATATTGCTATTTTTTTTGCCTTCGGCTCCACCCAAGTAGCACAACAAGCTATATATCAACTACATAAAGCTACGGGTGTACACTCTAAGCCTTTGTACTTACTCCGTGCTCTAAGCTATGCAGTAAGCTGTAGAAAGCCTGTATAAGCGCTTATGCAGCTGATATAATTGTAAAAAGGGCACCAAATTTTACAGCATTAAGTGTTAGTGGAGAATAGATGCTGTGTAGTAGCTGCATAACCACTGCATAACAGCTGCATTAAGGTCCATTTGTACACATTAAGTGGTATATCGGTGTATATTGGAGCATTAACTCTACAGTACACTTATAACTGTGATATACAGCAAATTGCTGTAAATTTTTGTTTAGGATACAATTACGTAACAATAAAACTTTATTTTTATAAGACTCGACATAATGAATATTAATCGGACTTATTGACCTTAGTTTAATGGCGAATTTAAATGGTAAAAAAAAACATTAAAAAATACAAAATATTAGCCCTCCGGTATCAGGAACAGGGTCCAAGCTACCAGCGGTCAGTAAAAGCCTAACTATACGAGCCGTGCCCAGAAGTACCGCTGTCTGAATCAAGCCCTTGATTCAGTCGCCTAAAAAAAGCCTTCTAAGTTGTTGGTCGAGGCTCCTGGCTATTAAGCCATTGGCTGACACGACTATCGGTACAATGATCGCCGAGTCCACATCCCACTAGTCGACAATCTCCCGAGCCAAGTCAATATACTTAGTTTTTTTATCTTTCTCGGCTTTCACGAGGTTCTCGTCATATGGAACGGAAATGTCAACAATCATTGCACGCCTCTCACTTCGGTCCACCACCACTATATCAGGCTTATCGGCTACAATAGTCCTGTCAGTGATGATGGACCGGACCCAGGACCTAGACCATGACGTTTAAAGTAAGATTGTTTTAATCTTGTTTCAGTGTGGGTAAGAGACAGAGCTATACAGGTTGTCTAGCGCCATCTCTTACACACACAGAAACAATATTAAAACAATCTTACTTTGAACATCATGGTAACCCCGCAGCACAAAGTTATCAAGAACTGGGTTGGGCTCATTTCTGTAGTATGGCACTTACGATTCCACGAGAAAGTATTTCAGAGTAAGTGCTGATGATGTAGCTGATGGATAATCCTAGCTACTAGGTTGTGCATATATGCAAGTATTCTCCGTTAGCTAAACGAGAACAACCAGAGACAATGCGATGAATTGATTCTTCCGGAGGGTGACATATTTTTTTTTTTATGATGGGAAAAAATCATGCATTGACATTCCCCGCCCTTGGGCGGAGCGGGAGATAGTGTCAGACTGTTACTGACTAAAAGACCCACCCCGTTCCTTCTAGCCTTCATACCGGGGCTCGAGCGCCCTTTCGGATAACCCTGGACCGGGCTGGGTCCCTGCTGGTGACATGCCCGACAGATGTCAACTGTGCCGTCATTCACAATAAATCTTCGCGTTTATCTTTATTATTATTATTCTCTTCCAGGACTCCAACATAGACATCTACCAAAAGATGTGGGTACACATGTCAAGTGCGTCTCCTCCAGCGCTGGTCTCCTCATACGAGGAGGGAGTGAGGAGGGTCCTCGCGGGGAACTACGCATTCCTAATGGAGTCCACCATGCTGGACCATAGAGTCCAGAGGGACTGTAACCTCACTCAGATTGGAGGACTGTTGGATTCTAAGGTAAGTTGTTTTCTTTTGTTATTATGGATAGACTCGCGTTTGACCTCTATCTGACATGATAATAATGCGACGATGTGGTCGACGATGGAGCATGCTTGCCTAAAAGTAACCCATTCACTACCCCTAGGTTGTGGCTATTAGGAAACAGTTCGGCAGCGAAATGCAATCCTTAGCTATATGCACAATGAATGTGTTCCTAAAACGTTTGGTACTATGTGGTCTTTTAATACATACACGGATATGTCGGTACATAGTATTGCCAAGATGCGATGGTGTAAGTGACCTGGGCGTGTTTCATGATTCTAAACTTTTATTTAAAGTGCACATTTCTTTTAAGCAACAACCATAAATATTATATTATTAAATATTACTATATTATTTAATGGGGCCACTAACTGGGCCCAAACCATCTAGGGTTTGCTCTCAATTCGAAAAGAACTAAAGAAGAGAAGAAGAGGAAGCCTCACAATAGGTACTGCTTTTTACTGGAGTATCCTATTCCAAAGGCAGGCAGTTTACTTTGTGCTAACATCAGTACTGCCCCCAAACCAGTGAAAAATGAAACCAGATTGTCCTAAAACGAAAATTTTGAGGACATGTGGTATCTGTACTGATGGTTACTTTAGTTTGTCTATGATTACTTTAGATTGTCTATGAATATTTTGTATTTTGGCGGGAAGATTCCAAAACTTCTTCAATATACCAGTGTACCGCTAACTCTGCTTTTCATTGACGCTGCAGTATCCACCTACCCACCCTGGGCCGAGTGCTGGATGTGTCGCCTAAACTTTTCTAGAGAGGAGGCCTGAATGTCAGCAGTAGGAACATTATAAGCCAGCACATGTTTACCTCATTCATCATATTTCCACAGGGTTACGGCATAGCGACGTGGAAAGGCAGTCCCTGGAGAGACAAGATATCCCTCGCTATCCTAGAACTTCAAGAGAAGGGGGTCATTCAGATCCTCTACGATAAGTGGTGGAAGAACACAGGAGACGTCTGCAATAGAGATGGGAAGGACAGCAAAGCAAATCCGCTTGGAGTGCAAAATATTGGTGAGTTGATAGTATAGTTTAGTGGTGTGCGGATGGCGAGTAATGGGTAGCTCGCCGTCCGACCAGTCGGTAAGCGTCCGGATCGAGCCCAATACGTCGACGGCGCGTATAATTCCACGAGCGCCTCAAGGAGTTGTCAGCAAACCCAGCAGGGTCGAAGCCTACTGGGGCCAAGGATTGGTTTTTGAAAGGAAGATTCGGCCCCGAAAGGCAACGAAGGAACAGGAGTGGGTTTTTAGTCAGTAAAAGTCTGACACTATCTCCCGCTCTGTCCAAGAGCGGTGGTTGTCACTGGATGATTTTTCCACCAAAAAAAAATGCGGAACAGAGTGTAAAGTCTTGTAAACCTCTTTTGAAAAGAGGGGGTGCTCCGACCAGACGGGTGTTTTTATTTATGGTGGGAAAAATCATCCAATGACAACCCCCGCTCTTGGGTGGAGCGAGAGATAGTGTCAGACTCTTACTGACTAAAAGCCCACCCTATTCCTTCTAGCCTTCATACCGCGGCTCGAGTTACCTTTCGTATAACCCTGGCCCCAGTAGGCTTCGACCCGGCTGGGTCCCTGCTGTTGCTGACAACTCCTTGAGGCGCGCGGGAACAGCGCGCGACTTGGGCTTGGTCTGGACAGTTACCGGACGGAAACGGGTATATAACTAGTCCAGGCAACTACTCGATAGTTGATTTCGGGCTGTTGTATATGATGCGGAGAACTCTAATATCGTGGTACAGGATTTTGTTTTATAAATTGCAGGATATTGTTTGCAGTAATTTATAGTCTACTCACGTTAAGAAAATAGTGATGTCATTCTTGTCATTCGTCCCTTGGCCAATCAGATTATAGTAAACTAGTGGCCCGTCCCGGCTTCGCACGGGCAATAAATATAGCCTATATTACTCAGGGTGAATGTAGCTTACCAATGGGTGAAAGAATTTTTGAAATTTTGATTTCAAAAATTCTTTACATTCATTACAAACATACACACAAAAATACGAATTTTTCTTCTTTATAATATTAGTGTAGATTAGAAACCCGTGTAAACATTTCTATAAAGATCTAGAAAATATTTATAATGTTTAATCAAAAATTTGCTCAAAAAATTATTAGTAGTGTTTACTCTATTAGATTCATCTCTAATAAATTGTCGAAAAAAAATTACGAAAAAAAGTTGAAAAATTATTATCAAAATACAGCGAAAAATTACAGTGACTATCAAATTAGTATCAATCATTCCGTCAATAAACTACATTAATTGACTATTAGGCGGTACGAAGTTCACCGCGTCAACTAGTTATATAATTATCATCATTTCAGTCGAAAGACGTCCACTGTTGGACATAGGCCTCCTCCAAGTGTCGCCACAATGAACGGTTCTGTGCGTTCGATGACCTGGTAAGGGTTGTGGGAATCCGATGGATACGAGATATAATGTTTTAAATTTTTTACCTCAATAACAATACAATTATCGTCACGGATCTTGAGCGCTCAGCGTCAGAGTGAGGATCGCTTTGCGCATTCTATACATTGGCAAGCCAATCGTCGTCGTTGTTAGATACATGCAGTAAGCGCAGGGAACGAATTAATGACCTCTATGACGCGATGGCGCGGCGAGCCAATTACTGAAACTTCCCGCCCCCACGTCTCACTTCGCACCACTACAGAGATCGCATATTTGACTTGAAGCCAGCGATCAAGATCCGTGCCGGCAATTGTACGCTTTTACAGTATCTCCGATGACTCACTATTTTCTAAGCGTGAATAGATTATAGTTACATTTTAAGTGTGTTTTCATTTCATCCAGGCTCACGTCTAACCACCGTCTCACCGGATGGTAAGTGAAGTGGCGGTCAACGTTTTAACCCAAATTGCTGAAAAGTATTATCTTCACCTGATTTTTAGTGTAGCGACACACCTGCTGAAATACCTTCTTCTTAATTCGATAGCTAATTGTACGCTTAGTCTTATTGACGGTCCGATACTGACATTTCCAAAGTCAAAAACCATTTTTTTTTTATAAACAATTTGTGTCCCATTGCTGGGCAAAGGCCTCCCCCTTTTCTCCTTCCAAACCTACCTGTATAGTACGATCTCTGGCCAAGTTTGTCATGCGATCATGAGCTATACATGTATTTCTTTTTTGAGTTTTTACATTCTTTGTGTCACATAAAGAACTTTTCTATCTTTTTGTCTTCTCTTTCCTTTCATTCCTTTCTTTCCTTTCCATCCTTTCTTTGCTTTATTTCCTTTTTCCTGTATTTTCTTTCTTTCCTTTCTTTCCTTTCTTTCCTTTCTTTCCTTTCTTTTCTTTCTTTCCTTTCTTTCCTTTCTTTCCTTTCTTTCCTTTCTTTCCTTTCTTTCCTTTCTTTCCTTTCTTTCCTTTCTATCCTTTCTTTGCTTTATTTCCTTTTTCCTGTATTTTCTTTCTTTCCTTTATTTACTTCCTATCCTTTCTTTCCTTTCTATCCTTTCTTTCCTTTATTTACTTCCTATCCTTTCTTTGCTTTCTTTCCTTTTTTCCTGTATTTTCTTTCCTTTCTTTGATTTATTTCCTTGCTTTCTTTTCTTTCTTTTCTGTCTTTTTTTTATTTCCTTTCTTTCATTTCTTTCCTTTCTTTCCTTTCTTATCATTCTTTACCATTTAGTGTATGAATACTGATGTTGGCTGTGGTTGATGGTGCTATTAGTGATCAAAAAAACATCTTCAGTAAGAAATTGTTTGTGATTGACACCAATTTTGTGTCAGTATCGGATCATAGTAGTTGTCGGCCATTAACAACCTTGTGCTTATTTATATAATATATTGCTGGTAAATTTTGAAAAGCATTTCTTAACCTATTTTCCGTAGATGTGTCGCTAGACTTTGACATTTGTATCTTTCCAATTGTGCTAAGCGTGTGTTTCTCTATGACAAAATAAAATTTATATATATATATGGAAGAAAAAACTGACTGACTGACATATTCAACGCACAGCCGAATCTAATGGGGCTAGAAGAGTGTTAGTGTTAGTGTCAATAAATAGTTTTGCGCAAGATTTCCATTTATGATGTAGGCAAGAAAGAATACGAATAAATAAATAACCAGGGGACAACGCGCCTATGTGACGACAAATATAGGATAATAACACGCGCACTTTTCTGCACTAGTGTGGAAAACAGTCAATTGCGTGCCTAAAAGCGGTGGGTTAAGAGCGATTTTTTGATTGATAGAAAAAAACCCGCTGACCCCAAATAAAGACTGACAAGGGCAGGTAGATGAACATCCCTTCTTTCTACTTCTATAGGATGGTCTCAAGTAAGTTTTTTTATTCTAGGTGGTGTCTTTGTAACTCTGCTATGCGGGCTGGCTCTAGCAATAGTTGTGGCGATATTGGAGTTCTGCTGGAATACTAAGAAGAACGCTACGCAAGGAAGACAGTCACTATGCAGTGAGATGGGACAGGTGAGTTGGATCTAACAGATGCTGAGGTTCTGATCACCTCTTCGAAGTTGAAAGTAGAATATATAATATATATATAGAAGTTTGAAAGAGTGACCGTAGACCTGGAATGTATAAGACAATTGAAGGAATACGGATGAGTTTTAGGCAGTGAAAATTTGATACATCAATTAGTGCGGGAGAAGGATTTGAAGATTACTTATCTCTCGCATCACCTAGAGTGGAAGGATTTGATGCATTTCCTACCCAATAATTATGAGAAAATGCCTTCCGAATCTGTCTTTGATCTATGATGAGGAATCAAGATAAATATTTTAATATGATAATAATAAAGAGGCTTTCGTTGGGTAATTGGATAAATGGCTTGATCCAGAAAGCAGTACTGAATAGGGCGCGTATTGTTAGAAGATTTTTCTCTCAGGAGCTCTGACAACCGGTAGCTTGGACTCTGTTTCCGATTCCAGTAGGCTACTATTTTGTACAAACGTATGTGCAATCGGCGCTCGAGTGTTTAAATGTATAATGTTTTTTTAATTTTTTTTTCTAAGGAATTTTTAAAAATATATAGAATGTGTATGTATAAACTAACTGACTTTGGTTTCATTGTATTTTCTCAGGAATTAAGAACAGCAATGCGGGGTGGTTCCTCAAGCAGGACGGTGCTCAGACCTGGGTGTTCCAGGTGCTCGCCAGCCACACACGTGCCTCCAGCTACTTCTAGATACCAGGTTAGTTGTGAGGGAAGGTATTTTATATGGTACATTTTTTTTTTAATGTCAAGCTCTTTTATACCAGTAAAAAAGATTTGAACTCAAGAAAAGTTATGATGGATAGAATTCAATGAACTATCTGTAATCCCACATGATGCCACGATAGCATAGAAAAAAAATGCAAGTTCCTACAATCATCACTGTGCCTGCGTGATTTCAAAGTAAGTTGGTAGCTCAGAAGTGGGTTCCACTGTCTAACGCATTCTCTTAGATGAGGTGTTAACTATCACTTTCTCTCACTAAGAGATGACTTGAGTACTAGTAGGCTGATTGGGTTTAGACAAAGCTTTTGATTCCATGCATTATATTGTTCCAGCATTCCCGCAGTAGCAGCGTGGAGTTGAAGGAGCTGCGCTGGTCGTAGCGGCGCGGCGGGCGCGGCCCCGCCTCCGCGCCCGCGTCCCCCGCACGCGTCCCGCGCGCTCAGCGCCCGCAGGCATTACACAGTGAGTGTTCCTCAGGGAGATATACTGGGCCCAGTTCTGTTTCGTAGACCAAATCACAACTTTATCTTTATTTTTAATTCAACATAGGTTTGTCGTCTCAGGGTTGGTTTTGACATTATTTTTATCTTTTCAGATTCTGTCGGATCTCTAAGAAGAACGACTTCCTACGTTCTAAAGGAACCGCGGGAGAAGAAACATGTGCAGATAGTTGCGTAGCCTTTACTAAAAAGCACGTGGTTTTAACTTAGAATGGCCTACAAAAGTGACTTACGATTTTAACAATCAAAAAATAAAAAGATAAAACACTGTGAGTGGATTGTGACTTTGGAAGTTAAAAGTAAAATGTTATTGATGGAGTGAAGTAATAAAAAAGGTTTTTTGGTGTGTGGTATTGCTTGTAAGACCGGTTTTATGTTGTGATGTGGTCATAGTTTTTATACTGTGGTATGGTTACTAATCTCATGCTCTTACTTTTTTTTTTGGTGGGTTAAAATCATCCAAATGACATCTCCCGCCCTTGGGCGGAGTGGGAGATAGTGTCAGACTCTTACTGACTAAAAAACCCACCTCGTTCCTTCTTGCCTTTCATACCGGGGCTGAGCTACCTTTCAGAGCTAATCCTGGCCCCAGTAGGCTTCGACCCAGTTGGGCCCCTGCTGTTACTGACAACTTCTTGAGGTGCCCGGGAACAGTACGCGCCGTCGACGACTTGGGTTAGGTCTGGACAGTTACCGGACGGTCAGACGGTGCTCTTACTTTGGTTCTTATTATGCTAAGTATACTTTCAAGGATTCAAAGCATTTTAATTCAAAGAAACTATTCACAGGCACTTTTAAAACGTCAAAAAGTCAGTCAGTAAAACGATGCTGATTGTACATTCCAAAGCGTAGATCTCTATGAAGAAGATTGTGCAAGAAACTACTTCTGTTGGTAACAAAACTGCCACACTGCAGGATAAAAACGATGAGCATTTTGCAATGATTTTCTTTACTTATGTGATAAACTGTCAAGAACGATATTTGGATGATCAAAACATAGATATCCTAGACAAGTAATTGTTAAAAAGGCCAAAACATATTTAAAAATTCTGTAATTTGGTGGATGTTTACATTTTTAATAGTAAATGAATGGCCTACTTCAAAAAATGTATACATACACATTTAAGTCAATCTGTACATTTTGATCAAAATGGCAAAATCTGTACATTTATTCCCAATGTCAGTCACCGATAACAAGGTGAAAGCTATGAGCCTCAGGTTGTCCCTGTGCCCGCTAGATGGCGCCAAACTCGATACCTTTAGTTCATTTTGTTTTTAGAGTACTGGAGTCAATAAAGTATTTGCTAAAATCGGACTTCCCACTTTATTGAACTTAGTCAAATTATTGACTCAAAATCCACCTAATATTGACTGTTCATGTGGTATACCTAATTATAGTGATTAAATGTAATACTTTACCAGTTCGTGACCTGTACTCAGACTATTGCATTTAGTCGATTTAATGTTGTTCCCATACCCTTAGAACTAAAATAAACTAAAAATGTTAAGCTTAGCGCCATTTAGCAAGAACATGGTCATGCTCAGTCTTGCAGCTTTTGTATTAAGCCAGTCTGTACATTTCGATCAAAATGACAGAATCTGTACATTTATTTCGAATGTCAGTCACCGATAATACAAGGTACAGTTTTGAATTTGCACAACATTTCAGGAGCTTGTTATAAAACTCGTAAAGAATACGATTTAGTCTTTTTATGTCGGGTGTTATTCAGAATAACTCTCTTGATAAACCTCTTCAAAAAAACAGAATCATGTGGCGATTTTTCGCGCGTCATGCCACTGTGTGCGTGAGTGCAACAGCGTGTACAAGTACTCTAAGAAACGCTTTTACTGATTTCCATCAATGAGAATATAGTAAAAAATACCTACCGATTTTATAACTGATTCGGATCAAGAATCACTAACATGATTGCTTCCTGAATTTTTCGCGGATTCAAAACTGTGCCTTGTACATTTATTATACTTGTACTTTAACCGGCAACGAATTTATAAGAAAAATGATACGACGGTAGTTAAATTAGATAATATATTATTAAGTAAATACAAATAAAACTGTGTTCTTATTTAATTACTGTATATAGTTTACGTATTTGTTGTAATATTGGTATAGTGGTTGAAAATGTTAACAGCTGCAAATGCCATGGTCTTCCGTGGTACTGCAAATTTTTAACGCGAGTCATTTTACGACCTAAACTGAACTGTTAAAGGCAAGCTTTTACTAGAATACTGAATAAAGCTATGACTTGAAGCCAACCAAAGTGATAAATGATATTTAAATAAATAAATGTTTTCTAGCTGACTACCCTGAGAAAAAAAAACACCAACAAACATCGATGTTTGTGATAAACTCAGAGGTCCAAGCCTCTTTTAAAGTCCATACAGTAAACTTGTAGTGTTCAAAATATGAGAATTATAAAGATTTGTGTCTCAGATGGATTTGTGAGGAAATAACCATAATAATTTGAGTAGACGGTCTAGTCAATGCAAGCATTTGTCAGTATTCGTGTAGCTCAACTCAAGATACAGGACAAGACAGGATAGGCAGTTGCGGTGTGATAAAATAGTTAAAATTTGTGCCAAAGTCATGTGCCAATATTATAGGTCAATAAACATATATTGAATTAATAAAATATGAACAGCATAATATGACATTTGCAGCTAGAAATATAGCTATGATCTGTATGAAACGGAATAAAGTCCTTGATGCATGTTCATCCAAAATGTATTTTCTTTTTGAGAGTGGGAAGCCAATTTAAACAATTCGTCTTACTCAAGGTGTAAAGAGAGGGGGTAACAGATTTCAATTGACTAAAATTAATTTTTGTTCCTTCTGTCACCCTTCGCATTCCGGGGCCAAGGTAACTCTATCAAAAACCTAGCAAGCCCTATGTCCACCGGGCCTTGGTACAGGCCATGGTCCGGAGCGAGGAGGAGCGGCAGGCGGACGCCTCCTTTTGCGAAGCAGTAATGCTAGCAAAGGAAGAGGCCGACCGCATCAGGCAACGGTCCTGCCGCCGCCAGGACTCCGATTCCGATTTCCGACCACCGTAGACGCGGGCTTTCGGACAGCGAGCAATGGGTAGACAAAGAAAAATAGAGAGTGGTCCAGCTATGTGAAAATATTTTTTTCAGTTCTGCAAATACTTCCTTTGTCTGGTAGGTTATCAGCTTTATAATGTTCCCACTGCTGGGACTCTGGCCTACTTTCTATAAACAGAAATGGTTTGTAATCTACCACATTAACTCAGTGAGGTTTGGTACTTGGTATTATTTTGCCTAGGCACGTATGCCTAACCCGTCCCGTCCCGTTTCACCGTAGTGAATTCTTTTATTCAATTTCGTTTCATTCATTTTTAATTTCATTCATTCATATCTGCCGTGAAAGTCCAATTCTCTTGTGAAGTTGTTCGAAAGAACCGAATGATTATTCGAAAGAGTTTCCACGATCTTGTATCGTAAAAGGCAACCGAAAGAACACGGATGGATTGTAGTCAGTAAAAGTCTGATACTCCCTCTCTCTCTACCCAGAGGCGGGTGGAATTACTTGATTTACCATCTCTTTCAAATGCATAATTTTATAACAACATGCATTTTGGAATTTAAAGGTTTTTATTATTAAATACTGCCAAACATTGCACTAGAATTGAATGTATAGCATGACTTATAAGTTTAAAATTTTGTAATGAAATCACCGTTTTGTAGGATTGGAACAAGAATAATTTTCAGATATTCGGACAGCAAGAATTTTATTAATCATAAATAATTTAACAACATGTATACATATTTTTTGTCCTATCTGTACATTATGTCATTCTGTACATTCAAGATACGATCTAGATTGAAAATTAATATTAAGAAATATATTTTAAAAACTGTTAAAGATCGCTAGATAAATATACTGTAGGTACATTTGAAATATTTTATACGTAATTTTTAAGTATTTATGTAAAATGTAAAAGTATTGGAATGTGTGTACGTTGAATATTTTGCATACATTTTGTGAAATAAAAGTATTTTATGTACATTTAATGTATAGAACCGACAATTCTTCGTGTTATTTTGTTTTATTGTTTTGGAATCAAACCTGAATAACTAAGATTTCAAGGAACATAGGATTTTTATCATTTATAGAAGTGTTTTATTTATATCTCTTATCATCACCATCATTATATCAACCGAAATACGTCCACTGTTAGACGTACATCTCTCTCAAGTGTCGCCATAATTAACGGTCCTGTGTGTGTCGCATGCATCGGATTCCCCATCCCTCACTAAGTCATCGGTACACTTTGTGGGACGCCGTCCAACATTGCGTCTTTCGGTACGCAGTCACCACTCCAGAACCTTTTGGTCCCATCGATCAGTTCTGCGAGCTATGGGCCCTGCCCACTACCACTAAAGTTTGGCGATTCTTTGGGATAAATCAGTAACCTCGGTTCTCCTGCGGACATCTTCATTCCTGGTGCGATCACGCAGGGAATCTCTGAGCATAGCCCTTTCCATTTCCTTTGGTTGACTTTAAGCCTTCTGATGAGACCTTGCAAGCGACCATGTTTCGGAGCCATATGTCATCACTGGCAACACGCACTGATAAGACTTCCGTTTTGAGAAACTGTTTATTGGACAAGAAGAAGTATAATTTATCAGTAGAAAAAGTTTCTTACATATTCAAGGATCTACTTAACACGTTTAGTGCGGTACGAGGTCTAATAGGCCTCGTACGTGTCTTCCTTGCGTTACAGCTAAGAAAAACATGGTCTTCTTTGCCCATGTTGCTCACAGATAACTTGCGGAGGCCGTAATTTTAATTCGATTTAGTTTAGAAAAAAGATGAGTATACACCTAAGATTGATTAAAACAGAATGCAGTGATGTATCTACTTAAATACGGGGTCACTTTGACCTCGTACCGCACTTACCAAAAAGCTTGCTGTTTCTTAAATATTACGGGGTTACTTTGACCTCGTACCACACTAAGCAAAAAAGCTTTCAGTTTCTTCAGCCCCGTACTGTCATAATTATAGTTTTCAAACGAGGTCTTAAACGCCCCGTACCACAGGAATGGAAATAATTAAACACGTTGACCGCCGTTGTCAACGTGTTAGGGTTTCACTATATACAGGGTTATTTGCAAAACACTGGCAACCTCTCAGAACTATGTTACTAACATCATAAACAACAACTTTTGTTTTATGACCTTTAAAAAAATATCATATTTTAGTTCATCAGATTTTCATACATAAATAAAAATATTTAAATTAAACTTTTCAAATATTACGAAGTCGAGAATGAAAAAGAAAATAGCGGGGATCGAGCGGTGGGGGTGCTTGATGCGCTTACTTCGCGTCATACAGACGTAGGTAGGTATAGCAAAATACAGAATTGAAATGTGTTAGAACAACGAAATCTTCAAGGTTTGTTTTTGGTAAATTAATTATGTTTTGTAAAAAGTCATAGAACAAAAGTTGTTGTTTATGATGTTAGTAATACAGTCCTGTAAGGTACTAACAACCTTGCAGGTCTGCAGTATTACTGATTTACAAATAATCCGGTATAGTTTTGATGGCATATTAAACTTACTTCAGTATCATATAACTAGCTGTCCGCCCGCGACTTCGTCCGCGCGTACTTCAGTTATCGCACTCTAAACGTGTTTTCCGCTAGGAATAAGATGTTTTTCCGGGATAAAAAGTAGCCTATGTTCTTTCCTATGTCAAAGGCTATATGCATGCCAAATTTCATCCAAATCCGTTCAGCCGTTTTTGCGTGATTAAGTAACAAACATCCAAACATCCAAACTTTCACATTTATAATATTAGTTAGAATTAACTTGTGTCAAATGTTTTTCATTTTTTTTTTAGTTTACCCTTTGAACCGCTCCGTCGGATAGTTCTGACGAGTGTTTTCACGTCTTAATACCCAGGGTTGTGTGTTAGCGACTGGGTACTCCATCTCGTTTAACTCTTCAATTCCCATAGGTGACAGAAGAGCTGACGAGATGCGAGTATTTGGTCGTGGATGTATACGATACTAGCAGAATTAACACGAGAGTATTTTTCGGATGTATCCAACGGGTTAATAATTTATGTATTTGAATGTAACGAAGAACAAGAGTTAGATTTTAATGACACAGTTGAGTTGTGATTGTAAATAATAATGAAATGTTTAGTATTGCATTTTGATTTTATTATTAATTATTAATAAAATATATAACGATGTAGTTGTGGTTTTATTTACCCTTTCGAATGCCGTAATAAATTAGATACACAATAGAAAAAAAAAAAACAATGAGAGAGCGAACCCTGGTGTTCGCTTGGGGTTTAATAAATGAAAGTGCTTTTACGTCGAACTGGAAATAGTACATTATAATAGAAGTGTGTAATTTTAGTGATTACCGACGAGGCGGTATTTAGACCCAAGCCGTGGCGAGGGTCTTAAGAGAGCCGAGAACGGTAATCATTAATTACTCACGTGTATCGTACGACGTTTTTCAATACACTTGCAAAGAAAATAATTATGTAAAACTATTAAACTTTTGTGGCCGTAAAAATGTGTTTTCATATACGGGATGGCGGCGCACTGTGGACGCGCTCTGCCCCGTCTAGGGGACACAGGAACTTAAGTCAAGTTTATCACTCAGGAATAAAGTAGCTTTCTATCAGCGAATCATCATCATCATTTCAGCCGATACATGTCCACTGTTGGACATAGGCCTCCCCCAAGCGTTGCCACATCGAATGTTCCTGTGCGTCCCGCATCCATCGGTTTCCCGCTACCTTCACCAGGTCATCGGTCCACCTTGTAGGAGGCCTTCCAACACTGCGTCTTCCGGTACGCGGTCACCACTCCAAAACCTTTCGGCCCCAACGGCCATCTGTTCTGCGAGCAATGTGCCCTGCCCATTGCCACTTAAGTTTCGCAATTCTTTGTGCTATGTCGGCAACCTTAGTTTTCCTGCGGATATCTTCATTGTTTGGCTCCGAAACGTGGTCGCTCACAATGGGCCTCATCAGAAGGCTTAAAGTCACCCAAAGAGCAATGGAAAGGGCTATGCTCGGGGTTTACTTGCGTGATCTAAAAAAAAATGAAGATATTCGCAGGAAAACTATCAGCGAATAAATTTTAGTAATCGGACCAGAGTTCTTCCAGAGTATACCACAAACAAAAAAAAATCATAAAAAAAAACAACTTTACTTTTTTATAATATTAGTTAGTGTAAGTAGATGTAAATAACTTATTTTGATATTGTTTTCTCGAAAAGATTTATTTTTAGCGTTATTTGTTAAATAAGTCTAAAATACTGTAAATACAAAAATAAGTACTGGCAATATCTAATTGTATGTTCAAGTCACCGAAAGAATTAATAAGTAAATTCACATATCAAAATTATTTCCTAGCAGTCGATTTTTCATTTTTAGTCGTCGGAATATAGGCCTGTTCGGTATCTTCTTATATTTTTGGAGCTCTGGAGGGACAGTCTGCAAATAGAAATAAGAAATTGTTCAGAAACTGGCAAGATTTATTACCAAGCATATTTTTTTAACGTGAACTTGGCTTAAAATTATCTACATAGAAATACACCGCTAAATTTTAATCGTTTTAATCCCGTGGAGGGTCGATCCGGTTAATAGTCGGCGTTGTGTACAAACTACCTACAGGTCATTGAATTCGTTCGGCTGACGTTTTCTTAAAGAAATTAATTTCGTACATGCGTAAATTAATACGAGTTTTGGAAAAAGGTGCCTTATTTTTTAATTTAATCTTTATACATTGATAGTGTTTCATGTACCGGATCGACCCTCCACGGGATTAAAACGATTAAAATTTAACGGTGTATTATTAACTGTCTCTGTGTACTACGCGTTCCAAATGAGAATAGGACCGATTCCTATGTTTTGACGTCTCGTCGTAATGTGAAATCGAAGAAATTTTGGCAAAATTAAAGAGTTCAGAGATGAGTTAAATTGAAGAACTGGATTCTGATTAAACTTTTTTCGTTCACAATTCATAAATAAATTAATTTTTTCGTAAATTAATAAATGTCTAAAAATTTCTTTCCTCGATTTGACAGTAAATCGTGACGTCACAACATGGCAGGCGATCCTATTCTCATTTGGAACGCATTGTAATTTCAAAATATTTTTTTTTTACTAAATGTGTCACGTGAAAGTATATTGGATACCTATAACGAAAATGCAATTTTTTTTTTTTTTTGTCTATCGGTCTGTCTGTGCCTTTCCATGGCAGAAGAGAGGGAGGGGTAGACCGCAAGTTACCTGGATGATAAATGTCCGGGGAGTGTGCGTCGGATTGCATAACCTAATTCCGCCTAGCCCGTTCCATCATCGGACCACAACACCTAAGGCGATGCGCCACCGGTACATGGTGGACATCCCACCTACACGCACAAAATGTTTTGGGAACACATTCATTGTGCGTGCAGCTAAGGAGTGGAATTCCTTGCCGGAGTCTGTGTTTTCTGATAGCTACAACCCGGGAATCTTTAAGTCGAGAGTGAATAGGTTTCTTCTAGGTAAGCGCGTTCCATCGTCGACCGTATCGTCGCTTTCCATCAGGTGAGGTAGCGGTCAAGCGCGAACCTATAAACAATAAAAAAAACATGCCAAAGCTTAGCCTTACGGATGACGATGCTTACCAGTGAAATGAATGGCGCCGCATGATTAAGAAAACCGACCCCGAGTAACGGGAAGAGGCGAGGGCTAAGAAGAAAGAAGGTCTGTCTGTTCCGGATAATTTCCGAATTGGCTGAACTGATTTTGACGGAACTTTTACTGGTAGACAGCTGATGTTATAAGGAGTAAATAAGGCTACTTTTATTTTAGTTAAAGAAAAAGGATACGGCAGATAATAAATCTCGTCTAGTTTAAAAAAAAAATATCAGACCGCCATTTTGACTGGCCTGTTGGTCTAGTGGCTAGTAGTCCTGACTGCTATGCCGCAGGTCGTGGGTTCGATTCCCACCCAGGACAAATGTTTATGTGATGAGCATGATCATTTGTTCTGTGTCTGGGTGTAATTTATCTATAATATGTATGTATATAGAAATATAAGTATGTTTATAAGTTGTCTAGTACCCATAACACAAGCTCTGCTTAGCTTGAGACTAGACGGCGTTGTGTGATAGTTGTGGAATGTATATGTATATAAATATGTATATAATTGTACAAATTTAAGTTTTTGTATAAGCTGTGTTACATTTTGGTGTACAATTAAGCCTATTCTATTCTATCAGGTTAGTCGCTGGACAGTCTGCACAGATCCTAAGCAGTCCCTACGATAGTCGAGCTTTTTTTTTTTGAAGGGAAAAATCATCCTATGACAACCCCCGCTTTTGGGCGGAGCGGGAGATAGTAACTGTCTCAACTATGTGCCCCAGTCAAGTACAGCCGCATCAGGAAACACAGCTTGTTCGCTGTGCCTGCGAGTCACACCGTTGCGCGAGCCCAGTCTCCTGTCCCTCGCACTCTTTCTGCGCTCAACACTCTTTTGGACACGCACCCTGACTGTGATGTGTTCGCGGACGAATGGAAGACGATCATGTCAGTGTGTCTGGAGTTTTGTGAGATGAGTGTATGAATTTTTTTGTATATTGTCTTTAACTAATGTAATTGGCGAATAGCCGTTTTTTGTTAAAGTAAAACCATAAATAAATAAATAGTGTCAGACTCTTACTGACTAAAAACCCACCCGTTCCTTCAAGCCTGTCAACCGCATAAAATTCCAGTTGCAGATAATATAAATTTTGCACTTCTATCAAAATCAACTATTATATATTTTAGCATAGTTGCTATTACGAGTAATAATCCTTGTTTTCAAAACTTCTAACCCAAACTAATTTACATATTAAAACAATATTTCATATAATCGTTACAAAAAGTTGTTACAAACAACTAAAAATAAACAGAACCACACGTGCGTAAAAATCATCCACATTTTGCCCTACTGTTCTAAAAACTTACCCATCCGTTTGCTAACCTCGCTCCTCTTGCTTAACCACGCAAAACTACCCTTCTAGCTTCATTAACTCAAAAAAGGGATAGGAAATCCTTAAATAATTTAACGGGTTGGGGATGGAATTCTTTTAAAGTAGATATTTCAACCCTTAGTGACCTATTTTAAGGATTTAACACCGTATTGTGATTATATGCTTCGTTAGAGGGGAAAAATTGTATGAGGTCGAAAGTGTTATTTGATCTGAAAAAAAAAAATACTTCTGTGCATTTCTACAGGCAGTCCGAAATCGACGCAAAAACGAATACCATAGATCCAGGATATGATTCTGGACCCCCCAGTGGTGGTTCGGAGCGAGGAGGAGTGGCAGGCGGCTACCTTCTTCTGCGAAGCAGTAATGCTAGCAAAGGAGGAGGCCGACCGCATCAAGCAATGGCGCTTTCACAGCAGCCGGGATTCCTATCCCGATTTCCGGCCACCGTAGGCGCGGGCTTGCGGACGGCGAGCAATGAGTAGCTGCTGTCCGACCGTCCGGTAACTGTTCGGACCAAGCCCAGTCGTCGATGGCGCGTACTGTTCCCGCTCGCCTCAACGAGTTGTCAACAACAGCAAGGGCCCAGCTAGGTCGAAGCCTACTGGGGCCAGGGTTAGTTTCGAGAGTTAGCTTAGTCCCGGTATGAAGGCACGAAGGAACGGGGTGGGTTTTTAGTCAGTAAGAGTCTGACGATATGTCTCGAGTTCTAAGAGCGGGGGTTGTCATTAGATGATTTTCCCACCATAAAAAAACCCCAGTGGTGCAATTTGATGTGCTGCCTAGATACTGCAGTGCATTGGGCATGTTTTTGTTAGCGTGTTGGGATGATTTCCACGCTACAATGAGAAAGAACGCTGCCTAGGAAGCCGCTGCCGAAGCAGATCTAGGACCAGCACCAATAGTGTTCTTCGAAATTTAGCCGATAAGCATGATGCGCTAGTGATTAATCACTGATTGCGATTGTTGGTGCGGCAGTAATTTATGCGTTTTTTGTTTTTTAAATGTTACTTACATCGATATACTAGTTTATGGACTGATTGATTAGTTGTTAATGACCATTGGACCTATGTAGTCTGGAAATAAATATTACTATTATTATCATTTTCGTCAGTATACCCTAATTAAAAAAAAATCTGAAAAAAAGAGACACTGACTGAATATCAACGTACAGCCAAGAGTCTAAAAACGTGAAATTGTTCCAAAAAAAAAACTTCTTATTATAATGTAGATTAGTACTAAGTCCCCTCGCTCACAACAACATTTTTAAATCGCTACTAACGCGCGTTATTCGCATTTGCAAGCGCTATAGAAAAAGTGCTAACGCGCTAGTAACGCGCTACAGCATCGCGAATGTATCGAAGCGAACGCGCTACAGCATTGCCACAAAAAGTCGCCGTGGGCGAGGGACCTAAGAAAATTGAATGGGGCTTAAAGTTTGTATGGATGGACAAACCTACTATCACGCGGGCGCAGCCACTATCAGAAGCTAGTATCATATATATCATCATCATCATCATCAGCCTTTTTAATGTCCCTACTGCTGGAACTCAGGCATTCTCTCCAGGAGAGGGAATGGGCCGTAATCCACCTCCCTGGCCAAGTGCGGGTTATGCGGTGAATGTTAGTCTTCGAATTGTTGGTTCTAGGACATGCCGGTTTCCTCACGATGTTTTCCTTCTCCGTTTTGAGAGCAGTGGTAATGAATTAAATTATAAAAAGTAATGCGCCTGGCAGCTGTCTACAACTCGTAAGTCGAAGTCATTACCACTCGGCCCTACTGTTCTCCAAATATACCCACTCAATATTTACCTCAACATCATTCTTCCTATTCAAGCCACTGTCTTTATGTTCTCGTAATCGGTCAGGCGGTGGAGCTTTGGGCTCTGGTCTCTTGTAGTCATAGTCTTCGTCGTCAGATCCTTCACCACTGTCTGCTTTACCTCCTGTCTGCTTTTGTATTACTATACATCTGGAAAAGTGGGTGAAAGAATCAGTAAGTACCTAAATACAACATTATTTTTAGTATATATGCGAAACCTGAATCCATACTTCCATACTAGTATTATAAATGAGAAAGTGTGTGTGTTGTCGCAGGATGGATGAAATGGCGACAGGTCACGGGAACCACTTGTGACCCACGGATACCCCTCAAGTTGAATGGTAAAATCTACAAGTCCGTGATAAGGCCTGTCTTACTGTATATATCAGAATGTTGGGCTGTGAAACAGACGGGTGAAAAAATATTGCATGTAGCGGAGAAGAGAATGTTATGATGGATGTGTGGTGTGACGAGAATGGATAAAGTGAGAAATGAGTACATTAGGGGAAGTTTTAAAGTGGCGCCAGTGACTGAAAAGTTGAAAGGGAATCGTTTGTCTTTGTATGGTCATGTGAAAGGAGGGATGAAACGCATGTTACTAAAAAAGTTACGAGTTTACATGTGGATGGATGGAGGGGAAGAGGGCTGCCAAAGAAAAGATGGATGGATTGTGTGAGAAGTGATATGAAAGAAAAGGGAGTTAGTGATAGCGTGACGAGTGACAGGACAGAATGGAAGAAAAAAATGTGTTGCGACGACCCCAAATAAAATGGGACAAGGCAGGAAGAAGAAGAGTAAGCATGCAAATTCTATCAGTTTTGGTTTCAAGCTTTGGTGAGTTCCATTGTAGTACCTATCAAAAAATAGATAGACTTATAAATTTGGTGTTACAATAATTTATAACTTTGTGATTTTTCATACCATCGACGCTGACTTTTTTTTTTAAATTATATAAGCAATGCTTGACTGCGACCCCACCTGATGGTAAGCAGCGATGCAATCGTTGATTGTGAAGCGCGCTAGTGTATTGAGAGCCTAATTCACAGTAGCCTAGAAATCGCCTAAATTATAATCCGATGGGAAGACCTCAGCAGGCTAATAGTTCCATGGCTTCGATGTACGCGGTATAAACAATGACGGTTAGTCCGGACTGCAGAGGTGTTAACAACACTTGCCGAACGTTGGGTTAGGTTAGATGTCCGATGGCAGAAAGACTTGCTACCATGTAGGTTTACCACTGGTTGCATTTCGGGGAGTCTGAGTGACAGGCATATTTTGAGTTTGTGATCATTTGAATATACACCTCAAATTTTTAATTAGTACAAATACTTAAAGGGCTTGTTAGAAAAGCCCTTGTTATTGTTTAAGTAAAGTCTCAATAAATAATATTCATAAACAAAGTCAAAAAGTCAAAGTCAAAAATATTTTATTTCACTTAGGCCTACATGGGCACTTATAAAACGTCAGAAGCTAGTGCACGCAAACGCAACGCTATTAACACGCAACAGCAAAGTTATTAGCGTTTGTGTTTATCCCAAAATGTCTCTCAATTTATGGAAATATTGAGCATCTATTGATTATGAATGAATAAAGGACGATTAAAATGGAAAAATACTTCCCGCAGTATTTTCTACTACAATTGTTATGTATGATTGAATCTATAATGTATATACCTTTTCGTGGTCAATTTTACGATTTCGGTTTTTGAATACAAAAATATGATCAGTAACGGGTACAGATACAGCCCCATTTTTTTGTGTACTAATTAAAAAGTAGGGGTGTATATTATATATGTACGTAAAAAAAAATACACCCAGGCCCAGCAAAGTGGGCACGGTTTAACCAATAAATAATAAAAAAAGACGTGTGGCACTCGGGGACTGCCGCGGTAAAGCTATTGCATAGCATTTTTATCAACTTATGCAGTTATAATTATTTATTTATTTTATTTATGCAGTTTTTTTTTCCTTTGTTTTTTTTTCTTTGATATTAATTGAAGTTACACTTTCACGCATTGAATTGAATTTTGATTGATTGTTCACTCATTTGTTTTCTTATCGGTCACCACGCTCAAAAAACAAATGAGGTGTTAGGTTATTTTCGTTACGGAATTTCTGGATTCGGTCTCCACGCTCAAGGCCCGCGATAGAAGCTATGGAATAGCTTAAAAAAACTACGCAGGTAACTTTCTCAAATAGTTAACTCACCTTTTCTGTCGCGAAATCTTTTCGAGGGCAAACACTTCTGAAAACATAAAATAAATACTTTAAAGGCATACAGATATGAACGACGCACAGAATCGGTCGTTTTGGCGACGCTTGGCAGAGGCCTATGTCCAACAGTGAACGTCTTTCGGCTGTAATGATGATTATGATGATAAAAGGCATATAACATTGAGCTAGGCTGTTTTATTTGGCAGTAATTCTCGCAAAGGAGGAGGCCGAACGCATCAGGCAACGGCGTTATCGCTGCCGCCGCCGGGATTCTGATCATGATTTCCGGCCACCGTAGGCGCGGGCTTGCGGACAGTGAACAATGGGTAGCTCACTGTCCGGCCGTCCGGTAACTGTCCGGACCAAGCTCAAGTCGTCGACGGCGCGCACTGTTTCCGCGCGCCTCAAGGAGTTGTCAGCAACAGCAGGGACCCAGCCGGGTCGAAGCCTACTGGGGCCAGGGTTATCCGAAAGGGCGCTCGAGCCCCGGTATGAAGGCTAGAAGGAACAGGGTGGGTCTTTTAGTTAGTAAGAGTCTGACACTATCTGCCGCTCCGCCCAAGAGCGGGGGTTGTCATTGGATGATTTTTTCCCACCATAAAAAAAAGCCCGTAGAACTGCAATCAAGACTCAAGCATTACTTAATACTAGATTCAAGCCGTTTGATTGGTTGAAACTAGTTTTAAGTAACGCTTGTGTTTTGAGTGACGTTCTGTGATACGGGACTTAGGGTCAATTTATACTAGCGCAGACTCGAAGCGCATCGAAGCGTCAAATTCATAACAACTAAAGCGAAGCCGTACGAATGTGGCGTCAACGTTGTTCACGCGCAGACGCACGTATTCCGAAGAATGCGCGCGTCTTTTTAAAATCTCAGAAGTAATGTGTGGAGTTAATGTTGAATTTGTTTTGTTCAGTTTTGGATAGACACTTCGATGCGCTTTGACTCTGCGCTAGTATACATTGACCCTTAGATTACTACCTATTATGACTTACTTTTTTTTTTAAATGATTATTTTCATTGTGCTATCTATAAATATTGTAACACTAACTACTTTTTTCAAAAGAGTAACCATGAAGTTTCTTGCCGGTTCTTCTCCATAGGAAACGACCAATTTGGAACCGTGCACTAGCTTCTGACGTTTTAGAAGTGCCCGTGAAATAAAATATTTTGACATTTTGATTATTATATATTTTTTTTTGGAAATTGAAAACTTACCAGTATGAAACAGAATTGTTACGAGAAAGCAAACTAAAATGAACCGGTTCATGTTTTAAGAACTGAATTAAAACTACGGGAAATGTTATTTATATACACATTGGTTATGAAATCATGCACACACATACACACGGCTCACAAATACATATAGCTAACAGAATTAGCTATATGTATTTGTGAGCCGTGTGTACGTTATAATGTATATAAATAAAAATCAATATTTGTATGTTTCTGAAAGTTACAATCTAACTGGAAATTCAGTAATTTTATGTTTTTTATATTAAGTTAAAATCTATATTTATTTAATTATTATGAAATGTTAATTATTGTTGATTTGTGAATTTTAATATTTGTTATTTTATGCATGCATCTATAAATAATCGTATGAAATGTAATAAGTCGTTCTCTATGGAAATAAAGAGGCTTTATTGTTATTATTTGTATGTTTGTACTCTATGCGTGCCTAAAAACAAATTAAAATTAGAAACAAAAAATTAAAAACATTAATTTTGATTTTATTTTTTGGCTGTGTATTTATCTACACTTCAACACTAATATAATAAAGAGGTATTTTCATGCTGTCCTCACTGAGAGACAGAGTGAATCATGGGAAGAAAAAGAGGATGGGTGTGTGATGTGTGATGGGTTTAGGTGTAAACCTATACCTTTCTATTACAATAAAAAAAAAGACAGAAGCGAGCAAATACAGTTTTTTTAGTTGTATATAAATAAATAGTTCATATTGTCTTTCTTCTTTCACGACCTAATGTATGCGGGTTGAAAATTATACGTTGCTCGTTATTTACCTACCCATATTGTTTCGTATTGATAAAAAATGTAGATAACATCTGTTGCATGTCCTAGAACCAAAGATTCGAAGACATGTGATTTTCACCAGCTCGCACTGGGACCGCGTGGCGGTACAGCTCATTCCTTTTCTTAGAGAGGAGGCCTGAGTCTCAACAGTGGGAACATTATAAGGCCGACTATGCGTATATAATAATTTTATTTCGAATATAAACAATCCATAGAGTCCTAAAAAAAAACTAATATTTTTTTTTTCTTTTAAAGCGGCTTAGCACAAAACTTTAAGCAATTATACTATAGCTAGTCCAAAACCTCTTGATCCTTGCCCCCCTCCCTCTTGTGTTATCGAATACAAAAAATTTAAAGTAAAACAAAAAAAAGCTAAAAATATTTTTTTCTTTCAAAGCGGCCTTGCACAAAACTTTAAGAAATTATACTATAGCTAGCCCAAAACTTCTTGATCCTTGTCCCCCCTCTTGGGTTAAAGAAACTAATTTGAAATTGAGGTAAGACTATGAGATGTGGAGGGCCAGCGTATACTGGGTGGGTGTTAATGAGTCTTTCATTACGAGGGTTAGAGGTCAAGTGACTTATCAACGCCGTTTGATAAGAGAATTCTTGAGAGAGTGGTATAAGTATGGAATTTAGAAAATCAGGTTTTAATTTTATTTCGGTTTCGGCAAAATGCAAATAATAGTAATGACGTATTAAAGAAAAAAAAAACCATTGCCCCTCTCTGCAAATTACTCATGTATCGTGACACGTTCACAAATATATAAACTCACATACAAATTTTTATTCCGTGTTCCGCAAAACGCAGCGCGGCAGCCACTCGTTCAATCACTGCACTAACCGTGATCAATCATCAAAGCATTAGCTATTAGCATTAACTTTTAATAATATATGTGAAAAAAATTGAATAAAAAGATAATAATAATAATAATAATCATTTATGTTGCTAGAATATGAGGATAAATAAATTAGCTGATAGTTTCAAACATTGTCCGTCATATTCAACCATTATCATTATATTATAGTATCATTTTATTATATTATCATTATATTTTGACTTCTTTTTTTTTGTTTCGTGTTCGTCTAACTATATTTGTTTGTGTGCCAAATAAATTTATTTATTTTTCTTTAACTGTTCCATAAGTAATTAATTACAAAGCAAAAAAATATAAGTGAGTAAGTCCTCCATGTACTAAATAAATAAATAAATTACAAAAATAAAAATTCCAAATTCTCACTTATGCCACTTTCCCACCACAACGAAGTCAGACTCATTTAAGCGGCGATGTCCGAACACATTACACAGCGGACTGTGATATAATAATAATTATTAATAATATTTATTATTATTCATAATAAATAATTTCAGTGAAAGTGTCAAATTCAGTGAAATAGTGAAAATAAAAGTAAGTGAAATTTACACTGTATGTATTTGAAGTGCTAGTATGTGTATTAGGTGTCGCCCAAAATAGGATATGACGCTTCTACTAAGGGTCGCTGACCGGGGTAATATCGGCTATAAATATCCAATTCTTCTGATCTAGGTGGTATAAGTTCAGTGCCGTAAGTAGCCTTATAAACGCCACCATAGGCGTGGGCTTGCGTCACCCATTGCTCGCTACCCATCTGGTAATCGTCCGGACCGAGCCCTAGTCATCGATGGCGCGTGCTGTTCCACGCACGCCTCAAGGTGATGTCAGCAAAACCCCCAGCAGGGTCAAAGCCTACTGGGCCATGAGTTGGGCGAAAGAAAACCCCAGAGTCCTGGAATAAGAGCAAAGAAAAAACATAATTGTCAGTTTTAGTCAGTAGTCCGACACGCCTTCCTGCCTCGCCTGAAAGCGAGAGAACTCATTGGATGATTTCCCATCTAAGATAAAAAAGCCCTATATACGTTTGGTGTCACTTTCTGATACTGTGCCCCTAAAAAAGTCCGAATTGGGTAAGTTTAATCCACCGAACATGAAAATTTTTAGAAGTGCCTGTTTCGTATCTGATGGAGAAACGCTCCACGCGTTTCTCAAAAAGATGCCAAAATTAGTGACCAAGCGCCTCTCAAAAAGATGCCACCGTGAGTGACCTCGCGTTTCTCAAAAAGATGCCAGCATGAGTGACCACGCGCTTTTCAAAAAGATGCCACCGTGAGTGCCCTCGCGTTTCTCAAAAAGATGCCAAAATTAGAGCACGCGCCTCTCAAAAAGATGCCACCGTGAGTGACCTCGCGTTTCTCAAAAAGATGCCAAAATTAGTGACCACGCGCTTCTCAAAAAGATGCCACCGTGAGTGCCCTCACGTTTCTCAAAAAGATGCCAAAATTAGTGACCACGCGCCTCTCAAAAAGATGCCACCGTGAGTGCCCTCGCGTTTCTCAAAAAGATGCCAGCATGAGTGACCACGCGCTTCTTAAAAAGATGCCAGAGTGATTGTGTGAAGGCCTGATATGAAAGAAAAGAGAGTCAGTGATAGCGTGACGGTTGACAGGAAAGAATGGAAGAAGAAAACAATTGCACCGATCTCAAATAAAATGGGACATGTGCAGGATGAGTAACGTTCACCACGCGTCGCCGCATCGACCTATCCAGTGTGTTCCTCATTTCCGTGACTCTAACCTGGGCCTCAAGTCTACTATTACAAGTGTCACAATGGTCTACGAGTATCATTGATGTCATAATTGTCGATTTTGACAAGTTTAGTAATCTACTAATATAATGCCGTCATTATGACTTTCCAATGGTCAACCACTGACGCTCCATTGAAAGAAGTGGCATAGAATGGTAATGACAAATGAATATTTGACGTAAGCGGTAATCTGCTAAAACTTTGACAGTTTATTTGATCAGTGTTCTACCATTAGAACGTTATTGTGCAGTTATTGGTTTTAATATGCTCGATATTATCCTTCTACCACAACGATACAACTGACCGATCAATGATCGATCATTATGAATTAGCAGATTACGAACTTTTAGCAAAATGACAATGTGATCGTGTTGGAATGACAAATTTCTTAAAATAGCAGACTTGGGCCCCAGGTCGTCGGTTTACCTTTTGGGAGGCCTTTACCCCTGCACGGTTGCCACTCCAGAACCTTTCGTCCCCATCGAGCATCCCTTGCAACGTGCCCTGCCCATTACCACTTTAGTTTGACGATTCTTTGGGCTATGTCGGTGACCCTGGTTCTCATGTGGATATCTTCATTCCTAAAGCGATCACGCAAGGAAACCCCGAGCACAGCCCTTTCCATTGCCCTTTGGACGACTGTAGCCCTTCTCATGAGGCATATTTGTATGCAACCATATTTCAGTGCCATATCAGCGATATGTCATCACTGGCAACACGCACGGGTCATAGAATTTCGTCTTGAGACACTGGTATGTTGGAGCCAGAGTTATCCGAAAGGGAACTCGAGCCCCGGTATAGAGGCTTGAAGGAACGGGGTGGGTTTTTTAGTCAGTAAGAGCCTGACACTATTTCTTGCTCCGCCCAAGAGTGGGGGTTGTCATTGGATGATTTTCCCCACCTAAAAAAAAGACACTGGACAAGAATGTTGGACAAGAAGATAATGCGCAGCTACCCGAACGCTGCCTAGCCGAGTTGGATTCTACGATTCACCTCTTTCTCAAAGTTAGACCTACCCAACTGGAATCGCTGATCATGAAACATTATTTGTTAAAATAAACTTTTATTTCTTTCAGAATATCAGCGAAATGTATTTAAAAATCTTCTTAATTTTCACTGGTAAGTAATACAAACAAATTATTAAAAGAACTTCATAAGTTAGTTGATAGCCGTCCGAATGTTTACACACTATGGCTTATTAATAAGAGGTAAAATGGTCGATTGAAGTTTGAAGGTTATTCTTTAAAGGTATGCACATCAGGTAAAGTTCTACATACCCCCATTAAAAAATGAGGATCCTCCGACCAGAAGGGAGTTCCGCCATAAAACAGGGACTTTCAGATGCTCACTTCTCGGTAAAAAAATATATATTTATTATAGATTCATGAAACATACTTCTATTCTATTCTAAAGAAGGATCTTGGCCACTGGGAGTGGTGTTCCATCGCGTCCACGGACAAATACCACAGAAAATATAATATAATATAATATAATATTATATTATATTATATTATATTATATTATATTATATTATATTATATTATATTATATTATATTATATTATATTATATTATATTATATTATATTATATTATATTATATTATATTATATTATATTATATTATATTATATTATATTATATTATATTATATTATATTAAGTGAAGATGTAGATTTATTTATTTAGAACCCTTCAAATTTTTCAGCATCCATAACCGCCGCAACCACACTGAACACAGGCCTAAAGCTGCTGTTTCCGCAAGAGCACAGAGAGTATGTCTTCGTGATGAAGAGCAACGTGTCCACCGGAACCTGGAACCCTCGAAAGAGCACCAGTTACTGGCAGCTGGAAGGGAACCTGCATATACAGGTGTATGACAACTTCACTAAAGCCAGGTTGTCCCTGGATGAGCTTGAGGTGAGCATACACACCTACATTTTATTAGGGATCTGTACGCAAAGGGTAAAATTGGACCCTATTGTGATAGCAATAAGGTCCCGCTGTCCGTCTGTCTATCACCAGTCTGTGTTTCATGAACCGTGAAAGCTAGACGTTTTTCACAAATGATGTGTTTTTCTTGCCAATATAATAAAACAAATTTTTAAGGCGTATAGTCCCTCGAACATCTGGCCGCCAAGGCGGCGGTACGAGCATGTATGCATTTAATTCCGGCCAGCTACCCCCGGAAAGAGATTATTAAAAATAATGATTGATTTATATTATTGTATATAATATAATATTAATTCATAATAATATAATATTGATTCATAATAATGATTGATTATATGCTATGTATTATTATTATTATTTCCTTTATTTTTCTGAAAGTACATATTTTGATATTTTTAAATATTTTTTATAACAAATACATATAAAAAAAAAACATTTAAAAATATAAAAACAGTAGTCCACCGATGTCAGGAGCAGGGTCCAAGCTACCGGTGGTTAGGGCTCCAGAGACAGGAACTTCCTCACAATGCGAGCCGTATCGAGGAGTACTGCCTTCTGTATCTGGCCCTTGATCCAACCGCGCAACGACAGCTTCGACAGATGGTCGTCGAAGCTTTTGGCAATAAGACCATTGGCAGTTACGACAATCGGCACAATGATAGCCGAGTCCACATTCCACATGTCGACAACCTCGCGTGCTAAGTCGAGATATTTCATTTGTTTCTCTTTCTCAGCTTTCACGAGATTCTCGTCATGCGGGATGGTGATATCGATTATCATTGCACGGCGCGCTAATCGGTCTATCACCACTATATCCGGCTTATTGGCTACAATAGTCCGGTCAGTAATGATACACCGATCCCAGTACAAAGTGACATGGTCATTTTCGAGGACTGGGTCGGGCACATACTTGTAATACGGTACTTCTAAATCCACTAGGTTGTACTTCAAAGCAAGTTGCTGGTGGATAATCCTGGCTACTTGATTATGTCTGTGCAAATACTCGCCGTTAGCCAAACGAGAACAACCAGAGATAATATGTCTGATAGACTCACCCGGACGGTGGCATGCCCGACACACGTCAACCGTCCCGTCCTTCATAATATATCTCCGGTATTATTATATTATTATTATTATTATTATTATTATGTATGTATGTGCATTCTGAAGAAAATTTAACGAGTAATGTTTTTGGGTAAACGTATTTCTACCACCCGAACCGTACCGTACCGTATTTTGTACCGAAAAACGCACCGTTGGAAGGCCTCCTACAAGGTGGAATGACGACCTGGTGAAGGTAGCGGGAATCCGATGGATGCGGGACGCACATGATCGTTCGTTGTGGCGACGCTTGGGGGAGGCCTATGTCCAGCAGTGGACGTCTGTCGGCTGAAATGACGATGATGAAATCTTTTGCAAGGGTTACGCATGCGGATCAAACCCGCACGATATTAAAAACACTCTACGCTTTTAAGCCACTGTACCTATATCGTTTTTTTTTGCAGAAAACAGTATGCTGTACTAATTATGGCTCAGTACGTGATCTGGAGACTTCTGATGATAAAGTCTTGCAAGAACCATGGGAGTTGGAGTATCAGGTAAGCTTATTTGCTCTTTATTGCTTGCTTTATTAAATATCAGTGGTTTCCAATCTTTCTGGCTACGTGACAATTTACACGTGAGGAGTTCACATCGGTGTCGGGTCGACGATGAAGTACCTGGGACTCGTCCTCGACAGCCGGTGGAATTTCGTGGAGCATTTCCGACGTCTGGCTGCCAAACTCAACCGGACTGGGGCCGCTCTCAAGCGGCTCCTGCCCAACCTTGGGGGTCCAGACGCCTCCTGCCGGAGGCTCTACGCGGGGATCGTTCGGTCCATGGCCCTCTACGGGGCGCCGGTGTGGGCGCCGTCACTGCAAAAGCGACCGGCGGCCATTCTGAACGCCTGCCAGAGGGTCATGGCAATTCGGATGGTGCGGGGATACCGCACCCTCTTTGAGGCGTGGCTGGAAAGACCTCACGGCGTCCTTACCTTCCGCATGACACAGGTCCTCACCGGAAATGGCAAGTTCGGGAGGTTCCTGTTCCGAATCAAAGTGGAAGTGACGCACGGGTGTCGCCACTGTGCGGAACGCCTGGAGGACACGGTGGAGCACACAATCGCTGTGTGCCCTGCTTGGGCGGAGCATCGCCGTGCCCTCATGCCGGGCCTTGGTCGAGGCCATGGTCCGGAGCGAGGAGGAGTGGCAGGCGGCCGCAGACTTCTGCGAAGCAGTAATGCTCGCAAAGAAGGAGGCCGACCGCATCAGTCAACGGCGCTCTCGCCGCCGCCGCCGGGATTCCGATCCCGATTTCCAGCCACCGTAGGCGCGGGCTTGCGGACAGTGAGCAATGGGTAGCTCGCTGTCCGGCCGTCCGGACCAAGCCCAAGTCGTCGACGGCGCGCGCTGTTCCCGCGCGCCTCAAGGAGTTGTCAGCAACAGCAGGGGCCCAGCTGGGTCGAAGCCTACTGGGGCCAGGGTTATCCGAAAGGGCGCTCGAGCCCCGGTATGAAGGCTTGAAGGAACGGGATAGGTTTTTTTGTCAGTAAGAGTCTGACACTATCTCCCGCTCCGCCCAAGAGCGGGGGTTGTCATAAGTCGCAAAATTGTCGGTAACTTTTTCATTTTGCTCTCGTCGATTTAACCGTAGTGTAAGACAGTAACAATCACAGTTAACTTGTTCGACTTCGTTTGCTTTCGACTGCGACCGCAAGCAAACGAAACAAGATTCCGGAAACCCATTGGGGGTCGTAGTTCACAGATGGGAAAACGCTGTCTAATATTTTTGCAGTCTTTATGTCAGGATCGGTTTAATCTTGGAGAGGCTATTTTAATGTAACCCATTGAATATCATCAACATGCTGAAAAAAGAAACAAACAAAACATTTTATTTGCCCGAAAAGGCTAATTGAGCTAATTGGTTGGATTTGTTTTTTCACAACATCATTGTTTTTGTTATATGTATGTATCTAAGTATGTATTTACTATTGTATATATTTGTTTCTCTTCTGTTTTGTCTGTTTATTAAGTTGCACCTGCCATGTTTTGTTTCTGCACCACCCTAAGGTCGACTGGCAGATAATGCCTAAGGCATTAAGTCCGCCTTTGTACAGTTTTTTTGTGCATAAAGCTTTAAATAAATAAATAAAAGGCGCGAACTATAGACTAACATATTACATAAATAGGTACATTATTATATTTATTATTTTACACATTTTTCAAGACCAAATAACACAATAATAAATAATAATGATGAATTGCTATTTCTGACATGGATGAAATCCACTTTCTTTTTTCTTTCTTTCTTTCTTGCTTTTACTCTTTCCTTCTTTCTAAAATAAAACCGTAAAAGTAGGTGATATTGTATATAAATAAAAAACATTATCACACCTTAGGGAAATCATAATCAGCCTTAAGGTTTCCTCTGCTGGGACGCAGGCCTCCTTTCTTGGAGAAGGAATGTATAGAATAAAATAACATTTATTTGGCTCAGGCAATTCAATATAGGTATTTACAAAAAAAATAATAATAATAATAATGGGCTGTAATCCACCACGCAAGCCTAGTGGATGTCACATGTCCCTGAAAGTCTGTCTTAGGACATGCCAGTTTTCTCATGATGTTTTCCTTCGCCATTTTGAGAGCAGTAGATGAAAGAAATTACACAAAATGAGCATGGATCAAACCAAAGTTTTGATAAACATCCAAGTAGCACTCACTCCTGTCAAGATAAGATACAGGTTCACTGACTTTCGTCTATGAATAAGTAAACTAATAATATGTTTTGTTTTTTTTTTCAGGAAAACGGCTACATAAAATCAATATACGTAGGCCATCAGGAGCCAGAGTGGTCTGTGAACTTGAAGAGAGCTATATCCATCAATTTTCAACTAACTAAGAACACGGGAACTTATTCTGTCAACGAAGTAAGTAGGATTTTGCAACTACGGTGGTTGGAGATCGACCTGCGAGTCCCGACGCTCAGGGGATCTCTTGTGGCGAAGGCTGGGTTATGAAGATGTTCATTTCTTCACAGTTGCAGCCCTCTCTTTCACTAGTATTAATGCTTCGCAGAAGAAGATGACCGTTTTCTATCCCCTCTCGCTCCGGGATTCCGATCCCGATTTCCGGCCACCGTAGGCGCGGGCTTGAGGATGGCGAGCAATGCGTAGCTCGCTGTTCAACCGTCCGAACTGAGCTCAAGTTGTCATCGGCGCGTACTGGAGCCAAGTGTTTACTTCCGAGCGGAAGATTCGGCCTTAGTACGAAATGCAACGAAGGAACAGGAGTGGGTTTTTAGTCACTAAAAGTTTGATACTATCTCCCGCGCCGCCCAAGGGTGCGGAGATGTCATTGGATGATTTTCCCACCTACAGAAAAAAAAGGAGTCTCCTGTGGCGGCAACTGGGTTATGAAGATGATCGTTTCCTCACAGTTGCGACCCTCTCCTTCGCCAGCATTACTGCTTCGCAGAAGAACGCGATCGCTTTCTATCCCCTTTTGATCGGGACAATGGGCTGGACTAGGGCCGAGCGCGAGAAGTAACCGCCACTTCGTGGAGTGGTCACCACCCAAGTCGAGTCTACCTCTACCGTGTCCTACGGGAGGTCTGCATAAATGTCGACACCTATCCTTCCCTTCCCTCTAAATCTGAAACAGGAACCTCCCAAACTGATTATGTACTGTGAGGATCTGCGTCAGACGGTAGGTGACGCTGACGAACGAAGCTGAGACGGTGAGACGCTGGGGTACCTCACTTCTCAAAGAGGAGACTTACCGCCATGACAGCGGCGTGCCCAAAATAAATATAAAGAGTAATTTCAACATTATTAATTATTAGAGAGCAGTGGTGGATACAGTGGTGATGCGCACGGGACCAATCATAATGGCGACACTTGGGGGAGGCCTGTGTCCTGTTGGACGTCTTTCGGCTGCAAAGACGACAATGATGTTGAGTGGTGGCCGAGTGGTAACAGCCTCGACTTATGAGGTGTAAGTCCCGGGATCAAACCAAGCCAGGCGCATTACTTTGTGTAATTTATTTCATCACCACTGTTCTCAAAACGGTGAAGGCCTTTTGGGAACTCATTTATTGTGCGTACTGTACTACTGTAGTGTCTGTGTTTCCTGATAGCTATAACTTAGGGGTCTAGAACCAAAAATTCGAAGACATGAGACATCCACCCGGGCCCGCGTGGTGGATTATGGCCCATTCCCTCTCCTAGAGAGGAGGCCTGAGTCCTAGCAGTGGGAACATTAAAAAAGCTGATGATGTATGTATTTAGAAATATTTCAGTACGTTTATCAGTTGTCTAGTATTCATAACACAAGCTCTGCTTAGCTTGGGACTAGACGACGTTTTATTTTTTTTATCTGTTATAAACTAGTACTTGACTGCGATTCCGCCTGATGGTAAGCAGTGATGCAATCGTTGTGGTGAGGCGCACTAGTTTATTAAGAGCCTATTCACTCTAGCCTTGAAGACACCCAAATTATAATCGGACGGGAAGACCGCAGCAGGCAGACTGTTCCAGTCCTTCGAAGTACGCGGTATAAATGACGAGGTGAAACGCTTAGTCCGGACCGTAGATGTTTCAACAACGTAAGGGTGGATACTCGCCGTGCGTCGGTTTGTCCGATGATAGAAATGTGATCAAGTCATGCAGTTCCTGCACACACTCTCCAAAATGCAATCTGTAAAACACCGAAAGGCTGGCTACCCTACGCCTGTGCTCAAGGCTTTGAAGATTGGACTTAACCAAATCTGGATCACCAATCAGCCTCTTCGCACGCCTTTCCACCGAGTCCAAAGCTGCCAGGTGGCACTTTGCAGCACCAGCCCATATGTGGCTGCAGTACTCCACACACGATCGGACCTGTGCTTTGTATAAAATTAAAAGCTGTCTCGGTGTGAAGTACCGCCGGACTTTTACGAGAACGCCTAGTTTCCTAGCAGCCACTTTGGCTTTGGACTCAATGAACCGCCCAAAATTGAGGTCGGAGGAAATTTCGACACCCAAGAGCTGAAGGCGGTCGGTACAATCCAAAGATACATTCTGAAAAGTAGGAGCCGAGGTGAACGGGCTCCTTTTGGCGGTGAACAGACACGCCTGTGTTTTGGCGGCGTTGAATCCCACCAGATTGGTTTCGCCCCACTTGGAGACTGCCTGAAGCGAGGTATTCGTACGCTCTACCATAGCCTCTCGTTCGGACCGGATTTGCTCTTTACTAGCCCGAGCACCTGGCAGGTATCTCTCTACAACTGTGCTATCATCTGCATACCCATAGATACCGGGCATCAGCAGATCATTAATATGCAGCAGGAAAAGAGTTTCAGAGAGCACTGACCCCTGAGGAACTCCGCCATTAGTCGTCATGGGCTCTGATGAGCATCCATCGACAACAACAACGTTGTGTGATAGTTGTGTAAATATATTATCATTAAGACATTACTTTTCTTTTCTAGCCATGCCTGGACGACATTTGTGCTATGATCTATCTATCAAAAGGCAATATAATTAAGAAGTACACCAGCGTCAGGGTTCCAACTGCCAGAAGTCGGAACAGCTGGGCTTCTGTGCCCTGGTCTTCAGCTTATTCTGGGAGAGCTATTGTAAGTATTAAAACATTTTATTTTCTTGGTCATTGGTGGAATTTCAGAGGGTGACACTAATGTAGTCCTCTATGTAACTTGTGCTGCTCTTAATAAACTAATGCATCTGATCATCAACGATTGCATCACTGCTTACCATCAGGTGGGATCGCAAGGAAGCTTCTTTTAAATCAATCAAAATAAAAATGAAATTTTAAAATCAATTTTGTACTTTTCAAGTTTATTAATTGTAAACAAAAATCTTTCGTTTTTTATTGTAATATTATTATAGCGTTTTATATTTTTTATTGATTTTATGACAGTGGTGGCTGGGTTAGCCCAGCCAAACGCATTACTTTGTGTAATTTATTCCATCACATTTGCTCTTAAGACGGTGAAGGAAAACATCGTGAGGTAACCGGCATTTCTTTTTTATTGTTGATTGGTTCGCGCTTGACCGCTATCTCACCTGATGGAAAGCGACGATTCGGTCATCACCCTAGAACCAATAATTCGAAGACATGTGACATCCACCAACCCGTACTGGGCCCGTGTGATGGATTACGGTCCATTCCCTGTCCTAGAGACGAGGCTTGAGTCCCAACAGTGGGAGCATTGTAGGCCGATTATATTTTTTTTAATAATATCAGCTCAGTAATATAGATCTATTAACTTGCTTCCAGATAGATTCAGTTTCTTCAGCAGAGAGAACTTACGAAGTAGACGACTCTAAAGGACTGAGTTCTATTGAACTCAGAGGGAGTTACCAGTACAAAACGCATGATCATATCTTAGCTGTCAACACAGAGTGAGTATAATATAAATAATAATATAATAATAAACTATCACACAACGCCGTCTAGTCCCAAGCTAAGCAGAGCTTGTATTATGGGTACTAGACAACTGATAAATCTTTATATATATAATTCTTCTGTGAGTGTGTATGTCACTGAACTTCTCTCAAACGACTGGACCGATTTTGATGAAATTTTTTGTGTGTGTTCAAGGGGATCTGGGAATGGTTTAGATTCACAATTTTGTCCGCTGGACAATGTTTTTTTAATTAATTTTTAATTTATTAGTAGTTGTTGATTTTGGAATGTTTTACATTGGATCCGACAGACGGCGCCACCATCGCAGTGTCAAATTTTAAATAATATTCGAATTTTAATTTTAGTCTGTCCCGACAGTTAGCGCTGCGATCAAATTAAAAAAAAGTTTTGTTATCATTGTGTTATTGTAGACCATGTGCTGGATCAAATATTAAATTAAAAGGTACTGAGTGTTTTGAGAAGAGTTTTAAAGTGTGCCTAAGGAGTAACATAGGCTACTTTTATTTTAGAAAAAAGTCCACGCGAACGAAGTCGCGGGCACAGCTAGTATACTTATATATTTCTAAATACATACATATTATAGATAAATTACACCCAGACACAGAACAAATGATCATGCTCATCACATAAACATTTGTTCTGGGTGGGAATCGAACCCACGCCCTGCGGCTTAGCAGTCAGGGCCACTAACCACTAGACCAACGGGCCAGTCAAATCGCCAAGTCTATATTGAACCTAGATGAGATTGAAGATAGCGGGAAACCGATGGATGCGGGATGCACAGGAACGTTCGATGTGGCGACGCTTGGGGGAGGCCTATGTCCAACAGTGGACGTGTATCGGCTGAAATGATGATGGATAATGAGACGAGATCGATCGGTAAGTCTCTTCTTTCAGGAGTGGCTGGAAAGACAACACGGCGTCCTCACCTTCCGCATGACGCAGGTCTTCACCGGACATGGTCAGTTTGGGAGATTCCTGCACTGAATTCGTGCGGAAGGAACGCCCGGGTGTCACCACTGTAGAGACATCTCTACAGTACATAAAAATCGGCTTCGCCATACAAATTGTCCAATCAAGTTTATCATTTTGTATGGTGAGGCTGATTTTTTTTTTCATTTCCTGAAAAAACATTTTGTGGAAGGTTGTTCAGTTTCGTCTACTGAGCAAGCCTTAAAGTTTGTGGAGGGCTGTCCCTTACACATTGTATATAGTGTAGAAGTGTATATTAACTAGCAATTTACTTATTTACTAATTAGATTAGATCGCAGTCAAGCGCTAGTTAATATCCACACTTCTACACTAAATAGTAAAATGGGATCAATAGAGACCAAACTTTAAAGGGTATTGTCTCGATATTTGAATATTTTTTGCAGCATTTAACTGTATCAATTTATTAAGGCGTATAGTCCCTTGAACCATCTGACCGAAATTATGTGAACGCAACTTTCGCACTCGCCTAGGCAACAGTACGCAAATCTGTGCATTTATTTGCGGCCAGCAGGGCCCGGAAAGCGCTTTAAATCCATTTTCTCTGCGAGATATTGATTGATTTACATATGCAATGTTCACTTTGAAGAACATTTAACCACCAATTTTTATGTGTAAAAATGTTTCTACAAACAAAACAATGATACAATTAAAAGGTGTAAGGGACAGCCCCTTACACCTTTTATTTGTATCATTGTTTTGTTTTCTGACCGACTTTTTGTAGGACGTGTGCGTTGCACTATAGCTATCAGTGTGTTCTATATTTCTCCTACAAAAAATCGGTCACCGATTATCGGACGTGGGCGTGCAGCCTTATAATTAATGTTTTTGTTTTTTCACTATTTTCAGTCTATCCCTTTCCTACGATCATGATGTGGCCGCCAGAAGTGTTGAGAAGATCAATCTCCTTCAGACGAACATACAGTACGTGGCCAGCGATTTTAGAGATCCCTCAAATGGTATTTGGAACCTCTCGCAAGCGTTTCTGAAGAATGCTACTTATGAGGTTGGATATTTAATTATTATTTTATTCAAAGTCAAAGTCAAAAGTTTTTTATTTCACAGTGGCCTACATGGGCACTTATAAAACGTCAGAAGCTGGTGCACGGTTCGAAATTGGTTGTTTCCTATGGAGAAGAACCGGCAAGAAACTCCATAGTTACTCTTTAAAAAAATGATTGTTCTTACAATATTTCCATATAACAGTATTAATAGGTATTATTTAAGAACAGTGTAAACCGGTCTATATTGTACTCAAAAGCACAATAAAAATAATCATTTTAAAAAAAGTGAGTCAAAATATGATATTGTACATCAGCTAGGCATCAAAGCACAGCCAAGCTTGAGTTTAGTACTAGTTTATACCAATATATTATTGACTACCTTTTGTCTGTGACTTCGCCTGCGTTCATAAAATATAGCCTATGTCATTAAGGAATAAAGCAGCTTTCTATCAGTGAAAAAAGTTTAACAATCGGACCAGTATTTCCAGAGATTATCTCTTACAAACAAAAAAAAAAAAACAAACTTTATTCCTTTATTACCGTAAAACGGGGTGAATAGAGACTTAGGGGTGAATAGAGACAAAACTATGGTTTGGTTTTTCACTTTGATACCATAATATCGGCTTCTAACAAAGCATCGATTTTTTAGAATAAAAATTCAATTAAGGGCCAAGTGCCCGAAAAGTGCCATAAAACAGTGATTTTCTGAGGCCTACTCCTCCGTAACGGCTAGGTCAATTGGTTTGAAAAAAATATATGTTTATTATAGACTCATGAACAATAATATCAACATTTGATTTTTTCGTGCAATTAATACTTTTTTCGCAACTTTTCCCTACTCCTTCGAAACGGCTTGGACTTTTAGAAACATTTTTACACATTAAAATTGGTGGTTAAATGTTCTTCAAAGTGAACATTGCATATGTAAATCAATCAATATCTCGCAGCGAAAATGGATTTAAGGCGCTTTCCGGGCCCTGCTGGCCGCAAATAAATGCACAGATTTGCGTACCGTACCGTGTCACCTAGGCGAGTGCGAGAGTTGCGTTCACATAATTTCGATCAGATGGTTCAAGGGACTATACGCCTTAATAAATTGATACATTTAAATGCTGCAAAAAATATTCAAATATCGAGACAATACCCTTTAAAGTTTGGTCTCTATTGACCCCATTTTACTATTTAGTGTAGAAGTGTGAATATTAACTAGTGCTTGACTGCGATCTAATCTAATTAGTAAATAAGTAAATTGCTAGTTAATATACACTTCTACACTATATACAAGGTGTAAGGGACAGCCCTCCACAAACTTTAAGGGCTCGCTCAGTAGACGAAACTGAACAACCTTCCACAAAATGTTTTTTCAGGAAACGAAAAAAAAATCCGCCTCACCACAGTCACACCTCCGTGACACAGGCTATGTTTTATGACTGCGGGCGAAGCCGAGGGCAAAAGCTTGTAGAAAATAGGATACCTTACTATGTTATCAGAGATATCACAAAATGGTTAACTCAAAAACGCCGTAGTGGGTGCTTACTTAATTCAAGAGTTCACCTCCTAACCTCGTGGTTAAATCAGGTCATGGTTAAGGCTCAGTTTGAATCCATTACTAGAAGAGCGATCTTAAGGCGTATAGTCCCTTGAACCATCTGGCCGAAATTATGTGAACGCAGCTGTCGCACTCGCTTAAGCGGCAGTACGCAAATCTGTGCATTTATTTGCGGCCAGCAGCGCCCGGAAAGCGCTTTAAATCAATTTTCTCTGCGAGATATTGATTGATTTACATATGCAATGTTCACTTTGAAGAATATTTAACCACCAATTTTTATGTGTAAAAATGTTTCTAAAGGTCCAAGCCGTTTCGAAGGAGTAGGGAAAAGTTGCGAAAAGTTGCGAAATTGCTAAATATTTTTTTTTGACAAAAGTATTAATTGCACGAAAAAATCTAATGTTGATATTATTGTTTATGAATCTATAATAAACATACATTTTTTTCAAACCAATTGACCTAGCCGTTACAGAGGAGTAGGCCTCAGAAAATCACTGTTTTAGGGCACTTTTCGGGCGCTTGGCCCTTAAAACATGAATGAAGGTTAAGCCGGAAAGCCATGTATGTAGCTCACGAAATGTGTTATGATTTATAATTAGCTACCGGTCTATTTTCATAATTATTTCACAACAGCAGTTTGTTTGTTTTTCACAACAACAGTAGACATTTGTTGTACGTACAGCTAAGTGGTCTAATCTACGGTCCGGACTAAGCGTTTCACCTCGTCGTTTATACCGCGTACGTCGAAGGACTGGAACAATTTGCCTGCTGTGGTCTTTCCGTCCGATTACAATTTGGATGTCTTCAAGGCTAGAGTGAATAGGCTCTTAATAAACTAGTGCGCCTCACCATCAGAGATTGTATCACTGCTTACCAACAGGTGGGATCGCAGTCAATCACTAGTTTATGTCAATTAAAATAAAGCTCAGGACTGGAATTCCCTGCCGGAGTCTGTGTTTCCTGATAGCTACTCCAGTCTTTATACTACAATTGCTATAGGATGGTGTGGGTACAGCTGTCGGATTCATACAATGTCCTACCTATACTTACCACCAAACCTATACTTTTCTCTTATCTTGAACATGCATATTTTCGTTACATTTAAGGTCTTTTTACATGCTATGTAAAAAGACCTTAAATCAAGACTTACTAGATCGCTTCTAGGCAAGCATGCTCCATCGTCGCCCACATCATCGCTTACCATCAGGTGAGATAGTGGTCAAACGCAAACTTATCAATAATAAAATGAAACATGATCTCTGTTTTCGGGGTTCCATACCACAAAAGGAGAAAACGGAACCCTTATAGGATTAATTGGTTGTCCATCTTTCTGTTAAGACTATCTCGGGAACGCGTGGAGGTATCGAGTTGAAATTAAAATCATATACCGAGAGTGAATACCTCGTAACTGTGGAATACGTAACTTTTCAGGAGGCACAAAAAACTAAATTAGACCTTTATTATCATGCAATTTTAATGTGCTTATACATGTTTCATTCAAATATTTAAAACTATTGGTTTATTTCAAACGCTTGTTTCTCTTGTTTTTATATTTTTTCCGCTTGTTTTGTCGCGCCGTCGCGATGTGATCACACCAAACTGACTTGAGCAAGATATGCATGCAACATCGTAGATGGCGCTACAAGTATCGAATCAATCTTTTGCGTGATACAAAATTCTGAGTCACGAGCTTTACTATTCAGAAATGTAATAAAATAAAATTACCTAAAATTGCATTATTATGTAAGAAGTATTATGAAGAAAAGGGGAGTTAGTGATGCAAAGAAAAAAACGTGTTGCGCCGACCAGAAATAAAACGGGACAAGGGCAGGAAGATGATGATGATGATGATTTAATAATTTGTTTCAGCTACTTCTGAAAATTGCTAGAAAAGGAATTGACGCTGATAACATCGTGAGAAATGCTTCACTGATTCACAGTTTGGACTTCATAGACTTGTTGAAGTAAGTGTAGATAAAATAGTTGATCTGATGATGGTAGAAAAGAGGTTCTGGTGTAGCGACTACGTACCGGAAGACGCAGCGTTGGAAGGCCTTCATAAGGTGGATCGATGACCTGAGGGTCGCGGGACGGATTCCCGCGATGCTCAGGTCATCGATGGATGATTTCTCGCTACCTTCACCAGGTAATCGGTCCACCTTGTAGGAAGCCTCCCGCCGCTGCGTCTTCCGGTACGCGGTCGCCACTCCAAAACCTTTCGGCCCCAACGGCCATCTGTTCTGCAAGCAATGTGCCCTGCCCATTGCCACTTAAGTTTGGCAATTCTTTGTGCTATGTCGGCAACCTTAGTTTTCCTGCAGATATCTTCATTTTTTATTCGATCACGCAAGGAAACCCCGAGCATAGCCCTTTACGTTGCTCTTGGGGTAGTGTATGACTGTGGTGTAGTTATTATTTGTAGTTATTTCATTATTTTTCCAATATATTACGTATTTAACTTATGTAATTGGCCTTTGGCCGTGTTATGTTAAAGTAAATAAATAAATTTGAATGAGTTACTATTGCCCTGAAACGCAAAAGGGTAGAACATGGCTGGGTATTAGTTAGTAAACGTTTGAAGGTGGATACAGACTTTGCGAGGCATGCACCGCGAATGGCACACAGCGAATGCCTCTGCTTGAAGTGTGCGTGTTGAATACAATTATGTACCAACATATTATACTCGAGTCGAGGCATGGCGTGCGAAGCTAATGCTTCATTTGTTTGTCTACATGTTTGTGGCAAGGCATATGCTTGCGAAGCATTGGCTGTGCGCCGTGCGTTGCGCATGTGTCGCTAAGTCTGTATCCACCTTAACAGTGTTTATAAATTTTTTTCAGCACCATATCAAGACTAAACTACGAAATCCTGATACATCTCTTCGATGACTTAGTTCTGGGCACCAGCTATGAGCTGGAGACAGCCAGGAATATCTTCATTGAAGTGCTTCCTCATGCCAGGAGTGACGCCTGCGTGAGGTTCATCAAGTACCTGGTCTTGGAGGAAAAGGTTGGTACCCTGAATTTTTTTGATAGCCTATCCTCGTACCGGAAGACATAGCTTAGAAGGCCTTCCAGAAGGTAGACCGATGACCTGGTGAGGGTTGAGGGAATCCGATGGATACGAGACGCACTTGCCTTTTGCTTTCTAGGACCACGAGTATTTTTTTTCAGAAAGTTCCTGTGACATTAGCAGACATCGGCATTGCTGGGGCCCTAATCGGCCCTGCACACGGGCCAAAAAAAAGCTAGAAGCCGCCACAAAAAAAGCTAGAAGCGGCCACATAAAAAGCTAGAAGCGGCCACAAAACAAGCTTAAGCGCGCGACAGCTTGTAGCCGGAGAAGCCAGAAGTGGCTTCTAGCTTTTTTTTTGGTGGCATCGCCGCACACGGGCCACAAAAAGAAGCTAGAAGCGGCTTTTATTGTGGCCCGTGGTGGGGACACTCAGTTTTGATGACTTTTCTTTGAGGTGCATGAGCAACATTGCTCGTCATCCACGAGCCATTGCCTACGGTCTCAATACAACATAATAATTTCTTTTAAAATAAGACTCTGTTAGACATGCAGCTTTCCATAACACAAGTAAGTAGCGTTGGAGGACCTCCTACAAGGTGGACCGATGACCTGGTGAAGGTTGCGGGGAACCGATGGATGCGAGACGCAAAGGAGCGTTCATTGTGGCAACATTTGGGTGAGGCCTATGTCCAAATGATGATGATGATAACACAAGATAGCAGGCTGAAGTGGGAGTGGGCTGGCCACGTTGGTCGCACGAATGTACCCGGACAGATGGACAAGTATTGTCAGTACTGTCACTCACTGAACGCCTGAGGAGGTCGACCGCGGCGAAGGTGGTGGTGGATCAAGTTCGCGGGACAAACTTGGGCAGAAATCGCCCTTGACCAGGGGTGGCCAACTGGGCACGCCACAATCATGGCGGTAAGTCCCCTCTTTGAGGCGTGGCTGGAAAGACCTCACGGCGTCTTTACCTTCCGCATGAAGCAGGTCCTCACCGGACATGGTTCGTTCGGGAGGTTCTTGTTCCAAATTAAAGCGGAAGTGACGCCCGGGTGTCGCCATTGTGCGGAATGTCCGGAGGACACGGTGGATCACACAGTCGAGGTGTGTCCTGCTTGGGCGGAGCATCGCCGTGCCCTCGCGGGGGCGATCGGCGGCGGAGACCTTTCGCGCCGGGCCTTGGTTGAGGCCATGGTCCGAAGCGAGGAGGAGTGGCAGGCGGTCGCCGACTTCTGCGAAGCAGTAATGCTCGCAAAGGAGGAGGCCGAACGCATCAGGCAACGGCGTTATCGCCGCCGCCGCCGCCGGGATTCTGATCCCGATTTCCGTCCACCGTAGGCGCGGCTTGCGGACAGTGAGCAATGGGTAGCTCACTGTCCGGCCGTCCGGTAACTGTCCGGACCAAGCCCAAGTCGTCGACGGCGCGCACTGTTCCGGCTGTTGTAAGAGCTGCCGAACCTACTGGTCGAAGCCTACTGGGGCAAGGATTACCCAAAAGGGAGCTCGAGCCCCGGTACGAAGGCTAGAAGGAACGGGGTGGGCTTTTAGTCAGTAAGAGTCTGACACTATCTCCTGCTCCGCCCAAGAGCGGGGGTTGCCATTGGATGATTTTTTTCTCACCACAAAAAAAGTACTTCCAGAGATTACCTCCTACAAACAAACAAATAAAAAAATAAAAAAACTTTACCTCTTCATTATTTTAGTGTAGATAAATAATTCTACGCTCAATTTATAATCGAAAATATCAATAACTTTTGTACCATTGCTTAATTTTATGTAAATCTTAATTGATTTAACCAATTGATACGTTTCAACTATTAATTTAGAATAATTTAATTTGTAATTGATCTTTGATTGGTGGCTGAAGAGGCCTATTAGATTTGATTTTGTGTTTCAATTTAATCGAAATATTAAATGGAGTTTGAAATGGTTTATTTGAAATAGAGATTTTGTGTTTCATTGAATTTATTTGTGACGAATTAAATTTAAAATACTTTCAATGAGCGTTTGGTTTTTAGTATTTAAACAGTAAGTTATTTCAATGAAACCATTTTTATAGCTTTTTTTTAAGGTAGGACATCTCCATTGATTTTTCCGCTCTAGGGCGGAATGGGAGTCAGATTTTTACTGATTAAAACTACACCTGTGTCCTCCAGTTGTCTTTTGGGTTCTAGAAGACCACGAGTATACCTTTCATACGTTTAATTCATTAAACCCCAAGCGAACGCTGGCGTTCGCGCACCTATTGTCTTTCAATTGTGTCTGTAATTATCACAATTGAAAGGTTAACTAAGACCCAAGAACGCTACGGTCCTCTACGCCCCTACAGTTTGCCGACATGTCTTAAGCAGCGCCGGGAACGCTACGCAGTTTCGACGCCTTTGCTCACGATATCTATGGAGGAAACCACAGGTGTCGGGAGTCGCAGGACGATTCCCGGTCACCATAATCGCGGTCTTGCGGACGGTGAGCTATGAGTAGCTTGCCGTCTGTCCAATTGCTTAATCACTGCGCCAACCGAGCTGTGTGATAAGAATGATCAGCTGAAGCGTGTGTCAAGTTCCATTTAAGTTATACGTTTCGCTCTTGACCAGCTATACAGTCCACCATTCTAACCACTATATTCAAAGATTCAAAGCATTACCTAATCTATAATATAAAAATGAATCGCTAAATGTGCTGCTTAGCGCTAATCTCGAGAACCAATTTCGGAAATTGTTTTTTTGTTATGTTTGTAATTGTGAGGAGAAGGTTCTTATAGAAAAAAAATGAAAGTTAGGGTAGTGTAGGGTAGGGTAGAGTAGGCTAGTGTAAGGTAGAATAGGGTACATTTTTAAGGCATAGTAGTAGTAGAGCGGGAGCGAAACCGCGGGCAAAAGCTAGTTATTTTTAAATAAATCAAAATTACAGACGGAGAGTCAGAAAAAAAAATCCTAATTGCACATTTCAAATCGTTGATCACTTACTATTTTATTACTTTGTGTAATTAATTTCATCACCACTGCTCTCAAAACGGTAAAGGAAAACATCGTGAAGAAACCAGCATGTCCTACAACCAAAAATTCGAAGTCATGTGAAATCCACTAACCCGCACTGGGTCCGCTTGGTGGATTACGGCCCATTCCCCCTCCCAGAGAGGACGCCTAAGTCCTAGAAAAATGGTAACGTTAAGAGGCTGATAGCTTAGATCTATAGGGAGAAGAATGTACAAGAAACTCCATAGACACTCTTTTCAAACATGTACACTTTTGCAGGAAAAAGTAGAAGATGCAGCCCTCCTATCCCTCATCAGAAAACTGCCATTCAACGTGGCAGCTCCCAACCAGGCTCTACTTGAGGAGTTGGAGGTCCTCAGCAAGCTGGGGCTGGACTTTCCCCACGATATCAGACACGCTGGGATACTGAGCTTCGCGACCCTTCTTCATAAGACCATGGAGACTTCACAAGTCAAGCAGGATTATTTTGATAATATTGTGGTGAAATATTTTCGAATGTATAGCGGTGAGTAAAGATTTTTTTTTTATTGATATAAACTAGTGCATGACTGCGAACCCAGCTGATGGTAAGCAGTGATGCAATCTCTGATGGTGAGGCGCACTGGTTTATTAAGAGTCTATTCACTCTTGCCTTAAAGACACCTTTATAATCGGATGGGAAGACCGCAGCAGAAAAATTGTTCCAGTCCCTCGATGTACCCGGTATTAAAGACGAGTTGAAACGCTTGGTCTGGACCGTAGAGGTTTCAACAACGTAAGGGGTGATACTCGCCGTTCATCGGCTTGTCCGATGGTAGAAATGAAATGGTGGATTTTTTTTTTTAATTTGTCAAAAATGAATCGTTTACCTGGGACAGACGGTCCAGTTAGGTAGGTCTAACTTCGAAACAGAGGTTAATCGTTGAATACGATTCGGCTAAGCAGCGTCCGGGAAACTCTCCGATGTTATCTCGTCCAATATACCACAGTGTCTCGAGATGAAAGTGAAGACTAGTGCGCGTTGCCAGTGATGACAAGCGCTCTGAAACGTCGGTCACTCACAATGGGTCTCATTAGAAGGGCAGTCACTCAAAGGGCAATGAAAAGGACTATCTCCTAATAGCCCTTTCCATTGCCCTTTCTTTTGTTTTCTTGCGTGATCGCATTAGGAATGAAGAGAATAGGCTAGTTGCCGTAAAAAATGTAATTAGTCCGTCTTTTAGATTATTCAAAAATAAGGGACACGTATTTTTTTATTTGTAAATTAAACCAAAAATGACAAAGATATAGCCCATTAAAGTTACGTGTAACGGTGCGTCGTGCTGCCTTTTTTCGCACGGGGTGACGTCATACTTAACTTTAATTGGCTATATCTTTGTTATTTTTTGTTTAATCGAAAAAAGAAAAAATATGTGTCCAATATTTTTTCTAATTTAAAATACGGACTAAATAAAATGTAATTATTTTGACCCTGGAAATTACCCTATTATGAATGAGAACTAAGGTTACCCATATAGCTCTCATGAATCGGTAGGGCACGTACCACCCAGTAAAGGTGGTCGATAGGGTCGAAAAGTTCTGGAATGGCGACCATAATAATAATAATAATATTCTACAACTATCACACAACGCCGTCTAGTCTCAAGCTAAGCAGAGCTTGTGTTATGGGTACTAGACAACTGATAAACCTACTTATATATTTCTAAATACATACATATTATAGATAAATTACACCCAGACACAGAACAAATGATTGTGCTCACGAATTTTATATACATATATATATTCTATCTCTTCTTTGTTTATTATTTTTTCAAAGACTATTATTATGTAACATCCGTAAGTATGTTCGTGACGTCACAGCAGGCCCTAACAGAATATCAGCGCTGCGTTATTTATCGTTTTAAATAACGTAGCATATGCTGAGTTAGGTGCCTTTTTGGCCTCTCACTGATTATATCTTTCTTTTTTCTTTTCATTGTGTATTTTTAGTTTATATTATTGTGTGAGGAACGAATAAACGTTTTTCTTTCTCTTTCTTTCTTTTTCTTTCTCATCACACAAACATTTGTCCTGCGTGGGAATCGAACCCATGACCTCCGGCATAGCAGTCAGGGTCACTAACCACTAGACCAACAGGCCAGGCATGTTATGTAAGACGCAGTGTTGGAAGGCCTACTACAAGTTGGACTGATGACCTGATGAAGGTCCAATCCGATGGATGCGAGTCGCATAGGACCTTTAGTTGTCGCGATGTTTGGGGGAGGCTTATGTCCAAAAATTGACGTACCAAAAAAAAACACAGTTGATGGTTGAAAACTCTAACTGCGGGTTTATGGACGATGAGAAATAGGTAGCTTACCGTTCGAGACTGTCAAAAAGAAAAAAAAAATCAATGGAAATGATAATATGGAGTCTTGGCTAAAACATTGTCATATAAAAATCAAATATACATATTGTGATAGCTTCAAAGAAAACATAATAAGGAAAAAATAAACATACTCGAAGAACCTTGAACGCATTGACGAATTCGTCCTTTCTTTCAACAAAACTTCCGTTTGTACCATAATTGGCAGTTTTTGTAAACACAATAAGAAATGTTTTTTTGTGTTAGAAAGTTTGGAAGAAAAATTTTCACCGGTCACTTTGTATTTAAGCTGAAATTTCGAAATTATTTTATACTAGCGCCCGTCCCGACTGCGCACGGGTAATAAATATAGCCTACTAGCTTTTGCCTGCGCGGCTTTGCTCCCGCTCTTCCCAACTCCACCCTACTCTACCCTACTCTACCCTACTCTACCCTACTCTACCCTACTCTACCCTACTCTACCCTACTCTACCCTACTCAACCCTACTCCACCCTACTCTACCCTACTCTACCCTACTCTACCCTACTCTATCCTACTCTACCCTACTCTACCCTACTCTATCCTACTCTACCCTACTCTACCCTACTCTACCCTACTCTACCCTACTCTGCCCTACTCTGCCCTACCCTACCCTGCTCTACCCTACCCTACCCTGCTCTACCCTACTTTACCCTATTCCACCCTACTCTACCCTACCCCATCCTACTGTACCCTACTCTACTCTATTCTACACTACTCTACACCACTCTACTCTACACTGCTCTACCCTACTCTACCCCACTGTTCCCTACTCTACTCTACCCTACCAAACTTCACATAATCCATCTACTAAATAGTCCGTACAAAGCCAAAACAGTGGCATTGATTTATATATTTATATATAGATGTTGCTCAGGGTTAATGTAGCTTTCAATGATCAAAGAATTTTTGAAACGGATACAGTAGTTTTTGAGTTTATTCATTACAAACATACATACAAAAATGAAAATTTTCCTTCTTTTTAATATAAGTGTAAATGAACTTACCCGGCAAAATTCGTACAGCCTAACCGCCAATGAATGTAGTATATCTTTCGATATAGTCAACCTATTGCGATGAAGCAAAGCCTAAGTAATACCCCGTTAAATTTTGATCGTTTTAATCCCGTGGAGGGTCGATCCGGTACATGAAACACTATCGATTTGTAAAGCTGAGCGAGTCCAATAACCCGTAGGTAGTAGTCGGCGTCGCGTACAAACTACCTACAGGTCCTTGCACTCGCTCAGTTGACGTTTTCTTAAGGAAATTAATTTCGTACATGCGTAAATTAATACGAGTTTTGAAAAAAGGTACTTTATTTTTTAATTTTATCTTTACAAATCGATAGTGTTTCATGTACCGGATCGACCCTCCACGGGATTAAAACGATCAAAATTTAGCGGTGTATATCAAGTCCACCACCATTGATTGGCTGGTAGAGAAGGCTATGGCATTAAGTCCACACAGTCAGTTATACTTGGGAGAGGCCTATGTCCAACAGTGGACGTCTTTCGACTGAAATGATGATGATGATGATGACTCAGTTGTATCTTTGTCACGCATGAAATTTCAACTAAATAAATTGCCCATATTGACGCCTAATAGGGTTATCCGAAAGGGAACTAGGGTTATCCGAAAGGGAATTAGGGTTATCCGAAAGGGAAGTAGGCTTATCCGAAAGGGAACTAGGGTTATCCGAAAGGGAAGTAGGGTTATCCGAAAGGGAACTAGGGTTAACCGAAAGGGAACTAGGGTAATCCGAAAGTGAACTAGGGTTATCCGAAAGGGAACTAGGGTTATCCGAAAGGGAACTCGAGCCCCGGTATGAAGGCTTAAAGGAATGGGGTGAGTTTTTGAGTCAGTAAGAGTCTGACACTATCTCCCGCTCCCCTCAAGAGCGGGGGTTGTCATTGGATGATTTTACCCACCAAAAAACTTTTTTTTTTTAAGATGTGATGCAAATGCCTGATGGTAAGCAGTGATGTGATCGTCGATAGTGAGGCCCAGTTTATTAAGAGCCTATTCACTCTAACCTTGAAGACACCATTTTATTTTCAGATTGCCCCCAATACCTGGACAGAATGATCTGGCTCCAAGGCCTGTGCAACATAGGGTACTCAGCGGAGTCTTACACCAGGATCATACACACTGACACGACGAGAGACAAGCATGAGAGGCTGTGGGCTGCATTGGCTGGAAGCCCCAAGACTGAAGATCCTTATACGGTATTTCTTTCTTTTTTAATTAAATTTTTACAGAATGATAATAATTTTCTTGTACGAGTATTTGTAAGACGCACAACAAAATATACCAGTTTTTTAAAGTTGGAAATACGTTCTTTTTTCTGTATTATTAAGAACAAATTTCTTAATAATTCATTAGGTAGTCTTGCCTAAAAGACTAATAAGTAATTTAATCTAACTTATTATGATTATTACGTGTTATAATATTGAATGAAAAAAATATTGTTATTTAATAAATGATATAATTATGTATTTTGTATATGGGTTTTTTAGAATGTTAGATTATGTGATTAGGGGATAATACAGTGTCTTTAAGTCACGGGCGGCATGTTGAATTCTGAACGAAAGAAGGTTGCTAATTTTAATCCCGAACGTGAGTGAGCGATTTATATAATTAACTCCCGAGCATCGCGAGGGTCTGGCTTTGTTTAAACCCATGACCTACAACTCTAAGTCGGGGCCATTACCATATCTTTGTAAAATATACTGTATTAATTTTTTATTATAATTATATTCTTTCAGATACTAGAAACAACTCTACCAATACTAACTAATGAAACTGAGAGCATACAGCTTAGAATCGTAGCTCTTCACACGTTCCTAAGTTCGAGTAATGTACGGGAATCTGACTTTATGTTTGTTCACAATTATATAAGAAATTGTGACAACAGCCAGCTGAAACGGTTCTGGTTCGCGACCATGAAAAATTTGGAGGCCAATAAGTATTTTTCTGGGTACAGGATCACGTAAGTACTATTTTATTATCTACTAGCTTTTGACCGCGGCTTCACCCGCTTACATAAAGTGTAGCCTATGTCACTCAGGAATAAAGCAGCTTTCTATCAGTGAAACAATTTGAACAATCGGACCAGTACTTCCAGAGATTACATCTTAGAAACAAAAATAAAAACAAACTTTACCTCTTTGTTACATATTATTATACTAGCTTTTGCCCACGCGGCCTTGCTCCCGCTCTTCCCTACTCCACCCTACTCTACCTTACTATACCTTACTCTACCCTAGTCTACCCTACCCTATCCTACTCTACCCTACCAAATTTCACATAAACCATCTACTAAATAGTCCGAACAAAGCCTAAACATTTGGTTTGGATATGTGAGCCTGTTCTTGAGTTATTAAATTACAACGAAAAGTGGCATTGATTTTTATATTTATATAGATACATAATTATTATCTATACTAATAATAATAAAGAGGTTAACTTTGTTCTCCAATATCTCAAAATGCTTGTTTGTATGCTTACTCCAACGTTACCATTATCATTTTGGTAGCTGAACTCTGAAAACGGCTTGCGGACGGCGAGCATCTCACTTCACATCACATCCATTGGCAGCTCACTGTCCGACCGTCCGGTAACTGTGCGGACCGAGCCCAAGTTGTCGACGGCGCGCACTGTTCCTGCGCGCCTCAATGAGTTGTCAGCAATAGCAGGGCCCAGCAGGGGCCAGGGTTAATTTCGAGAGGTAGCTCAGCCCCGATATGAAGGCACGAAGGAACGGGGTGGGTTTTTAGTCAGTAAGAGTCTGACACTATCTCCCGCTCCGTCCAAGAGCGGGGATTGTCATTTAGATGATTTTCCCACCATAAAAAAACTCACTTATTACTTATTTGTAAAACACTGGCAAAATGTCAGGCCAATGTTACTAACATTATAAACAACAACTTTTATTCTATGATTTTTAAAAATGTATCATATTTTAGTTCATCAGCTTTCATACAAAAAAGAAATATTTAAATTGAATTTTCTAAATATACGAAGCAAGCGATAGTACAATAGCGGAGAGGAGTGGGATCGGGGTTGCTTGATGCGGTTGCGACGCACCATACAGACGTAGGTAGTTATAGCAAAATACAGAGTTGAAATGTGTTAGATAGAGCAACGAAATCTTGAAGGTTTATTTTTGATAAAATAATTATGTTTTGTAAAAAGTCACAGAACAAAAGTTGTTGTTTATGATGTTAGTAATAGAGTTCTGTAAAGTTGTTAGTGTTTTACGAATAACCCTGTCTAGTTAGCAGCATATGAAGAGTACAAAATTGCGTTGATAGCGGACTCATAAGTTCATCAAACGGACATACACCTCCGAGACACAAAATAGATAGGAACAGAAGACAATATACACACAGTTGCCATAAAGTATCTTGAGCAGTTGCGCAGAAGTCAAATATTCGGTCTCTTTAGTGGTGCGAAGTGAGACGCGGGGGCGGGGAGTGTCAGTGATTGGGTCACTGCGCCATCGCTTCATAGACGTCACTCCTAATTCGTTCCCTGCGTTGCGGTATTTATTTATTTAAACTTCATGTACAGTAGTGGTACATAGGCGGACTTAATGCAACAAGGCATTCTCTCCCAGTCAACCTTTGGGTTAAAAAAGAGATCATTGTAGTAGGGTTTGCACAATAAACAAATAACAAATAATGAAACGGAAAAAAATAATAAAAATAAGTTATTTATATATAATATATAATAAAATACATAAATATGCTAAAATAATAAACTAATAAATACTATAAAAAATATCAAATCTTAAAGAGAACTTAATAACAATTCTGACGAAGAACAAACTAAGGTATGTATCTAACAACGAAGACGATTGGCTCGCCAATGTATGGAATCTCTCACTCTGACGCCGAGCGCTCAAGATACGTTGTGGCAACTGTACAACAAAGCACGCTCGAGCAACGCACACATAGACACCGCTCACGGACACGATATCTCGGCTCAATCGCCCGGTCGTGCTCATACAGTTCGGCGCAATGCGCTGACGTGTGTGCGGTCGCCTAGCGTAGGTATAAAAAGTGAAGTATTTTGCGTTTCACTTATGAGGTTCCTTCGCCGTAATGTTGACAATACTAAAAAACTGTGTTGCTATATTTTGAGCAATGAAATTATAAGCTGTTGCATAGCTTCTATCGCGGGCCTTTAGCGTGGAGACCGAATCCAGAAATTCCGTAACGAAAATAACCTAACACCCCCCACTAATTTGTTTTCTTATCGGTCACCAAGCTCAAAAAGTGTAAGTTGAATTAATATCAAAGAAAAAAAAAAAAGGAAAAAAGAAAGACGTGTGGCACTCGATAAAGCTATTGCATAGCATTTTTATCAGCTTATGCAATTATAATTATTTTATTTATACAGTATTTTTTTGCCTTTGTTTTTTTTCTTTGATATTAAATGAAGTTACACTTTCACACATTGAATTGAATTTTGATTGATTTTTCACTCATTTGTTTTCTTATCGGTCACCACGCTCAAAAAACAAATGAGTTAGGTGTTAGGTTATTTTCGTTACGGAATTTCTGGATTAGGTCTCCACGCTCAAGGCCCGCGATAGAAGCGATGAATAGCTTAAAAATACTGCATAAATAAAATAAATAAACAATTATAATTACATAAGTTGATAAAAAATGCTATGCAATAGCTTTACCGCGGCAGTGTCCGAGTGCCACACCTTTTTTTTTTTAATAAAGCACACAACGTTGGGCTCCATTTACATTTAGAAAAGGCTACGCCGCAATATCGTACCTCTCCATCCAACGACTTCCTTCTAGACTCGTCTTTTTTTTAATAAAATCCCATTCCCCACATTTATTCTCATGGTGCGACTACCGTTAAAATCGATTTAATTTTTGCAAAAATTTTGGTAGAGTAGGCAACTCTTTCATTTTTCCCTTTCTTTTTTCTGTAGACAGACAGGGGAGCCAACATTACGGCAAAGGAACCTCTTTAGTGAAACGCACTATACATACATAAGATTTTTTTTTTTTTTTTTTTTCGATGGGAAAAATCATTCTATGACAACCCCCGCTCTTGGGCGGAGCGGGAGATAGTGTCAGACTCTTACTAACTAAAAAACCCATTCCGTTCCTTCAAGCCTTCATACCGGGGCTCGAGCGCCCTTTCGGATAACCCTGGCCCCAGTAGGCTTCGACCCGGCTGGGTCCCTGCTGTTGCTGACAACTCCTTGAGGCGCGCGGGAACAGCGCGCGCCGTCGACGACTTGGGCTTGGTCCGGACAGCTACCGGACGGCCGGACAGCGAGCTACCCATTGCACACTGTCCGCAAGCCCGCGCCTACGGTGGCTGGAAATCGGGATCGGAATCCCGGCGGCGGCGAGAGCGCCGTTGCCTGATGCGGTCGGCCTCCTCCTTAGCGAGCATTACTGCTTCGCAGAAGTCGGCGACCGCCTGCCACTCCTCCTCGCTCCGGACCATGGCCTCGACCAAGGCCCGGCGCGAGAGGTCTCCGCCGCCGATCACCCCCACGAGGGCACGGCGATGCTCCACCCAAGCAGGGCACACCGCGATTATACATACATGAGATTGACTTCTGTATCTACCTATTTTGTGTCCGAGATCCATGACTTAAGAAAACTAATTTGAAGCACAACTCCACGTACTAACAACATTTATTTTTCGTTGAGAACGCATAAAAGTTCGTAGAAAAAGAAATAAAGTGTATATAAAGCATTTATTCTCCGACTTAAATATTTGTTTACTTAATTTTCTGAGATACACTTGATTTATTAGTAAAAACAGTCTTGGAATAAGAAGCGAAATTAATTTGTTTTTTAAAGTTTTGCAATTTTTTGGTTAGAGTCAAGTTGTATTTTGTTTAAAGTGTGATTCGCGGGCGTAATACGTATTTACGGAATTGTAATAATTAAAAATCGAGCAATGGTGGCCGAGTGGTAACGGCCCCGACTTACGAGTTCAAAGTGTTCAAACACAGCCAGGCACATTACTTTGATTAATATTCATAATATATTTAATATTCATAATAATATACACCGCTTTTTAATCGTTTTAATCCCATGGAGGGTCGATCCGGTACATGAAACACCATCGATTTGTAAAGATAAAATTAAAAAATAAAGTACCTTTTTTTCAAAACTTGTATTAATTTACGCATGTACGAAATTAATTTCTTTAAGAGAACGTCAGCTGAGCGGGTTCAATGACCCGTAGGTAGTAGTCAGCGTTGCGTACAAACCATCTACAGGTCATTGAACTCGCTCAGCCGATGTTTTTTCAAAGAAATTAATTTCGTACATGCGTAAATTAATACGAGTTTTGAAAAAAAGGTACTTTATTTTTTAATTTTATCTTTACAAATCGATAGTGTTTCATGTACAGGATCGACCCTCCACGGGATTAAAACGATTAAAATTTAACGGTGTAGATAATTGATTTAATATTCATAATAATATCGTCTTTGTCTTAATAATTAAAATTTTGTTTTCTTTATTTCAGCTCTTTCTACGTCCCCTTCGTCGTGAACCAGGTATCGAACCCCGACCCCCTCTATTGGGCGACAAACAACTACATTATCAGTGCACAAGAAGAGGACAGTGCCGCTTCCCTCCAGGTCTTCAGTGTGGGGGACTCTGAGGGGGTCCTGCCTAATTTTGTTGGGGCTAGACTGTGTACTGGTGGAAGAAGGCCTTTTAAGGCTGATGTGAGTTTTTTTTACTTCACTATTATCATTTTTGGACACACTAGACGTAACGCTCAATTCACACCGATATGGTTACGTGGCGGCGAGAAGTTTCAATGTCAGATAATTTAAAACTTTATCTTTATTACTATTTTGGAGGTAGCTGCGCTGGCGTTCATTGTCGAGGGTCACCAGTTTGGAGGTAGGCGGAACAGAGAGTAAAGTCCCGCAAACCTCCGTTTAAAAGGGAGGATCCTCCAACCAGACAGGTGTTATAGTCTGGTGGGCTGCTGCCCGATAGATGATTTTGGGCTGTCGTATATGTTCAAATTGAGCGGAGAACTTTGATTGCGCGATGCAGGATTTCGTACTTTCTTCGTAGTTCTTATGTGGCGCCATAGATGTCACTAAATTATAATGTTTAGCATCGCTAGAGCCACGGGAGTCATCGGAGTGCCCGTGGAGCCACGAGTGGCCTTGTGGCTTTTTCAAGTTTCAAGTGTAATTATGTGTGTGTTTCTTTTGAATTCACGTGATTAGCATCAGATCACTTCGTGACCGCGTTTGATTCACCGACCAAATAGGTTGACCAAAGATATTACTACCGTAAACAATTTTAGAAACACAGGTGCACTCTCTATTACCCGATTACTAAACGATAAATCAACATGTTGACGACTAACGACTTTTTTTTTTACAAATTAACACCTTTTTGTTTTTTTTTTTTCTGTTAGAAATTGTCAAACCTCCTGCTCTGAAAGAGGGAGAGTGTCAAACTATTAACTCAAATCCACTTATATTCTGAGGTCTGTGGGGACTCATTCAAACAATGTTGCAAAAATGATAATTTAAGAGCGTCATCGATAAAGATAAAACATTAATATTGATGTTGATAAAACTGAGCACGGCCAATAAGCAACTGCTTTTTGCATTTTAAAACTACCTAAAATATTTATTTATTTATTATAATCTTTATTGTACACCAAATAAACAAAAATACAGGACAAACATTTAAAAGAATAAGTGCACAATGGACGGTCTTATCGCACAGGGCGATCTCTTACAGACAACCTTTGGATGGACTGAGAGAAAGGAGATAGATTAAGGGTTGTCAGTGTACAAACATCAGATATAATACTAACAAGATACATTAACACAAATACATATATACAGTACAAAAAAATATATACTAATAAATATCAAATATATAGTTGAACCAGTAATGAATATATATTAATTATTATTGTTAAAAGCATTGATTTCAATGCTAGCCTTTGAATTGTCATTTGACAGTTCATATCCATTTGATATAACCCAGTACACAGGTCTAGTTATACAAACTAGCTTACATAATGACAAATAAATGATAAATGATATTAATTTTGCAAATATATTAAAAAGAAATTTAAAATCAGGTGAGATAGCGGTCAAGCGCGAACCTATCAAGAATAATACAAAAATCATTTTTACAAGTAAATTTTTTTTCGTCAGTTTAATCTTGGTGAGGTCGGTGTTTCCTAGCTGACTACCCTCAGAAGAAACACCGAAAAAGACTTAAGGGTCAAAGTTTCTTTTAAAGTCCTAACAGTGAATATGTAATGGTCTAATCACATGAGAATCATGCAGATTAGTCTGAGATGGTCTTTTGATGAAATAATCATAGAGATTTGAGTGCACTTGTCCAGTCAGTGCAAGCATTTGTCAGTATTCGCCAAGCTCAGCTCATGGACTACTAAGGAGCTCAAAATATATTTTATACTAATAATATAGGTTTAATATTTTTCTTAAAAGGAAATTTCGTGTCAAATACTGTAGTTTTGCTTACTATGAGCATCACATAACGTATTTTAATATTTGCATGCCAACTCATGGCAAAATGTGTCTGCACTATTATATTAAGTTACCATCTCCTGTACCGCATTTAATGCAAATAAATGGCTTTGAATTTGACTTTAATAATTAATTATATTTAATAATTAATATTTTATAATTTAGTTTATGCGAAACCTGAATATAGTTTGTTCAGAATCAATAACTGAATGAATTCCAATAGTTTTACACCACGTTATATATATATTTTTTTTAATGTTTAAAAAGGTTACAATTTGGAAACCAGTGACACTCAGTACAGCACAATTAACGGAAGGTCCTAGTAAACATTAGGGGCCAGTTAACAGCTGGGTGCAAGTGCAAAACAACCTCTCAGTTGCCTGGATGGCCCGGTGACTATGTATTTTTGGTGACTTAACAAGCTTATAACTTTGTGATTTTTCAAGATGCAGTTATAATAATAATAATAATATTCCACAACTATCACACAGTGCTGTCTAGTCCCAAGCTAAGCAGAGCTTGTGTTATGGGTACTAGACAACTGATAAACATACTTATATATTTCTAAATACATACATATTATAGATAAATTACACCCAGACACAGAACAAATGATCGTGCTCATCACACAAACATTTGTCCTGGGTGGGAATCGAACCCACGACCTCCGGCATAGCAGTCAGGGTCACTAACCACTAGACCAACAGGCCTGTCTATTATGTCTATTATGAAATTTTGTACATAGATTCTTTATACAAAAATACACTACACGTGTTTTGAGTTTTACATAATTATATGTACTAAAACTAATTTATATTTACTAACAGATCTTTGTTGTTTCAGATATACTTGGTAATGCAAGGAGTAGCCACCAGTCTGTTCAAGAAGTTCAACAACTTCAATGAAAAGAATCTGAAGATAGAAGACTTAATCCAAATCCTGAAGAAGATGAAGGCATGGGCTGTGAAGGTGCCAGAGAAGGTAGTTATTTTTTAGGAAATCTTTATAGAGTATGGGCTTTTTTCATTCTCTGACATTGAAAACGATAAGAGGTCAATTTAAGAAATCTTTTGCTTTGTAAGCATATTTCTATGCACTATTTGGTTCAAGCAGCTTTTCATAATCATAATCATAATCATAATCATAATCATTTATTTGTTAAAACGTGGTAGGTATGTACATTACATGGTCTTAGGTTTAAACATTCAGTCTCAGCACGTTCTGCCACAAGGGCGTACAAATATTAAAGTTATATAAATAATTAATTACATTAAATTGTGATAATTAAGATAATTGAAACTAGAAATGTCAAATAAAAAATCATACAAATAATCATTAAATTAATATGTCAAAGTGTCATTTAAGTAGTCATTTAAATTATAGTAACATTTATTACACAATAATTCTTTAAACTTTTTCTTAAACCCTGTCAAGTCTAACTCTCTGATCGATTTTGGAATTTTATTATAAATTTGCGGGGCTTTGCAAAATATGCTTTTTCGCATAAGAGCGGTTTTGGCTCTCCGTCCGCGTAGAGTATCATATCGCCTATTACGTTGGACCGTGTCAGATAGGTAAGGAAATAAATGTGGATTGGATCTTACAAATAAGGCAGTCTCATATATATACAAAGCTGGCAGTGTCAGAATTTTATGTTTTATAAAATATGGCACACAACTGTCAGTTACTTGAAGTCCAAACATCGCTCTTATGCAACGCTTTTGCGCTTTAAAAGCAGCTTCTCTATTAGTAGAGTTGCCCCAGAATATTATGCCGTATCTTAGTATTGATGCAACAATTCCATGATAAGCTGTAAGTAGTGCATCGGTGTTAACTATTGGAGCAAGTTTATATAAGGCAAAGGATGAGCTACTAATCTTCTTGCATAATGTTTCGATATGATCCTTCCAGTTAAGCTGACTGTCGATTATAAGGCCTAAGAATTTTGCACTATGTACGTCATTAATATTATTATTTTGGAACTTTACATTCACTTTAACATCGGATTTTCTATGGCCGAAGTGCATAATTTGAGTTTTTCCTAGATTGATTTTCAAATTGTTATTACTAAGCCAAGAGATTATTGATATTAAAGCGTTATTAACATCTGCTTCATATAGGTCAGGATTATTACAAGCTACTGTTACTGTGCTGTCGTCAGCAAATAGTGTAATAGGGTAGTCTATGGCTTTAGGCAGGTCATTAATATAAATTAAAAAAAGCAAAGGGCCTAGAACACTGCCCTGTGGTACGCCAAAATGTACATTACGTTCATTAGACAGGTATGTAACTTGTTCTTTAGTTTTCAAATTTAAGTCAGTTATAGCAGTTATTTGCTTTCTATTTGAGAGATAAGTGCTTAATAAATCTAAAATGTTGCCTCGTATACCATAGGAGTCAAGTTTGTTTCTTAAAATATCATGGTCAACACAGTCAAAAGCTTGAGTCATGTCACAGTACATAGCACAAACAGGAATCTTATTATCTATATTAGTCATAATTACATTTAAGAAGTCATATATTGCCATATTTATAGTTTTGTTTTTCCGAAACCCTTTTTGCTCGTTACAGAGAATCATATGTTTTTCTAAATACGCATACAGTTCATTATATATATATTTTTCGTAAATTTTGGAGAAAATTGGCAATAGAGCAATAGGTCTATAGTTTTCTATTAGGTCTTTATCGCCTTTTTTGAAAATAGGCTTTACAATGGAGACCTTAAGACGGTCCGGAAAAACACCGTGACTTATACATAAATTAAGGATATGGCTCAAATGGTTAGAGATTAAATCGGCAACATTTTTTATGATCTTAGTTGAAATATCATCATAACCTACGCTATGGGTGTTTTTGAGACTTTTTATAATATTGAATATTTGCATTGGTTGACATGGAGCCATAAACATAGATTTTTGTTTGTTTAAAATGTGCGTAGTCGATTTTTTGCCTGCCCCCGCTATTGGTACAATTTTATCAATGAAATAGGCGTTAAACTTGTCAGCAATCAATTGAGGATTTTTTATTAATTTGTTGTCAGTTTTAATTGTATTTATTAAGTCATTAGGTAAATTAAATTTAGGGGTCTTTATTATTTTCCATGTCATTTTCATTTTGTTGTCAGAGTTTTTTATAACGTAGTCATTTTGAGATCGTTTTGTCAGTTTAATAATTTTTTTAAATAATTTAGTGTAATTAGAATATTTAAATTTATTTGAGGGTGTTGGTTTGAGCCTATATGTCCATAATAATTGCCTTTTTTTTAAGCTACATAGTTTGAGTCCACGAGAAATCCATTTTGGTTTAGTACTTGTATGTATTTTAATGAGCCTACGAGGGAAGCACAAGTCATAGAATAGTTTAAATTGTTCTATAAAGGAGTTAAAAGAATCGTTTGGATCGTCAGTGTCGTAGACTTCAGAGAAAGTTAGCTTCTCAAGACAGGTTCTAAATTTAGTAATGTTCTCCAGGCTAAAGTCTCGTTGTGATTTGTACCAATATTTCAGAACACAATCCACTCGTACGGGACACTTCAGTAACTGCGCAGTGTGATCAGACAGGGCAAATTCAATCACTTCCGCTTTACATTTTTTTTTTTCAAAGTTGTGGGCAAAGTTATCAATACAAGTATGACTCTTTATTCTAGTGGGTTGAAAAATAGATAATCTTAAATCGTAATTCAGTAATAGACATTCAAAATCTAAGGTTTGATAAGTTCTTTTTAGTATATCTACATTAAAGTCTCCCGCTATTACAATATTATTGTCTTGAAAGGACTTATTTGATAGTTCTCGTAAGATCATATTTAGTTTTTCCATGCACGCATTGAAGTTACTACTATTTGGGACTCTATAAATACAGACAATAACCATCTTATAATCAATCAGTTCGATGGCGCAGCATTCAAAGATACCTGTTTCTGAAAATCTAGAAATCTGTTTTAATTCCTTGAACTGAAGTCCGTTTCTTGTAAGAATGCATGCTCCTCCTCTTTTGCTTTGTTTTCTTGCGTAGCATGCTGCAAGCTGATAATTAGGAATGTCTAGATATTTTTCATATCCCTCCATTATAAAATGTTCCGTGATGCATAGTACCTCCACACACGATTGTGAGGCTGCCAACTCTTCTAGGCACACTGTTAGAGCCTCAGCTTTTGCTAATAATCCAGCGATATTCTGATGTAACACACGTAGATGTTTAGTCACGAAAAAACTTCGTAGATTGATTGTCACAGGAAGTATTATCATTAGAATCGTCAGAAACTTCGTCATAAATTGCATAATTGTTGTCATTAGACTCGCCAAAATAGGTAATGTTAGTGCATTCAATGTCATCAATTAAAGTCTTAAGGTTGTCAAAAATTGTCCTCATTGCTATGTTATTTATAAATCCGGTTCTCTCAAACATACGGGACTCACACTTAAGGTTCAGATTTGAATCTAGATAGTAGGCATATTCATGGGCCATTATATCCAGGTACAGTAAATTATTGAAAGTTTCAATTCTCCAGTTATAGATGTCATTATTTCTAACAAAGGTATATGTCGGGAAGCATATAATAATGTTTGTGTGCTTAATTCTACTTAGCACATCGCGGATATGAATTATGATATTGCTGTAGTCGTGTGTTGATTTAAAGTCTTCTGATCCAATTAATATTATACAATAGTCTTGTATGGTGAATTCAGACAGTTTTGACTCGATTCCAGTAAGAAGTTGCTTTATTCCTACTCTTGGTGTTATGTAGTGGCAAATCTCATCACGTTCTCTTAGTAATAAATGTTGAGCAATGTTTAGAACCTTATGTTTGTTATCCGTGCTAAGAATGCATATTCTTTTTTTCCTACATGTCTGATGAGTACTTTTATCGCTTATTGGTATACTAAGTTTTTGCTTATCATCTATGTTTTTTTTGTTTTGCCTTTTTTCTACAATTATATTGCCATGTTCTTGATGAATTAAGGTTTCAGTTTGAGTTTGTTTTGAGTTACTGTTTCTGAGAGGTTTTTTCTTAGGTGTGTTCCGATTTGATTTAATAGGACTATCAGTTGTTACTTTTTTTAATATTTTGTTGTTTTTAGTCAGTTGTTTTTCTTTTTTGTAAAACACCCAACATATACTCGAATTCTCAAATCACTGATGAAATAATTACACTAAAGATAAGAAAAAATAAAAGGTCTGTTTTCACATCTGTATTTTGACTACTAATTATTATTTTATTTCCATTATTAATTTATGTCCCAGTCTATGGAGTTTCTTGCACGTTCTTCTCCATAGAGATCTACGCTTTGGAACGTGCAATTTGAGTATTCAAAAGTGCCTACAAATTGTATACTTATAAGAAATCTGTAGAAGTGAAAATTCTGTACATTGAAAATATAAAAAAATGAATGGCAGGGGGTGGTAATTGGGGGGAGGGGGTTGTGTTACTAGATTTTTTTTACCAGTTTAAAACGTATTATAAATGCGAAAGTTTGTATGTTTTCAGTTCAGTAACAGCTGAATAGATTTGGATGAAATTTAGCACACGGGTGAATAGGGTAGTTTCTAAGGTCAAAATAATTACATTATATTTAGTCCGTATTTTAGATTATAAAAAAATATTGGACACGTATTTTTCTTTTTTCGATTAAACAAAAAATAACAAAGAAATAGCCCATTAAAGTTACGCGTGACGTTACACGTAACTTTAATGGGCTATATCTTTGTCATTTTTGGTTTAATTTACAAATAAAAAAATACGTGTCCCTTATTTTTGAATAATCTAAAAACAGACTAATTACATTTTTTACGGCCACTAGCCTATTATCCCAGGAGTCTATTCCTTTTGAAAAAAATCTGCTTTTGGGTGAAACCGATTGCTGGTTACAAAATAATCATTATTTTCTATGTCATTAGGTTCACATTGATGTGGTGATTAAAATTCATGAAAAGACGGTATTTGCAACACACATGAATCAATCAAGGTTTGAATCCGGCAGCGGGGAAGACTGTAAGTTTCTAATCATTCATCATTATTTCGATACGCAGAAACTAGAGCTACAGATCAGTGGTGGCCGAGTGGTAACGGCCCCGACTTACGAGTTGTAAGTCGCGGGTTCAAATCCAGCCAGACGCATTACTTTGTGTAATGAATTTCATCATCACTGCTCTTAAAACAGTGAAAGAAAATATCGTGAAGAAACCGGCATGTCACAGAACTAAAAATTCGAAGACATGTGACATTCACCAACCCGCACTGGGCCCGCGTGGATGATTACGGTCCATTCCCTCTCCTATAGAGGAGGCTTGAGTCCCAGCAGTGGGAACATTGAAAGGCTGATTTCGCTTATGCTTATGCACATAAGCATACGCCACCACGCGGGCCCAGTGCGGGTTGGTGAATGTCACCTGTTTTCTACATTATTATATAGACACCGTTAAATTTTAATCGTTTTAATCCCATGCAGGGTCGATCCGGTACATGAAACACTATCGATTTGTAAAAGATAAAATTAAAAAATAAAGTACCTTTTTTCAAAACTCATATTAATTTACGCATGCACGAAATTAATTTCTTTAAGAAAACGTCAGCTGAGTGAGTTCAATGACCTGTAGGTAGATTGTACGCAACGCCAACTATTAAGTGTAACTTAAGACATTCGAAAGGATCGAACGATTAAAATTTAGCGGTGTATATATAAAATGAATAGCTATTCGTTAGTATCTACAAAACTCAAGAACGCTTGGACCGATTTGGTTAATTTTAGTTTGAAGGTTATCGTGTAACGGTGAGAAAATATACAAAAATCTGATTTCAACGCCATCTCTAATTAAAATGTTATTTTAAAATTAATTATACTGGTTCCGATAATACCAGTAGATGGCGGTTTAACTATTAGGCAGTACGAAGTTGGGTCAGCTAGTATTATTATATAACTTTATTAATTTGTTTCAGTGGCTTACATCGAGGATTTCCTTCGATTCGGAAGTCATATCAACCAGCAAATAGTATATTATCCGTTCCAGACTGATGTTAATATACCTAGCGAAATGGGTAAGCTCTTAGTTTTTAGATATGTTCCGTGAATAGTTATGTGAATAATTTTAATAAGAACAATTGAATCAATACATACATGAAATTATCACAAAAAAATTATTAAGTTTATTTTTTTTACCTTACTATAGCGAAAAAAAGTTCGGAAATTTTAATTCTGCGGGGTCCCTCGTAAATTCAATTAAATTTATCCAAAAAAGAGCAAAATATTATTCGTTGTGAATTCATTCTATATTGTAAATGAAATTTTTAACTATAATATAATATACATAAGATCCCACTTCAACTTAATCATTAGTTATCGAGTTGATTTTGCCATTATATAATTTTTTAAAGACATTTTATTTCTTTTCTATAGACGCATTTATTTTTGTTTTGCTATTTATAATTTCATTTATTGACATTTAGTTTATTAACATTATTATAACTGAACTGTTTGTTGTTCTAAATTATTGATTTTCAATAATTTAGAGTCATGGCCAAATATACAAACTACAATCTGAATATGTGGCGGAATATGAAGAATCATAATTACAGTACAATTCACGAATGATGGCGGCCGTGAAGTTAGCCTTTTCGAACATTCGCGCATACTACACTCTTCTCGCACACGCGCGTCGCTATTTGGTTCCTAAAACACGTTACTGCGCAGCCTTCTGCGCAAACTTCACGGCCGCCATCATTCGTGAATTGTACTGTATATTTGATTTTACCCTTTCCAATACCGTAATTAGAGACACAATAGAAAGACAGGGCATTGGGGCTTAATGAATTTAGATCTGTACTAACTACCATATCAAGCAAATAAAATATATTATGTATGTTTTATTATTTATTTTATTTTAATACAATACACGCTAAGTTTTGTTACTATACTGTATTTTTGTGTTACTAGGAACACCAATACGGCTGCAGTCTACAATATTGTCCTTCACTTCAATAAGAGGGAATCTAACTGCGCCATCCTCTCAGGACAGGATATGGAAGAATGACCTTCATATCAGGTTAGTGGTTTACTTAGTTCGTCGTTTATACTGCGTACACTGAGGGACTAGAACAGTTTTCTCTTATAATTAAGGTTTTGTAAAAAGAAATAGAACAAAAGTTGTTGTTTATGATGTTAGTAATACACTCCTTTAAGGTTGTTAATGTTGATAATGTTGAGGCCATGGTCCGGAGCGAGGAGGAGTGGCAGGCGGTCGCCGACTTCTGCGAAGCAGTAATGCTTGCAAAGGAGGAGGCCGAACGCATCAGGCAACGGCGTCATCGCCGCCGCCGTCGCCGGAATTCTGATCCCGATTTCCGGCCAACGTAGACGTGGGCTTGCGGACAGTGAGCAATGGGTAGCTCGCTGTCCGGCCGTCCGGTAACCGTCCGGACCAAGCCCAAATCGTCGACGGCGCGCACTGTTCGCCTCAAGGAGTTGTCAGCAACAGCAGGGACCCAGCCGGGTCGAAGCCTACTGGGGCCAGGGTTATCCGAAAGGGCGCTCGAGCCCCGGTATGAAGGCTAGAAGGAACGGGGTGGGTCTTTTAGTCAGTAAGAGTCTGACACTATCTCCCGCTCCACCCAAGGGCGGGGGATGTCAATGCATGATTTTTCCCACCATAAAAAAAAAAAAAAAGTTTGTTAATGTTTTACAATAACCCTATAAAGATGAAAAAAAAACCTATTAGTAAAACAGTTTCTGTCTTACTTCAGATACCAGGGAACATCAGTGACAACTCTGTCAACAGACGGGCCACTGGTACAGTCGCTACACTCCGCTCGTATCCAGCAGTCGCTGGTGGCTCACCTGCCGATGAAGTTCAACGTGTCATTCTCGAATGAAGACCAGTCTATAGAGTAAGTTTTTTTTTTGTATTTTGTTTAAATTCTTCTGTAACAATAAATAATTAAGGGCCAAGCGCCTGAAAAGTGCCATAAAACAGTGATTTTCTGAGGCCTACTCCTCCGTAACGGCTAGGTCAATTGGTTTGAAAAAAATATATGTTTACTATAGATTCATGAACAATAATATCAACATTTGATTTTTTCGTGCAGTTAATACTTTTGTCTAAAAAAAATATTTAGCCATTTCGCAACTTTTCGCAACTATTCCCTACTCCTTTGAAACGGCTTGGACCTTTAGAAACATTTTTACACATAAAAATTGGTGGTTAAATATTCTTTAAAGTGAACATTGCATATGTAAATCAATCAATATCTCGCAGAGAAAATAGATTTAAAGCGCTTTCCGGGCGCTGCTAGCCGCAAATAAATGCAGAGAGACAGAGTTGCGTTCACATAATTTCGGTCAGATGGTTCAAGGGACTATACGCCTTAAGATAATATCCGTAATGGGTATCCTGTGTTGTGTGTGTGTTAGTATCCTGTGTAATCTTTATCCTGTCATAAGTTAAAGTGTGAAATAAAGTTTATAATAATAATCGTAAGTAATGCCTTTATTGGCTGATCGTAAAGTACATTGACGAGGAATAGACTTGAGCGGAGATTCGCAAGAGTAAACGTGCTCGGGAGAAGGATGTATAATCCAGGTGCTGGTAGGGATCTTGACCGTACTTCCTAGACGGTTCAAGAGCGTCTGCTGTGGTATACCTCTCCACTTTTCATGCATCTTAGGATATGTTGCACTCTTGTTGTTACGTCACTTCGTGCCAGGGACCGTTTTTGGGGGGTCCATTTATTGAGTGCCAATTCGCACCGGGCCCGCGTGGTGGATTAAGACCCATTCCCTCTCCTGGAGAGGAGGCCTGAGTTTAAGCAGTGGGAACATTAAAAAGGCTGATGACGATGATGATTTATTGAGTGTGAAAGTAACGCCCTGCCTTTTATCGATGGATTTTAATAAAATTGTTCAGGCAGGGGCCATAGTCATAACATAGTTCCAAAACCAGTTCACTTAAAAGCATCCACGCACGCGGTCTTCAAAAAAACGTCGCCTCAAAAAAACGCTAGAAGCGGCCAAAAAAAAAGCTAGAGGCGGCCGTAAAAAAAGCTGAAGCGCGCGACCCATTGTGTCCAGAGAGAAGCTCGAAGCCGCTTCAAGCGTTTTTTTTTGTGGCGGCACTGCCGCACACGAGCCACAAAAAATGGCCAACCCAAAAAGAAGCTTGAAGCGGCGTTTTTTTTGTGGCCCGTGTGCGGGGACATTAAGAATCCAAAAACTATAGCTCTTCACTCATTATACCATTAGCATAGATCAAAAATACACAAAAGATATATTTAGAAATCAAAAATCCTTATTTAAAATAGTCCAATTACAGGCATTTTTGAATAGTCAAAATTTCGGTCAGTCAAAAAAAAAGTAAAACTAAATTGCACGGTCCTAAGCGTAGATCTTTAGGGAGAAGAACGTGCAAGAAACTCCATGGACACCCTTTAATTTTTTTCTCCCTTTGTCTCTTTTAGATTAACATGGCCGAATCCTGGAGCTCAGCAAGGTGGAGTAGCCATGCACTCTCGCGCACAGATTGCCGTAGAAACCTCAGCTTTGAAGACCACCTCCACGGTTACTGCTGGTGACAATAGCTTAGCGGTGAGTTTATCATCCTTGCTTGGGCTGGCAGACACCCTCCAACCACCCATGGCCCCACCGACATTATGTCATATGGGCCGAAACGCAAGGAGATGGCCGCGGACACAGTCCACAAATATAAATATGAGCGTGCTGTCACCGCAGCCGCTTCTTGACGCCTTTACAAATTTCTGCGACCTGTCCCTCTATATGCCATTCTCCCCATTCTGGGACGGCATTCTGCTGACACCCCTCTCATGGGTTTTTACGCCACAAATGAGCTCGCTCCTAATTTTGTGCTAGCTGTACGCGAAGTCTTTTAGTCGTCGGAAGTTAACCTCGGAGGCGACGAGGTCGCAGTAGTAAACTGGTCCCTCCTCCGAGCGAGTGATTCCGAGCCGTGGGCTGGCAGACAGTGATCAATGGGTAGCTTGCCGTCCGATCGTCCGGGATCTGTCTAGACCAAGCCCAAGTCATCGAAGCGCGTAGTGTCCCACGCGCGGCTTTGAAGCTGTGAAAAAATCAAACTTTAGAGTTAATGAAAAAAAAGATACAGCGAAAAACAAAAAACGTACATTTCGACACACTCAAGGGAATCAAAATACATAGGCTTCTTCCCGTCGACCTAGAATACTGAGGCATTAAGCGAGGTCTATCTTTCCTACACAAGTATAGGAAAAAATCTGAAAGTTAAATTTTTAGTAAAGTCACAAAAAAAAAAAAAAACTTTATGGCGATTTGGAATAATCTTTGTAACTCAAATCGGGAATTGAATTGTTTTCATAGGTGCTTTGATCCGATGGATGCGTGACGCACAGGACCGGTCATTGTGGCGGCACTTGGGGGAGGCCTATGTCCAACAATATAAGATGTCTTTCGGCTGATATGATGATGATGATGATAGGTGCTTTTGTACGGAACCCTCAGTGTTTAAGTCCAACTCGCAATTGCTTTTTTTTTTTCGATGGGAACAATTATCTTATGACAACCACTATCTCCCGCTCTTGGGCGGAGCGGGAGATAGTGTCAGACTCTTACTGACTAAAAAACCCATCCCGTTCCTTCAAGCCTTCATACCGGGGTTCGAGCGCCCTTTCGGATAACCCTGGCTTCGACCCGACTGGGCCCTGCTGTTGCTGACAACTCCTTGAGGCGCGCGGGAACAGCGCGCGCCGTCGACGACTTGGGCTTGGTCTGGACAGTTACCGGACGGCCGGACAGCGAGCTACCCATTGCTCACTGTCCGCAAGCCCGCGCCTACGGTGGCTGGAAATCGGGATCGGAATCCCGGCGGCGGCGAGAGCGCCGTTGCCTGATGCGGTCGGCCTCCTCCTTAGCAAGCATTACTGCTTCACAGAAGTCCGCCTGGACTCGCACTTGCTCAGTTATTAGGTCTATTTTTGTCTGAACAGTCAAAACGTCATTATTGTCCACCTACATGTTGTCATACTAACGTCAAAAATTTAAAAAGGATACGAGCAAATATGCGAAAAAGAATGATATAGTCTGTCTAATAAGTCAACCGACTTGGGAATTTTGTGTGCTAAGTAATCATTTAAAAAATACTAATATTCGGTACTTTTTATAAGGTTCTTAAGTTAATAAACAATGATCTCTATCTCTTAATCAACCTTGATTATTGAACCCTTGTTGACTACATCAGATTTCATTAAATCTTAATAATTACCGAAGTCGTTTAACTTATTATAAGACAGACTTATTAGACAGGAAAGTATTGGCATATTACTTAACCTTCTTGATCTATTATTGCCTTTGTTACGGGTAAAAATAGACTAAATCGCTACAATTTTCCTTATTGGGTATAACCAACAATAGGGTACTTGATTCGATATTTTTTTATTCTTTGTATGAAAAAGAAGATATCTTTATCCCTAATCGCAAATAGAAAGAAATTATTTTTCAATACTCGAAAACCAGTTTTTAAGCACACAATAGACTGTTTTTTTTTTTTTTTTTTATCTGTTATAAACTAGTACTTGACTGCGATCCCGCCTGATGGTAAGCAGTGATGCAATCGTTGATGGTGAGGCGCACTAGTTTATTAAGAGCCTATTCACTCTAGCCTTGAAGACACCCAAATTATAATTAGACGGGAAGACCGCAGCAGGCAAACTGTTCCAGTCCTTTGATGTACGCGGTATAAATGACGAGGCGAAACGCTTAGTCCGGACTGTAGGTGTTTCAACAACGTAAGGGTGGATACCTGCCGTGCGTCGGCTTGTCCGATGGTAGAATTGAGATGGCGGAATCAAGTCATGCAATTCCTGCGCACACTCTCCAAAATGCAATCTGTAAAAAACCGAAAGGCTGGCTACCCTACGCCTGTGCTCAAGGCTTTGAAGATTGGACTTGACTAAATCTGGATCACCAATCAGCCTCTTCGCACGCCTTTCCATCGAGTCCAAAGCTGCCAGGTGGCACTGTGGTGTGGTGGTGGTGGTGGTGTTTTCCGCACTAGTGCAGAAAAGTGTGCGTGCTCTCCCTCGATACCATATCAAGCTGGGCACGCGACGACCCCGCACAAGGTCGCCGGTTATTCGTTTATTCATTTCTTCGTAAATGTATTGAAAAAAGTCGTTTGATACATGTGCAAAGTCAGTGCAGCCCTCAGCTCCATAACGCACTCGACTACGGCTCGTGCAAAGTCCACCTCGGTCGTAATGACAAACTTTCTGCACTTGTGTGAAAATAATATTTTAGTGTCGTTACGGGGTCTAATATGCCCTTACCGCCATACGGGGTCTAATAAGCCCCTTACCGCTATACGAGGTCGTATAGACCCCATACCGTAATTTCTTGCAGAATGAAAAATAATACAAAAATGATTGCCATTGTCAAAGTGTTAAATAAATATTGTCTTTTTACAGAATATTGACAGTAAAAGTGTGTTTTTCGACTGCGAGAGACCAATGACAGGAGCTGAAGTCTTGGACAAACTGTTTACTTCTAAAAATAATCATTACGAGTAAGTATTTATTCAAAATTTCATTAATAACATGACGGTGTCTAAATACATCATTATTTTTTAATTAGTAGAAAAAAAACTGGGCTCTCTTCTTACCCATTACTGATCATATTAGTGTGGACAAAAGTAAAAAAAAAGAAATTCTAAATTTATCCACGAAAATTTGTCATAATTAGTAAATTCATAATTGAAAGAATCTTTCATAACAATTGCAAAATAATAATGATTGTAATAATAATAAAATTAATCTTCTTAAGTTTTATTTTAAATTTCTATCTTTCTTATTTAATTCTAATTATGAATTTATTTGACTTAAATAATTGTTACTAATTATTTAATTCATAATATCATAACATTAATTCAAATTGACTATTGACTAATGTATCTCTTTTGACCTTTGTATCTTGAACCTATTTTTAAATTTAAATTTGACATAATTTATTGGAATGTGTTTTTTGTCGAGTTTGTTTGGTATTTTTTTTTTTTTTGTGAAATTCATTTTTTTTTTATATTTCACCTAGGAGTCCACAGCACGTATGTGCGTGCTGTGGACTATTATTAAAAAAAAAAAACAGTTTTATTTCAACTTTTTATTGTAACCTTAAAACTTTGAAGTACTTTTCTTTCAAAAGTACATACTTGTACCATTAATCATTATAATTAGGCGAAAAAATATCTTAAGTCCAGTCAGTCACTTCAAGACTTTTAAACTTTTTAAAAGTTAATTTAATGTAATCTCAAGTCTCATAATTAATTTGCACTAAAGCCTCACTCAAAGGGTAATGGGGAGGGCTAAGCTTGAAGGTTTTTAAGTGATTAAATCATAAAAGAAAAAACTATAGGAAAACCAAGATTATGGACATAGCCTGAAGAATCATGAAACTTGGGGGGTAATGGGCAGGGCACATTGCTCGTAGAGCTGATGGTCAATGGGGATGAAAGATTCTGTAGTGGTTGGAGCTTTGCAGCGTTGGAAGGCCTCCCATGTGGTGAGCCGACGAACTGGTGAGGGTTGAAGGAATTCAATGGATGTGAGACGCAGTGAGACCGTTTGTTGTGGCGACACTTGGGGGAGGCCTATGTCGAGCATTAGACACTTTTCAGCTGAAATGATGATTATGATGTTATATTAAAAACTAGGTTTTGCCTGCGACTGCGCCCGCGTGCATATAATAAAGTCTATGGCACTCAAGAATCAAGCAGCTTTATAGCGGTGAAAAAATTATAGCAACCTATTACTTCAACAGTTTACCTCATACAACCAAAAAAAAACTATACCTACTAGTATTAGTGTAGATAATGTAGACGTAGATTTAAAAAAAAAATACGATACCCACTCTAGGAATGACCCCTGGACTATTTCATGGATCTTTTCGACAATACACCCAGCTCCAAAATGCCTACCTGTAGGCCATACAAATATTTTTTCCGTCCGGGAATTGAACCCACGACACGTAGCGCAGCAACCAATCGCTTAACATAATATTGATTACTAGCTTTTGACCGCGGCTTCGCCCGCGTACATAAAATATAGCCCATGCCACTCTGGCATAAAGCAGCTTTCTATCGGCGAAAAAAGTTTTGCAATTGGACTAGTATTTTCAGAGATTACCTCTTAAAAACAAAAACGAAACTTTACCTCTTTATCTTTAAATAATACTAGCGGCCTGTCCTGGCTTTGCACAGACAATAAATATAGCCTATGTTACTCAGGGTGAAAGCAGCTTTCCAATGGTAAAAGAATTTTTGAAATTAGCACAGTAGTTTTTGAGTTTATTCATAACAAACATATACATAAAAATACAAATTTTCCATCCTTATAATATTAGTGCAGATTAAAGTAGATTGTTTTATTAAACACTTTTCTTCATTCCAGCTTCCTAACCTCAATCCAGCCATCCTTAATAATCCTGAACAGCATCCTCCTGTTCACGTCCCCACCCTCAGGGTCCTGTGGCCTGATCCTGCCGCCACAGCACCTGATGAAGACCGCTAACGATGTGCTGCGGCTGAAGATCCAGTTGAAACAGATGAGCGTCAATGAGGATACCACGAAGTTTGATCTGTCTCTGATAATTAATTATTTCAGGTATGTACAATACACTTAACTAATCAGAAATAATATTATACACTAAAGGCCTAGCTAAATATGACATCATAAAACTCTTCCGCATTGCTGTCGACTGGTAATGTGTCCAAAAGTCTGGCGGCATAGCCACACTGAATGGCAATGCTTATCCTCTGTCCGAGGTAAAAGCCAGCCCTTGGGTCACGCGAAGTGTCAACTAGGTGTTTTGACAGATCTTTGAGCACTCGGACTCCACGATCCGAGAGTTTCAACCCCAAAGAGTTCGAAAATATAACTTTCAACAAGGTTGTTATATTTCCGCGGTTTGAGGTTCTCCGCAACCGCAGTGGTAAGTGCATTTAGAGTCATCGCCTCGTCCAACATATCACAGCGTCTCAAGACGAAATTCTATGACCAGTGCATGTTGCTAATGATGACAATATGACTTCGAAACGTTTCGGAGCCATCAGGAGGTTTAAAGTCACCCAAATGGCAATGGAAAGGGCTATACTAAGAGTTTTCTTGCGTGATGGAATCAGAAATGAAGATATTTACCGAAGAACCAGGTTACCGACATAGCGCGAAGAATCGTCGAACTTAATTGGAAATGGACAGGGCACATTGCTCGCAGAACAGACGGCCGTTGGGGCTGAAAGGTTCTATAGTGTCGATGTCATACCGATAGACGTAGCGCTGAAAGGTGGCCTAAGAGAGATACAATCCAATGTTGAGCAGTAGCGATTCCACGTACCCAATCTCCTGGGTGAAGTTTTGTGGTTCATCTCCTACTTGCCATTACTGGCCGGCCGTAGTGAACACTGACGAGGAACAGAGCTCCCACCTCTCTCTTGCCTTTATCGGCTTGAGTGGAGATCCACTAGTAATTTTTTTTTCTTTTCTAGTCAAGAGGACCCAAAGAAGGTTTTCTTCGAAATGGAAGCTATCACCAAGGTTGAGACTACGGGAGGCAACGCTAACTTGCAGCTGACTGTACATGGGCTGCAGCCGAGCACTGACAATGTGACTAGGAAAGAATGGACGGTCAGTACTGCTTTAAGTTCTCTGCACACAGCGGGCGCGGCGCGGCGGGACGGGACGGCGACGCGACACTGAGCAGTTGTGCCACACAGCGCCGTCCCGCTCGACGTGACGCTCTGTGTGGCGTCGTCCGTAATATCTAGTACATTACAACTGCTCATTGTCGCGTCGCCGTCCCGTCCCGCCTCTTCGCGCCCGCTGTGTGCAGAGACCTTTATTTTTAAAAAGGAAAAACGAAACAAAAATAATTCAATCAATCAATCTTTTTTAATTTTGCTTCAATTCCACAATATTCCACAACTGTCACACAACGCTTTCTAGTCTCAAGCTAAGCAGAGCTTGTGTTATGACAACTAGACAATGATAAACATACTTATATATTTTATAAACATACATATTATAGATAAATTACACCCAGACACAGAACAAATGATCGTGCTCATCACACAAACATTTGTCCTGGATGGGAATCGGACCCATGACGGAGCATAGCAGTCAAGGCCACTAACCACTAGACCAACAGGCCAATGAAGACAACATAGAAATAAAACTTTATTGATACGCAAATGAACTTTACAAACCGCACTTTTCAAGTGACATTTGACAGATACAGGTCACTAACGTTCCTATTGTTTTTAAAATCGTATAAATAACATCATTATGGGGTTGCGGTTGTAGGCAGTATTTTTTGGGTGTACTTTAGTGTCAGTTTTAATTATTCGCAAATTGATTCTTCTTCTTCTTAGTCTTCTTCTTTATTGTGATGTAAAATTGGTGTAGTTTTGTACCTCAATTGTCTGCGCAACTGGACAATATGTGGAATCATTGATACAGGCGCGATCTCGGTAAAATGGAGTTGAGAATTTTATTGTAGCGTTTACTACCTCAGCGAATCTTACCGAGACGGTTGACTTGATATATTTTCTGCCAAATACTAAAAAAAAATTGGCATGTTTCATTTTTGACGGCACAGTTGGCGTAATGGTTGAATCTTGAATGATAGACTACTGCCCTACGTGTCACGGGTTCGTTTTCATGCATGAGACATATTTCTATGGCCTACAAACGAGTGTTCCAAGGCTGGGGGATTTTGAGGTGTCGTGTGTATGTGCGTTTTTTTTATTATAATTGATAGGCTCGCGTCACCTGATGATAAGCGATGATGTGGCCGACGATGGAGCATGTTTGCCTTAAAGTAACCTATTCACTCTTGACTTAAAGACCCCTAGGCTGTAGCTATCAGGAAATACAGGCTCCGGCAGGGAATTCCACTCCTTAAATGTTTGTGAACACACCCACAATACCGGAGTTATTTCTAGTGAGGACCAAAGTAAAAAAAAATGTGGACATCCATTTCCTAATGGTTAAGGCTTGTAGTCCCTTGAACCATCTGGCCAAAATTATGTGGACGCACCTCTTGCACCCGCCTAGGCGGCAGTACGCAAATCTGTGCATTTATTTGCGGCCAACAGCGCCCGGAAAGCGCGCGGCTGACCTTTAAATCCATTTATTTTGCGAAATATTGATTGATTTACATATGCAATGTTCACTTTGAAGAATATTTAACCACCAATTTTTATGTGTAAAAATGTTTCTAAAGATCTAAGCCATTTCGAAGGAGTAGGGAAAAGTTGCGAAAAGTTGCGAAATTGCTAAATATTTTGTTTAGACAAAAGTATTATATATATTTATAGCACGAAAAAATCGAATGTTGATAATGTTGTTTAAGAATCTATAATAATAATTCATTTTTTCAAACCTATTAACCTGGCCGTTACCGAGGAGTAGGCTTCAGAAAGTCACTGTTTTATGGCACTTTACGGGCGCTTGGGCCTTAACTGATTTAGTAAAGACATAGCGTACATTTTTGAATGGCTAATGTATTCGCGAAGCAAGAAAAAAAAACCTCATTATGCCCACCAGAATTAATGTGTAAACACAGACGCAAAAAGGGTATTGTATTATGTGAGAATCGTGCCACGTGGCTCTGGGTAGTTTCTGCGTACCCCCCAGGGAATACTTCGTGAGTGGAAGGGTAAAAGGAAGTTCATGTCGGAGTCATTTATATTATGATATACCCTCTCACGCTGTTTACCTTTTACTTGACGATTTACAAAGTAACCGTATCTGTGTCAAAGATTTTTTTACGTGAGTGAAGATTTTGGGAAAACCAAAATTCGATGGGGCGCATGCTAATAGATTTTTGTTAGTTTGCGGGGTTTTAAAAAAAATGACATAATCATTTTGTTTAAAATATTCACGTAAGAAACGTAAAAATGAATAATACTACTTAAATAACTAGGTACCAACAAAAAAAAAAAATACTTTCACGCCTATGCGCGCAAATTAGGTCACAATCTGCAAAAACCATTCATTACACGGTCCGAGAACTTAGCAATGTGGAAGTTGACGGGGTTAAAACAGAATGCAGTCATGTATCTACTTTAATACGGGGTCACATTGACCTTGTACCACGCTTCGTAAAAGACTTTCTTAAATCATTAAACCCTAAGCAAACATTAAAGCCGCGTTCGCTCTGTCATTGTCTTTCTATTGTGTCTCTAATTACGGTATTCGAAAGTTTAAACGTTATTACGGGGTCTAAAAAGCCCCTAAACACCATAATGACAGTTTAGACGAGGTCTTAGACGCCCCGTACCAGAGAAATTGAATTAAATACAAAAATTAGTGCCTCTGGCAAAGTTTTAACAAATTTCTTCTCAGGTCTGTCTCCGAGAACAAGATATCAGTCATGCAGCATCAGACCAGGACATATCCATCCACCCAGCGTCTTACGAAGGCCACCTGACCCTGACGTACTCCGGGAACAAGACTGACTGCTTCGAGTCAGGTCCTGCTTCGGAATTGACGCTGAAATATAAAGGAGTTCCGCAGAACCTGTATGGAAGGCTGGAGAGATATTTTGAAGTGAAGATTTTTGGGAGTAATGTGAGTATTTTGGCTTTTATCAAAAGTTTAGAGGTCCTACCACGAGCTCTTAACGCGATTCATTTTACAATCTAAGCTGAATTGTTAAAGAGAAGAAGCTGTATAGGGTGCATAGGTTTTTCTCGCTTGCACGTCTTAAATTTTATCATGTCATGGTAAAGCTGGAAACAAATTATAGGACTCGGCTGACGGACGCGGCTGACTGCCGCGACTGATAAGTGTTCACAGACCAAAAACATCCAGCGTGCCATATTTCTTTCGGAAGTCCAAACTGCTCAAAGTGAGCCCAAGGATCCGTCCACGTCTTGCGTCTGACAGTTTGCACAGCACAGTATACATTAATCAGAAATCAGAAACGTTTATTTCAAATAGACCAGTTGCAGGCACTTTTGAATTGTCAAAATGTCGGTCAGTCAAACAAGTGAAGCTAAATTGCACGTTCCAAAGAGTAGGTCTCTATGGAGAAGAACGTGCAAGAAACTCCATGGACACTAATTATTCAGATACTTAAGTCGCGGCTGTCAACCCCGCCCTTCAGCGGCGTCCGTCAGTCGCGTCTTACAATTTGTTTCCAGCTTAAGGCCTCGGTAAGGTTTTTATGGTTAAACTGCCTCATCAAACCGTGAGACCAACTCACATTTGCAAGAGCAATTACTAAGTGTGTGGTCCTTTTTTTACGTAGGAAATCATCAAACTAATTCTACCGCTCTGGGTAGAACGAGAGAGCTTGTCAGACTTTTACCGACTAAAACTCAACCGGTTCAGTTAACCTTTATGAAGTGCCAGGCATCGGCCGTAACTGACACAGTCTTTCTTGCTGACATCTCTTAGGGATGCGCGTGGAACACTGCGTCGAACTGCGCTTAGCCTTTACCAGCCGGTCGACTGGCGAACTACCTATTGCTTGCCGTTTGCAAGATTGTGCCTGCTTCCAGGCTGTCTTCAGCAGAGGCCGGCTCCTTTGCTCGCATTCCTGCGTATTTATATATTGTATATATTTATATATGTATATATGTACTTATATTTTTTTTTACCCTCTTAATTAATTTGTCTCTTGATTTGCTTGAAGCACACCGCAGACTACCCCCTTATTTAGTTTAAGTTCTTGTATTCCATCCCAAGGTTGTCTGGAAGACATCGCTTTCAGCGATAAGACCGCCGCTGTGCACATAGGTTTAAAATTCTGTGAAATTGTTACTATTTTGGTGTACAATAAAGTTTATTCTATTCTATTCTATTCCTGCTTCGCAGAAGAGAATGATAGCCTTCCATCTCCATTAAAATCGTGCCATGGCCTGAACCATGACAAGTCACCACCGCTGGTCCTCTGAGCGATCTGTTCAAGAATGTGAGGTCCTGGATTCAATTTTTGAGTCCTGCAACAACTGCTATTTTGACAGAATGAAATCTACTATCGGGCCTGGATATTCCCCGCAGATGTGTCTAATCCTGGAATATACAATTGAACTCTTCTTTTGCAGTTATCAGAAATGGGGATCCTGGAGTCAGACATAGTGACGCAGACGGCTCTAGGGCAACTTGTCAGAAGTTACAGCAAGGAACCGTTGAATTTGACTGCTGTTATAAAGGTAAGTAAAAAAATGTTGCCACCAGGAATTACTCTTATATCGTGGGTGCGTTAGCCCGAAGAATCACAAAACTTTAACTCAACAAACTCTCTTGCTTATTTATATTTTGTATGTATGTATTTGTGTATCTATTTTAGAATTAAGTATTTATTGAGTTTTGTTATTTTTATATTTGCACTAAGTGCAACCCCATTTTGTGTCCAGGCAATCCCTGTCCATTCAAGGTTGCCTGGAAGAAATCGCCTAGAGCGATAAGGCCGCCAATTGTGTGTTTTCTATTTTATGCTTTTCTTTTGTAAATTTATAATCTTGATGTGCAATAAAGTATATATAAATAAATAAATCAATAAACTTTAAGAGCAGGGGGCAGGTGTACCCTGCCTTCTATCTCACAGAATATATGGTCGATGGGACTAAAAGGTTCAGCCCCCTAGCCAAGTTACAACCGTATCGTGTCGAATTCCGTTCTCCAATCGGTAACGCTTCGGTATCAGCAATTGTAGGTAGCCATGTTGACGCACCTGAGTCGGCCGCTCGTTCTACAATGTGGCGTTTGTTTATCAAAGCATGTAACGTTAAACGTTGTAGAAATTCATTCGGTCATTTTGAACGACATGAACTTAGCTGCGAATTTTCTATTCGTTTGTTCCGACCATGTGAATTATCGTTGAGATGACGTCATTCCCATACATTTGATTACTTTTCGACTAGCGTTAACGATTGCAGATTATCAACTTGGCTAGGTGTGCTGGAGTGGTGACTGCTTCTGCGCTCTACAAGGTGGACCGATGACCTGGCGAGGATCATCATCGCATCAGATGGATGCGAGATGCAGAGGACTAAACTATTTTTCTTTCTTTCTTGACTGGTCCTTGTGGTGACACTTGGGGGAGACCTATGTCCATCTATACACCGTTAAATTTTAATCGTTTTAATCCCGTGGTGGGTCGATCCGGTACATGAAACATTATCGATTTGTAAAGATAAAATTTAAAAATAAAGTACCTTTTTTTCAAAACTCGTATTGATTTACGCATGTACGAAATTAATTTCTTTAAGATAACGTCAGCTGAGCGAGTTCAATGACCGCGATTTAGTGGTGTATGTGCCCGAAGAATCACCAAATTTAAGTGACAGTGGGCAGAGCACTTTGGTCACAGAACACAAGGTTTCCTACCGGGTAGCGCAGCATTGTCGCGGCCTCCCACAAGGAGGATCAATGACCTGATGAGGGTCGTAGAAATCCGATGGATGCGAGACGGACAGGACCGGTCGTTGTGGTGACGAGAGTGATGAGAGGCCTATGACGTCTTTTAGCTATAATGATGATGATGACGATGATGGTAAATTTTCCAGGAGAGGAACGGCCTAGCCTCCGTGAGTGTCAACAAGGGTGCTGACATGCAGTTCAAGTCCGACAACTTCGCCTGGCTGCTGGACAGCTGGACTGACATGCAAATTATGAAAACCTTGGGATTATACCGTAAGTACATACTTTAACCTCTTAACCGGCTGCGATGGATTGATCCGACGTGTGTTTTCGCTGGAGTCGTGTTTTGCGACTGGATACTCCATCTCGTTTAGCTCTTCAATCCCCTTAGATGACAGAAGAGCTGACGAGATGAAGCATCTGGTCGTGGATGTGCGACCCTGGCGAAATAGACGAAAAATAGAAAAAAAAAACGAACTAGCGAAAATAAATTATTTGTTATGTTTCTGCCTGGCCAACTTTTACAGGATGCATTTTGGACGTTTGTGCTGGAATTACGTGACTTCTTACTGTTCATCGCCAAAGGAGTCCGGTCACCTTGGCTCCTGCTTTTTATAACGTATTCTTGAAGTGCACCGACCGCCTTCAGCTCTTGGTAGTAGAAATTTTCTCAGACCTCAATTTCAGGCGGTTCTTTGCGTCCAAAGCCAAGGCAGCAGCTAGGAAACTTAGCGTTCTTGCAAAGGTCCAGCGGTACTTCACATCAGGATGGCTTTTAATGTTATAGAAAACACAGGTCCGATCCTATATGGAGTACTGCAGCCACATATGAGCTAGTGCTGCAAAATGCCATCTGTCAGCTTTGTACTTGGTGGAAAGGATTGCCAACAGGTTAATTAGTGATTCAGCAGGCTTACTCTTGATTTCAATTCCGATCGGTCGACATTGAGATTGTGACGTTTCGTACCCTTGAATCCAATGCTAGCGCAAAATTGCTTCAAAATTGCATGACCATTTTGAGAACTAAGTGAAATCATATATGTTGACAATATTGTTTTCAAGAGTACCAAATCACGTAACGTCAAAATTGACATTGCAATCGGATTTACTTTAGATTGAAATTGAAATTAATTTGGAGAGTAAGCCTGCAGATCTGGTTAATACCAATCCGCCTGGAGCACAGACGTAGGGTAGCCAGCCTTCCGGTATTTTGCAGGATGTATTTAAACTCTATACTTCAATCGTAATAAGATTTGACATTCGGATCAATCTTTTTTAAAGTCCGTTCAACTGATTTTGACTTATATTCTATAGACATAAAGATATCGTTGAAAGCAAAAAAGTAGTTACAATACCACCTATTTACTGCACCCGCCATTTGTCATGCCACCAACGCAATAAAAGTCATAATCGGTTGAACGGACAGTAAAATACGTTTGTTTGATTGGCTAATATTATGGCGATTAGTGTATAGACCGTTATTAAATCTCTCTATATTTTTGTAGGTGAATGCCGTGTACAAGAGAACTTGGTACAGATGCTGTTTGGAGGTGCAGAGCATATCATGACGTCAGACTGCGTTGAGAATGTAGTTCTAGCTGACTGCACTGAAGAACCTAAGTAAGTATATTTTTATATATACCTCACAACTACAATTTTTGTAACTTACTAACTTGTACTCTATGTAACTTGTGCCAATTCTCCAGGATGCTGCTTGAGACTGAACATCGACTGTTCATTATGTATGTATGTTGCATGCACTAATGAATATCTGAACAGTTTGTGGGTGGTATCTCTGAGTGCTAGGCTATTTTGCGACTACTTTTGTTACCTTGGGTAGGTATACCTGTTAAAACAATTGTATGTGCTTATAAAAATAAATAAATAAATAAATAAATTTAAGCAGCATATTCTAGAAGCAATGGCAGTCCTGTGGTAACGGCCTCGACTTACGAGTAGCAGGTCGCAGGTTCAAACACAGCCAGGAGTATTACTTTGTGTAATGCTCTAAAAACATCGTGAGGAAAACGGCATGTCCTAAAAGAAAAATAGAAAGACTGCTTGCTACCTGCGCGGTAGATCACGGCCCGTTACATTTTATATGGAGGAGGCCTGAGTCCCAGCAGTGGGAAAGTTCTATGACTGATTATGCTATGCTTAACAATCTGAATCGAGATATCTGAGTGTTTGTGAAGTTCCATTGGCGATCTGTGATCTTTTTCATCGATGTCACTTCAACAAGTCCAACCAAGTCTTTATATAATATGCAATTTCAAAAGTTTTTATTTATGTACAATTTAATTAATTTAATAAATTATAAATAATCACTAGGTCAAGGTGTAGGGTTATACAAACTTAAAATAATAATATGTACAAACGAGTAACAAAGGCTGAAAAACGGGAAAAACTCACAGGGCATCAAAAAATTCGTCCACATCGATGTCAATGGGAAAAGTGCCCAGAACGCTGGCAGCATTGCCACACTGGATGGCAATGCTGATTCGTTAACTGAAGAAGAGTCCAGCCCTCTGGTCACGCGAAGAGTAAATTAATTAAATTGTACATAAATAAATAAATTGAAAATTTGAAAAAAAAAATTTCAGAAGACCTTAACACGTTGAGTGTGATACCAGGTTTAAACATCTTGTATACATCTCGCTTACAGTGCGGCTAAGAAAAGTTTAAACTTCCTTGTCGTGCGGAAGGTATAACTTCAATTTGGTTCGGTGTAGGAAAGAGATATATTTTTACATGAAGCCAAAAATAGATTAAGGTATCTTAAAAGTTACAGGGTCTATAAGCCTTGTGCTGCCACAATGGAAGTTTATTACCAGGTGTATAGACCTTGTACCGGAGGAATGGAAAGTATAATAATAGAAAGATCACTGAAACATCAAAATTTTCAGATTTGCCGTGATCAAGGTGAAAGATGGTGTCAAGGTGTACACTGGAGGTTTCTACGTGTTGGTGAAATCTCAAGATGATCCAAAGCCGTCGGTAGATACCAGCCACGCGGGTAACCATTTCTGGTGAGTGTTTTTGTATAATCTATAAATTGGGTAAATTAATAATAGATTATGTGACTAGGGGATAAAGCAGTGTCTTAGTCGCGGGCGGCATGTTGAATTCAGAAAGAAACGAAGGTTGCTAAGTTTAATCCCGAACGATAGTGAGGGATTTATACAATTAACTCCCGAGCATTGCGAGTGAGTTAATAAAGTAACCTTAGTGAAGTGAGGAATTCAAGCCGCCCAAGACATAGACAGCTTTATCCCCGTGTTGCATACTATTTTTATCCACTCAAATCTGTGTGGTACTTTCCTCAAAAGACCATCTGAGACACTTATCTGCATGGTTCTCATGTGATTTGACCATTACATGTTCTTTACTGTATGGACATTAAAAGAGACTCAGACCCCTGAGTTTGTTTCGGTGTTTCTTCACATGGTAGTCAGCTAGGAAACACCGGCTTCATCTAGTTTAAACTGACTGAAAACAAAATTGACGTGCAAAAGTGTTTTTTTTTTAAACTTGTTTGCAAAATAAAGATTATTTATCATTTATCATTAATGTTTCACTTTCCTTACAGGATAACCCACATCAGGAATACAGTAAAAATCGTCTCCCGCTTCACCCATCTTCAAGTATATTACAATAAAGATGAAGTAGTGACGTTAGTTCCCCATGTATATTTAGAAACAATTTGTGGTATGTGCACTAACAAACATATTTACAATGAATGCTAGGTTTTATTATAAAGTTATTGTTCTCGGTTCTTGTATCTGAAGTGGCAAATTGTTTGATGAACGAGTCTTAAATAATGGTGATTGGAAATTGAAGAAAAGGGGAACGGCCATTAATTGCTAGAAACGGACAGATCTTAAATTCTATTTAGAATAGAATATCAATAACTGAGTGATTATCAAGTTTTTTTTTAACTAAAGTAAAAATGCAAAGTTTATTATAATATCTAATTCAAATGCGTCTGTTTTATTTGATATTACTATGGCATTTTCAATAGAATTGGTGCACAGTTGTCATTGGTTTGACCTAAATGTATTGATAATATATGCATGTCAATATTAATTTTAATCAAACTATTAAAATATATCGTAGTCCTTTAAAGAAAGACGTTGTAACATAATTCACAATACGTGTCAATTGCCTGACTGTCAAGTTGACAATATCGCATTTAGTTTTATTAAATATTTACCTTAGTGTTTTGAGTTTGCGACTTGAATTATTACATGTTGTCGTTGCGACTTTAAGACCTCTTATGTGTAAAATTCAACTTTATGAGAAAATCGATAAAAACTGTCTACTGAGCTTCAACAAAAAATAAAAGTAGCATCTGTATGATTTCCTATTTTCAATTTTGCTAATGTTAGTGGAAATTAAAAGTAGTACGATAGTAAAAAAAAAAACAGTTTAAATGTAAAAGTAGTATTTTATTAGAAAACACTTTACTGATGTTGAAATTGGTAAACAAAATGACGATTAAAACATCGTAGACACATGAGAACTTTTGCATAGAGCTTCAAAATGTTAAAAAGGGTGGCGTAAAAAAGTTATTTTACCAAAAGTGACACATAAGATGTCTTAAAGTAGCAACGACGATACTGCATTTTATGATATTGATCTTTGTGGCCAATTTTATATCTAGATATATTCCTCAGAAAAAATGGAATCGCGTAAACAAAGAATGTTGAAATTTGTTCTTTTCGATTTTAAATGTGTGTGTGTACATAAATAAATAAATAAATAAATGTTTTTTGAGTCCAAAAATTAATCTACTTTACATGTTTGAAATATATTTTATTAATAACAATTCATTCAATAAAGAAAAAGAATTAACATTATACAAATGAAACGTCAAATGTCAATAAATAACCCGCCCTTGATCGTTCCTGGTGCAAAGGTGCCCATAACACTCGCCGCATGTTTGAAATTGGTTTATACCAAGTGGTTTTAATAATTATTGAAATTGCAATCAATTTGAAGCACAATTTGGCTTATATTTCATTTTTGTTAATTTCAGTGATTATTTTGTAGTGTAGTGTGTTAAGAATGGGCATTCCTCGTTTGATTGTAAAATATTCATTTTAGCCAAATTCAAATATGCAGATTAAGTTGCCAATGATTGATTGTATAATAACTATTTTACATACTCGTACAAACTACATGAGCTTAAGAAAACAGTCTAAAGACTTTAAATTAAAATTAAATTAAATTGTATTTATATAAATTGTATTATGAATAATTGATTGCTTTATAATAATTGTATTGTTTTATATATTTCTATATTGTTTTGATTAACAATCAAAACATATAGTAAAATCAAGTCAAAGCCAAAATATTTTATTTCCCATAGGCCTACATGGGCACTTATAAAACGTCAGAAGCTAGTGCACTTTTCCATATTGGTCGTTTCCTATGGAAAAGAACCGGCAAGAAACTCCATGGTTACTCTTTAAAAAAAACGTGGTTGTTATTACAATATTTATAGATATTATGTAAGAACAGTGTAGAGCAGTCAATATTGTACACAAAAGCACAATAAAAATCATAATAAGAGAAAAAAACGAAGTAAAAATTAGTTTAGTTCAGTAGATTATCATTTTGACGTATGTTTTTTTTTTAATATAGGAACCGAGTTTAAGTTATAGGAATTAATGTAATTAATAAATGCTTTAAACTAATATTTCTTTTGAAACTAAATATTTTTATACAGGATTTATGTTTTTCGGATTCGATTGTTACAATTTATTATTTGATCGATTTTGTTGACAGCATTTATTTTTCGGTATTATTTACTGTTCGCTTTTAGATTTAAGATTAATATTTTTTTTTATATTTATAGTAATTTAGATATTTTTTTCTGACATTTAAATATTTATAACGGTGCTACTTATAACGTAGTTTTTTTTTCATTTAAATGTTACAATGAATTTTAGTAGCATTCAAATAATAATGTGTACAATATAGCGTAATTTAACAATAATTCAATAAATAAATTATATTTTTAAAATATTTTTGACTTTTATTTAACGTGTGTTCAAAATAATGTTTTTAATTTATAATTAATTTATATTCATTTTAGTTGTCATTTTACCCTGACGTGAATAATGGCGGTCCTTGAGAGGTTAATTTTTTTTTCATTGACAATTTTAATTTTAAATGAATCGCTTATAATTTTTGATTTTATTGATATTTTTAATTTTAAATCGATATTTTATAATTTTATATTGCATATATTTAAACAGACATCTGTAATTGTAATTGACATTTAGTATTTGTAATTTTGATAGAGATTTTTATAATTTTAATAATAAAAATCTGTATTATATAATCTCTACATACTCGTATATTATACTCACTGCTCTGAAAACGGCGAAGAACAACAACGTGAGGAAACCGTGTCCTAGAACCAAAAATTCGAAGACATTTGACATCCACTAACCCACACTGGACCCGCGCGGTAGATTGAGGCACATTCCCTCTCTTAATGAGGAGAACTGAGTCCTAACAGTGGAAACATTATAAGGCCGACTATGCTCTCCTGTATTCGTATATATGGTAGTAGAATATTGTCAGAGGTTACGTATTCTCGAGATAAAAAAGTATCCAAGAATAACGGTTCACCAAGTCCTCAATTCAAATGATCAACAGAAAATCGTTCACGAAAATTAGAAAAAAATAATAATATAAAAAACCTGTAAAAATAACCTACCACTCGATCGCCAAGCAAAAATAGAAGACCTCATTTCATCTGAACCATAAAAAAGTCACCATAACAAAGCAACTAGGTCGGAAATTCAACCTCAGTTAACAAAGCTAATTTATAATTAAACAACCCCTTCACATATTTTTTTAATAGAGCGAGAAAACTCGAGTCTTTGATCAGAAGCGTGTGCACCCAATGACATGCAACCATCGACTGGCTAACGTCCGACGGTAATTTTAAATAAAGAACAAGCAAGCTCGACTAGTGATTGGTCAGCCGGGCTACCATAGACTAATCGGCTTATACTTTCAATCGAGCATAGACAAGGGTTTCTTTGATCGTGTTTACAGCTGAATAACTTTTAATTTTACAAAGGCAGGCTCTTCAGTGTTGCTAGAGTTTACAGGTAAATACTTAGGAACTTGGTTAGTTCAGTTAGAAGGGGTAAGATAGTTAAACTAAATGTGTAGTTCTTGGCTTAAGCTAGCTTCGTTGAACCGAATAATGTTCGGTTCGTGTGTGTCTGCGTTCATTGGTTAATGAAGTATCCATCTGTGGTCGCCATCTTAGGTAGCTTTTTAGAAGAAATTATTCCTAAACTTATTATTGCTCTTCAACACATATAAATAAAATTGCATTATATTATATATATTATATTATTATTTAAAAAACTAGCTTTTGCTCGCGGCTTCGCTCGCGTTGAATTCGGGGTAACACGGTTCCACTTTCTGTGGGGGGTAAGTGAACTCCCCTTAGCGAGCTCCACTGCGGGTGACGTAACCTACGACAAACTTATTATGTGCAGTTGGTACAGTAATCGGGTCTAGGGATCTAACCGCAAAATTGAGTTTGTTTTTTATTGTATATACTTTCCCGGGATAAAAAGTGCCCAGTGTGGTGCCTAGGACAAATGTTTGTGCGATAAGCACGATCATATGTTCTGTGTATGGGCGTCATTTATCTATATAATATGTATGTATTTACAAATATATAGGTATGTTTATCAGTTGTCTAGTACTTATAACACAAGCTCTGCTTAGTTTGAGACTAGACGGCGTTGTGAGATAGTTGTGAAATATTAAAAAAAAACTAACTTTGTGTGTCTCGCGCCTGCACCTGACATATAGGTCCAATTCAGTAAAAATGCCAGCCAACTACAGTAGTCACAATGGATCTTGAGCGCTCGGCGTCAGAGTGGGGATCGCTTTGCGCATTCCATACATTGGCGAACCAATCGTCTTCGTTGTTAGATACATGCAGCAACGTAGGGAACGAATGAGGAGTAACGTCTGTGACGCGATGACCGGCAAGCCAATCGGCGGGGAGTGTCAGTCACTCCCCGTCCCCGCGTCTCACTTCGCACCACTAAAGAGACCGAATATTTGACTTCTGCGCAACCGTTCAAGATCCGTTATGGCAACTGTAAGTGGTAGTTGCCTGACGCTGGTTTTCAACTGAAATCGGTAAACTGTAGGGGCCCAGCGGGCCCAAGCTCGCTAGGGCAACGGGAATATTTCTGAAAAAAAAAAAAACCCGTCGCTTTTTCAAAGAACAGCTGAACGAAAATAGGTTTTATTCAGTAGAAGTCGGATAGGTACGTTCTCCCGCTTCACCATACAGCGGGAGAAGTATTTAGATGATTTCAGATATTATTTGATCGATACCAGCTTGAAACAATTGAGAGGCGAGCCAAGAGGATCATTGGCAATGACGCACTCGTCGAGTCGAGGCTTCAAAGTCTTGAGCTTCGACGCCAAGTCGCTAGCCTGTCGGTTTTTTACCGGTTGCATTTTCGAGAAGTGTGCGTCGGAATTGCGTAGCCTTATTCCGCCTAGCCCGCGCCATCATCGGACCACCAGGCATACGGCGATGCGTCACCGGTACATGGTGCACATCCCACCTACACGCACAAAACGTTTTGGGAACACATTCATTATACGTACAGCTAAGGAGTGGAATTCCCTGCCGGAATCTGTGTTTCCTGATGGCTACAACCCGGGAATCTTTAAGTCAAGAGTGAATAGGTTACTTCTAGGTAAGCGCGCTCCATCGTCGACCGCATCGTCGCTTTCCATCAGGTAAGATAGCGGTCAAGCGCAAACCTATCAACACTAATATTTATTATAAAGCGGTACAGTTTGTTTTTTTGTTTGTAGGAGGTCATCTCTGAAAGTACTGGTCCGATTGCTAAAAAAATCTCACCGATAGAAAGCTGCTTTATTCCTGAGTGACATAGGCTTTATTTTTATGAACGCAGGCGAACCTGCGGACAAAAGCTAGTCAATAATAAAAAAGTAAGTTTGCAAAAATACTCTGTTATTATTATTCACTTCACATAATCTCTAAACCCCAAAGCAAAACATATTACTCTATATTTTAACGAAAAACCTCGCGATTAAAGTAGTATAACCATCCATCAGGACAAACTGACTTACAGTTGGCTCAGAGACAGGACATGATGCAGTAGCTGCTAAGTTGGTGTTTTTACGTAATCGTAGATAAAGGTTTTTGTGATATAATTATAAAACATACTAGCTTTAGCCACCGGCTTCACCCGCGTGCATGTCGCTTTCCCCATACAAACTTTGGATAAATTCCAACGATAATCCATACATGTAAATCGATTCAGTCATTAGAAGTTATGCTGGAATAAAGAAACTCACATATATACACACACTAGCTTTTGCCCGCGCGGCTTCGCTCCCTCTCTTCCCTACTCTACCCTACTCTACCCTTCTCTACTCTACTCTACTCTACCCTACCCTACCCTACTCTACCCTACTCTACCCTACTCTACCCTATTCTACCCTACTCTACCCTACTCTACCCTACTCTACCCTACTCTACCCTACTCTACCCTACCCTATCCTACTCTACATTATACCCTACTCTGAACTACTCTACCCTACTCTACACTACTCTACCCTACCAAACTGCACATAAACCATAAACCATCTACTACGATATACATGAACACTGAAAACAACACTTCTTTTTTGGGACAATCGTGTAAAAAAAGCTTATATTAACCTGTCAATCGTGATAATGACAGACACAATTGAAAGACAATAGGTGCGCGAACACCGGCGTTCGCTTGGGGTTTAATGAATTAAGTAATGTCGTATGTATGAATATTTGGTTTAAAAAAAAACCCAGTATTGTTATTGTAATGGGCAATTAAGACGCACTCATTAAGTAAACAGGAAACTTATAACTATTTTATTAATACATTCTCAGAAAACAAACCTAAAATAGTAATTACTGGGTTAGTTGTGTGTCATTGTCTGCTGCGTATAGTCAGTAACAGTATTTATTGCGCAATGAATCCTTTCAAGAATGGTGGCCAAATATTTGACTATGCATTTCCGGAGTAAGTAAATCTTTAAGTTGTTATTTATTTGCTTGTCAAGTCAAAACTCCAAAGTATTGAGCATCGATGCCAAGTTGCTAGCCTGTCCGTTTTCTATCGTTTACATTTCGGGGAGTGTGCACTGGAATTACACAATTTAATTCCGCCAATTCCACACCACAAGACGTACGGCGTTGCGCCACCGGTACATGGTTGACATCCCACCCATACGTACAAAGCGTTTTGGGAACACATTCATTATGCGTACAGCTAAGGAGTGGAATAGGCTAGTGACCGTAAAAAATGTAATTAGTCCGTCTTTTAGATTATTCAATAATAAGGAACTCGTATTTTTTTATTTGTGAATTAAACCAAAAATGACAAAGATGTAGCTCATTAAAATTACGTGTGACGTCACGCCGTGCTGCATTTTTTCGCACGGGTTTGACGTCACACTTAACTTTGATGGGCTATATCTTTGTTATTTTTTGTTTAATCGAAAAAAGAAAAAATACCTATCCAAATTTTTTTATAATCTTAAATACGGACTAAATATCTAAAAAGTAATTATTTTGACCCTCGAAACTTATACCCTTTTTAGGGTTCCGTAGCCAAATGGCAAAAAACGGAACCCTTATAGATTCGTCATGTCTGTCTGTCTGTCTGTCTGTCTGTCTGTCTGTCTGTCTGTCTGTCTGTCCGTCCGTATGTCACAGCCACTTTTTTCCGAAACTATAAGAGCTATACTGTTGAAACTTTGTAAGTAGATGTATTCTGTGAATCGCATTAAGATTTTCACATAAAAATAGAAAACAAGCAATAAATTTTGGGGGTCCCCATACATAGAACTGAAACTCAAAAAAATTTTTTTCATCAAACCCATGCGTGTGGGGTATCTATGGATAGGTCTTCAAAAATGATACTGAGGTTTCTAATATCATTTTTTTCTAAACTGAATAGTTTGCGCGAGAGACACTTCCAAAGTGGTAAAATGTGTCCGTCCCCCCCTCTAACTTCTAAAATAAGAGAATGATAAAACTAAAAAAAATATATGATGTACATTACTATAAAAACTACCAACGAAAATTGGTTTGAACGAAATCGAGTAAGTAGTTATTTTTTAATGCGTTATAAATCGAAAAAAATACACTATTATTAAAACATCGATCAAAGTTACAACACATTACAAGAACTTTTATATTATGTTACTTGCTGCTACGGAACCCTTCATGGGCGAGTCCGACTCGCACTTGGCCGGTTTTTTTGGGGAGTGTGCACTGGAGTTACACAATTTAATTCCACCAAGTCCGTTCCATCATCGGACCACAAGACGTACGGCGTTGCGCCAACGGTAATGGTAGACATCCCACCCATACGTACAAAGCGTTTTGTGAACACATTCATTATGCGTACAGCTAAGGAGTGGAATTCCCTGCTGGAGTCTATGTTTCTTAATAGCTATAACCTAGGGGTCTTTAAGTCAAGAGTGAATAGATTGCTTCTAGGCAAGCTCCATCGTCGGCCACATCATCGCTTACCATCAGGTGAGATAGTGGTCAAACGCGAGCCTATGTATAATTAAAAAAATATTTCATGCACACTATTTCAGCCAAAAGAAGTCAACTGTTGGAAACAGGCCTCCCCTCAGTGTCGCCATAACGGCCGATCCTGTGCGTCTTGTATTCAACAGTTCTCGCGAACCATTAGGTGATCGCTCCACCTTGTGGGAGGCCTTCCAACGCTGTGTTTCCCGGTACGTAGACTGTGTCTCTCATGCACATAACTCTAGCCGCGGGCTTGCGGACGGCGAGCAATGGGTAGCTCGCCGTCCGAGCGTCCGGTAACCGTTCGGACCGAGCCCAAGTCGTCGACGGCATGTAGTATTACACGCGCGCCTCAAGGATATGTCTGCAAACTGTAGGGGCTCAGCAGGGTCGAAGCCTACTGGGGCCATTGGTGATGCAAAAGAGATCCCAGGGCCCTGAAACAAAGGCAAAGAAGGAATAGGAGTGGGTTTTAGTCCGTAAAAGTCTGACACGTGCCCTGCTCCGCCCAAGGGTTGGAGATGTCATTAGATGCTTTTCCCACCGAAAAAAAAACACAAAACGAAAAGAATATCAACTTTTTTTATTGTGCACACCTACCATAGTGTTATCTTCTTACCCGACTAGGGCAAAGCCAAAGGAAGGTTATGATTTTGACAGACTATGTATGTATTTATGTGCGTCCATCTGTTCCCTCATCGCTACTCTCAATCTACTTAATGGAACTCGACATAATTATGTGGTATCGTTAGAACCGTCTTAAGGACCAAATTGCAATTGCAAATTGCAGTTTAAGTGCAGTTTGAATGCAGTTGACACGACTGCAATAGAACTGCAAACCAAACGTGCAGTCCGATTGCAGTCGTGTGAACTGTTCACCGACTGCATCCGAACTGCACCATGCGCGTGAGGGCGCAGCGTGCGGGCGGGTGGGTATGATGCAGTTCGAATGCAGTCTGTGTGCAGTTTACACGACTGCAATCGGACCGCACGTTTGGTTTGCAGTTCTATTGCAGTCATGTTGCAGTTCTATTGCAGTCGTGTCAACTGCATTCAAACTGCAACTTGCAGTTGAAATGTAGTCCGTCTGTTTAGACCCTTAGTCGTCCGCTGAACCTGAACGGGAGAAGCCGGAGTCACACGTTATTCAAGTGTTTCGGTTGGTACCTATAATGTGTGACTGCAGCTTTCTTTTTGTTCTGTTCTTGTTTTTTCAGTTACCTTGCTTATGCTGAACATTCTGAAAATCTTATTTCATTTTTTCAGCGTCGTTTTTTTGTCGTAATCGGGTTTTAGTTTTTGACTTTTTTTTATTGATATAAACTAGCTTGACTGCGATCCCACCTGATGGTAAGCAGCGATGCAATCTTTGGTGGTGAGGCGCACTAGTTTATTAAGAGTCTATTCACTCTACCCTTGAAGACACCCAAATTATAATCGGGCGCGAAGACCGCAGCAGGCAAACTATTCCAGTTGTTCTGTTTTTATTTAAACCAAAGGTTAACTGGTAGAGAATGCCCTGTGCATTAAGGAAATTGCTTGCAGTGATGAAATGGTCGAGTACCTGTGAGGAGTGTGCCTCAAGCTACGGGCTGAAGTATTTAAGCTATCAAAAATAAATACATTGTGTTTGGGGCAGGTCTTAAGATATCTGTGAGGGTTAGAGAGCAGTAGTGTCCGAGTGGTAACGGCCCCGACTTACGAGGTGACCTTACTTTGTGTAATTAATTAACAAATATTATTTGTATCATAAATATATACATATACTCACGTACAGTAAATGCATAACATCAGGAGTGTTTCATTTGTGACTTATTTCTATGTTGAATCAAGTCAAGTTTCAAAGATTACCACAACTAGTTATGCGTTTACTTTTAATTTTATTATTTAAGTTTTAGAAAGACCTTTTTTTCTATAATTTATTTTGTCGCTTGTCTTATTAGTAATTCTAAACAATATCTGTTTTGTGAAAACACTTTGGTTATATTGAAATAACGTAGTAGTTGTGTTGTCTGATTTCTTTGCATATACTGTGTGTTTGCGCTAAACTAGTAACTCGTTATCGTCATCTATGATTCAGAGCAAAACAAATGTAATTAGTAAAAAGTGTCTTAACGTGTTTACATTATGACTATTATTCCATGAGCGAGAATCTTACCTTGCCGTAACACAGTCCTTGACTAGCACGGGAGGTAAAGAACTTTTCTCTGTATACCGTCATTGGGCATTTAGATATTTTATCAATTATGTGAACCGTTACTTTTTTGTGATAGCATTATTTTAATTTAACTGTTATTCTACTCTCCTTGCTACTTGTTGTGGATGTGATCTAACTTAGTGTAGTTGATAGTAAGTGAGTGTGCCCTTTGCTATGCATGCAATTAGGTATGTATTACCGGTGTACTGTATCCTAATGTATGGTCAATAAACTTTATTATTATTATTAATTTATTTCATCACCACTGCTCTCAAAATTGTGAAGGAAAACATCGTGAAAAAACATGCGAGAGATGTCAACCGGACACAATATATTTCCGGTAATTGTTCGTCTTCATAACTTCGTCCATTATTGCACAGACATAACCTTCGGTTTCCCCGAAGTTGTCACCGAATTGTAGTCTGGATACGGATGCTAATGGATCTACATCGGGTCCATGAAGGGCCTGTTAAAAGCACCATACTTAGAGTAGGGTAGAATAGGGTATAGTAGGATAGAGTAGGGTTATCCTTTACCAATAATAAAATTGGTAGAAAAGCAAACAATATACAACAATATTAAACAAAGGAGTTTGCAAATCTTGGGCCAACCTTCTAATAGTTATTGTGTTTTACATCATTGGATAGGCAATTTTGAGCTGAATAGCGTGACCAGGAGAAATAGGGATTTATTTTTATATACACTATTATTTTTTAATTAGTACAAAAAAAATGTCTCTACTCGTACCCGCGTTTGACCACTATCTCACCTGATGGTAAGTGATGATGTGGCCGACGATGGAGCACGCTTGCCTAGAAGTAACCTATTCACTCTCGACTTAAAGACCCCTAGGTTGTAGCTATCAGGAAACAGACTCCGGCAGGGAATTCCACTCTTTAGCTGTACGCATAATGAATGTGTTTCCAAAACGCTTTGTACGAATGGGTGGGATATGCACCATGTACCGATGGCGCAACGCCGTACGTCTAGTGGTCCGATGATGGAACGGACTTGGCGGAATTAAATTGTGCAATTCCAACGTACACTCACCGAAGTGTAATCGATAGAAAACCGCCAGGCCAGCAACTCGGCGTCGATGCTCAAGGCTTTGGAGCTTTGAGTCAACAAGCGCATCATCACCGATGATCCTCTTGGCTCGCCTCTCAATCGACTCCAGAGCATCAAGCTGATACTTGGCAGACCCATCCCAAAGATGAGAGCAGTACTCCATACACGATCGAACTTGCGCTTGGTATAGGTTGAGCAGCTGTTCCGGAGTGAAGTACCGCCTCACCTTAGCTAAGATCCCCAGTTTGATCATATTTGTGTCATCATTATCATCAGCCATTTTAATATTCCCACTGCTGGGACTCAGGTCTCTTTTCAAGGAGAGGGAATGGTAATGGGTTGGTGAATGTCACATGTCTTCGAATTTTTGGTTCTAGGACATGCCGGTTTCCTCACGATGTTTTCCTTCGCTGTTTTGAGAGCAGTGGTGATGAAATAAATTACACAAAGTAATGGTTGGGTTCGAGCCCACGACCTACAACTTGTAAGTCGAGGCCATTAACATTTGGCTACCACTGCTCTCAGTCAGTCTCAGTCAAGCACTTGTTAATATATATATAAAAAAAAAACTATTTTTTTTATTTATTAATAACCTGGTTAGACAACAATTTTTTTTTTTGTATTACCCTGAAGCATTTTGAACTCTATATCGTTTTGTTTTTAGTCGGTATTGTCCAATTACCGGCACGGATCTTGAGCGCTGGCTTCAAGTTGCACAGAACACCAATACTCAGTCTCTTTAGTGGTGCGAAGTGAGACGCGGAGGCCGGGACTGTCAGTGATTGGGTCGCCGCGCCATCGTCTCATAGACGTCACTCATGTTTCGTTCCCTGCGTTGCTGCTTGTATCTAACTACGAAGACGATTGACTCGCCAATGTACGGAATGCGCAAAATGATCCCCACTCTGACGCCGAGCGCTCAAGATCCGTTCCGATAACTGTAGTTTACTTTACCTTTTTGTTAAAGGGAGTTAGAAGACGAGCTCAAGATACCATCGATCGATGTGTTGTCTGGCATGGGAGGCCCCTTCGACGCCCCTGACGTCATGAATGAACCTTCCTTCAAAACATCCGGAGAAGAACCTTACCCACCAGATGGCGACGAACCTTTCTTCAAACTACTAGCCGGAAAAGAACCTTACTTTCTACCAACCGACCCAAGTGAACCTCCTCTAAATGACTTTAGACTATTAGTAGCCGGAGAGGAACCTTTCATCGAATCATCTGAAGACGGGACTACTACCCCACGACCCGAAAAAGGTCTTTCCACCAAATCATCCAAAAACCGGTCTACTACCACACAAAAGCCTATTACAAGACTGCGTGATTTATCGTCCCCGTTTGACAAATTGCCCAGGAATTTGTCCCCCATCGAGAAGTATTCTACTATGAGGCCTTTAAAACCTTTGCGACCGATCGAATGGAAACAAGAAGACCAGTTCAATTTGGTCGTGGACTTTACTACACCCAAATACAAGGTAACCGAGAATATTCTATATCTACTGGATTATTTGTAAAATACTGCCAACCTCTCAGAGTAAAATAAGATATTTTTTTTTAAATTCATAGAACAAAAGTTGTTGTTTTTGATGTTGGTAATACCAGTCCTGTAAGGTTTTTAGTGTTTTACAAATAACCCTGTATATCTATATATTAAAACGCAATATAATATAATATAATATAATATAATATAATATAATATAATATAATATAATATAATATAATATAATATAATATAATATAATATAATATAATATAATATAATATAATATAATATAATATAACTGACTGACTGACAGACTTTAGGGGGTGTTAAAGGTTGTATGTTGTTTTTGTTCTAATTCATTAAACCCCTAGCGAACGCTCGCGCATCTATTGTTTTACTTTTGTGTCTCAAATTGACGGTATCTGAAAGGTTAAATGATATAAACTAGTGTTTGACTGCGATCCCGCCTGATTGTAAACAATGATACAATCGTTGATAGTTTATTAAGGGGATCCTTTTCCACTCGTCAATGTAGAGTATGGTTTTAAAGCTCTTGTCTTGCTTGAGTTCCTCACTTCACTCAGGTTTCTATATTGCCTCCCTTGCATTGCTCGGGAGTGATTTATGTAAATCCCTCACTAACGTTCGGGATTAAAACTAGCAACCTTCGTTTCGTTCGGAATTCAACATGCCGCCCGCGACTGCTTTATCCCCCCGTCAAATAATCTGCTATTATTTTTTATAAGAGGTTTTCTTTTGTTTTTCCAGTTGGTTCAGCCGCCCCTCACAGACGCTCGGGACATGGGTGTCCTCATCCTCAGTGTCGTCATAGGCATTGCAGGACTCATGATGTTCTTCTTCATAATATTCAAAGTTATGGATAAAAAAAATCGCACCCGAAAAGGTTTGTTAATCCTATACATAATAGTCCCAGAAACCAAAATTCGAGGACATGTGACATCCACCAACCAGCACTGGGCCCGCGTGGTGGATTACGGCCCATTCCCTCTCAGCAGTGGGAATATTAAAGGCTGACTATGCTATATGCTATATTATAACGCCATTTTAAAATCCTCAACACATAACGCAAGGTCAATATGACTCATAACTGATTTTATTGGTATTTAGCCATTATTGGTTTTATTTGGATTTAATTTATGAAATAATTATTTGAAATATATTTATGGATTAAATAAAAACCTCTGTAGCTTAGTATTAGCACCAAATAAATAGGTACAGAAGTCAACCTCACATATGTACTTCACTTTTTATACCTACAATTACCGGCACGGATCTTGAGCGCTCGGCGTCAAAGTGGGGATCGCTTTGCGCATTCTGTACATTGGCGAGCCAATCGTCGTCGTTGTTAGATACATGCTGCAAGCGCAATGAACGAATCACGAGTGTCGTCTATGACGCGATGTGCAGCGAGCCAATCACTGACGCTCCCCGCACCTGCGTCTCACGTCACACCACCTAAAGAGACCCGATTTTTGACTTCTGCGCAACTTGAAGCCATCGTTCAATATCCGTGGTGGCAGCTGTTCTACACTTTTTATACCTACACTAGGCGATCGCGCCGAACGAGTGCGACCGGGCTATTGAGCCGAGATATCGTGTCCGTGAGCGGTGTCTATGTGTGCGTTGCTCAAGCGTGCTTTGTGTGTAGATTGTCTTCTGTACCTATCTATTTTGTGGTAATAGTTTCGACTACAAAAGTGTCTGTAGTCTATTTATTTAAGGACAATTATTTATTTATAGCTGTAATAATAACAAGCTAATGACAATAATGATATTATCACCGTTAAGTAATAGTGTCATGGTTGTGGTTAAGGAAATTGTTGAGGAAATAACGTTTAAAACAGAACGTGTGCGCAGACACTTCTGATGTTATTCTTATTGTATTTATACCGCTAAATTTTAATCGTTTTAATCCCGTAGAGGGTCGATCCGGTACATGATAAAATTTAAAAAATAAAGTACCTTTTTTTCAAAACTCGTATTAATTTACACATGTACGAAATTAATTTCTTTAAGAAAACGTCAGTTGAGCGAGTTCAATGACCTGTAGGTAGTTTGTACGCAATGCAGACTATTACCTAAAGGTTATTGAACTCGCTCAGTATTTTTTTTATTTATTATGTACCGGATCGACCCTCCACGGGATTAAAACGAATAAAATTTAACGGTGTAGAGTTAGTTCTATGGTGACAAGTTTTCAATGAAGTTTTTTTTTTGTTGTTGTTTAATGTTCCCACTGCTGGGACTCAGGCCTCCTCTAGAGAGGAGAGGGAATGGGCCCTAATCCATCACGTGGGCCCATTGCGGGTTGGTGAATGTCACATGTCTTTGAATTTTTGGTTTTAGGACATGCGAAGGAAAACATCGTGAGGAAACTGTCCTCACGATGTTTTCCTTCGCCGTTTTGAGAGCAGTGGTAATGAAATAAATTACGTAAAGTAATGCTCTTGCCTGGGTTCGAACCCGTGACCTACAACTCGTAAGTCGGGACCATTACCACTCAGCCACCACTACTTAACTCTACCGCACCTCACAGCTATTTCACTTGATGGAAAGCGAAGATGCGGTCTACGATGGAACGCGCTTACCTAGAAGTAACCTATTCACTCTTGACTTAAATATTTCCGGGTTTTAGCCATCAAGAAACACAGATCATGGCAGGGAATCCCACTTCTTAGCTGTACGCACAATTAATGTTTGTCACATTCTCAAACGCTCGTTTTTTCATAGCAACTTTTTATAGCGCGGTATATACCTACATAAATTCATTTTCATCATGACCGTTGACCACTCTAAAAAAAACCGGCCAAGTGCGAGTCGGACTCGCCCATGAAGGGTTCCATAGCAGCAAGTAGCATAATATAAAAGTTCTTGTAATGTGTTGTAACTTTGATCGATGTTTTAATAATAGTGTATTTTTTTCGGTTTATGACGCATTAAAAAAAAACTACTTACTGGATTTCGTTCAAACCAATTTTCGTTGGTAGTTTTTATAGTAATGTATATCATATATTTTTTTTAGTTTTATCATTCTCTTATCTTAGAAGTTAGAGGGGGGGAGACACACATTTTACTACTTTGGAAGTGTCTCTCGCGCAAACTATTCAGTTTAGAAAAAAATGATATTAGAAACCTCAGTATCATTTTTGAAGACCTATCCACAGATACCACACACGCATGGGTTTGATGAAAAAAAAATTTTTTAGTTTCAGTTCTATGTATGGGGACCCCCAAAATTTATTGCTTTTTTTCTATTTTTGTGTGAAAATCTTAATGCGGTTCACAGAATACATCTACTTACAAAGTTTAAACAGTATAGCTCTTATAGTTTCGGAAAAAGTGGCTGTGACATACGGACGGACAGACAGACAGACAGACATGACGAATCTATAAGGGTTCCGTTTTTTGCCATTTGGCTACGGAACCCTAAAAACACTATAGGATTATTTTAGATCCTATAGCTACCTTCTGGTTCCATCATCAGAACAGCTCCGTGTCATATTAATTTTGCCTATATTATATTATTTTAAATCGGTAACCGGGAAGTGGATCAATTTACATTCATACATTCCAGGCCACGACTCGAGCAATATACAGCTCGCCGTTCTATAAGGACTCATAAGTAATGTACAGACTTTATTTTTTGGTTGGGTAAAAAGCATCCAAATGACATCTTCCGCCTTTGGGCGGAGCGGGAGATAGTGTCAGACTCTTACTGACAACCCATCCCGTTCCTTCGTGCCTTCATACCGGGGCTGAGCTACCTTTCGAAACTAACCCTGGCCCCAGTAGGCTTCATACAATTGCATTATATTTATTAATTATTTTAATAGACTCAGTCATTATTATTACTATATTTTTTCCATACATAATTATGATATTACAACTTTTAGTTATTATGCCTGAAATAGATACTCGTAAACAATTAATAAATAAATTAACAATAAAAAAGACGTGTGGCACTCGGGGACCGCCGCAGTAAAGCTATTGCATAGCATTTTTATCAACTTATGCAATAGACCTCGCCCACAGCTACTTAACCCCACCCATCCAAAACCAGACCTCGCTAACAGCTGCTTATCCCCATCCATCCAATACCAGACCTCGCCAACAGCTGCTTAGCCTCTTCCATCCAAAACCAGACCTTGCCAACAGCTGCTTAACCTCTTCCATAAAAAACCAGACCTCGCTAACAGATGCTTAACCCCACCCATCCAAAACGCCGCTTTCACTCATTTGTTTCCTATCGGTCACCACGCTCAAAAAACAAATGAGTGGGGGGTGTTAGGTTATTTTCGTTACGGAATTTCTGGATTCGGTGTCCACGCTCAAGGCCCGCGATAGAAGCTATGCAATAGCTTAATAAATAAAATAAGTTATTCATTTTCAGGAGGGGTTCTCGGAGTAAGTGCCGGTGCTGCGGAGAAAAACCCACAGACGAACTGGAAGACCCCTTTCGAGTCAGGTTTGTAACCCTAGGGTAAGGGTCTATTTCTGAAAGGGAGGCTCGGTCCCGGTATAAAAGGCAACAGAGGAAAGGGGTGGGTTTTTAGTCAGTAAAAGTTTGACATTACCTCTCGCTCCACCCAAGGGCGGGGGATGTCATTTGCATGATTTCTGCCTACCAAAAAAAAACCACAGATTAATCTCTACACTATGTGCCTTCAACCTTCTCTGTCGTCGACTTACATTCCACTAGCACTCAGTGTTGCGTCAGAGTGCCGAAGCTAGACTCATGACACACGTCACTCTAAGCCACTACCGCCACTCTAAGATACTACCGCCACTCTAAGACCCTACCGCCACTCTAAGATACTACCGCCACTCTAAGCCACTACCGCCACTCTAAGATACTACCGCCACTCTAAGACACTACCGCCACTCTAAGACACTAGCGCCACCCTAAGAAACTAGCGCCACTCTAAGACACTGGCGCCGCTCCAAACAACTAGCACCATCTCTGATCTTTTGAAAACTAATTTAAATACAAGCGCGAACCTATCAACAATAAACAAAAAAGCGCCGTCATATGGTTTTTTTGAATATTTGTACTTTTGTTGTTTATTTATCTATTATATACTTATCAAGACAAATCATACGAGCCCAAACTCAAAGGGATTGTGTCGTTTAACTAACGAGTTCCTACAGCCACGTTCCGGTACCATCATCAGATCAGCTCCTTGTCATAATCATTTTGTATTGTCATCTGATTCACAGCCCGTAATTGGATCAAATTTAATTTTCAAGATTTGATTACAGACATAATTACACCGGGACAAACATCGGGACTGGTGATATTAAATAAAAGCTTGTAAAAAAAATATATATACAAGGTGTAAGGGACAGCCCTCCACAAACTTTAAGGGCTTGCTCAGTAGACGAAACTGAACAACCTTTCACAAAAATATTTTTCAGGAAACGAATAAAAAAATCCGCCTCACCATAGAAAATTATAAATTTGATTGGACAGTTTGTATGGAGAGGCCGAATTTTATTTCCGTTTCCTGAAAAAACTTTTTGTGGAAAGTTGTTCAGTTTCGTCTACTGAACAAGCCCTTAAAGTTTGTGGAGGGCTGTCCCTTACACCTTGTATACATTCATGGTTTCTTTTTCAGATCCCTCAGAATCAGGCCTTCAAAACTACGATTTGCCGCCATCATACCAAGAATGCACCCTCTACAGCATGAACGAATATGTCAGCACCGTACCACTGCCGTACTCTTATCCTGAAGATCACAAAGAACGACCAGATACTTTCATTGAAAAAGAAGGCACAGCTTGTTTAGAAAACGTTGATCCAGAGATGAGAACGGAATTAGTATTTGAGAACGGTCGGATTGTAGAGAGATTGAGCTTAGATATTCCACAACTATCACACAACGCCGTCTAGTCCCAAGCTAAGCAGAGCTTGTGTTATGGGTACTAGACAACTGATAAACATACTTATATATTTCTGAATACATACATATTATAGATAAATTACACCCAGACACAGAACAAATGATCGTGCTCATCACACAAACATTTGTCCTGAGTGGGAATCGAACCCACGACCTCCGGCATAGCAGTCAGGGTCACTAACCACTAGACCAACAGGCCAGTCAAAGATGCGAATAGTATAACCAATAAGATGTAGCTTGTAGGCAGTTATGGCTGCTTTTCCATCAGAGATTTGCTATGCAGCTATGCTGCGAAGATGTAATAGCTAAGCTGAGAAACTATGTGACTGTTTCCTCTGATACTAAGCAGATGTTAGGGAGCTCCATAACCGTAACCGAAGCTATCGGATATCCGATATAAAATAATATCCATAACCGTAACCGAATCCGAAATACAAGTTTTGCAATATGCCCTGCCCATTGCCACTTGAGTTTGGCGATTCTTCGTGCTATATCGGCAACCAATGAATGTGATTGGTGGATATTAAATGCTACCATAGCAACGTAGCCATAGCACATTTTTGGTGGAAAAGCACCCTTACACCGGACGGCGAGCAATGGGTAGCTCGCCTTCCGATCGTCCAGTAACCGTCCGAACCGAGTTCAAGTCGCCGACGGCATGTTCTACGAGCGCCTCAAGGACGTGTCAGCAAACCCCTATGGTTTGCTGACACGTCCTTGTGGCGCTCGCGCTCGCAAGGACGAAACCTTCTGAAAATTCGGTCCTGGTATGAAAGGTTACAAAGGAACAGGAGTGGGTTTTTAGTCAGTAAAAGTCTGACACACTCTCCCGTTTCACCCAAGAGCGGGAGATGTCATTAGATGATCTTCCCACCAGTAACAGATGCAACTCAAACTCCGCGCCAAAATGGAAAACAGTTGTGCCAATCTAGCAACAACAAAAAAATCTAAAATTTCAATTTGGAACCATAAACAAATCATCTATTCCCGATACTTTTTCGACTGAATGTAAGTTAATTATCTTTTTTTTGTCATTATCTCTGTTTTTATTATTATTTTTGTTCGTATACGATCATACGTTTTACACAATTTTTGTTACGTGCTAAAAAACCTAACCAAAACGGTAACAGCTTGATAAAACAGCTGTTACTCTAGCTAACTCGTTACTGACAGCGTGATAACAAGTTGGTGTAGTTTTAACAAGCACGCAGCGTGTTATTAGTAAAACAAGGTTTGTAAATACATAGTACTACGGTGGTAGGAGTTTACTAGCTTTAAAATCTTTTTGTAAACATAGTAATATTGTAAGGAGGCAAAAGTTTGTATGCAAGTGTGTTGTTATTTTTATAAAAAAGATTAATAAAAATCTGTAATAATTATACTCTGTCAAAATTTTAATCGTTTTAAACCCGTGGAGGGTCGATGCGGTTCATGAAACACTATCGATTTGTAAAGATAAAATTAAAAAATAATGTACCTTTTTTTCAAAACTCGTATTAATTTACGTATGTACGAAATTAATTTCTTTAAGAAAACGTCAGCTGAGCGAGTTCAATGACCTGTAGATAGTTTGTACGCAACGCCGACTACTAACTACAGGTCATTAAACCCGCTCAGCTGACGTTTCGATAGTGTTGCATGAACCAGATCGACCCTCCACGGGATTAAGAGGATTAAAATTTAGCAATGAACATGTAAAATAATAAAAAAAAATCGGCTTTTAAAAAATCCTACAGCATCAATCAATATGACATAAAACAATAAATAAAACGAAAAATATAATAAAATACATAAGTCAAATAAATGAAGATTACAGTATTATTATCTAGAGTCTAACCAACCAGTCAAATTCCCAAGTCAACCGACTTGGGAATTTTGTATAATGTTTAATCATTTAAAAAATACTTACATTCGATACTTTTCATAAGTTTCTTCTGTTAGTAAACAATGATCTCTATCTCTTAATCAACCTTGATTATTGAACCCGGGTTGACTACATCAGATTTAATTAAATCCTAATAATTACCCAAGTCGTTTAACTTATTAGACAGACTCTACATTAATATTATAAAGAGGTAAAGAGGTTTGTATTTTTTTGTTCTTATTGGTCGTATCTCTGAAAGTACTGTCCGATTTAAAGAAAGAGAAATAGTTTATTTGTGTCAAACATGGCGCATATCTAAACTATCTAAAAACTGGGTAAGTGCGAGTCGAACTCGCGCATTGAGGGTTCCGCGCAAACTACAATTCCCGAATGGAGTCTCGAAGATTTTTTTGAATTGCAATTTTTTTGTGACCTAGGTAACAACAAATTTACTGTTTTCAGATTTTTTCCTATAGGTACTTGTGCTATAAGACCTTGCGTGCCAAATTTCAGGATTCTGGGTCAATGGGAAGTACCCTATTCAAAATATGCGTTTTTTTGCTTCATGTCGCGGCCGTATCTTTTTTATTCGTTAATTTATATGTTTGATTTTTTCATAGCTTAAAGGGACTGCAGACTTGAGTATATAGTTTAATTTCAACTCGATACCTCCACGCGTTCTCGAGATAAAGGGTCTTGACAGACAGACAGAGGGACAACAAAGTGATCCTATAAGGGTTTCTTTTTTTCTTTTTAGGTACCCTAAAAATAAAACAAATAACAATAACGACTTATAACTAGCAAGTAAATATGATAATATGCGTCATATCCATGCAAAGCGGCTAGCACTCAGCATAAAATTGGATTGCTAAAATTTGTTCAACGATAGAAAGGTACTTTATTCCTGAGTGACATAGGCTATATTTTATATACCTACGCAAGCGAAGCCGCTAGCAAAAGCTAGTATTCATTAAACCCCAAGCGAACGCCGGTGTTCGCGCACCTATTGTCTTTCTATTGTGTCTGTAATTTCCACGATTGAAAGGTTAACTACAAATTAAAATAAATCGAAAATATTAAAACAGTTTCAAAAGAGACCTTTGAAAAAATCATACCCATTCAAAATCACAAATTCCCATACACTTTTCCAAACACCTGTAAACTACAAATCAATCCGCATTCGCTTCCCACACACACTTTCGCATGAACGGCCACGCAGCACCATAACACAACCCGTACACAACATAACCCTCCAATGCCCACTGCGCAGGATCCTCACTGATCAAAGACTTCAAAAGACATGTTCATTGAACATGATCTGTGGGGATTTTACGGTCTTTTGACCACTTTGGGCACCGCAGCGGATGGAGGGTTAAGCCTGGCGTAGACTGCGGTGTAATCGGTGAACGCTTGTTACGTTTATAGGTTAGAATGGGGAGGGTTAGTAAAGTGGTGCAGAATGGACGTATTTTTAGATGAAAAGTAGAGCGTTGGCGCAGTGCCGTAAATAGTCTTTTATACGCCCGGTGTGAGCTTCTATAACTGCGCCCACAAAAGTGCAAAACAAACCAAAAAAAAAAAACGAAAATTTTATAATTTTAGGCCTCTTCAGGGACTGGCACCCTGAGCCTAGGTACCGCTGGCACCCTACTTACGGCACTGCATTGTAGGATGGTATAAAAGTGTAGGAACTTCGCAAGATTTTTTGGAATTAATGATGATATAATAATATTCCACAACTATCACACAACGCCGTCTAGTCCCAAGCTAAGCAGAGCTTACGTTATGAGTACTAGACAACTGATAAACATACTTATATATTTCTAAATACATACATATTAAGCACCCTTAAGTTTTGATCGTTTTAATCCCGTGGAGGGTCGATCCGATACGTGAAACACTATCGATTTGTAAAGATAAAATTAAAAAATAAAGTACCTTTTTTCAAAACTCGTATTAATTTACGCATGTACGAAATTAATTTATTTATTAAGTCCAATGACCTGTAGGTAGTTTGTACGCAACGCCGACTACTACATACAGATCATTAGACTCGCTCAGCCGACGTTTTATTAAAGAAATTAAAAAGCCATTGTGTCTTGCGTGAATTCACAGACACACAACGGGTTAATTAAGACTACTTACCAATCAAAAACAGTTAATATTCCCAGTCTGGTATCGCTTCAATGAACGACGACCTTTACTAATAAATTTGCTCACTAATCAAATCATGTGTTCTATATGATACAAGTTGATGATTTAGATTATACGTCCCTATCAATTCAAACATAATAAACATTTATGTTACATTTGTGTCCCTATTATGTAAATATTTATATTTACATAATAGGGTATTACACTCATTTTTGAAAAGTGTCTCAATTAGATTCTATAGTACTAATAAACCATTAAAAATTTTACAAAATTTTTATTCAGTCGCTAAGTTCCCTAAAAATACATTTCAAATTGACATTTTCAAATTTCGCGCGTAATGCAGAACGTAGAGGACGCCATATTTACTTCGAGGTATGACGTCAGTTGGCTCTATATACAATGCGATAATAATGAACTCCGTATGGCCGATCAGTTGACAGATGACAGCTGTGACCTTTAGTTTACACAGCTGAATGACGTAATAACATGGTGGCTATTTCAAGGTGATAGTACACATAAAAAAAAACTGAAAATTAGAATTGAATTTAAATAAAAAAATATTTTGTTATTTTAAGAACTAAAATTAACAGTTACCGACTGCTTTTTGCCTAAGTTATCTTAATAATATATTTTAAGATTTTTTCTCATATAGAGTAAAATACCCTATTTCTAGTACCTTTGATTTAATTTAATTTTTTTACATAAATATGTTGGTATAGAAGAGTTAGCTAAAACTACATTAGACCGACCGAATAATACGTGAACCAGGCCAATCATCATAATCATCATTTCAGCCGATATACGTCCACTGTTGGACATAGGCCTCCCCCAAGCGTCGCCACAACGAAAGTTCCTGCGCGTTTCGCATATTTAACACGATATTTAATGAAAATTTAAATTGTGTTTATGAACAGAATATTGTAAATATATACGTTTATTTACACAAACATTTGTTTTTACTGACCAAATAACAATTGTCTGTGTTCTAAATTTAAAAAAAATGTTTGAATTTTTATTTTTAATATTAGGATGCTTCTCCTTCAACCTGCAAAGGTTAAGCGCGGTAAAAAAAGTTAATTAATAATATTAACTAACATATTAATGTGAAAAAAATGTTTTGAAGAGAATTTTTTAGATGCTACATCACCAGATATTGTGATTGAGATCAAAAATACTTAGCGATAGCCTGCTGCCATCTAAATCAAAACTAAAATGTATGGCAACTTTGGAAAATTTTCTTCAGTAAGTGCAAAATGAACAAAAATGCGTCATAATTTTCAGAGAAAGTATTTCTTCGTATCTATATTGAAAATATTCGTTTGATACACGGGCAAATTTGTCACTGCAGCCCTCTTAGTGTCGCCGCTGCGCGGAATGCCCGGAGAACACGGTGTGCTCTGCTTGGGCGGAGCATCGCCGTGCCCTCGTGGGGGCAATCAGCGGCGGATACCTCTCACGCTGGGCCTTGGTACAGGCCATGGTCCAGAGTGAGGAGGAGTGGCAGGCGGACGCCGACTTCTGCGAAGCAGTGATAATGCTCGCAAAGGAGGAGGACGACCGCATCAGGCAACGGCGTTCTTCTAAGATTTTGATCGCGATTTCCGGCCACCGCAGGCGCGGGTTTGCGGACAGTGAGCAATGGGTAGCTCGCTGTCCGGCCGTCTGGTAACTGTCCGGACTAAGCCCAAGTCGTCGACGGTGCGCACTGTTCCCGCGCGCCTCAAGGAGTTGTCAGCTACAGCAGGGGCCCAGTCGGGTCAAAGCCTACTGGGGCCAAGGTTAGTTTCGAAAGACAGCTCGAGCCCCGGTATGAAGCCTAGAAGGAACAGGGTGGATCTTTTAGTCAGTAAAAGTCTGACACTATTCCCCGCTCCGCAGAGCAGGGGTTGTCAATGGATGATTTTTTTCCCACCATAAAAAAAGCCTTCTAAGTTTGATTTTGCACAGCTTCAAAGAAACCACAGACCTGAGTATATGGTTTCAATTTCAACTATGCCTTCACGCTTTCTTGAGATATAGGGTCTTGACAGACAGACAGACCGACTTACAACAAAGTTATCCTAATAAACGTTCCGTTTTTTCCTTTTGAGGTACTGAACCCTAAAAATACCTCGAAGTTAACACTTTTTTTTCCCATTCCATTTTTCTTGTCATCGTTCATCTCCCCATTTTTCTCGGGTTAACCCAAATAAAACGAATGTTAACCAAAACCTCTGTTTCTGTTATTCTTTGTAAAATAATGCGCGGTAAGTACTAAGTTAAGACAAGAGCCTAATTTAGAGCGTGGGAGGCATAGACGGGGCCAGAGAACTAGCGAGAAGCGACGCGGCGTCCTGTGTGAGTGGTTCCGAAGCGATTCATGGGAATCTAAGCGATGAGGCCGCTTAGTCCTACGTGTGTGCGGAACCGCTACTTTAGTTGCTATGTTATTTTTTTTAAAGCTATTGCATAGCTTCTATCGCGGGCCTTGAGCGTGGAGACCGAATCCAGAAATTCCGTAACGAAAATTACCTAACACCCCCCACTCATTTGTTTTCTTATCGGTCACCACGCTCAAAAAGTAATTTCTTTCTGGATTCGGTCTCCACGCTCAAGGCCCGCGATAGAAGCTATGCAATAGCTGCGCCTCATGATGATAGCAAGGCAATGAGTTAAGCAGCTGTTGGTGGGGTCTGGTTTTGAATGGGTGCGGTTAAGCAGCTGTTGGCGAGGTCTGTGTTTGGACGGGTGTGGTTAAGCAGCTGTTGGCGAGGTCTCATTTTGGATGGGCGGGGTTAAGCAGCTGTTGGCGAGGTCTAGTTTTAAATGGGTGGGGTTAAGCAGCTGTTGGTGAGGTCTGTGTTTGGATGGGTGGGGTTAAGCAGCTGTTGGCGAGGTCTGGTATTGGATGGGTGGGGATAAGCAGCTGTTGGCGAGGTCCGGTTTTGGATGGGTGGGGTTAAGCAGCTGTTAGCGAGGTCTATTGAATAAGTTGATAAAAAATGCTATGCAATAGCTTTACCGCGGCAGTCCCCGAGTGCCACACGTCTTTTTTTGTAGATGTACTCATATACTCGGATCGCAGTCAAGCACCAGGCTTGACTGCGTTCCCCCCTGATGGTAAGCAATGATACAATTGTTGATGGTGAAGCGCACCAGTTTATCAAGAGCCATTTTTTTTTCATGGTGTAAAAATCATCTAATGATATCTCCCGCTCTTGGGCGAAGCGGGAGATAGTGTCAAACTTTTACTGGTGTCGCCACTGTGCGGAACGCCCGGAGGACACGGTGGAGCACACAGTTGAGGTGTGCCCTGCTTGGGCGGAGCATCGCCGTGCTCTCGTGAGGGCGATCGGCGGCGGCGATCTCTCGCGCCAGGTCTTCACTGTAAACTTGAAGACACAACTCATGGTTAGCACAATGACTGCCTGACACCAGACTGGCCAAGTGGTGGTAGATATTCAGTTACTGGGTTTTGGAGTCATAGATAGATAGTCGATGCTTGTTAGGACAGCGGGAATGTTACATGAAACAAAAAATCTGTCATTTTTTCAACTGTTTGTGTAAATTGTTTGTGTACAATCTATACTTCCATACTATAATATTATAAAGAGGTTTTGTAAGTTTGTATGTAGGGGGTAATCTCTGGATTGGTAAAATTTTTTCACCGATAGAAAGCTGCTTTATCCCGGAGTGACATAGGCTATATTTTATGTACCTACGCGGGCGACGCCGCGGGTAAAAGCTAGTAAAGAATAAAGACATCCCACCCATACGCAAAAAACGTTTTGGGAACACATTTATTGTGCGTACAGCCAAGGAGTGGAATTCCCTGCCGCAATCTGTGTTTCCTGATAGCTACAACTTAGGAGTCTTTAAGTCGAGAGTGAATAGGTTACTTCGAGGCAAGCGTGCTCCATCGTCGACCACATCATCGCTTACCATCAGGTGAGATAGTGGTATCGTTTGACTACTGTCTCTCGCCTATCATTAATAAAAAAAAAGAAAGAGGGATCATGGCCCTAGAGAGCAAAGGGCAACTGAAGAAACCCAGATAGGTTTGAGGCAATAAAAATCTACCAAACTAAATCTAATTAAAAATCGTACAATAATTTCTGCTGCTCTCCCAACTAAACAAAAATACGTACCATCAGACGAGAGCAGTAGTGGCTGAGTGATAACGGCCCCGACTTACAAGTTGTAGGTCGCGGGTTCAAACCCAGCCATTCGCATTACTTTTGTGATTTATTCTATCACCACTGCTCTCAAAACGGTGAAGGAAAACATCGTGAGGAAACCGGCATGTCCTAGAACCTAAAATGTGACATTCACCAATCCACACTGTACCCGCGTGGTGAACTACAGCCTATTCCCTATCTTAGAGAGGAAGCCTGAGTCCCAGCAGTGGGAACATTATATAACATGACGAAATAAAATTCAAGAACGGCGTTTGTGAAACTTCACTCCAACTATTCAGAACCGCTGTTCTCAAGGCCCCAACTCACAAATTCTTTCAAATATTTGCTCCCGGATAAAAAACAGAAGAAAAGAATGTTGCCAAAGAAAAATTTAATTAAATTTTTATATATAAACGTACGGTTAAGTCCCTGTGTGCTACCGCCGTGTGGGATGAGGCGGCTCGTATGGATCTTGTAGAGATTTTATTTTGAAAGGTTTTATTTGAGGTGGGTAATCATGTTATGACTTCTAACTCTCTCGGGTGGAGCAGGGATGTCAGATTTTTTATTTATTAAACCCCAAGCGAACGCCGACGTTCGCGCACCTATTGTCTTTCTATTGTGTCTCTAATTACCATGATTGAGAGGTTAAAACCAAAACAACAATACGACAAGCCCACCCTTCCATTCAGCCATCCATCAGACCTTTTTAATGTTCTAGCTGCCGTTGTATTAATGGGCCGTAATCCACCACGCGGGCCCAGTGGCGGTTGGTAGATGTAACATGTCTTCGAATTTTTGGCTCTAGGATATGCTGGATTCCTCACGATGTTTTTCTTCATCGTTTTGAGAGCAGTGGTAGTGAAATAAATTACGCAAAGTAATGCGCTGGCAGGGTTTGAACTCGCGACCTATAACTCGTAAATTGGAGCCATTAAAACTCGGCTACCACTGCTCTCCACCCTTACATTGTTGAAACTTCTACGGTTCGGACTAAGCGTTTCCCCTCATCATTTACACCACGTACATAAAAAAAAACTGGGACAGTTTGCCTGCCGCGGTCTTTCCGTCTGATTATAATTTGGATGTCTTCAAGGCTAGAGTGAATAGGCTCTTAATAAACTAGTGCGCCTCACCACCAACGATTGCATCACTGCTTACCATCAGGCGACATCGCAACTAAACACTAGTTTTAAATATCATCATCTTCTTCCTGCCCTTATCCCATATTACTTGGGATCGGTGCAAAACGTTTTTTTCTTCCACTCTGTCCTGACACTCGTCACGCTATCACTAACTCCCTTTTCTTTATAGAAGCAACCTATTCACTCTTGACTTAAAGCTATCAGGAAACACAGACTCCTACAGGGAATTCCACTCCTTAGCTGTACGCATAATGAATATGTTCCCAAAACGCTTTGTACGTATGGGTGGGATGTCCACCATGTACCGGTGGCGCAACTCCATACTTCTTGTGGTCCGATGATGGAATGGACTTGGTGGAATTGAATTGAGCAATTCCAGTGCAGACTCCACGAAATGTAAGCGATAGAAAACTGTCAGGCTTTTAGCAACTCGGCGTTGATGTTTAAGACTTTGGAGTTTTTACTTTTTTTAAATGACATATACTAGTGCTTAACTGCGATTCTACCTGATGGTAAGCAGTGATGCAGTCATTCCTTCTTGCCTTTTATACCGGGGCAGGGCTTCTTTTTCGGAACTAGACTCTGGCCCCAGGAGGTGTAAGGGTTGATGCTTGCCGTCTGTCGGGTTGTCCGATGGTAGAAAGGCATACGCTCTTAAAATGTATTCCACCTTCTAGCACAGTTGGGTAAATATGTTTCTCATTGAAAACTCATAACGTGTCATCAGAGCCGTCGGGATTCCGATCCCGACTTCCGGCCATGGGTTCACGGACGGCGAGCAATGGGTAGCTCGCTCTCCGACCGACCGGTAGCCATCCGGACCGAGCCAAAGTAGTCGACGGTGTGTAGTGTTCTCAAGGAGTTGTCAGCAAACGTAGAGGACCAGCTGGGGCTGGCCTATCTGGGGCCAGGGATTAGCTCCGAAAGGGAAGCTCGGCCCCGGTATGAAAGGCAAGACGGAACGGGGTGGATTTTTTAGCCAGTATGAGTCTGATACTATCTCCCACTCCGTCCAAGGGCGGGGGATGTCATTTAGATGATTCTTAACCACCAAAAAAAAAATCACAAAATAAAAACAAAAATGCAGAGTAAATATTGCAATTTGTAATTAATTGCTAGTCGGGTAAAAATTCAATTTATTGCCAATCACGTGTATTACCGACCCTACTTTACTCTTTTTTTCTACCCTTTTTTACTAATTAAATTGTGTAACTTATTATAATATGTATGTATATATGTATTTATAATGAGTATTGTGTTTTATATAGTTAGCAGTACATCACAGACTACCCCGTGTATTATTTTATGCTCTTATCCATCCTAAGGTTGTCTGGAAGATATCGCTCTCAGCGATAAGACCGCCATAATTGTACCCACAAATTGAAGTTTTTGTATAAAAAGTAACACAGCGTTACTTTTTGGTGTACAATAAAGTCTATTCTATTCTATTCTATTCTATTCTATAAGCCTCCCCCAAGCGTCGCCACATCGAACGTTCCTGTGCGTCCCGCATCCATCGGTTTCCTGCTGCCTTCACCAGGTCATCGGTCCACCTTGTAGGAGGCCATCCAAAACTGCGTCTTTCGGTACGTGGTCGCTATTCCAGAACCTTTCGGCCCCAACGGCCATCTGTTCTGCGAGCAATGTGCCCAGGGTCCCTGAAAAATGTTTTTCATTGAAAACTCATATCGTGCATTCAAGTACTTTCCTAGATAAGTCCTTTACGGTTCAGGCCGCTCGTCTATGAAATGCATTGCTGTGGAAATAAAGCGTGCGTAAACACTGCCTGTATTTAAAAAGCTTGTAAAGGATCATTACTTCGCTGTGATCATGGCTTCGTTTTTTCACTTAAACTCTTGCACAAATATATTTTGTATGTATGTATTTGTGTATTTATTTTAGTATTAAGTATTTATTAAGTTTTGTTAACCTTTATATTTGGGCTAAGTGCAACCCCATTTTGTGTCCAAGCAATCTCTGTCTATTCTAGGTTGCCTGGAAGAAATCGCCTAGTGCGATAAGACCGCCAATTGTGTTTTTTATATTATATGGTTTCTTTTTGTAATTTTTTAATCTTGATGTGCAATAATCAATAAAGAATATATAAATAAATAAATCATGCCGTCAAATAAATCTTCACACACCAACTGATTAGTTTTTCTGGTTCCGTACAAACAGTTTTTAACGAGATCTTAGCGGCTCACTGTTGACCCAAAAACTTCGGAGTGGCGGCGCGTTTAGATCGGACAGTAAATCGGTTTAGTAACTGGAGTAGAGCTGCCAAGGACGAGTGTATTTTGTTTGTTTGTTTAGGTAAGCGAGTTTAGTTGATCAATGATTGGATAGTGGTGCGAAATATGTTTGCTGGAGCCGGACGATGTAAAAATAACCAATTTGATTTAAATTAATTTTTTGAAATAAAAGGAGATTTTGTTTTGGTGGGTAAAAATCATCCAAATCACGTCCTCAGCCTTTGGGCGGAGCGGGAGATAGTGTCAGACTCTTACTGACTAAAAAACCCACCCCCTTCTTTCTTGCTTTTCAAACCGGGGCCGAGCTTCCCTTTCGGAAGAAGATCCTAGCCCTAGTAGGCTTCGACCCAGCTGAGCCCTTTTGGCTGCTGACAACTCCTTGCGCGCCAAGTGCGCGCCGTCAACAACTTAGGCTTCGGTCCGGAAAGTTACCGGATGGTCGGACTGCGACCTACCCATTGCTTGGAATAAAAGGAGATTACAATTTATAACTGCAAATTATGGTGGTGATAATAGATCGATGTTTGTGTCAAGAATGCCCTGGAAAAAAGGTGGGATCGTGGGAAGGAACGTGTAGCACCAAATCGAACGAACCTTATGTTATAGGTACAGTTGCGTAACATGCGTCTAAATAGGAAAATTAGTTTAATTGATCGGATGGAATAGGTTTTTCTTTTCGAGGTGGGAGATCATTTAATGACTTTTCTCGTTTTAAGGTGGAGCAAGAGGGCGTATCAGACGAGAGTGTCAGAGAGTCGGTTGACCTAAACGTTCCAGAGTCACGGGTTTCTCTTTCAGAAGTCGACCCATGGCCCCATTAGGCTTCGGACTTGCTGGATCCCTACAGTTTGCTAACACTTCTTTGGCAGGCATGGGCTTGCGGACGATGAGCAGTGGGTAGCTCGCCGTCTGGCCTTCCAACAACCGGCGTGACCAAGTCTGACTCGTCTAAAGTGCGTAGTATCACGCACACCCAGCGTGCCAGAATTCAGTGGCTGGTGTGTGAGGATGACCATGATACGCCTTTGCGCTCCATCCTAAAGTGGGAAAATTATTAAACGAATTCCCTCCTAAAAAGTCAGAGTTCTTCCAGTTACCTTTTGCGTAGGCCACAGTCATTATTTCAGTCGAAAGACGTCCACTGTTGGACATAGGCCTCCCCCAAGTGTCGCCTCAATGACCAGTCCCGTGCGTCTCGCATCCATCGAATTCCCGCGACCCTCATCAGGTCATCGGTCTACCTTGTGAGAGGCCTTCCAACGCTGCGTCTTTCGGTACGTAGTCCCACTCTAGAACCTTTCGTCCCATCGACCATCTGTTCTGCGTGCCCACTGCCACTTAAGTTCGGCGATTCTTTGCTATGCCCATTGTAAATCTTTCGAATAACCCCATGGAGCTCTCGATTTCCAGAAATTATTTTTACAGTCGAACAGGCAAGCTGACTCGCCCATTCAAACGCTCCTCTTTAGTAGCTCGCTATAAAGGTGGTATTTTAAAGGTAATTTTCTCCGCACATTCTAGTCCACCAGTTTGCTTTACACGGCAAGTTTACTCTCTTATTTAAACGCACTGTTCTAGTGATGTTGTGGCTTGGTGTAGGAAACTTTGAACGACTTTGAATTGCAGTAGACAGTAACTATGTGACGAGCTTTCGGGCAATTTCTTAAGATGTATGTTTTTAACTTAGAAGTTTACGTTTTTGAGCGTTCATCCCGAGATTAATTTACATACAACCGCTCTTACGTCACATCTTTATATAGATGCTAGCTTTTGTCCGCGGCTTCGCCCGCATACATAAAATAAAACCTAGGTATGTCATACAGAAATAAAGCAGCTTTCTATCGGTGAAAAAATTAATAAAAAAGAGAAATAAAAAGGGCATGCAAGTCCACTCTCCCATTCAAACACTCCACTGTACTGGTTCGCGGTAACACGGGTATTTTATAGGTAATTTTCACAGCTACCCACCACCGGTACGATGCATTATATCTTACCATAATTAGATTCCGATCCCACTTCGGTGAGACTTTTTTTTTTAATTTTTAATTGGGATTTTTTTTCGTTTCTTTATGTTGTAGTCACACATTGAGTGCGATACCAGGTTTAAACATCTTGTATACGTCTCGCTTACAAACGGCTAAAAAGAATATGGACTTCCTTGTCGTGCGGAAGGCATAACTTCAATTTGGTTCGGTGTAGGAAAGAGATATATTTTTACATGAAGCCAAAAATAGATTAAGGTTTTTTAAAAGTTACAAGGTCTATAAGCCTTGTGCCGCCACAATGGTAGTTTTATACCAGGTGCATAGACCTTGTATCGCAAGAATGGAAAGTAAAGAAAAATCACTGCCGCAGCGAACGTGTTAATAAAAAAGAAGAAAAGGAGAAGCGAACCCCAAAAGGCTTAACCCCTGATATCATCCAATGACATCTCCCGCCTTTGGCAAAGCGGGAGGGTATCAGCCTTTTACTGACTAAAACCCACTACTATGTTCGTTGCCTTTCATTCCAGGGCCGGGGTTTCCTTTCAGAAGCGAACCCATGGCCCCAGTAGGCTTCAGCCGTGCTGGGCCCCTACGGTTTTGCTGACAACTCCTTGAGGCGCGCGTGGAACACTACGTGTCGCCGACGACTTGGGCTTGGTCTGGACTATTACCGGACGGTCGGACGGCGAGCCAGAAACACAAACCTGCGCTCCACACATCTGCAAGTAGGTTAGAAACACCACCCTTGTTTTAGGTGGAATCATCATATAATATTTCCCGCCTTTGGCGAAGTGGGAGGGGCATGTCGGACATTCACTGATTAAAATCCACTCTTAAGTTCGTTCGTTGTCTTATATTCCAGGGTGTGGTGTTCCAAACCCATGGCCCAAGTAGGCTTCGACATTGCTGGGACTGACATCTCTTAGAGGCGCGCGTGGAACACTACGCACTATCAACGTCTTTTTTTATGGTGGGGAAAATCATCCAATTACAACCCCGCACTTGGGCGGAGCGGGAGATAGTGTCGGACTCTTACTGACTAAAAAACCCACCCTGTTCCTTCAAGCCTTCATACCGGGGCTCGAGCTGACTTTCGAAACTAACCCTGGCCCCGGTAGGCTTCGGGCCAGCTGGGTCCCTGCTGTTGCTGACAATTCCTTGAGGCGCGTGGGAACAGCGCGCGCCGTCGACGACTTGGGCTTGGTCCGGACAGTTACCAGACGGTCGGACAGCAAGCCCCATTGCTCACTGTACTTCTTAGAATACGCACCATCAACGTCTTGGGCTCGGTCCGGACGGTTACCGGACGGTCGTAGAAACACAACCCTGCACTCCATAACTCAAACAGTAGATCGATGGTTGCGGGAAACCCATGGATGCGGGACGCGCAGTATCGTTCATTGTGGCGACACTTGGGGAGACCTAAGTCCAACAGAGAACGTCTATCTGATGATGATGATGATGAAAAAAGAAATTGTTGATGGTTCCGCGTGAGAGATCGCCGCCACCGATCACCTCCACGAGGACAAGGTGGTGCTCCGCCCAATCGGGGTATACCTCCACCGTATACTACACCGTTTTCTCCAGGTGGTCCACACAATGGTGACACCCATACGTTTCTTCCGAACGAATCCGATGTAAGAACCTTCCGAACTTACCATGTCCGGCAAGGATGACTTGATTCCACCATCTCACTTCTACCATCGGACAAGCCGACGAACGGCGATTATCCACCCTAATGTTGTTGAAACCTCTACGGTCCGGACCAAGCGTTTCGCCTCGTCGTTTATACCGCGTACATCGGGGGACTGGAACAATTTGCCTGCTGCGGTCTTCCCGTCTGATTATAATTTAGGTGTTTTTAAGGCAAGAGTGAATAGGCTCTTAATAAACTAGTGCACCTCTCCATCAACGATTGCATCACTGCTTACCATCAGGTGGGATCGCAGTGAAGCACTAGTTTATACCAATTAAAAAAAAAAGGATTAACCGTGTGGAAGGTGAGGACACCATGACGACTCTCCAAGTCTCCAGCCACTCCTCAAAAAGGGGACCTACCTCCATGATTATGGCGTGCCCAACGGGGTGCCTTATAGCATTAATTATAACGGCAAAATAACTATGAAGGCATTTAACAGAGATTTTCTTTTGTATTAAAGACAAAAAAGATTGAAAATCTCATCTTATATGTAACATCCAATATACCTATCAGCCGGGCTCGCAATTTAATTATCATGCAATATCCGTCCCGAACATAGACCACAGACGCTTTAGCGCGGGCGGATTAAAATAGATAGTACTTATAGTATTTTAAAGTAGTATTTAAACGAGTGACTGTAAATTAAAGTTTTAAGTGATAAAAGTAATTAATTTAGGTCATAGAATTAGTAAGTGAGCGACGACTGCGAGTAACGAGAAATCAACAGAACATCGACTTACAAAACATCAATTTCAGTTACTTAAGGCTCATAGTCCCTTAAACCATTTTGCCAAAATTATGTGGATGCACCTCTCGCACCCGCCTAGGCGGCAGTACGCAAATCTTGACCTTCGGCTGATCTTTAAATCCATTTTCTTTGCGAAATATTGATTGATTTACATAATTAAGCAATATTCACTTTGAAGAATATTTAACCACCAATTTTTATGTGCAAAAATGTTTCTAAAGATCCAAGCCGTTTCGCGAAATTTTTTAGACAAAAGTATTAACAGCACGAGACCGCCGTTACCGAGGAGTATGCCTCAGAAAGTCACTGTTTTATAGCACTTTTTGGGCGCTTGGGCCTTAAAATACAAAATGAAAAGCTTTATAATATTTGAGCGCAGTTGGTCACAGTTCTAACCTAACCTTCACCCAATTCAAAATAATGAATCTACCTGCGACTAGATAATTAGACAATGGTGAAAATTATTTTTAAAGTGAACTTCGTTAACCCCAATTTTATTTCTAGTCGCTCACTTAGTAATGTAAGGTCGTTCTGAATTTAATTAAAGATCATTATTTGTCGTTAGTTTAGTTAATTTGTCGCTTACTCGAATTCATACCGCTCAAGTCATCATCAGTCGCAAAGTTTTTTTTTATTTGCTCGTTTTATAATTCGCCTTTATTTTATTTCGGAAACCAAAAGATCTGTTCATGACCTTGCCACTGTGAGAGGTAGCTAAGTGCGGGGTAGCAGGCGATAAGAGCAAGAAGTATGAAAATGTTTGAATTACGCCACGAGACTCCGTTCATAGGAAAAATGGTTCACTTATAGATGTCGCCCCGCTCGCCGCGCCACGTGTCTCTATGACCAGAGTCGTGACCAGGCCGATAATGTTATTGGTAATGGCATCTCTAACGATTACAGTGGAGCACACGGTAGAAGTGTGGCCCGTTTGGGCAGAGCATCGCCGTGTCCTGTAGTTGTGGGGGCGATCGGCGGCGGCGGTGTCTCGCGCCGAGCTTTGGTGCAGGCCATGGTCTGAAGCGAGGAGGAGCCAACCGTATCAGGCAACGGCGTACATGCCCCAGTCTCCGTAGGATTCCGATCCCGATTGCCGGCTACAGTAGGAGCAGGCTTGCGGACGGCGAGCAACGGGTAGCTTGCTATCCGATCGTCCGGTAAACGGCCCAACAGAGTCGAAGCCTACTGGAGCCAAGAGTCTGTCTCCGAAAGGGAGGCTCGGCCCCGGTTTGAGAGGCGAAGGAACGGAGTGGGTTTTTTTAGCAGTAAGAGTCTAACACTATCTCTCGCTCCGTCCAAAGCCCCCCGGATGTCATTTGGATCATTTTTACTCACCAAAACAAAAAACAAACGGTAAAATTAAAAGTTTGAAGCACGTCATGAGACGCCGCTCATAGCAAAAAAGCTCCACTTATCGAAGCCACCCCGCTCGATGCCCCACGTAAGACTACCTAAGACCGAAGTCGTGACGAGGCCGATAATGTTATTGGTAATAGCATAATCAGCCTTAATCCCAACTCCTTCTGCGAAACCCGAGTCCCAGCAGTGAGAACATTAACTGCTGGGACTCAGGCCCCCTCTCTGGGAGAGGGAATGGGGCCGTAATCCAGCACGCGGGCCCAGTGCGTGTTGGTATGGCATCTCCAACGATTCCTTGCTCTGTGCTACTGACATAAAGTATTAACATAATCCCGTTTGGTACGTTTAAGTCTTGTTTTTCAGTAAAGGCTTTAAATCTTCAGTCGATTAGCGTTTGTTTTGGATTATAATTGAGACAGAAGACTTCGCTGTGTGGTTTTCAGCGTAAGCAAATGTACATAAGGCTTTTCGTGAAGGACCAAAGTTTGAAATTAATTAAGTAAACTTTTGACTTTTGGAGGTATGCGGAACAGAGTGTTAAGTTTTTCATCTCTGTTGAAAACGGTTCATCCACCAGACGGGTGTAGTGTTTGGTCCTGGCAACTGCCCGGTTAGTGATTCCGGGTGGTTGTTTACGTTCTGATTGCGGGGAAAACTCACTAACCAAACCGAACCACGAGAGGGCTCGGGTTCCTTTTCGGATAACCCTGGCCCCAGTAGGCTTCGACTTGGCTGGGCCCCTGTTGTTGCTGACAACTCCTTGAGGCGCGCAGGAACAGTGCGCGCCGTCGACGACTTGGGCTTGGTCCGGACAGTTACCGGACGGTCGGACAGCGAGCTACCCATTGCTCACTGTCCGCAAGCCCACGCCTACGGTGGCTGGAAATTGTTTTAGTGTTAAGGTCATAATTGCCATCATCATCATCATCATTTCAGCCGAAAGACTTCCACTGCTAGACATAGGCCTCCCCCAAGTGTCGCCACAATGACCGGTCCTGTGCCTCTCATGTATATCGGATTTCCGTAACCCAACCGGTCTACCTTGTCTTCCAGTACGTGGACGCCACTTCAGAACCTTTCGGCTCCATCTACAATCGGTTTTATCTATGTGCCCTATCCATTATCATGGCTAGGAGTGAGGAAAGTCTAAGCATAAATCCTTCCGTTGCCGTAAGGTGACTTTAAGCTTTCTGATGCAGCCCATTGTGAGCGACCACGCAATGCATGGTGAATATCCCACCCATTCGTACAAAGCGTTTTGGAAACACATTCTTTATGCGTACAGCTAAGGAGTGGAATTCCCTGCTGGAGTCTGTGTTTCCTGATAGCTACAACCTAGGAGTCTTTAAGTCAAGAGTGAATAGGTTACTTCTAGGCAAGCGTGCTCCATCGTCGGCCACATCATCACATACCATCAGGTGAGATTGTGGTCAAACGCGAGCCTATCAATAATAATAACAAAGAAACGTAAATTATTTGACCACCTTCAAACTCAAACCTAAATAATTTATTTAACTGGCTTTTGCTCACGGCTTTGCTCGAGTACATCAAATAAAGCCTGTCACTCAGGAATACAGCTTTCTTTCGGTGAAAAAAACATTTTTGTTTGCAACCAGACCAGCAGTTTCAGAAATAATAGTAGAGGATACGATTACGAACGACCGGTCTGTTTAATGGATGAAACGTATTTTATGATAAATTTATGTAGTATATTAAATAATAAAACGCGGGTAGGTTGCTTAAGAAATTCCTGGACAAACATTTTTTTTTTAAATGTACTGGTTTGTTTAACGAATAAATTCAATACTAACCGAATGTATGAAGCCTAATTATTAGTGTTTATTTTGATTCACAACAAATTCTATATCAAAATAAACACTGTTTCATTACGAATACGATCATATAGGGTTGTTTGCAAAAAAATCTGGTATGGATAATGGTTTTGCATTTTTCTAAAAAAAGTCAATTTTCAATTTTGAATTAATAATAGTCTGGCCAGGAATTTCTTAGGCAACCCACCCGCGTTATATTGTTTAATATACTAAATTTATTATAAAATAAGTTTTATTACAGACCGGTGAAGGTTGTTCTTAATCGGATCTTAGACTATAACCTCCTACAAATAAAAAAGACGATCTTTACCTCTTAAGTACATATAATATTAGTGTAGATAATCCATTCACAGGCATTTTTGAATTAACAAGAAGTCGGCCAGGCAGAAAATAAAGCTAATTGCACATTCCAAAGCGTAGATCTCTGTGGAGAAGAACGTGCAAGAAACTCCATGGACACTCTTTTAAATCATATTATGAAATAGTGATTAGATAATATGTTTCTTATCACTTTAATTATGAGAAATCGTCGTCTTTTTGGTGTGGCACAGAATTTTAATATATTTTACAGTTAATGATTTTTTAAATTCCTATGAAAATCTGTTATTTTGATTAACTAACTGTAACTTTGACTCATTGATAATGTTTACATAATGTTAAAAAAAATATATATTAATATTAAATATAATAAAATATATAATATATATTAAATATTTTTATTTTTCTAATTTATTTGTATACACTGTGTCTACATCTCTCACCCAACTCTCCTGTCGCAGGTCTGCTGGAAGAAATTTCATCAGAAATAAGCAGCACCTTTGTGATCTTTTATCTGTATTTATGTTTTTTTTTCATTTTCATCAAAATCGGTCCACAATTGAACCAGATATCAGTGATCATACAAAAAAAAAAGACGTGTGGCACTTATCCCCACCCATCCAATACCAGACTTCGCCAACAGCTGCTTAACCCCACCCATCCAAAATGAGACCTTGCCAACAGCTGCTTAACCCCACCCATCCAAAACGCCGACAGCTGCTTTCACTCATTTGTTTTCTTATCGGTCACCACGCTCAAAAAACAAATGAGTGGGGGGTGTTAGGTTATATTCGTTACGGAATTTCTGGATTCGGTCTCCGCGCTCAAGGCCCGCGATAGAAGCTATGCAATAGGTTAAAAACATACATTCAGACGAACATAGAACCTCCTACTTTTCGAAGTCGGTTAAAAAAGACAAATACAGATATCAGAGTACAAAGGTGCTGCTTATTTCAACGAAATTTCTACCAGTAGACCTGTAACAGGAGAGAAAGATTTTTTTTTTTCGATGGGAAAAATCGTCTTATGATGACCCCCGCTCTTGGGCGGAGCGGGAGATAGAACAGACTCTTACTGACTAAAAAACCCATCCCGTTCCTTCAAGCCTTCATACCGGGGCTCGAGCGCCCTTTCGGATAGTAGGATAAGATTTGTATACTTAATAAACGAGTAATAGTTAATTAATTCCGAGTCATACGCTATACAGTAACTATGTATAAGTAAACAATACGTAATCACAATTATTAGACACATAGCCGAAGTTAAAACTTATGTATCAAGTGTTTATCTGTTCTCTGATATATCGTGTATTCTGTTTTCAATTCGTATTATATAATGAAACAGTTCAATAAATAAGGGCACAGATTTTTATCTAATTATTTACGTATTTAACAAATCAATAAGCGTCATTCGTTTGTTACTTTAAATGTTTATTGCACATAGGTAAGTGAGGTTGTATTCAGGATTAACAAAAATCCGTAGGCGCGGGCTTGCGGACAGTGAGCAATGGGTACCTCATTGTCCGGCCGTCCGGTAACTGTCCGGACCAAGCCCAAGTCGTCGACGGCGCGCACTGTTCCCGCGCGCCTCAAGGAGTTGTCAGCAACAGCAGGGACCCAGCCAGGTCGAAGCCTACTGGGGCCAGGGTTATACGAAAGGGCGCTCGAGCCCCGGTATGAAGGCTAGAAGGAACGGGGTGGGTCTTTTAGTCAGTAAGAGTCTGACACTATCTCCCGCTCCGCCCAAGAGCGGGGGATGTCAATGCATGATTTTTTCCCACCATAAAAAAAAGGATTAACAAAAATAACCTAAAACTGATGACAAATAATTTGTGTGTATATTATTTAAGATCAGTAATAAATATTAATTAATATCAATATTATTATCATTGTACAGTTGATAGATTCACGTTTTCTTAGAGGATCCCCGTCAGTTGTATATTGTTGGTTTTATGCGTTCACTTGTATGTGACGTTGGGATATCTGTCACGATAAAATTTCATTGTATCATATAACTTGTACCTACAATATAAATATATAGATCCATAATTATAAAAGAGATTAAATATTTGCATTATAGTTATAATGGATTAAAATTTAAATCACAAATACATATAAATATATCAATAACAGTATATAACTGTACACCTGAAAATATAGAAAACATACATAAATTTGACTGGCCTATTGGTCTAGTGGTTAGTGACCTTGACTGCTATGCCGGAGGTTGTGGGTTCGATTCCCACCCAGATCAAATGTTTGTGTGATGAGCATAATCATTTGTTCTGTGTCTGGGTGTAATTTATCTATAATATGTATGTATTTAGAAATATATAATTATGTTTATCAGTTGTCTAGTACCCATAACACAAGCTCTGCTTAGCTTGGGACTAGACGGCGTTGTGTGATAGTTTTGGAATATTATTATATTATTATTATAAATTATAATAATACATATAAAATATATAACTTTACGAGATAGCTATGATATGATATGATAGATATGTTACTTTTTTGATGTATAATAAAGATTATTTTATTCTATTCTATTGCGACTCTGGCAGGGAATTCCACTCCTTAGCTGTACGCATAATGAATGTGTTTCCAAAACGCTTTGTACGAATGGGTGGAATATCCACCATGTACCGATGGTGCATCCGAACGCCGTGCATCTAAATAATAAAAAAAGACGTGTGGCACTCGGGGACTGCCGCGGTAAAGCTATTGCATAGCATTTTTATCAACTTATGCAATTATAATTATTTATTAATTTTATTTATGCAGTATTTTTTTTCCATTTTTTTTTTTCCTTGATATTAATTGAAGTTACACTTTCACACATTGAATTGAATTTTTATTGATTGTTCACTCATTTGTTTTCTTATCGGTCACCACGCTCAAAAAACAAATGAGTGGGGGGTGTTAGGTTATTTTCGTTATGGAATTTCTGGATTCGGTCTCCACGCTCAAGGCCCACGATAGAAGCTATGCAATAGCTTAAAAAAGTGAACTTATATTTCAGATGTCCACATAACTGGACAATGAATGGATTCATTGAAACGGAGACGATCTACAAAATGGAGCTGATAATTTTATTGTGCCTAGTATTGTTTATATATAGAAAGATAATATTTAATTAGTTCATTAAATACCAAACGAACGCCGTTCGCGCACCCATTGTCTTACTATTGTGTCTCAAATTCACGGTATCTGAAAGGTTAAACATAAAAAGAACAGGAAAAATAAAATCACTTAAAACTGGAAAAACTAAAACTAAAACAAAACTAAAAAAAATCCAACAAAACTCAAAAAAAAAAACAAACTTCAACAAAAGCTCTCAAAAAGTCAAACTCGAAAAATCAAAAGTATACAAAACAAAAAAAAACCATTCTTAAATTACAACTGTAGGTACAATAAGAATGATTCATCATCATCATATCAGCCGAAAGACGTCTGTTGGACATAGGCCTCCCCCAAGCGTCGCCACAACGACCGGTCTATGCGTCACCCATCCATCGGATTCCCGCAACCCTGACTATCGGTCTACATTGTTGGAGGCCTTCCAACGCTGCGTCTTCCCGAAACAAAAAGTAGAAAAAAAGTGATTCAAAAGTAGAACTTAAAAATGCTTCATTCAGAAACCGGCCATAACTCTTATAAGCTACAAAAGCAGAAGCAAAATAAGCCAAGTCTACCTACCAGAGGATTGTTATAACCAGCGTTACTTAAAACAGACGGTTTTAGTATTACAAGGGTATACGTAGATATAGTTGTGGGACGCGTTAGCGCCGGGAACGAAAGCGGGGTAAGTCTGATTTTGAGTTTTTTGCGTTACCCGATTGTGGGGGAAAAGTGGGTGGTTATGAGTTTGTTTTTGGATCGAATTTGTTGATGATTTGTTGGTGTTTAAGAGAAATGTAGGTAATTTTAAATAGGTTTTTCAGTCGTCCTGTTTTATCCTGTGTAAATTTTTTTATTTATTATTATTATTAATACAAATATACATTATATTGATACCAAAAGTCCACGATAAGAACAATAAAATTATACATAATTAATTGTAGGTATTAGTATTATTTTATGTTTACTGATTTTTTGTTCTAACCATAAGTTTGTTTTGAAACTAGTAAATTCAAATCGCCACTTGCTTTATTAACAATACTAGTATAGTAATATAAGCACTTTCTGTTACTAATACACTAACAATTTATGGACTATTGGGTCTGAAATAAAGAATGTTTTGAGGTGACAACGTCTTATAAATTGGTTTGCCGGGTGACACTTCAAGAAACTGCGTTACGCTCCGCTCACGTTATGCGCTCACAATGAGAGCGAGTGAGAGGCACGCGTCCCTTCCACTCGGGCATGGTTAGCCCGCCTAAGAGCGAGAGAGACAGACATAAAAAGTGAAAGGCACGCGTCCCTTCCACTCGAGCACAGTATTTTACCACTCAAAGTCGTTGTCACGTAAAACTTTCGCCCGTATACCGACTTTACAGGCAACCAATTTTTTTATTATTATTTTTTTTTTTTACACTTTACGGTGACTCACAGTTGACAATCCTGGAAGAATTAGTGAGCCACGTATATATAGCAAAAATATAAACAGCTACAATAACTTCTGCATGCATATTCTACGCAACCATATTTTTTTCTAATGAGCCCCACGCTAGCAGCTTCTCCTATATCGTAGGTGAAGCTGAAGGACGTCCACTGATGGACCTATGTCCAAGTCTATATCTCCCTCATGTGTCACCACAGTGAACGGTCTTAAGCGTTTTGCATCCACCGCATTGTCACGACTCTCACCAGGTCATCGGTTCACCTAGTGGGAAGCCTTCTAAAGCTTCGTCTTCCGGTGCACAGTCACCACTATAGAACCTTTCGGCTCCATTGACCACCCGTTCTACGAGCAACGTGCTACCCTATGTCGGCGAACTCGGTTCTCCTGCGGATATCTTCATTTCTGATGCGATCACGCAAGAAAACTCCGAGCATAGCTCTTTCCATTGCCCTTTTTTTATTTTTTATTCCACAACTATCATACAACGCCGTCTAGTTCCAAGCTACGCCGAGCTTGTGTTATGGGTACTAGACAACTGATAAATATACTTATATATTTCTAAATACATACATGTTATAGATAAATTACACCCAGACACAGAACAAATGATTATGCTCATCACAAAAACATTTGTCCTGGGTGGGAATCGAACCCACGACCTCCGGCATAGCAGTCAGGGTCACTAACTACTAGACCAACAGGACAGTCATTGCCCTTTGGGTGACTATAAGCCTTCAGATGAGACCTATTGTAAGCGACGACGATTCAGCGCCATAAACATATTTCATCACTAGCAACACGCACTGAACATAAACTTTCATAATCGTCTACAACTTCTCGCGTAGAGTCTTCGATCTTGATTGGAGTGGTGATGGTATACGCAAACATGTAAATTCACATAAATAAGACACCCAGATACTTATATATTTTCTAAAAACATACATATTACTGATAAATTACAGCCAGACCTAGAAAAAATGATGCTCATCACTAAGTTTTCCTGCGGATATCTTCTAATATTGCTTTATAAGAATTTGTATGAAAAAGTATTCTTTCCTCGCTTCTCGGATAAATATACACACCTAATGCAAAATATTTTTTTTTATTTATAAGCGATAATGTTATATTTATTCAACTAAAGAAATAAACCATTCTATCCTAATCGATTTAGAATAGATTAGAAAAATTTGACAATTTACATCAGTTGATATATCGTTAACTGGGGCCAGGGTTATCCGAAAGGACGCTCGAGCCCCGGTATGAAGGCTAGAAGGAACGGGGTGGGTCTTACAGTCAGTAAGAGTCTGACACTATCTCCCGCTCCGCCCAAGGGCGGGGGATGTCAATGCATGATTTTTCCCACCATAAAAAAAAATATATATATATATATATATATCGTTAAACAATTCAGACCAATAGATCAACATAAGAAGCTTATGATATCAACCTTAATATTACCACAGAGAAACCACCCCAAATATCGAATTATACTCTCACATATAAACTCCTCTACAAAACCGAAAAACCAATTTTCTCTCTTACCCCATTTTCGCAGACGCCGCTCAAAACATACCTACACACCCCGAGTATACATAAACTCAACAAGCCCTTACCAGCTCAGTCGATTCACAGAGCGCGACGCGAACGCACGCGTCCCTGTCCGGGTGCCAACATAGTAAAAAAAGAAAAACAAAATATAAAGTTGCCATAAATAATAAAGAACATTTATGACTTACACCGTTTTCGCGAGTGTGTGATAAGTGCAGTTTTTTTTTTTTAAGTTTCAACGCAAAGGTAAGCGATTTCAAGGTCATTGAGCTGTGTCTATGGATATTTTTTCCGTTTTGTTTTTTTAGATAAAAGGTGTGTGTGATCCGTTTTTATCCGGATTCTCGATTCTCGTATAGTTGAAATGTTTTTTGTTATAACTTTGGAGAGAATTTAAGTGGACACAATTTTTTTTTTTGTGTGTTTTTCTTTGATAGTAGAAAGTAAAGTAATATCGTTTTTAAAAAAAAATGGATTTGTTAATTATGTTTGGAAAAAAGTTTTCTTTTGAAAAGAAAGAGATAGGATTTGAAATTAAAGCTTTCATAAATAAATTATAGAGTCTAATGCAATTTAATTTAATTTTAATAAGTTTCAAGTTGTGTAACTTAATTTATTTTGTGATATAACTCAATTTGTCTGTATATGATGCAAATGCATAAAATGAGGGTTTTGTTATTTAAAAATAAATGAAAAATAACAAATGAATCTCTCCAAGAGAGGAGGGTCTGCGGCCCAACAGTGAGCACATTAAAAGGCCGAATATGCTTAATCTAATAAATATATTTTGAGAAAAAGTTTCCGTGATTAAAAAAAAATAGTATAACCATTTTTTAGTAGTATTTTTATTTTGAAAATTAACATGTCAATGAAAAAAAATATTTGTTATATTTTAACAGTATTAATTTTTATTTAAAAATCAAAATGATTACGAAACAATTGTTTTTATCAATTTTTTTCGTTATATTTTTAGCAGTAGGTATTTTTATTTAGAAAATTAAAACAAGTAAATATTTTTTTTTAAAGTTACAACAAAATAACAACAGCTTTAGAGAAGAAAGATTTTTGTTAAATTTTTTCCAACCGCGTAATTGTTTTCCCAATTGAAAGTCCACATTATTATGTAATCGTCCTAGTTCTCTCAAATTATTACGAGAATCAACAAACTATTATTGTTTCAGCCGGTTTCTGAGTTAATAGAAAATCAACCTCTCGGCCCTGAAAACACTTTCATGAAAATTTATATTCAAAGTACACAAAGACTCAGTGGGTGAACCTGTAGAATTACTTTGTGGACTTGAAACTTCACTTATGTGAGCGCACACAATTCGAAAGCGCATCTATTCGAGTAAAAAGTACATAATGAAATAATAATAATTTTTTTTTACCGATGAGGGTAGTATAATCTATTTGTGATTAAACCCTCTATAAAACAAACTGGCTTTTGCCCGCGACTTCACCCGTGTAGCCAATATCACTCAGGAATACAACAGCTTTCTATCGGTGAAAATATTTCAGCAATCAGACCAGTACTTTCAGAGATTACCTCCTATAAACAAAAAAAAAAAAACGAACTTTACCTCTTTATAATATTAGTGTAGATAAATATAAATGACTACCTTTTGCCAGCAGCTTCGCCCGCATACATAAAATATAGCCTATGTCACTCAGGAATAAAGCAGCTTTCTATCGGTGAAATAATTTTAGCAATCGGACCAGTACTTCCAAAGATTACCTCCTACAAACAAAAAAACTTTACCTCTTTATTATATTAGTGTAGATACGAGTAATAACGGGTCCCTAAAAAGGCTCATTTATCAAGTGTGCAAGTCACCCCTTGCTTTTTTTTATCGGTGTATAGTAATAACATTGTTCAGTCAGGGGCCGTAGTCTTAACATAATTTGGCAACCAGTCCACTTAAGGGCCAAGCGCCCGAAAAGTGCCATAAAACAGTGATTTTCTGAGGTCTACCCCTCCGTAACGGCTAGGTCAATTGGTTTGAAAAAAATATATGTTTATTATAGATTCATGAACAATAATATCAACATTTGATTTTTTCGTGCAATTCATACTTTTGTCAAAAAAAAATATTTAGCAATTTCGCAACTTTTCGCAACTTTTCCCTACTCCTTCGAAACGGCTTGGACCTTTAGAAATATTTTTACACATAAAAATTGGTGGTTAAATATTCTTCAAAGTGAACATTGCATATGTAAGTCAATCAATATCTCGCAGAGAAAATGGATATAAAGCGCTTTCCGGGCGCTGCTGGCCGCAAATAAATGCACAGATTTGCGTACTGTCGCCTAGGCGAGTGCGAGAGTTGCGTTCACATATTTTCGGCCAGATGGTTCACGGGACTATACGCCTTAAGGCTCCCAAAACCATAGTTATTTTCCATATGTGGCAATAGTTTTCCACCAACCGGGTGTTATCTGTGGGAGTACTTGCATGGCGCGTACCGGGATAATCGTTGGTTGTTATCATGTTCCATGAAACGAATCTAAAGGGCCTCCGCAAGTTGGTTTCGGCCACTCGTATGCCTTCCAAACGTCTGGGTGAGAGGCCGAACCTGATTTTTTTAGGGTTCCGTAGTCAACTAGGAACCCTTATAGTTTCGCCATGTCAGTCTGTCCGTCTGTCTGTCTGTCTGTCTGTCCGTCCTCGCTTAATCTCTGTGACCGTTAGCACAAGAAAGCCAATATGTATATCAATCACGCCGACAAAGTGGTAAAATAAAAATTGGAAAAACATGTTTTATTAGGGTAGCCCCCTGTTCGGGTCAATCACCGAACAGGGGGCTACCTACAGGGTTGAAATATAGCTATCTTTATAATCTTTCATCTTGGTTTATCTTAACCTCACCCCAAACACCCCCCTATATGTAAAGTGGGAAGTGATTTTTTGATAGTGTCAATAATTTCGGAAATAATCACTCCAAAAGTAAAAAACAATGTGTCCCCCCCCTCTAACTTTTGAACCATAAGTTTAGAAAATATGAAAAAAATCTGAAAAGTAGAACTTTATAAGGACTTTCTAGGAAAATTATTTTGAACTTGATGGAAAGAACAGTTTTTGTACAAAAAAGACAAAAGGGTTCTACAAAATAATTTCTGGACTAAGTTTGTAGTATAATCGTATATGCAAGCATTTTTTCAAACTCATAAGTGGGTACACTTATTGTGACGGACGGGAAACTACGGAACCCTACACTGAGCGTGGCCTGACACGCTCTTGGCCGGTTTTTTGTTGTAAATATGGTAAACCAGGCAAAACATGCCCCAGTTAGCAAAATTAAGCTACATATTTAAAAATTGGTGTTTATTTCAGCCGATCTGGTTAGTATACAACATTATTTTTAGTATATGTATAGTATTATAAGTATGACGGCGATGTTAACCATTCAATGCAAGTTTAGTAATTTTAAATGAGTGTCTCAGTTTTGCATGTTACTGTGACGACTACGAAGGTCACATAGTAATAAGTTTGCAAACTGGCAAGTAAATAGTCTTTTAAGGTTTATGATATAAAAATGTTGTCAACAAGAAGAATATTAATTTAATTTTGTATAAAAACACTGTTTAAAGGCTTCTAACAATATAATTCGATTAAATTAAACGAAAAGCTTTTTTATTTGCGTCTCGACACGCCACAATTGGTGGAGGCGCCGACTGGGATACATACCGCAGTCGGTAAAGTGCTTGCTTTATCATAATTGATAAATTAATAATTATGACATATAATATAACTAGCGACCCGCCCCGGCTTCGCACGGGTGCAATGCTCTTGCCGCACCGGGCGGCCGGCCGGTACCGCCGCAAACGCTACGTCCCGCAATTTTTAAATCTGTAATATCTTCAAAAATATTCACTTAAATCATACGGTGTAAAAGGCCATATAGATCTATATTAAATGAACAATATATTCAAGGTATTTAATTGGTTAAGGATTAATGCTGTATTGGTTAAAATCGCTTCGAAAATTAGCCATTATTTGTCGTAAAAAGTAAATGACAAAAAAAAGTTATTGTGGGTTATCCATAAGAGATAGACATATACCATCACGGACTTTTCTGTAGACCTTTTCAATGTGTACAATACTTAGTACATTATTTTGATAAAACTCGTAGGGTTCAGCCTGCGTTTGCAATGTAAGCGGAAAAAATGTAATTATTTACGACATCACATTAGAAACCTCAAAAATAACAGTACTTCTCCACTATTTAATGGATGTTATTATACATATAAACCTTCCTCTTGAATCACTCTATCTATTAAAATAAACCGCATCAAAATCCGTTGCGTAGTTTCAAAGATTTAAGCATACAAAGGGACATAGGGACAGAGAAAGCGACTTTGTTTTATACTATGTAGTGATTATAGAACAACAAAAAACATATCCTAGAATCCCCAGCTCAAACGCAAACAGCCCAGAGGCTTATCTTTTTGTTTGACTTTATATGTAAAAAAGGACAGCGTAGATTTTTTATACTCGAATATTAAAAAACATTACTCGTGGTAGCGACTGTAAGTACGTCAAGTTATAATAAGTTTATTAAACGGTTATTTGGGGTACTTCACAGAGTTTTAGATTGTTTTGTCTTAACCTTTTTTTTAAATGATCTACTGTCTCTACACACGAGCCTTAAAAAACTCCACCACAAAAAAACTCTAGAAGCGGCCGCAAAAAAAAAAGCTAGAAGCGGCCGCAAAAAAAAAGCTAGAAGCGGCCGCAAAAAAACAGCTGAAGCGTGCGACATCTCTTGTGTCCGGTGAAGCTTGAAGCCGTTTCAAGCGTTTTTTTGTGGCGGCACCGCCGCACGCGAGCCACAAAAAGGCCGCCTCAAAATGAAGCTTGAAACAGCGTTTTTTGAAGCCCGTGTGTGGGGACAGTGAAACTAGTGTTTGACTGCAATAACACCTGATGGTAAGCAGTGATGCAATCGTTGATGGTGAATCGCACTAGTTTATTATGAGCTTATTCACTCTAGTTATGAAGAAACTTAAGTTATAATACAACTAGCTTTAGCCTGCGGCTTCGGCCGCGTACATAAAATATAGCCTGTCACTCAGAAATAAAGCAGCTTTCTATCAGTGAAGCTATCGGACCAGTACTTTAAGAGATTACGTCCTTCAAACAAAAAAATAAAAAAAATAAAAACAAACTTTACCTCTTTATAATATTACTGTATATTTTATTAGGTTACAACTTTTTTTTTTGACATTAAGAGCATGGCAGTTGAGAGTTTGTCATGCTCACTCAAATGTCTCGCCGTTGGTGTTATTGGGTCGTTCAGTTCAAAATGGTTGAGCTAAGTGGGGCTGATGCACGCGTCATGCTCGTGAACGGGTGCCGTCAGATGGGACTTGTCATCTCTTAGCTGCCAGTGGCTTAATTCAGTTTCTATCTTTTAATTATTTTACATTTTAATTTCAGACATTGCGCTCACATGATAGAAGCAACAAGTAATATGTAACCAAGCATTATATGTAACACATAATATGATTTAAAAGAGTGTCCATGGAGTTTCTTGCACGTTCTTCTCCATAGAGACCTACTCTTTGGAACGTGCAATTTAGCTTCACTTTTCTTGGACTGACCGACATTTGACTATTCAAAAGTGCCTGTAAATGGTCTATTTGAAATAAATGCTTTGATTTTTTTGATTTTGTAGATGGCACTGATATCCATTCATTTTGAATTGATAATGTCTATTAAGTAATGATGGTGTACATACAACTATTTTTACTGTATTGTAAGCCTTTTTTAATAAACTGCATCAAGTTCTGTTATTTCTGATATTGATTCACTAAGGTTAAAAAGGCAATTGAGAGGCGAGCCAGAAGAATAATTGGCGATGATACATTCGTCGAGTCGAGGCTTCAAAGTCCCGAGCATCGACGCAAAGTTGCTAGCCTGTCGGTTTTCTACCGGTTGCATTTCGGAGAGTGTGCGTTGGGATTGCATAATCTAATTCCGCCGTTTCATCATCGGACTACCAGACGTTCGGCTATGCGCCACCGGTATATGGTGGATATCCCACCAACACGTTTTAACCACAAAACGTTTTGGGAACACATTCATTGTGTGTGCGGCTAGGGAGTGGAATTCCTTGCCGGAGTCTGTGTTTCCTGATAGCTACAACCCGGGAATCTTTAAGTCGAGAGTGAATAGGTTTCTTTTAGGTAAGCGCGTTCCATCGTCGACCGCATCGTCGCTTTCCATCAGGTGAGATGGCGGTCAAGCGCGAACCTATCAACAATAAAAAAAAGGTTATATAAAATAGTTAAAATATATGCGAATTTAGTTTATTATAAGCAATTTTTTTTAGAGCAGTTCAGGTAAACACGAACGTAAAAATAGTCCGTTGATAAATTTAATCAACTTTATTCAATTGTTTATTTTTGTACCTCCATGACAGCGCAACTGCTCGCGCCGCCATAGTGTCCCGGTGAAATATAGCTCAAGGGTTCCGTTTCATCCTTTTGAGTTGCGGAACTCTAAAACAAGAGGCGTAGTGTTTCCCAAAGAATTTGAACTTCAAATAAATTATCATCAGCCTCTGAAATGTGGTTTGTTAGACTAGAAGCCGACCTGACAGAGGAAAGAGGGTCGAAGTAAAAGGGTTATGTGTTAGATCCTGACGTACACGGATTATGGAAAGGATATGTTTTAAAGACGTGTATGTTATCTTGGTTGGCTTGACACGCTAAGATCATTCGAGATGGTATTTAATTAATAATATCTTTTTTTAATAGCCTATAATAATTTATTTCTATGAAGCAACAAGTTCTGATAATTATAATTCAATAGACTGGCGGCATTGCCACGCTGTATGGCAATGCTTAACCCCTATCCCAGGTAAAAACCGGCCCTTGTGTCACGCGAAGTATCAATTAGACGTTTCGACAGATCTTTAAAAAACTTGTGAGCACTCGGACCCCAAGATCCGAGAGTTAAAACCCCAAACGGTTCGAAAATATAACTTCCAACAAGGTTGTTGACCGATGACCTAGTGAAGGTGGCAGGAAACCGATGGATGCGGGACGCACAGGAACGTTCGATGTGGCGACGCTTGGGGAAGGCCTATGTTGATGATGATGGAGACAAAATCTGACAGGATCTATGAATTTTATAGTATTTGGAATAATCGAATGTGATTCAACTTCGAATCAGCCACAAGCGTGAGGGAACGAACCTCCTCATGACCCAATCGGGACTCCGACACCGATTTTGAGCCACCATAGGCGTGGGCTTGTGGCTACACAGAGCACAGAACTACTAACGCAAAGCTACTAACTACTAAGTACTAACATAGAAGGAACTTAGAAATGAGTTTCAGTTAGAAAAGGTTAACAAACAACCAAATGAGTTTAGACAGAAAAGGACACCCCTTTCCACCTAAAAAGAAAGTCCTATCGTGGTAACTTGAAGAAAGACAATAGCAGTTTTTTTTTCGTATTATTTTGAAGTTGACAGCAGTGGTGGCTGAGTGGTAATTGCTCCGACTTACGAGTTGTAGGTCGAGGGTTCAAACCCTACCAGGCGCATTACTTTGTGTACTTTATTTCATCACCACTGCTCTCAAAACGGTGAAGGAAAATATCGTGAGGAAACCGGCATGTCCTAGAGCCAAAAATTCGAAGACCAGTGACATTCACCAACCCGTACTGGGACCGCGTGGTGGATTACGGCCCATGGGATCTCCTAGAGCGGAGGCCTGAGTCCCAGCAGTTGGTACATCAAAATGGCTGATGACAATTATTTTGAAGTAGAAAAAATACTTCCATCGCAGTTGAAATTTAATTCATAACAATGTCAAAACTAAAAAAATGTCCTTCATTTTTAATTTTACTTAGACGTCATCTACATTTCACTAAACCTAAATAGAAACAAAGCAAAAAAAAAATAAACACAAGAAATAAAGTTTACCATTCTCACGCCAAGAATATGAATAGCCAAAAATTTTTAAATTATCTGTGGTTTTACAAGAAAAAACTTTTAACTTTATCTAAGTAGGGTACCGTACTCCAGTCGGTAAAACCGGTGGGTACCGGTTTTTTACCATTAGGCTTTGTCATGAATTTTGTTTTAGCAGCGAGTGGCGCGTCGAGCGGTGCGGAACCGTTAAGCGGCCGCGGTGCACTGTAAGCGACGTCTTTTTTTTATGGTGGGAAAAAATCATCCAATGACAACCCCCGCTCTTGGGCGGAGCGGGAGATAGTGTCAGACTCTTACTGACTAAAAGACCTACCCCGTTCCTTCTAGCCTTCATACCGGGGCTCGAGCGCCCTTTCGGATAACCCTGGCCCCAGTAGGCTTCGATCCGGCTGGGTCCCTGATGTTGCTGACAACTCCTTGAGGCGCGCGGGAACAGTGCGCGCCGTCTACGACTTGGGCTCGGTCCGGACAGTTACCGGACGGTCGGACAGCGAGCTACCCATTGCTCGCCATCCTCAAGCCCGCGTCTACCGAGCTACCTAGTGTTTGCAGTACGCAAGCCCACTTGTATGGAACCCTCGGTGCGCGATTTCGATTCGAACTAGACCAATTTTCTTTTCTTAGTTAAATAAAAAATATACTAGCAGTTAGTTCCATCAAGATTTAGGTATTCAAGTAGGAAACACTTGGTCCTATCTAGATTTAAGAAACACTTGTTGAGTGAGAATTTTATTTGAAAGAAAATGGAATTTATTTAGTTGCTGAATTCGTGTTTTTGTTAGAGTCTGTCTAATGAGTTAAACGACTTGGGTAATTATTAGGATTTAATTAAATCTGATGTGGTCAACACGGGTTCAATAATCAAGGTTGATTAAGAGATAAAGATCATTGTTTACTAACAGAACAACCTTATAAAAAGAATCGAACATAAGTATTTTTTAAATGATTAAATATTTTACAAATTTCCCAAGTCGGTTAACTTATTAGACAGACTATAACCCAGTAACTGGATTATATTGTGACGACTATGAAAGTAATATATTAGTTGGGGTTAAAATTGGCCACGTAATGGATCTTTTAAGGTTTATGGTCTTGAAAAAGTTTAGTATAAAATTAGAAGAGATTCAAATAATGGTAGATTGTGTGTGTGTGTTTTTTATTATATGGTTTCCTTTTTGTTAATTCATAATCTTGATGTGCAATAAAGTATATATAAATAAATATAAATAAATAAATTGATGTCAACTAAGAAGAATATAATTTTAAATAGAAATATCTAATTTAAGGCTTCTAATAATATAAATAAGTAAAGTTAGTGATAAAGCCTTTTATTTGCGTCTCTCCAATATATAACATTATTTTTAGTATAATAGAAACCTGAACCACGTGTGTAATATCTTTATATTATATATATAATTCTTCTGTGAGTGTGTATGTCACTGAACTTCTCTCAAACGACTGGACCGATTTTGATGAAATTTTTTGTGTATGTTCAAGGGGATCTGGGAATGGTTTAGATTCACAATTTGGTAGGGTAGAGTAGGGTAGGGTAGAGTAGGGTAGGGTAGAGTAGGGTAGGGTAGAGTAGGGTAGGGTAGAGTAGGGTAGGATACAGTAGGGTAAGGTAGAGTAGGGTAGGGTAGAGTAGGGTAGAGTAGGGTAGAGTAGGGTAGAGTAGGGTAGAGTAGGGTAGAGTAGGGTAGAGTAAGGTAGAGTAGGGTAGAGTAGGGTAGAGTAGGGTAGAGTAGGGTAGAGTAGGGTAGGGTAGGGTAGGGTAGAGTAGGGTAGGGTAGGGTAGGGTAGAGTAGGGTAGAGTAGGGTAGAGTAGGTAGAGTTGACAGCTTAGATAAAAGGTAACTATTAGGCGGTACGAAGTTTGCCGGGTCAGCTATCTTTTATATAAAGAATCTATGTACAAAATTTCATTACTGTTTCATGAAGAATTACATAGTTATAAGCCTGTTATGCGGCCAGCTTGCCCGCACAAATACATGGTCACCGGGCCACTGAGGTCTTGAGCGCTGGCGTCTAATGCTCGCTCTTCCCCGCCGTGACCTTCTTTTTGTAGGTGGGAAAATTATTCTCCGCGCTTTTGGACGGTGCAGAAGACAGTGTCAGACTTGTACTGACTAAAAACCCACTCCTGTCCCATCGTGGCCTTTCATATAGGGGCCGAATCTTCCATTCAGAAGCAGACCCTTGGTACCAGTAGGTTCGTTCCTATTGGGACCCTACGGTTTGCTGACATCTACTTGAGGCGCGCGTGGACCAATAGGCATTCGGTCCAGACGGTTACCCGACGGTCGGACGGCGAACTACCCATTGCTCGCCGTCCGCAAGCCCGCGCCCGTAGCAAAGTAGGAACACAGGTGTGGTTTTAGTCAGTAAAAGCCTGCTACGCCCTCCCGCTCTTCCCTAGAACGGAAAAAATCAATGGATGATTTTGTACCTTAAAAAAGGTGGAATAGATAGATAGATAAATTCTTTATTGTACACCAAAAATAAAGCAGTTACATAAGAAACTTAAAATTAATAGGGTGCCACAATGGGTGGTCTTATCGCTAAAAGCGTTTTTTTAAAGACAACCTTTGGATGGATTTGACAGAGAAGGAGAAAAAGATACGCAGAAGGAGAAAGATTTTGACAATAAAACTCCGAAATTCGTCCTTTCGCTCCACCCAGAGTAGGAGAAGTAATTTTGTGACTTACAAAATATTAAATATTTAATTTCACACCCACTAAGTAGGATTTTTTGGTTTAAAAAATAATGATAAATTCATCCATTTATACATGTCAGTCACTCAAAGCAGCTTTAATTAAAATTGTGATTACTTTACATTTCAAAAAGATTTCAACAGCTTCAATATTTTATATACTTCTAGGATTTTTATGAAATGTACATTAAAAGGACTATGCTCGGGGTTTCTTTGCGTGATCAAATTAGAAATGAAGATATCCGCAGGAGAACTAAGGTTGCCGATATAGCACAAAGAATGGCCAAACTTAAGTGGCAATGGGCAGGGCACATTGCTCGCAGAACAGTGGTTTCCGTACCGGAAGACGCAGCGTCGGAAGGCCTCCTACAAGGTGGACCGATAACCTGGTGAAGGTTGCGGGAATCCGATGGATGCGAGACGCACAGGATCGTTCATTGTGGTGACACTTGAAGGAGGCCTATGTCCAACAGTGGACGTCTATAATGATGATGAATGATGTGTAAGCTCTGGGTTTACTCCTACTCCTTCTCTAGTTGTATTTATCGACTCAAAATCAATGCGGACGGCGAGCTACTTCTGCTCGCCGTCTGCAAGACTAACCGCGCCACCTTGGTCTATAATACTTGTTAAATAAATTTCGTAACCGTCTTCGTAGCACGTCTACGCCGTAGCGCTACGCCGTAGTATTTGATTAAAATCATTTGAATATTAGATTCTCTTTGTAAATATTCATAGTTTTCTTCAGTGTTCTTGCAACTATTTTACGTTGAAGTCTTATTAAGACTTTCATAAGGCATTTTTATATTACTAGTAAGTTAACGTGACTTCGTTTAAATTGGATTGAGGATTTTTTCATACAAATAGTACCAACCAATTTTAGTACTTTGTTTTTTTTTTATGATAAAAACTAGTACTTGACTGCGATTTCACCTGATGGTAAGCAGTGAAGCAATCGTTGATGTTGAGGCGCCTATATATATATATATATACATATATATAGTTCGGACCCACAGCGTATAGGGTTCCACGCGCACCTCTAAGCGATGTCTCAGAAGGTCTCAGAAGGACCGAAACCTACTGGGGCCATAGGTTGACTTCTGAAAGAGAAACCTGTAGTCTAAGAACGCAAAGGTCAAGACATATGTATTAATCAGTAATTAATAATAATAAACCTTTATTTTAGACCTTAAAAAAACCATAAAAAACATTGAAAAATGACAAAATAATTTAATCAAGATACGACTAAATAAAAATACGAATAAAAAAAACAATAAATTAAGTCAATAAATCCAAAAAAAAATACAAAAACAAAATAAAAATCTGATACGCCCAGCTTCGACCAATAGAGGCAGAAGGTATAAAAGGATTTGCCTATTTGACCTCGACAACCCAGATACTGGGTAACTTGATATCCTTCAGAACACCCGGAGGACACGGTGGAGCACACAGTTGAGGTGTACCCTGCTTGGGCGGTGCATCGCCGTGCCCTTGTGGGGGCGATCGGCGGCGGAGACCTCCCGCGCCAGGCCTTGGTTCAGGCCATGGTCTGGAACGAGGAGAAGTGGCAGGCGGTCGCCGACTTCTGCGATGCAGTAATGCTAGCAGAGGAGGAGGCCGATCACCGGGATTCCGATCCCGATTTCCGGCCACTGTAGGCGCGGGCTTGAGGACGGCGAGCAATGGGTAGGTCGCTGTCCGACCGTCCGGTAACTGTCCGGACCGAGTCCAAGTCGTCGACAGCGCGCACTGTTCCACTGGGGCCAGGGTTAGTTTCGAAAGCTAGCTCAGCCCCGGTATAAAGGCACGAAGGAACGGGGTGGGTTTTTAGTCAGTAAGAGTCGTGCACTATCTCCCGCTCCGCCTAAGAGCGGGGGTTGTCATTAGATGATTTTTCCACCAAAAAAATATATCCTTCAGAAAAAATCGTCTAAAAGCAAAACAAAGCAAATATATCGTTTGCCCTACATCGTTGCTGTTCGTGTAAAAAGTAATTCCGTTAAGAAAACAGTACGGAAGTTTTTTATTTAAAACCTCCAGTAATGGCGTCACGTAGACTCGTATTTTGTAGACGGGAGTGTACGCTGAAAATGTTCAGAGAGTAGAGATGTAGCGGGGGTAATACTGGTGAAGGTAGAAGCAGAAAGTAAAACGGATTTCGCCAACCTCAAACAATGATCATATTTACTTAAATTATAAAGAGGAGTGGGCCGACTTACGAGTTGCAGGTCGTGGGTTCGTACCCAGACATGCGCATTACTTTGTGTAATTTATTGCATCACCACTGCTCTCAAAACGGTGAAGGAAAACATCGTGAGGTAACCGGCATGTCCTGGAACCAGAAATTTACAAATTCTTTGTCAAAATAATCTTTAATCTTTTTTTCTGATTCTCCTTTCGCAGGTATGCTGGAAGAGATTTCGTTAGAAATAAGCATCACCTATGTACCTATTTTTCTGTTTCTGTCTTCTTTTCTTATGTAAGTTAAGTGTGTACATGAATTGTTAAATAAAATAAATAAATAATATTTAATATATATTATGTCACCGGTAAATTGCAGTCTGTATGATTGTAATAAATCTTAATTAGATTACAATTTCTCGGTATATTATGAAAATATCGTTTTGTACGTATTTGATAAATCACATCTTTTATTAATAGTCAGATAAGAAACTCCGGCCTCATCTAGTTTAAACTGACCTAGTTTAAACCTATTTGCAAAATAAATATTATTTATTATTAGTTTCAAACATAACTTTGTCTTATTTAGTAAGTAACAAGTTTTTATTGGATTTTTTTTTTCACAGCAAGCTTTTATAGCGCTTTAATAGGTACCTATATAATTAATAATCATCAAAACGAATCATACGAGCCCAAACTCGATGAGGTTGTGTCGTTTAAATACCGAGTCCTTGACTAACCTTGTGGATCCATCATCAGATCAGCTCCATGTCATATTCAAATGAAATGAAATGAAAATGAAATGAAATGATGAAATGAAATGATGAAATGAAATGATGAAATGAAATGATGAAATGAAATGATGAAATGAAATGATGAAATGAAATGATGAAATGAAATGATGAAATGAAATGATGAAATGAAATGATGAAATGAAATGATGAAATGAAATGAAATGAAATGATCATTTATTTGCAAGAATGCACGTACAAAAATATGGTGTCAAGTAAAAGAAGGATCCAGTACATTCTACCGTCAGGCATGCAAAAATAGTTTTTTTTTTTTTCATTCATTCATTCATTTTGCATTGTCATCTGATTTACATGCGCATGCATTTCAGCTCAATCGGTAACCAAGAAATGGATCAAATTTAATTTGCAAGATAACAGACAAACATCGGGACAGGTGAAACTAAATAAAAGCTTGTAAAAACAGTTTACATTTTATCGCGATTTTTTTTCTTTTTTAGGGTTCCGTAGCCAAATGGCAAAAACGAAACCCTTATAGATTCGTCATGTCTGTCTGTCTGTCTGTCTGTCTGTCCGTCCGTATGTCACAGCCACTTTTTTCCGAAACTGTAAGAGCTATACTGTTGAAACTTAGTAAATAGATGTATTCTGTAAACCGCTTTAAGATTTTCACACAAAAATAGAAAAAGAGCAATAAATTTTGGGGGTCCCCATACTTAGAACTGAAACCAAAAAAAAAATATTCATCAAACTCATACGTGTGGGTTATTTATGGATAGGTCTTCAAAAATGATATTGAGGTTTCTAATATCATTTTTTTCTAAGTTGAATAGGTTACGCGAGAGACACTTCCAAAGTGGTAAAATGTGTGTACCCCCCCCCCCCCCCTAACTTCTAAAATAAGAGAATGATAAAACTAAAAAAAATATATGATGTACAATTACTATGTAAACTACCAACGAAAATTGGTTTGAACGAGATCTAGTAAGTAGTTTTTTTTAATACGTCATAAATCTAAAAAAATACACTATTATCAAAAAATCGATCAAAGTAACAACGAACTACAAGAACTTTTATATTATGTCACTTGCTGCTACGGAATCCTCCATGGGCGAGTCCGACTCGCACTTGGCCGGTTTTTTTATTATTGATAGGCTCGCGTTAGGCCACCATCTCACGATGGTAAGCGATGATGTGGTCGACGACGGAGTATGCTTGCCTAGAAGTAACCTCTTGACTTAAAGACCCCTAAGTTGTAACTATCAGGAAACACTGACTCCAGCAGGGAATTCCACTCCTTGGCTGTACGCATGATAATTATATAGAAGGACGAATAAAAATGATCCTTTATAAAAATGTAGACCAAATTTCAAATTTTAAATAAGTCTGTTTATATATAGCTATATATTTGAAAATGTGCCTTTCATAAGGATTAACTGAAACCCTTCAATTAATTAAACGACATCAAAAAGCGATATTTGAAAAAAAAAACGTACGACCTTTTCGGAAGTGGCGGGTCCAATTATAAATACGGTCACATCCGATATAATTTACTTGTAATCTCTTTTCCATGTATTTATTAACTCGATGAATGTACTGGCTTACCGCAAAATGAACTGCCAGTTAATTATTAACTTTTTAACCGCCAACATCGAGTATTTTTTTACTATTATTGATAGGCTCGCGTTTAACCACTATCTCGCCTGATGGTAAGTGATGATGTGGCCGACGATGGAACACGCTTGCCTAGAAGTAACCTATTCGCTCTTGACTTAAAATCATCCAAATGACATCCACCGCCCTTGGGCGGAGCGGCAGATAGTGTCAGAGTCTTACTGACTAAAAAACCCACCCCGTTCCTTCTTGCCTTTTATATCGAGGCCGAACTACCTTTCAGAGCTAACTCTGGCTTCAGTAGGCTTCGACACAGCTGGGCCCCTGCTGTTGTTGACAGCTCCTTGAGGCGTGCTGTCCGCCCGTCCGCGGATAATCTAATCATGCCAGCCATACCAATCGTCCAATTGGTATGACGCTACATGTATGATAAAACAGATTTGACCGTGTGTGAGATTGGATTGGTATAATGTTGGTTGTCAACATGTTGGACGACAGGTTTGACTGTGTATGGCTGGCATAAGTGACCGTTATCACTAGAAAGCTAAAATTGGTACCAATATCTTATATATAAAATTCTCGTGTCACAATGTTCGTTCCCGTACTCCTCCGAAACGGCTTGACCGATTCTCATGAAATTTTGTGAGCATATTGAGTAGGTCTGAGAATCAGCCAACATCTATTTTTCTATTTTTCATACCCGCAAAACAACGTTTGCCGGGTCAGCTAGTATATATAATAATCAGCCTATAAAAGTGTGAAAAAACGTTTTTTTAGTAATAACCCCCCGTACACGTAATGTGCGGAGTGATTTTTTTTTCATTTCAACCCTAACTATTTAAATTGTTTTCACACCTAAAAAAAAATAGGGATCCATATTCTGCATAGATAAACGCGCTACTTGTATGCGAGTGAAAATGCGAGCAGAAGCTAGTCTTACATAACATTTGTAGATACTCAATAGTCGTGTAATCCCTACAGATCGCATTCATTGAACATTATCTCAAAAGTCTTTGATCACTATCCGTAATAAGCGCATTGGATACGCGTGTGTAGGTCCCTATTTCTGGAAAGGGTAAATATCTACACGCATGCTTGGTCTCGGTGGAAAGGGTGTAATTATAAGCAACCTAGTGATTAAGGCTCTGCTTCTCGTGCTCCATTTTGGGTTTGGTTTTATTAATTTTTTTCGGTGGGAAAATCAATAACCCACTCTTGTTCCTTCGTTGCCTTTAGTACCGGTGCTGAGCTATCTTTTGAAACTAACCCTGGTCCCAGTAGGCTTCGACCCAGTTGGGCCCTTTTTTATGGTGGGGAAAATCATCCAATGACAACCCCCGCTCTTGCGGGAGATAGTGTCAGACTCTTACTGACTAAAAGCCCACCCCGTTCCTTCTAGCCTTCGTACCGGGGCTCGAGTTCCCTTTCGGATAACCCTGGCCCCAGTAGGCTTTGAACCAGACAACTCCTTGAGGCGCGCGGGAACAGTGCGCGCCGTCGACGACTTGGGCTCGGTCCGGACAGTTACCGGACGGTCAGACAGTGAGCTACTCCGTTGTGGGGTTGTAGGTTAAAATCTAGGACTTGACTGCGAACCCACCTGATGGTAAGGAGTGATGAAATCTCTGATGGTGAGGCGCGCTAGTTTAAATAGTGTTCGCAAAATAATTGTGGTCCAAAAACGTTCTGAGTGCATAGATGGGATGTCCAAGTTTGCAGGTGATGTACCAATGTTGCGAGGCTGTACTAGTTAAATTACGAATAAAATAATACAAATTTAATTCTGAAAGTTTAATGACATAAATCTTATTAGGCATAAATCTTATGACATAGAACTTGTAATGTTCAATAAAATTATTATTTTACTGGGTCATTTCACGCAGGCTCATTTTTTGCTAATTTCGGTGGTATTTTTTATTTGTAGATTTTCAGATGAAAGAGTTCACCACCATAAAAATAAAAGATGAAAAAGTTAACTTATCTTATTCTAGAACACAAGTTTCAGTTATCGTGTTCGAGAATAAGATAAGTTAATTTTTTACACTACCAATTAAATTTAGTGATTCTTCGGACTGTATCGGTAACCCTGGTTCTCCTGCGGTCAAAACTCTTCGATACACATTTATAACTTTCTTATTTTAGTGTCTTCTTTAGCTTCTCTTCCCCATAAGTCCTTTCCATCACCAGTCCTTCTTTTTCTATCCTCAACGACACCATCAGATGCAGTCTTCAGATCAAAAGCCAACCCAACCTTCTCAAAACCATCTATCACTTTTGTAATATAATTTAAACTGTTATTCCCCAATTCACCAGTTCTATAATCCCATGGGAACGCGTGATGATAGTTGTGGAATCCTTCACCCATGGTCATCACGATTAATGGCAGATTTTGACAAGCAGATACGGTCCTGTCATAAGGCTTATAGCCCCAAGAGTGGAGTAGGCTGTTGGTCAGAAATGTGAGGTTACTGGTCAACATATATCTGAATATGTTCAGGTGCCAGGAGTTGGAGAAACTGTCTCCTAGGAGCCAGGGTATGATTGTGGGGATGATTATGCCGAACAGCGGTAGCAGCCATTGAGCGTGTCTGGAAAAGAATTTGATTGTTATTTAATTGATTGTTTAGGGCCGATTAAACCATTCGCTATATAAACTTAGTTCAATAAAATTGGGCTTAGCGCAATCTAGTTTATAGATCAAAGTTGATCTGTGTTTACGTTAAATTAACTTCACCAGTAACAGTTTAACTGCGTTTACTAAAACGAAGTTTAGACCTAAAATGAAACCGCGTTTGATTTTTACAACATATTATTATATTAGTTTTTTTTCAGTTCAATGACCTACTGGGGTTCCAAATGCATATTTTGGAGTAATAACGAAACGCGCTTTACTTCAATCAAAGTGTCATAAGTATATCAAAAAATAACGACAAAAATAAACACAACCATAACGGGTCGAAGCCTACTGGGGCCAGGGTTATCCAAAAGGGGAGCTCGGTCCCGGTACAAAAGGCAAGAAGGAACAGGAGGGGTTTTTAGTCAGTAAAAGTTTGACACTATCTCCCGCTCCGCCCAAGACCGGGGGATGTCATTAGATGATTTTCACACCGGAAAAAAAAAATAAAGAAAACACAACAATATTTGTTATGAAATTATGAAATTGTTATTATTATGAAATCAATAAGAGAACCACTCTAAACGCGAATAAGAGAGCTAAACGTCAAAAAATGGGCGTTTAGAATTATAACTGAGTTTAGGGTAAACTAAATTTATTTTGTAGTCGTGAAATGCAAAATAAAGCTATAATCTCGATTAGAGACTCAAACTGAGTTTTACATGAACTAATCGCGATTAGTTGTTTTATTGATGAATTCTGCCCTTAATCGAGCTTGCTTGGATGGGTTATCATCTTGACATATCGAGACATAGACTTGCTGACATATCCATTACCTACAGACAAAGCCCAGTAGGTTTGGCTGTGAACTAGAGGTGTGAGATGTTGCATTATTATTTGTTATTATTATTATTAATGCTTTCTTTTATGACGTATGTGAACACTGAGAGGATCTTTTTTTCTTCTTCCCCTAAGGGTATAAAACGAGGGTCTAAAGTCTCTATATAGATACTTTCATGCGAGCAAAGCCGCTAGCGGGAGCTAGTTTTTGATAAAATCGGACTTATACTGTTTTTTTTTTAGCCTGGATTTTTTTTGATGGTGTGAAAAATCTTCCAATGACAACCCTCGCTCTTGGGCGGAGCGGGAGATAGTGTCAGACTCTTACTGACTAAAAGACCCACCCCGTTCCTTCTAGCCTTCATACCGGGGCTCGAGTTATCTTTCGGATAACCCTGGCCCCAGTAGGCTTCGACCCGGCTGGGTCCCTGCTGTTGCTGACAACTCCTTGAGGAGCGCGGGAACAGTGCGCGCCGTCGACGACTTAGGCTCGGTCTGGACAGTTACTGGACGGCCGGACAGCTAGCTACCCATTGCTCACTGTCCGCAAGCCCGCGCCTACGGTGGCTGGAAATCAGGATCAGAATTATCTGGCTAGATATAATAATAAATTGAAACAGACACCGAAATTCACTTAAAGACATCCAGTCATAAACTCGACTTATACCTTATTCACTGATTTGTTGCTATATTACTTGTCTATGGTATCGACAAATAATGTCGGAGCTTTGCGCGTCGACAGTTGATGGTTTATTAATGTACACTATTTTTAAATATTGATTTGACATTAACACATACACATATCACTCAGAGCTTTATGTGTTTAGTCTACTTTATTTTCTATTACACGTTCTGTAAGCGTGACCGATAAATAATATCAGCACTACGTTATTTATTGTTTTAAATATCATAGCATATTCAAAACTAACATTGTATATGATCGGCCCTAAGTCTGCTATTTTTATATATTCGTCATTCCAACACGACCACATTGTCATTTTGCTAAAAGTTTGTAATCTGCTAATTCATAATGATCGATCATTGATCGGTCAATGGTCTTTTAATAGAATTGTGGTAGAATGATAATTTTGAGCATATTAAAACCAATAACTGCATAAAAACGTTCTAATGCTAAAACACTGATCAAATAAACTGTCAAAGTTTTAGCAGATTACCGCAAACGTCAAATATTTACATGTCAATATGTACGAGATTTTATGCCACTTCTTTCAATGGAGTGTCAGTGATTGACCATTGGAAAGTCATAATGACGCCATTATATTAGTAGATTACCAAAATTGTCAAAATCGACAATTATGACATCAATGATAGATCCTTCATACCGGTGCTCAAGCTGTCTTTCGAAACTAACCCTGGCTCCAGTAGGCTTCGACCCAGCTGGGTCCCTGCTGTTGCTGACAACTCCTTGAGGCGCGCGGGAACAGTGCGCGCCGTCGACGACTTGGGCTTGGTCCGGACAGTTACCGGACGGCCGGATAGCGAGCTACCCATTGCTCACTGTCCGCAAGCCCAGGCCTTACATACAACTTTTTGTGTGGTTTTGGCATATACAGCATTATTTTTAGTTTATGCAAAACCTAAATATATAGTTTGTTCAGAATCAGTAACTGAATGGATTCCAATAGTTTTTACACCATGTTATATAGAAGAATAATTTATATAAAAGAAGAAGATTTTTGGGGTAAATATTTTACCCTAGCTCGCTGTCCGGCCGTCCGGTAGCTGTTCGGACCAAGCTCAAGTCGTCGACGGCGCGCACTGTTCCCGCGCGCCCCAAGGAGTTGTCAGCAACAGCAGGGACCCAGCCGGGTCGAAGCCTACTGGGGCCAGGGTTATCCGAAAGGGCGCTCGAGCCCCGGTATGAAGGCTAGAAGGAACGGGGTGGGTCTTTTAGTCAGTAAGAGTCTGTCACTATCTCCCGCTCCGCCCAAGGGCGGGGGATGTCAATGCATGATTTTTCCCACCATAAAAAAGGGTAAATATTTTACCCCAAAAATCTTTAAAAAGGTCACAACTTGGACACCACCGACATTAAGTACAACACAGTACACGGTACGACAAAGCGGGCATTAGGCGCCAGTTAACAGCTGAGAGCAAGTGCAAAACAACCTCTCAGTCACCTGGATGGCCCGGTGACTATGTATTTTTGCTGGCATAGCAAGCTTATAGTCAGGGACTCAAACTGTAACCGTAATAATGTGTTTTAACACGGTTTTTAAAAACAATTTTAACAGAAAAACACTTTTAAATGTAACAGATACAATAATGTTACCGAATGAAACTGTAATCTTTTGTATGTGTTATAAAGTGCAACCGAATCAAACTGTAACCAGTTTATATGTGTTATTAAGTGTTAATAAGTGTAACTGAAATAATCAGTTTTAGTATAGCTTTGTAAATTGTAACTTTGGCAACGCTGCGTTTGCCTGTTACACTTATTAACACTGTTAACACTTTTATATCTGTTACAGATATGTTAGGGTTACACTTTTGTAAGTGTTTTGGGTTAACACATTGAAAAGACATTAATAAGTGTTACATATTTGATTTTGTTACCAATTCAACATGTAACACTTCTAATTTTGTAACCTTAATGAAGGTGTTTTTAAGTCCCTGCTTATAGCTTTGTAATTTTTCATGATACAGTTATGAAAGTACATCGATTATTTACACAAAAATATTAGATACGTATTTCGGGCTTTGCATCTGTGTGCTAAAATTAGTTTTAAAGTAAACTATATACCCCCGTTTGCTAACCCGTGCAAATAACTTTAAGCAAGTATTAGATACGTGCAAAACCTATTTGTTCCAACCACAAGTTTGCTCCTTTGGTTTGTATGCCGTAACACGAGTAGTGGGGAATATATTGAAATTAGTTTGGTTAAGTTAAATATAAAATTTATCATCATCATCATCTCAGCCGATACACGTCCACTGTTGGACATAGGCCTCCCCCAAGCGTCGCCACATCGAACGTTCCTGTGCGCCCCGCATCCATCGGTTTCCCGCTACCTTCACCAGGTCGTCGGTCCACCTTGTAGGAGGCCTTCCAACACTGCTTGTTCCGGTTCGCGGTCGCCACTCCAAAACCTTTCGGCCCCAACGGCCGAAAGGTTAAAAGCAATGTGCCCTGCCCATTGCCACTTAAGTTTGGCAATTCTTTGTGCTATGTCGGCAACCTTAGTTTTCCTGCGGATATCTTCATTTTTTATTCGATCACGCAAGGAAACCCCGAGCATAGCCCTTCCCATTGCTCTTTGGGTGACTTTGAGCCTTCTGATGAGGCCCATTGTGAGCGACCACGTTTCGGAGCCATATGTCATCACTGGCAACACGCACTGGTTAAAGACTTTCGTCTGGAGACACTGTGGTATGTTGGACGAGAAGATACCGCGTATAAAATTTATATAATAACAATATTCAAACTTAGCCAGAGACGGCCCTAGACAGAGAAGTTTGGAACACACAGTAGGCTATTAAAAATACACCGCTAAATTTTGGTCGTTTTAATCCCGTGGAGTGGATTAAAACGATCAAAATTTAACGGTGTATAATAATATTCCACAACTTTCACGCAACGTCGCCTAGACCCGAACTGAGCTCCAAGCAGAGCTTGTGTTATGAGTACTAAACAACTGTTAAACATGCTTATTTCTAAATTCATACATAATTAATACAGATAAATTACACCCAGACACAGAACAAGTGATCGTGCTCATTACACAAACATTTTGTTTTGTGTGGAAATTGACTTCCAGCATAGCACTGTACGCCACTGACCACTAAACCAACAGGCCAATATTTATGTACAAATTAGTGTCTAGTAATAGTAGTATAATTTATAAAAGTTTTTTTAATACCAGGCTAACTACTGCTTCTTTTTTAGGGTTCCGTAGTCAACTAGGAACCCTTATAGTTTCGCCATGTCTGTCTGTCTGTCCGTCCTCGCTTAATCTCTGTGACCATTAGCACTAGAAAGCTGAAATTTGGTACCAATATGTATATCAATCACGCCGACAAAGGGGTAAAATAAAAATTGGAAAAAAATGTTTTATTAGGGTAGCCCCCCTATATGTAAAGTGATTTTTTTTTTTAATTTCAACCCTAACGTGTGATATATCGTTGGATAGGTATTTAAAAATGAATAGGGGTTTACTAAAATCATTTTTTGTCATGTCAATAATTTCGGAAATAATCGCTTCAAAAGTAAAAAACAATGTGCCCCCCCCTCTAACTTTTGAACCATAAGTTTAGAAAATATGAAAAAAATCTGAAAAGTAGAACTTTATAAGGAATTTCTAGGAAAATTATTTTGAACTTTATGGAAAGAACAGTTTTTGTACAAAAAGACGAAAAGGTTCTACAAAATAATTTCTAGACTAAGTTTGTAATATACTCGTATATATGCAAGCATTTTTTTCAAACTCATAAGTGGGTTCACTTATTGTGACAGACGGGAAACTACGGAACCCTACACTGAGCGTGGCCCGACACGCTCTTGGCCGGTTTTTTTATACAAAAATTCATCCAAGTTCGTTCAGCGATACAAACGCGAATAAGTAACAAACATACACTCATAAACTTTTGCCTTTATAATATAGTGGGATTTTAAAACATAGTGCTAATATGTACTAGCTTTTGCCCGAGCGGCTTCGCTCTGCCCTACTCCACCCTGCCATACCCTACTCTACCCTACTCTACCCTACTCTACCATACTCTACCCTGCTCTACCCTACTCTACTCTACTCTACCCTACCCTATCCTACTCTACCCTACCGAACTTCACATAAACCATCTACTAAATAGTCCGAAAAAAGCCTAAAAATTTGGTTTGGATAGGTGAGCCCGTTCTTGAGTTATAAAATTATTATTTTTATGTATATAAGTTTTAATGTAAGTTACAATATACTTTAAAAGAATGTCCATGAAGTTTTGTCCAAATTCTTCTCCATAGTGATTTGGAACGTGCCATTTAGCCACACTTTTTTTTGACTGACTGATATTTTGACAATTAAAAAATAAAACGTGTGGTGCTCGGGGACTGCCGCGGTAAAGCTATTGCATAGCATTTTTATTATCAACTTATGCAATTATAATTATTTATTTATTTATTTATGCAGTATTTTTTTCCTTTGATTTTTTTTCTTTGATATTAATTGAAGTTACACTTTCACACATTGAATTGAATTTTAATTGATTGTTCACTCATTTGTTTTCTTATCAGTCACCACGATCAAAAATCAAATAAGTGGGGGGTGTTAGGTTTTTTCGTTATGGAATTTCTGGATTCGGTCTCCACCCTCAAGGCCCGCGATAGAAGCTATGCAATAGCTTAAAAAAATGGTGTTTTTGAAATAAACATTTCTGGGTTTTTTACTCACCTTTTCTGAAACATCACCACCTCATTCCCGTACACATCACTCATATCAACCAGTCCCCTCCTCTTCACCATCTCTGGGTGATTCTTCACCAGCAGCCAGCCTAAATGGGAGAAGAAGAACCCCCTACTAATGTTATGGGGATCAGCATCAGTGTCGCTGAACTTATGATGGAGCCTATGATCCCGGACCCAAGTGACCAGGGTTCTTTGGTAGGCTAAGCTGTGGCATATCATCAGGAAGATTTGAAGGGGTTTCGTTGCTTTGAAAGACTTGTGGGAGAACAGTCTATGGGCTCCTGCTGTAAGACCTAAGATGGTGAGGAAGTATGAAATCAGCGCTGTAAAGAAAGAAAGATTTTTTTTATAAATAGAGGCCGACGTCCAACTTTACATTTAGTATAAGCATAGCTTAACATAATCAGCTTTTATATGTTCCCACTGCTGGGACTCAGGCCTCCTCTCTAGGAGAGGGAATGGGTCATAATCCAACACGCGGGCCCAGTGCTAATTGGTGGATGTCACTTCTTCGAATATTTGATCCAGGGCCATGCCAGTTTCCTCACGATGTTTTCTTTCACCATTTTGAGAGCAGTGGTGATGAAATAAATTACTCAAATTAATGCGCTTTTTTATGGTGAGAAAAATCATCCAATGACAACCCCCGCTCTTGGATGCTGCAGGAGATAGTGTCAGACTCTTACTGATTAAAAGCCCACCCTGTTTCTTCGTGCCTTTCGTACCGGGACCGAGCTTGCCCTTCGAATATCCCTGGCTCCTTCTGCTGGGCCGGGAACAGCGCGCGCCGTCGACGACTTCGGCTCGGTCCAGACAGTTACTGGACGGTCGGACAGCGAGCTACCCATTGCTCGCCGTTCTCAAGCCCGCGCCTACGGTGGCCGAAAATCGGGATCGGAATCCCGGCGGCGGCTAGCTTCGCTAGCTTTACTGCTTCGCAGAAGTCGGCGACCGCCTGTCACTCCTCCTTACTCTGGACCATGGCCTATACCAAGGTCCGGCGCGAAAGATCGCCGTCACCGATCACCCTCACGAAGGCAGTGCGATGTTCCGCCCAAGCAGGGCACACCTCAACTGTGTGCTCCACCGTGTCCTCCGGGCGTTCCGCACAGTGGCGACACCCGGCCGTCACTTCCGCACGGATCCGGTGCATCCATGTCCGGTGAGAACCTGCCTCATGCGTAAGGTAAGGACGCCGTGAGGTCTTTCCAGTCACGCCTTAAAAATTAATGCGCTTGACTGGATTTTAACCCGCGACCTACAACTCGTAAGTCGGGGCCGTTACCACTCGGCCACCTCTGCTCACAGTATCGAGTACTACTCGGTACTAGTATTCAAAACTAGATAAAAACAGGTATATTGGCATAATACTCTGCTTTCTAATGTTCCCACTGCTGGGAATCAGGGCTCCTCTCTAGAAGAGGGGATAGGCCGTAATCCACCACGCGGGCCCAGTGCGGGTTGGTAGATGTCACATATTTTCGTTTTTTTTGTTTCTAGGATATGCCGGTTTCCTGGCGATGTTTTGAGAGCAGTGGGTAATGAAATAAATTACACAAAATAATACATCTAGCTGGGTTTGAACACATGGCTGGCTTAGGTTTGCTCTCTCACTGGTCTCTCTGATTAAAAATACTTACTACAAATGATTGTTCTCCAGGTAGCCGAAGTAAAACAAAGATATAATCCATACAGTCCCCCTATATAAGAGTATATGAAGAAAATTATATTCTTCATAATATACTCTCTCTTATATGGTTCTGAGATAGTTGGTTCCTTACTTATATACTCGTCATCTTGTTCCATATTTTTTGTAGTACTGATTTCCTTGGACTTTTCAAAAGATAGTTTTTTCTTGTCTGAAATATAAAGTATAGTAAATAAACTTCCGACCTACCGCATTGACAATAGGGTAGTTTCTAGGGTCAAAATAATTACATTTTATTTAGTCCGTACTTTAGATTATAAAAAAATAATGGACACGGATTTTTTCTTTTTTCGATTAAACAAAAAATAACAAAGACATTGCCCATTAAAGTTACGTGTGACGTCACCCCGTGCGAAAAAATGCAGCACGGCGCGACGTTACACGTATCTTTGTCATTTTTGGTTTAATCCAAACTAATATTATAAATGCGAAAGTAACTCTGTCTGTCTGTCTGTCTGTCTTTGCTTCACGCCTAAACTACTGAACCGATTTGTGTGAAATTTGGTACAGACATAGTTTGGAACTTGAGAAAGGACATAGGATAGTTTTTATTACACAAAATAAAATAAAAAATAAATTTATTTATTCCGGACATACAGCGCCATCTGTTGGTCAAGAGTCGGCATCAATTCAGTACTGAAAATTCATCGGAAAAATGTAAATAAATAGTAAAAAGGTATGGAAATATAATATAATACAACTTTTAGTACAAAGAAAATGCTCTAACGGAGTATAGATAATTCTATTAGTACCTACTATATGTCGAGTTGGTGATCGCGCAATGGTGTCGATCGTTACACGAGTTCGGTTCATGTTAAAATCTGCCGGAAGTCACTATTCCACGCGAACGAAGTCGCGGGCAAAAGCTAGTTTACAAATAAAAAAATACGTGTCCCTTATTTTTGAATAATCTAAAAGACGGACTAATAACATTTTTTACAGCAATTAGCCTATTCTTAACAAAGATTAACCAAGTACGCAGAAAATACTGGACATCCAAGAAATAATTCACAATTATAGTTATTAAAAAAAAACAAATATGAACGAAAGACAGAAATACATTTATTTGTGACTCGCACAGCACAAACAAACAATAAAATGAAAAGTAAGTAATCTACAAACTTTTTAAGACAAAAATAAAATTAAGAATCTACAAACAATAACGAATTAAAGAAAGATCCATGCAAGGCTAAACAGGCCTCAAAAGGAAAGAAAAAAAAAGTAAATATCTCAAAAAAAAAAAGAAAAAATAAGAAAATATATAAAAAAAAAGAAAAAATAAGAAAAGGATCTCAGCATACTGCAGTACTTAAAGGAAAGTAGTAGAGGTCAGTGAAAATAATAGACAAAAATCAAAAATAATCCTACACAAGTTCTGTGGTGCGTAATTCCTAATTCAGATACAGATTTTATATATTTTTTTTAAATCAACTCTATTGTAACACACTAAATTAAAAGCAAGCAGAAACACACAAACAAAAAAAAGAACCATCAAAATAGGTTACCATAAAAGTTAAAAGTAAGATTTCCTAAATTCATCCTCCTATTTTGAAAATTCCGATTATAAATGAAAATACTTACTGAAACTCACAGTTCTCCATATAACTGATGTCAAACATAAGTATAATGCATATGCGCAAGTTATATATAGAAATATATTCTTCTGAATATACTCTCTGGTATATAATTCTGCTGTAGTTGGTTCGTTACTTATGTATTGACTTTCTTGCTTCATATTTTTCAGAGAACTTTTCAATGGCCACCGATTTTGGCTGAAACAAAGTATTCAATCTATTTAGAAACAACTTTAAGTAAAAGACAACTTAATCTACACTAATATAATAAAGAGGTAAAGTTTATTTTTTTGTTTGTAGGAGATAATCTCTGAAAGTACTAGTCCGATTGCAAAAATTTTTTCACCCATAGAAAGCTGCTTTATTCCCGAGTAACATAGGCTATAATTTATGAACGCGGGCGAAGCTGCGGGCAAAAGCTAGTAGATTTATAAAATGTAAATACAAATGATACAAACAAGAAGTAAGTAAGAAGTAAATACGTTTAAAAAGAAGAACGTCTTCATCGTTTTTGTCTCATTTTATTCGTAATCGGCGCAACACGTTTTTTTCTTCCATTCTGTCCTGTCACTCCTCACGCTATCACTAACTCCCTTTTCTTTCCTCTTCTTTGGCCCCCCTCTCCCTCTTTATCCATATACATGTATACTCATAACCCTTTTCGTAACATACGACCTACCCCATCCTTTTTCTTCACATGACAATACGAAGATAAACAAATTCCCTTTCAACTTTTCAGTCACTTTCAAACTTCACCTAACATATATACTCATTTTATTCCTATAGATACTCATTTCTCACAATTCAAAAAATCAAAATTCAAAATTCAAAATCATTTATTTCAAATAGACCATTTGCAGGCACTTTTGAATAGTCAAATGTCGGTCAGTCCAAGAAAAGTGAAGCTAAATTGCACGTTCCAAAACGTAGGTCTCTATGGAGAAGAACGTGCAAGAAACTCCATGGACACTCTTTTTAAAATATATTGAGTTACATAGATGACCTATCACTCTAACCACCCCTCTACCACCGTTAAGATCTGTCTAAACGCCTTGTTAGCAATCGCGTGATCTAAGGGCTGGCTTTTACTTTGGGCAGAGGACAAGTATTGACATACAACGTGGCAATACCGGAAGTTTTTTGGCACTTTCCATTCTTTTGGGCACTTGCCAGTCTTTTGGGCACTTACCAGTCAACAGCGATGCGAAGGAGTTTCTCGATGACATAATTTAAATTATTTTTAGTTAGTTTTAATTATATTTTTGTACTTTTACATACATAATACCATTCACTGTTTCTTTAAATTGTTTAAATAGTATGTAATAATGTATTAATTATTTTTTTATCTTTTTTTTTCAGGTACGTAACCCATAAATTTAGTATTCCTGAACCTACGTAAGTATAATCGACAAGAAACTTAAAAATGTTATTATAATTTATTTATTCAATCTAGGTCTTCGAGATCCTTTCGGACTTAATACGTTAACCGACTTGGTATTACATTGATCTCACTACTTTTTACGGTATAAGAACTTTGTTGCGATCCTTGTTTTTTTTTTTTTAATAATTATTTATATTTGTGTTGCTATTTCATATTAGTATTATTTCTGATGTACACTGACAGCCCTATATCTTTCTCCTCTCTTTCAGTGCATCCAAAGGTTGTCTGTAAGAGATCGTCCTGTGCGATAAGGCCGCCGTTTAACTATAATAAATATATAATAAAATATATATATATATATATATATATATATATATATATATATATATTATTGGTTCAAAACTTTAGTATAAGATACACATAATATTAGGTACAACAGTTGACTTATGTACTAAAATTAAACAATATATCTCTGGTCCCCACACTAGGATACCCTATGTCGTGAGGTCCAGTCCTTTCCGTAAATTCACAAATTAGTAAATAAAAGCAGTTTTTAGGGTTCCGTAGCCAAATGGCAAAAAACGGAACCCTTATAGATTCGTCATGTCTGTCTGTCTGTCTGTCTGTCTGTCTGTCCGTCCGTATGTCACAGCCACTTTTTTCCGAAACTATAAGAGCTATACTGTTGAAACTTTGTAAGTAGATGTATTTTGTGAACCGCATTAAGATTTTTACACAAAAATAGAAAAAAAGCAATAAATTTTGGGAAAAAGCAAAATACATAGAACTGAAACTGAAAAAAAAAATTTTTCAACATACCCATGCGTGTGGGGTATCTATGGATAGGTCTTCAAAAATGATACTGAGGTTTCTAATATCGCTTTTTTCTAAACTGAATAGTTTGCGCGAGAGACACTTCCAAAGTGATAAAATGTGTGTCCCCCCCCCTCTAACTTCTAAGATAAGAGAATGATAAAACTAAAAAAAATATTATATGATGTACATTACTATAAAAACTACCAACGAAAATTGGTTTCGAAATCCAGTAAGTAGTTTATTTTTAATGCGTCATAAACCGAAAAAAATACACTATTATTAAAACATCGATCAAAGTTACAATACATTACAAGAACTTTTATATTATGTTACTTACTGCTACGGAACCCTTCATGGGCGAGTCCGACTCGCACTTGGCCGGTTTTTTTACAAGTTATGTTTTTGTTAGCTATGTATTTTTAGATTCCGATTGCTCAGTAAGGGAACCATACAGCAATGGTTTAGACAATCGATCATCTGCACGAATGCCTTCAGGATACCTTTGGAGCTCGTCCAAACCCTGTGCACCAGGGATCTGCACCATTTTTAAATTGTTCAAGTCCTTCGATGTGCGCGGTATAAACGACGAAACGAAACGCTTAGTTTAGACCGTAGAGGGTTCTGAGACCTAAATAAATCTCCTTTGTACAATTTCAGGAAAGTTCGATAGATGTACTGGTTGCCTGAGTTATCACTAAGCATGTTAAGGTTGTTTATTCAAATATAAAAGCTTTTTAGATAGGAAAATGCTTAGCATATTCATCTCGTCAATGTCGATAAAATATTCGAATATAAATCAAGCGATGATCAAGCGTGAGAGGGATCTCACGCTTGATCATTATCTCAGCTGATGGTAAGCGATGATGTGATCGTCGATGGAGTATGCTTACCTAGAAGCAATCTATTCACTCTTGACTTAAGGTAAGGTTAAGAAAAGTAGATCGAAATAAAATGTAATCTATGAACTCGAGCAGTCTATAGTGTTCTCATATTCACATTATAATAAGAAGCTCTACAAAAAAAAAAAAACTAGATAAAATTGAAGTATATAAAACTAATCATAGAGGTTACACGTGCTATAAAAACTTGGCAATCATAAATATCAAATAACTATTCATATTAAACCTTAAGGCGTATAGTCCCTTGAACCATCTGACCGAAATTATGTGAACGCAACTCTCGCACTCGCCTAGGCGGCAGTACACAAATCTGTGCATTTATTTGCGCCCAGCAGCGCCCGGAAAGCGCTTTAAATCCATTTTCTCTGCGAGATATTGATTGATTTACATATGCAATGTTCACTTTGAAGAATATTTAACCACCAATTTTTATGTGTAAAAATGTTTCTAAAGGTCCAAGCCGTTTCAAAGGAGTAGGGAAAAGTTGCGAAAAGTTGCGAAATTGCTAAATATTTTTTTTTTTGACAAAAGTATTAATTTGATATTATTGTTCATGAATCTATAATAAACATATATTTTTTCAAACCAATTGACCTAGCCGTTACGGAGGAGTAGGCCTCAGAAAATCACTGTTTTATGGCACTTTTCGGGCGCTTGGCCCTTAAAGACCCCTAGGCTGTAGCTATCAGGAAACACAAACTCTGGCAGAGAATTCACCTCCTTAGCTGCACGCACAACGAATGTGATCAAAAATGGTTTATTCGGGTGGGATATCCACCATGTATCGGTGGCTCAACACCTTACGTCTAGTGATCTGATGGAACGGACTTGGCGGAATTAGACTGTGCAATTCCAGAGCACAGTCCCTGAAATGTAAACGATAGAAAACTGACAGACTAGCAACTCGGCGTCGATGCTCAAGATCTTGGAGTTTTGACTCCACGAGAGCATCATGCCGATGATCTTCTTGGTTCGCTTCTCAAACGACTTTAGCATATCAAGCTAGCATTTAGCATCTATTTGTTAGGCTATATAGATATTCACTCATTCATCGTGTACTTGAATAAAATAGCTTATCAACACGGCACATGGTTCAAATTTCGTTGCGTCAATATTTTTCTTTACACCTTTTTTAACGACGCCTATTATTCTGAATTCAACTGAGTATATACGTCGTTAAGGTTGAGATTCCAATACAGTTGCGTTATTGCGTATTATATTTTATTCAACCGTAGGTCCTCGACCGGTGTTTTCGCTGAATTAATGAAAAAATATTCTTTTGCATAATTAAAATGTGCGAGTAAAGCCGTGGGTCGAATGATAATTTGTTGGAAAAATTCGCGGCACACACAGATAATTAAATTCTTATGGAAGATATGCTTTACATAGCGCGAATTCCTATTGAAATACATTGAGTAACTCGGCTGGGCAGCGTTCGGGAAGCGACGCGGTGTCTTCTCGTTCAATGTACCTTAGTGTCTCATGACGAAAGTCTATGACCAGTGTGTGTTGCCAGTGATGACATAATGGCTCCGAAACGTGGCCGTGGTCACCCAAAGGGCGATGGAAAGGGCTATGCTCGGAGTTTCCTTGCGTGATCATATCAGATGTGAAGATATCCGCAGGAGAACCAAGGTTTCCGACATAGCTCGAAGAATCGCCAAACTTAAGTGGCAATGGGCAGGGCACATTGCAGAACAGATAGTCGATGTGGACGAAAGATTCTGGAGTGGCGACCACGTACCGGAAGACGCAGCGTTGGAAAGCCTCCAACAAGGTGGACCGATGACCTGGTCAGGGTCGTGGGAATCGGATGGATGCGTGACGCATAGGACCGGTCGTTGTGGCGACGCTTGGAGGAGGTTTACGTCCAAAAATGGACGTCTTTCCGCACGTGAATTTCGTACGTGAACACTTTGATATTACGCCATATGTTTGATATTTCGTGACCGCGTCCGCCATCGCGTCCGCGAATCAACGTGAGAGTACTAACAGTCAATGAATGTATCTTTCGATATAGTCAGCCGATTTAACATGAAACAAGCTTGAGTAATATACAAAGTTACACACAATTTTAGTGTAAATAAGTTATTTATTTATTTATTATATCTTTATGCACAAAAAACTGTACAAAGGCGAACTTAATGCCTTAAGCATTATCTGCTAGTTGACCTTAGGGTGGTGCAGAAACATAACATCGCAGGTGCAACTTAATAAATAGACAAACAGAAGAGAAATATATACAACAGTAATAATGCCGTAGTGAAAAAACTAATACAACCAATCAGTGTTGTGATAACTCTACCGTACAGCGTTGCACCACCGGTACATGGTAGACATCCCACCCATACGCACAAAGCTTTTTGGAAACACATTTATTGTGCGTACAGCCAAGGAGTGGAATTCCCTGCCGGAATCGGTGTTTCCTGGTAGCTACAACTTAGGAGTCTTTAAGTCTAGAGTGGTTACTTCTAGGCAAGCGTGCTCCATCGTCGACCACATCATCGCTTACCATCAGGTGAGACGGTGGTCAAACGCAAACATCTTACACGATGCGCGCACAATTAAACACTTTCACAGATTTATTAAATATATAGATACTCGTAATACGATAGCTGTAAGACTTTTTGTCAGGGTTTTTGAGCTTCCAACTACCCGAATATAATGAATGGTTATCCTTCCATTATATGGGTAGTTGAAACCATATATCACACTAATACCTATTATAAATCCTGGTACGGACCCTGTCCACTAGCCTGATTCACGTAAAGTCAAACAAACCAAATATCTTTGAAGTTTTATAGTCGTTCGATCGAAGTCCTATCCAAAAGCGGTATTCACGATATATTGACTTATTTCCAGTTACATTAATTAGTATTCTACTAGGATAATAGATAGATAGATAGATAAAAAATTTATTCGTCGCAACACAAAATGCACACAAAAGCACAACTAAATTATAAAAAAAACCAAAATACACCTACACCATACAAACAACAAAAATAAAAACAAATAAAAAAATATTTACAAGCCAAATAAAACACAAAAATAAAATAATGATAACATTAAAAACAAAAGAAAAAAAAACAAGATATATAAAATGACACTTATGGGGTGGGTACTTGAAATACCCAAAAAAAAAAAAATTGCGGTGTGCATCTCAATGTTGCACCAAATGGGAGCCCAGCTCAGCGTGTGTCAGGCAAAATACCTGACGCTGATATTCTGCTGGATCCCTGCGGTGACAAACGGACGCTCATCATAATGTACTACAGATTTTTTTTTAATCGACGAATTTCAAACGACTCTAAAATCGGTGTCGTTCAAACTTGATTAATGGATGTGAATACGGAAATGGTCTAAACGACTTAATTGCTACGATATCGTTACGGTTTTCATTCCGTGAACCGGGCTACTGGTCCTTTCGATATTTTCGTATGGCGCTGAGATTTGGACGGTAAAACCTTTTTGTTTGTATGTGGGGAAATCATCCAATGACACCTCCGTGCCCTGGGACGGAGTGGAAGATAGTGTCAAGTTTCTACTGACTAAAAACCCACTCCTGTTCCTTTATTATATTTCATACCGGGGCCTAATCTTCTTTACAGAAGCAGACCCTTGGTCGCAACCTCGCGTGTCAATAATGCGTCCGCTGCCTGGTACGACTCTCCCTGCGCTAGAACCAGCGTGTCGTCTGCGTAGTAGACCACGCTGACCCCGTCAAGGACGTAGTCGTACCCGATGTTATACAAGGGCGGTCCTAGTACCGATCCCTGTGGAACACTGCACGATATCTCTCGCCGTTTCCTCTCTTCCTGTTGATCAGGGTAGATAATGTGCCTGTCCGACAAGTAGGCCTCGATCACATGACAGAGGTAGTCGGGCACTTGGTGATACCGGAGTGCCCTTCTAATGCAACTCCAGGACAGGGAATTAAATGGCCGCTAAAAGTTGCAGACCGCAAACGCATTAACGCCTTTGAGCTATGAATGAAGAACTTACCAATTTTTCTAAACTAGTGATTTTATAAGAAAAATATGTTTAAAAAAAAAAACTATCAGATCAAGATTGCTAAATAATGTGGAGTGTTTTATCAAATAATAAAAAAGTGTTTAAATCGTAAATCAGAACTAATATTTAAATTTTATTTTATTTTTATCAAACTATTTTGTGATTTTATATCGCACGGAACTTTAATGTGACCATGAGTGTTTTATAGTTTTTGATAAGAGGTCTTGATACTTGAAATAAAAAAACTAGCACGAATGGTTCTGTACAATCCGTAACAAGAAATGGCTCAAAAATCATGTTTGTTTTATGGGTGTCCCACTTAAATATTCTTCTTTTTTAGGGTTCCGTAGCCAAATGGCAAAAAACGGAACCCTTATAGATTCGTCATGTCTGTCTGTCCGTCCGTCCGTATGTCACAGCCTCTTTTTTCCGAAACTATAAGAGCTATACTGTTGAAACTTAGTAAGTAGACGTATTCTGTGAACCGCTTTAAGGTTTTCACACAAACATAGAAAAAAAGCAATAAATTTTGGGGATCCCCATACTTAGAACTGAAACTCAAAATTTTTTTTTCATCAAACCCATACGTGTTAGGTATCTTTGAATAGGTCTTTAAAAATGATATTGAGGTTCCTAATATCATGTTTTTCTAAATTGAATAGTTTACGCGAGCGACACTTCCAAAGTGGTAAAATGTGTGTCCCTCCCCCTGTAACTTCTAAAATAAGAGAATGATAAAACTAAAAAAAATATATGATGTACATTACCATGTAAACTACCAACGAAAGTTGGTTTGAACGAGATCTAGTAAGCAGTTTTTTATTTAATACGTCATAAATCTAAAAAAATACACTATTATTAAAACATCGACCAAAGTTACAGCGAACTGCAAGAACTTTTATGTTATTTTACCTGCTGCTACGGAACCCTCCACTTGCCCGGTTTTTATTATTATGGATAGGCTTGCGTTTGACCACTATCTCACCTGATGGAAAGCAATGGTGTTACCGACGATGCAACCTATTCATTCTTGACTTAAAGACTTATAGTTATCAGAAGAAGGTTATAGTTATCAGGAAACACAGACGTCTGCAGAGAATTTTAATCATTAGCTGTACCCATAATGAATGTGTCTCCAAAACGCTTTGTATATTGTATGGGTGGGATGTCCTCCATGTACCGGTGGCGCAACGCTGTTCGTTTAGTGGTCCGATGATGGAACGCGCTTGGCGAAATTAAATTGTTTTTTGTAGTTCATCAGGACCTAGTCAGGGTCGAGGGAACCCGATGGATGCGTGATGCACAGGACCGGTCGTTGTGGCGACGCTTGGGGGAGGCCTATGTCCAACAGTGGACGTCTTTCGGCTGATATGATGATGAGTTCATCAGGAAAATCAGACTAGCCGGGAATTCCACTCCTTAGCTGTACGGGCAATAAATGTATACATATGTTCCCAAAACAAACGCTAATAACTTTGTTTATGAATATTATATTTTTTATTGAGAGTTTACTTAAATAATATCAAGACCTTTCTAATGAGCCCTTTGCTAGTTAAAAATTTGTGTTGTATTTTTTCGTGTGTTTTTTTTTATCTTGAATATGTTTTGTCGTTCTGATTAAATAAATAAATACCGTGTGAAGTAATGACTAAGTCTTAAGATAATCATAAAAGACAATGATATGAACTTTTCTAAACACACAAATCGCGCGTGATAAAAAACATTAAGCACTAGTATATCTAAATCGCGTGACAACCATTTTGCAAAACTTCACAAAGCAATCCAACTCCAAACTAATTTAAACCTTATCTCAAAAATATGAAAGCGCATATTCACTTAACTTATCCTCTTGAAAACTGTGCATTTGAATTTCAACTTTATGCCTTTATTACAGGATTGATTTTTGCTTGAGGGATAAAAGTTCATTGACTTAGCAGCTTATATACTTATAGTATGATGGTAAATAAAATAGAAGCGTAGTGAACAGATGTTTTTGTTATTATTTAAAATTGCTTTCAAAGCTCGTTGGACTAATGCAGTGGTTTTCAACATGTGGTCTGTGGACCACAGGTGGTCCCCAATAGCTAAAAAATGGTCCACGAAGAACCCTCATCTGTTATGTTTTGTAATTAATTAGAAGTGCTTTCAAATATCGTTGGTCCAATGCAGCAGTTTCCAACATGTGGTTCGCGGAGCACTGGTGGTCCCCAATAGCTAAATGTGGTCCATGAAGTGTCCACAATTAAAATTGCTTTCAAATCTCGTTGGTTCAATGTATTAATTTCCAACATATTGTTTCACAGGACCACAGGTGGTCTGTAAAAGCCAAAATTTGGTCCAGAAAGTGCTTTAAATGTCAAACTGTCAGACTGAAAAGTGACGTTAATGAGAACTGATTTAAAAAGAGGAGGGTTCATAAGAGGCATTTAGAGGATACAAGATAACAGAAATATTGTCTTTGCTATGACAATGTTCACTACTTTCGGTTTTAATGAATACATACTTAGATGAGCTACAAGTTTTGTATTCTGATTATATTGTAGTAGTAGTCTTTAACAAATTTTCTATTTTTTTTTTTACCAACTTTGTGATTATATATTTTATAGAATTTTGCTTGTTTTTAACTCATTATGAGAATTTATGAACAAAAATTTTCTTGCATATCTACCAAAAACACTAAAATCAAAAACTACAAACTGTAAACTAATTAAAAAATGAAATATAGCGTCGAAAAAGTCCTCCACGTCGCTGTCGACTGGTAGTGAGCCCCTTAAAGACTGGTGGCATTACCACACTATATGGCAAAGCTTATCCTGTGTTCAAGATAAAAGACAACCCTTGAGTCACGCCAAGTGTCAACGTGATATAGTTATATTGCCTCCCTGAGTTCTGGTCCCCGCTAAAAACAAAATATCCTGAGTGGTCCCCGGTCAACAAAGATTTGGAACCAGTGGTCTAGTGCAACGTTGACTACTAAGTGCAAAGTTTTAGGTTCAATAATTGAGTAGGGAAAATCGTTTCTTTGTCAATCTACTACTAACCAACAGAACCCAGAAGGTTCGATTACCGAGTTGGGCAAAGTGCTGTGGGGTCTTTTTATTTGGGATTTCTCATATTTAGGCTGTTTATTGAGGATGGTGTATTATTAAGTAACTTTTCGCGCTCTGGGTGGAGACAGAAGGGGTGACAGACTTTTACTGACTAAAATTAACCCGTTTGCAGTGTTTGTTGCGAACAATCCCATTGTCCTACCAGGCATTAGTCCTAGCAGGCTGAATCAATATTGACCTCTCTATGAGACGGAGCTTGGACACACACAACGCGCCGTCGACGACGGGCTACCTATTGCTCGCCGTCCGCAAACCCGCACCATGTAGCTTTCAGTTGCTTCCTTCGCTTGCATTATAATTGTGAATGTGAGGACTGTGTGGATTCTTTTATTTAGTATTTCGGCCTACCCAAATGTCCTTTTCCTTAGTATTTTTCGTACAGTGGTTGAGCTCCTTAGTATTTCTGAGTTGAACTATTCTAATAATGACACATTTTTTTTTCAGTAGGTAAAAATCATCCATATGACATCCCCCGCCCTTGGGCGGAGCGGGAGATAGTGTCATACTCTTACTGGCCAAAAAAACCCACCCCGTTCCTACATTGCCTTTCATACCGAAGCCGAGCCTACCTTTCGGAACTTTACCCTTGGCCCCAGGAGGCTTAGACCCCGCTGGGTCCCTACGGTTGCCGACAACTCCTTGAGGCGCACGGGAACAGTGCGCGCCGTCGACGACTTGGGCTCGGTCGTGCCCAAGTCACACACTCGGTCGGGCATGAGCGCGATTGCCTGATGCGGTCCGCCTCCTCCTTTGCTAGCATTACTGCTTCGCAGAAGGAGGCGACTACTTGCTGCTCCTTCTCGCTCCGAACCCTCTGGCATGCGTTCAGCTCGGCCTTCATTTGCTGTCACAGCGACAACGTCCACACTGGCGCCCCATAAAGGCCCATGGACCGAACGATTCCTGCAATATTTTATGCTGAGCGTTCGGCCGTTTTGCGCGGAGGAGACGCATATCTTCCCTATCAATTGCTGTGATGTTCATGTTCTGCTACCTAGTTTCCAGATTGCGTCTTTAACGCGTAAATAAACTGTTTTTCTTTCTTTCTTTCTTCAATACTGACACATGCTTGCCTTGCCTTTCTGGCCTTCATAATTGTCAGTTTTTTAAAAACCTATTCGCAAAGTAAACATCATTATTATGTACTATCGAGAAGATGACTGGTTCAAACTTATGTTCTTTGAAATTGTATTTACTTTGTGTACGTACATAATCTTCTACATCTAAAAGGTTTTACACGTTGGACCATAAAGTTTATTATGGACGAAGGATTTCATGGCTGTCAACGTTTCAGAAGATAAACGCTATAAGCGACGTGCTATGGTTCTTTTTGTTAGGTGACTTGAGATGCGCGTGTTTATTGGAGTTACCGTGTTCTGTATGACAATCTGTCACTGAATTATAAATTTGAATTTTGTAAAAGGAAATTTTAAGAGCGCCCAACCTGTGACAACTTTCCATACAACTGCTCTTTCGTGATTAAGACGTTATTACACATTTTTCTCTAGATATCGTGTACTACTTGGGATTGTTTTGAAACAAAAATGTAAAACTTATCCAGAAAAGAACTCTAAATGGTTTAAAAGCTTGTTTAATAACGAGCTTTTAAACCATGCTTAATGCAACCACCATGCTTAGTTTCTGTGAAATTGTTACTATTTTGGTGTACAATAAAGTTTATTCTATTCTATTCTCTTCTTTGACTGGCCTGTTGGTCTAGTGTTTAGTGGCCCTGACTGCTATACCGGGGGTCGTGGGTTTGATCTCCACACAGGACAAATGTTTATGTGATGAGCATGATCATTTGTTCTGTGTCTGGGTGTAATTTATCTATATTATGTATGTATTTAGAAATATATAAGTATGTTTATCAGTTGTCTAGTGCCCATAACACAAGCTCTGCTTAGCTTGGGACTAGATGGCGTTGTGTGATAGTTGTGTATTATTATTCTATTCTATTCTAATCTTAATGCTTACGTGACAACAGAAGGATCGGAAAGGGTCCTCTTAACGTTTCAATTGCGGTAATTTTCGGAAGTATGTGGTATTGATTGACATTTTTGTAAAGTAGGTCAATGGTTTTATGACGTGCTTAAATGTGTGTAAAGTTTTATTATTTGAGAACACATTCATTGTGCGTAGAACTGAGAAGTGGAATTCCTTGATGGCGTTTTTGTTTCCTGATAGCTACAACCTTTAAGACAAGAGTGAATAGGTTACTTCTTGGTAAGCGTGCTCCATCGTCGACCACATCATCGCTTACCATCAGCTGAGATAGTGATCAAGCTTGAGAGAGATTTACGCTCTAGTATTTTATCGACTTTGACGAGATGAATATGCTTAGCAATAGGGGGAAAAAACGCCCATGTCTCCATTGTGTGGACTGCCCGGAGGACACGGTGGAGCATAAAGTAGAGGTGTGCCTCACTTAGGTGGAGCACCGCCGTGGCTTCGTAGGAGGAATGGCAGGCGGTCACCTCCTTTTGCAAACTTTTTTTTGCAAAGCTGTTTTTACCTGAAAAAAATTAAATTTATTTATTTATTTTAAAGCAGTATTGCTACCGTAGGAGGCCGTCGGACTTTCCAGCCAACGTAGGTTCGGGTTTGCGGACGGTGAGCAATAAGTAGCTTGCCATCTGGCCGCCCGATAACTGTTCGGACCGAGCCCGAGTCTTCGACGGCGTAAAAGTCTGACACGCGCTCTCGCTCCGTCCTAGAGCGAAGGAGGTTATTGGATGATTTTCCCACCCAAAAATATTCGAATGATACAGTTGTCAAGCGTAAGCGTTTCAGTAACAAAAAAAAAAAAGCGTCCGCAAAAACATAACGTTAATAATTTAGCCAGTTTACCTATCCCTTTAACGCTGATGGCTCATGAAAAGAATAATTACTTACACCACCCCTCAATTTTATAACTCATAAACATTTTGCATTTTCACACAAAAGCGCTGTGCATCGCTTTTGTCAGCGTTTGAACACGCTAGTATCGCTTTAAAGCGGTTTAAAAGCTGCCGCCGTGTCGATGTCAATATTATTATGAATATGATAGTAGATACTAACTTTTAGGATTCCCTGTATTTTTGCTGAGTACGGGGCGTTATAGACCTTGTTTAAAACTATTATCATGGCGGCAAGGGGCTTTTTAGGCCCTGTAGTGTTTAAAAAAGTAAATGAATTTTTTGGTGAAGATAAAAGAAAACATAAGAAAAATGTGACTTTACACACAAAAGAGATGTGCATCGCCTTTGTCAGCGCTTGAACACGCTGGCATCGCTTTAAAGCGGTTTAAAAGCTGCCGTGTCGATAACACGACGTCAATTCATATTGATAGTCCTGTCAAACGGGGTGAATAGGAACCTAGAGGTGAATAGTAATAAAACTTTGATGAGGATTTTTACTTTGGCATATATCTATAATTATTATTGACTAGCTTCTGCCCCCGACTTCGTTCACGTACATAAAATATAATAGCCTATATCACTCAGGAATTAAGCAGCTTTCTATCAGTAAAAATTTTAGCAATCGGACCAGTAACTTCCAGAGATTACCTCCTACAAACAAAAAACCAAACTTTACTTCTATATTATATTAATGTAGATTTCTATCAAAGCATTGATAGAAATCAATAATATGCGTGCCCTGTTTGATTGTACTAGCTTTTATATTGAGAAATTTTTAATCTTTTTTTTTTCGTATTTTTGCTGAGTAGGGGCTGTTTTAGACCTAGTTTAAAAACTATATTACGGGGGCAAGGGGCCTATTAGACCCTTTAATGTTTAAAAAAGGACAAATCTCTTTTTACACAAAACAGCTATGCATCGGTTTTGCTAGCGTTATCGATATCACGTTAATGCGGGTAAAGCGCTACCGGGTCGATGATACGATATCAATATATTATTTAATAGTATAGCTTTTATAGTGTTAACTATTTGTTGCGAGTTGGTCGTTGAGAAGTTGGTTCTGATAGGTGGTTTTATGATGAGTTTCCTCCTGTCAAATTTTCCTGTATTTTTGCTGAGTACGGGGCGTTTTAGATCTTATTTGATAACTGTCAATATGGCGGCAAGGGGCTTATTAGACCCCGTATCTTTTGAAAGAAAGAGTTTTTTTTTAAATTAAATTAAAAGAAAATATATAAAAAATTCTCTTTTCACACGCTTGAACACGCTGATATCGCTATAAAGCCAGTGAAGCGCTGCCGGGTGGATAGCACGATATCAATATGTTATTTGATAGTATAGCTTTTATAGTGTTATGTTCCGATATAATATTATTTGTTGCGAGTTGGTCGTAAATAGAAGTTTATATTGATAGGCTATTTTACGATTAGTTAATGGTTGAAGTTATCTGTATGTTGTATCAATTTTAGTCAAGTTTTCCTGTATTTTTGCTAAGCAGAATATTAACCGTGGATATAAATGGACATGTCGTAAAGGCCTAGAGGTTAAAGAACCCGCCTCTTATACATGAATTGCGGGTTCGAAACCGAGCAAGTACCGATGTGAATTTTTCAGTTTATCTAAGAGTCAGTTTACCCGGAAACGCGACGCTGCATGAAGAGCGACTCAAAATATAATTTTATTTACTAAACGATAAATGATCTTTATTTTGCTAGTAGGTTTTATAAAAACACTTTTACACGTCAATTTTTTTTTCGTCAATTAATGCTAGATGAGGCCGGTGTTTCCTAGCTGACTACCCTGAGAAGAAACACCGAAACAAACTCAGGGGTCAAAGTCTCATTTAAAGTCCATACAACAAAACATGTAATGGTCAAATCATATGACTACTACACAGAAAGATACCGTGTAAACCCAGTCAGTCACACTCGTCTCATTATTTCGTGTAATGTATTTCATCACTATTCTTAAAACGGTGAAGGAAAACATCGTAAAGTAACCGGCATGTCCTAGAATCAAACATTTGAAGACATTTGATACCCATCAAAACGCACTGGGTCCGCGTGTTAGATTACGTCCCATTCCCTCTCCTAGAGAGGAGGCTTGAGTCCCAGCAGTGACATTATAAAACTAATTATGCTTGTAAATAGGACACAGTTACAACAGAGATAATAACCGAGACTATTATGTCCAAATGTGTGTGTCAAGGAAATTTTGCACCGACTGGTCGACATTTTGCGGGACCAGAGGGCTAGTTTGTTTTTGCCTATAGAATTAGTATTGCCGTTCAACGTGGTAACGCTGCCAGTCTTCTGGGCACATTTCCGGATGACAGCGATGTGATATAAGCGTATTTTGTATTATCCTATAAAATTGTACAATTAGGTTTAGTGTAAATACTTAGTTAATATTTGAGTTTCCTAAAAAATTAATAACAATAAAAACTTTCATCAATTGAAAAAATGAAAGATAGAAAAAAGTAAAAGTTATAGTTAGTATTTTTTGCGATATTTGTTCTATTATTTGTATGTTTAGATTTATGATAGTACATATATATTTATATGGTAGGTATATTCTTATAATAATTGTTTTGTTTGTTTCTTTTCCTTTCACTTTTACACACGGTGTCTACTTTTCTTTTTTTCCAATTCTCCTTTCGCGGGTATGCTGGAAGAGATTTCGTTAGAAATAAGCATCACCTATGTAGGTACCTATTTTTCTGTTTCTGTCTTCTTTACTTATATAAGTTAAGTATGTACATGAATTGTTAAATAAATAAATAAAAATGCACAAAAAATTTCAAATTAAAACTAGAACTGAGGCTCATAATACGTCAAAAGGACACAAAGGTCATTAGTCGATTCGTATTAAAACTATGAATTGAACAAAAACTGTAGCTTGTATATCCCCACAAAGTCCCAAGCCAAGTAAATAACTCAATCCCGTCGGACAAAATAAATAGAGCCATGAAACACACATAATGTTACCCTAATTAGAACCAAGGTCAGTACAAGGGTAAATATTTGCCATCCTCTCCTTAATGGAGAAAATTACGGACTTGATGAACTTATTACGCTAGCGGGTCAAGGCTTATATCCTATTAAAAAGAAGCGAAACTTTCTGAAGTGAAGATATCCGTTGGAGAACCAAGCTTGTCAGTAACCGACCGGACCAAGCCCAAGTCATCAACAGTGCGCACTGTTCCCGCGCGCCTCAAGGAGTTGTCAGCAACAGCAGGGACCCAGCCGGGTCGAAGCCTACTGGGGCCAGGGTTAGTTTCGAAAGGCAGCTCGAGCCCCGGTATGAAGGCTAGAAAAAACGGGGTGGGTCTTTTAGTCAGTAAGAGTCTGACATTATCTCCCGCTTGGTTCTTCTACTTGGATATTAATACTCATTCAATTTATGCGCATACAGAAACAGCTACCAATATTATGCAATATGTAAACCAATCTGATGCTCGTCATAGCTCCTTAATAACATAACATCACGAATGTATATCATAAAGGTTCAGACAGAGGTGTATAATACAAACACATTTTGCTAGCTAAGTTTATGTATTAAACGCTTACCATCAGGTGGGAACTTAGGTTACCAACACGAAGGATCCCCAAACTTAAGTGGCAATGGGTAGGGCACATTGCTCGCAGAACAGATGGCCATTGGGGCCGAAAGGTTCTGGAATGGCGACCACGTATCGGAAGACGTAGCGTTGGAAGGCCTCCTACAAGGCGGACCGATGACCTGGTAAGTTTTGCGGGAATCCGATGGGTGCGAGACGTACAGAACCACTCATTGTGGCGATGCTTGGGGGAGGCCTATGTCCAACAGTGGACGTCTTTCGGCTGAAGTGATCAGGTGGGATCGCAGTCAAGCACTAGTTTATATCTATTAAAAAAAATGCGGAGGTGCATTATTATGCAACCGCTTTTACGTTAATATATTTAAATGTTAATATATTAAAACAGAAGTGCAGTGTTAAACTTAAACGTTACGGGGTCTAATAACTCTAATAAGCCCCTAAGGTTCGACTCGGTAGGCCCGGGGCCTTATGGCAGTAGCCATAATGACAATTTTCAAACAAGGTCTTAAAGACCCCGTACCGCAGGAATGGAAATAATACAAAAACTGAGTGCCACTGTCAACGCGTTAAGCTTAATTTTTTGGGATGGGATATCATCCTATGACTTCTCCCGGTCTAGGGTGAAGCTGAAGGTTAAATAAGTTAAGCTCGTATTCGGGGTGCTGTGGAAGAATCCTGTAAGAAAAATCCAATAATACTGTGGAGCTCGTTAATCTTAATACAAGCGAACATCATTTATTTCAGTTAAACGATTAATAGTTTACAAAATTAAAAATAGGAAAGTAGAAATAAATCGTTAATTCTTTACGCAAACATAAATGTACTGAACAGCTGATTTTTTTTTCGAGATTTCAGATTTGTTCCCATAGTAAAAGTTTATATTTATAGCAATCAGACGGGTTCGTCTAGTTGCTATAAATTAGTAACCCAATTTCTGGAGAGATGGCACTGTACTTTTTAGGGTTCTGTAGTCAACTAGGAACCCTTATAGATTCGCTATGTCTGTCTGTCCGTCCTCGCTTAATCTCTGTGACCGTTAGCACTAGAAAGCTGAAATTTGGTACCAATATGTTTATCAATCACGCCGACAAAGTGGTAAAATAAAAAATGGAAAAATTTATTTAGGGTAGCCCCCCTATATGTAAAGTGGGAAGTGTTTTTTTTTTTAACTGAATCTGACTAAGCTTGTAGTATAATCGTATATGCAAGCATTTTTTTAAACTCATAAGTGGGTACACTTATTGTGACGGACGGGAAACTATGGAACCCTACACTGAGTGAGGCCCGACACGCTCTTGGCCGGTTTTTTTAACTCTTATGTGGGGACACTTGTGACGGACGGGAAGCTACGGAACCCGACTCTGAGTGTGGCCCGACACGCTCTTGTCTAAATATTTACTTAAATATTAGATTACAATGTTGTATAAATATATCCGTTTTATTACTGACAAATCGATGATAAATATAACAGTATACCTCCAGTTACTTGTACTTGAGATATTTTTATTGTGATCTCTAACGTTCTATATCACTGGTTTATGCTATGTGTTGTCAGTCCGTCAGTCAATTATGTGAGGAGATCTGACAATGTCACGTAGAAACTGTGACAGCAACGTGTTCGGTTACATCTTGTTGCGGTTTTCACGTTGGAACGTGACAAAATTCGGAATGCTTGCTACGAGATATCTCGTTGTTTTTTTTTTTCAGATGCCATATACGAGAAATGTCGTAAGTTTTCTATAGCCGTAGATGGTCTTTAAAATGAAAGTATTAATATTGTGTGTGTGTGTGTTTTTTTTTTTAATTTAACTCTGTTTATACTGGACCTTATACTGTAATACGTGAATTGTCTCCAAATGTTGAAGTTATTAAAAATGGTAAACCTTATTTTTTTTTTATTAATGAAAGTATTAATATTGTTTGTGTACGTACGAGATATCTCGTATACGATATTTTTCGTATAAGGGGAATGTTAGATAAAATTTTTCGACAAAATATGTTTTAAAATAATGTTTAAGGAGTTTATTGCACATTCTTCTCTATAGAGAACTATGCTTTGGAATGTGCAATTAATTTAATTTTTGACTGGAAACTGACTGGCTCCTTGAAATTCTTAGCACTCACTTGACTGGCCTGTTGGTCTAGTGGTTAATGCCATGACTGCTATGCCAGAGCGCATAGGTTCAATTTCCACTCAAAGCAAATGACGTTTTTATATATGATTTGCAAGATCATTTGTTCTGTGTTATAATTTATTTATAATTTATAGGGTATTGAGTATAATTTATCTATAATATATAGGTATTCATGTATTAAGAAATAATTAGATATCGACGGTTGAAAGGTAAAATGATCTAAGCGACAAAAAGTAAACTTTACAAAAGTGAACTCAAAATTAATAACTTTAAATCACCTTTTTGTAAAGTTTACTCAATGTCGCTTACACCATTTTGCCTTTCAACCGTCGTTAAGTATGTTTATCAGTACTCATAGTACAAGTTCTGCTTAGTTTGGAAATAGATGGCGTTGTGTGTTAGTTATGAAATTCTAGCTTTTGCCCGCGCGGCTTCGCTCCCGCTCTTCCCTACTCCACCCTACTATACCCTTCTCTACCCTACTCTACCCTGCTCTACCCTACTCTACCCTACTCTACCCTACCCTATCCTACTCTACCCTACTTTACACTACTCTACACTACTATACTCTACACTACTCTACCCTACTCTACCCAATTCTACCATACCAAACTTCACAAAAACCATCTACTAAATAGTCCGAAACAAAGCCATTTGATTTGGATGGCTGAGCCCGTTCTTGAGTTATAAACTCAAGAAGGCTCATTACACATTACAACGAAAAGTGGCATTGATTTTTATATAATATATAGATTTGTTACTAGATGATCCGGCGAACTTTCATTTTTATTTTTTTTAGTTAATGACTATAGTATTTCTTTCTTCATTGTGACTGAGAAAAAGTCGCCGTAGGTCAGCCCTAAGCTTTACAAAATGAATTTCCTTCCCAATTCTGAACGAAAGTTCCAGTTATTTGTGTCAGTCAAGTAAAGAACTTTTCACGTTGGCTCAGCTCTTCAATTGAAGTTTGAAAATGAAAATGTCTGTTTCAGAAGATTATTCTGTGTCAGTTGGTAAAAATTGTTAGCTTTGGCCCAGTTTCTACAAAAATATAGTAAGCTAGCTACTGCTAGCGACTTCGTCCATGTATGTAGAACATTGTTTGAAGGAAACATTGGACAGATTGCAACAATTTTTCTGCTACCGGATTCTCGTCCGATTATAATATAAGTGTCTTCAAGGCTAGAGTGAATAGGCTCTTATTAAACTAGTGCGCCTTACTATCGACGATGGCATCACTGCTTACCATCAGGTGGGATCGCAATTAAGGACTAGTTAGTAGGCCATTAAAAAATCTCCATTGAATGAAGATTTTTTTTTCCAAAATCATTAAAGTTATTCAATGGTCTACTAACCAGTGCTTGATTGCAATCCCATCTGATGGTGAGCAGTGATACAATCGTAGATGGTGAAGCGCATTAGTTTATTGAAAGCCTTCTCACACTAGCCTTGAAGATAGTATTTTTGTTTTTCTATTTTCGTGTATATATAATGACGATTATAATTATATATGCTTTACCCTAGTCCGTGCGTCACTGCGGGGTGCTGACTGAAAATCAGCGCTGGGTGTCTAACGTCCAGCAGATGCTGAGGTGGTCACCCTTTCGGTGCGGGCACGCTCGGCGTACTTTGTACTTTATTCTTGTGTACTTTGTGTATGTAACCGTTGTGCTGTGTCTGTACCGAATAAAAGTATTTCTATTCTATTCTATTCTATATACCGTGAACAGTGTTATCATTGGCACTGTAAACCACCTTCTATCATTGAGCTGAGGATAATGAGTGTTCAAGATTTATGAAGAACTAGATTTTTAAATTTATTTTTTAAATTTATTAGTATCTACATGAAGACCAAAGTTCACGTAAAATAGTATAATTTCAAGCGTCTTTACTGGATTAGTCTTACCTTTTTATATCTTGATAGAAATTTAAATAATATCCAAAAGATATCAGTGTTTCCAAAATATCAAAAGAAAGATGTATAATAACATCATATTGACGTAAAGGCAGTTGTATAAAAATTGTACCTCGAAAAGGATGCTCTTAACAAAAAAAAAATACATACAGCCGAACATAATATAATAATCCTTCATTTTGATAATAGTAGCCCACCGGCAATAGAGTCCAATTATTATTATTTAAACCAGAAACCGGCATGTCCTACAACCAAAAAAATCGAAGACATGTGACATCCACTAAACCGCACTGAGCCCGCGTGATGAATTACAGCCCATTCCCTCTCCTAGAGAGGAGGCCTGAGTCCCAGCAGTGGGAACATTTTAGGGCCGACCAGATGCTACGCTATTATTATTTAGTTCCAATCTCTGATGATCACCCATCCAAGCCCTAACCTCGTAAAGACACGTGCTGTAATATTATTTTACTCTCGTTTTAATAATAGCGAACTATAATTGCAGTACAAATTTTAAACAAATAACACCAACATTTATATTGAAAAAGTTTGAAATTATCTACCGAGGAACTTGGAACGCAGAGCGCGAAGTACCTTCACTGACGACTCCTTGAAACAAGACGAAGCTTGGTAGGTACAGGCACAAAGTAGATAAAGTACAGAAGTCAATCTTTAATTTATTTCGCTTAGGTACACCCTCTTCATCATCATTCTTTATGGAGGGGGTTAGACATTTAACCCATCACGCTTGTCTAATGCGGGTTGATTTTTTATTCTGACCTATGGTGCGCAGACTTGGTCTTTGACTAGCCTCCAAAGGTCCAAACTTAAGGTTTGCCAACGTGCTATGGAGCGCAGTATACTAGGTGTTAAAATAACGGATCGCGTTCGAAACACTACACTGCGCTCCAAAACGCAAATCGTTGACGTAGTTCAGAAGGCTGCCTAACTTAAGTGGGACTGGGCTGGACATGTCTGCCGCATGCCTACCGAGCGGTGGGCTAGTAACACGCAAAATTGGTGCCCTGAAATTGCACGACGGGGCCGCGGCAGACCAAGAAGGAGATGGCGGGACGACTTGGATGTCTTCCTTGGGAATTAGAAAGAGGTGGCTCAAAACCGGGAACATTGGAAGGAGTGGAGGGAGGCCTTTGCCCAGCAGTGGGACAATATGGGCTAGATATAATAATAATAATAATAAAGGTACACCCTCTGCCTAATTAGCCTTTAATTTGAGGCTAGAAAAGTGCCGATTGCATGCATATGTTTGAGTTTTCCGCGTCGCCGCCCCGCGCCCGCGTTTACAGTCTGACTGAATACAGGTACCGGCACGAATCTTGAGCGCTTCAAACTCCCTTTAACAAAAAGCAAAGTAAACTACAGTTACCGGAACGGAGCTCGGCGTCAGAGTAGGGATCGCTTAGCGCATTCCATACATTGGCGAGCCAATCGTCGTCGTTATTAGATACTTGCAGCAAGTGCAGGGGACGAATCTCGAGTGACGTCTATGACAAGATGGCGTGGCGAGCCAATCACTGACACTCCCCGCCCTCGCGTCTCACTTCGTACTACTACAAAGACTGAATATTTGACTTCTGCGCAACTTGAAGCCAGCGCTCAAGATCCGTGCCGATATTTGTACTTAGGTTTTTTTTTTATGGTGGGAAAAAATCTTGCAATGACATCCCCCGCTCTTGAGCGGAGCGGGAGATAGTGTCAGACTCTTACTGGCTAAAAGACTCACCCCGTTCCTTCTAGCCTTCATACCGGGGCTCGAGCGCCCTTTCGGATAACCCTGGCCCCAGTAGGCTTCGACCCGGCTGGGTCACTGCTGTTGCTGACAACTCCTTGAGTGTTCATAAGTATGTAAAGTGAAGTACATATATGAGCTTGACTTCTGTATCCATCTTTATTGTGGTACAAACTTCACAGGCGTTATTGTTATCGATTCAAAAAACTTTTCAAGCGACCATTAAAATAACACTTTTAGTTTTGTTCCACTGGATTGTTAGAAATACCGTGGTCCTTGAATGCGGAAGCGACTGAAGGACCACAGGTGTGTTTTAGTCAGTAAAAATCGATCCCTGCTGCTCCACTAGATATTTTAAAGGGGAAAGTTTGTTGGTATGATTTTATTTCTAAGAGGGAAATTATCCAATGATTTTTTCACTCTAGGGCGGAGCGAAAGCCTTATTTTCCTTCTTTGCCTTTTTTCCATAGCCTCGGGGTTCTCTCCGCAACCCATAGCTCCAGTAGGCTTCAAACCTACTAGGCCCGCTGTTATCTCCTTAGGGGGATGGGGGGATGCAACTCGACATACATTTTTACTGTTTTTCATACAACCGCTCTTTTTTTATTATTGATAGGCTCGCGTTTGACCACTATCTCACCTGATGGTAAGTGATGATGTGGTCGACGATGGAGCACAATTGCCTAGAAGTAACCTATTCACTCTTGACTTAAAGACCTCTAGATTGTAGCTATCAGGAGACACAGACTCCGGCAGGGAATTCCACTCCTTAGCTGTACGCATAATGAATGTGTTTCCAAAACTCTTTGTACGAATGGGTGGGATATCCACCACTGTTACGCGTTTCTGACGTTATAACACATTTTTCAGCAGATATTTCGGAAACACAGTATCTTATGGATATTGTCTAGACTTTTATTGAAATCAATTTACATTTGTGTCAAACTAATCCGGCGCGTGGAACACTAAGCGCCGTTGACGACTCGAGCTCGGTCAGGACGGTGAGCTACCAGTTGCTCGCCGTCCACAAACCCACGCCTATGGTGGATAACATTACGACAGGCCTGTTGGTCTAGTGGTTAGTGACCCTGACTGCTATGCCGGAGGTTGTAGGTTCGATTCCCACCCAGGACAAATGTTTGTGTGATGAGCACGATCATTTGTTCTGTGTCTGGGTTTAATTTATCTATAATATGTATGTATTTAGAAATATATAAGTATGTTTATCGTTGTCTAGTACCCATAACACAAGCTCTGCTTAGCTTGGGATTAGACGGCGCTGTGTGATAGTTGTGGATTATTATTATTATTATTTATTAGAAGTTACTACTTCCACGCAAGTGAAGACGCCGGCAGAAGTTATTAATTAATACTCGTAGATTACCATTTTTCAAAACCAAACCTCTGAAAAAGTAATCCGTTGTTTTCTCAGTGTTTTTGAAGTCGTTTCCATGTTACTTTGTGGCTGAAAATCTTTTGTTGGTTTGTTTGCTGGGCTAACACAATTAGAGGCGTGACGTCATCGGCTCGGGAGTAGGGTTGCCAGGTTTAAAAATAAAATAAAAAATAGTAGAAATGGGAGAAAATGTCGGGTTTTGCAAAATAATTGGAAACTTTCTTGTGCCACCATGTACATAAAATATAGCTTATATCACTCAGGAACAAAGCAGCTTTCTATAGATGAAAAAAAATTAGCAATTGGATCACTTTTAGAAATTGCCTTCTACAAGGTGGGCCAAAAGAAGCCATCTGATGTTGTGTAGCTTTCTTTTTTTTTCTAAAAGAAAATTTTCGATTCTGTTTTTTGATTATGTTTATTTGAATCTTTAGAATTTTATTGGTCAAGTCGAGAAGATTATATCGGTCAAATGGGCGCCACAATTGATTGCCATACGGGCTCGTTTTACGGCATTTTTCATCACTTCAGCGAGAACTTCGGGCGACAGATTCTCGCACTCGTGTCGAATCTTGTTTCGTCTTGAAGGTTTCCAGAGTCTCGGGTTTGTTCACGTAAACACGGGACTTCAAAAAGCTCCACAAAAAAACGTCTGGAACGCTTAAATCGGGCGATATTGCGGGCCAATGCGACCCGGAAACGCTTGTGGCTCGTTGCTCTTGCCGTTGCTCCGTCTTGTTGGAACCGCATGTCCCTCAGTCCTAATTCGTCCAATTGTGGCAGAAAAAACTCGGTGAACATGGCCCTATAGCGCGCACCGTCCACTGTTGTCGTTTGGCCAGCGGCATTCTCACACCACCACCACACCACACCACCACCACATCACCACAGACTACCCCGTGTATTATTTTAAGCTCTTATCCATCCTAAGGTTGTCTGGAAGATATCGCTTTCAGCGATAAGACCGCCATAATTGTACCCACAAATTGAAGTTTTTGTATAAGCAGTATTACTATTTGGTGTTCAATAAAGTCTATTCTATTCTCGAAAAAAAATTGCCTAATGACTCCTCTTGCGTGAACAGCGACCATGCCGTCACTTTGAGCGGGTGTAATGGCTTCTCGTGCATCACTCGTGGATTTTCGGTGCCCCAGAAGCGATAGTTTTGCTTATTCACGTGCCCGAAGAGGTGGAAATGAGCCTCATCGCTCATTATGATTTTGGTCGAAAAATCTTCACGACACGATTATTTCCCGTTCTTGGGGAGTGTATCGCTCCGTGGCTTATTCACTTGTATTCTGCATCTGTCTAGTCCACAAATGTCAAAACAGATTTGACATTGGCGGCCATTTGCAAAAATGAGAGCATCTTCCAATATGGTGATTTCTTTTGGCCCACCCAGTACAAACAAAAAAACAAACTACCAAACTTTACCTCTTTAGAACATTGGATTGACTTGAAATTATAAGTTCAAATAAACTTTATATTAAAGGTATGTACGTTATTCTTTTTTAGTTTTTTGATTTCTTTGTGTTTTGTATTTTCTGTAATATCGCTATCTTCTTCTTCTTCCTGACCTTGTCCCATCTTATTTGGGGTCGTCGCAACACGTTTTTTTCTTCCATTCTGTCCTGTCACTCGTCACGCTATCACTAACTCCCCTTTCTTTCATATCACTTCTCACACAATCCATCCATCTTTTCTTTTCTTTGCTATATACGTAATCATATTGTAATCGATATACCACTAGATACTGACCTGAAAACACAAAAAAAAACTTAAAAAATTTGGATTTCCGCGGCTTGTCTCTGGCGTTTCCGCTTAACCTCGAAGATTATTACGTATTCATGAGTTTCTCACCTGTGCTAGTAGACATGTCTGGAAAATTCCGGATGTATGGCCAGTGGCTTAACTAGACGTGGGTGAAACGGACCCTCACCCGTGGCCTCCTAAAGAGGCCACGCGCAAGCGATGGCTCTTTATATTTGCGCTAGCAAAAATTTTTTAAATGAAGATTAAATACAAAAAAAGATAGAAGTTTTTTTTATAATTGACTAGCTTTGGCCCGCAAATTCGCCTGCGACTTTGCCCACGTACATAAGAAATAGTATTATATAAAATATAGCCTATTTCACTCAAGAATAACTCTTAAGTATCATCGCTTTTCATGAGGTGGATAGCGGTCAAGCGCGAACCTATCAACAATAAAAAAGCAGCTTTCTATCGGTGAAAACTATTTAGTAATCGGACCAGTACTTCCAGAGATTACCTCCTACAAACCAACAAAAAACAAACTTATAGTTCTCTTTATAGTTTAGATGGATAGATACTCGTACATAGATAGATATATATATATATATATATATATATTTTACACCGAAAATATAAATGTCTGTATAATTAGTTTACTCTATGGACTTTAAGAGACTGTAGTTTAGTTTTCTGTATGGGCTTTAAAAGAGACTGTGACCACTTAATTAGGTAGCTAGGAAACACCAGCCTCATCTAAATAGTTTAAACTGACTGAAAAAAAAAAATGACGTGTAACAGTGTTTTTTTAAAACCTATTTGCAAATAAATATAATTTATGATTGACTACATTTGATGATTTTTTGACTGTAAATGCTTAAATTATCGATGAAAATACCAAAATCACCATATAGTTGCCTATAATATTTGAGATTTTTTTTCCTTGATTCCTCATGGATTCAATCATCGAAACTGCATTTTTAAAAAACGGGACGAATTTAATTATATAATTAAAATATACTTCAATTCATTAAACCCCAAGCGAATGCAGGCAGCCATTGTCTTTCTATTGTGTCTCTAATTCTCACGATTAAAAGGTTAAGGGAAAAATAATCGCAAATCGGTCCATAAACGACGGTGTTTTGACGTAACAAACATAAAAAAAAAATACAACCGAATTGAGAATCTCCTCTATTTTTTTGAAGTCAATTAAAAAAAGGCCTTACTGATGCACTTCTGGCCACGTCTAAATTAGTTCACTACGCCTCTGTGTGGCACAACCCTACTTAAGGATGGCGTCGCCAAGGGAACGTGGGACCTTGAGCGATCTAAATATTTTCAGCCCCTATTCTCGGTATCATTATGGAGAAGCAATTATATCTTGTACTAAATAATATTCGAAATGTAAATTATAGCTTAATTTATCTTAATTAGATAATATCGACATTCTTCGTAAGCTTTTTATATAATTTACGCATGTACGAAATTAATTTCTGTAATAAAACGTCAGCTGAGCGAGTTCAATTACCTGTAGGCAGTATTAGTAGAGTCTGTCTGAAATATCAAACGACTTGGATAATTTAGGGAAAAATGAAATCTTATGTAGTCAACACTGGTTCAATAATTAAGGTTGATTAAGAGATCCAGATCATTATTTACTTAAAGCAGAACCTTAGAAAAAGTATCGAATAAAAGTATTTTTTTAAATGATTTTTGTTTAGAATATACCTACATATTTGACTCTATAATGATATTCTTAGATATTAAAAAAAGTAGGATACATTTACAAAGATCTCCTAATCAACCTTGATTCTTGAACCAGTATTGACTACGTCAGATTTCATTTTAACCTAATAATTACAAAAGTCGTTTGATTTTTTAGACAGACTATATGAAACCACTATAAACATAAAAATCTTCTGTTTTTTTTTCTCTGTCTAATTATATAAACTAACAAAAGTATTTTATAAATTACATAAACCTTTGACATTACAAAAAACAGCTCTCACGAAAATAAAAAAAAAATTTTTGCCTAACGACCTTACGCGTAAAAGGATTCAAAATTCAAAAACTGCGGAACCCTAAAACCATTTAATTTCACGTCCATCACAATGATTACGGAGAAGCATTGGCGGCAGAAATTTACGACTAGTTTCAAAACTGTGATACGAATAATAATGTGATAAAACTTTTGTAATAAACTCCGACTTTGGTAATATTATTGATGTACGGTAGATTGAGCCAGCTGGTTTTTAAAGAGACTTAAATTAATATGAAACTAACTTAATTTAAATTTAAATTAATAAAAAACTAAATTTTAGTAAGTTGTTATTAGCGTAGGGTTTTATTATTTTTTTAATTTACTGTAATTATAGTTTTTAGTTGTGTATGTAAAATGTTTACAGTTATTAGAAGTTACTTGATGATTTCCTAACACTAAAAATTAAGTTGAATCTTACAAAACAAAAAACAATTCTTTTTTTCAACAACCAAATAAACTTTTCCTTCAAACGCTTTTCATAGAGTTCGCATTTGAAAATACTTTTTTTAGGATTCCGTAACCAACGAACGAGACCCTATTACTAAGACTCCACAGACCGTCTGTCTGTCACTAGACGGTATCTCATGAAGCATGATAGACAAGTGACATTTTCACAGATGGCGTATTTCTATTGTCGTTTTATCAACGAATACTAATAACAGAATAAAATAAATATTTAAGTGGGGCTCTCATACAGCAAATGTGTTTTTTTGCCGTTTCTGATTGATATTAATAATAGTTCTATTATAGTGTCTAATGTTGTTAGACTGGCCTGTTGGGCTAATGATCTGATGAACAGGATGATTTGTTCTGTGTCTGGGTGTAATTTATCTATAAATGTATGCACTTATTAAAAAATATATAAGTATGTTTATCAATTATTGTCTAGAGTCAGTCTAATAAGTTAAACGGCTTGGGTAATTATTAGGATTTAATGAAATCTGATGTAGTCAACACGGGTTCAATAATCAAGGTTGATCAAGAGATAGAGATCATTGTTTACTAACAGAAGAACCATATGAAAAGTATCGAATATAAGTATTTTTTAAATTAATAAATATTTTACAAAATTGCTGAGTCGGTTGACTTTTTAGACAGACTATAGTACGCATAGTACAAGCTCTGCTTAGTTTGGGTCTTGATGGCATTTTGAAAAGGTTGAGGAATATTATTATATCAAATTCTGAAATTTGGCATGAAGGAAGATCTAATAGCACAAGTATAGGAAAAAATCTGAAATCTTTGTAGTGACGTCACAAAAAAATACATTTTAGCGATTCGAAAAAATCTAATTGAACTGTTTTCTTAGTTAGGTTTGTACGGAACCCTGCGTGCAAGAGTTCGACTCGCACTTGGCCGGTTTTTCCAAGGTTGCCCAACCGCTTTTGTTAACTTTACACGAAATCTATCAAAGGAAGTTCGCAGAGGTATTTCAATTGAAAACTAAAGGGTTTGTTTTCTTTTTTATGAGGGTAGACTGTGGAAATGTTTTTTATTTCACTCACTGCTTTTTGAACTCGAATCGCTGTTTTTTTTTCCATAGTGGACTTAATCAAATTGAGTGTCGGTTTTTGTTATATTTTCTATGAAAAGAGTAAGAGATGAAAAGAGGTGATGCTGTGTTGATGCCCGGTTTTTTTTTTTTGTTTTGTTGGTAGGACTGGCTCACATGATTTTTCCGTCGGGGTTAAAAATATACCGCGTATGTACGTCGAAGGACTGGAACAGTTTGCCTGCTGTGATCTTCCCGTCTGATTATAATTTGGGTGTCTTCAAGGCTAGAGTGAATAGGCTCTTAATAAACTAGTGCGCCTCACCATCAAAGATTGCTTCGCTACTTACCATCAGGTGGGATCGCAGTCAAGCACTAATTTATTTCTATAAAAAAAAAAATCGGCACAGCCGTTTCATGAAAAAGCAAAGTCATCATAGGTATCAAATCTAATTTGATATGAATTAAATAAAAAAGAAATGTTAATTTGATATTATAAACAGCCACTTCAATTATAAGTAGCCTTTTTTTTAAATAAGGACCATTTAAAAAAAAGGCTTGAGTTTATTTTTACAAGGTTTTCTTCAGTACAAATTATATAATATTACTACTTATAAACAATTAAATAACTATAATTACAGTAACTTAAAAATAATAATAATAAGGGAAGGTTGACAGGTAACACATATGATACGTTATTTCCCGGAAGTGAGTGTGTCCCTTGCGATGATTATCTAATAACACGTAGACAAAGCCGCCAGCATCAGCTAGTGTATCTATATATATATATATATATATATATATATATATATATATATATATATACGTTGAACCTTTCAATTTTTTAAATGTTTTTATTATTTTTAAATGTTTTTATTTTATTTTTTATTTAAATATTTAAAAATATAAGTTATATGTTATAATAATGAATAAATGAAATAATAATAAAACTCTACGCTAATTACTATTAACTAAAATATGGCGTCAAAAAACTCTTCCACATCGCTGTCGACTGGTGATGTGCACAAAAGACTGGTGGCATTGCTACGCTATATGGCAATGCTTATCCTCTGTCCAAGGTAAAAGCCAACCCTCGGGTCACTCACTGGTCAAATACACTTGGACCCCACGATTCGAGAGTTTCAACCCCAAACGGTTCGAAAATATAACTTCCAACAAGGTTGTTATGTGTCCCTTGCGACGATTATCTACTAACACGTAGACAAAGCCGCCAGCATCAGCTAGTGTATCTATATATATATAGTACGTTGAACCTTTCAAATCATATCGCCTAGTCGGACACCGATCATAAAGTCGTAGTATATCGCTAACCGTCCGAAAAGCAACGGGTCCCAATAAAATAGGTATAAATATTGACCATACGAATCGGCGAAACTTCCCGAGTTGTTTGCGAATGACAATATTATAAGACAACATGGGACGAGATGTCAACATGGGAAGTCTGACACTATCTCCCGCACCGCCCAAGAGCGGGGGATGTCATTAGATGATTTACCCACCGCGAAAAAAAAAGACAACATGGGAATGTTATCAAATAAATTCTCCCGCTCTGGGTGGAGCAAGAGTGATAGATTAATAGTATAATCAGCCTTTTAATATTCCCACTGCTTTGACTCGGGCCTAGGAGCGAAAACGTCTGTACTCCACCACGCAGGCCCAATGCGAGTTATTTTTTTTTTATGGTGGGAAAAGTCATGCATTGACATCCCCCGCCCTTGGCCGGAGCGGGAGGTAGCGTCAGACTCTTACTGACTAAAAGATCCACCCCATTCCTTCTAGTCTTCATACCGGGGCTCGAGCGCCCTTTCGGATAACCCTGGCCCCAGTAGGCTTCGACCCGGCTGGGTCCCTGCTGTTGCTGACAACTGCTTGAGCCAATGCGAGTTGGTGGATGTCACATGTCTTCGAATTTTTGTTTCTATGTAGGATGTGCCGGTTTCCTCACGATGTTTTCTGTCAAAGTCTGATGAAAAAAATCCCACAAAGCAATGCATCTGGCTGGGTTGGAACCCACGACCTACAATTCGTAAGTCGGGTCTATTACCGTGCTGGGCCACGGTGACAGACTTCTGACTACAACCAACCTTTGTTTCTTCAGTTGCCTTTTGGTTTTGGTAATCTCTAAAAGTACAGGTCCGATTGCTAATTTTTTTTTCCTGATAGAAAGCTGCTTTATTCCTGAATGACAGGCTATACACCACTAATTTTTAATTAGTACAAATACTTAAAGGGCTTATTAGAAAAGCCCCTATCGTCAGGGACTTAAAAACACCTTCATAAAGTTTACAGAATTATAAGTGTTAGGTACATGTTGAATTGGTAACAGAATCAAATATGTAACACTTATTAATGTGTTTTCAATGTGTTAACCCAAAACACTTACAAAAGTGTAACCCTAACATATCTGTAACAGATATAAAAGTGTTAACAGTGTTAATAAGTGTAACAGGTAAATGCAGCGTTGCCAAAGTTACAATTTACAAAGCTACACTAAAACTGATTATTTCAGTTTGATTCGGTTGCACGTCATAACACATATAAAAGGTTACAGTTACATTTTAAAAGTGTTTTTCTGTTAAAACTGTTTTAAAAAACAGTGTTAAAACACTTTATTACGGTTATAGTTTGAGTCCCTGCTTGTCGTTATTTAAGTAAAGTCTCAATAAATAATATTCATAAACAGCAAAGTTATTAGCGTTTGTGTTTATCCCAAAATGTCTCTCAATTTATGGAAATATTGTGCAGGCTATTGATTATGAATGAATAAATGACGATTAAAATAGAAAAATACTGCCCGCAGTATTTTCTACTCGCAATTGTTATGTATGATTGAATCTATGATGAATTTACCTTTTCGTGGTCAATTTTAGGATTTCGGTTTTTTCTACTTTTGAATACAAAAATATGATCGGTAACGGGTACAGATACAGCCCCATTTTTTTGTGTACTAATTAAAAAGTAGGGGTGTATTTTATGTAGGTACGCGGGTGAAGTCGCGTGAAAAAGCTAGTAAGTGATACAAGACTTACATCGACACTTATATCGGCTTTATGTTCTGTTTATGACTTCGATGACCATAATAATGGTATCGCCGAGTATAAGTGTTCCTTAAAGTACCCGTTTTTCTTCGGATACCCACATAAATTCAAAACATGTGTTTATACTTCCATTCTGTTATGTAAACGTCACGCTATCACCGTTCATCATTTCAGCTGAAATTGACGATAAAATTGTGTCATCATCATCAGCCTTTTTAATGTTCCCACTGCTGGGACTCCGGTCTCCTCTCTGGGAGAGGGAATGGGCTGTAATCCACCACGCGGGCCCAGTGCGGGTTGGTGAATATCACATGTCTACGAATTTTTGGTTTTAAGACATGCCGGTTTCCTCACGATGTTTTCCTTCACCGGTTTGGGACCAGTGGTGATGAAATAAATTACATAAGGTAATGCGCCTGGCTGGGTTTGAACCCGCGACCTAGAACTCGTAAATCAGGGCCGTTACCATTCGGCCACCACTGCTCCCTCTCCAAGAGAGGAGGCCTGAGTACCAACATTGGGAACATTAAAAAGACTCATCCATAAATTCAAAACATGTATTGTTACTTCCTTTCTGTTCTGTAAACATCACGCTATCACCACTCATCATTTCATCCGAAAGACGTCTACTTTTTGACTCTTGTTTACTCCAAGTGTCGCCACAAGGACCGGTCCTGTGCATCTCGCAACCACTGCATTCTCGCGACCTTCACCAGGTCATCGGTTCACCTAGTTCAAGGCCTTCTAACACTGCTTTCCAGAACCTTTCAACTCCATCAAAAATTTCTTCTACACGTTATGTGCCCTGCCCACTGCTACTAAGATTCTTCTACGCATATTTACATATTGTTACGCCACTGTTATGCTATATCTTCGAAAAAATAATGACTAAACTCCAATTGTTAAAACGCATTACTGTTCGAAAGATCTAGAATAGAGGTACCTAGCGACATCTCAATACATCCTTCATGGGTATATACCACTATTATTATTTATATAATAATAGTAGGTAGGTATGTAGGTAGATAAGGGAAATGGTACACTCCGCCATTAATAATAGAGTCGAAATTCGCGTGAAAGTGTTTTGTACATTGTGCAATAAAAATGACTTATGGCCCCGCGACGCAACTCTATTGTTCTGGATCAATCTTGAGACATCGGTATCTAAAATTTTCTTCGCTCCGCATATAAATACAAGCCCCCGACCGGAAGTGAGTTAGTTGTGATTTCGACTGCAATCAAGAGCGAACTACCTAAGTGTGTGAAGTGATCTAACGACCAAGCGATACTGTAACGAAACTCTGCGATTCAGATTATTGTTGACTGGACTAATTTGATATTGTTTGTGGTGCATAAAGTTCTCTGTTAGTAAATCGGCATTTAATTACCCATGTACGCAACAAGGTAGGTCCCTCTCCTAGAGAGGAGGCCTGAGTCCCAGCAGTGGGAACATTAAAAAAGGCTGATGATGATGACGATGATGATGTTCGCAACAATATGCATAGCTTTTTCCATTGCCCTTTGAGTGACTTTAAGCCTTCTGATAAGGCCTATTGTGAGCGACCACGTTTCGGAGCCATATGTCATCACTGACAACATGCAAAGTCATAAATGTCTCCATACATTTTATATGGCAACTAGACTTGCAGAACTACACTAGGTCTACACCACGCGACGTCATTCTTCGTACAAATCAGGCGGGTTGTTTGTGCGTCGGTCTAATGTAGTTCTAACTTTACCGCCTAGAATAATTCCCAACCTCCAAGCGAGTAACACCGTTGGCAAAAGTAAGTTGATTAGATTTCCCAACACACAGTAAACTATTATAAATTCACGATACCATTTGAAGTTTCCTATCTTGTTCCCCACAAAGGCATTGACGGTATTATTTAAACAAGTCAGTCACAAAATAGATAGGTTCAGAAGTCATGTATGTTCTTACTACTTTTAAGTTTGAACAGAGGCGGCCTGCGCCTGGTGACGGGGACCATCACCGGGCACTGCACACTGAATAAGCACCTCCACACAATAGGCATCACAGACAGTCCCCTGTGCAGAGCATGCTTGGAGGGGGAAAGACAGTTGCACATGTGCTCCTGGACTGCACAGGGATCACTGAAATTCGCACACGAACCATAGGATCCCCGAATTCTCTTATAGATGTCCTGAAAAACCTGAGAGGCCTAATCTGCTTTTGGAGAGAGGTGGGCTGGTTGGAATAACCACTGGTTGGCTCGGACGCGTTGATAAATCAACATAATTATTTACATCTACATAATATAATAAAGAGGGAAATTTTGTTTTTTTTTTTTGTTTGTAGGAGGTAATCTCTTAAAGTATGTACTGCACGCTTAGCCAAGTTGTTATTCTGCAATCGTTAACGCTGTCGAAAAGTGATGAAACGTATGGGAATGACGTCATCTCAACGTAAAGTCGCGTGGTCAGAACAAACGAATAGACAATTCGTAGCCAAGTTCATTCGTTTCTACAATGTTTAACGCTACATCCTTTGTTCGACAAACGCTACATCGTAGAACGAGCGGCTATCAACTTATCGTTTTCTACAATTGCTGTCACTGAGGCGTTACCGATTAGAGAACGGAATTCGACACAAACTGGTTGTAACTTGGCTAGGGGGGCTGGTTCGATTGCTAAAATTTTTTCACCGATAGAAAGCTATTTTATTCCAGAATGACATACAAACCTACCACAGTGTTGTCTTTTTTAACCCAAAGGTTGATGACTGGTAGAGAATGCCTTGTGGCATTAAGTCCACCTATGTACCACTATTGTCCATGAAGTTTAAATAAATAAATATAGGTATTGGCTTATATTTTATGTACGTGGGCGAAGCCGCTGGCAAAAGCTAGTACAAATACCGGCACGAATCTTGAGCGCTCGTCGAAAGAGTCAGGATCAATTTGCGCATCGTACACATCGTCGAGCCAATCACTGTAACTACAAAGATGTACTCCTAGCTCCCGCGTCTCACTTCATACCACTAAAGAGACACAATACTTCACTTCTCATTCAAGTCTGCGCAATTTCAAGTTCAAGTCAGCGCTCAAGATCCGTGCCGATATTTGTAAAAAATATTACATGGCCACAAAGTCATGTACTTGTCTACTATCTAACTGTTCTGCGTTACGTAAAAACCAAACCAACAAAGTACAAGCAAATACCTACCTAATTAAACTGGTAGCTTAAAAAACGATAATTCAGCAATTAATGTTGAATTTAAATAACCGTCCTCTAAACAGTTGTAGTTTTTTTTTTTTGGATTTTCACAAAAAAAGAAATCACAGACGTGTGTCTCACGCAGATGCATACGCACTTACAATGGGTTCAATTGAGCCGAGATATCGCGTCCGTGAGCGGTGTCTATGTGTGCGTTGCTCGAGCGCGCTTTGTTTGTAGATTGACTTCTGTACTTATCTATTTTGTGGCTCAGTCTTGAATATTTAAACGTTCTGAGAATATTGAAGATTCAAACGCTTTGGCTTCGAAGAATATTTTGTCTTGGGGACACTGAAAACATTTTGCACTATTGTTACTAATGACTTTGTAAACTGTCTGTAGTTAGGAGGTTGTTTGAGTGCTAATTAGATTCAAATTCAAAAGTTTATTTGCGCATAGGTACATACAATATAGATTTCGATCAATCTCTATCAAACGCAAGTTCGATCGTGTATGGAATTCAAATCATCGGCCATGCTGCACTTGTCATGTCAAAACTCCAAAGTCTTGAGCATCGACGCCGAGTTGCTAGCCTGTCGGTTTTCTATCGTTTACATTTCAGGGAGTGTGCATTGGAATTGCACAGTTAAATTCCGCCAAGTTCATTCCATCTACAGACCACAAGACGTACGGCGTTGCGCCACCGGTACATGGTGGACATCCCACCTATACGTACAAAGCGTTTTGTGAACACATTCATTATGCTTACAGCTAATGATTGGAATTCCCTGCCGGAGTCTGCGTTTCCTGATAACTACGAGTATAGCCTAGGGGTCTTTAAGTCAAGAGTGAATAGGTTACTTCTAGACTAGCGTGCTCCATCGTCGACCACATCATCGCTTTCCATCAGGGGAGAAAGTAGTCAAACGCGAGCTATCAATAAAAAAAAATGATTTTCCAAAGATTCGTATTTTTGTTGATCTACAATAATATTATGTATAGAGGTAAAGTTTGTGTTTTTTTGTGAGGGGAGTCTATCTGTGCGTTGCTCAAGCTTACTTTGTACGTAAATTTATTTTGTGACAATAGTGTGTTGAGTGAATTTGTGAAGTTTTAAAATACATTAATAATAAATAATAATAATTATGCCGATAGTCGTGATGGCCAATGGCCAATAGCCAAGAGCCTCGACCAACATCTGAGGAGACTCTCGTTAGGCAGTTGGATCAAGGCCTTGATTCAGAAGGCAGTACTCCTGGACACGGTGCGTATTGTCCGGAGGTTCCTCTCTCAGATCCCTGACCACCGGCAGCCCGGACCCTGTTCTCGATGCCGGTGGGCTACTATATTTTTTATTTTTAAATATTTTTTTTTTTTAATGTTATTTAATTTTTTTTATTAAAAAGTGATAAATATGTATGTAAAATAAATTAATGGTATAATAATAGATAATAATATTTTATTAAGAGTTAAAGTTTGGTAAAATGTAAAATAGTTAAATAAAATCTTAGGAATAACTACAAAAGTATGGCTATTTGTGTGCCTGTACTAGGATAAACCTGTATCACAGGCGTATAAGTTCTACACACATACATACACTCACACTCGTACATTAGTATGATGTAAAGGTTTTCACTTTCCGTTCCTGTACGAAAATTGGTCACCAAGTAAAAGTGGCTGTGATTAAAGCCTACGCAGTGTTTACTGCAGCCACTTCGAGACTGAGTGAGTGAATATTTACTCAGTAACAAAACTCTTTAGGTAGGAGAGGGCAATGAACTTGCGAATTCAGTATTTGCACATTAGCACTTTGCTCTCGATTGTTTTCGCGAAAAATCAACATAACAAACATCGTTATATTGTAGTCGTTGTAAACCCGTGGAGGGTCGATACGGTACATGGAACACTATCGATTTGTAAAGATAAAATTAAATATAAAGCACCTTTTTTTTTAAAGTTGTACTATTTTACGCATTTAGGAAATTAATTTCTTAAGAAAACGTCAGCTGAGCGAGTTCAATGACCTGTAGGTAGTTTTTGTTTTATAATGGATATGCTCGCGTTTGACCACAATCTCACCTGATGGTAAGCGATGATGTGGCCGACGATGGAGCACGCTTGCCTAGAAGCAATCTATTCACTCTTGACTTAAATACCCCTAGGTTATAGCTATCAGGAAACACAGACTCCGGCAGGGAATTCCATTCCTTAGCTGTACGCAAATGAATGTACTCTCAAAACGCTTTGAACGTATAGGTGGAATGTCCACCATGTACCAGTGGCCCAACGCCGTACGCCTTGTGGTCCGACGATGGAACGGACTTGCCGGAAGTAAATTAAGTTGTGCGCAACGCCGACTATTAACTATAGGTCATTGAACTCGCTCAGCTGACGTTTTCCTTGTGATGGCAACTGTAAAGTTAGTTTTTCTGTTTGTAGGAGGTAATCTCTAAAAGTACTGGTCCGATTGCTAAAATTTATTCACGGATTGAAAGCTGCTTTATCCTAGAGTGACATAGGCTATGTTTTACGTACAAAAAAGTTAGTCAATAACAAATAAGTGCAAGAGTTTTTCTCATATATTTTCACACCTGATACCAGCGCAGCTTAGGTCAACAAACCCGATAAAATATAACCTGATATGTTCTATCTTTATTAGTTAACAAAATTACCGTATGCTTATTGATAAGGCCGCTAATCTTATCTCAATAAAGTGTATGGTATATCGATTTGGTGCAGTTCATGGCACTCGTTTCATCTTTCCTCATCGGGCAGTTTGAAACACAATAGCGATGTCATCAAGCCGGTTCCAGCAGGGTCAAAGCCTGCTGGGGCCATGGGTTAGCTTCTGTGAGGAAAACCCGGGCCTGGTATGAAAGGCAACGAAGGAACTTGGAGAGAAGTCATTCGATGATTGCCCAGCTTAAACAAAAAACAGGAAATTTGCAAACTATTAGAAGAGTGGAATTTAAATATAAAGAGTCGATCATAAAACTAACTCTGATCCTCGCCAAACTTAAGTGGCAGTGGGCAGGGATTGGGAAGAATGGGCACGCCACAATCATGGCGGTAAGTCCCCTCTTTGAGACGTGGCTGGAAAGACTTCACGGCGTCCTTACCTTCCGCATGACGCAGGTACTCACCGGACATGGTTCGTTCGGGAGTTTCGTTACCGCGCGCCTCAAGGAGTTGTCAGCAACAGCAGGGACCCAGCCGGGTCGAAGCCTACTGGTGCCAGGGTTATCCGAAAGGGCGCTCGAGCCTCGGTAGGAAAGCTAGAAGGAACGGGGTGGGTCTTTTAGTCAGTAAGAGTCTGACACTATCTCCTGCTCTGCCCAAGGGCAGGGGATGTCAATGCATGATTTTTCCCACCATAAAAAAAAGGGGGTGGGAACAAATGTGCCCTTTGTCATTGCTCTCAGAAGAGACGGTTGATGAGCCTGAAAGGTTCTGGAAGACGCAGCGTCGCAAAGTCCACAAGGTTGACCGATGCTTTGGTGAGGGTCGTGGGAGTCCGATAGATAAGAGACCACAGGGCCGATCTTTGTAGCGACATCTCTGTGTTTCCTGGTAACTACAACCTAGGGGTCTTTAAGTCAAGAGTGAATAGATTGCTTCTAGGCAAGCGTGTTCCAACGTCGGCCACATTATCGCTTGCTATCAGGTGAGATATTGGTCAAACGCGAGCCTATCCATTATAAAAAAAAAAAATAGTTGCTTGAACCTTTACACCGCCTTACATGCTACATGAGACTTCGAAACAGTGATGAAAAGTCATTCAGGATCCCCATCTGAATCCTCGCATCCCTAACGAGTGAACATGGTCTAAATGGGTAATTGATTGGTCGTCTCATCTTCATAATATGGTATTCAGATTTCACAGCTGTGCCTTGACCTTCAGCGTTCTAACTTTTTTTTATTGTCAAACACTTGGGTGGACCTATGTCCAACATTAGACGTCTTTTGGCTGAAATGACGATGATGATGAGCTCAATATAAGGCTAATTTCTTTCTGATCATCATCAGCCTTTTTAATGTTCCCACTGCTGGGACTCGGGCCTCCTCTCTAGGAGAGGGAACGGGCCGTAATTCACCACGCGGGCGCAGTGCGGATTGTTGATCTTCGAATTGTTGGTTCTAGGGCATGTCGGTTTCCTCACAATGTTTTCCTTCACCATTTTGAGAGCAGTGGTGATGAAATAAATTACACAAAGTAATGCGCCTGGTAGGGTTTGAACCCTCGACCTACAACTCGTAAGTTGGAGCCATCACCTCTCGCCCACCATTGCTCTATCACTCTTATCATGATAGTACACCATTTTATAAAAAACAGAAAATAATTAACTTTCAACTGTACCCATATTACGTAAGTTTCATTACTTAAAGAGACCAGAGGGAATGAAACCATGACATTATTTTTTTTAATGGTCACAACTCATAGAAAATTATACTAATTATGTTGTATTCTAATCCCAAAGGGAAATGGAAATAGAATGAATACACTTATGGAATGAAAAGGTGCTTTATACATGTAACATTTTCAATCATTGATATACAAAAAACCCATATCAATGATTGAAAATTTTACATGTATAAAGCACCTTTTTATTCCATGTTTTCAATACACCAGATTCCAGAAGAATGCCAAGTCTCTTCAGATTGGACTGCAGTCATTATCATCATCATCATTTCAGCCGAAAGACCTAATAACACCGGTCACCGACCTCCACCAGGTCATTGGTCCACTTTGTGGGAGGCCTTCTAACGCCCTAACGCCTTCTTCTAATGCTGCGGAAGACCTCAAGACAGTTGCTGCTCCAAAACGATATTAGATACCTATATGGGCGTATCCAGGGGAGTGAAGGGGGGATTCCAGGAGGGGGGGCGTCCCTACTAACTGCATGTCTACTTTTGTCGATATTTTTGCCATTTGCGATATGCAATTTTTAAAAATCATGCACTCTTTCAAGGAAAACGTCATAAACCATTTTGAGGAAGCCTCTCGAAAGTTACTTTTTAAAATAGTTATTGTTTCATTAATTCTTTAATGGTATAAAAAAACCTATTTTAATTTGACTAGGTGCTTATAAAAATCGCCCCCCCCCCCTTCCATTGATTTGCTTAATCCTCGCCCCCCCGGCCCAAAAGCTGGGTTCGTCCATGAAAACTTACATTAAAAAACCGGCCAAGAGCGTGTCGGGCCACGTTCAGTGTAGGGTTCCGTAGATTCCCTTCCGTCACAATAAGTGTTCCCACTTATGAGTTTAAAAAAGGCTAATTGTTACGTTAACATACTAAGTACGGAACTCTGATAAATACGGAACCCTAAGAAGGGGCCCACAAAGGACGGTGATAAGTAAAACAATATGCAAGTAGTAGAACAGCGACTATGCACTCGTAAAATTACGAATATATTTAAGAAGCAACGATTTTTTACTACGGTAGGTCATGAAAGTTATTACGCAACGCCATCTATCGAACCATTTATGAACTGGTTCGATAAAAATTTTAACATTTTGATAGATGGCGTTAAAAATGAATTTTCATTTTGTTCTAAATTGCTTTAGCATGTTCCTGATAAAAGTTTTATGTAGTTATAAGATAATACCGCCAATGCCAAGGAGAGACCAACCGAACAATTCGATAATACCCGACCCCATTTTTTTTTTTTTTCGATTGGAAAAATCAGCTTATGACAACCCCCGCTCTTGGGCGGAGCGGGAGATAGTGTCAGACTCTTACTGACTAAAAAACCCATCCCGTTCCTTCAAGCCTTCATACCGGGGCTCGAGCGCCCTTTCGGATAACCCTGGCCCCAGTAGGCTTCGACCCGGCTGGGCCCCTGCTGTTGCTGACAACCCCTTGAGGCGCGCGGGAACAGCGCGCGCCGTCGACGACTTGGGCTTGGTCCGGACTGTTACCGGACGGCCGGACAGCGAGCTACCCATTGCTCACTGTCCGCAAGCAAGCGCCTACGGTGGCTGGAAATCGGGATCGGAATCCCGGCGGCGGCGGCGAGAGCGCCGTTGCCTGATGCGGTCGGCCTCCTCCTTAGCGAGCATTACTGCTTCGCAGAAGTCGGCGACCGCCTGCCACTCCTCCTCGCTCCGGACCATGGCCTCGACCAAGGTCCGGCGCGAGAGGTCTCCGCCGCCGATCACCCCCACGAGGGCACGGCGATGCTCCGTCCAAGCAGGGCACACCGCGATTGTGTGCTCCACCACCGTGTCCTCCGGGCGTTCCGCACAGTGGCGACACCCGGGCGTATACCCGACCCCATCAACTCAGGAAAAATCCTAACAGTGCGAACGCGAAATAGCTCAGCGCCATCTCTCAGGGAATTGGGTTATTATTTAATACATAGGTACCAGAAGAAGTTTTCGGTGGTAATTTTGGATTGCGAGAACCGATTTTAATAATTATTTTTTTGTTTGAAAGAAGATACGTTCAGGATAATAAAATAAGTAAATGAAGTTAAAAAAAATGCTTGCATATACGATTATACTACAAACTTAGTCCAGAAATTATTTTGTAGAACCTTTTTGTCTTTTTTGTACAAAAACTGTTGTTTCCATCAAGTTCAAAATAATTTTCCTAGAACGTCCTTATAAAGTTCTACTTGTCAGATTTTTTTATATTTTCTAAACTTATGGTTTGAACCATAAGTTTAGAAAATATGAAAAAAATCTAAAAGTTAGAGGGGGGGGGGACACACATTGTTTTTTACTTTTGGAGCGATTGGTACCAAATGTCAGTTTTCTAGTGCTAACGGTCACAGAGATTAAGCAAGGACGGACAGACAGACATGGCGAAACTATAAGGGTTCCTAGTTGACTACGGAACCCTAAAAACAGGCTATAAATGGACCAGTACTTTCAGAGATTACCTCCTATAAATAAAAAAAAAACAAACTTTGTCTCTGTCTGTAGATTTGGAAACGAATCAATTCATCGACATTACGAACAGTGTGACATTCCCTTTAAACATTTCAATTTCGATAATTTCCGGAAGTATGTGGTATCGATTGACATTTTTTTCAAGTAGGTCAATGGTTTTATCATGTGTTTACTGTATAAGTACATATAGGGTGGTTTCATTATTTAGATTCTATTGAAACTTGGCAATTTGAGAAAAGTAATTATAAACGTTAGGGACAATGGAATATCGGAATTATAAAAATAAAACCGGCCAAGAGCGTGTCGGGCCACGCTCAGTGTAGGGTTCCGTAGTTTTCCGTCCGTCACAATAAGTGTACCCACTTATGAGTTAAAAAAAATGCTTGCATATACGATTATGCTACAAACTTTGTCCAGAAATTATTTTGTAGAACCCTTTAGTCGTTTTTGTACAAAAACTGTTCTTTCCATCAAGTTTTTTTAAAATATAAATAATTTTCCTAGAAAGTCCTTATAAAGTTCTACTTTTCAGATTTTTTTTCATATTTTCTAAACTTATGGTTCAAAAGTTAGGGGGGGGGGGGACACATTGTTTTTTGTTTTTTTTTTGCGATTATTTCCGAAAATATTGACATTATCAAAAAATGATTTCAGCAAACCCCTATTCATTTTTAAATATCTATCCAACAATATATCACACGTTAGGGTAGAAATTTAAAAAAAAATCACTTCCCACTTTACATATAGGGGGGCTATCCTAATAAAACATTTTTTTCCAATTTTTATTTTACCACTTTGTCGGCGTGATTGATATATATATTGGTTCCAAATTTCAGCTTTCTAGTACTAACAGTCACAGAGATTAAGCGAGGACGGACAGACAGACGGACAGACAGACATGGCGAAACTATAAGGGTTCCTAGTTGACTACGGAACCCTAAAAATGAACGATCAATCGGAGTTGCTTTAGAAACTTTGGTTCTTTTTTCTTAGAAATGTAAATCATCCAATGACTTCTTCTATTATGGGAGGGGCGGGATTGCGTGTCAGACTTTTGCTGACTAAGACCACACCTGTGTCCTTAAGTTGCCGTCTGCGTTCTAGGAGTACGGGTTTCCTTTTTAAGAAATTCCCCAAGGTCCTAGCAAGTCTCAGCGGCCCTGCTGGCCTCTACAATTGGCTGACATCTCGGAACGCTTGGACTAACGCTGTTGTCCGTCTCGAAACATTTTAGAAAGAAAGAAAGAAAATCCTTTATTCGTGCCTCACACAATAATATAAACTAAAAATACACAATGAAAAGAAATATATAATCATATATAGGCACCTAACTCAGCATATGCTACGTTATTTAAAACGATAAATAACGCAGCGCTGATATTCTGTTAGGGTCTGCTGTGTCGTCACGAACATACTTACGGATGTTACATAATAATAGTCTATCAAAAAGAATAAACAAAGAAGAGATAGAATATATATATGTATATAAAATTCGTGAATGTATATGTGTGTAATATACATATAGTGCATATAAGAATAATTAGTAAATCATAGACCGACGCCTAACGCTCCTACACACATCATTTGTCAATAAAATAAACAAACTTTTGTCAATTGTCATACTTTTGTCCTTACCGCTCGCAGCCCCGTGCTTAGCAACCCCTCACAGCAGCAATTTCTTGAACGGGCTGTAGTGATTTCCAGATTTACCACTGTAGTTTACCACCATGGGGGAGATATTCTGATAGGTTTTTTTTTAGGTTGGAAGGTTTTTTTTTTAGCAGGCGATGTCAGACTTTTACTAACTAAAAACCCACTCCTGTTCCTTCGCTGCCTTTTGTACCGCGGCCGATCCTCCCTTTTAGAAACAGGCCCTTAGCCCTAGTAGGCCTCGACCCTGCCTACTGGGGCCAGGGTTATTCGAAAGGGAGCTCGAGCCCCGGTATGAAGGCTAGAAGGAACTTCGTTTTTAGTCAGTAAGAATCTGACACTATCTCCCGCTCCGGAAAGGGCGGGGGATGTCAATGCAATGCATCTCCCGCTCCGGGCTTGTCATTGGATGATTTTCCCCACCATAAAAAAAAGGCTTCGACCCTGCTAGGCTTCTACGATGTTCTGATGGTGGTGATGATGTGTGTGTGTCTGTGTGTGTATGTGTGAAAAAACGACAGTCCAAATATAGGTCACCAGTTCCTAAGTAATTACGTTGCTAGTAAAACGCTCATAAAATATTTATAGTTTGTTCGATCGAGGCTAATTTGCGTTTGGTTTAAGTCAGTTCGTGCCGGGTTCCTTTAAAGTACGCGGCATTTGATTACCATTCGTAACTTGTTGATTTTGTTCCGAAGCTTGGCAAATGTAGGAATGTATTTTTCATAGCTTTTTTATTTTGTAGGTGGGTAAATCATCTAGTGATATCTCCGTGTTTTTGGGTGGAGCGGGAGGTAGTGTCAGACTTTTACTGACTAAAAAACCCTGTTCCTTCGTTGCCTTTCATACCAGGGTCGGGCGGATAGTGAGCAATGGGTAGCTCACTGTCCGGCCGTCCGGTAACTGTCCGGACCAAGCCTAAGTCGTCGACGGCGCGCACTGTTCCCGCGCGCCTCAAGGATTTGTCAGCAACAGCAGGGACCCAGCCGGGTCGAAGCCTACTGGGGCCAGGGTTATCCGAAAGGGCGCTCGAGCCCCGGTATAAAGGCTAGAAGGAACGGGATGGGTCTTTTAGTCAGTAAGAGTCTGACACTATCTCACGCTCCGCCCAAGGGCGGGGGATGTCAATGCATGATTTTTCCCACCATAAAAAAAAATACCAGGGTCGGGATTTTCTTTCAGAAGCAGACCCTTAGCCCCAGTAGGCTTCAACCCTTCTGGGTCCCTACGGTTTGCTGACAACTCCTGAGGTGCGCGTCGAACACCAAACACTACGCGCCGACAACGACTTGGGCTTGGTCCAGACGGTTACCCGACGGTCGGACGACGAGCTACGCATTGCTCGCTGTCTGCAAGCCTGCGCCTACCGTGGCCGGAAGCTTTCGCCCAAGAACGGGGGTTGTCATTGATGATTTTCCCACCATAAAAGAAGACGTGTGGCACTCGGGGACTGGCGCGGTAAAGCTATTGCATCGCATTTTTTATCAACTTATGCAATTATAATTATTTATTTATTTTACTTATGCAGCATTTTTTTTCCTTTCCTTTTTTTTTCTTTGATATTAATTGAAGTTTTACCTTCACACATTGAATTGAATTTTGATTGATTGTTCACTCATTTGTTTTCTTATCGGTCACCACGCTCAAAAAACAAATGATTAGGGGGTGTTAGGTTATTTTCGTTACGGAATTTCTGGATTCCGTCTCCACGCTCAAGGCCCGCGATAGAAGCTATGCAATAGCTTAAAGAAGCATGTGCCCTTTGGGATAATTTTCTACTATCAGCTAAGCTGCTGTCTGCAACTACTTTAATATAATTACTTCTACAGTATATACAAATAGATGACGATCAATAAATAGTACCGAATGATTTATGAGCTTCCTGTTACGAAATAAGACTGTCTTGTTTTAATAAAATAAGCATCGACTGTGCTGGGTTCCTAATGGGTCAAGCCAGAGTAATGAGTCGAAGCCTACTGAGAGCATGGGTTGTGCAAAATAGAAACCCGAGGTCCTGGAACGAAGATAAAGAAGAAACAGGGTTTTAGTCAGTAAAAGTCTGACATGCCCTCTGCCCGTGTCTCAATCCGCCCAAGGGCAAGAGACGTCATTAGGTAATTTGCCACCAAAAAAAAAAAACACTTAATTTTTTTTTAATAAAAAGTATTCTATAGTCAAGTCTCTGACTCATAACTTAAGTCAAGAGTGTATAAGTTACTTCTAGGCAAGCGTGCTCCATCGTCGACCACATCATCGCTTACCATCAGGTGAGATAGTAGTCAAACGCGAACCTAATGCTGCGCAGGAACCTTCTGAACTGAGTCTATCAATCTACACTAATATTATATAAAGTTAAAGTTGGTTTTTCCTTTTTTGTTTGTAGGAGGCAATCTCTGAAAGTACTGCCCCCCTTAACCAAGTTACAATCGTATTGCGTCAAACGCCTCGAGTTGCTCAATTCTTTTGTTCTGACCACGTGACTGAGCGTTGAGATGACGTCATTCCCGTACATTTGAAGTATTCTCCTCGCGGCTAGGGGCACAGATCCGTTTGCTAAACTTTTTCCATCAATAGAAAGCTGGTTTATTCCTGAGTGACATAGGATATATTTTAAATACGCGAGCGAAGCAAAAGCTTTTATTAAATAAGAAAAACACGTGCCCAAGAACCTCCCGAACTTATCATGTCCAGTCAGAAATATAAAAACGTCAGTTGCGCCTAACCATCAGAGATTGCATCACTGCTTACCACATCAGGTGGCATCGCAGTCAAGCACTCATCATCATCATCAGCCTTTTTAATGTTCCCACTGCTGGGACCAGGCCTTCTCCCTAGGAGAGGGAATCGGCCGTAATCCACCACGCAGTCCTAGTGCGGAATTTTTGGTTCTAGGACATGTCGGTTTCCTCATGATGTTTTCCTTCACCGTTTTGAGAGCAGTGGTAATGAAATAGATAACACAAAGTAATGCACCTGGCAGGGTTTGAACCCGCGGCCTACATCTCATAAGTCGGAGCCATTACCACTGAGCCACTACTGGTCAAACTCTAGTTTATGACAATAAAAAAAAGTTAGAACGCTGAAGGTCAAGGCACAGCTGTGAAATCTGAATACCATATTATGAAGATGAGACGGCCAATCAAACGCCCATTTAGGCCATGTTCACTCGTTAGGGATGCGAGGATTCAGATGGGGATCCTGAATGACTTTTCATTGCTGTTTCGAAGTCTCGTGTAGCATGTAAGGCAGTGTAGTAAAGGTTCAAGCAACCATTTTTTTATTTTATTTTTTTATAATGGGTAGCATGTAGCACCCACTCCTATCAAGATCGGAGACTCTATACTCGAAGTTGTGGACGATTACGTCTACCTCGGGCAGATAGTCCAGTTGGGTAGATCTAATTTCGAAAAAGAGGTCAACCGTCCAATCCGACTCGGCTGGGCAGCGTTCGGGAAGCTGCGCGGTATCTTCTCATCCAATATACCACAGTGTCTCAAGACGAAAGTCTATGACCAGTGTGTGTTGCCAGTGATGACATATGGATCCGAAACGTGGTCGCTCACAATGGGCCTCATCAAAAGGCTTAAAGTCACCCAAAGAGCAGTGGAAAGGAATATGCTCGGAGTTTCCTTGCGTGATCGAATCAGAAATGAAGATATCCGCAGGAGAACCAAAGTTGCCGACATAGCAAAAAGAATCGCCAAACTTAAGTGGCAATGGGCAGGGCACATTGCTCGCAGAACAGATGGCCGTTGGGGCCGAAAGTTTCTGGAGTGGCGACCGCCTACCGGAAAACGCAGCGTTGGAAGGCCTCCTACAAGGTGGACTGACGACCTGGTGAAGGTAGCGGGAATCCGATGGATACGGGACGCACATGATCGTTCGTCGTGGCGACGCTTGGGGGAGGCCTATGTCCAGCAGTGGACGTCTGTCGGCTGAAATGATGATAATGGGTAGGCTCGCGTTTGACCACAATCTCTCCTAATGGTAAGCGATGATGTGGCCGACGATGGACCACGCTTGCCTAGAAGCAATCTATTCACTCTTGACTTAAAGACCCCAAGGTAATAGCTATTTTTAGGATTCCGTACTTTAAATGGAAAAAACGGATCTCTTGTAGGATACTGGGGCCCAGGGGCTAGTCCCGAAAGGTAGGCTCGGTCCCGGTATGAAAGGCAACGAAGGAGCAGGAGTGGTTTTTTACTCAGTAAGTCATTTTACCACAACTCTATTACAAGACCACTGGCCGATCAATGATCAATCATTATGAATTAGCAGATTACGAACTTTTAGCAAAAAGACAATAGTATCGTGTTGGAATGACGAATTTATAAAAATAGCACACTTGGGCCCTTGGTTTTCTGATTGCAATGTTAGCGCATAACGTATATGTATCGAAAACTGCCAACAAACAATATGTCCCTACATTAACTCCATAATTCTCTGCTAACACAGTTTCCATGCATCCATCCGCCATTCCGCCCACTATACGGGAGAAAATCAAGTTAGCTACCTGTATAGGAAGTATGGAACTACCAACGAGGCAGTATTGCTCGCATGGGGTCCGTAATTGCGTTATAGACGACAATCAAGGCTATGTAGAGCAGTGGCGTAGCCAGGCAAGGGCCCTGGGGCAAAAACAAACTGGAACCCCTAAATTGTTTGGGCCTTATCTTTTTCTTCCTTCTGCTCTTATCCCATCTTACTTGGGATCGACGCAACACGTTTTTTTCTTCCATTCTATCCTGTCACTCGTCAAACATCACTAACTTTTTTTTCTTTCATATCACTCCTCACACAATCCATCCATCTTTTTAATATATTTTAAAAATATTTTTATGATACATATTAAAAAAAATGCAACGCTAGTTTACCTTTTATATAAATCTCACGTTATAAGATCTATTAGATAATTAACAAGCACACACAATGATATTGATATGGTATGATATATTTTTTAACCCAAAGGTTGACTGGTAGAGAATGCCTTGTTGCATTAAGTCCGCCTATGTACCACTACTGTACATGAAGTTTAAATAAATAAATTAATATGAAGACATGGTCGTCGTTAATATGATCTGCAACGATATCTTTCACAGCTTAATCATCGAATTTTCATGAGTAGGCTTTTCAACCAATACTGCAGTGGACACATTATGTGATTCACTGAACAGAAATATTTTTCGTAAATTTTTTCGTTAATTCAATAAGCGGTTTGTTAATCAGGTTTCGGGGGCCCTCCACGCTTGAGGGCCCCAGGGCACTGCCCCGCCTAGCCTCTTAGTAGCTACGCCACTGATGTAGAACTATATGAGGCTATGGTGCACAAGGTAGAATGTTTATCCCTTAGTTCTCTGTTGTTTATTACATTTTGTATTTACGTTACCTGTGTTTAAGGTTCAGTTTTGACTGTATAACGCACAAAACGTTTTGGGTACATATTGTGCGTAGAGCTAAGGAGTGGAATTCCTTGCCGGAGTCTGTGTTTCCTGATGGCTACAATCTAGGGTCTTTAAATCAAAAGTGAATAAGTTGCGCGCTCCATCGTCTGCCGCATATCATCAGGGAGTTGATGGCCAAGCGCAAGTCTGTTAAAAAAAAGTTTAGATACAACTAGCTAACCCGGCAAAAACGGTGAAGGAAAACCTCAAACCAAAAATTCGAAGACATGTGACATTCACCAACCCGCACTGGGACCGCGTGGTGAATTACGGCCCATTCCCTCTCCTAGAGAGGAGGCTTGAGTCTGTGTAATTTATTTCATTACCACTGCTCTCAAAACGGTGAAGGAAAACATCGTTAGGACACCGGCATGTCCTAGAACCAAAAATTCGAAGACATGTAACACCAACCACCAACCCACACTGGGCCCGCGTGGTGGATTAAAGCCCATTCCCTCTTCTAGAGAGGAGGCCTGAGTCCCAGCAGTGGGAACATTAGAAAGGCTGATGATGCTATATTATGCTATCTATTCACATCCAAATAAAAAAAAACCGCCCAAGAGCGTGTCGGGCCACGCTCAGTGTAGGGTTTCGTAGTTTCCCGTCCGTCAAAATAAGTGTACCCACTAATGAGTTTAAAAAAATGCTTGCATATACGATTATACTACAAACTTAGTCCAGAAATTATTTTGTACAACCTTTTTCTCTTTTTTGTACAAAAACTGTTCTTTCCATCAAGTTCAAAAGAAAGTCCCTAGAAAGTTCTACTTTTCAGAATTTTTTCATATTTTCTAAACTTATGGTTCAAAAGTTAGAGGGGGGGGGGCACATTGCTTTTTGCTTTTTTTTGCGATTATTTCCGAAATTATTGACATTATGATGATGAACTTAGGTGAAATATGTCTCGGTCTATAACTGTCACTGTAACAACACCTGTACCATATTTATAGCATATAAATGATTGATTTGATTTGATTTGATGATGACATCGATTTTGTAATTTTTTTCGTGATGCGCGCTCAACTTTACCTCTATAGATTTATTATCTGCTTTCGCAGCTTCGCCCGCAAACATAAAATATAGCCTATGTCACTCAATAATAAAATAGCTTTCTATCGGTGAAAAAAATTTAGAATAGAATAGCATTTATTCGGCGTGTTATGTGGATAGTAGACGACAAGAATAACATATGAAAAATTATGGCGAATGTTCTGTCTGTGCAATATAATATACGAGCTTCAACGCACCGGTTGATTTATTTTTACTAGTACCTACCCAATTTCAAACGTAACACGGCGCAAGCAACACAATATACCACAACATAAAATAATAATATTAAAAAATTAATTTAGCAATTAGACCAATATTTCCAGAGATTACTTCCTATAAACATAAAAACAAACTTGACCTCTTTATTGTATAAATATTTTATATTATATTGTATTATTCAATAATATAGATGATTTAAACACACTAAAAAACTAACCAACTACAACAAAAACAACTATCAGAAAAGTCTAGGTACCGACGTACCAACCAATAAACAAGAACAAAACAAAATCCGAGAACTAGCTCATCTCATTCCTCGCACAGCACCGCTCATTCCTCGCTCGCATTCCTCCCGAGCATAGTTCGCGAACACAATGAAATTCTATTAACACAAGTTCAGAGAGGCTCGTGATTCTATTCGCGTTTAAATAGCTTTTATGTTGCTATTGATTCGAGGTTAAGAGTCGGTGTACACTAGGCCACAAAGAAAAAAGAAATTACTTTTGTTGATGACGTCAGTTCATTATGTACATAAAAAAATATTCAGGAAAATATGCTTTACAATCAGAATCAACTCGTAAAACCTCGTAGTTCCACTCTCTCACCTAATCTGGTGTTTAAAAATAACTAACGTATTCAATTTTGATGTAAAGACCGTAGGTTGCAACTATTAGGAAACAACGACTCCGGCTGGGAATTCCAATTAACCCATAATGAATGTGTTCCCAAAACGATTTGTGCTGTGGGTGGCATATCCACAGTGTACACTGTCTACCGGTTGCGCAGCCCGTAACTTCAGTAATCCGATGATTGATGACTTCGACGGATAATAAATGGCAACTTTTGTAGCCCTCAGTTGCCGAAATCAAGTTGCTTAGTGTGCAACTTTACGGTTGTTAAAATAACTTTTATTCTTGCATTGTATCGAAGGGTCTCGACGCTAAAATAAGACCTAATGGCCCGTTCGCAACCTCGCCTGTGTGAGCGGTAGCTAAGCGCGGGGGTGAGCGATAAGATCAAAAGTATGAAAATATTTGAAGAACGCCACGGGACGCTGCTCATAGCACCATTTTTTTGTGGTGGGAAAAATCATGCATTGACATCCCCCGCCCTTGGGCGGAGCGGGAGACAGTGTCAGACTCTTACTGACTAAAAGACCCACCCCGTTCCTTCTAGCCTTCATACCGGGGCTCGAGCGCCCTTTCGGATAACCCTGGCCCCAGTAGGCTTCGACCCGGCTGGGTCCCTGCTGTTGCTGACAACTCCTTGAGGCGCGCGGGAACAGTGCGCGCCGTCGACGACTTGGGCTTGGTCGGGACAGTTACCAGACGGCCGGGCAGCGAGCTATCCATTACTCACTGTCCGCAAGCCCGCGCCTACGTTGGCCGGAAATCGGCATCAGAATCAGGGCGGCGGCGGCGGCGATAACGCTGTTGCCTGATGCGTTCGGCCTCCTCCTTTGCGAGCATTACTGCTTCGGCTCATAGCACCCTAGCGGTTTACCGATGAAGCCCCACTCGACGCCCCGCTCACCGTACCAATCACTGCTAAGACCAAAGTCGTGACTAGGTTTTTAGGGACGGCTTCTTTACGGCCAGGTTACGACTTCGGCTCCGGTCTTACTGCTCGCCGCCTCGCACTTAGGTACCGTTTCCTGCAGCAAGGTCGTGAATGGGCCTTAGACATCCGTACGTGTCGACCTCTTCTAATTACTGGGTTATGAAGGTCATATTGCCAGTCACTATAACATATTTGTACCTTGCTGCATTTAGTTGAACGTGCTTGGCAAAGGCTACAATGACTTTGCCCGACCTTACCTATTACTGTGTGGAATTAACGCCTAGGTGCCACCACTGTGTGGACCGGCTGGAGGACACGGTGGAGCATACGGTAGAGGTGTGCCGCGCTTGGGCAGAGCACCGCCGTGTCCTCGTGAGGGCGATCGGCTGGCAACGATCTTTCGCGAGGAGGCCGCGAGGCAGAGACCCTCACGCCCCAACCGCCGGGATCTCGATCCTGATTTCCGGCCACCAAAGGCACGGGCTTGCTGACGGCGAGCAATGAGTAGCTCTCCGCTCAACCGTCCGGACTGACGATGATTGTGGCGTGCCCAATCCGTGCCAAATTTAGGCTTGACGAGCATGATATTGTTTTGTTCAGGATAAAGAAAAATGTCACCATTTCAGTTCTGTATTCTGAGAAGGTTCTCAGAAATGGATTTTGTTTTAAAACTACATTTGAGGGAGGATTTCTATGAAATCTGCCCGATTGAAATTGAGTTAGAAACTTGAATTGATGTCTTTTAGAATAGAGAAACTGTTTAGATTTAGTTTTAATAAGATGAAGATGTTGGAACTGAAAAATAATTGGTTTTTGTTTTGGTTTCAGATTCAATGGATAACTCTTGAAAACGGTGAGTACCTTAGCATAGTATTTGTAAGAATCCGCTTTATAATACACACTTTTTCAAAAAGTACCTTTTTTTCAAAACTCGTATTAATTTACGTATGTACGAAATTAATTTCTTTAAGAAAACGTCAGCTGAGCGAATTCAATGACCCTGCAAGTAGTAGTCGGCGTTACATCTAAACTACCTACAGGTCATTGGACTCGCTCAACAGACGTCATGAATTATCTGTTTACCGGTATGGTTTCCCTTTAAAAAAACAAGACAAATTTTATAATATTTCCATATATTAATAGGTATGAAAGGACCAGCCCCAAAAACACAATAACTGAAAAGTAGATCGAAATAAAATGTAATCTATGAACCCGAGAAGTCTACAGTGATCTCGTAAGAAGCTCTACAAAAAAAAAAAAAACTAGATAAAATTGAAGTATATAAAACTAATCATAGAGGTTACACGTGTTATAAAAACTAGGTAATCATAAATATCAAATAACTATTCATATTAAACCTTAAGGTGTATAGTCCCTTGAACCATCTAACCGAAATTATGTGAACGCAACTCTCGCACTCGCCTAGGCGGCAGTACGCAAATCTGTGCATTTATTTGCGGCCAGCAGCACCCGGAAAGCGCTTTAAATCCATTTTCTCTGCGAGATATTGATTGATTTACATAATAATATGCAATGTTCACTTGGAAGAATATTTAACCACCAATTTTTATGTGTAAAAATGTTTCTAAAGGTTCAAGCCGTTTCGAAGGAGTAGGGAAAAGTTGTGAAAAGTTGCGAAATTGCAATTTTTTTTTTACGAAATATTAATTGCACGAAAAAATCAAATGTTGATATTATTGTTTATGAATCTATAATAAACATATATTTTTTTCAAATCAATTGACCTAACCGTTACGGATGAGTACGCCTCAGAAAATCAGTTTTATGGCATTTTTCGGGCGCTTGGCCCTTAATATGTATATACGTTATCATATGCTTCAGGCAAATTAGAAAAGAGGGATCATTATTTTTGACGACCTTATGTATCTAATAAAAGAGCTATTATTAAGTAGGTCATATTTTTTTATTGGGACCCGTATATCACTCTGAAAAAAACGGAATGAATTAATGATTGGTAGACTGAATGACTGAATTTGCATGAATTAATTAATTAGTAATTCATTTGCAGAATACAGATACCTAAAGATGGTAACAATTTCAAATGGTTTCACTGTATTCGATTTTTAACCTTTTGAATGTCTTATGTTACACAGTTCAACATAAGCAATTGTCTTTCTATTGTGTCTCTAATTACGGCATTCAAAGAGTTAAGCTAGAATAATTAATAAAATAATTGTACTGTATGCTGCATTCACAGTAAACAAGCGTGTTAAGATAAGAGATTTTCTCATCATAATATGTCTGTAACCGACAAATGATCAATTACATCCGAACCACATGTTTTTCCTCAAAGCACACTTTATCAATAACTGTCGAACCTTCATCATCTATCACTGTTATTTTGCGTCGTAACTTTGACAGATTTCTTCAGGAGAGTAGGTTATAGTTATTTCTCAATGGATTAACCCTAAGGGCGCCTTTAAATTAGCCACGGGTGTTTCAACAATGAATAGTTTCAAAGACCGTTTTAAGCTATTGCATAGCTTCTATCGCGGGCCTTGAGCGTGGAGACCGAATCCAGAAATTCCGTAACGAAAATAACCTAACACCCCCCCACTCATTTGTTTTTTGAGCGTGGTGACCGATAAGAAAACAAATGAGTGCCACACGTCTTTTTTTGTTCTGAGACGTAACAACGGCAACGAACATTCTCAGCAACTATTTCACTCAACGATAGCTTTGCCTTCAAACCAGTCGCGACGAAAACTGTTTTCAAAAACGGTTTTTGACGTCGCAAGACCAGTTGCGTTTCGTCGTTCAAAAATTCGACAACGACCCACCACTACTGCGAAGTGCCACGCGACAGCAGTGCGGAAGCAGCACTGCCGTCGAGCTGCTGCCGCATTGCTTTGTTAATCCATATCTACTAATTAAAAAAAAAGACGTGTGGCACTCGGGGACTGCCGCGGTAAAGCTATTGCATAGCATTTATCAACTTATGCAATTATAATTGTTTATTAATTTTATATATGCAGTATTTTTTTCCTTTGTTTTTTTTTCTTTGATATTAATTGAAGTTACACTTTCACACATTGAATTGAATTTTGATTGATTGTTCACTCATTTGTTTTCTTATCGGTCACCACGCTCGAAAAACAAATGAGTGGGGGGGTGTTAGGTTATTTTCGTTACGGAATTTCTGGATTCGGTCTCCACGCTCAAGACCCGCGATAGAAGCTATGCAATAGCTTAACAAGTTTGATGATTCCTCGTGCAAATTGTTCACATTTGACGTAGCTGGCCATTTAAACTTTCACATTTTTGTCTTAACACCAAACCTTTTGAATACACCTTTTCACCGCTCATTAACTCCGAAAAGGGATAAAAATATCGTTAATCACAAGCTCTAAAGATGATTTCCTGTTACTCTCCCTGGAACTGACAGCACCCGACGTCCGGATGTTTACGTAAAAAGGTTTATAGAAACTTGCTTATGATTTGTAAGAAAAATGGTTGAAATGATCCTTTTATGGCTAATTTCACGGAGACACTATGGCGGCGCGACCAGTCGCCGCTACCGATGAAATGTTTGCAGCTCTATAGAGAGGTACTCACTAGGTGTCTGTTTGGTTGCGCAACCAATTTGGTGGCGTGACCAGCTTGGACGTGTGGCGACTCTGGTGTATGTATGGTGTCTAGTTTGGTAGCTTAGAGTTATATTTTACCGAGACACCATGGCATCGCAACTGGTCGCGCCACCGTGGTTTTTTTTTTCTGCACCATGGCAGTCTGTCCTAGGATAATAAACCACTGGCTTGACCGACTTTTAGTCCGTTTGTTGTCTTTTTATATTAAACTAGCTGTGCCCGCGACTTCGTTCGCGTTGACAACAGGATTTTGAATTTATTTTTTCTAAAATAAAAGTAGCCTATGTTACTCCTTATTTCATCAGCTACCTGCCAAAAAAGTCCAGTCAAAATCGGTCCAGTCATTTCAGAGATTAGCCCGGACAGACAGACAGACAGACAAAAATTATAAAAAATGTTATTATGGTGTATGTACCATTATATGCATGTAGTAAAAAGCAGTTATTTCAATATTACAAACAGACAGTCCAATTTTATTTATATGTATAGATGAGAGCGGTTTCAGTGTAGCTCTCATTTCCCTATGCAAATCTGGCGCTGAGACATCTTCTCAATCTCGTGTGCTGTTGTCTTCCCGTTCCACTCAATGCGCAACACACAAATGAGCTGGCACTACAGCTCATTTGTGTGTTGAGCGCCACTGCGTCCCGGTGAAATATGGCCCTGGGATGCGCACTTTTTGTTCGTTGGGAAATCGTCCAATGACTTCTTCCTCTTGGGCGTAGCGGGAGGATATGTCAGACTGACTGGGTAAAACTGCTTAGCGTTCTAGGACCCCGGGTTTTCGTTTCGGAAGTCAATCCACGACTCCGGTAGGCTTCAGCTCTTTTGGGTAGGAACCGTAAACCGTACTAAAAGAGATCTCTTTGAAGCGCGCTTGGAATACTACGCGTCTTCGTCGACTCGGGCTCGGCCCGGATAGCGGGCTATCCATTGCTCGTTGTCCGTAAGCCCAAAATCATGATCCTCTAACTTACTGTCCCCGCACACGGGCCTAAAAAAACGCTAGAAGCGCCCACAAGAAAAAGCTAGAAGCGGCTGTAAAAAACAGTTGAAGCGCGCGACAACTCTTATGTCCGGTGAAGCTTGAAGCCGCTTCAAGAGTTTTTTTGTGACGGCACCGCCGCACGCGAGACACAAAAAAAAGCCACACCAAAAAGAAGCTTGAAGCAGCGTTTTTTTGCGGGGACGGTCAGAGAAACTTGACGTTTTACCTTGTCTATGCCTATCCCTCGCGTGGAGCGGGTATTATTATTACGTTATTGCGCGTTTTTACGTAAAACCACCAAAAAATATGAAAAAAAAAGAAACTTTTTCTGGATTTTTCTTAGAAAAGCAAAGATATAGAAACCGAAATTTTAGCCAAAAAAAATCTTTTTGGCTAAAGAAAATCGTACAAACGTGTGTACAAAACAACAATTAGTCATTTTTCAAGGTCATTCAAATTATACAGACGTATGTACAATTAGCTCACTGTCTGGCCGTCCTGTAACTGTCCGGACTAAGCCCAAGTCGTCGACGGCGCGCACTGTTCCCGTGCGCCTCAAGGAGTTGTCAGCAACAGCAGGGACCCAGCCGGGTCGAAGCCTACTGGGGCCAGGGTTATCCGAAAGGGAGCTAGAGCCCCGGTATGAAGGCTAGAAGGAACGGGGTGGGTCTATTAGTCAGTAAGAGTCTGACACTATCTCCCGCTCCGCCCAAGAGCGGGGGTTGTCATTGGATGATTTTATCTTACCATAAAAAAAAGACGTAGGCACAATTGGTGCTCGAGGGGTTAAACAAATGTATATAAAAATATTGCAACTCAAATAAAAACTAGTAAAATAAAAAAGACTAGATCCATGAAAACAATAGACGACCTGGGCTACAGTCTAGATACTATTTAGATTACTTCTATTGTTCTATCGATAGCGCAACCATTACAGTTCTATAGACGAGGATTTTAATTAGTTTTTAAACGATATTATAGTCATTAAACCTGAGTTTGTAGTTTAATGAGGGTTGAACAAAATAGGGTTGGGTTTAGTTTAGCTTTGAAGGTCACAGACCGTTTAGTCTATAAATTACTAGGTACATAATAAAGTTGTATTTACTCAATTAGAAATCATAATTATAAAACACTAACTTTTGCCTGCTCTCGGTGAAAACATTTTAGCAATCAGACCAGGGGCCTAGGTCTGCTATTTTTATAAATTCGTCATTCCAACACGATACCATTGTCACTTTGCTAAAAGTTTGTAATCTGCTAATTCATAATGATCGATCATTGATCGGTCAGCGGTATCGTATTAGAGATGTGGAAGGATGATATTATCGAGCATATTAAAACCAATAACTGCACAATAACGTTCTAATGGTAGAATCAAATAAACTGTCAAAGTTTTAGCAGATTACCGCATACGTCAGATATTCATTTGTTATTAAGTACGAGAATACCATTCTATGCCATTTCTTTCAATGGAGTGTCAGTGGTTGACCATCGAAAAGTCATAATGACGCCATTATATTAGTAGATTACCAAAACTTGTCAAAATCAACAATTATGAAATCAATGATAGACCATTCTGACACTATTTTAATAGCAGACTTGAGGCCCAGTACAGTAGAGATTACCTCCTACAAACAAAAAAAAATAAAAAAAGACGTGTGGCACTCGGGGACTGCCGCGGTAAAGCTATTGCATAGCATTTTTATCAACTTATGCAATTATAATTATTTATTTATTTTATTTATGCAGTATTTTTTTTCCTTTGTCTTTTTTTCTTTGATATTAATTGAAGTTACACTTTCACACATTGAATTGAATTTTGATTGATTGTTCATTCATTTGTTTTCGTATCGGTCACTACGCTCAAAAAACAAATGAGTGGGGGGTGTTAGGTTATTTTCGTTACGGAATTTCTGGATTCGGTCTCCACGCTCAAGGCCCGCGATTGAAGCTATGCAATAGCTTAAAAAAACAGTAAAACTTTACCTCTTTATTATAAGATTAGTGTAAATTATTTTTTTTTAGTTTATGCGAAAACTAAAAATTGTTTGTCAGAATCACGAACAGATTCCAATGATTTTTACACCATGTTTTATTTTTACCCAAAAAAATTAAAAAAAAAGTCACAAATTGATCACCGACACTATGTACAAAACAGGTCACGGCAGGTCATAGCGGGCATTAAGCGGCAGCAAACAAAGTTAATGTCAAAGTCCAAGCTTTTATTTCAAATAGACCATTTGCAGGTAATTTTGAATAGTCAAATGTCGGTTAGTCCAAGAAAAGTGAAGCTAAATTGTACGTTCCAAAGCGTAGGTAATCTCTATGGAGAAGAACGTGCAAGAAACTCCATGGACACACTTTTAAATCATATTGTGTTACATATAATGCTTGGTTACATATTACATATTATGCATGCAATAATAAATATATACATATTATATTGGATGCAATTGCAAAACCACCTCTCAGTCGCCTGGATGGTCCGGTGATCACGTATTTTTGCGGACACAACAGGCTTATAACTTTGTGATCTTTCATGATACAGTTATAAAATTTTGTACATAGATTCCATACATAAAAATACTAGACGCGTGTTTCGGGTGTGCCTCTCCATCAACGATTGCATCACTGCTTACCATCAGGCGGGATCGCAGTCAAGTACTAGTTTATAACAGATAAAAAAAAAAAGCTTGTATCATTTTAAAAAACCGGCCAAGTGCGAGTCGGATTCGCCCATGGAGGGTTCCGTAGCAGCAAGTAACATAATATAAATGTTCTTGTAGTTCGTTGTAACTTTGATCGATGTTTTAATAATAGTGTATTTTTTTAGATTTATGACGTATTAAAAAAAAAAACTACTTACTAGATCTCGTTCAAACCAATTTTCGTTGGTAGTTTACATGGTAATGTACATCATATATTTTTTTTTATTTTTATCATTCTCTTATTTTAGAAGTTACAGGAGGGGACACACATTTTACCACTTTGGAAGTGTCTCTCGCGTAAACTATTCAATTTAGAAAAAAATTATATTAGAAACCTCAATATCATTTTTGAAAACCTATCCATAGATACCTCACACGTATGGGTTTGATGCAAAAAAAATTGTTGAGTTTCAGTTCTTAGTATGGGGACCCCCAAAATTTATTGCTCTTTGTCTATTTTTGGGTGAAAATCTTAAAGCGGTTCACAGAATACATCTACTTACTAAGTTTCAACAGTATAGCTCTTATAGTTTCGGAAAAAAGTGGCTGTAACATACGGACGGACGGACAGACAGACAGACAGATAGACAGACAGACAGACAGACAGACATGACGAATCTATAAGGGTTCCGTTTTTTGCCATTTGGCTACGGAACCCTAAAAAGCCCATTACGTACCGATTTATACAGGGTGCCTATTGCATTTCGGCACAAAGTTGAAAAGTGCCCCGAAGCAATTTCCAATGAGCAAAATATTGGGCATCTGCCAAAATGTACATTCTTATCGCAAAATATTTTACGCTCGAGTTCCGAGCACGAGCAGAATACGAGTGCCTGAGTGAGTCAGCAACTCGAACTATATACAGGCTGCGTTTTTTTTTTTAATGGGCCTATGAAATTTTTGTAGCATAGCTTAAGCGCAATCAGCCTTTTAATTTTCCCACTGCTGGGACTCAAGTCTCCTCTCTAGTAGAGGGAATGGGCCGTAACCCATCACGACGGCCCAATGCCACATGTCTTCGAATGTTTGGTTCTAGGACATGCCAGTTTCCTCACGATGTTTTCCTTCATCGTTTTGAGAGCAGTGGTGATGAAATAAATTACACAAAGTAACGTACATGGCTGAGTTTGAACCCTTGACCTACAAGTCGAGATTACTACATGGCTACCACTGCTCTTGCCTCTACATCCAAATATTAAAAACTAAATATATGACTGGCTTGTTGGTCTAGTGGTTAGTAGCCCTGACTGCTATGCCGGAGGTCGTGAGTTCGATTCCCACCCAGGATAAATGTTTGTGTGATGAGTACGATCATTTGTTATGTGTCAGGGTGCAATTTATCTATAATATGTATGTATTTAGAAATATATAAGTAAGTTTATCAGTTGTCTAGTACTCATAACACAAGCTCTGCTTAGCTTGAGACTAGACGGCGTTGTGTAATAGTTATGGAATATTATTATTATTTTCTTTATTGTCCATTTTAACATATTTATTACATTTTTAAATATTCCTTAATTAAAAAAAACATTAAAAAATATAAAAAATAGTGTCCCACCGGTATCGGGAATAGGGTCCAAGCTACCGGCGGTCAGGGCTCCAGAGAAAGGAACCTCCTGACTATACGAGCCGTGTCCAGATTATTATTTTTATTATTATCAACCACCCTTTACGTACGATGTGGGGATGACTAGCACATACTTGATAAGGCTCTTGATAAAGGAATCTCGATAATAATGATGATCTCATGTCGGTTCCATTGAGGCGTCAGACTGGCGGTTAGTGACTTGCAATGTTCAGAACAAGTGGAACGGGGTTAGTTTGAGGGGTCAAAGGAGAAGGTTCTGGAGCGATGACCGTGTACGGGAAGAAGGAAGACCTTCCAATCAAATGAATCAATCAATCAAAATGTTTACTTCTTAGTCAGTGGCTTTACCTGCGTGAAAATAAGTTTTACTATACAAATTTGGACCCCGTGTAAATTTTAGAAAATCGAGAGATCATGGTGGCGCGACCAGTCGCTGCTACCAACAAAATATATAGGGTGACTGGTAATTAGTGTACGATACTTAAACACGTGATTGTGCTCATGATAACAAACAATTTTTACTATGGGAGCAAAGCCGAAATCGTGAAAAAAAATATCAGCTGTTCAGTACATTAGGCAAACATAAATGTACTGAACAGCTGATTTTTTCTTAACGATTTCGGCTTTGCTCCAATAGTAAAAATTGTTTGTAACAAATTTATAACTTAGGCCGTTTAATTCTAATTAAATGGCCTAAGTTATAAATTTGTAAGTGAAATCCTGGCTAAGTTTTATGTGTTAGGATAATTATCAATATTATTATTTTTAGTTTTCAATTTTATAAATATTTGTACGCCGATACTTATGGCTTAACTTGACTGGACTCAAACAATAAACCTATATCTTGCATGCTTTTGTATGTATACAATGTTTAAACAAATAAAGAATATCACATTTCTATCATCGGACAAACCGACGCACGGTGAGTATCCACCCTTACGTTGTTGAAACATCTACGGTCCGGACTAAGCGTTTCGCCTCGTCATTTATACCGCGTACTTCGAAGAACTGGAACAGTCTGCCTGCTGCGGTCTTCCCGTCCGATTATAATTTGGGTGTCTTCAAGGCTAGAGTGAATAGGCTCTTAATAAACTAGTGCGCCTCACCATCAACGATTGCATCACTGCTTACCATCAGGCGGGATCGCAGTCAAGTACTAGTTTATAACAGACAAAAAAAAAAAAATATGTTATCTTATCTTATCTTAAAAAAACAAAACCGGCCATAGCAAAAAAACTTAAATGAAGTATCACACACAGTAAAATCTACAACATTAATCATAACGTAACAAGATACCCTTGCCCCGGAACACGTCTGTCCGGCAGCCGGATCACCGGACGTCCGGTCGTCCGGTGGCGGAGACGGCTGAATGGAGCGACAACGGCCGTCAGCTACAATATGTACGGAGTTAATCGCTTTATGCAGTGGTCTTAGTAAGTGCGCGGTTTGCGGTTACTGGCCATGACTGCCTGCGGTATTTCGGTTTTACTTTTTAAACGATAGTTTACCTATAATTCCTTTTTGACTGCTAAGTCTTTAATTATGTATTAACTACTTTTGCCCGCGCGGCTTCGCTCCTGCTCTTCCCTACTCTGCCGTACTATACCCAAACCTACCCTACTCTACTCTTCTCTACGCTTCTCTACCTTACTCTACCCTACTCTACCTCACTCTACCTTACTCTAACTTACTCTACCCTATACTACCCTTTTTTTTTCGATTGGACATGGGCTCGGTCCGGACACTTACCGGACGGCCGGACAGCGAGCTACCCATAGCTCGCCGTCCGCAAGCCCGCGCGTACAGTGGCCGGAAATCGGGATCGGAATCCCGGCGGCGGCGAGAGCGCCGTTGCCTGATGCGGTCGGCCACCTCCTTTGCGAGCATTACTGCTTTGCAGAAGTAGGCCACCGCCTGCCACTCCACTCCCACTCTCCCTTAGAGCTAGACAATTCATTGGATGAGTTTCAACCTTATAAAAACCGGCCAAGTGCGAGTCGGACTCGCCCATGAAGGGTTCCGTAGCAGCAAGTAACATAATATAAAAGTTCTTGTAATGTGTTATAACTTTGATCGATGTTTTAATAATAGTGTTTTTTTTTCGATTTATGACGCATTTAAAAAAAACTACTTACTAAAATTCGTTCAAACCAATTTTCGTTGGTAGTTTTTATAGTAATGTACATCATATATTTTTTTAGTTTTATCATTCTCTTATTTTAGAAGTTAGAGGGGGGGGGGGGGCACACATTTTACCACTTTGGAAGTGTCTCTCGCGCAAACTATTTAGTTTAGAAAAAAATGATATTAGTAACCTCAGTATCATTTTTGAAGACCTATCCATAAATACCCCACACGCTCGGGTTTGATGAAAAAAAAATTTTGAGTTTCAGTTCTAAGTATGGGGACCCCCAAAATTTATTGCTTTTTTTCTATTTTTGTGTGAAAATCTTAATGCGGTTCACAGAATACATCTACTTACAAAGTTAAAGTATAGTTTCGGAAAAAAGTGGCTGTGACATACGGACGGACAGACAGACAGACAGACAGACATGACGAATCTATAAGGGTTCCGTTTTTTGCCATTTGGCTACGGAACCCTAAAAACCAGTGGGTAATGTACCCTAGGCCTAACACAAAATCTGGCCTCAGCCTCCGGGCTGACTAACCGTAACCTTTCCCAGTCAAAACAACATTTCATTTGTTATATAAATTAACTTTCAGTTATGGAGGATCAAGTTTGACTTGAACAAGCGGTCCGAAATGCCCGCTGGCATATTTGTGGCTTCTAACTGTAGGAGCTTGGTAGCGGTGAGCCAAGTTGTTGAGTAATATTGTTTATTTTATAGATTGCAAAACGTAATATGTTATTTTTTTTATTAAGAAACTAGCGGACCCGACAGACGTTGTCCTGTCTACACGTCTTTAATTTTTTACATGGTCTACAATAACACAATGATAACAAAACTTTTTTTTAATTTGATCGCAGCGCTAACTGTCGGGACAGACTAAAATTAAAATTCGAATATTATTTAAAATTTGACACTGCGATGGTAGCGCCGTCTGTCAGATCCAATGTAAAACATTCCAAAATCAACAACTACTAATAAATTAAAAATTAATTAAAAAAACATTGTCCAGCGGACAAAATTGTGAATCTAAACTATTCCCAGATCCCCTTGAACACACACAAAAAATTTCATCAAAATCGGTCCAGTCGTTTGAGAGAAGTTCAGTGACATACACACTCACAGAAGAATTATATATATATAGATAATACAACATCAACATATCTGACTGAGCCCAAGTTGTCGACGGCGCGTACTGTTCCCGCGCGCCTTAAGGAGTTGTCAGCAACAGCAGGAGCCCAGCTGGGTCGAAGCCTACTGGGGCCAGGGTTAGCCCTGAAAGGTAGCTCAGCCCCGGTAGAAAAGGCAAGAAGGAACGGGGTGGGTTTTTTATTCAGTAAGAGTCTGATACTATTTCTCGCTCCGCCCAAGGCCTGGCGATGTCATTTGGAAGATTTTTACCCACCAAAAATTAAAATAAAAAAGCAATATGTTATTTTTTGATAACTTTTGCCCACAGTTTCGCTCGTATACATAAAATATAGCCTATGCCACTCAGGAATAAAGCAGCTTTTTATCGGTGAAAATAGATTACATCATTTTCATTCATTCAGCTGCTTGCATCATTTTTCAATCGGTCCAGTGCTTTCAGAGATTACCTTCTACAAACAAAAAAAAAACATAAAAACAAACTTTACCTCTTTATTATAATAGTGTAGATTATTGTAAAAGATTTTAAACTCGGTCTCTATCCGAAATTATACGAAACTTTTACACCAGATTCGGTTACAATCTCTCCGATATGCTATTTTAGCGACATCTATAGGGCCACAATTGAACTGTGACAACGAAATCCTGCATCGCGCAAGTAGAGTTCTCCACGCGACTTTAACTCACACAACAGACCGAAATTATCTCTCGCACTGTTGCCCAACACCCGTCCGGTCGGAGGATCATCCCTTTTCAACAGAAGTATGTGGGACTTTACTCTCTGTTCCGCATACCTCCAAACTATAGTTTCAATTACGGTTAGGCGGTCATTACACTGACACGCACCACGCAGCATAGTGCGTGAATGCGTGTCTTAACGTTGCTTGTATAGTATCTCCGTTTGTATAGAAAACACGCACAGTCCAACACACTGAAAATGCATCCACGCGCGTTCATGCAGATCACGCACCTACATGGGGAGAAATATGCACAAACGAGCGTAGGTGCGGGGCGAAGCGCAAGGTGCCACACTGAGTCTCGTAGTACCGTGCGTGATTTTGTATGAAATGATTTGGGAAGGATCATTACTTGACTCTGTGACCTTGTCTTCGATTTTTCACTTACTCTCTTGCTTATACGCTCCTACTTTTTAATTAGTACACAAAAAATGGGGCTGTATCTGTACCCGTTACTGATCATATTTTTGTATTCAAAAGTAGAAAAAAACCGAAATCCTAAAATTGACCACGAAAAAGTAAATTCATCATAGATTCAATCATACATAACAATTGCTAGTAGAAAATACTGCAGGCAGTGTTTTTCTATTTTAATCGTCATTTATTCACTCATAATCAATAGCCTGCACAATATTTCCATAAATTGAGAGACATTTTGGGATAAACACAAACGCTAACAACTTAGCTGTTTATGAATATTATTTATTGAGACTTTACTTAACTAATAACAAAGGCTTTTCTAATAAGCCCTTTAACCTACTAATAAAAAATTAGTGGTGTATATATTTTGTATGTATGTATATATGTATCTATTTTAGTATTAAGTTTTGTTACTTTTACATTTGCACTCAGTGCAACCCCATTTTGTGTCCAGGCAATCTCTATCCATTCAAGGTTGCCTGAAAGAAATCGCCTAGTGCGATAAGGCCGCTAATTGTGTGTTTTTTTTATTATTATATGGTTTATTTTTGTAAATTTTATAACATGATGTGCAATAAAGTATATATAAATACATAAATAACGCACCAACGCGCATGAGTGCGTAAAAAACTCGCACAATGATGCTGATCCCGCAAGTATGTGCGTAGGTGCGTCTTCACGCGCTACTAGTGCCTGGCAGTGTGAACGCCGCCTTACAGATCTTCATACCATCCTTGGTCCTACAATGTTCTCACATTCCTATTACTAGTATGCGGTTTTAGCGTTGACCCGTTAAGTGTCGTCGCACACAAGCTACCGGCACAAAATAGATAAGTACAGAAGACAATCTCATGTATGTACTTCACTTTTTAACACGCTTATATTAGCTTCACCTGTATGTTTGTAACCAACGCCTTTGAGCTCGATTTCGACCTACTTTGGGCGATCAGATTTTCTTCAAACTTTGCACACCCATCAAAGACTGGTGACAACACAATAATCCGTTATTTTTTTTGTGAAAAATAAAAAAAAAACACGCTTTCATAGCATATCAAACTAAAATGTGTAAAATTATAATAATGACCGCAAAATATTAATATCATTGTGAAAAAAGCGTGGGGTAGGTACTCGATTTACGAAAAATATGGCACAAAGCGCCCCCACGCTTTTTTCACAATGATATTAATATTTTTCGTTCATTATTATAATTTTACACATTTTAGTTTGATATGCTATGAAAGCGTGTTTTTCGGTTTCTGAAAAATTAAATTTTTATACCTACGCTCGGTGGACGCACACTAATGAGTGTTTGAGCCGGAACTGTTCGACGAGTGGTCCGAAACGCGACCGAGATATCGTGTCTGTGAGCGGTGTCTATGTGTGCGTTGCTCGAGCGCGCTTTGTATGTAGATTGACTTCTGTAACTATCTATTTTGTGCTACCAGCCTCAACCACAAAACGCCGCCACCGGCTTATTTCCTGTAGATTTGATACATTTTATATGGACTCACCACACACGGTTGACGCCAAAAACCGCCACATGCTAACCACTTTGACTGGCCTGTTGGTCTAGTGGTTAGTGACCCTGACTGCTATGCCACAGGTCGTGGGTTCGATTCCCACCCAGGACAAATGTTTGTGTGATGAGCATAATCATTTGTTCTGTGTCTGGGTGTAATTTGTCTATAATATGTATGTATTTAGAAATATATAAGTATGTTTATCAGTTGTCTAGTACCCATAACACGAGCTCTGCTTAGCTTGGGACTAGACGGCGTTGTGTGATAGTTGTGGAATATTATTATTATTATTATGCTACCAAACGCCACTGCTCGCTTTTAGTGGCCCGCTCTGGTCACTAAACCACAAAACAGATAGGTACAGAAGTCAATCTTATGTACGTACTTTACTTTTTATACCTACGATAGGCGATCGCACACACGTCAGCGCTTTGCTCTAAACTGGACGAGTGCGACCGGGCGATTGCGCCGAGATATCGTGTCTGTGAACGGTGTCTATGTGTGCGTTGCTCGAGCGCGATAGATTGTCTTCTGTACCTATCTATTTTGTGACTAAACGCTGATACAAAACGCTGTCACACGCCACTCGCACATATAAACCTTCTTCAACAGAAATCAAATCAAATCATGTCAAATCAAAAACATTTATTTCAAATAAACCATTTGCAGGCACTTTGGAATAGTCATATGTCGGTCAGTCTAAGAAAAGTGAAGCTAATTTGCACATTTCAAAGCGTAGATCTCTATGGAGAAGAACGTGCAAGAAACTCCATGGACACTCTTTTTAAATCATATGAGTTACATAGATTTCGGTTACATATTTCTTGTCGGTTAGTATGTGAGCACAATTTAGGTAAGTAATAATAACATATATATTTGTTTTAAAAAAAAAGCTAATTAAAAATAGAAACTGAATTAAGCCACTGGCAGCTAAGAGATGACCAGTCTCAACCGATGGCACCCGTTCACGGGCATGACAAGTGCACCAGCCCCACTCAGCTCAACCATTTTGAAGGGAACCGAATGACAAAATAACACGTGCCACCATCAGCAAGACATTTGAGTGAGCATGACAAACTCGCAATTGCCATGCTCATTGTTTATGACACTACTGCGCACATGGGTTAAAAAAATTTTGCAGCCACTGGCCACAAATGGCTTGTGGTCGCTTCCAGCTTCTCGTGGCGTCGTTTATGGCTGGGACATGTGGGTTATTTTTTTTTTATGGTGGGAAAAAATCATGCATTGACATCCCCCGCCCTTGGGCGGAGCGGGTGATAGTATCAGACTCTTACTGACTAAAAGACCCACCCCGTTCCTTCTAGCCTTCATACCGGGGCTCGAAAGCCCTTTCGGATAACCCTGACCTCAGTAGGCTTCGACCCGGCTGGGTACCTGCTGTTGCTGACAACTCCTTGAGGCGCGCGGGAACAGTGCGCGCCGTCGACAACTTGGGCTTGGTCCGGACAGCTACCGGACGGCCGGACAGTGAGCTACTCATTGCTGTGGGTCATGTGCGGTGACATTTAGTTAGACTACCTGTGAATTATACACGTGCCAGCGAAGAGCCCCGGGGACTAGTGAAGTTGTTAGCTATGGAATCCAAAACTTGCTAACTTAGATTACACTACAGTTGGCATCACTATTAAGAGGTCATACACACGAGGGGATGTTGTCTACGTCATAGGCACAAGATAGATAAGTACAGAAGTCAATCTCATGTATGTACTTCACTTTTCATGCTTACGCTCGGCGATCGCGTTAGGGTCGGCGCTGCTCTGTCCGAGTGTGATCGAGTGCAGTGATAAATACCTAACACAACATTATTTTTAGTATATGCGAAACTGAATATAGTTTGTTCAGAATCAGTACCTAACCGAATTTTTTCCCAAAAATATTTAAAAAAGGTCACAAGTTGGTCACCGCCGACTCCAACAACCATCTGTTCTGAGAGCAATGTGCCCTGCCCACTGCCACTTAAGTTTGACGATTCTTCGTGCTATGGTAACCTTGGTTCTTCTGTGGATATGAGGATTCCTGATTTGATCACGCAAGGAAACTCCGAGCATAGCCCTTTCCATTGCCCTTTAGGTGACTTCTGATGAGGCCCATTGTGAGCGACCACGTTTCGGAGGTACATGTCATCACTTGCAACACGCACTGGCTTTCGTCTTGAGACACTGTGGTATGTTGGACGAGAAGATACCGCGCAGCTTCCCGAACGCAGCCTAGCCGAGTCGGATTCCACAATTAACCTCTTTCTCGAAGTTAGACCTAACTAACTGGACCATTTGTCCCAGGTAAACGTAGTCGTCCATAAATTCGACTTTTTACTGAGATACGGAACCCTGAAAATAGTTACGCAATTTCAGCGAAACCTGTTTTCAATTTTACATAGCATTTTCCTCTAAAGCCAACCGCTAATAAAATATTTTAAACTGTACCATCCCACGCCGTGGTTTAACCTAACGTTGCGTGCTTACGAACAAGAAATAATAAAACATGAGTGAGTTTAAAAATAAATTAAAATGGCGTGCATTGGTTAGTAGTTTTATTTTATAAAAACATTTAATTTTATTTATGACATTATTATTACTAAAGCAGTGGTGGCAGAGTGGTAATGGTCCCGACTTATGAATTAGAAAAGAAAAAGAAAGAAAGAAAAATATTTTATTTGGCATACACACTCGTAGATACACACAATGTAGTGACAACATGTAGACACTAATAAATTATTATATATAAAAAAAAAGACAACTAACAATGTGTGTCTCACGGCGGCGCCAAATAGGTCCAGTTCAGCAATAATGCCAGACAACTACATGGTAGCTGCCAGACGCTGGAATTTAGGTCGCGGTTTTGAATTCAGCCAGGCTACTACTTAGTGTAATTTATTTCATCACCACTACTCTCAAAAGGGTGAAGGAAAACATCGTGAGGAAACCGGCATGTCCTAGAACCAAAAATTCGAAGACATGTGACATTCACCAACCCGCACTGGGCCCGCGTGGTGGATTACGGCCCATTCCCTCTCAGAGAGGAGGCCTCAGTCACAGTAGTGAGATTGATGGATAATGGATGGATTATTATTACGTGTTCATTGTGAGAAAATCGTGACTTAAGCTAGGACTACATTAGACCGACGCACAACACGCCTGATTTGTACGTAGAACGACGTCGCGTGGCGTGGATCTAGGGTAATTCCACAACTTACAAGTCTAGTTTCCATAGGTATAAAATGTGTCAAGACCGACGCGCCAATGACCCATTCTCTCTCCTGGTGAAGAGGTCAGTAGCCCGATTCACGTAATGAAAACCGTAACGATATCGTAGCGATTTAGTCGTTTAGACCATTTCCGTATTCTCATTCATCAATCGAGTTTGAACAACACCAATTTTAAAGTCGTTTGAAATTCGTCGATTTAAAAAAACAACCGTATTACATTATCCTGGTAGATTACTTATTAATGTAACTGGAAATGAGTCGATAGATCGTGAATACTGCTTTTGGATAGGACTTCGATCGAACGACTATAAAACTTCAACGATATTTGGCTTGTTTGATTTTACGCGGATCAGCAGTGGAAACATTACACGGCCGATTGTGTTATGTAAAAAATACGGCAAAATATAACTGTTTTACGTGACGTCGCCATGGTGTACTATTGCGTACCGTGACGTGCGTTGCGTACCGAGTGTAGGGCAGTCACCCGGACCAGATGTGTCTAGTCTGGGTGACTGACCCATAGTTGATTTCACATATGATATCTAAAATTACTCACTATATTTTTTTTTTATTTGGGTTTGAGTTATCAGTCACTTGAGTTTGCGTGACTTAACACCAAAAAAAAAAGATAACATGCCTTCAACCCAAAAAAAAAGATAATTAAATCGACATCGTTTTCAACCAACACCATGGCATAATAAAAGAACCCATTTTAATATTAAAACCACGTAATGATTTCTAACAAAACACGGGTCAAGCACGAACGATTCTGTAAAGGTTTTTCCTTATGCCGGTTGGCCATGAAGGGTACATTGTGTAAGGGTCGAAAGGTTCGCGTCCCATAGGAGCTTAAGTGGTAGGAAGTGTAAAGGTTCACAGGTTTTTTTTACTACGGCGGAGGGTAATTTGAAAAAAGATGATTGTGTTTTCAAGTACCCACTTCAAGGTTGGGTCTGACGCTTTATAAGTGTTTCTTGATGTCTCTTGTTATGAATGTTACTACAATATACACCGCTAAATTTTGATCGTTTTAATCCCGTGGAGTCGATCCGGTACATGAAACACTATCGAATTGTAAAGATAAAATAAAAAAGTACGTTTTTATTCAAAACTCGTATTAATTTACGCATCGGCGTTACGTACAAACTACCTAAAGGTCATTGGACTCGCTCAGCTGACGTTTTCTTAAAGAAATTAATTTCGTACATGCGTAAATTACTTAATTCTCGAACGTATATACTCATGCTCTAGCCTCCGCGATAGAAGACGCTCGTCTTCGCCCACCATATGCACAGGCTTGCGAACTACGAGCAATGGGTAGCACACCATCTGGTCTTCCGTCCAGGATCAAGAACCGGAGTCTAGAACCATTTTTTTTAATTCCGCAGTATCCACTTTTCTGAAATTTGACTAGATTTAGTTTAATGAAACGACATATCACTGACGATTTTGTGTTTTCACATAATTCAGTAGATACTATTAGTAAGTTTATTTTTATTATACTATTTAGTAAGAAGACGTAATATATAAGAATATTCGACATCTACCGGGATTTCGTGATATCCCTAAGGATTTTGTGAAATCCCTGATATCCTCATTTCCCTGAAACATGTAACATATACTGACAGACCTGTTGGTCTAGTGGTTAGTGGCCCTGACTGCTATGCCGGAGGTCGTGGGTTCGATCCCCCCCCAGGACAAATGTTTATGTGATGAGCATGATCATTTGTTCTGTGTCTGGGTGTAATTTATCTATATTATGTATGTATTTAGAAATATATAAGTATGTTTATCAGTTGTCTAGTACTTATAACACAAGCTCTGCTTAGCTTGGGACTAGACGACGTTGTGTGATAGTTGTGGAATATTATATTATATTATTACATTATTATTATTGTATTATTATACACATATTCGAAATACGTTGACTTGACATTTCCTTCCGGCAGACAACCTGAAAATTATGAGACCAAGAAATAAACACACACCAAATGTAAATCATTTTATCATATAAGTAACACAATTTGAGGCAGTTTTACAAAATTATAGCCTGTAAAAGCCCAAGCGAGACTCAGTAACTGAATTTTCAGACGTCGAAGGCGTAATTTATGATCTTCTCACAAGTTTTTTATTGAATATGTTTCGTGAAACGCTACAATCAGAGGTTTTTATTTATTTTTAATATAAATCTTGAAAGGAACTTATTTTTTTTTATGTTGAAACTTCTTTTTGACGTTGAAACTTCTTTTTAACCGACTTCCTAAAGAAAAGGAGGAGGTTCTCAATTCGGATGTTTGTATTTTTTTTTTATGTATGTTCGCGCATAACTTCGTCGCTTGCCAACCGATTTCAATTTTTTTTTTTTGTTGGAAAGGGTATACTTCCCAAATGGTCCCATAGTCACCAAGTCTAAATTAGATGATATCCTACATAATAAAATAGAAAAAATATAATAACAAGAAAAAAACTTAAAACGGTGGAATCTTAACCAAAACTACAAAAGTTACAAAATTGGATTCTAATGAAAATTTAATAAAATACGTATATTATTGTTCTAAAATAATAAAATGCTACTTACGCGCAATCAACTTTATTATTTCTAAATTTTTACGGCCAGTAAAACCTTTATGGACCGTCCATTTTGTTTTTAAATCAGCTTTATTTAACATACCGAAACGGACATTAATCAACTTAATTTATTTTAAAGATAGAATTTGACAGACTGATGGACAGACAAACAAAATGAAAATTGCAGCACTCCGGAAAACGCTACAGCGTATTTCAATTAAATAATTTTACATAATATTAAGAAACTCAACGAAAAGTGGGCAAGTCGGTTCGAAACTGAAAAGTAAAATTCTATATTTATGTCTACGCAAAGAACGAAAATAGCTGACATAACTTTCCACTTCGGCATTCCTTCCTTCTCCCAAAGGAATGAAAGAAATTGAAAAATCATGCGGAAAAATGCTTGAGATATCGTTTTTGTTTTTATCTATCGTTTGGATTTTTGTGTTTGACATGTGAAAAGGAATAGTAGGAAAAAAAATGTTAGGTAATGATTTTATTCCACAACTAGCGGCTGCATGCGGCTTCGTCTGCGCGATAGTAGAAAATTAACCCAACGGAACGTACTCCAGAGATTGTGCTAATTCAGGGCATGGTCTACCCATGTACCAAGTTTCATCGAAATCTATTTAGTAGTTTTTATGTGAAAAAGTAACAAACATCCATTCATCTATTCATCCATAAATCCATTCATCTATACATCCATATACAAGGTGTAAGGGACAGCTCTCCACAAACTTTAAGGGCTTGCTCAGTAGACGAAACTGAACAACCTACCAAAAGGTTTTTTTTCAGGAAACGAAAAAAAAAAACAGCCTCACCATACAAAATGATAAACTTGATTAGACAATTTGTATGGCGAGGTCGACTTTTTTACCCTTACACCTTGTATACAATTCATACCAACTTTTGCGTTTATAATATTACTAGCTTTTGTTCGCGACTTCGTCCGCCTACATACAATATGGCCTATGTCACTCAGGAATAAAGCAACTTTTGATCGGTAAAAAAATTTTAGCAATCGGACCTGCCACCCTAGCCAAGTTACAATCGAATTCCGTTCTCTAATCGGTAACGCGTCGGTGACAGCAAATGTAGAAAACGATAAGTTGGTAGCCATGTTGACGCGCCTGAGTCGGCCACTCGTTCTACAATGTAGCGTTTGTATAACAAAGGATGTAGCGTTAAATATTGTAGAAACGATTTTGAACGATGTGCACTTGGCTACGAATTGTCTATTCGTTTGTTCTGACCATGCGACTTTACGTTGAGATGATGTCATTCCCATACGTTTCATCACTTTTTGACAGCGTTAAAGATTGCAGAGTAACAACTTGGCTAAGCGTGCAGTACTTCCAGAGATTACCTTCTACCAACAAAAACAAAACAAATTTTACCTCTTTATTGTATTAGTGTAGATTAGGAGTATGTTGTAAACCCCTAAAAAGTAATTAACACATGAAACTAGACAAATATAATTATTCCAAATTTGATGAAACGATAATCTCTACATAATTGACTTACGCCACAATTCTATAGTAAATAGGAATTAATTTGATTTTCAACCTTCCTTTAAATTATTATCTCTTCGGAGGGAATTAAGCTTTACAAACAAGAGTAAATACATAGAACAAAATAGTTCAGAAGTTCAACTGTGTAACTTTAACAGTGGCACACGGGCCACCAAAAAAGAAGACGTGTGGCACTCGGGGACTGCCGCGGTAAAGCTATTGCATAGCATTTTTATCAACTTATGAAATTATAATTATTTATTTATTTTATTTATGCAGATTTTTTTTTTTTTCAAAAAAATGAAAACGGCCAATCGAAATTATTCCACAAAAAACTGGTTTAGTGCATGTTGTGTACCATCAAAGACACTTTCGCCTAACCACCGCTAAGTTCAATTTTGCTTGCACTCGAAACGAAAATTTCAAAGGGTTTAGTTTGGCGGCGCGCCTCAAGCGAAATTTTTTAAAGTGATCAGGCAGGAATGACTGTGATCAGATGGTATGATGTGTCAAGTTAGCCTTCTCTAAGTACTGTAGTATAATCATGAATATGGCAATTAATATAATAAGCTAAATCTAAGCTGATAATTGTAAAATTAGGCTTTATTTGAAAATAGTTTGTTCATTTTCATATAACGACGGCGATAGCAAAAGGAGATTTTGTTTAGTAAAAATCATCCAAATGACATCCCCCGCCCTTGGGCGAAGCGGGAGATAGTCACGCTCTTACCGACTAAAAAACCAATCACGTTCCTTCTTGCCTTTCATACTGGGGCTGAGCCTCACTTTCGAAAACCTAAAGACCCTAGCCCCAGTAAACTTCGACCCAGCTGGGCCCCTACTGTTGCTGACAACTCCTTGAGGCGCGCGGGAACAGTGCGTGCCGTCGACGACTTGAGCTCTCTCTTCTCTGAATCTTTTTTCCCTGTTATTATCATCAAAGTAATGAAATGAAATCATAAATTAATGGTTGTAATTCAATTTTGTGTTGTTAATTACTTTATTCATTTGATGAATTAATTTTACCAATAGTTTGCACTACTAAGTGCCTACTTCATTTAATTAAAACATACTGTGACTTGTAAATATAATTTTTACCATTAAATATGTTTATCTGTTTATCATAAACAAAATTTTTGTTCTATGACTTAAAAATTTATATTTTTAATTTTTTTTTTACTTACATGTATTTCTAAATGATTATAGACTGTATTATATGAGCCAAAGTTACTATTGGCACAAATCCGCTCCGCTCAGCTTCGTTCAGCTCCACTCACCTTCTCTCCGCTCCGCTCAGCTCATCTCCGCTCAAAAAAACAAGCAGCCTTATTAAAACATTTTTATTACAAGTACCCATCACATTTTTTTTTAACCGAAAAAATCAAATCATTGACTTCGAAATTAGCATCCTGAAGCCATATAACAGAAGAGGGATCGATTCGACAAAAAATATATTCAGTTCTCTAGCCCCGGGGGCACTGTGGCCTTTGTGGATGTTATTTTAGCTAAAAAATGGGTCCACAAAGTAAATTATACTGGGAAACTCCTTGGGGTATTGTGAGAATTTTATCCATTAAATACAAGTAGATACTTTACTAAGAATATCACTTAACACAAAAGCTTTGGGATAGATAGGGATGATGTTTATGAGGTATCGAATAAAACTAGAAAAAACTGGGTAAGTGCTAGTCGGACTCGCGCACTGAGGGTTCCGTACACGCCGTCGCCGGGATTCTGATCCCGATTTCCGGCCAACATAGACGCGGGCTTGCGGACAGTGAGCAATGGGTAGCTCGCTGTCCGGCCGTCCGGTAACTGTTCGGACCAAGCCCATGTCGTCGACGGCGCGCACTGTTCCCGCGCGCCTCAAGGAGTTGTCAGCAACAGCAGGGACCCAGCCGGGTCGAAGCCTACTGGGGTCAGGGTTATCCGAAAGGGCGCTTGAGCCCCGGTATGAAGGCTAGAAGGAACGGGGTGGGTCTTTTAGTCAGTAAGAGTCTGACACTATCTTCCGCTCCGCCCAAGGGCGGGGGATGTGTATGCATGATTTTTCCCACCATAAAAAAAAGGGTTCCGTACAAACTTACCTATGACCGCTTTTTAATTCCCGAATAGGCTAGTGACCGTAAAAAATGTTATTAGTCCGTTTTTTAGATTATTAAAAAATAAAGGACACCTATTTTAGCATATCAAACTAAAAAGTGTAAAATAATTTTCAAAATAATAATAATGAACGAAAAATATTAATATCTTTGAGAAAAAAGCGTGGGGCGCTTTGCGACTTATTTTTTGTAAATCGAGCACCCCACGCTTTTTTCACAATGATATTTTACGTTCATTATTATTATTTTCTACCTATATTGAAAATTATTTTACACTTTTTAGTTTGATATAGTACGAAAACGTGTTTTTTTTGTTTTTTTAAACTATATTTTTATTTTACTACCTTGCGGCCCTTGCCTGACAAAAGGTTGCCGACCGCTGCTCTAGCCTTATAGACACTTGGAGACATTTAAAAATATCTGAAGAAAAATTGATACCGACGAAAAAAACAATCTTTACTTGTAGCAATCTTTATCAGTACTTTGCCAAACGGACTCAAGAACTGACAAGATTGTGTTCCAACAAAGCGGATATCGATTTTGACTTCATTATCCACGGAGCCGTGACAACGGGTCACGCACGTTCGGAATACTGATGCAAAAACGACATCACATGTTGTTTTATAAAAAGAACTAAATTGGTAAACTGATAAATAACATAGTCGTTTAACTATGTTTTTTTTTTTATGTTGGGAAAAGCATTAATGACAACCCCTGCTCTTGGGTAGAGCGGGAGATAGTGTCAGACTCTTACTGACAAAAAAATCCACCCCGTTCTTGCAAACCTTCATACCGGGGCTCGAGGTGTCTTTCGAAACTAACCCTGGCCCCGGTAGGCTTCGCCCTTTGAGGCGCGCGGGAACAGTGCGCGCCGTCGACGACTTGGGCCGAGTCCGGACAATTACCTGATGGTTGGACAGCGAGCTACCCATAGCTCGCCTTCCGCAAGCCCGCGCTTACGGGGCCACAAGTGGCTTGTGGCCGCTTCTAGCTTATCCACGGCCAGTACCAAGGTCCGGCGCGAGAGATCGCCGCCACAAGGACACGGCGATGCTCTGCCCAAGCGGGGCACACCTCTAAAGCTATATAGAAGAAGAACCGAGATAGAAGCTCCTTCCCTCTTTCCTACTCACACGTATGTATATAGAAATGTATTTATAAGTATGTCTATCAATTGTCTAGTACTTATACCACAAGCTCTGCTTAGCTTGGGACTAGATGATGTTTAAAAATATTTCATCCAATTCCGATCAGCAGTTTAAAGGTGAATCAGTAACATACAGACACACACACACAAACGAACTTTCGTCTTTTATAATATTACTGTTTTTTTTTAACTATCACACAACGCCGTCTAGTCCCAAGCTAAGCAGAGCTTGTGTTATGAGTACTTAACATTTAATTACATTATAATAAGATATATTACACCCAGACACAGAACAAATGGTCGTGCTTATCACATTAACATTTGTCCTGGGTGGGAATCGAAACCACCACCTCCGGCATAGCAGTCAGTGCCACTAATCACTAGACCAACAGGCCAGTGCGATTACAATATCATCAAAAAAATTCACGGGTAGACAGAAATTTCTCCCAAATCGAATTACGGAAATAAGATGAAGAATCGATCATAAGATTCGATTGTAAGTTGAGAGGCGTAAAACTCGATAAAATCGTTTTTGGAACCTTCGTAATGAGGGTAAAAATAGAATGTAGATCATGGAAAATGATACTGCAATGTTTGAAACATTGAAACAAATGAATGCGCTTAATATCCTTGTGTTTAAAATGGTCTTAGATTTCGAAGAGTTATAATATCAGGATTTTAAAGTTCGCACTGGTCATAGGTTGGGGCCGAAAGGTCCTGGAATGGCGACCGCATACTGCAAGACGCAGCGTTGGAAGGCCTCCTACAAGGTGGACCGGTGACCTGTAGCCTGATTCACATAAAATCAAACAAGCCAAATATCGTTGAAGTTTTATAGTCGTTCGATCGAAGTCCTATCCAAAAGCGGTATTGACGTGTTCCTTATCGGGATTGGATAGAACGGCAACTCAACTGGCTCGAAACTAAACGATGTATCGACGACTTATTTCCAGTTACATTAATAAACTTTCTACCAGGATAATGTAATACTTACAGATTTTCTTTTTTTCAAATCGACTCTTCGACCAAATGACTTTAAAATCGGTATCGTTCAAACTCGATTGATTGATGTCAATACGGAAATGGTCTAAACGACTAAATCGCTACGATATCGTTACGGTTTTGATTACGTGAATCGGGCTAAAGGTTGCGAACATCTGATGGATGCGGGACGAACAGGATCATTCATTGTGACGACACTTGGGGATGCCTGGATATACACCGCTAAATTTTAATCGTTTTAATCCCGTGGAGGGTCGATACGGTACATGAAACACTATCGATTTGTAAAGTTAAAATAAAAAAATAAAGTACCTTTTTTTTCAAAATTCGTATTAATTTACGCATGTACGAAATTAATTTCTTTAAAAAAACGTCAGCTCAGCGAGTCCAATGACCTTTAAGTCGGCGTTGCGTACTAACTACCTACAGGTTTGGCTTTGTTCGGACTATTTAGTAGATGGTTTATATGAAGTTTGGTAGGATATAGTAGGGTAGATTAGGGTAGAGTAGAGTAGGGTAGAGTAGTGTAAAGTAGTGTAGAGTAGGGTAGAGTAGGGTAGAGTAGGGTAGAGTAGGGTAGAGTAGGGTAGAGTAGGGTAGAGTAGGGTAGAGTAGGGTAGAGTAGGGTAGAGTAGGGTAGAGTAGGGTAGAGTAGGGTAAAGTAGGGTAGAGTAGAGTAGAGCAGGGTAGAGTTGGGTAGAGTAGGGTATGGTAGGGTAGAGTAGGGAAGAGCGGGAGCGAAGCCGCGCGGGCTAGGCTAGGTAGTCACTAAAAGTTTGACACGCCTTCCACCACACCCTAAAGTAGAAGAAATCATTGAATGATTCCCCAACTCAAACAAAAAAAGACGTGTGGCACTCGGGGACTGCCGCGGTAAAGCTATTGCATAGCATTTTTATCAACTTATGCAATTATAATTATTTATTTATTTTATTTATGCAGTATTTTTTTTTTCTATTAATTGAAGTTACACTTTCACACATTGAATTGAACTTTGATTGATTGTTCACTCATTTGTTTTCTTATCGGTCACCACGCTCAAAAAACAAATGAGTGGGGGGTGTTAGGTTATTTTCGTTACGGAATTTCTGGATTCGGTCTCCACGCTCAAGGCCCGCGATAGAAGCTATGCAATAGTTTAAAAAATTCTCTACGTCACACATCCCGACCTTTTTCTAATATGGCCCCCATTAGCATGCATAATATGCCACCCGCACATCAACATGTGTGTCAGTCCCGTCGCCCATTATTATTCCACCAGAGTCGGTCCGCAAAATTAACGGCGCTCTGCGAAACCGTTGTCCAGACCCAACAAATTGCAATTTGAGTACTGTTCTTACGTAGGGTCGAAGTGTACTGGAATAACTTTTACTGTGGTTTATTTAGGGTTTATTTAGCTTTTTTTTTTCGATGGGGAAATCATCTTATGACAACCCCCGCTTTTGGGCGGAGCGGGAGATAGTGTCAGACTCTCACTGACTAAAAAAACCATCCCGTTCCTTCAAGCCTTCATACCGGGGCTCGAGCGCCCTTTCGGATAACCCTGGCCCCAGTAGGCTTCGACCCGGCTGGGCCTCTGCTGTTGTTGACCACTCCTTGAGGCGTGCAGAAACAGCGCGCCGTCGACGACTTGGGCTTGGTCCGGACAGTTCCCAGACGGCCGGACAGCGAGCTACCCATTGCGCACTGTCCGCAAGCTCGCGCCTACGGTGGCTGGAAATCGGGATCGGAATCCCAGCGGCGGCGAGTGCGCCGTTGCCTGATGCGGTCGGCCTCCACCTTAGCGAGCATTACTGCTTCGCAGAAGTCGGCGACCGCCTGCCGCTCCTCCGAACCATGGCCTCGACCAAGGCCCGGCGCGAGAGGTCTCCGCCGCCATTCACCCCCATGAGGGCACGGCGATGCAGGATTCTGTACCTCAAAAGGGAAGTAACGGAACCCATTTCAACACTCAAGGGAATCAAATTCATAGAGTACTTTGCGTTGATCCAAAATTTCCAGAAAATTTGGCACAAAGCAATGTCTTTCAGCACAGATTCAATCTGAAAACAGTAAAGTTGTAACGTCACAAAAAAATAAAAAAATAATTTTACGTTTCAGAAAAATCTTCGGAATTGAAATAAACACCGTTAAATTTTGATAGTTTTAATCCCGTGGAGGGTCGATCCGGTACATGAAACACTATCGATTTGTAAAGATAAAATTAAACAATAAAGTACCTTTTTTTTCAAAACTCGTATTAATTTACGCATGTACGAAATTGGAAAGGGGTCTTTAAGTGAAGAATGAATAGGTTACTTCTAGACTGGCGTTCATCGCAGGCCACATCATCGCTTACCATCACACAAGACAGTGGTCAAACGCGAGCATATCTTCTTCTTCTTCCTGCCTTTATCCCATATTACTTGGGGTCGGCGCAACACGTTTTCTTCTTCCATTCTGTCCTATCACCCGTCAAACTATCACTAATTCCCTTTTCTTTCATATCACTTTTCACACAATCCATCCATCTTTTTTTCAGCTTTCCTCTCCCTCTCCATCCAACGCGAGCATATGCATAATAAATAAAAACCCAGCTCTTGCGTAAATAGTTTAAAAGTGTATTTTCTTCACATTAATGAAACATAGAAATTCAGTCTTCGATTCTTGAACCGCCGTTTTATACGTCTCACACTTGGCTACGACAAATTCTTTACATTTTAAAGTAGAAAATAGTAGACTTTATTGCTCCCCCGGGGTTTCTAGATAATTTAAAAGTCAAAGAACTCTCTTTATGACGTCTCAGTGAGTATTACAATGTTCTTATGTTGAGTTTTGATACGTAATCAGATTATTTAGTGTTTTTGTAACCAAGAATATTATTAAAGTTATTTTGTATTCGATTATTCGTTGCAATCGACTGACAACACCGAACCTTTTTTTTTATTCTTTATTTTTTTAAGGGGTTTTTATCCACACGGATACGTCAACCCCATTGTACCCTATACTCTATTTACACACATAAACATAAAGATATTCTTATATTATAAAATAAGAAAAATACTACTACTGCCACATCTGTAAAAAATAAATAAACTATATTATACAAAACTAAATGCATTATTTGTGGGTTAGCCCACAAATAATGCATTTAGTTCTTTCTGACTTGGGGATGCCAATATATTTTAGATAAGTCCAACATCCCACATGTTAAAATTAAATTCTCGAGCCAGAGCTTCCCTTTCATTTTTGTTCCTAACACATTCCATCAGCAAATGTTGTACATTTTTTTGCATACCTCACAATTAGGCGATGCAGCCTTCCGCATTAAGAATGCAAACTTTGCTGATGGAAAGTGACCAGAACGAAGTCTTAGCGCTAACTTAACATAACTCCTATTTAAATATTTATCATCAAACCAGGGCTCACGAGGTGGTTCGTTTTGAATGACTTTATACCAAATGCCTTTTTCTTTAGATATTTCATAAAAGTATTTTATCCATATGTTTAACACCGAACTTTATTTGTGGTTATCTGTGAAGGTAGTGATTTAAGATCGGATAGAATAAATCTCTTTCCTCATCAATTATTCAATGCGTTCACTAAGACATTGCTACTAGGTTACCTAGTTAAATCTGGTGCCAATGATATTAAACAATAAAATTTGTTGTTACATTTTTGATATCAATTACACCTCATTTGTTATTTAGGAAAGTCGAGCATCGGCTGTAAGAATGTGCCTTTAACTGAAAAACTATAGGTTTTCTCCTTTTTTAGGGTTCCATAGTCAACTAGGAAACTTTATAGTTTCGCCATGTCTGTATGTCCGTCTGTCTGTCTGTCCGTCCTCGCTTAGTCTTTGTGACCGTTAGCACTAGAAAGCTGAAATTTGGTACCAATATGTATATCAATCACGCCGACAAAGTGGTATATATAAATAAAAATTGAAAAAAAAATGTTTTATATAGCTATAATTAAAGTGGGAAGTGATTTTTTTTTAATTTCAACCCTAACATGTGATATATTGTTGGATAGGTATTTAAAAATGAATAGGGGTTAACTAAAATAATTTTTTGATAATATCAATAATTTCGGAAATAATCCGGCCCGACACGCTCTTGTCTGATTTTGTGGTGCATATAGGAGGGTTGCCTCACATAAAGATGTAAGTAAATGGCCATAATTTGCCCTTATCAGATATTAAATCCATTTTTTTATTGTTAATTAGTGTTTTTTAGTCTAATAGAAGCTATTAGTAACAATAGAACTCAATTTGGAAGTATTTGGATAAAGTCAAAAATATCAAATGTTTGCGATCCCAGACAAATTGTAGTTTGTTTACAAGCATCGGCACCAGATTTAGCTAGGCAAACTATTCGCAATGTCACATAATATTTATCACGATTTTTTTTTTTTTTTTCGATGGGAATAATCATCTTATGACAACCCTCGTCTTGGGCGGAGCGGGAGATAGTGTCAGACTCTCACTGACTAAAAAACCCATCCCGTTCCTTCAAGCCTTCATACCGGGGCTCGAGCGCCCTTTCGGATAACCCTGGCCCCAGTAGGCTTCGACCCGGCTGGGTCCCTGCTGTTGCTGACAACTCCTTGAGGCGCGCGGGAACATCGAGCTACCCATTGCTCACTGTCCGCAAGCCCGCAATATTTATCATAATCGAATAACAGATGAGGAAAAGATTTCTTCTACGAATCTCGTACTATAGAGTCTGTCTAAAAAGTCAGACGTCTTGGGTAATTTATTAGGGTAAAATGAAATGTGATTTAGTTAACACTGATACAATAATGTAATTAAGGTTGATTAAGAGATCTTGATCATTGTTTCATTGTCATTTGCAAAAGCTAGTCTAAACTATATAACCTAACACAACTTGATCAGCTTCATAATTTTTCCACTGCTGGGTCTCAAGCCTTCTCTTTAGAAGAGGGAATGGGCCGTAACCCACCATGCGGGCCCAGTGCGTGTTGGTGGATGTCACATATCTTCGAATTTTCAATTCTAGGACATGCCGGTTTGATCACAATGTTTTCCTTCACCGTTTTGAGAGCAGTGTTGATGAAATAAATTACACAAAGTAATGCGCATAAGTAATAAGTTTGAATCCGTGAATTACAACTTGTAAGTCTGAGCCGTGTGAGCAGTTGTGGCCTAGTGGTAATGGCTTCGACTTACGAGGTGTAGGTTGCGGGTTCAAACCCTGCCAGGTGCATTACTTTGTGTAATTTATTTCATTTACACTGCTCTCAAAACGGTTAAGGAAATTGGCATGTCCTAGAGCCAAAAATTCGAAGACATGTGACATCCACCAACCTGCACTGGGCCCGCGTGGTGGATTACGGTCCATTCCCTCTCCTAGAGAGGAGGCTTGAGTCCCAGCAGTGGGAACATTAAAAAGGCCGATGATGATGATGAAGTCGAGGCCGTTACCATTTGGCCGCCACTGCTCTTAAAGTACATAGATTACCCCAAATTCAACAATTCATCTAAAACTCAAAACAATAATTTAATAAGCTCAACCACAACGATAACTTATTCCACAGATTGATTCGGGGGTTTCGCCAAGTAATCAAATACCTACTCGTTATAAGTTTGAGCTTTATTGTTTGAGTGTTAGGGCTTTAATTTGCTTGTGTTTAACTATTAGTATGACTGCTCAACCACGAGAATTGTTAGGAAGTTCAGTTTTCGGATCATCTCCACTTTATATAATACTAGCTTTTGCCCGCGGCTTTGCTTGTGTACATAAAATAAGCTTACGTCACTCAGGAATAAAGCAGCTTTCTATCGGTGAAAAATTTTCGCATTCATACCAGTACTTTCAGATATTCACTTCCTACAAACAAAAAAAAACACCAAAATAAAAAAAAACAAGCTTTACCTTTTTATAATGACTGGCCTGTTGGTCTAGTGGTTAGTGACCCTGACTGCTTTGCCGGAAGTCGTGGGTTCGATTCCCACCCAGGACAAATGATTGTGTGATGAGCATAATCATTTGTTCGGTATCTGGGTGTAATTTATCTATAATATAGTATGCATTTAGAAATATATAAGTATGTTTATCAGTTGTCTAGTACCCATAACACAAGCTCTGCTTAGCTTGCGACTAGACGGCGTTGTGTGATAGTTGTGGAATATTATATTATTATAATATTGGTGTTGGCTTTTACGTTTTTAGGGTATTTTGCCCCTCGATTCCTCACGGATCCTATCATCACAACTTTATTTTGACAAAAATGAGACCAATCTAAAGCATAGATAGACAGGCAGTTTAACAGGAAAAAATTTGCAAATCGATAAATTTCAAATGTCTGTCTATCATGGTTCATGAAATACAGTCTAGTGTCAGTCGGACAAACAGACAGACGGAGGCACATCGTATTCTTAGTTTTAGGGTCTCGTTTTACCCTTTGGGGATGGAACCCTAAAAATCCAACCCGTTTCCAATAGGTACTTTTGGAATTTTTGTCTGTTTGTGAATTGATACCCTACATAGACTAAACCACACCGTTTTTTTTTTTGTTATAAAATCAATGACATCTCCCGCCCTTGGGCGGAGCGGGAGGGCGCGTCAGACTTTTACAGGCTAAAAACCCACTCATATTCCTTTCGTTGTCTTTCATTCCAGGGCCAAGTTTTCTTATCATATGAGAATATCATTATTTCAGCCGATATACATCCACTGTTGTACATAGGCCTCCTCCAAGTGTCGCCACAATGAACGATCCTGTGCGTCTCGCATCCATCAAATATCATTTATAAAAATTCACATCGAATATTACATCGAATAATATTTATCAATTAGCTGATCCGGCGAAGTTCGCACCGCCTAATAGTTATGTTGTGGCACCTTTTAGCTTAAGCTGTCAACTCTACCCTACTCTACCTTACTCTACCCTACACTACCCTACTCTACTCTACTCTATACTACCCTTTAATAGGGTAGTGTTCAGGGTCAAAATAATTACATTTTATTTAGTCCGTATTTTAGATTATAAAAAAATATTGGACACGTATTTTTTCTTTTTTCGATTAAACAAAAAATAACAAAGATATAGCCCATTAAAGTTACGTGTAACGTCACCCCGTGCAAAAAAAAGGGAGCACGGCGTGACGTTACAAGTAACTTTAATGGGCTATATCTTTGTCATTTTTGGTTTAATTTACAAATAAACAAATACGTGTCCCGTATTTTTGAATAATCTAAAAGACGCACTAATTTCATTTTTACGGCCACTAGCCTATTTTTTCCATAAGAACCTTCTCCTGACAATAACAAAAACAACAAAAAAAAATTAGCGAAATCGGTCCAGCCGTTCACTCGCGATGGCGTGACCAAGAGAAATAGGGATTACTTTTTATATATTTATCAACAAATGTAGTGAATAGGGAGTTCAATGACCGCTATTTCATCTGGCGCCTATCTTAAAATGACAGCAAGAAAACAAGTATAAAAGTGACAGCTTGTAAATACAAGATATTCTACTTACCCACTAACAGAAATGGCAGCCAGTAACCGTAAAAATATCGTTCAATATAAAAAGGGGCTAACCGTTATAACCTCTGTGAAATATTGTGGGGGATAGATGTAGACCACGGAAGCGATTCGCTGGCTTTAGCCATATTTATCTTTATATATATATATAATTCTTCTGTGAGTGTGTATGTCACTGAACTTCTCTCAAACGACTGGACCGATTTTGATGAAATTTTTTGTGTGTGTTCAAGGGGATCTGGGAATGGTTTAGATTCACAATTTTGTCCGCTGGACAATGTTTTTTTAATTAATTTTTAATTTATTAGTAGTTGTTGATTTTGGAATGTTTTACATTGGATCCGACAGACGGCGCTACCATCGCAGTGTCAAATTTTAAATAATATTTGAATTTTAATTTTAGCCTGTCCCGACAGTTAGCGCTGCGATCAAATTAAAAAAAAGTTTTGTTATCATTGTGTTATTGTAGACCATGTGCTGGATCAAATATTAAAAATAAAAAGACGTGTAGACAGGACAACGTCTGTCGGGTCCGCTTGTATTTTATAATAATATAAATATCATACAACGCCGTCTAGTCTCAAACTTAGCAGCTCTCAGGAAGTACTGTTGCGATTACTAAAATTTTTTCACCGTTATAAAGCTGCTTTATTCCTGAGTGATATAGGCTATATAGGACGCAGGCGAAGATGCGGGCAAAAGCTAGTTGACTATAAATTACATCCAGTCAGTCAGTCTTTTGCGTTCCTTCGTAACAAAGCATCCTAAGGCTTGTGTTTCAGAACTACTCTCTGTGAAAATGGTTGAGCTGAATGGGGCTGATGCACGCGTCATGCTCGTGAACGGGCGCCGTCAGTTGAGACAGGTCATCTCTTAGCTGCCAGTGACTTATTCAATTTCTATTTTTATTGTTACCATTATTTTTTAATTTTTATTACTTATCTTCATTGTGTTCACATAATACGGATGTTGATACCGCTAGACTAGTCTATTTTAGTTATTTTCATAGTGTCATGTCGTACGGTATCTTACTATGGGGACGGGCTGCTGACATCGAGTCAATCTTTATATTACAGAAAAGAGCCATCAGAGCGATTTACAATCTCCGCCGGTGCGATTCTTTAAGGGAACTGTTTAAAGATATTAACATAATGACAGTACCTTGTCAATATATCTATGAAAACATAATGTATGTTAGAAAAAATCTTAATCTTTTTAGCAAAAGAGGCGATAGACATAATTATGTTACAAGAAATAGGGATCAATTAGTTCAACCAGGTTTCAGACTGGCTAAAGTGGCCTCTTCTTTCATGGGGTACTGTTTGAAATGTTATAATAAAATACCTCCCCACATATTAGAACTCAATGAAACGAAATTTAAATCTTGTATTAAACGCACACTATGCAGGCAAGCATATTATAAGTTGGAGGATTATATTCAAGATAAAAATGCTTGGCTCAATGCTGGTCCAGCTCCACTACCACTAGGGCGTACTAATTAGTTCATTAGTTGGAAACTAATATTATTATTTTTTAATTTGAAAGACACAATTGCATTGTATAATGTAGAAGCACTTTTTCCAAGTTTGTGAATGTGAAGCACCATGGAGCATTTTTATTAGGTTACAACTTTTTTTTTTTTGACATTACGAGCATGGCAGTTGAGAGTTTGTCATGCTCACTCAAATGTCTCGCTGTTGGTGGCACGTGTTATTGGGTCGTTCAGTTCCCTTCAAAATGGTTGAGCTGAGTGGGGCTGATGCACGCGTCATGCTCGTGAACGGGTGCCGTCAGATGGGACTGGTCATCTCTTAGCTGCCAGTGGCTTAATTCAGTTTCTATCTTTTAATTATTTTACATTTTTATTTCACTATCGACATTGTGCTCACATGATAGAAGCAACAAGTAATATGTAACCAAGCATTATATGTAACACATATATGATTTAAAAGAGTGTCCATGGAGTTTCTTGCACGTTCTTCTCCATAGAGACCTACTCTTTGGAACGTGCAATTTAGCTTCACTTTTCTTGGACTGACCGACATTTGACTATTCAAAAGTGCCTGTAAATGGTCTATTTGAAATAAATGCTTTGATTTGATTTGATTTGAATAGAAGCAAAAAAGAAATATATAACGATGATTAATGTAACTCAATACGATTTAAAAGAGTGTCCATGGAGTTACTTGCGCGTTCTTCTTCATAGAGACCTACTCTTTGGAACGTGCAATTTAGCTTCACTTGTTTGACAGACCGACATTTTGACAATTCAAAAGTACCTGTAATTTGTCTGTTTGAAATAAACGTTTCTGATTCTGATTTTGAAGCATTAGATACATGCTTCAGACTAGTTCAACCAATCAAATGGCGCTCAACAAGTTTTGAGTATCAAATCTTAAAAGTGTTGAGTGAGGTTACCTTAAGACTAGATATTATAGATAAATTACACCCAGACACAGACAAATTGATCGTGCTCATCACACAAACATTTGAAAATCGAGCGGGATTGAGTATTAGTCTGCTACTGACCGAATCCCACCTATGCTCCTCAATACATTGCATTCCAGAGCTGCGGTTATTCTTTTACCATGCGCTTTGCCCACGTTGGAAACCAGCGCTATGAACTCGTCGTACTTTGAGTGTGGACACAGTATTTAAATGCAGAGCATATAGCCCCTTTTGCTCGGGCGTGGCGCATACATTTTTATTTTTAATTTGTCATAGAATATGTTTGAAATACGTGAGTCGTAAGTTTGTGACTTTTCCAGCTAATCAAAGGTTTTACTTTCTTTCTTTTTTTAAGCAATTCTGTAGAAGTTTTGACAAACCGAGTCTTGTAGTGCCCACTGGGGTCCTTTGTTACTCTATAGAAAAAAAATCTTAAGAAGGAAAATGGTAAGAAAAGAATATCTACACAATGGGCACGCTTATTTATTGTTGAGCAGCCAAATGACAGATACAGGGGGTTCTTTATACACAGGGTGGTTAAGAGAAGTACCTTCAATTTTGTTGATAGCTACTTGAGAGAAATTACATTTCATTTTTGGCGGTATTAACGATAACTCTTGCATGAAATTATTGTCGAAGAATATAGATAAAAATGAAAACGTGACTTTCTGAAGTTTGTGTTCCTGGTATGGTGTAGGTAGAGATGTACATATAATTTCGATGCTTAATAGAGTTATTATAATTATTATTCCATATATTACCTATATGTACATATTAGTTACATTTTTAAATAATTCTTAAGACGCCGGCGACAGATGAATTTCCATACAAACGTAATACCACGCTCATTTGCAGTTGGAGCATATTTCCAGCATATTATGATGATATTCGATTATAGACAACATTTATCTAGGTTCCTACGTCTTTCGTTTAAAAAAAAAAAACAAAAAGAAATTTAAGCGAATTGTATTTCGTACTTTTTTACAGCGTAAATGGGCATTTGGCTTTTTCTGTATTAAAAATAACAATATTTCTAATATTCTCGACGTAGGAACCTAGATAAATATTGTCTATAACCGAATATCATCATAATATGTTGGAAATATGCTCCAACTGCAAATGAGCGTGGTATTACGTTTGTATGGAAATTCATCTGTCGCCGGCCTCTTAAGAAGCACATTAAAAAAAAACATTTAAAAATATAAAAAATAGTAGCCCACCGGCATCGGGAACAGGGTCCAAGCTGCCGGTGGTCAGGACTCCTGAGAGAGGAATCTCCTAACTATGCGTACCGTGTCCAGGAGTATTGCTTTCCGGATCAAGCCCTTGATCCAGCTGCCTAACGAGAGCCTCCTTAGATGTTGTTCGAGGCTCTTGGCTATTAAGCCATTGGCCGTTACGACTATCGGCACAATGATTGCTCTATCCACTTCCCACATATCGACAACCTCGCGAGCTAAGTCAAGATATTTGATCTGCTTATCTTTCTCAGCTTTCACAAGGTTCTCGTCATGAGGGACCGCTATATCTACATTATTATTATTCCATTCATTTATTATATACATATTTATCATATTTTTAAATATTTCTTCAAAAAATTATATTAAAAAAAAAACATTTAAAAATATAAGAAATAGTAGCCCACCGGCATCGGGAACAGGGTCCAAGCTGCCGGCGGTCAGGGCTCCTGAGAGAGGAACCTCCGGACAATACGCGCCGTGTCTAGGAGTACTGCCTTCTGGATCAAGCCCTTGATCCAACTGCCTAACGATCCAACTCCTTATTATTATTATTTCCTTTATTTTTCTATTTAACATATAATTTAAATTTTTAAATATTTTTTTAAAAAGCATATAAAAAAAGAAAAACATTTAAAAATATAATTATTATTATAATATAATTAATATAAATATTATTATTATTATCTCCTTTATTTTTCATTTGAACATATTATTTTACATTTTTAAACATTTCTTAAAAAAATATTTAAAAAAAAAACATTTAAAAATATAAAAAATAGTTGTCCGCCGGTGTCGGGAGCAGGGTCCAAGCTACCGGTGGTTAGGGCTCCAGAGACAGGAACCTCCTCACAATACGAGCCGTATCGAGGAGTACTGCCTTCTGTATCAGGCCCTTAATCCATCCGCGCAACGCCAGCTTCGACAGATGGTCGTCGAAGCTTTTGGCTATAAATTTATTATTATTATTACTATTATACATCATATTTATACATAATAATAAATCTGTAGAAGTTATAAGTTGTGCGTGCATCACGTAAAATGTACGAAATTAATGTATATAACTTTTATTTATTAAAATTGTGTGTCATCAGCATCATTTCAGCCGATAGACGTCCACTGTTGGACATAGGCCTCCCCGAAGAGTCGCCACAATGATTCCCGCGACCTTCACCAGCGGGGTTACCATGACGTTCAAAGTAAGATTGTTTTAATCTTGCTTCAGTGTGTGAAAGAGATGGTGCTAGACAAACTGTATAGCTCTGTCTCTTACGCACACTGAAACAAGATTAAAACAATCTTACTTTAAACATCATGGTCTTAGTCCTGGTTTTCAGTCTAAATTGTGTGTAACTCAATATATTACTTAGACTTTGTTTTATAGCAATCGGTTGACTATATCGAAAGATATACTACATTCATTGACTGTTAGGCGGTATGAAGTTCACCGGGTCAGCTAGTAATGTCAAAAATGGACGTTGAGCTGTGGTTAGCTCACCGTCTGGCAATCCAGTAATCGTCTGGACTGAACTGAGTCGTCGACTGCGTTTAGTCCATTCGAGCCTCAAAAGAACTAGGGCCTCAAGTCTGCTATTACAATAGTGTCAGAATATTCTATCATTGATATCATAATTGTTGATTTTGACAAGTTTTGAAAGTCTACGGAAAGTCATAATGGCATCATTATGACTTTCCGATGGTCAACCACTGACACTCCATTGGAAGAAATGGCATAGAATGGTAATCTTGTACACAATGATAAATGAATGTCTGACGTACCTATGCTGTAGTCTGCAAACATTTTGTCAGTTTCTTTGATCAGTGTTTCTTTGATTAGAACGTCATTGTGCAGTCAGTGCTTTTAATAAGCTCGATTTTGTCATTTTTTACCACAACTCTATTACAAGACCATTGACTGATCAATGATCGATCATTATGAATTAGCAGATTACGAACTTTTAGCAAAATGACAATGGTATCGTGTTGGAATGACGAATTTATAAAAATAGCAGACTTAGGCCCCTGGTGACTAATATTTTTTTTTCTTTCTTTTAACCCCCTTTCTGACGTAGTCGAGTAATAAATAAAGAGACTATCGAAAAAAAATATCAACCCGTATAATTCTTACTGGACAAGAACAAGGACCAACAAAAACCACGGATCATATATTTCCAATAAAACTTTTTACCATGATGTAAGGAAAATATAGCTGCTTCGTATGGCGCCCCCTGTATATCATGTAATGTACACGGTGAGGAAGAAACCTTACATCTAAGGGTAACGACATACCTGCGGAATGTACAGCGACACTTCTGTGACTGAATTAACTCTTTGAATGCCGTAATTAGAGACACAATAGAAAGACAATTGCTTATGTCAAACTGTGGAACATAAGACATTCAAAAGGTTAAGCCACTAGGCAACATTTGGCCTTTTTAATGTTCCCTTTGTTAGGACTCAAGCCTCCTCTCTAGTAGAGAGAATGGGCCGTAATCCACCACGTGGGCCCAGTGCGTGTTGGTGAATGTCTCATGTCTTCGAATTTTTGTTTAGTTTTAAAAACCGCGTATTCAACCTAACGTTCAGCGCCGTACCACAAAAAAGATATCTACAGAAATCAATCTCATGTTTGTACTTCACTTTTGATACTACGCTCGGTCGACGCACACTAATGAGCGTTCGAGCCGGAACTGTTCGACGAGCGGGCCGAGGCGCTCTGAGATATCGTGTCCGTGAGCGGTGTCTATGTGTGCGTTGCTCGAGCGCGCTTTCTATGTAGATTGACTTCTGTACCTATCTATTTGGTGGCCTTACGTTCCGCCGGTGTATCGCGACCCTAAAGCCTTCAGTTACAGGCTTTTACCATGATACTTTCTCGTTATATCTTTGGTCGTCCGGTGATATTATGTCGGTCGGAAAAATGAACGAAGATTTTTTCTTTAAGTCAAGTTTCGAGACACGGCTTAATAATAATAATAATATTCCACAACTTTCGTAAAACGCCACCTAGTCTCAAACTAAGCAGATTTTCTTGACAATTAACTAATAAACATTCTTATATATTTCTACATTAGCTTTTGCCCGCGGCTTCGCCCGCGTACATAAAACATAGCCTATGTCACTCAGAAATAAAGCAGCTTTATGTTGGTGAAAAAAATTTCGCAATCGGACCAATACTTCCAGAGATTAAAACAAAAAAAAAATCCAAAAAAAAAAACATAAAAACAAAAAAAAAATTCCTCTTTAATATATTAGTTTACTAAAAATAAGGTTCTATAACAATCCAAGCTAATATTAATCGTTATACAATAAAAGGTCTTATAATTAGGGTTCTTCAATTAGCAAGTGCTAATTGGGTCCTTCAGGAGAAGGGTCCTTCAAGTGGGTAAACAAAGGTGTAAGAACGCTCTTCACCTCCTAAACGAGGGCTCGATTTCCCCCTTAGGCACTCACTAGTTACGCCAGTGACTTCGCCTGTGTAAACGTAGAAAATTGTACCTAGAAAACATATTATGATTGTTATGATAAACGATAAATGATATTTATTTTGCAAACTGATATTGAATTGAATTGATTGAAAGCTACAACTTAGGGGTCTTTAAGTCAAGAGTGAATAAGTTGCTTTTAGGCAAGCGTGTTCCATCGTCGGCCACATCATCGTTTACCACCAGGGGCCCAATTCTGCTATTTTTATAAATTCGTCATTCCAACACGATCCCATTGTCATTTTGCTAAAAGTTCGTAGTCAGCTAAATTCATAATGGTTGATCATTGGTCTCGTAATAGAATTGTGGTAGAATGACAATATCAAGCTGTCTCGTAACAAATTAAATCTAACGGCTGGACATTTATATTCTAATGGTAGGATACTGATCAAAGGAACTGCCAAAATTTTAGCAGACTACCGCATACGTCAGACATTCATTTATCATTATGCACGAGAATACCGTTCTAAGTCATTTCTTTCAAAGAGTGTCAGTGGTTGACCATTGGAAAGTCATAATGACGCCATTATATTAGTAGATTACAAAACTTTCCAAAATCAACAATTATGAAGTCAATTATAGACCATTTTGACACTATTGTATTAGCAGACTCGACGCCGGTGAAATGATGGTCAAACCTATCGATATACTAAAAAAAATGATTTTATAAAACACTTTTATACCTATTTTTTTGGTCAATTTAAACTAGATGAGGCCGGTGTTTCCTAGCTGATTACCCTGAGAAGAAACACCGAAACAAACTCGGGAGTCCGAGTCTCTTTTAAAGTCCATACAGCAATTATGTAATGGTCAAATCATGACAACCATGCAGACTAGTGTCTGAGATGGTCTTTTGAAGAAAGAACCACACAGATTTCAGTGGACCTGTATTTATTTATTTATTTATTTAAACTTTATGCAACGCACAGGTACAAAGGCGGACTTAATGCCTTAGGCATTCTCTACCAGTCAACCTAGGGTGGTGAAGAGAAAAACATGGCAGGTGCACAAAAAAAAAAAAAAACAAAACAAAAAAAAAAAATGGATTATTAAGAAAAATAAGGGTGCAAATGTATATATATAACTAAAATAGACATACATATATATTTAATATAATATACCTACATATATATATATAGATAAAGTAGCAGAAGGGGGGTTTTGAAACGACTCCGCTATTTGTTCTGAAAGTAATGCCGCAACTTTCGCTTAAATGCATACTGACTGGTGGCCATCCTGATGTCGAGAGGAAGCGCATTCCACAGAAGTATGGACTGTATATGAAAGGAAGAATGAACAAAAGAAGTAGTATGAGAGGGACAGAACAGTAGGAGATTGTTAGAAGAACGAAGACTCTTAGAATGGAAAGAACATAAATATTGAAAATGAGATAAAAGATAAGAAGGAGGGGTAGGAGAGTTGAGCAGAGAGAAGAGTGTAGTCAGTGCGCGCAAACTTCTTCTCTGGCGAATGGGCATCCATTTGAGCTCCGATCTGTACAGTCAGTGCGAGCATTTGTCAGTATTCGCAAAGCTCAACTCAGGAAAAAACATGAATGCTCGCAAAGGAGGAGGCCGAACGCATCAGGCAACGGCGTTATCGCCGCCGCCGCCGCAACCGGGATTCTGATCCCGATTTCCGGCCACCGTAGGCGCGGGCTTGCGAACAGTGAGCAATGGGTTGTCACTGTCCGGCCGTCTGGTAACTGGCTTGGTCCGGAAACCAAGCCCAAGTCGTCGACGGCGCGCACTGTTCCCGCGCGCCTCAAGGAGTTGTCAGCAACAGCAGGGACCCAGCCGGGTCGAAGCCTACTGGGGCCAGGGTTATCCGAAAGGGCGCTCAAGCCCCGGTATGAAGGCTAGAAGGAACGGGGTGGGTCTTTTAGTCAGTAAGAGTCTGACACTATCTCCCGCTCCGCCCAAGAGCGGGGGATGTCAATGCATGATTTTTTCCCACAATAAAAAAAAAAAAAAAAAAGGACTACTGAGGAGCTCAACGACTTGACGAACAATACCAAGAAAAGACATACGTTAAAATTACTACAAAAACGTAATTCGCCGGAACCAAACAACACGAAACAAGGGCAGAAAAATGATGATTAGTACTATTAACTTTACAGGCTCGTAAAAAAATTACCCTTAGTAACAAAGTACCCTGTTAATGAGATCTTAAGACCCTAATTCTGTAAAAACACTTTTAATTAAAATTTAAGCTGGTATTTACATTATAAACTGTCGTTTACAATTAAAATTCAAAAGGGGTGAACAGAAAGGTGCTTGTAAAATCTGAGATTGTATGAAGTCTTATTTTTTCTTTATTTTTTTTTTTTGTTTTTTTTTTTTATATTATTGAAAGGCTCACGTTTGACCACTATCTCACCTGATGGAAAGCGATGGAGTGAGTTTTACTCATTAAAAATCTCACGCTCTCACGCTGATATGAAACTTCACAAGATACAGCCTAATTTAAATGTTGCCTTTAAGGCTAGAGTGATTAGGCTCTAAACTAGTGCGCCTCACCATCAGAGACTGCATCACTGCTTACCATCATGTGGGATCGCAGTCAAGCACTAGTATAAATCAATTAAAAAAACCCTACACTAATTACAACTAACTAAAATCAAACTAAAATATGGCGTCAAAAAACTCTTCCACATCGCTGTCGACTGGTAATGTGCCCAAAAGATTGGCGGTGTATGACAATGCTTAACCCCTTGTCCCAGGTAAAAACCAGCTCTTGGGTCACGCGAAACGTCAACTAGACGTTTCGACAGATCTTCTTAATTCTTAATTCTTTATTGTACACACAAAAACTTAACTTTAATACAATTATAATTGTCAATTCATGTACAAAGGCGAGCTTAACTCAACAATGAGTTTTCTCCCAGCAAACCTTTGAGTGACAGAGAGAGAGATCACATTCGAGGGTAAGATCACAGTGTACAACATAAACCTACATAAATACGACTAAAATATATATATATATACATAAACATATTTTATATATATACTAATATTATGTCAATTGAGAAAGGAAGTGCTCTTTAATTTTCCTCTTAAAGACATCCAGAGAAGGGCTGTCGCGAAGGGAGTGTGGGAGAGAGTTCCAGAGACGCACTGCAGTTACAGTAAAGGAGCCATCATAGCGGCTGGAAGTGTGGCGAGGAGTACGAAGGAGAAGAGAATTGATAGTGCGGCAGGGTTTACCCCTTGGTACAAGGTATTCGAAGCGTTCACGAAGGTATTGAGGAGCATTGGGATTGTGCAGGATAGTAAAGAGAAGGGATAGAATGTGAATATCTCGCCGACGCCGAATTGGCAGCCACCTTAACCTGGTCCGAAACTCCGACACATGGTCGTATTTGCGGAGACCAAAAATAAAGCGAATGCACAAATTCTGCAATCGCTCGAGTTTATTTAGAAGTACCTCCGTAGCATCTAGAAAACAGACATCCGCATAATCTATAAGCGGTAGAAGAAGAGATTGAGCAAGCGCAACTTTTGCGCAATCTTCAAACAACTTGTGAGCACTCGGACCCCACGATCCGAGAGTTTCAACCCCAAACGGTTCGAAAATATAACTTCCAACAAGGTTGTTATAATTCCGCCGCTTGAGGTTCTCCGCAGCCGCAGCGGCAGCACCAGCACGACACGACGTGCTAGGAAGATGTGAAGGCGCAAGAGATCTGAAATTACTTGTTTTTTCATTTCCGATACAATTTATTGTTAATGAATAAAAAATACTGATACTGCCATAGAGTGGCAGAAATCATTCTTTTTTTTATCTAGCCTATACGATCCCACTGATGGGCAAAGGTTTCTCTCCATTCATTCCATTGTTCCTGTCGTTGAGCCACTTCTTACCAATTCTTAAAGAAAGCATCTAAGTCGTCCTTCTGAGGATATGAGGAGATGGCGTCCTTCTTGACGACCACGACTCAGTCATGCGATTTCCGGGCACCAACTTTGTGTTTTATGTCCGCCATACACGGTCAAACCTATCGTCCAATCGGTATGACGCTACCGATTGAATCAAACTGATTTGACCGTGTGTGGATTGGTATGGCAACATGTTAGTCACTCCTACACACGGTCAAATCTGTTTGATCCAATCGGTAGCGTCATACCGATTGGACGATAAGTTTGACCGTGTATGGCCGACATTACAGGCCCACCGCTCGATAGCTCACTGTCCGGCCGTCCGGTAATTGTCTGGAGCAAGCCCAAGTCGTCGACGGCGCGCACTGTTCCCGCGCGCCTCATGGAGTTGTCAGCAACAGCAGGGACCCAGCCGGGTCGAAGCCTACTGGGGCCAGGGTTATCCGAAAGGGCGCTCGAGCCCCGGTATGAAGGCTAGAAGGAACGGGGTGGATCTTTTAGTCAGTAAGAGTCTGACACTATCTCCCGCTCCGCCCAAGGGCGGGGGATGTCAATGCATGATTTTTCTCACCATAAAAAAAGACATATCCAGCCCAGTCCCACTTAAGTGATTAACACAGCCACGCATCACGCTGCATGTTACATGTCAACGCTACGCGCGTACTTGCGGGAGTGCAGATCTGCAACATCGTGCTGTTTTTTTATGCACGCACAGGCCTTGGTGGCTCTGACTCATTTATCCAAAAACGGTTTTTTTTTTCGATGGGTAAAGTCATCTTATGACAACTCCCGCTCTTGGGCGGAGCAGGAGATAGTGTCAGACTCTTACTGGCTAAAAAACCTATCTCGTTCCTACAAGCCTTCATACCGGGGCTCGAGCGCCCTTTCGGATAACCCTGGCCCCAGTAGGCTTCGACCCGGCTGAGTCCCTGCTGTTGCTGACAACTCCTTGAGGCGCGCGTCGTCGACGCCTTGGGCTTGGTCCGGACAGTTACCGGACGGATGGACAGCGAGCTACCCATTGCTCACTGTCTGCAAGCCCGCGCCTACGGGGGCTGGAAATCGGGATCGGAATCCCGGCGGCGGCGAGAGCGCCGTTGCCTGATGCGGTCGGCCTCCTCCTTAGCGAGCATTACTGCTTCTCAGAAGACGGCGACCGCCTGCCACTCCTCCTCGCTCCGGACCATGGCCTCGACCAAGGCCCGGCGCAAGATGTCTCCGCCGCCGATCACCCCCACGAGGGCACGGCGATGCTCCACCTAATCCAAAAACGGTTCGCTGTGTTGATAGTGCAGTGCAGAGCGTCGCGTGCAATGTGCCATACCTTGCGTTTCGCCTCGCACCACCATGCGCGTGTGCGCGTGTTTCTCCTCTTGTTGACGCGTGATCTGATTCTGAATGAACGCGCGTGAATGCATTTTCTGTGTGTTGGTCTGAGTGTTTTCTGTACAAACGTTAAAACACACATTTACGCGCTACGCTGCGTGGTGCGTGGCAGTATGTTATGTTCGTCTGAAACTGGGCAGTCTTCTAATAATTTAGAGAATTTCCCCTTTTAAAAAACAGTGTCTGACACTTAGCTTTGTGCAATTTATTTCATCAAGACTGTACACCGAAACGGTGAAGGAAAACATCGTCAAGGAACAGAGCACGTTCTGAATTCAAAACTTCGGAGGCAAAACTACGTGACCAGAATATCTTGGCGGCCACCTAGATGCTGGATTTTTGTTTTGTTAATGACAATAGATTTATTCACGTATCACACGGCTTAAAAACTGGAACAATAGTGGCGCGTCTTTTTTTTGGCCCCTACTTACGAGTTGTAGGTCGTGGAATCAAACCCAGCCAGGCGTATTCATCATCATCATCATCATTTCAGCCGATAGACATCCACTGTTGGACATAGGCCTCCCCCAAGTGTAGCCACAATGATCGATCCTGTGCGTCCCGCATCTATCGGATTCCCGCAACCTTCACCAGGTCATCGGTCCATCTTCTAGAAGGCGACGCTGCGTCTTCCGGTACGCGGTCGCCACTCCAGAACCTTTCGGCCCCAACAGCCATCTGTTCTGCGAGCAATGTGCCCTGCCCATTGCCACTTGAATTTGGCGATTCTTCGTGCTATATTGGCAACCTTGGTTCTCCTGTGGATATCTTCATTTCTGATTCGATCACGCAAGAAAACTCCGAGCATAGCCCACTCCATTGCCCTTTGGGTGATTTTAAGCCTTCTGATGAGGCCCATTGTGAGCAACCACGTTTCTGCACCATATGTCATCACTGGCAACACGCACTTATTTCATTACAACTGCTCTCAAAACGGTGAAGGAAAACATCGTGAGGAAACCGGCATGTCCTAGAACCAAAAAATCGAAGACGTGACATCCACCAATCCGCACTGAGCCCACGTGATGGATTACGGCCCATTCCCTCTCCTAGAGAGGAGGCCTGAGACCCAGCAGTGGGAACATTAAAACGCTGATTATGCTAAGCTAGGACTGCGGGGAATTTCTGAAAACGAAGCTCACGGTCTTTGAATGCAAAGGGCTTCTGAAGGGACTTAGGTGTGGTTAAAGTCAGTAAAATATATAGTCATATGATAATTTCCGAACTCAAAAAATGTGGTCTTTTACTTACTAAAATCATACCTAAAAATAATAACACAAATTATAAATCGCTTTTAGCGATAAGACCGCCTGAAGTTCCTAATGTAATATTAATTATAATTGATACACATTGTTATAAAGAGTAGGGCTTGCGGACAGTGAGCAATGAGTAGCTAGCCGTCCGGTAACTGTCCGGACCAAGCCCAAGTCGTCGACGGCGCGCACTCTTCCCGCGCGCCTCAAGGAGTTGTTAGCAACAGTAGGGGCCCAGCCGGGTCGAAGACTACTGAGGCCGGGGTTATCCGAAAGGGAACTCGAGCCCCGGTATGAAGGAGCGACCTTTAGGATAACCCTGGCCCCAGTAGGCTTCGACCCGTAGGCTTCGCGTGCGGTGCCGCCACAAAAAAAGGCTGCCTCAAAAAGAAGCTTGAAGCGGCTCTCCTTTTGTGGCCCGTGTGCAGGGACACTTAAATAAACAACGTTACGTATAAACAGCGTAACTACTCATACTACATTAATTAAACTAGTAGCCTAACAACACACACTCTTGAACAACTTTCAAGGACCAAACTCCATGATTGATTGCCACGCGTTGAGAAAACTCTATCGGAAGAAAAACGTATTAATCTTTCCATTCCCTCTCCTTAATTACTAACCTCCCATCTTTACAGGTAAAGTTACTAAACTGAATTAGTAATTAGTAACTTGTTTTGTTAATTGGAAACGTTAGGGGTGGTTAATTAAGGGGTGGGAGGGGCATTGAAGCTAAGTACTTAGCTGAAGATAAATAGTAACTTGTAAACTGGGTTTTGAAGGTCAAATAGGATGTTACTTCATGTAAAGTACCGGTACTCAGCAGTATCCGGTTAGATCGGCAGCCGACTTAAAGATCCAGATAGGCCTGTTGGTTAAGGAGGTCGTGGGTTCGATTCCCACCCAGGACAAATGTTTGTGTGATGAACACGATCATTTGTTCTGTGTCTGGGTGTAATTTATTTATAATATGTATGTATTTAGAAATATATGAGTATGTTTATCAGTTGTCTAGTACCCATAACACAAGCTTTGCTTAGCTTTGGACTAGACGGTGTTGTGTGGTAGTTGTGGAATATTATTATTATTTCCTTTATTTAATTTTTTTTATATATATATTATACATATGTATATTTTTAAATATTCCTTAAAAAAACATTTAAAAATATATAAAATGGTATCCCACCGGTATCGGGAACAGGGTCCAGTTATTATTATTATTAATCCATGTTTGGGAAAAGGCTATATGTTTAGGGTTCCGTAACGGTACTTCAAAAAGGAAAAAAAGGAACAATATCGTTACAAAAAGTCGTCGTCGGCGGAATTACCATTATAATATCTTACCAAAAAACATCAGATTACAATGTAAATGTGACCATCATCGTCTTGTCAGCGAACTGCCCCCAATCAAGATCTAACGACCCTCGACCGCCCCTAACTTTGTAAGCTTGACAAATTATTAAGTCTCGACACTCACAACACATGCATACATAATTATGTTGACCAGTTCGCTTTCAAGGACGATTTACACGGGCTTAGTTTCTTGATTAACGAGAAATGAGAAAACCTGGGGCCTAAGTCTGTCATTTTATGAATTTGTCATTCCAACACGATCCCAATGTCATTTTGCTAAAAGTTTGTAATCTGCTAATTCATAATGATCAATTATTGAACGGTCAATGGTCTTGTCATAGAATAACAATACCGAGCTTATTAAAAGCACTAACTGCGCAATGACGTTATAGTGGTAGGTCACTGACCAAAGGTACTGTCAAAATGTTTGCAGATTACCGCATACGCCAGATATTCATTTGTCATTATGTACGAGATTACCATTCATGGCATTTCTTTCAATGGAGTGTCAGTGGTTGACCATCGGAAAGTCATAATGACGCCATTATATTAGTAGATTACCAAAACTTGTCAAAATCGACCGATTATGAAATCAATGATAGACCATTCTGACACTATTGTAATAGCAGACTTGAGGCCCTAGTATCTAGAAATACTCGTCATCATAAGTTCAGCCGAAAGGCGTCCATTGTTGGACATAGGCCTCCCCCAAGTGTCACCACAATGAACGATCCTGTGCGTCTCGCATGGACTAATTTCCCGCAATCCTCAATTCATACGATATTCTAAAACTTTTTCAGAGCTGTGACATCTTGTGTCAATAGATATCAATATTGATGTGACTGAGTTCCAGAAAGTCGCTCAAAGATGTAAATTATTCCAAAAATCATTATTGTCATTTAATTTCCTTTCTATTGTCTGTTTTACATGATGGTTAAATGTTGAACTCGAATGGCAGATTGATTCTTATCATTTAATGTACGAGAATCTTGTGTACAAAACAAATAGGTATAGGGGCACAATATATATAGGTACAGAAGTCAATCTACATACAAGGCGCGCTCGAGCAACGCACACATAGACACCGCTCAGGGACATGATATCTTGGAGCGTCTCGGACCACTCGTAGAACAGTTCCGGTTCAAACACTCATTAGTGTGCGTCCACCGAGCGTAGGTATAAAAACCGGCCAAGTGCGAGTCGGACTCGCCCTTGAAGGGTTCCGTAGCAGCAAGTAACATAATATAAAAGTTCTTGTAATGTGTTGTAACTTTGATCGATGTTTTAATAATAGTGTATTTTTTTCGGTTTATGACGCATTAAAAAAAAAACTACTCTCTGGATTTCGTTCAAACCAATTTTCGTTGGTAGTTTTTATAGTAATGTACATCATATATTTTTTTTAGTTTTATCATTCTCTTATCTTGGAAGTTAGAGGGGGGGGGGGCACACATTTTACCACTTTGGAAGTGTCTCTCGCGCAAACTATTCAGTTTAGAAAAAAATGATATTAAAAACCTCAGTATCATTTTTGAAGACCTATCCATAGATACCACACACGCATGGGTTCGATGAAAAAAAAAATTTTCAGTTTCAGTTCTATGTATGGGGACCCCCAAAATTTATTGCTTTTTTTCTATTTTTGTGTGAAAATCTTAATGCGGTTCACAGAATACATCTACTTACAAAGTTTCAACAGTATAGCTCTTATAGTTTCGGAAAAAAGTGGCTGTGACATACGGACCGACGGACAGACAGACAGACAGACAGACAGACAGACAGACAGACAGACAGACAGACAGACAGACATGACGAATCTATAAGGGTTCCGTTTTTTGCCATTTGGCTACGGAACCCTAAAAAGTGAAGTACATACATGAGATTGTCTTCTGTACCTATCTATTTTATTTCAGAACAAATGATCGTGCAGAGCAAACATTAGTGTTGGATGGGAATCGAACCCATGACCTTCGGCAACACAGCTAGGGCCACTAACCACTAGACCAACAGGCCAGTCTTAATATCATATACATCCTCCTCGAAGCAAGAATTCTTCCGCGTCTAAATGAGCCATTATTGAACCCGTATTCATAAGAAGTTAACCGAGATGTGGGACTGAAGTTCAAAACTTTTCGAACTTGCTGTGTGTCGAGATATGACTGATTAACACCTTGTTACGGAGTGGAGGGTAGGGGGGGAGGGGCACAAATGTCAATAGGTGAATGGGGAATTTAATTGAGAATGTAGGAAGTTATGGGTAGTAAAAGAAATTTCGTTGCCATTTTGTTTCGTACGTATGTCTTCTGTGTTCACATTTATCAAATTGATATAAACTCGTACTTGACTGCAATCCCATCTGATGTTAAGCAGTGATGCAATCGTTGATGGTGAGGCGCACTAGTTTATTAGGAGCCTATTCACTCTAGTCTTGAAAACATATAAATTTTAATCGGACGGGAAGCACGCAGTAGACAAATTGAAGACTTGGTTGGTCATAGATTTTGGCCTTCGCCACACTTGGCGGAAATTCCGTCGCGGATCTTCCGTGTCGGAACGCCAATACATATGTTATTGCAAATAAATTACAAATAGCGGGCACATTACGCGGAATGTCGGTCGCTCCGTCGCGGACAATTGGTTGGTTTTGTATGCCAGCGCTACACTTGACGGAAATACGGTCGCGGAAGATCCGCGACGGAATTTCTGCCAAGTGTGGCGAAGGCCTTATCAACCATTGTTCATCTATTGAAATAGGAAATGTACAAATACAACGTTATAAAGCTTCAAAACTTAGAATTTACCAATAAAATTTAGATAAATAAGGTTTCCTTTTGTAAAGAGGATTGCCCATTTGAGGCCATGAGCGGACAATTATTAACTAGAGAAAAAATACTTTGTTCATTAATTTTGCCACAAAAAAATATGTATTCCTTTAGTTCCAAATGAGCGGCACTATAATTAACAATAAGTGGTAAATAAAAAGAAACTTTATGGAAAAAACCATATTTTTTTTTTTTTAGTTTTGTCCGTCTTTGGCCTGGAACACCATAGAGGCTGGGCAATCCCCTTTGTAATCTCCGTGGACGAATACAACGATGGAGGAAGCTGTCCATACGGTCGGATCTAATTTTTTTAAGACTCGTACAAATAAGAGCAAGAGGGTCACCGATCGAACTCTTCAGCTTATGAAGGAGAGAGAATTGAAATGAAAATTTGTAACCAAGCATTATATGTAACACATAATATGATTTAAAAGAATGTCCATGGAGTTTCTTGCACGTTCTTGTCCATAGAGATCTAAACTTTGGAACGTGCAATTTAGCTTCACATTTTCTTGGACTGACCGACATTTGACTATTCAAAAGTGCCTGCAAATGGTCTATTTGAAATAAATGATTTTGAAATTTAAATTTGAACACTGGAAAATCTTGGTGTACAAAAAAGTAAATTTAAATAAATAAATAAATCTGTGTAGAATATATCAGACGTATTCTTGTAAGTTCACATCTAATCTATTCCATTTCCATTGTTGCAGATAAGAAAAACAACCTACAAAAATGGCAGCACAAAAAGAGTTGTCACAACAAAACCAAAAGATGGCGCTGTTACAACCGTCATGAAACTCCGCTAGATGCCGCCACGAACATTGTTATGTGAAGTGTTAGAGTGAGATATAAATATTATTTTGTGATAAGTGCGAGTGAGATGCGAGACGGATCTAAACCTAAGCCTGGTGGCTCAGCGACTGGCCAAGGTTTTGATGATGACGGTAAGTTTGCTTTAAGGGGATGCAATTTGACATACATTTTCACTGTTTTTTATACAACCATATATTACATTTTCTATTAGATATTTTGGAAATACAGTATCTTGGGGATATTATATAGGCATCTATTGAAATCTGTCAAAATAATTCAATAAAACTTCCGAAAATCTGCGATTTTGCATGCACTTTGACACTTCATAATTTACTCAAAAATTAAAAAAGTCAAAAAAAGTATTACAATAGGAGCCTTGCAAATTTTATCACGGAATTACCAAATGCTAATAGAGTTTTCAGGCGTTATCTTTATTTTTTCGCATTGCCCCTTCATCAAAAATCGCGTTGAATTTTTTTTTGTCTGTTATAAACTAGTACTTGACTGCGATCCCACCTGATGGTAAGCAGTGATGCAATCGTTGATGGTGAGGCGCACTAGTTTATTAAGAGCCTATTCACTTAATCCTTGAAGACACCTAAATTATCATCGGACGGGAAGACCGCAGCAGGCAAATTGTTCATGTCCTTCGATGTACGCGGTATAAATGACGAGGTGAAACGCTTAGTCCGGACCGTAGAGGTTTCAACAACGTAAGGGTACTCGCCGTGCGATTGCGTTAGATGAAGCAAAAAGATTTTAAACCATGCTTGATGTTAACGATAGGCAAGTGGATAAGGAGGCTCATAAGGGTAGAAATCATCAAATGACTTTTCTCGCTCTGGGTGAAGCGGAAGGGCGTGTCAGACTTTTACTGACTAAGACCACACCTGTGTCCTTCAGTTACCTCTTACGTTCTAGGACTACGGGTTCCCTTTTCAGAATTTCCCCGCGGTCCTAGCTAGCTGGCATCGGTACCTCTACCATGAGTTTAAAGCAATAGTATTTGTCGATACTCGATACTGACTATGTAAATATTTTGTACGGCAAATTTTGGTTCCGTAAATGACCGCTAGAGGCGCTGTAAAATTTGCCATACAAAATATTTACGTAGTCGGTGTCGAGTATCGACAATTACTATTGCTTTAAACCCATGGTAGAGGTAGGTACTGTTACTTACGTATGTACTACGTTACTGAGACTTACGCGAGTTCAAACCCAGCCAGGCGTATTACTTTGTGTAATTTGTTTCATCACCACTACTCTCAAAACGGTGAAGGAAAACATCGTGAGGAAATGTTTCGGATTTCGCAATACTAAAACGAACGGTGTATTAAAGCTTTACTGTAACAAAGTTTCAAGTAATTTAAAGAAAAATGCGAAAGAATAACAATAAAATTGATAACAGTGAAAAAAATGATAAATACTCATCGCTTCTTTGAAAGCAAAGAGGTATCAAACGATCTGCGCCTAACAAAAAAAAACGCAATCGTTATTAGGTACTTATCAGATCTGATCTTGAGATTCAACAAACGAATCTTTCAGTTTCCGGTTCGCCAACTCCTTGAATATTTATAAGTAACCCGTGCCGCAGTATTTCCAGCCCACTTTTTTTTTGGGACGCCGGAGAGGCTGGCCGGAGATGTGTTTTTTTTTCTTAATTTTTGTTCGCGAACAAATCCTATTAATCTTGTTGAGCCGAAAATCGTTACGGAAACTTTATAAATGTAATAGGTAACCTATTTAGAACATTCTCTATTATTTCTTATATATTATAGTATTTCTTTTCTATTCTATTTTATTCCATATTTTATCGATTTGTCTTTTGATATTTTTTTATTGGGCAATAACTTAATTATTGGAAAATATTATATTAAAAAAATAAAAAAATAATAATAAGGCCGATTGTGCTCTGCTTAACTTTAAAATACAACCTATTAAGCGAAAAAACAAAGTATCTAAAACAAGTTAATTTTCTTACACACATTGTTATTGTAAAAAAAAAAACAATTTGTATTTGTCTTCTGAAAAACAAAAAAGTGCCTTTGGCTGTACAACTGAAACGCAGAGGAAATTCCTACCCCGGACCCTATTACCCGGGGTTGTTTTGACCCCAAAATACAGGGGGTGAAATGCTGGCGGAGGGTGATACGGGGTGGTGGGTAGTAGAACTTTAAAGTACCTAAGAATATTCTTTTTAGCCTATCAGGCTTGCGTTTGACCACCATCTCAACTGATGGAAAGCGAAGTAGTGTATTTTATTAGACTTATGACGTTTTAAAAAAACTGCTCACTAGATCTCGTTCAAACCAATTTCTGGTGGAGGTTTGCATGTACCTACATGATATTTTTTTTTTAGTTTTCATTTACTTATTTCAGAAGTTACAGGGGGGGGAACACATTTTGCCACTTTGGAAGTGTCTCTCGCGCACTGTTCAGTTTAGAAAAATATGATATTAGAAACCGCACTGTCGTTTTTGAAGACCTATCCATAAATACCACACACACGTAAGGGTTTGATGAAAACAAATTTTCGAGTTTCAATTCTAAGTATAGATATAACCTCCAAAATGTATTGTTTCTTTTTTTCTATTTTTGTGTGAAAATCGTAATGCGGTTCACAGAATACATCTACAAACAAAGATCACCTACAAAGTTTCAACTGTAAAGTTCTTATAGTTTCGGCTGTGATATATGGACGGACAGACAAACAGACAAACATGACGAATCTATAAGGGTTCCGTATTTGCTATTTGGCTACGGAACCCTAAAAATCAACAACGATTTTCAAATATTGATAGGGATTCGAAGTAAAGGTCGACTCGAGACTCATATTACTTTCAAACTCTGTATTTGGAAACCGTATACCGTAATCCACTCGACTATCGTCAACATTGAGCATGGCTTAAGGTTTATAGTCCCTTGAACCATCTGGCCAAAATTATGTGGACGCACCTCTCGCACCTGCCTAGTCGGCAGTACGCAAATCTGTGCATTTATTTGCGGCCAACAGCGCCCGGAAAGCGCGTGGCTGATCTTTAAATCCATATTCTTTGCGAAATATTGATTGATTTACATATGCAATGCTCACTTTGAGGAATATTTAACCACCAATTTTTATGTGTAAAAATGTTTCTAAAGAACCAAGCCGTTTCGAAGGAGTAGGAAAAAGTTGCAAAAAGTGGCGAAATTGCTAAATATTTTTTAAGACAAAGTATTAATAGCACGAAAAAATCAAATGTTGATAATGTCGTTCATGAATCTATAATAAACATATATTTTTTTAAAGCTATTAACCTGGCCGTTACCGAGGAGTAGGCTCCAGAAAGTCACTGTTTTATGGCACTTTTCGGGCGCTTGGGCCTTAAAATCTTGTTACTTCGCTTAACGCAAACCAACGCGATGATTGACGACAAAGCAACGCGAAAAAAGAGAGATAAAGCCTGAAAACTCTGTTAGCATTTGGTAATTTCGCGAATAACTAAATAATAATTGCCAATTAATTTAATTATTTTTTGTACACCATGATAAATAACAAAATATGTGGATTTTAGAGTTCATGTAGGTACATAGGCTAGCTTAACTTAAAGTTGAGCTTTCTTCCAGTAAACCACTGACTGACCTGTTGGTCTAGTGGTTAATGGCCCTGACTGCTATACCGCAGGTCGTGGGTTCGATTCCCACCCAGGACAAATGTTTGTGTGATGAGCATGTTCATTTGTTCCCGCTCCCGATCTTTTGTACCGCTGGAACCAGCTAATAATATAGGTATATATTGTTACTAATACCACCTTCTTCTCCAGGTTCTTCACTACCAGAGGAGACAAACGACGAAGAATTGGCATCTTTGAAGAATATTCTCCGGTTCCCTGAGGAAGTGGCTCTCAGGCTGACCGACACTGAATACCAGCTGTTCTATCAGGTAAGGGGAACCTTAATTTTTTGCAATGTTTTATGTACTTAGCTTCGTCTAAAGTTAACACTGCTCACTAGGGCTTTCAAATACCGGATTTTTTCAATACCGGTATCAATACCGGTATTAGAATTTTTAATACCGTGATCACGTGATCACGGTATTGAACTCAAGGTTTCTATTTTAAACTAGTGCTTGACTAAAACCATGTCTCATAGGAACTTTAATCAGGAAATTAATAAAATGATTTAAATATTTTTGTTTTCGAATCAGTGTTTATTCTCTCTTAACCGTTTTAATAAGGTTCTAGTAAGCATGGCGCTGATTGTTTACCGGCAATTAGCAAATAAAGTAGATTAAAATCATAGATCTGCGTAAGGTTTAGGCTTACTTGACGCTGTAACTTTTTTACGACATTTCTAATAAGGTTAAGACGCAGTTCTAAGGTTCAAGTAAGCATGGCGCTGCCGTACCTCTAGTTTACTGGCTGATACATTCGATGCGAGTACCTATACTGCCCTTAGAGGTCAGCAAGCGTCAAGACTCGTGTCTTTCTTATTACTATATTAATATCTCACATGTAATTGTTGTACCAAACTACCAATTAAATGTATAATTTTGAATTGTTTCTTTGAACACGAAAGTAGTTAATAAGTACTGATTAGGCTAAATTAATAATATTTGAAGTTAAAAAAGAATGCCACATCCAAACCGCAAAAATATTAATTGTTTACTTTTTAATTGTAGATCTAACGGATAACATGATTCGTTAAAGTAAAAATGATATTAAACAAAGTGGAAAATGACACAATTTTAGATGCTTCAATTTGTTATGAATTCGTAATTCGTCATTAGTTTTTACAAAAAAAAAAACGATCGAATGATTCGTTGAGAATTGTGTTAAACCCCATAAAATATAAGTATTTATATTATGTACCTTGTTGTTTGTCAAGATTACAAACTTATCAAAAATACACAATGACCAAGTTCACATGCACGTGTTACCCGGGCGCCTTTGCGATACTGATTAACAAAATAACGTCGTATAGGGCCTATTACACTACGCGTTATTCAGACCATTTTAGTCTATGGTTCGACGGTTCGCGAGAGTTGGCGCTTAATACATGTGTGAGAATAATATTACATCGTAATTTATATTATATAATACAACTTCTTACTACTTATTACAACAAAACACATTAATATATATTAAAGATTGTAATACCGTAATCACGGTATTGGCTCGTCAATACCGTGATTGAAAAAAGACCAAAATATATCCGTGATCACGGTAATACGGGATCCCGTAATACCGGTATTGAAAGCCCTACTGCTCACACGTGGGCCACACACGCCGAACTGCGCGCATCAGTCTCCATACACCTTATATGGAAACTAGACTTGTAGAGCTACACTTGATCCACGCCACGCGACGTCGTTCTACGTAGAAATCAGGCGTGTCACATATAATTATGCGTCGGTCTCATGTAGTTCTAATTTTAGTTAGTCCAAAAATGATTCTAAAGGCACTTGTTACTAAAAGGGTAGTATTTAAAAGAGTGACTGTAAATTAAAGTTTTAAGTAATAAAAATAATTATTTTGGTGATAGAATTAGTAAGTGAGCGACTGACTGCGAGCGACGAGAAATCAATAGAACAGCGACTTATAAACCACAAATTGAGTTACTTAAAATACATAAATCAATTAATTCTGATTTACTCAGATAGCCAGGCAGCTCTTAACGCCCGGAACTCGAATACTTTAAATTCGAAAAAAGTAAAAGACTGCTTTAACAAACTGAATGACCTGGGGCAAAGGAATAAAGTTTCCGTCATTCGTCTTGACGTCGTCATCAGAAGGTCATTCTGGAATCAATGGCAACGAAAAAGCCGATGAACTTGCAAGGACTGGGGCTCAAGATCATCAGATAGGACCAGAACCCTTCTGTGGTATCTCAAAGAACCAGGTCATGCAGACCCTTAAGGGCAACTTATTTGGCGATTCAAAAAAGCACTGGTTGGTACAACCAGGACTGCTACACGCCAAATCTCTTATTTAGTTAGTAGAAGGCTACTCAAAAAAACGAACTGCCAAACTTCTTGAGCTTAGCAGGACGAACATCTGTGCGATAGCCCGCGCCTTAACTGGACACTGCAAACTAAACAGGCACCAATTTCACATGAAACTGAGTGACACTGATGTTTGCCGGTACTGTAATCAGTAAAGGGAGACGCCTAAGCTCCTTTTGTGTGAATGCGGGTCCCTTATCGACAAACGCAGTGTCCATCTGGGTCGACACATTATTCGCCCAGAGGAGATTAAAACTCTAAAAGCTAGGAATATTCTAAATTTCTTGGAAGCTTCCGGGCTAAAAGAGTTACCTACTCTAACAAGATGGCGAGTCACAATAGATCTTTTAGGTCGCAGTGACTACATCCCCTACACTACGGGTGATACAGAGCCCCTTATCTTCTAAATAATTAATACAAAATGAGAAGTTTCATAATATTTGAGCAACCTAATATTCGTTTGAATGTCGACCTTTTTTTCAATATTTGGCAAATTATTTATTTATGCGCGGCATTTTATCTTAAATGAAGTGTTTCCAATGTCCTAAATATCGATATTTATGTATTATGTATGTCACAGGGTAATTTGATAATTCAGATATTGCGGAAACCCAGATAATTAGAAAATGGTGAAATAAAATCTGCGAACAACTTAGACTTAGCGTTCGCTGGCCCCTGCCCGCTTCGCTCGCTCAGCTCACGCGCGTTTGGTCACATTTCTAACCTAACCTATTTCATCCAATTCAAAAAGATGAATCTACCTGCGACTAGATAATTAGACAATGGTGATGTAGGGTAAAATTAAATGATCTTTGACTAGGTTTTTGAAAGAAACTATTGACTGAGCCTAACTAGCATCGGCTACGCATTGCACAATTACACCACCTGGATAGCGTGGAAAATGGGCTGAAAAAAAATCCAATATTATGCCGAGTGAATCCGCTGCCAAAATCTACTCTCAATATTTCTCGCCCAATATTCAGAACCAAGACCCAATGCCTAGATGGATGGAATACAATCTTTCGCCTGCGACATCTTTCCACAAGAATGAATCTCAAATGGCAAATTCGTCCCGGCCGAAAGATTTGCGGTCAGTATTATATAACCTGACAGCCCACTTCGATTCGACTTTGAATATTTTATTGAACTGGTTGATATTTAAGAAAAGAGACCTTTGAAAAGATGGATTGTAGATACTCTATTTTATTGAATTTTGTATTATTGAGAAATGAGTTTGCACTGGAGTTACACAATTTAATTCCTCCAAGTCCACAAGACGTACGCCCATACGTACAAAGCGTTTTGGGAACACATTCATTAAGTAGAATTCCCTGACGAAGTCTGTGTTTCTTGATAGCAATAACCTAGGTTTCTTTAAGTCAAAAGTGAATAGATTGCTTCTAGGCAAGCGTGTTCCAACGTCGGCCACATCATCGCTTACCATCAGGTGAGATAGTGGTCAAACTCGAGCTAACTCGAAAAAGAGTACATTAGGGGAAGTTTGAAAGTGGTGCCAATGACTGAAAATTTGAAAGGTTTGTCTTGAAATATAGTCATGTAAAGAGGAGGATGAAACGCATGTTGCTTAAAGAGTTATAAGTGTACATGTGGATGGATGGAGAGGGAGAGGCGGGCCTAAGAAAACATGCATGGATTGTGTGAGGAATGATATGAAAGAAAAGGGAGTTAGTGATAGCGTGACGAGTGACAGGACAGAATAGAAGAAAAAAAATGTGTTGCGTCGACCACAAATAAAACAGGACAAGTGCAGAAAGATGATAATTGAATTTAGTTTTATGGCTAAAATGGAATGTAAGTTTTGTGATGATATTTAAGAGGAATTAAAAAAAAAAAACAAATAAAGCAACGTCCTTTGTACCCATAGAACGCTGCGTGTTTTAACGTGGGTGCGAGTGCGAAGCGATCCGATGTACACTCGACAGTTTTTCCTACGTGTGTGCAAAGTCGATATTTCAGTCTCAATTTATTTGAAACAGGTTTTTTTTATGGTGGTAAAAATCATGCATTGACCTCCCCCGCCCTTGGGCGGAGCGGGAGATAGTGTCAGACTCTTACTGAAAGACCCACCCCGTTTCTTCTAGCTCTCATACCGGGGCTCGAGCGCCCTTTCTGATAACCCTGGCCCCAGTAGGCTTCGACCCGGCTGGGTCCCTGCTGTTGCTGACTACTCCTTGAGGCGCGCGGAACAGTGAACTCTTGCAGTGCGGTGAGCCCAAGTCGTCGACGGACTTGGGCTCACCGCACTGCAAGAGTTCTTGTGAACATATCAAACTAAGTGATGCATCCGCTACGCTTCGCTTGTCACCGCTCCACACCCACGTGTGTATTTATTGTTTGTAGCAATCGCGCCACTTCGCTTCGCGATCACGTTCGTGTTGAATACTGTTCAGTACAGAAACATTTGTCTTGGATGGGAATTGAAGCAACGACCTTTAGCATAGCAACCTCTAGTAAGTAGCCCTGTTACCTCTAAACCGACCGGCCAATCAAATTACGAGTAGCATTAGCAAATCAGATAATTGGCATCGTCTGCGTGAACTACACATTTTGTCACAGACGTACTATTACTAAACAGACCCATAATGATTAGTCGAAAGACGTCAACTACAAGATATAGGTCAACCCTTAGGCTTATATTTCACTGGGACATCATGGCGGCGGGACCAGTCGCCGCTACCAACAAAATGTATACAGCTCTATAGAGAGTTACTCACCTGGTAGTCATCTAGTTGCACAACCAAATTGGTGGCGCGACCAGCTCGGACGTGTGGCGCGACCAGCTCGGACGTGTGGCGACTCTGGTGTCTGTATGGTGTCTAGTTTGGTAGCTTAGTTTGGTAGTTTATACTTCTGGGATACTGGGACACCATGGCGGCGCGACCAGTTGCACCGCCATGGTGTCTCGGTGAAATATAGCCCTTAATGTCACCACATCGACCAGTCCTGTGCGTCTCTCATAAACCAGATTCCTGTGAGCTTGTACAACCCTGAACATTTGCAGTCAATCGTAAATTAGATGAGACAATGCCAGTGCACCGAGCCACAAAATAGATAGGTACAGAAGTCAAACTACATACAAAGAGTGCTAGAGTAACGCACACATACAAAGAGTGTTAGAGTAACGCACACATACAAAGAGTGCTAGAGTAACGCACACATACAAAGAGTGTTAGAGTAACGCACACATACAAAGAGTGCTAGAGTAACGCACACATAGACAGGGTTATTTGTAAAACACTGGCAACCTCTTAGGACTATGTTACTAACATCATAAACTACAACTTTTGTTCTATGACTATTAAAAAATTATCATATTTTAGTTCATCTGAGTTTCATACAAAAAAAAAAATTAAATAGAGCGTTCTAAACATTACGAAGTCTATGCGAAGCAAGCGATAGTACAATAGCGGAGGAAAGGGGATCGGGTGGCGGGGATGCTTGATGCGCTTGCGTCGCTTCATACAGACGTAGTTAGATATAGCAAAATACAGAGTTGAAATGTGTTAGATAGAAAAAAGAAATATTGAAGTTTTGTTATTGTTAATTGGATTATTTATTTATTTATATATCCTTTACTGTACACCAAGATAATAAATAATGTTTTTTATAACGTCAAAAGCTACCAGTTCTTTCAGAAATGTGAGTACTTAGATATTTGCTTGTATTTTAATTATTTGTTTTAACGTAACACAGAATAGGTAGGTATCCCGATGGCCCCGCGCCGAGAAAGAGAATATGTCTACATATTTTATGTACATTAGGTATTTTTTGTCACACCTGGGTGCGTTCGAACAGAGCAGCGCCGTGACCGCCGAGCGTAGGTACGAAAAGTGAAGTACATACTGAGATTGACTTCTGTACCCATCTATTATCTGACCGAGCGCTGGCTACAGCAAATTGCCGTTTCAAATTGACTCAATAAGCATTTGACGGCTAGGAGCGCTAAAATAGCGCTAACCTTAATTTCCGAGAGGGTCTTGCAAATCTCGTTTCGTAATTTTCGTTCGTTTGTTTTTCATTTATTAGCTTGGTAGATCCAAGTTTAGTCCAATGACTTCTTTTACCTATGTAAAGCTGAGTCGTAAACAATGAGGATGCGGGACCGTCGCAAGATTGATGCACTGCAAGTGTTCGGCTACACTGACAGCGCGGTGTGATCAGCGGAACGGGTGCAGATACAGTGTTTCTGCTCATCGCCTGCGCACTCACTGTGGCTACTTGGAACGAGCTACAGCCTGAGTTGCCCGCGCACGTCCCGCGTTCAGCAACCCGCGTGCTCTGTATGGACACTTAAATGAAGTTTTTAGGTTTGAAATTGCCACACCGCGCCTGTCCCGCACCTACGTTTCCAGTCTGGCCAAACACGAAATGTGGCGCTAGAGACGCATGTTTAGAATCTCAGCTCCCGCTGTAGACACTCTGGGCATCAGGAGTCACAGGAAGATTCCTGTTGACAAGGGCTTACGGATGGCGAGCAATGTGTAGCTCTCACTCACACTACTGATCAATGTAAAGACAAAGCCCAATGTGAGCACACAAGGCTTGGACCAATATTATTCTGGCTTTCATAAATCACAGTAACTAAAAATACTCGCAAAATTTAAATATCAAAATGCGAGTATGCCCAAAAAATTGGGGGCAATATATTAACATCTTTTCCAAGTCAAGAATTGGCATCTCGAATTGACTAAATAATTCTTTTGACGGCCGAGAGCGCTAGAATGGCGCTTTCTACAATTTCCTTTTACATAATGGAGCAATAAAATGCAAAAATCTCGTTTCGTTATTCACGCCTTGTCCGGTGCAATAAGTTCTATTATTTTAATGCTGTTGGTATTAGTCTTGCTAAGGAAATGTACAGGTTTTTATTTAATATTTCTTAGGGTTCTGTACCTCAAAAAAAGAAAAAATGAGTAGGTAAGTGTGAAACGGAAAACAGTTCAGTTCCCGAGTTGAGTTACAAAGATTTTTCCGAATCGCATAAAAAGATTTTTTTTTTGTCACGTAACCACAAGTTTTCAGTTTTTTTTCAACACTTGTGCTGTAAGACCATGCTTCATGCCAATGAACAGGACTCTAGGCCCTATGAATTTTGATTGCCTTGAGAGTGCCGAAATGTAAATTTTTTAGTGACGGCCGTATCTTTTTTTTTTCGTTAACTCCCTTTTCTGCAGTACTTACTCGAGAGCTCGTTCACCGTTGCGTCGCTTGGTTGACACTTATAATTGACAATTTTGTTCAGTAGATAAATAATGTCCCTTAGTAACTCATCGTTTAAAAAACCGGCCAAGTGCGAGTCGGACTCGCCCATGGAGGGTTCCGTAGCAGCAAGTAACATAATATAAAAGTTCTTGTATTTCGTTTATTATTTATTTATTTATATATTTTACAATTTATGTACACACAAATATACTGAGGAGGATAACATTATTAGAAAACTTCGTACAAAGGTACTACTTATTTCAAATATTATATATTATATTATATAGTTCGTTGTTACTTTGATCGATGTTTTAATAATAGTGTATTTTTTTAGATTAATGACATATTAAAAAAAAAACTACTTACTAGATCTCGTTCAAACCAATTTTCGTTGTTTGTTTACATGGTAATGTAAATCATATATTTTTTTTAGTTTTATCATTCTCTTATTTTAGAAGTTACAGGGGGAGGGACACACATTTTACCACTTTGGAAGTGTCTCTCGCGCAAACTATTCAATTTAGAAAAAAATGATATTAAAAACCTCAATATCATTTTTGAAGACCTATCCATAGATACCCCACACGTATGGGTTTGATGAAAAAAAGTTTTTGAGTTTCAGTTCTAAGTACCCCCAAAATTTATTGCTTTTTTTCTATTTTTGTGTAAAAATCTTAAAGCGGTTCATAGAATACATCTACTTACTAAGTTTCAACAGTATAGCTCTTATAGTTTCGGAAAAAAGTGGCTGTGACATACGAACGGGCAGACAGACAGACATGACGAATCTATAAGGGTTTCATTTTTTGCCATTTGGCTACGGAACCCTAAAAAGGAAATCTATAACATCTTAAAAGTCCAACAGTAGTCAATGAGGATATGCATGTTGAGTCTGTGAGTTGCTTAGCTGCTTACGGAGTCCATATAGCGATAGCTTACTTTTTTTTCCTTGCAATTAAATTTTATCGATATTGTCTTTTAACAGCCAGCTATTTTCCATAATAATATGTGGATAACGTTGTTAGTAGTGTATATGTTACTCCTATTTACTAAATACCGATATTACTCGTATTACTCGCCAAATCCTCCAAGACGACTCATGTTATGGGCCCGACAGTTTATAATCAACTGCCTGCCGCTAGTTCTAGTGCCCCGACTACAGGCAGCTTCAAAGCTCGCTTGAAAAAATGGCTTATCGAGCAAGCTTTTTATTCTTTTGACGAATTTATGACTTAATATAACTTAACTTGACGTAAATATTAATTTGGACTGAAATTTGTTGTGACTTTTAATTCTGTGATTTATTGTTAATTTTTATTTGTGATTTGATTTCTACTTATTGTATTTGTATTGTTTATTTTATTTGCTTGACATTTTATATTATTTGACGTTGTAATGTAATCATTTGTTAACATGTAATTTAAAAATTCTGTATTGACTTGTAAGAATCCCTTACCAATAAACTACTATGACTACTATGACTATGACTATTATATACTGCTGTTTCACCGTTTTGACAAGGTAAACATCTAAGGAAACCGGCATGTCCTAGATCCAAAAAACTCGAAGACATGTGACATTCACCAACCCGCACTGAGCCTGCGTGGTGGATTACGGCCCGTTCCCTCTCCTAGAGAGGAGGCCTGAGTCCCCGCAGTGGGAACATTAAAAAGGCTGATTATGATGATGATACTGCTGTTTATTATCAAAATAAAATAAAACTCAGAAGATTGGTTTCCTCACAGCTTCAAAGAACCGCAGACCTGAGTATATCAACGCTTGAAAGGCAAATATTGCTAATTGACATTGAGTAAACTTTACAGGAGAGTGATTTAAAGTATTATTGTAAAACTTTTAAAGAGCAGTGGTGACCGAATGGTAACGGCCCCGATTTGCGAGTTGTAGGTCACGGGTTCAAAACCAGCCAGACGTGTTAATTAGTGTAATTTATTTCATAACTGCTCTCAAAACGGTGAAGAAAAACATCGTAAGGAAACCGGCATGACCTAGAACCAAAAATTCGAAGACATGTACACCAACCCGCACTGGACCCACGTGGTGGATTACGGCCCATTCCCTTTCCTAGAGAGGAGGCCTGAGTCTCAACACTGTGAACATAATAAGGCCTACTATGCTATGATAAAAAACTTTGAGGTTTTTTTTTTTTTAATAACGATATAGTCGGATTTACATTTCATTGATATCATGGTAATAGTATCTGAACTTTATCATCAAATCAGTCAGTAAGTTCAACTCGATACCTCCACGCGTTCCTAAGAAAAGGGTACTGACCGCAGAACAAAAGTACTACTGTATGATTCCTTTGTTCAATGGTATTGACAAACGATTAAACAGATAACAAAGTTATCCTAAAAGGGATCCATTTTCGACTACTACTAAAAACGACTAAATAAAAAACACTGTACATAAATTCTATAAAATCGATACCCTTGAACAGAGAACGGCCTTGATCGGAATTTATATTATTTGTATTGAAAAAACCCATCGACCTCTCATCATTAGCAACCTAACATAATTACTGAACAAACTCCAATTTTCCAGTAGATATTATGTTTCAGAACAATCACGGAGGTCTAACTATGATTCTACTGTGTACAGAATTAGACTGGGTCGATATCTTAGGGTCCTCGTATACTAGCTCAGTTTGACACCATCCAGTAAAGACCAAATCAGTGTCCGATTAAGCTCAAACTCAAAATCAAAATAATTTTATATTACAGTTGCCATCACGGATCTTGAGCGGTTGCGCAGAAGTCAAATATTCGGTTTCTTTTGTAGTGCGAATTGCGGGGCGGGGAGTATCAGTGATTGGCTCACCGCGCCATCGCGTCATAGACGTCACTCCTAATTCGTTCCCTGCGTTTCTGCATGTATCTAACAACGAAGTTGATTGGCTTGAAAAATACAATAAAAAAAATTAAAACTCTACTGTCACAGGACCGCTGAAAGAAATTTCATTTGAAATAAGCTGTTCATTTGTAATACTCTTCTTTCTGTATTTGTCTGTGTACATAAATGAATAAATAATAATAAAAAACTAAAAACACCGGTGTCCGGAATCTTTCGGCCCTATCAACCATCTATTCTACTATATAGACCATCTATCTCTCCTCTTTTTCAAAACTCGTAAAGAGTCAGCTGAGCGAATTCAATGACCTGTAAGTACGCAACGCCGACTATTAACTACAAGTCATTGAACTCGCTCAGCTGATGTTTTCTTAAAGATACTAATTTCGTACATGCATGAATTAATACGAGTTTTGAAAAAGAGTTACTTTATTTTTTAATTTTATCTTTACAAATCGATAGTGTTTCATGTACCGGATCGACCCTCCACGGGATTAAAACGATTAAAATGTAGCGGTGTATACTAGGGACAACTTAAAGTCGGTGCTTCCTCGGGCTATGTCTGTCTAAGATGTATCAAAAGGAAAATTGTGTTATTTATCTGCTTCTAGTGCGTCAACATCATCATCGTAATGTCAGCCGATAAACATCCACTGTTGATTATAGGCCTCCCCCAAGTGTCGCCACAATGAACGACCTTTACGTCCCGTATCTATCTGATTCGCGCAACCTTCACCAGGTCATCGGTCCACCTTTGACTTTTTGTCAGTTTGACTGGCCCGTTGGTCTAGTGGTTAGTGGGTTCGATTCCCACGCAGGACAAATGTTTGTGTGATTACTATAATCATTTGTTCTGTGTCTAGGTGTAATTTATCAATAATATGTATGTATTTAGAAATATATAAGTATGTTTATCAGTTGTCTAGTACCCATAACACAAGCTCTGCTTAGCTTGGGACTAGACAGCGTTATGTGACAGTTGTTGAATATTATTATATGAAAAAAATGTGGTCAAGTTGCTACATTTGGCGGTACATAAATTGTTAAATTGTTTGTTATACCTTGTAGAAGGCCTTTCAACGCTGCGCCACTCCAAAACATCTAGTCTTCTAATCCGTATAGTGCATTAAATCCCAAAAACTAATCATTGGCATCTCTATTGTCATAGGCAGAAAATAAACATTTTAAGCTATTGCATAGCTTCTATTGCGGGCCTTGAGCGTGGAGACCGAATCCAGAAATTCCGTAACGAAAATAACCTAACACCCCCACTCATTTGTTTTTTGAGCGTGGTGACCGATAAGAAAACAAATGAGTGAACAATCAATCAAAATTCAATTCAATGTGTAAAAGTGTTACTTCAATTAATATCAAAGAAAAAAAAAACAAAGGAAAAAAATACTGCATAAATAAAACAAATAAATAATTATAATTGCATAAGTTGATAAAAATGCTATGCAATAGCTTTACCGCGGCAGTCCCCGAGTGCCACACGTATTTTTTTTTTTTTTTCCTTTGAAAGTACCGACCAATACTTCGGCCAATTGTATCCCATCGACGCAGTGTGCGAGCTCCCTAAACAGTCGGCTTACGAAGTCGGCCACAATATGTTTTAAATCTATTCTGGGCTACACAATGTCGTCGCAGCCTTGCGAAATGGCCTAGCTTTCTATTACAGGGGAAATTACCTATAGCTGATATTGTTAACTAGAAATATTGTTAACAAAAGCTGCTATAGTTACAATAACATTGTTATCTAAAAATAAAGAGATAACGTTTGTTTTTAGGGTTCCGTAGCCAAATGGCAAAAAACGGAACCCTTAGAGATGCGTCATGTCTCAATCAAATCAAATCAAATCATCTTTATTGTGGATCATAGGTAATACAGATGGTGATAATTATATATTTAGTGAACAGCTATGTCCTACCCTTAGGGCGTACAATAAAATGTAGGTACATAATAGTGAATTTACATGAATGTCAACATTAATTAGAATACATTGCAATATTATTACATTTCTAAATATTAGTTGCAGTTACAAATTTCAGTAAAAAAAAAAAAAAATTTCATCATGTATCTAAGTATACAAAACGCATCATGACCCAGGCAGATTGTATTTTAAAAGTGATTTATCGTCGAAGAAGTCTTTCATAGAATAATAGCATTTATTTACTAACAGTTCATGGAGTTTCTTTTTAAATGATTTTATTTCAGTAATTGCTCTTATAGACCCTGGAATGGCAGGAAGTGCGTCTTACTTGGAACTATGTCAAGCTTGTCCTGATGGCGTATACGTGTTCGAAATTTAAATAGGTCAATATTATTTCTAACAAAAACTGCGACCTCAAAAATGTACAGACACGGTAATGTCAACACGTTCATATTTTAAAAAATGGTTCACAGGATTCATGTCTGTCTGTCTGTTCGTCCGTATGTCACAGCCACTTTTTTCCGAAACTATAAGAGCTTACTGTTTAAACTTAGTAAGTAGATATAGTATTCTGTGAACCGCATTAAGATTTTCACATAAAAATTAAAAAAAAAGCAATAAATTTTGGGGGTCCCCATACTTAGAACGGAAACTAAAAAATGATAATCAGGTTTCTAATATAATTCCCTGTAACTTCTAAAATAAGAGAATGATACATTACCATGTAAACTACCAACGAAAATTGGTTTAAACGAGATCTAGTTAGTAGGTAGTTTTTTTTTTTTTAATACGACGTAAATCTAAAAAAATACACTATTATTGAAACATCGATCAAAGTTACAACGAACTACAAAAACTTTTATATTATGTTACTTGCAGCTAGGGAACCCTCCATGGGCGAGTCCGACTCGCACTTAGCCGGTTTTTTTTGTTTGTAGGGGGTAATCTCTGAAAGTACAGATCCGATTACTAATTTCACCAATAGAAAGCTGCTTTATTCCTGAGTGACATAGGCTATATTTTATGTACCTATGCGGGCAAAGCCGCGGGAAAAAGCTAACGTATATAATTCAAATAATCATTTGTACAAAACTCGCAAACACACTAATACTGCACACGGCTGACATTTTGACGTCATTGATGGATTACGCACTAGTGCCTAGCGCTGTTGACATTCCGATATTTGGGTAATCGAAGTTGAAATGTGTTTCTATTTTAAATATTTGTGTATTGACCTTTTTTGAGGCTCCATAACTTAGCTTGAAAAACCAAAACCATCATAGTATCACTAAAAACCAACACAAACATTCAACTCCTCCACTCATAACCCTTTTTTTTTTTGGTGGGAAAAATCATGCATTGACAACCCCCGCCCTTGGGCGGAGCGGGAGATAGCGTCAGACTCTTACTGACTAAAAGACCCACCCCGTTCCTTCTAGCCTTCATACCGGGGCTCGAGCGCCCTTTCGGATAACCCTGGCCCCAGTAGGCTTCGACCCGGCTGGGTCCCTGCTGTTGCTGACAACTCCTTGAGGCGCGCGGGAACAGTGCGCGCCGTCGACGACTTGGGCTTGGTCCGGACAGTTACCGGACGGCCGGACAGCGAGCTTCCCATTGCTCACTGTCCGCAAGCCCGCGTCTACGTTGGCCTCCACTCATAACCCCATCAGAAATTTTCCCACTGCTGGAACTCAGGCCACCTCTCTAGAAGAACGAATGGGGCGTAATCCACCACGCGGGCCCAGTGCGGGTTGTTGAATGTCACATGTCTTCGAATTTTTGGTTCTAGGACATGCCGGTTTCCTCACGATGTTTTCCTTCACCGTTTTGAGAGCAATGGTGATGAAATAAATTACACAAAGTAATGCGCCTGGCTAGGTTCAAACCCGACACCTACCACTCGTAATTCGGGGCAGTTACCACACAAATAAAAATTGTAATAGGTACATATGTATATTTGTGCTCTTCCTTTCTCTAACCATTTATTTTATTGTTGTTGTGCCCGACAAGGTCCATAATTGTTTCTATTTTATTTTATTTATGACCTGACATGACTGTTATTATGGATTGGAGTAATGATTTTACATTTAAAAATGGCTGTGGCAGTCGACAACACATGGACAAAACTCCCGCCATTTATTATTTAGACCATTGGTCACAATGTCACTGTACAAAATAAATCAGTTCGTTCGGAATGGAAGCTTTTAGACAATAGGTGGCGGAAACCATAGAGTAAAAAATAGAGCAGTAGAGGAAATATTTTTAAATACACTTACTCGAAAACCCGTTCTTACTGGGATAAGAACAGGTTTTCGAGTACGTATATTGTAAGCGGAAAGTAGTCTATTGCGTTAACAGTCTAAAACGTCAGCTGAGCGAGTTCAATGACCTGTAGGTAGTTTGTACGCAACGCCGACTATTACCTAAAGGTCATTGAACTCGCTCAGCTGACGTTTTCTTAAAGAAATTAATTTCGTACATGCGTAAATTAATATGAGTTTTGAAAAAAAGGTACTTTATTTTTTAATTTTATCTTTACAAATCGGTAGTGTTTCATGTACCGGATAGACCCTCCACGGGATTAAAACGATCAAAATTTAATGGTGTATAATTTAACAGTTGATTAGTAAACGACATCTACAAAGAACAAAATAACCTTAACACAGAAAACATTTAAAAAATACGAAAATAACCTTTGGAACAATTGATTGACTCGAAAAACAAATCACTATGCAATTAAATCCGGCCTTTACGGACAACGATTAAATATAAACTAGAATTAATTATCTTGTCAAGAAGAATCGATGGGAAAACTATTAACACAGTTTTTTTTTTTTATAAAAAAAAAAGAAATCAACAAACGACTTTTTACTGACATAAACTAGCGCTCGACTGATGGTAAGCAGTGATTGAAATCGTTGATTGTTAGGCCCGTTTTTGACCGCGCCATGATATCGTCCGGTAACTGTCCCAAACCCAAGTCGTCGACGGCGCGCACTGTTCCCGCGCGCTTGAAGTTGTCAGCAACAGCAGGGGCCTTTTTTTATGGTGGGAAAAATCATGCATTGACATCCCCCGCCCTTGAGTGGAGCGGGAGATAGTGTCAGACTCTTATTGACTAAAAGACCCACCCCGTTCCTTCTAGCCTTCATACCGGGGCTCAAGCGCCCTTTCGGATAACTCTGGCCCAAGTAGGCTTCGACCCGGGCTTCGACCCGGCTGGGTCCCTGCTGTTGCTGACAACTCCTTGAGGCGCGCGGGAACAGTGCGCGCCGTCGCTGACTTGGGGTTGGTGCAGACATTTACCGGACGGCCGGACAGTGAGCACGCTTGCCTAGAAGTAACGTATTCACTCTTGACTTAAAGACTCCTAGCCTATTACTACTACCGCTCCAGGGCTCTAGGAATTCGTATAAAATACGAATCCTGATCTTCATAAAATAGAAGGAATAATAATATTAATTTTCATCATTTCAGCCGAAAGACGTCCACTGTTGGACATAGGCCTCCCCCAAGTGTCGATCCCGATCCCGTCCTGTGTGTCTCGCATCCATCGTATTCCCGCCACCCTTACCAGGTTATCGGTCCACCTTGTAGGAGGCATCTCTTTCAAATGTTTGTTGCTATATCTAGGTCAGTATGACGCGACGCAAGCGTATCAAGCACCCCTGCCGCCCGATCCCACTCCCCTCCTCTATTGTACTATCGTTTGCTTTGCATAGACTTTTTAATATTTAGAACGCTCAAATTAAATATTTTCATTTTTGTATAAAAATCTGGTGACCTAAAATTTGATACATTTTTAAAAGTCATAGAACAAAAGTGGTTGTCTATGATGTTAGTAACATAGTCCTGACAGAGTGCCAGTGTTTAACGAATAACCCTGTATATTGCGACTAGTGTTGCCAGGCGTCCCGATTTGCTCGGGATGTCCCGGTTATTCGGGTTCTGGAGACGCGTCCCGATATGCACCTGATCGGGACGCTAAATGTGCCGATAAATCAAAAACCCTGAAACTCAAAGAGCGACTGAAGAAGTCTGGGTTTTACTCAGTAAAAATTTCACATGCCCTCTCGTTCCACCCTAGAAGGAAAGAAGTCATTGGACGATTTCCCATCCAAAAAATCTTTATTAAAAAAAAAATATTTCTCCCGATCTAAAACTCTAAATCCCGATTTGTTTTACCATCTATCCCGATTTTTATCCAAACTGACCTGGCAACACTAATTGCGACCCAATTTTTCCTTCAAGATAAATGCGTAAAGTAAGCATTATTTATAGCCACAGTATTGAATCGATTTTGAATTGTCGACCTTTTGAACGTAGGAAATAGGATTACGGTGGCAGAACCACGGAACGGGAAATTCAGCGGCATAATGTTAACGAAGCTGCCCGAGTTTGGCCGTAAATATTATTTATGGGTATATATGTTCCTGATAATAGTTTGTACGTGAAAAGCGAAGCACTAGTGCACCTGCGAACATAGGGTTCTCAAGTGCTAAAGTGCTCATTTCCACTAGTATCTGTCTAAAAACTCAAACGACTTGGGAATTTCTTAACGAAATAAAAAATCTGTTGTTGGCAAATCGGATGTTAATTGTCATTCACTTGTTTCTTGAGATTTTTTTTTTACGGTGGGAAAAAATTATTCAATGACATCCCCCGCTCTTGGGTGGAGCGGGAGATAGTGTCAGACTCTTACTGTCTAAAAGACCCACCCCGTTCCTTCTAGCCTTCATACCGGGGCTCGAGCGCCCTTTCGGATAATCCTGTCCCCAGTAGGCTTTGACCCGGCTGGGTCCCTGCTGTTGCTGACAACTCTTTGAGGCGCGCGGGAACAGTGCGCGCCGTCGACGACTTGGACTTGGTCCGGATAGTTTCTTGAGATGATGATAGTTCTACAACAGATCTTGATCGTTATATGACTAATGATTTTTTTTTCGATGGGTGAAAGTCATCCATATGACAACCCTCGCCCTTGGGTGGAGTGGGAGATAGTGTCAGACTTATACTGACTAAAAAACCCACCCCGTTCCTTCGTTGCCTTTCACACCGGGGCCGAGCCTTCATTTCTGAATCAGGCTCTTGGCCCCACTTGGCTTCGACCCTGCTAAGCCCCTAGGGTTGCTGACAATTCCTTGAGGCACGCGGGAACAGAGCGCGCCATCGTCGACTTGGGCTTGGTCCGCACAGTTATCAGACGGTCGGACAGCGAGTTACCCATAACTCGCCGTCCGCAAGCCCGCGCCTACGGTGGCCGAAAATCGGGATCCGAATCCCGGCGAGACCGCCGTTGCCTGTTGCCGTCGGCCTCTTCCGTTTGCTAACATTACTGCTTTGCAGGAGGCGACCGCCTGCCACTCCTCCTCGCTCCAGATCATGACCTGTACCAAGGCCTGGACGAAACCCCACCTCAAAAAAAACCTGCTTAAGCATATAGGATCAAATGTTTGTAACACTGAAATTGAGTTTAAATAACATAAGCGAACTTAGACCTTAGGGAATTATCTCATGCATTCTATTTCCAACTCTATTGTAGTTGAAATTTAGTTCATTATCCATTTATATAGTGTTCACGGCTTCGCTTTCATGGCTTGTTCCGAAGAAACCTCCTTTTTATAAGTCGGTTAAAAATAGATGCAGAGACATCTGGAGATTTCCCTGCAGCGGTCTTCCTGTCCGATTATAATTTAGGTGTCTTCAAGGCTAGAGTGAATAGGCTCTTAATAAACTAGGAGTAGTGCGCCTCATCAAAACATCGTTAGGAAACCGGCATGTCCTAGAACCAAAAATTCGAAGACATGTGACATCCACCAACCCGCACTGGGCCCGCGTGGATGATTACGGCCCATTCCCTCTCCTAGAGAGGAGGCCTGAGTCCCAGCTGTGGGAACATTAAAAAGGCTGATGATGATGAAGTGCGCCTCACCTTTAATGATTGCATCACTGCTTACCATCAAGTGGAATCGCAGTCAAGCATTAGTTTATATCATTAAAAAAAAAAACATTAAAATGTGACTGACAAAATCGTCACAATTTTTTTTAAGGTAGGTTTTTTTTAGGATATACTCGTACTTACAAATCTCTAAAATTATTTATTTATATATATACTTTATTAACAAACACAGGACATCAGGATAAACATGTACAAAAACAAAGTGTACAAAGAGACAACGACAAAGAGAGAGGTGTGCGTGTGTTTTGTACGTTTTATTAAAATTACTAGCTAGCTTTTGCCCGCGCGGCTTCGCTCCCGCTGTTCCCTACTCCACCCTACTATACCCAACTCTACTCTACTCTACATTACTCTACCCTACCCTACCCTACCCTACTCTATCCTACTCTACACTACTCTACCCTATTCTACCCTAATCTACCCTTCTATAACTTACTCTACCCTACACTACCCTAATTTTCATTTTTTTTTTCCATAAGAACCTTCTCATAATAACGAACACAACAAAAAAAAAAGAATTAGCGAAATCGGTCCCGCCGTTCACGCGTGATGCCGTGACCAAGGAAATAGGGATTCATTTTTATATACCGAAATATAGATAGAAACAAATATCGACATACATTGTTAGATAACTGATGTTATAATAAGTTACTTAGACTTTTACATTAGTAAAAAAAAAAAAGTGTTCCTCGCGAAAAAAGCTTCTTCAAATTGTGACCAACTGACATTGTGCTGTTTTACAATTCTGACGTAAATGAAGTCGCGGGTAGAGCTAGTCTTTAGTAAATATTGAAGACAGCAAATTTTCCTCAAGGGGGTCTTTATTGCGTTTTCACAAGCTTTTTTTCCGAGTCCCCATCTTTGAAATTTATCCTTAGGGAAACTTTTATAAGATGAAACAAAAATGTGGTGTCTTCTTTCTGGGAAAATTCTGGCTACAGATGGAATGTAATTCAAATAAGTTTTTAATGAAAATCAGCAGTACATAAACCTGTATATTTAATACTCGTCAAGAGGAATCATTCGAGCCCCAACTCGATGGGGTCGTGTCGTTTAACTACCGAGTTCCTACAGCCACCTTTCTGGTCCATCATCAGATCAGCTCTATGTCATAATAGTTTTGTATTGTCATCAGGACCCTTAACCAAGTTGCTAATCTGCAATAGTTAACGCTTGTAGAAAGCTTCAAATATACGGGAATGACGTCGTCTTAACGCTCAGTCACGTGGTCAGAACAAAAGAATTGGCGGCAAGGGCAACTCGAAGCGTTCGGCGCAAGCGAAACGTTTGTAATTTGGCTAGGAGGGCTGATTTACACATGCATGCAAAGTTTCAGATCAATCGTTAACCCGGAAGTAGATCAAAAGTAATTTGCAAGATTTGATTACAGACATAAATATGTAATTATTACAAACATCAGGTCAGCTGAAACTAAATGCCGGGATTCTGATCCCGATTTCCGGCCAACGTAGACGCGGGCTTGCGGACAGTGAGCAATGGGTAGCTCGCTGTCCGGCCGTCCGGTAACTGTCCGGACCAAGCCCAAGTCGTCGACGGCGCGCACTGTTCCCGCGCGCCTCAAGGAGTTGTCAGCAACAGCAGGGACCCAGCCGGGTCGAAGCCTACTGGAGCCAGGGTTATCCGAAAGGGCGCTCGAGCCCCGGTATGAAGGCTAGAAGGAACGGGGTGGGTCTTTTAGTCAGTAAGAGTCTGACACTATCTCCCGCTCCGCCCAAGGGCGGGGGATGTCAATGCATGATTTTTCCCACCATAAAAAAAAAGGTGAAACTAAATAAAAGCTTGTAAAATATAGCTTGTTCTATGAAGTTTACTAAAAAGTGCACTCAGGAGATTAGAACAAACATTTGTTTTTAAAATACTCTCTCGATATTTTCGTTCCATTTGAGAACAGTGGGAATAAAATAAATTACTATATACAATAGTGTAGTTTTTTTTTAGTAGGCTTCCGCTTACCCATCTCACTTGATGGTAATTTATATATTTATTTTAATTAATTACAATGGTCGAACAACCAATTACAGTAACTAAACAAAAAAAAAGACGTGTGGCGCTCGGGGACTGCCGCGGTAAAGCTATTGCATAGCATTTTTATCAACTTATGCAATTATAATTATTTATTTATTTTATTTATGCAGTATTTTTTTCCTTTGCTTTTTCTTTGATATTAATTGAAGTTACACTTTCATACATTGAATTAAATTTTGATTGATTGTTTACTCATTTGTTTTCTTATCGGTCACCAAGCTCTAAAAACAAATGAGTGTGGGATGTTATGTTATTTCCGTTACGGAAGCTTAAAAAATAAAAAAGTATAAGTAAGTAAAAGTATAAACAACACGTACATCAATTCCTCTCACAGTACTTCTGACATGCCAACAAAATCATCTTCCATGCGTCCGCAAACAGTTCGTTTGTTGGATAAGAATCCAAGAGATCATTTAGTGCAGCCAAAGTGCGAGGTATTGGAGACTGAGCACGGGCAACAGTGCGACACTGAGGCACTGCAAACATTCTGTGCTTCTTGCCGCGGCAGTAATTGTCCGAGACAAAGAAACGTGCCAGCACAGTAAATAAGTAGGCTCTTAATAAACTAGTGCGCCTCACCATCAGAGATTGCATCACTGCTTACCATCAGTTAGGATCGCACTAGTTTATATCAATAAAAAAAAGTAAGTCAGGTGCGTCAATAGTGCCACGGAGCGTCTTGCAGGCTATGATGAGCTGATCTCGCGCTCGTCTTACCTCTAGCGAGTTATATCCGAGGCAACCAAAAAGAAATTTTGTCGGATAGAGGTATGGGTAATAGCCGTGCATCTGCTTGTACAGGAACCTAAAAATAGCTTTTTGCACTTTTTCCAGTAAAAGAGCGTAAGAACTTTGGTGCGGGTTTCACACGCAAGAGCCAGATTCTAACTTACTGCGCACGAGCGCATTAAATAAAATCTTAAAGTGACGATGTTGTCGATATCTTGGGTTTATAAACAAGTAAGTTGACATAATATATCCAAAAAAATATTGTAATTGATTCAGTTAGTAAATGATAAATGACATTTATTTTGTAAATAGGTTTAAAAAACCCTTTTACACGTCAATTTTTTTTTCGTCAGTTTTTGCTAGATGAGGCCGGTGTTTCCTATCTGACTACCCTGAGAAAAGAAGAAACACCGAAACAAACTCAAGGGTCAAAGTCTCTTTTAAAGTCCATACAGTAAATATGTAATGGTCAAATCACATGAGAACCAGGCAGATTTGTCTGAGATGGTCTTTTGAAGAAAGAACCATACAGATTTGAGTGGACCTGTCCAATCAGCGTAAGCATTCAGTTAGTGATTCTGAACAAACTATATTCAAGTATCGCATATACTAAAAAAAATATTGTCTAAAGATTACAAACTAGTCTCTACTACAAAATTCAAGATCAAAGCATTAATGCTTATTTCACGTCTAAAACAATGGTATTACAGAAACAATGAACCGGGCCGAAGACAAATATTTGAATGCCCTACATACGCCTCCAACTGTTTGCAAGAAGGATTTGTACATTAAATGTCACAGACATTCAATCATGTGATTTTTCGTAAGATACTTTCTTTTATTCATGTCGGATGAGATACGGAATTGGCTTACAGAAAATGCGATAGAAAACGCTTTAGGGTGGGGATGATACATTCCGCTAGTCTATGTTACAATCTTGAGTAGCTGTCAAAGAGTAGTTTTTACTGAATTAACCGACTTCAAAAATAAAGATATTATAATTATGTTCAGCTCTATGTATTTTTAGGGTTTCGTACCTCAAAAGGAAAAATACGGAACCCTTATAAGATCACTTTGTTGCCCGTTCGTCTGTCTGTCTGTCTGTCAAGACCCTTTATCTCAAGAACGCGTGGAGATATCGAGTTGGAATTTTAAACATATACTAAAGTCTGCGGTTCCTTAAAGTTAACGAATAAAAAAGATACGGCCGTTTATGTCGCAATAAAACGTATATTTTGATACTCTCAAAGATCGAAATTCATAAATGATAAATGATCTTTATTTTGCAAGTAGGTTTTATAAAAACACTTTTACACGTCAAATTTTTTTTTCGTCAATTAATGCTAGATGAGGCCGGTGTTTCCTAGCTGACTACCCTGAGAAGAAACACCGAAACAAATTCAGGGGTAACATAGGGTACTTCCTGTTGACCCAAAATCCTGGTCAAATTTGGCACAAAGCAAGGTCTTATAGCACAGATATAGGAATAAATACTGTTTTTTGTTACCAACGTCACAAAAAAAAATTGCATTTCGGAAAAACCTTCGAGACTCCATTCGGGAATTGTAGTTTGTACGGAACCCTGGGTGGAAATTGAACCCACGACCTCCGGTACAGCAGTCAGGATCGCTAACCACTAGACCAACAAGCCTGGTAATAGTAGCCAAGTTATAGTGTCTGGCTTTATTGCTGAACTGGACGTATTTGGCGCCAAAGACACATTGTTAGTTGTCTCGTTTTTTTAATATAATAATTTATTATCAAATATAATAGAACAAATAATCATGCTCATCACACAAACATTTGTCCTGGGTGGGAATCGAACCAACGACCTCCGGCATAGCAGTCAGGGCCACTGACTACTAGACCAACAGGCCAGTCAAGTGCCAGTCCACAAAACCTAATATACTCTTTCTAACCCCCGATTTTGTCACCAGGTGCCTCCAATCGACTACCTACGTCAGGTGACGCTAGACCTTGGCGGAGAAGGTGTCCTCGGCGCTGTGAATGAGCGTCAAATGATGAGAAGGACTCCACCCACACACACAGCCTCGAGAAGTTCTGTCAAAGCTCTTATCAGGAGATTTAACGCGGTAAGTTTAAGGAAGTTATATATATATATTTTTTTATCTGTTATAAACTAGTACTTGACTGCGATCCCATCTGATAAGCAGTGATGCAATCGTTGATGATGAGGCGTACTAGTTTATTAAGAGAGCCTATTCACTCTTTTTTTGTTTCGATAGGAAAAATCGTCTTATGACAACCCCCGCTCTTTGGCGGAGCGGGAGATAGTGTCAGACTCTTACTGACTAAAAAACCCATCCCGTTCTTTCAAGCCTTCATACCGGGGCTCGCGCGCTCTTTCGGTTAACCCTGGCCCCAGTAGGCTTCGATCCGACTGGGCCTCTGCTGTTGCTGACAACTCCTTGAGGCGCGCGGGAACAGCGCGCCGTCGACGACTTGGACTTGGTCCGGACTTTTACCGGACGGCCGGCCAGCGAGCTACCCATTGCTCACTGCCCGCAAGCCCGCGCCTACAGTTTCGTCTGAGGAGTTATTTTGCATTTGCACCCAACTGTTTGATAGCGCCTAACAATTACTGGTATGTCGTGACCTGTCTTGTACTTAATGTCGGTGTTATCCAACTTGTGACATTGGAAGTCGGTTGCGTTTTTAACCCCGACGCCGACGGTAAAGAGGGGTGTTATAAGTTTGAGGTGTCTGTCCGTGGCATCGTAGCTCCCAAGTCAATGGACTGGGGCCCAAGTCTACTATTTTTATAAATTTGTGATGCCAACACGATCACATTGTCATTTTGCTAAAAGTTTGTAATCTGCTAATTCATAATGATCGATCATTGACCGGTCAGTGGTATCGTAATAGAGTTGTGGTAGAATGATAATATCGAGCATATTTAAACCAATAACTGCACAATAAAGTTCTAATGGTAGACCACTGATCAAATAAACTGTCAAAGTTTTAGCAGATTACCGCATACATACGTCAAATGTTCATTTGTCAATATGTACGAGATTGAAAGAAGTGGCTAAGAATAGTATAAGCCACTTCTTTCAAAGGAGTGTCAGTGGTTGACCATTGGAAAGTCATAATGACGCCATTATATTAGTTAATTTACCAAACTTGTCAAAATCGACCATTATGTTATCAATGATAGACCATTCTGACTCTATTGTAATAGCAGACTTGAGGCCCTGGGGTGCTATTCTCTAAGAAAACAGCCTTGAGCGCAGCGCTGGCACAACGACGAGTCGTAAGCGCAGTACATTGAATTAAAAATCCTACGTGAAGGGGCATTGGGTTGTTAATTCAATGTACTGCGCTCACGACTCGTCGCTGTGCCAGCGCTGAGGTGAAGGCTGTTTTCTTAGAGAATAGCACCCCAGATCTTGATGCGGTTTTTTTTTTATTTGATAGCTGACCTTATTGAGATTGTTCTTAGATGCCATTTATGAAGATTTGTTCACGAGTTCAAGATTATCAGATCGTTTGTTAGCTGTGGTATGGATCTTAATCACTTAATGGATATATACTTTACTAATAAACACTATACATGACCAGTGCTTAGCATTTTTCATGGTGTCGAGGACCTGATGCTAAAACTAGGTGGTGGTTGATGGAAAGCCTTTTAGTAAAGACATCGACTTTGGGCTCATTAGATTCGTCTTAACCAGTTCTATACATTCTTCATGATGACGAGGACCTGATGATAGAACTGGGAGGTGCATTATGGAATCCCGTATTACTAGTAAACACTTAAATTTTTACTTTTTAAAGATTTTGTGCTTCTGGGGTTTTTATAAAATTTTAAATTTCGATTATTTTTATATTGGTTTTCTCTCAGACCATCCGCCATCTTAATATTTCCAGAATAATACTGAATTTAGACCCTGTTTTCAGTTCCACATATAACAATTTCTATCTAACCGTGCCTGAAGCCAATCTCTTAGCTAAATACTGTTGCTGAAGTAGGTTATGTTTGCCTTCGAGCATTGCCTCTCGCCACAAAGTCATATCGAAGTACTGTAGTCGGTAGGTATGTTATATTGAGCGGAATATAGCCGAGGAACCAAGTTAGAGATGGCTGATTATGTTGGCAAGGAAATAAGTAACTTATTATTGTATTATTCTCATCAGAAGGCTTAGATCATTCATCAAAGGCTTATGGTAGGAACTGTGCTCTGAGTTTCTTTGCGTGATCACATCTATACCTAGAAATATAAATTCGAGTGTCTGTTTGTAATATTGAAATAACTGCTTTTTACTACATGCATATGGATAATTGTACGGTACATACACCAAAATAACATTATTTACAATTTTCTGTCTGTCTGTCTGTTTGTCCGGGCTAATCTCTGAAATGGCTGGATCGATTTTGACGGGACTTCTTTTGGCAAGTAGCTGATGTAATAAGGAGTAACATAGGCTACGATTATTTTAGAAAAAATAAATTCAAAATCCTGTAGTCCACGCAAATGAAGTCGCGGGCAGAGCTCGACAGAAATAAAGATATACGAAGAAGAACAAAAGGGAAGGCTCGGCCCCGGTATGAAGGGCAACGAAGGAACGGGGTGGGTTTTTTCAAACAAACAAACTTAAGTGGCAATGGGCAGGGCACATTGCTCGCAGAACAGATGGCCTTTGCGGCCGAAAGGTTCTGGAGTGGCGACAACGTAGCGTTGGAAGGCCTCCTACCGATGGTGGACCGATGACCTGGTAAGGGTTGCGGGAATCCGATGGATGAGAGACGCACAGGACCGCTTATTGTGGCGACACTTGGGGGAGGTCTATGTCCAACAGTGGACATCTTTCGGCTGAAATGATGATGATACCAAATAAACGAATCTTTTTTCTTTTCTTTCTTTTAGTCAGTAAAAGTCTGACACTATCTCCCACTCCGTTCAATGGCAGGGGATGTCGGAAAAAATCCGGGTCGGACAATATTGGGGAGAAAGGGAAACCTGGAGTCCTGGAACGTAAGGCAAATAAAAAATATAGGAGTGGGTTTTAGCCATTATAAGCCTAACATGCCCTCTCGCTCCATCCTAGAGCAGGAGAAGTCATTGGATAATTTCCCACCTAAAAAATGCATCTAAAGTAGAAGAAAGAAAGAAAACTATTTTATTTGGCATACACACTCGTAAGTAAAATTGTTTCTAGTTACTATCACCTTTTTGCTAAATTAAATACGTGAATAAACTATCTAATATCCACCAAAATCTATTTTAACGAAACAAACACCTTTTAGAATAAATTACGCCGTGATAAAAAAACAAATCACCCTAAGTGGAGAGAGACGGAAAAAAATCTAATTACTTGGACAATTATCGTGTTCCTAAGTGTAAAGTGACAAGCCACAAAAGAGATAAGTACAGAAGTCAATCTACATACAAGTCATCATCATTATCCCCTCTCCTCCTCCCCCCCTCTCCCCCCCTCTCCCTCCATCTCTCTTCTGGACACGAGCTGCCATAGCCAACCTGTAAAACTCTCCGCACCCAGGTTGTCAAGGTTTATTAAATTTTTCAAATTTGCTATTATATTATTATTTTTTTCCAAATGACAATATCTTACAATAAAAACATGTGGTCCTGGTAATCGGTGTGGATGTAACATGTCTTCGACTTGTCGGTTCTACGACATGCCAGTTTCCTCACGAGATTTTCCTTCACCGTTTTGAAAGCAATGGTGATGAAATAAATCTACTAGAGTAGTCCACGTCCTGGAAAAACACATAAGATTTTTCTTTCCTAGTGATGTTATAATTTTCTATTTTCACACAGGGAAAACCGCTCACAAATTTGTATTGTTTTTTTTTTTGCCCTTTGCCATTACTGGGTTAATATGGCTTATACAACAGGATAAAAAAAGAGAATTTTCCGGATTAAAAAACCACTCAGCGATAGTGCTGCTTCTATGAAAACAAAAAAAAAACGGCCAATGCGAGTCGGACTCGCGCAGGGTTCCGTATTATTGTAAATACAATATTAGACACCATATTAAAGCGTCTACCTTATCATCATTATCATTTCAGCCGAAGGACATCCACTGTTGGACATAGACTGTTGGATTGATTTTCGGAACTACTACTTCAAGTCCTTTTAACCTTAGTTTGTTCTTCGTCAGAATTGTTATTAAGTTCTCTTTAAGATTTGATATTTTTCATAGTATTATTAGTTTATTATTTTAGCATATATATGATAAATGAATGATAAATGATATTTATTTTGTAAATAGGTTTAAAAAAACACTTTTACACGTCAATTTATGCTAGATGAGGCCGGAGTTTCCTATCTGACTACCCTGAGAAGAAACACCGAAACAAACTCTGGGGTCAAAGTCTCTTTTAAAGTCCATACAGTAAATATGTAATGGTCAAATCACATGAGAATAATGCAGATATGTATTTTATTATATATTATATATAAATAACTTATTTATTTTAATTATTTGTTATTTGTTTATTGTGCAAACCTACCACAGTGATCTCTTTTTTATCCCACAGGTTGACTGGTAGAGAATGCCTTGCATAAAGTCCGCCTATGTACCACTACTGTACATGAAGTTTAAATAAATAAATAAATAGACCTCCCCCAAGTGTCGCCACGATGAACGGTCTGTGCGTCTCGCATCCATCGGATTTCTGCAACCTTTACCAGGTCATGGTTCCACTTTGTAAGAGACCTTCCAATGCTGCACTCTAGCTCGAGAGAAGTCATTGGATGATTTTGTATTTAAAAAAAACCCTGAAGGATTCGTAAACACTTACGTACATACTACCTACAATCATCACCATCATCATCATCATATCAGCCGAAAGACGTCCACTGTTGGACATAGGCCTCCCCCAAGCGTCGCCACAACGACCGGTCCTGTGCATCACGCATCCATTAATTCCCGCGACCCTGACCAGGTCATCGGTCCACCTTGTTGGAGGCCGTCCAACGCTGCGTCTTCCGGTATGTGGTCGCCACTCCAGAACCTTGCGTGATCACATCAGAAATGAAGATATCCGCAGGAGAACCAAGGTTACCGACGTAGCTCGAAGAATCGCCAAACTACCTACAATGTATCTATGTAAATAATTCCATTCCGGAATGGAGTCTTGGAAGATTTTTCCGAATCGCAAAAAAAATGTGCCTTAACAACAAATTTACAATTTTCTGATTTATTCCTATAACTACTTATGGTATAAAAGACCTTTCTGTATGCCTTTCGGGATTCTGGGTCCACGGGTCAATCGAAATGTACGTTTTTTGCCACATAAACCGAAGTATATTTTTTTGTGGTTTACTTACAAGTTTGATTTTTTTACAGTTTTAAGAGTCTGTAGACCTCGGTATATGGTTTTAATTTAAACTTGATACCTCCATGCGTTCCTGAGGTAAAAGGTCTTGACAGAGAGACTGACGGAAGAACGGATGGACGGACGGACAACAAAGTTATCCTATAAGGTTTTCTTTTTGAGGTATAGGTACCGGCACGAATCTTGAGCGCTGACTTTCACTTGCGCAGAAGTTAAATATCGAGCCTATTTAGTGAAATGAAGTGAGACGCGGGGGCGGGTAGTGTCAGTGATTGGCTCGCCGCGCCACCGTATTATAGACGTAACTTGTGATTCGTTCCCTGCGCTTGCAGCATCTATCTAACAACGACGACAATTGGTTCGCCAATGTATGGAATGCGCAAAACGATCCCCACACTGACGCGGAACGCTTAAGATTCGTGCCGGTATCTATACAGAATCTAAAAAAAAACACTCATAAACTCGCCTTCACTTTTTTAATATTAGTTTGATTCTTACAATTGTTACAGCAGAGAGATAATAGTATATTAACCCAATTGTTCTTATTAAGCTCATAAGCAAGCGAAGTCACGGGCGAACCATTAGTTTTCGATGCATAATTACGACTGCATGTAACTCGAGCTACGTTTTAATTATGCAAGTCATTTCCACCCAGTAATAACTTGTAACTAGACGGCAATTTAATGAATATCAAACTTGTGTACGGACGGACTTACAAATATATACATATATTAAATCTGTAAAAGTTTTTAGTTTTGTGCGCATTACACAAATGTACGAAATAACATGGAATAAGCGTTGCGCTTCGTCATTTAAACTGCGTACATTGAAGGATTGGATATAGCCTGCTGCGGTCTTCCCGTCCAACTATAAATTAGGTGTATTCAAGGCTAGAGTGATGTTGATAGGTTCTTAATAAACTAGTGCGCCTCACCATCAACGATTGCATCACTGCTTAAAATCAGGTAGAATCGCAATCAAGCATCAGTATAAATTATTAAAAAACACCATCAAATGTGTTACGTTCGTAACCGGCTTGGATCCAACACTGTGTAACACAAATCATCCTATAATGTGTTCTCCAAGCCATGAAAGAGGCTCGATGTGAAAATAATAGACACTCATATGTGGACAGGTTGCGGAAAACCATGTAAAGTTGGTTTTTCAATTGTTTCTTTTTTGCACAGCGAGATATATAACACCGTTAAATTTTGATCGTTTTAATCCCGTTTAGAGTCGATCCGGTACATGGAACACTATCGATTTGTAAAGATAAAATTAAAAAATCAAGTACCTTTTATTTAAAACTCGTATTAATTTACGGATGTACGAAATTAATTTCTTTAAGAAAACGTCAGCTGAGCGATTCCAATGACCTGTAGGTAGTTGGTACGCAATGTCGACTACTACTTAGAGGTCACTCGCTCAGCTGAAGTTGTCATATAGAGATATTAATTTCGTGCATGCGTTTTTTTTTATTATTATTGATAGGCTCGCGTTTGACCACTATCTTACCTGATGGTAAGCGATGGTGATGGTGGTGGATGCGTAAATTAATACGAGTTTTTTTTAAAAAGGTACCTTATTTTCTGTATATGCAGTGATGCAAACGTTAATGGTGAGACGCACTACTTTATAAAGAGCCTGTCCACTCTTACCTTGGAAACACCCAAATTATAATCGGACAGGAAGAACGTAGCAGGCAAATTATTCGAGTCGTCCAATGACGCGGCGAAACGCGAAACTAAACCATCTTTGACCTAAGCCGGTGTCGAATCGAGACACACATTTATCCAGATACACAAGCCGATTGCTGACCGAAAGCTTAGCTAAACCAAAGCTAAACTAAGCAAGCTAGGCTAAGTTAAGCTAAGCTAGAAATAAATGGCGTACACACCAAGAGCTAAGCCAAAACTCAGTCAGTGTTGCGAAGTTCAATGACCTGTAGGTAGTTTGTACGCAACGCCGACTATTAACTACAGGTCATTGAACTCGCTCAGCTGATATTTTCTTGAAGAAATTAATTTCGTACATGCGTAAATTAATACGAGTTTTGAAAGAAAGGTACTTTATTTTTAAATTTTATCTTTACAAATCGATAGTGTTTCATGTACCGGATCGACCCTCCACGGGATTAAAACGATTCAAATTTAACGGTGTATAATGCTTTGCCAAGGCTTCGCCCGCATAAACCTGGATAAAAATTATCTTGTGTGTGCTATCTTAGAACATGATCTACCCGTTGTCCAATTTTATCTGAATCCGTTCAGCCATTGAGGCGTAAACGAGTAACAAACACATACAACAAACTGATAACGTTTACAATATTAGTGAGAAAAACATCGAGCAGGTTTATTTCATTTATAATGAGAAAAACGTGACTTTACAGAAGAATGGGAGATATAAAATAAATTGTGTATTGGTATTGGAAAACAGAAAGAACCGATGCAAGTTATTTTATTATTTCAAACCGTTAAAATACGTTGATAGTTTTTTCAATACAGCTCAGAAAGTAAAACTCTTATTGTACTGCACTTAGGTATATAATGGCCCTTGTTACCAAACTGTGACATTTTGATTACCATTACGCACTAGTGATATAATGTAGTTCAAGCCTTATTGTTCAACCTCTCCCCCACTATGATTTTATTAGATTTATCGTATCAGGATGGGCGCAGGACGTCCCCCACGAGTCGCCGGTCAACCCCCGTTTATTCATTTCAGTGAGTGTATTGAAAGGTAATATAAAAAAATATGGGCGCGTATATGAAAACAGATTACCGCCAAAAACTTTACTAGTTTTACAGTTATTTTCTTCACAAGTGTATTGAAAAACGTTGTATGATACACGTGAGTAATTAATGATTACCGTTCACGGCTCTCTTAAGACCCTCGCCACGACTCGGGTCTAAATACCGCCTCGACGGTAATCACTAACATTACACTCTTATATCATAATATATGTAAAACTAGCTTTTGCCCAAAAAATATAGCCTATGTCACTCAGGAATAAAGCAGCTTTCTATCGGTGAAAAAAAAAATTAGCAATCGGACCAGCACTTCCTGAGATTACCTCATAGAAACAAACAAAAAATAAAAAAAACAAACTTTACCTCTTCATTATCTACATCTACACTAATATTATAAAGAGGGAAAATTTGTATTCTTGTGTGTATGTATGTAATGAATAAACTCAAAAACTACTGAGATGATTTTAAAAAAAATACCATTGGAAAGCTACATTCACCCTAAGTAACATAGGCTATATTTATTGCCCGTGCTAAGCCAGGACGGTAGTTAACTTCAGCCAGCTGCTTCACCTGCGTGAAAATAGATAGATAGATAGATAGTTTTATTCTTTATTGTACACCAAAAATAAAAATTATATGAGAAACTTAAAATTTATAGGGTGTATCTCTATATTAACTTTGGACGCCGTTTCACCCCCTTAAAAATTAAAATTTTCAACAATCCCTTCTTACTGCTCGCCTACGTCATTAAAGGAAGTTTTTGCAAAACTTTCACGATCCTAGTCCCTGTAGTGTCGACTGTGCGTTGTTATGTTAGTTAGTAAAATTCTCCTTTTAGGGCTAAATTTCACAGAAACACCATGGCGACGCGACCAGTCGCCGCGCCGCACATTGGTTCAAGAGCGGAAAAAAGTCCTTTATTTAGACTTTGTTTAAAATGTCTAGAATTTGGTACACACATACTAGAATGTTAGTAGAAACAAGTTCTAAAATTAATACGGGTAAATAATTATACAGTATTTAATAATGTTATGGCAAAGTAAGGTGATCGAGAAATAACAAATTTCGTGCAAAAAATATTGATATTTCAAATATGAATAGAACCTAAATACTACAATAATCAACTTTTATTTTTAGTTTTGTCATAAGTTTATTGTATGTATTAATAAAATACGTAAACATATGTAATGAAATAATGAGTAATTACTTGCTATTACATTTTTAATGAAGAAGGTCATTTAGAATTTTTTGTTTTCAATCAGAAGATCATAACCTCATCTGCGTTATCGACCGTTGCGTAATAATATACTTCCGGAGATTAGTTAGACCCTCTAGATTAAGAATACATCAGTTTTGGCTGCGATATCCTGCGATCTTGGAAATACCAGGTCATTAACTAATGACGCTCTTATTAAGAAAAAGTGCACTGAATAAACCCTCGAGGGGTTAATAAGTGTTTCTAAAGAGGGTAATCAACACTTTATCATGTCGTGTAAGACTGTATATTGTTTTGAATAATATTTATAATTCAATTCATGTGAAAAAATATGATATATTCATATTAATTAAAAAAAAACATATATTAGTTATATCTTTCTCTTTGTATACTATACTGGTACATTCATTATATCATTTTAATAAAGTATTATGAAGAAACTCAACGTCTTTTCGTTAAAAAGTAATAATTTCCGCATGCCCGTACTACCTGCACCACTGTGCGCTGCTACCAACAAAATGTATACAGCTCTATAGAGCTGCTCACGTGGTGTCCGTTTGGTTGCGCAACCAATTTGGTGGCGCAGCTAGAAGGCTCTTGAGTTCAATTCCGATCGGTCGACATTGAGATTGTGACGTTTCGTACCCTTGAATTCAATGCTAGCGCCAAATTGGTTCAAAATTGCGTGACCATTTTGAGAACTGAGTGAAATCGTATATTTTGACAATATTGTTTTCAAGAGTACCAAATTACGTAACCTCAAAATTGACATTGCCATCGGATTGACTTTAGATTGAAATTCAAATTAATTTGGAGGAGCCTGCAACTCGGACGTGTGGCGACTCTGGTGTCTGTATGGTGTCTGGTTTGGTAACTTAGGACTATATTTCACCGGGACACCGTGGTGGCGCAACTGGTCGCTGCCATGGTGTCTTGGAGAAATATAGCCCTTGGTAACGTAAAAGCGTTTGTACATTTCATTCTTTTTTTCCATATGACCGTACCAGCACAAACGATTCCCTTTTGACTTGAGTCACTCATTCTTTGTCTAAAAACAGAAATACGTTTACGATACTCGTAATATCTAATTCAGCTTTAATTATCCGAACAATTCCGTCCATACCTTTAAGGCTCGGTGCAAACGGGCGACTGACTAGACTACACTCACCGGTGGCTGTCGCGCGCTACTGCTACTTGTAACAGTATCGAAAGAGAGTTTTTAAGCTATTGCATAGCTTCTATCGCGGACCTTGAGCGTGGAGACCGAATCCAGAAATTCCGTAACTAAAATAACCTAATACCCCCCACTCATTTGTTTTTTGAGCGTGGTTACCGATAAAAAAACAAATGAGTGAACAATCAATCAAAATTCAATTCAATGTGTGAAAGTGTAACTTCAATTAATATCAAAGAAAAAAAAATACTGCATAAATAAAATAAATAAATAATTATAAATGCATAAGTTGATAAAAAGGCTATGCAATAGCTTTACCGCGGCAGTCCCCGAGTGCTACACGTCTTTTTTTTTATAAATGGTGGGCTCGCGTTTGACTAATTTTTCATCTGATGGTAAGCGACAATGTGATCGAACACTGGGTTGCGACAGTCGCTGACTCATTTTTAAATTTACGAAAGAAAAAGGCCTAGATGGCGTTGTGTGAAAGATGTGGAATACAAAATATGAAAGTATATTAAGTTGCTGTCGCTAGCCACAAATGTCTATGATCGGTGGCCCGTTTGCACCGAGCCTAAAGTTGACAATATAATACCAAAGAATAACTGTTTTATTTGACAAAGGAACTAAGTTAATAATTCTATCAGATTGTGCTGGAAGTTTATAAGTTAAATTCAATAGAGGTTCGGCTTTTGTTCCAATGTGAGGTGGAACTTATGAAAGGCTTTGTTCTTCCATGGATAGGTCTTCAAAAACGATACGGCGGTTTCTAATATCATTTCTTTCTAAACTGAATAGTTTGCGTGAGAGACACTTCCAAAGTAGTAAAATGTGTCCCCCCCCCCTCTAACTTCTAAGATAAGAGAATGATAAAACTAAAAAAATATATGATATACATTACTATAAAAACTACCAACGAAAATTGGTTTGAACGAAATCCAGTAAGTAGTTATTTTTTAATGCGTCATAAACCGAAAAAAATACACTATTATTAAAACATCGATCAAAGTTACAACACATTACAAGAACTTTTATATTATGTTACTTGCTGCTACGGAACCCTTCATGGGCGAGTCCGACTCGCACTTGGCCGGTTTTGAAGTTGTTTGTACTGTTAATAATTATTGACTACTACATTAATATTATTTTTGTTGATTTATTTACTACTATGTCCCATTATATGGAACTTATTTCAGTAGTCATAAAATCTTTAATATGCTACCCGAAGCGTCGCTGAGTTTTTATGAATAAATAATGTAATGCTAGTTTTCTGAAAGATCTTATATAAAGAAAAACTTTGAATTAAAAGAACTTTCATCTTATTTGTGTTACAAAATATGTAAATTTTGTTATATTTCCTACGCACAGTGTCTCAGATATTATAATAAAGTAGGAATGGTCCAGAATTGAACGTAGGGTGGCAGTCAGTTTGTGAAATAGGGAGACAAATATTTACATATTTATTTTAAGTGCTAAATCAAATCATTTATTTTCAAGTGACTCCATGGTCACTCTTTTAAATCATATTGAGTTACATATAAATAAAACACTTATTACCTCTGGTAAAGTACTATAAAAGAATTTTAATATATTTTTAACAACGACGAAGTTATAAAGCTTCAAAATTAGCTTTGAGTCTGTAATTCCACCGCCGCCGGGGCGAAACTCCACTGCCGTAACAAGTCACGGCATGGCGGACAGAGTTCATACCTATGTTCTAGCAAATAAATACATTTATTAAATATTACCCATACCCATAGACCCCATTTTATTAGACTAGGCATCCTCACGTTACCTGCTATACTTATATATCAGGTTGCACTGTACGTGAGGATGAACCTCGACCTTTACCCAAAGGTAGGTAGCCGTCATACATATTGCACCAGAAGCAGGGGTCAGCTATCGACGGTCTCGAGAACGCTCGCCAAATCCTCCAAGACGACTCATGTTATGGGCCCGACAGTTTATAATCAACTGCCTGCCGCTATTTCTAGTGCCCCGACTATAGGCAGCTTCAAAGCTCGCTTGAAAAAATGGCTTATCGAGCAAGCTTTTTATTCTTTTGACGAATTTATGACTTAATATAACTTAACTTTGACGTAAATATTAATTTGGACTGAAATTTGTTGTGACTTTTAATTTTGTAATTTATTGTTAATTTTTATTTGTGATTTGATTTCTACTTATTGTATTTGTATTGTTTATTTTATTTGCTTGACATTTTATATTATTTGACATTTTTATGTAATCATTTGTTAACATGTAATTTAAAAATTCTGTATTGACTTGTAAGAATCCCTTACCAATAAACTAATATGACTATGACTATGACTATTCTTTATTTTACACCGCGTAAGAAAAAAAAAACATGATATACGTAGGTACAATAGGCGGGGCAATCAATAATTAATTCATTTATTCATTCGTTCATTAATTCATTCACTCATTCATTTATTCATTAATTTTTAGGGTTTCGTACCTCAAAGGAAAAACAGAATCGTTATAGGATCATTTTGTTGTCCGTCCGTCTCTCCGTCTGTCTGTCTGTCTGTCAAGACTCTTAATATCAAGAACGCGTAGAGGTATCGAGTTGAAATTAAAACCATATATTTGAGATCGGACCTTTCAAGCTGTGAAAAAATCAAATTTCTAAGTTAACGAATAAAAAGATACGGCAATTTATGTCGCAAAAAAAACGTATATTTTGATAATCTCAAAGATCGAAATTCATAGGGTGCTTTCCGTTGGCCTAGAATCCTGAAATTTGGCACAAAGCAAGGTCTTATAGCACAAGTATAGCAAAAAATCTGAAAACAGTAAATTTGTTGTTACCGAAGACACAAAAAAAAAAAATTTGCAATTCGGGAGAAAAATCTTCGAGACTCCATTCGGGAATTGTTGTTTGCACGGAACCCTCAGTACACGAGTCCGACTCGCACTTGCCCATTTTTTTTTATTGAACTGTCCCGCTTCCTCCTTTCACACAGTCACCCCACAGTAAGGGTAGGCTTATTCCGGTCCCGGTGTTTCAATAATGATTATCATCCCCTCGGTACATAATTTAAACATACCCAAGTCGGTTTAAGTGGAGATTCTCTCTGTGTCAGGTCTAAGTGTCAAATAAATCTCGTTTTGTGCTATAATTTTGTGTAAATGAGACTTTTTAATATTTCTTTTGTAATTTTTATTAAATTTCAAATTCCCTTTCTTAGAGAGGAGGCCTGAGTCCCAGCAAATTATGTTTGTGTTCGCATATCTCCGGAACTACAAATCTGATTTAAGTAATTCTTTTTTTGTTGTACTAAGTATTGTTCAACTTAGGGAATACTGAAAGTTTTCACCGACTTCAATGTTAAAAAAAAAACCTGAAAAGTACAAAATAACTTTAACTTCGGAAATCGGTCTTAAATAATGAAGAGACAAAATTATTATAGAAACATCGACTTCTGAAATTAAAGTTATTTTGTACTTTTTATTGTTTTTTTAACATTGAAGTCGGTTGTATTTTTTTTGAAAAAAGTTTTTATGTTGTAATTGCATTGTATGTCGGTAACTTTACGTCTAAGGCGCATCGCTTTTGACGTTGAAAACCACGTCGAATTTATCTTTCATAATAACCGCTTTGAAACTTTATAACTTCGTTATTGATATTTTATACTAGAGCTAAAAAGTGTTTCATTTAACAAAAAATAGTGCTAAGGCAAAACGACCCAAACAAAGCATTTTTTTTTCGATGGGAAAAATCATCCTATGCAGAATTCAAAATGCATCCTCCGTCAGGTTATCCGAAAGGGAACTCGAGCCCCGGTATAAAGGCTTAAAGGAACGGGGTGGGTTTTTTAGTCAGTAAGAGTCTGACACTATCTCCCGCTCCGCCCAACCCCCGCTTCATTGGATGAATTTCGCCACCGAAAAAGGAAGATTCAGCCCCGGTACGACAGGCAATGAAGGAATAGACGTGGGTTTTTAGTCAGTAAAGGTCTGACACTATCTCCCGCCCACCCAAGGGCACGGGAATGTCATTGGATGATTTTCCCATCTAAAAACAAAGTCCAGACCCAAGTATACTTAGGCTAGACACTAAACTAAACGGAATAAGTCAGTGGAATTCCGTTATACCGTAGCATGTTGTTCCATTCCAAAAGCGACATACCTTGGCTATGAAACACGCGTCTTTGGCATTGCTATGACCGGCAGAACAGTGTGCGGTGAATTCAGACCGCATTTTTTTCCACTAGTTCTGTCCCGTCCCGTACAGAGTTTTTAAGCTTGTAGCGACATCTATGGCGCCACATAAGAACTACGAAGAAAGTACGAAATCCTGTATCACGCAATCAAAGTTCTCCGCGCGATTTGAACATATACGACAGCCCGAAATCATCTATCGGGCAGTAGCCCACCAGACCATAACACCTGTCTGGTTGGAGGATCCTCCCTTTTCAAAGGAAGTATGCGGGACTTTACTCTCTGTTCCGCATACCTTCAAACTGGTGACCCTCGACAAAAGAACGTCAGCGCAGCCTTCGTGCAGCTACTACTTCGTGACGTCATCATCACTTCCTCAAGCTTTCGAGCAGCGAGCCATATAGCCAGCACCTACGGCTATAGAGGGTATCCTGACCACCAGCATGCCTACCTGGTCATACCTGGTCATCACCTTTAGCCTCATCAGCGACCTTGGCTTGGCACACCGCACCTTCGGCCAGTCACATGAAGAGCCATGAACAACCTCTCCTGGTCGACGCCAACAGTCAAGCCCTACGTCGCACAAGCACCGCTCCGACTCACTGGAGCCAGCAGCACTACTCCGACTCACTGGAGCCTGCAGCATTGTCCCGACTCACTGGGACAGCACCACCCCGACTCACTGGGGCATCATCCCGACTCACTGGGACAGCACCGCCCCGACTCACTGGGGCATCATCCCGACTCACTGGGACAGCACCGCCCCGACTCACTGGGGCATCATCCCGACTCACTGGGACATCATCACCCCGACTCACTGGGATTTCATAGCTTCTATCGCGGGCCTTGAGCGTGGAGACCGAATCCAGAAATTCCGTAACGAAAATAACCTAACACCCCCCACTCATTTGTTTTTTGAGCGCGGTGACGGATAAGAAAACAAATGAGTAAACAATCAATCAAAATTCAATTCAATGTGTGAAAGTGTAACTTCAATTAATATCAAAGAAAAAAAAAACAAAATAAATAATTATAATTGCATAAGTTGATAAAAAATGCTATGCAATAGCTTTACCGCGGCAATCCCCGAGTGCCACACGTCTTTTTTTTTAAGTTTTAAGTAAGGACATCTTCCTATGACTTTTCTAGGGTGGAGCGGAAGGCCGTCAGACTGGCGTGTTGGTTGGCAATTCTTCTTGCTACGTCAACAACCTTAGTTCTCCTGCTAATTTTTTATTCGATCACGCAAGGAAACCCCGAGCATAGCCCTTTCCATTGCTTTTTGGGTGACTTTAAGCCTTCTGATGAGGCCCATTGTGAGCGACCACGTTTCGGAGCCATTGGCAAAAGCTAGTTTCAAATAAGTAAATTTGGCTTACCTTCCCCCTTCTTCCCCAGGTGTCCGCGTGGGTGACGGAGCTGGTACTCTCGCACCCATCGCTCGAGGACCGGAAGGCGGCTCTCGCCTGCGTGCTGCGTGTTGCCCTCACTTGTTGGAACATCGGCAACTTCAACGGTGCCATGGAGATTGTTGCTGGATTGAAGTAAGTGCTGTTTTATTTTATTCTATTAAGGGCCAAGCGCCCGAAAAGTGCCATAAAACAGTGATTTTCTGAGGCCTACTCCTCCGTAACGGCTAGGTCAATTGGTTTGAAAAAAATATATGTTGATTATAGATTCATAAACAATAATATCAACATTTGATTTTTTCGTGCAATTACAAATTTTGTCAAAAAAAAAAAATTTAGCAATTACGTAACTTTTCGCAACTTTTCCCTACTCCTTCGAAACGGCTTGGACCTTTAGAAACATTTTTACACATAAAAATTGATGGTTAAATATTCTTCAAAGTGAACATTGCATATGTAAATCAATCAATATCTCGCAGAGAAAATGGATTTAAAGCGCTTTCCGGGCGCTGCTGGCCGCAAATAAATGCACAGATTTGCGTACTGCCGCCTAGGCGAGTGCGAGAGTTGCGTTCACATATTTTCGGCCAGATGGTTCAAGGGACTATACGCCTTAACTCTGAATGATATTTGTGATATATATTTGTGATTAAAAAAATATTTAGTTGTCCTTGCGGGAATGGTGATGCGAATAAAACGGTTACAAACTCTGTATACTTTTGCTTTAATAGCACACTATCTATTATTACAAATGTATATGTTTATGTATATATATAACTACACCGCTAAATTTTAATCGTTTTAATCCCGTGGAGAATTGATCCGGTACATGAAAGACTATCGATTTGTAAAAATAAAATAAAAAATAAATTACTTTTTTTCAAAACTCGTATTAATTTACGCAGGTACGAAATTAATTTCTTTAAGAAAACATTAACTGAGCCAGTCCAATGACCTGTAGGTAGTTCGAACGCAATGCCGACTACTATATGTCAATTTTTAAGTTAATCACTAAATGGTATACGGAAAGATTTAAAGGCAAAAATATACCATTAAGGTAGATATATCAATCATCAACCTTTTTAATACTGGGACAGGCCTTCTCTCTAGAACAGAGAATGGGCCGTAAACCACCACGCGGGCCCAGTGCGGGTTTGAATGTCACATATCTTCGAATTTTTCGTTCTACGACATGCCGGTTTCCTCACGATGTTTTCCTTCACCGTATATAGGTATATTATTATATCAATTCAATTAGGGGAAGAACAAAATATTATAATATCGTGAAATCTAAACAGTAAGCTTCAATTTACATCCAATCATTCAATTTTGTACGCTGGTTATGGCAAAAAATGTTGAACCATATTGACTTTATCTCCAATAAAGTCAATAAACCCACCCACAACCACCCACTGATGCCAGAGGGTCATGGCAATTCGGATGGTGCGGGGATACCGCACGATTTCCCGCGAAGCGGCGAGCCTTCTGGCTGGCCTACCACCGTGGGATCTGGAGGCAACAGTCCTTGCACATATGCGCGTGGAGATGCAACGCCGGGGTGAAAGTCCTCTGCCGCGACAGGTCGCGGCATGGCGGACAGAGCTCCGGCGGGATCTCATGGTGGAATGGCGTCAGCGACTATCGCAACCCCGTCATGGGCACGCCACAATTATGGCGATAAGTCCCCTCTTTGAGGCGTGGCTAGAAAGACCTCACGGCGTCCTTACCTTCCGCATGACACAGGTCCTCACCGGAAATGGCAAGTTCGGGAGGTTCCTGTTCCGAATTAAAGCGGAAGTGACGCCCGGGTGTCGCCACTGTGCGGAACGCCCGGAGGACACGGTGGAGCACACAATCGCGGTGTGCCCTGCTTGGGTGGAGCATCGCCGTGCCCTCGTGGGGGTGATCGGCGGCGGAGACCTCTCGCGCCGGGCCTTGGTCGAGGCCATGGTCCGGAGAGAGGAGGAGTGGCAGGCGGTCGCCGACTTCTGCGAAGCAGTAATGCTCGCTAAGGAGGAGGCCGACCGCATCAGGCAACGGCGCTCTCGCCGCCGCCGGGATTCCGATCCCGATTTCCAGCCACCGTAGGCGCGGGCTTGCGGACAGTGAGCAATGGGCAGCTCGCTGTCTGGCCGTCCGGTAACTGTCCGGACCAAGCCCAAGTCGTCGACGGCGCGCGTTGTTCCCGCGCGCCTCAAGGAGTTGTCAGCAACAGCAGGGACTCAGCCGGGTCGAAGCCTACTGGGGCCAGGGTTATCCGAAAGGGCGCTCGAGCCCCGGTATGAAGGCTTGAAGGAACGGGATGGGTTTTTTAGTCAGTAAGAGTCTGACACTATCTCCCGCTCCGCCCAAGAGCGGGGGTTGTCATAAGATGATTTTTCCCATCGAAAAAAAAAAAAACAAACCACCCACTGATATATCTTTATCTTTGTATACACATGCTTATACAAATAAATGATCTTATCTTATCTTAACAATTAGAATGCGTTTAACTATTGAAAAACTTATACAGACGAGTCAAGAATCCTATTCAAATAACCAAATTCCAAAAATAACTTCACTGGTTTTCAACACAGGACAGAAGAACTGTATGATTGTTTTGTGGTTTTCAACATACGCCGGGTACATCGATTCCTGATGGTTATCAGGTAATGGTGGAAGTGATCGCCAGTGTCATAAAATAGATAGCTACAGAAGTCAATCTCATGTTTGTACTTCACTTTTCATACGCCGCTCTGTGCGAGCGTACTCGGGCGAGGCGATAGAGATAATTGTAAAAATATTACATGGCTACAAAATATTATACTTATAGACATATCTAACTATTAGTAACTGTTAGTATCTAAGTATTAGTATTGTGACGACCTCGCAGTTTGGCTCGCTGTCCGGCCGTCCGGTAACTGTCCGGACCAGGCCCAAGTCGTCGACGGCGCGCACTGTTCCCGCGCGCCTCAAGGAGTTGTCAGCAACAGCAGGGACACAGCCGGGTCGAAGCCTACTGGGGCCAGGGTTATCCGAAAGGGCGCTCGAGCCCCGGTATGAAGGCTAGAAGGAACGGGGTGGGTCTTTTAGTCAGTAAGAGTCTGACACTATCTCCCGCTCCGCCCAAGGGCGGGGGATGTCAATGCATGATTTTTCCCACCATAAAAAAAAACTATTGTGACGACTACGAAGGTCACATAGTACTAAGTTTGCAAACTGGCAAGTAAATAGTCTTTTAAGGTTTATGATATGAAAAAGTTTAGAATGAGATAGTTATTTAGATACACAATTGTAAACAAGTAAGTTAATGATAAATTTCGTTAAATTGTAAACGCTCTATTAGAATTGATTTTGATAGATGTCAACAGAATAATGAAAAATATTAATATATTTTAATTATATAAAATATATTAATATTTTTAAGGTTTCTAACAATCTTCAATTTTAACTAATTGTAGTTAAAATTAAAAATAAAGCCTTTCATTTGCGTCTCTCTACGCGACACTATTCTGCGTTACTTAAAAACTTAAAACACACAAACGTCTTAAAACATTACGTTATACCTTAAAAACGATAATTCAGCAATTAATGTTGAATTAAAAAAATCGTCCATTAGACAGTTCTAACTTTTTTCTAGCTCCATTATTTCACAAAAAAACTCGAGCGACCGCGCTCGCTATGAGCCGAATTGAGCCGAGATATCGTGTCCGTGAGCGGTGTCTATGTGTGCGTTGCTCGAGCGCGCTTTGTATGTAGATTGATTTCTGTATCTATCTTTTTTGTGCCTCTGGTTTTTCGTCGACACATGCGATAACATCGGTTTGTAGTCATTGATTTCAAATCAATTCGGCCAGGCATACTTGTTAGGGTAATTTATGTATGGACTAGCATTTTGCAGTGGGTTCGCTTCAATAGTACAAATATCAGTAGTCTTACGAATGGGAACACTGGTGGATGGTTGCCTATTCGCCAAAGAAGAAGTTTGCGAGCTTTGGCAACTCTTTTCTCTTTGCTCAACTCTCTTACCCCTCCTTCTTATCTTATATCTCACTTCCAAACCTCTGTTCTTCACACGCCAAGAATCTGCGTTCTTCTAACAATCTCCTACTGCTTTGTCCTTCTCATACTTCTGATTTTGTTCATTCCTCCTTCAGTCTATTCTTCTATGGAATTGGCTACTTCTTGATATCAGAACGGCCACGAGTCAGTACGCATTTAAGCGGAAGTTGCGGAATTACTTTCTGAACAAATAGCAGAATCATCTCAAAACTCCTTTTTTTTTGTGTATAGTATATATTGGTATGTGTGTATAGCTATGTATTTTATTAAATATGTTTTTGTAAGTATATGTTTGTTTAGTTTTAGCTTTATATAATTGTTTTAAATAATATTTCCTATTCTATTTCCTTGGTTGACTGGTAGAGAATGCCTAAGGCATTAAGTCCGTCTTTTTATCTTTTGTTGCATGAAGATTAAATAAATAAACACTGAATGTCAGAATTGTGCGAACCGCCCTGAAAACACGGTGGATTATAGGGTAGAAGTGTGCCCCGCTTGGGCGGAGCACCACCGTGTCCTCATGAGGGCGATCGGTAGCAGTGGCCGGGCCCTGGTTCAAGCCATAGGTTGGAGTTTTTAGTATGGTTTGGATTATTTTCTTTTCTGTATGTTAAATATAGCTTGAAGTCAAGAAGAATCATCAGCTCAGAAAAAAGAAGCTCTCGGTACTGTCAGCAGGGGTTTCTTTCGGCCTTCAGCTGTTGATAGACTGTAGGCCGGCGGAAACTACTTGCTGGCAGCACCAGCATACAGCAATCAAGAAAAGAAGAAGAAGAGAAGATGTCTTATCGAGAAGATTTGGATTTATAACTGTTTTTTTTTTATGTGTTATAGAACAAAATAGATAGGTACAGAAGATAATCTCATATATGTACTTCACTTTTTATACCTACGCTCGGTGGACGCACACTAATGAGCATTTGAGCCGGAACCGTTCGACGAGCGGGCCGAGGCGCTCCGAGATATCGTGTCCGTGAGCAGTGTCTATGTGTGCGTTGTGAGAGCGCGCTTTGTATGTAGATTGACTTCTGTACCTATCTATTTTGTGGTTATAGTCTGTGTCATAATATGTGAGTGAGGAAAATTTCAGAGTACATCCATATTATTACGGTAGGCTCGCGGACGGCGAGCAATTGGTAGCTCGTCGTCTGGCCGTCCGGTAATCGTCCGGACCGAGCTCGAGTCGTCGATGGCACGCCTTAAAGAAATGTCAGCAAACCTATAACGACCCAGCAGGACTAAAGCCTACTGCAGCCATGGGGTTAATTCCGAAAGGAAAACCCGAACGGAGTGGATATTTTAGTCAGGAAGAGTCTGACACTATCTCCCGCTCCGCCCAAGAGCGGGGAATATCATTTGGATGATTTTTACACACCGAAAAAAAGGGAAATCCGTGATTCGAGAATAGAAAGGGCAAATGAAGGATACAGGTGTGGTTTTAGTCAGAGAAAGCCTGACACACCCACCGGAGCGTTTGACAACTATCTCACCTGATGGTAAGCGATGATGTGGCCGACGATGGAGCACGTTTGCCTAGAAGCAACTTATTCACTCTTGACTTAAAGACCCCTAAGTTGTAGCTATCAGGAAACACAGACTCGGGCAGGGAATTCCACTCCTTAGCTGTACGTATAATGAATGTGTTCCCAAAGCGCTTTGTATGTAAAAAAAAAAACCATGAAAGAGATAACATGTATGCAAACAAAGTCGCAGGAAACAGCTTGGTTAATAAATAATTGTGTACTCTGTTGGTTAGTAACGAGAAATGCTCGTTTATTATAATTATCCGTGGCTTTATATACATTTGTATTTGATATGTGAGCTGTTTTTTTGTTACTGAATAAACAAAATTATTGTCGGAATTAAGTTTAACCCAAATCAAGTAGGTATGGACACGAAACAGATCGGTAGAGAAGTCAATCTCATGTACAATGCTATCCAAATGAGAATAAGATCGCCCGCCATTTTGTGACGTTACGATTTACTGTCAAATCGAGGAAATAAATTTTTAAACAATAATTAATTTACGAAAAATTTAATCTATTTATGAACTGTGAACGAAAAAAGTTTAATCAGAATCCAGTTCTTCAATTTTACTCGTCTCTAAGTTCTTAAATTTTGGCAAAATTTCTTCGATTTGACAGTACGACGAGACGTCAAAACATAGGAATCGGTCCTATTCTCATTTGGAACGCGTAGTATATACTTTTCTTTTTTCGGTGGGTAAAAAAAATCAAAATGACATCCCCATCCCTTGGGCGAGCTCGCTGTCCGACCGTCCGGTAACTGTCCGGACCGAACCCAAGTCGTCGACGGCGCGCACTGTTCCCGCGCGCTTCAACGACTGTCAGCAACAACAGGGGCCCAGCTGGGTCGAAGCCTACTGGGGCCAGGGTTAATTCGAAAGATAGCTCAAGCCCCGGTACGAAAGGCAACGGAGGAACAGGAGCGGGTTTTTAGTCAGTAAAAGTCTGACACTGACGTCCAAGAGCGGGAGATGTCATTAGATGAATTTCCCACCGCTAAAAAAAATCACTTGGGCGGAGGGGGAGGTAGTGTCAGAATCTTACTGACTGAAAAACCTACCTCATTCCTTCTTGCCTTTCATACAAGGGCAGAGCCTCTCTTACGGAAACAGACTCTATCTCCAGTAGGCTTCAACCCAGCTGGGCCCTACGGTTGCTGACAGCTCCTTGAGGCGCGCAGAAACAGTGCGAACCGAACCAAGATTTCGTGTCCGTGAGCGGTGTCTATGTGTGCGTTGCTCGAGAGCGCTTTGTATGTAGATTGACTTCTGCACCTATCTCTTTGGTGGCATGGATCTATACTCAACCACATGTCAGTGGTGGTGAACAAAGGGAATTTCAATGTTAAATTGTTACCACATGTATGTTGACATTGTAAACAGATAATAAAGAAAATATGGAGTAGAAATCTCTGCTGGAGTATGTCCTGATGGCTACAACCTAGAGGTATTTAAGTCAAGAGTGAATAGATTGCTTGTAGACAAGCGTGCCCCATCGTCGGCCACATCATCACTTACCATTAGTTAAGCGCGAGCCTATCAATCATCATCATCGAAATGCCCACTGTTGGACTGCCTCCCCCAAGTGTCGCCACAATGAGAGGTCCTGTGCGTCTCATATCCATCAGATTCCCGCAACCCTTACCAGGTCATCGGTCCACCTTGTAGGAGGCCTTCGAATGCTGCGTCTTCCGGTACGTGGTCGCCATTCCAGAACCTTTCGGCCCCAACGGCTATCTGTTCTGCGAGCAATGTGCCCTGCCCATTGCCACTTAAGTTTGGCGATTCATCGTGCTATGTCGGTAACCTAGGTTTTTCTGCGGATATCCTCATTCTTGATTCGATCACGCAAGGAAACTTAATCACATTAATCTTCTATACATACACGTACATATAAATAAAATTGGAGTGTCTGTTTGTAATATTGAAATAACCGCTTTTTACTACATGCATATGAATATTACGGTACATACACCAAAATAACATTTTTACAATTTGTCTGTCTGTCTGTCTGTTAGTTTTGGCTAATCTTTGAAATGGCTAGACCGATTTTGACCGGACTTTTTTGGCAGGTAGCTGATGTAATAAGGAGTAACATAGACTACTTTTATTTTAGAAAAAATAAGTTCAAAATCGTGTAGTCCACGCGAAGAAAGAAGAAGTCGCGAGCACTGCTAGTTTATAATATTTATAAACGCCGTATGTTTTATAAATGAAACATACGGCGTACATGGAAGGTCTGAAACAATTTGCCTGCTGCGGTCTTCCCGTCCGATTATAATTTTAGTGTCTTCAATGCTAGAGTGAATAGGCTTTTAATAAGCGCCTCACCATCAACGATTGCATCACTGCTTACCATCAGGTCGGATCGCAGTCAAGCACTAGTTTAATTTAATTAAGTTATTTTTTTTATCTGTTATAAACTAGTTCTTGACTGCGTTCTCGCATGATTGTAAGCAGTGATGCAATCGTTGATGGTTGGGCGCAATAGTTTATTAAGAGCCCATTCGCCTTATTTGCCTATTTATATCAAATAAATAAAAAATAAAGTCGCTGGTATCAGCTACTGAAACATAAATCCTTTATTTAACCACAAAACCCTTGTGTTTTGTCACTTATTCCGCAACCATGACACGCTACCCCAATTTACACAAACTGGACCAATTCATAACGTTATTATTAGTATCCCAAAAACTTGGAGAATGTGTATTGAACCCTTTTTACCCGACCCAGCAGATTGAGTTAACGGCAAAACTTTCTATTCAGATTTTATCCCGTATATGTTTAGAGGATCAGTAGCGTAGGGCAAGGGCGAAGGGGCCCTCACTACGGCCTCATATACAAATGGGCCTCACGTGTGCGAGGGCTCTTTAACAACGGGGGTTTTGAAAAATAATTTACTCTTTAACAACTGTGTACATAAAATATAGCCTACGTAATTCAGCTATAAAGCAGCTTTCTATCGGTGAAAAAATTTTAGCAATCGGATCAGTACTTTCCGAAATTACCTCCTATGAACAAAAAAAAAAACAAACTTTACCTCTTTATAATATTATAGTGTAGATTTTTGCTGCGGTTTTGCCCACGTACATAAAATATAGTCACTTAGGAATAAATAATAGTTCCAGAGATATCCACTTACAAACAAAAAAAAACTTTACATCTTTATAATATTAGTGTAGATACCATCATGTGGTCGAACACTGAGTTAGCGAAAGTCACTGTCTCGTTTCTGAATTTATAAATGACTAGCTTTTGGCCGCGGCTTTGCCTGCAAATATAAAATATAACTTATGTTACTCAGAAATAAAGCAGCTTACTATCGGTGAAAAAAATTTAGCAGGCGGACCAGTACTTTCAGAGATTACCATCTACAAACAAAAAAAAAACAAACTTTACCTCTTTATTATATCAGTGTAGATGATGCGACGATGTGGTCGAGCACTGGGTTACGACAGTCGTTGTCTCGTTTTCGAATTTATGAAAGAACCAGCATAACATAGATAGGTACAGAAGACAATCTCGTGTATGTACTTCACTTTTTATACCTACGCTCGGTGGACGCACACTAATGAGCTTTGAGCCGGAACTGTTCGACGAGTGGTCCTAGACGCGACCGAAATATTGTGTCCGTGAGCGGTTTCTATGTGTGCGTTGCTCAAGTGCGCTTTATATGTAGATTGACTTACGTACCTATCTATTTTGTGGAACTAGCTTCTGCCAGCAACTTCGATCGTGTGAAAATATTTTTCTTAATTTTTCTATACAAATTTTGGACCTCCGTTTCATCCCTTTAGGAGGTAAATTTTAGGAAATCCTCTCATAATTCTCGCCTACGTCATAAAAGGAAACTTTGTACAAAAATTCACGCTCCTAATCCCAGTAGATTCACCTGTACCTACGTTGATATGTCAATCAGTTAGTAAAAAAGTGACTATGGAGTTTCTTGCACGTTCTTCTCCATAGAGATCTACGCTTTGGAACGTACAATTTAGCTTCACATGTTTGACTGACCAACATTTTGACAATCCAAGTGCCTGTAATTGGTCTATTTGAAATAAACGTTTCTGATTTCTGATTTGAGAGTCATTTTCTCCTTTTATATACGTAGAAAAGGCCTCACTAATGCGCCTTCACCCACGCCTAAATTAATCCACACTACGCCACTGTAGAGAATTGAATAAAAAAGAAAATTGTATCGTCATCGTCCGTGTTATCCCTTTCCCTCAATTCGTCGGGTCGGCTTCCAATCGAGGACGCAGCTAAGTGGCTAATTAGCAAATCGAGGAAGCGAACCAATGACCTCAAAGTCAAAGTAAAAATATTTTATTTCACATAGGTCTTCATGGGCACTTATATAACATCAGAAGCTAATGCACAGTTCCAAATTGGTCGTTTCCTATGGAGAAGAACCGGCAAGAAACTCCATGGTTACTCTTTCAAAAAAAGTGTTTTTTTTTTATCTTTTATAAACTAGTACTTGACTGCGATCCCGCCTGATGGTAAGCAGTGATGCAATCGTTGATGGTGAGGCGCACTAGTTTATTAAGAGCCTATTCACTCTAGCCTTAAAGACACCCAAATTATAATCAGACGGAAAGACCGCAGCCGGCAAACTGTTCCAATCCTTCGAAGTACGCGGTATAAATGACGAGATGAAACGCTTAGTCCAGACCGTAGATGTTTCAACAACGTAAGGGTGGATACTCGCCGTGCGTCGGTTTGTCCAATGGTAGAAAAGATGGCTGAATCAAGTCATGCAATTCCTGCGCACACTCTCCAAAACGCAATCTGTAAAACACCGAAAGGCTGGCTACCCTACGCCTGTGCTCAAGGCTTTGAAGATTGGACTTAACCAAATCTGGATCACCAATCAGCCTCTACGCACGCCTTTCCACCGAGTCCAAAGCTGTCAGGTGGCACTTTACAGCACCAGCCCATGCATATATTTGCAGTACTCGACACATGATCGGACCTGTATTACAATATTGATAGATATTATGTAAGAACAGTGTAGACCAGTCAAATATTGTACACAAAGGCACAATAAAAATAATCTTAACCCCTCGAGCGCCAGGGGTTCATTGACCCGGAAAAATAACAAAACATAAGAAAAAAAAAATTTGGATTTTTTTAAGAAAACCCAATAATATATATAGAAGAATGTGTAAAGAAACCAAAATTTTCGATCAAATAACTTTCGTACAAACTTAAAAAGACGAAAATTAAGCCTTTTTCAAGGACATCCAAGTTATACAGACGTATGTACAATCGGCGCTCGAGTGGTTAATAAAAAAAAGTAAGTCGTAATAGGAAGTAGTCTCTACTCTAGACCTCTACCACACTGGACTAGCGACTGTGAAAGCCATTATATTCGCCATTTTGGCGCTGTCAGTCGTAGCGAGAGTTTGCGGTACTAAAACTATTAATGTCGCGCCTCTTACTAAAATATACTCATGACCTCATTTTTCATAAGTTTCATATAATTCGTGAATTGCATTTTGAATTAATTTCGTTCGAATTCTGTGGTATTCTTCAAAAATTATTTCAAAACGCAAAAATACTTCTGAGTAGAGTCTGTCTAATATATTAAACGACTTGGGTAATTATTAGGATTTAATTAAATCTGATGTAGTCACGGGTTCAATAATCAAGGTTGATAAAGAGATAGAGATCATTGTTTACTAACAGAACTTTATAAAAAGCACCGAATATGAGTATTTTTTTAAACGATTAAATATTATGTAAAATTCCCAAGTCGGTTGACTTATTAGATCAAATCAAATCAAATCAAAGCATTTATTTCAAATAGAACATTTACAGGCACTTTTGAATAGTCAAATGTCGGTCAGTCCAAGAAAAGTGAAGCTAAATTGCACGTTCCAAAGAGTAGGTCTCTATGGAGAAGAACGTGCAAGAAACTCCATGGACACTCTTTTAAATCATATATGTGTTACATATAATGCTTGGTTACATATTACTTGTTGCTTCTATCATGTGAGCACAATGTCGATAGTGAAATAAAAATGTAAAATAATTAAAAGATAGAAACTGAATTAAGCCACTGGCAGCTAAGAGATGACCAGTCCCATCTGACGGCACCCGTTCACGAGCATGACGCGCGCATCAGCCCCACTCAGCTCAACCATTTTGAAGGGAACTGAACGACCCAATAACACGTGCCACCAACAGCGAGACATTTGAGTGAGCATGACAAAACTCTCAACTGCCATGCTCGTAATGTCAAAAAAAAAAAGTTGTAACCTAATAAAAATGCTCCATGGTGCTTCACATTCACAAACTTGGAAAAAGTGCTTCTACATTATACAATGCAATTGTGTCTTTCAAATTAAAAAATAATAATATTAGTTTCCAACTAATCAACTAATTAGTACGCCCTAGTGGTAGTGGAGCTGGACCAGCATTGAGCCAAGCATTTTTATCTTGAATATAATCCTCCAACTTATAATATGCTTGTCTGCATAGTGTGCGTTTAATACAAGATTTAAATTTTGTTTCATTGAGTTCTAATATGTGGGGAGATATTTTATTATAACATTTCAAACAGTACCCCATGAAAGAAGAGGCCACTTTAGCCAGTCTGAAACCTGGTTGAACTAATTGATCCCTATTTCTTGTAACATAATTATGTCTATCGCCTCTTTTGCTAAAAAGATGAAGATTTTTTCTAACATACATTATGTTTTCATAGATATATTGACAAGGTACTGTCATTATGTTAATATCTTTAAACAGTTCCCTTAAAGAATCGCACCGGCGGAGATTGTAAATCGCTCTGATGGCTCTTTTCAGTAATATAAAGATTGACTCGATGTCAGCAGCCCGTCCCCATAGTAAGATACCGTACGACATGACACTATGAAAATAACTAAAATAGACTAGTCTAGCGGTATCAACATCCGTAAATTGGCGGATTTTTCTAACAGCATATGCAGCTGAGCTAAGCCGCCCTGCAAGAGAAGTTAAGTGAGGACCCCATTGTAGCCTTGAATCAAGCGTAATCCCCAGGAAAATCGTTTTATCAACAAATTCTAGTTTTTCATTATTCAATACAAGGTCACAATCACTACTTTTGACATTCGGTAAGGAAAATCTTATGCATTTAGTTTTTTTCCCATTTAGAACCAGATTATTAGCAGTGAACCAGTTTTGAACCTGCAATAGGGCGCTATTTTCGTTGTCAAGATTGTTAGTTTTTCTATTTATCTTAAAAATCAAAGAAGTGTCGTCAGCAAACAACACCATATTAAGTTTATTTTGCAACAAATTGGGTAAATCATTAATATAAACTAAAAACAAAAAAGGGACCTAAAATTGAACCTTGGGGCACCCCCATTTCAACATTCAATCCCGACGAATTGACACCGTTTATTTGCACTAATTGCTGTCTATTATTCAAATAAGATTTTAATATGCTTAACGCTGCATTGCCTAGTCCGTAATGCTTGAGTTTCCGAAGCAATGTTTCATGAACTACACAATCAAACGCCTTGATGCGCCTTGAATGCCTTGACACACTATAGGTACCCTTGGCACCAATAGACTTCGACCCTGCTGGGCAGTAGGGTCGAATCCAATGCCAAGGGTCTGCTTCTGAAAGGAAGGCTCGGTATGAAAGGCAACGAAGGAACGTGGTAGGTTTTATAGTCAGTAAAAGTCTAACACTATCTCTCGCTCCGCCAAAAAAAAAAAGTAGATCTAATCGTACATTACGATTAACAGAAAACCAGTTTCAAGCCACCGCCATCAATACAGTGCACATTACATATTTACTATGCCTGTAGCAGAATGCAGATATAAAACCAAAGATGGGCATCTCGCCGTCCGACCGTCCGGTAACTGTCCACGGCGTCTGTTCCACGCGCGCCTCAAGGAGTTGTCAGCAAACCGTAGGAGCCCAGCAGGGTTGAAGGCTACTGGGGCCAAGGATTTGTTTCTGAAAGGAAAATTCGGCCCCAGTATCAAAGGCAACGAAGGAACGGGGTAGGTTTTTTAGTCAGTAAAAGTCTGACACTATCTCCCGTTCCGCCCAAGAGCGGGGATGTCATCTGTATGATTTTTACCCACCAAAAAAAAAGTAAATAACGATTAACAGAAACAGGTTTCGAGCGACCGCCATCAATGCAGTGCACGTTACATATTTACTATGCCTGTGGCAGAATGCAGAGATAAACCCAAAAAGAAAACCATTAACTCCAACCACGCCTGCTTACCCACCCCGTATCTCGTATACGACCGGCCAACCAGCTTTATTTACGGACACAATAAGGACAAAAAGAGACGTAACTGCGCTCATAATAAATTTCCTAACTCAACATATTAGATGGGAAGCCAGTGGCGCTCAAAGTTCGCTTAAAATGGGGGGTATCTTTAATCTTATCGGGAATCTTTAAGTTGAGAGTGAATAGGTTTCTTCTAGGTGAGCGCGTTCCATCGTCAACCACATCGTCGCCATCAGCCTCCCTAGCCAAGTTACTTATAGTCGAATTCCGTTCTTCAATCGGTAACGCTTCGGTGTTAGCAATTGTAGAAAACGATAATTGAACAGCCATGTTGACGCGCCTGAGTCTGCTGCTCGTTCTACAATGTAGCGTGTGTTTATCAAAGGATGTAGCGTTAACCGTTGTAGAAATTCATTCTATCATTTTGAACGATGTGAACTTGGCTACGAATTTTCTATTCGTTTTTTCCGACCACGTGAATTAACGCTGAGATGATGTCATTCCCATACCTTTGATTACTTTTCGACTATCGTTAACGATTGCAGATTATCAACTTGGCTAGGGGTGCAGGTGATATAGCGGTAAAGCGCGCTCTATCAACAAAAAAAAAGGTATTAACGTAACGTACGACGAGTATCCACCTATACGTTGTTGAAACTTTTACGGTCCGGACTAAGCGTTTTGCCTCGTCGTTTATGCCGCGTACGTCGAAGGACTGGAACAATCTGCCAACTGCGTTCTTCCCGTCTGATTATAATTCGAGTGTTTTCAAGGCAAAATTGAATAGATTCATAAACTAGTTCGTCTCACCATCAGAGATTGTATCACAGCTTACCATCAGGTGGGATCGCAGTCAAGCACTAGTTTACAACAATAAAAAAAACTGGGCAAGTGCGAGTCGGACTCGCGCACGCAGGGTTCCATACCCAGCCCGCCATTTATATTTATTTTATTTGACGTATGCGGTAGTCTACTAAAATTAATAAGCTCGATATTGTCATTTTACCACAATTCTATTACGAGACCATTGACTGAGCAATGATCGATCATTATAAATTAGCAGATTACGAAAACTTTTAGCAAAATGACAATGGGATCGGAATGACGAATTTATAAAAATAGCAGACTTGGGCCCCAGTTCGGCGAAATGCGCTGACTCTAGTGCGATATCCTAGCGTAGGTATAAAAAGTGAATATGTACTTCACTTTCATGAGATCGACTTCTGTACCTATCTATATTGTGCTTCCAGTCTATGTAACCTCACTCAAGCTTCAAGCATTTGATATTCAAAACTTGTTGAGCGCCATTTGATTGGTTGAACTAGTCTTAAGCACGTATCTAATGCTTTAGTTTCGAGTGAAGTTCTCAAACACAAGCCTTAGTATGCTCTGTTAGGAAGGGGCGCAAAAGACTGATTGACTGGGTGTAATTTATTTATAATGTACTAGCTTTTGCCCGCGCGGCTTCGCTCCCGCTCTTCCCTACTCCACCCTTCTATACCCTACTCTACCCTACTCTACACTACTCTACTCTACCCTACCAAACTTCACATAAACCATCTACTAAATAGTCGCCTAGTGGATACAGATTAATATTTTATTTTATAGAGAACTAGCTTTTGACCGCGCGGCTTCGCTTCCGCTCTTCCCTACTCCACCCTACTCTACCCTCCTCTACCCTACTCTACCCTACTCTACACTTCTCTACACTTCTCTACACTACTCTACACTACTCTACACTACTCTACACTACTCTACACTACTCTACACTACTCTACACTACTCTACCCTACTATACCCTACCAAACTTCACATAAACCATACCTACCTACTAAATAGTCCGAACAAAGCCTAAACATTTGGTTTAGATAGGTGAGCCCGTTTTTGAGTTATAAAATTACAACGAAAATTGGCATTGATTTTTGCTTATAAGTATAGATGTATTTAGAAAAATATAAGTACTAGCTTTTGCCCGCAGCTTCACCCGCGTCCATAAAATACAACCTAGCCCCCCAGCAACAAAATAGCTTTCCATCGGTCAAAAATTTTTAATCGAACCGTGTCATTGGATGATTTTTCCCACATTAAAAAAAAAGTTGTTACTACAGTATATGTATCTACGAGTGTGTATGCCAAATAAAATAGTTTTCTTTCTTTCTTTCTTTGAAGATTTAACATAAAAGCAAATTCCAAAACAAAATAATGACACGTTTATAGCCATAATAATTATTTACCTTCCTCACCTTGTCCCTTTTCAAAGTCGAGCAAGTCGGTGAAATCAACTGTAAGCTTTAGGCCATGTCTATAGTGAACACGCGGTGAGTAAGGCGGAAGCGGGCGCGATAAGCCTGACTAATACCACAAAATAGATAGGTACAGAAGACAATCTCATGTATGTACTTCACTTTTTATACCTACGCTCGGTGGACGCACACTAATGAGCGTTTGAGCCGGAACTTTTCGACGAGTGGTCCGAAACACGACCGGGATATCGTGTCCGTGAGCGGTGTCTATGTGTGCGTTGCTCGAGCGCGCTTTGTATGTAGATTGACTTCTGTACTTATCTATTTTGTCTTAATACTGAGCTGGACGCCCAAGTGCAATATTAAGAAACACATCACATTATAGAGAACCCCGGGGTCCTAAAACGAATGCAAAGAAGAAACATAAAAGTGAGTTTTAGGCAGTAAAAGTCTGACACGCCTTCCCGCTCCACCCTAGTGCGTGAAAAGTCATTGAATGTTTCCCATCTGCAAAAAAAATCTATAGGTTTTATCTATTACAAAGTTGCTATGTGCCCTCTGCGTCATTTATTTAAATGTTTTTTTAATAGATTTTGACGTACCTAACCACTTCATTATAATCTTCCATTTATATATATGTCGCAGGGAAATGCGGATATCAAGGATTTCAAGAAATCCCTAGGGATATCACGAAATCCCGGTAGATGTCGAATATTCTTGTTTATTACGTCTTCTTACTAAAAAAATCTAGTTATATGACAAAACACAAACTTATCGTCAGTGATATGTCGTTTCGAAACGACATCACTGGCGATTAAATATTTATGGGGTGCCAATGTCGGCGCCGTCGCTGCGTCAGCAACTGAAGACCATAGTCACTTCAGCCCCCCTAGCCAAGTTACAATCATTTTGCTTGCGCCGAACGCTTCTAGTCGACTTTGCCGCCAATTCTTTTGTTCTGACCACGTGACTGAGCGTTAAGACGACGTCATTCCCGTACATTTGGAGCTTTCTACAAGCTATTGGAGATTAGCAACTTGGCTAAGGTTACAGTATAGGCGCAAGCAGCGTTATCATTTGTTCGATAACCGCGCCCGCTATCGCCACCGCGTAAGCTTCTCACTCAATCCTAAGCCTTCAAGTTGAAGATCAAAGTAGTGACAGACAGGTCGACAGGCGTGTAGACAGACAATAGTCAAAAGCCTGTGTTATCAGGAAGACAATGCCTTCTAATGGAATGTCTTGTACTGAATTATGTTGAAGTAGCTTTGGTTGTTTTAACAACGTTACTTTGTCTAATGATTCTGAAACCAGGTAGTTGGGACGTTCTTTTAATCGATAATTTGGTAAATAGTCTGTATTTATATTTGCACAACTAGCTGTGCCCGCGGCTTCGTTCGCGTGAACTACAAGATTTTGAATTTGTTTATTCTAAAATAAAAGTAGCCTAAGTTATTCTATATTACATCAGCTACCTGCCAATAAAAGTCCCGTCAAAATCGGTCCAGCCATTTCAGAGATTAGCCGGAACAAACAGTCAGATAGACAGACAGACAGAAATTGTTAAAGCGGTTATTTAAATATTACAAACAGACACTCCAATTTTATTTATATGTATAGATGTTATTATTATGATGTTGTTGTTGTGATATTTATCTAAGTAAAGTTTGTTTTCTTGTTTGTAGGAGGTAATCTCTGAAAGTACTGGACCGAATGCAATTTTTTTTTTCACCGATAGAAAGCTGTTTTTTTTCTTGAGTAACATAGGCTATATTTTATGTACACAAGCGAAGCCGCGGGCAAAAGCCAGTAAAAAAAAAACACATTTTTTTATTTGTTCTAAATAAATCACCCTTCTTTAAAAATACATTATAACGAATAGCTTGTCCCCATGGGGTTTATCAGACACCATAAGGGATAATACTATTATCCCGCCATTTGTCATGGTTATCTTACAGTAGAACCTTTTTCGTATAACCGACGTTCGAAAATAATAGTTACCGATGTAAGAATTGAAACTATGCCAACTTTGCCACGTGGTCGCAAGCTTGGCGGCTGAGCTTAGGGTCCTGGGTTCGATTCCCGGGTCGGACAAAAAAAATCGGCCAAGTGCGAGTCGGACTCGCGTACGAAGGGTTCCGCCTACTGTTCGTAGCAAAAAATAGCAACAAAATCAAGTTTGTTATAGTGGAGCCACACTTCAATATTTACTTTATTCTGGTTTTAGGGTTTTCTCGGAAAGGTTGGACGGGCCTACAAAGGATAGGTTTATCAAGCTACATGTCAGACATCCTCAAATTGGATGCTGTGTTTTTTTTATTGTATTTGTTTTTTTTTTGTGCCCTAAGTTTTACTAGATACTAACATAGTTTTGTAAGTTTTTTTTTTTGTAATACTAACATCCTATGGGCCAACGATGCCTGAGAATAAAATATTTTTTTTTATTATTATTATTTAGTATTTGTTGTTATCGCAAGACGGACTGAAAACGCCTGGAGGAGCTACTGGTCCATGAAAGACCTATTCAAGGGTGAATTGCCCATGGCACCAAAGCAAAAACTCATGGACATGTGTATTCTCCCCGTCCTAACCTATGGTGCACAAACTTGGTCTTTGACTAACATCCAGAAGTCCAAACTTAAGGTTTGCCAACGAGCAATGGAGCGCAGTATACTAGGTGTTAAATTAACGGATCGAGTTCGAAACACTATACTGCGCTCCAAAACCAAAATAGTCGATGTGGCTCAAAAGGCTGCCAAACTGAAGTGGGACTGGGCAGGACACGTCTGCCGCATGCCCGACAAACTGTGGGCCAAAGTAGCACAAAGTTGGTGCCCTGAAACAGTGCGTCGGGGTCGCGGTAGACCACGAAGGAGATGGCGCGATGAACTAGACAGATTCCACCAGAACTGGCAAGAAGAAGCCCGGGCGCGCGAAAAATGGAAGGAGTGGAGGGAGGCCTTTGCCCTGGAGTGGGACAGAACAGGCTAACAAATAAAACAAATAATTTGTTGTTATAGCAACAACAGAAATAGATCATGTGTGAAAAGGACCATGGCGAAGCCCCGAACAAAATTTTGCTGGCATATTTTTTTAGCGTCTTGTAATGAAAAATATACAAAAGTAAACAGATTAAATTTCTAAACAATTTTGTCTTAGACATTACTGTTATTAGAATCCGTATATTAAAGATATACCAGTTTAAAGTTGGTGAGATTACGTATATTATGTTAATAATACCTACGTACCTCTATGAATTTTATAAAAGCATTTTTGAACGAACGACAAGCTATCATGTCAAATGTTATGTTTCTTTTTCTCTATGGCATTAGGCTGAATGGCTGTTGAAATGTATAATGCCATGCTTTTTCTGGTGATGTGATTCTTGATATTGTATTTATTGTTATGACAACATCATATAGGTACCATGTCATTTGAGCCACTATATTCATATTCTAAGAAAAATCAGTTATTTTTTGTTTATTATTATTATTATTATTTATTATTATTAGCTAATGCGGAAATGTATTTCCTTTCCTTCATATTATGTTACTTGGCCAAGATTTAAATTATTGGCAACATTAAGAATTTAGTTTAGCCAAAAGTCCATGTAGTCAAGAAAGCAAAAAAAAAATAAGCCAGTAGCATATAGCCAGTTTAATTAGCGCAAAAAAATCGTCATAATTATTTACGATCGTAAAAAATCTAGTTAATTCAGTTTCTAATTAGAAACTGAATTAACTAGATTTTTTTTTTAATCGTCATAATTATGACGATTTTTTTGCGCTAATTAAACTGGCTATTAGTGTGATTTGATAATTCTTAGTAAATTATTTTGCAAGTATGATACCACTGATATACTAGACACTTAATAACTTCATCAACAATTTTCTCGCCGTCGTTCTTTCAACTTCTAGTTATCACGGTTCTTGAGATACAGCCTGATGACGAACGGACGGACAGTGAACTCTTAGCAATAGGATCCCGTTTTATCTTTTGGTTACGGAACCCTAAAAAGGTTTCAACATGAAGGACAAACAAACACACACACACTCAAAAACTTTCCATTACTATATTAGTTTGATTAAGCCTAAAGTTTCAAAATCCCAAACTTTTCACGGTATTTACACAGTATCCAATCATAAGTACCAAACTCTTAAAAAAAAGCCAACAAGTGTTTTTCCCGAACAAAGTTTGGCAATAAAATCAAACGGCCAGCGATGTTCAAAGTTAACGTTAATAGCACCCCCAGGGGGCGCTCTAAATGACCCCCAAGCCTCCAAGAAACTTAATGGGGACAAAATCGTTGAACACTTACGTTTGTATTACATGTGTTTCGGTAAAGTTTTTCCTCGTAAAGCAATCGGTCTCTTGAATAAAATATCATGTAGGTAGGAAGTCTGTTTTTCGACAAAAGGTACTTTTATTTAATCGCCACAATACCTTAGTCGCCTAGGAAATCGTTTGTCTTGGTGTGGTCATGTAAAGGGGAGGGATTAAATGCATGTTGCTAAAAGAGTTATGAGTTTACATGTGGTGATGGAGAGGGGGAGGGAGGCCAAAGAAAAGATGAATGGATTGTGTTAGAAGTGATATGAAAGAAAAGGGAGTTAGTGATAGCGTGACGAGTGACAGGACGGAATGGAAGAAAAAAACGTGCTGCGGCGACCACAAATAAAACGGGATAAGGTCAAGAAGATGATGAATACCTTAGTCGTCTAGTTTTCTTTTATGGTGGGAAAATCATTCAATGACATCTCCCGCGAGCAAGTGTAAAAACCCACTCCAGTTCCTTCGTTGCCTTTCACACCAGGGCCGAATTTTCATTTCAGAAACAAACTATTGGCCCCAGTAGGCTTCGACCCCTGCTGGGCCTCTACGGTTTGCTGCAATTTACTTGAGAAGCGTATAGAACAGTACGCGCCACCGACATTGCTTGCCGCCCAACCGTCCGGTAATACGGGCCCTAGTCGCCTAGTGGAAACAGATTAATATATTATTTTATAGAGAACTAACTTTTGCCCGCGCGGCTTCGCTCCCGCTCTTCCCTATTCCAGCCTACTATACCCTACTCTACTCTACACTACTCTACTCTACACAACTCTACCCTACTCTACTTTACTACACCCTACTCTCTACCCTAAATTTCACATAAACCATCTAATAAATAGTCCGAACAAAGCCGAAACATTTGGTTTGGATAAGTGAGCCCGTTCTTGAGTTATAAAATTACAACGAAAAGTGGCATTGATTTTTATATATAATATAGATGCAAACAGAAGTGTACTAAGAATATACACCCCAATTTTTTAATTAATACTTACCAAAAAAAATAGATTTTATCCATACCTGTTACTGATCACATTTTTGTAGTCACCAGTAAAAAAATCCCAAAATTGTCTTCAATCCATAATTGAATAAATCATTAGCAATTGCTACTAGAAAGTACTACGCGCAGTGTTTTTTTTTAATCATATGACCTTTACGTACGGAGAAATAAATTCTACAAATTGAGTGACATTTTGGGATATAAACAAATATTTAATTTTTTTTTTTTCTTTCGTTGAGAAAATGATCTAATGACATCTCCTGCAAGCGAGAAAGTGTGTCAGACTTTTACTGACTAAAAATCCACTTTTGTTCCTTCGTTGCCTTTCGTATCGGCTGAGCTATCTTTCGAAACTAACCCTGGCCCCAGTAGGCTTTGACCCAGCTGGGCCCCTGCCGTTGCTGACAACTCCTTGAGGCGCGCGGGAACAATGCTCGCCGTCGACAACTTGGGCTCGGTCGGACAGCGAGCTACCCATTGCTCGCCGTCTGCAAGCCCGTGCCTATGGTGGCCGGAAATCGGGATCGGAATCCCGGCGGTGGCTGGGGTGCTGTGAGCGCCGCCGTTGCCTGATGCGGTCGGCCTCCTCTTTTGCTAGCATTACTGCTTCTCAGAAGGAGGTGGCCGGCTGCCACTCCTCCTCGCTCCGGACCATGGCCTGTACCAAGGCCCGGCGCATAAAAAGACATATCAAAATTGTTAACTTTTAGTTAAGTACCTAAACAGATGGAGTATAGGCAATACACCACAATTTTTTAATTAGTGCACATACTTAAAGGGCTTATTAGAAAAGCCCTTGTTATTTTATAAGTAAAATCTCAATAAATAATATTCATAAACAGCAAAGTTATTAGCATTGGTTTATGTCCCAAAATGTCACTCAATTTATGGAAATATTGTGCAGGCTATTGATTAACCTTTCAATCGTGGAAATTGCAGACACAATAGAAAGACAATAGGTGCGCGAACGCCGGCGTTCGCTTGGGGTTTAATAAATGAATAAATGACGATTATTAAGGAAAAACACTGCCCGCAGTATTTTCTATTAGCAAGTGTTATGTTTGATTGATTCTATGATGAATTTACCTTTTCGTGGTCAATTTTAGGATTTCGGTTTTTTCTACTTTTGACTACAAAAATATGATCAGTGATGGATACAGATAGAGCCCCATTTTTTTGTGTACCAATTAAAAAGTAGGGCTGTATAAAGAATACCTAAAACCTGTGTAATACAATCCGATATTCTACACATTTATAGAACATCCGACATTTATATAAAATATTTTATAAATGTATATAGAAAAGAGAACCCGTATTCCTAAAGTGTCACTCGCGGTTGCTTGAAATAAGGTCTGATGTTCATAAAGAGTAATATAGTAGGGTAGGGGGAGGGGAAACGATTCGTGACAAAGGCAAGGAAATCCGGGAGACTACGGCTGTCAAAATGTATTGTGCTTAATAAAGAAATACGGTTTGTGAGTACGTTGATACTGGATGTGGCTTTCGGATTTTAAGGGTTCCATTTTTATCCTTTTTTTAGTGTTTCGTATATCTCCGAGTAATGGCAAAAATGGTACCGTAGGCGTGGGCTTGTGGACGGCGAGTAATGGGTAGCTCACTGTCCGGCCGTCCGGTAACTGTCTGGACCGAGCCTAAGTGGTCGTCGGCGCGCACTGTTCCCCCGCGCCCCAAGGAGTTATCGGCAACCGTAGGGACCCAGTTGGGTCGAAGCCTACTGGGGCCAAGAGTCTGCTTCTGAAAGGAAGGCTCGGCCCCGGTATGATGAAGAAGAAACGGGTGGGTTTTTTAATCAGTAAGAGTCTGATACTATATTCTGCTCCACGCAAGTGCAGGGGATGTCATTTGGATGATTTATACGCACCGAAAAAATAAAACCCATGCACTTTAGTTGCCAAAAATGGAACCCTTATGGTACACTGGGGCCAAGAATTTGCTTCTGTAATGAAGACTCGGCCTTGGTATGATAGACAACGAAGGAATTTGAAACTATCTCCCGCTCCGTCCAAGGGCAGGTGATGTTATTAGATGATTTTTACCCATCGAAAAAAAATACCCTTATGGTATTTTTGTTGTCTGTCTGTCCATCAGTCCGTCAGTCCGGAAGTCCGTCAGCCCGTCAGTACATTAGTCCGTCATTCCGTTTGTCTGTCAATTTGTCAGTTCGTCAGTCCGTCAGTCTGTCAAGACCCTGATTCTCAAGAACGCGTGGAGCTATAAAAGAAAAAGGCTTATGTAATTACTTATTTTGCAATTTGGAGAAATCATTACATTACGTATGAGTTTGGATGGAACTCTTAGTGCGTGAGTCCGACTCGTACTTCAGGAATTACCTAACACTTTAGTCAATAGATTTGCCAGTCAGCATGAGCTGATAGCCAGGAGTAGGCCGGATGCACTTAAGTATTCTTGTAAACATCTTTGCGTGTCCAAAAATAGTCTAGATATGATGGTGTTTCCAAGTTGATAAATGTACTTGTACATTTTGAAACAAGTAAAGGTAGTTCGTAACTGTGACCGAGGTGTAATTCACCCGAGTCGCAAGTGAGGGTATTATGGAGCCTGTTTACGGAGCTGCAGTGAATTTCCACGTGTATCAAACGACGTTTTTCAACATACTTACGAGGAAATGAAAAAATGCAGTTTGACCTGCCACTCGTAGGGGTCGCTTAGCGTTCAGCCAGATATGAAAGTAGATTTCTGTGAAAACATTCTGAACGCGGCTGCAGGTCGTGGCAGCCCAGGTTCATCTGCACGACTGGTTTTCTATTTAGTAGTATGGATTTCTGTGAAAATATACCAAACGAGTCTGCCGCTGCAGGTCGCGGCAGCACTCGCAGCCGAGGCTGCGGCTGCAAGACTGGTTTTTTATGTAGTAGTATGGATTTCTGTGAAAATATACCGAATGAGGCTGCAGTTGCAAGTCGCGGCAGCTGTGATTTGCGCCTTAAGGTTCAAACGCCCGAGCAGTGACTTAAAACAGTGACTTTCTGAAACCTACTTCTCGGTAACGGCCAGGTTAATAGGTCTGAAAACATTTTTACACATAAAAATTTATTGTAAAATATCTTTCAAAGTGAACATAACATGTAAATCAATCAATATTTCGCAAAGAAAATGGATTTAAATGTCAGCGGGGCTCTGTCCGGGCTCAGTTGGCCGCAATTATATGCACTGACACTCGTACTGCCACCTAGGCGGTTACGAGCGTTGTGACCATTTAATTCTGGCCAGATGTTCAATGGAAAACAGGAAAACCCCGTGAGGAAACCGGCATGTCATAGAACCAAATTCGAAGACGTGTGACATTCACCAACACGCACTGGGCCCGCGTGGTGTATTACGGCCCATTCCCTCTCCTAGAGAGGAGGCTTGAATCCCAACAGTGGGAATATTAAAAAGGCTGGTGATGACAAAAAAAAAATGTAATATATATATTTAATAATTTATCCAGCACTAAAAAGTCCGTACTATGCGTTCCAAATGAGAATAGGACCGATTCCTATGTTTTGACGTCTCGCCGTACTGTCAAATCGAAGAAATTTTGGCAAAATTGAAAAACTTAGAGGTGAGTAAAATTGAAGAACTGGATTCTGATTAAACTGTTTTCGTTCATAGTTCATAAATAAATTAAATTTTTCGTAAATTAATTAATGTTTAAAAATTTCTTTCCTCGATTTGACAGTAAATCGTGACGTCACAGCATGGCGGGCGATCCTATTCTCATTTGGAACGCATTGTACAACTTTAGGTCTTTGTAAAGGTTATCGACCCAACCTCACGTAGTATTTACTGAAACATTTTTACTCCACACGTAGTACGACCACGGATTTCGTAAACGTCTCTCAGCAAGGTTTGATATTACTACCATAGATTTTCACTACCAGCCTGCCCTCTTTTTCGATAGGAGTTTTTTGTTACAAATCCACTAATGGCTTCTCTTATAACCATGGCTTGTACCGAGACCCGGCACGAGAGGTCGACGCCGTTGTTTTTTTAGATAAGATAAGATAAGACATTTATTTCTAGAAACATGGACACACATATAAGGCATGCAGGTTGTTCATAAACAAAAAAGATCCGTCATGTTCGGCCTTTGTGGCATACAAATATATAGGTAAGAAAAGTTGTTCTTATGTATTTAAACAGAGCATTGAATTAAATTGTCCCTTTAATTATAAATTGTCAAAATTATAAAATGTCAGTAAATATTTGTTAAACTCGTAGTATTACACTGTCATTTATAAATTCTAAAATACTGTAATATACTTTCCCAACTAGATATAATTTTAGCCGCTTTTTTAGGATGGGTTACAATCATCAAATAAATTCTCCCTCGCCAACACGTGTTCATTAAGTTTCTCTTTGAGGACCAGAGTCGTGGTACAAATATATGTAAAAAGCTGCGGACAGACATCGCGAGGCGTGCGTCGCGAATGGTTCGTCTTGCATGCCTCGGGCTGTGTGGACGAGTGTGCTCACAGTGAGCATTCGCGTCGTACGATCGTTGCGAACGCCGCCTCAGTACGAGCCGTGCGCTCCGTGTGGACGGACTGGTGTTGTTTGCTTTTTCTACTGACGAACACCGTGCGTGTTGGTTTGCGTGCTCAGCTTGAGCATGTGTCGTTCGGGTCGCACGCATAAATGTACCGTCTCATGCCTCAGGTTGAGGCATGCGTGACGAACCATTCGCGACGCATACCCCGCGATGTCTGTAAACGCCTTTAGTATTTTTAACCGACATCAAAAAGAAGTAGGTTCTATATTCGGCTTAATGTATTTTTTTTATATATATTCATAGATTTCTCGGCCGTATGTGAACCGTTTTTGAAAATTACTTTTTTGATTGCAAGGTTATACGAGTTGGACCCATAGAAATATAGTTATGTTCTGATGTTGAAGTTCGAAGATATGAACCGGAACTCCTCATAGAATCACAGCAGAACTATCGTAACAAATAAAATTGTTTTGCTTATACGTATGATGACTTTATGTATGACTTTAAGTTTGACTTTAAGTGTATAAACGAGGACTATAGGTTTGACTGAGACGAGGGGTACTTTTAAGCTATTGCATAGCTTCTATCGCGGGCCTTGAGCGTGGAGACCGAATCCAGAAATTCCGTAACGAAAATAACCTAACACCTCCCATTCATTTGTTTTTTGAGCATGGTGACCGATAAGAAAACAAATGAGTGAACAATCAATCAAAATTCAATTCAATATGTGAAAGTGTAACTTCAATAAATATGAAAGAAAGAAAAACAAAAGAAAAAAAATACTGCATAAATAAAACAAATAAATAATTATAATTGCATAAGTTGATAAAAATGCTATGCAATAGCTTTACCGCGGCAGTCCCCGAGTGCTACACGGCTTTTTTTTAGTTGTAACACCACAACACACCAAAAAGTGTAAAATAAAAAACTTTTTACAATATACAACCGAAAAAAAAGTACAAAATAACTTTCGAAAGTCGGTGTTAAATAACGTAAATATGCAAATCTATTATAGAAACATTGACTTCCAAAATTACACAAAAACTGAGAAAAAAAAAACACAGAGAGACAGTTGAAATTTGTTAGAACAACAAAATCTCAAAGGTTTGTTTTTGGTAATTGAATTATGTTTTGTAAAAAGTCATAGAACAAAAGTTGTTGTTTATGATGTTAGTAATACAGTCTGCAAGGTTTTTAGTGTTTTACAAATAACCGTGTATATAAAACCGACAAAAAAAACACATTGTATAATCTACAGTAATATAACAAAGAGGCTAAGTTTGTATTTTTTATTTTTTTGTTTGTAACAGTTCATAATCAGTTCAATAGTCTAACCGTGAAAGTGTAACAGACAGACAGATTTACTTTCACGTATTTTATAATAATTAATATTAATATTATATAGAGATAAAGTTTGATTTTTTGTTTGTTTGGAGGAGGTATGTCTCTGAAAGTACTGGGGTGCTATTCTCTAAGAAAGCGCAGCACTGGCACGACGCAGCATTGAGCGCAATACATTGAATTAACAATCCAATGTAAAGGGGCATTGGGTTGTTAATTCAATGTACTGCGCTGACGACTCGTCGCTGTGCCAGCGCTGCGCTTTTTTAGAGAATAGCACCCCTGGTCCGATTGCTAAAATTTTTCACCGATAGAAAGCTCCTTTATTCCTGAGTGACATAGACTATATTTTATGTACGCAGGCGAAGCTGCGAGCAAAAGCTAGTATACAGTAAATACATTTCATCAAGCTCTACCTTTCACTGTCTTGGACATTAAAAGGCATCACCTAACTCGACGCTAACAAATGATATGATATGACAGTACTGACTTACTTATTTATATTTATATGAGTGTACCTTTTTATTTGAGACAAGTGTCCTTGCGAAGAGATTTTTATATCCCTGAAGAGGTTGGAATTTATGATGAAAGAAAGAAAGAAAGGAAAACGTTTATAAATTCGTGCCTCATACAATAATATAAGCTAAAAATACACAATGAAAAGAAAAAAGAAAGATATAATTCAGTGCGAGGCCAAAAAGGCACCTAACTCAGCATATGCTACGTTATTTAAAACGATAAATAACGCAGCGCTGATATTCTGTTAGGGCCTGCTGTGACGTCACGAACATATTTACGGATGTTACATAATAATAGTCTTTCAAAAAAGAATAAACAAAAAAGAGATAGAATATATATATATATAGATGAATAGTCAAACCTGATTTAGTTAAATAAACGAGGAGGCCGACCTCATCAGGCAACGGCGCTCACACCCCAGCCGCCGGCGGGATTCCGATCCCAATTTCTGGCCAACGTAGACGCAGGCTTGCGGACGGTGAGCAATGGGTAGCTCGCTGTCCGACCGTCCGGTAACCATCCGGATCGAGCCCAAGTCGTCGACGGTGTGCACTGTTCCCGCGTTCCTCGAGGAGTTGTCAGCAACAGGGTCTAGTTCCAAAAGTGACGTTCGACCCCGGTATTAAAGGCAACGAAGGAACAGGGTGGGTTTTTTAGTCAGTAAGAGTCTGACACTATCTCCCGCTCCGCCTAAGGGCGGGATGATTTTTACCCAACTAAAAAAAACCTTATAAAGATTGGTAGCTTTTTAAAAAAAAAATAGTATATGCCGTAAAAGCCTATGGGACTGGTCAGTTCGGGAGATTCCTGCACTAGATTCGTATGGAAGAAACGCCCGGTACCAACATTGTTCCACCCGGGTGGACCACCCGGAGGACACGATGGAGACACGGTAGAGGTGAGCCACGCCTGGGCAGAACACCTCCGTCTCGGTGGCAGTGATCTCTCGCGCCGGGCCTTGGGACGTACAGGGCATGGTCCGGAGTGAGGAGGAGTGGCAGGCAGTCGCCTCCTTCTGCGAAGCAGTAATGCTAGCAAAAGAGCCAATGGCCCTTGCGCCTCAGCCGCCGGGATTCTGATCCCGATTTCCGGCCACCGTAACCTTGGTCTTATAAACGGCGAGCAATGGGTAACTCGCTATCCGAGCATTCGATGACTGCTTTTAACAACAAAAAAATATATAATACATACAGTATAAAAGAACATCGCAAAATGCATTTAAAGTAACAGCTTCGAGTGTAACATGGACTTTGCATTAGTTAGAATGGCCGTTCACAATCCAGGTCGAGCACATTGCTATTCCAATTTTCTATTTAGAATTTCGGAGAACCTGCTTGGAGATCGAATTTAAGTCTAAATGACAGTTTAAGGACCATATTTCTTTTTATTCATTTTACAATATAACAATATTAATAGGTATGAGAAAACAGTGTACAATTCAATATGTATATGATGCACAAGAAGTAAAATAATAATAATAAAGTTGTTTTTGTTTCATTCACAAATATTATTCCTTTTTAAATTCATTTCTGGACCCATTTTTTCATATTTTTACTGCAATAGTAACAAAAAATAATTATATAATAAAAACTTACCGAAACTAATAAATCAAAACCATTAAGAAGAAAAAATGCCTACCTACCGGACAGATGACACATGTCATCATCGAGAAAACATAATATGAAATGGAATAAATTCGGAATGAAAACACTATGTTGACGAGATCAGCAACACGACGCGCACGCCATCCACCCACGGGCTCGTCGCTCAGCTCCGCCTCGCCGGCGCCGGACCCCGGATCACCAGTGTCACCGGTGGCTGCAGTTGCGTCGAGCTCGAGCGACGAGTATTTCTCTCCGCCGACGTCGCCAACACCTGTACGTCGGCCGGGGAGAGGCCGACCACCGAACGGCTTAGGACCTAGGGGCCAACCGGCCCCGAGCCGGGTCCCCGCTGCCGGTGGTTGTGTGCAGCGCATGAAATGGACTCAATCTATCAATGAGAACGTCATGCGCGCATATTACAGGGCTACAGAGGGGGGAACTAACCTCACTGCGTACCGTGTTAGGATGCTGTCTCTTTTTCAGGAACTAGAACCATCCGTCAACGTCACGACCCAACGATTATCGGATCAGGTGCGGGTTATCCAACGGAATCACAGATTGGACGACGCCGCACTTGATAGGCTGCGCTCAGAGGTACTGAGCAACCGTATCATCTCGACTCCAATACAGACACAGACTGCGGCACCACGGGCTACGGATGCAGTCATGCCGCGGCCCAATCGTGGTGATGATGAAGCAGATGATAGGGTTGTCACAGTAAGTAGCCAGTGCAACGATCAACTGAGGAGCGCGCTGGAGGATGCACTCCGCGAGTACAGATCGACTCCAATCGATCTTAGACCTCGTTTACCCCGGTTACCTATGCACAAAAAAAATAGGGCGCTAGTGTGTGCTCTGGACTCGCTGCTTGAGAATGTGTTCGAGAGCAGCGTAAACCTCGTTGATACGCACTCGATCCTCTATTGCGGGGCTATTGCGGCATGTCGTTTAGCCAACGTTAAACTACCAAGTTGTGACGGAGCTACTCGACCAAAGCCTGCCGTCCCTGCCTGGCAATGTAGGATTGAGAGGCGTATTGATGGGGCCAGAGCACTCATTGGTAAACTATACTGCTTCAGGGAGGGCAATACACGACCACGTGTGATGCGCTACGTGAGGCGAGCGTTCTCGGGGACTGGAGTTAGCCCTCGAGAATACTTAGCTCACGTCACGGAGCGCATCGACTTCCTGAAGCAGAAAGTTTGTGCATGGGCTAACCGTATTCGACGGTATAAGCGACGAGTGGACCGGTACTCGCAGAATCGCAAGTTCCAGAGCGATGAGAGATGGGTATACAGAGATTGGGAGCGACCTGAACAAAGTGTGACTGACGTGCTCCGCCCGAATGTTGCCGCCACGAATGAATTCTGGCGCAGCATTTGGTCGGTGCCCGTCTGTCACACTGAGGGTGGCTGGATGCGTGATATCGAGCGCGTGTGCGACGCTATACCAGAAATGGAAAAAGTATTCATTAGCCCAATAGATGTAGCCAGAGCAGTCCGTCCGTTACCGAATTGGAAGTCTCCAGGACCGGACGGACTGCAAAACTTCTGGTTAAAATGGTATAGTAGCTCACACGCGCTCTTAGCATCTCAATTCCAGTCATCTTTAGAGTCTGGGTCGCTACCTCTGTTTCTAACAACTGGCGTTACCCATCTGCTCCATAAAACAGGTAGTACTGCGGAACCCAAGAATTATAGACCGATAACATGCTTGTCTACGGTCTATAAACTTCTTACATCCATTCTGAGAACTAAAATTAACAACCACATTGAAAATAACTCAATTATGTCTGCCTCTCAGAATGGATGTAGGAACGGGTCACGCGGTACTAAGGAGCTACTCCTCATTGACATGGCCATAAGTCAACAGGTTCGTCGATCCCGCAAGGATTTGTCGACATGCTGGATAGATTATAAAAAGGCCTATGATTCTGTTCCACATACATGGCTCATGAGGGTGTTGGAGTTGTATAAAATAGATGCAACTCTACGCACCTTCCTTGAGTCATGTATGGGGGAATGGAACACAGTCCTTCGCTATCCAGGGTGTCGATCGATCCGGGGGGACGATGAGCCTATATGGATTAAACGGGGAATATTCCAGGGCGATAGTCTGAGCCCACTTTGGTTCTGTTTAGCCCTGAATCCTCTAAGCACATTGCTGGAGGATTCAGGCTTAGGCTATCGGTTAAGAAGAGGAGGTCAGGTTCTATCTCACCTTCTTTACATGGATGATCTGAAACTCATTGCCCCCAACGAGTTGCAACTGATGGAACTACTGAAGGTAACGGAAACTTTCAGTAGTGCCATCAGGATGGAATTTGGTGTGGATAAATGTGCAGTCATGCATGTAAAGCGAGGGGAGATTATGGAATCTGAGAGGATTCAACTCTCGGATTCCATACACCTTAGATCACTCTCCTCGACCGAAACCTACAAGTATTTGGGTATGTCGGAAGCGTTGGGCATTAACGTTACTGACATGAAGCAATCGTTGAAGGAGCGCTTCTTTGGCCGCCTGAAGAAGGTATTAAACAGCCTTCTGTCAGGTGGTAATAAGGTGCGCGCCTTCAACGGTTGGGTCATGCCGGTCTTAATGTACTCTTTCGGCATACTCAAATGGACTCAGACCGAGCTAGACGCTCTGGATAGGCGGGTTCGTTCACTGCTGACCGCAAATCGGATGCATCACCCACGATCGTCGGTTATGAGACTGTACATCCCGCGGAAGTGTGGAGGTCGAGGTTTTCTAAACGCGAAGACCCTACACAACCGCGAGGTGTGCAGCCTCAGAGAATACTTTCAAAAAACCGATGTGGGTATGCACCGAGATGTGGTCGCAGTGGACAAAGGACTCACCCCGTTGTCCATGGCTAAAGAGAACTGGCGCAAACCTGTGGTACTTACAACTGATGACCGTAGGGAAGTATGGAAAAACAAGGAGCTACACGGGCGCTTTTATCGGGCTCTTCATGAGCCTGATGTAGATTTTGGAGCGTCCGTCGCCTGGCTACGTTTCAGCAACCTCTTCGGGGAAACTGAAGGTTTTGTCTGTGCAATTATGGACGAAGTCATCTTGACGAATAACTACCGGAGATATATAATGAAGGATGGGACGGTGGACGTGTGTCGGGCATGCCATCGACCTGGAGAGTCCATTAGACATATTATCTCTGGTTGTTCTCGTTTAGCTAACGACGAGTACTTGCACAGACACAACCAAGTGGCCAGGATTATTCACCAGCAACTTGCTTTGAAATACAAACTTATGGAATCAGAGGTACCGTATTACAGGTATGTGCCCGACCCAGTTCTCGAAAATGACCATGTCACGTTGTACTGGGATCGGTCTATCATTACTGATCGGACTATTATAGCCAATAAGCCGGATATAGTAGTGATAGACCGATTAGCGCGCCGCGCAATGTTAGTCGATGTCACCATCCCACATGACGAGAATCTCGTGAAAGCTGAGAAAGAGAAAAAAATCAAATATCTCGACTTAGCACACGAGGTTGTCGACTTGTGGAATGTGGACTCGGCTGTCATTGTGCCGATTGTCGTGAGCGTCAATGGCCTTATAGCCAAAAGCTTCGACGACCATCTGTCGAAGCTGGCGTTGCGCGGATGGATCAAGGGCCTGATACAGAAGGCAGTACTCCTCGATACGGCTCGTATTGTGAGGAGGTTCCTGTCTCTGGAGCCCTAACCACCGGTAGCTTGGACCCTGCTCCCGACACCGGCGGACAACTATTTTTTATATTTTTAAATGTTTTTTTTTTTAATTATTTTTTTAAGAAATGTTTAAAAATGTAAAATAATATGTTTAAATGAAAAATAAAGGTGATAATAATAAAAATGAAAGCCGAGAAAGATAAACAAATCAAGTATATTGACTTGACTCGCGAGGTTGTCGACATGTGGGAAGTGGACTCAGCGATCATTGTACCGATAGTTGTATCAGCCAATGGCTTAATAGCCAAGAGCCTCCACACCTTAGGAGGCTCTCGTTAGGCGACTGGATCAAGGGCTTGATTCAGAGAGCAGTTCTTCTGGACACGGCCCGTATCGTTAGGAGGTTCCTTTCTTTGGAGTCCTGACTGCCGGTAGCTTAGACCCTGTTCCCGATACCGGTGGGATACTGTTTTTTATATTTTTAAATGTTTTTTTTTATTTATTTTTTTAAGAAATATTTAAAAATATATTATATCATGTATATAAAATATTGATAAAGGAATAATAAAGTGTTTGGATTGTGTGAGAAGTGATATGAAAGAAAAGGGAGTTAGTGATAGCGTGACGAGTGACAGGACAGAATGGAAGAAAAAAACGTGTTTCGCCGACCCCAAATAAGATGAGACAAGGGCAGGAAGAAGAAGAAGAAGAATAATAAAGTCGGGATAACGCCTCAAATCCTCAATGAGTCGGGTTATGTTGTCCCAGTGAATGATACTGCAGGATCCAGTAAGTCGTAGTCGTGTTCCCTTAGAATTATTATTATTTAAAAAAGTCAATTATGAGTACAACGCACCTGGCCTATCGAAGTACATATAGAAACTTTATACTATTATAAAAAGATTTCTATGATTTATATGTAATAAGCTCAAAAACTAACGAACCAATTTAAAAAATTCTTTCACCACTAAATTGCTACTAGTGTTGCAACAAAATTCTGCTTCTGCTTCCGCTCCTGCAGAAGTTCCGCAAACTTTTTGACTTCCGTTTCGGTTTCTGCTTCTCCAAAATAACGGAACTCTAAACGGAAGGGTACAGCGAGGAGCGCGGGGCGCGTGGACTACTAGGCTCTTGGAAGAGTCGCGCGGTGGGGGCGGGGGCGGTACACAAACGTATCGCAACGAGTTTGTTTATATTTTTTTAGTTCATTCTGCGCATCAAGGTACTGTATGTGTGTATTACCGCGCCTCGAGACGTGATTACGATTACGACGTAAATCTTGTTGTTTTTTTGTTTGTAGTTTGCTTATAAGTATTAGTTTTGTTCGCACATTCGGGAGTACAAAAAGGAGAAAAGGCGAGGCAGCCTTTTCATCATGAGGTGACCTATGTGGTGGAAAATTAGTGCCAACAAATACCCCATCTGTTGCCAGTAGTGCGTCAGTATTTATCAGCTCCCTCCAGCAGTGTAGCCAGTGAGCAATTGTTTAGCGGAGCTGGTCTAATAATGAAGAACACAGAAACAGGCGTGTAAAAGTGGCGAAATTACTTTTTATAAAATATAATTTACCTTTATTTAATTTCGAGTACTAAAAGTAAATATTCAATTACTTAAACAAATTTTTAAAAATAAATTGTGTTTTTTCTTCATATAACAACCTTTTCGTAATCACACTTCCGTTTCCGCTTCTACTAAACTTTACTTTTGACTTCTGTTTCCGCTTCCGTTAAGACACTTCCGTTGCATCACTAATTGCTACTATAGCACTGTATGACATAGGGTGTATAATCTTCAACTTTCACGCAAGCAAAGCCATTCACAGCAGCTACTAACACACACAAGGTTATGTAAACAGTTATATAGACGAGAAATAAGGATTTCTCGGAAACTCCTCGAAGGAGAGGCGAAGAAAGTCGTTGGCAAAGTGCTTGTAATTTATAATTCAATTTCACAGTTTACTCAAATCTTATAAACTCAACGGCCTAGCAAAGTGGATGGCAGCTTGTGTAAACAAAACGACTTATAATAGGCCGAAAAACGCTGAACTGTTGAGATACAAATGTAATTAATGAATGGGATTAACAAACGTCTTATCTTAGAATTTCACGCGGGACAAAATACAGGAATATACAAAAAGGTTTACAAGATTCTTAAATTAACGTCACATCACAATTCTTAGGGTTCCGTACTTAAAAAAAACGGAACCCTTATAGGATTAATAATAATAATAATACATACTTATATATTTCTAAACACTTTACTTTGATTACTTTATTTTCCGGTCTTCTGTCTTTCTGTCTTTATCTCTAGATCCTTTATCTCGGAAACGGGAAGTAGAGAAGAGAACGTATGGAGTTCAAATTAAAACCATATACTCGCGTCGGCGGTCCCTTCATCAAACTTCTAAGGTTTTTTTAGGGTTCCGTAGCCAAATGGCAAAAAACGGAACCCTTATAGATTCGTCATGTCTGTCTGTCTGTCCGTCCGTATGTCACAGCCACTTTTTTCCGAAACTATAAGAACTATACTGTTGAAACTTTGTAAGTAGATGTATTCTGTAAACCGCATTAAGATTATCACATAAAAATAGAAAAAAAGCAATAAATTTTGGGGGTCACCATACTTAAAACTGAAACTCGAAATTTTGTTTAAAAATATATAGGATAGGTCTTTAAAAATGATATTGAGGTTTCTAATATCATTTTTTTCTAAACTGAATAGTTTGCGCGAGAGACACTTCCAAAGTGGTAAAATGTGTGTCCCCCCCCCTCTAACTTCTAAAATAAGAGAATGATAAAACTAAAAAAAAATATATGATGTACATTACTATAAAAACTGCCAATGAAAATTGGTTTGAACGAAATCTAGTAAGTATTTTTTTTTAATGCGTCATAAATCGAAAAAAATACACTAATATTAAAACATCGATCAAAGTTACAACACATTAAAAGAACTTTTATATTATGTTACTTGCTGCTACGGAACCCTTCATAGGCGAGTCCGACTCGCACTTGGCCGGTTTTTTTATCTCATATATAAACTAGTGCATGACTGCGATCCCACCTGATGGTAAGTAGCGATGCAATCTTTGATGGTGAGGTGCACTAGTTTATTAACAGCCTATTCACTCTAGCCTTGAAGACACTCAAATTATAATCGGTCGCGAAGACCGCAGCAAGTTAATTGTTCCAGTCCTTCAATGTACGCAGTATAAACGACGAGACGAAACGCTTAGTTTCGACCGTAGAGGTTTTAACAACGGTAGGGTGAATATTACGTACATCGGGTTGTCCGATGGTAGAATTGAGATGGCGGAATCAAGTCATGCAATTCCTGCACACACTCTCCAAAATGCATCCTGTAAAATACCGAAAGGCTGGCTACCCCACGCTTGTGTTCAAGGCTTTGAAGGACTTAACCAAATCTGAATCACCAATTAGCCTCTTTGCGCGCCACCAATAGTTTATCAATCTAGCCTTGAAGACACCGAACTTATAATCGGACGGGAAGACCGCAGCATAGTAGTATTTTGGTGTACAATAAAGTTTATTCTATTCTATTCTATTCTATTGTCCAGTCCTTCGATGTACCATCAAAGACACTTCTGCCTGACCACCGCTAAGCTTTGCTTGCACTCGAAACGAAAACTTTAAAGGGTTTGATTTGGCGCCATGCCGCAGGATTCAAGCGATTTTTTTTAAAGTGATCAGGCAGAAATTACCACGATGGTACGCAATTAAACAATGAAGTGAATCGCTTAGTTCGGACCGTAGAGGTTTCAACAGCATAAGGATAGATTCTCTATAAATAAAAAAACTGGCCAAGAGCGTGTCGGGCCACGCTCAGTGTAAGGTTCCGTAGTATCCCGTCCGTCACAATAAGTGTACCCACTTATGAGTTTAAAAAAATGCTTGCATATACGATTATACTACAAACTTAGTCCAGAAATTATTTTGTAGAACCCTTTTTTCCAAAAACTGTTCTTTTCATCAAGTTCAAAATAATTTTCCTAGAAAGTCCTTACAAAGTTCTACTTTTCAGAATTTTTTCATATTTTCTAAACTTATGGTTCAAAAGTTAGAGGGGGGGACACATTGTTTTTTACTTTTGGAACGATTATTTCCGAAATTATTGACATTATCAAAAAATGATTTTAGTAAACCCCTATTCATTTTTAAATACCTATCCAACGATATATCACACGTTATGGTTGTAATTAAAAAAAAACTTAACTAACTAACTTCCCACTTTACATATAGGGGGGCTACCCTAATAAATCATTTTTTTCCAATTTTTATTTTACCACTTTGTCGGCGTGATTGATATACATATTGGTACCAAATTTCAGCTTTCTAGTGCTAACGGTCACAGAGATTAAGCGAGGACGGACAGACAGACATGGCGAAACTATAAGGGTTCCTAGTTGACTACGGAACCCTAAAAAAGGTTAAATAAAGGTTGTCTGTAAAAAATCGCTTTTAGCGAAAAGACCGCCAATTGTAATACCCTATTAATTTTAAGTTCCTGATTTAATTTTTATTTTTGGTGTACAATAAAGATTATATCTATCTATCTATCCAATATAATATAGTAAGATCTCAGGGCCGTCAGACGTCACGTAATTTCTGACGTACGAAATGTGGACGATTGAGTACTGTTAGTATGTACTAAGAACGCATTCCTACCTGCTACTCGTAGCTTGCTTAGACGGCTAATTTTCAGGTATCAGGTAATCAAGGTATATATCATTACTTACTTCACGTAAATTCTACGTGTGGCGCCAGTGACTGAAAAGTTGAAAGGTAATCGGTTGTCTTGGTACGGTCATGTGAAGAGGAGGGATGAAGCGCATATTACTAAGAGAGTTCTGAGTATACATCTAGATGGATGGAGAGGGAGAGGAAGGCCGAAAAAAAGATGGATGGATTGCGTGAAAAGTGATATGAAAGAAAAGGGAATTAGTGATAGTTTGACGGGTGACAGGACAGAATGGAAGAAGAAAACGTGTTGCGCCGACCCCAAGTAATATGGGATAAGGGCAGGAAGAAGAAGACTTCACGTAAATTCTACAAGCTGATTTTTACGTATATATCTATATAAATATAACAAATCTATATATCAATACAAAACAAAATAAATCTAACATAGCACAAAAAGAAAAAAAGCACCGAGGCTCTCTCTTCGACTAAACTGCTAAATAAACTCAATCAATTTGTGATTTCGACCGGTTCGCCTTGTACTAATGTTTTTCGTACCCTCGTCCTCGATACATCAGGACGAAATGTTACAGTAAATGTATCGGGAACAGAGAAAAGGGATCGTGTTTCGAGAAAAAAAAATGATTTGCTATCAATTGCAATATTACGCATGAATTGCTTGGAAGAGTAACCAGAAATCCAAATGATTCGTTAAAGTGAAGCCCGTGGTAGTATATTTTGACGTGAATCATAGTGGAGAGCAGTTGTAGGTCGCGGGTTCAAACCCAGCTAGGCGCATTACTTTGTGTAATTTATTTCATCAGTAGTGATGAAATATATTAGAGCTCTCCTAGATGAGAGTGTTGAGAATGTTGAGATGGATGTGTGGTGTGACGAGATTGGATAAAGTGAGAAAAGAGAAGTGAGAGAAAAGTTTGAAAGTGGCGCCAGTGACACATTGTTTATTTATTATATACTTTATTGTACATACAAAACATAACAAAGAAAACTTATATCTAAAACACGTACAATGGGCGGCCTTATCGCATTTCGCGATCTCTTCCAGGCAACCTAGAATAGACAGTAATTGTCAGAACATGATATGGGCTGTCATAAGTTCAACAATAAAATTAGTACTATTTAAAATTAATTACATGTAAAATAATTATAATTGATAGATACACAGATACATAAATATGCAATATAATACATACATAGATACATACATACCAAATAATAATATATGAGCAATCATAAGAAAGGACGACTTTCGAAAAATCACAGCGACAAGTAGTGATCCTTAACAAGTCTCTTGAAGGCAGGCAACATTGCATAGTAAGAGGCAATTCAAAAAACCTAAGTAATAATATAATAATAAAATTCCACAACTGTCACACAGCGCCGTCTAGTCCCAAGCTAAGCAGAGCTTGTGTTATGGGTACTAGACAACTGATAAACATACTTATATATTTCTAAATACATACATATATTATAGATAAATTCACACAATCATTTGTCCTGGATAGGATCGAACCCACGACCTTCGGCATAGCAGTCAGGGTCGCTAACTACAAGACCACCAGGCCAGTCAAATAAGTACTTAGTACCATAAGTACTTAGAGTACACATAAATACACTCCACCCCTTCTTACTACGGATGTGAGGGGGATGTTATCACGTTATCAACCACGCTGTTCCCTATAATTTAGCTTTAAGTGTGTAATTAAGAATCTATTATTAGAAACTCGTTTTTCCTGGCAACTTTGCTTTGGTAAAAGGTTTCAGATGGGATCGCGTACTGTGATAAATCATCATTATCATCACCACCAAAATAGTTAGTACAATGTAGACCGGTTTACACTGTTCTTAAATAATACCTATTAATACTGTAATAAGGAAATATTGTAAGTTCAACCATTTTTTTAAAAGAGTAACAATACTGTTTCTTGCCGGTTCTTCTCCATAGGAAACGACCAATTTGGAACCGTGCACTAGCTTGTGACGTTTTATAAGTGCCCATGTGAAATAAAAAACTTTTGACTTTAGCTTTGAAAGTTTCAAAGCATTTTATTTCAAACTAGCTGTACCTTGCGGTTTCACCCGCATCATTGGTTACTGCTCCGCTCCTATTAGTCGTAGCGTGATGTTATATAGCCTATAACCTTCCTCATTAAATGGGCTATCTAACAGTGAAAGAAATATTTCAAATCGGACCAGTAGTTCTTGAGATTAGCGCGTTCAAACAAACAAACAAACAAACTCTTCCGCTTTATAACATTAAGTATAGATAAACAATTTACAGGTACTTTTGAAATGTCAAGAAGTCAGTCAGTCAGAAAAAAAGTGAGTTTGACACCTCATTTTGAAGTACCGTATGAATTTGAATACCCTTGAGTGTCGAAATATATGTTTTTGAGACATAAAAGGCCACATCTTTTATTTTCCATTAACTTAGAAGTTTAATTGAAGAAGACTGGCCTGATCGTCTAGTGGTTAGTGTTCCTGACTGCTATGCCGCAGGTCGTGGGTTCGATTCCCACCCAGGACAAATGTTTATATGATGAACATGATCATTTGTTCTATGTCTGGGTGTAATTTATCTATAATATGTATGTATTTAGAAATATATTAGTATGATTATCAGTTGTCCAGTACCCATAATACAAGCTCTGCTTAGCTTGGCACTAGACGGCGTTGTGTGATAGTTGTGGAATATATTATAATTTTTTTACAGCTTCAAGGGCCACAGATCTAAGTATATTGTTTAAATTTCAACTCGGTATTTCCACGCATTCCCCGAGATAAAGGGTCTTGACAAACAGACACACGGTCGGACGGGCAACAAAGTGGAACTCTTATAGGAATAAGAGTTCCATTTTTTCTTTTTGAGTTACAGAACCATAAAAATAAATAATAAATAAAAATACCAAATGTGATATGAATTTCAATATTTTCAACACAATAGGGTCCCGAGCGCTGGATGTCAAATCGATCACAATGTTTGGCTGTCGGTTGGTTATAAAACAATTGAATAAGTTTGAAATATTGACATGTTTTTGTATTGTATTGTGGCGACGAATGAAACATGTCATATATTGTTTTATTTACAATTATAAGCATAGCATTACATAATCAGCCTTTTAATGTTCCCACTGCTGGGCCTCCTCTCTAGTAACTGTCCGGACCAAGCCCAAGTCGTCGACGTCGCGCACTGTTCCCGCGCGCCTGAAGGAGTTGTCCGCAACAGCAGCGACCCAGCCGGGTCGAAGCCTACTGGGGCCAGGGTTATCCGAAAGGGCACTCGAGCCCCGATATGAAGGCTAGAAGGAACGGGGTGGGTCTTTTAGTCAGTAAAAGGCAGACACTATCTCCCGCTCTGCCCAAGAGCGAGGTATGTCAAAGCATGATTTTTTCCCACCATAAAAAATGGCCTCCTCTCTAGGAGAGGGAGTGGGCCCTAATCCTACACGTGAGCCTAGTGCGGTTGGTGAATGTCACATGTCTTCGAATTTTTTGTTCCAGGACATGCCGGTTTCCTCACGATATTTTCCTTCACCGTTTTGAGAGCAGTGGTGATGAAATAAATTACACAAAGCAATGCGCCTGGCAGGGTTTGAACCCGCGACCTACAACTCGTAAGTCGAGGCCGTTATCACTCGACCACCACTGCTCAACAATTATTAGGTCTTTTGAAATTGGCGCTTTTTAAAACAGAATGTAACTGTGATATCTTCAATCAATGAATAATTTATCTGCATACATAAAAATCAATTCTTTAGTCTTGCTAACTAGAGAATGGCGGAACCGATTTTGATCAATCAGTCAGAAAAGTCTAACACGCCCTTCCACTCCGCCTAAGAGCGGATGTCATTGGATGAATTTACCACCTAAAAAAAAAATACAGGGAGGGGCAGGTTAGGTAGGTAGATAGGTAGTGTTCGTTTTATTTTCGATTTTGGATAGTTACTTTTTTGACACAAAAAAAAATAATAAAATATACCATTATCCCTTCAAAATAATTTAAAACTACATTCTTTAAAAATTTACTTGAAAAGAAAACCTAAGCTACCGCTCTGCCTTACCGTCGATCCTCGGGTTTTGACTACGGGGCGTAGGCGTCCGGCTACGGCGTAGGCGTTTTACTACGGCGTAGGCGTAAAGCGTAGACTTGCGTAGGCTTGCTACGCGGTCGTAGCCGCGGGCTGCTACAAGCTTTGTTGCCAAATATTGAGTTGATAATTATGTAGCGATGTTGAAAAAGCGACTTTAGAGCTGTGTTAATAAGGTCCATTTTAAGTTGAATTTCATGTGGAGTCTATTTAAATTAATTAAGGGTAATTTTCATATTTAAAGTAGTTTACTCAGTTAAAGCTAATACTGTATTTTGCTTTACCCAGAAATGGAGAAATTATTTGAGTATTTCTCACAACAAAAAGCGTGATCAATACCAAGAACCTTTTTTATTATTTAAGGATATGCTGGCGTTTGACCACCATCCCACCTGATGGTAAGCGATGATGTGGCCGACGATGGAACACGCTTGTCTTGAAGTAACCTATTCCTATTTGACTGGCCTGTTGGTCTAATGGTTAGTGACCCTGACTGCTATGCCGAAGGTCGTGGGTTCGATTCCCACCCAGGACAAATGTTTGTATGATGAGCATTTGTTCTGTGTCTGGGTGTAATTTATCTATAATATGTATGTATTTAGAAATATATAAGTATGTTTATCAGTTGTCTAGTACCCATAACACAAGCTCTGCTTAGCTTGAGACTAGACGGCGCTGTGTGATAGTTGTGGAATATTACATTGTGGAATATTATTCACTCTTGACTTAAAGACTCATTTTTTTAGGTGGGAACATCCAATGAAATCTCTACGTCCTTGAGCAGAGTGGGAGACAGAGTCAGACTTTTGCTGACTAAAAACCCACTCTGTTCCTTCGTTTAGTAGAGGATACGATTAAGAACTACCTTCACCGGTCTGTTTAATTGATGAAACGCATTTTATGATAAATTTAGTGTATTAAATAATACAACGCGGGGGTGGGTTGCCTAAGAAATTCCTGGTCAAACTTTTTTTTTTTTTAAATGCCCCGGTAACGAATTCTCTAATCTCTGGAAATACTTATTATTATTTTGAAGATAAGGGGCTATGCATCTCCTGTAGTGTAGGGGATGTAGTCACTGCGACCTAAAAGATCTATTGTGACTCGCCACCTTGTTAGAGTAACTCTTTTAGCCCGGAGGCTTCCAGGAAATTTAGAATACTCCTAGCTTTTAGAGTTTTAATCTCCTCCGGGCGAATAATGTGTCGGCCCAGATGGACATTGCGTTTGTGGAGAAGGGGCCCGCTTTCACACAAAAGGTGCTTAGGCGTCTCCCTCTCCTGATCACAGTACCGGCAAATATCAGTGTCTCTCAGTTTCATGTGAAATTGGTGCCTGTTTAGTTTGCAGTGGCCGGTTAAGGCGCGGGCACAGATGTTCGTCCTGCTAAGCTCAAGAAGCCCGGCAGTTCGTTTTTGTGAGTAGCCTTCTATAAGAGATTTGGCGTGTAGCAGTCCTGGTTGTACCAACCAGTGGTTTTTTGAATCGCCAAATAGGTTGCCCTTAAGGGTCTGCATGGCCTGGTTCTTTGAGATACCACAGAAAGGTTTTGGTCCTATCTGATGACCTTGAGCCCCAGTCCTTGCAAATTTACTGGAAGTACTGGTCCGATTGCTAAAGTTTTTTCACCTATAGAAAGCTGCTTTATTCCTGAGTGATATAAGCTATATTTTATTTACGCGGGCAAAGCCGCGGGCAAAAGCTAGTATTTAATATAATATATATACCTACATATATATTAATATAAAGTAAGGACAGAAGTTTTGAGACGATTCTGCTATTGATGGAAACAAAGATTACGCAACTATCGCTTAAATGCATACCGACTTTCAGCCGTCCAGATTTCGAGAGGAAGCGCTTTGCTACGCTGAATGGCAAGGCTTATTAGCCAGACTCTTATTTATTTATTTAACTATTTATTTACACACATGGAAATACAAGAAAAGAGGAAGGAAACAGAAAAATTATACAAAAATGATGCTTATTTCTAATGCCGGAGTCTGTGTTTCCTGATAGCTATAACCTAGGGGTCTTTAAGTCTAAAGTGAATAGATTGCTTCTAGGCAAGCGTGCTGCATCGTCGGCCATATCATCGCTTACCATCAGGTGAGATTGTGGTCAAACGCGAGCCTATCCATTATAAAAAAAAAAAGAAATCTCTTCCAGCATACCTGTGACAGGAAAGTTGAAGAAAAAAAGAGAAGTAGACACCGTGTGTAAAAGTAAAAGGTTTTATTAATTTATCTTTCTTTCTTTCTTTCCAGATCCAACAAGCTGAAGTCCTTCTGGTTCAGCATATCAGACGAGTCTCTGCCCGCGCTGGACTTCCTGTCGGCCGCTCTCTTATCGGCGGAGTATGAGCGCGCGCTGGGACGGGCGCTGGCGATGCCCGAGTGCCGACTTATACCCTTTTTCGGAGCCTTCCTTAGAGAATTAAGGTGAGTTCTCTATCATCGTCACCAGCCTTTTTAATGTTCCCACTGCTGGGACTCAAGCCTCCTCTCTAGGAGAGGGAATGGGCCGTAACCCACCACGCGGGCCCAGTGCGGGTTGGTGAATGTCGTATGTCTTCGAATTTTTGGTTCTGTGATATGCCGGTTTCCTCACGATGTTTTCCTTCACCGTTTTGAGAGCAGTGGTGATGAAATAAATTACCCAAAGTAATGCGCCTGGCTGGATTCGAACCCGCGACCTACAACTCGTAAGTCGGGGCCGTTACCTCTCGGTCACCACTGCTCTCTGTTTTCTATACCGTGTTTTAAGAGAGAATTATACTTAAGGGATATTAATTCCACAATAACCTTTTCAGTGCTGTTTTTATTGATATAAACCAGTGCTTGACTGCGACCCTGCCTGATGGTAAGCAGTGATGCAATTTTTGATGGTAAGACGCACTAGTTTATTAAAAGCCTATTCACTCTAGCCTTGAAGACAGCTAAATTATAATCAGACGAGTAGACCGCAGCAGGCTAATTATTCCAGTCCTTCGACGTACGCGGTATAAACGAGAAGACGAAACTCTTGGATTCCCACAACCCTTGCCAGGTCATCGGTTCACCTTGTATGACGCCTTCCTACGCTGCGTCTTCCGGTACGCGGTCGCCACTCCAAAACCTTTCGGCCCCTACGGCCATCTGTTTTGCGAGCAATGTGCCCTGCCCGTTGCCACTTATAATAAATACCGTCCCGGCTTCGCACGGGCAATAAATATAGCCTATGTTACTCAGGGTGAATGTAGCTTTCCAATGGTGAAAGAATTTTTGAAATCGACACAGTAGTTTTTGAGTTTATTCATTACTTGATCCCGCCATCTCATTTCTACCATCGGACAAACCGACGCACGGCGAGTCTACGGTCCGGACTAAGCGTTTCGCCTTGTCATTTATACCGCGTACATCGAAAGACTGGAAAAGTTTGCCTGCTGCGGTCTTCCCGTCTGATTATAATTTAGGTGTCTTCAAGGCTAGAGTGAATAGGCTCTTAATAAACTAGTGCGCCTCACCATCAACGATTGCACCACTGCTACCATCAGGCGGGATCGCAGTCAAGTACTAGTTTATAAAAGATAAAAAAAAAAAAATTACAAACACACACACAAAAATAAAAAATTTCCCTCTTTATAATATTAGCGTAGAAGTATCGATAAGTGTGTGAGATAAGTGTAAATAAAATAACTGGCCTACATCTACCCAAGACACCCATAACTATAAGAGGAAATAAATTCACATGGTAGCAATTCTCAAGGGTGCGCTTAAATTATGAGGAACGGGTAGCAATATTCACAAATCATCTACAAAATTACTACCTACGCTTCCAACCTGCGCTCACCAATCAACGTTGCCATGTTGAAACCCCACTGCGGCAAAACTTCCAGAAAAGCCATAGCACACCGCCTTTTTAGCTTTATTTTTGGGTTCAGTACATCAAAAGAAAAAAATCGTAATCCTTCTAAAATCACTTGGTTGTCCGTCTGTCTGTCAAGACCATTTATCTCAGGAACGCGTGGAGTTATCGAGTTAAAATTAAAACCATAAAATATACTCAAGTCTGCGGTCCCGTGAAGCTATGAAACAATTCAGACTTCTAAGTGTATTAAAAAAAAGGTACGGCCGTTTATGTCGCAAAAAAACGTGTTTCGATACTCTCAATGTGTTGTTAACTACGTCACAAAAAAAAAACTATTTGTAATTCGGAAAAATCTTCGAAACTCCATTCGGAAATTTTAGCTTTTACTCTTTTTTTTTGTCATGATGATAACCCCCGCTCTTGGGCAGAGCGGGAGATAGTGTCAGACTCTTACTGACTAAAAAACCCACCCCGTTCCTTCTAGCCTTCATATCGGGGCTCGAGTTCCCTTTCGGATAACCCTGGCCCCAGTACGCTTCGACCCGGCTGGGCCCCTGCTGTTGCTGACAACTCGTTGAGGCGCACGGGAACAGTGCGCGCCGTCGACGACTTGGGCTTGTTCCGGATAGTTACTGGACGCCCGGACAGCGAGCTACTTAGTTTTACCCTAAGTGTGCGAGTCCGAGTCTCGCACTTGCCCAGTTTTTTTTCCTTTTGAGGTGCGGAACCCTAAAACCTACATAATCTACTATATAAAAATAAGTCGGGTTTTCCTTCCTGACGCTATAACTCCAGAACGCACGAACCGATTTCCACGGTTTTGCATTCGTTGGAAAGGTCTCGGGCTCCGTGAGGTTTATTAGAGTAGAGTAGGGTAGAGTAGAGTAGGGTAGAGTAGAGTAGGGTAGAGTAGGGTAGAGTAGGGTAGAGTAGGGTAGAGTAGGGTAGAGTAGGGTAGAGTAGGGTAGAGTAGGGTATAGTAGGGTAGAGTAGAGTAGAGTAGGGTAGGGTAGAGTAGGGTAGAGTAGGGTAGAGCGGGAGCGAAGCCGCGCGGGCAAAAGCTAGTTCCTTCATAAATAAATGTTATTAAAAAGAAAAACAAGTTATTTTTGCGGTCACAGCCCAGCAATATTCATGTTATCAGAAATAGATGATTAATTTCCGCTTGACTTGGTCCATTCACTGAAGTACTCTTATACGCTGAGAAACTGAAAGTATTTATGAATTACAGATTAAATATGTGTACAAAGATGATAGTACCTTTTTTATTTTACTTTTTGAGATGGTAAATTATCAAATAAGTTTTTGTAAAGTTATGTATTTTAAGAGGAAAAAAATTGAACACTTATGGGATCACTTTTTTTCCGTCCGTCCATCTGCCTGTCTGTCTGTCTGTCAAGACCCTTTATCTCGGGAACACGTAGAGTTAGAGAGGTATACACCGTTAAATTTTAATCGTTTTAATACCGTGGAGGGTCGATCCAGTACATGAAACAGTATCGATTTGTAAAGATAAAATTAATAAATAAAGTACCTTTTTTTCAAAACTCGTATTAATTTACGCATGTACGAAATTAATTTCTTCAAGAAAACGTCAGCTAAGCGGGTTCAATGACCTGTAGTTAGTAGTCGGCGTTGCATACAAACTATCTACAAGTAATTAAACTCGTTCAGCCGGATCGCCCCTCCACAGGATTAAAACGATAAAAATGTAGCGGTGTATAAGTACGTTTATCAGTTGTCTAGTACTCATAACACAATCTCTGCTTAGATTGGGACTAGACGGCGTTGTGTGATAGTTGTGGAATATTATATTATTGTAGCTGTATTGATTAGGTTCTCCTCTCACATTAAATACGAACTTAAATCTACGGGTACAATGGCGGCCTTATCGCTGACAGCGAAATCTCCCTGCCAATCTTTGGGTCTGCTGAAATAACTTAAAATTAAAAGGAGGTTAGTCTTTTTTTACTTGAGATATCCTTACACACTTACACTTTCCCATCTACACATATAAATAAAATTGGAGTGTATGTTTGTAATATTGAAATAACTGCTGTTTACTACATGCATATGAATATACGGTACATACACCAACATAGCATTTTTTACAATTTTTGTCTGTCTGTCTGTCTGTTCGGGCTAATCTCTGTAATAGCTGGACCGATTTTGACGGGACTTTTTTTGGCAGGTAGCTGATTTAATAAGGAGTACATAGGCACTTTTAGTAATAAGGAGTACATAGGAGTACATTTTAGAAAAAATAAATTCGTATCCTGTAGTCCACGCAAACAAAGTCGCGGGCACAGCTAGTTTATAATATTTATAAATGGGAAAGTGTCTGTTTGTCCGTCTTTCACGGCAAAACGGAGCAAAGAATTGACGTGATTTTTTGAGTGGATATAGTTGAAGGGATGGAGAGTGACATAGTCTACGTTTTGTCTCTCTCTAACCTCCCACTTACGCGAGCGAAGCCGCGGGCAAAAGCTACTTAGCAAATAATTTCTTCCACTCTGGGCGGAGCGGGACGGAGAGCCGGGCTTTTACAGAATAAAATCTGCATTCGATCCGGTACATGGAACACTATTTTTTTAATTTTATCTTTACAAATTGATAGTGTTTCATGTACCGGATCGACCCTCCACGGGATTAAAACGATCAAAATTTAACGGTGTATATTTCTAAATACATACATGCACAGATAAATTATACTCAGATACAGAACAAATGATCGTGCTCATCACATAAACATTTGTCCTGGGTGGGAATCGAACCCACGACCTCCGGCATAGCAGTCAGGGCCACTAACCACTAGACCAACAGGACAGTCAAATGCAAAAGCTATTTAGGTAAGACTTGCTGTCCGCCCGCGACTTCGTCCGCGTGTACTTCGGTTATCGCACTATAAACGTGTTTTCCCGTAGGAATAAGATGTTTTTCCGGAATAAAAAGTAGCCTATGTTCTTTTCCATGTCAAAGGCTATATGCATGCCAAATTTCATCCAAATCCGTTTAGCCGTTTTTGGGTGATTGAGTAACAAACATCCAAACATCCACACTTTCACATTTATAATACCAGTTAGGATTATTCTTACTGAACGAATTCTGCAGTACTGAGTAATATTTTACTTTTTTGCACGAGGTATTGCCAGCTCCATAAATATATCAATCATCTGTACATTCCTGGTTCATTGGCAACATGTTGCTTTTTAATTACGCGAGTTCCCAAAACGAACTCACCCTGTATCTACACTATCTACGTATGTACTTAAAAATAGACGAATACGAGGCTCTGTTGTTTTATTGAGAATTCTACTTTTTGATTCAAAAGTGCTCGTTAATTGGGAATGTTTGAGTACGAAGCTTTTTTTTTATTCTGCTGTCCATGGACGCGTAGCTTCATAGGCGCGTATTTACGTCATACGCTTGGTGATTAAAGATTTACAACAATCTGCCTTAAGCAAAAGCGTAGTTTAGCCAGCCTTTCGGTATTTTACAAGATGCATTTTGGAGTCTGTGTGCAGGAATTACATGACTTGATTCCACCATCTTCTTTCTACCATCGGAACCCGATGTACCAGGAGTATCAACCGGCGCTCTTGCCACCGCCGGGATTCCGATCCCGATTTCTGGCCAAAGTAGGCGCGGGCTTGCGGACAGTGAGCAACGGGTAGCTCGCTGTCCAACCGTCCGGTAACAGTCAGGACCGAGCCCAAGTCATCGACAGCGCGCACTGTTCCCGCGCGCCTCAAGGAGTTGTCAGCAACAGCAGGGAACCAGCCGGGTCGAAGCCTACTGGAGCCAGGGTTAACCGAAAGGGCGCTCGAACTCCGGTATGAAGGCTAGAAGGAACGGGGTGGGTCTTTTAGTCAGTAAGAGTCTGACAGTATCTCCCGCTCCGCCCAAGAGCGGGGGATGTCATTGCATGATTTTTTCCGACAATAAAAAAAAAAAAACTTGAACCGTCTAAATACAAAGCGCTCTAAGACGTTATGTTCTAACCGCTAAGCCACACAATTACAACCTCGGTACGTGTGGCTACACGTCATGTTTGTGGTTCTCTTTGAAGTACCTCAGCTTTGTGGTTTAAGTCAAAGACACTGATTGACATTTATTTACACATTTATCATCTAACTTCAATAATTAAACTAGTATTTTGTCAGTGATTTCGTCCACGAAAATTTTTTCAGAAAAACTTTTAACACCTCTTAAACCGTATTTTGAGGGTAGTATAAAAAAAAATTTAGTAAAAGGGTTGTTTTTGTTAGAATTTATGCAAAGTTTAAAGTCGTCTAATTAAGTGCGTGTGTGTTTGAGACGCACAGGACCGTTCAGGCCTCCCCCCAGTGTCGCCACAAGGCGACACTTGGGGGAGGCCTATGTCCAACAGTGGACATCTTTCAGCTGAAATGATGAAGTGCGTATGTTTTTCTCCCAAATACTGTTCAGTGAGCAATGTGCCCTACCCATTGTCATGCTAGCAACGATAGTATTGTGAATCAATGCTTATTGTAAGATTTTTCAATGTACCACATACTTAGAAATAAATAATTCTTTCTTTCTTTCTCAGAGAAATCCTGGCAGCCTCGCCGTCTCTGACGGGGAGCCACTCAGTTGGAGCTACCCCTACACATAGAAGAGAGTTCAAAAGAGATTCTCTCAAAGATGACAGGTAAGACAAAGAGATGAAATCTATCTTTAAGTGGCTGCTTTTCCTCTCGTCTATCGTAATCATCGAGCATGGTTTAAAAGCTTGTTACTTCATCAAACGCAATCCAATGTGATGTTTGACGAAAAGGCAACGCGAAAAAGAGTGATAGTACCTGAAAACTGTTGGGATTTAGTAATTCTGTGATTTACTCGAATATTTTACAAAACTTGTTCCAGGAAATACCTGTTTTTTTAAACACTTAAAAGATTTCGAAAAACATTGTCATTATTGCATGCATCAATAATAATTGCTATGTTAATTTGGTTGCTTTACTATTCTGTATTGTATAATAATTTCGAATCTTGTTAAAAGCTAGGCTTGTATAGTTGTACTTTTTTGAGTAAATTATGAAGTGTCAAAGTTCATGCAAAATAGCAGATTTTAAGAGGTCTTAACTGGATTAGTTTTATACAAATTTATAAAAGCCTAGATAATATCCACAAGATACTGTGTTTCCAAAATATCTGATGAAAAATGTGTGATAACGTCATAATCGCGTAAGAGCTGTTGTATGAAAAACAGTGAAAATGTATTTCGAGATGCATCCCCTTAATTAAACACACACTGTCAAAGTCATATTAAATAATCTTCTCTCTCTTTCACCAGAGGATCACTGAAGCGAGACACAAGAAGAGAGAGCGGCAAACGAATGGATCAGAGCACGACCACGAGCCCCCTAAGGGACAGCTGTAAAAGAGACTCCAGACTCACAGACTCAAACAAACAAGTGGTAAGTTTTCAAATAACTGCATTATAACAATATAATAATAATAATACATTCCACAACTATCACACAACGCCGTCTAGTCCCAAGCCAAGCAGAGTTTGTGTTATGAGTACTAGATAACTGATAAACATTATCAGTTGGCAGTTTCCATTATCATCTTCCAATTCTCATGGTGACCATCCAGCTTACAATGTCGCCTTCCGGTTTCCATTGTCACCTACTAATTTTCACTATCTCCTACGAGTTTCCATTGACATCTTCCAATTCCCAAGGTGACAATCCAGTTTATAACGCCACCATCCAGTTTATAACGTCACCATCCAGCTTCCAATGTCACCTACCAGTTTCCATTGTCATCTTCCAATTTTTATGGTGACCATATAGTTTACAATGTCACCACCCTGCTTACAATGTCACCTACCAATTTCCGCTGTCTCCTACCAGTTTCCATTGTCATCTTCCAATTCCTATGGTGATCATCCAGTTTACAATGTCACCTACATATTAGTCTCTATTGACATTTTCCAATTCCCATGGTGACCATCCAGTTTACAATATCACTTATCAGTCACCATTGGAATCTTCCAATTCCCATGGTGACCATCCAGTTTACAATGTCACCTATCAGTCTCCATTGAAATCTTCCGATTCCCATGGTGACCATCCAGTTTACAGTGTCATCTATCAGTCTCTATTGAAATCTTCCAATTCCCATGGTGACCATCCAATTTATAATGTCACCTATCAATCTCCATTGAAATCTGCCAATTCCCATGGTGACCATCCAGTTTACAATGTCACCTATCAGTCTCCATTGGAATCTGCCAATTCCCATGGTGACCATCCAATTTATAATGTCACCTATCAGTCTCTATTGAAATCTTACAATTCCTATGATGACCATCCAGTTTATAATGTCACCTATCAGTCTCCATTGACATCTTCCAATCCCATGGTGACCATCCAGTTTACAATGTCACCTATCAGTCTCCATTGGAATCTTCCAATTCCCATGGTGACCATCCAATTTATAATGTCACCTATCAATCTCCATTGAAATCTGCCAATTCCCATGGTGACCATCCAATTTATAATGTCACCTATCAATCTCCATTGAAATCTGCCAATTCCTATGGTAACCATCCAGTTTACAATGTCACCTATTAGTCTCTATTGACATCTTCCAATTCCCATTGTCACCTGCCAGTTTCCACTGTCATCAATAACACAACTCTTTTCATCATTATTATTATTAACTAAAAAATAAACTCCCATTAATTTTCAGTACATAGCCTCATTCGACGAAGAAGGTGAGCAAGCTCCCGGCTGGAGACGAGTCGGGCCTGAAGGCCTGATCAACCTCGAAAAGGTGTACAGGACCCAGGCGGTGATGGACCACATAGCAAGCTTTCACCAACACCATTATGCGTTGGCGAGAAGCAACGCACCTATATTTGGAGATTTTTTAAGGTGAGGTGGTTTTTTGATTGATATAAATGTTGTGCACTGTTAGGGCGCGTTCACACGACACGCGCACGCTCAGCGCACGCCACCCGCGTCCAGCTCGCATTGAAATTTATTAAATAAGAATTTGAGTCTTATAATCATCATCAATAGATCTCAAATTGCATTTAACGAGGTCTACACGCGCACGCCAAGCGCACGCCCCGCGCCCGCCTCGCGCCAACACTGCGCTCGCCCTGCCCGCGCTCTGCACCCTCCCCACGTACGTTTTGCGCCCGCGCTATGGCTAAATGCCTAGTGAACGAAGGAGTTTAGCCACTAGTAGTATAAGTGGGCGCGAGGCGTACGCGAGGCGGACGCAGCGCGTGTGCGGGGTTAAGGCGGGCACAAAGCGTGCGCGGGTGCTGTGCGTGATCGGCGCGTGTCATCTGAATACGCCCTTACGGCCCGTTCAGGTGCTGTGAGCGGTAGTTAAGCGCGGGGCGGCGAGCGGTAGATTATATTATTATATCTAGCCCATATTGTCCCACTGCTGGGCAAAGGCCCCCCTCCACTCTTTCCAATGTTCCCGGTTTTGAGCCACCTCTTTCCAATTCCCAAGGAAGATATCCAAGTCGTCCCGCCATCTCCTTCTTGGTCTGCCGCGATCTGTCTGTCTAGATTATAATAATATAATAATATTCCACAACTATCACACAACGCCATTTAGTCCCAAGCTAAGCAGAGCTTGTGTTATGGGTACTAGACAACTGATAAACATACTTACATATTTCTAAATACATACATATGTATAGATAAATTACACCCAGACACAGAACAAATGATGATGCTCATCACACAAACATTTGTCCTGGGTGGGAATCGAACCCACGGCCTCCGGTATAGCAGTCAGGGTCACTAACCACTAGACCAACAGGCCAGTCGAAGTCGATTAAAAATATGAAAATGTTTGAAGTAGGCTACGAAACGCCGATCATAGCGCCCCATGCCCCCTCGCCGCGCCGTTCGCTACTATATAAGACCAAAGTCATTACCAGGCAGTTATTGTTCACCCAGAGAGCTATGGGCTATAGTGACTTTACGTAATCTAATCAGGAATGGAGACATCCGCATTAGAACCAAGGTTACCGACTTAGCCCGAAGAATCGCCAAACTTAAGCAGCAGCACTGGCGTAGCTACCAATGGGCTAGGTGGGGCAATGTTCCAGGGCCCCTAGGCTCGGGGTCTCTTTTTTTTTGGGGTGGGGGGGGAGAAATCATCCAATGACAATCCCCGCTCTTGGGCGGAGCGGGAGATAGTATCAGACTCTTACTGACTAAAAGCCCACCTCGTTCCTTCTAGCCTTCATACCGGGGCTTGAGTTCCCTTTCGGTTAACCCTGGCCCTAGTAGGCTTCGACCCAGCTGGGCCCCTGCTGTTGCTGACAACTCCTTGAGGCGCGCGGGAACAGTGCGCGCCGTTGACGACTTTGGCTTGGTCTGGACAATTACTGGACAGCGAGCTATCCATTGCTCACTGTCCGCAAGCCCGCGCCTACGGTGGCCGGAACTACTGCTTGAAGTCCTCTCAATCTTAGTTTGTATAAAGATACAGCTTATTTAAAAAAAAAAATCTTTTTTTTTTAATCCTTTTTTTTTAAGGGGTTTTTATCCACACGGTTGCGTCAACCACATTGTACCTTATACTCTAGAAAATTCTTCCAGCAAACCATCTACGTACGTATATCTAGTTACGATGTAACGACATCTATGGCGCCACAGCAATCGATTGTGGCAATTAAAATTAAATAATTAACCTAGTATCAACGCAGTTGTATGTAATTACCTACTCGATATTAACGCCACTTGTTCGTACAAATGACTCGTGTAAGTATTGTTTAAGCTATAATTTTGGATAGTACGAGTAATTATGTGTTAGGCATATCGTAATTATATGTCTTGTAAAAACTTGTCAAGTAGTTAAAAGCTTTATATAAGGTACCTTCTTGTGAAGTGGGGGGATAAGAATAATGATTCATATTAAGGCGTATAGTCCCTTGAACCATCTGATCGAAATTATGTGAACGCAACTCTCGCACTCGCCTAGACGGCAGTACGCAAGTATGAGCATTTATTTGCGGCCAGCAGCGCCCTGAAGGCACTTAAAATCCATTTTCTCTGCGAGATATTGATTGATTTACATATGCAATGTTCACTTTGAAGGATATTTAACCACTAATTTTAAAGTGTAAAAATGTTTCTAACGGTCCAAGCCGTTTCGAAGGAGTAGGGAAAAGTTGCGAAATTGCTAAATTTTTTTTTTTTTTACAAACGTATTAATTGCACGAAAAAATCAAATGTTGATATTATTGTTCATGAATCTATAATAAACATATATTTTTTTCAAACCAATTGACCTAGCCGTTACGGAGGAGTAGGCCTCAGAAAATCACTGTTTTATGGCACTTTTCGGGCGCTTGGCCCTTAATATTATAAAATACTAGCTTTTGCCCCTAGCTTCGCCCGTGTACATAAAGTTAGCCGATGTCACTCAGGAATAAAACAGCTTTTTAACGGTGAAAACATTTTAGCAATCGGACCAGTACTTTCAGAGATTGCCTCCTACAAACAAATATCAAACTTTATCTCTATATAATATTAGTATTAATTATTATAAAATATGTGAAAGTAACTCTGTCTGTCTGTCTGTTACACTTTCACGGTTAAAGTATTGACATAGGCTACTTTTTTATTTGTTTTCGACTTCGCATCCGCAATAACCAACATTCACGCAGACGAAACCGCTGGCAGAAGCAAGTATTATTATTTATAAACAAACACTCTTTAAGTTCGACTACTATAATATACTGCTATGTAAACTGTTTGGGATAATTACGTATTCAACCGTTTTAAAGATGAAAATACATCATTTTGTAGTTTAAAATCCCGTTACCGCAAGAAATTTTTTTTTTCGGTCCCTTCGACCATCTGTTCTGCGAGCAATGTCCCTGCCCACTACCACTAAGGCTTATAGTCCTTTGAACATCTGGCCGGAATTAAACGGACACAACACTCGTACCCACCTAGGCGGCAGTACGAGTATGTGTGCTTTAATTCCGGCCAGCTGCGCCCGGATGGAGCCCCTCTAATCGTTAAATTCATTTTCTTCGCGGAATATTAATTGATTTATTGATTTACATATTCAAAAAATTGGTGGAATATTTATCCACCAATTCTTATGTGTAAAAATGTTTCGAAAGATCCAAGCCGTTTTGGGAAAAGTTGCGAAATTGCTAAATATTTTTTTAGACAAAAGTGTTAATCGCACAAAAAAATCAATAAAAAAGTTGATAATGTTGTTCATGAATCTATATCTAATAAACTTTTTTTTTTTCAAACCTGGCCGGGGAGGAGGAGGAGTAGGCTTCAGAAAGTCACTGTTTTACGGCACTGTTCGGGCGCTTGGGCTTTAAGTTTGGCTATGTCAGCTACCTATGTTTACAAGAGTGTCCATGGGTGTCCATGGTAGCAGAGGCCCACCTGGGTCGAAGCCTACTGGGGCCAGAGTTAGTTTCGAAAGATAGCTCAGCCCCGGTATGAAGGCACGATGGAACGGGGTGGGTTTTTAGTCAATCAGAGTCTGACACTATCTTCCGCTCCGCCCAAGAGCGGGGAATATCATCATGCAATTTTAATTTTTTAAAAATGCCTGCATAAAATGGTCTATTTTAAATAAGTGTGCTTTTGATTTGATTTGACCGTGTGTATATTATTATTCAGTACCTAATCACTTGTTTCTCCCTCAGAGCAGCAATGTTAACATGCGAAGAACCAGTCTTCTCGCATTCCACCTCCAAAATCAACGGGGAGTTCGAGAACGAGGCTTTATATGAACTGGAAGGCACGGGCTACTGTCCTGTGCAGCCTTTACCTCATGACCATGGAGTCACCATGTTCCCTCTGGCTCCACAGAACGGAGAGAGGATGGACAGGCATATTTTACAGGTGAGGACCACCGTCTAGAAAGACAAACAACCTGGGGATCTTTAAGTCAATAATGAACAGGTTAATTCTTGGTAAGCGCGCTCCATCGTCGCCGCTTTCTCAGCTGATGGTAAGCGATGATGTGGCCGACGATGGAGCATCCGTGCCCAGAAGTAACCTATCCACTCTTGACTTAAAGACCCCAAGTTATAGCTATCAGAAAATACAGACTCCGTAAATGTACTCCCAAAACGCTTTGTAAGTATGGATTGGATGTCTACCATATACCGGTGGCGCAACGTTTTCCGTCTAGTGGTCCGATGATGGAACGGATGCTAAATCTTTTAAGCCATGTCTATATTTGATTTAATATCTTTTTTTCTACAGATAATGCACCACGGCACTGCCTGCGTAGTGACAGAAGCAGAGTGGGGCGGGACCCTCGCTCAGCTGAGGTTAGAGCGAGCCTGCGCTTTGCTGGCATGGTGCCGAACTGCGCACCAGCCGCATGCTCAACATGGTAAGTCATTTACATCTTCTTGCCCTCTTTTCGTACATAAAAATCCTCATGGATGTCTTCAACCCAGGGGTCTCTCAGATTTTTATAACCACTCCGCGGTTGCCACTCCAGAAACTTTCAGCCCCAACAGCCAATTGGAAGACCGCAGCAGGTAAATTATTCCAACTAAACCCCATATGATTTATCTTTGCAGGAGAAACCCCATCAGAAAACATAGCTCAGCCAGAAGTGAGCCTGTCGTATAACCCTGAGGAAGTCATCCCGCTGAAGTACACCGCCAACCTAGCGCATGAGAACGAGGCGGGGATCGTCGGTGAGGAAGGGTCAGTAGCTTCAATTATTATCTGTAGGTATACCAATTTTTGCTCCGTGGTGTGGTGTGAGGATGCAAGCCTCCTTGCTGGCCTACCACCATGGGATCTGGAGGCAACAATCCTTGCAGGCATGCACGATCTGCGCATGGAGATGCAACGCCGGGGCGAAACTCCGCAGCCATGCCAAGTCGCGGTATGGCGGAGAGAGTTCCAGCGGGATTTAATGGTGGAATCGCAACACCGATTGTCGCAACGCAGTGTTGGGCACGTCGTAATAGGGTAGTTTCCAGGGTCAAAATAATTACATTTTATTTAGTCCGTATTTTAGACTATAAAAAAATATTAGACACGTATTTTTTCTTTTTTAGATTAAACAAAAAATAAAAAAGACATAGCCTATTATAGTTACGTGTGAAGTCACCGCGTGCAAAAAATTGCAGCACGGCGTGACGTTACACGTAATTTTTGGTTTAATTTACAAATAAAAAATACGTGTCCCTTATTTTTGAATAATCTAAAAGACGGACTAATTACATTTTTTACGGCAACTAGCCTGTTATGGCGGTAAATCTCCTCTTTGAGGCGTGGCTGGAAAGTGAGGTCTTTCCGGCGTCCTCACGTTCCGCATGACGCAGGTTCTCACCGAACATGGTCAGTTCGGGAGGCTCCTGCACCGGATTCGAGCGGAAATGACGACCAGGTGTCACCATTGTGTGGACCGCCCGGAGGACATGGTGGAGCATTCGGTAGAGGTGTGCCCTACCTGGGCAGAGCACCGCCGTGTCCTCGTGGAGGCGCTCGATGGCAGCGATCTCTCGCTTCGAGCCTTGGTACAGGCCATGGTCCGCATATTTTGCTTGGGATTAGATGGCGTTATGTGAAAGTTGTGGAAATTTATTAATATTATTCTCATTTCAGCTTCATCGACCTCCAATGCGTAAAAGACATGCGTCTTGGAGGCAAGCTCCTGGAACCTCGTGACATAGCAGAGCTGACGGCTTGCGCTAGAAGACACGGTCTGGAGACGTGTACCCACGGTCCTCACATCATATCTCTTGTTTATGGACGGACGCTCAGCGATAACAGGACCGTGCATTTCGTATTGCCAGCATATTCTTATAGGTAAGAATGTTTTATCATTATTTTTTCCGATCGGTACTTTCTTATTTTTTTTTAAGTTCATTCATGACACATTCTAGACACTTGAGATCATCGGAGAATTTAACCCTCTTAATGCCTTCGCATTCTATAAAATTCTGTGATAAGTCGTTTGCGATCCAAGCGGTGCGTTTGTGGAATGCGTTGCCATTACCAATTAGGCAAGCCCAATCACTAGTTTCTTTTAAAAATCTAGTTAAAAACCATTTCCTTTCTCTCTAATACTATACTGATTCTACGTATTTTAATTTCTTCCACCAACCCTACTTTACTCTTTTTTTCTACCCTTTTTACTAATTTAATTGTGTAACTTATTATAATATGTATGTATATATGTATTTATAATTGAGTATTGTGTTTTATATAGTTAGCAGTACACCACAGACTACCCCATGTATTATTTTGAGCTCTTATCCATCCTAAGGTTGTCTGGAAGATATCGCTTTCAGCGATAAGACCGCCCTAATTGTACCCACAAACTGAAGTTTTTGTATAAGCTGTATTACTTTTTGGTGTACAATAAAGTCTATTCTATTCTATTCTATTCTATACCTCTTTCTTGCTCGCACGCCTGACATTGCAATATCCTGGGTGCGTTCACAAACCTACATGTATGTAAGTTTACATGTGAGACACCCAGTCCTGGAACAGTTATCTGTAAGTCATACAAATTTTGTTCCGTACGGGAATCAAACTCGCGACACGTAGCGCAGCAGCCAATCACTCAACCACTGCGCTGACCGAGCCGTCAGAACGAAACCAAACAAATTTCAAATTTAAGACGCCAATTCGTATGAATATTATGATGAACAGGAACAATTTGCTGCGGTCTTCCCGTCCGATTACAATTTAGGCGTCTTCAAGGATGAGTGAATAGGACCTTCACTTTTCGACCGCCAAATCATTAAAGGAAAAGCGTGCTCTAAGCACCAAGCTTAGACGATTCGACACGATTTCATCCTTAAATCATGTAATCGTGACCGTGGCGTGTTGGTCACATTATGTTTTGTCATGCATACATGACTGTGGCGGTGAAGGGATTTATTTATTTATGGACAACCAACAAAGCATACACCATGCTTACATGCTAAAGATTCAGTATTCTTACATTTTACAGTGTAGCCTTAATTAAAAGCTGCCATGTGCATTAAACAATGGGTTGGTTGGTTGGGTTAATAAACTAGAAAAAAAATAGTGCGCCTCACCATCAACGATTGCATCACTGATGACCTGACGCACCGGTTTATACATATAAATAAAAAAAAAAAACATTTTAGCATGAACTCAAACGCCGTAGAATCGAAGAATTGCGTGCATAGCGAAGTTTTATGGTATTATTATTTATTATATTCTTTATTGTACACCACATCAACAAAAAAGATAAAGGACCAACATTATTCAAAAATGTGTACAATGGGCGGCCTTATCGCACAGGGCGATCTCTTACAGACAACCTTTGGATGGACTGAAAGAGAGGAGAAAGATATAGGGCTGTCAGTAGGGTGTAGTAGGGTATTAATTGAGTTTAGCACAATTTGGCTAGAACACAGGAGCATTAACCTTTTTTATGGTAAAAAAAAAACTCGACTACGACAAAAAAACGACGCTAAAAAATATACGCGTCATTAAAGCGTTTCGGTTGGTACATCGTAGTTATTCTTGTTTAGCATTCTGAAAATCTTGTTTCTTACTTTTTCAGCGTCGTTTTTTTTTTATTTTTAACACATTACTTTTTGTCCACTAGAGGGCGCTATATCGAGTTTTGTCATGTCACGTAGCCATCAGCGGACGATTAAGACGGTTCTAACGATACCTCATTTGTTGAGTTCCGATTAGCAGATTAGGAGCTATGAGGGAACAGATGAACATACTCACGTATATACCTTCATACAAAGATAGCCTGTCAAAATCATAACCCTCCTTTGGCTTTGCCGTAGTCGGGTATTAAAAAGAAAGATTCAACAATATCCACTTGTTAATTCACAAAATTCTACCGCTGTGTAATCTACTTCATCATTTACAATTCTAATTCATCTACAATCTCCTTATTTCCAGAGTATGGGCAGTAGGCCTCCACTCCGTCATCAGAGCCCTGATGAGTCAAGCCAAGCTGGCAGACAGGAGCTTAGCCTGGCTCAAGAATAAATACACAGCTTTATATTATGAAGATGGATGCTGTTGTGAGCCGTTGGTATCTGACGCAATTAGGGTGAGTAATATTTGACTGTATTTTTTTTTTCAGTGTTTAAAAATCATCCAAATGACATCCTCTCGTGGCTCTTGAGCGGAGCGGGAGATAGTGTCAGACTCTTACTGACTGAAAAAGTCACCCCGATTTTTCTTGCCTTTCGGAATATAACAAAAACAAATCCATCCTGCTTCAACACTATGGTCTTTCTAAGCAATAAATATTATATTTAATGGACAGAGCCCCGTGACCACTTGACTGAAATCCCTAGTATGGTTATAGTTACTGTATTCCACTAGCCTTGCTTAGGAGCACACGTCTCACGTGGTGATACTGAAACACACCTTCCAAATAATACCGGGGCCGAGCCTCTCTTTCGGAACAGACCCTAGCCCCAGTATGCTTCAACCCAGTTGCCCCCCCCCCCCTACATTTGCTGACAAGTCCTTGAGGCGCTCGGGAACAGTGAGCGCCCTCAACGACTTCGGCTCTATCAGGACAGTTACCGGACGGTCGGACTGCGAGCTAGCCTTTGCTTGCCGTCTGCAAGCCCGCACGCCTACGGTGGCCATAAATCGGGATCGGAATCCCGGCGACGGCTGGGGCGTGAGCGCCGTTGCCTGATGCGGTCGGCCTCCTCCTTAGCGAGCATTACTCCTTCGCAGAAGTCGGCGACCGCCTGCCACTCCACCTCGCTCCGGACCATGACCTGTACCAAGGCTCAGGGCGAGAGATCGCTGCTGCCAATCGCCCATTATTTGACTGTATTACAATTTTACTCGATTCCTAAATGCCAATCTTTAGACTTACCAATAGTACATATTATAACGAATTGTTATAGAAAGAAAGAAAAAATGTTCTTCAATACACTTAGGTACTCGGAAACCCACTTTTATTCGTACTACTTAAAGTAGAGGTCCAAGTCCCAGCAGTTAGGACAAAATAAGGCACATTATGGTATGATAAACTATGTTACTCTCATCTCCAGGTTTTTGGTGGCAGAGAATCCACTTGCGGCAGTTCTTCACACTCCACTCCGGTCAAGGGTTACACTGATTCACACTGTGACTCGCTTCGGAGTTCGGGGATCAAATTCAAGGTAAATAAGTTTTCAATCAAAATCGCGCGGAAGTACGGATCAAGACCATCATTAGTCATTACGATGGGGTTATCTTGTTGCGCTCAGTACGTCCTTGGCCACTCACTCCATCATCAGACCAGTTCCATGATATCATATTAATGGATTGTCGTCCAAGTTACATAGTTATTCAAAATATCAGCTCAATGGGGAACTGTTTCAAAATCCAGTTGCAAGATTTCCGCTTATAAAATCCGATTGCAAGATTTGCCCTAAAAAAATCCAGTCGCAAGAATTGCGCTAACAAAATCCGATTGCGAGATTTGCCCTAACAAAATCCAGTTACAAGATTTGCGCTAACAAAATCCGATTGCAAGTTTTGCCCTAACAAAATCCTGTTACAAGATTTGCGCTAACAAAATCCGATTGCAAGATTTGCCCTACAAAATCCAGTCGCAAGATTTGCGCTAACAAAATCTGATTGCAAGTTTTGCCCTAACAAAATCCTGTTACAAGATTTGCGCTAACAAAATCCAATTGCAAGGTTTGCCCCAACAAAATCCAATTGCAAGATTTGCCCGAACAAAATCCAATTGCAAGATTTGCCGTAACAACTCTACCCACATAGTTGATAGTTCAATCACTCCAATCATAATCTGTTTTGGTAATTGCAGAAAAATAAATCGACCTCCGAGCTCAAAACGAGCTCCCCAAAGAGCTTCATGTCAACTCACACGTCAGGGACGAGAAGCGAAGACGAAGTAATACAGGGATCACCAAGACATAGGTAAGAATTTTTCCATCATCTTCATTTCTGCCGCAAGACGTCCACTGTTGGACATAGGCCTCCCCCAAGCGTCGCCACAACGACCGATCCTGTGCGTCTCATATACACCGCATTCCCGGGACTCTCACCAAGTCGTCAATGAAAAACTACGTAAGGCGGCCTCTAAAACGCAAATCTTCGAGTGGCGTAGGGTGGACTAATATAGGCGTGGGCGAAGCGGCCCTTCCACCACGGCCTCGCACTTAAAGGGGCCTCGCGCGTGCGATGGCTCTATAACTGCGAGAGTTATATTTCATCTATTACTAAACAAGACAAAACGCTGCTGAAATTTTACTTTTGCTGTAAGAATACCTAACTCTTTAATCGCCCGCGTCAAATCGGATATTCGCCAGGGTCATGTATTTGTGACTGGATACTCCATCTCGTTTAGCTCTTCAATCCCCCTAAGTGACAGAAGAGCTGACGAGATGCGAGTATTTAGTCGTGGATATGCGGCCGTGGCGAAATAAATTGATTGTTATTTTTGTCTGTTACAACTGTACAAACAGTAATTCCCTATTTTAACAGGGTAGACTTATGCCAGCAGCTACGCCACTAACGTCACTCTCAACTCTTTTTTTGAGTTATTTATTTATAGTTAATTAAATCGTAGTACATGTCTACTTACACTAGCACTACACTACTTGAGTTAAGAGATGTGGCTAATCAAATAATTTTAATGGCCCTACATTAGGTGCATTAAACGTCAGCGTCGTCGGATGGCATATCCATGGCCAAATCCTAGGTCAGGCAATAAATTGAACTAAAAAAAAAAAACTACTTTTGCCATCAACACGCTAAGAAGAAAAAGATCTTATTAATCTTTTCTTTTTTTTTAATGCAATAAAAACATGGCAGGTGCCATGTTTTCTCTTCACTACCATCAGTTGATTGGTGCTCCATGAAGTTTTAATAAATAATAAAGATCTCTAATCCGCCTTATTCTGGTTCTTCACAGTTCCTATTCATCATCAATGATGAGTCAACACCATCAGTACGGGCCTCGGCATAGCAGCTTAACTGCTGCGGCTACTAGTATCATGGCGGGGTCACCCAACAGGAGTAGGTAAGTGATGACCTTGAAATTAATATTATGATGACCTTGATATTACTATGTTGACCTTGGGATGTTGGTAGTCATATTAATTTAAACAGTGCTAAGATTGCAAACGAAAAAACTAAAAATTCCGGTACCATTGATTGTAAAATTGATAAAAGCAAAATGATTATATATTTTTGCTTGTTTTAATAAATTCTAGTATAAAAATGTTATACAGTATTTTAAATATATATAGGTGTATATTTTAATTTACCCAGGAGTGAAAGAAATAGCCAACAAAAAAGTAATTGTTTATTTATTTTCTGTTTTTCTTTATAGTTATACCTGCCATATTATGTTTCCGCACCACCCTAAGGTCGACCGGTAGAAAATATATTAGGCATTAAGTTCGCCTATAAACAGTATTTTTACTAGTGCATAAAATTTAATAAATAGGTATAAAAATATTTATTTGTTACGAATACAGATCTACAACACATTTTACATTTATTATTCATTGATTTTAAATCCACCATTTTTCTTTTTAAATGTAAATGACCTTCACGCTTGACAAAAAGTCTTTGAGGTTTTTCACAATGACCTTGACTTTTGACATATTGACCTTCGATTGGTTTGTGACCTAGTTTCCAAGGTGACTTTGACCTAGAAAACTATGCGTAGGTTTGAGGTTGACTGGTTGCTGATCACTGGTGTGCGTTTGTTTTGGTTTGGACTTGTTTATTTTTGAGCGTGGTGTAACAATAATATCACAATTTTAATTTTAGTTTTTTTGGCGGAATTTCTTGAAGTGATGGTCAGTGGCTGTTTTGATTACAAATAAATAAATTTATTTATTTATTTTAGTTTTGGAATAGTCAATAAATTATATTTCATTTGCTATTTTAAAATTAAAAATGAATAATAATAATAAAATGTAAATTTCAGATCAATCCTATTCGCGTTAAGATTAAAGAAACTTTTTTTTACTGTCTGTTCAACCGATTTTAACTTCTATTTCGTAGGCTTAAGGATGGCATTAAAAGCAAAACAGTGGTTACAATACCAACTATTTACTGCAGCCGCCATTTGTCATGCCACCAACGTAATAAAAGTCAAAATCGTTTGAACGGACGGTAACAAAAGGTTTTCATAAATGTCTAATGTTATTTTGAACAGTATATTTCAATAAATAATAAAATGTCAGATTCAATTGAATTTATAACTATTATTATTTGCAAATTGAATCTTAGTGTATAGTCTGTCTAATAAGTCAACCGAATTGGGAATTTTGTGTAATATTTAATCATTTAAAAAATACTTATATTCGGTACTTTATACAAGGTTCTTCTGTTAGTAAACAATGATCTCTATCTCTTAATCAACCTTGATTATTGAACCCATGTTGACTACATCAGATTTCATTAAATCGTAATAATTACCCAAGTCGTTTAACTTATTAGACAGAGTCTAGTTATATATCTCAAGTGTCTACGCAACTGGACAATATGTGGAATCATTGAAACAGCCGCGGTCTCAGTAAAATGGAGCTGAGAATTTTACTATATTGTTTTACCTCAGCTAAGTTTGTCAAGAAAGTTGACAATCAAGTCAACTGGGACGCCATGGTGGCGCGACCAGGGCCTCAAGTCTGCTATTGCAATAGTGTCAGAATGGTTCATCATTGATTTCATAATGGTTGATTTTGTCAAGTTTTGGTAATCTACTAATATAATGGCGTCATTATGACTTTCCAATGGTCAACCTCTGACACTCAACTGGAAGCGTGGCATAAAATAGTAATCTCGTACGTATTGACAAATGAATTTCTGACGTATGCGATAATTTTCTAAAAAAAATACAGGTTCTTTGATCAGTGACCTACCATTAGAACGTCATTGTGGAGTTATGTTAGTTTATTCACCATTCATTCATTTTTTCCATTGTCATTCTACCACAACTCGATTACGAGACCATTGACCGATCAGTCATCGACCATTATGAAATACCAGATTACGAATTTTTATCAAAATGACAATGGAATCGTGTTGGAATGACGAATTTATTAAATAGCAGACTTGGGCCCCAGTTACGCTGCCATAGTATCCCGGTGAAATATAGCCCTAAGCTACCAAACTAGACACCATACAGACACCAGAGTAGCCACACGCCCGAGCTGGTCGCGCCACCAATTTGACTGGCCTGTTGGTGTAGTAGTTAGTGACCCTGACTGCTATGCAGGAGGTCGTGGGTTTTATTCCCACCCAGGACAAATGTTTGTGTGATGAGCATAATCATTTGTTCTGTGTCTGGGTGTAATTTATCTATAATATATGTATGTATTTAGAAATATATAAGTATGTTTATTATTATTTATCAGTTGTCTAGTACCCATAACACAAGCTCTACTTAGCTTGGGACTAGACGGCTTAGTGTGATAGTTTTAAAATAAAAAGTCTCTATAAGGCTGTTAACATTTTGTTGGTAGCGGTGACTGGTCGGGCCCCATGGTGTCTCGGTAAAATATAGCCCATAGTAGTACTTTTGTTCCTATTTTTTACGTATTGTTTTTTTGTCCACAGTTTAAGAAGACTAGAAACCAGTGAAAGATTTTGGGAGAATCTGAAACATCTAAGAACCGGCTCCGTCGGGTATGACACACAACTGGACTTCATGGATTTCGTCACACTTTTCAGAAGTTTCAGGTAACTAATAAATCTTTTCGTTGTTGACATTTATTTATTACTAGCTTTTGTCCGCAGTCTCTCCCGCCTGCATAAAATATAGCCATGTCACTCAGGAATAAAGCAGCTTTCTATCGGTGAATTTTTTTTTACAATCGGACCAGCCCCCCTAGCCGAGTTACAACCAGTTCGTGTCGAATTCAGTTATCTAATCGGTAACGCCTCGGTGACAGCAATTGTAGAAAACGATAAGTTGGTAGTCATGTAGACGCGCCTGAGTCGGCCGCTCGTTCTACAATTTAGCGTTTGTATAACAAAGGATGTAGCGTTAAACATTGTAGAAACGATTTTGAACGATGTGAACTTGGCTGCGAATTGTCCATTCGTTTGTTCTGACCACGCGACTTTACGTTGAGATGACGTCATTCCCATACGTTTCATCACTTTTCGACAGCGTTAACCATTGCAGAATAACAACTTGGCTAAGCGTGCAGTACTTTCAGTGATTACCTACTACAAACAAAAAAAAAACAAACATTACCTCTTTATAAAATTAGTGAAAGAAATAAAAAATAAATCCCCGATAACATTAATACCGTACCGAATCTTTTTCTGGCTATTTTATTAATTTATTTGATGATAGGCTCGCGCATTACCACTATCTCACTAGATGGAAAGTGACAATATTGTCGGTGGTTGAAAACGCTTGCTTAGAATTACCTATAGGTTGACTGGCCTGTTAGTCTCGTAGTTAGTGGCCCTGACTGCTATGCCGGAGGTCGTGGCTTCGATTCCCACCCAGGACAAATGTTTGTGTGATGAGCATAATCATTTGTTCTGTGTCTGGGTGTATTTTATCTATAATATGTATGTATTTAGAAATATATAAGTATGTTTATCAATTGTCTAGTACCCTTAACACAAGCTCTGCTTAGCTTGGGACTTGACGGCGTTGTGTGTTAGTTGTTGAATATAAAAAAAGGTATATTTGCTCTTGACTTAGCTGTACGTACAATTAATGTGTTCCCAAAACATTTAGCTCGTATGGGTGGGATGTCCACCATGTACCGGTAGCGCATTTACATTGTCTCGATGAAATTAGGCTATGCTTTTCCGACGCACACTTCCCGAAATGCAAACGGTAGAAAACCGACCGGCAAGCAACTCGGTGTCGATGCTCAAGATTAAAGCTTCGACTCAACGAGTGCATCATTACTGACTTTTTTTTTCGATGAGTAAAATCATCTTATGACAACCCCCACTCTTGGGCGGAGCGGGAGATAGTGTCAGACTCTTAATAATAATAATAATTCGTTTATTTTTCTCACCACAATATCACAGCATTACAAAACCAAAATAATCACAATAGTTGGATTCATACTGTGGGAGACTGGTGCCTAAGCTACTGGCTAGGCTTTTGGCCTGTATTTCAGGTTACCAGGTCTTCCCCTCTTATAATAGATGTGCTTACAATAATGCATATTCATTTATCTCTCTCAGACATGTTCCATACTAGTTTTGTAAGTATTGTGCTTTGATGTGTGTGTGTCTTGTGTGTATGTGTGTATGTTTGTGTGCATGTGTGTATTTGTATGCATGTGTATGTATGTTCGTTCGTTTGCGTGGTATCACTACTCCGGGATATAAAATATTTTTTCATTCTCAGTATAATTGAGCTGTTGGAGCCAATTCGTAACTTTCATTTTACATTTTTTTTTTGTTAGGTGAAATATGCCTAGGGTTCCATTTATTTTATTGTAGAGGACTAAAAAACCCATCCCGTTCCTTCAAGCCGGGCTCGAGCGCCCTTTCGGATAACCCTGGCCCCAGTAGGCATCATTACTGACTTGACTTATCAATCAATCATTTCATTTGTTCACAGCTTGGTCATGCGATCTGAACTCCGAGATATCTTCGAGCAGTTAGCTGTACCAAGGAACCGATCGCCTCTTCTTGGAGCCGAGAAGAGCCGAAGTTCACCCGAACTGTTCCGAAGCAGAGCTATCTTTAGGACAGGTAAGTCAACACCTAAATGTCCTTTCTTTAGTATTGTTCTTCGAAACATTAGCACTTTAGTAGTCCCTAAGTTGAGCTACATGAATATAGATAAATGCTTGCACCGACTGGACCGGTCCACTCAAATCTGTGTGGTCCTTTCCTCAAAATACCATCTCAGACAGATTTATGATTCATGTTTACTGTATGGGCTTTAAAAGAGAATTACCTTCTGAGTTTGTTTTGCTGTTTCTTCTCAGGGTAGTTAGGGAAACACCGGTCTCATCTAGTTTATGACAAAATTCCAAATGAGAATAGGACCGATTCTTATGTTTTGACGTCTCGTCGTACTGCCAAATCGAAGAAATTTTGGTAAAATTGAAGAACTTAGAGATGAGTAAAATTAAAGAACTGGATTCTGATTAAACTTTTTTCGTTCACAGTTTGACAGTAAATCGTGACGTCACAACATGGCGAGCGATCCTATTCTCATTTGGAACGCATTGTGAAAGTATTTTTTTAATGATATAAACTTGTGCTTGACTGTAATCCCACCTGACGGTAAGCACTGTAAGCAGTGATGTAATCGTTGATGGTAAAGCGCACTAGTTTATTAAGAGCATAGGCTCTTAATTTAGGTATCTTCAAGGCTAAAGTGACTATTACCTCTAGCCTTAACAACACCTAAATTAACGGACGGGAAGACTGCAGCAGGCAAACTATTCTAGTCTTTCGATAGTTTCCTGATTCCTACAACTTTTTCTTATATTGCTGTATTAATTTTATCCTGTCAGGCTCGAAAAAAAAAACAGCTAATAATAATATTAAGAACTAGCTGTTTGACTGTTTGGCCACAAAATAGATAGGTACAGAAGACAATCTCATGTATGCACTTCACTTTTTACACGCACACTAATGAGCGTTTGGGCCGGAACTGTTCGACGAGTGAGCCGAGACGCGACCTAGTATCGTGTCTGTGAGCGGTGTCTATGTGTGCGTTGCTCGAGCGCGCTTTGTATGTAGATTGACTTCTGTACCTATCTATTTTGTGGTTTTGCGGTACGAAGTTTGTCATATGACAAACTGTCAATGAATGTAGTATATTCATCGACATAGTCAACCGATTGCGATGCAACAAAGCCTTAGTAGAGAGAGAGTGGAGGCCGAGTGGTAACGGCTCCGACTTACGAGTTGTAGGTCGCGGGTTCGAACCCAGCCAGACGCATTACTTTGTGTAATTTATTTTATCACCACTGCTCTCAAAACGGTGAAGGAAAACATCGTGAGGAAACCGACGTCCTAGAACCGAAAATTCGAAGACGTGGCATTCACCAACCCGCACTGCGCCCGCGTGGTAGATTTCGACCCATTCGCTCGGAGGAGGCTTGAGTCCCAACAGTAGGAGGCCCATTCCCTCTCCTAGAGAGGAGGCTTGAGTCCCAACAGTGGGAACATTAAAAAGGCTGGTGATGAAAGCCTAAGTAATATATCAACATACACAATTTTATTAAATAAAAGTATGTTGATATATTACTTAGAAGATGTAGTTAACATCGATTTTGTACAGTTTACGTGATGCCCGCACAACTATATACTTCTACAGATTTTTTATATTTATAGATAATATCTTTCTGTCCAGGTCTACTAACCAGGAACGGGTCTTTGGATCTGGAACCTCCCAGTGACAAGGTTGGAAGGAAGAAGGCATTCGACCTTCTAGCAGCTGCTGCATTACCTGGTAAGCTTCTTATAAATACACCATAATACTAATTAACCTATTACACCACTGCTAAGCTATAATATCTACACTAATATAATAAAGAGGTAAAGTTTGTTTTTATGTTTTTTTGGTAATCTCTGAAAGTACTGACCTGTTTGCTAGAATTTTTCACGGATAGAAAGCTAGTTTATTGCTGGGTGATATAGGCTATATTTTAAGTAAGTACGCGGGCGAAGCCGCGGGCAAAAGCTATGAGAGATTGGTCTCCTCAGTAGGTTTAGTCTCGGGAACGGGAAAGGGCTTACAATTTCCTTTCCGCAGGAAAATCTATAGCCTGGTGGCAATGGGTAGTATACATTACTTACAAAACAGATGGTCGATAATGGCGAAAGGTTCTGGAGTGGCGACCGCGTATTGAAATGAGGCTTTTTTTTATAATTGACAGGCTCGCGTTTGGCCACTATTTCATCTGATGGTAAGCGACGATGTGTTCGAACACTAGGTTGCGACAGCCGCTGTCTCGTTTTCGAATTTATGAAAGAAAAAGGCCTCGCTGATGCCTTTCGCCCACGTCTAAATTAGTCCACGCTACGCCACTGGCAGACAACCTGCAGCTTTATCACTATACAAGGTGTAAGGGACAGCCCTCCACAAACTTTAAGGGCTTGCTCAGTAGACAAAACTGAACAACTTTCCACAAGACTTTTTTTCAGGAAACGAAAAAAAATCGACCTCTCCATACAAACTGTCTAATCAAGCTTTTAATTTCGTATGGTAAGGCTGATTTTTTTTTCGTTTTTTGAAAAAAGGCTTATGGACCGTTGTTCAGTTTCGTCTACTGAGCAAGCCCTTAAAGTTTGTGGAGGGCTGTCCCTTACATCCTGTATTGTCTTTTTCACTATACCTTTCGAATGTCTTAAGTTACACTGTCCGACATAAGGTAATTGTCTTTCTATTGTGTTTCTAATTACGACATTCAAAGAGTTAAATATATTAAATTACCTACCTGTATAAGAACTTGTTAATATGTCGTTGATGTTCCTTATTATAATTAAATAAATAAATATTACTATATTATATTTTTGACAGGCCTGTTGGTCTAGTGGTTAGTGGCCCTGATTGCTATGCCGGAGGTCGTGGGTTCGATTCCCACCCAGGACAAATATTTGTGTGATGAGCATGATCATTTGTTCTGTGTCTGGGTGTAATTTATGCATTATATGTATGTATTTAGAAATATATAAGTATATTTATCAGTTGTCTAGTAACTATAACACAAGCTCTGCTTAGCTTGGGACTAGACGGCGTTCGCGTTGTGTGATAGTTGTGGAATATTGTGTTGTGGATGTTCCTTATTATAAATAAATATTACTATATCATCTTCAACAGGCGCCAGTCCTGATGTCAGTGGCAGGGTGCTGTCCTTGCCTACACTTGGAAAGTTCTGCGAGACGAGACAGAACGAACCGAAGACTGAACTGCAACTAAAGGATATTATACAGGTGAATATTACAACAAGGTAACCCTGCAGAGGCCTAGAAAGGCAGGCCTCCTTTCTAGGAGAGGGAGGGGAGGCCTGAGTCCCAACTTTGGGAACATTATAAGGACAACTATGCTGTACCAACCCTGCAGCAAACAGTGGTGACCCAGTGGTGGTTTTTTTTTTTTTTTTTTTTTTAATATACAGCGTGTCTTTGACATCGACGCAGAAACGAATACCATGGATTCCAGTACATGATTCTGGACCCCCCAGTGGTAGAATTGTTTTTCGGCATTTTCTTATTTTTTTGTAATCTGTACTTTTTAAAATTTAATCTGTGTAAAATCGTTATTCTAACAAGCCCCAAAGTTTTTTTTAATGTAAAAAGCAAAAAAAAAATATTTATTTAAAAATGTATTAATTAAAGTCATTGGGGCAGGTAAAATCGTTATTCTAATCAAACCCGATGCCATTTTTAATTTTAAAAGTAATTCATAAATTTTTTTCACTAAAAATGTTAGAACAACGATTTTATACAAAATAATTTAAAAAACGTAAAAAATAAAAAAAAATAGAAAAGCTGACAAAAAATTCCACCATCGTGGGGTCCAGAATCGTGAACTGTATCCATGGTATTCGTTTGTGCGTCGAGACAAACACACCTTGTATTTGATCACCACTACACTCAAAACGGTAAAGGAAAACATCGTGAGGAAACCGGCATGTCCTAGAATTGAACATTCGAAGACATGTGACATTCACCAACTCTCGCTGGGCCCGCGTGGTGGAATACTACCCGTTCCCTATGCTATAGAGGAGGCTTGAGTCTCAGCAGTGGGAATATTGTAAAAGCTGATCATGCTATTTATGCTACAGTTAAAGTGAGTTGGGGTAAGATCGGCATTGGGATAAGACCGTATAAATATAAATTATACCACTTATTTAGCTTTATTTTTAATGCTAGTCATATTGCGTGCCGCGTCATTATGTTCCACCTTACCCAGCAATGTGGCTGGCATTAAAAATAAAGCTAAATAAGTGGTATACAAGGTGTAAAGGACAGCCCTCCGCAAACTTTAAGGACTTGCTCAGTAGACGAAACTGAACAACCTACCACAAGATTCAGGAAACGAAAAAAAAAATCAGCCTCACCATACAAAATGATAAACTTGATTGGACAATTTGTATGGCGAGGTCGATTTTATGTTACGTTACGTTACGGAGGGCTGTCCCTTACATCTTGTATTGATTTATACGTTCTTACCCCAATGCCGATCTTCCCCCAACCTACCTTATATCATTGAAAACTTACGTTTATTTCTTTTCTCCTAGAGACACGAACCAGACCCGACTCTTCGTGCTGACAACTGCCTCTCGTTCGAGGGCTTCGTCAGGTTCCTGACGGATAAAGACAATTACGCCTTCGTCCCTGAACAGATGAGGGCAAATTTTATAACGTAAGTAAATGGCGTATTGAATAGGCTCTTAATAAACTAGTGTGCCTCACCGTCAACGATTGCATCACTGCTTACCATAAGGGACTCAAGTCTGCTATTACAATAGTGTCATAATGGTCTATCATTGATTTCATAATTGTTGATTTTGACATGTTTTGGTAATCTGCTAATATAATGGCGTTATTATGACTTTCCAACGGTCACTGACACTTCAGAATGGTAATCTCGTACATAATGACAAATGATGTATGACGTACATGCGGTAATCTGCTGTTTCGACAGGTCCTTTGATCCTGAGTGACCTACAATTAGAACGCCCAGCCATTTATTTTTTTGATATTTTCAATGTACAGAATTTTCACTTTTACAGATTTATTTTATAAATAGATTAGATGGTAATCGACAATGTAGTCAACGATGGAGTACGCTCACCATAGCATCTAACCAAATCTCTCCTCTCCCACAGAAAATCTTCAACATCAGAAGAAGAGAAAGTGCACAAATCAATCTCGAAGGACATGACGGGTCCCCTCAGCCAGTACTACATCGCGAGCAGTCACAACACCTACCTCACTGGCCATCAGCTGAAGGGCGAGTCTTCGGTGGAACTGTATAGTCAGGTTAGTGGATGTCTGGAATCTACTTTTTACACCACCTGCACGATTATTTCGTTTTATGCGTCATACAAACCTCACTTAAAGTAAGTCATTCTATCCCTAGGGAGATAATGCAGTATGGCCGATCCCTAGGGAATAATGAGATTTAGATTTGGAATACCAAAAATCGTCAACATTGTGAATTAAAATTGTGCGTCGCACAAGTTGACTAGAAATTCAAAATGGCCACTAACAAAAAAAGAAAATAGAATAAAACCTGCTGACGGGAGCGTTATAGAAAACTGAAAGTATAGAATCTTGGAGTACATAGTGAATTTTGTTTGTTTGATGAACTTGTAAATATAATACTTATATTTCTCTAATATATAATTTGGTCGCCCAAATTGTTTTTTAATTATCTCACAGATGGTGTAAAAAGTAGAGTATGCAACACGGGGATAAAGCTATCTTTGTCTTGACCGGCTTGAATTCCTCACTTCACTCAGGTTTCTTTATGAACTCCCTCGCGATGCTCGAGAGTTAATTTTATAAATCCGCAACCTTCGTTTTGTTCGGAATTCAACATGCCACCCGCGACTTAAAGACACTGCTTTATCCCTAGTCACATAAACTACTATTTTACACCACCTGCTCGATAATGTCGTTTTATACACGTCATACAAACCTCACTTAAAGCAAGTCATTATATACATACCTAGGGAGATAATGCAGTATGGCCGATCCCTAGGGAATAATGAGATTTGAATTTGGAGCATCTAGAATCGTCAACATTGTGAATTAAAATGTAGGCGCATCGAATAAGTTGACTCGAAATTCAAACCAAAGAGTATGTAATCACTATGATTCAAACTGGCCACTAACAAAAAAAGAAAATAGAATATAACCTGACGACATGGGAGCATTATAGAAAATTGAAAACATAGAATCTTGGAGTAGTGAATTTTGTTTGTTTGATGAACTCATAAATATAATACTTATATTTCTCTAATATATGATTTGGTCGACCAAATTGTCTTTTAATTATCTCACAGATGGTGTAAAAAGTAGAGTATGTAACACGGGGATAAAGCTGTCTTTGTCTTGACCGGCTTGAATTCCTCACTTCACTCAGGTTTCTTTATGAACTCCCTCGCGATGCTCGAGAGTTAATTTTATAAATCCGCAACCTTCGTTTTGTTCGGAATTCAACATGCCACCCGCGACTTAAAGACACTGCTTTATCCCTAGTCACATAAACTACTATTTTACACCACCTGCTCGATAATGTCGTTTTATACACGTCATACAAACCTCACTTAAAGCAAGTCATTATATACATACCTAGGGAGATAATGCAGTATGGCCGATCCCTAGGGAATAATGAGATTTGAATTTGGAGCATCTAGAATCGTCAACATTGTGAATTAAAATGTAGGCGCATCGAATAAGTTGACTCGAAATTCAAACCAAAGAGTATGTAATCACTATGATTCAAACTGACCACTAACAAAAAAAGAAAATAGAATATAACCTGACGACATGGGAGCATTATAGAAAATTGAAAACATAGAATCTTGGAGTAGTGAATTTTGTTTGTTTGATGAACTCATAAATATAATACTTATATTTCTCTAATATATGATTTGGTCGACCAAATTGTCTTTTAATTATCTCACAGATGGTGTAAAAAGTAGAGTATGTAACACGGGGATAAAGCTGTCTTTGTCTTGGGCGGTTTAAATTCCTCACTTCACTCAGGTTTCTTTATTAACTCCCTCGCAATGCTCGGGAGTTAATTATATAAATCCCTCACTATCGTTCGGGATTAAAATCAGCAACCTTCGTTTCGTTCGGAATTCAACATGTCGCCCGCGACTTAAAGACACTGCTTTATCCCCTAGTCACATAAACTACTATTAATCAGGGTTTCCAACTCTTGAAAGTACCAAGGGTTTTTTTTTAATGTGCTCTAGGGCGGAAAGGGATATCAAACTTACAAACTAAAGCCACTAAAGCCACACCCATGGCACAATCTAAGGGGGGCAAGCCAGGCATTTGCCCAGAGCAGCAAAAAATGAGGGGGGGGGGGGGGCAAAATTGACTTATTCCTATCTTCCAACCTAGCCATTCATACCCAAGTTGTCAGGTTGAGAATTTAATGTGCCACCTTCCAACTTGCTTTAGGTTGGATAGTGGAAATATTTAAGACTTAATACTCATGACTTATATAGTTTTGTGTATGTAAAGGGCGGCGAAAATGACCTCTGCCCGGAGCGGCTAAATAGCCCAGGCCAAACCCAGTGGCGTAACTATAGGGTGGCAAGGCTGGCAAAATGCCACGGGCCCCAGGTCCGACGGGGCGGGACGGTCTCAGAGGCCTCAGAAGAAATAACCTAAAATAAATTTTAAAAAAATTTATTAAAATGAAGTCATAACGTAACGTGATTTACCGGGGGCCTTATCTAATGAATTTGCCACAGGCCTCAGATGATATATTTACGCCACTGGCCACACCTATCTTTCTTCTTTGTCCTTTGCGTTCTACGACCACACGTATTTCTTTCGAAAGTAAACCCATTGCCCCCGCAGGCTTCGACCCTGCTGGGCTACAGTGTCATCGACGTCAACGGCGAACAGTGTGCCACGTGCGCCTCAAAGAGATGTCAGCAAAACCGTAGGGTGGGCGGTAGAGTGGGCGAGCCCCTACAACAGGCGCTAATTTTAAAATGTATCTATAAAATTTGCCTCGCCATTTATACCGCGAAAATCGAGGGACGATAAGAAGACCTGCTGTAGTCCTGTACGAGATTAGGATGGCTCTGAAACAGCGTAATAACAACAAGGCGCTAGGTAATGACGGAATTACTGCCGAGCTCCTAAAGGCGGGTGGAAAAACGATCCTTAAGGCCCTTCAGAAGCTGTTTGATTCCGTCATACTCAAGGGAAAAACGCCACAGGCATGGAGCGGAGGTGTGGTGGTGCTCTTCGTTAACCAGGGCGACAGGGCCCTGGTCAAGAAGTATAGGACCCACTTCTGAGCCATGTCTATAAGCTGTTTTATAGAGTCATCACGAACCGTCTCGCGCGCAGATTCGACGTTTTCCAGCCTCCCGAACAAGCCGGATTCCGAAAAGGCTTCAGCACGATAGACCATATACATACACTGCGGCAGGTTATACAGAAGACCGAGGAGTATAATCTGCCTCTCTGTCTAGCGTTTGTGGACTACGAGAAAGCCTTTTTTCGAAAGATTCGATCGAGACATGGGTTGTGCTACAGTCTCTTCAAAGGTGCCAGATTGACTATCGGTACATCGAGGTGCTGAAGTGTTTGTACGAAAACGCCACTGTGTCTGTCCGACTTCAGGACCAGACCTCGAAACCTATCCTCCTGCAGCGAGGTGTGAGGCAGGGAGACGTCATTTTTTCGAAACTGTTCACGGCCGCAATGGATGATGTCTTCAAGGTTCTGAACTAGAGTGGACTAGGCATCAATGTCAATGGTGAGTACATCACTCACTTTCGGTTTGCCGATGACATAATAGTTATGGTTAAGACTACGGAAGAGCTCAGCACAATGCTCAATGACCTGAGTAAAGCTTCCGAAAGAGTGGGTCTTAAAATGAACATGGACAAGACTAAAGTCATGATACACAACCATGTAGCACCCACTCCTATCAAGATCGGAGACTCTATACTCGAAGTCGTGGACGATTGTGACGATGTCTACCTCAGACAAACCAGTTGGGTAGATCAGATTTCGAGAAAGAGGTCAACCATCGAATCCGACTCGGCTGGGCAGCGTTCGGGAAGCTGCGCGGTATCTTCTCGTCCAATATACCACAGTGTCTCAAGACGAAAGTCTTTGACCAGTGCGTGTTGCCAGTGATGACATATGGTCCAGAAACGTCGTCGCTCACAATGGGCCTCATCAGAAGGCTTAACGTCACCCAAAGGGCAATGGAAAGGGCTGTGCTCGGAGTTTCCTTGCGAGATCGAATCAGAAGTGATGTCCGCAGGAGAACCAAGGTTGCCGACATAGTACGAAGAATCGCCAAACTTAAGTGGCAATGGGCAGGGCACATCGCTCGCAGAATGGATGCCCGTTGGGGCCGAAAGGTTCTGGAGCGGCGACCGCGTACCGGAAGACGCAGCGTCGAAAGGCCTCCTATAAGGTGGACCGATGACCTGGTGAAGGTTGATGGAGTCCGATGGATGCGAGACGCACAGGATCGTGCATTTTGGCGACACTTGGGGGAAGCCTATGTCCAACAGTGGACGTCCATCGACTGAAATGATGATGATGAAGATGACATCGAGAGACTGGTGAAATTTGCCTGCTGCGGTCTTTCCGTTCGATCATAATTTGGGTGTCTTCAAAGCAAAAGTGTAAAGGCTCTTAATAAATTAGTGCGCCTTAACATCAACGATTGCATCACTACTTACCATCAGCTTAGATCGCAGTCAAGCACTAGTTTATATCTATAATATAAAAATGAATCGCAAAATGTGTTGGTAAGCGCATAACTCAACAACGCCTGGACCGACTTCGCTAATTTTTAGGGTTCCGTAGCCAAATGGCAAAAAACGGAACCCTTATAGATTCGTCATGTCTGTCTGTCTGTCTGTCCGTCCGTATATCACAGCCACTTTTTTCCGAAACTATAAGAGCTATACTGTTGAAACTTTATAAGTAGATGTATTCTGTGAACCGCATTAAGATTTTCACACAAAAATAGAAAAAAAGCAATAAATTTTGGGGGTCCCCATACTTAGAACTGAAACTCAAAAAATTTTTTTATCATCAAACCCATAGTACTTGTTCACGTTGACTCGCGGGCGCGGTGGCGGGCGCGGTCACGAAATATCAAACATATGGCGTAATATCCAAGTGTTCACATACGAAACGCACGTGCAGTGTAAGTAGCGGGCAAGCTAGCGACTGGCGCGCGCGCGCCGCTCGCGTCAATATCAAACGCGTGAGATGTTTGTGTGTGTTCACGTCGAACTAGCGGCGGAGCGCGCGATCCACCCGCGTAGTCAGTAAGTTCAAATGGTATAAACTTGCCGCCAGGCGGGTGTGACGCGCAAACGCCTGGCGGCCAATATGAACACGAACTCGCCATGTTTTCGCGACCGCACCCGCCACCGCGCCCGCGCGTTTCAATGTGAACAAGTACATACGTGTGGGGTATCTATGGATAGGTCTTCAAAAATGATACTGAGGTTTCTAATATCATTTTTTTTCTAAACTGAATAGTTTGAGCGAGAGACACTTCCAAAGTGGTAAAATGTGTGTGTCCCCCCCTCTAACTTCTAAAATAAGAGAATGATAAAACTAAAAAAAATATATGATGTACATTAATATAAAAACTACCAACGAAAATCGGTTTGAACGAAATCTAGTAAGTATTTTTTTTTAATGCGTCATAAATCGAAAAAAATACACTATTATTAAAACATCGATCAAAGTTACAACACATTACAAGAACTTTTATATTATATTACTTGCTGCTACGGAACCCGTCATGGGCGAGGCCGACTCGCACTTGGCCGGTTTTTTTTTTTTTGTTGTGTTCGTTATTATGAGGAGAAGGTTTTTATGGAAAAAAAATGTAGGGTAGAGTAGAGTAGAGTAGGGTAGGGTAGAGTAGGGTAGAGTAGGGTAGTGTAGAGTAGGGTCGAGTAGGGTAGAGTAGGGTATAGTAGGCTGAAGTAGGGAAGAGCGGAAGCGAAGCCGCGCGGGCAAAAGCTAGTCAAATATAAGATTGAAATGTGATTCACTAATAGAATTTTGTTTTTCTAGTATTTTAAATAAAAATGAAAGAATGTGCGATGCGTTAGCCGCTCGATCAAACAAACATTCGATATTTTGAACACTCAACGTATTGAGTGTTCGATGTATTGAACGTTGGATTTATTCATGATTCGATATTATGAATGTTCGTGTATTTAGATGTTATGACAACCCCCGCTCTTGGGCGGAGCGGGAGATAGTGTCAGACTCTTACTGACTAAAAAACCCACCCCGTTCCTTCTAGCCTTCATACCGGGGCTCGAGCGTCCTTTCGGATAACCCTGGCCCCAGTAGGCTTCGACCCGGCTGGGCCCCTGCTGTTGCTGACAACTCCTTGAGACGCGCAGGAACAGCACGCGCCGTCGACGACTTGGGCTTGGTCCGGACAGTTACCGGACGGCCGGACAGCGAGCTACCCATTGCTCACTGTCCGGAAGCCCACGCCTACGGTGGCTGGAAATCAAGATCGGAATCCCGGCGCCGTTGCCTGATGTGATCAGCCTCCTCCTTCCCGAGCATTACTGCTTCGCAGAAGTCGGCGACCGCCTTCCACTCCTCGCTCCGGACCATGGCCTCGACCAAGGCCCGGCGCGAGAGGTCTCCGCCGCTCGTCACCCCCACGAGGGCACGGCGATGCTCCGCCCAAGAAATTGTTCGATCAATTAGATGTTCTATTATTTGGAATTCGATTTGGCAATCGAGGCGTTCAGCAAATTGAGCGCAGCCGTTAGAGTAAGTGACGGTGGGGCAAACGACTAAGTACCGTATGGTGTCCATATCTTTACTATAAAATAGCTTAATAGCTTTTGCCTGCGCCTTTACTCCCGCTCTTCCCTACTCCACCCTACTATACCCTAGCCTACCCTACTCTACCTTACTCTACCCTACCCTAATTTTCTTTTTTTTTCTATAAGAATCTCCTCACAATAACAAACACAACAAAAAAAAGAATTTACGAAATTGGTCCAACCGTTCACCGAAATAGGGATTCATTTATATAAATGGTGTAAGGGTCAGCCCTCCACAAACTTTAAGGGCTTGCTCAGTAGACGAAACTGAACAACCCACCATAAAAAATTTTTCAGGAAACGAAAAAACTTCAGCCTGTCCAATCAAGTTAATATTTTTGTATGGCGAGGCGGGATTTTTTTTTTTACTTTCCTGAAATTATTTTTTATGGTTTTTTGTTTCGTCTACTGAGCAAGCCCTTAAAGTTTGTGGGGGGCTGTCCCTTACACCTTGTATGTATGTATAGATAGAACAAAATTAAACACAAGATGATATCTCAATTGGAACAGTATTTTTTTTGAGAACTTATCATAATTTGTTGGAACGTTGGAGGAAGATGAATTATAACATATTTTTATTATTGAAGGCATTTATTTTTTGACTATGAAATAATGCAGAGTTACATACTTTACTGTAAAACACACTAACTTTGAGAATAAACATTTTTGTAATATAATATGAATTCATGCACTGATTTCCTAGATTAAAATTTGCATATTTTTTCGCATAAATATTTCACATAACGTGAAAGCGCTAGGGAAACCTATGAAACTCGATTTTTTTTAAAGTTTTTTTTTTCATTTTACAGAATAGACTTTTTCGTGAAATAACCATTCAATGGAGATTCAAACGAACTCAGAGGGTTGTATTGATAATTTTAACCTTTTAATTCATTAAACCCCAAGCGAACTCCGGCGTTCGTTCTCTCATGGTCTTTCTATTGTGTCTTTAATTACGCCTACGTCAGATATATCCGCCTGGGTCACACATACTGAGGGTGACTGACCTGTTGGTCTAGTGGTTAGTGACCCTGACTGCTATGCCGGAGGTCGTGGGTTCGATTCCCACCCACGAAAAATGTTTGTGTGATCAGCATAATCATTTGTTCTGTGTCTGGGTGTAATTTATCTATAATATGTATGTATTTAGAAATATATAAGTATGTTTATCAGTTGTCTAGTACCCAACACAAGCTCTGCTTAGCTTGGGACCAGACGACGTTGTGTGATAGTTGTGGAATATTATTATTATTATTATATATGTCATCAAAAATAGTTGGCAAAGACCGCCCCACCCCCTGTAGTGCTTACATAATACTTGAATGGCCCCCTATCTGTAAAAACAATCTCGACAGGGAATTTGAAAAAAAAAAAAACAAGGTTAAAATAGAAGAAATATCTATTAATTAACGTCTGTTAGGAAGTTTACTGGTAGGTAGTAGCACTAATGCGTGTTGCGTCGATACCAAAACCGCGCCCGGTAATCATCACTGCAAGTCAGGAAAGCTGGTGCGGTACCGGAGTGAACTATGAACCTGGAAAAAAAAAATATAAATTAAAATATACTCTAAATGGTTTTGAAAAGTAAGGACGGACAATGTGCATTAACTTTTGAAAATTGCGTGGCACTTTAATCCACAACTTGTGCTAGGAGTACTAGACAACTCATAAGAATACTTATATTACTAATACATTTTTAAATACTATTTTCTCAAAGTGGTGATTACTCGGCAACTTAACTTAAAGTGGTGATTATAGAACAAAGGCAAATATCCCAACACTACAATCTAACCTGCTTCAGCGACTTTATTTGGCATCGACTGGTACTCTTAGAATGCCAGGTACGGAGAGACGTGGTTGCCTCATCAAGGTACATGGTATACTTGCCATTGTGGTGATACTTGTCCATGTCCCTTCTGGTATTTATTTAAGTAGCTAGCCTTGGCGCAAATCAGTCAACACAGGCAACAATTTGACTAATTCGCTCATATTTGAGTTATTTTTGCTCACAGCTGTGATAGTATTTTTTTTTAAAGTGGTGATTATCGAACAAGTCTTACTTTACTACAGTGTACAGCACCATTATGCTCCAGCGACATCAGTTGAAACTTACTATGAACTACTCCTAGATTGTCATACATTGAGACGTAGTCGCCTCATCAGGCAAGAAGGCGTAGTTGTCATTTTGGTGATTATATTCATGTTTCCAATAATATTTTTCAAAATATCTAAGCCTGACCCAGACAGGTCATAACAGGCATTACTTTACTCAAAGGCGTGAATAATCCAGTAACGGTATTATTTGGGACTTTTGCTCACAGTGGTGATTAACATTTTCTTAAAGTGGTGATTACTCGGCCCCTTATCTCAAAGTGGTGATTATAGCACAAAACCTATCTTACCTGACAGCTCCATTATGGCCCAGCGACATCAGCTGGCATCTACTGGCACTCCTAGAATGCCAGGTACAGAGAGAAGTGGTCGCCTCATCAGGAAACAAAACGTAGTCTTCAGTGTGGTTGAATATCGCTTGAGCGTGGTGTTCTTGTTTGCCTAGAAATTGAAGTTCAATTGAATTTTTACCCGACTACGGCAAAGCCAAAGGAAGATTATGATTTTTGACTGGCTATGTATGTATGTTCATCTGTTCCCTCATATCTCCTAATCTACGTATCGGAACTCGACATATGAGATATCGTTAGAACCGTCTTAATCGTCACAAAACTCGATATGGCGCCCTCTAGCGGATAAAAAGTAATGTGTTCAAATTATTAGTGTTTCCGTTGGTACCTATAAAGTGACTGCGGCTTTTTGTTTTGTTCTTGTTTTTCCAATTATCTTGTATATTGCAGCATCCTGAAGATCTTGTTCCATACTTTTTCAGCGTCGTTTCTTTAGTATTGATGGAGATTATGATTTTTAACTCAATTTCAACTTGTAAGAGGCAGCATTTTCTTTTAAGAAGAATGTTATGATTACCTGTGGTGCCAGCTCCAGTGTATTGAATAAGACATCTGCTGCTGGCCAGCTCCCACAGCTTGATAGACGAGTCCAAGCCAGATGTTAAGAGGTACTAGAAAAAAAAAATAGTAACTTAACTTTTCGTAGTAACTACTAAGCTTTTAGTTACGAAGACAGTATAAAATGTTTCTTTAAATTACTATTCTTATCGCGAATATGGTATAGAACATATTGCATGAAAAACATATTTTATTAACACATTTATTGTGTGTGTACAGCCAAGGAGTGGGAATACCCTGTCGGAGACTGTTTCCTGATAGCTACAACTTAGTGGTCTTTAAGTCAAGAGTGAATAGGTTACTTCTAGGCAAGCGTGCTCCATCGGCACCACATCATCGCTTACATGACATCATGCAATGACATCCCCCGCTCTTGGGCGGAGCGGGAGATAGTGTCAGACTCTTACTGACTAAAAGACCCACCCCGTTCCTTCTAGCCTTCATACTGGGGCTCGAGTGCCCTTTCGGATAACCCTGGCCCCAGTAGGCTTCGACCCAGCTGGGTCCCTGCTGTTGCTGACAACTCCTTGAGGCGCGCGGGAACAGTGCGCGCCGTCGACGACTTGGGCTTGGTCCGGACAGTTACCGGACGGCCGGACAGCGAGCTACCCAATGCTCACTGTCCGCAAGCCCGCACCTACGGTGGCCGGAAATCGGGATCAGAATCCCGGCGGCGGCGGCGGCGATAACGCCATTGCCTGATGCACCATCAGATGACAAGGTCATCAAATGCAAGCCTATCAAAAAAAAAAAAAATCCTAAATGACATACCTTACTATTCCTCGTGAATGCAACTGAGCACACTTCAGACCCATCGTGGGCATTTATGAAAGTGTTGAAACATCTGTTGGAGACCGTATCCCATAATTTGACCGACCCATCTGCACTGCCGCTAGCGAAATATTTGCCGTTGGGTGAAAACCTGCAAAATAATGGGATTTTTTTTTAAATCCAATAGAAGGAATTTCTTATTACATCAAATCTGTTTTAGATGATGTTACAGTTTTGTAATCAGAGAATTTTTAAATTACTAAAATGATTGAACGTTCTAAATATTAAGAAATCTATGCGAAGTAATCGGTAGTACAATAGCGGAGGGGAGCGGGGATGCTTGACGCGCTTGCGTCGCATTTGCAGACGTAGATATAGCAAAATACTTAGTAGAAATGTGTTTTATAAAACAACGAAATCTTGAAGGTTTGTTTTTGGTAAATGAATTATGTTTTGTGAAAAGTCATAGAACAAATGTTGTTGTTGTTTATAATGTTAGTAACACAGTCCTGCAAGGTTGTTAGTGTTTTACAAATAACCCAGTATAGTCTGATGGTTTATATTGCTATTGTGTTCCCTAATTGCTGTTAAGATCCCTAATTGCTATTCTTCTTCTTCTTCCTGCCCTTGTCCCATCTTATTTGGGATCGGCGCAATACGTTTTTTTCTTCCATTCTACCCTGTCACTCGTCATGCTATCACTAACTTCCTTTTCTTTCATATCATTCTTCACGCAATCCATCCATCTTTTCTTTGGCCTCCCTCTCCCTCTCCACCCATCCACATGTATACTCATAACTCTTTTGCTATTATGATCCCTAATTGCTATCATAATCCCTAATTGCTATTATGACCCCTAATTGCTCTATTGGTCCCTAATTACTCTTATGACCTTCAAAAGCCTAAATAAACCATTTTCTACTTACTGTATCGAGTTGACTTGTCTGGTGTGGTGGTGCGAAGGTATGGGGCACACGAAGCACGCGCTAGTGGTGACGTCATACAGACGAATGACCGGTTGAGTGCTGGACGCTATTATATGGTCTCCAAGAGGGTGGAAGGCTACACATAAGACTTGTTCAGCATCCTGAGAACAAAAATGGTATTTTTGTATGTGGTACTGGTACTTGGGAGCTCATGGCTAGAATAGTAACCGCACGGGGAGATTTGCTAGGGTAAGCAACGCTTGACGAGCTCGGTATGTAGATGGGTGACCGATTTAACATATCGAAACTCTTCCATGTTGCGTCGACATCTCTAGCGTACCATCGCGGTAATTTCTGCATAAACATTTAAAAAAAAATCGCCGAGTCCTGCGGCGTGGCGCCAAACCAAACCCTTTGAGGTTTTCGTTTCGAGTGCAAGCAAAAATAAACTTAGCGGTGGTCAGGCGGAAGTGTCTTTGATGGTACATCAAAAGATTGAAACAATTTGCTTGCTGCGGTCTTCCCGTTCGATTATAATTTAGGTGTCTTCAAAGCTAGATTGAATAGACTCTTAATAAACTAGTGCGCTTCACCATCAACGATTGCATCACTGCTTACCATCAGGTGGGATGGCAATCAAGCACTGGTTTATATAATTAAAAAAAAAATACATCAAATAATTGGATGAAACATGTCCTAGATAGAACCAAAAACTTAAAAACATGTTATATTCTCCAACCCGCACTGTGCCCACGTGGTGGATTACGGCCCATTCCCTCTCCTAGAGAGGAGACCTGAGTCCCAGCAGTGGGAACATTATAGGGCTGATTCATCATCATAATCATCATTTCAGCCGATAGACGTCCACTGTTGGACATAGGCCTCCCCCAAGTGTCGCCACAATAATTATGTGCGTCCTGCATCCATCGGATTCCCGCAGCCGTCACAAGGTCATCGGTCCATCTTATAGGTCTTCCAGTACGCGGTCGCCACTCCAGAACCTTTCGGCTCCAACGGCCATCTGTTCTGCGAGCGATGTGCCCTGCCCATTGCCACTTAAGTTTGGCGATTCTTCGTGCCATGCTGATTATGTTATGTTAATGGATACTAACCGTGATAGACTTGTAAGCCTTCTTGGCGGAAGCCTTGGTGATGTCGAAGAGTTTGATGCAGCAGTCCCGTGATGCGGAGACGAGGATCTGTTCCCGGGGATGGAAATCCAGCGCTGTGATCTCGTCCGTGTGGTCGTATCTGTAAAAGGGGTTGAATCGTTCCGTTTTAGGGCATAATTTTGAAATTTTATGCTCTTTTTGAAAGTTTTTGGCTTATGTTACTTTCTTTTATCCCTTTAAGGGTTCGAATTATGTACGTAACATCCGTTCGTATTCCTGTCTCATCATATAACATATCATGATCTATTTGAAATAAATGCTTTGACTTTGATCAATTTACGCATGTACGAAATTAATTTCTTTAAGAAAACGTCAGTTGAGCGAGCCCAATGACCTGTAGGTAGTTTGTACGCAACGCCGACTACTACCCACAGGTCATTGGACTCGCTCAGTTGACGTTTTCTTAAACTAATACGAGTTTTGAAAAAAAAAGTTACTTTATTTTTTAATTTTATGAGATAGCTGGAATTCCTTGCCGGAGTCTGTGTTTCCTGATAGCTACAACCCGGGAATCTTTAAGTCGAGAGTGAATAGGTTTCTTTTAGGTAAGCGCGTTCCATCGTCGACCGCATCGTCGCTTTCCATCAGGTGAGATAGCGGTCAAGTGCGAACCTATCAACAATTAAAAAAAAAAAAAAATAGGCGATAATATAATAATAATATAATATTCCACAACTATCACACAACGTTGTGTAGTCCCAAGCTAAGCAGAGCTTGTGTACCCATAGTACTAGACAACTGATAAACATACAATGCGTTCCAAATGAGAATAGGATCGATCGCCATATTGTGACGTCACGATTTACTGTCAAATCGAGGAAAGAAATTTTGAAACATTTGTTAATTTACGAAAATTTCAATTTATTTATGAACTTTGAACGAAAAAAGTTTAATCAGAATCCAGTTCTTCAATACTCATCTCCGAGTTCTTCAATTTTGCCAAAATTTCTTTGATTTGACAGTACGACGAGATGTCAAAACTTAGCAATCGGTCCTATTCTCATTTGGAACGCATCGATTTCTAAATACAGAAGTTTGCGCAGAAGGCTGCGCAGTAACGTGTTTTGGGAACCAAATGGCGACGTGCGTGTGCGAGAAGAGTGTAGTATGCGCGAACGTTCGCAAAGGCTAACTTCACGGCCGCCATCATTCGTGAATTGTACTTCACATATTATAGATGAAACGGGGTCCGAAGTTTGTACGAAGAAACCGACTTTCACACTGCCGAAGCCGCTGGCAAAAGTCTGTCCATTTTAAATTAATTAGAAACTTACAAAGTCCTGATCACAGGATGGCCCTGTTGCTCTCTGCCTGGATCCACCTCCTCGGGCGCTGACTTAGCCAACATACGCTCCACATCTAGAATCTACAATAAAAAATAAAACATCATTACTAAACATAGTATATGTTACAGTTCAGTTTCAGTGGCACAGATTTCATCACAATATCCTTTTTTTGAGGTGGACACCTAATAAATTCTCCTACTCTAGGGTGGAGCGGGAGGCCGTGTTAGAATTTTGCTGATTCATACCTGCGTCCTTCAGTTGCTCTTTGTGGTCTAGGACCAGGGTTTCCTTTCTAGACATTCCCCGCGGCCCTAACGAGCATCGGCCCTACTGGGCCCTTGCTGAAAACTCTTTGAAGCGCCCATGGAACATGAGCCTCAGATAACTCGGGTTCGGTCTTTACCACAAGCCTGCGCCTAGGGTACCCGAGGATCTAGGCATCTACTGTACCTGGGGCTCCAGTATATCCGTTCCCTCGCATTCGCAGCCATCTTCTTCGCTAGCTTCACAGACGGAGGCAACCGCCCCGCTCCGGACCATGGCCTGTACCAGGGCCCAGTGCAAGAGGTCGCAGCTTCTGATCACCTCCACGAGGACACACCTCTACCTCCTTGAAAATGAGTAATTCTGCCGACTTACCTTGATAGAAGCATCAACAGATCCTGTAGCGACTAGTTGACCACAGGCACTGAAGGCGCCCGCTCGACACGACATCTTGTGGGAAGTGACGTAGGCTGTCTCATAGGTCGCTGGTTCCGGCGCCAGCGAGGAGGCGTCCATCTCGTATTCTAAATCTATTGGGGATAAAAATAGGATAAACTTTATTATACACCAAAATACAGTGAAACTTGAATAACTGGGCTTGTATTTTTTATCAATACATAAAGCATAGCATATTATTTTACTTGACCAAAGTTTAGCCAAAAGTCTATGAAGTAAAAAAAAAAAAGTACGCCATGATTTTTATTATTACGATTATTTACTATCGTAACTAGTCGATTCAGTGTACTTATTTTATAACTAGCTGTGCCCCGCGGTTTCACCCGCGTTTTTCTCGTTTCCGTGGAAATACCGAGATAAAATATTGCCTATAATTGCCGCCCATAACTCATTAATAGATACCAACTCTTAACATCTTACACACGTGATAACTTTTAAACGAAATATCCGATTGAGATGAAACAAAAAGTATTTTAATTCTACATAAATACTCTTGATAATATAATGCTTAATTTCGATAAAGATTAATATTACAATACATATTTAACGTAGTTTTTTTTTCTTCAGACGATTTAATAATTATTTTGAACACAAAATCGGTTATTGTGATTAAACCATGATAGCTAGATATATGTTCTCGCGGACTTTTTTGTAGGTCTTAATGGGATCTACAAACCCGTAGTACATCATTTTGTTCTATTGTCAATAGTTTTTGCAGCGCACGCAAAAAAAAGGTTTTCGATTTTACACCTTGTGTTACAAAATAGCAATTTTATCACGGATCCCTAATTTTGAAACATAAAAAACATAGCCTATAGCCTTCCTCGATAAATGGACTACCCAACACTGAAAGAATCATTCAAATCGGACCAGTAGTTCCAGAGATTAGCGCGTTCAAACAAACAAACAAACAAACAAACAAACTCTTCAGCTTTATAATATTAGTATAGATTTTGGAAGTATACATCACAGTAATATACAAGGTGTAAGGGACAGCCCTCCACAAACTCGGAACTCGAAACGAAAAAAAAAAATCGGCCTCTCCATACAAATTGTCCAATCAAGTTTATCATTCTGTATGGCGAGGCTGATTTTTTTTTTCGTTTCCTGAAAAAAAAAAATTGTGATTATCCCAAACACTCTTGTGGGGTTTGGGGTGTTTATTCCGCCAAGGTCGCAAGTCATCATTTCAGTCGAAAGATGTCCACTATTGGACATAGCCCTCCCCCAAGTGTCGCCACAATGAACGCTCCTGTGTGTCTCGAGTCCATCGGATTCCCGCAACCTTTACCAGGTTATCGGTCGACCTTGTGGGGGGCCTTCTAATACTGTGTCTTCTGATAAGTGGTCACCACAACAGAACCTTTCATCCCCATCAACCATCTGTTCTGAGAGCAATATGGCCGCCCATTGCCAGTTTGGCGATTCACCAAGGTTACCAACATAGCCCGATGTTTACCAACATCCTTGGTTCTCCTGCTGATATCTTCCTTAAGGTGTACTAAACACTATGGATTTGTAAAGATAAAAGTAAAAAAAAAGTACCTTTTTTCAAAACTCATATTAATTTACGCATGTACGAAATTAATTTCTTTAAGAAAACGTCAGTTGAGCGAGTCCAATGACCTGTAGGTACTTTGTACGCAATGCCGACTACTACCTAAAAGTCATTGGGCTCGCTCAGTAATACGAGTTTTGAAAAAAAGGTACTTTATTTTTTAATTTTATGATTTAGGCAAACACTAAGAGAGAATTTACCAAAAATCACACCTAAGGAGATAATATAATAATAATATAATATTCCACACCTATCACACAGCGCCGTCTACTCCAAGCTAAGCAGAGCTTGTGTTATGGGTACTAGACAACTGATAAACATACATATATATTTCTAAATACATACATATTATAGATAAATTACACCCAGACACAGAACAAATGATCATGCTCATCACACAAACATTTGTCCTGGGTGGGAATCGAACCCACGACCTCCGGCATAGCAGTCAGGGTCACTAACCACTAGACCAGTCAAAACTAATTCAAGAACAGAGAGTAAAGGATGTAACTTGACTTACCAAAACCAGTGGTACCAAGTAGATGCTCGGCACCACTGGACGCAGCCAGACGGTCCTTGCGGTCAGGCTCATGTTGGAGACCCACCATCATTAAGTTCAGTAGCCTGGGGAAATGAAGAACTTGTAATTTCTAAGAAGAAAAGTCAGCAGAACAATTTCTTTTTATGAGAGACCCGTTTTTCCTAGCTGACTATCCTGAGAAAAGACATTTAAAGAAAGAAGCAAAGAAAAACAGTTTGTTAAAATGAAATGACACAATCTTCAAACTAACTAACAAACATAATATTAATAGATATTCAAGCAATATTATATTTGTTATATCACCCAAAAAGGCTGAACGCTCAGCATAAAGCTGCAACCTCAAGCACAATGTGATGAGCTCACGGCGCTGGTTTTCAGCGTGGACAGTATAATTTCTAATTTATATATCTCGAAGACCAGTGTTTTCTAGCTGAGAACCCTGAGAAGATACATTGAAACAAACTCAGGGGTCAAAGTCGATTTTAAAGTCCAAACAGTAAACATGTAATGGTCGACATATTGATAGATTGGAGAGACATGTTTTATTGTTACATTTAACACACAGCAAATTAGCGCAATCACATATTTCCTAATGTTTTGTAGTGTAAAAGAATGTTTAACTGACCTGTCGCTCGGTGGACATGGTGGGTCGGCATGCACAGCCGATGCTAGCGTCGCAGCTATGGGTTGAAAGCCATCGTAATATAATTGACTGAAAAAAAAACACGATTTTAGTTAAAAATGTAAACGTGACTTTTTACGAATTTTTTCGCCTTAAACTGATAAAGTTTCCATATTTTAACGGTTTATATTGAAGAATAGACGCTAATTATTGGAAATTGATATAGAAATTTAGGTTAATAGCTCAAATTACAAAGAAATTCAACAAATTACAGGCGCAATGAAGATCGATTGAAAATAAATATAACATACCTTATAATCATGCGATAAAGCAACTCCCGGTTCTTGACGACATTCCTAGTATCAACTTCACCAGTGGTTTCCTTCATTTCGTCAATTGTGGAAGATTTTACGACAATTATTAGATTAAAAACCGGCAAAACAACAAACGCTTGTTTAGGTTATGTTTGACAACAACTTGACAGTTCTCTTTTGTCTATGGTTAAGACGTGCGGCTTAGCTAAGCGATTTTTAGTAATAGAAATTATAATGCCAAATAATCGACTAAAACCTAGCGAGAACGTTGAAAGACTAAGCTCAATAATAGGGTGAATGTGCTTAGGTTTTCAAGAGCAGGAGACCGCTAATCAATAACGGCGCGCATGCGCTGTAGCTTTTGGCCTTAATTGAATGAACTTCAAAGACTTGAGCATTGTTTACATCACGGAACAAATTGCGGGGCAATGAAATGTAACACAAGAGGCAATGAAATGTAACAAAACAGAATACTGATACTATATAATAAGTCTAGAAAAATTCATTAACAACATTTTAAGTACTTTGACGCCTGAGCGTACTTTGTCATTTTGTATTTATTTATGTACATAGTTAGGTTTTAGTATAAATAGTTTATTTAGTATTTAAGTTTTTTATGTACATATGTATATTATAATAAATATAAAATTTATTAAAAAGTAAATTTAATTTGAACTAAACACGTTTGATGCTACTACTATATCTATTCTTGTACTTTACCAATTTTCATTTATATTTTTTTATTTGTCTAATATTTTCCTATGTTGAAGTCGACTTCTTATTTGCGAAAGTACTTGAGATAGGTACAACCAATATTTACTAGGAATCAATACCATTGAACTTTACTTGAAAAAATATCGCCATTGGTCTCAGGGTCGCAAGAGCGATTGTTGAGAGTTGCATCCTGGGTTTGATAAGAAACTGGGGCCCCTTAATTGTTTAGGCTTTAATAATAATAAGTAATAATCAATTTATTTCAGCCAACATGTACCTATATCATAAATACCTTATAGACGAACACACATAAAAAAAAATATATTTTAAAATAATAAAAATAATTGTTATAATTTTATTTTATTTTTTTATTATTATTTTTTCTATATATTATAATATTTAAAAAATATTTATAAACATATTTTGTGTAATTTATCTATAATATGTATGTATTTAAAAATATCTAAGTATGTTTATCAGTTGTCTAGTACCCATAACACAAGCTCTGCTTAGCTTGGGACTAGACAGCGCTGTGTGATAGTCGTGAAATATTATTATTAGTTATTATTATTATTATTTTAAAACTGCAACGCTACTTTATCTTTTTAAAAATCACAAGTTATATTAACATGTACAGAAGATTTATCATTAACAGCGCACACAATGACATGGAGACATGGTTGTCGTTAATATGATGAGCAACAATATCTTTCACAGCCTAATTACCGAATCTTTATGAGTAAGCTTTTCAACCAATGCTGCAGTGGTCACATTATTTGATTCACTACACTATCTACAGAAATATTTTTCGTCATTCAATAAGCGGTTTGTTAATCAGGTTTTATTAGGCCCCCCCGAGCTAGAGGGCCCCGGGCACCGCCCCGCTTAGCTCCTTAGTACCTACGCCACAGAACAGAGAGTGACACACTTGTGCAAACACAGAATCACTCTTTTTTTGTGGTGGGAAAAATCATCCAATAACAACCCCCGCTCTTGGGCGGAGCGGGAGATATTATCAGACTCTTACTGACTAAAAGACCCACCCCCTTCCTTCTAGCCTGCATACCGGGGCTCGAGTTCCTTTTCGGATAATCCTGACCCCAGTAGGCTTTGACCCGGCTGGGCCCTTGCTGTTGCTGACAACTCCTTGAGGCGCGCGGAAACAGTGCGCGCCGTCGACGACTTGGGACGTACCCCACTCACGATCCTTCAACCATGAGCACTTCAACTATGTTTATTTTGTCTCCAGGTCCTACTCACAGGCTGCCGCTGCGTGGAGCTGGACTGCTGGGACGGTGACGACGGCAGTCCCGTCATATACCACGGACATACATTCACGACGAAGATACCCTTCAGGAGAGTTGTTGAGACTATTGCGAGGTTGGTATCCCTTCACTTACGAGTCCAAGGAACTAGGTTTCGTTTTGCTATACATAGTACCTACGTTAAACGCAGGTTTATAACTTGCAAAGGTCACATGTAGATGGATAGAGAAGGAGAGGGAGGCCAAAGAAAAAAATGGATGGATTGTTGAGGAAATGAGGGGTGATATGAAAGAAAAGAGAATTAGTGATAGTCCGACAGGTGACAGGACAGAACGGAAGAAAAAAAACGTGTTGCGCCGACCCCAAGTAATATGGGACCAGGGCAGGAAGAAGAAGTAGAAGACTATGCTCGGAGTTTTTTGTGTGTGATTGATATCTGCAGAAGAACCAAAGTTCTTCGGGCTTTGTCAGTGACATAGCCTGAAGAATTGCCAAGTTTAAGTGGCAGTGGAAATGGCATATTGCTCGCAGAACAGATGGACTATAGGCCCGAAAGGTTCTCGAGTTGCTACCGAGTAACTGAAGACGCAGTGTTAAAAGGCCTCCTACAATGTAGACGAACGACCTGGTAACGGTCGCGGGCATCCGATGGATTCGAGACGCACACGGTCGTTGTGGCGACTCTTGGGGGAGACCTCTTTCTAGAAGTAGACGTCCTTCGGCTGAAATGATGATGATGATTCGATCATCGCGCAAGTCAGAAACATGTGCTAATATCAACTAATCATTCTAAATTTCTTTCTGGTAGGAGCGCATTCGTGGCGTCTCCGTACCCCCTGATCCTGAGCATCGAGAACCACTGCAGCCTGCCGCAGCAGCAGGTCATGGCCAGCACGTTTGAGGTCAGTTGTTCACAAACATTGCTTTTTTTTGTGACGACAGGTACAGGAAGATTTAATTCGCTGTAACTGCATTGTCGATATTTGACGAATATTCTCGTTACCACGATAAATGTCGCCGAGTCGAGTCTTGTCAAATTGCGAAGTATTATGGCGAAAATCATAGCCTCAATATTTCGTGTGCCTACCCTACAAGGGGTTCAAAAAAAGTTTTATAACCTTATGTGTTTTTAAAGTCAGAAATCATCAATGACTCCTCACAGTCTGCGGTGGAGTGGTGGGGGTGTCAGACTTTTACTGACTAAAACCTCACCTGTGTCTTTTAGTTGCCCGTTGCGTACCACGGATTATATTATTTTTTAACATGTGTGTACCTGAATTGTTAAATAAATAAGGAGTGGGTTTAAGTAAAAGTGTAATTTGAAGATAATGCTGGTCCTCTATTGATGTTGTCTTCATCCAGGCAGTGTTCGGAGACAAACTGGTGACGTCGTTCCTTTTCGAAGTGGACTACACTGATGAGCCGCGGCTGCCGAGTCCTGAACAGCTGAAATATAAGGTAGGGAGTACAAATTTGAAATTAACAAGTATTTTTCAATACACTAACACGAAGACCCGCTGTTAAGCCACTCGCCTACGGCAAGTGCGGATTCCACCTCGGTCGCAATGAAAAGCTTTCTGCACTTGTATCGAAACTATTAAGGGCCAAGCGCCCGAAAAGTGCCATAAAACAGTGATTTTCTGAGGCCTACTCCTCCGTAACGGCTAGGTCAATTGGTTTGAAAAAAATATATGTTTATTATTGATTCATGAACAATAATATCAAACTTTGATTTTTGCGTGCAATTAATACTTTTGACAAAAAAAATATTTAGCAATTTCGCAGCTTTTCGCAACTTTTCCCTACTCCTTCGAAATGGCATGGAAAATGGATTTCAAGCGCTTTCCGGGCGCTTAGGCGAGTGCGAGAGTTGCGTTCACATAATTTCGGTCAGATGGTTCAAGGGACTATACGCCTTAAGGTTTGGGAAAGCAGAAGTATGAGTGTGTTATTGAACCTTCAAACATACTACTAATATTTGAAATGTAAAATAAGGAAAGGTATAAATAATAAAGGAGGCTTTATTATTACAACGCTCTAGCTTTTACTCGCATACATAAAATATAGACTAAGTCACTCAGTAATAAAGCACTTTTCTATCGGTGAAAACAATTTCGCAATCGGACCAGTAGCCTGATTCATGTAATGAAAACCGTAACGATATCGTACCGATTTAGTTGTTTGGACCCGTTCCGTATTCACATCCATCAATCGAGTTTGAACGACACCGATTTTATAGTCGTTTGAAATTCGTCGATTAAAAAAATATCTGTATTACATTATCCTAGTAGAATACTTACTTATTAATGTAACTGGAAATAAGTCGATAGATCGTTAATACCCCTTTTCGATAGGACTTCGATCGATCGACTATAAAACTTCAACGATATTTGGCTTGTTTGATTTTACGTGAATCGGGCTACAGTACTTCGAGAGGTAACCTCCTACAAACAAAAAAAAAACAAACTTTATCTCTTTATTATTATATTTTATCAAAATTTTTACCTTTTTACGATAGTTCCTTTTTTGACAAGTGGAAGAAATTCGTAATTACGAGAGAGGGTGAAATTTGTCCAAGCCGCAGATGAGAGTGTTATGGACAGTGACTAATTTCCACGTGTATCAAACGACGTTTTTCAATACAATTAAGAAGAAATAATTAAAAGGAGGTTAACGCGTAACTCGTGGCCTCATGGGGGTCGCTTAGTGCCCAGATACGATGACTACAATAAATAGTGGCGCAGCGAGTTCGCGTACTTTTCTAGAACTAGTTACGCACTTTTCCGTGTAGAGAAGTAGAGCGGAAAATAGTACGTGTCTAAAAGCGGTCGGGATAAAAGCATGTTTTCGAGTAATAATAGTTTGTTTTTTAATTGTTTGTGTATAAAAACTGATTAATTATATTACGTTATTCAAAATGTTAAACTAGCTTCTGTCAGCGGGTTTTATTTTTTTAAATCGGTCGAGTAATTTTTGAGTTAAATACAACAGCAACAAAAAATATTTATAATATTAGTTTCGCTACGAGGGGACAGTCTATAATATAATAAGTACATGCCAATTTTTTGACAGGTCCTCGTCAAGAATAAGAAGCTACTTCCGATAGAATCAAGTCCAACCATGGGACTAACAGGGGCCAGTTCAGCACAAGGTTACAGCGGAGTTCTATCAACGGCCTTCAGGTAAATCAGCTTATCTTCTCTGCTAGAAATACCAGGAGACCGAGAATGAGAAGTTAGTCTCGAGGTGATGGGTTGGATTCCCGGTTAGTCAAAGGGTATATATAACAGCGAAATTCAAGTTCTCGTATTTTTTTTTTTGAAATTTGCAACCTATAAAGGGTTATTTGAAAAACACTAACAACCACTTTTAGTTCGTCACATTTTCATACAAAAATAAAATATTCATTCTTGACTTAAAGACCCTAGGTACAACCCTCTAGGTACCGGGCCTTGGTTGAGGCCATGGTCCGGAGCGAGGAGGAATGGCAGGCGGTCGCCGATTTCTGCGAAGCAGTATTGCTCGCAAAGGAGGAGGCCGAACGCATCAGGCAACGGCGTTATCGCCGCCGCCGTCGCCGGGATTCTGATCCCGATTTCCGGCCATTGTAGACGCGGGCTTGCGGACAGTGAGCAATGGTTAGCTCACTGTCCGGCCGTCCGGTAACTGTCCGGACCAAGCCCAAGTCGTCGACGGCGCGCACTGTTCCCGCGCGCCTCAAGGAGTTGTCAGCAACAGCAGGGACCCAGCCGGGTCGAAGCCTACTGGGGCCAGGGTTATCCGAAAGGGCGCTCGAGCCCCGGTATGAAGGCTAGAAGGAACGGGGTGGGTCTTTTAGTCAGTAAGAGTCTGACACTATCTCCCGCTCCGCCCAAGGACGGGGGATGTCAATGCATGATTTTTCCCACCATAAAAAAAAAGACTAAAGAAACTCTAGGTAAGCTAACTCTCTCTCTCTATTTAAGTCAAGAGTGAATAGGTTACTTCTAGGCAAACGTACTTTAACATCGACCACATGGTCGTTTACCATACCTACCACGAAGGTTAATTTCGTTGCAAAAAATGGTAAAGTAAATCACGTTTGTTGTATGTCACGTTTATTAAAATAATTATCTTATTTTTTTTTTATTTTTTTTTAATTTATATATACTAGTGCTTGACTGCGATCCCACCTGATGGTAAGCAGTGATGCAATCGTTGATGGTGAGGCGCACTAGTTTATTAAGAGCCTATTCACTCTTGCCTTAAAGACACCTAAATTATAATCAGACGGGAAGACCGCAGCAGGCAGACTGTTCCAGTCCTTCGACGTACGCGGTATAAACGACGAGGCGAAACGCTTAGTCCGGACCGTAGAGGTTTCAACAACGTACGAGTGGTTTATCTATCTGTTATAACAACAGAAATACATCATCTGTAAAAATTTCAACTGTCTAGCTCTATAACGGTTCATGAGATACAGCTTGTTGACAGACAAACAGACGGCGGAATCTTAGTAGTAGGATCCCATTTTTACCCTTTGGATACGGAACCCTATAAAACGAAGTACAAGAAAAAAAAATGAGAAACTCCTTGCTACTAAAAACTTACTGCTTTTTTTTAAATTATTATTGATAGGCTCGCATTTAACCACCATCTCACCTGATGGTAAGCGATGATGTGGTCGACGATGAAGCACGCTTGCTTCTCTTTTTGAAGCCGGTTAAAACACTTTCTTCTTTTTCGTGTCGATCTGACTCAAAATTGGTCAGACCAGTATTTAGCCACCTGGACCGCTCTGTTGATGTCCTCGCATAAGTCGTGGAAGGTGCTGTTAGTTGAAAAACAACCTTGATGCTCACGTACCAACCCGCACTGGGCCCGCGTGGTGGATACCGGCCCATTCCCTCTCCTAGAAAGGAATTCCGGAGTCCCAGCAGTGGGAATATTACAAGGCCGACTATGCTATTATGTTATGCTATGCTCAAGTTCACTCCTGGCTTCAAGGCAGGTGGAATTTTCTCAACCATCACACCATCTTTTCGTTCCCCTACAGATCCAACGGAATCCGTCACACCAGCACCTCCTTACCAGAGCAGAGCAACCGCACCAGTTCCATCATGTCCAACCAATCAGCGGGCAGCTCGCTCACCGAGTACTTCTCCGACGAGGACTATGATGAGGATGACGAGGAGCTGGATGGTAAGAACCAGAGCTTGTTACGGAGTATAGGGCGTAGTCACCCTACACTCCACTCCTGTCTTAGGGCTATACTTCACCGAGACACCATGGTGGCACGACCAGTTGCTCCGCGATGGCGTTCCGGTGAAATATAGCTCTAAGCTACCAAACTAGACACCACACAGACACCAGAGTCGCCCCACGTCCGAGCTGGTCGCGCCACCAAATTGACGGGATGTCGGCGGCTGGGACGTGAGGGTTGCTTTATCGCACGTGCACGTGTGGCCTTCTCCTTTGCTAACATTACTGCTTCGCAGAAAGAGGAGTCCGCCTCCAGCATGGTGTGTGTTAATTAGATACCAGGACTTGCCTGGAGTTGAGCATCTACACCAGCAGTATTACATGGAGCTGGATGGTGAGAAATGGATCTAACAGCATGTGTTGGACTGTACCAGGACCTGCCTGGAGCAGAAAAAGCGCAACAGCAATAAGAATGGTCATCGAAAGTCTAATAGATCATTCACATAGGGCGTTCCGGAGCGAGGAGGAATGACAGGTAGTCGACTCTTTCTGCGAACCAGTAATGCTAGCAAAGGAGTCGACCGCACGCGTGAGGGAACAGCCCTCACAGCCAGCCGCCAGGATCCCGATCCCGATTTCTAGCCACCGCGGGCTTGTGGACGACGAGCAATGGGTTAGGTTAGGTTACCGTCCGCTCGTCTTGTAAGGACCGATCCCGAGTCGTCAACAGCGCGTAGTGTTCCACGCGCGCCTCAGAGAAATGTCAGCAAAACCATAGGAGCCCAGCAGAGCCGAAGCCTGTTGGGCCATGGGTTTTGCGAAAGCGAATTCAGGGATCCTGGGACGAATCTATTATTATTAACAGAATATATATACATTAACAGAATCTAGTATTTTCGAGAATAATTCCTATATACTATTAGATGTTTCAATTGAATTCTCCATTCAATTGATGATTTCAAACTTAAAAAAAGCGAAAATTCATGAAAAACATAAAAACCACCCGTAGATTTATTTACATTTTAGCATAAATAGTTTCACACATCTTATCGTATTTTGAAATTATACTCGGAAATACTAGATTCTTACTTTTTCGTTTTGAAACTACTCTAAACAATTTAGGTGTAAAAACATACATCATTCCAGAAAAAGAACTCCACAAGATCCTGAACTCGATGGAAGATAAGTGTGGTCGGACCTCTCTGTCACTCTACCAGAGCTTCAGGAGGAGTGAAGGAGATGCAGAGACTACTTCTGGCAGCGTTAAACACGCTCCTACCAGGAAGAGAAGCAATCAGATCGCGAGGGAGCTGAGTGACATGGTTACTTATGTTCAGGTAGGTTTCCGACTTCAAATATTTTGACTTCTGAGAGCCTTATGCAAGTCGCGGGCTTGCGGACAGTGAGCAATGGGTAGCTCGCTGTCTGGCCGTCCGGCAACTGTCCGGACCAAGCCCAAGTCGTCGACGGCGCGCACTGTTCCCGCACGGCTCAAGGAGTTGTCAGCAACAGCAGGGACCCAGCCGGGTCGAAGCCTACTGGGGCCAGGGTTATCCGAAAGGGCACTCGAGCCCCGGTATGAAGGCTTGAAGGAACGGGGTGGGTCTTAGTCAGTAAGAGTCTGACACTATCTCCCGCTCCGCCCAAGGGCGGGGGATGTCAATGCATGATTTTTCCCATCATAAAAAAAAGCCATAAGCAAGTGAGGCTTGGTTTCGAATGCCTGATCACAACCAATTATAAACAGTTGTGAATAACATGGTTGAAAAGAGTGTCCATAGAGTTTCTTGCATATTTTTCCCGGCCTGTCCGCACAGCAATATTTCACCGCGCGGTTTTGTTTTCGTTATTCTGTAACACATTGAATCTTATGGAAGTTTCCGCACAGGTGATAAAAAAAACACACGAAAAAATGTGTTTTCATGCAAATTTGCGCGGTGCGGAAATAAATCGCGCGAATGTTTTGTGCAGTATAAGGTAGTTATGGCTATGTCCGCACTGAGAAATAAAATTCTCGCGTTTTACTCAGTCCTGCAACGGCGGCGCTATGTAAATATTTGTTCGATTGTCCAATCTAGACGTTCGTCTCAGCCGGGAACAGCATTGAACTAACAAAAATCGTACGAAATTTTATTCGCACTAGTGTAACTTCGACCGAGGAATATAATGCGCAAGAATAAAAACCTCGCGGTGAAATATCGCTGTGCGGACAAGCCCTAATGCTTCGTATCTCGAAAAGAAAAAACCAGGCAAGTGCGAGTCGGACTCACGCGCTGAGGATTCCGTACAAACCTACCTATAAAGACAATTCAATTCCCCAATTGAGTTACGAAGACTTTTCCGAATCGCAAAAACTATTTTTTTGTGACGTAACACAGTTTTCAGATTTTTTTTCCTATAACAATAATATAATATAATAATAATATCCACAACTATCACACAACGCCATCTAGTCTCAAGCTAAGCAGAGCTTGTGTTATGAGTACTAGACAACTGATAAACTTACTTATATATTTCTAAATACGTACATACTATAGAAAAATTACACCCAGATACAGAACAAATGATCATGCACGTCACACAAAGTTTTGTCCTGGGTGGGAATCAAACTCACGACCTCCGGCATAGCAGTCAGGGTCACTAACCACTAGACTAACAGGCCTATACCTACAGGGTATAGGTATAGGGTTCCATTTTTTCCTTATGAGCTATGGAACCCTTATAGGATCACTAATACTGTCCGACTGTCTGTCGGTCTGTCTGTCAGTCAAGACCCTTTATCTCGAGAACGCGTGAAGGTATCCAGTTGAAATTAAAATCGTATACATTTAGCCACGAATCGTTGACCAAAACGACAAAAGCCAATCTCATTTTCACGTCTTTCTCTCTTTACAAAATAACAATGTTACATCATTAGATTTTGTTTTACGATTAAACCTCAAAAGTCTTACCACAGGCTATCAAATTCCGCGGCCTCAACCCACTGTCTCCGCGTAGTTCTATGAAGCAGCCGAGCAGCGCGCCCAAGGAGACTGCGCCGGGGAGCAGCTTCGAGTCTTCTGAGAGCAGTGACAGTACTAGCACGGTAAGAGATAAAACGAAGGAAACAAAACATTGACGAATAAGTTTCAAATCAGAAAAGAATCGATTTTGTGCAGTTTACAAATCGAAGAAATTTTCGGTAGGGTGAACAAAACAAGATTTTTTTTTAAATCGTTTAAGTATTTGTAAAAGAACATAAAAAGTTTAATCAGAATCCAGTTCTTCAATTTTTTTCATCTCTGTGTCACTATGTAAAGAGTCTGACTAGTGGCAAATGGAAAAAGAAGGCGAATTGTTGCTAACAATGAAAATAATAAATCTTATTATTACATATTTAGCAAAATTAACTAAAACTCCGCCCCTAAGACGACTCACTGACCTTAACAGTACGTTTTTACTACACCTAATCTAGTTATAACTATGACTCAATATAAATTCAATTTCTAATTAAGCATACCTAATCATAATGTGCCTTATAATGTTCCCACTGCTGGGACACTGGCTGCCTCTCTAGGAGAAGGAATGGGCCAAAATCCACCACGTAGGCCCAGTGCTTATTGGTGGATATCACAATAATAATGTCTTCGAATTGTTGGTTCTAGGACATGCCGGTTTCCTCACGATGTTTTCTTTCACCGTTTTGAGACTAGTGGTGATGAAATAAAGTACTTACATAGTGTACAGTAATACGCCTGGCGGAATTAATTTTTAATTATTAATAAGTAACTACTTTACTGAAAACCATAAACTATTTAAAAAATCGCCATCCTGCCAGTCCCGCAGGATCGCCGACATCAATCCCGTCAACTTGCGGGATCGCGATTTTGATGCAGGATTGGATTCTACATACGACAGAAGTAGAATGTTTCCACTACCAACTTCAACTGTCTAACCAACACATTCTTTCCAGCAAATAGCCCAACAGCCCCGCCCCCGCTGCCTCAACGCCCCCGCAGTGCACCACCCCTGCTACCGCTGCTCCTCCGTCAACGAAGCCATCGGGAAGAAAATCTGCAGGAAGCACCCCATGGCGCTGATAGCCCATACGGAGACGCAGCTAGTTAGGACTTATCCCGCCGGGTGAGTGAAGAGAACAGTTTGAAAAATGATATTTTAGGGTTATTTGTGAAACACTAACAACCTTGCAGGGCCTCAAGTTTGCTATTGCAATAGTGTCAGAATGGTCTATCATTGATTTTGCCAAGTTTAATATAATGGCGTCATTATGACTTTCCGATAGTCAACCACTGACACTCCATTGAAAGAAATGTCTTATAATGGTAATCTCGTACATAATGACAAAATGAATATCTGACGTATGCGGTAATCTACAAAAATTTTGACAGTTCTTTTGATCAGTAACCTACCATTACGACGTCATTGCGCTATTAGAGCTTTTAATAAGCTCGATATTGTCATTCTATCACAATTCTATTACAAGACCATTGACCGATCAATGATCGATCATTATGAATTAGCAGATTACGAACTTTTAGCAAAATGACAATGTGATCGTGTTGGAATGACGAATTTATAAAAATAGCAGACTTGGGCCCCAGGACTGTATTACTAACATTCATAAACAACAACTTTTGTTCTATGACTTTTTACAAAACATAATTAATTTAAAAAACAAACCTTCAAGATTTCGTGGTTCTCTCTAACACATTTCAACTCCGTATTTTGCTGTAAATACCAAAGTCTGTATAACGCGACGCAAGCGCTTCAAGCACCCCTCCGCTATTGCACTATCGCTTGCTTTGCATAGACTTCGTAATATTTAGAACAGTCAATTTAAATATACACCGCTAAATTTTAATCGTTTTAATCCCGTGAAGGGTCGATCCGGTACATGAAACACTATCGATTTGTAAAGATAAAATTAAAAAATAAAGTACCTGTTTTTCAAAACTCGTATTAATTCACGCATGCACGCTATGCTGATGGTAAGCAGTGATGCAATCGTTGATGGTGAGGCGATCTAGTTTATTGAGAGCCTACTCAGGTTTTTCCACTCACGAGCCACTCATCTCCATCTCTCTTTCCAGCCTAAGAATAGACTCATCAAACTTCGACCCCGTGACGTTCTGGTCTTGCGGCGTCCAACTAGTGGCGCTGAACTACCAGACGGAAGACGCAGCGATGGCCGTCAACGCGGCGATGTATGAGAGCAACGGTAACGCTGGGTACGTGAGGAAACCTAGCGTCATGTGGGATCCGGGACATATTGCTTATAGACGGTGAGTTAAAGAACTGGATAGTTGACTCATTTTTTTTTATTTGGATATGAATAGGTAGCATAATCAGCTTTTTTATGTTCCCAATACTGGGATTCAGGCCTTCTCTTTAGGAGAGGGAATGGTCCGTTATCCACAACGCGGGCCCAGTGCGGGTTGGTGTATTGCATGTCTTGGAATTTTGTTTCTAGGATATGCCGGTTCCCCCACGATGTTTTCTTTCACCGTTTTGAGAGCAGTGGCGATGAAATTAATTTCACAAAGTAATGCGCCTGGCTGTATTTGAACCCGCGACCTACAACTAGTAAGTCGGGGCCGTTACCACTCAGCCACCACTACTCCTGACGTGAATAGGTAGAATAATAATAGCATAATCATTCTTTTTATGTTCCCAATGCTAGGATTTAGGCCTCCTTTCTCTAGAAAAAGGAATAGATCGTCAAAAAAATTCTTTAATATTAGGAGGTTTTTTTATTGTGTTTGTTATTAATTGTAGCGGCGTCAGAGTGGGGATCGCTTTGCGCATTCCATACATTGGCGAGCTAATCGTCATCGTTTTTAGATACATGCAGCAAGTGCAAGAAGGAATCACGAGTGACGTCTATGACACGATGGCGCGACAAGCCAATCACTGACATTTCCAGCCCCCGTGTCTCACGTCGCACCACTAAAGAGACCGAATATTTGACTTCTGCACAATTTGAAGACAGCGCTCAAGATCCGTGCCGATAACAAAAATTATTATTATTATTGTTAGCCTGTTCTGTCCCACTCCTGGGCAAAGATCTCCCTCCACTCCTTCCATTTTTCGCGCGCCCGGGCTTCTTCTTGCCAGTTCTGGTGGAATCTATCAAGTTAGTCGCGTCATCTCCTTCGTGGTCTACCGCGACCCCGACGCGCTGTTCTAAGGCACCAACTTTGTGCTACTTTGGCTCACAGTTTGTCGGGCATGCGGCAGACGTGTCCTGCCCAGTCCCAACAATAATAAGACGCATAATCTTAATTTCAGATTCAACCCGATGGACAAAGAATTCGACGGGATCCACGCAGCACACTTGACTCTAGCCGTGATATCAGGGCAGTACGTCGCTGAAAACGTCTACTCTTTCTACAATGCCTTTGTAGAAGTTGAGATACTTGGAGTACCAGCTGACTGCAAGAAGATAAGGACCAAGGTCGCGAGGAAGAACGCCTTGAACCCTATATGGAATGAGACTTTCAACTTTAAGGTAAGAGACAACATCAACTGCCTAGCCTTTACTTACTTTAAGAGGCTGTGTTCCCACTCGCCTATCGTCAACATCGAGCATGGTTTAAAGCAGCGGTTGACAATCTTTTGTCAGGCAAGGGCCACAAGGTGGTAAAATAAGCTGTAGGCAGGCCGCACTTATAATATTAACCCTAGATTCCACCTGATTTTAGGTTTGGGTTTGGTTTTTGGGGGAGGCCTATTTCTAGCAGTGGACGTCTATCGACTGAAATGATGATCATGATGATGATTCAACCTGATACCTGCGTACAATTGTTAATTTTTTTTTTTTTTATTACTAGCCATTACTGTCCCACTGCTGGGCAAAGGCCTCCCCCAAGTCCTTCCAGACATTCTTCTGAGCTCGCGCCGTCTCTAACCAGTTCTCGTGATACGCGTCTAGATCATCTCGCCACCTCTTTCTAGGGCGACCTCGATGGCGCTTACCGTTTGCAGGAACCCACCGGGTGGCGATACTTGCCCAGCGGTCACTGCTCATGCGGCTGACGTGACCCGCCTAATCCCATTTAAGCCTGGCAGCCTTTTTGCCCACGTCAATTACGCCCGTTTTGGAGCGCAGCGTGTTATTGCGAACTCGGTCTGTTTTTTTTTACACAATTGATCATATCTAGAAAAAAATTAAAATGCTTTTAAAATTGTTACAACACACTTTTAATTGAAAAATAGAAATAAAAACTACAAAATAACTACTAACAATTAGTTGGTTTTATAAAAAAATAATGTGACGTTTTTTTATATTTTTTTTATTTACGTCTGAGGTACAACCTCAGACGTAAAAAAAATAAGGGCAGGCTATTTCTTGTATTTTAGCTGTCATATTTATAGTTGAAATTCGTAATATGGCTTTCATCATCTGTGAGACGAAAAGCATATTTATTTTTTCTATAATTTACAATTGAAAACAGTTTGTTCGCATAAATAAGTGCTACCAAAAATTGTAATTAACTGCTGAGCAAACCTTTCCGTTTAAATTTTCTATATACTCGTAATTACAAAATGTTTATGGGCCGCGCGTTGCCGACCGCTGGTTTAAAGGCTGCTAAAACGCAGATGAATTTCGTCTAACGTCTTCTTCATCTACTAACGCAATCCAACGCGATGTTTAACGAAAAGGCATCGCGAAAAAAAAGAGATAATGCCTATTTTACAAAACTTGTTCCAGGAAATACGTGTATTTTTTTTAAACCTTAAAAATTAATCGTTTTTTAGAAACTAGATAAAATTTCTGTTATTACTGTTTTAGTCATTTTAAAATGCCTTCTTTCATTTACAGATCAACTTCCCCGAGCTGGCGTTTCTAAGGTTCGACATTTTCGACGCGGACACGAACTACATGCTCTCCCAGCGAGTCATACCGCTGCAGTGCCTCCGACCTGGATACAGGCACGTCAGACTGAGGTGAGAGACCTTATCATCAATAATTATAATAATAAATGGAATAATAATATAATAATAATATTTCACAACTATCACACAGCGCCGTCTAGTCCCAAGCTAAGCAGAACTTGTGTTATGGGTACTAGCCAACTGATAAACATACTTATATATTTCTAAATACATACATATTATAGATAAATTACACCCAGACACAGAACAAATGATTATGCTCATCACACAAACATTTGTCCTGGGTGGGAATCGAACTCACGACCTCCGGCATAGCAGTCAGGGTCACTAACCACTAGACCAACAGGCCAGTCAATCCAGCCGATATACGTCCACTGTTGAAGAAAGAAGAAGAAAGAGAAAGAAGAAAGAAAAGTCCACTTAAATCCACCATAAATGACTTCAAAATCTTGCTCCAATTTCCAGATCACCAACAAACCAGCCTCTGAACATGGCCTCCCTCCTGATCTTCTCCCGCTGCTGTGAGGAGCTAGCGGGGGAGAGTTGCCGGGGAGACCTGGAGCCCTCCTCTCCTCACGAGAGGAGGAAGATACACTTCCTGGTGGTATATGCTGTCGCCAGGCATGAGGCCTACTCTATTCTGAAGGTGACGCAAGACACTACAGCAAATGAGGTAAGAGTTTTGATTGAGGAGGAGAGAATTGTTTTTTCCTTTTGAATTTGATATGCCTTGATCACACGTACCGAGTAAAAGGGCGAGACAGTAAAATGTTGCCAATCCATGATGATGTAAGCGAATTGTAGAGATAAGCGCTCGACCGAGCCCTCGCCGCGGTGTTTACACGTACCGAGTACTCGGTCGAGAGCACTGTCTCGCCCGTTTACTCGGCACGTGTGATCAAGGCATTATTATAAACTACAGAAAAGATGAAAGAGGTTAGAAAGGAAATTCCGATTTGTACTACAACGAGTGTCGCCGCTTGTCTCACACCCTTTAACTCCACTACAGGCTATAAACCAATACGAACGCGCATTACGCAACTAACAGACCACGCACACTTAGATCGCTAGTTTGCTATTGGTAGTTGAACTATGAGCATTGCCCTACTTTGTGGCACGCCTGCCCCGCCCACAAGCCCATTGTAACGTCTTTCATCTGTTCGGTGGTATAATTTGTTTTTTTAGGGTTTCGTACCCAAAGAGTAAAACCGGGACCCTATTGCTATCAGTCCGCTGTCCGTCTGTCTGTCCCTAGGCTGTATCTCATGAACCGTGACAGCTAGTTGAAATTTTCAGATAATGTATTTTTTTGCCGCTATAACAACAAATACAAAAGAACAGATTAAAATAAATACTTAAATGGGCTCTTATACAACACTAGCGACCCATCCCGGTTTCGCACGGACAATAAATATAGCCTATGTTACTCAGGGTGAATGTAGCTTTCCAATGGTGTAAGAATTTTTGAAATCGGCACAGTAGTTTTTGAGTTTATTCGTTACATACAAAAATACAAATCTTTTCTCTATATAATATTAGTATAGAGTATAGATACATTTTTTTTTGTCGTTTTTTTGCTACGGACGTTACGTAACCCTTTGTGTGCGAGTTCAACTCGCGCTTGGCCGGTTTTTGAGTTTATCGCTAACAGACATACCGACACTGAAATATGTTATAATAATTTTTACTGAATTAATATAAACTCCTCAAAATTCAAAGCTTTTTTTTTAGTTTATATAAACCTGTGCTTGACTGTGATCCCACCTGATGGTAAGCAGTGATGCAATCGTTGATGGTTGGCACTAATCTTGTTTTCTCCCTCTATAGGCCATAGCCCAATGCCTAACAAAAGCCGGCGTCTGCCGCTCAGCCCGAGGTTCCTACGTCATGGTGGAGGAGGTGCCTTCCCGAGCTCCCACGCAGAGGGTGCTGGCTCCTCACGAGAGGGTGCTCCGCGCTGCGTCGGCGAGACCTGGCGCCAGGCTGCTGCTGAAGAGGGTTGGTGATGACCCCAGCAGTAGAGCTTGGTTGACAAGCATCAGGTAAGTTGTATCTTGCAGTAAACTTTTTTTAAATTAACTTTAATTAACCTTCGTCATACTCACAGAAAAGATGAAGGAGGTTATAAAGGCGTAGGCACGGGTTTGCGTACGGCGAGCAATGGGTAGCTCGCTGTTCGACCGTCCGGTAACTGTCCGGACCGAGCCCAAATCGTCGACGACGCGCACTGTTCCCGCGCGCCTCAAGGAGCTGTCAGCAACAGCAGGGATCCAGCTGGGTCCAAGCCTACTAAGGCCAGGATTAATTTGAAAGATAGCTCAAGCCTCGGTACAAAAGGCAGCGAAGGAACAGGGTGGGTTTTTAGTCAGTAAAAGTCTGACACTATCTCCCGCTCCACTCAAGAGCGGGGGATGTCATTAGATGATTTTCCCACCGTGAAAAAAAAAAGGTTAGAAAGGAAATACTTTCCGATTTGTACTACAACGAGTGTCGCCGCTTGTCTCCCACCCTTTAACTCCATTACAGGCAATAAACCATGAAACATATAAAAGGCAACGAAAAAACTAGGAGTGGATTTTAGTCAGTAAAAGTCTGTCACGCCCTCCCGCCCCGCCCAAGTGCGGGATATCATCATTTCAGCCGATAGACGTCCACTGTTGGACTTGGCCTCCCCCAAATGTAGCCAAAACGATCGACCCCAGCGCGTCCCGCATCCATCGGATTCTAGCAACCTTCACCAGGTCATCGGTCGGTAGGAGGCCTTCCAACGCTGCGTCTTCCGGTACGCGGTCGCCACTCCAGAATCTTTCAGCCCCAACGGCCATCTGTTCTGCAAGCAATGTGCCCTACCCATTGCCACTTGAGTTTGGCAATTCTTCGTGCTATGTCGGCAACCTTGGTTCTCCTACGGATATCTTCATTTCTGATTCGATCACGCAAGGAAACTCCGAGCATAGCCCTTTCCATTGTTCTTTGAGTGACTTTAAGCCTTCTGATGAGGCCCATTGTGAGCGACCACGTTTCGGAGGCACATGTCATCACTGGCAACGCGCACTGGTCATAGACTGTCGTCTTGAGACACTGTGGTATATATTGGACGAGGAGATACCGCGCAGCCTCCCAAACGCGGGATATGTCATTGGATGATATTCCCACCTAAAAAAAAAGAAATATCACTTCTCATCTTCAACAAATCTCCTCTTTCAGATCAGCATCTACTTCAGACCGTCACAGAGACCGATCCGTGCCCTCCGATGAAGAATCCAGCACCCAGGATGAAGAGCCTCGGAAACCTCCTGACAGCTTCCTCGTGTGTGTCCATAATGTTTCTCATGAGATACCTTATGCTATACTCAAGGTAAGAAGCTATCTATCACTATTTTTAATCAGCTTATAAAAGGGTATTACTGGAGGTAAGTATTATTAATTGACTGGCCCACCAGCTGGCTGGTTGGTCTAGTGTTTTTTTTTTAAATCATATAAACTAGATCACCTGCTCCTGCACCTGATGGTAAGCAGTGATGCAATCGTTGAAATCATATAAACTAGTGCTGCACCTACACCTGATGGTAAGCAGTGATGCAATCGTTGATGGTGAGGCACACTAGATATGTCTAAGACAGTCTTGTCTCAATTGTGCGCAGGCCCAAAGATCCTATTCACTCTAGCATCGAAAACTCCCAATATAATCAAATTATATTATATAAAAATAAATAGACGATTTTATATTATTATTATTAGACGGTCAAACAACGGTATCTTAAAATAGATGGTACAGAAAAGGAGTTGTCAGCAACAGCAGGGACCCAGCCGGGTCGAAGCCTACTGGGGCCAGGGTAATCCGAAAGGGAGCTCGAGCCCCGGTATGAAGGCTAGAAGGATCGGGGTGGGTCTTTTAGTCAGTAAGAGTCTGACACTATCTCCCGCTCCACCCAAGAGCGGGGGTTGTCATTGGATGATTTTTTCCCACCATAAAAAATGTACTATAAAAAAAAAATGTGCTTCACTTTTTATACCTACACCTGGTAGACGCACACTAATAGGCGTTTGAGCCGGAACTGTTCGACGAGCGGGCCGAGGGGCTCCAAGATATCGTGTCCGTGAGCGGTGTCTATGTGTGCGTTGTGAGAGCGCGCTTTGTATGTAGATTGACTTCTGTACCTATATATTTTGTGGCGGAGTCTTTGTAATAGGGTACATTAATTCATTAAACCCCATTGAACGCCAGCGTTTGCTAACTCATTGTCTTTCTATTGTGTTACTTATTACGGTATTTGGATGGGTAATTAACCATCCTTTGGGTACGGATCCATAAAAAATGAGTAGGCAACATCCCTGTAATACTTACCTTTTTTTGAGTTGGAAAATTAACAAATAACTTGTCATCTTATCTTCGTGGTCTGGTTTCCGCACTTAGTCCTTATTGAACCACTGTACGTGAGCCATGGCAGCCTTTACTCCAACTAGCCCACTTCATTCCAGAAACAGATGAGTCTCTTCAGTTTGCTCAGGGCGTCCATTAGTGAATTCGGTGCTCCCAAGGTTCGTGTTCTTATCTCGCTGACGGCTGTGCACTCGAGGAGCATATGCGCGACAGTTTCTTCCATGCATCTATGATATTCATTCTGAAAAAGTAACTTGTCATATTCTGGGTGCGTTTAACCTTTCATATGCCGTAATTAGAGACACAATTAAAAAGTTATTGTGTCTCGCGTGGAGCCACGTTCCGGATACACGAAAGGTTAAGATTTCCCTTTGAGAAATCAACCCAGGGCCCCAGTAGACTTCGATCCTGCTGGGCCCTTACTGACTTGTTGACGACTCGAGTTCGATGCGGACGGCGACCTACCCAACGTTCGTCGTCCATTCCTTATTTCCTTACTTAACCTTTTGAATGTCTTATGTAACACAGTTCGACATAAGCAATTGTCTTTCTATTGTGTCTCTAATTACGGCATTCAAAGAGTTAAACATCAACATTCTTTCCAGGTTCCTCTAAGCGCCCCAGCGTCATACGTGGTCTACCAAGCACTAACGAAAGCCCGGTGTCATGACGACCCCAAGAGGTTTGTGTTGGTTGAGGAGTTGGAATGGGGGGGTCGAGCTGGTACTGGACCGCAGCAGAGGGCCTTGGCTGATGATGAAGTGGTTTATGCTGCTCAGGTGAGACTATACTAAACAATTCAATACAATACAATAAATAAACTAATCAGTAACAACAAACAATAACAACAACAACAAACAGCAACAACAATTCAGTTAATAACATTAACAATAAAATACAATAAATTTAGTTTTAATCAACACATATAACTATAATAATGTAATCTACACTAATATAATAGAGAGGTAAAGTTTGTTTTTTTGTTTGTAGGAGGTAATCTCTGGAAGTACTGCTCCGAAAGCATTTTTTTTTTAATTTTCATTTTCAGAAAGCTGCTTTATTCCCGAGTGACATAGGCTTTATTTTATGTACGCGGGCAACGCCGCGGGAAAAAGCTAGTTAACAATAAAATACAATAAATTATTCAGTATAAAATAGTTCAATTAACATTAACAAAAAAAAATATATTCTATACAATACCACTACTTCAATCAATTAATATAATTATAATAATAACATTATTAATATAATTTTTTTTCACCATCTGTTTTCTAGGCTGGCTGGAAGACGCTAGGTAGGTTTGTGCTGCAAGAAAAAGGGGGGACAGCCCCCTTGCCGAGACACAGAGCCGCCATCGCCAGGATACAACGAGGGCTCAGCATGACGAGAGGGGCCATTGCAGGTAAAGACCACTTATACCTAATCATCTAACGTAGATTTTTTTTACCTTTTGGTCTGGTGGTTAGTGGCCCTGACTACTTTGCAGGAGGTCGTGGGTTCTATTCCTAGCCAAGACAAATTATGTTTGTGTGATAAGGACTACCATCTGTTCCGTGTCTGGGTGTACTTTATCTCATCATCATTATTTCAGCCGAAAGACGTCCACAGTTGGACATAGGCCTTCCCCAAGTGTCGCCATAACGACCAGTCCTGTGCGAATCGCATCCATGGTATTCCGCGGCCCTGACCAGGTCATCGGTCCACCGTTTAGGAGGTCTTCCAACGCTGCGTCTTCCGTGCGCGGTCGCCACTCCAGATTCATTCGTCCCCATCGACCACCTGTTCTGCGAGCAATGTGCCCTGCCCATTGCCACTTAAGGTTGACGATTCTTCGAGCTATATCGGCAACCTTAGTTCTCCTGCGGATATCTTCATTTCTGATTCGGTCACGCAAGGAAATTAAAAAAAAAAACAATATTACTTGTTCGATTTCAAGTAGGTATATACCGCTTTTAAAACTATAACCTGAACCTTTGCAGGTACCACAGGATTCCCTCTTGGAGGTTTCGGAGCAGCCGACACTATATCTGAAGGGAAGACGCCAGTTCAAGCCGCTTACAGCGATCCTACGCATTGCAGGTGTGTAGAGGCTTACTGACTATACTGTAGAGCAGTGGTTCTCAAACTTTTTTCCAACGGAACCCTATTGGAAGTCAAAATATTTGACGGAGCCCTTAAGTAAAAAAAAAGGTTTACGGGCAATGTTTACTAACTCATTCATTACAGTAAAATCTAATGCTAGGAATGACACTGCTTTTTATTTTTTAACGATTAAACAAAAATTGAAATACTGAGACCCTACAACGACCTCATAAGGCGATCCATTTGACGACCTAAAATAAAAGATGGAGGTATAACTCTCTTTCTCGCTCGCACTCTTGTAATTTTAACACGTCATGAGAAGGCTCCTGGTCTTTATACCTTCTTCCACATTATAATTTGTGTTCACACGGAGCCCTGAAAGAGGCTTTGCGGAGACCTAGGGTTCCGCGGAGCACACTTTGAGTATGGCTGCTGTAGAGTTTTAAAGTTTATAAATGTGGACCTTTTAAGAAATCCAACATCAATGACATGGCCAAACGAAGATTGAAGTATCACCAAATGTTAACGTTTAAAAGATGTGGCCAGTTATAGTTGGCCATATCATGAATTGATCACTTCTAGGATCTGAAAAGTCAAAGTCAAAAGTTTTTTTTTTTTCACATAGGCCTACATGGGCACTTATAAAACGTCAGAAGCTAGTGCACGGTTCCAAATTGGTCGTTTCTATGGAGAAGAATCGGCAAGAAACTCCATGGTTACTCTTTTAAAAAAATGGTTGTAGTTACAATATTTCCATATTACAGTATTAATAGGTATTATTTAAGAACAGTGTAAACCGGTCTATATTGTACTCAAAAGCACAATAAAATCATCAAAATAATCATTTAAAAAAAGTGAGTCAAAATATGAAGTAATCTAAGAATTCGTGGAGTCTACAGTGTTCTTCCATTTACATTATAAAAAGAGGCTATATAAAAAAAAGCTGTCAATAAATGAGACGTTAACAACCAAAAAAGAAAAACTAACGAATTTAAAAGTACTAGTCCGGTTGCTAAATTTTTTTCACCGATAGAAAGCTGCTTTATTCCTGAGTGACATAGGCTATATTTTATGTACGCGGGGAAGGCGCAGGCAGAAGCTAATAATTTATGTTTTTATTACATTTGCAGGAGAGTTTCATCAGGAGCACCTCTCGGCAAGGGCATAGGACGAGCGAAAGGTCACTCAGACAAAGACATGAGGAGCTACATGCAGAAACGTACGAGCACAAGAGAGGTAAGACATTTTGCTATTATTACGATCATTCTTATGCTAGAACTACACTGCTCACACGTGTGCCACACACGCCGATCTGGGCGCGTCGGTCTCCATACATTTTATATGGAAACTAGACTTGTAGAGCTACACTAGATCCACGCCACGCGACGTCGTTCTACGTACAAATCAGGCGTGTTACACGTGTGCGTCGGTCTAATGTAGTTCTAGCTTTAAAGTAGTGCAGGGGGTTTAAAAAATAGGGATAGGATGAGCGATATGATGTGTTAGATGGAGCTATGCACCCTATGTAGCTACATTAAGCAAATGCAGCATTGCTTGCAGCATTAAGTAATGTAACGTCTTGATTAAATGTGCATAAATGAGTACAGTATAAAGGGCCAAAGTTCACGCAAAATAGCAGATTATCAGAAGTATTTACTGAATTAGTTTTACACAAGTTTATATGTTTTTATTTCAATAGCAACCTATACAATATCCACAAGATATCAATGTTTACAAAATATCTTCGGTTCGGGTTCGAACCCAGCCAGGCGCATTACTTTGTGTAATTTATTTCATCACCACTGCTCTAAAAACGGTGAAGGAAAACATTGTGAGGAAACCTACATGTCTTAGAACCAAAATTCGAAGACATGTGACATTCACCAACCCGCACTGGGCCCGCATGGTGGATTACGGCCCATTCCCTCTCCTAGAGAGGAGGCCTGAGTCCCAGCAGTGGGAATTAAAAAGGCTGATGATGATGATGATGATGACAAAATATCTTGAGAAAGATATATAATAGCGTCGTAATCACGTATTATAAGAGTGGTGGTATATAAACAATATGTAAATGTACCCATGGATTTTCTTGCACGTTCTTCTCCATATAGATCTACGCTTTGAAATGTGCAACTTAGCTTCACTTCTTTTTACAGACCGACATTTTGACAATTCAAAAGTGGCTGTTAATAGTCTATTTTGACTGGCCTGTTGGTCTAGTGGTTAGTGACCATGACTGCTATGCCGGAGGTCGTGGGTTCGATTCCCACCCAGGACAAATGTTTGTGTGATGAGCATGATCATTTTTTCTGTGTCTGGTTGTAATTTATCTATAATATGTATGTATTTAGAAATATATACGTATGTTTATCAGTTGTCTAGTACCCATAACACAAGCTCTGCTTAGCTTGGGACTAGACGGCGTTGTGTGATAGTTGTGTGGAATATTATATTATTATTTGAAATAAAGTTTCTGATTTCTGATATCTCGAGTTGGACGATTAAAACTTCTTCATGTCTCTCCCAACAGGTTCACTCAGAAGGTGAGACAGGAGGAGCCAGCATGTCCGCGGGGGCGGAGGCGCTGGCGGCGCAGGTGGCCAGGTTCAAGAGACTCTCGTTGCGGAAGCTCAGGGCATGGCGATCCTGAGTGTGGCAGGTGAATATTTACTGTACCCTGTAAACCTCACCAGACCCTTGATGTTATCAGTAAGTCTGTAAAAGTAATAAAAAAAAACTTATATTACGGCCTCCTATGAGCGATAGCGAAGCGCGGAGCGGTGAGCGGTAATGGCAAAAGTATGTAAATTTTTGAAGCACTTCACAAGACGCTGCTCATAGCGAAAACACTTACCGATACAGCCCCGCTCGCCGCACCGCGCGTCATTTAAACCGATGTCGTGACCGGCCGTCCGGTAACTGCCCCAAGCTCAAGTCATCGACGGCGCGCACTGTTCCCGCGCGCCTCAAGGAGTTGTCAGAAACAGCAGGGACCCAGCCGGGTCGAAGCCTACTGGGGCCAGGGTTATCCGAAAGGGCGCTCGAGCCCCGGTATGAAGGCTAGAAGGAACGGGGTGGGTCTTTTAGTTAGTAAGAGTCTGACACTATCTCCCGCTCCGCCCAAGAGTGGGGGTTGTCATAAGATGATTTTTCCCATCGAAAAAAAAAAGGGCCCCCGAGCTAGGGAGACTACTGAATGGGATTTTTGTTTTTTAGTCATAGAACAGGGTAAGCTTAATTGAAAGATTGATAATTTTAATGTTTGAAACTCAGTAAAGCCATATTTGTTACGGTCGCTAATCATTTTGTAATGAACACAGAATCTGACACTGAGCTGCAAAAAACTTAAGAAAAATTAAATGTCGTGGGCTGTTCTAGAGCTCCTTAAGCACTAGAGATACACCCATAAACGAAATATCAGCCGAATACCGAAGATTTATAAACAGAAGATTCAAAATACATTGTTTTTTGCATTTATTACTTCGAGATGGGCGCTCAAGGGGTTTAAGATAAATCATAAAACCTAAATAACGTTTTTTTTTTTTTTTTATGGTGGGAAAAAAACATGCATTGACATCCCCCGCTCTTGGGCGGAGCGGGAGATAGTGTCAGTCTCTTACTGACTAAAAGACCCACTCTGTTCCTTGTAGCCTTCATACCGGGACTCGAGCGCCCTTTCGGATAACCCTGGCCCCAGTAGGCTTCGACACGGCTGGGTCCCTGCTGTTGCTGACAACTCCTTGAGGCGCGCGAGAACATTGCGCGCCGTCGACGACTTGGGCTTGGTCCGGACAGTTACCGAACCTATAATAATAACCTGCATGTTATCCCTTGCAAGTGCAAAAATATTTCCATCAGCCTCTATCTTCGTTTCAGGTCTTCCGGCGGCTAGGCACCCGCTTAGCCAACCATAGAGCCTCGCTCTCCTCCGAGCTGGGCTCCCTGTGGGACTTCATCAGAATCGACCGAGATCGACGACGCTCCGCGCCTTCGGCCTCCACCTACGAAGCCATACACACCGACACCAGATCACCAGTACGGTTAGCAAGAGACTTGCTCCAAGTCATCCAAGAAACCGTCTTCTCCAAAAAGTACGAAGAATCTCCCAGAAGATGTCCTCTAGTTAAGGAAGAATCAGATCTTAGTTCTGATGGAGAAGAAGGTACTGAAAGAAGAATTGCTAATCTTATCGATTTCTTCTTTACTATAGTTAAAAGTCAAAGAAGTGAGAGGAAGAATAGCACGGGTAGCTGTTTCAAAAGTGAGGTTACTCCTGAGGAAAATACTAGGCAGTTTGTTCCAAGCAGGATGAATACTGAACTTGAAGCCAAAATGGAGACTTTGATGGACTTCTTGGCTACTACAGGGTGTATGGAGAAAGAAAATGAAGTCGGTGACAATAAAATTACTCTGATGGAGTTCCTATTCGGTCCGGAAGACCCGAAACCTAGCATAGAAATTATAGAAACTGACACAGGTCTTAATGAGACTAATATTAATGTTAAAGACCTTACTTATATTGATGATACGCCTGAAGAAGAGGCCGAAACTTTAGTTGAAATGCTAATAAAGTACATGGAAAGTTACACGACGAAAGACAAGTTCCATTCTAAGTCTTTGACACCATCTTTGTCGGAGAAGTCTAAATCGGATATAACTATAAGCAAACTTGAAACATTTAGTGATATTAGTAAAACGAAATCCGATTCGACACTAACACATACTCAAGATACTGTTATAGATAGAGGTGACGACTGTTCAACAGACAGACGGATCTCTGAAACTGTCATAGACCTTAGCCATATAAAAAATGATTTAGAAATGATATTTGATGAAGCTGTGGAAAGAGCTTCTGAGATTAAGAAGCTCGAAGACGATACTATGACTGAAGCAGAAGATTCTGAGAACTATGAATCGTATACGAAACCTCCTATGTTACCGTATATACAATATCTGCCATACAGTGTTGAACTATCAGATATATTAGAAGAAGATGAACCATCTTCTCGAGATCTTGATAGAATGTATTCAGAAGATCGAAACTCTCAAATAAGAGCAGCAGCAGAAGATTTAGTTAACTACATAGAGTATAAAGTAGAAAAACATTTCGATGTAGACTCTGATGACGAATTTGATATAAGTAACAGTTTGAAGCGTTCATCGATAAGTTTAATCGATTTGAGAAACATCCCAGATTTACCACCAAGCATGATTATTAAACCTAAAGTCGTGAAAGTTGATAAATCGACTTCAACAACTGAGATATCGGACTCTATATCTGATATGTCGAAAAGAATCGATTCAGCTTGTATGACAGAAGATACGACATTAACATCTAGTTCAGAAAAAAGCGCTAGAGCTTTAGACAAATTGGAGTCTTTACATAAATTCTTTTCACGGTCACGTTTAGAGATTATTGATGAAAGCGAAGAGCAGGCTGATAAAGCAAATAAAAAACCAAAAACTTCTGAAAGTGACAGTAACGGTCAAGACTATAAAGCCGGTCAAGCAAGCTTGGACGATGTCGAAGACATACAGGATGATGAACGAGCCAATGTGGGCTGTGGTGAAGGAACTATTGATAAATCAACTGGTAAAGATGTTTATAACGCTAAAACTAGTGAAGAAAGATCGGACAGTGTCAAAGCAGTCGATGGCAAAATGAGTAAAAGCCTTGATGAAATACAAGATATTAGTGACGATGATGATAGTCAGGTCATTGACAGCGATCGGGACATGAAGAAATGGAGCCCATCGCCTGAAGAAATGAAAGATATTAGGGAACAATACAGACTAGCTGTAAGTGCTGAAGCGAGTAAGAATCAAACAGAATCTGAAGATATAGTAACTAAAATTGATAATTCCGTCGTGGAAGTTCAAGGGAATCAATTACCAACAGTTTTATCTGAAGTTGATGAAAGGGCTGAAGAAGCGGAATTAGCCACTAAAGGGAAAGTAAGACATACTTCGGTTTAAAAGGAAAAACACCTGCAATTCAAGAGTACAAAAAATATGACTGTCTATTCATTGAAAGCTAGACACACAATTAAACGACTCAATCAAAACGACCACAGTTTGAAAAAGACGAGAAAAATATGACAGAACACCATACTGTAACCGAATTAATACATATAAAGTATCAACCTCTTACTATCCCATAGCAAGGTGAAGATTTTTACTGAGAGAAAGCACTGGCATTGATCACCATTTTTCTGCGCGAATACCAATATTGTCAGAAGAAAAGCATCAGCCCTCATTTTGGGCTCTAAATTGTCAGAAATGAAAAAAAATATCTTTCAATAATGTCACTTTATCTGACACATTAGTACTTAAAAGTGTTATTTAAAGCACAACACAATATTAATCTTTAGATTATCTGTCACTTTTTAGTGATGCGCAACCAAATAGTGAGATTTTATAAAAAAATAAATAAATTTTATTATAAAATATTATAATATTAATAGGTTATAATAGTTGTAATTATTATGTTCTGCTTGTTTATAATTTGACTGGACTTTTTAATCCCCAGAAAAAGAAATATCAAGTACCAGTAATAAACACATAATTTTCATCTCATATAGAACGCTATTTTTTAGGCAAATTTCTTACGCAAAAAAAATACATTTTCGTGAGTTCATTACATATTCTCTTTGTTAGAATTCTCACATTTATTTAATTACATCAATTTATATAAAACAATATTTGCATCATCTACTAGAATTTGAGCTATCCAACTCGAAAACAAAAAATTCACTATTTTCTGTTTTATCATGGAAAACTCTCTTCATAGGTACTTAATTCCCGTTCAAAACTTGTTACATATCCACAAAAATATCACAAAGTATACAAAATTTTAGTCCGGTTAAAATATAAATGAACAGAAGAATACATTGCCAAGGATAATATTTTGGAGAAAATGGTAGAAGAGTAGAATTTCAGAACTAAAAAGTATAAGCCTTAAGATACTACCTTGAGGAACCCCATACTACATTATATTTTTATTCCTGTCACAATCGACTAGTAAGTAACTTTTCATGAAAAATACTAAACTTATAGTAACAAGGTTAGTTATATTCGTATCCTGTTAGTGACTGACGAATTTTGGTTAGAATTTCAATGTAACATAGTGTCGGAAACTTTGCTGCGGGCAATACTTTTAAGTTCTTCTATCTTTATGTCGCTTCATAAATAATACTATTAGTTGGTTCAAAAAATATTGTGATTACCTACCCCTGTTTCATGAACTAACGATTTTGATTATACCTAATCTTTTTACTTTCTATAACTAGCCATAACTCTAAATTTTTCCTTGTACCAGTCTCTCCAAAATAATGTTTCTGCAGACGTTTTAATGTTATATCGAATCTGAAAGATGGAAGCACCGCAAGGGTACTGACACATGTGTGGACTCAGCCCTAACTTCTGGAGGTGTAAACGTTTCACAATATAGTTTTTTATCAGACAGCATCAGCTGATCTTTAACTGCTTGTACGAGACCAACAACATAGCTATCCAGGTGGTTAAATATTGGTCGGACCAGATTTGAATCAGATGGACACGAAAGAAGAAGAAGAATAACTTCGTATCTGCCGAGTCCAGATCCTAATTGATCATTTCATGACATGGCCAACTAGAACTGGCCAGACCATTTAAACATTAACATTTGATGATATGACAATCCTCTTTTGGCCATATCATTGATATAAGATGATGATAAAAGGTTTGAAGAAAGTAGACCAAACGAACATTGAAATATCATCAAACTTTAAGGTTTAAAACGATCTGTTGTCCAGTTTCATTTGGCCGTAACATAAAGAGGTCAATTCCTAAGATCTGGCCATGATGTGTCCACCAGAAAGATTTTTCTAGTGGATAAATCGTTCTTTCACAAATACTGCATCATGCATATTGGCTGATCTTACATCGATCTGTCTTCATCTCATCGTCTCATTGAGTTCAGATTCGATATAAAATTGAAGCGCCTGTAGTATTTCTAAAACAGCTCTAATTATTATAAAGTGTTACATTATAATTACTGTGTATATCAAAAGTTGAATTTATATTATAAAAAAATAAATATTATAGAGTTTTATACCACTGTACTTACTGGTTTGTGTCATAAGTTGGACTATATTCAAATGAGAGATATTATCAGTCTAAGCTTTGAATTTCTCCTGCAGTGTCACTATCGATTGAACTTGATACACTATTTTATTCTATATTCTTTGCTACCAACTTCACCGTTTACCAATCCAGCCTGTAAATCTAAAAAAATCTAAGCTGACACACACATCCCTGAGACCTTATCCATGACGTGTTAATATGTCAAGTTTACGGACCTGAAAGAGAGATGGAACTACACAGCCTGTTTAGCTCCATCTCTTTAACGGTTCACTTTAGGTCGTTAAATGGATCGCTTTATGAACTCGTCATTATGAACTCTGATACTCCCGTCTTCAGAAAGCTATGATTTAGTTTACCTTTTGAATTTTACGTCAAAAAAGCAAAAGCACCATCGGAAAATTGGACACTTTTTTTTTATATATCCCACAACTATTACACAACGCCATTTAGTCTCAAACTAAGCAGAGCTTGTGGTATGAGCATTACATACTTATATATTTAGATAAATTACACCCAGACACAGAACAAATGATTGTATTAATCACACAAAAATTTGTCATGAGGATGAGTGAGAATCGACCTCCAGCATAGCAGTTAGGGCCAATAACCACTAGACCAACAGGGCAGTCTGCTTGTCATACAAACGTGACTGTGGCGGCCAAAACTACAAAAGACCCTACCACAAGCCTTAAACCCACCATTTTGCGACCTAACCTGAACTGTTAAAGGAATAGAACTATATAAGATGTAGTTCCGTCCCTCTTTCTCATTAGCACGACTGACTTATGACACGTCAAGTTAAAGCCCCAGATGCGACTAGCTCAGCCAGTTAAATCACTAAGCATGATGCACCCAGAAACTTGTGGTTCAGGCACAGAATAAATAATAGTATTGGTTCTAGCTTCGGGTAAAATAAATATGTAATAGACTAACATTATAGATGTCAGTCTATCACAGATTTATTGTATATGCAGTCTAACTTATGATCACAAGAGAAAATTAAACCCTTGATGTATAAAAGTATGATCTAACTTATTTTTATTACGAATAACATAAGCAAGAGTTATTTAAATACTTATTGAAGCAGTAGTCTGTGGATGGTGTTGTAACAAGAAATGGTCAAGCAGAGGTTTACCTATAGGTATTCTCAGAATCATAAACATGTCATCATCATTATTTCAATCGAAAGACGTCCACTGATGGACATATGCCTCCCCTAAGCATGTCATAACTACCATAACAATCGGTCCTGAGCGTCTCGCTTCTATCAGATTCCCACGAGCTTCACTAGGTCATCGGTCCACCTTGTAGGAGGCTTTCCAATGGTGCACCTTACGGTGCACGTTCGCCACTACAGAACCTTTCGTCCTCATCGACCATCTGTTCTGCAAGCAATGTGCCCTTTGGCGATTCTTCAGGATTTCTTCTTCTTCTTCCTGCCCTTGTCCTATCTTATTTGGGGCGGCGCAATACGTTGTTTTCTTCCATTCTACCCTATCACTCGTCATGCTATCACTCACTTCCTTTTCTTTCATGTCATTCTTCACGCAATCCATCCATCTTTTCTTTGGCCTCCCTCTCCCTCTCCATCCATCCACATGTATACTCATAACTCTTTTGGTAACATGCATTTCATCCCTCCTTCTTACATGACCATGGCGATTCTTCAGGATTTATAAATTAAAAAATTACCTATTGCCCTTTGAATGTATTTGAACAAACCCAGCCGGGCACATTACTTTGTGCAATTTATTTCATCACCACTGCTATCAAAACGATGAAGGAAAACATCGTGAGGAAACCGGCATGTCTTAGAACCAAAAATTCGAAGACATGTGACATTCACCAACCCGCATTGGACCCGCGTGGTGAATTACGACCCATTCCCTTTCCTAGAGAGGAGGCCTGAGTCCCAACAGTAGGAACACTATAAGGCCGACAGTGATATGTTATACTCATTTCTCACTTTATCCATTCTCGTCAGTACACTCAATATTCTCATCTCCATTACAAATTATGACCTATCTTTGACATTTATCGTTGCGATACTATCTGTAACGACAGTGGCTCTATAATACCAGTTACTGTTGAATTTTAAACGTAAATAAGTTCTGTTTAAAACATACTTTCAATAGATTTGACTAGAGAATAAAGAACTTTACGAAATTCACATTAAAGTGCTCTATAACAGCCAGCAAAATTCAAAAATTTCTTATTTTTTTTACATTTTGAAAGTTAAAATCAAGTTGGAGATAGATTGAAATATGCAATACTTATTTACATAATTATACAGGGTGTAAAGGACAGCCCTCCACAAACTTTAACTGCTTGCTCAGTAGACGAAACTGAACAATCTTCCACAAGCACTAGTGTTTCGGATTTCGCATATAGTAAAACTAGTATTGTATATTTTAATAAACATACAATTTGACAATTACCTGCAAAATGGAAAAAAAATTAGAAATTTTGAATTCCGCAGACTATCTTTGAGTATCCTCCTAAATATATTGTTGTACTACTTAATTTATTTTTCGATGATATGTCTGTAACTTATAATAGTCTGTGCAAAAACAAACTTTTTAGACAGACTAATATCCGTTTTAGTAAACAAACAGCGGTAGTAACCATAATAGGTACCTCTTCGTACAGAATTATTAGCGCTTTCAAAATGAGTAGTAACCATTTGTCTAAGGTGCCAACTTAGTAAACTACCATACCTGTTTACGAAACGTACTCTTATTTTATTATGAATTTAACATTGACGAGGAATCTCTAAGGGTAGACACTGCATTAAGCGGACGCCCGCGCGGTCCCATACAAAAATCCTCCGTCGCGGATCGCCACGCGGGCAACCGCATCCAACGCCCGTTTTGCTACATAATAACACATTAAAGTTCTCGATCGAACGACTACATGCACACCTTTAAAGTTGAACTAGCGACACTGCGCAGGTAATAATCTGGTTTCTGCTACAGGGACCGTCGCACACGACACACGCGCGACGTCACGCGACGGATAGCCGCGCGGGTCCCCGCTTAACGCATCGTTGGCCTTAACATAGTTGCTGATTATACTAAATACAACATCTAACGTAATAAATGCACACCCTAAAAATAGTATGATAAGAAGCATCTAAATCGATTACAGTTGTATTTAAGTTTTTTTTTTATTGATATAAACTAGAGCTTGACTGCGATCAACAACAGGTGGGATTGCCGTCACGGATCTTGAGCGGTCGCGCAGAAGTTAAATATTCGGTCTCTATAGTGGTGCGAAGTGAGACGCGGGGGTGGGGAGTGTCTTGATTGGCTCACCGCACCATCGCGTCATAGACGTCACTCCTGATTGGTTCCCTGCGTTGCTGCATGTATCTAACAACGAAGACGATTGGCTCGCCAATGTATGGAATGCGCAAAGCGATCCCCACTCTGACGCCGAGCGCCCAAGATCCGTTTCGGCAATTGTACCTCAGTGCATTTAAGTGTGTGCAATTTTTTTACTTTACTTCTGATTGTAACTTGATTTTATAATTGGGGTGTATAAGGTATATATTATTTAATGTTACACGTTGTAAGTATAAAATGTTTACAATACACTTACTCGAAAACACGCTCTTATCTCACTGCTTTTAGGCACGCAATAGGCTGTTTTCCGCACTAGTGCAGAAAAGTGCGCGTGCTCTCCCCGCCACAATTTTCTTATGCTGGACGCGCGTCGACCCCCATGAGGCGCCAGTCAACCCCCATATTAATTTCTTCGTAAGTGTTTTGAAAAAAGTCGTTTGATACATGTGCAAAGCCGCTGCAGCCCTCAGAATAAAAATTTCTACACTTGTATCAAAATGTACCTACAATTGATCACATTTTTCACCAGTATCACAGATAACATTGATGTTTGATAAAAATCTATTGTACTACCCTATTCAAGGTGTAAGGGACAGCCCTCCACAAACTTTAAGGGCTTGCTCAGTAGACGAAACTGAACAACCTTCCACAACAAATTTTTTCAGGAAACGAAAAAAAAAAATCCGCTTCCCTAGTCCCCATACTTTATAAACTTGATTGGACAGTTTGTATGGACAAGCCGAAATTTGTTTTCGTTTCATGAAAAAAAATTTTGTGGAAGGTTGTTCATTTTCATATACTAAGTAAACCCTTAAAGTTTGTGGAGGGCTGTCCCTTACACCTTGTTTATTTGTTCTATGTTGTTTTAAAAATATATTAAAATGGTCATATATTGTTCATATTAATGTTGTAAGACTCACAATATTGTAATAATATTATCATGAAACGATGTATATTTTAGATTTAGTTGAACAGAATGTTTTTAAGCAATGTTTATATTTTACTAAAACAAATACAGGTTTATTTATGCGTATCGTTTTTGTTTGATTTATATTTGATCCTTGAACTACGCGTTCCAAATGAGAATACGACCGATTCCTACGTTTTGACGTTTCGTCGTACTGTCAAATCGAAGAAATTTTGGCAAAATTGAAGAACTCAGAGATGAGTAAAATGAAGAACTGGATTCTGATTAAACTTTTTTCGTTCACAGTTCATAAGTAAATTAATTTTTTCGTAAATTAATTAATATTTAAAAATTTCTTTTCTCGATTTGACAGTAAATCGTGACGTCACAACATGTCGGGCGATCCTATTCTCATTTGGAACGCATTGTAAACCTATGGATTACTATGGTAGGCGCCAGATTAACGTGGAATAACGGTCATTGACAACCCTCACTCTTAGGCGGAGCGGGAGATAGTGTCAGACTCTTACTGACTAAAAGACCCACCCCGTTCCTTTAAGCCTTAATACCGGGGCTCGAGCGCCCTTTCGGATAACCCAGGCCCCGGTAGGCTTCGACCCGGCTGGGCCCCTGCTGTTGCTGACAACTCCTTGATCGCGCTGGAACAGTGCGCGCCGTCGACGACTTGACATTAACCCTCCAACATTTATAGCATAAAGCTGTCTTAAATCGATATGTATCGTAATCCTTTACATGATCTAGTAATGAAAAGCAGTTTATTGTTTTTTTTCGGGTACCTACGTAGAGATATTAGGAAAAGGTCAATGTACCATATTCCATGGTTATCTGGTGCCTTCTATGATGGCGTAGCTATAGTACCGAAGAGTACCTACCTATAAAAAATTGGCATAGACCCCTTCCACTTTGCTGGTGGAACACTACACGCCTCAACTCAAGCCAGGATCCTCACCGCGGGCGTACGACGAGCTACCCCCTTTACTTGTCGTCCACAAACCCGCCGCCATGGTGGCTGGAAATCACCCTGAGACTCCAGACGCCCAGGGCGTCTCCTTCGGTGGTGGATTGAAACTTACCCACCACTAAAATAAAACCTCTAAAACAGTACAGTTGTGTGTATTTTGATATAAGCGCCATCTATCAATGAATTACTGAACGTGAATAGTTCCGTCACGCTAATATAGATGGCGCTGATAGACCTGCTATTTATAGACGTGGTGTAGCAAATTTTTTAAGGGGTAAATAGAAATCTAAGTTCCGTATGCCAGATAAAATAGCTTAAGAGTAAGAATATTTTCAGAGTATTATGGTAACTTAAGGCTGTAATTTCATCGGGGCACCATGGCACCGTGACCAGATACACCGGCATGGTGTCCCAGTGAAATATAGCATTAAGCTACCAAACTAGACACCATACAGACACCAGTGTCGCCACACTTTCGGGGTGGTCGTGCCACCAAATTGGTTGCCATGGATACCAGGTGAGTCTGCTGATGTTTGAAACCACACAGTTAGGGCCACATCATCATCATCGAAAGACGTCCACTGTTGGACATAGGTCTCCTCAAGTGTCGCCATAACGACAGTTCCTGTTCGTCTCTTATCCATCGGATTCCAGCGACTCTCACCTGGTCACCTTTTTTTTATGGTGGGAAAAATCATGCATTGACATCCCCCGCCCTTGGGCGGAACGGGAGATAGTGTCAGACTCTTACTGACTAAAAGACCCACCCCGTTCCTTCTAGCCTTCATACCGGGGCTCGAGCGCCCTTTCGGATAACCCTGGCCCCAGTAGGCTTCGACCCGGCTGGGTCCCTGCTGTTGCTGACAACTCCTTGAGGCGCGCGGAAACAGCGCGCGCCGTCGACGACTTGGGCTTGGTCCGGACAGTTACGGACAGTGAGCTACAAATTGCTCACCGTCCGCAAGCCCGCGCCTACGTTGGCCGGAAATCGGGATCAGAATCCCGGCGGCGGCGGCGGCGATAGCGCCGTTGCCTGATGCGTTCGGCCTCCTCCTTTGCGAGCATTACTGCTTCGCAGAAGTCGGCGACCGCCTGCCACTCCTCCTCGCTCCGGACCATGGCCTCAACCAAGGCCCGGCGCGAGAGGTCTCCGCCGACCTGGTCACCTTGGGGGAGGTCGTCTAATGGTACTAAATTCTGCGTTAGGGCCACTGCCACACTAAGGTAATAATTGAAGAATATATTTTTCTTTGACAATACTGATTGTCTTTATTGTGTTATGCATTCAGGTTTTTCAGAATTGTATTGACAATAATGATAAATATCATCGTCTCATCATGCTAGCCATTTAAGTATTACGTTTTAGGACACAGAAACCTTAGTAAATAAGAGAACTGCCAAATAGTTAGTTTTGGATTGTTGTATATATTCTAATCGCAGGGAGAACTCACAACACCGCAATCCAGGATATTTGAGTTTTAGTTCCTATATTTCAACATAGATGTCGCTACATGCCCCAATATTTTTAAATAAGTTTCATCGTGCACCACTAATTTCGTTTTTTCTTTTAAATTGCCAGCTGACTGCTTAACCAAGCTCTATATAAAAAAATATTCCTATACCTATGCAATTCTGAGCTACGTCCCTATAAACAACAAATTTTTAGTTGTTGTTAGTTTTGTATTTTTTGTGATGTTTATTTGTTTGTCTCTCTATCCTTATCCAGTCTAAGTGCCGCTGAATAGCCGTGTTTTATATGGAGCCACTGCCTATCAGACCTCCACATCACCCAGTTACTGGGCAAATGCTTAATCTTAGGATAGGATAGAATAATAATGACTTTCTGGCCTGATCTTTGATCTAAAATTTTTTTAATGTTCTCTAAGAACTAATAAAGAGGAAAGATTTGATTTTCTGTTTGTTTGTATGTTATGATTTAACTCAAAAACTGCTTGAACGATCTCAAAAATGGTTTCACCATTAGAAAGGTAGATCTTTAATGAATAAGATAAGCTATTTATTTTCTATTTTCATGCGAGCAAAGCCGCTGGCAGAAGCTAGTTTAAAATAAAGGAGAAAATAAAATAAAACAAATAAGTAATAAATCAATATTATTATATAATGAAAAAAATATCTTCTGTCATTCATGCTTCATTCTGAGTTTTATACATTTTTATACAAAAACAATAAAATTCGATAAACTCTTAAATTAAAAACCTCTATTACATCATAATCAGTTCTTTCACTAAAAATTCGTACAAATCTTATTTAGTAACTAGTTGATTATAAAAAATAGAAAAAATATTATTTATTATATATTTATTTCATCATTCAAAATAAATTACTGACATTCATCAATTCCAACTTAACATAATAATATTTATATAATATAATAATTACAAATAAAAATGCCGTGTGATGACAAACAGATTTGCTGGTGACCATGTTTCTAATGCGGAAAGATCTCTTTAAAATATTTCTTAAAATAAAATATAATCAGATATAATATTTATAATTAAAAAATATATTTATAATTAACACCGGACCTTTTAAAACAGCATTATAAATTAGAAAAAATACACAAAAAAAAATGTTTTTTTTATGTCACCAGCAAATCTTACACGGCAGTCGAAATGGATTTAATTACAAACGAACGATTATTGTTTAAAACAAAATAAGTTCAAAAATCGTAGTTTGCAGTTATGTACTTATCGACTATGTTAATTATTATATCTAATAATGTACTTTTTATCGAAATAAACTTTAAATCAGCACTTTTATTTTATCTAGCTACCCTTTTTCGTACACCCGTTTTCATGTGTTCTTCAAAAATATTTTTCTTAAAAATCGAGTTTGAAATAGTATTTTAAAAACCTGATTTTTATTCTTAAAACCAATCGATATTAGCGGTAGAACCGCCTATAATACACGATTACTTTTTCAAACTACTTCTAGCTACAAAAACCAGGTTTTAAAAACTATTTATCAATATATTCAAGTATTAATTGAGCAAATATTGTCAACATCTTGAACTTAATAAGTAATTTTACAAATATAATAGTTTATCAAAATGGCAATAAGACAAAACATATTATCACGCGGCTATCAAGTTCATTAAAAAACTAATCAACAAATCAGTAAGTTCATTGTTTTTCGCAAATTAAAAGAGCTATTTTTACCGTTTCATAACGAAAAAACAGTCTATCTCAACATTTGCAGTATGACAGATTTTTGACAGGTCATAGTCTTTTTTTACACCCAATATTATAAGTGTCACATTGAGACAGCTGATTCTGCAGAAATCAGCTTATTGATTCAATATATAGTGACAGCTTTTCATTTAAAGTAATAAAAGCTACATCCCATTATGACATTTTAATATTATTATTAATAAAAATGCGTAACGTCGATGCACTTAATAAACAAAAAAATAAACTGTCAAAATGGAATGCTGTTATTTTAAAACTCTCAACGTAGCCTGAAAACACACAAAAAAGGTACTTTCCAATCGATTTTCGGCGCCGGTTAAAAACCAACTGGCATTCTAGTCTTTTTGTCATTCAAAGATGGCAATGAAATTCAGTATTCTGCCAATCTCAGAATTAAAAAAATGTCAGTATACCAGTTGATTGTAATAAAATAAATTTAATAACAAAAAAAAAACCATCACGCTTCTGTCCCTTACGGAGAAAGCAGAGGTAAATAACTGAGCCTCAAGATATAAAAAAAATCTTGATGCTCAATATAAATAATATTTTTCGAAAAACAAATGGAGTACATTTTTTTAGTGTTAGTAGACATTATCATTACAGTAAGTACTATTTTAGGGAATGATAAAAAAAACTACCAACTATAAATATCTGTCAAACCACATATTTGAGTAACACTGTCTTCTGTTAATTTCCCCATTACAACTTTGAGCTTTGTTCGGTACCAAAAAGTACCATTTCCAACTTTTCTTACATTCGTTTAGCTCATTTAAAACGCCTCTTGAGAAACCTCCGCTTATAAATATGTTTATATCTGATCCACCATTATATTTGTAAAATTACTTATCAAAAAGAGCCGCCATTTTATCTGTCTAATATGACAGATGTCATAATGACGTAAGATTATTAAAACGACCTTTCGAGAAAGTTTTAAATGAAAGAGTTTGATTGCGTTAAATAAATAATAATATTTTACAAAAATAACGATACGATAAGATAAGAGGGCTTTAATAATAAACAAAGTATGACTGTGTTTATCAAACAGATATTCCAAGATGGTGGAAAAATGTAGACAAAACAAGATTACACCGTGTGTTTGTATACTATAACTGTTTTATGTTATTAAATTAATATTACCAATTACATTTTGTTTGAAATAACAAAGATGGCTATCAATCCGTTTGAATAACAATAATATTTGCAATTAATTTTCAAAAAAAATCGAGACATTACTTTGACAGAGTAACTGTCAAAATTTTTGACACTAGTTTCGACCACGCTTTTTGCGAAAAAATGTGGATATTCCTTTTTTTTAAATTTGTTTCACTAAAATCTATAATAAACAAAATATCACTGTCAAAAGACTTGTAACATACTATCGAGTCTATTTTTGTAATAATAAAGACGTACTCGAAAAATAAATTGAACAAGTGTGTGACTGACCCCTAAATGGATCGGGACAGAATTGTTAAGGAAATTGAGCACTGAATAACTAAGTACCTATTCTCAATTGCTGACAAAAATATAACAATAAACCGTTTATTATAGAAACCTAAACTCTTTTAACCCTTTACACACTTGCGTCGGATTTGTTCGACGTGTGTTTTCACGTCTTATTCGTGTCGTGTGTTAGCGACTGGGTACACCATCTCGTTTAGCTCTTCAATACCCATAGGTGACAGAAGAGCTGTCAAGATGGAGCATTCATTCGTGGATGTGCGACCCTGGCGGGATAAAAGCGAGTGTGTTTGACGGATACATCTGATGTAGGCGGTCAACATTGAAATGTCTCTCAAGGTTTTATTTAGTGGTTTTTTGGACCCATAACACGATTTAAATCAAAACCCTTCACGTGAAATCTACTAAAAAAATCCACCTAACAACACTCATTTATATTCAAGTCAGTGATAGCAAAACGGTACAAATGTTCTAGGTAAACTTGTAGCCGGAAAAACGAGTCAGCTATCACGATACTACATAGTGACTAAGCCAGCTGTTTCACTAATTAAATATGATAATTGCTTTTGACGCTATTTCAATTATTTTGGCAGTGGAATATTTTGTGTACCTAAATTGTTTTAGAATTTTAGTGACTTACAAAAACAAAGTAAAAATGAATTGGAGGGTAACAACAAACTCTGGATAGGGGCAACTTTTTCTATGGCAACAAATTAAAATTCGCAAAAAATTGAAATGTATAGAATATGTGGCTTTTCTTTGAATTGAAAGTTGTTTTCATATGAAATATTTATCCATATTCACGGTTGTTTTAACGCTTTAAAGAACTTTCACATTTTCGTTGTTAAAACTGGAGTTTTCGACCCCTCGAACTTCCAATCTGGTTTCACCCAAAAGGTTTTTACATAGATGGAGGATCGTATCATATCGTAATCGAGACAAAAAACTAATTTCCAAGAGTTTAACTCTCGTATCACTCCTCTTTTTCCCATTACCTCATTTAGAAAAAGAAAGATTTCGAAGACTACTTTTCATCGAGACAATCATCTCTATGAATCTAAGTCTAAATCATTCACATGATGCATTCAACCGCACACACTATAATTGGCTAGTAGCTGAAATATCACCATGACATAACTTAAGGGAGGTATTCCACATGACCCAAAGACTGACATTGGCACAGAAATGCTTTTAAACATCAGCATCTACTCTCTAGCCTTAAGGGCGGAAATAAAAGCTAATGGTTCAGATACCAAAACTCTAAAATTGGCATTTGCTTACAGGAAAAGCTAAAATATTTCCTTATACACCCCTCTAAAGCCATAAGGGCGGAATTAAGCTTTAGTAGCTTCCATCTGCCAGACAGCAGTAACAAAAAATATACAGACCTTCGAATCACTAGAGGAACCAAATATGGCACATATCACTAGCCCTCAGGCTTTCGACACTAATTCATTTAGAGTCGTTTAACATATCACCAATAAGGCACATTTTCGTCTCCTTTTGACCTAGTAGTCCACGAGTTTCCGTATTTTATTCTGGCACAAGATATTGCTGGAGTGCTTCTGACTGAGGCCTTTTCTATGCAATAGTTTAGTCCTCCGTTGTTGTCCCAGAATTCCTCTCCTTTGCATTTGAAGCAGACGCAAAACTCCAGTTTCCTTGAATGGATTGGTAGCTGCAGTCTGAATCCGAACGTATCATATGTCGAGACTCCGTTTTGGTTCAAGGGTCCTGGTTCGACGAACGCGCAGAAAGTATCTTCGCTCGTCAGCCAACCATCTGAAGACGTCCGAACAAAAACTTCCTTAGTAAAGTCCAGGTTTTTCACTTTCACAGTACCGTCGACCGCGCACTCATTCTGTTTCACGATAACATTCTCTAACGATACACAATCTTGGGTCACTCGTCGTCGAAACTCTAGATAATTTGACGCTGGTTGCACGAACCTTGTTTCCCATAAGTCTACTACTGGTTTTGGTGGTTCTTTTCTTTGTGGTGGTGGACTGGTCTCGAAGTTCAACGTCCAGTGTGGAGGCAGATGTGAGGGTTCTGTCATAAACTTGATCTGTTCTAGTTGGAACCCTCGATCATCCGCAAACACCACTCTTTTTTTCTTCTTCTCATTTGGTATCCTTATGCACGATCTGGGTGCCGATTTCAATGTTAGCTGCACTGGTTTTAAAGGTGTTAAGCACGGTGCTGAAAATCCTCTTGTTGTTAACTTATTTGGTCTTCTTGGTGCTTGTATACTGTAGTCTGACAGGAAGCCGGCGGGCGGACTGTGCCCGTAGAACGACTCCGATGCCAACATGTCGATTGCCGCGCACATATCTGTAACAATACACGTCTGTATTGAGCGAGTGTTCGTCGCAAACTGAAAGGCATTTATCGCGCTCAGCCGGTTTTGAACATGCGCAGGCCACGCGAACGATACCAATGGGTTAGGGTGACAATGTTTGTTTTGAAATATTTTGGGAGACTATTTCTGTTACTGGGTCAGGGTGTGTGTTCTTGTGGGCGTGTAAGATATTTTTGTTGTTTTATTATTTTTAGTAATAGTAAAAGTGAGTGTAATGATTTTAAAATGGCATTGAATTCGGTTTGTGACCGTAAATTATGAACTAATTACAATGTCTTAAATCTCGTTAGTTTCTTATGTGATTTTGGATTTTTACGGAAACGTAAAAAAGTTTCGTGCATATTAAAATACAAAACAATATCATTTTTTATTGGGGTGACAACTTCTTCCGAAATGTCACATTTTCCCTCTATTTTCACCCAGACGTGGAGCGAGAGGGGTTTACAGACTTTTATTGACTAAAACCTACCCGTGTTCTTTCAGTTCATTCCCAAGACTATTGCAATTTAGGACCATGGTAACTAAAGTTTTCAAAATCATAAAATATTGCCTTTTTACCAAAATACTATGTGCAGCGAAAAAAATTAACAAGGCCATCCGTAGGAAAATCAATAAAATCACGAAAACAGATAGGTAATCTAAATATCACTACATTAAATGGGGAAAATGAGTTTAATGATAATGTAAAATGTTGATAAGATAGAACGAAAACACCTTTTTACGGGGAATTTACAAAATTCAAAGGCCGAATATATTTATACTCATACTAGTGACACAACTAATAATGCCCTGTATTAACCTACATGCCTACATTAACCTACTTTTCAAAACCGCAGAATTTAGAGTTCTATTACATGACTGAACGTCAAGTTACCCCTGAGTTTGTTTCGGTGTTTCTTCTCAGGGTAGTCAGATAGGAAACACCGGCCTCATCTAGCATAAACTGACGAAAAAAAAAAAAAAATTGACGTGTAAAAGTGTTTTTTAAACCTATTTACAAAATAAATATCATTTATCATTTATCATTTATCAAGAGTTGAATAAAATTTTGGCAATTATTTAGATGTGTCATTGAGTTATCATAGTTCCATCTAAAGAAGCTGGCTCTAAGAGCATGATCTGGACTGTTACCCCTGAACCTTACCTGCCCCTCATACCTTATCATTTTCACATCTATACCTAAGGAAAACTGAAAATCATACCATCATTAAATTTCTTGCCCTCTTCTGTCTACTTGTTATGACTTAAAGCTGGCTACGTCCAAGCCTAAGAAAACAAAATCTGCCATACAAATAGGTATAGTTACGTTCCATCATCGAACCAAAAAAACGGTACGGCGATACGCCACCGGTACACGGTGGACAACCCACCCATACGCACAAAACGTTTTGGGAACACGTGCGTACCTGCAACAAAGGAGTGGTATTCCCAGCCAGAGTCTGTGTTTGCAGATAGTGACAACTTAGGGGATTTCAAGACAAGAGGGAGCCTACTTCTAGAGCTCCATCGTCGACTACATACCACTAGGTGAGATAGAGTTTATGTGCGAACCTATCAATAATAACAAAAAAATTAAAGCAGAATACCTAATATTTTCCGCACAACAAATTCATGTGACCCGGTTACTTTATTTTGCATTTATTTTTAAACTTTACAACCTCGTATGACTCAGTTCCCAAGTAAAGTGATCTTTATGAACACAAATTATGAGCAGTCGTAAATTTAATTAGGTTTATTTGTTTGTTTTTAGCACAAACGATGTTGTGTGCTATTTAGTAAAGTACTTATGCACTCGCACCTATTATATTAATGATCAGGGTGATTAAACTTTTCACAGTTGATAAACAAGAGAATATTCATGAAAAATTACGTCATTGGTTTTTCAAGTAAGCAATTCCTTTATGTGAAATAATACAAGTAGTATTTAAGTACGTGGGTTTTTATCTTTATGATGGAACGAGCTAAGCGTTGCATATAATAAATACAATAAAACCTGCATATTACTATTCTATAGACTCACAACAGTGATAACGGCCCCTACTTATCCGCTTTGTAAATTGTAAGTTCAAAACCAGGCACGTACTTTATATAATTTATGTCATCACTACTGCTCTCAAAACGATGATGGAAAATGTCGTGAGTAAAAATTACATCCACCAAAACACACTGGGCCCACGTAACGGCCTGTCTTCTCTCCTGTAGAGTAGGTTTAAGTCCCAACAGTGAGAACATTATAAGACTTGGCAACATTCGATTGAACAACTTAGGTAAGCCTAGGATGATGAATTCTTTAACGCCATTAAAACACAAGCTATTTCAAACCAAAAAAAATTAAAAAATAAAAAACATAACGTCATTTAAAAAGTCATTAAAAACGCAAGTTATTTGAAACAATAAAAAAAAAACATTAAAAAACGTCCCAAAAAGTGAGAACCCAAAATAGAAGTAGAAAAAATATCTATCTCCGAATTCAAGACTGTCCTTATATAAAAACGCAAAATGGCCACCCGACATAACACGTCTCGCTCACACACAACGCCGGCGCTTCTGCGTGATCGATATTATTATTAAATACGACTTGACAACGACGCGGGCGCATGCGAGGTTAAGCAATCCCGCGGTCAGGTGTCGGATGGGTGATCGACGAAAAAAAATTTTTTTGTCCCCGAATTTCGCTTTGTAATCTTGTGACTTAATAAATTAACACTGAATAATTAGTTAATGTGAGAAAATTAGGAGAACAGCTCTAATTATATATTCAATGTTTTGAATAAAACTTAGCGTCCAACCTAAAAAAAAAATCAAAAACATCAAATTTTTTTTTTTAGGTTAGAAATCGTCCAATGACTTTTCTCGCTCGAGGGCGGGGCGGGAGGAGTGTCAGACTTTTACTGGCTAAAACACCATTTTTTTTTTATCTATACTAATATAATAAACAGGCAAAGTTTGTTTTATTTTTGTTTGTAGGAGGTAATCTCTGGAACTACTGGTCCGATTGCTAACATTTTTTCACCGATAGAAAGCCGCTTTATTCCTGAGTGACGGTGACAGGCTATATTTTAGTACGCGGACGAAGCTGTGGGCAAAAGCTAGTCTGATATAAACCAGTGCTTGACTATGATCCCACCTGATGGTAAGCAGTGATGCAATCGTTGATGGTGAGGCGCACTAGTGTATTAAGAGCCGAGAGAGGAGTGTACTCCTACGTTATTTCTTTGCCCTGCCTCAGGACCCCGCAGTTCCCTTTCGTCAAACCATGGCCCCAGTAGGCTTCGGCCCTGTTGAGCCCCTACGGTTTTGCTGACATCTCTTTGAGGCGCGTGTGGAACATGAGGCGCCGTTGACGACTCAGGCTCGGTCCCAAGTATGAATATTGGTGGCAATATTGCCAGTTCGGGCAATATTACCTGCAACGGCACATCTCTAGTCCGGACGGTTACCGGACGGCGGACGGCGAGCTACCCATTGCTCACAAGGCCACGCCGACAGTAGCTGGAAATCGGTATCGAAGTTCCGGCCGGCTAGGGCGTTAGGAAGTTCGTTCTCTACGCGAGCGGCCGCCTCCTTCGGTAGCATTAGTTAAAGTAATAGATAAGGATAAAATAATCTATAGTTACTTAATATGTAACGTAATACAGTACATAACAATGTTATAAATATTATATAACAAGGAAGAGTTTTTTTTTTGTTTGTTTAAACGCGCTTATCTCTGGAACTACTTACCAATCGGATTGTAAAAAATCTTTGTGTATATGATAAAATAGACTTTTTGCCTGATACATAGTATAGGCTATATAGCATTATGCTGCGATCAATAGAAGTCAAATAGTAGTTAAATTAAAAAAAACAAGTGCGAGTTCCGTACTACGAGTTAATAATTTACATTTCGAAATGGAGTCTCGAAGATTTTTCCGAATCGCAAAAAAAAAAATGTTAACGTAATAACACTGTTTTTAAATTTATTATTGAGCTAGCTGTGCCCGCGACTTCTTTCGCGTGGGCTACAGGATTTTGAATTCCTTTTTCTAAAATAAAAGTAGCCTAAGTTACTCCTTATTACATCAGGTACCTGCCAATAAAAGTCCCGTCAAAATCGGTGCCATTTCAAAGATTAGCCGGAACAAACAGACAGACAGACAAAAATTGTAAAAATGTTATTTTGTTATATGAACCGTATATATATTCATATGCATGCAATAAAAAGCGGTTATTTCAATATTACAAACAGACCCTCCAATTTTATTTATATGTATAGATAATATAATTTGTGTGCCTTCGACTTGCTCGGCAATAAATAGTTGTTTAATTGGTACACCCCTGTTTTTGAAGTGAAAACTTCTTTAGCGGCGTTGAGCACTTTTTCTGTAATGGGTATAAAATCTTAAACTCGCGTCAGGACACGTGACCTGATCGAAAAAGCGTAAGACGGATGCAGAGTAGACAGCTATCCCCTCTCTACGGCGCGGCGAAAATGTATGCCTACTGTTTCAAATATATAGATATATATAAATATATATATATATATTTCAACGTATATAGATATATTATATATATATAAATATATATTATATATAATATATCTATATACGTATATATATTTATATTTATATATATATATATATTTCAACGTTAATAATCAAGTTTTCACTTCTGCCGGCACTCCCGGAGTGCAACCCGTCTTTTTTTTTTAATTTCACTACCGTCCTAATCTTCGAAAATAAACTGGTGGAGGCATTATTCTCAGTGGTTTCGGCAGTACGTTGGTATATCAGTTAATCAGTTTCTCCATTTATTTATATTTAATATACCTACATATTAAAGACGCCCATTGTTAAACATGATCCTCCCCCAATCGTAGACTCATTAACCGATTAATGTTCTCATTAATAGATAAATAAACTAAGAAGAATAATATTTTATTAAACCGCTATCCCCATTAACGATAACACTAATGCCTATTAAAATACGAGTTTAAGTTTTTTAATTATAATTTTTTCATCATTCAGAATGGAATGAGATAGTGTCAGACTTTTCATCACCAACCTTTTTAATGTTCTAACTGTTGGGATTCAAGCCTCCTCTCTAGGAGAGGGAATGGGCCGTAATCCACCACGCGGGCCCAGTGCGGGTTGGTGGATGTCACATGTCTTCGAATTTTTGGTTCTAGGACATGCCGGTTTCCTCACGACGTATTCCTTCACCGTTTTGAGAGCAGCGGTGATAAAATAAATTACACAAGGCAATGGCTGGGTTTGAACCCGCGACCTACAACTCATAAGTCGGGGCCGTTACCACTCGGCCACCAGTGCTCTCACATATTAACATGTAACTTTTGACTTTCTTTCCGGTTCTTCTCCATAAGAAACGACCAATTAAGTAAACTAGTGCAAGGAACCGTGCACTAGTTTCTGATGTTTTAAGTGGTTTTTTCTTTTTTTTTTCGATGGTAAAAATCATCTTATGACAACCCCCGCTCTTGGACGGAGCGGGAGACAGTGTCAGACTCTTACTGACTAAAAAACCCATCCCGTTCCTTCAAGCCTTCATACCGGGGCTCGAGCGCCCTTTCGGATAACCCTGGCCCCAGTAGGCTTCGACCCGGCTGGGCCCCTGCTGTTGCTGACAACTCCTTGAGGCGCGCGGGAACAGCGCGCGCCGTCGACGACTTGGGATGTTTTAAGTGCTCATGTAGGCCTATGTGAAATAAACATATTTTGAATTTGATTAATTGACAAGGTTGAGACACATTGCCACTGTTACGACTTGTTTTGGACCGTGGCACTTGTTTTGGAGATTGTTAAGGACATTTGGAAGCTTGTAACGATGCCCGTAGGCTTACTTACCTTACTACCTTGCCAAGGTTATATTATGTTACAAGCTGTGCCCGCGACTTCGTTCACGTGGACTACAGGATTTTGAATTTATTTTTTTCTGAAATAAAAGTAGCCTATGTTACTCCTTATTACATCAGCTACCTGCCAAACAAAGTCCCGTCAAAATCGGTCCAGCCATTTCAGAGATTAGCCCGGACAAACAGACAGACAGACAGACAAAAATTGTAAAAAATGTTATTTTTGTGTATGTACCGTATATATATATATATATAGGTATATATATATTCATATGCATGTAGCAAAAAGCCGTTATTTCAATATTACAAACAGACACTCTAATTTAATTTATATGTATAGATGTCTAAATGTATAGATGTCAGACGAAACCTGCCGTTGCTGTCAAAACGGACTTTTTTTTTTATAATGGATAGGCTCGCGTTTGACCACAATCTCACCTGATGGTAAGCGATGATGTGGCCGACGATGGAGCACGCTTGCTTAGAAGTAATCTATTCACTCTGCATCACAGCAGGGGCGCGTAGTCGACACGTCTCTTTCTTAGAGGCGCGAGTGAAACACTACGCACCGTCGACTACTTGAGCTCGGTCCGAACGAACGGTTACCGGACGGCAACCTACCCATTGCTCGCCGTCCGCATTCCCGCGCCTAAAATGGTCAGAAATCGAGATCGGGATCCCGCTAGATCAATCAAATCAAATCAAAAATATTTTATCACTTATAAAACGTCAGAAGCTAGTGCACGGTTCCAAATTGGTCGTTTCCTATGGAGAAGAACCGGTAAGAAACTCCATGGTTACTCATTACAACGTGACGGCTGCTCTTTTGCTAGCATTACTGCTTCGCAGAAGGAGGCGACTGCCTGTCACTCCATCTCGCTTCGGACCAAGGTCCTGAACACTGAAAGGCTAAGGTTACGATGAGTCAAGCAGGTCTTGACATTGAGTTAATTTTATTCTTATTTTATGCAAATTATATCTGTATTGAACGCAGTAATGACATTGATTTTCAACGTACTAATTAACTACAATGTTCAAAGGAAGTATTCCTCTGACTGGCCTGTTGGTCTAGTGGTTAGTGGCCCTGACTGCTATACCGGAGGTCGTGGGTTCGATTCCCACCCAGGACAAATGTTTGTGTGATGAGCACAATCATTTGTTCTATGTCTGGGTGTAATTTATCTATAATATGTATGTATTTAGAAATATACACCGTTAAATTTTAATCGTTTTAATCCCGTGGAGGGTCGATCCGGTACATGAAACACTTTCGATTTGTAAAGATAAAATTAAAAAATAAAGTAGGTTTGTCAGTTTTCTAGTACTCACAACACAAGCTCTGCTTAGCTTGACACTCGACGGCGTTGTGTGATAATTGTGGAATATTATTATTCTTCTTTTTTAACCGACTTCAAAAAGAAGGAGGTTATGTAATTTTAGTCTAGTTAACATAGAACACGTATGAACACAGACGCGTCCAGATGCGCAGTGTAGTTCTATCTTAAATCTAGTACCTATAGCATACCATGGTCGGCCTTATAATGTTCCCACTGCTGGGACTCAGTCCTCCTCGCTAGAAGAGGGAATGGGTCGTAACTCGTAATCCACCACACGGGCCCAGTGCGGGCTGGTGGATGTCACATGTCTTAGAATATTTCGCTAGGACATGCCGGTATCCACACAATGTTTTCCTTCACCGTTTTGAGAGCAGTGGTGATGAAATAAAGTACGCAAAGTAATGCGCTTGACTGGGTTTGAACCCGCGACCTACAACTCGTAAGTCGGGGCTGTTACCACTCGGCCACCACTGTTCTCTTTCACTCTCTTAAATTTAGTTATTATTTTCACTAATCCACACGCAGATTCACATGCCAAGTTTGCATGACTAATTTTCTTTTTAAACGTTCCTGAAATTACAATTTCAACTTCAGTAATTCAGCCGTCACATGAGCTGTCTAGTAACTCAAAAGAAACATTCAATTTTATGCTAATGCAACCACTAGCACGCTCACCAACTAAGTAGTGTAGTTAGACGTGGGACCCGCGTGAGGCAACGGCGCTCACGCCCCACCGCCGCCGGGACACCCCGTAGGCGCGGGCTTGCGGACGGTGAGTAATGCCATCTCTCGCGCCGGGCCTTGGTATAGGCCATGGTCCGGAGCGAAGAATAGTGGCAGGCGGTCACCTCCTGCGAAGCAGTATTGCTAGCAAAGGAGGAGGCCGCCCGCGTAAAGCAACGGCGTTCACACACCCAGCCGCCGCCGAGATTCCAGATCCGGATTTAAACCGGCCGGACCGAGTCCAAGACGACGACGGCGCGTATATATTCCACGCGCACCTCAAGGAGTTGTCAGCAAACCGGTCTTTGAGCCTAGTAGGGTCAAAGCCTACTGGGGCCAAGAACCTGTTTCTGAAAGAAAGATTCGGCCCCGGTACGAAAGTCAACGAAGGAACAGGAGTGTTTAGTCAGTAAAAGTCTGACACTATCTCCCGCTCCTCCCAAGAGCTGGGGTTGTCATTGGATGATTTTTCTACCTAAAAAAAAGCCAGGCGGCGCCGAAATGGACCCTTGACTACGGCCTCACATCTAAAGGGTTCTTTAAGAACAAGGATATATTTTTTTTATAATTTTATTTGACCTGATAGTAAGCGACGATGTGGTCGAACACTGGGTTGCGACAGTCGCTGTCTCGTTTTCTTTGTAAAAGAAAATGGCCTCAACATATTCAGGTGGAGTGTGAGCTGGGCGAACGCCTTAGGAGCTGATGTTTAGCACTCTAAATTTGTTAGTATGTGCAACAGCATCTTGGCTAAGCCAACGACAGACGAGGCAAGAGTTCTTTACAAAAATTACAATCATTTAAAATAAATCAAAATACAAAATTTGGCTATGATGGAGCGACATGGTTAATATTCTGACAAAGCTCGTTAATAAAGATAAAAAAGGCCTCGCTGATGTGTTTTCGCCCACATCTAAAATACTCCAGGCTACGCCCCTGCAGCAACTGGTTGGTACCATTACCTAACAGAAAGAGGGTACCTTTTTAATCAGTATTTGTAAACTGAACACGTATAAAACGCTTTGTTTGAGGTTTTTTTAATGCGATTGGCCATGGGTATAGACTGTTAAGTATAGGGTTTTTGGGTAAGAAATCATCTTTTCTCACGCTCTAAGGTGGAACGAGAGACGTTTCAAACTTTTACTGACAAATCCACCTGTCTTTTAGTTGGCCTTTGAAATACAGAAGCAGGATATCCGTTCCGAAACTGCTAAATATTTGTTTTAGACAAAAGTATTAGTCGCACGAAAAAATCAATAGTTGATAAGGTTGTTCATGAATCTATATAAACATATTATATTTTTTTCAAACCTATTATCCTGGTCGTTACTTGCCTGGCCGCTTCATCCCTCCTCTTCACATGAGCATGGGATAAATGTAATAATATTGTGGCGGGAAGAGCACGCGTACTTTTCTGCACTTGTGCGGAAAACAATCTATTGCGTTCCTAAAAGCGATGGGATAAGAGTGGTTTTTCGAGTAAGTGTATTAAAAAAATTTTCATTTGGCATAAAACGTAGAATGTAATTTTCCTAAAACGCTTTGGTCATGGGTCCGAATGCACGTCTCCTTTTTAAGGGAATTTCTCGCCGACTGATCGACACCCTACGTGACCAGAGGGCTGGCTCGTTCTTCGCTTAAAGAATTAGCATTGCCATTCAACGTGGTAATGCTGCCAGTCTTCTGGGCACATTCCCGGATGACAGCGATGTGGAGGAGTACTTAGACGCCTGAGTGCACTTTGTGTTTTTGTATTTTATTTATGTAGGTACGTTAGGTATTTATTTAGGTTTTAGTATAAATAGTTTAAGTTTTTTTTGTACATACGTAGATACATAAGTGTTAGTTTATTGGTAAAAGTAAAGTGTCTATACACCTAAAACTAAGTTAGAATGATAGTTCTTACAGGTATCAGTATTTCATGATTGTGTGCGCTTATGCAGTTTTGTCGACACGGTTTTGGCGTTGCGTGTCGCGAGTTCGACAGCCGCCGGAACAAATATTTAAATGGCCTGTTTATTCCGGGGCTGGGTGTCTTGTGTATATGAGTTTACATGTTTGTGAAAGTACCCGCGATACAGGAGTATTTCCTAGTGTGGGGGGCAACGGAAAAATCGTCAAAAAAGTTTTACCCGGCGATCTCTCGCGCCGGGGCTTGGTACAGGCAGGCTTGGTTCAGTTTAACGCGCTGACCCTAGCGCGATCGCCTATCATAGGTATAAAAAGTGAAGTACAGTTGCCATCACGGATCTTGAACAATTGCGCAGAAGTCAAATATTCGGTCTGTTTAGTGGTGCGAAGTGCGACGCGGGGGCGGGGACTGTCAGTGATTGGCTGGCCGCGCCATAGACGTCACTTCTCATTCGTTCACTGCGTTGCTGAATGTATCTAACAACGAAGACGATTGACTCGCCAATGTATGGAATGCGCAAAGCGATCCCCACTCTGACGCCGAGCGTTCAAGATCCGTGATGGCATGGTACAGACATGAGATTGACTTCAGTACCTACCTATCTATTTTATGGAATCGGGATCGGACCAGACATTTCGGTAGGATGCAGTACTCAGAACTGCCAGACTTTATTTTAAAATTACATCTACACACACACTCATTTATTTATTTATTTAAACTTCATGTACAATAGTGGTACATAGGCGGACTTTTTCCACAAGGCATTCTCTACCAGTCAACCTCTGGGTTAAAAAGACAACACTGTGGTAGGTTTGCACAATAAACAAATACATAACAAATAGTTCAAATGGAAAAATATAAAACAAGTTATTTATAATAATAAAATACATATATATATGCTAAAATAATAAATACTATGAAAAATATCAAATCACTATGAGTACTTAATAACAATTCTGAACGAAGACCGAACTAAGGTTGAGAGGACTTCAAGTAGTAGTTCCGAATTTTACGTTTGAAGGATAATTTACTTTCAGCTTTTTTGATGTCAAGGGGAAGCACATTCCAGAGTTTCATTATCAATCATAACAAATTACGTACACAACAAAACACATAATATCGTGAAACTCATTTGATAAATAAAGACATATCAAATACTATCACATAGTATCACGCTGATACTACACAGTAACGTAAATAGTACTTTGAGTATTCTGATGATCATGTTAAAAACAAGAGTAAAGTTTATGTTCTGACAACTTGATATGGTGATGTAATATGCATATATGTAATGTGTGGTGCATATTGATAATATAACTATCTGTTTACCTAACCACCTATAGTTAGTAAATATTGCATCATGAACTTGTCATCACCTTGTATAAAAAAAAATGGGTAAATGCGAGTCAGACTCACGCCCTAAGTGTTCCGTACAAACTTACTTAATACATACGTAGTTCAATTCCCGAATGTGTCTAGATTTTGCAAAATCGCAAAAAAATGTGACGTAATAACAATTTCATCTCAATTTTCATTATCAAGATGGACCTCAATCATCAATTTTCAGCTTTCTTTCTAAAGTTGTGCTATGAGAAATTGCTTTATGCCTAATTTCAGAATTCTAGGTCAACGGGAAGTACCTTATGAATTTTGATCCTTTTTTTTTTCGTTAACTTACTTATAAGTTTGATTTTTTTACAGCTTCAAGTGTCTGCTGACTTGAGTATATGGTTTTAATTTCAACTCGATACGTCCACCCGTTCCCGAGATAAAGGGTCTTGACAGACAGACAGAGACAGACAGACGGATATACAAAGTGATCTTATAAGGGTTGCGTTTTTCCTTTTGAGGTACGGTACCCTAAAAACGTGTTGCATCGACCCCAAATAACACAGGTGATGAAGAACATGAATAAAAACATCAGAAACTCAACTCCGTATCAAAGATGGCTGCCAATAATGGCCGACCGCAATCAGCTGATTGTCAACTTCGTATTAAACATGGCTGCCGGGCCCGGCATTTGCCCAGTGCGGCAAAAATGAGGGCCGGCAAAATTGACTTATTCCTATCTTCCAACCTAGCCATTAGCCATCCACACCCAAGTTGGCAGGTTAAGAATTTTATGTGCCACTTTCCAACCTACTTCAGCACGCTTAGCCAAGTTGTTATTCTGCAATCGTTAACGCTGTCGAAAAGTGATGAAATGTATGGGAATGACGTCATCTCAACGTAAAGTCGCGTGGTAAGAACAAACGAATAGACAATTCGTAGCCAAGTTCACATCGTTCAAAATCGTTTCTACAATATTTAACGCTACATCCTTTGTTATACAAACGCTACATCGTAGAACGAGCGGCCGACTCAGGCGCGTCAACATGGCTACCAACTTATCGTTTTCTACAATTGCTGTCACCGAGGCGTTACCGATTAGAGAACGGAATTCGATTGTAACTTGGCTAGGGGGGCAGGTTAGATAGTGGATATATTTAAGACTTAAGACTTATGACTTACATGGTTTTGTGTATGTAAAGAGCGGCGAAAATTATCTTTTCCTGGAGCAGCTAAATAACTAGATCAAGCCCTGCATGGCTGCCAAAATGGCGTAGCAGGAATAACGTTTTTACTACAACCACGAGCTTGGCAAAGGTATGCGAGTGTAATGCCAACGGCCGAGTACAGTTTACTATTTAAAATGTTACAATGTCATGGGTGGTGCCATCACGAGGCTTGGCGCCAATAGTCTGGCTAGTGAGGTCGTTAGTTCGATTGCTAGACGTTGTACTATTAACAAAACGGTGAGGAAAGAAAAAAGGTTTGTTCCGGAAACTTTGAAGACATATGACATCTTTCAACCCGCACCGAGCAAAAGTGTCTGTAATATTGGTCTATTTGAAATAAAAGTTTCTGATTTCTGATTTGCGTGGTAAATTATGCATGCTATGTGCAATGGGTAGAGCACATTGCTCAGTGGGCTAGGCACATTGCTCGCAAAACAGATGGGCTATACGGTCGAAAAGGGTTCCCGGAAGACTCAGCGACTGAAGGCCTCCTTAAAGGTGGACTTATGACTCGGTGAAGATCGCAGGGAATTCGAAGGATGCGAGACGCACAGAACCGGTCATAATGGCGACACTTGAGGAAGACGTATGTCCAACAGTGGACGTCTTTCAGCTGAAAGGATGATGATGATGATAGCGCATCATAGACATCGAGGAGGCAAGTCAGTTTTGATTATAAAAAGATAAAAATAGTTAAATATCCAATTTCAAGAGTAATTGTAGAAAGCATAGAAGCTATTTCTTTGTGGAATGCGCTTCCCCAGGAGATCAGGGGCCGTATTATGACCTCTTAAAACCATCATGATTTCGGTGTGAAAAAGAAACGGAGCTATACAGGACGAATAGCACTATACTTTTCTCACACAGAAAACATGATGGTTTTAAGATGTCATAATACGGCCGCAGGATGGCAACAAGCAGATTTACATTCAAAATCAAAGTTCGCGAGTTGATTCGTAAAAAGCTGGCAGTAGTTTCATCACAGCGTTAATGTTTTTCTATTGTCGATTTGGACCAATTATTTGACTATTTTAGTGTATTTATGTAGTGTATTAATTTGAGTATATATTGTATAGTTGTATATATTTATTCTATGGTTTATTAGTATATCTATTCTATGGTCTATTAGTATATAAATTCTTGTTTTTGCCTTTTTCTCACTCTTTTATTGCACCTACCACTACTTTTTCTCCGCATCACCCAAAGGTTGACTGGAAGAGAATGCCTAAGGCATTAAGTCCGCCTCTGTACCCATGTGCATAAAATGTTAAATAAATAAATAAATAGAAACTGAAATAATCGCAAAAAACAAGAACCAAAAGAGAAACCTAAACTAGAAAAATGTGTGCTGACTAAGTATAATTGTAGCACATATTTTTCCTATTATAGGCAACAATATTTTGCGGTTTCCCATTCCCCACACGTCACAAAGTAATGGGCTGATGAAAGAATGTGTTACTCAGAAAAAAACAATTGCAGGAAAATTGACACAGAAGTCCTAACTAATGTAAGTGTTAAAACCACCAAAACAGAGATTTATATAAATGAAAATAAGGAAAATATACTAAAATCGTCTGTCTCGTGTGTCTGTGTGTGTGTGTAGTCTACGCTAAATGATTCAGCATGTAGAACAATGACCAATCGTCTATCGTCTAAAAAGCCGAAACATAGGTTCTAAGTATTTCACACCAGGACAGCTACTAATCTACACTAATGTTATAAAGAGGTAAGTTTTTTTTTTGTTTGTAGTAAGTATTCTCTGGAAGTACTGATCCAATTTACCGTTAGAAAGCTGCTTTATTCCTGAGTGACATAGGCTATATTTTATGTACGTTGAAGAAGCCACAGGCAAAAGCTAGTAAGCTATATTTTATGTTCGTGTGCGGAGCCGCGCAAAAGGTAGTGTTATATAAAGCACAGATCTGATCGTTTGTGGAGTACTGCAGCCACACATATGTGGCTCGTACTCCACTATCCATAGGCTGCTGGTACAAAATGCCGTCTAGCTGATTGACTCAATGGAGAGGCGTGCGAAGAGGCTAATTGGCGATCCAGATTTGGTTAAGTCCAATCTACAAAGCCAGGATATGGAGCGCAGGCGTAGTGTAGCCAGCCTTTCGGTATTTTACTGGATGCATTTTGGAGACTGTGCGCGGTAATTGCATGACTTGATCCCGCCATCTCCTTTCTACGATCAGACAGCTCGACGTACGGCGAGTATCCACTGTTAGGTGGTTGAATCCTTTACGGAAAGGACTAAGCGTTCCGCCCCATCTTTTTCAGAACTACCCCCAATAAAACGAAAATTCAGATTACCAAACCCATTATTTAAGTAGTAATTTAACCGCAACGAGGTAAATAATAAGTTTAATAAACATGATGAAACAAATGTTTCACACACGTAAAGTTGATCTACGGGTATTAAATTCTATTTGACTAATACACCTAATCATTGTGACGTTATATATGCGTAGTGGGAAAAATATTTGTCGTAGTTTCATTCACATTTAGGTTAAGATTGGAATCAGATCATTAGTGCGTGGGTTTATTGGCACGCACACCAGGATAAAATAGACTTATACAATAACGTCATCAGAATGCATGCTATGTCGTAAAATAGCAAAAGTTTGTATAATTTCCACTTTGTATAATTTCATTTCTTTATTTATTTGTAAATACTACTCTGCAGTCTTTTTAGACATTAGTTAGGCATCTGATAGAGTCTGACACGAAAAGACCTCGAATACAAACTAAAGAAATCGCTTCCTCAATCATTCCTGCACCTCCTCAAATCATACCTCAACAAAAGAACCTTCCACGTCAAACTCAAGAACGATTTCTCGGAACTGTATGATATTAACTCAGGGGTCCCTCAAGGTAGCATACTCGGACCGACACTTTACCTCATCTAAACTGCAGATTTTCCTACAAATGAACAAAGTGACAATAACGGCCACTAGCACAAAGTGACGTAGCAACCAATGGGCAACATATCCTAAGGTGCTTGAGAAGTGAAGAGCTTTCCAAATGTTATTAGGACAATCCCAGCATCGAACTGGATTTTACCTTCAGAAAGATGAAGGAGAATCCTGAACATGTTTGCTCTTCTGAATCACCACTCAATCCAGCCAATAAAGGCAAGAGAGAGGTGGGTAAGTGGGCCATACCTTTTTAAACCAGTCCATGCTTTTGTGCCTCTCCTACTTTCATTCCACAAACTGTTTTTTTTTCTATTATTTATCATCTTTCTTTCTAATATCTGACTGGTCTGTTGGCCTAGACCTGCAGCATAGGAGTCGAGGCCACAACGGCCCTGACTGTAATGCCGCAGGTCGTGGTTCCTTTTCCCACTCAAAACCAATTTTCGTATGATGAGTACGATCATTTTTCCTGTATCTCGGTGTAATTTATCTATAATATGTAAGGTTGTGTTTAGAAAATATATATAAGTATGTTTATCAATTCTCCAGCACAAGATCTACTTAGTTTGGGACTAGACGGCGTTGTGTGTTGTGAAAAAATAAAATGCTTGGGACTCACATTTTGTTATAGGGTATACTGTCCAACTATGTCTATTTTTATTTCAGTTTGATCTTTATTTTATTAGTTTGTTTTTTATTTACAATATTCTTTTTAAGGCTTATAGTCCCTTGAACCATCTGACCGAAATTATGTGGACGCAACTCTCGCACTCGCCTAGGCGGCAGTACGCAAATCTGTGCATTTATTTGCGGCCATCAGCGCCCGGAAAGCGCTTTAAATCCTTTTTCTTTGCGAAATATTGATTGATTTACATTGCAATGTTCACTTTGAAGAATATTTAACCACCAATTTTTATGTGTAAAAATGTTTGTAAAGGTCCAAGCCGTTTCGAAGGAGTAGGGAAAAGTTGCGAAATTGCTAAATATTTTTTTTAGACAAAAGTATTAATATGTAGTACGAAAAATCAAATGTTGATGATTTTGTTCATGAATCTTTAATAGACATGTATTTTTTTCAAACCTATTATTCTGGCCGTTACCGAGGAGTAGGCTTCAGAAAGTCACTGTTTTATGGCACTTTCCGAGCGCTTGGGCCTTAACTCAATACTGCTTCTTACACATTTGATATTACTACACCATAATTTATTTCTACCTTACTTTATACTAGAGCATGCTACACACATTGTAATTGAATAATCTACGAATCAAATCCCCGCATGACTAACATACGACGCGTCACAAGTTCACAGCTCGTGTTCTGTATAAATATTAACCTATTACGATGCGCGGGCGCGAGTAACCTTGCAATGACATTTATTATTTACCATATCCGCGCCGTTTGTAAGTGTGTAAATTGTTGCAGGATCATTGTTAGTGGTTATAAATACAGTAGGTAGGCTACCGCGAAAATTCTAAGACTCTTTTCGCCTATTTTGGGTGAGAAAACCTCTGATGACTACTTCCGTTAAAGGGCGGAATAGGAAGGAGTGTCAGACTTACGCCGGCCCTGGTACAGGCCATGGTCCAGAGCGAGGAGGAGTGGCAGGCGGTCCCCTCCTTCTGCGAAGCAGTAATGCTAGCAAAGGAGGAGGCCGACCGCATCAGGCAATGGCGCTCACAGTGCCTCAGCCGCCGTCGGGATTCCTATCCCGATTTCCGGTCACCGTGGGCGCGGACTTGCGGACGGCGAGCACTGGGTAGCTCGCTGTCCGACCGTCCGGTAACTGCCCGGACCGAGACCAAGTCGTCGACGGTGCGCACTTTTCTCGCGCGCCTCAAGGAGTAACAGCAGGGGCCCAGCCTGGTCGAAGCCTACTGGGCCAGGGTTAGCTCCGAAAGGGAAGCTCAACCCCGTTACGAAAGGCAAGAAGGAACGGGGTGAGTTTTTTAGTCAGTAAGAGTCTGACAATATCTCCCGCTCCGCCCAAGGGCGGGGAATGATTTTTACCCACCAAAAAAATGGTCGTGTCAGACTTTTACCGAGTAGAACCACATCTATGGTACTTCAGTTGTCTTTTGCGTTCCAGCACCAATCCCGTCTCTCTGGCAATCATCGTATTTTATTATTGACTAGCTTTTGCCCGCAGCTTCGAATTCGAATCACTGATACTTTTAATGAAAATTAACAGTTTAGAATAGAAACGTGGTTTTATTCTTGATCATAGACACGGAACAACTTCACTGATAGACTTTGTATTATATATAGTAAGTATCTATGAGCTAGAGATGTACTCTTAGTAATATGAATCGGTAAACTAGGGTTCAATTTTCTAATTTCAACACCCGCGTACATAAAATATGCCTATATCACTCAGGAATCAAGCAGCTTTCTATCGGTGAAAACATTTCAGCAATCGGACCAGTACTTCCAGAGATTACCTCCTACAAACAAAAAAAAAAAAACTTTACCTCTTTATTATATTAGTATAGATTTAAATATTATAAAGAGGTAAGGTTTGTTTTTAGGGTTACGTAGCCAAATGGCAAAAAACGGACCACTTATAGATTCGTCATGTCTGTCTGTCTGTCCGTCCGTATGTCACCGCCACTTTTTCCGAAACTATAAGAGCTATGCTGTTGAAACTTAGTCAGTAAATGTATTCTGTAAACCGCATTAAGATTTTCATACAAAAATAGAAAAAAAGCAATTAATTTTGGTGGTATAATACTTAGAACTGAAACTAAAAATTTTTTTTTCATCAAACCCATACGTGTGGGGTATCTATAGATAGGTCTTTAAAAATGATATCGAGGTTTCTAACATCATTTTTTTCTAACTTGAATAGTTTACGCGAGAGACAGTTCCAAACTGGTAAAATGTGTGTGTGTGTCCCTCTGTAACTTCTAAAATAAGAGAATGATAAAACTAAAAAAAAATATATGATGTACATTACCATGCAAACTACCAACGAAAATTGTCTTGAACGAGATCTAGCAAATAGTTATTTTTTAATACGTCATAAATCTAAAAAATACAATATTATTAAAACATCGATCAAAGTTACAACGAACAACAAGAACTTTTATATTATATTACTTGCTGCTACGGAACCCTCCATGAGCGAGTCCGACTCGCACTTGGCCTGTTTTTTGTTTGTAGGAGGTAATCTCTGCTGGATGCTGAAGCCAAAGCAACCCCTCAGTCGCCAGATTGGCCTAGTAGCCATGTAATTGTGCGGACAACCATATAACATAACAAATTAACAAGCTTATAACTTTGTGATTTTTCATGATACAGTTACAATTTTTTTTACATAAAAATACTAGACATGATTGTGTTTCGGGTTTTGTATATACTAAAACGTATGTTATATAATGTTGCGATTCCTACATATTTTCCTCAACTGCTATATGGCCTGTCAAAACAAAGATGGCAGCCAAACAAAAAGCTTGCCAATAAAGCGCTCCACCACAAAACAGATAGGTACAGAAGACAAACTACATACAAAGCGCGCTCGAGCAACGCACACAGACGCGGTGTCTCGGCTTAACCGTCGTCTCAATAGCCCGGTCGCACTCATACGGTTCGGAGCAACGCGCGTACGTGTGTGCGATCGCCTAGCGTAGATATAAAAAGTGAAGTAAATACATGAGATTAACTTCTGTACCTATCTATTTCGTGGGTCAACCGTTGAAACACAAAATAGATAGGTACAGAAGACAATCTCATGTACGTATACGTACTTCACTTTTTATACCTACGCTCGGTGGACGCACACTAATGAGCGTTTGAGCCGGAGCTGTTCGACAAGTGACCGAGACGCGACCGAGACCTCGTGTCCGTGAGCGGTGTCTATGTGTGCGTTGCTCGAGCGCGCTTTGTATGTAGATTGACTTCTATACCTATCTATTTTGTGGTGAAGTGTTGACACTTGAATAATATTATGCAATTATAAAGGGTAAACAATATTGTAACTAGGAGGAAAAAATAACAGTGACGAATTTGGACATTTGCTGGCTACGAAATGATGGGAAGATCAACAACACTATATGTGTCAGATGTGGTTAGCATTTTGTTTATTATAATTGCATATGTTTACTAAATTGCATATTGTTTTGATGGCAGATGGATTCATTTGCTAGCTGAACGTTTGAAAACGAGCTCACCGAATAGTTTTTGAGAAGTAATGGGATTTTTTTTTGTACTACCTATTTTTCAAAATCTTCAAAATCAAAAATCAAAATGGTTTATTTTGTGAACACAGGTAAATAGAGGTGTTTTCAATATACATAAATAATATGTTGATGTACAGTCCATGCCCCGCCGATAGGCATACAAAAATTTGGTCAAATACAGAACGCACTAAGAAAATTTTAATTTAATTACTCAATCATTTAAACAATGTCAAAAAAAATAAAACTGTCATAATAATAAGAAAAATTGTCATAATAAATAAGAAAAAATGTCACAAAATAAAGAAAAATGTCAATAAAATAAAAATGAAAAATACAGAATGTCAGTAGATTGCGTAATACAAAAAAAATAATAAAATATATTTATATAAAAATCAATAATCACAACAAAAGATAATAATAATAATATGATCTTCATCTATGTTTCCTGATGGCTACAAGTTGGTTTTTAAGTAAAGAGTAAATAGGTAACTTTTAGATCAGCGCGTCCATTGCGACGTCTCATCTCAACGCCGGGTCATGTGGTCAGAACAAAAAAATCGGGAAGTGGCCAACTCGAGGCGCTCGACACGAGAGAATAGAATCGAAACGGTTGTAAATTGGCCAGGGGGGCTTTTTTATGGTGGGATAAATCATCCAATGACAACCCCCGCTCTTGAGCGGAGCGGGAGATAGTGTCAGACTCTTACTGACTAAAAGCCCGCCCCGTTCCTTCTAGCCTTCATACCGGGGCTTGAGTTCCCTTTCGGATAACCCTGGCCCCAGTAGGCTTCGACCCGGCTGGGCCCCTGCTGTTGCTGACAATTCCTTGAGGCGCGCGGGAACAGTGCGCGCCGTCGACGACTTGGGCTTGGTCCGGACAGTTACCGGACGGCCGGACAGTGAGCTACCCATTGCACGCCGACGAACGAACTTATCGTTCATTTCGGATAACCCTGGCCCCAGTAGGCTTCGACCCGGCTGGGCCCCTGCTGTTGCTGACAATTCTTTGAGGCGCGCGGGAACAGTGCGCGCCGTCGACGACTTGGGCTTGGTCCGGACAGTTACCGGACTGCCGGACAGCGAGCTACCTATTGTTCATTGTCCGCAAGCCTGGCTAGGGGGGCTGGTTAGATAGCGGTCAAGCGCGAGCCTATCAACACTAATGCTGGTGTTTTACAAATAACCCCGTATATGTTAATCCTAGTCCGTGCGTCACTGCGGGGTGCTGACTGAAAATCAGCGCTGGGTGTCTAACGCCTAGCAAATGCTGAGGTGGTCAACCGCCCGGTGCGGGCCCGCTCGCCGTACTTTGTACTTTTATTCTTGTTTACTTTGTTTTTATAACCGTTGTACTGTGGTCTGTACCGAATAAAAGTATTTCGATTCTATTCTAGTTAAAAAAAAATCATTCTAAAGGGGATTGCCCAGCCTCTATGGTGTTCGCTGGGCCTTGGTTGAGGCTATGGTCCGGAACGAGGAGGAGTGGCAGGCGGTCGCCGACTTCTGCAAAGCAGTAATGCTCGCAAAGGAGGAGGCCGAACGCATCAGGCAACGGCGTTCTCGCCGCCGCCGCCGAGAATCAGATTTCCGGCCACCGTAGGCGCGGGATTGCAGACAATAAGCAATGGGTAGCTCGCTGTCCCGCCGTCCGTTAGCTGTCCGGACCAAGCCCAAGTCGTCGATGGCGCGCACTGTTCCCGCGCGCCTCAAGGAGTTGTCAGCAACAGTAGGGACCCAGCCGGGTCAAAGCCTACTGGAGCCGGGGTTATCCGAAAGGGTACTTGAACTCCGGTATGAAGGCTAGAAGGGATAGGGTGGGTCGTTTAGTCAGTAAGAGTCTAACACTATCTCCCGCTCCGCCCAAAAGCGGGGGTTGTCATTGGATGATTTTTCCCACCATAAAAAAAGCCCCTATGGTGTTCCAGGTCACGGACATCAAATATTACTATCAATGATAAAACTATTGTTTTTTCCTTAAAGTTACTTTTTATTTACCACTTCTTGTTTATTACAGTGGCGTTCATTTGGAACTAAGGGAATTCTTTTTATGGCAAAATTAATGAACAAAGTATTTTTTCTCTAGACATGGCCGCTCATGGGCAATTCCTTTTTGCAATCATTATTGAGACAAAAAAATAATTACTGTAGATATTATTAAATCCATGTAGGTAAGTTTGAAATGATTCATTACACAACATGCTGTTACATGCACTTATGAAAGGTTAAGCATTTAACTGCACGCTTCTGTAATTACACAAGAGCTCCTCTTGAAGTTTTGATTGCACAGTAACCTAATTTTAGATGGTCAAAAATACCTACTTGTATTTCGATAGTAATGTATGATAAAAATCACATGTAAGAGGGACTACGAACTTGCCATTTAATAAAGCAGTTTGGGGCACTAGGCATAGGCTAGTTGCCGTAAAAAATGTAATTAGTCCGTCTTTTAGATTATTCAAAAATAAGGGACACGTATTTTTTCTTTTTTCGATTATAGAAAAAAAATAACAAAGATATGGCCCGTTAAATTTGGATGGATGGATAGAGGGGAAGAGGGAGGCCAAAAAAAACCTGGATGGATTGTGTGAGAAGCGATATGAAAGAAAAGGGAGTTAGTGGTAGCGTGACGAGTGACAGGACAGAATGGAAGAAAAAAACGTGTTGCGCCGCCCCCAAATAAAACGGGACTAGGGCAGGAAGATGATGATAGCCCATTAAAGTTACGTGTGACGTCACCCCGTGCGAAAAAATGCAGCACGGCGTGACGTTACATACGGATTAAATAAAATGTAATTATTTTGACCTTGTTTGGCGACACTTGGGGGAGGCCTATGTCCAACAGTAGACCCCTTCGGCTGAAATGATGACCAAGAGGATGCATTCACAAATATGTGAAACTCACATACACATACAATTTGTCCCGATCTAAAACCCTAAGTAGGTATATCCCGATTTGTTTCCATCTGTCCCGATTTTTATACAAACGGACCTGGCACTAGTCGTAGCCTACTGGGGCCATGGGTGATGCGAAAGAGATCCCCAGGGCCCTAGAACAATGGCAAAAAAGCAACAAGAGTGGGTTTTTAGTCAGTAAAAGTCTTACACTATCTACATTAATATAATATTCCACAACTATCACACAACAGCTAAGCAGAGCTTGTGTTATGGGTACTAGACAACTGATAAATATACTTATATAATTCTAAATACATACATATATTATAGATAAATTACACCCAGACACAGAACAAATGATCGTGCTCATCACACAAACATTTGTCCTGAGTGGGAATCGAACCCACGTCCTCCGGCATAGCAGTCAGGGCCACTAACCACTAGACCAACAGGCCAGTCAAAGTTACATTAGGTCCACGCCACACTACGCGGCACTACGCATAAATCAGGCGTGGTTCACGTGCGTCGGTCTAATTTAGTTCCCGCTATACTATTTACAAAACAAACATCCAATGACGTCTGTTGATACACAAAGAGAAGCGCAAGCGCATTTATTTTAAGAACATTATCATAAATAATCTCTTCTATTACGTGTACTTTTATTGAGGCATTAGAATGGCAGGTGCGATACTTATCGTAATTTTCTTATGTAATGTGTCACGTTTCATTATTTCAGTCAACATCTTTTGATTGGGTCAATGTTTCTTATTACTTTATATATGAAAAAATAAATAACAAAGAGACGCACAAAAAACAGTATTGTCATCATCATAATCATTTCAGCCAATATACCTACGTCTACTCTTGGACATAGGCCTCCCCCGAGCGTCGCCACAACGAACTAGATAGATATATTGCTTTTTGTGTGTTTCTGTCAGCCTTTTTTAATGTTTCCATTGCTGGGACTCAGGCCTCCTCTCTATGAGAGGGAACGGGCCGTAATCCACCACGCGGTCCCAGTGCGGGTTGGCGGATGTCACATGTCTTCGAATTTTTGGTTCTAGGACATGCCGCTTTCCACACGAAGTTTTCCTTCACCGTTTCGAGAGCAGTGATGATAAAATAAATTACACAAAGTATTGCGCCTGACTGGGTTCGAACCCGCGACCGACGTCAGTCGGAGCTGTTACCACTTGGCCATCACAGCTCTCTCTTTTAAAGTACAATGTAATATGAAACAGGAAAACCAGTAACTATTTTAATGTCAATAAAAAAATCACAAATTGATGTTTTTTACGAGCGAAGTAAACTATTGAATCTGTGAACACGCCGCGTTCACATGTCACAGTCGTGGTGGGCCGATATGTCTGATGTAATCCTTATAGTAGCTTACACCGCTAAAATAAACGTTTAGCTGGTACAGCTAAAATAAACTGGGTTTAATACTGAGTGATGCTGCGTGCTATTCTGATACCGGAAAAACGGAGTTAGGTATCACTGTTCATAGATTAAGGGCCAAGCGCCCGAAAAGTACCATAAAACAGTGATTTTCTGAGGCCTACTCCTCCGTAACGGCATGGTCAGTTGGTTTGAAAAAAATATATGTTTATTATAGAATCATGAACAATAATATCAACATTTGATTTTTTCGTGCAATTAATAATTTTGTCAAAAAAAAAAAAATATTTAGCAATTTCGCAAGTTTTCGCAACTTTTCCCTACTCCTTCGAAACGGCTTGGACCTTTAGAAACATTTTTACACATAAAAATTGGTGGTTTAATATTTTTCAAAGTGAACATTGCATATGTAAATCAATCAATATCTCGCAGAGAAAATGGATTTAAAGCGCTTTCCGGGCGCTGCTGGCCGCAAATAAATGCACAGATTTGCGTACTGCCGCCTAGGCGAGTGCGAGAGTTGCGTTCACATTATTTCGGCCAGATGGTTCAAGGAACTATACGCCTTAAGGGCCGACGATCGCGGCAGTCTTTCACTTATTAACGGCTCTGGGCACATTAGGATAAAGGGGCCCCTATGCGCACAATAAGGCACTATTTTGTTAGAACAGACAAATAGGTAACGTGGATATACGAAGTACATACAGTTTTTGATTCTTTTTTTGTCCCTGCACACGAGCCACAAGAAAGGCCGGAGCCAGAAAGCTAGAAGCCGCTTCTAGCTTTTCCGGCCACAAACTGTTGCGCTAGCTTTTTTTATGGTGGCCTTTTTTTGTGGCCCGTATGCGGGGATACTTTCTAGCAACCAGGATTGGTCCTTTTATGTAGATAATGCTTATTGAAGAGGTAAGTACCCTTTTCTTTCTAGCTTTGAGTTGAGCAAAATCATTCATTCATTTATTCATTCAAAATCTGTGTTTTCGAGCATGGTTAACACATTATATCGACATTAATAGAGACAAACTGTCATAATTAAAAAATTATAAGTTAATCTAAACTTATTAAACATTCCGTAATCAGTAAGTCTGATTTTTAGGCGAGAGTAGAGTAGCCGTCGTTTGGTAATAAAGTTGGTCGATTAGGGGGCCCCAATCGATCGTGGGGCCCTGTGCACATGCCCAGTATGCCCAGTGGAGAAGAGGGGTCTGCCGACGATGCGTGTATAGTCCCTTGAACATCTAGCCGGAGAGCCCCGCTTACCTTTAGGCGATTATCACACTGCCACGCATCACGCAGCAAGTTGCGTGTCAACGCACCTACGCGCGTACTTGCAGGAATGCAGATCTACATCATCGTGCGGTTTTTTTACGCAGTCAAGCGCGTAGTTGCGTTTTATAAATTCACGCAGGCTTTGACTCGTTTCATACAAAATCACGCAAGGCACTACAAGACTCAGTGTGCCATATCTTGCGTGTCGCCCCGCACCAACGCACGTGGATGAATTTGTGTAGCCTTTTTCTGAATAACACTTAATCAGCTATGTTTTTGTGTAATCATATTCCTAAAGATCTGTCTTCGTTTAAAAAATACAGGGAAAAGAAATGAAAAAATATCATAATGTTATTTTTTTTTTGGCAAGAGCATTAGTCTTACGAAAAAATCATACGTTGATAATGTAGTACATGAATTTATAATAAACATATTTTTCCAAACCTATTGACCTCTCCGTTATCGAGTAGTAGGCTTCAGAAAGTTACAGTTTTGTAGCACTGCTCGGGTGTTAGGGCCTTAAGGGCCGAGGTTGCGTTAAGGGCCAAGCGCCCGAAAAGTGCCATAAAACAGTGATTTTCTGAAGCCTACTCCTCGGTAACGGCCAGGTTAATAGGTTAGCAAAAAAATATATGTTTATTAACGATTCATGAACAACATTACCAACATTTGATTTTTTCGTGCTATTAATACTTTTATCTTAAAAAAATATTTAGCAATTTCGCAACTTTTCGCAACTTGTCCCTACTCTTTCGAAACGGCTTGGACCTTTAGAAACAATTTTACACATAAAAATTGGTGGTTAAATATTCTTCAAAGTGAACATTGCATATATAAATCAATCAATATCTCGCAGAGAAAATGGATTTAAAGCGCTTTCCGGCCGCAAATAAATGCACAGATTTGCGTACTGCCGCCTAGACGAGTGCGAGAGTTGCGTTCACATAATTTCGGCCAGATGGTTTAAGGGACTATACGCCTTAAGCGTGCGCTGTCACGCGACGGGCGGCCGTGCCGTTGCGCATGTCTTGTGTGCGACGGTCACAGTCACGAAAACCGGATTATTCCCTGCGCAGTGTCGCTATTTCAACTTTAAAGGTGTGCATGTAGTCGTGTCTATTGAGAAGTTTAATGCATTACCGCGACCCACGATGCGAGTAACGACGGATTAATTTTGTATGAGACCGCGCGGGCAACCGAATAACATCTTAATATGTTGGAAATATGCTCCAACTGCAAATGAGTATTACGTTTGTATGGAAATTCATTCGTCGCCGGCCCCTTAACATTTGATGATATGTCAATCTTTGTTTGGTGTCATCATTGATGTTGGATTTCTATGCTATTAAAAGGTCCAAAGAATGTAGGCCAAACGAGGATTGAAATATCATCAAACTTTAACGTTCAAAACGGCCTGGCTAATTTAACTTGGCTATATCATAAAATAATCAATTTCTAAGATCTAGCCACGAGATAAGTATAGTTTATGCGAAACCCGAATATAGTTCCGATCCCGATTTCCAGCCACCGTAGGCGCGGGCTTGTGGACAGTGAGCAATGGGTAGCTCGCTGTCCGACCGTCCGGTAACTGTCCGGACCAAGCCCAAGTCGTCGACGGCGCGCACTGCTCCCGCGCGCCTCAAGGAGTTGTCAGCAACAGCAGGGGCCCAGCCGGGTTGAAGCCTACTGGGGCCAGTGTTGAAGGCTAGAAGGAACGGGGTGGGTTTTTTAGTCAGTAACAGTCTGACACTATCTCCCGCTCCACCCAAGAGCGGGGGTTGTCACTGGATGATTTTCCCCACCATAAAAAAAACACCATCGACACTAAGTACAACACAGGACACGGTAAATCATAGCGGATGTTAGGCGCCAGCGAACAGCTGGGTGCGGGAGCAAAACAACTCCTCAATCGCCCGCATGGCCTGGTAACAATGTGTTTGTGCGGACAACCAAGTAACATAACAAGCTCATAACTTTGTGATTTTTCAAAATACAGCTATGAAATTTTGTACATAGATTCTTTACATAAAAAGACACGTGTTCATATTTAGCATAAACTAAAAATAATGTTTTATATACTTAGATAAAAGCTTTAAATCCGAGATGAAACAACGAATAAGCAAATATATGCTCCAATTTAAAACTACGATTAGCAAATATTATATTTGACATAGAACGGAGATTTCTTGAAACCAGAATTACATACACACCGGTACCCAAACAAACTCAGCCAGCTATCACGCACGGACCACGCTCTCAAGACGTGCTAGACATTTTTATCACACTAGCACATTATCTATTTAATCTAGCCTGAATTTAATACCTTTCGAAAGGGATGATCACGTTACGAAATAAGTGATGCACGTGCTCAGATTTAGAAATGTCACGTTTATATGGGCCAAGCGCCCGAAAAGTGCCATAAAACAGTGATTTTCTGAGGCCTACTCCTCCGTAACGGCTAAGTCTGTTGGTTTGAAAAAAATATATGTTTATTATAGATTCATGAACAATAATATCAACATTTGATTTTTTCGTGCAATTAATACTTTTGTCAAAAAAAAAATTTTTTTCGCAATTTCTCAACTTTTCCCTACTCCTTCGAAACGGCTTGGACCTTTAGAAACATTTTTACACATAAAAATTGGTGGTTAAATATTCTTCAAAGTGAACATTGCATATGTGAGGAGGAGTGGCAGGCGGTCGCCGACTTCTGCGAAGCAGTAATGCTCGCAAAGGAGGAGGCCGAACGCATCAGGCAACGGCGTTATCGCCGCCGCCGCCGTCGCCGGGATTCTGATCCCGATTTCCGGCCAACGTAGACGCGGGCTTGCGTACAGTGAGCAATGGGTAGCTCGCTGTCCGGCCGTCCGGTAACTGTCCGGACCAAGCTCAAGTCGTCGACGGCGCGCACTGTTCCCGCGCGCCTCAAGGAGTTGTCAGCAACAGCAGGGACCCAGCCGGGTCGAAGCCTACTGAGCCCAGGGTTATCCAAAAGGGCGCTCGAGCCCCGGTATGAAGGCTAGAAGGAACGGGGTGGGTCTTTTAGTCAGTAAGAGTCAGACACTATCTCCCGCTCCGCCCAAGGGCGGGGGATGTCAATGCATGATTTTTCCCACCATGAAAAAAAAAAAAAAAAAACATTGCATATGTAAATCAATCAATATCTCGCAGAGGAAATGGATTTAAAGCGCTTTCCGGGCGCTGCTGGCCGCAAATAAATGCACAGATTTGCGTACTGCCGCCTAGGCGAGTGCGAGAGTTGCGTTCACATAATTTCGGCCAGATAGTTCAAGGAACTATTGAACGTTGGGGGATGAACTGCTCGCGTCCGTAGGATTTACTTGACTCTTGATCACCCTACACGTGTCCCCTGGGTAGTGCTAAACGAGCAGTAAATACGGTGGTAGGCCATAACATCGGCTGCCGGCTTAAAGGTTACCACCCACCAGATATAGTCATGCCGCCAAGCGATCCGTCGTGTTCCGGCGTCGTATTCATGTTATCTGGTGAAGCCGTAAGGTGGAGGATGGGTCTGAACAGTTGTGTTGCGATGTACGCCGGGTATGATGCACCAGTTGCTGTTGTGTCGGAGGTTTGATCATGGAGGGTAGCGGGATCCGAAGCACGGTGCTCCGCTGGCCGACCGCAGATAGTTGGGGGCCCAAGTAGTGTGCCAGCCACACACGAAAGGCTGCCCCGCCAACTGCGAAAAATCCCAGGGTGGCCCCATCGTGCCGGTTGGCGACCGGGCGAGAGGACCCGATGGCGATTTCTGGGGGGGTTCGGGCGTCCCCGCAGTCTCCAAATCAACCCTCCATTGGCTCAGCAGCTCTGGTTGTGTTGTTGGGTTTGACATCGCATCACCTCGCTCAACTGCCATCTTCCACCAGCCCTATTCACTCAAATTAAACTCATGAAAGGTAATAAAAGGAAAAGTAAGTGTGTACAGCGGATGCACGTCCTCTCGTTCCATGTGCACCTCTCAAATATACGAGGACTGCACTCCAATCTCGATGCAGTCCACCACCACCTTGAGACTGACAAGCCCCACTTACTTTTCTTGACGGAGACGCAGATCAGATGTCCGTCTGATGCAGCGTATCTCGACTACCCGGGATACTCACTGGAGCACCATTTCGTGCAGCGTGCCGGGGTCTGTGTTTACGTTCGCAATGACATCTGCTGCCAGCGTCTCCGTCACCTTGAAGACCCTAGTTTTTCAAGTTTATGGTTACTGGTGGACACCGGTGTGGACAAAATCGTCTACACCTGTGTTTACCGGTCGCACAGTGGCGACCAGGAGACAACTCGGCTGTTTGGCCACCTCAGTGAGGGCGCCGATGAGGCTCTGCATCGGCACCCTGATGCGCAGTTTGTCGCTCTGGGGGATTTTAACGCCTGCCATCAAGACTGGCTTTTCCCATACCAGAGGACCGACCACGCTGGGAGGGAAACTCGAAACTTTGCAGTGTCGCTGGGCCTCTCCCAGTTGGTAAAGCAAGCGACGAGGGTGCCTGATGTAGTTGGTCATACTGCAAATTGTCTGGACCTACTGCTGACTACCGATCCGGACAGATGTGTCGTAACAGTTTCCTCACCACTTGGAACTTCAGATCACTGTCTGGTGAAGTCTGTACCGTCCTTCTCCCCACCTGACCGCGACTCACGTGGCGAACGGCGAATGTGGCGATACAGGTCGGCAGACTGGGATGAGATGCGGCATTTCTTTGCGTCTTATCCTTGGCAGCAGGTCTGCTTCTCTACTGAAAATCCGTCGAGCTGTGCGGATGCTGTAACCGATGTGATACGCCAAGCTATGGAGTATTTTATCCCTTATAGCGATGTACGCATCGGTGGCTCAGCTCACCCGTGGTTCAACGCCGATTGCGTTCAGGCTGAAGAGCGTAAGCATTCGGCGTTTCTCGCCTGGGTTGACGCTCGTGACCGCAAAGCTCCGGATCTAAATTCTAAGAAGAGAGCCTTCAACCATGCTGCCAAGTCCTACAAAAAAGCACTAAAGAAGGCACGCTTCGACCGCATAACCCATTTTGGCAAAAAACTCTCTGCACAGCCGTCCGGTAGCAGAGCATTCTGGTCTCTTGCCAAGTCGGTCGAGGCGAACTTCTGTCGGCCCACTTTGCCTCCGCTGGTAAAGCCTGATGGAACATTGGCTCATACGGCAAGAGAGAAAGCAGGACTCTTTGCATCTCTCTTTGCCCATAATTCTCGTCTTGACACTAGCAATGCTGCTCCACCGACTCTGCCTCATTGTAACTCTTCAATGCAGGAGGTTCACATGAGGAACAGAGAAGTACTGAGAGAGCTGCGTCGTCTAGACGTGAATAAAGCCAGTGGACCAGATGGCATACCAGCGATTGTTCTAAAGGCTTGTGCGCCCGAGTTGTCTCCTGTATTGACGCGCTTGTATCGCCTCTCATTTAGGACTGGTATAGTGCCCAAGTCCTGGAAGCTTGCCAACGTGCAACCCGTGCCCAAAAAGGGCAGTCGTGCCGATCCTGCCAACTATCGGCCGATTTCGGTAACCTCCATACTCTATTGAACTCGCGCCTCATGGCATACCTGGAAGGTAACGATCTCCTCAGTGACCGACAGTACGGGTTTCGCCGCAAGCGGTCTACTGGGGACCTACTGGTTTATGCCACCCACTTGTGGGGCGAGGCCCTCGAGAGGAATGGGGAAGCGATTGCCGTTTCCTTAGACGTCTCGAAGGCCTTCGACAGGGTATGGCACGCTAGCCTATTGAGTAAGCTTCCAGCTTACGGCATTTCCCCTGGTCTGATTAACTGGGTAAAAGACTTCCTGAGTGAACGGTCTCTCCGAGTTGTTGTCGACGGATGCTCATCAGAGCCCATGACGATTAATGCCGGAGTTCCTCAGGGGTCTGTTCTCTCTGCAACTCTCTTCCTGTTGCATATCAACGATCTGCTGGTGCCCGGTATCTATGGGTATGCAGATGATAGCACAGTTGTAGAGAGATACCTGCCCAGTGCTCGGGCTAGTAAGGAACTAATCCGGTCTGAAAGAGAGGCTTTGGTAGAGCGAACGAATATCTCACTTCAGGCAGTCTCCAAGTGGGGCGAAGCCAATCTAGTGGGATTCAACGCCGCCAAAACACAAGCGTGTCTTTTCACTGCCAAAAGGAGCCCGTGCACCTTGGTTCCTACTTTTCAGAATTTATCCCTGGAGTACACCGACCGCCTTCAGCTCTTGGGGGTTGAAATTCCCTCAGACCTTAACTTTGGGCGGTTCATTGAGTCCAAAGCCAAGGTAGCTGCCAGGAAGCTGGGCGTTCTTGCAAAGGTCCGGCGGTACTTCACACCGGGACAGCTTTTAATGTTATACAAAGCACAGGTCCGTTCGTGTGTGGAGTACTGCAGTCACATATGGGCTGGTGCTGCAAAATGCCACCTGGCAGCTTTGGACTCGGTGGAAGGGCGTGCAAAGAGGCTAATTGGTGATCCAGATTTGGTTAAGTCCAACCTTCAAAGCCTTGAGCATAGGCGTAGGGTAGCCAGCCTTTCGGTGTTTTACAGGATGCATTTTGGAGAGTGTGCGCAGGAATTGCATGACTTGATTCCGCCATCGCAATTCTACCATCGGACAACCCGACGTACGGCGAATATTCACCCTTACGTTGTTGAAACCTCTACGGTCCGGACTAAGCGTTTCGCCTCGTCGTTTATACCGCGTACGTCGAAGGATTGGAACAGTCTGCCTTCTGCGGTCTTCCCGTCCGATTATAATTTGGGTGTCTTCAAGGCTAGAGTGAATAGGCTCTTAATAAACTAGTGCGCCTCACCATCAAAGATTGCATCGCTACTTACCGTCAGGTGGGATCGCAGTCAAGCACTAGTTTATCTCAATTAAAAAAAAAAAAAAAAAAACTATATGCCTTAACTGAGTGAATTTTACTGGGCTGTCCGTCTAGTGGTTAGTGGCCATGACTGCTATACCGGAGAATAGGCTAGTTGCCGTAAAAAATGTAATTAGTCCGTCTTTTAGATTATTTTATTTGTAAATTAAACCAAAAAAGACAAATTAATTACATTTTATTTAGTCCGTATTTTAGATTATAAAAAAATATTCGACACGTATTTTTTCTTTTTTCGATTAAACAAAAAATAATAAAGATATAGCCCATTAAAGTTACGTGTAACATCACGCCAGCGCCGTGCTGCATTTTTTCGCACGGGGAACATGAAGAATGTGCAGTGCACTCACAAGTAGGTACATAGTATAACCACATTGTGACGTTTCCCTGATGACGAGAAAGGTACGCGTAAAGAAGTCACCGAAAGTGCCCCGCCTCTATCTTTTCATGACTAATGATTCTTTGAGACTGTGAGTAATGTTTTTAACGTATGTCTGGCAATTTGAGTATTTTCTGCGGCCTACCCAAATGTCCTTTCTTTGGTATTGTTCGTCAAGTCGTGGAGCTCCTTAGTAGTCATAAGTTGAGCTTTTCGAATACTGACAAATGCTTACACTGATTGGACAGGTCCACTCAAATCTGTATGGTTCTGTCTTCAAAAGACCATCTCAGACAAATCTGCATGGTTCTCATGTGATTTGACCATTACATATTTACAGTACGTACTTTAAAAGAGACTTTGACCCCTGAGTTTGTTTGTTTCGGTGTTTCTTCTCAGGGTAGTCAGATAGGAAACACCGGCCTCATCTAGCATAAACTGACGAAAAAAAATTGTCGTGTAAAAGTGTTTTTTATAGAATAGAATAGAATAGAATGCATTTATTTGTCAGAATATTGTACAAAGTTGTTGTGCTTATTTATAATATAATGATCATAATATTAAACCTAAAAACCTAAACCTATTACAAAATAAATATCATTATCATTTATCATTTAATGCAGTATGAAGACACACCCTTTTGGAACACTATTTTTCAGTGGTTTTAAAATTAATAAATCTTTTGGCAACTTCCATAGTCTCGTGTGGTGTAAGGTGTATTTAACCCAAATAAAATGACAACGTCAGAATTCTAGAATTTTTGGCACATATCTAGAAAAGCATATGTGTGGATGTGTGGTGTGACGAGAATAGATAAAGTGAATAATTATTTTTCAATACACTTGATCAGAAAGTGACTCTTATTGCACTGCAATTAGGTACATAATGGCCCTTGTTACCAAATTGTGATTTTGATTATCATTACGCACTAGTGCTATAATGTGGTTAAAACCTTATTGTTCAACCGCTCCCCTCTACATTATCGTATCAGGATGGGAGCAGGTCGTCCCCCACGAGTCGCCGGTCAACCCCCGTTTATTCATTTCAGTGAGTTTATTGAAAGGAAAAAAAAAATATGGGTGGCGCATATGAAAACAGATTTTTATACCACAAAAGTTTACTGATTTTACTGTTATTTTCTTCACAAGTGTATTGAAAAAACGTTGTATGAGTGATTATCGTTCTTGGTTCTCTTAAGACCCTCGCCATGGCTCGGGTCTAAATACCGCCTCGACGGTAATCACTAACATAACACACATATATCATAATATACTATTATTAGAGGAAGTTTAACCAGCATTAAAAAGTGGCGACAGTGATCTAATTTGTCTTGGAATGGTCATGTGAAGAGGAGGGATGAAGCGCATGTTACTGAAAGAGTTGTGAGTATACGTGTGGATGGATGGAGAGGGAGAGGGAGGCCAAAGAAAAGATGGATAGATAGCGTGACGGGTACAGACAGGACAGAATGGGAAAAAAAAGACGTGATGCGTCCAAGTAATACGGGACGGGAGCAGGAAGATTATGACGATCTAGAAAGGCATATCTTGGTATACCTGAAGAAATGAGTGGTTTTAGTCATCGTCATCATCTTCATCAGCCTTTTTAATGATCCCACTGCTGGGACTAAGGCCTCCTCTCTAGGAGAGAGAATGGGCCGTAACGTAATCCACCACGCGATCCCAGTGTGGGTTGGTGAATGTCACATGTCTTCGAATTTTACTAGGACATGCCGTTTCCCTCACTATGTTTTCCTTCACCGTTTTGAGAGCAGTGGTGATGAAATAAATTACAAAAAGTAATGCGCCTGACTGGGTTCGAACCCGCGACCTACAACTCGGTAAGTTGGTTATTTATGGTAAACCATAAAATACACAATATACACACATTAAAGGCCTTACTATGGCGCCTAAATATGGCGTCATAAAACTCCTCCGCATCGCTGTCGAGTGTCGACTGGAAGTGTGCCCAGTAGACTGGCGGCATTGCCACGTTGTATGGCAATGCTTAATCTCTGACCCAGATTAAGTGTGTATATTATAAATCATAATCACTTAAAAGCGGTTGTATGAAAATGTACCTCGAATTTGACGCTCTTAATAGGTATAGAACTTGCACTCTATTTAAATTTATTTACAATAGATTATAAACTACTAACTTCTGTCCACGGCTTCGCCCGTGTACATAAAATATAGCCTATGTCACTCAGGAATAAAGCAGCTTTCTGTCGGTGAAAACATTTTAGCAATCGGACCAGTACTTTGAGATTACTTCCTACAAACAAAAAACATAAAAACAAACTTTACCTCTTCAGTATATTAGTTTAGAGGTAGATTTTAATCCTTTTAGCGAGTACCAAGTCAAATGACATTCGTCACACACCGACACACGTCAGTGCGGCCAGTTACGTCGATACGTCGTTACGTCCCATTATTTACAAAACAGAACACGTCTACGTGACGTAGGTATCGTACATACATACGTTTTTAGCACATACTTATCGATAGTGATGATAAGATGTTGTAATCTGTCTGTGAAATTCAGACACGCATATTTATTTGTCTCGATCAGTTATCATATATTATACAACGCAATGTGCATGCCATGTTCACATTCTCTGATATTGTATATTAAAAGTAGAACTACACTGTTTTTTTTTTATGGTGGGAAATATCATGCATTGACATCCCCCCCCTTGGGCGGAGCGGGAGATAGTGTCAGACTCTTACTGACTAAAAGACCCACCCCGTTCCTTTTAGCCTTCATACCGGGGCTCGAGCGCCCTTTCGGATAACCCTGGCCCCAGTAGGCTTCGACCCGGCTGGGTCCCTGCTGTTGCTGACAAAGGCTGGCGCGCACTGTTCCCGCGCGCCGTCGACGACTTGGGCTTGCTCCGGACAGTTACCGGACGGCCGGACAGCGAGCTACCCATTGCTCACTGTCCGCAAGCCCGCGTCTACGTTGGCCGGAAATCGGGATCAGAATCCCGGCGACGGCGGCGGCGATAACGCCGTTGTCTGATGCGTTCGGCTTCCTCCTTTGCGAGAATTACTGCTTCGCAGAAGTCGGCGACCGCCTAGGCGCCACTCCTCCTCGCTCCGGACCATGGCCTCAACCAAGGCCCGGCGCGAGAGGTCTCCGCCGCCGATCGCCCCCACGAGGGCACGGCGATGCTCTGCCCAAGAACTACACTGTTCACACCTATGCCATGTATGCCGACCTGAATCCCGATTCACGTAATAAAAACCGTAACGATATCGTAGCGATTTAGTCGTTTAGACCATTTCCGTATTCACATCCATCAATCGAGTTTGAACGACACCGATTTTAAAGTCGTTTGGTCGAAGAGACGATTTAAAAAAAAAAGAATCTGTATTACATTATCCTGGTAGACTACTTATTAATGTAACTGGAAATAAGTCGACGATAGATCGTTTAGTTTCGAGCCAGTTGAGTTGTCGTTCTATCAATCCCGATTAAGGAACACGGGAATAACGCTTTTGGATAGGACTTCGATCGAACGACTATAAAACTTCAACGATATTTGGCTTGTTTGATTTTACGTGTATCAGGCTATTGGGCGCGTCGGTCTCCAATTATCCATACATTTTACATGGAAACTAGACTTGTAGAGCTACATTTTTGATCCACGCCACGCGACGTCGTTCTATGTACAAATCAGGCGTGTTACACGTGTGCTTCGGGCTAATGTAGTTCTAGCATTAAGGTAGCCGGGGTTCCGATCCTGATTTCCAGCCACCGTAGGCGCGGACTTGCGGACTGTCAGCAATGGATAGCTCGCCGTCCAACTGTCCAGTAATCGTCCGGACCGAGCCTTAACCGACCACGCGCACCTCAAGGAGTTTCAGCAACCGCAGGGGCCCAGTGGGGTCGAAGCCTACTGGGGCCATAGGTGATCCGAAACAGATCCCCGGGGCCCTGAAACAATGGCAAAGAAGGAAACGAAGTGTGTTTTTAGTCAGTAAAAGTCTAATAAACTCTCTCGCTCCGCCCAAAAGCGGGAGATGTCATTGGATGATTTCCCCACCTAAAAAAAAGACTAGTGTTATCTAATCCTTTTATAATGACACTTGAACTTGTCCAACGATAATTGCTAGAGTTTGTTAAGCACCTAAATAATAGAAAAAAAATATAAATAACTAAGAATCGTTTCATGTGTGGATTGAATGATATGATGCTGAGTTTATCTTCGCCAAGTCAAGAGTTATCGAGAATTCTTTTTATATTGTTGCCCCATCTAGAATTATGTTTACATGTTTGTGAACTCCACAATCGCGGGGGTAAGTTGCCTTTTCGAGGAGTGGACCTTCCGCCTGACTCAGGTCCTCACCGGACATAGCCAGTTCGGGAGGTTCCAGTTTAGGAATCAGGTGGGAGAAAAGCCTAGTGTCACCATCGTTTGGACCGCCCAGAATACACGGTGGAGTATACGGTAGAGATGTGTCCTGTTTAGGCGCAGTACCACTTGTCTTCGTGAAGGCGATCAGTGGCGGCGAACTCTTATGTCCAACCTGGTTCAAGCCAAGGTCCGGAGTGAGAGTTAACGGGACGCGTTCAACTTCTGCGAAATAGTAATGCTAGCGAAAAAGATGGCCGTGACGGAACGGACATTCTAACGCCGCAGCCTCCAACACAGGAGACGCTCCGAGCGTCGGGACTCGCAGGGCAATTCCTGATCACCGTAGGTGCAGTTTTGCACGTCGAGGGTCTAGGCGTTACAGGTCGCCTTCGTTTATCGCCTCCATGAATACACTGCATGGTACTGCAGAGCAGACTTCTACCGTATCTTCCACCGTGTCCAACGCCCGATCTCATGGTAGCGTAAGTAATGTGGTGGAAAAATGTCGGGTGTACATGTATGCAGACGACATGTGCCTTATGTATTCCTCCAAGAATATACAGGAGGCCAGGGCTGTGCTGCAGGCAGACTTCGATAATATCACTCGGTGGGCGCATGACAATGGTATAATTCTTAACATAAATAAGACAAAAGTAATGCATATTCGCTCACCGCACAACTTGGTGGCAAAAAATGTCAAGCGTGAGGATATAGGTATCGTGGGTCACACATATGAGTGCATGCATGTTAGGAATGTCAATTGCGATTGTCAAAAGTTGGATTATGTGAGTAAATTTAAGTACCTGGGTCTGTGGGTGGACTCCAACATGAATTGGAAAACACAGGTTGATACAGTGTGTACAAAGCTTAGGGCAGTGTTAAGCAAGTTTTATATACTAAAGGCACCGTTGAGCAGGAAAACGCTGCGAGTAATTTATTTTGCTCTCGCCGAATCACTGCTATCCTATGGATTAAACACATATGGCCGTACATTTAAAACCTATCTTAACAGTATAAAATCACTGCAAATTCGTTTTATGAAATATCTTGTCACCCACACACAAAAATTGCTTGTAAAGAAAACTATGAAAAACTCTTTGTTACATGTAAAGTGCTTCCAGTACATGAAAAGGTCGAGTACTTGTTGGTCCTAGAACAGTACTATAATGAACAATTTAAAATACGGGTGCAAAATAAATATAACACTAGAAGCGTTAGAGAACGTAAACTCGTGCGACCACCAGTAAAAAATTACTATGGTAAAAGAACCAACAAGTATTTGATGCCTACAATTTTCAATGATTATGACTGGTTAAGAAACGATAACAGAATGTGTAAACGAACATTGAAAAATAAATTAAAGACGGTTCTCCTTAAGACAGTAGCCGCAAGATGTGAAAATACCCAATAACTTATTTATGTATTTTTTAAATTTAGATATAATTTTATTGTATTACATTTGAACCAATTATTACTAACAAGCGCTAATCCCGCCGACAAACTGTTACGCAGTTTGGTGGGTTTATAGTATGTAAAACTTTGTTGGTCCAAATAAATGATTTATTATTATTATTTCGTTTATTTAAATATTAACATATAAATTATATTTTTAAATATTCAATAATTAAAAAAAACATTTAAAAATATAAAAAATAGTAGCCCACCGGTATCGGGAACAGGGTCCAAGCTACCGGCGGTCAGGGCTCCAGAGAAAGGAACCTCCTGACTATGCGAGCCGTGTCCAGCAATACTGCTTTCTGAATCAAGCCCTTGATCCAGTCGCCTAACGAGAGCCTCCTGAGATGTTGGTCGAGGCTCTTGGCTATTAAGCCATTGGCTGAAACAACTATCGGTACAATGACCGCTGAATCCACTTCCCACATGTCGACAACCTCGCGGGCCAAGTCGATATACTTAATTTGTTTATCTTTCTCGGCTTTCACGAGGTTCTCGTCATGCGGAACGGATATGTCAACAATCATTGCACGCCTCTCGCTTCGGTCCACCACCACTATATCAGGCTTATTGGCCACAATAGTCCTGTCAGTGATGATGGGCCGATCCCAGTACAAAGTGATATGACCGTTATCAAGAACTGGGTCGGGCTCATACCTATAGTATGGCACTTCCGATTCCACAAGAGAGTATTTCAGAGCAAGTTGCTGATGGATAATCCTGGCTACAAGGTTGTGCCTATGCAAGTACTCTCCGTTAGCTAGACGAGAACAACCAGAGATAATGTGACGGATTGATTCTCCCGGACGGTGACATGCCCGACAGATGTCAACCGTGCCGTCCTTCACAATAAATCTCCGGTAGTTATTCGTCATGATAACTTCGTCCATAATTGCACAGACAAAACCTTCTGTTTCCCCAAAGAGGTCACCGAAACGCAGCCAGGCTACGGACGCCAATTGGTCTACATCGGGTCCATGAAGGGCCCGGAAAAAGCGTCCGTGAAGCTCCTTGCTCTGCCATACTTCCCTGCGATCGTTAGTGTCAAGCACTATCGGTTTGCGCCAGTTCTCGTTAGCTAGGGAGAGCGGGGTGAGTCCCTTGTCCACTGCCACTACATCTCGATGCATACTCACGTCGGCAGCTAGGAAATATTCCCTGAGACTGCATACCTCGCGGTTGTGTAGGGTCTTAGCATTTAAGAAGCCACGACCCCCACACTTCCGCGGGATATACAGCCTCATCACCGACGATCGTGGGTGATGCATTCGGTATGCAGTCAGCAGTGTACGGACCCGCCTATCCAGGGCGTCAAGTTCTGTTTGAGTCCATTTGAGTACGCCGAAAGAGTACATCAAAAACTTATTATTATTATTATTATTATTATTATTATGGTGACACCTGAGCGTTGCTTCCGCCTCAATGTGTGGCAGAATGTGAGGAAGTCACGGCATTTTTCTAGCTACTACTCAAATGGGATTTACTACCACGATTCTGGTGTGCCCAGCGATCACGCTACGTCACTCCGAGCAAAAACAAATCACAAGCTCGAACAGATGAAACCCTTCTATGATGCCCAACCAAAAACACCATAGGAAAAAAAACTAAACAGCTTACTGATAATGTCTGACAAAAAATGTCTATCTGAATCGCATGTTTCCCGCCCCCGATAAGATTCCACCGTCTGGCATACCACGTATTGCTCACGTGGCCATCTTCTTCACTAGTATTACTGCTTCACAGAAGGAGCTGATCGCTTTCCATTCAGTCTTACTCCGGACCATTGCTTCGACCAGGGCCGGGTGCGACCGGTCGCCGATAGGGGATAGGGCGGTGCAGTGCAGAGTTTTACCGTATGCTCCATCGTGTTCTACGCGTGATCTACACGATGGTGACACCCGAACGTTTCTTCCGCCTCAATCCGAAACAAAAACCTCCCGAACTGGCCATGTCCACTGTGTACCTACGTGAGGCAGAATGTGAGGACGTCACGGCATTTTTCTAGCTACTACTCAAATGGGATTTACTACCACGATTCTGGTGTGCCCAGCGATCACGCTACGTCTCTCAAGGATCTGAGCAAAAACTAATCACATCAAAAGCGAAGACAGATGAAACCTTTCTATGATGCCCAACAAAAAGCACCATAGGAAAAAAAAGCGAAACCACTTACTGATAATGAGACAAAAAATGTCTGCCTAAATCGCATGTTTCCCGCCCCCGATAAGATTCCACCGTCTGGCATACCACGTATTGCTCACGTGGTGATAAGCCAGGTCGCGGCGTGGTGAACGAATGATTTTACTTAAGAGCCTATGCCCCTTATCACTAGTTTTGGATCAGGTGATTTGGTAATAGTTTTTTTTGTTTCTGGAAATAAGATTTTTATGTCAATTGTGTCACCGTCGACCCGACGGTGCGTGGGCTGAATTATTGGCGGGGTCAGTAAGGGTTTTGTTTTTTACATGGAAAATTATCCAATGACTTCTTCCAGCCTTTGAGAGCAGGGAGAGGGCGTGTCAAGCTTTTACTAAATAAAACCCACTCTTATGTTTCTTTTTTGATTTGCGCTCCATAGCCCAGGGGTTCATTTTCACTTAACCTATGGCTGATCAGGGGATCTCTTTTGCATCACCCATGGCCACAGTAGGCTTTGACCCTGCTGATCCCCTACGATCTGTTGACATCTCCTTATGGCGCGCGTGGAACATTACGCGCTGTCAACACTTGGACTGACTTTATTAAACTTAACTTAACAATTTATTGGTTTAGGTTATAATTAAATTACTTATTAGTCTATACAAGGTGTAAGGGACAGCCCTCCACAAACTTTAAGGGCTTTAAAACTTCGGCCTCTCCATACAAACTGTCCAATCAAGTTTATAATTTTCTATGATGAGACGGATTTTATTTTTCGTTTCTTGTAAAAAAAAATTGTGGAATGTTGTTCAGTTTCGTCTACTGAGCAAGCCCTTTAAGTTTGTGGAGGGCTGTCCCTTACACCTTGTATATAAGGCTAGATTGTAATATAAACTAGGGTTCATACTTTGGATGTATTCGAGGACAAGCAAAAAAAAAAGAAAAAAAAAACCACTTGGACTCGATCTTCGCTCGGGTTCCGCAAGCCTATGCCTACGATGGATGGAAATTGGGATCGGGATCCCGGCTGGGACATGAGGGCCGTTTGAATTCGTTTAACCTGTTAAACGTTTTGAAAAAATAATACCAAATAATGAAAACCTTTTTTCTTTACTGAAGTTGCAAGTATATACTAAGTTTCACGTATATGGACCTAGGTAAGTAAATTTTGCATACAAACGAAGTTAAATTTCCAAAACCTCCTTCTTAGTGCTTCTTTTTTATGTTGGGAAAAATCATGCAATGACATCCACTGCTCTTGGACAGAGCGGGAGATAGTGTCAGACTCTTACTGACTAAAAGACCCACCCCTTCCTTCTAGCCTTCATACCGGGGCTCGAGCGCCCTTTCGGATAACCCTGGCCTCAGTAGGCTACGACCCGGCTGGGTCCCTGCTGTTGCTGACAACTCTTTGAAGCGCGCGGGAACAGTACGCCGTCGACGATTTAGGCTTGGTCCGGACAGTTACCGGACGGCCGTATAGCGAGCTACCCATTGCTCACTGTCCGCAAGCCCGCTCCTTCTTAGTGCTCGCATGCATCATAAAAAAAAGCCTTGTGTAAAAACGCTCCTAGTCCCAGTAATTTTGGCTGTGAGTTGATATGTAAGTCGGCTATGCGCCACCGGTATAGAGAAAAAAAAAAGAAAGAAATAAAAAAAAAGGAAGGAAGAAATTTTATACTGCTCAAAACTCGCATTTTCAAAATATTTTTTCTGTAAACCATGTTTCTTAAAAGGATTGCTAGTAACACTTATCTTTAATTTTTCAAAGAGTTTATCAGGGCTTCTGTATGGATATAGATTTTTCTATAATTGTTTTTATTATAAACAATAACAACATTACATATAACAAATCAATAGTTTTAAATAATTGATTTGGATAGTTTTTGTTATTATTAATTTTGGAAGTTTTCTTTTTTAAATTAGTACTATCAATCAATGTTACTGAATACGAATTTATGTTTTTCCAACCGATTAATGCGGGTTCCATAAAAATTAAGCAATTTACAGATTTAACAAATTGTTGTAAAAATGCAGCGTCCTATCGATTTGGTTTACTATAGATGTAGCATACCGTCGTTTTAGAGTACTAACGATGCGTACCAACGATTCGGGATACAGTCGAAGTAGCGTACCATCGATTTGGGGTACTGTCGATACATTAGCCCGTCGATGGAACGTTTTCGATACAGCGACCATCGATGTAGTGACCAAAATATGCTCCTAGTCCCGGTTGTTTTGGCTATGCGTATATGTCAGTCAATCAGTTTCTTCTTTTATATAAATACCTAGATAAACTAATGTAATTGAACTTTGAGTGTGTTATGTTAAAGTAAATAAACAAACATTTTGGTAAAAGCTAGGCTGATGATTGATTGCTTGCGTCATAAAAAGGTGCAACTGCACCTGTGTTTATCTTATCTAAGTTAAGTTTTTAAGTTGCCAGCTTAGATACTCGTAGATAATGGCTTAACCTCTAAAATGTCCTCTACTTAGATAGCTGCTTATTATAAAAAAATAAGCCCTTATCTTTTGCCCAGTTAAGCTAAATTAGATTAGCTTGCAGAACACAGCTGGTTCTGGAGTGGCGACCGCGCATCGGAGACGCAGCATTGGAAGGCTTCCTACAAAGTGGACCGATGACCTGGTGAAAGTTGGGGGAATCCAATGGATGTGGGACGAACAGGATCGTTAATTGTGGCGACACTTGGGCGAGGCCTATGTCCAACAGATGACGTCTATCGGCTGAAATGACGATGATGATGAGATTAGCTCGTATAGCTGAGGTATAATTCATGTAGAGGACCAACCGATTCGATTTCAGCCAAGAAACTGAGGCCCCACCACCACCTCTCGCGTTCGCGACCGCGAAGAGCGGAACGGGACGCGGTTCATTTGACGACCTAAACTGAATTGTTCAAGGGATAAAGCTGTGTAGGATGTATAGTTACATCCCTCTTTCTAGCTCGCACGAGTGACATTTCAATACAGTTGCCATAACAGATCTTAAGCGGTTGTGCAGAAGTCAAATATCCGGTCTCTTTAGTGGTGCGAAGTGAGACGTGAGGGGAGTGTCAGTAAATGGCTCGCCGCGCCATCACGTCATAGACGTCACTCCTTATTCGTTCTCTGCGTTGCTGCATGTATCTAACAACGACGACGATTGGCTCGCCAATGTTTGGAATGCGTAAAGCGATCTCCACTCTGACGCCGAGCGCTCAAGATCGGTTGTGTCTACTGTTTGCACCGTTAAGGCGTATAGTCCCTTGAACCATCTGGCCGAAATTATGTGAACGCAACTCTCGCACTCGCATAGGCGGCAGTACGCATATCTGTGCATTTATTTGCAAAGGTCCAAGCCGTTCGAATGAGTAGGGAAAAGTTGCGATTTTTTTTTTTTTTTTGACAAAAGTATAATTGCACGAAAAAATCAAATGTTGATATTATTGTTCATGAATCTATAATAAACATATATTTTTTTCAAACCAATTGACCTAGCCGTTACGGAGGAGTAGGCCTCAGAAAATCACTGTTTTATGGCACTTTTCGGGCGCTTGGCCCTTAACAGCGTTGAGAGGAATTTTTTGATGATTTTAAGATAAACCTTTTCTATATATAGTACAAAACTAAATCAGCGTAAATAAATTACTGTGCTGCCATGAATAAATTCAGCTGTCGTGCAAAATATCAGGGGCAAACGGAAATAAGGAAGTTTTGCTAACCTAACCTTAGGAAACCGGTATTACTACTTGATTTAGTTCTAACAAATGAATAGCATGACATTCTTCGGAACAGGAAATGTTATTGATATAATTACAGAACATATGAAAGAGGTTATCATGCCCTTGTGAAAAGTACGGCAATGCTCATAGTTCAACTACCAATAGCAAGCTTGCGATCTAAGTGTGCGTGGTCTGTTAGTTGCGTAATGCGCGTTCGTATTGGTTTATTGCCTGTATGGAGTTAAAGGGTGGGAGACAAGCGGCGACACTCGTTGTAGTACAAATCGGAAAGTATTTCCTTTCTAACCAAACTAAAGAGTGTCCAGGGAGTTTCTTGCACGTTCTTCTCCATAGGGACCTACTCTTTTGAAAAAAAAATTTTTCCTTTCTAACCAAACTAAAGAGTGTCCATGGAGTTTCTTGCACGTTCTTCTCCATAGAGATCTACACTTTGGAACGTGCAATTTAGCTTCACTTTTCTTGAACTGACCGATATTTGACTATTCAAAAGTGCCTGCAATATGGTCTATTTGAAATAAATGTTTTTGACTTTTGACCCCTATCATCTGTTCTGACTAAATAATAGAATAATATTACACAACTTGCACACAACGCCATCTAGTTTTTTTTTTAAGGAGAGAAATCATTCAATGTCTTCTCTCGCTTTAGGGCGGAGCGGGAGGGAGTGTCAGAATTTTACTGACTAAAACCACACCTGTTCCTTCTTTGCCTTGAATTCCAGGACTCCGCATTTCCTGTTCAGAAGCCAACTCATGGTCTCAGTAGGCTTTAGTCCTGCTTGGCCCCTACGGTTTTCTTGACATTTCTTTGAGGTACGAGTACACTACGTGCCGTCGACGACTCGGGCTCGGTCCGGATGGTTAGCGGACGGCGAGCTACGCGTCGCTCGTCGTAAGCAACCCATAAAATGTTTTGTGAGTCAGGTGGGTTTGTACATTTACGTAATATGCATAATTCAAGCATATAACACGAAAAAAAAATATCAATATTTAGTATGCAACCATAAACATTCAACAGTTTAATGATTAACCTATGACTATTTGCCTACAAAAAAAAAACGAATACAATTATCTATGGAACACACGAATAATGACATTATCAACATTTAAAACTTCAAAATAAGAACGTGATACGATAAGCGGTGTGAACGAACTCGTTATCGCGATTACACATTTAAAATACGAATGTCAAGGCCTTATAACTATGAATAACTATTTAAAAAATGTATCTACTTTATGGTAAACGATTAGTTGTTTATTTTATTTATGATTAGGTAAATAGAGTTCGTAGATACGGTCTAGTTGTTATCGGACTGTTGCGATGACAATTACCTACTTTATCTTTAACAGTAGCTAAGCTAGGGGTCCTTAAATCTTTATAACTGATAACAAATTAAAGCTTGTTTTCCTAAAAGGGCGTTTATTTATGTAATCATCATTATCAGCCTTTTTAGGGTTCCGTAGTCAACTACGTCGTCTGTCCGTTCTCGCTTAATCTCTGTGACCGTTAGCACTAGAAAGCAGCATATGTATATCAATCACGCCAACAAAGTGGTAAAATATAAATTGGAAAAAAATGTTTTATTAGTGTAGCCCCCCTATATGTAAAGTGGGAAGTGATTTTTTTTTTTATTTTAACCCTAACGTGTGATATATCGTTGAATAGGTATTTAAAAATGAATAGGGGTTTACTAAAATCATTTTTTGATAATGTCAATTATTTCGGAAATAATCGCTCCAAAAGTAAAAAACAATGTGTCCCCCGCCCTCTAACTTTTGAACCATAAGTTTAGAAAATATGAAAAAAATCTGAAAAGTAGAACTTTATAAGGACTTTCTAGGAAAATTATTTTGAACTTGATGGGAAGAACAGTTTTTGTACAAAAAGACAAAAAGGTTCTACAAAATAATTTCTGGACTAAGTTTGTAGTATAATCGTATATGCAAGCATATTTTTTAAACTAATAAGTGGGTACACTTATTGTGACGGACGGGAAACTACGGAACCCTACACTGAGCGTGGCCCGACACGCTCTTGACCGGTTTTTTTATGTTCCTACTGCTAGGAATCAGGCCTTCTCTCCACAGATTCACCGCGAGGGCTCAATGCGGGTTGGTGAATGTCACATGTCTTCGAATTTTTGGTTCTAGGACATGCCGGTTTCCTCACGATGTTTTCCTGCACCGTTTTGGGACCAGTGGTGATAAAATAAATTACACAACGTAATGCGCCTGGCTGGGTTTGAACCCAGATAAGTCGGAGCCATTACCACTCGGCCACCACGGCTCTCATGTAACGATGGGTTTATTTATAAAAGATACGATATCAACGTCAGCGACACTCGTTTTAGTACAAATCGGAAAGTATTTCCTTTGTAACCAAACTAAAGAGTGTCCATGGAGTTTCTTGCATGTTCTTCTCCACAGAGAACTACGCTTTGGAACGTGCAATTTAGCTCCACTTTTCTTGGACTGACCGACATTTGACTATTCAAAAGTGCCTGTAAATGGTCTATTTGAAATGAATGCTTTTACTTTGACTTTTTTACCGCCACAAAAGTTTACTAGTTTTACAGTTATTTTCTTCACAAGTGTATTGAAAAATGTCGTATGATACACGTGAGTAATTAATGATTACCGTTCTAAGCTCTATTAAGTCCTTCGCCACGGCTCGGGTCTAAATACCGCCTCGACTGTAATCACTAACATTACACACTTACATCATAATATACTATAACGCTTGGGTATATATCTACAAGAAGCACTAAAATACTAAAAAACTCAAATTAAGTTATTACACAGGTATGTTCTAAACACTTTCTACAAATTATCACTGCAATTATACAACTTATTAACCAGTAATTACAGTAAGAAACGATACCACTGAAGCGATAAACCATGACATAACTCCATATTACTAACAAGTACAGTCAGCGCGAAAATTCAGCGAAACGGTGCACTCATTGATATCGAATCTTTTTTAAATTAATTTTGTGTAATACGTGTGACAACGCACGTTTAAGGACTCAGTGGAGAGGCGTACGAATAAGCTAATTGGTAATCCATATTTGGTTAAGACGTATAGTCCCATGAACCATCTGGCCGAAATTATGTGAACGCAACTCTCGCACTCGCCTAGGCGGCAGTGCGCAAATCTGTGCATTTATTTGCGGCCAGCAGCGCCCGGAAAGCGCTTTAAATCCATTTTCTCTGCGATATATTGATTGATTTAGATATGCAATGTTCACTTTGGAGAATATTTAACCACCAATTTTTATGAGTAAAAATGATTCTAAAGGTCCAAGCCGTTTCGAAGGAGTAGGGAAAAGTTGCAAAAAGTTGCGAAATTGCTAAATATTTTTTTTGTGTAAAAGTATTAATTGCACGAAAAAATCAAATGTTGATATTATTGTTCATGAATCTATAATAAACATATATTTTTTTCAAACCAATTGACCTGGCCGTTACGGAGGAGTAGGCCTCAGAAAATCACTGTTTTATGGCACTTTTCGGGCGCTTGGCCCTTAAGGCCCTGACCACAAAATGATAGGTACAGAATTCAATCTCATGTACAGTTGCCATCACGGATCTTGAACGCTCGGCGTCAGAGTGGGGATCGCTTTGCGCATTCCATACATTGGCGAGCCAATCGTCTTTGTTGTTAGATACATGCAGCAACGCAGTGAACGAATGAGGAGTGACGTCTATGACGCGATGGCGCGGCCAGCCAATCACTGACATATCCCGCCCCCGCGTCGCACTTCGCACCACTAAAGAGACCGAATATTGGACTTCTGCGCAAGTGTTCAAGAAATAAAAAGAACAAGTGTCCGAGTTCTGCGAAACAGTAATGATAGCGAAGGAGTAGGCCGACTGCATCAGGCAACGGCGGCGCTCACAGCGCCCCAGCCGGCGAGCAATGGGTAGCTCGCGCTGTCCGACCGTCCGGTAACCATCCGGACCGAGTCTAAGTCATCGACGGCGTGCACTGTTTCCGCACGCCTCAAGGAGTTGTCAGCAACAGCAGGGGCTCAGCCGGCTCGAAGCCTACTGGGGCCAGGGTTATCCGAAAAGGAAGCTCGGTCCCTTTATGAAAGGCACGAAGGAACGGGGTAGGCTTTTAGTCAGTAACAGTCAGACACTATCTCCCGATCCGCCCAAGAGCGGGGGTTGTCATTGGATGATTTTTTCCACCATGAAAAAAATAATCGAATAATTTTTGGCAAAATTTAAGAAGTCAGAGAGAGTAAAATTTCGTTCATAGTTCACAGTTCATAAATTAATTAAATTTTTTAGTAAATTACTTAATTAAAGTTGAAAAATTTCTTTCCTCGATTTGAAAGTAAATCGTTTCGTCACAACATGGCGATCGATCCTATTCTCATTTGGAGCGCCTTGTACTTAACTTTTTATACCTACGCTAGGCGACCGTGCTAGGATCAGCGCATTGCGTCAAACTATACGAATGCAACCGGGCGATTGAGCCGAGATCTCGTGTCCATGAGCGGTGTCTATGTGTGCGCTGCTCGAGCGCGCTTTGTATGTAGATAGTCTGCTGTACCTATCTATTTTGTGTCATAATTTCGGATTAATAGTAGGTATAGTCAGCGCGAAAATTCAGCGAAACTGTGCAGTAATTGATATCGTATCGTTTTTTAATTAATTTTGTGTAATACGTGTGACAGCTCACGTTTATTGAGAATCTTGTACGGTTTAGACGGTCTGGCCCAGAGTGCCGCTGTCGTGAAGTGGGAATATTGGTGGCAATATTGCCCGAAGTATAAATATTGGTGGCAATATTGCACGAAGTGGGAATATTGGTGGCAATATTGCACGAAGTGGGAATATTGGTGGCCATTATTGCACGAAGTGAAACTATTGGTGGCAATATTGCCCGAAGTATGAATACTGATGGCAATATTGCACGAAGTGGGACTATTGGTGGCAATATTGCACAAATTGGGACTATTGGTGGCAATATTGCCCGAAGTATGAATATTGGTGGCAATATTGCCCGAAGTATAAATATTGGTGGCAATATTGCACAAAGTGGGACTATTGGTGGCAATATTGCACAAAGTGCGACTATTGGTGGCAATATTGCACGAAATCAAGAGTGAATAGGTTACTTCTAGGCAAGCGTACTCCATCGTCGGCCACATCATCACTTACCATCGGGTGAGATAGTGGTCAAACGCGAGCCTATCAATAATAAAAAATTTCCAATAGCAATATTTCCAGCAAAATTCCCACTTCGGGCAATATTGCCGGCAACGGCACATCTCTAGTCTGGACTAAGCGCTTCGCCTCATTGTTTACACCGCATACTTCGCAGAATTTGGGTAGAGTAGGCAACTCTTTTCTTTGGAACTGCGGCCTGAGTCCCAGCAGTGGGAACATTAAAAAGGTTGATGATGATGACGATGATCTCCTCTAATGTATCTGAAGCTTTTGGGTACAATTTTTTGCCGATTGAGGCCTAAAAAAGGGATCAATGTTTCTTCCACCACATCATTTGTGATTTATCTTCCATTCCTAGACAACTCACACCATTAGACGATGCGTGATTATATTGACCAATTAGTTAATCTAATAATTACACGAACAGCAGACCTTTTTGACATCTAGATAATATGCTGTTGTTTTTGTCACCGAGACTAGCGTGGAAGTTAAAGATTAAAGCGTGCAATTAAGAGGCTTCTCCACTTGTTTATCGTCAACAACGAGCAGGGTTTAAAAGCTTGTTGTTTCATCTAACGCACATGCCATTCAACATTCATGTAACCAATTTTTGGTTGGCCAATAAAGGAAAAAATAAAATCAGAATGTAATGTTTAGTCAGTTAGTTAGCTAGCCCATTTATGTCCCACTGCTGGGCGAAGGCCTCCCTCTCCCTTTTCCACACACATCTGTCTTCGGCCATTGCGGGCCAGTCCCTCCGGTATTTATCAAGCTAATCTCTCCACCTTTGCCTTGGTCTGCCGCGATGTCGCCTTGCGTTTAATGGGACCCAATAAGTGGCTCTTTTATTAGCCCACAGCTCATCTGGCATGCGACAAACATGTCCGGCCCAATCCCACTTTAGAGTGGCAGCTTTTCGGGTAACGTAATGTTTAGTTAAGGTGAAATCATGCTGCGTGCGGTGTACTAAGTCAAGGTTGCTGATGAGGCTGAGGTGATGGTCAGGTATGACCAGGTAGACTTGTTGGTGGTCAGGATACCCTTTATAGAAGTGAGTGCTGGCTGTTTGGCTCCCTACTCGAAAGCTTGAGGAAGTAATGATGGCATCACGAAGTAGTAGCTGCGACGTTCTTTGTCGAGGGTCACGAGTTTGGAGGTATGCGGAACAGAGTGTAAAGTCCCACATACCTTCGTTAGAAAGGGAGGATTCTCCGACCAGACAGGTGTTATGATCTGGTGGGAAACTGCCCGATAGTTGATTTCGGGCTGTCGTATATATTCAAATCGCGCGGAGAACATTGATTGCGCGATGCAGGATTTCGTATTTTTGTAGTTCTTATGTGGCGCCATAGATGTCGCTACATCCTCTGTCCATACGACGCTTATAAACCATGCTCGATTTAGACGATAGGCCAGTAGAGAAGGGCCATCTTAACGTCATGGTAAAGACCCCTAATCGCTTAAGCACAGTAAAACCGAATGTATTAGATAGAAACGCTAATCTTATCACCAAAGCACTGGAAAATAGTGTGTTTTAAAGCCAAATGGTTATCATAATACAAAATATTTACTAGCAAAAAGGTTATCTAACATGACCTTTGGAGCTACTAATAGATGTAGGAAGGCATGTATCGGTCGTGAAATAAAACGCGATCTACCTATACTGTGCAGAATCATGCATAAGGTTCAGTTGAAAACCGGCGTCAGGCTGTCAGGCAACTACCACGTAGTTATCTGGCATTTTTGCTGAACTGGATCTATTTGGAGTAGCCGTGAGACACACATTGTTAGTTTTCAATTTTTTTATATACTTATTAGTTTCTACATATTGTTACTACACTGTGTGTATCTATAAATTTGTATGCCGAATAAAATAGTTTTCTTTCTTTCTTTTCTTTAGATAGGAGGAGTGGCAGGCGGTTGCCTCCCTCTGCGAAGCAGTAATGCTAGCAAAGGAGGCGGCCTCCACACCCCAGCCGCCGGGATCTCGATCCCGATTTCCGGCCACAGTAAGCGCGGGCTTGCGGACTGCGAACAATCTGGACACGCGCGTCTCAAGAAGATGCAAACCGTAGGGGTTCAGCAGAGTCGAAGCCTACTGGGGCGAAAGGGTCTATTTCTGATAGGAAGGCTCGGCCCCGGTATTAAAAGCAACAAAGGAACGTGGTGGATTTTTTAGTCAGAAAAAGTCTGGCACTATCCCCCGCTCCGCTCAAGGGAGGGGGATATCATCTGGATGACTTTTACTCGACCAAAAACCCGACGTACGGCGAGTACGCCTTGAGGCCATTGTTCGCCGTCCGCAAGCCCGCACCTACGGTGGCCAGAAATCGGGATCAGAATCCCAGCGAGACGACTGAGGCGTGAACACCGTTGCCTGATGCGGTCAGGCTCCTCCTTTGCTAGCATTACTGCTTCGCAGGAGGCGACCGCCTGTCACTTCTTCTCGCTCCGGACCATGACCTATACCAAGGGCTGGCGCGAGAGCCCCCACAAGAACACGGTGATGCTTAGCCCAAGCGAGGCACACCTTTGTCGACTGTGGTATGGAATCTTAAAAACGACAAATAACATGATGTAATTGCGGACAATCTCAGCGTTTATCACCTGTTTGTTTGCCCATAATGCTATCCATAACTTCTGACCTCTTGCTCTTGTTTCCTCAATTTACTAGGTTGATGTTGTGTAATGATCGGCTCGTGGGCACTTCGTGGCGCTTCGTTGTGCGTGTACGCATGTTTCAACTCTATTCAAGGTTGGGGTCAGTTTTGTGGGAGTGTTGGAGGCGTGTACGCAACTGGTTTTGGGATTTCCATAAAGATTTGGAGTCTCTGAAAATGAGTTTTAACATGGAACCGTCCATTAGGTTTTTCAAATTGAGATCAATATTGTAATGCCAAAGATTGGTCTTCGGAGAAGAGATTTTTTTGATAGTGTGATATCATCAGGTAAATCCTCTCGCACTGCATGGAGTGAGAGGGCGTGTCAGATATTTCCTGGCAAAACCAACCCGTGATCCTTCAATACCCTTTGCGGTTTCTGTTTTTTTTTTCGTTTGAAGTTGGACATCAATAAATGTGTCCTCCTCATAGAAATATGTCCACCCGCTATAAACGGAGCTAGAGGCAGTGTCAGACTTATGACCCACCGGTGTTCCTTCAGTTTTCTCAGTTCAATTCCTCAGTTCTGACGGGAGCAGGAAAGCTTGGTACCAGAGTTGACAGCTTTTTTTACTAAATGACTTCTCCCGCTCAGGGTGGGGCGTAAGGGAGTGTCGGATTTTACTGTCTCAACATCAACATTTCAGCCGATAGACGTCCACTTTTGGACATATAGGCCTCCCCTAAGTGTCGCCACAATGAACAATTCTGCGCGGCCCGCATCCGTCGGATTCCCGCAACCTTGACCAGGTCATCGGTCCACCTTGTAGGAGGCTTTCTAACGTTTTACTGACTAAAACCCAGTATACCTTCAGTTGCTCTTTTTGTTTTGAGGGCTCCGGTATCTTCTTCGAACAATCCGAAGCCGGCAGGCATCGGCCCACTGGCCCATCAATTTGCTTTTTTTTATTGATGATAAGTTCGCGCTTGACCACCATCTCACCTGATGGAAAGCGACGATGCGGTCGGCGATGGAACGCGCTTACCTAGAAGAAACCTATGCTGATATCTCTTTGAGGCGCGCGTGGAAAACGACGCCCCATCGAACAAAGATTGTAGTTACTTGACGGCCAGACAGCAGCTCTACTCATTGCTTGCCATTCACAAACCCACGTCTACGGTGGCTAAAAATCATCTTAGGCGATTAATATTCCACAACAACTTCCACACAACGCCGTCTAGTCCCAAGCTAAGCAGAGCTTGTGTTATGGGTACTAGACAACTGATAAACATACTTATATATTTCTAAATACATACACTTTAAAGATAAATTACACCCAGACACAGAACAAATGATCATGCTCATCACATAAACATTTGTCCTGGGTGGGAATCCAACCCACGACCTCCGGCTTAGCAGTCAGGGCCACTAACCACTAGACCAATAGGCCAGTCAAAGAACATCACACTGCCACGCATCACACTGCATGTTGCTTGTTAACGCACCTACGCGCGTACCAGCGGGAGTGCAGATCTGCATCATAGTGCGGATTTTTTGGCAGTATGATAAACGCCTTACTACTTCCCAAAGCTTGGACTCGGGGTGTAAGGCTTGTCCTCGTCTCATGGTTTCGGCGTCTTCCTATGCCCGCATTACTGTTTCGTAGAAAAAAGTACCTAACTGCCCCCATTCCCTCTCAATGCGGACCATCTCCTGTACCAGAACCTGACGGTAAGGGTTCACGGCTCAGGGAGCGACGGATAGACTTTATTTTAATCAATACTAGACTCGTCTACGTCAGGAAAGACATATTCAAGTATTTATTTTCCTCTTACAATCAAACGTAGGTATTTTATGAGAAAAATGCGTGACTTTCAGAGTGATATTACTATCTCTCTGACAGATAGAGGTTACTCAATTTGAACAGTAGACAACATTACTTTCTTTTTTTAGACTTTATCTGGGTATTGTAATCTTGGCAAATGTTTAAATGTTGATAGTTTTTCAGGGGTCTGTGGCGATGTCGCCGGGATTCTGATCCCGATTTCCGGCCAACGTAGACGCGGGCTTGTGGACAGTGAGCAATGGGTAGCTCGCTGTCCGGCCGTCCGGTAACTGTCCGGACCAAGCCCAAGTCGTCGACGGCGCGCACTATTCCCGCGCGCCTCAAGGAGTTGTCAGCAACAGCAGGGACCCAGCCGGGTCGAAGCCTACTGGGGCCAGGGTTATCCGAAAGGGCGCTCGAGCCCCGGTATGAAGGCTAGAAGGAACGGGGTGGGTCTTTTAGTCAGTAAGAGTCTGACACAATCTCCCGCTCCGCCCAAGGGCGGGGGATGTCAATGCATAATTTTTCCCACCATAAAAAAAAGGGTCTGTGGCGATCGGGATTATTTAAGAACGCAACCGAACGCCGTCTGTCACCAGTCGCCATACCACCCGAATACCAGTTCGTACAGCATCGGAAATCATGACAAGCAGCCGTCAGTGATCTTAAGCTCTTGACACGGAGAGGTTACGTGCGCTAGGGCTCCGACGCAGAAGTCCCCTGTACGTATAGCCAATAATTATACCTACAGGTCCGTAACTTTTTTTTTTTATGGGAAAGTCATCCAATGATGATGCTCTTGGGCCAAGCGGGAGATAGTGTCAGACTTTTACTGACTAAAACACCCACTCCTGTTCCTTCTTTGCCATTGTTCCAAGGCCCTGGGGATCTCTTTCGCATCACACAAGGCCCCAATAAGCTTCGACCCTGCTGGGTCCCTACAGTTGCTGACAATTGATTGAGGCGCGCGTGGAACACTACGCGCCGTCGACGACTTGGGCTCGGTCCGGACGGTCGCACGGCGAGCTACCCATTGCTCAACGTCCGAATGAGTAGCTTGCCGTCCGACCGTCCGCAAGCCGGGATCGGAATTCCTGCGGCTGGGGCGCGAGGGCCATTTCCTTGCACGTGCGGCCGCCTCCTTTACTTTTACATACTGCTTTGCAGAAGGAGGCGACCGCTTGACAATCCTCCTCGCTCCGGACCATGGCCTGTACCAAGGCCCGGCGCGAGAGGGGTCCGTACCTCAGTTGCAAAACTGAAACCTTATAGGATCACTTTTTTTAATAATATAAACTAGTGCTTGACTGCGATCCCATCTGATGGTAAGCAGTGATGCACTTTTTGTCCGTCTGTCAAGACCATTTTTCTTAGTAACGCTTGGAGATATTGAGCTGAAATTACGTTAAATACTCAGTAGCCCCGATTCACGTTATCAAAACCGTAACGATATCGTAGCGACATAGTCGTTTTTGTCATATTCGTATTCACATCCATCAATCGAGTTTGAACGACATCGATTTTGAAATCGTTCGATCGAAGAGTTGTCGAAGCGTATTCAGCTATGTGAATCGTCATTCAATCGTTGGCTTGAGGTATTCTCGTTGATGAACGTTGTTTGATCGGGTCGGATGTCAACGGCTAAACGTCAAATATTCCTGTTCAAATGTCATTGAGCAAAAGTTAGTTTTTAGTTGTCGTTCTATCCAATTCCGATTAAAGAACACGTGAATATCGATTTTGGATAGGACTTCGATCGAACTAACTTCAACGATATTTGACTCGTTTGATTTTACGTGAATCAGGCTACTGAACTGTTACGAGGAAAAAGGCTAGGGAGATGACATAGGTAAGTTTTTATGGCTTGGTGAAAAGTTTGGTCTTAGCGGCGCGGCGAGTGGGGCAGCATCAACAAGCGGGCCGCGCAGTGCTATTTTTTTTTTTTATGGTGGGAAAAATCATGCATTGACATCCCCCGCCCTTGGGCGGAGCGGGAGATAGTGTCAGACTCTTACTGAATAAAAGACCCACCCCGTTCCTTCTAGCCTTCATACCGGGGCTCGAGCGCCCTTTCGGATAACCCTGGCCCCAGTAGGCTTCGTCCCGGCTGGGTCCCTGCTGTTGCTGACAACTCCTTGAGGCGCGCGGGAACAGTGCGCGCCGTCGACGACTTGGGCTTGGTCCGGACAGTTACCAGACGGCCGGACAGCGAGCTACCCATTGCTCACTGTCCGCAAGCCCGCGTCTACGTTGGCCGGAAATCGGGATCAGAATCCCGGCGACGGCGGCGGCGATAACGCCGTTGCCTGATGCGTTCGGCCTCTTCCTTTGCGAGCATTACTGCTTCGCAGAAGTCGGCTCGCGCCTGCCACTCCTCCTCGCTCCGGACCATGGCCTCAACCAAGGCCCGGCGCGAGAGGTCTCCGCCGCCGATCGCCCCCACGAGGGCACGGCGATGCAGTGCTATGAGCGGTGTCTCATGGCGTGCTTCAAACATTTTCATACTTTTGATCTGACAGCTCGCCGCCCCAAGCTTAGCTACCTCTCACAGTGGCAAGGTCGTGAACGGGCCTTAAGGTGTATAGTCCCTTGAACTATCTGACCGAAATTATGTGAACGCAACTCTCGCACTCGCCTAGGCGGCAGTACGCAAATCTGTGCATTTATTTGCGGCCAGCAGCGCCCGGAAAGCGCTTTAAATCCATTTTCTCTGCGAAATATTGATTGATTTACATATGCAACGTTCATTTTGAAGAATATTTAACCACCAATTTTTATTTGTATTCTAAAGGTCCAACCCGTTTCGAAGAAGTAGGGAAAAGTTGCGAAAAATTAACGAAATTGCTAAATATTTTTTTTGACAAAAGTAAGTATTAATTGCAGGAAAAAATCAATTGTTGATATTATTGTTCATGAATCTATAATAAACATATATTTTTTTAAACCAATTGACCTAGCCGTTACGGAGGAGTAGGCCTCAGAAAATCACTGTTTTATGGCACTTTTCGGGCGCTTGGCCCTTAACAGCTTTTTACGGAACCCTCGGTGCTCGAGTCCGACTCGCACTTTGTATGATAATATTTCACAAGGTGCTTATTTATCTCGCCACTCGTGTCATCTCAACATCGTGCGATGTCGCTTATTGACATTATGTTTAGTAATGGAGTTGGTTAAGTATAAAAAAAATTACAAAAATAGACACAATCGTATACCTACTGTGTTTATTTTTGCACAATACTTTGTACTAAACAAAAAATAATACTAAAAATAAACCATTATTTTTTAAACCAATAAAAAAAAAAACAAAAAAAAATCCACCAGTAATCAGAAGACAGTAGTCTGACACTATCTCCCGCTCCACCCAAGGGCGAGGGACGTCATCTGGATGATTTAAACCCACCGAAAAAATAAAATCCGCATAGGTAATGTCATTTTTAGGGTTCCGTAGCCAAATGGCAAAAAACGGAACCCTTATAGATTCGTCATGTCTGTCTGTCTGTCTGTCTGTCTGTCTGTCCGTCCGTCCGTATGTCACAGCCACTTTTTTCCGAAACTATAAGAGCTATACTGTTGAAACTTTGTAAGTAGATGTATTCTGTGAACCGCATTAAGATTTTCACACAAAAATAGAAAAAAGCAATAAATTTTGGGGGTCCCCATACTTAGAACTGAAACTCAAAAAAATTTTTTTCATCAAACCCATACGTGTGGGGTATCTATGGATAGGTCTTCAAAAATGATACTGAGGTTTATAACATCATTTTTTTCTAAACTGAATAGTTTGAGCGAGAAACACTTCCAAAGTGGTAAAATGTGTGTCCCCCCCCCTTTAACTTCTAAATTAAGAGAATGATAAAACTAAAAAAAATATATGATGTACATAACTATAAAAACTACCAACTAAAATTGGTTTGAACGAAATCTAGTAAGTAGTTTTTTTTTAATGCGTCATAAATCGAAAAAAATACACTATTATTAAAACATCGATCAAAGTTAGTAACTTTTATATTATGTTACTTGCTGCTACGGAACCCTTCATGGGCGAGTCCGACTCGCACTTGGCCGGTTTTTTATTATTATTGATAGGCTTGCGTTTGACCACCATCTCACCTGATGGTAAGCGAAGATGTGCACGACGACGGAGCACGCTTGCCTAGAAGTAACCTATTCACTCTCGACTTAAAGACTCCTAAGTTGTAGCTATCTGGAAACACAGACTCCGGCAGGGAATTCCACTCCTTGGCTGCACAATAAATGTGTTCCCAAAACGCTTTGTGCGTATAGGCACAGATTACTGAATAGTTACTGTATAGGTGGGATGTCTACCATGTACCGGTAGCGCAACGCTGTACGTCGTGTGGACAAATGATGGGACGGACTTGGCGGAATTAGATTGTGCAATTCCAGTGCACACTACCCGAAATATAAACGATAGAAAACCGGCAGACTAGCAAGTCTCCTAGGTAGACCCACATCTTCTAAGGTCTAGAACATTCTCGATGTCTAAGAACGGTCAAATCCTTCACTATCTTACATCCATAAACTAACTCAGGTTATCCAAAATGTCATGCGCTAAAACACGTGACTTTGTTTACAAAATTACGGTCCTATTGCTATGTAGTTAAGGGTGATAATGAGCTGGCATTTTAGTGCGTTCCGACACAACATAGTTCTGATAAGGCGGTATGCTCAAAATAGAGTGAATTTACTAGAAAAGGCAGTCTAGACGAGTCTGGTTTGTTTGATAAATGGGATAGTGATTATTTTGACGTTGGACTATTAGCACAAAATAGATAGGTACAGAAGTCAATCTACATACAAAGCGCTCTCGAGCAACGCACACATAGACACCGCTCACGGAAATGCAATCTCGGAGCGCCTCGGCCCGCTCGTCGTGCAGTTCCGGCTCAAACGCTCATTAGTGTGCGTCCACCGAGCGTAGGTATAAAAAGTTAAATATATACATGTCTACTGTTCCTATCTATTTTTTGTGCTATTAGTGAGGTTGCCGATATAGCACGAAGAATCGCCAAACTAAAGTGGCAATGAGCAGGGCCACATTGCTCGTAGAACAGATGGCCGTTGGGGCCGAAAGGTTCTGGAGTGGCGACCGTGTACCGGAAGACGCAGCGTTGAGGCCTACAAGGTGGACCGATGACTTAGTGAAGGTTGCAGTAACACAGGTTCATTCATTGTGGCGACGCTTGAGGGAGGTCTATGTCCAACAGTGGACGTAAGTAGGCTGAAATGATGGTGATGATGACTGTTGGTGAGAGGTCTAGGGGATCTTTGAGCTTTGTTTAAAGACGAGAAGAATATATTAACACTGACAGACAGTATTTAAGGCTAGCATAATTTTGAACGTAGGTTAAGAGCCGGTTGTAGTCATTGAGTATTTTGTATGAATTCCGCCCGGGTCTATGTCGACTCGCGGCCCCGTAATAGCGGTTTTAATTTTATATTAAAAAAAAAAATGTTTTTGAGAGGCCCTCTTAAAATAAAACTTTATTATTTTTGTAACTTTCAAATATTTTCGTGACGTAAACACGTATGAAATCGTAAGTTAGGGTCAGATTCGCAATTTTTTTTTATCAATCCAAGTAATTTATTTATATCATGTTTTGATTTTCACCCGGCGGCGGTTGGTAGGTTTATCCTAGTACAGGCACATAACATAGCATTTACCTTTGTAATTACTCTTAGGATTTTATGTAACCGTTTTACCAAATGTTATTCTGAATAAACATATTATAATTATTATTATATAGTCAATTTTAATAATATAATTGTACATGGTGTTCTCTTTTATATAGGGTGACTGGCAATTAGTGTACGATATTTAAACAGGTGAGTGTGCTCATGATAACAAACCATTTTTATTTTGGGAGCAAAGCCGAAGTCGCGAAAAAAATATCAGCTGTTCAGTACATTAGGCAAACATAAATGTACTGAACAGCTGATTTTTTTTCGCGATTTCAGATTTGTTCCCATAGTAAAAGTTGTTGATTATCATGAGCACAATCACGTGTTTAGGTATCGTACACTAATTACCAGTCACCCTATATATGTGGATTTTCAGAGATTTAAAAAATTTCAAAATGAGTAGAACTTGGCTTCAAGTGACTGTTTGCCGCGCTGGGTGTCGCAGGATCGATTCCCCCACGGAACATTTACATTTATGTAGCCTATAAGATGGTTATTCTGGCAAACTTGCGCTAATTAGTAATTATCTTTGTTTCGGTGAAATCAAATAAATCATAAATAACAATAATAGTAGTCATGAATGGGATGTGTTTACCGATGGTGCTGAAAAAATCGATTTTCAAAATGAGGTTTGTTTTGTAGGAAAATGCATAATGAAAATACAGAAGTATGTGCCTTTAGGTCATCTAATTTGTATTTTTGTTAGTAGTTTTTGTAAACACCCACAATACACGACTATGGCGATAAAAGAACTAACAAATTAATAAAAAACATAATATATTTTGATAATTACCTTCACTATGTCGTCTTAGGAGCAATTCTGTAACTCCTTTCTTAGTCTTCTTTTAATATCTGTAAAAAAAAAAAACAAACTTTTAGGAACTTGGCCATATGTATTTTGGTAATCAATTCTAGTATTCACCAGGAAGGGGAGTCTCCACCGTCGACCACATCGTTGCTTACCATCAATATGACCGTAATTTTGTAAATAAAGTCACGTGTTTCTCCAACAGGTCCTATCTTTTTTTTTGTCACCTCAGAAATGATTTTTTCACAGCCTCAAGGGACCACAGACTTGAGTACATGGTCTTAATTTCAAGTCGATACCTCCACGCGTTCCCGAGATAAAGGGTCTTGACAGACAGACAGGTAGACAGACAGACGGATGGACAACAAAGTGATCCTTTATGAGTTCTGCTTTTTCCTTTTTTTTTATATAATAATATATAATATAATATAATAATCTATTATATTCCACAACTATCACACAACGCCGTTTAGTCCCAAGCTAAGCAGAGCTTGCATTATGGGTACTAGACAACTGATAAGCATACTTATATATTTCTAAATACATACATATTATAGAAAATTACACCCAGGCACAGAACAAATGATTCTGATCATCACACAAACATTTTGTCCAGGGTAGGAATCGAAGCCACGACCTCCGGCATAGCAGTCAGGGTCACTAACCACTAGACCAACAGGCCTGTCAAAATGTTTTGTTGTGCACTTTTCGTTCACTATAGAGATGAGTAATTAAAGTTCCTCAAACTATGTCAGGGTTAGCACTCGCTTTTGAAATTTTATCTGTTATCGAAATAAATAAAATAATGTCGCAGAGAATTTGGGTCATTGCCAGATCGGGATGAATGTAGACTGAGGAATACCCTGCATAAAACTGTAGTCTGTCTCTTAGGCCCTTTTTTATGGTGGGAAAAATCATGCATTGACATCCCCCGCCCTTGCGCGGACCGGGAGATAGTGTCAGACTCTTAGTAACTAAAAGACCCACCCCGTTCCTTCTAGCCTTCATACCGGGGCTCGAGGCCCATATTTCATTATATATTTATATAATTTAAAGCTAAGCTATTAAATTAGACACCATACAGACACCAGAGTCGCCACACGTCCGAGCTGCAGGCTTACTCTTAAGTTCAATTCCGATCGGTCGACATTGAGATTGTGACGTTTGGTACCCTTGAATTCAATGCTAGCGCCAAATTGATTCAAAATTGCGTGACCATTTTGAGAACTAGGTGAAATCGTATTTGTTGACAATATTGTTTTCAAGAGTACCAAATCTCGTAACGTCAAAATTGACATTGCAGTCGGATTGACTTTAGATTGAAATTGAAATTAATTTGGAGAGTAAGCCTGCAGGTCGCGCCACCAAATTGGTTGCGCAACCAAACGGACACCAGGTAACTCTCTATAGAGCTTTATAAACCATTTATTCTATAGCCTTTAGGTACTAAGCTTTTTCATAGTCTGTTTCCATCTACGCCATCTTCTTTTTACTCGATTGCAAAAGCAAAGGATTGTGATGTGTTTATCAGCCTATGTAAGTATGAATGGGGACACAATCCTCACAAACCCTGCCTGCAACAGGAAAGTCCCTGAGCGTTGATCATCGCGAACCCAGCCACTGTAGGCGTACCGCCGGGATCCAGATCCCGATTCCAGTCACCCTAGGTGCGAGTTTGCGGACAGCGAGCAATGGGTAGCCTGCCGTCCGACCGTCCGAGCCCAAGTCGTCGACGGCGCGTCAGCAAACCGTAGGGGCCAGCAGGGTCGAAGCCTACCTCGTAATCAGATGGCGACACTTGGGAGAAGCTAGCCAAATCACGGAATAATCGCGTAGGATTGTATTAGATGAAGTAACAAGCTTATAAACCATGCTCGATGTTTACGATAGGCGAGTGGAAAAGCAGCCTCTTAAACAAGCCAGTTAAATATAACACTAACTACTTGTAATTAACACAATACACTCGACTCATCGATAACTTTCTTTAACCCCGATTGGTGATAACCTAATGTTAAAATAAATATTGTTTTTACTCCTTATCGGCATGATACGGCTATGGAGGTTGACCTGATCTGTGGTAGAGGTTGGTGGGTGGTTTGTCGTGGAGTGGGGATGAGGATAAGTCATCAGCCCATGGAGCAACCATGCTTTACTCAGATTAAAGGGCAAATTTTGGAATTGGCAGCGGTTGCCTCCTGCGAAGCATTAAGGCTTATAGTCCCTTGAACCATCTGGCCAAAATTATGTGGACGCACTTCTCGCACCCGCCGCAGGCGGCAGTACGCAAATCTGTGCATTTATTTGCGGCCAACAGCGCCCGGAAAGCGCGCGGCTGATCTTTAAATCCATCTTTGCGAAATATTGATTGCATATGTAAATACATATGCAATGTTCACTTTGAAGAATATTTAACCAGCAATTTTTATGTGTAAAAATGTTTCTAAAGATCCAAGCCGTATCGAAGGGGTAGGGAAAAGTTGCGAAATTGCTAAATATTTTTTCTAGACAAAAGTATTAATAGCACGAAAAAATCAAATATTGATAATGTTGTTCATGAATCTATAATAAACATACATTTTTTTCAAACCTATTAACCTGGCCGTTACCGTGGAGTAAGCTTCAGAAAGTCACTGTTTTATGGAAATTTTCGGGCGCTTGGGCCTTAAAGCCACCTTGGACCCACGCGTGATTTGTACGTAGAGTCGCGTGGCGTGGATCTAGTGTAGCTCTACAAGTCTAGTTGCCATATAAAATGTGTGGAGACCGATGCGCCCAGATCGGCGTACGTGGCACACATGTGCCCAACGTTAAGCGGTGGTTAAGCGTCTGGTCATCCGGACTGAACCCAAGTTGTCGAAAGGCGCGTATTATTGTACGCACGCTTCAAGGATATGTCAGCAAACCGTAGAAGTCCAGCATCACCGTGCCCTCGTGGGGGCGATCGGTGGCGGAGACTTCTCGCGCCGGGCCTTGGCTCAGGCCATGGTCCGGAGCGAGGAGGAGTGGCAGGCGGTCGCCTCCTTCAGCGAAGCAGTAATGCTCACAAAAGGAGGCCGACCGCATCAGGCAACGGCACTCTCGTTGCCGTTGCCTGATGCTGAACTGTCCGGATCAAGCCCAAGTCGTCGACGGCGCGCACTGTTCCCGCACGCCTCAAGAAGTTTTCAGCAACAGCAAGGGGCCCAGCTGGGTCGAAGTCTACCGGGGCCAGGGTTAGTTTCGAAAGACAACTCGAGCCCTGGTATGAAGGCTTAAAGGAACGGGGTGGGTTTTTAGTCAGTAAGAGTCTGACACTATCTCCCGCTCCGCCGCAGACCAGGGTTTATCATTAATGATTTCCAAACCAAAAAAAAAAAAACCTCGGGGCCCTGGAACTAAGGCAAAGATGGAACAGGACTGGATCTTAGAGCGAGAGAAGTCATTAGGTTATGATTTCACACCTAAATAAACGTACCTACATAATTACATATGTTCAAATATCTTGGTGAATAACAAAGTACATATAAATAAATAAATATCGCACCTACCATATTTAATGACAAGTTTTCCTCAACGTTTTCTTTGAAAATTCACAAGTTTTATTTATAGGGGGTACAAAAATAGAATAAAAGATGCCAAAACAACGTCATCAAGATGGCTGCCAAGCGCCATTAGATCTAGACGTCATTACAGAAAGATTCTCAAGCGTTTCTGTTTATTATTGATATAACGCGTCATATTGAGGATAAATATAGGGCAAGTCTATCGTTTCGTGGGCGTTGGCTCAAAATTACAGAAAAGATGAAAGATATTAGAAAGGAAATACTTTCCGATTTTTGAGCGGTTGCACAAAAGTCAAATATTCGGTCTCTTTAGTGGCGCGAAGTGAGACGCGGGGACGGGAAGTGCCAGTGTTTAGCTCGCCTTCATACCGGGGCTCGAGTTTCCTTTCGGATAACCCTGGCCCCAGTAGGCTTCGCTTTGCTACAACTCCTTGAGGCGCGCGGGAACATGGCGCGCCGTCGACGACTTGGGCTTGGACGACAGTTACCGGACGGTCGGACAGCGAGCTACCCATTGCTCACTGTCCGCAAGCCCGCGTCCTGTGCGTCTCGGGTTCCATCGAATTTCCGTGACCCTCACTGTCATCGGTCCACCTTGTCAGACTTCCAACGCTGTATATTCCGGTAAACGGACCACTCCCGACTTTGTTTTTCGTTTCCTGAAAGGAAGTCTTGTGGAAGGTTATTCGGTTTTGTCTGCTGAACGACCCCTTGGGGTTTGTGGGGGGGCTGTCCCTTACACGCTGTTTACATCTATATCTATAATATAAAAATGAATCGCAAAATGTGTTGGTAAGCGCATAACTCAACAACGCCTGGACCGATTTCGCAAATTTTTTTTTTTGTTGTGTTCATTATTATGAGGAGAAGGTTCTTATGGAAAAAAAAATGGAAATTAGGGTAGAGTAGGGTAGAGTAGGGTAGTGTAGGGTAGTATAGGGTAGAGTAGAGTAGGGTAGGGTAGAGTAGGGTAGAGTAGGGTAGAGTAGAGTAGGGTAGAGTAGAGTAGGGTAGAGTAGAGTAGGGTAGAGTAGAGTAGGGTAGAGTAGAGTAGAGTAGAGTAGGGTAGAGTAGGGTAGAGTAGGGTATAGTAGGCTGAAGTAGGGAAGAGCGGGAGCGAAGCCGCGCGGGCAAAAGCTAGTTAGATATAAATATCAATGCCACTTTGCGTTGTAATTTCATAACTCAAGAACGGGCTCACCTATCCAAACCAAATGTTTAGGCTTTGTTCGGACTATTTAGTAGATGGTTTATATCAGGTTTAGATCTAGGTCTAGGTTTAGTGTAGAGTAATGTAGAGTACGGTAGAGTAGGATAGCGTAGGGTAGAGTAGGATAGGGAAGGGTAGAGTATGGTAGAGTAGGGTATAGTAGGGTGGAGTAGGGAAGAGCGGGAGCGAAGCCGCGCGGGCAAAAGGTAGTCTATTATATTTACCAATAATAATAAATTCCATGAATAGTAACTTAGCCTTCATACTCTCTCCTAACTTTGCTGAGCCCGACAGGGTCCATATTATTATTGACAATATCTTATACCACCTATAGACAATACTATGGAATGCAATAAAGTATTGAGTATTGAAAGAGACGCGCAAAGATACAATGGTTGCTAAGCATTTTAGCGATGTACTAAAATGGACAGATTTGATTGCAAGTTAAAACACTGTTAGTAACGGTAAGACGTTGCTTGTAATATAATCTCGTCAAACAATGAGAATGATTGCATAGATATTACCTCCGGTTTTTAATCCATAAAAGTAATTTTTAAAAGCATCTTCGTGATTTTTAGGGTTCCGTAGCCAAATGGCAAAAAACGGAACCCTTATAGATTCGTCATGTCTGTCTGTCTGTCGGTCCATCCGTATGTCTATACACAAAAGAAACTATAAGAGCTATACTGATGAAACTTAGTGAGTAGATGTACAATAAATTTTTGGGGTCCCCACACATAGAACTGAAACTCAAAAATTTTTTTTTTCGTCTTTTCCGTACGTGTGGGGTATCTATGGATAGGTCTTCAAAATGATATTGAGGTTTCTAATATCATTTTTTTCTAAACTGAACAGTTTGCGCGAGAGACACTTCCAAAGTGGGAAACTACGTGTCCCCCCCTGTAACTTCTAAAATAAGAGAATGATAAAACTAAAATAAAAATTTTTTGAACGTTTAGTTAGTCGTTTTTTTTGATACGTCATAAATCTAAAAAACATACACTATTATTAAAACATCGATCAAAGTTACAACGAACAACAAGAACTTTTATATTATGTTACTTGTTGCTACGGAACCCGTCATAAGCGACTCCAACTCGCACTTGGCCGGTTTTTTTCTTTTGTTTTAAATAGTGCTACCGATCCTGCTATAAAGGCTAATTTACATTGATGCAGTAGGGGGCGCCAGCATCACTGGATTCCTGCACTAGACCAACATTGTATCAATTTAAACATGTTTCAATCCAGTCCAGCAGTTATTTACATCGATACAGTGCTGATTCAGCGTCGCAATCCAGTTATGCTGGAGCCAGTTACTGTACCTACCAATGTAAATCAGCCTTTAAGCACGGATCTTGAGCGCTGGCTTCAAGTTGCGCAGAAGTCAAATATTCGGTCTCTTTAGTGCTGCGAAGTAAGACGCGGGGGCGGGGAGTGTCAGTGATTGGCTCGCCGCGCCATCGTGCCATAGACGTCACTCGTGATTCGTTCCCTGCGCTTGCTGCATGTATCTAACAACGAAGACGATTGGCTCGCCAATGTATAGAATGCGCAAAGCGATTCCCATTCAGACGCCGAGCGCTCAAGATCCGGTCCGGTAATTGTACCAATGTAAATCAGCCTTTAACATACCTACCTACTCAACTGAGCCCAAACAGTTTAACGAGTCTACCAACAAACAGAAAAGAAGAATTAGCTGTATTATGTTTTGAGCACACTATCGAGCATTTTTCCTGAACAATGACATACCTACAAATTTTTAGATTCTGTTTACTACAATAGATCATATACTTTTGCGTTTTATAAAACTCCTGTATTCCCCCTACCCTGAATATAACTGCCGTAGAACCAGGGTAACAGACACGAGATTTGTATTCATTAAGGGCCAAGCGCCCGAAAAGTGCCATAAAACAGTGATTTTCTGAGGCCTACTCCTCCGTAACGGCTAGGTCAACTGGTTTGAAAAAAATATATGTTTATTATAGATTCATGAACAATAATATCAACATTTGATTTTTTCGTGCAATGAATAGTTTTGTCAAAAAAAAATTTTTAGCAATTTCGCAACTTTTCGCAACTTCCCTACTCCTTCGAAACGGCTTGGACCTTTAGAAACATTTTTACACATAAAAATTGGTGGTTAAATATTCTTCAAAGTGAACATTGCATATGTAAATCAATCAATATCTCGCAGAGAAAATGGATTGGATGGTTCAAGGGACTATACGCCTTAAATACGAATCTTTTCTCTTCGTATTCATTAGTATCTGTTTATGTACAAGTATCTATAAGTATAGGTTAACCTAATTATTTAAAAACAGGAATCCTTCTAATCTAGCAACAAAACAGTAGTCAGGTGATCTGACACACAAACACACAAACCGCAGATCAAACGATAGTCTTCCTGCAAAGTTATGATATTTCATACAAAACATAGCTCAGGGACGTTCGACCGCAGACTACAGGCGCCATCTATGTTTACAAGTTGGTAATGGACGTACGTAGTGCGCGGAAAATGACGATAGATGGCGGTGGGAGAGAGGATTTATTCTTGGCTGTGGTAAAAAATGTCACGAAGTCACAGTAATTATTTCCCAAGTATTTCATAACGTTAAAATTCAAAATTATGAACTTTAATAATATATTTTTTTTGTGATCTAAAGATATGTTTTTTTTCTGTTATTGAAAACATTCAATGTCTTTTTTGCTTACGCATAAATATTAGTTAAATAAACACACAAAATGAAATTCTTTCGAATAACACTGAATAACGACTTAACAAGGGAAGATTACTTGGACGGTATATCCAATTTTTTCATGATTTTGTACCTCATAGGTTAGTAGATCTAAAAAATTCATCATATGGTGTAAGATCTCAGTTACTCGAGAGTAAAGAGTCTACAGTACCTAAGCCATAAAGAACCAGAAGAGTCCTGGTTACGACTCATTTATAAAGCCCTGTGGTCTTACCATGAAATATTAAAATATCAGTCTTGCGAGCGAGAAAGAGGGAGCTATACACCCATAAGGTTCCATCCCTTTCACAGTTCAGTTTAAGGCCTATTACACTGCGCTGAATAACGCGTGCGATATTCAGACTCGTACTATTTTTCATTCTTAGACAGTCTAACCTCTATTACACTATGCGATACGTCGAACCATAGATAAAACGAGCCTGAATAACGCGTAATGTAATAGGCCCTTTTGGGCTAAGCTACCAAACTAGACACCATACAAGACACCAGAGTTGCCATACGTCCGAGCTGGTCGCAACCAAACTGGTTGCGCAACCAAATGGACACATGGTGAGTAACTCTCTATAGAGCTATATAGATTTTGTTGGTAGCGGCGACTGGTCGCGCCGCCATGGTGTCTCGGTGAAATATAGCCCTTTAGGTCGTCAAAAAGGTCGCGTTAAGAGCTCATGGTAGTATCGCTAATCAGCTAGAGTAAAAGAAATATCAAGCAATAGCCATTTGATATTATCGGTTTAATGCGTAGCCAAGCCTATGTAGCCGAGAATCAGAATTCAACGAGCGAATACACGAGTTAGATATAATTAAATTAGATGCATTTGTTGAAGCCCTATCACAATATGCGTTTATGCGTGATGTTATTTATAACAACATTATTGTAAAGGATTTTTAAGCTATTGCATAGCTTCTATCGCGGGCCTTGAGCGTGGAGACCGAATCCAGAAATTCTGTAACGAAAATAACCTAACACCCCCCACTCATTTGTTTTTTAAGCGTGGTGACCGATAAGAAAACAAATGAGTGAACAATCAATCAAAATCAATAAAAAAAAAGGAAAAAAATTCTGCATAAATAAAATAAATAAATAATTATAATTGCATAAGTTGATAAAAATGCTATGCAATAGCTTTACCGCGGCAGTCCCCGAGTGCCACACGTCTTTTTTTATTATTATTGATAGGTTCGCGTTAGACCACTATCTCGCCTGATGGTAAGCGATGATGTGGCCGATGTTAAAACACGCTTGTCTAGAAGCAATCTATTCAATATTCACTCTTGACTTGAAAAAACTAGAAGAAACAAAAGAAGAAGAAGATGACTTGGCTTAGGTCTTTCCAGCCATGACTCAAAGAGGGGGACTTACCGCCATAATTCTGCCCTGGTAATCGATATAGTAGTAAGTCAAAAAAGGCGGTTTCGAGAAAACGGCGCGCAAATATTTTTGTTACAGTTTTAGCGTTTGTGATAAAACTATACACTCGATTTTTATGTTCTATATGTCAAAAGAAAGGGAAAAATGTGTTTTTTACAGTAGAATAATATTGTTTTAAAATCTTTCTCGAAACCGCCTTTTTTGACTTACTGCTAAATCGATTACCAGAGCAGAATTGTGGCGTGCCCAAGTAAACAGTAGCTCGTGTGTCGAATCAAGTTAATCATCCCTGCCATAGATAATATACTCTATATATATTGGATTACAGCCAACCCGGCCGGGGTTGTCTATAATCTAAGAAAGGGTTATCAAAAAAACCAACATTATAAAAATATCTGTTTTATTCTATTCACGTGATCGGCCATAATAATGCTATAAGTTACTCACATGCCTATATCATGTTCGTTAACGCCAAGAATAGATTTTAATGATCACTAATTAAAGAATTGATAAGTATGTAGCGTGACCAACGGGGGTTTCTGATCTTGGAAAACAACATAAGGTCATGAGATCAGGTGTAGCTATGTCATAATAAATATATATATAACCTAGTGACCCGGCCTGATTTCGTATGCAAACAAGGTGTAAAGTCCCGTAAGCCACCGTTGAAAAGGGAGGATTTTCTGACCAGACAACACCCTGTGGACGACGAGCAACGGGTAGCTCGGCGTAGGTCAGTATCTAAACAAAAGCGAGAGCGGTCGGCGGGTGGACAGCTGGCCGTCTGCTAGCTGTCGCCGCGTGGACTGCGAGCAGTCGTCTTATTTTAGGGCGGTGTTGGTTGGGTGGGAGCTAGTGTTGCCAGGTCTATTTGGATAAAAATCGGGACAGATGGTAAAACAAATCGGGGTTTAGAGTTTTAGATCGGGACATTTGTTTTTTATTAAGATTTCTTTTTAGGTAGGAAATTATCCTGCCTCCTCCACTCCTCCACTCTGGGGTGGAACGAAAGGGCGTGTCAAACTTTTACTGAGTAAAACCTAGACTTCTTCAGTCGCTCTTTGAGTTTCAGGGTATTTGATTTATCGGGATAATTAGCGTCCCGATTAGGTGCAAACCGGGACGCGTCCCCAGACCCCTAAAAATCGGGACATCCCGTGCAAATCGGGACGCCTGGGAACACTAGTGGGAGCGGTGTTGGAGCAGAGTCGTTTAAGGCGTATAGTTCCATGAACCATCTGGCCGAAGTTATGTGAACGCAACTCTCGCACTCGCCTAGGCGGCAGTACGCTAATCTGTGCATTTATTTGCGGCCAGCAGCGCCCGGAAAGCGCTTTAAGTCCATTTTCTCTGCGAGATATGGATTGATTTACATATGCAATGTTCACTTTGAAGAATATTTAACCACCAATTTTTATGTGTAAAAATGTTTCTAAAGGTCCAAGCCGTTTCGAAGGAGTAGGGAAAAGTTGCGAAATTGCTAAATATTTTTTTTTGACAAACGTATTGACTGCACGAAAAAATCAAATGTTGATATTATTATTCATGAATCTATAATAAACATATATTTTTTTCAAACCAATTGATCTAGCCGTTACGGAGGAGTAGGCCTCAGAAAATCACTGTTTTATGGCACTTTTCGGGCGGTTGGCCCTTAAGTGTGCTATGACCTTTTTTAACCAATTATGAGCATGATCATATTTGGAGGCACACCTGTGCCGCCCACAAGGCAATTCTAACCCCTTTTTCGTCTTTTCTGTGCATGCAATTATGCATTTTCGCTTAGTGTTCGATCAAAACTCGAACGTCGCATTTATAATAATTAACCGACTTCAAAAAAAGGAGGTTATCAATTCGACCAGTATATATGTATGTAATATTTCCAGAACTGCCCAGTTTTCGTATATGCTAGTCTATATCAGCGTCTCTGAAAAAATGTGTCAAACAATAGTGTATGTATGTATGTATGTTTTTATCTTTGTGTTCGCATATCTCCGGAACTACAAGTCCGATTTAAGCTAATTCTTTTTTTGTTGTACTAAGTATTGTTCAACTTAGGGAATACTGCAAGTTTCATCAAAATCGGTTTAGTAGTTTTTGAGATAGAGATTTTTTACTGAATTAGTTTAAATTAATGTAATCTCACTGTGTTTGGGATTATTAGAATCGTTATGAGATGCACTTTGGCTATAAGGTATTTAAGTTTATCTGAGGGGTAATTTTTAGTGGTAGTACAAAAACTAAAAAGTGTAAAATAAAAACTTTTCATAAAAAAAAAAATAACCGACATAAATGTTAAAAAAAAACACTGAAAAGTACAAAATAACTTTAAATTCGGAAGTCGGTGTTAAATAACGAAGAGACAAAACTATTATAGAAACACCGACTTCCGAAATTAAAGTTATTTTGTACTTTTCAGTGTTTTTTTTTTAACATTGAAGTCGGATATATTTTTTTGTTAAAAGTTTTTTTTATCAGTTTGTTTTCACATATACCCGGGTACAAAGACCGTAAACCGGTAGACAAGGACAAACAATTTAACTGATAATTTGCTCCTGTATATGAAGGCAATAACTCACAATCAGCTTGATCAAAGATCAATATATCGATGTCAGTGATGTCATTGTGTAGCGATGATCAATTGACTGTCTGTTTGTATTTTAGACATCCGTTTTGATAGACTGGGTAAATGTACACAAATGAACACAGATGAAATAACAGAGTACTATTACATCTGTACTCATCTCAATGCATGATTTTTAAAAAATCATGCATTGACATCCCCCGCCCTTGGGCGGAGCGGGAGATAGTGTCAGACTCTTACTGACTAAAAGACCCACCCCGTTCCTTCTAGCCTGCATACCGGGGCTCGAACGCCCTTTCGGATAACCCTGGCCCCAGTAGGCTTCGACCCGGCTGGGTCCCTGCTGTTGCTGACAACTCCTTGAGGTGCGCGGGAACAGTGCGCGCCGTCGACGACTTGGGCTTGGTCCGGTCAGTTACCGGACGGCTAGACAGTGAGCTACCTATTGCTCACTGTCCGCAAGCCCGCGCCTACGTTGGCCGGAAATCGGGATCAGAATCCCGGCGGCGGATCTTCCTACCCTTGTGCCGTTTTATTTAGGGTCGGCACAACTACAAAAAAAATAATTAAATAGTTTAAAAAGGAAATACTTTCCTATTTGTACTACGAGTGTCGCTGCTTGTCTCACACCCTCCATTCCAGGCAATAAAGCAATACGCGCATTACGCAACTAACACACCACGCACACTTAGATCGCAAGTTTGCTATTGGTAGTTGAACTATGAGCATTGCCCTACTTTGAGGCACGCCTGCCCCGCCCGCAAGGCCATTCTAACTTCTTTGATCTGTTCTGTGTCTGTACTCATCATTTTCCTGCCTTTCCTCAAATAAGACGGGTATTTGAGGTCGGCACAGCACGTTTTTTCTTACATTCACGCTATCACTATTGCCTTGATCACACGTACCGAGTAAAACGGCGAGACAGTAAAATGTTGCTCGGCCGAGACAGTGATGTAAGGGATTTGTAGAGATAAGCGCTCGGCCGAGCAATCGGCGCTTTGTTTACACGTACCGAGTACTCGGCCGAGAGTACTGTCTCGCCCGTTTACTCGGTACGAGTGATCAAGGGCCAGGCATAACTCCCTTTTCGTTTTACACAATCTATCAGCTATCTATGTTTCCTATTGTCTCCCTCTCCCTCTCCATCCATCCACTTATATAGGACTCATACTCTTTTAGAAAAACATTTTTTGGACTATGGGTTTCCCTTTCGAAACCCATGCCCACAGTAGGGTTCGGCCCCACAGGCACAAAATAGAATGTACAGAAGACAATCTCATGTATGTACTCACTTTTTATACCTACGCTCGGTGGACACACACTAACGAGCGTTTGAGCCGGAACTGTTCGACGAGTGGTCCGCGACACGACCGAGATATCGTGTCCGTGAGCGGTGTCTATGTGTGCGTTGCTCGAGCGCGCTTTGTATGTAGATTGACTTCTGTAACTATCTATTTTGTGCCACAGGGCCCCTACAGTTTTGCCGACATCTTGTTGAGGCGCGAGTGGAACACTACGCACCGTCGACGAGTCGAGCTGAATCCGGACGGTTACCGGACGGGCGGAATTCAGTGTTTTTTTACATTGAAGTCGGTTATTTTTTTTTGTAAAAAGATTTTCACAATGGAGAAAACACACATGAAGGAAACTTCCACCTCTATGGGGTCCACCCCATAGAGGTGTAAGTTTTCTTCGGCATTTTCCTAATTAAAAAAGAAATTTGTGCCCTCCTGCTATTTGTTATTTATAGTTCTATGCGCTACCATAAAGCGAGAAAAATCATCAGAGGTTTTCCCAACTCATTAAAAAAAAAAATGGTGTATATCAAAACTACATAATTATCATAACGATTACGATTACGGCGCGCACTGTTCCCGCGCGCCTCAAGGAGTTGTCAGCAACAGCAGGGACCCAGCCGGGTCGAAGCCTACTGGGGCCAGGGTTATCCGAAAGGGCGCTCGAGCCCAGGTATGAAGGCTAGAAGGAACGGGATGGGTCTTTTAGTCAGTAAGAGTCTGACACTATCTCCCGCTCTGCCCAAGGGCGGGGGATGTCAATGCATGATTTTTATCCCACCATAAAAAAAAAATTAACCCCTACTTATGTGTACCTGAGTAAACATATGCTTATATTAATTAATTCCTAAATTCTATCGCTCTATCATCATAATCCTGAGAAAACACATTTCTAACACTGCTATAGGTACCCAAAGACATTCAATATATTATCTATATCTATTAAATCTCTTTGGCTATACCAGATGCGATGTATCAACCATCTTGCATAGTAGAAAACACCATATTTCAAGTATACATACTATTAATCATAAATAATGCATTGCTTCATTAAATACTACGGATGCTGAGGAGGGCTTAGCGACCGGTCTAAAAAGGCGAGGTACCACTGCCAGCGGGGAGAGATCACATTATACACTAATACTCATTGTGTAATGTATTGCCTCATTTAAATACTCCGGATACTGAGGGCTTAGCAACCAGTCTAAAAGGGCGAGGTGTTACTGTCAGCGAGAATGTCTATTCGATAAACGGCGGCTTAGGCACCTTTTTGGCCTTGGACAGGTTTTAATTATTTATTTATTTAAACTTCATGCATCACAAAGTTACAAAGGCGGACTTAATGCCTTAGGCGTTCTCTACCAGTCAACCAAGGTATTTTAATTTTTTTTTTTCTGTACGTATTTTTAATTTATACGATTTTGTGAGGTACGAATAGATGTTTTCCTTACTTACTTTCAAAGATTAACTTGCAAAAAAATTAACGGGCTAAACAGGAGCAAAAATAGAAAAAAAAAATGTGACCTACCAATTCTTAAGGCGAATCTTAAGAATCTGCAGTTCCTATATTATTTTTCTGTGTACAAATGCGGCAACGCAAACCTTAGCTCTACGTCAAACATAAAACTCCAAGTTCGACACATTTTCAAACGCCTATCAGTATTATCAACCGGAATCAATTTAAATAAAAATCCTATGATAAAATTCCCATATTTCATCATAACGATGATTATTTTGCTATTCATCCAATATGAGGTCAATTTCTATTCAACATCAATAATATTGTTAGTTTGTCAATTCAATACCACTATTAACAATTTAAAATCATGGAAATTAATGGGGCTAGTGAATCGGTTGACACATAACTGGCATCACCCAGTAGCCTAGGCTGCGGGATTGCTGGAAAGAGTGGCTTTCCATCAGGTGAGATAGTGATCAAGACAAACCAGTACTTACCAACAGAAAAAAAAAAAAGAAAAAAAAGTAAAGAAAGGGAACATTGATGGGTTTTAGTCCCACCCACTGTAGGTGTAAGCTTGCGGAGGATGAGCAATGAGTAGTACAATTGCCATCACCGAGCGGTTGCGCAGAACTCAAATATTCGGTCTCTTTAGTGGTGCGAAGTGAGATGCGGAGGCGGGGAGTGTCAGTGATTGGCTCGCCGCGCCAACGCGTCATTGACGTCACTCCTGATTCGTTCCCTGCGTTTCTGCATGTATCTAACAACGAGGACGATTGGCTCGCCAATGTATGGAATACGCAAAGCGATCCTCACTCTGACGCCGAGCGCTCAAGATCCATTTTGGCAATTGTACGTAAAGTGTCTGGCCGTCACGAAAGCGTTTGAACTGAGCCCGAGTCGTCGATGGTGCGTCGTGTTTCACGCGCGCCTCTAAGAAATGTCAGCAAAACGTGTCCAGCAGGGCCGAAGTGGGGCCATGGGTTGACTTATGAAAGGGAAAGTCTGCCGGTATTCTATCGTTTACATTTCGGAGAGTGTGCACTGGAATTCCACAATCTAATTCCGCCAAGTCCGTTCCATCGTCGGACCACACGACGTACAGCGTTGCGCTATCGGTACATGGTAGACATCCCACCCATACGCACAAAGCGTTTTAGGAACAAATTATTATGCGTACAGCCAAGGAGTAGAATTCCCTGCCGGAGTCAGTGTTTCCTGATAGCTACAACTTAGGGGTCTTTAAGTCAAGAGTGAATAGGTTACTTCTAGGCAAGCGTGTTCCATCGTCGAGCACATCATCGCTTACCATCAGGTGAGATAGTGGTCAAACGCAAGCCTATCAATAATAACAAAAAAAGGAACCGTGGGGTCCTGGAAATAATGCAAATAAGGAACATAGGAGTAGGTTAGTCAGTAAAAGTCTGTCATCCCCTCTCATTCCACCGTAAAAAAGGTGGATTTTAGTCAGTAGAAGTCAGATACTATCTTTCACACTTTAAAAAAAAACCGGCCAAGTGCGAGTCGGACTCGCCCATGAAGGGTTCCGTAGCAGCAAGTAACATAATTTAAAAGTTCTTGTAATGTGTTGTAACTTTGATCGATGTTTCTTAATAATAGTGTATTTTTTTCGATTTATGACGCATGAAAAAAAAATTACTTACTAGATTTCGTTCAAACCAATTTTCGTTGGTAGTTTTTATAATAATGTACAACATATATTTTTTTTAGTTTTATCATTCTCTTATTTTAGAAGTTAGAGGGGGGGGGGGGGACACACATTTTACCACTTTGGAAGTGTCTCTCGCGCAAACTATTCAGTTTAGAAAAAAATGATATTAGAAACCTCAGTATCATTTTTGAAGACCTATCCATAGATACCCCACATGCATGAATTTGATGAAAAAAAAAAAATTTTTGAGTTTCAGTTCTATGTATGGGGACCCCCAAAACTTATTGCTTTTATTTTATTTTTGTGTGAAAATCTTAATGCGGTTCACAGAATACATCTACTTACAAAGTTTCAAATGTATAGCTCTTATAGTTTCGGAAAAAAGTGGCTGTGACATACGGACGGACAGACAGACAGACAGACAGACAGACATGACGAATCTATAAGGGTTCCGTTTTTTGCCATTTGGCTACGGAACCCTAAAAAACCAGGACCTATCATCATTTGCCATACAAATTGTTTTATTAAAACTACACGCTTACAGTCGCACCATGCCCTTATACCCACAAAAATATTATGATTTATGCGCCCTTCATAAAAGGGATATTGACACGAATCGACCGAATTGAGCCCTACGCAATCAAAATTACACCTTATTGGATATGTTTAAGTAACTAAATCGTTTAACGATAATCATCATTATTTTTGACAAGCAAAAAAGAACTTTAAGATGCGTAAATTAAAACCTTAAATCAATTAGGTTTTAAAGAACCGAGTACAGTTGGAAAGTTTCAATTCACAGATCAAAATGAGCTTTAATTACTTGGTTTTAAGATTGATTATAATAACCGTTGAGGTTATTTTAAGACTTCTGGACTTACATAATTGATTTAAAACTGGTCACGTACAAGTCGGACTTGCATACGTAGGGTTCCGTCCTACAATATTAAAATCGAGCAAAAAAACGCCAACAAAATGTTTTGTACGAGAACCTCTTTTTCGTATAGTTTCTTGCACATTCTTCTCTAGGAGATCTACGCTTTGGAATTATGCAATTAGCATCATTTTTTTATCTGACTGATGGACTTCTTGACATTTCAAAAGTGTAAATGGTATCCGAAAGGTCCTGGAGTAGCGATGGCGTGCCAGAAGACGCAGTTGGAAGGCCTCCTAAAAGGTGGTCCTATGACTTAGTAAGGTTGCGGGAATCCGAAGGATGCCTGACGCACAGGATTGGTCATTGTGGCGACACTTGGGGGAGACCTATCTCCAATAGTAGACGTCTTTCGGCTGACGCAAACAGTTCATTTGAAATAAAATGCTTTGAATCTTTAATTTTTAACTTTATTTTAATCTTTTGATTGTCTTAAGTTACACAGTTCGACATAAGCAATTGTCATTCTATTGTGTCTCTAATTACGGCATTCGATGAGTTAATGTTATTAATCAACAACAACAAACCAAGTTCTGTGAAAATTTTAACTTTCTACCTCTTACGGTTTACGAGATACCATACAGCCTGCTGACAGACAGACAGACGGAAGGACAGCGGGGTCTTAGTTATAACTAAGACTAGGGTCCCGTTAGCGTTCTTCGGATAGATACGGAACCCTAAAAATGATTAAAGTGTGTCGTGAAATTTATTTTGAGAGTCTGATTGGCCTTATAAGCATGTTTATTGTCATATGCTAATAAGGGCTAGAAGGCAAACTACTTGAATATTCTGTATTCATATACACGAATAAAGAAGGGCCGAACATTGAACAACAACAAGAGATAAATAATAGATTTTTTTTAAACTAGTTGATGCCTGCGACTTCGCCTTTAACAGACTGTAAAACAGCACAATGTCATTTTGGTTACAATTTAGAAGTAGCAAGGCAGGAAATAGTGGAGAAATATTGCGGGAGTAACTAGAATGTTACGTCGTAATACGGGAAAGAATGAAAAAATATAGCAGTAAATGACGGGAAAGAGTAGGAAAATATAGCAGTAAATGACGGGAAAGAGTAGGAAAATATAGCAAGAACTAACTGGATTGCTACAAGTACCTCCCAAGACGGGAAAGAGTGCAAAAAATATTGCAGGAGATAGGATTGCTACGTCCTAAATCGAGAGAAAGTGGGAAAATATTGCAAAAGCGACTGGATTGCTACGTTTCAAGACACAAACGAGTGGAAAAATATTGCAGGAGATTACTGGATTGCTATGTTCTAAAACAGGAAAGAGTGGAAAAATGTTGCAGGAGATGAATAGATTGCTACGTCCTAAGTCGGGAAAGAGTAGAAAAATGTTGCAGGAACTGATTGGATTGCTAAGTCCCAAGAAAAAAGAGTGGAAAAATTTTTAGAGGAAGCTTTTGTTGAAGGAGACGATAAACCGCAACCGCAGAAGAAATTAATAAAAAGAAGAAAACTAATATAAAATAAAATTCCCCACAAAACCAAATAAGACCACGTTTAGATACTTATTTTCCATCCATCCTCTCACAAAACCTCAGACATTCACGACACACATCTATCCATCTCCCAGCAAACAAGTCACACTCTGGTGTTAGAGTCAGAAGAGCATTAAGCACAGAAAGCGCACGAACGAGTGGCGAGTTAGCTCTTGATACTGTCTGCGATAAAGGATCAGCTAACAAACGGTGTGTTCGCGGCCTGAGGTGTTCTTTATCACTACATAGTATAAAACAAAGTCGCTTTCTCTGTCCCTATGTCCCTTTGTATGCTTAAATCTTTGAAACTACGCAACGGATTTTGATGCGGTTTTTTTTAATAGATAGAGTGATTCAAGAGGAAGGTTTATATGTATTGTTACGCCACTAAACGTGAACACGCCATATCTCCGAGAAAATAACGAGTGGCACGTAATAATTAAAACGCATTGCTGTTCGAAAGGTCTAGAGTAGTTGTACTTAGCTAGACTTAGAAAAATCTCGAAACATCCACAAGGTACCTACCTACCAAGGTACATGTCGATGCTTCCGGCAACAAATGTCGTAAACGCCATTTTGGCGAAAATGAGTTAAGAATGCAGCCCTACTTAATTTTTGGCGCTGCGTCGATCTAAAAATGTGAAAAAAATATTCGCCTAAAAAAAATACTTTTACACCCAAAATTTTTACTAGTATAATCAAGATTTTTTAGAAAAGAGGGTATGTATAACTCGTATTGCTTAGAACCGAATAACCGTGCAGGTCGTATAATACAACGTACAAACAGCTGTCGGTCGTAAAAACATGAATACATAATTAATTGTAATTACACCCCACAATCATTTTTAAAACGTAAGCTCTGCTGAGAAACAATTGTCGTAATGTCACTTGGTCAAGAAAAGTTAAAAGATCACATCCTAGAAAAGTATAGAAGGTTTGCTGCTCATCAAAACCTACATACTCTTAACAATGATACTGTCACTTCTAGTTTCGACTTGCAAAAAGTCTTAAACACCCCTCATGGGGAAAGTATGTTACTCTATTATTCACGAAAATGTGCAGTCTATAATTTTACTATTTACGAAAGTAGTACTCAAGATGGATATTGCTTCACATGGGGAGACAGTGATGGAAAAAAGGGCAGCGATGAAATCGCAACTTGTTTGTATCAATATTTAAAAATTGCTGATGAAAAGGCATTCGGAATTTACTGTTCTATTGCGACTCGTGTGGGGGACAAAACAAAAATAAAACCGTTCTAGCCACATTAAATTATTATTTAATGTTTTCTAAAAACTTACAAGTTATCCAAATAAACTTTTTACTGCCGGGACATACTTATATGCCAGCAGATTCGATGCACGCTACAATAGAGAGGGAAGTTAAAAGAATCATAGTTTGGAGTCCATCTCAGTGGCCTTCATTTTTTCAATCAGCTAGAAAGCGGCCAAGGCCTTATGTAGTCAATGTGATGGACTACTCAGATTTTTTGAACTGGAGTGAAATAGCATCAAACACTTTTACAAAAGAAACCTTAAAGAATATTAATTGGAGAAACATTAGAGTAGCAACTTTCAGAAAGACCAATTTAAACCAAATAGAACTCAAGTATTCAATGAAAAAAGATGCAATTACACATCGAATCAAGTTGTTCGAAGATGTCAAGCGTAAAAGAAAGGGAAAAGGGAAGTATAAATCAAAAGAAAATACAGAAGAAATGTTAGAATTACAATATAATCGAGTAAAGCAGTTGACTCCAAAACAGCTATATACGGATAAACTACCAATTACCGCAGCTAAATACAAAGATCTGCAACGATTGTGTGATCAGGGGACAATACACAAACGGTTTCATGCCGAATACAAACAGCTTCCTTGTCAGTCTCATAATGTCATTGATACTCTTCCTGAGACTGACGAGGAAGATGAAATTTCTGATAATTATCTTCTATCAGAAATCAGGTCTTCAAATTTCTGGTTAATAATCTTCTATCCAATGACAGAAGATTATTAATCAGAAATTTGAAGACCTGATTTTCTATGACTCGTCGTCGTATTATGTTTTGCATCTACTTTTTTATTATCTTGTCGATAACATTTTCCCATTTTCACCAACGACACTAAAAGTTAGGTAGACCATAGTACAGAAGCTTTCCGAACAAACAAGATCTAGAAAGATGAACTACCTAAATTTTTAAGGGCGTTGGTGAAAATGGGCATTGTTTATTAAAATTATTAGAGCAGTAAGCTTGGTAGAATGTTTACTTATATTTTTTTGTAATTCATTATCAATACGTTTTAAAAAATGCCGTTATTATAAAATCTTCTTGAAATCAATGAAACAAAATGATTACTTAACATTTTGAATTATGTCTGGCTGGTTAGGTACGCCGTTGGAAGTAGAACACTATAGGCATCTTGTAACAAACGCTTGATTAAATTATACGGGATATAATATACTTACTTAAGTTTATTTTTATACCTTTAGGACCTGCCAGGTCCTAACGGTATAAAAATTTCGAGCCGCGACACAAACAATGATGATGAATGATGATTGATATACAAGATCATATAATGGAAATTTAAGTGATTGGTTTAGACATTTTTTTACTTACAAATTTGTATTAGTACCTTGCTTAACCATTATTTTGATTAAACGATGACGGTCAATGAATAAAAAGCCTTTTTTAATTATGTCAATTTGTGTTTTATTTTATTGTTTTTATTACAAGTAATGAAAACTCAACTTACAGTCTTAAATTCATTGATTTGCTTCAGATATTTCCATGTTTGTTACATACCATCGCATCAGATCGTGGTGTTTACACTCATTTTTATTTCAGTATATGGTTTTTAAAACCAAACCCAGAACTATTGTATTTAAAAACTGGTGCATACTTCTAACTTCCGTTAGACAAATCGTTCTCCATTGATTTGTTAGTGGTCGTAAATACCAACTTCTTGAATTTTCTGGGGTGTATGTCCAAGCTAACTTTTAAAATAAGGCTTTGACATAAATAGCAATAATATATAATGAAACACCATCGTATTTTACGTATTTCTTGTATAGAACACAATTTTACAACTTTTAAAGTTAAAAAGATATAAGCCAAAAACGAAATTATTTTTTGTTTTTCGTTGATTACCAAAAGTGCTATTTTGGTGTTTACGACCTTTGTTGTCGGAAGCATCGATGTAGTAATAGATATCATCTAACCGATAAGGGAAATTGTACTCTCCGACGTTAACAATAGAGTCGAAATTCGCATGAACGTGACTCTTATTATTACGAGAAATAAAAATGATTTATGACTTCGAGAAGCGATTCAATTGTTCTGGAATTCTGGATAGATCCGGGGACGTCGGTATCTAGAATTTTCTTGGCTCCGCATATAAATACGGGCCCCCGGCCGGAAGCGAGTCAGTTGTGATTTCGACTGCGATCAAGAGCGAACTACCCTAGTACTCGAAGTGATTTTTATCAACGACTAAAGCGATAGTGTAACGGTACTCTAGTGTTAATTGCGATTCGGATTATTGTTGACTGGACTAATTTTTTATTGTTTGTGGTAAATAAAGTTCTCTCGTCAGTAAATCGGCATTTGATTACCCACGTAAGTAACAGTATAATAACATCCATTAAATAGTGGAGAAGTACTGTTATTTTTGAGGTTTCTAATGTGATGTCGTAAATAATTACATTTTTTCAGCTTACATTGCAAACGCAGGCTGAACCCTACGAGTTTTATCAAAATAATGTACTAAGTATTGTACACATTGAAAAGGTCTACAGAAAAGTCCGTGATGGTATATGTCTATCTCTTATGGATAACCCACAATAACTTTTTTTTGTCATTTACTTTTTACGACAAATAATGGCTAATTTTCGAAGCGATTTTAACCAATACAGCATTAATCCTTAATCAATTAAATACCTTGAATACATTGTTCATTTAATATAGATCTATATGGCCCTTTACACCGTGACCATGATATAAGTGAATATTTTCGAAGATATTACAGATTTAAAATTGCGGAACGTAGCGTTTGCGGCGGTACCGGGCGGCCGGCCGGTGCGGCAAGAGCATTGCACCCGTGCGAAGCCGGGGCGGGTCGCTAGTATAGATGTAAAGCAACAGCTATTTCATATTACATATCTGTTCAGTGTGTAAATTTTGGTGACTCATGTTATTTAAAAACAACTTTTCAGGTCGTAACCGGTTTTTCCAATTGATACATAAGCTCGAGTGCTTGGCGAAAGTCCAAGAAAATTTTTGAATGATCAAAAGTTTCCGATGTTTTTCCTAAATGTCTGAAACAGCTGTTTTTTTCCTAGTTCGAATTACTCGTAAATTTTTTCTTCTTCTGTATGAGAGGGTGATTCACTTAGAGGTATCAAATTTTTAGGGTACCATACATCAGTCGGCCAAAACCTTACCCCTTATTAATTCATTAAACCCCAAGCGAACGCCGGCGTTCGCGCACCTATTGTCTTTCAATTGTGTCTGTCATTATCACGATTGAAAGAGATTTATTACAGAATTGTAGCGACATCTATGGCGCCACATATGAACTAAACTAAAAAATCCTGCATCGAGCAACAGTTCTCCGCGCGATTTGAACATGTCGCGCAGTTGCCAAAACACCCGTCTTGTAGGAGGATCCTCCCTTTACAAAGGAGGTTTGCAAGACTTTAATCTTTGTTCCGCTTACCTCCAAACACTAATATTTAAACACTTACCCTGCACTAACATGCGGAACACCGCATGCCTCTAAAGGATCACCTTTTTTTTATTATTGATAGGCTCGCGTTTGACCACTATCTCACCTGATGGTAAGTGATGATGTGGCCGACCTTTTTATCCGTCTGCCAAGATACTGTTTCTAAAGCACGTATGAAGATATATTATCAAGCTGAAATGAATATCAAATACTTAATTCTGCTACCCCTTAAAGCAGTGAAAATAATTTCTAACGGGGTTACCATGATGTTCAAAGTAAGATTGTTTTATTCTTGTTTCAGTGTGGGTAAGAGATGGCGTAAGACAACCTGTATAGCTCTGTCTCTTACCCACAACGAAACAAGATTAAAACAATCTTACTATAAACGTCATGGTCTAGGTCTAAGTCAACGCAAACTAAAGATATGGTTGTTTATGCTCATATTTGACACTCGCTAGGAAATTAAGGTACTTCCCGTTGAACAAGAATTCTAAAATTTTTGGCAATAAGCAAAGGTTTCATAGCACAAGTAAAGGAAAAATCTGAAAACCCTAGATTTTGATCCGTTTATTTGTTAATGCGATTCGCAAAAAATTCCGAGGCTCGATTCGGGAATAGAACTATTTACATAGGTTTGTTTATACGGAGCCTTTGATGTACGAGTGCGAATCGCTCTTGCTCGTTATTTTGTTTATGGATTTACATTAGCGGAGTTATATTAACATATCATAGTATATTTTTCAGTACAGTTTGACATATCATCATGGGAAAATATAACTGGCATAGCGTTTACAAATTATTCAGCCGTATTACGAAAATAAACGTTTCTAAGAGAAATATGTTTGCACTTGATGCCATCAAAAACATAACAAGTAAAAAAGCAAAGCTTGCAACTCAATTCTTCTACCGTAAAAAATTGTGAGATCAATGTAATACCAAGTCGGTTAATTTATTCAGTCCGTACTTAACGGCCCTTAATGACCTAGATTGACTTGGCAATCGGACTAAGTATAGTCTGATTATTTTTATGGTGGGAAAAAATCATCCAATGACAACCCCCGCTCTTGGGCGGAGCGGGAGATAGTATCAGACTCTTACTGACTAAAAGACCCACCCCGTTCCTTCTAGCCTTCATACCGGGGCTCGAGCGCCCTTTCTGATAACCCTGGTCCCAGTAGGCTTCGACCCGGCTGGGTCCCTGCTCGCGGTGGTGGCTGCGTTCGGCCTTCTCCTTTGCGAGCATTACTGCTTCGCAGAAGTCGGCGTTCGCCTGCCACGGACTATAGTCTGTCTAGGACTTGGAAATTTATAAACGAACTAACAGCCCGTCCCGGCTTCGCACGGGCAATAAATATAGCCTATGTTACTCAAGTTGAATGTAGCTTTCCAATAGTGAAAGAATTTTTGAAATCGGCACAGTAGTTTTTGAGTTTATTCATTACAAACATATACAAATTTTCCCTCTTTGTAATATTAGTGTAGAAATGTAAATATACTTGTGATATACATACATGCGACTTTTTTGCTTTTTTTTTGTATCGAAGTCGGTTGTATTTTTAACCGACCGTTTGTGATGAAATAATGTATTGTTAAAGTCGAAAGAAAAATATAGAAGTTATTATAGCTCGTCCTAGTAGTTTTCCTAAAATAAAGATCCCACCTGAGCTGAGCTAAGATCACAGAAAAAATTAAAAAGGTTAAAAAGGAAACACTTTCCGATTTAAACTACAACGAGCGTCGCCGCTTGCCTGACACCCTTTAACTCCACTACAGGCAATAAACCAATACGAACGCGCATTACTCAACTACTGATACCCAGCACGGATATTGAGCGCTGGCTTCAAGTTGCGCAGAAGTCAAATATTCGGTTCTCTTTAGTGGTGCGACGTGAGATGCGGGGGCGAGGAATGTCAGTGATTAACTCGCCGCGCCATCGTGTCTTAGACGTCACTCGTGATTCGTTCCCTGCCCTTGCTGCATGTATCTAACAACGACGATTGGCTCGCTAATGTATGGAATGCGCAAAGGGATCCCCACTCGCTCAAGATACGTGCCGATAACTATAACAGACCACGCACACTTAGGCCCGTATTAATAAACGTTCCTCAGCCCAAAATCTCGTACTTAATACCAAGCTTGAGGTCTTGATCGTATTAATAAACGAGATTCACAAGCTTAAGCTCAAGCTCAAGTTCGAGCTCAAGCTCAGCTTAGGTTTACGGCATCAGCCGAGTGTTGTCTGATTAATAAACGAAACTCGAAACTTAAGTTTACAACAATCTCTGTACTTAGCTGCCAGATCATGAGTGTAGACCGACCGGGACTTGAGGTCGTGATTATCGTAGCGCGAAACATGGAGTTTGTAAATATTTTGGGTCGAATTAATTAGGTATTACGACGAAATAGAGAGTACTATTATGCTATTTTATGGCCTTTGCGATATCGTTTATCAAAAATTGATGTAAGAAATGCTTCAAATCCTTTTGGATTGCCAAGTAAATAAAAAAAAAATCAGATTTGTTCAAGATTCGGTATTTTATATTCCCATTAAAAGGCATTTTATTTAAAACTTCGGCCAATGTGACTTAATCGTTCACGTAAGCTAAGCTTGAGTACAGCGCATTGAGGAGCTGATTTTGGTAACTGAGATCTCGTACTCATGTGTTTATTAATTAGCAAAGATCTTGAGCTTCTGTCATCGTATAATCGGGGATTAAATGATGTCACACTTGAGGACGGAGTTCAGCATCGTTTATTAATAGATCGCAAGTTTGCTATTGGTAAGTAGTTGAAATATGAGCATTGGCCTACTTTGTGGAACGCTTTTTCATCTGTTCTGTGGCCACGACCATATCAAGCCTACAACAGTGTCAAGTAGGCACTAGCAACGACGATGTTTGCCCAAAGGCAATACAAACAAGATTGTGCGTTGTATTGATTATGACACCATACTTTCACTTTTGTTATTACTACATGTACTTACAATCAACTTCTAAGATAAAAACCTAGCAGTCTGTAATTTTTTTTTTACCTTTACTTACATTTTAGGGTTCCGTATTTCAAAAGGAAAAAAAGATGGAACCCTTATAGGATTTGCGGACGCCCAACTGGGTCGAAACCTACTGGGGCATTTTTTTTATTTATTTTTTATGGTGGGTAAAAATCATGCATTGACATCCCCCGCCCTTGGGCGGAGCGGGAGATAGTGTCAGACTCTTACTGACTAAAAGACCCACCCCGTTCCTTCTAGCCTTCATACCGGGGCTCGAGCGCCCTTTCGGAGAACCCTGGCCCCAGTGCCCACTGGGGCTATAAGTCTGCTTCTGAAACGAAGGCTCGGCCCTGGTAGGCAACGAAGGACCGGGGCGGATTTGGCCCAAGGACGGGGGATTCATCAGTTCAGTCATTAGATGATTTTTACCCTCCAAAAAAATTAAAAAACCCTTATAGAATCACTTTGTTGTCTGTCTTTGTCTGTTTGTCTGTCAAGACCCTTTATTTCGGGAACGCGTGTAGATATCGAGTTGAAATTAAAACCATATATACTCAGATCGGCGGTCCCTTGAAGCTCTGAAAAAATCAAACTTCTCAAACCCCTCGAGCGCCAGAGTTTAATGACCCGGAAAATTGCCGTGTTTACGTAAATCACCAATAAAATAAATAATTAAAATATATTTTTGGTTTTTTCTAGGAAAAACAAATAATATAATAAATTTGGAATAATATAATATAGAAACTAAAATTTTTGGCCAAATAAGTTTCGTACAGTGTGTACAAAATGAAAATGAAGCGTTTTTCAAGGTCTTCAAGTTGTACAGATGTATGTACAATCGGCGCTCGAGGGGTTAACGAAAAAAAAAAATACGCTAACCTGAGTATATGTATGGCAATACAAAATCGCAAAAAACGCATATTCAACACTCTAAAGTTAATAGGGTACTTCCCGTTGACCTACAATTCTGAAATTTGACACTTAGCAAGGTCTCATAGCACAAGTATAGCGAAAAATCTTAAAACTGTTAATTTTTAGTTACGTCACAAAAAAACTCATTTTACGATTCGGAAAAATCTTCGTGACTCAATTCGGGAATTATCACTACTCTATTTGCGGCGGAGTTAAACAATAAAGATACATGATCAACTTTTCCCACTTATCCTTTTTGGAGACACAAAAAAAAACAAATGAATGAAATATCTAAGAAACCAAACCAAACGAGCTAGTTCAATGACTTTTTCAAAAAGAATGGTTGATAGGAAGCTGAGTCTACAACTCCATACAAATATAAATTAGACTTTCAAAATAGCATCACGGGCTGTGCGCGTGCGCATGCCGCCTGTCAAACCACGTGTAGCTGTAACCATTCTGTTCGATATTTAAAATAACTCTATTCTTTTTTTGTTTTTTGACTTTCATTTGTCTGTGGTTTCAATGTAATTACTGCCTGCATATCGATTTCAATGCCTCGGTTTCTGAATTAAAAAAACTGGGCAAGTGCGAGTCGGACTCGCACACTGAGGGTTCCGTATAATCTTATCTATGAAAATAGTTCAATTCTCGATTTGAGATACGAAGATTTTTACGAAATGCATTTTACAGTTTACTACTAATTACTAGTTTTCATATTTTTTCCTATAGGCACTTGTAGTTTTTCCTAGACCTTGCTTCATACCAATTTTTAGGATTCTAGGTCAACGGGACGTACCCTATGAGTTTTGATTCCCTTGTGAATGGCGAAATACACGTTTTCTGCGACTTAAACGGCCGTATCTTTTTTTCGTACACTCAAGTGTTTGATTTTTTCACAGCTTCAAGGGACCGCAGACCTGAGTAGACATACAGACAGACATGACGAATCTATAAGTGTTCCGTTTTTGCCATTTGGCTACGGAACCCTAAAAACTGGGCAAGTGACGGACTCACGCCCTGAGGGTTCCGTACAAGTTTATCTATGATTGAACCCTTTACATAAAAGGGTTCAATTCCTTATTGGAGTCTCGACGGACGGACGTAAACAGAAGCAATCCTAGAAGAGTTCAGTTTTTCCTTTTGAGCTACGGAACCCTAAAAAAAGGGGCGTGAATGCCTAAAACATCAAAAAAAAAATACTTTCCATTACCAACGTCATTCTTTATATCAAAAACTCCACGTTTTTAAACGCCAATGCATGAATACACACGTGAACTCGACAAAGTCAGCGCGACACTTTACACAATCTATTTATTGACTAATAAAGTCACGTTTTTATATCTTCACAGTTTCATAATATAATAATAATATCTTCCACAACTACCTCACAACGCCGTCTAGTCCCAAGCTAAGCAGAGCTTGTGGTATGCGTACCAGACAACTGATAAACATACTTATATATTTTTAAATACATACATATTATAGATAAATTACACCCAGACACAGAACAAATGATCATGCTCATCACATAAACATTTGTCCTGGGTGGGAATCGAACCCACGACCTCCGGCATAGCAGTCAGGGCCACTAACCACCAGACCAACAGGCCAGTCAAAAATATGACTATAGAAACCGAAGATAGAAGCGTGAGCACACAGAATCTCTCCAAGTCGTCGATAGTGCGCACTGCTTCCCGCGCGCCTCAAGGAGTTGTCAGCAACAGCAGGGGCCCAGCTGGGTCGAAGCCTACTGGGGCCAGGGTTAGTTTCGAAGGATAGCTCAGCCCCGGTATGAAAGGCAACGAAGGAACAGGAGTGGGTGATGTCATTAGATGATTTTCCCACCGGAAAAAAAAATCTACTAAAATCACGTTTTTATCTTCATAATTTCATAACATGACTACAGAAACCATGGAAAGTGTGCGCAGGAATTACTTAGTACTGTCACCTAGGCAGGTACGAGAGTTGTGTCCATTTAATTTCGCCCAGATGTTCAAGGGACTATAACCCTTAAGGCCCAAGCGCCCGAAAAATGCCATAAAATAGTGACTTTTGAAGCCTACTCCTCGGTAACGGCCAGGTTAATAGGTTTGAAAAAAATATATGTACGTTTAGTATAGATTCATGAACAACATTATCAACATTTGATTTTTTCGTGCTATTAATACTTCTGTCTAAAAAAAAAATTTAACAATTTCGCAACTTTTCCCTACTCCTTCGAAACGGCTTGGATCTTTAGAAACATTTTTACACAAAAAAATTGGTGGTTAAATATTCTTCAAAGTGAACATTTCATATGTAAATCAATCAATATTTCGCAAAGAAAATGAATTTAAAAGTCAGCCGCGCGCTTTCCGGGAGCTGTTGGCCGCAAATAAATGCACAGATTTGCGTACTGCCGCCTAGGCAAGTGCGAGAGTTGCGTCCACATAATTTTGGTCAGATGGTTCAAGGGACTATAAGCCTTAACGAGCGGGACGCTATACTCAAGATCAAAACAGGAAATTAGGATACAAAGAAAAACTGAACAGTATAGGTACCGGCACAAATATTGAGCGCTCGGCGTCAGAGTGGTGATTGCTTTGCGCATTCCATACATTGGCGAGCCAATCGTCATCGTTGTTAGATACTTGCAGCAAGTGCAGAGAACGAATTACGAGTGACGTCTGTGACACGATGGAGCGGCGAGCCAATCACTGACACTCCTCGCCCTCGTATCACTAAAGAGACCGAACATTTGACTTCTGCGCAACTTAAAGCCAGCGCTCAAGATCCGTGCCAGTATGTGTACTGTACACTTGAGTTAGAATAACAGCCATACACATGTAACAACACGCGACCAGATTCTCCCACGCGCATCAGCTCCTAAAGCTGTCAAAATGGCTGAGCTATGAATAATCAAATCTGCTCGTAAACAGCTGTTTCAGCTAATATGAAAACAGAATAAACATTTTACCCATTTTATATACGAAGTATTTGGCTATGGGCCAATTTTGATTAAAATGGTTCCATAGACGTACCTACTCTTTCTCTTGGTCGTTTCACTCTTGTCAGAGTCACGAACAACGGCGCTCTCGCCGCCGCCGCCGGGATTCCGATCCCGATTTCCGGCCACCGTAAGCACGGGCTTGCGGACGGCGACCTATGGGTAGCTCGCTCTCCGACCGTCCGGTAACTCTCCGGACCGAGGCTTTTTTTTTTCGATGGGAAAAATCATCTTATGACAACCCCCGCTCTTGGGCGGAGCGGGAGATAGTGTCAGACTCTTACTGACTAAAAAACCCATCCCGTTCCTTCAAGCCTTCATACCGGGGCTTGAGCGCCCTTTCGGATAACCCTGCCCTGGCCCCAGTAGGCTTCGACCCGGCTGGGCTGTTGCTGACAACTCCTTGGGGCGCGCGGGAACAGCGCGCGCCGTCGACGACTTAGGCTTGGTCCGGACTGTTACCGGACGGCCGGACAGCGAGCTATCCTTTGCTCACTGTCCGCAAGCCCGCGCCTACGGTGGCTGGAAATCGGGATCGGAATCCCGGCGGCGGCGGCGAGGGCGCCGTTGCCTGATGCGGTCGGCCTCCTCCTTAGCGAGCATTACTGCTTCGCAGAAGTCGGCGACCGCCTTCCACTCCTCCTCGCTCCGGACCATGGCCTCGACCAAGGCCCGGCGCGAGAGTCTCCGGACCGAGCCCAAGTCGTCGATGGTGCGCACTGTTCCCGCGCGCTTCAAGAAATTGTCAGCATCAGCAGGCAGCTGAGTCGAAGCCTACCGGGGCCAGGGTTAGTTTTGAAAAATAGCTCGAGCCCCGGTATGAAGGCTTGAAGGAACGCCACCGCGTTCCTTTTTTTTCAGTAAGGGTCTAACACTATCTCCTGCTTCGCTCAAGAGCGGAGGTTGTCATTGATGATTTTCCCACCACAAAAAAACCATATGCACTGTCATGGTTTCCTGGTGAAATATAGTCCTAAGCTACCCAACTAGATGGAGATACCGACACCAAACTCGCCACACGTCGTGCAACCAAACGACCACCAGGTAAGTAAGTCTCTATAAAGTTATATAAATTTTTTTGGTAGTGGCGACTGGTCGCGCCGCCATGGTGTCTCGGTGAAACCCTTACTATTAACAAAACACTCAAATCGCCAGCCCTAACACGCCACAGTCATGTCTAACTGATCACATGCATATCCCATTGGCCATACATCGACTACAACAATACCAAGTCTACATCGACAATTTACTACGAAACAATGGAACACGCCGTAATTAAAATAGTCGAGTTATCAGCAAATACGTCGTTATCAACAGAGGTTGACTACAATGCAGTGTGCGTTCTTGTCTGGGTCGGTAATGTGATATCGAAAGGAGATCGCATGAGTTGCTTTTTTAGGGTTCTGTAGTCAACTAGGAACCCTTATAGTTTCGCCATGTCTGTCTGTCCGTCTGTCCGTCCTCGCTTAATCTCTGTAACCGTTTGCACTAGAAAGCTGAAATTTTCGCCGACAAACTGGTAAAATAAAAATTGGAAAAAAATGTTTTATTAGGGTAGCCCCCTTATATGTAAAGTGGGAAGTGTTTTTTTTTTTTAATTTCAACCCTAACGTGTGATATATTGTTGGATAGGTATTTAAAAATGAATAGGGGTTTAAATATTTACATATAAAATTATAGTTTAAATATAAAATCATTTTTTTATAATGTCAATAATTTCGGAAATAATCGCTCCAAAACTAAAAAACAATGTGTCCCCCCCCCTCTAACTTTTGAACCCTAGGTTTAGAAAATATGAAAAAAATCTAAAAAGTATAATTTTATAAGGACTTTCTAGGAAAATCATTTTGAACTTAATGGAAAGAACAGTTTTTGTACAAAAAAGACAAAAAGATTCTACAAAATAATTTCTGGATTAAGTTTGTATAATCGTATATGCAAGAATTTTTTTAAACTCATAAGTGGGTACACTTATTGTGACGGACGGGAAACTACGGAACCCTACACTAAGCGTGGCCCGACACGCTCTTAGCCAGGTTTTTTTTTTATGTAACCAACGAACCGGCTTGTAAAATATAATTCGAAGGGTTATGCTGTTCTAGAATAGGTTTTAAAGTTAGTAGAAAAAAGAATGTCTGTTGTTTTTTCAGTGTTGTAGTGATTTTTGTAATGAAAGCATGAATACGTTTAAATAAGTAAAAAAAGACGTGTGGCACTCGGGGACTGCCGCGGTAAAGCTATTGCATAGCATTTTTATCAACTTATGCAATTATAATTATTTATTTATTTTATTTTTGCAGTATTTTTTTTCATTTGTTTTGTTTTCTTTGATATTAATTAAAGTTACACTTTCACACATTGAATTGAATTTTGATTGATTGTTCACTCATTTGTTTTCTTATCGGCCACCACGCTCAAAAAACAAATGAATGGGGGGTGTTAGGTTATTTTCGTTACGGAATTTCTGGATTCGGTCTCCACGCTCAAGGCCCGCGATATAAGCTATGCAATAGCTTAAAAATATAAGAGTGCTCCGCCCGAAGTGTTTGATTTCATAGAAGAATCCCTATACGAGCCTACCGTCGAGCTGAGCTGCGTTACAGTAATAACATCGACATATATAGTAGCGACAGGCTCAGTGGATTTCATGGAAACTATTTGTCAAAATACCTACTGAAAAGTTAAAACTAAAGTTCGCTGCAGCGTTACATTGGCGTTATTTAATTATTACTAGCTTTTTCCCGCGGCTTCGTCTGCGTATATAAAATATAGCCTATGTCACTCAGGAATGAGGCAGCTTTCTATCGGTGGAAAAATTTTAGCAATCGGACCAGTACTTCCAGAGATTACCTCCTACAAACAAATTAAACATAAACACAAACTTTACCTCTTTATTATATATCTATGATTATATTAGTGTAGATTATTATTTATTTATATAATTTATTGACAGCCTGTCATAACGTGTCTTGTCATCCAAACTAATATTATAAATGCGAAAGTAACTCTGTCTGTCTGTCTGTCTTTGCTTCACGCCTAAACTACTGAACCGATTTGTGTGAAATTTGGTACAGACATAGTTTGGAACTTGAGAAAGGACATAGGATAGTTTTTATTACAAAAAATAAAATAAAAAATAAAATTTATTCCGGACATACAGCACCATCTATTGGTCAAGAGTCGGCCACCCAAACCACCAAACCAAAAATCTGCCGGAAGTCACTATTCCACGCGAACGAAGTCGCGGGCAAAAGCTAGTAAAATATAAATAGTAGGTATAGTAGTATGTATTTATATTTGACTTCTAAAATTCCTTAAAAATCTAATATTCGTAACCGAAATTATCCGAAACTAACGGATAATCCGAAATAATTTCATATCCGTATCCGTATCCGTAACCGGTATAATAATCATTTCTATATCCGTATTCAATCCGTATCCGAAATTTCATATCTATTTAAACATCCCTGGTTTCGACCTAATATTTGTCCTGGATAAACTTTCTTCTCAAGTCAACGACCTCTGAAAGATTTAATTAAAAATGTCGTGACCTGTTTATCTCAATCATTTTCAATTAAGTTCATTAAATAATTGAATTAAGATAAATTTTGTTACTTATCTGTATTGGTGCATTGACTTCTAGATAAGAGAGGACCACGAGAGGACAGAGGGTCTTTTGAGAAGATAGTGATCTTTGTATTACATACTATTAGCATAGCATAGTCGGCCTTATAATGTTCCCACTGTTGGGACTCAGGCCTCCTCACTAGGAGAGGAAATGGGCCGTATTCCACCACGCGGGCCCAGTGCGGGTTGGTGAATGTCTCATGTCTTCGAATTTTTGGTTCTAGGACATGCAGGTTTCCTCACGATGTTTTCCTTCACCGTTTTGAGAGCAGCGGTGATGAAATAAATTACATAAAGTAATGCGCCTGGCTAGGTTTGAACCCATTACCTACAACTCTTAAGTCGGAATACTATTAACCCATTTAATGCCAAATAAATGCGATTTCGACTCCTTATTATTACGGTGGTCTTCACTACTAAATAAAGTACAGTGCGATTAAAATATGTTGGCCATTCTGAAGTTGGCGCTCCGAACTAGTGCATAGTTCAGCTATTGCACTTATAGGAATAATACACAATTTTAAGAATGAATCCATATTAAAAAAAAATTACTGCGCAGGCAATCGTTCGAAGTTTGGTGCGACCAAGATATTTCAGCCGTACTGTAAGCAAACCTAGATATAAAAATAAATGTTAGTGATGCCTGCGCAATATTACGTTAGTACCACAATATCACTACATAGTATAAAACAAAGTCGCTTTCTCTGTCCCTATGTCCCTTTGTATGCTTAAATCTTTGAAACTACGCAACGGATTTTGATGCGGTTTTTTTTAATAGATAGAGTGATTCAAGAGGAAGGTTTATATGTATAATAACATCCATTAAATAGTGGAGAAGTACTGTTATTTTTGAGGTTTCTAATGTGATGTCGTAAATAATTACATTTTTTCCGCTTACATTGCAAATGCAGACTGAACCCTACGAGTTTTATCAAAATAATGTACTAAGTATTGTACACATTGAAAAGGTCTACAGAAAAGTCCGTGATGGTATATGTCTATCTCTTATGGATAACCCACAATAACTTTTTTTTGTCATTTACTTTTTACGACAAATAATGGCTAATTTTCGAAGCGATTTTAACGAATACAGCATTAATCCTTAACCAATTAAATACCTTGAATACATTGTTCATTTAATATAGATCTATATGGCCCTTTACACCGTATGATTTAAGTGAATATTTTCGAAGATATTACAGATTTAAAAATTGCGGGACGTAGCGTTTGCGGCGGTACCGGCCGGCCGCCCGGTGCGGCAAGAACATTGCACCCGTGCGAAGCCGGGGCGGGTCGCTAGTAGTTCTATAAAAAAAAAAATTAAATTGGTATCCGTAATGCCATTTGTGTGGTGGCCATTGATTACGATTTGGTTATTAACTTCGACATCCATTGGGTTAATATATAGGTAATCATTCTATTTCAGGGTCATTCAAAGATTACGTTACGATTAGAAGAGGGGACTTCTTTGAGGCGTGGAAAGACCTCACGGCGTCCTCACCTTCCGCATGACGCAGGTTTTCACCGGACATGGTCAGTTCGGGAGGTTCCTGTACCGGAATCGTGCGGAAGTGCCGTCCGAATGTCATCATTGTGTGAACCGCACGAAGTACACGGTGGAGTATTCGGTAGAGGTGGGGCCCACTTGAGCAGAGCAGTGCCGCGTCCTCGTGGTCAGCTGCTCTCGCTGCAGGGCCCTGGTACAAGTTAAGACCGGAGCGAGGAGGTATGGCGGGCGTTCGTCTTCTTCTGTGAAGCAGTTATTGCTAGCAAAGGACGAGGGCCGACCACATTATGCAACGGCGTTCACGCCCTAGCCGCGCATTTCCGGCCACCGTAGGCGTGGTAATGCGGACGGCGAGCAATGGGTAGCTCGCTCTCCGGCCGTCCGGTAACTGTCTGGACCAAGCCCAAGTCGTCGACGGCGGGCACTGTTCGCGCGCGCCTCAAGGAGTTGTCAGCAACAGTAGGGGCCCAGTTGGGTCGAAGCCTACTGGGGCCAGGGTTAGCTTCGAAAGACAGCTTGAACCCCGGTATGAAGGCTAGAAGGAACGGGGTGGGTCTTTTAGTCAGTAAGAGTCTAACACTATCCCCAGCTCCGCCCAAGAGCGGGGGTTGACATTGGATGATTTTTTCCCACCATAAAAAAAATATCACTTAGATAGAATCCACCTTTATCTGAAACTTTTATCTCGGTTTCAGTTGCGGTTACAAAGAAACATGACAAGAAAAGTACAAGTAATATATACAGTATATAACTGGAATTACTACACAACGCGCAGCTCAACCTACTGGAATTAATAGCGCGAAATTTTGCACGTTTCCCTTTATGAACTAGGCAAGCACTTTGATATTTTTCAATATACACACGGGCGAATACCGTCCCAACAGATACAGTCCTACCCAGGGCCGGTTTATGCATGTCGGCGCCCCTAGGCAATGCACGTCTCGGGCCCCACCTACCCTCTTCTAACTTCTTAAAATATTTTATTTCTAAAACAAATTTATTCATAATTACGTTGTTTGTAGGGTTCCGTAGTCAACTACATAGTTTCACCAAATCTGTCTGTCTGTCCGTCCGTCCGAGGATAATCTCAGTGATTGTTAGCTAGAAAGCTTGCTAATGAAAGATTGTGTTTATTAAACTCCATCTGTTGACAGCTTTTCGCATAATCCAATGCTAGGATTGCTAGTTAAAAGGCATGTCATCGAAAATTCAATTTTTTTTTACTGTTTATGAAACATAGTCTATTTTTTTTCCTGAAGCGTGGGGCCCTAGAAGTTGCCTACATTGCCTAATGGATAAAACGGCCCTGGTTCTACCCAAAAACAGCCTTTTCGTCAGAAAAAAAATACAGCGATAAACAATCCGATTACAGCGCCACCTAACGTACGAACTGTACACGAAACGACCCTAAAAGATTTATTTATTTAATTAATTACAACGGTTAAACAACCAATTACAGTAACTAAACAAAGAGTAAAAGTATAAACATTTAAACAACACGTACATCAATTCCTCTCACAGTACTTCTGACATGCCAATAAAATCATCTTCCATTCATCCGCAAACAGATCGTTTGTTGGATAAGAATCCAAGAGATCGTTTAGTGCAGCCAAAGTGTGAGGTATTAGGTATATATGACAGCCGGGACCAACGTCACTTATCTAAACGCTGACCTCGACAAGCGCCGAATTTAATCTTGATTGATCGACTCGTACGTAGTAACGTTGCGAGCCCCTCAAATAGATAAGGACTGCGACGAAATATATTTATCTACGCACAAGACTGGTCATTGGCAGTGGGCAGGGCACATTAGAGTTTAAGTTGCCGTCGTGGTGAAAGGATTTGCCAATCGACCAAAGTCGATTGCCCAGGGTGCGACGGACGTAACAGGAAATCGGATGGGGATCTAATGACAGCATCAGCGGACGGCATTGCCGTGACCGAATTCTGGGCCAGGCAAGGTATTTAACTAATTTTGCCATCGATACGCTAAGAAAGAAAGAAAGAAAAAATGTTTATTCGTGCCTCACACAATCATATAAACTAAAAATACACAGTGAAAAGAAAAAAGAAAGATATAATCAGTGCGAGGCCAAAAAGGCACCTAACTCAGCATATGCTACATTATTTAAAACGATAAAGAAGAAGGGCACATTGCTTTCAGTACAGATGGTTGATGAAACTGAAAGTTCTGGAGTGGCGACTGCGTACTGGAAGACGCAGCATTGGAACGCCTCATTATCATTTCAACTGAAAGACGTCCACTGTTAGACATAGGCCTCTCCCAAGTGTCGCCAAAATAAACGACCCTGTGCGTCTCGCATCCATCGGATTCCCGCAACCCTTACCAGGTCATCGGTCCACCTTGTAGGAAGCCTTCCAACGGTACGTTCCGTCTTCCAGTACGTGGTCGCCATTCCAGGACCTTTCGGCCCCAACGGCCATCTGTTCTGCGAACAATGTGCCCTGCCCATTGCAACTTAAGTTTAGCGATTCTTTGTGCTATGTCGGTAACCTTAATTATCCTGAGGATATTCTCATTTCTGATTCGATCACACAAGAAAGCTCTGATCATAGCCATTTCCATTGCCCTTTGGGTGACTTTAAGTCTTCTGATGAGGCCCATTGTAAGCGACGACGTTTCGGAGTCATATGTCATCACCTCCCACTAGGAAGAAAGTTCTCCCATAAAGTGGTAATAATAATATTCCGCATCTATCACACAACGCCGTCTAGTCCCAATCTAAGCAGAGTTTGTGTTATGTCTGCTGTTGTCTTCCTATCCGATTATAATTTAGGTGTTTTCAATGCTAGAGTGAATAGGCTCTTAATAAACTAGTATGCTTCACTATCAATGATTGCATCACTGCTTACAACTAGTTCTATATCAATTTACACACCCTACAACCATTTCTTTAAAAGAGTAACAATAGAGTTTCTTGCCGGTTCTTTTCCATAGGAAACGACCAATTTCGAACCGTGCACTAGCTTCTGACGTTTTATAAGTGCCCATCTAGGCCTATGTGAAATAAAAAACTTTTGACTATTTGACTTTGAATTAAAAAAAAAAACACACACCAATGTAAATAGAATGTAAACATAATAAAACCAACGCCATCTAGTGATAAAACACGTCAATCATTTCTACCGTCAATATCCGTCAATATACCGAGAATTTCATGCGAACAATAAATTTTCAACAATACAAATCACTTCACTTACCATAGATTTACGACTTCATAACACGACGGTTCTTGTTCGAAGGTTATCTGAAACAAAAGAATTTTTATAACCATATCTGTTTTTTCTCACAACACTTGGCTTCGTGGCTGGGCTGGGGTCATGGGTTCACTTTTGAATAAAAACCCGGGGTCCAGGAACACATGGCAACAAAGGGGGTTGGGTTTTAGTCAGTAAACGAACACAGTAAACAGTAACGAACGAGTCCATCAGTTTTACATTAATCACAACCGTCATTTCAAAGAGGCTTGTCCGGCCGTCCGTTAACTGTCCGGACCAAGCCCAAGTCGTCGACGGCGCGCACTGTTCCCGCGCGCTTCAAGGAGTTGTCAGCAACAGCAGGGACCCATCTGGGTCTAAGCCTACTGGGGCCAGGGTTAGTTTCGAAAGACAGCTCGAGCCTCGATATTAAGGAACGAGGTGGGTCTTTTAGTCAGTAAGAGTCTGACACTATCTCCCGCTCTGCCCAAGAGCAGGGGATGTCATTGGATGATTTTTTCCCACCATAAAAAAAAAAATCTCACAGAGGCTGGTTTCGGCCGAGCTCAATATTCGGCCTCTGTTTGGCCAAAACCGAAACTTCAATCAGTCTCTAATCTACAACACACTTTCATGTCCATCAGAATGGTCAACATGAAAGTAATGTAGAAGTAGCGCGCACGCGAACCTCGTAAAAAGTCGTAGATTTTCTCTGACACAGACTCGGTTGCACTAAGTAATCGAAGCCCGGAAATCGGAATGTCCCGATTCGGCAGCGACTGTCCCATGGCAACAAGAAACGATCATTTATCTTAGTCCGTCCAATCAAATTAAACCAAGAAAGTAGGGGTAAAGTTACATTATCAAAGATCGGATTAGGTAGGGTTATTCTATTTACTTGCCATAGGTTAGAATAATATGGATATACCCCGAGTCCCGGGATTTGTTTGGATTATAAGTAGTAATATTATAAAAAAACTTTTCTTGCCTTCAGGACCAGGGACTTAAAAACACCTTCATAAAGGTTACAGAATTATAAGTGAAGAATCAAATATGTAACAGTTATTTATGTGTTTTCAATGTGTTAACCCAAAACACTTACAAAAGTGTAACCCTAACATATCTGTAACAGATATAAAAGTGTTAATAGTGTTAATAAGTGTAACAGGTAAACGCAGCGTTGCCAAAGTTACAATTTACTAAAGCTATAACTAAAACTGATTATTTCAGTCACTAATGTTGTACGAGTATATTGAGAACGATTGAGACCCTCTAGAATTTAAATACTAGTCATCTTTTAATTGGCTAATCAACTTATCATCTATAAGTTATACGCAAATTATTGTTTTTATATTGTAATAATAAGGTCATAAATGCTTCTAAATATTTGATTTGCTGGTAAAAAATTAGTCAGGTCAAATGTTAAAGTTCAATAGATCAGAAGTTATTTGCTTTGTGTAAATAATTCGACTGCTCTAGAACATCATATTTTTTAATAGTAAACATTGTTGTAGCAGAATCTACATTACAATTACCGGCATGGATCTTGAGCGCTCGGCGTCAGAGTGGGGATCACTTTGCGCATTCCATACATTGCCGAGCCAATCATCGTCGTTGTCAGATACATGCAGCAACGCAGGGAGCGAATCACGAGTGACGTCTATGCCAGGATGACGCGGCGAGCCAATCACTGACACTCCCCGCTCCCGTGACTCACTTCGCACCACTAAAGAGACCGAATATTTAAATTCTGCGCAACTTGAAGCCAGCGCTCAAGATCCGTTCCGGTAATTGTACTTAAACTTTTTTCGCGTCAATAAACCACACACCTACTTTTAAACAAACCTTTACTATCCATTCAACCGATTTTGACTTTTATTGCGTTAGTGTCATGGCAAATGGCGGCTGCAGTAAATAGTTGATATTTTTTTTAAATAAACCAGTGCTTGATTGCGATCCAACCTGATGGTAAGCAGTGATACAATCTCTGATGGTGAGGCGCACTAGTTTATGAGTCTATTCACTCTTGCCTTGAAGACACTCAAATTATAATCGGACGGGAAGACCGCTATTAAATTGTTAAGACATTGTAACCACTTTTTTGATTTTCATACCATCCTTATGTCTACGGAATAAAAGTCAAAATCATTTGAACGGACAGTAAAAAAAGGTATGTTTAAATGTCTTATTGTTAATGGAGTGTATATTAGGCAAGTCGTTTATATAAATAAGAAATAAAAATGGGCCAAGAATTGAGCCCTGAGGCACTCCCATTGTTACTACAGACTCGGATGATCTTTTTCCGTTTACGTCAACTCTCTAAATCCTATCATTCAAATTGGAAGTAAGATGATCCAGGGAGGAGTTTCGGATCCCGTAATGGTGTAGTATCCTAACTATTGTTTCATGGAAAACGCTATCGAAGGCCTTGGACAAATCGCAAAAAATGCACAGGACATCGCATTTGTGTTTCCATGTATTAGAATTTTATAAAAGTTCAACACCCGCGTTGATTGTTGAACGACCCCTTGTCAAACAATATTAGTAATATTAAGATTAAACCTGGTGACACTTGCAAAAGACTTATCCATCAATAGCCATCTTGCGCCTGAAATTATTTTTTTTTTTGTGGCATTTTATGACCTGGTAAGTTTATATTTTTATTAATACAATTACTTTGTTTACAATAAAATTATAATACAAATATAACACATTCTAATGCTTGCGGCGAGTGTCATGGACATTTTTGCACCGGGAACGATCAGGGGCGGGTAATTTAATGATATTTGACGGTTTATTTTTGACATTTTGTATTTAATTTTAAGTGTATCTATGACATTGTGTACCAAATTCAAATAAATAATTAAGAATTATTTTAGAATTAAATAATAATTAATACTATTTGTTTAATAAATATCATGAAATATAAATTGAGTAATTTATTTTTTAACCGACTTACGATTGTTCTAATGCATTTCGGGTCGTCATCGCTATAAAAAAGAAATCCCAACTCCATTTCATCAAGATCACACCTGCTTCAATGATTCCACATATTGTCCAGTTGCGCAGACACTTGCGATACAAAACTTCATCACAATATTCACTACAGGAATCAATTTGCGAATAATAATTAAAACAGCCTCCAATCCAAAAATCCTTTTTTTCAATTAATCGATTCTAAAAGAAGATCTCGATTTATCGACTCATTCGCTAAATTATATCGAATGACAGCACTACTGTTATCATTGTGTCGCACCGCACATTGGCCAAAACAACTCAAGGATAACATTATTATTTTGTTAAACATTACTAATTCTCGGTAAGTGCAAGTGTCCTAATTGTTTGTACTGCGTACATCGAAAGATTGTAACAATTTGCCTGCTGCAATCTACCTAACCGATTATAATATAGGTGTTTTCAAAGCTAGCGAATAGGCTCTTAATAAACTAGTACGATTCACAATCAACGATTTCATCACTGCTTACCATCAGGTGGGATCGCAGTCAAGCAATATTATGACGTACCTATATCTATAACGCCTCGGTACACGAGTAGACCGTGTCCTGAATTAGGAAACAAGATACCATTATCTCGCCGATAATGGTAATAAATTCTCGTAGGATAATTTCCGACATCAACGCGGGCGAAGTCGCCGACTAGCTAGTGATTTAGTGAACTATAGAAATATTGTTACTAGTTTTAACTCTTTTACCAATGTCAGATTAATCCGACAAATATTTTCGTCTCCATTTCACCAAGGACGTATATGCAATTTCCAGTGTCACGTTTAGTTGACAGAAGAGATGATAAGAAAGAGAATTTGATCGTAAATATAATACGTCCTTAGGAAAACGGAGCCAAAACACTGTATGTTTAATATAAACATACAGTGTTATTTGTGTTATAAAGAATGAAGTCGAATTGTTAGACGATAAGCAATAGATCGCGCGTAGACTGCGCGACGATTGCGCAATTTTTTCTAATCGCTATTTCATACTTAATCAGCCTACTGCTAATTGAGAGGATAAATTTAAATTTATCTATATTTAGGTACTGAAGTATTATTGTGATTGATTCATTTACGAATCAATCACAATATAAGCTGGATGTTAAAAACAAAATTTATTTGTAAGTCAAGCGAGATAATAAATTCATGATGTAAACTAATTATTTGCAGATTAGACGACACCGAACTTAGACCAGTTAATACTTACCAGGAAATTCCAACATCAATAGAAGAAACAACAGGAACCGGTGACGCTTGTACACCCAGAAGGAGAGGGCGTGAATAGTGACCTCCTAAAGGACTGATTAAACGTAGCGAAGGTCAGCAAAAAGTGCACGAAAGAAAGACAGGCCTTTAGAATCAACAGACTTTAAAAAAAAGAAGAAACAAAAGGAGCTTGGGTTAGGTACAGCGAAGTCCTTCAAATCGATTTCTGAACTAACATACCGAGAGGGTAAATAACCATGAACAGACAAACATATCAAAAGCGTGCAGGCACTTCAGGCATCCAGGGCCACCTGTACGAGACTAAATTGATTAGTCTAATATATTTTAGATTGATACATGACGACAGTGTCGAGCAGTTTCGTTTGGCCACCAATAGAGATGACGTAGGTGCCTTCGATGACATTTGCTTTATAGCAAATATAAAGGGATTCGAGAAACCCCTCGCTGTGTTCCTTCAAGCCAAGCACAGGGAGAATGATAAACTTCTAACTTTCACTAGTAAAACTGATTTAGTGAAATACTTTGAAAGTTTTCTAGAAATAAGACGCGCTTTCAAACAGAACAATAAAGATGAGTTCTTTAGAGGAAAGTTTGATGAAACTGAGTGTATTTTTGTTATATACACTACAGCAAAGGATGATCCTAATAACAAAGTATACGAAGGTACTTATGCAGACTATTTGAACGAACTTATAGGAACAGCAGGCTGTTGCACACAGCCATCATACACAGATGATGACTTGGACATATTATGTAAAATAATTATGAAAAAACAGATAACAACACTAGCTGAACAGTTGGCGAAGTTTATTTGTTATGAATCTGATAGCGTAATGTCGATGAATAACGATATCATGTTGCGATATCACGTAATTCTATCGCTCAAGATTTTTAAAGTTTCTGAAATTCAAGCTGAAGGACATCGGATTGCCAGATTTAGACCAGACTTCTTTACAGCCAACGAAGAATTTCTTAAGCTGATCAAGAATATATTGTGCTTAGAAGTACTTAAAAAGCTCAATTCGGAAAAGATTGATGTAGAAAGTTTACTTTTGAACTTCCTTAGAGAACCCTCGGATGTGAGGGCATTAAGTAAATTATTGATAGGAAGTGTTTTTAAGTATAAGAACGAGAAGCTAGAGTTTGTTAGCAAATCAATATCTGATGATCTAATGCGCCAACTCGACAAAGAAAATATGCCACAATTGACTGTTTATGAAGCTGCAGAACTGGTTGCCAAAGAGTATTTACTGTCTCTGAAGCTTAAAGTCCCGGCTTTCTTCGGCAACAAAGATTTAGCAATAAGAGGCAATGATAAAAAAATTAAAAAGAGACTAAACTACCTAACAATAAAAATGCAAGAAATAATAGAACAATCAAAACCTAATCACATTATCACTGTAGATGAATCTTTGGAAGAAGGGTTTCTTCAGTTAAATGGAGGCATAGCTTCTGCTGTCGGTAACATACTAGTTTACGATAAAACTTCAAAACTTTTGAAGTTTACAGATACCTCTGAATCTCTAGGCAAGCTTGCCAAAACATGGTATGAAACATTGAAGAGTAGAATTCCAAACTTGCACGAATATAAATTGTATATAAAAGTTAATAAGTTTCCCAAACTATCTTTTGAACGAGGACAATTCGGCGAGGATTTGGTGAGATCTTTCTATAACAAATTACTATTTTACACGAACCAAGCTGATCAAAGTCGTGTAGAGGAAATTTTGAGAGCAGAAATAGAAAATCATCATAATGACGTCAAAAATTTTAAAGATAGATCTCGATTGATATTTCTAGAATTTCATGATAAAATACAAAAACTATGGATGACGCCTAAACTAGGATCTTATCTCACAAAAAAAAGTAACATATATGAGGATGCAGTAACAAACGCTATGAGTCAACCATTAGATGGTGTTTTAAAAAATATGTATAGCATTAAGTATCAAGATTTCACATTTAACGAAGACGTTATAAAACGGTTTGAATTACATGGACAGATTCTAGGTAGTATTATTACTTCAGAGAGCTGCGTATTAACACTTGCTATGGTTGAACAATATCTAGGAAATAAGAACCATATCATAGTAGATTTAGAGCATATTTTCAAACTACCCTTAAAAACCCACAACACTTTATGTAAAGAATTAACAAACACTGCTAAGGAAAAGATATTTATTATTGTTTGCAATACTTTTCAAGATACCAGTAATTTTTATAAAAGGCTTGAAACTATTGCAACAGCTGTTGAAGGCAAGCAAATAATAGTCATTACGTTACGTTATATCGTTGAAATTATGACTAAATATTTCACACAAGCATGTAGTGTTTGGAACGATGAAAGATTTTTTTTCACCGACTTGACCGTTGATACGCAGAAGAAATTCATAGCGAATTCTAAAATAAAATTTCAGGGTATAGACGTCAGCTTAGATACGATAGTAGACGTCAAGTCTATGAAACATATAAATGATGGTGTTTTTCGTAAAATTATGAATAATGAAACTGTCAAAGTTGGATATACGCCTGTGTATAGCAATTACGAGAAGCAGTTTTACATAGACAGACGGGTTAGTAGCACTACAACACGAAAGTTCGCTATGTTTCTTGATGTCAAAGATAAAGTTATAAGAACTCTGCACGATCTGGAAGATGATATTGTACTCATAACAGCAGAACATAGAATGGGCAAGTCAACTCTTCTTAGTCATCTGATATCAAAAACAAAGGAACTCGATCCTAAAGCTTGGATTGTTAGAATTAACTTACAGGAAAAAGAAACAATATTTAGGACATATAATGAATATACTTATGTATGTTGGGAATCTATACGTGACATTGCGCTAGGTGATGAATCCATGGAACTTATAACTAAGCAGATGGAAGAATCACCAAACAAAACTGTTCTTCCTTTAGTTGAGGGTTGTATAAAACTGTTTCAGCATCAAATATTCATGGATTATCATACAAGAGGTAAGCTTATATTTGTTTTCGATGGATTCGATGAAATGAATGAGAAGTATAAGACAGTATTTTCCAAATGGCTTAAGAAGGCCAAGAATCGTGGCATAAAGAACAAAATTTGGATCACAGCGTCACCATCCTCTAAATTAGATAAGTGGTTCGTACCATCGTATCAAATGCAAAATTTTTCACGCCATGAACAGAAGACATATTTAAACAAATTATGGAAGTTCAAAATACAATTTAAGAACTTAAACACCAAAGCTATCTTGAACATTGAAGATTTCGTTGGTAACATGCACTTAAGAAAGAGCAAAAGTGAATACTTGAGAGTCTATGTTGAATTTTTGAAATTCTTAAAAATGGAGTGTTTGGATCGGGGCATTGACTTTCCTTATGATGATTATTATAATCATTTTAAGACGAGATTTGGCCTTAGCAATAGCACAATCCCGTATATTCCAGAGGACACAACGCCAGAGTATCTATATGACTTAGGTACAAACATTTCGGCTTTAACAAGAGGGATAGAATTTGCAAAATGAAGTGCTGATTTTTAGGCTAACTTTGCATTTTAAGTGAAAGGTGTTCTACTACTGGATAGGCCTTCATCAAGTGTTGCCACGACGACCGGTCCTATGCATCTCGCGTCTATCAGATTCGTTGTATTTCTGTATATAATACAGTCATGTACAATGTTACAAAGTTAAGTTGAGTATAAATATTTAGCTTACAATTAGTTATTATTAATTGTGTACATAATATAGATTTAATAACTGTTACAAATCTGTAATAAACATGTATCATAAAAAAAATATAGATAACCTCCTCCTTTTGAAGTCTGTTGAAAATAAAATCTTTATCATAGGTATAATAAGTCTCTATAAGTGTTTAGTTGTGCGCGCATTACGTAAAATGTACGAAATGAATGCAGATAACTTCTTTAATATATATAAATCTCGTGTCACAATGTTTGTCCTCAATGGACTCCTAAATCACTGACCCGATTATAATAAAATTCGCACACCATGTGCAGTTCGATCCAACTTGAGAGATAGGATAGTTTAAATCTCAAATTATAGTCACAATTTTAATTTATTGCTAATTATTTGTCTTTTATTATTTGACAGTCACAATTATCTGTTAACTCCAAATGATTCTAACAGATGTCGATACCTTTCGACTGGGTTAAGTAAGTAATCAATAGATGGCGCTGCTATGTTTAGCCACAGCAACGCGTGGCCGAGTCAGCTAGTTTATACATTAAAATTGTGTGTAACTTGATGTATTACTTAGGCTTTGTTTCATCGCAATCGATTGACTATATCGAAAGATTTACTACATTCATTGACTGTTAGGCTGTACGAAGTTAGCCGGTCAGCTCAGCTAGTTTTTACAGAATTTATGTGCAAAGGGCCACTTCCATTAAATCTAGAACTACACTGCTCACACGTGTGCCACACACGCCGATCTGCGGCCGTATTATGACATCTTAAAACCATCATGTTTTCTGTGTGAGAAAAGGATAGTGCTATTCGTCCTGTATAGCTCCGTCTCTTTTTCACACCGAAAACATGATGGTTTTAAGAGGTTATAATACGGCCCCTGGGCGCGTCGGTCTCCATACATTTTATACGGAAACTAGACTTGTGAAGCTACACTTGATCCACGCCACGCGACGTCGTTCTACGTACAAATGAGACGTGTGCTAGCTTTATTTTATCTCTCCATGTTAGTATTATCGTCTGTTTGTATATCCGTTTTGATCGGTCTATGATCACTCTGTTATCAGACCAACTCGACCGATAAGGTTATCTCATGTCAACTCGTAATTTTTTGATTAAACACCGATCAATCACGATTTATTTAAACCAATTATGAGTACAAACTAGCCAAGTAATGAACTAGAACGGGCTTTTTTTTTTGAGTTGGGAAATCATCTAGACTTCTCCCGCTCTGGGGTAAAGCGGAAGGACGTGTCAGACTTTTACTGACTAAACCCACACCCTTCAGTTGCCTTTTGAGTTCTATAATCTCGAGTATCCCTTCATACTTTGCCCCTTAGCCCTATTAACAGGCATTGGCCCTGCTGGGCCCCTATGGTTTGCTGACATGTCTTTAAGGCGCGCGTAAAATATACTACGCACCATTGACCACTCGGGCTTGATGCACTTAGGACGAGCGGATGGCGAGCTACTCATGGCTCGTCGTCCGCAAACCTAAACCCGGGTGGCTGGAGAACGCTACCAAACAAAAACAAAAAGATAGGACTGCCAAGTTTAGCGTCCAACCGCTGTATTAAGAGTGCCCTACCCGTGATACGTTCCATAATCGTAATCACTTTACGTGATTATGACGTTTATATAATACACAACATTCTCTGAATATTTTGGAAACACAGATAATATCTCGTGGTTATTATTCAGCTATTGAAAACAAAACATACATTTGTGTAAAACTTCTTCTTGATCCCTAAAAATATGCAATTTTGCACAAATTTTGTGTGAACTTAGACCCTTCATTGGAGTTATTGATGATGTTCAGCATCTTTTGGAATGTGTCAAGAATCAAACCGGAAGGGAGCTACTGACAAAATTTCAAAGGATCAATAAAATTGATATCTAATAGGATTATTTTTTGAAATCTTAGCTGATCCTAGAAGTGACGCTGATCCAAGATCATATTTGACATGGCAAAAAAAAAACATTTAATCAATAAAATTGTGTTGATTATGTTGTTATTGTAAATTTATTTTAGGTTACGATGAGGCTGATATGCTCTTTGAGATTAAAGTCCCTAAAAAAATAAAGAGAAAAAAATAAAAATAAAGTAAATATGTTTATGGAAACCTTGCACATCACATCGAGACACACACACTGACGATAGGCGGACGGAAAGAGCCCTCTTAAGATTCACATGTTGGATTCTTATGCGTTTGAAAAGCAACAAACGAGTCGCCGATGCTAAATCTATCGTGTCTGCCATGTCCCCATTTGTTTTTGTTCGTTGCAGTTTGGTAATGCATATTGGAACCAGTTGCAATTCTTTGCGAAACCACGCGTTTATGTAGGGGCGTTCCTTAGCGCAATTTTAATTTTGAAACTGATTTTTTTTTTTTTTTTTATATTCCAAAACTATCACACAACGCCATCTAGTCCCAAGCTAAGCAGAGCTTGTGTTATGGGTACTAGACAACTGATAAACATACTTATATATTTCTAAATACATACATATATAGATAAATTACACCCAGACACAGAACAAATGATCGTGCTCATCACACAAACATTTGTCCTGGGTGGGAATCGAACCCACGACCTCCGGCATAGCAGTCAGGGTCACTAACCACTAGACCAACAGGCCTGTCAAATTTTTGTCGCTTTTAAAATTCGAAAAAGTAATTCTTTGTCGCTTTTAAAATTCGAAAAAGTAGTTCTTGGTATGGTAAAAAAAGGTGTTTTTAGATGTTCTGTACCTCGGAAGGAAAAAAACGGAACTCCTATAGGATCATTTTGTTGTCCATCTTTCTGTGTGTCAAGGCATTTTATCTCGAAAACGCGTGGAGGTATAGAGTTGAAATTAATATAATAATATTCCACAACTGTCACACAACGCCGTCTAGTCCCAAGCTAAGCAGAGCTTGTGTTATGAGTACCTAGACAAATGATAAACATACTTATATATTTCTAAATACATACATAATTAAAGATAAATTACACCCAGACACAGAACAAATGATCTTGTCACATAAACATTTGTCCTGGGTGTGAATCGAACTTACGACCTCTGTCATAGCAGTCAGGGCAACTACCATTAGACCAACTGGCCTATAATATGTATGTATTTAGAAATATATAAGTAAGTATGTTTATTAGTTATCTACTCGTAGTACAGCTGCCCCCACAGATTGAACGCTCGGCATCAGAGTGGGGATCGCTTTGCGCATTCCATACATTGGCGAGCCAATCGTCGTCGTTGTTAGATACATGCTGCAAGCGCAATGAACGAATCACGAGGGCCGTCTACAACGCGATGCACAACAAGCCAATCACTGACGCTCCCCGCCCCCGGGTCTCACGTCGCACCATCTAAAGAGACCTGATTTTTGACTTCTGCGCAACTTGAAGCCAGCGTTCAATATCCGTGGTGGCAGCTGAACTCATATCACAAATTCACAACCTCTGCTTGCTTAGTTCTGGAGTAGATAGAGTTGTGTAAAAGTTGTGGAAATATATTATTATTTCCTTTATTCATTTATTATTAATACACCTATTTGTTACGAGCACTCACGACACGCAACGCAAGAGCCAATTGCTTGAACACCGCGCCAACTGAGCTATCAAATTATGCTCTAGTTTAGTAAAATCAACTGGCGAGTCCATGACATGACTATAGTCACGTAGCCCCCATTTTACCGAACAGCTACCGCGCCAACCGAGCCATCAAATTATGCACTAGTGTAGGAAAAGGTAAAAGCAACTGGAGAGTCCATGACATGACTATAGTCACGTAGCTCCCATTTTACCAAACTACGCGACATCAACGACAGAATTACATTTTTAGGGCAATTCTTTTTAAATAATTGGTAAATATTCCCTCTCCTAGAGAGGAGACCTGAGTTCCAGCCCCAGCAGTGGGAACATTAAAAGACTGATTATGTAAATATTCCAATTGCTTTTTTTTACCAATTGATATAAACTTGTGCTTGACTGCGATCCCACCTGATGGTAAGCAGTGATGCAATCGTTGATGGTCGCACTAAGCCCATTCTCTTCTAGCCTTGAAGACACCCAAATTATCACCTCTCCAGGAGAGGGAATGGGCCGTAATCCATCACGCGGGCCCGGTGCGGGTTAGTGAATGTCAAATGTCTTCGAATTTTTTGTTCTAGGACATGCCGGTTTCCTCACAATGTTTTCCTTCGCTGTTTCGAGAGCAGTGGTGGTTTCGAGAGCAGTGGTGATGAAATAAATCACCTACACAAAGTAATGCGCCAGGCTGGGTTTGAAACCGCGACCTACAACTCGTAAGTCAGGGCCGTTACCACTCCGCCACCACTGCTTACGATACGTAACCCTAAAAAGGGTTCTGCTTCAAGTAGAAATGTCAAACCATTCAAGCTTTCAAAATATCTGCCTACTCTATCGCAAATGGAAGGTGTGATGTTTAATAAGATTACAGTTGCCATCACGGATCTTGAACACTTGCGCAAAAGTCAAATATTCGGTCTCTTAAATGGTGCGAAGTGCGACGCGGGGGCGGGTAATGTCAGTGATTGGCTGGCTGCGCCATCGCGTCATAGACGTCACTCTTCATTCGTTCACTGCGTTGCTGCATCTAACAACAAAGACGATTGGCTCGCCAATGTATGGAATGCGCAAAGCGATCCCCGCTCTGACGCCGAGCGCTCAAGATCCGTGATGGCAACTGTACGCAGGAACGCCGGGCGTTTGCTCTGTCAGTCTTTCTATGGTGTCTATATAGTAATTACGGTATTCGAAAGAACTCTAATTATTCTGCCTACATTTTAGCTACTTAGTATTTAATGGAACAGACAAACAGTAATTTTGTTACGACTATTTATTTAAATGATAACAGTTCAAATATATAATACAGCTACCGTCATTTATGCCAATATTGTGTTTATTAATCAAGACTTTAATTAAAAGTTAATTTAAGGAACATACATACCTTGAATTCCTTGGGCAAGTCGTTTTTTTCTTACGAGAACCGGTTCTTATCTCTAGAAAGGTTTATCGATGTACGTTTTCACTTTTTTATTTACTCTTTCAGGTAACTTGATTTTATTGAGTTTATTTCGATAAAACTAAGATTAACCGAGTTATATGAACTTAAACGACTATATTTATGTTAGAAAACTGTTAAAAAGAATATTATAGTAAAATTTTAATGTTCTCTATCTAACGATACAATTTAAAACTTAAAATTAAAGCGCAAAGTAACACATCCCTCCCCGACGGATGTTGTTACTGCACTATTTTTTTAGTAGAAACTGGAATGCATCGGTGTTGCTGTGGCATGATTGCAGGATTCGTGGAAACTAGATAATTAATCTCTTTTTAAAAGACTCTATCAGCGAGGCTTTAAAATTTAATTTTTAAATCATCATGACATTGATTTGCAAAACAATTGTAGAATTTATTATGATAGTCTTACATAATTTTTAGATAAAAACAAAGCAACAAAAATAGTGGAACGTTACCAAATGGTAGAAAATTGAAAGGCTGGTAACATTGAGTTTGCGTTTTGTTCTTGCAGTTACAAAATATTGCTTTGTTTGTTTACTTACAATTTTATTTTAGAAATCCTGATTAAACCTTTTTTAAATTGATAATTGCATCAGTTTACATGTTTATACTAAAATAATATACAAAAATCGTTTATTTCTTGAAGACTTAATTTTTCTACGATTTAATATTGTCATCCTTTCACTTCGACCTATGATGAAACGCAAAAAAAGTGCAGAGAAAGAGAAAGGTCAATGAATTACAAAACAAAATGGCCGATGAACGTAGAAAGGCGTGTCGCGGAAACTCCTAGCGATTTTCGCCTTCTCGGAAACCATTGAACTTCAGTGAAAAGTTTACGTGTTTTATACTGGTTCGTAACTTTGTTTTGTGATTAATATAAGGTGAATATAGTATTTGATATTGGATGTTCAGCCCGTCTGCAAGGAGCGTCGCCGTCGCCTCATCACCTGCACCATGGAGGATGTTTTGCTGCCGCGTTCGGCCTGTACCGTGAGGCCTCGCCGCGTGTGCCCGGAGGCTGCATGTTCGCCTCGCGTGGGCCTGTGTCGATCGCGGTCGCTTCGCCCCTCGCGAAGCTCTCGTACGCCCGCGCGCCGCTTGCGTATTCTAAGTATGTCGGTTTTTACAGCGGTGCTGCCGGGCTTCGCGTCTGCCCGCCGCCTGGCACCGGGGCTACGCCCCCCGCGTCCCGCCGCGCGCGTTCGGAGCCCTCGCTCCATCCGATCCTTGAACGGAGACGCTCAGGTAAGTTTTTCATGGTTTTCAATGCAGGTGAAGAAAATCGATTGGGCAGCCATTTTGTCTCTGGAGTATAAATAGATAAAGGCCAAGCAGTAATTAACTGTCAATAAAACGGTTATAATGATTCGTAAGTGAATTCTGCAACGAGATAAATCATAAATAATAACGGTACTACGTGCTAGAACACTTAAAAATGACGTAAACATACATTTTCATTGAAAAAAAGCAATAAGAAAAATCAATACTTTCGACTTGAACAAAATGGGTAATCGCCTGAAAATGTGAAAGTCAAACCCGTTTTCATAAAGGAATGTGTCTTGAATACACTCAATATAATTTGTTGGCTCGGATTTGATATGTTAGATGTCAAAACACAAAATTAATCAATGATTTATAAATCATAACAATAGAATTTATTATCACTTGGCTCTCTCTCATCTTAATATAATGTTAGCAGATGCTATAATACCTATTCTGAAGATACATACAATGACAAAATCATGTATTTTGAATCCAGCAAATCATCTTTACAATTTAAACTGGGTCAAGTTCATGACATAACAAAGAAAAACAAAACAAATAAATTTCTCAAAAAGTAGTACATAGTCAAAAGAATTAATTTCATTCTTCTTAAATATTCTGTATTCGTATTTCAAACTTATTCAGGTTGGATAAACCTAAAAATCATTAAAATTTTAATTCTTTCATTACATGGATTTCGTTCAATCTGACAGAGTTGATAGGCCCCTACAATTTTAGCGTTTGTTTTTGTTATCTCATGTTAATATAGATGAAAAAAATAGTAAACAGTCCACATAATATAAAATGGGATGAGTCTAGCTAAACAATTAATCCAGAGCCTGGGGCCATTAAAGTCATCAAAACCTCAGATTTGAAAGCCTTGTAACCCCGCGTTCCGAATTGAGTCAAAAGCAATTATATCACGAATCCTACCAACGCGCAATGTTACAAATAGTACTCAATAGTCTTTATATTTTGTAACTGTTAAATTTGGTCGGATTAGCGATATAATCGATTTTGACGTAATTCAGAACTAAGGGTACAGTTTGACAGATCTACACATTTTAATTTGTTGGTTAAAAATTGTATTCATGTTGTGATAAAACAAAAATAACTGGAAAGGTCATAGATATAGTGTGAGTTACAATAAACAAAAGTGAAGTTATAGAAATGTGTGAAATGTCAAATGATATTTCTTAGATTTGTTGTGATAGAGTTACTGTGAATGAAGTAATTAAAAAATTGATGAAAAATGCACCTACATAAAAATTGCATTCTCAAGAATGCAATATTCAATATCTAATAGAAAAAAAAAATATATAGTTTATAGTTCAACTTGTATATCAGGAACTACTAGTTTTAAGTCTAGCTAGTTATATAACATCAACTACCCCTGATAGTTAAAAAGACGTATCTAACAATAAGTAAAAACTGAGAAAAAAAAATTTAGTGTCTAAACACACTATGCCGAGGATACGCGACGGAAGTTCGGCATGATTACGCCTGCAATGCTATTTGAATTACTGGCGACACATTATGCCGAAATTACGTTGCGTTATAGCGTACAGCCGAACTTCAGTCGGGCGTAAGTTCAGCGGAAATTCGGCGGCAACGTATTCTGTAGAACACACATTATACGCGACCGAAGTTCGGTTCGATTGCCGACGGAGATCGGGAGTGGGGAGCAGCGGGAGGCAGGCATGCCCCCGCCCGCGCCCGAAACACTGAATATACACACAAAATTGCGCAACTGAATTTCTGCCGCGTAAGTTCGGCACTTATGGTGTGTCATATCAGCCGAATACGTTGGAACGTAAAATCAGCCGCGGAACTTCGGCCGCGTACGTTCGGCATAGTGTGTTTAGACACTTAAAGAATGAAGCGGGAAATCTTTTGCTGTCTTTGAGTAAATTTAAATATTAAAAGTTGAAAATAAAGCCGAATATTATGAACTTTAAGTTGGTTTAATAATAATATGAAACTCAAATCAAATCTGGAAAAACTGTTAGAGACGTCTTTTTACTAACGGGGGCAGATCACACTACATTGAGCGGAATGCTAACCTAAGACATGGTTGAAACCACAGGTGACAGCGAGCAATAATTAGGTTGTATCAATTAGAATTACATAGATATCCTGATAACCTAGGGGTTTTTAACCTTTTGTATGCCGGAATTAGAGACACAATTAAAAAGTTATTGTATCCCACGTGGATCTGCTTTTCGGTCATACAACGGGTTAAGCCAAAAGTGATTTGGTTACTTCTAGGAAAATGTGATCCATCGTCAAAAGTAAAGAGTGAATAGGTTACTTCTAGGCAAGTGTGCTCCATCGTCAATCACATCAATGCTTACCATGAGGAGAGATGGTGGTCAAACATGAGCCTATCAATAATTTTAGAAAACGAAGCAAGTTTGAATCTAAATTCACTGCAGTCTATAATAGTAAAACTATGTATATTCTGATTCAAAATTTTAGTAAAATACAACATTAAAAAAAAATATAGCTATCTAATTCCGAATTTTACAGTTGTACATTGTTCTATTTTGTGTTCCTACTGTAATAGGGTAGTGTCCAGGGTCAAAATAATTACATTTCATTTACTCCGTATTTTAGATTATAAAAAAAAATATTGGACACGTATTTTTTCTTTTTTCGATTAAATAAAAAATAACAAAGATATGTATAGCCCATTAAAGTTACTTGTGACGTCACCCCGTGCGGAAAAATGTAGCACGGCGTGACGTCACACGTAACTTTAAACCCCTAGCGAACCCCGGCATTCGCGCACCTATTGTCTTTCTATTGTGTCTGTAATTTCCACGATTGAAAGGTGGGTTACATCTTAGTAATTTTTGGTTTAATTTACAAATAAAAAAATACGTGTCCCTTATTTTTGAATAATCTAAAAGACGGATTAATCACATTTTTTACGGCAACTAGCTTACACTAGTTACAAAATGTCCATTTGTTGTGTTGTGTTCACATATTGGCGTAGGTCTCCTCCAACTGTTTTCATTGGACTCCATCTGCTGCTATCTTGTCCAATACGGACCCAAAGTCAAGCAAATATCATCTTCCAAAGACAGACCCCATTTATATTCAGCACAAGTAAATAGATACGTTTCAATGCTACAAAAACCACGAGATTTTTTTTTTCAAAATTAAAAATAAATACAAATGATTGGTGAAGCAACAGTCAGTTTTAAAATAAGCAAACTTCGAGCTCTACCATGAGCTTTAAAAACGATCTATTTAACGACCTAAACTGAATTGTTAAAGGAAACTATATAAGAGGGTGTAAACACCAACCGTCTTTCTCGCTCGCACTTCTGGCATTTTTACACGTCGTGGTAAGGCCCCTGCCATGATAGTCTTGTCTGGTTTCAAGACTTACGTAGCAAATGCAGTCCGACATCTGCCATCCAGTTTCGCACTACGGGTGTTGCTCAACAATCATCAACATCAACAATCGATTGGATCGTGGTTTAGCTAACGAAGAAGATCGTGTAGTACCTAAATGGACTTAGTCGCAAGACGTCTCTTTCGCAAAATGGCTACTACGAATGTCGGTTTCGCAGTGTTGAGAAAGAGTCACACTGCGAAAGCGACATTCTGAGAAAGAGTTATTTTCAAACATTATGCGAAAGATAATTTTTGCGATTGACTATATACTACATTCGCAATAAGATTACACATTTACACAAACATTTTTTTAATGTCTGTTCAATAGATTTTTACTTATAATACGTCGGTAGAATGACAAATTGCAGGTGCATTTGAAAGTTTGTATCATCATATTATCGCCACGAATATTGAGTGCTCGGCGTCAGAGTGGGGATCGCTTTGCGCATTCCATACATTGGCCAGCCAATCGTCGTCGTTGTTACATAAATGCAGCAAGCGCAGGGAACGAATCAGTAGTGACTTTTATGACACGATGGTGCGGCGAACCAATCACTGACATTCCCCGCCCCCGCATCTCACATCGCGCCACTAAAAAGACCAAATATTTGACTTCTGCGCAACTTAAAGCCAGCGCTCAATATTCGTGCCGATAACTATAACCACTTTTTTTTGCTTTGAATCCCATCCTTATGCCTACGCCATAGAAGTTAAAATCGGTTGATTGGACAGTAAAAAGCTTTGTTTAAATGTTTAATATCATTTCGAATGGAGTTTAAGTCTTTAAGGGTTTTATCATACTATTGGATTGCGAGCGTTCTCAAAGCGGAGCGGGTGCGCAACGAAAACGCCGCGCATGCGCAGTAGTTGCGGACGCGCAACAAGATCTTCGAAGTAACAAAGCCAACAGCAGTGTCTCCTCGTCGGAATCCATTTTTTTACTGAGTGTATTTTATGTCGTTAACTTGCTACAAACACGCGTTGAAAACGTTACGAATTTGCCACGCCTCCGCGACGTTTTCGCTGTGCCGCCGCGGCGTATTCGCGACGCATTCGTTGCGCGCCCGCATAGAGATGTGCCTTTGTCGGCAATATTGCCGTGAAGTGGGAATATTGCCGTGAAGTGGGAATATTGCCGGAAATATTCTATATATATATATACACCGCTAGTTAATAGTCGACGTTGCGTACAAACTACGTACAGGTGATTGAACTCGCTCAGCTGACGTTTTCTTAAAGAAATTAATTTCGTACATGCGTAAATTAATACAAGTTTTGAAAAAAGGTACTTTATTTTTTAATTTTATCTTAACAAATCGATAGTGTTTCATGTACCGAATCGACCCTCCGTGGGATTAAAACGATTAAAATTTAGCGGTGTATATATTTAAATATTCCACAACTATCACACAACGCCGTCTAGTCTCAAGCTAAGCAGAGCTTGTGTTATGAGTACTAGACAACTGATAAACATACTTATATATTTCTAAATACATACATATTTATTTATTTAAAGCTTTATGCACAAAAAAACTGTACATATTATAGATAAATTTCACCCAGACACAGAACAAATGATCGTGCTCATCACACAAACATTTGTCCTGGGTGGGAATCGAACCCACGACCTCCGGCATAGCAGTCAGGACCACTAACCACTAGACCAACTGGCCTGTCAAATATTGCCCGAAGCATAAGAATATTGCCGGCAACAGCACATCTCCAGCCCCGCGGCCGCAAGCATACCGCTAGTGTGATAACGCCCTCGATCGACCCTGATCTGGAAATCACGAAATCGCCGGTATCTCGCACGTCAATTCTTTCAACAGCTGGGGTGCTATTCTCTAAGAAACCGCAGCGCTGGCACGAGCTCGGCTGGCGACGAGTCGTGAGCGCAATACATTGAATTAACAATCCAATGTAAAGCGGCATTGGGTTATTAATTCAATGTACTGCGCTGACGACTCGTCGCTGTGCCAGCGCTGCGCTTTCTTAGAGAATAGCACCCCAGGAGGCTATATTAATAAGTGTTTCAACCAGGTATCTTATCTGTGCATCACCGTTTTACAGGATGTCTTCCCGTCGCAATGGATCGGTGTCCCGCGCTGCGGAGGCGGCATCCAAGAACCGTCTGCATATGGATAGGAACCCGCAGCATTCACGGATCACCGGTTAGTTGAAATACTTTTTACATTACTCATACTCTGAAAGTAGGTTTGAAGTTGTCTGGGAAGCGGGCTGAAAGTGATACTTTTCATCCCTAGGGAATTTTACTTTACAACTGACAGCTGTCAAATTGTTAAAAAAAAAAAACCGGCCAAGTGCGAGTCGGACTCGCCCATGAAGGGTTCCGTAGCAGCAAGTAACATAATATAAAAGTTCTTGTAATGTGTTGTAACTTTGATCGATGTTTTAATAATAGTGTATTTTTTTTCGATTTATGACGCATTAAAAAAAAACTACTTACTAGATTTCGTTCAAACCAATTTTCGTTGGTAGTTTTTATAGTAATGTACATCATATATTTTTTTTAGTTTTATCATTCTCTTATTTTAGAAGTTAGAGGGGGGGGGACACACATTTTACCACTTTGGAAGTGTCTCTCGCGCAAACTGTTCAGTTTAGAAAAAAATGATATTAGAAACCTCAGTATCATTTTTGAAGACCTATCCATAGATACCCCACACGCATGGGTTTGACGAAAAAAAAATTTTTAAGTTTCAGTTCTATGTATGGGGACCCCCAAAATTTATTGCTTTTTTTCTATTTTTGTGTGAAAATCTTAATGCGGTTAACAGAATACATCTACTTACAAAGTTTCAACAGTATAGCTCTTATAGTTTCGGAAAAAAGTGGCTGTGACATACGGACGGACGGACAGACAGACAGACAGACAGACAGACAGACAGACAGACAGACAGACAGACAGACAGACAGACAGACAGACAGACAGACAGACAGACAGACAGACAGACAGACAGACAGACATGACGAATCTATAAGGGTTCCGTTTTTTGCCATTTGGCTACGGAACCCTAAAAACCAGTTCAATCTTCACATTTCTATTGAATCATGTTCCAATTTTCCATACAGCCAGTCAATCACAACGCGATATAAAATTGAAATAACTTAAATCGCCCGCCAACTCCTTCTCGGGACGAAATGAGTTACTTTCACCCCTAGTGTAACAATGTACTATTGTAACAAGCTTTTATATAACCCCCTTTAAGGCGTATAGTCCCGTGAACCATCTGACCAAAATTATGTGGACGCAACTCTCGCACTTACCTAGGCGGCAGTACGTAAATCTGTGCATTTATTTGCGGCCAGCAGCGCCCGGAAAGCGCTTTAAATCCATTTTCTATGCGAAATATTGATTGATTTACATATGCAATGTTCACTTTGAAGAATATTTAACTACCAATTTTTATGTGTAAAAATGTTTGTAAAGGTCCAAGCCGTTTCGAAGGAGTAGGGAAAAGTTTCGAAAAGTTGCGAAATTACTAAATATTTTTTTTTTAGACAAAAGTATTAATTAAATGTTGTTAATGTTGTTCATGAATCCATAATGTACATTTTTTTTTAAAACCTATTAACCTGGCCGTTACCGGGGAGTAGGCTCCAGAAAGTCACTGTTTTAAAGCACTTTTCTGGCGCTTGGGCTTTAAGAGGGCCCCTCCCAATCTGTTTACCGTCAACGTGAGCATGGTTGAAATGCCTGTTGTTTCATCCAATGCAATGTTTGATAAAGACGCAACGCAACAAAAGAGAGATAGCGCTTGAATGCTCGCTGCTAACTTAGCACTCGGTAACTTCTGTCGCTCATTCGAATATTTCACAAAACTTTTTTACTCCTTCCAAGTTTTCAAACATATGATCGAAGAACGTCTTAATGACGGAACTTTTTTCCAAGCAATGTTTCTATACAAATATTTTCTTTACCTTTTTAATTTATGAGTACATTATGAAGGGCCAAACTTCACGCAAATTAGCAGATTTCCAGAGATCTTTACTGGATTTTTTTTGGTTTTGGTTTTTCAATAGAAATCTAGATAACATCCATAGGGTATCTGTATTTCCAAAACATCTGATTTGGGTGGTAGTGATTTGGAAGTGGGGAAGTATCACCCACCTTGTCATGCCCTGATTGCCCTGTGCGATAAGACCGCCCTTTGTATTCTTTGTTTTTGTATATGTTTATCCTGTCCACCATAACTGTACATCATCATCATCATTTCAGCCGATAGACGTCCACTGTTAGACATAGGCCTCACACAAGTGTCGTCACAATGAACGTTCCTGTGCGTCCCGCATCCATCGGATTCCCGCAACCTTGACCAGGTCATCGGTCCACCTTGTAGGAGGCCTTCCAAATCTGCGTCTTCCAATTCTTCGTGCTATGTCGGCAACCTCGGTTCTCCTGCGGATATCTTTATTTCTGATTCGATCACGCAAGGAAACTCCGAGCATAGCCCTTTCCATTGCCCTTTGTGCGACTTTAAGCCTTCTGATGAGGCCCAATGTGAGTATTTGTGAGCGACCACGTTTCAGAACCGTATGTCATCACTGGCAACACGCACTGGTCATAGACTTTCGTCTTGAGACACTGTGGTATGTATATCGGAATAAAGTATATCCAAACTAATATTATAAATGCGAAAGTAACTCTGTCTGTCTGTCTTTGCTTCACGCCTAAACTACTGAACCGATTTGTGTGAAATTTGGTACAGACATAGTTTGGAACTTGAGAAAGGACATAGGATAGTTTTTATTACAAAAAATAAAATAAAAAATAAAATTTATTCCGGACATACAGCGCCATCTATTGGTCAAGAGTCGGCATCAATTCAGTACTGAAAATTCATCGGAAAAATGTAAATAAATAGTAAAAAGGTATGAAAATATAATATGATACAACTTTTAGTACAAAGAAAATGCTCTAACGGAGTATAGATTACGTAGTAACTATTCAGTAATCTGTGGTATAGATAATTCTATGAATACCTACTATATGTCGAGTTGGTGATCGCGCAATGGTGTCGATCGTTACAAGAGTTTGGTTCATGTTATTGTTTTAATTCATTGGACTATTCCACGCGAACGAAGTCGCGGGCAAAAGCTAGTAATAAATAAATATTACGGGTTGGGTGCTCTTAACACACCTACAAGGACGTACATTGACCTTGTCCATTCTTTAGACAGGTCAAATGATCCGGCCACTGCAAACGGTGTCAAAATACCTGCATCCTTTATATTATACTGCATTTATTATATTTTGCACTGCCGGCATTATACCGGTTTTACAAAAAGATTTCATCCACCATTGCGAGTGCCCATTATTTACTTAAACTTTATGTACAGTACTTTTTTTTCGGTGGCTGATAATCATCCAAATAACATCCCCCGCCCTTGGGCGGAGCGGGAGATATTGTCAGACTCTTACTGACTAAAAAACCCACCCCGTTCCTTCTTGCTTTTCTAAGACGAACATTACACGGTCATGCAAGCGTCAATCAATTCAATCAATCATGAATGTTAGTGAATGATGGTTTTCGTCAATCACTACTAAAAACCGTCATGGAACGCATTAGTAGACGGTAGGATTTTCATCAATCAGTGGCAAAACTGACAGTATAACTTACCGTGTAATGTTCGCCATACCGTTGCCGAGCCTCCCTTCGGAACTAGACTCTTGGCCCCAGTAGGCTTCGACCCAGCTGGGCTCCTACGGTTGCTGACAACTCCTTGAGGCGCGCGCCAACAGTGCGCGCCGTCGACGACTTGGGCTTAGTCTGGACATTTACCGGACTGTCGGACTGCGAGCTACCCATTAATCGCCGTCCGCAAAACTAGCCATAGGGTCAGACCGTCAAGGACGTACACCGACCTTGTTCATTCTTTTGACAGGTCAAATGCCCGGCCCAAGGGACTGAAACCGGTGTTAAAATACCCGCATTATTTATATTGAGTGCGCACTACCGCCATTGTACCGGTTTCACAAAAAGATTTCATATTCATCTAAACAAGGTCAATGTACTTTATTTTAAGTTTTTCTGGCGATATTCTATGTTAAAAAAAAGGTTTTTTGAGTTCCAAAATAGAAGCTATGTATTTCAAATATCAATGACATACACCTACGACTTCCTTCTAACAATTGTCTAGAAGTAACGAGCGTGGAACGCAATACAGAAATACGCTTGTACGATATGACTATATACAGAAAGTACAGTTAATAGAAATCTCTATTCCTAGACAGCACGTTTTGCCGAAAACTTTGTTGTTAGAAAACATTGTTTGTAGACATCTCGGTACATAGGAAGCACTGTTGACAGAAATCTCTGTTCATAGATAGCACTTCTTGCCGTAAACTTTTTCATAGAAACCACTGTTTCCAGATACCTTGGTTCACAGAAAGCGCCTCTGGAGAAAAAACTATTAATATTTATTATATTACTAAATTTCGCTTTTCTGCCTCTCTATCCATAAAAAAAAACACGTTTATTTCATACAAAAATGCCATTTTAATCAAAAATGAAGCAAAACGAAAGCAATAGATGAAATTGAAAACAAAACAAACTCTTTAGCTTTATAATAGAAACAAAAAAGTACTCGATATAACTTAAAAAATATTGTTTATACACTAAACTTCAATATTATAATTTTTTCATGTGCAAAATATGAGCTAATCCACCTAAAAAGGCTAATAAGTCCATCTCACTTCTTTGAGACAAGTGCTTTTGCATTCTGTTTTCGTATTGAATTTGTGGAGATCGACGACGCTTTGGCATGGGCTCTGACGCCCTGATGCGCTCAATTTCACATTCTGTGTATTTTACCTCTTTTGAAAATTCTTTTATAGTTTTAAACACATTCCATTTCTTACGGTTAAGAAGTGTAGTCCAGCGTTCATGCCAAGATTCCAAGACGTTTTGTGTCTTAGGAATGTCATATGTGCGATCAAACACTGACCACATAGCAGGTGGAAATAGTGGCTTTCTATTTAAGTTAAGTTTAGTTAAGTTTAAGTGGAATGGCACATATGACATTCCTAAGACACAAAACGTCTTGGAATCTTGGCATGAACGCTGGACTACACTTCTTAACCGTAAGAAATGGAATGTGTTTAAAACTATAAAAGAATTTTCAAAAGAGGTAAAATACACAGAATGTGAAATTGAGCGCATCAGGGCGTCAGAGCCCATGCCAAAGCGTCGTCGATCTCCACAAATTCAATACGAAAACAGAATGCAAAAGCACTTGTCTCAAAGAAGTGAGATGGACTTATTAGCCTTTTTAGGTGGATTAGCTCATATTTTGCACATGAAAAAATTATAATATTGAAGTTTAGTGTATAAACAATATTTTTTAAGTTATATCGAGTACTTTTTTGTTTCTATTATAAAGCTAAAGAGTTTGTTTTGTTTTCAATTTCATCTATTGCTTTCGTTTTGCTTCATTTTTGATTAAAATGGCATTTTTGTATGAAATAAACGTGTTTTTTTTTATGGATAGAGAGGCAGAAAAGCGAAATTTAGTAATATAATAAATATTAATAGTTTTTTCTCCAGAGGTGCTTTCTGTGAACCAAGGTATCTGGAAACAGTGGTTTCTATGAAAAAGTTTACGGCAAGAAGTGCTATCTATGAACAGAGATTTCTGTCAACAGTGCTTCCTATGTACCGAGATGTCTACAAACAATGTTTTCTAACAACAAAGTTTTCGGCGAAACGTGCTGTCTAGGAATAGAGATTTCTATTAACTGTACTTTCTGTATATAGTCATATCGTACAAGCGTATTTCTGTATTGGGTTCCACGCTCAGAAGTAACCTATTTACTCTTGACTTAAAGACCCCTAGATTGTAGCTATCAGGAAACACACTCCGGCTGGGAATTTCACTCCTTAACTGTACTTACTTATTCTGTGGTTGTATTTACAAGTGAGGATGTCTGTTCCCTCACGGTGGGGACCATCTCCATCACTAGCATTCTTGCTTCGCAGAAGAAGGCGACCACTTCTCATTCTCTTTCACTCCGGACTATAAACGGCCTGAACCAGGAAGCTGATTGCGGCCTGAAACACACTCCGGCTGGGAATTTCACTCCTCGACTGTACTTACTTATTCTGTGGTCGTATTTACAAGTGAGGATGTCTGTTCCCTCACTGTGGGGACCATCTCCATCACTAGCATTCTTGCTTCGCAGAAGAAGGCGACCACGTCTCATTCTCTTTCACTCCTGATTATAAACGGCCTGAACCAGGAAGCTGATTGCGGCCTGAAACACACTCCGGCTGGGAATTTCACTCCTCAACTGTACTTACTTATTCTGTGGTCGTATTTACAAGTGAGGATGTCTGTTCCCTCACTGTGGGGACCATCTCCATCACTAGCATTCTTGCTTCGCAGAAGAAGGCGACCACGTCTCATTCTCTTTCACTCCGGACTATAAACGGCCTGAACCAGGAAGCTGATCGCGGCCTGAAACACACTCCGGCTGGGAATTTCACTCCTTAACTGTACTTATTCTGTGGTTGTATGTACAATAAATGTGTTCCCGAAACGTGATTTATAAAATATGCTATACCTATTGAATTTTGTCAGTGACTGAGCTAGCTTTGAAATCGAATACTATACAGGATAGGCGTAGGAAAAGTGTGTCATCTTTGCGATTAGAACATTTGCATGTTCTAATCGCAAAAGTCCTCAACTAGTGCGCCTCACCATCAAAGGTTGCATCGCTACTTACCATCAGGTGGGATCGCAGTCAAGCACTAGTTTATCTGAATTAAAAAAAAAAAAAAAAATTGCATCTGAATCACTGAAATGTTCCGGAACGGTTTTTTTTTTTCGATGGGAATAATCATGTTATACAACCCCCGCTCTTGGGCGGAGCGGCAGATTGTGTCAGACTCTTACTGACTAAAAAACCCATCCCGTTCCTTCAAGCCTTCATACCGGGACTCGAGCGCCCTTTCGGATAACCCTGGCCCCAGTAGGCTTCGACCCGGCTGGGCCCCTGCTGTTGCTGACAACTCCTTGAGGCGCGCAGGAACAGCGCGCACCGTCGATGACTTGGGCTTAGTCCGGACAGTTACCGGACGGCAGGACAGCGAGCTACCCATTGCTCACTGTCCGCAAGCCCGCGCCTACGGTGGCTGGAAATCGGGATCGGAATCCCGGCGGCGGCGAGAGCGCCGTTGTCTGATGCGGTCGGCCTCCTCCTTAGCGAGCATTACTGCTTCGCAGAAGTCGGCGACCGCCTGCCACTCCTCCTCGCTCCGGACCATGGCCTCGACCAAGGCCCGGCCGGCGGTGTTCCGGAACGGTGATTTGTATCATTTGAAACACCGGCTCAAAAGATAAAAATGGAACATTTGAAATCTTGGCTTACAAGATACAAACTGAACATTTGGAACAATCGCTCAAAAGATACAAACACATACACAGGCTGTTATGAATCGTGATCCGTTACGTTGCGTCATATACACTAAAAGCTTTATTTAAGTCGATCGAAGTTGATATAAGTCGGACACATCCTCTCGAGAGCGAGAGATTTCATTGAATGATTTTCCTACCTTAATTCATGAATCCCCAGCGAACGCCGACGTTCGCACCCATTGTCTTTCTATTGTGTCTCTAATTTACACGATTGAAAGGTTAAAATGCAGTTTTTGACTGCCTGTCTGCTTCTGCTGTCTGCTAATCTTTGAAACGGTTGAATAAAATTTGGCAGGACTTTCACTGGGACATAGCTATGTTATTATGCGTAACTTATATGCTACTTTGTAGCGTCATCTATGGCGCCACATAAGAACTACGAAATCCTGCATCGCGCAATCAAACTTCTCCGCGCGATTTGAACATATACGACAGCCCGAAATTATACATATATCGGGCAGTTGCCCACCAGACCATACCACCTGTCTGATCGGAGAATCCTCCCTTTTCAAAGGAGGTTTGCGCGACTTTACTCTCTGTTCCGCATACCTCCAAAACGTTTTATTTTCCCTCAGGAGCGAGACTTATTTATACCCGGGGCGAGTCCAAATCATAAAAAAAAAAACAAAGATGCCCCCATCCATTTATTTCTTTCTTTTCATTAAGAGGCTATTCTCTTTAGCCTTGAATACACCTCCACGGCGTCCTCACGTCGACACAGATCCTCACCGGACATGGCAAGTCCTCACCGGACATGGCAAGTCCGGGAGGTTCCTGCATCGGATTCAGGCGGAAAAAATGGCCGGGTGTCACCACTGTGTGGACCGCCCGAAGGACACGGTGGAGCACACTGCACAGCGAGCTCTCGCGCGTGCTTCGGTACAGGCAGGTCCGAAGCGAAGAGGAGTGGCCGTCGGTCACCTCCTTTAATAATGCTAGCATAGGAGGAGGCCGCACGCGTGAGGCATCTGTCCTCTCGCCCCAGCCACTGCCAGAATTCCGATCCCAATTTCCGGCCACCGTAGGCGCGGGCTTGCGGACAGCGAGCACTGGGTAGCTCGTCGTCCGGCCGTCCGGTAATAATCTGGACTGAGCCCAAGACTTCGACGGCGCGTCTAACTCCACGCGCGGCGCGCGCCTTAAGGAGTTGCCAGCAAACCGTAGGGGCTCAGCAGGGTCGAGGACAAAGGCAACAAAGGAACAGGAATAGGTTTTTAGTTAGTTAAAGTCGTGACACTATCTCCTGCTCCGCCCAAGAGCGAGGGGTTGGATGATTTTCCCACCTAAAAAAAAAAAACAAAGTCACAGGTAACAGTTTAAAAAAAGGTAGCCAGGCCCAGTATGAAACCGGGTCGTTTATTAATAGTAACAGGACATCAATCAATAAGTCGTTATGGGGGGGATCATGCAGCGCGCGCAGGGGTGGGGCACGGATATTGCGATGAAGGATATCTTGTTCTGTTTATTTATTATTGCACTAGCTTATGCCAGCGGCTTCGCTCACGTACCAAAAATATAGCCTATGTCACTCAGGAATAAAGCAGCTGTCTATCGGTGAATAAAATTTCGCAATCAAACCATTACTTTCAGAGATTACCTCCTACAGACAAAAAAGAACATAAAAACAAAAAAAAATACGGGAAATCATCATATAATTATCGCATCTCAAAAATTACGCAGTATAGTCAGCCTTATTTTAATGTTCCCGCTGCTGAGACTTAAGCCTCTCTCTCCAACTCTAGGAGAGGGAATGGGCCGTAATCCACCACGCGGGTCAAATGCGGGTTGGTGAATGTTACGTGTTTCGTACAAAAATATTGGCGCTAGCTAAGTTCGGACATTGTTAGGCTTTCGTACCCCGAAGGATGCCAGTGAGACCCTGTTACCCTTACCATGCCTCCACTGTTCATTCGTCAGTCAGCACTTCAGCAGATTGTATCTCGTAAACAGAATGTTTATTTGTGTGCCGCTACAACAACAAATTCTTCTTCTTCCTGCCCTTATCTCATATTACTTGGGGTCGGCGCACCACGTTTTTTTCTTCCATTTTGTCCTGTCACCCGTCAAACTGTCACTAACTCCCTTTTCTTTCATATCACTCCTCACACAATTCATCAATCTTTTCTTCGGCCTTTCTCTACCTCTCCATCCATCTACATTTGTATACTTAGCACTCTTTTAGTAATATGCGCTTCATCTCTCCTCTTCACATGACCATACTAAGACGACCGATAACAAGTTACAAAATTAAAATAAAGATTAAAGGGGCCCGTACAAGAAACGTTATTTAGTCGGCGGTTTTTTATTGGTTTGATTGTAATTTTGTGCCGCTTCAGCCGCCACAGCGCACGAGTTCGTACAAAAAAATCAAAACTACTAACCGTGACCGCTTCGCTTCGCTCATCGCCGTTCCACACCCACGTGTGGTTGGTCCCGTAGGCCACCGCGATAGAGTGATAGAACACTTCGCGTGATCGCGTTACATAAATAACGTCGGTGATCAATTTGCTTAGTTTTGAACAAGTTGATAACTTGTAGGTGACATTATCACGCAAAGTATGGGGAATCACATGAAAAACTGTAAAAAATATCCTCCGAAACAACTACAACAAATATGCAATTTAGCTTCACTTTTCTTGGACTGACCGACATTTGACTATTCAAAAGTGCCTGTAAATGGTCTATTTGAAATAAATGCTTTGATTTGATTTGATTTATGATAAACTAATTTACCGATTTGCCATCGGACAACCCGACGTACGGCGAGGAGTTGTTAAAACCTCTACGGTCCTGACTAAGCGTTTCGCCTCGTCATTTATACAGCGTACATCGAAGAACTGGGACAATTTGCCTGCTGCGGTCTTCCCGTCCGATTTTAATTTGGGTGTCTTCAAGGTTAGAGTGTATAGGCTCTTAATAAACTAGTGCGCCTCACCATCAACAACTGCTTACCAGCAAGTAGGATCCCAAACAAGCACTACTTAATATCGTATAAAATAAAGGTCAAAATTTCGATTTACAAGAAGATTCGTTACTGTCTTGATTTCAAATCCAGACTACTCCGTGTATCCCCGCCGGGGACGCCCCGACTCTTCATATGAATAATTCATTAGAATATGGATGTATGACACATTCTAATGTTTTTGTAGTATTTGGCAGCAAATGTATCAAGCCAACATTCTCGGCAAACGTCGCTGAGGTAGCCAAAACTTCAATAGAATTCTCAGCTCGATTTTGCCGAGATCACGCCGTTTCTGTCCAAATCAGGCCTGTTGGTCTAGTGGTTAGTGGCCCTGACTGCCATGCCGGAGGTCGAATCGCACCCATGACAAATGTTTGTGTGATGAGCATGATCATTTGTTCTGTGTCTGGGTGTAATTTATAAGTATGTTTATCAGTTGTCTAGTACTCATAATACGAGCTCTACTTAGCTTGGGACTAGACGGCGTTGTGTGATAGTTGTGGAATATTATTTTTATTATTTCCTTTATTTTTCTTATATACTGTTACGTACGTGGGTAATCAAATGCCGATTTACTGACGAGAATACTTTATTCCCCACAAACAATAACAAATTAGTCCAGTCAACAATAATCCGAATCGCAATTAACACTAGAGTACCGTTACACTATCGCTTAGGTCGTTAAGTAAAATCACTTCAAGTACTAGGGTAGTTCGCTCTTGATTGCAGTCGAAATCACAACTGACTCGCTTCCGGCCGGGGGCTCGTATATGCGGAGCCAAGAAAATTCTAGATACCGACATCCCCGGATCTATCCAGAATTCCAGAACAATTGAATCGCTTCTCAAAGTCATAAATCATTTTTTATTGCTCGTGGTAATAAGAGTCACTTTCATGCGAATTTCGACTCTATTGTTAACGTCGGAAAGTACCATTTCCCTTATCGGTACATAAAATACCTAACTACTAGTGGTACTGGCTTTGTGGATGTTTCGAGATTTTTTCTAAGCCTGGCTACGTCCAACCATTCTAGACCTTTCGAACAGCAATGCGTTTTAATTATTATGTGTTATTTGTTATTTTCTCGGAGATATGGCGTGTTTACGTTTAATGACGTAACAATACATTTTTTTTTTACCCTACCAAACTTCACATAAACTATCTACTAAATAGTCCGAACAAAGCCTAAACATTTGGTTTGGATAGGTGAGCCCGTTCTTGAGTTATAAAATTACAACGAAAAGTGGCATTGACTTTTATATATACAGGAAAAGTTTTTAACCAGTGCGCAAATTTTGTCATGATAAACTTGAATATATTTTAATAAACACGTATTTTTTATTTTGATATGTGTTAATAGTAAAAAATAAAGTTATCGCTTACGAGACTTATTTACATAGAAATTTATTTTATGGTCGCTTGCCAGTCGGGCGCCCGGTTGACCGACTCACGCGTCGACTGGTCGCCCGACCGGCAAGCTGTATCAGCTGAGTTGTAGGTAAGTACTTATGTGCGATCGCTCGATGCGACGGCGCCGACGTAAGTACCTACGCGGTGCGGTTACTGACCGCAATTTCGTGCTACTTTTTAAGTTTAGGTAATTCCAATTTTTCCTTCATACTTTCATGGGCTTAGGACCATCAAAATGCAGAAAATAAATCAAGTAATAATTTTTACATTCAAATTAAAACATTTATGTATGATAATTACTCATGATAAAATTTGAATTGAAAAAATTGCATTCTGGCGTATTTAAAAAATTGGAATCAACTACCTATTTACAACAATGTCCAATCAAAAAGAACCTAACACACTAAGATTGTTTATAATTTCTTACCTCTACATTTCGTTAATCACAGTATTTAAGGTATTGTTCGAAGTGACCTCCTCCTTTTTCCAGGCATAAACGTGCACGTTTAAAATAAGTTTGCATTTAGTTTGTTTAGGACACTAGTATCACTTTTCACTTCATTGAAAGCGTTATTTATTTTTTGTTTGCCAGTCGAGGTCTGCCAGACCCTAGTGCATGGCTCGGGGTTCTGAACTGGCCGTGATCAAGCAGCCTTTGATTTGCTGCAAGAATTGTCCTTTCATTAGGTACCGTAGGATTACGGATCCCTTGGGCTCGCATACGAGGTACGCTCTCCCTCTCATATCTTCTTCGTGCTGCTCGTAAATTTTCGTGGCTAAGTAGATACACTCGCACCATTTCGTAGTATTCGCGGTGAGTAAAGTTCGACATCGTGACGACACGAGTACGCGGCACACACGCGCGCAGGGATGAATATGAGCGAACGTCCGAACCCCGCTTCCGCAAGTGACGTACTGCAGATCCGCACATCAAAGGCCGCCGCCGGCGCCGCATACCCCCGCCCCCTTCCCCCCGCACCCCCGTCTCGTACAACGGGCGGCGCGGCAATAGTATTACGATTAAATTATGTCCATGTTATGCTTATTTCAAAATGGGACAAGGTGGAAAAATGTGAAAAAAAAAGTTATAAACTAAAAATGGAAATGTGTTCTATTACTTACACTGAGCCACCAAAAAAATTTACGCAGTGGTTAAAAACTTTTCCTGTATAGATATCTGATTGGATATCTGTCTGATATCCAATCGACCAGCGTGGTGGACTATCAATTTATGCCTCTTTCTGAGGAGGTCTATACAAAAGAAAACTACAAATTAATAATAGGGTGCTTCTTTTTTGGAAGTGACAAATCATAATCATCACTTCAGCCGATAAACGTCCCCTGTTGGATAGGGTAGGTCTCCCCCAAGTGTCGGCACAATGACCGGTCCTGTGCGTCTCGCATCCATCGCATTCTCGCGACTCTCAACAGGTCATCGGTCATTTTTTTTTTATGGTGGTAAAAATCATCCAATGACAACCCCTGCTCTTTGGCGGAGCGGGAGATAGTGTCAGACTCTTACTGACTAAAAACCCATCCCGTTCCTTCTAGCCTTCATACCGGGGCTCGAGTTCCCTTTCGGATAACCCTGGCCCAGTTGGCTTCGACACGGCTGAGCCCCGGCTGTTGCTGACAACTCCTTGAGGCGCGCTATAGTGCGCGCCGTCGACGAATTGAACTTGGTCCGGACAGTTACCGGACGGCCAGACAGCGAGCTACCCATTGCTCACTGTCCGCAAGCCCACGCCTGCGGCGGCTAGAACGCCGTTGCCTGATGCGTTCGGCCTCCTTTGCGAGCATTACTGCTTCGCAGAAGTCGGCGACCGCCTGCCACTCCTCCTCGCTCCGGACCATGGCCGCAACCAAGGCGCGAGAGGTCTCAGGTCATCGGTCATCCTTGTGGGATACCTCTAACGCTGCGTCTTCCGGAGCGCGGTCGTCCTACTGAGCATTCGTTCTACAAGCAATATGTCCTGCCCACTGCCACTTTTTTTTTTGTTAGCCTGTTCTGTTCCACTCCTGTGCCACTGCCACTTATGTTTTGGGAAACCATCTAATTAATGTATTTTCCCGCTCTAGATTGCAGCGTGTCAGATTTTTAAACATTTTTTCAGTGTCAATTTTACTCCTCAGCACAAGTATTCCCCAGTATTTTCATTCCCGTTTCCAAGTTGCAAAATTATTTCAATATATTTCATTCGAAGCGGGGTAATAAACGCTACCTGGATCCCAATTTAGGCATCCTACGTGACACAAATCAATAATAGTTATGCAACGGGAGTGGCTTCGCGATGCGGCGCGCGCAGGGGCGGGCGAGTGCATTCAACAGTGCTTTGTACTTATTCACTTTCGCGTCGGCCATTACGCCAAACGGCCGCAATGATAGTCATATAAATTATTACATGAGCTTATGTGCAAATTTTTTGTGTGTCAAAGTTCGCGCAGTAATACTATGGCCGTTACTAGGTGAGTTCGTGAAAAGTTAATAATTTTTTGATTTTTTTTTTGTAATTTCGGGATTATTTTTTTATTATTCTTTTTATTTATTGAGATTTTGGAATTATTATTTATTATTCTTTATTTATTGAGATTTTTGGAATTATTATTTATTAGGATTGTAATTTTATTTTATTTTGTTTATTCATTTTTAACATATTTAAAATTATATTTTAAATATCTCAATATAAAAAAAAATATAAAAATAGTTTACTTACCACCGGTATCGGAAACAAGGATAATTTTTTATCGTTTTTTTTATATATATTTTTTTTTAATTTATTTGACTGGGTTCTCTAATATCTAATATTTTTAAATAATAATTTTTGTGCATCATTAAAAATAAAATTAACTTCCAATTTTGGATGTCGTTCGGTGTAGTTTTGTAAAAAGTTTATTTTTTAACACTTTTTAATTGTGACACACTTATATCTCATGATAGTTACAATTAGACGAAACACTGCTAGGATTTATTAGTATATTATGAAGTTCTCGTGCCCACCTTCTACCGGCGCCATCATCAAACCAGTTTGATAGTACCATAAAGACAAAGTGCATCTCATGATAATTCTAAGAAGCCCAAACACTGCTAGGATACGTTATTTTATTATGAATTTCCTGTGCCCACTTTCCGCCTTTCGGCTCCATCATCAAATCAGTTTGATAGTACCTTATAGCCAATGTGCATCTCATGACGATTCTAATAAGCCCAAACACTGCTAGGATACATTGTTTTACTGTGAAGTTCCGGTGCCCTCCTTCCGGCTCTATCGTCATCATGTAAGTTTTGAGAGCAGTGGTGATGAAATAAATTACACAAAGTAATGCGCCTAGCTGGGTTTGAACCCGCGATCTACAACTCGTACCGAAGTCGGGGCCGTTACCACTCGGGCCACCACTGCTTTATGGTACTAGCTTAAAATACTATAATTTATCATTTAATGTTGAATGTCTAGTGATCTTTTTTATTGCTCAAAACTCGCACGAAAAAGTTCACAGATGCGTGTCTCAAGCCGATGCACTCGCGCGCACAGGTACGAGCACTCTGAGATATCGTGTCCTTGAGCGGTGTCTATGTGTGCGTTGCTCGAGCGCTCTTTGTGTGTAGAGTTGCAGGAGCGCGAAGCGCAACAGCTTCGCGAACAGGTGAACACCTGGCTTTATAATATTTGTTGGAACAACGTTGGCATTCTAAGTAGTCACTTAGAATACCAGCACCAACCAACAAGCACATTTAAAGTAGAACTACACTGCTCACACGTGTGTGTGTGCCACATACGCCGATCTGGTCTCGTCGGTCTTCGTACATTTTATATGGAAACTAGACTTTTAGAACTACACTATAACTGCATTGTGCTACAAGAAATATGTAACCATCCATGATTATATGTAACTCATAATATGATCTAAAAGAGTGTCCATGGAGTTTATCCCTATAGATCTACGCTTTGGAACGTGCAATTTTGCTTCACTTATTTTGGACTGACCGACATTTGACTATTCAAAAGTGCCTGCAAACGGTGTATTTGAATTAAATGCTTTTGATTCTTGATCCACGCCACGCGACGTCTTTTTACGTATAAATTAGGCGTGTAACACATGTGCGTTAGATCCGATGGATGCGTGATGCACAGGACCGGTCGTTGTGGCGACGCTTGGGGGAGGCCTATGTCCTACAGTGGACGTCTTTCGGCTGATATGATGAACACCACATGTGTCGTCGGTCTAATGTAGTTTCCGCTTAACTCGTATTTGGTCATAAAACTAATTTTTTATTTTTTCAACAGATCCGGCAAATCCGGCCGGCCGCCGGAAGGAGATAGACAATGTGATGAAAAGAGCTAGGCAGGCTTCGCCGGGCAGCTGGGACCGCAAGCTACTGGAGGTGGAGGAGAAAGACCCGAATCGGTGAGCATTAGTTAAAAAAATGACGATTGCGAGAGCGGTAATCAAGCGCGGAGCGGCGAGCGGTAAGATCAAAAGTATGAAAGTAATTGAGACATGCCACGAGTCGCCACTCATAGTGTGAACGCGCGCGCTTAAAGGGTGACCAGACAATTGCGGACTAACGTTCCAACCAGGGTCACATTTCATGTGTTTGGTTTGTGTTGCTCGCGCCAACACGTTCGGTGGTTGGGTAAACGCCGCCTCCCAACCAAGGGCGTTGAAGGTCATGGTTTACAAGTTTACACGGATTGAAACTAGCAAGGTCACCTTGGTTGGGACGTTGTTTTGCAACCATCTGGTCCCGTTTACCGGATCCGCCCTGATCACCGCGCCGCGCGCCGCTAAAACCTAAGGCGGCTGTCAGACTGCCACGCACCACGCAGCGTAGCGCGTGATTGCGTGTCCTAACGTTGTTTGTAAGTATCTCCGTTTGTATAGAAAACACGAACAGTCCAACACACTGAAAATGCATCCTCGTGCGTTCATGCAGATGTAACTACATGCGGAGAAACATGCAATCACGCGCGTGGGTGCGGGGCGACACTTAAGGTAGAATTAGGCGCACAATTATACCACATTCGCAAAATGACATATTGCCGCAAAATGCCACCTTCGCAAAATCCATATTCTCAAAACGCCATATCGCAAAAAATCACATTAGCAAAATGCCATCTTCGCAAAATGCCATCTTCGCAAAATGCCATTTTCACAAAATGCCACTTTCGCATAATGCCAAAATGTCACTTTGAACTCGGTATTTTTTTTATTTGGACGTTAGTATGTTTTTATGATTTAATTTTCGTAAATAGCACATTATGCGATAATTATGATTTTTTTTAGAATGTGTCAATTTGATAATGTTGCATTTAGCTAATGTGTGGCATTTTGAGAAAAGCCATTTTGCGAATGTGTAATTTTGCTAGTTTGGCATATTGCGAAATGTCATTTTACGAATGTGGCATTTTGCGTCAATATTTTATTTTGCGAATGTGGCAATGTGCGCCTAATCCGCAAGGTAAGGCACTTAATCTTGTAGTACCGTGCGTGATTTTGTATGAAATGTGTTAAAGCCTGCTCGAATTTACAAAATGCAACCACGCGCGTGAGTGCATAAAAAACCCGTACGATGATGCAGATCTGCACTCCCGCAAGTACGCGCATAGGTGGGTTGACACGCAACATACTGCGTGGCAGTGTGATAATCGCCTAAGACCGAAGTCGTGGGCAGGCCGTCAAGGTTCATTAGAGCCCCCCCGACACCCGACCAACACCCGCGCTTCGAGTGGTTAGTTTTCTTTGTATAGAGTACTACATCCATATACGCTTGACTACACCCCTACTTTTTAATTAGTACACAAAAAATGGGACTCTATCTGTACCCGTTACTGATCATATTTTTGTATTCAAAAGTAGAAAAACCGAATCCTAAAATTGACCACGAAAAGGTAAATTCATCATAGAATCAATCATACATAACAATTGCTAGTAGAAAATACTGCGGATAGTGTTTTTCCTTTTTAATCGTCATTTATTCATTCATAAATCATAATCAATAGCCTGCACAATATTTCCATAAATTAAGAGACATTTTGGGATAAACACAAACGCTAATAACTTTGCTGTTTATGAATATTATTTATTGAGACTTCACCTAAATAATAACAAGGGCTTTTCTAATAAGCCCTTTAAGTTTTTGTAGTCTGTCTAAAAAGTCCAACGACTTGGGAATTTGGTTTAATTTTTAATCATTTAAAAAATACTTATATTCGATACTTTTTTAAGGTTCTTCTATTAGTAAACTGTGATTAAGACCTCTTGATCAACCTTGATTATTGAACCAGTGTTCAATATCCGTCAGATTTCATTTTGTCCTAATAATTACCCAAGTCTTTTGGCTTTTTAGACAGACTCTAGGGTGAGTTAAGAGAGAAGCTTCATGGTAGTCCGCGAAATTCAGTTTTCATAAGTTTTTTGCATTTTGCAGTGTCAAGTTATACGTTTGATTAATCTTTCGTATGCCGTAGTTAGAGACACAATTAAAAAGGTATAGTGTCTTGCGTGGATCCACGTTCCGGACACACAAAGGGTTGACCTTTTATTTTTTATCAATCCATTTATGTCCATATCTACGTTCGCGGTCATTTCTGCCTGGTCACTAAAAAAAAATTCGCTTGAATTCTGTCACCTATGGGGATTGTAGATCTAAACGAGATGGAGTACCCAGTCTCGAACACATAACCCTTGGCGAATAAGACGCGAAAAGTTTCGTCGGATCAGTCCGACGTGAGCGGTTATAGGGTTAAAAATTCTTATCGAGCTCATAGATAGAATAAACTTTATTGTACACCAAAAAGTAACATAACTTATACATAAACTGGCATGTTGCTGATCTTCATTTGTTGAATATCAACGGTCGCCGCCATGCGCCATTACACTCCCTGTTCTTTTACGCACAAGTGCAGGCTACGTTTGAAAACTTCTCTTCGATAATGGCAGTTATTAATGAAAATACTATTTTTTTTTTTACAATTCCCGATGTTTGTCTGTCATGAAAACTTGCAAGTTAAAAGTTGATCCACTTCCCGGTTACCGGTTAAGCTGAAATTTTGCATGCATGTGTAAATCGGATGACAATACAAAATTATTATGACATGGAGCTGATTTGATGATGGAAAAAAAAGGTGGGCGTAAGAACTCGGTAGTTAAACGACACAACCCCATCGAGTTTGGACTCGTATGATTCGTCTTGACGAGAATTAATCATACAGTTATAGTGCGCCATAAAAGCTTGCAATGAAAAAAAAATTCACTGAAAACTTGTTCATAGTAAGCTTTTATAGCGCAGTATATACCTAGATATTCATAATAAAGCTCAAACATAATAGGGTTATTCGAGTTCCTATGGCCACCTTCCGGTTTCATCATCAGAATATCTTTATGCCATGATAATTTTGCATTGTCATCTGATTTACACATGCATGCAAAATTTCAGCTCAATCCCGAACCGGGAAATGAATAAAATTTAATCTGCAAGTTTTTTTTTTATTCATAGTCTTGCGTTTGACCACCATCTCACCTGATGGTAAGCGATGATGTGGTCGACGATGAAGCACGCTTGCCTAGAAGAAACCTATTCACTCTCGACTTAAAGATTTGATAGCAGACAAATATCAGGACAGGTGAAACTAAATAAAAACTTGTAAATAGGACATCAATCAATAGTTCGTCATAAAGGGATGCAGCGCGCGCAGGGGCGGGGCACGCATTTCTGCAACAAGGATTTATAGGTCATACGTACAGATATGTAGATGACGTGCAACAAGTTACCGCGCGTGCGTGGTAGGAGAAAAATATATAGTTTGTGTGTGTATAAGGTAGTATTATGGGAATTTTGTATAATATTTAATAATTTGATAAATACTTTTCTAGGATACTTTTTATAAGGTTCTTCTATTAGTAAACAATGACCAAGATCTCTTAATCAACCTATCATTTGAAAAATACTTATTTTCGATACTTTTTATAAGGTTCTTCTATTAGTAAACAATGACCAAGATCTCTTAATCAACCTATCATTTGAAAAATACTTATATTCGATACTTTTTATAAGGTTCTTCTATTAGTAAACAATGATCAAGATCTCTTAATCAACCTTGATTGTTGAACCAGTGTTGACTACATCAGATTTCATTATATCCTAATAATTACCCAAGTCGTTTGACTTTTTAGACAGACTATACGGTTTTTTTTTTTTTAGATGGGAAATCATCCAAGATCAATGATTTCTTTCGCTTTTGTCATTTGTATTTTGACTACATTTTTTTTTTCGACCGAGTCCGGACGCTTTTTGAAGGTTTCCCCTTCAAAAAGCGTCCGGACTTTGTAGATAAGTCCGGGGAGTGTGAGATTTTTACCTCAATATAACCACCCCGGTGATCACCATTAGCACATCCTTCGTTGCCCGGGGCTTGAGCTATCTTTCGAATCAACCCTGGCCCCGGTAGGCTTCGACCCACCTGGGTCCCTGATGTTGCTGACTCTGAGCTCCTTGAAGCGCGCGGAAACAGTGCGCGTCTTCGACGATTTGGGCTCGACCCGGACAGTTACCGGACTGCCGGACAGCGAGCTACCCATTGCTCGCCGTCCGCAAGCCCGCGCCTACGGTGGCCGGAAATCGGGAACGGAATCCCGGCGGCGGCTGGGGCGCTGTGAGCGCCGCTATTGCCTGATGCGGTCGGCCTCCTTTGCTAGCATTACTGCTTCGCAGAAGTTGGCGACCGCCAGCCACTCCTCCTCGCTCCGGACCATGGCCTGTACCAGGGCCCGATGCGAGAGGTCGTGGCCGCCGATCGCCTCCACGAAGCATTTATTTATTTATTCTAAGGGAGAAATAAAAGGTCATTGCGGGTAATTTTTGAGTTAATTCATTACAAATAAAGATATACCAAACAAGTGCGAGTCAGTCGCGCACGAAGGCTTCGGTACCGTCACGTTTATTGTATGAACCTTCTTAAATATTATTTTATTCTATTTTATTACTATTTGTTGTTAAAGCGGCAACACATAAATAAATGTATCATCTGTAATAATTTCAACTGTCTAACTATCTGGTGACAGACGGACTGACAGCAGAGTCTTAAGAGGCTGCTTTTCCACTCGCCTATCGTAAATATCGAGCATGGTTTAAAAGCTTGTTGCTTCATCTAACGCAATCGAACGTGATGTTTGACGAAAAGGCAACGTAAAAAAGAGTGATAATACCTGAATACTCTGTTGTCATTCAGTAATTCCGTGATTTACTTGAAAATTTTACAGAACTTGTTCCACCAGGAAATACGTGTTTTTTTTAAACCCTTAAATTATTTTACAAAACATTTTCAATATTTAGAATCTTAATATTTGCTAGGCTTGTTGTATGTTGTACTTTTTTGACTTATCTCTCGTTTTTGAGTAAATCATGAAGTGTCAAAGTTCATGCAAATTAGCAGATTTTCAGAGGTCTTAACTGGATTAGTTTTACACAAATTTATAAATTGATTTCGATAGAAGCCTACATAATATCCACAAGATACTGTGCTTCGAAAATATCTAACGAAAAATCACAACGTCATAATCGCGTAAGAGCGGTTGTATGAAAAACTGAAAGCCGAGATGCACCCCCTTAATAACAGGATCCCGTTTTACCCCTTGTGTACGCAACCCCAAAAATCACACAACACAGTAATCTAGTTGACGATACAAGGTAAACCAAATTGATATAAATAGCCACACGGAATTTTCCATGAAATCATGTCGCTACACGAGTGCCCCACCCCTGCGCGCGCTACATCCCTTCCATTACGAGTTATTGATTGACATGTCCGCGCACTATCGTACAAGTAATCATATCATAAACTCCGTCGTTATCAATACCTGTGTACCTGGCTACTGTTGAATTTTTTTTTTCTGTTATTTTTTTTTTCATATGTAGTGTAAAACATAGTGATTGCCTCTGTTTTTCGTTGATATCTAAACTTCACAACGGGTTTTCGGAGGTAGGTTTATGCTTTTGTTTTTTCTTTTACGCTCAGCTAGGGCAAGACGCTAACTATCTTTTCAATGAACGTCGTAAGGACATTGCGAACTGTTGCTGTCGCGCATTATTTTGGTAGTAAGGGATTTTTTCTTCTGTATGAGATAGTCACTATTGGAATATCTAATTAAGTAATAATTAGGTATGCCGATAGTGACTATTTTAATAGATCGGTAGTGTTATGGATAAGAAGTCTATTTATCTGGTTTTTGCACATAGGGGTGCGACTCGACGTACATTTTCACTGTTTTTCATACAACCGTTCTTGCGCGATTGTGACGTTATTATCTACACATTTTTAATTAGATATTTTGGAAACACAGTACCTTGTGCATATTATCTAGGCTTCTATTAAAATCAATTTATAAATTTGTGTAAAACTAATTCAGTAAAGACCTCTGAGAATGTGCTATTTTGCACGAATTTTGACAGTTCATAATTTAATCAAAAATTTAATTCATTAAACCCCAAGCGAACGGGCGCGTTCGCGCACCTACTGTCTTTCTATTGTGTCTGTAATGTCCACGATTGAAAGGTTAAAAAGTAAAAAATGTGTAACAATAGTAACCAAATTTTCTCAAGATTCTAAATGACGACAATTTTTTTCAAGAACTCTTAAGGGTTTAAAAAAAAACGTGTTTCCTTGAACAAGTTTTGTAAAATATTCTTACTCGAATATCACGGATTTTTCAAGCGTTTATATCACTTTTTCTCGCGTTGCCTTTTTGCGTAAGATGAAGTAACAAGCTTGAACTGTGCTTGATGTTGACAATAGGCGAGTGGAAAAGCAGCCTCTTAACAGGGGTCTTCCCGAACCGTCTATCGCCGACTTGATCATGGTTTAAGGCTTAAAAGTTTTATGATTTGTATACGATAAGCGATTGTAATACAAAATTAAACATCTTCAGCCTTATCGAATTTGATTCTATAAAAAAAAGTTTAAGTGATTAACCTCTTAACCGCCTACGTCGGGTAAGTCCGACGAGTGTTGACAGTACTCCATCTCGTTCTCATCTTCAATACCCTTAAGTGACAGAAGAGCTGACGAGATGGAGTGGATGTCGGTCGCCAGGGTCGCCGAAATAAACGCGAGTAGCTGTCGAATATATCCGACGTAAGCGGTAAAGTTTGATTTGTGTCATAGTATGTGAATCTCTCAGCAAATCCACCCGCGCATATTATTTTATATACTAAATTTATCATAAAATACGTTTCATCCATTAAACAAACCGTTGAAGGTCGTTCTTAACCGTGTCCTCTACTATCACTAGGGTGTTTGGTGTGCTGGCGTAGATACCGTTGCCAGTGTAGTGTGTCGTACCCTCATTATTTGCCTATTATGCCTTATGATAAACTATGTGTTTTTACGTAAAATTTCAGTGCTCGAATTGTGGCTTTAGCTTGATTTTCTAATTGTGGTGTATAAGGGGTATATAATTCCAGTTACATATTGCATCAGTGTTAAAATTGTGGTGGAACTTTAATTTGTAATTGGGCTGTATAGGGGTTCCATTATTTTGTTGTGTTAACACGACCCTTTGACCACTTACGTCGGAATAATCCGACAAATATTTTTGTGTCCATTTCCCCCAGTCGCGTATTTACGATAATTGCAGTAACTTACAAAAAAAATCATACTATAAGACATGGCAATTCTTCTTACAAGGTTTTTTTTTTTCAATAATATTTTATTAAAAAAAAAAAACTTAACTTCTTATTCTCATTTATTATTAACATCAGAAAATCGCATAATTCCAGTTTTCTTTTTTACTTTGCACCTGTCTGTACGATTCTGGCAAAATGGACACGAAAAATTTTTGTCGGATTTCTCTGACGTAAACGATTGTAGGGTAAATATTGTTTTTACTCTATACCGCATTAATAAGTGAGTGAGAGCAGTGGTGGCCGAGTGGTAACGGGTAACGGTATATCGGTAACGGCTGACGGTTCAGACCTAGCCAGGCGCATTACTTTGTGTAATTTATTTCATCACCACTGCTCTCAAAACGGTGAAGGAAAACATCGTGAGGAAATCGGCATGTCCTAGAACCAAAAATTCGAAGACGTGTGACATTCACTAACCCGCACTGGGCCCGCGTGGTGTATTACGGCCCATTCCCTCTCCTAGAGAGGATGCCTGAGTCGCAGCAGCAGGAACATTAAAAAGGCTGATGATGATATAATTTTAAATTTCTATATCATCTATATATTCCTAAAGAGAAGGCCTGAGTCCATTAAGAAGGCTGATTATTATTATTATGCATTCATAAGTCAGGCGAGACTCAACTAAAACACAAAATAGATAGGTATAGAAGTCAATCTCATGTATGTACTTCACTTTTTATACCTACGCTAGGCGATCGCACACACGGACGCACGTTGCGCCGAACTGTATGAGCGCGACCGGGCGATTGAGACGAGATATCGTGTCCGTGAGCGGTGTCTATGTGTGCATTGCTCGAGCGTGCTTTGTATGTAGATTGTCTTCTGTACCTATCTATTTTCTGACTAAAATGTGTCCCACCGTGTTGAACAGATGGCGTCACACTGGATACAAACAGCTCTATCTTGATGGGTCGCGCTCGCCGTCCCCGCGCCGCTCCAGGTCGCCGGCACTTAGGCGGTCCAGGTGATACACTCTTGACTTTATATTTGAGAAACGGTGATGGAGGATTTTGTATAGCCCCTTACTGCATGAATTTGAAGAAGGCCCTATAAAGATATATAACGTTGGAACGACAGGTGGGTTTTTCGATTTAGGGCCCTTGCTCATGGCGACTCTTTGCTGCGATGCCATAGCGCGTTCGCATTGATAAAGTTGATATGCTGTAGCGCGAAATGCGACTAAGAGTTGGACTTCACGATGCTGATGAGGAAATATGTCGACGAATTGGTGGGCCGTTCGAACGGGCTTTTTGATGCGTCAAAATATTTGCGGTGCGACACCGCACCGCATCATGTGGTCCGGCTCTAACGCGTGTTAGTAGCGATTAGCGATAGCGCTTACGAAACTCGCGACAGTATCGCTACATACAGTCGTCGTGAGCGAGGTGCGTTACTGACGATTCGGACACAGTTTTCGAATTGACACATTTTTATTTCAATATGTTTTTCACTGACGATTTGGACACACTGTTAAAAGGCGGATAAAAGTTTTAAATTATAATAAACTGGCGGCCCGTCCCGGCTTCGCACGGGCAATAAATATATCCTATGTTACTCAGGTGAGAATGGTTAAAGAGTTTTTGAAATCGGCACAGTAGTTATTGAGTTTATTCATTACAAACATACGCACAAAAATACAAATTTTCCTTCTCTATAATATTAGTGTAGATGGCGGAAAAAAAGCGTTACCAAAACTATTTTGGGCTGGATTTGAACTTCGGGCTATAAATTTCTTTATATTATAAGACTTTTTTGTCTGACTGTACTAAATAGTTTCAATTAAGGTGTTGGTGTCCGAATAGTCAGCGAAAAAAAAAATTAAAATAAATGTTACGATTCGGACGGATTAGGCGCACAATGCCACATTCGCAAAATGACATATTGACGCAAAATGTCACATTCGCAAAATGTCATATATTCTCAAAATGACATATCGCAAAACGTCACATTAGCAAAATGCCATCTTCGCAAAATGCCACATTCGCAAAATGACTTTTTGCAAAATGCCACTTTCGCATAATGCCAAAATATCACTTCGAACTCAGTATTTTTTTTTATTTGGACGTTAGTATGTTTTTATGAAAAGCCATCTGGCTAAAACTTAATAACTGCTTGATTACAAGTATAACATGCCTGATACATTGATTGAATTATACACTGATTGAATTTATTAAATTAAACATTGATTTATATATCACTGAATACTTTAGTTAGTTAAAAAAACTTATTAAAAATCAGCGGAGGTAAATAATTTGGCATAAAAAAACTTATTCATAGGGTAAATAACATCAGTGTAATGTTAAAATAAATGAAAATGTATAAATGAGATTAAATACTGCAAAAAATTAATTGGTATTATTTTTTAGTCAAAAATTTATTAAAAAGCCCACTGCAAAAAGTAAATAAGTATTTTTTTTAAATTTAGATAAATCGCACATTATGCGATAATTATGATTTTTTAGAATGTGTCATTTCGATAATGTGGCATTTTGAGAAAAGTCATTTTGCGAATGTGGCCTTTTGCTAATGTAGCATTTTGCTAGTGTGACCTATTGCGAAATGTCATCTTGCGTCAATATGTAATTTTGCGAATGTGGCATTGTGCGCCTAATCCATTCGGACACAACAGCAATTTGATTTTTAACCTTTAACCACCCTCGTCGGATTATTCCGACGAGTGCTTTCGCGTCCTTATTCGCCAGGGTCTTGTTTGCGATTGGTACTCAATTTCGTTTAGCTCTTTTATTCCCATAGGTGCCAGAAGAGCTGATGAGTATTTGGTCGTGTATGTTCGGCCCTGGCAGAATAAACGCGAGAGTGTCGGATAAATCCGACGTAGGTAGTTGAAGGGTTAAAAGTGGTTGTTGTACATACTCATCAATATGAAAAATTTTTACTGTGCGACTGGCCCTGAAATCAAGAAAAAAATATTCGCTGCTCCGTACATTTATGTTCACGTAACTCCACTTAATTATATGGAGCAGCTGTTTTTTCAAAACTACTACTAACATAATAAAATTTGTTCATATTGATGTCCTATTTTAAGGAAAGTCCATGTGTCGTTTCAAAGTGGTAACTTGGCGAAAAATTAAATGTATAATTGAAAAAAAAAACTTATAAAAATAAACAAAACAGTAAGATGGAAATTGTTTAGAAATCCAATAAATCTACTATAAAAGGCCCGGTGAAGTGAAGTGGCGTGAGGGGTACTCGTTCCTGCCATGTTACGTTTTCTGCGCCACGTCGGTCGACTTGTAGAAAATGTTTAAAGGTAGAACTACACTGAGCACACGTGAACCACGGTCGCCGTTCTGGGCGAGTCTTTTATATCATGATCCATGGTGGAGTACACAGTTGAGGTGTACCTTGCTTGGGCGGAGCATCGCCGTGCCCTCGTGAGGGCGATCGGCGGCGGCAGTCTCTCGCGCCGGGCCTTGGTACAGGCCTTGGTCCGGAGCGAGGAGGGGTGGCAGGCGGTCGCCGACTTCTGCGAAACAGTAATGCTAGCGCAGGAGGAAGCCGCAGCCGCCGCCGCCGGGATTATGATCCTGTTTTCCGGCAACCGTAGGCGCGGGCTTGAGGACGGCGAGCAATGGGTAGCTCGCTGTCCGACCGTCCGGTAACTGTCCGGACCGAGCCCATGTCGTCAACGGCGCGCACTATTCTCGCGCGCCTCAAGGAGCTGTCAGCAACAACAGGGGCCCAGCTAGGTCAAAGCTAAAGCCCCGGTACGAAGGCAACGAAGGAATGGGGTGGGCTTTTAGTCAGTGAGAGTGACACTATCTCCCGCTCCGCCCAAGAGCGGGGATTGTCATTGGCTGATATTTTCCCACCGTAAAAAAAAAAACCACTAGATCCATGCCACGCGTCGGGTACAAATCGGGTGTTGGTCCACGTGTGCGGCGATCTAATGTAGTTCTAGATTTAAAGTTACTTTAATTTGCTGATTTGCTTAATCGCAAAAAAAAAAAAACTATCATTAATTATTTATTAAACTGTATATACTACAGTGGTACATAGCATCGCCTTAAAATGAAAAGCTCGGGAACATTGTTTTGGTCATTTTAAATACCCTCGATATGTACAGTACACACTCTAATTTCACAGAAACGGTTAAGTAACATGACCAGACAGAATTAAGCAGATTTTGAGACAATAATTATGATTTTACTAGCTTTTGCCCACGCGGCCATTCCTGCTTTTCTCTGCTCCACCCTACTATACTCTACTCTACCCTATTCTACCCTTCTCTACCCTATTCTACCCTTCTCTACCCTACTCTACTATACCTTACTCTACCCTATTTTTTTTTTCCTTAAGAACCTTCTAACAATAAATAACGAACACAACAAAAAAGGAATTAGCGAAATCGGTCCAGCCGTTCACGCGTGATGGCGTGACCAAGGAAATAGGGATTCATTTTTATATTATTCGTAATAGATACATATATAGATTGTTTCTTTCAGTTTCGTTCGAAGTTACATTTTAGGGACTTTCTGAAATGTCAAAACGAGTCTTTTACTTTTTATCGATTTTTATATTTTTTATTGATAGGCTTGCCTTTGACCTCCATCTCACCTAATGGTAAGCGATGATGTGGTCGACGATGGAGCACGCTTGCCTAGAAGTAACCTTGACTTAAAGACCCCTAAGTTATAGCTATCAGGAAACACAGACTCCGGCAAGGAATTCCACTCCTTGGCTGTAAGCATAATAAATATGTTCCCAAAACTCTTTGTGCGTATGGGTGGGGTGTCTACTGTGACGACCACGAAGGTCACATATTAATTGAAGTAGAAACTTTGTTGTAATGGACCTTTTAAGGTTTATGGTGAATTAAGAATATAGATAAAGAATATGACAGGAGATTGTCAACAAGAAAAATATTGAAATTTAATTATATATAATAATATAATTTAGTAAAATAAAAGCTAAAAGCCTTTCATTGGCGTCTCCCCTCGTCACACTACCACGTACCGGTGGCGCAGCGCTGTACGTCGCTTGGTCCAATGATGGAACGGACTTGGTGGAATTAGATTGTGCAATTCCAGTGCACACTCTCAATTTAGCGCGTTCAAATAAAAAAACTCTAGTACTTATAGATAGATTCACATTTTCAGCCCTTTGTAACAGAGAGGGTAGAGGAAGTTGAAATTGGCGCCAGATACTAAAAAGTTGAAAGAAAAGCATTTGTCTTGGTTATAAGCCAATGTAAAGAGGAGGAGAATTGAAACGCATTTTACTAAAAGAGTTATGAATTTACAAGTGGGTGGACTGTGTGAGGAGTGAGTGGTATGAAAGAAAAGGAAGTTAGCGATAGCATGACAGAATGGAAGAAAAAAAATCATATTGCGTTGACCCCAAATAAAACAACCAGAACAAGTTCAAAAGGAAGTTCAGAAGGAGTTCAAGGGCAGAAAGATAATGTTGATTATCCGGAAATATAGAAAATTTTAGGTTAGTTATTTACGGAATTCATGAAAGTCGTTCAAAAGTTAAAATTAGCTTTACGGTCGCAAATCATATTTCAATAGACATAGAACTTGACACTGATTTTGAAAATGCAAAAATCTTTAAAAGCAATAGTTGATAGTTACAAATATAAATCTCTTTGGAATGCGCTCCCTCTGAATATCAGGATGGCAACAAGCCGATTTTCTTTTAAGGTTAAGGCACGTGAGCATATTCGCAAGATGTTGGTAGAATCATCACCGCGCTAATGTGTTGGATTTGTTTTTTCACTACAGCATTGTTTATTTATATGTATGTATCTATGTTTGTATTTAACTATTGTATATATTTGTTTCTCTTCTGTTTTGTCTATTTATTAAGTTGCACCTAGCATGTTTTGTTTCTGTACCACCCTAAGGTCGACTGGCAGATAATGCCTAAGGCATTAAGTCCGCCTTTGTACAGTTTTTTTGTGCATAAAGCTCTCGATAACTTATATGAATGTATCTTTCCTTCCTCAGAACACCGCTGCCGGGTCGTCGCTCCCGCTCTCCAGTGGTGCGTCGGTCCCGGTCGCCGATGGGACGTCGCTCGCCGCGCAAGTCGCGCTCGCGGTCCACCCGCCGGAGCCCCCATCGCAGCCCTAGGAGGAGCCCTGTGGCTAGGTATGTGAACAAGTTGAAAGTTGAATAAAAAGCTAGGTTCTCGATTTAGGAAAAGATGTTTTGGAGAAAGAAACGTGCAGAAATCGTAGGAAAATGCTATTATAGGAGGGGCTAGCACACCTATAAGTTTGTAGCATTCACATAATCATTTGCCGCAACTTCGTTCTACGCGTGTGCTCTGGAGTCAACTGGTCACTGTACTGCGGGTCTGCGCGGGGCACGGAAGCCTTTATAGTGTGCGAACAGGCCACGCTACTGATGGAGGCGCGCGTGCGAGCGAAAGGGACAGGATGATTACCCGTGCACATTCGTTGCCGCCGACCTCGAGATATGAATATAATTTTGGTTTTGCATTTTGGGTGATTTCTATTGGTTGATCAGTATTGTACATAGGGAGAACTTCCACTACATGTACGACTCGCACAATTAGGTAAGCAGGCCCATTTTCGAAATAAATGTTGAAAGCTATCATCAGTGGTTTCATTCACTCCTAAACCTAACATTGGTGACCCCGAAACAAAAAATGTCGCAAGAGAACACAGGAGAAGGAAGCAAAACAATGAAGTCGGAATCCGACTTGTCAGCAATTTCCGTCCAATCCAGACTATTACCATTCTGGAGAGAGATTCCACGAGCCTGGTTCATACAGTTCGAAACCGACATTAAAACAGACACTTATGCCTAGATCACACGTAACGAGTAAAAGGGCGAGACATTAAAATGTTGCTCGGCCGAGACAGTGATGCAAGCGAGCTGTAGAGATAAGCGCTCGCCCGAGCACTGGGCGCTTTGTTTCTACGTATTAGAGATGTAACGTCGCCGGCAATATGGGAACATTGCTGGCAATATTGCCACCCGTATTCACACACAGAGTATTCGGCCGAGAGCAAGAAAAAAGCTTTGTACGTGTGATCAAGGCTTTATTGAAATCCACCGAGTATTTGGCCGAGAGCAACGTCTCGCCCGTTTACTCGGTACGTGTGATCAAAGCTTTATACTCGGGTTATATTGGAGTGATGGTTGTGACACAGACGCAGTCCAGCGCGCAGCCCGCGGCGCCGCTCCCCGCGCGCCGCCCCGCCTCCCCCTCGCCGCGATGCCCGCCGCCCTCCCCCCGCACGCCCTGTGCGTCCACCATCACCGCCCGACCCTAGGAAGGTAAATATACAACTTGTTTCAGGTAGCATAAGCCTTATAATGTTCCCACTGCTGGGACTCGAGTCTCCTCTCTAGGAGAGGGAATGGGCTGTAATCCACCACGTGTACCCAGTGCGAGTTGGAGAATGTCACATGTCTTCGAATTTTTGGTTCTAGGAAGTGCCGGTTTCCTCACGATGTTCTCCTTCACCGTTTTGAAAACAGTGGTGATGAAATGAATACAGTCAAATGGGTGAATAGAAACTAAACTTCAAATGGTATTTTCACGATATTTAAATATTTTTGCAGCATTCAAAATCTAAAAAGTCGATGCTTTGTTAGAAGAAGCCGATAATATGTTATCAAAATGAAAAACCTAACCAAAGTTTCCATTCACTCCTGCGTTTCTGTTCACCTCGTTTTACAGTAACACGAAAGTAATGTGTGTAATAATTTGTAAGGCCATTTGTATCCTTGCCTAACTGTATCGGTCAGCAGAGGTCCAGGCTCGAGGTTTGTCAGCGAGCCATGGAGCGCAGTATCCTGGGTGTTCGAATTTCCGACCGCGTAAGAAACATGGAGCTGCACGCCAAAACTAAGATTAACCCTTTGTGTGTCCGGAACGTGCCATCTACGCGAGACACAATAACTTTAGAATTGTGTCTCTAACTACCGGCATACGAAGGAGGAGGAGGGAGGAGGTTAAGGATGTTGCCCAAAAAGCTGCTACTCTAAAGTGGAAATGGGCCGGACATGTTTGCCGCATGTCGGATGAGCTGTGGGCTAAAAAAGTCACTGATTGGGTCCCATTAAACGCAAGGCGACATCGCGGCAGACCAAGGCGAAGGTGGAGAGATGAGCTTGATAACTACCGGAGGGATTGGCCCGCAATGGCCGAAGATAGACGTGTGTGGAAAAAGGAAAGGGAGGACTTCGCCCAGCAGTGGGACATAAATGGGCTAACAAACTAACTGTATCTGTAATCATAGTAAAAAGGGCTTTTAGAAAAATTAAAAAAAATATTTTTCGTTTATTCATTATTACAATATATAAATTATATTTTTTTAATATTTAACCTTTCGAATGTCTTAAGTTACACTGTCCGACATAAGGTAGTTGTTCTTCTATTGTGTCTCTAATACATTCAAAGAGTTAAATAAAAAATAAATAAAAACATTTAAAAATATAATAAATAGTAGCCCACCGGCATCGGGAACAGGGTCCAAGCTGCCGGCGGTCAGGGCTCCTGAGAGAGGAACCTCCGGACAATACGCGCCGTGTCAAGGAGTACTGCCTTCTGAATCAGGCCCTTGATCCAACTGCCTAAATAATAATTATTATTATTATTTCCATTGAGACACCACTGCTCTCCACTTGGTCACCACTGCTTCAGATAGGTCTCTGGGGAATTTCTTTAAAGGAAAGCCGCAGTTCTAGGCACGCAAAGGGCATCAGAAGGAATAAATGTAATTTCAGTCGGTATAAGTTTAACACGCCCAGTGCCAATTACTGATCAATTATCTCTCTTGCAGTCATCAGGGTCCGGTTCATCAGTGAGCAGCTGTTCCGACGAGTCTTGTTCCGTGTGCTCCGCCAAGAACAAGAAGACTGCACCACCACCGCCCAAGGCTGTTGTTAAACCAACGTAAGGAACATTATACACTAGCTTCAACTCTCATCAAACAACGCCAGGGTCGTGTGTTGCGACTGGGTACTCCTCATTTAGCTCTTCAATCCCCATAGATGACAGAAGAGCTGACGAGATGGAGTATTTGGTCGTGAATGTGCGATCCTGGCGTAATGAAAGCGAGAGTTATCGTCGGATATAAGATTAAGAAATAAAATTAAAAGACTGAGTTTTATTTTTCTACTTGTGTCTATAATGTCAATGAACCCCTAGAATAAAATAAAGTATCTGGTGATGTGTGAGGCCTATTTTCATCACTGTTCCCGCTCGCCTCAAGCAGCTGTCAGCAATAGCAGGGGCCCAGCTGGGTCGAAGCCTACTGGGGGCAGGGTTAGTTCGACAAGCTCAGCCCCGGTACGAAAGGCAACGAAAGAACAGGAGTGGGTTTTTAGTCGGTAAAAGTCTTAACACTATCTTTCGCTCCGCCCAAGAGCGGGGGAGGTCATTAGATGATTATCCAGCTGCGAAAAAAGAAAATTCGGATTCGGGAATGCGATGGATGCGATACGCACAGGACCGTTAGTTATGGCGATACTTGAGGGAGGCCTATGTCCAGTTTTTGTCTTTTGGTTGAAATGACGATGATAATGACTATATGTAATTGATTTATTGTCTCTTCCGGACTCATCTAGTTTAAATTGACGTGTAAAAGTGTTTTTAAGAAGCCTATTTGCAAAAGAAATATAATTTATCTAGCAGCAACGCGTCCCCGTCTCGTCCTGCGCGTGCGCCGGCGCGCGCGGTGCAGCCCACTCGTGAGCTGCTGAAGGCGCGCGAAGCCAGCAAGCGCACCCGGGAAGAGAAGGTATGTGTCACTAATGTATGTGCTCAGTTGGAACGCTATTGTAATGAATTAGTTCTTGGATGCTGGGAGCGATTGCTTCGGTGCATGTGGGGATTGCTTTAGGTTCGTGCTTGACCATTTTCTTGCCTGACGGAGTACGCTTGCCTGGGCGTAACCTATTCACTCCTCTTAGGTTGTAGCTAAACATGGAGGACGCCATACACGTCGTATCGCGAGAGAGGACCGCTATATTTTTATTGTAGCTATTTAGAAACACGAGACTGTGGCAGGAAGTTTTATTCTTTAGTTACACGTATAATAAATGTAAAGAAAATAAGTTTTACCACTGTACTGTAAAGTGAAATTCATATGTGTGTATGAATTTTAGGTTAAAAATAGTGATTAATCCTTAAATTTTAAACTATATTAAGGTGATTATAAGTTTGCTTTAATATTAATGGTTTAATTTTTACTTTAGTATGAATACATATATACTTTGCAGTATGCACTAATGACGTTATTATTTTCTTAACGCGCAATATTTTAAATATTTTTTAAACTGATTGTGAATTTAGGTTGACAGCTGTAAAAACAATCTGGCCAAATAGGGCTTCCTCGATCCATCTTTAGCACAGTGCCAGTGTGGAGCATGTTCACAGGATATGTGCCATCTGCTACACTGTCCATTCAGCATACTGGCATAACCACCTGTAGTTTTTAGGATTTATATGAGGTCAATGATAGAGCCGTACAGATTGCCTAGTATTGGTTAGAAAAAGTATAGTTTGAGAGCATTAAAACGAAAAGAAGAAGAATGAAATGCCTATCAAAACAATGTCACCTTTTTAGGGTTCTGTAGTCAACTAGGAACCCTTATAGTTAAGCCATGTCTGTCTGTCCGTCCTCGCTTAATCTCTGTGACCGTTAGCACTAGAAAGCTGAAATTTAGTACCAATATGTAAAAAAGGCAAAAAGGTTGTACAAAATAATTTCTGAATTAAGTTTGTAGTATAATCGTATATGCAACCTTTTTTTTAAACTCAAATGTGGGTACACTTATTGTGACGGACAGGAAACTATGGAACCCTACACTGAGTGTGGCCCGACACTGTTTAGGCCGGTTTTTTTTTTTTTAAATAAGGCACTTTATGTTATCCAGGTTCTAGAATGGCAGCGCTCGCAGATGGCGGTGCGTCCGGGCGCGGCCACGCCGCACATCAAGCGCGAGGGCGAGCGCCGCCCCGCCGCGCCCGCGCCGCCGCCCGGCGCCGCGCCCCCGCGCCCCGCGCGCCGCGACCCCCGCGACCCGCGCGCCGTGTCGCCCGCGGCCATCGCGGCCGCGCTCAACGACAGCGACACTGACTCCGAGTCCGACGCCAGCTCGGATCCGCAGCCGCAAAGGTACACCACTCGCATTCATAACTTACTTCTGCCCACCCAACTACTCCATTCAAATATAGCCTATGTCACTCAGGAATAAAGCAGCTTTCTATTGGTGAAAATAATTTAGTAATCGAACCAGTACTTTCAGAGATTACCTCTTACAAACAAAAAACTAAAAAAGCCTTTACCGCTTCATTAGTAGACAAATCGATCGTAAAATAAAAAGTTAGGCACGAATTTTGAGCACTCTGTGTAAAAGCTGGTATCACTTTTCACATCGCAAACCATCAGCAAGCCAATCACGATACAAAGATTGCATTTCCCGCCCCTGCCTCTCTCTTCATACCACTAAAGATACTCGACATTTCACTTCTGCGCAAGTAGAAATTAACGCTCAAAATTCTTGCCGGTATCTGCACAATTAAAAGACATAAAGCACACTCGAATTTCTTTTTTTTTACGTGGGTAAAGATAAGACGAATAAAAATAGAATCGTTAAAATCAAGTGCTTTGCTTTTAACGATTTGCTTTGCAAGTTAAAATGGAGCTAAGCACATTGCTCGTAGAACACATGGAATGACGACCATGTAAAGGAACCATGGCTGCAGACAAGGTGGACCCGATAAGAGTCGCAAGAATCCGATGGATGCAAGACGCTCAAGACATGCAGGCAGGCCTACGTCCAACAGTAGACACATTTCCGCTGAAATATGATAAATTAAAATTCTGTTAAAATTCTGTTATATTTTGATTTTTTGTGTTTTTTTTAAGCTATTGCATAGCTTCTATCGCGGGCCTTGAGCGTGGAGACCGAATCCAGATATTCCGTAACGAAAATAACCTAACACCCCCCACTCATTTGTTTTTTGAGCGTGGTGGCCGATAAGAAAACAAATGAGTGAACAATCAATCAAAATTCAATTCAATGTGTGAAAGTGTAACAATTAATATCAAAGAAAAAAAACAAAGGAAAAAAAGTACTGCATAAGTTGATAAAAATGCTATGCAATAGCTTTACCGCGGCAGTCGCAGAGTGCCACACGTCTTTTTTTATTTGATTTTGTTTTGTTGTTGACAAATTGTTATTGTTCTCTAGGTTGACTCTCTCGGAGCGCTTTGGCAAGATGGCGCAGTGGTCGGCGGACCGGTCGGCGCGCCTGGAGAACATGCGCATCACGCGGCGCGAGAGTACACTGCACGTGCGCATCGAGCGCGACGAGGCCGCCGCCGCCGCCGCGCCCGCCGCGCCCACGCCCTACCCGTCAGTATACATTTATTTAGGCCCGCTCCTGAACTTGCCGCTGTGCGCTCACAGCGGCAAGTTCGGGAGCGGTAACAACAAAAGTATGAAAACGCTGCTCATAGTGCCGTGCGCCCCGCGAGCCGTTAAAATTAAACTAGCGACACTGCGCACTGTTTCCGCGACTGGGACCGTCACACACGATACACGCGCGACCTTTGCCCGTCGCGGCCGCCCCCTTATGCAGTTTCGGCCTTAAAGGTAGCCATACATGTTAGGGTATACCACACTAGTTTGTGTAGTAGTTAAGTTTTTGCCACACCACGCTGCCAGTCACGCTGTTCCCGCACCACTGCTAGTGTGGCCAAGCAAATCGCGCTACTTCTCGCACCCGCACCTCTCCTGGCACCGCGCTGCCAGTCTGGTCAAGAAAATTTCGCGCGTTCTCGCACTTCTACTCGCACCGTGCTGCTAGTCTGGTCAAGCCAATCGCACGCGTTCCCGCACCCGCACCGTGCTGCCTGTCTGGTCAAGCAAATCGCGCACTTCGCGCACGCGCTCCGTGCTGCTAGTCTGGCCAAGCAAATCACGCCCGTTCCTGCACCCGCACCGTGCTGCCAGTCTGGTCAATCAAATTGCGCGCGTTCCTGCCCTCGCACCCGCACCACGCCTGCCAGTCTGGCCAAGTCTAAGTCTAACCGCGCACTTGTTTTACGATGTATTAATATTATCGGTTTTTCAGGGCCTTGGAAGGAGCAGCAGCAGGCAGCTATCCCGAGGAACTGCTACTCGCAGCGCCAGCTGGTCTTCCTTCTTGGGACGACGTGAGGGTCAGATATGACTACTACAAGAAGCGAGGCTATCTGCGAGGTGAGATATCTAACTGATTTTTCTTATTGATCGACTACTTGACGATTGAAAAGTCCCGGTAAATAATAATATAAAACTTAAACAATTAACTGAACCAATTAATTAACTACAAAATATCAATTGAATTTAGGTAATGATTGACTAATATCGATGTCGTTTACACAGGGTTAACACTGGGCGACTACGTGAAGTGGGAGGAATGGTGGTACAAGTATCAAGAGTGGCTGAAACACGAGCGCGCGTACGAGCGGTGGGCTGAAGGCGAAGTGGGGACGGTAAGGCGAACGGTTCTTACGTTATAGCCGAAGCTGGCTTTACCCACCGTGTAGGGAGTGCGCGAGCGACACTCAAGTTCAATACGAACTGGTTGTATGGAGGTGCAAGTATCAAGAGTGGCTGAAACACGAGCGCGCGTACGAGCGGTGGGCTGAGGGCGAAATGGGGACGGTAAGGCGAACGGTTCTTACGTTATAGCCGAAGCTGGCTTTACCCACCGTGTAGGGAGTGCGCGAGCGACACTCAAGTTCAATACGAACTGGTTGTATGGAGGTGCAAGTATCAAGAGTGGCTGAAACACGAGCGCGCGTACGAGCGGTGGGCTGAGGGCGAAGTGGGGACGGTAAGGCGAACGGTTCTTACGTTATAGCCGAAGCTGGCTTTACCCACCGTGTAGGGAGTGCGCGAGCGACACTCAAGTTCAATACGAACTGGTTGTATGGAGGTGCAAGTATCAAGAGTGGCTGAAACACTAACGCGCGTACGAGCGGTGGGCTGAAGGCGAAGTGGGGACGGTAAGGCGAACGGTTGTTATGTTATAGCCGAGGCTGGCTCTACCGCATGCAGGGAGTGCGCGAGCGACACTCAAATACAATACGAACTGGTTGTATGGAGGTGCAAGTATCAAGAGTGGCTGAAACACTAACGCGCGTACGAGCGGTGGGCTGAAGGCGAAGTGGGGACGGTAAGGCGAACGGTTGTTATGTTATAGCCGAGGCTGGCTCTACCGCGAGCGACACTCAAATACAATATGAACTCGTTGAATGGAGGTACACGTATCAAGAGTGGCTGAAACACGAGCGCGCGTACGAGCGGTGGGCTGAAGGCGAAGTGGGGACGGTAAGGCAAACGGTTCTTACGTTATAGCCGAGGCTGACTCTACCGCGAGCGACACTCAAATACAATATGAACTGGTTGAATGGAGGTACACGTATCAAGAGTGGCTGAAACACGAGCGCGCGTACGAGCGGTGGGCTGAGGGCGAAGTGGGGACGGTAAGGCGAACGGTTGTTACGTTATAGCCGAGGCTGGCTCTACCGCGAGCGACACTCAAATACAATACGAACTAGTTGAATGGAGGTACAAGTATCAAGAGTGGCTGAAACACAGGGGGCGTACGAGCGGTGAGCTGAGGGCGAAGTGGGGACGGTAAGGCGAACGGTTGTTATGTTATAGCCGAAGCTGGCTTTACTTACCGTGTAGGGAGTGCGCGAGCGACACTCAAATACAATATGAACTGGTTGAATGATGGTACAAGTATCAAGAGTGGCTGAAACAAGAACGCGCGTACGAGCGGTGGGCTGAAGGCGAAGTGGGGACGGTAAGGCGAACGGTTCTTACATTATAGCTGAAGCTGGCTTTACTTACCGTGTAGGGAGTGCGCGAGCGACACTCAAATACAATATGAACTGGTTGAATGATGGTACAAGTATCAAGAGTGGCTGAAACAAGAACGCGCGTACGAGCGGTGGGCTGAAGGCGAAGTGGGGACGGTAAGGCGAACGGTTCTTACATTATAGCTGAAGCTGGCTTTACTTACCGTGTAGGGAGTGCGCGAGCGACACTCAAATACAATATGAACTGGTTGAATGATGGTGCAAGTATCAAGAGTGGCTGAAACAAGAACGCGCGTACGAGCGGTGGGCTGAAGGCGAAGTGGGGACGGTAAGGCGAACGGTTCTTACATTATAGCTGAAGCTGGCTTTACTTACCGTGTAGGGAGTGCGCGAGCGACACTCAAATACAATATGAACTGGTTGAATGATGGTACAAGTATCAAGAGTGGCTGAAACAAGAACGCGCGTACGAGCGGTGGGCTGAAGGCGAAGTGGGGACGGTAAGGCGAACGGTTCTTACGTTATAGCCGAAGCTGGCTTTACCCACCGTGTAGGGAGTGCGCGAGCGACAAACGAAAAAAGAAACGTGAAAAGGTAGTGTGATGGTGAGAACTAGCTCAATATTTTTGTGCAATTTTTATATGTGTAATTAAGTCGATTAGTGTATGACGTGCTGGATTCATTGCATGCTGGATTGTAGCATGAGCGAGAGAAGAAGAGGAGGATATAAAACAGTTTCCCAAGCTACATCTTAGGGATAGCAAGATCGAAAAGTTTAGGTACCACTACACTAAAGGCTACGACATTTAGATACCAAACTACACCAATTTTACATGACAATATCCACACAAAATAGATAGGTACAGAAGACAATCTCATGTATGTACTTTACTTTTTATACCTACGCTCGGTGGACGCACACTAATGAACGTTCGAGCCGGAACTGTTCGACGAGCGGGCCGAGGCGCTCCGAGATATCGTGTCCGTGAGCGGTGTCTATGTGTGCGTTGTGAGAGCGCGCTTTGTATGTAGATTGACTTCTGTACCTATTTTGTGATATCCACAAGGAACCAATTGGCGAATAATTAAAACGACCATTGAACTTCACTCGTAGGAATCCTGCCAATAAATCACCAAATTTATTTTTCCTTTAATGTAGCTACGACAGACTTTGTCGACAGTCATACACGCTCATACTTGATAAGTTTACCTGTACAGTTGAGTTTTACAAAGTCAAATCTTTATTGCAGGACACAGTACAGTCAATTATACATTTCTAAGTAAACCAGACCGTGTATGTTGCGGTTTCCACACAAGCTTACCTGACAGTACAGGCAAAGTTGTGAGGTACACCGTAACGTGTATGGCTAGCTCACCCCTCGCGTGTGCAGGTGCGGCGCGAGCGTCGGCGGCGCGGCGGCCGCCACCGGCGCAGCTGAGGACGCGCCGCCCCCGCCGCGGTCCTGGCTGTGGACCTCGCGGCGGGGGCTCTCTCCGAGCTGTAAGCGCCCCCCCGGGCTGCTACTTAGTGCACGGAGGGAAAACCTGGACACGAACCGTCATCAAAAATGTGTAGGGTGTTCTAAACTTAGCTAGACGTGACCGTAGGACGCTCCACAGTGCCTCGTTACTATAACTAATTATTAAGACGCTCCATAACGTCAGGGTGCTTAAACTAGGACGCTATCAAGTGCCAACAGAACGCTGTCAAACGCGAAATAGTGCTTAGTTACTAATGATAAGGACACTCCGTAACTTCAACGTTATTCGGAGTGATACATAAACACTGTACCGAGACTCAACATCGTCGTATCGGAACATCTAGCAGTGCTGTGAATGAAAACATCAAAATATCAGAACACAATGCCCAGTTGTTGATGTAATGACGCCCGAATATGTTATGAGAATACTGCTGGGCTTGTGATGAAGAAAATGATGTTGAACGGATGCTGTAACGGAAGTAAGTGTCCGAGAATACCCAAAGTTTGTCTAACCAGCGCTTTGGAGGATTTGATGAGTGCTACCGATGCTACTGTTACCATAGCCACCTACTGGGCACAAAGAGTTTACCATCAAGAAATACTCAAGAATCGTGTAAAACATCACACGATAAAAACCGTAGATAGGAACTGAAACGCAATTGAAAAAAAAAAACATTTTGTATTTTTATACTTTTATAGAAAAATGAAAAAAAAAAAATTAATATTAAGTAACACGCATTGGGTCTATTTTTTTTTTCTTAATTTTTATTCTGTGTGTTATTATTTCTGTGTTTTTATTTTGAAAACGAAATTTGGACAGTGTTGAACAAACTGTGGTTCTAGGACACTGAAGTGGATAAAAAGAAATTAAAAGTGATAAATCCAACTAGACACTTAAAAAAAAACTGTGACAATGATTAAAACGTAAACATTTTCAGATGTGCGGTAAAGGCGTGCATTCATACGCGCTTGACGTCGCTATATTCTAATCTTTAGAACGCGGTTTACTAGTTAAGCGCAAAAGTTCGCTCACTAAGTGAAAGTTTGACAACACTCAATTTGTAAGCGCGCAACGACGTTGAAGAGTCGGCTATATTCTAATCTTTAGAACGCAACTCCCATCGAAGTTGGACGCTTAATTTAGTGCAAACATCTAAAATGGACGCTCTTAGTGCGCGAATTTAACCGATCCCTATCACGTGAAGGAAAAAAGTCCGGTATTGCCTGTTGCGATATTCGATATCTAACTACGGTGCAGAGAGCTCGCTATATTCTAATCTTTAGAACGCGGCTCGCATCAAGTAGACCACTTTATGAACACTTGTGTGTGATAGTCTTAAGCGCGTAACGACATTGAAGAGTCGGCTATATTCTAATCTTTAGAACGCAACTCCCATTGAAGTTAGGCGCAAACTAAATTGTAAGTATGTAACCTTCGCAGTTTACCGGTTGATCGGCGATAAACACCCGACTCGAAACTCGCAGCTCGCAGGTAGATTACGAATGGTTCTTAAAATAGATGTCTACGGACTAGTCGCATCGATTGTGGATGCTGGTGGACTAACTAACGCATTGAGCTCGCTATATTCTAATCTTTAGAACGCGGCTCGCATCGGCGAAGAGTAACGCGATGGACACTAGTGTGTGATAGTCTAGGGCGCGTAACGATACTGAAGAGTCGGCTATATTCTAATCTTTAGAACGCGGCTCGCGTCGGCGAAGAGTTACGTGATGGACACTAGTGTGTGATAGTCTAGGGCGCGTAACGACACTGAAGAGTCGGCTATATTCTAATCTTTAGAACGCGGCTCCCATTGAAGTTGGGCGCCAAACTTAGTTGTAAGTACGGAAACTTCGCAGTTTACCGGTTGATCGGCGATAAACACCCGATTCGAAACTGGCAGTAAACTGCGAATTATACCTAAAATGGACGCTCTTAGTGCGCGAATATAATAGATTACTGCCTAATTTTTCCGACGATGTACAAGTTGCATCGGATGTGGATGGACTAACTAACGCGTAGAGCTCGCTATATTCTAATTTTTAGAACGCGGCTCGCATCGAAGAAGACTCACTTGATGGACACTAGTGTGATAATCTAGGGCGCGCAACGACACTGAAGAGTCGGCTATATTCTTATCTTTAGAACGCAACTCCAAATGTAGTTGGGCGCCAAAATTATTTGTAAGTATGTAACTATTTAACTTCTAAGTATGTAAATCAAATAATCGGTTTCGGATGCCACTGACAGAACGAATTGTCCACCATGCGTGTAACTACTTTGATTAAGTCGACTATAATCTGTTTAGAACGCGACCAAATTACTGTAGTTACGGCGCATAACACAGTATCTCTGCTATGATCTGCGATTTGACGGCACTTTAAAGAATGGTGGAGAATTCTGAATCTGTCGACCCCAAATACCAGGAAGCTCTGTATATTTTGTAACATAAAAAAAAATGGTGAAAAGTTCAAGTGATAAAGGTCGATTTCAATTTAATTGTCGTAATAAAAAGTGTATAAATGGAAGCCAAATGGATGGTCTTTGCTTGAGATCTATAGTCAAATTAAAAAAAAAAAAAACAGGATTAATAAACGAAATCTTTGACTCATTTTGACTAACAAGATCAGTTGGATAAGTTTCGCCCGAAAATATAAATAAAATTTAATAGAATCATAAACAAGATTTGCTTGAAAATTTAGAGTAATGTGTAAAGAAAACGGGCTGAACAGATGAATAAACGAAATCTTTGACTGTCCTATAGACAAGCCAGATCAGTTCGTTAGGTTTTGCCCAAAAATGTAAATTTTCAATAGAATCAGAGGAAGGACGGTCTTTCCTTGAGGTCTGCTGTCAAATGTAAAGAAAACACATTGATCAGATTAATCAACAAAATCTTTGAGTGTCATATTGACTAGTCAGATTAATAAACAAAATCTTTGACTGTCATATTGACTAGTCAGATCAGTCGGTTAGGTTTTGCCCGAAAAGTAAATACTCTTTTCATTTAATCAGAGACTGTATTTGCTTGAAAATTTACAGTAATGTGTAAAGAAAACGGGCTGATCAGATGAATAAAGGAAATCTTTGACGGTCACATAGACAGGCCAGATCAGTTCGTTAGGTTTTGCCCAAAAATGTAAATTTTCAATAGAATCAGAGGAAAGACGGTCTTTCCTTGAGGTCTGCTGTCAAATGTAAAGAAAACACATTGATCAGATTAATCAACAAAATCTTTGAGTGTCATATTGACTAGTCAGATTAATAAACAATATATTTGACTGTCATATTGACTAGTTAGATCAGTCGGTTAGGTTTTGCCCGAAAAATAAATATTTTTTTCATTTAATCAGAGACTGTATTTGCTTGAAAATTTACAGTAATGTGTAAAGAAAACGGGCTGATCAGATGAATAAACGAAATCTTTGACTGTCACATAGACAGGCCGGATCAGTTCGTTAGGTTTTGTCCAAAAATGTAAATTTTCATTTGAATCAGAGGAAAGACGGTCTTTGCTTGAGGTGTGCTGTCCAATGTAAAGAAAACGCATTGATCAGATTAATAAACAAAATCTTTGACCGTCATATTGACTAGTAAGATCAATAAACAAAATCTTTGACTGTCATATAGACAAGCCAGATCAGTTGGTTAGGTTTTGCCCGAAAAGTCAATATTTTTTTCGTTTAATTTGAGGAGACCCGGTATTCGACAGAAAATTTACAGTAATTTGTAAAGAAAACGGTCTGATCAGATGAATAAACGAAATCTTTGACTGTCATATAGACAGGCCAGATCAGTTCGTTAGGTTTTGCCCAAAAATGTAAATTTTCAATAGAATCAGAGGAAGGACGGTATTTGCCTGGAAATGTATTGTCAAATGTAAAGAAAACACAATAGTCTGATGAATAACTAATTGACTATGATACTATTTTGATTACTGTTCTATGCCACAATTTTCAATGGAGTGTCAATGGTCGACCATTGGAAAAACGTAATGACGCCATTATATTAGTAGATTACCAAACTAGTCAAAATCAACAATTATGAAATTAATGATAGACCATTCTGACATTATTGTAATAGCAGACTTGAGGCCCAGTTCGTTAGGTTTTGCCCGAAAATATAAATAATAGAATCAGAGGAGAGATGGTATTTGGGGTTTTGCCCGAAAATGTAAATATTTTTTTACGAAATAAGAGGAGAGATGGTATTTACTTGAAAATTTACAGTGATGTGTAAAGAAAACGGGCTGATCAGATGAATAAACGAAATCTTTGACTGTCATATTGAATAGTCAAATCAGTTCGTTAGGTTTTGCCCAAAAATGTAAATTTTCAATAGAATCAGAGGAGAGACGGTATTTGCTTGAAAATGTACTATCAAATGAAGAAAAACATACTGGTCAGATTAATAAACTAAATCTTTGACTGTCATATTGACTTGTCAGATCAGTTCGTTAGGTTTTGCCCGAAAATGTAAATAATAGAATCGGAGGAGGAACAGGATTGGGGGTTTTGCCCGAAAGTGTAAATAATTTTTAATATAGTTAGAAGACAGATGGTATTTGTTTGAAAATGTAAAGAAAACAAACTGATTAGATGAATAAACAAAATCTTTGACTGTCATATTGACTAGTCAGATCAGTTCGTTAGGTTTTGCCCAAAAATATAGTAGTTACATTTCCATTTTCAAAATGAAAATGTAACTACTATTTATAGAATTAGAATAGAAATGGAATTTGTTTGAAATTTAAGCGTGCTCTCTCGCCAGTCATGTTATCATGACGATGGCGTGTTGGACACATAAAAACACAAACGGTTAATAAACTAAAACCTTATGCTGGTTATTGACTAGCAAGATTGTTGTGTTCTATGTACCACACACACCAGGCGATCAGGATCGATTTTTTAGTTTCATCATTTAATCTGTCGTGTTATCATGACGGTGGCGTGTTGGACACATAAAAACACAAACGGTTAATAAAGTAAAACCTTATGCTGATTGCATGATTGGTGTGTTGTATGTTCCACAACTGGCGATCATGATGTATTTTTTAATATACCTTTTGATGTTGTGGGAACGAATTGTACATACAGATTGAGAAAGGATATACTGATCAGATTAATGAAGAAAAACTTTGACTGTCAAAAGTCTAGAGCGATCAGTTAGGCTTCGAAAATGTAATGGTAATTGTAAGAGTTTTATAAACAGACTGCAAATATTTATCTTCATGATAGATATAGCGCGCCCTTAACATGTTACTGAGCGTTTCTCGAACGTTTACGCAGCGCTAACGCCGCGACAACGCGACTTTTACAGTCTGTCTATGTAACTCACTATATGTCTAAATGTAATCTAAAAAAAAAAATATTTATTAAACAAAAAAAAAAAAGAAAATGAGTGATGATTACACTGATACAGGAAAGAAGGTGTAAATAAATGGGAACGTTGAAGAAACTTAAAAAAAAAATGTACGTAATTTTAACACAAAAAAAAATGTCTTATTTGCGATTGGTATAAGAATAGACTAACCTCGATGATCTACTCACATAGCGGTATCAGTCCATCCAAAGAGTATCGTTCTTGCCCAGTAACTGGGTTTTGGAGGTCTGATGGGCAGTCGCTCATGTATAACTCTAGTATTCAGCCGCATCCCATTAGAAAAAGGCTGGAGACATTACGATCATACAATGGCGGCTATTCTTGTTACAATCGCATAATTTAAACTTAAATTTAATTTAAAAAACACCCTATAATCGTTAATTTTAAGATCTTATTTAGACAATTATAATTGATTTTATTATAATTATTATCTTAGCCCTTTGACCGTCACTTCAAAAATCTAAAACGTGCTCTCGACGCCAAGCTACGGTTTCATATTATCTGTCATGTATTCGTGACCTTGGCGTTCTGGACACATGTTTTCATGACTGACGGTCAAAAAGTTAATAAAACTGTCTAGCCATTTCCCATGTATGTTGTAAGTCGGCGTAACCCGTCTTCGCGGTAGCATACAACGAAGATGGTCTCAAAAATCAGTATGTTTGATATAACTTTTAAAGATCTGCTGACAATCAACCCTATAATGTTCCCACTACTGGGACTTGGGGCATCCTCTCTAGGAGAGGGAGTGGGCTACAATGAATAACTGGAAACCGACTCTCATAATTGGGAAACAACTAGACGCATACATAACAGTATTTAAAACTGCACTAACGATCAAAAAACTAACATACAAAAAAAAAATCTATTTTAAGTTCGGTGACTTAATCTGTACATTATATTTACTTTGGAGTATCATGGCTTATATTGTAAATAAAGTATTTAAGTTAGCTATCTACATATTTTATTTTTAATCGGAAAAAGAGAATTCGACAACTAAGTTATATTTATGTTTTACTGTATCTGTAGTACTATTTTTTTTATTGGGTATAGGATCCGAAATCAAAGATCCTCTAAAATGCTTAACATGAGCTCAACTCAAAACTTCTTTCAACTTATATGTATAATTTTTCAAAAAAATTATTAAGTTGTATCATCTCTCATGTCTTGAAGTACAATATCTTAATTATATTTATTTAAAAATTAATATTTAGATGTTTTAAAAGTAGAAATGAGTGTTGTATTATGAATGTATGTCTATTAATACATATTCTTTGTCTACAAATATCTAATTTAGGTAGCCATTTTGTTTTATCTACTCGCATCAAAATGGCAGCCATGACAACTGTCTCATAATGTTCCCACTGCTGGGACTCAGGCCTCGGACCAGTAGTTCCAGAGATTATCCCTACAAACAGAAAAACAACTTTACCTCTTTAATGTGTAGATATACACTGGTTGCCTTTCCAATTTACTTCAGACGTTGGCAGAATAGTCGACATCGGCTCTGTTTGCCAAAAAATAGAACATGTTTACTACAGCATAAAATCTTAAACGCCATAACATCGAGCCGAGCCTATGTGAGTCCATCAATAACGCAAATAATCCAAAAGTCGATCAGTACTCATTTGTTTTATTTATAAAATGGCTATCTGAACTAGTAAACAACAATCACAGTTTATATATAACCGTCTCTCTACCCCAAAGGGGGATAAGCACAGATGTAACTTCAGAAGCATAGCGTGGGATATTTTGACTTGGCACATTTGCGAGGCCTTTTTCATTCATAAATTCGAAAATGAGCTGTTGCAAATCCATCCAGTGTTCGACCGTATCATCGCTTACCATCAGGTGATATAGTAGTCAAACTCTAGCCTGTCGATCATAAAAATCTCTCGTTCTTAAAGAGCTTTTGCTTACGCGAGCCCCTTTGGGTCGTAGATCCACTTCTCCCATGCCTATGTACGCTACTTGTAACTTCAATGCCTCGATACCCTAGCTAACTTTATAATCTGCAATCGTTAACACTAGTAGAAAATTTCAAATGTATAGTGCGTTTCACATATAAGTTCTTTCGCCGTAATGTTGGCATTACGGAAAAACAGTGTTGCTATAGTTTTAGCTATGAAACAACTTAATTTTAGGGAATCTGTAAAAACTATTTTTGAATTAAGAGGCGGCTTTTCCACTCGCCTATCGTAAACATCGAGCTCGGTTTAACCTTTCAATCGTGAGAATTACAGACACCAGGGACTCAAACTGTAACCGTAATAATGTATTTTAACACTGTTTTTTAAAACAGTTTTAACAGAAAATCACTTTTAAATGTAACAGATACAAAAATGTTACCGAATGAAACTGTAACCTTTAATGTGTTATTAATTAAGTCTTGCCGAATCAAACTGTAACCTGTTTTAAGTGTTAATATGTGTAACTGAAATAATCAGTTTTAGTATAGCTTTAGGTATAAGTACAGTACCTTTAATATGCAAATTGCAAATTCAGCAACGCTGCGTTTACCTGTTACACTTATTAATACTGTTAACACTTTTATATCTGTTACAGATATGTTACGGTTAAACTTTTATAAGTGTTTTGGGTTAACACATTGAAAACACTCTTATAAGTTCTTTAATTCAACATGTAACACTTATAATTCTGTAACCTTTATGAAGGTGTTTTTAAGTCCCTGACAGACACAATAGAAAGACAATGGGTGCGCGAACGCCAGCGTTCACTTGAGGTTTAATGAACTTAAAGCTTGTTTCTTCATCTATCGCAGTCCAACGCGATTTTGGACGAAAAGGCAACGTGAAAAAAGAGTGATACTACCTGAATACTCTATTGGCATTTAGTAATTCCGTGATTTACTCGAAAATTTTACAAAACTTGTTCCAGGAAATACGTGTTTTTGACTGGCCTGTTGGTCTAGTGGTTAGTGGCCCTGACTGCCGTGCCAGAGGTCGTGGGTTCGATTCCCACCCAGGACGAATGTTTGTGTGATGAGCAGGATCATTTATTCTGTGTCCGGGTGTAATTTATCATATAATATTTAGGAAAATACAAGTATGTATATCAGTTGTCTAGTACTGATAACACAAGCTCTGCTTAGCTTGAGACTAGATGATGTCGTGTGATAGCTGTGGAAAATTATTATTATTATTATTAAACCCATAAAAGTTTTGAATAACATTCGTCATTATTTAGAATCTTGATAAAATTTGCTAGGCTTGTATGTTGTAATTTTTTGACTTTTTTGAGTAAATTCAGAAGGGTCAAAATTCATGCAAAATAGCATATTTTCAGAGGTCTTAACTGGATTAGTTTTACACAAATTTATAAATTGATTTCCATAGAAGCTAGATAATATCCACAAGATACTGTGTTTCCAAAATATTTAATGAAAAATGTGTAATAACGTCATAATCGCGTAAGAGCGGTTGTATGAAAAACAGTGAAAATGTGACGTGGGCTCCTTTTCGATTGTCCTGCAATTCTATGAAATATTGAAAACGCCACGTCACAATATCATACGTCTCCATTGAAAACATCGGCGAGGGAACTTCTTATGTGAAACGCGCTATACGGAACGATGTTATCTCAACGCTCAGTCACGTAGTCTGAACAAAAGAATCGGCGTGGCCAACTCGAGGCGTTCGACGCAAGAGAAATGGTTGTAACTTGGCTAGGGGAGCAAAGCAATAGAGTTCATGCAATATTATAAAAGTGTAACCGTTTATTATTGTCTAAATGTTAATATAAAACTGTATTTGTTGGTCGTGCTTCAAGAAAAAAAAATACCATAACGCTTTTACCGCTCAATGGGTACCTATGATAGACATCGCAGATGTGTCGATTACACCCATATATCACCAGTTGTCTACATCAAAACAGGAATGTTTGGCCTAACTAGGCTTTGACTCAAAGCGACCTAAGTTCACTATTAAGGCTATAGTTCATCGAGACACCATGGCGGCGTGACCAGTCGCCGCTACCAACAAAATGTATACAGCTCTATAGAGAGTTACTTACCTGGTGTCCGTTTGGTTGCGCAACCAATTTGGTGGCGCGTCCAGCTCGGACGTGTGGCGACTCTTAAGTGTCTGTATGGTGTCCAGTTTGGTAGCTTAGCCCTTACAGTTGTGAAGTTAGCAACAAGTGGTTGCGCATTTGCGCATTAGCAATTACACGCCTTGCATGCACAAGGGAAAGCCACGCTGAAGTTAGATACAAATTACTTCGTATACGTGACGCGAACTGTCAAATTTGACAGTTAAATTAAAATGGCGCATGATAATTGCACGAGTGCGGCCAACAATTGCAGTTTCCAAAATAAATGTTAATATTTAACTTGAATGTGTGGTAGATTCGATTAATGTTGTAGTAGTATATTAAGTATTAATTTAACATTAAAAACTATCATGCAACTAATTTTTAAGTTATGTTGTATGGACAGTACTTATCGTGTTCTTGATGATGTGATATCGTAACTAAAAAAGAAGGAACAGGAGTGGGTTTTTAGTCAGTAAAAATCTGACACGCCCTCTCGCTCCGCCCAAGGTCGGGAGATGTCTGGCAACTAAAGAAAAATCGTCTGTGGGTTTCTCATAGCGTCCATTGAAAAGATCTTATGGAATTATGAATTCTGCCAACTGTAAATGCACCAATACTGGCAGATACGATGTCTACTGTTCATATAGCGTTATTTTATCGTCACGCACGAAAAATAGCAAAATCGTTGAAGAATACCCCGTACTTTGGTCATGAAAAATAACTGCAAAGAAAAGTCGATGTATCATTTTGAAATTAAGGTATATTTTTGCAAATCAGGAGCTCGCTTTATGTTCGGCGCGGGACCACTTACCATTACGTGGGTCGAATGGTTGTTTCGATGAAATGTGACCTTTATGAACATCAATAAGGATTAATACTAGATGTATATATATATGTCATGATCTAAAAAGTCGAACGACTTCGGGAATACAAAAATAAAAATATTTGCATAGGCACACCAACGACTTAATAGCATCCTGTGAAAGTTTACAGTGTAAGCCAGTGCAGTACAGTCCTAATTTATCAGTGTAACGTGTGCAAAGGTCTGCATAAATGAATAATGTCGTTGAGGTCGGTGATAAGGATTAAATTACAATAACGGAGGCGACCTCGTGATTTGCAATTATAGTGCGTGACATTTCGGTAGAATAGTTATCTCTTCGAATATTTTATTACTGTAGTTAAATATAGGAGATTCTTATACATATTTTTTATTTAAATAAATTCGTCTAAATCTTAATTTTGTTTTCTTCTTTTTGTGTCCTTAAACCTAACCTTTATACACTTTGGCAAAACTCACTCACTAAACACGGATTCTGCAAAAAAAAATAAAAAAATAGAACGGTTTCCAAATGAGAATAGGATCGCCCGCCATGGTGTGACGTCACGATTTACAGAATTAAGGAAAGAAATTTTTAAACAATTATGTAACGAAAAATTTAATCTATTTATGAACTGTGAACGAAAAAAGTTTAATTAGAATCCAGTACCCCTAGTCAAGTTGCTAATCTGCAATCGTTAACGCTTGCAGAAAGCTTCAAATGTACGGGAATGACGTCATCTCAACGCTCAGTCACTTGGTCAGAGCAAAAGAATAGGCGGCGCGGCCAACTCGAAGCGTTCGGCGTGAGCGAAACGGTTGTAACTTGGCTAGGGGGGCAGTTCTCCAATTTTACTCATTTCGGAGTTCTTATTTCCAAAATTTCTTCGATTTGATAGACGACGAAACGTCAAAACAGGAATCAGTTTTATTCTCATTTGGAACGAGTAGTAAGTAATATTATAAGTAAATTTGACAGTGTCAAAAATTGGACTACGGGTACATGGAAACTCTGGAATAGGTTAGGTTATAATAATGGAGATTCACATACAGTGCAGGGTTAATTCCAATGAGACTAGTTTACACATAGCATACAAAAGTGTTCCGTCGCGGCTCGCCGTCCGCGCCCCATTGAACACCAGGATGACTGGTGTACTTCAAAAAGTATAGTGATTTATACTATACACGTGAAAGCAATGTGAGGAATGCGCCGGTTTTGCTACGTAATAATACATAGTTCGCCATCGACACAGCTTCATGTATACCTTAAACATGAACTAGCGACAGCGCAGTTAATAATCAAACCGCTACATTCTGGCGCCCGCGCGAGTACACGCGTGGGCGCCCATGCGTTGGCCCTAAGGCGGGAACAGCCGCTGGCAGAATCTAGTCACACACAATTACCATCACGGATCTTGAACCCTCGACGTCAGAATGGGGATCGCTTTGCGCATTCCATACATTGGCGAGCCAATCGTCTTCGTTATTAAATACATGCAACAACGCAGTGAACGAATGAGGAGTGACGTCTATGACGCGATGGCGCGGCACAGCCAATCACTGACACTCCCCGCCCCCGCGTCGCACTTCGCACCACTAAAGAGACCGAATATTTGACTTCTGCGCAAGTTTTCAAGATCTGTGATGGCAATTTTACATACATCACTATCTCCCTTTACTTTCATATGAAGCCAGTAGCACTAATATTATAAAAGTAAGTTTTTGTTAGTTCACGCTCAAACGGCAGAATGGATTCGGATGAAATTTGGTACAAGGGTAGATCATGTTTTTTTTTTTAATTGACATAAACTAGTGCTTAAGTTGGATCCTACCTGATGGGTAAGTAGTAATTCATTGATGGTGATGAGGTGCACTAGTTTATTAAGATTGAGGTTCTGGACTATTGATTCTGGGAGTATGTTCCTTTCAATAATTTAGTACTTTCACGCAGACCTGGATCTGTCGGAAACTAATCAAAATGCAAAAATAAAGTTACCAGTACATTTATTATTCTATGTTATTCATCATTCAATTTAGGTTGCCTAAGCCTCCGCGGGCGGGTCTTGCTATCAGTCAACTTCCCGGGGCTGGTTGCCCTCTTTAGAGCTCTATCTTGTTCCTCCCTCCTCCCTGACCGAGTCGGCAACTCTGACTTTTTCACATTCTCCTTCTCCAACCCCGTTTTAGGGGTAGAAAACTCTTGTTCAAGATTCTTGACGATGCCTTTTCTTAGAGTAGACTTAGAATATGTTTTTATAGTGTTTAGGGGAGTGAAAAACTGTTCTGGAGTCGATTGGGGAGTAAAAAACTCATTTAATTGATCCTTTTTATCTACTTTTGGAGTTTTCGTCGTGTCCGTGACGGTTATAACCGGTTTTCGTGTCGGTCTTGGTGTGAGACTCTCTATTACCGGTTTTGATGTTACAGGAACCGGTATTTTGAATTCGGAAACCTTTTTTCTGGGTTTCGGTTTTTCAGCTTCTTTCTCGTCGGAGCTGTTTTCGTCTAGATTAAGTTTTATGACTTTTCGTTTTTTCGGCAGTTCTTCGTCTTTAACTTTTCTGGCTGATAGCTGAGGTAGTTTGGCTTTCGATTCTGGTGTTTTCACTCCCTCTGTCTTGACTTTTGGACTTAATTTTAAGTTCTCAAACTCAGTTTCAAGATCAAATTCTAGTTTTTTGACTACATTCCTCACTTTAGCTGACGCTATCATTAAATTCATGATTTCATTATTCAAATAACTGTCTTTTTCCTGTAAATCTTGAACAATTTCATGAATCGTAACTATATAGTCATCTGCCGCATCAAAGTTAGAATTCTTCAGCTCATAAAACGACGCTTCTATCAAAATTTCCAATTTAACTTTCCTAAATTGCTCTTCAAACATTCTTTTAACGTGATCTATGACATATTTCTCAAAATCCAAATCTTTATACGACTTCAAAACATGTTTCAACTTTGCTTCGAAATAACCGAACGTATTTATAACTCCTTTGAAATAATTTCCAGCTATTTCGATTTCGTTCGCTCGAAAATACATCGATGCTTCTAAACCGCCCGTTATATACGCTATTATAGGACAAATAGGATTCATACAGGCATAGCAGTCGCAAGAATTATGCCTAAAAAATTCTGGCATTTTGAATCCGGGGATAGTGACATATTTTCTTGTTGGGCTCACTTGAGACTTGAACGATTGGCATTCGAGCATCATTTCAAAGTCCTGTTTCGGTGCGAACATTTCTACCTTAGGTTCGACGGCAGTAGAGGGCTGTTCGTTCGATGCTGGTAGGCCGAGGATGTATTTTAGGCGGTTGTCGATTTTTACCTGGAATAAATAAATGGGTACTGTCAAAAGGGGTGATTAGGAACAAAAGTTTGGTTAGGTTTTTCAGCGGTTTCGCCCGCATGAAAGTCGGTTACTCAAAAGAAACATTGGACCCTCGATTGGACCCTTAGAGGGTGATGAATTTACCTGCCAAATTAAAGTTTGTAGGTGTGATGATTTCGCAATTCATCATCATCATCATATCAGCCGAACGACGTCCACTGTTGGACATAGGCCTCCCCCAAGCGTCGCCACAACGACCGGTCCTGTTCATCACGCATCCATCGGATTCCCGCGACCCTGACCAGGTCATCGGTCCACCTTGTTGGAGGCCGTCTAACGCTGCGTCTTCCGGTACGTGGTCGCCACTCCAGAACCTTTCGTCCCCATCGACCATCTGTTCTGTGTGCCCTGCCCATTGCCGCTTAAGTTTGGCGATTAATTTTGTAATTAATCAGTGAGTATTTCACTTTTATAAATACAGTGTTATTTGTAAAACTCTAACAATTATACAGGACTGTATTATTAACTCTTTGACATTATATTATTTGAATGCCGTAATTAGAGACACAATAGAAAGACAATTGCTTATGTCGAACTGTGTAACATAAGACATTCAAAAGGTTAAGATAGGCGCCAAATGAACGTGGAATATCGGTCGTTGACCCTTCAACATTTATTGACATTCTTAATATCAAAAACGGAATTAAAGACAGACTCTCACACATCAAAAACACGCACCACAAGACTTAAAGCTGTCTTGAATCGACATCTATCGTGATCCTTTACCTTTCTGAAAAACCGTTCATTGATGGTTTTTCAGGTATCTTCGATATCTCAAAGAGTTGTCAGCAACCTCAAGGAGTTGTCAGCAACAGCAGGGGCCCAGTTGAGTCGAAGTCTACTGGGGCTAGGGTTAGTTTCGAAAGATAGCTCGAGCCCCGGTATGAAGGCTTGAAGGAACGGGATGGGTTTTTTAGTCAGTAAGAGTCTGACACTATCTCCCGCTCCGCCCAAGAGCGGGGGTTGTCATAGGATGATTTTTCCCATCGAAAAAAAAAGGGTACCTTCGATATATTAGATGTTAAGAAAAGGTCAATGTACTTTATTTTAAGTTTATCTGGCGCCTATTTTAACATCATAAACAATTGTGGAAAAAGCAAAGAAGCCATACCTGTGCGTCATCCATCCTGTGTACATTGACGATGTCGGCGTACATCGCAGCCTGCTGCGGCGCGGCGCACGCGGGCAGCGCCACCGCGCACGCACTGCGCGCGCGCCGCCACAGCTGAAGCGCGCGGGCGGCGCGCACGGCCACTGCACTGCTGCTGTAGATGCGCTGCTTCAGCGTCAGCCCAAACAGGCGGCGGGGGTACCACTTAGACGCTATGGAAATCAAAAAATAATTTAGACAAGGCCGAGGCGGCAAAACATTATCGAGAAGTGGAGTGGGTATCGTCTGGTGGATACAGTGATATCTAGAGCCCGGATTATATGCAACATAAAAAGCTTGTTATATGCATGCAAATATGCATGAAATATGCACGAAAATTGGCAGAATATGCGACATTAAATGATAAATTTTAGGAATCCTGAAAAAAAAAGAGAAAAGTAGGTATTAATTTTTTTTTTTAATCCATTTACTTAGGTTTTAAAATATGCCATTACCGCTGAGAATGGCTAAAATATGCAAATGCATATAATCCGGTCTCTAGTGATATCATTTTCAAGCAGCCCAATTGCTCATCTTTTGGGGGCCGTGGACAGGGCAATGTGCCCTGTTGCTGCTTGCCTGTTGCTGGCAATGTGCTGGTTCTGAAATGACGACCACGTACCGAAAGACGCAGCGATGGAAGGCCTCGAACAAGGCAGCCCGGCCCTGGTGAGGGTCGCAGGAATCTGATAGATGCGGAAGGCATAGGACCGCTCGTTAAAGCTACACTTGAGAGAGACTTGTGTCCAGTAGTGAACATCTTTCGACTGAAATAATGATCGGTGGCCGAATAGAAATGGCCCCAATTGACTTTACTTGCTTTGTTTGCTTGTATAACACATCACCATTACTGTCAAACTGGTGAAGGAAAACGTCGAGAGTAAACGCCATGACCTAGAACCTCACATCACACCAATCACATCCACCAATCCCCACTGGGTGGATTGCGGCCCATTCTATCACCTAGAGAGGAGAGCGAGGAGGAGTGGCAAGCGGTCGCCGACTTCTGCGAAGCAGTAATGCTCGCTAAGGAGGAGGCCGAACGAATCAGGCAACGGCGTTCTCGCCGCCGCTGCCGGGATTTTGATCCCGATTTCCGGCCACCGTAGGTGCGGCCTTGCGGACAGTGAGCAATGGGTAGCTCGCTGTCCGGCCGTCCGGTAACTGTTCGGACCAAGCCCAAGTCATCGACAGCGCGCACTGTTCCCGCGCGCCTTAAGGAGTTGTCATCAACAGCAGGGGCCCAGTTGGGTCAAAGCCTACTGGGGCCAGGGTTAGTTTCGAAAGACAGCTCGAGCCCCGGTATGAGGGCTAGAAGGAAAGGGCCTTTTAGTCAGTAAGAGTCTGACACTATCTCCCGCTCCATCCAAGAGCGGGGGTTGTCATTGGATGATTATTTCCCAAGAAGAGCGGGACATAGTGTCAGACTCTTACTGACTAAAAAACCCATCCCGTTCCTTCAAGCCTTCATACCGGGGCTCGAGCGCCCTTTCGGATAACCCTGGCCCCAGTAGGCTTCGACCCGGCTGGGCCCCTGCTGTTGCTGACAACTCCTTAATGCGCGCGGGAGCAGCGCGCGCCGTCGACGACTTGGGCCTGGTCCGGACAGTTACCGAACGGCCAGACAGCGAGCTACCCATTGCTCACTGTCCGCAAGCCCAAGTTTTATAAGTCGTTCGATCGAAGTCCTATCCAAAAGCGGTATTCACGTGTTCTTTATCGGGATTGGATAGAACGACAACTCAACTGGCTCGAAACTAAACGATCTATCGACGACTTATTTCCAGATACATTAATAAGTATTTTACCAGGATAATGTAATACAGATATGTATTTTTATAAATCGACTCTTCGACCAAACGACTTTAAAATCGGTGTCGTACAAACTCGATTGATGGATGTAAATACGGAAATGGTCTAAACGACTAAATCGCTACGATATCGTTACGTGAATCGGGCCAATGGAGGTTTTTAAGTCAAGAGTGAATAGGGCTTCTAGGCAAGCGTGTTCCATCGTCGACCACATCATCGCTTACCATCAGGTGAGATAGTGATTAAACGCGAGCGTAGGCATAAATTATTATCCTAATTCCTAAGTATACACCGCTAAATTTTGATCGTTTTAACCCCATGGAGGGTCACTATCGATTTGTAAAGATAAATTTAAAAATTAAGTACCTTTTTTTTTAAAACTCATATTAATTTATGCATGTACGAAATTAATTTCTTTAAGAAAACGTCAGCTGGGCGAGTCCAATGACCCGTAGATAGTTTTTACGCGACGCCGACTACTACCTACAGGTCATTGGACTCGCTCAGCTGACTTATCTCACAAATGAACTTACCAGTGTTACAAATGGAAAGATAATGCCGCTGCGTGCCGTTGACGGCGCTCATAGTGCTGAGTCCCGAATCACGGCAGAGTAACGTCTGCGCCTCCATTAGCCTACCCACTGCCAGGTCCACTGAAAAAATACGTACATATAAGTTTTATAAGTTTATTATTTTTAAGTCTTTGATTAAGACCCAAGCATCCGAAAAGTGCCATAACACAGTGACTTTCTGAAGCCTACTCCTCGGTAACCTGGCCGTTAATAGGTTTGAAAAAAATATATGTTTTCGCAACTTTTCCTTACTCTTTCGAAACGGCTTGGACCTTTAGAAACATTTTTACACATAAAAATTGGTGGTTAAAAATTCTTCAAAGTGAACATTGCAATATTTCGCAAAGAAAATGGATTTAAAGCGATTTCCGGGCGCTGCTGGCCGAAAATAAATGCACGGATTTTCGTACTGCCGCCTAGGCGAGTGCGAGAGTTGCGTCCACATAATTTCGGTCAGATGGTTCAAGGGACTATAAGCCTTAACATACAAGGAGGGGCAATGACACCTACCTATCTGGCACCTACCTTAGTAAATGCCTCTACTAGGGCCATGGGTAACTCTTTCAAACATTCTTATAACCGTGACAGAAAAATGTATGCTTACGGTTGACATCAGGACATTTCTCGTACGACTTCAATATTCTAGTTTGAGCTAACTGCACCAATTTAGCTGAAACGCCTGTCTGTCCGATCTTATTGTAGTATATCTGAAATGAAAACAGATTATATAATTTACATTATTTTTGGTTTTTTTTTTTTTATTATATTCCACAACTATCACACAACGCCGTCTAGTCCCAAGCTAAGGAGAGCTTGTGTTATGGGTACTAGACAACTGATAAACATACATATTTCTAAATACATACATATTGTAGATAAATTACACACAGACACAGAACAAATGATTATGCTCATCACACAAACATTCGTCCTGGGTGGGAATCGAACCCACGACCTCCGGCATAGCAGTCAGGGTCACTAACCACTAGACCAACAGGCCAGTCATTCGAAACCTGAAGATAGTTTGTTCAGAATCAGTAACTGGAATCCACACGATGTTATACTTGTAAGGCAGCTAAGGCCTTATACATTAGCAAAAAAGTTAAAACAGCAGATAAAGTTAAAAAAAAAAACAGCAGTTATAATATTTTCCAAAATCATTTTAAAAAGACCACAAGTTAGACAACAATGACACTAAGTACAACACAGGTCACGGTAGATCATAACGAGCATTAGGAGCCAGCGCACAACTGGGTGCGGAAACAAAACAATCCCTCAGTCGCCTAGGTGGGCCGGTAACCATGTATTTATGTCGCAAATCAGATACTATAACGGGCTTATAACTTTGTGATTATTCAGAATACAGTTTTGAGATTTTCTACATAGATTCTTTACATAAAAATGTAATGTAATATTAATTTCACAACTATCACACAACGCCGACTAGTCCCAAGTTAAGCAGAACTTGTGTTATGAGTACTAGACAACTGATAAACATACCTACTTATATATTTCTAAATACATCATGTTATAGGCGAATTACACCCAGACACAGAACAAATGATCATGCTCATCACACAAACATTTGTCCTGGGTGGGAATCGAACCCACGACCTCTGGAATAACAGTCAGGGTCACTAGTCCGCGCCGTCTAGTCCCAAGCTAAGCAGAGCTTTTATTACAAGTACTAAACAACTGATAAACATACTTATATATTTATAAATACATACATTTTATAGATAAAATACACCCAGACACAGAACAAATGATCGTGCTCATCACACAAATATTTGTCTGGGTGGGAATCAAACCGCCTCCGGCATAGCAGTCAAGGCCACTAACCACTAGACCAACAGGTCAGTCTAAAAAAAGTCAAAAAATATTAGACAGGTGTTGTATACTAAAAATAATGTTGTATAAGTATGAGAAAGAAAGAAAGAAAAAGTGTTTATTCACGTCAAACATGGCGCATACCTTAAAACATAATAAATAACAATATCGACTAAAAGTAGCACGTAAGTAAGATATGCGTCACATCCGCGCAAAACGGCCAGCGCTCAGCAAAATGCTGGGGCTCATGAGAAACAGAGCCACAGCGCTGATTTTCAGCACCAGCCGTCGTCGACGATGAGACGCCGATCCGTTAGCAAGGATTTACTATACTTACAATCAATCAATCAATTCAAAAATAAACAAATTAAAAACATAAAATAACAATAAACTACAAAAATAGAATACTCACAGCAGCATCACACACAAACACGAGAGCAGTTTCCAAGCTATCCGCAGCTTGTATGACGACCGGCCAGCACTCTGTAGCTTGTGATAGCACAGCGTCCAGTGGAGGGGAAGGCTTGTCCACGTGGGAGATGAGTATGCCTGCGTTGACGAGGTAAGTTTCTCTGTGAAACAAAATAAACACATTTAAGGTAAATATCATGTCTGTATTGTAGGCTCGTGGCTACGTAGTAAGGTTTTCAAATATAGCATAGCATAGTGGGCCTTATAATGTTCCCACTGTTGGGACTCAGGCCTGCTCTCTAGGAGTGGGAAAGCTGTAATCTATCACGCGGGCTCTGGGCGGGTTCGTGAATGTCACATGTCTTCGAATTTTTGGTTCTAGGACATGCCGTTTTCCTCACGATGTTTTCCTTCACCGTTTTGAGAGCAGTGGTGATGAAATAAATTACATAAAGTATTGCGCCTGGCTGGGTTCGAACCTACGACCTACAACTCGTATATAGGTTCTATTAATATGATCAATACCGTGGTCAAGTTCAACATTAATTGCTGAATTATCGTTTTTAAGCTACCAGTTTTAAGACGTAATTAGGAAGGTATATGCTTGTACTTTGATAGTTTGTTTTTACACAGTTGGTAGGTAGATAAGGGCATGATTTTGTAGCCATGTAATTCAGGCTAAATCTAAGCTCCTTCAAGTGCCACGCAAAAATAACTTTTATGGCAAGCGTACAACTTCATAATCAATATCTAATCTAATAAATCAAATACCTGTAGACATCAGATGCTCATTTTATACCAAAAACCTTTTTTTTTATTGACCTGATGGAGAGCGACGATGCGGTCGACGATGGAACGCGCTTACATAAAGCGTAAGTTGAAGGATTACTATATCGAGTCAATTGGACCTCAACAGTTTATACCGCGTTGACTAACTGTCAGGTTGTGGCACGCTGAGACAGACCCCAGGGGTCTTATTGTGTGCCTTTTTGTAAACCTAAGGAAAACCTTTGTTTTTATAAAATAAATAAATAAAATAAGATAATAATGTTTTCACAATGTAAATTAGGTATTTGTCGTCGCGCCGAGACTCGAACAGAGCGGCTCCGACCCTATCGCGATTGTCTAGCGTAGGTATGAAAAGTGAAGTAGGTACATAAATATGAGATTAACTTTTGTACCTAACTATTTTTTGCTTCTAGGGAGCTAAAATTTATGGTGTACAATAACGAGTATATCTATATATCTATGTTAGTAGGAGAAGATACATACTTGTCATCAACATAGTTGGCGATCTGGCAGCATATGTGCGCGAGTTGAAGAGCGTGCGCCGTCCAACTAAAATGTAGCAACTGTTGCACAAAGATCTGAGCTAACAGCAGTGCGGGCCGAAGCAGTCGCTTGTTCGTCACTGAAAAGATATTTTATTTTATATAGTTTACTTTCTACCATCAGACAACCTGATGTACGGCGAGTATCCACCCCTTAAACTGTTGACACCTCTACGAGCCCTCTTTAAGGAGTGTCTGGAAAGACCTCACGGCGTCCTCACCATCCGCAAGACACAGGTTCTCACCGGACATGGCAAGTTCGGGAGGTACCTACACCGGATTCGTGCGGAACTGACGCCCGGGTGTCGCCACTGTGTGGACCGCGCGGAGGACACGGTAAGAGGTGCGCCCCGCTTGGACAGAGCATCGCCGTGTCCTTGTGGGGCGATCTCTCGCGCCGGATCTTGGTATAGGCCATGGTCCGGAGCGAGGAGGAGTGGCAGGCGGTCGCTTCCTTCTGCGAAGCAGTAATGCTAGCAAAGGAGGAGGCCGACCGCATCAGGCAACGGCACTCACACCAGTCAGTGCCAGGATTACTACGATTGCACGGCGATTGTACGGCGCGTACAATTCCCGCACGCGTCAAGGAGTTGTCAGCAATCGAAGCCTACTGGGGCAAAGGTTCTGCTTCTGAAAGGAAGGCTCATCCCCAGTATGAAAGGCAAGAAGGAACGGGGTGGGTTTTTTAGTCAGTAAAAGTCTGGCACTATCTCCCGCTCCGTCCAAGGGCAGGGGATGTCATTAGATGATTTTTACCCACCAAAAAAAACCTCTACGTTCCGGGCTAAGCGAGTCGCCTCGTCGTTTATACCGCGTACAACGAAGGACTGGAACAATTTGCATCTGCTGCCTCTGTGCAGTCGCAGAAGGTTGCTTGTTAGTGGTGGTGTTGGTGTGTTGTTTTTGTTAGTTGGTTGTTGTTGGTTGGTTATTGTCGTGTTAGGGGTGGTTGGTTGTTGTTGTTGGTTGGTTGTTGTAGTGTTAGGGGTGGTTGATTGTTGTTGTTGTTGGTTGGTTGTTGTAGTGTTTGGGGTGGTTAGTTGTTGTCGTTGTTGTTGGTTGGTTGTTTGGTTGTTGTAGTGTTAGGGGTGGTTGGTTGTTGTCGTGTTAGGGGTGGTTGGTTGTTGTTGTTGTGTTGTTGGTTGGTTGTTGTCGTGATAGGGGTGATTGGTTGTTGTTGTTGGTGGTTGGTTGTTTGTTGTTCTGCTGTGTACATAGGTTTAGGTATTTATAAATTACCTGTGTCAACGACCGCAGCCAATTCCGTCCATATTTCGACGGCCTGCAGAGCTGTCTGCAACGCAATGTGTTCTTGCGATATCGTGCGCATCGCTTGCATTAGATCTGGGTCTATGCTCTGAAATATAACATGACATCAATATATAATATATATATATAACAAAATTGTTTATTTTTATAAAAATATAGTTAAGTATTGACTCACAGTTTCAGTAACTTTCCAGCCATATTTGGTGCTGGCCTCAGCAATATCATATTCAGCTTTTAGAAATAATAATATCGTTTGTGCCACCCTGATGTCTGAAGAAATTGGTTCCTGAAAAAAAAAAAAGAAATATCTTATAATACTCATTTACTCTCGGTGCTAAGATCTAAGGTATGTAACGGAATTGGTTATGTTGGAACCGAAATGATAAGGCGTCCTCCACATTAGGCGTTCCTCGAGCGTGTGAGCGGTGTGGCCGCCGCGTGCACGCTGCGTAAGCGTTGCGTGATGCGTGTACAGCGAGCACGCGGCGTTAAATCCCCGTCAGTCAAGTCACTCACCAATTGGACAGTGTCTTGTTAGCTCACGACGCGTTGCCGTTTTACAATGACTAACAAAATTGTTTTTGACGAAAAAAAATTACTGTTAGCTTTGTTACTGAAAAGAAATAAGTCACGTAATAAAAAGACTAAACGTCTTTGGCAAGATATACATTATGATCTTCTTGTTCACAAGAGAGTGATTACTATTTGAATTGCAGACATATAAAAATAGTGTAAAGCATTTTTTTATGATTATTTACGAATGCCGAGGGCAACATTCAGTGAAGTTTTAGTAGTGGGCTGCGGGGATAGCAGGCGAAGGGTTAATATGCAACGCGAGCGCCGCGTGCACTCTCCAAGTTATTGTTTTATAAGTGCCCATGTAGGCCTATGTGAAATAAAAAACCTTTGACTTTGATACACACACCGAAGGGCGGCAAAACGCGGCGCTCGCGCGACCCAAACTTCCGAGGAACGCTTACGCCTAATATGGAGACGAGCCTTAATTCATTAAACTCCAAGCGGACGCCGGCATTCGATCACCCATTGTCTTTCTATTTTCTCTAATTAGAAAGGCCCGATTCACGTAATGAAAAACGTAACGATATCGTAGCAATTTAGTCGTTTAGACCATTTCCTTATCACAACCATCAATCGAGTTTGAACACCGATTTTAAAGTCGATTGAAATTCGTCGATTAAAAAAAAATCTGTATTACATTATCCTGGTAGAATACTTATTAATGTAACTGGAAATAAGTCGATAGATCGTGAATTCCGCTTTTGGAAAGGACTTCGATCGAACGACCATAAAATTCAACGATATTTGGCTAGTTTGATTTTACGTGAATGAAATGAGAGACGAGTGCCTTTACCACTAAACCATCACGGCGGTTAGTAAATAAAAAAACAATTTTACTCACAGGCATTTTATCAATCTTCTCCAACAACTCATTGACGATAGCTTTGAAATAATCGCTGTGTATCGTCCTCACAGCCTCCGGAGTGACAGAGATTACCTCTAGCAGCGTCCACAGAAGTGACTCTGGGTCTTCGACTGAAAATTATAAACGAATATCCTCTGTAAGATAGTCCCTTGAAGATCTGGCCGGAATTAAATGGACACGATACTCGTACCCGCCTAGGCAGCAGTACGAGTATAAGTGCATGTGTAGATGTTTTATAGAAGTCAATTTCGCTTGAATGGACAGTAATAAAAAGTTGGTTTAAATGTTTTATTTTAACGTGAATATAGATATAAAAATCATGTTTGTTTTGCTTACCTGTCATCCATTTCTCTTGTTTACCATTCAGTAAAGAGTTTAGGGACTGCCACACTCCGGCTACAGGAACTATTGACGGCCAGAGCTTATAGTACATATCAAATTCATGTTTTAGAAGTGAACTGAAACAGGAATTGAAGAAGATCGTCATCATATGAAGACCGAGTCACAAACACTTTTCCACGAAAACTTAAAAAAAAAAATTGCCGGTTAAGTGCGAATCAGACTCTCGCACGAAAGGTTTCCTACCATTATCTATAAAAACGGCGGAACCCAGATTTTTTAGGCGTTTTTTTTTAGTATTTAGCAATTTAGCAACTATAGAAATACATCAGCTGTGATGCAGACTGGTGACAGACGTACTGACAGACAGACAGCGGAATATTACGGAGTTCATATTCATATATTTATTCATATAACAATTTACATTGTGTTTGAATTTTGTTGTACATTAATTAATCCATAACATCTAGAAAAAATTATATATTTTAAATTTCAAAGAGTAAATTAACATTCAATAAACACTAAGTAAATCCTTATTTAAAAACAATAAACAATTTACAACATAAAAATCAATAAATAATAGTCAATAATTAATCACATAATCAATATTCAATAAATAATAGTCAATAATCAATCACATAATCAATATTCAATTTTTTAGTTCTCTATGGAAAACAGGGTCCGTTTCGGGCCCCGTTTCAGAGAACGAGGAGGAGTAAGAGTTTACGGAATCCTAAAAACATACCTGAATTTTACTTCTTTCAAAAATGGCGTCAAATCTCCATAGATTTTCTGTTCCATCACTATTTTACACGCTTCTGATACCGATAACAGTTGTAGATCATCATTCTTCTCGTCGTTATCATCTTCTTCGTCATTCTTCTCATCACATTTCAACGCTTTAGCTTTGATATCCATCACCAGACTCATATATTTATCAGAATTCAGTTCTTTTGAGAATATTAAGCTCAAAAATGCGTCTAGAAGAGCATTTTCATGCTTCTTGTAATCTAATTCGCAAATGCTTTTGTTATAAAATGCTCGCGCTACATTTTTATGCTCAAATTCCTTCTTTGTTAAACAAAGTTCATTTTTTATGTATACTTCGAATAAGTTGATAGAAAATTCGTATTTCTGATTTTTGTTCAGTAATATAGCTGTGTTGTGTGTATCTGTTTGTAGTTTCCGATAGCATTTTTCATAGTTCACACATGCAAGTTTCTTTAACTCGCTCATTATTGTATATTGTTTTTCTATAACGGTGTTGTATAGAGGTAATAAGTTACTTAAATTGGACTTATTCTCAACAGCGTTGGTAATAAAATGTTTGAGTAAAAATGAGAGTCTTAACGCATCATGGAGTCCTGATTTTACTTTACAATTTTCACATTTTAGCAACTGATCACAATTTTTCAACTCATTTAGTAATTTGATCATGAAATTCAGGCAATTTTCTTGTATTTCTTGGTTAAAATTGATTTTGATTGAATTATTTACAGAATATTCAATGAAAAGTCTTAGGAATTGCCCGATGAAGGGGTACGTTGCTACCATTGTCTCCTTATAACCCAGTTTTTCTGTGATCTCACAAGAGACCACAAGATTTTTGAATACAGCATCTAAGTACGTAGTTTTGTTAACAAATATATCGCAAAAGGAGTTCAAATAGAATGTTTGTAAGCAGTGGAATATATCTGAACGATGTCCAAGGAACGTGATCACTGCCCTGACAGCTACAGTCAAAGCGGAGTCTTTGAAACGATTCTTTGCCGAGTTCTCTGCGATCACATATAAACAATCATTGAACTTGACATACAAATCTAACGTCTCCTTTTCTTTAAACTTCTTGAACATGCTCAAATCAGTCTTCCGTGACAATTTCTCAAATATTTCACTGTAAAGCACATTTAACTGTTCCGCGTAACCTTCACTGTATACAAAATGAAGTTTTTTTACTATAAATACTAAAACGTTAACACAGAACTGTGCTGTATCGTATATGTCTAGCGTTTTGAGTAAATCTTCGGTTAGCTTGGGCAACAATTTGTGTATTGCTTTTCCTTTTAACTTTTCTATGTAAATCAGTCTGTCAGCGACTATATTCCAGTATGTTTTTGAGTACTCTTTGAGCAGATTCTTCGGTTCTGCCTCGAATGCCATAAAAGATAGTTTGAGTATCATTTCTGGTGGTACTGGGGCATTCTGAAAAATAAAAAATAGACTCTTTAGAGTAATTTGTTTTGTTTACATCAATGAAGCCACATAGGGACTAAACTACTATCAAAGCCGCACAATTCAACTATTGAGCATTTGCTTGGACCAGACATAACACTTGTCTATATATAGTTACGTGTCTACATGTTATTCTGCATACCTCTAAAGTTTGAACGAGTTACAATTTTTTTTTTAATTGGCAGTCAATCAAATCAAATAGCTTTTCCCGCTTTAGGGTTGACTGAGAGGGTCTCTCAAACTTTTACTGACTAAAATTCGCCTATTTTTTATTATTCGGGCTGAAACCTACTGGGGCCATAAGTTAACTTCCGTAAGGGAAACCCGGGGAACTGGACACAAGACAAAGAAGGAACAAAAGCATGGTTTTAATCAGTAAAAGACTGTTTCGCTCCACCCTAGAGCCAGGGGCGCCGTCCCGTGGGTGCTCAGAGGCTCGAGCACCCACGAGAAATAAACGGAAGGTGCCAAGCACCCCTGAGAAAATAGACTTCAAGAAACAGATCAGTAATCGACTTAAGAAATGGATGTGTTTTCATTACACACACTATACAGATCACACCTTAGACCCCTTCTTAAGTCCTCTTCTCATAAATCCAGTTACTACTATTCTTTCTGTGTCCATGCTGTGAGGTTGTGGAACTCACTTCCGCCTAGCATTCGAGATTTTAAATCAATCTCACTTTGTAAAAAACGAGTAAAAGAGCACTATCTTTCCTCTCAACTGTGATATTTATTTATATATTGTATGTATTATGTTGTTTATTATTTAATACATATTTATAGTAAAGTTATATATTATTTTTATATTTAATTATAGGATACTTTGGATTAAGACTTCACACATTGTTCTTTTGCTTCTTACACACTATTGTCTACAATTATTTTTTATTTCTCCTTTCGCAGGTCTGCTGGATGAAGTTACAGCATTATATTTTTCTGTTATTTTTGTGTATATATAAATAGTTAAATAAATAAATAAAAATAAATAAGGATTACAAATAAATGATGTTGTTAACTGTCCTTACCTGCCTAACAACGTATCTATGTATATGGTAGATACAGGCCAGTGTTTTGACCTGTTCCGGCTTGTTGAGTCCTCTAGTCTCTCTTATACAGTCTATGGTCAAAGTGAGTAAGTCTTTGGTGTCTATGCTCTCCCTCCATGTTGGTGCCTTGTCCAGGTTCCTGAAAGAGGAAGATCAATACTTTATTTTACACCAAAATCTATACCTACTTAATTTCAATTTGTATCAATCAATAATGCCTCAATTATCAGATAATTTAGATCTTCACACTAGCGACACAGGCAAATGATAAACAATATTTATTTTGCAACTAGCTGTGCCCGCAACTTCATTTGCATGGACTGCAGGATTCTGAATTTATTTTTTCTAATATAAAAGTAGCCTATAAAAAAGCCTCCTTATTACATCAGTTACTCCGTCAAAATCGGTCCAGCCATTTCAGAGATTAGCCCGGACAAACAGACAGACATACAAAAATTTTAAAAAATGTTATTTTGGTGTATGTACCATATATATATTATTTTGGTGTATGTATCATTTACATGTAGTAAAAAGCAGTTATTTCAATATTACAACAGACACTCCAATTTTATTTATATATATAGATTATAGATTAAAAAATTATAATTTACAAGTCAATTTACACTAGATGAAGCCGGTGTTTTTTTCTTTCAATCGTAGAAATTACAGACACAATAGAAAGGCAATAGGTGCACGAACGCCGGCGTTCACTTGGGGTTTAATGAATTAAAATGAATAGTGTTTGAGAACACATTGACTTTAAACGAACCAGAAGATGTAAGCTTAGTAATCTTAGTAGAAGACTTGCATTCTATACAAAACATACAGACAGAACTTTAAAATAAGGTACAGTTGCCATCACGGATCTTGAGCGGCTGCGCAGAAGTCAAATATTTGGTCTCTTTAGTGGTGTGTAGTGAGACGCAGGGGCGGGGAGTGTCAGTGATTGGCTCGCCGCGCCATCGCGTCATAGACGTCACTCCTAATTCTTTCCCTGCGTTGCTGCATGTATCTAACAACGAAGATGATTGGCGAGCAAATGTATGGAATGCGCAAAACGATCCCCACTCTGACGCCGAGCGTTCAAGATCCGTGATGGCACTGTACCTAAGGTATTGGTGGGTAAAAATCATCCAAATGACGTCCCCGCCCTTGGGCGGAGCGGGAGATAGTGTCAGACTATTACTGACGAATAAACCCACTCCGTTCCTTCTTGACTTTCATTCCAGGGCCGAGCTACCTTTCGGAACTAGACGCTGGCCCCAGGGGTATCTAAGGTAAAATACTTAGTAAAACTTTCGAGTTAGGTACGATAACTAACCTGCATAATAAACAGAGCACATTCAACGAGAACGAGCCTCTTTCTTTCGACGATAACTTGGAAGCAATTGCTTTATAATCATTGTAAACTCTTTCCAAATTACACCAATCCTTTTCATTAACATTCTCCTTGATTTTCGCTAGGAAATCGTTTGCTTCCATGTTTTTCTAGTATTTAGTAAACAAACATAACACAATACGACACTTTTGAGCCCGTTTTCACAATATTTTATGCAGATATTACATGAAATTATCACAATTCAATCAGTTCAATAATTGACCTGTTGGCCGTTATATTTTGATTTTCTATTACGTCAAATCGTTAACAACAATCCCACAGAGTATAAAAATGTATAAACGTTTATATATACTCTTTGGTTGGCATTGTCGATGCCCCCTAGCCCAGGCGCCCAGCGATGTTGGTGTTGAGTAATTCTATGCTGATTTATTATAGATGGAATTAAAACTCAATTACTCGGTTGATGGAGGTAGATCCAGAAAATTATTTTTACTTTTTAATAGTTCTAGAATCATTATTGAATGAACTGCTCTAACTACAACTATACAACAATCGTGCGTGTATAGAAACGATGCACAGTTAAACGTTTCGTTTTACCAAAAAATTAAACGCTCTTGTGTTTTATAATTATTGAATTACATTAATCATAAAATCAACTATAACATGTACCTATTTATTCAATAAAAACTGGAGCTTGTATGCCTCGGTTCATATTTATAATCATCATTTTCGTACTGAAAAAATTTACTAGCACCCAAAATACGTTTTGTTAGCAATCAAGTAGTGTTAATCAAACGTCTTTTCTGTCAAACAAAAAAAGCCGCCATTTCTCGCTGTTATCATTGCTTTGCGCATGTTCCGGCAAATTTGTTTATTGTTATCAATAAAAAAGTATGTAAAAACAGTGTACAGTCTTTGAGTATAGCTCCAGAAAATTGATAAAAGACTCATCGGAGACATATTGATTTACAAAGTAAGTCCATTTTTTAGAAATTATTGATTCGTTTTGTTATTTTTTCCCCCACATCTTCTGATAAGTTTATAGTAATTGATTAAAGAGTTAAACCTTTTAACAGCTTGCTTTGGATTGGTCCGACGAGTGTTTTGGTGTCCTATTCGAAAAGGTTGTGTGTTTGCGTCTGGGTCTCCATCTCGTTTAGCTCTTCAATCCCCATAGGTGACAGAAGAGCTGACGAGATGGAGTAATTGGTTGTGGAAGTGCGACCCTGGCGGAACGTAGGCCGATAAATAACCTCAATAAATAATATCTGGCACAAACCAAGACGCCGATTTGACTTTGGAAAAAGGTGTTTTCATTATATGGAACCATTTCTTTACAGTAAACTGAACAAGAATTCGAATTTATTACATAAGACAAAATCGAAACGTAAATAGCATATCAAAAATTACCTTAAAGATCTGAATTATAGTGACAAAGAGAAACTATTAATTATTTATTAATATTATATTTATACTATTTATATACTCTGTCATGATCATTCTATTAGATCTTGGAGACATGACACACATACACACATGCACCCACTCACCTCACACACATACACCCACCCTAACGCACATAACACTGTAGACTCCACGAATTCTTCATATTTTGACTCACTTTTTTTAAATGATTATTTTGATGATTTTATTGTGCTTTTGAGCACAATATAGACCGGTTTACACCGTTCATAATACCTATTAATACTGTAATATGGAAATATTGTAACTACAACCATTTTTTAAAATAAAAGAGTAACCATGGTGTTTCTTGCCAGTTCTTCTCCATAGGAAACAACCAATTTGGAACCGTGCACTAGCTTCTGACGTTTTATAAGTGCCCATGTAGGCCTATGTGAAATAAAAATCTTGACTTTTTGACTTTTGAACCACACACACACTTTGCAAGATGCCATGTATAAAAAAAAAGACATTTATTTGCATACTTACATAGCCAACAACACTCAACAAAATTATTTAAAATCACAAATTTCACTAGCTAATTGTTGGCTTACACGGAACTGATTCACCCTGTTTCCCGTACTAGTATAAACTGTATGCTTCTCATAAATATTGATGTATTATTTTAATATATCCTATGTTCTATTTTGTATGTTCTTGAAATATGATGAAAAAGACTGGTCTCCACGACACAGGGAATCCTAGTGTGGAGACCAGTGAAGTATTTGATGTAAAAGTGTGTATTGTTCTTGAACAATAAACCATTATTATTATTATTCTCATTTATTCATAAATATAACATATAAGTTACTATTATTATTATTATCTTTTTTTGCAGGGCTTGATGTATCGACGTTTCTATGCGCCATTGATGAACAACTAAAGTGGAATCAATTTTTCGAAGCCCTAAAGGAGATAAGGTACTAGTAGTATTCAAAATAAGACTACTAAACTCTTATTAGGATTAGAAAGAATTCGAAGTCTGTGTAAGGTAGAACATCATCTTCCTGCCCTTGTCCCGTTTTATTTAGGGTCGGCGTAACACGTTTTTTTCTTCCATCTTGCCCTGTCACTCGTCACGCTATCACTAACTCCCTTTTCCTTCATATCGCTTCTCACACAATCCATCCATCTTTTCTTTGGCCTCCCTCCCCCCCTCCATCCATCCACATGTGTAAGGTAGAACATTTATATATAAGCTATAATATTATATCAACATATTATTTACTAGCTTTTGCCCGCGGCTTTGCCTGCATAAATAAAATATAGCCTGTGTCACTTGGGAATAAAGCAGCTTTTTATCGTTGAAAAAATTTTAGCAATTGGACCAGTATTCCTCAAGATTACAGTATTTTTATTATTAGTTTAGATTCAATTGAAACAGTGCTAATAACCTTTTAAATACCGTAATTAGAGACACAATAGGAAGACAATGAGAGAGTAAAGCTGATGTTCGCTTGGAGTTTAATGACTTTAAGTGTATGAATAATCTAAAGTGTATGAATAATCTTATGAATCAAAAATAATAAGGAAAAGAAGAAAATATCCTTCAAAAGCAAAGATAATGGAACTAGTTAAGTCATAAGTCATTTAATTGTTAACAATATGTAACATTTTATTAATGTAGAAAATAAAATATGTTATGTATTCTTTTCACATGTGTATTAATAAGAAAAAATAAACATTTAAAAATAACAATTACAAGTCACAATAAAAAAGATAAAAAAAAAGATTACTTAAAAACTTAACAATACTAATTATGCAAAAACAAAAAAAAAATGGTTTTTAACAATAAAAACATGATCCTTGTTAGGAAGTTTCGGTTTTGGCCGAAACTGAGAATGTGCCGAAATTCGGTTTCAGTTGAAAAACCAGCTTCGGTCGGACACTACAGTGATAAGCGAGGGGGGATAATATTGGCAAAAAAAAAACTTGCGTATGTAATACTTAAACAGCCCTATGGTATTTTCTAATAAGAGTTTCAGTGATTTGTTTTTGTTTCCAGGAGCCAGCCAACATGACGATGTCAGCTAGATACTACACACTCCTCTCCTTCCAACTGTGTGCGTACTTCTTGGCATCAAAACTGATATTCGACAATGTCAACAAAGCTACCCAAATAGTTATCGATGAACATTTCCACATACCGCAAGGAATATTATACTGTACCGGTAACTTCTCACACTGGGACCCAAAAATAACGACCCTTCCTGGGTTGTATCTGGTCTCCTCAGTCATTGGTTTGTTCGCAGAGTGTAACACGTATAATTTACGCTTTGTAAATCTAATTGCATCATGCGTTAACCTAATGTTATTCTCAAGTATACTTAAATATGTCTATTACGGAGATAGAAATCATATGAAGATAATTTTGCAAGCTCTAAATTTAACTATATTACCTCCGTTGTATTTTTTTTCACATGTGTATTACACGGATATGCTGTCAGTAACGTTTCTCCTCATGTTTTCAAGGCTGTGTTTAACGAATAGATACTTAATTTTGATATTAATATGTGGTAGTTATTCTATAATTATGAGGCAGACAAACGTAGTGTGGGTAGCAATGGTATTCGGTCACAAACTGTTAGATTTACTAATTAAGAGCTCAAGAGTGTTCGGTAACCAGTATATCAGTGATGTAAAACTCAACAAGCGATCATTAATAGCCAAGGATGTTGATAAATCTAAGCTGAAACGGTATTATGGTATGTGGGACGTGTACTGTGCTGCCAAATACCACTTGTCAACACATCTGTCAACGTTTTTCAAGTTTATAACATTCCACGATGCAACGGTTATGTTAACTCATTTAATTATTTTAGGTGGGTTTGTCACCTTTGTCTATGTCAATGGTTCTATAGTAGTTGGGGATAAGGCTGCTCATGAAGCGACCATACACTTGCCACAGTTGTTGTATTTCCTTGTGTTCTACGGAGTCTTCGGTCTCCCATACGTGGTCACCAAACTGCAATCAACTTTAAAATTGATGTTCAGAGAGAAAATTCTTGTATTATTATGCGGTATCATTTTTACATTGATGGTTCACCATAACACGTTAGTCCATCCGTACTTGCTTGCAGATAATAGACATTTTACCTTTTATATATGGAACCGTTGGTATGGAAAATATGACCAGGCAATCTATGCAATGGTTCCCGTATACATTTTCTTATTATTTAGCATTTATGATAATTTAAAAGACCAGAATTGTATATCGTTTCTTTTACCATACTCTGTAAGCTTAGTTCTGGCTCTAGCGTTGCAACGGTTGATAGAAATCCGGTATTTCTTGATACCATACATAGTTTTGAGGTTAAGATTTGCACGGCCATCTTTTCCGGTGGTTCTGGGAGAATTTGTCTGGTATCTCGTGATAAATACTGCGGCATTCTACGTTTTCTTCGATAAGCAAGTTATGTGGAAAGATTTCGACTATGTGCAGAGGATAATGTGGTAATTTATTTCTATTAAAGTATTAATTTTATAGTTTTGTGAATTATTCTAGTCTACAGATAATACTTCTTAAATTAATTGCCAAAAAAAAAAAAAAATACTTAAGGTGAATGTTCTAGGGTAGATCGCGAAACATAAATTAACTTTGAACTACAATTCGGTAACGCCTTACTTCATCTGTTTAAGTAGTTAACTAAATGTAAACAGTCCTAACATGTCTTTAATATATTAAATTGTCTAAAAATTATTAAGTATTTACCTAAACCAGTGTTAGGTAATTAACTAAATTTAAATAACCTTTGTATGTCAGTCATATAAAAGATTTATTTTAAATAAAAAGACTTAATTAACAAGATTGTTTATGATTAATTAAATACGCAAACATATTTATTACTTATAAACAACTAAATAACTATAATTACAGTAAAGTAAAAATAAATTAATAATAATAAAGCTAAACTCAAATTAAAATATGGCGTCAAAAAACTCTTCCACATCGCTGTCGACTGGTAAGGTGCCCAAAAGACTAGCGGCATTGCCACGCTGTATGGCAATGCTTAACCTCTGTCCGAGGTAAAACCCAGCCCTTGGGCACAAAATAGATAGGTACAGAAGTCAATATACATACAAAGCACGCAGTAGTAGTAGACTTGATTCTTTCTACATGTACTTGAGGGTTTATCTGTGGTATCTGGGCTTAGCCTTCCAGCTCCAGCTCTAGGGCTGTCTTCTGGGTCCTACAGCGTGTTTGGTCCAGACGTGGTGATGTTGGTGTTGTTAGGGCTGATATTGGTGTTGTTGAAGTTGATGCCAGCCGCGAGTTCGTTGCTGTTAGTTTTATTGCGGTGAGACTCTCCAGTTTAGTTTAGTGCCTTTATTTGTTGAGCGGTCTACTCGTGGAGCATTCACCGTAAGGTTTCAGGCTAGGCTCACAGGTTTACTTGTCTTCTGATGAAATGTACAGTCGCGTAGGTAGACGTGGGTGAAGAGGACCCTCGCCTATATGGCCTCGCTTTTAAGGCGATTATCACACTGCCACGCATGACGCTGCATGTTGCGTGTCAACGCGCGTACTTGCGGGAGTGCAGATCTGTATCATCGTGCGGGTTTTTTACGCACTCAAGTGCGAAGTGGCGTTTTGTAGATTCACGCAGGCTCTGACTCATTTCATACAAAATTACACACGGCACTACGAGACTCAATGTGCCATACCTTGCGTCTCATCTTGCGCATGTTTCTCTACATTGAAGCGCGTGATCTGTATGAACGCGCGTGGATGCATTTTCAGTGTGTTGGACTGTGCGTGTTTTCTATACAAACGGAGATATTTACAAGCAACGTTAAAACACGCATTCAGTGCGTGGCAGTGTGATAATCGCCTGAAGGAGCGTCGCGCAAGAGAAGAACGAGGGTTGTTCTTTTATGATTGATAAGCTCGATTGACCATTGATTTATCTAATGGTTAGTGACGGTGTGGTCGAACACTGGGTTGCGACAGTCGCTGTCTCGTTTTCGAATTTATGAAAGAAAAAGGCCTCGCTGATGTCCCTTCGCCCACGTCCTAATTAGTCCACGCTACGCCTGTCAATGTTTACGAGTTTCAGTGAATGGCATTTATAAAACTAAAAATAAGAAATAATTGTAATTAATTTAAAAATAATTTCTAAGCCAGCCGCATTACACTTTCAATTTATTATTATGTATTTTTATTATAGATTCCAAAATTATTAATTTTTTTTTGCGTTTTATATTTAGTTATAAAGGCATTGTACCAAAATTATTTTTATTATTATAATTTTGATAAAAAGTCAGTAAATATAATACAAAATGATGTATCTCGCACAAAGTTATAATTTCTATGTATATAATTCTGTACGTGTGTCACCTATCTCCTAAACGATTTGAAAGTAATTTTGTGTGTGTATTTGATTAGTATGGTTTGAAAACTATAGTTGGACCTGCTGGGTTACCATGACGTTCAAAGTTAGATTGTTTAATTCCAGTTTGGGTAAGAGACAAAGCTATACAGGTTGTCTAGCGCCATCTCTTACACACACTGCAATTAAAAATTAAACAATCTCACTTTAAACGTAACCTACCAGCCCCCCTAGCCAAGTTACAACCGTTTCGCTTGCGCTGAACGCTTTCAGTTGACCTTGCCGCCAATTCTTCTGTTCTGACTACGAGACTGAGCGATAAGACGACGTCATTCCCGTAAATTTGAAGCTTTCTACAAGCGTTAACTATTGCAGATTAGCAACTTGGTTAGGGGTACTGGTTCCTTGATTTGTTTTTTCTGCCGAAATTCCAGTTTTCGGACAGGACAAATTCTGTCAGAACCGCTAGTTAAATTATACAACATAACATACATTTATATATGCGAAACCCGAATCAATTCCAATAATTTTGTCACCATGTTGTTTTCCCAAAAATATTTAAAAAAAGATCACAATTGGACATCACCGACACTAAGTACAACACAAGTCACGGCAAATCATAGAGGGCAGTAGGCGCTAGCGCACAGTTGGGTGCGGGAGTAAAACAACCCCTGGTGGTCCGGTGACCATGTATTTTTGCGGACAACCAGATACAAAACAAGCTTGTAAGTTTGTGATTTTTTATGAAACAGTTATGTAATTTTGTATATGAATTCTTTACATAAAAATACCAGCCTTGGGTTTCGCATAACTTAAGACATGCTCAAAAATGTTTTTGTGTAGGAAATCTTCACAGCAGTTTTTTAGTTGTAACTATAAGGCCGTATACAGAAAGAAAGCTGCCAGCCTGCGTCTACCAACGCTTATCGGAACTGGCCGACGCGGGTAATCTGCGCTGGTAATCGGGACCGTGTTTCTATACAATGCACAAAACCAGTACCGATATGCGCCGAACGTCTCCGACAAGCTTCGACACGCGCAGCTCAACGCTGGCGCCTAGATCGGCGCATATTAGCTTTCATTCTGTATACGGCCTAAACGTTGAGCTTCATACTGTCAACAGGCGCGTAGCTTCATAGACGCGTATTCGTCACTAAACAGCACAACAGCGTCAGTTTCATAGTATTGCATGTTTTTTTTTTTTATTGTTGATAGGTTCGCACTTGACCGCTATCTCACCTGATGGAAAGCGACGATGCGGTCGACGATGGAACGCGCTTACCTAAAAGAAACCTATTCACTCTCGACTTAAAGATTCCCGGGTTGTAGCTATCAGGAAACACAGACTCCGGCAAGGAATGTAAACTTCAAGCAGGCGTACACCAATCATATAATGACGAATACTTACGCGTCTATGAAGCTACGCGTCCGTGGACAGTAGGCCTATACGTAATATATCCGAAGTGTTTCTGTGGTTTAATGTACTTAAAAAAAAGTCAATTTTTGTGTGCCAATTTGGTGTTTATAGTGTATAAATATGTAGTTTGGTGATATATTTTTGTGATAACACATAATCCAACACAATATCAAGTTTTTTTTGAGATGCAAAATCGTCTAATAACTTTTTCCGCTGGGCTGCGTTCAAAATTGAGTTTAGAGTTAACTCTAGTGACGTCATTGCGTAATTACTCTATCCTGGCATTTTTGAACGCGAAAGGAGTTCAACTGTCAATGTCAAGCATCATCATCATCATTTCAGCCGATACACGTCCACTGTTGGACATAAGCCTCCCCCAAGCGTCGCCACATCGAACGTTCCTGTGCGTCCAAAATGAAATGAAATGTCAAGCATATTGCCTGCTTATTCCAACCTACCCTGCTCAAAGTTAGGGTTAGTTGGGTTAACTCTAGGGTAGAGTCTGTCTAATAAGTTAAACGACTTGGGTAATTATTAGGATTTAATGAAATCTGATGTAGTCAACACGGGTTCAATAATCAAGGTTGATTAAGAGATCATTGTTTACGAACAGAAGAACCTTATAAAAACTACCGAATATTAGTATTTTTTAAATGATTACATAATCATACAAAATTCCAAAGTCGGTTGACTTATTAGACAGACTATAGCTACTCGAGTTATTTATCAACGAACTGTTACAGGAACTTACTACCTAAACAAACTGTTAAAGGAATATAGCTATATAAGGTACACAGAAAAGATGAAAGTGTTTAGAATCGAAATACTGTCCGATTTATACTACAGCGAGTGTCGCCGCTTGTCTCCCACCCTTTAACTCCACTTCAGGCAATAAACCAATACGAATGTGCATTACACAATAACAGACCACGCACACTTAGATCGCAAGTTTGCTATTGGTAGTTGAACTATGAGCATTGCCCTACTTTCAAATATCAAAGTTTGTCTGCAAAATTTTAGCAAGCTGATTTATGGCTCATGAATATTTCTTCCGTGTTTCATCTACTGAGTTTTTTTTTTATAATGTAGATAAACATAAATGTAATAAAGTTATTTTTGTAATAAATCGAATTGAAATTACTTTTCTTGGAATTTTATTTTTTACTATCTTCTCTGCCAGTGGTTTCGTCCGCTCGCCCGCGGCTCGGACGAATTACACCTCGGGCGCTATGACTAAGTTTCTCCACTTGTATCAAAAAGTATTATTAAAGGACAATGAATATGAGTTGCTTCATAACCAGTGGCGTAGCTAGGTGACCTAGGGCCCTGGGCCAAAAACAAACCGAGGCCCCAAAATGGTTTAGGTTTAATCAATATATTTAAAAAATATTTATATACATGTTTTAAAAATGCAACACTACTTTATCTTTTATATAAATCTCAAGTTATAAAAAGATTTATCATTAACATGCACACACAATGATATGGAGACATGGTCTTCGGTAATATGATTCGCAACGATATCTTTAACAGCTTAATAATCGAATCTTCATGTGTAGGCTTTTCAACCAATACTGCAGTGGTCACACAGAATTATAAGTGTTACATGTTGAATTGGTAACAGAATCAAATATGTAACACTTATTTATGTGTTTTTAATGCGTTAACCCAAAACACTTAAAAAAGTGTAACCCTAACATATCTGTAACAGATATAAAAGTGTGTTAATAATTGTAACAGGTAAACGCAGCGTTGCCAAAGTTACAATTTACATAAAGCTATACTAAAACTAAGATTCGGTAGCACTCCCTACCAAATATAAAAGTTTGATTCGGTAACATTATTGTATCTGTTACATTTAAAAGTGTTTTTCTGTTAAAACTGTTTTAAAAAACAGTGTTAAAACACATTATTACGGTTACAGTTTGAGTCCCTGTTCACTATCACTATCAACAGAAGAATTTTTCTTTCATTCAATAAGCGGTTTGCTAATCAGGTTTTGGGGGCCCTCCGAGCTTGAGGGCCCCGGGGCACTGCCTCGCCTAGCCCCTTAGTAGCTAACGGCACTGTTCATGAACCTCCTCGAGATAAACTCACCCTCACGCACTCACATACACGATATTTACCTGGCTTGGGCCCGTAAATGTACCTTAACTAGGTATTTAATAGACGACGCAAGAAATGAAAGGCAAAATTATAATAGTTTATTTGCACAAACATTTTAGAGAAAATAGGTACTTTAGATTTTGGGAAAAGACTATCGTTAAAACACTGCTTCTTAAAACTAGGAATAGGTACTAGTGACTTAAGAGTAACGCGTTGTCGATTGCGGTTACGAAGCGATTCGGTGCGACTCACGCGAATTCAATGCGATGCGGCAGCTTTGTCATACGTGCGGGTGAAGTTGCCGCTTCAGTCGTCATTTTATATAAAACAAGTCGCCGCACCGCAAGAGTTCGCGCGAAATTATCAAAACTATACTCCATCTGTTTAGGTAGTTAAATAAACGTAAACAATTTTGACATGTCTTTTTATTTAAAATAAATCGTATAAAAGACATACAAAGATTATTTAAGTTTAGTTAACCTTTCCGATACCGTCAATTTAAGACACAATAGTAAAACAATAGATGCGCGAACGCCGTTCGCTTGGGGTTTAATGAATATTACATAACATCGACAATTTTTTCGCTAAAAGACATGTTAAATGTTAAAATTACTACCACAACCACTACCTAAACATATGGAGTATATACGTGACCGTTTCGCTTCGCTTATCGCCACTCCGCACCCACGTGTAGGGCAGTAGCGTAGCTAGGCGCGGGCGAAGTGGCCCCTTGCCCGCGGTCTGGCGACCAAAGGGGCCTCGCACAAGCGAGGGCTCTTTAACAACGAGAGATTTTTATAATTGATAGGCTCGCTTTTGATCACAATTTCAACTGATGGTAAGTGACAAAGTGGTCGAATTCTAGGTTGTATAGTCTGTCTCGTTTTCGAATCTATGTATATAAGAAAAAGGCCTAGCTGATGCGCCTTCGCCCTCGTCTAAATTTTCCTCGCTACGCCTCTGGCCGTTGGTTTCGTAGGACGCTGCAATAGAGCATTAAAAGATATTGTATGTGGTATTTCAGGATATGGTCTAACACTGGATTACCAACCGTACTTTATAATAAAGTATTTTACGTTATTTCAGATAACCGTTCTGTACCTATTATACTATATGAGAACAATAAAGAAATACTTAATTTCGAATGATTCGATTTCTTCGGCGTTGCTTTTTCTTGCGTCTCTGAATTTGATAAAAATGAATTTTAGACAGACTCTACAACGGGCGATTACAAGGATGCGATTATAAAGTTATTACACATTTTTCATTAGATATTTTTGGAAACACAGTATCTTGTGGATATTATTTAAGCTTCTATTGAAATCAATTTATAAATTGGTGTAAAATTAATCTATTGAAGACCTCTGAAAATCTGCTATTTTGCATGAACTACTTCTTAATTTACTCAAAAATTAAAAAAGTCAAGAAAGCTTAACAATAGAAGCGTTGCATAATTACTTTTAATTACACCCGCTGGGTGGCGCTAGTGATCACCTCCAAATAAATAGGCTCCGTATTTCAATATTTGTTAAAAATAGTAAATACTAGTTTTGAAGTCTATTTACACAATTATCTGATTCATTTACATGTAATGATCATTGTCTAACGTTGGCAAAAGAATATTACAAATGATATTCAAATAAAATTGAATTTAATGAAACAGTTCAAATATAGTGTTTACAAACAAAAAGTGCATTAACATCGTAACTTTTATAATAAAAAGTGGAGTATAATACTTACAACTTATTAAACAGTGGACTAAGTCTGCAAACTAAGTGAATTAACTATTATCTTAATTTATCTGAACCGTTAGCATTATTTAAAAGAGACGCGCGACGCTAACTGTTTCAACCAATAAGAATTAAGAGAAATGAACTGTTATTTTAAAATTCAAATATTATATTATACACAGCTATTTTAGCTGCATTTACAATTCGCCATTTAGCGTATTGTGTGAAGAGTCGCCTTACGTGAGAAGGTTCCCGAGTTCAAACCTGACGAGGAGATTACTCTTTTTGGAATTCTCAAGATTTGTTTTCGAAGAATTAGTATGCTAGTGTAGTTTTTTATTGGAAAACTTACTTTTTTATAGTTTCTAATTAAAGTGATTAAAGTTTAAGTGCTAATTCGATTCAATTCGGTCTGTATCATCTGTACTGATCTCAAATTCCACAAACTCAATTATTTATAATTATCTAAAGCTAGTTTGGTACTACATATTGGTTTAAACTACGAGTATGAATTTCTTCGAGAATATGACTCTGCGGACTCGCAGTAAGACCCGTACTCAGTCAAAATTTAATGAAGCCGTAACTGAAGTGTCCAACTTCACTGACTCAACACTAGATGGCACCACCAACAGCCTACCAACAATATCAGATGACGAGAACTATGAGATCCTAGAACTTAAAAAACAAATAGATAAACTTAACTCAGATTTATTGAAGGCTAACGAGATGATAAGCCAATTATCTTCCGAAAATACGACGTTGAAAAATACTATCACGACTTTGAACGAGAACAAAAGCGAACAAGTCACAAAATTACCGAGCGACTTTGAAACTCGGCACAAAAATGCAAAACAATCTACTCCTAATCGAAAATCACATTCACCTAAGAAGAAACAAAATAAAGAATGTCCTACAGCCGATATCACACCAACGCTGAATGCATCCGTCCAAATAACTCCGAATAATGTCACCTCGCAGACTGCGGATCATATTATGGTTAAGGAACCTCACGAACGAAAACAGAGATTATGCATTGTAAGTAGCGATAAAGCAAATAAAATATTGTCCGTAGCTGAACAAACATTTCCAAGTTATCAGTTATGTCACTACCTTATACCATTTGGAGGAATTAACGAACTTCTTAATAATATTTCCGTAAAGCTATCCGACTTTACTATTAATGACTACTGCATAATTCTAATAGGTGAGGAAGACTTCCGTAGAACCAATAATTATTTTGATTTAATTGTTAAACTACGCGAAACGCTAATGCCTCTACAACATACAAATATTATACTATGCTTACCTACTTTTAAATTCAGTTACTACTCTTCCAGTTTAATGTACAATGTAAGAATTGAAATGTTTAATAATCTACTACACCTTGATGTACAATCTCACAACTATGCATTACTATTTGACTCTAATTTTGAACTACAATACGACTATACAATGTTTTCAAAGTATACTGGTGCAATAAATAATAATGGGATAAAAAATATGTTTGTTAACCTTCAATATTTTGTTCATACTCATGATATTCCTTTATACACTGATAATCTTGTAAACCCCGATATAAGTAATTTGTCAAATATAGAACATTTATCTAATAATATTGCTAACATTACAAACCCCAATATTACTAATAACAGTAATTTTTTTCTTATATAATCATATTAATATATTACATCAAAACATTAATGGCTTAATAAACAAATCGGATTTATTGAGTTTACATCTACATGAACTTGCTTGTAATAATAAATTTGTAGACGTGCTCTGTGTAACAGAACATAATATGAAAGAAGGTGATGATGTGAACCTACATATTCCAAATTACACGCTCGCAACCCACTACGTTAGAAATAGTCGAAGAGGAGGTTTCTGTATTCTGGTGAACAATAAACACAAGTACAAAATGCTTAACATAAAAGAATTCTGCTGTCCTAGTGTTTTAGAAGGTTGTGCAATACAATTAATCGACCACAATATAACTATTATATGCATTTATAGATCACCCAAATTCAAATCGGATATTTTAAACCTATTTTTTTACCAATTTGAAGGTATACTAAAAAAAGTATGTAACAATAGTAAAAATAAAGTCATGATATGTGGCGACTTTAATATAGATATTCTAAAAAATACCAAGTTATCTAAGCAACTTGAAAATCTCCTTTATAATTATCGGATGAAATTAAGCATTCGACAACCCACACGTTTAAATAGTGGTACATGTATTGATAATATAATTCACAATACTAGAGGCAGCACCAGCGAAGTAGTAGAATTAGCCCTTTCCGATCATACGGCTCAGATCATGAAATGTCCTGTCAAAAAAAGTTGTACTATTTCACATTGGTATACTTTCAGACGAGATTTTTGTCAAGACAATATGCTTAAATTTAAGGATGCCCTCAGAAGCCTCAGTTTCAGTAATGTTTACAGCTGTACAGACCCAGATAACGCATTCCATGAATTTCACAGCTTGTTTAAATTGTTTTACGATCTTTGCTTCCCTATTGTAAGAATAAAAAATGTATGCTACAAAGCTCCGAAATGGATAACTAAAGGTATAAAACTATGTTGTAAGCGTAAACGTGAGATGCTATGGCAATTCAGACGCCAGCCAAATAAAACTAATAAAAAAACATTTAACACATACGCTAAACGTCTTAAACTAATAATTAAATTAACTCAAAAAACGCAAAACAGCTACTTTATTAACAATTCCGACAACAAGGTAAAAGCAACTTGGAAAGTTATAAACTCAACCAAAACTAACTACCCAAAAGAAAACCCTTCGATAATAATCACAAACAATGACAGATGTACCACCGAACCAAATGAGATTGCCGAATTATTTAACGATTATTTCATTGATCAAGTTCTGCCAATAGACAATCTTAACCAAACCAGTAATTATAACTTTACATTAATAAATTCGAACCCTCATTCAATATTCTTAGCACCCACTGTACCAGATGACATACAAAAAATCATTTTTGGTCTAAAAAATACCAATAGTTCCGGTTACGACGATATTGTAACGCATGTTATTAAAAGCGTATCTTTTGAAATTTCACCAATTTTTAGTTATATTATTAACCTGTGTATAGATGGCGGCAAATTTCCTGAAGACTTAAAACTTTCAATTATAACACCTCTATATAAGAAAGATGACCCACAAAATATGAAAAATTATAGGCCTATTGCACTTGTGCCAGTGTTTTCTAAAATCATAGAAAAAGTAATTTATAACAGCTTATACTCATTCCTAGAAAAAAACAATATTCTATCCAAAGAACAATATGGCTTTAGGAAGAATAAAAATATTAATATGGCAATCTATGAATTAGTTAATGAAATAGTCTCAAATGTGGATAAAAAAATACCAGTTTCAGCATTATTCATGGATATGACGAAAGCTTTTGATTACGTCGATCACAAAATCCTACTCTTAAAACTAAATAAGCTTGGGATTAGAGGAAATGTCTTAAAACTAATTAAATCGTACCTAGTCAACCGTAAACAAATAACTAAAATTGAAAAAGTTTGTCCTAAAACAAAATCCGAAATAACTTCTTTTTCCAAGCAAAGGTTTGTAAACTATGGTGTACCACAGGGAAGTGTACTGGGTCCATTATTGTTCCTTTGCTATATAAACGATATCCCCAGAACCATAGACCACCCCATGACCCTATTCGCTGATGACTGTACTACAATATTTATCGGAAAGGACTTAGACATATTTGAAAATAAAATAAATAATAGCTTAAAATTAATAATTCAGTGGTTGACATATAATAATTTGAAAGTTAATTTTGGAAAAACCCATATTATGAACTTTAACCAACGAACAAATCCTATTAATCCAAATATTACGTTTGAACAAAACAAAATTTCTAAAATTGAACACACAAAATTCCTGGGGATCTGGTTAGATCAGCACATGACATGGAAGACACATATTGACCATTTAATAAAAAAACTGAATCAATATTGCTACGCCTTACATAATTTAAGCAAGGTTGCCAATCAAAATACTGTTCTTACCGCTTATCACGCGTATGTTTCAACCACACTGCGCTACGGCGTAATATTCTGGGGTAACTCGACGGATAGGGACATGGCATTTAAAGCCCAAAAGAAGTGTCTTCGTGCATTATGCCAAATAAAAAACACCGATAGCTGTAAACCATTTTTTATTAATTTGAAAATATTGACACTTCCTTCTTTATATATTTATGAAGTTGCCATGTTCATCAAAAATAACCATAACCTTTTTGAAACTCTATCCTCCAAACGTCATCAAGGTGCACTCAAATCAAAAACCCACCAAACCGCTCTTTTTTCGAAAAGTTTTTTAGGAATGGCACCAAAAATATTTAATAAACTACCTAAATCCATAACAACTTTAAAAGATCTAAAATATTTTAAAAAAGCACTCTTTAAATTCCTAATACAAAAAGCATATTACAGTATTAATGAATATCTAGAAGATAAGTGACAAACTATTCCTAACTCCACATTCTCCGATTTATTTAGTAGCAGCCTATTTCAGTTACTAAACATTGTTTTAAGAGATTCTTTGTTCTATTTTAAAATTTTATTTTGTTTTTATTGTTATGTGGTATATTTTCTATTGTGGTATATTTCGCGGCGGTGGCGGCGCGGGAGCGGCAGGATTTAATGCGTAAAATCAAATGGACCGGCCCTCGGAAACAGCGGCGCGGCGCGAGGCGGGCAACGAGCGGTGCACTCCAGTCAAGCGGTGACCGCCCGTGCGTCTGCATTGCAGTGTTGTGCAATTTATTTTAGTCGTAGAATTTGTCAGGACATTGTCTATGTTCTTCATAATTTCGATAAAACTAGCCTTTTCTTTTCCTTGCCCTATAGTAGGGATTCACTTATTCTTTTGCCCACAATAAATCGAGCATTAGGAATAAATTTTAATCAAAAAGATGTTGTCGCCGTTGTTCAGACATTTCGTTCGCGAATAAAAACAAATATCTGGACGACACAACCACGAAAGCACTACGCCGCTATAGTGCCGCGCGATCTGCCCGCTGGTTTCGAGAACGAGTCTGCTTTGGCCGCTCCGCTCCCGTGCCGCCACCGCCGCCGCCCCCCTGCTTGGGCAGAGCATCGCCGTGCCCTCGTGGGGGTGATCGGCGGCGGAGACCTCTCGCGCCGGGCCTTGGTCGAAGCCATGGTCCGGAGCGAGGAGGAGTGGCAGGCGGTCGCCGACTTTTGCGAAGCTGTAACGCTCACTAAGGAGGAGCATCGACCGCATCAGGCAACGGCGCTCTCGCCGCCGCCGGGATTCCGATCCCGATTTCCAGCCACCGTAGGCGCGGGCTTGTGGACATTGAGCAATGGGTAGCTCGCTGTCCGGCCTACCGGTAACTGTCCGGACCAAGCCCAAGTCGTCGACGGCGCGCGCTGTTCCCGCGCGTCTCAAGGAGTTGTCAGCAACAGCAGGGGCCCAGCCGGGTCGAAGCCTACCGGGGCCAGGGTTATCCGAAAGGGCGCTCGAGCCCCGGTATGAAGGCTTGAAGGAACGGGATGGGTTTTTTAGTCAGTAAGAGTTTGACACTATCTCCCGCTCCGCCCAAGAGCGGGGGTTGTCATAAGATGATTTTTCCATCGAAAAAAAAAAAACCGCCGCCGCCCCGCTCGCTGCCCGCTATATTCGAGGCCGAGGCCTTAAACCATGTTCGATGTTGACGATAGGTGAGTGGAAAATCAGCCTCTTAATCTAAACATACTTCTTGAGGAATTGTTCATGTTTTATAATTTGCGTGAACGTAGTGAGAGTGTTGCTGTTACATTTGTGTATGTTGTTCGGCGCCGTGGAGACGATGCCGCGGAGGTAGTAGCGGTCGTCCTCGAGGAACGCCAGCCCGCCGCCGCTGTCGCCTCTACACAATGCCGTACCTGCACAAAAAATGATAATAATGTAGCATAGTCGGCCTTATAATGTTCCCACTGCTGGGACTCAGGCCTCCCCTCTAGGAGAGGGAATGGGCTGTAATCCACCACGCGGGCCCAGTGCGGGTTGGTGGATGTCACATGTTTTCGAATTTTTAGTTCTAGGACATGCCGGTTTTCTCACGATGTATTCTTTCACCGTTTTGAGAGCAGTGGTGATGAAATAATTATATTATATATTATTATATTATATCCCACAACTGTCACACAACGCCATCTAGTATTTATTTTTTATTTTTTTACAATATTGTTACGCCACTAAACGTGAACACGCCATATCTCCGAGAAAATAACGAGTGGCACGTAATAATTAAAACGCATTGCTGTTCGAAAGGTCTAGAGTAGTTGTGCTTAGACAGACTTGGAAAAATCTCGAAACATCCACAACATACCTACAAACAGTAGTAGGCATCTATCTAACTGATAAGGGAAATTGTACTCTCCGACGTTAACAATAGAGTCGAAATTCGCATGAACGTGACTCTTATTATTACGAGAAATAAAAATGATTTATGACTTCGAGAAGCGATTCAATTGTTCTGGAATTCTGGATAGATCCGGGGACGTCGGTATCTAGAATTTTCTTGGCTCCGCATATAAATACGGGCCCCCGGCCGGGAGCGAGTCAGTGGTGATTTCGACTGCGATCAAGAGCGAACTACCCTAGTACTCGAAGTGATTTTTATCAACGACTTAGGCGATAGTGTAACGGTACTCTAGTGTTGGTTGCGATTCGGATTATTGTTGACTGGACTAATTTGTTATTGTTTGTGGTAAATAAAGTTCTCTCGTCAGTAAATCGGCATTTGATTACCCACGTACGTAACAATATTTTAAATGAATTAGAGCTATATCTCTCCGAGCTGCCATGGTCTCCCGGTACCTAAGCTACCAAACTAGACACCAGAGTCGCCACTCGTCCGAGCTGGTCGCGCCACTAAATTGGTTGCGCGACCAAACAGACACCAAGTAACTCTATAGAGCTGTATAAATTTTGTTGGTAGCGGCGACTGGTCGAGCCGCCATGATGTCTCAGTGAAATATAGCCCTAAATGTACCTACTTGAGTATTAGTTCTCCGTGTTTCATCGTTTTCAATGATACTATTTCCATTTTTATTTACTTTTATTTCATCCTATATCTATACATATAAATAAAATTGTAGTGTCTGTTTGTAATATTGAAATAATTGCTTTTTACTTCATGTAGGTATATGAATGTATATACGGTACATACACCAAAATAACATGTTCTACAATTTTTGTCTGTCTGTCTGTTTGTCCGGGCTAATCTCTGAAATGGCTGGACCGACTTTTTTTGGCAGGTAGCTGATGTAATAAAGAGTAACATAGGCTACTTTTATTTTAGAAAAAACAAATTCAAAATCCTGTAGTCCACGCGAACGAAGTCGCGGGCACAGCTAGTTAGATAATAAAATCATTTCAAATTAAGCGGGCGTTAATTGCCCAGATTACCTTACTTCTTCTTTGGCTCCGAAACGTGGTCGCTTACAATGGGCCTCATCAGAAGTAAGTTACTTAAAGTCATTAAAAGGGCAACGGCTATGCTCGGACTTTCGGAATTTCCTTGCGTGATCACATCAGTAATGAAGATATCCGCAGAAGAATCAAGGTTACCGCTCGCAGAACAGATGGTTGATGTGGACGAAGATTCTAGAGTGGTGACCACGTACCAGAAGACTGCGAGCGTTGGAAGGTCTCCCAGTAAGGTGGACCGAAGACCTGGTGAGTCCTATGGATCCAATGGATGTGGGAGGCACAGAACCGGTCGGTCCAACAGTGGACCAGTGGCGGGGCCAGACCCAAATTTGATGTGGGCAAGACATATTTTGCGAGGAACCCCGAATGACTCAAGAGGACGAATTTTGTTGAGAGAAAAACATTTTAACACTTGTTCGTATAAATGCAAAGTACTTCATTGTAATTATTTTACATTATCAAGTATACCTCAACTAACAGTAAAGTACATGCGTCACTGCATGTGTTTAGAAGCGGGAACAGAGCAAACAACATGGGAAATCCCGCGTCATTCACCGCCCGCAACGCTAGCAAATGTGGTAGGTTAGTATTGCCAGATATAGGTACCGGCACGAATCTTGAGCGCTCGGCGTCAGAGTGGGGATCGCTTTGCGTATTCCATACATTGGCGAGCCAATCGTCGTCGTTGTTAGATACATGCAGCAAGCGCAGGGAACGAATCACGATGGCGCGGCGAGCCAATCACTAACACTCCCCGCCCCAGCGTCTCACCTCGTACCACTAAATAGGCCGAAAATTTGACTTCTGCGCAACTTGAAGCCAGCGCTTATGCCTTGATCACACGAACCGAGTAAAAGGGCGAGACAGTAAAATGTTGCTCGGCCGAGACAGTGAATGTAAGCGAATTGTAGGTAGAGAGATAAGCGCTCGGCCGAGCACTCGGCGCTGTGTTTACACGTACCGAGTACTCGGCAGAGAGCACTGTTTCTATGTATACTTGCTAGCTGGTTTTTTTTATTAATTGATAGATAATATATGCATTCGCAGGCGTTCGAGGCGCGAGGCCCCTTGGACTCCGAATTAAAGCGGAAGTGACGCCCGGGTGTCGCCACTGTGCGGAACGCCCGGAGGACACGGTGGAGCACACAATTGCGGTGTGCCCTGCTTGGACGGAGCATCGCCGTGCCCTCGTGGGGGTGATCGGCGGCGGAGACCTCTCGCGCCGGGCCTTGGTCGAGGCCATGGTCCGGAGCGAGGAGGAGTGGCAGGCGGTCGCCGACTTCTGCGAAGCAGTAATGCTCGCTAAGGAGGAGGCCGACCGCATCAGGCAACGGCGCTCTCGCCGCCGCCGCCGGGACTCCGATCCCGATTTCCAGCCACCGTAGGCGCGGGCTTGCGGACAGTGAGCAATGGGTAGCTCGCTGTCCGGCCGTCCGGTAACAGTCCGGACCAAGCCCAAGTCGTCGACGGCGCGCACTGTTCCCGCGCGCCTCAAGGAGTTGTCAGCAACAGCAGGGGCCCAGCCGGGTCGAAGCCTACTGGGGCCAGGGTTATCCGAAAGGGCGCTCGAGCCCCGGTATGAAGGCTTGAAGGAACGGGATGGGTTTTTTAGTCAGTAAGAGTCTGACACTATCTCCCGCTCCGCCCAAGAGCGGGGGTTGTCATAGGATGATTTTTCCCATCGAAAAAAAAAAAAGGCCCCTTGGACCGCGAGGCCGTAGGCAGTGGCTCAAGTCACCCACGCCTTACGTCGCCTCTGCAGTAGACGTCTTTAGGCCGAAATGATGACGATGATGATTAACTGCTTGACTTACCATATCCATAGTCAGAACAGATTTTGTCGCTGGTGATGTATTCTTTGAAGCTTAGTGGTGATAATTGGATGCACTGCGTAACATCCACGTAGCGCATTTCGACGACCTTCAGAATATCTGACGCCTGGCCATCTTCTGCTGTGAGGCCCCAGCCAGCAACCTAGGAGGGAATTGAAAATACACAGGATTATTTGTAATACACTAGCAACCTCTCAACTATGTTATTAATATCATAAACAACAACTTTTGTTCTATGACTTTTAAATATTTGGCATATTTTAGTTCATCAGAGATTACCATACAAAAATAAAAATTTTACATTTGTACGTTCTAAATATTACGTAGTCTATGCGAAGCAAACGATAGTACAATAGCGGAGGGCAGTGGGGATCTGTCGGCGGAGTGCTTGATGCGTTTGCGTCGCGTCATACAGACGTAGGTGACATGTGTTAGATAGAACAACGAAATCATGAAGGTTTGTTTTTGGTAAATGAATTAAGTTTTGTAAAAAGTCATAAAACAAAATTTCTTGTTTATGATGTTAGTAATACAGTCCTACAAGGTTTTTAGTGTTTTACAATTAACCCTGTATAGGGTGACTGGTAATTAGTGACCGATAGTTAAATACTCATAATTACAAACAACTTTCCCAAAGAAACTTTTTTTTATACTCATTTGTTTTATCACATTAGCAAAACAACTGTTTGAGCAAAGTAGCGAACGCCTGCGACCGCTCTACCACAAAATAGGTACAGAAGACATGTATGTACTTCACTTTTTATACCTACGCTCGACGGTCGCGCTAGGGTCAGCGCATTGCGCCGTACGAGTGCGACCGGGCGATTGAGCCGAGATATCGTGTCCGTGAACGGTGTCTATGTGTGAGTTGCTCGAGCGCGCTTTGTATGTAGATTGACTTCTGTATCTATCTATTTTGAGGCTCTACTGTTAACCGAGTGACGTCTTTGTAATGTGCCTTACCTTCCTTATGTGTCTATTGGTATGGTACAAGAGTTGGTAAAATAGCCTTGCTGCTTTGCCATTACCCCTTCCGAGTCAGTTTTTGACACATCACAGATATCACCATGTCACTGTACCTACTCACTCACTATAGTATGAAATCTGATGTAGTCAACACTGGTTCAATAATCAAGGTTGATTAGAAGATCTTGATCATTGTTTACTAATAGAAGAACCTTATAAAAAGTATCGAATATAAGTAGATATTTTTTAAATGATTAGTAAATATTATACAAAATTCCCAAGTCGTTTGATTTTTTAGACAGACTATACATAATGATTGAAAAGTTAATATACATATCAGTCAAAACTATGACTAACCTTCCCCAACTTTCCAGGCTGCAGTTGTCTCTTGTCAAAGTCACTGTTGAAGTCCAAACAGACCGGTCGGACGAACGTCCGGTACACGAAGGCAGTCTCCAGGATTATAACTGCTATGTCGTCCTGGAAGTTGGTTGCGCTGCCTTGGAAACGGACTGGGATATTGATTTCTTTTACCTGTTCATAAGACATCAAAGTTAAATGGCAGAAGAGGCCTGAGTACCAGCAGTGGGAACATTATAAAGCCGGTTGGCGGTTGCAGACCAAAACCCAAGCTATGCTAAAGCTAAATTTAGCAAGCTAAGCTAGAAATAAATGACGTGACACTAAGAGCTAAGTCAAGCCCAGTCAGTGTTGCGAAGTTCAATTAGACGGACGACGCTTGCCATGAATATAATCTTCTTCTTCTTCCTGCCCTTATCCCATATTACTTGGGGTCGGCGCAACACGTTTTCAAGCATTCCCAAGGAGGGTTAGTGTCAGGCAGGCGGCCGACTGTAAAATATTTGCCAAATCCCTAGCAACATGATTGCCATGAATATAATCGATGAAGAAAATTTCGATGATGAATACGTTACACACAGAAGAAGAAGATTAGGTAATACTGACCTATTATTATTTAAAAAAACCGGCCAAGTGCGAGTCGGACTTGCCCATGGAGGGTTCCGTAGCAGCAAGTAACATAATATAAAAGTTCTTGTAGTTCGTTGTAACTTTGATAGATGTTTTAATAATAGTGTATTTTTTTAGATTTATGACGTATTAAAAAAAAATCTACTTACTAGATCTCGTTCAAACCAATTTTCATTGGTAGTTTACATGGTAATGTACATCATATATTTTTTTTAGTTTTATCATTCTCTTATTTTAGAAATTACAGGGGGGGACACACATTTTACCACTTTGGAAGTTTCTCTCGCGTAAACTATTCAATTTAAAAAAAAATGATGTTAGAAACCTCAATATCATTTTTGAAGACCTATCCATAGATACCCCACACGTATGGGTTTGATGAAAAAAACAATTTTGAGTTTCTATTCTAAGTATCCCCCAAAGTTTATTGCTTTTTTTTCAATTTTTGTGTGAAAATCTTAAAGCGGTTCACAGAATACATCTACTTACTAAGTTTCAACAGTATAGCTCTTATAGTTTCGGAAAAAAGTGGCTGTGACATACGGACGGACAGACAGACGGACCGACAGACAGACAGACGGACCGACAGACAGACAGACAGACATGCCGAATCTATAAGGGTTTCGTTTTTTGCCATTTGGCTACGGAACCCTAAAAAAGACATTCCAGACCTTGGATATGTCAATACATTCAATTTCTTAGGACTTAGCTCGTGTAGCTGCGCATCGCTAACGGCGTATACAACTAAGCTTCGCATATTTTAGTTAGGTAGCTCACATAGCTTAGTTCGCATAGTTTGCCGTCTACACACAAGTATGGAAAACTGCGTTAGCTATACGATCTAAGCTAAACTAACTTGCTGAGCTTAGCTCTTGATCTGCAATCCGTATAAGACTTTTTTTATGGTGGAAAAATCATCAATGACAACCCCCGCTCTTGGGCGGAGCGGGAGATAGTGTCAGACTCTTACTGACTAAAAACCCACCCCGTTCCTTCGAGCCTTCATACCGGGGCTCGAGCAATTTTTCAAAACTAACCCTGGCCGCGGTAGGCTTCGACGCAGCTGGGCCCCTGCTGTTGCTGAAAACTTCTTGAGGCGCGCGGGAACAGTGCGCGCCATCGACGATGGGCTCGGTCCGGACAGTACCGGACAGTCGGACAGCGAGCTACCCATAGCTCGCCGTCCGAAGCCCGCGTCTACGGTGGCCGGAAATCGGGATCGGAATACCAGCGGCGGTTAAAGCGCCGTTGCCTGATGCGGTCGGCCTCCTCTCCTCGCCACTCCTCCTCGTTCCGGACCATGGCCTGAACCAAGGCCGAACCCGTATAAGGCTGATTATGCTAAGCTATGCTAAGTACTAAAACATTTGCTTGAACACGGGTTTAATTTAGTGCGGTGACGAGCGAAGCCAAATGGTCGCGAACAGTTGGTTTGATATTTTCACTTGAACTCTAGCGGCGCTGTGGCTAGTCTGAAATAATATGCACCTGAGGCGGCGACTTCGCGTGCACGTACGACAAAGCCGCCGCATTGCGTTGAATTTCCGTGAACCACTTCAGATCGCTTCGCAACCGCATCCGCGTTAAATTGTCCACGCCCGGATAGTACAAATAATGGAGTGCTGTTCTTCTCGGGACTCGTCCAGAGCTACGGCATGGTGGCCTGAGAGATCTTACATCAGACTTCTGCACATCCAGGTCCCCGTCGTTCCACTCCAGGTAGATCTTGCCGACGGCCACGGCATACTTTGAGGCCGGCTGCTTCTTAGTTACATCGTTCCAGAAGCAATGTGCAGCTGCAATAGAAATTAAAATCTGTTAAACGGATGGCTGATCTTATTGCGAATCCAAAAGCAGCAGTGGTAGCCGAGTGGCAATGGGTTAGACTTACGATTTGTAGGTCGCGTGATCAAACCCAGCCAGGCGCATTACTTTGTATAATTTATTTCATCAATTTATTTAAGAGCTATGCTCGGGGTTTCCTTGCGTGATCGAATCAAAAATGATAATATCCACAGGAGAACTATGGTTACCAACATAGCACGAAGAATTGCCAAACTTAAATGGCGATGGGCAAGAAACATATTGCTCGCAGAACAGATGGCCATCGGGGCCGAAAGGTTCTGGAGTGACGACCGCGTACCGGAAGACGTAGCTTTGAAAGGCTTCCAACAAGGTGGACCGATGACCTGGTGAATTTTTTTTATTGGTTATGGGAAATCGATGGATGCGAGACGCACAGGATCGTTCACTGTGGCGTCACTTGGGGGAGGCCTAAGTCCAACAGTGGATGAATATCGACTGAAATGATGATGATGATGATTTCATCACCACTGCTCACAAAACGGTGAAGGAAAACATCGTGAGGAAACCGGCATGTCTTAGAACCAAAAATTCGAAGACATGTGACATTCACCAAAATGCCGTTTTCCTCACGATGTTTTCCTTCACCGTTTTGAGAGTAGTGGTGATGAAATAAATTACATAAAGTAATGCGCCTGGCTGGGAACCCACGACCTACAACTCTTAAGTTGGGATTGTTACCATTCGCCCAGGTAAGTGAGGGTCAGATTACCTGAAATAACCACACTATTGGAGACGAGAGAACCGCCGCAGATCTGTTTGTAAGGGTTGGTGGTCTTCCAGTAGATGCCGACGTGCCACGGCAGCTCTCCTCGGTTGGCTGGTCTACCGTTGATGATGAGAGGCACGCCGTCAGGAGTTACTCGGCCACATTCTGATGAAATATATTACAAGTGCCTAAATACTGACGGTATTTGCTGGTTTGTGAATTGAAAGTTTGGTGGTATTTTGGAGTTAAGAGCTTAGGGTAAAAATCATCCAGATGACATCCCCCGCCCTTGGGCGGAGCGGGAGATAGTGTCAGACTTTTATTGACTAAAAAACACAGCCCGTGTTCCTTCGTTGCCTTTTATACCAGGGCCGAGCCTTCCTTTAAGATATAGACCCTTGGCCCCAGTACGCTTCGACCCAGCTGGGCCCCTGCTGTTGGTTACAACTCCTTAAGCCGTATAGTCCCTTGAACCATCTGACCGAAATTATGTGGACGCAACTCTCGCACTCGCCCAGGCGCAGGAAAGCGCTTTAAATCCTTTTTCTCTTTGAGATATTAATTGATTTACATATGCAATGTTCACTTTGAAGAATATTTAACCACCAATTTGTATGTGAAAAAATGTTTCTAAAGGTCTAAGCCGTTTCGAAGGAGTTGGGAAAAGTTGCGAAATTGCTAAATTTTTTTTTTTTCAGAAGTATTAATAGCACGAAAAAATCAAATGTTGATGTTATTGTTCATGAATCTATAATAAACATATATTTTTTTCAAACCAATTGACCTAGCCGTTACGGAGGAGTAGGCCTCAGAAAATCACTGTTTAATGGCACTTTTCGGGCGCTTGGCCCTTAAAGAGCGCGTAAACAGTGCGCGCAGTCAACGACATGGGCTCGGTTTGGAAGGTTACCAGACGGTCAGACAGGAAGCTACCCATTGATCGCCGTCCGCAAGCCCGTGAAGTTAAGAGCTAACTGGCCTATTATATTCTTGATTACAGTAGTGTAAACTTCTGTTGATACAAAATTTTTCTTGATAACAAAATCTAAAGTTAAATTATCTACGTGATATTTCTCACTCACCTTCGGTTTGCCGACGACGAATTCGAGGGATTCGAGTCATGGCTGAGACCACGGAAGAGCTCAGCACAATGCTCAATGACCTGATTAGAGCTTCCGAAAGAGTGGGTCTTAAAATGAACATGGTCAAAACCAAAGTTATGATAAGCAACCATGTAGCACCCACTCCTGTCAACATTGGAACCTTGGGCAGACAGTCGAGAAAGAGGTCAACCGCCGAATCCGATTCGGCTAGGCAGTGTTCAGGAAGCTGCTGGATCTTATCGTCCAACATACCACAATTTCGCAAGACAAAAGTCTATGACCAGTAAGTGTTGCAGGTGATGACATATATGGCTTCAAAACGTGGTCATTCATATGGGCCTCATCAGAAGGCTTAAAGTCATTCAAAAGGGGTAATGGAAAAGGCTATGATCGAAGTTTCCTTGCATGATCTATTAAAAAAGAAGATATTCGCAGGAGAACCAAGGTTGCCGACACATTATGAACGATCGCCAAACTTAAGTGGCAATGGGCAGGGCACATTGCTCGCAGATCAGATGGCCTTTGGGGCAGAAAGGTTCTGGAGTGGCGATTGCGTACCAGAAAACGCAACCTAGAAGACCTCTTACAAGGTGGACCGATGACCTGGTAAAGGTTGCGGGAATCCGATGGATGCGTTAAACAAAAAGTTAAACTAAATCTTCTCGCATATTGATCAAGGATAGACTTATGTATATTTTACTCAATTTTAAATTAGACTTAGTTATGTAGGTTTATATTGTGCACTGGATCCTTACCTCGAATATCTCTCTGCTACTCAAAGATTTGCTGGGAGAAAACTTATAGCCGAGTTTGCACGTAAACTGTCTGTATCTCCATATGTTATGTTATGTCTTTGTGTACGTACAGCTGCCACCAAGGATATTGAACGCTGGCTTCAAGTTGCGCAGAAGTAAAAAATCAGGTCTCTTTAGGTGGTGCGACGTGAGACGCGGGGGCGGGGAGTGTCAGTGATTGGTTCGCCGCGTCATCGTGTCATAGACGTCACTCGTGATTCGTTGCCTGCGCTTGCTGCATGTATCTAACAACGACGACGATTGGCTCGCCAATGTATTGAATGCGCAAAGCGATCCCCACTCTGACGCCGAGCGTTCAATATCCGTGGTTGCAGCTGTACAATACAGAATTAAGAATAAAGGATAATATTGAACACTGTTGATAATAGTTCCGATTTAGGTCATACCTGGTTTGCAGACCGCGACGTAGTCCCAGTTTCCGTCAATACATCTCATGAGGGGGAGGGGTTCGGGTGAGAAGTAGTTCGGTATGTTGCATTCTGGCCTCACTACTGACCCCGAAGGTACGTAGGAGTTGCAGATATCCTCGATGGTGGCGGTGATGAAACAATAGTACTGGACTGATGGGTCGTTGTCTAACTTGCACAAAGCTGGAAGATAGAAGGTGTTGATCAAGATAGGGCCCAATATAGTTCCTAGTAGAACACCTTGCAAATCTAACTTATTTAATAACAAAATTCAGAAGTAAAAATGACATAAAAAGCAATAAATTCATGATGACCGTACGTAAAAAAACCTAATTTAAAAAAAAAAACTGTTTTTTTTTTTAAATTCGGTTTTTTTTTTTAATTTATTCTTTTTTATATTTAAACTGTGTAAACTCGTTATTCTAACCAACCCCGATGATATTGTAGCGACATCTATGGCGCCACATAAGAACTACGAAGAAAATACGAAATCCTGCATCGCGCAATCAAAGTTCTCCGCGCGATTTGAACATATAAAACAGCCTAAAATCATCTATCGGGCAGTAGCTCACCAGACTATAACACCTGTCTGGTCGGAGGATTCTCCCTTTTCAATGGAGGCATGTGGGACTTTACTCTCTGTTCCGCCTATCTCCAAAATATATTTAGTTAAAAACAAATCAAATAATTAAAAAGACATGGGGGTAGATATAATCGTTATTCTTAGAAATCCTGATGACATTTTTGATTTTAAGGGTCATTTTTTCAGTAAAAATGTTAAGATAACGATTTTATACAGTTTAAATTAAAAAACGTAAAAAATAAAAATTATGAAAAATCGGTTGAAAAATTCCATCATATGGAGGGAGGTCCAGAATCATGTACTGGACCTTGGACCATGATATTCGTTTGTGGGTCGATGTCAGAGACACCCTGTATAATAAATTGATTTATGTTTCTTGGTATGATGTTTGTGCGGTGGTATGTTGTGGACGTTTTAGTACGGCAATTGGGAAATAACCTGAAATGCTTCAGTCTGGAGAATCTAGCTAGACTGAGATACATAGATGAAAGAAATACAGGGTTATTTTTAAAATACTGACTGGCAACCTCTCAGAATTATGTTACTAACATCATAAACAACAACTTTGGTTCTATGATTTTTAATGATTTTTTTTTAAACTCATTTATTGAAATTATAAATTACAGTTGTTCCTTTAAATCTAAAACTCGCTAAACTTTGACGTTTGAAGGCAAGAAGCGCTCTTTAACATAACAGTGCTACCTTTGTAGTTTGTACACACTTACTAACGTATAGTTAGAATTACATAATTAATATATTTAGCAATGTTCACAATCGAGTACAATGTTCTTTAATTTTGTTTTAAGTGATTGTTTACTCAGTTTTACTTCTTTTCTCAATAAATCTATTTTGTTAAACACTTTAGGTACCAAATACTTAAATGTTCTCTTACCATAATAATTTTTAGTCTGTAGTTGGATCAATTTATTATCTCTAACCCTACGTGTGTTGAACTTATTTTTGACTCTAACTATAAATTCATCATTATTATAAAATTCCAGACCTACCAAATAATCTACTTTTTTATCAATGGGATGGATGGATTTTATGTTTTTTTTTTTAAATCTGATATAAACTAGTACTTGACTGCGATCGCACCAGATGGTAAGCAGTGACGCAATCGTTGATGGTGAGGCGCACTAGTTCATCAGAATTTCATATAAAACAAAAATATTTAAATTGTACGTTCTAAATATTACGAAGTCTATGTGAAACAAGTGATAGTACAATAGTGGAGGGGAGCGGGGATAGGGTGGCGGGGGTATTTAATGCTCTTGCGTCGCGTTATACAGACGTAGATAGGTATAGCAATGTACAGAGTAGAGCAAAAAATGTCATAGAACAAAAGTTGTTGTTTATGATGTTGGTAATACAGTTCTGCAAGGTTGTTAGTATCTCTTTGAATGCCGTAATTAGAGACACAATAGAAAGACAATTGCTTATGTCGAACTGTGTAACATAAGACATTCAAAAGGGTATACAAACAAAGACACTGATTGTTATGAATCGTGATCTGATACGTTGCGTCATACTCGTATATACTAAAACTGAAGTTGGATTTGAGAATTTTAACTTGAAGTATAAAGTGTTTAGTGTTCCAATTGTTCCAAATGATGCATTTAAAACATTACTGATGTTTCGATCTTACAGAACACTAAAATGTTTCGGAGTAGTGAGTCGTTTCAATTAAGAGTTACCACGACTGGGACGTATTTAGGAATAGAATGAACATCAAACAATCATAAAAGAAGACCATATCAGTTTCCAAGATAAAGTTTTTTATTTATTACTATTTTAGGGAATATCTGTGTATACTTACGTACGCATTTAGGAACAGATCGAGACCATACTCCATCCTGACAGAAGACGACACTATTCCACAAGACTCCATATCCTTGATCGCAAGTGACGTTTAGACTAAGCGATGCGAAGCCCTGCCCAAGTGTCGCATTTGGTTGGTTTGACACGTAGGTACCATGCTCTGGGTACGGAGGCAGGATACAATTACCAGATTGAGTTGACCTGAAAATCTAGATCTGATTATTACTATAACCACAATGAAAATATCTGCAGGAGAACCAAGGTTGCCGACATAGTACGAAGAATCGCCAAACTTGAATGGCAATGGGCAGGGCACATTACTCGCAGGACAGATAGCCGTTAGGGCCGAAAGGTTCTGGGGTGACGATCGCGTACCGGTAGACGCTGCGTTGGAAGGCCTCCTATAAGGTGGACCGATCTATGACGATGATGACGAGATAATTTATCATCATCGTCATAGATTTAGCATCTGTTCTGCTTACCTGGTAGAAAATGTAGAGTTCGTCGTTAACTGTGGGTTGCATAGTTCGTCTGATTCGTCGGATCCATCTAGACACTCCTCTTTCTGTAAACCAATACATAGCCATTGTTATTAATTGTAACAGACGGTGCCGTAAACTTTTGTACCCGGTACCAGTTTCAGAAGCTGCACCCCGAGGTGGGTGAGTTTAACTCCCTAACGTAAGTCCTCACCATAAAAAGTGTTTCGAGTAGTGCCTGTTTCAGATATGATAGGAAAAAAAAAACGCTTGGGTGTCACCACTGTGCGGATCGCCTGAAATCCACTGTGAAGCATTCATCGAAATCAGCAAACACTAACAACAATAATAATATTCCACAACTATCACTCAGCGCCGTCTAGTCCCAAGCTAAGCAGAGCTTGTGTTATGGGTACTAGACAACTGATAAACATACTTATATATTTCTAAATACATACATATTATAGATAAATTACACCCTGTCAATTGCATATCGGAAAATATTATACTAATCAGATCATTTGTGAATAATATAAACAAAATAGGTCCCAATATTGAACCTTGGGGTACACCCGCTACTATATCTTGCATAGAAGACTTATTACGGTTACTATTAGCTTGCATATTACTGATACTAACACACATTTTCCTGTTCTTCAAATATAAAGAGAAAAGTTGTAAAATTTTGCCTCTCACACCGTTAGCTCCAATTTAGCAATGAGTAAGTTGAGGTCAATTGTATCGAAAGCCATCAAGGGAAACGCCAGCTACTCTCTTTTTCCTATTCAAATTACTAATAATATCTTTCACCAATTTATATGTATAGGGTCCCCTCTTCCGACATTTTTTTGGTATGGAAAACACGCACAGTCCAACACATATAAATGCATCTACGCATGTTCGTGTAGATCACGCGCCTACAAGCGGAGAAACATGCGCCTACGCGCGTGGGTGCGGGGCGAGGCGCGAAAGTATGGCACACTAAGGGCCGAAACTGCGTTCCGCGTTCACCCGTGCGGTCCAATACAAAAGTGCTCCGTCACGGGCAGCCGCGCCCTGCGCCCGTTTTGATACGTAATAATACATTAAAATTATCTAACGACGCGACTACATGCACATTAAAATAGTTTTAGTTGTTAAAGTTTTTTTTTTTTACTTTTTTGAACTAGCGACACTGCGCCGGTAATAATCCGGTTTATAATAATAATAATATTTATTCAGAGTTAAAGTTTGGTAAAATAGTTACATAAAGTGAGGCAGTCGAATGGGTTTAACAATATTACCACGCTGAAGGTTATGTATGACGCACTAGTCAGGAGCTACCTTGAACATAGTGCAGTCATTTGGACTCCACATAAAGAGAAATACAGAGTCATGTTGGAGCGGGTTCAAAACAAATTTACGAGGCACTTGTATTGCATATTGTATGCTGTATATCCATTCTACCCGCTAATGTACCCTACACTATTTGTATTGGGTATGGTAGGGTACAATGAGCTCAGGGTGCGTTGGGAATTCTGTCTCGTCGTGTATATAGTGAAGCTTCTGCGGGGCATAGTGCATAATCCAGGAGTGCTGCGTCACCTAAAACTCAACGTGCCGAAACGGTACGTGTGGAGACGGCAACGCCCGCAACTACTGAATATTCCGGTAGCCAGAACCAACCTGCTGGCGAAAACACCCCTCACCAGAACAATTCGTATTGTGAACGAAGTTTATGAGCGACTGGATGTATTCTCGTGCACATTGGGTGAATTCGCAAGAGTTTTATTAAATATAGTTAGTTATGTGTGAAACAATGTAAGTATTATTTATGTTAAAGTTTTGTTTGAATAGATACATATTTTTATTTTTTTAGATTTTTTCATAAACGTATGTTTAGGGTTAAGTATAATTGTTAGCTACACTGTCGCATTAGGTTATAAGACCTGTAAAGATAGATGTAAGGAGGATTAATAAATAAATAAATAAAATCTTAGGGATAATTACAAAGGTATGACTATGTTATGTGCCTGTACTAGGATAAACCTGTATCACAGGCGTAGTAGGTTTCGCAAACGCTTAACGCAGTGTTAGCCCTAATACATGCATAAAGTAGTTTTACAACACTAACCCCATTACAGTCAGAGCCATGCTCGATACAGCCGCCGTACGCGCATTGGAACTGATCCGAGGCACACGTCTTAGCTGCGCAAGTCCGACGGGTCTCGTCAGACCCATCCGGACAGTCGGGAGAGCCGTCACAGTGGTCGGACGCGGGGATAGCACTGCCGTCTCGGCAGAGAAATTGGTCTCTGAAAAATTAAAACAAAAAAAATATTCCACAACTTTTACACAACGCCATCTCATTATCAATTCAGCCGAAAGACGTCTACTGTTGGACATGGGCGACCGGTTCTGTGCGTCTTGCATCCATCCTCATCATGGAGGCCTCCTAACACTGCGTATCCAGTACGTGGTCGCGACTCCAGAACTTTTCGGTCCCATCGACAATCTGTTCTGCGAGCAATGTGCCCTGCCCGTGGCTGGAAATCAGGATGAAATCCCAGCGTTGATTGAGGCGTGAGCGCTGTTGGCTGATGCGGTCGGCCTCCTCCCTTGCTAGCATTACTGTTTCGCAGAAGGAGGCAGCCACCTGCCACTCCTCCCTCGCTCCGGACCATGGCCTAGGCCTAAAAATGTATTAAAGACTAGCTGACCCGGCAAACTTCGTACTGCATAACAGTCCTTTTAGCTAAGCTGTCAAATAACGCCATCTACGGGCATAATTAATTTAAAAATTACATTTTAATTAAAGATGGCGTTGTACTAGATTTTTTTTTTCGTGTTTTTTTCCAGATTTTCTCACCGTTTAAACTTTCCCTGGACTTCCACTAATATTTCAAGACTAAGATTAGCCAAATCTATTCAGCCGTTCTTGAGTTTTAGCGAGATTAACGAACAGCTATTCATATCTTAATATATATAAATCTCGTGTCACAATGTTTGTCCTCAATGGACTCCTAAACCACTTAACCGATAATAATAAAATTCGCACACCTGAGAGAGATAGGATAGTTTAAATCTCAAATTATAGTCACAATTTTAATTTATTGCTAATTATTTATCTGTTATTATTTGACAGTCACAATTATCTGTTAACTCCAAATGATTCTAACAGATGTCGATACCTTTCGACTGGGTTGAGTAAGTAATCAATAGATGGCGCTGCTATGTTTAGCCACAGCAACGCGTGGCCGAGTCAGCTAGTATTTATATATATAGAAGATAGAAGATTACTGACTACTGTTAAATACTTACTGATATTCATCAGTTCCGTTCCGACACTTGGGTTGAAGTTCGTCGGACTGGTCAGCACAATCGATGACGCCATTACAGGGAGCTGTGGCGTCCACACAGGCGCCGTAGGTACATTTGAACCAGTTCGGTGCGCATCTGTGGAATAATTAGCGGTTATCACGTGTGCTTCACACGCACAAGGCCCCCGGTTCGATCCCGGGCGGAAACAGTTGCTTTTGCGTTTTTAATTTTTGTTTTATGACTTTTTTGTATTATTTTCCTAGTTTTTTTTGATTGGTTAAGTAAAAGTAATAAAGAAATCTCAGTTTATGGCAAACTTTTTATTGGTTACCTAAACTTGAAACAGTTGTATTTTAGCAAATACTAGCTTATACTCGCGCTATAATATAGTGTACGTCATTCAGAAATAAAGCAGCTTATTATTAGTGAATAAAATTCAGCAATCGGACCAGTACTTCCAGAGATAACCTCCTACAAATTAAAACCGGCCAAGAGCGTGTCGGGCCACGCTCAGTGTAGGGTTCCGTAGTTTCCCGTCCGTCACAATAAGTGTACCCACTTATGCTTGCATATACGATTATACTACAAACTTAGTCCAGAAATTATTTTGTAGAACCCTTTTGTCCTTTTTGTACAAAAACTGTTATTTCCATCAAGTTCAAAATAATTTTCCTAGAAAGTCCTTATAAAGTTCTATTTTTCAGATTTTTTTCATATTTTCTAAACTTATGGTTCAAAAGTTAGAGGGGGGGACACATTGTTTTTTACTTTTGGAACGATTATTTCCGAAATTATTGACATTATAAAAAAATGATTTTAGTAAACCCCTATTCATTTTTAAATACCTATCCAACAATATATCACATGTTAGGGTTAAAATTTAAAAAAAAATCACTTCCCACTTTACATATAGGGGGCTACCTTAATAAAACATTTTTTTCTAATTTTTATTTTACCACTTTGTCAGTACCAAATTTCAGCTTTCTAGTGCTAACGGTCACAGAGATTAAGAGAGGATGGACAGACGGACAGACAAACAGACAGACAGACGGACAGACAGACATGGCGAAACTATAAGGGTTCCTAGTTGACTACGGAACCCTAAAAACAACAACCAGGTAACTGGTTGTCCGTACAAACACATGGTCACCGGGCCATCCCAGCGACTGAGGAGATGTTTTGCTCCCGCACCCAGCTATGCACCGGCACCTAATGTTCGCTATGGCCAACCAGGTAACTGGCTGTCCGTACAAACACATGGTCACCGGGCCGCTCGAGCGACTGAGGAGATGTTTTGCTCCCGCACCCAGCTGTACACTGGCACCTAATGTTCACTATGACCAACCAGGTAACTGGCTGTCCGTACAAACACATGGTCACCGGGCCGCTCGAGCGACTGAGGAGATGTTTTGCTCCCGCACCCAGCTGTACACTGGCACCTAATGTTCGCTATGACCAACCAGGTAACTGGCTGTCCGTACAAACACATGGTCACCGGGCCGCTCGAGCGACTGAGGAGATGTTTTGCTCCCGCACCCAGCTGTACACTGGCACCTAATGTTCGCTATGACCAACCAGGTAACTGGCTGTCCGTACAAACACATGGTCACCGGGCCGCTCGAGCGACTGAGGAGATGTTTTGCTCCCGCACCCAGCTGTACACTGGCACCTAATGTTCGCTATGACCAACCAGGTAACTGGCTGTCCGTACAAACACATGGTCACCGGGCCGCTCGAGCGACTGAGGAGATGTTTTGCTCCCGCACCCAGCTGTGCACTGGCACCTAATGTTCGCTATGACCAACCAGGTAACTGGCTGTCCGTACAAACACATGGTCACCGGGCCGCTCGAGCGACTGAGGAGATGTTTTGCTCCCGCACCCAGCTGTACACTGGCACCTAATGTTCGCTATGACCAACCAGGTAACTGGCTGTCCGTACAAACACATGGTCACCGGGCCGCTCGAGCGACTGAGGAGATGTTTTGCTCCCGCACCCAGCTGTACACTGGCACCTAATGTTCGCTATGACCAACCAGGTAACTGGCTGTCCGTACAAACACATGGTCACCGGGCCATCCGAGCGACTGAGGAGACGTTTTGCTCCCGCACCCAGCTGTGCACCGACACCTAATGTTCGCTATGATCAACCAGGTAACTGGCTGTCCGTACAAACACATGGTCACCGGGCCATCCGAGCGACTGAGGAGACGTTTTGCTCCCGCACCCAGCTGTGCACCGACACCTAATGTTCGCTATGATCAACCAGGTAACTGGCTGTCCGTACAAACACATGGTCACCGGGCCATCCGAGCGACTGAGGACATGTTTTGCTCCCGCACCCAGCTGTGCAATCGCACCTAATGTTCGCTATGACCCCCTGTGTTGTACTGAGTGCCGTTTTTAGGGTTCCGTACCTCGAAAGAAAAAAAACAGAACCCTTATAGGATCACGTTGTTGTCCGTCCGTCTGTCTATCGGTCAAGACCCTTTATCTCGGGAACGCGTGGAGGTATCGAGTTGAAATTAAAACCATATACTCAAAGCTGCGGTCCCTTGAAACTGTGAAAAAATCAAACTTCTGCATTAGCGAAAAAAAAAGATACGGCCGTTTATGTTGCAAAAAACGTGTATTTCGACACTCTTAAGGGAATCAAAATTCTTCTGGTTTATCTAAAATCCTGAATTTTAGCATGAAGCAAGGTTTTATGGCATAAGTAGGTATAGGAATAAATCTGAAAACTGTGAATTTGTATTTACATCTCGAAAAAATATATTTTGCGATTCGGAAAAAAATTCATAACTTAATTCGGGAATTGAACCGTTTTCATACACGTAAGTTACTTACCATCAGGTGAGATAGTGGTCAAACGCGAGCCTATCAATAATAATAAAAAAAAAGTTGTAAGGAACCCTCAGTGCGCGAGGCCGACTCGCCCAATTTTTTCTCTCTATCTTTCTTTGATAACTTACTCAGTCTTCCTGCAAAGTGCGTGGGTCTCGTCACTCCTGTCAGGACAATCCACTTTGCCGTCACATTTATCATCAATAAATATGCGCGTACCATCTGGGCACTGCCATTGATCATCCCTAAAAAAAAATACGTTGAATAAAAAACATTTAGACATACAAGGTGTAAGGGACAGCCCTCCACAAACTTTAAGGGCTTGCTCAGTAGACGAAACTGAACAAATTTCCACAAAATTTTTTTTCAGGAAACAAATAAAAAATTTGGCCTCACCATACAAACTGTCCAATCAAGTTTATAATTTTGTATGGTGAGGCCAAACTTTTTTGTTTCCTGAAAAAAAAATTGTGGTATGTGGTACAGATATGTCAACTGAGCAAGCCCTTAAAGTTTGTGGAGGGCTGTCCCTTACACCTTGTATAATACATTTCTAGGATTTTTTTGTTGTGCGCGCAACACTTAGAAATAATATAATAGCTTTAATTCGGCGCAAGCAATGAAGCAACACAATTTACCACAACATAAAATAATAATAATAATAAAGAGAGTACAGAAGTATTTCTGTTCTACTCTTTTTCTGTGTACTGTATTGTATAACACAGTTGAAATAAGCAGCACCTTTTTACTCTTTTATCTGTCTTTGTTCTTTTTCTGTGTACATAAATAAATAAATACAGTTGCAGAGACTGTGCCCGGACTGAAAGGGTCACCAACTCAGCAATAGCTGGGTCAAACACCCAGCGCTGATTTTCAGCTGGCACTCCGCAGTGACGCACGAATGGTGGTAAATAAATTATACTAACACATAAATATAACCCATATTTAAAATAAATATTGATGCTAGTGTATTTGTGTGATAATTTTGTTATATTTTGCTAAAAGTTCCTAATCTGCTCATTCACAATGATCGATCATTGACCGGTCAATGGTCTCGTAATAGAGTTGTGGTAAAATGACAATATCGAGCTTATTAAAAGAAATGACTGCACAATGACGTTCTCATGGTAGGTCACTGGTCAAAGGAACTGTCAAAATTTTTGCAAATTACCGCATAAGTAAGACATTCATTTGTAAATATACGTGTGAAGAGTCTGTCTAATAAGTTAATTGACTTGGGTAATTATTAGGATATAATGAAATCTGATGTAATCAACACTGGTTCAATAATCAAGGTTGATTAAGAGATATTGATCATTGTTTACTAATAGAAGAATCTTATAAAAAGTATCGAATATAAGTATTTTTTAAATAATTAAATATTATGTAAAATTCCCAAGTCGATTGACTTTTTATACAGACTATATGAGATTACCATTCTATCCCACTTCTTTCAATGGAGTGTCAGTGGTCGATCATTGGAAAGTCACAATGACGCCATTGTAATAATAGATTACCAAACTTACTCAAAATCAACAATTAAGAAATCAATGTGCCTGTTGGTCTAGTGGTTAGTGACCCTGACTGCTATGCCAGAGGTCGTGGGTTCGATTCCCACCCAGGACAAATGTTTGTGTGATGAGCAGGATCATTTTTTCTGTACCTGGGTGTAATTTATCTATAATATGTATGTATTTAGAAATATATAAGTATGTTTATCAGTTGTCTAGTAACCATAACACAAGGTTGGCTTAGCTTGGAACTAGACGGCGCTGTGTGATAGTTGTGGAATATTATTGTTATTATTATTATTAATGATAGACCATTCTGACACTATTGTAATAGCAGACTTGAGGCCCAGTTCCTTGCACCCTGTGTATAACAATGTCATCGGGCAGACCGCTCAATTTTAAGAAATCATCAAATAGCACCTCCCGCTCTGAGAGAGAACGAGAGGAAGTGACAGATTTCCTACCTGAGATCAACCGTTTGCTCATGTTCATCCAGGGCGCTGGAAAGTTGTCCGAAAAAGGAGTGCGCTGATGCTGTAGCCAGAAATTTCCTGAAAGCAGAGACAGTAAGTACCTAACGAAAGTGTCATAAAATAGGGTTGCCAACCAGTAGCGTAGCCTAGGCACCAGTTTGACCACTATTTCACCTGACGGTGATTAACACTCCCCAACCACCCCCCCAGACTTTTTGTAGGACAAGATAAACAAGCCGATTTTGTATATTTGTAAAATTGTTCTGTATTTCTGACCGACTTTTTGTAGGACGTGTGCGTTGCGCTGTTGCTATCGGTGTGTTCTATTTTTCTACTACAAAAAATCGGTTACCGATTAGATTATCTGACGTGAGAGAGCAGCCTTAAAAGGTGCTTTTTATGACTTAATGGTTGTCGTTATTGAGAGTGGTTGTAATGCTATATGGAGTGTATTATTGTATGGAAAACAAGCTTTACCAATCAAAGACCGGTGATTTCGACGCTTGTCGTTAAATCGAGTGATGTTACATGAAGTTTACACTGTATATGAAACAAAAAAAAAAAATAGCTTCTACCAGCGGCTTCGCTGGCGTGGGAGTAGGATTCTCCATACATACTTCAGACCCCGTTTCGTTCCCTTGTATAGTGCTCACCAACGAAAAAATGAACGTTGAAACAGAAACCTAGTCCCGCCTCGTGGGGGCGATCTCTCGCACCGGGCCTAGGTACAGGCCATGGTCCGGAGCGAGGAGGAGTGGCAGGCGGACGCCTCCTTCTGCGAAGTAGTAATGCTAGCAAAGGAGGAGGCCGACCGTATCAGGCAACGGTGCTCACAGCGCTCCAGCCACCGCGCACTACCGGGATTCCGATTTCGATTTCCGACCACCGGAGACGCGGGCTTAGGGACGGCGAGCAATGGGTTGCTCGCTGTCCGACCGTCCGGTAACTGTCCGGCGGCGATAGCGCCGTTACCTGATGTGGTCGGCCTCCTCCTTTGCGAGCATTACTGCTTCGTAGAAGTCGGCGACCGCCTGCCACTCCTCCTCGCACGGCCTAAACCAAGGCCCGGCGCGAGAGGTCTCCGCCGCCGATCGCCCCCATGAGGGCACGGCGAATTGCGTTTGACCCCTATCTTACCTGTTGTTAAATGGTGATGTGGCCGACGATGGAGCACGGTTGCGTGGAAGTATCCTATTCACTCTTTCTTTAAAGAATCCAAGGTTGAGGCTAAAAAAATCAATAAATAAAAGCATTATTCTTATTACTATTATTCTATATTACTATACTTATTTTATTAGTCCTAAGTTGAGCTTTTCGAATACTGACAAATGCTTACACTGATTGGACAGGTCTACTCAAATCTGTATGGTTCTTTCTTCAAAAGACCATCTCAGACAAATCTGCATGGTTCTCATGTGATTTGACCATTACATATTTACTGTATGGAACTTTAAAAGAGACTTTGACCCCTGAGTTTGTTTCGGTGTTTCTTCTCAGGGTAGTCAGATAGGAAACACCGGCCTCATCTAGCATAAACTGACGAAAAAAAAAAATTGACGTGTAAAAGTGTTTTTTAAACCTATTTGCAAAATAAATATCATTTATCATTTATTTAAAAAAATTATAAATATAGCAGGCCTAGCCTAGTTGTGACCGTTTCGTTTGGATTCTCTTGCGTCGAACACCTCGAGTTGGCCAAGCCTCCGATTGCTTTGTTCTGACCACATGACAGACCTTTGAGATGACGTCAGAACAAAGGAATTGGAGGCATTGCCAACGCAAGGCGTTCGATGCAAGTGAATCGAAAAGAAACGGTTGCAAGTATTATAAATTACGATAGTGATTAAATTTTCTTATGTGTAAAAGGATGTAAGTACATTATTCCAGGGCCTCAAGTCTGCTATTACAATAGTGTCAGAATGGTCTATTATTATTATATATATATTGATGTCATAGTTGTCGATTTTGACAAGTTTGGTAATCTATACTTATATAATATTATAAAGCGGAAGAGTTTGTTTGTTTGTTTGTTTGTTTGTTTGTTTGAACGCGCTAATCTCTGGAACTACTGGTCCGATTTCAATGATTCTTTCAGTGTTGGGTAGTCCATTTATCGAGGAAGGCTATAGGCTATGTTTTTTTCTTTTCAAAATTAGGGATCCGTAATAAAATTGCTATTTTGTAACACAAGGTGTAAAATCGAAAACCTATTTTTCGTGCGCTGCAAAAACTATTGACAATAGAACAAAATGATGTACTACGGGGTTGTAGATCCCATTAAGACCTACAAAAAAGTCCGCGAGAACATATATCTAGCTATCATGGTTTAATCACAATAACCGATTTTGTGTTCAAAATGATTATTAAATCGTGTGAAGAAAAAAAACTACGTTAAATATGTATCGTAATATTAATCTTTATCGAAATTAAGCATTATGCTATCAAGAGTATTTATGTAGAAGTAAAATACTTTTTGTTTCATCTCAATCGGATATTTCGTTTAAAAGTTATCACGTGTGTAAGTTGGTACCTATTAATGAGTTATGGGCCATAGAGTTTTTTATCAACATAAAATCCTGTAATAATCTTTTTCGAAATATATTTGTTGATGATTGTAAGTATAAGATCTTTTAAGAGTATAATAAATACATTTATGAACGCGGTAATCTTGGGAAATACTGATCTGATATGAAAACTGTTTAATATTCAATAGTCCATTTATTGAGGGAGGCAATTATAGGCAATATTTTATCTCGGTATTTCCACGGAAACGAGAAAAACGCGGGTGAAACCGCGGGGCACAGCTAGTCTACTAATAAATCGCGTCATTATGACTTTCCAATGGTCAACCACTGACACTCCATTGAAAGAAATGGTACAGAATGGTAATCTCGTACATAATGACAAATGAATGTCTGACGTATGCGGTAATCTGCAAACATTTTTACAGTTTCTTTGATCAGTGATTTTCCATTAGAACGTCATTGCGCAGTCAGAGCTTTTAATAAGCTCGATATTGTCATTCTACCACAATTCTATTACAAGACCATTGACTGATCAATGATCGATCATTATGAATTAACAGATTACACACTTTTAGCAAAATGACAATGGGATCGTGTTGGAATGACGAATTTATAAAAATAGCAGACTTGGGCCCCTGATAAATGTTCTACATTTATCTTAATGTACATAATAATTTATTGTTAAATAATGTTTGACGATTAAAACCTGGAGTATTTTGTTTGTCAGATTATTTTTTAGACAATGTTTTACCGTTAATTTAGGCTGTACTCGTCGCGTCGTTTCGAAAATGAACGTTTTCTTCAACTACTTCACTCAACGATAGTTTAGCCTTCAAACTAGTCGCGACGAAGAACGTTTTTAACAACCGCTTTTGACGTCGCAGGACCGGTTGCGATTCGTCGTTCAAATATTCGACAACGACCCGCTACTACCAGTTACCCGAGACACAAAATAGATAGGTACAGAAGACAATCTACAAACAAAGCGCGCTCGAGCAACGCACACATAGACACCACTCACGGACACGATATCTCGGCTCAATCGCCCGGTCGTACTCGTACAGTTGCCATCACAGATCTTGAATGCTCGTCGTCAGAGTGGGGATCGCTTTGCGCATTCCATACATTGGCGAGCCAATCGCCATCGTTGTAAGATACATGAAGCAACGCAGTGAACGAATGAGGAGTGACGTCTATGACGCGATGGCGCGGCCAGGCAATCGCTGACACTCCCCGACCCCGCGTCGCACTTCGCACCACTAAACAGACCGAATATTTGACTTCTGCGCAAGTGTTCAAGATGGTGATGGCAACTGTACAGTTCCTAGCACCGATCGATCCTGAGCTAGAGTCATAGATCGCCTAGCGTAGGTAAAAACGCTATTTAGGGCGTACTGTACATCACTCTACACGTGTAGTCTGTGGGCTGACTATTCGGCTAGAAGCTATAATGCCATCCGCGTCCAGTATAATAACGCGTTCAGGGCGGTGATGGGGCTACCCCGTTACTGCAGTGCCTCGGGTATGTTTGCGGAGGCACGTACTGACTGCTTTCACGCAACTATGCGCAAGCGCGCAACATCCCTAGTGAACAGAGTGCGGGCTAGCTCTAACACCGTTCTGGCGATGATTGCAGCTAGACTGGATTGTCCTTTCATCCGGCATTGTTCGGCTAGACATATTCCGGTACCAATGCCGGAGAGAAAGTATTAATTTGAATTTTAATTTTTTAATTTGAGTTAATTTGAATTGGTTGTATTTATTTTATTTTGACATAGATTGTAATTTTAATTTATTTAATTTGATTTTAATTTCGATTTATCTTGTTTTTTTTTTAATTTATTTAATTTGTTTTTATATTTGTATTGATTTTAATTTATATTGATTTTAATTTGTAATGATTTTAATTAATTTTATTTTAATTTAATGACCTTGTTTTGATTATTTTAATTTAATGTATTTGATTAGGTTTCAATTGTATTTCTTTTTGTTTTGATATAATTTTGTGAAGATGGGTACTTTGACCTGAATAAAGATTATTATTATTATTATAAAAAGTGAAGTACATACATCAGATTGACTTCTGTAGCTATCTATTTTGTGCCCGAGACAAGTGCACAAACACTACAGCAAACACTATACTTACGAGGCATCTATAGCGCAATTTTGTTCATCATTGCCATCTGAGCAATCCAATTTCCCATCACAGAGGAAACTGAGTCTGACGCATGATCCATCGCCACAGGTAAACTGATGAGTACTGAAATAGAAAAAACATTACGAATGTATTGAAGTTTGAGGAACAGGCTTGGATTGGAATTTGGAATACACCGCGCCGCAATAACACATTATGTAACGAAAAAACTGGGCAAGTGAGAGTAGCGACATCTATGACGCCACATAAGAACTAATTCTGCACCGCGCAATCAAAGTTCTCCGCGCGATTAGAACATATAGGACAGCCCAAAATCACCCACAGAGTGGGTTTTTAGTCGGTAAAAGTCACTATCTCCCGCCCCGCCCAAGGGCAAGGAGATGTCATTGGATGGTTTTCTCACCTACAAAATAAAAAATACCTATTGCTCATCACCCGCAAACCCGTGCCTTCGGTGGCCGGGGACCCTGGGATCACACCACGATTCAGGACGCTCGGAGCTTCAGCTTAATTAATAATTCTGATGAACTTCGTCATTTAGACGTTTTGTGAGATAAAATGACGTTGAAATTACAAAAAACCGGCCAAGGGCGAGTCGGACTCGCCCATGAAGGTTTCCGTAGCAGCAAGTAACATAATATAAAAGTCTTTGTAGTTCGTTGTAACTTAGATCGATGTTTTAATAATAGTCTATTTTTTAGATTTATGACATTTAAAAAAAAAACTACTCACTAGATTTCGTTCAAAACAATTTTCGTTGGTAGTTTGTATAGTGTACATCATATATTTTTTTTTTAGTTTTATCATTTTCTTATTTTAGAAGTTAGAGGGGGGGGACAGACATTTTACCACTTTGGAAGTGTCTCTCGCGCAAACTATTCAGTTTAGAAAAAAGTGATATTAGAAACCTCAATATCATTTTTGAAGAGCCCCCACACGTATGGGTTCGATGAAAAAATTTTTTGAGTTTCAGTTCTAAGTATGGGGACCCCCAAAATTTATTGCTTTTTTTCTATTTTTGTATGAATATCTTAATGCGGTTCACAGAATACATCTACATACAAAGTTTCAACAGTCTAGCTCTTATAGTTTCGGAAAAAAGTGGCTGTGACATACGGACGGACGGACAGACAGACAGACAGACAGACATGACGAATCTATAAGGGTTCCGTTTTTTTCCATTTAGCTACGGAACCCTAAAAATGAGATATTTTATAACTTCGATTTACCTGCAGTTATTAGACAAGTAGGCTCTCTGTGCCGCCGAATGTACATCTGGAGATATGGCTGAAATTGACAAAATGTAATTCATAAATACAATAAATATGACATACATATAAATATGTGTCACAAATATGAATATGTCATAAATATGAATATGTCACAAATATGAGTATGTCATAAATATGAATATGTCGTAAATATGAATATGTCGTAAATATGAATATGTCACAAATATGAATATGTCATAAATATGAATATGTCACAAATATGAATATGTCATAAATATGAATATGTCGTAAATATGAATATGTCGTAAATATGAATATGTCGTAAATATGAATATGTCGCAAATATGAATATGTCATAAATATGAATATGTCGTAAATATCACATACACCGAGCTCGTGGTCTCAGGCCACGTGATGCAGGATGGAAGCGGAAAATGGCCACGCCTCATTGAAGCGATTTTCACACTGCACCATGCACCTACGCACGTACTTCCAGGAATGCAGATCTGTATCATTGTGCGGGTTTTTTACGCACTCACGTGCGTAGTTGCGTTTTGTAGATTCGCGCTCTGATTCATTTCATCCAAAATCACGCACGGCACCACTAGACTCAGAGTGCCATACTTCGCGTGTCGCCCCGCACCTACGTGCGTGAGCGCATGTTTCTCCGCTTGTAGGCACGTGATCTGCATGAACGCGCGTGGATGCATTTTCGGTATGTTGGACTGTGCGTGTTTTCTATATAAACGGAGATACTTACAAGCATCGTTAAAACAAACAGTCACGCGCTACGCAGCGTGGTGCGTGCCAGTGTGATAATCGCCTAAGGGCTGAAACTGCGTTAAGCGTGCGCACGCGATGGACACCAGTTGCAAGGCTTTGCGCTTGTGTCGTGGGTGACAGTCCCAACCAAAACCAGATTTCTACCTGCGCAGTGTCGCTAGTTCCACTTTAACGGTATGCATGTAGTCATGTTGATGGAGTACTTAATGCAAATGCGGGGTGCTGGGCCCCGTGAATTTTTTGCTACGTAATACGTAAAACGTTCACGGGGCCCGGCACCCGGCAAGCGTTTGGGTTACGGCTCAACGGTTGGTCGTTGATGTCTCCAATCTTAAAATCCACGGGGTTTTTCATTGAGATAAGAATGAGAAGTATTTATTAGATTTACGCGGGGGCCCCTTGGTCGAATTTGCTACAGGCCCCGCGATGGCTTGATCCGGCACTGAGCCAGTGATATACAATACTCGTATGTACATACATACAAAATATATGCACCTTTAAAACAAAAGTGGCACTATACTTTTTTTCTTTTTATGTTGACAAAAAATCATCCAATGACGTCCCCCGCTCTTGGACGGAGCGGGAGATAGTGTCAGACTCTTACTGACTAAAAGACCTACCCCGTTCCTTCTAGCCTTCATACCAGGGCTCGAGCTCCCTTTCGGATAACCCTGGCCCCAGTAGGCTTTGACCCGGCTGAGTCCCTGCTGTTGCTGACAACTCCTTAAGGCGCGCGGGAACAGAGCGCGTCGACGACGATTTGGGCTTGGTTCCAACAGTTACTGGACGGCCGGACAGCGAGCTACCCATTGCTCACTGTCCACAAGCCCGCACCTACGGTGGCCGGAAATCGGGATCAGAATCCCGGCGGCGGCGGCGGCGGCGAGAACGCTGTTGCCTGATGCGGTCGGCCTCGTCCTTGGCGAGCATTACTGCTTCGCAGAAGTCGGTGACCGCCTGCCACTCCTCCTCGCTCCGGACCAAGTGGCACTATACTGATTTTGTGTTTTTATTTGCCATTTTTTGGTACACCTTAAACTTTTCAATCTGATTATCACAACCCATTCTTTGATTATCAAAGTCTTTGTTGGTCGCAACTTTTTATCGAGTAAATAAAAAGGTTCACTGGAAAACTTTATGATTGCTGAAAAATCTCCCGTTAGGTATGTGCCACTTTTGTTTTAAGGATGCGATAAAAGTTAAAAAAAGTCAAATGTTTTTTATTTCACATAGGCCTACATGGGCACTTATAAAACGTCAGAAGCTAGTGCGTTATTAGTGATATATATCATTCTATGGATTTCAAATTCAATTAGCTACTAAAAACACTGAATATAATAAGATCCTTTGTAAATACCTACTGTTATTTTGACACTTATAAACTCGACACTTTTTATTTAAAAAAAATAAAACAACTCACCAGCTAAAAACAACACTAAAAACACGAACATATCGTAAAGGTCACAATTACGTTATATTAAAAAAAGGACTAGTTTAAAACTTCTAATGGCAATTCTATAAAAAAAAAAAACTACTTCATTAATAAAGTATTATAATTATACTAGTTTTTAAACCTGACCTTAGTCGATTCGCCGATTGGGGGTCGTTCATTTGTTACGTAAAACGATATTTATTAGTTTTAGATAACCGACCCCGCACCGTAGGCGCGCGCTTGATGACGCCGAGCAATTGGTATTTCAAACCAGCTTTTAACACTTTTTTTGAATCAGTCATTCGACTACACGTATAAACAAAGCGATTTTACTTGTTACGACAGTTTTGCTGTGATTCTATGAGGAGTTCTGTTCCATATCTTCGAAGTTCATGATCAGATCATAACAATATTTCTATGGGACCAACTTGGAAGCATTACCACTCAACCAAAAAAATAATTTTCAAAATTGGTCCACAATTGACCAAGATATTGGTGAACATATATCTATATAATAATATTAAAAAAAAAACATTCAGCCGAAAATAGAACCTCCTTTTCGAAGTCGGTTAAAAAGTACATATCTATGGAGGAGAATGTGCAAGATATTCCATGGACACTCTGTGTGAAAGAAAGACGTCAAAGAATTCCACCGATACATTGGCTAAAATCTGCAACACGCCACCCATCCTCGTCTGTGATTGGTCGATTCGCTTCGCATACGGTGCGAAGGCCGGTCACACACATTCGGTTCGCTGATCAAGAAATCAAAATGAATTTTATATTTCCAAAATGAACCTGACGTTAATATTCGAAATTACAAAAAAAAAAAAAACTCAAAAAAAATTTTCTTTGCAAACCGTACCTTTTGTGTAAAAAAAAAAAATTGGCACACATAGATACACACAATGAAGAAACAACATGTGGACAGAAATAAAACAGAAATACCTATTTGACAGATAGAGGTCATTGACGTTCCTACTCTTATTTTGACTGGCCTGTTGGTCTAGTTGTTAGTGACCCTGACTGCTATGCCGGAGGTCTTGGGTTCGATTCCCACCCAGGACAAATGTTTGTGTGATGAGCATAATCATTTATTCTGTGTCTGGGTGTAATTTATCTATAATAAGTATGTATTTAGAAATATATAAGTATGTTTATCAGTTGTCTAGTACCCATAATGCAAGCTCTGCTTAGCTTGGGACTAGACGGCGTTGTGTGATATTTGTGGAATATTATCATTTCCTTTATATATTTTTTTAAAAAGCATATAAAAAAAGAAAAACATTTAAAAATATAAAAAATAGTGGTCCGCTGGTGTCGGGAGCAGGGTCCACGCTACCGGTGGTTAGGGCTCCGGAGACAGGAACTTCCTCACAATGCGAGCCGTATCGAGGAGTACTGCCTTCTGTATCAGGCCCTTGATCCAACCGCGCAACGACGCTATTATTATTATTATTATTTGAACCAAAAAAACTACGCCAGACGGTTAAGCTAATATCACAGAATTTCGAACCTGTATTCATCATAATCATTACGTCCAAGGTTGGACCTATGTCCAACAGTGGACCGTGTCGGAGATTGGGGAAGACCTATGTCTCCTCCAAGAGTCACCATAACGACCGGTATTATGCGTCTCACATCCATCGGTTTCCCGAGACCCTCACCAAGTCATCGGTCCACCTTGTAGGAGGACTTTCAACGCTGAGTCTTCCGGTACGCGTTTTCTCACCACTCCAGAACCTTTCGTCACCATCAGTGGCGGATTAGCCATGTTGCAAGAGTAGCAAGTGCTACGGGCTCCGCGCATTGGGGGCCCCTGTCAAAGTCCCTGTGACATATGAATTCTAACCAGTTACAGATTTATAATAAAGATAATACCTGTGGACCCATCGCTACGTAAAAGCTTCGGGGCCTGTTTGAAAATAAGTTGAAAGAGTTTTAATGCGGTGTCATTTATTAATATATAGGGGGCCCCTTGGTAGAATATGCTAGCGTGGGGCCAACATGCTAGCTTTTTTTATCTAATAAACTAGTGCTTGACTACGATCCCACCTGATGGTAAACAGTGATGCAATCGTTGATAGTGAGGCGCACTAGTTGATTAAGAGCCTATTCACTCTAGCCCTGAAGACACCCAAATTATAATCGGACCGGGAGACCGTAGCAGGCAAATTGTTGCAGTCCTTCGATGTATGCGGTTTCATTAACCCCAAGCGAACGCCGGCGTTCGTTCCCTCATTGTCTTTTTATTATGTCTCTAATTACGGTATTCGAAAGGAATCCGCCACTAGTCCCAATCAACTTGTTTTGGTAACTAGCTTTTGCCCGCGGCTTCGCTGCCGCTCTTCCTTCCACCCTACTATACCTTACTCTACCCAACTACACCCTATTCTACCCTACTCTACCCTACTCTCCTACCCTACTCTACCCTACTCTATCCTACTCTACCCTACTCTACCGTACTATACTCTGTTCTGCACTATTCTACACTACTGTATCCTACTGTATTCTACTCTACCCTACTCTACCCTACTCTACTCTACTCATTGTCTTTCTATTGTGTCTCTAATTAGGTATTCGAAAGGAATCCGCCACTAGTCCCAATCAACTTGTGTTGGTAACTAGCTTTTGCCCGCGGCTTCGCTGCCGCTCTACCCTACTCCACCCTACTATACCTTACTCTACCCAACTACACCCTACTCTACCCTACTCTACCGTACTCTACCGTACTCTACCCTACTCTACCCTACTCTACCCTACTCCACCCTGCTCTACCCTACTCTACCCTACTCTACCCTACTCTATCCTACTCTACCCTACTCTACCGTACTGTACCCTGTTCTGCACTATTCTACACTACTGTTTCCTACTGTATTCTACTCTACCCTACTCTACCCTATTCTACACTACTCTACCCTACTCCCTACTTTTTTTTCCTTAAGAACATTCTCCTCACAATAACAAACACAACAAAATAATTAGCGAAATCGGTTCAGCTGTTCTCGATACTTGCGCTTAGCAACACATTTAGCGATTCATTTTTATATTATTAGTAATAAGAAAATTGAAAACGGAAACCGTATGTTTGTAGCCAGCCTTAGTTACATTCATGTATGTCTGTCTGGGTTCGCGCGAAACGATATCACCAGTTTCTTGCGTCAGTCAAACACAACACTTTGTACATGAAACACGCGTTAACTACAAATAACTTTTTAAATACTGTGACTCACAGTCTTTAAGTAGTGTCTTTTTTTACTGAAATATTAGGAAATAGGTGTCTACAAAGTTTTTTTGTGAACTTGTGACAGCGTAAAAGGTGCTAGAAGGTAAGAAACAATGTTATTTATTAACAATAGTACACTTTTATGTAAATCAAATACTATAGTATTATTATCTTGTTTTGATTCGCGGTGTGACTGACGTATGGGTTTTTTTTTTATTACAATAATATGGCCGACGATGGAGAACGCTTGCCTACAAACAATTTATTCATTCTAGGCTTAAAGACCCCTAGGTTATATCAGGAAACACAGACTCCGGCGGGGAATTCCACTCCTTAGCTGTACGTGCATAATTAATGTGTTCCAAACGATTTGTATGTATGGGTTGGTAGTCCACCGATACCGGTGGCATAACGCTACATTTCTTGTCTGATAATGGAACCGACTTGGCGGAATTAAATTATGCAATTCCAATGCACAGACCCCGAAATGTAAACGATATGCTACGTTTACATGTGGGCCCAGTCTCAGCCAATTACTACTGTGTGGCCATTGTATAAAGCATTTATTTCAAATAGACCATTTGCAGGCACTTTTGAATAGTCAAATGTCGGTCAGTGCAAGAAAAGTGAAGCTAAATTGCATGTTCCAAAGCGTAGATCTTTATGCAGAAGAATGTGCAAGAAACTCCATGGCAACTCTTTTAAATCATATTATGTGTTACATACAATGCTTGGTTACATATTACTTGTTGCTTCTATTATGTGAGCAAAAAAAGGGGGAAACCCCGATATCATAATGGCGATTGGCCGAGGCTAGACCCACATGTAAACGCAGCATTAGAAGAAGTATGATGTGGCTTCAGCGGTCAATGTACCGATAATATAGTCATGCGTGTCTGCCATCACCATCACCAACATATTCCTGCCATTGTCTCGTTTTATTTGGGGTCGACGCAACAAGTTTTTTTCTTCCATTCTGTCCTGTCACTCGTCACGCTATCACTAACTCCCTTTTATTTCATATTGCTTCTCACACAATCTTTTCTTTAGCCTCCCTCTCCCCCTCCATCCATCCATAAACTCGTAACTTTTTTAGAAACAAACGATTCCCATTCAACTTTTCAGTCACTGACACTTCCAAACTTCCTCTAATATACTAATTTCTCATTTTATCCATTCTCGTCACACTACACATCCATCTTAACATTCTCATCTCCGCTACGTACGGGCAATCTTTTTTCATCCGTCTTTTTCACAGCCTAACATTATGATCAATACAGTATGACAGGCCTTATCACGGACTTGTAGATTTTACCCTTCAACTTGAGGGGAACCGTGGGTCACAAGTGGTTCCCGTGACATGTCGCCATTTCATCCCTCCTGCGTTGATGCGACGTGTTACGTACCGGTCCACCTCACCATCGTGCGTGTCAGCCAATGCCTTACTAATATAAGTGATGCGTATATACTGGAACATGTATAGAAACCAATTATATGCTTTTCAAGTACCAATTTCCCTGCTACTGCGGACTACCCGTTCGATTATAATTTAGGTGTCTTCAAGGCTAAAGTTAATAGGCTCCTAACAAACATAGTGCGCCTCACCATCAACGATTGCATCACTCAGGTCACACGGGTCACTATCAAGCACTACTTTATATTATTTAAAAAAGCATAGGTATGACGTCATACCGGCTTCGGCTAAAAGCGACCACGAAAGAAAGAAAGAAAGAAAATTGCGTTTAATTAGCATTACAAAAACGGAAACACCTTAAAATTAAACACATGGTACATTGAGTAATGCTGAAAAGGCCTCAGCTCAGCATAATGCCAAATGGTAACACAAGGCCATCACCTGACGCTGATCTTCAGCTGCAGCCCTTGGGTGCCATATGCTCGAACAGAAAATATTTATTAAAAACCAAAAAAAAAAACCGGGAATCTTTAAGTCGAGAGTGGTTTCTTCTAGGTAAGCGCGTTCCACCGTCGACCGCATCGTCGCTTTAAATCAAGTGAGTTGGCGGTCAAGCGCGAACCTATCATAAATAGAAAAAAACCCACCCCTTTCCTTCTTGCCTTTCGTACCGGGACCGAGCTTCCCTTTCGGATAACTCTCCAGTAGGCTTCGACCTGGCTGGGCCCCCGCTGTTGCTGACAACTCCTTGAGGCGCAGGAACAGAGCGCGCCGTCGCTCGTCGACTTTGGCTCGGTCCAGACAGTTATCGTAACCTATTAACACGTCATGGTAGACCTCAGTATGAACCGCCATGAACTGTACAGTACTGTGTTGTGTAAAAAACCTATACATCTACACAAAAAAAAAAAAGAAAAAAAAAGAGGTAAAGTTTGTTTTTTTGTTTGTAGGAGGTAATCTCTGGAAGTACTGGTCCGATCGCTAAAACTTTTTCCCCGATAGAAAGCTGCCTTATTCTTGAGTGACTTAGGCTATATTTTATTTACGCAGACAATGGTGCGGGCAAAGCTATATTATATTAATATTCCACAACTATCACACAATGCCGTCTAGTCTCAAGCCAAGCAGAGCTTGTGTTATGAGTACTAGACAACTGATAAACATACTTATATATTTCTGATAAATTACACCCAGACACAGAACAAAAATGATCATCGCACAAACATTTGTCCTGTGTGGGAATCGAACCCACGGCACAGCAGTCATGGTCACTAACTACTACTCTAATAATCTCTTTTAAAAAGTTAAAAATCGTTGCAGTTTAATTATATCGGCTCAAATAAACCCCAAATTTTATATGCGGTCTTACTTTTGCAAGTGGGCTTTATTATCGACTGGGGCGTGTGTCTGGTTTATGATATAAAGATAACAAGTGGGTTACAACAGATTGAAGGCCCTCTGCGATAATACGCCGTTCATTGAACGAACACGGGTGTCTTGATAATAATCTTACAGATTAAGTAAATACATAATGAATGGCATAGCGTGTACTCGTTAGATACTTACGATCTGTAGAATTGAGTACTTACAAATAAACAAAATATGTCGAGACATGTAGATAGTATAGCTAATATCTACGCTTTACAAAAACGTGCAATTTTATCTTAAAAATACATTTGTAATGAATATTCATAAACATGAAGAAAAAAGACGTGTAGCACTCGGGGACTGCCGCGGTAAAGCTATTGCATAGCATTTTTATCAACTTATGCAATTATAATTATTTATTTATTTTATTTATGCAGTATTTTTTCTCCTTTATTTATTTGATATTAACTGAAGTTACACTTTCACACATTGAATTGAATTTTGATTGATTGTTCACTCATTTGTTTTCTTATCGGTCACCACGCTCAAAAAACAAATGAGTGGGGGGTGTTAGGTTATTTTCGTTACGGAATTTCTGGATTAGGTCTCCACGCTCAAGGCCCGCGATAGAAGCTATACAATAGCTTAATAGGTACTAAACCTGGATTTTTTATAACGTTTAATTAGTATTTATAGTAGAAACTAGGTGTTTACTTACTGAATATTGTTCATTAGGCTAATCTATATCTAATAATTATTAAACCTAACTGTACCTATTTCATTAATGCCACTTACTGTGGCAGAACACAGAGACTTCTATTGACCTAATTCAGTAAAAAAAAAAAAACAAAAAAAAAGGTTTTAAGTATGTGCAGTTTTAGTTTGTTTAAAATTTGTATCTGTATCGAAATAAGAACAATTTTTTTTCAGGAAATGAAAAAAGAAATCAGCATCACCATACAATAAACAATAAACTTGAAAACAGATAAACTTGATTGGACAATTTGTATGGCAAGGCCGACTTTTTTTTTCATTTCCTGAAAAAAATTTTTATGTAAGGTTGTTCAGTTTCGTCTACTGAGCAAGCCCTTAAAGATTGTGGACAGCTGTCCTTTACACCTTGTATTATCCCGCGTATGTATTAATAAATAGACAGGGCAAGATTTTTTTACCTAATATTAAAAAGTGGTTCAATTGATTCTGTTCGTTATTCTGATCAAACTGTTTTCAGGTTTTGCGCATTTAACGTTACATGATGTATACACTGCAAAATTTTGATCGTTTTAATCCCGTGGAGGGTCGATCCGGTACATGAAACACTATCCATTTTGGTAAAGATAAAATTAAAAAATAAAGTACCTTTTTTTCAAAACTTGTATTAATTTACGCATGTACGAAATTAATTTCTTTAAGAAAACGTCAGCTGAGCGAGTTCAGTGACCTGTAGGTAGTTTGCACGCAACGTCGACTATTAACTACAGGTCATTGAACTCGTAAAAAGGTACTTTATTTTGTAATTTTATCTTTACAAATCGATAGTGTTTCATGTACCTACCGGATCGACCCTCCACGGGATTAAAACGATCAAAATTTAACGGGGTATAAGTATGAAAGGAGAAACTGACTGAAGCTGCGGGAATTAGCTAGTTTAGTATATTTATTTTTCACAACAAAGGCCCATTTGTTAATAAAAATAAGCTTATCTAGAAGCCTAAATAACAAACACATGTACCAACTATGAACGTCACACATTATGACGACAAATTTGCTGTTGCCGCATCAAAACACTCAAAAAATGCCTCTGCATGGAGGCATCTACATAGTTGCTGAGATAGCACCTTCAAAATACTATGTTATTTAGACTCCATTTAGGGTTACCAACTTTTTTTTATCTAAGAAGAATATTAAAAAGTATTGTAGAAAAAATTACAGTATTTTATTTATTTAATGTTTTAAATACATATTTTTTAGAGCTTCTCGCACAACTTACTAATTTACAGTCTTTTTACGCCTCACCAAAATTAAAATAAATCTATAAAATCTAATAAAGCTCATTTGATGCGTTCTGAAGCTGTATTATTGTGGTTTGATTAAAAACATTGTGTGAGCGTCTAAGTTTAACACTTACGAGTAAGTATAGTGTCAAGCATTATGGTGCTGAAAATAGTATTTTGTATACTTCATTTGTGAAAGAAAGAAAAACAGTTTATTTACGCGTTAAAGACGCAAACTCAAAAGTAGGTAACAGAACATAACATCAAAATAGGGAAGATATGCGTCTCCTCCGCGCAAAACGGCCGAACGCTCAGCATAAAGCTGCGGCCTCACGCATAATGCGTTGAGCTCACAGCGCTGGTTTTCAGCGTGGGCCGGTCGCTGTGTCAACAATAAAACGTGTAATGTAGTAAAAAACTGTATAATACTGTTTTTAACAGTATGGTTGGCAACCCTAACTCCATCGTCACCAACTCAAATATCACTTTGTACATTATATGTTTTAATTTAATTATACGACTCATACCTACAACATATGGAATCATTGAAACAGGCGCGGTGTCGGTAAAACAGAGCCGGGAATTTTGCTTCTTTTTGCTCGTCACCACACGTGGTCACGTGCAGTCGGTCACGTAGGCCACCATTAGAGGGCACGGTAGTTCCCCCACCAAGGCAAGCAAAAAAGTGGCTCGGCCGTAATGCTACGTTAGGCCCCAGTCTCGGCAAATAGTCATTGTGTTATCGGGGTTTCCCGTTTATACAATGGCTACTTTTCATCCATGCGAGGCCCCCTGATGCGTGGGGTCCGTAGTATTTGCTATTTTGCTATGTGGTTGATCCGCCACTGTATACTTCCCATTTATTATTCTCATCGCGAAAGCATGAATCATTCTGTTGGAAACTTGGAATCTAATTGTTTTGATTGGGCTCTCAATTGTCTATTTATTATTATTACCACTTAAGTTAATAATTTGTTTTTGCCCGCAACTTTGCCATAAAATATAGCCTATGCCATTTAGGAATTCAGCTTTCTATTGGCAAATTTTAGCAATCAGACCAGTACTTCCAGAGATTACCTCCTACAAAAAAATAACTTTACCTCTTTATTATATTAGTGTACAATTGTACATACGAAGAATTGTACATACGAAGGATTATGCTGTTCTAGAATAGGTTTGAAAGTTGGTAGAAAAAAGAATGTGTATTGTTTTTTCAGTGTTGAAGTGATTTTTGTAAGGAAAGCATGAATTCGTTTAAATAAGTAAAAAAAATATAAGAGTGCACCGCCCGAAGTGTTTGATTTCATAGAAGAAGCCTACCGAGACGAGCTGAGCTGCGTTACAATACTTACTTCCTACTATCTATTATATCTTTACAAATGTATCCTACTTTTGTAATATGAATGACATTAAAGAGACTGAAATAGATATATTCTAAACGAAAATCTTTTGCATTTTTTATTGTTAAAAAAGTCCTCTAATAATATTAAATCATTTGAAAAATGGTTGCGAGAATCCGATGGATGTGGGACGCACAGGATCGTTGATTGTGGTGACACTTGGGGGAGGCCTATGTCCAACAGTGGATGTCTATTGGCTGAAATGATGATGATGTTAATTAATACTTTTTATAATGTTCCATTAGTTAACAATATAAGGGAAGTTTGAAAGTGGCGCCAGTGACTGAAAAGTGAAATCGTTTGTCTTGGTAAGGTCATGTGAAAAGGAGGGATGAAACGCATGTTGCTAAAAAACTTGAGTTTACATGTGGATGTTGGGGAAGAGGGAGGCCAAAGAAAAGATGGATGGATTGTGTGAGAAGTGATATGAAAGGAAAGGGAGTTAGTGGTAGCGTGACGAGTGACAGGACAGAATGGAAGAAAAAAACGTGTTGCGCCAACCTCAAGTAAAACGGGACAAGGGCAGGAATATGATGATGAGTAAACAATGATCAAGATCTTTTAATCAACCTTGATTATTGAACCAGTGTTGACAACATCAGATTTCATTTTACCCTAATAATTATGGGTAATTATTAAGTCGTTTGAATTTTTAGACAGACTAATAGTAATTGTTTTCAATTAATTATCATCTTACGACCGTATAAATAAATGACTCGTGTGTAGAGAGTGACGCGTTTTCCTCATCTTAGGTCAATAAATATTAATTATGTATAACACATAATATACCGATTAATCATCGGTAAATATATTATGAGTTTCTGGTGATAAGCGAGTGTAGCCATTTATTGTCATTATTAGAATTTGTAATGAAAAACATTGTAAACAAAAAGATTTATTTATTTTACAATTTATGTACACACAAATATACTGAGGAGGATAATATTATTAGAAAACTTTGTACAAAGGTACTGCTTATTTCAAATAGAAATTTCTTCCAGCAGACCTGCGAAAGGAGAAATTACAAGAGATGTAGACAGTAGTGTGCTATATATAACTTATACTAAAAATTGTAATACAAAACAATAATTAATTCATTACAATGGCACTCTTATAAATGATAGATCTCATTAATTGTAAGTATTTTTTTTATTTATGTGTAAGCTGTGTACTTCTTTAAGTCAATCAATCAATCAAATCAATCAAAGCATTTATTTCAAATAGACCATTTACAGGCACTTTTGAATAGTCAAATGTCGGTCAGTCCAAGAAAAGTGAAGCTAAATTGCACGTTCCAAAGAGTAGGTCTCTATGGAGAAGAACGTGCAAGAAACTCCATGGACACTCTTTTAAATCATATATGTGTTACATATAATGCTTGGTAGAAGTAACAAGTTCACCACAATAAGTGGTATATTTATGCTAGATGTTTTTTTGTACAATGTTATTAGTGAATAAGTCGTTGGAGTACCTTAATATAAAATAAAAAATAAAATAAATAAGCGAGTGTAGCCATTTATTGTCATGCTTAGGGTTGTCCAACCATACTTTTGTTTTGGTGGGTAAAAAATCCTCTTGATGACATCCCCCGCCCTTTGGCGGTGCGGGAGATAGTGTCAGACTTTTACTGACAAAAAAACTTCGATGCCTCCACGCGTTCCTGAGATAAAGGGTCCTGACACACATTGTTACTTTTTATTTATTTATATTTTGTTTGGTGTTTGTCTTAAGTTTTTGTTGTCTACAATGTTTTTTTTTGCGCCAAAATAAATACTTTTTTTCTTTCTTTCTGACAGATACACAGACGGACAATAAAGTGATCTTATAAGGGTTCCGATTTTTCTTTTGAGGTACGGAATCCTAAATAGTATTTGACAACTCTAGTCATACCGGGCTTGCGGACGGCGAGTAATAAGTAGCTCGCTGTCCGACCGTCTGGCAACTGTCCGGACGGACCGAACCCAAGTCGTCGACGGCGCGCACTGTTCCCGCGCGCCTCAAGGTGTTGTCAGCAACCGTAGGGGCCCAGCCCCTCGGGGTCGAAGCCTACTATGGCCAGGGTTATCCGAAAGGGAACTGGAGCCCCGGTATGAAGGCAAGAAGGAACAGGGTGGGTTTTTTATTCAGTAAGAGCCTGACACTATCTCCCGCTCCGCCCAAGGGCGGGGGATTCAACTTGGATGATTTTTACCCTCCGAAAAAAACCCTAGTTATGCTAGATGTTCTATTTGACCCTAAGTATATTCGTCTCGTGACCTAATTAAAATTATCATTGTTGGTTTTTCCGACTGGGAAAATTGTCACTGGGTTTTTCCTAATGTTTATTGAATTCTGCCAAGTCATAAAGTAGTTTCAATTCAATTTAATTCAATGTCTTTATTGTGGATCATAGGTTTGTAAATAATACAGGTTTTAAATGAATGAAATAGATCAGCTACGTCCCGCCCTTGGGGCATACAATAATCACTTAGGAATATAGGTACATTATTTTTACAAATTATTAATATTTTAAATAAAATTATACAACCACACAAAACGAATCAAGGTAGGCAGGCACATAACAGGCTACTGAACACATCATGACTGAGAGGGACCATATTCGTCGACGGCGCGCGCTGTTCCCGCGCGCCTCAAGAAGTTGTCAGCAACAGCAGGGACCCAGCCGGGTCGAAGCCTGCTGGGGCCAGGGTTATCCGAAAGGGCGCTCGAGCCCCGGTACGAAGGCTAGAAGGAACGGGATGGGTTTTTTAGTCAGTAAGAGTCTGACACTATCTCCCGCTCCGCCCAAGAGCGGGGGTTGTCATAAGATGATTTTTCCCATCGAAAAAAAAAGAGGGACCATATTGGAGCAGCGATTTGTCCAAAAAAAAGTCTTTTAGAGAGTAGTAGCACTTGTCTACTAATAGATCATGCAGACTCTTATTATTTTTTTTCAATTCCGTAATTAATCTGATAGGCCCCGGAATATAAGTTTGTCAGCATAGTCGTTCCCACGGTTGGGACTCAGGCCTCCTCTCTAGGAGAGGGAATGGGCTGTAATCCAGCACTCGGGCCCAATTCAAGTTGACGGATGTCACATGTCTTCGAATTTTTGGTTCTAGGACATGCCGGTTTCCTCACGATGTTTTCCTTCACCAACAAAGCATACACCATTATACATGCTAAAGATTCAACATTGTTACATAATATCGTGTAGCCTTAATTAAAGGCTGCCACGGCATGCATTAAACATAGGATTAGATAGGAACTAACTTATGTATTAACATTTTGATCAATGTTAAGCCAACTAATAAGAAAAAAAAAGAAGTATGATAACAAAAACAAATTCTAAATATTTTAAGCTTTACACTTTTAAATATTTATTTAATTAAGTATTTGTTCATTTGTGATAATTTTGTCCTTTTCACTCACAGAAAGTAGGTGAAAAGGACAAAATTCTCTTTTCACTCTTGTGTTATTGCCTTATGCAATTGATTTTGAGAGCAGTGGTGATGAAATAAATTACACAAAGTAATGCGCCTGGCTGAACCCGTGTCCTACAACTCGTAAGTCGGGGTCGTTACCACTCGGCCACCACTGCTCTTCACTTATTGTCGTTTAATTTTAGTTTTCTCTTCTAAGTCATGCACTCTTGACACAGTGGTCGTGTTCATGTCTCGGCCGAGTCCCGCACCACCGCCTCTCTCGCAATACGACGCCATACATCTCTAGAAAAAAATAAAGAAAAACAGTTTATTTACGCGTTAAGGCGTATAGTTCCTTGAACCATCTGGCCGAAATTATGTGAACGCAACTCTCGCACTCGCCTAGGCGGCAGTACGCAAATCTGTGCATTTATTTGCGGCCAGCAGCGCCCGGAAAGCGCTTTAAATCCATTTTCTCTGCGAGATATTGATTGATTTACATATGCAATGTTCACTTTGAAGAATATTTAACCACCAATTTTTATGTGTAAAAATGTTTCTAAAGGTCCAAGCCGTTTCGAAGGAGTACGGAAAAGTTGCGAAAAGTTGCGAAATTGCTAAATATTTTTTTTTTGACGAAAGTATTAATTGCACGAAAAAATCAAATGTTGATATTATTGTTCATGAATCTATAATAAACATATATTTTTTTCAAACCAATTGACCAAGCCGTTACGGAGGAGTAGGCCTCAGAAAATCACTGTTTTATGGCACTTTTCGGGCGCTTGGCCCTTAAAGACGCAATCTTAAAAGTAGGTAACAGAACATAAACATCAATTAATAGGGAAGATATGCGTCTCCTCCGCGTAAAACGGACGTAAAACGAACGCTCAGCATAAAGCTGCGGCCTCACGCATAATGCGTTGAGCTCACAGCGCTGGTTTTCAGCGTGGGCCGGTCGCTGTGTCGACATAAAGACGCTGGAACGGTGCAGTAAACTAAAAATAAGTATAAATAAGTTATAAATACAAATAAAATAAATAGATAAGGTGACAAATACAATTTTATAAAGTGGCAACACCACGACGCGCCCATAGCTCAATTTGTGCAACTCGTTTTAGTAGCTCTGTGTTTGGCGGCTTGGGAGTTTTCGTTAAGGCTTATTATCCCTTGAACCATCTGGCCAAAATTATGTGGAAGCACCTATCGCACCCGCCTAGGCGGCAATACGCAAATCAGTGCACTTATTTGCGGCCAACAGCGCCCGGAAAGCGCGCGGCTGACCTTAAAATCCATTTTCTTTGCGAAATATTGATTTATTTACATATGCAATGTTCACTTTGAAGAATATTTAACGACTCATTTTTATGTGTAAAAATGTTTCTAAAGAACCAAGCCGTTTCGAAGGAGTAGGGAAAAGTTGCGAAAAGTTGCGAAATATGCCAAATATTATTTTTAGACAAAAGTATTAATAGCGCAAAAAAATCAAATGTTGATAATGTTGTTCATGAATCTATAATAAACATATATTTTTTTCAAACCTATTAACCTGGCCGTTATCGAGGAGTAGGCTTCAGAAAGTCACTGTTTTATGGCACTTTTCGGGCGCTTGGGCCTTCATGCTGCAGCTTCACAGTTTTCTGAGGTCCGTCCACCGTGTTGGAGAGCGTCTACGTGACCTCTTCATTATCATCGTTTTTTTTTTTTTTTTTTTTTTCAAAATCGTCATATCAGCCTACTAACGTCCACTGTTGGACATAGGCCTCCCCCAAGTGTAATTACAATGAACGATCCTGTGCTTCCCGCATCCATCGGATTCCCGCAACCTTCACCAGGTCATCGGTCCACCTTATAGGAGAACCCTGTTGCCTTTTTAGCGTTCCGTATGTCAAAAGGAAAAAATCGGAAATCTTACAGGATCACTTTGTTGTCCGACCGTCTGTCTGTCAAGAAACTTTATCTCGAGAACGCGTGGAGGTATCGAGTTGAAATAAAAAAAAAAAATAAGGCAATTTTTTTTTATTTAGCCCATTTTTTTATGTCGCAAAAAACGTACTTTGACACTCGAACGAACCAAAATTCTAGCGTACTTTCCGTTGACCCAGAATCCTGAATAAATCTAAAACGGATGATACGTAATTTTTTTATTCCAAATATATAAAAAAAAAAATTGCCATTCGAAAAAATCTTCGAGACTCCATTAAAAAATTGAACTATTTACTAAGGTAAGTTTATACGGAACCCTTAGTGCGCAAGTCCGACTCGCACTTGCCCAGTTGTTTTTTATGAAAATGCTGTGCCGTTGCCAAGTTTTTGCACCAAAAATACAACAATGACATTTATCGTTTTATTTTGTACAAGTAATTCGCCAATAGATTATTTTCAGTTAATGCAAAATTTTTAAACCTAACTGTATTGTAGTGTCCGACTGAATGTTCGGTTTCGGTTGAGTTTCGGCAAAAAAACGAGTTTCGGTTTAGTTTCGGCAAAAAAAACGAGTTTCGGTTTCGTTTTGGCAAAAAAAAACGAGTTTCGGTTGAGTTTCGGCAAAAAAAACGAGTTTCGGTTTAGTTTCGGCAAAAAAAATGAGTTTCGGTTGAGTTTCGGCAAAAAAAAACGAGTTTCGGTTTAGTTTCGGCAAAAAAAACGAGTTTCGGTTTAGTTTCGGCAAAAAAAACGAGTTTCGGTTGAGTTTCGGCTTCGGTGACAAAGTGAGTAAGCAATGAAGACATTTTACCGATGCCACTTTTTTTTTCCGTGATGGGAAAATCATCTAATGACATCCCCCGCTCTTGGGCGGAGCGGGAGATAGTGTCAGACTTTTACTGACTAAAAACCCATTCCTGTTCCTTAGTTGCCTTTCGTACCGGGGCTTGAGCTATCTTTCGAATTAACCATGGCCCCAGTAGGCTTCGACCCAGCTGGGCTCCTGCTGTTGCTGACAGCTCCTTGAGCCTCACGGGAACAGTGCGCGCCGTCGACGATTTGGGCTCGATCCGGACAGTTACCGGACCTTCGGTGGCCGGAAATCGGGATCGGAATCCCGGCGGCGGCTGGGGCGCTGTGAGCGCCGCCGTTGTCATCATGTGGTCGGCCTCCTGCTTGCCGCGGCCACGTGTCTTCGTGATAACATGTCGTGACTGGTTTGTGTTTGCAGTTCGTTTTATCTACTTCCAAAGTAAAATCGAGTTTAGTAAAATTCATGATAGTCAACGAAAACAAACACGAGTACCTAATTAAAGAAAGGAAGAAAGAAAACATGTTTATTTGGCACACAATGAACATAACAAGTATTAAAACATTAATATAAATTAATACCTATAATAATAAAACTTAAAAATAAATATAAAAAATTAAATAAGAACTATCAGCAATAATGTGTCTCACGGTAGTGCCAAATAGGTTCAGTTCAGCATTCTGTCAGACAACCGCGGTAGTTGCCTGACGCTGGTTTTCAACTGAACCTTTGAGTGTAGGTGAGTAACGGATGAAAATCAGTTTTTGAAATATGTAAAAGTATATATATGTGTGTAAATATGTATATTTTTATGTGTACAAAATTATATGTCGTAAATGTTCAGTGTAAGTTGTTTGAGTATTTAATCAGTACCCAATTAAATAAAACTTTAAATAGGTCCAAGCGTACATGGTCTCGAGCCACCGCGTCAGTACAGCGCACGTTACCCCATTTTGCTATTAGCATCTGAGCGCGGTAGACGAGTTGCAAACCAGCGAAAAATGTGTTAAAAGAAAAGCAAGTCGACTACGGGTATTTGAAAATAAATAAATAATAATCATAATAAAACCTCCATAATCATATTATTATAATAACGTTTTCTTTATTTTTCCCTCAAAACATGATCCTTATTAAGGAAGTTTCGGTTTCGGCCGAAACTGAGACTGTTGCCGAAATTCGGTTTTCGGTTTCGGATGAAAAACCAGTTTCGGTCGGACACTACTGTATTGTTACGAACGTGAGTAATTAAATGCCGGTTTACTAGCAGAGAACTTTATTCACCACAAACAATAACAACTTTGTCCAATTAATAATAATCCGAATCGTAATTAACACTAGAATTCCGTTACACTATCGTTTAGGTCGTCAGATATTTTTTCTATTCTATTCTATACAAGGTGTAAGGGACAGCCCTCCACAAACTTTAAGGGCTTGCTCAGTAGACGAAACTGAACAACCTTTCACAACACTTTGTTTCAGGAAACGAAAAAAAAAAATCCGGCTCACCATACAAAATTATAAACTTGATTGGACAGTTAGATAGTTGTTCAGTTTCGTCTACTGAGCAAGCCCTTAAAGTTTGTGGAGGGCTGTCCCTTACACCCTTTATATCAGTATACTTCGTGCCAAAACACAAATCACAGACGTAGGTGACTCAGACACCAAATTAAAATGGAAATGGGCAGGTCACATCTGCCGCATGTCGCAACGAAATTGGGCGAAAGCAACTACTGACTGGAGCCGGCGACGCGGTAGGCCCAGAAGGAGATGGCGTGACGATTTAGGCTCCTACCTTAAGGATTGGCCAGAAGTGGCTAAGGAGAGAAAAGAGTGGAATAACTGAAAGGAGGCCTTTGCCCTGCAGTGGGACTCAAACGAGCTCAAAGTCTATCTATATATCTATGCATATAAATAAAATTGGAGTGACTGTTTGTAATATTGAAATACTGCTTTTTACTACATGCATATGTATACGGTACATACACCAAAGTAACATTTCTTTACAATTTTTGTCTGTCTGTCTGCTTGTCCGGGCTAATCTCTGAAATGGCTGGACCGATTTTGACGGGACCTTTTTTGGCAGGTAGTTAATGTAATAAGGAGTAACATAGGCTAGGTTTTATTTTAGAAAAAAATATATCCAAAATCCTGTAGTCCACGCGAAAGAAGTCACGGACTTAGCTAGTAGTAAATAATAATAATTCCATGTATTATTTTATAGTTAACAATGTTTTTCTTCAACAGATGTCAACGCCATTGATTCAAACGGTCGAAGAACACATAGAGCAATGGATGAGGCACTTGAAGCGCTTCTGCGGAGGGCGGGGCCCAGACCGGAGGAACCCCGCGGGGGTGCAGTAGGAGTACAAGCACTGATCCATTATAGTAAGACTGTTTTAATTATTTTCAACCTATCAATTATTTACATATTAAAAAAAAACACTTGAAACTATCATTAACCTTTTGAATGTCTTATGTTACAAAGTTCGACATAAGCAATTGTCTTTCTATTGTGTCTCTAATTACGGCATTCAAAGAGTTAAACAAGCTTGTTTGTAAATCACTAACAACATCGCAGGACGTATTACTAACTTCATAAACAGCAACTTTTGTTCTGTGACTTTTTACAAAACATAATTCATTTACCAAAACAAAACTTTCAAGGTATCGTTGTTCTATCTAACACATTTCAACTCTGTATTTTGCTATACCTGCTATACCTACGTCTGTATGACGCAACTCACTCCTCTCCCCTATGGGCGAAATGGCCCATAGCCCGTACGCTTGCTTTGCATAGAGTTCGTAATATTTAGAATGTTCAATTTAAACATGTTAGTTTTTGTATGAACATCTATTAACTAAAATATGATAATTTTATTTTTAATTTTGAAATCTTTGTATCAGGTTCATATTTGGCTTGCGCAAGTATAACCACGTTTCTGAATTTCGTACTAAGCTCAAATGGCTTCCTATTCGCCTTCGCCGGAACGCCCATATACTTTCTTTGCTTTATAATGTGCTTTTTAATCCTTGTACCCCGTTTTATCTTAAAGAACGTTTTCAGTTCCTTAGTGACACACATAGTAGGTCCTTGAGATCATCGGAAAACCTAAAATTAAGTATTCGCACGCATTCCACTACCTTCGTTGACAAATGTTTCACAATTCAAGCTGCACGTTTGTGGAATGCGTTACCCTTAGAAGTAAGGCGTGCTCAAACGCTACCAACATTTAAAAAGATGGTGAAGGAACATTACCTTTCTCTTAGATATATTTTTCTTCTCCTGGTTCAACTATATATTTGATATTTATTAGTATTTTTTTTTGTATTGTATGTATGTATTTGTGTTAATGTATCATGTTATACATATCTGATGTTTGTATACTGACAACCCTTAATCTATCTCCTTTCTCTCAGTCCATCCAAAGGTTGTCTGTAAGAGATCGCCCAGTGCGATAAGACCGCCCATTGTGCACTTATTCTTTTAAATGTCTATCCTGTATATTTGTTTATTTGGTGTACAATAAAGATTATAATAAATAAATAATAAATATTTTTTAAGTCATAGAGCAAAAGTCGTTGTTTATGATATTAGTAACATAATCCTGAGATGTTTTTACAAATAACGCTGTAATCAAAATTATTGCAATTAGCCGTGCAAGTACAAAACAACCCCTTTGTCACCTGGATGATAAAAATAAAATCGTCATTAGAGACACACCTCCGGTGACAAGAGAACCGAATCTAACTTGAGAATTTTATCACCTTTCCAGCTGCCAATTGCGCAGCCTGGATGCTGCCATCCAGACCGCGGAATTGGCCGGTCAGGCCAGCCCTGCTACCAACCACGGTGACGATGCCGGTGACCGGCCAGACGACTGCTGGGCCGAGACAAGACCCTGCCACGACTTCCAACTCCTGTGATATCAAGATCCTGAAAGTATTGATGTGGGTGGTACTAGTCCTACTGCTGACATTTGACTTGGTGTACAGAAAGGCAACCGGCTTGATGGTAAGTCAATTTTATCATCATTTCTGGCAAAAGACGTTAAGAGCGTTCAACCCAAGATTTTAGAATGATTTTAGTCCGACCGAAACTGGTTTTTACCGAAACCGAATTTCGGCAACAATCTCAGTTTCAGTCGAAACGGAAACTTCCTTACAAGGATCATCCTTTGAGGAAAAAATAAAGAAAACGTTATTATAAATCAGTCAGTTCTTACTTTTTTTAATGCGTTTTAAATTTAGGTGTTTGAATTCATTGACTATCATGAATTTTATTACACTCGATTTTAGTTTGGCTAAAACGAACTGCAAACACAAGCCAGTCACGACATGATTAGACACGTGGACATGGCAAAATGTTTTCGTTGCTTACTCGCTTGGAAAGAATTTAGCGAATATGAGCGATCGCAGCACGAGAATTCCCGAGTGCAGTTTCGGTTTCGGTCGTAGTTTCGGTACGGAATAAAATACACGGTCGTACTTTGCCACCGTGTATTTTGTAAACACAGATACAGGTCGCGCGATGAATCAAGATCGCTCGGCAAAAGTGAAGGGGTATGCGCAGTATTCAATTCTACGGTCTATTTGGCGACGTACGGGCGGGTGTGCGCCGTCGGCGACACGTCATTGGTAGATAGAGTCGCTCTTCAATTCCCGCGTTGCGTTCTCGCCTCTCATTGGATTCTGTTGTACTTGCGTACTGTTGCGTACAGCTTGTGTTATCGTAATAGTAATACGTAGTCGTAAAAAAAATGGTTAAAAATAAAGTTTTAAAACGGCTAGCCAGAAAAAATGGTTTACGACGTAAATTATTACGTTGAAGAAAGAAACTAACGAAATTTTTTTTTTTTAATTTTATGTTTTAGTTTAAAATTTTTAATTTTTGAATTTATCTACTTACAAGATAAATTACAATAAAAAACTAGTGTTATTATAAGTTATGTTAGTAAGGTTCAAGCTGAAATTAACAATAAAATCCTAACATACTAAGAATTTCTGTGCGCAATTGTACACATGCGCTGATTGCCCCCACTACTTTCACCGAGCGATCTTGATTCACCGCGCGATCTGTACAGCTGCCATCACGGATCTTCAGCGGTTGCGCACAAGTCAAATATTCGGTCTCTTTAGTGGTGCAAAGTGGTACGCGGGGGCGGGGAGTGTCAGTGATTGGCTCGCCGAGGTCACGCCTGATTCGTTCACTGCTTTGCTGTATGTATCTAACAACGAAGACGATTGGCTCGCCAATGTATGGAATGCGCAAAGCAATCCCCACTCTGACGCCGAGCGCTCAAGATCCGTTTTGGCAACTGTATCTTGTGGATAATATCTAGATTTTTATTAACTCTTTGAATGCCGTAATTAGAGACACAATAGAAAGACAATTGCTTATGTCGAACTGTGTAACATAAGATATTCAAAAGGTTAAAATCAAATCATAAAATGTAAAACTAATCCAGACCTTTGGAAATCTGCTATTTTGCGAGAACTTTGACTTTTCATAATGTAGGTACTAATAAATTTAAATTATAATAAGTTGGGTCGATCGGCGGCGGCGATCTCTCGCTTCGGGCCTTGGTACAGGGTATGGTCCGGAGCGAGGAGGAGTGGCAGGCGGTCGCCTCCTGCGAAGCAGTAATGCCTTGCACATTTAATCGAGATTCTATTTAGATGATGTCTCGGTATTTTCGAGTTACCTCTTTTTAAAAAATTGCATTGGATGGAACAACGAGTTTTTAAACCATGCTCAGGCAAACGAGGCGAGTGGGAAGGGCCCTCTTAACCTCCCCCAAGCGTCGACGACCAATGTATTCTGTAGATTATAGCATAGCATAAAAAGTAGGTATGTACACATGTAAGTTTGGCCACTATCTTAGCTGATGGTTAGCGAAGATGTGGTCGACGATGGAGCACGCTTGCCTAGAAGTAACCTATTCACTATTGACTTAAAGACCCCTAGGGTGTAGCCACAGGAAAAGATAAAAAAGGTTAGAATGGCCTTGTGGACAAGGCAAGCGTGCCTCAGAGTAGGGCAATGCTCATAGTTCAACTACCAATAGCAAACTTGCGATCTAAGTATGCGTGATCTGTTAGTTGCGTAATGCAATTCGTATTGGTTTATTGCCTGTAGTGGAGTTAAAGGGTGGGAGACAAGCGGCGACACTCATTGTAGTACAAATCGGAAAGTATTTCCTTTCTAACCATTTCATCTTTTCTGTAGTTGTAGCTATTTGGAAAGTCGGACTCTAGCAGAGAATTCCAGTCCTTAGCTGTACGCACAATATTAATGTTTCGTTATTCAACAGAAATGGGCGTACGGAGATGAAACAGCTGAAAGTGATCAACTGAAAAAACCAATAGAAAAAGTTGTCAGGTAAGGAAATTAAAGGAGAAAGTATGTCAGTCAGTACAAAATATCGTACAAGTCCCAATAGTTTTGTCTTTGCGTTGATATCTGTCAGTGGAGTTGAAGTTTTACACAACATTATTTCTTTTGACTGGCCTGTTGGTCTAGGGTTGGGTTAGATTCCCACTCAGGACAAATGTTTGTGTGATGAGCATAATCATTTGTTCTGTGTCTGGGTGTAATTTATCTATAATATGTGTGTATTTAGAAATATTTAAATATGTTTATCAGTTGTCTAGTCCCCTAACACAAGCTCTGCTTAGCTTGGGACTAGACAGCGTTGTGTGATAGTTGTGGAATATTAAATTATTATATTATATATTGAACTAGCTTTTGCCCGCGACTTCGTTCGCGTGGAATAGTGACTTCCGGCAGATAGTACTGAATTGATGCCGACTCTTGACCAATAGATGGCGCTGTACGTCCGGAATAAATTTTTTATTTTATTTTATTGTTTGTAATAAAAACTATCCTATGTCCTTTCTCAAGTTCCAAACTATGTCTGTACCAAATTTCACACAAATCGGTCCAGTAGTTTAGGCGTGAAGCAAAGACAGACAGACAGACAGACAGAGTTACTTTCGCATTTATAATATTAGTTTGGATTTGGATAACTAGCTATTTCCGCGGCTTCGCTCCCGCTCTACCCTATTCCACCCTACTCTACCCTACTCTACCCTACTCTTCCCTACTCTACCCTACTCTACCCTACTCCCGGCCTGTTGGTCTTTTGGTTAGTGGCCCTGACTGCTATGGCGGAGGTCGTGGTTTCGATTACTACCCAGGATAAATATTTGTGTGATAAGCTCGATCATTGGTTCTCTGTCTGTGTGTAATTTATCTGTAATATGTACTTATATGTTTAGAAATATATACAAGGTGTAAGGGACAGCCCTCCACAAATTTTAAGGGCTTGCTCAGTAGACGATACTGAACAACATTCCACAAAAATTTTTTTCAGGAAACCAAAAAAAAAATCGGCCTCTCCATACAAACTGTCCAATCAAGTTTATAATTTTGTATGGTGAGGCGGATTTTTGTTTTCGTTTCCTGAAAAAAAATTTTCTTTAATGTTGTTCAGTATCGTCTACTGAGCAAGCCCTTAAAATTTGTGGAGGGCTGTCCCTTACACCTTGTATGTATGTTTATCAGTTGTCTAGTACTCATAACACAAGCTCTGCTTAGCTTCAGGGACTAGATGGCGTTGTGTGATAGCTGTGGAATATTATAATCTATTCTATTATAACTTAGTCATTTTTCATGATACAGTTATGAAATTTTGTACATTCTTTACAAAAAAAACATTAGACACATGTTTCGGGTTTCGTTTAGACTAGAACAAAATGTTGTAGAGAGTGCATGTAAAACAATGATAATCATTTGCGTTCAGGACAACTAAAAATCTGGTCTTGTCGACAATTATGACATTCTAAAAATAAACGGCAATGATTGTGTAGAAGTTAAAATTGTAACGGACTGATTCACTGGAGATACCGAAATATCGGGCGTAATCTCAAAAAATGTGGCATTTCGACAAACGCTATTTATTTTCTTTATTCGAAATTAAAACTGTTCACTAACAAAAAAGAAATAGAATAATACGTGGTAGTCGTCTCTAAATATTGCAGTACCAACAGCTCTTTGCAGCACCCACATTGAAATCAACTCCACGAGTTTAACGATTTTATTTCAGTTTTGAATTTGCCTAATAGATAAGCTTAAATATTGGGATCTAGATTAAAACGATAGCACTTTTTTATTGTTCATAGGTTCGCGCTTGACCGCCATCTCACCTGATGGAAAGCGATGATGCGGTCGACGATGAAATTTATTAGTTTCTCACACCAAAGAATGAGTGCCGAGAAAAAACAATAGGCACTTATCTAATTTTTTAACAAACAATGACTCTCTTTGTTGCTTGCACATATGTATAGTACTACTATTTATGCATCGAACTAAAATTTATGATAACTTTAAAATCTGACGTGTTACAAAAAAATTATGAATATTTATTGTGTTCAATAGCCCAACTTGACTATTATCAGATATTTAAATTAATGTTACTTAAAAAAAAAAACAATATCGCACAGTGAATCATCATTATATATTTACATATTATTGATTAAGTACATCCTGACAGAGCGTATGATCGTGTTCATCACACGCCCGTGACGCACGCCTCCGGCATAGCAGTCAGGGTCACTAATGACTAGACCAACAGACCAGTCAAAACTGACTTAAACACTTCAGAAGCCTGGGTGAATCATCTGATGAATGGTAGACGATGCAGGCGGTCGCCGACTTCTGCGAAGCAGTAATGCTCGCAACGGAGGAGGCCGAACGCATCAGGCAACGGCGTTATCGCCGCCGCCGTTGCCGGGATTCTGATCCCGATTTCCGGCCAACGTAGACGCAGGCTTGCGGACAGTGAGCAATGGGTAGCTCGCTGTCCGGCCGTCCGGTAACTGTCCGGACCTAGCCCAAGTCGTCGACGGCGTGCACTGTTCTCGCGCGCCTCAAGGAGTTTTCAGCAATAGCAGGGACCCAGCCGGGTCGAAGCCTACTGGGGCCAGGGTTATCCGAAAGGGCGCTCGAGCTCCAGTATGAAGGCTAGAAGGAACGGGGTGGGTCTTTTAGTCAGTAAGAGTCTGACACTATCTCCCGCTCCGCCCAAGAGCGGGGGATGTCAATGAATGATTTTTCCCACCATAAAAAAAAAAATTGTAGACGATATAGTTGGAAAGTTTGCGACTTTTTCTTTATAACCAGTGCTAAACTGCGATCCCACCTGATGGTAACCAGTGATGTGATCGTTGACGGTGAAGGGCACTAGTTTATCGAGAGGCTATTTCGCTCTAGCCTTGAAGATACCTAAATTATATTGCAAAGACTGCAGAAGAGAAATTGTTCCAGTCCTTTAATGTACGTATCATCTAAGTTCAGACCACAGATAATTATATACCTAGGGCGTAGATAGATAATATTTTTTTCAATACACTTGCTCAGAAAGTGACTCTTATTGCACTGCACTTAGGTACATAATGGCCCTTGTTACCAAACTGTGACATTTTGATTACCATTACGCACTAGTGCTATAATGTAGTTAAAACCTTATTGTTCAACGTTTATCTATTTACAAGTAGAGTTTATGGCCTCCCGCCGCGCGGGTTCGAATTTCAAATAAACAATCCATTGAGTGTCAAGATGTTATTGTAACTCGTAAGTGTTATGTTTTTTGTGATTAGTATGAATGGGGCGTCCTATTTAAGAGTTTTGTTTATGTTTCGTCGACTACGGAGTCGAAATATGATACTGTAAACACAGAGATAAGCGCTTTTTAAGCATGACTTGTTTTAAAAAAAATCATATCTCGAAAACTAAAGCGATGACATAGTGTTTTTTTGTTTTAATTACGATATTTAGGGTATATAGATTAAGAAAAAAAATAATACCATACACCCGTCCATACAAAATAATTTATTTTAAGCCCTTTTATTTTGCATAAACATCTGGCGGCGCGCGCCGTAAAACCGTTAAATTTTGCGTGTTGATTTACCGTTATAATTCACATTTAGGCCTAGAATAAAAGTAATACAATAATGTAGGTAGTCTAATATCCTTATTAAATAAACAATAGTCATAGCAATAGCGTTTACCATTGCTGATGAATAAGACAATTAGTGACAACAGAAAATTCAAATTTTTCGCCAACCCGTACCGCCAAGTTTCGGGTTATGACGAGTAAATTTCGTGTTTCATGCTAAAAACTTTATATCTACGTATTAGTTGTTAACTTACCTTGTAAATAAAACAAACACCAAGCAAATCGAGCCACTACAACTATTTAAACACTTTTGTTTACACAAGCGTAACACGACACTGACAATTACGCAACATTTATTTTTTTTTCCAACTTCAACTTTTTTTTTTAATTTTTTTTGATGGTTTGGATACACGGTCTGTTTAGTTTTAGGTTGAAAAGGTTATGGGGAAGCGAAATAAATTTATACAAATAGACCATAGACAGACAAAGACGAGAAAACTTCAAAAACTTAAACGACTGAGGTGCGCGGTGCCTCGATTGCCCGTGTGCCCCTCAGCGGCACACGGGCAGTCGAGGCTTCAAGGTCATGTGCCTCTCAGGGGTACACGGGCAATGTAACGGAAGATTTTTACTGCCACAAAAGTTTATTAGTTTTATTTTACAGTTATTTTCTTCACAAGTGTATTGAAAAACGTCGTTTGATACACGTGAGTAATTAATGATTACCGTTCTCGGCTCTCTTAAGACCATGGCTCACCATAGCTCGAGTATAATCACTGCCTCGACGGTAATTACTAAAGAACATAAAATGAATAGGGTAGGGAGTAACAATGGGCGATCTTATCGCTAAAAGCGATTCACTTTTTAGATTATCGATTGTTTTCAGTACAAGTTTCAACAATAAGATCTGTGAGAAGACTAAGTGAGAAGATGAATTTATGTTCCAGTTAATGTACTAAATAAATAATATTCACAATTTCAGACCAAGACAGTCAGGCAAGTGTGTTCTGCCCGCTTACCCTGAGAATGGTAGCTACGTCATACGTAATGCTGTTGGTGCTACTCCTGGCGAAAGGTTCCATTTCGTGAAGCTGACAGTCATCTGTCTACCTGACTTCAAAGTCTTGGGGAATAAAGAAGTCTTCTGCGTCGATGGCGTATGGTCTCCTATGCCTAAATGCGAACGTAAGTATAGAAAAAATGCTCTAAAATAATACTTCCTTGAAAATCTTTTGAATACTTAGTTTAGTAGTATTTTTGACTTAAGTGAAGCTATTGACAGGGTTTGTGCTACGAAACATAAATGAGATTACTTTAATTACATAACAATTCATGATATTTTACGTACATACACTTAACATACGTATTTATCATATTATATCATCTTTGATTATGAAAAAGATTCTAATAAATAAGTTAGTTTAAAAGTTCTTTGTCAGGTGTTGTACAAGGAGCTATATTGGGCCCTATTTTACTTAATACAATTTAGAAATACATAACATAGATTTAATGTACCTTTTAGCAAACTAAGGTCCCAGTTACCACACAAAACATTTCCTATCTTTCAGGTTTCTGTAAGCTAGACCAGCACCCATCAGTCCACTATCACTGTCTTGTCACCGGCTCTGTAGAGGGCCGTCGTGAATGCAACGCCTTTGAACCTTCGGGGACAGTCGTGAAGCCCGAATGTAACAGTCCGAACTACTACTCATCGGATACCCTCCGCTTCATGCGATGCATCGATGGGAACTGGGACTACGTCGCAACGTGCAACCCAGGTTTGTCCAAAATATTACTTGTTTTTGTAACTAGATAAGCACTTTTATTTATTTATTAGCTGACCCAGAGAACTTCGTACCTAACAGTCAATAAATATAGTATAAACGGGGTTATTTGTAAAACACAGGCAACCTCTCAAGACTATGTTGAGAACATCATAAACAAAAACTTTTGTTCTATAACTGTTTACAAAACATAATTCATTTAACAAAAATAAACCAACAAGATTCCGTTGTTCTATCTAACACATTTCAACTCTGTATTTTGGTATACATATTAATATAATATAATATATCACAACTATCACACAACGCCGTCTAGTCCCAAGCTAAGCAGAGCTTGTGTTATGGGTACTAGACAACTGATAAACATACTTATATATTTCTAAATACATACATATTATAGATAAATTACACCCAGACACAGAACAAATGATTATGCTCATCACACAAACATTTGTCCTGGGTGGGAATCGAACCCGTCATAGCAGAAATCGACCTCCGGCATAGCAGTCAGGGCCACTAACCACTAGACTAACAGGCCAGCCAAATTAAATGTCTATTAAAGTCTGTATGATGCGATGTAAGCGCATCAAGCACCCCCGCTGCCCTATCCCTGTTCCCCACCGCTATTGTACTATCGCATGCTTCGCATAGACTTCTTAATATTCAGAACGTTCAATTTAAATATTTTTATTTTTTTATTAAAATGTGAGTAACTAAAACATGATACATTTTTGGCCTCCCCACTATGAACGATCCTGTGCATCTCGCATCTATCGGATACCTGCAATGCTTACCAGGTCATCGGTCCACCTTGTAGGAGGCTTTCCAACGGTTCGTCATCCGGTACACGGTCGCCACTCCAGAATCCTTCGGTTCTAATGGCCATCAGTACTACGAGCTATGTGCCCTGCTTAAGTTTGACGATTCTTCTTGCTATGTTAGCAATCTTCGTTCTGCAGAATTAATGAAGATATCCCTTTATTTCTGGTTCGATCACGCAAGTCACTTAAGATCACTCCGAGCATAACCTTTATCCAGAGAAAAGTGTATCAGAAGATTTATGAGTGCTGGTGGTTTTTTGCACGGATTATAATTATTACCCTACTATACCCTATTCTACCCTAATCTACCCTACTCTACCCTACTCAACCCTAGTCTACCCTACTCCACCCTAGACTATCCTACACTACCCTACTCTACCCTACTCTACCTCACAATAACAAACACAACAAAAAAAGAATTAGCGAAATTAGTTCAGCTGTTCTCTAGATTTGCGCTTAGCAACACATTTAGCGATTCATTTTTATAGATCTGACGGTAATTTTAGAGAGTTCATTTTCTATCATGACGTTCTATCCATAGAGTGTGGGAGAGTGACTCCGAATGGCGTAGGCCTCATGATTGACGGTAAACCAGCGAAGCGAGGAGAGGTGCCGTGGCATGTGGGCGTCTACCGGAAGACGTGCAGGCCGTACATGCAGATCTGTGGGGGATCCATCGTCTCCAACCGACTGGTTATCTCTGGTAAGTTCTATTTACACACACAATTATTCGATCAGGTTAGGGCCTGCTGACACTTGAGACAAGATGTCTTAAAAACTCGTATTTTTAAAAACTCTTGAGAAATATTGGTACGCATAAACGTTTTATTTTAATCATGAACGTTTTGGTTATATATCCGAAAGATTATAATAACGATACATTATTAATTTTGCAAATAATTCGTTACTCTACATAAACAAACAAACTTAAACTATTTATACTAAAACCTAAATAAATACCTAACGTGTATAAATAAAATACAAAAACATAAAGTGCACTCAGGCGTCGAAATACTCCTCCACATCGCTGTCATCCGGGAATGTGCCCAGATGACTGGCAGCATTACCACGTTGAATGGCAATGCTAATTCTTTGAGTGAAGAACCAGCCAGCCCTCTGGTCACGCAAGGTGTCGATCAGTCGGTGAGAAATTTCCTTAGACGCGCATTCGGACCTCATGACCCAAGCGTTTCGACCCCAAACGGCTCAAAACTGTAAACGTTTTATTAAAATTGAAGAATAATTACTAAGAACGATACATTTTCATACATTATAAATTGAGTACCTACTTAAATTATTTTTGAGCCAACTTACGATCATTTTTTAAGATAAAATAAATTCGAAAAAACTATCGATATTTTATCAACAGTCCTAGCGCCCCGTGTCTTAGACAAAACAGCAGACTACCCCCTTTTTTTAATTTAAGTTCTTATATTCCATCCCAAGGTTGTCTGGAAGTCATCGCTTTCAGCGATAAGACCGCCGTTGTGCCCATAGGTTTATATTATTATATTTTTTATTATACTGTTAGTCAATGATTTTAAATCAAAGCTAATGACTGTTTCCAGCTGCCCATTGTTTCTGGAATGACGTCACCAAGCAACAGCCTGCTTCAATGTACGCAGTGGCAGCCGGGAAGATCTACCGGCCGTGGAATAACGCCAGAGACGTGGGCGCACAGAAGTCTGATGTAAGTATTTAGGGCTATATTTCACCGGGACACCATGGCGGTGCTGCCAGTCGTCGCTACCAACAAAATGTATACACTCACCCAGTGTCCGTTTGGTTGCGCAATCAATTTGGTTGCGAGACCAGTAGCCTGATTCACGTAAAATCAAACAAGCCCAATATCGTTGAAGTTTTATAGTCGTTCGATCGAAGTCCTATCCAATAGCAGTATTCACGATCTATCGACTTATTTCCAGTTACATTAATAAGTCCAACTAAGTTAATCTATCTCCTTTCTCTCAGTCATCCAAAGGTTGTCTGTAAGAGATCGCCCTGTGCGATAAGACCGCCCATTGTCCACTTATTCTTTTAAACGTTTGTCCTGTATTTTTGTTTATTTGGTGTACAATAAAGATATAAATAAATAAGTATTCTACCAGGATAATGTAATACAGATTTTTTTTAAATCGACGAATATCAAACGATTTTAAAATCGGTGTCGTTCAAACTCGATTGATGGATGTGTATACGGAAATGGTCTAAACGACTAAATCGCTACGATATCGTTACGGTTTTCATTACGTGAATCGGGCTACTGCTCGGACGTGCGGCGACTCTGGTGTCTGTATAGTGTCTAGTTTGATAGATTTTCCCGGGATTGCTAATGAGAAATTGAAAAATGTTTTTTTACAAGATTTTAGTTGGCTTCATCTGTCCCGATGTTTGTTTGTCAAATCAAATCTTGCAAATTGATCCTCTTCCCGGATACCGATCGAGCTGAAACGCATACATAGGTAAATCAGATTACAATGCAAAATTATTGTGACAAGAAACTGATCTGGTGATGGAACCGGAAGGTGGCCATAGGAACTCAGATATCCCTACCGTGTTTGAGCTTTTTGAAATGGTTTTGATGAGTTTTAATTATATTATTCCGCTAATGTTAATTGCTTTTCAGGCTTATAGTCCCTTGCACCATCTGGCCAAAATTATGTGGACGCACCTCTCGCACCCGCCTAGGCGGCAGTACGCATATCCGTGCATTTATTTGCGGCCAGCAGCGCCCGGAAAGCGCTTTAAATCTATTTTCTTTGCGAATTATTGATTGATTTACCTAAGCAATGTTCACTTTGAAGAATATTTAACCACCAATTTTTATGTGTAAAAATGTTTCTAAAGATCCAAGCCGTTTCGAAGAAGTAGGGAAAAGTTGAGAAAAGTTGCGAAATTGCTAAATATTTTTTTTATACAAAAATATATTAATAGCACGAAAATATGAAATGTTGAAAATGTTGTTCATGAATCTATAATAAACATATATTTTTTTCAAACCTGTTAACCTGGCCGTTACCGAGGAGTAGGCTTCAGAAAGTCACTGTTTTATGGCATTTTTCGGGTGCTTGGGCCTTAACGCTCTCCTTGAATCCAGTCCTAGACTAGATCTATTTGCTGATGAATGGAAGGATATGGGAGATATCGACCGAATGTCTGGCAATTTGCGAGAAGACTGAATGAGAGGTTTAGTTATAGATATTATCTGTTACATTTTCTTTAATACGTTATACATAATTTGTACCTATAGTAATCAGTGTAATTGGCCTTTTGACATTCTGGTTAAATAAATGTTTTATACGGAAAATATCAAATAACTGGCCTGATGGTCTAGTTTTTAGTGGGCCTCACTGCTATGCCAGAGGTCGTAGGTTCGAATTCCACCCAAGACAAAAGTTTTTGTGATCAGATTTTTTTTTTGTCATTTTAAGGTAAAGGAAATCAAGATCCCCGCCCGTTTCCAAGGCAACGCTGCTAACTTCCAAGATGACATTGCGCTGCTGATCTTGAAGACTCCCTTCGTATACCACACGTACATCAGACCTGTCTGCTTGAACTTCGAACTGAAGTTTGACCAGCTTCAGCTTCAGCCAGGAAAATTTGGATTGGTAAGATATTACATTTCTTTCTTTTTATGGTTTCGTACCTCGTAGAACGGAAGGCCGTTGGGGCCGAAAGGTTCTGGAGTGGCGACCGCGTTCCGGAAGACGCAGCGTCGGAAGGCTTGCTCCAAGGTGGACCGATGACCTGGTGAAGGTTGCGGGAATCCGATGGATGCGAGATGCACATGATCGGGCATTGTGATGATACTTGGGGAAGGCGTATGTCCAACAGTGGACGTCTATCGGCTGAAATGATGATGATGATGACTTTAAAAGGAAATAAACGACAGAAGTCTCTGGAAGTACTGTTCCGATTGCGAAATTTTTTTTACCGCTAGAATGCTGCTTTATTCTTAAGTGACACGAGCTGGGCTTGCTGACGGCGAGCAATGGGTAGCTCGCTGTCCAACCGTTCGGTAACTATCTGGACCGAGCTCAAGTCGTCGTCGGCGCGCACTGTTTCCGCGCGCCTCAAGGAGCTGTCAGCAACAGCAGGGGCCCAGTTAGGTCGAAGCCTAATGGGGCCAGGGCTAGCAAGAAGGAACGGGGTGGGTTTTTTAGTCAGTAAGAGTCTGACACATTTCCCGTTTCGGCCAAGAGCGGGGGATGTCATTTAGATTATTTTTACCTACCAAAAAAAAAGTGACATGGGTTATATTTTATTCTTTTTTATGTACGAGTATATTGGATAGATAGATATCATAGATTATTACAGATGACGGAGGGTTGTATGTGTGTTGAAGGTTAGGAGATTCCCTGATTTTTGAAGCGTTTATCACTCGTTGTCGCTTGGGTATCGCCTCGGGCTGATGGCCTTTCAGCCATGAAATTCTGACGGGATTGTAATCACTGAAAGGTGCTCTGGAGTGACGCCACTTACACGTGGAGTTGCCCAGAAGCAAACAATGTACAACTATTAAACAAGAGCACAGACGTCATGTCTGTGGTTTAAATGTAAGGCAGGAGTGTGGTTTTAGTCTGTAGGAGTCTGACACTGCCCAGACTGGCTCGTTTGTGAGGCAGCCTGGCCGTCCATGACGATTTCCCAGTCCTGCCGAAAAATAAATATGGATTTTTATGACTAATGACGATAGGGGTCGTCCATTAACCACGTGATATTTTTCTAGCATTTTTTAACCCCCTCCTCCCCCTGGGTGATACGTGGTGAGGTTCAAAACTACCCTCCCTCCCTCCCCCAAACAACAAGTGCATTTTTAGTACCTACAAAGAATCTTTTATTTTTTAGCGTATTATATTTAATTACAGTAAGTACACCTAGCCAAGTTGCTAATCTGTAATAGTTAACGCTAGTAGAAAGCTACAAATGTACGGGAATGACGTCATCCCAACGCTCAGTCACATAGTCATAACAAAAAAATTGGCTGCGTGGCAAACAGTTCGACGCAAGCAAAACGGTGTGGTATGGTAAAAAAAAGGTCACACTACACGCCGCTTCTCTGTTTAAAACATGTGCGTTTGACGAAAAAATAAATACACGTGATAACTTACTACATCTCCCCTCCCCCCTTGTGAATTTGCAAGCATATAATGTTAAGCAAAAACATGTGTGCTCTGTTTTTAATCTCTGTACTATCTTATATACCGTGTTTTTACGAAAATAAATGTTATTCAATTCTGATATTTCGTGATTTTTGTCAAACCCTTCCCCCCCACTTTCAAACCTCGCGTGATTAATGGATAGCCCCTTACATCATATACATTTATCTTGTAGCAAGCAGGTTGGGGCCTAACATCAGAGAACGGCGAAGCTTCTCAGGTCCTGAAGGTGGTCGACATGCCCTTCGTGAGCATTGAGGAATGCATTGCGAAGTCACCACCAGCGTTCAGAGAGTACATCACGAGCGACAAGATGTGTGCTGGCGGAAATGGTGAGTCGAGCAGCTACTATAGTTTTTTGTATATCAATGACAAATGATAAATGATCTTTATTTTGCAAGTAGGTTTTATAAAAAACACTTTTACACGTCAATTTTTTTTTTTTTCGTCAAGTAATGCTAGATGAGGCCGGTGTTTCCTAGCTGACTACCCTGAGAAGAAACACCGAAACAAACTCAGGGGTCAAAGTCTCTTTTAAAGTCCATACAGCAAAACATGTAATGGTCAAATCATATGAGAACCATGCAGATTGAGCCTGAGATGGTCTTTTAAAGAAAGAACCACACAGTTCTAAGTGGACCTGTCCAGTCAGTGCAAGCATTTGTCAATATGCGTGAAGCTCAACTCAGGACTACTAAGGAGCTCAACGAATTGACGAACAATGCCAAAGAAAGGACATTTGGGTAGGCCACATCAAATACTCAAAACTGCCAGACATCATGTGAAAATAAAAGAAAAGGAAAGAGTAATCCACATAGTTGTCACATTCACAATAATAAAATTTACAAAAGTGTAAATATTGCAAATTGTAAAAAAAAATACTACTGATTACCTATATCACGTGTTGTTTTTGATATCCCATTACTCAAGGTTTATCTACATTCATATTATAAAGAGGAAAAGTTTGTATTTTTGTTTGTAAGGCGTAAGTTAAGGCGCTTATCACAGTGCCACGCACCACACAGACTTTGATATGGTCTCATTCATATGAGATATCAACAAAAACACGTTGCATATTATGATGCCTTGATAATAATATTTAAGTAATATTTCTACAACTCTCCCACAACGCCATCTAGTTCCAAACTAAGCAGAGCTTGTGCTTTGAGTAATATTTTTTTTTTGGTCAGTTTAAACTTGATGAGGCCGGTGTTTCATAGCTGACTTCCCTGAGAAGAAACACCGAAACAAACTCAGGGGTCAAAGTCTCTTTTAAAGTTCATTCAGTAAACATGCAATGATCAAATCATGAGAACAATGTAGTTAAGTATCAGAGATGGTCCTTGAATAATGTTCCCACTGCTGGGACTCAGGCCTCCTTTCTAGGAGAGGGTATGGGCCGTAATCCACTACGCGGGCCCAGTGCGGGTTCGTGAATGTCACATGTTCGAACTTTTGGTTTTAGGACATGTCGGTTTCATCGCGATGTTTTCCTTCACCGTTTTGAGAGCAGTGGTGATGAAATAAATTAGACAGAGTAATGCGCCTGACTGGGTTTGAACGTACAACTTGTAAGTTTATCGGGGTCGTTGCCACTCGGCCACCCTCGCTTGTGCGAGGTCCCTTTGGGTGTGAGGTCGTGGGCCAGGGTTCATTTCGCGCACTGCTAATGCTGAATACTTTCTCCTCAGGTAAGGCTCTATGCAGAGGCGACAGTGGAGGAGGACTAGCGTTCCCGGAGCCTGAACGAGGCACAGATCGCTACTACCTCCGCGGCATCGTCTCCGCGGCCCCCAACAACGGAAACCTTTGCAATAAGAACACTGTTACCACCTTCACGCAAATACTGATACATGAGCATTTTGTGATGGAGTACCTTTAGTGGGAACTCACATCACAGAGCAGGAAAATGTTCGATGGCAACGAACCAGCAGCGACATCTGTAGTGCCGCATATGAACTAGAACCAGTGGCGTAGCGTGAAATAATTTAGTCATGGGTGAAAGTGGATGCGAGGCCTTTTTTCGAAGACGAGACAGCGACTGTCACAAGTCACAACCCAGTGTTTGATTACATCGTCGCTTACCATTCGGTGGAATAGTAGTAGAAATCGTTTGAGAGCTAGACCGTGAGCGAGGACCCGCTTCATCAACATACCAGCCGAAAGACGTCTACTGTTGGACATAGGCCTCCCCCAAGTGTCGCCACAATGACCGGTCCCAACAATACCCGCCAAGAGCTCTCTTCACAACAATAGATATCATCATCATCATCATCATCTCAGCCGAAAGACGTCCACTGTTGGATAATGTCCCAAAAGATGCTAGTTTTCTCTGTAGGAGCTTGAGATACAGTCTAAAAAGCAGGGTTGGAGTTTTTTTTTATATAGAATCAATATTGTACGTAACAACATTATTGATAGAGCTTTAAATGGATCGAGCAAATACTAACAAAGAAAAAAATAAAAATTAAAAAAAAAACTTTTGGTTTTTCTTTTCTGATGAGCTGGCTAAATAGGTAATTCCCCTGTTGGCATAATGTTTTAAGGCATAATATAGTTTGGCATAACGTTTTCGCATAACTTTTATTAGCATAATAGTACTGCTGCATAATAATACTCTGGCATAATGTAAAGGTTAGGTTAGGTTTATAATAGTGTAAAAGGTTAGGTTAGGTGAGGCCTTATATATAAAATTCTCGTGTCACAATGTTCGTTCCCGTACTCCTCCGAAACGGCTTGACCGATTCTCATTAAATTTTATGAGCATATTGAGTAGGTCCGAGAATCAGCCAACATCTATTTTTCATACCCGCAAAACAACGTTTGCCGGGTCAGGGGTGCTATTCTCTAAGAAAGCGCAGCGCTGGCACAGCGACGAGTCGTCAGCGCAGTACATTGAATTAACAACCTAATGCCCCTTTACATTGGATTGTTAATTCAATGTATTGCGCTCACGACTCGTCGCTGTGCCAGCGCTGCGCTTTCTTAGAGAATAGCACCCCAGCTAGTAATAGTGTAAAAGGTTAGGTTAGGTGAGTTTTATAATAGTGTAAAATTTAGGTTAGGTTAGGATTATAATAGTGTAAAAGCTGTCGGCAATATCTCTGCATGTACTGATCCGGATTTCGACGAAGATAATCCAGATGAAGAAGATCCTGGGTCCCAATAAAATATAAATTACAGTGTTTTCATATTTTAATTTTAACTCAAACTCATTTCATTTCCAATTATAATGTAACGCAATGAAAAAATTATGATTTTATACATTTTTTAATTCTCTATGCCTTTAATTTTACTTAACTACGTCATACCGACCTGGAACTGAAAAAAATAATAAATTGAAATAGAACAAACTCTCTTTTTCAAAATATTTTTTTTTTCAGCTATTATTATAATGTTTATGTAGTTATTTAGCAAATTAACATATATTTATATACGTAATCTCTTTGCTATTTAATATTAATGACGTGTTTGTCATTAAAATAACTTTTTTAACATACTAATCATATACCTCTAGTACCACTCAAAGGTTAAGTTGATAACTGTGGTGATTAAATTGACAACTCGGTGAATAAGTTGATAATTCGTTATTGACCGATTTGATATGTCTACTGGCTAAAGTATATGGAATTTCGTTAATTTACTATCATCATTCGAAAGGTGGCTTAAAATAACCCTATGTACACATAAAACACGTTAAAGTAATTCCTCGATTTACCAGAAGAAGTCAAAACACTAAAATGGCCGTCCTGACAAATCGCTATTTTAGACTTGTCAACTTATTCACGCCAGCCATGGAAATGGTCGTGCTCATCACACAAACATTTGTCCTGGGTGTGAAACGAACCCACGACCATAGCATAGCAGTCAGGGCCACTAACCACTACTCGGGTGCCAAATCCGTTCAGTCTTACGAGCGTGTAGAAGTAACGAACTTACACTCAACACACACTCACTAAGTTGTGTGAGTTACACACACACAACACATAGTTACTCCGTCACTCACCCACACGTCTTGTATGTATCATAGTAATACAACATTTGTGAGTGTGTATAAATGTTGTATTATTATGATACAAGACGACTCAAATCACAACTATTTCTTATCGTTTTGTTACTATAGAGTAAAACTTTTAACCTAGCCTGTCCGCATCCGAGCTATCATAACAACGCACGCGGTCAGCCCGAACTAGTTTGAGATGCCAGTAGCCGCTCGCCGCCCGCGCTTTGAACGAGCTACGGCGTGAGTTTCCCGCGCGCGGCCCACGACGACCAGCCCGCGCCAGTTCCTGCGCTTACGTGCCACTATGGATACTCCTTATTCTTTTCGAATTGATGGTAAACTTGTTAAACCGTTGGTGTCCAGTAGGGCTACATTAACTGCAGCATCGAAGGCACTCATTAAATCCTCCAAAAGTGCACGTGTATGGACACTTGGGGCACTCTAATATGTGGCTCATGTTTGGGACAGGAGCACCGCGCTTGAGTATCCGACGGGTCTACAAATGCCCATTTCGTCAAGTTGATGCAGCGGCGTAGCTGGGTGCGCAAGCGATATAATGTTTTCCATAAAAAACCACTGCAATTCACGTCCAGGCGGGAGATGTTCTTGGGATTTTAAGATGTCGGATGGTGGTAGGTGATATTCTTCTCAAACTTTTATTTTTTTTTGGGTCAAAGATGGCTTGTATGTTACGAAGAAAGTTCTTCCGGCTCTTAAGCCGTTTTGTGTTCGAAGAGGGGATGTCGAGAATCGGATTTTTGGAGGCAAGTGGAACAGAGAGTTAAGTCCCGCAAACCTTCGTTGAAAAGCGAGGATCCTCCGACCAGACGGGTATTATGTCTGGTGGGCAACTGCCCAATAGTTGATTTCGGGCTATTATTCAAATTGCGCGGAGAACTTTGATTGCGCGATGCAGGATTTCGTATTTTTGTAGTTTTTATGTGGTGCCATAGAGGTCTCTACAGATTCTTGAATTTTCTTTTCAATCTCTTATGCGACATCCTTTCGCACAGCCGGTGGTAATTTTCGTAACACCAGTCAACGGATAGAGCTTCATTAACACTCCAAAGAAGTTCTTATGTCTTCAGTGCCGCATCCACCACGCGTCACTTTTGCAGTCTAGTTGGACATTGTATAGTTCTTAATGAAATGTTCATGTTTTATAATTTTCGTGAACGCAGTGAGAGTGTTGCTGTTACAGAGGTGATTGTTTTGCGGCGCCGTGGAGACGATGCCGCGGAGGTAGTAGCGCTCACCCTCGAGGAACGCCAGCCCGCCGCCGCTGTCACCTTGACACAGCGCAGTACCTGTGGAACAAAGAGCTGGATATAGTATGTGCAGTGCATCAATCGTCGAATCCGACTCGGCTGGGCAGCGTTCGGGAAGCAGTGCGGTATCTTCTCGTCCAATTTAAAATTCATAAATCGTTCAACTTCCAATGATAAGCGATAGATGGCGCTAGTAGTTACATGAACTTAGGCATTTGTTGTAACAAAGCCGATAACAGTTGTCAAATCGTCGAATTGACCAATAGGCGGTCGTTTCACGGCTGGTTATGGTTTGGTTATCGTTATAGTTTAATACTGCAACTCACCCTAAGTAATAATTTTTAATATTAGACTTTATGCATTTGTTTTGTATAAATATATCATAATTGTTAAAATTAAATATTTACTTGCAGTTAATTATTGGATAAACCCTAATGTATAGGTTGTCAATTGATGTTACGTATTGTTTACTTTGCTCTGATTGGTCGGTTATTGTTTGTGAAAGTTTGTGGTAGAGAAACATTGAGTTTGTAACTGTCATTTTGGACAGAGTCAGTCTGCTTTGAGTTGTTGAACAGTGAACATGTCCGACTAATCCGTCTATTTGTAAATGATTGTTAATAGAACGATAAGTATGAAATTGTGTTGATCAAAGTGAATAAAATATTTATACAGTTTATCCTGTAGTGTTTGATTTATCTCTACCAGTGCGTGTTGCCAGTGATGACATATGGCTCCGAAAAATGGTCGCTTACTATGGGCCTCATCAGAAGACAAGAAAGTCACCCAAATGGCAATGGAAAGGGAGTTCGGAGTTTCCTTGCATGATCGAATCGGGAATGAGGATATCCGCAGAAGAACCAGGGTTACCGATATAGCACGAAGAATCGCCAAACTTAAGCTCGCAGAACAGATGGCCGTTGGGGCCGAAAGGTTCTGGAATGGCGACCACGTACCGGAAGACGTGGTATTGGCAGGCCTCCTGCAAGGTGGACCAGTGACCTGGAGAAGATTGCGGAAATCCGATGGATGCGATGCGATTATGGCGACACTTGGGGAAAGCGTATGTCCAACATGAGATGACGATGAGTATGTGCGGTAATGCCCTTGTTCGAGTTGTGTCCGTAAATAAAAATCGGAAATCGAGTGTTTCTGTGTATTTAGAAATCAGTAACGATTTTAATTTCAAATAGACTGATACTTTTGAATTGTCAAAATGTCGGTCAGTTAAAAAAGTGAAGCTAAATTGTACGTTCCAAAACGTAGATCTCTATAGAGAGGAACGTGCAAGAAACTCCATGGACACTCTTGTGGCATGGCGGACAGAGCGCTGGGGCGATTCCGATCCCAATTTCCGGCCACCGTAGGCGTGAGCTTGCGGACGACGAGCAATGGAGCAATGGGTAGCTCGCTGTCCGACCGTCCGGTAACTGTCCGGACCAAGCCCAAGTCGTTGACGGCGCTCACTGTTTCCGCGTGCCTCATGGAGTTGTCAGCAACAGCAGGGGCCCAGTTGAGTCGAAGCCTACTGGAGCCAGGGTTTAGCGGTATGAAAGGCAAGAAGGAACGGGGTGGGGATTTTTAGTCAGTAAGAGTCTGACATTATGTCCCGCTCCGCCCAAGAGCAGGGGATGTCATTTGGACGATTTTTACCCAGTAAAAAAAAACATCTTCTCGACTTACCATTACCATAGCCAGAACAAATTTTGTCGCTGGTGATGTATTCTCTGAAGCTTAGTGGTGATAATCTGATGCATTGTTTAATATCCACGTTGGGCAATTCAACCACTTTCAGAATTTCGGAAGCATCGCCATTTTCTGCTGTGAGGCCCCAACCGGCAACCTAGGAAGGAATTAAATTGTAGATTATATGGTGGAATAAACATCGATATAAATTCTAGTGATAGAGAAGCCCATTCACGGTTACTGTGTATTTGTTAAAATACTGAAAAGTTAAAACAAAACTTCGCTGCAGCGCTACATTGGCATTGTGTCGTCAAACAGAACTATTAAAACATACAGCGCTAAGATGGCTTTTAGAGGATACTTTTTTCGCGACCAAAATGTCTTTTTATAGAATTCTTAAAGAGACTATACAAAAAGTGTCCTACGATGATACAGAGAATTTGTGCTAAAGTGATTTTTTGTTTTATTTGTTTTTATTTTTTATATACAAGGTGTAAGGGACAGCCCTCCACAAACTTTAAGGGCTTGCTCAGTAGACGAAACTGAACAACCTTCCACAACACTTTTTTTCTGGAAACGAAAAAAAAAAATCCGCCTCACCATACAAAATTATAAACTTGATTGGACAGTTTGTATGGAGAGGCCGATTCTTTTTTTTGGGTTCCTGAAAAAAATATTTGTGGAAAGTTGTTCAGTTTCGTCTACTCAGCAAGCCCTTAAAGTTTGTGGAGGGCTGTCCCTTACACCCTTTATTTATGACCTACTTTAAGTACCTTGTTATTTAAGAAACTAGAAGTTAAGATTTGGTAATATTATAATAGTTTAAGATAACTTGCCTACATTACAGATTTTTTACACGTTTTTATTGTACTATATAAAATCCTTTTGATTATTTGTTAATTTTAAATTATTTTAGCTCTTCTCGCCTGAAACACAGGATTTGTTTGTTTCCTAGTTCAGGTATGAAAGACTCAGAATTAAGATTTATATTTAAGACTGTATTAATTTATCCTGTAAAGAATTTTTGGAAAAATGTTATTATTATTAAATATTATCTTAAGCGCCATGAATTTCGTGGCACTTACACGTTTCGTTCAACATGTGTAATGTTCAAGGTGTAAGGACCACATTATACCCGAGTCGAAGTCTGAAGTGAGTAGTACTTATATATCGATGGGAATTCAAGGTGTAGTTTTAAAACTGCACAATATTTTAGGAGGTTGTAATAAAACTCATAAATAATCATGTGAAAAAACGATACCTGGTCTATAATCAGTAATACTTGTTATTTTATTTTTTAATTATACTAAAATCATTCGATTGATTGATGGCCGCGGGGGCGTGGCTAGGGTGTGGCGTGCGGGATGATGATTGGATGATACATTCAGTAATACGAACAGGTACAAAACAAATAATAAACCCATTAGAAATAGCCGATTCGTTTAACAATTTCTATGTTGACCAAGTTATTGAACCTAAAAATAAGGCAATACCAGTTCCTATGAACTCAAAAACCTCTAATTCTTTATTTATGGAACCAACTATACCACAAGACATTATCTACCATATAAACTCACTTAGAAATACAAAGTGTTGGTTATGACGGAATTTGCACTAAAGTTATTAAAGAAGTGGCTCAATACATAGCTCCACATCTCAGTCATATCATTAACATAAGTATATTTAATGGAATCTTTCCTGACGGACTAAAAACTTCTATAATTAAACCATTATACAAAAAAAAGGATAGGCAGTTTATGGAAAACTACAGACCTATTGCGTTGATACCTGTCTTCTCAAAAATATTCGAGAAAGTTATCTATAAATCCCTTTATACATATCTTGAGAAGTCAAATTTATTAGTCAGGGAACAAAAGGGATTTCGGAAACAAAATACTATTAATATGGCCATTCATGATCTTCTCCTTCCTATTTTATCAAATGTGGACAACAGAAATCCTGTTTGTGCTATCTATATGGACTTAACCAAAGCTTTCGATTATGTAGATTTCACGATTTTGTTACGAAAACTTGAAAAATATGGAATTAGAGGAAATATACTTAAACTGCTAGAATCCTATTTGACAAATAGAAAACAGTTTGTTGAAATCACACAAATTTGCACAAAACCAACTGGTAGTTATGAGAAGATATATCGCTCAAAATGTAGGACAGTAAAATACGGCGTACCACAGGGTAGCGTGCTAGGACCTCCCATCTTTTTGCTGTATATTAATGACCTTCCCAGCCACATAAACCACCCAATGGTACTGTTTGCTGACCACAGTACAGTACTAGTTAAATGTAACGACCCTATGACGTATGAAAATGAAATAACTAAGACTTTAAAAACAATTATCTCATGGTTTGACGAAAATAATCTCATTATAAATTTGGGAAAAACTAAAATAATGCATTTTCACCAGAGAATACCGAGTAAAATCCCTGACATTAATTATTTCGGGACTCAAATAGAGTCAACTACTGTCACCAAATTCCTTGGTATAATAATAGATAAAAATCTGACCTGGAGAGCTCAGACCGACGAAATTTGTAAAAAAATTAGTAAATTTGCATATGTTCTTTACAAACTGGCCAAAACTGTCAGCTTAGAAGCGGTACTAATGGCATATCATGGTTATGTTGCATCAACACTTAGGTATGGCGTAATGTACTGGGGTAACTCAGTCGCTAAAGAATGTGTATTTAGAGCTCAAAAAAAAATGCATAAGATCTATGTGTGGCCTAAATAGCACCGACAGTTGTCAACCGTTCTTCAAAAATCTAAACATTCTTACCCTTCCTTCGTTGTATATCTACGAAACTAATGTATTTGTTAAAATACATATCTCACAATATAAAATAGCTACCAAAAGTTACTATAGAAAGTTACGAGACAAAAATAAACTAGAGCTCGAAATAACACACGGCAAAACTGCCCTAATGAATAAAAGTACGTTCTGTATGGACGCAAAAATATTTAACAAGCTGCCTGAGACGTTAAAATCATTAAATCTGGACCAATTCAAAATTGTACTCATGAAAATTTTGATCGATAAGTGCTACTATTTAATAAAGGACTACTTGGATGATAATTCTATAATCTCTCCTTTAGATAGTTAAATCTTAATAAATTTAATAAAGTAATTATATATATTTTTTTACATTCTTTTTAATTGACATTACATTAGTTTTTACTCCTGACATAGTACAATATTATAATTTTATTATTATTATTTTGAATTTAATTATTATTTTATTATTATTAGATGTTATCTTTATTTTGACACTCTTGTATTAATTCGATTAAATGACATTTTCTATTTTATCTTTTGACAAATCTATTTTAACTAGGATTTTTGTTAGTGACATTTTTGAATTATTCTACTGTTATCGTTTTGACATTGTAATTTTTATTAGTTTTATTAATTGCATGTAGTAATGAAATGATTAAATATTAACATTTGTACGCCTAATGTTACCCGTTAGGCGGAGCATGTAGCATAGAGAACCAACAAAAATGTAACATCTCACACTCATGTGTATCTGTAACCTATGTTTACAAATAAATAAATCTGAAATCATTATTTACGAAACTATCGTTGCGAGTTAGTGTGTGTGAAAACGCCCTTTATTGTTCCGTGTTTGTGTGTGTGAAAGAAAGCGCGGTTATAAGGCAGGTATCAGACTGGCTGCTTTTTAAGAAACGTAGTTCACACATGCAGATTTCCATAAATAAGAAAAAAAAATTAAATAATTACCTACTCATTTTATTATTGATTCGGGTCGAGAATCACTAACATACCTCCTGAAATATTTTGCAGCTTCAAAACGACACCTTGTATATCAGTGTCCTAAAGTCGCAGGTGTCATGTTGAATTCCGAAGGAAAGGAAGGTTGCTAAGTTTTATTCCCGAACTTAGTACGAGATTAATATAATTAACTCCCGAGCTTAGTGAGGGACCTCAAGAAGGCAAACAATGATGATAAAGTCGATACGGAAGTCAAAACTGTCACAAACCTTCCCCAACTTTCCAGGCTGCAGTTGTCTCCCGTCAAAGTCCAAGTCAAAGTCCAAACAGACCGGTCGGACGAACGTCTGGTACACGAAGGGAGACTCCAGGATTAAAACTGCGATGTCGTCCTGGAAGTTGGTTGCGCTGCCTTGGAAACGGGCGGGGATCTTGATTTCTTTTACCTGTTGATGAGAAACAAGAACTCTCACTGCTAGGACTAACTCAGTGGAGATTCGAGGCATGCGAAGAGACTCTTCGGTGATCCAGATTTGGTTAAGCCCAATCCACAAAGGTTGGAGCACAGGCCAGCCAGCCTTTCGGTATTTTACAAGATGCATAGTGGGAATTGCATGACTTGATTTCGCCATCTTCTTTCTACTATCGGAAAACCCGATGTATGGCGAGTGTGTGATCATAGTTTTTAAGTTTAATATTCGTATATAATTAATTGTTCAAGAATAAATCAATCAATCAATCAATGTCAATCTTTACGTTGTTGAAACCTCTACAGTCCAGACTAAGAGTTTCGCCGTAAGTTTCGTGTACAAATTTGACATCATTGTGTCAGCGCTTTACTCGCTACGCGTGGTCTATATTTTAGTACACAATTATCACTCAAATCGCGTGCACTCATTATTTAGTTAATATCATTTATCGGTCAATAAGCGTTATTATTACGTGCTTTTGCCTATCATTCAAACTATCATCATTGAAAGGTGTAAAAACCCTACAAAAGTGTTCAAATATTTGAGGTTTACTTTAAGATATGGGATTCTAAAGAATTCACCTGATTAAAATTCATGTCCCCTAGAAATACAAATATGCCCAATATGAAACCTCACTCTTTTTTTTCGTTGTCCGCTTCACGAGAAATGCCCCAATAGCGAGAAGCACGAGACCGTTTCCTGTGGCGACACTTAGGGGTCTATGTTCAATAGTGGACGTCTTTCGGGTGAAATTATGACTATAATTATCGGCCTGGACCAGGTCCAAGGAGGTCTTACATCAGACTTCTGTGCGTCCACGTCCCTGTCGTTGTTCCACGGCCGGTAGATCTTCCCGATGGCCACTGCGTACTTAGAGGCAGGCTGCTGCTTAATCACATCGTTCCAGAAGCAATGTGCAGCTGGAAACGAAGACGATACATTCAAACTGTATAAAAAAGAAAGAAAGAAAAAAAAAAGAAAGAAGAAGGATGAAAGAAAAGGAAAGTAGAAAGAAGAACAAAGAAAGAAGAACGAAGAAAGAAGAAAGAAGAAAGAAGAAAGAAGAAAGAAGAAAGAAGAAAGAAGAAAGAAGAAAGAAGAAAGAAGAAAGAAGAAAGAAGAAAGAAGAAAGAAGAAAGAAGAAAGAAGAAAGAAGAAAGAAGAAAGAAGAAAGAAGAAAGAAGAAAGAAGAAAGAAGAAAGAAGAAAGAAGAAAGAAGAAAGAAGAAAGAAGAAAGAAGAAAGAAGAAAGAAGAAAGAAGAAAGAAGAAAGAAGAAAGAAGAAAGAAGAAAGAAGAAAGAAGAAAGAAGAAAGAAGAAAGAAGAAAGAAGAAAGAAAGAAATAAAAAAGAAAGAAATAAAAAAGAAAAACATACGTGGTGTACCGGCACCACGTATTTTCTGGTGACCGCACCAGGATGACAGAACTCAAATAAAATAAAAAGTGACAGTCAGACATTTTAGAATTATTTCCATTCCTACGGGCGTTTAAAACCTTGCTTGTAAATTATCATTTTGACGGTTAAGGCTTTATTAGACCCCGTAACGTTTAAGAAACTAAAAGCCTTTTTGGCTAAATACGGCTTATTGCATTATGCCTGAGGCGCAGCTTTATCCTGAGCGTTCGGCCGTTTTGCGCGGATGTGACGCATATCTTACCTATCTATTGATTATGTTTGTTAGCTAGTTTTAAAATTGCGTCATTACGCTTAAACAAACTGTTTTTCTTTCTTTCTTTCTTACGAGGTCAAAGTGACCCCGTATTAAAGTAGATATACGACTGCATTCTGTTTTAGTAGGGCTTTTAGGTATTTATTCATCTCCTTTCTAACTAACCCAAAATAAAGTTACAGCCTTCGCACGGGAGAGGAGACTAAGATTTTCTTACCCGCACCGCTAGGAAGACATATATGAGGTGTGTTACGAGGGCATACAGTGCTCTTCGTGTTCAATACAATGATGCTATTAGGCGATAATCACACTGCCATGCATGACGATGCATGTGTCAACGAAACTACGCTCGTACTTGTGTGAGTGCAGATCTGCATAGACGTGCGGATTTTTTACGCACTCACGCACGTAGTTGCGTTTTTTAGATTCACGCAAGCTCTGGCATAATTCATCCAAAATCACGCACGGGAAATCTACGAGACTCGCCCCTAGTTCCGAATTACGTCAAAAACGATTTTATCGCGAATTCGACCAAATTTAACAGTCACAAAATTTAAGGACTATTATTTGTGACGTTGCGCGTTGGTAGGATTCGCGATATAATCGCTTTTGACGCAATTCGGAACGCGGGGTCAGGTCAGCTCGCCCCGCAGCTACGCGCGTTTGAGCATGTTTCTCCGCTTGTAGACTCGTGATCTGAATGAACGCGCGGATGCATTTTCTGTGTGTTTCTATACAAACGGAGATACTTACAAGCAACGTTAAAACACGCGCTAAGCTGCGTGTTGCGTGGCAGTGTGATTATCGCCTTAAAAGGTGTTGATGAGGTCGCCGCGCTACTGTAGTGCGTCTAGTATGTTCGAAAGTTGTGTTCAGAAATTGATGGCTTTCATGCCATTATGCGCAAGCGATGAGCCTTGATTATGCGCAGGGTGCGCGGCAGCCCCAACATCATCCTGAAGATGATAGCGGACAGTCCTATACTGGAGCATTAGGTACGCCTGCATGTCCCTGAGGCGTATAATGTGTAAAAAAATAATTCAGATATTTATTGGAACTAACAATAGTTTTGAAGTTGAGTTTATATCATAATAATAATTATCTGTGTTAAATCATGTTATTACAAAGTCTTAGTTACGTGTGATGGTGAGGGTCAGCCTACCTGAAATAACCACACTATTGGAGACGAGAGAACCGCCGCAGATCTGCATGTGTGGCTCGGTCTTCCGGTAGATGCCGACGTGCCACGGCAGCTCTCCTCGCTTGGCTGGTCTACCGTCAATGATGAGGGTCACGCCGTCAGGAGTTACTCGGCCACACTCTGAAGAGAGAAGACGTGAAATTGTTGATGGGACCGTCCACAGTGAGCTGGACTGAAAGCTTGTCGGTGTTTGGAGCCAAGAACTAATTGACAAACTAAAATTTATATAAGAAGTCCAGTGGAAAGTAGCTGCCAGTCGCAGTAATGCTAGCAAAGTAGGCGGCCACACGCGCTCCCACGAGGGGACGGCTCTCACGCCCCAGCCGCCAGGATCCTGATTTCGATTTTCGGCCACCGTACACGCGGGTTTGCGGACGGCGAGAAATGTGTAGCTCGCCATCCGACCGTCCTGTAACGGCGATGCTCTGCCAAAGAGAAGCACACCTCTTCTGTGTGCTCCACCGTGTCCTCCGGGGGCCCCTGATAGTTGATTTTGTGCTGTTGTATATGTTTTTATCGCGCGGAGAACTCTAACACAGCAATGAAGTTAGTTTAGTTCCTATATTATGATTCCATATATTTCGAAACATCTGCGGATCCGGAGAACAGTATTCTACTTGATAAATATAGTAATTGGTTCCGTGTCTGGTCAAACCTGGTTTGCAGACCGGGACGTAATCCCAGCTTCCGTCAATACATCTCATGAGGTAGAGGGGGTCGGGTGAGTAGTAATTCGGTCTGTTACATTCTGGCTTGACTTCTGTCCCCGAAGGTTCGTAGGAGTTGCAGTCGCGGCGATCCTTGGAGTCGGTGACCGGACAGTAGTAGTGTACTGATGGGTCGTTAAATAACTTGCACAAACCTGGAAGAGAGGGGGGATGGTTTTTTGTACTGCAATTAGTAACTAAACCTAAATGCTTCAGTTTGACTAGAGTCTAGCTAGACTTAGCTTTACGTGTCATTCATACGCTTTTTATCGTTTTTTTTATCATTGCAAATAAATGTTTAATAAGGTAGGACCCAACATAGTTCCTAGCGGAACCCCAAAAAAATCCTAAATTGACTAAACGTCGGTTGAGTAGAAATTTCCGTTTAATCAAATGTCAAAGATTTGACTTTAAACGGTTTCTGCAGTTTCATGTTTATTTAATTTTTGATACAGCTTGTAGGTATTATATTTTCTATTAGAATGCGGGCGTAACACACTCTAAAGTTTTTATAGTATTGGCAGCATATGTATCAAGTCGGTCTACTCGGTCAGCTTTGATGAAGTAGTCAATACTACAATAAAATATTTAGTTCTAAAACAGTCACTGAACTTCACTCGAATAAATCTCGGTAAAAACTCCTTACATAATAATTATTACTACATACACACTGACTCGAATGCTTTCTCAACTTTCATATAAAACTAAACATTAAAGGATGCTTAGAAGGAAATATCTTTGGATACTTACGGTTAATCTATGGAAGCATTTAGCAACAGAATGAGACCATATTTCATCATGGCAGAAGATCATATCAGTCCCGTCTTTTATATTATTGTATTGTTTACCATAATTATGTTTTACAACTTCTTAATTAAAGTGTATGTAATAAATTCGAAAAATGACTTAAGTTTTTAAAAACTTTCATTGAATCATTATATCGAAAATTCTTAGAGTACATGTCATATCATTACTCATTTAGGTACCAATTATTATGATTATATTTACTTAATAAATAGACATACACACCGATTCAAAAAATTTCTTTAAATTAATCATCTTCATTGAAAAACTACTCTTTCGAAGATTTTTTGTAGGAGATATCAGTGTATACTCACGCACGCATTTAGGAATAGAATGAGACCATGCTCCATCCTGGCAGGAGACGATAAAAGTCCCCAAGACTCCATATCCTTGATGGCAAGTAACGTTGAGATATAATGATGCGAAGTCCTGCCCAGGCGTCGCGTTAGGTTGATTTGACACGTAGGTACCATGCTTTGGGTACGGTGGCAGGGTACAATTGTCAGATTGAGTTGGACTGAAAATTTAGACCTGATTATTTAACAGAAACTTCTTTCTTCAATTAAGATAAGATTTGTTCCTTTAATATTAGGAGCCCCAGATATAGAATTCCCTCGAATAAATAATATAAGTTTCTGATTACTTCCACCTTCATTAACTTTATTAATTTCAAGAAGATTTGTAGAAAATGGAGCATGTACAGGATGAACAGTTCTCTTTCTGCTAATAATGCACCCGGAGACTGTTCTATAGACTAACTTTGACCATTAACTTGTTTTTGGTTCTTCCAAAAGTATGGGAATCGTCAGGAAGATGATGGAGATGGTATTATGTACAATAGCATTAGTTTACCTGTTAGAATTTCTTGAGTCACATAGTTCTTCTAATTCATCGGATCCATCAAAGCAATCCCGTTTCTGTAAACCATGTTATTTGATGAAACAGTGATATAAGGTTCAACAGCACCAGAGAACAGTTTTCTTCATAGCGTATCGATGGCAAAATTTATTAAATTCCATGCTTGGCCCAATATTCGGCCACGGCATTGCCGTCCACGGATGCTGACATTAGATCCCTACGTGAACAGGTTATAGGGCACGTTATGTATAATGAAAGGTGGGACACAGTCTGTGGAGAGACGCTGCACAAACACTGAAGGTCGGAACCGTTCAGGAACCTCCATCTGAGGAGATTGTCTTTGCTGCGCCCAACCTGGATGCGGAGTCTGTTTAGAGTTTCCCAGGTTGGCCATGGTAAATCGTGTCCAGAAGAAAAATTTTTCGACGGCTCGATAAAATCTTCTGGAGGTTTAAACTTCCAACTAGAGAGTAGTGAATTGCCTGTAAGAATCGGGGAAAATTTTCTACTACCACGCGGCTTAAACAGCTAGTAGCAGCTAGCAGATGTATAAGGTTGTTTTACACCACTAACCCCATTACACTCAGAGCGTTTATCCACACAGGCGCCATACTCGCATTGGAACTGATCCGAGGAACATGTCTTAGCTGCGCATGCGCGAAGTCTCTCGTCGGACCCATCCCAACAATCGGTTTCGCCGTCACAGTGGAAGTACGCGGGGATGGCATTGCCGTCTTGGCAGAGAAATTGGCCTCTGTAAAGAAATAAAAGAATTGAGTAACGAAAGGAAGTTAGTCTGTGTGAGAGATCAGAATTACTAACGCGTCATCTAATGTAGGTGTATCAACATGAGTGCCCTAAGAGGTAAAAGTGACATCGTGTTTAAGTGAATGCACCACTGCAATCTGTTTTAGTCTAAGGAATATATTCGTCTCTTTGCTAAACCAATTTTTTTTATTATTATTTATCAGGAACAATTTACATTGTATTTGATATTTATATTTTATAGATACACCCCTACTTTTTAATTAGTACACAAAAAAATGGAGCTCTATCTGTACCTGTCACTGATCATATTTTTGTAGTCAAAAGTAGAAAAACCGAAATCCTAAAATTGACCACGAAAAGGTAAATTCATCATAGAATCAATCAAACCTAGTATTTTTCCTTAATAATTGTCACTTATTCATTCATTTAATCTGCATTTATTCAATAGCCTGCACAATATTTCCATAAATTGAGTGAAATTTTGTGAAATAAACCAACGCTAATAACTTTGCTGTTTATGAATATTATTAATTGAGATTTTACTTATAAAATAACAAGGGCTTCTGGTAAGCCCTTTAAGTATGTGTAGTAATTAAAAAATGGTGATGTACACAAAAATTCTAAAAACCGGCCAAGTGCGAGTCGGACTCGCCCATGAAGGGTTCCGTAGCAGCAAGTAACATAATATTAAAGTTCTTGTAATGTGTTGTAACTTTGATCGATGTTTTAATAATAGTGTATTTTTTTCGATTTATGACGCATTAAAAAAAAACTACTTACTAGATTTCGTTCAAACCAATTTTCGTTGGTAGTTTTTATAGTAATGTACATCATATATTTTTTTTAGTTTTATAATTCTCTTATTTTAGAAGTTAGAGGGGGGGGGACACACACATTTTACCACTTTGGAAGTGTCTCTCGCGCAAACTATTCAGTTTAGAAAAAAAATGATATTAGAAACCTCAGTATCATTTTTAAAGACCTATCCATAGATACCACACACGTATGGGTTTGATGAAAAAAAAATTTTCGAGTTTTAGTTTGAGGTATGGGGACCCCCAAAATTTATTGCTTTTTTTTCTATTTTTAAGTGATAATCTTAATGCGGTTCACAGAATACATCTACTTACAAAGTTTCAACAGTATAGCTCTTATAGTTTCGGAAAAAAGTGGCTGTGACATACGGACGGACGGACAGACATGACGAATCTATAAGGGTTCCGTTTTTTGCCATTTGGCTACGGATCCCTAAAAATGACATGCAATTTAAGAAAAACCAAAATTAAATTAAATTAAAACAAAAATTCGTGCTTTAAACAAAAATAAATACAATCATTTATGAAACAGAAAATTGGAAATAATATTAAAATTATAATTCGTCTAAGGAATACAAGTTTTTCTATAACAGAAATGCTTTGAGCTTTGTCTTATAAGAGCTAGTGTACAACAAATCTTATAATTGAAGATACGGCCTCCATAACTACGGCAGAGAAAACTTTTTCTTAGCTACACCGCAAGGAAGCCTTTTTTTATAGTGGGATAAATCATACACTGACATCCCCCGCCCTTGGGCGGAGCGGGAGATAGTGTCAGACTCTTACTGACTAAAAGACCCACCCCGTTCCTTCTAGCCTTCATACCGGGGCTCGAGCGCCCTTTCGGATAACCCTGGCCCCAGTAGGCTTCGACCCGGCTGGGTCCCTGCTGTTGCTGACAACTCCTTGAGGCGCGCGGGAACAGTGCGCGCCGTCGACGACTTGGCCTTGATCCGGACAGTTACCGGACGGCCGGACAGTGAGCTACCCATTGCTCACTGTCCGCAAGCCCGCGCCTACGTTGGCCGGAAATCGGGATCAGAATCCCGGCGGCGGCGGCAGCGATAACGCCGTTGCCTGAAGCGTTCGGCCTCCTTCTTTGCGAGCATTACTGCTTCGCAGAAGTCGGCGAACGCCTGCCACTCCTCCTCGTTCCGGACCATGGCTTCAACTAAGGCCCGGCGCGAGAGGTCTCCGCCGCCGATGCAAGGCAGCCTCGTACAAGGCACATTAGACCTCTTACCGCATATTTACTATTGTACAAGGCACATTAGACCTCGTACCGCATATTTACTATTGTACAAGGCATATTAGACCTCGTACCGCATATTTACTATTGTACAAGGCATATTAAACCTCGTACCGCATATTTACTGTTGTACAAGGCATATTAGACCTCGTACCGCATATTTACTATTGTACAAGGCATATTAGACCTCGTACCGCATATTTACTATTGTACAAGGCACATTAGACCTCGTACCGCATATTTATTATTGTAAGCAAGGCGCCAAATAAACGCGGAATAGCGGTCATTGACCCTCCTTCATTTATTGACCTTCTTAATTTCAAAAATGGAATTATAAAAATATACAATTGCCGTCACGTATCTTGAGCGCTGGCTTCAAGTTATGCGAAGTCAAATATTCGGTTTCGTTAGTGGTGCGAAGTGAGACGCGGGGGCGGGGAGTGTCAGTGATTGGCGCAATCGCGTCATAGACGTCACTCCTGATTCGTTCCCTGCGTTGCTGCATGTATTTAACAACGAAGACGATTGGCTCGCCAATGTATGGAATGCGCAAAGCGATCCCCACTCTCACCCCGAGCGCTCAAGAGCCGTTTCGGCAATTGTAGCTGTCTTAAGGTATTTTTAAGCACTTTTTAAAATATAACATATGCGTAGCAAAATTTTAACAGTAGGTAAGAATTGCAATGACATTTTTACCACCATAAAATACTTACTGAAAATGTTTAGTGTCATTCTGACACCTGGGTAGAAGTTCATCAGACTTGTCAGCACAGTCGATGACGTCATTACAGGGAGCCATGCCGTCCACACAGGCGCCGTAGGTACATCTGAACTTGTTCGGTGCGCATCTGTGGAAAAACGTACTGGATAGTCTGTCTAAATAGTCAAACTACTTAGGATTTTCTATAATATTTAATCATTTAAAAAATACTTATATTCGAAAATTTTTATAAGGTTTTTCTATTCGTAAACAATGATCAAGATCTCTTAACCTTGAAAATTCTAAAAATCAATAAAATGCTGCTTAGGTACACTTAAAAGTTAAACAAGCTAAAACAAATTAATACAAAAAATCATAATAAAAAGTTAAATCAATTAATGTTAATATTACAGACTCGCACTTGGCCGGATTTTTTCTGTCTTTCTTTGTTTACTTACTCAGTCTTCCTACAGAGGGCGTGGGTCTCGTCACTCCTGTCAGGACAGTCCACTTTGCCGTCACATTTGCTGCCAATAGGTATGCCCGTCCCATCTTGGCACTGCCACTGATCTTTCCTAAAGCATACGGCAGAAAACATGTTGAATAATAATATTGACTTTTATGATTCACTATATCTGTTCTCTGTAAGGTTGAGGGCCACGAGGAAGGTCACCTATGAGGTGGACTGACCAGATAAAAGCAGCAGTGAATGGATCAGTACACTAATGCATGAAGAAGGCGGCCATCAGAGAGGAGCGGCGGCGTGTTGTGAAGCTTGCCACCAACACCTGAAGTGATGACCACGACCACTCTGTCAAGAGTGATACCGATAGGGAAGAAGATAAGCTGTTTAAAATTACATTAGAAAAGACAATGCCCAAATTTGTATGTGGCGCCGTACCACCTTGCGTCCATCCAAATTACTCTCAAGAGTAGTAATTATTTAACTTTTCACTACCTAACACTATTCCTAACCTATCCTGAACCTGGTCAAATATTTTGTTAATATTTGACCAGATTTTTGAAATATTCAAAAAAGTAAGTAAACGCCTGATTATATTTTATAGCAATTTTTAACCGTCGTGATTATTGATATGCGTTTTAGGCCGAATTGTTGCGTAGGGGAGGATTGTTATTGATATATTACACGTGCGCGTTATGGTAGAATCCGGATTCCTTCTCCCTATATTATGGCGTTGCTTACGCTCAAGCTTTTATCGCTCATGGGTCTACGCTATGGTCTACTATCTGTACGCTACACCTAGGCCTACACTGAAGGACACGACTTTAAGACGAAGTCGAAAAGTCGTAATGGTTTAGTATTTTATTTACCTAGTAGTATCATGTTATAGTTATTATGACCTATAAAAACTTACCACGAGTTTTAGTTCGTTTTCTCTCATCAATAAACGCAGTACATCACATACATAGTTTGTGGGTTGTACATTCAGCTACCTAAATGTACAGTAAGGGGGTTGATTGTAGCTTATCAACAACCATAGCTGCACCTATCAACCTAGTCCTAACCATATAGCTACAATACATGTAAATAGTGCGGGAAGCCTGTTACCATGAACCCTAATGCAACAAGCGGAAAGTGGGAAGGATGCCAATTGCCCTTTGCGTTCTAGGACTTCTTCTTCAAAAATTGCCCTCGGTTCCAGTTAGTGGGCATCGGCCCTTTGAGGAGCGCGTGGATCACTACCCGCTGTTGACGACAGGTTCGGTCCGGTTAGTTACCGGACGATCGAACGGCGAACTACCCATTGCTCAACGTCCTCAAGCCCGCGTTTATCGTGGCCGGTAGTCGGGGTCGGAATCTCGGTGGCAGGGGCATGAGGAAGTTCCTTCCCTCACGCGTGCGGCCTCCTCCTTCGCTAGCATTACTGCTTCGCAAAAGGAGACGACCGCCATAGCCCGAATCAGGGCCCGGCGCGAAAGGTCGCTGCCGGCGATTACTTCCACGAGGGCAAGGCTGTGTTCCGCTCAAGCAGGCACACTTCCACCGTAAACTATGGCTGGGTAAGGTCAAAGCTATGAGCAACCATTTATATGTGTAGTAGCAGTGAGAGGAGTGGATGGTCTCGTTGCAATGAAATAGCGTTGTTCGTAGGGTAGAATTAGACTTTATTACATAATTATATAGTATGTATTTCAATCTCTTTACATTAGATATTAATACATTTGTGTGAAAAAACTGATGTACCTAGTTGAATAATTTTAGCGACAAATAACTAATATTGACGTCAAATCGGCTTCACTGCCGTCACAGCCCCGCTGCTTTGTCATTTTCACTTCCTCGCGTGAACATTGGTACTTAATAAGATAACACAAATAAAGACTTTGTAATTGTTAGTCAGATAAAGAAAGTCAATTATTTTTAAAGTACATTATTATCAATTTATCATCATCTTCCTGGCCTCGGCCTATGTTACTTAGAGTAGGCCCACAACATTTTTTTCATTGCGGGGGTTGTCACTAGGTGATTTTCCCACCATAAAAAAAAGATCTAGTAAGTACATACAAACAACAACATTACAAATGTTTTATAAAAAAAAAACAATATTGCGAACTGGATACAAATTTGATTAGCTATTAAGAACTTTAAAAGTGTTATTATCAGTAAAATAACTTTGCCATACTTGTAATGGTATGACAAAATTAGATTTAAGGCAGTTTGTAAGATATTGCCATAGTAAATCTTAGGAAATATCGATTAATCGTATCGTATTTGTCTCATCCTTATTTTTGACGTACCTATTGTCTTTTGTCATTTTTTAAATTACAATCTTCATCACTTGCTCTTTGTAAATGTATCGGTGTGTTTTTCCGACTTTTGGGGACTTATTGCATAATTATTATGTTAACGGACTCTGATTGCTTTCAAAAACAAAAAATAGCTACATATTGTATTATAATATTGTTTTTTAGTTTCTTAAAAATCACTTGGAAATATGAAAAATCATACCTAACACATTGTTATGGTTCGATTATAACCTCAAAATCTAATTCTTTTTTTGAAATATATCTATTTTGAATCTAGTCCGTTATAAAAATAATATCTTATATGAGTTTACTAATGTTTAAAGCTAGAACTACATTACACCGACGCACACGTGTAAGACGCCTGATTTGTACGTAGAACGACGTCGCGTGGCGTGGATCTAGTGTAGCTCTAACAGTCTATTTTCCATATAAAATGTATGGAGACCGACGCTCCCAGATCGGCGTGTGTAGCCCACGTGTGCGCAGTGTAGTTCTAGCTTGAGAATACAATACATAATTGTCCGATGCTCCTGGCTCCAGGGCGAGCTATGTATGGAGACCGAGCAATGGCATTTAGACCTGATTTATTTAACAGAAACTTCTTTCTTCAAATAAGAAAGATTCCTTTAATATTAGGAGCCCCTGATATAGCATTCTCGAATAAATAATATAAGTTTCTGATTACTTCCACCTTCATTAACTTTATTAAGTTCAAGAAGAATTGTAGAAAATGGATCAGGTACAGGATGAACAGTATATCCACCTCTTTCATCTAATATTGCACACGGAGGCAGTTCTGTAGACTTAACTATGAACATAAACTTGTTTTTGGTTCTTCCAAAATTTGTTTGGAAATCGTCAGGAAGATGATGGAGATCTGTTATCTATACATTAGTAATAATATTATTAATTTTATTAGTAGTAATATTAATTATAAAGAAGTAAAATTTGTTAATTTTTGGTGGGTTAATCTCTGGAAGTACTGGTCCGATTGCTAAAATTTTTTCACCGATAGAAAACTGCTTTATTCCTGAGTGACATAGGCTATACTTTATGTACACGGGCGAAGTCGTGGGCAAAAGCTAGTTATGTATCTGCTTACCTGTTAGAATTTGTTGAGTTTGTCGATAGCTGTTCGTTGCATAGTTCATCTAATTCGTCGGATCCATCTGCGCAGTCCGATCTCTGTAAACCATAGCCTATGTTATTTGATGAAACAGTGATATAAGGTTCAACAGCACCTGAGAACAATCTTCTTCATAGCGTATCGATGGCAAAACTTATTAAATTCCATGCCTGGCCCATTATTCGGCCACGGCAATGCCGTCCACTGATGCTGTCATTAGATCCCTACGTAAACAGGTTATAGAGCACGTTATGCATAATGGAAGGTGGGACAGAGTCTGTGGAGAGACGCTGCACAAATACTGAAGGTCGGAACCGTCCAGGAACCTCCATCTGAGGAGATTGTCTTTGCTGCGCCCAACCTGGATGCGGAATCTGTTTAGAATTTCCCAGGTTGGCCATGGTAGATCGTGTCCAGAAGAAATATTTTCTGACGGCTAGATAAAATCTTCTGGAGGTTCAAACTTCCGACAAAAGAGTAGTGAATCGCCTGCAAGAGTCGGAGCTTGCATTGTTTGAGTCGCATAATATTCAGCTACTCTTACTACAAAAATCTATACAAATAAAAAAAAAACAACTGTCCAGGGCCTCAAGTCTGCTATTAGAATAGTGTAACAATGGTCTGAGATTAGAGCCTAAGAAATTACCAATTGTAAAAGGAACATTAAAACCAAGTATACTTTCATCATCAAATCTCTTCTATTCGAACATCCTCAACACGAAGATTGACCACCTCCTGCACAGGATGTTTGTTACTCTTTCACGCAAAAGCTACTTGGTACACCATGTCCTAGAATGGTACATAGGATACAATGGGATTATGTTCGCTGATGATAATTTTCTACTACCACGCGGGTGAAGTCGCTGGCAGCAGCTAGTAAATGTATATGGTAGGTTTACACCACTAACCCCATTACACTCAACGTACTCCTGCATACAAGCGCCGTACGCGCACTGGAACTGATCCCAGGCACACTTCGTAGCTACGCATGCGCGAAGGGTCTCGTCGGACCCATCCCGACAATCGATTCTGCCGTTACAGTGGTCGTACGCGGAGATAGCATTGCCGTCTGCGCAAAGAAATTGGTCTCTGAAAAGAAATAAAGGAATTGAGTAACGAAAGGAAGTTAGTCTGTGTGAGAGATAGAAAGAATTACTAACGCGACGTCTAATGTGGGCGAATCAACATGAGTGAGTTACCCACCGTATTTAAGTGGATACACCACTGCATTCTATTTTACTAGGGCGTCTTAGGAATACATTCGTTTCTTTTCTAAATCAAATTGAAAATATAACGGCTTCCATTCTTACGGCAGAGAAGACTATGTTTTTCTTAGCCACACCGCAAGGAAGACCCGTACGAGGCATATTAGACCTCGTTCCGCAGTAAATTGTGTTAATTATATATTAGAATTTGTTATTGTAAGGTAGGCCCCAAATAAACATGGAATAATGGTTATTGACCCTCCTAAATTAAGTGTCCCCACTTAAAAGTTAAACAATGCCAACGAGAGACCAACTGAACAATTCGACACTCATACCCGTCCCGACACTATCAACTAAGGAAAAATCTTTACAGCGCAAAGTAGCCCAAAGTACAGCGCCATCTTCCGGGAAATTAGATTACTAATTTATAAACAGTAGACTGGTTATTATGTATGTTAGGTTTTCGGTGGCAATTTTTGATTCCGTGAACTTAATAATTGTTTTCTTATTTGAAAGAAGATACATTAAAAATAATAAAATATGTAAATTAAGTTAAAAAAAATGCTTGCATATACGGTTAAAATATAAACTTAGTTCAGAAATTATTTTGTACAATATTTCAAAAACTGTTCAACTCATCAAGTTCAAAATAATATTCCTAAAAAGTCTTTAGAAAGTCCTACTTTTCAGATTTCATATTTTCTAATTTTATAAATAATAATAATAATTTATTTAAAAAGACTACTTTTGGTCCACATTGTATGTTAGTAACACTTATTTCTATGTAAATTTTAATTTTAAAGTTAACTTTATGGTTCAAAAGTTAGACGTGGACAAACACATTGTTTTTTACTTTTGGAGCGATTGTTTCCAAAAACATTGACATTATCATAAAATTATCTTAGTAAAGCCCTATTCATTTTTAAATACCTATCCTAACCTAACCTAACCTAGTAATACACGCTACGGTTGAAATGAAAAATAAATCACTTCCCACTTTACGTGTAGGGACCCCCCTAATAAAACATTTTTTTTCCACTTTTTATTTTACCACTTTGTCGGCGTGATTGATATACATCTTGGTACCAAATTTCAGCTTTCTAGTGCCAACGGTCACTAGTGCCAACCTAGTTGATTACGGAACCCTAAAAATGGAATTAAAGACATAAAGCTGTCTTGAATCAACTTCTATCGTGATCCTTTACCTTTTCGAAATATTGGACATTATCTGGCGCCTTGTATACTGTTAATGTATAGTTTACTTTTTAAGCACTTTTTTCACATATGCATAGCACAACAAATAATAATAATAATATTTAATAATAATAATATTTATTTATTTGCTAAAAACACGGTATACAAGATGGTAAAAGAAAGTAAATAAGAACAAACATGTTTTGCTGAGTATTAGCATGCAAATATTTGGTATGTATGTACATAGTAACATAGGTACGGAGATATTTGTCAACATACAATTATTGTCAATTTTATTTTGTTGGCATTAAAGTTCTAAAAGTCATAGACTTTGAAAAGACAACTGTTAATAAACAAATCAATGTTTTTTGATTATAAACACACATTAAAATTAATTAAAGTACCTATAATTAAATACAAATTATAACTAGACTACAAAGCATTCCTGAAGTGGAAGGACTGACATGTTTTTTTATTTAGAAATTCAGTTATTGAATAGAAGCTATGGGATAACAACCATTTTTTTAAAACCACACGAAATTTATTGTAAGGCAATTCAGTTATTCAGCTAGGTTATATATAATAGTTATATATAATAGCTTATATATATATATAAGAGGCGCCATATATACGCAGCTGCGTCTAAACATTTCTATCCTAGGTACAGGGATCTTTAACAAGTACTGCGTAACTTTCCGCTTGTTAAAATTATTGTTGGTATCAAAAAGAGATAAATTAGTTTTAACGAATTTTGCAGTTTCGTAAATATAAATACATGGGGCTGTTAGAAGTTTTTGTGATTTAAACACGGGTCTGCATGATTCAGTCCAGTCCATGTTAAAGATAGCGCGAATAATTTTTTTTTGTGCTATCAGTATTCTGAACATCTCAGAGGAATTACCCCAAACAATAATACCATACCGAATAATAGAGCATATATAGGCGTGATACACTATAACTGCCGTTGGTTTAGATGTCTCTTCTTTAATTTTTTTCAAGGCAAAAACAAATCTATTATTTTTTATGCAAATTTCGTCAATATGATCTTTCCAGGTGAAATGTTCATCTAGTGTTATTCCAAGGAATTTTATTTTACGGACTTGTTCAATTAATTGGTTTTTATAATTTATTTTAAGCTGGATGCATTTACTTTTTTGCGTTTTGAAATTTAATATTTTAGTTTTCTCTACATTTAGTTTTAAATCATTATTTTCTAACCAAGTGGAAATTTTGTGTAAGGTGTTGTTGATATCGGATTCGTATGTGTCAAAATTTTTACAATCAAGAATTACCATCGTATCATCAGCAAAAAGGACACAATCTTTTTCGATTGCTTGAGGAAAATCGTTAACATATACGAGGAATAATGGTGGCCCTAAGATGCTTCCTTGCGGTACTCCAAAGCGATTATGTCGAGATTGCGAATCAAAATTAACGATGCTATTAATTTTGTTACCAAATTTAGTGATCCTCGTGATTTGACTTCTATTTGATAGACATGATTTGAACCATTCTAGGGCTGGGCCTCTTATACCGATTTTATTCAACTTATCGGTCAGATTTGAATGGTGGACAAAATCGAAAGCTTTACTTAAATCTAGGAACAGAGCTGATGTTGGAACTTTATTGTTAATGTTATTTAAAATTGATTTGACAAGGTTAAATGCTGCTAACGAAGTTGACCTGTTTTTTCTAAACCCGTATTTATCTTTGGTTAGAATGTTATATTTATCAAAGAAAGATAGCATTCTTTTGTACATTATTCTTTCAAAGACCTTTGATAGAATCGGTATTAGTGCAACTGGACGATAATTAATTTTATCTGTTTTTAAACTTTTTATAGTAGGTACTTTTTATAGTACAAAATTTTTATAGTAGGTAAGAATTGCAATGACATTTTTAGGGTTCCGTAGCCAAATGGCAAAAAACGGAACCCTTATAGATTCGTCATGTTTGTCTGTCTGTCTGTCTGTCTGTCCGTCCATCCGTATGTCACAGTCACTTATTTCCGAAACTATTAGAGCTATACTGTTGCAACTTTGTAAGTAGATGTATTCTGTGAACCGCATTAAGATTTTCACAGAAAAGTAGAAAAAAAGCAATAAATTTTGGGGGTCCCCATACTTACAACTGAAACTCAAAAATTTTTTTTTTCATCAAACCCATATGTGTGGGGTATCTATGGATAGGTCTTCAAAAATGATACTGAGGTTTCTAATATCATTTTTTTCTAAACTGAATAGTTTGCGCGAGAGACACTTCCAAAGTGGTAAAATGTGTGTCCGGGGGGGGGACTAACTTCTAAAATAAGAGAATGATAAAACTAAAAAAAATATATTATGTACATTACTATAAAAACTGCCAACGAAAATTGGTTTGAACGAAATCTAGTAAGTAGTTTTTTTTTTAATGCGTCATTAATCGAAAAAAATACACTATTATTAAAATATCGATCAAAGTTACAACACATTACAAGAACTTTTATATTATGTTACTTGCTACTACGGAACCCTTCATGGGCGAGTCCGACTCGCACTTGGCCGGTTTTTTTACCATCGTATAATACTTACTGATATTCATCAGTCTCATTCCGACACCTGGGTAGACGTTCATCAGACTTGTCAACACAGTCGATAACGCCATTACAGGGAGCCATGCCGTGCACACAGCCGCCGTAGGTACATCTGAACTTGTTCGGTGCGCATCTGTGGAAAAACGTACTGGTTATATTCTGTGTAAAAAATCAAACGACTTGGGAATTTTGTATAATATTTAATCATTTTAAAAATACTTATATTCGATACTTTTTATAAGGTTCTTCTATTCGTAAACAATGATCAAGATCTCTTAATCAACCTTGATTATTGAACCAGTGTTGACTACATCAAATTTTACTTTACCCTGATAATAACACAAGTTGTCAAGTTTGACTTTTCAGACAGACTATAATGCTTTGACCACTGACTGGTGACTTGTTCTTGACTAGTACGTCACAGTTACCTCAACTTGAAACAATGGATGTAAGACATGACACCCATTTTCGAAGGGTATAACGGAACCGTATTACTTAGACTCCGCGGTCCGTCCGTCCGTCTGTCTGTCCGTCTATCACCATGCTGTATCTCATGAACGAACTCATGCGTGGTATATTTCTGTTGCCGCTAAAACAACAAATACTTAAAGACAGGATAAAATAAATATTAAAGGGGGTTTATACAAGATATAAGGGACAGCCCTCCACAAACTTTAAGGGCTTGCTCAGTAGACGAAACTGAACCACCTTCCACACATTTTTTTTTTCTGCAAAACGAAAAAAAAAATCGGCCTCGCCATACAAATTGTCCAATCAACTTTATCATTTTGTATGGTGACTATGGTGAGGCTGATTTTTTTTTTCGTTTCCTGAAAAAAATAATTGTTGAAGGATGTTCAGTTTCCTCTACTGAGCAAGCCCTTAAAGTTTGTGGAGGGCTGTCCCTTACACCGTTTATAGACAATACAACAAACGTAATTTTTTTTGGCGTTTTTTGCTACTGACGGTAGTGAAACCTTCGTGCGCGAGTCTGACTCGCACTTGGCCGGTTTTCTTCTGTCTTTCTTTGTTTACTTACTTATTCTTCCTACAGAGGGCGTAGGTCTCGTCACTCCCGTCGTCAGGGCAATCCTCTTTGCCGTCACATTTGTTACCAATAGGTATGCGCGGCCCATCTGGGCACTGCCACTGATCTTTCCTAAAACATACGATAGAAAACATGTTGAATAGTAATATCGACTTTTATGATTCACTATATCTGTTCTTTGTAACGTTTAGGGTATCAGGCCACAAGGAAGGTCGCCTATTAGATGGACTGATAAAAGCTGCAGTGAATGGCCCATTATTTTTTTTGATGGAAAAATCATCCAACCCCCGCTCTTGGGCGGGGGCTTGGCCCCAGTAGGCTTCGACCCGGCTGGGCTCCTGCTGTTGCTGACAACTCCTTGAGGCGCGCGGGAACTGTGCGCGCGGCGACGACTTGGGCTTGGTCCGGACAGTTACCGGACGGCCGGACAGCGAGCTACCCATTGCTCACTGTCCGCGCGCCCGCGCCAACGGTAGCTGGAAATCGAGATCGGAATCCCGGCGGCGGCGAGAGCGCCGTTGCCTGATGCGGTCGGCCTCCTGGCCTGCTTCGCAGAAGTCCACTTCCGTTAAAATCGATTTCGTTTCGCATTTCATGCAACAATTTTGCAACCAGAGTAGCTAGAGTAGGCAACTCTTTTCTTTTTTCTTTAGACAGACAGGGGACCCAACATTACGGCGAAGAGAATTCTTACGTGAAAGGCACTATAATAATAAGTCATTTGTTTCTTTGCAAACTGCTTTTCATCGATGACTGGCAACTGTTATTTGTCATACGGGTGTAAATTTTTGACCTAAAAAATGATGTCTTTTTGATTTAATACCTTTAAAACAAAAGGGCATCATAGATGCCCCAAGCTAAGCCCCCAAGCTTGGGGCCCCATATGATTGATACGGCGGTAACTATGCCCCTGCCATTCGTGTGTATGAGTTCTATCATACCGGTGACCGACACTAACTGGTTTGTCTTCTGGTCGGATCATTGTCGGATAGAGTGGCAGCATCATCAAGAAATCATCAAATAACTCCTCGCGCTCTAAGTGAGGCGAGAGGTAGTGTCAGACTTGTACAGATAAACCCACCTGAGTTCCGTCCCTTCGTCGTGTTGATCCAGGCCGTGGGTAAGTTGTGAGGAGTTCGCAGATACTGGAGCCAGTCTGTCCCTGGAAGCAGAGAAACAATGTATCAACTAAGGGTGAATTGCACCATTTAATTATAACGGTAACCAAACCATAACCAACCGTGAAACGGCCGCCTATTGGTTAATTCGACAATTTGACTACTGTTAACGGCTTTGTTATCGTTATAGTTAAATGGTGCAACTCACCCTAAGCGTTTGAATATAAAGTTGCCATACTTGCCATAACGGATCTTGAGCGGTTGCGCAGAAGTCAAATACTCGGTCTCTTTAGTGATGCGAAGTGAGACGCGGGGGCAGGGAGCAGCAAAGCAGGGAGTGTCAGTGATTGGCTCGCCGCGCCATCGCGTCATAGACGTCACTCCTCATTCGTTCCCTGAGTTGCTGTATGTATCTAATAACTAAGACGATTGGCTCGCCAATGAATGCGCAAAGCGGTCCCTACTCTGACGCCGAGCGCTCAAGATCCGTTGTGCCTACTGTACGAGTAGTGCATTTGGATAAATACAAGTGCAGAAAGTTTGTCATTGTGACCGAGGCGGAATTCGCACGAGCCGTAGGCGAGGGTGTTATAGAGACGAGGGCTGCAGAGACAAATTTGCACGTGTATCAAACGACATTTTTCAATACACTTACAAAGGAATTAATAAACGGGGGATGACGCGCGACTCGTGGTGATCGACGCGCGCCCAGCTTGAGATGATAAATGTTTAATAATAATAATAAATAAAAAAGACGTGTGGCACTCGGGGACTGCCGCGGTAAAGCTATTGCATAGCATTTTTATCAACTTATGCAATTGTAATTATTTATTTATTTTATTTATGCAGTATTTTTTTTTCCTTTGTTTTTTTTTTCTTTGATATTAATTGAAGTTACACTTTCACACATTGAATTGAATTTTGATTGATAGTTCACTCATTTGTTTTCTTATCGGTCACCACGCTCAAAAAACAAATGAGTGGGGGGTGTTAGGTTATTTTCGTTACGGAATTTCTGGATTCGGTTTCCACGCTCAAGGCCCGCGATAGAAGCTATGCAATAGCTTAAAAATAAAAATAGAAATCTTTTAATTGAGACAAAACAGTCCATATGTTGTTAGTGATAAGAACTTATCTTATAACTATTGTTAGTAAAAAAAACCAGCAAATAAATTAGACACACTATCTACCCCTGCCCAGTAGACTCATCGGTCGCGCAACACATTTTCGACTCCCTATTTTGCATACGTGTGCATTGAATGATATGTGTTTACAAGTGCATGCTCCGCCCATTTTATTTACGTGTGCTATTAGAAATTGATTTAGTGTAGGTGCTAAAGTCATAGTGTGCGTGTACACATCAATATCAAATCACATACAATCACTTTGATGCCATTGATCTGTAAGTAGGATGTGTTATTCAGTGCCTCGAACTGTTAACGTGCGCAAAGTTCGTGCAGGAACCCTGTTCGCGCTAAATTCATGCCGAACAAATTCTGGCTTACGTCGCCCGATCGTCGAATGTCGGAATCTTCCAACTTAAATTTCATTGACATTGATATATTTGCATGTTCTAAATTTAAGTTTAAAACAGGTATTATAAAGTAATATATTTTTAATTAATATTATAGGTATTTATTTATTCTTTATGATTTCAGGTATTTATATGGAAATGTTCCACTAAATATTTTATTTTTATATTGAGCTAGCATTACAGTGTATAATAATAATGTATGTATGTATTGCACGATAATGTCCATCTAGTGGCAACCAATGTATTTCAACTATGTTTAATCTGTGGATAACGCAGTTGGCTGCAATATTACCACTTACTTAAAGTATTATTTATATGCATAAGATTTATGTTGTAGCTGTTTGTTATCCCTCAATAAATAAAATAAAAATAAAATAAAAGATACTGTGTTTTCAAAATATCCAATGAAAAATGTGCAATAACGTCATAATCGCGTAAGTGCGGTTGTATAAAAACATTGAAAATATATGTCGAAATGCATCCCCATGAGGGGTATACTTACGAGGTATTTAAAGCGCAATCCAGTTCATCTCGTCCATCTAAGCAGTCGAAGACCCCATCACATCGGGAATCGCGTTTCACGCAAGATCCATCTCCACAGTTAATCTCGATTCTACTGGAAATAGACAAACAATATATTTATTGAGGTTTGAGGAACAGAGGGATTTTTTTTTTTTAAGGTCGGGAATCATCCAATGACATCTCCCGCTTAGGCGGAGCGGGAAGGCGCGTCAGACTTTTACCACAAAATATACACCGCTAAATTTTGGTCGTTTTTACCCCGTGGAGGGTCGATCCGGTACATGAAACACTATCGATTTGTAAAGATAAAATTAAAAAATAAAGCACCTTTTTTTTAAAAACTCGTATTAATTTACGCAAGTACGAAATTAATTTCTTTAAGAAAACGTCATCGACATGTGTATCCTGCCCATCCTAACCTACGGTGCTCAGACCTGGTCACTCACCGAATTGCAAAAGTTTCGCCTTGGGGTTTGCCAAAGAGCTATGGAGCGCAGCATTCTGGGTGTAAAAAGAGCAGACCGAGTTCGCAATAACACGCTGCGCTCCAAAACGGGCGTAATTGACGAGGGCAAAAAGGCTGCCAGGCTTAAATGGGATTAGGCGGGTCACGTCAGCCGCATGAGCAGTGACCGCTGGGCAAGTATCGCCACCCGGTGGGTTCCTGCAAACGGTAAGCGCCATCAAGGTCGTCCTAGAAAGAGGTGGCGAGATGATCTAGACGCGTATCACGAGAACTGGTTAGAGACGGCGCGAGAGAAGAATGTCTGGAAGGACTTGGGGGAGGCCTTTGCCCAGAAGTGGGACAGTAATGGTTATTAAAAAAAAAAAAAAAAGAAAACGTCAGCTGAGTGAGTCCAATGACCTGTAGGTAGTAGTCGGCGTTGCGTGCTATCTTTACAAATCGATAGTGTTTCATGTACCGGATCGACCCCCCACGGGATTAAAACAATGAAAATTTAGCGGTGTAGGGGGCTTATCAGAAGAGGCCTTGTAATGACGAGGCCTCTTCTAATAAGCCCCCTATACTCTGTTCAAAATAACATTAGAAATTAATGAAAACCTTTTATTAGTGTCCGCTCAACCGATTTTGACTTTTATTACGTTGGTGGCATGACAAATGGCGACTGCAGTAACTAGTTGGTATTGTGACCAACGTTTTTGGTTTTAATGCCATCCTTATGCCTACGTAATAGAAGTTAAAATCAGTTGACCAGACAGTTGATAAAAATGGTTTCTTTAAATTTCTATTGTTATCGCGAATCGGGTATAAGTATTTCTACAAATTATAAATTAGTTGACATATGGATCCGAAACGTGGTCGCTCACAATGGGCCTCATCAGAAGACTTAAAGTCACCCAAAGCACCCGATGGAAAGGGCTATGCTCGGAGTTTCCTTGCGTGATCGAGTCAGAAATGAGAATATCCGCAGGAGAACCAAGGTTGCCGACATAGCACGAAGAATCGCCAAACTTAGGTGGCAATGGGCAGGGCACATTGCTTGCAGAACAGATGGCCGTTTTGGCAGAAAAGTTCTGGAGTGGCGACTGTGCACAGGAAAACGCAGCATTGGAAGGCCTCCTACAAGGTGGTCCGATGACCTAATGAAGGTTGCGGGAATCCGATGGATGCGGGACGCATGGGATCGTGCATTGTGGCGACGCTTGGGGGAGGCATATGTCCAACAGTGGACGTCTGTCGGCTGAGATGATGATGATGATGATTAAAAATTACTAGTGTATTTGAGAACTACGATTTACCTGCACGAGTAGTTTTTCTGGGCCACAGTATACTCAGCTGAAGATATTACTGAAATTGACAAAATGGAATTAGTACTATCGCGGGCATTTCTGCCTGATCACTTAAAAAAATGTATGCTTGAATCCTGTCCAGAAATTATTATATACGGACAGACCGACATGGCGAAACTATAAGGGTTCCTAGTTGACTACGGAACCCTAAAAAGATCATTCAAGGGACTATAAGCCTTAAGTCTGAAATATTTCCACTATCCAACCTGAAGTAGGTTGGAAGGTGGCACATAAAATTCTCAACCTGACAATTTGGGTGTGGATGGCGAGGTTGAAAGATAGGAATAATTCAATTTAGCCGCCCCTTATTTTTTGCCGCTCTGGCAAATGCCCGACTTGCCCCCCAGATCGGGCTCAGCACTGCGTCACTGTGTGAAGTGTCTGACTAGTGTTGGCAAATAGAAATAGAAAGCGAATTGTTCCTAACAATGAAAATAAGCAGTTCAAGTTTTTATTTTTAACAAATTATGACTTATACCATTATATTTCGTACAATAACGTTTTTACTTCACCTAGATTAAATTAAGACATAATAATACAAAACAAAATGACCTTTATTGATACGCAATAAGTTTTATTTGCAAAACATACTTTCACTCAACATTTGACAGATTGAGGTTATTGACTTTCTTATTCTTAGTTGAGACGCATAGTACGTCATTTTGTGGACTTCGATTAGCCACAGAAAATAGCAGTGGCGTAACTATATCATCTGAGGCCCGTGGCACATTCATTAGATGGAGCCCCCGATAAATCACGTACGTTGTGATTTCATTTTAATATTTTTTTTAAATATATTTTGGGTTACTTCTTCTGCGCTCGCGGCCTCTAAGACCGGAGGCCCCGTCGACCCTGGGGCCCGTGGCATTTTGCCAGCCTTGCCACCCTATAGTTACGCCACTGGAAAATAGGCACCTGTCTAAATCCTTTGTTTTATTACTTTGACACTTAAAAACTTGACACAAACGCCACACCATTCAGTCAACACACTTTTTAAATTAAAAAATAAAACGACTCACAGGCACCAAATAAAATTAAATACGCGAACATTATTTTCTTAAAAATCAAACATTTCTTAAAACTCACACTTGTATTATAATGATTAGTTTTGATGGCATATCTATAAAATACTGAATACAGATTACGTCATTAATAAGTATTATCTTAGGCCGGCCACACACGGACAGTTCGAGCCATTGAAATCAGGGATGTTACGGAGCTTCGACTCCGACTACGTTAAGTCGGAACTTCCGATATTATTATACCTTCGGTTCCTACTTTGGCTCCGATACTTTAAATCGGAGGTTTTATTCGGAGGTCGAAGCATAACATAGCGGTGGAGGGTGGTCTGCGTCAACTGTTGTTTATTTGGAAACATGCCATTTTTTTTTCATTGTGATTTATTTAATAATTAAAGTGAAAAAAAAATGACTGAATAATGTTTTATTTGTCCTTAAATAAATCCGATAAATCAAATTCTTCTTCGCCTTCAGTTCCGATATAATACTTCCGTTATATCCCTGATTGATATAATAGATCATAGTTTCCCAACCTTATAAGCCAAACAATAATAATATTGTTTGTTTGTAACAACAAGGATATTACCCTTATCCCTTATATTACTGTCCCCTTTACAAGAAAAAACAAAAACAAAATTCTAACGCCCCCTTCCAATTTTATATGTCTGCCTATTATCTATTCAAAGTCAAAGTCAAAAAAGTAAAAAAAAAATAATTCACATAGGCCTACATGGGCACTTATAAAATGTCAGAAGCTAGTGCACGGTTCGAAATTGGTCGTTTCCTATGAAGAAGAACCGGCAAGAAACTCCATGGTTACTCTTTTAAAAAAATGGTTGTACTCACAATATTTTCATATAACAGTATTAAAAGGTATTTTAAGGTATTTATATTATATTTATATATAATATAAATAATACCTTTATATTATATATAAATATAATATAATTATATATAGTATAAAAAAAAATATTGCAAAAGCAATGTGATAGAAAAAAAAATGTTACAACAAAGATGGAGCAGTTAATAGATACATTCGCACCATATTATGAGTTACCAGGGGGCCACAAGTGCAGAGGCAGTCATTGCCAAACAAGCGTGTCTTCGACATAGTCTTTAATCTTGTAAGAAGCGCTTACTACTGCTACTTTTGTTCAGACGATGAAGGCGGCGGCGTAGATTTAGAAAGTTGTGGGTTTATCCAATGTTGCAATAGAGGAGTCGACAGCTCGAGCAGTGTATGCCTGGTGACTGCTTGGAAGAACGATGAAATTTCAATGCGCTACCAACCGCCCGTAGCAGTAGCAACTGCTCAAGCTTTACCATGTTTGTGGGTATGTGTACGTAGAAGACCTACAGTCTTCTCACACTTCTGATAACTTCACTATAATAATGATATTTATTGCCTGGCTTGAGTGGAAACTCGCAAGAGCAAACGTGCTCGGAAGAAGGATGTATAGTATAATTCAGTAAGGTGCTACCAGCTAACAGTGGGTTGTTCTTGGACGCACGTACAGGGATAATCGTTGGTCGGTTGGTATCAATATCAAGCCTCTGCGAGTTGGCTTCAACCTCTCGTACGCCTTCCAAAGGTCTAAGACCTCAGGCTCCTGAGACAAATAAACGAATGAAAATAATAATAACCAATTTATTTTCAGGCATAGATATACCTAATATAATATACTAGCTTTTGCCCGCGACTTCGTTCGCATGGAATAGTGACTTCCGGAAATTTCAGTACTATATTGATGCCGACTCTTGACCAATAGATGGCGCTGTATGTCCGGAATAAATTTTATTTTTAATTTTATTTTTTGCAATAAAAACTATCCTATGTCCTTTCTCAAGTTCCAAACTATGTCTGTACCAAATTTCACACAAATCGGTTCAGTAGTTTAGGCGTGAAGCAAAGACAGACAGACAGACAGACAGAGTTACTTTCGCATTTATAATATATTTATAAATTATAAATTTATAAATTTATAAATTATAAATTATAATTTATAATTTATAATATAATTATAATAAATTATAATTTATAATTTATAATATAATTATAATATTATATATATATATATATATATATATATATATATATATATATATATATATATATATAATATATAATATAAATAATATAATATATAATATATATATATATATATATATATATATAATATATATATAGTTTGGATTTGGACTAGTTTGGATTCTACAACTATCACATAACGGCGTCTAGTCCTAAGCTTAGCAGAGCTTGTGTTATGAGTACTAGACAACTGATAAAGAAAGATACTTACATATTTCTAAATACTCGTACATACATATTATAGATAAACTACACCCAGACACAGAATAAATTATGATCATGCTCATCACACAAATATTTGACCTGGGTGGGAATCGAACTCACGATCCCCGGCATAGCAGTCAGGGTCACTAACCACTAGGCCAACAGGCCAGCCGAATGAAATACATAATTTTAAGCAAATCACTATGCAGTCGTAGCTTGAAGCAGTTTATCCTGATCGCTTCAAGTTGTTCGTGTATGGCCAGCCTTAGTGATACTGGTTTGTGATCCTGACCTTTGGAGATTTAAAGATGTGAACAACTCGAAGTTAAGATATCGATTTGATTATCCCATTTGGGGTCATTTATAAATTACGTCACACGAATTTCATGATTTTTTGCCCATCCCCCCCGTCAGTGTCACAGCTGGTCACATTTTGTGAGAATCCCCCCCCCCCCTCTAGTGTGACGTCACATATTTTGCATATTTACATTTAGAAATCATTGAATGAATACAGCGGTTCCGAAATAAATATTATTTCCATTAAAATTATTTTTAATAAAATTCAACAAAAAAAAAAAAAAAAAATATTTTTTTATTATTTCTTCCACTAAAAATACACTATTATTAAAACATTGGTTAAAGTTACAACGAACTACAAGAACTTTTATATTATTTTACTTGCTACTACGGAACCCTTCATTCTTGTTGCTTCATCTAAAACAATCTAACGCGATGTTTGGTGAAGAGGCAACGGGCATTCGGAATTCCGTGATTTACTCGAAATAATATTAGAGTAGATAAGCTCGAGTTTCACCACTAATTCACCTGATGGTAAGCGACGGTGTCTTCGAACACTGGGTTGCGACAGTCACTGCCTCGTTTTTGAATTTATGAAAGTCAGTCGAGACTGGTCATCTCTTAGCTGCCAGAGGCTTTATTCAATTTGTATCTTTTAATTATTTATTTTTATTTTTATTTTATTATCTACATTGTGCTCACATAATCGATGCAACATGAAATATGGCACCAAGCATGTAACACATAAACGATTTAAAAGAGTGTCCATGGAGTTTCTTGCACGCTCTTATCCATAGAGATCCACGCTTTGGAACGTGCAATTTAGCTTCACTTTACTTGGACTGACCGATATTTAACTATTCAAAAGTGCCTGCAAATGGTCTATTTGAAATAAATGATTTTGAATTATGAAAAACACAATTCGCCCACGTCTAAATTTGTCCCCGCTACGCCTCTGCCTGGCCTCCAGGCTTTCTTGACAAATCTGGATCATCAACTAGCTGCATTTCTTATTATCATTAGAAATTTCCAGTTTTGTTTCACATACATTGCATGACTTGATTTCGCCATCTCATTTTTACCACAGGACTACCCGACGTACGGCGAGTAACCACCCTTACGTTGTTGAAACCTCTACGGACTGGACGAAGCGTTTTGCCTCGTCATTTATATGGTAGACATCAAAAAACTGGAACAATCTGCGTGCTGCGGTCTTCCCGTCCGATTATAATTTGATTTGTCTTCAAGGCTACAGTGAATAGGCTCTTAATAAACTAGTGCGCCTCACCATCAACAATTACATTACTGCTTATCATCAGGTAGGATGGCAGTCAAGCACTTTTATGAGTTTATATGAGATAAAAAAAAATACTTTGCAAAAAGGTCAAAGGCCTCGCACAAACCTGTTCGTGACGGTTACGGCATAAAATAAATAGATACAGAAGTTAATCTCATGTATCTACTTCACGTTTTATACCTACGCTAGGCGATCCCGCAAGAGTCAGCGCGTTGCGCCGAACTGTACGAGTGCGACCGGGCGATTGAGCCGAGATATCGTGTCCGTGTGCAGTGTCTATGTGCGCTTTGCTCGAGCGCGCTTTGTACGTAGATTGTCTTCTGTACCTACCAATTTCTATTCTGGTTACGGCCACCCCTTCATCTATTTTTTGACCTCTCTCTCATTACAACTTCAGTCTGTCAAAAAAAAAAGTCAAACGACTTGGGTAATTATTAGCGTAAAATGAAATCTACTGTCAACACTGGTTGAATAATAATCAAGGTCGATTAAGAGATCTTGATCATTGTTTACTAATAGAATCTTATAAAAAGTATCGAATATGTATTTTTGAATGATTTAATATTATTTTATTGACTTTTTAACAATAACAAATGCAAAAGCTTTTCTTTTAGAATATACCTATTTCAGTCTCTTTATGTAATGATTTTCTTATTAAAAAAGTAGGATACATTTGCATAGTGTCTTATGTAAGTAAGTCTTGTATAAAGTAATAACAGACACCAGGAATCGTAGGAGAAATCTAATTCTAAATGTTCTATTCCACTAATTGATTCATCATCACTAGCCATATTACAATCAACATCTGTTGTAGAACTATCATCACCACAAGAGACAAGTGAATGACAATTAAAATTCTTGTTTGCCAACAGTTCAGTCTTTTTATTTTGTTCAAAAATTCCCAAGTCGACAATGACTTTTTAGACCGACTCTAGCCTTTATTTATATTTAGCCGGTTTAGTAATGATAAGCATAAAATATATTGTCATAATTTATAATGGCATAACGAAATTCAGCATAATGATCATTGGGCATAATATTATTAGGCATAAATGTTTCGCCACAATGCTTGTTGCCATTCTGCTAATTCACACTTTTCAATCCCTTCCTTCTTCATTTATTGACAGACATTACTGACTCCCCGTGCTTCGCAAAGCACGTAAAGCCGTTATAAACCTAACCTAACCAATTCTTTGCATACACTAACAATTTATGGACTATTGGGTCTGAAATAAAGAAATTTTAATTTTTAATTTTTTTAATTTTAATTATGCCAAAGTATTTTTATGCAGCAGTACTATTATGCTAACAAAAGTTATGCGAAAACATTATGCCAAACTATATTATGCCTTAAAATTTTATGCCAACAGGGGTTACCCATTTGGCCAGCTCATCAAAAAAAGAAAAACAAAAAGTTTTTTTTTTCAATTTTCATTTATATATATGTTAGTATTTGCTTGATCCATTTAAAGCTCTATCAATAATGTTGTTACGTACAATATTGATTCTAAATAAAAAAAAAACTCCAACCCTGGTTTTTAGACTGTATCTCAAGCTCCTACAGAGAAAAGTAGCATCTTTTGGGACATTAGACAAAGCCTCGCAACTTCTTTTGAAAACGGGAAGATCCTCCGACCAGACGGGTCTTGTGTCAGGTCTGGGTCATTGCCGTTGTCCTCGGACTGTTTGGAGAACTTTGTTTTCATGATTTCGGATTTCTGTGGCGTCATATCTATTATCCTGAGCGTCTCGCATCCATCGGATTCTCGCAACCCTTATCAGGTCATCGACCGTTCATTGTGGCGACACTTGGGGAAGTCCTATTTCCAACAGTAGCCGTCTTTCGGCTGAAATGATGATAATGATGATGATATCTACTGTTGCGAAGAGAGCTCTTGGCGGGTATTGATGGGACCGGTCGTTGTGGTGACGCTTGGGGGAGGTCTATGTCCAACAATGGACGTCTTGCGGCTGGTATGATGATGAAGCGGGCCCTCGCTCACGGTCTCGCTCTCAAACGGTTTCTGACCACTATTCCACCGAATGGTAAGCGACGATGTAATCAAACACTGGGTGGTAATTTGTGACAGTTGCGGTCTCGTCTTCGAAAAAAGGCCTCGCATCCACCTTCGCCCATGACTAAATTATTACACGCTACGCCACTGGTTCCAGTTCATATGCGGTACTACAGATGTCGCTGTCGTTGCCATCGAGCATTTTCCTGCTCTGTGATGTGAGTTCCCACTAAAGGTACTCCATCACAAAATGCTCATGTATCAGTGTTTGCGTGAAGGTGGTACCAGTGTTCTTATTGCAAAGGTTTCCATTGTTGGGGGCAGTGGAGACGATGCCGCGGAAGTAGTAGCGATCTGTGCCTCGTTCAGGCTCAGGGAGCCGTACCTGAGGAGAAAGTATTCAGCATTAGCAGTGCGCGAAATGAACCCTGGGCCACGACCTCACACCCCACCGTAGGCGCGGGCTTGCGGACAGTGAACAATGGGTAGCTCGCTGTCCGGTCGCCCGGTAACTGTCCGGACCAAGCTCAAGTCGTCGACGGCGCGTTGTTACCGCGCGCCTCAAGGAGTTGTCAGCAACAGCAGGGGCCCAGCCGGGTCGAAGCCTACTGGGGCCAGGGTTATCCGAAAGGTCGCTCGAGCCCCGGTATGAAGGCTTGAAGGAACGGGATGGGTTTTTTAGTCAGTAAGAGTCTGTCACTATCTCCCGCTCCACCCAAGGGCGGGGGATGTCAATGCATGATTTTTCCCACCATAAAAAAGGGGTGCTGTATTTAAAGATAAGTTGCTAATCTGTAATACCTATTTAACGCTAGTAGAAACACAGAACATAGGAATCATACAGTAGAAGCTAAAAAAATTACAAGAATGACGTCATCCCAACGCTCAGTCACGTGATCAGAACAAAAGAATTGGCCGCGTGGCAAAACCGAGGCGTTCGACGCAAGAAAAACGGTGTAGTTTGGTAAAAAAAAAGGTCACACACACTACACGCTGCTTTTCTGTTTAAAACACGCGCGTTTTACGAAAAAATTAATACGACTTACTACGTCCCCCTCCCCCCTTGTGAATTTGCAGGCTTATAATGTTAAGGGCCAAGCGTCCGAAAAGTGCCATAAAACAGTGACTTTCTGAGGCCTACTCCTCCGTAACGTCTACGTCAATTGGTTTGAAAAAAATATATGTTTATTATAGATTCATGAACAATAATATCAACATTTGATATTTTCGTGCGATTAATACTTTTGTCTAAAAAAAATATTTTACAAATCTCGCTACTTTTCCCTACTCCTTCAAAACGGCTTGGATCTTTAGAAATATTTTTACACAGAAAAATTGGTGGTTAAATATTCTTCAAAGTGAACATTTTTTACGTAAATCAATCAATATTTACTAAATAAAAAGAGCAATATTGAGTTCGAATATATATAAAAGACTGTGCGGGCGCAGGCGGCCAGTCATCCCTCCAAAACCGCACCCTCCGTAAAATCCTCGGAGCCCCCTATTACATCCGAAATGAGAATCTACACCTAGATCTCAGAGTCCCCACCATCCAGCAGTTCATGAAACGCCTGTGCAAGCGTTTCTTCGATACTGCTGTGAAGCACCGCAACCCCCTTTTCGCATCGGCAGCCCGATACGAACCCTCCCGCATCTCCAAGATTCGCCGCCCTAGGCATACCCTAATCGCCCCCGATGACCCCACCACCCTGCTCCAAGAGAGCCGTAGGGAAACAAGTACAATCAGAAAACACTACAGACCGCGATCCTTCCGTCCTCGCCGCCGAGGCCCGCCGCGACAACCCCGTAATTGTCCTCCCCGTCCCTTGCTCGAGCCAGCCCGCGACGCTGAGCAAGTAGTCTAAAATTCCCCTATAATAATAATAGAATTTTTGCTCGATCCAGCCCGTCCCTTTGCTGCCCTCCCCCAGCGACGCCCTAAGCCGAGGCTCGTACCCCACAGGGGGTGCCCTTAGCGTAGTCGCTTAGTTTTTAAGTAGTTAAGTAAGCCCTGGCTGGAGGCTTTGATTAGAATCAAGGCCGCCACAGGCAAGCCCGGTTAAGCAGACGACAACCTCCTAGGTTGACCTGCGAGAGGCCACACACAAAAAAAAAAAAAAGGCGGCCAGTCATGCGTTAGCATTCAGACGGGGAGGCTGTGTCGCTCGGCGCTCCGTTCCCGCCATTGAACGACAGCGCGCTACGTATGTGTTGGCGCGAATGTTTACGAAGATTTTGTATTAGTGTGAGTTTATAGGCCAGCGCGCTTGCAGAGGACCCAATATGACACGACATATAGATTTCGGGTGGCAAATAGTCGCTCCGTGCCGTGTAACTTACCGCGTCAGAAAAACCTATTACACAAAAGTCGTAACCGTTTTTAATTACAATAAAACTGTTCACTGAAATAAAAAAAGTCATTTAGAAACAATATTATTTTTATAAACTGTACTATGAATTATTAGTATTATGAATTTCAACCGCTCACGTGGATATTTTACCCCGGCCCTATAGATAAAAATAGGTGAAAGTTACTGAAGCAAATAATATTGAAATTAAAGATAATATTTTTTTTACCGACTTCTAAAAAAACCGGCCAAGTGCGAGTTGGACTCGCCCATGAAGGGTTCCGTAGCAGCAAGTAACGTAATATAAAAGTTCTTGTAGTTCGTTGTAACTTTGATCGATATTTTAATAATAGTGTATTTTTTTAGATTTATGACGTATTAAAAAAAAACTAGTAACTACATTTCGTTCAAACCAATTTTCGGTGGTGGTGTTCCCCCCTCCTCTAAGTTCTAAAATAAGAGAATGACAAAACTAAAAAAAATGTATTTTGTACGTTACCATGCGGCCATGCAAACCACCAACGAAAATTGGTTTGAACGAGATCTAGTAAGTAGTTTTTTAGTATGTCATAAATCTAAAAAAATACACTATTATTAAAACATCGATCAAAGTTACAACGAACTACAAGAACTTTTATATTACGTTACTTGCTACTACGGTACCCTTCATGGGCGAGTCCAACTCGTACTTGGCGGGTTTGTTTTTGGTTTTCGTTAACTTAGACGTTTGGTTTTTTTACATCATGCAACCGCAGACTTGTGTATATGGCTTTAATTTCAACTCTATAATTCTATGCTTTCCCGAAATAAAGGGAAACAGATAAACAGACAGCAACACAATGATCCTATAATATAAAAGTACCGTTTTTTACTTTTGAGGTACGGAACCCTGCCTACTGGGGCCAGGGTTATCCGAAAGGGAGCTCGAGGCCCGGTATGAAGGCTAGAAGGAACGGGGTAGGTCTTTTAGTCAGTAAGAGTCTGACACTATCTCCCGCTCCACCCAAGAGCGGGGGTTGTCATTGGATGATTTTTTCCCACCACAAAAAAAGGTATGGAACCCTTAACATTACAGCAAATCTTTTGGGATTGCTGTAATCGCATGTCTGTTTATTGTTTCACCATTTCATAAGATCACGCCAGATCGCGTTGAAGGGGCCACATACTCGTATGCGTAAAATTCACAATATTATACTGGTACCCTTATTTCACCAATTATGTTCATATTCAATGATTTAACTTTTTAAATCGTTCCATTTCTTTTCGAGCTTATTCGTAACAAACAACAGAATAAAAACAAAAACTGATTTTTACCACATTATAGTTATAGAAGAATCAGATATAACATTTATCATAAATTGTTTTTTTAATTACTTTTGTAATATACACTTTATGTTATGAAATAATCGAAAAACAGCAGTATTTTAATGAATTTAGTTTGTATAACCTGTTGTTGTTTTTGTTGTATTGTTTCTTTTTCTACACTTACCTAGGTACATACAAATGATAAAGTTTGAGAATTACACGAAACATAATAAGTATCTATTTAAATTAAAATTAGCCGTGCATCTTAGAAGTTCTGGAGTCGTAGGCAAAATACCACTGAATAGGCACGCCTCTCTGCGTCACTGCGTTATCTTTGAGCGGTAGCGCGCTCGGTCCGGAAGGTCAGAAGTCGTGTGTGCAGGTCTCGCGCGTATGTGTGAGTTCGACGCTCAAGGTCGATCTTGCGCACTATGCGCCTTAAGCAAAAACATTTGCTCTGTATTTAATCTCTGTACCATCTTATATACCGTGTTCTTACGCAAATAAATGTTATTCAATTCTATTCTGATATTTCGTGATTTTTGTCAAACCCCTCCCCCCTTTCAAACCTCGCGTGATTAATGGATAAACCCTTACATCATGTACATTTATCTTGTAGCAAGCAGGTTGGGGCCTACCATCAGAGAACGGCGAAGCTTCTCAGGTACTGAAGGTGGTCGACATGCCCTTCGTGAGCATTGAGGAATGCATTGCGAAGTCACCACCAGCGTTCATAGAGTACACACAAGCGACAAGATGTGTGCTGGCGGGAATGGTGAGTCAAGCAGCTTTTTTTTCAGCCTCGTGTTGTTTTTGATATCCAATAAGGCCGTATGCAGAAAGAAAGTTGGCAGCGGTACTTACCGGACGGCCGGACAGTGAGCTATCCATTGCTCACTGTCCGCAAGCCCGCGCCTACGTTATATATATCGGGATATCGGGATCAAAATCCCGGCGGCGGTGGCGGAGATATCGCCGTTGCCTGATGCGTTCGGCCTCCTCCTTTGCGAGCATTACTGCTTCGCAGAAGTCGGCGACCGCCTGCCACTCCTCTTCGATACGGACCATGGCCTCAACCATGGCCCAGCGCGAGAGGTCTCCGCCGCCGATCGCCCCCACGAGAGCACGGCGATGCTGCGCCGAAGCAGCACCTCGACTGTGTGTTCCACCGTGTCCTCCGGGCGTTCTGCACACTGACGACACCCGGGCATCACTTCCGCATGAATTGAGTGCAGGAAACTCCCGAACGAACCATGTCCGGTGAGTACCCGCGTCATGCGGAAGGTAAGGACGCCGTGAGGTCTTTCCAGCCACGCCTCAAAGAGGGGACTTACCGCCATGATTGTGGCGTGCCCAGCACTAGTTTGCGATAGTCGTTGACGCCATTTCACCATGAGATCCCGCCGGAGCTCTGTCGCGGCAGCGGACTTTCACCCCGGCGTTGCATCGCCACGCGCATATCGTGCAAGGACTGTTGCCTCCAGATCCCACGGTGGTAGGCCAGCCAGAAGAAATACAGTACCCCTAGGGTACCCCTAGAGTACTGTATTTAAAGATAATACGCTAAAAAAATAGATCACGTGGTTAATACAGGACCCCTTATGTTATCAGTCTTAATAATAATCTATGTTATTTTTCGGCGGCAGTAAGAAATCCTCATGGACGACCAGGCTGCTTCACAAACGAGCCAGTCTGGGCAGTGTCAGACTTCTACTGACTAAAACCACACTCCTGCCTAGCGTTGAAAAAAACAGGGAATATTCCCGTTTCTTTCAAATACTGTTGTTTTATTCAATGTTACATTCGAAACTTTCAAGAAAGTTATAAATTATAAATTTCATGTATTTTTCCAAAAAAACCGAAAGTAACGGAAAAATATGAAAAGAACCGAAAACTTCATGTTTGTTTTTTTCAAATGCGTACTTTTTTTTTTAATTAATGTAAACTAGCGCTTGACTGCGGTCCTAACTGATGGTAAGCAGTGACGCAATCTGATGGTGAGGCGCACTAGTTTATGAGGTTTATGTCCAACAGTGGGCATCGATCATTATAGCGCCTAAATGGCGACACTTGGGGAGTCTTATGCCCAACTGTGTCTCCTCTCGCAATAATGACCTTTGCCCACTGTTGGGCATAAGCCTCCCCCAAGTGTCACCACGTAGGCGTTATAATAATTGATGCCCACTGTTGGACATAGGCCTCCCCCTCGCTATAATGACCCATGCCCACTGTTGGACATAAGCCTCCCCCAAGTGTCACCACGTAGGCGTTATAATAATCGATGCCCACTGTTGGACATAGGCCTCCTCTCGTGATAATGACCTATGCCCACTGTTGCGCATAAGCCTCCCCCTAGTGTCATCACGTAGGCGTTATAATAATCAATGCCCACTGTTGGACATAGGCCTCCCCCTCACTATAATGACCCATGCCCACTGTTGGACATAAGCCTCCCCCAAGTGTCACCACGTAGGCGTTATAATAATTGATGCTTACTGTTGAACATAGACCTCCTCTTGCGATAATGATCTTTGCCCACTGTTGGGCATAAGCCTCCTCCTGGTGTCATCACGTAGGCGTTATAATAATTGATGCCCACTGTTGCACATAGGCCTCCTCTCGCGATAATGACCTTTGCCCACTGTTGGGCATAAGCTTCCCCCAAGTGTCACCACGTAGGCGTTATAATAATTGATGCCCACTGTTGGCCCATCATATATTATAGGGCAAAGGTCATTATCATCATCACATTATATTACAGACCCATCTCATTGGCTACAGTAATCGCAAAGGTGCTGGATGGTTTGTTTGATTGTCATCTTAGTAAGCATATACATCTGCATGATGCTCAGTTCGGATTTAGAGCCGGGCTTTCCACAGAAACTGCTATACTACGACTCAAGCATACTGTCCAGTACTATGTGACCAGAAAAACGCCTATTTACGGCTGTTTCTTGGACCTGTCGAGGGCATTTGACCTTGTTTCTTATAATGTGCTGTGGGATAAGCTCAGGGAAGAAACCAGTACACCCAGGGACATGATCAACATATTAAGATATTGGTACGATAACCAAACTAATACTGTGAAGTGGGCGGGCTCATTCTCCACAGAGTACAGGTTGGAGTGTGGGGTAAGACAGGGAGGCCTGACGTCACCACGGCTCTTCAATCTGTATGTAAATGGACTGATAGATGAGCTCAGTAGGGCTGGTGTCGGCTGTTCAATAGTTGGCACTTGCATGAACAACATTAGCTACGCCGACGATATGGTCTTACTGAGCCCATCTGTTAAAGCCCTCAACATGCTCCTGGGAATTTGTGAGAGGTACGCAGTGTCACATGGCCTTAGGTATAACTCCAAAAAGAGTGAACTACTTGTGTTTAAGGCGGGCAATAAAACTCCCACTTCCATTCCACCGGTTAGTCTTGGTGGAATGCCAGTAAGTAGGGTCACCAAATTCAAGTACCTGGGGCACTGGGTCACTGAGGATCTCTCCGATGATTTAGATATTGAGAGGGAACGTAGGGCGTTGGCAGTGTGATGCAATATGCCGGCTCGCAGGTTTGCAGGGTGCACAAAAAATGTTAAAATTACGCTGTTTAAGGCGTACTGCCAGACAATGTACACCTGCGGCCTGTGGGTTCGCTATACTCAGAGGGCTTTTAGCGCTCTGCGGGTCCTCTACAATAATGGGTTTAGGATGCTGATGGGTCTGCCACGTTACTGTAGTGCATCGGGGATGTTTGCAGAGGCCAACACCGATTGCTTTAGGGCAATAGTACGCAAGAGAGTGGCCTCCCTGATGCGCCGTGTGCGGGACAGCCCCAACGGCCTTCTAAACACCATAATGGATAGGGTTGAGTGTCCTATTGTGGGGCACTGGAATAAGTTACATGGGTCGAGTGATGTCCTATTTAATATAAAGTAAAATTTTAAAGTTAATGACTAGCTGTTTATAATAATTTAACTTATAGGGAATTATGTTCTGATTTACTTTTACTATTTTATTTCAATGACATTTAATTGACATGTTTATTTTATTATCACTCCATGACATTTAAATTGTTGTATATACTATTTTAATTTAGTTTGATCAATGACATTTTATTAAGGGACATTTTAACATAATGTAATTTATTTAATATCTTTTTGAGTTTTTAATAGCTACTAACATAGTTTTAAGTTAATATTGTTACTAACCATTCTATGAGTGCAAACTTGAAATAAAGTAATTATTATTCCACTTATTATATATATATACATATTATTTACATTTTTAAATATTTTTTAAAAAGTACATAAAAAAAAACATTTAAAAATATAAAAAATAGTAGCCCACCGGCATCGGGAACAGGGTCCAAGCTGCCGGTGGTCAGGGCTCCTGGAACCTCCTAACTATACGCGCCGTGTCCAGGAGTACTGCTTTCTGGATCAGGCCCTTGATCCAGCTGCCTAACGAGAGCCTCTTTAGATGTTGTTCGAGGCTCTTAGCTATTAAGCCATTGGCCGTTACGACTATCGGCACAATGATTGCTCTGTCCACTTCCCACATGTCGACAACCTCGCGAGCTAAGTCAAGATATTTAATCTGCTTATCTTTCTCAGCTTTCACAAGGTTCTCGTCATGAGGGACCGCTATATCAACAATCATTGTGCGACGCTCTAGTCGATCTATCACCACTATATCAGGTTTATTGGCAACAATAGTCCTGTCAGTGATGATAGATCGGTCCCAATATAATGTGATACTGCCATTGTCGAGAACTGGGTCGGGCACATACCTGTAGTACGGTACTTCTGATTCTACAAGATTGTATTTAAGAACAAGTTGCTGGTGAATAATCCTGGCTACGAGGTTGTGTCTATGCAAATAGTCTCCGTTAGCCAGACGAGAACACCCAGAAATAATGTGACGGATTGATTCTCCGGGCCGGTGGCATGCCCGACAGATGTCAACCGTACCATCCTTCATTATTATTATTATTATTATCGCGAGAGGAGGCCTTTGTCCAACAGTGGGCATCGATTATTATAACGTCTACGTGATGACACTAGGGGGAGGCTTATATTATTACTTTAACTGTCACCATTACAGGTGGGGGTCTGAGCGTTGTGATACATTTGGTGTAGCCTTGGTTGAAATTTTGGATGACCTGAACCTGTGCATATTAAATAATGTTTGCCCAACACATAGGTCGCCTCGTTGATTTAACGTTTTGCTCTGCTGAATTAGCTTCTTCAACACAGTGGGAATGCACATCTTTGTCGCATGGTAGTGATCATTACCCCATTGTTATTAGACAGACCTCTCCTGAAGAGTCCCATTTTTCATCGTATGAGTTGGAGACTCTTGCAGTAATTGCCGCGTTAGTAAAATTCAGGACTTACGTACTTGGGTTAAGCTTCACTATTGTGACAGACTGTAATTCACTTAGGGCGACATTTTTAAAACGTGTTATGATACCTAGAGTGGCGCGTTGGTGGAGTTTGATTGAGGAATATGATTGTAACGTAGTGTTTATATAAATCTGGTAAAGGTATGATTCACGTAGACGCGTTGAGTAGGAACCCGACCACGGAAAACGCAGGGATAATTCAGGCCATTGACGCTTTCGATATTATGACAATAACAGATGATTGGTTAATAACCGTACAGTTGGAAGACTTTGAAATACAACGCATAAAAAAAATTCTTTCGGATAAAGAATTTGATGACATGATAGAGATACGCAAGATTTTTGTGCTTAAGCGAGAAAGGGTGTATAGAATAACTGAAGACGAACTAAGATGGGTGGTGCCAAAGGGCTGTAGGTGGCAGGTAGGTACTCCAGAAAAACCACGATGGCATAGGACATTTTTCGTTTGATAAAACTTTAAATAAAATTAAACAACATTATTGGTTCCCTCGCATGCGAAAGTTTATAAAAAAATATGTAAATTCATGTTTAGAATGTGCTCATAATAAATTGCCATCTGGAAAAAAACAAGGCTTTTTGCACCCTATACCTAAGGACACTGCACCCTTTCACACCATCCATGTTGACCATGTTGGCCCATTTGTAAGATCAAAAAGAAAGAATTGTTATATTTTAGTGATTGTAGAGTCTTTAACAAAATTCATTGTTCTAAAGGCGGTTAAAAATACTAAGTCTACTACTACCATCACAGTTCTCAGAGACTATTTTGGAACGTTTGGGTTGCCAAAACGCTTGATTAGTGATAGAGGCACGTCATTCACAAGTTCAAAATTTAAAAGTTTTATCACCGAAGTAGGAGTTCATCACATAAAGAATGCAGTTGCTTCACCCAGAGCGAATGGCCAAGTGGAGCGGTATAACCGAACCATTTTAGATTCTTTAACTTCATAAAATCATGGCAAAGACGAAAGGTTTTGGGATGTCCGATTATTACAAGTACAATGGGGATTGAATAATACTGTTAACAAAGGCACAGGTAAAACTCCCTCAGAGGTATTGTTTGGATTAAGGCTTACCGGGATCAAAGAAGGTAGTCTAGTTTCTGAAATAGATAATGATATGATTGAAAGTTCTCTGGACAAAAATGTGGTAAGCACTGGTTGTGAAAAGATACGTAAGATTAGGGATGAAGTAAATGAATATACAAAAAAGTCCCAACAAAAACAAAAATCTAGATTTGATAATAGAAGGAAAAAACCGTTAGAGTTTATGGTCGGAGACTTGGTGAGAGTCGAAAGAGTAGCACATACTGTTGGTAAAAGCAAAAAACTATTACCAAAGTGTTCGGGACCATACAAATTAACAAAAGTTTTAGACCATGATAGGTATGAGGTCGAAGACACTCCTATTACTAAAAAAGGAACTTCAAAGTATAAGGGTGTATTTCCTATCGATAAAATATATCCTTGGCTTTGTTTTAATAATAAAGGAAGTGACGCGTCTACTAGCGATGGTACCGATAGTAATGACGATTAATTCATGTGTTTTATATAAGCAGTTCAGTGACATTGATTTGTAATAAATGCGATACATATATTGTCATGCAGAATATAGTTTATCTGATTTGTGTCATTCAATTGAAAACTGTGCAGTACCCAAATTGTGAGCCTACACTGCTATGAGCGTGAGTGTAGCTTGTAGTGCAACATGCAGTCAAATCTAGTGTTGTAAAAATAAGCGCTGAGAGTCGAGCGTTGAGCGCTGAGTCGACGCTATTGAGCGTTCAAGACTCGAGCGTTAAACGCTCAAGCGTTTAGGACTCGTGAGCGTTGAAAATTCGGGCGCTCGACGCTCGAGTCGCGCGCTCGAGCGTCGAAGCGTTAACATTTCTACTGGCGGTATATTAATAATTTTATTTGACCATAGGGAAATCTTTAATCGTTGTGATGCATGACGTGCTTTAGATGCACGTCGACTCAAATCTTTGTGTTTATAATATTTTCGAAACACAAAAGATTTCTATAATTTATCATTATAATACATCGTTAAATTTTAATCGTTTTAATCCCGTGGATGGTCGATCCGGTACATGAAACACTATCGATTTGTAAAAATAAAATTAAAAAATAAAGTATCTTTTTTTTTTGAAAAAAGGTTAGTTCCTCAGCCAAAATCTCGATTTCACTGTCTGACAAATCGTCAGCTTGATCAGACTCGAGCTCCCTCAAGCCTCCCCAAGTGTCGCCATAATGATCAGTGTCCACTGTTGGACATAAGTCTCCCCCAAGGGTTGCCATTAGGCGCTATAATGACTGATGCCCACTGTTGGGCATAAGTCTCACCTCGCTATAATGACATATGCCCACTCTTGGACATAAGCCACCTTCAAGTATCACCATATAGGCGTTATAATGACTGATGCCCACTGTTGGGCATAAGTCTCCCCTCACTATAATGACCTATGCCCACTGTTGGACATAAGCCTCGTCCAAGTGTCGCCATTTAGGCCCTATAATAACCGATATCCACTGTTGGGCGTAAGTCTCCCTTCGCTATAATGACCTATGCCCACTGTTGGACATAAGCCTCCAAGTGTCGCCATTTAGGCGCTGTAATGACTGATGCCCACTGTTGGACATAAGCCTCCCCCAAGTATCGCCATTTAGGCGCTATAGTGATTGATGCCCACTGTTGCGCATAGGTCTCCCCCTCGCTATAGTGACCGGTGTCCTCTATTGGACTGTCCAGGCGCACTAGTTTATGAGCCTATGTCCAACTTGGACACCTAGTGCGCCTCACCATCAGATTGCATTACTGCTTACCATCAGGTAGGATCGCAGTCAAGCGCTAGTAATATTAATTAAAAAAAAAGGACGCATTTGATTGGAAAAAAATATATGAAATTTATACTTTATAAATTTCTTGAAAGTTTCGAATGTTATAATAAATAAAACAACAGTATTGGAAAGAAACGGAAAGAATTTTGCCTTCTTTTTTCAACGCTAGTCCCGATGGAAGTGATAAAAGTGATAACAAATAAAAACCACGCAGGTAAAACCGCGGGAATAATATATACAATGAGTACCTAGTTAGTATTAAACTGATTTGTTCTTCACCTATTTTATAAAGACTCGTGCTCAAGCTCGAGTCGAGCGTCGAGTCGGCGCTATTTAACGAGCTTTTTTTCTAAACGCTCAAGCCAGCGCTCGAGCGTTTTCAAACCGACTCGAGTCCCGACTCGAGCGTTTTTAAACTGCTCGAGTCCGGACTCGAGCGTTTTAGCGCCGACTCGAGCGTTTTTACAACACTAGTCAAATCGCTATGAGCGAACATGGTTTTGTAGTACAATGTGTACACAATAATTTCAGTTGCTATGAGCGAACACCTTAAACGTGCAATGTGCACGAAACGATATTGGTTGCTATGAGCGAATAACTTCGAAGTGCAATGTGCACACAATGTTATCAGTCGCTATGAGCGAATATGATCCTTGAAGTGCAATGTGCACATAAAGATAACCGCTATGAGCGTTTATGATCCTTGAAGTGTTATGTGCATATAAAGATAATCAGTATGAGCAAATATTAGTTTGAGGTGCAAAGTGCACTAAAATTGTAATTTTTCGGTGACTTATTGTGATTTATATAAAAAAAATATGATTGTTAGAAAATTAATTTATATTAATATTTATGATTGTATAATTACTTAATAAAATAACGATTATTGAATTGTATAATTCCAATGAATTCTTTCAATTACCTTAGTGTTGTTCGCGAGGTCGCGAACCTTGTCAGGATGGACGAATTGTTAGCTTGTCAAAAGTTCATGGTTGATTGCAAGTAAATATATTGTGTTTTTTTAGATATTTTATGTAGGTAGTTCATAAATAAGTAGTGAATTCTACTAAAACTATAGTTTGTTACGGAAGTTGTATTAAGATAAAATATTAATTCTTCCCATCTTCTATAAAATGTGTTGATTTTAATGTGAATTTTCCAAATGTTTGTATATTTAATATGTTTTTACATTTTGTAAGTGGCTTAATTCTGACTTCCCGTTGCTGTGACGAAATTCACCACGATGCAAGAAGCGAAGAGGTACCCCACGTTGGTCTAAGAGAGTGGTTGAATGATTTTCAAGGAGGAAAGCGTTACAAGTATCGAGGTTTGAACATATCCATTGGAACTTTGTGATACGGGAGTTCTATCACTTCTGTAAATTTTGAGAGTATTTAAGTTTGATTGGAAAGAGTAATTATAATTGATTTGTATTAAGCAAGTAGGATCAGAAACTGACTATACATTTTGTCTCAAAAACTTGCTAGTCTTACCAAGAGAAAATAGAAAATTTACGAAACCTTACCAAGTTTTGTAAGTTAGCATTTAGTGACGAAGTGGTAAACTGAACTAAAATGATTTTCTCTAATGAGCACAATTATGGTCGGTTTCAAGCAGAAATGTTAGCTGGTAAGAATTAAGGTGTAACTTATGTGAATATTATTACGACAAATTAATGCTTATACACAGATAACATATAATTAAAAGAGCTGCAGATAGAAATTTAAACACACGGTATTAATGATAAATCTATTAGGAATTGAGCCAAAGCATTAAATTGTAGACGAGGAAATGGATTTAGTACACGTTTTCAATTCCTGTGACGTGTGCATAATGTAGCAGAGACTGATTTCATAGATAGAGAACACAATGATATTTATTTTACAAGTAGGATAAAATATATACTATTACATGACCATAACTAGTTCTCGTCGTCTAGACTTAAATCGAAACCGGTTCCTAAGATGATTATGATACAATGAATGATTTAAATAGAGCTAAATATTACATCGTTATTTATTCGGTTAAGGGGAAGATGGATTGAAAATCCAAACACTAGAGTAGAGGACCAATTTCAAGGTTTCAAATAAAAATAAAGTTTGACGAACAGTGCGATCCGAACTTCATTATTAGAACCTTTACTTGGTACGAAATCACGCACATATGCTGCTAATATTATTTGGGAGATAATATTAGTACAATTAAGCCCTAAGCCTCTAGCTGAAGGATCACTTTTATTTTCTGTTTTATATTATACTTTCAAATAATGAATGTAATGAACTCTGACTAAACGTGTCGCCACACAACATATAGTGCAACATGGTGGCTACAGATTTGTGAGTTTCGTTTAACCACTGAGAGTGTAAGATCTAGGACGCGTATGTCGATACCTTAAGCCATAATATCATGTTTTTCACAAAAATTAAAACGAATACTCTGTTTCTGTTTATAGTATTGAGACGAGAATTGATCTAAATATCAATTTTTCGAATACTTTGACTAGGGAAACAATGGAAAGACAATAAGAGAGCGCCGGCGTTTACTTAGGATTAAATAGCTGAACCCAATGAAAAACCTAATGACATGAAGTGAATTCAGTGCGCGTAAATAATTAAGAATACTTTCGAACAAAAAGCTGATCAATTTTACTTTATGCTTACAGTCTTACATTGACCAATGGTTTTGAGTAATTGAGTGTTGGTTATAAAACATATTTGACAGTAGTTTATTAACTTGAATAATAGTGCAATCATGGATTTCTTTTAGATATTTTACCCACTATCAAGAGCTTTTGCGATAGTCATGGTATTGACCTTGTTTTTAACGCTGTATCTTGTCTCGGGTTGAGCGCGGTTTTGCTAAAATATAACCACTATTTTAAATCCCCTAGCAAAATAAAATGATTCCTATGACGAACACCAATGAAACATATGCCTTTGGCGTGTTATTAATTCTGTTAAATGTCCCATTAGACAGACTGCCACAAAACTACTAGGATCAGAGATACTTTATATGATAAACATTACGAAGTAAATTACGTTAAAAAGTTTAAGATATGAGGTGAGTGCCAATATCTGGGTTATACTAACAAAAAGATACTTTCGTTACCAGTAAAATCCTTGATACAGCCTACAGCATAAGTGGTTTAATAAAGATTAGTAGATCTGATTGCAACTATGAGGGTAAAATTGAATTTGCCTCATTTTAAAATCCATAGATTCATTGAAAAAAACAAAGTTTTAAGTATAAGATTACTGGAATTACCGGTTTTGGCCAACTGAGGTATAACATTTAGAAGCATACTTTCCTTCGACCTTATATAATCTCGGATATAGAGAATATATATATATATATATATATATATGAAAGTATATAGGTATTATTCATTTTTTATTTATTCATTTACGTACAATTTAATTAATTTAATAATTTATAAATAATCACTAGGTATATATATACAAACTTAAAATAATAATATGTACAAACGAGTAAAAAAAGCTGAAAAACGGGAAAAACTCACAGGGCATCAAAAAATTCGTCCACATCGATGTCAATGGGAAAAGTGTCCAGAACGCTGGCAGCATTGCCACGCTGGATGGCAATGCTGATTCGTTGACTGAAGAAGAGTCCAGCCCTCTGGTCACGCGAAGAGTCGACCAACTGTTTGCTGATATCCCGGACAACTCGATGAGCGCTCGGACCCCATGGCCCTAGAGTTTCAACCCCAAACGGCTCAAACACATAACTTCCAATGAGGTTATTATATTTACGCCATTTGAGGTTTTCTGCACCTGCAGCAGCCGCTCCAGCACAGCCCGCCGTACTCAGAAGATGGGATGGCGCAAGGGTGTCAACACATGTTGCATCCCACACCAAAGGCCTACCTAATTTCCAAGGCATTATAGTCATCCCATCTGGCCTCTTCCCATCGTCACGTGCCAAGCCATTAGGTTCTAAAACAGCTGGCACCCCGGCGGTGACAAGAGCTCGACGGATGATGTCATTAATACTGGCATGCCGTGCTATCCGGCCAGCGCTTCTGCTGCAAGATAGGCCATGGTGTCCGAGGCGGTCGACTGCTTCGCCACACTGCCATCGATGTGGAGCTCCACTAGGAGCACCTAGACGCAGGCATGTAGCGATCCGGAAGGTGGTGTCACTTAGCAAAGCACCAATGTTAGGTGACGGTAAAGCCTGTAGCCAAAGGCCCGACTCCCATTCACCCACAGCCAGTAGGCGAGCGCGCTCAGCAGTATTGGTGGACGTATTAATGAGATTATTCCGTACCAACCTGCAGAGCGGCTCATCCCACTGTCTCTGGGAAGATGGATTTTCGGGCAACGCCTTGTCCGGGCAACGCCTTGTCCGGGCAAGTGATTTTCCAGGCGCTTACTGCATCGGCCAAGCACGACACCTCACAGGTAACCAGTGATGGAGTCAAAATTCTTTTGGTCAACTGTTGAGTGCTGTGGACCGAAGACAGGAACGCCGGTAGGCTTATACTAGAAATTTTGCGGATGCCGAGCCCACCAAAACGAATGGGTACCGTGGCTTGTAGCCACGCTCGGTCATCCAGGGCCACATTTAAAATGGAAGTCAGAGTATACCGAATTGTCTGATCAATTTTGTCCAAGAGATGTGGCTGCTTCCATAAAGGGGAAGAGCGGAGAAAATACATGAAATTTGGTGCAAAACAACAATACCGTATGAGGGTGAAGGCCGAATGTAGGTTAATTTTAGAAAGTCTTTCCGAAATGTTTTTAAAACGTTCAATTTTGTCGTCAATGAATGAAGAAAAACTGTCTTCCAAAATTGGAGAACCTAGGAGGTGCAGTGTATTTTTATCTATAATTTTGATTTCGGGAGCTATTGAATAAAATTTCTGTAAAGTCGATTGTCTGTCAGTGTCTTATCGTCACGTCATATTATGACGTGACGATAAAGCAAATAATCAAGACTAAGCCGAATGTAATGATTATGAATGTAAGACTCAGTTCCTTGTAGAACTGGAATTAAGTTTCATAATTTTAATGAAAATATCCTATCATTTTAATTGTAATCGTGCGTCAGGAGATCGCACAATGTCGGATGGCCGAATGTAATGATTTTTAAAGAAAATATTCATAAATCGTTCAAATTCCAATGATAAGCGATAGATGGCGCTAGTAGTTACATGAACTTTAGATATTCGTTGTAGACAATAATTTATAATATTAGACTTTATGGATTTGTTTTGTATAAATATATCATAATTGTTAATATGAAATATTTACTTGCAGTTAAGTATTAGATAAACTTTAATGTATATTAGTTAGTCAATTGATGTTACGTAGTCTTTACTTTGCTCTGATTGGTCGGTTAGTCGACCGAGTGTTTGTGAAAGTTTTTGGTAGAAAAACATTGAGTTTGTAACTGTCATTTTGGTCAGAGTCAGTCTGCTTTGAGTTGTTGAACAGAAAACATGTCCGACTAATCTGTGTATTTGTAAATGATTGTTAATAGAACGATAAGTATGAAATTGTGTTGATCAAAGTGAATAAAATATTTATACAATTTATCCTGAAGTGTTTGATTTATCACAGTTGTGAATTTTATGTTGTATTGTAGCTTATCTCAAAATCAGTCGATCTAGCAGAAAAATAAATAAAGTTTTCCGGGGTGTTTTTGTAGTAATTAACCATTATTGGTTGAGTTGCGTATTTTTTTGTTTATTTTTTCGACTTTTAAAGTACAATTACACTCTAAGCTTGGGTTCAAATCACTTCCCTGCTACGTGGCAGCCATTTTTAATTTTTTTTTTGTTGAAATATTCCATAAGAAAGTACAAAAAAAACATATCTCTCTAAGTTTTTGTCATACTGAGACAAAAATAGGCTTATTTGAAAGACTACAATATTGTCTACTGTTATCATTACAAAACAATGTGTTCTCCGTTTAAGGCATACTGCCAAACCTTCTACACGAGCAGCCTGTGGTTTAGTTATACCTACGCAGAGATCGCTCAGTGCCCTGCGCGTTAAATATAATAATGGTTTTAGGATGTTGTTGGGGCTGCCCCGTTTTTCTAGCATGTTCGTGGAGGCTCGCGTTGATGTTTTTCATGCTATCATACGTAAGAGAACCGCCTCCTTGCTGCACAGAGTGCGGGGCAGCACTAACAGCATCCTGAAGGTAGTTGCTGACGAAGTCGACTCAGCGATAATGCAAGCTTTCATGCAGGATCTAGTTAGATAGTATGCATTGTGTAACTGAGCCAGCACACTAAGCAACATAATTTATTTATTTTAATTTCATTGATTGTACTAACATAGTTTTTTAGCAATTTGTACTACTAACTGAATATGGACATTGTCCGAAATAAAAGTTATTATTAGTATATGTTTTTTTTAGTATTATTATTCTCTTATTTTTAAAGACACAGGGACACAAAATGTAACCACTTTGGAAGTGTCTCTCACGCAAACTATTCAGTTAAGAAAAAAATTATTTTAGAAACCTCAATATCATTTTTGAAGACCTATCCATAGATAACCCACACGAATGAGTTTGATGAAAAAAAAATTTAAGTTTCTGTTCTAAGTATGGGAAACCCCCAATAAATATGGTTTTTTTTTCGATTTTTGTGGGAAAATCTTAATGCGGTTTACAGAATAAATCTACTTACCAAGTTACAACAGTATAGTTGTTATAAAAAAATAATAACACGATATTTTTTCACTGGTTTTCCCTACTCCTTTCAAACGGCTTTGATCTTTAGAAATATTTTTACACAAAAATATATCTGGTTAAGTATTCTTCAGAATGTACCACAGCGGTCATTTTTGCATGACCACTTAAAAAAAATTCTACTCTATTTTAAACTTAGGTACTTTACGAAAACCTCAAAAACTAGTCAACTGTTTTTTGTTGGGTAATTACTTTAATTCATATATACTCGTAATTAATGAATTAAAGTTTAATCGTTTGATTTATAGTTTATTAAAAAATAATCTTAATGCAAAACTTATTTCGGGACCGCTGTTTTCATTCAATAATGTCTTACAAATGAGACCAGCTGTGACAAGGACGTGTGACGGAATTTATAGATGACCCCAAATGGGATAATCAAATCGATATCTTAAATACTCGAACACTTCGTCTTGTTCACATCTTTAAATCTCCAAAGGTCAGGATCACAAACCAGTATCACTAAGGCTGGCCATACTCGAACAACTTGAAGCGATCAGGATAAACTGCTTCAAGCTACGACTGCATAGTGATTTGTTTAAGATTATCTTATGTATTTTATTCGGCTGGCCTGTTGGTTTAGTGAATAGTGGCCCTGACTGCTATGCCGGAGGTCGTGGATTTGATTCCCACCCAGGACAAAATTTGTGTGATGATCACGATCATAATTTATTCTGTGTCTGGGTGTAGTTTATCTATCATCATCATCATCATCATCATCATCATAATTTCAGCCGATACACGTCCACTGTTGGACATAGGCCTCCCCCGAGCGTCGCCACATCGAACGTTCCTGTGCATCCGTGGGTTTCCCGCTACCTTTACCAGGTCATCGGTCCACCTTGTAGGAGTTTATCTATAATTTGTATGTATTTAGAAATATGTAAGTATCTTTCTTTATCAGTTGTCTAGTACTCATCCCAACAAGCAAAGTAATCCTATAAATAAGGATTATAAGTATGTCACTACTAGTAACGTTCTTATAAAGGCATTGCGTAGACTATTTAACTTATAATAGCATTTGCCAAGCCTTTACATACTCTGGTGCATTAGTTTTTATATCTCGATTTTATAGTTCGCTACAAGAATGACTTATCATTTACAGAATTAATTATAATCTATATATATATATAAAAATCAATGCCACTTTTCGTTGTAATTTATAACTCGAGAACGGGCTCACCTATCCAAACCAAATGTTTAGGCTTTAGTAGTGTAGAGTAGTGTAGAGTAGTGTAGAGTATGGTAGAGTAGGATAGGGTAGGATAGAGTAGGGTAGAGTAGGGTAGAGTAGGGTAGAGTAGGGTGGAGTAAGGAAGAGCGGGAGTGAAGCCGCGCGGGAAAAAGCTAGTCTATAATATAAAAACCGGCCAAGTGCGAGTCGGACTCGCCCATGAAGGGTTCCGTAGCAGCAAGTAACATAATATAAAAGTTCTTGTAATGTGTTGTAACTTTGATCGATGTTTTAATAATAGTGTATTTTTTTCGGTTTATGACGCATTAAAAAAAAACTACTCACTGGATTTCGTTCAAACCAATTTTTGTTGGTAGTTTTTATAGTAATGTACATCATATATTTTTTTTAGTTTTATCATTCTCTTATCTTGGAAGTTAGAGGGGGGGGACACACATTTTACCACTTTGGAAGTGTCTCTCGCGCAAACTATTCAGTTTTAAAAAAATGATATTAGAAACCTCAGTATCATTTTTGAAGACCTATCCATAGATACCACACACGCACGGGTTTGATGAAAAAAAAAATTTTGAGTTTCAGTTCTATGTATGGGGACCCCCAAAATTTATTGCTTTTTTTCTATTTTTGTGTGAAAATCTTGATGCGGTTCACAGAATACCTCTACTTACAAAGTTTCAACAGTATAGCTCTTATAGTTTCGGAAAAAAGTGGCTGTGACATACGGACAGACGGACAGACAGACAGACAGACAGACAGACAGACAGACAGACAGACAGACAGACAGACAGACAGACAGACAGACAGACATGACGAATCTATAAGGGTTCCGTTTTTTGCCATTTGCCTACGGAACCCTAAAAATGAATCGCAAAATGTTTTGCTAAGCGCAAATCTCGAGAGCAGCTGAACCGATTTCGCTAATTCTTTTTTTGTTGTGTTTGTTATTGTGAGGAGAAAGTTTTTATGGTTATAAAAAAATGAAAATAAGGTAAGTGTAAGGTAGAGTATAGTAGGGTATAGTAGGGTGGAGTAGTGTAAAGCGGGAGCGAAGCTGTGGGCAAAAGCTAGTTATTAATAGATAATAGGCAGACATATAAAATTGGAAGGAGGCGTTAGAATTTTGTTTTCTTGTTTAAGGTTGGAAAACTATGATCTATTATATAAACCAGGGATATAACGGAGATATCTGAACCGAAGGCGAAGTCGGATAAATAAACAACAGTCAACGCAGACCGCCCGCCACCTCTAAGTATGCTTCGACTTCTGGTTAAAACCTCCGATTTAAAAGTATCGGAGCCGAAGTCGGAACCGAAGGTGTAATAATATCGGAAGTTCCGACTTAACAGAGTTGGAGTCGAAGCTCCGTAACATCCCTAATATCAATGGCTCGAACTGTCCGTGTGTGGCCGGCCTAAGATAATACTTTATTAATGACGTAATCTGTATTCAGTATTTTATAGATATGCCATCAAAACTAATCATTATAATACAAGTGTGAGTTTTAAGAAATGTTTGATTTTTAAGAAAATAATGTTCGCGTATTTAATTTTATTTGGTGCCTGTGAGTCGTTTTATTTTTTAATTTAAAAAGTGTGTTGACTGAATGGTGTGGCGTTTGTGTCAAGTTTTTAAGTGTCAAAGTAATAAAACAAAGGATTCAATCAGGTGCCTATTTTCCAGTGGCGTAACTATAGGGTGGCAAGGCTGGCAAAATGCCACGGGCCTCAGGGTCGACGGGGCCTCCGGTCTTAGAGGCCGCGAGCTCAAAAGAAGTAACCCAAAATATATTTAAAAAAAAAAATATTAAAATGTAATCACAACGTACGTGATTCATCGGGGGCTCCATCTAATGAATTTGCCACGGGCCTCAGATGATATAATTACGCCACTGCTATTTTCTGTGGCTAATCGAAGTCCACAAAATGACGTACTATGCGTCCCAACTAAGAATAAGAAAGTCAATAACCTCAATCTGTCAAATGTTGAGTGAAAGTATGTTTTGCAAATAAAACTTAATTGCGTATCAATAAAGGTCATTTTGCTTTGTATTATTATGTCTTGACCTTTCAATCGTGTAAATTACAGACACAATAGAAAGACAATAGGTGCACGAACGCCGGCGTTCGCTTGGGGTTTAATTCATTAAACCCCAAGCGAACGCCGGCGTTCGCGCACCTATTGTCTTTCAATTGTGTCTGTCATTATCACGATTGAAAGGTTAATGAATTAATTAAATCTAGGTGAAGTAAAAACGTTATTGTTTAATGTAAATTAACTAAATATAATGGTATAAGTCATAATTTGTTAAAAATAAAAGGTTGAACTGCTTATTTTCATTGTTAGGAACAATTCGCTTTCTATTTCTATTTGCCAACACTAGTCAGACACTTCACACAGTGACGCAGTGCTGAGCCCGATCTGGGGGGCAAGTCGGGCATTTGCCAGAGCGGCAAAAAATGAGGGGCGGCTAAATTGAATTATTCCTATCTTCCAACCTCGCCATCCACACCCAAATTGCCAGGTTGAGAATTTTATGTGCCACTTTCCAACCTACTTCAGGTTGGATAACGGAAATATTTCAGACTTAAGGCTTATAGTCCCTTGAACGATCTTTTTTTATGGTGGGAAAAATAATGCATTGACATCCCCCGCCCTTGGGCGGAGCGGGAGATAGTGTCAGACTCTTACTGACTAAAGGACCCAAATAAAAACAAAAAAACAAACTTTTCCTCTTTACAATATTCTAGTGTAGATTTATCAAAAACTAATGTATTTATGTACCATCAAAGACACATCCGCCTGACCATCGTTACGTTCATTTTTGCTTGCAATCGAAACGAAAACTTCAGTGGGTTTGGTATGGCGCCACGCTGCAGGATTCAAGCATACATTTTTTTTAAGTGATCACGCAGAAATGACCGCGATAGTACTTATTCCATTTTGTCAATTTCAGTAATAGCTTCAGCTGAGTATACTGTGGCCCAGAAAACCTACTCGTCTGATACATGCAGGTAAATCGAAGTTCTCAAATACACTAGTAATTTTTAATCATCATCATCATCATCTCAGCGGACAGACGTCCACTGTTGGACATAGGCCTCCCCCAAGCGTCGCCACAATGCACGATCCTATGCGTCCCGCATCCATCGGATTCCCGCAACCTTCATCAGGTCATCGAACCACCTTGTAGGAGGCCTTCCAACGCTGCGTTTTCCGGTGCACGATCGCCACTCCAGAACTTTTCGGCCCCAACGGCCATCTGTTCTACGAGCAATGTGTCCTGCCCATTGCCACTTAAGTTTGGCGATTCTTCGTGCTATGTCGGCAACCTTGGTTCTCCTGCGGATATTCTCATTTCTGACTCGATCACGCAAGGAAACTCCGAGCATAGCCCTTTCCATCGCTCTTTGGGTGACTTTAAGTCTTCTGATGAGGCCCATTGTGTTGTGAGCGACCACGTTTCGGATCCATATGTCATCACTGGCAACACACACTGTTCATAGACTTTCGTCTTGGGACACTACAACACACAACACTAATTTATAATTTGTAGAAATATTTATACCCGATTCGCGATAACAATAGAAATTTAAAGAAACCATTTTTATCAACTGTCTGGTCAACTGATTTTAACTTCTATTACGTAGGCATAAGGATGGCATTAAAAGCAAAAACAGTGGTCACAATACCAACTAGTTACTGCAGTCGCCATTTGACATGTCACCAACGTAATAAAAGTAATTATATCGGTTGAGCGGACAGTAATAAAAGGTTTTCATTAATTTCTAATGTTATTTTGAACAGACTATAGAGGGCTTATTAGAAGAGGCCTCGTCATTACAAGGCCTCTTCTGATAAGCCCTCTACACCGCTAAATTTTGATTGTTTTAATCCCGTGGGGGGTCGATCCGGTACATGAAACACTATCGATTTGTAAAGATAGTACGCAACGCCGACTACTACCAACAGGTCATTGGACTCGCTCAGCTGACGTTTTCTTAAAGAAATTAATTTCATACTTGCGTAAATTAATACGAGTTTTTAAAAAATGGTACTTAAGTGTTTAATTTTATCTTTACAAATCGCTAGTGTTTCATGTACCGGATCGACCCTCCACGGGGTAAAAACGACCAAAATTTAGCGGTGTATATTTTGTGGTAAAAGTCTGACGCGCCTTCCCGCTCCGCCTAAGCGGGAGATGTTATTGGATGATTCCCGACCTTAAAAAAAATCCCTCTGTTCCTCAAACCTCAATAAATATATTGTTTGTCTATTTCCAGTAGAATCGAGATTAACTGTGGAGATGGATCTTGCGTGAAACGCGATTCCCGATGTGATGGGGTCTTCGACTGCTTAGATGGACGAGATGAACTGGATTGCGCTTTAAATACCTCGTAAGTATACCCCTCATGGGGATGCATTTCGAAATATATTTTCAATGTTTTTATACAACCGCTCTTACGCGATTATGACGTTATTGCACATTTTTCATTGGATATTTTGGAAACACAGTATCTTTTATTTTATTTTTATTTTATTTATTGAGGGACAACAAACAGCTACAACATAAATCTTATGCATATAAATAATACTTTAAGTAAGTGGTAATATTGCAGCCAACTGCGTTATCCACAGATTAAACATAGTTGAAACACATTGGTTGCCACTAGATGGACATTATCGTGCAATACATACATACATTATTATTATACACTGTAATGCTAGCTCAATATAAAAATAAAATATTTAGTGGAACATTTCCATATAAATACTTGAAATCATAAAGAATAAATAAATACCTATAATATTAATCGCAAATATACTTCTTTATAATACCTGCCCCCCTAGCCAAGTTACAACCGTTTCGTGTCGAATTCCGTTCTCCGATCGGTAACGCTTCGGTGTCAGCAATTGTAGAAAACGATAAGTGGGTAGCCATGTTGACGCACCTGCGTCGGCCGCTCGTTTTACAATGTAGCGTTTGTTTGTCAAAGGATGTAGCGTTAAACGTTGTAGAAATTCATTCTATCATTTTGAACGATGTGAACTTGGCTACGAATTTTCTATTCGTTTGTTGCGACTACGCGAGTTTACGTTGAGATGACGTCATTCCCATACGTTTCATCACTTTTCTACAGCGTTAACGATTGCAGAATAACAACTTGGCTTAGCGTGCTGTTTTAAACTTAAAAGAACATGCAAATATATCAATGTCAATGAAATTTAAGTTGTAAGATTCCGACATTCTATGGATCAGGCAATATAAGCCAGAATTTGTTCGGCATGAATTTAGCGCGAACAGGGTTCCTGCACGAACTTTGCGCACGTTAACAGTTCGAGGCACTGAATAATACATCCTACTCGTGAGATCAATGGCATCAAAGTGATTGTGGACAATATCATACAGCACATTGGCTTCCAAGTATTTGCTTCGGTCCTCCAAGTTCATAAGCTTGTTCTCGGAGGTACTTACTAATAATTGGGAGTAGGGAGGTCCTACTTCTATGACACCTATAGTGCATAGTACGGAGGAACTTGCGCTGGACTAGCGTTGAAAATTCCGGAAAGAAACAATTGTTTCTTTCAATGAAAAAAACAAATTGTGTTTTTTTTCCGTTTTTTTCACATGTTGCATTGAAATTTTGCGGAAAAAATCGTTTGGGAATAAAATAGAAATCTTTCGAATGTTTTATTCATTGTTTCGGTTAACTTCATGAAAAATGAAAAAAAAAACAAGTTTTATTGAAATTGAAATATATATAAAATAAATAATAATAAAATCTTATAATAATATCTTGCTTTCCTCAGCCAAAATCTCGATTTCACTGTCGTCAGCTTGATCAGAATCGAGCTCCCTCAAGCCTCCCCCAAGTGTCACCATAATGATCGGTGCCCACTATTGGACACAAGCCTCTCCCAAGTATCGCCATTTAGGGCTATAATGACTGCTGTCCACTGTTGGACATAGGCCTCCTCCTCGCTATAATGACCCATGCCTACTGTTGGACATAAGCGTCCCCCGAGTGTCGCAATTAAGCGCTAAAATGACTGATGCCCATTGTTGGACATAAGTCTCCCCTCGCTATAATGACCTATGCCCACTGTTGGGCATAAGCCTCCCCCAAGTTTCACCACCTAGGCGCTATAATGATTGATGCCCACTGTTGGACATAGGCCTCCTCTCGCTATAATGACCTATGCCCACTGTGTGTTGTGATTTCTGACCCGACCACGACATGGAACGAAGATTTCAATATGGCACAAAATGGTTATTTTAATTGTGTTTTATTGTGCCACTTGTGCCAGGAATTTGTGCCTTGTACTTTTTGAGTAATAAGAGTACGATTGTGGTCGGGCTGGGGATCACGGTTCCTGACCCGACCACAACCAGAACTAATAAAATATCAATAGTGGGAAGTATCTATTTATGCCAAAAATATGTGCCGAATTGTGACTATGGCACACATGACATAACACATTAAGTCATCACAGATATATATGAGTAAGTACTCAAATAAGGCACTTACGAAAAATTTATACCAACTACCCACATTTCAGCTTTAAAACTAAAAACAAAAAGAGTCGTACCTCGTTACGTAAATAACAATAATTGTACATATGATTTAAGTGCATTTCCGTTAAATAGTGAATCATAAATCTAGAAAATAAAAACCAACAATTACGCGTCGACATATCAAGTTGACATTAACAATAAATTATGCGGTCCCTTGCGGCAAAAAAAAGTCAAATTTCCAAGCCAACGCAATTAAAAGATATGACCAATTATGTCGCTTGTTTGGTCAATTTCTATAGAAATCGCTCGTGTGCGTTACGAAACCCTCAGGATTCGAACCCGACTCGCATTGACTGGTTATTTATACAAGCTTACACACTAATATAATGCTACAAAACATAGTGGTTGTAACTTTTTTTATAAATATATTTGCGTACGAAGTCGTGAACACATCTAGTAAAATAAAATGATAATGTGCTTTATATATAGCATAATTTCACAAATTAAAATTTTTAGCGTGTAATTGACATACTTTATCTCTTGATTATTCAATTTTATCCGAATCAAGGTACATTTTATGATGAGAATAGTAAAAGAATTTCGTGTGCCATAGGCACAATTTGGCAAATATTTTTGGCATAATCAGTAATCTTCCCACTATTGATCTTTTATTAGATCTGGTTGTGGTCGGGTCAGGAACCGTGATCCCCAGCCCGACCACAATCGTACTTTTATTACTCAAAAAGTACTAGGCACAAATTCCTGGGACAAGTGGCACAATAAAATACAATTAAAATAACCATTTTGTGCCATATTGAAATCTTCGTTCCATGTCGTGGTCGGGTCAGGAATCACAACACGCCGCCCACTGTTGGGCATAAGCCTCCCCAAGAGTCGCCATTTAGGCACTATAATGATTGATGCCCACTGTTGGACATAGGCCTCCTCTTACTATTATGACCTATGCCCACAGTTGGGCATAACACTCCCCAAGTGTCGCCATTTAGGCGCTATAATGAACGATGCCCACTGTTGGACATATGCCTCCCCCAAATATCACCGTTTAGGCGTTATAATGACTGATGCCCACTGTTGGACATAAGTCTCCCCTCGCTATAATGACCTGTGTCCAGTGATGGACGTAAGCATCCCCCAAGTTTTACCATTTAGGCGTTATAATGACTGATGCCCACTGTTGGACATAAGCTTCCCCCAAGTATCGCCATTTAGGCGTTATAATGACAGATGTCCACAGTTGGATATAAGTCTCCCCTCGCTATAATGACTTGTGTCCACTGTTGGACATAAGCCTCCCCCAAGTATCACCATTTAGACGCTATAAAGATTGCTGTCCACTGTTGGACATAGGCCTCATAAACTAGTGCGCCTCACCATCAGATTGCGTCATCTAGTATATATTAATTTTAAAAAAAAGTACGCATTTGAAAAAAACAAACATAAAGTTTTCGGTTCTTTTCATATTTTTCCATTTTTTTCGGTTTTATTGGAAAAATACATGAAATTAGGCTTATGCCCAACAGTGGGCATAGGTCATTATCGCGAAGGGAGGCCTATGTCCAACAGTAGGCATAGTTTATAAATTTCTTGAAAGTTTCAAATGTTACATTAAATAAAACAACAGTATTTGAAAGAAACGGGAATATTCCCTGTTTTTTTTCAACGCTACGGTGGACTCTCTCTACTGCAGTAATGTGCTTCTTGTCAAAAGGATTCCAAACGGGTACAGCATATTCCAATTGAGAACGGATTAATATCTTATTTAGGTACAGATAAGTCGAGGTACGGTAGTACGAGCTAAATTCAGTTGATGATCTCATCACGAAACCATACATTTTGAATGCTTTGTTTACTATGGCTTCAATATGTTGGTTCAAGGACAACCCACCATCAAAAAGTACACCAAGATCCTTAACCAAGCTTATGTTATTCAACGGAGTTCTGTTTAGACTATAATCAAATTTTATAATTATCTTGTTTTTAGTCAAGTTTACATAGTTACACTTGGGTATACTGAGATGTAATTTATTTTTGGTACAGCAGTCTGTCAGTCTGTCCAGATCTTGTTGGAAAAGCAAGCAATCTTCAGGTGAATGTACGGTTTTAAATGCTTTTAAGTCGTCAGCGTACATCAAGAACCTGGCATGTTTGAAACAGGTCTTAATATCATTTATGTAAATGATGAACAAAAGCGGCCCCAGAATTGAGCCCTGTGGAACACCTGATTTATTTAATTATTTAAACTTCATGTACAGTAGTGGTACATAGGCGGACTTAATGCAACAAGGCATTCTCTCCCAACAACCTTTGGGTTAAAAAAGAGATCACTGTGGTAGGTTTGCACAATAAACAAATAACAAATAATAAAAACGGAAAAAAATAAACAATTTATTTATATACAGTAAAATACATATCTATGCTAAAATAATAAACTAATAAATACTATGAAAAATATCAAATCTTAATAACAATTCTGACGAAGAACAAACTAAGGTTGAGAGGACTTCAAGTAGTAGTTCCGAATTTTACGTTTGAAGGAAAATTTACTTTCGGCTTTTTTGATGTTTATGGCGGAAACAGCGTAAGAATTGGACATAAAGCCAGTACGGTGAGAAGGAATATGAAGAAGCATGTTTTTGGATGCACGAAGGTTAAGATTATGAGAACTGCCCAACACTTTAAAATATTGTTTTAAATAATCAGGAGCACAAGGATAGTTCATTATGGTGAAGAGCATGCAGAGGGATCTGAGGGATCTCCTGTGACGGATAAGCAGCCATTTAAGCTGACAACGGAAGGAAGAAATGTGTTTCAATGTGGTCAATTTGTTTAGAAGTTCTTGGGAAAGATCAGAATAACAAACATCAGCATAGTCAATAATAGGTAACACAAGCGACTGGACCAAAGTAGTTTCAGTGTTCGACGAGAGGAAGTTTTTGAATCTATAGAGACCGCAGCGTAAAGGTGACTCTCTGGCTAACCTGTGCAATCTGCTTATTCCAGCTTAACCTATCGTCAATATATAAACCTAGATCTTTAACGTGAGGTGAGAGAGGGATGACTGTATTGCCGAAAATAAGCTGCGGTAGTCGGCTAGTGTCCAAACTCCGTAATAAGTAAGGACTACCATTGATGTAATATCAACAGAAGCAGACTGGTGACCCTTAACCACAACCCTTTGCGATCGGTTTTTAATGTAGGACACAAACCAACGCAACAAGTTTCCGCGTATTCCGTTGTAAGCAATTTTAGTGTGCAGTATTTCATGATCGACCTTGTCAAAAGCCTTCTTGAAATCTGTGTAAACCGCATCCACTTGCACTCGCCCATCAACATTTTCAAACAGGTAATTTGAAAATATTAATAGGTTTGATGTTGAGGATCGGCTCTTCACAAACCCAACCCAGGGATTATATTTTTATGCAACAAAGGGTAAACCTCGTTGTAAACAAGCCTTTCAAAAAGTTTTGACAAGGTCGACAGAATTGAGATAGGTCTATATTGACCACCCTTATGCACCGGTGTAATGTTAGCTTGCTTCCATACCGCCGGGAACACACCCTCTTGAAGACATCTATTAAAAAGAATATAGATCGGTTTACAAATACTGACAGCTGTTATGGCTATAAAGAAAGCTGGTGGAAGGTATCTTGTGCATATTATCTACGCGTCTATCGATTTTAATTTATAAATTTTGTGTAAAACTAATCCAGTCAGACCCAGAGGTCTGATTTTTCATAAAAAATCTGCTATTTTACATGAACACTTCATAATTTACTCAAACATTAAAAAAGTACAACTATACAAGCCTAGCAAATTTTATCAAGATTCTAAATAATGGCAATGTTTTTCAAAAACTTTTAAGGGTTTAAAAAAAAACACGTATTTCCTGAAACTTTATAAAATATTCCAGTAAATCACAGAATTACCGAATGCTAACAGAGTTTTCAGGCGTTATGTCACTTTTTTCGCGTTGCCTTTTCGTCAAACATCACTTGGATTGCGTTAGATGAAGTAACAAGCTTTTAAACTATGCCCGATGTTTACGATAGGCGAGTGGAAAAGCAGCCTCTTAATAGGTTACGCATTTTTCACTAGTTATTTTTGAAACACAGATATTTTGCAGATATTATCCTAGGTTTCTATTGAAATCAAAGCATAATTCAATAAAGACTTCTGAAAATCTGCTATTTTGCGTAAACTTTGGCCCGTCATAATGTACTCATAAATTAACACACCAAAGACAGCCCCATTTCTTGTCCAGGCAATTACTGTCCATTCCAGATTGCCTGGAAGAGATCGCGGAATGCGATAAGACCGCCCATTGTATGTATGTGTTTTAGTTTCCTTTTTGTATATGTAATGGTGTACAATAAAGCGTATAATAAATAAATAAATTAAAAATAAATAAGTTATTTATAGAAACGTTGTACTTTTAATCGAGATTCTGAATGACTATATTATCCAAAATCTTTAATAAAACAAATATGTATTTCCTGGAACAAGTTTTTTGAAATATTCGAGCAAATGATGAATTTACCGAATGCCAACAGTGTTTTATGGCATTTTTAATTGAACCGTGGAGCTCTACCGCAATTTCTGTCTGTGAGAGGACCGCTTCGGTCCTCTGAGTCTCTGCCTTATATTTTGACGTAAAATGCTTATCGTATAAATCTACCTGTATAGAGTCATCATCATAATTTCAGCCGAAAGACATCCACTGTTGGGCATAGGCCTCCTAAAAGTGTCGTCACAATGAACGGTCCTGTGCATCTCGCATCCATCGGATTTCCGCAATCTTTACCAGGTTATCGGTCTACTTTGTAGCAGGCCTTCCAACGCTACGTCTTCCGGTACGTGGCCGCCACGCCAGAACCTCCGCCGTAATTTTAGCCAATGAAGGAAGGAAGGAAGTTGTCCCCCTCTCTGTATAAAGACAAAAGAAAAAAAAAACCGGCCAAGTGCGAGTCGGACTCGCCCATGAAGGGTTCCGTAGCAGCAAGTAACATAATATAAAAGTTCTTGTTATGTGTTGTAACTTTGATCGATGTTTTAATAACAGTGTATTTTTTTCGATTTATGACGCATTAAAAAAAAAACTACTTACTAGATTTCGTTCAAACCAATTTTCGTTGGTAGTTTTTATAGTAATGTACATCAAATATTTTTTTTAGTTTTATCATTCTCTTATCTTAGAAGTTAGAGGGGGGGGGGGACACACATTTTACCACTTTGGAAATGTCTCTCGCGCAAACTATTCAGTTTAGAAAAAAATGATATTAGAAACCTCAGTATCATTTTTGAAGACCTATTCATAGATACCCCACACGCATGGGTTTGATGAAAAAAAAAATTTTAAGTTTCAGTTCTATGTATGGGGACCCCCAAAATTTATTGCTCTTTTTCTATTTTTGTGTGAAAATCTTAATGCGGTTCACAGAATACATCTACTTACAAAGTTTCAACAGTATAGCTCTTATAGTTTCGGAAAAAAGTGGCTGTGACATACGGACGGACAGACAGACAGACAGACATGACGAATCTATAAGGGTTCCGTTTTTTGCCATTTGGCTACGGAACCCTAAAAATGCCTACTCTAGCAAAATTGTTACACGAAATGCGAGTCGCACGAGTTTATGGAAAGATATGAGAGGAATAAGATTTAATTTAAAAAAAGCAGGTCTAAAAAAGAGAATAGAATAGAATGGAATGGAATGGAATGGAATAGAATAGAATGCCTACTCTAGCAAAATTGTTACACGAAATGCGAGTCGCACGACTTTATGGAAAGATATGAGAGGAATAAGATTTAATTTAAAAAAAAACAGGTCTAAAAAAGAGAATAGAATAGAATGGAATGGAATGGAATGGAATGGAATGGAATGAAATGGAATGGAATGGAATGGAATGGAATGGAATGGAATGGAATGGAATGGAATAGAATAGAATAGAATAGAATAGAATAGAACTGAACGGAACTGAACTCACCTAAACTAAACTAAACTGAACTGAACTGAACCGAACCTAACTGAACTGAACTGAACTGAATTAAAGCTAGCAGCAGCATAGCTGTTATTGGAGAGATACCGTGAGGTACGATGTAGTGACGTGGCGTTTTCGGTGTTTGAAAGAATTGCAGGGCAATCGAAATGGAGCCCAGCGTCCTATACTTTGTTCAAAAATATTTTTTACAGCTTACGGAAGCAAAAAAAAATATATTAAAAGGCAATTGTTAAAAGTAACGAAATGTCAATTTATCTCCTAAATATTAAGTAATTTAATTGCAAAAAATATAGCAACACTGTTTTTCCGTATTGCCAACATTACGCCGAAGGAACTTCTTATGTGAAACGAACTACAGGTTTAATAAATATTTTCACGGCAAAATATAGCCTATGTCACTCAGACATTGACATCGACACAGTTCAGTTAATATATCTCTTTTCGCGCTGCCTCTTTATCAAACACTAGCTTTTGCACGCGACTTCGTTCGCGTACATAAAATATAGCCTATGTCACTCAGGAATAAAACAGCTTTCTATTGCTGATAAAAATTTTAGCAATCGGACCAGCACTTCCAGAGATAACCTCCTACAAACAAAAAAAAACTTTACCTCTATAATATACACCACTATTTTTTATTTAGTACACATGCTTAAAGGGGGCTTATTAGAAAAGCCCTTGTTATTTTATAAGTAAAATCTCAATAAATAATATTCATAAAAAGCAAAGTTATTAGCGTTGGTTTATGTCCCAAAATGTCACTCAATTTATGGAAATATTGTGCAGGCTATTGATTAATGAATGAATAAGTGACAATTATTAAGGAATAAGGAAAAACACTGCCCGCAGTATTTTCTAGTAGCAATTGTTATTAATCAATTGATTATTACAATAAAGGTCTTATAAAACATTTTAGTCGTGCTCTATGTCCTACCAATAAAATCGGTGTACAAATATATTAGTCTTTTAGTAAGTAATATGTTTTTAATCAATTCAATCAATGCAATGTCAAATTATATTTAGTAAATAATGTCAAATAAATGTAATATTAATAATAGATAAATTAATAAATTATTATCAATTTCAAATACATGTCAATAGTAATAGTAAAGGGCTGGTAATGTCATTGTTTATCATTTAAAAATTCTTCAATAGTAAGTCTTGTCTATTAGAAACAAAAACAATTTACTTTTGAATTTGCGGACATTATCTTCATTTCTTATACAATTTGTTAATTTATTATAGACCCTTGGAGTCATTACAAAAATACTGTTGCTGTATAACGCAGTACAAGATCCGACAGTTTGTAACCGATCACAATGGCGCTGACTAGTCACTCGAGCAAACTTATGTAGATTTCTTTTAACGAACGTAGATGTTTCATAGATATACATTGATGGCATTGTTAAAATCTTCGAATTTTTAAAAAATGGTTTGCAGCTGTCTGTTGTCTACATTTTATATATGGCTCTTATGCACCTTTTTGGCATTTAAATACCATATCTTTAGCCGTGGCATTTCCCCAAAATATGATTCCATATCTCAATGTTGAGGCTAATAAACCATGATACGCTGTTAAGACTGTTGCTTGATTGGCCGTCTTAACAAGTGCAAGGCATAGGAATGCTGGTTTAGCTTACTGCATACATGGTCAATATGTGAATTCCATTTTAAAGTGTTTTCGATATTTAGTCCAAGAAACTTAGTCACATTTGTTTCATTAATAATTTTATCATTGTAATTAATATTCAAGTCCGGATTGCAGTCTAGTCTTTGTCGAAATTTCATTTATACTGTTTTGTCAAGATTTATAACTAAATTATTGTTCTGCAACCAATGCACAACTGATTCTAAGGTAGAATTAATTTCAGACTCTAATGTGGTAGCCTCGTCACTATTAAAAAGTATTGTGCTGTCATCTGCAAACATTGTCATAGGATATGATGATGCTGTCGGAAAGTCATTAATATAAACAACGAAAAGAGGCGGCCCGAGTACACTACCTTGTGGTACTCCACAATTAACCGATCTCTTACTAGATTTATATGTTATTACGTTATTGTTTGAAATTTTTCTAATCGTTGTTATTTGTTGCCTATTACAAAGAAAAGATTCTATTAATTTTGATACATTTCCTCTTATTCCGTATGCATTGAGCTTACTAATCAATATTTTATGGTCCACGCGATCAAAAGCTTTTGACATGTCCATATAAAGTGCCAAAGTTGGTAGTCTCTTATCCAGTCTGCCGCTAACCATATGTAAAAAATCGTAGATGGCCATATCTATAGATCTGGTTTTCCTAAAACCTTTCTGGTTATCTACGAATAGGTTATTCTTTTCAAAGTATGAAGTAAGCTGGTCATATATGGCTTTCTCAAATATTTTTGAAAAAACAGGTATTAGCGCTATAGGTCGATAGCAGGACATATCTTCTCTGTTGTCTTTCTTGAACAGCGGCTTTATTATTGTTAATTTTAATTCATCGAGAAAGTGACCATGGAAAATGCACATATTGATAAGGTGACTCAAAACAGGAGCAATTATTGTGGACACACGTTTAACAATGTTTGTACTTTTATCGTCATACCCAGTGCTAGATGTATTTTTTAGCAACATTATAAATTAGTAAATATCTAGTGGTAGTGTAGGTGTCATAAACATAGAGGTAGATTTATAGCTGATTTTATGTTTACTTTCAATTAAACAAAAAATAACAAAGATATAGCCCATTAAAGTTATGTGTGATGTCACCCCGTGCAAAAAAATGCAGCACGGCGTGACGTTACACGTAACTTTAACCTTTCGTATGCCGTAATTAGAGACACAATTAAAAAGTTATTGTGTCTCGCGTGGATCCACGTTCCGGACACACAAAGGGCTATTATAATTTATATTAATGGGTCATTTTTGGTTTAATTTACAAATAAAAAAATACGTGTCCCTTATTTTTGAATAATCTAAAGGACTGACTAATTACGTTTTTTACGGCAACTAGCCTATTACGCTGCCGTCGTAATAGAAAAACACAGTATCGTTCCAAATCACCCTCGCCTACAGCTCGTGCGAATTCCGCCTCGGTCACAATGACAAACTTTCTGCACTTGTATTTATCCAAATGCACTACTCGTACAGTAGGCACAACGGATCTTGAGCGCTCGGCGTCAGAGTAGGGACCGCTTTGCACATTCATTGGCGAGCCAATCGTCTTTGTTATTAGAAACATGCAGCAACGCAGGGAACGAATGAGGAGTGACGTCTATGACGCGATGGCGCGGCGAGCCAATCACTGATACTCCCTGCCCATTTGACTTCTGCGCAACTGCTCAAGATCCGTTATGGCTTTACTTTATATTCAAACGTTTAGTTAATAAATTGTTTATCTGCTTCCAGGGGCATACTGGGTCCAGTATCTGCGAACTCCTCACAACTTACCCAGGGCCTGGATCAACACGAGGAAGGGACGGAACTCAGGTGGGTTTATCTGTACGAGTCTGACACTCTGTCTCGCCTCACCTAGAGCGCGAGGAGTAATTTGACGATTTCTTAAAAAAATGCTGCCTGTCTATCCGACAATGACAGTCTATCTGATGATCTGACCAGAAGACAAACCAGTTAATGTTGGTCACCGTTACGATAGAACTCATACACACGAATGGCATGTCAATGTCAGAGGCGTAGTTACCGCCGTATCAATCATATGGGGCCCCAAGCTTGGGGGCTTAGCTTGGGGCATCTATGATGTTCTTTTGTTTTAAAGGTATTAAAACAAAAGGACATCATTTCTGTTAGGTCATAAATTTACACCCGTATGACCAATGATAGTTGCCAGTCATCAATGAAAAGCAGTTAGCAAAGAAACAAATGACTTATTATTATAGTGCCTTTTACGTAAGAATTCCCTTCGCCGTAATGTTGGCTCCTCTGGCTGTCTAAAGAGAAAAGAAAAGAGTTGCTTACTCCAGCTACTCTAGATGCAAAATTGTTGCATGAATGCGAAACGAAATTGATTTTAACGGAAGTGGACTTCTGCGAAGCAGTAATGCTCGCTAAGAAGGAAACCGACTGCATCAGGCAACAGCGCTCTCGCCGCCGCTGGGATTCCGATCTCGATTTTCAGCTACCGTAGGTGCGGGCGTGCGGACAGTGACCAATGGGTAGCTCGCTGTCCGGCCGTCTGGTAACTGTCCGGACCAAGCCCAAGTCGTCGCCTCGCGCACTGTTCCCGCGCACCTCAAGGAGTTGTCAGCAACAGCAGGAGCCCAGCCGGGTCGAAGCCTACTGGGACCAAGCCCCTGCCCAAGAGCGGGGGTAAACATTCGATGATTTTACGAATCGAAAAAAAAAAATGAGCCATTCACTGCAGCTTTTATCAGTCCATCTCATAGGCGACCTTCCTCGTGGCCTGATACCCTCATCCTTACAGAAAACAGATATAGTAAATCATAAAAGTCGATATTACTATTCAACTTAATTTCTGTCGTATGTTTTAGGAAAGATCAGTGGCGGTGCGCAAATGGGACGCGCATACCTATTAGTAACAAATGTGACGGCAAAGAGGATTGCCCTGACGGCGGGAGTGACGAGACCTTCGCCCTCTGTTGGAAGAATAAGTAAGTAAACAAAGAAAGAAAGAAAAAAACCGGCCAAGTGCGAGTCGGACTCGCGCATGAAGGTTTCACTACCGTCCGTAGCAAAAAACGCCAAAAAACATTACGTTTGTTGTATTGTCTATACAAGGTGTAGGGACAGCCCACCACAAACTTTAAGGGCTTGCTCAGTAGAGGAAACTGAACATCCTTCAACAAATTTTAAGCTATTGCATCGCTTCTATCGCGGGCCTTGAGCGTGGAGACCGAATCCAGAAATTCCGTAACGAAAATAATCTCACACCCCCCACTCATTTGTTTTTTGAGCGTGGTGACCGATAAGAAAACAAATGAGTGAACAATCAATCAAAATTCAATTCAATGTGTGAAAGTGTAACTTCAATTAATATCAAAGAAAAAAAAAACAAAGACAAAAAATACTGCATAAATAAAATAAATAAATAATTAAAATCGCATAAGTTGATAAAAATGCTATGCAATAGCTTTACCGTGGCAGTTCCCGAGTGCCACACGTCTTTTTTTTTTCAGAAATGAATAAAGAAATCAGCTTCACCTTACAAAATGATAAAGTTGATGGGACAATTTTTATGGCGAGGCCGATTTTTTTTTCGTTTTGCAGTAAAAAAAAATTGTGGAGGGTTGTTTAGTTTCGTCTACTAAGCAAGTCCTTAAAGTTTGTGGAGGGTTGTCCCTTACACCTTGTATAAATAAAAAAAAATAAAAAAGCTATTTATTCTACTACACAATTACATACCCAATTAATTTAAAAATTTGCATCACTATTCCATTTAAAATTCATATTCTAACTTCAATTCAATTCGGTATTGACCCCTAAAAATTTAACTTTTAAACATCCAACTCTCCTGTCGCAGGTCTGCTGGAAGAAATTTCATTTGAAATAAGCAGCACCTTTGTACTCTTTTTTCTGTATTTGTCTATTTCATTTTTAAGTGTTTGTGTGTGTACATAAATGAATAAATAAATAAATTATATATTACAAATCATAAAAATAATACAATACAATCACAATAGATTCTAAAATTACAAATAGGTACAATACAATTACAATTCACAATAATAATAAATGTAAAGAAAATAATAATATCAAAATACAATACAATAAAATTCAGGCTAAATGTCCAAAATCTACAAAAATTAATTAATTAAAATATTGCATTTATAAAAAGTGTTATTTTCATTTATTACTATTTAAACTCAAAGCATGTAGTAGTCGCCTCTTTGGCGTAGGCCTCCCCCAACTCCTTCCAGTACTTTCTATCTCTAGCTTTGGTCAGCCAGTCCGGTCCGAGCCTTTGTATGAATAGGTCTGCCCATCCTTTCCTTCGACGTCCTCGTGACCTAACTTTATCTCTTGGTATCCATTCCATGATATTTTTGGTCCATCTGTCGTTTTACATCCGACATTTAAATGACCTGCCCAGTTCCATTTCAGTGCCCTCACTCTTTCCACAATATCTGTCGTCTTGGTCTTTTCCCTTATCACCTGGTTACTTATTTTATGTGATAGACTTATCCCCAACATACTCCTTTCAATCTTACGTTGACTTATGGCTAATTTGTCTTCTTCACATTTTCTTAACGACCAGCTCTGGCAACCATAAGTCAGACACGGTAATATTGCTATTTCGAAGAGCTTTCTCTTGACGTTTATGCTGATAGATTTATTTTTCATTATTTCTTTTAAGCCCCAGTATTTTTTCCACGCAATTGCGATTCTTCTATTTATCTCCCTTTCATTTTGATTTTCAAATGAAACCAATTGGCCCAAATAAATGTATTCTTTTACGAATTCTACATTTTGTTCATCGATAGTTATAATACCAGTTTCTTCACTGTTCGGTAATATTTTAGTTTTTGTAATTTTTATAAACAGGCCTACTTTCTTACTCTCTTCTGTCAAGCTGTTTAGCATGGTTTTCAAGTCTGTAATATTTTCCGCGAATATGACTATGAACCGCGAATATGAACCTTTAATCCTTTTTCGTCCCAGTTGAGTTTCCTAAAGATAGCTTCTAGAACTGCTGTAAATATTTTTGATGACAAAGGGTCACCCTGCCAAACGCCTCTTCTTGAACGAAACTTGTCTCCGTCACGTTCTAGCCTGATTTTTGCGCAGCTTTTCCTGTATATTTCTTGAAGTATGGTTATATATATCATCTCAACTTCCTGTTGTAACGTTTCCCATATCGAAGAATGATTTAGAGAGTCAAACGCTTTATTATACTCCACAAAAAACATATAAAAGGTTTTGTTATACTCCTTGGCTTTTTCTATTATTTGAGTTACCACCTGTATGTGATCCATGGTTGAGTAGTTTTTGCGAAATCCTGCTTGTTCACACGGTTGGTTCTCATCTAGAGTTTTTGTTATTCTGTTTAGTATTAGTTTAGAAAAAAGCTTGTAGATATGTGACATTAAGCTGATTGGTCTGTTATTATTTAGGTCATTGCTGTCACCTTTCTTGCGTAGGAGTATGATGGTTGAGTCCGACCACTGTTCTGGAGTTGACCCATTTCTTAATATATTGTCAAATAGTGTCGAGAGAACGGTTTGCAATGGTTCAGAAAGAGATTTTAAAAGTTCATTTGTGACGTTATCTTCGCCGGGTGCTTTGTTGTTTTTCTGTGACTCTATAACATACCTAATCTCGGCATGTAGAACACTAAGATGTGAGTTTGGCTCTTCCTCCAGCTTGTGATTTAATTGTGAAGTGAGTGGTTGAAGTCGGTCGCTACCTTTAATATGTCTGGTCTCTTTGTGACTTGTTTCCCGATTTTATTTTTTAAGTTAGGCGCCCATTCAGATTTGTTTTTTAGGTCTTTGAAAGCTTTCTTGATTGCTCCTGTTTTTTGTATGTAGGTTTCAAATATTCCCTGTCTAAGTAATCTATAATCTCTGCGTAGGTTCTCGATTATTTCCTTGCTGATTTGGGTGATTCTTGTGCGTACCTGTTTTGTTCTTTTTAATCGGTATAGTTCCTTACGTTCTTTTAATAAATCCTGAGTTTTCTTGCAAATTTTATTTTCAGTAACTTTTTCCTTCATTGGCAATTCTCGCATCAATGAGTTCACTTCCGACACGAAGGCGTTGTACTGGCACTGGACGTTTGGCTCTTTGCTTATGGTTTGAATCAATTTATTTTCCCAATATTTTTCAAATTCACTTCTACAAAGTGGTAACTTATTTGTATACGTGCTGCTCTGTTTAATAAAGTTTCTGTGTTTTTCAATTTTTATGTTTAGTGCGCATCTTATCATACGGTGGTCGGTTTCAAAGTTAAGATTATTTATTATATAAAAATTGTGAATTTGTTTTGGTTTATTAGTTAATATAATATAGTCTATTTCATTGTGATAAAGATTGTTTGGTGATCGCCACGTCCATTTTTTATGAAGTTTCCTATGGAACATCGTATTAATTATTTTTAATTTTTTTTCAAGAGCATACTCTACCAGCCTTTGTCCACGATCATTCCTTGTTGCCTTTTACTTATCTTCGCGTTGTTTACACCAATAACGAAAACGATTACTACTGCTTAGAAAGATTTATCTTGGAACAAGTAAACAAAAATAAAGAAAATAAGACTAAAATCCTAAATCTACCACAAAAAGACTGGATTAACCGGAATGTCATAATATCATCATTGACCTAAAAGGCCAATGAAAAAAAAGGCCTATGACACAGTTAGCCTTTGCGAACTTTCGCGCATACTACACTCTTCTCGCACACGCACGTCGCCATTTGGTTCCTAAAACTCATTGCTGCGCAGCCTTCTGTGCAAACTTCACGGCCGCCATCATTCTTGAATAGTACTGTACATCCATAGTTTCAAGTTTAGGTAACTGTGACGTACTAGTAAAGAACAAGTCACCAGTCAGTCAGTGGTCAAAGCATTATAGTCTATCTGAAAAGTCCTACTAGTCAAGGTTCAATTTTAAGTTCATTATTATTTTTAATATACATTAATAACATTGATAAAATAGGTTTGAAAGGGCACCTAACGCTATACGCAGACGATACTTGCCTCTTTTATTTCAACAAAACATTATATCTGATGCACAAAAAGACCTTGACCTACTAAATGAATGGCTAAAATATAACTTACTAACTATTAACACGTCAAAAACATCATATAAGATCTTTTCCGCAAAAAATAAACCTCTACCCGTTTTCTCACCACTAACGATTGACGGAGAAATAATCAAACGGTCCAGTCACGAAAAATATCTCGGGTTGTGGGTAGATGACAAACTTACGTGGAAACTACACATCGATCATGTCAAAACAAAACTGACGTCACTATTAGAAGCAGTACGAAAAATTAGAAACTGTATACCCAAAAAAGTACGACAAATTATATATATAACTCCCTAGTAAAATCTAACCTTGAATACTTAATTGAACACTGGGGATCAGCCACGAAATCTAATCTTAATCCACAGATGTATTAAATTTGTTGCTTTTATTTGCCTGATTATGTTTTTTCACGGAAGTTAAAGTTAAAGTCCGTTCTCTTAATACTACTGATGAAAAGTCCACCCTGATTGGTCTACTTCCACCTTTGTCACATCTCTAATGTGAGCTTCATTAATAGCTACTTTGGTTCCCAGTCCTACCCTTGAGACAATCTTCAATAAATCTTCCTTTGTTTCCGTATTTTGGACAGGAATATTCCTAATCTCAATGCTGGTTTGCTTTTGAGACCTCTCAAGGCTTTCCACTTTCAGCTCAAGTGTTTGTATCTAGGCTAAATGTGCACGTCTCTCAGTTTCCATGAAAATAAGTTTGTCTTTCATTTCCTCATAATGTTTCTCCATGAATTTTACAGTTTTTTCGATTTCGCTGTTTTGTTTCTGGATCCCATTAATACTTTCCTGTATGGAGTTCTGTTGTAATTTAAAAGTTTCAAGGGTTTTTTTGGTGTCTCATAAGGTTACAGTCAGTTCGTGGTCAAAAGAACGCTTACGAGGCCGATTTCTGGCGTGAACCTGACTTGAGACTATTTTTAGTATCCATCTTGGAATTGCCTTAGAAGTATATGGAGGAGTTCTTTTCAGTGACATAGCAAATAGTCAAAAGCAAACACAGTACCCCAAAGTTGAAACAATTGGCCAAAAACTTGATTAAAAAATGCAAAAAGATTGGCGGGACTGAGGATACGAACTCAGGTCGCCTAGCATCTGAATCGGACAAGTTTCTAAGTCGACTATATGGACTTTGCAATGAGTGACGAAATTAAGGATCTATCTTTACTAATTCTGCCACGCTCAAAAAACAAATGAGTGGAGGGTGTTAGGTTATTTTCGTTACGGATTTTTGGATTCGATCTCGACGCTCAAGGCCCGCGATAGAAGCTATGCAATAGCTTAAAAGATAAATGGTCTCTTTAACACTGTAATGTCCTACCAGTTCATACTCAAATACATTTTCTGTTATTAAAAGAAAAATTTTTCAATGAAAATTTAATAAACAAAATCGAACATCCTGTATGCACTCGGGCAGTTTCTGAGAATAGGCTTCGTACACAGCACGCCAACAACACGTATGGCGAGCGAACTTGCGGGTATATTGTGCCGCGACTTATTAATGGCCTACCCTCAGAAATAAAAAGAAATATTACACCTAAAACTATCAAATGTAAACTTATGCAATATTACTTATGTATTGTCTAAGAATTTTTTTCTACTTATTTACAGAAAGTTTTTTTATAAATTAATATCGAAAATAAATAAATTATACGTGTACGTTACACGTATAAAATTGAAAACTCAATTTGTTTCGATGTTGAGATGGATTCATGATAGCACAAGTTTAAACCTTAGTGGTTTTTTGGTTGCTATTTAACCTAAATAATCTTGTAATCTTTGTATAAATGATAAATAAATAAAAAATAAAAATAAAAAATAACTTGAACGGCTTCTACGGACGTGGTATCCATATGTTTCCAGTAAATCCGTCTGTTTCTAATAGAGACGTTAGCACGTTAACGGAAACTGATTAAAACTCCAAAACAGCACCCTTTTTGTAGCTCCAGGTAAAGGTGCAAGAAGTGAAATGCAAATGAGTAAAATTTGGGGAATTGGGTATACTGGTGGTTTTTGTGAGTTACGTGAAGGTCAATGATCTTAATTTTATGTTTTTTTAAAGCTAACTTTATATGTTTCAATTTTGCTTAATAATTTGTACTCAATACCTTTAGATTTAAGAAAAAAACAGTATTAAACGAAATTACAAGCCATGTGCGATTTTTTTGCTCTCAAGTGTATATTGCTACTAGTAAGTGCTCCAGTGAATGAACACACCCCAGTAAATGAAAAAACACAGTTTTTTCAAAAAAATAAGAAATTGAAATATTTCTACCCAACGACGTATTTTTTTTCGTAATTACAGCTCTATTTTCTATTATAATGACAATCTTCACTTCATATGTTACTGTCCGTTTTAAAACGGCAAGCGTTTAAAGTTAGCAGTGTCGTGTAAAAATATTTTTGTTCGGGCGAGAATTTAGGACTCGGGGTAGACACAAAATTTTTGATATCAAATTGTGGCCGTAATTTAAATATGCACCATTAGTTATTTATTTATTTGAATAGTTGATAGTTTTAATATATGTCTGAACAATGCCATTCTAGCCAGTTTTATGTAAATTATTCGACGTCCCAGCATTGGAAATACAAAACGTTTGAAATCCAGTGAATGAACGCCCGTTCATTCACTGGACTGAAAATGCAATTTTCATATTTTTATTGAAATATGTCATTTATTTTCATGCCATCATGTTCATATTTTGGGAGTCGTTTATTCAATCCATTTCTGATCTTTAGGCCAGTATTGGGACAGGTGTGTTCATTTATTGGTTCATAAAATCCATTGAATGAACTAACATTTTTCACCATGTTCAATTATTAGCTTTCGTCATGATAATGTAACCATTAAATGAACACAATATTATATTCAGTTAGAATTCATCCCTTTAAGATCTATTTATTGTTACATAAATTTTTATTTTATTGTACCATTAAATCACCATAAATTTCCACAAAAATAAATGCGAAAGGTTTCGATATATCTACCCAAGAAACTTAAAAAGAAGCTCTTAATTTCGCCACCTTCCGTCTTGTTCATATTAACGCAAGATACTGATTTAATTGTTCCTACTGCGCTGAATTGATTGATTTTAATAATATTACTCATTTATCCGCTGCGAATCTAGGAAACGACCCAAAAGCTAGCTTGACTCGACACTGTACCGAAAATATCGTGCTAGACTAGGCTGGCTCTGAAGCAACGTAAAAACCACAAGGCATTGGGTGAGGAAGGAATTACGGTCGAACTCCTGAACGCGGGTGGAAAACCGGTCCTTAGAGCTCTTCAGAAGCTGTTCAATTACGTCATAATCAAGGGGAAAACGCCACAGCAATGAAGCAGAAGTGTAGTGGTAGGTACTTTCTCTACTTTAAGAAGGGCGACAATGCCTTGTTTAAAATTATTCATACATCCACATCTGAGCCATGTCTACAAGCTGTTGTCCGGAATCTTCACGGAACTGTTTCGCTCGCAGGTTTGGCGACTTCTAGCCTCAGGATGAAAAAGGTTTCAGCACCGTAGACCACATACGTGCACTGCAGCAGGTTATAAAGAAGACCGAGAAGTATAATCTGCCTCTCTGCTTAGCTTTTGTGGACTACGAGAAAGCCTTTGATTTGATCGAATCTTGGGCTGTATCGCAGTATTCCCAAAGTGAACGATGCCAGGTTGACTATAGCGGTACATCGAAGTACTGAAGTATTTGTACGAAAATGCCACCATGTCAGTCCGACTTCAGAAACCTCTAAACTTATCCTTCTGCTGCGGGCTGTGAGACAGGGAGGCGTTATTTTTCAGAAACTATTCACGGCATAATGGAGGATGTCTTCAAGGACCTAGATTGGAGAGAGCTAGGCATTAATGTCAATGACGAGTATATCTTTCACCTTCAATTTACCGACGATATACCTAATGGTCATAGCTGAGGCTATGGAGGACCACAGAACAAAATTTGATAAAACGAGTAGAGCTTCAGAAATACTGGGTCTAAAGATGAATATGAACAAAACCAAAGTCCTGGTGTACAACCATTTAGAACCCGCTCCTATCAAGATCAGAGACTCTAAAGTCGTAAATTGTAGACAATTACATTTACCTGGGACAGACGGTTCCAGGTACCTATATAGTTCTAAAACGTGGTCACTCACAATTAGCCTCATCAGAAGGCTTAAAGCCACTCAAAAGACAAAGGATAGGGCTATGCTCGGAATTCTGTGCGTGATCGAATCAGGAACGAAAATATCCGCAGGAGAACTAAAGTTCCCAACATAGCCTTAAAAGGCAAGTCACATTGTTCGTAGAACAGATGGTCGATAAAGTTGAAAGGTTCCAGAGTGGCTACCGTATACTGGCACTGGCACGCAGCATCGGTAGGCGTTCCACAATGTGGACCGATGACATGATGATTTGAAGGCTTTTACTTTTATTTAATAATGTTTGTAATAGATTTAGAGGCAGAGGACATATGTTCGTTTTTTAACTTTTTCTGGGACTAAATATGTTATAAAACAAAGACTTTTTGAACTATTGCACAAACAAAAATTGTGTTCATTTACTGGATTTACTCTGTTCATTTACTGGAAATTTTCGTTCATTCACTGGGGTTTTAGGGTATTTTTCAATTTATTGCTAAATATCTAAAAATGTTTCCAGGTTATATCGTAAATCTAACTTAAAAACAATTATTTAATATATTTACATTACCAAAATATAGATTTAGACCGTATACCTTAGAGTTAACATAGTATAATTATTTTTTGAAGTTCAAGTGTCCGAAATCAATCGCTCGGAACACAAATTTGCGCGAACAATATTAATTTATGAAATCCTGTTTCAAATAAAATAATCCTTAACATTAATATGGTTAAGTTCTCTCTGAAAAACCGACCCAAAACCTAACTGTATTTTTTTATTGCGAAGAGTTTACAATAACCCAACTCGTAAGTGCGATTTTTTTTAAATTATTTTTTTATGTGGAATTTATAAATTTGTGGCACATCAACTGTTAACTCGTCACAGTGTGATTTTTACTTTTTTAATATGGAATTTACTTTGTGGCACATTATACCAACCGAGTGACAATAGCGAAAAAAATAAACTTATCTTCAACATTTTACAACGCATTCACGTGACGCTTCATGTTGGAGGACATTTTGTCCCGTAATGTATCTGAGATTTAACGAAAACCTAAAGTAGAATCGCAGCATTGCGGGTAGGTAGAGAAAGTGGCAAAAGCTAAAGAAATAAACAGCAGAAGTGCGATATACTCGTTTGGCTGCCCGTTACTCAAGAACAAAATCATCGCGACACTCTAGTCTCTAAGGCTGTGACTGAGTGGCGTCCAAGGAGTAATAGAGCCGTCCGGTAACCGTCCGGAACGAAACCGAATAGTCGACAGCTCGTAATGTTCAACGCGCGCCTCAAAGAGATGTCAGTAAAACCGTACTAGGGTCAAGGGGTCGGTACAAGTCGTTTGACTTTTTAGACATAATATAAAACCAGAATAAAGGGTTGTTGAAAAAATTTAAAGTCCTAAGAAAAGGTCCGATTCCCATTGAAAAATCCTGAGATTTTGTACAATTGGAGATTTTTTTACACTACTTCTATCTAATTCATGCGTTGCATATCGCACTCAGTGGTGGGGGTGGCAGCAGAACCCCCTTTGCACAAAAATTATTTTAGTTTATTAAACTTTTTAATAAGTTTTTTTGTATTCATTTGTTTTAGTATTTTTTTATTTTATTTTTTAACATATGACATTCATTTATACCTTAGATTTTACACACACACATAACTATCACACAAAGCCGTCTTTTTTTAGGGTTCCGTAGTCAACTAGGAACCCTTATAGTTTCGCCATGTCTGTCTGTCCGTCCTCGCTTAATCTCTATGAACGTTAGCACTATAAAGCTGAAATTTGGTACCAATATGTATATCAATCGCGTTGACAAAGTGGTAAAATAAAAAATTGGAAAAAAATGTTTTATTAGGGTATATATGTAAAGTGGGAAGTGATTTTTTTTAATTTCAACCCTAAAGTGTGATATATTGTTGGATAGGTATTTAAAAATGAATAAGGGTTTACTAAAATCATTTTTTGAGCCTAAATGTTTCAAACAAAAAAATAATTATTCAAATCGGTTCTCGCAATCCAAAATTACCACCGAAAACTTCTTCTGGTACCTATTTATTAATTAGTAACCCAATTGAGAGAGATAGCGCGGTACTTTGGGCTATTTCGCGTTCGCGCTGTTAGGATTTTTCCTGAGTTGATGGGGTCAGGTATTATCGATTTGTTTGGTTGGTCTCTCCTTGGCATTGGCGGTATTATCTTATAACTACATAAACCTTCTATCAGGAACAGTCTAAAGGTAATTTAGAACAAAACTAAAATTCATTTTTTAACGCCATCTATCAAAATGTTAAGGTAAAAACCAGTTCACAAATGGTTCGATAGATGGCGTTGCGTATTGACCTCATCTGTTTAAAAGTCGATGCTAAGATTTTCCGTGCTTTAATGAAAGCACGGAAAATCTTAGCACCTACCGTGGTAAAAAATCGTTGCTTCTTAAATATATTCGTAATTTTACGAGTGCTGGTGCATAATCTAATCGCTGAAATTTCTACTACTTGCATACTGTTTTAGTGATCACCGTCCTTTGTGGGCCCGTTTTTAGGGTTCCGTATTTATTAGAGTTCCGTACTTAGTATGTCAACGTAACAAATAGCCTTTTTTAAACTCATAAGTGGGAAAACCTATTGTCACTCACTTATTGCTCGACACGCTCTTGGCCGGTTTATTTTTATGTTGGGAAAAAATCATTCAATGGCAACCCCCGCTCTTGGGCGGAGCGGGAGATAGTGTCAGACTCTTACTGACTAAAAGATCCAACCCGTTCCTTCTAGCTTTCATACGGGAGCTCGAGCTCCCTTTCGGATATCCCTGGCTCCAGTAGGCTTCGACCCGGCTGGGTCCCTGCTGTTGCTGACAACTTGAGGCGCGCGGGAACAGTGCGCGCCGTCGACAACTTGGGCTTGGTCCAGACAGTTACCGGAAGCTTTTCTTTTTTTTTTACTTTTAAGTGTACTTAAGCAGTATTATGTTGAAAATTCTAAAAATCAATAGCTTTCATGAGATTTGTAAAATCTAAAGTGAAGAGTCAAAAAATCCTGAAATCTCAGGACAAATCTTGAGCTATGGTAACCCTACCCATGTATAACTTTTATTTACCAACCTAGTAGCAAACGAGGACACCATAGTAGACTCTAACGGGGTTACCATGACGTTCAAAGTAAGATTGTTTTAATCTTGTTTCGGTGTGGGTAAGGGATGGCCCTAGACAACCTGTATAGTTAGTTCTGTCTCTTACCCACACTGAAACAAGATTAAAACAATCTTACTTTAAACGTCATGGTCTAGATCTAAGTCAAACGACTTGTGTAATTATCAGAGTAAAGTAAAATTTGATGTCAACACTGGTTCAATAATCAAGGTTGATTAAGAGATCTTGATCATTGTTTACGAATAGAAGAACCTTATAAAAAGTATTGAATAAAAGTATTTTTTAAATGATTAAATATTATACAAAATTCCCAAGTCGTTTGATTTTTTTGACAGTATATAACCAATACGCTTTTCCACAGATGCGCACCGAACCAGTTCAGATGTATCTACGGCGCCTGTGTGGACGGCATGGCTCCCTGTAATGGCGTTAACGACTGTGCTGACAAGTCTGATGAACTTATACCCAGGTGTCAGGATGAAACTCATAAATATCCGTAAGTATTATACGATGGTAAAAATGTCATTGCAATTCTTACCTACTATTTAAATTTTGTTGTGCTATGCATATGTGAAAAAAGTGCTTAAAAAGTAAACTATACATTAACAGTATACAAGGCGCCAGATAATGTCCAATATTTCGAAGGTACCCGAAACACCATCAATGAACTGTTTTTCAGAAAAGGTAAAGGATCACGATAGATGTCGATTCAAGACAGCTTTATGTTTTTAATTCCATTTTTAGGGTTCCGTAGTCAACTAGGAAACCTTATAGTTTCGCCATGTCTGTTTGTCCGTTCGTCCGCAGATAATCTCAGTGACCGTTGGCACTAGAAAGCTGTTGGTACTAATATTTATATCAATCACGCAAACAAAGTGGTAAAAAATCTTTTATTAGGGCACACCCCTACACGTAAAGTGGAGAGTGATTTTTTCATTTCAACCGTAACGTGTGATATATTGTTAGGTTAGGATATGAATTTAATAAAAATGAATACGGCTTTACTAAGATAATTTTTTGATAATGTCAATTGTTTTGGAAATAATCGCTCCAAAAGTATAAAACTTGTTGTGAGTCCACCTCTAACTTTTGAACCATAAAATTAGAAAATATGAAAAAAATCTGAAAAGTAGAACTTTATAAAGACTGTCTAGGAATATTATTTAGAACTTGATGAGTTTGTAGCCACTACACAGCATATCACTTTCAACACGTTTTCCATCACCGTCAAGAAATAGTAAAGCTGACAGTTCTGAAAAGAACTCTTGTAACGTTGCGACAAACTCCATTGAAATAGGAAACATGCAGCCATTGTACAACAAATCGCCACGTGCCAGCTCAAAAAATCGCCACGTGCGAGCACAACAGTAGAGCATCCTCACGTCGCAAGCTGCCCGAGCAAAAAGGCTTTCACCCACAGAGGACAGCGCGCCCTGAACACGTTGCTAACGAACCCTCGCGGGGCGCGCGTGAAACAGTTACTGCACTGCGATTGGACAAGAGCAGTGATTGGACCGGAGCAGCGATTGGATAATTAGTTTTGGCGCCACGAAAGTTAACTGTACAATATTTTAGTGATTGGACAATAGTGTTAGCGTAACGCACACGAACAGAGTGATAAGTGTTATTAGTGGTTAGTTAGTTTTAACGGGACATTCTGTACAGTACTATTAGTAAAGTGGTTTTGTAAATATTGAGTTAGTCAAGTTCTAGTTAAGTTCTTAGTTCGTAACATTGTAAAAACATTGTAAATTAGTATAAAAGGAGGTGCTTGGTCAAAATACACACAATCAGTTTTGGAGTCAAAATCATTACTTCAACCTTCTACTACTATCCCCAAAAGTTGAACAGTTTTTGAAATATTGTACAAAATAATTTCTTAACTAAGTTTATATTTTAACCGTATATGCAAGCATTTTTTTTTTTAACTTAATTTACATATTTTATTATTTTCAATGTATCTTCTTTCAAATAAGAAAAGAATTATTAAAATCGGTTCTCGCAATCACAAATTGCCACCGAAAACCAAATACATAATAACCCGTCTAGTTTTTATAAATCAGTTACACAATTTCCCGAAAGATGGCGCTGTACTTTGGGCTACTTTGCGCTGTTAAGATTTTTCGGGTCGAAGCCTACTGGGGCCAAGCCCCCGCACAAGACCGGGGATTATCATAGGATGATTTTACCCATACAAAAAAAAAAAATGAGCCATTCCCTGCAGCTTTTATCAGTCCATTTCAGAGGCGACCTTCCTCGTGGCCTGATACCCTCAACCTTACAGAAAATAGATATAGTAAATCATAAAAGTCGATATTACTATTCAACATATTTTCTATCGTATGTTTTAGGAAAGAGCTGTGGCAGTGCCAAGATGGGCAGAAGATAAATATTGATCACAAATGTGACGGCATATATGACTGCGATGACAGCAGTGACGAGACCTTCGCCGTCTGTAAGAAGAATAGGTAAGTTAACAAAGAAAGACAGAAAAAAAACCGGCCAAGTGCGAGTCGGACTCGCGCACGAAGGTTTCACTACCGTCCTTAGCAAAAAACGCCAAAAAAAACATGTTTGTTGTCTATGTATTATGTAAATAAAATAAATATTTAAGGGGGTTTACATAAATAAGCCCCCTTAAATATTTATTTTATTCTGTCTTTAAGTATTTGCTGTTTTAGCGGTAACAGAAATATACCACCTGTCATATGTAATTTTAACTGTCTAAATATCACGGTTCGTGAAATACAGTCATACAGCCTGGGAATAGACGGACAGAGAGACAGGCTAACAGACGGACGGACGGACCGCGGAGTCTAAGTAATACGGTTCCGTTATACCCTTCAAAAATGTCATGTCTTACATCCATAGTTTCAAGTTTAGGTAACTGTGACGGGTTTCTTGCCCGTGTTACTACCAATGTTACTACCAGTAGTAATACTGTTAATTTTATTTCCTTTCTTACTACTGCAGTAGTAAGTTGTTAGAAGGGTAAACATAATTCACCCTTGTTACTACCTCCACTTGCAACTAAAACTTTTTTGTCAAATTCAAGTCAGGTAAAAGGAAAAGGAAATATCTTAAATAAAAAGAATATTTTATTTTTAATTAAAAATGTCACCAGGACTTACAGCTTAAAATTAAACTTATAGTCAACAATTAGATATTTTTTTAATAAAACACTAAAACAAATAGGTAGTAACTCAAAAACTCTCAAATTCAAATTTATTTATTTTACATAGGCCTACATGGCAACTTTTGCAAAACCCAATTGGTCGTTTCCTTTTTTTTTTATTAATTATTAGCTTTTGCCGCTTAGCCGCAGCTTCACCCGCGTAAATAAAATATAGCCTATGTCACTCAAGAATAAAGCAACTTTCTATTGGTGAAAAAATTTTAGCAATCGAATCAATACTTTCAAAGATTACCTTTTACAAACAAAAAACAAACTTTACCGCTTTATTATATTACAATATATGACATAAGTGTAGATAGGCTCGCGTTTGATCACTATCTCACCTGATGGCGACGAAGTGGCCGACGATGGAGCACGTTTGCCTAGAAGTAACCTATTTAGTCTTTTCTTTTTTTGGTGGGAAAATCATTTAATGACATTCTCCACTCTTGGGCGGAACGGGAGATAGTGTAAGACTTTTACTGACTAAAAACCCACTCCTGTTCCTTCGTTGCCTTTCGTACCAGGGCTGACTTATCTTTCGAAACTTACCCTGGCCCCAGTAGGCTTCGAAACTTCCCCTGCGGTTGCTGACAACTCCTTGAAGCGCGCGGGAACAGTGCATGCTGTCGACTGGGCTCGGTCTGGATAGTTACCGGACGGTTGGACAGGGAGCTACCCATTGCTCGCCGTCCGCAAGCCTACGGTGGCCGGAAATCGGGATCGGAATCCCGGCGGCGGCTGGGGCGCTATGAGCGCTGCCGTTGCCTGATGCGGTCGGTCTCCTCCTTTGCTAGCATTACTGCTTCGGAGAAGGAGGCGACCGCCTGCCACTCCTCCTCGCTCCGGATCATGACCTGTACCAAGGCACGGCGCGAGAGATCATCGCCGCCGATCGCCCTCACGAGGGCACAGCAATGCTCTGCCCAAGCGGGGCACACCTCTACTGTGAGCTCCACCATGTCCACCAAGCGTTCCGCACAGTGGCGACACCTGGTTGTCACTGCCGCACGAATCCGGTGCAGGTATCTCCCGAATTTACCATGTCCGGTGAGAACCTGCGTCGTGTGGAAGGTGAGGACGCCGTGAGGTCTTTCCAGCCACGCCTCAAAGAGGGGACCTATTCAGTCTTGACTTAAAGAGGTTAAACTAGGTTGTAGCTATCAGGAAACAATCACTCAGACAGGGAATTCCACACTTTAGCTGTACGCATAATGACAGTGTTTCCAAAACGGTTTGTACGTATGAATGGGATATCGACATAGTACTGATGGTGGCGCTACGTACGTCTAGTGCAAGTGGTCCGATGATGGACGGACTTAGAAGAATTTAATTGTGCAATTCCAACGCACACTCCCCGAAATATGGAGAAGAACCGGAAAAAAAAACTATATCAGGGTGGTCGTACGATGACGACCACCTTGATATAGTTTTTTTTTCGGTCATCATCATCAATTATTTTTTTACCTAAACGTTTACTTTTTAACAGTTTTTTTTTAAAGCAGAAGTGTGAAAACCATACTTCCAAACAAGCATATCTGATGGTAAAAGTGATCACCGGGCACATAGTAAAAAAATGCTATTTTCCGCTTCATAGGAAACGACCAATTGGAACCATGATTTAGTCTGACGTGGTCTGACGCTTTACAATGCATATGTGAAATAAATAATTTGTAGTCTGAGAGTTTTTGAGTTCAACTATTTGTTTTAGTGTTTTATTAAAAAGATACCTAAGTAATTGTTTGTTAAAAAATAAAGGATTCATTTTATTTAAGATATTTCCTTTTCCTTTTAACTGACTTGAATTTGACAAAAAAGTTTTAGTTGCAAGTGGAGGTAGTAACAAGGGTCAATTATATTTACCCTTCTAACAACTTACTACTGCAGTAGTAAGAAAGGAAATAAAATTAACGGTATTACTACTGGTAGTAACACGGGCAAGAAACCCTGTGACGTACTAGTCAAGAACAAGTCACCAGTCAGTGGTCAAAGCATTATAGTCTATTTGAAAAGTCAAACGACTTGTGTAATTATCAGGGTAAAGTAAAATTTGATGTAGTCAACACTGGTTCAATAATCAACGTTGATTAAGAGATCTTGATCATTGTTAACGAATAGAAGAACCTTATAAAAAGTATCGAATAAAAGTATTTTTTAAATGATTAAATATTATACAAAATTCCCAAGCCGTTTAATTTTTTAGACAGTATATAACCAATACGCTTTTCCACAGATGCGCACCGAACCAGTTCAGATGTACCTACGGCGGCTGTGTGCACGGCATGGCTCCCTGTAATGACCGTAACGACTGTATTGACAAGTCTGATGAAAATCTACCCAGGTGTCGGAATGAGACTGATCAGTAAGTATTATACGATGGTAAAAATGTCATTGCAATTCTTACCTTATATTTAAATTTTGTTGTGCTATGCATATGTGAAAAAAGTGCTTAAAAAGTAAACTATACATTAACAGTATACAAGGCGCCAGATAATGTCCAATATTTCGAAGGTACCCGAAACACCATCAATGAACTGTTTTTCAGAAAAGGTAAAGGATCACGATAGATGTCGATTCAAGACAGCTTTATGTTTTTAATTCCATTTTTAGGGTTCCGTAGTCAACTAGGAAACCTTATAGTTTCGCCATGTCTGTTTGTCCGTTCGTCCGCGGATAATCTCAGTGACCGTTGGCACTAGAAAGCTGTTGGTGCCAATATGTATAACAATCACGCAAACAAAGTGGTAAAATAAAAAGTGAAAAAAAAGTCTTTTATTAGGGTACCCCCCTACACATAAAGTGGGAGTGTTTTTTTCATTTTAACCGTAACGTGTGAGATATTGTTAGGTTAGGATAGGTATTTAAAAATGAATATGGCTTTACTAAGATATTTTTTGGATATGGCAATGTTTTTGGAAATAATCGCTCCAAAAGTAAAAAAACAATGTTTTTGTCCACCTCTAACTTTTGAACCATTGAAATAAAAAATATGAAAAGTAGAACTTTACAAAGACTTTCTAGGAATATTATTTTAAACTTGATGAGTTGAACAGTTTTTGAAATATTGTACAAAATAATTTCTGAAATAAGTTAATATTTTAACCGAAATGCTTGCATAAAGCAAGCATTTTTTTTAACTTAATTTACATATTTTATTATTTTTAATCTATCTTCTTTCAAATAAGAAAACAAAATTACCTAATTAATTTAAAAAAATGCATTATTATTCCATTTAAAATTCATATTCTAACTTCAATTCAATTCGGTATTGACCCCTAAAAATTTAACTTTTAAACATTACATATTACAAATCATAAAAATAATACAATACAATCACAATAGATTCTAAAATTACAAATAGGTACAATACAATAACAATTCACAATAATAATAAATGTAAAGAAAATAATAATATCAAAATACAATACAATAAAATTCACGCTAAATGTCCAAAATCTACAAAAATTAATTAATTAAAATATTGCATTTATAAAAAGTGTTATTTTCATTTATTACTATTTAAACTCAAAGTATGTAGTAGTCGCCTCTTTGGCGTAGGCCTCCCCCAACTCCTTCCAGTACTTTCTATCTCTAGCTTTGGTCAGCCAGTCCGGTCCGAGCCTTTGTATGAATAGGTCTGCCCATCTTTTCCTTTGACGTCCTCGTGACCTAACTTTATCTCTTGGTATCCATTCCATGATATTTTTGGTCCATCTGTCGTTTTACATCCGACATATATATGACCTGCCCAGTTCCATTTCAGTGCCCTCACTCTTTCCACAATATCTGTCGTCTTGGTCTTTTCCCTTATCACCTGGTTACTTATTTTATGTGATAGACTTATCCCCAACATACTCCTTTCAATCTTACGTTGACTTATGGCTAATTTGTCTTCTTCACATTTTCTTAACGACCAGCTCTGGCAACCATAAGTCAGACACGGTAATAATGCTATTTCGAAGAGCTTTCTCTTGACGTTTATGCTGATAGATTTATTTTTCATTATTTCTTTTAAGCCCCAGTATTTTTTCCACGCAATTGCGATTCTTCTATTTATCTTCCTTTCATTTTGATTTTCAAATGAAACCAATTGGCCCAAATAAATGTATTCTTCTAAACTAATCGATAGTTATAATACCAGTTTCTTCACTGTTCGGCAATATTTTAGTTTTTGTGATTTTTATAAACAGGCCTACTTTCTTACTCTCTTCTGACAAGCTGTTTAGCATGGTTTTCAAGTCTGTAATATTTTCCGCGAATATGAACCTTTAATCCTTTTTCGTCCCAGTTGAGTTTCCTAAAGATAGCTTCTAGAACTGCTGTAAATATTTTTGATGACAAAGGGTCACCCTGCCAAACGCCTCTTCTTGAACGAAACTTGTCTCCGTCACGTTCTAGCCTGATTTTTGCGCAGCTTTTCCTGTATATTTCTTGAAGTATGGTTATATATATCATCTCAACTTCCTGTTGTAACGTTTCCCATATTGAAGAATGATTTAGAGAGTCAAACGCTTTATTATACTCTACAAAAAACATATAAAAGTTTTTGTTATACTCCTTGGCTTTTTCTATTATTTGAGTTACCACCTGTATGTGATCCATGGTTGAGTAGTTTTTGCGAAATCCTGCTTGTTCACACGGTTGGTTCTCATCTAGAGTTTTTGTTATTCTGTTTAGTATTAATTTAGAAAAAAGCTTGTAGATATTTGACATTAAGCTGATTGGTCTGTTATTATTTAGGTCATTGCTGTCACCTTTCTTGCGTAGGAGTATGATGGTTGAGTCCGACCACTGTTCTGGAGTTGACCCATTTATTAATATATTGTCAAATAGTGTCGAGAGAACGGTTTGCAATGGTTCAGAAAGAGATTTTAAAAGTTCATTTGTGACGTTATCTTCGCCGGGTGCTTTGTTGTTTTTCTGTGACTCTATAACATACCTAATCTCGGCATGTAGAACACTAAGATGTGAGTTTGGCTCTTCCTCCAGCTTGTGATTTAATTGTGAAGTGAGTGGTTGAAGTCGGTCGCTACCTTTAATATGTCTGGTCTCTTTGTGACTTGTTTCCCGATTTTATTTTTTAAGTTAGGCGCCCATTCAGATTTGTTTTTTAGGTCTTTGAAAGCTTTCTTGATTGCTCCTGTTTTTTGTATGTAGGTTTCAAATATTCCCTGTCTAAGTAATCTATAATCTCTGCGTAGGTTCTCGATTATTTCCTTGCTGATTTGGGTGATTCTTGTGCGTACCTGTTTTGTTCTTTTTAATCGGTATAGTTCCTTACGTTCTTTTAATAAATCCTGAGTTTTCTTGCAAATTTTATTTTCAGTAACTTTTTCCTTCATTGGCAATTCTCGCATCAATGAGTTCACTTCCGACACGAAGGCGTTGTACTGGCACTGGACGTTTGGCTCTTTGCTTATGGTTTGAATCAATTTATTTTCCCAATATTTTTCAAATTCACTTCTACAAAGTGGTAACTTATTTGTATACGTGCTGCTCTGTTTAATAAAGTTTCTGTGTTTTTCAATTTTTATGTTTAGTGCGCATCTTATCATACGGTGGTCGGTTTCAAAGTTAAGATTATTTATTATATAAAAATTGTGAATTTGTTTTGGTTTATTAGTTAATATAATATAGTCTATTTCATTGTGATAAAGATTGTTTGGTGATCGCCACGTCCATTTTTTATGAAGTTTCCTATGGAACATCGTATTAATTATTTTTAAATTTTTTTCAAGAGCATACTCTACCAGCCTTTGTCCACGATCATTCCTTGTTGCCTTTTACCTATCTTCGCGTTGTTTACACCAATAACGAAAACGATTACTACTGCTTAGAAAGATTTATCTTGGAACAAGTAAACAAAAATAAAGAAAATAAGACTAAAATCCTAAATCTACCACAAAAAGACTGGATTAACCGGAATGTCATAATGTCATCATTGACCTAAAAGGCCAATGAAAAAAAAGGCCTATGATACAGTTAGCCTTTGCGAACTTTCGCGCATACTACACTCTTCTCGCACACGCACGTCGCCATTTGGTTCCTAAAACTCATTACTGCGCAGCCTTCTGTGCAAACTTCACGGCCGCCATCATTCTTGAATAGTACTGTACATCCATAGTTTCAAGTTTAGGTAACTGTGACGTACTAGTAAAGAACAAGTCACCAGTCAGTCAGTGGTCAAAGCATTATAGTTTATCTGAAAAGTCAAACGACTTGTGTAATTATTTATTATTACTGAACCATCAATTAATAATTAGATACGAAGATTTACCAGCTTACCCGTCCTCCTTGCGATTTTTTTATGCGAATCTTCGCAGTATCCCTACAACTGGCAAACTCGACGAAATAAAATGTATAATAAAAGCAACACCAATGACTATACATTTTCTAGTTTTTACTGAAACATGGGTTACATCTGATACGGACGCAAAATTATACCAAATACCACACTATAAACATATCTATAATATAACTACAGAACGGATCGCAAAGGCGGCGGAGTTTCAATTTACGTACACGACACCATCAATTACGAAATAACAGAAGAGTTATACGAATATGGAAACCATTACCTTTGGATACACATTGATAAACTCTCATTGAATATAGGAGCGATTTACAAACCTGGCGATTCCAATATCAACAATTTTATTGAAATATATAGAGTCCGTCTAACGAAAGCGTGACCTGAGAAAAAGAGGTTACAACCAAAAATTTTGAATGTGGTATTATTGAAATAGTAGGAGAAAAAATGTTGATACTTGAGTATTTTTTGTATTTATGACAATTGTATAATAGTCGTATATGAACTTAAATTTTAGTCAAAAACATGTGTGTAGACTTAAGCTAGAACTACACTACACCGACGCACACGTGTGAGACGTCTCAGACGTTTGCGGTAGACGTGCACACTACACCGACGCAACAACGCGTGTGTAGCACACGTATGAGAAGTGTAGTTCTACCTTTAATTATTGGTGGGTGTATGTTAAAGGTCAATAATACACAAAATGTTAGTTCGTACTCCAAGTTATTTTATTTTATCTGTTCTCTCAAATGTTCTACATAATATTTAAATAATACTCTTTATTTACCATTTGGCCTTCTGGCACGAATACCAAGTGCACAACACCGCAATAGTCAACATGATTTCAATTTCACCATGTCTCGCCAACACTAATAATGTGTTTCAAGATTGTTGGAATCGATTCGTTTTAGCACAGAAAAAAATCAGGTCTTTTAGGATTAGTCAAGCGGGAACATGTTTCTTACTCCAGTGATTGTTTCAAATGATACGGATCGACTCGTGAGACACAGAAAGTTCAGCAGCTATCTCTCTCAAACTTGAAGTAAGATTTTAGTCACTGTTTCCTTCACTTTCGCGACTTTAACTTCAGTTGAAGACTTCGATTCACTAACCGACAGTGAGGCAAATATTTCACTATAGCTTTTGAACGCATTCTACCATTAGCATATGTTTATGATTAAGTCGATTCACCGAAAGCCTTCTTTGTTCGATGTTTTTGTCAAATATGAAATTCGCAATATGACAGATTATCTTAAAAATATAAGAAAAAAAAATATCATCATATCGTAAATATAACTTACTATCTTATAATATTTGTCAACATGGATCAAGATTAAAACGTCATACTAACTTAAAAATTCTGAAATCGTATATAAACATTGTTGGTTTTTATTGAAAACACCTTCTTTCTCTTCTTGTTTTTGTTTTAATGTATTAATCATAGTGTGTAGCAGTTTTTGCACGTTACTGTTTATTGATTTTCCCATAATTAAGCAATTATTATTGAAAAATAAATATCTGTTTCCAAAAACTGACAATTGCAACCATACACTTTGCCGTGATTTTTTCGACAAAACAAAGTTGCCAATTTAATTTTTTTTAAAATCCAGGTTACGCTTTCAGTAGACGCACTCTACCTCACAATTAGAAAAGGGAAAAAATTGTCTTTGGAGACTTCAACATCGATTTACTTAGTAAGGACAACCACGTCACAAGATACTTGAATGAAATAAAGGGAACCGGCTATGAAATATTAAACAAAATAAACAAACTTTATAGTACCCGTAAAACCGACACTAGAAATACTTTACTGGATCACATATGTACCAACGTCAGTAACCACGCTTTTAGCATATCCATAATTGACTCGAGCCTATCAGACCACAAACAATTATTTCTTCAGGTTGGCAGCTTAGCACCAAAGGTAAACAAAAAGATCAAGTATAAAGCACTCGACTAAAAAGTGCCATGACAGCAAACTACACCAATAACGAAAACGATTACTGCTACTTAGAAAGATTTATCTTAGAACAAGTAAACAAAAATAAAGAAAATAAGACTAAAATCCTAAATCTACCACAAAAAGACTGGATTAACCGGAATGTCATAATGTCATCATTGACCTAAAAGGCCAATGAAAAAAAAGGCCTATGATACAGTTAGCCTTTGCGAACTTTCGCGCATACTACACTCTTCTCGCACACGCACGTCGCCATTTGGTTCCTAAAACTCATTACTGCGCAGCCTTCTGTGCAAACTTCACGGCCGCCATCATTCTTGAATAGTACTGTACATCCATAGTTTCAAGTTTAGGTAACTGTGACGTACTAGTAAAGAACAAGTCACCAGTCAGTCAGTGGTCAAAGCATTATAGTCTATCTGAAAAGTCCTACTAGTCAAGGTTCAATTTTAAGTTCGTTATTATTTTTAATATACATTAATAACATTGATAAAATAGGTTTGAAAGGGCACCTAACGCTATGCGCAGACGATACTTGCCTCTTTTATTTCAACAAAACATTATATCTGATGCACAAAAAGACCTTGACCTACTAAATGAATGGCTAAAATATAACTTACTAACTATTAACACGTCAAAAACATCATATAAGATCTTTTCCGCAAAAAATAAACCTCTACCCGTTTTCTCACCACTAACGATTGACGGAGAAATAATCAAACGGTCCAGTCACGAAAAATATCTCGGGTTGTGGGTAGATGACAAACTTACGTGGAAACTACACATCGATCATGTCAAAACAAAACTGACGTCACTATTAGAAGCAGTACGAAAAATTAGAAACTGTATACCCAAAAAAGTACGACAAATTATATAACTCCCTAGTAAAATCTAACCTTGAATACTTAATTGAACACTGGGGATCAGCCACGAAATCTAATCTTAATCCACAGATGTATTAAATTTGTTGCTTTTATTTGCCTGATTATGTTTTTTCACGGAAGTTAAAGTTAAAGTTCGTTCTCTTAATACTACTGATGAAAAGTCCACCCTGATTGGTCTACTTCCACCTTTGTCACATCTCTAATGTGAGCTTCATTAATAGCTACTTTGGTTCCCAGTCCTACCCTTGAGACAATCTTTAGTAAATCTTCCTTTGTTTCCGTATTTTGGACAGGAATATTCCTAATCTCAATGCTGGTTTGCTTTTGAGACCTCTCAAGGCTTTCCACTTTCAGCTCAAGTGTTTGTATCTAGGCTAAATGTGCACGTCTCTCAGTTTCCATTAAAATAAGTTTGTCTTTCATTTCCTCATAATGTTTCTCCATGAATTTTACAGTTTTTTCGATTTCGCTGTTTTGTTTCTGGATCCCATTAATACTTTCCTGTATGGAGTTCTGTTGTAATTTAAAAGTTTCAAGGGTTTTCTTGGTGTCTGATAAGGTTACAGTCAGTTCGTGGTCAAAAGAACGCTTACGAGGCCGATTTCTGGCGTGAACCTGACTTGAGACTATGGTTAGTATCCATCTTGGAATTGCCTTAGAAGTATATGGAGGAGTTCTTTTCAGTGACATAGCAAATAGTCAAAAGCAAACACAGTACCCCAAAGTTGAAACAATTGGCCAAAAACTTGATTAAAAAATGCAAAAAGATTGGCGGGACTGGGGATTCGAAATCAGGTCACCTAGCATCTGAATCGGACAAGTTTCTAAGTCGACTATATGGACTTTGCAATGAGTGACGAAATTAAGGATCTATCTTTACTAATTCTGCCACGCTCAAAAAACAAATGATTGGAGGGTGTTAGGTTATTTTCGTTACTGAATTTTTGGATTCGATCTCCACGCTCAAGGCCCGCGATAGAAGCTATGCAATAGCTTAAAAGATAAATGGTCTCTTTAACACTGTAATGTCCTGCCAGTTCATACTCAAATAAATTTTCTGTTATTAAAAGAACAATTTTTCAATGAAAATTTAATAAACAAAATCGAACATCCTGTATGCACTCGGGCAGTTTCTGAAAATAGGCTTCGTACACAGCGCGCCAACAACACGTATGGCGAGCGAACTTGCGGGTATATTGTGCCTCGACTTATTAATGGCCTACCCTCAGAAATAAAAAGAAATATTACACCTAAAACTATCAAATGTAAACTTATGCAATATTACTTATGTATTGTCTAAGAATTTTTTTCTACTTATTTACAGAAAGTTTTTTTATAAATTAATATCGAAAATAAATAAATTATACGTGTACGTTACACGTATAAAATTGAAAACTCAATTTGTTTCGATGTTGAGATGGATTCATGATAGCACAAGTTTAAACCTTAGTGGTTTTTTGGTTGCTATTTAACCTAAATAATCTTGTAATCTTTGTATAAATGATAAATAAATAAAAAATAAAAATAAAAAATAACTTGGACGGCTTCTACGGACGTGGTATCCATATGTTTCCAGTAAATCCGTCTGTTTCTAATAGAGACGTTATCACGTTAACGGAAACTGATTAAAACTCCAAAACAGCACCCTTTTTGTAGCTCCAGGTAAAGGTGCAAGAAGTGAAATGCAAATGAGTAAAATTTGGGAAAATGGGTATTGTGCGAGAATTATGGGTATTCTGATGAAAATCAATGACTGGATGCTCAATGCAAATTAGTTTTAATAATTTTCGGTGTGAACAATATATTTTACAGAAAACAAGTGAAGTCAAGTGACAAATAGAAGTGTCATATTTTTCATATAATTTAGGAAGCTTGCAAGAAGGTTTTATCTCCAACATTTCCCCGGGCGTTGAAACCAATGGTTTCAACCAGATTCTGAAGACACAGGCAAAGGGCAGATTCGGTTGAATGCCCGTCGAACGACTCCAGTAGACGTCCGAATGTCAGCTACACGGGCGATACCATCCGTTCCTGGATGAACAGCCACGATCCGTCCAAGTCTCCACTTCAACGGAGGAAGATCGTCTTCCTTGATCACCACCAAGGAGTTCAGCATCAAGCCATCCTTGCAGGAACGCCATTTGGAGCGTTGTTGCAATTCTGCAACATACTCCTTGCTCCATCTGCTCCAGAAATGCTGGCGAAGCTGCTCGATCCTCTGGTAACGAGACAGATAATTGGCAGAGCTATCCTGGTAATCAGGTTGCGGCAAAGAAGTAAGTGGCCGTCCCACAAGAAAATGTCCTGGCGTGAGCGGAGTATAATCTGCAGGATCTGAAGACAACGGCGTCAATGGACGAGAGTTCAAGATGGCTTCAATCTTGGTTAGTGTGGTGTACAGCTCCTCAAAAGTCAAGTTACAATTTCCCAACACTCTCTGAAGGTGATACTTTGCTGACTTGACACCCGCCTCCCAGAGTCCACCGAAATGTGGGGTGTAGGCGGGAATAAAATGGAACCTTATTCCGTCGTTTGCTGCACTTTCACCCAAGGACAAACTATTTAATTTTAAAAATTTGGACAGGTCGTTGTATGCACCGACAAATGAGGTACCGTTATCGGAAAAAATATCAGCAGGTTTACCTCTCCGAGAAATAAACCGATACAAAGCCAGTAAATAACTATTGCTAGTTAAATCACCAACGAGCTCCAAATGAATGGCCTTGGTTGTGAAACAAATAAAAATAGCGACATACACCTTTACTAACCTACATCCACGGCCCTGGCGACTAGCACACATAATAGGGCCAGCGTAATCAACGCCTGTGCTTTCAAAGGGATAACCTGGACGAAGGCGTTCTCGTGGTAAGTTACCCATTAAGGGAGCTACAACCTTACCCTTCATACGGTGACACAAAACACACTTATGATAACAGGCTTTCGCCAACTTGCGACCTCCTATTGGCCAATAAGTTTCCCTAATGGAAGCTAATAATAATTGTGGGCCAGCATGCATCAGCCTTTTATGCTCAAAATTAAATAATAGTTTAGTGAAATCATGAGTGGACTGTAATAAAATAGGGTGTTTCTTACTATAAGCAAAATTAGAGTTATCGAGACGTCCTCCTACTCGCATTACATTATTATCGTCTAAATAAACATTAAACTTTAGAAGGGCGCTCTTTTTAGGTAAACTCTTTTTGTTCAAAAATAATTGGTATTCAGAAAATGACTGAATCTGACTCTTAATAATGACAAGAGTTAGTGCATCTTGTACCTCATTATGTGACAAGTATTTGGTTTTAGGGTAATGCTTTCTACATGACTTAATAAATCGTAATACGTAGGCAACAGATCGTACGAGCCGTGTGTAATTGGAATAACGCCTAAAATCAATTAAAACTTCAGGTTTCGAATCGTTTACAACATGTAATATGATTTTAGGTCGAGTCTCCGGTAACGATTGTAGTCCTGGGCTCGTAATTTGAGAAGGCCATTCAGACGAATCTAGTTTTAAAAAATCTGGTCCTTTCCACCACAGATCTGACTCCTGCAGATCACTAATATCCATGCCACGAGATATTAGGTCTGCTGGATTTTGATCTGTTGGGACGTGCCTCCAAGTACAGTTACCCGACTTATCCAAAACCTCAGCAACGCGGTTGCGCACAAAGGGCTGAAGTCTGGTAGGCATCATCTGTAACCATCCCAAGACAATGGTTGAATCAGTCCAACAATAAACCCGACTGATCTTCACTCGAAGTGAGCTCATCACCTTCTCGTGAAGACGAGAACCGACTACCGCACCACATAACTCCAGTCGCGGAATTGTCGTAGGCTTGATGGGAGCAACTCGACTCTTTGCCATTAACAAGCGAGCCATGTACTCACCCTTAGCATTAACACTGCGAATGTAGACGCAAGCACCGTACGCGGACTCAGACGCGTCTGTGAAAATATGGAGTTCTAACTCCGTAAATGAATTGCAGACTACAAGTCGCGGAATGCGAACATGATTTAAAAGAGGTAAAGATTTAATAATAATCTCCCATTGTTTACAAATCTCATTAGGTAATGGTTGATCCCATGATAATTTATCTAACCACATTTTCTGTAGCAAGATCTTCATAGTAATAACAATAGGACCTAACAGACCTAAGGGATCAAAGATTCGCGCAATAACGGATAACAAGTCACGCTTTGTGTACCTAGTCGAAGATTTAGTCAGACCTATAGGAAACCCTATCTCATCAGTGCCGATATGCCAACAGAGACCAAGCAACTTTTCTGGCTCATTTTGTCCAATGTTCAAATCGTATGACGCAGGGACAGCATTCGACAATAATTGAGAATCATTTGACTTCCACTTTCTCAATGGCATACATGCCGACGCAAGCGCTTTGGTGACTTCAGTGCGAATGAACTTTACTTCATCTAAGTCATCCCCTCCGGTCAGCAAGTCGTCGACATAGAAGTCATGTTGGATGATTTCCGATATCTTAGGGTTCCTACAGTCGAGTCCTACTTGTTTAAGGCATCGTGTCGCAAGGAATGGCGCACTGGCCGTACCGTACGTGACGGTGTTTAATTGATAAACATTAATAGGATCACTAACATTATCACGCCAAACAATCTGTTGTAAATATCTGTCCGACGGGTGGACGACTATTTGTCTATACATCTTCTCCACATCCGCAGATAAAACATACTTGTGGACTCTAAAGCGAAGAAGTATAGACAATAGACCGTCCTGTACGGTTGGCCCAACCATCTGTAGGTCATTAGAGGACACTCCCGTCGAAGTAGAAGCACTAGCGTTGAAAACAACACGAAGTTTGGTCGTGGTACTCGACTCGCGTAAAACTCCCATATGTGGAATAAAATAACCCAAACATAAATTAGGTTTATTAATTTTTGTCATATGACCAAGTAACTCGTATTCTGACAAAAAGTCATGATACATTCTACTAAAGTTCGTCTTAACCTTTAATTTACGCTCTAAAGAATGTAAACAATGTGTGGCTTTATTAAAAGAATTTCCTAAAATTGAAGGATCTTTCTTAAGGGGGATGCGAACACAAAAACGACCATCAGACAATCGTGTCGTATTTGTAACGAAATTGTCTTCACACAATTTCTCTTCAGGCATATAAGAATTGGAAGACTTCGCATTCACCTCCTCTAATTGCCAAAACTTTGTCAATTCTGACTTGAGGTTTTCCCAGTCACCATCGCTGTCGGCAACCATTTTAGACATATTGCACTTTACGTCATTCGTCAGCAGTGAGATAATATTCTGAGTAATTGGACCGGAAACTATCCATCCTAGACGGGTTTCACATAATATTGGTTTCCCGGTACCTAACTTTAGTCTTTGAGATCCTAACAAATCCCAAAAAAGATCAGCGCCGATTAAAATATCAACATCGGCAGGGTTATAAAAAGTAGGATCAGCTAAAGTAATATTCGAGGGTAAGTCGAAATCAGAAATATTTATCTGACGACACGGAACACTACTCGTAATGAACGGAAGAACAAAACAATTTAGTTCGAATACAAAGCTATCATCTAATGGCGTACCCTTAACCCGACATATTTTACCTACGTGCGAAGTGACGTTATTGATTCCAAGGATTGATCTATCTACCTGGCTAGTTTTTAAGTTAAGTTTATTGCACAACCTATCTGTTATGAGTGAAGACGTGCTACCACTATCGAGCACCGCGCGAGCGAGATGCACACACCCATTGTGGTCTCTTAATTTGATCAAAGCGGTTGATAACAACACATCTCGTTGCGTATGACCACACGGAGATGCAATGTTTGCGGATAAAGCTACGTTATTCGTTTCAGTCGTAGCAGACAAGTTATTCATCGAATTACCACTAGGTGTATTCGATACAGTGCCATTAGAATGTACGTGAACTAATGTGTTGTGCCTACGTTTGCATAGTTTGCAGCCTGGTTTTTTACATTTGTTAGCATAGTGTCCGGAACGAAAACAGTTAAAACATACCTTATAACTAGGTAATGATTTGAGACGGTCATCGTTACTCAATGCGAGAAACTGTGGACAATTATTTAATGTGTGATCGTTGTTATTACATTTAGGACAAGGTTTAGAAGCTGAGTCAGTGCTAGAATTGATAGGAGATTGTGCTACCATTGACTTGATCTTAGGACCTGATTTACCTGGTGATTGCGAATAATGATTGCGGGGGAGTTCCAGGGTCTCGATGAGGTCGGCTCGATTGCGTAAGAATTGCATAAATGCGTTAAACGTGATTAAGCCATCCTTGTCTATCCTACCTTTGCACTCCTCCCACTCACGATAGGTTTTTTGATCAAGTTTTCGTGTGACAATGTAGATTAAAAGTGTATCCCAGTGTTTCACAGGCTCCCCTAATGACTCTAAAGCTCGCAAGTCTTTATTTAACTGATCGATCAAATTCTTAATGGCAACAGAAGATTCTTTTGTAATTGATTCAATAGTAAATAATGAACTTATATGATTCTGAACCAGTAATCTTTTGTTGTCAAACCGATCACATAACAATGACCATGCCACAGAGTAATTACTTGAAGAAAACTCAATGGATTTGATAACTATAGCAGCTGTTCCCTCAAGTGATGCTCGCAAGTAGTGAAACTTATTGATTGCGTCTATGTCATCATTACAATGAATTAGGCTAGTAAAGGTGTCGCGGAATTCAAGCCAATTACAATATAATCCGCTAAACTTTGGTAACTGAATCGTTGGCAATTTAACCGGCTGCTTTATGCTAACACGAGTACTTTTACAACTTTCCATCGATTTATTATCTTTATTGTAGTCAGTCAGAATATTCTGGGCTCTAGATAAGGTTTTATAATAAATAGACTCAAACTCGGAACGCTGAGAATATTGTAAGTTGATGTCGTCAACAATGCATTCTAGACGTAACTGTACCTCATCATACTGCTCATACAACGCCTCTATCTTGCCCATGCGCAACTGCAACTCGGACACATCACAGCTAGATAGCTCCTTGTCCTTGAATGAGTCCAGAAAATTGAGGAAACTAGTCAAGCGACCTTTGAAGCTGCCTCGCTTCTTAATTAAATCCTTTTCCTCAGACATTCTGGGAGACGAGTGTTGTCAACCTGGCATTGATACAGGAATATAAAAATTAAAACCAACAATATAATTTCAATAATTATACGCCTAGCTGTAGTCTATGCCCTTTCTGACTGCTAACTATAATTTATAACAATGACTTGTACTAATATCTAACACTCAAATATTTTTATTATGTCAAGATACTTGTTAAAAATTAATACCACTGTTAAGTAGTTATGTAATTAGTTACAGCTTAATATAATGTAAGTTTAATAATGTAGCAAAATAGCTAACTATACTGTTAAAAGTATGAGTTTAAACTTAACATTGCTGTTGAATAAAATACTAATCACAATGCAACAAAGTACCTAATGATTTTACTCAAACACAATATAATTGGTAATTTAATAAAATAGTACTGACCTTAGTATGACTACTTATATATACTACCTGAGTGTTGGGTGACGATATTAGCGTAATTATAACTGTACACCACTAACTAACTTGCTTGAAATCAATCCAGTTCTCCAGCAGTGAACTCATGAACCTCCATTCAGCGTGGAAGTCAGTCTCTATTCTTTTTCTTGAAAATAATCGCTGATCTTCTTAATTATATTTCATCCGGCTCGTTATGGACCATGTGCGAGAATTATGGGTATTCTGATGAAAATCAATGACTGGATGCTCAATGCAAATTAGTTTTAATAATTTTCGGTGTGAACAATATATTTTACAGAAAACAAGTGAAGTCAAGTGACAAATAGAAGTGTCATATTTTTCATATAATTTAGGAAGCTTGCAAGAAGGTTTTATCTCCAACAGGTATACTGGTGGTTTTTGTGAGTTACGTGAAGGTCAATGATCTTAATTTTATGTTTTTTTAAAGCTAACTTTATATGTTTCAATTTTGCTTAATAATTTGTACTCAATACCTTTAGATATAAGAAAAAAACAGTATTAAACGAAATTACAAGCCATTTGCGATTTTTTTGCTCTCAAGTGTATATTGCTACTACTATTCCGCTCATAATTTATTGTTATGTGTCCGAAATCAATCGCTCGGAACACAAATTGGCGCGAACAATATTAATTTATCAAATCCTGTTTCAAATAAAATAATCCTTAACATTAATATGGTTAAGTTCTCTCTGAAAAACCGACCCAAAACCTAACTGTATTTTTTTATTGCGAAGAGTTTACAATAACCCAACTCGTAAGTGCGATTTTTTTATTATTATTTTTTTATGTGGAATTTATAAATTTGTGGCACATCAACTGGTAACTCGTCACAGTGTGATTTTTACTTTTTATATGGAATTCACTTTGTGGCACAGAGTCACAAATATATTAACTAAAGATAAAAAAATAAACTTATCTTCAACATTTTACAACGCATTCACGTGACGTATCTGTCCGTAATGTATCTGAGATTTAACGAAAACCTAAAGAAGAATCGCAGCATTGCGGGTAGTTAGAGAAAGTGGCAAAAGCAAAAGAATTAAACAGCAGAAGTGCGATATACTCGTTTGGCTGCCCGTTACTCAAGAACAAAATCATCGCGACACTAAGGCTGTGACTGAGTGGCGTCCAAGGAGTAATAGAGCCGTCCGGTAACCGTCCGGAACGAAACCGAATAGTCGACAGCTCGTAATGTTCAACGCGCGCCTCAAAGAGATGTCAGTAAAACCGTACTAGGGTCAAGGGGTCGGTACAAGTCGTTTGACTTTTTAGACATAATATAAAACCAGAATAAAGGGTTGTTGAAAAAATCTAAAGTCCTAAGAAAAGGTCCGATTCCCATTGAAAAATCCTGAGATTTTGTACAATTGGAGATTTTTTTACACTACTTCTATCTAAATGAATTAGATTGCATATCGCACTCAGTGGTGGGGGTGGCAGCAGAACCCCCTTTGCACAAAAATTATTTTAGTTTATTAAACTTTTTAATAAGTTTTTTTGTATTCATTTGTTTTAGTATTTTTTATTTTATTTTTTAACATATGACATTCATGAATACCTTAGATTTTACACACACACATAACTATCACACAATGCCGTCTTTTTTTAGGGTTCCGTAGTCAACTAGGAACCCTCATAGTTTCGCCATGTCTGTCTGTCCGTCCTCGCTTAATCTCTGTGAACGTTAGCACTATAAAGCTGAAATTTGGTACCAATATGTATATCAATCGCGCCGACAAAGTGGTAAAATATAAAATTGGAAAAAAATGTTTTATTAGGGTATATATGTAAAGTGGGAAGTGATTTTTTTTTTTATTTCAACCCTAAAGTGTGATATATTGTTGGATAGGTATTTAAAAATGAATAAGGGTTTACTAAAATCATTTTTTGAGCCTAAATGTTTCAAACAAAAAAATAATTATTCAAATCGGTTCTCGCAATCCAAAATTACCACCGAAAACTTCTTCTGGTACCTATTTATTAATTAGTAACCCAATTGAGAGAGATAGCGCGGTACTTTGGGCTATTTCGCGTTCGCGCTGTTAGGATTTTTCCTGAGTTGATGGGGTCAGGTATTATCGATTTGTTTGGTTGGTCTCTCCTTGGCATTGGCCGTATTATCTTATAACTACATAAACCTTCTATCAGGAACAGTCTAAAGGTAATTTAGAACAAAACTAAAATTCATTTTTTTAACGCCATCTATCAAAATGTTAAGGTAAAAACCAGTTCACAAATGGTTCGATAGATGGCGTTGCGTATTGACCTCATCTGTTTAAAAGTCGATGCCTACCGTGGTAAAAAATCGTTGCTTCTTAAATATATTCGTAATTTTACGAGTGCTGGTGCATAATCTAATCGCTGAAATTTCTACTACTTGCATACTGTTTTAGTTATCACCGTCCTTTGTGGGCTCGTTTTTAGGGTTCCGTATTTATTAGAGTTCCGTACTTAGTATGTCAACGTAACAAATAGCCTTTTTTTAAACTCATAAGTGGGAACACCTATTGTCCCTCACTTATTGCCCGACACGCTCTTGGCCGGTTTTTTTTTATGTTGGGAAAAAATCATTCAATGGCAACCCCCGCTCTTGGGCGGAGCGGGAGATAGTGTCAGACTCTTACTGACTAAAAGATCCAACCCGTTTCTTCTAGCCTTCATACGGGAGCTCGAGCTCCCTTTCGGATATCCCTGGCTCCAGTAGGCTGCGACCCGGCTGGGTCCCTGCTGTTGCTGACAACTTGAGGCGCGCGGGAACAGTGCGCGCCGTCGACAACTTGGGCTTGGTCCAGACAGTTACCGGAAGCTTTTCTTTTTTTTTACTTTTAAGTGTACTTAAGCAGTATTATGTTGAAAATTCTAAAAATCAATAGCTTTCATGAGATTTGTAAAATCTAAAGTGAAGAGTCAAAATATCCTGAAATCTCAGGACAAATCTTGAGCTATGGTAACCCTACCCGTGTATAACTTTTATTTACCAACCTAGTAGCAAACGAGGACATCATAGTAGACTCTAACGGGGTTACCATGACGTTCAAAGTAAGATTGTTTTAATCTTGTTGCGGTGTGGGTAAGAGATGGTGCTAGACAACCTGTATAGTTAGTTCTGTTCTTACCCACACTGAAACAAGATTAAAACAATCTTACTTTAAACGTCATGGTCTAGATCTAAGTCAAACGACTTGTGTAATTATCAGGGTAAAGTAAAATTTGATGTAGTCAACACTGGTTCAATAATCAAGGTTGATTAAGAGATCTTGATCGTTGTTTACGAATAGAAGAACCTTATAAAAAGTATCGAATAAAAGTATTTTTTAAATGATTAAATATTATACAAAATTCCCAAGTCGTTTGATTTTTTTGACAGTATATAACCAATACGCTTTTCCACAGATGCGGACCGAACCAGTTCAGATGTACCAACGGCGCCTGTGTGGACGACATGGCTCCCTGTAATGGCGTTAACGACTGTGCTGACAAGTCTGATGAACTTCTACCCGGGTGTAAAGGTCAAAGGTACCCGAAACACCATCAATGAACTGTTAATAACCCGTCTAGTTTTTATAAATCAGTAACCCAATTTCCCGAAAGATGGCGCTGTACTTTATGCTACTTTGCGCTATTAAGATTTTTCGGGTCGAAGCCTACTGGGGCCAAGCCCCCGCACAAGAGCGGGGATTATCATAGGATGATTTTAACCATACAAAAAAAAAATGAGCCATTCACTGCAGCTTTTATCAGTCCATCTCATAGGCGACCTTCCTCGTAGCCTGATACCCTCAACCTTACAGAAAACAGATATAGTAAATCATAAAAGTCGATATTACTATTCAACGTATTTTCTATCGTATGTTTTAGTAAAGATCGGTGGCAGTGCCAAGATGGGAGGAACATAAATATTGATCACAAATGTGACGGGAAATATGACTGCGTTGACAGGAGTGACGAGATCTTCGCCCTCTGTGGGAAGAATAGGTAAGTAAACAAAGAAAGACAGAAAAAAAACCGGCCAAGTGCGAGTCGGACTCACGCACGAAGGTTTCACTACCGTCCTTAGCAAAAAACGCCAAAAAAACATGTTTGTTGTCTATGTATTATGTAAATATAATAAATATTTAAGGGGGTTTACATAAATAATCCCCCTTAAATATTCTGTCTTTAAGTATTTGCTGTTTTAGCGGTAACAGAAATATACCACCTGTCATATGTAATTTTAACTGTCTAAATATCACGGTTCGTGAAATACAGTCATACAGCCTGGGAATAGACGGACAGACAGACAGGCTAACAGACGGACGGACGGACCGCGGAGTCTAAGTAATACGGTTCCGTTATACCCTTCAAAAAAGTTATGTCTTACATCCATAGTTTCAAGTTTAGGTAACTGTGACGTACTAGTCAAGAACAAGTCACCAGTCAGTGGTCAAAGCATTATAGTCTATTTGAAAAGTCAAACGACTTGTGTAATTATCAGGGTAAAGTAAAATTTGATGTAGTCAACACTGGTTCAATAATCAACTTTGATTAAGAGATCTTGATCATTGTTTACGAATAGAAGAACCTTATAAAAACTATCGAATAAAAGTATTTTTAAAATGATTAAATATTATACAAAATTCCCAAGTCGTTTGATTTTTTAGACAGTATATAACCAATACGCTTTTCCACAGATGCGCACCGAACCAGTTCAGATGTACCTACGGCGCCTGTGTGGACGGCATGGCTCCCTGTAATGGCGTTATCGACTGTGCTGACAAGTCTGATGAATTTCTACCCGGGTGTCGGAAGGAGACTGATGAATATCAGTAAGTATTATACGATGGTAAAAATGTCATTGCAATTCTTACCTATTATTTAAATTTTGAAAATAATAATAATTGTGAAAAAAGTGCTTAAAAAGTAAACTATACATTAACAGTATACAAGGCGCCAGATAATGTCCAATATTTCGAAGGTACCCGAAACACCATCAATGAACTGTTAATAACCCGTCTAGTTTTTATAAATCAGTAACCCATGTTCCCGAAAGATGGCGTTGTACTTTGGGCTATAAGATTTTTCGGGTCGAAGCCTACTGGGGCCAAGCCCCCGCACAAGAGCGGGGATTATCATAGGATGATTTTACCCATACAAAAAAAAAATGAGCAATTCACTGCAGCTTTTATCAGTCCATCTCATAGGCGACCTTCCTCGTAGCCTGATACCCTCAACCTTACAGAAAACAGATATAGTAAATCATAAAAGTCGATATTACTATTCAACATATTTTCTATCGTATGTTTTAGGAAAGATCTGTGGCAGTGCCAAGATGGGCTGAGCATTTATATTGATAACAAATGTGACGGCATATATGACTGCGATGACAGGAGTGACGAGACCTTCGCCCTCTGTAGGAAGAATAGGTAAGTAAACAAAGAGAGACAGAAAAAAAAACTGGCCAAGTGCGAGTCGGACTCGCGCACGAAGGTTTCACTACCGTCCATAGCAAAAAACGCCAAAAAAATCATGTTTGTTGTATAAGTATTATGTAAATAAAATAAATATTTAAGGGGGTTTACATACATAAACCCCCTTAAATATTTATTTTATTATGTCTTTAAGTATTTGCTGTTTTAGCGTCAACAGAAATATACCACCTGTCATATGTAATTTTAACTGTCTAAATATCACGGTTCATGAAATACAGTCATACAGCCTGGGAATAGACGGACAGACAGACAGGCTAACAGACGGACGGACGGACCGCGGAGTCTAAGTAATACGGTTCCGTTATACCCTTCAAAAAAGTCACGTCTTACATCCATAGTTTCAAGTTTAGGTAACTGTGACGTACTAGTCAAGAACAAGTCACCAGTCAGTGGTCAAAGCATTATAGTCTATTTGAAAAGTCAAACGACTTGTGTAATTATCAGGGTAAAGTAAAATTTGATGTAGTCAACACTGGTTCAATAATCAACGTTGATTAAGAGATCTTGGTCATTGTTAACGAATAGAAGAACCTTATAAAAAGTATCGAATAAAAGTATTTTTTAAATGATTAAATATTATACAAAATTCCCAAGCCGTTTGATTTTTTAGACGGTATATAACCAATACGCTTTTCCACAGATGCGCACCGAACCAGTTCAGATGTACCTACGGCGGCTGTGTGTACGGCATGGCTCCCTGTAATGGCCGTAACGACTGTATTGACAAGTCTGATGAAAATCTACCCAGGTGTCGGAATGAGACTGATGAATATCAGTAAGTATTATACGATGGTAAAAATGTCATTGCAATTCTTACCTACTATTTAAATTTTGTTGTGCTATGCATATGTGAAAAAAGTGCTTAAAAAGTAAACTATACATTAACAGTATACAAGGCGCCAGATAATGTCCAATATTTCGAAGGTACCCGAAACACCATCAATGAACTGTTTTTCAGAAAAGTTAAAGGATCACGATAGATGTCGATTCAAGACAGCTTTATGTTTTTAATTCCATTTTTAGGGTTCTGTAGTCAACTAGGAAACCTTATAGTTTCGCCATGTCTGTTTGTCCGTTCATCCGCGGATAATCTCAGTGACCGTTGGCACTAGAAAGCTGTTGGTGCCAATATGTATAACAATCACGCAAACAAAGTGGTAAAATAAAAAGTGAAAAAAAAATCTTTTATTAGAGGTACCCCCCTACACGTAAAGTGGGGAGTATTTTTTTAATTTCAACCGTAACGTGTGATATATTGTTAGGTTAGGATAGATATTTAAAAATGAATAGGGCTTTACTAAGGTATTTTTTTGGATATGGCAATGTTTTTGGAAATAATCGTTCCAAAAGTAAAAAAAACAATGCTTTTGTCCACCTCTAACTTTTGAACCATTGAAATAGAAAATATGAAAAGTAGAACTTTACAAAGACTTTCTAGGAATATTATTTTGAACTTGATGAATTGAACAGTTTTTGAAATGTTGTACAAAATAATTTCTGAAATAAGTTTATATTTTAACCGTTTATGCAAGCATTTTTTTAACTTAATTTACATATGTTATTATTTTTAATGTATCTTCTTTCAAATAAGAAAACAATTATTAAGTTCACGGAATCAAAAATTGCCACCGAAAACCTAATATACATAATAACCATAACCAGTCTAGTGTTTATAAATTAGTAACCTAATTTCCCGAAAGATGGCGCTGTACTTTGGGCTACTTTGCGCTGTTAAGATTTTTCCTTATTTGATAGAGTCGGGACGGGTATGAGTGTCGAATTGTTCGGTTGGTCTCTCGTTGGCATTGTTTAACTTTTAAGTGGGGATACTTAATTTAGAAGGGTCAATAACCGTTATTTCATGTTTATTTGGGGCCTACCTTACAATAATAAATTCTAATATGTATTGAACACAATTTACTGCGGAACGAGGTCTAATATGCCTCGTACTTATATCTTCAATTTGATTTAGAAAAGAAACGAATGTATTCCTAAGACGCCCTAGTAAAATAGAATATAGTGGTGTATCCACTTAAATACGGTGGGTATCGCACTCATGTTGATTCGCCCACATTAGACGTCGCGTTAGTAATTCTTTCTATCTCTCACACAGACTAACTTCCTTTCGTTACTCAATTCCTTTATTTCTTTTCAGAGACCAATTTCTCTGCTCAGACGGCAATGCTATCTCCGCGCACTTGCACTGTAACGGCAACATCAATTGTCCGGATGGGTCAGACGAGACCCTTCGCGCATGCGTAGCTACGAAGTGTGCCTATGATCAGTTCCAGTGCGCGTACGGCGCCTGTGTGGAGCGCCACGTTATGTGTAATGGGGTTAGTGGTGTAAACCTACCATATACATCTACTAGCAGCTGCCAGCGACTTCACCCGCGTGGTAGTAGAAAATTATCATAAGCGAACATAATCCCAGTGTATGATATGTACTATTCTAGGACATGGACCAAGTAGTTTTTGCGTGAAAGAGTAACAAACATCCTGTGCAGAAGGTGGTCAATCTTCGTGTTGAGGATTTTCGAATGGAAAAGACTTGATGATGAAAGTATGGGATCCCTTCTTTTCGAATAATGTTCTTTGTCCTAATATACTTCGGCATAACGATTTTGGCACAATTTGTTTTGGCATAATGATACTTCAGCATAATTTTTTAGGCATACATTTTATGTTGGCATAATCATCTTAAAGACTAATTTGTTTTGGCATAAATTTGATTCGCATAACGTTAGTAGACCTAATGACTATTAGCATAATAATCAGAGGTCGGAGTAGGTAGATTGATTTAAGGTCGTTGACGTCAAACGTAGAGGATAATATGGATATGCCCCCAAAATACCAGAACTTCATATTTATTGTGATATTTGTTCCGGAATTTTGAAATTAGCACGAATTGGTGTTTAAGGTGAAAAACGTAGAGTCCGTCTAATGAAAGCGTGACCTGAGAAAAGGAGGTTACAACCAAAAATTTTGAATGTGGTATTATTGAAATAGCAATAATAATAGCCCCCGAGAATATATTTCACGTGTCACGGAACGCATCGACTTCCTGAAGCAGAAAGTTTGTGCATGGGCCAATCGCATCCGGCGGTATAAGCGACGGGTCGATCGGTACTCGCAAAATCGCATGTTCCAGAGCGATGAGAGGTGGGTGTACAGAGCTTGGGAGCGACCTGGACAAAATGTGACTGACGGGTTTCGACCGGATAGTGTTGCCACGAATACATTCTGGCGCAGCATATGGTCGGAGCCCGTATGTCACACTGAGGGTGGCTGGATGCGTGATGTTGAGCGCGTGTGCGAGGCTATACCAGAAATGGACAAAGTTTTCATCACCCCATTAGACGTGGCCAGAGCAGTACGTCCGTTACCAAATTGGAAGTCTCCGGGACCGGACGGACTGCAAAATTTCTGGCTTAAGTGGTATAGCAGCTCACACGCGATTTTGGCATCACAATTCCAGTCATCCTTAGAGTCTGGGTCACTGCCTCAGATTTTAACAACTGGTACCACCCACCTGCTCCATAAGACGGGTAGTACCGCGGATCCCAAGAATTATAGACCGATTACATGTTTGTCGACGGTCTATAAACTTCTTACGTCCATCCTGAGAGTGAAAATTACTCTACACATTGAGAAAAACTCAATTATGTTTGCCTCTCAGAATGGATGTAGGAACGGATCCCGCGGCACTAAGGAGCTACTCCTCATAGACATGGCCATAAGCCAACAGGTTCGTCGATCCCGCAAGGATCTGTCGACATGTTGGATAGATTATAAGAAGGCCTACGACTCTGTTCCACATACATGGCTCATGAAGGTGTTGGAGTTGTATAAAATAGATGCAACTCTACGCACCTTCCTTGAGTCATGTATGAGGCAATGGAAAACAGTCCTTCGCTATCCAGGATGTCGACCGATCCAGGGGAATGATGAACCAATATGGATCAAACGGGGAATATTTCAGGGCGACAGTTTGAGTCCACTTTGGTTTTGCTTAGCCCTGAATCCTTTAAGCACGTTGCTGGAGGATTCAGGTTTGGGCTATCGGTTGAGAAGAGGTGGTCAGGTCCTATCTCACCTGCTTTACATGGATGATCTGAAACTTTTTGCCCACAACAATTCGCAACTGATGGAACTACTGAAGGTAACTGAAATTTTCAGTAGTGCCATCAGGATGGAATTTGGTGTGGACAAATGTGCAGTCATGCATGTAAGGCGAGGGGAGATAGTGGAATCCGAGGGAATTCAACTCTCGGATTCCATACACCTTAGATCCCTCTCCTCGACCGAAACTTATAAGTATTTGGGTATGTCGGAAGCGTTAGGCATTAACGTCGCTGACATGAAGCAAACGTTGAAGGAGCGCTTCTTTGGCCGCCTGAAGAAAGTTTTAAACAGCCTTCTGTCAGGCGGAAATAAGGTGCGCGCCTTCAACGGTTGGGTCATGCCGGTTTTAATGTACTCTTTCGGCATACTCAAATGGACTCAGACTGAGTTAGACGCTCTGGATAGGCGGGTCCGTACATTGCTGACTGCAAATCGGATGCATCACCCACGATCTTCGGTGATGAGACTGTACATCCCGCGGAAGTGTGGAGGTCGAGGCTTTTTGAATGCAAAGACTCTACACAACCGCGAGGTGTGCAGCCTCAGAGAATACTTTCTCAAAACCGACGTGGGTATGCACCGCGATGTGGTCGCAATGGACAAGGGACTCACCCCGCTGTCCATGGCTAAAGAGAACTGGCGCAAACCTGTGGTACTTACCACTGATGACCGCAAGGAAGTATGGAAAGGCAAGGAGCTTCACGGGCGCTTTTTTCGGGCTCTTCATGGGCCTGATGTAGATTTTTTGGCGTCCGTGGCCTGGTTACGATTCAGCAACCTCTTCGGAGAAACTGAAGGTTTTATCTGTGCGATTATGGACGAGGTTATCTTGACGAACAACTACCGGAGACATATTATGAAGGATGGGACGATTGACGTGTGTCGGGCATGTCATCGTCCGGGTGAGTCCATCAGACATATTATCTCTGGTTGTTCTCGTCTGGCTAACGGCGAGTATTTGCACAGGCATAACCAAGTAGCCAGGATTCTTCACCAGCAACTTGCTTTGAAATACAACCTGGTGGACTCTGAGGTACCGTACTACAGGTATGTGCCCGACCCAGTTCTCGAAAATGACCATGTCACGTTGTACTGGGATCGGTCTATCATTACTGATCGGACTATTATAGCCAATAAGCCGGATATAGTAGTGATAGACCGATTAGCGCGCCGCGCAATGTTAGTCGATGTCACCATCCCACATGACGAGAATCTCGTGAAAGCTGAGAAAGAGAAAAAAATCAAATATCTCGACTTAGCACACGAGGTTGTCGACTTGTGGAATGTGGACTCGGCTGTCATTGTGCCGATTGTCGTGAGCGTCAATGGCCTTATAGCCAAAAGCTTCGACGACCATCTGTCGAAGCTGGCGTTGCGCGGATGGATCAAGGGCCTGATACAGAAGGCAGTACTCCTCGATACGGCTCGTATTGTGAGGAGGTTCCTGTCTCTGGAGCCCTAACCACCGGTAGCTTGGACCCTGCTCCCGACACCGGCGGACAACTATTTTTTATATTTTTAAATGTTTTTTTTTTTTTAAATTATTTTTTTAAGAAATGTTTAAAAATGTAAAATAATATGTTTAAATGAAAAATAAAGGTGATAATAATAAACTATTTTGATGACTGCGAAGATCTCACCGATACACACTCGATCATGTACTGCGCGGCCGTAGCGGCATGTCGTGTAGCTCACGTCAAATTTCCGAACAGTGACGTAGCTACACGACCAAAACCAGCTGTGCCGGCCTGGCAGTGTAGGATCGAGCGTCGTATTGGTGGGGCCAGAGTACTCATTGGCAAACTAATCTGCTTCAGGGAGGGTAACACTCGCCCACGAGTGATGCGCTTTGTGAGGCGGGCGTTTTCGGGGACTGACATCAGCCCCCGAGACTATATGTCCCGTGTCACAGAGCGCATCGACTTCCTGAAGCAGAAGGTGTATGCATGGGCAAACCGTATACGAAGGTATAAGCGGCGGGTTGAACGGTACATCCAGAATAGCACATTCCGGAGTAATGAAAGGTGGGTATACAGGGCTTGGGAGCGACCGGACCAAGGTGTGACTGACACGCGCCTTCCGGATGATGACGCCATGTGTTCGTTCTGGCGCAACATCTGGTCGGTGCCTGTCAGTCATACTGAAGGTAGTTGGACTCGAGAGGTCGAACGAGCGTGCGAATCGATACCAGAAATGGGGGCAATCACTATCAGCCCCCAAGATGTGGCCCGTGCAGTCCGTCCGTTGCCTAATTGGAAATCTCCAGGGCCGGACGGACTGCACAACTTCTGGATAAAGTGGTTGCAAAGGTCGCACGCTCATTTGGCATCTCAGTATCAGGCCGCCTTAGAGACTGGCTCGCTACCCGAGTTTCTTACAACAGGAGTTACCCACCTGCTCCACAAATCCGGTAGCACCGCGGAACCCAAAAACTATCGGCCGATTACGTGTCTGCCGACAGTTTATAAGGTTCTTACATCCATTTTGAGAGCAAAGATTAACCACCATGTTGATAATAACACTATCATGTCTGCCTCTCAAAATGGATGTAGGAATGGGTCCCGCGGTACGAAGGAGCTACTCCTCATCGATATGGCCATTAGCCAACAGGTTCGGCGTTCCCGAAAGGATCTGTCGACATGTTGGATAGACTATAAGAAGGCCTATGACTCAGTTCCTCATACATGGCTCATGAGGGTGCTGGAGTTGTATAAAGTTGATGCAACTCTTCGCACCTTCCTGATGTCATGTATGAGGCGATGGAGGACGGTCCTTCGCTATCCAGGATGTCGAAATATCCAGAGGAACAGCGAACCGGTAAGGATCGAGCGAGGTATATTCCAGGGTGACAGTTTGAGTCCGCTTTGGTTCTGCCTAGCTTTGAATCCTCTGAGCACATTGCTGGAGAATTCAGAACTAGGCTATCGGTTGAAGAGAGGTGGTCAGGTTATATCTCACCTTCTTTATATGGATGACTTGAAGCTCTTTGCCCCCAACAATCTGCAACTGATGGAGCTACTGAAGGTAACGGAAACCTTCAGTAGTGCCATCAGGATGGAGTTTGGTGTGGACAAATGTGCGGTCATGCATATAAAGCGAGGGGAGATTGTGGAATCCGTGGGTATCCAACTCTCGGATTCCATAAACCTGAGATCCCTCTCTCCAACCGAAACCTACAAGTATTTGGGTATGTCGGAAGCGTTAGGCATCAATGCCACTGACATGAAGCAATCGTTGAGGGAGCGCTTCTTTGGCCGCCTGAAGAAGGTACTTAACAGCCTTCTGTCAGGTGGAAACAAGGTGCGTGCCTTCAACGGTTGGGTCATGCCGGTATTGATGTACGCTTTCGGTGTACTCAAATGGACTCAAACGGAACTTGACGCCCTGGATAGGAGAGTTCGTACACTGCTGACTGCATATCGAATGCATCACCCTCGGTCGTCGGTAATGAGACTGTATATCCCGCGGAAGTGTGGGGGTCGAGGCTTTTTAAATGCTAAGTCCCTGCACAATCGCGAGGTATGCAGTCTCAGGGAATACTTCCTAGCCGCCGACGGGGGTATGCATCGGGATGTAGTAGCAGTGGACAAGGGACTCACCCCGCTCTCCTTGGCTAACGAGAACTGGCGCAAACCTGTAGTGCTTGACACTAACGTACGCAGGGAAGTATGGCAGAGTAAGGAACTTCACGGACGCTTTTTCCGGGCCCTTCATGGGCCCGATGTAGACCAACTAGCGTCCGTAGCCTGGCTGCGCGTCGGTGACCTCTTTGGGGAAACCGAAGGTTTTGTATGTGCAATTATGGACGAAGTTATCATGACGAATAACTACCGGAGATTTATTGTGAAGGACGGCACGGTTGACATATGTCGGGCATGTCACCGACCGGGTGAATCAATCCGCCACATTATCTCTGGTTGTTCTCATCTAGCTAACGGAGAATACTTGCATAGACACAACCTTGTAGCCAGGATTATCCATCAGCAACTTGCTCTGAAGTACTCTCTTGTGGAATCGGAGGTGCCATACTACAGGTATGTGCCCGACCCAGTTCTCGATAGTGGCGATATCACGTTGTACTGGGATCGGTCCATCATCACTGACAGGACTATTGTAGCCAATAAGCCTGATATAGTGGTGGTGGACCGAAGCGAGAGGAGTGCAATGATTGTTGACATATCCGTTCCGCATGACGAGAACCTCGCGAAAGCCGAGAAAGATAAACAAATCAAGTATATTGACTTGGCTCGCGAGGTTGTCGACATGTGGGAATTGGATTCAGCGATTATTGTACCGATAGTCGTTTCAGCCAATGGCTTAATTGCCAAGAGCCTCGACCAACACCTTAGGAGGCTCTCGTTAGGCGGCTGGATCAAGGGCTTGATTCAGAAAGCGGTACTTCTGGACACGGCCCGTATAGTCAGGAGGTTCCTTTCTCTGGAGCCCTGACCGCCGGTAGCTTGGACCCTATTCCCGATACCGGTGGGACACTATTTTTTATATTTTTAAATGTTTTTTTTTAAATATTTTTTTTATTTAAGGAATATTTAAAAATGTAATTAATATGTTAAAATAGATAATAAAGGAATAATAATAACCTGGCAACACTCTAGTAACAAGTCACATATTTTTCCTATTCCATTTTAAATTTGTAAAACACGCTCTTTGTCCAAAACTGTGAAACAATTTATACTATAAAAGAAGTCTTAATAAATTTACAATAAGAAAACCTATCCAAATCAAGCAAACAAGTAAAATTATCGATGAAAATAGAAGAATAAGAAAAAACACCAAATGGCGTCTGTCATAAACGACGTACTTCAATCAACAACAAACCGATAAAATGGAATGAATCGAAAGAAATATTATGTTAACTAGAGCAGCTGCACGACGCGCGCGACATCCACCCCCGGGCTCGTCGCTCAGCTCCGCCTCGCCGCCGCCGGACCGCGGATCACCAGTGTCACTGGCGGCTGCAGTTGCGTCGAGCTCGAGTGACGAGTATTTCTCCCCGCCGACGTCGCCAACACCTGTACGCCCGCTGGGGAGAGGCCTGCCACCGAAGAGCATGGGACCTAGGGGCCAACCGGCCCCGAGCCGGGTCCCCGCTGCCGGTGGTTGTGTGCAGCGCATGAGATGGACTCAGTCAATGAACGAGAACGTCATGCGCGCATATTACGGGTCTACAGAGAGGGGAACTAACCTCTCTGCGTACCGTGAAAGGATGCTGTCTCTTTTTCGGGACCTGGAACCAACCGTGAACGTCTCGGCTCAACGATTGTCGGATCAGGTGCGGGTTATCCAACGCAACCACAGGTTGGACGACGCTGCACTTGATCGGCTGCGCTCAGAGATACTGAGCAACCAAATCGTCTCCACATCTACGCAAACACAGACCGCGGCAACGCCGACTACTAACGCAATCCCACCGCGGTCCGACCATAATAACGATGATGCAGATGATAGGGTTATCACAGTAAGTAGCCAGTGCAACGAAAGATTGAGGAGCGCACTGGAGGATGCGTTGTGCGAGTACATGTCGACTCCGACTGAGCTTAGGCCTCGTTTGCCACGGTTACCCATGCACAAAAAAAATAGGGCGCTGGTGTGTGCTTTGGACTCGTTACTCAAAAATATCTTTGAGAGTAGCGAGAACCTTGTTGATACGCACTCAATCTTGTATTGTGGGGCTGTTGCGGCATGTCGTTTAGCCAAAATTAAGTTTCCAAATATGGATGGAACTATACGACCGAAGACTGCTGTACCAGCCTGGCAATGCAGGATTGAGAGGCGTATCGATGAGGCCAGGGTACTCATCGGCAAACTACACTGCTTCAGGGAGGGTAATACACGACCACAAGTGATGCGCTTTGTGAGACGGGCGTTTTTTGGGGACAGGTATTAGTCCTCAAGGATACATGTCTCGTGTCACAGAGCGCATCGACTTCCTGAAGCAGAAAGTTTGTGCATAGGCGAGCCGTATTCGGCGGTATAAGCGGCGAGTTGACCAGTACTCGCAGAATCGCATGTTTCAGAGCGATGAGAGGTGGGTGTACAGAGCTTGGGAGCGGCCTGAACACAGTGTGATTGGCGAGTGCCGTCCGGATGATTTGGCCACGATTACATTCTGGCGAAACATTTGGTCGGTACCTGTCAGTCACACTGAGGGTGGCTGGATGCGTGACGTCGAGCGCGTGTGTGACCCCAGAGGATGTAGCCAAAGCAGTTCGTCCGTTACCGAACTGGAAATCACCGGGACCGGACGGACTGCAAAATTTCTGGCTGGAAAGTTATAGCAGCTCACACGCGCCCCTGGCGTCGCAATTCCATTCAATCTTAGAGTCTGGGTCGCTACCAGAATATCTGACAACTGGCGTTACCCACCTGCTCCATAAGACAGGTAACCCCGTGGATCCCAAGAACTATAGACCAATTACATGTTTGTCAACGGTCTATAAACTTCTTACATCCATCCTGAGAGCAAAAATTAATATACACATAGAAAATAATCATATAATTTCTCCCTCTCAGAATGGATGTAGGAATGGGTCCCGGGGTACTAAGGAGCTACTCCTCATAGACATGGCCATAAGCCAACAGACTCGTCGATCCCGCAAGGATCTGTCGACATGTTGGATAGATTACAAAAAGGCCTATGACTCTGTTCCACATACATGGCTCATGAGGGTGCTGGAGTTATACAAAATAGATGTAACTTTACGCACCTTCCTTGAGTCATGTATGAGGCAATGGAAGACGGTCCTTCGCTATCCAGGATGTCGACCGATCCAGGGGAATGATGAGCCTATCTGGATTAAACGGGGAATATTTCAGGGCGACAGTCTGAGTCCGCTTTGGTTTTGCTTAGCCCTGAATCCTCTTAGCACATTGCTGGAGGATTCAGGACCAGGCTATCGGTTGAGAAGAGGTGGTCAGGTCATATCTCACCTTCTTTACATGGATGATCTGAAACTCTTTGCCCCCAGCAATTTGCAACTGATGGAGCTACTGAAGGTAACTGAAACTTTCAGTAGCGCCATCAGGATGGAATTTGGTGTGGACAAATGTGCAGGCATGCATGTAAAGCGAGGGGAGATTATGGAATCCGAGGGAATTCAACTCCCGGATTCCATACACCTTAGATCTTTTTCCTCGACCGAAACTTATAGGTATTTAGGTATGTCAGAAGCCTTAGGCATTAACAATGCTGACATGAAGCAATCGCTGAGGGAGCGCTTCTTTGGCCGCCTGAAGAAGGTATTAAATAGCCTTCTGTCGGGCGGAAATAAGGTGCGCGCCTTCAACGGTTGGGTCATGGCGGTTTTAATGTACTCTTTTGGCATACTCAAATGGACTCCGACCGAACTTGACACCCTGGATAGGCGAGTCCGTACATTGCTGACGGCAAATCGGATGCATCACCCACGATCCTCGGTGATGAGACTGTACATCCCGCGGAAGTGTGGAGGTCGAGGCTTTTTAAACGCGAAGACCCTGCACAACCGCGAGGTGTGCAGCCTCAGAGAATATTTCCTTAAAACCGATGTGGGTATGCACCGAGATGTGGTCGCAGTGGACAAGGGACTCACCCCGTTATCCATGGCTAAAGAGGACTGGCATAAACCTGTAATAATGACTACTGATAACCGCAAGGAAATATGGAAAGGCAAGGAGCTCCACGGGCGCTTTTTCCGGGCTCTTCACGAGCCTGATGTAGATTTCTTGGCGTCCGTGGCCTGGTTACGTTTCAGTGACCTCTTCGGGGAAACTGAAGGTTTTGTCTGTGCTATTATGGACGAAGTTATCTTAACGAACAACTACCGGAGACATATAATGAAGGACGGGACGGTTGACGTGTGTCGGGCATGCCACCGTCCGGTTGAGTCTATCAGACATATTATCTCTGGTTGTTCTCGTTTGGCTAACGGCGAGTATTTGCACAGACATAATCAAGTAGCCAGGATTATCCATCAGCAACTTGCTTTGAAGTACAACCTAGTGGATTTAGAAGTATCGTATTACAAGTATGTGCCCGACCCAGTTCTCGAAAATGACCATGTCACTTTGTACTGGGATCGGTCTATCATTACTGACTGGACTATTGTAGCCAATAAGCCGGATATAGTGGTGATAGACCGATTAGCGCGCCGTGCAATGATAATCGATATCACCATCCCGCATGACGAGAATCTCGTGAAAGCTGAGAAAGAGAAACAAATGAAATATCTCGACTTAGCACGCGAGGTTGTCGACATGTGGACTCGGCTATCATTGTGCCGATTGTCGTAACTGCCAATGGTCTTATTGCCAAAAGCTTCGACGACCATCTGTCGAAGCTGTCGTTGCGCGGTTGGATCAAGGGCCAGATACAGAAGGCAGTACTCCTCGATACGGCTCGCATTGTAAGGAAGTTCCTGTCTCTGGAGCCCTAACCACCGGTAGCTTGGACCCTGCTCCTGACATCGGTGGACTACTGTTTTTATATTTTTAAATGTTTTTTTTTTAATATATATTTGTTATAAAAAATATTTAAAAATATCAAAATATGTACTTTAGGAAAAATAAAGGAAATAATAATAATAATAATTGCCATTTATTCTCTCTTCACAAAGTTGACATAAAATTAATTTTGACATGACAATGTCTCAGCTATATTCCACCCTTGTGAGAGACTGGTGCCTGTTATAGGTTTTCGAAAAAACCTGTGTTACAGGTCACCAGGCCCCTTCCACAGCCAGAATTAACTATTACAGTGTTGCCGTGCAAGAGTCGAAATTTAAAAATAATGAAAAGATAGAAGAAGATAGTAAGAGAAAAAAGTTTTGATACTAGAGTATTTTTTGTATTTATAACAATTGTATAATAGTTAATCCTAGTCAAAAACATGTGTGTAGACTTAATTATTTGGTGGGTGTATGGTTAAGGTCAATAACACACAAAATGTTAGTTATTATCCCAAATTATTTTATTTTATCTGATCTCTCAAATGTCGCTATATGGCGTGGCTGAAAAGACCTCACGGCGTTCTTACCTTCCGTATGACGCAGGTCCTCACCGGACATGGTTCGTTCGGGAGATATATACACCGGATTCATGCGGAAGTGACGCCTGGGTGTCGCCACTGTGCGGAATGCCCGGAGGACACGGTGGAGCACACAGTCGAGGTGTGCTCCGGCGGCGGAGACCTCTCGCTCCAAGCATCAGGCAACGGCGTTATCGCTGCCGCCGCCAGCGCCGGGATACTGATCTCGATTTCCGGCCACCATAGGCACGGGCTTGCGGACAGTGAGCAATGGGTAGCTCGCTGTCCGGCCGTCCGGTAACTGTCCGGACCAAGCCCAATTCGTCGACGGCGCGCGCTGTTCCCGCGCGCCTCAAGGAGTTGTCAGCAACAGCAGGGACCCAGCCGGGTCGAAGCCTACTGGGGCCAGGGTTATCCGAAAGGGCGCTTGAGCCCCGGTATGAAGGCTTGAAGGAACGGGATGGGTTTTTTAGTCAGTAAGAGTCTGACACTATCTCCCGCTCCGCCCAAGAGCGGGGGTTGTCATAAGATGATTTTTCCCATCGAAAAACAAATAAAAAAAAAAATAAAAAAATGCTCTATCAGATAAAGTGATGCAAATCTTTTATTACATCTCAACTGCTTTTGAACGCATTCTACCACTCACTAGCATGTGTTTTTGATTAAGTCGATTCACCAAAAGCCTTCTTTGTTTGATGTTTTTGTCTATTATGAAATTCGCAATATGTCAGATTATCTAAAAATATAAGAAAAACCAATTATCATTATATCCTAAATATAACTATCTAATAATATTAGTCGACAAGGATCAAGATTATAACGTCATACTAACTTAAAAATTCTGAAATCGTATGTAAACATTGTTGGCTATTGTTGGTTTTCATTGAAAACACCTTTTTTCTCTTCTTGTTTTTGTTTAAACTTATTAACCATAGTGTGTAGCAGTTTTCGCACGTTACTGTTTATTGTTTTTCCCACAATTAAGCAATTATTCTTTAAAAATAAATATCTGTTTACAAAACTGACAATTGCGATCATAGACTTTGACGTGATTTTTTTCGGCAAAACAATGTTGCCAATTTAATTAAAAAAAAAAAACTCCAGGTTACGCTTTCAGTAGACGCACTCTATTAATAATATCAATCTACGCTGCCAGTGTGAAAGAAATTAGTATTTTATTGTTACGTACGTGGGTAATCAAATGCCGATTTACTGACGAGAGAACTTTATTTACCACAAACAATAACAAATTAGTCCAGTCAACAATAATCCGAATCGCAATTGACACTAGAGTACCGTTACACTATCGCTTTAGTCGTTGATAAAAGTTACTTCGAGTACTAGGGTAGTTCGCTCTTGATCGCAGTCGAAATCACAACTGACTCGCTTCCGGCCGGGGGCCCGTATTTATATGCGGAGCCAAGAAAATTCTAGATACCGACGTCCCCGGATCTATCCAGAATTCCAGAACAATTGAATCGCTTCTCGAAGTCATAAATCATTTTTATTTCTCGAAATAATAAAAGTCACGTTCATGCGAATTTCGACTCTATTGTTAACGTCGGAGAGTACAAATTCCCTTACGGTTAGATGATACCTATTACTACATGTACCTTGGTAGGTAGGTATGTTGTGGATGTTTCGAGATTTTTCCAAGTTTGTCTTAGCACAACTACTCTAGACCTTTCGAACAGCAATGCGTTTTAATTGTTACGTGCCACTCGTTATTTTCTCGGAGATATGGCGTGTTCACGTTTAGTGGCGTAACAGTGCCCCCCTCTTAGTCATGCTCGTCCCGAGCATTATTAGATCCGTGATACGGCGCCAATCTATCCACATGAACAACCTTGGGTTTCCCTCTTAGCCCTTTCTTGATGCGGTAGGTCACGTCATTAATCCTTTTTAACACGGTGTAAGGTCCCTCCCATCGAGCTTGGAGTTTCGGCGACTTCCCTTTCCGTCGAAGCGGGTTGTGGAGCCAAACCAGTGTACCCTCCTCAAATCCCTTGGCATTGGCATTACGGTCGTATCTGGTTTTCATTTTTACGCTGGTGTTCATGCTATTCTCACGAACTCGTTTATGCACTTCGTCCAATTGATCTTGAAGGTCACTTACGTAATCTGTAACTGGCTTAGTCTTGTCAGGTGGCACGCCAGTTATGGCATCGACCGGGAGTCTCATCTCCCTGCCGAAATTCACTCTTGCTGGGGTATGTCCCGTGCTATCATGCACTGCCGATCGGTAAGACATCAGAAATAGTGGAATATACCGGTCCCAGTCCTTCTGATGGTCATCGACAACCTTGGCCAGATGATTCTCCAGGGTTTGGTTAAACCTTTCCACCATTCCGTCCGACTGAGGGTGCGCAGGTGTTGTGCGTGTCTTATAAATTCCCAGAAGAGTACACATTTCCTGGAACAGCGCAGATTCGATGTTACGGCCTTGATCGGAATGGATTTCCAAAGGTGCGCCATACCGACATACTACTTCTTCGACCACCTTCTTCGCCACTGTCGTCGCTTCCTGATTGGGTATGGCGAAGACTTCAGGCCACTTTGTGAAATAGTCCTGGATCACCACTATGTACTTGTTTCCGTCATTTGTAACTGGAAAAGGTCCAGCGACGTCGATAGCGATGCGTTCCCATGGGGCTCCCACATTGTACAGCTGAAGCCTGCCCCTGCTCCTAGTCTGTGGTCCTTTCACAGATGCGCACGCTGTACATTTCCGACACCATTGCTCTATGTCATCTCTACAATTGAGCCAGTAATACCGCTGTCTCACTTTCAGTAGAGTTTTTTTAATGCCCAGGTGTCCTCCAGAAGCACCATCGTGTATTTCCTGTAGCAGGGGGACTACTTCACACCGTGGCACTATCACTTGTGTGGTCACCTCCTTGCCATCGTTCGATTCCCATTTCCTACAAAGCACATCATCTTCTAGGACTAAACTGTCCCACTGTGCCCAGTAGCTCTTAGTGACGGGACTATGTGACGATACTTCACTCCACTGGGGCCTAATTCCGCTACGCTTCCAGTCCAGTATAGGTCGAATATCGTCATCTTCTTCCTGGGACTTCTTGAAGTTGCCTTCAGCCCTAATTAAATTAACGTGTTCTCGGGCTTCATTCTGCTGGCAGTGTCTGCAGTCATCATTACATGGACGTCGCGACAGGGCGTCAGCATTGTTATGCCCTTTTCCACTGCGATGTTCCGTCACAAAGTTGAACTCCTGCAGCTGCTCGAGCCATCTTGCAACTTGGCCCTCAGGGATTTTAAATTGTAGAAGCCATTTCAATGCAGCGTGATCCGTCCTCAACGTAAATTGTCTTCCTATGAGGTACTTGTGGAAATGCTGCAAGGTTTTTACCACAGCCAGCAGTTCTCGTCGAGTCACGCAGTAGTTCCTTTCTGGCTTTGAAAGTGCCTTACTGAAGTAAGCGATTACGACCTGTCTGTCGCCCTGCACTTGGGACAACACTCCACCAATTCCCGTGTTGCTGGCATCGGTATCAACGACAAATCTTCCGTCTCTGCTCGGATACCCCAGTATAGGCGCTTCACATAGCCGTTGTTTTAGCTCGTCGAATGCTGACTCACAGTTCTTGTCCCAAATAAAATCTCGTTTATCCTCAGTCAGCTGATGTAAAGGTTTTGCAATGTCCGAAAAATTCTTGACAAACCGCCTGTAGTATGTGCACAACCCTAGAAATGCACGTACTTCAGTTTTGTTCTTTGGAACCGGCCACTGTTGGACTGCCTTTATCTTCTCAGGGTCGGTTCTCACCCCGTCGGCGGAAATAACATGTCCTAGGTAGCTGACCTCCTTCTTGAACAGGGCACACTTCTTTGGGCTTAGTTTTAAGTTAGCCCCTCGTATCCTGGTGAACACTTTCTCCATATTCCTCAGGTTTTCCTTAAATGTGCGACCCATTATAATGACGTCATCCAAATATACCAGACAGACGTCACCAAGAAGGCCCACCATGACTCTCTCCATGAGGCGTTCAAACGTCGCTGGGGCGTTGCATAACCCAAAAGGCATGACGTTAAATTGCCACAGGCCGCTGCCAATACCCGTACTGAACGCTGTCTTTTCTTTATCTTTCTCGCTGATTTCCACTTGCCAGTAGCCACTTTTCAAATCAATGGTCGAAAACCACTTCATGCCACTGAGCATATCCAGCGTATCGTCTATCCTTGGTAAGGGATAACTGTCCTTCTTCGTCACATTATTCAGCATTCTGTAGTCCACGCAGAATCTGGTGCTGCCGTCCTTCTTCTTCACCAGAACGACTGGAGAAGACCATGGACTCGTAGAAGGCTCAATTATTCCGCTATCAGCCATGTCCTTTACCATTTCTGCTACATCAGATTCCTTAGCCCAGGGTATGCGGCGCGGTCTCTGTTTAATTGGTCTCGCATCACCTGTATCTATCTCATGCTTGACGAGACCTGTTCTCCCGCAGTCTTTTCCCGTTGCAAAGATATCTCGAAACCGTAGCAGAAATTCCCTTGCTTGCTGTAGTTCCGAAGTCGATAAGTTGCTCTTAGAATTTTCCAGAAGTTGCTGGATGTGATCAGTTTCGACTTTGTTCGTGTCTTGCTTTGCTGGAGATTTATTGATTTGACGGAGATACTGAACTTCTTCACATCTCCCAACAACACTGTTTTTCTTCAGTTGGACCTCTTCTTTCCCAAGGTTCACAATCCTGACCTTGGATTTCCCTGTCGTCATAACTAATGTTCTGGCAGTGATGAGCTCCGGGTGCCGGCCAATATCTTCAACCATTACACATCTTCGTTGCCCGATTTTCTTGGGGAATTTTACTTCAACTAAGGTTTCTGTTCTCGGAGCCAGTGTGGTATTCTTTAAACAATAGAGGTTGCATGACTTAATTCCTCGCAGGAAGACTTCTTGATCTGGGAATTTCAATACTCCCCTGTCGATATCTAAAATACATCGGTTATTCCGCAAGAAGTCGAGACCCAGTATGCAATCGTCGGTAATATTCGCAATTAACGCAGGATGGATATACACTTGATCACCGATTTTGAACTCAATTTCTGTATCACCGAGGACGGAGACTGGCTGGCCGGTTGCTGTCTGAAGTCGGCAGGATCGAGACTCTTTATGCCACAAGATGGTGCGTTTCAGCAACTCAGATCTTATAACAGTCCGTGACGCCCCCGTGTCAACGGTGAAATTGCAAGCACGATTATTCAGCGTCCCTTCGATGATCAAACTATTTCCGTTCTGAACTTGATTGATGGTGATGGTTGGGGCCTTCAGTTGACCAGCCAGCACCCGCCCCGCGGCCCTGGCGACATTTAGTTTAACGACTCCTCGTTAACTTGAGTTCCGGAGTCCACACTTCCCCTCTTCCTCTTGGGGCAATCGGTACGAATGTGCCCTTTTTCTCCGCAACCGTAACACGTCGGAATAAAGCGGGACTTTGCCGAAGAAGAAGCCACCACTTCTCGGTGACGTGGTTGCGCTGATGGCGAGACCACCACTTCCCTAACTCTATGCGTACGTGAGTCTTGTCGTACGGCTTCTACTTCCAGAGCGTGAGCCATCGCACTCTTCAGAGTTTGGTGGTGTCCGAGTCGCACCGTAGCTCTGACTTCAGTATCCCGTAGGCCGTCGATGAATGCTTGCACCAGATTTACTTCCACCGTCTCTGGTGTCATTGACATGTACGCACGCCGGACTAGCCGTTCAACCTCGACTCCCCATTGCTGGAGGCTCTCGTTCGGCCTCTGCGTTCTCTCGCGTAACTGCGCGCGGAAAACGTGCTCGAGGTGCTTGTCTCCATAACGAGTGTCCAGTCCCTCCATGAGACGCTCCAATGTCCTGCCGTCCGCAGGGAGGTTCTCTAGGACCAGCAGGGTGTCCCCTCGTAGAGCCAAAGTTAATGCCGCAAAAGACTGCTTATCATCCCAGCGGTTCGTTTCGACCAATGTCTCAAATTGGTATTTAAATGCCGTCCAGGAAGACGTGCCATCAAAACGCGGCACATCAAATTTTGCCGCGGATGCACAGGGAGTGTGCGATGGTGAGCCGACAACAACGGGTTCGCGTGCTTCGAGCTTGACGATTTTTTTGTTGATGTCCAGCAGGCGATCTTCGTGGCCATCAATTCTTGTTTCGAGGCTATCAGCACGGGCGGAAACCTCTTTGACCTCCAAGGTGAGATTCTTTACCTTCTCACCCAACGTGACGAGGCCGTGGTCGATTTTATCGAGGATCAGGTTCTGCTTAGCCTCCTGATCGCGGCGAGCGGCTTCCTGTTTGCGGCGAGCGGCTTCCTGTTCGCGGCGAGCTTCTTCCTGGTTCGCTGCGATTAGGTCCTGAAGCTTACGCTGGTTGGCCTCCTGTTCGCGGCCAACTTCTTCCTGGTTCGCTGCGATGAGGTCCTGAAGCTTACGCTGGTTGGCCTCTTGTTCACGGCGAGCGGCTTCCTGGTCGCGGCGAGCGGCTTCCATACTAGCTTGCATGGCGGCCAACACCGCAGCGAGGTTCAATTCCGAGGATGGTCCTGTTGGCACCTCAGCAGCTGCCGTTGCTCCCATGCCAGCCTGATCTTCCTCCTCCATACGATGACGCGCAGCATCCATCTCCATTTGCCTCCTTGTTCGTGGTCGCTGTTCGTCGTCCCTCGGTGTTAATGGCATTTCACTTCTGACACCAGTTGTTACGTACGTGGGTAATCAAATGCCGATTTACTGACGAGAGAACTTTATTTACCACAAACAATAACAAATTAGTCCAGTCAACAATAATCCGAATCGCAATTGACACTAGAGTACCGTTACACTATCGCTTTAGTCGTTGATAAAAGTTACTTCGAGTACTAGGGTAGTTCGCTCTTGATCGCAGTCGAAATCACAACTGACTCGCTTCCGGCCGGGGGCCCGTATTTATATGCGGAGCCAAGAAAATTCTAGATACCGACGTCCCCGGATCTATCCAGAATTCCAGAACAATTGAATCGCTTCTCGAAGTCATAAATCATTTTTATTTCTCGAAATAATAAAAGTCACGTTCATGCGAATTTCGACTCTATTGTTAACGTCGGAGAGTACAAATTCCCTTACGGTTAGATGATACCTATTACTACATGTACCTTGGTAGGTAGGTATGTTGTGGATGTTTCGAGATTTTTCCAAGTTTGTCTTAGCACAACTACTCTAGACCTTTCGAACAGCAATGCGTTTTAATTGTTACGTGCCACTCGTTATTTTCTCGGAGATATGGCGTGTTCACGTTTAGTGGCGTAACATTATTTTATACAAATTAAAAATAATTGTTCATTGAAACATTTCATTCAATCAATCATTCTTATAATAAACGATTTTGTTAGCCAGATAGGTTAACAAAATCGTATGTTTTTATTTTATTTTATTCCATAATTCCAATCCTGGAACTTTTCCGGTACTTCCCGCACATTATAGATAAAATGGCTTAACTATATTATAATTTCTTGACGCTGGTATATAAAATCAATATACCTACTCCGACCTCTGATAATAACATTTAGGCATACAATTAATGTAAATAACAACTTTTAGTGCCCCATACATAATTCTGATCAAACCGATTTGCTTCAGTTTCTGTAACAATTAAATAATATTGTTGGTTTAATATGCTGTGCAACAAAAGTTAGTGACAGAAACGAATTGCTGCAAAACTGACTCCACGTAGTCTTGTTTGTCCTACCTCTAGAGTGTAATTTAAAATCGCGTAGGCATAGAAACCCTGCCTGCTGCATATTGCATGCTCGCTTGAATGCTGCATGCTGCATGCTAGCTTGCATGCTGCATGCTTGCTTGCATGCTGTATGCTTGCTTGCTTCATGCTTATATGTTTTAGGATATTATGCTTAATAAATGCTTTTGAATGTTATGCTGAATCCTTATTATGTTTAGAGAAATTATGCTTAAAAAATGATGCGTAAGCTGTTATGCGTAATTATGTTATGCGAAAATATAATTATGCCAAACAAAATTATGCTAAGTTAAATTAGGTCTTAAAATTTTATGCAAATGGATAGGGAACCTGAAAGTATACTTGGTTTTAATGTTCCTTTTACAATTGGTAATTTCTTAGCCTATGGCAAGCGAACGCGATCCCATGCGTTCGCTTGGGTTCTAATGAGGATTAACAGTAGACGTACTCGATCGCCAGTGGTTTCTTTTTGATTTAATCGACCGCTTAAAACTAAATCGGGTTGGGGTCCATTGCGCGCCCCCCGCCCCCGCACTTGTCTTTCGCCCGTGTATCGACCGTCACGTTGTCATCTGAAGTGTCCGCTAGATGGCGCCAGTTGTTCGTAGACACATGCATACATACAAACTTTCTCATTTATAATATTAGTAGGATTAAGGTTCCGTGCCCTAAGGGTAAAAACATGAGCCTTATTACTGAGACTTCACTGTGCGTCTCTGTGTCATCAGGTTGCATCATAAACCATCATAATTACCATGGGTCATGTTCTGATAAACTGGACAATTGGTTTTTTTTATTTGTATAGATTTTTGTAGCAAGGGTAGCTGAATAATATGCGACTCAAACAATGCAAGCCCCGATTCTTGCAGGCGATTCACTACTCTTTGGTCGGAAGTTTGAACCTCCAGAAGATTTTATCGAGCCGTCGGAAAACTTTTCTTCTGGACACGAGTTGCCATGGCCAACCTGGGAAACTCTAAACAGACTCCGCACCCAGGTTGGGCGCAGCAAAGACAATCTCCTCAGATGGAGGTTCCTGGACGGTTCCGACCTTCAGTGTTTGTGCAGCGTCTCTCCACAGACTGTGTCCCACCTTCCATTATGCATAACGTGCTCTATAAGCTGTTCACGTAGGGATCTAATGACAGCATCAGTGGACGGCATTGCCGTGGCCGAATATTGGGCCAGGCATAGAATTTAATAAGTTTTGCCATCGATACGCTAAGAAAAAGACTGTTCCCTGGTGCTGTTGAACCTTATATCACCATTTCATCAAATAACATGGTTCACAGAAACAGGATTGCGCTGATGGATCCGATGAATTAGAACTACTATGCGAGAACCATCTGATACACTTATTCACCTCAAATACTGACAGGTAAGCAGATACTACTATACAAAACTAGCTTTTGCCCACGGCTTCGCCCATGTACATAAAATATAGCCTATGTCACTCAGGAATAAAGCAGCTTTCTATCGGTGAAAAAAATTTTAGCAATCGAACCAGTACTTCCAGAGATTACCCCCCCTCCCCTACATACAAACTTACATACCTCTTTATAATATAAGTATAGATAACAGATCTCCATCATCTTCCTGACGATTTCCAGTTAAGTCTACAGAACTGCCTCCGTGTGCAATATTAGATGAAAGAGGTGGATATACTGTTCATCCTGTACCTGATCCATTTTCTACAATTCTTCTTGAAATTAATAAAGTTAATGAAGGTGGAAGTAATCAGAATCTTATATTATTTATTCGAGAATGCTATATCAGGGGCTCCTAATATTAAAGGAATCTTTCTTATTTGAAGAAAGAAGTTTCTGTTAAATAAATCAGGTCTAAATGACATTGCTCGGTCTTCATACATAGCTCGTCCTGGAGCCAGGAGAATCTGACAATTATGTATTGTATTCTAAAACATTAGTAAACTCATATAAGATATTATTTTTATAACGGACTAGCTTCAGAATAGATATATTTAAAAAAAAGAAATAGATTTTGAGGTTATAATTGAACCATAACAATGTATGTTAGGTATGATTTTTCATACTTCCAAGTGATTTTTAAGAAACTAAAAAACAATATTATAATACAATATGTAGCTATTTTTCGTTTTTAAAAGCAATCAGAGTCCGTTAACATATGCAATAAGTCCCCAAAAGTCGTCGAAACACACCGATACATTTACAAATAGCAAGTGATGAAGATTGAACAGTTGTGTTTATATTTAAGTATTTATCTAATTCTCTGGTTAATATTAACTAGTTTAAATAATTTGGGTGAAGATCTATTTGTAATTCAGTTATTCAATTTAAAAAAAAAATTGAGTTTCAGTTTTGAGTAGGTATCCCCCCAAAATTTATTGTTTCATTTTCGATTTTTGGAAGAAAATCTTAATGCGGTTTACAGAACACATCTACTTACCAAGTGTCAACAGTATAAGTTCTTATAGTTTCGGAAAAAAGTGGCTGTGACATATGGACAAACAGACAGGCAGACATGAAGCATCCATAAGGGTTCCGGTTTTTACAAATTGGCTACGGAACCCTTAAAAGTGATTACAATACCAACTATTTACTGCCACTGCCATTTGTCATGCTACCAACGTAATAAAAGTCAAAATCGGTTGAACGGACAGTAATAAAAGGTTTTTATAAATTTCTAATGTAATTTTGAACAGCGTATCTTCTTCTTCCCTGTCGGTATCACTCTTGACAGAATGGTCGTGGTCATCACTTCAGGTGTTGGTGGCAAGCTTCACAACACGCCGCCGCTCCTCTCTGATGGCCGCCTTCTTCATGCATTAGTGTACTGATCCATTCACTGCTGCTTTTATCTGGTCAGTCCACCTCATAGGTGACCTTCCTCGTGGCCCTCAACCTTACAGATAACAGATATAGTGAATCATAAAAGTCAATATTATTATTCAACATGTTTTCTGTTGTATGTTTTAGGGAAGATCAGTGGCAGTGCCAAGATGGGACGATCATACCTATTGGCAGCAAATGTGACGGCAAAGTGGACTGCCCTGACAGGACTGAAGAAACCCACGCCATCTGTAGGACGAATGTGTAAGTAAACAAAGAAAGACAGAAAAAAAACCGGCCAAGTGCGAGTCAGACGCGCGCACGACAGGCACCAAAAGTATACCGTAGCAAAAAATAGCAAAAAGAAAACATGTTTGTTGAATTGTATGGAAACCCCCTATATTTATTTTATTCTGTGTTTTAGTATTTGTGGTTTTAACGGCAATAGTATTACACCACCTGTCATAATTTCAACTATCTAACTATCACTGTTCACTTTGAGTACAATTTGAGTTTTTTTTACACTGCGGATCTAATTCATGCGTTGCACATCGCACGTGGTTGTTTTGTTTAACTTTCAAGTGTACCTAAGCAGTATTTTATTGATTTTTAGAATTTTCAAGGTTGATTTAGAGATCTTGATCATTGAAGAACCTTATAAAAAGTATCGAATATAAGTATTTTTAAAATGATTAAATATTATACAAAATTCCCAATTCGTTTGACTTTTTAGACAGTATATAACCAGTACGCTTTTCCACAGATGCGAACCGTACCAGTTCAGATGTACCTACGGCGCCTGTGTGGACGGCATGGCTCCCTGTAATGGCCGTAACGACTGTGTTGACAAGTCTGATGAACTTCTACCCAGGTGTCAGAATGACACTAAACATTTTCAGTAAGTATTTTGTGGTGGTAAAAATGTCATTGCAATTCTTACCTACTATTTAATGCTACGCATATGTTGTACTTTACAAAGTGCTTAAAAATATCTTAACACTATACAAAGCGCCAGATAATCTCTAATATTTTAAAGATACCCGAAAAACCATCAACGAACTGTTTTTCAGAAAAGGTAAAAAAAAGAAAAAGAAAGAAAATTGCGTTTAATTAGCATTACAAAAACGGAAACACCTTAAAATTAAACACATGGTACATTGAGTAATGCTGAAAAGGCCTCAGCTCAGCATAATGCCAAATGGTAACACAAGGCCATCACCTGACGCTGATTTTCAGCTGCAGCCCTTGGGTGCCATATGCTCGAACAGAAAATATTTATTAAAAACCAAAAAAATCTGTGCATATACCAGCTGAAAGAAGAAGTTACGATTTGTATTTATAAAAATTGACCAAAAAAGATTTATAAAGGATCAGGATAGATGTCGATTCAAGACAGCTACAGTTGCCGAAATGGAGTGGGGTCGCTTTGCGCATTCCATAAATTGGCGGGCAAATCGTCTTCGTTGTTAGATACATGCAGCAACGCAGGGAACGAATCAGAAGTGATGTCTATGACGCGATTGCGCGGCGAGCCAATCACTGACACTCCCCGTCCCCGCGTCTCACTTCGCACCACTAAAGAGACCGAATATTTGACTTTGCACAACTTGAAGCCAGCGCTTAAGATCCGTGACGGCAATTGTATATTTCTATAATTCCATTTTTAAGATTCCGTAGTCAACTAGGAACCCTTATAGTTTCGCCATGTCTGTTTGTCCGTCTGTCTGTCTGTCCGTCCTCGCTTAATCTCTGTGACCGTTAGCACTAGAAAGCTGAAATTTGGTAGCAATATGTATATCAATCACGCCGACAAAGTGGTAAAATAAAAATTGGAAAAAAATATTTTATTAGGGTAGCCCCCCAATATGTAAAGTGGAAAGTGATTTTTTTTTAATTTCAATCCTAACGTGTGATACATTGTTGGATAGGTATATAAAAATGAATAGGGGTTTACTAAAATCATTTTATGATAATGTCAATAATTTCGGAAATAATCGCTCCAAATGTAAAAAACAATCTGTCCCCCCCCCCCCCCCTCTAACTTTTGAACCATAACTTTAGAAAATATGAAAAAAATCTGAAAAGTGGAACTTTATAAGGACTTTTTAGGAAAATTATTTTAAACTTGATGGAAAGAACAGTTTTGTACAAAAAAGACAAAAAAGTTGTACAAAATAATTTCTGGACTAAGTTTGTAGTATAATCGTATATGCAAGCATTTTTTTAAACTCATAAGTGGGTACACTTGTTGTGACGGACGGGAAACTACGGAACCCTACACTGAGCGTGCCCCGACACGCTCTTGCCCGGTTTTTGAAATTAAGAATGTCAATAAATGAAGGAGGGTCAATGACCGCTATTCCACGTTTATTTGGCGCCTTGCTTACAATAGTAAATATGCGGTACGAGGTCTAATGTGCCTTGTACAATAGTAAATATGCGGTACGAGGTCTAATATGCCTTGTACAATAGTAAATATGCGGTACGAGGTCTAATGTGCCTTGTACAATAGTAAATATGCGGTACGAGGTCTAATGTGCCTTGTACAATACTAAATATGCGGTACGAGGTCTAAAATGCCTTGTACGAGGCTTCCTTGCTGTGTAGCTAAAAAAAAGTCTTCTCTGCCGTAGTTAAGGAGGCCGTATCTTCAATTATAAGATTTGTTGTACACTAGCTCTTTTAAGACAAAGCTCAAAGCATTTCTGTTATAGAAAAACTTGTATTCCTTGGACGAATTATAATTTTAATATTATTTCCAATTTTCTGTTTTCTGTTTGTTTATTGTTTGTATTTATTTTTGTTTTAAGCACGAATTTATGTTTTAATTTAATTTAATTTTGGTTTTTCTTCAATTGCATGTCATTTTTAGAATTTTTGTATAAATATAAAATATAAATATCAAATACAATGTAAATTGTTCCTGATAAATAATAAAAAATAATAATTGGTTTAGCAAAGAGACGAATATATTCCTAAAACTAAAACAGAATGCTGCATTCACTTAAACACGGTGTCACTTTTACCTCGTATGGCACTCATGTTGATTCGCCCACATTAGATGACGCGTTAGTAATTCTGATCTCTCACACAGACTTACTTCCTTTTGTTACTGAATTCCTTTATTTCTTTTCAGAGGCCAATTTTTCTGCCGAAGCGGCGATGCTATCCCCGCGCACTTACACTGTGACGGCAAAAGCTCTTGTTGGGATGAGTCCGACGAGACACTTCGCGCATGCGCAGCTAAGACGTGTGCCTCGGATCAGTTCCAATGCATGTACGGCGCCTGTGTGGATAAAGGCTCTGAGTGTAATGGGGTTAGTGGTGTAAAACCACCTTATACATCTGCTAGCTGCTACTAGTTGTTTAACCCGCGTGGTAGTAGAAAATTTTCCAAACTTGTATAGACTTTTGTAGCAAAGGTAGCTAAATCATATGCGACTCAATCAATGCAAGCCCCGATTCTTACAGGCAATTCACTACTCTCTAGTTGGAAGTTTAAACCTCCAGAAGATTTTATCGAGCCGTCGGAAAACTTTTCTTCTGGACACGAGTTGCCATGGCCAACCTGGGAAACTCTAAACAGACTCCGCATCCAGGTTGGGCGCAGCAAAGACAATCTCCTCAGATGGAGGTTCCTGGACGGTTCCGACCTTCAGTGTTTGTGCAGCGTCTCTCCACAGACTCTGTCCCACCTTCCATTATGCATAACGTGCTCTATAAGCTGTTCACGTAGGGATCTAATGACAGCATCAGTGGACGGCATTGCCGTGGCCGAATATTGGGCCAAGCATAGAATTTAATAAGTTTTGCCATCGATACGCTAAGAAAAAGACTGTTCCCTGGTGCTGTTGAACCTTATATCACCATTTCATCAAATAACTTGGTTCACAGAAACGGGATTGCGCTGATGGATCCGATGAATTAGAAGAACTATGCGACTCAATAAATTATAACAGGTAAACAAATGCATAATACACTTCTGGACACATCTATTGGGCCACCTTGTGTTTTCAAATTCGTTTGGTCCTAGCTAAAATTTTATATTAGGTCGAGCAAAAAGTTTTTATGCAGTTTTGAACCGGGCACATTCACAATTTCATTCAATAGTCTTTTTTTGAATTTCGAACACAGAATTTAAAGAAACAAAAGACAATTTGGAGCCTGTTTGTTGATATCAAACAATCGAATACTAAGAAAACTTGGTTTTATTGGTTTACTTGGATTTAATTCTTGAAAAAGTGATCGATATTTTTGGTTTTGCAACAAACATTACTTATTCTTAACATTAAGGTGAGGTCCTATCAATAATCTATGGATACTTCACCTGAAGTCGCCGCCCAAGCTGTGGCACTTATTCAGGCCGGACACAGCCAAAGAAACGTGAGTGCTCAACTTAATTTAAGTCGATCTGCGGTCCGAAATGTTTATTGGAGGTAACTAGAGACTGGCGGCTTTGTTCGTCGCCAAGGAAGGCCACGATCTCGGGTCACAACTGAAAGGCAGGATCGATTCATCGTGACGACCAGCTTGAGAAATCGTCACCTTACCTTCATTGAGATACAAAACCAACTTCGCGACTTCCACGGAGTATCTGTGAGCGCTCGAACTGTTCGGAGAAGGTTAAAAGAACGCGATATGGTACCACACAAGCCAGCTAATAGGCCCAAACTAACGCGAGCCCACCGAACAGCGCGCCTTCATTTCGCAGTGTCCAATTTAAATGACTGCTCATTTAAATTGGACACTGCAAGATTGGAGCCGTGTACTCTTTTCCGATGAGTCTAAAATTGTGTTACTTGGCAATGATGGAAGGAAGAAGGTCTACCGACGTAAGGGAGAGCGTTTCACACAATGCTGCTTTGAAGAGAGGGTTGGACTGTCTGGGGCGGTATATCCGCGAGCGGCAAAACTCAACTTGAGGTTGTTACAGGACCACAGCTGCCAACATTAAATGCTGAAAGGTACATTCGTGAGTGCTTAGAACCTCACGTGATACCATACGCGGACTATGTGGGCCCAAATTTCCTTTTTATGCATGATAATGCAAGAGCCCGTGCGGCTGGCATCGTCAGGGAATATCTTCGGGATGTGAACATCACAGTTATGGACTGGCCAGCCAGAAGCCCAGACATGAACCCCATTGAGCACATGTGGGACGAGCTAAAAAGACGTGTTAGGGCTCGTCAGCCAGTTGCCCAGATGATGCAGGAGTTGAAAACTGCCATAGAAGACGAATGGGAGATGATCCCTCAAAATTTCATAGAACGGTTGATAAACTCTATGCCTAATCGTATGAGAGCTGTGGTAGATGCCCATGGAGGCAACACGCGTTATTAAATTAAACCTTTATTTGATAAAACATGTTTTTTATTCAAAAATCAATTGCCTTTAACAAGGCGCATATCCGACTTGTTAGGCGTAGCTCCATGTCGTATGGTATTCTGAATTCAAATTTAAAACAATACGATCGAAAAAGATGGTAAAATGTATCAGGTTTAAAACTGCATCAACAGTTTTTGTTCAATCTAGCAATCATATTTCGGTAGGGGCCATCGAAACCTTAACTCTAAGGTGGGCCAATAGATGTGTCCAGAAGTGTAGTACATATAATAACATCTCCATCATCTTCCTGACGATTCCCAGACTTTTGAAAGAACCAAAAACCAGTTTATGGTCAAAGTTAGTCTATAGAAAAGTCTCCGGGTGCAATATTAGCGGAAAGAGAACTGTTCATCCTGTACATGCTCCATTTTCTACAAATCTTCTTGAAATTAATAAAGTTAATAAAGATGGAAGTAATCAGAAACTTATATTATTTATTCGAGGGAATTCTATATCAGGGGCTCCTAATATTAAAGGAAAAGTCTTATCATAATGAAGAAAGAAGTTTCTGTTAAATAATCAGGTCTAAATTTTCAGTCCAACTCATGCTGACAATTGCACCCTGCCACTGTACCCAGAGCATGGTATCTACGTGTCAAATCAACCTAACGCGACGCCTGGGCAGGTCTTCGCATCGTTACATCTCAACGTCACTTGCCATCAAGGATATGGAGTCTTGGGGACTTCTATCGTCTCCTGCCAGGATGGAGCATGGTCCCATTCTATTCCTAAATGCGTGCGTGAGTATACACTGATATTTCCTACAAAAAATCTTCGAAAGAGTAGTTTTTCAATGAAGATGATTTAAAGAAATTTTTTGAATCGGTGTGTATGTCTATATATTAAGTAAATATAATAATAATAATTAGTACCTAAATGAGTAATGATATGACATGTACGCTAAGAATTTTCGATATAATGATTCAACGATAGTTTTCAAAAACTTAAGTCATATTTCGAAGTACTTTTTAAGGTGTTTCACTACTGGGCACGCCACAATCATGGCGGTAAGTCCCCTCTTTGAGGCGTGGCTGGAAAGACCTCACGGCGTCCTTACCTTCCGCATGACGCAGGTACTTACCGGACATGGTTCGTTCGGGAGATTCCTGCACTCGATTCATGCAGAAGTGACGCTCGGGTGTCGCCACTGTGCGGAACGCCCGGAGGACACGGTGGAGCACACAGTCGAGGTGTGCCCTGCTTGGGCGGAGCATCGCCGTGCCCTCGTGGGGGCGATCGGCGGCCGAGACCTCTCGCGCCGGGCCTTGGTTGAGGCCATGGTCCGGAGCGAGGAGGAGTGGCAGGCGGTCGCCGACTTCTGCGAAGCAGTAATGCTAGCAAAGGAGGAGGCCGAACGCATCAGGCAACGGCGTTATCGCCGCCGCCACCGTCGCCGGGATTCTGATCCCGATTTCCGGCCAACGTAGACGCGGGCTTGCGGACAGTGAGCAATGGGTAGCTCGCTGTCCGGCCGTCCGGTAACTGTCCGGACCAAGCTCAAGTCGTCGACGGCGCGCACTGTTCCCGCGCGCCTCAAGGAGTTGTCAGCAACAGCAGGGACCCAGCCGGGTCGAAGCCTACTGGGGCCAGGGTTATCCAAAAGGGCGCTCGAGCCCCGGTATGAAGGTTAGAAGGAACGGGGTGGGTCTTTTAGTCAGTAAGAGTCTGACACTATCTCCCGCTCCGCCCAAGGGCGGGGGATGTCAATGCATGATTTTTCCCACCATAAAAAAAGGTGTTTCACTACGAGCTATATTGGGCCCAATCTTAATTAAAAAATTGTAAAACATAAATGGTAAACAATACAATAATATAAAAGACGGGACTGATATGATCTTCTGCCATGATGAAATATGGTCTCATTCTGTTGCTAAATGCTTCCATAGGTTAACAGTAAGTATACAAAGATATTTCTTTGTGAGCATCCTTTAATGTTTAGTTTTATATGAAAGTTGACTTAAAGAAAGCATTCGAGTCGGTGTGTATGTAGTAATAATTATTATGTAAGGAGTTTTTACCGAGATTTATTCGAGTGAAGTTCAGTGACTGTTTTAGAACTAAATATTTTATTGTAGTATTGACTACTTCATCAACGCTGACCGAGAAGACCGACTTGATACATATGCTGCCAATACTGTAAAAACTTTAGAGTGTGTTACGCCCGCATTCTAATAGAAAATATAATACCTACAAGCTGTATCAAAAATCAAATAAACTTGAAACTGCAGAAACCGTTTTAAATCAAATCTTTGACATTTGATTCCACGGAAATTTCTACTCAACGGACGTTTAGTCAATTTAGGATTTTTTTTGGGGTTCCGCTAGGAACTATGTTGGGTCCTACTTTATTAAACAACTATTTGTAAAGATAAAATACGATAAAAAAGCGTATGAATGACACGTACAGCTAAGTCTAGCTAGACTCTAGTCAGACTGAAGCATTTAGGTTAAGTTACTAATTGCAGTACAAAAAAACATCCCCGCTATCTTCCAGGTTTGTGCAAGTTATTTAACGACCCATCAGTACACTACTACTGTCCGGTCACCGACTCCGAGGATCGCCGCGACTGCAACTCCTACGAGCCTTCGGGGACAGAAGTCAAGCCAGAATGTAACAGACCGAATTACTACTCACCCGACCCCCTCAACCTCACGAGATGTATTGACGGAAGCTGGGATTACGTCCCGGTCTGCAAACCAGGTTTGACCAGACACGGAACCAATTACTATATTAATCAAGTAGAATATTATCCTCCGGATCCGCAGATTTTTCGAAATCTTTGGCATCATAATATAGGAACTAAACTAACTTCATTGCTGTGTTAGAGTTCTCCGCGCGATCGAAACATATACCACAGCCCAAAATCAACTATCAGGGGCCCCGGAGGACACGGTGGAGCGCACAGTAGAGGTGTGCTTCTCTTTGGCACAGCATCGCCGTGCCTTCGTGAGGGCGATCGGTGGCGGCAATCTGTCGCGCCGGGCCTTGGTACAGGCCATGGTCCGCAGCGAGGAGGAGCGCCCGGTGGTCGGCTCCTGCTGCGAAGCAGTAATGCTAGCAAAGGAGTAGGGCCGACCGCATCAGGCAACGGCGCTCACAGCGCCCCAGTCGCCGCTGGGATTCTGATCCTGATTTCCGGCCACCGTAGGCGCGGGTTTGCGGACGGCGAGCAATGGGTAGCTCGCTGTCCGATCGTCCAGTAACTGTCCGGACCGAGCCCAAGTCGTTGACGTCGCGCACTGTTCCCGCACGCCTCAAGGAGTTGTCAGCAACCGCAGGGGCCCATCTGGGTCAGCTCCGTCCCGTTACGAAACGCAACGAAGGAACAGGAGTGGGTTTATAGTCAGTAAAAGTCTGACACTATCTCCCGCTCGGCCCAAGCGCGGGGGATGTCATTAGATGATTTTCCCACCTTTTTATTTTTGGAAAATAAATAAAATACTATCAGGGGCCCAAGTCTGCTATTCTTATAAATTTGTCATTCCAGCACGATCCCATTGTCATTATCGTAATCTGCTAATTCATAATGATCGATCATTGATCGGTCAATTGTCTCGTTCGACAATATCGAGCTTATTGATAGCAATGACTGCACAATGACGTTCTGCTGGTAGGTCACTGATCAAAGGAACAGGGCCTAAAGTCTGCTATTACAATAGTTTCAGAATGGTCTATCATTGATTTCATATTTGTTGATTTTGGCAAGTTTTGGTGTGTACCTCACCTGTAGCCCGATTCACGTAATCAAAACCGTAACGATATCGTAGCGATTTAGTCTTTTAGACCATTTCCGTATTCACATCCATCAATCGAGTTTGAACGACACCGATTTTAAAGTCGTTTGGTCGAAGAGTCGATTTAAAAAAAAAAGAATCTGTATTTCATTATCCTGGTAGAATACTTATTAATGTAACTGGAAATAAGTCATCGATAGATCGTTGAATTTCAGTTGAGTTGTCGTTCTATTCTATCCAGATTAAGGAACACGTGAATACCGCTTTTGGATAGAACTTCGATCGAACGACTATAAAACTTCAACGATATTTGGCTTGTTTGATTTTACCTGAATCAGGCTACAGAACCGGGTTTTCCTTTCAGAGGTGAACCTATGGCCCCAGCAGGCATCGACCCTGCTGGAATAACTACGCGCCGTCGACGACTTAGGCTCAGTCTGGTTACAGGACGGTCGGATGGCGAGCTACACATTTCTCGCCGTCCGCAAGCCCGCGTGTACAATGGCCTAAAATCGAAATCAGGATCCTGGCGGCTGGGGCGTGAGAGCCGTCCCCTCGTGGGAGCGCGCGTGGCTGCCTACTTTGCTAGCATTACTGCGACTGGCAGCTACTTTCCACTTGACTTCTTATATAAATTGTAGTTTGTCAATTAGTTCTTGGCTCCAAACACCGACAAGCTTTCAGTCCAGCTCACTGTGGACGGTCCCATCAACAATTTCACGTCTTCTCTCTTCAGAGTGTGGCCGAGTAACTCCTGACGGCGTGACCCTCATCATTGACGGTAGACCAGCCAAGCGAGGAGAGCTGCCGTGGCACGTCGGCATCTACCGGAAGACCGAGCCATACATGCAGATCTGCGGCGGTTCTCTCGTCTCCAATAGTGTGGTTATTTCAGGTAGGCTGACCCTCACCATCACACGTAACTAGGACTTTATAATAACTTGATTTAACACAGATAAAAAGAAACTCTCATATTTCAGACAAAGCCCATTGTTGGTTTGTACTTTGTACCATAGAAATATTATCTATGGGATAAACTCAACTTCAAACACATAACTTCCAATGAGGTTATTATATTTACGCCGTTTGAGGTTTTCTGCACCTGCAGCAGCCGCCACAGCACTTCAAAACTAGTGTTAGTTCTAATAAATATCTGAATTACTTTTTTTTACACATTATACGCCTCAGGGACATGCAGGCTGGGCACGCCACAATCATGGCGGTAAGTCCCTTCTTTGAGGCGTGGCTGGAAAGACCTCACGGCGTCCTTACCTTCCGCATGACGCAGGTACTCACCGGACATGGTTCGTTAGGGAGATTCCTGCACTCGATTCATGCGGTAGTGACGCCCGGGTGTCGCCACTGTGCGGAACGCCCGGAGGACACGGTGGAGCACACAGTCGAGGTGTGCCCTGCTTGGGCGGAGCATCGCCGTGCCCTCGTGGGGGCGATCGGCAGCGGAGACCTCTCGCGCCGGGCCTTGGTTGAGGCCATGGTCCGGAGCGAGGAGGAGTGGCAGGCGGTCGCCGACTTCTGCGAAGCAGTAATGCTCGCAAAGGAGGAGGCCGAACGCATCAGGCAACGGCGTTATCGCCGCCGCCGCCGCCGTCGCCGGGATTCTGATCCCGATTTCCGGCCAACGTAGACGCGGGCTTGCGGACAGTGAGCAATGGGTAGCTCGCTGTCCGGCCGTCCGGTAACTGTCCGGACCAAGCTCAAGTCGTCGACGGCGCGCACTGTTCCCGCGCGCCTCAAGGAGTTGTCAGCAACAGCAGGGACCCAGCCGGGTCGAAGCCTACTGGGGCCAGGGTTATCCGAAAGGGCGCTCGAGCCCCGGTATGAAGGCTAGAAGGAACGGGGTGGGTCTTTTAGTCAGTAAGAGTCTGACACTATCTCCCGCTCCGCCCAAGGGCGGGGGATGTCAATGCATGATTTTTCCCACCATAAAAAAAAAGGGACATGCAGGCGTACCTTATGCTCCAGTACAGGACTGTCCGCTATCGTCTTCAGGATGATGTTGGGGCTGACGCGTACCCTGCGCATAATGAAGGCTCATCGCTTGCGCATAATGGCATGAAAGCCATCAATTTCTGCCTCTACGAACATACTAGACGCACTGCAGTAGCGCGGCGACCTCATCAACACCTCAAGGCGATTATCACACTGCCACGCAACACGCAGCGTAGCGCGTGCTTTAACGTTGCTTGTAAGTATCTCCGTTTGTATAGAAACACACAGAAAATGCATCCGCGCGTTCATTCAGATCACGAGTCTACAAGCGGAGAAACATGCTCAAACGCGCGTAGGTGTGGGGCGAGACGCAAGGTATGGCACACTGACCCCGCGTTCCGAATTGCGTCAAAAGCGATTATATCGCGAATCCTACCAACGCGCAACGTCACAAATAGTACTCAGTAGTCCTTAAATTTTGTGACTATTAAATTTGGTCGAATTCGCGATATAATCGCTTTTGACGTAATTCGGAACTAGGGGCGAGTCTCGTAGAGCCGTGCGTGATTTTGGAAGAATTATGCCAGAGCTTGCGTGAATCTAAAAAACGCAACCACGTGCGTGAGTGCGTAAAAAATCCGCACGTCTATGCAGATCTGCACTCACACAAGTACGTGCGTAGTTTCGTTGACACATGCAGCGTCATGCGTGGCAGTGTGTTTATCGCTTAAAAGCATCAAGCGAGGTTTTAAACGCGCGCCGGAATGGAAATAATACAAAAATGTCTGACCGTCACTTTTTATTTTATTTGAGTTCTGTGATCCTGGTGACCGACACCACATATTTTTTTCTTCTTTCTTCTTTCTTCTTTCTTCTTTCTTCTTTCTTCTTTCTTTCTTTCTTTTTTATACAGTTTGAATGTATCTACTAATATTCGTTTCCAGCTGCACATTGCTTCTGGAACGATGTGAGTAAGCAGCAGCCTGCCTCTAAGTACGCGGTGGCCGTCGGGAAGATCCACCGGGCGTGGAACAACGACGGGGACGTGGACGCGCAGAAGTCTGATGTAAGACCTCCTTAGACCAGATCCAGGCCGATATTTATATTTATAATTTCAGCCGAAAAACGTCCACTATTGAACATAGCCCCCCTAAGTGTCGCCACAGTAAACGGTCCTGTGCTTCTTGCATTGGGGACATTTCACGTGAAGCAAACAACGAAAAAAAGAGTGAGTTTCTGAAATTCGTTCATATTGGGCATATTTGTACTTCTAGGGGATAAGATACCTTGTGGCCTTGACGCTGCGTCTCCCGGTACCGAGGCTTAAAAACCAAAATATTATAGTTACACCCGACACTTAAGGCTCCGAAACGTGATCAATCAATCAATCAATCTTTATTTGTGAACATAGGTATTACAATAAAGGTCTTATAAAACATTTTAGTCGTGCTCTATGTCCTACCAATAAAATCGGTGTACAAATATATTAGTCTTTTAGTAAGTAATATGTTTTTAATCCACACAATGCAATGTCAAATTATATTATAATGATCGTTAACAATGGACCTGATCCGAAGACTTAAAAGTCACCCAAAGGGCAATGGACAGGGCTACGCTTGGGGTTTACTTGCGTGATCATGTATCAGAGATAAAGATATCCGCAGGAGAACTAAGGTTACCGACATAGCATAAAGAATCGCCAAACTTAAGTGGCAATGGGCAGGGCACATTGCTCGCAGAACAAATGGTCGATGGGGACGAAAAGTTCTGGAGTGGCGACCACGTGCCAGAAGAAGCAGCGCTGGAAGGCTTCCCACAAGGTAGACCGATGACCTGGTGAGGGCTGCGAGAATCTGATAGAAGCGACACGCACAGGACCGGTCACTATGGCGACACTTGGACGTCTTTCGGCTGAAAAGGTGATGACCCACCATTTCCTCCTCGCCACTCAAAGGTAAGGTTATCCTATCTGATGGTAAGCAGTGATGCAGTCGTTGATAGTGAGGTGCACTAGTTTATTAAGAGCTTATTCACTTTAGCCTTGAAGACACCTAAATTATAATTCGACGGGAAGACCGCAGCAGACAAATTGTTCCAGTCCTTCGATGTACGCGGTATAAATCGGACGAGGTGTAAGCAGTCCAGATCTGCGCAACGAACTTCAGCGAAGAGGACATAGCTGCTGCGAAGCTGTTGCTGTTCAGCGGGCTGAATAAGCGCGACCAGATGCCGTCCCGCAAGCGTAACGGAACAGAGAAAAGCCTGCATGGCATTATCACGCTGTTCAAGGAGATCGACCCTGACGACGTGCCAACGTTTGATGAGACGCACTAGTTTTTTAAGAGTCATCACTCTGGCCTTTAAGACACCTCAATTATAATTCGACGGGAAGACCACAGGAGACAAATTGTTTCAGTCCTTCACTGTACGTGTTTAAACGACGAGGCGAAAGTCTTAGTCTGGACTGTAGAGGCTTCAACAACGTAAAGGTTGACACTCGCCATACATCGAGTTGTCCGATGGTAGAAAGAAGATGGGGAAATCAAGTCATGCAATTCCCACTATGCATCTTGTAAAATACCGAAAGGCTGGCTGGCCTGTGCTCCAACCTTTGTTGATTGGACTTAACCAAATCTGGATCACCGAAGAGTCTCTTCGCATGCCTCGAATGTCCACTGAGTTAGTCCTAGCAGTGAGAATGCTTGTTTCTCATCAACAGGTAAAAGAAATCAAGATCCCCGCCCGTTTCCAAGGCAGCGCAACCAACTTCCAGGACGACATCGCAGTTATAATCCTGGAGACTGCCTTCGTGTACCAGACGTTCGTCCGACCGGTCTGTTTGGACTTTGACTTGAACTTTGACGGGAGACAACTGCAGCCTGGAAACTTGGGGAAGGTTAGTGACAGTTTTGACTTACGTTTCGACTTTATCGTCATTATCTGCCTTCTTGAGGTCCCTCACTAAGCTCGGGAGTTAATTATATTAATCTCGTACTAAGTTCGGGAATAAAACTTAGCAACCTTCTTTTCCTTTGGAATTCAACATGACACCTGCGACTTAGGACACTGATATATTCGAAGTACTACGCACTAGATTACTCGCGCCGAACACACTTCACACTTCGACTCAGGTATAATGTGGTCCGTACTCCTTGAACAATTACACTATGTTGAACGAAACGCGTAAGTGCCACGAAATTCATGGCGCTTAAGACAGTAATATTTAATAATAATAATATTTATTAAAAATTCTTTACAGGATAAATTAATACAGTCTTAGATATAAATCTTAATTCTGAGTCTTTCATACCTGAACTAGGAAATCCTATGTTTCAGGCGAGAAGAGCTAAAATAATTTAAAATAAACAAATAATCAAAAGGATTTTATACACCACTAATTTTTAATTAGTACAAATACTTAAAGGGCTTATTAGAAAAGCTCTTGTTATTATTTAAGTAAAGTCTTAATAAATAATATTCATAAACAGCTAAGTTATTAGCGTTTGTGTTTATCCCTAAATCTCTCAATTTATGGAAATATTGTGCAGGATTATGAATGAATAAATGACTATTAAAATGAAAAAACACTGCCCGCAGTATTTTCTACGAGCAATTGTTATGTATGATTGAATCTATGATGAATTTACCTTTTCGTGGTCAATTTTAGGATTTCGGTTTTTTCTATTTTTGAATACAAAAAATATGATCAGTAACGGGTACAGATACAGCCCCATTTTTTTAGTAGGGGTGTATAGTGCAATACAAACGTGTAAAAAATCTGTAATGTAGGCAAGTTATCTTAAACTATTATAATATTACCAAATCTTAACTTCTAGTTTCTTAAATAACAAGGTATTTAAAGTAGGCCATAAATATAAAAAATAAATAAAACAAAAAATCACTTTAGCACAAATTCTCTGTATCATCGTAGGACATTTTTTGTAGTCTAAAGAATTCTCTAAAAAGACATTTTGGTCGCGAAAAAAGTATCCTATAAAAGCCATCTTAGCGCTGTATGTTTTAATAGTTCTTTTGTTCTTTTCAGTATTTTGATAAATACACAGTGTCCGTGAATGGGCTTGTCAATCTCTAGAATATAAGTCGATGTTTATTCTCTAATCATATACATTGGACAGGCCTGTTGGTCTAGTAGTTAGAGACACTGACTGCTATGCCGGAGATCATGGGTTCGATTCCCACCCAGGACAAATGTTTGTGTGATGAGCACGATCATTTGTTCTGTGTCTGGGTGTAATTTATGTATAATATGTATGTATTTAGAAATATATAAGTATGTTTATCAGTTGTCTAGTACCCATAATACAAGCTCTGCTTAGCTTGGGACAAGACGGCGTTGTGTGATAGTTGTGGAATATTATTATATAACCTACTATTTAATTCCTTCCTAGGTTGCTGGTTGGGGCCTCACAGCAGAAGATGGCCAAGCTTCCGAAATTCTGAAGGTGGTTGAAATGCCCTACGTGGATATTAAACAGTGCATCAGATTATCACCACTAAGCTTCAGAGAATACATCACCAGCGACAAAATTTGTTCTGGCTATGCTAATGGTAAGTCGAGAAGATGGTTTTTTTACTGGGTAAAAATCGTCCGAATGACATCACCCGCCTTTAGGCGGAGCGGGACATAATGTCAGACTCTTACTGACTAAAACCCCAACCCGTTCCTTCTTGCCTTTCATACCGGGGCCGACCTTCCCTTTCGGAGCTAAACCCTGGCTCCAGTAGGCTTCGATTCAGCTGGGCCCCTGCTGTTGCTGACAACTACATGAGGTACGCGGAAACAGTGAGCGCCGTCAACGACTTAGGCTTGATCCGGACAGTTACCTGACGGTCAGACAGCGAGCTACCCATTGCTCGCCGTCCGCAAGCCCACGCCTACGGTGGCCGGAAATCGGGATCGGAATCGCCCCAGCACCCGGCGACCGTGAGCACCGTTTCCTGATGCTGTCGGCCTCCTCCTTTGCTAGCATTACTGCTTCGCAGAAGGAGGCTCGCGCCTGCAACTCCTCCTCGCTCCGGACTATGGCCTGTACTTGCGGCCCAGCGCAAGAGATCGCCGCCGCCGATCGCCCCCACAAGGACACGATGATACTCTGCTCAAGCGGGGCACACCTCTACCCTGTGCTCCACCGTGTCCTCGAGGCGTTCCACACGCTCGGGTAGCAACCCGAGCGTCACTTTCGCACGAATCCGGTGCAGGTACCTCCCGAACTTACCATGTCCGGTGAGAACCTCCGTCATACGGTAGGTGAGGACGGTGTGAGGTTTTTCCAGCCACGTCTCAAAGAGGGGACTTACCGACCGCCATAACTGTGGCGTGCCCAGCACTGGGATGCGATAGTCTCTGACGCCATTTCACCATGAGATCCTGCCGGAGCTCTGTCCGCCATGCCGCAAGTGTCCATGGAGTTTCTTGTACGTTCCTCTCCATAGAGATCTACGTTTTGGAACGTACAATTTAGCTTCACTTTTATAACTGACCGACATTTTGACAATTCAAAAGTGTCAGTCTATTTGAAATTAAAATCGTTTCTGATTTCTGAATAGATAAAAACACTCGATTTCCGATTTTTATTTGCGAACACAACTCGAACAAGGGCCTTACCGCACATAGTCATCGTCATCTCATGTTGGACATAGGCTTTCCCCAAGTGTCGCCATAATGAACAGTCCTGTGCGTCTCGCATCCATTGGATTTCCGCAATCTTCACCAGGTCACTGGTCCACTTTGCAGGAGGCCTGCCAACACGTCTTCCGGTACGTGGTCGCCATTCCAGAACCTTTCGGCCCCAACGGCCATCTGTTCTGCGAGCTTAAGTTTGGCGATTCTTCGTGCTATGTCGGTAACCCTGGTTCTTCTGCGGATATCCTCATTCCTGATTCGATCATGCAAGGAAACTGCGAACTCCTTTTCCATTGCCGTTTGGGTGACTTTCTTGTCTTCTGATGAGGCCCATAGTAAGCGACCATTTTTCGGAGCCATATGTCATCACTGGCAACACGCACTGGTAGAGAAAAATCAAACACTACAGGATAAACTGTATAAATATTTTATTCACTTTGATCAACACAATTTCATACTTATCGTTCTATTAACAATCACTTACAAATAGACGGATTAGTCGGACATGTTCACTGTTCAACAACTCAAAGCAAACTGACTCTGTCCAAAATGACAGTTACAAACTCAATGTTTACCCCTACCACAAACTTTCACAAACACTCGTTCGACTAACCGACCAATCAGAGCAAAGTAAACAATACGTAACATCAATTGACTACCTAATATACATTAGGGTTTATCCAATAATTAACTGCAAGTAAATATTTAATTTAAACAATTATGATATATTTATACAAAACAAATGCATAAAGTCTAATATTATAAATTATTACTTAGGGTGGGTTGCACCATTTAAATATAACGATAACCAAACCATAACCAGCCGTGAAACGGCCGCCTATTGGTCAATTCGAATGCCTAAAGTTCATGTTACTACTAGCGCCATCTATATTGGAAGTTGAACGATTTATGAATATAAAATCATTACACTATGGTATATTGGACGAGAAGATACCGCGCTGCTTCCCAAACGCTGCCCAGCCGAGTCGGATTCGACGATTGATGCACTGCACATGATATATCCAGCTCTTTGTTCCACAGGTACTGCGCTGTGTAAGGGTGACAGCGGCGGCGGGCTGGCGTTCCTCGAGGGTGAGCGCTACTACCTCCGCGGCATCGTCTCCGCGGCGCCGAAAAACGATCATCTCTGTAATAGCAACACTCTCACTACGTTCACGAAAATTATAAAACATGAACATTTCATTAAGAACTATTTAGTGTCCAACTAGACTACAAAAGTGACGCGTGGTGGATGCGGCACTGAAGACATAAGAACTTCTTTGGAGTGTTAATGAAGCTCTATCCGTTGACTGGTGTTACGAAAATTACCACCGGCTGTGCGAAAGGATGTCGCATGCGAGATTGAAAAGAAAATTCAAGAATCTGTAGCGACATCTATGGCGCCACATAAAAACTACAAAAAAACGAAATCCTGCATCGCGCAATCAAAGTTCTCCGCGCAATTTGAACATATATGACAGCCCAAAATCAACTATCGGGCAGTTGCCCACCAGACATAATACCCGTCTGGTCAGAGGATCCTCCCTTTTCAACGAAGGTTTGAGGGACTTTACTCTCTGTTCCACTTGCCTCCAAAAATCCGATTCGCGACATCCCCTCTTCGAACACAAAACGGCTTAAGAGCCGGAAGAATTTTCTTCGTAACATACAAGCCATCTTTGACCCAAAGAAAGAATAAAAGTTTGAGAAGAATATCACCTACCACGGCTACCACCATCCGACATCTTAAAATCCCAAGAACATCTCCCGCCTGGACGTGTATTGCAGTGGTTTTTTATGGAAAACATTGTATCGTTTGCGCACCCAGCTACGCCGCTGCATCAACTTGACGAAATGGGCATTTGTAGACCCGTCGGATACTCAAGTGCGGTGCTCCTGTCCAAAACATGAGCCACATATTAGAGTGCCCCAAGTGCCCATACACGTGCACTTTGGAGGATTTTAATGAGTGCCTTTGATGCTGCAGTTAATGTAGCCCTACTGGACATGAACGGTTTAACAAGTTTACCATCGATTCGAAAAGAATAAGGAGTATCCATAGTGGCACGTAAGCGCAGGAACTGGCGCGGGCTGTTCGTCGTGGGCCGCGCGCGGGAAACTCACGCCGTAGCTCGTTCATGGCGCGAGCGGCGAGCGGCTACTGGCATCTCAAACTAGTTCGGGCTGACCGCGTACCTTGTTATGATAGGTCGGATGCGGACAGGCTAGGTTAAAAACTGTGCATTACTTTTAAGTAACAAAACGATAAGAAATAATTGTGATTTGAGACGTCTTGTATCATAATTTGTGAGAAGATGGATGAAAAATAAGTATACGTTGTCTTATTTGGTTTTGTGGGATGTTTTATTTTATTTTATATTAGTGGTAATGTATATTTTTTTTTCTCTTGTTTCTGTACAACGCATTAGTTTAGTTAGACTGTAATGTTGTATAAGTAAATTGTAAATAAATAAATAATACTACAACATTTATACATACTCACAAATGTTGTATTATGATACAAGACATGTGGGTGAGTGACTGAGTAACTATGTGTTGTGTGTGGGTAACTCACACAAGTTAATGAGTGTGTGTTGAGTGTAAGTTTGTTACTTCTTCACGCTCGTAAAACTGAACGGATTTGGCACACGAGTAGTAGTTAGTGGCCCTGACTGCTATGCCGGAGGTCATGGGTTCGTTTCCTACCCAGGAAAAATGTTTGTGTGATGAGCACGATCGTTTGTTCTATCTGGGTGTAATTTATCTATATAGTAATATATATGTAATATGTATGTAGTAGTGTATTTAGAAATATATAGTGTACAATTTTGTATATTCATCTATAAAACTGTGTGTGTGTAGTATTATTTTTGGTCACTAGATGGCGTTGTTAAATTACGTCACATTTCTACATCTCGCTATGGTTTCGTTACCGAGCTTTTATAGGGTCACAAACAAATTTCTATTAAATGTCTTCGTCTCAGTAACATTGGTTTTATTCATGGTCCTTCGAGCCGGATAAGATACGGAACAGTGAGCAAATTTGCAAAGTGCGACAGTGGCGCTCCCTATCGATAAAAAGTTGCGAGTAAAGTTGTGAGTAAAGTGATTACGTGTAGTTGTGTGCCGGAAAACTGTAAGTACTCTTTGACTTGTGTAACTTGTGAATTTCAAAGACGTAAAAATTCTAAGTCTTTGAAGTTACCAAGACTTGTAAAATTTCAAAAAGCGACCAGACGGGGAATCCATGCCCGATTTCGGCTAAGTGTGAAGAAGTTCAAACACTTAGAATAATTTTGATAAATCTGGACTTAGAAAATTTTCGGAAATCGAACTTAGAAAATTTTTGGAAATTGAACTTGGAGATTTTCAAACTTATTGCTGCAATACCAACTTCAACATGGATTCGCTTATCAGATTGCAAGTCGACATAAGCAAAAAAATAGAGAGAGCATTTACTAATTATAAAAAATCTCCTAAAGAGAGAATCACTGAAAGCTACTTGGAAACAAAACTTGAAAGTTTGGAAAAACATTGGTTGATGTTTGATGAGACCCATACGAAACTTATAACACAGTTCAATAGAGTAGAGTTCGAAAAGTCGGATTACTATTATAATGACATGTACGGCCAATCGGAAGATTTATACTCTGATTATAAAATAGCATTGAAAGATCGTTTGAAAACCTATGCTTCAAATAAAAGCTTCGTGTCCGAGGACTGTGACCAAGGGTCTACAGGCAACCAAATAATCCAGAAAGGCATAAAGCTACCTAGAATAACAATACCAACGTTTTCTGGTCACTACTCGCAGTGGACATCGTTTCGGGATCTCTTTATATCATTGATTCACAATAATCACTCTTTAGACAACGTGCAAAAATTACATTACCTAAAAGGCTTTTTAACTGGTGAAGCTGAACAACTTTTACGACATCTACAGATCACAAGTGATAACTATACTATTTGTTGGAACATTTTAGAAAATAGATTTAACAACAAAAAAATTCTAACAGATTGTATTTTGAAAAGATTCTTTAATCAAAAAAACCTTACTAATGAGTCATCTAGCTGTTTAAAAGAAATGTTTGACACCACCAACGAATGTTTAAATGCTTTAAAAAATGAAGGTGTTGATATAACAAATTGGGATCTCATTGTTATTTACATTTTATGTTCTAAATTAGATAATGAGTCTCGTAAGCAGTGGGAAGCTAAGATTTGTTATAACAATAACGAATTACCAACCTTAAAGAGTTTTTTAGAGTTTATTGAACACAGATTTAGGTCACTTGAATTTTTATGTCCAAAAGTCGTTAAAAGCACCACAACCAAGTTACATCATGTTCATCAGATTAAACCATCTGAATGTTCCTTTTGTTCGAACAATAGCCATAAAATAGGGAATTGTAAAGAATTTGCTAAACAAGAATTGTCATCGCGTCGTAATTTTGTCCAAAGTTCCGGATTGTGTTTCAATTGTTTAGGCGCAAACCATTCGGTAACATCGTGTCGTTTGCCCACTAGATGTCGAATTTGCAAGAAGAAACACCATTCATTGCTGCACTCAACCAATAATAACCAACCAACTGATAATGAGGAACAAAACAAGCAATCAGTTGATAGTACCAGTGTTGTTGTAAACGCAACAACATCAGAAGACGAGACCACCTTGAGCAGCATAACTAGTTGCTTTTCTAACACAAACTGTCAAGTTGTATTGGCAACTGCCTTAGTAAAAGCAGAAACGAACACTGGGTCTACCATAACACTGAGGTCTTTAGTGGACCAGGGATCACAGGCTTCTTTTATAACGGAGTCTGCAGTCCAATTACTTGGGCTAAAACGAAACAAATGCAACAGTATTATAGTTGGAGTGGGTGGTAATAACACCGCCTCACTAAACTGTAAGAATGTAGTTTATATCAAACTGCAATCTCTCCAGGACCCTACATTTACCATACAAGTCAAGGCATATGTACTTACCAAGTTAACTTCATTTCTACCTGAAAGAAAAATTGTGGTCCAGCTGTGGCCTAACTTACCAGTTTTGAAGTTAGCAGATCCGAAGTTTAACATACCTAACAAAATAGATTTACTGCTGGGTGCAGAAGTCTATAGTCAAATTATAAGCGAAGGATTGATTCGAGGACCACCAGGAACACCAATAGCGCAAAACACCAAGTTGGGTTGGATTTTGTCTGGCAAGGTGGGGGGTGATAGTGAGACCAACACTGTCAGTTGCAACAGTACTATCATCACTTTGCATACCAACATTTGCAATGAAGATTTTAACCTGAAACAATTCTGGGAACTCGAATCAGACAACTTTACTCTGGGTAAAAAACAATTTACTCCAGATGAAAAACGTTGTGAAGAGATTTTTACCAAAACAACTAAACGCGACAGTTTCGGTCGGTATATTGTAAAGTTACCGTTTAGAGAAGAAGATCCGAGCTGTAAATATGGAAATTCGCGAGATATTGCTATTAAAAGATTGTTATCTTTAGAAAAGCGTTTTATAAAAGTACCAGATTTAAAAACTAAATATTCTGAAGTTATTAACGAATATTTAAAGCTCGGTCATATGGAAATAGTACCTAAAAATGAAATTAATAACACTGAAGCTGTATACTTACCTTATCATGAAGTTGTTAGAAACGATAAAACAACTACCAAATTCCGAGTCGTATTTAATGCTTCCAGTCGGGATAGTAACGGTGCTTCTCTTAATAACAACCTTCTTGTTGGGCCAACCTTACAGGCCAATCTTAGGCACATTATTATGAAGTGGAGACTTCACCCTATCTGTTTGGTAGCTGATATCGTCAAGATGTATCGTCAGGTAAAAGTGACTAACCAAGATGCAGACTATCAACGGTTGGTGTGGAGAGCTGACTGTAAAGAAGACATACAACATTTACGATTAGGAAGAGTAACTTTTGGAACGGCCTCTGCTCCATACTTAGCAGTAAGAACGCTTCACCAAGTCGCTTATGACGAAGGAAACCTATTCCCGTTAGCATCTGAAAAAATATTAAATGACTTTTACGTTGATGATTTGCTCACTGGATGTCAAACTGTATCTGAAGGAAAACAAATATTTACAGAAATTACGAACATACTAAGCAAGGGAGGCTTCGAACTGCAGAAGTGGTCAAGTAATGATAAGCAATTGTCTAGAGCGATTAATGAAAACCAAACAGCTATAGATAGCAACCTAGAACTTAAAGAAAATGAAATCATGAAGATACTGGGACTCACGTGGAACCGAAGAACCGATGATTTTGAATACTCTGTTCAATTACCACCGATTAGCGAACCTGTAACAAAAAGAAAAGTTATTTCTGATATCGGAAAGCTGTTCGATCCGATGGGATGGATTTCGCCAGCAATCATAAAAGCTAAAATAATGATTCAAAAGCTTTGGCTTGCAGGGATAGAATGGGATGATAAACTACCATCTAATCTCTTAAACGAGTGGATTACTTACCGTACGGAACTGAATGAACTTACCAATTTTTACACCGATACAAGTGGGCAAACAAAACACCAGAACCAGAAATTGGTGACTTAGTTTTAATTAAGGAAGATAATCTTCCTCCAGCCAAATGGCTTTTAGGCAAAATAACCGCAAAACACCCGGGTTCGGACAACTTAACAAGGGTAGTGACTCTAAAATGTAAAGATGGCTTATTTAAACGACCAGTGACTAAACTTTGCATACTACCTGTCGCTCAGTAATGATTTTTTTACTTGTTATATTAGAATTGTAAAGTTTTGTTGTTATCATAGTTACTGTTGTTATTATCTAACTGTTTTTTTTATCGATGTGAATTTGTTTTTTAACCACCTTAATTTACTTATCATAATTTTAAATGTTCTACAGTCCATTACCTTTGCCAGGTTGACTACAGTGGCATTTAAGGGTGAATTGCACCATTTAACTATAACGATAACCAAACCTTAATTCATTAAACCCCAAGCGAACGCCGGCGTTCGCGCACCTATTGTCTTTCAATTGTGTCTGTAATTATCACGATCGAATGGTTAACCAGGCGTGAAACGGCCGCCTATTGGTCAATTCGACGATTTGACAACTGTTAACGGCTTTTTTATCGTTATAGTTAAATGGTGCAACTCACCCTAAGTGATTTTACCTTTCCGCTTACTGTCGCTATGTATACAATGTAGGTATTGTATTTGTAGATATACAAAAGTTTTTGTGACAGTAAACTATTTATTTTGTATCGGTTTTTTTTCTTCTAACGTCTAAAGGTGGCATTCCGTTCTTAGCGACCACGACACGCGACCGCGACTAGACGACCGCGCGACCATGGTCGCCTGTCGCCGGGCGACCACTAGCTTTCCGATGTTAGCGACTGCAATGTCTGCCGTCAGTCTTCTCGCAGTTTTTATAGGTGATGGTTGTGTTCTATTGCAGTATACGTTATGTCGGACAATATATCCGCAGCTAGAAAGAGAGTTTTCAGCAGCTATTGGAGGATGAAGAAGAACATGATATTCTTATTATGTTATTATCAATATATAATATTAGAGTCTTACATCATATAAAGGAGGATTTTTATTCACTATCTCTATCAAAATTTCGTCCTCGTATGATGAAAACGACGCCGTTTTGATGTGTTCATCGCTTGCGTCGGATCGCTAGCCACGCCCACCGGTCGCGCGACACGGGTCGCGGCGTTAGTTTAGTGCTCCATATAAATTCATACTAAGCAGTAGGTCGCGCGACCCAGTCGCGGACGCGTGTCGCGGTCGCCCGTCGCGGTCGCTAAGAACGGAAGGCCACCTTTCGGAGTGTAACTGTTCTACATTTACAGGCCAATAGATTGTACCACACTATGCCGACAAACGAAATCCCGACGAACCCTACACCGTCAGATCACTATCCCGATCTGCAGTAGATTGACAGAATACTAAGTCGATGGAGTTTATCTCGACTGAACGCTATTCCGAAAGTCATTTGGTCGACAAAATACTAGATTGATTAACTGTTGGCCGACCAAATGCCATCCTGACTAGGGTTACCAGATGAAAAAATCAAGAATAGAAGAAGCCCGATTTCCATTGAAAAATCCTGAGATTTTTTTACACTGCGGATCTAACTCATGTGTCGTACGTGCCAGTTGTGATGAATCATAAACTTCAAACTTCAGTCAAATAAAAATTTTATTCACTTTGTTCAACACAATGTCATATTTATCAATCTATTAGCAACTATTTATGAATATACGGATTGTTAGGACATGTTCACTGTTCAAGAACTCAAAGCACACTGACTTTGTCTAAAATGACAGTTAAAAACTCAATGTTTCCCTACCGCAAACTTTCACCGACCAATCAGAGCAAAGTAAATAGTCATCACCATCATCCTTTTTAATGTTCCCACTGCTGGGACTCAGGCCTCCTCTCTAGGAGAGGGAATGGGCCGAAATGCACCACGCGGGCCCAGTGCGGGTTGGTAAATGTCACATGTCTTCGAATTTTCGGTTCTAGGACAAGCAGGTTTCTTCACGATGTTTCCTTCAGTTTTGAGAGAAGTGATGATGAAATAAATTACACAAAGTAATGCGCCTGGCCGAGTTCGAACCCGCGAAGTTTGTAAGTCGGGGCCAGTACCACTCGGCCACCACTGCTCTATGTAAGTAGACAGTACGTAACATCAAATGACTAACTTACTAATATACATTAGGCTTTATCTACAATGCGTCCGGGCATGGACTAGCGATATTCTTAACACTTAAATTCAAGCTATTTTAAAGTACCTACAATTACACTCTAAGCTTGGGTCCAAATCACTTCCCTGCTACGTGGCAGCCATTTTGTTTTTTTTTTTTGTTGAAATATTCCACATGAAAGTACAAAAAAAAATCATATCTCTCTAAGTTTTTGTCTTACTGAGAAAAAATAGTAAGCTTATTTTTTGAAAGGCAACAATATTGTTTACCGTTAGCATTACAAAACAATGTGTTCTCCGTTTCATAACTTTTGAAAAAAAATGTGAAAGTCGAAAAAATAAACAAAAAATTACGCAACTCAACCAATAATGGTTAATTACTACAAAAACACCCTCGACAACTTTTTTTTTTGCTAGATCGACAGATTTTGAGATGAGCTACAATACAACATAAAATTCCCAACTGTATGTCAATTATTATAAGAGTTATTATTGTTTGAACATAGCGTTTGCGCAAGTACAAGTACAAATGTCATTGTCAGTGAGAACCATACAGGAACTCATTAAAACACATAACGTTCATAGTTAATTGTCACCCCGGACACATTGTATAATTAACTGAAAGTAAATATTTCACCAACCATGGTGTTCCGGAGAAATATAGCCCTAACACGTGGCTCATGTTCTGGACAGGAGCACCGCACTTCAGTATCCGACGAGTCTTTTTCTCTTTGGGGTTTATAAAACCCCATTTCGCCAAGTTCTGTTTGCGTTGACCAGCCTGGGTGCGCAACCGATTTAGTGCTTTACATACAGTCCACTGCAATTCACGTCCAGCCAGGAAATGTTCTTGGGATTTTAAGAAGTCGGGCGGTGGTAGGTGATGTTCTTCCCAAAGTTTTATTTTTTCAGTGGGTTGTAGGTTTTTTTTCTGTGGGTAAAAATCATCTAAATGACATCCCCCGCCCTTGGGTGGAGCGGGAGATAGTTTCTGACTCTTACTGACTAAAAAACCCACCCAGTTTCTTCATGCCTTAGGTAGCGGGGCCGAGCCTGTCTTTCGGAACTAGACCTTGACCCCAGCAGGCTTCGACTCAGCTGGGCCCCTGCTGTAGCTGACAACGCCTTGAGGCGCGCGATAACAGTGCCTGCCGTTGACGACTTGTGCTCGGTACGGACAGTTACCGGACGGTCGGACAGCGAGCTAGGGTGGTGGGTAAAGATGGCCTATGTGTTACAAAGAAAGCTCTTCCGGCTCTTAAACCCACTTGGGGCCGTTTTGCGTTCGAAGAGGGGATGTCGGGAATTTTTGGAGGTAAACGGAACAGAGAGAAGAGTCCCGCACACCTCCGTTGAAAAGGGAAGATTCTCGGACCAGACGGGTGTTACGTCTGGTGGGCAACTGCCCGATAGTTGATTTTTTTTTTTTGTGTTTGGCTTCTCGCAGTTCAACCTAGGAGGTTGTCGTCTGCTTAACCGGACTTGCCTGTGGCGGCCTTGATTCTAATCAAAGCCTCCAGCCAGCCCGATAGTTGACTTTGGGCTGTCATATATATTCTAATCGCGCGGAGAACTTTGATTGGACGATACAAGATTTCATATTTTTGTAGTTCTCATGTGGTGCCATAGATGTCGCTACAGATTCTTGAATTTTCCTTTCAATCTCGAATGCGAAATCCTTTCGTACAGCTGGTGGAGCAATACCGGTCAACGGATAAAGCTTCTTAAGATAGAGCTTCTTAAACACTCCAAAGAAGTTCTTAAGTCTTGACATCCGCCCCGCGCCGGCTTTTGCAGTCCAGTTGAACACTATTATCATCATCATTATCAGCCTTTGTAATGTTCCCTCTGCTGGGACCCAGGCCTCTCTAGGAGAGGGAATGGGCCCATCCACCACGCGGGCCCAGTGCGGGTTGGTGAATGTCACATATTGTCTTCGAATTTTGGTTTCCTCAAGATGTTTTCCTTCACCGTTTTGAGATCAGTGATGAAATAAATTACACAAAGTAATGCACCTGGCAGGGTTGGAACTCGCGACTTACGAACCCGTAAGTCGGTGCCATTACCACTCGGCTACCAATGGTCGCTGTTGAACACTATAGATACTTCTTAATGAAATGTTCATGTTTTATAATTTGCGTGAACGTAGTGAGAGTGTTGCTGTTACAGAGGTGATCGTTGTTCGGCGCCGTGGAGACGATGCCGCGGAGGTAGTAACGCTCACCCTCGAGGAACGCCAGCCCGCCGCCGCTGTCACCCTTACACAGCGCAGTACCTGTGGAACAAATAGCTGGATATAGTATGTGCGGTGCATCAATCGTCGAATCCGACTCGGCTGGGTAGCGTTCGGGAAGATGCGCGGTATCTTCTCGTCCAATATACCACAGTGTCTCAAGACGAAATTCTACCAATGCGTGTTGCCAGTGATGACATATGGTTCCGAAACGTGGTAGCTCACAACGGGCCCCATCAGAAGACTTGAAATTAACCCAAAGGGCAATGGAAAGTTCTATGCTCGGAGTTTCCTTGCGTGATCGAATGAGGAATGAGGATATACGCAGAAGAACCGACGTTACCGGCATAGCACGAAGAATCGCCAAATTTAAGTGGCAGTTGGCAAGGCACATTGCTCGCAGAACAGATGGCCGTTGAAGCCGAAAGGTAGTCGGCGTTGCGTACAAACTATCTACAGGTCATTGAACTCGCTCAGCTGACGTTTTCTTTAAGAAATTAATTTCTTACATACGAAAATTAATAACGAGTTTTGAAAAAAAAGGTACTTTATTATTAAATTTTATCTTTACAAATCGATAGTGTTTCATATACCGGATCGACCCTCCACGGAATTAAAACGATTAAAATTTAACGGTGTATATAATGAACTACGCACTAGGTTACGCGTGCCGAATACTCGCTTCAATTGACTCAGGTGTAATGTAGTCCATACACCCTGAACATTACGCTATGTTAAACGAAACGCGTATGTGCCACTAAATTCATGGCGCTTAAGACATTTAAACGTGAAAAAAGGATCCTCTAAATCTAATAAACTATATTTTAATAGTTCTGTTAGTCGACATAATGACAATCTCCACAGGTGGGGTTTCTCGGATGGTTCCGATCTTCAGTGTTTGTGCGGCGTCTCTCCGCAGACCATGTCCCACCTTCCGTCCTGCATCACGTCCTGTTACCTGCGCACGTAACCTAATGACAGCATCAGCGGACGGCATTGCCGTGGCCGAATTCTGGGCCAGGCAAGGAATTTAACTAATTTTGTCATCGATACGCTAAGAAGAAGATGTCAATGTAGCGCTGCAGAGAACTTTTGTTTCAACTTTGCAGTATTTTGACAAATAGTTTCTACGAACGTGCTTGTATATCATTAGAATATAAGTCGATGTACAGTACAATTCACGAATGATGGCGGGCGTGAAGTTAGCCTTTGCGAACTTTCGCGCAGACTACACTCTTCCCGCACGCGCTCGTCGCCATTTGGTTCCTAAAACACGTTACTGCGCAGCCTTCTGCGCAAACTTCACGGCCGCCATCATTCGTGAATTGTACTGTATGTTACATCTTTTTTTTTGACATTTGAGCATGGCAGTTGAGAGTTTGTCATGCTCACTCTAATGTCTCGCTGTGGGTGGAACGTGTTATTGGGTTATTCGGTTCCCTTAAAAATGGTTGAGCTAAGTGGGGCTGATGCACGCGTCATGCTCGTGAACGGGTGCCGTCAGTTGAGATTGGTCATCTCTTAGCTGCCAGTGGCTTAATTCAGTTTGTATCTTAATTATTATTATTTTTTATTTTTATTTTATTATCTACATTGTGCTTACACAATAGAAGGAACATGAAAATTTGTAACCAAGCATTATATGTAACACATAATATGATTTAAAAGAGTGTCCATGGAGTTTCTTGCACGTTCTTCTCCATAGAAACCTACTCTTTGGAACGTGCAATTTAGCTTCACTTTTCTTGGACTGACCGACATTTGACTATTCAAAAGTCTAATATTTGCGTAAGCATGGAGGGAGGGGACATCTTTGCTGCTGACTAGGGAATGAAGGGGTTAATATTTTCAAAAAATCTGCTTACGTAATACTTGGCAGGTTTTGATTTGTCAGTGAACCCCTCTAAGACTGAACTAGTCATGTTCACGCAAAAAAGAGCACTAGGCCGCTTTAACCTGCCCAAATTGTTCAACACTGAACTCCAACTATCAGACAGTAAGTTGAACTGGAGCGCCCACCTGGAGAATAAGCTAAGCAAAGCGTGTATCACCTTCTGGAAATGCAGGAAAATGATAGGTAAGAGGTGGGGCCTATCCCTCAAAATCATACTCTGGCTATACAATGCCGTAATTCGACCTATGATTACCTATGGAGCCGTGGTGTGGTGGCTTCGCACCAAGCTAGCCACGGCAGCAAACAAACTTCAACAAATGCAGAGGCTAGCCTGCATGGCAACAACGGGATGCATGAGGACTCCTCCGACTGCAGCGCTCGAGGCCATGCTGGGACTCCTGCCACTCCACCTGTTCATACAACAGGAAGCAACGATGGCGTCAGTTCGCCTCAAAACACTGGATCTCTGGGGTAAGTGACAGACACAACACACCGCCCTGCTCGAGGAACTCAATAATGAACTTCACGTAACCAGAGCAATCAACGACCGGGTACCCAAGCAATTTATCTTTGATAAAAAATACAAAATCCAACTGCATGAGGATGACCGTTGCGAGGGACTGTGTCCAGCTGAGCTGCGGATCTTTACAGACGGGTCCAAAACAGGTAATGGCACGGGTGCGGGAGTCTTCTCAGAGGATCTCAACATCCACATAGCCACACCTTTGGGGGTTCATAACACAGTGTTCCAGGCTGAATGCTTGGGCATTTCCATGGCAGCTTTAGCCATCACGACCAGGAAAGTTAAGGACCACTCAATACGTATACTCTCAGACAGCATGGCTGTCCTGCAAGCGCTGAATAGTTACACAATTTCTGGGCTAATATACGAGTGCCACCAACGGCTCAACCAGGTGGGTAAACACAACCAAGTAACCATTCAATGGATTAAAGAACACAGCGATTCCCGAGGCAACGATGCAGCAGATAAACTCGCCAGAAGGGGTTCGAGCATGGCAGCAATGGGTCCCGAACCTATTGTGCCGCTTCCCTTTGGATACCTACGCAATCTGGTAAGGAAACGCACCAGAGATCTACACCACAAACTATGGAGAGAACATGGTGAGTGCAAGCAGGCCAAGGAGGCACTTCCCTCCATTGATGGCCGTTTTACGAAAAATGCCCTACGACTGACCAAATTACAGTTACGCAAATTAACGGCCATTACAACTGGCCACGGGACCTTTAACAAGCACCTTTCTGTCTTAGGAGTTACAGACAGTCCGCTCTGCAGAGCCTGCATGGAGGAGGACGAGACAGCAGCTCACCTGCTTCTAAGCTGCTCTGTGGTCGCTGGATATAGGACAAAGTACTTCGGAAACCCAGGTAACCTTCGTGAAATGGTTAGCGACACCAAGGCGCTGCTGGCCTTTCTCGAGGAGCTGGGGTGGATCGAGTGGCTCATTTGTCCCACCCGTACGCAAAATACGCGCTTTAGTCGTGAAGTTGCGGACAACAGCCCGTAGTATTTAAACCTAAACCTACTTAGCAGGTTTCGCGCGTCGTCGTGCACGAGCGCCAAAAAATCTAAGTATCTGCTTGACTTACCATTTCCATAGCCAGAACAGATTTTGTCACTGGTGATGTATTCTCTGAAGCTTAGTGGTGATAATCTGATGCACTGCAGAACATCCACGTAGGGCATTTCAACCACCTTCAGAATTTGGGAAGCCTGGCCATCTTCTGCTGTGAGGCCCCAGCCAGCAACCTAGGAAAGAATTTAATATAGTTTAATTATTACACAAGGTATATATATACAAATTTAAAATTATAATATGTAAAAACGAGTAAAAAAGGCTGAAAAACGGGGAAAATTCAGAGGGCATCAAGCGCATTGAGAAGCTGTTGGTAACTGAGGTTCTGTACTCATGTGTTTATTAATTGGCAAAGATCTTGAGCTTCTGACATCGTATAATCGGGGATCAAATGATACCACACTTGAGGACGGAGTTGAGCATCTTTTATTAATACGGGCCTAGGACTACATTACACCTGAGCCGATTGAAGTGAGTGTTCGGCACGTGTCATGTAGTGTGTAGTACATACGAGTATATACAACGTGTCAACATTAAATGAATAACGAACAGATTCAATTGAAACACTTTTTAATATAGGTCACATTTTTCAATAAAACCTTCATAAACATCTCAAAATAGGTAAAAAAAAACACAAATTTTAATGTAAGTCGTCCAATTTTAGACAGGCCTGTTGATTGGTTAGTGACCCTGACTGCTATGGTCGTGGGTTCGATTCCCACCCAGGACAAATGTTTGTGTGATGAGCACGATAATTTGTTCTGTGTCTGGGTGTAATTTATCTATATTATGTATGTAATTAGAAATATATAAGTATGTTTATCAGTTGTCTAGTACCCATAACACAAGCTCTGCTTAGCTTGGGATTAGACGGCACTGTGTGATAGATGTCTCTAGCAATTTATTATTATTATTTATTCATTTAATTTAATTTTTTCATACGAGGGATAATAATAGCTCTTAATTCAATGTTAATACGAATCTTAAACAAACTAAACATGATATAAAACCTTTTCTTTCTTTCTCAGAATTAGATCAATTAAATTAAAAATCATTTGAAGTGTCTGAACTCTTGTGCATTTAACGTTACACGTTGTAACATTGTCCTAAAGTCACAGGTATCACGTTGAATTCCGAAAGAAAGGAAGGTTGCTAAGTTTTATTCCCGAACTTAATACGAGGTTAACATATTTAACTACCGAGCTTTGTGAAGGAGCTGTAAAAAACTGGAATCTGACCTCGAGAAGGCGGACAATGATGATAAAATCGATACGGAAGTCAAAACTGTCACTAACCTTCCCCAAGTTTCCAGGCTGCAGTTGTCTCCCGTCAAAGTTCAAGTCAAAGTCCAAACAGACCGGTCGGACGAACGTCCGGTACACGAAGGCAGTCTCCAAGATTATAACTGCTATGTCGTCCTGGAAGTTGGCTGCGCTGCCTTGAAAACGGACTGGGATATTGATTTCTTTTACCTGTTGATAAGAAACAAATATTCTCACACTCAGTGGAGACATGCGAAGAAACACTTTAGTGATCCAGATTTGGTTTAGTTCAATCAATAAAGCCTGGACACAAAATAGATAGGTACAGAAGACAATCTACATACAAAGCCCGCTTGAGCAACGCACACATAGACACCGCTCACAGACACAATATCTCGGATCAATCGCCCGGTCGCGCTCATACAGTACGGCGCAACGTGCGTTCGTGTGTGCGATCGCCTAGCGTAGATATAAAAGTGAAGTACATACATGAGATTGACTTCTGTATCTATCTATTTTGTGGCCTGGAGCACAGGCGTAAGGTAGCCATCCTATCGATATTTGCATGACTTGATTCCGCCATCTTCTTTCTACCATTGTCAACCCGACGTTTGGCGAGTGTCAACCCTTACATTGTTTGGGAAGGGAGGGTCGGCCCCGTTATGAAAGGCAACGAAGGAACGGAGTGGATTTTTTAGTCAGTAAAAGTCTAACACTATCTCCCGCTACGTCCAAGGGCGGGGGGGGGGGGGGTATCTGGATGATTATTACCCACCAAATAATTGTTGAAACCTCTACGGTCCAGACTAAGTCCAGTTTCGCCTCGTCGTTTAAACACGTACAGTGAAAGACTGGAACAATTTATCTGCTGCGGTCTTCCCGTCCGATTATAATTTAGGTGTCTTCAAGGCTAGAGTGAATAGGCTCTTAATAAACTAGTGCGCTTCACCACCAACGATTGCATCACTGCTTATCATCAGGTAGGACCGCAGTCAAGCTCTAGTTTAAATTATTGAAAAAAACATGAGCGATTCAATGCGACTGCTGTTACGAAGCTATCTGATGCGGTTCACGTGAATTCAACGCGATGCGGCAGTTATGTCCTACATTATTACTATACTGTCGCTATTTCAGCCGCCATTTATAAAAACGAGAACTCTTGTGGTACGGTGGCACCGCAAGAGTTCGCGCGAAAACATTAATCCAACTGGTTGCGACCGCGTCGCTTCGCTCATCGCCGCACCGCAGCCACGTGCGGTTTAGTCTCTTAGGTCATCTCAACAGTGTTAATTGTTTGTTAAGTTGCAAGTGGTACCTACCTTTTAATGGCGAGAAGAAGGAAATGGTGGGTCATCACTATTTCAGCCGAAAGACGTCCAAGTGTCGCCATAGTGACCGGTCCCGTGCTTCTCCCATCCATCAGATTCTCGCAGCCCTCACCAGGTCATCGGTCCACCTTGTGGGAAGCCTTCCAGCGCTGCTTCTTCTGGCACGTGGTCGCCACTCCAGAACTTTTCGTCTCCATCGACCATCTGATCTGCGAGCAATGTGCCCTGTGCACTGCCACTTAAGTTTGGTGATTCTTCAAGCTATTTCGGTAACCTTAGTTCTCCTGCTGATATCTTTACTTCTAATGTGATCACGGAAGTAAGCTCCAAGCATAGCCCTGTCCATAGCCCTTTGGGTGTCTTTAAGCCGTCGGATCAGGCCCATTGTGAAAGATCAGGTCTCGGAGCCATAAATGGCAGGTGTAACTATAATATTTTGGTTTTTAAGGTTCTAGAGTAGCGGCCACGTACCGGAAGACGCAGCGTTGGAAGGCCTCCTACTAGGTGGACAGATGACCCAGTTAGATTTTGTGGAAATCCGGGCATATCACGTGACAACGAAAAGAAGCGATTTTATGTTTTTCACTCAAAAGTGTCTAATTATAATTTTGTAATCTATTTGTATTACTTAAATTAAGAAAGTCCAAAAAATCTTACTATTATAGAAACTATACTAGCATACTGTTCATAAAGATTCATTGAAACATGTGGTTAATATAGCAAAAAGTATCTTTGAAATGCTCTCCAGTAAAATTGCAGTTTTGGGGATTTACAACAAGTTACGTGGGAGGCATCGATTGTTCTTCAAGGGGATATGAACGTGATCACATGTTTTTTTTTTAATTTATCATCTGCCCAAAATTATGTGGACGCACCTCTCGCACCCGCCTAGGCGGCAGTACGCAAATCTATGCATTTATTTGCGGCCAACAGCGCCCGGAAAGCGTGCGGCTGACCTATAAATTCAATTTCTTTGCGAAATATTAATTGATTTACATATGCAATGTTCACTTTGAAGAATATTTAACCAACCATTTTTATGTGTAAAATTATTTTTAAAGATCCAAGCCGTTTCGAAGGAGTAGGGAAAAGTTGCGAAATATTTTTTTAGACAAAAGTATCATTAGCACGAAAAAGTCAAATGTTGATAATGTTGTTCATGAATCTATAATAAACATATTTTTTTTTCAAACCTATTAACCTGGCCGTTACCGAGGATTAGGCTTCAGAAAAGAAAGTGTTTTATGGCATTTTTCGGGCGCTTGGGCCTTAAGATATGGGATTCTAAAGAATTCACCTAATTAACTTTCATATCCCCTAGAAGTACAAACATATTGTACCCATTATGAACAAACAGAACCTCACTTTTTTTCCGTTGTCCGCTTCACGCGAAATGTCCTAGATTCAAGAAGCACAGGACCGTTCACAGTGGCGACACTTAGGCACAGACACTTAGGGGGCTATGTTCAATAATGGACGTCTTTCGGCTGAAATTATAAATATAAATATCGGCCTGGACCAGGTCCAAGGAGGTCTTACATCAGACTTCTGCGCGTCCACGTCCCCGTCGTTGTTCCACGGCCGGTAGATCTTCCCGATGGCCACTGCGTACTTAGAAGCAGGCTGCTGCTTAGTCACATCGTTCCAGAAGCAATGTGCAGCTGGAAACGAAGACAAGTAGATACATTCAAACTGTGCAAGAAAGAAAGTTAAAAGAGATACCTAGGTCTTAACTAAAGTAAGGGCTTCTTCACACGTACCACAACCACACCACGTCACAACAAAATGCTGTCAAGCAGCGGTTACGTGTTGGGCACGCCACAATCACGGCGATAAGTCCCCTCTTTGAGGCGTGGCTGGAAAGACCTTACGGCGTCCTTACCTTCCGCATGACGCAGGTCCTCACCGGACATGGTTCGTTCGGGAGTTTACTGCACCGGATTCATGCGGAGGTGACGCCCGGGTGTCGCCACTGTGCGGAATACCCGGAGGACACGGTGGAGCAGCACACAGTCGAGGTGTGCCCTGCTTGGGCGGAGCATCGCTGTGCCCTCGTGGGGGCGATCGGCGGCGGTGACCTCTCGCGCCGGGCCTTGGTTGAGGCCATGGTCCGGAGCAAGGAGGAGTGGCAGGCGGTCGCCGACTTCAGCGAAGCAGTAATGCTCGCAAAGGAGGAGGCCGAACGCATCAGGCCACGGCGTTATCGCCGCCTCCACCGCCGCCGGGATTCTAATCCCGATTTCGGGCCACCGTAGGCGCGGGATTGCGGACAGTGAGCAATGGGTAGCTCGCTGTCCGGCCGTCCGATAACTGTTTGGACCAAGCCCAAGTCGTCGACGGCGCGCAATGTTCCCGCGCGCCTAAAGGAGTTGTCAGCAACAGCAGGGACCCAGCCGGGTCGAAGCCGTCGTCGAAGGTCAATAAAAAAAAAAGAAGTTACGTGTGAATAATGTCGCTGCAGCTTTTTGTAGTTGCGTTGTGGTACCGACAAAATGTAGATGTGGTTGCGTTGTCGTCGGCCACTAGTTCGCAGTGTCGCTGGTGGTTGCGTTGTGATTGCGTTATGGTCGGTATCACACATACGGTCGTTAAAGATTGAAACATTTGGTACGTGTGAATAGTCCTAATTATTTTCAATACGAAATATACGCCCGGCCACGTGGTGTGGTTAAGGTGTGGTTGAGGTGTGGTTGAGGTGTGGTTGAGGTGTGGTTGAGGTATGGTTGAGGTGTGGTTGAGTGTGGTTGATGTGTGGTTGAGGTGTGGTTGATGTGTGGTTGAGGTGTGGTTGAGGTGTAGTTGAGGTGTGGTTGAGGTGTGGTTGAGGTGTGGTAGAGGTGTAGTTGTGGTGTGGTTGAGGTGTAGTTGAGGTGTGGTTGAGGTGTGGTTGAGGTGTGGTTGAGCTGTGGTTGAGGTGTAGTTGAGGTGTGGTTGAGGTGTAGTTGAGGTGTGGTTGAGGTGTAATTGAGGTGTGGTTGAGGTGTGGTTGAGGTGTGGTTGAGGTGTGGTTGAGGTGTGGTTGAGGTGTGGTTGAGGTGTGGTTGAGGTGTGGTTGAGGTGTGGTTGAGGTGTAGTTGAGGTGTGGTTGAGGTGTAGTTGTGGTGTGGTTGAGGTGTGGTTGATGTGTGGTTGAGGTGTGGTTGAGGTGTGGTTGAGGAAATATACCCTAAACGGCTCAAAAATATAACTGCCGACGAGGCTGGTATATTTCCGCCGCTTTAGGTTCTCTGCAGCCGCCGCGGCAGCACCAGCACAGCACGATGAGCTAGGAAGATACGATGGTGCAAGAGTATCGACACAGGTAGCATCTCACACTAAAGGCCTACCCATCTTCCAAGGAAATAAAGACATACCGTCTGGTCTCTTACCATCGTCGAGTGCCAGGCCATGAGGTTCCAAAACAGCCGGAACGCCGACGGTGACAAGGGCTCGTCGGATGATGTCGTTAATGTTCGCGTGCACTTCGACTGCATGACAGGCCGTGGTGACCGAGGCTGTTGACAACTTCGCCACAGCTTTTTATTTATGTTAAATCAAGTTATCAGAAAGTCTACAGGACTTTCTAGCCAAGATAATCTTCAACAGTTAACGCTAGTTGAAAACTTCGAATGTACGGGAATGACGTCACCTCAACGCTCAGTCCCGTGGTCAGAACAGAAGAATCGATGGCGTTGCCAACTCGAGGCGTTCCACTCAAGAGAAACTTGGCTAGGGGCTAGTGACGTACGTGTGATGGTGAGAGACAGCTTACCAGAAATAACCACACTATTGGAGACGAGAGAACCGCCGCAGATCTGCATGTATGGCTCGGTCTTCCGGTAGATGCCGACGTGCCAAGGCAGATCTCCTCGCTTGGCTGGTCTACCGTCAATGATAAGGGCCACGCCGTCAGGAGTTACTCGGCCACATTCTGAAGAGAGAAGACGTGAAATTATTGACGGGACCGTCCACAGTGAGCTGGATTGAAAGCTTATTAGTGTTTGGAGCCAAGAGCTTGTTGTGATGTCGGTCGTCGCTATAAATTGTATGGTGGTGGGTAGTTTAATATATTTCTGGAATAAACCAGTCTGTCGTTGACCCACGTATTTTATTGACGTTACATTGGCGACGAGGACGGGATTTTGTGATTTTTTTTTTCAATTTACGGGGTTACGCGTTTGTCAAGATGCCTATTGGTAAAATCGAACCTTTCAATTTGAGCTCGAAGCAGTGGCCAGCGTATATACGTCGAGTAAATCAGTACGTAAGACTTAACGAAATCGATAATGACTTGAAAGTGCCTATGTTAATAACGGTCGTAGGGGAAGAAACGTATGCGCTTATGTGCGATCTTTGTTCACCTAGTTTTCCGGAAAACAAAACATTTGACGAATTAGTGACATTAGTGACGGAACACTTGGAACCGCAACGATCGGAAATTGCCGAACGCCACGTGTTCAGGTTGCGCCGCCAGCGTCCGGGCGAATCCCTTACGGAATACCTGCAGGCATTGAAACATCTGGCATCTACGTGCAGCTTTGGAAAGTGCAAGTCATGTTCGACGCTCGAAGAGAATTTGCGTGACCAGTTTGTGTCGGGGCTGGCAAGTGACGTCATGCGATCGAGAATCTTCGCTGAAAAAAAAGTGCAGTACAAAGAGGCAGTGGAGCTGGCGCTGGCACTCGAGGCAGCGGAGAAGCACGCCGAAGTGAGTGGCACCACGACGACGGCGGCGGCGACGGACTCATCAAAGTCGACGGGCGGCGAGGCGGGCGAAGGCCTGCATTACGCGCGCGGTGGCCCGCGCGGGCCGCAACGGGCGCTCGGCAGCGGAGGCGACGGAGCAGCGGGCGAGGCCGGCGCAGGCGGCGTGCGCGCGGGCTCGGCGGACGGCGGCGCGCGGGCCTGCTGGCGCTGCGGCAAGATGCACCCGGCCGAGAAGTGTCGGTTTAGGAATTACAGTTGTGATGAGTGCGGGAAAAAAGGACACTTAAAGGTAATGTGCAAACAAGTGCGCGGTAGTGGCGGTCGGCATAATTATGTGAGTGAGGAATCGGATGACGGTATGTTCAACGTGGACGTCGCAGCTCGAGGTAACAAGCCATATTTTATTAAACTGATGGTTGATAACATTTATATTGAGTGTGAAGTGGACACAGGTAGTCGTATATCAGCAATAAGTGAGGAGATGTACCAATGTATATTTCGGCATAAAAATATTGTACCGGATAACTTAGTTTTACGTTGCTACTCGGGTTCAAGAATTGAATCACTCGGTTACATTGAGGTTGACGTTTGCTTAGGCGAATTTAAGGCTAAATCTTTACGATTATACATAATTAAGGGTGGGGCGCGGCCATTATTAGGACGAGAATGGATGCGCGCTTTAAAGATAACGCAAATAAACCTCAATGAAATCGTAGATGATGAATTGGTAAACAAATTATGTAACGAATTCCCACAAGTATTTAGCGAGAAGTTAGGTACATGTAAACAGCCCATACGACTACAGCTGTCAGATAAAGAACCGGTTTATGTGCGAGCGAGACCCATGCCGCTGGCACTGCGCGCGCGGGTCGAGCGGGAGCTGGAACGTCTCGAGGCGGACGGTTCCATCTACCGCGTCGACTACTCGGACTATGGGACTCCAATAGTGCCCGTTGTCAAACAAAACGGAGACATACGCATTTGTGGGGATTACAAGATAACTATTAACCCAAAGTTAAAGAGGGATTATTATCCGTTACCGCGCATCGAAGAGCTATTTGCAAATCTTAGTGGGGGAGATAAATTCACAAAGATTGATCTGAAGCATGCTTATGAACAGTGTCTGTTAACGGACGACTCGCAACCCTACACAGCTATAACTACGCATATAGGTACTTTTGTGTATAGACGTACGCCGTATGGGTTGTCGGTTATACCGGAAAAGTTCCAAAAAATTATGGAAGAGACGCTGCGCGGAGTGCCAGGGTGTGTAGTGTTCTTAGACGATATTTGTGTGAACGGGTCTAATACACTTGAGCACATGAAGAATCTGAGAACTGTATTGGAAAGGCTACGTAACATGGGGCTTACTGTTAAATTAAATAAATGTAAATTTTTACAAGATAGCGTGAAATATTTAGGTTTTATTATTAATAAGGAAGGTTTGCGACCGGATACCGAGAAACTGGAGGCCATTTCCAGCGCACCCAGACCAGAAAACGTGTCACAACTAAAAAGTTTCTTAGGAATGGTTAACTATTACGGCCGATTTATTCCTAACTTAAGCACCTTGTTACAACCATTGCACAATTTATTAAAAAAGGATAGCGGCTGGAAATGGGACCCCAAGTGTGATAGGGCTTTCGAGGAGACCAAGCGATCTCTCCTGAGCGAACGAGTATTAGCGCACTACGAGGAGGGACGCGACCTGGTGCTGTCGGTGGACAGCAGCGCGTACGGCCTGGGCGCCGTGCTGGCGCACCGGTACGCGGATGGGAGCGAGCGGCCGGTCAGCTGCGTGTCGCGCACACTCAGCGCGCCCGAACGCAACTACAGCCAACTCGATAAAGAGGCGCTGGCTATTCTATTCGGGATCACGAAACATCACCAATTTTTGTACGGAAGGCGCTTTACGCTGCGCACCGACCATCAGCCGCTGACTCATATCTTTGGGGAAAAAGGAGGAATCCCTCAGACGGCTGCCAGTCGTCTACAAAGATGGGCGGCACGCCTGGCTGCTTATGATTTTGACATAGAATTTGTGCGATCGGCGGACAACGGTCCGGCTGATGCGTTGTCGCGATTACCGTTGCCTCGGGAGGGTCGCTTCGTCGACGCGATAGATTATCTGAATCTAGTAGAGGAGTCGCTACCTATTTGTTTTAAAGACATCGCAAAAGAGACAGAGCGTGATACATTGTTATGTAAAATAAAGGGATATGTACTATTCGGTTGGCCGACAGTCCCGAGCTGCGACGCGGAAAAGCCATTTTTTGCTAGAAAAAATGATTTGATAGTAGATCAAGGATGTGTTATTTATAAATATAGGATAGTGGTTCCGCACATTCTTCAAAGGAAAATATTAAAAGAAGTCCACGAGGGCCATTTAGGGATGAACAAAATGAAAGCGTTATCAAGAAGTTACATTTATTGGGCGAGTTTAGATCAAGATATCGAAGATATGTGTAGGTCATGTGCTGCGTGCCGCTCCGTGCAGGACGCGCCGCCACGGGCGCAGCTACATCCCTGGGAGTTCCCGCTGCACCCTTGGCAACGCGTACACGCTGACTTCGCAGACTGCGGTGGTGTTCGATACCTAATTATAGTAGATGCGCATTCTAAATGGATAGAGGCCTTGCCTATGCGTGGCACGAACGCAGCCGCTACCATTAAGGTTTTTAGAAGTACGTTTGCGCGTTTTGGTTTGCCATCGCAGCTCGTGACTGACAACGGCCCACCATTCTCTTCACAAGAGTTTAAATTGTATTGTGAAAAAAATTGTATCAAGCACACAACTTCGGCACCATATAGACCCCAGGGAAATGGCGCGGCTGAGAACGCAGTCAAAACCATTAAAAAGGCAATAAAGAGATCAATATACGAAGGCGAGGACGTCAACATCGCCCTAAGTAAATTTCTTCTGCAGTACCGAAATTGTGAACACGCAACTACAGGGGTCTCGCCAGCCGTGGCGCTCCAAGGGCGGCGCTTGCGCAGCCGACTTGACGCGCTACGCCCGGACGTAGCCGCAGCGGTACGCGCGAGGCAAGAGCGTCAGGTCGCTCGCACCTCGGGGGCCGACAGGAAATTCCGCGTTGGGGATGCGGTAATCGCTCGCGATTATACGGCGAGGGGGGACAAGTGGACCGATGCCACTGTTGTTAAAAAGACAGGCCCTATTTCATACAAAGTGAGTTTAGGTAATGGGGTTGAGTGGCGTAGACATGCCGACCAAATTATTCCAGCAAGCAGCAAAAATAGGTTCTCGTTATCGCGCGTGAGCGACGCCGTCGCCGCTGAGACTGTGTGCTCTCGGGCAGCCAAACCGGGGGTCGATAGCGGAGCCGAAGGTGAGGTGTTTGAAGACGCATCCAGTGGTGTCAGTGATATTAAAGACTCACCGCAGCAGCGAGTTCAACCCGAACGGCTTTCGTTGCCGATATCACCTCCACCACAGGGTGCGTCAGCTCGCGCACTGCGTGCGATCAACCGAGCAAGAAAAGCTGCCATATGAGACAATATTTAAAATAGGTACTTAGTTAAAGGAAATTGTTAGTTGTAAGATGTACTACCTGATGTGATTAGTGGACTTGACGGGGAGAGATGTGATGTCGGTCGTCGCTATAAATTGTATGGTGGTGGGTAGTTTAATATATTTCTGGAATAAACCAGTCTGTCGTTGACCCACGTATTTTATTGACGTTACACTTGTAAAAATAAAATTTAAATAAGAAAAGTAGCCGGCGGTCGCTTCCTTCTGCGAAGCAGTAATGCTAGCAAAGTAGGCGCCTACACGCGCACGCGCGAGGGATCGATTCTCACGCCCCAGCCGCCAGGATCCCGATCCCGATTTTCGGCCACCGTACGCGCGGGCTTGCGGACGGCGAGCAATGACTAGCTCGCCATCCGACCGTCCGGTAACCGGACCGAGCCCAAGTCGTCGACGGCACGTAGTTACCCATGCGCGCCTCAAGGAGATACAACAAACAAACAAACAGCCTCAAACAGTACGGGCCCAGCAGGGTCGAAGCATACTGGGGCCATGGGTTTGTTTCGAACATATTAGAAATGTCTGATGTACAATGGGGTCAATCTATAAAAATTTTGACAGTTCCTTTGATCAGTTAACGACCATTAGAACGACATCGTGCAAGCATTGCTTTTAATAAGCTCGATATTGTCGAACGAGACAATTGCCTGATCAATGATCGGTCATTATGAATTAAGAGATTACGAAATTTTAGCATAATGACAATGGGATCGTCTTGGAATGACGAATTCATAAAAATAGCAGACTTGGGCCCCTCACAGTTGATTTTGGGCTGTTGTACATGTTCTGATCGCGTGGAGAACTCTAATACAGGAATGCAGGTAGTACAGTTCCTATAGTCTATCTAAAAAGTCAAACGACTTCACTTTTGAAGAAAATAAAAAATCTGTTGTTGGCAAAATGAATTTTAGTGGTCATTCACTTGTTTCTTCAAATGATGATAGTTCTACAACAGATGTTGATCGTAATATGTCTAGTGATAATGAATCAATTATCGGAGTAGAATATTTAGAATCGGATTTCTCTTACGATTCCAGATTTATGTTTTTTACTTTATACTTACATAAGACACTATTATATCTTTACAAATGTATCCTACTTTGTAATAAGAATATTATGAAAGGGTCTGAAATAGCTATATTCTAAACGAAAACCCTTTGCATTTTTTAATAGTTAAAAAGTCCCCTCATAATATTAAATCATTTAAAAAATACATATGAATTTTTATACTTATTCTTGGTATTCGATACTTTTATAAGGTTCTCTATCTCTTAATCAACCTTGATTATTGAAAACACTGGTTCAACTACATCAGATTTCATTTTACCCTAATAATAACCCAAGTCGTTTCGCTTTTTAGACAGACTATATGTGATGCCATAGTGATATGAAAGTGATGGAGATAAGACCTCCTTATAGCAATGCAACGTCATGTCGATGAGATAAGCGTTGCTAAGGTTCTTGTTGATTGTGTTAATGTCAGTAAAATATACGCCTGTGATACAAGCTGTGCTGTGTTTGTTAATCTGCCTACTCTGCTAAATAACCCAGATCTTATAATATTCTAATAGGTTATGGCAGTTCGATTTCGACAACAAACAAGGTAAATAAATCGCTTTTCACAAAATAAAATTTTCACTTTTGTGCGACGTCAATTGTTTTGAGATGTCAGAGGACGAAAATCCCTCATCATCTACCATATGCGGCATCCAAAAGCTAAGAGGAGCCTCAGATTTTGGCAACTGGAAGTTTGTTGTGAAAAACTACTTAGAGTCAAAGAACTGGTGGATTGCCGTAGAATCCAGTGACGTCAGTACCACACTAAAAGATGTAGATCGAAAGGCGAGAAGCACGTTATGCTTACTGATAGATCCATCCTGCTTTGCACATGTATATACTGCAAAAACGGCTCGAGAAGTGTGGCACAATTTGTGCAACGCATACGAGGATAAAGGATGGGGCAGGCGAATAAGTTTACAGCGTCAACTGTGGCAGTGCAGACTCGAGGACTTTACGTCAATGGAGAAATATATATCCAGAGTTGTATTTTTAGCACAGCAGTTAGCTGACATAGACGCAAAAGTTGCAGATGACTGGATTATTTCCATACTATTGGCTGGTTTGACAACGGACTATAACCCGTTAATAATGGCAGTCGATAATAGTGGAAAGGAAATGAGTTTGGAACAGTTAAAGACCAAATTACTCCAGGAAGGCAATAGACAAGCCGAAATAGGCGCAGGAACTGGTGAACAAGCCTTTGCTACAACCAAGGGACACGCTACCAAAACTAAAGCACAAGTTCGAAAGCCAGTGTACAAATGCTTTAAATGTCATAAGATAGGACATAAAGCATCGGAATGCAAAAAATCACCGAAAGTGAACGTATGTATGAGCATGGCCGATAGCATCAACAAAAATGGATGGTATGTCGACAGTGGATGCTCGAATCACATGACAAATAATGCCAACGAATTATTCGATTATAAAAAGCTGAATAATAATATGAAAATTCGAGTGGCAACTGGAGAAGAGATTCCTGTAAAAGGAAAAGGAAATGCTTCGCTTAAAGTGAGCGAAAGTGTGAAACTTCCACTGAATAATGTTTTACATGTACCAAATCTATCGATGAATTTAATCTCGGTGAGCGATCTTGTGAAAAAAGATTTCACAGTGAATTTTGACAAAAGAGGTTGTTTTATCAAAAACCAAAATGACCAAATAGTTGCGACATGTAATAAAGTTTGCGGAATTTTCAAACTGAAAGAAAAAGAAAATGTCGTGGTCAATTTGACAGTGTCAAATGAAATTTTGTCAAATTTATGGCATAGAAGATTAGCTCATTTAGGTCGAAAATATATGATTTCTTTAAAAGAAATGACCACCGGAATGAATTTAAAAACGACGGATAAAGTTGAACCCTGTGTTCCGTGCATTCAAGGCAAGAGCACGCGATCTCCGTTTAAAAAACAAGGTACGAGAGCTGATCAAGTCCTGGACCTGATCCATATGGACATATGTGGTCCGATGGAAGAACCATCGTGGGCTGGCTCCCGTTATATGCTGCTGTTTATCGATGATTATACGCGTAAGACAAATGTTTATTTTTTGAAGAAAAAGAGTGAAACTTTTATAAGATTCAAGGAATACAAAGAAGAAGTCGAGTTAGAATGTGAAAAAGCAATAAAATGCATAAGAAGTGACAATGGTAAAGAATTCGTTAACAATATTTTTGAAGATTTTTTAAAGGCGTCTGGTATAAAACATCAGACGACGGTACCATACACGCCAGAACAGAACGGAGTTGCAGAGAGAGCGAACAGAACGATTCTGGAGAAAGCCAGAACATTACTTTGTGAAGCAAATCTTAGCAAGAAATTTTGGGCTGAGGCAGTATGTACCGTGGTATATCTAAAAAATAGGAGTCCAACCAAGGCTGTCACGAAAAAAGTACCACAGGAATTATGGTCTGGTAAGAAAGTCGACCTAAGTCACTTGAGAGTTTTTGGTTGTTTAGCACATGCTTTGAAACCTAAACAGAAAAGACTGAAGCTAGACATGAAAACCGAAGCTCTAATTTTTATTGGATATTGTGAGACTACAAAAGGTTACCGATTAATGCATCCAAAAACTGGAAAAGTAACAATTGCAAGAGATGTAAAGTTTATTGAAAACGTATTTCCTGGTGATGGTACAAAGGTGACGAAAAGCACAGTCGTTCCTGTAAACATAGAGGAGGAACGGATGGAACCAGTGCGTACCCCTGATGGTTACTCTGACTCAGATGGAGAAAATTTTCAAGACGCGGAAATTGTGAGTACCGAATCCGCTACCTTTCAGCAATCGAGTGGTGAAACGAGTACTGACACGTTTGTAGCACCAAACCCTGTTGCAAGTAACGAGTTGAGTACTGAAGCAAATGCTGAGCCGAGATACAACTTACGTGCACGAGAGCGTGTAGACTATACAGGTACATGCGTGAATGCTCTAGCTGACATTGATGGTGATCCAACATCGGTTGAAGAGGCTCTTATGAGACCTGATAAAGAACTTTGGCAGAAGGCCATAGACGAGGAACTTAAGTCGTTGAAGGAAAACAAAACGTGGTCACTAGTTGACTTGCCAAGTGACAAGAAACCGATTCAATGCAAATGGGTGTACAAAATCAAGCGCAACAGCGACGGTAAGGTGATCAAATATAAGGCTAGGCTGGTAGCAAAAGGATTTACGCAGGTACGTGGAATCGATTATAACGAAACCTATTCTCCTGTCATAAGAAGTTCGACATTACGGTTGTTATTTTCATTAGCTGCAGAATATGATTGGCTGATTGACCAGTGGGATGTTACCACTGCTTTTCTTTATGGTAAACTGAAAGAGGACATTTATATGTTTCAACCTAAAGGAGCAATTGCTAAAGGCCAAGAGACCAAAGTATGTAAGTTGCAAAAGTCTTTATATGGACTAAAGCAAGCGTCGAACGCTTGGTATTATGAGTTAGATAAGGAGATGCTCAATTTAGGTTTCACACAATCGAAAATAGAGCCATGTTTGTATCAAAAAACGATAGCAAGAGCAAGAAGAAGATAGACAAGGGCAGACTTGTTGTAGTAATTTATGTTGATGACATATTTGTGTTTTACACTCGTAACTGCGAAATCGAAAAACAGAGCTTAAAAAACGGTTTATTAAAAAGGTTTAAACTCAAGGATTTAGGTCCTGCTAGACATGTTCTAGGCATGAGGCTTAGAAGAGATAAAAATTGTATTTATCTTGATCAGGAGCAATATGTTCAAAATGTATTGAAAGAATTCGATATGACAGACTGTAAACCAGTCAATACCCCAATGGAAGTAGGTCTCATATTAGAGAAAACTCCTGAATCTGTATGTAGATTGCCATATCAAAATCTGATAGGATGTCTTAATTACTTAGCTCAAAACACTAGGCCAGACATTGCGCACGCAGTTAGCTTTTTAGCACAGTTTAATTCATGCTATGATGATATACACTTCAAGTGTGCTAAACGGGTGTTGAAATATTTAAAAGGAACATCATATTTTGCACTAGTTTTTCAAAAGTCAGGGAAACTGGAGTTATGCGGCTACGTAGATGCAGATTGGGGTGGGTCGTATGATAGGAAATCTTTTTCGGGTCTAATGTTTAAGTTAGGCGAAAATTTAATTGCGTGGGAAAGTCGAAAACAAAGATGCGTGGCACTGTCATCTACGGAGGCAGAGTATGTAGGCCTTAGTCAAGCATCGAAAGAAGCCATTTATTTGCAGACTCTGTTAAAAAGCTTAACAGATGTTAAAGGTGAAAAACCTGTTATTATTTACAATGACAATCAGTCTGCACACAGAATCTCTCAAAATAAAATGAACCATAATAGGACAAAACACATTGACATAAGGTATCATTTTATCCGCGAAGCAATCTCTAATGGGGCGGTTGAGGTGCGTTACATGTCGTCGCAGGACATGATAGCAGATATGTTGACAAAAGCTTTGTCAGGCCCGAAACTAAAGTCATTATTAGAGAAATTATCCATTAAGGGGGCGGGTAATCTAGACCTAGGTTAGTTGTTGATAAAAATGTTTTGTTCTTAGTTCTGTTGATATTGTTTTTGTTTATAATGGCTAATTTTGTTTTTGATAGACTCAATGTATTTTATATGCACATTTAAAGGTGCAGCAATAAATTACAGTGTTAAGGGTGCGTACACATGTAAGAATGTTAAAGGTACACTATGTGTTTATACATGATGATGCATTGAGGGTGCGTGATGGAGATAAGACCTCCTTATAGCAATGCAACATCATGTCGATGAGATAAGCGTTGCTAAGGTTCTTGTTGATTGTGTTAATGTCAGTAAAATATACGCCTGTGATACAAGCTGTGCTGTGTTTGTTAATCTGCCTACTCTGCTAAATAACCCAGATCTTATAATATTCTAATAGAAAGAAATGGGAGTAAGTGATAGTTTGACGGGTGACAGGATAGAATGGAAAAAAAAAACGTGTTGCGCCGACCCTAAGTAATATGGGATAAGGGCAGGAAGAAGAAGAATATGTGATGGTATAGATTTCGCTACAACTGCGGATTCGGAGAACAGTATTCTACTTGATCAATATTGGTTTCGTTTCTGGTCAAACCTGGTTTGCAGACCGCGACGTAATCCCAGCTTCCGTCAATACATGTCATGAGGGAGAGGGCGTCGGGTGAGTAGTAGTTCGGTCTGTTACATTCTGGCTTCACTACTGTCCCCGAAGGTTCGTAGGAGTTGCAGTCGCGGTAATCCTCGGTGGAGTCGGCGATGAGACAGTAGTAGTGGACTGATAGGTCGTTGTCTAACTTGCACAAACCTGGAAGATAAAGGATGTTTTTTGTACTGCAATTGGTAACTAAACTTAATGCTTCAGTCTAACTAGAGTCTAGCTAGACTTAGACACTCAGATGAAACAAATGTATCATCAGATGATAGATTTGTTTCATCTTCATGTCATTCGTAAGCTTTTTATCGTATTTTATCTTCACAATTATGTTGATTAAGGTAGAACCTAACATAGTTCCTAGTGGAACCCCAAATTAATCCTAAATTTACTAATTTTTTTTTAAATTTCCATTAAATCAATTGCAAAAGGTTTGGCTTTACACGGTTTTTGCATTTAGCAGAACTATTCAGTTTCAAATTTAGAACGTATTTGATTTTTGATACAGCTTGTAGGTATAGTACAATTCACGAATGATGGCGGCTGAGAAGTTTGCGCAGAAGGCTGCGCAGTAACGTGTTTTATGAACCAAATGACGACGTGCGTGTGCGAGAAGAGTGTGGTATGCGCGAAAGTTCGCAAAGGCTAACTTCACGCCCGCCATCATTCGTGAATTGTACTGTATAATATTTTCCATTAGAATGCGGGCGTAACCACGCTAAAGTTTTTACAGCCAGCAGTAAATATATCTACGGTTAACCTTATAAAAGCATTTGGCAACAGAATGAGACCATATTTCATCATGGCAGAAAATCATATCAGTCCCGTCTTTTATATTATTGTATTGTTTACCATATGTTATACAATTTCTTAATTAAGATTGGGCCCAATATAGCTCCTGGTGGAACACCTTAAAAACTACTTCTAAAAATAACTTAGTTTTTTGAAAACTTTCGTTGAATCATCATCATATCGAAAATTCTTAGAGTACATGTCATAACATTACTCATTTACTAATTATTATAATTATATTTACCATAAGACATATACACCGATTCAAAAGTTTTCTTTAAATCAACTTCATTGAAAAACTACTCTTTCGAGGATTTTTTGTAGAAGATATCAGTGTATAATACTTACGCACGCATTTAGGAATAGAATTGGACCATGCTCCATCCTGGCAGAAGACGATACCAGTCCCCAAGACTCCATATCCTTGATGACAAGTGACGTTCAGATATAACGATGCGAAGTCCTGCCCAGGCGTCGCATTTGGTTGGTTTGACACGTAGGTACCATGCTCTGGGTACGGTGGCAGGGTACAATTAACAGATTGAGTTGGACTGAAAATTTAGACCTGATTATTTAACAGAAACTTCTTTCTTCAATTAAGAAAAGACTTGTTCCTTTAATATTAGGAGACCCTGATATAGAATTCCCTCGAATAAATAATATAAGTTTCCGATTACTTTTTCCTAACTTTATTAATTTCAAGTAGAAAAGTATTGACCGATCAAGCGATCGACCTCCAGATCAAACGTCGTAAGTAGAGATGGATTGGTCACACGCTTAGGAGGGATTCCGATCACACACCTAAACAGGCGTTGGACTGGAAACCTCGAGGGAAAAGAAAGCATGGTCGTCCTCGGTTTTGGCGACGTACCGTGCTGGCAGAAGCGACGGCCATCGGATTGATATGGAGCGGGATGAAGCGTAAACCTCAAGACCGATCGCGTTGGGTGACTACTGTCGACGCCTTGTACCCCAGCTAGGGGTAGAATCTTAAGAGAGTACTGCATGTTTTCTGTTTACCTGGTAGAATTTGTCGGTAGCTGTCGGTTGCATAGTTCATCTGATTCGTCGGATCCATCTGCGCACTCCTGTTTCTGTAAACGATACCCTATGTTATTTGATGAAAACGTGACACAAAGTTCAACAGCACCAGAGACAGTATTCTTCTTCTCAGCGTGTCGATGGCAAAACTTTTTAAATTCCATGCCTGGTCCAGTAATCGGACATGGCAATGCCGACCACTGATGCTGTCATTAGATCCCTACTCGAAGAGATAACAGGGCAGGTCAATGAGGATGGGACACGGTCTGTGGAGAGACGCCGCACAAACACTGAAGATCAGAACCGTCCGAGAACCCTCATCTGTGGGGATTGTCTTTGCTGCGCCCAACCTGGGTGCGGAGTCTGTTTAGAGTTTCCCAGGTTGGAAATGGCAACTCGTGTCCAGAAGAGAGGTTTTCCGACGGCTCGATAAAATCTTCTGGAGGTTCAAACTTTCAACCAGAGAGTAGTGAATCGCCTGCAAGAATCGAGGCTTGCATTGTTTGAGTCGCATATGATTTAGCTACCCTTGCTACAAAAATCTATACAAATTGGGATAATTTTCTACTACCACACGGGTTAAACAGCTAGTAGCAGCTAGTAGATGTATAAGGTAGTTTTACACCACTAACCCCATTACACTCAGAGCCCTTATCCACACAGGCGCCGTACGCGCATTGAAACTGATCCGAGGCACACGTCTTAGCTGCGCATGCGCGAAGGGTCTCGTCAGACCCGTCGGGACAATCGGGAGAGCCGTCACAGTGGTCGGACCCGGGGATAGCACTGCCGTCTCGGCAGAGGAACTGGTCTCTGAAAAGAAACAAAGGAATTGAGTAACGAAAGGTTATTCTATGTGAGAGAGAGATAGACAGATTTACTAACGCGACGTCTAATGTGAGCGAATCAAAATGAGTGCGGTACGAGGTAAAACTGACACCGTATGTAAGTAGATACACCACAATATTCTGTTTTACTAGGGCATCTTCGGAATATATTCGTCTCTTTGCAAAACTAAATTGAAGATACGGCCTCTGTATCTATGGCCACAAAATAGATAGGTACCGAAGTCAATCTCATGTATGTACTTCACTTTTAATATCCCTACGCGCGGCGATCGCGCTAGAGTCAGCGCGTTGTTTCGAACTGTACGAGCGCGACCGGGCGATTGAGCCGAGATATCGTGTCCGTGAGCAGTGTCTATGTGTGCCTTGCTCGAGTGCGCTTTGTATGTAGATTGTCTTCGGTACTTATCTATTTTGTGCTATGGCAGAGAAGACTGTGTTTTTCGTAGCCACACCGCAAGGAAGACCCGTACGAGGCATATTAGACCTCGTTCCGCATTAAACGTATTAATTACTACTGTAAATTAGGCGCCATATAAGCGTGGAATAACGATCATTGACCCTCCTACATTTATTGACATACTTAATTTAAAAAATGAAATTAAAGACATAAAGCTGTCTTGAATCGAGATCTATCGTGATCCTTTTCTGAATAACAGCTGTTCATTGATGGTTTTTCGGGTACCTTCGATATATTGGAGATATTAGGAAAATGTACTTTATTTTAAGTTTATCTGGCGTCTTGTTATAGTTGGTTTTGAAGCACACAAAATTTAAGTAGGTAAGAATGAGGGTGTTCAAGAAAATTCACACCACCAGTTGGCGCCACTTAGCCGTCAGGTCTTTTCATTTGAAAACGGAATGACGTTGACATTTGACGTTGACGTTGATGTCTAACTAATGTCATTAACATAAGCATTTTGACAGGTACCTGGATCTGACGCCTCAGCGCTGCCACCTAGTGATCGTCATTTTAGAACACCCTCATTGCAATGACATTTTTACCACCGTATAATACTTACTGAAATTCTTCAGTGTCATTCCGACACCTGGGTAGAAGTTCATCGGACTGGTCAGCACAGTCGATGACGTCATTACAGGGAGCCATGCCGTCCACACAGGCGCCGTAGGTACATCTGAACCTGTTAGGTGCGCATCTGTCGAAAAACGTACTGGTTACTGTCCAGTGGTGGAATAGCCATATACCCGAACGGATCTTGAGCGCTCGGCGTCAGAGTGGGGATCGCTTTGCGCATTCCATACATTGGCGAGCCAATTGTCTTCGTTGTTAGATACATGCAGCATCGCAGGGAACGAATCAGGAGTGACGTCTAGGACACGATGGCGCAGCGAGCCAATCACTGACACTTCCCGCCCCCGCGTCTCACTTCGCAACTCTAAAGAGACCGATTTGACTTTTACGCAACTTGAAGCCAGCACTCAAGATCCGTGCCGGTAATTGTAGTAAGAGTAGCAAATGTTACAGGCCCCGCGTTCGGGGACTTACTTATCATGCGCTTACGCAAAAAAAAAGTCTAAATATACAACATAATTTTTAGTATATGCAAACCTGAATATTGTTTGTTCAGAATCAGTAACTGAAAAAATCCAATAGTTTTTACACAATGTTATATTTTTTTTTAAACGGTCACAAGTTGCACACTATGGACATTAATTTTAAAGACAATACAAACATGATCTTTTTGCCGTTTTTTGCTATGGACGCTACGAAACGCCTCGTGCGCGAGTGCGACTCGCACTTGGCCGGTTTTTTTTTTCTGTCTTTCTTTCTTTGTTTACTTACTCAGTCTTCCCACAGAGAGCGTGGGTCTCGTCTCTCCTGTCAGGGCAGTCCACCTTGCCGTCACATTTACCATCAATGGGTATGCGCGTCCCATCCGGGCACTGCCACTGATCTTTCCTTAAACATACGATAGAAAACATATTTATTTAATAATAAAATCAACTTTTATGATTCACTATGGGCGTGAGACGTGGAAGGTCACAAAAGACATCTCGCATAAACTCATCATCATCTCATTTCTACCATCGGACAAACCGACGCACGGCAAGTATCCACCCATACGTTGTTGAAACATCTACGTTCCGGACTAAGCGTTACGCTTCGTTATTTTTACCGCGTACATCAAAGGACTGGAACAGTTAGCCTGCGGGAAGACCCGTCTGATTATAATTTGGGTGTCTTCAAGGCTAGAGTGAATAGGCTCTTAATAAACTAGTGCGCCTCACCATCAATGATTGCATCACTGTGCACCATCAGGCTGGGTCGCAGTCAAGTACTAGTTTATAACAGATAAAAAAAAAACTCCAGGTCGTTTCGATAAACCACATTTACTGGTTTGTCTTCGGGTCGGATCATCAGATAGACTACCAATTTTGGATAGACTAGCAGCATTTTTAGGGTTCCGTAGCCAAATGGCAAAAAACGGAACCCTTATAGATTCGTCATGTCTGTCTGTCTGTCCGTCCGTATGTCGCAGCTACTTTTTTCCGAAACTATAAGAGCTATACTGTTGAAACTTAGTAAGTAGATGTATTCTGTGAACCGCTTTAAGATTTTGACACAAAAATAGAAAAGAGCAATAAATTTTGGGGGCCCCTATACTTAGTTAACCCTCCATAGGCGAGTCCGACTCGCACTTGGCCGGTTTTTTTAATAACTGGACTTTGAGAGTTGAGCAGTTGAAGCCGCGCCATAACACTAATTTTACGTCGTTTGTGGTGCGAGTGCCGACTCATCATTTGGACACCTTCCTCAGAGGAGAGTTTTGGCCGAAGGGTGTCGTGTATCGACGATTTCGTGGAAGGATACCGACCTCGCAGCGGAACACGACGCCGTCACTTCGTGTGCAGTAGTTTGTAATTTAATGATTAGTTATATTATCTCTTTATGTATTAGTTTATTATTTTGTAAGATTATTTTTGTATTATCTATGGGCCTTAGATGCCTGATAATAAAGAATTATTATTATTATATAAACCGTCAAATAACTCCTCGAGCTCGCTAGTGTCAGACTTGTACAGAAAACCCCACCTGAGATCCGTCCCTTCCTCGTGTTGATCCAGAGCCTGGGTTAATTGTGAGAAGAAGGAGTTCACAGATACTGGACCCAGTCTGTCCCTGGAAGCAGAGAAACAATGTATCAACTAGGAGTTTGGATATACAAGGTTATTTGTAAAACACCAAAAACCTCACAGGACTGTATTACTAACATCATAAACAACAACTTTTGTTCTATGACTTTTTACAAAACGTAATACATTTACCAAAAGTAAACCTTCAACTTTAAACTAAGTTTGCCGACATAACACAAAGAATTGCCAAACTTAAGTGGCAATGGGCAGGGCACATTGCTCGCAGAACAGATGGCCGTTGGGGCCGAAAGGTTTTGGAGTGGCGAGCGCGTACCGGAAGACGCAGTTGGAAGGCCTCCTACAAGGTGGACCGATGACCTGGTCAGGGCCGCGGGAATCCGATGGATGCGTGACACACAGGACCGATCGTATGCGAGATTTCCGTGCTCATTTGCAGTTGGAGCATATTTCCAACATATTATGATGATATTCGGTTACAGACAATATTTATCGTTCCTACGTCGAGAATACTAGACGTTTGTATGGAAATTCATCCGTCGCCGGCCCCTTAAACATCTTGTACACGTCTCGCTTACAGTGCGGCTAAGAAAAGTATAGACTTCCTTGTCGTGCGAAAGACAACTTCAATTTGGTTCGGTGTAGGAAAGAGATATATTTTTAAATGAAGGTTTTTTAAAAATTACAGGGTCTATAAGCCTTGCGCCGACACAATGGAAATTTATTACCAGGTCTATAGACGTTGTACCACTGGAATGGAAAGTAGGTATAGAAAAATCACTGCCGCAGCGAACGTGTTAAGGAGTATACTTACGAGGTATCTGTAGCGCAATCCAGTTCATCTCGTCCATCTGAGCAGTCGGAGTTCCCATCACAGATGGAACTGAGTGGTACGCATGATCGATCGCCACAGGTAAACTCATGTGTACTGGAAATAGAGAAACATTACGAATTTATTGGGGTTTGAGGAACAGGTTTTTTTCTTTCCTTTTTTTGCGGTATGTAAAAGTCAGCCAAATGACAACCCCCGCCCTTGGCGGTCGCCGACTTCAGCGAAGTAGTAATGCTCGCAAAGGAGGAGGCCGACCGCATCAGGCAACGGCGCTCTCGCCGCCGCCGCCGGGATTCCGATCCCGATTTCCGGCCACCGTAGGCGCGGGCTTGCGGACAGTGAGCAATGGGTGGTGGGTGGTGGTGGGTTTTTAAGGTTGGAAAAAATCATGCAATGACAACCCCCGCTCTTGGGTGGAGCGGGAGATAGTGTCAGACTCTTACTGACTAAAAGACCTACCCCGTTCCTTCTAACCTTCATACCGGGGCTCGAGCGCCCTTTCGGATAACCCTGGCCCCAGTAGGCTTCGACCCGGCTGGATCCCTGCTGTTGCTGACAACTCCATGAGGCGCGTGGGAACAGTACGCGCCGTCGACGACTTGGGCTTGGTCCGGACAGTTACCGGACAGCCGGACAGTGAGCTACCCATTGCTCACTGTCCGCAAGCCCGCGCCTACGGTGGCCGGAAATCGGGATCAAAATCCCGGCGGCGGCGGCGAGAGCGCCGTTGCCTGATGCGGTCGGCCTCCTCCTTTGCGAGCATTACTGCTTCGCAGAAGTCGGCGACCGCCTGCCAATCTTCCTCGTTCCGGACCATGGCCTCAACCAAGGCCCGGCTTCCTCACGATGTTTTCCTTCACCGTTTTCAAAGCAGTGGTGATGAAATAAATTACACAAAGTAATGCGCCTGACTGGGTTCGAACCCGAGACCTGCAACTCGTAAGTCGGCGCCATTACCACTCGGCCACCACTGCTGCTACTGCACAGAATGATTGTAACGACCAATTGATAGTGTGTGTCAAGATAACGATCTTGACATACACTATCGATTAGTCGCTTACGATCGGTTGTCTATGTTAGAACTTCGATTTACCTGCAAGTATTTACCGAGTAGGTTCTCTGAGCCACAGAATACACAGCTGAAGATATTACTGAAATTTACAAAATGGAGTAAGTACATAAATAAATTCGTTTTTGATAAATCTACACTAATACGTCGACATCTACACTAATATTATAAAGAGGGAAAATTTGTATTTTTATAGACTATAAGTTATACACACCTACCATTTATTTACTAGTTTGGCTGAATGGGTTATGTTCCCTTTGCCACAAAGCGCAATCAGCGGTCAACGTAAAAAAAAAAAAAAAAAAAATGTCCGACCGATTTTCCGCTGTGTATAAATGTGTACTGTGTTGAATGTTTTGTAAATGTTCATTGCAAAAAATAATCGATATTTTGGAAACTTAAAAAAAATATATATCATATTAATATTGAAGCAACCAATGATGCATTACATCTAAAAACAAGTTGATGTCGGTACCTATATTTTAAATGTCTACCCTTAAAGAATAGAATAGAATAGAATAGAATAGAATAGAATAGAATAGAATAGAATAGAATAGAATAGAATAGAATAGAATAGAATAGAATAGAATAGAATAGAATAGAATAGAATAGAATAGAATAGAATAGAATAGAATAGAATGTTTATTTTGCAAATATGAGACCAAGTGATACTATACCTACTTGCAGAATCTTTCAATTTTGCTCATCTCTGCGTCACTGTGTGAGGTGTCTGAGTGGTGGCAAATGTAAAAAGAAAGCGATTTGTCCCTAACAATGAAAATAAGCAGTACAAGTTTTTATTTTTAACAAATTATGACTTTAAATCATTATATTTAGTTGATTTACATTAAACAATAACGTTTTTACTTCACCTACATTTAAATAAGACATTATAATACCAAGCAAAAAAACCCTTTATTGATACGCAATTCAGTTTTATTTGCGAACCATACTTTTCACTCAACATTTGACAGATTGAGGTTATTGACTCTCCTATTCTTAATTGGAACGCATAGTACGTCATTTTGTTGACTTCAATTAGCCCCCGAAAATACTCGTAGATACCTGATAAACCCATTGTATCTATTATTACTTTGACACTTAAAAACTTGACACAAACGCAGCACCATTCATTCAACACACTATTTCAATTAAAAATTAAAACAAACTCACCGGTACTAAATAAAAGTAAATACACGTACATTATTTTCTTAAACCTCGCACTTAAATTGTATTAAAATGATTAGTTTTGATGCAAATCTATAAAATACAGAATCAGATACAGATTACGTCATTAATAAAGTATTATCTAAGGCCGGCCACACACGGACAGTTCGAGCCATTGATTTGATAAAGATAGATATCATAAGGAAGATATCTACGTAACGTAGCGCGTTACGTAGACATTGCAATCAATCAGAAAACCTGGACAACAAAATAAATAGGTACAGAAGACAATCTACATACAAAGCACGCTCGAGCAACGGTAATTTTTATTATGGGAGCAAAACCTGAAATCGCGAAAAAAATCAGCTGTTCAGTACATTTATGTTTGCCTAATGTACTGAACAGCTGATATTTTTTTTGCGACTTGGGCTTTGCTCCCATAATAAAAATTGTTATTAACATCATGAGCACAATCACGTGTTTAAGTATCGTACACTAATTGCCAGTCACCCTTTATAGAGCCACAAAAATCCAGCTAGTTCGAGCACTTATATTCCCCATATTCTTATACGCTGCAGAAACGTGGACCCTGCGGAAAGTAGAGAAGAAGAAGATAGACGCTCTAGAGATGTGGTGCTGGAAGAGAATGCTCGGAGTATCGTGGACTGAATACCAACGAGTCTATACTCCAAGAACTCGACATCTAGCAGCGTTTATCATCTTTGGTACAGTCTCTCACCTTTTTTGGTCACATATGCCGCTGAGAGGAGGTGGTATTGAGCGATTTGTGGTCCAGGGAAAGGTTGAGGGTACCAGCCCACGTGGAAGATCGCATATGAGGTGGACTGACCAGATATAAGCTGCAGTGAATGGGTCATCATCATCACTACACGAATGCACGAAGAAAGCGGCCATCAAAGAGGAGCGGCGGCGTGTTGTGAAGCTTGCCACCAACACCTGAAGTGATGACCACGAACACTCTGTCAAGAGTGATACCGCAAAGAAGAAGAAAGAAGAAATCTTTTGAATCAAATCACTATGCAGTCGTAGCTTGAAGCAGTTCATCCTGATCGCTTCAAGTTGTTCGTGTATGGCCAGCCTTAGTGATACTGGTTTGTGATCCTGACCTCTGGAGATTTAAAGATGTGAACAAGACGAAGTGTTCGAGTAGTTAAGATATCGATTTGTTTATCCCATTTCAGCCCATCGTCTATATTTAAGTAAGGGTAGCTCCCATACAATAAAGGCGATTTTTTTTTTGCCGTTTTTTTCTATGGACCGTACGGAGCCCTGCGTGAGCGAGTCCGACTCGCACTTGCCTAGTTTTTTTTTAATTCTTTAGGGCTTTTTTTTTTGTAAGTTAGTTTTGATTAGTCCTCGTTATAGGGATGGTAGGTTAATATAAGTTGGAAGTAAGGCGCAACCTCGCTCTTGCTAAGAATGTTTTTAGGGTTCCATAACTCAAAAGGAAAAACGGAACCATTATAGAATCACTTTGTTGTCCGTCTGTCTGTCTGTCAAGACCCTTTATCTCGAGAACGCGTAGAGATATCGAGTTGAAATTGAATAAACTCAGGGCTGCGGTCCCTTCATCAAGCTGTGAAAAAATCAAATTTCTAAGTTTAGATATAAAAAAGATACGACCGTTTAGGTCGCAAAAAAAAACGTATATTTTGATACTCTCAAAGATCGAAATTCATAGGGTACTTCCCGTTGACCCAGAGCTCTGAAATTTGGCACAAAGCAAGGTGTTATAGCATAGGTATAGGCAAAAATCTGAAAACAGTAAATTTGTTGTTACCAACGTTACAAAAAAAAATTGCAATTCGGAAAAATCCTCGAGACTCCATTCGGGAATTGTAGTTTGCACGAAACCCTCAGAACGCGAGTCCGACTCGCACTTGCCCAATTTTTTTTAGTGTTACGGGGTATTTTAAATAACCCTCAAATATTAGAATTGTTGAGATTGCTCGTTCCAAACAGTAGGCTGCGCTCAGGACCGAGGGAAAGGATGTTTAAAGTCCCGGTAGCCCGCACCAATTTATTAACTTTTTTAGGTCCATTTCTATACAAGAAATTAAATAGAAAATTAAGTATCTACAATTTAAATAAGTATAACTGTAAAAAGATGATTCTTCAATATTTCCTAAGCATATCTTATACCGAGACTGAAGACCTACTTACTGTTTGTAAATAAAACACGCCGTATCTCTCAATATACTGTAGATTTAGTTAGTTCTTATATTAGTCATATTTAGTGTTAATTTATTTTCTTTGTATTTAAGCACTGTCTAGCCTGAAGCACAGGTTCATCCTAGTTCAGGCATATAAGCAACTGTGTTCTTTATAGTATTTAATCAACTTTATTGTAAGGGAGCCCTATGTTATAAATAAACGATTTATTATTATTTATTTATTATTATTATTAAAGTTCGCACCAGTGACTGGGATGATAGAAATACTCAATAGTGTCTCTTTACGGTTAGATATTTTTCTTGCATATAGGCAGAATTCGAGAGGGTGACACTAATGCTAGCAAAGGTCGCCGGTCGCAGACTTTTGCGAAGCAATAATGCTCGCAAAGGAGGAGGCCGACCGCATCAGGCAACGGCGCACTGGCCGCCGCCGAGATTCCGATCCCGATTTCCGGCCACCGTAGACGCGAGCTTGCGGTCGGTGAGCAATGGGTAGCTCGCTGTCCGGCCGTTCGGTAACTGTCCAGACCGAGCCCAAGTCGTCGAAGGCGTGCAGTGTTCCCGCGCGCCTCAAGGAGTTGTCAGCAACAGCAGGGGCCCAGCCGGTCGAAGCCTACTGGGGCCAAGGTTAGTTTCGAAAGATAGCTCGAGCCCCGGTATGAAGGCTTGAAGGAACAGGGAGGTTTTTTAGTCTGACACTATCTCCCGCTCCGCCCAGGAGCGGGGGTTGTCATTAGATGATTTTCCCACCATAATAAAGGGCGACACTAAGGGTCAACTCACACCGAAAGAGCGGCGAAGGGCAGCGAAGCGGAGCGCAGTTTCAGTTTCATATGAATTTTAACTTTATTATCATTACCATAATACTTATTATCGCACGAGAAACTCGAACGAGTCGCGCGGATGCCCGCGGCGCCGGAGGAATTCCGGGGAATTCTCTCGTTCCTGTTTCTCATGGGATAATAAGTATTATAGAAATGAAAATAAAGTTAAAATTCATATGACACTGAAACTGCGCTGCCCTTCGCCGCTCTTTCGGTGTGAGTTGACCCTAAGTGTATTGTCCTCTATGTAACTTGTGCCGGTTCTCCAGGGACCTCGCTTGCTGCTTAGAGACTGAACATTGATTGTTTATTATGTATGTATGTTGCATGCACTAATGGATATCTGATCAGTTTGTGGGTGGCATCTCTGAGTGCTAGGCTATTTTGCGACTACTTTTGTTACCTTGGGTATACCTGTTAAAACAATTGTATACAGTGCTTATAATAATAAATAAATAAATAGTTTAAATTTAGTTAAGCATATTAACGTAAAATTATACTATACTCAATTGGCCTATTGTGATTGCTGACAGAAAGAAAATCAAGTTCTATATTAAAAAAAAAAACAACGAAAAAATCACCGATTCCAAACTCCTGCGCATCTTGCGGTTATCTATTTGTTGTGGTAACCTCTTAAACCCGTTTGTCATTCATTAACTGAGAGTTGCCAGGAAATAAGAAATTGCGCAAATGATGGGAGAAATAAATTAATAATAATTAATGTAATGTATCCATCATCAGTTTATGTGTGTTTTGTGTTAATTTTTTTTCGTTCGTTGTGGTGATGCTTGGGGGATTATGTCCAACAGTGGACGTATATCGACTAAAATGAAATGTGGACATTTTTATTATTATTTTAATTAATTTGACGTAATTTTTATGATTTTGCACTCTTTATTTTATTATTTTTGTATTTTGTTTTTCCTTTTTACTTTTAATACTATATTTTTACCGTAAAAAGCGCATGCGGCACAGGGGCTTCGCAAGAACAAGCCGCAAGCGTGTCGCTAGCGGCGCATTCGCCAGGTTTGGACACACCTTTAGCCATACCACTAAAGATCTCTTGATGAAAAACACGAAACAAGACAGTTACCTTAACCACCAGTAGCTTCTTATTTACCCAATAGGCAATAGTACATCACCCTACAGAGTCTGAAAATAATTGCCTGCGCAAATTAGTTTCAGGTTATTGACTGAAGACATTTTTAAGCTATTGCATAGCTTCTATCGCGGGCCTTGAGCGTGGAGACCGAATCCAGAAATTCCGTAACGAAAATAACCTAACACGGGGGTGTTAGGTTATTTTTACTCATTTGTTTTCTTATCGGTCACCACGCTCAAAAAGTGTAACTTCAATTAATATCAAAGAAAAAAATACTGCACAAATAAAATAAATAAATAATTATAATTGCATAAGTTGATAAAAAATGCTGGGCAATAGCTTTACCGCGGCAGTCCCCGAGTGCCACACGTTTTTTTTTTTCTTTTTGTGCGCCTACCATATTGTCTCTTCACCACCCTATGTTAGGTTAGGTTAGACTGGTAGAGAATGCCTAAGGCATTAATTCCGCCTATGCACTTTGTGTTGCATGAAGATAAAATAAATAAATATATTCTTTCCAAAAATATTAAAATACTAGCTTTTGCCCGCAGCTTCGCCTGTGTACCTCAGGAATAAAGTAGCTCTGCTGGTAAAAAAATAGCTATCGGACTAGTACTTCCAGAGATTACCTCCTACAAACAAAATCTGAGAACAGAAAAGTTATTTTGCACTTATTACTGTTTTTTTACATTGAACCTATAACAATAGGTGTATTTTTTTTTTTTGTAAAATGCTTTTTTATTTAACACTTTTTATCTGAAAAAAGAGAGAGCAAAGAAAAGGAAGTCTCCTTTTTTATGAAGTCAGTTAAAAACAATTAACATTCTCCCCATGTTAGGAAAAAAAGGGAAATTGAAATAAAAAACTGGCAACACTGTATTGAATGGTTTTTCCGAGACGACGGTGACTGGTTGCTAGTGTTTATTACAAACCAGTATCAGACAATAATATTTTAGTAATGACGTTCGATTAGTGTTTTAAAGATTCGCCATCAAAACTAGTCAGTCTTATAATTTATGTAAAATAAATATTGACTGTGAGTGCAAAGAAATGTTCGTGTATTTACTTTTATTTAGCGTTGGTGAGTTGTTTTTTTTTTTATTATTGAAAAAAGTGTATTGGCTGAATGTGTTGCGTATGTGTCAAGTTTTGAAGTGTCAAAATAAAAGTACAAAGGATCTTATTCAGGTTTTTTTTGGAGGCTGATTGAGATCCACTCAAAGATGTTTAAATTATTTGTATGTAAGAAGGAAAAAAGAAAAAAAAAATATTTTCGTACTTATCTCAGACATAAAGTAGAATTAAAATACCCACAGTAGAATAAAGTATGAAAAAAATACTTTATAATCTGTGCAAGGCCAAAAAGTCGCCTAGAGTATGTCTAAAAAGTCAAATGACTTGGGAATTTTGAATATTTTTATTTAATTCATAACCTTTCAATCGTGTAAAAATAGGTGCGCGAACGCCGGCGTTCGCTTGGGGTTTAAAAAATACATATTTTTGATACTTTTTATGTTCTTCTATTAGTAAACAATGATCAAGATCAATTTTGTATAATATCATTTAAAAATGACCTATTTTTGATACTTTTATAAAGTTCTTCTATTAGTAAACAATGATCAAGATCTCTTAATCAAGCTTGATTATTGAACCAGCTTTCACTACATCAGATTTTATTTTTACCCTAATAATTACTCAAGTCGTTTGACTTTACAGATTCTAACTCAGCATATATATGCTGCGATATATAAAGATAAATAACGCAGCGCTGGTATTCTGTTAGTGCCCGCGGTGATGCCACGGCAAACAAGCCAAATATCGTTGAAGTTTTATAGTCGTTCGATCGAAGTCCTATCCAAAAGCGGTATTCACGATCTATCGACTTATTTCCAGTTACATTAATAAGTATTCTACCAGAATAATGTAACACAGATGTTTTTTTTTTCAAACGACTTTAAAATCGGTGTCGTTCAAACTCGATTGATGGATGTGAATACGGATATGGTCTAAACGACTAAATCGCTGCGATATCGTTACGGTTTTCATTACGTGAATCGGGCTACTGGTATCGAAACAAAATAATAAATTTATTTGTGTTATTTATTTTTGTGTGTGTGCTTTTTTAACATTGATAAAAACAAACATTGGAATTTATGCAGGTAGGTTTTTCTTTCGGTGGGTAACAACATCCAGATGACATCCTCCGCCCTTTGGCGGAGCGAGAGACTTCGTTCCTTCGTTCCCTTTTATATCGGGGCCGAGCCTTCCTTTCAGAAGCAGACCCTTGGACCCAGTAGGCTTCAACCCTGCTGGGCCCTTGCGGTTGCTGAGGCGCGCGTCAACAGTGCACGCCGAACTTAGGCTCGGTCCGGACGGTTACCGGACGTTCGGACAGCGAGCTACCCATTGATCGTCGTCCGAGAGCTCGCGCTCACGGTGGCCGGAAATCGGGATCGGAATCCCGGCGGCGGCTGGGGCGCTGTGAGCGCCGCCATTGCCTGATGCGGTCGGCCTCCTCCTTTGCTAGCATTACTGCTTCGCAGAAGGACCGTCAATTGTGGTCATATTCAAGCACGTTAGTTTAGGTCATTTAAAATAAAATTCCCCAATAACCTCGGTCATGTAAGTCAAATCACTCCATTGCAGACGGTGTTACGTTCTTCGATCAATTTTACAACGTTTTTTACCTAAAACTCGAAATAAATACCTAAACACGTGCAAAATTAATTACAAGAAACAAAAAATACGTTTCGTGTTTATGATCCCATGGATCAAGTCTTTAGGAAGCATACATTAACTACGTGATAAATTTAGAGGGGAGCTGGGAGGGGTCTCATTTAATTTCGCGAATGGCAGAGAGGTTTTTGTTTAGGTGCGAAAATCATCCAATGACATTCCCCATTCTTGGGCAGAGCGGGAGATAGTGTCAGACTTTTACTGACTAAAAACGCACTCCTGTTTCTTCTTTGCCATTGTTCCAGGCCTCAACCTCACTTAGAGGTGGACTCGGCAAGTCTATGTATTTTTTTGATCCTGTAAAAAAATAGTAAAGTACTTTAATTTTAGCAAATTTAATTGAAGTTACGTTCTTTTATAATTCAAAGCAATTTACACCAAAAATATGCATTTTGTAGTTAGGAAGAAAGGCGCATTACTTTGTGTAATTTATTTCATTACCACTGCTCTCAAAACGGTGAAGGAAAACATTGTGAGGTAACCGGTATGTCCTAGAACCAAAAATTCGAAGACATGTGACATCCACCAACCCGCGCTGGGCCCGCGTGGTGGATTACGGCCCACTCCCTCTCCTAGAGAGAATGCCTTAGCCCCAGCAGTGGGAACAATAAAAAGGCTGATGATGATGATGGGTAAGGGAGACTCGAGCCAAATCTCACGACTTCTCACTACGAAATGACATCACGTAATTAATAGACGCCCCCTTAACAATGTTTGTGAACAGGAAAAGACCTCAAGAATATACAGTCTATGTATGTAATTATTTATCAATTCTACGATAAAGGCTAAAAAACTGTTGAAAACATAATGTTTACGTTTGTTTGATGAGTTTTATGTTAATTTTGTTATCATGCCTATATTTCCTGGACGGCGGGGAAGAACTGTACCCCTAGCCAAGTTGACAATCCACAATAGTAAAGAACTTCGAATGTACGGGAATGACGTCATTTCAACTCTCAGTCACGTGGTCAGAACAAAAGAATTGGGGGCGTAGTCAACTCGAGGCGTTCTACGCAAGAGAAACGGCTGTAAAGGATCTATTACACTACGCGTTATTCAGACTCGTTTTGTCTATGGTTCGACGTATCGCGGAGTGTAATAGGGGTTAGACTGACTTTCTATGAATGAAAAATAGTACGAGTCGGAATATCGCATGCGATATTCAGCGCAGTGTAATAGGTCCTTAACTTGGCCAGAGGGCAGAACAGAATTGATTTTTTAAATCTATATTAATACTATAAAGAGGTAAAGTTTGTTATTTTTTATTTGTAGTAGATAATCTCTGAAAGTACTGGTCCGATTGCCTAATTTTTTTCACCTATAGAAAGCTGCTTTATTCCTGAGTGACATAGGCTATATTTTATGTAAGCGGGCGAAGCTGCGGGCAAAAGTTAGTTCAATGATAAAGGCTAAAAAAACCATTAAATATTAAAAACATATTGTTTACGTTCGTGATGAGTTTTATGTTCATTTTGTTATCATGCCTCTATTTCCTGGACGGGGAAGAACTGGTATCACAACTTTTTTTTATCTTTTATATAACTAGTAATGGTCGCAGACGCCTGATGGTAAGCAGTGATGCAATCGTTGACTCGACTGAGGAAGAACTGGTACCATGACGTGTCAAAATGTCAGTTATGCGAGCGAGACAGAGGGATGAAGCTAGTATAGATCATATACCACATTATTTTTAGTTTTTACGAAACCGGAATATTCAGTTTCGTTCAGAAACTAAATCGACTCCAACCATTTTTACACCATTTATTTATTTATTTATTTATTTAACAATTCATGTACACACTTAACTTACATAAGAAAAGATGACAGAAACAGAAAAATAGGTACATAGGTGATGCTTATTCCTAACGAAATCTCTTCCAGCATACCCTCGAAAGGAGAATTAGAAAAAAAGAGAAGTAGACACCGTGTGTAAAAGTGACAGGAAAAGAAACAAACAAAACAATTATTATAAGAATATACCTACCATATAAATATATCATACCATGTTAAATTTTTTCCCAAAAATATTTAAAAAGACCACAAGTTGGACACCACTGACACTAAGTACTACACAGGTCACGGCAGATCGCGGGCTTGCGGACAGTGAGCAATGGGCAGCTCACTGTCCGGCCGTCCGGTAACTTTCCGGACCAAGCCCAAGTCGTCGACGGCGCGCACTGTTCCCGCGAGCCTCAAGGAGTTGTCAGCAACAGCACAGGGACCCAGCCGGGTCGAAGCCTACTGGGGCCAGGGTTATCCGAAAGGGCGCTCAAGCCCCGGTATGAAGGCTAGAAGGAACGGGGTGGGTCTTTTAGTCAGTAAGAGTCTGACACTATCTCCCGCTCCGCCCAAGAGCGGGGGTTGTCAATGCATAATTTTTTCCCACCATAAAAAAAAGTTCACGGCAGATCATAGCGGGCATTAGGCGCCAACCTATTACAACATTATTTTTTAAACGTTATTCTATTCTATTTTTAGTATAATTATGACGAAACCTGAATATAGTTCGTTCAGAATTAATGACTGAATCGAATTCCAATCATTTTTATACCATGTTATTTTTTTTTTTAATATTAAAAACGTCACAAGTTGGAAACCACCGACACTAAGTACAATTTTTAACCGACTTCGAAAAGGAGGAGGTTCTATGTTCGGCTGAATGTATGTTTTTAAGCTATTGCATAGCTTCTATCGCGGGCCTTGAGCGTGGAGACCGAATCCAGAAATTCCGTAACGAAAATAACCTAACACCCCCCACTCAATTGTTTTTTGAACGTGGTGAGCGATAAGAAAACAAATGAGCGAACAATCAATCAAAATTCAATTCAATGTGTGAAAACTTCAATTAATATCAAAGAAAAAAAAACAAAGGAAAAAAAATACTGCATAAATAAAATAAATAAATAATTATAATTGCATAAGTTGATAAAAATGCTATGCAATAGCTTTACCGCGGCAGTCCCCGAGTGCCACACGTCTTTTTTTATATATATCGCAGCATACGTTAATTTAGGCACCTTTTTGACCTCACACAGCTTTTTTTTTGTGGTTAAAAATCATCCAAATGACATCCCTCGCTCTTGGGCGAAACGGGAGATAGTGTCAGACTCTTACTGACTAAAAAACCCACCCCGTTCCTTCATGCTTTTTATACCGGGGCTGAGCCTTCCTTTCGGAGCTAACCCTGGACCCAGTAGTGACCTCGCACAGGTCTTTCTATTTTCTTATGTATTTTTAGTATTAAACGACTGTGTGAGGCACGCATTTCTTTTTCCTGATTGAACTAAGTAAATACCAGACAACTCTGATAAACTCACGGACACGCATTTATTTCTTGGTACACATTGGTCATACGTAAGTTAGTACGCAGGGATTTTTAACATTACGGTTTTTCCGTTAACTCTAAATAGGTACACGTCAACCAACCTGTATCCAGTTTTTTAAAGAAATCAAAGTTAACACCTAATATTAAGCGTTCCAAATACGAATAAGAAAGTCAATGAACTCGATCTGTCAAATGTTAAGTGAAGTACGGTGTGCAAAGAAAACTTAGTTGCGTATCAATTAAGGGTTATTTGCTTAGTATTACTAAGTCTTAGTTGAATCTAGGTGAAGTAAAAACGTTATTGTTAAAAATTAGCTTAATATAAAGTCATAATTTGTTTATTTATTTATAGTTAATTAATACGGTACATGCCCCACTTATATTAATTAACATAGAATTGTAAAAAACTTAAAAAGAAAAAATAAACAATTATACATAATGTTGACAGTTGTATGGAATTTCAGAAATTAATTAATTTGATTATTATAATAGGATTATCATTCTCTTTTTTTTATTTCGAATTATTTACTTGTCTATAAATATAAAAATTACTCTACATAAACAAACAAACTTAAACTATTTATACTAAAACTTAAATAAATACCTAACGTATATAAATAAAATACAAATAATCGGATTATTTCAATAACACATAAATTTAAATTAATAATTTGAGATCAAATACAGTAATACACGTTAACATGGAACAGTGGACACCCTTGCATACTGTCTCTCACAGAACGTCAGACAAACACAGTTAATAGAACATTGTGCCGAGGACGGTAATCGCCAATATTCACGCGTATCATCCGACGTTTTTCGAGACACTTGAGAAGAAAAATTTTACAAATTAATTAATTATTGCTTTATCAGCAAAACTGTTTTTTTTTTTTGTAGTATGGCGGAAAAAAATTGTTCTGTCTTCTTAATGGCGGCGATAGACTAGCTACCCTAGCTAGGATGTTTGAAAATAATAAGAATAAGGTTGCTTATGTTTATAAACAGAAAAATATTTTTATTTTATGAAAGGTTTTATTTATTAAACATGTACCTAAAAGTTAAAATAGTTTATTTAAACACAAATTAGCATAAAATAAGCAAACAAAACACTACTATGTACCTACTATTAAACGCAATACCAAATCTATTTTTTTTTTAATTCAATGTTAGATTTGAGAACAGAGCTTTAACAAAAAAGGTTATCACTACATTATCACACTTGAGCATAATGGTAATCAAAAAGTCACAGTTTGGTTACAAGCTACATTATATACCTAAGTGCTATAATGTGCAATAGTAGTCACTTTCTGAGCAAGTGTGTCGAAAAAAAAAATATTTTCTTTTAATTCATTAAACCCCAAGCGAACGCCGGCGTTCGCGCACCTATTGTCTTTCAATTGTGTCTGTAATTATCACGATCGAATGGTTAATTGTTAGGAACAGTTCACCTTTTTCTTCCATTTGTCACTACTTAGACACTTCACACAGAGACGCAGAGGTGAGTAAAATAAAGAACTGGATTCTGATTAAATTTTCGTTCACGACTCGTAGACAAAAAAATTTTTTTTTTTTTTTCTAAAAATGGCGTAAAGACATTACAACAACAAGAACAAAAATAAAACCCGGAGTCACGTTATAATATAGGCACTAACCAAAACACTTTAATAATGTGTGACTACGGCTTCTCTTCTTGCACTGTTCTTGTTTTTCACCATCCTGAAAATCTTGCTTCATTCTTTTCCAGCGTCATTTTTTTGTCGTAGTCCGGGTTTTAGTTTTTAACTTTTTTTTAGTCAGTCAAAAGTCTGACACGCGTTCTCACTCCATCCAAGAGCGCTAGATTCCATTTGATGATTTCCCACCTAAAAAAGAAAAGCTAATGTTAAGCAGTGATGCAATCGTTGATGGTAAAGCGCACTTGTTTATTAAGGCTTATAGTCCCTTGGACCATCTGGCCGAAATTATGTGGACGCACCTCTCGAACCCGCCTAGACGGCAGTACGCAAATCTGTGCATTTATTTGCAGCCAACAGCGCCCGGAAAGCGCGCCGCTGACCTTTAAATCCATTTTCTTTGTGAAATATTGATTGATTTACATATGCAATGTTCACTTTGAAGAATATTTAACCATCAATTTTTATGTGTAAAAATGTTTGTAAAGGTCCAAGCCGTTTCGAAGGAGAAGGGAAAAGTTGCAAAAAGTTGCGAAATTGCTAAATATTTTTTTTAGACAAAAGTATTAATAATACGAGAAAATCAAATGTTGACAGTGTTGTTCATGAATCTATAATAAACATATATTTTTTTCAAACCTATTAACCTGGCCGTTACCGAGGAGTAGGCTTCAGAAAGTCACTGTTTTATGGCACTTCGGGCGCTTGGGCCTTAAGAGGTTATTCACTCTAGCTTTGAAGACACCTAAATTATAATTGGACGGGAAGACCTCAGCAGGCAAATGGTTCCAGTCCTTCGATGTAGACACATGTAGAAGGTGTTAAAAAAAATCGGCCTAGTGCGAGTCGGACTCGCCCATGAAGGGTTCCGTAAGCAGCAAGTAACATAATATAAAAGTTCTAGTAGTTCCTTATAACTTTGATCGATGTTTTAATAATAGTGTATTGTTTTTAGATTTATGACGTATTAAAAAAACTACTTAATAGATTTCGTTCAAACCAATTTTCTGTAGGAAACCTCTACATACATGGTAATGTACATCATAGATGTTTTTTTAGTTCTATCATTCTCTTATTTTACAAGTTACAGGGCGGGGCACACATTTTACCACTTTGGAAGTGTCCATATTATTTTTGAAGACCTATCCATTTCATAGATACTCCACACGTATTGGGTTTGATGAAAAAAAAATTTTGACTTTCAGTTCTAATTATGAGGAAACCCCAAAATTTATTGTTTTTTGTTTTCTATTTTTTTGTGAAAATCTTAATGCGGTGCACAGAATTCATCTACTTACCAAGTTTCAACAGTATAGTTCTTATAGTTTCGGAAAAACGTGGCTGTGACATACGGACGGACAGACAGACAGACAACGAATCCAAAAGGGTTCCGTTTTTTTGCCATTTGGCTATGGAACCCTAAAAACAAAAAATAGTTTATGTCACAACCAGCGTATCATTACATATTTGTATTTGAAGCCTCGTTAGCAAATAATGCCTGTGATAAGAGGCTACGCTCTTTCATAACAATGCTAAATCAATTGCAATTTGTGCGTGACGCTAAGCGTGACGTGTGTTGTGTTTTATGACAAATGAAAGTTATTTATTTATTAAAACAAAATGGCTGCCATATCAAAATGGCGTATCATTATTTACAAAGACTAATATTGTTATGAGGGATTATAAATTATTTATTTATTTATTTCTTAAAAACACACTATTTTTACAGGTTGGACCCAATACAATATGAAATACAATATGAAAGTGGTGTTTGTATGAAGTGAAAGTAAGTGTTGTGTGTGTTGTGCGATGAATGTGATGGTCTTGTGATCCGTGTGATGTCCCGATTTTCAGGGGTGTGTGGACGCGTCCCGATTTGCACCTGATCGGGACGCCAAATTTCCCGGTAAATCAAAAACTCTGGAACCCCCGCTCTTGGGAGGAGATAGTAAATGATAAATGATCTTTATTTTGCAAGTAGGTTTTATAAAAACACTTTTACACGTCAATTTTTTTTTTCGTCAATTAATGCTAGATGAGGCCGTAGTGTCAGACTTTTACTGACAAAAAACCCCCTGTTCCTTCATACCGGGGCTTAGCTACTCCTCGAAACTAACCCTGGCCCCAGTAGGCTTCGAACCAGCTGTTGCTGACAAGTCGTTGAGGTGCGCAAGAACAGTGCGCACCATCGACGACTTGAGCTCGGTTCTGTCAGTTACCGGACGGTCGGACAGCGAGCTAACCATTACTCACCGTCGACTGAAGAAGTCTGGGTTTTACTCAGTAAAAGTTTGACACGCCCTTTCGTTCCACCCCAGAGTGAAAGAAGTCATTGGACGATTTCCCAACTAAAAAAATCTTTATAAATAAACTAGTGCGCCTCACCATCAGAGATTGCATCACCTGATGGTACAGGTGGGATCGCAGTCAAGCACTAGTTTATGTCAATTACAAAAAAAAATCTTTAGACAACATAATGATAATATGACGCTGCAGCAAACTTTTGTTTTAACTTTTCAGTATTTTGACAAATAGTTTCCATGAAAAGGCTTGGCACTAGAATATAAGTCGATGGTATTATTACTTTTAGATCTCTCAATAGTGGTTCGGAGAGACATAAGGAAAATAATCAAAAACCACACATACTACCTAGCAAAGAACCTGATATTGAACATTTTGCATTATAATATTTTGGTGTCATACCGTTAGCTAAGGATCCGGTTTGATCTAAGAAATACAGTAGATATTTTTTTATTTGGTACAACTTGTGACCCACGGATACCCTTGATTCTGTCATGGTCTTTCTACCATTGGACAACCAGACGTACGGTTATCACGCTTTATTGATGTAAGCTGGATTAAAATACTTTCCTATGAAAAAACGGAGGCTCTATTTATGTATATACATGTGGATATCAGAGTTCATGTGCATATGCAAGCTTAACTCAAAGTTGAGTTTTCTTCCAGCAAACTATTGAATGATAGAGAGAGATCACAGTACCTAGAGAGTAAGATCGAGTGCACAATTTTGAAATTAAATGCTACTTATATGATATATACTTATATACATTCACCGTTAAATTTTAGTCGTTATAATCCCGTGGAGGGTCGATCCGGTACATGAAACACTATCGATTTGTACCTACAGATAAAATTAAAAAATAAAATACCTTTTTTTTAAAACTCGTATTAATTTACGCATGTACGAAATTAATTTCTTTAAGAAAACGTCAGCTGAGCGAGTTCAGTGACCTGTAGTCACAGGTTTTTACAAATCGATACTGTTTCATGTACCGGATCGACCCTCCACGGGATTAAAACGATTAAAATTTAGCGGTGTATATTACTATTTCATTGTGAAAGGAAATGAATGATCTTTAAGTTTACATGATATTTTTTAATTAGAGAACTCACACACTATTTGTTCATACACGTCGTAGATAAATAAAAAATAAATATCATTTCACATCAATACACACACATCACAGCTAGCGAAGCCAGTCTGTTTGTATAAAAATCGGGACTGAAATCCCGATTTGATTTACCATCAATCAAGTCGGGATTTGGGGTTTTAGATAGGGACAAATATTATTAAACCCTAAGCGAACGCGCACCTATTGTCTTTCTATTGTTTCTCTAATTACCACGATTGAAAGGTACCCCTCAAACCCCAAGCGAAAGCCGGTTCGCGCGTCATTTAGTTGAACGCTAATATTATTAAAAGTCCACGTAGATTATTAAAATTTTGAGCGTTTAATTTATTGGTTATATATCTAAGAATGTAAATAAGAAATTCTTCATAAAGTAGTCTGTTTTCGAAAATAAGCAATCTTTTCTATTTATCCGTATATATACCTATTTAAATGCTTGGGGACTCAGGGGGAGCCTTTTCTGCACTAACTATTAAAAACACCACAAATGTGATTCGGGTTTTGCATATTACTAAAACTAAGTATTGTTGTATTGTACAAAAATAAGAACAGACTAATAACCTATTCGAATGAAAAAAGTTTTATAATATTTGTAAATTTATAAATACTTTCGATAGATTATAAACGTGCAGAATGCAAAACATAAGATTAACATTAAAGATAATTATACAAACATATGACATAATAATGACTGATGACATGTGACTATGAAATGTGGTCGCTCACAATGGGCCTCATACATCGAGGCAAAGGCTCAACTGGTTGCCAAAAAATTGAGGATCTTAGCAAAGGTGAGACGGTACTTCAAGCCGGAACAGCTGCTCAATCTTTATCAAGCGCAAATTTATTTATTTATTTAAAGCTTTATGCACAAAAAACTGTACAAAGGCGGACTTAATGCCTTAGGCATTATCTGCCAGTCGACCTTAGGGTGGTGCAGAAACAAAATATGGCAGGTGCAACTTAATAAACAGACAAAACAGAAGAGAAACAAATATATACAATGGTAAATACATACTTAGATACATACATATAACAAAAACAATGCTGTTGTGAGAAATCAAATCCAACCAATTAGCTCGGTGATGATTCTACCAACATCTTGCGAATATGCTCACGTGCCTTCACCTTAAAAGAAAATCGGCTTGTTGCCATCCTGATATTCAGAGGGAGCGCATTCCAAAGAGATATCGCCTGGACGAAAAAGGAAGAGTGGATAAGCCCAGAGCGGTGTGAGGGACATCGTAGAAGACGATTATTAGTAGACCGAAGATTTTTATTGTAAAATTCCAAAAAAAAAAAACCAAAAGATTTTTATTGGAATTCCATCGTGTATGGAGTACTGTTCTCATCTTTGGGATGGATCTGCCAAATACCAGCTTGAGTCAATTAAGAGGCGAGCCAAGAGAATAATCTGCAATGATGCATTTGTCATGTCGAAGCTCCAAAGCCTTGAGCATCGCCGCCGAGTTGCCAGCCTGTCGGTTTTCTATCGTTTACATTTCGGGTATTTTATTTAAATTAAGTGGTAAATAATTGCTCTACCAATTTTCTTAATATTTAACATTAATTACAAATCTATCTTAATTGCCATTGATGACCTGTGTAATAATAAAACCGAAATATTAGATAAAATACACAAAATGTAGAATATTGTAAAATTTTTGAGCAGACCAGTGGTGGCCGAGCGGTAACGGCCCGGACTTACAAGTTGTAGGCCGCGAGTTCAAACCCAGCCAGGCGCATTAGGCCAGCCTTTCGGTGTTTTACAGGTTGCATTTTGGAGAGTGTGCGCAGGAATTGTATTACTTGATTCCACCATCTCATTTCTACCATCGGACAAACCGACGCACGGCGAGTATCCACTCTTACGTTGTTGAAACATCTACGATCCGGACTAAGCGTTTCGCCTTAACATTTATACCGCGTACATCGAAGGACTGACACAATTTGCCTGCTGATTATAATTTAGGTGTCTTCAAGGCTAGAGTGGATAGGCTCTAAATGAACTAGTGCGCCTCACCATCAACGACTGCATCACTGCTTACCATCAGGCGGGGTCGCAGTCAAGTACTAGTTTATAACAGATTTAAAAAAAAGACAGGTGTTATGTTTGATCTGGGCAACTGCCCGAGAGATGATTTTGAACTAGTAGCGTAACGAGCCGTGGGCGAATCGTCCCATCACCCACGGCCACACCACCAAAAGGGCCTTACGTAGACATGTGCCGTTGTCGGCAATATTGCCGTGAAGTGGGAATATTGCCAGAAATATTACCCGAAGTATGAATATTGGTCGACTGGCCCGACTTATTCGACTGGCCTATTGGTCTAGTGGTTAGTAGCCCTGACTGTTATGCCGGAGGTCGTGGGTTCGACTCCCACCCAGGACAAATGTTTATGTGATGTGCACGATCATTTGTTCTGTGTCTGGGTGTAATTTATCTGTATTATGTATGTATTTAGAAATAATAAGTAAGTTTATCAGTTGTCTATTACTCATAACACAAGCTCTGCTTCGCTTGAGATTAGACGACGTTGTGTGATAGTTGTGGAATATTATTATTATTATTGGTGACAATATTGCCAGTAATATTCTCTAGCCTCGCGCAAGCAAGGTTCTTGGTTGGAATGCTTTTTTTATCGTTGATAGGCTCGCGATTGAACACTATTTCATCCTAACAATAAGAGACGATGTGGTGAACACTAGATTGCGGACATTCACTTTTTCGTTTTGGAATTTATGATAGAAAAAAGCCTCGCTGGTGCGTCTTCGCCCACTTTGAAATTAGTCCACGCTACGCTTCTGTTTCGGGCTCTTAGGTGATTATCACACTGCCACGAATCACGCTGCATGTTGCGTGTCAACGCACTTACGCGCGTACTTGCGGGAGTACAGATCTGCATCATCGTGCGTGTTTTTTACGTACTCACGCGCGTAGGTGCGTTAAGTGGTTTTTAAGTTTTTAATCATGTTTAGTTGTATATAAGTTAAATCTCTAATTTAAAAAATATTTTAATTATATTACGTTTTGTCTATTTCAGCCGTAACTCCGGCTGTGAGTTCTATAGCCAGGGAGAGAATCAACTCGTGCAGGTAAATCAAAATTCTTACATACTAGCTTCTGTCTGCAACTTCGCCCGCCTGAATGTAAAAATTATACAGGGTTTTAGCAACTTTTAGGACTGTTACTAACATCATTACTTTTGTTATATGATTTTTCAAAAATTATCATAATATTGTTCATCAGATTTTCATGCAAAAATAAAAATAGGTATTTAAATTGAACGTTCTAAATATTACGAAATTTATGCGATGCAAGCGATAGTACAATAGCGGAAGAGAGTGGGATCAGTACCCCTAGTCAAGTTTCTAATCTGCAATAATTAACGCTTGTAGAAAGCTTCAAATGTACGGGAATGATGTCGGCTCAGCGCTCAATCACGTGGTTAGAACAAAAGAATTAGCGGCAAGATCAACTCGAAGCGTTCGGCGCAAGCGAAACGGTTGTAACTTGGCTAGGGGGGCAGGTGGCGGGGGTGCTTAATACCAAGTGCATTAAGCACCCCCGCCACCAGATCCGTCGCATCATACAGATGTAGGTAGGTATAGCAAAATACAGATTTTAAATGTGTTAGATGACCAACGAAATCTTGAAGATTTATTTTTGGTATATGAATTATGTTTTATAAAAAGTCATAGAACAAAAGTTGTTGTTTATGATGTTAGTAATACAGTCCTGTAAGGTTAGTGTTTTACAAATAACCCTGTATATAAAACGAGAAACTGACTGACTGACATGTCAATATACAGTCGAAACTACTGGGTCCTAGTCCCAGTTCCAGCGTGAAATTTTGCACGTCTCGTTTTATGACGTGGGTGAGTATTAAGAAAGGATTTACCAAAACTCTATCCCTAAGGGGATGAAACCAGGGTCTAAAGTCTGTACGTAAACACCTACCCTCCACGCGGGTGAAGCCGCTGGCAAAAGCTATAGTGCTTTTATAATCTTTAGATCTTGGTTTATTTTAAACTCACCCCCGAACTTTGGTCCTTCGAGCCGGATGTCGAGTCAGAGAGAGCAAAATAGATAATCAAAAAAGAAAAATGTCACAGAAAAGATGAAAGTAGTTCTAGGTACATTCAGAGTTTTGTTACGTGATCGCATTAGGAACAAAGAACCAAGGTTAGCAACCGACATTGGAAAAATGAAAGAAGTTAGAAAGGAAATACTTTCCGATTTGTACTACAACGAGTGTCGCCGCTTGTCTCACACCCTTTAACTCTACTACAGGCAATAAACTAATACGAACGCGCATTACGCAACTAACAGACCACGCACACTTAGATCATAAGTTTGCTATTGGTAGTTGAACTATGAGCATTGCCCTACTTTGTGGGACGCCTGCCCAGCCCACAAGGCCATTCTAACCTCTTTCATCGGTTCTGTGGCAACACCGGTGTGAAGCTGACGTGGGTCACCAAATCTTTATATATATAATTCCTCTGTGAGTGTGTATGTCACTGAACTTCTCTCAAACGACTGGACCGATTTTGATGAAATTTTTTGTGTGTGTTCAAGGGGATCTGGGAATGGTTTAGATTCACAATTTTCACGCGAGCGAAGCCGCTGGCAGAAGCTAGTAAATTTATAAATTGTTTGCTATAAGTACATAATGTTCATAAATTTCTAGTACAGATGAGTTTACTTGTGGGGATGGATCTTGCGTGAGTCTCAGCTCCCTTTGTGACGGGAACTCCGACTGTTTTGATGGCAGAGATGAACTGGGATGCTCTGGAATTAGCGTGTAAGTATACCTGAAGCCTTACAAGCTCTTTTGACGACTTTAAACTGACTGTTAAACGGCAGTGACTGGCAGTAGAGTGTTGTATTAGCCTTATACAACAATCTACTGCCCGTCTTACACCAGTAAAATAGTTATATCGCACTAGCTAGCGCTCAGTGTTACATCAGAATGTCATGTGCAAGTCAAGTAACACACTTCAATGACTTAAACAACTAGCGCCATCTGTGATATTTTAATTAATAATTTAAATATCATTTTGTTTTTATTATTTAGTTATGTTATGTTCCAGAGTCTTATCGAATCTTATCAAATTTAAATCCAATATTAATTCAATTTATAAAATAATAATTTATTGGAAGTTATAGACACAATTTAATGTATTAAATAATATATTGTCAAATTGTATAATATAAGCTGTGGACGCCTTTAATTGACATATTTACACAGAATTTAATGTCTATAAAATTACCTACCTGTATATAGAACTTGTTAATATGTCGTTGGTGTTCCTTTCTAATAATAAATAAATAAATATTTTTTGAAAACTAAATTGAATACTGAATTTTCTGCTTTCAGGGGCGGTCTCTCCGATGGCGTAGTACACAGAACTAGAAGACAGGCCAGTCAATGTCGGTAAGTTCTTTGTTGTTATATACACCGTTAAATTTTAATAGTTTTAATCCCGTGGAGGGTCAATCTGGTACATGAAACACTATCGATTTGTACAGAAAAAATAAAGTACACTTTTTTTCACAACTCGTATTAATTTACGCATGTACGAAATTAATTTCTTTAAGAAAACGTCAGCTGAGCGGGTTCAATGACTTGTAGGTAGTTTGTACGCAACGCCGACTACTATCTATAGATCATTGAACTCGCTCAGCTGACTTTTCTTAAATAAATTAATTTCGTACATGCGTAAATTAATACGAATTTTGAAAAAATGGTACTTTATTTTTTAATTCTATCTTTACAAATCGATAGTGTTTCATGTACCGGATCGACCCTCCACGGGATTAAAACGATTAAAATTTAGCGGTGTATAAGTCATCATCGTGATCATCATCATCATTTCAGCCGAATGACGACCATTGATGGACATAGGCCTCCCCTAAGTGTCGTCACAACGAAAGGTTCTGTGTGTCTCGGATCTGTCGGGATCCTGCGACCTTCACCAGATCATCAGTCCACTTTATCTATGCGCTGAGTGCGAGTTGATTTAACGTTAACGCGATCGAAACAAGCATGTATGGCTCTCTAATTGGTGACGATCTCGGAGCGGGCCAATCGGAGTGCCGAACGTCATAAACGTGTCGATCGCATTAACGTAAAACAAAATCACGCTAGGTACTCTGGCCTTCCAACGCTGTCTCTTTAGGTATATAGTGGCCACTCTAAAACCTGGCGGCCTCAACAACCATCTCTTAAGTTTGGCGATTCTTCAGGCTATTTCGGTATCCTGCGGATATCTTCATTCCGGATGTAATCACGCTAGAAAACTCCGACAGCCTTTTCCATTGTTATTTGAGTGACTTTAAGCCTTCTGATGAGGCCCACCAAATATATCATCATCATCATTATATCAGCCGAAAAAATCCCATTGATGGATATAGGTCTCCCCTAAATGTCGTCACAACGAACGGTTCTGTGTGTCTCGGATCCATCGGGATCCTGCGACCTTCACCAGGTCATCGGTCCACCTTGTCTGGCCTTCCAACACTGTCTTCCAGCATGCGGTGGCCACTCTAAAACCTGTTGGCCTCAACGATCTTCTGTTCTACGAACAATGTATCCAGGCCACTACCACTTAAGTTTGGTGATTCTTCGGGCTATTTGACTGGCCTGTTGGTGTAGTGGTTAGTGACCCTGACTGCTATGCCGGAGATCTTGGGTTCGATTCCCACCCAGGACAAATGTTTGTGTGATGAGCACGATCATTTGTTCTGTGTCTGGGTGTAATTTATCTATAATATGTATGTATTTAGAAATATATAAGTATGTTTATCAGTTGTCAGTACCCATAACACTGCTCTGCTTAGCTTGGGACTAGACGGCGCTGTGGGATAGTTGTGGAATATATTATTATTATATTATATCATTATTATTATTATTCGGTATCCTTGGTTATCCTGCAGATATCTTCCTGATGCACTCACGCAAGGAAACTCCGAGCATAGCGTTTTCGATTGCCATTTGTGTCACTTTAAACATTCTAATGAGGCCCATTAAGTATGTAAGTCTACTTCAATATTATTTTATAGTATGACTAGCACAAGGTTCTAGACTGGCGATCGCGTACCGGACAACGGAGCATTTGAAGCCCTCCTAGAAGGTGGACCGATAACCTGGTGATGGTTGGTGGTGAAGGGATTCTATAATTGTTTTAAATAATATTTTCTTTATTTTTTATGCACCTGATTATAATTTGGGTGTCTTCAAGGCTAGAGTGAATAGGCTCTTAATAAACTAGTGCGCCTCACCATCAACGATTGCATCACTGCTTACCATCAGGCGGGATCGCAGTCAAGTACTAGTTTATAACAGATTAAAAAAAAAAACCTGCCATTTTGTCTCTGCACTACCCTAGGTTGACTGGTAGAGAATGCCTAAGGCATTAAGTCCGCCTTTGTATCTTGTGTTGCATGAAGGTTAAATAAATAAATAAATAAGGTTGCGGGAAACCGATGGATGCGAGATGCACAGGATCGTTGATTGTGGCAACACTTGGGGGAGGCCTATGTCCAACAGTGACGTATATCGGCTGAAATGACGACGATGATGATGATGACTAGCGGAAACATGTTTTCTGTTTGTTTCTAGGAGAGATCAGTGGCGGTGCCGAGATGGGACGTGCATATCTTTTGACGGGAAATGTGACGGCATGGTAGATTGTCCTGACAAGAGTGACGAGACCCACGCCCTTTGCCGGAAGACTAAGTAAGTCATGAACAGTTTCGTTTTTATTTTTTAGCTGCTAAAAGTCAATTGAACGTTCAGACCTGCTCTCTTTTTTCGTGTTGCCTCTTTATTAAACACAAGCTTTTACCACGGCGTCGCCCACTTACATAAAATATATGCCTATGTCACTCAGGAATAAAGCAGCTTTCTATCGGTGAAAAAATTTAGCAATCGGACCAGTACTTCCTGCAAACAAAAAAAAAAAAAAAAAACTACTAGCTTTAAGCCATGATTGGATTTAAACCATGCTCAAGCTCAAGCAAGACGAGTGGAGAAGGACCTGCACGCTTAGCCAAGTTGTTATTCTTCAATCGTTAACGCTGTCGAAAAGTGATGAAACGTATGGGAATGGCTTGATCTCAACGTAAAGTCGCATGGTCAGAACAAACGAATAGACAATTCGTAGCCAAGTTCACATCGTTCAAAATCGTTTCTACTATATTTAACGCTACATCCTTTGTTATACAAACGCTACATTGTAGAACGAGCGGCCGACTCAGGCGCATCAAAATGGCTACCAACTTATCGTTTTCTACAATTGCTGTCACCGAGGCGTTACCGATTAGAGAACGGAATTCGATTGTAACTTGACTAGAGGGGCTGCTAAGATAAAGCAGCTTATAGCGACATCTAGGTTACTGCCACGTTTTTTTTAGGTGGAAAAATCATTCAATGACATAGATATTGTCAGAATTTTACTGACTAGAAATCCACTTCTAGGCCCCAAGTCTGCTATTACCTACAATATTGTCAGAATGGTCTATCATTGATTTCATAATTGTTGATTTTGAGTAATTTTAGTAATCTACTAATATAATGACGTCATTATGACTTTCCAATGACCAACCACTGACACTTCATTGAAAGAAGTGGGAAAGAATGGTAATCTCGTACATATTTACAAATGAATGTCTTACCTACGTATGCGGTAATCTTCAAAATTTTGTCAGTTCCTTTGATCAGTTACCTACCATTGGAACGTCATTATGCAGTCATTGCTTTTTTAACCTTTGTTACACAGTTGTCTTATGTTACACAGTTCGACATAAGCCATTGTCTTTCTATTGTGTCTCTAATTACGGCATTCGAAGAGTAAGCTCGATATTATCATTTTTCCGCAACTCTATTACGAGACCATTGACCGATCAATGATCGATCATTATGAATTAGCAGATTAGGAACTTTTAGCAAAATGACAATGGGATCGTGTTGGAATGACGAATTTATAAAAATAGCAGACTTGGGCCCCTGTCTCTTCGTTGCTACAAGCTAATTTCTAATAAAAGTACTTTAGCTTTAGGACGCCAGCAATAGGAGTATTCGATTTTCAAAACTCTTAGCTTTAAATGTAAATGTAATGGACTATATGCAAGTTTAAGTAATCAATACGTGTTTTTTACAGATGCCAACCGAACTGGTTCAGATGTACCTACGGCGCTTGTGTGGATGGCACGGCTCCATGTAATAATGTCGTCGAGTGTGCTGATCAGTCCGATGAACTTCTACCTAGGTGTCGGAATGAGACTGATGAATTTCAGTAAGTATTCTATAGCAGTCTACTAGTACCGTAAAACGCGGTGAATAGAGAGAGATAAAAAGCATTTAAAAATATAAAAAATAGTGGTCCGCCGATGTCGGGGGCAGGGTCCGCGCTACCGGTGGTTAGGGCTCCAGAGACAGGAACCTCCTCACAATGCGAGCCGTATCGAGGAGAACTGCCTTCTGTAACAGGCCCTAGATCCAACCGCGCAACGACAGCTTCGACAGGTGGTCGTCGAAGCTTTTGGCTAAAAGGCCATTGACGGTCACGATGATATTATTATTATTTGACATCTACTAACCCGCACTGAGCCTCTGTGAATAACGTCATATTCTTTCTCCTAGAAAGGTCTGAGTCCCAGGGGCCTAAGTCTGCTATTTTTATAAATTCGTCATTCCAACACGATCCTATTGTTATTTTGCTAAAAGTTTGTAATCTGCTAATTCATAATGATCGATCATTGATCGGTCAATGTTCTTGTAATGGAATTGTGGTAGAATGACAATACCGAGCATTTTAAAAGCACTAACTGCTCAATAACATTGTATTGGTAGGTCACTGATCAAAGGAACTGTCAAAATTTTTGCAGATTACCGCATACGTCAGATATTCATTTGTCATTATGTACGAGATTACCATTCTATGCCATTTCTTTCAATGAAGTGTCAGTGGTTGACCATCGGAAAGTCAAAATGACGCCATTCATTATATTAGTACCTAGATTATCAAAACTTGTCAAAATCAACAATTATAAAATCAATGATAGACGATTCTGACACTATTATAATAGCAGACTTGGGACCCTGTAGTGAGAACATTGCAGGGTTGATTATGCTAATAATACCTCGTGCTCAATTGCTTAATTTCTTTTCAGAGGTCAATTTCGCTGCCTAGACGGCAATGCTATCCCCGCATCCGACCACTGTGACGGTAATCAAGACTGTCCAGATGGATCCGACGAGACGGTTCGCGCATGCGCAGCTAAAACGTGTCCCTCGTATCTGTTCCAATGCGCGTACGGCGCCTGTGTGGATCAGGGCTCTGATTGTAATGGGGTTAGTAGTGCTTAGTACTTTATTTAATTATTTCACAATGTATGTAAAGACAGACATACACAATACACAAATAAAAAACAAGAAAACAGACTGGTAGGTACAAAGATGATGCTGATTTCTAAAAAAAAAATCTTCCAGTCTTCCAGCGTACCTGCGAGTGGCGAATTGGTAAAAAAAGTATTTAAAAAAAAGTAATTATTGAAATATTTTCAAGACATAAATTATCATATATACATAAATAATAGTAAAATAAATATCACTATAAAGCATACTGTATTATTATAGTATACAGGGTTATTTGTAAAACCCTAAAAACCTTGCACAAACGTGTTACTAACATCATAAACAACAACTTTTGTTCTATGACTTTTTACAAAATAAACCTTCAAGATTTCGTTGTTCTATATAACACAATTCAATTCCGTATTTTGCATCAAGCACCTCCGCCGTCCGATCCAGCTCCCCTCCGCTATTGTACTATCGCTTGCGAATAGACTTCGTCACAACATGGCAATCAATTCTATTCTTATTTGGAACGCATTATACGGTAACGCAAATACCAATAAAAATTAAAAACCTGTCTTGTGTCACTGTTTCATATTTAAAACAAAGATTATGATTTACAGAAACAGGAGTGCGCAGATGGATCCGACGAATCAGATGAACTATGCAACCGACAGCTACCATCGAACCCAACAGTTACTAACAGGTAAACAGAATACATAATTACCATGTAAATTTAACTGTTTATACAACACTAGCTTTTGCTCGCAGCTTCTCCCGTGTTCATGAAATATAGCCTATGTCACTCAAGAATAAAGCTGCTTTCTATCGGTGAAAAAATTAAAGCAATTGGACCAGGCTTTCTATTCTCTAAGAAAACAGCCTTGACCGCAGCGCTGGCCGCAGCGACGAAATCCAAACAGGTACATTGGATTCACAATTCAATGGACGTATACATTGGATTGTTAATTCAATGTACTGCGCTCTCGACTCGTCGCTGCGGTCAGCGCTTCGCTACAAACAAAAAAACAAACTAAAGTTTATAAAATTAATATAGAATGATATTTCTCGTATTGTAGCCTAGATTGAGAATAAAGCTGTTTTTTAAGTTAAGTGTTAAAACAGATTAAAATAATAATAATAATATTCGATCATTTTACTCACTATTTTTCAAACCTTTTTTTTAATAGGGAATAGACCTTAATTTGGTACTTACGTATTTCATTTTATTATATTTGGGCCCTGAACTCCTCGTCTCCTTTCAAAAGAACTAATTATGTTTAATTTTACTTAGAAGAGTGAGAGATAGTCGTAACAGCGTTCTGAGAACTCTAGCTATATCTCTCTGATTATAAAATTTCATGTGCAAAGGGTAATAGGTACTAACACTATAATAAGTTATTTATTAACACTCTATGGATCTTTTTTTTTTTAATGGCAATTGAGTCGACTGCGACTATTCTGCCAGTGTCACGTTCTCTATGGATCTTATTGTGTCCGAAATAAAATTCATTCATTCAATACATATAGATTGTATTCGAAATACTTATTATATCTACATTTTCAGGCCATCTCAATCTGGCAAATGTGTCCTGCCACCGTACCCAGAACACGGTACCTACGTGTCAAATCAACCATACGCAACGCCTGGGCAGGGCTTCGCATCGCTATATCTAAACGTAACTTGTCGACCAGGTTATGGAGTCTCGGGGTCTGGTATTGTCTTCTGCCAGGATGGAACATGGTCTGAATCTATTCCTAAATGCATCCGTAAGTACATACAGACATTTTCTAAAAAAAAACCTCAAATGACTAGTTTTTTTTCAATGAAGTGGATTTAAGGAAAGTTTTCGAGTCGGTGTGTATGTAGTAATAACTATAAAGTAAATGCTATTATAGTAATTAGTAAATAATTAACGCTATGTCACATAAGCTAAGAATTTTCAGAAGTTGATTCTTCAAAAGTTTCAAAAAAATAAGTAATTTTTGGAAGTACTTCATAAGGTGTTCCACTAGGAGCTATATTGGGCCCTGTCTTATTTGATACAATTGTAAAGCATATGGTAAAAAGCGATTGAATCACATTTAATATATATCGTCTAAGATAGGCGTCAGATAGCCTTGGAATAACGGCCATTGACCCTCCTACATTAGTAGACGTTTTTAATTTCAAAAACGGAAATAAAGACATAAAGCTTTTGTTGAATTAACATGTATCGTAATCCTTTACATGACCTAGTAATGAAAAGTAGTTCATTGTTTGTTTTTCGGGTACCTACGCAGAGATATTAGGAAAAGGTCAATGTACATTATTTTACGGTTATCTGGTACCTTGTATAGTCCAACTAATGCATTTAAACTTAGTGCCCAATTGCTATACCAACACATCCCCTATCTTACAGGTTTCTGCAAGTTAGACAAAAACCCATCGGTTCGTTACCACTGTCTCGTGAGCGGCCCTGTCGAAGGTCGCCGTGACTGCAAACCCTACGAACCTACGGGCACAGCCGTGAGGCCCGAATGCAACAGCCCGAACTACTACTCAGCCGTCACTCTCCCCTTCATGAGGTGCATTGATGGAAGCTGGGATTACGTCGCAACTTGCAACCCAGGTTTGACCAAAAACGGAACAAATATCACTATATTGATCAAGGATACTGTTGAAGTGTATATCAATGGTTTTTGGTATGCTAGTGGTGATAAAAACCCTACGTCTAACGTAGCTATAGAAGTAGTTACGCCGCAAAATATTGATAAATTGAATGAGGTTGATACTACTGTGAATCCCTTGGATTATGAAATTAGTGAGGATGATTGGAGGATGGGGCCAATAAAGAAGAAAAATACTGGTTCTAAAATTACTAGACATAATAGTACAGGGATTAATTTAAATATTTATAACAGTAGTGTTGTTGTTCATTCAAATTGATAGAGTAGAATTCAAAGTTAGAATTTAAGATGACAAAATAGATAAATACAGAAGTCAATCTCATGTATGTACTTCACTTTACATACCTTCACTCGGCAATCGCGCTAGGGTCGGCACCGGTCTGTCCAAGCGCGCTGGGGCTCGTCGATAATTACCTAATATAAATTGTAAAAAATGTACATGGCCACCAAGTCATGTACCTAACTGTTCTGCGTTACGTAAAAATAAACTATCAATGTACAAGCAACCTACTTAATTAAGTATTAAAACTGCTAGCTTAAAAAACGACAATTCAGCAAATAATGTTGAATTTAAAAAACAGTCCATTAAACAATTATTTAACTATTTTATTGCTTCATTATTTCGTCGAGATATCGTGTCCGTGAGCGGTGCATAGGTGCCTTCCGCATGAAGAAGGTACTCACCGGACATGGTTCGTTCGGAAGTCTCCTGCACGGGATTCATGCGGAGGTAACGCCCGGGTGTTGCCAATGTGCGGAACGCCCGGAGGACACGGTGGAGCACACAGTCGAGGTGTGCCCTGTTTGGGCGGAGCATCGCCGTGCCCTCGTGGGGGCGATCGGCGGCGGAGGCCTCTCGCGCCGTGCCTTGGTTGAGGCCATGGTCCGGAGCGAGGAGGAGTGGCAGGCGGTCACCGACTTCTGCGAAGCAGTAATTCTCGCTAAGGAGGAGGCCGAACGTATCAGACAACGGCGTTATCGCCGCCGCCGCCGCCGCCGGGATTCTGATCCCGATTTCCGGCCAACGTAGGCGCGGGCTTGCGGACAGTGAGTAATGGGTAGCTCACTGTGGCACACGGCGGGAGATGTCAATGCATGATTTTTTCCCACCATAAAAAAAAAGCGGTGCATAGGTGTGTGATGCTTGAGCGCGCTTTGTATGTAAATTGTTTTCTGTATCTATCTATTTTGTGACATACATATTAACAAAGCATAAAAGGCAAACAATTAGGTTTAGAGATATAGGTCTAATAGGTTATTAGTAGTTCATAGAACTATTTAAGTTAATAATCGGGTAGTTGACTCATTTCCATAATATTACTAGCTTTTGCCCGCGCGGCTTCGCTCCCGCTCTTCCCTACTTCGGCCTACTATACCCTACTCTACCCTACCCTACTCTACTCTACTCTACCCTACTCTACCCTACCCTACTCTAACCTACCCTACTCTACTCTACCCTACTCTACCCTCCTCTACCTTACTCTACCCTACACTACCCTACTCTACCCTACACTACCCTAATTTTCTTTTCTTTTTCCATAACAACCTTCTCCTCATAATAACGAACACAACAAAAAAAAATTAGCGAAATCGGTCCAGGCGTTGTTGAGTTATGCGCTTACCAACACATTTTGCGATTCATTTTTATATTATAGAAGATTAGTATATAGGTAACTTTATTCAAAATGGCAAATAGAAGGAACATTTCAAATCAAATCAAATCAATATTGAGTAAGTTGGGGTATAGTCTGTCTAAATTAAACGACTTGGGTAATTATTAGGGGAAAATGATTTCTGATGTAGTCAACACTGGTTCAATAATCAAGGTTGATTAAGAGATCTTGATCATTATTTACTAATAGAAAAACTTTATAAAAAGTATCCAATTTAAGTAGGTATTTTTTTTAATGATTTAATATTATTAGGGTTTAGCGTTTAGAATTTACCTATTTCAGTCTCTTCAATGATATTCTTATAACAAAGTAAAAAAAACATTAGCAAAGATATAATAATACCATAAGTAAGTTTAAAGTAATAATTATAATCTGGAATTGTAAGAGAAACCATAGTTCAAAATATTCTACTCCGCTTATTGATTCATCATCACTAGCCATATAACGATCAAGATCTGTTGTAGAACTATCATCATCTCAAGAAACATGTGAATGACAACTTAAATTCGAGTTGCCAACAACAGATTTTTTATTTCGTTCAAAAATTCCCAAGTCTTGAATTTTAAGACAGACTATAAAAGGGGAAACTGTAGTTAAGTAATAGAATAAGGATACAAATACTGAAATGTGACGTCACCGCCATTAGATTACGTGTGTACAAAAGAGATAGCGAGATGTCTCCATCACGCCCCAACTCTTCCTCATACTTACCAATATTAGAAATCCTGCTGCGGATTTTAATTTGGGTGTCTTCGAGGCTAGAGTGAATAGGCTCTTAATAAACTAGTGCACACCATCACCACCATTTGACTGGCCTGTTGGTCTAGTGGTTAGTGGCCCTGACTGTTATACCAAAGGTCGTGGGTTCGATTCCTACCCAGGACAATTGTTTATGTGATGAGCATGATCATTTGTTCTGTGTCTGGGTGTAATTTATCTATAATATATGTATGTATTTAGAAGTATATAAGTATGTTTATCAGTTGTCTAGTACCCATAACACAAGCTCTGTTTAGCTTGGGACTAGACGGCGTCGTGTGCTAGTTGTGGAATATTATTATTATTATTACCATCAACGATTACATCACTGCTTGCCATCAGGTGGGATGGCAGTCAAGCACTAGTTTATATAAGATAAAAAAAAAATCCTACACTGCTTCATCTAATAACTAATTATCATGCTGTTTACAGAAAAAGATTATTTTACTTATAGTGTTATTTAGTTGTTTAATATAAAATATTGTACAAAATCAAACACAGGTCAATACTAAACTTAATAGGTTCCTATATATGCATTTAGGTAGCATATTTATCGCCCTTTGAAGTATACGAGTAATATAGTTATCATTAAAGCATAGCATTATTTAGTTACACGACGTTCCATGTGGGTGATTTATTGATCCTATGCGGTTTACTCGAATTTAAAGCGATGCGGCGGCAACGCAAGGTTATTTGTAAAACACTAACAACCATACAGGACTTTATTACTAACATCATAAACATCAATTTTTGTTCTGTGACTTTGTACAAAACATAATGGCTTATGTTTAACTTACCACCAGATATAGTAACTTAAAAAAGACAAAAATAGTAAATGATCACCAAAATTAAACCTACATTTTAATGTATAATTATAACCAAAGTTTTAACATCTCGCTATTCTATTTAAGCAAAATGAATCCAAATAAAGCATCGGCAGAACCCCATGGTTACGGAGATATCAGTATTTAAAATTTTGAGGTTAGGTTAACTACCTGCCAAGACAGCTCTACGGGGCTAAAAAGAGCACATTAATTTGCTCGCTAAGATTTGGTTATCATTTACTACATTTGGTGTTCGAATACAATTTAAAGTACAGTCGTAACTAAAATACTATTGTAACTTTAGGATTTCATTTTTTTGGTGTCAAGTAATATATTTTTGACAAAAGAACTAAGGGTACCAAAGCGTTTTATGGTGGTCATTATATTTAGTCCCAAACATAATTCATTTACCAAAAACAAATCTTTAAGATTTCATTGTTCCTCTGTATTTTGCTATACCTACCTAGGTTTGTATGACGTGACACAAGCGCATCAAACACCCCCACCGCTCGATCCCCGCTCCCCTCCGCTGTTGTACTATCGCCTTAGACTTTGTAATATTTAGAACGTTCAATTTAAATATTTTTATTTTTAAATGAATATCTGATGAACTAAAGTATGATACATTTTTAAAAGTCATAGAACAAAAGTTGTTGTTTCCTGCAAGGTTATTGTCGGTTGAACGGACAGTAATAATAGGTTTTTATTTTTAAACGAGTATAGATTCGTCAACAAACGTGACAAGTATTGCTGTTTCCAAAATAGATTAAATAGAATATGACCAAAGAGTTTACCTGTATTGATTGACCTTCATACAAAGAAAACAGTTTTATTTTTATTTTAGAGATACCGTATAGGGGTAAATTAGGCCCTGGGATAATACTAGTAACTTTGGACCAAGCTTATTAACCAATAAAGCATAGCATAATATAGTCGGCCTTATAAGGTTCCCATTTTTGGGGCTCAGCGGCCGTATTATGACATCTTAAAACCATCATGTTTTCTGTGTGAGAAAAGGATAGTGCTATTCGTCCTGTATAGCTCCGTCTCTTTTTCACACCGAAAACATCATGGTTTTAAGAGGTCATAATACGGCCCCAGGTCTCTTCTCTAAATGGCTTCTTGACAGCCCAGTGCGTGTCACATGTCGTCGAATTTTTGGTTCTAAGTTCAAAACGGTGAAGGAAAACATCGTGAGAAAACCAGCATGTCGGTTTCCTCACGATGTTTTCTTTCACCGTTTTGAGAGCAGTGGTGATGAATTAAATTACAGATAGTAATGCGCCTGGCTGGGTTTGAACCTGCGACCTACAACTCGTAAATCGGAGCCGTTACCACTCGGCGACCTCTGTTCTTAATTATTATAATTAACCAACAGTAACATGAGATACTACACAGTAGACTTACTGTGTCCCTAAGGGTTAATAAGCTTGTGATTTTTTTCCCCAGGACCAAAGTTACCCCAATTTACTCGGTATTCAGTGAAATAACATTTGTCCGTCAATATGTTATGTGTAGAGGTTGGAATTAGGTAGAGTTATCCATATACTTGCATCAAATTGTAGATATTAATATGGATCTTCCCGGGATTAGTAATAAAAAATTCCGCTTGGCCAACACTATTACAAACAAATAATAATAAAAACCTCAGAGATAGATAAGACAAATAAAAGAAAGAAAATTAATATACAATTTTTATTAGTATTTTTCATTGAACAAGATCTCTACGTCAACTGAAGTGAAATTAACTTTATACATTTCCTTCTCCTTGTCACTAATGTGGGAAGATTTTTTTTCTGTTATATTTCTGAGAGTGTCATAAAAAAAAAAACTCATAACCTTTCAAGTACCGTATTAAATACACAATAGAAAGACAATGAGAGAGCGATTCCGTTGACTGGCCTGTTGGTCTAGTGGTTAGTAACCCTGACTGCTATGCCGGAGGTCGTGGGTTCGATTTCCACCCCGGACAAATGTTTGTGTGATGAGCATAATCATTTAATTTTGTTCTGTGTCTAGGTGTAATTTATCTATAATATGTATGCATTTAGAAATATATAAGTATGTTTATCAGTTGTCTAGTGGGTCCATAACACAAGCTCTGCTTAGCTTGGGACTAGACGGCGTTGTGTGATAGTTGTAGAATATTATTATTATTATTCCGCGAGACTAACTCGCAGCGTTCGCTTGGGATTTAATGAATTAAATTTTTAAACTCGGGATTTGAGGCACATCCATTTTATTCTTTAGCTGTATGAAATCAATTGTATTTAAATAGCTCTTCCTAATTCCGACCTCTCGTTATGTAGTACAATCTAATAATTATGTTAATAGGATGGAAATCATATCATTGTTAATTATGCTTTTTTTAATATTGCAATAAATCAATTTATATTTCAACTAGTGTTGTTTATTTTTCACCTAACCCACCATCCTATTAGCATACCTAACTTACTCCATCTGTTTAGTAGTTAACTAAGTGTAAGCAATCTTAACATGTGTTCAAACTAAAAAAAAATAAAAAAAAAAAAATCTAAAAATGTTTACAATTAGGTATTTACCTAAACCGATGTTAGGTAATTAACTAAATTTAAATAAACTTTGTATGTCTTCAAAATTTTAAAAAAATATTTTAAATAAAAAGACATATCAAGATTGTTTACATGTGTATTGTGATTTAGTTAACTACTTATACAGATAGAGTATACTCGTAGATCAGAAAGTCAATAGTAATTAGAAATATTGGATACTCGACTCATTTATAAAAAAATATTTGGTTCGTTCTTTTAAAACTCAAGTAGCTATCCTAGAGTTAACCCAACTAACTCTATCTCTGAGTAGGGTAGGTTAAAGTAAGCAGCCAAAATACCAGGGTAGAGTAGAGTATTTACCTTATGACGTCATTAGAATTAACTATAAGCTCAGAACGTAGGGCTAAAATGTGACGTCACCGCCATACAGTTACGTGTGTAGAAAAGAAATAACGAGATGTAATCACGTAAACAAATCCTAACTAGTCCTAACTAATATTATAAATTAAAAAGAAAAAAAAGAAGAAAAAAAGTAGACGTTTAGATGTTTGTTACTTAATCACGCAAAAACGGCTGAACGGATTTCGATGAAATTTGGCATGCATATAGCCTTTGACATGGAAAACAACATAGGCTACTTTTTATCCCTGAAAAACATCTTAATCCTACGGGAAAACACGTTTAGAGTGCGATAACCGAAATACACGCGGACAGCTAGTAATAAATGAAATTGAGTCAAGAACCCAATTCATTGAGCAGCTTGGATATGTAAATTCTAGTAAGGATTTGAAATATACAACCATAGTTATAGCGAAACCTGAAGAAACACGTATATCTAGTATTTTTGTAAAGAATTTATGTACAAAATTTCAATGCCGTATCGTGAAAAATCACAAAGTTGTTATGCCAGCAAAAATACATAGTCACCGGGCCATCCAGGCGACTGAGAGGTTGTTTTGTACTTGCATTCAACTGTTAGCTATGTGTTATTCCAAGTCAAATACAACTATAGGGGTATACAGGTCATTGAACTCGCTCAGCTGAGGTTTTCTTAAAGAAATTAATTTCGTACGTGCGTACGAGTTTTGAAAAAATGGTACTTTATTTTTTAATTTTATCTTTACAAATCGCTAGTTTTTTGTGTACCGGATCGACCCTCCACGGGATTGAAACGATTAAAATTTAACGGTGTATAATATTAATAATGTCGGTGAAGTCAATAGTACGGGAGCTTAAGAACAAAGGAACGAGTTCATTACTAACAGAATTTAGGTTGGCGTTCGCGCGAGTAATAAAAGTTCTGTGTCAATCAAAGAATTTTAGGTCTACAGTTACTGTCCTTTTCGATTTTCTATATTAATAATATACACACTTGCTTTTCCAATCTATTTTAGTAATTGTCAGAATAGTCGAAATTGCAGTGCTTTTTTCTCTGCCGGCAGCTGTAAACAACATCTAGTCTGGGGACTGTCTCACGGCTCGTTGTGAAATGAATACCTAAAGCCTACATCATAATAAATCAGTGGCGTGGTCTGCGCTATCGTTACCCACTCATCACCCACAAAATAGGGTTTTTGGAAAAGATAATTTCCACTGTGATCGGCTTACTGAGCCAACAAATATATATGTAGGTTTAGCCACATAAGTTATGTGATTTATGAGGATATATTGGATCTATATCCTCAAATCAAATGTATTAATGCGTAGTTTTTTTTTATATGTTGTAAACTAGTACTTACTTGACTGCGATCCCGCCTGATGGTAAGCAGTGATGCAATCGTTGATGGTGAGGCGCACTAGTTTATTAAGAGCCTATCCACTCTAGCCTTGAAGACACCCAAATTATAATCAGATGGAAAGACCGCAGCAGGCAAACTGTTCCAGTCCTTCGAAGTACGCGGTATAAATGACGAGGTGAATGGCGAGGAGGAATGAGGAGTTTGTTAGGCAAACGGGATAGACACTTGTTACAAATCAATTCATTTAATTTTAGCGCTTCTCTATATTCTTTCTTTTAGTTCTCGTAAAATAATCATCACACAATAATTGTAGAGTTAAGTGGACAAGGGTGTTATCTGATAAAATCAAAAAATCCAACTTTGTAACATAGGTTTTAACTGATGGTTAATCGATCCATGGATTCAAAACACGTCAATTCTAATTCGTTACATAGTCACAGATGCTAGCAAAGATTTTAACTGTCGGTCAAGTATATATTTCAGATTTGAAATGTGCTAACAGCAGAAATATTACAAGAGAATCGTAATAGTAGTTAACACCTTTGTCCACTTAGGTACCCCTTCAATTATAACAACGAAATAGGCTACACGATTAAGACACTCCTACGAACGCGTAGTGTGCACCTGCGACCCCGACCGAGGTTCCAAAGGGGAGGCCAGATGAATGTCTACCAACGTCACAACCAAGGTGACCTTGCTAGGGCTTGCGGACAGTGAGCAATGGGTAGCTCGCTGTCCGGCCGTCCGGTAACCGTCCAGACCAAGCCCAAATCGTCGACGGCGCGCGCTGTTCCCGCGCGCCTCAAGGAGTTGTCAGCAACAGCAGGGGCCCAGACGGGTCGAAGCCTACTGGGGCCAGGGTTATCCGAAAGGGCGCTCGAGCCCCGGTATGAAGGCTTGATGGAACGGGATGGGTTTTTTAGTCAGTAAGAGTCTGACACTATCTCCCGCTCCGCCCAAGAGCGGGAGTTGTCATAAGATGATTTTTCCCATCGAAAAAAAAAAAGGTGACCTTGCTAGTTTCAATCCGTGTAGACAGCAGTTGTAAACCATGACCTTCAACGCCCTTGGCTGGGAGGCGCTTTTTACAAACCACCAAGGTGCCCTGACATGCCCTTTCGCTCCACCCAGAGCGCAAGAACAGTAGCCCGATTCACGTAATGAAAACCGTAACGATATCGTAGCGATTTAGTCGTTTAGACCATTTCCGTATTCACATCCATCAATCGAGTTTAAACGACACCGATTTTAAAGTCGTTTGAAATTTGTCGATTTAAAAAAAAACCGGATTACATTATCCTGGTAGAATACTTATTAATGTAACTGGAAATAAGTCGATAGATCGTGAATACCGCTTTTGGATTGAACTTCGATCGAACGACTATAAAACTTCAACGATATTTGGCTTGTTTGATTTTACGTAAATCAGGCTACTGGCCTTTTGGTCTACCGGTTAGTGGCCCTGACCGCTATGCCGGAGGTCATGGGTTCGATCCCTGCGCAAGACAAATGTTGGTGTGATGAGCACGATTTTTTTGTAATGTGTCTGGGTATAATTTATTTTATAGTTTGTATGCATATGTATTTAGAAAGAAACGTATTGCGCCGACCTCAAATAAGATGGGACAAGGGCAGGAAGAAGAAGAAGTATGCATATGTATTCAGAAATATATAAGTTTGATTACAGTTGTCTAGTACTCAAACTTCAAAGCACCAGCTCTGCTTAGTTTGGGACTAGATGACGATTTGTGATAGTCGTGGAATATTATTAAGGGCACGGCGACGGATGAATTTCCATACAAACGTCCACGCTCATTTGCAGTTGGAGCATATTCCCAAGATATTATGATGATATTCGGTTATAGACAATATATATCTAGGTTTCTAAGTATTTCTTTTTTTTTAAAAAAAAAAAAACAAAAAGAAATTTAAGCGAATTGTATTTCGCACTTTTTTACAGCGTAAATGGCAAAACATGCCATTTGGCTTTTCTTGTATTAAAAATAACAATATTTCAAATATTCTCGACGTAGCGTAGGAACCTAGATAAATATTGTTTATAACCGAATATCATCATAATATGTTGGAAATATGCTCCAACTGCAAATGAGCGTGGTATTACGTTTGTATGGAAATTCATCCGTCGCCGGGCCCTTAAGTTAGTGTTGCGGGAATGCGATGGATGCGAGACCATTCATTGTGGCAACACTTGGGGGAGGCCTATGTCCAACAGTGGGAATCCTTCGGCTGAAATAATGATGACTAAGTCACTTGATCTCACGTAAAAATCAATCAAAATCAAAGCATTTATTTCACATAGACCATTTACAGGCACTTTTGAATAGTTAAATGTCGGTCAGTCCAAGAAAAGTGAAGCTAAATTGCACGTTCCAAAGAGTAGGTCTCTATGGAGAAGAACGTGCAAGAAACTCCATGGACACTCTTTTAAATCATATTATGTGTTACGTATAATGCTTGGTTACATATTACTTGTTGCTTCTATCATGTGAGCACAATGTCGATAATGAAATAAAAATGTAAAATAATTAAAAGATAGAAACTGAATTAAGCCCCTGGCAGCTAAGAGATGACCAGTCCCATCTGACGGCACCCGTTCACGAGCATGACGCATGCATCAGCCCCACTCGGCTCAACTATTTTGAAGGGAACTGAATGACCCAATAACACGTGCCGCCAACAGCGAGACATTTGAGTGAGCATGACAAACTCTCAACTGCCATGCTCGTAATGTCAAGGATGGACAGTCCTGCCAACTTGTGCTCGCTGTTGTGGGCTCCTTTATAACGCAATACTTTTTCTTCAGAATGTGGTCGAGTAACTCCCGATGGTGTGGACCTCATCATTGACGGTAGACCAGCCAAGCGAGGAGAACTGCCGTGGCACGTTGGCATCTACCGAAAGACCACCAACCCTTATATGCAGATCTGCGGCGGTTCTCTCGTCAGCAATGGAGTGGTTATTTCAGGTGAGCTGGTTTTCACAGGCATGCGATACGCGAAGGTGGAGGGAGGGATGTCGACAGAGTTCTGTAGTTTTGTATATAAGTTTTAATGACGAATACGTGTCTATAAAGCTACGCCGTCGAGGACAGAAGGCCACATTAAACTTATCTGGCGCAACCTTTTACCAACTCTTTGAAGAAAGAAGGCCTAATGTTATATTTGTCGGTGAAGTCAATGGTACGGATGCTTCTATGAGAACGAATGGAACGAACGAAATGATGCTGACATCATACGTCACTTTGACACAAACCGGGTTGACGTTTGCACGTATCGAACAGATAAAAGTTTCAACCGTAGACACGCAGGGTTCGGGCTTGCGGACGGCGAGCAATGGTTAGCTCGCCGTCTGACTGTCTGGTAACCGTCCGAACCAAGCCCAAGTCCCATCCGTGCCTCTCCTCCTCCTGTCAGCAAACCGTAGGTGTCCAGCAGGGTCGAAGCCTACCGGGGCCAAGGGTTTGCTTGTGAAAGGAAAACTCGGCCTTGGTATAAAAGGCAACGAAGGAACTAGGAGTGATTCAGTCGTCGGTTACCGGACGGTCGGACAGCGAGCTACACATTGCTCGCCGTCCTCAAGCCCGCACCTGCGGTGGCAGAAATCAGGATCGGAATCTCGGTGGTTGCTGGGGTGTGAACGCCGTTGCTTGATGCGGTCGGCTCTAGCATTACTGCTTCGCTAAAGGAGGTGACCGCCTGCCAGTCCTCCTCGCTCTGGACCATAGCCTGTACCAAGGCCCGGCGCGAGAGATCGCCGCCACACCCAAGGGGACTTCGCACAAGCGAGGGCTCGTTAAGAATAAGATTATTTTTAATTGAATGGCTCGCTTTTTACCACTACCTCACCTGATGTTAAGCGACGATGTGATGGGACACTGGGTTGCGACAGTCGCTGTCACGTTTTCAAATTTATGAAACAAAAAACCGGCCAAGTGCGAGTCGGACTCGCCCATGAAGGGTTCCGTAGCAGCAAGTAACATAATATAAAAGTTCTTGTAATGTGTTGTAACTTTGATCGATGTTTTAATAATAGTGTATTTTTTTCGATTTATGACGCATTAAAAAAAAACTACTTACTAGATTTCGTTCAAACCAATTTTCGTTGGCAGTTTTTATAGTAATGTACATCATATATTTTTTTTAGTTTTATCATTCTCTTATTTTAGAAGTTAGAGGGGGGGGACACACATTTTACCACTTTGGAAGTGTCTCTCGCGCAAACTATTCAGTTTAGAAAAAAAATATATTAGAAACCTCAGTATCATTTTTAAAGACCTATGCATAGCACCCCACATGTATGGGTGTGATGAAAAAAAAAATTTCGAGTTTTAGTTTTAAGTATGGGGACCCCCAAAATTTATTGCTTTTTTTCTTTTCTTGTGTGATAATCTTAATGCGGTTCACAGAATACATCTACTTACAAAGTTTCCACAGCATAGCTCTTATAGTTTCGGAAAAAAGTGGCTGTGACATACGGACGGACGGACAGACAGACAGACAGACAGACAGACAGACTGACAGACAGACAGACAGACAGACAGACAGACAGACATGACGAATCTATAAGGGTTCCGTTTTTTGCCATTTGGCTACGGAACCCTAAAAAGGCCTCGCTGATGTGCCTTCGACCACATCTGAATTAGTCAATGCTACAACTCTAGTGATAGTTATCCTGACCCTACATATTCATTAACCTGTTAGTTTCCACCTGTTTCCAGCCGCACATTGCTTCTGGAACGACGTCAGTAAGCTGCTGCCTGCTTCCATGTATGCGGTGGCCGTCGGCAAACTCTACCGGCCGTGGAACAACGACAGGGACGTGGACGCACAGAAATCTGACGTAAGACCACCCTATTTTTGGTCCCAAACGAAATAACAGTGGTACTAGTATGACTGGCCTGTTGGTCTAGTGGTTAGTGACCGCCACTGCATATTATAAACCACGACTAGACCACGCCCAGCACGACCAGCGCTGTGAGCTCAACGCATTATGCATGAGGCCGCAGCTTTATGCTGAGCGTTCGGCCGTTTTGCGCGGAGGAGACGCATATCCTCCCTATTAATTATTATTGATGTTTTGTTATGTTACCTACTTTTAAGATTGCGTCTTTAACGCGTAAATAAACTGTTTTTCTTTCTTTCTTTCTTTCTTTCTTTCTTTCTTACTAGAGAATGCCTGAAGCATTATGTCCTCCTTTTTTTGTATTTAGTGCTGTAATAAAACTACCTTACCACTAAATCATCATTAACATCCTCCTGCCCTTGTTGATAGGCTCGCGTTTGACCACTATCTCACCTGATGGTAAGCGATGATGTGGCCGACGATGGAACACGCTTGCCTAGAAGCAATCTATTCACTCTTCACTAAAAGACTCCTAGGTTATAGCTAACAGGAAACATAGACTTTTCATAGACATTTGTCTGGCCTGTTGGTCTAGTGGTTAGTGGCCCTGACTGCTATACCGCAGGTCGTGGGTTCGATTCCCACCCAGGACAAATGTTTATGTGATGAGCATGATCATTTGTTCTGTGTCTGGGTGTAATTTATCTATAATATATATGTATATATTTAGAAATATATAAGTATGCTTATCAGTTGTCTAGTACCCATAACACAACCCCTGCTTAGCTTGGGACTAGACGGCGTTGTGTGATAGTTGTGGAATATTATTATTATTATTAGACTCCGGCAGGGAATTCCACTCCTTAGCTGTACGCATAATGAATGTGGAGCATAAAGAACTGTACGAAGCGTTTTGGGAACGCATTGTACAGTTCCTTGGCGGTATCTATAAGACTGTGACATACATTCTTCTCATAGACTGTTTTTTTTTGTCAACAGGTAAGAGATATCAAGATCCCTGCCCGTTTCCAAGGCAGCGCAGCCAACTTCCAGGACGACATCGCAGTTATAATCCTGCAGACTGAATTCGAATACCGGACGTTCGTCCGGCCGGTCTGCTTGGACTTTGACATTAACTTTGACAGGAGACAACTGCAGCCTGGAAAGTTAGGGAAGGTTAGTGTCAGTTTTGACTACCATATTGACTTTATCATCATTATTTCAGCCGAAATTTCATTGCTGGACATATACACCCCTTGTACGCAACGCCGACTACTAGCCACAGGTCATTGAACTCGCTCAGCTGACGTTTTCTTAAAAGGTACTTTATTTTTTAATTTTATCTGCACAAATCGATAGTGTTTCATGTGCCAGATGGACCCTCCGCGGGATTAAAACGATTCAAATTTAGCGGTGTATATGCCTCCCCCAAGTATCACCTTCTAGTCTATCATCTTTCTTCTGCACTTGTCCTATAGTACTTGTGGTCAGCACAACGTGTTTCTTTTCTTCACCCGTCACGCTATCACTAACTCCCTATTTCATATCACTCCTCACAAAATCCTTCTATGTTTTTTGTGGCCTCTCTCTCCCTCTCCATCCATCTACATGTATACCCATAACTCTTTTAGCAACATGCGTTTCATCCCTCCTCTTCACATGACCATAGCAAAGACAACCGAACCCTTTGAACATTTCAGTCACTGACGTTACTTTCAAACTTCCTCTAAGTCTTTTGTCTGTAAAGGTAAGCCCTCTCTTTGCGTCATACTCCTCAATGCCGAGGGTCATAACCTCCACTGCTTCATCACTTTCATATTTACGATATTCCTCCATCTGTTTCGATGTGAAAGGCGTTGTATACCGTAGAGTCAAGAGCGGTGAGGATCTGGTTGGACCAACGTATTGGGCTGCGCCCGCGAGGCCTTTTGCCATCTCCTTTACCAATCAGGATGAGTCTTTCGAGGTTACCACCGTCTTTCCTTGCAGTACGACCGAAGTATTGTAGAATCTTACACTAATACATATAATAAAGAGGTTGTAGAAACATCTATGCAATGGTGCCACATACTCGTATAAACTAATTCTGCATCGCGCAATCAAAGTTCTTCACGCGATTTGAATATATACGATCACGTCGGGTCACCAGTTTGGAGGTATGCGGAACAGAGAGTAAAGTCCCGGAAACCTCCGTTGAAAAGGGAGTAGGTATCTTTCTCGTATTAATTTACGAATAAACGAGTTTTGAAATAAAAGGGTACTTTATTTTTTCTATTTTATCTTTACAAATCGATAGTGTTTCATGTACCGGATCGACCCTCCACGGGATTAAAAATCCCGTGGAGGGTCGATCCGATTAAAATTTAAGAGTGTATACGAGAGACCGAAATCATCTATCGGGCAGTTGCCCACCAGACCCTACACATGTCGCAGTCGCAGTTTCATTTACCGGATCGACCATCCACGGGATTAAAATGATCAAAATTTAGCGGTGTAGGTATAATCAAATCGCGTGGAGAACTTTGATTGCGCGATGCAGGATTAGTTCTTATGTGACGTCATAGATGTCGCTGCAAGGTAAAGTTTTTTTTTTTTGTTTGTGCTGTAATCTCTGGAAGTACCTACTGGTCCGATTGCTAAAATTTTTTCTGAGTGACATAGGCTATATTTTATGTAGGCAAGCGAAGCTGCGGGTAAAAGCTAGTAGGTAATAATACCTATAATTTTAATTCCTTCGTAGGTTGCCGGCTGGGGCCTTACATCAGAAAACGGAGCTGCTTCCCAGATCCTGAAGGTCGTGGAATTGCCCTACGTGGATGTTGAGCAATGCATCAGAGCGTCACCACCAGGCTTTATCGAATACATCACCAGCGACAAAATTTGCGCTGGCTATGGAAACGGTTAGTCAAGCAGTTACTTAGATGGAATCTCTTTGCAAAGGAACTTATCTAGGGAAGTAATACTGCCGTGCATTTTGACACTATGAAGACAGATGCTAGGTCTTCCCGTCCTATTTTATTATTTAGGTGCCTTCAAGGCTAGAGTGTATGGGCTCTTAATAAGGGGCCATGCATTTATTACGTAAAACGATTTACAGTTTTTTAACAAGGTGGGAGAGAGTCTTGATAATTCTTATGCAGGATCACAAAAATATGTAAAGTTAAGATCTGAATAAGCGCAAGCAATCACACTAGTAGTGTGCGCTTGGATACATATAATATATGAACGTAAACTTTTTCCATAGCAAAATTCCCGCACTTCCCCGCTGTTGAACTTGTTTGTGTATAGTACAATTCACGAATGATGGCGGCCGTGAAGTTTGCGCAGAAGGCTGCGCAGTAACGTCTTTTAGGAACCAAATGACGTCGTGCGTGTGCGAGAAGAGTGTGGTATGCGCGAAAGTTCGCAAAGGTTAACTTCACGCCCGCCATCATTCGTGAATTGTACTGTAAACGACAGACTTAAACGTTCGTAAAAGTTTTTACTTTTAAAAATAAACATCAATCAACCAAACATATAAATTTTTCCTCTAGATTCTTACGTAATGAATTACTTAAGTACCCATTTTTATTATTAAGGGGGAAGGGGTCAAAAACTAGTAAAAATCGTCTTACGTAATAAATGAATGGCTCCTAAACTAGTGCGCCTAACCGTCAACGATTGCATCACTGCTTACCATCGGGTGGCATTAGGCACTTGTCAAAAACGTCCCTACGACGCCTCTTGTAGGTACCTGTAGCAGGCGACCATTACCGACAAAACCACACCACTCATCAGTAGGAGGTGATCTATTTTGTCAAATAAACCATACAAAAAATTTGGAAGTCAGAATCTGTGCAATAATGCTCAGTGCCGTAAATAGGTGCCAGCGGTGACCAAGCACAGGGCGCAGTCCCCGGAGGGGCGTAAAATTAGTAGATATACCTAGTACTTTTTGTTTGTATTGTACTTTTTCTATGGGCGCAATTATAGAAGCTCGCACCGGGCGTATAAAAGGCTAGTTACGGCACTGCTGATGCTCATCTTTTTCTTCAGGTACGGCGCTATGCAAAGGCGACAGTGGCGGTGGACTAGCATTCCCCGAGTCTGAACGCGGCACAGACCGCTACTATCTCCGCGGCATCGTCTCCACAGCCGCGAACAACGAAAACCTCTGTAACAGCAACACTCTCACTACATTTACGCAAATTATAAAACATGAACATTTCGTTAAGGAGTATCTTTAGGTAAAAACTAAGTTTTAGTTTTAAGTGACAAGACAATAAGAAATGGTTGTGAATTGTGACGTATTGTATGATCAAATAAATGTTTTGATACTTATTTTTTATTTACATGAACTTGAGTTTTTTTTTTTCATGAAGTACGAATCTGAATGTCTACTCGCCCTACAAAATAATATTTTTGCCGTAAAAAAGGGAAAAAACTAACAAAAAATGGCAAGTATCATCCTGACAACTGATTGACAGAAACGTGACTTTAGTGATGTCTCGAAACTTACTAAACTAAATGACAAGAGTTGATTCAGCTTCATTCAATATAGTAGTGCAGCCGGCCGTTAACATAATGTCTCGTAGATTCGAAACAGTCCTATCGATATTTCTAACAATATGAGCAAAGCAATAAAAAGCCCTTTGTTTATTTGTATAAGATTTCAAACTCCAGTCATCAACCTTTTTTATGTGGGATAAAAAAGTTTGACAAAAATATATTAATGAATGCAATATACAAATTACAGTACTTTTATGACAATTTAACTTATGGACTGGAATATCTGCAAGCTAATTTAAGCACACATATCAGCCAATTAGCTGTTTCGGGGTGTACTGCAATAACGTACCCGGAAAGGAGGCTAAGAGCCTCAAGCCCTTTTTGAAAAGCAAAGCAAAGCAAAAAAAGTATCTGAAGGACTTAAAAGATTTGATTGCATAATGATGAATATTTTATGTTAGACTTCAATATTATTATAAAGCAATTAAACTTTTTGATAAAAAAATATGACCATAGCGTGATTTTCGGCTATAACAGTAGCCGAAAATCACGCTATGGTGATATATTTTTTATCAAAGAGTTAGAACTACAAACTTTTTATAAAAATTACAAATAAATAATTTTTAATCACATAATATACTTAGGTCAAATTTTTTAGTGGTCAGATAACTGTTGTCTATTAAATATTGCAGTTTGACAGCAAACCACCTATTTATTCGTGAGTAAAAAAATCTGGTTCTTGAGAAATCAGCCCAAATAAAAACCAAAATAAACTTATTTATCACTTTTAGTTACTACGACTAAAACTAGTAGGTACTTACCAATCATACATCACTATTAGCAATTTAACGCTGTCAAAAAATTGTCATTGTCAAGTGTCAGATAGTGTCAACTGGTGTCAACAGCGACTATTATAAATTGCTTAATTCCATTTGAAAATTATTGTTTTCGATTGGAAATGTGAAAACTATAAAAGAGAAATGGAGGACAATAAAGTAGAAACGAGCGTTGAGACTGGACGCAAGTTTCCTGCAAGAAAAATCGGCAGATTTTGTCTAATCGCTGTGATCGGTAACTTTTTAGATTTTTTCCTATTTTTCTTACTCTAAATACCATAAAAATACAATATTTTAATACTAGAGACCTTTAAGATTCATTACTTGTGCCAATTTTATCTTTGGTATTAAAAAAAAAAAGTCTAATCTAGCAATTTTTTGTACATCTTGCAAATAACTCGAATCATTTGTTTTGCAGCAAATGTATTATGAAAGTACGTTTTAAATGTCAAAAAATAATTATAAAATTACGAAATCGATTGGCTACGTTTATTAACTTTCCACGGAATCGAATAATTTTCATTATTACAGGCATGTTTTTGATAAAGATTGTTGAAAAAAAACTTTTAAAAAGTTATGCATTGTTTTCTATGTTATGGTTCTGTGTAATTGTGAACTAAGTTAACAATGCAGCTTGTATTAGCAATAGCCCTGCGTTTAAAAATAACCAGAGTAGAGTACAGTTGCAACCCTGGGTAGTTCTTTTTTAACTCTTGTAGCTACCTTAGAATTAACCCAAATAACTATCTCTGAGCAGGATAGGTTGAAGTAAACGGCCATATGCTTGACATCGACAGTTGAACTCTATGTTCGCATTCAAAAATGCCAGGGTAGAGTATTTACCATATGGCATCATTCGAGTTAATTCATTAACATTTCAATCGTGGTAGTTAGAGACACAATAGGAAGACAATAGGCGCACGAACACCAGCATTTGCTTGGGGTTTAGTTACTTGTAGTGCGCGGATGCTGGCGTTTGCTTGGGGTTTAATTAATTAAACCCCTACCCCTAGGAGTGTTTGCGTACCCATTGTCTTTCTATTGTCTCTAATTCTCACGATTGAAAGGTTAACTCTAAACGTGAATTTGAATTCAGGGCTGAGTGATATTTAAACAATACCTACCTAAGTTGTCACTGACCTATATACTGGAATTCGGCCACTTTTTAGGGTAAAAATGGAACTCTATTACTAAGACTCCATATCGGCCTGTCATAATTATCATGAGGCTGTATCTCATGAACTGTTATAGCTAGGCAGTTGAAATTTTTACATACGATTTTTTTTTTTTTTTTTTTATTATTGATAGCCTTGCGTTTGACCACTATCTCACCTGATGGTAAGCGATGATGTGGTCGACGATGAAGCACGCTTGCCTAGAAGAAACCTATTCACTCTCGACTTAAAGACTCTTAAGTTGTAGCTATCAGGAAACAGACTCCGGCAAGGAATTCCACTCCTTGGCTGTACGCACAATAAATGTGTTCGCAAAACGTTTTGTGCGTATGGGTGGGATGTCTACCATGTACCGGTGGCGCAACGCTGTACGTCGTGTGGTCCGATGATGGAACGGACTTGGCGGAATTAGATTGTGCAATTCCAGTGCACACTCCCCGAAATGTAAACGATAGAAAACCGACAGACTAGCAACTCGGCGGCGATGCTCAAGGCTTTGGAGCTTCGACTCTACAAGTGCATCATTGCCGATGATTCTCTTGGCTCGCCTCTCAATCGACTCCAGCGCATCAAGCTGGTATTTGGCAGGTCCATCCCAAAGATGAGAACAGTACAATACGTACGTTATTTATGTTGCCACTACGACAACTAACAATTAAAAATAAAATAAGTCATATTATAGTGCCTAATGTTATTTAGATAATGGTACCGAACACATTTTTCCTTTACAACATTGTGGAATGCATTTTGATGCAGCACCAATCTGTGTATACCCTACTTTGGTCGACCCATACTAGATTATGAGTGAGGAGTGATTTGAAAGAAAAGGGTGTGTAGTGATAGTGACAAGACTGAACTGACTGCCTTTTTTTTTGTAAAAAAGAAAATATTATTATAAATGGGAAAGTAACTGAACTATCACAGTAATGGGGTAAAATAATTAACTAATTTCAACATACTTCTTTGAACCTCAAAGGACTTCTTTTTATCTGGCTTTGACTTCACATCCACAATCCAGATAAAAGGTACAGAAGTCAATCTACATACAATAAAGTATATAATAATCTATACTAATCTATACTAATATTATAAAGCTGAAGAGTTTGTTTGTTTGTTTGTTTGAACGCGCTAATCTCTGGAACTACTGGTCCGGTTTGAATGATTCTTTCAGTGTTGGGTAGTCCATTTATCGAGAAAGGCTATAGGCTATGTTTTTTATGTTTCAAAATTAGGAATCCGTAATAAAATTGCTATTTTGTAACACAAGGTGTAAAATCGAAAACCTATTTTTGCGTGCGCTGCAAAAACTATTGACAATAGAACAAAATGATGTACTACGGGTTTGTAGATCCCATTAAGACCTACAAAAAAGTCCGCGAGAACATATATCTAGCTATCATGGTTTAATCACAATAACCGATTTTGTGTTCAAAATAATTATTAAATCGTCTGAAGAAAAAAAAACTACGTTAAATATGTATCGTAATATTAATCTTTATCGAAATTAAGCATTATGTTATCAAGAGTATTTATGTAGAATTAAAATACTTTTTGTTTCATCTCAATCGGATATTTCGTTTAAAAGTTATCACGTGTGTAAGATGTTAAGAGTTGGTATCTATTAATGAGTTATGGGCGGCAATTATAGGCAATATTTTATCTCGGTATTTCCACGGAAACGAGAAAAACGCGGGTGAAACCGCGGGGCACAGCTAGTAATAATAATAAAAACGGCGCGCACTAGTCCCGCGTGCCTCAAGGAGCTGTAATCAACAGCAGGGGCCCAGCTGGATCGAAGCCTACTGGGGCCAGGGTTAGTTCGAGAGATAGCTCAGGCCCGGTACGAAAGGCAACGAAGGAACAGGAGTGAGTTTTTAGTCAGTAAAAGTCTGACACTATCTCCCGCTCCGCCCAAGAGCGGGGGATGTCATTAGATGATTTCCCACGGCGAAAATAAAAAATATCTACATACAAAGCGCGCTCGAGCAACGCACACATAGACACCGCTCACGGACACGACATCTCGGCTCAATTGCCCGGTCGCACTCGTACAGTTCGGCGCAACGCGCTGACCCTGGCTTAGTCAAAACTATTTTCTTTTTGTTCCAGCTTTCACCCTCGGCTACATTCACTACCGCTATGTGTCCCTACTCTTCGAGAATGACCGCAACTTCTCCTACCTCTCCGAGATGGAGAGAGAGATGTCTCTTCGCACAGAAATGGGGTTCTACTATTCTTACTTCAAGACTGTGGTGGAAGAGAGACCGTTTGTGGCTGGGATCTCTAAGCTGATGTATGATAAGCTGGTCGAGCATCCGAAGGACGTGAACGCATTTAATCGGTTTAATATTCATCCAGAGGTGAGTGTTGATAAGTAATGATTTGTTATGTGGGAAGTTCGACCGTCCGGTAACTGTCCGGACCAAGCCCAAGTCGTCGACGGCGCGCACTGTTCCCGCGCGCCTCATGGAGTTGTCAGCAACAGCAGGGGCCCAGCTGGGTCGAATCGAAGCCTACCGGGGCCAGGATTAGTTTCGAAAGATAGCTCGAGCCCCGGTATGAAGGTTAGAAGGAACGGGGTGGGTTTTTAGTCAGTTAGAGTCTGACACTATCTCCCGCTCCGCCCAAGAGCGAGAGTACAGCGCCTTTAGCGGTCACTTACGGAACCAAAATTTGCTATATAAAATATTTACGTAGTCGGTATTGAGTACAGTCAAATACTAAGTATTGCTTTAAACTCGTGGGATCGATTCCCACCCAGGACAAATGTTTGTGTGATAAGCATGACCATTTGTTCCGTGTCTGGGCGTAACTTATCTATAATATGTGTATGTATTTAGAAATATATAAGTATGTTTATCAGTTATCTAGTACTCATAACGCAAGCTCTGCTTAGCTTGGGACTAGCTAGACGGCGGCGGCGTTGTGTGATAGTTGTAGAACATTTATTTCTTGTTTAGTCTATGATTAATCAATTATTCAGTACACCGCAGACTACCCCTGTATTGTTTTATTTGTTTCAATCCATCCTAAGGTTGTCTTGTAGAAGTCGCCATTATTGTACCCATAGATTTGTTTATGTCTTGTTACTTTTTAGTATACTTCTTCTTCTTCTTCTTCCTGCCCTAGTCCCGTTTTATTTGGGGTCGGGGCAACACGTTTTTTTCTTCCATTCTGTCTTGTTACTCGTCACGCTATCACTAACTAGTATACAATAAAGTTTATTCTATTCTATTTATTTATTAATTTATTTATTATTTACTAGCTTTTGCCCGCGTCGCATTAGGTACTTAACCTTTCAATTGTGATAATTGCAGACACAATTGAAAGACAATAGGTGCGCGAACGCCGGCGTTCGCTTGGGGTTTAATGAATTAAGGAATCGGGATAAAAGTTAGCCTATGTTCTTTTTCATTTCAAAGGCTATATGCATACCAAATGTCATCCAAATCCGTTCAGCCGTTTTTGCATGATTAAGTAACAGACATCCAAACATCCACACTTCACACATATCACATTTATAATGTTAGTTAGAATTATTTATCTTCTATACTTATATATATATATATATAATATTATAAAGCGGAAGAGTTTGTTTGTTTGTTTGTTTGAACGCGCTAAGCTCAGGAACTACTGGTCCGATTTGAAAATTTCTTTCACTGTTAGATAGCCCATTTAATGAGGAAGGTTATATAACATCACGCTACGACTAATAGGAGCGGAGCAGTAACCAATGATGCGGGTGAAACCGCAAGGTACAGCTAGTTTATTATAAATTTATTATTTATTTCTTATCTCAAAAATCTGTTCCAGGTGATGATAGCCGCAGTCTACCGCTACTTCGAGCCGTACCTCAACACGACGGCGCACCGAAAATGCCACATGGTGGACAGGGGCGAAGGCCTAGCGCCTGTGGAGAGCTGCGTGGGGCTGGGGCAGCCAATATTCTTCTACTTGGAGGCCGTCTGGTGGCTAGCTGGGCTGACTGTGGCCGCCTTATTTTTACATGCTGCTGCGTTGAGGTAAAATTAAACTATATTGATTAACTAACAACTGACAGCGGGTTCGCTTATGTAAAAGTAGAAAAATATCTATATACTATTATAAAGAGGTAAAGTTTGTTTTTTTATGTTGTTAGTTTGTTTGTAGGAGGTAATCTCTGGAAGTACTGTAGCCTGATTCACGTAAAATCAAACAAGCCAAATGTCTTTGAAGTTTTATAGTCGTTCGATCGAAGTCCTATCCAAAAGCGGTATTCACGATCTATCGACTTATTTCCAGTTACATTACTATGTATTCTACCAGGATAATGTAATACAGATTTTATTTTAATCGACGAATTTCAAACGACTTTAAAATCGGTGTCGTTCAAACTCGATTGATGGATGTGAATACGGAAATCGTCTAAACGACTAAATCGCTACGATATCGTTTCGGTTTTCACTACGTGAATCGGGCTACTGGTCCGATTGCTAAAACTTTTTGACCGATAAAAAGCTGCTTCATTCCTGAGTGGCAAAGGTTATATTTTATGTACGCGAGCGACATTTCGGGCAAAAAATACTCAGTAATATTAGACAATAGGTACCTAATAATAGACAATTTGTATGTTATGCTAAAACCCAACCGAATTCGTTCAGCACTTTGAAAGTAAAAGAACAAAGAAGGTACAAACATAGACACCCATACAAAACTTTCGTGTGCCTGCGGACGGCGAGCAATGGGTAGCACGCCGTCCGGCTATCCGGTAACTGTCCGGCTTGAGCCTGAGTTGTCGAGGACGCTCAGTATATCACGCGCGCCTCAAGGAGGTGTCAGCAAAACCGTAGTAGCCCAGCAGGGCCTATGTCTATTGGGGCCGTGGGTTCGCTTCTGAAAAAAAATGGCAAAGAACTAGGAACATAGGGAGTGGATTTTAGTCAACAGGGGTCTGACACGACCTCCTTCTCGGTCTTAGAGCGTCAGAGTCATTGAAAAGAAAGAAAGAAAACACATATATTTGGCACATTGTGTGTATCTGACACAATGAAACATTTTTTTTTATTTTTTTAATAGCCGTTGCTGTCCCACTGCTGGGCAAAGGCCTCCCCCAAGTCTTTCCAAACTTTCTTCTCCTGCGCCGTCTCAAACCAGTCCTCGCGGTACGCGTCCAGATCATCCCGCCACCTCTTTCTAGGCCGACCTCGACGGCGCTTTACTTCAGTAGGAACCCACAATTATTATAGAAACTTAAAATACATCTACATTGTATGTCTAATTGGACGATTTCCTACCGTAAAAAAAGCCCATGTACCAAATTTCATTCACTAACTACTACAAATGTACACACACACGCACATAAAAGTATTCGCTTTTATAATATCAGTGTGACTTGATGTTTCAGTCAAAGCATCCTCGGTGGTCTTCTAGCAGTGGCGCAATATTTCGCGAACCACTGCGAGTGCACCCGAGTGCAGTGGGCCCCCAATGAACGGGAGAACTTCGCAGCCCCTCTCCTGCTGCTCCAGACCTGGCTCGTCTCCATGCAACTGAGGGACCGACAGAGGAGGACTACTTTCCAGCTGCAGGTAAATGTAAAAACAGAATATATGCCCTTTACTCTAGCTTCACTCAAAATGGTCTTCAACTCTTTTTTTTTTTTACGTTCGTCATGGAGTTTCTTGCCGTTTCTTCTCCATAGGAAACGACCAATTTGGAACCGTGCACTAGCTTCTGACGTTTTATAAGTGCCCATGTAGGCCTATGTGAAATAAAATATCTTTGATTTGGTTTGAATCTAGATTTGGATCTAACAAAATGTTTCTCTTTGTTGCAGGTCTCAATATTTATATTGAACTGCCTCTGTCTCCTGTTCTGGCAGTTCAGTCAATTTATATTCCTCACACAAACCGCCATTTTCTTCGTCATGGAACAATTCAGAATAATCGACATAAAAGCTCTTTGCATCTTCCTACATTCACACTTCTGCGGACTTCATATGGCCGTGCTTTTACTACAAGGCAATGATATGCTAAAATCGTCCTTATACGTTTCCTTCTTCGTCATAGTCTCGGCATACTGTTTGTTCTTCAGCTCTCTACGCGTTAAGGTCCAAAATCGTGTGGATTTGTTCGTGGAGTTATGGCTGATTTTCTTAAGGATAGCTATAGTAATTTTAGCAGCGTTTTATCTGAAGAAGTTGATAAGTCATTTTTTGGAAGTGCAAGAGGACTCGCATGTATGGGATATTTTGTACTCGAAATTTACGAATTTTAAGACTTTTCATACTTTAATATATACTTGCGCTGTCGTTTTTGACTTTTTACCTTGGAGTTCTGTAAAAAAACTGTTCAAATCATTTCTTATACCTTTCGCTATACTAAGCATATTAAATGTCTGCAATCGCTGGGTGACCGACGCTGTGGAAGACCTAACGAAAGAAATAGAAGATCGAATGCCAAAGATAGAAAGAGACGGCAACATTTCCGACGAGTCCGACTCAGGCGTGGAAAATTCTGACAGCAAACTTCGTCAACGCAAACCTATTACGGATTTAGACGTTATTGATAAGGAGATAAAGTCTAAATTGGAATGCGAGAGTGACGATGGGGATGTGCTACTTATGTTCTTACGTCATTTGAAGGCGGAGCCTGCTATATTTTATAATATTTCGCAAATGGCCGTGTTTGGTGTCATGGCGGCTTTGATAATGAGACTGAAGTTTTTGTTTACAACGCAATTGTGTGTTGTGTCTTCGTTAATGATGAATACTAGTTATTACGCGTAAGTATTACATTTATTTTATAAATGTTTAAAGATAAATAAGTAGTCTTAGGCTATATCAGACGGACTGCATCGCAGCGACCGCGCGCGGTCGATATACTTAACTGCATGCAGTTGTACGTTCGACGTGTAGTCATGATATCAACTGCACGCGGTCGGCTGCAGTCGAGTGAAGTCATTAACAACTGCATGCAGTCGTGCCTTAAACTTTACGCGGTCGGCTACAGTCGTGTAGTATCGACGCACGCTGTCCATCGCTATACAATAATAAACGTATTTACAAAAATAAAGGTCATAGCACACATAAACGACTGCTCCAACACCGGTCCCACCCTACACCGCCCTAAGCTAAGACGACTGCTCGCAGTCCACGCGGCGCCAGCTAGCAGGCGCCCAGCAGTCCGCGCGGCGACAGATACTGACCGACTGTCACTGAGCGGACTGACCGGCGCGGCGACTGCTAGCAGTCAGCGCGCGGACGCCGCGCCTACCGCTCGCCTACAACGTGCGGCCAACGAGGCGTCAACTACCGAGCAGTCTGGCGGCGGTAAGCTAGCTGACAGCGAGCTGTCTGCTAATTTATGATGCCGATATAAAATATATCTAAAGATCAATATTTAAAGCCCATATTTGAATGATGTTCTTTTAGCCGGGTGGGAGCAGAGTCGTTTAACTAAAGGTCAAAGCACACACGACTCGGCTCCCACCCTGCAAAAAGAATATCATTCAAATGTGGGCTTTAATTATTGCTCTTAAGATATATTTTACATTGACATCATAAATTAGCAGACAGCTCGCTGTCGGCGAGCTTACCGCCGTCAGACTGGTCGGTAGTTGACGCCTCGCTGGCCGCACGTTGTAGATGAGCGGTCAGTATCTACACAAAAGCGAGAGCGTTCGGCGGGTGGACTGCTGGGTGTCTGCTAGCTGTCGCCGCGTGGACTGCTGGGTGCCTGCTAGCTGTCGCCGCGTGGACTGCGAGCAGTCGTCTTATTTTGAGGCGTTGTTGGGTGGAAGCAGTGTTGGAGCAGAGTCGTTTATGTGTGCTATGACCTTAAGTGTGCTTTGACCTTAAGTGTCCCTATATGTTTTCAGATTACCTCGGTCATACAAACGATTCCTGCCGTTGTTCTGGGTCGTGTGCATGTCCCCGCTGATCCACGACTTGTTCCAGAGCATATCACATGAGATGTCACACATCGGTGAGTCTAGCTATTGTGCGTTTTACTTAAGAGGTTCCTTTGCCGTTATGTTGGCTTCCGTTTCTATAGAAAAAAGAAGATTGATGATTTTATTGTGCTTTTGAGTACAATATAGACCGGTTTACACTGTTCTTAAATAATACCTATTAATACTGTAATGGAAATATTGCAACTACAACCATTTTTTTTAAAGAGTAACCATGGAGTTTCTTGCCGGTTCTTCTCCATAGGAAACGACCAATTTCGAATCGTATGTGAAATAAAAAACATTTGACTTTGACTTTGACTTTGAAGGGAAAATGAAAAGAGTTGCCTACTCTACCAAAATTTTTGCACGGAATGTGAAACTAAATTTATTTTAACGGTAGTCGCACCACTTAATGGAGAATAAATGAGGGGAATGGGATTTTATTAAAAAAAAGCAAGTCTAAAAGGAAGTTGTTGGATGGAGACGTACGATATAGTGGCGTGGCGGTTTCGGTATTTGAAAGAATTGCAGGACAATCGAAATGGAACCCAACGTTGTATGCTTTATTCAAAAATTGTTTTTACAGTTTACAAAAGAAATAATAAAAAAAAATATATATGGCAATTGTTAGAAGTAACGAAATATCATTATCTCCCTAATATTAAGTAATTTCATTGCTAAAAATATATTATATTATATATATAATTTTTTTTTTTTGGAAACTATAAACTATTTTTGAATAAAGTATAGGACGCTAGGGTCCATTTCGATTGCCCTGTAATTTTTTCAAATACCGAAAACGCCACACCACAATATCGTTCCTCGCATGGCGAACAGAGTTCCAGCGGGATTTCATGGTAGAAAGGCGACAGCGGCTGTCGCAACCCAGTACTGGGTACGCCATAATTATGGCGGTAAGTCCCCTCTTTGAAGCGTGGCTGTGAAGACCTCACGGCATCCTCACCGGACTTGGACAGTTCGGGAAGTTCCTACACCGGTTTCGTACGGAAACGACACCCGGGTGTCGGTGGGGCATTCGGCAGAGGTGTGCCCCGCTTGGGCAAAGCACCGCCGTGTCCTGGTGAGGGCGATTGGTGGCATCGATCTCTCGCGCCGGGCCTTAGTACAGGCCATGGTCTGGAGCGAGGAGGACTGGCAGGCGGTCGCCTCCTGCGAAGCAGTAATGCTAGCAAAGAAGGCGGCCGCACGCACCAGGCAATGGCTCTCGCACCCCAGCCTAGGATGCTAAAGAAATCCCCAGGCGAAGCCTACTGGATCCCCGGGACCCTAGAACAATTCTCCCGCTCCGACCTAGAGCGGGGGATGCCATTAAATGATTTTCCCACCTAAAAAAAAGCTCTGCTTAGTTCGAGAATGGCGTTGTGTGAAAATGGCGCACAAAGAGTTTTAAGTCATTTTTTCCATATTTCAGGTGAATTTAGTGACATTAACCAGGAACAGTTACTAGAGTGGATTCGCACAGACACTCCTGTGGGGGCGGCGTTTGCAGGTTCGATGCCTGTGTTGGCAACTATCATGCTGGTCACAAGGAGACCTATTGTGTCTCATCCGCATTACGAACATTTGGAAGCACGGTATGTATCTTATTATTTACTAGGTTTTTTAGGGTGTCAACGGGACGGACAAACAGATAGGCAAACAGCGGAGACTTTACTCCGCTGTTTGCCTATCTATTTGTCCGTCCGTTTATCTATCTGTCTGTCTGGCTGTCTATCAGCGGACAGTATCTCATAAACCAATAAAAGCAGAGTTGAAATTTTCACAAAAAAATATTACTCTCTCCATCTCTCTTTTTTGCTCACACGCTTGACATTTTATGACCTTTTATTTTTTATTGTGCTATAGGGTCGTGTGTTAGCGACTGGGTATAGTTATCGGCACGGATCTTGAGCGCTCTGGCTTCAAGTTGCGCAGAAGTTAAATATTCGGTCTCTTTAGTGATGCGACGTGAGACGCGGGGGCGGGGAGTGTCAGTGATTGGCTCGCCGCGCCATTGCATCATAGACGTCACTTGTGATTCGTTCCCTGCACTTGCTGCATGTATCTAACAACGACGACGATTGGCTCGTCAATGTAAGGAATGCGTAAAACGATCCCCGTGCCGATAACTATACTCCATCTCGTTTAGCTCTTCAATCCCCATAGGTGACAGAAGAGCTGACGAGATGCAGTATTTGGTCGTTAAAGGGTTAACAGTTTATTTTAGGTCCTCAACTGGGTCACTTTAAGACCTCGTGGTAAGCCTTCTGATTCTGAATACAATACGTTTCTTTACAGCGAGCGAGCTTACGCCGTCCACAAGATGTACGGCAGGTTCCCGCCGCACGAGCTCTACCAGGAACTGACGAAACTGAAGGCCACTTACCTCGTGGTGGAAACCATGTACTGCTATGGGAGGAGTAGGTGAGTGAAGAGAACTGGTCAATTCATAATCTTCCTGCTAATAAAGTCAATTTTCCTTCATTATCATCATTATTTCAGCCGATACACGTCCACTGTTGGACATAGGCCTCCCCCAAGCGTCGCCACATCGAACGTTCCTGTGCGTACCGCATCCATCGGTTTCCCGCTACCTTCACCAGGTCGTCGGTCCACCTTGTAGGAGGCCTTCCAACACTGCGTCTTTCGGTACGCGGTCGCCACTCCAGAACCTTTCGGCCCCAACGGCCATCTGTTCTGCGAGCAATGTGCCCTGCCCATTGCCACTTAAGTTTGGCAATTATTTGTGCTATGTCGGCAACCTTACTTTTCCTGCGGATATCTTCATTTTTTATTCGATCACGCAAGGAAACCCCGAGCATAGCTCTTTCCATTGCTCTTTGGGTGACTTTGAGCCTTCTGATGAGGCCCATTGTGAACTTTCCTTTAGTTCTTAAATATTGATAAGAGAATTATAGTTATTCCTTGCGTCACTCGGGTCTAGTGGCGCCGCGGCGTGTCTTAGATGAGTGACAACGATGACGTCACTATTTTCTTAAGCGTGTAGGCTATAATTTTGAATCTTCTTCTTCTTCCTGCCCTTGTCCCATTTTATTTGGGGTCGGCGCAACACGTTTTTTTCTTCCATTCTGTCCTGTGACTCGTCACGCTATCACTAACTCCCTTTTCTTTCATATCACTTCTCACACAATCCATCCATCTTTTCTTTCGCCTCCTTCTCCCTCTCCATCCATCCACATGTAAATTCATAACTCTTTTAGCAACATGGTTTTCATCTCTCCTCTTTACATGACCATGATTCCATGATTTCCTTTCAAACTTCCCATAATATACTAATTTCTTACTTTATCTAATCTTTTTTCATCCGTTTATTTCACAGCCCAACATTCTGATCGATACAGTATGACAGGCCTTATCACGGACTTGTAGATTTTACCCTTCAACTTGAGGGGCATCCGTGGGTCACAAGTTGTTCCCGTGACCTGTCGCCATTTCATCCATCCTGCGTTGATCCGATGTGTTGCGTCCCGGTCTACCTCACTATCCCCTTGGACGATAATTTTTGATGTATTCGAAAAATTTCTTGTTATTTTTTATAGCATATCATAGAATAGTTAGCTTTATAATGTTCCCACTGCTGGGACTCAGGCCTCCTTTCTAGGAGAGGGAATGGGCTGTAATCCACCACGCAGGCCCAGTGCGGATTGGTAGATGTCACATATCCTCAATTTTTTATAGAAATAACTAGCTTTTGCCCGCGCGGCTTCGCTCCCGCTCTTCCCTACTTCAGCCTACTATACCCTACTCTACCCTGCTCTACCCTACCCTACTCTACTCTACCCTACTCTACCCTACCCTACTCTACCCTACCCTACTCTACTCTACTCTACCCTACTCTACCCTACTCTACTCTACTCTACCCTACCCTACTCTACTCTACCCTACTCTACCCTACCCTACTCTACCCTACCCTACTCTACTCTACCCTACTCTACCCTACCCTACTCTACCCTACCCTACTCTACTCTACTCTACCCTACTCTACTCTACCCTACCCTACTCTACCCTACCCTACTCTATTCTACTCTACCCTACTCTACCCTACTTTACTCTACTCTACCCTACTCTACCCTACCCTACTCTACTCTACTCTACCCTGCTCTACTCTAATAAACCTCACGGAGCCCGAGACCTTTCCAACGAATACAAAACCGTGGAAATCGGTTCGTGCGTTCTGGAGTTATAGCGTCAGGAAGGAAAACCCAAGTCGGGTTTTATTTTTATACTAGCTGTGCCCCGCGATTTCACCCGCGTTTTTTTCGTTTCCGTGGAAATACCGAGATAAAATATTGCCTATAATTGCCGCCCATAACTCATTAATAGGTACCAACTCTTAACATCTTACACACGTGATAACTTTTAAACGAAATATCCGATTGAGATGAAACAAAAAGTATTTTACTTCTACATAAATACTCTTGATAACATAATGCTTAATTTCGATAAAGATTAATATTACGATACATATTTAACGTAGTTTTGTTTTCTTCAGACGATTTAATAATTATTTTGAACACAAAATCGGTTATTGTGATTAAACCATGATAGCTAGATATATGTTCTCGCGGACTTTTTTGTAGGTCGTAATGGGATCTACAAACCCGTAGTACATCATTTTGTTCTATTGTCAACAGATTTTGCAGCGCACGCAAAAATAAGTTTTCGATTTTACACCTTGTGTTACAAAATAGCAATTTTATTACGGATCCCTAATTTTGAAACATAAAAAACATAGCCTATAGCCTTCCTCGATAAATGGACTACCCAATACTGAAAGAATCATTCAAATCGGACCAGTAGTTCCAGAGATTAGCGCGTTCAAACAAACAAACAAACAAACTCTTCAGCTTTATAATATTAGTATAGATAGTAGATTTAAAAAAATTACATCAACTACCCAACTCACTTTTCATCAAGCCTATTCTTTGGTTCTTCAGTACCGGCTGTTCCTTCAAAGACATCTGGGACGTGGAGGCGCCCTGGCTCAGCAGCCGACCGACCATGTGCCACACACTCCTGACGCAGCCGGTGGAACACTTCTACCCGGTGTTCAGGAACGACCACTACGCCGTCTTCAACGTTCACGACTTCAGCGTTAGGTAAGTCGATTGATATATTACATTTTAATAATAAAACTTGGAACGGATCTTGAGCGCTCGGCGTCAGAGTGGGGATCGCTTTGCGCATTCCATACATTGGCGAGCCAATCGTCTTCGTTGTTAGATACATGCAGCAACGCAGGGAACGTATGAGGAGTGACGTCTTGACGCGATGGCGCGGCGAGCCAATCACTGACACTCCCCGCCCCCGCGTCTCACTTCGCACCACTAAAGAGACCAGCGCTCAAGATCCGTGACTGCAATATTAAACAACATTCGATTTAGTATCGAAACCCGAAACACGTGTCTAAAGTGGTTTATTCCCATTGGCCACCCCTGAGTTTGCCACCGGGGTGGCGGTTGGCACTCCTTCATTCCCGTCGACCACCCCTGATTGTAATTTTGATTTGAGATTGCGCTGGTGCCTAATGCCCGCTATGACCTGCCGTGATCTGTTTTGTACTTAGTGTCAGTGGTGTCCAACTTGTCGCATTTTTTAAATATTTTTGGGAAAAAATACAACATAGTGTGAAAATCACAGGAATCGTTTCCGTTAATGTTTCTGAACAAACTATATTCAGGATTCACCGCTAAATTTTAATCGTTTTAATCCCGTGGTGGGTCGATCCGGTACACGAAACACTATCGATTTGTAAAGATAAAATAAAAAAATAAAGTACCTTTTTTTCAGTAGTAGTCGGCGTTGCGTACAAACTATCTACAGGTCATTGAACTCGCTCAGCTGACGTTTTCTTAAAGAAATTAATTTTGTACATGCGTAAATTAATACGAGTTTTGAAAAAAAGGTACTTTATTTTTTAATTTTATCTTTACAAATCGATAGTGTTTCATGTGGCGATTAAAATTTAACGGTGTATATCGTACTGAAAAATAAACTCTAATAAATCAAACTAATTGCGTCATAAAATATAAGACTGAATATCCGCTCGCCAAATATCCGGCCTCGCAGGTTACTGAATATCCAGTATCCGGACAAACCGCTATCCGTTTCATCTCTATTATATTCTAAAGTGTATCTATGTATCTACTGCCTTATACTCACTCTATCTCTTATTTCTATTCCAGATACATGCCCCGTAGCTTCGATACTTGACATCAACTAAAAACAAAACACACACTCTTAAATAAGACTGACAGTCCATGTATATGAGTTTGGTTATCCACTATATTCGTGCATCTACTTTGTTCATGGTCGTGGTGGCCGTTCTTACTAAAAATATAGTTAAAAAGACTAAATCCCGTTGTCAAAAACTTTTGAAATCTTGTCCAAGAGGTATATTTCACTGGGACCAGTTATGCCGCCATGGTGTCCCGGTAAAATATAGCCCTAAGCTATCAAACTAGACACCATACAGACACCAGAGTCGCCACACGTCCGAGTTGCAGGCTTACCCTTGAGTTCAATTCCGATCGGTCGACATTGAGATTGTGACGTTTCGTACCCTTGAATTCAATGCTAGCGCCAAATTGGTTCAAAATTGCGTGACCATTTTGAGAACTAAGTGAAATCGTATATGTTGACAATATTGTTTTCAAGAGTACCAAATCACGTAACGTCATAATTGACATTGCAATCGGATTGACTTTAGATTGAAATTGAAATTAATTTGGAGAGTAAGCCTGCTGGTCGCGCCACCAAATTGGTTGCGCAACCAAACGGACACCAGGTGAGTAACTCTCTATAGAGCTGTATACATTTTTTTGGTAGCGGCGACTGGTCGCGCCGCCATGGTGTGCCGGTGAAATATAGCGCTAAGCTACCAAACTAGACACCGGAGTGGCCACACGTCCGAGCTAGTCGCGCCACCAAATTGGTTGCGCAACCAAACGGATACCAGGTGAGTAATTCTCTATAGAGCTGTATACATTTTGTTGGTAGCGGCGACTGGTCACGCCGCCATGGTGTCTCGGTGAAATATAGCCGTTATTCTTGTCTCTGATAGTGTCAGAAACGTAATGAAACGTCATGTACCATAACGGTCATTTCTGCCTGATCACTTAAAACAAATTTTGCTTGAATCCTCCGGCGCAGCCCCAAATCAAACCCTTTGAAGTTTTCGTTTCGAGTGCAAGCAAAAATGAACTTAACGTTGGTCAGGCGGAAGTGTCTTTGATGGTACATGGAGAATGGATTGAGCTTTTCCTACACAGGTCAGTCGACAAACTTTTAACCGTCAGGTACAAATACCGGTACGAATCTTGAGCGCTCGTCGAAAGAGTCAGGATCAATTTGCGCATCGTACACATCGTCGAGCCAATCACTGTAACTACAAAGATGTACTCCCAGCTCCCGCGTCTCCTTCATACCAATAAAAGAGACCCAATACTTCACTTCTCATTCAAGATTGAAGAGCTTCTTCTTCTCGTGCCGATGCTCTCAAACTACACTTCTTTTGACCAATATTTGGCGATCTGTACAACTCTATTGTTGGCCTTGTATAGATACTGAAAACTGCAGGTGGTTACGCAGGATGGGCAGCATAGCAGGTGGCGCATGTCCTCTGGAGAGGCTCCACACTGGCACTGTGCTAGAGATGGATCGAGGAAGCCCCGTTTGGCCAGATTTTTTCTACAGCGGCCAACCTGGCTCCGCAGTCGGAAGAGAATTGAAGAGCTAAACGAAATGGAGTACCCCCTTTCTGTATGGAACCAGAGTGTCATACTTTTACTAACAAAAACCCACCTGTGCTCCTTCAATAACTTGCCTTTTGCATACCAGGGCCACGGTACCTCTCCAGCAACTCCGCAGCACTTTTTATACTTTTTATATGGAGTTAACAATGTTAATAATACGGGAATCAATTAGTCTTATTTCTTTTGCGAATATAGTGGATAGCTAGCTTTAGTTGTAAGAAGAACAAAATCGGCCAAAAAATACAATACTCTCTCGCAAACCCATATCAGCCGAAGACGTCCACTGTTGGACATAGGCCTCCCCCAAGCGTCGCCACAATGACAGGTCTTGTGCGTCACGCATCCATCGGATTCCTGCCCAGTACTTTGTCTAACTGTGCGCATCTGTGCTATAAGTACGGAAAAGTGCAAAGTTTCTCATTGCGACCGAGGCGAACGTGTACGGAGCAGTGACTTTGCTTGTGTATCAAACGACATTTTCCAATATTATTGTATTATTTACTCTGCATGTATCGTCGCGTGAAATACTCTCTGTTTAGGTAATAATTACTTAGAGCAGCGGTTCTCAAACTTTTTATCCAACGGAACCCTATTGGAAGGCAAAATATTTGACGGAGCCCTTAAATAACAAAAAAAACGTTTACGGACAATGTTTACTTTGAATGAGTTACAGTAAAATCTAATGCGAGGTATGACACTGCTTTTTATTTTTTAACAATTAAACAAACTCTGATATACTGAGACCCTACCACGGCCTCATAAGGCGATCTATTTGACGACCTAAACTAAGAGATGGAGGTATAACTCTCTTTCTCGCTCGCACTCTTCTAATTTTAACACGTCATTATAAGGCCCATGTTCTTTATACCTTCTTCCACGTTATAATTATTCACACGGAGCCCTGAATGCGGCTTTGCGGAGCACTAGGGTTCCGCGGAGCACACTTTGAGTATGGCTGGCTTAGAGTATTATTATGTGTTTTGAGTAATCATCATCATCATATCAGCCGAAAGACGTCCACTGCTGGACATAGGCCTCCCTCAAGCGTCGCCACAACGACCGGTCCTGTGCATCACGCATCCATCGGATTCCAGCGACCCTGACCAGCTCATCGGTCCACCTTGTTGGAGGCCGTCCAACGCTGCGTGCGCTGCGTGTTTTGAATGTGATGGGCAAAAAATGCCTCCTAACTAACTTTCTCCTTTCTGGTGATGAATTTGCGAGAGAGTAAAAAAAATAACTGTTGGAGTTTACTTCACTGTTCGGCCACATTACTTATACTACAATTTTAACATTACTTAATAAGATGCTCCTAGTTAAACCGAAATATAATTATTCTCAAGTTTTTTCCATGTTTCTGATTAATATCGAGTTGTTTGTTGTATAAAATATGACTGGCGGCCATATTTAAAAAAAAAAAAACAATTTAGCACCAACCTGTTTAACATTTTGATACAAGTGTAAAAAACTTGAAAATTTGATTTTTTTGTACTAATCTGACGCTTCTATCTTAATAGTTATATTTATTAGTGCCATCCGGTTTCTGATTTGGTAATTACTGACTGGGTAAAGCTGACTGCAAAAAAATTGTTCTTCTTTTGGTAATTCTATCACTAGCATACCCCATTCGCAATAAGATGAGACATATTAACAAATCTTTTTTAAATTGCGAATGGAGTATAGATAATATTGTAAGTCTATCCCCGGTTGCTGTATTGAGAATTTGAAACTGAGAACTTCCCAAATTCCGCTTCAGTGTGAGGACACAAAAAATTAGCATTAATTTTGACACCTTAAAATTCTCAATTCAGAAACTGGGTGTGTGACAAATATTTTAGGATTGTTACACTGTCTTTTATAAATGGTTAGTTAATGTATATTTGTATTTATTGTAAACTGTAAATATATTAATAATACGTTAGTTATTTTGTAAAAAAGGAAAAGTTTATATGGGACCTTATTTTTTAACCGACAACTGAACACTAGAAAAGTGTGTCAGAGGCGTCTAAACTGTCACGCAAATTAAAAAAAATAAAATAATATTATCCCATTCTCTTCATTAATAGAGTCGGTCTAGAAAGTCAAACGGCTCCGATAATTATTAGAGTAAAATGAATTTTGATGTAGTCAACGCTGGTTCAATAATCAAGGTTGATTAAGACATTTTGATCATTGTTTACTAATAGAAGAACCTTATAAAAAGTATCGAATATAAGTATTTTTTAAATGATTTAATATTCAAAATATTCCCAATTCGTTTTACTTTTTAGGCAGACTATAGTATGTATTTTATACTAATAATAACCTAAAAATTGAAGATGGGATAGATAATCATGAGCAATTGTCGTTAAAAAAAAGAATGACTACCTGTGTCCTGCGGTTTCGCCCGCATCTTTGGTTATTACTCCACTCTTATTCATAATAGCGTGATTTTATATATCCTATTGGTCTTCCTAGAAAAAATGGGCTATCCAACACTAAAAGAATTTTGTAATCACTGGCGTAGCTACCAAAAGGCTAGGCCCCGGGGTCCCCAAACTCGGGGCCCCCAAATTCGGAGTCCCCAAACACTGATGAACAAACCTCTTTGCCTACTCTACTTTCTAACGAAACATTATCCCACCTTCCCAATCTAAATAAAAAAGGTTGCAACACTAATTATGGCAACTCAATTTAGTCAGTAAAAGTCTGACATTCCCTCTCGCTCCACCCAGAGCCGGAGAAGTTATTTGATGATTTGAGAGTGGCCTGTTGGTCTTGTGGTTAGTGGCCCTGACTGCTACGCCAAAGGACGTGGCTTCGACTCCCACCCAGGACAGATGCTTGTGTGTTGAGCATGATCATTTGTTCTGTGTCTGGGTGTAATTTATCTATATAATGTATGTATTTACAAATATATAAGTATATTTATCAGTTGTTTAGTACTCATAGCACAAGATTTGCGATCTGAATTTGTGACTAGATGGCGTTGTGTGATAGGTTTGGAATTATATTATTTTCAACTTAAAAATGGGGCCCCAGGACCTCCGGTTACGCCACTGTTTGCAACTCACACAGTGTTTTCTGAGATTAACACGTTGTTACAAACAAACTCTTCAACTTTATAATACTAGTGTACATGTTGTGGCCAGATCTTTAATTTTATCACTTAATGATATGGCCAAGTAAAACTCGCCAGATCGTATAAACGTTAAGATTTAATAACATGTCCAATCCTCGTTTAGCCATATTATTGATGTAGGATTTCTATGATAATAAAAGGTCTAAAGAAAATAAGCCAAACGAGGATTGAAATATCATCAAACTTTAAGGCCCAAGCGCCCGAAAAGTGCCATAAAACCGTGACTTTCTGAAACCTACTCTTCGGTAACGGCCAGGTTAATAGGTTTGAAAAAAAATATGTTTATTATAGATTCATGAACAACATTATCAACATTTGATTTTTTTGTGCTATTAATACTTTTGTCTAAAAAAATATTTAGCAATTTCGCAACTTTTACCTACTCCTTCGAAACGGCTTGGATCTTTAGAAACATTTTTACACATAAAAATTGGTGGTTTTAATATTCTTCAAAGTGAACATTGCATATGTGAATCAATCAATATTTCGCAAAGAAAATGGATTTAAAGGTCAGCCGCGCGCTTTCCTGGCGCTGTTGGCTGCAAATAAATGCACAGATTTGCGTACTGCCGCCTAGGCGGGTGCGAGAGATGCGTCCACATAATTTTGGCCAGATGGTTCAAGGGACTATAAGCCTTAACGTTTACAACGATCTGGCCAGTTTTACTTGGCCATATCATGAAGTAATCAATTTCTAAAAACATAAATTCAGCCGAACAGAACCTCCTCCTTTTCTCTACTGGCCACGACATAGATATTATTTGAAAACTTATAAGTTTAAATACTACACATTCTTTAAAACAGTATTTTAGTTTTCAGAACAAATATATTTTACTGTTTATTCAACCAATTTTGACCTTTATTGCGTTGGTGGCATGATAAATGGCGGCTGCAGTAAATAGTTGGTATTGTAACCACTACTTTGCTTCTGTTTTTTAGTGTTTCCGCGCCCTATTCGCCAGGGTCGTGTGTTCGCGACTGGGTACTGCATCTCGTTTAGCTCTTCAATCCCCATAGGTGACAGAAGAGCTGACGAGATGGAGTGTTTGATCGTGGATGTGTGATCCTGGCGGAATCAACGCGAGAGTGTTTGTCGGATTTAACCGACGTAGGTGTCAGTGGCGTAACTATACCATCCGAGGCCCGTGGCAAAATCATTAGGTGGGAGGCCCGAGGAAAAGCGTCAACTTTGTAATAAATTACAAAGCTGGATAAGTCACTAAAGTACAGACGTATAATATTCTTTCTTATTATTAAATCGGCAGGTCTCTTATCGTAAATAAATCGATTTTTTTTTTCACTTAAGTTGGGCTTCCTAGTGGCGTATCTATAAGGTGGTCAAGCAGGCAAAATTCCACACGGGAAATTAATCCTTTTCTTATTATAAATGCGTTTAATAAACCTTAACAATTTACTGGAATTTGTATATTTACTTCTTCTGAACTTAAGGTCTCTCGAACCGGGGGCCCCACCGGACCGAGGGCCCCACCGGACCGAGGGCCCCACCGGACCGAGGGCCCCACCGGACCGAGGGCCCCACCGGACCGAGGGCCCCACCGGACCGAGGGCCCCACCGGGCCGGGGAAGCGTGGCATTTTGCCAGTCTTGCCACCCTATAGTTACGCCACTGGTAGGTGATTAAAAAATTAACGCTATAAAGACAACGACAAAAGTAGCATTCACGACCAAAAAGGCATAAAGATGCTTACGGAATAGAAATCAAAATCGGTTGAACTGACAGTAAAAAATGTTTGTACTATTTTATTTTATTTTATTTTATTGATATTACCTTTTCTATAGTCCTATGCGTTTTAGGAAAATAGTGACGTTATCAGTGCAACTACCAAACCGGGAATTCGATGGTTGCGAGACGCACAGGTGCGGTCGTTATGGCGACACTTGGGGGAAGCCTATGTACAACAGTGGACGTCTATCGGCTGATATGATGATGACTGTCAACTAAGGTTTACTTTAACTATCTGTAAACACAGCTTTCTAATTTAGTAATATCTGATTAGTCAGTGCGTGGCTAGCTGAGAGACAACGATGACGTCACTATTTTCCTAAAACCCTAAACACAAGAACGGCATGTAGCTAAAGGCAGAGATGACTGCGGCCGTCGACGCGCTGTCGGCGGCCGTCAACATTCCAACTTTGAGAATCAGCGGCAGCCGTCGCAATTACCTCCGCTGTTGGCACCATGCTGCGCTAGTGTATAACTTTTAACCCGAATACGCTATAATAACTTGTAGATTATCCTGTGTAGGTTTGTTGGTCGTGGTGACCCCTTTGCCAAAATATTTTGATGTCTGGGATAGTGTCGCGAATATTCGTTACATCAATTTTTTGACATCCGCATTCGTATTCGCGATTTGAGAAATGTAACATTCGTTACATCACTAATTGATATCAGTTGTGTTATCATTTTATGTCCATCCAATCAATACAATAGAAAGACAATGAGAGAGCGAACGCCGGCGTTCGCTTGGACTTAAATGAATTACATAATACCTTTTTGTTTGTCAAAAACATTCGCTAAATAATATAATATTCCACAACTATCACACAACGCCATCAAGTCTCAAGCTAAGCAGAGCTTGTGTCATGAGTAGGTACTAGACAACTGATAAACATACTTATATATTTCTAAATACATACGCATGTTTCTGGCGAATTTCAAAAAATGTGCTAATATTCGTGAATGCGAATACGAATGTTCGTTACATCACTATGGGCTACCACATTTATAGAAACTTTCTGTGTCATACTCGATTATTTACGCATTTATGTAAATACTATAATTTAAATTATATTAACGTGTATATAATAATTTTAATTTTTAATACGAACAACTGTTTTAAAAAAATGTATACCTATGATATGTTCATGTCATTTTATTATGATCATCCAAATTAATTGTACACTTTATCGATTTTTTGCAAACACGTTAAACAAATGATACTTAACATTACTTCTCACAACACCAGCTGTCGCCCAGTGAAAGTCCCGTCATAATCGGTCCAGCCGTTTCGGAGATAAGCCGGTACTAACGGACACTTCGTCAAAAGTTTAAAAAAAAATGCATGTTCGTTATAGGTATCGAATAAATCGTAAAAAATATTATTCTGATATTAAAACACTTGAATTTTATTTATGTGTATGTAATTATTTATATAGTATAAGTGTATTGTATTGATAATGGTTAGAAATAGAGGTGTGCCGTTGCCGGCAATATGGGAACATTGCTGGCAACATTTTTTTTTTTATCTGTCACACAACGCCGTCTAGTCCCAAGCCAAGCAGAGCTTGTATTATGGGTACTAGATAACTGATAAACATACTTATATATTTTTAAATACATACATATTATACATAAATAACACCCAGACACAGAACAAATGATCATGCTCATCACATAAATATTTGTCCTGGGTGGGAATCGAACCCACGACCTGCGGCACAGCAGTCAGGGCCACTAACCACTAGACCAACAGGTCAGTCATATTGCCACCAATATTCATACTTCGGGCAATATTCCCACTCCACGTCAATATTGCTGGCAAAGGCACATCACTAGTTACATATAGTGTTGGGATTTTATCCGATTAAATACTCAAAATGATTAAATACTCAATAAATACTCGTTTTTAATCGAGTATTTATCCAATAGAAAATGAGTATTTAATCATTTTGAGTATTTAATCGGATAAAATCCCAACACTAGTTAGAAATAATTTGGATGGTGATAAGAAATTGTGTTAGTCTAAAAAATAATATTATAGTGTCACAACAACTTTCCTAAAAACAAATGGTTGTGCAAGAAACATTATGTACTTTTATATTTATTTTTAAAATGGATTAAAGTACTTCTAAGTTTTAAAAAATCACATGCGAAGAAGCGCAAGCATAGCGTCAATTCTTTCAAAAGAATATCTCCAATGAGTTACAGGGTTATCTTACAGGACTGTATTACTAACATCATAGGCAACAACTTTTGTTCTATGAATTTTTACAAAACATAATTCATTTACCAAAAACAAAACTTCAAGATTTCCTTGTTCTGTCTAACACATTTCAACTCTGTATTTTGCTGTACCTACCTGCGCATCCCGCTCCCCTCCGCTATTGTACTATCGCTTGCTTCGTATAGACTTCGTAACATTTAGAACGTTCAATTTCAATATAAATATATATAATAAATATATTTTTTTTATTTGAAAATCTGACGAACGTACAGTTGCCACAAAGTATCTTGAGCGGTTGCGCAGAAGTCCAATATTCGGTCTCTTTAGTGGTGCGAAGTGAGAAGTGGGGCGGGGAGTGTCAGTGATTGGCTCGCCGCGCCATCGCATCATAGACGTCACTCCTGATTCGTTCCCTGCTTTGCTGCATGTAACTAACAACGACGACGATTGGCTCGCCAATGTATGGAATACGCAAAGCGATCCCCACTCTGACGCCGAGCGCTCAAGATACGTGGCAACTGTATGATAAATTTTTAAAGGTCATAGAACAAAGTTGTTATTTATGATGTTATTAACATAGCCCTGAGAGGTAGCCGGTGCTTTAGAAATAACCCTGTTTAATAACTACTTGTTTATCCCGGCTTCGCTCGTGAAGGGCCTAATTCTGTTCTGAAGAGGATATTCTTTAAAGTAGGGTAACTTTGGGCCAAGCTCGCTATCCGGTAAAAATACGGTATACACACGCCCCTAGCGTCGCGAATCTCAGAGCGATACCCAGCCACTAAACGCAGGCTTGCGGACGACAAGCAATAGGCAGCTCGCCGTCCCATAAGAACAAATTCCGGGTCGATAGTGCGTTGTATTCTACGCACGCGAGCGGTCTGTGTTCATATTAGTTAATTAGCTTGGCCCAAAGTAAAGATACCGGCACGGATCTTGAGCGCTGGCTTCAAGTTGCGCAGAAATCAAATATTTGGTCTCTTTAGTGGTACGAAGTGAGACGCGGGGGCGGGGAGTGTCAGTGATTGGCTCGCATAGACGTCACTCGTGAATCGTTCCCTGCGATTGCTGCATGTATCTAACAACGACGACGATTGGCTCGCCAATGTATGGAATGCGCAAAGCGATCCCCACTCTAACGCCGAACGCTCAAGATTCGTGCCGGTAAATAACCCCACTATACCTTATTTGTATTAGCGTTCTGTATATCTGTGTCTAAAGGGTTGGCCACACGGTTGCAAACTAGCGTTCTAACCATGGTAACCTTGGTTTGTGTTGTGGCTACATGGATATAAAAACCACGGGCCAACACGTTCGGTGGTGGGGAAAACGCGCCTCCCAATCAAGGGCGTTGAAGGTCAATAGATTACAACTGCTGTCTACACGGATTACAACTAGCAAGGTCACCTTGGTTGGGACGTTGGATTACAAACATGTTGTCACCCCCTTACTTGCGCGAACATACAATTTTTGGTTGTCTATAACCTTATTCCTTGTAGCTCGCTAGCTAAAGTATTACTAATAAGTACTGTGATTATTACATACTGTAAATATAACTAGAAAAAAGGTAAAGTTTATTTTAAATAATAAATATATTCTGTTATATATTTCATTGTTTTATTTTTCAATCTTTATTCACAAAGTATGTTTTTTAGAAAAAAGGGTAAAGTTTATTTTATATAATAATTATATTCTGTTATATGTTTCATTGTTTTATTTTTCAATCTTTTTTCTCAAAGTATTTTTTTTTTTTTTTAGAAATAGGGTAAAGTTTATTTTAAATAATAAATATATTCTGTTATATATTTCATTGTTTTATTTTTCAAACTTTTTTCACAAAGTATGTTTTTTAGAAAAAGGGTAAAGTTTATTTTAAATAATAAATATATTCTGTTATATATTTCATTGATTTATTTTTCACTACTTTTTTTTTATAAAAAAAACGCTGCTCTTCACAGAGGGCTGAAACTGCGCAAAACGGATGCCCGCGCGGCTAATAAAAAAATGTTCCGTTGCGGTTCGCGCATCGTCCGTTTTGCTACGTAATAATAAATTATGGCGATTATCACACTTCGGGTCAACTCACACCGAAAGAGCGGCGAAGGGCAGCGAAGCGGAGCGCAGTTTCAGTTTCATATGAATTTTAACTTTATTATCATTACCATAATACTTATTATCGCATGAGAAACTCGAACGAGTCGCGCGGATGCCCGCGGCGCCGCAGGAATTCCGGGGAATTCTTTCGTTCGTGTTTCTCATGCGATAATAAGTATTATAGAAATGAAAATAAAGTTAAAATTCATAGGACACTGAAACTGCGCTGCCCTTCGCCGCTCTTTCGGTGCGAGTTGACCCTTCCACGTATCACGCTGCATGTTGCGTGTCAACGCACCTACGCGCGTACTTGCGGGAGTACAAATCTGCATCATCATGCGGGTTTTTACGCACTCACGCGCGTAGTTGCGTTTTGTAAATTCACGCAGGCTCTAACTCATTTCATACAAAATCTTGCTCTGCACCACGAGACTCAGTGTGCTATACCTTGCGTGTCGCCCCGCACCCACGCGCGTGAGTGCATGTTTCTCCGCTTGTAGGCGCGTAATCTGTGTGAACGCGCGTGATGTATTTTCGGTGTGTTGGACTGTCACTTGTGCGTTTTCTAAACAAACGGCGATACTTACAAGCAACGTTAAAACACGCATTCACTCGCTACGCTGCATGGTGCGTGGCAGTGTGTTAATCGCCTAAGTTCTTCATCGATATGACTACATGCACACCGTTAAATTTGAACTAGCGACACTATGCGGGTAATAATCCGGTTCCCGTGAAGGGGACCGCCCGCGTGAACACATGCAGTTATGCGACGCCTGCCCTTCGCAAGCGTCCGCTTTACGCAGTTTCGACCCTAAGAATTGCACTGTACCTACCTACACACTCATCATTAGCCTTTCCTTTTTTTTAATATTCCCACTGCTGGGATTTGGCCCTCCTCTCTAGGAGAGGGAATGGGCCGCAATCCACCCCGCGGGCCCAGTGCAGGTTGTTGAATGTCACATGTCTTCGAATTTTTGGTTCTAGGACATGCATCGGTTTCCTCACGATGTTTGCCTTCACCGTTTTGAGAGCAAAGTAAAATTACACAAAGTAATGCGCAGGGTTTGGACCGACCTACAACTAGTAAGTCAGAGCCATCTGCTCTCTCATACACACACTATTTCACTATAATCAGAGCCGTAACTAGGGTGATGAGGCGCCCAGGCACGGCGCAGACCCCCATGGCGTGCAGAAATGATTAAAACAAGGACAAGTTTTGCATCATTTATTTCAGCAGAAGAAAGTTACTGTTTCGCCCAAAACTATAGGGCCGGGCGCTCAGGTTGCCACTAGTGTCCAACCGTAACCGAATTTCGGCAACAGTCTCAGTTTTGGCCAAAACTTCCTTAAAAGGATCATGTTTTGAGGGAAAAATAAAGAAAATTTGATTACACTGAGTGCTTATATATTTTTTTAATGCGTTTTAAATTGATGTATACACCGTTAAATTTTGATCGTTTTAATCCCGTGGAGGATCAATCTGGTAAGTAGGTACATGAAACACTATCGATTTGTAACGATAGAATTAAAAAATAAAGTACCGTTTTTTTAAAACTCAAAATTTTGCGGTGTATAAATGGTGTAAGGGACAGCCCTCCACAAACTTTAAGGGCTTGCTCAGTAGACGAAACTGAACAACCCACCATAATTATTTTTTTCAGGAAACGAAAAATAAATTCAGCATCTCCATACAAACTGTCCAATCAAGTAAATAATTTTGCATGGTTCGCTTGGGGTTTTATGATTTAACTTTTGTAATACCTACCGTCAATTTAGAGACAATAGTTAGGACTATAGCAGCGCGAACGCCGGCGTTCGTTTGGGGTGACCACGGATATCTATGGGGGTGACCGTTTCTTGCTAGATCCGAAACCGGTACCTCCTTAATCACTCATTTTTGACATTAGCCTCCGTGATCAAAAGGTCGGATTTTTGTTATTTTTCTAAATCTTGGGTTCTGAGAAGTAAAAACGAAAAGACCAATAAGATAAAATAACTAAGTTTTAATCTCAATTTACACAGATATTAATTTAAAGTAACAAACATAATTGGAAAAGTAACTTCATAATAAAAAATACAGTAGGTACACTTGTTAATATAACGATGGTCATAGGTTGACAGCACGTAACTGTAATGTACAGAATTTTACAGGAGAGGGAAAAAACTGTATAATTTCGAAATTTAATTTAAAAAAAATGAAATAAAAAAGTAGTTGGTAGAAAATCAAGTTATCTATTGATATAATTGAAGAAAAGAAATACCCACATAGATTTTTTATTAATTATTAAATATACAAACAGTTGCGAGGAAACAATATTAAAAAATCCTCACTTCTGACGAGTTACGAGCAGTCAACGTACACTTGCGAGGTGTCAATTTAAATAAACACTATTTTATTAAATTGAAACAATTAAATTTGCGACTAATTATCGTAAATAAGAGTAATAATCAGTAGGTATTACAGTTTTAGGAGCTTGCAAGTCATTAAAATTTTATAAAGTTTATGCAAGTTCTTAAAATGTTGCTCGTAGGTTGTTACCGGAAAATTAATATTTCTTGGCCTCATCAAAATCATCATTATTTCAACCAAATCGTCGTCGTTCACTCTTGGACATAAGCCTCCCCCGAGTGTCGCAATAACGGCCAATCATGTGCGTCTCGCATCCCTCGGATTTCCGCAACCCTCACTAGGTCATCGGTTGTGGAAGGCCTACGGAGGAGCTCAGTATAATGCTCGGTGACCTCAGTAGAGCTTCCGAAAGAGTGGGATATAAAATGAACATGGACAAAACCAAAGTCATGGTAAACATCCATGTAGCACCCACTCCTATCAAGATCGGAGACTACACTCGAAGTTTTGGACTACGTTTACCTGAGACAGACCGTTCAGTTAGGTAGGTCTAACTTCTAGAAAGAGAACAATCGTCTAATCCGACTCGGCTGGATAGCTTTTGGGAAACTGCGCGGTATCTTCTTGTCCAATATACCAATGTCTCAAGATGAAAGTCTATGACTGTTTATGTGTGTGTTGCCAGTGACAATGTGCCTCATCAGTAGGTTTAAAGTCAACCATAGGGCAATGGAAAGGATTATGCTTGAAGTTTCCTTGCGTGATTACATCGGAAATGAAGATATCCGCAGGAGAACCAAGATTTCTTGGCCTGCTTGGCAACAAAGAATAGTTTTGTTGCTATCTGGTTTGTACAATAAAACTTTCAAGATCTGTGACAGCAGGATCTCCTGTTTTCTTTTCAAGCCTGATACTTTCATGACGCATCACTTTTGGATTTTGTTAAAATTTGTCGTATGGATCTTATCGTGATATCCAAGTTATGTCTGCATATTGGTGATAGATGGAACATAAATAGCGTCATATTTTTTTATGCCACGTTCAATGGCAGCATGATTCTATCCACTTTCATCTGCTTATGCTCAGGTTCTAGACATTAGTGGTAAATAACCACATTATTCACAGCACCAAAGTTGGCTAGAGCATGTAGCTACTAATCATCATCACCAGCCTTTTTAATGTTCCCACTGCTGGGACTCAAGCCTCCTCTCTAAGAGAGGGAATTGGCCGTAATCCACCACGCGGGCCCAGTGCGTGTTGGTGAATGTCACATGTCTTCGAATTTTTGGTTCTGGGACATGCCGGTTTCCTCACGATGTTTTTCTTCACCGTTTTGACAGAAGTGGTGATGAAATAAATTACACAAAGTAATGCGCCTGGCTGGGTTTGAACCCGCAATCTACAACTCGTAAGTCGGGGCCGTTACCACTCGGCCACCACTGCATTCTATTTTGACAGGTGCACAACCGTCACTCTAAATAATGATAAGTTTTGTTACAAATTCGCCATCAGAATTGGAAATCATATTATAAAGCTAATCTAATATGCATCTAACAAAAACTGATGCCTGACCTTGTCTGAGTATCAGAGTTGACTTCGGAAAAGCTTGCTCCTATAATAATGACATATTTTCATAGAACATATACAAGATCCATTTTCCTTCATCTGCCTCTTATTTAATTGTTTTTCCTCAGCTGATGATATTTTTATTGCTGTTCCGATATTTGTTTAGTATGGTAGCTTAATCTTATTCTGTTATTGCGAACTGCATTTTGCGTTGACACCTTGTAACTCGCGCACTAGTGAGCTCAGGTTGATACTTTTTCTTTGTGGGTTGTCAACTGTAGAACAAATTGTTCGAGTGACATTTTTTGTTTATTACGAGTTATCAATAGGAAGATTCGGCGCTTAATTTAAAAATTTTTGATGTGCTTAACTCATTTTGCGAAAAAATGTGGGTTACGAGTTGTCAACCTATGACCATCGTAATTAATTAAAGACAGATACTTAACTATTAGATTCTATAATAATATATATTCATTTAATATTTTATATTTTTATTGAGCTGTAATAAACAAGTGTGAAAGAAATAAAAAGATCATATTGGATAACTTCTTACAAAAATACTTTCTTATGAAGTCTATATTTATAACTGTTTTTCCCTCAATTTATTATTGTTTTCTACTACAAAATATGGCTTTGTTCCATCCAAAATATTGACTGTGCACTAAAATGTGCTTCTCTGGTTTAATTGCTGAAACTGCATAGAGGTGTTTTTAATATCATGCAGATTTCTGCACGCATGCGGGATTGTCCCGCAAGCGTATTCCCCGCATAACAATAAATACATACTTAGATGAAAAGGACATTTGCATGATATATAAGTGAAGAAATCCGCATGATATACATATATTAAAAACACCCAAAAGCGGACGCCCACACGGTTCCATAGAAAAGTGCTCCGTTGCGGGGGACCAGCGCGGGCTCTTTAAAATAACAATAATTGTAAAAAGTCCATTCATATTTGGTATACAATTAATATTTTTAGTGAAGTATAAGATTTTTGATGCACACTTAAAAATATCTCTCGAAAAGAACCACAATTTACGATAAATATCCAATGTTTTCCCACAATGTGATTACCAAATTCTATTACCTATTTAAAGATACAGTTTAAATACTAACTTACTTCTAAGTATGGCTTTTTGAGTGATGTACTGTTATTTAGATTTTATGATCCATCAATCTACACCGTTAAATTTTGATTGTTTTAATCCTGTGGAACATACGAAATTAGAGCGAGTCCAATGACCTGTAGTTGTATAAATGACTTGTAGTAGTTGGCGTTGCGTACAAACTACCTACAGATTATTGGACTCCATAAAGAAATTAATTTCGTACATGCGTAAATTAATACTAGTTTTGAAAAAAGGTACTTTATTTTTAATTTTACCTGTACAAATCGATAGTGTTTCATGTACCGGATTGACCCTCCACGGGATCAAAACGATCAAAATTTAGCGGTATATGTATGTATACTAGTTTTTCACTGTAAAAATTTTATCACAATGTCTTTGACCATCATCTATGGCGTATCACCTGATGGTAAGCAATAATGTGGTTAAAGAAGGACCATGGCTGCCTAGAAATAACCTATTCACTCTAGACTTAAATAATAAGCCTATTTATTACATAATTGTACTGAAACACTAATTACTCTACCACGGTTCACACAGTTCGTACTTCTCAAGACATTCGATCAGCCACCCAATGGGCAACGCTTTTAAATGCTGCATATTATACATAGGCTCATACATATCCTTAAAAATAATGTAATGCGAACAGTTCACCAACTTTCCATCTTTCTTCGCATGATACGGAACCAATTTCTCACTCTCGGGAATTGATTCCGGATTCGGAACCCTCCTAAGAACAATACCGCCTGCATCGGTTATTAACTTCGTTAAAATAGCTTTGGTTAAGACAATGGATTTAGAAATCTCATATTTTGTATTGAAATTGTGCAAGTAGAAGTGACAGCCGTTGAAAATACCGGGTAATTGTTTGTATTTAATGAAACGAGAATTTCTAGGGCCATTATAAGATGTAGTTCCTACACCTTTTACTTCATACATTTCAAAATTCTCCAATTTCTCTTCAGTAGATTTTGTAACCCAATCGGATGATATTATCCACACGTTATTGACAATTCCTTGCAGTACGTCCAAACTGGACGAACAAATACCATCTTCGGTATCAACTACCAAATGTGTGACTTTTTTTGTGAACTTTACTTCTAAAGTTATATTGGAGTGATGTTTTGTTAACGCTTTTAGCTTGTTATGTATAGTGCGGTATTGAGAAACGCAGTACAGATGAACATCGTCAAATTCTATCTCTGCATACAACGCAGCGATATGGGAAACATTAACACTCTGTGTTTGTAAAATCTTTTCAGCCGCAGCACGTAGTCTATTCTTCATATCTACAGGAGCAAGTTGGTATGGAGTCTCACCTTTACAGTTTCTTGCGTTCATATCTGCTCCGTGTTTAACCAATTCCTCTGCTATTTCTACATGGTTATATCGGACAGCTTCATGTAACGGTGTCTCATTGCCTTGTCCAGGTACATCTATCAAAGTATTATACTGTAAAAGTAATGTAACAAGGTCCAAGCGCCCATTTTGAACGACTTCGTGCAACGGTGTCCAGCCTGCGTTATCTTTAGTGTTGGTGTTAGCTCCGATACTAAGGAGTTCTTTTATCCTATCTACCTTACCAAGACGGCAGCAGATATGGAGTGCCGTTTCGCCTTTATTATTACGTTTTTCGTTGTTTTTATTTAATTTTGAGCTCATATTCGAATTTATAGTCTCGCTCAAGTCTTGACGGGAGTTTGTCTTGTCAGATAGAGGTTTTTTAAAGCTAGATGCAGCGGTAGTACTCTTATTTGAAGCTGGAAGGGCTTCATTCTTCTTAGTTTTCTTACTCGATGTTACACTAGGTTCCTTTGGCCGAAACTTTTCAAATAACTTGTCTAACTCAGCAGCGGAATCGATACAAACTTGTATTCTTTCGTCGACATACGTAGCACACTCATTTAGAGGTATTTTGCAGGTCGGGCATTGCTTTATGCCGGTGTGAACGGCGCATATGATGTGGAAACATTTCTTCAAAACAACGGGATCTTTACACAATTCATTGCACACACCACAAGTGTAGTCTTTTTTCACGGTGTCCAGAGCTTTTATGAAGTTGTTCAAGTCAGTAGCACTCATGTTTTCAGACAAAAGTTTATTTGTTTTGCGATTTTATGAAGTTTTGATGTCGCGGGAAAATCACGTCTTTCGGTTTGACAACGTTGACACTAATGACATTTCACTGTCTGACAGAACAAATAGAGAGCGTTCAAAATGTTTTAAAATTGGAATTTCATTTTTGTTTTTTTCTAAATTAAGTTTTTATACTTTTATACTAAACCTAGACTTATTTACTTAAACACAAAAACATAAAATCCACTCAGGCTCCTTCACATCGCTGATATCTGGAATTTTTTGTTGATATTCTCATAAGTTTTACTTTTAATTTTATTACTGTTACAGAAACGATAAAAGTGCATTTTATAAGAAGTTTTTCAACTGGCCGCCAATGGAATGGCGGCTGCACGACACCAGCCAATCTCGAAGACATGTCTGAGTTTTGCCACTAAAAGATTTGTTTTCAATCTTTGTGTTTTATTTTGTACCTATGATAATAGAATAGCATATTTTTGCTCTTTCCACTCTGTCTAAAGCTCGGTAAGTTACGCCTAAGTGCTGTTACTGAACACTAACAGATAGTAGCTTATTTCACTCTCTATCTCAGCACATTTCTACTATGTAGGTACCCTAATTGATGCGTTGAAAATATGCACAACATGCGCTCTCCAGACTGTTGTGTCTTATACTAAGTCGTTTTGTATTTGTACACACGGCTGTTTTGTAGTACGGTTTGCTACTTTTGCTACATGTTTCTAATAGAATTTACATATGGATGGATCAGGATGTAGAGGGAGAGGGAGGCCAAAGAAAAGATGGATGAATTGTGTGACAAGTGATATGAAAGAAAAGGGAGTTAGTGATAGCGCCGATCCCAAGTAAAACGGGACAAGGGCAGAAAGGTGCTACGTGGCTAATCCGCCTCTGGTACAGTTTAGAAACCGAGGATATAAAAAGGTTGACCAGCCGTAAGCACTGGATTATGCCGACGACAACATAACTCCTGTTGTTCCCACAGGATTAGGCAGACATGTTGTTTTACTCATGAATTACCTAACACTGGTATTGAGAAAGACCTACAAAACGCGATAACACTGACATCAATTACATCCAATGACATCCCACGCTCTTGGGCAGAGCGGGATATAGTGTCAGACTTTTACTGACTAAAAACCCACTCCTCCTTGAAAGGCAAACTTTTGCTCCGGTGCTGAATCTTCCTTTCAGAAACAAATCCTTGGCTCAAGTAGGCTTCGACCCTGCTAGGCCGCTACGGTTTGCTGACAACTCCTTGAGGTGCGCGTGTCGATGTCTTGGGCTCGGTCCGGACGGTCGGACGGCGAGCTACCCATTGCTCGCCGTAAGACCGGTGAGGATACCGTGAGGTATTTCCAGCACCGCCTCAAAAACGGGGCTTAACGCCTTAATTGTGTGTGCCTAGCACTGGGTTGTGACAGTCGCTGTCACACTGGAATCTACCAAGATCCTATGCTCAGTAGTAGCGCTAGCGACGAGTAAGTAGATCACAAAGTCAGTCTTTAAGTAGGTCATCATCTTCCTGCCCTAGTCCTGTATTATTTAGGGTCGGCGCAACACGTTTTTTTCTTCTGTTCTGTCCTGTCACTCGTCACGCTATCACTAACTCCGTTTTCTTTCAAATCGCTTCTCACATAATCCATCCATCTTTTCTTTGGCCTCCCTCTTCCCCTCCATCCATCCACATGTAAACTCATAACTTTTTTAGCAACATGCGACCATACCAAGACAAACGATTCCCTTTCAACTTTTCAGTCACTGGCGCCACTTTCAAACTTTCCATATTATACACATTTCTCACTTTATCCCTTTTCGTCACACCACACATCCATCTTAACATTCTCATCTCCGCTACATACAATCTTTTTTCATCCGTCTTTTTCACAGTACAAGTAGGTATGAAATACAAAAAAAAAATGAGTCTCGGAAGATTTTTCTGAATTACATTTTTTTTTGTGACTTAGTTCACAACAAAACTGTTTTCAGATTTTTTCCTGTATGTGCTATAAGACCTTGCTTTGTGCCAAATTTCAGCATTCTGGGTCAACGGGAAGTACCCTATAAATTTCGATCTTTGAGAGTATCACAATATACGTTTTTTTGCGACATAAACAGCCGTATCTTTTTTATTCGTAATCTAAGAAGTTCGATTTTTTTTAATGCTTCAAGGGGCCGTAGACCTGAGTATTTTTATTATTATGAGCCTGTTGTGTCCCACTGCAGAGCAAAGGCCTCCTTTCCGTTATTCCACTCTTTTCTGTCCTTAGCCACTTCTGGCCAATCCCCAAATCGTCATATCCTTCTGGGCCCGCGTCGCCGGCTCCTGCTGTTCAGAATCCAGTCAGAAGTTACTTTCGCCCAATTTTGTTGCGACATGCGGCAGATTTGACCTGCCCAGTTCCATTTTAATTTGGCGGCTGAGTCATATGAATATATGGTTTTAACTTCAACTCGATACCTCCACGCGTCGAGATAAAGGGCATTGACAGACAGACGGACGGACGGACGGACAAAAAAATAATCCTATAGGGGTTCCGTTTTTTCCTATTGAGGTATGGAACCCTAATGATTTAAAGAATTAATGAAACAAAAAATTATAATATAAAAACTGTTTATTTATTAGGTATATCACAAAGCGCTTAATCAACATAAAACTATTAATTGTTAATTAAAATTACGACTAGAGTTACCAACACTATAATCAAAGATGGCGTCGTTTTGGCGCCAAAATCACAAGTGTAATCTGTCATATTTGACAGTGACAGTTCGAAATTATAAGGAATTTTATTGTAAGGATGAGTATTTAATACAGCGCTAGTAGCTAAACTCTTAGTATTACTATGGAAAATAACTTCCATTTCGTGGTTAAAAGATCCATACATTGAGAACATAGCGTTGTGGAAAGGCGGGGATTTGCCAAATAATTGGTCCAACTTAGTGAAGACGTTTACTATTTCGTGTTGTCGAATGCTTGTAAGGTTGTTGGCGGCAAATATATGGCCAAGGTTGGACCAACTCACAAAGCAGTATTTTTCGTTTCCTTCGGGGCAGAGAGGAACGATCTTCTTTGCATCTGCTGATAAGGAATCATTGTTAGCTGAAAAAGAAATAAAATAATGTTAGTAGTGGATACAGAAAATAGCCTTTAGAATTAAGTTAAGCAAATTGACCAAATACAATTATTGTAAAGGTATTAATACAACAGTGAAGGTACTAATACAACACTGAACAGTGAAGGTACTAATACAACACTGAACAGTGAAGGTACTAATACAACAGTGAAGTTACTAATACAACGTGAATACAATCGTAAAGGTACTAATAAAACCGTGAAGGTACTAATACAATCGTCAAGGTACTAATTCTAGTGCTAACGGTCACATAGATTAAGCGAGGACGGACAGACAGACAGACAGACAGACGGACAGACAGACATGGCGAAACTATAAGGGTTCCTAGTTGACTACGGAACCCTAAAAAGAGGGTATTTAAAAATTAAACCTTATTTTTAAAACATACATTTTTAAGATTCAAGTACCCTCTTTGTGAGTTACGTCTCGTTATGATTATATCAGGAATATACGATTTTACCATAATAACTCACCTTGAAAAGCTTTGTAAGTGGTCATACTAATGAACGCGACATCACTTTTGCCTTCAACGAGAAACTTCAAAGCCTCCGCCTCGCCTTCTTCATAACATTTCTTCCCATCCAACCCAGGCGCGCATATTTCACCAAAATAACTATCCATGAACTCCTTACAAGTTATTTTTTCGTGTATCGTGATATAGTTTTTGACAGAATGCCATGCGGCGCCGTCGTAGCGCGGGAACGCGGCGCGTTTGCCGCGCAAATCCGCCATCTTGGTTATTTGAGAGTCACTGTTAACGTATGCTACGATTGTGTTCGTTTTTTCTGTGATTGGCGTTACTTCATGCAGGAGTGGAGTTAGGGAGTAGTCTCTGGAGAAAAAGAAAGAAAAAGCATTAAATATACGGTAAAAGACTTGAATAGAAGTGTCAAGTGAATGCTTTAAGGCGGATACAGATTTTGCTTTGAGAGATTTTTCTTTTGTTTTGCATTTATATAAACTTAGTGACATTTGTAATTCAATTTAATTGACATTTGTAATTTAATTTATTGTTCATATTTTTGGGTTCGATATTTGTAATTCATTTTATTGTTTTTGTTACTTATTTAATTTAATTGATTTGCTTTTATTTAATTGACATATAAAAATGGGATTGTTTGTAAGAATTTGATTACCTATATAAAAAAAGAAAATTAGTCCGAATTAAAATTTGCATGCTGTAAAATAAGGCGGAACATGAAGAACCTTGTACTTGTTGTATTTTAAGATCTGTACCAGCATGTTTTAAGCAAATAAATGAATTATTATTATTATTATTATGCGCCACGCACGGCGCACAGCCAATGCTTCGCAAGCACATGCCTCGCCGTAAACATGAAGACAGACAAATGAACCATTTGCTTCGCACGCTATGGCTCGACCCGAGTATATGTTGGAAAGTACCTACATACATATATTGTTTTCAACACGCACACTTCAAGCAAAGACATGGCTGTGTGCCGTTCACGGGGCATGCCTTACAAAGTCTGTATCCACGTTTAGCGTAGCTCGCGAAATTCTTTTCGTTTGCTTTTTGCATTTCATAATTCAATATCGGATAATAAGGTAAAATTATAGGCGTACATTTGCGGTAAAAATTAATGTATTATGTAATTCTCCTGATTTTCTCGAAACATGATCTTAGACCCGGATAGTCGCTGGTTCATACGGCTCGAAGGACCATATATATGTTTCAACACGCGAAGGATCACATTAGTATTATATGTAAAAGTTACTATAATTTTTGTTACCGTACAATCCTATACTAAACAGCAAATAGCAAAAAACCTACAAACATTTTGTTTTGTGCGTGTTACCCTGGATCATTCACCAAAAATAGACAGATGAAGAACTGACCTGATCCCAGCCACCAGCCAGTCGCTCCCAGCAGCAGTAGCGTCGCACTCGCCCATTTGGGTGGCCTTCATACAGTCCTGGATGCTGTTCCTCATCACGCATTGCAGAGGGGGTGCTATGCCGTACACTGCGCCTGCTTCGCTGAGCCACTCGCATTTGTTCTTGGCTAGGAGGGAGGTTGTGCAGAAGTTGATGTGTCTGGAAGTAAGATAAAAAATTAATTATGGGCATTCATTATTTTGTATTTTAGGGTTCCGTTCCTTAAAAGGAAAAACGGAACCCTTACAGAATCACTTTGTTGTCCGTCTGTCAAGACCCGTTATCATTTTATACATATTTATTTATCTCAGGTCCTGGACCTTTGGAAGGCATACGAGGAGCTGAAACCAACTCGCAGAGGCCCTTTTTGACGTTTTTAATGGAACGTGATACCAACCGGCGATTATCCCTGCATGCACCATGCTAGTGCATCCAAGGACAACCCCCGGTTGAAGGGAAACTATTGCGACAAGTGGAAAACTAATATAAGGCTTTTGGAGTTTTAAGTGGGCTGGTTACTAGGAACTATATTAAGACTATGGCCCCTGCCTGAACAATGTTTTTAATTTCCATCGATAAAAAAGCAGAGGATGATTTGCATACTCAACAAATGGGCCCCCAAAACGGTTGCTAGCACGAAGTGACGTAGCAACCAGAGGGCAACATTGTTATTATTATTTATCATTTACTAACCTTGGAGGATCACAACCAGCTTGACTATATGCCTCCCTAAATCCTTCAGCCATCGCCAAGTAATCCATAGGGGCTCGTGGCGGCTGCAGGGGTTCCAGCGGCGCCTGCAAGGACTCCAGCAAGGCGGCCAGGGACCCTCGCCAGTGATGGTCTACTGTGACGGAGCTGTTGGATAAGGACTGCAGCAATTTGCTCACCGCTTCTGAGGCTTTTCTGTAAGAAAAAAGGCATACATATATATGTTGGGGAAGTCAATAGTATGGAAGCTTTTTTTTATGGTGCGTAAAAATCATGCATTGACATCCCCCACTCTTGGGCGGAGCGGGAGATAGTGTCAGACTCTTACTGACTAAAAGACCCACCCCGTTCCTTCTAGCCTTCATACCGGGGCTCGAGCTGTCTTCCCGTCCGATTACAATTTAGGTTTCTTCAAGGCTAGAGTGAATAGCCTCTTAATAAACTAGTGCACCTTACCGTCAACGATTGCATCACTGTTTACCATCAGGTGGGATCGCAGTCAAGTTTCATACTATTGACTTCCCCAACATATATTTTATGTTGGGGAAGTCAATAGTATGAAAGCTTTTTTTTATGGTGCGTAAAAATCATGCATTGACATCCCCCGCTCTTGGGCGGAGCGTGAGATAGTGTCAGACTCTTACTGACTAAAAGACACACCCCGTTCCTTCTAGCCTTCATACCGGGGCTCGAGCGCCCTTTCGGATAACCCTGGCCACAGTAGGCTGGGCCCCTGCTGTTGCTGACAACTCCTTGAGACGCGCGGGATCAGTGCGCGCCGTCGACGACTTGGGCTTGGTCCGGACAGTTACCGGACGGCCGGACAGTGAGCTACCCATTGCTCACTGTCCGCAAGCCCGCGCCTACGGTGGCCGGAAATCGGGATCAGAAGGCGGCGGCGGCGATAACGCCGTTGCCTGATGCAATAGTAGATATGGAAGCTTGAGAATGAACGAACGAGCGAAGTGATACTGACATCGGCGGATACACCTTATCTAACAATACCAGCAACAGAAGTGTGAGAAACGGTACAAATAATGGTCCTTCGAGCCGGATTAGAACCAGCGATCTATTTCTGTCCGTAACGTGCTTTTTTGAAGGACACTTTTCTTTTAATTATAAAGGCTGTAAGGAACAGCCCTCCACAAACCAGTGCTTGACTGCGATCCCACCTGATGGTAAGCAGTGATGCAATCGTTGACGGTAAGGTGCACTAGTTTATTAAGAGGCTATTCACTCTAGCCTTGAAGAAACCTAAATTGTAATCGGACGGGAAGACAGCTCGAGCCCCGGTATGAAGGCTGGAAGGAACGGGGTGGGTCTTTTAGTCAGTAAGAGTCTGACACTATCTCCCGCTCCGCCCAAGAGCGGGGGATGTTATTGGATGATTTTTTCCCACTATAAAAAAGGCCTCTGTAGGTTAGGATCCGCTTCACCCACGGCTAGCTGTAGCTACGCATACATTGTAACGCAAGACTTCGTGACGACGCGTTGTGAACACAGGTCCAGTGGACATCTTCTAGCAGTAATAATGAGGAGGAAGTAGGTAATACCTCTTAGCCACGATAACTTTCCATGGTCTTCTCAGCCAGACGCAGGGCTTCTGTGTCATGGCGCGCCACGTTCCATCGCGGCAGAGGTACGCGTAGTGTTCAGAGCCTGTCAGACCTCCATCTACTTCATCGACCTGGAATAGAAAGAGGAGCTTATCTATGGATTCTAGACTTGGATATGCAGACGTCTAACAGCACACAGCGTTTCACCCCTCTAGGCGTGGGAAAAGTGGAATCTTTGCGATTGGAACATTTGCAATCTAAATCACTGAAATATTCCGGAACAGTGATATATGTATGTATCATTTGGAACATCGGCTCAAAAGATACAAATGTTATGAATCGTGATCTGTTATGTTGCGTCAAACTATAGGTTTTATTTAATTGAATTTTGATGATTGAGATTTGAGATTTGCAAAATCTGGCCGCAATCCTGAAAAGAGTCCAAAAATCCTGAAATCTCAGGCCAAATCCTGAGATATGGTACCCCTATACACATATGTAGCTATTAGAAGGCGACAAGATATTGGTTGTACACAGGCGCCGGCAGTCCGCTCGATGACTAGAGCTCGATCCGGATCCGGACGGTTACCGGACTGGATAATTATTCGGAGCAAACAGTTTGCAAGGCTCGTCGTGTAGTTCAGGAACTTACCCTGAAATAAGCAGCGACGTCATCAGCCTCTCCCCACGTGACGTCTCCGTCACCTTCAGTGAGGCAGGTTAGGGCGCCAGCGTTGCCGGAGTAGCGGTCACCAGCCGAGCAGGAGCGAGCGCATGCGGCACACAGCGAGGGGTACATGCGTTCTGTGGAGGCAAGATGAGGTGATGGTCAAATCCTGGCTTCAAAATTTAGAAAGGACTTGTAGCATCTATGGTGGCGATTGTCATACTACCACGCATCACGCTGCATGTTACGTGTGAACGCACCTACGCGCGTACCTACTTTCGGGAGTGCAGTAGCCCGATTCACGAAATGAAAACCGTAACGATATCGTAGCGATTTAGTCGTTTAGACCATTTCCGTATTCACATCCATCAATTGAGTTTGAACTCCGATTTTAAAGTCGTTCGAAATTCGTCGATTTAAAAAATAACTGTATTACATTATCCTGGTAAAATACTTATTAATGTAACTGGAAATAAGTCGGTACATCGTGAATATCGCTTTTGGATAGGACTTCGATCGAACGACTATAAAACTTCAACAATATTTGGCTTGTAAAATCAAACAACGTGAATCAGGCTACAGATCTGCATTATTGTGCGGGTTTTTAACGCACTCACGCGCGTAGTTACTTTTTAGGGTTCCGTAGCCAAATGGCAAAAAACGGAACCCTTATAGATTCGTCATGTCTGTCTGTCTGTCTGTCTGTCTGTTTGTCTGTCCGTCCGTATGTCACAGCCACTTTTTTCCGAAACTATAAGAGCTATACTATTGAAACTTTGTAAGTAGATGTATTCTGTGAACCGCATTAAGATTTTCACACAAAAATAGAAAAAAAGCAATAAATTTTGGGGGTCCCCCATACATAGAACTGAAACACAACATTTTTTTTTTCATCAAACTGATGCGTGTGGGGTATCTATGGATAGGTCATTAAAAATGATACTGAGGTTTCTAATATAATTTTTTTCTAAACTGAATAGTTTGCGCGAGAGACACTTCCAAAGTGGTAAAATGTGTGTCCCCTCTAACTTCTAAAATAAGGGAATGATAAAACTAAAAAAAATATATGATGTACATTACTATAAAAACTACCAACGAAAATTGGTTTGAACGAAATCTAGTAAGTAGTTTTTTTTAATGTGTCATAAATCGAAAAAAATACACTATTATTAAAACATCAATTAAAGTTACAACACATTACAAGAACTTTTATATTATGTTACTTGCTGCTACGAAACCCTTCATGGGCGAGTCCGACTCGCACTTGGCCGGTTTTTGTAGATTCACGCAGGCACGCACTCATTTCATACAAAATCTCATACGGCACTACAAAACCCAGTGTACCATATCTTGCGTCTCGTCCCGCACCCACGCTCATGGGCGTATGTTTCTCCGCTTGTAGGCGCGTGATCTACATGAACGCGGATACATGCATTTTCGGTGTGTTAGATTGTGCGTGTGAGTGGTACGTGGCAGTGTGATAGTCGCCATAGGAACAGAGAACAGTGGTAGCCAAGTGGTAAAGGTCCCGACTTACGAGTTGTACGTGGCGGATTAAAACCCAGCCATGCGCATTACCTTGTGTAATTTATTTCATCACCACTGCTCTCAAAACGGAGAAGGAAAATGTCGTGAGTAAACCGGCATGTCCTAGAACCAAAAATTAGAAGACGTGTGACATCCACCAACCCGCACTGGGCCCGCGTGGTGGATTACGGCGCATTTCCTCTCATATAGAGGAGGTCTGAGTCCCAACAGTGGAAACATTAAAAGGCTGATTATGCTATTGGAACTAAGAAATCCAGAATCAAAATAGACCCTGCTAGGCTCCTCTGATTTTGCTGACATCTCCTTGAGGTGCGCGTGGAACACTACATGCCATCGACAACTCGAGCTTGGTCCTGACGGTTACCGGATGACCGGACGGCGAGCTTCTCATAGCTCTACATCCGCAAGCCCACGCTTACGGTGGCTGGAAATAAGGGTCGTGATCCGTTGGCGGCTGGGGCGTGAGAAGGTCCGTTTCCCTCACGCGTGCTGCCGCCTTCTTCGCTAGCATTACTGCTTCGCAGAGGGAGGGTACCGCCTGCCCCTACTCCTCGCTCCGGACCAAGGCCTGTACGTGCGGCCCGGCGTGAGAGATCTTTGCCGCCTCATACCCACCCGAGGACACGGCCGTGCTCTGCCCAGGCGGGGCTCCTCTACCGTATGCTCCACCGTGTCCTCCAGGCGGTCCACACAATGGTGACAATGGCGTTTCTCCCGCACGATTTTTGACTGGCCTGTTGGTCTAGTGGTTAGTGGCCCTGACTGCTATGCTGGAGGTCGTGAGTTCGATTCCCATTCAGGACAAATGTTTGTGTGATAAGCATGATCATTTGTTCTGTGTCTGGGTGTTATTTATTATGTATTTAGAAATATATTTAAGTACCTATGTTTTTCAGTTCTGTAGTACTCATAACATAAGTTCTACTTAGCTTGGGACTTGACGGCGTTGTGTTATAGTTGTGGAATATAATTATTATAGAATATTATAATTCGGTGCAGGAATCTCCTGAACTGACCATGTCCGATGAGGACCAGCGTCATGCGGAAAACTCTACTCACTCAGTTCAGCATCTCTAAACTTGTCAGGCACCCAGGGTCCAGCCTTGCAGGCCTTCCCGTAGAAGTCAGCCAGTGCCTTCAGTTTGTTCTCCGTGTTGGACCTGGTGGGGTCGCAGGACCGCTCCAGCACCAGGGACTCTAGGTACTGGAAAGAGATAAGGTGGTTAAAAGATGGTTCTTCGGTTCTGGACAAATCTCAATTTATCTGCGATAGCGTGGTGATGTAGGAGTTAAAAATATTATATTATAGGTACACCCAGTATTTTTTAATTAGTACAAAAAAGTGGGGCTTTATCCGCACCCATTACTGATCATATTTTTGTAGTCAAAAGTAAAAAAAAAACGACATCCCAGAATTATCCACAAAGTCATACTTTAGGGTCTAAAGAGCCGGATCGCATTTCAACTGCAATCCAACTGCAAATTGCAGTCTAAGTGCAGTTTGAATGCAGTTGACACGACTGCAATAGAACTGCAAACCAAACATGCAGTCCAATTGCAGTCGTGTGAACTGCACACCGACTGCATCCGAACAAATAAAGCTTTAGTATTTGTACTAATTAAAAATTACAGGTGTAGTAAAAAAAGACATAGGAAAATTACTTTTATTAATATTGTATAAAAAAAATGATCAGATAAAAATTAATACTTCTTACCCCAGAAAGTGTTTCGCTGAGTGGCCTCAGATCATCCATGGAGTCTCCAGGGTGGCACAGAGTGCTGTTCCTGAGAACAGCATGCAAGGTGGACGAGTGATCGGGCAGGATGCGCCTATTCACCACTGCCACGATACTGCGGGCAAACGGTCCTGAAATATAAAGCCTGATATTAATTCTTGATCATACTGTAGTTTTTGTTTTTTGTTTTTGGGAGGTAGTAAATCATTTGTCCCTTTAAGAAGTTATTTCTCCACTCGTCTATCGTCAACGTCGAGCATGGTTTTTAAACCATTCTCGATGTTTACGCTTCATTTATCTTAAAGCTTGAGTTGAGTTCAATGACCTGTATTTAATAGTCGGCGTTGCGTACAAACTACCTACAAGTCATTGAACTCGCTCAGCTGATGTTTTCTTAAAGAAATTAATTTCGTACATGCGTAAATTAAAACGAGTTTTGAAAAAAAAAGGTATTTTATTTTTTAATTTTATCTTTGCGAATATGTTACGAATCGATAGTGTTTCATGTACCGGATCGAACCTCCACGAGATTAAAACGATTAATTTTAAATTGAACCGTGTATATAATCACACGTAATACTAAGAGCGGTTGTATAATAGTACATAAAAATGTAACTCGAAAAGGACGCTCCATCGGATACGTTCGACGAGTGTTTTGCGCGTCCTATTCGCGACGGCTGTGTCAACGACTGGGTACTCCATCTCGTTTAGCTCTTCAATCCCCATAGGAGACAGCAGGGCTGACTGCAAACTTACTTTTTCTCAATCTCAGTTCGTTCGTGACCAGCACATCGATGTTGGCCCACTGCGCGGCCACCAGGTCCTCGGGGCTGAACACTCCGAAGTCCACCGTGCCTTTGCTGATACGCCGGAGGCAATCTAACCTACAAAACAATATAATTTTATGTAAGAGGAAGTTTGAAAATGGCGCCAGTGACTGAAAAGTTGAAGGGGACTCGTTCTATCGGGCCGTTGCCTACCAGAACATAACACTCGGAGGATCCTCCTTTTCACGGAGGTATGTGGGACATAACTCTCTGTCCCGCATACCTCCAAACATTTTATATGGAAACTAGACTTCTAGAGCTACAATAGATCTGTCGCAGCCATCTGGTTAAGTTAGCCATCCAATTGGACACTTAGGGCGTTCGCTAAACGCCGGCATCCAATGAAATGGCTAAAGAACAACTAGCCATGTCGTTGACCGCAACGTTTAACCAGATGGTTGAATGTTGTGTAGTCATTTAGATTAGTATGGTTTCATACTAACCATAAATTATATAAAACTACTTTTTAGTAAAAATGTCCACCAAATAGTAAAATATTATTAAATCAATAAATAGCGGAACTAAAGAATCACTTGGCTGAGTCTTGATCAGTCATTTCGAAAGGGCTAACTTTCAATAGGCCAAGCTGTTAAACGTTGAGTGATTTTAGTTTAAACAACTATTGGCCTAGGCATCCAATTGGATGCCGGCGTTTAACGAACGCCCTAGGCGTCCAATTTGATGGCTAATTTAACCAGATGGCTGCGACAGATCCACGGCTCGCGACGTCGTTCTACGTAAAATCAGGTGCCTAAGTCTGCTATTTTTATAAATTCGTCATTCCAAGACGATCTCATTTTGCTAAAAGTTTGTAATCTGGGTATTTCATAATGATCGATCATTGATCGGTCAATGGTCTTGTAATAGAATTGTGATAGAATGACTATATCGAGCTTATTAAAGGCACTAATTGCGCAATGACGTCGTAATGGTAGGTAGGTCACTGATCAAAGGAACTGTCAAAATTTTCGCAGATTACTGCATATGTCAGATATTCATTTTTTTTTCTTAATTTAAAAAAAAAAAAAAAACAATTACAATAGGCATTTTGATACATATTATTGGAGATCACCTTTTTAGCAAGGAAATGCTTGTATTAAATGACTCCGTCATTAAGTACGAACGAGATTACCAATATTACCATTCTATGCCATTTCTTTCAATGGAGTGTCAGTGGTTGACCACCGGAAAGTCAGAATGACGCCATTATATTAGTAGATTACCAAAACTTGTCAAAATCAACAATTATGAAATCAATGATAGACCATTCTGACACTATTGTAATAGCAGACTTGAGGCCCAGGTTTACAGTATGTGCGTCGGTCTAGTGTAGTTCTATTCTAGCGTAAAAGGTATTTTTGAAATAATAATCAATGTCCGTAACAAAATCAATTCGTGTTATCATTGTGACGTGTCTGAGTAATCTACAAATCGATTACATTCACTTTATTAACGATTTAGATTATTTTTAGTCTTATTATAACATAAGGAAACCAAATTCGACTTTGAATTTGATGCATAGAATTTTATATAATAATGTATAGTTTTTGAGATACAGCCATTGATCATATTTTTGTACTAGCAAAATTTTGCTTCCATAAATCCAACCTGGGCCATAAGTCTGCTATTACCACGGAACAATAAAAACAGACTGTTCCGTGGCTATTCCAATAGTTTCAGAATGGTTCATCATTGATTTCATAATTGTTAAATGACAAGTTTTGTTAATCTACTAATACGTGTATAATGACGTCATTATGACTTTCCGATGGTCAACCACTGACACTCCATTGAAAGAAATAACTTATAATGGTAATCTCGTACTTAGTGACAAATGAATGTGTAATGTATGAGGTAATTATAGGTATAAAATTTACAGTTCCTTTGATCAGTGACCTACCGTTAGAACGTCATTGTGCAGTCATAATAGTAATAAGCTCGATATTGTCATTCTACCACAACTCTATCAGGAGACCATCGATCGATCAGTGATCGACCATTATGAATTATCAGATTACGAACTTTTAAGAAAATGACAATGGAATCGTGTTGGAATGACGACTTTATAAAAATAGCAGACTTGGGCCCCTATTCTCTTTAAAAAGCCATTTTATTACATGTCCTCGTAGAGAATTATCCAAGAAACCATCCCAATGATTTTTGTCACGTGTGTGGCCAAAAATTTTAGATGAAGTGCATCGAAGTACGTAAAACGAGTTTATTTTGATTGATTAGGATTTTTTTAGACACCCACGACCAATATGGTTAACGTTGTTAGTTATGTATATGTTACTCCTATTTACTAAATACCAATACTGTATACTGCTGTTTGTTATCCCAATAAAATAAAATATGTAAGAGAGTGTAATTTAATATTAGAGGAGTTCCCTCAATTCCTCATGGAACCCTTCATCAGAAATGGATTTAAAAAAAAAATATGACTTACCTGGAAAAAGCGTGAGGAAAAAAGTTCAGAGAAAAAATATTTTGTTAATCTATTTATTTATTTATCTAATCGGTCCATAAACGACGGAGTTCTGAGGTAACAAACATTAAAAAAAATTATTGATAACCTCCTCCTTTTTTTGGAAGTCAGTTAAATATGGTTTGAATCTTTGACAACTCTGTCCAACCCATTAGTGAACGCGGGCTTGCGGACGATGAGCAATGGATAGCTCGCTTTCCAACCATCCTGTAACCGTGCGGGCCGAGTCCAAGTCGTCGACGGCGCTCACTGTTCCCACGCGTGCCTCAAGGAGTTTTCAACAACCGTAGGGGCCCAACAGGATCGAAGACTACCATGACCAAGGGTCTGTATCCTAAAGGGAGGCTCGGCCCCAATATGAAAGGCAACGAAGGAACGGTGTGGGTTTTTTTTGTCAGTAAGAGTCTGACACTATCTCCCGCTCCACTCAAGAGCGAGAGAGAGAGAGAGAATGGATGATTTTTACCCGCCGAAAAAAAAACCCATTAGGAAAACATGGCGTGATGTTTATGCTATGTCAAAGATTGTTAGTTACCTGTCAGTTCCCAACACGCACTCCACTCCGGCCTTCTCCTTGTCCAGCACTGGGCAATGTGTGGGCACTCGCTTGTACTGGCTGCGACCTTCTACGATGCAGAGGCGTACTGCGGAAGATGAAAAAATATGTGTTACATAATGACATTTACTTATATTTGACAGGCCTGTTGGTCTAGTGGTTAGGGGCCCTGACTGCTATGCCGGAGGTCGTGGGTTCGATTCCCACCCAGGACAAAAGTCTGTGTGATGAGCACGATCATTTGTTCTGTGTCTGGGTGTAATTTATCTATAATATGTATATAAAAATTTATAAGTATATTTATCAGTTGTCTAGTACCCATAACACAAGCTCTGCTTAGCTTGGGACTAGACGGCGTTGTGTGATAGTTGTGGAATATTATTATTATGTTATATTATTATTATTCTAGTGATAGACAAGCCCTATCATGGAAACTATTTGTCAAAATACTGGAAAGTTAAAACAAAAGTTCGCAACAGCGTTACTTTAGCATTATGTCGTCTAAAGGGTCTAAAAAGACGGACCGCATTTCAACTGCAAGCCAACTGCAAATTAGAGGTTGAATGCAGTTCACACGACTGCAGTCGGACCGCACGTTTGGTTTGCAGTTCTATTGCAGACGTGTCAACTGCATTCAAACTGCACTTAAACTGCAATTTTCAGTTGGATTGCAGTTGAAATGCAGTCCGTCTGTTTAGACCCTTTCAGAACTATTAAAACATACAGCGCGGCGGCGTTAAGATAGCTTATAGTGGATACTTTTTCTCGACCAGCAATGAATTTCGTGGCACTTGCGCGTTTCGTTCAACAAAGTGTAGTGTTCAAGGTGTACAGTCGACATTACACCTGTACCCCTAGCCAAGTTGCTAATCTGCAATCGTTAACGCTTGCAGAAAGCTTCAAATGTACGGGAATGACGTCATCTCACTGTTCAGTGATCTCAACGCTCAGTCACGCGGTCAGAATTGAACACCGCAAAAGAATTGGCGGCGCGGCCAACTCGAAGCGTTCGACGCAAGCGAAACGGTTGTAACTTGGCTGAGTCGAATGAAATAAATGTTCAGGACGCCTAATCTAGTGCGTAGTACATAATATATCAATGTATAATAATCTCATCGGAAGTAATATGTTTGAGCCGTTTGGGGTTGAAACACTAGGGCCATGGGGTCCGAGTGCTCACCGAGTGGTTCAGGATGTTAGCAAACAGTTGGTCGACTCTTTGCGTAACCGGGCTTTTCATCGGTCAACGAATCAAAATTGCCATCCAGCGTGGCAATACTGCCAGCGTTCTTGGCACTTTTCCCATTGACATCGATGTGGACGTATTTTTTGATGCCCTATGAGTTTCCCTTTTTTACGCGTTTGTATATTATATTATTTTAAGTTTGTATACAACATAATTTTTAGTTTGTGCGAAATCTGAATATGGTTTGTTCAGAATCAATAACTGAATGCATTCCAATAGGTTTTACACCATGTTATATTTTTTCCCAAAAATATTATGGTCAAAGTCAAAGTCAAAATCATTTATTTCAAATAGACCATTTGCAGGCACTTTTGAATAGTCAAATGTCGGTCAGTCCAAGAAAAGTGAAGCTAAATTGCACGTTCCAAAGCGTAAGTCTCTATGGAGAAGAACGTGCAAGAAACTCCATGGACACTCTTTTTAAAACATATTATGAGTTACATAGATCTTGGTTACATATTTCTTGTCGCTTCTAATATGTGAGCACAATGTAGGTAGATACGTATAATAATAAAAAAGTTATTATTATTTCTTTTTTTTAAATGTAATTAAAAATAGAAACCGAATTAAGCCACTGGCAGCCAAGAGATGAGCAGTCTCAACCGATGAAAGGCCAGAAGTTGGACACTACCACAGAATTGTAACTTATATTTAAGAACACCACCGACACTAAATACTTATACAACACAGGTCACAGCAAGTTATTGCGAGCATAAGGCGCCAGCAAACAGCTGGATGCAAGCGCAAAACAACCTCTCAGTCGCCTGGATGGCCCAGTGACTATGTATTTTTGCTGACAGAACAAGCTTATAACTTTGTAATGTTTCATGATACAGTTATGAAATTAGACTATAATACTAGACACGTGTTTTGGTTTTGCATATATATACTTACTAAAACTTATGATGACTATACCTATATATAGACAAGGTCAAATTTAATTATCTATAATTAAATTTGACCTTGGCTATATATAGGTACCTACTCATATTTAAAAGTCGGAGCTTTTATTTATAAAATATAACATGCTCTTGACCTCAATATAAACAATACAAAACAGACAAATTAATTACCTCCTCTAGTTTTGAAGTCGGGTAACAAAAGAAGATATTAATTACGAAGTAGGTACAGTCGAGTGAAAAATAAGTGACGGCATACGCGTTACGCCCTACAGCAGCAGTGGCTGAGCAGTGGTGGCCGAGTGGTAACGGTCTCGACTTACGAGTTGTAGGTCGCGGGTTCATAGCCAGCTAGGCGCATTACTTTGTGTAATTTATTTCACCAACCCGCAATGGGCCCGCGTGGTGGATTAGGGCCCATTCCCTCTCCGAAGTCCCAGCAGTGAGAAAGGCTGATTGTACCTACCATATATTATGATACTACGGCCTACGGGATTACGGAATGTTTCTCATTATTTTTTCTGTTTTCGGAAAACACTTAAAGCCCCATTCGACGGTCGCCGGTCGTTTAGATTTTTACAATATGTACCTACTATGAAAAACAATAACCGATTTTTTTTTGACGCGCTAAATCATCAAATTACTTCTCTTTCTCCGTCTGAGCGTGAATGCGCGTCAGATTGTTACTGACTTAAAACCCACGGTTAAATTCACGGTTAGTTATAAAAAATATACAAATAGGATGAATAGGTACCTACAGTTTTTTGTGTATGACTGTACTATTCATACTAGGTATTTGCATCTGTCTCATTATCAAGATTACTTAAAAGATAATGCCAAGGCTTATGTAATATTATTTATTCATACAGTTTATTGTTTGTTTGTATATTTTTAGGGTTCCGTACTTAAGTCGGTGAAAACGGAACCTTTATCTACGCTTTTACACTAACATAATAAAGAGGTAAAGTTTATTTTTATGTTTTTTTGTTTGTTGTAGGAATCTCTGGTCAAGTACTGGTCCGATTGCTAAAATTTTTTTCACCGATAGAAAGCCGCTTTATTCCTGAGTGATATAGGCTAAATTCAGTAGCGTAGGTAGGCGCTAGCGAAAAGGGCCTTCGCCCACGGCCTCGCACAAGGGCAACAACGAGGGTATTTTAATAATTGAGAGGCTCATGTGTGACCACTATATCACCTGATGGTAATCGACGATGTGGTCAAACTATATATAGACAGGCCTGTTGGTCTAGTGGTTAGTGACCCTGACTGCTATGCCGGAGGTCGTAGGTTCGATTCCTACCCAGGACAAATATTTGTGTGATGAGCTTGATCATTTGTTCTGTGTCTGGGTGTAATTTATCTACAGTATGTATGTATGTATTTAGAAATATATAAGTATGTTTATCAGTTCTCTAATACTCATAACACAAGCTCTGCTTAGCTTGAGACTAGATGGCGTTGTGTGATAGTTGTGGAATATTATATTATATTACATATATTAAACTCTGGGTTGCGACAGCCGCCGTCTCGTTTTCGAATTATTGAAAAAACGCCTCGCTGATGTGCCTTCACCCACGTCTTAATTAGTCCACGCTACGCCTCTGGCTTTATTTTAAGTACGCGGGCAAAGCTGCAGGCAAAAGCTAGTAAAACATAAACATATTCGTCTCCGAAACGCCCTTGATTCGGTGCGACACATGGTTACGTCAAATTTGACTGAGCCTCACGTCAACTTGAACCGGTTGTCTTAATGGTAATATTGCTTCACCGGACCTCGTCTTCATTTGTGAGTTGGGTTCACAAACTTTTAATATTTATCAACGTTTATATCGCGTACAATGCTTTCCACATAAGAATAGGATCGATTACCATGCTGTGACGTAACGTCATACTGTCAAATTGAAGAACTAATAAAGTAAACAAAACAAAAATTTATGAAAGGAACATCGTCATCTTCCTGCCCTTGTCCCGTTTTATTCGTGGTCGACGCAACACGTTTTGTTCTTCCATTCTATCCTGTCACTCGTCACGCTATCACTAACTCCCTTTTCTTTCATATCACTTCTCACACAATCCATCCATCTTTTCTTTGGCCTCCCTCTCCCTTCTCATCAATCCACATGTAAATTCATCACTCTTTTAGCAAAATGCTTTTCATCCTCCTCTTTACATGACCATACCAAGACGAACGATTCCCTTTCAACTTTTCAGTCACTGGCGCCACTTTTAAACTGCCCCTAATATACTCATTTCTCACTTTATCCCTTCTCGTCACGCCACACATCCATCTTAACAGTCTCATCTCCGCTACATGCAATTTTTTTTCATTTATGAACTGTGAACGAAAAAAGTTTAATCAGAATCCTGTTCTTCAATTTTGCTCATCTCTGAGTTCTTCAATTTTGCCAAAATTTCTTGCGACCACCGCTAAGTTCATTTTTGCTTGCACTAAAACGAAAACTTCAAAGGTTTTGATTTTGCGTCAGTGGCGTAACTATACCATCCGAGGCGTGTGCCAAAATCATTACGTGGGGCCCCAGGAAAAGCGTCAACTTTGTAATAAATCACAAAGCTGGATAAATCACTAAAGTACAGACGTAAAATATTCTTTCTTATTAATAAATCGGCAGGTCTCTTAATCGTAATTAAATCGATTTTTATATTTCGTCACTTAAGGTGGGCTTCCTAGTGGCGTATCTATAAGGTGGTCAAGCAGGCAAAATTCCACGGGAAATTAATCCTTTTCTTATTATAAATGCGTTTAGAATAGATCTTAACAATTTACTTGAATTTGTATATAAATTACTTCTTCTGAACTCAATGTCTCTTGGACCGGGGGCCCCACATATAGTTACGCCACTGTTTGGCGTCGCACCACAGGATTCAAGCGAATTTATTTTTTAAGCGAACAGGTAGAAATGACTGTGATAGTACATCCAAGGACTGGAACAATTTGCGGGGGGATACCCATTGCTAGCCGTCCGCAAGTCCGCGTCTACGGTGGCCGGAAATCGGGACCGTAAACCCGGTGGCGGCGGCTAGGGCGCTGTGAACACCGTTTCCTGATACTATCGGCCACCTCCTTTGCTAGCATTACTGCTTCGCAGAAACAGGCGACCGCCTGCCACTCCTCCTCGCTCCGGACCATGGCCTGTACCAAGGCCCGGCGCGAGAGATCGCCGCCACCGATCACCCCCACGAGTGGCGGTGCTCTGCCCAAGCGGGGCAAATATCACATGTCTTCGAAATTTAGGTTTTAGGACATGCATGTTTCTTCACGTTGTTTCTGAGTCGTTGTGGCGACGCTTGGGTGAAGCTTATGTTCAATAGTGGATGTCTTACGGCTGAAATGATTATGATGATAGCACACAATTATACCTGGAATCATCATCACATCACATCATCAGCCTTTTTTAATGTTCCCACTGCTGGGACTCAGGCCTCCTCTCTAGGAGAGTGAATGGGCCGTAATCCACCTCGCAGGCCTAGTGCGGGTTGATGGATGTCACATATCTTCGTTGGTTCTAGGACATGCCGGTTTCCTCACGATGTTTTTCTTCACCGTTTTGAGAGCAGTGGTGATGAAATATGTTACACAAAGTATTAGTGCTGTATTTAAGTGTTTCGGTTGGTACCTACCTAAAACGTTTTTTTTTTTTGTTTCGTTCTTGTTTTTCCAGTTAGGTACCTTGTTTATTTCAGCAAACTGAAATTCTTGTTTCATACTTTTTCAGAGTTGCTTTTTTTTGTCGTAGTCGGGTTTTAGTATTTACTTTTTTTTTACGAAGTTCACGCGGACAAAGTCGTGGCCATCAGCTAGTTATGTAAGGTCATAAAACAGGTCATTCGGTTAGGTGCGTACCTAATTGGTATAAAATTAATTTACAAGCTAAAATCAGCTAAATACCTAACATCTTGTACCTACCTAATAAACAATGCGTTACTAAGATCATACCTTGAAATATTACCAGGAAAAAATAATATTTGCTTACCTACCTCGAATCAAGTTATTATTCCAACAATCGAATGTGCCAATAATCATATACCTAATGACATCCGCTACGCTATTATTAGGTTACCTGTCATAATATACAAAGTTATAAAACATACCTACGGTACATAGGTTATATCACTTATATCATAGTACATATATATGTAGATTTCTGTTGAATTATGTGCAGGATCCCCAACTGATACCATATCGTCTAGTCCTCGCATCCAGAGAGAGGTGTCTTCAAGGCTAAAGTTTATAGGGTCTTAATCTTAATAAACTAGTGCGCCTCACCATCAGAGAATGTATCACGGCTTACCATCAGGTGGGATCGCAGTCAAGCACTAGTTTATATCAAATAAGAAAAAAAAAATAAGAAAAAATAGATACTTTTAATAAGTATTCCTACAACGTGTTCTTTTTATATCCCACTAGCTTTTGCCCGCAGCTTCGCCTGCGTACATGAAATATCCTATGTCTATGTCACTTAGGAATAAAGCAGCTTTCAATCGGTTAAAAAAAATTAACAATCAGGCCAGTAGGTACTTTCAGAGAATACCTCTTAATAATTTTGTTTTTTTTTTTATATTAATAATTTTCTTATTAATTTTGTTAAATGATATCTTAGCTATATTTTCTGTTTTAAATGGGCACATAAATCTTTTTTTTTACTGTTTTTATAAATCCAATTCGTAACTTCTTCTCAGCTGGTCTATGCACAGATTTTTTTTTGGTTTTTAATAAATATTTTCTGTTCGAGCATATGGCACCCAAGGGCTGCAGCTGAAGATCAGCGTCAGGTGATGGCCTTGTGTTACCATTTGGCATTATGCTGAGCTGAGGCCTTTTCAGCATTACTCAATGTACCATGTGTTTAATTTTAAGGTGTTTCCGTTTTTGTAATGCTAATTAAACGCAATTTTCTTTCTTTCTTTCTTCTTTCTTTCTTTCTTTCTTACAAACAAAAAAATAATTAAAAACAAACTTTACCTCTTATTTAGTGTAGATGTAGATAACTCTAGGGTATAAAAGACCACATGGGAAACCACAAAGAATCAACTGGCATACCTATGAATTATTTTTTAATATTATTTAATAATGGCAGGAAACCGATGGATGCGGGACGCACAGGTACGTTCGATGTGGCGACGCTTGGGGGAGGCCTATGTCCAACAGTGGACGTGTATCGGCTGAAATAATGATGACGATGATGATTTTTTAATAATCATTTTTTTTTTGTTTCAATTTTCTATACAATAAAATTTGATAAATTCACGATTATTTTTATGAAAAACACCCAGTGATCTAAGACAACGTAAATATACACAAAACTAGAATACGTGTCTAGTGCATTTATGTAAAGAATGCATAACTGTATCATGAAAAATCACAAAGTTATAAGCTTGTTATTTCAGCAAAAATACATAGTCACCGAGCCATCCATACGACTGAGGTGTTGTTTTGCACTTCCCTTTCACTTTTAATCCAGCAGTTTGCTGGCGCCTAAACCCGTTATGACCTGCCGTGACCTATGTTGTACTTAATGTCGGTGGTGTCCAACTTGTAACCTTATCAAACATTTTTGGGATAAAATATAACATGATGTAAAAATTATTGAAATCCATTCAGTTACTGATTCTGAACAAACTTTATTCAGGTTTCACATAATTATATCTATTAGAAATAATTTTGTACCTATGTATATTATAAACAATTATTTTTTTGACAGACTGAATTAAGCCGAGATGACCAGTCTCAACTAGGGCTTTCAAATACCGGATTTTTTCAATACCGGTATCAATACCGGTATTAGAATAGTTCAATACCGTGATCCCGTGATCACGGTATTGAACTCAAGTTTTTTTTTTTAATTTGTGCTTGACTGTAATCCCTCCTTATAAGAACTTTAATTAGGAAATTAATATTTGTATTTTTGTATTCGAATCAGTCTTTATAGTGGAGCGCCGTAAGGCGTAAAAGTAGTAAAACCTTGGAATCCAAGGCTATTCAATGAATCTTCATAGAAACTATTAGATTACATTGTTAAAAGCCTAAATAAAAAAGTTAAAAAGAAAAAAAAGTTGCGATCTTGTTTTTTTTATCTGATATAAATTAGTGCTTGACTGCGATTCCAACAATTGATTACAACAATTTACTGAAAAATAATAAGAACAAGAGAAAAAAAAAAGGTTTAAAGCAAAGATTTCATTTTGTACTTAATAAATAGTATTGCAGAGTAACTTCAATTAAAAATTAGTAATTTATAAATATTTCGCATGTGGATTGTAGGTCAAGGATTAGCACAGCTGTCACCATTGCATTTCAAGCAAGCTACAGTGCAACTTAATCTACTTTTCCTTCACCCACAAGATGCTCCGCATCCTGTTTAGCATGTGCAAAAAAAAACATTTTTAATAAGGAATCTGGAGCTGGTCGCTGCGTCATTGTTTCTAGCATCAGTATTCCGCTATCAGACTTCTAGGTTATAGCTATCAGGAAACCTAGACTCTGGCAGCGAGTTCCACTCCTTAGCTGTATGCTTAACAATAAACGTTAATATGTATGCTTTGTGCGTATAGGTGGAATGTCCACCATGTACCTGTGGCGCAACGTTGTACGTTTTCTGGTCCGTTGATGGAATAGACTTGATGACATAATGGGTCTCTCACCGAAATGTAATTGATCGAAAACCGACATGCCAGCAACTCGACGTCGATGATGTGAGATCATCGACGTCGAGTTGCTGGCATGTCGGCTTTAGAGCTTTGATTCAACAAATGCATCATCACCGATGATCCTCTTAGCTCGCTTCTCAATCGACTCTAGGACAGCAAGCAGATATTTGGCAGACCCATCCCATAGATGAGAGCAGTACTCCATACACGATCGAACTTGCACTTGGTAAAGATTGAGCAGCTGTTTTGGCGTGAAGTACTGGCTAAAATCCCCAGTTTTTTGACAGTTTCTTGTGCTTTTGCTTCGATGTAAGAGCCAAAATTGAGGGTAGACGACAATATTGCCCCAACATTGCACGGTTACACCCTAGAATGATGGATCCGGTGGAATTAGCTCCGTTTGGTCGAAAAAAGATACGGCTGGGTTTTAGCAGCATTGAACTTGACCAGATTGGCATCGCCCCAATCGGATACTGCCTCCAAGGACAAGTTCTCCCGGAATACCGTAATCACGGTATTGGCTCGTCAATACCGTGATTGAAAAATGATCAAAATATATCCGTGATCACGGTATTACGGGATCCCGTAATACCGGTATTGAAAGCCCTAGTCTCAACTGACGGCACCCGTTCACGAGCATGACGCGTGGCTCAGCCCCACTAACTCAAACTGGAAGAAGAAACTGAATTAAACCACTGGCAGCTAAGAGATGACCAGTCTCAACTGACGGCACCCGTTCACGAGCATGACGCGTGCCTCAGCCCCACTCAACTTAAACTGGAAGAAGAAACTGAATTAAGCCACCGGCAGCTAAGAGATGACCAGTCTCAACCGATGGCACCCGTTCACTCAACATAGCCCCACTCAGCTCAAAGTGGAAGAGGAGATAAACATTCGATTACGGTTTTGATTTCAGCTGCAAATAGTGATTCATTCAATCGTTCATTAGGTACAGTACAATTCACGAATGATGGCGGCCGTGAAGTTTGCGCCGAAGGCTGCGCAGTTACGTGTTTTAGGAACCAAATGGCGACGTGCGTGTGCGAGAAGAGTGTAGTATGCGCGAACGTTCGCAAAAGCTAACTTCACGGCCGCCATCATTCGTGAATTGTACTGTAGATAATGATTGTGTAAAGGTGAGTAGGTAATCTATGTTTTATAGGTACAATATTTGCATAAGGAAAATGACAGCCTCTGACATCCTAAGGACACGTAATTACTAGCCTGTCTTACGCCCATCGCACTAAGTTGGTAGAACAGTTTAATCGATGTTTGATCCAAAAGGACAAACAACTATTACACTTTATATGATCCTTCCCAACCCGTGAGCATGGTTTAAAATGTTGATGCTTCCATCACAATCTATACTTATCTATACATATACTAGCTTTTGCCCGCGCGGCTTCGCTCCCGCTTTTCCCTACTTCAGCCTACTATACACTACTCTACCCTACCCTACTCTTCTCTACCCTACTCTACCCTCCTCTACCTTACTCTACCCTACACTACCCTACACTACCCTAATTTCATAAGAACCTTCTCCTCATAATAACGAACACAACAAAAAAAAAATTAGCGAAATCGGTCCAGGCGTTGTTGAGTTATGCGCTTACCAACACATTTTGTGATTTATTTTCATATCTATATATATAAAAGAAAGTCGTGTTAGTTACACTATTTATAACTCAAGAACGACTGAACCGATTTGGTTGAAAATTGGTAGGGAGGTAGCTAAGAACCAGGAGAAGGACATAGGATATCCCGATTTTTTTTTTTTTTTTTTTTTTTTTATTTTTTTTTTTTTAACTTAGATTAGGGTAGAGTAGGGTAATAGAGTAGGGTAGGGTAGAGTAGGGTAGGGTAGAGTAGGGTAGGGTAGAGTAGGGTAGAGTAGGGTAGGGTAGAGTAGGGTAGAGTATGGTAGGGTAGGTTAGAGTAGGGTAAAGTAGGGTAGAGTAGGGTAGAGTAGGGTAGAGTAGGGTAGAGTAGGGTAGAGTAGGGTAGAGTAGGGTAGAGTAGGGTAGAGTAGGGTAGAGTAGGGTAGAGTAGGGTAGAGTAGGGTAGAGTAGGGTAGAGTAGGGTAGAGTAGGGTAGAGTAGGGTAGAGTAGGTAGAGTTGACAGCTTAGATAAAAGGTAACTATTAGGCGGTACGAAGTTTGCCGGGTCAGCTAGTTATAGATAAATAAAATTGGAGTGTCTGTTTGTAATGTTGAAATAACCGCTTTTTACTACATGCATATGAATATATACACGGTACATACACCAAAATATTTTTTAACAACTTTTGTCTGTCTGTCTGTTTGTTCCGGCTAATCTCTGAAATGGCTGGACCGATTTTGACGGGACTTTTATTGGCAGGTAGCTAGGAGTAACTTAGGCTACTTTTATTTTAGAAAAAATCTTTTATTTTAGTAAAAATAAATTTAAAATCCTGTAGTCCACGCGAACGAAGTCGTGGGCACAGCTAGTAATATTATAAAGAGGTAAAGTTTTTTTGTTTGTAGGAGGTAATCTCTGAAATCGCAATCGCACCAGTACGGTCCGATTGCGATACTTTTTTCACCGATAGAAAACCTGAGTGACATGGGCTATATTTTATGTACGGAGGAAGCCGCGGGCAAAAGCTAGTTTTGCACTTTGTTTTTTTTTGTTTGTAGACTCGTGTCAGTTTTTAGAATAATATCGGTAATTGAAGCAATAGTTTAAGTGTATCTATGAGAAATTAGACTCCAACAGTTCGGTGTTTAAAGTATTTCTGTGGTCGTATTAAAATCATAATTAACCTTTTGAATGTCTTATGTTACACAGTTCGACATAAGCAATTGTCTTTCTATTGTGTCTCTAATTACGGCATTCAAAGAGTTAAAGAAATAGCCACATTGAAGTTTTATAATGCTGTCTCATGTGCGGCCACGAGGTGACTACATCTCATCATCACCATCAGCCTTTTTTAATGTTCCCACTGCTGGGACTGAGGCCTCCTCTCTAGGATAGGGAATGGGCTGTAATCCACTACTCGGGCCCAATGCGGATTGGTGAATGTCACATGTCTTCGAATTTTTGGCTCTAGGACACGCCGGTTTCCTCACGATGTTTTCCTTCACCGTTTCGAGAGCAGTGGTGATGAAATAAATTACACAAAGTATGCGCCTGGCTGGGTTCGAACCCGCGATCTACAACTCGTAAGTTGGGGCCATTACCCTTGACCTTGGTAAGGTCCTAACTACATCTACAGGTAGAGAGCATCAGTGACTGTTTTATTTATTAAGCTACGTATTGCATAGCTTCTATCGCGGGCCTTGAGCGTGGAGACCGAATCCAGAAATTCCGTAACGAAAATAACCTAACACCCCCAGCTCATTTGTTTTTTGAGCGTGGTGACTGTCGTGATAAGAAAACAAATGAGTGAACAATCAATCAAAAATCAATTCAATGTGTGAAAGTGTATTATTATTATTATTATTTAGAAGATAAGGGGCTATGCATCACCCATAGTGTAGGGGATGTAGTCACTGCGACCTAAAAGATCTATTATGACTCGCCACGTGTGTGAAAGTGTAACTTCAATTAATATCAAAGAAAAAAAAAACAAAGGAAAAAAAATACTGCCTAAATAAAATAAATAAATAATAATATAATTGCATGGGTTGATAAAAATGCTATGCAATAGCTTTACCGCGGCAGTCTCCGAGTGCCACACGTCTTTATTAAAAAAAATTTTATCACCAAGCAACCGAATTTACATCACATTTAATGCCAAGTAAACAATGTAACGACTGAACTAGGAAACGATAAACACACCACTCAAGATGCCACTAACAATGGGATGATGACATCTATAAAGTTACCTTGACGAGAACACACCTCGAAACCGCATCGGAACTGGTTCGGCCATTTTTGAGAAACGTGTCACTAGATGCATACACTATACACTTAAGTTTAATGAATTCATTTTGCAACTGACCTGACTGTACAAATATTTATACCTACTTACTACTTATAGTAGGCACAACGGATCTTGAGCGCTTGGCGTCAGAGTGGGGATCGCTTTGCGCATTCCATACATTGGCGAGCCAATCGTCTTCGTTGTTAGATACATGCAGCAACGCAGGGAACGAATGAGTCTATGACGCGATGGCGCAGCGAGCCAATCACTGACACTACCCGCCCCCGCGTCTCACTTCGCACCTCTAACGAGACCGAATATTTGACTTATGCGCAACCGCTCAAGATCCGTTGTACCTACTGTAAGAAACTTTTTATTAAGTATTATTATTATTGATAGGCTCGCGTTTGACCACTATCTCACCTAATGGTGAGTGATGTTGTGGTCGACGATGGGGCACGCTTGCCTAGAACTATGACCTATTTACACTTGAATCGCGATTTTGATGCGGGATTCCTATCCAAAGAATATTAGATGTCAATATTAATTATCAAATTAATTCATCATTTAAGTTATAATATAAAAATTAAGGCAACAAAAAATAAATCACACGGTTTACATTAACGTATTATAATTAGTAACATTGTTTTGTTTATATTGTCCGCAAGCCCGCGTTGATAAGGAACCCTAAAAACTCGGTTATGCAAATACCTATTCGTTCTGTATAACTATAGTCTGTCCTCAACCGATTCTTGTTATTTATGACATAAACGAAATTCCCCGTTGCGAAATATAGCAGTTGCATCCAAGAATCCAAGATGGCGACCGATATTGACTTTTCCTTTTACGATTTTATCGAAAACTGGTCGAAATGAAAGCGATTGTGAATCATTGTGCGTAGGTATTATCTGGTTTAACATGCATCTGGTCGGATGGGAGTAAAGGACAGGGATTAAGAAAGTGCATTCTGATTAAATGGTGACCTGAAGACGAATTTAAAGAAAGTTTATTACATATACGCTGCGCTCCAAGAAATCGTCGGATCATGTCTTGTCCTGGAATACCATATAATACAGGATGTTTTTATCCCTTGGGATAAGGCCAAATCATGCTTACGAATCTTTTCTAGTTATTCCTCTTAAGGGCAAAAAAGTAATCCTTTAAGGAATCCGTTTTTTCCTTTTGAAGTAAGGAAGCTCAAAAACACGTCGCAAATTGCAAATTGCAAAAAAAAACTCTAATTTCGAAAATCGGTGTTAATTCATTAAACCCCAAGCGAAACAGTTCGCGCACAAGCGTTCGCGCACCTATTGTCTTGCTATTGTGTCTGTAATTTCCACGATTGAAAGGTTAAATAACGAAAAAATAAAGTGTTTTTTTTTTTTGCATGCAGACATATATATATAGTGTAAACTGTAAGGTGTTACCGATTGCTACGAGTTCAAACAAAAAAAAAAGACGATCAAGTCCGGTCCGGTCCGTGACCTTGGCGAGATTTATTTGCAAGTGTATTCATTATAGTGTTTCAAGAATTATACCTATTTGCTAAAACAATATACAATATTGTTTTTATGTTGCAAATGTTGCAATGCGTGTCAGTTAATAGATGTTAAGATTTTGAATAAATACAAAACCCTACATCGCCGTGCCCTTGTGAGCCCCGATCGGCGGTGGTGATCTCTTGCGCCGGGCGTTGGTACACGCCGTGGTATGGAGCGAGGAGGAGTGGCAGGCCTCCTCCTGCTAAGCTATACTATCAAAGGCAGAAGCTGACCGCATCAGGCAACGGTGCTCACGCCCTAGCTGCCACCGGGTATTCCAACCCCGATTTCCGGCTACCGTAGGCTCGGCCCCGATACGAAAGGCACGAAGGAACGAGGTAGGTTTTTTTGTCAGTGAGAGAACGAGGTTGTCGTTTCGATGATTTTCACATATCGAAAAAAAAATAGCCCAATTAGTATAAGTAGTGCAGGCGCCAAAGGGAGTTGAGTGTGCAAAATATATAATAGTTTTGGTCTCAGAAAAGCATGCAGATTGTAATTCTGGATGCCTGATGTGTCCAGCGCCCGATCTATTTAAAGCATAATGTAACTCGATCTACCAAATTGATAATATTTTGTTTTCTTGAACTTTCTTATAGGTGAGAAAATCATCCAATGACATCCCCTGCTCTTGGGTGAAACGCGAGGGTTTGTCACTTTTACTGACTAAAAATACTCTCCTGTTCCTTCGTTGCCTTTTATACCAGAGCCGAGTCATCCTTTCAGAAGCAGACCCTTGGCCCCAGGAGGCTTCGACCCTGCTGGGCCCGTAGCCCTGGTTGCTGACAACTTCTTGAGGCGGAAGTACTGGTCCAATTAGTAAAATTTTTACACCGATAGAAAGCTAGATTCTTGAGTGATATAGATTATATTTTATGTACACAGGCAATGCCCCGGGCAAAAGCTAGTCTACTATATTTTTATTATTTTTTTTAGCCATCAACTATATTTTTTAAAGTCCAATATTTAATAAAAAAAATAAAAAAAAGACGGGTTGCACTCCGGGAGTGCCGGCAGAAGTGAAAACTTGATTATTAACCAATAATATAATAATTAATAGAATAATTTTGCACCAATTGCTTTATCAGTATAAAAGTACTATCATTTATGTGGTAGAATACAATATTCATTTATTGCGCTATCGTACACAAACATGACAATTTATATTACATTAAAAATTTAACACTTTAAAACTATTACAATTATTTTACATTAAAAAGTTTATCTCTCCGAAAAATCAACTTTCATCCATCTTACGCTTTTTCGATCAAGTCACGTGTCCTGACGCGAGTTTAAGATTTTATACCCATTACAGAAAAAGTGCTCAACGCCGCTAAAGAAGTTTTCACTTCAAAAAGTTGGTAAACTTACTTCTAAGTAACCCGTTTTAAAAATCTTATTAGTGTGAATTGCATCTACATCTTCAGATTTTCATTTTAACAAAACAAACATTGAATTCATGAATCATGAAATAAAATTTTTGTTTCTTTTTACGTTCTTCACGAGTCAGTGCGTACAGGTTTTTTATTTTTTACAGCCTTTTAAAGCATAAGGATATTCCAATCTCTTTGGGATTTCCCGACGCCTTTCATAAGATTTTTATCAGACAGGAAACTCCATTGAGGTCAGACGAAGTGCTAAGTTCTCCGAAGGTATTAATTTATTCGAGTTTAACTAAGATACAGTGGCGTAGTTAAGAGTGGGCAAAGGGGCCCTCGCCCACGGCCTCGTATCCAAAGGGGCTCCGAGCAAGCGAGTGCTCTTTAGGCGATTATCGCACCGCCACGCATCACGCTGCATGTTGCGTGTCAATGCACCTACGCGCTTAATAACAGATCTTCAGAACATCATCACGCAGGTTTTTTACTCACTCAATCGCGTAGGTGCGTATTGTAAATGCACGCAGGCTCTGACTCATTTCATACAGCGTCACGCACGGAACTACGAGACTCAGTGTGCCATACATTGCGTGTCGCCCCGCAGGCACACGCATGTTTGCATGTTTCTCCGCATGTAGGCGCATGATCTGCGTAAACGCGCGTGGGTGCATTTTCAGTGTGTTGGACTGTGCGTGTTTTCTATACAAACGGAGATACTTTCAAACAACGTTAAAACACGCATTCACACGCTACGCTGCGTGTTGCGTGGCAGGTGATAGTCGACTTAAGAACGGAGTTTTTTTTAATAATTGATAGGTTAGGCTCTTTCCTGACCACTATTTCACCTGATGGTAAGCGACGATCTGTTCGAAAAATGGGTTGCGACAGTCGCTGTCTCGTTTTCGAATTTATGAAAAACTTTTTGGTAAAAAGGCCTCGCTGATTTGCCTTCACCCACGTCTATATTAGACCACGCTACGCCTCTGTTAAGAAATATTAGGTATTAGAGAAAACCAGGTAAGTAACAACAAGGATACGGCATAAGCATAGATATATTGTGTTATATCACAGCATAGCATAATGAGCCTTTTAATGTTCCCACTGCTGGGCTGGGACTCAGGCCTCCTCTATGGAAGAGAGAATCGGCCATTAGTGTCCGACTGAATGTTCGGTTTCGTTCGGGTTTCGGCAAAAAAACGAGTTTCGGTGGCCGAAATTGCGACCGCAACCGAAACTGCATTCGGGAATTCTCGCGCTATGATCGGTCATGTTCGGCGCATTAAATACCATCCAAGCGTAATATTGATAGTAATTAGATTCTTCTTTAAAATATAATTATTCATGAGATGTTTATTTGAGTATTGAGTTGGATTCACTCAATACTCAAATAAACATCTCATCTATTTTAAATATTTTAAGACTTTCCCTCAAAATATGATTCTTATAAGGAAGTTTCGGTTTCGGCCGACACTGAGACTTATCGAAATTCAGTTTCGATTTCGACTAAAAACCCAGTTTCGGTCGGACACTATAAAGATAAAGATAATTTTATTATTGCAAATATGGGTAACAGTAAAGATGACAGAAAAATATTGGAAACAAGTTCAGCCATATTTTACCATGTAGGCATGCAAAAGACATATAAAATCTAACATATCTACCACCACTAAATACAATTTTAAAATATAAACAAGTATGTAAATACAAAGAAAATATTTAACTTAACTAAAAATATTTACACTTTGACACTATTTATTTATTAATTTCTTAAACTATTATTTATAGGTACTTAAAAAAATCTTTCTCACTCAGGTACTCACTTAAATTATAATAAGCTTTCACCACTAAAAAGCTTCGGAGTTTTTTTTTTTTAATAATGGCAGTGGAAGCTCTTTCCAACTCTTAGGCATCTTATTATAAATGACTGGAGCCATGCAGTAGACACTCTTGCGCATAAGTGCTGTCTTAGCTGGCTCCTGACATAGCAGGCTATTATCGCGTCTGTTGCGGGGAAATACATCGGCTATGCGTTTAAAACGACTAGGATTTGTCTTCACAAACACAGCTACTTCTTGGATATACAAACAAGGCAATGTTAATATCTTGTAATTTTGAAAATATGGTTTACAACTATCTGTAGATTTTAGCTTAAACATGGGCTACTTTGGGCTATAATCCAACACGCGGGCCCGGTGCGGGTTGGTGGATGTGACATGTCTTCGAATTTTTGGTTCCGGGAAACGCCACGATGTTTGACGTATAACAAATAAGTAGGTACGACTGTATTAAACCAATTCTGTACATCGTATTAAAGAAAAAAATCGTTCCAGTTTCGCACGTCACCAGTCGAGTATAGAAAATTGATTAGTTACCATGGCTTAATAAATTAACTTAATTACTAACCAGAATGTTAATATATATATAGGGTGACTGGCAATTAGTGTACGATACTTAAACACGTGATTGTGCTCAGGATAACCAACAACTTTTAATATGGGAACAAAGCCGAAATCTCGAAAAAAGATCAGCTGTTCAGTACATTAGGCAAACATAAATGCAAACAGCTGATTTTTTAAGCGGCGTTTTAAAAAAAAACCTATATTTTGATACTCTCAAAAACCGAAATTCATAGGGTACCTACTAAAAATCTTCGAGACTCCATTCGGGAATTGAAGTTTGCACAGAACCCTCAGTGCGCGAGTCCGACTCGCACTTGCCCAGTTTCTTTTTTAATAATCTTACTTCCCAGTATATGTAATTACAAGCATCTTGTACAATGTCCTTTGAGCGATGACCGCAGAGTAGCGGAGGCAGGACCTTCAAAAACTAGTTATAATGTCAAAATATTCACAAAACAGCTCTAGGTCTTATTATTTACATGTTTTTGTACGTCTGCTAGATTTAGATAAGTATTTTGTATGATAACTAAACTGTAATGGCTGCAATACTGATGTTTTAAGCTTTTTTTAATAGGAAATCATCAACTGACATTGTTAAAGCGATAAGGTTGATTTTTGGATTGACAGTAAATTTGTATTAAAACTGCGTGTGTACGGTTTGACTTTTTATTTTGAACTAACTTAGTAACAAGGTTTAGCGGACTGTATGAACGATGTTTTACTATAGCTGTATATCTAGGTATGCACATTAGCATATTAACTTTGATTTGCTTGAACAGACATCATGTTCTTTCTGCCCTTGTCCCAAATTTCTTGGTGTCGGCGAAAAGCAGAGACAGCGCGAACGCCGGCGGCGTTCGCTTGGGGTTTAATGAATTAACGTCCTGTCACCCTTTTTCTTTTCTCCGCTCTTAGTGGATCGAGAGAAGAATAATGTCAGACGTTACAGGGTAACCCATGAACACCCAGTTCACTTTCCCGCACTGGGGTCCTATTCTCTAAGAAAACAGCCTTGAGCTCAGCAGGGGTGCTATTCTCTAAGAAAGCGCAGCGCTGGCACAGCGACGAGTCGTGAGCGCAATACATTGAATTAACAATCCAATGTAAAGGGGCACTGGGTTGTTAATTCAATGTACTGCGCTGACGACTCGTCGCTGTGCCATCGCTGCGCTTTTTTAGAGAATAGCACCCCAGCGCTGGCACAGCGACGAGTCGTGAGGCGCAGTACATTGAATTAATAATCCAATGTAAAGGGGCATTGGGTTGTTAATTCAATGTACTGTGCCTCACGACTCGTCGCTGTGTCAGCGCTGAGCTCAAGGCTGTTTTCTTAGAGAATAGCACCCCTAATTCTGCAACACTCGCGACCGTAGCGAGGATGACGGTAACACTGAAAAACCACTTCACATGTTTTGTAACTTTGTAAGCAGTACTTTCAGAACTTTAGAACATTAAAACTTCAGAACAACAAAACTTCAGAACATCAAAACTTCATCGCCATCTTTTTTTTTTTAAAATACCAAAAAATAAATTTCATTTATAAATTTTAAATAAAAAGAATAAAAAAATCTTTTGGCCAAAAAATAAACCACATTTCCAACAGCCCACCTCTTTCGGCTAAAATAATGATGATGATACCAATCAGGTTTTGATCTTGTATTTGTTGGCTTTTGCGTTCCAGCGCCGATGGTAACGCTTTCCAACAATTTTGAGGTCCTGGTTGGCAGTGTAGGACTAAAGCCACGCATCGCGCTGCCATACATCACGCTGCCACGCATCGCGCTGCCATACATCACGCTGCCACGCATCACGCTGCCACGCATCACGCTGCCACGCATCACGCTGCCACGCTTCACGCTGCTACACATCACGCTGCCACGCATCACGCTGCCACGCTTCACGCTGCTACACATCACGCTGCCACGCATCACGCTGCCACGCTTCACGCTGCCACGCATCACGCTGCCACGCATCACGCTGCCACGCATCACGCTGCCACGCTTCACGCTGCTACACATCACGCTGCCACGCATCACGCTGCCACGCTTCACGCTGCCACGCATCACGCTGCCACGCATCACGCTGCCACGCTTCACGCTGCCACGCTTCACGCTGCTACACATCACGCTGCCACGCATCACGCTGCCACGCTTCACGCTGCTACACATCACGCTGCCACGCATCACGCTGCCACGCTTCACGCTGCCACGCATCACGCTGCCACGCATCACGCTGCCACGCATCACGCTGCCACGCTTCACGCTGCTACACATCACGCTGCCACGCATCACGCTGCCACGCTTCACGCTGCTACACATCACGCTGCCACGCATCACGCTGCCGCGCATCACGCTGCATGTTGCGTCTCAACGCACCTACGCGCGTACTTGCTGGAGTGCAGATCTGCATCATCGTGCGGGTTTTTTACGCATTCACGCGCGTAAGGTGACACGCTCAAAATCACGTGATTGCGTGTTTCTCCGTAAGTAGGTGCGTGATCTGCATCCACGAACGTGGATGCATTTTCGGTGTGTTGGACTGTGCGTGTTTTCTATACAAACGGAGATACTTACAAGCAACGTTAAGACACGAATTCACGCGCTACGCTGCGTCGTGCGACAGTGTGATAACGGCCATAACGGCAGATTTTCCGCATCCTGATTGGATCAAATGTCGAAAATATTCATAAATCCGTAGAACTGGTTAGATCGAGTAGGCAAGTCAGAAGCGGTTTAGGAAAGGTTACAATGCTGATAGCTTGGCTTAATAGTTTACCTACAATCTAAGTGGTTTCCTATTCGAATGCAAAATCTTCAACTTGTACCAAAATGCAAAATTGTTTGTTTCTAAATATTTGCGTGAATCTAAAGGAGACTGCCCATTTTGTTAGGAGATTTGGGCCCCTAGAAATCAAACGCGGGCAACGGTGGTTTTAACTGTAATTTGAAGAACAACAATTACATTGTCAGATCCTGAAAACAATTGTCAGTTTTTCACCTTAGTTTCAAAGAAATTTTATTTTTATAATTGATGAAAGTGAGGTAATAAAACTATATTTTGTATATAGGGTGACTGGCAATTAGTGTACGATACTTAAACACGTGATTGTGCTCATGACAGCAAACAATTTTTATTAGGGGAGCAAAGTCGAAATCGCGAAAAAAATATCAGTTGTTCAGTACATTAGGCAAAAATAAATGTACTGAACAGCTGATTCTTTTTCGCGATTTCATGTTTGTTCCCACAGTAAAAGTTGCTGGTTATCATGAGAACAATCACGAGTTTAAGTATCGTACACTAATTACCAGTCACCCTGTATATGTTACCGGTCAAACCTGGTGTAGCTGGTCAAACTTGCTGCGCGGGGCTCCTGTTTCTGGGTGGTTAAAAAAAAATAACCACGGAGCAGAGCTCCTGCATTAGCTTTCTAACCTAACCTGTCCGTTTCGGAATGCCCTAAAATTCCAAGCACGCTTCATTCGTCGCTCTTGGACTAATATCGTAGGTTTGGCCTAGGCGAAACTGTGTAATTGACACTAAAATCGGGTTTAGCCAATAACATATTCATCATATCAGCCGACAGACGTCCACTGTTGGACATACGCTTCGCCCAAGCGTCGCCACAATGCACGACCCTATGCGTCCCGCATCCATCGGATCCCCGCCCCGCAACCTTCACCAGATCATCGGACCACCTTGTAGGAGGCCTTCCAACGCTGCGTTTTCCTGTTCGCAATAACATATTATACATATATAAATATAGCATACAAAAAATAATCCTTTCAAACCAATAGTTCCCAAGACTAAACAAATTCTTCAGCTTTACAACGATACGAGTACTGACGAAAACCTAAGAGTTATATACACATAGATACATTTTTTACACTGATTGATTCACTTCGGATTTCCCCACACAATAAAAAGCCGATCTCTCGAGTAAATTACAGCCAATGTTGATTCTATGAATTACGTACTACCACTTTGTATTGGCTTACTAATAAAGTATTTACCTTAAAAGTCCTAGTCAAGGAAAAATCATGAAGTTTTGAGTTACGCTTTTTAGGGTTCGGTACCCCAAAAGGAAAACACGGAACCCTTATAAGATCACTTTGTTGTCTATCTGTCTGTCAAGACCTTTTGTCTCGGGAACGCATGGAGGTATCGAGTTAAAATTAAAACCACGAACTCAGGTCTGCGGTCCCTTCAGGCTGTGAAAAAATCAAACTTCTAAGTGAATCAATAAAAAAGATACGTCCGTTTATGTCGCAAAGAAACGTATATTTAGATAGTTTCAAAGATCGAAATTGATAGGGTACTTTTCGTTGACTCCGAATCCTGAAATTTGGCAAAAAGCAAGGTCCTAGAGCACAGGTATAGGAGTAAATCTGAAAATAGTATAAGAAAAAAAATTTGCTATTCGGAAAAATTTTCGAGACTCCTTTCGGGAATTGTAGTTTGCACGGAACCCTCAGTGCGCGAGTCCGACTCGCACTTGCCCAGTTTTTATATTTAAAGAAGATAAAGATATTTCTACTGTTTCCCACGATCAGGGGATTTTTCGAGATTCTCAAAACTCAAAAGTCCCGCGATCAAGGAAAAAGCCATGACATTCATCAGAACGAGTAATTTTCGCTAAGTAACATCACGTTAGTAATAAATCCACGAACTATACTAGTTACCTCGAAGACACCGGTGATTGGGTTTTTTGAACGACCTCTTACAATAAACAGGTTTTGAAGAACTTCTATTACGTCATAAATGGGAAATTAATAGAGATGCGCCAAATATTCGTTTTATATTCGGTTTATTCGGTAGAATTTTGAGATATTCGTATTCGTCCGAATCATTCAGTTGAAATCCCGAATATATTGTTTCGTTTTTTTTTTTTGTACTCTTTTATACTTATTTGTTCTTTTCGATTTTAACACTTCGATCTTGAGCATTTTAATAGGTATAAATACGGAAAAATGGAAAGGTTGCTTATTTACGAAATTTACAGACTACTTTATGAAGAATTTCTTATTTACATTATTAGATACATAACCAATAAATAAAACGCTCAATATTTTAATAATCTACGCTACTTTAATAATCTTAAGTGTTCAACCGAATGGCGCGAAATCACGCGCGAATGCCGGTGTTCGCTCGGGTTTTGAGGGGTGTTTGTGTGTAAATAAAAAATTAAATTTATTAGACAACCATATTGTTTTGTTTTCGAGCCATTTTTTCGTTGAGTAAAAATCATCCTGATGATATCCCCTAATCATGGGCGGAGCGGGAGATAGTGTCAGACTTTTACTGACTAAAAACTTACTCCTGTTTCTTCTTTGTCATTGTTCCAGGACTCGTGGATCTCTTTTGCATCACACATTAATTCCACTTTGTAAGAAATTATTTCCGTAATGTTTGTTGCACAATCGAAACCGATTATAAAACCGATTTGATGGCGGCCCAGCCACTGGGGCCATATCCAAAACAATATCGGAAAAAATGAAACGCAAAATTATGGAACGTGGAACCGAATTGTCCGGCAGTATATTCGGTTAACTTAACCGAATATTATTCGGTATTGGGTTATTCGGTGACACCACTATTCGGCACATCTCTACAAAATTAATCATCTCGTACAAAAAGTTTAAAGTTTGTGAATTCAAATTGATAAAGTTTTTAGACAAGGTTAAAACTGATTGACTGACATATCAACAAAACTACTGGGACTAGAAACTGACGTAGATTCGTTACTGGTTTTTTAAAACTATTCTCGAAATACGGTTTATGGGGCTTTAATGTTTTTATGAAATCTTTTTCGCGAACGAAGCCGCTGGTAAATTGCTAGTTAATTTAACCATCTCATGGATATCCAAATTATGAAAATAGGTATAAAATATTAAAATTTAATATATCAGCCTTGTCAGTCATAATTATGAAATAATTACCTATAATAATATTTAAATGTCAAAATTAAATTAAAAAATTAAACCTCTATTATTATTATTATTTTAGTAACCTATATTATTGCAAATAAATATATAAGTATAAAAAAAAAAAAAAACAAAAAAAAAATTCATTACAAAATAAAATGGGTGCTAATTATAATTTACACACCTATTTCATTTATTGCTTTTTCGTGAAGTCTGTACCTACCAAAGCTGTTGTGTAGTTACGCTGAGAAACAGATAAACTTTTTTATATCTACCATTTAGAGATTTAAAAAATATAAAGAACCTGTATTTATTCCAAGACTAAGAACACAAAGTATACTAAACTGGATAGCGATAAGAACCAGTGTGTTTAGTTTTTATAAATAAATAAAAAATATAACACTTACTTTTTTTTATTTAAAAAACCAGTATGCTCTATCTTATTATTGTTTTACCTGTTCTGCGACCAGTACCCGCTTGGATTTTGTATTCGTGGCATCAAGGATTATTCGACCTATAAAAATCTTTAATCTAGAGTAGCCATCTTATTTCAAAAGGAGTATTTTGAATATAGAAAGTGATTAAACTTTTTTTTTTTTACAGTTTTTGTTAAGTTTTGACTTCGTCAAGGAGTTAGGATATACCTAGGTACGTTCAAACATAGCAAAATAAAAATAAAAACTTGTAAAAACTACAATCAAAATACTTTTGACTTTGAGGTAAAGTTAAAATCGTTACCTCATCGGAGTTCATTATTTAATAGTTTTTGCTAGTACCTAGCGATAAGTACTCTGCTCACCTAGCAATTATATTTTTTGTCACTCTGATATATTAAAAGCCGGCTGCACGATTCAAGAACAAATATATGCAGACAATCAACAAACAAAAAATATTTATTCTATCTTAGGAATAACAAGGTTATACGCTTGCTCAGCGAAAAAAAAAACGTAGGTGCACAAAGAGAGACAAATTAAATACTCACAATTTCCGTCATTTCCCGAACCGGTTCCTTGTAATAACACCACTTTTATAAAACAACAAAAGAAAACTATAAACACGTTCACTTTCATTTTGAAAACCATTTTTCCAAATAATAATATTCTTTATTTAATAAAACATAACCTAAAACGTCAATTCGCGCCAAAATCGCTGTCAAAACTTTATGAATTTATTGTCTGTTTTATTTTTTAATTCATGATTTTTCTTTATTCGATTTCACACACACGGCAGCGGATTTATAAGGAAACGTCTTTTATGTATATGAATTCCGCGCCAACTGAGCCTTGAAGTTTTTATTAGTCACATAATATACACATGTACCTACTTACACAAGCAACTCTATAATACGGCTAGGTTGGATACGTAGTGTTTTTCTTGCAAATTGTTCGTGAGCACATACATATGTTAATTGGTTGGTTAGCATTAACCAATGTTTTAGATAATGACCCTGTTGATGACCGTCAATCGGTCATTAGGTCGCTCTCGTAATGGATTACCAAAATATTATATCCTATAATACTTATGTCCAAAGAATTTTGGTAATTTTAATTAATTCTTTTACTTATTGCTAATGGCCTCCGTAATAACGGCACACGAGGACGCAAATTGGAGACAAGTTGTCATGACCAATCTGGAAGCACCCTGGTTAGGCCCAGCAAAGACAATCTCCACAGATGGGGGTTCCTGGACGGTTCCGACCTTCAGTGTTTGTGCGGCGTCTCTCAGCAGACCATGTCCCAACTTCCGTCCTGCATCACGTGCCCTGTTAGCTGCTCACGTAGGAATCTAATGACAGCATCAGTGCACAGCACTGCTGTGGCCGAATACTGGGCCAGCCATGGAATTTAATTAGTTTTACCATCGATACGCTAAGAAGAAGTAGGCAGGCGCTTTACTTCTTTTTAGGGTTCCGTCCTCTAAAAGGAACTCTTATAGGATCACTTTGTTGTCCGTCCGTCTGTCTGTCTGTCTGTTAAGACCCTAAATCTCGAAAACGCGTGAAGGTATCGAGTTGAAATTAAAAGCATATACCGTGGTCTGCGGTCGGAAAAATCAAACTTCTAAGTTAACGAATAAAAAAGATACGTCTGTTTATGTCGCAAAAAACGTATATTTTGATACTCTCAAAGATCGAAATTCATAGGATACTTCCCGTTGATCCTGAAAGTTGGCACAAAGCAAGGTCGTATAGCACAGATATAGGAAAAAATCTGAAACCAGTAAATTTGTTGTTACCTACGTCGCAAAAAAAAATGCAATTCGGAAAAATCTTCGAGACTCCATTCGGGAATTGTAGTTTGCACGGAACCCTCAATGCGCGAGTCCGACTCGCCCAGTTTTTTAGGGTTCCGTAGTCAACTAGGAACCCTTATAGTTTCGCCATGTCTGTCTGTCGGTCTGTCCGTCCTCGCTTAATCTCTGAGATCGTTAGCACTAGAAAGCTGAAATTTGGTACCAATATGTATATCAATCACGCCGACAAAGTGGTAAAATAAAAATTGGAAAAAAATGTTTAATTGGGGTAGCCCCCCTATATGTAAAGTAGGAAGTGATTTTTTTTTATTTTCAACCATTATGTGTGTGATATATTGTTGGATAGTATTTAAAAATGAATAAGGGTTTACTAAAATCATTTTTTGATAGTGTCAATAATTTGGGAAATAATCGCAAAAAAAACAAAAAACAATGTGTGTCCCCCCCCCCTCTAACTTTTGAACCATAAGTTTAGAAAAGATGAAAAAATTCTGAAAAGTAGAACTTTATAAGGACTTTCTAGGAAAATTATTTTGAACTTGATGGAAAGAACAGTTTTTGTACAAAAAAGACAAAAAGGTTGTACAAAATAATTTCTGGACTAAGTTTGTAGTATAATCGTATTTGCAAGCATTTTTTTATACTCATTAGTGGGTACACTTATTTTGACGGACGGGAAACTACGGAACCCTACACTGAGCGTGGCCCGACACGCTCTTGTTTCTGTATGTGTTTGTCACTTAACCTCCCCCTTAACGGCTTGATGGGTATATTTGAGTGAGATTCGGATGGTTTGAAATTACAATTCTTAACATTGTCAAACACAGGCTACTGTACTAGGCAGTTAAAATATTTAATAGGTTGAAGTTGAACCACTTGAATTGAAAAGCACTTTTTATACAAGCTCATTCAAAGCAAAGCTCAAGGTATTCTTGTTAGAGAAATGTCTCTGACTACTCGGTAGACGATTTGTGGAATATAAGTTTTAAACTATATATATTATTAATTTCCTTTTGACATTGTTAATACTATTTTCTATTTTTATTATTTAGTGACATTGTTATTACCTACTTACTTATTTACTGACATTATTAATGGCACTTGTTATTTTTTTGACATTGTTAGTAATAATTCATGGACATTAATGGTAGTTGTAATATTTTTGACATTGTTATTTGGTTTTCATTTTTCTTTATTTTTTATGATATGTGGTTTCATTAATGGTGCAACTCAAATCTTTACAACATTATTATTATTATTATTTACTAGTTTTTAAGTATTTAATATTCGCATACAATGTTTATTGTTTCTTGAATAAATCAATCAATCAATACAACTGAATCCGATATGAGGTTCTGCAACTCATGTTTTTTTTTTTTTTTGCTGGTCGGAAAGTCAGCTTCCAGACAGGAAAACGTCTGTTGAGAAGGCTAGTATTATAATTATAGTATCGTAGGTACTATACATATACACCGCTACATTTTGATCGTTTTAATCCCGTGGTAGGTAGGTACCTACCTTTTTTTCAAAACTCGTATTAATTTACGCATGTACGAAATTAATTTCTTTGAGAAAACGTCAGCTGAGAGAGTCGACTGATCTGTAGGTAGTTTGTACGCAACGCCGACTACTACCTACAAGTTATTGGACTCGCTCGTTCATCTTTTATCTTTGGGTAGTGTAGGGTAGAGTAGAGTAGGGTAGTGTAGGGTAGAGCAGGGTAGAATAAGGTAGATTTAGGGTGGAGAAGAGTAGAGTAGGGTAGAGTAGGGTAAAGTAGGGTAGAGTAGGTTAGAGTAGGGTAGAGTAGGGTAAAGTAGGCTATAGCAGGGTGGAGTAGGGAAGGGCGGGAGCGAAGCCACGGGCAAAAGCTAGTTTGCAAAATAAATATAATTTATGTTTACACTTACAAAACTGTATTCATAACATACAGGAAGAATTATGTAGGCGTGACAACTGAGAAGTAATGAATCAATCGCCCACAACTAGTTCAGAAACTAGTCTTGCAAATGACTAGTGAAAGAAAACAAACCAGTTTCCTTTATGTTTTAAAAAAAATACTAGTATTTACGCCTGAAAGAACTGTCAGCAACGACGACGAGGCCCGAGTACAAGTTTCACGTAATATAATTTTTCAATACCTACACTTGCTCAGAAAGTGACTCTTATTGCACTGTACTTAGGTAGGTACATAATGGCCCTTGTTACCTTGGCCCTTGTGACATTTTGATCAGCTTTACGCACTAGTGCTATAATGTAGTTAAAACCTTTTTGTTCAACCTCTCCCCTGCCATAATTTTATTACATTTATCGTATCAGTGTGGGCGCAGGTCGTCTCCCACGACTGCCCACGAGTCGCCGGTCAACCCTCGATTTGTTCAAATGAGTGTATTGAAAGGTAAATTTGAGTGTATTGAAAGGTAAATTTGAGTGTATTGAAAGGTAAATTTAAAAAAATATGGGCGCGCATATGAAAACAGATTTTTACCGCCACAAAAGTTTACTAGTTTTATAGTTATTTTTTTCACAAGTGTATTGAAAAATGTCGTATGACACACGTGAGTAATTAATGATTACCGTTCTCGGCTCTCTTAAGACCCTCGCCGCTAGGCGCATTTAACTTAACTAAATAGTTCTACTAAATATTCCCTTACAATTTGGTGTTTAACTTAACTGTAGGCTTGTTAAAAAAATATCGATATTTTTGCTTCGATATATCGTTATTTTCAGCTTCAGCCGATATATTTTGTTCCGATTTATCGTTATAAAATATTAAATATCGAAAATCGTATCAAAAATTATATTCATTTTTCAAAATTTATTAAAAAAAATATTTATTGGAATTCAAAGTCATAAAAGATAGGAACTAACGGAAAAAAATACATGTATTGTATGATTAGTATGATTTTACAACATATGCAATAAATATATAGTTTTTATTAAATTGTTACCGGACAAATAGCGGGTTGCCTGAAATAATAATTATTAAGATTATATAATTATATTCAGACTATCTTAAATAAAAATAATGTACCTATTGTATAAAAAATACTATTCCTATTACTGACATAAACTGCACCGTATAAAATATTATTTTAAAACCGAAAATCTCGTAAAGTTTGAACGATAAATCGATATTTTTTCCACGATATATCGAGGCCGGTATTTATATTTTTATAAATATCAATATATCGATATACATATTTCATCACTACCGACATCCCTGTTTGACTGGCCTAGTAGTGGTCAGTGAGCATGACTGCTATGATCGTGGGTTCGATTACCACCCAATACAAATATTTGTGTGACGAGCACATAAGATCGTTTGTTCTGTGTCTGGGTGTAATTTGTAATGTATTTAGAAATATATAAGTATGTTTATCAGTTGTCTAGTACTCATAACACAAGCTCTGCTTAGCTTGGGACTGACGGCGTTGTAAAAAAAATATTCTTTTTAGGGTTTCTGTCCAAAGGGTAACCCTTCTACATAACCCTGTCTTGATGAGTATTAATTATAAAAGTACAATGGTACAGACCGTCCTATAAAAGCTTGCTATGAAAAAATGATTTTTCATTGAACACTTGTTTTTCTTTTGAAATTATTTTGTAGTGAAGTCTGTTATTTTTAGTATTTGAGTAACTAAGAATAATATACAGTTATTCTTTAAGAATAACTATACATATATAGATAGGCACCGGAACTCCGTAATTAGTCAATGTATCCTAGCCTTAACTCAGCCACCATGAGATGCACTTTGGCTATAAGGTACCATCAGGCCCCAAGTCTGCTAGTTTTATAAATTCGTCATTCCAACACGATCCCATTGTCATTTAGCTAAAAGTTTGTAATCTGCTAATTCATAATGATCGATCATTGAACGGTCAATGGTCTTGTATTATAATTGTGGTAGAATGATCATTTCGAACATTTTAAAACCAATAACTGCACAATAACGTTCTAATGGTAGAACACTGATCAAATAAACTTTCAAAGTTTTTGCAGATCACCGCATACATCAAATATTCATTTGTCAATATGTACGAGACTATTTTTACTATTCTATGCCACTTCTTTCAATGGAGTGTCAGTGGTTGACCATTGGAAAGTCTTAATGACGCCATTATATTAGTAGATTACCAAACTTGTCAAAATCGAAAATTATGGCATCAATGATAGACCATTTTGACACTATTGTAATAGCAGACTTGAGGCCCTGGATCGATGATGGAGCCGGAAGGTGGACACGGGAACTTTATAATAAAACAATGAAAGAAAGAAAAAAGAAAAGTATTTATTTTGGCGCACAAAACATCGTAGACAACGGACTCTAGCAGGGTTTGGATATTTTGTAGTAAAGTCGGTTATTTATAGTATTTAAGTTAATTCTTTGAGAACAATCATGTTTTCCTTATGACATATCAATGTACTCTATATTTAAAGGAATTAAATTAATTAATATTGTTCCTAGAAAACAAGTTATTAGTACTTATAATAAACAGTAAATAACTAATTAAACTGATACAGTTTCTCGGTAATTATTTTGAACTGAAACTTGTTTTTGTATTGAAAAGGAAATCCCCACAACTGCATCTGTTAAGGCCCCAGTTCCCGATCAGTGCCATAAAGTGCCACCGTAGGAGCAGGCTTGCAGACAACGGGTATAGTTATCGGCACGGATCTTGAGCGCTGGCTTCAAGTTGCGCAGAAGTCACATATTCGGTCTCTTTAGTGGTGCGACGTGAGACGCGGGGGCGGGGAACGTCAGTGATGGGCTCGCCGCGCCATCGTGTCATAGACGTCACTCGTGATTCGTTCCATGCGCTTGCTACATGTACCTAACATCGACGACGATTGGCTCGCTAATGTATGGAATGCGCAAAGCGATCCTAACTCTAACGCCGAGCGCTCAAGATCCGTGCCGATAACTATAGTATATAGCTCGCTGTTCAACCGTCCGGTAGCCGGACGGACCCGTCCCAAGACTTGGTCGGCGCGTATTGTTCCACGCACGCCTCGAGGAATTGTCAGCAAACCGTAGAAGCCCAACAATGCCTAAGCTTACTGGGGCCAAGGGTCTGCTTCTTCAACAAAAAGCAACGAAGGAACAGGAGTGGTTTTTTTAGTCAGTAAAAGTCTGACACTATCTCCCGCTCCGCCCAAGAGCGTGGAGATGTCATTGGATGATTTTCCCAGATACAAAAAGGGACTGAACGCCTTATAGCTTGAGGAAAAGGTAGTCCAGGTAAAATGGGGTCAAAATTACTCATTAAGAATTTTATCATGCATTACTTCATTGGTGTCAGGAAGGTTCCGATGCCTCATGCCCGCTTGGGCTATGGGGAATTTCTGAACAGGAATCCCGTGGAATTTAAAAGGGTTATAAAACTCTGGAAAGTACTTTCCCTTAACATCAAAAAGGCAAATACAATATACTAGACATTGTCCGCGGCTTCACCCGCGCACATAAAATATAGTCTAAGTATGTCATTCAGGAATAAAGCAGCTTTCTATCACTGAAAAAATTTTAGCAATCGGACGAGAACTTCCAGGAATTACCGGGACTAGACGGCGTTGTGGAAAATTGTGGAATACCATACCATAATCAGCCTTTTAATGTTTCCACTGCTGGGGCTCAGGCCTCCTCTCTAGGAGAAAGAATGGGCCGTAATCCACCACGCGGGCCCAGTTCGGGTTGGTGAATGTCAAATGTCTTCGAATTTTTGGTTCTAGAACATGCCGGTTTCCTCACGATGTTTTCCTTCACCATTTTGAAAGCAGTACCACTGCTCTATAAAATAAATTGCACAAAGTAATGCGCCTGGCAGGGTTTGAAAGTTTGAACCCACAACTAATATAACTACTAAAATGCAATTAAAAAAAACACACAAAAATAAAAACGACCATCGACAATTTATTTCGAAAGTATTACACAAACAGCATTATCTATGGTAGGGCCAATAGAAATGGCGCGAAACGATTAACCTTTTAACAAAGACATTTTCTCACGATTTCCCCAAAAAATGTGTCATTCAATCATTGGTTCGTGTTCCATAGACATGAAACTATTGTAGCTACTGACTGATGGGCGTGTCTCCGTGTCTGGGTTCACATCTGATTTTAAAGACTGTTTCTTACCAATTTTCTTTTTCTGTGTCGTTTTACTATCCAAAATAATTTTGTCATTGTTTTCTTTATGGTTTGTGGGAACAATTTCTGGTATTGACGTTGCTAATAAGTTTTCGGTTGACTTAAATGTCGAAACGCTTTTCGATTCGGTAGTAACGTAGCATTGAAAACATTTGTTCGAAAAACTTAGACAAGGTTTCGAAGATCTAAAGGTTGATCGACATCTGCTTTGCTGTTTTCTTGGCCTAGGAGTCCTTTTCGGGACCCGGTTCAATTTGTTACTGGATTCTTTTCGAATTTTTTTGTTTTTACATTTTTTGCATATCTTTCCTTTTTTCTTTCGTTCGTCTTCAAAGCGTTTTTTTCGTCTCAGGCACTTTGGACAATTCGGGTCGAATTTTGATGCTCCAATATTCTGATTCGACGAATATGTTGCCGTCTGTAAAAGGATAAGAATGTGAGAATCAATGTTGTATCTACATACATAATAAGCCTTTTTTAATGCTCCCACTACTGGGAATCAGGCCTCCTTTCTAGGAGAGGGAATGAGTCGTAAAGTAATCCACCACGCGCCCAGTGCGGGTTGGTGAATGTCACTGTCTTCGAAGTTTTGGTTCTAGGACATACCAGTTTTCTCACGACGATGTTTTCCACCACTGCTCTTAGGTATCTAGTTATGTTTTAGAGGGGGCCTTCGCCCCTGATATGCCATGGCCGACGGGATGAAGCAGAGACGACACTCAATGTGAATAACGCGATAATTTTTTTTATGATTGATATAAACCTGCAGTGCTTAACTGCGAACCCAACTGATGGTAAGCAGTGATGCAGTTAACGGTGAGACGCGCTAGTTTATTAAGAGCCTATTCATTCTAGCCTTAAAGAAACATAAATTATAATCGGACAGAAAGACCGCTACAGGCAAATTGTTCCAGTCCTTCGATGTACACGGTATAAACGACGAAGCGAAACGCTTAGTTCGGACCGTAGAAGTTTCAACAACGTAAGGGAAGATAATCGCCTTACGTCGAGTTGTTCGATGGCAGAAAGAGATGGTGGAATCAAGTCCGCGCACAAATAACTTTACTTACACTTCCGTATTTACTACGCCTATGATCAGGGGCGTAGCTAAAGCTAGGGGTGACTAACGGCCCTAGGCCAAAAAAACTGGGGCCCCTTTTTATGTACGAAATCGTCGAATAACTTCTCCTGTCCTGGGTGAAGTGGCAGGGAGTGTTGATGAATGGGAATATGGTTTAAAAGCTTCTTCGTTTCTCCAACGCAATTTAATGCAAAGTGCGAAAAAATTCACCTGAACAAACGCTCTATTTTCATTCGATAATTCCGTCATTCACTCGAATATTTATATATAGTGCAAGGTAAGCAAGGAATAAGTAGTTATATTTTTTTTATTTTTTTTATTCACGAGTCTAAAAATTATATCTAAAATGTTTACAATTAGGTATTTACCTAAACCCATGTTAGTTAAATAAAAATATTCTTTGTAAGTCTTTTATATGATTTATTTTAAATAAATAGACATATCAAGATTGTTTATTTATAGTTAATAACATATAGATGTAGTATAGGTAATAACATCACAATCACGTAGGAGCGGTTGTATAAAAATGTACCTCGGGAAGGAAAAACTAAAAACTGCATCCAAGTACCTAACCAACCTGAATATGAGGTCATAAACTTAACCACAGCATATAAACAGGTACGTATAGTGATAATTTAATTAAATCCAATAAAACAACTCCGTAATTAGTGATGACGATGACATAATTTGTTTACGCATAACTACAAAAACGTATAACGACTCCTTTTTCCTATTAGCTGATGGGGTATGAGGGAAATCATACGAATTAATTATAATACACATATTTTATATTGAGACAACCCTATTATTCGTTACCGGGGCGACATGACAAGGTGATGACCACAGACTGAAATGTACAGCTTTATAAGAAGGCCCTACTCACAAAGTTCGTATATTATAACATTAGCATAATCTATGGTTATTTTCAGTGCCAGTTTTAGTACTATCAGCGCCCTGGGCCAGATTTCTACGGCACTCCCGTCTCCCATTGACACTCATAAAAAAAAAAATTGGCAAGTGCGAGTCGATTACGTACAAACTTACTCACTCTCTCTCTCTCTTACTTAATCTTTATATGAATGTACATAAACAAACTATTTCCTTTCAATTTACACTAACGCCACTTTCAATCCTTCCTATAGATACTCATTTCTCACTTTATCTCAACAAAAAACAACAATAGAGTCTGTATAAGTTAAACGACTTGGGTTATTATTAGGATTTAATGAAATCTGATGTTGTCAACACGGGTTCAATAATCAAGGTTGATTAAGAGATAGAGATCATTGTTTACTAACAGAAGTCAGACTATAACAATAGAAATTAAAAATAGCATTTCAAAAAGTAAAAGAATACTTTTATAGTTTTTCTATCGGCAAAATCTAGTTCTTTTATTTTGCGCCGCCCCTGGGCGATCGCCCAACCGCGCCCTACCCTAATGCCGCTACTGGTTATTGTATTGAGTCAAAAGTCCGGTGATACTTCACACCGGGACAACTTCTTATTTTATACCAGCTTTTGCCCACGGCTTCGCCTGCGTACATAAAATATAATAGCCTATGTCACTCAGGAATAAAGCAGCTTTCTATCGGTGAAAAAATTTTAGCAATCAGATTATTAGGCTTTCAGAGAATACCTCAAACAAAAAACAAACTTTTGAATACACTTGCTCAGAAAGTGACTCTTATTGCACTGCACTTAGGTACACAATGGCCCATGTTACCAAACTGTGACATTTTGATTACCATTACGCACTAGTGCTATAATGTAGTTAAAACCTTATTGTTCAACCTCTTCCCCGCCATAATTATATTACATTTATCGTACCAGGATGGACCCAGGTCGTCCCCCACGAGTCGCCGGTCAACCCGCGCTTATTCATTTCAGTGAGTGCATTGAAAGGTAAATAAAAACAAATATGGGCGCGCATATGAAAACAGATTTTTACCGCCACAAAAGTCAGCCAATCTACAAGACCTGGACACAAAATAGATAGGTACAGAAGACAATCTACATACAAAGCACGCTCGAGCAACGCACACATAGACACCGCTCACGGACACGACATCTCGGCTCAATCGCCCGGTCGCGCTCGTACAGTTCGGCGCAACGCGCTGACCCTAGCGCAATTGCCTAGCGTAGGTGTAAAAAGTGAAGTACATACATGAGGTTGACTTCTGTACCTATCTATTTCGTGGCCATATAATAATAATAATAATAATATTCCACAACTATCACACAGCGCCATCTAGTCCCAAGCTAAGCAGAGCTTGTGTTATGAGTACTAGACAACTGATAAACATACTTATATATTTCTAAATACATACATATTATAGATAAATTACACCCAGACACAGAACAAATGATCGTGCTCATCACACAAACATTTGTCCTGGGTGGGAATCGAACCCACGACCTCCGGCATAGCAGTCAGGGTCACTAACCACTAGACCAACAGGCCTGTCTACGTCTCTATGGCACTCGCCATAGCGGCCATAAAAGTAGTAAGAGGAAAACACACTTACTCTTCTTATAGCGAATTGACGTGTGTCTATGCCGGTCATTCCCACCTGTCAACAGAAAAAGAGACGAAACATTAATTAATAATTAAATTTCGATACTACTACAAATATAATTGTTATAAAAAGAATGTGCAATCATCATCATCATCATTTATTTGAGCAAGTAACTAAGACTCTGTAACGCGCGGTTTTGAAAATTCCCGCCACAACGCCGCGGCTGAGAACCCCGCGGCATCAGTTGGCAATATGGAGGAAAAACGTGAGCATGCGAGACCGAGACGCTTGCCGGCACGTTACAGAGATTAGTTTCTGCGTTAATATTCTAGCTTTTAACTCATTTTCTGTCTTAAGAAGTGTTCTCTGTTCTTAGCAGTGTGTTATAATAAACGTTGTTTAAACAATAAACGTAGTTTTGCTAAAACTCATAATTACATAACACACAAACATAACACAAAATGTGACACCAACATACAATCAAATTAATTTATACATCACACACGACTACAGGTAACATGCAAGTCACTGCAGCGCTTTAAATAAGGGCAATCGAGCCTGTCAGCTATCATAATCACGGTAAGTCCCCTCTTTGAGGCGTGGCTGGAAAGACCTCACGGCGTCCTTACCTTCCGCATGACGCAGGTACTCACCGGACATGGTTCGTTCGGGAGATTCCTGCACTCGATCCATGCGGAAGTGACGCCCGGGTGTCGCCACTGTGCGGAACGCCCGGAGGACACGGTGGAGCACACAGTCGAGGTGTGCCCTGCTTGGGCGGAGCATCCGTGATGATCCGAGATCCACTGTTGGGGCTGCCGCGAAACCTACGCACCAGAGATGCACCTCGCTTACGCACAGTCGCATAAAAGCAGTCGACGCTAGCGGCGGCAAAACTGCCCGAGGTACTACGGCAATGACGAGTTCTATAATGATCTTTTTTTTTGAGGAGAGAAATCAAGTAAAGTCTCGCGCTTTGGTTGGAGCGAAAGAGCTTTTACTGACCCACTGGCTGTGTCCTTCAGTTGGCTCTTAGCATTCCAGGACATAGGTAACTCTTTCGAACATTTGCGCCAGCATCAGCCGTACTTTCAAGCCCTTTTAGGGCGCCTTCATAAGTTCAAATTAACAGCGTGACTGCTGCGCTGGCCGTCGCGCGGACCTTTGCAGCTAATTTGAAGGCGCCCTAAGTTTTGCTGACATCTCTTGGAGGCGCACGTGGAACACAACGCGGTGACGACTCGAGCTTAGTTCTTGATGGAAGGCGAGCTACCCATAGCTCGTCATCCGCAAGCCGCCGGAAATTATCCGGTGATTCCGAACGTCAGGAGCGTCTATAAATCAGCAGCCGTACCCTGTGATTTTGCCCCCTTTTTTTTAGATGGGAAATCTAAATAGTAGCCTCGGTGGAGCGGGAGGGCGTGTCAGACTTTTACTGACTAAAATCCACTCCTGTTCCTTTTTTGCCTTCGTTCCAGGGCCCCGAGGTTCCATTTCATACAACCCATGGACCCCTGTGATTTTACCCCTGCATTTGCCATCCAGAAAGATCAGAATAAATTTTGTATTTCTTCAAGGAACTTTCAACCACAACTAGAAATTACTCCTGTCAAAATTCAAAATCATTTATTTCAAATAGACCATTTGCAGGCACTTTTGAATAGTTAAATGTCGCGGTCAGTCCAAGAAAAGTGAAGCTAAATTGCACGTTCCAAAGCGTAGATCTCTATGGAGAAGAACGTGCAAGAAACTCCATGGCCACCCTTTTAAATCATATTTTTCAATACACTTGCTCAGAAAGTGACTCTTATTGCACTGCTTTTATGTACGTACATAGTGGCCCTTTGTTACTAAACTGTGACATTTTGATAACCTTTACGCACTAGTGCTATAATGTAGTTAAAACCTATTTTTCAATCGCTCCCCTGCCATAATTTAATACATCGTATCAGGCTGGGCGCAGGTCATCCCCCTCGAGTCGCCGGTCAACCCCCGTTTATTCATTTCAGTGAGTGCATTGAAAGGTAAATAAAAAAACATGGGCACGCATATGAAAACAGATTTCATCAATCAATTCATCAGAAACATGTAGATAGTATAGCTAATATCTACGCTTTACAAAAACGTGCAATTTTATCTTAAAATACATTTGTAATGATTATTCATAAATATGAAGAAATAGAGTACTAAACCTGAATTTTTTATAATGTTTAATTAGTATTTATAGTAGATACTAGGTGTTTACTTACTGAACATTGTTCATTAGGCTAATCTATATCTAATAATTATTAAACCTAACTATTTCATTAATATTTGTATGCCACTTACTGTGGCAGAACACAGAGACACGTAGAAATATTTTGTAACAACTTAATGCCTGTGTGCACAAATAAACTTTTTGTATTTGTATTTGATTTTTACCGCCACAAAAGTTTACGAGTTTTACAGTTATTTTTTTCACTAGTGTTATGTATGTAATCTGTATCGGCTTGGTCTTTACCGAGACTTTGCCCAGAGCGTTACCTGCTACAGTCAGGCCCGTTTTATCCATTAGGCAATGTAGGCAACTGCCTAGGGGCCCCGCCAGGTTCTAGGGCCCCGCGCTTCAGGAAAAAAATTAGACCATGTTTCATAAACAGTAAAAAAAATTGAATTTTCGATGACATGCCATTTAAGTAGCAATACTAGCATGATTATGCGAAAAGCTGTCAACAGATGGGGTTTAATAAAACACAATCTTTCATTAGCAAGCTTTCTAGCTAACAATCACTGAGTTTATCCTCGGACGGACGGACAGACAGACGGATTTAGTGAACCCTAAAAACAACGTAATTATGAATTTTAAGAAGTTAGAAGAGGTCGGGGGAGACGCGCATTGCCTAGGGGCCCTGACTTGCATAAACCGGCCCTGGCTACAGTTGATTCAGTACAAACCCGTGCTATAGACCGGCGTTTATCCAGCTCATCATACATTTTCGGGTACGCGTTGTTGTGAGTGTGGACCCGTTCGATCTGACCGTGGGGTGGCTGACCCCTGGCTTCATACTCTCCATGCTGTTCGTCGTCGAACTGGTCAGCTGCGTTACGCGTTTTCTGAATGAGAAACAGTTACAACCTAAAAGTCTTTAAGGTTCTGGAATGGCGACCACGTACCGGTAGACGCAGCGTTGAAAGGACTCCCACAAAGGTTTTTTTTTTATATTCCACAACTATCACACTACACCATCTAGTCCCAAGCTAAGCAGAGCTTGTATTATGGGTACTAGACAACTGATAAACATATATTTCTAAATACATACATATTATAGATAAATTACACCCAGACACAGAACTAATGATCGTGCTCATCACACAAACATTTGTCCTGGGTGGGAATCGAACCCACGACCTCCGGCATAGCAGTCAGGGTCAACCACTAAACCAACAGGCCTGTGGACCGATGGAAGTGGACCGATGACCCGGTAAGGGTCGCAGGAAATAATGGATACGAGACGTACAGAACCGGTATTATGGTGACATTTGACAGGCCTGTTGGTCTAGTGGTTAGTGACCCTGACTGCTATGCCGGAGGTTGTGGGTTCGATTCCCACCCAGGACAAATGTTTGTGTGATGAGCACGATCATTTGTTCTGTGTCTGGGTGTAATTTATCTAATATGTAATCTAATATGTATGTATTTAGAAATATATAAGTATGTTTATCAGTTGTCTAGTACCCATAACACAAGCTCTGCTTAGCTTGGGACTAGACGGCGCTGTGTGATAGTTGTGGAATATATTATTATTTGGGGCAGGCCCGAGTGCCCTCGACCAAGGGCCCTTGGCCTTGATCCACCTTGTGAGAGCTGATCGCCACTTCAGAACACCATTTATATATACAGGATTATTTGTGAAACACTAGCAAACTCTTCATCATCAACATCATCATATCAGCCGAAAGACGTCCACTGTTGGATATAGGCCTCCCCCAACTTTTGTTCTATGGCTTATAAAAATTTATCATATTTTAGTTCATGTGATACAAAAATATTTAAATTGAATGTTCTAAATATTACGAAGTCTATGCAAGCGATAGTACAATAGCGGACGGTAGTTGAACTTGACCTATTTACGGGCGAACCTCGCTAGTCGATTGGTTGCCTTGATGCGCTTGCGTCGCGTCAGACGTAATAATTATCTTTACATGATGGTATATCAATATCCTAATGTTAAGTACACGGAAATGGTGCGAATGCTTGATAGGTGTGAGGACAATGTTTCAAAAGCCTGCTTACTATTACTACGAGAACAGTGCGTTGGAGGCGTAAGTATGTAGATACAGCAAAATACAGAGTTGAAATGTGTTAGATAGAACAACGAAATCTTGAAGGTTTATTTTTGGTAAATTTGTCATATTTTGTGAAAAGTCATAGAACAAAAGTTGTTGTTTATGATGTTAGTAATACAGTCCTGCTAGGTTATAAGTGTTTTACAAATAACCCTGTACCCCTAGCCAAGTTGCTAATCTGCAATAGTTAACGCTTGTAGAAAGCTTCAAATGTATGGGAATGACGTCGTCTTAACGCTCAGTCACATGGTCAGGAACAAAAGAATAAATTGGCGGCAAGGTCAACTCGAAGCGTTCGGCGCAAGCGAAACGGTTGTTTTGGGTTTATCTTGGCTAGGGGAGCTGTATACAACTAAACCCTATGTATGGTTGATTTAAATTTGATGGAATTTCTGATCAGGCACTCGTTCTATGTGGTATGATAAGATCCACTTCCACTTACCTTAGCCGGCCTCATATTATACATGGGTATCGGTCCATCCTCATCCATGATCATCAGCACAAGATCCACCATATTCCGCCTCGCCGTCCATTTCGGCAGAGAGTACACTGTGTTACCAGATAGCGAGGTCTGGGCTGCAGAGTCTCGATCCTTGCCAATAGTAAGCTTCTGCTCAAAATTAATAGTGCTTGACATTTTCTTATTGACAACTGAAAAATGAGATCAGCAATGATACACGAGTTAGGGTGTTACCACACCAATCGATCGATCATCAATCGATGCCTCGTAAAAAATGTCCGAAATGGATATGTCTTTGTATACGTAGGGACCGTCGAATAGTCCGAACGCCAAAGCCTTCAGCTTCGTTCAATTTCAGGAACATCTGCCACTCAGTTGCAATCTGCAGTGGCTTAATGGAAAGCGATCAATAGACTGTGCACCCAGGTAGACCGATGCCAACACTACCTGGTAAAATGGGGAACTGCTCCTGACCAGATGACCGACCGGGCTCAAAACTTTCGATGGAAAAAGAAAACAATTGATACGAGAAGTACAAACGCCTGATGGTTTTCACTGACTAAATATATTTTTATTGTTTGCTATGCGAAAATTGTCAGGCGCAAAAACAAATTACGATAAAAAAAATTACACTGTGGGGCTGACAGTGAGCATACCTACTCATGCCTAGGCCATGACAACGGTTAATTAGAAATAAAACAGAACAGGAACATAGGTATTAAGCCCGCCTATGTACTTTGTGTTGCATGAAGATTAAATAAATAAATAAATATTCAGTAATAAAATTACCTTGCACATAAAAAGATTACAAAATATATATAGGCACACTTAAATTGTAGTTCGTTTCACATTAAATATGTTTCTTGTTTTCATTATTTTACGGGTTTTTAGGAGTAATTTACAACATTAGAATTTTGACTCATAAAATAATGACTTTGTCAAACATTGTCTATGTTTTTTTTTTATGGCAAATTGTCTATGTTATGTGACTACTTGTGTCTACTCTATGACGTTTTTTTAGGAAAATACCGCCTTAGTCATAATGCTCATTGGTCAATATACCATTATCATTTATCGTGAGCAGTGTTGGCCGAGTGGTAATGGCCCCGACTTACGAGTTGTAGGTCACGGGTTCGAACCTAACCAGGCGCATTACTTTATGTAATCTATTTCATCACCACTGCTCTCAAAAGCGTGAAGGAAAACCTCGTGTGGAAACCGGCATGTCCTAGAACCAAAAATTCGAAGACATGTGACATTGACACCAACCCGCACTGGGCCCGCGTGGTGGATTACGGCCCATTTCCTCTCATAAAGAGGAGGCCTGAGTCCCAGCAGTGGGAACATTTGAAAGGCTGATGATGATGATGATTTTATCATGATAGGATGGTGCGGATGACAGCTGTCGGATTCCTATATTTACGTCCCGCTATCATCCTACACATCATCATTTCAGCCGATATACGTCCACTGTTCGACATAGGCCTCCCCCAAGTTTCGCCATAACGAACGATCCTGTGCATCTCGCATCCATTGCCAGCCCCTCTAGCCAAGTTACAAACGTTTCTCTTGCGTCGAACGCCTCGAGTTGGCCACGACCCCGTTTCTTTTGTTCTGGTCACGTGACTGAGCGTTGAGATGACATCAGTCCTGTACATTTGAAGTTTTTTAGTCTGTCTTTAAAGTCAAACGACTTGGGAATTTTGTGTAATATTATTTTAATCATTTAAAAAATACTAATATCGAGTACTTTTTATAAGGTTCCTCTTAGTAAACAATGATTAAGATCTCTTAATCAACCTTGATTATTGAACCAGTGTGACTAAATCAGATTTAATTTCACTCTAATAATTACCCAAGTCTTTTGACTTTTTAGACAGACTATAACGTTAACGATTGCAGATAATTAACTTGGCTAGAGGTACAGGCAGGGCCGGTTTATGCATGTCGGGGCCCCTAGGCAATGCACGTCTCGAGCCCCACCTACCCTCTTCTAACTTCTTAAAATACTTTATTTCTAACACAAATTTATTCATAATTACGTTGTTTTTAGGGTTCCGTAGCCAACTACATAGTTTCACCAAATCTGTCTGTCTGTCCGTCCGTGCGAGGATAATCTCAGTGATTGTTAGCTAGAAAGCTTGCTAATGAAAGATTGTGTTTTATTAAACTCCATCTGTTGACAGCTTTTCGCATAATCCAATGCTAGGATTGCTAGTTAAATGGCATGTTATCAAAAATTCAATTTTTTTTCTTGAAGCGCGGGGCCCTAGCTGTACCTGGCGGGGCCCCTAGGCATTCGCCTACATTGCCTAATGGATAAAATGGCCCTGGGTACAGGTCATCTTACACATTCCATGTAAAAATATTTTAGAAAACCAGTCAGCCTTATGGGTTATGCTGCTACTCATCCCCATTGATATGTTAACTGTCCATAACAGTCTCTTATCAAATCAGTCCATAAAAGCAAAAAATAGATAGGTACAGAAGTCAATCTACACACTGTACGCGCTCTCACAACGCACACATAGACACCGCTCACGGACACGATATCACGGAGCGCCTCGGGCCGCTCGTCGAACAGTTCCGGCTCAAACGCTCATTAGTGTGCGTCCCTCCAGCGTAGGTATCAAATGTGAAGTACATACATGAGATTGTCTTCTGTACCTATCTATTTTGTGATACTATAAGATCAGATAAACAAACGAAATGAAATTGTAGCTTGACGCTTTTTTTTTAGGTCGGAAATCATCCAGTGACTTCGCGCTCTAGGACGGAGTGAGAGAGCGTCTCTAGCTCTTACTGACTAAAACCATCAGGGCCCGATCTAAGAGGGGGCAAGCCAGGCATTTGGCGGAGCGGCAAAAAATGAGGGACAGCAAAATTGACTCATTCCTATTTTCCCACCTAGCCATTAGCCATCCAAATCCAAGTTAGCAGGTTGAGAATTTGATGTGCCACCTTCCAACATACTTTAGGTTGGTTTGTGGATATATTTAAGACTTTAGACTTTCATGACTTACAATTGCCGAAACGGATGTTGAGCGCTCGGCGTCAGAGTGGGGATTGCTTTGCGCATTCCATACATTGGCGAGCCAATCGTCTTCGTTGTCAGATACATGCAGCAACGCAGGGAACGAATCAGGAGTGACGTCTACATGACACGATGGCGCGGCGAGGCAATCACTGACACTCCGCGCCGCCGCGTCTTACTTCGCACCACTAAAGAGACCGAATATTTGATTTCTGCGCAACCTGAAGCCAGCGCTCAAGATCCGTGCCGGTAATTGTATATGGTGTGTAGTGTAATATTAATATGTAAAGGGCGATGAAAATTATCTTTCGCCGGAGCGACTAAATAGCTAGTTCGGGCCCTGAAAACCACACCTACGTTCGTTCTCTGCCTAGCATTCCACGATCCCTGGTCTCCCTCTCGGAAACCAACCCATGATCCCAGTAGGCTTCAGCCCTGCTAGGCCACTACGGTTTTGCCGACATCTCACACTACGCGCTGTCGACGATTCCGGCGCAGTCCGGATGGTTACTGGACGGCCGGACGGCGAGCTACCCATTGCTCGTACTCTAACTTGGCGATGAAAGCACACTTTTCCTTTTTTGCGTGGGGGTAAAGGGTTAAAAAGCTTTTTAGGTCTTCCGAAATGACCTGACCTCATCCATTATTTGGTATGCAAAATAATCATCTGTGTTCTTGAATATATCAGTTATCATCAGAGAAATACGGCTGCTAGATACTAGGCAAGCGTGCTCCATCGTCGGCCTCATCATCGCTTACCATCAGGTGATATAGCTGTCAAACGCGAGCCTATAATATTCTAACTAATATTATAAATGTGAAAGTGTGGATGTTTGTTACTTAATCACGCAAAAACGGCTGAACGGGTTTGGGTGAAATTTGGCATGCATATAGCCTTTGACATGGAAAAGAACATAGGCTAATTTTTATCCCGGAAAAACATCGTATCCCTACGGGAAAACACGTTTAGAGTGCGATAACGGTAGTAGGTACATGCGGACAGCTAGATTATAATAAAAAATAATCATAACCGTCATTGGGATTCTGGCCAAATACGATAGACGCCAGACATCAGGTGCCAACTGGCAGTATTGCCATTCAACGTGGCAATGCCCAACGTTGAAAGTCCCATACCTCCATTGAAAAGGAAGGATCCTCCGACCAGACGTGAGTTTCGTCTAGTTTGGGCAACTGCCCGAGAGATGGTAGAACTCTAAAGGTGAGTTGCACCATTTAACCATAACGATAACAAAGCTGTTAACAGCTGTCAAATCGTCGAATTGACCAATAGGCGGCCGTTTCACGGCTGGTTATGGTTTCGTTATCGTTATAGTTAAATGGTGCAAGTCACCCTAATTGATCGATGCAGGATTTCGTAGTACAGTTCATATGTGGCGCCATAGATGTCGCTAAACTATCAAGAGAAAGTTTAAATTGAATAAAACAAGTTTTAAATTTTAGAAAAATCACTTTTCTTTATGTTTAGGTTACAGACTTATATCTAAACATATTTTTAAGACTAAGTTTTAGGATTACCACTATCTTAAATGTAGGTATTATAGATACCAACTCTACATTGAATCTAAAAAGGTCTTTTCCTAGGCCTACGTCGGATATAAACCGACAAACAATTCATCGCGTTTATCCCGCCTCATTCACAACCATTTATTCCATCTCGTCAGCTCTTCTGTCACCTATGGGGATTGAAGAGCTAAACAAGATTGAGTACCCAGTCGCGAACACACGACACTGGCGAATAGAACGCGAGAACTCGTCGGACAAATCCGACGCAAGCGTTTAAAGGGTTAAATATCAATGAATGGAACTGGATCATTTTTACACCATTGTTTTGGCATTGTATGGTCTGTGCAATTAACCAGTACCTTTATCAAGTTAAGAAACTACCAGATACAGGAAGACGCAGTGTTGGAAGGCCTCCAACATGGTGGACCGGTGACTATATGAAGTTCGCGGGAATTCAAAATATGCGATACGTACAGCACCGGTCGTTGTGGCGACACTTGGGGGAGGCCTATGTCCAACAGTGGACGTGTTTTGGATGAAATGATGATGAAACTTTAGAAAGTATTTAATTTTATTATTTTTTTAGCATACAGTCTCTTTGTTTTTTATGAGAATGTAGATGTAACATAGTCTAACGTTTTTAGAGTATTTGGCAGCAAATGTATTAGAGTAAAGTCTTGGTAAGCCGGTTTCAGTAATCCCATGTATTGCCTACTTGTGTTTAAGCCGTGGCCAGATCATAGAAATTGATCATTTCATGAAATAGCCAACTAAAACGGATCATTGTTTAATTCTTTAAACCCCAAGCTAATGCTTCGCTCTCTCATTGTATTTCTATTGTGTCTCTAATAACGGCATTTGAAAGGTTAAGGGTGAGTTGCACCATTTAACTGTAACCATAACAAAGCCGTTAACAGTTGTCAAATCGTCGAATTGACCAATAGGCGGCTGTTTCACGGCTGGTTATGGTTTGGTTATCGTTATAGTTAAATGGTGCAACTCACCCTAAATATTTAGTTAGGTGTTAGTTTAGATTTATGAGAAACAAAACTACATCAATGTTACATCACAATATGCATTAAGAATCAATTTGCCAATAATTAAAACTTCTACTGAACATCAGCTAAAAAAATCCCATCAAAAACTTTATTTACCTAAATGTCAGTTACAGACTTACTAAACCCTCATTTCAGTAACAGATTTAAGTTAATTTTGTAACTCAGAGGTAAACAACAGTATGTGCGAAAAAGTAAATATTACAGGAGAGACAAAAACGCGCGGATAGTAACTTTAAATGTATTTTTTAACATACTTGCTTTAAAGATATTGAAACAAACTCAATTGTATTTTTTATAATTATTAGATGGAATTATTATGTATTACACATAATTACAATAAAGTTTAGAACAACATTCATTAAACCCCAAGCGAGCGCCGGCGTTCGCGCACCTATTGTCTTTCTATTGTGTCTGTGATTTCCACGATTGAAAGGCGCGTAAAGCTGGGGATTAAACAATCATTTTAAGTCCTATATACGATATGTTTTTGTCATATACCATTGGATATTTCTCCTCCTAGATGTTGTAGGACTTGATGTCCTATACCATTGTGTAGAACTGGTTCTTACGATTTTAACAGTGCAAAAGAACATATTTTCAAAAAAGTGGAGTTACTATTGTTTACCTCTGAGGTACAAAATTGAACTCAAAATACTCAATTCAAAAACAGGCCCAGGTCAACATTACATGGTAGGTGTTGCTGTCAGTTTTGCCACAGTCAGTTTCGATTGACGAAAAACCTACCTATAACGATAACCAAACCATAACCAGCCATGAAACGACTGCCTATTTGGTCAATTCGACGATTTGACAACTATTAACAACTTTTGTTAACGCTATAGTTAAATGGTGCAACTCACCCTTAGTGTGTTGATTGACATTAATTTAATAGTACTGATTGATGAAAACAATCATTCATTGATGGAATTGATTGACGCTTGCATGACCGTGTAATGGTCGCCTTAGAGCTATGTTTCAAATTTAAAATACTTTTAAAGTGTTAGAACAATTTAACCTTTCAATCGTGGAAATTACAGACACAATAGAAAAACAATAAGTGCGTGAACGCCAGCGTTCACTTGGGGTTTCATGAATTAATTCTATGGGCAAGTTTCTAAATTAAGCATTTTGTGTTAAGCATGTCTGAAACTCAACATTAACCTCTCGAATACTGTCAATTAGAGACAAAATGGTAAGACAATGACGCTAATGTTCCCTTGGGGTCTAATGAATTAATTACAAATAATGAGAGGTTTTTACGCTAGAGTTTAAGAAATACTCAACTTCAAACTCTTAATAAGAAAACGGTGGTATTTCTCTCATTAGGGGTATACAAAGTATACTTAATTTCCACGATTGAAAGGTTAATAGTTGGATTTGCTAGTCAAATACTGGGCATGAACATAAGCCACATATGACAACAACTAGGAGACGGGTAGTAGGGACAGAAACACGTTATGATATATTACTAGCGCTTAGTGTTAATTAACAATGATATTGGGACAGGAAACTGGCATAACTTTACAGGCCTGAATAATAAATTAACAATGTTTACAATGAGTCTATGATTGGAAGGTATGTTATGACTGTAGGGCTATGAACATGAATCATTGCTGCACTAACATATGCAAGATTACTGTACTCAAGACACAGGTAGAAAATGCTTACAAGTAAATTATGATAACAACTAAAATGCTTTTTAACAATAAACAAATGAAGATAAATGCTTTTTTTGCTAATTATTTGATGGGCAGTAGTTACCAGCAAATAGTAATTTGTTGAACAGAGTTTATCTTGACTGTAATGTTGGAAAATAAGTTTCAATTCCGGCAAATCAATTTATCAAGACTAAGTCTTCAAAATTATGATTTTAATGCTTTTTACATGTTACTACATCTAACTAATGACTTTCTTTACATTCTTACAAATCGTAAAAGCAATAATTGCTTATATCCAAACACTTATTGATAGAAAATAAAACACTTCAGACCTTAAATAGAAAATGTAATCACAAATATTTGGACTTATAGCTAGAACAATTAACGGCGCCCACGCCCCCGGCCTCCGCGGCCTCCCCGAGGTCCTCCTCGGCCTCCACGGCCCCGTCCTCGTCCTCCTCTCGCACCACCACCGCCTCTTGGGAAGCCTTCCCTCTTTCCACGGCCTTTGGGTGTATCGTCAATTAATAACGTCTCCAAAGGCAAGCTGTCAGGCAGCAAGTAATATCTAATATTATTCCCGCGAATGCTCAGAGTTTCCAACTGCAATTCTTCTTTGTTTTTTAGCGTTACCTTCACGGCTTTCAAATGTGTGTTCATCGCTACATCGACTCCGGTTATTGTTCCGTGCACAACACTGCCGTTCTTCAATTCTATAGTCACTGTCTCATGACTCAGCTTCATTAAAAATCTTACGAGTTTCATTTTTGTGGTTTTATTAGCTTACTTTAGTGAAAAACAGAAGCGGCGTCGGTCAAATAAATAACCTCAAATTCTAACCAAAATAGTTATGGCGGCTATGCGGAATTCTTTTTTTTTTTTTTTTCCCAATTTTATGGCATGGCCTTTTGGCCTTTGTGCCATTATGCGGAATTCCGGATGACAGTGTGTTGCCAGATGATTAGTTGGAAAACACCATTCGTTTATTAAATCACACAGTTTGCGACTATGAAATCTATTTTTTCTTTTACCTATTCTATATTTATTGCAATTTTTTTGCGTTCTCATAACTCAATAAATTGTTAGAACTATAAATAAATAACTATAAATTAAATTCTTTGAAATTTTCTATGACAAATGAAAGAAAGAAAACATTGTCACAAGTCAGATCTCGACAGAAGCCTAGAGAGACTTAAAAAATCAGTCTTTATAAGTATAAATATATTGATTTTATTCACAACAAATATGTTACACGACGAAAGTTTTAGTCAAATTCGATCTGACCAAGAAGCCGCTGCTACAAGTATAGATGAAGATAAAGAAGAAGAAAAAGAAAAGACTGTTTGCGCACGCTTAGTTCTCACCAAAGAACAGGTAATGTAGGTAATGCATTATGTTTTTAAGGCACAACTCGCGTATTTTGCCCGAATACCATATAGTACTTTAGGTCACTATAGAGGAGCGAGTACTTATTCTATGCCCCCTCGTCTATAGTAAGACAATAGATGCGCGAACGCCGGCGTTCGCTTGGGGTTTCATGAATTAAATTATTTTAATGTAAACAGATTTAGAGTTTTAACGTTCGCGCGCGTATTTAAAATATAGCCAAAATCACTCAGGAACAAAGCAACTTTCTACTGGTGAAAAAATTAGCCATCGGACCAGTAGGTTCTTTCAGAGATTACCTCTTACAAACAAAAAAAAAACAATTAGAATTGAATAGAATGAACTATATTAAACACTGAAATAATAACAATATTCCTTTTTGCTCCAGTTCATGACCCTGTACCAGGGCCAGATGCGAAAGATCGTTGTCGTCGATCGCTGTCACGAGGACACGACGGTGTAATTTAAAACTCTTGCAAATATAATATTACTGTCGGAGTCTATGGCGAAGTACTACCAACCACAGAATTGGCACGCAGTAGCAATGAATATTCGTTAGACTAATCTAAACATCTGATGTATAAAATTTCTAGATCTTGGGTCAGCAAAAACAAGTTTCATTTACATTAAAAGATCTAAAATGAATACCTACTCTTAATCCAGCTGGTAACTCTTTGTTCGCTTAGTTTAAACGCATTTTTACGCACTGATACTTGCAGCTCTTACAGAGCAAAGATAACATCTATTGAATATATAGTTTTGTTTTTAATGTAAACATAAATATTGTAGTTACAATGCTAAAAACAATTAAAAAAAAACATTTTAGGGTTGCAACACTAAATGAAAACCGCGTTCGTATAGGGTTCGTTACTAATTACCTGCCGACTTATTTCATTCGTCGACTTAATAGGGGTTGTCAAAGGGTTGTTAGATCAATATCAATCGCATAGCCTCATAGTTCAGCACCTCAAAATGGATCTCGGAACTTTATCAGGGACAGCTGAATTTTCTGATGAAGAAATAGTTGAAGAGTTGCAGCGTCCGCCCAAGATCAAAGAGGTTCAGGCGAAGTTCACATTTACTGAAGCCCAGGTAGCAAATATATTTCCGCCCCTATAAAAATCTCCGAACTGTGTAGGTTCATGCAACTAATTGCAACATTTCATAGAAAGAATTTGAATTAAGAATCTGTTTAACAATTCAGATATCCTTAGAATATTTCAGACGGTCCATCCCATTTTATATTAATATTAGAAACTAGTAACCCGATAAATTCAGTAGGTACAAAAACTTTTCTAAATTATTTCTTTTTCTATTAGTGAAAATCGCATCAAAATCCGTTGCGTGATTTAGGAGGAATCAGCGGCCTAACGGGAAGACGTGGAGAGTGTCTTTCTTAAATACTATATTTATATAAATATGAAAGTTCGGATGTTTGATTAATAGTTCTCGTCAGACTGAAATGTTTAATCTTTTAGCAGTCTTTAACAACACAAATAAGAAAAACAATACTTTTTTTTTCTTTTACGATTTATTGGCGCTAAGTTTTCGGGCAGACTGAAAAAGTGGGTGGTTTGATCAACACGGGACGCTCGCAGGCCTCCGTAACTCGTTCATACAAGTGGCCACAGTGAGCGCGCAGGCGGCGAGCGGTAACCCTGCCCCTGAACCCGCGCCTCTCCCCGTATCGCGCTGCCAGTGTAGCCAAGCAACGCGCGAGCGACCCCTCAACCGCACCGCTCCCCGCAACACGCTGGCCAAGCAAAACGCACGCTTTCCTACCCGCTCACCGCACCGCGCTACCAGTGTAGCCGAGCGCTATGTCTGTCAAGTAGTCGTGACCGCTAGCTAGTTCAGTTTAGGTCGTGAAATAGATTGCGTTAGGAGCTCGTGGTGGGGCCTCATTAAGTTTTTGAGCCACTTGTGGTTTATAAATGTCTTATAACATTAGTAAGTATCTGAGTAGCGAGAGGATTGGTTGCAGTTGAGCGACGCGTGTTGTTAGGAGGTTCCTCTCTCAGAAGCTCTGACCCCTGTTTCCGATGCCACTGGGCTAACAGTTTGTTATCTTTTTTTTTATTCATCAAATATCTTTTCAATACGCTCACTCAAAAACCCGCTCTTATCCTACCTCTTACACGCATGCAATAGGATATGTTTGGCACGAGAACAGGAAAATGCGCATGCTCTCCCCGCCATAATTTTATTACATTTACTGTATCAGGATGGGCGTGCGTTGTCCCCGCACGAATCGCTGGGAAAACCTCGTTTGTACATTTCAGTGAGTGTACTCTTTCGAACTACCACACAGTAGGCCTACCTACACCAGCTGTCAAAACGTGTTACGGTGGCTTTCAAAGGCACCAGTAGCGAATGACGTCACTGAAGTTAGACAATACGAAACTAGCTATTTGGCAGACTGATGTCCATTAACTCTGTCAAAAGAGTTACATAATAATAGACCCACTGTAATGTATACTGATCATAATGCTCTTTCGTTTTCAGCAAGCTGATTTGCTCGAGGCTTTTAACCTTCTTGACTACACAGGCGAAGGGAAAATTGAAGCTGAAGACTTTCGAGTTGCTATCAAAGCTCTAGGTATAGTTGTTCTATCTGACGAAGCCAATGAAGGTGGCTTAGAATTTTACATAGGTTCCAAGGACTTGCACTTTTTAAGAATTAACAAGAAGTGGCTCAAAGACGGGAACAATGGAAGGAACGGATAGTGACCTTTGCCTAGCTGTGGGACAGTATAGGCCAGATTTTAATTTATTTTTTATTATTGATAGGCTTGTGTTTGACCACCATCTCATCTGATGGTAAGCGATGATGTGGTTGACGATGGAGCACGCTTGCTTAAAAGTAACCTATTAACTCTTGACTTAAAGAGCCCTAAGTTGTAGCTATCAGGAAACACAAACTCCGGCAGGGAATTCCACTCCTTAGCTTTACGCATAATAAATGTGTTCATAAAACGCTTTGTACGTATGGGTGGGATGTCTACCATGTACCGGTGGCGAAACGCTGTACGTCGTGTGGTCCGATGATGCAACGGACTTGGCGGAATTAGATTGTACAATTCCAGTGCACACTTCCCGAAATGTAAACGATAGAAAACCGACAGACTAGCATTTCGGCAGTTATGCTCAAGGCTTTGTAGTTTCGACTCTACAAGTGCATCATTGCCGATGATTCTCTTGATCTAGATGTAATAATAATAATGCAACATCTAGAGTCGTGAGTTCGTGACAGTCAATGGCTTAATAGCCAAGAGCCTTGACTAACACCTAAAGGAGGCTCTCGTTGGGCAGTTGGATCAAGGGCTTGGTCCAGAAGGCAGTAATCCTGGACACGGCGCGTATTGTGCGGAGATTGCTCTCTCAGGAGCCCTGACCACCGCTAGCTTGAACCCTGTTCCTTATGCCAGTGGGCTACTATTTTTTAATGTTTTTTAAGAAGTAACTGATATAATAATGGAGAAATAAATAATGATGAATGGAATGGAGTGGCGACTGCGTATCGGAAAACGCAGCGTTGGAATGCCTCCTACAAGATGGACCGATGACCTGATGGAGGTTGTAGGAATCCAATGGATGCAGGACACACAGGATCGTTCATTGTGACGACACTTTGGCGAGGCCTATGTCCAACAGTGGACGTCTATTGGCTGAAATGATGATGATGATAAACTAATTTACTTCTTAGGGTATGAACCAACTAAAGAAGAGCTGCAGAAGATGGTAAACGCAGTAGACAAAGGAAACACAGGACGGCTTAGTTTTGAGAACTTCGAAACCGCTATCATGAGGAAGATTATGTCACTAGATTCCGATGGTGACATTATGAAAAGCTTTCGGCTTTTTGATATGGACGATCGTGGTAAGATCTTTTTTTTACAGAAATTTTAGAGCTGTGGTATCCGAAAGAAAATGGCAAATGAGTAGGCGTACCACCTAATAATATCGCAACTTTGCCCTTTATTAGTCTAGGCGCCAGATTTTATAATAGCGGTCATTGCCCCTCTTACATTTTTATCCACCTTTTTAATCTAATCATAATGAAAGAGAAATATTACTGGCTTGAATTTATCCTTTGTAATACACAATTCATTATTTGTTGTTCGGGTACCTACGCTGTACGCACTCAACACAGGCCGAATAGGGAAAGGAAATAGGGTTACTTTATTATATTTTTCGAATATAATAAGCACTATAAATAAGCAAGTATTTAACAAGTACTTTTTTCAATTTTCAGGTTATATAAGTTTCGAAAATCTTAAAAAGGTTTCACAGATTCTCGAAATTCGTTTGACGGATGAACAAATAGACGAGATGATCGACGATGCTGATAGAAATTTTGATGCCGTGGTAAGATATGGAATAAAGAAATGTGAAATTCTATTTATTGGATGAGTTTAGATTTTTTTTAATATCCTTTGTTTTCTAAATATTTTTCAGGTGAGCCAGGAGGAATTCATGAAAATGATCAAAAATTCTGTTCATATTGTAACACCGTAACATAAAACGTATATAATTTCTACCATTTAGAAGAAATTAAGTTCACATACGTTAGAAAGAGACAGAATATTCTTAATTTTTAGTTTATGCATTCTTTTTCTCTTATAATTTATTTTTGTGTTTTAATTGCTCAAAAGTACTTTTTGTTATGCTGTACGTTAATGTTTGTTTGGTACTTTAATTAAGCTGTTATACTTCGAACAGGAGTTGATAAATTAATTGAAACATCGTTTTATTGAAATAAACCTGAAACGTTTAGCTATGCTGCAGAACGTAAACTCCTCCGTTATTGTCTTTGACTTTTTGACATTGACAGTAACTTCAAAACGAGTTGTTGACTTTGTTTGAATTGCTGTTATTTTTTAAATTCTTTGAATCAAAAAATGTTTTTAAGTTCTTGAAAAGGAAGGAATACTAAATATTTATTGTATTGTAAGGCCAATAGTATTGTAATATTCTTCATTTTCTTGAGACTTAGCGTCCATAAACATAGAAATGGGTAAGTTACGATGCTTTAAATAAAATTGCTTGAAATTGCAAGTTATTAGCATAATTTATACGGTTTTATTGCTTTTTACAGACACCGAAGACCTGGAATTAGAAACTAAATGCGAAAATCTCATGAACATAGTCGTAGAATCTCGAAAAAGGTTCGGCAAAGCTTGCGTTGATTACGATCAAAAAATGTTACTTATGGAGAACAAGCTGTTGAATTTACAAGTCGAAACTGTGTCTAACTATCGCTTTAAGCCGAAAAATACGGTTCCTAAAATCGATGAAAACAGTTGTAAGGATTTAGATGATTTATGTGTGGAAATAAGTGAAAAACAGAGAAGAATGGAAGAGATAATGAAGAAATTGAAGAATACCCATGAAGTTATCATGCAATTGGATGCTGATGTCATCGGTAGGAAGCTGCGGGCTCCTCTCACTGCAGACACCATGTTGGCACAGGCTAAAGCTAAAAAATTACAAACATAATTCAATATAGTCTGTAGTTAGTAGACCGATTATCCGAAATCTTCTCATTTTTGTATGTAATATAATCCGCCTATAGTGTTCACAGTACTCAGAGAAAGGTAACCTCTGTGGAGGAGACGGTAAGATGGGAAAAATGTGTTAAGGATTTTTTGACCATGGAATTGATACTATTGTTATAAAAACCAAGTGCAAATCTTTTTATTGCATGGCCCTATCACACTCACAAGCTACACTGCAGTTTTGTTTGTCAAAGCCAGTTACACGGAGTACTGTTTGTGGTTGATAAAGCTTATACTGTAATCCATGTGTAAACCAGCCTGCGCAGGCAAAACTGTGGTGTAACTTGTGTGTGTGAAGTAGACCTATTTGATATCAAGTTAGCTTATATCAATAACGGTACACTGCTTGACTATTTTTTAATTTATCAAACAAACTTTCCAGTTTTAATTTTATCTCAAATATTACATTTTATAAATGGTATTTCACATTTTGTAATAATGGTAAAGAATATATTACATGTAAGCTCGAATTCAATTAATCTGTCTGCTTTTTTTCAATTATATTGAGAAGGGTCTATTCTAAAGGAGCCAAACATGAGCAAAGTATAAATTCATGTATTTTGGACCAACTTGAAAGCCTTGAACGCTATGGCTATGACTTTTTTATTTATGCTAGGTATTTGTATCACTTTCCAGGATGTGATCATTAATAATAATATTCCACAAATATCACACAATGCTGTCTAGTCCCAAGATGAGCTTGTGTTATAAGTAGGTACTAGACAACTGATGAAAATCTTATATATAAAATTCATGTGTCACTATGTTCGTTCCCGTACTCCTCCGAAACGGCTTGACCGATTCTCATGAAATTTTGTGAGTATATGAAGTAGGTCTGAGAATCAGCCCACATCTATTTTTCATACCTATTAGTGATAAAAAAAAAAATTATATGGCAAAACAATGTTTGCCGGGTCAGCTAGTACTTATATATTTCTAACTACATACGTAATTATGGAGAAATTACACCCATTGGAGGTTTATTGTATGTCCACACATGGCGCTGCAAGTTGAGTGGCTTGGCTTGTGCTTGGTTCGTGTTCGGCTCTTCTAACGCACATTAGGTACTACGGGCTGTTGTCCGCAACTCCACGACTAAAGCGCGTATTTTGCGTACGGGTGGGACAAATGAGTCACTCGATCCACCCCAGCTCCTCGAGAAAGGCCAGCAGTGCCTTGGTGTCGCTAACCATTTCACGAAGGTTACTTGGGTTGCCAACATTTTAACGTAGACCTTTGGGGATATGTTTTCAGCTGAATACAAATATTTTACATGAAAAAACTGCCCATCTATGCTCCACATTCCATACACCCCCTAATAGGCATAATAAGCATAAAATACCACTTAGGTTCAGTGCCCCATTAGCCACATAGCAGGAGTAGGAAATGCTACGTGCCTCTAACATTGGGGAACCCCTCTTGGACGTGAAAAAGTAGAACTATTTCCTGCCATAAAGACAGACCCATCGCTACCTTAAGGCCCCGAGGCAGTGTTCTTCATAAAGATTAAGGGGGCCCCTTGATAAAATTTGCTACAGACACATGCTTTGCTCGCCACTTAGGTTTATAAGATAATGCTTGAAATGGTGTGCATCTGGATTGAGGGCCCATTTTTTAACCATTCGATCGTGATAATTACAGACACAATTGAAAGACAATAGGTGCGCGAACGCCGGCGTTCGCTTGGGGTTTAATGAATTAAATCCTTATGAAACGAAACGAGATTTACAGGGAATTTAATTAAAAATTAGTAAAACTTAAAGCAGTGAGCCATAAATTTCTTAAACGTAAAATAAAAAAGTTATGATTAAATAACGTGGGCCCTCAATCCAGACGCTTGCATAAAGAGGCATAGTCTAAATCTCGGAAAGTACGATGTCTGGGTAAATAATTATTATTTAGGAATTTAGTTAAGAATTTCTAAAATATTTTAAGAAATTCTCAAATCTGTAGAGTATCACATTACAGATTTATTGCGGTTTACCTTGGGCCCTCAATTCAGTAATGTCATTTATAAAGAATCTGCAAAAACTAAATTTATTTGACAAAATACATACGTACGACTTTACTAGATTGTAATTAGATACCTCTATGAATTAGTAAAAAAGAAATAATGAACCTAGAGTTAATCGTTTAAAAGTAAATGAGAGTTGAATTTTACTGAAACGTCTGAACTGAGGGCCCAAGATTTTCGGCTTTATTGACTAGACTAAACGTCATAGATTAACGCAAAATAGATTAAAATTTCTTACTATTTTTTAACTAAATTTTAACGTATCGTCCGTTCTTCTAGATGCTATAATTTAAGAGAAAATTGATTTTCAATTTTGTATAGGAGAACATTTTGTAGGGTGACCAAAAAGTTTATTGTACCATTGGTACATTTTGTAAAGCACAAGTAAAATTCATACACATTTGCAGGTAGAAGCATTATAATAACATATCTCATTATATAGGAGACAATCTTGTAAGGTAGATATGATTTAATTACTTTTTTAGACTGATCGGTATATTGTTTGAATTCAGAATTAATACTGCTTTGTATGGCGCAATAATTTAATGATGGTAAAGTAAATATTATTATTATCAGAATTTTATTTTTATGATGTTGAAGTAAATAGGTAGGCACCTATATTATTCAAATATTGTCTATTTAGTCCAGTGCCTGGGACGTCATGAAACCTCGAATTACGGTTACTGTAGATGAAAAAAAAAAAAAAGAATACATACAACAGTTCAACTAGTAAATTCGAATTAAAATAAAACATTTTTATAAAGTGCAGAAAGTTTTGCAACTGAGGCGAAATTCACTCGAGCTGTATAGGCGCGAGTTTTATGGAGGCGAGTGTGCAGTGACAACTTTCCATGTTTTTATATATCGAATATTCGATATATCGATTTCGAAGTAAGTAGGTAGGTACCTATATTATTCAAATATTGTCCAGTGCCTGGGACGCTATCAAACCTCGAATTACGGTTTCTGTTAGAGATGGGCAATCCACCCACCCAGGTTTATTCCCAGTTGAGAAAATACCGGGTGTTTTGGGTGTTTTGGAGAAAATATCCTATAAACACCCAAATTTTTGGGTTTTTTTCTTTTTAAACTTAAATTATGCTTTTTATCGACCTGACCAAATGCAAACTGCATAGTGTGCTTCAATTTCAGCTACCATTTACCGTTTTTTCTTTCACTTTCTTCAAATGGTAATTCTTTGCGAAAGAGGCGTCATGACTAGAAATAAGAATAGTTTGAAAACATCCGCTTTATACATATTATTCAAATGTTTTTACTTAAACAACATCTTGGAAAAAACTGGAAATGGATTTTTAATTATATTATGATTAAAAATCCATTTCAATATGACATTTAAGTTAAATTTTTTCGGTATCACCATGTGATTCAAAGAAGGATCTAGGCTACGTAATAAAAAAAAATTGAATTTGATTTAAAAGTAATATAATTTTTTTTCTAAATACCTATGTTTTAAGACCAATCTAGAACAACAGAGTCGTGTCGAGGGGCAACAAATCATTTTTATTGCAAACTTGTACCTCCCACACTTTGATGTAAATTTCAACTCTATTGTTAAATAACGGAAGGTACGAATTCCCTTATCTACATACGTACCTACCTACGAAACCCCATTTAATAATAATTGTGGTAGGTACTTATGGCGGACCTTTCTAGAACTTGCCAGGCCTCCGTACGTACTTCCGTTCTAGAAGCTTCGCACAGCAATGCGTTTTAATCATTTGAAGCCAATCTTCATTTCATCGAAGATGCCCCAGACTATCATCATTTCCAGTGTCATCACGAACCGTCTCGCGCGCAGGTTTGACGACTTCCAAGCTCCCGAACAAGCCGGATTCCGAAAAGGCTTTAGCACCGTAGACCCTATACATACGCTGCGGTAATTTATACAGAAGACTGAGGAGTATAATCAGCCTCTCTGCTTAGCATTTGTGGATACGAGAAAGCCTTTAATTCGATGAAGACCTGGACTGTACTGCAGTCTCTCCAACGGTGCCAGATTGACTATAGGTACATCGAAGTGCTGAAGTGTTTGTACAAAAACGCCACCATGACAGTCCGACTTCCAAATCAGACATTGAAACCTATCCTCTTGCAGCAAGGTGTGAGGCAGGGACCCGTCATTTCTCCGAAACTATTCTCGGCTGCAATGGAGAATGTCTTCAAGGTTTTGGAATGGAGAGGACTAGGCGTTAATGTTAATGGCGAGTACATTACTCACTGATTTTTTTTTCAACTCCTTCATTTGTAAGTCGATTTCTTTTGTTATTGTGTATGTAACCATACTGAAACGCTCGGTGGCTACAGAAGTACACGGAGCTAACATAATACAAATCGCTACTTTGCTTAACTCAGTGGAACTGCAAATACCTTTCCACCATACCTACTATGGGGCCAATACTATCTAATAAACTCCACAGAAATTGTCTGGCCCAAAAGGTTTTCTTTAGCTTAGTGCTCCTCGCCAAATCTGCCATTACATTAAACAAATTTAAGTGTTGGCTTAAACTGTAGATAAACTCCATACCATGAAATTCGCTTCCTTTTGTGTAAGTTTGAGTCCTAGAGCGTGCTGCGTGCATGGCGTTCTCACTTCAAATTCATCAACAAAAAGAGTTAACAATACTACTTTTTATCTTTGTATACCCTAATATATTGTGGATCTTGCAGTCCCCTAGAATTAAAGTAACGGTTCCTTTAATTATCCACAATGTAGATCATAAGAATGTATAAAAATAAAATTTAAAACTTGTTTTAATACTACTTAAGTATTTGCATAAATAAAAATATAAACCCATTTTTTTGGGTGTTTATAGGTGTTTTCGGGAGTTTATTGGGAATTTATCAAAGCACCGGGAATAAACCATAACAAATTTGCCCATCACTAGTTACTGTAGATAAAATAAAATAAAAAAAACGAGTACATACAACAGTTCAACTAGTTAATTCGAATTGAAATAAAACATTTTGATAAAGTGCAGAAAGTTTTGCAACTGAGGCGAAATTCACCCTAGCTGTATGCTGTATGAAGGCGAGGGTATTATGGAGCCGAGTGTGCAATGACAAATTTCCACGTTTTTCAATACACTTAGAAGAAATACTTTCTTTGATAATTACGACACATTTTTGATCATTTATTACTGAAGAAAATTTTAATATATAGTTTTAATATTTAATTAAAATTTAAATTGTGTTTATGAACAAATCGTTAATAAATATGGTTGCACAATAATTTGTTATTTTACAAATTAACAGTTATTTGTGTTTTAAATTCAAAAATATTTTATTTATATTAGGATGTATAACGGTTTGAAACCTATGCTTCTCCTTGCAAACGTTAAGCGTGGCAAAAAAGTATAAATATTTTGACATAATTTTGTGTTATTTGGAAAAAAAAATAAGATTTGAAGAGAATCCTTTATATGGTACGCCGCCAGTTATTGTAATTGAGGTAAAACAATACTTGCTTTTGTTAGTCTGTAAACCTAAATCAAAATTAAATAAATATAATCGAAATCAAAACTAAAATGTATGTCAACTTTGGTAAATTTTCTTCAGTAATAAACGATATAAAATGTGTTGTAATTATCAATGAAAGTATTTCTTCTAAGTGTATTGAAAAACATGTAAAGTTGTCACTGCACACTCGGCTCCATAAAACTCGCGCCTATACAGCTCGAGTGAATTTCGCCTCAGTTGCAAAACTTTCTGCACTTTATAAAAATGTTTTATTTTAATTCGAATTTACTAGTTGAACTGTTGTATGTATTCGTTTTTTTTTTCATCTACAGTAACCGTAATTCGAGGTTTTATGACGACCCAGGCACTGGACTAAATAGACAATATTTGAATAATATAGGTGCCTACCTATTTACTTCAACATCATAAAAATAAAATTCTGATAAAAATAATATTTACTTTACCATCATTAAATTATTGCGCCATACAAAGCAGTATTAATTCTGAATTCAAACAATATACCGATCAGTCTAAAAAAGTAATTAAATCATATCTACCTTACAAGATTGTCTCCTATATAATGAGATATGTTATTATAATGCTTCTACCTGCAAATGTGTACGAATTTTACTTGTGCTTTACAAAATGTATCAATGGTACAATAAACTTTTTGGTCACCCTACAAAATGTTCTCCTATACAAAATTGAAAATCAATTTTCTCTTAAATTATAGCATCTAGAAGAACGGACGATACGTTAAAATTTAGTTAAAAAATAGTAAGAAATTTTAATCTATTTTGCGTTAATCTATGACGTTTAGTCTAGTCAATAAAGCCGAAAATCTTGGGCCCTCAGTTCAGACGTTTCAGTAAAATTCAACTCTCATTTACTTTTAAACGATTAACTCTAGGTTCATTATTTCTTTTTTACTAATTCATAGAGGTATCTAATTACAATCTAGTAAAGTCGTACGTATGTATTTTGTCAAATAAATTTAGTTTTTGCAGATTCTTTATAAATGACATTACTGAATTGAGGGCCCAAGGTAAACCGCAATAAATCTGTAATGTGATACTCTACAGATTTGAGAATTTCTTAAAATATTTTAGAAATTCTTAACTAAATTCCTAAATAATAATTATTTACCCAGACATCGTACTTTCCGAGATTTAGACTATGCCTCTTTATGCAAGCGTCTGGATTGAGGGCCCACGTTATTTAATCATAACTTTTTTATTTTACGTTTAAGAAATTTATGGCTCATTGCTTTAAGTTTTACTAATTTTTAACTAAATTCCCTGTAAATCTCGTTTTGTTTCATAAGGATTTAAAAAATGGGCCCTCAATCCAGATGCAAGTCGTCCAAACACCACAGTTTCATAAGCAGCAGATTGGTCTAAAGAATTGATTTCTTTAGAACAGTTTCAGTTAAAACGAGTTTATAATAATATCACAATCTTGTTTCAAATTTCGAAATTGACAGCACAATTGGTGCAGTGGTTGAGTGATAGACTGCTGCTCTGTGTGTCCAGGGTTCGATTTGTACACTGCCTTCAGACAGTGTTGTAAGTGTTGTTCCAGGTCTCTTGTGTATGCGAGTTTATAAATACAATTGCCATTATGGATCTTGACCATTTGCGCAAAAGCCAAATATTCGGTCTCTTTAGTGGTACGAAGTGAAACGCGGGACGGGGAGTGTCAGTGATTGGCTTGCCGCGCCATCGCGTCATAGACGTCACTCCTAATTCGTTCCCTGCGTTGCCGCATGTATCTAACAACGAAGATGATTGGCTCGCCAATGTATGAAATGCGCAAAGCGATCCCCACTCTGACGCCGAGCGCTTCAGATCCGTTTTGGCAATTGTATGTTTGTAAACAAATCCATGATCACAAAGACATGATGAGGAGTGATCTTATTGTGGAGCTCTAGGGGTTAACTAAGTAACATGATAATAAGCCTTTAGCAACACTGGTATCAGATTTTTAAGCTGTACCTAATTCTCGATATTTTTACAGTAAACGTCATCATTACAGTCAAAAGACGTCCACTGTTGGATATAGGCATACAAAAATCATACTAAACTAATATATCTAGATAGTGTATATAAATATGTATAATTTACAATATTATTAAAAAAAAATACTTTGTATGTACTTTCTTTTATTAAAACCCTAACCGCCATAGTAAAGGAAGCGTCAAGTCAACGGAATGGGCAGTAACGTTCACGACTCCGGTATTAGAGGCGCGTGGCGCGGCGAGCGGTGCAGTATCGGTAAGCGGGGGCACGGCTTGTGGCGTGCTTCAACATTTTCATACTTTTGTTCTTTCTTACCGCTTGTCGCCCCGCGCCTAGCTTCTGCTCACAGTGGCAAGGTCGCGCCATCCACTATTTATACACTATATAAACAGAGAGCCAACCCTGTTTGTCCATTCCTCATTTTTAAATAATTCTTCTGTATGTGTGTTTGTCACCTAACTCCTAAACGGCTTGATTGATTTGGATTGTGAGTGGGATAGTTTGAAAACACAATTGGACTAGGTAGGTGGCACTGCAATCGGGTACAATTTTTTTTTTCTAACGAAATCCAGTTGTCTCAAACAGGACAACGTTTATCAGGATCGCTGGTTTATTTAAATATAATAGTCCCTGTCCCACCCATCCAATCAGATAAACAAAGCCACTGTGAGCAGCTTCGTCGTCGGCCATGGGTTTGTATCATAACAAGAGTCCTATGTTGTGGATGTTCTAACAATTTAGTTAGCTGCATTTAGAGCACTGGTGGTGGCCAAGTAGTACTTAACGGCCCCTACTTGTTGTAGTAGGTCGCGTGTTCAAACTCCGCCGGGCGCATTCTTCTTCTTCTTCCTGCCCTTATCCCATATTACTTGGGGTCGGCGCAACACGTTTTCTTCTTCCTTTCTGTCCTGTCACCCGTCAAACTATCATTAACTCGCTTTTCTTTCATATCACTTTTCACACAATCCATCCATCTTTTTTTTCGGCCTTCCTCTCCCTCTCCATCCATCTACATGTATACTCTTAAATACCGCCGGGCGCATTACTTTGTGTAATTTATTTCAACACTACTGCTGTCAAAACGGCTAAGGAAAACAACGTGAGGAAACCGGCTTGTCCTAGAATCAAGAATTCGAAAACATGTGACATCCACCAACCCGCACTGGGCCCCAGGACTGTAGCTAGAGTCGAGTTTGAAGTATGGCAGCATTGGTTACTGGTAGGGAGTAAAAAAAATATCATGCCTCAAATCACGGGCTCCTAAATCAATTACCATGTACATATATAAATCACTGACCTCTAGGTCAGTCTCTAGATCAGACTGATCTAAAAGCCAAACCTATTCGTAGACAAAAAAAATGTGTGAGAGAATGAGCAGGGATCATGGATATTAAATCCTCAATGATGAAGAGCAAGTGAACATGATGGTTGAACTTCCAGATGTGAATGTAGAGATCCACGTCTGAGTGAAAGTGAGCTAGGGCATTGCGATTTCAAGGTAGGGCACTGCCCCGCAATGCCCTCACTAGCTACGGCCGTCTTGGGCCCGCATGGTGGTTTACGGCCTCCCTTTCCTAGAGAAAAGGCCTGAGTCCCAACTATGGGAAAATTATAAGGCCGTATCTATGCTGTGAGATAATCAGAGACTCCTATAACAGTAAAATATTTATATATCGCTTGTTCCATGGCAAACTAACGACGGCGTCTCAAGGTCATTTCATTTTAAAAGAGAAGAAAAACCTCCATCGAGTTATTCAATCATTAAGCTGCTAAAGGTTTAACTTAGTTTTTAATTAACACGCTGCCTTTTATTATAGCACACAGTTGAGATTCAGGCACATTACATTAATAAATAAATACTGATAAGATATTCTTACCGTCTTACTTTTTGTTTTATTGTATAATAATGTACTCTCTGCTTTATAACAGACATGCATGAACTAATCTTTATATTTCGTCTTGCATTGTGTATCCGAACACATTTTGCTTGCATTTTTTATCTGTGTTCCGGTGACAGGATAAACCATAGATAATTAAACATTACCAAACTTTAAAATAAAGCCACTTCTACACTTTTTAGTTTCACAAGATTTTTCAGACAAAGTGATTAAGTGAATTATAAAACTTCATAAAATCTGAATAAAAACAATAAAAAATCATACACACTTCAAAGCTAAAGACAACGTGCTGAATTCTTTTTTCATAGACCTATTTATCAATCAATGCTTGCGGTATCCAAGCAACATTTTCTGTCAAATTTGTTGAAATGATATTTGAAAAGTCTTACACAAGCCTTTGCATAAAAAACCGAATAAAAGTTATTCTTCTGTGTGTACTTGGTGTTCTAAGCGAATTTAAAGGAGTAGAAGCTCAAAAGATGCCTGACCTTCAAACTATTTTTAAAGAGCAATGTATAATACCCGATGTTATAAATATAGCACCAGGCGAATTGCTAACCATAAAATATCCTAGTGGTACAGCAGTAGATACCGGAAAAGAACTGACTCCCACTCAAGTTAAAGATCAGCCTACAGTAACATGGGCAGCTAAAGAACAAGAATATTATTTACTGGCTATGGTCGACCCTGATGCTCCCAGCCGTGAAGAGCCAAAGTTCCGTGAGTGGCATCACTGGCTTGTTGGAAACATTCTTGGTTCAAATATAGGTAAGGGCGAAGTACTGTCTGATTACATCGGCTCAGGCCCACCGAAAGGAACAGGATTGCATCGCTATGTATTTTTAGTTTATAAACAACCAGAAAAATTGGATTTCGCCAAAATAAAGAAGTTGCCGAATAATTCTGGTCAAAATAGAGGAAAGTTCTCCATTGCTAAATTCGCCACGCAATACAAACTTGGAAGCCCAGTTGCTGGAAATTTTTACGTTGCGAAATATGACGACTACGTTCCAAAATTATACGCTAAATTGAAGGGGTAATTTTATTAATCTCATAGAAATAGTAAAATAAATTACAAAAGAAAAACTAAGTATTTAATGCAACGTGTATAACGCGCTTTATATGCTTGCATCCGTTTGTCTATGGTAGTGATCGATAATTTCCGCCTCCGCGTGACATTTCCATTTTTCGGTCTTGTCCGCCATTACATTTTGGAGTTTGCGTAAATTGGTCGTAGTCGTAGCTCTGCGAGCACACATCTCCGAACGTTATCAGTGACAGTTAATTCGTGTACGTGCGTAGTATCGCAGTGTTTTGTGGAACAAAGAGACCCGAAGTTCAATCGTATGTCCATCCAGAATCTGAACACATACGACCCATTCGCCGATGCTATCAAAAGCTCGGAAGACGACGTTCAAGATGGTCTAGTCCACGTCCGGATCCAGCAGCGGAACGGGCGTAAGACGTTGACAACGGTGCAGGGCCTGTCGTCGGAATATGACCTGAAGAAGATAGTGCGGGCATGCAAGAAGGAGTTCGCGTGCAACGGAACGGTCGTGGAGCACCCGGAGTACGGCGAGGTGCTACAGCTGCAAGGCGACCAGCGCGAGAACATTTGCCAGTGGCTGACTAAGTCGGGCCTTGTGAAGCCCGAGCAGCTGAAGGTGCACGGCTTCTGAGCCTGCGCTAGCACCCACGTAACATGGTCACCGTTGTTAGTCTACATAAATGAGGACATGACTCATACTTTTTAAAGTTTTTCCCTGTTTATATTATGAGAGCGTGCGCGTTATTGTAAAACCCTATCGAATATGTATTTAGAAAGCACAGACGTTTACAGAGAAGAGATTACACGGCCGCATAGGCCTCCCGCGCCGTGCCTTGCATCTCACATGTAAAAAGTTTAATATTATATATATATTATCGACGCCGTCTCACGTCCTTAGTTGCAATTAAACTGAACGAAATAGAATAATCACTTTTTGTTTTTTACGACATTGTATTTTTTAAATTGCTGTAATGATTCAATTAATAATAAAACGATTACACATGTTTTTGTAAGCGTGGTGTTTTTTTTTTATTCGTGCTGTTGTGGCACAGGTAACCTAACGGTATATGCCTGTTACAGTAAGTGAAAGTTGGCGGGTGAACGAGAATTAACACGTGAATGCTTTTTCATCAGTTTTTACCGGTTGCAGGCAAATTTGCGAATGCGGGAGTCAGTGAGAACATTATAATTATCTTGCATTTCATTTTGCAATCAACTAAGTAGTTTTGTTATTGACATCATTACTCATTCATCGTGTGACTAATGTGGTATCACCTTTATTTCCGTGGACTAGGGAAATAAAGACTTGATTGAAATTAAGAACAAATGACTATTTAATTAGTTTATCTAATAGATAGATCTAATGTCGTGATTACGAGCATGGTGACGTACGGCGTCCAAGCTATTGCCGAGGAATTAATTCATTTCAAACTACATTTCTTGCTATCCTAGAATGTTGACAAACTAGTTCATGAGTCGCATCGATGTATTCGAACGACGCCGGCGTTCGCGCACCTATTGTCTTTCTATTGTGTCTGTGATTTTCACGATTGAAAGACGTTAACACGTTGAATAATTGTCATTGTAGCCCTTATGACAAAGGTATAAGAGCTATAATAAGTACAGGAAAAAGCTCATGACGTGTGACTCATGTCCTCGTTTAGCGAGGCTGCTGTTGCCGTGAGGTCACCGGCTTCGTGCTAACTGTACCTACTAAATAACGATAGAATTAAAAAACTTTTCCTATAAACGTGCGTGTTTAACATTATCACACCGAAGAGTTGCCAAACACAACTGGCATGGCAACAATTTAAGAAACTTTCCTTCCATATTTTTTTTTTATTCGTACTCGATCTCGGAATCGGTCTCTTTTATCTATAAAGTAGGTATGATGATAGGATTTATAATAGGTGGCATGGTCAAGGGAATATCTTGGACAGTCAACAACCCGCCCAGACAGATAATAAAAACAAACTACTTAGGTATTTTCGAGAAATTACAAACATTAGATTAGATAGGCACCTTTACCTACTGATTCCGTAGCCGAACTGCAGGTCCGGTAGACGGACGCACGCTTGCGGGCAAAGTCCACCGGACCCTGCTAACTATAGATCGCTTTGTGACTGTCACATACTGTACCACAGACAGAGGCATGTTCGGTGGACATAGACATAGCCCGCAGGCAAATCCATATAGTAAATTCTCCATTTGACGAAGATATGAAACAGTACAGGTAGGTATTCATTTATCTCTTTGTGACTGTCACATAATGTACCACAGACAGATGCATGTTTGGTGGACATAGCCCGCAGGCAAATCCATAAATACCTATAGTAAATTCTCCATTTGACGAAGATACGTAACAGCAAGTTTTCATTTTGAAAATATATCGTTATCATTTCAACGGCGATTTCCTGCAACTTTGGAAACATATACATAGGCACAACGGATCTTGAGCGGTTGCGTAGAAGTCAAATATTTGGTCTCTTTCTTTAGTGGTGCGAAGTGAGACGCGTGGGCGGGGACTGTCGGTGATTGGCTCGCCGCGCCATCGCGTCATAGACGTCACTCCTCATTCGTTCCCTGCGTTGCTGCATGTATCTAACAACGAAGACGATTGGCTCGCCAATGTATGGAATGCGCAAAGCGATCCCCACTCTGACGCCGAGCGCTCAAGATCCGTTGTGCCTAGTGTAGGACTTGTAATAAAGACAAAAATTTATGGAGAAATTGACCGACTGACATCGCACAGTCGAAACTTTAGGGACTAGTAACGTGAAATTTTGCAGAAAGCTTCTTTTATAATGTAGACGAGCACCGAAAGCCTATGCCACCTTCAAAAACTATGAAAAGATTGGTCCTAAGTTTGTAAGGGTACTTTCACGCGGGCGAAACTGCTGGCAGATATTAGTAGGTATTGTGAAAGTAACTCTTGTTTGTCCGTCTGTAACGCTATGACGGATAGACTGCTGAACCGATTTTGATGGAATTTGGTACGGAGTAAGCTTGAACCCATAGGAAGACAGACTACTTTTTATTGGGCTTCGACTTCGCGTTCGTAATAAATAAACGATGCTCACGTTGATGAAACCACTAGGTACATAACAGAAGCTTTATGATGGGCCAGCTTTTGCCCGCGGCTTCGCCCGCCTACATAAATCCTTGTCACTCAGGAATAAAGCAGCTTTCCATCGGTGAAAAAAATTTAGCAATCGGACCAATACTTCCAGAGATTACCTCCTACAAACAAAAAAACAAACTTTACATCTCTAAAATACTAAATACTACTCGTAGATTGCGATTTATGTCAAATATCCCTACGAAATAGTCTTGTTACTTGCCTGATTCTAGCAGTATCTAATAATCTATTCTAGTAGAACAGTAATAAGTTCCTGCTGGATCCTGGGTACCTGGTAACCTTTAAGTACCTATACCCGCTATTGGGCTTGTTCGGCGACTTCAGGAGGCGATGGCGACGATGCAGGTGGAAAGGACATCGGTACTCAGCAAATGGGATGAGATAAAGCTAAGTAAGTATTCAATAGCTCTGGGCAAATACCAAGAGGAAAGTAAGTATGAATGTGGATGGTTATACTATCACAATTGTGGTCACACTAAAGACATAAAAAGCAGAGGCGTAGCATGGGCTAATTTAGACGTAGTTACAAGGCACATCAGTCAGCGAGCCAACCCAGTGTTCGACCACATCGTCGTTTACCATCAGGAGAAATAGTGGTGAAACACAAACCTACCAATTATAACAAAAAACCCTCGTTCTTAAAGAGCCTTCGCTTGTGCGAGGCCACGTTGGGTGAGTGAGAGGGCCTACTTGGACCAAGCCCAAGTCGACGACGGCGCGCGCTGTTCCTGCGCGCCTCAAGGAGTTGTTAGCAACAGCAGAAAAAAAAGGGCTTACTTCGGCCATGCCTAACTACGCTTCTGATAAAAAGAGTAGTGTTTGCATATTTATTAAACCAAAGCAACAATGGGTGGACTGTTTGTATTATAATTTTAAAACTAAAAGGGAGTAATTACTGAGATAACACAATTAACAGAAAAAAGATAGGTAGCTTGTTGCGTCGACCTCCTATTTTGAGATAAAGTTAAGAGTTCTTGCGACCATAGGAACGTAAAAGTAACTGAAGGAGTAAAGGTGTATTTCAGTTCAGTGATAGTAAATGTCTGACACTGCGTCTCGCTCCTCCTAAAGTGAAATTTGATAATATCCCACCCAAAAAAAAAACAAGAATTGAAAAGCAGCATGGTAGGCATCCCACCTATTTACGCACGTAACGATTTGGAAACACATTCATTACCTATGCGTACAGATAAGGAGTGGCATTCTCTTCTGGAGTCAACGTTTCCTGATAGCCATAACCCAGTAATCTTTTAGTCAAGATTGAATAGGTTACTTCTAGGTAAGTGCGCTCCACCGTCGACCGCATCCCCGCTTTCCATCAGGTGAGATAGTGGTCAAGAGCGAACCAATCGATACATCTTCTATACATATAAATAAAATTGGAGTGTCTGTTTGTAATATTGAAAAAACTGCTTTTTACTACATGCATATGAATATATATACGGTACATAAACCAAAATATTTTTTTTTACAATTTTGTCTGTCTGTCTGTCTGTCTGTTTGTCCGGGTTAATCTCTGAAATGGCTGGACCGATTTTGACGGGTCCTGTAGTCCACGCGCACGAAGTCGCGGGCACATCAATAACAAAACAACTCAACTCGCTACAAAAAGTAATCATGCATTTCTATTGCATCAATGTTAGGTAGGTATATTTTAATACGTAAGCATTTTATTTATACATGTTTATCTGGCTCCGTTTACTTGACAAACATAATTTAATATAACGTCATCAATACCAAATGTAAACATAATTCGACAGCATTTAAAGTATCTACTGTGAATCACCCTGGTTAGCCCTGGTATATTACAATGACTGATGCAATACTTCCCTAAATAGAATTGGTGTATGATTTTTCTAATGGCCTCTCACAAGGTGGACAGATAACTGGTCGTTATAGTGACACTTGGGGAATGCCTAAGTCCAGAAGTGGACGTCTTTCGGCTGAAATTATAATGATTTTTTATGTATGCGACCCGCTCCAGCTTCGCACGGAGCGGGGTGCGAAGGTGTACAATACTGTAGTAGGTACATGTTTTTGATCTGCCTCGTAGGGTTCAGCCAGCGCGAGCGTTTACAATGTAAACGCAAAAACTGTGTTTATTTGCGACAACACTTGAGAAACCTCTGAAATTACCAGTGTTTCTCTACTATATTATGCATGTATAAACAAAAATATTCCTCTTGAATCGTACTATCTATTAAAAAAACAGAATTAAAATCTGTTGCGTAGTTTAAAAGATCTTAGCATACGAGACAGACAGCGGGAAGCGACTTTGTTTTAAGTATAATATATTATTTAGATAATATAATTATGATAGTGAAGTGCTATTTTGTCAATAAGAATAAACTTACATACTATTATGCTAGACTGCTAGGCATATGATAATTTCATAATGCATTCATTTATGCATTTTGTCTAAGCTAACTGTTTATTGAAAGGAACTTTGAAATACTAAGCCCTAGTACAAAATAATATCCAAGCTGAAATCAAAATCTGGTTAAATTAAATAATGGAATTAATGGCCTAAGTAGTGATCAGACACAGTATTAATAAGTAATAATAATAATAAAAATGTCGAAATATCCAGAGGAACAGCGAACCGGTAAGGATCGAGCGAGGTATATTCCAGGGTGACAGTTTGAGTCCGCTTTGGTTCTGCCTAGCTTTGAATCCTCTGAGCACATTGCTGGAGAATTCAGGACTAGGCTATCGGTTGAAGAGAGGTGGTCAGGTTATATCTCACCTTCTTTATATGGATGACTTGAAGCTCTTTGCCCCCAACAATCTGCAACTGATGGAGCTACTGAAGGTAACGGAAACCTTCAGTAGTGCCATCAGGATGGAGTTTGGTGTGGACAAATGTGCGGTCATGCATATAAAGCGAGGGGAGATTGTGGAATCCGTGGGTATCCAACTCCCGGATTCCATACACCTGAGATCCCTCTCTCCAACCGAAACCTACAAGTATTTGGGTATGTCGGAAGCCTTAGGCATCAATGCCACTGACATGAAGCAATCGTTGAGGGAGCGCTTCTTTGGCCGCCTGAAGAAGGTACTTAACAGCCTTCTGTCAGGTGGAAACAAGGTGCGTGCCTTCAACGGTTGGGTCATGCCGGTATTGATGTACGCTTTCGGTGTACTCAAATGGACTCAAACGGAACTTGACGCCCTGGATAGGAGGGTTCGTACACTGCTGACTGCATATCGAATGCATCACCCTCGGTCGTCGGTAATGAGACTGTATATCCCGCGGAAGTGTGGGGGTCGAGGCTTTTTAAATGCTAAGTCCCTGCACAATCGCGAGGTATGCAGTCTCAGGGAATACTTCCTAGCCGCCGACGGGGGTATGCATCGGGATGTAGTAGCAGTGGACAAGGGACTCACCCCGCTCTCCTTGGCTAACGAGAACTGGCGCAAACCTGTAGTGCTTGACACTAACGTACGCAGGGAAGTATGGCAGAGTAAGGAACTTCACGGACGCTTTTTCCGGGCCCTTCATGGGCCCGATGTAGACCAACTAGCGTCCGTAGCCTGGCTGCGCGTCGGTGACCTCTTTGGGGAAACCGAAGGTTTTGTATGTGCAATTATGGACGAAGTTATCATGACGAATAACTACCGGAGATTTATTGTGAAGGACGGCACGGTTGACATATGTCGGGCATGTCACCGACCGGGTGAATCAATCCGCCACATTATCTCTGGTTGTTCTCGTTTAGCTAACGGAGAATACTTGCATAGACACAACCTTGTAGCCAGGATTATCCATCAGCAACTTGCTCTGAAGTACTCTCTTGTGGAATCGGAGGTGCCATACTACAGGTATGTGCCCGACCCAGTTCTCGATAGTGGCGATATCACGTTGTACTGGGATCGGTCCATCATCACTGACAGGACTATTGTAGCCAATAAGCCTGATATAGTGGTGGTGGACCGAAGCGAGAGGCGTGCAATGATTGTTGACATATCCGTTCCGCATGACGAGGACCTCGCGAAAGCCGAGAAAGATAAACAAATCAAGTATATTGACTTGGCTCGCGAGGTTGTCGACATGTGGGAAGTGGATTCAGCGATTATTGTACCGATAGTCGTTTCAGCCAATGGCTTAATTGCCAAGAGCCTCGACCAACACCTTAGGAGGCTCTCGTTAGGCGGCTGGATCAAGGGCTTGATTCAGAAAGCGGTACTTCTGGACACGGCCCGTATAGTCAGGAGGTTCCTTTCTCTGGAGCCCTGACCGCCGGTAGCTTGGACCCTATTCCCGATACCGGTGGGACACTATTTTTTATATTTTTAAATGTTTTTTTTTAACATTTTTTTTGTTTAAGGAATATTTAAAAATGTAATTAATATGCTAAAATAGATAATAAAGGAATAATAAAAAAACAGTTGCCAATTAGGTAATGCTTATTGCTTAGTGATGCCCCAAAAATGTTAACACGATAACTAACGAGTAACTATTTGGGCCAATAAGCTTATCAAGATCAATAAAATTAACGTGGTGACTATTAGATACTTGATAGGTTTTAGCTAAAGGAATGATATTGGTAACGAGCAGAGACGAAAACTACAAATGCACCTCAATGCTGGCAGGAACTTTCTATGATACTTCTTTTTTGAGAAAATGACCATGCATTGATGCATTCTATTTGTATAAAAAAAAAAAACATACAATCACACATAGAACCTCCTCCTTTTCGAAGTCGGTTAAATAACCGTTGCATCGTTTGGATTCATATAATTTTTTTCTAGTTTATTTACTGTCACGATGGAGCTAAAAAAAGTTACTTTTTAGGTCCATGACTGCCACGATTTATTTTTTTGGAAATTATTGTTCAACGTTTTGTTACCACATGGAGCAAAAACGAAACGTCAATTTCGATGAGCAATTTGCCAAACTGACAGTTATTTGACAACACAAAAATCGGAAATTCTGCATTGCATCTGCATTATTATTTTGGTTGATTTCTAATAAAATCTGACCAAAATACAACGAAAAACGCTAAATAAAAGTATGCTGTAATTAATAAAACAGTTCACCAAACGAAGGCTTCAATTCTTTTGTCAATAAAGGTGGTGAAATTGTTTTGACAGAATACTGTGTCTACGAACTTTATTTTTATTAATTTTGCTGTAAATTTGCAGTTTATGACAATAAGAAGTAAGGATGTCGGATAAGCTGTTAACGCTGGGTCAGCGTGTGATGGTGGTTGGCAAGGATGTGAAGGGATCTGTCGCGTACGTAGGGTACCCTACCTTTGCTACTGGTAAATGGATTGGCGTGATCCTGGACGAACCGAAGGGAAAGAACAATGGTACTGTTCGGGGACACGCTTATTTTACGGTAAGGATAGATTTCCTATGTATTTAAAGTCGTATATTGAAACATAAGTGCTGCTAGACATACTTATATATGTAGGCTGCTAGGCTCCCCACATTAAATTGCTTTAAAGAACCAGTTGGACAGATTAAAAGTTTCCAAACTATATGAAACACATGCACACACACACAGCTAATAGCTGCTAGTGTGTCTTACCAAATAATAATATTCCACAACTATCACACAACACCATCTAGTTCCAAGCTAAGCAGAGCTTGTGTTATGGGTACTAGACAACTGATAAACATACTTATATATTTCTAAATACATACATATTATAGATAAATTACACCCAGACACAGAACAAATGATCATGCTCATCACATAAACATTTGTCCTGGGTGGGAATCGAACCCACGACCTCCGGCATAGCAGTCAGGGCCACTAACCACTAGACCAACAGGCCAGTCAATTATTTATGATTATCATCATTCTAAAAAATATATAACATTTGCTTATTCACCTTTTGAATACGGTAATTATAGACACAATAGAAAGACAAAGAGAGAGAGAACACAGGCAATTGCGTGGGGTTTAATGAATTCACTTATCCATAATAAGCTTATGCCCGCGGCTTCGCCCGCGTGGCATTAGGTACTTAAGGAATCGGGATAAAAGGTAGCCTATGTTCTTTTCCATGTCCAAGGCTATATGCATGCCAAATTTCATCCAAATCCGTTCAGCCGTTTTTGCGTGATTGAGTAATAAACATCCACACTTTCACACTTATAATATTACAAACACAAATATATTGCAATAACTCCAAATAACATGGGACAAGGGCAGGAATACGATGAGGACGACTTTAGAAACACTGTACAAAAGCAGACTTGGGCATTCAATCAACCAGTCTGCATAGTCTTATCCATCCTCCCATCTCATCAGTTGTCCCCTACTCCAGGGATGGCCAGGGTACCAATTTGTCACCAACTAGCTCCATATTTCTTTATCTCTCATCATGTGGCCTGCCCACCTCCACTTTTACTGGTAAATTATGGTGGTAGTTAAATGTGCACTATATTATAAATAAGAGATGTAATCTTAAAAAAAATGTCCATAACTTTTGCTTTAGATGTTCATTAGAACATCTCCGACGTGAGGCATTATCACGTTGAAAATTAATTTAATTACATCAAACGTGTTTTTGCTGCACTGAACACAACCAATTAATTTACGTAGCCTGTCACAATCTAGTTGGCAAACCAGATGCATCTTTTTTTTTTTTTTTTTTCTATGGGAAAAATCATCCTATGACAAACCCCGTCTTGGGCGGAGCGGGAGATAGTGTCACACTCTTACTGACTAAAAAACCCATCCCGTTCCTTCAAGCCTTCATACCGGGGCTCGAGCGCCCTTTCGGATAACCCTGGCCCCAGTAGGCTTCGACCCGGCTGGGCCCCTGCTGTTGCTGACAACTCCTTGAGGCGCGCTCGAACAGCGCGCGTCGTCGACGACTTGGGCTTGGTCCGGACAGTTACCGGACGGCCGGACAGCGAGCTACCCATTGCTTACTCGGGATCAGTATCCCGGCGCCGGCGGCGGCGGCGATAACGCCGTTGCCTGATGCGTTCGGCCTCCTCCTTTGCGAGCATTACTGCTTCGCAGAAGTCGGCGACCGCCTGCCAAAACCAGATGCATCTGGGTACCAATATTTTGCATGGAGCGACGGCCTAACTAACCTCCACACACACACACACACACACCTCCCTGTATTCGGGAAGCACGTCAGATTTCCTGGCTTCTGAATATCGATAACTATTGTTAAATACAACTAACTGAAACAACTTCGTCGACCGACTAAGTAGTGTTACCTAACAAGCAATACCTAATAACTACTGAAACAATTCATACATCCTGATTAACAAGGTCTGTGTTGAAACCACTGGCGTAGCTACACAAGGGCTAAGCGGTGCGGTGCCCTGGGGCCCCTAGGCCGGGGTTCTTAGCTCGGGGCCCCCTGGCAACAGGGCCTCTAAGCTTGGGGCATCCCAGGCTCGAGGGATCCCTATGCTCAGGGACACCCAGGCTCGGTAGCCCCCCAGGTTCGGGGGTTCAGGCTGGGGGGCCCCAGGCTCTGAGGGGCATAAAATCTCGTCTCTTATTCAACTACCGAGAAATTCTCTCACCTTTGAAATCTAAATAAAATAAGTAACTTATTATACCATGGCAACTCGATTTAGTAAAATTCGGTCACTGCTTCCTGCTCCACATAGTGCAGGAGAGATTAGCTGATGATGTAAAAAAGGGGCCCCAGATTTTTTTTTTGACCCCTTTTTCGTTAGCGCTTAGCTACGCCACTGGTTGAAACAGTGTTATTGTATCCATTTCTTTCAATACAGTACAGATTTTCAATCGGAATTGTTAGTTTGATTCTCATATTTTTGTTTCGCAAAAATTTTGTAGATGTCATTTTTTTTTACCGGTTTTAAAGTAATGGTGTAATAAAACAGTACAAAAAATACTAAAACATATTAATGGCGTGGCATAGAAGTTGTATAATATACCAAGTGAACATATTATTACTGGTTTAACCCTATAACTGCTTGCGTCGGATTTGTCCGACGAGTTTTCTCTGGTCCTATTCGCCTGTGTTGTGTTAGCGATTGAGTACACTATCTCGTTTAGCTCTTCAAGCCCCATAGGTGACAGAACAGCAAAGGGCTAAGCTGGGAGTTTCCTTGCGTGATATCTGCTGAAGAACCAAGGTTATCGATATATGTGACTCGAAGAATCGCCGGCCGGACTTAGGTGGCAATTAGCAGCGCACATTGCACGCAGAACAGATGGTCGATGGAGATGAAAGGTTCTGGAGTAGCGACCGCGTACCGGAAGACGCACCGTTGGAAGGCCTCCCACAAGGTGGACCGATGACCTGGTCAGGGTTGTAGGATACCGATGATAAATGATATTTATTTTGCAAATAGGTGTAAAAAACACTTTCACACGTCAATTTTATTTTTTTTCGTCAGTTTAAGCTAGATGAGGCCGGTGTTTCCTGGTTGACTACCCTGAGAAGAAACACCGAAACAAACTCAGGGGTCAGAGTCTCTTTTAAGGTCCATACAGTAAATATGTAATGATCAAATCACATGAGAACCATGCAGCTTAGTCTGAGATGGTCTTTTGAAGAAAAACCATGATGAATGCGTGACACACAGGAACGGTCGTAATGGCGACGCTTGGGGAGGCCTATGTTTAAAAGTGGATGTCTTTCGGCTGATATGATGATGATGATGATGACAGAAGTTTTATTTTTTTATGGTGGGAAAAAATCATGCATTGACATCCCCCGCCCTTGGGCGGAGCGGGAGATAGTGTCAGACTCTTACTGACTAAAAGACCCACCCCGTTCCTTCTAGCCTTCATACCGGGGCTCGAGCGCCCTTTCGGATAACCCTGGCCCCAGTAGGCTTCGACCCGGCTGGGTCCCTGCTGTTGCTGACAACTCCTTGAGGCGCGCGGGAACAGTGCGCGCCGTCGACGACTTGGGCTTGGTCCGGACAGTTACCGGACGGCCGGACAGCGAGCTACCCATTGCTCACTGTCCGCAAGCCCGCGTCTACGTAGGCCGGAAATCGGGATCAGAATCCCGGCGACGGCGGCGGCGATAACGCCGTTGCCTGATGCGTTCGGCCTCCTCCTTTGCGAGCATTACTGCTTCGCAGAATGACAGAAGAGTTGACGAGATAGAGTATTTGGTCGTGGACGTGCGACTCTGGCGGAATAAACGCGACAGTCTTTGTCGGATATATCCGACATTGGCGGTTAAAATGTTAAAAGTATCTTACGCGGTGTCTGAACCAAATTTTGCTTGTTTCTTTTCCGTGGTCAATAAATAAATATCCAAATTCATAACTTATTAATTAGTAATTAATAATTATTAGTAGGATTGAACAAAAAACAGTCAGAAAAGATGTATCATCGCAAAAAGAAACGGTGAGTTCAAAATTATTTCCCTAAACATTTCAGTGTGAAGAAAACTACGGTGTGTTTGTACGTCAGACTCAAATCCAGATGTTGGACCCCGAGGATAACCCCATGGAGACTTCTATGACTTCTCAGTCTGATGAGCCGAAGACTACTGCCCCTAATAGACGGCTGAGCAGGTATGAATTGACAGTAATTGTTTGGAGTGTTTTGCTTCATGCATCACTCTATACAAGACTGGAATAATTGATCTAACAAGTTTTTGATTTGTTATAAAGTTTACAAAAATAAATGATAAGGGGAAGAATCAGATTTTGCAAGATGTGTTGACTATTTTTTTTTTGTGTTTGTATATCGGGCTGGTGTACGCAACTATACGTCTAATATGTTGACTAGTAGTAGGAGTAGAAGACTCTATCCCACTTCATTAGTATGGTCTTTCTCTTTCTAACCCAAAAATACTAAATAAGTACTTAAATGATTATGAATTATATTGTTTTAATTAATTTAGCTTCACTGTTTTCGAACTGACCGACATTTGACGATTCAAAAGTGCCTGCAAATGGTCTATTTGAAATAAATGATTTTGATTTTGAATTATCCGAGACCCTTGTCACCAGTTGATTGGAATTTCTAGTTTCGTCTAAACAGACGGAGCGCCCGCGCCCGCACGCTGCACCCTGCCACCCTCCCGCGCATGGTGCAGTTCGGAAGCAGTCGGTGTGCAGTTCACACGACTGCAGTCGGACCGCACGTTTGGTTTGCAGTTCTATTGCAGTCGTGTCAACTGCACTTAAACTGGTACTGGTAGAGAATGCCTAAGGCATTAAGTCCGCCTTTGTACCTGTGCGTTGCATAAAGATCTAATAAATAAATAAATAAATAAACTGCAATTTGCAGTTGTATTGCAGTTGAAATGCAATCCGTCTGTTTAGACCCTTAAAACGGTATTTTCTTTCGTTTCACCTGTAATAGGAATGTTTCATAGGAAATCTCAGCAAAATTCAAGCCGACTTGCAAAATTATGGGACTATAGGTCTATAGTTTTTACGTGGCGTTGCCTGTCGAAGCTGCGCTGTGAGGGAACGTTGGAACAATACCACGAAAATATCTCTGACACCATTTTTTTTTTTTTTTTTTATTGTTGATAGGTTCGCACTTGACCGCTATCTTAATTAATCGACAGACCTAGTTACAGTTCTCTCTACAGGAGTAAATAGAAGAGGGGAACCAGTATACCGTGCCTACCCTTATCTTGGTTAGAACCCATCCCACGATGTTGGGCTAATTATGGATTCAAAATTTGACGATGGACGTCAAAATCACGCTTATCAGGTTTCAGGGTGCTCCTGAAAATTAACCAGATACGCCAATGCTTCTTACAGTCATTATAGACTGTAGTTACATTTATTGTAAACAAATAATAATTTAAAATACAATAAATAGCGTATAGCGAGGTTTTGTAGGAACTTGCGGTGTTTTTTTTTCTACAATAAGTTGCTACTGGCAACACAGCACAATGTGTGTGCCAGTAGCAACTTATTGTACAGCACAATGTGTGTTGTGTTGCCAGTACGTACATAATGTGTTTATTTATTGAGAATAACAGTCCACACATCTTGTAAAAGGTCTAATCGTTATTATTATAATCAATTATAGTAAATAGAAAGGGTGTGTGCAATAACTGGGTTAAAAGCATGAGATTTAAATTTAGAAATAGTTAATTACTAATTAATAACAGGAAGCAACATTAATATTATAAAGAATATGTCTTAGCTGTGTATTTTTAGTATTAATGAACATATTTTACGTTTAATAATCTGTGGTTGTTAATTTTTTTTAAGTTGGCAATACCGCCAAGAACTGACGGTGCTTTAATCAAAATACAGGGTACAGCTACAGTAATTTGAGCTAAAGAATTCATACTAACAATTTTATGTTGTAATGTTGCCAAGTCAAGAATGTACTTTCTACTAAAACACTGGTGTTGCCATAAAGAAATATTTTTTTATATTTATTATCATTTGAAATGTTTACTTAAATATGTATATCGAAAACTTTTAGACTAAAACAATCTAATTCGGTTTACAAATAATGTTGCTAGGTTAAAATAAAGTTATCTGGTTAAGGTTTTATGCACTTTTGTAATTACATTGTATTATGTAAAAATCCGGGGCATGACAAATGTTTAGAAGAAATGGGGGTAATTTAGTAGTGTCAAATGGTAGAAAACTGTAGAAAGTGTTTTTTTTAGTCTTGTATCACCGATCTTCTTTTTTGTGTGTATGTGTTAAATTATAGTTATTAGTTACTACTAATATTTTCCATTACATTTGCTATTTTTCAAATGTTTAGGGAACTGATAAACATGATACCATTTTTGTCTAAGATTTTTCTTTGTTCCGCGAGACTTCCTGACAGAAATTCTCTGTATAATTATGTAGACGAGATGATCTATTCGTTACTTTTATGTCATTTATATATGGTGTGGTGTTGCTAGGGAAAAAAGCATAATTTATAATGAATATTATGGTATTTTTATTATTGATCGGCTCGCGTTTGACCACTATCTCACCTGATGGTAAGCGATGATGTGGTCGACGATGGAACACGCTTGCCTAGAAGTAACCTATTTACTCTTGATTAGAATCTCAGAAAAGAGAATTTCTGGTCAAATATTATGTTCACGAATATTACAACAGACTTTATACAGGATGTTTTTTTATTAAACATGATAACAATTAAAGTTATTTAATTGACCATGTTTTGTTTGCATTGGATTATAAATACAATTTGTATCAGTTCTCTAAAAACATAAAAATATACAGGACGTGTTCAGGAGTAGAAAATGAGGTGAATAAATGATACTTAAATCTTTGAAACTTGTTTATTGTATCTTTAACTTTTTTACCGCATACGTCTTATTAATCCGACGAGTGATTTGGCGTACTATTCGCCAGTGTCGTGTGTTTGCGACTGGGTACATACTCCATTTTGTTTAACTCTTCAATACCCATAGGTGACAGAAGAGCTGACGAGATGGAGTATTTGGTCGCGGATGTCCGACATTGGCGGAATAATCGCGAGTGTTTGTCGGATATATCCGACGTAGACGGATTTTTAAATCAAAAATATTTATATTAATATTAATAAAGTCTAAAATACTGAACACGTCCCAAAAAAAGCGTTCTTAACTGATAGTGTGTTTCTTTCCCCGCTAGTATAACAGTGGCGCAGAGGTCTAGGCCTACCACGTGAGTATAGACTTAGCACAATGTAGTGCACTGTAGCACAACGTAGCGCACTGTAGCGTAATGTAGCGCACTGTAGCGAAAGAGCACCCTGTAGATGCTTGTGCACTTGTGTTTTTTGTTAAATCGGTGAAATGGTTCATGTTACTATGTCTAAAGGTGATAAAATCAATATATTTTGATTCTTATATCATCGAAATAAAGTTTATATTTCAATGTCGGAAACAACGACGTTGATGTAGAAAAAAGTAAAGCATTGAAATATATACTTTATTTTCGAATCGATAGGAGTTAAATTGCTTTAAGCAGAATCAGCCTTATAATGTGGGTGAAGAGGGAATGGGCCGTAATCCACCACGCGGGCCCAGTGCGGGTTGGTGGATGTCACATGTCATCGAAAGTTTCGGTTCTAGGACAAGCCGGTTTCTTCACGATGTTTCCTTTCTCTATTTTGGGAGCATTGAAATATACACTTTGACCGCTAGCTTCGGATTGGTCCGACGAGTATTTTCGCGTCCTATTCTATTAGTTAGTTCTTCAATACCCATAGGTTACAGAAGAGCTGACGAGATGGAGTATTTGGTCGTGGATGTGCGACCCTGGCGGGATAAACACGAGAGTGTTTGTCGGATATATCCGACGTTGGTGGTTAAAGGGTTAATTTCGATTAGATAAGTATTATCTTGCATTATGTGTTGTTAACCCATGTCCGGTGTGCTTCTGTGCCTTTGTAATCCTTCCTTGCTTTGCTTATTGTGATCAATGTTATTTTAATCTTTTTCTAACGGGCCATCCACGATCGCTGTGAGCGGTAGCTTAGCGCGGAACGGTGAGCGGTAAGAACTTAAGGCGTATAGTCCCTTGAACCGTCTAGCCAATATTATGTGAACGCAACTCTCGCACTCGCCTAGGCGGCAGTACGCAAATCTGTGCATTTATTTGCGGCCAGCAGCGCCCGGAAAGCGCTTTAAATCCATTTTCTCTGAGAGATATTGATTGATTTACATATGCAATGTTCACTTTGAAGAATATTTAACCACCAATTTTTATGTGTAAAAATGTTTCTAAAGGTCCAAGCCGTTTCGAAGGAGTAGTGAAAAGTTGCGAAATTGCTAAATTTTTTTTTTTGACAAATGTATTAATTGCACGAAAAATCAAATGTTGATATTATTGTTCATGAATCTATAATAAACATTTATTTTTTTCAAACCAATTGACTTAGCCGTTACGGAGGAGAAGGTCTCAGAAAATCACTGTGTTATGGCACTTTTCGGGCGCTTGGCCCTTAATGAAAATTTTTGAAGCTTGATACGCGACGCCGCTCGCTGGTTAGACCGAAGGTTAATTATAAAACTAATAATACTGTCCGGTCTCTTTTTTAGGGTTCCGTAGCCAAATGGCAAAAAACGGAACCCTTGTAGATTCGTCATGTCTGTCTGTCTGTCTGTCTGTCCGTCCGTATGTCACAGCCACTTTTTTCCGAAACTATAAGAGCTATACTGTTGAAACTTAGTAAGTAGATGTATTCTGTGAACTGCTTTAAGATTTTCACACAAAAACAGAAAAAGAGCAATACATTTTGGGGGTCCCCATACTTAGAACTGAAACTCAAAAATTTTTTTTCATCGTACCCATACGTATCTATGAAGGTCTTCAAAAATAATATTGAGGTTTCTAATATCATTCTTTTCTAAATTGAATAGTTTACGCGAGAGACACTTCCAAAGTGGTAAAATGTCTCGCGTTTAACCACTATCTCACCCGACGGAAAGCGATGATGTGGCCGACGATGCAGCACGCTTGCCTAGAAGCAACCTATTCACTCTTGACTTAAAGACCCCTAAGTTATGGCTATACATAACAGCGTTCTAAACTTCATCATCATCATGATCTAAAGTTCGAATTCTCTGATCTCTTTTTAGGGTTCCATAGTCAACTAGGAACCCTTATAGTTTCGCCATGTCTGTCTGTCCATCCTCGCTTAATCTCTGGGACTGTTAGCACTAGAAAGCTGAAATTTAGTACCAATATGTATATCAATCACGCCGACAAAGTGGTAAAATAAAAATTGGAAAAAAATGTTTTATTAGGGTAGCCCCCCTATATGTAAAGGGGGAAGTGGTTTTTTTTTTAATTTCAACCCTAACATGTGATATATCGTTGGATAGGTATTTAAAAATGAATAGGGGTTTACTAAAATATTTTTTTTATAATGTCAATAATTTCGGAAATAATCGCTCCAAAAGTAAAAAACAATGTGTCCCCCTCTCTAACTTTTGAACCATAAGTTTAGAAAATATGAAAAAAATATGAAAGTAGAACTTTATAAGGACTTTCTAGGAAAATTATTTTGAACTTGATAGAAAGAACAGTTTTTGTACAAAAAAGACAAAAGGGTTCTACAAAATAATTTCTGGACTGTTTGTAGTTTAATCGTATATGCAAGCATTTTTTTAAACTCATAAGTGGGTACACTTATTGTGACGGTTGGGAAACTACGGAACCCTACACTGAGCGTGGCCCGACACGCTCTTGGCCGGTTTTTTTTTTACTGATCCCCCGTGGTCCGTGGCCACCATTATCCAGGTTCTACCTGCAATGACGATGATTGTCGGCCCATCTCCCTGCTGGAGAACCTTCCTTCTTTGTCTTCACACCTTTTCCACACACGCCATTCAAGGTGCACGTGTATTATTCACGAATTGCTCGATATCCAAGCTAAAATGGATAAGCCAAACATTCTTGCTCGCGTCGTGGAAGCCTTAGGCGGTAACGGCTCCCAGCGACAACGTACCCAGGTCAAAGTAGAGTTCATTGGAGAGACTAACCGTCAGATCATCAGGAAAGTGAAGGGACCCGTGCGTGATGGTGACATCATGACCCTCCTCGAGTCTGAGCGTGAAGCCAGAAGACTACGTTAAGCGGTGATTGCAGCATAACTTTAAGAAACCGTCAAAGATGACTATCTCATTGTACTCACACCTTCATCATGAGTCATCTAATTTCCCGCTCTAGCGCGGAGCGGCAGGGCGTGTCAGATTTTTACTGACTAAAACAAACCACAGTTATGTACCTTCAGTTTCCCTATGCATTCTACGACGAGTTACCTTTTCTGTACCTCTACCATGAGTTTAAAGCAATCGTATTTGTCGATACTCGATACTGACTACGTAAATATTTTGTATGGCAAATTTTGGTTCCGTAAGTGACCGCTAGAGGCGCTGTAAGTCGACCCATGACCCTAGTACGGTTTTACTGACATCTCTTTGAGGCGCGCGTTGAACATTACGAGCTGTCGACTATTCGGTTTCGTTCCGGACGGTTACCGGACGGCTCTATTAGTCCTTGGACGCCACTCAGTCACAGCCTTAGAGATTAGAGTGTCACGATGATTTTATTCTTGAGTAACGGGCAGCCAAACGAGTATATCGCACTTCTGCTGTTTATTTCTTTTGCTTTTGCCACTTTCTCTAACTACCCGCAATGCTGCGATTCTACTTTACGTTTTTGTTAAAGCTCAGATACATTACGGGACAAAATGTCCCTCAACATGAAGTGTCACGTGAATGCATTGTAAAATATTGAGGACAAGTTTATTTTTTTTATCTTTAGTTCAAGATTGTTTTTGCTATTGCGAATATATATGTCATTCTGTTGGTATAATGTGCCACAAAGTAAATTCCATATTAAAAAAATAAAAATCACACTGTGACGAGTTAACAGTTGATGTGCCACAAATTAATAAAATCGCACTTACGAGTTGGGTTATTGTAATCTCGTCACAATAAAAAAATTACAGTTAGGTTTTGGGTCGGTTTTTCAGAGAGAACTTAACCATATTAATGTTAAGGATTATTTTATCTTAAACAGGATTTGATAAATTAATATTGTGCGCGCCAATTTGTGTTCTAAGCTATTGATTTCGGACACATCACAATAAATTATGAAAGCGGGTTGTTAGACAATGTTGCAGTCGGTTGCAGTGTCACGTAGATTGAGCGTGGCGCATCTTGTTGGGGGACAATTTGTCCCCTAGATTGAGCGTGACGCATCTTGTTTGGGGGCAATTTGTCCCCTAATGTGTCTGAGGCTTGAAGGTAACTTTGCTTGATTGTTCTGTCCTATTTCATGCTCTTCTGTAGATGAAATGCTTCTTACAGTAACATGAACCAGTGTTTCGTTGTAAATTAACTTTGGTTTTTGAAAGCCCCACAAAAATTCGCTGTCATCATAATTCATGTTTATTGCTGGGTTTGGTTAAGGTGAAAGCGTCGAGTTCGAGCGTGACCATTTTGTCGCTAGATGGTGCTGTAGTCAAGGGTTTTAGTTTATTTAATTTTAGTGGTATTGGAAAGCAAAACCCGGACATTTCACTTTATTGAATTTAATCAAATTATTGCTTCGTAATCCACTCAATAGTGCTTTGCTTAAGCTTAATTTGTCTGACAACATCGCCTTCGCGTGACGCGGGGCATGTTGTTGGACAATTTGACAGCGTTTCGCGTCGTGTTAGGGGACAGTTTGTCCCCTAATATATCTAAAGCTTAAGAGCAGGCACTAAAGTATTTGGAGTCAGTGGATTTTGTGAGTGTGAGTGGAATGCCCGTTTTCCGCGAGCCATATCCTTGACTTAATAATGCTCCCATACACTAAAATATAATAAACAAAAAAATTGGCAATAGCGCCATCTAGCGACAACATGATCACATTCTGGCTCGTAGCTTTCACCATAAGGCCGAAAGTGCAGCGGCAGGTGGCCTTTGCGAGGCGCCTGGATTTATTTCCACTTCGCTACTTACCAAGCGACTCAATGGTTTCTAGGCGCTAAGCAAGATGATTTTGTTGGGCTAGGAAACCGGGAAATTATTTTTCCCCCCTCGTGTATGCCCGTTAACCCCATTATCTCTGTTCCCATCATGTGGACAACGGTATGTTTTAAAAATTTTTTTTGGTTGCCCCCTTTACATATGTACTTATGGGGCAAAAGAGATAACGTATAGTTGAGATTTCACGTACCTATCTTTGTTTTTTTTTTATGTTTTTTAAATCTGGATCCTCATTTAATGGGGACAATGGGCATACACTCTCTCGCTCTGTCTTAAGCAGACTTTTACAGTCAGAGTGTCACTCTTTTACTCCCATATTGTGAATTAATGTTTTAATTAAAAGAGCGGCTTTGTATAAGATACATAATCTCGCCTGAAAAGAAAAACAAAACGAATGAAACACTTAAAAAAATCATGAAAGATAACCTTTTGTAATCATAATTGGGTACTTGCCTCTGTTTATAATTTGTACTTTTGTTTTTCTGATATACACTAGTGCTTGACTGCGATCCCACCTGATGGTAAGCAGTGATGCAATCAACCAACAAATAATACTCAAATTAAATCTTTTCTGAAAACCGCGTTAAAATTGGTTGTAAAATAAAGATGTAATTAGTAGAGATGAAACTGATGTCCTTTAACTATCCGGTATCCGACCCGTCTAGCCTTGTTTTAAATATCCGGCCAGATAGCGGATAGTAATTCAGTATCCGGCCGGATATCTGATAGTAATTCAGTATCCGGCCGGATTCCGAATACACCACTATCCGTTTTATCTCTGGCAATTAGCATTTCTCGCTATCTCTTTTCTACGCGTGTAACGTAATGGTATTGGGTTTAGGTAATATTTCAATAAAGTCGAACAGATTTCTATAAACGCAATTTTATTCTTGTTCACAAAGAAAAAATATTTTCATGACATGACGGTGACGGAAAAACAACAGCACCACTCGTGTTCGAAAATGAAACGTAAGAACAGGTTTACGAAGACACTCTTCCACAAAGGTGTTTACAAAGGCATCTATCTATCTTATGAATTTATATTTGCTCAACACTCCCACTTAAATTCATAAGGTAGACATAACAATTTACTACCTATTTCTATTACCTTTAACTAAAACTTTCATCTTCCTTTCCTTTTATTTTTAAACATTTAAGCATTTCTCATCATCTTATCTCTTATGGAATTAAATTTATTCACAGGCAAAGGTTTAGTCAGGAAATCAGCCAACTGATTTGAACTCTCTATATATTTAATATCAATAATTTTCTTTGCAACATTCTCTCTAATAAAATTATATCTAATGTCTATGTGCTTACTTCTTCTGTGGAATACAGGGTTTTTAATTAACTTAATTGCACTCTGATTATCAACATTCAAAGTAATTGAGCCTTGTGGCTCCCCAATATCACATAGAAATTGCCTAAGCCATAAAATTTCTTTAGCGGCATCGCTTGCAGCCATGTACTCAGATTCAGTTGTGGATAATGCCACAGTATTCTGTTTACGGCTAGACCAAGTGACAGGACCTCCATTCATTAAAAATATATAACCTGTATTAGATTTCCTAGTGTCCAAATCACCTGCATAATCAGAGTCTGAATAACCAACTAATTCAACATTTCCTTTATAAACAATAGACAAATCTTTAGTCATAATTAAATAACGTAAGATTCTTTTCACAGCTGTAACATGTGCAGAACCTGGGTCATTGACATACCTACTAACAACATTCACAGCATAAGCTATGTCAGGTCTAGACACAGATGATAAGAATAGCAACGCTCCCACTGCTTCTCTATATGGAAAATTAATAGGCTCATTACTTGTATTCTTACATATCTGCACATTCGCATCAGCCGGAGTACTACTACTTTTAGCATCTGACAAATTAAATTTATTTATTATTGTCCTTATATACAGCTTTTGACTTATGCTTATACAATCTTTTTCTATATTCATTTCCATACCTATAAATGAAATACATTTTTCAATCCTAATATCAAACTTTTGTTTAAGGTTGTTTAATATCTCAGTCAAAACTACTTTACTTTTAGCCATTAACAAGCCATCATCAACATAAAGAATTAAAATTACTTTGACTTCATTAAAGTATCCTACAAAAACACAATTATCAGAAGGACACGGTTTGAAACCATAACTAGTTAGAAAAGAACTAAATTTCTCATTCCAGCATCGCGAAGATTGTTTAAGACCATATATAGATTTAATCAACTTACATACTTTTGAAGACTGAGTTTCCAATCCCTCTGGGACCTCCATATATATGTCCTCAGAGAGCTCACCGTACAAGAAGGCCGTCTTCACATCAAATTGCTCTATCTGTAGTTCGTCTCTGGCAGCAATGCTAAGCAGCAACCTGATGGAGTCATACCTGCTAGTGGGGGAAAATGTCTCATTATAGTCCAAGCCCTTAACTTGTGTGAATCCTCGTGCACACAGTCGTGCTTTGAATCGTACTATTTCTCCGTCTCTATTCTTCTTTACGGTGAACACCCATTTACAAGAAACAGGTTTCTTCTCAGTTCTATCAGTCAGTATCCAAGTTTGATTTTCTTCATGTGACTGAAGCTCTTCAGCCACAGCTTTCTTCCATAAATGAGATTCTGGACTCTTCATCGCCTCTTCATAAGAATTAGGTATTTCCAACTCTGTGAAATTAGCTTCTAACTTGTTATTTCGTCGAGGACGTAACGTAATGTTCCTCTCTTCCTCCTTTTCGAAATGTATACCTTTTGGAGGGATATAACTTTCATCTAAATCATCTAAACTCTTCATACTATCATCCGAAGAGATTTCTTCAGGCTCATACTCACTCTGTGAAGTAGACTTTGTAGAATGTTCTTTTTCTTCTGGTATACTACATTCATCAAACTTTACGTCTCTTGATATTGTAATTTTTCTAGTATTTTGATCATACATTCTGTAATTATCGTGCTCATATCCAACAAGCAACATCTTCACACTTTTCTTGGCAAGCTTTCTTCGCTTTTCTTTTGGTACATGTACATAGCCAATGGATCCAAATATTCTGACATGTTGTAAGTTAGGTTTTACTCCGTGCCACAGTTCAAATGGAGTGATATCTCCCGTCTGGCTTGACGTATTTCTATTCAACAAATATGTTGCACAGTTGACAGCTTCTGCCCACATGTTTAAGGGAACGTCTTTTCCATATAACATTGTTCTTGCAGTTTCCATGATAGAACGCATCTCTCTCTCTGCTCTCCCATTCTGTTGTGGAGTATACGGGGCAGTACGTTCATGCATTATTCCATTTTTCTCCAGATATGATGTAAATTCTTGATTCACATATTCACAACCATTATCTGTATGTAGTATGTGCAGATCACGTTGAAACTTGTTCTTCACAATTGCATTGTACTTCAGAAAATATTGGAATACTTCATTCTTGTGTTTCATGAAGTAAACATGGCGATAGCTTGTAGCTCCATCTTTGAACAAAACAAAGTACTTCATACCTGACACAGACGGTTCTTCTATTGGACCGCACACATCGCTGTACACTATTTCGCCAGGCTGTGTTGGACCTCGAGTAGACTTCAAAAAGGGGCGTCTGGCTTGCTTTCCATATTGGCATGCTTCACAAACAAAATTCTGATTTCCGCTCAATGTAACTGGAATCATACCATTCTTACACATATTCTGAAGTTCTTTGACATTCAAATGTCCTAGTCTTTCATGCCAAACTTTTATATCTGTTTGCACAACATTACAATTTTCTTGTTTAATTGGTTTGACATCCAATTCGTACAAATTGTTTTTTGTTAATTGTGCACTCATGACCACAACATTATTCTTCATTATCACTGCTTTTTCATAACTCTTCATTATCGTATATCCTCTTCTAGTAGCAGCGCCTTCAGAAAACAGGTTTCTCCTTAAATCAGGTACATATAACACATGTTCAAGTCTACATCTCTCCCATGTACCATTCACTCTTTTATCTATCAGTATGGTTCCTTCACCACATACTTTTATATTATGTTTGTTTCCCAATATAACAGAATTGTCGTTCCGAGACTCGTTAAATTCATAGAAATATTCACGTTCAAAAGTCATGTGCATTGAAGCACCACTATCAAGGATCCATGCCTCTTTATGTTCAAATGAGCAACCTTCGGCGCTAAATGCCAACATATTGTTCATTATTTTATCGTAGTGTTTTTTCTTTGGCATCTTGCACTCTTTCGCAAAATGACCTCTTTTGTTGCAATTGTAACAAACGAATCTATGGCTTGAATGTTTGTGATCACTTGATTTATTATTTCCATTTCTTGATTTGGAATTCCCTTTTGACGTCACTAACGCAGTCTCACTATTACCTGTGTCATTGGCAAGGCTGGCTTCTTCATCTACTAAGCGAGATGTAAGGTTTTGAATTGTTTGGCTACCTTCATCTAGTGACAACCATGCTTGTCTCAGCGAACGGTATGCTGATGGTAATGTACTTAGTATCTTTGTCATTACTGCTGTGTCACTGATCTTCTCACCAGTTTCCCGTAGCTGCTTTGCTAAACCTTCCACCTTGGACACGTGCTGTGCCATCGTATCACTGGCACTATATGAATATTGGTAGAACTTCTCATGAATTAACATTTTGTTATATTCTGATTTCTGTTCATAGATTGCTTCTAACTTCGACATGACTTGTTTAGCAGTCTCGCAGTTTTCTATTAAAGATATTTGGTTCAAATCCATGGACGACGTTAAAATGAACATGGCCATACCATCATCTTTGTCCCACTGTACTTGCGAACTGGTTTCCACAGGTCTTGTCTTTTCTATGTTCAGTCCCTTTGCTCGTAATGCACATTTTACTTGGAACTTCCATTGTTTGAAATTTCTGCCGTCAAATTTCTCAATTTTCATTGCGTTCGTAACCTCCATTGCTTCGGGCAATCTAAACCGCTTGCAATCTTGCTCTTTATCCAACTCTTTTATTGAAAATATTTATTAATCATATGCCTGGGCCCATAACCTATTGGGTTTAGGTAATATTTCAATAAAGTCGAACAGATTTCTATAAACGCAATTTTATTCTTGTTCACAAAGAAAAAATATTTTCATGACATGACGGTGACGGAAAAACAACAGCACCACTCGTGTTCGAAAATGAAACGTAAGAACAGGTTTACGAAGACACTCTTCCACAAAGGTCTTTACAAAGGCATCTATCTATCTTATGAATTTATATTTGCTCAACAAATGGCAATGACGTTACATTACAGTTGGTGCATCCTTTTTCTATTACTTGACAGTTTCCCTTTCCACTAGATTTGAAAAGTTTGTAACTTAATTTCCAACGTATTTGAAAAATGATTTTTAATTGCGGTTTTTAATAATAAAAAAAAAAATGCAGATACCCAATTATATTTTTTTTTACTGTATGCCTCAATTTTAGTTTTTTTTTTTCTCTGAAATGTAGATATGTAGTTGCATGGGTCTTAAATATTAAGTTTAAAAAATAATTATTATTCATATGAATGCTAAACTCATTACGTGTGTATGTAATTTTCCATTGAAATATTTTTTAATAATTTTAGTAATTATTGTACATAATCTTGTATAAATTACTAAATTACTATTTCCTAACTCTAATATGTATTAATCTGTATTGTTTTAATTTTATTATATTTAGGTAAAGTGATGTGTTGTCAAGATTTTTTATTTAGCAATGATTTTTTAACGTCCTCAATCATTTTAAAATAAGGTTGTATGTCAAATATATGTCTCCACAAGAGTAGTAAATTTTTTGTCTGAAGAAAAATAATAGTTGTTTCCAATTTATATAAAGTGGGTGATACTGCCTAATCTTTAAGACATAGCTAACCTGGCCGTCTGCCCCAGATAAACGTTATCATCTACAACTTCGCCTGTAGTCTTGATTGATAATAAGCTCGTGTGCCCGATTTCACCCAAAAACATTCAGCTTTTCAGGCGTGAAGGTTTAACAAATTTATATTCGCACACAGACAAAATTTCGTCTTTCTGTTCCGCAATATTTTGCACAACTATCACACAACGCCGTCTATTCTCAAGTTAAGCAGAGCTTGTGTTATGAGTACTAGAGAACTGATAAACATACTTATATATTTCTAAATACATAGATATCATAGATAAATTACACCTAGACACAGAACAAATGATCATGCTCATCACACAAACATTTGTCCTTGGTGGGAATCGAACCCACAACCTCCGGCATAGCCGCCAGGGCCATTAACCACTCGACCAACAGGCCATTTGTAATATGAGTGTGATATTCCTAGATTTATTACTCTCTTGTAGACATACATTTGCAAGTTTTACTAATTTTCCATTAGTCTTTTCATCAAAAACCATCACTTAGCCTACTATACTCCATTTAAAATAGCACATTTAAACAAACCTTATTTACTGTGCGTTTAACCAAATGTGACTTCTATTTCGTAAGCATAAGTGGTTACAATACCAATTATTTACTGCAGCCGCCCTTTATCTTATCACCAACGCAATAAAAGTCAAAATCGGTTGAACGGACAGTGAAAAAAAGTTTGTTTAGATGTCTCATCTTACTGCGCTTGGAGTATAATCAATAAAGAATGTTTAACAAAAGTGTGTGAACTAACTATGGTGGTGTCGAAGGGTGCGTCGGAAGGCGTCGCCCGCGGCTACCAAAGCGGGAACTCTGTCTATGTCGAGGTAAACATACTATAATGTAGCGTTACAGAGTACGGACACGTAAAGTTGGCGCGGCTAAAGACGCCATTTTAAATTGATACCCATATCATGCATAAAAAATAACTGAGGTTCTACCATGAGCTCTTAAGAGGGCCGTTTTCCATACGCCTATCGTCAACATCGAGCATGGTTCAAAAGCTTGTTGCTTCATCTAACTCAATCCAACGCGAATTTTGATGAAGGGGCAACGCGAAAAAAGTGAGAACGCCTTAAAACTCTGTTGGCATTCAGTAATTCCGTGATTTAATAGAATATTTCCAGAATATTATTACTATTAAATTATCATTATTATTATTTTATTGAATTTTATTATTATTTTTTCTTAATAAACTAGTGCGCCTCACCATCAAAGATTGCATCGCTACTTACCATCAGGTGGGATCGCAGTCAAGCACTAGTTTATCACAATAAAAAAAAAGTATATTGTTCTAGAAAATACGTGTTTTTTAAAACACTTACTTGCCATAATCTCGATTAAATGTGCAAGGCTTTTATAGATGTACTTTTTATATTTTTAATATACGAGATGGAGAGCCAAAGTACACGTAAAATAGCAGATTTTCAGAGGTCTTAACTGGGTTAGTTTTATCCGTAATGTTTTTATTTAAATAAAAACGAACATTATAATCTAAATGTTTCTAAATTATAATGGAAATGTATCTCGGTTTGGGCGCTCTTAAATAAAAACATGTGAAAATGGGTAAAAAATGTCGTCTTTAGCAGTGACTTCGAAGCGTCTCCGTGCTCTGCGTGTAACATAGTACGTGGTTATTTGTTTAACTGCTTGCGTCGAGATTTTTCGTGTCATAATCGCCAGGGTCGTGTGTTCGCGACTGGGTACTCCATCTCGTTTAGCTCTTCAATCCCCATAGGAGACAGAAGAGCTGACAAGATGAAGTATTTGGTCGTGGATGTACGACTTTAGCGGAACTGCATTGCGCACACGTGTGCCACAAACGCCGAACTGGGCGCATCGGTCTCCATACATTTTAAATGGAAACTAGACTTGTAGAGCTTCAGGCGTGCTACATGTGTGTGTCGGTCTAATGTTCTAGCTTAAACGTGCAGTGTTTGTCGGATATATCCGACGTTGGCGGTTAAAAGGTTATTAAGTATCTACAAATGTTTTAGAGGGGGCTGTTTGGGGTTTTTTTTAAAACTAGTCACCATTATCTTCCTGCCCTTGTCTCGTGTTACTTAGAGTCGGCGCTACACGTTGTTCCTTCTATACTGTCAAGCATTAGGGCCCGATCTAAGGGGGGGGGGCAAGCCGGGCATTTGTCCAGAGTGGCAAAAAATAAGGGGCGGCAAAATTGAGTTATTCCTATCTTTAAACCTAGCCATTAGCAATCTACACCCAAGTTGACAGGTTGAGAATTTTGTGTGCCACCTTTTAATCTATTTCAGGTTGGATAATGGAAATATTTAAGACTTAAGACTCATGACTTATATAGTTTTGTATACCTATGTAAAGGGCGGCGAAAATTATCTTTGCCCGGAGCGGTTAAATAGCGTGATCGGGCCTAACAGAGCCTTTTCTCATGAACCTACCAAGTAACCATTTAAAAACGAGTCAAGATATTTAAAAAAAAATACTGTATTGTTTTACTAACAATTCAATTTAATAATCAATAATATTAACCAAACATCCTCCTTTAAAATTCCTAACAGATCCTCCCTTTTCACATGAACTTACCAAGTAACCATTTAAAAACGAGTCAAGATATTTAAATAAAATTACAGTATTGTTTTACTAATAATTCAATTTAATAATCAATAATATTAACCAAACATCCTCCTTTAAAATTAACATATAATTTCTAGTTTTCGTTGCCTGGTGAAAGGTCTCATAACATAAACGAAACAAAAAATAGTTTTGGGAATATTGGAGACGGATATTTTTTGTTTAGATTGTAAAAAAAAATGAGCTGTCAAACATAACGTGATATAAAATAGCTGCTGAATTAGTTTAATATAATTACAATTATTATTTTTTATATTTTTCTACAAAAAATATCTGTCAACATAATCCCGCCACAAATTCTACAATTTTTTATTTAAAATTTAAGTTGCACTATTTTAATTTCTAAGTTTTTTTTTTTTAATTTTTAAATAACAGCATGCTGTATTTTAGAAATTTAATTAAACTAATAATACTAAATAAAGTTTTTGTTATAGTAGAGTTTGTGTTGCATAAAAATTGTTATACAAGGTGTTGTTTTTATAAGAGTTTCTTTTTGTATTTTTTTTTTGCGAATTTTAATTAGTTTTTACATTACAGTTTTTTAAAACACCTTGTATGTGTATTTTATTTCAATATAATTTGTATTTTAGTTTTAAGTTCACAGCTTAATTTCATGCCGCACATATTATTTTTACGTTATTTTATATTTCCTTTTTTGTATGTGTAAGTGCCTAATTATTTTGTGACTAAATTGTATGTGAATTTCTGTATTTCTGTTTACTGATCGAATATTAATTTTATTTTTTACACTCGATCAATCATCATCATCAAAAGACGTCCACTGTTGGCATAGGCTTCCTCAAGTGTCGTTACAACGGCCGATCCTGTACGTCTCGCATCCATCAGATCCCGGCGACCCTCGCTACGTGGGTTACCATGACGTTGAAAGCAAGATTGTTTTATTCTTATTCCATTGTGGGTAAGAAACAGAGCTATACACGTTGTTTAGCGCCATCTCTTACCCACACTGAAATAATCTTGAACTTGATAAGCTTTGAACGTCATGGTAACCCGCCAGGTCTTACAACGCTGCCACTTAAGTTAGGCGATTCTTCGGGCCATGTCGGCAAACTTGGTTCTCTTGCGGATATTTTGATTCCTGATTCGATCACGCAAAGAAACTTCGAGCATACCCCTTCCCAACTAAATTGGGCTTTAGTTTCCTAAAGCAGTATTTTATATACTACAATAAATTAATTTTGCTCCTATAAAATACAAAATCATATGGATGCAAGATGCACAGGAGCGTTACGGCGATACTGGGAACTGGCCTTTGTCCAATAGTGGACGTCTTTCGCATGAAGTGATATGATGATGAAGAAAATATAAGTTAATATTCTGTCAGCTAGCTATTCATGTTATGGTTGTATGCTTAGTTATGGTGATATGTCATGTTTTATTTATAGTGAAGTCTATGGGTCTTAGTGTTGTCAAATTCTCACTAGATGGCGCTAAATTAAATTTTTAAGTTTGTATTGTTTTTAGCGTATAAAAGGCTTACCTTTTAACCGTGCGTCAGATTAGTCCGACGAAAGTTTTCGTGTTCTATTCGCCAGAGTCGTGTGTTCGCGACTGGGTACTCCATCTCGTTTAGCTCTTCAATCCCCATAGGTGACAGAAGAGATGACGAGATGGAGTGTTTGGTCGTGAATGCGCGACTCTGATGGAATAAATGCGAGAGCGTTCGCCGGATATATCCGACAGTCAGAACTAGATGGATTTCGAGCCAATAATTTGAATAGTTGAATAAAGTGGGACTATTCGCTTTTAGTTAATACAATTTCGGTGTCTTAATAATGTTCTTATACATTAAAAATAAAATAAAAATGTTGAGTTTAACGCCATCTAGTGGAGAGATGACCACACTAGGTCTTTCACTATAGGACGTGTTTTGAACGACTGTATGTACCCAAAGTAGCTTCAAAAGCGTCTAAAGGTCTACACTGCACACACGTTTGCCACGTACTACGATCTGGGCGCGTCGGTCCCATACATTTTATATTGAAACTAGACTTGTAGAGCTACACTTGATACACGCCACGCGACGTCGTTCTACGTACAAATCAGGCGTGGTCAACGTGTGCGTCGGTCTAATGTAGTTCTATCTTAATTCAACTAACTCAGTGTCATTTTTCATTTATACTCTATTCGCGTTAAGATTAGACATTTAAAGAAACCTTTTTTACTGTCTGTTCAATCGATTTTAACTTCTATTTCGTAGGCATAAGGATGACATTGTAAGCAAAACAGTGGTTACAAAACCAACTATTTACTGCAGCTGCCATTTGCCATAACACCAACGTAATAAAAGTCAAAATCGATTGAACGAACAGTAATAAAAGATTTTCATAAATGTCTAACGTTATTTTGAACAGAGTATAGTTGTTCAAATCAAGTCTTTACTTTAAAATTAAAGCTTCCTGTGTATGTTAAATATATTATTATTATTAGTAAATAAAAATAAACTGTCCGCTTATAAATCTGTCTCGCTTAGAATCAAAGCTCAAAACAAAATGGCTGACAGTGACATTTCAACGTTATGACTGTCCACGGACGCGTAGCTTCATAGACGCGTATTCGTCATTATACGCTCGGTGTACGGCTGCGTGAAGCTTACATACAAAACTATGACGGCGAAGAGGCGACGTAATGACGTCGTGTCGTTGCAATTACACTAAGCGTACAATGAAGAATACGCGTCCATGAAGCTATGCGTCCATGCTCAGTAGGCTTTAGAAAATTATCAAATAAATCCTCCCGCTCTGGGTGAAGCGAGAGGGAATGTCAGACTTTTACTGACTAAAACCCACTCCTGCCACCCCCTCCTGCCAAGTTACAACCGAGTTGGCCACGGCCCCCATTCTTTTGTTCAGACCACGTTGAGATGACGGCATTCCCGTGCATTTGAAGAACTTGCGCAGAAGTCAAATATTCGATCTCTTTAGTGGTGCGGCGTGAGACGCCGGGGCGGGGAATGTCAGTGATTGGCCCGCCGCGCCATCGCGTCATAGACGTCACTCGTGATTCGTTCCCTGCGCTTGCTGCGTGTATCTAACAACGACGACGATTGGCTCGCCAATGTATGGAATGCGCAAAGCGATTCCCACTCTGACGCCGAGCGCTCAAGATCCGTGCCGATAACTATACTAGCGTTACTGCAAATTAGCAATTTGGCCAGGGGTACAGTTCCTACAGTTGACCTTTGCGTTCCGGTAACTCTTTATATGAAAGAAGCAATGAAATCACTTTTGTCGGCCATTTTATTTGGGCTTGCTTTGTACATCGCATGACGAATTGCCGAGCGGAAACGATTCTGATACAAATGACCAGAAAAAGATAAATAAAAAAGATTTAATATGGTAGGTCCATCTTCCAAGCTATCATAAAGATTCATAAGCATAATGTTCCCACTGCTGGGACTCAGTCCTCCTCTCTAGGAGAGGGAATGGGTCGTAATCTACCACGCGGGCCCAGTGCAGGTTGGTGAATGTCACATGTCTTCGAATTTTTGGTTCTAGGACATGTCGGTTTCCTCACGCTGTTATCCTTCACTGTTTTGAAAGCAGTGGTATAGTGATACCGGTAAAAGCCTAAAGGTCTACAATAGAGTATACAAGTCAATAAATAAAGCCTTTTTTTCTGATTACTCAAGCTAAATTATTTCTTGGATGAAACATTATATGCATAATTACTTAAGTTACAGATTTTAAAAGCATCTTCAATCGCTATGATAGCTTGGATGATGAAACCTTTCCCCGTGAGGGTAGATATAAAAAAAATATGTCACAAGTCCCAAAATGTACCCTAATATTACCTTGTCAGGGTACATTTTGACCCAATGTTTTTTTTTAAATCGTCTTTTATCTTCAAAAATCAGCTCGAAGGCTGTCAGAGTATCAGGTCGGTTCAGCTCGGCTGCCAGCAGACTAGCACCCCTAAGGTTTGAGGACGGTTCCAGCTCGCGAACTTCGCTGGCTAGCAGCCGACAGTCTCTGACGTCATACGCCTCGCCCACCACCGAGAGGGCCGTTTCGCCGGACCAGGGGAAGAGGTCGTCCTTTGTTGAGGTGAGTGGCTTATTCAGTGATGGTCCATACTGGCCCATGATCGTCCATGCTGGACAATGATGGTCCATGTTGGCCCATAATGGTCCAAGCTGGCTAGCAGCCGGCAGTCTGTGACGTCATACGCTTCGCCGACCACTGAGAGGCCGTTTCACCGGACTAGGGGAAGAGATCGTCCTTTGTTGAGGTAGGTAGCATTTTCATTGTGTCCCATGATGGTCCATCCTAGCCCGTGATCCTATGATGGCCCATGGTGGTCCGTGCTGGCTCACGATGGTCTACGATGGTCTATGCCGAGCCATGATGGGTTATGATGGTCCATTCTGGGCTACGGATGACTAGAAAGCACTTGGATACAGGTTAATAGGATACAGGTCTGATTGTGCCTACGAAGGCTCTCAGAGCATCAGGTTGATTCCGTTCGATGGTCGGCAGATTACCGCCTCTAAGGTTTGAGGAAGTTTAGCTCCTGGGGTGCTATTCTCTAAGAAAGCGCAGCGCTGGCACAGCGACGAGTCGTCAGCGCAGTACATTGAATTAACAACCCAATGCCCCTTTACATTGGATTGTTAATTCAATGTATTGCGCTCACGACTCGTCGCTGTGCCAGCGCTGCGCTTTCTTAGAGAATAGCACCCCTGGTCCTGGTGAACGTGCAGGTAAATGGATAGAAAGTTCATCAGTTCTTCCGCGGTGCTACTTATTCATCGAGTATTGGTGTTCTGTTTTATAACTGTTTTATACAGAAAAATAATGCATAGAATTTCTACTTCCAGACCGGCTTCGTGGAAACCCTGACTCCTCAGTACACTCCTGGTCAGAGCATTACGTCACCACAGCCGGCGAGCAGCAGCATGGAGGACAAGATAGCCAACATACAGGCACAGCAGGAGGTCAGTTGTAGTGTCTGATGATGGATGACCAGCTCCTCAAACTGGTCTTCACTCTATCATCATCTTCCTGTTTTTGTCCGTTTTACGGCCTGGTCATGACTTCGGCCTTAAAGGCTTGTGGCGCGGCGAGCGGGGTGGCATTAGTAAGCGTGCGCGTTCTCGCTAATACTTTTGATCTTACCGTTCGCCGCCCCGCGCTTAGTTACCGCTCACCGCGCAAGGTCGTGAACGGTCCGTTATTTGGGGTCTGCTTAAGGGGCCGGCGACGGATGAATTTCCATACAAACGTAATACCACGCTCATTTGCAGTTGGAGCATATTTCCAACATATTATGATGATATTCGGTTATAGACAATATTTATCTAGGTTCCTACGTCTTTCTTTTTTAAAGAAACAAAAAGAAATTTAAGCGAATTGTATTTCGCACTTTTTTACAGCGTAAATTGCAAAACATGCCATTTGGCTTTTCCTGTATTAAAAATAACAATATTTCTAATATTCTCGACGTAGGAACCTAGATAAATATTGTCTATAATCGAATATTATCATAATATGTTGAAAATATGCTCCAACTGCAAATGAGCGTAGTATTACGTTTGTATGGAAATTCACCCGTTTTTTTCTTCCATTCTGGCCTGTCACTTCTCATGCTATCACTAATTTCCTATTCTTTCATATCATTCTTCATACAATCCATCCATCTTTTAGGAGAGTCATCATGAGATAGAGATAGAGTCTCAGCAAAAAAACATCTTACCAGGGAATATGCATGAAAATAGTGGATTATGTGACTAGAGGATATAGAGTGCGTCTACTGAAAGCGTAACCTGGAGTTTTTTTTTTAAATTAAATTGGCAACATTGTTTTGCCGAAAAAAAACACGTCAAAGTCTATGGTTGCAATTGTCAGTTTTTGGAAACTGATATTTATTTTTCAAGAATAATTGCTTATTTGTGGGAAAAAGAATTAACAGTAACGTGCAAAAACTGCTACACACTATGGTTAATAAGTTCAAACAAAAACAAGAAGAGAAAGAAGGTGTTTTCAATGAAAACCAACATTGTTTACATACGATTTTTGATTTTTAAGTTAGTATGACGTTATAATCTTGATCCTTGTCGACTAATATTATTAGATAGTTATATTAAGGATGTAATGATATTTTTTTTTTCTTATATTTTTAGATAATCTGACATATTGCGAATTTCATAATGGACAAAAACATCGAACAACGAAGGCTTTTGGTAAATCGACTTAATCAAAAACACATGCTAGTGAGTGGTAGAATGTGTTCAAAAGCAGTTGAGATGTAATGAAAGATTTGCCTCACTCTGTCTGGTAGTGCATGAAAGTCGGCAACTGAAGTTAAAATCGCGGAAATCCTAGTTCAAGTTTGAGAGAGGCAGCTGCTGCAGCAGCTGCTGAACTTTTTGTGTCTCACGAGTCGATCCGTATTTTTTGAAACAATCACTGGAGTATAAAACATGTTCCCACTTGACTAATCCCAAAAAATCTGAATTTTCTCTATGCTAAAACGAATCGATTCCAACCCAACAATCTTGAAACACATTAATAGTATTGGCGAGACGTGATGAAGTTGAAATCATGTTGAATATTTTATTTGACTATCACGGTGTTGTGCACTTGGTATTCTTGCCAGAACGCCAAATGGAAAATAAAGAATATTATTTAAATATTATATAGCGACTTTTGAGAGATCAGATAAAATAAAATAATTTGGAATACTATCTAACATTTTGTGTGTCATTGACATTTACCATACACCCACCAAATAATTAAGTCTACACACATGTTTTTGACTAGGATTTAAGTTCTTGTACAACTATTCTAAAATTGTTTTAAATACAAGAAATACTCTAGTATCAAAACCTTTTTCTCCTACTATTTCAATAATACCACATTCAAAATTTTTGGTTGTAACCTCCTTTTCTCAGGTCACGCTTTCATTAGACGGACTCTAGCAGTGTCTTAAAGTCGCAGGCGGCATGTTGAATTCTGAACGAAACGAAGATTGCTAAGTTTTAATCCCGAACGCAGTGAGGCAATGAATAACTCCCGAGCACTGCGAGGGAGTTAATATAGAAACGAGTGAAGTGTTGGATACTCTACTTTTTACACCTTTTGTGAGATAATTAAAAGACACCACTAAGTAAAGTCTCAATAAAAAATATTCATAAACAGCAAAGTTATTAGCGTTTGTTTAATAAAAATATTCCACAACTATTACACAATGTTATTATTCCAAAATGTCTGAGTGACATTTATGCAAATATTGTACAAATTGATTTATAAATGAATTAATAGTGATCAAACAGTATTATATAGTAGCAATTGTTATGAACAATTGATTCTATTACGAATTTACCAATCGTTTTTTTTTACTTTTAACTACACAAATATGATCAGTAACGGGTATCTTGGGCGGAGCATCGCCGTGCCCTCGTGGGGTCGATCGGCGGCGGAGACCTCTCGCGCCGGGCCTTGGTTGAGGCCATGGTCCGGAGCGAGGAGGAGTGGCAGGCGCCGACTTCTGCGAAGCAGTAATGCTCGCTAAGGAGGAGGACGACCGCATCAGGCAACGGCGCTCTCGCCGCCACCGAGATTCCGATCCCGATTTTCAGCCACCGTAGGCGCGGGGTTGCGGACAATGAGCAATGGGTAGCTCGCTGTCCGGCCGTCCGCTAACTGTCCGGACCAAGCCCAAGTCGTCGACAGCGCGCGCTGTCCCTGCGCGCCTCAAGGAGTTGTCAGCAACAGCAGGGGCCCAGCCGGGTCGAAGCCTACTGGGGCTAGGGTTATCCGAAAGGGCGCTCGAGCCCCGGTACGAAGGCTTGAAGGCACGGGATGGGTTTTTAGTCAGTAAAAGTCTGACATTATCTCCCGCTCCGACCAAGAGCGGGGGTTGTCATTGGAAGATTTTTCCCATCGAAAAAAAAAAAAAATCAGTACCTAACGAGTATGGATAGAGCCCCATTTTTTTTTGTACTACTAAAATAAAAAGTGGTGTAAAAAAAAAGCAACATCGAGTGGTTTTAAAAAACTATAACTCGTATAACAATAATATATATATATGGTCTTGTGTGTGAGTTTACATGTTTGTGAGCGCACCCACGATGCAGGACTAATTCCTAGATGACTAACCCTTTATTTATTTATTTAAATTCCAGATAGTAACCTTAAAAACAGAAGTAGAAGACTTGAAAGAGAAACTGGAGACCCTGAAGGTCCGTCGCGCTGAAGACCGGGAGAAACTGCGCGAGCTGGAGCGTGTCCGGCTTCAGCTGGACCAGGCCAATGAGTTCAAGGCCAAGATCATGGAGTCGCAGGCTCAGCTGCAACGAGACCTGCAGAGGGCAAAGCAGGAGGTGAGGGCTATATCGTTTAAGTTAACACCATGTAGCGACATCTATGGCGTCACAGAAGAACTAATTACTAACTATCTAACTACGAAATCTCGCATCGCGCAATTAGAGTTATCTCGATTTGAATATATACAACAGCCTGAAATCATCTTTCGGGCCAGACAAAATATTCGTCTAGTCGGAGAATTCTTCCTTTTTACCGCAGGCTAAAAACCTATAGACGCAACAATCTATATATAACCCTTAAATTTTAATCGTTTTAATCCCGTGGAGGGTCGATCCGGTGCATGAAACACTATCGATTTGTAAAGATAAAATTAAAAAATAAAGTACCTTTTTTTCAAAACTCGTATTAATTTACGCATGTAAGAAATTAATTTCTTTAAGAAAACGTCAGCTAAGCAAGTCCAATGACTTGTAGGTAGTAGTCGGCGTCGCGTACAAACTACCCACAGATCATTTGACTCGCCCAGCTGACAGGTAGCTTATGTAATAAGGAGTAACATAGGTTATTTTTATTTTAGAAAAAATAAATTCAAAATCCTGTAGTCCACGCGAACGAAGTCGCGGGCTCAGCTAGTAGATAAAAATTATGACAATAGACGCAAACACAAATTTTTACTTACTTACGCCCACCGTTGGACATAGGCCTCTCCAAGTGACGCCACAATGAATAGTCCTGTGCATCTCGCATCCATCAAACCCCCGCGCCATGTTCACGCTATCGGTCTTAGTGGCAAGCGGCGCGGCGAGCGGTGCAGCAACGGTAAGCGGGCGTGCGGCGCTATGAGCGGCGTCTCCTGGCGTGCTTCAAACATTTTTATACTTTTGATCTTACCGCTCACCTTTCAACAAAGCTACGTCTTCGCGACGTTGACATAGCTTTGTTTCAGCTGTGGAATATTATATTATTATACTTTTCCAGGTTCGCGAAGCCCAAGAAGCGCTTGAACTCCATAACGACGAGACCGCGGAACTCCAAGAGGCTACTGAAATGGCTGCTCTAGACAAGGAGATGGCGGAGGAAAGGGCTGAAGCGTTACAGGTACTGTCTTCGTAGGCTTAGCACTCAGGGACTAGACGCGGGCTTGCGGACGGTGAGCAATGGGTAGCTCGCTGACCGACCGTCCGGCTACCGTCCGGACCGAGCCCAAGTCGCGCCTCAAGGAGATATAAACCGCAGCAGGCAGACTTTTCCAGTCCTTCGAAGTACGCGGTATAAATGACGAGGCGAAACGCTTAGTCCGGACCGTAGATGTTTCAACAACGTAAGGGTGGATACTCGCCGTGCGTCGGTTTGTCCGATGATAGATTTTTCCCACTTTTGGCTGTAATCCAGTCCGGGTTGGTGGATGTCACATGCCTTCAAATTTTTGGTTCTACGACATCATGTTTTCCTTCACCGTTTTGAGAGCAGTGGTGATGAAATAAATTACACAAAGTAATGTACCTGGCTGGGTTTGAATCCGCGACCTACAACTGGTAAGTCGAGGCCGGTACCACTCGGCTACCACTGCTCGCAATGCACTAGTATGATAAGGCTCTTAGTATCGCAGTGAGACACTTTTCAAAACTAAGTACTATTACAGATGGAGTTAGAACAGTGTCGTGAGAAGTTGGAGGAGGCCACGTTAGACCTGCAGCTGATGAAGGCGGAAATGGAGGCGGGCGGCAACATACGTGAGTTTTGTACTTGCTATTGCTACCTATTAAAGAATTATTTAAACTACCGTCAGCAAAGAAAGTTGGTCAACGCTATTAAGAGATGCGCCGTTGCCGGCAATATGGTAGTTTCCGGGGTCAAAATAATTACATTTTATTTAGTCCGTATTTTAGATTATAAAAAAATATTGGACACGTATTTTTTCTTTTTTTTTGATTAAACAAAAAATAACGAAAGATATGGTCCATTAAAATTACGTGTGACGTCACCCCGTGCGAAAAAATGTAGCACGGCGTGACGTTACATGTAACTTTAATGGGTTATATTTTTGACATTTTTGGTTTAATTTATAAGTAAAAAAATACGGGTCCCTTATTTTTGAATAATCTAAAAGACGGACTAATTACATTTTTTACGGCCACTTGCCTATTGCCCGAAGTGGGAGTTTGCTGGCAATATTGCCACAAAAACATTTTTCGGGCAATATTACCGCCAATATTCCCACTTCTCGGCAATTTTGCCGGCAACGGCACATCTCTAGTTCTGTGCGAGATGCTTAAGACCAGTCGTTATGGCGATGCTTCATCTGATTCCGGCGAACTTCATCAGGTCTTCGATCCGCCTTGTTGGAGGCCTATTAACAGCGAAAGCATTTTTTTTTTGTCGAAACTATCAATTTTTTCTCTCTTTGAAAAACTTTTCCCCACACTCTTAGTGTCCTTAATTCAAAGCATTTTATTTCAAACTAGCTTTTGTCCGCGGCGTCGCCCGCGTACATAAAATATTCATCATCGGACCACAAGACGTACGGCGTTGCGCCACCGGTACATGGTGGACATCCCACCTATACGTACGAAGCGTTTTGGGAGTACATTCATTATGCGTACAGCTAAGGAATGGAATTCCCTGCCGGAGTCTGTGTTACCTGATAGCTATAACCTAGGGGTCTTTAAGTCAAGAGTGAATAGATTGCTTCTAGGCAAGCATGTTCCATCGTCGGCCACATCATCGCTTACCATCAGGTGAGATTGTGGTCAAACGCGAGCCTATCCATTATTAAAAAAAATATATATATATAGCTTCTGCCACTCAGGAATAAAGCAGCTTTCCATCGGTGAAAAAAATTTATCAATCGGACCAGTGCTTTCAGAGATTATCTCTTACAAAGAAAAATACAAACTACCTCTTTATAATATCAGTATAGATAAACTATTTACGAGCACTTTTGAAATGTCAAGAAGTCAGTCAGTTAGAAAATGATATTTATTCATTTATTTAATTGTTTTTTTTGTTAATTGCATTATTCCAAAGCTTAGATCTTAGTGAACTTTACAGTTTAAAATATTGAAAAAGTTAACCAACTTTCGTTGCTGACGATATTTTGAAATAATTGATTTTATTTGAAATAATTGATTGAAGTTATAATAATGAAAAAAAGAAAACGCTAAAAGACTCGATTCTACAGAGTTACAATAGCATTTTAAAGTTTTGACAAATTTATTCAAATTCGAATTAAGTATAGTTATCGGCACGAATATTGAGCGCTGGCTTCAAGTTGCGCAGAAGTCAAATATTCGGTCTCTTTAGTGGTGCGACGTGAGATGTGGGGGCGGGGAATATCAGTGATTGGCTCGCCGCGCCATCGTGTCATAGACGTCACTTGTGATTCGTGCCCTGCGCTTGTTGCATCTATCTATCTAACAACGACGACGATTGGCTCGCCAATGTATGGCATGCGCAAAGCTATCCCGACTCTGACGCCGAGCGCTCAATATTCGTGCCGATAACTATAAAATATGATTTATTAAAAACAATATCTGGTTTTGCGGCTGTTACGCGTAATAACTGGATACTAAAAAAAAAATATAAATAATTAAAAACAAAAATTAACATTTTTTGGTATAATTTAATTTAATTAGGGTCGATTTTTCAATTTCTACCCTCAGATAATTTTAATTTGATAAATAAAAATGGCGGTTTTACAGATTTTCGTTATAGTTAGAATAGAATTGCATTTATTCGGCGCAAGAAATACAATATAAACAACATAAAATAATAATAAAAAGTACAGAAATACAATACAGTTGCGCTAAGTGTGTCCGAACTAGGGAATGCAAACCGGTTAACTCGAAAACCGAAAAACCGGTTTTTCGGCATATTTTTAATTATTAAAAAAACCGGTTTATTTTTTCAAGTAACCGGTTTTTCGGTTTTTTTTTTATTACTTTCAAATGACACTATTTTTTTATTAAAAATTGTTTTAAAACTCTGTTGAGGCTTGATATCAATCGTAGGTTTGTTTATATATACGTGCCATAGTGATAGCGAAACCAACTGTACAGTTTTTCTGTTTACGATCATTAAAAATTCAGGCCGGCCACGTGTTGTGAGAACAGGCAATGAAGAGCCAGAATTAAAATCTCGCAAGGACACAGAAATTCTTATGCACAGATGGAATACCCACCGTTGTTACTCATCATAATATCATCTCCTTAAACAAGTCGCATTTAAAGAAGAGAGTGAAAAGATCAAAATCTTTGTTTGTTCGTTACACTGATAAAAAACTCAGGGATATTCTTGCTTTGGGCGGAGCATCGCCGTGCCCTCGTAGGGGCAATCGGCGGCGGAGACCTCTCGCGCCGGGCCTTGGTTCAGACCATGGTCCGGAGCGAGGATGAGTGGCAGGCGTTCGCCGACTTCTACGAAGCAGTAATGCTCGCAAAAGAGGAGGCTGACCGCATCAAGCAACGGCGCTCTCGCAGCCGCCGCCGGGATTCCAGTCGCCCTTTCGGATAACCCTGGCCCCAGTAGGCTTCGACCCGGCTGGGCCCCTGCTGTTGCTGACAACTCCTTGAGGCGCGCGGGAACAGTGAGTGCCGTTGACGACTTGGGCTTGGTCCGGACGGTTACCGGACGGCCGGACAGCGAGCTACCCATTGCTCACTGTCCGCAAGCCCGCGCCTACGGTGGCTGGAAATCGGGATCGGAATCCCGGCGGCGGCGGCGAGAGCGCCGTTGCCTGATGCGGTCGGCTTCCTCCTTAGCGAGCATTACTGCTTCGCAGAAGTCGGCGACCGCCTGCCACTCCTCCTCGCTCCGGACCATGGCCTCGACCAAGGCCCGGCGCGAGAGGTCTCCGCCGCCTATCACCCCCACGAGGGCACGGCGATGCTCCGCCCAAGCAGGGCACACCGCGATTGTGTGCTCCACCGTGTCCTCCGGGCGTTCCGCACAGTGGCGGCACCCGGGCGTCACTTCCGCCTTGATTCGGAACAGGAACCTCCCGAACTTGTCCTGAATGATCATCATGCGGCATCAGTAATGGTTCATTTTCGTGAAAATGGGCTACTCTAACTTCAGCTAAAGAGTATCAAGATACTATCCTAAACGCCATAGCAAAGCCTCTTAAAGCCTCTCTCTTTTTGATAACATACTAGGTTTTTTCAGGATGCTTACAACGAGTGTTTCGGACTTCATTAAGGCTGATGATTGACCTTTGACTAGCCCAGACCTCAACCCCTGAACTACAAATTGCGATCTACTATATTAGAGGGCATGGCCTTCACCTAACAATAATTAAAAATTCTTTACAATCAGCGGTGGACAACTTTCCAATGATCACCGTGCGTAAACCGATTACGCGTGGCCTGAACGCCTAAAAATTGTGTTAAGGGTAACGGTGGATATTTTGAGTAGAAGTTAAATTAACTTCTGGCTTAGATTCTCTAAATATAACATCATTCTGAGATATTCGTTTTTATGAAGATATTTTTTTTTTATCTTTGACTGAATTCATGGCCATATTAAGTATACAGTATATTTTTTCAATAGATAAGTTATAATAATTATTTTGAATTTCACAAGCAAAAAAAGTTAAATTTTTCACTTAAAAATAAATTTCAAAATTAACTAATTTTAAAACCGGTTACCCGGTTAACCGGTTTTTTTTTTAGAAAACCCGAAAAAAAAACCGGTTTGTAATTTTGGCGGTTTTTGCATTCCCTAGTCCGAACCGAAATGGTCGCCAACTCAGTAATGTCTGGGCGTCAGACACCCAACAACACATTCATTATGCGTACAGCTAAAGAGTGGAATTCCCTGCCGGAGTCTGTGTTTCCTGATAGCTACAACCTAGGGGTCTTTGAGTCAAGAGTGAATAGGCTGCTTCTAGGCAAGCGTGCTCCATCGTTGGCCACATCATGGCTTACCATCAGGTGTTATAGTGGTCAAACGCGAGCCTATCCATGATAAAAAAAAACTTCTGATTTTCTTTTTTTTTTCTTTTGGGCAACGGAAGGAACTTGGGTGGGTTTAAGTCAGTAAAAGTCTGACACACCCTCGCGTCTCGTTATTTCACAAATTCTGACTTGGAAAAACCTATTTTTGAGTTAGATCACTTTCATATTAGTGACGCCTTTTTGTGCTTACAGAAAATCTGCCAAACTGTCTTAATATTAGTTTTTCAATTAAAAAACTTTGAAAAATCAGCCCCCGCAAACAAAATAAAAATATGTTTGTATGATTTTTAGTCGATATGCATTCCTCCCAGACGTCGCGCGTAATGGCCGGTAAATATACAAAGACGTAACATTTCTACGATTATAACGTAAACAGAGCAAACGCACACACAAGTCCGCAGTACTATAGTGCTTGCATTTCACGAACGCGCGAATTTGACTTTTATGTCGTTGTTTTAAGGTATTATTTTCTTTTAATTCATTAAACCCCAAGCGAACGCCGGCGTTTGCGCACCTATTGTCTTTCTATTGTCTGTAATTTCCACGATTGAAAGGTTGAGATCTCTCTAAGGGAATATTTACTTTCAAGATCTTTTGGCATAAAAAGTAGTAGGTAACTTGGATCTTCTTGGAGAAATTTGAAAGTTTGGGACACTGAGGCTATTGAGCAAACAAAGAAAAAAAATAAGGGAAAAGTGTATCTATATTCTCGCTAGATGGCGCTAAACTAAATTTTTCTAGTTTATTTTGTTTTTAAGCGAAAGAAATTTTGACCGCGGAAATCGGACACGCCACTTTGTAAAGAAAATATTAAATGACCATATTTTAATGACCAAAGATCGAAATAGGTAGAGTTTTATGTACTTGCCATAGGTTAGAATTATATGGATATTCCCCGGATCCCGGGATTTGGTTTTAAAGTAGTAAAATTATAAAAAAAAAACTATCTTGCTTTCGGGACTAATGAAAGATTAGCCGAGCGCTCAAGATCCGTGCCAGTATCTGTACGTGTCTCAACAAAGCGGGTACGTCTCGCGCTTGGCAAAAAGTTTAATATGCGCATGCAGGTAGTTGACAGTCTGATATTGATGTTCAGTTCACGCAAGATAGAGCGGTTTGTACGGAAAGCAGTGCAGGGAATTCGAAGCATTCTCCTCCAGCACCACATCTCGATGGCATCAATGCGGTCGCGTTAAACTACAGTACTGTATTTAGACTCGGTTATCATGTTTAGGCTAAAAGATGAAAGCGCGTTCGTGAAATGTAACAAGTATATTCATATATATATATATATTTTCTGTTGCTATTTTTATGTATGTATTTTTTATGCAAGGTCTAATTGGTTGGCGAAATTTCACGAAAATGTGATGTGGTCTCTCAAGTAACTTACGATCGGTTTTTGGCATTTGTATTCAGCTGTATTATGGGCTTCTCACATGCTCAAGCTTACGGACTTGCGGACGGCAAGCTACCCATTGCTCGCCGTCTGGCTCACATTGTGAGGAGCCCTAACCACCGGTAGCTTGACATCGGTGGACTACTATTTTTTATATATTTTTTAATATATATTTGTTTTGAGAAATATTTAAAAAATATCAAAAATATGTATAGAAGGCAAATAAAGGAAATAATAATAAAATTGATTTCAGAATTACTTCCATATTTTGTTAGTAACAATGTTCTTAGCTTAGTGTTAGTAAAGCATATTAAATTAATAATAATGACACCTTAGGAGGCTCTCGTTAGTCTCGGCGGCTGGATCAATGGCTTGATTCAGAAAGCGGTACTTCTGGGCACGGCTCGTATTGTTAGGGGGTTCCTTTCTCTGGAGCCCTGACCGTCGGTAGCTTGGACCTTGTTCCCGATACCGGGGGGCTACTATTTTTTTATATTTTTAAATGTTTTATTTTTATTTTTGGAATATTTTAAAATGTAATCAATATAAATGATTAATAATGGCAATATATTAGGCGCTTCGTCTCGCGTTTAGGCCTGTCAAGTGCGCCATCAGTACAAAGTACCATCGGCCGGCGCACGCGCTCAGGAAGGGTGGGGATGGATGGTTACGCTTAATTTTACAGTTTTAATTTTCATAAAATACTAATTAATCGATTAAACCGACGCTAAAAGCCGTTAGTTTCGGTCGAACCGAATTTCCTTTAAGGCCAAAACCGAAACTCCAGCCGAAAACTGCTTTTTTTGACAGAAAATGGCCGAACCTTTGCTCTGACTTTTATTGCATTATGATCGTATTACTCTATCTCATTACATCTGTGAGGTTTCGCTGATTAAATAAATTTGACCTTTTATTCATATAATTAATATTTTAAACTTATATTTATTTATATATATTCTTCCGTATTTATAGAGTTACATACACGACTAATGTGTGTACGTATTTTATTTATTTATTTGTTTTATTTCTCACACTTTAGGCAACATTTTATATTGTATATATTTTTGTTTAATTACAGTTTTAGTTTCATCGTTTTGTTTGTGTTTTTGTAAACGCATGCACTTGGCACATTCACTGCTTCTTTAAATATTTATTGGAAACAAAACTATGTTACAAAATTCTGGGTAGTCAAAGAATCAAAGTAAAAAACCAATTACAGACACTTTTGAACAGTCAAAAAGTCAGTAAAAAAAAATAATTATGCTAATTGCAAGTTCCAAAGCATAGATCTCTTTGGAGAAGAATGTGCAAGAAACTCTACGAACTCTCTTTTCAATGATAAATGATAATATTATTTTTTTGCGTCAGTTTTAAACTAGATTAGGTCGTTGCTTCCTAGCTGACTACCCTAAGAAGAGACGCCGTCACAATCTCAGGGGTGAAAGTCTCTTTTAAAGTCCATACTGTAAACTGTAATAGTCAAATTATATGACAACCATGCAGATGTATCTCAAATGGTCTTTTGAAGAAAGAACCACACAGATTTGAGTGGACCTGTCCAGTCAGTGCAAGCATTTGTCAGTATTCGTGTAGTTGAAACTTAGGACTACTAAGGAGTTTAACCTTTTGAATGTCTATGTTACACAGTTCGACATAAGCAATTGTCTTTCTATTGTGTCTCTAATTACGGCATTCAAAGAGTTAACTGTATTGTATTATGTATTACAAATATCCCGGTTACATTAGTATTGGATACAACCATGATTATAATTTGCACAGTCATTTCCAATTACCTATATCACCTCCATAACCCTGGGACCTCTACAATTACTGGGTAACAAGATATGCTTTGGTATAACTGGCTATCAGATATCAGGCAGGTGTCTTCAAGGCTGGAGTGAATAGGCTCTTGATAAACTAGTTCACCTCAACATCAACGATTGCATAACTGCTTACCATCAGGTGGGATCGCAGTCAAGCACTGGCAAGCAATACCATTTAAAATATAAAAAAAAAAATTCTTAACCTCTGTGTCCTGTGCAGATAAAAAAAAAGATTTTTTTGTACAATTTGACAAAATTTAAAAAGCGGTGAATAATACTGCTTCTCAAAAAAAAAAATATATATATATATATTAAAGTATAGCGTAGTCGGCCTTATAACGTTCCACTGTTAAGAATCAGGCCTCCTCTCTAAGAGAGGGAATGTGCAGTAATCCAACACGCGGGCCCAGTGCGGGTCTATCAATATTCTTAATTATCTATCTGTCTATATTTATAAACACAGCCTTCCATAATTATTTTTGTCATTGCTTACATCAGAAATTACACCAAAATTTAAAAAAAAAAATCTTGATACTTGGCTTTGCACTACCGTGCATCCGGTACATTTCATTTAAAATGTGAATGTGTTAAGTCTTTGTATGTCAAGTGTTGCATGTTGCAATTATGTTTGTTTATTTCGTTTGTTTTGTGTATCATTATGTTTTGCCTCGATGACATAGATATGACAGTAACTTAGGGTTGATTAGTTTAACTAAGGGTTGATTAGGATAACTAAGATCTGATTTGGGTAACTAAGATCTGATTAGGGTAGCCAAGACCTGATTAAGGTAACTAAGATCTGATTAGGGTAACTAAGACCTGATTAGGGTAACCAAGACCTGATTACGGTAACTAAGATCTGATTAGGGTAACTAACATCTTATTATGGCAACTAAGTGCTGCATAGAATGAATAAGAGCTGATTAATGTAACTAAGTTCTGATTAAGATAACTAAGATCTATAAAGGGTAACAAAGGGCTGGTTAGTGTAACTAATATCTCATTAGGGTAACTAAGATCTGTTAAGGATTACTGAGAGCTGAAAAGTATTATTAAGATTTGTAAAGGGTAATTGAGGGCTGAATAGGGCAACTGTCGGCTGATTAGTATAACTATGGGATGTTAAGGATAACTGAGGGCTGATTACAGTAACTAAGATCTGTAAAGTGTAACTGAGGGCTGATTAGGGTAACTACGAACCGGTTTAGTGTAACTAAAAGCTGCATAGGCTTGCTCAATCAGCCGCCATCATGACAGACAGACAGAGGCACAGCTGTATAGTAGTTAGTAAGTTTGTGTGCGCGACGCTCTGGCAGAGCATCCGTACGCAGAGGGCGGCGCCACGGGCTACGAGATGAGGCAGCTGCAGCAGCAGAACGTGCGGCTGAGAGACACGCTGGTGCGGCTGAGGGACCTCTCGGCGCATGATAAGCATGAGATGCAGAAGATGCATAAGGTTGGTACAGTTGCTTCTATCTTGTTCGCTACGAATAAGGAATGGGATACTACGAGTTCAGTATAGGCACAGGGCGACCAAGAAGGGTGGGTACACCCTCCCCTAACTCCTCCAAAGCAGGGTTGGCAAACCTTTATTAAAGATAGTGATCGTGAAGCGCCGAAAAGAATCTTGACTTAGTGATTTAATAGATAAGAATTCAAATTAAATGCCAATAATTCTTAATTTGCAGCCGGAAGTTGATATATTATAATGTTTACAGTGCTTTCTTTTTTTAATGAATTAAAATAGAAACATATGTGATGACTGCTGTTTGACCTTTTGGTAATTGCTGGCTTGTCCGAATCATTTTGTAAAAAGGTCAAAAGATTAAAGAACATCCGAGCTCATAAATCTTTATCCGAAATGGTGGCGCGTAGTGTATCACGCGCGCGTCTCTTAGACGTATAGTGGGGCCCCAATACGGGACGAAACCTTCGAGCAGCGAGGCAACGCCAGTCCGGAGCAGCGTAAGTCACACCACGCCCATAGCCCCCGACGCAAGTATGCAAGGGGATTCCGGAGTGGTTTTTAGTCAGTAAGAGTCTGAAAGACCCCTCCATTCACTCCAAGTTCACGCAACAAGGGACAAGGACAGCAAGGGTCACACAGTCCAAGACTTCGACGGCACGTACCGTTCCATGCGCGCCTCAAGGAGTTGTCAGCAAACCGTAGGGATCCAGCAGGGTCGAAGCCCACTGGGGCCTTGGATCTGTTTCTGAAAAGAAGATTCGTGCCCGGTACGAAAGGCAGCGAAGAAACAGGAGTGGGTTTATAGTCAGTAAAAGTCTGTACACTATCTCTTGTTCCGCCCAAGAGCGGGGACGTCACTGGATGATTTTGGCACCAAAAAAAGGGTTACACTTATGAAATGCACCTTTTATGTTACGTTACAGCAATTTGTACTCTGCTTTACCAAAACCTAACACTGCTTCTTTCTCTAGGACCTAGAACAGTACAAGTCGGAAATAGCTGAACTGAGTCGCACAAAAGAGAAGCTGTCCCTCCGTGTGGATGAGCTTGAAGCCCAGGTGGCTGACCTTCGGGAACAGGTCGATGCCGCGCTTGGGGCTGAGGAGATGGTGGAGCAGCTCGCTGAGAAGAAGATGGCGCTGGAAGATCAGGTATGTGATGTTATAACCATCATTGTGGCTTTCAGTTTAGGCGGAGGCCAAACCAGTATGGAGTCATGGTAAAGCATACGGTAGAGGTGTGCCCCGGCTGGGCAGAGCAGCGTCGTGGCTCCTTGGGGCGTCCTGACCCAAGTCGTCGACGGCGCTTAATGTTCCAAGTGCGCCTCAAGGAGATGCCACCAAAACCGTAGGAGCTCAGGAGGGTCGAAGCTGACTGGGGCCGTGAGTAGTGCGAAAGAGAACCACGGGGTAAAAGAGAAACACGGAACTAAGGCAAAGAGAAACATTATTTGGTTTTAGTCAGTAAATGTCTGACCCACCCTCTGTCTCCACCCAAGGGCGGGAGACGTCATTAATAATAATAAGAGAGTTTTTTTTTTAAATAATGATGGCTTGTGTTTGACCGATATTTCACCTAAAGTTAAGCGACAATGTGGCCGACGATGGAGCACGCTGGCGTAGAAGTAACATATTCACTCTTGGCTTAAAGACCCCTAGGTTATAGTTATCAGGAAACAGACTCTGGCAGGGAATTCCACAGCTTAGGCGTACGCACTATAAATTTTTTCTTTTATTATCGGATCCTTCTTCTTTTTAGGTGGACCAGCTGAAGCAGGACGTGTCCGAACTGGAAGCATTACAAGAAGTCCACGAACAGCTGGTGGAGTCCAACCGCGAGCTGGAGATGGACCTGCGCGAGGAGTTGGAGATGGCACACGCTAACACAAGAGAGGTGACTCTTAAACTTTTCTCTCTTCTTCTTAGCGTGTCGATGGCAATACTAATTAAATTCGATGCTTGACCCAGTATTCGGCCGCGGCAATGCCGTCCACTGATGTTGTCATTAGATCCTTACGTAATCAGGTAATAGAGCACGTGATGCAGGATGGAAGGTGGGACATGGTCTGCTGATAGTTGCAGCACAAACTCTGAAGGTCGGAGCTTTCCAATAATTTCCATCTGTGGAGATTGTCTTTGCTGCGCCCAACCTGACAAAAACAAGTTTCTTTGCGTGATCACAACAGAAATGAAGATATCCGTTTAGGAGAACCAAGTTTACCAACATAGCTCGAAATCAGGGATGTTAGGGAGCTCTATAACCGAAACTATCGGATATCCGATATAAAATAATATCCATAACCGTAACCGAATCCGAAATAAAAGTTTCGGATAACATCGGATAGGGGCGGAGCCTAATTGCGATACGTTATGACAGGTTGTTTTGTCAGGTTGGTTTTTTGGCCGGGGCAGCGGCCGACACACGCGCGCATTGTTTGTTTTCTTCTGTTGTTCCTACCAAATAAAACCATTTTATTAGATATTTATATTTTACACCTGAAATTCTTTAAAAATCTAATATCCGTAACCGAAATTATCCGAAACTAACGGATAATCCGAAATAATTTTATATCCGTATCCGGTATAATAAGCATTTCTGTATCCGTATCCGAAATTTCATATCCATAACATCCCTACGAATGTCTTATGTCTGAGTGTGGTTTCCGCACTTAGTCCTATGCGGACCATTGTACGTGGCCTCCCTATGAAATATAGCCACTTAAGTGGAAGAGGGCAGGGTACATTGCTCGCAGAACAGGTGGTCGATGGGGATGAAAGTTAGTCGCAGCGTTGGAAGGCCTCCCAAGGTGGATCAAGAACCTGGTGAGGGTCACAGGGAGACGCACAGGGCCGGTCGTTGGCGATGCTTGGGGAAGGTCTATGCCCAACAGTGGACGTCTTTCGGCTGAAACCATGATGATGATGTACTTACGTACTTGACGTACGCTTTTCGAGATTCATCATATTCCTGCCCTAGTCCCGTTTTATTTGGGGTCGGCGCGACACGTTTTTTTCTTCCATTCTGTCCTGTCACTCGTCACGCTATCACTAACTCCTTTACCTTCATATCGCTTCTCACACATACCTCAATTTCATTTCCCGAGCTTGCTTCTTACGTTGCACCCGCCCGGGATGGTGCCACAACCCTGGTCCATTTCCCACAGAAGCCGGGTGTTGCCCCTGCGCGTCGCCTGTGGGGTACGCCCTAACCCTATCGCGCATTCTATCATTAACTAACATGTTACAAGGAATTTGGCAAATGTTTTATAGTCGGCCGCCAGCCTGACACCAACCCTCCTTGGGAACGCTATTGTTGGTGGTTAACGTATCACCATGCGATGCCCTTCAGTGCTTTAAATTACGCACGGTCTCAAAATGTCCCTTAGTCGCCTCTTACGACACCCACGGGAAGAAATGGTGTTATTCTTTACGTCCGGACACCATACGGAACGCTTTTCGAGATTACAGGTCTGATTAACATTACTGATGGATCTCAAAAGCCTTCATACTTATTATTATAATTTTCTGTGTACGATTTGTTAATGAATGTTTATCTCATTTCCAAGGCAATAAGAGAACGCGAAGCGGCCTTAGAGACGATCATGGACCGCGACTCGACGATCCTCAAGTTCAGAGAGCTGGTCCAGAAGATGACGGAGCAGTACAACGAGACGAGAGCGCAGCTCGAATCTAAGCAGGGTACGAAGTTAAACCTTTTAACCGCCTTTTTTCTTTATTTACAGAATTTCATAACTAACAAAAGGTATCATGAAAAATTACAAAGTTATAAGCTGGATGTGTGATCTAATTGTCCGCACAAATTTACCGAGTCATCCGGGTGTTTTGCTCCCGCACCAGCTGTTCGCTGGTACCTAATTTCCGCTATGACCTGCCGTAAACTGTGTTGTACTTGTACTTAGTGTCGGTGGTGTCCAACTTGTATCAATATTTTTGGGAAAAACATGATTGAAAAAAAAAAATACAACCGACTTCAAAGTTAATCAATGTTAAAAAACACTGAAAAGTAAAAAATAACTTTAATTTCGGAAGTCGGTGTTTCTACAATAGCTTTATCGTACGTACCACCACTAAAAAGTACCTCTCAGCCAAACTTAAATACCTTATAGCCAGAGAGCATCTCATAACGATTCTAATAATCCCAAACACGTTTAGATTACATTAATTTACCTTCTGGCTTCATCATCAGATCAGTCCGATACATCCCCTCCCCCTTTTCCTTCAGCCAGTCATCGACTACACTTATAAACAAAGCAATTTTACTTGTTACGACAGTTCTGCTGGGATCCTATGAGGAGTTCTGTGCCATATCTTTGAAGTTCATGATCAGACGTATCGTCAGTAAACAATACTATATATGGTTGCTTTTTCAATAAATGCGGTAGATCATTAATGTACACCAGAAAGAGGAAAGGACCCAATATAGAGCCTTGTCGCATTGCCTTTCGAAAACGATGCTGTATACAACAGAACGAAAATCAACTATCGGGGAGTTGCCCGGGCCTGACACAACACGTGTCTGGTCGGAGGATCCTGCTTTTTCATTGGAGGTTTGCTGGATTTTTCTCCTTGTTCCGCTTACGTCTTATGTATAAGTACAGAAATTAATAATAAACACCGTCTAGTCCCAAGCTAAGCAGAGCCTGTGTTATGGCTACTAGACAACTGATAAATAAACTTATATATTTCTAAATACATACATATTATAGATAAATTACACCCAGACACAGAACAAATGATTACGCTCATCACAAAAACATTTGTCCTGGGTGGAAATCGAACCCACGACCTCCGGCATAGCAGTCAGGGTCACTAACCACTAGACCAACAGGCCAGTCCACTAACATAACTAACATAACATTCCACAAAATGTTTTGAATACTTATTAACTTGATCGATCCCTGAAATGATTAGTCAGGGTTGGGATCACGGGCTGGGATGACGCGAAAAGATGATTGTCACGCGTGCGGCCTCCTCCTACGCTAGCATTATTGCTTTGTACACTGAAGCGACTGTCTGCCATTCCTCCTCGCTCCGGATCATGGCTTCGAACCAGCTGACGCCGATTGCCTCCACGAGGACACGGCATTACTCCGCCAAGTAGCCCACACTTGCTCCGTGTCTTCTGGAAGACCAACATCTAAGATCCTGTCCTCGTTCCCAGGTTCACCAGCGCCATCAGAACAAGAATCGACTCCAGAGCCAGTAGCGCGCACGTCCCCGCCGGTGGAGCTGGGCTCGCTGGTGCACGCGTCCAGGGCTTCCACCAGGTCTATAGACCTGCAGCTGCGCGCGCTGGAGCTCACGCAGGCGAGGGCCAGGGCCGACATGCTGGCTGCTTGCCTGCCCGACCACTTCATGGCGACCGCAGGTAAGAGAAAGAAAGAAGAACATTTATTTATGATGATAAAATTTTTGTTCCTGATAACTATTGCCGGGCAAGACGGCATAAATTATTTGTAGTGCCGCGCTGCCGTACGGTTGCACGACGTATGTCACCTATTCCGCGAATGTTAATCGCACTCAACGCTCTTCTTGAATCCAGTCCTAGACTAGATCTATTCGCTGATGAATGGAAGGAGATATTGATCGAATGTCTGGCGATTTGCGAGAAGACTGAATAAGAGGTTTAGTTGTATTATTTGTTATATTTTCTTTAATTAGGTTTTACATAATTTGTACCTTTTGTAATCAGTGTAATTGGCATTCTGTCGTTCTGGTTAAATAAATAAATAAAAATAAATAAATAAATGATTCCTTTTGCATTCTAGGATCATGAGTTTCAGAAATCAACCTTTTTTTTTGTAGGTGGGAATCTCATCCAATGACATCTCCGCGCCCTTAGGCGGAGCGGGAAATTGACTTCAGACTTTTACTGACAAAAAACCCACACCTGTTCCTTCGTTGCCTTTCGTACCTGGGCCGAATCTTCCTTTCAGAAGCAGACCCTTGGCCCTAGTAAGCTTCGGCCCTGCTGGGCTCAGACGGTTTTAACGAGATCACACTGAGGCGCTAGTGGAACACTTCGCGCCGTCGACGACTCTGGCTCAGTCCGGACGATTACCGGAAGGCCAGACGGCAAGCAATGGGTAGCTCGCGGTCCGACCGTTGGATAACTGTCCGGACCGAGCCCAAGTCGTCGACGGCGCGCACTGTTCCCGCGCGCCTCAAGGAGCTGTCAGCAACAGCAACTCGACCCAACTGGGTCGAAGCCTACTGGGGCCAGGGTTAGTTCGAAAGATAGCTCAGCCCCGGTACGAAAGGCAACGAAGAAACGGGAGTGGGTTCTTAATCTGTAAAAGTCTCACACTATCTCCCGCTCCGCCCAAGAGCGGGGGAGGTCTTTAGATGATTTTCCCACCGCGAAAAAACCGCCTACGCTGGATGCAAGTCGAGGTCGGATTTCCGGCGGCTAGGGCGTGAGGATATCACCCATGGAAGCGAAACAGTGACTAAAGAAGCGGGTGAAATTACAGGGCACAGCTAGTAAACCTTATGTTGTTCGCAGGTGACCACGACGCTATCCTGCTGATATTGCTGCTGCAGAGGCTGAACACTAAAGCGGATATCATTCTTGGACAAATTAGAGAAAGGTAAGTCAAAGGATAAAATTAAAGCTAGCATGCCCCTCAATTTGAAGGGTAAAAGGAGAATTTTTTTTTGGTCCAAAAAATAATTAAAAAAAATAAAAGTATGACCCCAAGCCTGCCACATGGTTAGTTTGAAAGATCATCTCAAATACAATATTTTTTTGTCTGGAATCCAAAAAATCTGTCCTGCAGAAATCTAGATATAAGCAAATAATTAGTCTTTAGAAAAAAATATTACGTTTTAAAATAACTTTATGTGTCTTCTCAAGGCATATAGGTTCTTAATATAGTGCGCTTAACCATCAACGACTGCATCACTGCTTACCATCAGGTATGATCGCAGTCGCATGACTACGATTAGTGCATACTAAATAAATATAAAAAAAATTAAATGTAACTCGTAAACTTCAGGTTCGATTTTGTTGCGTCTTTGCCCACATAGGAACTTCAAATGAATGAGTCGATCAACAATGGGTTCATGCCTGGGGACCGCAGATTTTTTTTTGGACCAAGGCCCATAGTAAAAAAAACATTCTCCTTTATATACTGTATAGATCAGAATTTTGGGACAATATTATAGCGTTGCTCAGCTTATTACGGTAGGCACGGTAGGGTTGGTAGGCCTTTTTTTTTCGATGGGAAAAATTATCTTATAACAACCCCCGCTCTTGGGCGGAGCGGGAGATAGTGTCAGACTATTACTGACTAAAAAACCCATCCCGTTCCTTCTAGCCTTCATACCGGGGCTCGAGCGCCCTTTCGGATAACCCTGGCCCCAGTAGACTTCGACCCGGCTGGGTCCCTACTGTTGCTGACAATTCTGGAACTGCGAACTGGAACAGTGCGCGCCGTAGGGTTGTTAGGCCTCGTGTTGGGATCTATCTATAAGGAACGGTAGGCTTCGCACACGGGACCGGCACATTTCTATATTTTTCTTTGCTCGCAATACAACATTTCATTAGAAATGTCACTTCAACACACTTCTTTTCTTTCTACGAGTACTTTTGAAATCTATTCTGGAAATCCTTCAAAGTATATTTCATATAGCTTATGAAATATACTTCGTCCGTTAGCTATATAAAAAAAAAACAACAAGGATTATAACTTAGTTTTTAGGGTTCCGTACCTCAAAAGGAAAAACCGGAACCCTTATAGGATCACTTTGTTGTCCGTCTGTCTGTCTGTCTGTCAAGATCCTTTATGTCGAGAAAGCGTGGAGGTATCGTGTTGAAATTAAAAACTATATTCTAGTCTGCGGTCCCTTCAAGCTGTGAAAAAAATCGAACTTCTAAGTTAACGAATAAAAAAGATACGGCCGTTTATGTCGCAAAAAAAGCATATTTTGATACTTCCCGTTGACCCAGAATCCTGACATTTGGCACAAAGCAAGGTCTTATAAAAAATCTGAAAACTGTAAAGCTGTTGTTACCACCTACGTCACACAAAAAAATGCTATTCGGAAAAATCTTCGATACTCTATTCGGGAATTGTAGTTTGCACAGAACCTTCAATGCGCGAGTCCGACTCGCACTTGCCCAGTTTTTTATACATATGTCGTAATAGTTTTCCACCAACCCGAGGTTGTTCTTGATGCACTAGTATAGCGTATACAGTGCAAGCTTCGACGACCATTGTCGAAGCTGTCGTTGCGTGGTTGGATCAGGGGCTTGATACAGAAGGCAGTACTTGATACGGCTCGCATTGTGAGAAGGTTCCTGTCTCTGGATCCCTAATCACTAGTAGCTTGGACCCTACTCCCAATACCGCTGGACTATTATTTTTAAATGTTTTTTTTTTTTAAGTTATTTTAATTCATTAACCTGTCGTGTCTAAACGTGGACCCACGCGAGATACAATGGCTTTTTAATTGTGTCTCTAATTACGCCACTCGAGAGGTTAAACCCCAAGCGAACACCGGCGTACGCGCATCTATCGTCTTACTATTTGTGTCTCAAATTGACGGTATCTGAAAGTTTAAGAAATATTTTAAAATGTATAGAAAATGAATACTTAAAAGGAATAATAATAATAATGAGAAATTCTTCCATCACCCTACAGGTTCCCGCCAGTCAACGTGTGGGACAGAGAGGTGGTGACGAAGACCCATACTGCCGTGCAGTACAGTTTCCGCTGCCAGTTGGAGTACCAGCTTCATATGATACAGGTATAATAGAATAACCTTGAATTGCACAATTTAATTCCGCCAAGTAGGTTCCATCATCGGACCACTAGACGTAAGGCGTTGTGCCATCAGTATATGGTGGATATCCCACCCATTCGTACAAAGCGTTTTGGAAACACATTCATTATGCGTACAGCTAAAGAGTGGAATTCCCTGCCGGAGTCTGTGTTTCCTGATAGATACAACTTAGGGGTCTTCAAGTCGAGAGTGAATAGGTTACTTCTAGGTAAGTGTGCTCCATCGTCGACCACATCATCGCTTACCATCAGGCGAGATAGTGGTCAAGCGCGAACCTATCAATATTTTTTTAAATTTTTTATTATTGATAGTCTCGCGTTTATTTAACGTGTACTTAATAAATATAGAACCTGAAATTGATCTGCAAAATACAAAACAAAACAGGCCAAGTGCGAGTCGGACTTGCGCACGTAGGGTTCGTACCGTCTGTAACAAAGAAATCCCGTTTGTTGTTAGGAGCCCCGCTTAAATATTTATTTTATTTGTTGTTATAACGGCAATAGAAATGTATTTAGATGATGTATCTATCTGTGAATATTTCAACTGTCTAACTATCACGGTTCATGACATACAGCCTGGTGACAGACGAACAGACAGACACCCAGACGGACGGACAGCGGAGTCTTAATAATAAGGCACCTTTTAACCCTTTTAGTTACGGAACCCTAAAAACTTTCGAAAGTTTGAATTTCACGGATTACTTGGCGTATTCACGTTAAGACGATTTTTTTTTTGTCCTCAGTGCATAGTATGCATGTGGACGTATGCGCTGGACTCGTGCACGCCGGAGCTGCTGCTGCGCGCCGCGTCGGCGCTGCCCGACGCCGCGCAGCAGGAGCGGGCGCTCGACGCGCTCATGCACTTGCTGAAGACCAACGAGCTCGATGAGAACTGCTCGCTGGATGGTAAGTACAGGAGACTGTAGGTTGGTTATGCTACGCGCGTTGCAGGGTGATTTCCAGCTACTGTCGGCACGCGGGCTTGCGGACAGTGAGCAATGGGTAGCTCGCTGTCCGACCGTCCGGCAACCATCCGGACCAAGCCCAAGTCGTCGACGGCGCGCGCTGTTCCCGCGCGCCTCAAGGAGTTGTCAGCAACAGCAGGGACCCAGCCGGGTCGAAGCCTACTGGGGCCAGGGTTATCCGAAAGGGCGCTCGAGCCCCGGTACGAAGGCTAGAAGGAACGGGATGGGTTTTTTAGTCAGTAAAAGTCTGACACTATCTCCCGCTCCGCCCAAGAGCGGGGGTTGTTATAAGATACACGGGCAATGGGTAGGTCGCTTTTGACAACGATGAGTCACTATTTTCTTGACGCGAATACACTATCTTTTTGTAATTTTTTTTTTTGATGAACGCTATCATTTATTTATTTATGTACTCTTAAATGTGATCGACAAATATAGATAGATATAGATACAAAGGTACTGCTTAGGTATTTCAAATGTTTCTCCCAGCAGACCTGTCACTGGAGAGTTATAATATAATATAATAATAATAATATAATATTCCACAACTATCACACAACGCCGTCTAGTCCCAAGCTAAGCAGAGCTTGTGTTATGGGTACTAGACAACTGATAAACATACTTATTTATTTCTAAATGCATACATATTATAGATAAATTACACCCAGACACAGAACAAATGATTGTGCTCATCACACAAACATTTGTGCTGGGTGGGAATCGAACCCACGACCTCCGGCATAGCAGTCAGCGTCACTAACCACTAGATCAACAGGCCAGTTGGATGAGATATGTAAACAGTGTAAACAAAAGTCATTATTAAATTTTCAAGACTATTCTCAAAATACGGTTTGAGGGGTGTTAAAGTTTTTTTTAAGAAAAACATTCTCACAAACGAAGTCGCTGGCAAAATACTAGTCTCTATATTTAAGAGTAGATTCACTAGTATTGAGAAAGTAAAATACGGTAGTGTAGGTAATACTATATAACACATTCATATACAGTCACGTTTGTAATCAGTTTTTTACGACCTCATGTAATTCGTACGACATTTAATCGAATATTTACTTACTACCGTTATATTAGACGAACACAAAACGCTTGTTTTCTTATTTACACATTATTGAAAAAATATGTCCATTTTATCCAGATTCTGATGTGGTAAAAAAAAAATTGATATCATGATTTAAAAAAAAAGTTAATGAGATTTAACTTTAAAAATTATTCTCACAGGTATCGAGCGATGCTGGACGTACCTGTGCGCGATGTGGTCGGCCCTCAATCTGAGTTCCCTGGAGGGCGCGGGCGTGGCCAGGGAGCCTCTCCTGCACGCGTGCAGTGCGCTCGACGCGCTCGCACGCGCCTTGCACGCCGATGCGTCTGCGCTCACGCATATACTGCAGGTAACACAGACAAAAATCCTGCATCGTAGTATTACCTTAACGTCCGTAACTAACGGGCAGTTGTCCCGACTAGACAAAACACCTGTCTGGTCAAGAAATCCTCCCTTGTCAACAGGGGTTTGCGAGACTTCACACTCTGTTCCTCTAAAGTCTTTTCAATGCACTTACTCGGAAACCAGCTTTTATCCCACCGCTTACAGGCATGCAATGGACTGTTTTTTGCATTAGTGCAGAAAAATGCGCGTGCTCGCCCCCGCCACAATTTTATTGTTATAAAATAGTTGTTCGTATCGGGCGCGCGGCCACCCCAAGAGGCGCGTCGACCCCCACGAGTCGTAAGTGTATTGAAAAAAGTCGTTTGATACACGTGGAAAGACACTGCAGCCCTCGGCTTCATAACACCCTCGAGTACGGCTCGTGCGAATTCCACCTCGGTCGCAATACAATAATAATAAAAAATAAAATAATAATAAAACTTTATTCAAAAATATATCTAAGGTAATTACAGTAAAAACATTTTTTCCTTAATTTATGTCAAGTTCACAAGTGCTATATGCCTGAACTAGGTTATCCTGTGTTTCAGGCGAGAAAAGGTAAAATAATATAACTAAATAATCACAGTAATTATATAACAAAAAGGTAAAATATTCATCTAATAGGTATGTAAAAGAGGTGTAAATAGTATAAAAGTCTTAGTTACTAAAATCTTAATTTATTATTTAAGCTAACTAATCATAAACAAACTTTCTACTCTTGTATCAAAATGTACTATTCTATTGAAATGCTAAATCCACTTTCATTTTGTTCCCAGCAATCCGACCGCCAACAAGAACTGGGTCTACTCCACGAGGCCATCTCCACTACATGCACGACTCTACAGCAGCAGCTGAAGTCTGTGAGAAGACGTCTACCCCCCGGCGTGATGCTGCATGCTGTGTTGGATGACCAGGTCAGTTGTACTTCTCTAGGTGATCACAATAAGTGGCAAAATCAAAATTATTTTATTTCACATAGGCCTACATGGGCACTTATAAAACGTCAGAAGCTAGTTCATGGTTCCAAATTGGTCGTTTCCCATGGAGAAGAACCGGCAAGAAACTCCATGGTTACTCTTTTAAAAAAGTGGTTGTTTTTACAATATTGATAGATATTATGTAAGAACAGTGTAGACCAGTCAAATATTGTACACTTTTGTGCACAATAAAAATTATCTCAATAAAACACAAAGTAAGTCGTAATAGGAAGTAGTCTAAGAGTTCGTGAAGTAAACAGTGTTCTCACATCCACAATACAAAAAGAGGTTATATAAAAAGTGGCAGTGGGCAAGACACATTGCTTGCAGAACAGATGGTCGAGGGGGCTGAAGAGTTCTAGAGTGACGCAGCGTGAACAACAAGGTGAACCGATGTCTTGGTGAGGGTCGCCGGACTCTGATGGATGCATTCAAAGGACCGGTCGTTTTGGCGACACTTGAGAGGTGTTTGTCCAATAGTGGACGTCTTTCGGCTGAAATGATGATGATTATACACCCCTACTTTTTAATTAGTACACAAAAATATGGGGCTCTATCTGTACCCGTCACTGATCATATTTTCGTAGTCTAAAGTAGGAAAAACCAAAATCCTAAAATTGACCACGAAAAGGTAAATTCATCATAGAATCAATCAAACATAACATTGCTAGTAGAAAATACTGCGGGTAGTGTACTAATAATCAATAGCCTGCACAATATTTCCATAAATTGAGTGACATTTTGGGACATAAACCAACGCTAATAACTTCGTTGTTTATGAATATTATTTGTTGAGATTTTACTTATAAAATGACAAGGGCTTTTCTAAAAAGCCCTTTCAATATGTGTACTAATTAAAAAATAGTGGTGTATATATAGAAACCTTTTTGTTTTCGAGATTCTGAATAATGAAAATTTTGTTAAATATTTGAATAAGTTAAAGAATTATCGAATGCCAACAGTTTCAGGTGTTATTATCTCTTTATTTTCGCGTTGCCTCTTCATGAAACATTACGTTGGATGAAACAACTAGTTTTTAAACTATAGCTTCGTTGACGATAGATAGAGTGGGGACTTATTTACAGCCTGTCCACAACTTCGATCTTAGTGGTGAGTGTTGCGGTAAGCGGGGCAGCATCGGTAGGCGGATGAGCGGCGTCTCGTGGCGTACTTTAAACATTTTCATACTTTAGTTGTTACCGCTCGTTGCCACGTGCTTAGCTTTTGCTCACCGTGGCAAACTCGTGAATGGGCTGTTAAAGTCTTCTTTTTAGACCAGGGGGCTTATCATTTGACTGGCCTGTTGGTCTAGTGGTTAGTGACCCTGACTGCTATGTCGGAGTTTGTGGATTCGATTCCCATCCAGGACAAATGTTTGTGTGATGAGCATAATCATTTGTTCTGTGTCTGGGTGTAATTTATCTATATTATGTATGTATTTAGAAATATATAAGTATGTTTATCAGTTGCTTAGTACTTATAACACAAGCTCTGCTTAGCTTGGGACTAGACGGCGTTGTGTGATAGTTGTGGAATATTTTTATTATTCTCATCTCTTATGGAAACGTTTAATTCCCAGTGAGCCAAATTTTTTGCTTTTAAATCGCTAAAAATCATATCAAAACAGTTCTAAAGTTGAACGACTTTAGTACAGAGGTGAACAGTTTCGCTTCAAGATCGCTTAATTTGACGTTACAGACGCTTAAAAGACGGTCATTTGCTGTCACACACGTCAAATAGCACGCCATAGTACAAAATTTCCACTTGGTTAGAAAATAATGATTTAAAACTAAATGTAGAGAAAACTAAAATATTAAATTTCAAAACGCAAAAAAGTAAATGCATCCAGCTTAAAATAAATCATAAAAACCAATTAATTGAACAAGTCCGTAAAATAAAATTCCTTGGAATAACACTAGATGAACATTTCACCTGGAAAGATCATATTGACGAAATTTGCATAAAAATTAATAGATTTGTTTTTGCCTTGAAAAAAATTAAAGAAGAGACATCTAAACCAACGGCAGTTATAGTGTATCACGCCTATATATGCTCTATTATTCGGTATGGTATTATTGTTTGGGGTAATTCCTCTGAGATGTCCAGAATACTGATAGCACAAAAAAAAATGTATTCGCGCTATCTTTAACATGGACTGGACTGAATCATGCAGACCCGTGTTTAAATCACAAAAACTTCTAACAGCCCCATGTATTTATATTTACGAAACTGCAAAATTCGTTAAAACTAATTTATCTCTTTTTGATACCAACAATAATGTTAACAAGCGGAAAGTTACGCAGTACTTGTTAAAGATCCCTGTACCTAGGATAGAAATGTTTAGACGCAGCTGCGTATATATGGCGCCTCTTATATATAACTCTCTACCTAGCTGGATAACTGAATTGCCTTACAATAAATTTCGTGTGGTCTTAAAAAAATGGTTGATATCCCATAGCTTCTATTCAATAACTGAATTTCTAAATAAAAAAACATGTCAGTCCTTCCACTTCAGGAATGCTTTGTAGTCTAGTTAAAGTTTGTATTTAATTATACTTTAATTAATTTTAATGTGTGTTTATAATCAAAAAACGTTGATTTGTTTATTAACAGTTATGTTTTCAAAGTCTATGACTTTTAGAACTTTAATGCCAACAAAATAAAATTGTCAATAATTGTATGTTGACAAATATCTCCGTACCTATGTTACTATGTACATACATACCAAATATTTGCATGCTAATACTCAGCAAAACATGTTTGTTCTTATTTACTTTCTTTTACCATCTTGTATACCGTGTTTTTAGCAAATAAATAAATATTATTATTATTTCCTTTATTCAATTTTTAACATGTAACAATATATTTTTAAATATTTCTTAAAAAACTATTAAAAAAACATTTAAAAATATAAAAAACAGTATCCCACCGGTATCGGGAACAGGGTCCAAGCTACCGGCGGTTAGGGCTCCAAAGAAAGGAACCTCATTATTATTATTATTAAAATGTCCACTCAAAAAAATGTTGAACGAATCTTGAGCGCATTTCGTAAACGTTACTTAGCAGCCTAGTTTCAGGCCTGTTATAATGAAGTTATAGTACAAACATTGCAGTTCAACTTCAGCCCTGCTATAAGAGGGCATGGTAAGCCCCCAGTTGGAGGCACTAATTTAGGCATTTCTTTTTATTGACTCTACCGTTTACTATATTTACTAAGTGTCATAATGTTCCTCCCCTGCAGCTAGTGGAGCGGCTCCGCGGCGAGTGCGCGGGCACGCTGTGGCGCTGCTCGCGCGCGGCGTGGCTGGCGGCGCGCGCGGCGTGCGCGTGCGCGGCCACGGCGGGCGAGCGCGCCGACGGGGCGCCCTTGCCGCACGCCACGCTGCTCACCCTGTGGGCGGCCGCCGTCGACAAGATATACCAACAGGTACTTGCTGTCATCTACTTTGCTGGGAATAATAATCTTGTTCTTCCAAATATACATATCATCAATAAATCTTAGTTATTAATATTACCACTGCTGGGACTCCGACTTCCTGTCTAGGAGAGGAAATAGGCCGTAATCCACCACGCGGACCCAGTGCGGGTTGGCGGATGTTACATGACTTCAATTTTTTGATTCTAGGATATGCCAGTTTCCTCACGATGTTTTCATTCACCGTTTTGAGAGCAGTAATGATGAAATAAATTGCACAAAGTAATACACCTGGCTGGATTTGAACCCGCGACCTACAATATGTTACCAGGGAAGATACATGTGTAATAACAGTCATTACCAAACAAGCGTGTCTTCAACGTAGTCTTTATCCTTGTAACATAGTTTCTTGGTAATGATACGGTTGATGTGAGTTTTATAATATAAGGCCTTAAGGTAGCCATACACGCTAAGGTATATCTGTGAGGTTTACCAGCACAGTAATACTGGCATTATCATGGCTGTCCACAGACGTCTACCTCCATAGACGTGTATTCGTCATCATACGTTTGGTGAAACTTACATACAAAACTGTCCTACTGTCATACGCGACACGGCAGGACAACGTTCCCGTTCCGTCGAGAGAGTCAGTTTCATACTTTTGTATGCAAGCTTTTTTGAAGAAGATTATTATTGAGACCAGTGGTGGCCGAGTGGTAATGGCCCCGACTTACGAGTTGTAGGTTCGGCACTGCTCTCAAAACGGTGAAGGAAAACATCGTGAGGAAACCGGCATGTCCTAGAACCAAAAATTCGAAGACATGTGACATTCACCAACCCACAGGCCCGCGTGATGGCTTACGGCCCATTCCCTCTCCTAGAGAGGAGGCCTGAGTCCCAGCAGTGGGAACATTAAAAGGCTGATGATGATGAAAGCTTTACGCAGGGGTGCACCAAGCGTTTGATAACGAATACGACTCGATAGTGGGCTTTAGTGTAAATTAATAGACTAACTCAATTTGTTATGTTTCGCAGGATGATCACGGTCCGGTGCGCACGATCAAGCACTCCCTCGCCGGCGTGACGGCTGACGTGAACAAGCTGGCGCAGTTCGCGCAAGACAAGGAGTACGATATGATGTCGCTCACCAACGTGCAGTCCGAGAAGGTAAGAAAGAAAGTTGGCGCATTGGGTGAGCGATTAGTTGCCGCGATGCGTGGCGTAGATTCGATTCCCACACAGTTTTTTTTTTTATATGCTCGTATTTTATCACTATCTCACCTGATGGTAAGCGAGATTAATTCCACCAAGTCCGTTCCATCATCGGACCACTAGACGTACGGCGTTGCGCCATCGGTGCATGGATATCCCACCCATTCGTACAAAGCGTTTTGGAAACACATTCGTTATGCGTACAGCTAAGGAGTGGAATTCTCTGCCGGAGTCTGTGTTTCTTGATAGCTACAACCTAGGGGTCTTTAAGTCAAGAGCGAATAGGTTACTTCTAGGCAAGCGTGCTCCGTCGTCGGCCACATCATCGCTTACCATCAGGTGAGATAGTGGTCAGGCGCGAACCTATCAATAATAATAATAAAAAAAAGCGATGATGTGGTCGACGATGGAGCACGCTTCCCTAGAAGCAATCTATTCACTCTTTATTTAGAGGTATGTGGAATAGAGTTCCTTGTTTACCTGTGTACTTTCCTTGAAAAGGGAGGACCTTTCGACCAGATGGGTGTTTTGTCTGATCTGGGTAACTGCCCGAGAGATTATTTCGGGCTGTTGTGTATGTTTAAATCGATCGGAGAACTCTAATTGCGCGATGTAGGATATTTCGTAGTTTTTGTGGCGCTACAGATGTCGCTAGAAATATTTGTATGGTCTACAGATAAGTGTTCAAAGTGGGTTACCATGACGTTCAAAGCAAGATTATTTCATTCTTATTTCAGTGTGGGTAAGAGATGGCGATAGACAATTTGTATAGCTCTGTCTCTGTTATCTGTCTGTGCTCTGTGTCTGTGTTAATATATAAGTATGTTTATCAGTTGTGTACTCATAACACAAGCTCTGCTTAGTTTGGGACTAGATGGCGTTGTAAGAAAGTTGTGGGATATTATATTATTTACTAATTTCCCGTGTTACGTTTGCAGCCCATACCACCGGTGGTGATCCGCGCGCAGCTGGTGAAGAAGCAGCTGGAAGAGACCAAGAGCCTCACCATCAAGTTGGAGAACAAGGAAGCTGATATCAGAGAACTCAGGAAGGCGCTCAAGGTAAGTAGCGTTTTTTCTACAAATGAAACATATCTGCTAATCCCAAAACCAGGTCTTATCCGAAATATTCGATACCGGGTTTTTAAATACGGTTAAAGATATTTATTTTCTCAAAAGAATTACACTTTCACTTACAGAGAAAAACATACTATTTAGTTTAAAACAAAAACGTTACATACCAGCAGGCGTAGACAAAAAAAAAAAGAAAAAAAAACAATTTTGTTTCTTAAAACTAACACTTTAAAATTAACATGAATCGCTTTATAAAATAGACAAGCCAGAATGCCACACACAAAAACGAGTGATGAGGGTAGGTGCAATTTTATTGTTGATGCGTGTTTACTAAGGCCTATGACACAGTGCAGAGCATAAGCGACTCATTGAATTGTTTTTTTTTTCTTTTTTAAATATTGTTACATATTCTTACATATATCTACGAGTATTTTGTATAATTTTTCCTTTCTTTAAGTACGCGTTTTTATTATTATTAAAAAATTAAATACTTACAAGTATGAGTTGATGCATGATTTCGATACGTTAACTCCGTAAATTATTTATTTACGCCTAAAGTTGCGATTATTTTCAAAATATAGATCAAACCCATCGTGAGGAAACCGGCATGTCATAGAACCAAAAACTCGAAGACATGTGACATTTACTAACTCGAACTGGGCCCGCGTGGTGGATTACGGCTCATTCCCTTTCCTAGAGAGGAGCTCTGAGTCCCGACAGTGGGAACATCAAAAGACTGATTATTATGTCATACATGTCTCCGAACCGTTTGCGTTCGACTTTGACGCCATATTAAAAAATAATGACATTTAATATACTAAACAATACTACTACTATAATAATATTTTAATCGTTTTATTCCCGTGGAGGGTCGATCCGGTACATAAAACACTATCGATTTGTAAAGATAAAATTAAAAAATAAAGCACCTTTTTTCAAAACTCGTATTAATTTACGCATGTACGAAATTAATTTCTATAAGAAAACATCAGCTGAGCGAGTTCAATGACCTATAGGTAGTTTGTATGCAACGCCGATTATTAACTACAGGTAATGGAACTCGCTATTTTATTATTTTATCTTTACAAATCGATAGTATTTCATGTACCGGATCAACCCTCCACGGGATTAAAACGATAAAAATTTAGCGGTAGTTTATATCTTTAATGACACAAATGCATTTAAAAATAGTCCGAAACAGAAAGTTTAATTTATTGAGTGTGTGATGGGCGTAAAAAGCCTCATAAGGATCCTTTATTGTTTAGTAAAAAAATAAACATTGATACCCAATTTCTACTGTATCACAGGCGAAACAAGAAGAGTTATCAGAGATGACGATCCGTCGCGAGCTGGGCGAACGGAAGCTGTCCACGGCCGCCAGGGACGCGGAGCTAAGAGCTGAGCAGCTGACGCGGAGACTGGAAGATGCGCATAACCAGCTCAAGAGGTTGGTCTCTCTTTTTGAGAGAGAGAGAGAGAGAGAGCGAGTTCAGTGCCAGGGAACCCTGTTATCAAGTCTGTTTGTCTGTCCGTCTGTTAGCGGGCTGTTCCTTAGGCGGCAGGCAACAAATGCCGTAGGTCGCGTCCGGCGTGACGCTGTCGGCGACGTACGAATGTTTACTATGGTGACGGCTTTTTCTTCTGTTCAGTTTCAATAACATTTGTACAAGGTGCAGTTTTAAAACTGCACAATATTTCAGGAGGTTGTAATAAAACTCATAAATAATCATGTAAAAAAAACGATACCTGGTCAATAATCAGTAATACTTGTTATTTTATTTTTTAATTACACTAAACTAAATCGATTGATCGATGGCCGCGGGGGCGTGGTTAGGGTGTGGCGTGCGGGATAATGATTGGATGATACACTATTTATGAAACTATCGTTTCGAGTTAGTGTGTGTGAAAATGCCCTTTATTGTTCCGTGTTTGTGTGTGTGAAAGAAAGCGCGGTTATAAGGCAGGTATCAGACTGGCTGTTTTTAGGGTTCCGTAGCCAAATGGCAAAAAACGGAACCCTTATAGATTTTTCATGTCTGTCTGTCTGTCTGTCTGTCTGTCTGTCTGTCTGTCCGTCCGTCCGTATGTCACAGCCACTTTTTTCCGAAACTATAAGAGCTATACTGTTGAAACTTTGTAAGTAGATGTATTCTGTGAACCGCATTAAGATTTTCACACAAAAATAGAAAAAAAGCAATAAATTTTGGGGGTCCCCATACATAGAACTGAAACTCAAAATTTTTTTTTTCATCAAACCCATGCGTGTGTGGTATCTATGGATAGGTCTTCAAAAATGATACTGAGGTTTCTAATATCATTTTTTTCTAAACTGAATAGTTTGCGCGAGAGACACTTCCAAAGTGGTAAAATGTGTGTCCCCCCCCCCTCTAACTTCCAAGATAAGAGAATGATAAAACTAAAAAAAATATATGATGTACATTACTATAAAAACTACCAACGAAAATTGGTTTGAACGAAATCCAGTAAGTAGTTTTTTTTTAATGCGTCATAAACCGAAAAAAATACACTATTATTAAAACATCGATCAAAGTTACAACACATTACAAGAACTTTTATATTATGTTACTTGCTGCTACGGAACCCTTCATGGGCGAGTCCGACTCGCACTTGGCCGGTTTTTAAGAAACTTGTTCACACATACCGATTTCCATAAATAAGAAAAAAAAATTAAAAAATTACCTACTCATTTTATTATTGATTCGGGTCGAGAATCACTAACATAATTACCTCCTGAAATATTTTGCAGCTTCAAAACGACACCTTGTATAACAATGCGGTGTGGGAGGATGAGGGTTAAGTAAACGACAAGGAGTGAGCTACTCCAAGGGTCACTGATGTCGACTCTTGACAACTGATCATCAACTGAAGACAATTCGATGACACTCCATTATTAGTATATTTATATACCTGATTAACGTACTACTTATCAACTATGAACATAGCTATCTTTTGGACGGAGCATCGCCGTGCCCTCGTGGGGGTGATCGGCGGCGGAGACCTCTCGCGCCGGGCCTTGGTCGAGGCCATGGTCCGGAGCGAGGAAGAGTGGCAGGCGCGAGCCGACTTCTGCGAAGCAGTAATGCTCGCTAAAGAGGAGGCCGACCGCATCAGGCAACGGCGCTCTCGCCGCCGCCGGGATTCCGATCCCGATTTCCAGCCACCGTAGGCGCGGGCTTGCGGACAGTGAGCAATGGGTAGGTCGCTGTCCGGCCGTCCGGTAACAGTCCGGACCAAGCCCAAGTCGTCGACGGCGCGCGCTGTTCCCGCGCGCCTCAAGGAGTTGTCAGCAACAGCAGGGGCCCAGCCGGGTTGAAGCCTACTGGGGCCAGGGTTAACCGAAAGGGCGCTCGAGCCCCGGTATGAAGGCTTGAAGGAACGGGATGGGTTTTTTAGTCAGTAAGAGTCTGACACTCGCACACTGATCTCCCGCTCCGTCCAAGAGCGGTGATGAAGATGATTTTTCCCATCGAAAAAAAAAAAAAAACATATCTATCTTAACTTATCTATTATATCTGACGGGATGGTTGGTGGTTAGAAGTATTAGACTAGTACGTGTTTCCACATTGGAACGTGCCTTATACACAACAACAACATTATCATTCTCCTCATCAAGTAGAAGTCTTAAAATCCATATTTTAATCACTTCACGTCCATTCGCATTGAGTGTATGCGAGAAACTGATCGCAGTTTGCGAGGACGCGACTTACGGAGATTATTGCAGACCGCCGCCTAATATACCGAAAGTATGTGTAGTTTTCTATACAACAAAAATAATAAAATATATAAAAATGAATCCCTATTTCTCTTGGTCACGCCATCACGCGTGAACGGCGAGACCGATTTCGCTTATTCTTTTTTTGTTGTGTTCGTTATTGTGAGGAAAAGGTACTTATGTAAAAAAATTGAAAATTTGGGTAATGTAGAGTAGAGTAGGGTAGTGTAGGGTAGAGTAGAGTAGTGTAGAGTAGTGTAGGGTAGGGTAAATAAACCATCTACTAAATAGTCCGAACAAAGCCCAAACATTTGGTTTGGATAGGTGAGCCCGTTCTTGAGTTATAAAATTACAACGAAAAGTGGCATTGATTTTTATATATATAGATAATTTTGATTCCAAAATATTGTAGGTCCAATCAATAAAAAAATATCTTTTTCCTTTCACAGAAAAGAAAAAGAATTCGAAGAAACGATGGATCATTTGCAACAAGACATCGATTCCTTGGAGACGGAGCGCGGTGCTCTGCGTGAGAAACTCAAGTTGTATGCCAAGAGAGGCGGCAGCCATCATGGTACGTATACCTACTTGATACTTGGACCACGCACGCGTATCTTTATACACGCGTATTTGTCATTACACGCTTGGTGTACGCCCGCGTGAAGCTGACATACAACACTATGGCCTACTGTCCACGGACGCGTAGCTTCATAGGCGCGTATTCGTCATTACACGCTTGATGTACGCCCGCGTGAAGTTTACATACAATACTATGGCCTACTGTCCACGGACCCGAAGCTTCATGGACGCGTATTCGTCATTACACGCTTGGTGTACGCCAGCGTGACGATTACGTACAAAAATATGGCGAACAGTCCACGGACGCGTAGCTTCACAGACGCGTATTCGTCATTACACGCTTGGTGTACGCCAGCGTGAAGCTTACATACAACACTATGGCCTACTGTCCACGGACGCGTAGCCGTCATTACACGCTTGGTGTACGCCAGCGTGAAGCTTACATTACACTATGGCCTACTGTCCACGGACGCGTAGCTTCATAGACGTGTATTTGTCATTACACGCTTGGTGTACGCCCGCGTGAAGCTGACATACAATACTATGGCCAACTGTCCACGGACGTGTAGCTTCATAGGCGCGTATTCCTCAATACACGCTTGGTGTACGCCAGCGTGAAGCTTACAAACAAAACTATGCCCTACTGTCCACGGACGCGTAGCTTCAGAGACGCGACACAACGTTGCCGCTTCGTCGATAGTTTCATAGTTTTGTATGTAAGCTTCACGCAGGCGTACACCAAGCGTATAATGACGAGGTCTACTCAAAAGTGTGACTTACACATACATTTAGGCTGCCGGATTATTCTTGCGTGGCGTTAAAACGCAAAGGGCAATTCAAGGAACACAGATGCGGACGGCGAGCAATAGGTATCTTACAGTCCGGTAACTATGGGATCGAGCCCGAGTCGTCAACGGCGCGTAGTGTTTCACGCGCGCCTTAAGGAGTTGTCAGCAGCAGCAGGGGCCCAGTAGGGTCGAAGCCTACTGGGGCTATGGGTTCTACTCTAAAAAGGAAACCCGGAGCGCAGGGCAAAGAAGAGACAAAGGAGTGGGTTAAAGTCACATATACCTCTGTTGAAAAGGCAGGATCCTCCGACCCGACGTGTATTGTGTCTGGTCCTAACAACTGCCCGATAGCTTTCATGTAACACCCGCAAAATTAGGAGAGTCAGACACTGACTGAAACTCACTGTGTTCCTTCTATTGCCCTTTGCGTTTTAGGGCCGCGGTGGCTATAAAGTAGCCCTAAGATGCCCCGTCAATCATGTTGAAATTTTTCTGAGAGGCAAATATAAGACCAGGGCCCTTACCATGACGTGATAAAATGTGAGGCGTGCGAGCGTGCAAGAGGGACGGAGGTATACACACTATACACTGTTAATTTCGTAAAAGTAATATCGTACGTGCGTAAATTAATACGATTATCGGACAAATCGACGCACGGCGAGTATCCACCCTTACGTTGTTGAAACATCTACGGTCCGGACTAAGCGTTTCGCCTCGTCATTTATACCGCGTACTTCGAAGGATTGGAACAGTCTGCCTGCTGCGGTCTTCCCGTCCGATTATAATTTGGATGTCTTCAAGGCTAGAGTGAATAGGCTCTTAATAAACTAGTGCGCCTCACCATCAACGATTGCATCACTGTTTACCATCAGGCAGGATCGCAGTCAAGTACTAGTTTATAACAGATAAAAAAAAAGATTAATTTACGCACGTACGAAATTAATTTCTTTAAGAAAACGTCAGCTGAGCGAGTTCAATGACCTGTAGATAGTTTGTACGCAACGCCGACTACTAACTACGAGTTTTGAAAAAAAGGTACTTTATTTGTTTATTTTAAATTTACAAATCGATAGTGTTCCATGTACCGGATCAACCCTCCACGGGATTAAAACGATTAAAATTTAGCGGTGTATAGCTTCGTCTCTTTAACAGTTCAGTTAAGAGTTCGTGGTAAGGCTTCTTAAGCCGGTTACAGACTGTGGTAACGTAACATGTAATGTAACATGAAAGGAGTATTTAGTGTGGACGAACGCACACGAACTGAGCATAGTTTGACTGGCCTGTCGGTTTAGTGGTTAGTGACCCTGACTGCTATGCCGGAGGCAAGCGATAGTACAATAGCGGAGGGGAGCGGGGATCGTGCAAAATACGTAGTTGGTTAGTGGCCCTGACTGCTATGCCGAAGGTCGTGGGTTCAATTCCCACCCAGGACAAATGTTTGTGTGATGAGCATGATCATTTGTTCTGTCTGGGTGTGATTTATCTATAATATGTATGTATTTAGAAATATATAAGTGTGTTTATCAGTTGTCTAGTACTCATAACACAAGCTCTGCTTAGCTTGGGACTAGATGATGTTGTGTGATAGTTTGTGGAGTATTAAATTATATTATATTATTGTGTGTTACATTACATGTTACGTTACAGCAATGTGTACCCGGCTGGTTTTGCAGGATTTTGGGCGAGAATTTGTGTTTTGTGTATATATTTTATAAGTATGTTTATCTAAATTATATTATTTTCTCTTATAGACTTGGCGTTTTTGAGTAAGTTTTGAATGAAGGGTTTAATGATTTCAGGCTTGTTGGAAATGGAACTTAAATTTTATTTCTAGTTTGGTATTTTATTTACTTACTAGCTTTTGCCCGCGGCTTCGCCCGCGTGGCATTAGGTACTTAAGGAATCGGGATAAAAGGTTGCCTATGTTCTTTTCCATGTTCAAGGCTATATGCATGCCGAATTTCAACCAAATCCGTTCAGCAGTTTTTGCGTGATTAAGTAACAAACATCCAAACATCCACACTTTCACATTCATAAATTGTAGCTAAGAACCGTCTCGATAAGGTCACCTCCCCCTAGCCAAGTTACAACCATTTCGCTTGCGTCGAACGCCTCGAGTTGGCCACGGTCCGATTCGTTTGTTCTGATCACGTGACTGAGCGTTAACGATTGCAGATTAGCGATTTGGCTAGGGGTACAAACGTCAAATAAAAAAGCCGCATCAAAATCCGTCCATTCGTTTAGGTGCTACGATGCCACGAACAGACACTCAGACTGACAGACACGTCAAACTTATAACACTCCTCTTTTCCGTCGGGGTTTAAAATGACGGTTTAAGTTCCATTTTCAACTTTAACCAAATAATAAAACGCTTCTATTTCAGAATGTTTTCGTTTTAAAAAAAACACAATAACGGAATGTTTCATTACTGGAATGTTATTTTTACAATATAATGTGTCATAATTTACTAAAGGGTGCTTTCAATTTGAAGTATTTCATTAACATTTTAACAATCTACGTCGGAAATTTCCGACAGACACTCGCGTTTATTCCGCCAGGTTCGCATATCCACGACCAAACACTCCATCTCGTCAGCTCTTCTGTCACCTATGGGGATTGAAGAGCTAAACGAAATGGAGTACCCAGTCGCGAACACACGACTCCTGTGAACAGGACGCGAAATTACACGTCGGACAAACCTGACGCGAGCGGTTAAAGGATTAAAAAAAAACACAATAATTTTGTTGCTCAACTGTCGCGCAACTCTTAAGCAACTTTTGAGTTTAAAAATAAATGTTAGTTGATTGCAATAATTTTATACATTCTAGTAAAGTCTTTGGAAGACTAAAAACGACCTAATATCGTTTTTGTCTGAAAAAGTTTCATGTATTTCGGTGGAAGGGGAAGGTAAATGTCAAGTTTGACTGGCCTGTTAGTGTAATGGTTAGTGGCCCTGACTGCTATAGCGAAGGTCGTGGGTTCGATTCCCACCCAGGATAAATATTTGTGTGATGAGCATGATCATTTGTTTTGTCTCTGGGTGTAATTTATCTATAATATGTATGTATTTAGAAATATATAAGTATGTTTATCAGTTGTCTAGTACTCATAACACAAGCTCTGCTTAGCTTGAGACTAGACGGCGTTGTGTGATAGTTGTGGAATATTATTATTATATATTATTATAAGTAAAAGAATAAGGAAACAGACACTGAAATGTGACGTCACCGCTATTAGGTTACGGATGTACAAAAGAGATAGCGAGGCGTCCTCACCACGCCCGTACTCTTTCTCATTCGAATATTTGAAATGCGAATCGCTGCTTCATTAACCGCTCGGGTCGGATTTGTCCGACGAGTGTTTTCTTGTTGACGAGAATTGGTTCTACAATCCCCATAGGTGACAGAAGAGCTGACGAGATGGAGTATTATTATTAGAGAGAATTAACGCGAGAGTGTTCGTCGGATATATCCGACGTAAGAGATTTGAAGGGTTAATAAATTAATTTTGACGCTTTTTTCAGAAAAAAAAATCTTTTAAATATGATTTGTTGTTGATTATAAAATATTGCACAGTACAAGTACCCAATTGAAAGCGCCCTTACACCAAACACTTCAACCCCCAACCATGTACAACTCAAATCATAAAACAACATAACAGTTTGTCTGTACGTACAGCCGCGCTGTCGCCGCCGGCCGTCCGGGAGTACAGTAAGAACTGCCGCTTCATAATCGCATGCGTTCCCTTTGCTACAATCTTACAATATTATCTCATTTATTTAAGAAAGAGTTGAATATACGCAGTATTTAGTTAGCAAGAAATTTCAATTATGTCTATGGTATAAGAATATCTTCATGGTTTGTTTGATGTGGGCAGAACTGTTTAAATGAAAATTGTGTTTTTTTAAGCTATTGCATAGCTTCTATCGCGGGCCTTGAGCGTGGAGACCGAATCCAGAAATTCCGTAACGAAAATAACCTAACACCCCCCACTCATTTGTTTTTTGAGCGTGGTGACCGATAAGAAAACAAATGAGTGAACAATCAATCAAAATTCAATTCAATGTGTGAAAGTGTAACTTCAATTAATGTCAAAGAAAAAAAAAGCAAAGGAAAATAATTATGTACTGCATAAATTAAATAAATAAATAATTATAATTGCATAAGTTGATAAAAATGCTATGCAATAGCGTTACCGCGGCAGTCCCCGAGTGCCACACGTCTTTTTCTTTCTTACCGGATGGTGATGATACTCCTTATCATGGTAGATATTTTTAATTTTTAAATTCTCATGTAAGGGAATTGTAAATTCTTATGGGAAATAAAGCGTTTTGGGAGACATTCATTATGCGTACAGCTAAGGAATGGAATTCCTTGCCGGAGTCTGTGTTTCCTGATAGCTATAACCTAGGGGTCTTTAAGTCAAGAGTGAATAGATTGCTTCTAGGCAAGCGTGTTCCATCGTGGGGCACATCATCGCTTACCATCCGGTGAGATTGTGGGCAAACGCGGGCCTATCTATTATATCTTAAAAAAAAAAGATATCTCAAACCTTAGATATCTCACATATACATACAATAATATATAATTCTTAAATCTCATCTAATGGACTTGCCTTTAATCAAAGTTCTGCCCAAATCACACAAGTAAAAATCGTGAAGAAATATTCAAATAAAATACAACAAGAATTGGCTATATTTATTCAAAATTGTAACTAAATATAAATATTTTAGCGGTGACAACGCCCGTGGCTCCGCCCAAAGAAGCTATGCGTAAGATATGCTGAGATATAACTTATATCATTCGGTGTCGCATGAGCTTTATATTATTTTCAGTTTTGAGTGTCTTCGCACTGAGCGTATGTCAAGCGTAGACGTTGCGTATACGCTGCGTAACCTCTGTAAAGACGTTAAATAGATATCCCGTTAGTTTTATTGTATGGATAAAATATAGATACCATTTTCTTCTTGAAAAATATTCATAAGTGGTTTAAAATTATTGTATTGTTCGATTTTAAAATTTCGGAATATTGAAAATCCAATGGCGCTTAGATATATAAATGAGCCAATGGCTACGTAGTCGGTGCGTAGCAGCTGCGTAAATGCTGCGTAGACGTTAATGCTTCTCATTGTAGTATTTGAAAATACACTCGCGTCAATGAGACGTAAGCGTAGCGTCTATGCTGCGTAAACGTACCGTGAATTCCTACTCTGGCTCAACGTCAGATGCGAAGCCACTAAACTCTTTAGTTTTTTTATCCTTTCTTCGCTTAGTCATGATAGTATTGACAATACGTCGCGTCAATGAGCCGTAAGTGAAGCTTCAACGCTGCGTAGACGTACTGCAACCTCCTGCTTTGGAAAACGTCAGATGCGAAGGCACAATACTTTTTAGTTATTTTTATATCTGTTATGTTACGTTATTGTCGTGTAGTAGTGAATAGGTATTTATTTTTGAGTCTGAATCATTATTGGAATGTATCTCTGAATCAATTTCATTCTCATGATCGGCTTTGGAAATTCTTCTGAAACTCTAAAATTAAAAACATAATAATTTTCTCTCACTCACCAAAATATGTAACAAAAAAATACATACAATAAAAAATAAACTAACTACTGATTCAGATTCAAAAATGTTAAAAAGACAAAGTTACTTAAAAGTAAAGGGAATGCGTCCTCAGTTAAGCTTGGATTACATGTGACTAATTTATTTATTTATTATAAATAATTTTGACGTCTATAATGTGTATGAGCATGACTACATGGATGTTGTTTACTTACGTTTCAGGCTTGTGACTTTGGAAGTTGCGCAACTGTTGGTCCACTTTTTTTAAACTTTTTTTTATAAGTAAAGAAATCAATAAAATCTGCATTTTAAGGCCTATTGTACACGTAGATATCAATGCAAATGCATTCAGCAAAACATGATGAAACTGCAACATATTTTAGGGTCTAAACAGACGGACTGCATTTCAACTGCAATCCAACTGCAAATTGCAGTTTAATAACGCTCCGCCCTACCGCGCATGGTGCAGTTCTATTGCAGTCATGTTTGCAGTTCTATTGTAGTCGTGTCAACAGCACTTAAACTGCAATTTTTAATTGGATTGTAGTTGAAATGCGGTCCGTCTGATTAGACCCTTAGATGTCGCGTTTAGTTTCTTTTACGAAAAGCTCAAAGTTGTCGTCTGTGGAAATGCTAATACTTAAGCGGTATGCCAAACAGAGTACAAAGCTCTGCTAGCACCAGGCGAGAGTTGTGTTTGGGCCCAACAGTTGTTTGTCGGACAGTTGTATACGTGCTGATCGCGTAGAGAGCTTTGATACCGCGATGCTGGATTTTGTATTTTACATCCTATGTGGTGGCGTAGATGTTGCTTCCACTCCATACTTAATACTGTCGCCAAACAGTTGTGCTTTATTCGGTTTGAAAGAAATGTATTCCGGTGAAGTTACAGGCATATGACACATGTTAGTTGTCTGTGGGATGAAAACGCTTGTACAATACTTTCTGGTATTACTGAGCAGCGGTTATACGTACTATTATTATCTCTTGATTCACTTAAATACATGTATAAATTACTTTTTTAATATTTCAATAAAAATAAAATATTAAAAACAGTATCCCACCGGTATCGGGAACAGGGTACAAGCTACCGGCATTCAAGGCCCCAGAGAAAGGAGCCTCTTAACAATACAAGCCGTATCCGTTATTATTAAGTTGAATAAAAATATAACATTGTCTAAATGTTGGTCAACAGTTGCGCAACATAGTTTCAACTTTATGAGCCTAAGCTTTAATTTATGTTTAACAATATAATTTGTTAAATACTGTGCTTTTTCACACAAACTCCATGAATGCTGTTCAGTGAATTAATACAGTCATTTGGGATTGAAAGATCGACATAAATATTGATTAGAGATACTTATATCCTAAAGAAAAAAAAAAAAAAAAACAAAATTTACAAAAAAAAGTAAGACACTTTGTTTGGGCAATAATGGCATTGACTTACTATATTATTGATCACGCAACTGATTTAAAAATATAATATATCTTAAAGATATGCAAGATGTGACCTAAACAAAACATACGAACATTGCAAGTATAAGCTTAGAAATATTCAACTTCTATGCGCGTCCAAGTCGATCTTCCAGTCCCTTGCATCCATCACACCGCACGCCATCTCGTGGAAGGTTGAGTAACTAACAGTGTCTGATACAGAGGAGACTCCGGTGAAGGTGACGGCGGGCGTCGCGGCTGGAGAAGTCAACGAGGCGCTGCAGCATCAGATCAAGGTGCTCAGTTGGTAAGTCTAAGACGGTCTGCCTGTGTGCCCAAGTAAAGGTTAAAGTACAGGGTGGCCCACAGAGAAATGCACTGTTGATTTTGCGCGCATTTTTAAAAAACAAAATGGTGGCGCGCAGGAGTTGTGTCAGTGCAAAGCGCGGACTTTATAATTTTTGTTACCATAGGTTGTTACACTATAGCGCTGCGCGCGTTTTGTATCCGCGCATTTTATGAGAATGCTCGATCTTATGTGACTTTTCGACGACTCTACTGTGCATAATTCAAATTGCGGCGCATCAGTGAATGTCCAAGCACTAATTTAACCTGTCAATCGTGATAATGACAGACACAATTGAAAGACAATAGGTGCGCGAACGCCGGCGTTCGCTTGAGGTTTAATGAATTAATTAAGCAATGGATTGAATGATTTGAAGGGACAAAATCGACGCAAAAAATGCAGCCTCACGGTCGTCAAAGAGTATCACGGGCCGACGAAAACATTTAAGGAGTTCGTGAATTTGTACGCGCGAATGCCGGAGCGCAAAGTTCATCAACTTTGTGATTGTTTAGATCGACATTGCAGCGAATTTTACGGCTTGATTTGAAAGATAAAGATATTGTTGGTACAGGAACTAAAGGCATCACACTTCGAATCGAGATTGAGATTTGTAAATGAAATGCGCAAGTCTCCAAAAAAAAAATAATTTTAGGCAGGGTTAACATCTCCTGGCTACCAAAAAGCCCCGATCTCACTCCAGCAGTCTTCTTTATGCGGGATTACCTTAAAAAGAGAGTACATACTGATAGCCCAACCACCCTGCAGCAACTAAAGTTGAATGTTCGGCAAGAAATGGAATCCAGTTCGAGGATAAGTCCAACAAAAGTTTTCCAAAATTTTGACACCACATTGGATGAATGTTCTAACCGCCAAGGAAATCACTTAGACGATGTAATTTTTATAAACTAAATTTTAAAATAAATTTCATTTAATTTCCTTTAGATTGAAATAAATTAAGTTCTTCAAAATCATATAGGTTTTTTTTCCTTGAACTTTCAAAAGTGCATTTCTTTCTGGGCCACCCTGTACATTACGCACACTTGTGCTACGTCCGCCGATTCACGTAAAATCCAACAAGCCAAATATCGTTGAAGTTTTATAGTCGTTCGATCGAAGTCCTATCCAAAAGCGGTATTCACGATCTATCGACTTATTTTCAGTTACATTAATAAGTATTCTACCAGGGTAATGTAGGACAGATTTTTTTTTTAAATCGACGAATTTTAAACGACTTTAAAATCGGTGTCTTTCAAACTCGATTGATGGATGTGAATACTGAAATAGTCTAAACGACTAAATCGCTACGATATCGTTACGGTTTTCATTACGTGAATCGGGCTACTAGGCGCGTCGGTCTCCATACATTTAATATGGCAACTAGACTTGTAGAGCTACATTAGATCCACGCCACGCGACGTCGTTCTCTGTACAAATGAGGTGTGGTCCACGTGTGCGTTGGTCTAATGTAGTTCTAGCTTAATTCCGTTTAGCCCTTTGAGCGTAAAGAAATAAAAAACACACATATTCAAACTTTTGTTAAGAAAAACATTGCGTACAAAGTTGATTTTTTGTGGTAACTAGTCATTGATATAATACTAGTACAAAATAGAAAAATATAAAAATGTTGACATTCCCTGTACTTTGGAATATGATGGAATAGGATCCAAGTTACCAGCAGTTAGGCCATTTGACAGCGGAATCTCCTAACATGCGCCGTCTCCAGCAGAACTGCTCTGATCCATCTACTCAACGGGAGCCTCCTCAGATGTTAGTCGAGGCTTTTGGCTATTTAGCCATGAGCCGTCACGAGTATCTGCACAAGGACTGCTATGTCCACCTCCTACTTGTCGCCAACCTCGCGAGTCAAGTCAATATAGTTGGCTTATCTTTGAGATTTATTTATTTATTTATTTTTATAAGCACATACAATTGTTTTAACAGGTATACCTACCCAAGGTAACAAAAGTAGTCGCAAAATAGCCTAGCACTCAGAGATACCACCCACAAACTGTTCAAATATCCATTAGTGCCTGCAACATACATACACAATGAACAGTCGATGTTCAGTCTCAAGCAGCACCCTGGAGAACCGGCACAAGTTACATAGAGGACAACACACTTAGTGTCACCCTCTGGAATTCCGCCAATGTGCTAGAAAAGAGATGCACAGAACCGGTCGTTGATGACGTTACTTGGGAGGGGTCTACGTCCAGCAGTAGACGTCTTTCGGCACAAATGATGATGTCAGAGAAAGATCAAAGAAAACAACTGTAGAACTGTAATAATATTAATCATTACCTCTCAGGACGGTGGAACGCGAGCGCTCAGCCCGCATGTCAGCGTGCCGCAAGGCTGAGCGCGCGACCCTGCGCTCCCTGCGGCCCCTGGAGCACCCGGGCTCCGCCGCCGCGCTGGCCAGGAGGCAGGCTGCCGCGCAGCTTGAGAGAGACCTCGCTAAGTTACAGACGGTAAGACAAAACGACATGTTTTTGTATTAGAAAGACTAGAAAAGGAAGGCATCTAAAGAAGATCTGTTTTCTCCCACACTCACAGTTTACAACCGCTCTTAAGCGATTATGATATGTTATTACAAAATTTTCATAAGATATTTTGGAAAAATAGTATGGTTTGGATATTATCTAGTCTTCTAATGAAACCAGTTTGTGCAAAACTGATCCAGTTAAGATCTCTGAAAATCTGCTAGTTTGCATGATAATATACAAGGTGTAAGGGACAGCCCTCCACAAACTTTAAGGGCTTGGCTTGCTCAGTAGACGAAACTGAACAACCTTCCACAAAAATTTTTTTCAGGAAACGAAAAAAAAATCCGCCTTACCATACAAAATTATAAACTTGATTGGACAATTTGTATGGAGAGGTTGAATTTTTTTTTCGTTATAATATGATTAAAAATATAACAATAGTCGTCATTCGTCCTCAAGTCATTTACAAGCCTTGTACGAGTAAATTTAATCAAGATTCTGAATGACGACAATTTTATTTTTAACTTTTAAGGGTTAAAAAAAAACACATATTTTCTGAAACAAGTTTTGTGAAATATTCGAGTAAATCACGGAATTACCGAATGCCAACAGAGGTTTCAGGCGTTATCTCTCTTTTTTCGCGTTGCCTTTTCATCAAACATCGCGTTGGATTGCGTTAGATGAAGTAACAGTCCCCCTAGCCAAGTTACAATTTAATTCCGTTCTCTAATCGGTAACGCCTCGGTGACAGCAATTGTAGAAAACGATAAGTTGGTAGCCATGTTGACGCGCCTGAGTCGGCCGCTCGTTCTACAATGTAGCGTTTGTATAACAAAGGATGTAGCGTTAAATATTGTAGAAACGATTTTGAACGATGTGAACTTGGCTACGAATTGTCTATTTGTTTGTTCTGACCACGCGACTTTACGTTGAGATGACGTCCTTCCCATACGTTTTATCACTTTTCGACAGCGTTAACGATTGCATAATAACAACTTGGCTAAGCGTGCAGGCTTTTTAACCATACACGATGTTGACAATAGGCGAGCGGAAAAAGAGTTCCTATAAGTCCTTGTTAGGGCTTCAAGACTCTTGTAGAATACATTTATATAAACTTCTATTTTGTCTCCAGGAATGGACCTTGTTTGTGGCCCGCAGCGGGCTAGTCAAGTTCCCGTCGGAGCCGGGGCAGTATGCGCATGCGTTACAACTGCACAAAGACAAGCAGAGAGAACTCAGGAGACAGTTGGAGGTAAACTATTATTTTTTTATTACGTATAGGCTCGATACGTATGGTGTTCGGACGTAAAGAATCGCACCATCCCATCTCTTCCTGTGGGTGTCGTCAGAGGCGACTAAGGCACACCAGAGAATGAGCAGCAACATTCTCTGTAGATTTAAAAAACCACACTGAGATCGCCAACCCGCCTGCCAAGCGTGGCGATTATGGCAACCCCCCCCCCCCATGAAAAGAACACAACTAAAAGATGCCCTCTACTTTTTTTTTTTTTATGTTGGGAAAAAATCATGCATTGACATCCCCCGCCCTTGGGCGGAGCGGAGTTACCGGACGGCCGGACAGCGAGCTACCCATTGCTCACTGTCCGCAAGCCCGCCCCTACAGTGGCCGGAAATCGGGATCAGAATCCCGGCGGCGGCGGCGGCGATAACGCCGTTGCCTGATGCGTTCGGCCTCCTCCTTTGCGAGCATTACTGCTTCGCGAAGTCGGCTCGCGCCTGCCACTCCTCCTCGCTCCGGACCATGGCCTCAACCAAGGCCCGGCGCGAGAGGTCTCCGCCGTCGATCGCCCCCACGAGGGCACGGCGATGCTCCGCCCAAGCAGGGCACACCTCGACTGTGTGCTCCACCGTGTCCTCCGGGCGTTCCGCACAGTGGCGACACCCGGGCGTCACTTCCGCATGAATCGAGTGCAGGAAACTCCCGAACGAACTATGTCCGGTGAGTATCTGCGTCATGTGGAAGGTAAGGACGCCGTGAGGTCTTTCCAGCCACGCCTCAAAGAGGGGACTTACCGCCATGATTGTGGCGTGCCCAAAGATGGCCCCTAGTGCCCGGCAGCCCGTCTACCCTTGACTCCGGTAGCGGTCAAGGCAATGGCGAGGCAAGGGGTGCGAAGAATCTCCGGAAGAGATCCGGCTGGATGGCCTCCAACAAGGTGGACCGATGACCTGGTCAGGGTCGCGGGAATCCGATGGATGCGTGATGCACAGGGCCGGTCGTTGTGGCGATGCTTGAGGGAGGCCTATGTCCAACAGTGGACGTCTTTCGGCTGATATGATGATGATAGGCTCGCGTATGACCACTATCTCACCTACGCGATGATGAGGCCGACGATGGAGCACGTTTGCCTAGAAGTTACCTGTTCACTCTTGACTTAAGCCTACTAAGGATGCGTAGCTTTATAGAGCGTATTCGTTACTATACGCTTGGTGTAGGCCTGCGTGCAGCTTAGCCACAACCACGACACGGTGCCATCGTCATATTTTCTGTAGGTTTCATACATCTGATATGAACTCGCCGCACACTGTTGAGGCCGGAGCCGCCACATGCTAAAAAATGCCACTGCTCGCTTCCTGTGGCCCACAGTGGCCACTAAACGCCAATACGAAACCCGGTCACACGCCACTCGCGCATTTCTTAAAAAAAAAACATTTAAAAATATAAAAAATAGTTATCCGCCGGTGTCGGGAGCAGGGTCCAAGCTACCGGTGGTTAGGGCTCCAGAGACAGGAACCTCCTCACAATACGAGCCGTATCGAGGAGTACTGCCTTCTGTATCAGGCCCTTGATCCATCCGCGCAACGCCAACTTCGACAGATGGTCGTCGAAGCTATTGGCTATAAGGCCATTGACGCTCACGACAATCGGCACAATGACAGCCGAGTCCACATTCCACAAGTCGACAACCTCGTGTGCTAAGTCGAGATATTTGATTTTTTTCTCTTTCTCAGCTTTCACGAGATTCTCGTCATGTGGGATGGTGACATCGACTAACATTGCGCGGCGCGCTAATCGGTCTATCACTACTATATCCGGCTTATTGGCTATAATAGTCCGATCAGTAATGATAGACCGATCCCAGTACAACGTGACATGGTCATTTTCGAGAACTGGGTCGGGCACATACCTGTAATACGGTACCTCTGATTCCATAAGTTTGTATTTCAAAGCAAGTTGCTGGTGAATAACGTATCATCCAGTCATCATCCCTCACGCCACACCCTAGCCACGCCCCCGCGGTTATATAATAATAATAATAATTATTATTATTATTATATAACTTTTTTGCACAACCGTTATCCATACCAGATTTTTTTGCAAACAAGACTATAACATCGTATTCGTAATGAAATCGCGTATATTTTGGTATAGAATTTGTTGTATATAAAAAAAAACACACCTGTTTATACATACCTGTGTATACCTGGCAACCCATAGCTATGCCAGGAAACAAATAGGCAACCCAACATTTTTATGTTCTAAAGGCTTCACGCTTTCGGTTACTATTTTTATTCGTTAAACACGCAGGAGCACATTTAAAAAAAAAAAAATTGTTTGGCCAGGAATTTCTCAGGCAACCCACCCGCGTTATATTATTTAATATACTAAATTTATCATAAAATAGGTTTCATAAATTAAACAGACCGGTGAAGGTCGTTCTTAACCGTATCCTCTACTATTATACTACTGCGCACATGGGTTAAGAAAGTAGCAGCCACTGGCCCCAAGTGGCCGCTTCTAGCTTCTCGTGGCCGCGTTTGTGGCTGTGGCATGTGGTTCATGTGTTCACTCTAAGCTTCACGCAGGCGTACACCAAGCGTATTTTTTTTTTTTGTGGGTAAAATCATCCAATGACAACCCCCGCTCTTGGGCGGAGCAGGATATAGTGTCAGACTCTTACTGACTAAAAAACCCACGCCGTTCCTTCGTGCCTTCATACCGGGGCTGAGCTACTCTTTCGAAACTAACTCTGGCCCCAGTAGGCTTCGACCCAGCTGGGTCCCTGCTGATGCTGAAAAAGTGACTTAGTGGTCAAGCGCGAGCCTACCCATAAAAATAATAATAATAACGTATAGTATAGTATATCGTATAGTCAGGAGGTTCCTTTCTCTGGAGCCCCAACCGCTGGTAGCTTGGAGCCTGTTCCCGATACCGGTGGGATACTATTTTTTATATTTTTAAATGTTTTTATTGAATATTTAAAAATATAATTTATACAAGGTGCAGTTTTAAAACTGCACAATATTTTAGGAGGTTATAATAAAACTCATAAATAATCATGTGAAAAAACGATACCTTGTCAATAATCAGTAATACTTGTTATTTTATTTTTTAATTATACTAAACTAATTCGATTGATCGATGGCCGCGGGGGCGTGGCTAGGGTGTGGCGTGCGGGATGATGATTGGATGATACATTATTTATGAAACTATCGTTGCGAGTTAGTCTGTGTGAAAACGCCCTTTATTGTTCCGTGTTTGTGTGTGTGAAAGAAAGCGCGGTTATAAGGCAGGTATCAGACTGGCTGTTTTTTAAGAAACCATAAATAAGAAAAAAACAAAAAAATACTTACTCATTTTATTATTGATTCGGGTCGAGAATCACTAACATAATTACCTCCTGAAATATTTTGCAGCTTCAAAACGACACCTTGTATGTACTATATTTGGATAAACGAAATAATAATAATTAGTCTTGTCACGTTCATAAAGCTACGCGTTCGTGGACAGTACTCCTTAAAGATCCTTTTTTGTGACAGGTCCGCCTAGCGTCTCTCCAGGCGGAGGTGCGGCAACAGTTGCTGATGCATCGTCCGTGGCGCTGCGTCGAAGCGGACTTCGCAGAGTTCCCCGCGCCCGAACTAGCTGCCGTAAGGATTTCTCTTCATTATTACTTACTGACCAAATTGTATAACTACTAGGTTCCGTGTCAAGCGGATGAAACTCCCGAGTGTCACCATTGCGTGGACCGCCCGGAGGACACGGTGGAGCATACGGTGGAGCTGTGCTGGCGGCGATCGGCGATAGTCCATTCTCGCACCGGGCCCTGGTACAGGCCATGTTTCGGAGCGATATGGAATGGCAGGCGGTTGCCTCGTTCTGCGAAGCAGTAATTTTAGCGAAAGAGACGGCCGCACGCGTGAGGGAACGGACATACTCACGCTCCAGCTGCTAAGACCCCGACCCCGACCTCGACTGCCAGCCACCGTTGGCGTGAGTTTGATGATGATGAGCAAAGGGCAACCCACCGTCCGGTAATCGTCCGGTAACCGTCCGGACTGAGCGAGTCATTGACGTTACTTCAAAATTATTATCTTTTTATCATTATCTTTTTTTCTAATCGAGTTGCGCGAGGTCCCAACAAGAGTAAAGCCCTTACAAGATCGAGGCCCCCACAAGAGTGTGGCCCCCACAAAAATAGAGGGCCCTACGATAGAGAGGACCCCACAAAAACAGAGGGCCCTACTATAGAGAGGCCCCTACAAGGGGGAGGCCACTACAAGAGGTAGGCTCCTACAGGAGTGAGGCCCCTACAGGAGCGAGGCCTCGGGCTGTTGCCCTGCTCAACTGAGGAACTAACATACACACACAAATATGTATTGTTTCTATAAAATATCATTTTTTTCCAGGTATTATCATCGAGGGCAGTGGACGTGGGCACGATCAGGTACCCCGCACCGGCGTCCGGCCAAACTGAAGACACGATCTTCGTAACTCCTGCGCAGCTGGCCAAGTAAGAGACTTCGTGCCATTTAATTTGTACATTTCATGGCCAGATCACTTTAAGATGCGACGGACCATTTCATGAAATGGTACTATTACAGCTGAACGTGTGATTTTTTTATGATATGGTCAAACAAAAATGCTCCTTCAAGGTGGACCGATGACCTGGTAAGGGTTGGGGGAAACCATTTCAGAGATTAGCCGGAACCAAGAGACAGACAGACAGACAAAAATTAAAAAAAAAAGTTATTTTGGTGTATGTAACGTATATATATTCATATGAATGTAGTAAAAATCAGTTATTTCAATATTTATTTATTTAGTACATGGAGGACTTACAGCTAATAAAACCAGACAAAAAAAAGGAATCCATAATCACTAGAAAGCCAATTACAAGTCCTCACGTGTAGACATTATAATATAAATTAAATAAGGTGTGAGCACAAAAACAAAAAGCTGCACTTCTTGGTCACGTAGGATACAGCAAAAATCCTTAGCTTGCACTTAAGAAACTAATTAATAAACTATTAAACTTTATGCTATTTGAAAAATTTGAGACTTAAGCTCCTTCTGGCCGAGTTCACACTAATGGTGAATGGATCCAGATCATATTCCTTGCATATGTCATTGAAGTTACTGCTTGCACGCACGATATAACTGTTCCTGTTATGTTATAAATAGACACTCCAATTTTATTTATATGTATGTATAGATATGTATAGACAGATATCCTTGAAAGTTTAGTTTCTATTTACCCCATTTGACTGTACCTAGATATATTTTGAGAATTATTTTTTTGTCACCAGGTTACGTGAGCTGGTGTCAGAACTACAGTCCGACGACGTGAAGTTGGAACTGATGCCGCTGGACAACACTGTGTGCGCCGCCTAGGAGGCACTCGAAAATATGCGTTATTTAGTGAGGAATAGAGTTGTGAATGAGAAAACCAGTATATGAGTGTAGTATAGCGGTTGTATGAATATTTAACCTTTTGTGTTTAAACTGCTTTTGTGTTTAAATTGTGTTGAAATGCTGATCAAAATCAAAATTAACTAATCAGTTGTTAAATTAACAGCTGTGTCAAATTAATTCGGGTCGCTGAAAGGATGATTAGCGAAAAATTAATTAATCTATGATCATTTTGATTTGTCAACATGCACTGATTTCTTGACAACGCTATTGACAGTAGTTCTAATCTATGATCAAAATTAAGGCGTAATTAGCGTTACAGAAAACCAAAATGGCATTTCACATGTAATTCGACTGGCCTGTTGGCCTAGTGGTTGGTGGCCCTGACTGCTATGCCGGAGGTCGTGGGTTCGATTCCCACCCAGGACAAATGTTTGTGTGTTGATCACGATCATTTGTTCTGTGTCTGGGTGTAATTATTTATATAAGTATGTATTTAGAAATATATAAGTATGTTTATCAGTTGTCTAGTACTCATAACACAAGCTCTGCTTAGCTTGAGGCTAGACGGCGTTGTGTGATAGTTGTGGAATATATTATATTATATTATTAATTCTGTACTAAGATCTGACAGCGCGGTCAACTATTCAGATGATCAAATCAAAGTAGCTGATCATCCTTTCAGCAACTCAAATGATACTTGACAGCTGATTAGTTAACTTTGATTTTGATCAGGTTCTCGGAAACTCGGTGTGAATGAAGTATTTTGAGTTAGGAACGTTTCAAATCCTACATAACACATTCACTGTTCGCTACAATTCAAATAACTACAATATGTTTCACTTAAGTAGTTCCTTCGCCGTAATGTTGGCTCCCCTGTCTGTCTACAGAAAAAATAAGGGAAAAAGAAAAGAGTTGCCTACTCTACCAAAATATTTACACGAAATCTGAAACGAAATCAATTTTAACAGTAGAGTCTGTCTAACAACTTAAACGACTTGGGTAATTATTAGTATTTAATGAAATCTGAAGTAGTCAACACGGGTTCAATAATGAAGGTTGATTAAGAGATAGAGATCATTGTTTACTAATAAAATAATCTTATACAAAGTACCGAATATAGTATTTTACCTTTCAATCGTGGGAATTACAGAAACAATAGAAATACAATAGGTGCGCGAACGCCGGCGTTCGCTTGGGGTTTAATGAATTAAATGATTAAATATTCTAGAAAATTTCCAAGTCGGTTGACTTATTAGACAGACTATACCCGCACCACTTTATGGAGAATTATGAGGAGAATGGGATTTTATTTAAATAAATGCAGGTCTTAGAGGAACTTGTCAATGGAGAGGTACGATATTGTGGAGTAGCGTTTTTGGTATTTGGAAAAATTCCAGGACAATAAAAATGGAACCCAGCGCGCGCGTCCTGTACTTTATTAAAAATATTTTATTACAGATTCCAAAAGAAAAAAAAATCATAACGCAATTGTTTAAAGTAACGAAATATCACATGAGCTCCCTAATAATTTAATTGCTAAAAATATAGCAACACTGTTTTTCCGTATGGCCAACATTACGGCGAAGGAACTTCATAAGTGAAACGCACTGTATAGGATTCGCTGTCAAATCGAGTCAGTTTGGTAGGATGAGCAAAACAAGATATTTTTAAATTAAATTTATTTACGAAAACGAAAAAAGGTTATCAGGATTTAGTACTTCAGTTCTGCCCAACTCTGCGTCACCTTATGAAGTGTCTGAGTAGTGGTGAATGGAAGAAAATGGTGAATTGTTGCTGACAATGTAGTTAAAGAAGATAACTGTAGCGAAATTAGATTAAACAATAACGTTTTTATTCACTTAAAGTGAGTTGCACCATTTAACTGTAACGATGAGAAAGAAAGAAAGAAAGAAAACATGTTTATTTGGCACACAACGAACTAAACAAGTATTGAAACATTAATAATAAAAAAAAAAAAACAAAATAAAAGACGTGTGGCACTCGGGGACTGCCGCGGTAAAGCTATTGCATAGCATTTTTTTATCAACTTATGCAATTATAATTATTTTATTTATGCAGTATTTTTTTTCCTTTGTTTTTTTCTTTCTTTGATATTAATTGAAGTTACACTTTTTGAGCGTGGTGACCGATAAGAAAACAAATGAGTGGGGTGTGTTAGGTTATTTTCGTTACGGAATTTCTGGATTCGGTCTCCACGCTCAAGGCCCGCGATAGAAGCTATGCAATAGCTTAACAAACAGCAACATTGTGTCTCACGGTAGTGCCTACGTACTTTTCAATCAGCATCCACGTTCCAATCCTTATTTGAAAAGCATTGTAGAAGTTTTTTTTTTTTCTCAGATGTAACTTACGAGAAAACTCGTAATGTCTTATTACGAGTAGATGGTATGTAATGAAAGATAATATTACTGGTGCCTAAGTAAGACAACAGTAACTTTTTCAAAATATTCACTGATCTTTAATGTAAAATAGCATATTGGTCTTTTCATTTAAAAAACTCTTATCATTAAAAATGTTAATAGTAAAAGTTTCACTCCTATACAAGGTGTAAGGGACAGCCCTCTACAAACTTTAAGGCAGCAGAAGACTTTCTGAGCAAGTCCTTAAAGTTTGTGGAGGGCTGTCCCTTACACCTTGTATAAAATAAAATATTTTTATTTTTCTATGCTTATTTTATTATCGCTATATTAGTTTGAAAAAGTGTCAAATTGTTGCAAAACTTACTTTTTTAATCTGTATAATTTACCATTTAACCGCCAACGTCGGATATATCCGACCAACACTCTCACGTTTATTCCCCCAGGTCCGCACATCCACGACCTAATACTCCATCTCGTCAGCTCTTCTGTCGCCTATGGGGATTGAAGAGCTAAACGAGATGGAGCACCCAGTCGCACACACTCGTCGGAAAAATCCGACGTTAGTGGTTAAAGTGTTAATTAGTTAACGTAAAATAATTCTAAGAAAGAATATCTTAGTGGTGCAATAATGAGTGCAGTTACAATATATTTATGAGTATAGTCTGTCTAATAAGTCAACCGACTTGGGAATTTTGTTTAATATTTAATCATTTAAAAAATACTTATATTTGGTACTTTTTATAAGGTTCTTCTGTTAGTAAACAATGATCTCTATCTCTTAATCAACCTTGATTATTGAACCAGTGTTGACTATATCAGATTTTATTAAATCCTAATAATTACCCAAGTCGTTTAACTTGTTAGACAGACTCTAGTAGGGCAATCGAAATTATTTTTAATTTATAAGTTAGGTACCGGCACGAATCTTAAGCACTCGGCGTCGGGTGGAGATCGCTTTGTGCATTCCATACATTGACGAGCCAATCGTCGTCGTTGTTAGATACATGCAGCAAGAACAGGGATCAAATCACGAGTGACGTCTATGACACGATGGCGTGGCGAGCCAATCATTGACACTCCCCGCCCCCGCGTCTCACTTCATACCACTAAATAGGCCCGATATTTACCTTCTGCGCAACTTGAAGCCAGCGCTCAAGATCCGTGTCGGTAACTGTATCAGTATAGTTTTTAAAAAATACAGCTTTTTTATAATCGTTTTGTCATGAACAAATGCAATTTAGGTAATGTGTATATTCATATTTTGTAAAACATACTTATTTATTGTTTATTCATACTGAACATTGGTTTAATAGAACATAGCATAGTCAGCCTTATAATGTTCCCACAGCTGGGACTCAGGTCTCCTCTCTAGGAGAGGGAATGGGCCGTAATCCACCACGCGGGCCCAGTGCGGGTTGGTGGATGTCACATGTCTTCGAATTTTGGTACTAGGACATGTCGGTTTCCTCACGATGTTTTCCTTCACCGTTTTGAGAGCAGTGGTAATGACCTGACAAAACCTGTCAGGAAATATAAGTTTTTTTATAAACTTTAAAAGTTAATTTGAGTCATTCACTAATCTTGATTAAATGTACAAGTTTACTATAGATACATTTTTTTAATTTTCTCATGGATGTAATACGCCTCTGTCACACTTTGTTTTTTGGTCTAATCGATTATAATTATCGGTAAGAATGAAGAACCCTAGAGGTGTCATATATTCTAAATACATCTAACAATAAAAATCTAGATTTTAGATAAAAACCTAGCCTAGTATCTCAACTAATCCCGCGGGAGATTAAACTTGATGATACTATGAAATAATAACGTTAGGTCTACTGTATACGGACGCGTAGCTTCATAGACGCGTTCATACGCGCCCTAAATATACACCGCAAAATTTTAATCGTTTTAATCCCGTGGAGGGTCGATCCGGTACATGAAACACTATCGATTTGTAAAGATAAAATTAAAAAATAAAGTTTTTTTCAAAACTCGTATTAATTTACGCATGTACGAAATTAATTTCTTTAAGAAAACGTCAGCTGAACGAGTTCAATGACCTGTAGTTAGTTTGTACGCAGCACCGACTACTACCTATATAATGTATAAGCTTCACGCCGGCGTACACCAAGCGTATGGTGTCGAATACGCGTCTATAAAGCTACGCGTCCGTGGACAGTAGGCCTTTTATGTACGAATTATAATAGTTATAGAAGTAATAATTATTATAAACAAATTATTATTAGCATGTTATTATGGCAGCTGAGTTTTTTTCGCACACTTCTCTTAGGATATTTTTTGAATTATCAGCTCATTACCAATCACACGATATCACGTGTTTTTGCTTGTTTCAAAATGGCCGTTAACATGCTATCATGTTCACACAATATTTCCGCATTTGTGCGGAAAACGGTAAATTGTGTGCCTAAAAGCGGTAACTATAAGAGTGGGTTTTTGAATAAGTGTATTGAAAAGTCTATTTCTCACTTGTTACAGTTCTGCTGATTGCAGTGTTGATTGGTTTCATTTTAATACCAACTGCTAATACCATTGGTATTTGTTTGGCCTTATATTTAGTAATAATAATAATTAAATCTTTGTTTCGGGCAAAACTCATACAGTGTTAGTACCAATAATCTTAACCTAACTGTTAGTAAATAAAATTCTGGCAAGGTACATTTAATTTACAGAAGTGAATCTTGTATGGACAGTCTACTCTGTCAAATAAAATTTATCTGTTAAATAAAATTTATTTTGATTAGGTTTGACTGAGCTGACTGTACCAAAATTCTCAAGTTGTTGGTATTCGTTCGGAATTGAAAATAATTTGATAAAAAAACAAGTGGTATTCGTTTTTGGTATTAGATCGGAATACATTGCAGTGTTCAAGCAAGGTATTTTCATAATTTTATGCAGCAATTGGCCTATAAAACAGAAATGGTTGTTTTGGCTGATAGTTTAAATTGTAAGCTTTCTCTAATATCAATCTACGCGCTTGTTATTATATATCTGTATATAAGGAATATGTTAATGTACTTACTAATAGTAAATAAATAAAGTATTATTTATTGATTTACTTGTTTTATTTAGTTTTTGCTAGCTGACCTGCGAATTTCGTACCACCTTAGTCATCGTATATCTTTCGATATAGTGAATCGATTGCGGTGAAACAAAGCCTAAGTAATATATCATCATCATTATTCATTATTAGCCTTTTTAATGTTCCCACTGCTGGGACTCAGGCCTCCTCTCTAGGTGAGGGAATGGGCCGTTATCGACCACGCCGGCCAAGTGTGGGTTGGTGAATGTCACTTGTCATCGAATTTTTAGTTCTAGGACATGCCGGTTTCTTCACGATGTTTTTCTTCACCGTTTTGAGAGCAGTGATGACGTGCCATGTCACGGCACCGTGACGTAGAGTTCTACGCCGTGCAACGTAAATAATCCGTCACGACAACGCAACGTGTCACGATTAACAACGTCTTATTGACGGTGATACAGTACAATTCACGAATGATGGCGGCCGTGAAGTTAGCCTTTGCGAACGCTCGCGCATACTACACTCTTCTCGCACACGCACGTCGCCATTTGGTTCCTAAAACGAGAAGAAGCTCGCCTAGAAGAACGCCTAGAAGGCTGCGCAGTAACGTACTGCGCAGCCTTCTGCGCAACCTTCACGCCCGCCATCATTCGTGAATCATACTGTACATTTGTAGAATTGCCGCAGGTAATTTCGAGAATTGGACCACACTAGACGTGTTCTCCTGCTAATACCTATTATTTATGTATTTAAAGCTAGCACAAAATTAAAAATCTGTACAAAGGCGGAGTTAGTGCCTTAGGCATTATCTGCCAGTCGACCTTAGGGTGGTGCAGAAACATAACATGGCAGGTGCAACTTAATAAATAGACAAAACAGAAGAGAGACAAATATATACAATAGTAAATACATACTTAGATACATACATATAAATAAACAATGCTGTAGTGAAAAAACAAATCCAACACATTAGCGCGGTGATGATTCTACCAACATCTTGCGAATATGCTCACGTGCCTTCACCTTTAAAAGAATTATGAAGACGGATAAAGAAGTTGTGTTGTCTAACGTGATTATTAACGTTGCTCGACGTCGATTCCCACGTCACGGCACCGTGGCACGTTACACCGTCGTAACGTGTTTATGTGTTTCAGCCCTTCCCCGCGAAAACTACTTCATGGCATCCCCCTTTGCTGTTGTTAGTAAACAATCCACTATACCATGATACTGGTCACTTAGTTACTATCTCACGATCAACTCGGACATCTACTTTTAATTATAATAATGACCGATGTCCAGCGTCATGCTAAGCTTAGAGAGATTAACGTCACCGGTCTTTGATTATGGACCCTTTGCGATTAGGGTCGGAGGTATCAGTTGCTGGTAGGTAATGACTGTTTACTAAACATGGTGTCTGTCTACCTGTCTGTCAAGACCCATTATCTCAGGAACGCGTGGAGCTATCGAGTTGAAATTAAAACTATATATTCAGCGGTGCTATTCTCTAAGAAAACAGCCTTGAAGGCAGCCCTGGCCGCAGCGACGAGTCGAGAGCACATTACATTGAAATAACAATCCAATGTCTAGGTTCATTGGATTGTTAATCCAATGTATCTATTTGGATTTATTCGCTGCGGCCAGCGCTGCGCTCAAGGCTGTTTTCTTAGAAAAATAGCACGTCTGGTCTGAGATCCCTTGAAGCTGTGAAAAAATCAAGCTACTGAGTTTATGAAAACAAAGATACGGTCGTTTATGTTGCAAAGAAACATATATTTCGACACTCTTAAGGGAAACAAAATTCATAGGATACTTCCCGTTAACGCAGACCCCTTTTTGGCATAAAGCAAGATCTTATAGCACGGAAAAAAAAACTCTTTTGCGATTCGGAAAAATCATTTAGACTCGGGAATCAGCAGGAGCCAGGTACTTTAAACAAATATATACAGTAATTTCTTAATTTCTATTGATAATTTAATTTTAATAGTCAGTGTTACAACTAAGCACATGGGTAGCGAGTTTTATAATTTAGGCCTACTGTCACGGACACGTCTTTATACGCGTGGTGTGTCTGCGTGAGGCAAAGCGTCCTCGCACACGGGGTTCAATAAAACGCCGCCACAAAAAAAAACGCTAAAAGCTGCCACAAAAAAAAACAGGTACAGTTATATACAAAACTGTGTCGACGAAGACATAGATACGCTACGCTGAAGTTCAAAAGACTACGTGCTACTGAATGCTACGCCGCCGTGCTATAGAATGCTACGCCGATATGCTACGTGCTACAGAATGTTACGCCGCCGTGCTACAGAATGCTACGTCGATGTGCTACAGAACGCTACGCCGATATACTACGTGCTACAGAATGCTACGCCGCTGTGCTACAGAACGCTACGCCGATATGCTACGTGCTACAGAATGTTACGCCGCCGTGCTACAGAATGCTACGTCGATATACTACGTGCTACAGAATGCTACGCCGCTGTGCTACAGAACGCTACGCCGATATGCTACGTGCTACAGAATGTTACGCCGCCGTGCTACAGAATGCTACGTCGATGTGCTACAGAACGCTACGCCGATATACTACGTGCTACAGAATGCTACGCCGCTGTGCTACAGAACGCTACACCGATATGCTACGTGCTACGGAATGCTTCGCCGCCGTGGTACAGAATACTACGTAACGCTAAGTAAAAGCCAGGCCACACGATGCGTTGCGGTGCCACTTCACAAATATTTCGACGAATAAGCGGGCACACGAGTGATGCCACCCCGTTCGTACGGCCCGCCGATTCGTCGAAATATTTGCGGTGCGGTGTAGCAACGCATCGTGTGACCTGGCCCTTAACGCTAAGGCGCGGGCGGGGGACGTGACGTTACGGCGTGCTACGTAACGCTACGACGTGACGTCCTACGTAACGCGGCTTGCTATGTAATTAGAAAATTTATTATTTTAGCTTTTAGTCCAGGTCAATTCGAGCCAAAACGTAAAAAAATAGTCCGCATATTTTAACAAAGTTATTTTTTATGCACTTTTATAGTTTTGAAATATTTATATTTGGTACACATTAAAAACTCTAATAACCACTGTGTTATATTTTGGATGTAGACTAGTTTTATTAAGTACCTACTAGCTGTCCCGGCGAACTTCGCACCGCTTAACAGTCAATGAGTGTATTAAATCTATACTATATATATTTATTATTATATTAATATTATAAAGCGGAAGAGTTTGTTTGTTTGTTTGTTTGAACGCGCTAATCTCAGGAACTACTGGTCCGATTTGCAAATTTATTACACTGTTAGATGGCCCATTTAATGAGGAAGGTTATAGGCTATATAACATCATAGTACAACTAATAGGAGCGGAGCAGTAACCAAAGATGCGGGTGAAACCGCAGGTTACAGCTAGTCTTTCGATATAAGTAGTCCACCGATTGCGATGAAACAAAGCCTAAGTATATAATTAAATCAAGTTACACACTATTTTAATGTATAAAAGCTATGTACATCGATTTCGTACATTTTATGTGATAACCCATTTAAAAACTTTTACAGATTTATTACATCTATAGATATTTACGTAACAAAGCCGACAGACAACCTTTTAAAGACGATAATCCACCTGGCAAATTCAAATTTCCAATAATTCTTGATAGAATTAAAACGTGATCGTTTTATTACAAACTTAAACATTCAGCTGAATCTAAATAGAGATTAAGGAATAAACATCGCAAAACATAGTAAAAGTCGTTCATTGCGTTCTGTAACACAGAGCATGAGACGCTTCAGCGTACGCTGCTGGAAGCGCCATTGTCACGACTTGCCGTCACTTGTAGTGCGATTCACATTAGAAGTTTCTTCGCCGTAATATTGGCAATACGGCAAAGCAAAGTTACTATATTTTAAGTAATGAAATTTTTTTTTTTTTATTTTTGTTAACATGAAATTACTTAATATTAGGGAGATTAACTGATATTTCGTTACTTTTAACAATTGCCTTATAATAAAAAACAAACTTTACCTCTTTATTATATATCTATATATCTATTCTTTTTTATATATTATATATATAGTGTAGATGTAAATCACTTTCCGGGGTGGTTATAAAAAAAAAACTTCACAAATCTGTCTTGTCGGATTGCTCTACAAGTTTGAGCTCGCTTCGCTCGCTCTTGGTCTAAGAACGCTTAGTTGGCTATTTTTTCTTTTGGTGGGAAATCATCCAATGACTTGTCCCGCTGAGGTGGAGCATGGGCTTTTACTAAAACCCACTCCTCGCACAATCCATGGCCCCAGTAGGCTTCAACCTTGCTGGGCTCCTACGATATTGCTGACCTTGACATGGCTTAAGGCGCGCGTGGAACACTACGTGCCTCGGACTTGTGCTGACCTTGACCTGCCTTGAGGCGTGCATGGAAACCTACGTGCCATCGTAGACGACTTGGACTCGGTCCAGTCGGTTACCGAACGTGTGTGACTTATAATTTTTCATGTTTAATAGCGTATCTAGTCACTGCCAGTATCACTAACTCTGTGTAGGCAGGCGGCACCGGGATATAAAGACAGTCGCATCGCGCGCCCCTTGCTCTCCGATTAATTTAAATACCGAGCGTTCCACCGAACAGGGGACGGATTTGGAATACAATTATTGTTCCTTTTTTATGGGGGCAAAGATGTATTTCATTAGGTATGCTTTTTTTGAGGTGTGTAATCTTCCAATGAGTTCTCCCGTTTGACAGTGGAGCGGGTGTGTCAGACTTTTACTGATTAAAACCACACCTTTGTCCTTCAGTTGTCTTTTACGCTCTAAGATCACGGGTTTCCTTTTCAGAAACTCTCCGTGGCTCTAGCGATTATCGACTCTGCTGGGCCATTACGGTTAGCTAACATCTCCTTGAGCGCGCGTGAAACATTACGACTCCTTGAGTCACGCGTGGAAATCTATCAGCATCATCATCATCAGCCTTTTTAATGTTCCCACTGCTGGGACTCAGGCCTCCTCTCTAGGAGAGGGAATGGGCCATAATCCACCACGCCACCCGCACTGGGCCCAGTGCGGATTGGTGAATGTCTTCGAATTTTTGGTTCTAGGACATGCCGGTTTCCTCACGATGTTTTTCTTTACCGTTTTGAAAGCAGTGGTGATGAAATAAATTACACAAAGTAATGCGCCTGGCTGGTGAAAAACTATGCCTACTAATATTATCATGTATTTGTTAACCTAGAGAAACATAGGTAGTTCGTTTTTTATGTGTCTAGAGATAATCTCTGGAAGTACTGGTCCGATTGCTAAAATTTTTTCACTGATACAAAAGCTGCTTTATTCCTGAGTGACATTTTTTTTGTAGATGGAAAAATCACCTAATGGTATCCTCTGCCCTCGTTTCAGACTTTTACTGACTAAAAATCAACTCCTGTTCCTTCGTAGCCTTTCATACCAGGGCCGAGTCTTCCTTTCAGGAGCAGACCCTTGGTCCTAGTAGGCTTCGACCCTGCTGGGCCCCTACGATTCCTGAGTGACATAGGATATATTTTATATACGCAGGCGAAGCTGCAGGCAAAAGCTAGTGTACAATACAGAGTATGCCTGTCTACTCAGTACACCTAAAGAGGTTTCCACTTTAACGTTAAAAATAAGCAAAAACACAACACGCACAAAACGTTTTGGGAACACATTCATTGTGCGTGCGGCTAGGGAGTGGAATTCCTTGCCGGAGTCTGTGTTTCCTGATAGCTACAACCCGGGAATCTTTAAGTCGAGAGTGAATAGGTTTCTTTTAGCGTTCCATGGTCGACCGCATTGTCGCTTTCCATCAGGTGAGATAGCGGTCAAGCGCGAACCTATCAAAAAAAAAAATGTCGATCAGGGCCTCCCAGATCCGGCCCCTACATAAAAGAGACAGAAATTTATAACATCGGTAATGTAGGGCCCCCCTACCTCGCCGGAGCTAAAGTAGCCGGCAAATGGACAATCTTGTTGCAGAGCACTATTAACTAATAATAGTTAACTGAAGTAATGGCGCATGATTTAATACCTAATAGATGGTAATTAGCCTCCTGAAATTCTGTTATTGTTGTTTTATAATCATCTGATGTTGTGAGGATGGCCCAGGGGTTAAAAGAATCGCCTCTCATGGATGAGGTTGCGGGTTCTAAACTGGACAAGTACCTACCTGTTGTAGTATGAATTTTTCAATTGAAAGTGATGTATTTTTTATTATTATTGATAGGCTCGTGTTTGACCACCATCTCACCTGATGTTAAGCAATGATTTGGTCGACGATGGAGCACGCTTGCCTAGAAGTAACCTATTAACCTCACTTACAATAAATGTTTTCCAAAAACACTGTGCGTATGGGTGGAATGTCCATCATGTAACGATGGTGCAATGCCGTGTCTAGTAGTCCGATGAGGAACGGACTTGGCGGAATTAGATCAATACTGATCATACTGCATGCATACTGACAATTTGACGGGCCTCTTTGTCTAGTGGTTAGTGACCCTGACTGCTATGCCGCAGGTCATGGGTTCGATTCCCACCCAGGACAAAAGTTTGTGTAATGAGCATAATCATTTGTTCTGTGTCTGGGTGTAATTTTATCTATAATATGTATGTATTTAGAAATATATAAGTATGTTTATCAGTTGTCTAGTACCCATAACACAAGCTCTGCTTAGCTTGGGACTAGACGGCGTTGTGGAATATTATATTATTATATTAATACTAGTACACACTTCCCGATATGTAAACGATAGAAAACTGACGGGCTAGCATCTTGGCGGCGGTGCCCAAGGCTTTGAAGCTTCGACTCGACGAGTGCAAGTACAAATTGGTAACAGGGTGCGTGCGAACAGCTACACGTTGCAAACTTCACTAGACTATCATCTTTAGGCCTTTCATTATCATAGAAATCCTACATCGAAGATGTAGCCAAACGAGGATTGACATATCATCAAATGTTAACGTTTTAAACGATGTGGTCAGTTCATGAAATGATAAATTCTAAGATTTGTTGAAGTATGAATACCTTAACTAGCATAGTACAGTCGCCCCTATAATGTACCCACTGCTGGGACTCAGGCCTCCTCTCTAGGAGAGGGAATGGGCCTTAATCCAGCAAGCGGACCCAGTGCGGGTTGGTGGATGTCACATGTCTTCGAATTTTTGGTTCTAGGACATGCCGGTTTCCTAACGATGTTTTCCTTCACCGTTTTGAGAGCAGTGGTGATGAAATAAATTACACAAAGTAATGCGCCTGTCTGGGTTTGAACCCGCGACCTACACTCGTAAGTCGGGGTCGTTACCACTCGGCCGCCACTGTTCTACTATACATAGATTTAGTTTATTTTAATATTAAATTCAATTCAATATTTAAAGAAAACGAAAATAAGATACTTTCTATTTTTATAACTTGATAATGTCCAATTAATCACCACATTTTTAACCATAACATGGCCTGCTTTAAAAACAAGTCCCCCAAATCTCAATTCATAACTTGTCTAATAAAACCGTAGTCCCCCATAAGCACATCAGTCCCCCAACGGCAGGCAGGTGGATTTGTCCCCTGTTTGCGTAACTTTTGACTTTACCGTCACGGGAGCCTTTTGTCACAGATTATAAAAGGCTTGTAACACTGAGAGGGAACTTTTATTAGGTAAATGAATAATTTTGTTGTTTTCTGTGGACTTTTTTTTTCTCCGCCCAAGCGGGCCTCACCATCGTATGCTCCAGGCGTCCACACAATGGTGATATCCAGGCGTTTGATAAAAATATAAAAACAAGCTTCATTATTAAAGGAATATATTAAAACTAGCTGACCCGGCAAACTTCGTGCCGCCTAATAGTTACCTTTTATCTAAGCTGTCAACTCTACCTACTCTACCCTACTCTACCCTACTCTACCCTACTCTACCCTACTCTACCCTACTCTACCCTACTCTACCCTACTCTACCCTACTCTACCCTACCCTACTCTACCATACCCTACTATATCCTACCCTACTCTACCCTTGAACACACACAAAAAATTTCATCAAAATCGGTCCAGTCGTTTGAGAGAAGTTCAGTGACATACACACTCACAGAAGAATTATATATATAAAGATTATGAACGCAGAACAGATGGTCGATGGGAACGAAAGGTTCTGGAGTAGCGACCACGTACTGGAAGACGCAGCGTTGGAAGGCCTCCAACAAGGTGGACCGATGACCTGGTCAGGGTCGCGGGAATCTGATGGATGCGTGACGCACAGGACCGGTCGTTGTGGCGACGCCTATGTCCAACAGTGGTCGTCTTTCGGCGGACACTAATGAAACAAAAAAAATATATCTCTGATTCTAGCTTTTTACCATAAAATCTACACTAATATTTATAGAATTAGAAATTTGTTTATTTTTTTATTTTTAGGAAGTACTGCCCCCAAGTTACAACCGTTTCGCTTGCGTCGAACGCTTCCAGTTGACCTTGCCGCCAATTCTTTTGTTCTGACCACGTGACTGAGCGTTAAGACGACGTCAATCCCGTACATTTGAAGCTTTCTACAAGCGTTAACTATTGCAGATTAGCAACTTGGCTAGGGATACTGGTCCGATTGCTAAAAATTTTTCACCGATAGAAAGCTGCTTTATTCCTGAGTGACATAGGCCATATTTTATGTACGCGGGCGAAGCCGCGGACAAAAGCTAGCCTGATAATTTTCCCCTGGCCTTCGATATTAAACGCTAAAATTAATATAACCATAATTCAAAAATACCTCTGCAATACAAACAGCCTTTACAAAAATGTTGGACAAGAAGCGCGTTCAATTTGAACATAGTTATTGCGGAGTTCACATCAAAGGTTCGATTATTAAATTATTTCATAAACTGATTTCCTTTGATCTCACTGCGAGGGGCGAAGCGCGAGAGCTCGGTAAATTGGGGTTCCGTACGCTAAAGGTTCGTAGGCTCGTAGCTGGCTGCAAGGAATAAAAGAAAAAAAAATATTTGCGCGAAATTACAAGCTTACAGTTATAGAGTGTATCTAATGATGGCGTGACTAAGTTTTTTTCTTTTTTTTATTATGGAAGGCTCGCGTTTAACCATTATATCACCTGATGGTAAGCGATGATGTGGCCGATGATGGAACACGCTTGCCTAGAAGCAATCTATTCACTCTTGACTTAAAGAGTTAAGCTAACAGGAAACAGACTCTGGCAGGTAATTCCACTTCTTAGCTGTACGCTTAATGAATGTGTTCACAAAACTTTAACAACAATTGCTTTATCATGGGTAAAACATTAAAAAGTTATGTACGAAAGCTGCCACATAATATAATCTGTATGTTTAAACAAAAAACAAGAAGAGAAAGAAGTTATTTTCAAAGAATGTCTATATACGATCTCGGATATAATCATTATCTATGATTAAAACAAGTTATTTTTGAACTGTGTTTAAAACAGTTTAAATTTTTTTGTTTGTTTTTTTTTCACACCTTGAAAAACACAGTTTTGCGTTGCAATGTGAGTATCTTTCCCTGGGAGTTGGTCTATTTAGAAAATTAATCGTAGATTTCCTTAATTTGAAGACAGATTCCAACTAACGTTGCCGACTGTACCGTTTGTGAACAGTTGAATGCATTTAATCGGTTATTGAATATTACATATCTACCTGAGTGGTTTTTGATTGGTTCAAATTAATTCCCAAATTGAATTTGGATTTAGCCTGTTAACCGACGATCTGAACCACAGAACATAAGAATCATACAGTAATCTAAACGAAGATTTTGTTTATTATCGTTGCTTTATTACACAAGACACCGAACAAATATTAATTGTCCTGTATGGGAATCGAAACCACAAAACACAGTTCAGTAGCCAATCGCTCAACCACTGCACCTACCACGCCGATAGTATTAAAAAGACGCAAAATATTATTTCTTAGAATTTTTATGGCGGTGTTTTTTTTATAGATACAAACCTGTGCTTGACAGTGCGATCCTACCTGATGGTAAGCAGTGATGCTTGATGGGTGGAATCGCAGTCAAGCATCAACGCTTGTTGATGGTGAGGCGCACTAGATTATAGAGCCTATTCACTTTAGACACTAGAGTTTTCAATAGGATTTTGTTTTAACAATGACGTTTTCTTACGGAACCCCAAAAATATCCAATAACAGGGCTCGTCGCGGCAAAGCATACCGCGGTGTGCAGGGTTGCCATTTAATATAATATTTATTTGGTTATTGTTTTCAAAAGCTTTTGTACTAGAGTTAGCTACAATGGAAAAAATATGAGAGCTGTTCTTTCAGTAGAAAATCAAATAAGTCCTCCCGTTCTGGGTGCAGAAAGAAGGAGTGGCAGACTTCTACTGACTATAACCCACCTGTGTCCTTCATTTGCCGACACCGCTGAATAGTGACACCCGGGTGTTTCTTCCCCCTGAATCCGACGCGTGAGGATGCATAGGCAGTAGGTGAGAATACTGTCGCAAAGAACCCGCGACCCACAACTCGTAAGTCGGGGCCGTTACCACACGGCCATCATTGCTCCTCCTAATAGTACCGCATAACAATCAATGTAGTAGGTACGTTTAAAATTGTATTAATATAATTTTTTTTTTTTTAGTATAAATTAATAGAAAATAATTCTTTCTTAAGTTTTCAAAACAAATGCGGGACGGGAGGTCTTTCGATATAGTCAACAGATGGCGATGAAATGAAGCCTAAATAATATGCCAAGTTACACACAATTTTAATGTAATAAAATTATCTATATCAATGTCGTAAATATTACGTGATGCGCGCACAACTAACAACTTCTACAGATTTATTTTATTTGTAGAGTAGGAGTATTGTATGATTTATCAGACCAGATTTTTTACCCTCTTTACTAGAAACCTCATAGGTATAATAATAATAATATAATATAATAATATTCCACAACTATCACACAACGCCGTCTAGTCAAACGACTTGGGTAATTATTTGGCAAAATGAAATCCGATGAAAGTAGTCAACACTGGTTCAATAATCAAGGTTGATTAAGAGATCTTGATCGTTGTTTTGTTAATAGAAGAACCTTATAAAAAGTATCAAATATAAGTATTTTTTAAATGATTAAATACTATACAATTTTTTTTTTCGCATCGTTGTCTAGTCCCAAGCTAAGCAGAGCTTGTGTTATGACTACTAGACAACTGATAAACATACTTATATATTTCTAAATACATACATATTATAGATAAATTTCACCCAGACACAGAACAAATGATCGTGCTCATCATACAAACATTTTGTCCTGGGTGGGAATCGAATCCACGACCTCCGGCATAGCAGTCAGGGTCACTAACCACTAGACCAACAGGCCAGACATACAACATTAGTTTTAGTTTATGCGAAACTCGAAACACGTGTCTAGCATTTATATAAAGAATTTATGTACAAAATTTCATATAACTGTATCACGAAAAATCACAAAGCTAATAAGTTTATTATGTCAGCAAAAATACATAGTCACCGGGCCATCCAGGTGAATGACAGTTTGTTTTACATTTACACTCAGCTGTTTGCTGGCGCCTCATACCCTCTATGACCTGCAGTGACCTGTGTTGTAATTAGTGACTGTGGTGTCTAACTTATAATATTTTTTAAATATTTTTGAGGAAAAATATAACGTGGTGTAGCAACTATTGAAATCCATTCAGTTACTGATTCTAAACAAACTATATTCAAGTTTCGCATTACCTACTAAAAATAATGCTGTATAAACAGATGCTTAACGGTACAAATAGTAAAATCACAGCACAAAATTCCATTCTCCCCGACCAACTAAATATTATTGTGTGTGGCAACCCCGCTCGGTAATTATTACATTCCGCGGCTTCAGGCTGCATTCAGTCGCGATATGATTTGTAACGGGCGCCGTCGAGGTACGTAGTACTGTGCCAATGGTATATGGTTGTGATATTATTTACTTGTTTGTTATTTAATAACTGCTACGTAGCTATATGCACTATCAAAGACATTTCCGCCTGACCATCGCTGAGTTCATTTTCTCGAAACGTAAACTTTAAAGTTTTTTTTTTAACTTGGGGGTTTGGTTTGGCGCCGTTTCGCAGGATTCAAGCTAATTTTTTTTAGTGATCAGGCAGAAACGACCGTTTTGGTACCTATGCAGTCTTGGAGTGCGGACAACTAGAGATCACAAATGTGGGTTTTAGTCAATAAACAGTTTTTTTTTATTGTTAATTAGTTTTTGCCCGTGGCTTCGCCCGCATACATCAAATAAAGCCATGTCACTCAGGAATAAAGCAGCATTCTATCAGTGGAAAAAAATTTCGCAATCGGACCAGTACTTTCAATCAATCAATCAATCATTTATTTAGTTAAACAAACGTGATTTAAGGTAGTACATAAAAATAAGTGCACTATGTTTTGCCAAAAGAATGGCGTACAAAATTAAGGCAAAAAGCCAAGAAAGTAAATAGAATAAATTATAAATGTCAAGTCAATCAGATAAAAAAAAAAAAACATTAAAAATAGAAATAATATTAGAGTATGTTAATTGCCATTCACCAAAATAAAATAAAATGAAATAGCTATAATTATTAAAATTATATAAATGGATTATTAATTATTATTATTACAAATTATTATTAACTATTCAGCACGTCGGATCTTCATACTTCTTCTTGTCAGCAATAAACTCTGAGACCGAATAACCAGAAATCTAGCCAGAAGAAACCTAAACAAGGACCTCTTAAAGGAACCTAGACACTCTTTATTTTTAATAGCTAGTGGTATGTTATTATATATTTTGGAGATTATCTCCTACAAACAAAAAAACAAACTACCTCTTTACTCTACTTTACGTTATCACACTTTATACATCTTTACACACGATGGAAAGCGACAATGCGATCGATGATGCAGTGCGCTTGCCTTGAAGTAACCTATTCACTCTTGACTTAAAGATCCCCAGGTTGTAGCTATCAGGAAACACAGACTCCGGTAGGGAAGCAGTTTGACGGAAAGTGAGGACGCCATGGTGTCTCTGTAGCCATTCCTCAAAGCGGGGTCTGGTCGCCTTGATTGTGGCTGGCCCAAAGTCACTATGGATACGGAATACTTCTTTTAGGAAGTTAAAGCCTGGCACCCCCTCTCGCTCTACCCGGAGCGAGGTAAGATATTTTATGATTTCCTGACCTCAAAAAAAAAAACATATATTTTAAGACATACGTCTACCAAACCGCGCGCGTGTAGTGACTTGTCCCAGGTCACAAAATAGATAGGTACAGAAGTAAATCTACATACAAAGCGCGCTCGAGCAACGCACACATAGACACCGCTCACAGACACGATGGCTCAAACGTTCATTAGTTTGCGTCCACCGAGGAACAAGGTACAAGACAAGTGAAGTACAAACATGAGATTATCTTCTGTACCTATCTATTCTGTATCTATTTTGCCCAGGTAAAGAATGAATGGACAGGTAAAGAAATGGATCCGTGTCTTCGCAATAAAACAGTGATTTGATTTGGGACTATTCTATCGCTATCCTAACTTGAAACGATACACTACTGGTGTTACAGCTTTTTTAAACATTACAGCCAGTTTTTTCATCAACAACTAAAACTATCAGTAAAATTATTAACTTTTACTTGACTATTACTGATGTTATAGCAAATGAGTTTCTTCATCCAAGTAACAGCTAAACTAAAAGTCAATAGAGTTACCATAACACAAACGGCATAATTACCCCAAAAAAACGTGGGGAGCTTTTTTTACGCATGACAACATCGCAATATCTTCTGTCAAGTAGTGTCAAAAATTCTAATGTCACTTGATTCTGTTTATACGAACGCCACTTTATTTACCTGGGCTCCAATATTAGTAACGATGGGTCGTGCGAGGGTGAAGTTCGCAGGAGAATTGGCATGGCTAAGAGCGCTATGTCTCAGCTTAGTAAAGTCTGGAGGGATCGCAACATCTCCGTAAAGACCAAAACCAAACTGGTACGGACACTAGTCTTCTCGATCTTCTCGTATGGCGCTGAGACTTGGTCGCTAAAAGCTGCAGACCGCAAACGCATCGATGCCTTTGAGATGTGGTGCTGGAGAAGGATGCTCCGTGTCCTTTGGACAGCATTTCGGACCAACGTATCCATTTTACAAGAACTTAAAATCGCCTCACGGCTATCGTCCGAGTGTCTTCGCAAGGTTCTGCAATACTTCGGTCACATTGCAAGAAAGGACGGTGGCAACCTCGAAAGGCTCATTGTTCCCGGGAAAGTGGATGGGAAAAGGCCTCGCGGGCGCAGCCCAATACGTTGGTCCGACCAGATCCGCACCGCTCTTGACTCTACGATGTACAATGCCCTTCACACCGCCAGAGACAGAAACAGATGGAAGAACATCGTAAAGGCTAAAGTGATGAAGCAGGGAGGTCACGACCCTCAGCATTGAGGAATACGACGCAAGGAGGAGGATACGAACGCCAATGAACGAATGATTTTAGAATTGAATTGATAAATAATAACATAAGTAAATGATTTAAAAAAATAAATGCTATTAGTTGTTGTTATTGCTATTAACAACTGTTATTGGCATTTTTTTTAACCGTTATTTTTATACGTTTAGGTACACAAGCGCTAAAGGTCGCAGCCTAACTTCAAACTCGCCCAGATAGAACGGCCGTACTGTACATTAGTTAATTTAACGTAGTCGTATTAAATACAAACTGAAAATAAACTTACTTTTCTGTGGTTGGCGTCAGTTTATCTTGTAACAATAGGCTGAGGTATGTAACTGTTTCCTTTGAAATTCTGTATCGGAACAGAAGATCAGCGTCGTCCCATACGAAATGATCTTTGCGAGCAATAAACTTTTTACGTCTACGCGTTAAATAACTAACGATAAGTTCCTCGTCTGATGAACTTGAACTTTCACTGGACGAAGTTTTTATTTATGGTGGGATAAATCATGCATTGACATCCCCCGCCCTTGGGCGGAGCGGGAGATAGTGTCAGACTCTTACTGACTAAAAGACCTACCCCGTTCCTTCTAGCCTTCATACCGGGGCTCGAGCGCCCTTTCGGATAACCCTGGCCCCAGTAGGCTTCGACCCGGCTGGGTCCCTGCTGTTGCTGACAACTCCTTGAGGCGCGCGGGAACAGTGCGCGCCGTCGACGACTTGGGCTTGGTCCGGACAGTTACTGGACGTCCGGACAGTTACTGGACGGCCGGACAGCGAGCTACCCATTGCTCACTGTCCGCAAGCCCGCGTCTACGTTGGCCGGAAATCGGGATCAGAATCTCGGCGACGCGCGACGGCGGCGGCGATAACGCCGTTGCCTGATGCGTTCGGCCTCCTCCTTTGCGAGCATTAGGTACTGCTTCGCAGAAGTCGGCGACCGCCTGCCACTCCTCCTCGCTCCGGACCATGGCCTAAACCAACTGGACGAAGTTCGTGGTAACATATTAGTGAAACCTAAATAATCTACAACTTTATCAAAATGACAGTGACTTTAGCTTTAGCAGCCCCCTAATGACTAGTAAAAGTTAAAGGCAAAAGTAACAGTTAAACCAACAGTTAAAATTGTGAAGAAACGAATTTTACCGTTACTTTTACTTTATGACGTTACTTTGGCTGTTACTTTAGATGAAGAAACTGGCTATAAGTACAGTGGATTAGTTCAACACTTTTTCTAGCGGTTGCTTTTTCAGAAGCTCCGTTCCACCAAACGTCGACGCGCTACCGATACATGGTGGGCAGCCTACCCGTACGCAAAAAAACAGTTTAGGGAACACATTCATTTTGCGTACAACTGAGGGGAGGAATTCCCTGCCGGAGTCTGCGTTTCCACCTGAGAATCTATAAGTCAAAAGTGAATAGATCATTCAATTTTCTAGGTAAGGGTGCCCCATCGTCTACCACATCGTCGCTTACCATCAGGTGAAAAAGTTGTCAAAGGTGAGTTTAAATTGGTAAATTAATAATAGAATCAATCAATCATAACAACTGCTACTAGAAAATACTACGCGCAGTGTTTTTCCATTTTGATCGTGATAATCAATAGTCCGCACAATATTTCCGTAAATTGAGTGACATTTTGAGTTATAGACTACAGCCAGTTTTTTCATCAACAACTAAAACTATCAGTAAAAGTATTAACTTTTACTTGACTATTACTGATATTATAGCAAATGAGTTTCTTCATCCAAGCAACAGCTAAACTAAAAGTCAATAGAGTTACCATAACACAAACGGCATAATTACCCCAAAAAAACGTGGGGAGCTTTTTTTACGCATGACAACATCGCAATATCTTCTGTCAAGTAGTGTCAAAAAGTCGAATGTCATTTGATTCTGTTTATACGAACGCCACTTTATTTACCTGGGCTCCAATATTAGTAACGATGGGTCGTGCGAGGGGGAAGTTCGCAGGAGAATTGGCATGGCTAAGAGCGCTATGTCTCAGCTTAGTAAAGTCTGGAGGGATCGCAACATCTCCATAAAGACCAAAACCAAACTGGTACGGACACTAGTCTTCTCGATCTTCTCGTATGGCGCTGAGACTTGGTCGCTAAAAGCTGCAGACCGCAAACGCATCGACGCCTTTGAGATGTGGTGCTGGAGAAGGATGCTCCGTGTCCCTTGGACAGCATTTCGGACCAACGTATCCATTTTACAAGAACCTAAAATCGCCTCACGGCTATCGTCCGAGTGTCTTCGCAAGGTTCTGCAATACTTCGGTCACATTGCAAGAAAGGACGGTGGCAACCTCGAAAGGCTCATTGTGACCGGTAAAGTGGATGGGAAAAGGCCTCGTGGGCGCAGCCCAATACGTTGGTCCGACCAGATCCGCACCGCTCTTGACTCTACGATGTACAATGCCCTTCACACCGCCAGAGACAGAAACAGATGGAAGAACATCATAAAGGCTAAAGTGATGAAGCAGGGAGGTCACGACCCTCGGCATTGAGGAATACGACGCAAGGAGGAGGATACGAACGTCAATGAACGAATGTTTTTAGAATTGAATTGATAAATAATAACATAAGTAAATGATTTAAAAAAATAAATGCTATTAGTTGTTGTTATTGCTATTAACAACTGTTATTGGCTTTTTTTTTAACCGTTATTTTTATACGTTTAGGTACACAAGCGCTAAAGGTCGCAGAGCCTAACTTCACACTCGCCAAGATAGAACGGCCGTACTGTACAATAGTTAATTTAACGTAGTCGTATTAAATACAAGCTGAAAATAAACTTACTTTTCTGTGGTTGGCGTAAGTTTATCTTGTAACACAGGCTGAAGTATGTAACTGTTTCCTTTGAAATTCTGTATCGGAACAGAAAATCAGCGTCGTCCCATACGAAATGATCTTTGCGAGCATTAAACTTTTTACGTCTACGCGTTAAATAACTAACGATAAGTTCATCGTCTGATGAACTTGAACTTTCACTGGACGAAGTTTTTATTTATGGTGGGATAAATCATGTATTGACATCCCCCGCCCTTGGGCGGAGCGGGAGATAGTGTCAGACTCTTACTGACTAAAAGACCCACCCCGTTCCTTCTAGCCTTCATACCGGGGCTCGAGCGCCCTTTCGGATAACCCTGGCCCTAGTAGGCTTCGACCCGGCTGGGTCCCTGCTGTTGCTGACAACTCCTTGAGGCGCGCGGGAACAGTGCGCGCCGTCGACGACTTGGGCTTGGTCCGGACAGTTACCGGACGGCCGGACAGCGAGCTACCCATTGCTCACTGTCCGCAAGCCCGCGTCTACGTTGGCCGGAAATCGGGATCAGAATATCGGCGACGCGCGACCTCGGCGGCGATAACGCCGTTGCCTGATGCGTTCGGCCTCCTCCTTTGCGAGCATTACTGCTTCGCAGAAGTCGGCGACCGCCTGCCACTCCTCCTCGCTCCGGACCATGGCCTCAACCAACTGGACGAAGTTCGTGATAACATATTAGTGAAACCTAAATAATCTAAAACTTTATCAAAATGACAGTGACTTTAGCAGCCCCCTAATGACTAGTAAAAGTTAAAGGCAAAAGTAACAGTTAAACCAACAGTTAAAATTGTGAAGAAACGAATTTGACAGTTACTTTTACTTTATGACGTTACTTTGGCTGTTACTTTAGATGAAGAAACTGGCTATAACGCAATAACTTTGCTAGAATCTGTCTAATAAGTTAGTAATTATGATTTAATGAAATCTGATGTAGTCAACGCTGGTTCAATAATCAAGGTTAACTAAGAGATAGAGATACTAATAGAAGAACCCTTATAAAAAGTATGGAATATAAATATTTTTAATATGATTTAATATACAAAATTCCTAAGTCGGTTGACTTATTAGACAGACTATATTTCTAAATATTTTTTATTGAGACTTTACTTAAATAATAACAAGATCTTTTCTACGAGTAATATGCCCTTAAATAATTAGTACTAATTAAAAATTAGCGGTGTGTTTTATGTACGCGGGCGATGCTGAGAGCAAAAACTAGTTGATAATAAAAAAGGTACACTAACCTAACCGTTAAAAATCGGTCATAAACTGCCTCCTCCATTCCACCAGGCTCCAGGTCCTCATTCAGTGCTCTCCGCCGGTTCATGCTCCTCGCCGCCATTAATTATAATGTTGTTACAGAATTAATAACGCTTCTTGATAATACCAGATAACAGATTGTTGCAAATTGCGAACGAAAATTATTTTGAGGGTATTCAATTATTTTATTGAAAACAAGAGGTAATTATTGTATGGAAATATTTCATTTACGATTTTTGGGCTGTCGTTGTTTTTGAATTAAAATTGAATTTTATAATTATTTTGGAGTATGCTATTTCGTTTTATTTCTGCTTTACTTGACCTCGTTATATTTATATTGTTCTCTATTTTTGGCTTAGCTGAAACCCCTGGGTGTCTTACCTAGCCAGAATAAAGAAAGTTGAAAATTTTGAGATATAGTCTGTCTAATAAGTCAACCGACTTGAAAGTTTTGTATAATAATTGATCATTTAAAAATATTTATATTCGGTACTTTTTATAAGGTTCTTCTGTTAGTAAACAATGATCTCTATATCTTAATCAACCTTGATGATTAAACCCGTGTTGATTACATCAGATTTAATTAAATCCTAATAATTACCCAAGTCGTTTAACATATTAGACAGACTCTAATGAAGCTCTCTGCTATGTGTTATCTGCTATTGCAGTAAATTGAATAAATAAAGAAACCATGACTTTTACACAGACCAAAATGAGTAAATGGTCTGAGGAGTAATAGAATGTTTATTAATTATGCTATCGGAAACTATCTAACAACTCTTTTTATCATGTGAACTGTTTCATAAACTAACTGGCAGACAAGTGTAGAGTTTTTTCTTCGGGACAAAAATAAAACGTACGTTTAAACCAATCAAAGACTTTTATATATAGCAATTTTCTACAACAAAAAAAAAACTTGACCTGTCATTATCCTTTTCCCGCCATACGCCATGACACTTGACCATAGACAAAAATGTAAACTAGAGTGCGTCTACTGAAAGCGTAACCTGGAGTTTTTTTTTAAATTAAATTGGCAACATTGTTTTGCCGAAAAAAATCACGTCAAAGTCTATGGTTGCAATAGTCAGTTTTTGGAAACTGATATTTATTTTTCAAGAATAATTGCTTATTTGTGGGAAAAAGAATTAACAGTAACGTGCAAAAACTGCTACACACTATGGTTAATAAGTTCAAACAAAAACAAGAAGAGAAAGAAGGTGTTTTCAATGAAAACCAACATTGTTTACATACGATTTTTGATTTTTAAGTTAGTATGACGTTATAATCTTGATCCTTGTCGACTAATATTATTAGATAGTTATATTAAGGATGTAATGATATTATTTTTTTTCTTATATTTTTAGATAATCTGACATATTGCGAATTTCATAATGGACAAAAACATCGAACAACGAAGGCTTTTGGTCGACTTAATCAAAAACACATGCTAGTGAGTGGTAGAATGTGTTCAAAAGCAGTTGAGATGTAATGAAAGATTTGCCTCACTCTTTGAAACAATCACTGGAGTATAAAACATGTTCCCACTTGACTAATCCCAACAAATCTGAATTTTCTCTATGCTAAAACGAATCGATTCCAACCCAACAATCTTGAAACACATTAATAGTATTGGCGAGACGTGATGAAGTTGAAATCATGTTGAATATTTTATTTGACTATCACGGTGTTGTGCACTTGGTATTCATAGCGACTTTTGAGAGATCAGATAAAATAAAATCATTTGGAATACTATCTAACATTTTGTGTGTCATTGACATTTACCATACACCCACCAAATAATTAAGTCTACACACATGTTTTTGACTAGGATTTAAGTTCTTTTACAACTATTCTAAAATTGTTTTAAATACAAAAAATACTCTAGTATCAAAACCTTTTTCTCCTACTATTTCAATAATACCACATTCAAAATTTTTGGTTGTAACCTCCTTTTCTCAGGTCACGCTTTCATTAGACGGACTCTAATTGAAATGTACAGAGCTCTCTTTAAGATAGTACCTACTCGTATATAAAACACATTCAAAGGTTCAAAACTAATCAAAGGCTTATAATGCAATATTATACAACTAAAAAAATTGATCTGTCATTATCCTTTTCTCGCCATACGTCTTGATACTTAACCATAGACAAAAATGTAAATTAATTTACACGTACAGAGCAGAGCTCTTTTCAAGATAGAAAATAAATCACATGATAATAATGAAATACAAAACCAATTAAAGGCTTTTATTGCAATTTTCTACAACTAATAAAAAATTTGATCTGTTATTATCCTTTTCCCGCCATACGCCTTGACACTTGACCATAGACAAAAATGTAATTGTTTTCTCGACACGTGTTGCCACTCCTAGCGACATGTTTTCGCCTATTATTGGGGTAATGTCGCTGGAGCGGGAGGGGAGGCCTACAATGGATGACAAATTGCCTGACGACAAAGCGCTACGGTTTATTGGGCTCCGTTATGAGGGTACCGGCGTATTTGCGGAGTAAGAGTGGGGTGGAGCCGTATTAATGCTAAAAGCATTTGAGTTTATTTGCAAAAACATCTAATAAGTTTACATAGTAATTCCGAAAACTTTTTTATTAGATCGTAACATATTTAATTATAAGACTTAGGGAGCCAAATGATACTTCTTGGTTACTTGTTAGATCTCTTTTTGCATATTAAACAACCACGTGACGGATGGTCGTCCTCTTCCTCGAAGCCTGAAGTAAATTTATGGACCTATCAACGAGTAAGGAACGACTCCTTTTCGCGTAACGCATAAACAGTGTTTGTTCTGTCAAACGATACCTTGCACTGTAGACCAATGGAGTTAAGTCCTTCACCTCCGGTCCGGACTAAGCGTTTCGCGTCGTCGTTTATACCGTACATCGACAACTATAACAATTTGCCGCCTGCAGTCTTCATCATCATCATCATCATTTCAGCCGATAGACGTCCACTGTTGGACATAGGCGTCCCCCAGGCGTCGCCACAACAAATGATCCTGTGCGTCCCGCATCCATCGGAATCCCGCTACCTTCACCAGGTCGTCGGTCCACCTTGTAGGAGGCATTCCAACAGCACAGCTGCAGTCTTCCCGTCTGATTAATTATTATTTAGATGTGTTCAAGGCTAGAGTAAATTAGTTTTTGTTTCACCATCAACGATTGCACCACTACTTACCGTCAGTTGGGATCGCAGTAGTTTTCAACCGACTTTGAAAAGGAGGAGGTTCTTTGTTCGGCTGAATGCATGTTTTTTTTTATTTGAAAAATTCATCTCTATCGAAATTATTTAGCACTAGCTTTTGTCCGCGGCTTCACCTGCGTACATACAATATAACCTATGTTACTCAAAAATAAAGCAGCTTTCTATCGGTGAAAAATTAGCAATCGCACCAGTATTTTCATAATTACCTCCTACAAACAAAAAAAAAACAAACTTTACCTCTTTATAACTTTAGTGTAGATGTCTTCACGACTAGAGGAAAAAGGTTCAACAATTACATCACTGTTTATCATCAGGTGGGATCGCAAACAAGCACTAGTTTATAAATTTGAAAAAAGATTTTCTAGTTACCTTTTTTTATTAAATTTTATTAATTTGTTACATCGATAACACTGGTCTACATCAAAATTGCCTTTTACATGAAAATATACTATATTGATTGTATTCCACTCGCTGAACATAAATATACAACTATGAAAGTTAGCTCTTATTGTGCATTTATGCCATATAAATATAATAGCGGGTAGCGCGACAGATATATCACATTAATGATGATAACTCAAAATATTTAATGATTACCCGCGGAAAATTTTAATTATTTCTCATTTGTTTGTTGCGTTTAACGCTGACTGTGTTTTGTTCAACAGTTAAAACGTGAAATTGTTACCGTTTTTTTACATTTTTAGTGAAAAATCTACAGTTTTCGTTATGTCGCGTATATGTGTTAATAGTGCAGACAAGTTTTGCTACATTTGTGGTGACCCTTACTAACCAAAGATGCTCAATAACACAACGTTTAGAAACTGCTTACTTCCATTATTTTGGAATTAAAATTAAAAACCAAGACAAATCGTGGGTACCACATTTTAGTTGCACAACTTGCTCCACAAATCTGATTAAGTGGCTAAACAAAAAGAAACGTTCATTGCCTTTTGGTGTTCCAATGATGTGGAGGGAACCTACCAATCATGCGAATGACTGTTACTTTTGCTTGACTCCAATCTTTATCGGACCTCAAATAAGAGAGATTCTAAAGGACCAAAACTTAGATTCAGTTTTACAGGGCTTTGAAAAAGAAGCATGGGAATCTTTTAGAGCAGTCGTTCATGGTTTTTTGGGCAATAAGAGAAATGAAAATTATGTTGAACTTGTGAACAATCTCCTTGAAAAGTATCAACAGTTGGGTTGCAATATGTCCCTAAAAATTCATTTTCTTCACTCTCATCTTGATTTTTTCCCTTCTAACTGCGGTGATGTAAGTGACGAACATGGTGAACGATTCCACCAAGATATCTCGACAATGGAAAAGAGATACCAGGGCCGATGGGATGCGTCAATGTTAGCGGACTACTGCTGGAATTTGAAAAGAGATACCCATAACAGTGATTACAAAAGACAAACGAAAAAGAAGAGAAAATCTTAAATAAATACGTTATTTTTTTTTTAATTGTAATATTTCCAATTTTATATAAGTAAAAAGCAAAAAATAATAGTAAATAATTATTATAGTTTTTTTTTAATAAAATGTTTTGTACTTTAACGTGTTACTAGAAGCCAAATTTTGTATATTAGGTATATTACCAAAATAAGAGCTAATTAAAAAAACATATTCTTGTTTTTCTATTCTGTAACCTTAAAGCAATATAAAAATAAAGTATTCAATTGAAAGGCACACAAAAAGTTACATTTTGTAGACCAGTGTAATCTTAATATAACATCTGCCAAACTGCATAGCAGTTTATCGGCAGTGCGTTCTCGTGGATTTCGCTTATAACCAAGACCACATCCTGTCACCCCCAAAGTTTATAAGTACTCGTTGAGGTAACCAGATGCAGACCCACAACGCTAACGACCGAGACCAACATATTGCAGCAACTATGGACACATAGACTAGACAGATAATGTTTTATTTGAATATTTTTTTATCCTTTTAATCGTGGACTTTACAGACACAATAGAAAGATAATAGGTGCGCAAACGCCGGCGTTCGCTTGGGGTTTAATGAATTAATCGGTTTCTATTTTTGGATCGATTTATTAATTCATCAGGTTTTCACGTAACTCATTAATAAGTGTAGGTGCAATCCATTGTCTCGCACGCTTACCGTAGTAATTATTTACCTAACTAAAATATTAAGTATGGCTGTCGACTCTTCTTCTTCTTCTTCCTGCCCTTATCCCATATTACTTGGGATCAGCGCAACACGTTATCTTCTTCCATTCTGTCCTGTCACCCGTCAAACTATCACTAACTCCCTTTTCTTTCATATCACTGTCGCCTCCACACTACCATTTAAAGAATTTCTTAAATCAGTGGTGGGAAGGCAGAAAATTTGACACAAGTCTTGCTAAGGGGTATATTTATGTGTTATTGAAAGTCATATCTATCAAAAATATTTAGCTCATTTATCGACTCCACGCCTCTCCTTGTGCCCGCCATGATTCAGTGGGTGGCGCGCGCCACATAATGAGATAGTGAGCTGTGTCTACTGGTTATTGCCTGCTTTAATAACGTAGTACGTAACATTATAGGGAACGATTTACGTAGCCATAGCTATGGTACTTGTAAAGTGGTTTATATGGTTAAACAATTTCTTAAATCAGAGGTGGGAAGGCGGAAAATTTGACGCAAGTCTTAATATTGTATTATTAGGGATTAAAAGTGACACAGATAAAACTAAACGATTTTTAATTTTCTTTTTAATTGCACTATTACAAAAATATGAAGAGGAATACTGTAAGTACCGATCATGATCCAAAAAAATAACTATACACGACAATGGTCAAGTAGTACGCCCGTCCCCAACGCTGTTCATGCCAGCAAGAGAAGTTGCCTCGCCGCGTGCATCTTTTTATAAATTACCGTCGGGCACCGGCTGATGACGTGGCTTTAGGATATCGACTCGCCTTCAGTTACCAGTATCCCTAGCTAAGTTGCTAATCTGCAATAGGTAACGCTTGAAAGCTTCAAATGTACGGGAATGACGTCGTCTTAACGCTCAGAACAAAAGAATTGGCGGCAAGATCAACTCGAAGCGTTCGGCGCAAGCGAAACGTTTGTAACTTGGTTAGGGGGGCAGGTCAAGATACCTGTGTTGGAATTCTAAGCATATCTAGACTTTAAATGAAGACAATATACCCATGGACCCATCGATACATAAGGACTTTTTTAGGCCTGTTTGAAAATAAGATAAAGGACTTTTAATATTCCCACTGCTAGGATTCGGGCCTCCTCTCTAGGAGAGAGAATGGGCCGTAATCCACCATGCGGGCCCAGTGCGAGTTGGTGAATGTGACATGTTTTAGAATTTTTGTTTCTAGGACATGCTGGTTTTCTCACGATGTTTTCATTCACCGTTTTGAGAGCAGTGGTAATGAAATAAATTACACAAAGTAATGTGCCTGGCTGGGTTTGAATCCGCGACTTACAAAGAGGCAATATATATTTATATAAAGTTATTGCACGCATGCACCATCTGCGCATGAAGATGCAACCACGGGACGAAAATCTACTGTCGTGACAAGTCACAGCATGGCGGACAGAGTTCCGGCGGGATCTCATGGTGGAATGGAAAGGCCAACCCAGTGCTGGGTATACCACAGTCATAGCAATAAGTCCCCTCTTTTAGGCGTGGCTGGAAAGACCACAGACCCCCGGGATCGCCATCCCGATTCCTAGTCACCGAAGGCGTAGGCTTGCGGACGGAGAGCAATGGGTAGCTCGCCGTCCGGCTTTCCAGTAACTGCCCGGACTAGGCTCGAGTCGTCGACGGCGCGTAGTGTTACACGCGCACCTCAACGAGATGTCAGAAAACTATAGGGGCCCAACAGGGTCGAAGCCTACTGGGGCTATGAATTGTATAAAAGAGAAACCCGGGACCCTGGAACGAAGCCATAGAAGGAACAGAAGTGAGTTTAAGTGAGTAAAAGAGTGACACGCCCTCTCGCCTCGCCCAAGAGCGGGAAAAGTCATTGAAGGATTACCAAAAAAAAAAAATCAAGTCGGGGTGTTGGACAGTTACAACCTAGGGGTCTTTAAGTCAAGCGTGAATGGGTTACTTCTAAGCAAGCGTGTTCCACCGTCGGCCACATCATCACTTACTATCAGGTGAGATATGTAGTGATCAAACGCGAGCTTATCAATTATAAAAAAAACATATTGTTTACATTATATTTTATTTAGTAGGGCGCATATCTTACGTGTTACTTTTAGTTCGATATTCTCTTTAATTCTTTATTGTACACTATAACAACAAAAACTAAGTGGATAGCAAAGTTCATGTACATAGGCGAGCTTAACTCAAAGTTGAGTTTTCTTCCAGGAGACCATTGAGCGATAGAGAGAGTTGACATTAGCGGGTAGGGTCCAGTGTACAATTTTAAAATTAGATATATTGTGAATAAAATAATAATACATAAACAAATATACCTACATACATAAATACACACATACTTTATATACTACTACTTTATATATTTTTTTTTTGATATTGTTATTTTTTATTTTTTTTATGGTATGCGTCATGTTTGACGTGAATAAACACTTTTTCTTTCTTTTCTTTCTTCTTTGCTTCTTACCCATAGAATTTCATGAAATATAATTATGTATATATATAATGTAAAGAGTTACCGCGGCCCCCCTTTTAGGGTTCCGTAGCCAAATGGCAAAAAACGGAACCCTTATAGATTCGTCATGTCTGTCTGTCTATCTGTCTGTCTGTCTGTCTGTCTGTCCGTCCGTATGTCACAGCCACTTTTTTCCGAAACTATAAGAGCTATACTGTTGAAACTTTGTAAGTAGATGTATTCTGTGAACCGCATTAAAGGACATAAAAAATCCTTTAATGGCAACTCGAATTTTAAGTTGTCATTCACTTCTTGAGATGATGATATCTAGTTCTACAACAGATGTGTGTGTGTGTGATCATAATATGGCTAGTGATGATGAATCAATATCCGGAGTAGAATATTTAGAATCAGATTTCTCTTACGATTCCACATAATTATGTTATTAGGTTATACTTAGATGACACTATTATATCTTTGCAAATGTATATTATCTACTTTTAGTTATAAGAATATCATTAAAAAGACCGAAATATGTATACTTTAGTTAGCCCTAATTATATTAAATCATTTAAAAAAATACTTATATTCGATACTTTTTATATTATATATAATATAATAATAATAATATAATATTCCACAACTATCACACAGCGCCGTCTAGTCCCAAGCTAAGCAGAGCTTGTGTTATGGGTACTAGACAACTGATAAACATACTTATATATTTCGACTCTTCGCGTGACCAGAGGGCTGGACTCTTCTTCAGTCAACGAATCAGCATTGCCATCCAGCGTGGCAATGCTGCCAGTGTTCTGGGCACTTTTCCCATTGACATCGATGTGGACGAATTTTTTGATGCCCTGTGAGTTTTTCCCGTTTTTTAGCCTTTTTTAATCGTTTGTACATATTATTATTTTAAGTTTGTATATATATTACCTAGTAATTATTTATAAATTAATTAAATTGTACATAAATGAATAACATATATTTCTAAATACATACATATTATAGATAAATTACACCCAGACACAGAACAAATGATTGTGCTCATCACACAAACATTTGTTCTGGGTGGGAATCGAACCCTCGACCTCCGGCATAGCAGTCAGGGTCACTAACCACTAGACCAACAGGCCTGTCAAATATGGTTCTTCTATTAGTAAACAATGATCAAGATCTCTTAATCAACCTTGATTATTGAACCAGTGTTGACTACATCAGATTTCATTTTAACCTAATAATTACCCAAGTCGTTTGATTTTTTAGACAGACTGTAATTTATAACCTCCACTGAATTTCACTCGAAAAAATACCCGTCAAAAACTGTTCAATGTTTTGAAAACATATATCCTATGGTTACCTGTAGATGCAAACATTGTTTATGGTAACTGGTAACCATAGACAATTTGCCATGAATATCTATCAAAATGTCAAATAACAGCGATCGGAGTGGTGCACACCTAGATATAAATTCTAAAACCGTTTTAATATCATCTGATTTATTAGGGACCAGTGATTGGATTTGAAGATTAAATCGCCATGTTTTTGAATTCTATTGAGCTAATGGCTAAGCGCATACAGAAATTATAGAGCTTTTTTATGTAGGTGGGGAGTCATGCAATGACTTCCTTCACTCGCTCTTGGCGGAGCGGGAATGCGTGTCTCCAAGTTTTCCTTCTTTGGCTTGCGTTTCAGGCCCCAGGTTTTCCTTTCAAAAGTGAACCTATGGCCCCAGTAGGCTTTGACCCTGCTGGGCCCCTACGGTTTTGCTGACACCTTAAAATGCGCGTGCGTGGGACTCTACAATTAGAAAAAAACTACTCTACGGTCCGGACTAAGCGTTTCGCCTCGTCTTTTAAACCGCGTACGTCGAAGGACTGGAACAGTTTGCCTGCTGCGGTCTTCTCGTCCGATTATAATTTGGATGTCTTCAAGGCTAGAGTCAATAGGCTCTTAATAAACTAGTGAGCCTTACCGTCAAAGATTGTATTTTTGCTTGCCATCAGAAGGGATCGCAGTCAAGCAATAAAAAAAACTAAAAAAAAAAAATATTACCGGAACGGATCTTGAGCGCTGGCTTCAAGTTGCGCAGAAATCAAATATTCGGTCTCTTTCGTGGTGCGACGTGAGACGCGGGGCCGGGGAGTATCACTGATTAGCTCGCCGCGCCATCGTGTCATACACGTCACTCCTGATTCGTTCCCTGCGTTTGCTGTATGTATCTAACAACGACGACGATTGGCTCGCCAATGTATGGAATGCGCAAAGCGATCCCCACTCTGACGCCGAGCGCTCAATATTCGTGCCTTTAGTTGTGTTGTGGTTTCTATAATTGTTATTTCATTGTGTGTTTTATGAGTCAAATAAACGTGTTTTCTTTCTTTCTTTCTTTCAGTCCGGACGGTTAACGGACGGCCGGATGTTGAGCTAACCATTTCTCGCCGTCCATAGGGAAATTATGTTTCCTTGCATGATCGTATCTGTACCCCTAGCCAAGTTGCTAATCTGCAATAGTTAGCGCTTGTAGAAAGCTTCAAATGCACGGGAATGACGTCGTCTCAACGCTCAGTCATGTGGTCAGAACAAAAGAATTGGTGGCGCGGCCAACTCGAAGCGTTCGACGCAAGCGAAACGGTTGTAACTTGGCTAGGGGGGCAGGAATGCAGGTCGCCGACATCGACATAACAAAGCTCGAAGAATCAAAGCTTTTGTAGAAGCATATTGGGCAGGGCACATTGCTCGTAAAACGGATATTCTATGGGGCTGAAAGGTTCTGAAGTAGCAACTGCATACCTGAACACGCAGCGTTGGAAGGCCTCCTACTAGGTGAACAGATGACCTGGTGAGGGTCGTGTGAATGCAATGAATGCGAGACGTACAGGACTGTTCGTTATGGCGACACTTGGGGAGACCCATCTCCAGCAGTGGACCTCTTTCGGCTGAAATGATGATGACAATAATTTTTTTATTATTAAAATGCTTTGTCTCTTAGCAACCACATCGCCCAATACAGAAAACATAAAAACTTACAATCTGCCTCAAACAATTTAACGAACATTGGAGAAGAGAGGATTGTATTACAAATGCCAATATCATACTTTTTACAGAGTCCAAAAAAAAGATTCTTGTATTTTCATTACGGACACAGTCTATCAAGATGTTGAAAACATCATTAAACACACCACAGTCACACAATTTTGAGACAAAACCTTCTTCATTAAATAGTTAAATTTATTTGATAGAATATGTCCGGAACGAAGTCTTAAAGCTATAGTTTTATTAAATTTCTGTTGACATTTCAGTCAATCCACGGAACCCGAGAAATCTCTGGCTAGATAGTTCGGTAGGCCTGTACCATATCCCTGGGGCCTAAGTCTGCTATTTTTGTAAATTCGTCATTCCAACGCGATCCTATTGTAATTTTGCTAAAAGTTTTTAATCTGCTAATTCATTATGATCGATCATTGATCGGCCAATATGGTCATGTAATAGAATTGTGATAGAATAACAATATCGAGCTTATTAAAAGCACTAATTGCACAATGACGTCGTAATAGTAGGTTACTGATCAAAGGAACTGTCAAAATTTTTGCAGAGTACCGCATACGTCCGATATTAATTTGTCATTATGTACGAGATTACCATTTTATGCCATTTCTTTCAATGAAGTGTCAGTGGTTGACCATCGGAAAGTCATAATGACGCCATTATATTAGTAGATTACCAAAACTTGTCAAAATCAAAAATTATGAAATCAATGGTAGACCATTCTGACACTATTGTAATAGCAGACTTAAGGCCCTGATGACAATGATGAAATATAAAGTACTTAGGTATTTGACGTAGGTAATCGTATTTAGACCTATACAAAAGTTCGAAAACTTGGTGGCTCCACAAAAAGATCACTCAGCCACTCAAATCAACCCTTATTTTATTAAAATTCATAACGACACAAGTGCGTAATAACACAAATAGTACAAAAACATCTATTGTTAATCTACCCTCACGATTAAACGCTACAGTAATTGTCAAAGTCAATGACGGGTCCCCCAGAAAACAATATTGAAATGGTCCCCTCTGGTCCCCCTGGCTCGCTTGCAAATATAATGAATCTGCGACGCCAGGGGAGAGGAGTTACAAAAAGTAGTCCGCAATCGGATGATGCGCCTTTTGATTGTGGCACCCCTGACTGGTTAGGGTTGCCGCGTCTTGAACTTCTGAAATTAAAAAAAAACGTGCGATAAGTGTGGAGGCTCACCTCTGCCACTATTTATTGCATTTATCATATCAGTATGGATCACAGTTTAGCGGCGTCTCTTTTGAAAAATCCCGTGAATATACGAAAACATAGCTACGTAAATTATTTTTTTAACATACAAAATACTTATATAAAAATAGCTTTTGCCCGCAGCTTCGAATAAATCAGCTTTCTATCGGTGAAAAAAATTTCGCTATAGGGCTAGAGCTTTCAGAGATTGCCTTCTACAATCAAAAAACAAATAAAACATCTCTTTATAATATAAAAAAATAATATTAGTTTAATAACTCTTCTTTACTTATTTCTGCACACTATTGTCTACATCTCTTCTAATCTTACCTTTCACAAGTTTGCTAAAAGAAATTTCTATGTGAAATAAGGAGTAGGTAGCTTTGTACAAAATTTTATAATATGATATCTTCTTCTGTATACTTGTGTGTATGTACCTACATATTATCTATAAAAAAGGAGAAAAAAAATTCAAACATCCGAATTGAGAAACTCCTCCTTTTTTAGAAGTCGGTTAAAATAAAATATTAGTGTAGATTAATGTAAAACATTCAATTTCTCTCCCCTGCCAACCCTAGCTAACAATTCTTGTCAACTCTCCACTCAGGGCTGTACCAAGCGGTGATTAAAATTCCACTCGCTAATATCTGTGATCATATATTAAGTGCCCTAATCGGTGTAACTGACAGCCCTAGCATATTGCTTTTTTATACGTGTAAGTAGTGAATATTTGATTTTATCATCTGTGCTATTTATTTTTATCTGCTGGCAATCTTTTCGCTTTTTAAATTTGGACAGAGAGATGGTTAAATTAAATCGCGATAGTTACTTCATCCACTTGTATTAAATTCATCAGTTTCAATTCTGGCGGGGACACGGCGGGGCTGAGATTGAAATAAAATAGGACTTAATGCATTTTATCATTGCTTAGCATAGTCGGCGTTATAAAATGTTCTTACTGCTGGGACTCGGGCCTCCTCTCTAGAAGAGGGAATGGGCCGTAATCCACCACGCAGGCCCAGTACGGGTTGGTGAAAGTCACATGTCTTCGATTTTTTATTTTACCTGCCGGTTTCCTCACGATGTTTTCCTTCACCGTTTTGAGAGTATTGGTCATGAAATAAATTACACAAAGTAATGCGCCTGGCTGGGTTTTAATCTGCAACTCGTTAGAGAGGAAAGATTTGTACTTTTTTTGATAATCCATAATCATAAGAAAGTACATATTTAGATATAGTACCTACTTACATAAATAACAAAAAAAAGTAAAAAACTTAAAGCCGACTACGACAAAACAAACTACGGTGAAAATGTATGAAACCAGATTTTCAGGATGCTGAAATATACACGGTAATGTAACGCAACTCAGCTCGTCGATAGGCTCGTATAGGGATTCTTCTATGAAATCAAACAGTTCGGGCTTGAGGAGGAGTGGCAGGCGGTCGCCGACTTCTGCGAAGCAGTAATGCTCGCTAAGGAAGAGGCCGACCGTATCAGGCAACGGCGTTCTCGCCGCCGCCGGGATTCCGATCCCGATTTCCAGCCACCGTAGGCGCGGGCTTGCGGACAGTGAGCAATGGGTAGCTCCCTGTCCGGACCAAGCCCAAGTCGTCGATGGCGCGCGCTGTTCCCGCGCTCCTCAAGGAGTTGTCAGCAACAGCAGGGGCCCAGCCGGGTCGAAGCCTACTGGGGCCAGGGTTAGTTTCGAAAGACAGCTCGAGCCCCGGTATGAAGGCTAGAAGGAAGAGGTGGGTCTTTTAGTCAGTAAGAGTCTGACACTATCTCCCGCCCAAGAGCGGGGGTTGTCATTGGATGATTTTTTGCCACCATAAAAAAAAGGTCTATGTAGCTAGCTTTATTTATGCTTATATGGCTGAAAGAATTTGACACACGGGTAGACTATACACCACTAATTATTAATTAGTACAAATACCTACTTAAGGGCTTATTAGAAAAGCCCTTGTTATTAGTTAAGTAAAGTCTCAATAAATAATATTCATAAACAGCAAAGTTATTAGCGCTTGTGTTTATTCTAAAATGTCTCTCAATTTATGGAAATATTGTGCAGGCTAGAGTCTGTCTAATAAGTTAAACGACTTGGGTAATTATTAGGATTTAATTAAATCTGATGTAGTCAACACGGGTTCAATAATCAAGGTTGATTAAGAGATAGAGATCATTGTTTACTAACAGAAGAACCTTATAAAAAGTACCGAATATAAGTATTTTTTAAATGATTAATTATTATACAAAATTCCCAAGTCGGTTGACTTATTAGACAGACTATATTGATTATGAATGAATAAATGACAATTAAAATGGAAAAATACTGCCCGCAGTATTTTCTACTAGCAATTGTTATGTAGGTATGATTGATTCTGTGATGAATTTACCTTTTCGTGGTCAATTTTAGGATTTCGGTTTTTTCTACTTTTGACTAAACATTCATTACGAATACGAGGAAACTAAAAATAAAATAAAAAATTTGTAAAACCTTAGTCGTCGTACCTATTATTTTAAGTAGGTATCTTTCTTCGGATTTAGGCGGTAAAAGGTATTCCACTACTGCTTCAGCCTCTTCTCTTAGAAAATTAGGCGTTAAATTACAATTTTAATCTGATAAACATAACGTGTTAATACAATTCTCGTTGTACGGAAATGTAAACAAAACTCGAAAAAACCAACGACTGATTGCCACTTTCCCGCCATCTTGTTTTTTTTTTCTGCGGCCGGCGACCTATTCTGCCTCATTAATAAAAATTAGAAATTATTTGTAATCTTTTAAAAATAAAGTATTTTAAAGAAATAGTTGAACAAATAAATCACTTAAAATATAACGTTATTTAATTAATACTTTTTTTTAAGTTATTTCAATTTTATATCGCGCTGTGATTGACTGGCTGTATGGAAAATTGGAACATGGTTCAATAGAAATGTGAAGATTGAACTAGTTTTTTTTTTTTAATAATTTAACAGCTGTCAGTTGTAAAGTAAAACTCCCGGATGAAAAATATCACTTTCAGCCCGCTCCTCAGGCAACTTCAGACCTACTTTCAGAGTATGAGCAATGAAAATTATTATTACTAAGAACTGGAGTAATTTTTTTATCGTTTATAAGGGACTAGCTTTTGCCCGCGGCTTCGCTCCCGCTGTTCCCTACTTCAGCCTACTATACCCTACTCTACCCTATCCTACTCTACCCTACTCTACCCTACCCTACTCTACTCTACTCTACCCTACTCTATCCTACTCTACCCTACTCTACCCTACTCTACCCTACTCTACCCTACTCTACCCTACTCTACCCTACTCTACCCTACTCTACCCTACTCTACCCTACTCTACCCTACTCTACCCTACTCTACCCTACTCTACCCTACTCTACCCTACTCTACCCTACTCTACCCTACTCTACCCTACTCTACCCAACCACACTCTACTCTACTCTACCCTACTCTACCTACTCTACCCTACTCTACCCTACTCTACCCTACCCTACTCTACCCTACTCTACCCTACCCTACTCTACTCTACTCTACCCTACCCTACCCTACCCTACTCTACCCTACTATACCCTACTCTACCCTACCCTACTCTACCCTACTCTACCCTACCCTACTCTACTCTACCCTAAAAAAAAAAAAAATTAAAAAAAAAGTATCCTATGTCCGTCTCCTGGTTTTAAGCTACCTCCCCACCAATTTTCAGCCAAATCGGTTCAGCCGTTCTTGAGTTATAAGTGGTGTAACTAACACGACTTTCTTTTATATATATAGATTTTCAATCAACCACCTGCGTAATTCGGTCTGGAATATGTAATATTAGTTTTATAATAAATGTTATAAGAGTTGTAAAAGTAGAGAGCGAGTGAAAATAGTGAATGTAGAGTTGTAGTTATAAAACTTGTAAGTTAGTTTTTTCCAAAAAATATTAGAAATGGTCACCAGTTGTACACCACTGACACAAAGTACAGGTCGTAGCACCGATTAGGCGCCAGCAAACAGCGGCCGCAAGTGCAAAACTACCCCCGCCTAGATGGCCCGGTGACTATGTATTTTTGCTGACATAAAATATGCTTATAACTTTGTGATTTTTCATGATACAGTTTGTATTAAACTTTGTGCACAGATTCTTTACATAAAATGAAACTTTACGTTTCACATTATACCTAAAATAAGTTGTTTAATTTAATTGAGCTGAGCAGATATATGTTTTTCATTCTCTGAAAACTGCAAACAATTCATACTCTTCAGGTAATCGTGATACGTGTGTTGATTACCTGCAGATTACCTACTAAATTATTTTGTAGTTTTATCGTTTTATTCAATGAGGCACAAATTTTATTTTATAATATTGCGTTGTTATTTATCAAATAGTTATTTAAGTATTTTATTTAACCTTTCAATTGTGATAATTACAGACACAATTGAAAGACAATAGGTGCGCGAACGCCGGCTTTCGCTTGGGGTTTAATGAATTAAATAAAATTTTACACCCGTAGGTACACTACATCAATATCTATTTCAATTACACTTATGAGTATATAAATATGCTTTACCCTAGTCCGTGCGTCACTGCGGGGTGCCAACTGAAAACCAGCGTTGGGTGTCTAACGTCTAGCAAATGCTGAGGTGGTCACCCTTTCGGTGCGGGCACGCTCGGCGTACTTTGTACTTTTGTTTTTATTTACTTTGTGTATAAATATAACCGCTGTGCTGTGTCTGTACCGAATAAAAGTTTTTCTATTCTATTCTATTCTATTCTATTCAGAGTATGAATTTTTTCCTTGCGATTTTTTATAAATTCATGATTTTTATGATCCTTAAAAAACTGACCCTTTTGTCTATAGGAATAATCACGAGTAAGAATCGGAGACTACCTCCAAATGTCTCACAAATGCCTCTAAACAAACATTACAATTGGTCTTTACCTCCTCCATTTCAGTTCAACTCGTCGTTTTCAAGTATCGGAGCCAGATTATGATATTAAATTGTTTCACGAGAGACGCCGGGGGCCGCGGGGCGGGAGGGACTCTCAATGAGGGCCGGACTTGGGAGTGACACTTGTAAAATATAAATTATCAGCTTCTGCCGGTGGAAATATATGCCTATGTCACTCAGGAATAAGAGAGCTTTCTAGTGGTGAAATAATTTTTAAAATCTTTGAAAATATTTTTTATTGATTTTATCTACTTTAATTTAATAAAGAGGTAAAGTTGGTTTTTTTATTTGTAGGAGGTAATCTCTGAAAGTACTGGTCAGATTGCTTAAAATTTTTCCCGATAGAAAGCTGCTTTATTCCTGAGTGACATAGGCTACCTATATTTTGTGTAAGCGGGCGAAGCCACTGGCAAAAGCTACTCCATTATAAACAAAAATTAATAATAATTAAATATATGTTGTTAAACAATAAAAAAAAGACGTGTGGCACTCGGGGACTGCCGCGGTAAAGCTATTGCATAGCATTTTTATCAACTTATGCAATTATAATTATTTATTTATTTTATTTATGCAGTTTTTTTTCCTTTGATAATTAATTGAAGTTACACTTTCACACATTGAATTGAATTTTGATTGATTGTTCACTCATTTGTTTTCTTATCGGTCACCACGCTCAAAAAACAAATGAGTGGGGGTGTTAGGTTGTTTTCGTTACGGAATTTCTGAATTCGGTCTCCACGCTTAAGGCCCGCGATAGAAGCTATGCAATAGCTTATTATTATAGAAGAGCGTAGAGGTGCATTAGTGGCCTATTATAGAAACAGTCCCGACTTATGTATTGTAGATCGCAGGTTCAAACCGTCCACAGAACAGAAAAATAAAAAAAGTGTAAAAGGGTTAGAATGGCCTTGTGAGCGAGGCAGGCGTGCCACAAAGTAGGGTAATGCTCATAATTCAACTACCAATAGCAAACTTGCGATCTAAGTGTGCGTGGTCTGTTAGTTACGTAATGCGCGTTCGTATTGGTTTATTGCCTGTAGTGGAGTTAAAGGGTGGGAGACAAGCGGCGACACTCGTTGTAGTATAAATCGGAAAGTATTTCCTGTCTAACCTCTTTCATCTTGTCTGTGATTCAAACCCAGGTAGGCACATTCATCATCAGCCTTTTTAATTGCTGCCACTGCTGGGACTCAAGCCTCCTCTCTAGAAGAGGAAATGGGCCGTAATCCACCACGCGGGCCCAGTGCGGGTTGGTGCATGTCACATGTCTTCGAATTTTTGGTTCTAGGACATGCCGGTTTCCTCACGATGTTTTCCTTCACCGTTTTGCAATGGTGATGAAATAAATTACGCAAAGGAATGCGCCTGGCTCTGTTTGAACCCGCGACCACCACTGCTCGTTAGGCACATTACTTTGTGTAATTTATTTCAATTCATTAATCCGTTCAGTCTTTCGAGTATAAAAAATTAACAAACATTCACAATACACTCACTAACCTCCACCTTCGTCTTCATACTATTAGTTTGATAAATAACCAACCTACAGGACCTCTCTGAAGTATCGCCACATCAACTGGTCCTGAAGCCCTACCACGCTCTTAACGCGATCCAGTATATTTTTTTCCACAACTAAGTATCACACAACGCCGTCTAGTCCCAAGCTAAACAGAGCTTGTGTTATGGGTAATACTAGACAACTGATAAATATACTTATATACTTCTAAATACATACATTATAGATAAATTACACCCAGACACAGAACAAATGATCGTGCTCATCACACAAACATTTGTCCTGGGTGGGAATCGAACCCACGACCTTCGGCATAGCAGTCAGGGCCACTAACCACTTCTTTTTTTACTTTACCCCTGAGTTTGTTTCGGTGTTTCTGCTCAGGGTAGTCAGCTAGGAAACAACGGCCTCTCGTAGTTTAAACTGACGAAAAAAAAATATGTGTAAAGTATTTTTAAAAACCTTTTTTCAAAATATCGTCCTTTAATTTTGCTAAAAACGAAAAATACTTCCTCCCAAATCCGTTCCTGGCTCAATCAAAGGCTTTCACCGACCGCAAATCACTGCTAAACCACACCCCTACAATCTGGTCCCGCCCTCCTCGGCGCATGCGCGTCCCCAGCCAATCAGAACGCCCCAAACTCACCCCCTACCGAGGTAGAAACTACCCTCCCCAATTGACCGCTTACGATGTCATTTTTTGCGCACCAAACCGATCGCTCGTAACCACGCCCAAACAAATTTAAAATTGTGCCCCTTTTTAAATCAAAAACCACAAGGCAATATCGCCTTGCTAGCTGAACGGAACAGTCGCATCATTCTCAAATTAACCTACTAATTAACCATTAAATTATACTAATAAATTAACCCAAATAAATTAACTGACTAATCAACGTTATGTGCAACAAAACAGTGATTAAACATCAAATTAAAAAATGAAATTTAAATATTTTGAAGTGAGCTAAAAATTACAATGATGGAACAGAGGCAGAATTCAAATTTGTATCCGTCAAATTTGACAGATCTCTTAGCAGTGTCGGCGTACCAACAAAACGTGGACAGACTGTCGGCGATATCCGACGGCGAAGACAAGTACAATGCGGACGGTTACACCGACACTGTTGACCGTTTCGCCGAAAACGCCGACAGATCTTCATCACCAGTGTCGACGTTAGATGACGGTGATAGCAGCCAGTCGGCTTTCGGTGTCGACTTAACAGGAAAAGGCACGAATTTGGCGGGAAAGTCTTTTACTATAGCGGCCATTTTGGGACTGACGAATGCTGATGAAGACGTGATGAACCTGAGCGTGCAAGAGCGGTTGCAGCAGAATCAGAGGCAGTTGCAGAACTATTTGTATGCTGGACATGATGTGCAGAGGATTAACGAGGGATTTTGTAGGAGTATGGTCGGAGTGCCGACGGGGTTACGACAAGGTAGGTGTGTCTATTAATTAACATATATGGCCGCCAAAGTCATGTGTATATGACAAAACAAAATGGGTCCAGCATGCCACTTTTTGTGAACTTATTTTCTCATTTGAAAAACGTTACTACACGCTTAAAATTTGATCTGCATTGTGAAGGTAGCTGTCTATCTGCATATCTATCGGAGTTTGGGTTCTATGGGTGCGTAGGCCATGGCAGCTAACCTTTAGTGGGTTTATTCCAACCAGCCAACCTTTAGTGGGTTTATTCTCAACCAGCCCACCTCTCCGAAAACTGATAAGGCCTCCCAGGTTTTTCAAATCCGATCCTAGGGTTTGCACGAGAGTATCAGTAACACCTGTGCAGTCAAGGGCATTATTTGAAAAACGCTGCCAAACACTGAGAATTACTCCTGTATCCTGGCTGTTTTCACAAACATGTGAACTAATATTTATACACATGATACCGAAACCCCAAATAAAACTGTGTGGGCTTAAATATTCTAAACCAACCGTAAGTAATGACTCCAAAGGCCTTACCTCTAGCTCTTAATGCGATTCATTTTACGACCTGAACTGAATGATTAAAGGGTATTTATAGGGTATTTATCTTCATCACTCTCGCTCGCACGCCTGTCATTTTAACACGTCATCATAAGAACTCCGATCGGCACGCCAGGTCTAGGAAGGCTTACAATGTTAAATATTAAGTAAATCATTAGGACTCCCAATGTATAAAAATGTTCTTGAAAAATTCACTTAAATGGTAATAGCAATTAGCAGTAAAGATGTAAATGGATAAAGATAGAGGGAAAGCCAATGAAAAGATGGATAGATTGTGTGATGAGTGATATGAAAGAAAATGGAGTTAGTGATAGTGTGACGAGTGACAGGACCGATAGAAAAAACGTGTTGCGCCGACCAAATACTATGAAACAAGGGCAGGAAGAAGAAGAAAGCTGTAAAAGATATTGTTGATTGTAATAAATGCCTTATTTATAGTAAAATTCTCTCTTAATTTTTTACCATTTATTTGGTGTATTAACACATAAATAATATTGGACCTATGACGCTTCCCTTAAAATTCCTAATGAATTATAAACTTAATGAATGGAGGAAATTAGTAAAGTCAATGAATTATACACTTTTTAAATTAAAGTATTTAAAAGTTAGGTTTACTTCTCCAATATCAGAATATTATTATAAAATACGACCCTAGATAATAAAATGTTTATATAAACAATGGTTAAATTGATCAAAAGCTTACCTTGTCTCTGAAAAAGTAATGATATTAATGTCGTGCAAAAAACGGTAAAAAATAACGTTTGTTGTATGAGAGCTCCACTTAAATAGTTATTGCATCCTAGTTTTATTCTTTGTTGTGATAGCGGCAACATAAATACATTTATACATCATCTGTAAAAATTTTAACTGTCTAGCCATCACAGTTCATGAGATACAGCCTGATAACAGACAGTGAAATTCTAGCAATAGAGTCCCGTTTTTATCCTTTTTACCCAAAGTAAACCGCGGTACCCTAAAAAAAAATTACACTTGACTTAAAAGACTCCGTTTATAGCTTTCTAAATTTATTGAAACGCATATCTACCAATCAATTATATGAAAATCAGAGAAAAGGTTAAAAAAGTCCTACTACAAAAACTAAACAACACAAATTCAAATTAAAGTTAAAATAATATTGAACATTTCTATAAAATAGTCCTTTATCATCCCAGTGACATTTAATGGGGTACAATAAAAGCAGGGTTTAATTAAACTTAAAGAGACAAGCGCGAGCCGTCGGAGCCCCTCGACGCGGATTATTGGAATGATGTCCTCTTTGAGCCGAACGGGTGCAGGTGGACAATATCTGTACCTATTAGGGGGATTATAATTTAGAAAACAGACACGAGGATTTGTTTATATTGTAACTAGCTACTACCTGCGGCTTCGCTCGCGTGAATGTAGGATTCTCCATACAAACTTTGGATACAAAATAGATAACTACAGAAGACAATCTCATGTATTTACTTCACTTTTTATACCTACGCTCGGAGGACGCACACTAATGAGCGTTTGAGCTGGAACTGTTCGACGAATGGTCTGACACGCGACCGAGATATCGTGTCCGTGAGCGGTGTCTATGTGTGCGTTGCTCGAGCGCGCTTTGTATGTAGATTGACTTCTGTACCTGTCTATTTTGTGCTTTGGACCTCTTTTTCATTCATAAAGGGATTGAATTTTGGAAAATCCTCTCTTAGTGCTTGCTTACGTCAAAAAAGGAAGCCTTGTGCAAAATTTCACGCTCCTAGTCCTTGTAGTTTTGGCTGTACGTTGATGTCAGTCAGTCAGTTTCTCCTTTTTTAAATACTTTTCTTTCTTTTTTTTCTTTCTTTTCTTTCTTTTCTTTCTTTTCTTTCTTGTCTTTCTTTTCTTTTTTCTTTCTTTTCTTTCTTTTCTTTATTTTCTTTATTGTCTTTCTTTTCTTTCTTTTCTTTCTTTCTTTTATATACAGGGTTATTGTTAAACACTAACAACCCTGTAGGACTGTATTACTAACATCATGAACAACAAGTTTTGTTCTATGGTTTTTTACAAAACATAATTAGTTTACCAAAAACGAACCTTATATAGAGAATAATAGATTGATTATTAGAGATTAGTATTTTTTTTATAAGTAGGTATTGTAGAACTCCCAAAAAAAGATTTGTAACTTATATGTACAAGGGCAGACATATTATATTGTTTAATTCCAGAGATCTCAAAAAAACAAATACAAGGACAACAAATACAAGCAATGAACCATAATTGACATATTAATGACTAGCTTTTGCCCGCGGCTTCGCCCGCATACATAAGACCTATCTCACTCTGAAATAAAGCAGCTTGAAAACGGCCTGTTTTAAATTTCACACAGTTTCGCAATTGCATCAGTGCTGAGATTATCAAAAACAAAAATCTACCTCTTTACAATATTAGTGGAGATAGTACAAGTTACATTATTTTCTTTGACAAGAAACATTAACATTAATGGGAATTTTTAGATATTTACAACATTTATGTACAAAATAGATAGGTACAGAAGTCAATCTACATACAAAGCGCGCTCGAGCAACGCACACATAGACATCGCTCACGGACACGATATCTCGGAGCGCCTCGGCCCGCCCGTCGAACAGTTCCGGCTCAAACGCTCATTAGTGTGCGTCCACCGAGCGTAGGTATAAAAAGTGAAGTACATACATGAGACTGTCTTCTGTACTTTTGTGATTTATGATTCAGTGTTTTGCGTAGTACGCTTGGTATTTTTTCAAAGGCACCAAAATTGAAAAGCAGTTTAACCGAATCAGGCTAGTCTATATTTTACTTTTTGTTCTATAAACTAGTGCTTCTCCTGCTCTAGGGCTGTGCGAGAGGGCGTGTCATACTTTTACTGACTAGATTCCACTCCTATTTTCTTTCTTTACCGTAACATAGGCAGTTTGTCCAGTATTCTATCTAACTGCATCAGAAAGTGGCGCAGCTAGAACACTGTTACGGACGTTAACATATCTCTCCAATCGTACAATGTAATCTTTTTTTCTAAATGCTTCGTTGCGAACACTCTCGGTTAGCATGTGATTAACATCATCAACGAGATTTAAACAAAAGTCACAGTTAGATATAGTTGATTTTATATCTGTTATCTTTTTTCATAAAGCTCAATTACACACAGAACCTCGTCAACAGTGCCAAGATGACGTCGACCGAGACAGCATTGATTGAATGCGCTTTGTTATTAATTAAAAAAAAAGGACGAAGAAAAATTACCGATCGATTGTTTGAATCGAAACAAACGCTATATTAACGCGCGTGAGTATCGATACAGACGCCCGGTGCCGCACGTTTGAATCGATAGAAACGCGATGCTAACGCGCGTTTGTAACACAAACGACAACAAACTGCTTTGTACGAAAAAACGCGCCAAACGGCGCGTTTAAAAAACGTAGTGTGTATAGGCCCTTAGTAACAAAATTCGGTACTATTTCGTATATTGATTGTAACACTAGTTGCCATTTAATACTCGCAGATTCTAATATTGATGCTGTATAGTCTGTCAAAAAAATCAAACGACTTGGGAATTGACAGGCCTGTTGGTCTAGTGGTTAGTGGCCCTGACTAGTGTTGGGATTTTATCCGATTAAATACTCAAAATTAATAAATACTCAATAAATACTCGTTTTTAATCGAGTATTTATCCAATAAAAACCGGCCAAGAGCATGTCGGGCCACGCTCAGTGTAGGGTTCCGTAGTTTCCCGTCCATCACAATAAGTGTAACCACTTATGAGGTTAAAAAAATGCTTGCATATACACTTATATAAACTTAGTCCAGAAATTATTTTGTAGAACCCTTTTGTCTTTTTTGTACAAAAACTGTTCTTTCCATCAAGTTCAAAATAATTTTCCTAGAAAGTCCTTATAAAGTTCTACTTTTCAGATTTTTTTCATATTTTCTAAACCTATGGTTCAAAAATTAGAGGGGACACATTGTTTTTTACTTTTGGAGCGATTATTTCCGAAATAATTAACATTATCAAAAAATAATTTCAGTAAACCCTATTCATTTTTAAATACCTATCCAACGATATATCACACGTTAGGGTTGAATTAAAAAAAAAAATCAGTTCCCACTTTACATATAGGGGGGCTACCCTAACAAAACATTTTTTTCCAATTTTTATTTTACCACTTTGTCGGCGTGATTGATATACATATTGGTACCAAATTTCAGCTTTCTAGTGCTAACGGTCACAGAGATTAAGCGAGGATGGACAGACATACAGACGGACTGACAGACAGACGGACAGACAGACATGGCGAAACTATAAGGGTTCCTAGTTGACTACGGAACCCTAAAACGAGTATGTATTGAGTATTTATTCATTTTGAGTATTTAATCGGATAAAATCCCAACAGTAGCCCTGACTGCTATGCCGGAGGTGGGTTCGATCCCCACCCAGGACAAATGTTTATGTGATGGGTATGATCAGATAATAAGTATGTTTATCAGTTGTCTGGTACTCATAACACAAGCTCTGCTTAGATTGGGACTAGACGACTTTGCGAAAAAAAAAAAAAGTTTAATATTTATCATTTCAAAAATACTTAAATTCGATACTTTTATACAAAAAGTATCGAATATAAGTATTTTTTGTTTTAGCATTAGTGGTTTATTAGTAAACAACGATCAAGATTTCTTAATCAACCTTGATTATTGAAACGTGTTGACTATATCAGATTTCATTTTGCCCTAATAATTACCCAAGTCTTTTGACTTTTTAGACAGACTATACAGTATAGTATAGTTCTAGTATCTCATATTTATTATTTTCGGTAATAAACCTACAACGTTACATCTTTATTATTTTTTTATCGGGGCGGGTCTTTTAGTCAGTAAGAGTCTGACACTATCTCCCGCTCCGCCCAAGAGCGGGGGATGTCATTGGATGATTTTTTCCCACCATACAAAAAAAAAGTAAGTGTACCTGTAAAGATAGAACTACATTATACCGATGCACACTTAACACGCCTGATTTGTACGTAGAACGATGTCGCGTGGCGTGGATCTAGTGTAGCTCTACAAGTCTAGTTTCCAAATAAATTGTATGGAGACCGACGCGCCCTATCGGCGTGTGTGGCACACGTGTGTGAAGTGTAGTTCTTATAGTCCCTTGAAACATCTGGCCGAAATTAAATAGTCACAACTGTCGTACCCGTCTACGCAACAGTACGACTATATCTGTGCATTTGTTTGCGGCCAGCCGCGCCCGGACAGAGCCCCGCTGAATTTTAAATCCATTCTCTCGCGCGAAATATTGGTTGATTTACATAATGCAATGTTCGTTTTGAAGAATATTTAACCACCAATTTTTATGTGTAAAAATATTTCTAAAGATCCAAGCCGTTTCGAAGGAGTAGGGAAAAGTTGCGAATGTAAATTGTTGTATGTAATTTTTTTTGAGACAAAAGTATTAATCACACGAAAAAATCAAATGTTGATAATGTTGTTCATGAATCTATAATAAACATATGTTTTTTTTAAACCTATTAACCTGGCCGTTACCGAGGAGTAGGCTTCAGAAAGTCACTGTTTTAAGGCACTTTTTTGCACTGTGTGTGTGCTCTATGAAATCGTATCTTATGAATGAATTTTAATTAGCATTGAACTTAAAACGGCAACTTAGCGGGAAGTTTAAAATTTTGTATTTATTTTATTTTATTCCTTTGTTGTGTTTAATGATTTAGATGTTAGGTGTCATACTGTCATGTATTTTCACACAATAGCCAGGCTATTTACTTTTATTGTTCACACGCGCCTGCTATGAATCCTGCCCTTATCCCATATTACTAGGAGTCGACAAAACACGTTTTTTTCTTCCGGTCCTGTCTACCGTCACACACTTTGTTTTTATATAACTCGGATAACTCCTCACACAATCCATTCATATTTCCTTGGGCCTCCCTCTCCCTGTCCATCCATCCACATGTATATGTCGTGGCCAGATCTTAAAAATTGATCATTTAATGATATGACGTAAAACTAGCCAGATTGTTTGTTAAAGTTTCATGATATTGCAATCCTCGTTTGGCCTACATTCTTTGGACCTCTTATTATCATAGAAATCCTAAATGTTTTTTTATTTATTATTGACCATCTTTTGCCAGCAGCTTCGCCTACGTACATAAATAAAATATAGCCTATGTAGGGAATAAAACAGCTTTCTATCGGTGAAAAAATTTTAGCAATCGGACCAGTACTTTCAGTGATTACCTCCTACAAACATAAAAAAAAAACTTTACCTCTTTATTATATTAGTGTAGATTATTTATTATCTTCATCGTGTGTGATAGTCCATTAAATTGTTTGGCGAGCGGTATTGTATCTTAAGATAAAATATTATACTATCTTAGCCGTCTGCAGCGCCCCTTAGTGAACTCCACTGCGGGTGACGTAACCTACGAGAAACTTATTATTTGTTTGTTTTTATTGTATATACTTTTCTGGGATAAAAAGTAGTGTGGTGCCCAGGATATTAAAGAATAATTATACCAAGTTTCATCGTAATCGAACCGGTAGTTTTTGCGTGATGCCTGAACAAACAGACAGACAAAAATTCCTTTAATTCATTAAACCCCAAGCGAACGCCGGCGTTCGCGCACCTATTGTCTTTCAATTGTGTCTGTAATTATCACAATTGAAAGGTTAATCACACTTTTGATTTCGGTGTTCTAGTAAGTAGCACCCCCTGCCATTTATTTTTTTGATATTTTCAATGTACACAATTTTCACTTTACAGATTTATTATAAGTAGGTACTTATAGATATAGATAGGCTCGCTTTTGACTACTATCTCGTCTGATGGTAAGCGATGATTTGGCCGACGATGGATGACTCTTGACTTAAAGACTCCGGCAGGGAATTCCATTCCTACATCAATGATATTTATCAGTCAATCAGGGCCTCAAGTCTGCTATTACAATAATGTCAGAATGGTATATCATTGATTTCATAATTGTTGGTTTAAGTTTGGTAATCTACTAATATAATGGCGTCATTATGACTTTCCGATGGTCAACCACTGACACTCCATTGAAAGAAATGGCATAGAATGATAATCTCGTACATAATGACAAATGAATATCTGACGTACCTATGCGGTAGTCTGCACAAATTTTGACAGTTCCTTTGATCAGTGACCTACCATTAAGACGTCATTGTGCAATTATTGCTTAGTCTGTGCGGAAAGTAAACCATCGTGGGATTTGAGGGCGCTGCTGTAGATAAATATCGTTTTTGTCATGTAAGCAACATTGTGACGTCATTATAGCGCGACTGTTAAATCTTGATATTTTGAAACTATATTAGACTAGCTTCTTCCAGCGGCTTCACCCTATAATAAAAATTATCCTATTGGCTGAATTTGATCACCTAATGAAACTGCAAATTTATACCTTATGTGCTATGTTATTGCAATGTTTATGATTAAGTTCATCTGTCTAGTAGTTTTTGCACGACACATCCGTACATACGAGTACCTCCATCCATCTTCACAAACTTTTGCATTTATAATATTAGTAGCCTATTTATTGAACTTGCTCACGTGATGAAACTTGGCAAAAATATACATAGGTTGTAAGCTATATTATTGCAACGTTTACCTATCATTAAATTCATCCGTTTATAAGTTTTTGCGTAATGAGTAACAAACCGTTAATTGTGGCGACACCTGGGGGAGGCCTATGTCGAACAGTGGAAGTCTTTCGATTGTTATGATGATGAACATTTAAATGCAAACACGAACCGGTAAAGAAAAATAGCGTGAAGAAACTGCTGTACTGCCTATCTAGGTAGGTTCCACCAACGACCACTTACCCAGTGCCAACGAAAATGGTTCTAACACTTTGACTGGGATCGGTCTATTGTCACTGACTAGAATACTGTAGCTAACAGCAAGTTTATGTTTACCCTAGTTAAATTTAAAGGTAAAAATGGGACACACTACCACTTTCTCGTTGTCTTCCTCGGTACATTTTTCCCTTTTGCTAATCAATGAAAAATATGAACTTAATGACTATGTAAATAAAGTACACTTCAGAATTTGTAATGTTGCTTCGTAAAAAATCTATTTAGCCTGTAAGCCCATCTCGTATAGAAGATCCTTGGGATCACTTGGTTGTCCGTTTGTTTATCTGTTAAGACCCTTTAACTCGAGAACGCTTGGAGGTATCAAGTTAAAATTAAAACCATACACTCAAATTTGCGATCTTTTAAAGTTGTGAAAAAATCAGACTTCTGAGTTAACGAAAAAAAAAGATACGGCCGTTTATATCGCAAAAAAATATATATTTCGATACTCAAGGGAATGAGAGTTCAAAGAGGTGACGTTGACCTACAATCCTGAAATTTGGCATAAATCAAGGTCTCATAGAACAAGTACAGGGAAAAATCTGAAAATTGTAAATTTGTAGATCCACCACAAAAAAAAAGAAAATTTTGCAATTCGGAAAAATCTTCGAAACTCAATTCGAGCATTGATTTCATAGGTAAATTTGTACAGAATCCTCAGTGCGCGAATCCGACTCGCACTTGCCCTTTTTATTTTAGTTACTGTATCCTTACTCAAGCCTGAAAAAAAATATTCTAAGTTAGTCGAAATGCGTTATAAATTTAAAGTATCAATACTTTTTATACAAGCCATCGAAAATATTGACCAAAACAAAATAAACAAATATCGTCATGTTTAAATGAATTTCCGTTTAATTTATTTATATTTGGAGATAACAGGGGTAGGAGTTCACCTAGGAAGTATAAAAACATTAAAATAAAAGTGTTACGTACCAATAAAACAGCATACCAATGTTTCCCAAGTTCGTGACTTTGTTTTGATCAATTATGGTGTGATTTGCCATTTGTTATCTTTGGCAAAACTGTAATATATTAAATATTATTTCCCTTACAGCTCAGTGAAATTTTTTATCACATTTATGAAGATTTCAATTAAAAATCACAATAAAATTATATGACGTTTGGCATTTGACGGATGGCTGGGTTGTGTTGCTACTTAAAATCTTTAATGTTGTTTTCACTTTACGCCACGACGGTTCTTTTATCGCACAGACTATATAATAAGCTCGATATTGTCATATTACCACAATTCTATTACAAGACCATTGACCGATAAATGATCGATCATTATGAATTAGCAGATTACAAACTTTTAGCAGAATGACAATGGGATCGTGTTGGAATGATGAATTTATAAAAATAGCGGACTTAGGCCCCAGGTTAGTTTTAGTTACCCTTATCGTGAAGTGATAAATTCTAAGATCTAGCTACGATGTATAATAATACGCATAAGTCTTTTAATTCCAACAGAACTGGCAAGAAGAAGCCCGGGCGCGCGAAAAATGGAAGGAGTGGAGGGAAGCCTTTGCCCAGGAGTGGGACAGAACAGGCTAACAAAAAAAAAAGTCTTTTGATAACATGCGTTACATTCCTCCTCTTCACATGGCCATACCATAAACCAGGGTTTTTCAACTTGTGTGTCAAGATCCCCAGGGGGGTCGCGAAGCCTCTCCAGGGGGGTCGCGAACCTTTTATAATAGAGTTGCTAAAAGTTAGGAAAGCCACAGCAGTAAAAAAGAAATAATAACATTTATAAAGATTTATTAAGAAAAATGTTTTTTTTTTATTAATTATGTATTTATCCGAACCGTAATTATGAAAATAAGTAAATGTATTGGATTCAATATTAGTTCCAAAAAAAAAACAACGGGTTGCGATATATTTCTTCATACTAAAAGGGCCGTGGTATGAATAAGGTTGAAAAACCCTACCATAAACAAACGATTCCCTTTCAACTTTACAGTCTCTAGTGCCACATCCAATCTTCTACAAGTTAGCTAAGGTGCTAGTTGTTATTTTAACATGCAACTGTTGGTATAAACATAAACTGTTTTTCTTTTAATATTTACATATACCCGCGTACATAAAATACAGCATGTGTCACTCAGGAATAAAGCAGCTTTCTATCAGTGAAAAAATTTTTGCAATCGGACCAGTACTTTCAGAGATTACCTGGTACAAGCAAAAAAAACATAAAAGCAAACTTTATAAAATATTACCTACTACGAATATGAGGACCTATTCACATGACTGTATCATTTTCAGTGCCGGATTAAGCCTATGTGGGGCCCGTAGTAAATTCTACAAAGGGACCCTAAGGAATCTTTATAATTGACATGAGAGCAGTAGTGGATGAGTGGTAATGGCTCCGACTTAAGAGTTGTAGGTCGCGGGTTCAAACCTTGACAGGCGCATTACTTTGTGCAATTTATTTCGTTACTACTCCTCTCAAAACGGCGAAGGAAAACATCGTTTGAAAACCGGCATGTCCTAGAATCAAAAATTCGAAATGACATTAATTAACTCACACTGGACCCGCGTGGTGGATTACGGCCCATTCCCTCTCCTTGAGAGGAGGCCTGAGTCCCAGCAGTGGGAACATTAAAAGGCTGATTATGTATGTATGTACTCTTATGTATGTAAATGATAAATGAGGGCGGGGGATGTCAATCGGATGATTTTAAAACAAAGAAAAAAAAAGTGCTTTAGTAAAAATTATAGCTAGGTGGAAACGAGACTTAAATTCTTAAACCAGTAAAAGTAGATATGCCTAAAATACAGTATTTAGTATTTTCACTTATCATGGAGGCTATATTGATTTATGAGCACCAATGGCAGCTAGTGAAATGGTTTATTCTTATTCCACTATGCCCAATGCGGGTTGGTGAATATCACATGTCTTCGAATTTTTGGTTCTAGGACATGCCGGTTTCCTCGCGATGTTTTCCTTCACCGTTTTGATAGCTCGCCACCACTGCTCTATTATTAATGATGATGTATTAAGGATAACAATACAATTTTCTTGCAGACAGTCCTCGGCCGGAGATGAGGCCACAAGTGGGACAGATGAAGACCTCCAGGAGTCATTCTATGACGTGTTCAAACAGGTGGGTTTCTCTTTTACTTGCCTGTTGTTATTGTAATGTTAGTAATATTATTGGCACGAATATTGAGCGCTCGGCGTAAGAGAGGGGATCCCTTTGCGCATTCCATACATTGGCGAGCCAATCGTCTTCGTTGTTAGATACATGCAGCAACTCAGGGAATGAATCAGGAGTGGCATCTATGACGCGATGGCGCGGCGAGCCAATCACTGACACTCCCCGCCCCGCGTCTCACTTCGCACCACTAAAGAGACCGTATACTTAACTTCTGCGCAACTTGAAGCCAGCGCTCAAGATCCGTGACGGCAATTGTAATGTGTGTTTTTCTGTCTAGTTCCGGTAGAAGTAAGAGGATACGAACAATATTCACGCCTGAACAGCTGGAGCGGCTGGAGGCTGAGTTTGAGCGGCAGCAGTACATGGTGGGGCCGGAGAGGCTGTACCTGGCACACGCGCTGCAGCTGACTGAGGCACAGGTGTGTATGGCATTTGGTTTTCAAAATTACTCTGTTTTTTAGGGTTCCGTAGTCAACTAGGAATCCTTATAGTTTCGCCATGTCTGTCTGTCCGTCCTCGCTTAATCTCTGTGACCGTTAGTACTAGAAAGCTGAAATTTGGTACGAATATGTATATCAATCACGCCGACAAAGTGGTAAAATAAAAATTGGAAAAAAATGTTTTATTAGGGTAGCCCCCCTATATGTAAAGTGGGAAGTGTTTTTTTTTTAATTTTAACCCTAACATGTGATATATTGTTGGATAGGTATTTAAAAATGAATAGGGGTTTACTAAAATCATTTTTTGATAATGTCAATAATTTCGGAAATAATCGCTCAAAGTAAAAAACAATGCCCCGCCCCCCCCTCTAACTTTTGAACCATAAGTTTAGAAAATATGAAAAAAATCTGAAAAGTAGAACTTTATAAGGACTTTCTAGGAAAATTATTTTGAACTTGATGGAAAGAACAGTTTTTGTACAAAAAAGACAAAAGGGTTCTACAAAATAATTTCTGGACTAAGTTTGTAGTATAATCGTATATGCAAGCATTTTTTTAAACTCATAAGTGGGTACACTTATTGTGACGGATGGGAAACTGCGGAACCCTACACTGAGCGTGGACCGACATGCTCTTGGCCGGTTTTTTTTTTAAAGAGTAACCATGGAGTTTCTTGTCGGTTCTTCTCCATAGGAAACGAACAATGTCGAACCGTGCACTAGCTTCTGACGTTTTATAAGTACCCATGTAGGCCTGTGTGAAATAAAATACTTTAGACTTTGACTTTGAATAAATAAATAATAATATACCTACCTAAACGAGGTATGACGCGCGACTCGTGCAGGTCCACGCGCGCCCAGCCTGATACTATAAACTTAAAGCTAGAACTACATTAGACCGATACATAATTTACACGTTTAACACGCCTGATTTGTACGTAACACGATGTCGCGTGGCGTGCATGTAGTGTAGCTCTACAAGTCTAGTTTCCATATAAAATCCATATAATTTTCCATATAATTATCTTCGGTCTACTAATAATCGTCTTCTACGATGTCCCCTCACACCGCTCTGGGCTTATCCACTCTTCCTTTTTCGTCCAGGCGATATCTCTTTGGAATACGCTCCCTCTGAATATCAGGATGGCAACAAGCCGATTTTCTTTAAAGGTGAAGGCACGTGAGCATATTCGCAAGATGTTGGTAGAATCATCACCGAGCTAATTGGTTGGATTTGTTTTTTCACAACAGCATTGTTTTTGTTATATGTATGTATCTAAGTATGTATTTACTATTGTATATATTTGTTTCTCTTCTGTTTTGTCTATTTATTAAGTTGCACCTGCCATGTTTTGTTTCTGCACCAGCCTAAGGTCCACTGGCAGATAATGCCTAAGGCATTAAGTCCGCGTTTGTACAGTTTTTTGTGCATAAAGTTTTAAATAAATAAATAAATAAAATATATGGAGAGCAACGCGCTCAGTAGCCTGATTCACGTAAAATCAAACAAGCCAAATATCGTTGAAGTTTTGTATTCGTTCGATCGAAGTCCTATCCAAAAGCGGTATTCACGATCTATTGACTTATTTTCAGTTACATTAATAAGTATTCTACCAGGATAATGTGATACAGACTTTTTTTTAAATCGATGAATTTCAAACGATTTTAAAATCGGTGTCGTTCAAACTCGATTGATGGATGTGAATACGGAAATGGTCTAAACGACTAAATCGCTACGATATCGTTACGGTTTTCATTACGGGAATCGGGCTACTGATCGGCGTGTATGGCACACGTATGCGCAGTGTAGTTTAGCTTTATCCACACCGTTTATTTATTTAAACGGTACACGTTTAATTACATTAATGAACATATATTAATAAAATAAAATAAAAATAAAATGTTTGTTCTGTGTTTTCGTGTTATTATTACATAACACAATTATAATTTATCCTTGAGATCTTATATAACGAAATTATAATAATTAACTAATCTTTTGTGTTTTACAATCAAATGACTCATGTTAATTTAGTCTGTCTAAGCACTTGAATATATTATAAAATGAACCTGTAAATTCCCAGTGCCAGCACGCTCAGCCAAGTTGTTATTCTCCAATCGTTAACGCTGTCGAAAAGTGATGAAACGTATGGGAATGACGTCATCTCAACGTAAAGTCGCGTGGTCAGAACAAACGAATAGACAATTCGTAGCCAAGTCACATCGTTCAAAATCGTTTCTACAATATTTAACACTACATCCTTTGTTATACAAACGCTACATTGTAGAACGAGCGGTCGACTCAGGCGCGTCAACATGGCTACCAACTTATCGTTTTCTACAATTGCTGTCACCGAGGCGTTACCGATTAGAGAACGGAATTCGACACAAACTAGTTATAACTTGGCTAGGGGGGTTGTAATATTGGCGATCTTAATAATCTATATGTCTAAATAAAAAGCAATGCTACTTTTCATTGTAATTTTATAACTCAAGAACGGGCTCACCTATCCAAACCAAATGTTTAGGCTTTGTTCGGACTATTTAGTAGATGGTTCATGTGAAGTTTGGTAGGGTAGAGTAGGGTATAGTAGGGTGGAGTCGCTAAGCCGCGCGGGCAAAAGCTAGTATAAATAAAACAAAATAAAAAAGAAAACATAACAAGGTACCTAAATAGTGCTAACAGTGGGATATAATTTTGAGTAATAACATAATTTGAACTAATATTCACATTTAGATTTAGAGAACTTTGAAATAACCAATTAACATGGAACAGTGGACACTCCCGCATACATTTTATACCCTTATACTTACACCCCAATAAAAAAAATTATAATCAAAATTTACATCACGTCTAAATTTTCAATTGCATCTTTATAAAGTTTCTTGAAACAGTATGAAATACTAATAATAATATGTCAGTAATATTAATTTACACGAATATGTAATTAAAAAAACTTAAGTAACTATATTTAATTACACTAAAAAAAAAAACCCTACGCTAATTAAAACTAAAGTCAAATTAAAAAAAAACCGGCCAAGAGCGTGTCGGGCCTCGCTCAGTGTAGGGTTCCGTAGTGTCCCATCCGTCACAATAAGTGTACTCACTTATAAGTTTAAAAAAATACTTGCTTAAACGATTATACTACAAACTTAGTCCAGAAATTATTTTGTAGAACCCTTTTGTCTTTTTTGTACACAAACTGTTCTTTCCATCAAGTTCAAAATAATTTTCCTAGAAAGTCCTTATAAAGTTCTACTTTTCAGATTTTTTTTTATATTTTCTAAACTGATTAATTTAGTTTATTTTTTTACTGTGTATTTCAGGTGAATCCGGACCAAAAACGTTAAAAAATAATCACTCGTGTATTATATAGGTACTTAGAGGTTAAATGCTCTAATTATATCGGTGAAAATCGGGGAAAAAAAACTAAGCATAGATATGGTTAGCGAGTTTTACAAATAAGGGTGACTGAATGAAAGAAGAAAGTACCTTTTGTAAAAGAGTTGTTCTTTTTCTTAAAATTTCAATATACCACTCTTTAATATTGAAAAGATATTTAATGCAACCATTAAAACCTAGACTTTTGATTATATTTTAGTATAATTTACCATTGTTTCTGTCCAGGTGAAAGTATGGTTTCAAAACCGACGCATAAAATGGCGGAAACACCACCTAGAGGTGACACAGCAGCGGTTAGCAGTCCTCCAAAGACATCAACCCCACGATAGAGACGATGACATCTAATCTGGAGGCCTACCATAGGCCTACAGAGGCTGTGCAATGGAAATCCTGGTAATCCAATTGTGAACCCGGAAAATGTAACTAGAAATTGAGAAAATGCAACTGGAAACCCAGGATATACCACAGAAAACTCAGAAAAAGCATGTCGAAAAATACGCAAATGGAAAAGTGTAACTGGGTTTCGGAAACGTGTGACTGAAACCAGAAAAGTGTAACTTGGTTTTTGAAAATTGAAACTAGTCGGGAAAGAGAAACTGGGTTTTTGAAAAGTGTAACTGGGTTCCAGAACAGTGTGACTAAGTCGAGAAAATGTAACTGTAAAGTGTAACTAGTCAGGAATGTGTAACTGGATTTCGAAAAAGTGATACTAGTCGCAAAAGTGTTACTAGTCGAGAAAGTTTTACTAGACGGGAAAGTGTAACTAGGTTTTGGAAAAGTGTAACCAGGTTTTATGAAAGTGCAACTCTACAGACACTTATTTGTGGAACTGTTTATTGGAAACTCGGTGAAAATAGTATTAAGTGATTGGTGAAGATGATCAAAAACTTATTAATTACAGTGATGATTCGGACTTGAGAATTGTGATGATAGAAAAAACGTGACTATCTCCTCTTGACACTTGATTCTAATGTATTGCACGTTCACAAATGTTTTATTTTCTGGGTCGCATTTTTTTTTTTAAGAAATAACAGCAGTGAATAAATTGTGGTCTGGGTTTTCTAAACAAAAAATACGGTTCTGATTTAGGCGAGAATTATTTTTTGATATTTTTAAGATTTTTTTTAGGTGGAAAATCATATAATATCAATCAAATAAACATAAAATTACTTCTCGCGCTCTAGAGCGGGGCGGAAGGGCGTGTGCAGACTTTTACTGACTAAAACTACGTGTTGCCCTTTTCATTCTTGCTAACTATATCACAACCATTGAATTATTATCAATGATCACAACAAATCTAATGCCTTGATCACACGTACCGAGTAAACGGGCGAGACAGTGCTCTCGGCCGAGTACTCGATACGTATACTTAAACAAAGCGCCGAGTGCTTATATCTAAAACTTTTTTGACAGGCCTGTTGGTGTAGTGGTTAGTGACCCTGACTACTATGCCGGAGGTCGTGGGTTCGATTTCCACCCAGAACAAATGTTTGTGTGAAGAGCATAATCATTTGTTCTGTGTCTGAGTGTAATTTATCTATAATATGTATGTATTTAGAAACATATAAGTATGTTTATCAGTTGTCTAGTACCCATAACACAAGCTCTGTTTAGCTTGGGACTAGACGGCGTTGTGTGATAGTAAAAAAAAAATCATTGTCACGGCCGAGCAATATTTTACTGTCTCGCCCTTTTACTCGGTACGTGTGATCAAGGCATAAGAAGTAAGTACCGTTAGATGACTCACTTAGTATATCTATTATATTTTCCGTAAAACCATTGAATTATAAAGCTATTTTTATTTTATCTCAATATGTACAATTTTAAATAAACAAATTAGAGCAGTGGTGGCCGAGTGGTAATGGCCCCGACTTACGATTTGTAGGTCGCGGGTTCGGACCCAGTCAGGCGCATTACTTTGTATATTTTATTTCATCACCACTGCTCTTAAAGCGGTGAAGGAAAACATCGTGAGAAAACCGGCATGTCCTAGAACCAAAAATTCGAAGACATGTGACATTCAATCCTTACTGGGCCCGTGTGGTGGATTACGGCCCATTCCCTCTCCTAGAGAGGAGGCCTGAGTCCCAGCAGTGGGAACATTAAAAAGGCTGATGATGTATCAGCAAATTAAAGTTAAAATTTACTACGTGCAGAACTGTCAAACGGTACTAATTATATTTGCGCCGGCTTAGAGCCCCGCTGACTTCTTCCTACCACGTGGGGATATCGAGTTGAAATTAAAACCGTATATCTACTTTAATTAATTATCTACACTTATAAACAACTTAATAACTATAATTACAGTAAATTACAAAATAAATAAATAATAAAACCCTACGCTAAAATACACTTTCTAAAATATGGCGTCAAGAAACTCTTCCACATCGCTGTCGACTGGTAATGTGCCCAAAAGACTGGCGGCATTGCCACGTTGTATGGCAATGCTTATCCTCTGTCCAAGGTAGAAGTCAGCCTTTAGGTCACGCGAAGTGTCAAATAGACGTTTCGACAGATCTTTAAACAACTTGTGAGCACTCGGACCCCACGATCCAAGAGTTTCAACCCCAAACGGTTCGAAAATATAACTTCCAACAAGGTTGTTATATTTCCGCCGCTAGAGGTTCTCCGTTATATCTACTTAGATCTTCGGTTCCTTGAAGCTGTAAAAAAAAACTTCTCGAGTTAACGAAAAAAATAAACGGCCGACATAAGTGTCCCAAAAAACGTGTACTTCGACACTGTCAAGGGAATCAAAATTTATAGGTTACTTCCCATTGACCTAGAATCCTGAGGCATCAAGCAAGGTCTCATAGCACATGTATAGGCAAAAATCTGTAAACTGTAAACTTGTAGATATCACGTCACAAAAAAATAAGACGTGTGGCACTCGGGGACTGCCGCGGTAAAGCTATTGCATAGCATTTTTAACAACTTAAGCAATTATAATTATATATTTATTTTATTTATGCAGTATTTTTTTTCCTTTGTTTTTTTTTCTATAATATTAATTGAAGTTACACTTTCACACATTGAATTGAATATTGATTGATTGTTCACTCATTTGTTTTCTTATCGGTCACCACGCTCAAAAATACAAATGAGTGGGGGGTGTTAGGTTATTTTCGTTACGGAATTTCTGGATTCGGTCTCCACGCTCAAGGCCCGCGATAGAAGCTATACAATAGCTTAAAAATTGCGATTCGGAAAAATCTTCGTAACTTAATGAGGTACAAACTTACGAAAACTAATATGAAAACAGTTTCATTCTGTTTTCATAGGTAAGTTTGTATAGGTACCGGCACGAATCTTGAGCGCTCGACGTCAGTGTAGGGATCGATTTGCGCATCCCATACATTGGCGAGCCAATCGTCGTAGTTGTTAGATACATGTAGCAAGCGCAGGGAACGAATCACTAGTGGCGTCTATGACATGATGACGCAGCGAGCTAATCACTGACACTCCCCGCCCCCGCGTCTCACTTCGTACCACTAAAGAGACCAAATATTAGACTTCTGTGCAACTTGAACCCTCAGTGCGCGAGTCCGACTCGCACTTGCCTCTTTGTTTTTCAATCTACTAACAAGACGTTAAAGAAAGTCACAGTTTTATGCCACTACTCGGTGGCTAAGGCCTTTGTTCTCGCCTAGATTAGGACCGTACCATCTAGAGATGTGCAGTTGCCGGCAAAATTGCCGTGAAGTGGGAATATTGCCCGAAGTATGAATGTTGGTGGCGATATTGCCCGAAGAATGAATATTGGTGACAATATTGCCCGAAGTATGAATATTGGTGGCAATATTGCCCGAAGTATGAATATTGGTGGCAATATTGCCCGTAGTATGAATAGTGGTGGCAATATTGCCTGAAGTATGAATATTGGTGGCAATATTGCCCGGAGTATGAATATTGGTGGCAATATTGCCCGAAGTATGAATATTGGTGGCAATATTTCCCGAAGTATGAATATTGGTGGCAATATTGCCCGAAGTATGAATTTTGGCGGCAATATTGACCGAAGTATGAATATTGGTGGCAATATTGCAAGCTATATTCCCATGTTGCCGGCAACGGCATCTCTACTCAAGACTCTTCGTAGATACACTACAAACGTGTTGAAATAAGTGTGTATTTTAAATCTATGTATCTATCTCTAAGTGTACATTGTCTAGTCAATAAATAAACTCAGTTTTAAATATAGCTTTTTTTGTTTCATTTCACTGTGATTTTAGTTCTAGGTGTTTTTCTTTAAGGCGTATATTCCCTTGAACCATCTGGCCGAAATTAAATGGACGCAACTCTCGCACCCGCCTAGGCGACAGTACGCATATCTGTGCATTTATTTGCGGCCAGCCAGAAAGCGCGCGGCTGACCTTTAAATCCATTTTCTCTGCGAAATATTGATTGATTTACATATGCAATGTTCACTTTGAAGAATATTTAACCACCAATTTTTATGTGTAAAAATGTTTTTAAAAATCCAAACCGTTTCGAAGGAGTAGGAAAAAAGATGCGAAAAGTTGCGAAATAGCTAAATATTTTTTTTAGACAAAAGTATTAATGTCACGCAAAAATCAATGTTGATAATGTTGTTCATGAATCTATAATAAACATATATTTTTTTCAAACCTATAAACCTAGCCATTGCCGAGGAGTAGGCTTCAGAAAGTCACTGTTTTATGGCACTTTTCGGGCGCTTGGGCCTTAACGAAACGAAACGCCAACCAGCGTCAGATAAAGCCAGTGCGGAGCCTGTAGCAATTCCCTTTTTTTATTAAGATTGATAATATAATCAGCCGAAAGACGTCCACCTCCTTAGGTATCCCCCCAGCGGCGCCACAACGACCGGTCCTGTGCGTCACACATCCATCGGATTCCCGCGACCCTGACCAGGTCAGCGTTCCACCCATCCCCGAACATGATTTGGCACTGAAACGCGGCAGGCAAGAGATGGCAGACGAACAGGAGGTAAGAAAGCAAAGTTATATATTAGTATCAGTTATAATCGGTTACACATGATGCTGACCCTCCCAACTAGTGTTGCCAGGTTCGATTGGATAAGAATCGGGACAGTTGGCAAAAACAAATTGGGATTTAGGGTTTTAGATCGGGACATTTTTAAAAAAAAAATTTTTTTTTTTTCAAGTGGGATATCATCCAATGACTTCTCTCGCACTGTATCAGACTTTTACTAACTAAAACCCAGGCTTATTCTGTCCCACAGTGCGTTCCAGGGCCACGGTCACTATTTCAAACGATCCCGCAGCCCTAGCAGGCATCGGCCCTACTAGGCCCCTTCAGTGTAGCGCCGTGTGTCATCTTAAGGAACTGACATAGTGACGCAAAAGCGATACAGGTTAATTTATTGCAAAAATGATGGTAAAGCCATCATTTTTGCAATAAATATCTAATAATATATATATTATATAATATATCTTTTAATTTATCGGGACATTTAGCGTCCCGATCAGGTTCAAATCGGGACGCGACCTCAGACCCCTAAAAATCGGGATGTCCCTCGCAAATCGGGACGCCTGGCAACACTACTCCCAACATACCTAGTGGGGGAAAAAGATTATAAAGTTCTCTCAATCATCGGACCTATATACACAAAATAGGTACAGAAGTCAATCTACATACAAAGCGCGCTCTCACAACGCACACATAGACACCGCTCACGGACACGATATCTCCGAGCGCCTCGGCCCGCGTCGAACAGTCCGGCTCAAACGCTCAAAAGACGTGTGCGTCTACCGAGCGTAGGTATAAAAAGAGAAGTACATACATGACATTGTCTTCTGTACCTATCATTTTGTGTCTCCTCTAGACGTACGGCGTTGCCACCGGTAAATAGTTGACATCCCACCCATAAGTGCTATGCGTTTTGGGAATACATTCATTATGCGTACAGCTGAAGAGTGAAATTCCCTGCCGGTGTCTGTGTTTCTTGGTACCTAAAACTTTAGTGTCTTTTAGTCAAGAGTGAATAGGTTACTTCTAGGCAAGCGCGCTCAGCATGGGTAGCTCGCTGTGCGGCCGTCCAGTAACAGTTCGAACCGAGCCCAAGTCGTCGGCGCACTGTTCCTGTGCGCCTCAAGGAGTTGTCAGCAACAGCAGCTGCCCAGCCGGGTAAAAGCCTAATGGGGCCAGGGTTATCCGAAAGGGAACTCGAGCCCCGGTATGAAGGCTAGAAGGAACGGGGCGGGCTTTTAGTCAGTAAGAGTCCAAGAGCGGGGTTGTCATTGGATGATTTTAGCCACTTTTGGCTGATTTCTGAAATGCCTGGACCGATTTTTATTAGAGGTAGCTGATGTAATAAGGAGTAACTTAAGACTACTTTTATTTTTAAATTCAAAATCCTGTAGTCCACGCGAACGAAGCCGCGGGCACAGCTAGTAACTAATAAAAATAAAGTCCAAAATACAAAACTTGTTGCTTGTCAAATCCTCAATGAATTATAAAAGTTAGGTTTAAAAACATCTCAACCGTATCTAAAATACTTAATTATAATAACAATAAAGAGATAACAATTTTATTATTGTTGTTTAATACCTTCAAATATGCCCTTGACTATTATCGGTCAAATAGGTGAACACAACAATTAGTTATCTTAATAAGAGTATTTATATGGTTTTATTATCTCGGTGGGAAAATCATATAATGACATGATATTGCTTCTATAGTGTACTTGATGAAAAGCAATTTTAAAACATGGCAATTATGAAGAAGCAACGATGAAATATTTTATTTTCAACAGTATAATAATGTCTTAGTTTTGGAGGGCATTCTTCTTCTTCTTCCTGCCCTTATCCCATATTACTTGGGGTCGGCGCAACACGTTTTCTTCTTCCATTCTGTTCTGTCACCCGTCAAATTATCACTAATTCCCTTTTCTTTCATATCACTTTTCACACAATCCATCCATCTTTTATTCGGCCTTCCTCTCCCTCTCCATCCATCTACATGTATACCCAGAACTCTCTTAGTAATATGCGCTTCATCCCTCCTCTTCACATGACCATACCAAGACATTTTGGAGGGCATTGAAAAACTAAATAAATGAGGGTACACTTTCACAGCAAAAATGGCTACCCCACGAGTTCATACAGTATATTTGCAATATAAATAGTATCGAATAAATGTCCTACAATAATACAATATGATGGTAATAGAAATATACTTTATTTTTAATTTATTTTTCACAAATCAACCGGAACCATTAGCCAAGATAACTTCTATTAAAGTATACTTATAACTAATAACTAAGTACATTACTAGTGCATTATAGACAAGACTGCTTTAGTAAGATACTTATATCAGATACTAACACATCACATACTTTCACCCCGAGGTAAACACTGTGCTTTTCATTACGAATACGAGGAAACTATAAATAAAATCAAAAATTTGTAATACCTTAGTCGTCGTACCTATGATTTTAAGTAGGTATCTTTCTTCTGATTTAGACGGTAAAAGGTATTCCACTACTGCTTAGCCTCCTCTCTTATGAAATTAGGCGTTAAATTACTATTTTAATCTGATAAACATAAAGTGTTAATACAAATCTCTGTTGTACGGAAATATAAACAAAACTGGAAAAAACCAACGACTGATTGCCACTTTCCCGCCATTTTGTTTTTTTTTTCTGCGGCCGGCCAGCTATTCAGCCTCATCTTTTAAAAATAAAGTATTTTAAAGAAATAATTGAATAAATAAATCACTTAAAATATAACATTATTTAATTAATACTTGTCTTTCAATTTTATATCGCGCTGTGATTGACTGGCTGTATGGAAAATTGGAACATTAGTCAATAGAAATGTGTAGATAGAACTAGTTTTTTTTTTAATAATTTGACAACTGTCAGTTGTAAAGTAAAACTCCCTAGGGATGAAAAGTTTCAGCCCGCTCCTCAGGCAACTTCAGACCTACTTTCAGAGTATGAGTAATGAAAATAGTAGTTTATGTGACTAGGGGATAAAGCAGTGTCTTTAAGTCGCGGGCGGCATGTTGAATTCCGAACGAAACGAAGGTTGTTGATTTTAATCCCGAACGACAGTGAGGGATTTATAAAATTAACTCCCGAGCATTGCGAGGGAGTTAATAAAGAAACCTGAGTGAAGTGAGGAATTTAAGCCGCCCAAGACAAAGACAGCTTTATCCCCGTGTTGCATACTCTACTTTTTACACCATCTGTGAGATAATTAAAAGTCAATTTGGTCGACCAAATCATGTATTAGAGAAATATAAGTATTATATTTACAAATTCATCAAACAAACAAAATTCACTACTCCAAGATTCTATAGTTTCAATTTTCTAGAATGCTCCCGTGTCGTCAGTACCTACGCACATTTTATTCTATTTTCCTTTTTTTTTATAGTGGCCAGTTTGAATCATAGTGATTACATACTCTTTGGTTTGAATTTCGAGTCAACTTGTTCGATGCGCCTACATTTTAATTCACAATGTTGCCGATTCTTGATGCTCCAAATTCAAATCTCATTATTCCCTAGGGATCGGCCATACTGCATTATCTCCCTAGGTATATAATGACTTGCTTTAAGTGAGGTTTGTATGACGTGTAAAACGACATTATCGAGCAGGTGGTGTAAAAAATAAATTATAAGATAGTTATAGAAATAAACTCTCCTATAACTGCGCCCAAATCCAGCTTTCTATTGTGTCTTTAATTTTCACGATTGAAAGCTTAAGTACTTGACTTTGCTAGTTGGGTAGTGTCCGACTTTTACCGACTAAAAACCCTCTCGTGTTCCTTCGTTGCCTTTCGTAACGGGGCTGAGCTATCTTTCGAATTAACCCTGTTCCCAGTAGGCTTCGACCCAGCTGGGCCCCTGCTGTTGCTGACAGCTGTTTGAGGCGCGCGGGAACAGTGCGCGTCGTCAACGACTTGGTCCGGATAGTTACCGGACGGTCGGACAGCGAGCTACCCATTGCTAGGCAACGGCGTTATCGCCACCGCCGCCGCCGCCGGAATTCTGATCCCGATTTCCGGCCACCGTAGGCGCGGGCTTGCGGACAGTGAGCAATGGGTAGCTCGCTGTCCGGTCGTCCGGTAACTGTCCGGACCAAGCCCAATTCGTCGACGGCGCGCACTGTTCCCGCGCGCCTCAAGGAGTTGTCAGCAACAGCAGGGACCCCAGCCGGGTCGAAGCCTACTGGGGCCAGGGTTATCTGAAAGGGCGCTCAAGCCCCGGTATGAAGGCTAGAAGGGACGGGGTGGGTCTTTTAGTCAGTAAGAGTCTGACACTATCTACCGCTCCGCCCAAGAGCGGGGGTTGTCATTGGATGATTTTTTCCCACCATAAAAAAGGGTACTTCCCGTTGACCTGGAATCCTGAAATTTGGCTTGAAGCAAGGTCTCATAGTCCAAGTATAGGAAACCATCGGAAAACGGTAAATATGTATATACGTCACAAAAAAAAATTCGTAAATATCTTCGAAACACAATTCGAGAGTTGAACAGTTTTCTTATGTAAGTTTGTACGGAACCCTCAGTGCGCAAGTCCGACTCGCACTTGCCCAGTTTTTTATTATTGCTATCTGAAAGCATTACTTACGAGAATGTTGACTTGTTAACCTTCAGTAAGATACAGTAGGTAGGTATTACTTTAATTGAGTCAGTTTGCGTGAATGTGATGTCTTTCGGATGCTTGACCGCTTATTCTGAGGTTTTCACAACTTCATCATCAGCCTTTTTAATGTTCTCACAGCTGGGACTCAATCTTCCTCTCTAGGAGAGGGAATGGGCCGTAATCCACCAAGCGGGCCCAGTGAGGGTTGGTGAATGTCACATGTCTTCGAATTTTTGGTCTAGGACATGCCGGTTTCCTCACGATGTTTTCCTTCACCGTTTTGAGAGCAGTGGTGATGAAATAAATTACACAAAGTAATGCTCCTGGCTAGGTTCGAACCCGCTACCTACAACTCGTAAGTCGGGGCCATTAACACTCGGCCGCCACTGCTCGAAAAAAAACCCTCGTTTATGAAGGCCTTCGCTTGTGCGAGGCCCTTTTGGATACAAGGCCGTGGCTGGGGCCCACATAACCCACGCTTAGTTACGCACCCAATGTAGCCGCCGTTTTCTTTTTGGTTTGTAAAAATCATCCAAATGACATCCCCGCCCTTGGGCGGAGCCTGAGATAATATCAGACTCTTACTGACTAAAAAACGCACCCCGTTCCTTCTTACCTTTCATGCCGAGCTTTCCTTTCTGAACTAGACCCTGGAACCAGTAGGCTTCGACCCAGCTGGGCCCCGGAACCTTGAGGCGCGCGGGAACAGTGCGCGCCGTTGACGACTTGAGCTTTAGCAGACAGTTACCGGACGGTCGGACAGCGAGCTACCCATAGCTCGCCATCTGCAAGCCCGCACCTACGATGGCTGGAAATCAGGATGGGAATCTCGACGGTGGCTGGAGCGTGTTCACCGTTGCTTGATGCGGTCGGCCTCCTCCTTTGCTAGCGTTACTGCTTCGCAGAAGGAGACCGCTTGCCACTCGTCCTCGCTCCGGACCATGGCCTGTACCAAGGCCCGGCGCGAGAGATCGCCGCCGTCGAAACGTAGCTTCTGTCAAAATATTAGCAGGTTTAACATTCAAGATTCCTTTTAAATGGCACTTACTTTCTAACGAATTCGAATCTATTACTAAACTTGATTACTTATATATCTCGCGTACGATATAAGGTAATTCTTAAAGGCATGACGAAACGTGTTACCAAACGTTAGATTGTGACGTAAATGTGTGAGCCTCGGCAAGTCTTGGCTAACTGGAGGCTAGTGGAAATGGAGACCGGTTTCAGAATACGGACTCGTGACGTCAGAGGTAGGGTTGTACCGCGTGTTGTTGTGTGTCGATGTTTTTATCGATTAAAGTAAGTAAGATAAAGTAAGTATGAACTAATTAGGTGCCATGTAAATACTCGTAGTATTATTGAATTAGTTTAATAACTATCGAGACTAAGGTTGCCAGATGTCCGGGTTTTCCGGGATTGTCCCGGAATTTTACGTCTTGTCCCGTGTCCAGTAATTCGATTTCCGGATTCCGAAAAATGAAATAATTAAAAAAAAAAGCAATAAATGACACGGCTAAGCGGCAGGTAGCTAAGTAAAAGTGTATTTAATCAACGAAACGCAATGAGTGGTTTTTTTGTTTGTATTTTTTTTTCTTAATATTTTTTTTATCGATCTATCTATCAACTTAGCTTCGGTCCTTATAGGATGACCGGAAGCCGAGCTACCCATGGCTCGTCGTCCATGGATTTTATAGAACAGATAAAACAGATGTAGGAAACGTTACATGTGACGCAATGGGTGGTCTTATCACCAATGGATCTTTTAAAGACAACCTTTGGAAAGATTACTACACTCGTGACTCTTCATCGGCATCGATTTGACTAATCTTAGACGTGCCTTATCAATAATTTCGAAAACCTTATCTTCATTGGGAAAAACAATCTTATATTTTATCGATACTCCTTGGTCCCATCACTACAAGATAATCGTTGTACTCTCGCTATCGACGCGGGAGCACGTCAACACTATTTGTTTACACTCCGACTATCAACAATAACATTATTGTTTTATCATTTAGTGCTCAGCAGTTTGCTAGGTCGTGTGTGGAAGATAAAGAGTTATGTGTTTATGTTTTTAATTATGGATAGTAAACAAGTTAACGGTGAGTTATTTTCTTTTTAAATTTTATATTTGTATACACAGGGAAACAATTTAATAAATAAAAATATTGTGTCACAGTTTTTCTTAAAGGATTAATCCGTAATTTTTTTATTTATATTTTATAGGGCTGACAATAAGTCCTAGGCTATTTTTACACTCCCACCCTTACCCTCCATTTGTTCTTTGATAGTTTGTATTATGAGTATGACTGAACAATATTTGCTGAGATAAAAATCACAAATATACTTAGATATATACACCTCTATTTTTAATTAGTACAAATACTTAAAGGGCTTATTAGAAAAGCCTTTGTTATTTTATAAGTAAAATCTCAATAAATAATATTCATAAACAGCAAAGTTATTAGCGTTGGTTTATGCCCCAAAATGTCACTCAATTTATGAAAATATTGTGCAGGCTATTGATTAATGAATGAATAAGTGACAATTATTAAGGAAAAACACTGCCCGCAGTATTTTCTACTAGCAATTGTTATGTTTGATTGATTCTATGATGAATTTACCTTTTCGTGGTCAATTATAGGATTTCGGTTTTTTCTACTTTTGACTACAAAAATATGATCAGTGACGGGTACAGATAGAGCCCCATTTTTTTTTTGTATTAATTAAAAAGTATGGGTGTATATTTATATTTTATAAAACAATATAACAATTGCTACACAATATTTTTATATTTCAAAAAATACTTAATTAAGTACAATAATAATATCGTTTTAGTGTGTACTTACTATTTATGTATTTACGTTTACGTATTTTAAGAAACTCGAAATTATACACCGCTAAATTTTAATCGTTTTAATCCCGTGGAGGGTCGATCCGGTACATGAAACACTATCGATTTGTAAAGATACAATTAAAAAATAACGTACCTTTTTTTCAAAACTCGTATTAATGCACGCATGTACGAAATTAATTTCTTTAAGAAAACGTCAGCTGAGCAAGTTCAATGACCACTTGGTAATAGTCGGCGTTGCGTACAAACTACCAACAGGTCATTGAACTCGCTCAGCTGACGTTGGTCGTCGTCAGTGTTTCATGTGTACAATTTTAATTCTTTCCAGTAGTATTTATCACTGATTAATATAGGCATATATATTTTATTCTTGTTTTTTTTTTCTTGGTTCTTTTTTTTTTCTTTTTTTTTTCTTTATGGTGGTTCTATTTCTGGGTCGAACTGATTGTTAGAAGCTACCTGATTCTTAGGAAAGATTCCTGTTTTTCATCTCCAGTTTGATTTTATTGGCATATCGAACACTGACGAGGAACAGAGATCCCACCTCTCACTTGCCTTTATTGGCTGGCTTGAGTGGAGATTCGCAAGAGCAAACGGGCTCGGGAGAAGGATTTATCTAGTAAGATGGTGGAAAGGACCTGGAGGCAGTAAGGCTTCTTGGGTAATCCTGATGACTAAGTTATGGTGAGAGCAGTGGCCGAGTGCTAACGGCCCTGACTTACGAGTTGTAGGCCGCAGGTTCAAACCCAGCCAGGCGTAAAACTTTGTGTAATTTACTTCATCACCACTGCTCTCAAAACGGTGAAGGAAAACATCGTGAGGAAACCGGCATGTCCTAGAACCAAAAAATTCGAAGTCATGCGACATCCACCAACCCGCATTGGGACGGCGTGGTGAATTACGGCCCGTTCCCTCTCCTAGAGAGGAGGCTCGAGTCCCAGCAGTGGGAACATTATAAGGCCGACTATGCTCTGCTATGCTAAGTTATGGTGGCAACTGTGATAAGGTGGCCAGTGGCGTAGGTAACTATAGGGTAGCAAAGCTGACCAAATGCCACGGGCCTCTTTCCTCGATTTGACAGTAAATCGTGACGTCAAAACATGGCGGGCGATCCCATTCTCATTTGGAACGTATTGTACAGGGATAATCATCAGTTGGTACCACGTTCCATGAAAAGTATCCAAGAGGCTTTTGCGAGCTGGCTTTGGCTCCTCGTATGCCTTCCAAAGGTCCAGGACCTCTGGGTCCTGAGATAAATAAAAGTTTTTATAAAATAAAGTCCAGTCTTTATCATATTTTTTACATTAATAAAATAAAAAAGCCATATATTCTACTACACAATTTTAGAAATTTACATAATTATTCCATTAAAATTCATATCTTAACTTCAATTCGGTTTTGACCCCTAAAAGTTTAACTTTATTACAGAAGAAATAAAAAAAAAAATCTTTATATTTAATTGCCAATTACAATTATTTTATATAACAGGCAATTTATAATCAAATATTTATTCAAAAAAATTTTTTGTTGTGTGTGAAATTTACGCAATTGTAATAGTTATGATATATGTTACGTAAGTAATTAAAGGACCGGGCTCAAGGACAAATGTATCGTGTGGCAAATTATTTTTTTTTTTTTACTATAAATTAATTAATTTTATTTACACTTATAAACAACTTAATAACTATAATTACAGTAAATTACAAAATAAATAAATAATAAAACCCAAATTAATTTGCATATTTATAACAAGATTCTGCCACCAACTTCGACCGCATGAAAATAGTTTCATCATCAACCTTTTTAATGTTCTCACAGTTGGGACTCAGAGCTCCTCCCTTGAGGAGAGAATGGGCCCGCTCAGTCTTCGAATTTTTGGTTCTAAAACATGTTTTCTCATGATGTTTTCTTTCACTAAGAAAATAGGTACTCCATACATTTCATTCACGGCTTCGCCCGTGTACATAAAATACAGCCAATGCCACTCAGGAATAAAGCAGCTTTCTATCGGTGAAAAAATTTTAGCAATCGGACTAGTACTTCTAGAGATTACCTCCTACAAACAAAAAAACAATCTTTACCTCTTTATTATATTAGTGTAGATTATACAATAGGCTAGTTGCTGTAAAAAATGTAATTAGTCCGTCTTTAAGATTATTCAAAAATAAGGGACACGTATTTTTTATTTGTAAATTACGTAATTTCGCACGGAGTGACGTCACACGTAACTTTAATGGGCTTTACCTTTGTTAAATTTTTGTTTAATCAAAAAAAAAAAATACTACTTTATTACTGAGTGACATAGGCTATATAGTTACTGCTTTCACGTGGGTAAAACAGATAGCAGAAACTAGTCAATAATGATAAAAGAAACATGACGGCCTTTGTTTTGAATAATATTTATAACTCGAAAACAAATAAATAATAATATTTATGTAAGTCTTATAATAATGTGTTTTGTTTTTATCGCAACCATTGAGAGAGATAAACAAAAGACTAATGCTTAAACGTCAAAGTGATTCAAATGTCATAATAATATTGTATATCGGTCGAGGAACTATTGAATTACAGTACAATTCACGAATGATGGCGGCCGTGAAGTTTAGGAACCAAAGGCCGTGAAGTAACGTGTTTTAGGAACCAAATGGCGAAGTGCGTGTGCGAGAAGAGTGTAGTATGCGCAAACGTTCGCAAAGGCTAACTTCACGCCCGCCATCATTCGTGAATTGTACTGTAGATACAACTATCTTTATTGTGTCAAAATAGTTTTGTTTATTACTAGTTGTTGTTTGCGGCTTCGTCTGCGTTATAGTGGAATAATAATATAGTAGATTATGTGACAAGGGGATAAAGCAGTGTCTTTAAGTCGCAGGCGGCATGTTGAATTCCGAACGAAACGAAAGTTGCTGGTTTTAATCCCGAACGTTAGTTGGATTATAGAGGGATTTATATAATTGACTACTGAGCATCGCGAGGGAGTTAATAAAGAAACCTGAGTGAAGTGAGGAATTCAAGCCGCTCAAGACAAACACAGCTTGATGTCCGTGTTAGATACTCTACTTTTTACACCATCTGTGAGATAATTAAAAGAAAATTTATTATTTACAAGTTAATTTTAACTATCACTCAACATGTTTTGAGATTCGAATCAAACAAAATTCACTACTCTAAGATTCTATATCTAGTCACAATTTTCCATTTCATTACTTTTTTTTAGAAACTCATCAATAAACCACGTATTTCTGTTTGTTGTTTCTTAGTGCCCAGTTTAAATTTCGAATGAACTCGTTCGATGCACGTACATTTTATAATGTTGATCACAGAAATGTTGACGATTTTTAATGTTCCAAATTCAAATCTCATTACTCCCTAGGGATCGGCCATATTGCATTATCTCCCTAGGGATAGAATGACTTGGTTTAAGTGATGATTGGATGACATATAATAGGACATTATCGAGCAGGTGGTGTAAAAAGTATCTTATGTGTCATTTCAGGACAAACCATGTCCCCGTCGGTTGCTCTTTTGGTTCATCTGTTTCTGACTTGAACTAGACCAAGGCACCGCAAATTTGAATTGTATATTTTATAAATGTCAGTCAGTTTTACTGTTACCATGTTAGTTTCGGTTTGGATTAAGGCCGAAACTGGAACAGGAGTCAACATTCGGTTTCGGCTTCAAATCGTGTGTCAATCGGTCACTAGTTTAAATCCGTTAATTGTAATATTGGGCACAGCTTTTGCCGTTTTTGTCCTCGCACATATTTGGTCAATTTTTTTTTTGTATCATCACCACCATTTTTGAGGTTCCGTACCTAAAGGGTAAAACGGGACTTCGCTGTCTGTCCGTCTGTCTGTCACCAGGCTGTACTTTATGAACCGTGATATCTAGACAGTTGAAATTTTCACAAATTATGTATTTCTATTACCGCTATAACAACCAATACTAAAAACCAAATAAAATAAATATTTAAAAGGGGCTCTTATACAACAAACGCGATTTTTTTTGCCGAATTTTCCTAATGACGGTACGAAACGCTTCATGCGCAAGTCCAACTCGCACTAGACCTGTTTGAATAAATTGTGTATTATTATTATTATATCTAGCCCATACCATTGTCCCACTGCTGGGAAAAAGTCTCCCTCCACTCCTTCCAATTTTCCCGGTTTTGAGCCACCTCTTTCCAATTTCCAAGGAAGACATCCAAGTTGTCCCGCCATCTTTTTCCTGGTCTGCCGCGGCCCTGTCGTGCGATATCAGGGCACCAACTTTGCGTTTGTGGCACAAATTGTATATATGAAGTACAACTTAATACTTTTCTTCCTTATCTTTTAAGTACATATTTTTAAAATTTAAGTGATTTTTTTATTAAACAATAGAAACTCGAACCACAAAAATCATCTTACATAACAAATGACTTTTATTATTCCAGAATCACCAGACCATGGCGTAACTAGTCTCGAAGGCTTGTACACTGACTTTGATGGATGGGTTGCCAGATATAATTCATTTTATAAAAGGTATTGTTGTGTAATATATATTATTAAATATTATGTAATTATATTATTATATTGCGAGAAGGTTCTTACGAAAATAATATAAAATTTGGGTAGTGTAGGATAGAATAGGGTATAGTAAGGTAGAGTAGGTTAAAGTAGGGTAGAATAAGGTAGAGTAAGGTATAGTAGGGTAGAGTGGGAGCGAAGCTGCGGGAAAAAGCTAGGTTATCATAATTATTATTATTTTGGTGGGGAATGATCACAATGAGCGTAGCCACGCTGGGAGTGTGTTTAGTAGTGTCAGACATTATTTTACTAAAGTCTATGAAAAACTAAAAAATGTGTCTCTAGTTGACCTTTAGGTTCCAATTCATTCGATTTAGTTATACAGGTAGTCTTTTTAGGGTTCCGTAGCAAAATGGCAAAAAACGGAACCCTTATAGATTCGTCATGTCTGTCTGTCTGTCCGTCCGTATGTCACAGCCACTTTTTTCCGAAACTGTAAGAGCTATACTATTGAAACTTTGTAAGTAGATGTATTCTGTGAACCGCTTTAAGATTTTCACACAAAAATAGAAAAAGAGCAATAAATTTTGGGGGTCCCCATACTTAGAACTGAAACCAAAAAAATATTTTTTGATCAAACCCATACGTGTGGGGTATTTATGGATAGGTCTTCAAAAATGATATTGAGGTTTGTAATATCATTTTTTTCTAAGTTGAATAGTTTACGCGAGAGGCACTTCCAAAGTGGTAAAATGTGTGTCCTCCCCCCTCTAACTTCTAAAATAAGAGAATGATAAAACTAAAAAAAATATATGATGTACATTACTATGTAAACTACCAACGAAAATTGGTTTGAACGAGATCTAGTAAGTAGTTTTTTTTTAATACGTCATAAATCTAAAAAAATACACTATTATCAAAACATCGATCAAAGTAACAACGAACTACAAGAACTTTTATATTATGTTACTTGCTGCTACGGAACCCTCCATGGGCGAGTCCGACTCGCACTTGGCCGGTTTTTTTGTAGTTGATATAAACTAGTGCTTGACTGCGATCCCACCTGGTGGTAAGCAGTGATGCAATCGTTGATGATGAGGCGCACTAGTCTGTCTAAAAAGCCGAACGACTTGGAATTTTTTATACGAATTAAAAAATCTGTTAGGTATATATATTACATGCGACGCTTGGGGGAGACCTATGTCCAACAGTGGACGTTTTTCGGCTAATATGATGATGATGATGATTACATACAATACTATTTATAAGATTCTATTAGTAAACAATGATCATCTCTTTGCAACCTTAATTGTTCAACCAGTGTTGAAAACATCAGATTTCAAAAATTTGATTAATTGAACAAATTACCCAAGTCAACTCTACTCAATTACTGTCATCCCTTTTTTGCTACACCTTGTTTTTTTCTAAGCTTTACATGGTTGACGAGTGTTTTTAGCCAGTGTCAAGTTTAAAAAGCATTTAGTTTCTGATACAGAATACAGTCACTTTGTTTTTTTTAAAAAAATATGGATGTAGAGTCTGTCTAATAAGTCAACCGACTTGGATAATTAGAAATCTAATGTAGTCAACGCTGGTTCAATATTAATCAAGGTTGATTAAGAGATACTGATCATTGTTTACTAATAGAAGAACCATAAAAAAGTATCGATTATAAGTATTTTTTAAATAATTAAATATGATACAAAATTCCCATGTCGGTTGTTTTATTAGATAGACTATACCAAGGTACATCGATACTTATTATGGTAACACCCTTACATACTTATATTCAATACTTAGATATAAAAAAAAACACAAAACTTAAAATATACAAATATATGTAGGTAACCTATAGCTTATTCTAATCAAAGCTAAAGCATAAAATAAACAATAGCATTTTACCAATATATCTACAGTAATATAATAAAGAGGTAAAGTTTGTTTTTTTGTTTGTAGGAGGTAATCTCGTAGAAGTACTGGTCCGATTGTAAAATTTTTGCACCGATAGAAAGCTGCTTTATTCCTGAGTGACATAGGCTATATTTTATGTACGCTAGCAAAAGCTAGTAACTAATAAAATAATAACCCATTTTGTCCATCAATCCACTGACACATTCGTTTTTATTTGCAGGTCCACATATTTCTCAAAAGAAATAAGTACGGAGGACGTCCGAAATGACACAAGACAAAGTGAAGACGCCATTTTTGAAAATGATGTTTTCTTTGAAGACTTTCTTTTGAGGCACCGGCATCCACGGCATTCAACCAAGGCACCATGTTTGAATTTTTATAAAGAGAATGACGGATTTGTGTTTTACGATCTTGTATTTTATAGGCTTATGAAGAAAAATTGTGATAAGAGATTAGTTTATCAGTATATTCGATCGAAACTTTAATAGAATAAAAAGATTAACATTAGAATTATCATTTTTATCAGTCAGGGGCCGCATAACTTCCAAATTCGAACGATGCTGAGTTGTGATTCAAAATTAATGAGACTCAAAATAAAAATAATCAATTTAATAAACACTACACTTGAAGTTAAATCAAAGTACGAGTAGTCATTGACATACTATAACCTAAACATATTTGTTTCGGATGTCTTTTAATCCTATTTTCAAAACGACTAACATGTTATTTCTGGTTTATACCCGATTTTTTATTCTGATTTGAAGTTAAGCTTTTCTTAAACTCTACTTTCGCCAGAAAACTTGTCATTAGGTTTTAAAGCAGGGTCTGAGACGTTCTCAACACAAAATAATTCAGTAATCCGCGCTCCCGCGCTTGATCATTTGAAGTTGATTATTTTTCAAACTCCACTTTAACATGAAAAACTGTTAAAATTTTTGTTCTGAAAGTAGGGTTTGAGACGATCTTATTTATTAATATCTAATACCCAATTCAGAAACCCGGTCATAGGATCCTTTGCTAAGTTACTCTGCTCTCTATAGTTTTCCTACCTATTCTAACATATTCCCGATTTAAGCTTTCTTTTATATAAATTGTGATTATGGACTGCCTTCCTAAGCGGGACCTATTATTGTGATAAATAAGTTAAGTAGTGTCTACTTTAAGTTGTATCTAGATAAAAGTTAAATAAACATGTTTAAGAAACAAGTCATCAATGTACAAATTAACATGGCACCAGATGAATGATGTTTGAAGTATTGAGTGCATAAAATTTTATTTTAATTTTTTAATATCAACATTTATTTTGCGTTGATTAGTTTCTCAAGACATTTACTACTTAACTTACGAATTTACGATGCTTTAAACATGATAATACAAACTATTTTTGAGTATTCAATGTAGCAACTGTTTCGAGCCAGATGCCATGTCAACGCGTTCGGGTTGCGAGGACCTATTTACAAAATTTCAGTCTGTGCAGTTGAACGTTGAAGAGTTTCTTTATCTGGATATTGTTTCAGGTCATGTTTACCATAAAAATGTAATATAGAGCATCTACCTAGATGGATACGGGATATCAATGTAAATAATCCTTAAAATACGTACTAATTAAAATAATTAAATAGTCAAAAATGGTGCTAATTAAAATCTATTATAAGTAACTAATATAGTTTTATTCATGAATTCCCACTTGTCTACGTTATAGTCTTTTCAGCAAAAATATCGTAAATGATAATTTGCGTTTTTTTTTTTGCAGGAATGGGATTTTTCTTTTAAAAAGTATTTGTGTAGCAAATATTTTATTATTTAGTAGCTCGCTACCAGATATAGAGATATACCTAGCTACAAAAATCTTGTGTCACATTGTTGAATCCGAATTCTCTTCCTGTTATTTTTTTACGGGTTTTTAAATATTCAGCAGGTCGGAGAATAGTGGGTTACCGTGCCATTCAAAGTAAAATTGTTTTATTCATATTCCAGTGTTGGTAAGAGACAGAGCTATACAGGTTGTCTAGCGCCATCTCTTACCCACACTGAAATAAGAATTAAATAATCTACTAACTACTACTTTTTACAGTCACACTAAACCCTTTTCTTTTTGAAATAATTTATTGTTAGTACAAAACAATGTTTGCCAAGTCAAATAGTTATAAATACTTTTTTGCAAAAAACGCACATTTTCGCTAACGACGTTAGTAAACAGTAGGTGATGTCTAAAAAATTTATCGGTTTCGGCCTAAACTGAGACGGATACCGAAGATTCGGTTTCGGTATTAAGTCCTGTGTTGGTCGGGCAATACTTAATGTACACAAATAATAAGAATAATTTATTAAAAGTAAATAATTATCAGAGGACTTATAATCCTCGGGTTAAAGGGTTAGGTTTTCCGGCGTGATCGAATTGGGAATGAAGATACCCGCTGGTGAACCGACATAGCACGAAGAATCGCCAAACTGAAGTGGCAGTGGGCTGAGTATTTTGCTCGCATTTAGCCGATAACGCCGGTAGGTTTTGGGCTGGCGACTGTGCACCGAAAGACGCAGCGTTGGAAGCCTTTCCAGGCTCCCACAAGGTGGACAATGACCTACAGGACCGTTATGGCGACACGGAAGAGATCTATGTCGGGCTTGCGGACAGCGAGCAATGAGCAATGGGTAGGTCGCTGTCCGGCCGTCTGGTAATTGTCCGGACCAAGCCCAAGTCGTCGAGGCGCGCGGGGAACGGACTTGTCGGAATTAAATTGTGTAACTCCAGTGCACAGTCCCCGAAATGTAAACGATAGAAAACAGACAGGCTAGCAACTCAATAATGTTTACGTAGAGACAGAATAATCTTCGCCGGTTGGTATTTACTGTCTCTACCGGGGGCAACGATTCATATAAACCTTTCCCTTTGGTTAAGGCCCAAGCGCCCGAAAAGTGCCATAAAACAGTGACTTTCTGAAGCCTACTCATCGATAACGGCTAGGTCAATTGATTTGAAAAAAATATATGTTTATTATAGATTCATGAGCAATAATATCAACATTTGATTTTTTCGTGCAATTAATGCTTTTGTCAAAAAAAATATATTTAGCAATTTCGCAACTTTTCGCAACTTTTCCCTACTCCTTCGAAACGGCTTGGACCTTTAGAAACATTTTTATACATAAAAATTGGTGGTTAAATATTCTTCAAAGTGAACATTGCATATGTAAATCAATGAATATTTAGCAAAGTAAATGGATTTAAAGCGCTTTCCGGGCGCTGCTGGCCGCAAATAAATGCACAGATTTGCGTACTGCCGCCTAGGCGAGTGCGAGAGTTGCGTTCACATAATTTCGGCCAGATGGTTCAAGGGACTATACGCCTTAACAAACGTGTTCTAGGCACAAACGCCGGCTTCAATGACTGTACAATTAATTATAGCACAATTCACGAATGATGGCGGCCGTGAAGTTTGCGCAGAAGGCTGCGCAGTAACGTGTTTTAGGAACCAAATGGCAACGTGCGTGTGTGAGAAGAGTGTGGTATGCGCGAAAGTTCGCAAAAGCTAACTTCACGCCCGCCATCATTCGTGAATTGTACTGTAGACTTTCCATGGAGTTTCTTGCACATTTTCCTCAAACGTGAAAAGCTTCACTTTTATTGGAACGACCGACATTTTGACAATTCAAAAGTGCCTGTGATTGGTCTATTTGAAATTTAAAACGTTTCTGATTTCTTTTACCTCGGACAGAGGATAAGCATTGCCATACAGCGTGGCAATGCCGCCAGCCTTTTAGGCACATTACCAGTCGACAGCGATGTGGAAGAGTTTTTTGACGCCATATTTTAGTTTGATTTTAGTTAGTTGTAATTAGCGTAGGGTTTTATTATTATTATATGTAATAAGTTAAATTGATTTAAAGTCAATAAAAAAAAACTGATTTCTGATTTTACACCTTGTCTTAAAGGGATGCATCTCGACATACATTTTCACTGTTTTTCATACAAACGCTCTTTCGCGATTATGACGTTATTACACATTTTTCGTCAGATATTTTGGAAACACAGTATCTTGTGATTATCTAGCCTTGTATGGAAATCAATTTATAAATTTGTGTAAAACTAATCCAGTTAAGACCTCTGAAAATCTGCTATTGTGCTTGAACTTTGACACAATAAAATTGACTGGAAAATTAAAAAAAAAAACAAAAAAGTACAACATACAAGCGTATCAAATTTTATCAAGAATCTATATAATAACAATGTTTTTCAAAAACTTTTAAGTGATTAAAAAATAACACGGATTTCCTGGAACCAGTTTTGTAAAATATTCGAGTAAATCACGGAATTACAGAATGCCAACAGAGTTTTCAGGTATTATCACTCTTTTTTCGTGTTGCCTTTTCGTCAAACATTGCGTTGGATTGCGTTAGCCATAACCATGCTCAATGTTTACGATAGGCGTGTGGAAAAGCAGCCTCTTAAATTCGATAAGCTAAACATCATTAGTTTTAGTACCTATATGCGAAAACCAAAATATATTTCTAGTATTTTTAACTTAAGGGCCAAGCGCCCGAAAACTGCCATAAAACAGTGATTTTCTGAGGCCTACTCCTCCGTAACGGCTAGGTCAATTGGTTTGAACAAAATATATGTTTATTACAGATTCATGAACAATAATATCAACATTTGATTTTTTCGTGCAATCAATACTTTTGTCAAAAAAAAATATTTAGCAATTTCGCAACTTTTCCCTACTCCTTCGAAACAGCTTGGACCTTTAGAAACATTTTTACACGTAAAAACTGGTGGTTAAATATCCTTCAAAGTGAACATTGCATATGTAAATCAAACAATATCTCGCAGAGAAAATGGATTTAAAGCGCTTTCCGGGCGTTGCTGGCCGCAAATAAATGCACAGATTTACGTACTGCCGCCTAGGCGAGTGCGAGAGTTGCGTTCACATAATTTCGGTCAGATGGTTCAGTCCCTTGAACGCGATACGCCTTAAGAATCTATGAACAAAATTTCATAACTGTGTCATGAAAAATCACGAAGTTATAAGCTTGTTATGATACCTAGTTGTCCGTTAAATACATGGTCACCGGACCATTTACTCATGTTTTGCTCCCGCATACAGCTGTGCGGTGCTGATGCCCGCTTTGACCTGCCAGAACCGGTGTTGGTGGTGTTCAACTGGTCCCCGGGGAAAAAATATAACAAGGTGTGTTTTTTTTTTATCGTTGATAGGTTCGCGCTTGACCACTATCTCGTCTGATGGAAAGCGACGATGCGGTCGACGATGGAACGCGCTTACCTAGAAAACCTTGTGTAAAAATGGTTGGAATCAATTCAGTTAATGATTCTGAACAAAATATATTTAGTATTCGCGACTAAAAATAATGTTGTATTCGGTCGGGTACTAACGTACTTACGTACTCGAAGTCTGGCCAATGTCCTTTCATCCGACCACGGGGTCATCGACCTCACGCACTGAGACAAACAAATGACGGTATCTTATCTTGTTTTTTTCCTTGTTTGTATATTTTTAATATCTACGTAGGACGATGATTTGCATAAAAAAAAATTAGGGTCACCACTAGTGTTGCCAGGTCTAATTGGATAAAAATCGGGACAGTTGGTAAAACTAATCGGGATTTAGGGTTTTAGATCGGGACATTTTTTTTAATAAAGTTTTTTGTCTGGTGGGAAATCTTCCAATGACTTCTCTCGCACTGTATCAGACTTTTGCTTACTAAAACCCAGGCTTCTTCTGTCCCACTGCGTTCCAGGGCCAAGGTCACTACTTCAAACGTTCCCGCAGTCCTAGCAAGCATCGGCACTACTAGGCCCCTTCAGTGAAGCGCCGTGTGTCATTTTGAACGCACTTGACATAGTGATGCGAATGCGATAAGTACAGGTTAATTTATTGTTATAATGATGGCTTTTAATATATCTTTTGATTTATCGGGACATTTAGCGTCCCGACCGATCAGGTGCAAATCGGGACGTGTCCCAAGACCCCTAAAAATCGGGATGTCCCGCGCAAATTGGGACGCCTGGCAACACTAGTCACCACACACAGGCCACCGCCCACTATCACAAAACACCGCCACACATATTTCCTGTAGGTTTCATACATTTAATATATTATGTTTTATCAAGTGGGAAAATCTTCCAATGATATCCCTCGCTCTTGGGCGGAGCGGGAGATAATATCAGACTTTTACTGCCTAAAAACTCACTCCTGTTCTTCCGTTGCCTTTCGTACCGGGGCCGAATTTTAGTTTCAGAAGCTAACCCTTGGCCCCAGTATGCTTCAGCCCTGCTGGGCCCCTACGGTTTGCAGACACTACACCTTGAGGCGCGCGAGGAACAATACGCACCGTCGACTTCTTGGGACGGTTACCGTACGGTGCCCAGAAATCGGGATCGGAATCCCGGCAGCTGGGGCATGAAGGCCATTGCCTTAAGCGTGCGGCCTCCTCCTTTGCTAGCGTTACTGCTTCGCAGAAGGAGGCGACCGCCAGCCACTCCTTCTTGTTCCGGACCATGGCCTGTACCAAGGCCCAACGCGAGAGATCGCTGCCGCCGAACGTCCCCACGAGAACACGGCGGTGCTCTGCCCAGGCGAGGCACACCTCTACCGTGTGCTCCACCATGTCCTCCAGGCGGTCCGCACAATGGTGACACCCGGGCGTTTCTTTCGCACGAATCTGGTGCAGGAATCTCCCGAACTGACCATGTCCGGTGAAGACCTGCATCATGCTGAAGGTAAGGACGTCGTGTTGTCTTTACAGCCACACCTCAAAGAGGGGACTTAACGCCATAATCATGGCGTGCCCAGCACTGGGTTGCGACAGTCGCTGTCGCCATTCCACGCCGCGACTGTCATTCATTTTATGGATTTGCCGCACACTGTTGACGCCGGTGGCCGCCGCACACTGTTGACGCCGGTGGCCGCCGCACACTATTGACGCCGGTGGCCGCTGCACACTGTTGACGCCGGTGGCCGCCGCACACTGTTGACGCCGGTGGCCGCCGCACACTGTTGACGCCGGTGGTCACACACAAATCACCGCTGCTCGCTTCTTGTGGCCAGTGCGGCCACTAAACGCCGTCACACGCCACTCGCGCAAATAAACCATTTTCGTCAGAGTCCATTATGATACTACGAGTATGAGTTAATAAAGTGGTAGCTACCAGCCAAAAGTGGCTGTCGCACCGCACGCTTCAGCTTACCTTGTGGCCGCTTCTAGGTTCTCGTGGCTGCGTTTGTGGCCGTAGCATATGGCCCGTGTATGGCTACACTGGTTTAACAAACGCGACCACGCTGCCTACTGAGTGTAGTAGAGTTGTGATTTGTGGGTCTAATTACCTGTACCCCTAGCCAAGTTTCTAATCTGCAATAGTTAACGCTTGTAGAAAGCTTCAAATGTACGGGCGTTGACGTCATCTCAACGCTCAGACACATGGTCAGAACAAAAGAATAGGCTAGTTGCCGTAAAAAATGTAATTAGTACGTCTTTTAGATTATTCAAAAATAAGGGACATGTATTTTTTTATATGTGAATTAAACCAAAAATGACAAAGATATAGCCTATTAAAGTTACGTGTAACGTCACGCCGCCGCTGCCGTGCTGCATTTTTCACACGGGGTGACGTCACACGTAACTTTAATGGGATATATATCTTTGTTATTTTTTGTTTAACCGAAAAAAGAAAAAATACATGTCCCTTATTTTTTAATAATCTAAAAGACGTACTAATTACATTTTTTACGGCAACTAGCCTATTCTTTTGTTCTGACCACGTGTCTGAACGTTAAGATGACGTCAATCCCGTACATTTGAAGCTTTCTACAAGCGTTAACTATTGCAGATTAGAAACTTGGCTAGGGGTACAGCACGCTAAGCTAAGTTATTATTCCAATATTTTTTTATAATCTAAAATACGGACTAAATAAAATGTACATAGTTTTTTGACCCTGGAAACTACCCAATTGGCGGCAAGGCCAACTTGAAGCGTTCGGCACAAGCGAAACGGTTGTAACTTGGCTAGGGGGCTGGTCATTAAAAATCTATGGAAATTCAGTACATTTTTTTTTGATGTGGTGAATCTAAACAAAAGACTAAAACCACACCTGTGTCCTTACTACGAGTTTACATTTCAGAAAATCCCCGCGGTCCTAGCAGGCATCGGCCCTGCTGGGCCTCTACGGTTTTCTGACATCTATTTGAGAAGCGCGTGGATCACCACCCGCTGTTGACGACTGTGGCTCGGTCCGGTTGATTATCGGACGGCGAGCTACTTATTGCTCGGCGTCCGCAAGGCCGCGTGTACTGACTGTGTGCGTGACGCGGAAAACGGGCCGAAATGCAATGTTACTGGACTCTAAACATGAAGTCTGTATTGTATACCATGAAAAGTTTGGCGAGAATATACCTAGGCATTCATCTACATCTGTAGTACAGTACATACCTGCTAATATTTTATAGAGGTATTTTTAAGTTGTTTTATTTTTTTGTTTGTAGAGGGGTAATCGCTGAAAGTACTAAAATCTTTTTCACCGATAGAAAGCTGCTACATTCCTAAGTGACATGGACTATAATTATTTTAAGTACCTACGCGGGCGAAGCCGCAGGCAAAAGCTAGTTTTCACTATACAAGGATCGAAAAACTCCTTGCTAATTTCTGCGAATTTGAGACAAAAGTGTATTGTAATGCCATCTAGTGGTATAAAATTGTAACTCATAATTAAATTCTAAGCCGTTGCTACTAGATGGCGCAGTTAGTTATTAATAAGTCACTGTTCTTTCGGTCATTACTTCAATGAAAAAAATAGCAGTGCGGGTTAAAAGGCCTCTTACAAGGTAGACTGATGACCTGGTGGAGGTCGCGGGAATCTGACGGATGCGTCATGCACAGGGCCGATCGCGACACTTGAGGGAGGCCTAGGCTAGCAGTAGACGTCTTTCGACTTAAATAATGACGATTTTTTTCTAGGTGGGATAATCATCCAATGACATCTCCTGTTCTTGGGCGGAGCGGAAGGATATGTCAGAATATTACTTACTGACTAAAAACCCACTCCTGTTCCACTTTTTGCCTTCGTCTCAGGTCCCTGGGTCTCACTCTCACACAATACGTGAAAATAATGACGGTGACTGATAAATATAATGCATAAAATAAGTGATGGTACCTACTTTGACTGCCATTAAATAAGCAGGTACATTTTTTATATATATAGGTACCTACTTTACATAGCATTATAATAATTTACAATAACAACTTCATAAATAGTTGTGTAATGCAATATTAGAAGACTAGCATTCTCGGCAGACGTTATCCCGCAAAAACATTTTATCTGAAAAAAAAAATAAAGAATCCGATTTTAGCGCCACCTACCGGGTCTAAATGTATTTTCAAACCATACAGAGACCAGAGGCCCACTCAAATATACACACATTATGAATCAATCAAGCCGTCCAAGAGTTAGGTACTTGACAAACACACGTACAAAAATTATTATATGTATAAAAAGAGTTGTAAATAGGTAGGTACCTACGTACAATAAGTTTTATTGTCAATTACATTATCTCGGTTTACGCGTCCTTGGATGTATCCCCTTCAGTTTAAAATCGTCTTTTGAATTGTCAAATAATGCGGTCAAAAGCCAGTCTGATAATGTAGGTACCTATCTGTCTAATAAATGGCAATTTATAAAGTAGGTAAGTGCTACTAACGGAGATCAAAGTTCAAGTCATTAGGTATTCACCACGCTACAAATTACAAACATAATAAATAATAATATGACGTAAAAAGTTAGCACACACTTTTAAATCGTGTTTAGCTTAGGACCTACTTACATACCTACCTACTTTCCTATTTTTACCCGACTGCACAAGAAGGGCTATACTTACGACGAATTAAATAGCGACAGCAAAAAACAGTTATTTGCTATTTTAGTAGACGTTCTTCATTGTAGTTTATCTACATAACTTGCCTACTAGCACTGAACTAACGCGAACGAAATTAGGAACTTAATTATTCATGACGTTTTTTGTGCTGAATCATTGTTAGGAGTGTACTTTGCGTTTATGTATTTCATCGTGCTAATATAAGTGTAATATAATGATAAAACCGTACCTATCAGACATAGGTACGTAAAGATAAAAAACATATTTAAACTTTGTATTGTGAATATTGTGATAGTGAGTTCATAGTCAAATTTAGTTAAAATGGAGAAGGTTACGAAGGAATGGACTGTGGACGCCACGTGGGGAAAAATTGCAAGTAAGATAACTTTATTTTTCGTAAAATCACAATATTTTGATCAATTAATAATTCATGTTTTTTAACCTTTTACAGCTGCTGTCAAAATCAACTTTCTCAAATCAATATAGACCTTTTTAATGTGTAATAAGGTCGAAATTTGTATATTATTTATTTGCTAACAAAGTGGGACATCGTAAATGACAGTTGAATGAGATGACGTCAATCACTGCTTCTGTGTGTTCATTTATTGTTTTGTAACTTATCTGATCTGATTAAGGCTCAAATTCCAATGGCTATCCATCTATTGACTCTATGATGTGTAGTGATGGGAAATGTAGAACTGTGAAAGAGATATCGACTCCTATCTATAAACGTGTATCTAACTAATCAATGTTTGTCTCGTATTTTGTTTGTCTAATTTTTCATTCCGAGTAAGACAGTCTGACCCTTATTACACTACGCTACATCGACTAAGACTGTCTGAATATCGGGTGGTGTAATAGGTCGTTTAGGTAAATTACTGACATGATTGTAATTCGATTTTTTTAATGGTTTTCTAGTGATTTCTTGGGGAAATCCAGCAAACCCACCAATACTTTTGGTACATGGGTATATGGATAGCGCTGCTACCTTCATTCTGTTAGTGGAGCAACTGCCTGACACTTTCTATTATGTTGCTTTCGATATGCCTGGTAAGCCATTGTCTTATAATGATTGAATACAAATATTGTTGGTTATAATTTATTTATTCATTTGTGTACACACACAAACAGACATATAGACACAGACAGACAGAGATCCGACTTATTGTATATTTTTTCACAGGCCATGGCAAATCAGAACCATTTCTTCCTGGGCCCATTGTATCCCATTTAGGAATTGTGGAAACCATCCGTATTATAGTGAAACATATGAATTGGAGCAAATTCGCTTATTTGTCGCATTCCATGGGCTTCAGTATAGGTAAGTAAAACGTTGGTATAGGTAAGTTAAAATATATACTATGATTTTTATGCTCTAGTAATTTTAATTTTCAGGTATCCTTTATAATCACTTGTTCCCTGGTAAAATAGTAAAGATGGTGCACATTGACCCCGCTCCTCCATTAGCATCGTATTACCATTCTCACTATAACCCCTCGTTATGGTACGCATATTTCTATGACCAGTATTACAGTAGTTATGAAAGGTAAGCTACTTAAACGTATTATTTGGACATAATATATCTACATTAATATATTAAAGAGGTAAAGTTTGTTTTTTTTTGTTTGTAAGAGGTTGGTAATCTCTGGAAGTACTGATCCGATTGCTAAATTTAAATCTTTATGTATGCAGGCGAAGCTGCGGGCAAAAGCTAGTTTTAAACAAATTCGCGGAGATACTGTTGCGTAACATTTTCATAATCGCTGAATGCAAAACTAGTTTACTTTTTTGCTACGATGTGTGGAGCATGTAAGGGCCAGATTATTAGACTAGGTACTCTGGCTGCGGGATCGTACAATAGACTTAACGTAGATCAGGAACGCAAAGGGCAACCGAAGAATCACAGATGGGTTTTACACAATAAAAGTCTGATAATCCCTCTCATTCCGCCTGGAGTGTTCAGCGGGAGAGTCATTAAATGACTTCTCCCGCTAAACATCATTAAATTTTAATGTTTTTCCACTGAAAATAAAGATGGATAGTACTCCAAATCCTAGATACTAGTATGCTGGAAATAAAACCAAGGGTAATTTAAACGGTGAACTTGGAGGGTGACTAAGAGTTTTGTTTTTGTCAAGGTGGAATGCTGGTAGCACAAAGCGGTTAACACTCGAAGAAGCAGTCCACTTATTAGTTCGAAACAGAAGTTTGTCAGAAGACCAAGCGGAAGTGGTACTATCCAGATCTTTGGTTCCTGCTGGTGATGGAAAGTTCAAGTAAGTCCAGCTGAGTTATCATTTAATGACATTTCCTTAAAAAACCTATCCATAAGGGCAAATCGACATGAGAGTATATGTACCATCAAAGATACTTCCGCCTGACCACCGTTAAGTTCATTTTTGCTTGCACTCGAAACGAAAACTTCAAAGAGTTTGTTTGTCGCTGCGCCGCAAGATCAAGCGAATTTCTTTTTAAGTGAAATAACCGCAATGGTACTTATACTTCGCAGTTCAGTAAATATGCTATAAAAATGTAGATAAAAGCTAAACCCACTTTATCATTTCTTGCTTAGTCAAAACCAACTGATAGTAAATAATAATATATAATTATTTCAGTTTAGCATCACACTTCACTTTATCTAGAGGTATTTGTGACGCATTTATGTCTTCTAGTGATGCATATTTCTGGAATATACAATAAAGATATTAGCTAGTTACATTCTGCCTAAATTTTGACATAGAATGTGAATTGATAAGTAGTAAAAATAAATGAATTTACTTTAAATAAACTTTCTCAGATTATCATGGGAGCCAAGAATGAAGAAAATAGCTACAGTGCCCTTGTCAGAAGAAACTCTGTTCACCGTGTTAACTGACCATGCACCACCCACGCTAATTATTGAAGCTTCAGAAAATATAGCAAACTCAGCCGGAAAATATTTCGCAGCAAGCATTATAGAAAAATGTCGCCAAATGGTGCCCAATTTTGTTTCTGTAACTGTCACAGGTGGCCATGATGTACATGTAACTCACCCTGAAAGTGTTGCACCGCACGTGAAAAAGTTTTTGAAATCGTATAGAAACAGTTGGTCTGTAAAATGTAGACTATGAAATAAAACAATTTATTAAATAAAGCTCAAAAAATATTTTTTGTTACTGTAATTTTTTAGAGTTATCGATTTCGAGCAAAATCTTGCTGTACCCAACACTAGAGTCATCGAAGATAACGTCATGCTCTTTGGATAACGTCAAAATCGTAATAAATCATTGCAGGTTCAACAAAAAATTGTATTTTAAGCATAATGGTTTGTCCCACTTCTCTGACACTCATAAGTAAATTGAATGTGTTTTGAAACAATATTATAAAATAAATGGTCAATATATCGCAATAATGTTGATATGCATCTGTTGCAACCGAGATGAAAAATCAATAGTTAATTACTAGCTTTCATAGGCCGTGATTGTAGTATCATAAAATATTAAAATGTGAATCCAAAGGTTACTTGTGGAATTTCATTACATTATTATGTAAATCTTTAATCAGTTTAATCCAGTGCAATTGTAGATATGTTTCCTTGCAAAAGTTATTCAGTGAAAATGAAGTGGCAACGAGAATGGTTTATTCGCGTACCCTGGGGAAAATTGGCCAGTAAGTTTTTAACTGTATTTTAAAAATCGTAAGATGATCCTCAGGAAATAGTGGGTGGGACGACTTAGATGCTTTCTTTCCATTTTTCCCGGCTTTGAGCCAACCCAAAGCCGGAAAAAATGGAAAGAATAGAGGGAGGGCCTTTGCCCAACAGTGGGACAATATAGGCTAGATATAATAATAATAATAACACCTTAGGAGGCTTGGATTAGGCCCCTGGATCAAGAGCTTGATTCAGAAAGTGGTACTCCTGGACGTGGCTCATACATGTAAGAGGTTCCTTTCTCTGGAGCCCTGACCGCCTGGTAGCTTGGACCCTGTTCCTGATATGGTGAGATACTGTTTTTTATATTTTTAGTTCATTAAACCCCAAGCGAATTTGCGAAGCCGGCGTTTGCGAATCTGAAAGGATATAAATGTTTTATTTTTGGAAAATTTAAAAATGTAATCAAAATGTGTACAAATGAAATAAAGGAAATATGACCCTCTGACTTTAATTATTTTATTTTAAAATTGTAAATAAAATTATAAACTGAGCCCCACAAAACTATTGTAGTGCTTTGACTGCGGGGTTCGTGTGTCTCTAGACCACTGACATAAATTCTAGTGATAAACAAGCCTGTTCCTTTGCGGGTGTGGTCTTGCGGAGGGTACTTTAGACCATATTATCTTCTGCTGCTCCTTATATAGCAAATCGTTCGATCTCTATTCTAAAATTTCCAAATGCAATATTCCTCTTCCAACCAATTTTCATTCCCTTCTTTCCCACTTCTCTCCTAAATTAATAAATATTTTGGCGACATTTTTAAACGAAAATGACTTAAAATTTTAATTGCCTTCTAACATCTACCACGAAGTACAGTTCGACGGTTACCCCCAATGAGCCGTCTCAACGTGACACTGGCAGAATAGTCGCAGTCGAATCAATTGCCATAAAAAAAAAAAAACAAGCCTGTTCATGGAAATGTATTTGTCAAAATACTGAAAAGTTAAAACAAAAGTTCGCTGAAGCGCTACATTCGCATAATGTCATCTAACAGAACTATTAAAACACGCATCGCTAAGATAACTTTTAGAGAATATATTTTCTCGGCCAAAATGTCTTAAGGGGCCGGCGACGGATGAATTTCCATACAAATGTAATACCACACTCATTTGCGGTTGGAGCATATTACCAAACATATTATGATGATATTTGGTTATCTATCTATATCTATACTTATAATAAAACTGTAGAGAGGTCAATTCTGTACATTGAATATATATTCAAAATTAATATTAGAGGATGACTGGTGATCGATACTGATGCCAAAAATGCAATCAGTAAATTTTTTGTCTGTCTGTCTGTCTGTCTGTCTGTATGTGCACGCATGGGTCAAAAACTACTGAAGGGATTTTCACCAAACTGGGTACGATTGTGGTCCATACTCCTGGGCAGGTTATAGGCTATATAACATAACGCTAAGATACATAGGAGCTGAGAAGGGACGATAAATTTGAAGCAAGTCGGATGAAAATTCGCTTTCGAGCTCTTATCCTCGCATACGTTGATCACACACCAAAAGTATGTATTACAAAGATGATGGTCTCTAATAGATCTACAAAAAAGTCCTCCATAGTATATAACTATCTTTTATAAATTAGCCACAATAACGTGTTCGTTAGGCATTTCTTCAAAGTGTATTAAATCTATATACATACATACATACATAATAATAAAATCGTAGGAAAGTCAAACTGTACGTTGAATATTTTTTAAAAAGAATACTTGGGGCGTGATCTACAATCGATATCGAAGCCAAAAATATAGTTTTTAGAATTTTTGTCGGTTTGTCTGTTTGTATGTATGTATGTCCGGGCTAAACTCAAAAAGTACTGCATGGATTTACTTAAAATTTTGCATGAATATTGCTAAGAGGTCGGGTCAACATATGGACTACATATTGTCACGCTATCACCTACGGGGGAGGAGCTGTGAATCTTTATTTTTCTTACGTGTTCTGTGACAGCGTGTAATCTAATGACGCATATTTAAATGTTGTTTTTGAGTAAGCCATGCTATTATCTAGCTATACACTATAAAAACTACGCCATTTAAGTAACTTGGGCAGAGAAACATAGTTTTATGAATGTTAATAGTATAAAGACAATTTTAAAGCAGCGCCATCTATGAGATTTCATAAAAATCTAATCAAGTTATATGTTAACACAGTTTTTGGAAATTATTAATTTAAATTTGATCATGTTGACGAGGTTAGTAGTTAGTTATTCTTAAAATTCATAGAGGGTAATGTGCATTTTCTTCATATTAAAGTTCGTTTTGACAAATTCAAGTTCCAACAAAACCCTCAAAATCTTGAGCAGAGTTGAGGAAGACAATTTAAAAAAAATGAGGTGTTAAGTATTACATGGTGGCATTTTTCAGGCTCTGTGAAGTCGACCAGTTTGCGAGATCCCTTACGTATGACGAGGTGCCTTCACATTACACGTACGACAAGCAAAGGGTTATAATTAACCGACGTCGACGAGGAGGTGCTGTGGAAGGTTTTCCGGGAATTTTCAAGGACACCGCATTGGGTAGGGTTTATACCGTGCACCCGAATAGTGGCGAATGCTATTTTCTGCGGTTGTTACTTCACACTGTCCGAGGCCCAACGTCTTTCGCCTTTCTGAGGACATTTGATAGCGTGGAGTATCCCATTTACCGCGTAGCCTTTAGCCTAATTGGGATGACACCCTCGCGGAGGTAAGCGTCAGTGACAGTCCCAGCCGCATGCGTCATCTGTTTGCGTCATCTTGGTGTATTGTGGAGTCGGGAACCCGGTAGCTTTGTGGGAGAAGTATCGCCATCATCTGTCTGAAGATTTGCTACGAGCTTTGAGGTGTGCTACTGGAGACGAAGTCGAAGTAACTGATGAACGCGTGCTGAACACCTGTCTCAGTTCACTTCAAGATGTGGTCATTTCTATCGGCGGCAATCCACTGATCGAATATAGGTTACCAGCTCTCACCACACCTCCAATCATCACCACGTCAAGACCGTGGGAATCGGGAATATAACGATGAGACAAATTACGATCCGGGCGAAATTACCACCATACGAAATTACCATGTCGCTTTGTTCTCTTGAGAGCAAAAACTAATTTATGACACCGTCCTTGAAAGCGTTGGGCAAAACCAGGGTAAAATGTTTTTCTTGGATGCTCCTGGTGGAACAGGAAAAACTTTTGTTACCACTGGCATACTTGCAGAGGTCAGGAGGCAAGGCACAATTGCTATTGCTGTAGCGTCGTCGGGAATCGCTGCCACACTGCTTCCGGAAGGCAAAACAGCACATGCCATGTTAAAAATTCCCATCGATTTAGAGAGCGCCGGAATGCCTGTTTATGGTGTGTTACGTAACAGCGATAAAGGACACGTGCTCAAGGATTGCTCTCTGATCGTATGGGATGAGTGTACGATAGCCAATAGGAAGGCAGTTGAGGTCGTAGACCGAACCCTGCAGGACATCCGCAGGAACGAACATTTGATGGATGGTGTCACAGTTCTGTTCAGTGGCGATTCCCGGCAAACACTTCCCGAGGTGACGTGGGGATCAAAGGCTGACGAGGTGAATGCTTCGTCGAAACGATCTTCGTTGTGGTCACGAGTTCGTACACTGCGCCTTACTTGACCATTAATGTGAGAGCTCGACCCGGCGGCTCAAGAATTCTTCGATGTCCTTCTAAGTCTTGGCGAAGGCACTCTACCAGAAGAGAGAGGTGGACTGTTGGTGCTTCCAGAGTCTTTCGGTAGAGTGGTATCCAGCTTAGAAAAACTCATTCACTATGTGTACGGGGACATCAGTCGTATACCGCACAAACAAAATTCTTGGGTGTGTGAGCGGGCCATTTCGGCGCCCAAAAATGATCAGGCTGCAGCAATTAACGAAGGCGTTCTCTCGGAAATTGAGAAGAATGAAGTGGTCTAAACCTCGATAAACACTGTTGTCGAGCAAGATGATGCCATACATTATCCCGTGGAATTTCTGAACTACCTGTCAACAAGTGGACTTCCCGCGCATACCATCAAGCTGAAGGTTGGTGTCCCGATTATGCTTCGAAGATGTGACGGGACCCGCCCTAAAGTCATCTCGCCCCACACAGACACACCATTGAGGCGGAAATTCTTACGGGTTGTGGCGTCGGCGAGGCAGTATATATACCACGCATTCCCCTCATACCCCATAACTTCCCGTTCCAATTCAAGCGCGTACAGTTCCCCGTGAGTGTTTGCTTCGCGATGACCATCAATAAGTCACAGGGCAGACACTGCGGGCAGCGGGTGTCGACCTCAGGACGAGTTGCTTCTCACACGGGCAACTGTACATCGCTTGCTCCCGCGGCACCAGCCCTGACTCTCTTTACATTTTGGCGCCTGGCAATATGACTACCAACGTAGTTTATAGGAAAGTGTTGTAAGGTATGATACCTTTGTACATATTTTTACTCTTTTATGTCCTGGAATGTATTCCTGCATTATCTTCTCTATTTCCTTCAGTCACGTCTTATGACTGAACTCAGCAGGATTCCCATATAACTCTCTTCACTTGCTTCGTTTGAAAAAAAAACTTATATTTTAATGCTATTTTAAAAGTTGTTTACTTATAATGCTTTAGCGACACTGGCACCTTAGGTTTTTAGTGTTGTAGAGGCTTCACGCAGACGACGTCGCGGGTAGCAGCTAGTAAACAATATTTATCTAGGTTCCTACGTTGAGAATATTAGAAATATTGTTATTTTGAATACAGGAAAAGCCAAATGGCAGGTTTTGCCATTTACGCTATAAAAAAGTGCAAAATACAATTCGCTTAAATTTCTTTTTGTTTTTTTTTTTTTTAAGAAAGACGTAGCAACCTAGACAAATATGGTCTATAACCAAATATGATCATAATATGTTGGAAATATACTCCTGAACTCCCTAACTGAAAATGAGTGTGGTATTACGTTCGTATGGAAATTCATCCGTCGCTGGCCATGAACTTCATGGCACTTATGCATTTCGTTCACCATAGTGTAATGTTCAAAGTACGGACTACATTACACCTGAGTCCACTGAAGTGAGTGTTTGCAACGCCTAATCTAGTGCGTAGTACATTTATATTGATGCTTTAGACACTCAATTTTCATCTAAATCTATTTTTAGTGGTTTCATTTCTTATGCTTGCTTTTTTACTATAAGTAAATTACAGTACAATTCACGAATGATGGCGGCCGTGGAGTTTGCGCAGAAGGCTGCGCAGTAACGTGTTTTAGGAACCAAATGGTGACGTGCTTGTGCGAGAAGAATGTATTATGCGCGAACGTTCGCAAAGGCTAAATTTACGGCAGCCATCATTTGTGAATTGTACTGCATGTTGAGCCTGATCAAAACCTTTGAACCTGTTCTATGTAGTAACTAAATTAGTCTCATGGAGGTACTCTAGCCAACCAAGGTGCAACTTAGAAGTAACTTCACAATCTTTTCTGCCCCACTTTTAACCTTTCAAATGTCGTCAATTAGAGACAGAATAGTAAGACAATAGCAGCACGAACACCGGCGTTTGCTTGGGGTTTTGACAACAGAAGGTTTGTTATGACATTTGTATTATGACTACTACGCATTCCAAATGAGAATAAGACCGATTCCTTTGTTTTGATGTCTCGTCGTTCTGTCAAATCGAAGAAATTTTGGCAAAATTTAAGAACTTATTGATGAGTAGGTAAAATTGAAGAACTGGATTCTGATTAAACTTTTTTCGTTCACAGTTCATAAATAAAATATATTTTTTTTTAAATTAATTAATGTTTAAAAATTTCTTTCCTCGATTTGACAGTAACTCGTGACGTCACAACATGGCGGGCGATCCTTTTCTCATTTGGAACGCATTGTAGCTAGCGGCTTGTCCTCCAGTGTAGTGTATCTACTATTAGGATAGCTATTAAAACACCGGTTCCCCAATTGTTATTTTATTGTTTCTTTCAGTTTCGTTTCAAGTTACATTCTAGGGTCTTTCTCAAATATCGAAATGGGTCTTTTTTATTAACCTAAGTAAGTTGTTAACTTAGAAATCAGAAACGTTTATTTCAAATAGGCCAGTTACAGGCACTTTTGAATTGTCAAAATGTCAGTAAGTCAAACAAGTGAAGCTAAATTGCATGTTCCAAAGAGTAGGTCTCTATGAAGAAGAACGTGCAAGAAACTCCATGGACACTCTTTTAAATCGTATTGAGTTACATGAATCTTCGTATTTCTTTTTTGCTTGTATTATGTTAACACAATGAAGATAAGTAATAAAAATTAAATAATAATAGTAACAATAAAAATAGAAATTGAATAAGTCACTGGCAGCTAAGAGTCCAGTCTCAACTGACGGCGCTCGTTCACGAGCATGACGCGTGCATCAGCCCCACTCAGCTCAACCATTTTGAAGGGAGCCAAATGACACGTGCCACCATCAGCGAGACATTTTAGTGAGCATGACAATCTCTTAACTGCCATGCTCGTAGTGTCAAACAAGTTGTAACCAAATAAAAATGCTCCATGGTACTTCACATGTACACAAAATTAGAAAAAAATGCTAAATTATACAATGCTATTATTTTCAAATGTAACACGTAATAAATCATAAGTCCTAATGAAATAAACAAATAAATATTTAAAAAAAAACCGAAAACAACAATAGGAAAAGGCCAGCAGCATCTCTTCCAATATATATATTAGATTAAAAAAAATACGACTAATTAGTAGCTAAAAATGACTGACTTTGGAGCAGGACCGGCATTTAGCCAAGCATTTTTATCAAGTAGATAATCTTCCAATTTATAATATGCTTGCCTACATAGCGTGCGTTTAATGCATGTGTTACGTTTGAAATTGGGTAGGTACTAGCAGAAATAAATCAACCGGTGCGTTGAAGTTCGTATATTGCACAGAGAGAACATTCGCCATCTTTTTTCATCTGTTATTCTCGTCACCATGGTAACTCTCTTCCAATATATATAATTAAATTAAAAAAAATACGACTAATTAGTAGCTAAAAATGACTGACTTTGGAGCAGGACCGGCATTTAGCCAAGCATTTTTATCAAGTAGATAATCTTCCAATTTATAATATGCTTGCCTACATAGCGTGCGTTTAATGCATGTGTTACGTTTGAAATTGGGTAGGTACTAGCAGAAATAAATCAACCGGTGCGTTGAAGTTCGTATATTGCACAGAGAGAACATTCGCCATCTTTTTTCATCTGTTATTCTCGTCACCATGGTAACTATCCACATAACATCCCTCCACCTTTAATTAGAAAAACTTCCTGTAATCTACTGCAGTCCTATTTCGTTTCGGCCGAGTGACGAGCTCAGTGACTATAGAGGGGGCTACCGGAGGGACAGCCCTTTCAGCGGATTGTTCGCCGTGAACAGGCGCTGATGATGTTTCAGGCTCCATTGGTGATTGCTCTATAGGAACTTCGAATGGCTGCTGCCCGGAGCTAGACGAGTATGATGGTATAATAAATGCAGGAACGATCTCTTCGCATGGCTTATCTTCCCTCCCTCTATATTTGAGCAACTGATTGGCATGTTTTTTGACAGTTAGACCTGAACCACTCAGTTGTACTAAAAATATGGTTTTCCCAATGTTCTTAATGATTACACCACGTGACCAATATTGTTTTTGTTGGTTATAAAGTTTCACTAAGACTTGGTCACCCACACTGAACAGTACTTTACGATTGCCACGATAATTGTCAATCTGCGAACACTGTTTGACTTTTACCGCTAAGTCGAGTGCTGTGTCGGATGGTGTCGAGGTGGTCGGTGTCAAAAGATCCAACCGACATCTTAAATTATGGCCGAATAATATTTCAGCTGGTGATCTGTTTGTTGTCGAATGTGTGGAATTCCTGTATCTTAGTAAGAATTCTGATATTTTAACATTTAAATCTCTTAAACAAGTACCTGATAACAAATATGTTTTAATTGCTTTTTTAATAATTTTAACGTAGCTCTCCGCTTGTCCATTGCTAGCCGGATTATAAGGTGGAGAAGTTAAATGAGTGATGTTGTTCCTAGCACAGAACTGTTTAAATTCTTGCGACACAAAAGAAGTACCGTTATCTGAGCAAATCGTATGAAATAACCCAAATCTTGACATTACTTCGCATAGCTTTTCAATTACTACTCGCGAAGTAAATCCCGATGAAACGTCAAAACATTCAACCCATTTAGAGTAAGCATCGACTACTATTAAAAATGTTTTGCCGCTAATCGGTCCCAAAAAATCAATGTGCACACGATGCCACGGCTGAGCAGGGAACGGCCACGGTGTGAGGGGGCAGCGCGGAGGCGCAGAACGCTGCGAAATACATACGGCGCACGCACCGATGTGTTGTTCGATGGCCGCGGACATACCCGGCCACCAAAACCTATTGCGTGCCTCTTCTTTCACTTTTGTGATTCCTAAGTGTGCTGAATGTAATTCTTTTAACACTTTAGATCGCAAACTTGTAGGAATTACTAATCTGTGACCCCTCATAAGACAACCGTTTTCCACTGATAATTCTAACCGGTGACTATAATAATCCTTTATTGAAGGTTCACTAATTTTACTCGGCCAACCATTTTTGAGATGATCAATGACGGTTTTAATAACATTATCCAACTTAATCGCGTCTTTGATATCTGTTAGTGACAGAAACCTTTCTCCTTCGTAAACAAACCGCACATAACTTGATTTATCAACAAGCGAATCATCACGCTCTGAGTGTGAGATGTTCGTTTTTGAGTCATCCACTACTGATCGACTTAAGAAATCTGCACAATTATGAGTACTGCTAACATACTCTATTTTATAATTATATGCTGATAGAAAAATGGCATAACGTTGTAAGCGATTTGCAGATATTTCGGGAATGCCTTTGTCCGGATTAAATATAGATATCAAAGGTTTATGGTCAGTTCTTAAAATAAAAGGTTCAGTTCGACCGTAAAGATACTGGTGAAATCTTTTTATTCCAAAAATTATTGCGGTAGCCTCCTTTTGAATTTGGCTGTATCGTTTTTCTGCTGCAGATAGTGTACGAGAAATATAGGAGATAGGTTTTTCAACCCCACTTTCAACCTGTGATAGCACGGCGCCTAACCCGCTCGGTGACGCATCAACCGTTACAATTAACATAGCTTTTGGGTTAAAGTGCGCTAGGGTGGTCTCAGAAACTAATTCTCGTTTAATTCTCAACACTGATTCATTTTTCTTCAGCAAATCATGCAGAGGGCTTAAAATCGATGATGCATTTTTTATAAAATTCCGATAATAATTGACCATACCTAAAAATGATTTTAACTCCGTTGTATTAGTGGGAACTCGACTTTGCAAAATGGCTTTAATTTTCTCTGGTGACTTATGCAATCCATTACGGTCTATGATAAAACCTAAGTAGGATACCGATTCCTGGAAAAAAGTGCATTTATCTGTATTTAAAACTAGGCCTGCTTCTTGTAACCTACGAAAAACTTCGTTTAACCTGCTCGTCATTTGCTCCCTGTCTTTCCCACATACTAAAATATCGTCAAGAAATAAAAGAGTACCATCTAACCCTGATAGAAGCGCTTCCATGGTTCGCTGAAAAATAGCTGGCGCGCTAGCCAAACCAAACACTAAGCGAGTATACTTATATAACCCCTTATGCGTGTTTATACAAGTGATCATTTGTGACTTCTCATTCAAACACAATTGATTGTATGCATGCGAAAGGTCCAATTTACTAAAATACTTACCGCCATGTAATTTAGAAAACAGCTCGTCATACCTAGGTAAAGGATATTTATCAACAAGTAACTGTTTATTGATAGTCACGGAGTAGTCGGCACACAAACGTATAGAACCATCACGCTTTAAAATTGGTACAACTGGACTAGCATACTCCGCGTATTTTACGGGTACTAACACCCCCAAATCTACAAGTCGGTTAAGTTCTTTTTCAACACTTTCCCTAAGTGAAAAAGGCAATGGTCTAGCCTTGAAAAAAATTGGTTTTGCGTCTGGTTTTAACTTTAAATCTACCTTGACGCCTTTAAAACAGCCTAACTTATCTCCAAACAATTGTGGGTATTTTGAAGAACATTCGGATATGAAATCGTTACAGTTATTTATCGAACATATTTGCAAGTTAAATTGTGAAAAAAAATCTCTGCCTAACAAGGGAGGGCCTCCATTCCGTACGACATAAACTCCTATTGTTAAAGATTTATCGTTGTAAGTAAACAGTAATTCTATTTTACCCGCAATATATAACTTATCACCGTTGTAACTATGCAAAATAACATCACTTGGTTCTAAAGTTACGTTTTTGAAATGCTAGATACGTTTGCTCGGAAATAACGGTAAATGGTGAACCCGTATCTATTTCAAAAGTTAAACTAATTCCATTGACACAAACAGATTCCCGCATTGGTTCGCCGCGAATAGTGCGAATATTACAGCATAAATGCTTACCATCATCGTCAGCATCCTCACAGCACTCGACATAGTGTTGCTTATTCACAATTTGTCTACACATTCGCTTAAGATGTCCCTGAACGCCGCACTTTTTGCACTTATACCGTACAAACCGACACGACGATGCCTGATGGCCTGCGTAGCCGCAAGCTGTGCAGCCACTGCCGCCGTCGCCTGCTGCAGGTGTCGCTGCTTCCTGGCTGTGGCGTGGCGCGGGCGTGCTGCTGCCGCGCGCTGCGGTGCCCCGTGTAGTCGCGTCCATCTTCATCACTTGAAACGGTATACCCAGATCCGGTTGCCGTGTCGATTCTTGTGCCCCCATGCGAGCACAGCGTACGCCTTCAGCTATTTCCAGAGCCCGGCTTAGAGTTAGTTCCGACACTGCCTTCGTGAACAGCTTATCCCTTTCCGGTCCGGGTGCCATGCCTAGCACAAACCGGTCGCGAAGCTGTTCGTCGATATTTTGCGCCAAGAACCCGCAGTGTGCTGCCAAGCCACGTACTCGTGCCGCCCACTCTGGCAACCCTTCGCCGACATGTTGCGTGGCGCTGTGAAATTTGTATCTTTCGGCGAACGTGCACTTTTTCAGCTCGAAATGTCCATCCAACAAAGAACTTACTTCATCATAGCTCAATGTACCGATCTGTCGCGGTAAAGCTAAATTTCGGATCAATTTGTATGTTGATTCTGAGCAGTTACTGAGCAGAATAGCTCGACGTTTAGCACCGGCTCTATCCACTTCTACCCCGATTTCATTTGCAAGAAACCACTGTTCCAGTCTTTCTTTGTACAGTTGCCATTCTTGGTGTTCGTGGCTAAACACTGTTAAAGTGCCGACCGAAACCATAGCGGATACTTTTGCCATTTCTATAATGTAAATTATGCACGCGTAATTTGTACTTTGTCCTCGTCGCCAACTGTTACGTTTGAAATTGGGTAGGTACTAGCAGAAATAAATCAACCGGTGCGTTGAAGCTCGTATATTGCACAGAGAGAACATTCGCCATCTTTTTTCATCTGTTATTCTCGTCACCATGGTAACTATCCACATAACAGCATGTTTTACATTTTGACTCGTTTAATTGGAGAATTTCAAGTGGAATTTTATTATAAGTAATACTTTATATAAAAATGGAGTGGTGACATGCTTTTGAATTCAATTCTTATCATCATACGAAACAACATTCACACTGGATAGGCATGCAATTTACTAGACTAGATTTTAGTAGATTGCCCTAGTCACCACTAGTCACCGGTATTGAAAAACATCATTTGACACACGTGGTAATTTTTCATTGCAGCACTTGGCTGCATAACAATTCCGCCTCGGTCGCAAGTTTTTCACTTGTATCAAAATTTACAATTTTGCCTGGCTAATGCACTGTGTGACATACTACGCCTGGTGTCTTCGAACCTCAAACTTTAATACCGTAATAAGATACACAATAGAAAGACAATGAGAGTTTAATAAATTAAGGGCGTTATCACACTAGCGGTTTGCTAGCGGCTGCGGGGCGAGGCGGGCGCGCAACGAATGCGTCGCGAACACACTGCGGCTGAAAAGTTTTTAACGCGTGTTCCTAGCAAGTTAACGACGTACAAATGTACAATACACTCGGTAACAAAATGGATTCCGATGATGAGACATTGCTGTTAGCTTTGTTACTGCGAAGGTGCCGGAGACCCGCACCTCGTTGCGCGTCCGCAACAATTCGCTGCGATAAACCCCGGCTATACTATACCAGCTTATTTCTCTTCCAGTGGTAAGCCGAGGTCACCCAGACGATTGTGGTGCCTTTTTTTTTCGATCGGAAAAATCATCCTATGACAACCCCTGCTCTTGGGCGGAGCGGGAGATAGTGTCAGACTCTTACTGACTAAAAAACCCATCCCGTTCCTTCAAGCCTTCATACCGGGGCTCGAGCGCCCTTTCGGATAACCCTGGCCCCAGTAGGCTTCGACCCGGCTGGGCCCCTGCTGTTGCTGACAACTCCTTGAGACGCGCGGGAACAGCGCTCGCCGTTGACGACTTGGGCTTGGTCCGGAGAGTTACCGGGCGGCCGGACAGCGAGCTACCCATTGCTCACTGTCCGCAAGCCCGCGCCTACCGTAGCTGGAAATCGGGATCGGTATCCCGGCGATGGCGAGAGCGCCGTCGCCTGATGCGGTCGGCCTCCTAATTAGCGAGCATTACTGCTTCGCAGAAGTCGGTGACCGCCTGCCACTCCTCCTCGCTCCGAGCCATGGCCTCGACTAAGGCCCGGCAGTGGTAACGGCCTCGACTTACCGAGTTGTAGGTCGTACTTTCAAACCCAGTCAGGCGCATTACTTTGTGTAATTTATTTCATCACCACTGCTCTCAAACCGTGAAGGAAAATGTGAAGAAAACGGCTTGTCGTAGAACCAAGACATGTGACATCCACCAACCCGCACTGGGCCCGCGTGCTGGATTACGGTCCATTCCCTCTCCTAGAGAGAAGGCCTGAGGCCCAGCTGTGGGAACATTATAAAGCTGATTATGCTATGCGAGTAGAACTTTAACTACCCAATGCTGCAATGACACGACGGGACGCTGGCCGCTACATCGACAAAGTTTTCTGTGAGCAAACATACACCAAGCTTATAACGACGAATACGCGTCAGTGAAGCTACACGTCCCTCTACAGTAGGGTTTAGGAGACAGTGATTAATCGTAGTGTGTGGCAAAATTCCAAGACTACCAGTTATAAAGCCTTACTAAACCAGCGTTTTCCCCTCTTCCAGTGGTAAGCCGAGGTCATCCAGATGGAGAGCCAGTCTTCCTTGTCCACGGGAGACAGGACAGCTTGTCGATCTTCGAGCCGCTGATAGAACACATGTCGGAACAGTACTACTATGTGGCTATTGATATGCCTGGTAATGGTCTCTCTGATGCGTTTCCTCATGGTAAGTTGGTTTGATGGCAAATTCTTTATCATCATCATTTCAGCAGAAAGACGTTTACTGCTGGACTTACACCTCTCCCGGGTGTTCCACAACGACCTCAGCAGGTCATTGGTCCACGACGCTCACCGGACCGTTTCAGAACTTTTCGGCCTCATTAACCATCGCCACTTAAGTTTGGCGATTACAACAGGCGACGAGGACCGGTTCTATGCCTCTCGGAACTATCGGATTCCCGTGACCCTCACAGGTCATCGGTCCACCGTGGGTTTTCAACGCTGAGTCTTCCGGTACGCGATTATCACTCCACAACCTTTCGGCCTCATCGACTATCTAGTCTGTGGGCAGGGCACATAGCCACTTTGTCGGTAATCTTGCTTCTTTTTCGGATATCATCATCCTCATCATCATTTCATCCGAAAAACGTCCACTACTGACATATATGCCTCTCCCTGGTCATCGGTTCACTTGGTAAAAGGCCTTCCAACTCTGCGTCTTTCGGTACGCGATCGGCACTCCAGAAGCTTTCGGCTCCATCGACAAGTCTGTTCTGCGAGCTATGTGTCCTGTCCATTGCTATTTAAGTTTGGCGACTCTTCAGGCTACGTCGGTAACCTTAGTTCTCCTGCGGATATCTTCAATTCTAATTTGATCAAGGAATCTCCGAGCACAGCCGTCTCTATCGCCCTTGCGGTGGCTTTAAGCTTAAGCAGCTTCTTCGTTGATTTGGAAATGTTCTGAGCAAACATTTATCTCTATAATCCTATGGGGTATAGGATATTCACAATAACAATAAACTTTTAGACAAACCTATTTTACTGTCCCTTCAACCGATTTTGACTTCTATTCCATACGCTTAAGGATGGCATTGAAAGCAAAAAAGTGGTTATAATACCAACTATTTACCAACGTAATAAAAGTCAATTTTTTTTTTTTTTTTATTGTTTATAGGTTCGCACTTGACCGCTATCTCACCTGATGGAAAGCGACGATGCGGTCGACGATGGAACGCGCTTACCTAAAAGAAACCTATTCACTCTCGACTTAAAGATTCCCGGGTTGTAGCTATCAGGAAACACAGACTCCGGCAAGGAATTCCACTCCCTAGCCGCACGCACAATGAATGTGTTCCCAAAACGTTTTGTGCGTGTTGGTGGGATATCCACCATATACCGGTGGCGCATAGCCGTACGTCTGGTAGTCCGATGATGAAAATCGGTTGATCGGACAGTAAAAGTTTGTTTAAATGTCTTGTCATACTCAATGGAGTAAAAGTGTATATGTTATGGACCAAATGATAAATTGGGCATTATACATAATGCCCGGTCATTATGAAAAATGCCCAATATGAGAGTGCGATTTGATAATAATTATTCAAATAATCAAATTGACCGGGCATTATACATACGGCCCATCACCTTTTGGGCAGAGTAATACAAACACATTTAATTACCATTTTTTTATTGGTATTCTCATTTAGCTTAAAATAAACTAAATATTAAACCATTAAAATAATCAGACTCTCTTATTTGGATTAATTATATCAAGGAGTCTATTATCTACCTTAAAGCTCTGTAAGTTCGAAATAACGAATAATACCAACAATCTCTCGTAAAAATGTGATTGTATTTTGACTGCACTTTGAACTGGGTGAAATAGGTTAGGTTAGGTTAGAACTGTGACCAACCGCGCGTGAGCCGAGCGAGCGAAGCGAGCGGTGCCGCGGCAGCGGCCGGCGAACGCTACGTCCAAGTTGTTTCGTTCATTCGAGATTTTTACCTTTTTCAGTTAATCCATTTGATAAATAATAATTTATCCAGTAATAAATAATTTAAACATTGAAATTCCAGACTTTGGTCAGCTGAACTTTTGATCAAATGACCATCGTTATTTTAATTGATTTGTACGTTGTTCTTTTGAAATTTACTCAGGAAAGTTTTGATTTTCTAATATGTAACCATCACACCCTGCGTGCTTCCCTCCCCGCCCTCCTACCGCGCCTTTAGCTTTATTATCAAATTGCACAATTGTCATGTAGCAATATAATAATGACCGCGCAATGTGATAAATATTGAAGTTAAGATAGTAATAAATCACTTGGTCCAATAGAGCTAGACATTATTCATAATGCTCGAACATTATTTATAATGCCCGCATTAATCACACGGTCCATAACATATATGTTACGCTCAAAGACGAAAACGTTCAGTGAGCGCAAAAATAGGTCACAACGCGTTGTGGCCACAGTAAAACATACATCCACATGACGAAATTCGTGTTATGGCTCTAATGAAAACGCGCACGACGCGTTGTGGCAATCACAGAAAGACCAATTAGCGAATTTCGTGTCGTGGCTGACATGCTATTCGATCTCAACGCGTTGTGGCAATGAAGAAAAGCCATGACGCGTTCGCGGTGAGCTATTTTTTCGCTCACTGAGCGTTTTCGATCTTTGAGCGTAACATATATATTCCTAAGACTTAGGCCTACTGTTAACGGACGCGTAGCTTTATAGACGCGTATTCGTCATTATACGGTTGTGTTCCCCTGCAACGACACGCACGGACCGACGTTCCCACTTCATCGACAAAGCTTGCTGTGAGCAGGCGTACACCAAGCGTATATACACGAGTATGCGTCTATGAAGCTACGCGTCCGTAGGATTTAGGAGACAGTGATTCTTCGTAGTGCGTGACAAATGATCGGGTTTGATGGTGACAATTCTTTCAGTAACCAACGAACCGCTTCCTGAAACCGAACTTAACTACGCGGTGGTTTTCAATGAATCGCCAAAAGCAGGGAGGCCGTTCATTGAGTTCAATAAAAACACTCAAAGTTTGATTTACATAAAGAAAACTGAACAGGGTGAGTCTTAGAGAAAATTGGACCTTGAACAGCTTTTTTAAGTTGTAATTTTTTTTTTTTGGATGTGCCTTTTATTTTTTTGGAGGACTTTTATGGTTGTGGAGGACTCATATTATTGTGGAACTCATTTTTGTGTAGAACTTTTATTTTCGTGTCGGATTTTTATTTTTGTGTAGTATTTTTATTTTTGTGTAGGGCTTTTATTTTTGTGTAGGACTTTAATTTTTGTGTAGGATTTTTATTTTTGTGTAGGACTTTAATTTTTGTGTAGGATTTTTATTTTTGTGTAGGACTTTTGTTTATGTGTAGGATTTTTTTATTTTTGTGTAGTTCTTTTATTTTTGTGTAGGACTTTTATTTTTGTGTAGGATTCTTATTTTTGCGACTTCTTTCGCGTCATAGTCAGTCCAATTTGTGAGTTATGACTCCATTGACGCACGTCCGACGATTTCAGACACGTGATCTCACGGCCACGGGTTTCTCTTTCTGAAGTCAACCCATGGCCCGAGTAGGCTTCAGCCCTACAGGGTACCTACGGTATGATGGTGTACTTACTAAAGCTAGAACTAAATTAGACCGACGCGACGCACACTTGTAAAACGCCTGATTTGTACGTAGAACGACGTCGCGAGGCCTGGATCACGCTCTAAAAGTCTAATTGCCTTATAAAATGTATGTATGGAGACCGACGATCTCAGAACACGTGTGCGCAGTGTAGTTTAGGTTAAAAACCCACCTGTGTTACTTCAGTTGGCTTTTACGTCCCAAGGTCTCGGTAACTCTTTCGAATGATCCCGTAGGCCAACCTTTTTTATCACCACTGCTCTCAAAAAGGTGAAGGAGAACATCTTGAGGAAACCATCATGTCCTAGAACCAAAAAATCGCAGACATATTACATCCACCAACCCGCACTGGGCCCGCGTGGTGGATTGCGGCCCATTCCCTCTCCTAGAGAGACCTGAGCCCCAACAGTGGGAACAGTATAAGGCCGACTATGCTGTATGCTAAGTATTCCGGGTCTGGGTAGACAGAGAGGTGGTGTCATCTCTCTCTTTCATACCGGAATTGCAAGCTTATTTAATTTCTGTTTAGTAGTTTTTTTTTTTTAGTAAATGCTTTAGAGAAGCATTGTTTTATGCCTTTCGTATTTGCGTTATAATATTTTTTTTATGTGCGATGTTTTGAATATTAAGATTAAGACAAGTTGCAATTAACAATATCTAAGCTATGCTGCGCTGCGTTGTGCTGTGCTTCTAAATATCGACCTTTTTTTAAGAAACAAAAGCGACAACTTTGGATTTTTTGCAGGAATGGGTTTCACTTCCATATTTTATTAATTACTAGCTGTGCCCGCGACTTCGTTCGCGTGAACTACAGGATTTTGAATTTATTTTTTCTAAAATAAAAGTAGCCTGTGTTACTTCTTATTACATCAGCTACTTGCCAAAAAAGTCCCGTCAAGATCGGTCCAGCCATTTCAGATATTAGCCCAGACAAACAGAGATTGTAAAAAATGTTATTTTAGTGTATGTACAGTATATAGAAGGTGTAAGGGACAGCCCTCCACAAACTTTAAGGGCTTGCTCAGTAGACGAAACTGAACAACCTATCACTAATTTTTTTTTTCAGGAAACGAAAATAAAAAATCGGCCTCGCCATCCAAATTGTCCAACCAAGTTTATCATTTTGTATGGTGACGCTGATTTTTTCTTCGTTTCCTGAAAAAAAAAATGTGGATGGTTGTTCAGTTTCGTCTACTGAGCAAGCCCTTAAAGTTTGTGGAGGTGTCCCTTACACCTTTTTTATTCATATGTATGTAGTAAAAAGTAATTATTTCAATATTACAAACAGACACTCCAATGTTATTTACATGTAAATACGCATTGCTAGATCGGTTCAAAGCTTCAAATACACCGGGTCGACACCCAGTATACATTGGGAGCATCGAGGAGCAGCAGTGGTGGCTCAGTATAGAATTTAATAAGTTTTGCCATCGACACGCTAAGAAGAAGAAGTGGTAATGATGCTGACTAACGAGTTCTAGGTCGCGAATACAAACCCAGCCAGGCGCATTACTTTGTGTAAAATATTTCATCACCACTGCTCTCAAAACGGTGAAGGAAAACATTGTGAGGAAAAAATTCGAAGACATGTAATTATCTACCAATCCGGACTGGACTCGCGTGGTGGATTACGGCCCATTCCCTCTCCTAGAGAGGAGGTCTGAATCCCAGCAGTGGGAATATTATAAGCTTGGATAAACTATGCTGAATATACCTTAGTGACACACCTAACCTATCGCAACTCAAAGTTGTCCGTTTAAAGAAAAACATAGCAGAGCAAAGTTAGCTTAGCACAGCGCAGCACAGCTCAGCACAGCACAACATATCTCAGCACAGCGCAACATATCTCAGCACAGCGCAGCATAACTTAACATTAATTAGTCGCACGACTAGCGAATAATATCTTGTGTTTCAACCAGGACCGAAACTGCAGAGGTTCCATTTTCTGTACGCGATGGAGCTGGCCCTGCTACACCTTGGCTGGGACAAATTCATCTTTATGGGACACTCTATGGGGTGTGAGCAAGGTATGTTGTAATAATAATTTCTTTATATGGTTCAGAGACACAAAATAGATAGGTACAGAACTCAATCTCATGTATGTACTTCACTTTTTAGGGTTCCGTAGTCAACTAGGAACCCTTATAGTTTCGCCATGTCTGTCTGTCCGTCTGTCTGTCTGTCTGTCTGTCTGTCTGTCTGTCCGTCCTCGCTTAATCTCTGTGACCGTTAGCACTAGAAAGCTGAAATTTGGTACCAATATGTATATCAATCACGCCGACAAAGTGGTATAATAAAAAATTGTTTTATTAGGGTAGCCCCCCTATATGTAAAGTGGGAAGTGATTTTTTTTTTAATTTCAACCCTAACGTGTGATATATCGTTGGATAGGTATTTAAAAATGAATAGGGGTTTACTAGAATCATTTTTTGATAATGTCAATAATTTCGGAAATAATCGCTCCAAAAGTAAAAAACAATGCGTCCCCCCCCCCCTCTAACTTTTGAACCATAAGTTTAGAAAATATGAAAAAAATCTGAAAAGTAGAACTTTATAAGGACTTTCTAGGAAAATCATTTTGAACTTGATGAAAAGAACAGTTTTTGTACAAAAAGACAAAAAGGTTCTACAAAATAATTTCTGGACTAAGTTTGTTGTATAGTCGTATAGGCAAACATTTTTTTAAACTCATAAGTGGGTACACTTATTGTGACGGATGGAAAACTACGGAACCCTACACTGAGCGTGGCCCGACACGCTCTTGGCTGGTTTTTATATCTACGCTAGGTGATCGCGTTGCACTGAACTGTACGGCGCAAAATACACAGAAGCGATGAAAGATTCGGATACGATGCGGATGAGAGACGGATACGGCACCGGTGCGACTTAAATTACAGGAAAAGATCTGCTTAAGATCGTTATTATACAGGCTGACTTTGTTGCAAAACATGTCCTCTTCAGAAGACGAAGATGCGTTTGCTGTGCTCCAATTTATGAATATACAAAATGTGCATAGACAAAGGTCTTATTGGGTGCATCCTGTAGGGAGTTTGTCACAAGAACATAGATATTTTAAGATTCGTCACGCATTTTTCGTTTTGGTTGCTCAAACTTGTATTCGTACTGTATAACAAGCGATACGTGCTCTTCGCACGGCGGTCGATTGCAACTGCAAGCGAGGTGGCGCGGATTCTCAAGTGATAAATCCGCGCCGCATCCTTTCTGTGCAATTTACGACGCATCTCTTTCATACATTTTGTACGAATAAAATTTGAAGCGACAACAAATCCGATCCACATCCGCATCGTATCCGAATCTCATTGCTTCTGTGTATTTTGCGCCTACGAGTGCGACCGGGCGATTGAGCGGAGATATTATCGTGTCTGTGAGCGGTGTCTACGTGTGGGTTGCTCAAGCGCGCTTTGTATGTAGATTGTCTTCTGTACTTACCTATTTATTTTGTGGTTCAGACGTTAGCGACCTGTAACGACATCAATGGCGTCACATAAGAACTAAAATACGAAATCCTGCATCACGCAATTAAAATTGTTGCAAAAAATCGAAGACATGTGACATCCACCAACCCGCACTGGGTCCGCGTGGTGGATTACGACCCATTCCTTCTCCTAGAGAGGGGGCCTGAGTCCCGGCAGTGGGAACATTATAAGACTGATTATGCTCGGCGAGCAATGGCTAGCTCGCTGTCAGACCGTCCGGTAACTGTCCGGACCGAGCCCAAGTCGTCGACGGCGCGCACTGTTCCCGCGCGCCTCAAGGAGTTGTCAGCAACAGCAGGGGCGCAGCTGGGTCGAAGCCTAATGGGCCAGGGTCTTGTTCTAAAAGATAGGCTCGGCCCCAGTATGAAAGGCAAGAAGGAACGAGGTGGGATTTTTAGCCAGTAAGAGGTAAGAGTTCGACACTATCTCCCGCTCCGCCCAAAGGCCGATTTTTACCCAACAAAAAAAGACTGATTATACTTAAGCTTATTATGTTTTCAGGCCTATTCTACAACGTCATTTACCCAGGTCAGATCACGAAGATGATCCTCCTAGATGCCGGGCCCACCCTCATGAGGATGCAGATCGAAGACAATGCTGAATACGAGAAGCTCTTCTATGATTCTTACTATGAAAACTATCACAGAGACAACTTTCAGAGGAAGGTAGGTAGTGATAAGATCTTCCGCCGTAGACTCTATTAACGCTCACCGTAGGCGCTGGTTTGCGGACGGCGAGCCATGGGTAGCACTATCTGGCCGTCCGGTAAAGAATTTGCCCGGGTTGACGGCGCGTTGTGACCTACGCACGTCTCAAAGAGATGTCAATATAAATTTTAGGGGCCAGCCAGGGCTGATAACTACCAGGGCTATGAATTATTCGAAGGTGTAACTACAACCCTCGCAATTGGCTAGTTGCCGTAAAAAATGTTATTAGTCCGTCCTTTAGATTATTCAAAAATAAGGGACACGTATTTTTTTATTTGTAAATTAAACCAAAAATTACCAATATATAGCCCATTAAAGTTACGTGTAACGTCACGCCGTGCTGCATTTTTTCGCACGGGGTGACGTCACACGTAACTTTAATGGGCTATATCTTTGTTATTTTATGTACCCGGCAGTAAACGGGTTAATCGAAAGAAGAAAAAATACGTGTCCAATATTTTTTTATAATCTAAAATACGGACTAAATAAAATGTAATTATTTTGACCCTGGAAACTACCCTATTGAGTGCAACTGAAGGAACATTGTGAGTTTTAGTCGGTAAAAGCCTGACGCTCGCCCCCGCTTCACCCAGAGCGGGAGAAGTATGAGTATGTAAGAGAACCCCGGGGTTTTCTTTCGCATCACCCATGGCCCCGTTAGGCATCGACCCTGCTGTGCCGCAACGCTTGCTGACTTCTCCTTGAGGCGCGCGTGGAATACTACGCGCCGTCAAAGACTTGGGCTCGGCCCAGACGGTCTTACGGCGAGCTACCCATTGCTCGCCGTCCACAAGCCCACGCCTACGGTGGCCGAAAATCGGGATCGGAATCCCAACAGCTGGAGCGTGAGGGCCGTTGCCTAACGCGTGTGGCCGCCTCCTTTGCTAGCATTAGTGCTTCGCAGAAGGAGGTGACCGCCTGCCACTCCTCGTCCCTCCTAGGTTCAAATCGTGATGTTTTCCTACCACAGACTCACACCAAACTCTCGGCGACCCAGTCTCTGCAGCGCGTCCGTGAGCTATCCGGAGCCCAGTGTGAACATTTACTTGCAAGGAACTTCCACGAATTTGGGTAAGTGGATAACCTCATCAGTTTGCCGACAGAACAGTGGCGGATTACGCCAACGCGGGGCCCGTAGCAAAGTCGACAAAGCGGCCCCTGTTGTACACAGGTCCTATGTCTATGTCTGTGTATGGTTTCCGCATTTATTCCAAAAGGTCTTGTTATTATTTAATTTAAGTCTAAATAAATAATATTCATAAACAGTATCCCTAGCCAAGTTGCTAATCTGCAATAGTTAACGCTTGTAGAAAGCTTCAAATGTACGGGAATGACGTCGTCTTAATGCTCAATCACGGGGTCTACCTTTTATAGCAGAACTTTTTACGTCATAATATTGTTTTGCATAACAACGGATAGCATAAACTTCATTTCGCAGAAAATCATTTCGCATACACTCAGTTGTCATACATTCAAAACTCATAATTTTGTTAGTCAGAATCATCTTTAGGCATAATGTTTATATCCATAATAATTAAAAAGCAGAACCATCATATCGCAGAAAATTCACAGTCAGAATCGTCTTTTGGCATACATTTTATATCGATAGTCATTAAAAGGCAGAACTGATTTTTTTCGCCACACATGCGACGATAACGTTAATTGCTACCTCTTTGTCTATATATTTTGTTATTATTTAATTATCATTATTCAATAAAACAGTTGATTCTGCATGTATTTACTCAATAAAACAGTTGATTGTGAAAATAAGTTGTTTTTACTTCCTTGTAAGAAGCATTCAAACATGCAAACAAGAATACACCATGATATTCCTACTAATATCAAAACACTAACCTAAATGCTAATTACAAAAATATTGTCGGCTTGGATGCATGTAGCATGCAAACAGGCATACAACATGCAAGCAGGCATGCAACATGCAGCATGCATGCACCATGCATGTAGCATGCAAGCAGGCATGCAACATGCAGCATGCATGCAGCATGCAAGCAGGCATGCAACATGCAGCACAACGTATTGACTTTTTATGACACAAATTTAATTTAATATTGAAAATGCTACCAAAACATGCTATATTTAGAACATTCTTTGTCACTTTTGCAGACTATTCGATTTTAAATACATTGCACGTAGGTTATCTAACCATTCGACAGCATAAATTTACTTTATTTAAATTATCAGTTTTATTCCATATATTATAAGTTTTTGATGTTTTGAACACTAATTTATACAAGAAAATACATCTATTTTAATTTTTGATGTTCAAATATGCACCCATACCAAATAATCGTATCTCTAAATAAATGTTATGCTAAACAAAATTATGCATAATATTAATTATGGCAAAGGTAATTATGCGAAACAAAATTCTGCCAAGATAAAAGTATGCCATTGTAAATTCGGACACGTAAATATTCTGCCAAACAAAAGTTATGCTAAATAATTTTTATGCCTTAAAAATATTCGATTAAATAAGATTATGCCATGTGAGTTATGCCAAATAAAAATCGGAGTATCAAGATTCTGCCAAATAGAAGGAACCCTCAATCACGTGGTCAGAACAAAAGAATTGGCGGCAAGGTCAACTCGAAGCGTTCGGCGCAAGCGAAACGGTTGTAATTTGGCTAGGGGTACAGCAAACTTATGAGCGTTTGTTCATATTCTAAAATGTCACTCAATTTATGAAAATATCGTACAGGCTATTATTGATGAATGGCGATCAAAATGAAAAAAAAAAACACTGCACATAGTATTAGTATTATCTAGTAGCATTTATTTATGAATGATGTTCAATTATGAATTTACCAATTATATGTTAATCTTGCATTCTTATTATAATATTTGGATAGTAATTCAAAATCAGGCTATTTAATAACAGACAGATCATTGAGCCATAATTTGGAGTAGATAGTGTAAAACAGAAATTTGTCAACAGCCTCTGGTTTCCGATGGAGGTCTGGCACCCAAAGGACGTTCGGGTCATAGCCCGCAAAACATTCCTCGTAACATTTGATGTAGAAGACGACAAAGACGAGTCAGTTAGCGAGCAAGGCGCTCGTATAATGCTAATTTGGAACATGAACGAAGTTGACTTACTCCCTTTAAACGAACAGATGAAACTTGTACAGAGTCCCAATGAGCCACGCAGCATCTACGCTTGTGGTGAAAATGACGCTATAAAGATCTGCCTTACAAAATATGGTCAAGTCGAAGCAATAGAGGATTGCACTCTAAATATTATAAATGAAGAAATCGAAAGTTTTGAAAGACCAGTTAAAGAAGATTCAAGTCATGATAATTTTCCATCTTGTGTACCAAAAAATTTAGGGCCTGCAGAGATGATGTTCTACATGCGGACAACAATGAACACAGTAAACATGGCTGATGCAGCTCGGATTTCAGGTCCCCACCTGATATCAAATGAAGGAGGCGGAAATAAAGCACAATGTGGTAGTAGAATTAAAAATAAAGCTCTTTTTTCAAAGAAAACGAAAACAACATATATAAATTGTTGGGTTAAGGTTAGTGAAGAGTATTCAGTTCAAGGAAGATCAAATGATATAAATAAAAAGCAAAAATCAACTAAAAAAAGATCGTATTACTACTGTGACTTTTGTGTTATAACCAGCACAGTGATGGCACAGGTAGAAGTAATAGAACTACAGCGCTATGCCATGGAAAAGGGTCTACCCTGTGATTTAGAAATCTATTTTGAAGACGACATAGATGAAATATCGGTACGTTTAAATAAAAATTGTAACGATGATAATAGTTCAGATGTGACAAAAACCTTACGTTCTTGTTCTTGTTATGATTGTCGTAACCCAGAAGATTTATTTGATGATACAGCGGAGTCAGAGGAGACAGAATACTCTGCCCCAGGGACTTCTACTATGAACATGGCCCGTAGTCCTCCAATCCATAAACGAAATACTGATCGGAGAAAATTTGCTCCTGGAACTTGTAAGGCAGGATTTGTAACTCTGGGCAGTTTAAAGATGCCTAAATCAATCGTGGCTCAATTTCAAAACAGAGCCAGTAATGTAAAGGATTCAACAGATTTGGTCATACAATATATTCAAGAAGAAAACTCTATACATGTGTCGCCAAATCTTTCTTTAATAGACAGTGCAATGTCTGTGTAAGTTCAGAATGGTCCCATTATATGTAGTTAGGTTTGCATATTTTGTCTAAAATAGCAATGAATGTTGTATTTATTCCATAGTTTGGTTTTCTTTTACAAGCTTTTATTTAGTTTCACCTTTTTTTTTTATTGTGGGAAAAATCATGCATTGACATCCCCCGCCCTTGGGCGGAGCGGGAGATAGTGTCAGACTCTTACTGACTAAAAGACCCACCCCGTTCCTTCTAGCCTTCATACCGGGGCTCGAGCGCCCTTTCGGATAACCCTGGCCCCAGTAGGCTTCGACCCGGCTGGGTCCCTGCTGTTGCTGACAACTCCTTGAGGCGCGCTGGAACAGTGCGCGCCGTCGGGGGACTTGGGCTTGAACCGGACAGTTACCGGACGGCCGGACAGTGAGCTACCCATTGCTCACCGTCCGCAAGCCCGCGCCTACGTTGGCCGGAAATCGGGATCAGAATCCCGGCGGCGGCGGCGGCGATAACTCTCAACTAAGGCCCGGATTTAGTTTCACCTGTCCCGATGTTTGTTTATCTGTAAACAAATCTTGTAAATTAAATTTTATGATGATAAAAAAAAAAACTATCAAAAGAATTACGTACAACACGATAACCGCTTAAAGCGAATTTCATTCTTTCCCGGAAAAGAAAAAAGTGGTTTATAAATAAAATTACCTTTTCGAAAGCCACCTTTATTTTAATATAAATGTTCGATGAGTATTTGCACACAGTATCATATTCAACCCGCACAGACTCACATTTTGATGTTTTTATAGGAAAGGTAGAGATAGATGATAAAGCCTCATAAAAGCCTTTGAGGCAGAAAAAGACAACAACACATTAGTGTTCATCTCTTTCTTTTGTTAAGTGTTAGAGTGAGATCGGAGAGATTGTGCTCAGAGCGGCAACATTGGATAATGCAAGTCATAAGTATCGTATCTTATGAATGAATTTGAATTTCGCATTGAACACGAAGTGACAACTTAATGTAACCGCGTAGGCGCGCGAAGTTAAAAGTTTAGATATTTGTTTTTTTTTTTTTGTGTTCTATGATTTAGGTGTGAGGTATAAATTTTATTATCAAGCCTAGCTTTTTGACTTGTATTGCTCGCACGTTTCTGCTTCCCGGTTATCGATTGAGCTGAAATGTTGCATGCATGTTTAAATTAGATGCCAATGCAAAATTATTATGTCATGGAGCTGATCCGATGATTGAACCGGAAGGTGGCCATAGTAACAGATAACCCTATCGAGTTAGAGCTTTTTGGAATGATCTTGATGAATATTCATTATATAGGTATATACCGCGCTATAAAAAAAAGACGTGTGGCACTCGGGGACTGCCGCGGTAAAGCTATTACATAGCATTTTTATCAACTTATACAATTATAATTATTTATTTATTTTATTTATACAGTATTATTTTTCCTTTGTTTTTTTTTCTTTGATATTAATGAAGTTACACTTTCACACATTGAATTGAATTTTGATTGATTGTTCACTCATTTCACCATGCTCAAAAAACAAATGAGTGGGGGGGTGTTAGGTTAGGTAATTTATACACTATTATAAATAAAATAAAATAAAAAATTATTATAATTGCATAAGTTGATAAAAATGCTATGAAATAGCTTTACCGCGGCAGTCCCCGATTGCCATACGTCTTTTTTTATTTAATTTAATTTTTATTTATACCGCGCTATGAAAGCTTGCTGTGAAAAATGTTTTTGTATTGAAAAATTGTTTATTATTTATACAAATTAAGGTCGTAAACTTGTAGTATCTTTAGAATGGTTTTGATGAGCTCTATATTGCTATAGCTTGTTATGAAAAAAAAATCGTTACAACCTGTATAAAAAAATTGCAGGTCTTAGAAAAATAACTGTATTTCACTGCTCGTAGACAACAATGCATGACAATGACGTCTATATTTGTAGTAGACGTTTCATAAGTGCCCATGTAGGCCTATGTGAAATATTTTAATTAAATTGAGTATACGTTTTAAGACAATAGTGACTTATCGTTGTCACTCAGTTATACAGTGTTATTTTTAAAACATTGGCAACTTCACAGGACTATTTTAAGAGCATCATAAACAAGAACTTTTGTTCTATGACATTTAAACATTTACCATACATTCATCAGATTTTCATACAAAAATAAAAATACACCACTATTTTTAATTAGTGCAAATACTTAAAGGGCTTAATAGAAAAGCCCTTGTTATTTTATAATTAAAATCTCTATAAATAATATTAATAAACAGCAAAGTTATTAGCGTTGGTTTATGTCCTAAAATGTCACTCAATTTATGGACATATTGTGCAGGCAATTGATTAATGAATGAATAAGTGACAATTATTAAGGAAAAACACTGCCCGCAGTATTTTCTACTAGCAATTGTTATGTTTGATTGATTCTATGATGAATTTACCTTTTCGTGGTCAATTTTAGGATATCGGTTTTTTCTAGTTTTGACTACAAAAATATGATTAGTAACGGGTACAGATAGAACCCCATTTTTTTTTTTGTTGTAATTAAAAAGTAGGAGTGTATTTTATTTGAACGTTCTAAATGTTACGTAGTCTATGCAAAGCAAGCGATAGTACAATAGCGGAGGGGATAGAAATCGCGCGCGGAAGGCGTAGTTGGGTACAGTAAAGTACAGAGTTGAAATGTGTTAGACAGAACAACGAAATCTTGAAGGTTTGTTTTTGATAAATAAATGTATTGTTTTGTAAAAAGTCATAGAACAAAAGTTGTTGTTTATGATTTTAGTAATATAGTCCCGCAAGGTTGTTAGTGTTTTACAAATAACCCTAAATATGGTTACAAATGGAGAAAAAAATTGTTTTGTGTGTTTTATAATGAAAATAAATAGCAGCCAGAACCCATTGATGTCACGTCAGATTAGCTTTAATATCAATGCCTAATGTTTATCTCTGTATGAATACATCTTTACAGTTGCACTGATGAGTCACTATGTTCTTAACGAGTATAGACTATATTCTCACACATATTATCTCATATCTGTACCTCAGAGGTAAACAATAGTAACTCTACTTTTTTGAAAATATGTTTTTTTTTTGTACTGTTAAAATCGTAAGAACCAGTTCTACGTAATGCCCTATACGCATCAAGTCCTACGACATCTGGGAAGATAATATCAAATCGTATATGACAAAAACATATCGGGTATAGGACTTAAAACGATGATAAGATTGTTTACTCCTCAGGTTTACGCGCACTTAATGCTGTTCTAAACTTAGATAATAATTCCGTCTAATAATTATAAAAATACAATTGAGTTTGTTTCAATATACTTAAAGCAACTATGTCAAAAATACATTTAAAGTTTCTATCCGCGCGTTTTTGCCTCTCCTGTAAAATTTACTTTTACATACTTACTGTTGTTTACCTCTGAGGTACAGATATATTCCATTCGCAATAAGATGAGACATCAAAAAAAAACCTTTTTTAAAGTCCGTTCAACCGATTTTGACTTTTATTGCGTTGGTGGCATGATAAATGGCGGCTGCAGTAAACAGTTGGTATAGTAACCACTTTTTTGTTTTTAATGCCATCTCTATGTCTACGAAATAGAAATCAAAATCGGTTAATTGTAAAAACTAACATTTATATCAATCTAATATGAGCTTAACGATTACAGGGCAGGAAAATCCGGCAGACCATCGTATGGTACTGAAGCGGGCACTTCTAACCAAGCAAATATGAATCAAAGATCGACTCGTAGTCTAAACGAAGCAAAGAGTTCTCCCCGAACCCCAAACTTTTTTCGAAGTGGATACAGACGTCAGAAAAAAAATGAACCGACCGATACTTACGATGAATTGACTGATACTGACGAAGAATTGACCGATAATGACGAAGCAGATGCATTGTGTATTGCTAATAGAAATAAAAGGGGTGGTGGTAAGTCCTGCTTCATACAACGCATGCGCAAAAATGAAGAAGGGTAAGTGACAAATTATTTATTCAATTAGGTTATGATTATTTATTTAATTAGGTTATACACGCAGAGCAGATTAAAGAGGTTAGAATGGCCTTGTGGGTGGGGCAGGCGGGCCACGAAGTAGGTCAATGCTCATAGTTCAACTACCAATAGCAAAATGTGAGACAAATGGCGACACTCGTAGCGTTGTTATTGTAATTGGAAAGTATTTCCTTTCTCTTTCATCTTTTCTGTGATTATACAACACTAATTTTTAATTAGTACAAATACATAAAGGACTTATTAGAAAAGGTCTTTTTATTATTTAAGTAAAGTCTCAATAAATAATATTCATATATGGCAAAGTTATTAACGTTTGTTCATATCCCAAAATGTCACTCAATTTATGGACATATGTATTGTACAGGCTGTTGATTGTGAATTAATGAATGGCGATCAAAACGGAAACACTGCGCGTAGTATTTTCTAGTAGCAATTGTTATGAAAGATTGATTCAACTGTTCGAGGTAACGGGATTTAGTTTTTTTTTTTTACTTTTGACTGTATCAGAGTACGGATAAAGCCGCATTTTTTTTGTACTAATTAAAAATTAGTACTGTATTGTAAGAGTATTCTGTAAATACATTGTTTTAAGGTGGGAAATCGTCCGATGACTTCGCTGCTCTAGGTTAGAACAGGAGATTATTGTTTCTATGATGTGCGTGTAAATACACCGTCTATACGCCGTCGATGACGGTAACCGGACGGCCGGACGGCGAGCTACCCATTGCTCGTCGTCCGCAAGCCCACGCCTACGATGATAATTGCATTGGGTTGTGGATTTATTTGAAAGAGTTACCCCGGACCTTGAACGCTAAGAGTAACTGAGAAGCACATTGTGTTAAAACCCACCTGTGTCAGTCAAAGTCTGAAACTCTCTCTCGTACTACCCAGAGTGGGAGGAGTTATTTCATGATTTCCCACTATAAAAAAGAAAGCACTCGGCATTCGACAGGACTCGTCGAAGTTAGCATGTAAATGGAATTTGATAATTTCTCAACGACAGATTTTTAATTTTAAAATCTTTTGTTAGTTTATATGTTTTAAAAATAATCAACACGTCAGTATCGCGCAACAGCGTTGCATGTACATGCTGTTTTTTTTTTGGAATTTCTTTGCTTTACGATTCAATTTTTTTGCAAAATATTTTTTTTTTACTATTGTCCGTTTTACGCAGTTTCGGCCCTTAGAGATGTCAAAACAGCCTAGTATCTCGCTAACGTGCATATGAACTCGCATGTTTCGCGGCGAATTCGTCCCTCCTAGACAAGCAACAAAGCAACTCTTAAAGTCACTCCCTTTCGTACCTCCCAGAGCGGGACTTATTTCATGATTTCTCAAAAGGGACTCAGTCACTTCATGGTAATCTTCATTCTTGACTTATCAGGCGAGATTTAGGACAACAGTGAGATCACCAGAAAAAAATGGAATGTACTAAAAAATCGTCATCATCATCATTATTTCAACCTAAAGACATCTACTGCTGGAACCCTTACCATGTCAACGAATACTAAAAATATCCTACCTATTTAAAAGATTTTTCTTACCTATATTACAGGTACCTTTCATGGGATAATCGTCTAAAGAATCTCGCTCCGCAAAACTATGGAAACGACTATTATTTCGAATTATTTAAAACCATCCCACCAACTTTACTCATCGCTGCCAGCGATGGCGCGAAAAACGTACCGCCGATTCCAAAATGGCACCAAGGCGCGAAAGAGTTGTTGGACAAAATGTCAACTTTGGACAATTACCATAGAGTAGATGTAGAGGGCAGTCATGATGTTCATTATACGCATCCTGAAAGAGTTGTCCCTTTTATAAATGCGTTTTTAAAAGACAATAAAGTTTGTTCTAAGTTGTAGTTTTTATTTATTTTGTAAGACTTTTTTGTTTATGGTTTGTTTTATAGATCGATTGACTGAGATACATTATACAACATTATTTTTTAGTAGTTATCAACCATTACGACAGTCCAAAGCTTGCTAGTTTGATAAAAAATATTATCAACAATTAATTACAATACAAACTGAAAAATTATTATAAATGAGTAGCAAAACGACGTGAGTTCGCCGCATGGTGACCATGAATTTTTCGGACAAAGAGATAACATAACAAGCTTATAACTTTGTGATTTTTCATGATACAGTTATGAAATTTTGTACATAGATTCTTTACATAAAAATAATGTTGTATACTGAGTTAGAAGAAAATAGAAAATATTGTGCTGTCCAAAGTTATGTACCATTTTTACCCGACTACCGCAAAGCCAAAGGAGGGTTATGATTTTTACAGGCTGTGTATGTATGTATGTTTTTTTTTTAAATTATTATTGTAATTGTATCTTTGGGCTCATTTACACGTCTTCGGATAGAAAACTAAGGCGTGCTGTCCACGGACGCGTAGCTTCATAGACGCGTATTCGTCATTATAGACTTGGTGTACGCCTGTGTGAAGCTTATATACCGTTAAATTTTGATCGTTTTAATCCCGTGGAGGGTCGATCCGGTACATGAAACACCATCGATTTGTAAAGATAAAATAAAAAAATAAAGTACCTTTTTTTTCAAAACTCGTATTAATTTACGCATGTACGAAATTAATTTCTTTAAGAAAACATCAGCTGAGCGAGTCCAATGACCTGTAGGTAGTAGTCGGCCTTGCGTACAAACTACCTACAGGTCATTGGACTCGCTCAGCTGACGTTTTTACCGTTTTTATTTTTTAATTTAACGGTGTATACAAAAACTATGAAACTTTGTCGACAAAGTGGCTACGTTGTATCGTCATGTCGCGTCTCTAAAGCTACGCGTCCGCCATAGTTTTGTATGTAAGTTCTGAGCAGGCGTACACCAAGCGTGTAATGACGAACACGCGTCTATGAAGCTACGCGTCCGTGGACAGTAAGCCTAACTAAAACGATCTTGCGATTATTAAAATTAGAGTAGTAATATAGTACTAATTAATGGGACGAGTAAATGTAACCAAAGTATTAATTTTAATTTAGCTTAATATTGATTTTTGTATCTTTTTTGCAAATATAAGCATAGCTTGTTATTATGCTATTCGCATATATTTTTTTTACTAAATTGGTGCTTATTGGCCTTATGTTAAACGTGTTAAAATGGCAGGTGTGTGAGTGAATATTATATTATTATTATGAGGATAGTTGCCAAGTTCACCTAAGGGCTGGTTGCACTCCACGTATTTTAAACGCGCGTTTTAGAAACTTGCGTCGACGGCGCGCTTTTATCCTATCAAAGGTCTACAGACTGCGTATGACTCGCGTGCGTATCGCGTCTATATCGCTACAAACGCGCGTCAACGGTGCGTTTAAAAAACGTGGTGTGCGCAAGCCCTTTAAATTTTGTAGGTGTGCGAGCGAATATATTAATGTAATTAAGAGGATACGTGCCAAGTAGACTGCCAAGTTCACCTAAACCATTTTAATAATAATAATAATAAAGTTTATTGGCCATACATTAGGATACAGTACACCGGTAATACATACCTAATTGCATGCATAGCAAAGGGCACACTCACTTACTATCAACTACACTAAGTTAGATCACATCCATAACAAGTAGCAAGGAGAGTAGAATAACAGTTAAATTAAAATAATGCTATCACAAAAAAGTAACGGTTCACATAATTGATAAAATATCTAAATGCCCAATGACGGTATACAGAGAAAAGTTCTTTACCTCCCGTGCTAGTCAAGGACTGTGTTACGGCAAGGTAAGATTCTCGCTCATGGAATAATAGTCATAATGTAAACACGTTAAGACACTTTTTACTAATTACATTTCTTTTGCTATGAATCATAGACGACGATAACGAGTTACTAGTTTAGCGCAAACACACAGTATATGCAAAGAAATCAGACAACACAACTACTACGTTATTTCAATATAACCAAAGTGTTTTCACAAAACAGATATTGTTTAGAATTACTAATAAGACAAGCGACAAAATAAATTATAGAAAAAAAGGTCTTTCTAAAACTTAAATAATAAAATTAAAAGTAAGCGCATAACTAGTTGTGGTAATCTTTGCAACTTGACTTGATTCAACATAGAAACAAGTCACAAATGAAACACTCCTGATGTTATGCATTTACTTTAAATTTTTAAAAGCTACTTGACGCGTATTCTTAAAAAAAAAATGTTATAGGTCGTTTACTTTGTCCACGAATTCCGCTCAAATAACATGATTTTTTGTTATGATTTCAGCTGCTGCATTAATTAAAAACATCAATAATTAAACTAACATGCATCATCTTAAAAACAAGGCGAAAAAATAAATCAGATGGGTCAAAACTTAAAGAAAGAAACAAAGAAATATAAACGTATATTTGCGACTCGCACAGCAAACAACAATAAAAAGAAATTACGTAAAACTGATAAACAGTTTAAAATAAAATAAACAACATTATAAAGAAAAATTAAAAAGAACTGTGCGAGGCCAAGGCTCTATCTCAACATGAGTTAAAAAAAAAATTCAGATCGAATGATTTTAAAATTTAAATTCTCTTGATCAAAAAAAAAATATTTTCAATCATGACAACTCTTTTTTTAGTGTTGCAAGCTCGGTTTTTTTATTTACCTCTTAAATCATGTTTAAATAAGAAAATAAATGTTAGATACTAAGTATAAAAAAATGCTCATTACAAATTGATTGCTCAAAATGCTTTTAATATTTTGCTCAAACTCCTATTTTTGCTAATATATTACCGTATTTATCACAATTCTTCCTATATTTATCGAAAAAAAAAAAAATAAGCTAGTTAACCCATATCTAAAGAACAGTGCTCAAAAATAGAAGGACAACTTCGCCAGTTTAGGTTTATTGATTAAAATAACAACAAAATCATATCATAACGTCAATAAATTATATTTATTTTGCAAATAGGTGTAAAAAAAAAACACTATTTTTTTTCTCTTAGCTCAATGGATAGCGCATGCTTCTTCTGTGCAACGATTATTTATTTTGACCAAATATTATAAAGGAAATACGCAGGTTTTACGAATTTACTCTTCATATACACTGTTTTAAACTTCACCGTTATCGATTACACTTGTTGTAGGTAATTTATGAAATGTAAGTATTATTATAGATGTGTATTTAAAACGCGTGGAAATTCTGACGCAACAAATGCGGATGACACAGCAAACTGTGCCATTTGAAAATAGTACAATTTTTTCCGTTTTGTCACAAAATAGGTACAGAAGACAATCTACATACAAGGCGCGCTCGAACAACGCACACATAGACACCGCTCACGGACACGATATCTCGGTCGCGTCTCGCACCACTCGTCGAACACTTTCAGCTCAAACGTTCATTAGTGTGCGTCCACCGAGCGTAGGTATAAAAAGTGAAGTACATACATGAGATTGTCTTTTGTACCTATTTTGTGGTTTCGTCTATTACTGTGAGACGCATAATTAAGTGCAATAGGTATTGTAACCTTTTAATAGTCTACGTCGGAAATATCCGCTAAACACTTGCGTTTATTCCGCTACGGTCGTACATCCACGACCAAATACTCACAGTGGCGTAGCGTGGGCTAATTTAAACGTGGGCGAAGGCACATCAACGAGGTCCTTTTCTTTCATAACTTCGAAAACGAGACAGCGACTGTCGCAATCCAGTGTTCGACCATATCATCGCTTACCATCAGGTGAAATAATGGTCAAACATATCCATTATAAAAAAGCCATCGTTCTTGAAGAGCCCTCGCCCTCGCCCACGCCTAACTACGCTTCTGTACTCACCAATGGGATTAAACAACTAAACGAGATGGAATTCCCTGTCTCAAACACACGACCCGAGAAAATACTCGTCGAGCCGATCTACGCAAACGGTTTTAAAGTGTTTAATAACAGCACACTAGAAACGGTCTCGCACATTCGGGGGCCCCCACGCTTGATCGTAACCAAAGTTAGTTACAGAAAATCTAGATACAGATGATTACACACAAAACATTTTATTTAAACTATCTTAATATGAAAAAGGTCTACGTAGGGGGGGGGGGGGGGGAGTGCGTGATCTAAGGCGGTTACCACACTGCCACGTACCCCGCCGACCCCGCAGCGTAGCGCGTGAATGCATGTCTTAACGTCGCTTGTAAGTATCTCCGTTTGTATAGAAAACACGCACAGTCCAACACACCGAAAATGCATCCACGCGCGTACATGCAGATCACGCGCCTACATGCGGAGAAATGCAGATCTGGGCCTCAAGTCTGCTATTACAATAGTGTCAGAATGGTCTATCACTGATTTTATAATTGTTGATTTTGACAAGTTTTGGTAATCTACTAATATAATGGCGTCACTTTCCGATGGTCAACCACTGACACTCCATTGAAAGAAATGGCATAAAATGGTAATCTCGTACATAATGACAAATTAATATAATATAATGGCGTCATTATGACTTTCCAATGATCAACAGAAATGACATAGAATGGTAATCTCGTACATAATGATGAATGAATATCTGACGTATGCGATAATCTACTAAAATTGTAACAGTTGCTTTAAACAGTGACCTACCATAAGAACGTCATTGTGCAGTCATTGTTTTTAATAAACTCGATATTATCATTCTACTACAACTCTATTACGAGACCTTTGACCGATCAATGATCGATCATTATGAATTAGCAGATTACGAACTTTTAGCAAAATGACAATGGGATCGTGTTGGAATGACAAGTTTATAAAAATAGCAGACTCGGGCCTCTGCACTCTCGGAAGTCGGCGGGTAGGTGCTTTGACAAGCAACATGTAGCGTGAGGCGTAGCAGTATGAAAATCGACTAAGTTGGCTACAGGCCTCGCTTTAATCCGCTACTATCTACTACAATTCGTCACAGATGTCTCGCGTCGGAATTTCCACGCCATAGTAAGGTTGTGGGCACAAAAATGCTCAATCGTGTTGTAGAAAAATGTTGTTACTATAAAAAAATAAAATGTGTAACTACGTACCATCAAAGATACTTCCGCCTGATCACAGCTTAGTTCATTTTTATTTGCACTCGAAACGAAAAAAAGTGATCAGGCAAAAATGACCGCGATGGTACCATTAAAGAGGCGGAAGTGCGCCTGACCGCCGCTAGGTTCAGTTTTGCTTGTACTCGAAACGAAAACTTCAAAGGGTTTAGTTTGGCGCCGCGCTGTAGCATTCAAGTGATTTTTTTTGTAAGTGATCAGGCAGAAATAGCCGTGATGGTACAAAATTGTCGTTTGAGTATGGCAATAGCAGTCATCGTTCTCTTCCTAGTCTCTCCAAACATGTGGCGACATCTATACCGGTACAAACGAACTACAAAATAGAGATGACATAACGCCAATATTGTACACAGCTTTATTTCTATGTGCGATTTGAATTTTTCCTTTTGTCAACCTTTTTGGCTTGGATACTAAGCCTTTTAAGCCATGTCTTCGTAATGATAGTTTTTGTATCGAATGCGCAAAGCGATCCCCACTCTGACGCCGAGCGCTCAAGATCCGTTGTGCCTACTATACAATATACCGTCTCAGCGCAGTTATCGAGACTGCACCTGTTTCAATTATTGAACATTTGTCCAGTCATGTAGATATTTGAGATACAATACTACAGCAATTTTATACTACCACTAGAAACCGGTTTGCGAATAACTGGAACTGCCACTGAATTTCACCCGCAAAAAATTCGTTTTTGAAATTGTATTTTAATAAATTGACAAGCCTGTTGGTCTAATAGTCAGTAGACCTGACTGCTATACTGGAGGTCGTGAATTCGTTTCCCACTCAGGACAAACATAATCATTTGTTCTGTGTCTGGGTATTTTATAATATGTATCTATTTAGGAATATATAAGTATGTTTATCAGTTATCTAGTACTACCATAGCACAAGCTCTGTTTAGTTCGGAACTAGATGGCGTTGTATGAAAGCTGTGGAATATTATTTATTTATTTATACATGTAAATACGTCAATGACTGCTATTGTCATACTGAGGGTGCTTTCCACTAGAAATGTATGAAGCAGCAGGCTATGAGGATGCGAAGCGGCACCAACGTGGATGCCATCATATTCTGAAACTGATTATTCCCACTAAAGTTGTGCTAATAGCTGTGCCAAGCCAGATTAGCAGTGCGGTGCGGGGGGCGGCACAGGTGCGTGAACACACGCGTTGGGCCGGTCCGCAGTCGAGCAATCATAACAACGAACAAGTCTGAGTTACCCGCTCCCGCATGGGTTACCGCTCGCCGTGTGATGTGAGGACATATGTCTCCCATACCATTTTCGCTCATGCGTCGCTTATCGGTTTTAGTCCGTCTAAAACGTCGAACAGCTTGGGAATTTTTAAAGGATATAAAAAAATTGTTGTTAGCGACGCGAATTTTGAGATTTCGCACTCGCATCTCTCGCCTGTTACTTCTAAGGCTGCGCTGAGCCATGTTAAAAAAATGAAGTGGTCCTATTGGTGGATTTATTCTCAAACACAGCCCAGCTACCTTGAACATTGCTAATGAAAAAGCACCCTAAAACGATTTGGGCCTCAGTGGCGTAACTATATTGTCTTAGGCTAGTGCCACGGGCCTCATTCGTTGTATGGGGCCCTCAGAAAAATCGTCACGTTGTGATTTACATTATCTTGAACTGGGGGCCCCTCGGACCGGTGGGGCCCCTGGTTTTTGATAGCCATGGCACCCTATAGTACCGCCACTGTTAGATACATACAGTTAATATTTAAGAAATTCAGATTTGATGTTGTGATACTATTATCTTTGTACGTGTGTCTTTTGACTGTTTAGTGTGTAGGTATATCTTCGTATTTTACTCGTAAGGCGAAAGCGTCAGGGTAGCCTGCCAAGTTCTTTTTTTTAGCTAGCAACACTGTACTAGAATTTATGTTAAAAAGTTTTTGGTTAAAATTAAATTATTCTATTCAGTAAAATAATAATATTAAAAAAATCTTTGAACTGAATTTAGTCCGTTTACAGGCTACACTGATGCATCGCCCCTATATAAATATAATCTAGTATTAAGATGGATGTGCTAAAAGAAAGAAGATGACTGAGACTGAATTCGGCTTTAAAATTAAAAAAAAAATTACGAGCCATTGTGTCTAACGATATTAAAAAAAAATAGATTTGAAAATTGCCAGCGTCCGTAAGTGGATTTTTGAAAGTCGAGAGCGAGAACTAGCTTAGTGTACGAGTGTTGTACTATGACGTCACGCGCATTGAATGCGGGCTGGTCGTCCTCGCTCTCTTAAAAAAATTATATCTTAGAAACTAATTAACGTATTTAAATAAAAACGTACTCTTTTACGAGTATTTTTAATTTTCAACGGAGAATTCAGAAAGCTCGCATTCAAAATTAATTAATATTCTTCATTGGGAAGAATATGGTCATCATAAATGACATAGATTTATTTCTTAGCGACTAATTTTTGTTAAAAATTCATCATCTTCCTGCCCCTGTACCGTGTTATTTGGGGTAGGCACAATACATTTTCTTCTTTTTGTTTAAAATTAAGACTAAAACATAAATCAAAGCCGCCATTTTGAAAAAATAACGGCTAATTTACGGTCCAAATTTAAAAAAAAGAATGGTTACAGTCATCATGGTTTGGAAAGTTTTTACAGTTTGTATGTTTGATGTAAGAATTTTAAACTATTTCTGAAGTTATTGATGTCCAAGTATTATAAATGTTATGTGTTTAAGTGTTAAATTAAACGTATTTTTTAGAAATATAAATGTACATCCATGTTTATTGGCGTAGCTACTTAAGGCCTAGGTGGGGCAGTGTCCCGGGGCCCCCAAGTTTAGGGGCCCCCGAAACCTGTATAACAAACCTCTTATTAAACTAACGAAAAATATTCCCAAATTCGAAATCTAAATAAAAGAAGTTGCAACACTATTTTAATATTATGACTCAGTGAAACCTTGACACTCTCTGATTTTCCACATAAAAGGGGCCCCATATATTCTTGGCCCAGGGCCTTTTGTTCCCTAGCTAAGCCAATGTCCATGTTACTTGTCAGTTTGTTATTTTAATTGTTAAACCGTAATTTAAGTAGATAGATTTTATTTATTTATTATAGTTTTTAATATAATTTAGAATTTTCATATGGCAACTTGAATCTGAAAGATTTATTTTTAGGATAAGTTGCATTGTTGATTATTTATTATATAATAGTAGTTTATGTGACTAGGGGATAAAGCAGTGTCTTTAAGTCGCGGGCGGCATGTTTAATTCCGAACGAAACGAAGGTTGCTGAATTTAATCCCGAACGACAGTGAGGGATTTATAAAATTAACTCCCGAGCAGTGCGAGGGAGTTAATAAAGAAACCTGAGTGAAGTGAGGAATTTAAGCCGCCCAAGACAAAGACAGCTTTATCCCCGTGTTGCATACTCTACTTTTTACACCATCTGTGAGATAATCAAAAGACAATTTGGTCGACCAAATCATATATTAGAGAAATATAAGTATTATATTTACAAGTTCACAAAACAAACAAAATTCACTACTCCAAGATTCTATAGTTTCAATTTTCTATGTATAATGCTGCCGTGTCGTCTGTACGCATGTTTTATTCTATTTTCTTTTTTTTTTTTGTTAGTGGCCAGTTTGAATCATAGTGATTACATACTCTTTGGTTTGAATTTCGAGTCAACTTGTTCGATGCGCCTACATTTTAATTCACAATGTTGACGATTCTTGATGCTCCAAATTCAAATTTCATTATTCCCTAGGGATCGGCCATACTGCATTATCTCCCTAGGTATATAATGACTTGCTTTAAGTGAGGTTTGTATGACGTGTAAAACGACATTATCGAGCAGATGGTGTAAAAAGGTATATTATATTAATTGATGCAATGTATTATGTTTATTACTATTGTCATTCAATTGTTTTGGTTTTAAGTAGTAAATAAATGGATGTAGTGAATTAATAAGATTGTTTTATTGCAAAAATAAAATACCTTTTCCATTTTTTTCATGACAGTGTGACAAATATGCATCTGGGATACCATAGTAATGCCGCAGATACACTAGGGGCAATATGTCCCCCAATGTGACATCAACGCTCAATAAAACAAAAAAAAACCAGCCCCCTTAGCCAAGTTACAACCGTTTCGCTTGCGCCGAACCCTTCGAGTTGACCCTGCCGCCCAGTCTTTTGTTCAGTAGCCTGATTCACGTAAAATCAAACAAGCCAAATATCGTTGAAGTTTTATAGTCGTTCGATCGAAGTCCTATCCAAAAGCGGTATTCACGATCATCGACTTAATTCCAGTTACATTAATAAGTATTCTACCAGGATTATGTAATAGTTTTTTTTTTTTTTTTTAATTCAGATAAACTAGTGCTTGACTGCGATCCCACCTGATGGTAAGTAGCGATGCAACCTTTGATGGTGAGGCGCACTAGTTTATTAAGAGCCTATTCACTCTAGCCTTGAAGACACCCAAATTATAATCGGACGGGAAGACCGCAGCAGGCAGACTGTTCCAGTCCTTCGACGTACGCGGTATAAACGACGAGGCGAAACGCTTAGTCCGGACCGTAGAGGTTTCAACAACGTAAGGGTGAATATTCGCCGTACGTCGGGTTGTCCGATGGTAGAATTGCGAACGACGAATTTCAAACGATTTTAAAATCGACGAATTTCAAACGATTTTAAAATCGACGAATTTCAAATTATTTTAAAATCGGTGTCGTTCAAACTCGATTGATGGATGTGAATACGGAAATGGTCTAAACGACTAAATCGCTACGATATCGTTACGGTTTTCATTACGTGAATCGGGCTACTGACCACGTGACTGAGCGTGGAGATGACGTCATTCCCGTACATTTGAAGCTTTCTACAAACGTTGACTATTGCAGATTAACAACTTGGCTAGGGGTACAGTTCTCTAATTGTTGTCACTAGACGGCGCTTTTATACAGTTTTAGTATTCACTAGCTTTTACCCGCGGCTACGGTCGCATACATAAAATATAGCACAAGTCACCCGGGAATAAAGCTGCTTTCTATCGGCAAAAAAATTTTAGATATAGGCCTAGCCAATTTTCGTTTCGAATCTCCTTCGTCGAGCGCTTTGGCAACGCCTCCGATTCTTTTGTTCTGGTCACGTAACTTAACGTTGAGATGGTGTCCTCTCCATATATTTGAAGTTTTCTACTAGCGTTAACGATTGTAAATTGTCAAGTTGGCTAAGCCTAAGTACCGGGTTAAATTGGGGTGAATAGAGACAAAACTTTGGTTAGGTTTTTCTCTAACAAAGCATCGATTTTTTTTAGAATAACAATTCATTAATAAATTGATATAGTTAAATGCTGCATAAAATATTTAAATATCTTGAAAATACCCTTTAAAGTTATGTCTAAAGTTATTCACCCCATTTTACAGTACTTTCAGAGATTACCTCCTACAAATGAAAAAAAAAAAAAACAAACTACCTCTTTATAATATTAGTATTGTATACGTGTTGCGCAGATCCCAAATAATATGGGATAAGGGCAGGAAGAAGAAGAAGATCAAAGAGAATTATAGTTATTTGTGTATATTGATTGACGTTTATTTTTTTGAGGCACTTGAAAACTCGCAATATTCAATAGTTCGAGGTAAAATAAAACAAATATCACAATTTAGACTTGGCCGCAGCATCTTCTAGCATAAACTTAGCAATATCTTCAGCCATGCAATCAGGATTCTCCAGATGAAGATCGTGTCCGCCTTCCACAACTTTAAACCTGTAGTTTCCATTCGGCCATGCTTTTTCGTCCAACAGAAAAGGTACATTTCTATATATGCCGACATCGATGATTTTTTTCGCAAGGAAACACAAAGTTGGGGTCTTAGTAGTTGTGTATATTTTGCCAAGCATTTCTCCGGATAATGGCAACACTGCTACTTCTTTCATTCGTTGGTCGAAGGAGAATCTGAAAAAAAAGGATTAAATGAATGGAAAAAATATCACAGAAATCAAATCAAACAAAAAAGCAAGTTTTTGTGATGATTAAATTCTTTAGTCAAATGTTCGGCAGTTTGACTGACGAGGGTAGAGTTAATGCCTGTGTGGCGACTCTAGCGACATCTATGCGCGGAAAAAAAATTCCGCTTTATTCAAAATTTATAGGTACAACAGCTGGAAACTACTCAACTATCGGGCAATTGCCTGGACCAGACAGAGCGTCCGTCTGGTCAGAGACCAAAAGTATAAGAGAATAAACTTTATTGTACACCAAAATAGTAATAAAAACTTGAATTTAAGGGTATAAAGGTGGTCTTGTCGCTGACAATGATATCTACCAGACAACCTTTGGATGGACTCAGTGGCGTAGCTACTAAGGGGCTAACTTAGGATTTATCTATCAGATAAAGTAGGGTTGCTTTTTTTAAATATGTATTTATAAATATATTTTTAAAATATATTGATAAAGCCTAAACAATTTAGTTTGTTTTTGCCCCAGGGCCCTTGGTGACCTAGCTACGCCACTGGATGGACTTAACCCCAAGCGAACGCGAGCGTTCGCGCGTCATTTAGTTGAACACTAATAGTATTAAAAGTCCACGTAGATTATTAAAATTTTGAGGGTTTATTTATTTTTTATGCATCTAAGAATGTAAATAAGAAATTCTTCATAAAATAGTCTGTAAATTTCTAAAATAAGCAAACCTTTTCTATTTATCCGTATTTATACCATGCTTGGGGACTCAAAACAAAAAAGGGGGTACTCGGATGTAGGTGGGGGTGATATTAAAAAAATACCTGTAAAGTCCATCCCCGGTGGGCACCAGACTTCTTTCTAAGACATGTGCCGCTGCCTCTTTGGATATCCCTCGAGTCTGCATCGTCAATTCTTCAGCCTGAAAATAAAAACGAAGACCTTATGATTTTCATAAAATTTACGAATTAAAGAATTCGAAGACATGTGATATCGACCAATCCGCACTGGGCCACCGTGGTAGATTACGGCCCATTACCTCTCCTAGAGAGGACATCTAAGTCCCAACTGTGGGAACATTATAAGGCCGACTAGAGTCTGTCTAATAAGTAAACGACTTGGGTAATTATTAAGATTTAATGAAATCTGATGTAGTCAACAAGGGTTCAATAATCAAGGTTGATTAAGAGATAGAGATTATTGTTTACTAACAGAGAACCTTATAAAAAGTATCGAATATAAGTATTTTTTAAATGATTAAATATTATACAAAATTCCCAAGTCGATTGACTTATTAGGCAGACTCTAAGCTATGCTATATTATAATTACATTAAATCGGCCATTGAATTTCTATCGAAAATATCAATTGAGGACTGCAGCCTTCGGCTCAATAACACACTCGCTTACGGCTCGTGCGAATTCCGCCTCGATCGCAATGACAACCTTTCTGCACTTGTATCAAAATGTACTGTTTTTCACTCACTCTCTCATAAGTATACTTCGGTGCAGTCTCGATACCACTGTTGAACTTGAAGAACTTATCGTCATCATACATGCTGTAGTACCTCAGGTACCAGTCTTGAATGCCTTCCCTGTCGAAGGGGAAGTTGTGGTGGGCGGGTATCGGGTCTATCTCGACCACGCGCGTTATGTGGCCAGGATAGGCTATGTTGAAGAATTTGCCTGGAAACAGAAGATTGGGGAATCTTAGCGGCCTCATACTGAAGGGCTGGGCGGGGCCTTCAAGTTCGGGGGCCCCCCAAAATCTAGTTAGCAAAATTCTTATTGACCTAGCGATAAATTCTCTCACCTTCGAAATTTAAATAAATAGACTGCAACACTAATTAAGGCAACTCTTGAGTAAAAATCTAACACGGGATTACACTCCATCCAGAGCAAGAGAAGTTATCTGAAGGTTTTTTTTTTTACGTAAAATATGGGGGCCCCTTTTTTTACCTCAAGCATGCTCCATGCCACATCATAAACGAAAAAAGTACCGTTTTATTTAACTTTTAAATAAATGATGCAGAAATAATTTTAAATAAAAAAAAATATGTATCTTGTTTCGCTCACATTACCGGACTGAATCGATTTGACAGCTATCGCGTCACAACATGGCGCTAAGTCGATCCTATTCTTATTTATTTATTTATTGTAATAAGCACATACATATTGTTTTTAGAATTAGACCAAAGATTTTATATATCCTGCTTGGTGGAAGCACCAGCGTAGCCTTCGAAATTCAAAAGTACACTTACCAATGGGAACTCCAAGCGAATGTCCAATATAGATAAACTTATCCCATTTGAAATAATTTTTAACCCTCACTATGGTAGGCACGAAGTCTATTACAGAAAAGCGGACTCCTTTCGGCAGGTGATCAGACTTCCCGTTGCCTGGTAAGTCTATGCTGACGTAGTAGAAGTCTGTGGGTAGTCTGGAGACTAGGGGTCGGAAACCAGAGCTGGCATCCATCTTGCCATGGCAGAGGAGGACTGGTGGGTTGGCTGGGTCTCCCCAGGTTAGTCCTGTGGAATTAATTATGAATTTAAGTAGAAGGAGATATTTTGACAAGTGATGGGCTGAGTTCAGTGCCGTAATTAGGACGGTGTCCGGCCCGGGCGCTGTCCCTGGAGGGGCCTAAAAATGTCATAACTTATAGTAGGTATTATTTTTACATACCCATACAGCCATATGAAGTAGCGGTTACGACTTAAGTCGACACTTATTGTGTCGTAACGGAATTTATTTGTAACATTGTTCCGTAGCGTAACGTCGCCGTGTCGACTTGTGAGTCGACACCGTTTCGAAAAGTGGGGAATAATCGTAACAGAATAACAGTAACTTTCAGTCACATTGTGACGTCGCCGTGTCGACACGTCGCGACTGGTCGCGACTTTTATGCCCTCACTTGCATCGTACATTCAATCATTCATTTTTTCGTTGCGTTCATTCTATACTTGTCAATTTTTATTGTAATTCGTTCGTTTTTGTGAATGTCATCATAGACATAAATCTTCGCCGCCATCAGAAAAAAATGAAAGTATTTATTTACGTATTTCTGTGATAAATGCATCATAGTCGATCGAAAATCCTCTGCGAAATTAAATGTATCGTGTAGTTTGATGTCACTATAATAAATTAACCGATGCGCCCTTCTGATTTAATAAAATACTTAAAATATTTTTTGTTAATGTGGTTGTTTTCAATTAAAAAATTACAAAGAATCGTATTTCCAAGCATTGCAGAAGATTTTATTGATACGGCCTATATAAATTTAACCAAAATATATTCTAGAATACTATAATAATAATATAAATTGTGTAAAATGATGTGGATAATTTTGTATCTACTTGAAAGATGAAACCCAACACAATGTTTCGTAACTGTGTTTACATGTTTCGGCATTACGTTACAGTGTGACTGTTTTAACAAAATGGAGTTTTATTATTTTATGTTTGCAGTGGTTCTCAACATGCTGTAAAGTTAGTTTTATCAAAAAAATTAACTAGTGAGGAAGTAACTGCCGTGCCTGAAGGATGGGTCGTAGGAACATACCTATACTGGCCTCGTGCACTTAAAATAAACTTTCAAAAATCGTAGCTTATGACGTGGGAAATATGGTCCTACGAGTGTTTCTCAAATAATCTTGTATATTATAATATTTTTTCAATAAAACTTGCTTTGGTGCTTTGGTTGCTTATGACTCATAGTTAAAAAATAAGTAAATAAATCAGGTAGTAAGACTGATCCCTCTAATTAGAGCTCTGCTATAATTATAGAGCAATATTTGTGCTTCCAGCATTGAGTAAAATCTATGAAAAAAACCGGCCAAGTGCGAGTCGGACTCGCCCATGAAGGGTTCCGTAGCAGCAAGTAACATAATATAAAAGTTCTTGTAATGTGTTGTAACTTTGATCGATGTTTTAATAATAGTGTATTTTTTTCGATTTATGATGCATTAAAAAAAAAACTACTTACTAGATTTCGTTCAAACCAATTTTCGTTGGTAGTTTTTATAGTAATGTACATCATATATTTTTTTTAGTTTTATCATTCTCTTATTTTAGAAGTTAGAGGGGGGGGGACACACATTTTACCACTTTGGAAGTGTCTCTCGCGCAAACTATTCAGTTTAGAAAAAAATGATATTAGAAACCTCAGTATGATTTTTGAAGACCTATCCATAGATACCCCACACGCATGGGTTTGATGAAAAAAAAATTTTTGAGTTTCAGTTCTATGTATGGGGACCCCCAAAATTTATTGCTTTTTTTCTATTTTTAGGTGAAAATCTTAATGCGGTTCACAGAATACATCTACTTACAAAGTTTCAACAGTATAGCTCTTATAGTTTCGGAAAAAAGTGGCTGTGACATACGGACGGACAGACAGACAGACAGACAGACAGACAGACAGACAGACATGACGAATCTATAAGGGTTCCGTTTTTTGCCACTTGGCTACGGAACCCTAAAAACATGCTCGACCAGATGTTATCCCACTTTAATTAGAATAGGATTTTGCATAGTCATCAGTTTGGCTACACGAAAGGAATGTCAACGACGGATGCAGGACTGAAACTTATCAGTCACATTTTAGAATCCTGGAAGAAGTCCCAGGATGATATTAGCATATTCTGTGACCTCTCAAAAGCATTTTACTGTGTTGACTCTACTATACTCTGATCTGTAAATTACATCATTAAGGAATTCGTAGACGAGCTGCTGATCTTGTTTTTTTCAATTTATCCTACAGGTAGCAAAAAGTATCCATAAATGGGGTGACGTCGTCGGGGTCTTTAATAAGGATAGGCGTGCCTCAGGGTTCAATTCTTGGCCCTTTCCTTTTTCTAGTAGTTTATATTAATGACCTTACTTACATGATGGCTAATTTATCAGATATAATTCTATCTGATGACACTTCTCTTATTTCTAAAGTGGATAGAAAAGATACGGATGTCTTGCGTGTCAACGAAAGTCTGGCTGTTCTTTCGAAATGGTTCGCAGCTATTAATCTCTTACTAAATGCAAATAAAACTAAATGTATAAAGTTTTCATTACCGAATGAAGAAAAATAAGGCAGTTGACAGATGTCGCCACAGCTAGATTAGTTTACTATGCCTGTTTCCACAGTTTTATGTCTTATGGCATTTTATTGTGGGGATCTGCAGCTGATGTAGACTCAATTTTCATATTGTAAAAGAGAGCAATCAGGGCTATTTATAAAATGGGTACTCGCAAGTCCCTCAGAAATAAATTCAAAGAAATCGATATATTGTCACTGCCTTCTCTTTATATCTTAGAAAGTATTTTGTATGTCCGTAAAACCTAGAACTTTTCAAAATTAGAAGCGATTTTCATAACATAAATACTCGTTGTAAACACGAAATTATATTACTCCAATGTAGATTAGTCAAGACCAATAAGTCATTTTTAGTAAATGGCTTACGCTTTTATAACAAGCTACCAAAAGCGGTGACTGAACTCAGCGAAGGAAAGTTCAAAACACATATTAAGCGTGTCTTAACTAAAAAAGCATATTACAAGGTTACAGACTATGTCGAAGACACGCTTGTTTGGCAATGACTGCCTCTGCATTTGTGGCCCCCTGGTAACTCATAATATTGTGTAAATGTATCTATTAACTGCTCCATCTTTTTTGTAACCTATTTTTTTTTTTCTAACACATTGTTTTTGCAAAATTTTTATATTATCTGACTCCAACCACCTTAAACTCGTTAGGTAGTTATTTTGTTAACATCTCATTTATTGACAGTTGTAATTATTTTAAAAAATTCTAGCTTTTTTTATATAGCCTCTTTTTATAATGTAAATGGAAAAACACTGTAGACTCCACGAATTCTTAGATTACTTCATATTTGACTCACTTTTTTAAAACGATTATTTTTATTGTGCTTTTGAATACAATATAGACCGGTTTACACTGTTCTTAAATAATATTCATTAATACGGTAATATGAAAATATCGTAAGAACAACCACTTTTTTTAAAAGAGTAACCATGGAGTTTCTTGCCGGTTCTTCTCCATGGGAAACGACCAATTTGGAACCGCGCACTAGCTTTTGATGTTTTATAAGTGCCCATGTAGGCAGTGAAATAAAAAACTTTTGAATTTGAATTTTGAAAATATCAATAATTTTATTAAATACAATAGCACACTTTGAGAACCCCGGTTGTTTTCTGTTTGGTCAAATCCAACACTACAGTATCGTAACTGTTACTACACTTGTGTAACTCCAGAAAATACTGTAGTTTAGTTTCGACATTGTGTCGACAATTTAACTTTAATATTTACACAGGAATTCAAAGTAAACACAATGTGTCGTAAATAATTTAAGAAAAAAATTGTCGTAACTTGTTGACACAGATACAACACATAATTACTGTAACATTTTTCAGTACAAAGTGTTGTAACCGTTCCTACACGCTGTAACCAAAATCCGCATCGTTATTAAGTGTAGTAATAGTTACGACACTGTTACCTTGTCTTGCTAATCTGTGACTATTCGAGAATTTTGCGACCAAAAATGGTTGTATGGGTAATTTACATAGCATTTCATATCGGTAGCCCAACATGCTGGGGTAGACTATACTGTAGTGGGCATGGCCCATCCGGCCCGTCCTCTACAGCCTTATTTTTAGCAGCGTCCTTTCTGCGACTGACAGAATCAAATCTTGACTCCTGGATGATGCAGAGAATATTTAATCTCAGCAGTTCCACTTGTTTTTGAAGAAAGTACCTATACGAGGTTATTTGTAAAACACTGGCAACATCTCAAGCCTATGTTACTAACATCATAAACAACAACTTTTGTTCTATGACTATTAAAAATTGATCACATTTTAATTCACCAGAATTTCATAAAAAAAAAAAAAATGAACGAGTATCGGGCGGTGTCATACAGACGTAGCAAAATACAGATTTGAAATGTGTTGGATAGAACAACGAAACCTTGAAGGTTCGTTTTTGATAAATCATTTTTTTTTTGTAAGTCATAGAATAGTAGTTGCTATTTATGCATGATGGTATTATTAACAGTAATCGGAATAGGTAGGTATTTAGGTTCATTGACCGCAAACATTGATGTTAATAGGATATTCCACGGGATTCCGGCTGATACTACGGGATTTAATTGAATTTCTTTCGTTTTGTCAATATGACATGTATAATAAAAATTATGTACCTAAGCCAATAAGCGTATGATATGCGACGTTGTAAATTTTACGTCAACAGCACGCTATTAGATTTTTTACCAAGCGCGCGACGTTGCCACTTTGTTGAGACGCGTACAGATACCGGCACGGATGATGAGCGCTCGGCTAATCTTTCACAAGTCCCAAAGGAAAGATCTACTTTAAAACCAAATCCTGGGACTCGGGGAATATCCATATTATTCTAACCGATCTATGATTATTATTCAAAATTATTAGTGTTTTACTAATAACCCTGTATGCTTTCCTGAAGAATACAATCTACAATTACCTACCAGCTATATTACCCCATGGCGCCTTTACGTTAAACTCATTTTCCTGAAGCCGTAACTTTCCTTTCATAGTCCTGAAATGGATAAATACGAAAATAAACGACATAATTTTCACAAGAGTGATCGACATTTATTTATACAGAATTTAGATAAAAATAATATTTCACAACTATCCCACAACGCCGTCTAGCTCCAAGCTAAGCAGAGCTTCTTTTATGAGTCCTAGACTGAACTGATATATTTCTAAATACTTACCTAGAGATAAATTACACCCAGACACAACAAATGATGGTGCTCATCGCACAAACATTTTTCCTGGGTGGGAATCGAACCCAAGGCCTCCGTCATAGCAGTCAGGGCCACTAACCACTAGACCAACAGGCTAGTCGCAATGAGAGTAACTGATAAGAATAATTTACGCAGTCCTTAGAGGGGCGCAACAAAATTGATATCTAGTCCTTTTTGTTTGTAATGTACCTACTTTTTCTAGGGGCGCAATTATAAGCTCGCACCGGGCGTACAAAAGGCTAGATACGGCCCTGAATATGACACCTTTGCAAAACGTTTGTGTTATATTCGCAAGCCCCTTCATTGAAGTACACATAGAAGAACGCTGTACCTAGTATTGAAGCGCACAATATACCCTTTGCGTTCCATAAAGCTATCACATCTATGGTTTCCCGACACGGTGACGATTTCCCATCATTTCAATCGAAAGACGTCCACTGCTAGACACCGGCCTCCCTCAATCGTCGCCACAACGACCGGTTCGCATCGTTGCATCCATTTAGGTTTCCGCGACACTCACAAGGTAGTTAGGGCTGAAAGGTTTTAAATAGGCGACCACTTACGAGACACAACGTTGGAAGGCCTCCCAGGCTCTCAGAAAGTGGACTATGAACCTAGTGAGGCTCGCAGAAATCCGATGGATTGTTAATGAGAAAAAACTGTAGATATACTCACAGAAACTGTAATTACTAATAAATACACTGAGAACACCGTATACTATAAACTAATGCTGTTAGCTAAATATAGATGGCGTTATTTGTTTTTCTGTTAGCAATACACTATCGTAGAGTGAATCACAGTGACCAACAAATACACAAATAAATAGTTATTAACACCGAGGTAACTTTATATGCGATGCCTTTTCATCTGGTTAAAAATAGATGCACTTATAAAACCCGTTACTTTCATAAATATAAATGGCAATCTTTTATTTGTTTATTATTAATCTAGTACTTTGCCCGCGACTTCGTGAGAACGTTTTCATATACACCGCTAAATTTTAATCGTTTTAATCCCGTGGAGGGTCGATCGGGTAAATGAAACACTGTCGATCTGTAAAGATAAAATTAAAAAATAAGTACCTCTTTTTCAAAACTTATAGTGTTTCATGTACCGGATTGACCCTCCACTGGATTAAAACGATTAAGATTTAGCGGTGTATAATGTATCAATCTGTAGAAATTTTTAGTTGTGCGCGCATCAAATAAAATGGACGAAATTGCAGTAAATAACTTTCATACATTAAAGTTGTATGTAGCTTGATATAATTTTATCATATATTAGCTTTGTGTCATCGCAATCGGTTGACTAATTATGCTATATCGAAAGAATGATATACTACATTCATTGTCTTGGTATTAGGTGGTACGAAATTCGCCGGATCAGTTAGTCTTTAATTAAACTGTATTTTGAAAGTAACTTTTAACAGACTATATTGGCGCACTGATCACTTTGCACTTGGTGTTTTTTTTTTTAAATCCCTTCATAATACTTGCGTACGTCATAAAAGAAAACCTTGTGCATTTCAATATTTTAGTCTCAGTGGTTTCGGCTGTGCTTTGATATGTCAGCCAGTCAGTTTCACGTTTTATTTAAAACTAATAAGCAGTAAACGAGTAAATCATCGCTAGGTAAATGAAGGTCAATAAAAAAACACAATTAAATTAATAATCAACTAGCAGAACTTTCTAAAAATACGTAAGAAACACGAAATATAAATGTTTTAAACACGGAAAGAATACTTACATGCCGATAGCTGACAACAGTTTCGTAAATTTCATTGTGGAAACAATCTTATCGGGTTATCTAATATTCGCAACCTTGAGAACTGCGTACATACAGTATGTTTATTGACTTTTAAATTGTATTTTAAAATAGAAGTAAATATGATATGAGATCATAAATAATATTTTATTCTTCACCGCACTCTCATCATTGTTTTTTTTTTAGGGGTCAGTACTAAGTGCGAGTCGGGTTCGCGAACTGGGGGTACCGTACAAACTTACCTGGGTAAATATTTCAATTTCCGAAAAGATCGAAAAATATCCGAATCGAAATTGAAAATTGAAATTTTATGTTTTCAGTTTTTCATAGACCTATGCTAGAGGTTACTGTCCCGACTGAAAGAGTTGTAGGTCGCGGGTTCAAACCCAGTCAGGCGCATTACTTTGTGTTATTTATTTCATCACCACTGCTCTCAAAACGGTCAAGAAAAATATCGCGAGTAAAACGGCATGCCCTAGAACCAAAAATTTAAAAACATTTGGCATCCGTCAACCCGCACTGAGCCCGCGTGGTGGATTACGGCCTATTCCCACTCCTAGAGAGAGAAAGCCTGAGTCCCAGCAGTGGCTGATTATACTATTCTTGTGCTAGAACCCTAAAATAAATATAGGTAACACAAACGTTAATGCTGGTTCTGTAAAGATGTCGTAATCAGTGCCTTATCTAGCCTTTTAAATGCCTGGTGTGAGCTTCTATAACTGCGCCTCTAGAAAAAAGTACAATACAAACAAAATGTACTAGATATACATTTTTTTCGCCCCTCCCGGAATTGCGCCCTGTGCCCGTGCCTGAGCACCGCTGGCACCGCCCTAGTTTACGGCACTGTTCTAGTTGTGTGTTCATAAATGCTGCATGTTTTTTAAGTTGCATGTTGCATCATTTAAAAAAAAAAAAACGTTTTTGTACACGTGTGAGTTGTATATTTCTACCTTTAAACGCATATGCAGCTCTCATAGTACCTACACTTTTTTATTTAGAACATCCTTTATGTAGGTAAAAACGACATCTGCATAAAAACATTAATATTACCATTGAGTACATCGATAAAATGAAAATAAGACGTCATGCTGATCGTAAACTTAGCCTGAAGAAAAGATACATATCGTTACTTCACTTGTAGACATCACAGCATTGAAAGGATGTCCCGGCTGGCTTGCAGAGCGAGCACTAAGTAGCAGCGAACAGTACCTAAGAATGAAGCTGCAGGTGATTACCTGAGCTTGATTCTTACTGCTCGCCCTCCGATTTGAGGGTTGTACCTATTACACGCGCACCTCAAAGAAATTATGCCTGTTAGCGATTATCACACTGCCACGCATCACGCTGCATGTTGCGTGTCAACGCACCTACGCGCGTACTTGCGGGAGTGCAGATCTGCATCATCGTGCGAGTTTTATACGCACTCACGTGCGTAGTTGCGTTTTGTAAATTCACGCACGCTGTGTCTCATTTCATACAACATCACGCACGGCACTACAAGACTGTGTGCCATACCTTGCGTGTCGCACCCAAGCACGTGAGCGCATGTTTCTCCGCTAGTAGGCGCGTGATCTGCATGAACGCGCGTGGATGCATTTTCGGTGTATTGGACTGTGCGTGTTTTCTCTACAAACGGAGATAGGTACTTACAAGCAACGTTAAAACACGCATTCACGCGCTACGCTGCGTGGTGCGTTGCAGTATGCTCTAAGGTGGCAGTATTAAGGGCCTGGCGTGCTATTCTCTAAGAAAACAGCCTTGAGCGCTTCGCTGGCCGCAGCGACGAAATCCAAGTATCTACATTGGATTAACAATCTAATGTCCTATAAATTGAATTGTTAATTCGGACTACTTATACGAAATAGATACCGTTGCCCTCGGTCGGATGGTAGAAATTTTGTATAGAGAATGTAGGTAGACTCTCGCTCCACCCAGATCGAGAGAAGACAGTGGATGATTTACAACCTCATTATACACCAAGCGAACGCCGGCAATCGCGCGTCTATTGTCTTACTATTGTGTCTCAAATTGATGGTATCTGAAAGGTTTAAAACAACATATTAAGTACCTAGCTCTTTTGTTTTTTTTATTGCATTTAGAAGAATCCTTTGAAGATATTACAATGAGATAGCTTTTATCACATTGAGCTTGCCATACCTACTGTCACAGATGATACGAAAGTTATCTCTGTTATAACTCATTGTTTATCATGCTTATCTGTTCGATAACTGTAACAAAATTGATCTAATATTATGCATTAAACTCTAATTTTATCTTTAATAACAGTTTGAGGATAAACAACTAATCCTACAGAAAGTTTACCGTCCACATTACATTATTATTAAAAAAAAAAAAAATATACACGATCTGAATAGTTTTTTTTTTTATAAAAGATAGGCTCGCGTTTAACCACAATCTCACCTGATGGTAAGCGATGATGTGGCCGACGGTGGAGCACGCTTGCCTAGAAGCAATCTATTCACTCTTGAAAAGCTTATGATTATTCGTCATTGGCCTGTACTTAAATTCCTTTATCTATTTTATCATAAACTTTTAATTTCTTATAAACGTAAGAGTACTTACTTCTTTTCCAATACCGTCTCGCGTCTTGCACGTGCTCTAATTAATTTTTAATTTGTTATCTGTACCTAGCCTCTCTGACAGACAAATGACACTTGACAGTGCAATGAATGCAGTCAATTTGACATAACGTTTTGTTTTGCTTGCCTGATTCCTCACTTCTTTGCCAATATTTTTCATTTTAATAAATTAAAGGTGTTTATTAGTGTATAACACGTCAATAAATTCGTTTATAACGTATATTTTAGTGTGTCTCATCACATAAAACTGCTAGAAAAGTTTAAAACACCGACAAAACTTACCGAGTATATTAAAAGTGTACTTAATGGATTTATTAGAAAAAGAATGGTATATTCAGGCACCATGGGGCAGAATAGCAGGTAAGTAGATGTCATAACAATATTCTAGTACAAAAAACTAAGTTTCAAACGCAAGAAAACTTAAAAAACTGATATTGAACTTTGACCCTAAAATCTTATTTGAATAATCTTTTTTATCACATATACGTTGATTGATGATAATATTTGAATACATTTTTAAGCTAGGTTACGTAATAATCAGCCTTGAGAATGAACTTTAGACTGAGACAGGGTCCAAAGTTATTTTGTTATCATAAAGGCTATACTCATCTGTATAACTCTCCCCCTTTGTTTGTTTATGGTACGAGTCACTTCTTGTCAATTTCTAAGGGAGATCAGATCCATGGTCGGCAACAAGCCCATCAAATGATTTTAGTGCTACAATTTTATATATTTTTATATCAACATAATCAACAACTTTTATGACTACTACTTTGAAAAAATTAATAACATGATATTTTTTCGTGGTTTTTCCTCTTTTCAAACGGTTTAGTTTACACAAAATATAAAAAAAAGAATATAATTGTATGTTCTAAATATAGGGCTCAAATATGTAATTTATTATTTTGGTGTACAGTAAAGGATACATAAATAAATAAATAAATAATTATTTTTAAAAGATCTTAAAATACAACAATTACGATGAAGACCAAACTAGGTTGAGAAGACCGCAAGTAACAGCTCCGAGTTAAACTTAATTTCTTTTTCCAGTAATAGCATGGGGCGACTGCTACGACCCTCCAGTGCTGCTAGTCCACGGCAGCATGGACTCGGCCATCAGCTTCCGATCTCTAGTCAGCAAACTGCCCACGAACTTTTACTATATTGGTATGTTATAAATTATAATAATCTATTTATATAAAAGAAAGTCGTGTTAGTTACACCACTTATAACTCAAGAACGGCAGAACAGATTTGGGTGAAAATTCGTAGGGAGGTAGCTTAGAGTCAGGAGACGGACATAACATACTTTTTATCCCGTTCGACAGGTAGAGTAGGGTAGAGTAAGGTAGGGTAAAGTAGGGTAGAGTAGAGTATAGTAGGGTAGGGTAGAGTAGGGTAGAGTAGAGTAGAGTAGGGTCAAGTAGGGTAGAGTAGAGTAGAGTAGGGTAGGGTAGAGGAGGGTAGAGTAGGGTAGAGTAGAGTAGGGTAGGGTAGAGTAGGGTATAGTAGGCTGAAGTAGGGAAGAGCGGGAGCGAAGCCGCGCTGGCAAAAGCTAGTATAATATATTCCACAACTATCACACAACGTCGTCTAGTCCCAAGCTAAGCAGAGCTTGTGCTATGAGAACTAGACAACTGATAAACATACTTATATATTTCTAAATACATACATATTATAGATAAATTACACCCAGACACAAAACAAATGATTATTTTGCAAATATGTTTAACCTTTCAATCGTGGAAATTACAGACGCAATAGAAAGACAATAGGTGCATGCACACGTTCGCTTGGAGTTTAATGGATTAAACAATCACTTTTACACATAATTTTTTTCCTCGTCAGTTTAAACTAGATCAGGCTGGTGTTTCTTAACTGACTACCTACCTTGAAAAGAAATACCGAAACAAACTCAGGGGTTAAAGTCTCTATTAAAGTGCCATACAGTAAATATGTAATGGTCAAATCATATGAGAACCATGCAGATATATCTGAGATGGTTTTTTGAAGAAAGAACGATACAGATTTGACTGGACCTGTCCAATCAGTGCAAGCATTTGTCAGTATTCATGCTACGTCTTGACGAATAATATGAAGGAAAGGATCTTTGGAGAGTAGGGAAACATACTTAAATTGCTAGACATAGGTTTTTTGGCCGCTTAAGTTTGGCGATTCGTGCTATGTCGGCAACCTTGGTTCTCCTGCGGATATCTTCATTTCTGATTCGATCACGCAAGGAAACTCCGAGCACAGCCCTTTCCATTGCCCTTTGGGTGATTTTAAGCCTTCTGATGAGGCCCATTGTGAGCGACCACGTTTTGGAACCATATGTCATCACTGGCAACATGCACTGTGTAAGACTCAGTGAACTCATCATATTATTTACTTTCCAGGTATAGACCTCCCGGGTAACGGAAGGTCGGACCGTTTCCTCCCCGGCCTGATGATCAGCGTGTATGACATGGTGTACTCTGTGCATGCGGTCGTCAAACACTTCCGGTGGAAAAAGTTCACATTGATCGGACACTCTTTTGGTGCTTACTTAGGTAAATATGTAGGAAAAAGTCGCTATGTTAAACGTTATTATATTTATCTATACATACATACATATAAATAAAATTGGAATGTCTGTTTGTAATATTGAAGTAACTGCTTTTTACTACATGCATATGAATATACACCGTTAAATTTTAATCGTTTTAATCCCGTGGAGGGTCGATCCGGTAGATGAAACACTATCGATTTGTAAAGATAAAATTAAAAAGTAAGGCAAGTACGTCAACAGTAACGTCAGCTGAGCGAGTTCAATGACCTGTAGTTAATAGTTGGTGTTGCGTACAAAGCACCTACAGGTCATTGATCTCGCTCAGCTGACGTTTTCTTAAAGAAATTAATTTCGTACATGCGTAAATTAATACGAGTTTTAATAAAAAGGTACTCTATATTATAATTTTATCTTTACAAATCGATAATGTTTCATGTACCGGATCGACCCTCCACGGGATTAAAACGATCAAAATTTAACGGTGTATAAATGTCCTACTTACATACTGCGTACTTAATTACTAATCATGTGTACCTTGCGTCTCAACCGGCGCTCTAAACCACTGCGCTAAACGGATCGTCGGCTATTGAAAAAAACTCATTCCTAAAAGTCGATTACTGATCTGTTCTCAGGGGTGCTCGGCACCCACAGTTTGTTGCTCATGGGTGCCAGAGCGTCCGAGCACCCACGGAGTCGACGCCCCTGACAATATCTATTCTCATTTCCAGGACAGTTCTACAATCTCTGCTATCCCGACAGACTAGAAAAATTGGTCAACTTAGACCCAATCAACTTCTTTGCTGTCCCACCTGAAGAGTTTCGTACGTGGTAAGTATATTTTACTAAATGGGGTTTCAGGTTTTTGGCCCGCGTGGTGGATTACGGCCCGTTCCCTCTCCTAGAGAGGAGGCCTGAGTCCCAACAGTACGAACATTATAAGGCCGATTATGCTAGACCCGTCGGAGTGGCCAAAAGAAGTGACATCCGCTTTTTATGGAATTTCAACCGATTTTGATTTCTATTTCGTAGTCATAAGGATGGCACTAAAAGCAAAAAAGTAGTTGCAAAAACTAGGTAACTATTTACTGCATTTGTCATGCCACCAACGTAATAAAAGTTAAAATCAAGTTCAAATCGCGCGGAGAACTTTAATTGCGCGATACAGAATTAGTTCTTATGTGACGCTATAGATGTCGCTCGATACTTACAAAAAAAAAAAAAAAACAGAATTCGCAAAATTCATGTCGTTTTTAATTTTCAGGTACCATATATTCTATACGGACTTCTACAAGAATTATGAAAAAGTGAATACTCAGCCAGAGAAAGCGCCTAAAATCAAATGGGAAGAGGTATGTTAAGTATCTATTTTAAACCGTTTTAAAAAAAGAAGGTTCACAACTCGAATCAAAAATAACCTACCAGATATTAGACAGTAGATACAAAACTGCATTTAACAGTAAGCAGTTTTAAATGTATGTATTATTCTGATAAGTTATTGCTGTAATAGCACATAGTCGTCAGCAAACCGAATGTGAGTGATGTACTCGCCATTGTTATTAATGCCTAGTCCACTCCAGGTCCAGAACCTTGAAGACATCGTCCATTGCGGCCGTGAACAGTTTCCGATCTATATTCCGTAGAGAATAACTTGTCAATAATAATAATTATTGGCTGGCTTGAGTGGAGATTCGCAAGAGCAAACTTGCTTTTTTTTTTCTTTCGATGGGAAAAATCATCTTATGACAACCCCCGCTTTTGGGCGGAGCGGGAGATAGTGTCAGACTCTTACTGACTAAAAAACCCATCCCGTTCCTTCAAGCCTTCATACCGGAGCTTGAGCGCCCTTTCGGATAATCCTGGCCCCAGTAGGCTTCGACCCGGCTGGGTCCCTGCTGTTGCTAACAACTTCTTGAGGCGCGCGGGAACAGCGCGCGCCATCGATGACTTGGGCTTGGTCCGGACAGTTATCGGACGGCCGGACAGCGAGCTACCCATTGCTCACTGTCTGCAAGCCCGCGCCTACGATGGCCGGAAATCGGAATCAATATCCCGGCGCCGGCGGCGGCGCCAGTAAGGTGCTGGTAGGGATATTGACCGTACTTCCGGAATTGTCCTGATAGCCGTGGTATACCTTTCCTCTCCTCAAGCACTTCAGGATATGTTGCCTTCTTGTTGCTACGTCACTTCGTGCTAGCGACTGTTTTCGCGGGCCCATTTTTTCAGTGTGCACGTCACCTCCTGCCTTTTTATCGATGGAAATTGCCTTGTTCAGGCAGGGGCCATAGTCTAAACATAGTTCCTGGTAACCAGTCCATTTAAGAATTCTAAAACCATAGTCTTGTTTGCCATATGTTGCAATAGTTTCCCACCAACCGGGGGCTGTCCTTGGATGCACTAGCATAGCGCGTAAAGAGATAGTCTCCGGTTGATACCACGTACCATTAAAAGCGCCAAAAAGGCCTCTGCGAGTTGGTTTCGACTCCTCGTACGCCTTCCAAGGGTTCAGGACCCCAAGGTTCTGAGATATAATAACCCATAAATAATAATTGTATGATCAACAGGCGCTGCAAAGTATAAAGAAGAGTCGTCCTACTTTGACGGAGGAGCAGGCGGCCGCAGTTCTGGAGAGGATCTCCATGCCAGCAGGAGATGGCTACGTCAGGTACTACGCGTTCCAAATGAGAATAGGACCGATTCCTATGTTTTGACGTCTCGTCGTACTGTCAAATCGAAGAAATTTTGACAAAATTGAAGAACTCAGAGATGAGTAAAATGGAAGAACTGGACTCTAATTAAACTTTTTTTGTTCATAGATCATAAATTAATTAAATTTTTCGTAAACTAATCTTTGAATGCCGTAATTAAAGACACAATAGAAAGACAATGGCTTATGTCGAACTGTGTAACATAAGACATTCAAAAGGTCAATGTTTAAAAATTTCTTTCCTCGATTTGACAGTGAATCGTGACGTCGTAAATTAATTATTGTTTAAAAATTTCTTTCCTCGATTTGACAGTGAATCGTGACGTCACAACATGGCGGGCGATCCTATTCTCATTTGGAACGCATTGTAAGATACATGAAGTAACCGGTGGCGTAACTAGGTGACCAAGGACCCTGGGGCAAAAACACACTGGGGCCCCTAAATTGTTTATTGATATGATGATGATAATAAATTGATTTACTTCGTACAGGTACACTTACGACCTGCGCATGAAACACATAAGCGGCCCAGCTTACTCTCCCGAACACGTAAGAAAAATATTCACTGCAACAAAAACGCCAACCCTAACAATAGCTTGTCAGAAATCCTTGAAGAACCACCTCTTCAGAAATACAGACTTTTTGTTAGACGAGGCGGAGTTTGTGAACAAGAATTTGAGGTTCAGACCGGTTGAGGGAGCTCATGATGTCCATATCAGCCATCCGGAGAGAGTAGCGGTATATCTAGGACAGTTCCTTATCCATGGTTTAGAAGGACTGGATAATAAGGCTAAGTTATGATTCTGAAATTGTCTATGGTGGTCGTGGCCCGGACTTGCGAATACCATGCATGCAATATTCTTATGATTCTGAAATTGTCTATGGTGATCGTGGCCCGGACTTACGAGTGCCATGCATGCAATATTCTTTATGCAAGCTTGTATGTATGTGTCTAGGCTCGTCAAAAAATAAAAAGCCCGTTTTTATATTTGAGAAAGACCCTAGAATGTAAATTGGAACCTAACTGAATGAAACAATAAGGAGTTGTCAGCACCAGTAGGGACGCAGCCGGGTCGAAGCATACTGGGGCCAGGGTTATCCGAAAGGGAGCTCGAGCCCCGGTATGAAGGCTAGAAGGAACGGGGTGGGCTTTTAGTCAGTAAGAGTTTGACACTATCTCCCGCTCCGCCCAAGAGCGGGGGTTCTCATTGGTATTCAAAAACAATTTTTACAGTATCAAAAACAAAAAAATATATATATATAGGGCAATTGTTAAAAGTAACGAAATATCAATTAATCTCCCTAATATTTAGTAATTTCGTTTTTAAAAATATAGCAACACTGTTTTTACGTATTGCTAACATTACGGCGAAGGGAATTCTTAAATGAAACGCACTATTGGCAGTGTGGCCAATCGTCGATCACATCATAGCTTACCATTATTAGATATTGACGATTCCAGTGCATATCAATAATACTAATATTAAGAGAATGCTGGTCTTACCTGCCTACATTGAGTAGCTAATTTATCTCCATGCCGTGTTTTACCAATACTGGTTAAGCAGTTTAAGAGTTAAAATGTAACAAACAAACGGACACCATTATCCTAATTATAATGTCGGTGCAATTTGAAGTCAATTATTAATTAGATAATAGAGAAAGGAATTGTATAGTTTTAATTAATATATTTTATTGGGTAAAGGATAATGTTAAGTTTAGAATTAAAATATAAATTATGAAAGTGTACTTTTGAAAATAAAGAGACCCAACTCAAAAAGAGGTAGTTGAAAACTGAACCGTAATACACAACATTAGTTTTAATATAATATGCGCCACCGGTATATTGTGGATATCCCACCTACACGCACAAAACGTTTTGGGAACACATTCATTGTGCGTGCGGCTAGGGAGTGGAATTCCTTGCCGGAGTCTGTGTTTCCTGATAGCTACAACCCGGGAATCTTTAAGTCGAGAGTGAATAGGTTTCTTCAAGGTAAGCGCGTTCCATCGTCGACCGCATCGTCGCTTTCCATCAGGTGAGATAGCGATCAAGCGTGAATCACAACAATAAAAAAAAATATACGAAACACGTATCTAGTATTTTCATGGAAAGAATCTATGTACAAAATTTCATAACTGTATCATGAAAACTCGCAAAGTTATAAGCATATGTCGGCAAAAATACATAGTCGCTGGGCCATCTAAGCTACTAAGGGGTTGTTTTGCACTTGCACCCAGCTGTTTGCTGGCGCCTGATGCCAGTTATGACCTGTCGGGACCTGTATTGTACTAAGTTTCGGTGGTGTCAAATTTTTGTCATTTTTTATATATTTTTGGGTGTAAAAATGATTGGAATCAATTCACTTACCTATTGATTCTGAACAAACTTATTCAGGTTTCCCATATTCTAAAAAATATGTTGTTGTTGTTGTTCAAATGCTCTTTTTTGAGTTTAGTATCTTTATAATTCAGAATAGGCGTTCTATTTTGAATCAAGGATTCATTCTTACAGAATGAATACAAAATCCTGAATTCATTCTTACGGAATAAATTCAGGATTTTGTAAGGAAATTGTATTGAAAATTGTTAAGCGTTATATATTTTTACTATGACTATTATTTGTTAATGATAGGAACATCCAAATACTCCGAAATGTTTTATTCCGAATTTCGATATTCCGATTTTCAAAACTCTGAATTTTTACTATAATCTATGTTCATAAAAAAACAATGTGTGCGCTAGCTTCTGACGTTTTATAACTGCCCATGTAGGTGCCTTTATAAAATAAAAAGAATTGAATTGATTTTAAATTAAATTGAAAGTCGTAGCATATCAGAAAGATTCACGCAAAACAAATATTAGTGGATATTTTTTTTTTGCGTGAATCTTTTATCGAAATATGACAGCAACTGTCAAATACATTGGTTTCAATCATTCCATCATTCGGTCAATTCTTTCATTGACAACAGTCAATGTATTACAGTATTGGTAAGAAGTTCGCCAATTAAATTAGGAATTTGGAACCTTTCGGACTTATGAAAATCGGTATTTTGAAATTCATATTTGTGACTGTAGGAATATTTTTTTTCATAATTATGTAATGTACCTGTTTATGGTACTTAATTCGATTTTAAATATTATTTATTGTTACACCTACCACAGTGTAGCCTTTATGAGATATAAACCCGCTCACACACAGACAGACAGCGGAAATTTAATAATAGGGTACCGTTGACACCCTTCAAAATTAGTCAAAAACCCCAATTGTCCGTTTACTTGAGTGTCATACATTCCCTAATCAATGCATTTTGTACTTAAGCGCAATAAAAGTAGAACTACTTAGCGCACATGTGTGCCACGTACGCCTTGATCCACGCTACGTGAAATCAGTCGTGTTAAACGTCAGTCTAATGTAGTAGCTTAAGACATTGTACACTTGTTTTTATTATTATTTTTATTGTATATACTCCCTCATCCCTATATAACCTGGTCAATATCCTTAGGGCGAAAATACGTTAAGCGGGTGCTCTCGCTTGCATCCATCACGTGACGTCGCGCGTTTGTCGTTTGCGATGGTCCCCGTTGCAGAAACCGGATTATTACCTGCGCAGTGTCGCTAGTTCAACTTTACCGGTGTGCATGTAGTTCTATCGATGGAGAACTTAATATTTATTGCAAAACGAGCGCAAGGCCCGGCTCCCAACCACAATTCCCACGTGTGTCACTACAACGTAGCACTTTTGCATGGGACCGCGTGGGCGTCCGCTTAACGCAGCGTTGGCCATAAAGTGCTCCTTTGCGGGTACCAGCGCGGGTAATGCATCCGTCGCGGGCCGTTGGCCTAGCGCCCCCTTTTTGCTACGATCGACACGACTACATGCACAGCGTTAAAGTTGAACTAGCGACACTGCGCAGTAATCCGGTTTCCGCTACTGGTACCCGAACACACGACACGAGCGCGACGGGTGTCCGTCACGGACATCCGCTTAACGCAGTTTCGACCCTTAGACATCTGAATTCAAATCGATAGAATATTGGTTCGTTTTTATTTGTGTCAGTTATTGTTGGTGATTGTGTAAGAAATATGTAATGAAGTCTGTTTTGTTACATTTTTATGAAATACAATAAAGTTATTTTAAAAAAATATTTGTGTTTTTATATCCTGTAAAATTTCTGTGGTTAAGTTACAAACTAGGAATTTACTTCTGTTTCGCAAATGTGTTTCCAAACGTGTTAACTCATATATAACACCCAGACTTGTTGTCAATAAATATAATATAATATAAATACAATAATCAACTATTTATTTGTAGGTCATACAAATACAAGGTGTAAGGGACAGCCTTCCACAAACTTTAAGAGCTTGCTCAGTAGACGAAACTGAGCAACCTACCACAATTTTTTTTTTTCAGGAAACGAAAAAAAAAAATCGGCCTCCCCATACAAATTGTCCACTCAAGTTTATCATTTTGTATGGTGAGTCTTGTTTTCGCCACTTGAACTTATCATCAAATTTAATATTTACTTTAACTTCTCTGTTTGTTGGCTCGTCTTTATTTTCTAGAATCAACTCGCGAGGCTGTTTTTTTTTATTTCGTATTCTGAAAAAGAAAAAATATTTTTCAGTGCGGGAATCGAACAAGGACAAATTAAGTTACTGAGATAGCCCCGACGAATTGCCAAACCTATGTGGCAGTGGGTATATGGCACATTGCTCGCAGAACAGATAGTCGATAGGACCGAAAGGTTCTGGAGTGGCGACCGCGTAGGTACTGGAAGAAACGTATCTACTGGCCACGTTGGTACCTAGGTCTCCTACAAGGTGGCTCGAAGACCTGGTGAGAGTCGAAAATACGAGACGCGTAAGACCGGTCGTTGTGGCAACACATGAGGGAGGCCTTTGTGCATCAGTAGACGTCTGGCTGAAATGATGATGATAAAATAATGGAATCGAACCCGCAATATGTAGCGCAGCAGCCAAACGTGCTAGATCAATAAAGTGATATCAATATGGTAATGGTTTTCAAACTCGATACATAATCCATAAAAAATGTGATTTGAAAAATAGAATTCATCGTAAGTACTTCATACATCGATCTATAAATATGTACTTCACTAGAATATAAGTTAATAACTTTATATTAAAAAGTACTCTGTGAATCCAGTAGGTTTTTTTTATACAAATAAGTTCCTTGGTGGAATTTTATTGGTATGTTTGCGAAGCCCGTTTTCTATTGCCATTAATAATTCATACTTTATAGCTATCTTCACAAATAGTACTACCTACTACCGTAGCTGTCATCAGCCATCTGTCATGCCTGTCATTAGCTGTCATAATATGCGAAGAATTTGATGATTGTCGGAAAAATGTGTTAATTTTATTTTAAAAAGACTATTATGTAATAAGAAATACTGAGGTAATTATCACAAATATTACAATTGGTAATAGAGTATAAAATAAAGGTGTTCATTTGATATTATTTGTATGAAATAAGTTAACCTTTTGCCGGTGAATATTCTTCATTTTTATCGTGATATTGTTATGAAAATTATATTTTTAGCCGAAATAATACGAACTTCCAGATGGCATTGTTCATGAAACAAGACTTTTCGCCGCCTCTTCTGTCTAGAAGATGGTTTGCTATCAAATTTAGACCGAATATGGTAAGTCTTGCTTTTTTGTAAATAATCCTATTTTTTATTAGTACTCAGTGTTTGGACGGCTAGTAAACAATACGCAAGATATTTTGCTGTAGCAAAATTCTTCTATAAGGTAAACATAAAGTATGTATTTGTGTTGTTATTTCAGATTAGTATTATTTCTGATGTACACTGACAACCCTATATCTTTCTCCTCTCTTTCAGTCCATCCAAAGGTTGTCTGTAAGAGATCGCCTTGTGCGATAAGACTGTCCATTGTACACATATTTTGAATAATGTTTGTCCTGTATTGTTAGTCTATAATGTCTTTTGCTGTGCCCAACAGGGTCCACAATTGTGTCCATTAAATCTTCACTTACCACCTAAGCATGTACATTGTGGAATGCAATAAACAATTGAGTATTGAGTATCTTTTTTGTTCATCTACAATAAAGAATATAATAAATAAATAAATAAAATACAGAATATATTTAAAGTTTGCTTGTTATTCCCTTAAAAACATTGTACAAATAAATTGTTGCATTACATGTGCGGTGATGTGATGATATGAAGTAATTATAACCTTTTAATGTTCCCACTGCTGGGACTCGGGCCTCCTCTCTAGGAGAGAGAATATCCACTTTAACTTGAACTATTTTAATTTTATTATTTGGTGTTCTGCTGCCCCAGATAGTTAAAAAGATGTATCTAACAAAAAATAAAAACGGAGAAAAAAAAATGTTATAATGAATAAAACGGGAAATCGTTTGCTGAGTTTGAGTAAATTTAAATAGTTACATATTAAAAGTTGAAAATAAAGCCGAATATAATGAGCTTTAACTTGGTTTAATAATGATATGAAAGTCAAATCAAATCTGGAAAAAAATTTAGATGCGTCTTTTTTACTTACGGGGGGAGTGTTGTAGTAGAAATATATTCTCTTTCTGTATAAATTTTAACTCCTTACGGTTTATGACATAGCCTACAGGACAGACAGACAGATGAACAAACCGCAGAAACTTAGTAATATGACGACAGAAGCCTGAAAAGAGGCAGTGTGAATGAATAGACTGGGAAGCATAAAATAAAGCCCTTCCACAATTTTATTACATTTATCGTAACAGGCAGGGCGCGTCGACTTCCACCCCTGTTTATTTATGTCTTAATAAGTGTATTCGAAATCGTCGTTTGATACATGTGAAAAATTGACACTGCAGCCCTTGGCTCCAGGACTCACTCTCGGATGTATCATGTCCGTCTATGTCTGAGTATGGTTTCCGCACTAAGTCCTATACGGACCATTGTACGTGGGCCATAGAGGCCATAACCTTAGGTGGGCTTATTCTAACCAGCCCACCTCTCTCCAGAAACAGATTAGGCCTTTCAGGTTCCTCAGCCATATGTATCATAATGTATTTCTATTCTTTCCACAGCTATTATACAGTAGAGAGAACATAATACTGATCTTAGAGAGCGGTCTCCTCTTCCGGGAAGACAGTATTGATGTTGAGCAAGAGTCTCCGGCTCCTGAAGATGTCTGGAAGTATGTCGGTGGAGGCAAGAATGGCTGGATGACCAGAGGAGAGCGAGTGGCCGCTGTGACTGGGGTTGCTGCGAGTGTACTTCTGTTTCCTCCTAGACAGTAAGAGTTATTATTTTATACAACACTAACTTTTGACCGCGGCTTCAACCGCGCAAACAAAATGATTACCTATGTCACCCAGGAATAAAGCAGCTTTCTATTGGTGTCAAAATTTTAGCAATCAGACCAGTACATTCAAAGATTACTTCCTGCAAACAAAAAAACAAGCTTTACCTCTTTATTATATTAAATAAATATGATATATTTATATTAAATATGCTCTTTAAGATTAAAGTGCCTAAAAAAAAAAGCAAGTATTTTTTGTATGTTTCTAGTATTCAGCGCTCAACCCTCATCAACTTGTTGGTCTACGCCTCTCTGCCTCTAGTCCTGCGCTGGAGTCACCGCTTCCACTGCTCGGGTGCTCTGCCCCCCTTGCTGTCCGTGATGAGGGAGTACCTGGCGCTTGCGAGGAGGACTCACGCTTGCCTCAAGGAGTATGCCGCATTGCATGCCAACATGTGAGTAGATGCTAAACTTTAAGTCAAGAGTGAATAGGTTACTTCTAGGCAAGTGTGTCCTATCGTCACACACACCTACTGGGGCCATGGGTGATGCGAAAGAGACCCCCGGAGCCCTGGAACAATGGCAGAGAAGGAACAGGAGTTGGTTTTTAGTCAGTTAAAGTTTGACACGCCCTCCCGATCTCTGCCCAAGGTCGGGAGATGTCATTAGATGATTTTCAAAACTAAAAAACAAAATCGTCACACACACAGACCCCAGCAGGGAATTGGGAATTCCACTCCCAAGCTGTACGCACAATAAATGTGTTCCCAAAACGCTTTGTACGTATGAGTACGATGTCCACCATGTACCGCTGGCGGAACGATATACATCTACCCTTAGTTCCGAATTACGTCAAAAGCGATTACATCAAGTATCCAACCAAATTTAATAGTCACTAAATTTAAGGACTATTGAGTACCCTTTTGAATGTCTTAAGTTACACAGTTCGACATAAGCAATTGTCTTTCTATTGTGTCTCTAATTACGGCATTCAAAGAGGTACTATTTGTGACGTTACGCGTTGGTTAGATTCGCAATATAATCGCTTTTGACGCAATTCGGAACATGGGGCTGGTGGTCCGATGATTTAACGGGCATGGTGGAATTAAATTTTGCAACTCGCCGAAATGCAGCCGATAGAAAACCGACAGGCTAGCAACTCGGCGTCGATGATCAAGACTTTGGAATTTTGACTCGATGCATCAGTGAAGTAATTAAATGGTTATTTTATACTTCTGGACTGAACTTAATCTTTCTTTACAGTTTTTATTTCAAGTAATTTTTTTTATGCAGTTTGATTTTTTTTGTTGCCTTAACTTAACGTAAAAATTATCTTACCTCCTCTGACTCCTTATTTCCTCGTCTCCAGCGGTTCTCTAACGTTAAACATTTAGTCGTTTCTTTTTAGTTTTATTGCTGTTTGTCAAATCAAAAAATCAAAATCAAAATCATTTATTTCAAATAGACCATTTGCAGGCACTTTTGAATAGTCAAATGTCGGTTAGTCCAAGAAAAGTGAAGCTAAATAGCACGTTCCAATACGTAGGTCTCTATGGATAAGAACGTGCAAGAAACTCTATGGACACTCTTTTTAAAATATATTATGAGTTACATAGATCTTGGTTACATATTTCATATTGGTTCGGAAAAGAACCGCATCGATGATGAGCAGGGTCCGGGGTAGCACTAACACTGTCCTCAGAACGTTAGCGTGCAAAATAAACGATCCGTTTACTGTTTACTGGGCGAGTGTTCACTTACTCAGAAATAGGAAATAGACTGCAATCTAGAAATATAGGATCTTGATTCTGTACTAACAAACTACTAACAAGCTGTTATTTGTATTTTTTGTATTTTTTTTTTTTTTGTATTTTTATGTGTTCTACTAACAACCTTACTAACTTTTGTTTTGTTAAAAATGTATGGACGAATATCTGAAATAAAGATATATTATATTATTATATTTCTTGTCGCTTCTAATGTGTCCTATGCTACTTTCAAATAAATGTTTCTTTCTTTCTTTCTTCCTCTCCAGCGGTTCTCTAACATCAGTGATAGAGTCGTGCCACACGCTGCTGTGCCGCCACCAGAGCGAACTGGCGGTGCTCCTGTCCAGAGCCTCGTCAGCCATCCTGGGCAACGCGCCCTGGCTGCGCGCTGACGTGGCTTGGGAGGCAGTACAGGCACAGACGAGTGATAACCTTATGGTAAGGGATCTTTTTTGGAGTATTTTTTGAAGTGAAAACTTCTTTAGCGGCGTTGAGCACTTTTTCTGTAATGGGTATAAAATCTTAAACTCGCGTCAGGACACGTGACCTAATCGAAAAAGCGTAAGACGGATTTAGAGTAGACAGCTATCCCCTCTCTACGGCGCGGCGAAAATGTATGCCTGGGCCTACTGTTTCAAATATATAGATATATATAAATGTATATATATATATTTCAACGTATATAGATATATTATATATATATATATATATATATATATATATATATATATATATATATATATATATATATGTATATTTCAACGTTAATAATCAAGTTTTCACTTCTGCCGGCACTCCCGGAGTGCAACCCGTCTTTTTTTTTTTAAATTGCCTATGTTAGTCAGTGAAGATGTAGCTTTCTAATGGTGAAACTAATATTATAAAGAGGTCTTAAGAGGTAGTTTGTTTATTTGATTCTAGGAGGTAATCTCTTGAAGTACTGGTTCTATAGCAAACATTTTTTCAACGACAAATCTCCTTTATCCCTGAGTGACAAAGGCTTTTATGCATTTAATTTACGGGTGAAGCCGCGGGTGAAAGCTAGTGGTGAAATATTTTTTGAAATCGGTCAAGGAGTTTTTGAGTTAAACCGTAACATCCTGCTCCTCGAGTCGTATTCCTCATTACTGAGGGTCGTGAAGTTTCCGCTGGATTAGCTTCTTATTGATGGAATCTCGCCCTCTGTGACGGTTCTTAGCGTCATGAAGTGCGACGTGCAATTGGGTGTCCAGTGTGGAGCGGACCTGATCTGCCCATCTTATTGGGCTGCGGCCTCTTGGTCGTTTGCCATCAACCATGCCAGTTACGATGAGCTGTTCAAGGTTGTGGCCATTTTTCCTGGCATAGTGGCCAAAAAACTCCAGTACTCCGCGCATGCAGATCGTAACAGACAAAAAGTATCAAATCTTTCCTCTTTATAATATTAAACAACATTAGTTTTAGTATATACGAAACCTGAAACACGCGTCTAGTATTTTTATGTAAAGAACCTATGTACAAAATACATAACTGTATCATGAAAAATCACAAAGTTATAAGCTTGTTATGTCAAAAATACATAATCACCGGGCCATTCAAGCAACTAAGGGGTTGTTTTGCACTTGCACCCAGCGGTTTGCTGACATCCAATGCCCGCTATGACATGCCATGACCTGTTGTACTTAGTATCGGTGGTGTTGATATTGTGACCTTTTAAAATATTTTTGGGAAAAAATATAACATGGTTAAAAAACTATTGGAATCCATTCAGTTACTGATACAGAACAAACTATTAGATTTCGCATATACTAAAAATTATGTATAATTTGACTGGCCTGTTGGTCTAGTGGTTAGTGACCCTGACTGCTATGCCGGAGGTCGTTGGTTCGATTCCCACCCAGGACAAATGTTTGTGTGATGAGCATGATCATTTGTTCTGTGTATGTATTTAGAAATATTTAAGTACATATGTTTATCAGTTGTCTAGTACTCATAACACAAGCTCTGCTTAGCTTAAGACTAGACGGCGTTGTGGCGGTGTTAATATAATAATAATATTTCTAGTTGTGGTATTCCACAACTAGGAATATTATTATTATTCCATTTATTTATTATTATATACATATTATAGTATATTTTTAAATATTTCTTAAAAAAATAACATTAAAAAAAACATTTAAAAATATAAAAAATAGTAGCCCACCGGCATCGGGAACACGGTCCAAGCTGCCGGCGGTCAGGGCTCCTGAGAGAGGAACCTCCGGACAATACGCGCCGTGTCTAGGAGTACTGCCTTCTGGATCAAGTCCTTGATCCAACTGCCTAACGAGAGCCTCCGCAGATGTTGGTCGAGGCTCTTGGCAATTAAGCCATTGGCCGTCACGACTATCGGCACAATGATTGCTCTATCCACTTCCCACATGTCGACAACCTCGCGAGCCAAGTCAAGATATTTAGTTTGTTTATCTTTCTCGGCTTTCACGAGGTTCTCGTCATGAGGGACCGCTATATCAACAATCATTGTGCGACGCTCCAGTCGATCTATCACCACTATGTCAGGCTTATATGCAACAATAGTCCTGTCAGTGATGATAGATCGATCCCAATATAACGTGATACTGCCATTGTCGAGAACTGGGTCGGGCACATACCTGTAGTACGGTACTTCTGATTCTACAAGATTGTATTTAAGAGCAAGTTGCTGGTGAATAATCCTGGCTACGAGGTTGTGTCTATGCAAATAGTCTCCGTTAGCCAGACGAGAACACCCAGAAATAATGTGACGGATTGATTCTCCGGGCCGGTGGCATGCCCGACAGATGTCAACCGTACCATCCTTCACAATGTATTTCCGGTAATTGTTCGTCATCATAACTTCGTCCATAATTGCAAAGACAATATTATTATTATTAATGTTGTAGATTTATAAAATAAATAAAATCTAATTCTTCCAATTCTCTTTTCCAGAAAATCCACCATGCCTTCCTAGTAGTCCAATCAACGTTCCTCAAACACGTGGCTATGGTCCACTTTGTACCACCCTTACAGGCCCAGCGAACTTACAAGAACCATAATGAACGAATACACTGGCTGCACACAGTCGTAATACCACACATCACCAAGGAATTCACACACAACTTCGAATCTCTCGAACGCATGTACAGACTCCTTAAAAATTCTGGCAACACTGACAACGAAAATAAAAAATTAGGCACAGCGTTCAACGACACTTGGCTATATTCTGATATTCACACTGGTATAGCAAAATCTTGTCTCGAATTAAAATTGATATTAAATAAATCAAACAGCTTAGATGTTTTTCTCGATTCTTGCGCCATGAATAAGCAGGAAATCGATTTGGATGTCTTAAATCGAGATATGGATGATATTATCGATAGTCTAACTAAATGTTTGAAGACTGTTCAGAGTTCGCAACTGAGGTTAAAGAAACTTCAAAATAGGAACGTCAAAGACATTGAATTTGAAGACAAAGAAGTCATGGTTGAGAATTTGGATATTTTGAAAATAGAAGACAGGGAACCAGAGAGTAAAGATGAAGTTTTTTATTTTGTTAAGACTGACGATGATGAATCCAGTATTCAGTCAGCTGGTGATCTCACAACAGCACCTGGTAAAAAAGAAAAGGAGGCAAATAAAATAGTGTTAAGTGAATTAAAAAGGAAATTGGGGAGAAGGGAGGATATTATGAGGGAGAGGGAGAGGCAAGCACTCGCTAAGACGATGCCGGAATTAAAAGACATACCCGACTTCCCCCGACAAATTAATCTCGAAGAATTCGTTGAGAGGAAAGGTTATATTAAAAAATTAAAATTAAACAACACACGCCCCAAAAAAAGACTCTTATCCACGAAAATAAAAAAAAATAAAACACGGAATAAGAAATACAAATATAAATTAGGGAAATATAGCAAAGAAACGGATATTGATGATGTCATTTATGAAGCGAACGCGAAACTAAATGTTAAAAGTAAACTATTAACTATAAGCACTCTAAACGACTATTTCATCACAAAATGGTGTAAATATGTAAGGTCAGAAAAAAAAGATTTAGACTCCAGCGGACTTTCCGAAGGCCTAAGCGACGTAGAACCGAGTACAGTCAACAAAACAGTCAAAGAAACTGTCAACAACGAGATACGGTTTACAAAAAAAGACTTAGAACTAACACCTTCGTCATCAGAAAGCGATTTGGAGTTTTACAAAGAAAAGCAAAAAGCCCTGTTACACGACGTCCGCCGCCACAGAGCAGTAAGAAAAAAAAATCATCCGAACCATAGACCGATACCTGCTATAGACAATGTAGACGAGAGTTTGAAGCCCATAGAGTATAGTTTTGGTACTGGAATGGCTATGGCGTCCGTTCTTCAAGTGAATAGATCTGTTCCTAACTTTATAGCGAATGAAGAAGTATTTATTGGAGATGGGGAGGTGTCTACGGACAGTGGGAATGATGAAGATGCTTAAAATAATAATCGTCATACATCATCATCATTTCAGCCGATATACGTCCACTGTTGGACATAGGCCTTCCTCAAGCGTCGCCATAACGACTGGTCCTGCGCGTCTCGCATGCATAGGATTCCCCCAACCTTCACCAGATGATCGGTCTACGTGATCGCCACTAGAACCTTTCGGCCCCAACGGCCATCTGTTCTGCGAGCAATGTACCCTGCCCATTGCCACTTATATACAGGATGACTGGTAATTAGTGTACGATACTTAAACACGTGATTGTGCTCATGATAACAAACAATTTTTACTAAGGGAACAAACTTGAAATCGCGAAAAAAAAACAGCTGTTCAGTACATTAGGCAAACATAAATGTACTGAACTGTACGGTTCGTACACTTGCAAGAGTTGTTGTAGAGGTTGGAGTGCGTAGAGAAAAGATCACTTGGTTTCCCTAAGGTTTATTCCGTAAGAACACTGTTTACAAAGAAAACTGTTGACGATTCCTTTCTCTAATGTTAGTCACCGCGTAGCAGTAATTGCACTCCTCGATTTATTGTGATTTATGTTAATTTATAGTAATAAAGTGACGCACGTCGGGTGTAAGACCCAGCGTCAGCAAAATGTACTGTTTAAGACTGTACATAACAGGTGAATTTTTTTCGCGATTTCAGGTTTGTTACCATAGTAAAAGTTGTCGGTTATCATGAGCACAATCACTTTTTTAAGTATCGTACACTAATTGCCTGTCACCCTATATTGGGTTATTGCTAAAACACTGGCAAGCTCTATCTAGCTCTGGACTATGTTATTAACATCATAAACAACAAGTTTTGTTCTACGACTTTTAAAAAGGTATCATATTTTAGTTCATCAGATTTTCATACAAAACTTAAAATATTTAAAGTGAACGTTATAGTTATAACGAAGTCAATGCGAAGCAAGGGATAGTACAATGGTAGAGAGGAGCGGGGTCGGGCGGCGGGGGTGCTTGATGCGCTTTCGTTGCGGCATAGCAAATTATAGAGTTGAAATGTGTTAGATAGAACAACGAAATCTTGAAGGTTGGTTTTTGGTAAATAAATTATGTTTTGTAAAAAGTCATAGAACAAGTTGTTGTTTATGTTGTTAGTAATACAGCCCTGTAAAGTTGTTGGTGTTTTTCAAATAACTATCTATATAAAACAAGTCACAGCACCGCAAGTGTTGAAAGTGAAAAATCAAATCAACTGAATGCGACCACGTCGCTTGCTCATCTCCGCATCGCACGCACGTGCGCTCGGTCACGTAGGCCATAGAGTATTAATAGGCTGTAAATATTAACATAAAAAATATCATTTAGGCAGGGTGCAAACGTGTCTTGTGTCAGATACAAGCTGCCGATGAATTTATGAATTTATGAGTTCCATGACCTGCAGTTAATAGTCGGCGTTGCGTACAAACTACCTACAAGTCATTGAACTCGCTCAGCTGACGTTTTCTTAAAGAAATTAATTTCGTACATGCGTAAATTAATACGAGTTTTGAAAAAAGGTACTTTGTTTTTTAATTTTATTTATACAAATCGATAGTGGATCATGTACCGGATCGACCCTCCACGGGATTAAAACTATTAAAATTTAGCGGGGTATAGAACCAGTATAAAATCATCCACTCCCTGCGCATACGTAAACATTTTTGTGTCCAGTTGCTTCCACTTAACACATACTCATGACGATCAAAAAGTGTTCGGAGTCGGTAACTGAAAATCATAAGTGTCTACATTTGCGCCATAAAGTTGTATTATTCAAATAAACCAACAAAACGCCATGTTATTATTTGACAAATTTCAGCCAGTAGTGGCAAACGGTCGCTATTGGCTGAATCTAGTTAAACGTCACAAGTCTGTAAATGACAGACATATTTACCGAGTTGTGACGTTTAAATAGATTTACCTAGCGCCACGTTTTCAAAAACGTGGCGCTAGGTAAAATAGAATAAAGTTTATTTTGTATTTTTTTTTTTTTTATAAATAGTCCATTATTTCTTAGATATACTGGCACCAAAACTCATAATCTATGCGGATGACAATAAATACGAAGTTTTTCATACTGTCAAATAGCCTATTGTTTCTTCTATTCGCGCCGCATCGCTTCGCAGTCGCATTGACTCACTTGCGTTATGTTATTTTTTTAATTTTAAGATCTGTGATTAAAGTTATTAAGTCAATTGATTTTTATGATAATTAATTAAAATTACTCAACTTTTGTATTGTAAATAGAATGTTTAATAATAAAATAATAATTTGCTTTTAATTCTGTGTTTTCTTGTATCAATAATTTGGAGCCTTACCATGACTTTGTAAATGTGAAGTACCATGGATAGAGATGGGCAATCCACCTACCCGGATTTATTCCCAAGTGGGAAATAAACCGGGTGTTTTGGAGAAAATACCCGATAAACCCCATCATTTTTGGATTTTTTTATTTTTAAACTTAATTTTTTTTTTTTGACCTGACCATATGTAAGCTGCACAGTGGGTTACAATTCCAGCTACTAATTACCGTTTTTTTCTTTCACTTTCATCAAATAGTAATTATTATTCTTTGCGACTGAAGGAGGCGTTATGACCAGAAATAAGTACAGTTTGAAAAGATTTTTTTTACGGTTGAAAAATCATCCATCAACAACCCCCGCTCTTGGGCGGAGCGTGAGATAGTGTCAGACTCTTACTGAATAAAAACCCACCCCGTTCTTCTTTCGGATAACCCTGGCCCTATTAGGCTTCGACCTAGCTGGGTCCCTGCTGCTGCTGACAACTCCTTGAGGCGCAAGGGAACAGTGCATGCCGTCGACGACCCTCATTTCTTATTCTTTGTAGACATCATATAAGGCACCTCTATCCATAATTTCAGCGTTCTAAGGGCGCTTTCAATTTATGCCGGTTAATCCCGCATGCGTGATGAAAACCGCACGATATTAAAAACGCCCAAACACGGAGTTTCAAAAAGATTTTCTTTCTCTGTGGTTTTTTTAACAAAATGTGGTGTTACCACAAACTTACAAGAATTTACAAATCAATTAATGATAAAATTTGTAATTAAAGAAGTGATTATAAAGCCATTAACGAATATAGGTCACGTAAAGCGATTTCCAACTTTGTTGCAGAAGAAAAAAAAAATAGATCGATTTTATTTATTTTGCCACTTAAGAACTAAAACTCAGACCTCACGTCACAGAAATCCCCTACATTGCGCAATCAAAGTTCTCCGCGCGATTTTAAAATATACAACAGCCTAGAAGAAGAAGAATGTATCATGGTTTCCTGTTTGGAGGAATGCGGAACAAATGTAAAGTCCCGCAAATCTCCGCTAAAAAGGGAGGTGTTACGTCTGGTGGCAAAGTGCCTTATAGATGATTCCGGATATTCAAATCGCGCAAAGAACTTTGATTGCAGGATGCAGGAATAGTTCTTATGTGACGCCATAGATGTGGCTACACCCGCAGAGCGGAGACTTTCTTGCTGGCTTGCCACTATGGAATCTGGAGGCAACAGTCCTTCGCGAGCGTGCAGCTATGCAATTGCCGACACCGGGGCGAAACTCCACTGATGCGGCATGGCGGACAGAGTTCCAGTGGGATCTCATAGTGAAATGGCGACAGCAATTGTTACAACCCAGTGCTGGCACGCCATAATTAAGGAGGTAAGTCCCCTGTTTGAGGAGTGGCGGCGTCCTCACCTTCCGATGACGCAGGATCTCACCGGACATGGTAAGTTTGAGAGGTTCCTGCACCGGAATCGTGTGTAAGAAACGCCCGGGTGTCACCACTATGTGGACCGCGTGGAGGACACGGTGGGGCATACAGTAGAGATGTGCGCCGGCCGAGTGTTCCTTTCTGATCGCGATTCTAACTAGCACTTGCCCAGCTTTTATTATCTCCCATAGCGACCTACAAAATCTCTAATGTAGGTACATATATCATGATCAGTCTTTTAACGTTTCCACAGCTGGGACTCAGGCCTCTTTTCGAGGAGAGCGGATGGGTCGTAATCCACCACGCGGGTCCAGTGCGGGTCGGTGGATGTCACGTCTTCAAAATTTTTGGTTCTAGGACGTGCCGGTTTCTTCACGATGTTTTTCTTCACCCTTTTGAGAGCAGTGGTTATGAAATAAATAACACAAATTAATGCGCCTGGCTGGGTTTGCCGCGACCTACAACTCGTAAGCCGGGGCCGTTACCACTCGGCCACCACTGCTCTACGTAGGTACATAAACACAATAGAAGTCCCTTGGGGTCTAGACTAGTATCTAATAATATCGTCTTATATTGTTCATAATAAATTTATGTAAATCTATACTTATATATATATATATATATATATATATTATTATTATATATAATATTATAAAGCGGAAGAGTTTGTTTGTTTGTTTGAACGCGCTAATCTCAGGAACTACTGGTGCGATTTGAAAATTTCTTTCACTGTTAGATAGCCCATTTAATGAGGAATGTTATAGGTTATATAACATTACGCTACGACTAATAGGAGCGGAGCAGTAACCAATGATGCGGGTGAAACCGCAGGGTACAGCTAGTGTAATAATACAGATACGAGTCTAGGAAAATAATCGCCTATAGGAAAGGTGTTCATAATATATTTATTAGTCAACTGTATGTCAGTTTTTAAGACTTGAACTAGGAAAAAACAGCCCTGTACCTTCCCGGAGGACACGATGGAGCACACGGTAGAGGTGAGCCCCGATTGTGTAGAGCATCGCAATCGCTTGTGAGGGTAATCGGCGGCGGCGATCTCTCGCGCTGGGTCTTGGTACAGGCCATGGTTCAGAGCGAGGAGTGGCAGGCGGTCGCCTCCACCTGCGAAGCAGTAATGCTAGCAAAGGAAGAGGCTGACTGCATCAGGCAACGGCGTCATGCCCCAGCCGCCGCTGGAACTCCGATCCTGATTTCCGGCCACCGTTAGGCGCGTAGCTCGCCGTTCGACCGTCCGGTAACTGTCCGGACCGAGCCCAAGACGTCGACGATGCTTATTGTTCCAAGCACGCCTCATGGAGTTGTCAGCAAACCGTAGGGTCGAAGCGTACTGGGGCCAAGGGTATGCTTCTGAAAGAAAGATTCGGCCCCGGTACGAAAGGCAACGAAGGAACAGGAGTGGTTTTTTAGTCAGTAAAAGTCTGACACAATCTTCTGCTCCACTCAAGGGCGTGGAGATGTCATTGGATGATTTTCCCACCTACAGAAAAATCCTCTGGACATAAAATCCTTGAGTTGGACCTATTTTTTTTTTTTTATTTAGCCCACACTGTCCCACTGCTGAGCAAAGGCCTCCCACCACTCTTTCCAACGATCACGGTTCCTTACTTTCTCATTCCAGTTCTTAAGGAACCTACTAAGCTAATAAATTAATTACATCACCTCTGTACTCAAAACGATGCAGAAATGGTACATTTTGATACAAGTGAAGAAAGTTTGTCAATGCCACCGAGGCGGAATTCGCACGAGCCGAAGCGAAGGTGCTATGGAGCCGGGGCTGCAGTGACAAAATTCCACGTGTACCAAACGGCGTTCTTCAATAGGTACACTTACAAAGATATAACGGGGGTTGACGCGTGACTCGCGGGAGTTGACGCACTATTCCTGAGGGTCGCTTAGCGCTCAGCCTGATACGATAAATGTAATAAATCACGGTGGCCACTTTTCCGCACTAGTGCGAAAAACTGTAAATTGCATGCCTAAAAGCGATAGGGATTATAGCGGATTTTCGATTTTCAAGTGTTAAGTATTGAAAAGTAGTTTGATGTTTTGTCACCTAAAAAAAACGTTTTGGAACTTGGAAAAGGTTAAAGGATTCTTTCATATTCCGAGAGACTCATGTTTTTGCGATAATTTCCGATTTAAACGCAAGCGACGCCGTACGCAGAAGTTAGTCTATAATACTCTAATGATAGAGTAGTTAAGACCTGTTGCCATTACGTAGTGATGTTATTAATTAATTATTATATGACGTTTTAATTATTATAGATATTATTATTTGTTATCGACACCAGTTTGTACTGTATCTGCGAGCAACATGGACGCTGTAAGATATATGTAAGTCTGTTTATTATAATATTATTACTTTAGATATATACCACTAATTTTTATTTAACGCATTGGACGCCGACTACGGAGATATCTGTATATAGTTTCAATACAGGACTCCAGCTACCACTATACAGGGTGTCCCGTAAATAATCGATCAAACGTAACGGGTAGGTAGCTTATCTGATTTCCAACAACTAATTTGAATAGTTAAAAGAAAACCGTTATGATAACCAAGATAATTTTTTTTTCGAAATTTACCATTTTCTCTACCTAACTAAATTCTTTAGTTTTTTTAATGTTGTCGCTGCAAATAATAACGTTTTTTGGTATAATTTTTGTGTAACATTTCTGAATAGCTTACTTATGTTATAAGATACCATAATTTTTAGTAACATTTTATGTGCCTTAGAAAAAAAATCTTGAATTAAAAACATTTTTCTTTACGATGAAAAGACCAAAAGGGACATAATTTTTTTTTTTTTTAACTCTACAAATTAGTTGTTGGAAATCAGATAAGCTACCTACCCGTTACATTTGAACCATTATTTACGGGACACCCTGTATACGTAGGACATCTATTTATGAGACGAAAAGTGTGCGGGTGTGAAGTACCAACGATGCTGAATATACGAAAATATACGTACTACGCGTTATACACCCAGAGTGCGTTTTTTTTCGGTGAAGCCTAAAAGATACGGATATTTCCGTAAATAGACAAATGTATGGCAATGGCAACCGAATTTATTCATGTAGCCAACTTCGGCGTTCAATGGTTTTAATAAATATACTTAAAGGGGTTTAGAAAAGGTCTTGTTATTATTTAAGTAGTCTCAGTAAATCATCATCAGCTTTTTTTTAATGTTCCCACTTTTGGGACTCAGGCCTCTTCTCTTAGAGAGGGAATGGGCCGTAATCCACCACGCGGGCCCAGTGCGGGTTGCTGAATGTCACATGTCTTCGAATTTTTGATTCTAGAACATACCGGTTTCCTCACGATGTTTTCCTTCACCGTTTTGAGAGCAGTGGTGATGAAATAAATTACAGAAAGTAATGCACCTGGCAGGGTTTGACCCGCGACCTACAACTCGTAAGTCGGAGCCATTACTACTCGGCCACCACTGCTCCCATATTTATTTACTATTTTAATATATTTTTTGTTCTCTCTTCCACACTACCCAAGAGATAAAGAAAGAGGTGCGTTTTTTGTTGTAATTCATTAAACGCTGGCGTTCGCGCACCTATTGTCTTTCTATTGTGTCTGTAATTTTCACGATTGAAATGTTAAAGTGGGATCCCCATTAGGCCTAATCCACAATAGAAATAGAAGGAAAGAAGAAAGAAAAAAGAAAGTCAAAATGTAATCAGATCAAAAGAGTTAGATTTCGCTTCAATAAGCAAGATATTACTTGTATTGAACACAGAAAACTGAAACAAGATATGAGTTAGTTTAAGACCAGAAGATATTCAGGTTCAGTATGCTAGATATCATTTGTCATTGAGACCAGAAAAGTAACATTCAGGTTAAATATGCAAGATATGATTTAGTATTGTGACCAGAAGAGTGAGGTTCAAGTTCAATATGCAAGATATGATTTGCTATTGAGACCAGAAAAGTAACATTCCGGTTCAATACGCAAGATATGATTTGCTATTGAGACCAGAAAAGTAACATTCCGGTTCAATGCGCAAGATATGATTTGATATTGAGACCAGAAAAGTAACATTCCGGTTCAATACGCAAGATATGATTTGATATTGAGACCAGAAATGTAACATTCAGGTTAAATATGCAAGATATGATTTAGCATTGTGACCAGAAGAGAGGTTCAAGTTCAATATGTAATATTATATCGTTGAAGCAGTGACAGTTGTTAAATAAAACCATATAGTTATTTAATATTAAGTCAAGATATGCTGCGGCAGCGCCAGCACAGTCCGCTGTACTTGGAATATGGGATGGCGAAAGGGTGTCGACTAGTGTTGCCAGGTCTGTTTGGATAAAAATCGGGACAGATGGTAAAACAAATCGGGATTTAGGGTTTTAGATCGGAACAATTTTTTATTAAGTTTTTTTTTAGATGGGAAATTGTCCAATGACTTCTTCCCCTCTGGGGTAGAACGAGAAGGCGTGTGATTTTTTTACTGAGTAAAACCCAGACTTCTTCAGTCGCTCTTTGACTTTCAGGCTTTTTGATTTCATGTGCAAATCGGGACGCGTCAACAGACCCCTAAAAATCGGGACATCCCGCGCAAATCGGGACGCCTGGCAACTGTCGACACAGGTTGCGTTCCACACCAGAGGCCTACCCACCTTCCACGGTACCAACGTCATACCATCTGGTCTCTTCCCATCGTCACGTACCAAACCATTTGGTTCTAATATGGCACGTACGCAATTGACAAGAGCTCGACGAATAATATCGTTGATGCTATGTAACCAAGATCTATGTAACTCATAGTATGTTTTAAAAAGAGTGTCCATGGAGTTTCTGGCACGTTCTTCTCCATAGAGACCTACGTATTGGAACGTGCAATTTAGCTTCACTTTTCTTGGACTGACCGACATTTGACTATTCAAAAGTGCCTGCAAATGGTCTATTTGAAATAAATGATTTTGACTTTGACTTTGCTAGCGGGTCGTGGTATGCGGCCTGCGCTCCTGCAGCAGGACAGGCCATGATGTCTGAGACATTTTGTGTGATCAGAGGGCTGGCTCGATCGCTGGCTCGTTCTTCACCCAAAGAATTAGCATTGCCATTCAACGTGGCAATGCTGCCAGTCTTCTGGGCACATTTCCGGATGACAGCGATGTGGAGGAGTATTGACGCTTCAGTGTACTTTGTAATTTTGTATTATATTTACATATGAACGAGTATAATGTACATAATTAGGTTTTAATATAAATAGTTTAGTTAATAACTAGTATCTACCAGCGGCTTCGCCCACTTAAAAATCGGTTTCTCTATAAAAACTTTGGACCCCTCTCCCTCTTAAGGAGTGCGGACTTGCGGATGGCGAGCTATGGGTAGCTCGCTGTCCGTCCGTCCGGTAACTGTCCGGATCGAGTTCAAGTAGTCGACGGCGCTCACTGTTCCCGCGCGCCTCAAGGGGTTGTCAGCAATAGCAGCCCAGCTGGATCGAAGCCTACCGGGGCCAGGGTTAGTTTAGAAAGACAGCTCGAGCCCCGGTATGAAGGCTTGAAGGAACGGGGTGGGTTTTTAGTCAGTAAGAGTCTGACACTATCTCCCGCTCCGCCCAAGAGCAGGGGTTGTCATTGATGATGATTTTGGAAAATTCCCTTCTTAGTGCAGTTACGTTATAAAAGGAAACGTAATGCAAAATATCACGCTCCTATGTCCCGTGGTTTCGGTTATGTGTTGATATTTCAGTCAGACAGTTTCTACTTTTATACATATACACCGTTAAATTTTGATCGTTTAAATCCCGCGTAGGTAGTAGTCGGCGTTGCGTACTAACTACCTACAAGTCATTGGACTCGCTCAACTGACGTTTTCTTAAAGAAATTAATTTCGTACATGCGTAAATTAATACGAGTTTTTTTTTAAATAAAGGACTTTAGTTTTTAATTTTATCTTTAGAAATCGATAGTGTTTCATGTACCGGATCGACCCTCCAAAGGATTAAAACGATCAAAATTTAGCGGTGTAGATTAATATAAATGAGTCACAAAAAAAAAAAAAATGGTTCGTTCTGTAAAGTTATTTATTCCATACAAAACATTACACCCTTTTTTAACATATTGCGTCGTCATCTAGTGATGATACTGACTGAAGCCTCTTCAATATAGATGTTTGCTGAGCCAGAAGATTATCTACGGGCACTGGGAACAGGATGATGGTACTCAGTGAGGCGTTGTCCACACTACTTGCTGGGCCTGTGAACGATTTATTTTCGTATAATAATATAATATAATATTCCACAACTATTACACAACGCCGTCTAGTCCCAAGCACAGAACAAATGATCATGCTCGTCACATAAACATTTGTCCTGGGTGGGAATCGAACCTACGACCTGCGGCATAGCAGTCAGGGACACTAACCACTAGACCAACAGGCCAGTCAATAATAATAAAGTCACCCAAGGAAAGGAAAGGGCTATGCTCGGAGTTTCCTTGCGTGATTACATCAGAAATGAAGATATCCGCAGGAGAACCAAGGTTACCGACATAGCTCGAAGAATCGCCAAACTTAAGTGCCAGGCAGGGCACATTGCATCCAGAACAGATGGGGGATGGGGAAAGGTTCTGGAGTGGCGACCACGAACCGGAAGACGCAGCGTTGGAAGGCCTCCAACAAGGTAGACCGATGACCTGCGGGGTTACCATGACGTACAAAGTAATATTGTTTTAATCTTGTTTCGGTGTGGGTAAGAGATGGCGCTAGACAACCTGCATAGCTCTGTCTCTTACGCACACTAAAACAATTATACGCACACTAAAATAATTAAAACAATCTTACTTTAAACGTCATGGTCTAGGTCCTGGTCAGGGTTGCGGGAATCCGAAGGATGCGTGATGCACAGGACCGGTCGTTGTGGCGACGCTTGGGGGAGGCCTATGTTCAACAGTGGCCGTCTTTCGGCTGATGTGATGAATAATAATATAAGTAATAATAATATTCTACAACTATCACATTACATAACGCCGTCTAGTCTCAAGCTAAGCAGAGTTTGTGTTATGAGTACTAGACAACTGATAAATAAACTTATATATTTCTAAATACATACATATTGTAGATAAATTACACTCAGACACAGAACAAATGATCGTGCTCATCACACAAACATTTGTCCTGAGTGGGAATCGAACCCACGACCTTCGGCAGAGCAGTCAGGGCCACTAACTACTACGTCATAAGTATAGTAAACGAAGACTGAGAACAGTTTGCGGTGATGCCCCAATGCGTCGACGTGATGATACACAATGAGGTGTCGTCCATACTAGTAACTAGCTTCAGCCCGCGGCTTCGCCTGCGTACATAAAATATAGCCTATGTCACTCAGGAATAAAGCAGTTTTCTACTAGAGAAAAAATTTTCGCAATCGGTCCAATACTTCCAGAGATTACCTCCTACAAACCAAAACTCATAAAAAAAAAAAACTTTTTACAAAAAAAGAAATATAAGTAACCGAATTCAATGTTAAAAATACATTGAAAAGTACAAAAATAACTTTAATTTTGGAAGTCGGTGTTAAATAAACTATTAAAAAAAAAACGTATATATTTAAATATATATAGGTTAGTACTTTCAGTGTTTCATAAACATAGAAGTCGGTTACATTTTTTTTTTGTAAAAAGTTTTTTATTTTACACTTTTTAGTTATGGTGTACCACCACTAAAAAGCACCCCTTAGTCAAACTTAAAGACGTTATAGCCAGAGCTCATAACGATTCTAATAATCCCAAACACGGTTAGATTACATTAATTTAGCTTCTGGCTTCATCATCAGATCGGTTCGATATATCCCCCCCCCCTTTTCTTTCAGTCTGTCGTCGACTATGCACGTATAAACAAAGCAATTTTACTTGTTGCGACAGTACTGCTGTGATCCTATGAGGAGTTCTGTTCCATATCTTTGAAGTTCAAGACCAGATCACATTTTTATGGGACCAACTTGGAAGCATAACCTTTCAATCCAAAAAAAAGTAATATATTCAGCGGAACATAGAACTTCCTCCTTTTCGAAGTCGGTTAAAAAAGAAACTTTACCTCTTTATAATATTGATGATGTAGATAGTTTAGTTAGATGTTTGCTGCAGTAGGTGATGGTAGGTCATCACATATTACACGATGAGTAACTGTCTGCGGTGATGTCCCAGTACGTCGACGTCGTCGGAGTGATGATACCCAGTGCGTCGACGTCGTCGGGGTGATGATGCCCAGTGCGTCGGCGCCGTCGGGGTGATGATACCCAGTGCGTCGACGTCGTCGGGGTGATGATACCCAGTGCGTCGACGTCGACCACGTATATATTCTTGTTGCTTGCAGGGCCAGGAGACGATTGATGATAGATATTTCTAAGTTCTTTAAAAAAGAACTTTCTGCGGTGTTGTCCCCATGAGACAGTGGTCGTGTTCCAGTGAGAAAAAAGTACAATCGACTTCGATGTAAAAAAAATATTTTTTTTTACATTGCAGTTGGTTGTACTTTTTTCTAAATTGCCATTTCCTAGACACCTGTCCGCTAAACTTATCCCATACCACTTGAGACCATAGTATCGAAGTTTCTAGACCAATTTTAGACTGCTGGATCCCGCACTTTCAGAGTCATCAGGGCATCATGGCCAAGGGGCTCTGAAGACTGGGATACCTACGTTAGTGCGAAAGCCGTATCATCGAAGTTTGTTTCTTCGAAAACTTTTCAACGAAATCTGTATACTGCGACGCCTTGTTAAGTCGACTTCTTGTTACTGCGATGGTTCGTTACATCGAAAAGCTTTACTGCGAACGATTTTAAAGCGAAAACATCATACTGCGAAGCCTTATTCAATCGATGTCTTGTTACTACTATGATAATTATGTCACTTAGGAATAAATACTTAACTTTTTTTGTTACGATTTTCAACACCTAACGTTTGTTTTTAGAATGTTTTACATATATATGTGTAAGTAGTAAAGTAAAGAGCGCCATCTGTCATGAATATCAGTGTTTAAATAAATATCGTAATTGCAATGTTTGTCTAAATTATTCTAGCTATAAATGACTAAAACGTAAATTATATACATAACCCAAACTAAACCAACAAACATGAAAAGTTTTCGAAGAAACAAACTTCGATAATACGGCTTTCGCACTGACGTAGGTATCCCCTGAAGACTACGGTTTTGTTTTATAATTTATAGTTTCGAACTTGACCATTATTTCACCCGATGGTAAGCGATGATGTGGTCGGACACTAGGTCGCGACAGTCGCCGTCTCGTTTTCGAATTGAAAAAAGTAAAAGAAGTCCATCGGATCCGATGGATGCGTGACGCACAGGACCGGTCGTTGTGACGACGCTTGGGGGAGGCTTATGTCCAACAGTGGACGTCTTTCGGCTGATATGATGAAAAGGCGTCGCTGATGAGTGGTGAACACACTTTTATTAGAAGTTGTTTTTTAATTCATTAAACCCCAAGCGAACGCCGGCGTTCGCGCACCTATTGTCTGTAATTTGATAATTTCCACGGTCGGTAGGTTTAATTTAAAAAAAAAAAAATTGTAGGACTAAAGGATCCAGCGCGGGATTACAAATTTGTGCTTGCATTTCCTGTACGTAATTTTTTTTTTATTGTTTATCTAAGAAAAATGTTCATAAATAGTTTTACATCTGCAAAATTCAGCACAGTTCGAAAAAAAAAGAGAAGAGAGTAATTTTTTTTTTAAATGTTTTTAAAAGAACTTGAATCTTTGGGTGAGGTAAGCGCCTCATCTTGTTTCACAGTAGGTACGTCTACGTCCATAGTGGTATTTTTATAAGGTCGCCTAGAGTTCTTGGTTAGCAATAACCTAATAGGACCAGCTTGCAAATAGTGTTCGACAATGAAGGTCCGTGCTGTCCTCAGAGATACGTTGAGTTGCTCATTGTCTTCTTCTAAAAACGTCTTTGTGTTAGAACAGCACGAGGGGGGAAAATATATTAGTTTACGATCAAGGTCAAAAATATTGTTTGTGGGGCTATCACTATTAGAACTCATAGTTTAAATTTTTTTTGTTTTTTTTTTTACACTCACCTGTAATTCGTTTATTGGTCTGGAAACTTCGATGAAGTGGTATGGAATAAATGGAACGAACAGATGTCTAGTAAATGGCAATTTTTGAGGTGAGTCCGTTCATAAAAGGCTTATTTATAGCAATTTACTTTATTGTGTTATCGCGCGCTGTGATAAGGCTTGTTATCGTTAAGTGGTGGACTGTACGTAGGGGTAGGATATGTCCGGGAATCAATTTTCAACACATATCCTATCCTACTTTTAGGCACGAAATAGGCAGTTTTCCGCACAAGTGCAGAAAAGTGCGGGTGCTCTCCCTCGGCACAATTTTATTACATTTATCGTAACAGGCTGGGCGCGCGTCGACCCCCACGAGTAGCCAGCCAACACTAATTTATTCATTTCTTTGTAAGTGTATTGAAAAATGTCGTTTGACACACGTGCTTTGACTCTGTAGCCTTCGGCTCCAGTTGGAAAATCCTAATAGAATCAATCATTCATAACAATTGCCACTAGCAAATACTACGTGCAGTGCTTTTTTTTTTATTTTGATCGTTTTTTTATTCATTCACTAGCTTTTACCCGCGCGACTTCGCTCCCGCTCTTCCCTACTTCAGCCTACTATACCCTACTCTACCCTACCCTACTCTACTCTACTCTACCCTACTCTACCCTACTCTACTCTACACTACCGTAAACTACCCTACAATACCCTTATTTTCATTTTTTTTCCATAAGAACCTTCTTCTCACAATAACGAACACAACAAAAAAAAATTAGCGAAATTATTAATTTAATTATTATAGATAATCAATAGCTTGTAATAAATTGAGTGACATTTTTGGATATAAACAAACGCTAATAACTTAGCTGTTCATGAATGTTATTTAATGAGATTTTACTTAAATAATAACAAGAACTTTTCTGATAAACCTTTCAAGTATTTGAACTACCTAATTAAAAAATTGTGGTGTATTAAATTTCATCGATCTTAATTTTATTTGTTTTGAACATCGGCGCATCGGTACAACACTAACGATGACGACTGGCCTAGCCCTTGACAATAGGAATATTATATTTATAAAGTCTCAACGTGACTCAACTACCTACATTAAGTAGTTTTAAGAGGGCTGGGTACACTCATTCACGCCAAAGCCAATAAACACTTCAAAAGACTTGAGTATCTTTCAGGAAACACTACAAAACCTTTGAATGACCACGTGTTTCCTTTGGGATATAACATGTGTTTCATAAAGTAAACGCGCGGCCTCCAATGAACCACTGATCTTTCGGAGGACTGTGTTTTCGTCAAGAAACATATTTTCATACATTTTGATATGCAATTTGATACCTCTGGCCAAAATTGTTTTCGCTCGAGTGGGTTTTTGCTGTGCGACTTTTTACAGACTGACAATAAAGTGATTCTGTAAAGGTTCTATTTTATCATTTTGATGTACAGAACACTAAAAAGAAAAACCAGTAACAATAATTGTGTTTTCATTCCCAGCAGATTGACGTTCCTGACCCTGTCTGTAGTATTGCTGTCAAATCTAATGGCCTCACAATCGACAAACGGTCCTCCGATTGACTTCAATTGCCCATTAATGGACTTCCCGAAAACTGTGAACGGGACACTGGGTAAGAATGTTTGGTTACATCTAGTAGCGTAGCTTGGCGAGAGGGAAGTGAGCCTTCGCCCAGACAGACAGACGGACAGATAGACATACGGGCAGATAGATAGACGGACAGATAGATAGACGGACAGATAGAAAGACGGACAGATAGACATCCGGGCAGATAGACAGACGGGCAGATAGACAGACGGACAGATAGACTGACGGACAGATCGACAGACGGACAGATAGACAGACGAACAGATAGAAAGAGGAACAGATAGACAGACGGATAGATAGATAGACGGACAGATAGACAGACGGACAGATAGATAGACGGACAGATAGACATACGGGCAGATAGACTGATGGACAGATAGACATCCGGGCAGATAGACAGACGGACAGATAGACTGACGGACAGATAGACAGACGGACAGATAGACAGACGAACAGATAGACAGAGGAACAGATAGACAGACGGATAGATAGGTAGACGGACAGATAGACAGACGGACAGATAGATAGACGAACAGATAGACAGAGGAACAGATAGACAGACGGATAGATAGACTGACGGACAGATAGATAGACGAACAGATAGACAGAGGAACAGATAGACAGACGGACAGATAGACTGACGGACAGATAGACAGACGGACAGATAGACAGACGGACAGATAGACAGACGGACAGATAGACAGACGGACAGATAGACAGACGAACAGATAGACAGAGGAACAGATAGACAGACGGATAGATAGATAGACGGACAGATAGACAGACGGACAGATAGATAGACGGACAGATAGACATACGGGCAGATAGACTGATGGACAGATAGACATCCGGGCAGATAGACAGACGGGCAGATAGACAGACGGACAGATAGACTGACGGACAGATAGACAGACGGACAGATAGACAGACGGACAGATAGACAGACGGACAGATAGACAGACGGACAGATAGACAGACGGACAGATAGACAGATGAACAGATAGACAGTGGAACAGATAGACAGACGGATAGATAGATAGACGGACAGATAGACAGACGGACAGATAGACAGACGGACAGATAGACAGACGGACAGATAGACAGACGGACAGATAGACAGATGAACAGATAGACAGTGGAACAGATAGACAGACGGATAGATAGATAGACGGACAGATAGACAGACGGACAGATAGACAGACGGGCAGATAGACAGACGGACGGATAGGCAGACACTATTAAAAAAAAAAAACAAAATCAAATCATCTTTATTGTGGATCATAGGTAATACAGATGGTGATAATTATATATTTAGTGAACAGCTATGTCCTACCCTTAGGGCGTACAATAAAATTTAGGTACATAGGTAATAGTGAATTTACATGAATGTCAACATTAATTAGAATACATTGCAATATTATTACATTTCTAAATATTAGTTGCAGTTACAAACTTCAGTAAAAAAAAAAAAAAAAAAAATTCATCATGTATCTAAGTATACAAAACGCATCATGACCCAGGCAGATTGTATTTTAAAAGTGATTTATCGTCGAAGAAGTCTTTCATAGAATAATAGCATTTATTTACTAACAGTTCATGGAGTTTCTTTTTAAATGATTTTATTTCAGTAATTGCTCTTATAGACCCTGGAATGTTATTGTATATACGCGGAGCAGAACAGAAAATGCTTTTGTGCAGGAAGTGCGTCTTACTTGGAACTATGTCAAGCTTGTCCTGATGGCGTATACGCACAGTAGATTATCTACTGTGGTATACGTGTTCGAAATTTAAATAGGTCAATATTATTTCTAACAAAAACTGCGACCTCAAAAATGTACAGACACGGTGATGTCAACACGTTCATTTTTTTAAAAAATGGTTCACAGGATTCAATTCTCTGTAAGTTGAATATTGCCCTGATACACCGTTTCTGTGCAATGAACGTGCGTTCTTTATCAACACTATTACCCCAAAATATCAAGCCGTATCTAAGGTTAACTCTATAACTGATGATGTGTATCTTTATTTTATTTCAGTACACAACATTACTAGAACTCTCAAATGTGTGAACGGAAGGGAGATGACCGGATGCTGTATTACTAGGTTTTTCTGTGACTTCAATACTTCTAATATAGACCTAAGCCTGCGCGGACGGCCTGGATTCCGTATGTAAGTAATTAATGAAAAAAGGTCGATGAATGAGCGCGGGACCCGGCTCTCCTCGCCCACGCGGGTCAGCGCATCGTCGGAGCACTTTTTTATGGAACTGCGAGCGCCCGTTTAAGGCGGCCATCACACTGCCACGTACCCCGCAGCGTAGTGCGTGTCTTAAAGTTGCTTGTATCTCCGTTCGTATAGAAAACACGCACAGTCCAACACACCGAAACTGCATCCATGCGCATTTATGCAGATCACGCTCCTACATGCGGAGAAACATGCACTCACACGCGTGGATGCGGGACAACACGCAAGGTATGCCACACTGAGCCTCGTAATACCGTGCGTGATTTTGTATGACATGAGTGCGTGCCTGCGTGAATTTACAAAACGCACCTACGCGCATCAGTCAGATGCAGATCTGCACTCCCGCAAGTACGAGCGTAGGTGCGTTTTCACGCGCTACGCTGCGTGGTGCGTGGCAGTGTGATAACCGCCTAACGCAACGTTGGCCCTAAAGCGGACGGTCGCAGTTCGCCGCGCGGACAGTTCCTCATAGACACGACTAATATGTACACCGTTGAAGTTGAACGAAACTGTGTGGGTAATGATCCAGTTTCCGAAACGGGGACCAGCTGCGTGAACACGCGCGACGTAGCAGGTGACCGTTTCACGCAGTTGCAGCCATAAGCGTTCTTCAAACGGTTCGGCTCGTGCGGCTGCCCTTATAGACTGGCCTAATGGTCTAGTGGCCTCGACTGCTATGTGGGTTCGTATCATACCCAGGACAAATGTTTACGTGATGACCACGATGTCAGGATGTAATTTATAACTAGCTTTTGCCCGCGGCTTCGCTATCGCTCAACCGTAATTTTCATTTTTTTTTTCTTCTCACAATAACAAACACAACAAAAAAAGAATTTGCGAAATCGGTTCAGCTGTTCTCGAGATTTGCGCTTAGCAACACATTTAGCGAATCATTTTTATATTACAGACTAGCTTTTACCCGCGGCTTTGATCGCGTTAAATTCGGGGTAACACGGTTCCCTTTTCTGTGGGGGGTTAGTGAACTCCTCTTAGCGAACTCCACTGCGGGTGACGTAACCTACAACAAACTTATTATTTGCAGTTGGTATAGTAATCGGGTCTAGGGATCGAACCGCAAAATTAAGTTTGTTTTTTTATTGTATTTACTTTTCCGGGATAAAAAGTAGTACTTAGGTACTTTTTATCCCGGAAAAGTGTGGTGTCCAGGATATTAAAGAATAATTGTACCAAGTTTCATCGTAATCGAACCGGTAGTTTTTGCGTGATGCCTGAACAAACCGACAGACAGATAGACAAAAATTTTTTTTAATCACATTTTTGGGTTCGGTGTTGGTCTAGTAACACCACCTGCCATTTATTTTTTTGATATTTTCAATGTACAGAATTTTCACTTCTACAGATTTATTAAAGTATATAGATATGTGTAGGTTATTTAGAAATATATAAGTACTTATGTTTATCAGTTGTCTAGTACCTACTCGCAACACAAGCTTGGGACTAGACGGCCTTGTGCGATTTTATTATAGAACATTGATAGCAGTGGAGTCTAGTTAGGGATCATCTATAAATTACGTTACACGAATTTCATATTCTCCCCCCCTCGTTCTTCATACAGTGGTTCACATTTGTGAGACACTCGGGGTTACCATGACGTTTCCCGCGCGACTCGAGTTGTCAGCAACAGCAGGGACCCAGCCGGGTCGAAGCCTACTGGGGCCAGCGTTAACCGAAAGGGCGCTCGAGCCCCGGTATGAAGGCTAGAAGGAACGGGGTGGGTCTTTTAGTCAGTAAGAGTCTGACACTATCTCCCGCTTCGCCCAAGGGCGGGGGATGTCAATGCATGATTTTTTCCCACCATAAAAAAAAAATGACATTCAAAGTAAGATTGTTTTAATCTTGTTTCGGTGTGGGTAAGAGACAGAGCTATACAGGTTGTCTAGCGCCATCTCTTACTCACACAGAAACAAGATTAAAACAATCTTACTTTGAACGTCATGGTCTAAGTCACTGTCAAGTCCTATGTTGGCACTTTTTTTTTTAAATTTTATCGCCTACGTCGGGTATATCGACAAACACTCGCGTAAACTCGCTTTTATTCCGCCAGGGTCTCACATCCACGACCAAATACTTCATCTCGTCAGTTCTCCTGTCACTTATTGGGATTGAAGAGCTAAACGAGATGGAGTAGCCAGTCGCGAACACACGACACTGGCGAATAGCACACGAAAATACTGTTCAAACCAATCCGATGCAAGCGGTTTAAGGGTTAATAAAAACAGCAGTTGCAAAATTAATTTTATTTTCTTCTTATATTTTTTTACAAAATCAATATCAAAACATTTGAATCATATTGAAAATACATTCGAAATCACAGATACGAGTTGGTATCTAGTTAAAATTTTGCGTTTTATTACATAGATTTAGAAATGAGACATCACGAGTGGTTAAGAACTCACGGAGCGGATATTACCCACGTCCGACGCGGCACGCAGCTTCTGCAGTATGCTGATATACATCGCTAAATTTAAATCGTTTTAATCCTGATGAGGGTCGATCCGGTAACGTCAGCTGAGTGAGTTCAATGACCTGTAGGTAATAGTCGGCGTTGCGTACAAACTACCTACAGGTCATTGAACTCGCTCAGCTGACGTTTTCTTAAAGAAATTAATTTCGCACATACGTAAATTAATACGAGTTTTGAAAAAAAATTACTTTATTTTTTAATTTTATCTTTACAAATCGATAGTTTCATGTACCGGATCGACCCTCCACGGGATTAAAACGATTAAAATTTAACGGTGTATAAGTAAGAAGAATTTGACAAGTAGAGCTTCTTCACACGTACCACAACCACACCACGTGGCCGGACGTATATTTCGTATTTAAAATGAATAGGAATATTCACACGTATCACATTTTGCAGTCGTTATCGACCGTGTGTGTGATACCGACCACATCGTAACCACCAACGAACCACAACCAACCACATAGCAAACACAACGTTGCGTCGACGCAACGAGTGCGTAACCGTGTCTGCACATCACGTAACCGCATCGCAACTTTGACTGGCCTGTTAGTCTAGTGGTTAGTGACCCTGACTGCTATGCCGGAGGTCGTGGGTTCGATTCTCACCCAGGACAAACGTTTGTGTGATGAGCATGATCATTTGTTCTGTGTCTGGGTGTAATTTATCTATAGGTAATATGTATGTATTTAGAAATATATATGTATGTTTATCAGTTGTCTGGTACTCATAACACAAGCTCTGCTTAGCTTGGGACTAGACGGCGTTGTGTGATAGTTGTGTGGAATATTATATTATATTATATTAACTACTGGCGACAACGCAACCACATCGACATTTTCTCGGCACCACAACGCAACTACAAAAAGCTGCAGCGACACTATTCACACGTAACCACTGCTTGACAGCATTTTGTCGTTGCAAAGTGGTGTGGTTGTGGTATGTGTGAAGAAGCCCGTACGTTACGTACGTACGAAACCGCGTAAAGGTTTCATACAGAAGTGCTCCGCCGCGGGCAGCCGCGCCCCGCGCCCGCTTTGCTAATGAACATCAAAGTTCTCCATTGACACAACTACATGCACACTATAATATTAATAATCTGGTTTCCGCTACGGGGACCGCCGCACACGACACACGCGCATAGTCAGGCGACGGGTAACCGCACGGGCGCCTGCTTAACGCAACGTTGGTCCTAAAAGAGGCCGGTGTACCGGGGCGGGTGCTGTTGAAAGCCGCTTCGTGGGTTCTTAGTCTGTCTCCTACCGCCTCTCTGTCAAGCTGGATACAAACTGCTATGACGTAACATGAAATGTAACATGCAATGAAAAAGAATTTGCCGTCCGTTGCGACAACGTAATCACAGAAAAGATGAAAGAGGTTAGAAAAGAAATACTTTCCAATTTATACTACGAGTGTCGCCGCTTGTCTCCCACCCTTTAACTCCACTACAGGCAATAAACCAATACGAACGTGCATTACGCAACTAACAGACCACGCATACATAGATCGCAAGTTTGCTATTGGTAGTTGAACTATGAGCATTGCCTTACTTTGTGGCACGCCTGCTCCGCCCGCAAGGCCATTCTAACCTCTATTATCTGTTCTGTGGTCGAAATGTTATCATGCAATGTAACAAAATTCTCAAGACGCCATTCACGCGCGAACCGTGCTCATTACGCGCGCGAACAGAGTATTACAATTCGTGCGCGCCACGATCCGCCATTTGAACGATATTTTCGTCGAACACACTCGTCACAGACCGCGCTCCGCGAACAATGCGCACCCATTGTTCGCGGAGCGCGGTCTGTGACGAGTTCGCGTGTTCTCGGCAGATTGAAGGTTGTGTGCCACACACGCCGAATTGGGCGCGTCTACACAAAATAGATAGGTACAGAAGTCAATCTACATAAAAAGCGCGTTCGAGTAACGCACACTTAGACACTGCTCGGGACACGATATCTCGGCTCAATCGCCCGGTAAGCGGCAATTACTACCCTAACTTTCAAACAAACCCAACAAAAAAACATCAATCAAAGAATAACTGTTAAAACAAAATGTGAACAAAATTGCCCGGTCGTACTCGTACAGTTCGGCGCAATGTGCTGACCCTAGCACGACCGTAGAGCGTAGCAATAAAATGTGAAGTACATAAATGAGATTGACTTCTGTAGATATTTTGTGGCGTCGGTCTCCATACTTTTTATACGGAAACTAGACGTGTAGAGCTACCCTTGATCTACGCCACGCGATGTCGTTCTACGTAAAAATCAGATATCCGTCGGTCTAATGTAGTTCTAGCTTGAGCTATGTTCGCGATGCGAGTAGGCACATGCTCGGTTCGTGCGCGCGCTGCGTCCACACTTATGAAATGCTCCCTTCATGTTACAAATCTGTTACCGGCTTCACACTTTACGTGTCACGTAATTTGTGGATGAACCTTTTTCAGCCATTGATTTTAACATTCATGACACCATTTATTATTACACAGATAATCAATACTGAAGATCCTCTTACAATGCGTGCACTGCCAGTCTGGTTCGTTTTGGTGCATATCATTAAAATGAGCCTCCATCGTCAGTTTCACACACGGACCCGTCATCGGAATCTTAGTCTGACAGAAAGTGCATTCAAAGCTTAACCAGTCAGCTATCGGTGGAATTTTTTCCATTTTTCCAACCCTACCGATCATGTAAACATACAACGGTGCCATCGTTTCTTCTAACTGCAAATCATACTTGGGGTCAGTATTCTGATCATTTTCAGCATACAAATATCTAACATATTTGTACTTGTTCGCATACTTTCTGTAATTTCCAGGAACTTTGTACAAACAATCGCTTTCAAAAGTACTGGTTAATTCGGACACTAAGATATCGAAGAGTGAATGTATGGTTTCATATAATTCATAACTTTGGACTGCACATCCTGTTAGAATTTCGCTGAAATTCTTAATAATAATGTCTGTGCTATAACTTTTAGCATTTTTATTTGATTGGTCACGTTGTAATGTCTGTAATTCTGTATCTAAAGGTGTATCTGTTACATTCTCATTCCGAACTTTATTCACTAGGACATGTTTCAATTTGTATGATACATCTCGCATAAATGAAAAGTGTGGTAGATTGATGTTTAATTTTACACACCATCCATAGATAATCTGTTGGAATGAAAGCCTTCTGAGAGAAATGCGGGACGGAGCAACATCGGACATATTAAATACAGTGTTATTAAGATCTAAGCGTGGACGTCGGAAAAACAAATGGTTCAATTGTTCTTTAGTACACTGTATTTCCATTACAACTTCGCTTGAGTCAATATTCTCGTCCGCTTTAGAGGCCTCAGCCGTTACTGTCTTGACTGCTTCTTTAGCGAGCGGTTTAGCAGCTTCAAGCATAACCCCTAAATACTCTTTTAGGTGCTTGTATTTGTGGTTCAAAACTTTTGTAATGGCTTCATAATCTTTGATTTCATTGAGTTTGGTTGCTATGCGTTCCAATTCTTCCCATTGCGGCCAGTCCTTAAGGAATTTCTTGATTATTTTTATGTAGATATCCACTTCGAGTTCATGTCTTGTCTTGACGCAGATGTCAAACTCGCTCTGTAGTATGTCTATGATCTGAGCGTTGGTCATCACTGTGTTATGTTTGTTTCTTATAAGTCGTCGTAGTAGAAGCATTATTGGACGCTCTGAAATCAGACAAAAGTTAAATTATAAGTATAGGTACTAGTACTATGTAATCATGATTAAGTAGTTTTAAAAATACTTGAAAGATTACTTTTAAAAGACCAAAAGTTTCGAATGCAAGTTCATAATATAATAATAATAATATTTAACAACTATCACGCAATGCTGTCTGGTCCCAAGCTAAGCAGAACTTGTGCTATGAGTACCAGATAGCTGATAAACATACTTATATATTTCTAAATACTAAATATACATATGTATATAGATAAATTACACCCAGACACAGAACAACTGATCATGCTCATCACACAAACATTTGTCCTGGGTGGGAATCAAACCCACAACCTCGGCATAGCAGTCACGGCCACTAACCACTAGACCAACAGGCTAGTAATATTATAACAAACTAGAGTCAGTGTGGCAGTTAAAGCTTGTGATTTCTTCTTTACGAATTTTTTTATATTTACAATAGGAAGTAACAATTAAAAATGCACAAACATACATTTAAATAAGAGTTTTACTCCATGTCTGTTTTTGGTAAGAAAATGTGGAAATGGCAAAGCAAAACCCAAATTATTTTACTATAGTAAGAGTTTACAGATGTACCAGACCCCTGGAAATTCCGCGCAAATTGGATCACTTAGTAATTTTACTAGCGAACAAGTGTCTAAAACTTATGAGAAGGTTAGGCCGGTGACAATGTCGATTTCTTCAGTTAAAATTAACAGTTTTTGTATTCATAACATCAGTATCGAGTTCATAATCATGTTTAAACGTAATTTCTAAACGTATAACAAATAAAAACAATGGATAAAATCAAAGTAAATGCTCACTTTCTCCTGCATCGGGATCGTCCTCACTTTGGCTATCAATGTACTCCACAGCTTCGTCATTCGACACGTCGTCTTCCATAAGGAGTCCTTTAAACAATAAAAGCCTTTAATTAAAGGTAAATGAAAGTTTTGAGCTAATACTACCCTAACTTTCAAACAAATCCAACAAAAAAAACATCAGAGAATAGCTGTCAAAACAAAATTTTTTTTTTTATCCCTAAAGGAAAGCTATAGTCTTTTATTCATACTGCCTACTCTTAGGAACATATTTTTATTTCGTGATAAGTTTAAAGTTAGACTACGCATTCAATTTTTTTTTGTAGTATTTGGTAACAAATATAATATAATATTAATATTCCACAACTATCACACAGCTATGTATCTAGTCAGCATTTTTGTAAACTTCGATAAAATTCTCAGATCCATTTTACCGAGTTCCTGTTTCATTGATCGCACATACTGTCTAGTTGTGCAGATACTTGAGATACAAGGAACTATACCAATTTAACATCAGGGAATCAATTTGTGATAATTAAAGCAACCATTATTGACTTCCATCGAAAAAATCCCGCCAAAACATCTAATAATGTCTTTTGAGAAACTACAATAACATTAACATTTTTTTTTTCAGGCCCTGTAGCGATGTCTGCTGTCCTCAAATCTATATTTTACCAATACCATTGCCAGATCTAAATAAAACGGATGATGATGATCACAGTAACAGCTCTGACGATAGTGACAGTGATGAAAAATAATAAAAAATAATGTCTATAGAATCTGAATGAAGCTCCAAAGTAAATATCTATGTCTAAGGAGCCTGTTTCACAATGCTAGAATAGCCACTACTTCCCGAATAAATTCAAAAATGGAACAGAATTTCTATGAAATTATGTGCCAAGTAAGTTAACGGAAACTTAATCATAGGTAGTGAAACAGGCTCCTAATAAAATATTCTATTATGTATAGAGAAAAAAATGTCGCACTATTAAATCTCTTCTTCGTACTCCTCGCCACACTTCCAGCCGCTATGATGGCTCCTTTACCGTAACTGCAGTGCGTCTCTGGAACTCTCTCCCATATTACCTTCGCGACAGCCCTTCTCTGGATGTCTATAGGAGGAAAATTAAAGAGTCACTTAAGTGCACTTCCTTTTTCAATTGACATAATATTAGTATTTATATTATATGAATATATATATGTATATATATATATATTAGTCGTATTTATGTAGGTTTATGTTGTACACTTGATCCTACCCTCGAATGTGATCTCTCTCTCTGTCACTCAAAGGTTTACTGGGAGAAAACTCATTGTTGAGTTAAGCTCGCCTTTGTACATGAATTGTCAATTATAAATGTATTAAGGTTAAGTTTTTGTGTCTACAATAAAGAATTAAGAGAACAAATATTATTTTGTATTTTTGTTTGTATTAATAAACTCAAAACTAGACTGATATATAGAGCCTTTCTTTCTATAAGTGAACTAAGCATGTAATTTTTCTACTGCGGATGAAACTGCCTGATAGAAGCTGTATAAAATAAAATAAAAACTGTATTAGTAATTATAGACAAACGACAAATTTACTTTTGCATAATTACCATAATTATTATGGTAATAATGGTAAACTATACCTTCTACTATAATACTATTGTTTTTTTTTTTATCACAGCATCAGCAATACTTTATTATGACGAATGGCAACGCGAACCACGAAAACTCATATTTATATGCCGTATAAAATGTGTTTTCGTGGTTCGCGTTGCCATTCGCCTCGCCACTCGTGCGAATGTAAATGTAGCTTTAGAGAAAAGCCCTAGAGCTGCAGCCAGAATTACTATTCCAGTTAATAATATGTGTGAAAATATGTAGCGCATTATGTACGTGAGCACATCTGCTAGCTTGGGGCGAAAACGGGAATTTGTTGTTATATTTGTTAAAATCATAATTAACTCTTTGAATGCCGTAATTAGAGACACAATAGAAAGACAATTGCTTATGTCGAACTGTGTAACATAAGACATTCAAAAGGTTAATAGAAAAATCAAACAGGGTGTTTTGCACACTACTAAATACATAAACTATGAATTACATATAAAAGGTTTGCTTGAAGAAATTTCGTTAGAAATAAGCAGGTCCTTTGTGTAATAAAAATAAATAAGTGAGTACATAAATAAATAAAACATAACTTTTTATCTTTAAAAGTGTATATGGACCTCTATTTTTCAAACAAAAAAATAGGGCTCTACCCTTTACTGATCATAGAACGAAATTGCAGAATTGTTTACGACATAATTGGTAATTTCATAATACCTCTAAATAAAAATAAACATTTTAGTAGGCGGAACAAGGCGAAAATTCAATGAAACAAAAATTAATCATCAAACAATAAATCATCCATAACAATCGCTATTACAAAATAGGTACCTACTACGCGCAGTGTTTTTTTTCATTTTGATCGTCATTAATCAATAGCCTGTACCATATTTCCATAAATTGAGTGAAATTTTTTGATATTAACAAACGCTAATAACTTTGCTTTAATTGAATATTATTTAATAAAAAACAAGACCTTTTGTAATAAGCAATTTAGGTATTTGTACTAATTAAAACTTAGTGGTGTATATCTGCAGTAAAATAAATGGATGAAAAAGCATAAACAAATAAATTATTTACCTTGTATCAGCGCCATGTTGCTCAGCTTCGCGACGTTGTATGTTTCACGAAGGATTGATCGAACTCCAGGCTTAGGGTTGACGCATGCGCTATAATGTCTCCAGCAAACCATTAGGGTGTGTTTCCAGTGAAGCTAGGTGGATTGAAGAGATCGGAGACGAGCAGTGCTAAGTATAATGCGATTTTTACGCCATATTGTGGCGTCATAGCTGTCAGATCGAAAAATGGGGTAGTGTAAGCGAGGGTGAGCGAAATAAGATTTTCAATTTTTCTCATCTGCGCGTCACTGTGTGAATTGTTTGATTAGTGGCAAATGGAAGAAGAAGGCTAATCGTTCTTAACATTGAAAATAAGAAAGAAAATAGTTTCTTTTTTAAGGTTTTGTCTGTTCGTTTGTCTGTTACAAGGCTGAACTGCGATATCTAGACAGTTTATCACAAATTATGTATTTCTGTTGCCGCTATAACAACAAATAATAAAAACAAAATAAAATAAATGCATATTTATAGGGGCTCCTATACAACAAACGCAATTTTTTTTCCGAATTTTCCTTACGACTGTACGGAACCCTTCATCGCGAGTCCAACTCGCACTTGTCCAGTTCTTATAAACTGACTATGACTTTGTATAAGTATATTTAGCTAATTTAGATTAAAAAAACCGGCCAAGAGCGTGTCGGGCCACGCTCAGTGTAGGGTTCCGTAGTTTCCCGACCGTCACAATAAGTGTATCCACTTATGATTTTAAAAAAATGCTTGCTTATTACGATTATACTACAAACTTAGTCCAGAAATTATTTTGTAGAACCCTTTTGTCTTTTTTGTACAAAAACTGTTCTTTCCATCAAGTTCAAAATAATTTTCCTAGAGAGTCCTTATAAAGTTCTATTTTTCAGATTTTTTTCATATTTTCTAAAGTTATGGTTCAAAAGTTAGAGGGGGGGACATATTGTTTTTTACTTTTGGAGTGATTATTTCCGAAATTATTGACGTTATAAAAAAATGATTTTAATTTAATAAACCCCTATTCATTTTTAAATACCTATCCAACAATATATATCACACGTTAGGGTTGAAATAAAAAAAAAAACACTTTCCCCTTTACATATAGGGGGGCTACCCTAATAAAACATTTTTTTCCAATTTTTATTTAACCACTTTGTCGGCGTGATTGATATACATATTGGTATCAAATTTCAGGTTTCTAGTGCTAACGGTCACAGAGATTAAGCGAGGACGGACGGACAGACATGGCGAAACTATAAGGGTTCCTAGTTGACTACGGAACCCTAAAAAGAGTTATTAATACGCAAATAAGTTTTTTTTTGCAAATCGTACTTTTCAATCAACATTTGACAGATCGAAGTTGATTTCCCTATTCTTATTTGGGACGCATAGTACAACCCGAGCGCGTTAACATGGCACCAGCCCCCCTAGCCAAGTTACAACCGTTTCGCTTGCGTCGAACGCTTCTAGTTGACCTTGCCGCCAATTCTTTTGTTCTGCCCACGTGACAGCGTTAAGACGACGTCATTCCCGTACATTTGAAGATTTCTACAAGCGTTAACTATTGCAGATTAGCAACTTGGCTAGGGGTACGGGTTAGCGCACGGGTTATAGTAGAGGATACGGTTAAGAACGACCTTCACCGGTTTGTTTAATAGATGAAACGTATTTTATGATAAATTTAGTATATTAAATAATATAACGCAGGTGGGTTGCCTGAGAAATTCCTGGCCAGATTATTATTAATTTAAAATTTACTTTTTATTTAGAAAAATGCACAACAGTTATTCATACCAGTTTTTTTTTGCAGACAACACTATCTCTAACACGATTCTGTTGAAGCGAGTGGCGATTGGAGAGTTGAGCTAACCTCCGCCTCGTGATCTTCGCTCGGTACCTGGCTCTAAAGGCGTAGCTTGGACTAATTTAGACGTGGGCAAAGGCACATACACCAGCGAGGCCTTGACCTTTCATAAATTTGAAAACGAGACAGCAACTGTCGCAACCCAGTGTTCGACCACACCGTCGCTTCTTACCATCAGGTGAAATAGTGGGTAATCGCGAGCCTATCGTATATAGAACAACTTTCTTTACTGTTTTCAAAGTAGGTATAGATGTGGAGTGGAAATTTAGAGAAGTGAGATTGGTCAATTCACGGTCCGCTCTTCTTCACTCCATTCAGTTACGCGTCAATGGAAAAGCTCCCTTAGACGTTTGTTTTATTTTTTATGAGATGCAACCTGGCCAAATAACAATAAGGGTCATCCCCACTAAAAGAGCAGCGGCCGTAAGAGCAAGTGACTGAGCGCGGCGCCGCGCGGGGCAGTATGGCGCCGCGCGGAGCAATGCGGCGCCGCGAGAGGCAGCGTGGCATCCCGAGGCGCCGCAATGAGCCTCCGCGTGGTAGCTTTGAAAACTAGTGTGCGATCTACTTCACTCAAGGAAAGTTGTGTGGCAATAAATATGGTGCATTTGGAATTATGTATCATAGCACTGGCTGTAGAAGAAGAACAAGAAGTAACAAACAAAACGGAAAGAAAAAGGAACAGAAAATTTTAGGAAATGGTCGCTCGCGCGCAGCCGCGAGTCTGTCAGCTGCACCGCGGTCGGCGGCACGTCAGCTAGCTGCGCCGCGATCAGCCGCGCGGCGCCTCTTTTGACTAGTCGGTAGAAGGCTCGTGCAGCCTCGCGACGCCACGCTACCCCTCCTTTGCCTTCAAATTACTATTAACTTTTTAATCACGTAGATAAGATTCAAAATAGTTTGTAATATTTTGCCTCAAAAAGACGCTGCCGGCCGCTGCTCTTTCAGTGGGAATTGACCCTAAGACGCATGGTCTTCTTTCGCTTCTCACTGAATGGGCATATAAAAAGCAGATATCTAGGTTCTAGAACAAAGGCAATTTAGGTAAGTAATGTGTCGAATGTTTTACTCAATAAATATAAACTTAAAAGTTTTTCGAGGAATGTAGGTAGTTAAACAACCAGAAAAAAAAGCAAACTTAATATCTCGATTAATTATATCAAATTATTTATTGAAAAGTAAATAAATATAAATAAAGGAACGCGCACAGCCACAAGTAATTTAAAGCGCCATCTGTTCGTAAGTTTTGTAATTAACATGATTTAGGATAGCTCCATCTAGCGGCTATTCATCGAAGTTGCAGAGGCTACAGTCGGGGCATCTTCGATGTGCTTTTCGGCCTCGGCGGCTGCTGTTCTTCTCCGCACACATTTTATAATCGTGGTAGTTTGATCGCGGTCTTGATCTTGAACACGACCTGAAATGAATAAATGACATCTATACTTATAAAAGCGTAATCTGGGTGTCAAAACAGCCGACAGACTAAAGAACACCACATTGTGCCAAAAGACTGGAATCATGGCCGTAGGAAAAAAAGGTTGCCAGGCTAAAATGGGATTGGGCGAAACATATCAGTCGCATGCACACTGGCCGTGGCAAGAATCTTCACAAAGTAGGTACCAGGAGACGGACGACGCCGCCAAAGTCGACCTCTGAGGTGGTGGCGGGAAGGCCTTTAAACCTACCGCAAGAACTGGTTCGAGGTGGCTCAAGAGAAGAATACATGGAAGGAGTTGGAGGAGGCCTTTGCCCAGCTGTGGGAAAGTATAGGCTAATAAAAAAATCTATATATATAAAAGAAAGTCGTGTTAGTTACAACACTTATAACTCAAGAACGGCAGAACAGATTTGGGTGAAAATTGGTAGGGAGGTAGCTTAGAGCCAGGAGACGGACATAAGTTGGTAGAGTAGGGTAGAGTAGAGTAGAGTAGGGTAGAGTAGAGTAGAGTAGGGTAGGGTAGAGTTGACAGCTTAGCTAAAAGATATAACATAACTATTAGGCAGCAGGAAGTTCGCCGGGTCAGCTAGTTATAATAATAATAATAATAATAATTTATTGGTCCAGTGTTACAGAGTAAGTCTTAAGTACTAAACTTATGATAATTAAGGGTGTTCACAGTAACTAGTAAAATTAGCATTAAGTTTAGCTGTGGTCCCCAAACTAGGCAGCGCCTGTATCTCGGGGGCCGGTTAAAACATAAAAATGAAACTCACGAACACACTGAGGTATTTGTCCATCCTTCGTGGAAAACTTTCCACCCTGGCAAAAGACCACGCTATCGCCATCGAAGCCGTATCCCTCCTCACAAGAGATGTTCAGCGTCACATAGGGCACCACTTGGCCTATTCTCGCGTTACGAGGTACTCGGGTAGAGTAGGGTATAGTAGGCTGAAGTAGGGAAGAGCGGGAGCGAAGCCGCGCGAGCAACAGCTAGTAAACTTATAAAATGCTTTGTCCTGAATGACTGACCGACGGACCAACAGAGGCGTAGAGTGGACTAGTTTAGGCATGAGCGAAGACGCATAGCGATGGCTTTTTTTTCTTATATTCGAAAACGAGATAGCTACTGTCGCAAGCCAGCGTACGACCACGTCGTCGCTGACCACCAGGTGAAAATATGGTTAAAAGAGAGCCTATCTATTATAAAAAAAAACCCTCGTTCTTTAAGAAGCGAGGGTTTGCGCGAGGCCCCTTTGGGTGCGAAAGGGACCTCGCCAAAGGGGTCTCGCGTAAAGAAGTGGAACTTTGAGAGTGCCTATCTATGTCCTTTATATGACTTAGGCATTCGATAGATTTTTCGAAATTCTACCCCTAAAGGGATGAAAAGGGGGGCGGGGGCAAAGATTGTATGAGACAACGTTGATTCCTTGACTCAATCTACTTCAAATTTTTCATGAACAGTATTGATGGAAGTTATTTGAACCATCTTCGACAAATCCTGACTTACTTTCACTCCACTCAGAGTGGGATTATATTTGATGATACTATAAGTGTCGCCGCTTGTCTCCCACCTCACCCTTTAACTCCACTACAGGCTTTGCTATTGGTAGTTAAACTATGAGCATTGCCCTACTTTGTGGCACGTCATTCTAACCTCTTTCATCTGTTCTGTGCTATACACCCTCTTCTCTTCGGCATACCTCCGTTGAAAAGGGAAGTTTAAAGGATTACCAACTGGTCGGAGGATCCTTTAAACTTAACTGAACTGCAAACCAAACGTGCAGTCCGATTGCAGTCGTGCCATCGGACTGCGTCGTGCGAACCCACCCGCCCGCACGCTCCGTTCTCCCGCGCACAGTGCAGTTCGGATGCAGTCGGTGTGCAGTTCACACGACTGCAATCGGACTGCACGTTTGGTTTGCTGTTCTATTGTAGTCGTGTTTGAAGTTCTATTGCAGTCGTGTCAACTGCATTCAAACTGCAATTTGCGGTTGGATTGCAGTTGAAATGCGGTCTGTTTGGACCATCAAATTCATCAGGAAAACCATCGATTCGAGAGAAGAAGGAAGCAACTCTAGTGTATGCAGTGAACATCTCCGTACCTACCTAGATCGTGACCTCGAGGCCCTCACGGAGTGTCGGCATTCGTCATCGTCGTCTTCTTGTCCCTTGAATAGCAGGCCCCAGTATTGGTATGCCAAGTAGATCAGGGTTAGGACTCCAGCTAGCTGCAGACAAAAGATTTAGATTTAAAGAGGATACTGTAAACTTGGGATACTTTGATCCTGACGTATAACTTTGGCCCATACTGGTGAAGATGATAGCCACCGCCACAAGTGTGGCGATTTTATCGCTAGGTGGCGCTGAAATAAACTATATTCAAGTGGGCTGTAAAACGCGATTATCCCACTGCCACGCACCACGCAGCATAGCGCGTGAATGCGTGTCTTAACTAACGTTGCTTTTAAGTACCTATCTCCGTTTGTATAGAAAACACGCACAGTCCAACACACTGAAAATGCATTCACGCGCGTTCATGCAGATCACGCGCCTGCATGCGGAGTAATACACATTCACGCGCGTGGGTGCGGGGCGACACGCTAGGTATGGCACACTGAGTCTCTTAGTACTGTGCGTGAATTGGTACCTACGAAATGTGTGCGAGCCCGTGTGAATTTGCAAAACGCACCTACGCGTGTGAGTGCGTATAAAACCCGCACGATGATGCCGATCTGCACTCCTGTAAGCACGTGCGTAGGTGCGTTTTCACGTGCTACATTGCGTAGTGCGTGGAGTGTGTTAGGAGTTGTTTGTAGGAGGTAATCTCTGAGAGAATCTCTGGTCTGGTTCGATCGCTAAATTTTTTTCACCGATAGAAAGCTGCTTTATTCCTGGTGACATAGGCTATATTTCATGCAGGTACGCGTGTTAAGCCGCAGGCAAAAGCTAGTCACCAATATTATTCAATGAACAATGTAAACACAGTGTTTCATTGTCGTATTGGCTAATAAGCTTGGGCCAAAATTATATCCCAGGGCCAAAGTAACCCGACTTTATTGATAGATAAAGTATCCTACGAGGGAAAATTTAAAAGCTTTATATTGATTGATCTGCCCAAAACAAATTATAGTCACACAGAATGAATAACCGTTCACAATAAAATTATACCTACATGGTTTTGATTACCATCAGACAAAAGAATCCATTACGGCGTATGCTATTAAACAATAATTATTTAATCGGCACCCATTAGACTTTGATCACAGATATATAGTTCCGCTAAATTGACCCCACACTGAGTCTATGGTTTAATATGGAGGTTGAAAACTAGTAAGGAGGTCTGTTGCTCTTCGAATTCCGTTTTTCATCTCGTTGTTTGATTTCTGACTGGCCACTTGGCCAGTGCATGTTCTTAGAGTTTTCGCTTATTGCCGGTCAGTGTTATCACAAGGTATAATAATATAGAGAAGGGCAATAGTCTAGCAGCATCACCAAAGATTGAACCAGGCAGGGTATGGCTATTTCTAAAATGTGTAAATCCGAGAGAAAAAAAAGAGATAAGCCAAGACATACCGCTATATTAAGCTGCCTTACGCGCACAAAGTCTATGATAGAGTCAATCAGAGTCTCCATAGCCTCTGGTTATTGCATCTATGTTGGATTTTGCCAAGAGACCACGCTACATGGCCTGAAGCATACTGTAGAGAAGAAATTGCACTGGCTCGAAAGGTAATGTAGTTATTGGATTTAATTTAAAAAAATATCGCTTGAATTTTTTTGTATAACCAAAAATTTTTACATAATTAAAAGTGACAGTTGAGATTATGACTGACGCGTTCTTTTTACGAATTCTTCTTTTTTTCGTTGACTCTTTTGTTGGTTGGCGTCAAAGAGGTTTTATGTTCTTTTTCGTCATTATTTTTTCTTCATTGTTTTTGACTTTTTTTAGGGTTCCGTAGTCAACTAGGAACCCTTATAGTTTCGCCATGTCTGTCTGTCCGTCCTCGCTTAATCTCTGTGACCGTTAGCACTAGAAAGTTGAAATTTGGTACCAATATGTATATCAATCACGCCGACAAAGTGGTAAAATAAAAATTGGAAAAAAATATTTTATTAGGTTAGCCCCCCTATATGTAAAGTGGGAAGTGTTTTTTTTTTTCAAATTTCAACCCTAACGTGTGATATATTGTTGGATAGGTATTTAAAAATGAATAGGGGTTTAGTAAAATAATTTTTTGATAATGTCAATAATTTCGGAAATAATCGCTCCAAAAGTAAAAAACAATGTGTCGGGCCCTTTACTAACTTACTTAAACTAACTTTTGAACCATAAGTTTAGAAAATATGAAAAACATCTGAAAAGTAAAACATTATAAGGACTTTCTAAGAAAATTATTTTGAACTTGATGGAAAGAACAGTTTTTGTACAAAAAAGACAAAAGGGTTCTACAAAATAATTTCTGGACTAAGTTTGTAGGTAGTATAATCGTATATGCAAGCATTTTTTTAACCTCATAAGTGGGTGCACTTATTGTGACGGACGGAAAACTACGGAACCCTACACTGAGCGTGGCCCGACATGCTCTTGGCCGGTTTTTTTATTACTAACTCCTACCAGCTTTAGGCAAGGGATTAGGCGGGTCACGTCAGCCGCATGAGCAGGGACCGCTGGGCAGGTATCCGAATTTTAATAAGTACATCATATGTGTAATAATTTACTGAGTTTTAAAATTATTAAAATCCGCCAAGAATTGGTGGATTCATTAAAGTTTTTCTGAACTCCTTTGCCGTGCCATGCTGTGCCATGCCGGCAGTGGGCCCCGGCCCTTTAAGGCGTATAGTCCCTTAAACCATCTGACCGAAATTATGTGAACGCAACTCTCGCACTCGCCTAGGCGGCAGTACGCAAATCTGTGCATTTATTTGCGGCCAGCAGCGCCCGGAAAGCGCTTTAAATCCATTTTTTCTGCGAGATATTGATTGATTTACATAGGCAATGTTCACATTGAAGAATATTTAACCACCAATTTTTATGTGTAAAAATGTTTCTAAAGGTCCTAGCCGTTTCGAAGGAGTAGGGAAAAGTTGCGAAATTGCTAAATATTTTTTTTTTGTGACAAAAGTATTAATTGCACGAAAAAATCAAATGTTGATATTATTGTTCATGAATCTATAATAAACATATATTTTTTTCAAACCAATTGACCTAGCCTAGCCGTTACGGAGGAGTAGGCCTCAGAAAATCACTGTTTTATGGCACTTTTCGGGCGCTTGGCCCTTAATCGTGCCATGGAGACCGATCATCCATGACGTCACAGCGAATCGCTCCTTTTGCGGGCGCGTTTCAGGAACTAACACACTAAAATTGCTGTATCTTCGTCATTTTTGGTCCGATTTAAATAATTTCTTCACAGTATTTACTGCTTTGTTTGACGCTATAGTCTGCATACTCCACTGATCTTAAACTAGACAATTCTGACGCACATTCCCCTCGTTCTTTTCAGACTTCTCTGGTTAATCTTAACTTTGAGTGCCTTTGCTGGCGCAGTCTACTGCGCGCTCAGTCAATACTTCAGGTAAGTACTACATAAATAACCAGTTTAGACATGATCTGATGTCAGACTTACTTAAAGACGTCAACTATTGGACATAGGCCAACCAAGTAGTATTATAGGAGAACCAAGGTCACCGACATACCCCGAAGAAGGAGCCGGAGTCTGTGTTTTCTGATAGCTACAACTGAGGGGTCTTTAAGTCAAGAGTGAATAGGTTACTTCTAGGCAAGCGTGCTCCATCGTCGGCCACATCATCGCTTACCATTAGGTGAGATGATGGTAAAACGCGAGCTCATGGTGGAATGGCGTCAGCGACTATCGCAACCCCGTGCTGGGCACGCCACAATTATGGCGGTAAGTCCCCTCTTTGAGGCGTGGCTAGAAAGACCTCACGGCGTCCTTACGCCTTAAAGCGGAAGTGACACCCGGGTGTCGCCACTGTGCGGAACGCCCGGAGGACACGGTGGAGCACACAGTCGATGTGTGCCCTGCTTAGGCGGAGCATCGCCGTGCCCTCGTAGGGGCGATCGGCGACTGAGACCTCTCGCGCCGGGCCTTGGTTGAGGCCATGGTCCGGACCGAGGAGGAGTGGCAGGCGGTCGCCGACTTCTGCGAAGCAGTAATGCTCGCTAAAGAGGAGGCCGACCGCATCAGGCAACGGCGCTCTTGCCGCCGCCGGGATTCCGATCCCTATTTCCAGCCACCGTAGGCGCGGGCTTGCGGACAGTGAGCAATGGGTAGCTCGCTGTCCGGCCGTCCGGTAACTGTCCAGACCAAGCCCAAGTTGTCGAGGGCGCGTGCTGTTCCCGCGCGCCTCAAGGAGTTGTCAGCAACAGCAGGGGCCCAGCCGGGTCGGAGCCTACTGGGGCCAGGGTTATCCGGAAGGGCTCTCGAGCCCCGGTACGAAGGCTTGAAGGAACGGGGTGGGTTTTTTGTCAGCAAGAGTCTGACACTATCTCCGGCTTCGCCCAAGAGCGGAGGTTGTCATTGGATGACATTTCCCATCGAAAAAAAAAAGCCTATCAATAATAATAAAAAACGACGTCCACTGTTAGACTTAGGCCTTCTTCAAGTGTCGCCACAATGAACGGTCCTGTGCGTGTCGCATCTATTGGATGCTATACTGGTGTTGATGATGGCGATAACCCCACAGGTACAACTCGGAGCCAGTCGTGGTATCTCTGCAAAGGGACTACCGGAGCTGGTGGACTACCTTCCCAGCGATAACCGCCTGCTTCCTGGACAGAGTGCAGCCGGATAAGGCCAGGGAACTGGTTGAGGAGTAAGTCAATGTAGACCTTGGACAAATAAGATAGATGATAGAGATTTTTTGGAGGGAGAAAGAAAGAAAAAGATATACATTTGTTAGTAACAATGAAATACTCTTTTCAATACACTTACTCGAAAACCCGCTTTCAGGCACGTAATTTACTGTTTTTTCGCACTAGTGTGGAAAAGTGCACGGGTTCACCCCGTCACAATTTATTGTACCTATTTGTAGTATCAGGCTGGGTGCTAAACGACCCCCACGAATCGCATGTCAACCTCCTTTTATTAAATCTTCATAAGTGTATTGAAAAATGGCGTTTGGTAGACGTACGTGATAATTTATCACTGCATCACTCAGCTCCATAACGCTCTCAGAATTCCGCCTCGGTCGCTATGATAAACTTTTTCCACTTTTATCGACATGCATTATGTATCAGTATTATTCTCTTTACCACCAAAGTAGTTTCCTTTATGACTAGTGTTGCCAGGTCTGTTTGGATAAAAATCGGGACAGATGGTAAAACAAATCGTGATTTAAGGTTTTAGATCGGGACCAATTTTTTTTTTAATAAAAATTTTTTTAGATGGGAAATCATCCAATGTCTTCTTCCCCTCTGGGGTGGAACGAAGGGCATGTCAAACTTTTATTGAGTAAAACCCAGACTTCTTCAGTCGCTCTTTGAGTTTCAGGGTTTTTGATTTATCGGGACATTCAGCGTCCCGATCACGTGCAAGTCGGGATTCGTCCCCAGACCCCTAAAAATCGGGACATCCCGCGCAAATCGGGACGCCTGGCAACACTATTTATGACCCCATAATCTCATCTCTCATCATCACAACTTAACCCCTGCCTCCAGCACCTGGAACGTGACCGAGGAGTCAGACCCAGAGAAGTACAGCTATTACTACGAGTTCATAGAGCTGATCGCCGATGTCTCCTTCCGGGACAACCTCCAGAACTTCTGGAAGTACCAGGCTGATGAGACGGTGAAGGACATTGATCTGCTGGAACTCGCGCTGTCTGTGCATCCTTCATCTGTGCTGCAGGTCATCGTGTCCAATAATGAGCATGAGGTTAGTAGCTTCCACTAGACGCCACCGGTACTTGGTGGACATCCCCCCCTTCCCTCCGGATTCTGAGGCAATCAGACGTGTTTTAAGTTAACCATATTTCATTAAAATAAAAAAAATTGCTAAATTTGTATAAAAATAAAACAGAATAAAAAATAGGAGTGCATAAAACCAAGGAAGACCGTGCTACAGTTACCGCCTACTATCACCGCTACACCGGCTCCTGCTCAACGGAAATACTGTACTGTCCAGACTGCGCGAAGTTACGCCCTTACGCCCACTTTCATTCAAGCTATCCGACCATCATCGAGGTGTGACAAGGACGCGCTGTTGTTGATGACAAGGAACAAATCATCGTGAGTAAGACACACAGAAACTTTTATTTTGCGGAGGTCTACTTATAATTGACGGAAAGCCATTTTGCTCGAATCTGTCGATAGCTACCAGTCTAAGCTGAACCACCATTCTAGGAAGACAAAGAAACCTACTTAATTTACTGGTACCCGGGTAGTTACAAAATCATTTTAATATGTCTCTAACCCGTACCCCGCCAAGTACGTCACCAGCTCCGACATCCGCAGCAACATTGCCTGTTGAAATTATTCAGGCGCATCCTTCTGCTCAGAGTTCTACCGAGCCAAACCACAGCCTGGCGGACTCTCTTGCGTCAGATGTTCCTTCGAGCCATAACTCTCGTAACGTCAAACGAAAGTACTCGGGAGCTATTCAAGACAATAAGTTATCTGATTTTATGTCTGAAATGAAGCAAATGTTCCACGATTTTAGGCTCCAACAAGATGAAAAGTACGAAAAGCTGTTATCTCTAACTAACAGCATTCATGAATCATTCGACCACCTGACTATTCAACACAACAGCCTAAAATCTCAGGTAGAGCAGTTGGAGGGTGAGCGTAAGGGACATCTGCTTCATATTCGTGAACTCGAAAGTAAGCTAGAAAGGATGGAGCAAAGCTCAAGATCAACCTGTATTGAGATTCGCAATATCCCAAGCAGCAAGACTGAATCCAAACCCACCCTTCTAGACACCATATTAGGAGCAGCCAAATTGATTGATGTTAAAATGGAGCCGAGAGACGTGAAGGACTTATTTCGCATCAAAACTAAAGATCCGGCTTTTAAACCAATCATTGTGGACTTTACCTCAGTCCTCCTCAAAGAGGAATTTCTCTTGAAGTTTAGAAATCACAACAAATCTTCCTACAAACTAACTACGGAACATCTTAAATTGAGCGGCCCAGCTAAGCCTATCTATATCTCTGAAAACCTATCTGCCAGGAACAAAAGGCTGTTTTTCCTGGCTCGTGATGCTGCTAAGACGAACGACTTCCAGTTCTGCTGGGTCTCGCATGGAAAAATATTCGTTCGTGAAAAGGTTGGAAAACCACATCTTCAAATCAATAATGAGGCGGATCTGGCTCGCGTCATCAAATCAGCGTGACTCCTTGTGTTCTGTCCGAGAAATCTGTTTATAATAATCTTAGTGCATGGGCGCATAAAGTGCCACATTATTTTTATTTTTTATGTCGTTTCTTCTGTTAAACACTTTTTATTTTTGTACTTTGCCATCTACACACAATTTTTACTTCTTGCATATTATTATCACACCTCATTCCCACTTTACACATTCCACATACTTCACATATCACCCCAACATTGGAGTTCCTATATTCTACTGGACACTTTCAGTATTTATTACTTTTCACCCTTCATTGTTTTTTATTTAACCACTACAATCTACCTTTTAGCCCCTCTAAATTATAGTACTATTGAGAGTACCGGGTCAAAACCTTTTTCTTGTCCCTCGGTTGCAACAAGAATAAAGTATGGATGATCTGTCCTTGATTAGCAATGAGGTAGAACATGTTTCCGTCTCAAGCAGTTATATTTGCTCTCCTGAAAGTAGTGTAAATTATCTAAACAAGTCCTTGCACGACCTTAAAATATTGCATACCAACATACGAAGTCTCAACTGCAATTTTGATAATCTTGTTTTATTTATGAGTAGATTACCATACTTACCAGACGTTGTTATACTTACGGAGTGCTGGTTGAGCAAATGTCATAACATCCCCACTTTAACTGGGTATAACTCACACACTTCATCTTTTAAAAATCAAAACGATGGTGTAGTTGCATACATCAGAGATTGTTATAATCCTACTGTTGAAACACCTGAATTCAGCGATGCCAATTGCTTAATTCTCAAATTTTCGGATAAAGTTTCTCTGATTGCTTTATATCGCTCTCCCTCATGTAGAGATCTGACACGTTTTCTGTGTAGTCTTGACTGCATACTTGGGACTCTCACTCAGTTTAGAACCACAGCATTAATTGGGGACATTAACATAAATATTGCACCAGATATTTCTGACCAAAATGCCGACGAATATTTAAATCTTACAGCATATCATGAAATGCTTGCCGCTCACACTTTCCCTACTAGACTGTCAAGCTGCTTGGATCATGTAATAATTCGCTGCCATGCCCCTGCTACAACTCTGGTACTTGATTCTCTCATAACGGATCACTCTCCTCTCATCCTTTTCTGTAGCATGAACACGAAAACCAAACATAACCAAACCTTTTGTAAGCCCAAGATCGATCTCCCTGGGGTTGTCGACTGCGTCGCGAATACTGACTTCTCACCTGTCTTTAACTCTGTTAATGCCAATGAAGCCGCTGCGTCCTTTGTCTCTATGATGGCTGCTGCTATTGAAGCTCATACTATATCTTCATTACCACCAAGTAGACGTCGCATTATCAAACCTTGGATTACCCCGGGCCTATTGAGGTGCATACGTCATAGAGATAGATTATACCGAATCTTCAAAAAATGTCCTGATAATGACACACATAAGTTGGTCTTGTTTCGATATCGAAATTTTTGCAACAATCTACTAAAAAAGGTCAAGACTGAGTACGAACGCGCAGAGTTCGAAAAGGCCAAGGGAAATCCGAAAGCTACATGGACTCTTATTAAACAGATTGCTCATCTAAACCAAAACCGAACACCTTCCTTAGACCTTTTAAAATCCTATGACGATCCTTCTCATTCAGTTAACATGGTAAATAGCTACTTTGCTAATGTTGGTAGACTTTTAGCAGTCAATATCCAGCAATCTGACCCGTGTTCATCTCCTACCTCTTTTGACAACGGTTCTTCTGAGCCACCACCACTAGATTCACTAGCTTTGTTTGATGTGGATAGTTCTGAGCTAAATAATTTAATTCTTGGCCTGAGAGATAAATGTGCTGTTGGTATTGATGGTATCCCTACCTCAGTTATTAAATCAACCAGAGTTACAATCATCCCAGTACTTGTTCACGTGTTTAATCTGTGTCTGTCTTCGGGTATTTTCCCCGACATTTTTAAAACCGCAGTGGTACACCCAATCTATAAATCTGGTGACAGAGGCAGTGTCACTAATTACAGACCCATATCAATCCTCTCAACTCTTTCAAAAATATTGGAAAAAATCATTAACAACAGATTAACTAAATTCCTTTCAAAATTTAACATTTTAGCCAATAATCAATTTGGTTTTAGAAGTGGCAAAACCACTGACGACGCCGTTTTAGATTTAACTGACACCATTATTAATAACTTCGAAAATAAACAAAAAACTTTAGCTATCTTTTTAGATTTATCTAAAGCTTTCGACACTGTCTCTGTCCCGATTCTTCTCTCAAAGTTGGAAAACGTTGGTATACGTGGCACCGCTTTGGATATCTTTAGAAGTTATCTGACCGGTCGCGGACAGTACGTGAAGGTTGGTAATCATATGAGCAAAAAAGAGATAGTTGAATTTGGGGTGCCTCAGGGCAGCGTGCTCGGGCCGAGTCTCTTCCTGATTTATGTCAACGGACTGTGTCGGTTGTCCCTTCCTTGCTGCAAAATAGTTACTTATGCAGACGATACAGCTCTCATAGTTCATGGCCGTGATTGGAGAGGGGCTCACCTAAATGCAGAGCTAGCCCTAAGTTGTGTGATGAAATGGTTAACTGCGAATCTTCTAACCTTAAACATCAATAAAACTAACTTCATTTGCTTTTCCATAAATAAGTCAGGTCAACCTTCAATACCCATTGCCCTTCACGCCCATACTTGTCTTAATCCAGAATTAGCCACAAAGTGCGACTGTTCTCAGCTAGTGGAGACCAAATCGGTTAAATATCTTGGCGTAATACTCGATTGTCATCTTAAATGGCATCAACACATTGACTCTGTCGTGGCCCGCCTGAGGAAACTTTTATACATATTTAAGAAACTTAGAAACTCGGCGGACTTTAAAACTCTAATAAATATATATTTTGGACTTGCTCAGTCACTCTTGGGTTACTGCCTGACGGTCTGGGGCGGGGCGCATAAAACAGCGATGTTACGGGTTGAAAGAGCTCAGAGGGCGGTTTTGAAAGTCCTTTCGAAAAAACCAATTTGTTTTCCTACGGCATCTCTGTACTCTCTGTGCCCAGTCCTAACTGTCAGACAGTTGTTTATTTCTCGAACGGTGCTCCGTAAACATAACCAGCTACCTTACGAACCAGACAAATGTACCAGCAGACGCCGGTCGGATAGGGTTTGTGAAATAAAACCGCGTTCTACTGCAGCTACACGTCGCCATTTTGCCCACTTGAGCTCAAAGTTGTATAACAGAATTAACAAAAGTTTAAATATCTATTCAATGACCACCACCAAATGCAAGAAGAAACTCGCAATGTGGTTGAAATCACTTTCCTATGATGCTACAGAGGAACTTGTGGAAATTTAAAACATAACAAAATAACATGCAAAACACACACACACATTCATTCACTCTCACACTACATTAGGTACTCACACACTCGGCACTCTTTACTGATTAATTTATTTATTTTAATTTAGATTTGTATTTTATTTCTTCTCATAATATTGTTAAGTCTTAAATTTTTGTTTCTTTAGTCTGGAACAGTTATCCCTCTCACTGGAGTTGGGCGTTGATGGCTGCGCCACAGTTTTAACTTTTGCAGCCATCATCGTTTTCTTTTGCTTCTTGTTTTTTGTTCTTAGTTCCAAATAAAGCATTATTATTATTATTATCCCACACACACGTACAAAGAGCGTTTTGGAAACACATTCAATTTCAAAGTGTATTGTGCGCCTCACCATCAACGACTGCATCACTGCTTACCATCAGGTGGGATTGCAGGCAAGCATTAGTTTATATCAGTAAAAACGTACCTTTTTAGGTTCACTGGAGTCCAGTAATGACTGAAGTGGGCATGTGCTTGACCTTCAACTCCGTTTACGCCGAGTTCCAGCACATGCTGCAGGAGGTCGGCTGGACCCAGTTCCAGCTGTTACAGTGTCACTACCACAGCGGCCAGTGCTCCGTGAGGATAGATTCTATGAACAACGGCGTTAGGGTGAGTATTGATTGTCCTTACTTCCTCATTTTCAGCCACCGTAGGCGTGGGCTTGCGACCGTCCGGTAACCGTCTGTACCGCCCGAGTCGTCAACAGCGTGTAATGTGCCACGCGCGGTTCTTGATGTCAGCAAAACTGTTGGGGCCCAGCGGGGTCATCGAAGCCTGGTAGGGCCATGGGTCCGCTTTTGAAAGGAAAACCCAGGGCGCTGGAATAATGTCAAAGAAGGAGCATAGGAGTGGGTTTTAGTCAGTAAAAATCTGATACGCCCTCCTGCACCGTCCTAGAGCATACTGCATCGCACAATAAAGACCCAAACTGCGTTAAGCGGACCCCGTGACGGACACCCTTCACGTGACAAAGTGCGTGTCCACGTGGTGGGTCCCCGTCGTGGAAGCCGGATTATTAACTACGCAGTGTCGCTACTTCAAGTTTAAGGGTATGCATGTAGTCGTGGCGGTTGCCCGCGCGTCGAGCCGCATCGGAGCACTTTTGTTTACGCAGTTTTAGCCCTTATGGCCTAATCACGACTTCGGTCTAAGTGGCGAGCGATGCACCATGAAGCGCGGCGAGTGGTCAGTGATCAGTGACCGGTTGCAGGGCGCTATAATCAGCGTCTCGTGGCGTGTTTCTAACATTTTCATATTTTTGATCTTACACTCGGCGCCTCGCGCTTAGCTATACCGCTCATAACAGCAAGGTCATGAACGGGCCGTTAGAGTTCTCCGCGCGATTTGAACATATACAACAGCTCGAAATCATATCTCGGGTAGTTGTCCCTGTCAGACTAAACACCCGTCTGGTCGGAGGATCCTTTGAACTTCCCTTATCAACAGAGGTATGCGGAAGAGGGTGTAAAGTCCTAAAAGGAGGATGTAAGACCTAGTGTTAGGGTTAAAAATATATATATAAATTTAAAAAAAACCATGCACCAGACATATAAGATAGTCTGTGTTTCCTGATAGCTATAACTGAGGGGTCTTTAAGTCTAGAGTAAATAGATTGCTTCTAGGCAGGCGTGTTCCATCGTCGGCCACATCATCGCTTACCATCAGGTCAGATTGTGGTCAAACGCGAGCCAATCCATTATAAAAAAAAATCGCATCAAGCATCTTATTTCCATGAATAAAAATATCAAAAGTATCAACACCGTTTAAGCGGCGTATAGCCAGGATGAACAGCTTATTTTTTTTAACTTGGCTTTCTTTTTGTTGTGCCATCTTTCGTTGGCCAGAATCTAGTAAGTAACGATTTTTTAACATTGTTCCAGTATTTCATCCATTCTCCGTATGAGATATCAACAGCCATTTCTAATCCAACTGGAGAAGTGTTGCCTGGAGAAGAGCTCATCATTGATTATAAGGTAACTTTACGAAGGAATAGATCTTGTTGCTGCTTTTGTACGATTGAAGTAGATAATAATATGCTAATACATCTATGTACACCCCTACTTTTTAATTAGTACACAAAAAAATGGGGCTCTGTCTGTACCCGTCACTGATAATATTTTTGCAGTCAAAAGTAGAAAAAACCGAAATCCTAAAATTGACCACGACAAGGTAAATTCATCATAGAATCAATCAAACATAACATTGCTAGTAGAAAATACTGCGGGTAGTGTTTTTTCTTAATAATTATCACTTATTCATTCATTAATCAATAGCCTGCACAATATTTCCATAAATTGAGTGACATTTTGGGACATAAACCAACGCTAATAACTTTGCTGTTTATGAATATTATTTATTGAGATTTTACTTATAAAATAACAAGGGCTTTTCTAATAAGCCCTTAAGTATGTGTACTAAATAAAAAATTGTGGTGTATATAAAAGGTTATTTTTAAAACACTGGCAACCTCTGAGGGCTATAACATCATAAACAACAACTTTTTTTCTATGTCGTGATCATATTTTAGTTCATCAGATTTTCATACAAAATTAAAATTTTCAAATTGAACATTTTAAGTATTACGAAGTCTATGCGAAGCAAGCGATAGTACAATAGCGGAGGGGAGCGAGGATCAAGCGGCACCCCGGGCTTGATGCGATTGCGTCGCGTCATACAGACATAGGTAAGGTAGGTATAGCAAAATATAGAGTTGAAATGTGTTAGATAGAACAACAAAATCATGAAGGTTAGTTTTTGGTAAATGAATTATTAAGTTTTGTAAAAAGTCCAAGAATAAAAGTTGTTGTTTATGACATTACTAAAACAGTCTTGCAAGGTTGTTAGTGTTTTACAGATAACCCTTTAGACAAAAGAAAAACTGACTGACTGACACACAGCCGAAACTACAGGGACTAGGAGCGTTAAATTTTGCATAAGGCTTCCTTTTATGACGTAGGTGAGCATTAAGGCGTATAGTCCCTTGAACCATCTGGCCGAAATTATGTGAACGCAACTCTCGCACTCGCCTAGGCGGCAGTACGCAAATCTATGCATTTATTTGCGGCCAGCAGCGCCCGGAAAGCGCTTTAAATCAATTTTCTCTGTGAGATATTGATTGATTTACATATGCAATGTTCACTTTGAAGAATATTTAACCACCAATTTTTATGTGTAAAAATGTTTCTAAAGGTCCAAGCCGTTTCGAAGGAGTAGGGAAAAGTTGCGAAAAGTTGCGAAATTGCTAAATATTTTTTTTTTGACAAAAGTACCTATTAATTGCACGAAAAAATCAAATTTTGATATTATTGTTCATGAATCTATAATAAACATATATTTTTTTCAAACCAATTGACCAAGCCATTACGGAGGAGTAGGCCTCAGAAAATCACTGTTTTATGGCACTTTTCGGGCGCTTGGCCCTTAAGAGATGATTTTCCGAAATTCGGGATGAATTTTGGAAAAGGTTTCAGCTGTGCGTTCATATGTTAGTCAGTTAGTTTTTCTTTCTATTTAAATTATGTGTTATTGGTGCTGTGCGGCCGAATTCGATCGAGCTGGAGGCGAGGGTGTTAATTTGAGCGGGTAGTACGTGTATTGAAAAATTGTTCTGCTTATGTGAAGGTGGTGGAGATCCAAGCGTCTCCGACCGTCAAGAGTCTGAGGTCGGAGCAACGGCGTTGCAAATACCCTGATGAATGGATCAGCGACTCTATACGGGTAGGTATAGTTGCTTTTCCCCGTAACTCCTGTATACAAGGTGTAAGGGACAGCCCTCCACAAACTTTAAGGGCTTTCTCAGTAGAAAAAACTGAACAACCTCCCACAATTTTTTTTTTCAGGAAGCGAAAAAAAAAATCCGTCTCACCATACAAAATTATAAACTTAATTAAACAGTTTGTATGGAGAGGCCGAATTTTTTTTTCGTTTCCCGAAAAAATTTTTTGTGGAAGGTTGTTCAGTTTCGTCTACTGAGCAAGCCCTTAAAGTTTGTGGAGGGCTGTCCCTTACACCTTGTAGATATTATTATACCCTCACCCTTATATTTTAATTAGTACAAAATTAGGGGCTCTATCGGAATCTGTTACAGAGTTTAGAATTATTCATTCATAACAATTGCTAAATACTAAAAAATACTATAAATACGCGCAGTGTGAAAAACACAGCGCGTAGTATTTTCTTACATTCACATATTTTGATCGTCATTTTGAGGTAGGTATTCATTCATTCAATAGTCTCTCTGTACCTACAATATTTCCATAAATTAAGTAACATTTTTGGGGTATGAATAACGCTAATAACTTTGCTGTTATGAATATTATATAGTGAGACTTTATTTAAATAATAACAAGACCCTTTCTATTAAGCCCTCTAAGTATTTGTAATTACTAATTAAAAATTAGTGGTTTATAGGTATTCTATTTAATTAATTTTATTAATAACAATAGTTTTCTAATGTAACCTAACCATTAGAACTGTACTTTTTCAGGCATACAGTTTTTCCTTATGTCAGATGCACTGCCGAAGTCGCATGGCCGTGATGTTCTGTGGATGCAGACCTTACTTCCATGTGAAAGGAGGTGAGCATCTGTGATTCTACGTCTATTTCTCAGTATCTGCCCGATCAGGAGCCCAAGTCTGCTATTTTTATAAATTCGTCATTCCAATACGATCCCATTGTCATTTTGCTAAAAGTTCGTAATCTTTTTTTTTTATTTATTATTGATAGGCTCGCGTTTGACCACTATCTCACCTGATGGTAAGTGATGATGTGGCCGACGACGGAGCACGCTTGCCTAGAAGCAATCTATTTAATCTTGACCTAAAGACCCCTAGGGTATAGCTATCAGGAAACACAGACTCCGGCAGGGAATTCCACTCTTTAGCTGTACGCATAATGAATGTGTTTCCAAAACGCTTTGTAATCTGCTAATTCATAATGATCCATCATGGATCAGTCAATGGTCTCGTAATAGAGTTGTGGTAAAATGACAATATCGAGCTTATTAAAAGCACTGATCAAAGAAACGTCAAAATTTTAGCAGACTATCGCATACGTCAGACATTCATTTATCATTGTGTACAAGATTGGTACGAGATTACCATTCTATGCCATTTCTTTCAATGGAGTGTCAGTGGTTGACCATCGGAAAGTCCTAATGGCGCCATTATTTAAGTAGATTACGAAAACTTGTCAAAATCAACAATTATGAAGTCAATGATAGACTATTATGACACTATTGTAATAGCAGACTTGAGGCCTAGGATTTTAGAATAGCTTCAGTGATACCAGCTGGCCTAACCAAGCTGACATATTCTTGAGTTAGACAGCCATGCCATCACGCCTACGGTGGCTGGAAATCAGGGTCGGGATTCCGGTGGCTGGGGCGTAAGGAAGTCAGTTTCTTCACGCGTGCAGCCGCCTCCTTCGCTAGCAACTGCTTCGCAGCCAGTCTTCCGTTCCTCCTCACTCCGGAACATGGCCTTTACGAGTGGTCGTTACCACCGATTCCTCCCGCAAGGACTCAACGATTCTCTGCCCAAGCGACCGCGTGACTGAGCGTTGAGATGACGTCAGAACAAAGGATTTGGAAGCGTGACCAACTCTAGGCGTTCGACTCAAGATAAAGGAAACGGTCGTAATTTGGCTAGATAGTGGGGCAGGGTACCATAAAGATTATGTGGGGGACTTGGTGGAATACATATACAGAGGAGAGCCCCATTCGGGCAGAGCACCGTTGATTAGGTAATGGCGGGGGCGATTGGCGGCAATGACCTCTCGCAATGGGCCTTGGTACAGGCCATGGCCCGGCGCGATGAGGAATTGAAGGCAGATACCGATATCCAGCCACCGTAGGCGTGGACTGGCGGATGACGTGGCAATGGTTAGGTCGTCCGGCCGTCCAGTAATCATCCGAACCCAGCCCGAGTCAAGAGAGGAGAAATAATTTCCAATAGGATTGCACAAAATCAGATTAGTGGAGATTTTGTGCATTCCTATTGATTAATATTCCTCATGCTCCGCTCCTGTGGATAGGCATCCTAATACTGGGAGTAGGTACAGTTGCCACAACGGGTCTTGAGCGGTTGCGCAGAAGTCAAATATTCGGTCTCTTTAGTGGTGCGATTTGAGACGCGGGGGCGGGGAGTGTCAGTGATTGGCTCGCCGCACCATCGCGTCATAGTAGTCACTCCTGATTTGTTCCCTGCGTTGCAGCATGTATCTAACAACGAAGACGATTGGCCCGCCAATGTATGGAATGCGCAAAGCGATCCCCACTCTGACGCCGAGGCGGTCAAGATCCGTTTATGCAACTGTACTTCGACCTTTTTCATTCTAAAATGGTCTAAGTAGGTTACATACAAATAAAAGTTCAAACCCTGGCGACTGACAAAAGAAAAAAAAACCATAAACAGTCAACTGGTTAACTGTCACCTAAACTGTCAAGAAAATTTTTCTACACATCCAATGAAAAATATAATCCAATTAAAATTAAAGCATTTCAATCGCTAAAAATTTTACCGTTTAAAATTTAAAACTAATAGGTCGACCATTTTTTTGTTTGCGCGGGAACTAAGATGGCGACGTCTGCGATGCACACGGGATGGCGTGCATCGGCCGTAACGTTGAGATCCTCATCAATATTCCCAAGAACCTTGCTAAATGCACATGTCTTCCCCAATGCGCCGAACTCAATTATTATTCACACACAAAAACGATCCTTATTCGGTAAGTGGCTTTTTATATTTTGTAGTGTAGCGACATCTGTGGCGTCACATAAGAACTAATCCTGCATCGCGCAATTAAAGTTCTCCACGCGATTTGAACATAAAAACAGACCGAAATCATTTATCGGGCAGTTGCCCACTAGACATACCACCCGTCTGGCCGGAGGATCCTCCGTTTTCAACATAGGTATGTGGGACTTTACCGCATACCTCTAAAGTAGACTGTAGAAAACAATAAATTATAACTCTAATATGATTTCGCAAATTCCCGAAGCCGAACGAACATGGGCCGTTTATGTAGGCAATTTACATAGCAGAATTACGAGCTATTTGACGTCCTAAACTGAACTGTTAGAAAGGGATAGCTATATAGGTTGTATAGCTCCATCCCTCTTTCTCATTCGCACGCTTGACGTTTTAACACGCCATGATAAGGCTCTGATTCTCAGCCTCCTAGAGAATGACTTTTAAAACTGTCAGTCTAATAAACTTGGTGGTTATGGATCAGACGGAGAGGGAGGGCCGAGATTAGCTTCAAATTAGTGGAGACTAGGGGCTTCTTCACACGTACCACAACCACACCACGTAGCCGGGCGTATATTTCGTATTGAAAATTAATAGGACTATTCACACGGACCACATTTTGCAGTCGTTATCGACCGTGTGTGTGATACCGACCACATGGCAACCACAACGCAACCATAACGCAACCACCAGCGACACCGCGAACTAGTGGCCGACCACATAGCAACCATATCGATATTTTGTCGGAACCACAACGCAACAACAAAAAGCTGCAGCGACACTATTCACACGTAACCACTGCTTGACAGCATTTTGTCGTTGCGACGTGGTGTGCTTGTGGTACGTGTCAAGAAGCCCTGAGACGCCGCACATTATGACCCCCAGTCGCCACAACTAAACGCGACCACCAGTGTTTCAGTCAGACCACTACATGCCGCTACCAGTGGCAGTCACTGGTGGCTGGATGCGGTTGTTCAATGGTGCTTGACAGAGGCGGACATGAGTGTGGCCGTGTGTGCACGCAAATCGAACGACAAAACGCGGCCACAAATTGTGGACGCGTTTCTCCACGCATTTTGTATAGTATCGGCGCACACCGAGCGTTCGAGTGTGTGTGGCCGCGTTTTATCGTTCGATAAATAATGCCGATGAATTGGACGTCGTTGGTTCTGAATTCTGCAACGTTTTCTTCGTTTTAGTTTATTAAGCAACAAAAAAGAAAGAATGCGTCCATTATTGACAAACACACGTCCGCCTCGTTCAAGTACCACTTGAACATCTGCCGCAAGTGGCAGCCACTGAAAGCTGCAACCAGCCACCAGTGGCTGCCGCTGATGGCGGCGTTTAGTGGTCTGACTGAACCACTGGTGGTCGTGTTTAGTAGCGGCGACTGGTGTCCATAATGTGCGGGGGCTCTTAGTGTCGCCGCACACATGCCACAGCCGCAAACACCGCCACGAGAAGCTAGAAGCGGCCACCAAGGAATCTAAGGCGCGCGACAGACTTGTGAAACTAGACTCTAACGAAGAATGTTTAAAAGCGAGTGACGTGTGACGGCGTTTTTTTAATAAAGTAGCATCATAGTAGTAGCGCGACCGGTTGCGCCGCCACGGTGTCCTGGTGAAATATAGCTCTAAGGTATCAAACTAGACACCAGAGTCGCCACATGGCCGAGCTGCAGGCTTATTCTTGAGTTCAATTCCGATCGGTCGACATTGAGATTGTGACGTTTCGTACCCTTGAAATCAATGCTAGCGCCAAATTGGTTCGCTTAATGCCGGCACTACACATAGGCCAACGCGTTGGCAAGCGCGTTGGCCCAGCCACTGGCCCAATGTGTAGCACGGCAACATCAAAGGACACTTGTCGCAAGCTTGGCGCACCATCCACACATTGGCCGCGCGATCAGTTTGACCGGAGCAGCGATCAAGAGTGCACGTTTTTTTCTTGCGGCGAATTAACACCTAACTTGACGAAATGGCGAACAATATGAGTAACGAGGAAACATTTAAATTTATTGAGCTCTATCAGAGTTAAAACTGCCTGTGGAACCCAAAAAATAAGTACCATAAAAATAAATAAATAAATAAAAATGTTGTAAGTATTAAAAGTGCTAAATAAATAAGGTTCTTGGACATGCCGTTTTCCTCACAATGTTGTACTTCACAAAGAGCATCCACTTTATTATTATTTTAATATTTTCTTGTACACATTTACAAAGTAATTATAAGCTGTGAATAAATATACAGCTGCAGCTGTTAGCGACTCAACATCCATTTTGAATCCGTCCGCACATTGGCTCGAACCAAACCATATTGAACGACCTCCCAATGTGTGGATTACTCACAAGCGCGTTTGCAAGCGCACCGCCAGCGCGTTGGCGAATGCGCTGGCCTATGTGTAGAGGCGACTTAAGGCATTAAGTCCGCCTTTGTACCTTTGTATTGCATGAAGTTGTAATAAATGATAAATAAATAAATTACGACGTAAAATCAATGGTAGCAAGGAGTTAAAAATGTAGTGTTACTTCTTACCTAGGACGATGAGCGTCGCAGAGGAGATGCTGACGCTACAATCGATTCTAACCACTCTTCACAATCAGTCTTTTCTACTTCTTCCATGTGATCCGTACAACCAATTCTGATGACTGTTCAGATGGGGTCCGTCCCGTGATTCCTCGTAGACGTGTCAAGTGGTAAAACCGAAGACGACACGTAAACTAAAGAGTTTACGGTCGTGGTGACAGTGTCTGTGCGTGGTATGGAGCGGGCAGTCGTAAACACCTCCGCTGGGCGAGTAATTATCGCCTGGGATATAGGAATCTGCCTGGAAAGATCCAGTGGCTGCTGCGGGCTCTGCACTGATGTACGGCATTTCGAATACATCTGAAGTAAATACAGGTGTTGAGATAGGATACTGTAAGCTTTGGGACTGACTTGTGCTGTATGGGGTTGATAACTGAAGAGAGTTATTAGGTGTATAATTAGGATTAAGCATTTGACGGAGAGTCTGAAACTGCAACGATTCTTGTGCCTGGTATTGATGGGTGGGGTAGAGAGTAGGGTTGGCCAGGGAAGAGTAGTCGGACTTGTAGAATAGAATAGAATAGACTTTATTGTACACCAAAAAGTAATACAGCTTATACGAAAACTCACATTGTACTCTTGTATTGTTGTGTTCGTGTCTCTCATTGTACTCGCTGGCACGTGTTTTGCTGCGACTAAACGGGCTCTCGTACAGCGTTGTGGTGCTGGCGTGCTCGTGTTGGCTCTGTTGAGTTTATATTTCATATTAATTAAAAAAAAAATATGCTGAGTTATAATAGCATAAACATAATATAATTTTTTTATTTCTCTTCCACAAAGGTGCCTCACAAACTAACATTAGATACATAAGTAGATACAAGTATTCCTTTGTGCGAGACTAGCACCTGCAATAGGAAATCCTGTTGCACAAGTGACCAGGTCCACAGATTGTATTTTTAAGCTTTTGCATAGCTTCTATCGCGGGCCTTGAGCGTGGAGACCGAATCCAGAAATTCCGTAACGAAAATAACCTAACACCCCCCACTCATTTGTTTTTTGAGTAATATGATATTAAATAAAATATATCAATTATGTAGGTACCTTTAACTTTGTAATCTTTGTAAAAAATTTATGTGTTGAATGTCTTTTTTCTACAACGATTAACGATTGTACGTGGCTAGATAATAGTATAATAACATTTGTTGAAAAATCCAAAATTTATAAAATTGACGAACATTGATTGAAATTGACGCGCGTTACCGAAGTGTCGCGTGGTCAACCCAAACATGGACTTTAGCGATATTTGGTAAAATATCACTCTATTTAGAGAAGAATGCGCGAAGCACTTTAGTCCTTGACTTTCGTAAGAAACTCAAGGATCAAACCGATAAACCCCGATACACGACCGAGGGTTGTCGCCATCGCCTCAAAAATCTCCGAAATCGATTCAGAGTTCTGTGTCTTAAAACTTCATCTTTACTTTCAGAAGTGTTCATTAAAATAACAATAGGTGAATAGTCTTAATAATGTATTATTCTGTTTCTACTTACCATAACATATGGATTATGCCTGATCCCATGTTGGAAATGGCGTCCAGTGGAAAAAAATGGGTTGATTAATGTAGGCTAACAGCCAGTTTCTTCATCAACAACTAAAACTATAAGTAAAAGTATTAACTTTTACTTGACTATTACTGATATTATAGCAATTTAGCAAATGTGTTTTTGCATCCAAGTAACAGCTAAACTAAAAATCAATAAAGTTACGGTTACCATAACACAAACGGCATAATTACCCCAAAAAAAACGTGGGGACTGGGGAGCTTTTTTTACGCATGACAACATCGCAATATCCTCTGTCAAGTAGTGTCAAAAAGTCGAATGTCATTTGATTCTGTTTATACGAACTCCAACGAACGCATGTTTTTAGAATTGAATTGATAAATTATAACATAAGTAAATGATTTAAAAAAATAAATGCTATTAGTTATTGCTTTTAACAACTGTTATGGCATTTTTTTTAACCGTTATGTTTATATGTTTAGGTACACAAGCGCTAAAGTTCGCAGAGCCTAACTTCACACTCGCCAAGATAGAACGGCCGTACTGTATGTACATTTGTTAATTTAACGTAGTCGTATTAAATACTAACTGAAAATAAACTTAGATACTTTTCTGTGGTTGGCGTCAGTTTATCTTGTAACAATAGGCTGAGGTATGTAACTGTTTCCTTTAAAATTCTGTATCGGAACAGAAAATCAGCGTCGTCCCATACGAAATGATCTTTGCGAACATTAAACTTTTTACGACTACGCGTTAAATAACTAACGATAAATTCATCGTCCGATGAACTTGAACTTTCACTGGACGAAGTTCGTGATAACATATTAGTGAAACCTAAATAATCTACAACTTTATCAAAATGACAGTGACTTTAGCTTTAGCAGCCCTAATGACTAGTAAAAGTTAAAGGCAAAAGTAACAGTTAAACCAACAGTTAAAATTGTGAAGAAACGAATTTGACCGTTACTTTTACTTTATGACGTTACTTTGGCTGTTACTTTAGATGAAGAAACTGGCTGTTAGTAGTTTACGTATCGATGTAGAAGTAACCTACTTCTACATCGATACTTAAACTACTTAGCCTAGCCACATTCTTTTTTTGTTTTTAAGTTTTTATATTATATTAAGTAATTTTAAGACTGCACTGTCGCATTAGGTATTTACCTGTAATGATAGTTGTAAGGAAGATAAATAAATAAATAAATGAACTCTCTATAGAGCTGTATAGGTTTTGTTGGTGGCGGCGACTGGTCTACTAATACTTATAGCCTAAATGGTTCAAATCTGTAGTTGCTCACGTAGTTCAGGGGTTTTGGTGAACCACGGAGCATTTGATATAGGTAATGCTGAGAGCCTTATTCTGGAATTGCTTTATCTTATGACTCGCCGATTACACACAAAATCTCAGAAACTATAACACCTACAGACTTGAAATTTGGCAAGTCGGTTCCTTATAGTGTTTAGACATCCGCTAAGAATTAATAAAAAAAATTTCACCTACATGAATGGGACTTCGGCCGATGGGGAGGCGGAGGAAGACCCTCGCTCAGCCATCAGGATAAACATGATGCCACCCAAGATCAGGCTGAACAGGGACATCATATTCACTCTTGAAGATCTGTTCGGTTTGTTCCTGTTTTATTGATTGGAGTTTGTGGCGTGCAATAGAGAATAGAACTGCTTTTGTTTTGCAATATCAGCACATAGCCTTTTGGGACGGTCCGCGTGAAGAGATAATTGCATTTGTCTTCTTTACAAAAAATAGGTACATAAGCCGTTTTTAAAACGGATTGCTTTGAAGTGTTTAAATATCTTTGGCAATCCAAAGATATTATATTAAAGGTACATTTTGTTTTGTGATTTGTATTTATTAGTTTCTTTGGGTCTTGTGTTTTCTGTAATATCTAGACTCGGTGTACGCCTGCGTTAAGCTCACATATAAAACTATGAAATTGCAACATCAGCTTCGTCGACAGAGTTACACCAAACGTATAATTGCCATCACGGATCTTGAGCGGTTGCGCAGAAGTCAAATATTCGGTCTCTTTAATGGTGCGAAGTGAGTGATTGCCTCGCTGCGCCATAGCGTCATAGACATCACTCCTGATTCGTTCCCTGCGTTGCTGCATGTATCTAACAACGAAGACGATTAGCTCGCCAATGCATGGAATACGCAAAGCGATCCCCACTGACGCCGAGCGATCAAGATCCGTTTTGGCAATTGTATAATGACGAATACGCGTTTATGATGCTACGCGTCCCTGTAGGCTTTATCGCTCGTTGTCCCACTGAGCTCTTTTTAGGATATTTTTTTTTTGCACTTTTGTGCATTTGTGTTGTCTGTGGATGAATCTAGAGTGCAATTTAAAACGATATAGTATACAGGTAAGCCTCTTTTTTCGCTTTATTTGTTTTATAAAGAGACCGACTAGACTAGATAAAAATAGAAATCTGTCGATATTGCACCAATTACTTACGTTATGCACTTTAGCGATATGCCTCAAAGAGAGAACTTAACACCATAATTTTGGCGTGTCTAGCACTGGCTTGCGATACTCGCTGACGCCATTTCACCATGAGATCCTGCCAGAACTCTGTCCGCCATGCCGCGACTTGTCGTGGTTGCAGACTTTCGCCCCGGCGTTGCATCTCCACGCGCAAATCGTGCATGCGTGCAAGGACTGTTGCCTCCAGATCCCATGTTGGTAGGCCAGCTAGGAGGCTTGCCGTTGCGGTATCCCCTTCACGGTTTCCCGCGAATCGGCGAGCCTACAGCACCATCGGTATTGCCATGCCTCTGGCAGGCATTCAGCTCTGCCTTCGGTTGCCGTCGCAGCCACGGCGCCCACACTGACGCCCCATATAGGGCCATGGACTGAAGATTCTGCGTCAGGAGCGGAGGGTCTCATATTTGCAAAAAAAATGCTTACGTAGATAATACTTGAACGACCCCAAAGGTCTAAATAGTCGATTTATGAATTCTTTCGTATACTTCCAGCTTCGCTAGGCGGTACCACAGCGCTGTTCGTTGGAGCCAGTGTGCTGACCGTAGTGGAGACAGCACTCTTCGTACTGCGACACCTGGTTCGATTGTTCGTCAGAAGACGGCGCGGGAAAGTCGTAGATTTTAAGCCTTAAAACACCTCTCACCTATTAGGCATGGATGTAGTAATTTGTCAGGAGTTAGGGCAATGAAATTTTACTATGTGTCATAGATAATTTAAGCCGTGTAATGTTTTTTTTTTTGTAGGTCAAGGTATGTAGTTGGTCTGTAAAAGACCTAAAGATAGGTACCAATTTGTTCGTTTGGTTTGGAACTGAAAAGAACACGAGCCTAACTTTATAAGTAGGTAATTAGTAGTACCTTTAAGTAGGTTTATTGAGTATAAATTGTTTGAGCCCCAAATATGCACTAGATTAAAAAAGTTACTGTTCTTACACAGCCTTTTACCTTGTTAAGGCAACTATGTAGAAAAATTAAAGTGTCCCAAATAATAAATAATGTTTTATTTATTTCCCCAAATCGAAAAAAAGTACAGTCAACAAAATGAATAAAATAACTCGGTGACCAAATCTAATATTGCTCTAATCTACCTAAGTTCATTCTCCGAATTCTGACTCGAAATCTTTATTCTCTATATTTGCAGACCGTATCTCTACCCAAAAATATTTAGTTGGGTGGGACTTCATTAACGACATTGTTGTCAATTGTTTTTTTGATTGTAGGTACTTGTTTAAATACATTCGTTCGGAAAAGTGAACGACTAATTGGACAGTAAGAATGTGGCTGTTTTTTTTTATCCAAACTAAAAATACTTAGTACTTTTTGACATTTAATTTCAAGGTCATTGAAATAAGTTTATCAAAATTAGATATTCATTCAGTCAGTTTTGCGAACGCTGAGTACACCTGTAACCATGAAAATATTCTGTACGTATTGATTTGCAAGAAACTAAACGTTAACTTCTTAATTGTACCAAACAATAACGAAACGTAGAATGCTGTCATAACGCCCCTCCCACTTTTACAAATGTATTTATTTTCGAAAAACATAACCTAGTTTTCTAGTTGCAACTCTAAAAAAACAACGAACGAACGATAAAAAAAAATGTTTCTAACAATACTGTCTTTAGCGATAAACACAGTGTACTATGTTTTTTCTACATTATACTTTTTATTGTCCTTGTCTCACATAGTTTTACCGTTTGGTATGGATATCGGTCTACTGGGGCTCTGCTCGTACTATCTAACGAGACTGAAGAAACCTGACTTGGAGAATGTGAACAGTATATTCGGGCCTGAGCCTTGGTCTAAGGAAAGCCAGATGAATCCAGATAGAGTGGTTCGTTGCATTGCGCACAGGGGAGCGGCCTTGGATGCGCCTGAAAACACCATGGAGGCTTTCAAATATGTAAGTAAACTTTTTATAGTATTATCTGCCATAGAGAATTTTTTAATCCGTCCCTAGGACGACCCACTGACCAAAAAGTTTTTGCTCATAGTTTGAGTGTAATTTCAGATCTAAAAAAATGTAAATAAACTTAGTTTTTTATTATTGAACCAACAAGTTTACAACAGATTATAAGTTATGGAAACATGTTTTCCTCTCGTATTATGCTTACACACACTCATACTTGATAACTATTTAATCACTTGGTCACACAAGTATAGTTTTAGTCCAAATCGTCACACTGTGTCCCAGATTATGTGGGGTCTTTGCGGCACTATTTCTTCTTTGCTTCATATTTGTCAACAGGCAAATTATCATTTGATGTTGTATATTTGTTCTGTTGTGCCGACACCTGAGATTTGAAACTACAGTATCCACTTATTCACAGGTAACTCAATATGCCAATAATTAGAATTGCAACCGAACTTCTTCCAAAATACATTCTGCCAAAAATTTGTCTAATATCAAACTAAAATTTAAAAAAAATGTTTACTAGTTGGTTTAGATTTTTCCCATCCAACTACTCTGCAATTCTGCATAATCAGTCTTATGTTCCCACTACTGGGACTCGGGCCTCCTGTCTAGGAGAGGGAATGGATCATAATCCGCCAATCAGGCACAGTGCGGGTTGGAGGATCAACTACTCTGAGAAGAATCATATCAAACTAACAGTTTGAATGTCCACATTATCTTAGTCAATTCGATCAGCATCTCTGTGCATAAATAAGGTTGTAAGACGAAAAGTGCATTGTTTTTTTTTTCAATGTTTTTCAGTGCTTAGAACGAGAATGCAATATCATAGAGCTAGACGTGCGGACTTCTAAAGACGGCAAACTGCTGCTGTTACACGATCAGGGCCTGGAACGGCTGGCTGGCACGAGTATCTCTGATGTACGGTCCGTTGAGTGGGATAAGATTAAAGATATTGATGTGGGGGCTACGCATCCTAACAGGTTAGTGATTTTACTGCTTTTACAATGCTATAAAGCTGTTTTTTTTCTTTTTCTTTAAATAGACTAGACCTTCCCGTCTGGTTATAATTATTTAGGTATTTTCAAGGCTAAATGAGAAGGCATAACTTCTCAGAGGAAGAAGATAGCATAACTTCTCATTTGTCTAACAGTAGAACAGTGCAAGTTAGTATACTTGATATAAACTAGTGCTTGACTGCGATCCCACCTGATGGTAAGCAGTGACGCAATCGTTGATGGTGAGGCGCATTAGTTTATTAAGAGTCCATTCACTCTAGCCTTGAAGACACATAAATTATAATCGGACGGGAAGTCTACAGCAGGTAATTTGTTGTCGATGTACACAGTATAAACATCAAAAGACAAACGCTTAGTTCGGACCGTAGAAGTTAACACAACAACAATATTAGGGGGTTACTCGACTTACGTTGGTTGTCTGATGGCGGAAAGGTGATGGCGGGATCAAATCGTGCAATTCCCGCGCACACTCTTCTAAATGCATCTTGTAAAGTTCCGAAAGGCTTGCTACCCTACACCTGGGCTCGAGGCGTTGTAGATTGGATTTAACCAAATCTGGATCACCAATTAGCCTCTTCGCATGTCTGTAACATCTTTTCTTTTCAGGAAGCAGTTCAAAAATGTGCATCTCTGTCTGCTAGAAGACGCTCTGGATTACCTCCTAGCCAACAACATGAAGGTTATCATTGACGTCAAGGGCGAAGACAAACAGGTATTCAGCCTTGTAGTAAAGCTTCTGTTTTTTGGAATATTGAAAGGATAACGCAAAAACGCGGGATTCTTTTCTCTGTCGGCAGCCGTGTGAACGACATCTAGTCGGGGACTGTCTCACGGCCCGTTGTGAAGTGAATACCTAAAGCTTACATCATAATAAATCATTTGTGTGATCTGGAATACTTTGTTCATTGCTCGTTACCCAGTTATCTACTGCTTCTAAGCTGCCCTGTGGTCGCTGGATACAGGGCAAAGTACTTCGGAAACCCAGGTAACCTTCGTGAAATGGTTAGCGACACCAAGGCGGTGCTGACCTTTCTCGAGGAGCTGGGGTGGATCGAGTGACTCATTTGTCCCACCCGTACGCAAAATACGCGCTTTAGTCAGTGTAGTGGAGTTGCGGACAACAGCCCGTTGTACCTATACAGGTCGCGCGGTGAATCAAGATCGCTCGGTGAAAGTAGTGGGGGCAATCGGCGCAAGTGTACGATTGCGCACAGAAATTCTTAGTATGTTAGGATTTTATTTTTAATTTCGTATGTTTGAGCCTTAGTAACATAACTTATAATAACACTAGTTTGTGATTGTAATTTATCATGTAAGTAGATAAATTCAAAAAATTTAAAATTTTAAAATAAAAACATAAAATTAAAAAAAAATAATTTCGTTAGTTTCTTTCTTTAACGTAATAATTCACCTCGTAAACCATTTTTCTGGCTAGCCGTTTTAAATCTTTATTTTTAACCATTTTTTTTTTACGACTACGTTTTACTATTACGATAATACAAGCTGTACGCAACAGTACCCAAGTACAACAGTATCCAATGAGAGGCGAGAACGCAACGCGGGAATTGAAGAGCGACTCTATCTACCAATGACCTGTCGCCGACGGCGCACACCCGCCCGTACGTCGCCAAATAGACCGTAGAATTGAATACTGCGCATGCCCCTTCCACTTTTGCCGAGCGATCTTGATTCATCGCGCGACCTGTACAGTGGCGTGCCTGATGCCTTAACATGGGGCAAGCCAAGGAATCTTGACCTAACTACTACTTACCTATTCAAAAAAAATCTCGTGCTACCACGTGTCATCAGTGCAGTAATGCTGATTTTTCTGAATTGCTCCACTACTATTAACAATTATAATGTTAATAGTTTGGAGGTATGCGGAACAGAGAGTAAAGTTCCGCAAACCTCCGTTGAAAAGGGAGGATCCTCCGACCAGACATGTGTTATGGTCTGGTGGGCTACTGCCCGATAGATGATTTCGGGTTGTCGTATATGTTCAAATCACGCGGAGAACTTTGATTGCGCGATACAGGATTTCGTACTTTCTTCGTAGTTCTTATGTGGCGCCATAGATGTCGCTACATCACTCCCCTCCGGAGATCGGAGATCGATGGTTCTTGATGCACGCCAGGCCAGCGTAGGTTGGTTCCAGTGGGTCGGAACCGATGCCGCATAGTTCTCGGTGAGTCGGAACTGTCTGCGGTGATGCCCCAGTGAGTCGGGGTGTTGGTATCCCAGTGAGTCGGGATGATGCCCCAGTGAGTCGGGGTGATGATGTCCCAGTGAGTCGGGATGATGCCCCAGTGAGTCGGGGTGATGATGTCCCAGTGAGTCGGGATGATGCCCCAGTGAGTCGGGGTGGTGCTGTCCCAGTGAGTCGGGACGATGCTGCAGGCTCCAGTGAGTCGGAGTAGTGCTGTTGACTCCAGTGAGTCGGAGCGGTGCTTGTGCGACGTAGGGCTTGACTGTTGGCGTCGACCAGGAGAGGTTCTTAATAGCTCTTCATGTTACTGGCCGAAGGTGCGGTGTGCTAAGCCAAGGTCGCTGATGAGGCTGAAGGTGATGACCAGGTATGACCAGGTAGGCATGCTGGTGGTCAGGATACCCTCTATAGCCGTGGGTGCTGGCTGTATGGCTCGCTGCTCGAAAGCTTGAGGAAGTGATGATGACGTCACGAAGTAGTAGCTGCACGAAGGCTGCGCTGACGTTCATTGTCGAGGGTCACCAGTTTGGAGGTATGCGGAACAGAGAGTAAAGTCCCGCAAACCTCAGTTGAAAAGGGAGGATCCTCCGACCAGACATGTGTTATGGTCTGGTGGGCTACTGCCCGATAGATGATTTCGGGTTGTCGTATATGTTCAAATCACGCGGAGAACTTTGATTGCGCGATACAGGATTTCGTACTTTCTTCGTAGTTCTTATGTGGCGCCATAGATGTCGCTACAATAGTAAGTAATAAATAATGATAACAAAAGCTTCACCACAACAACTTTATCATTATACCAATAATCGTAAAGTTTGAATAGGTACATGAATAGAAAAAAAAAAATCGTATTCTAATTCAAATTGTCTATCTTTATTTAAAAATGATTGTATTACTTACACCAGCGTAAAAAGTTTGTGAACGTTATTCTACCAACAGCTGATTTTCAATTGCAATCAAAGATAATTCGGAAAGCCGCTCTTGTTGTCGAGTACCTACCGGCCGGCCGGGATGGTCAGCCAATACTATTATAACGATTAATTTGAACATAATGAATATTTAATGTAAGGTTGAGTTGAATGTGAAATAAAACAACCGAGTACTAGGTACTGATCTAATGTTACTGTTTTGACGCCAACGCCATCTAGTTATGAATGTGTAACTAATACATATTTTTTTAAATCTTGGTGTTTCAAACACTTGTTCGTTGTAATAATATGTAATATTATTGGCAAATACTCACAATTGAAACAGCGGTAGCTTTTCGTTGTTCGCTTTTTTAAAACACACTTATCACTTAACTGTCGAGAAAGAGAACCAACTTTCTATTGGCGGTTTACCAAAGTCAAAGTCAAAGCCATGTTTAAAGAAGGAAATAACAGCGTTCAAGTAGTACTTTTGAGAATTTTCATGGCACTAGCAAAGTTATTTGAGTCATACCTGATGTATTCCAAGCATTGTTATTAACTTTTCTGAGAAATATTCAAAATAGTAAAGTTACAAGATTATATTTATCTTTAAAACTCAAACCCTACCTGGCCATTGATATCAATTCCACACATAATAATATCCACACACAACCACAAGTATAGTTTCCGAATTCATAAACTGGTAAATGACGGAAAACAAAAAAAAAACAAAACAATAATTACGTACAACACGATAACCGATCAAAGCAAATTTGAACTGAGTACTTTTTAGTTCGTACAACTTTACGCGTCATAGAGGGCGCCTCGTATTATAATATGCGTAAAAATTTCTGTCATTCATAAATTTACCAAAGCCCTGCTTTTTTTTAGAACAAAATGTTCGACGAGGATTTGCACACAATAACAAATTACACCCACACACACTCAAAATTTGACGTATTTATATCAAAAGTTGAGATAGAAGATAAAGCCTCATAAAAGCCTTTGAGGCAGAAAAAGACAACAACACATTAGTGTTCATCTCTTTCTTTTGTTAAGTGTTAGAGTGAGATCGGAGAGATTTCGCTCAGAATGGCATCCTCGCTTCGCCCTGGTATCGTCTTATGAATGATTTTTGAATTTCACATAACACAGTGGCAACTTAGCGTAACCGCGTAAGCGCGCGAAGTTTAAAGTTTAGATTTTTGTGATAATTAATTGATTGGTCGTGTTCTATGAATTAGGTGAGGTTTTGGTAGGGCAAGCCAGGCTTTTTGGCTTCTATGGCAGGCACGCCACTGGCTGTACCCAGCCATCGCCCACAAAATAGGACGCTTTCAATTTATGCGTTTTTTGACGGCCTGCTGCGGTGCCGATGCGGCGCGTTAGTCGTAATGTTCGGACGATCGTGTTTTTCATACAAGGCGCGCGGTGCGGAAACCGCGCGGCGACGGTACTGCGCACCGTTGACAAAGAATTTATTGACACCACTTGTTCAATTCGGTGTTGAACAGTGCATCACTGGCAAATGGCATACAAACGCTTGGCAACCAGATACGTTTTCAATTTAGGCGCTTGTTGTCGGACTGCTGACGTACTGCAACCGGCCGGCTGCGGCACGGTAAACGTTCGGCAGCGTCCGAAATCACCATCAATCAGCCTTTTTAATGTTCCCACTGCTGGGACTCAGGCTTCTCTAGGAGAGGGAATGGGCCGTAAGCCACCACGCGGGCTCAGTGCCGGTTGATAAATGTCACATGTCTTCGAATCGGTCCCACATGGAACGTCTATATTGAAAGCGACCATAAGGTCTCTGGAAACGATTGTCACTGTGATCGGCATCCTGTACCAACATACAGTTGCCATCACGAATCTTGAGCGCTCGGCGTCGAGAGTGGGGATCGCTTTGCGTATTCCATAAATTGGCGAGCCAATCGTCTTCGTTGTTAGATACATGCAGCGACGAAGGGAACGAATTAGAAGTGACGTCTATGACGCGATGGCGCGGCGAGCCAATCACTGACACTCCCCGCCCCCACCAAAGAGACGGAATATTTGACTTCTGCGCAACCGCTGAAGATCCGTGATGGTAACTGTATTAATCTAATTGTATGTTAATTTTTCGATCGACAGGTAGTGAACGGTGTCCTGAACGTTTTCGCACAAAGGCCGGCGCTGTACAACTCTGCGGCCGTCACGTGCTTCAATCCGTTCATTCTTTATCAGGTATGTTCATTTTGCAAGTGGATACCGTGTAATGAAACAATCAACCTTATAATGTTCTCACTACTGGGACCAGGGACTTAAAAACACCTTCATAAAGGTTACAGAATTATAAGTGTTACATGTTGAATTGGTAACAGAATCAAATATGTAACACTTATTTGTGTTTTCAATGGGTTAACCCAAAACACTTACAAAAGTGTAACCCTAACATATCTGTAACAGATATTAAAAGTGTTAACAGTGTTAATAAGTGTAACAGGTAAACGCAGCGGTGCCAAAGTTACAATTTACAAAGCTACACTAAAACTGATTATTTCAGTTACACATATTTTAACACTTATTAACACATATAAACAGGTTACAGTTTGATTCGGTTGCACGTCATAACACATATAAAAGGTTACAGTTTCATTCGGTAACATTATTGTATCTGTTACATTTTAAAAGTGTTTTCCTGTTAAAACTGTTTTAAAAAAGTGTTAAAACACTTTATTACGGTTACAGTTTGAGTCCCTGGCTGGGACTCAGGCCTCTTCTCTAAAAGATCAGTTGTAATCCACCATCCGGATGTCTACGTGTGGTCGTCACCCTTTCTCATCAGCTTTTTAGGGTTCCGTAGCCAAATGGCAAAAAACGGAACCCTTATAGATTCGTCATGTCTGTCTGTCTGTCTGTCTGTCTGTCTGTCTGTCTGTCCGTCCGTATGTCACAGCCACTTTTTTCCGAAACTATAAGAGCTATACTGTTGAAACTTTGTAAGTAGATGTATTCTGTAAACCGCATTAAGATTTTCACATAAAAATAGAAAAAAAGCAATAAATTTTGGGGGTCCCCATACATAGAACTGAAACTCAAATTTTTTTTTTTCATCAAACCCATGCGTGTGGGGTATCTATGGATAGGTCTTCAAAAATGATACTGAGGTTTCTAATATCATTTTTTTCTAAACTGAATAGTTTGCGCGAGAGACACTTCCAAAGTGGTAAAATGTGTCCCCCCCCCCCTCTAACTTCTAAGATAAGAGAATGATAAAACTAAAAAAAATATATGATGTACATTACTATAAAAACTACCAACGAAAATTGGTTTGAACGAAATCCAGTAAGTAGTTTTTTTTTAATGCGTCATAAATCGAAAAAAATACACTATTATTAAAACATCGATCAAAGTTACAACACATTACAAGAACTTTTATATTATGTTACTTGCTGCTACGGAACCCTTCATGGGCGAGTCCGACTCGCACTTGGCCGGTTTTTTTTTAATGTTCCCACTGCTGGGACTCGGGCCTCCTCTATAAGAGAGGGAATGTGCTGTAATCCACCATGCAGGCTCAGTGCGTGTTGGTGAATGTCACATGTCTTCGAATTTTTCGATCTAGGACATGCCGGTTTCCTCACGATGTTTTCCTTCACTGTTTTAAGAGAAGGTGATGAAATAAATTATACAAAGTAATGCGCCTGGCTGGGTTCGAACCTGCGACCTACAACTCGTAAGTCGGGGTTTTACCACTCGCCCACAACTGCTCAACTGCGCGTGATATAACTTATACATGTCGCAGCCATCTAATTGAACGCCTAGGGCGTTCGTTAAACGCCAGCATCCAATGAAATGGCTGAAGAACAACTAGCCATATCGTTGACCGCAACGTTTAACCAGCCATCTGCTGAAAGTTGTGCAGTTATTAGTTTACTAGGGTAAACATGAGTTTATAAATTACATAAAACTACTTTTTAGTAACAGTGTCCACCAAGTAATAGTGAAATATTATTAAATCGATAAATAGCGGAACTAAATTTGAATCACTTGGCTGAGTCTTGATCAGTCATTTCGAAAGGGCTAACTTTCAATACGCCAAGCTGTTAAACTTTGAGTGATTTTAGTTGAATTAACGAACGCCCTAGGCGTCCAATTCGATGGCTAATTTAACCAGATGTCTGCGACATACACACCACATATTCTCTTTCGGCAGATTCGTCGAAGCGATCCTCAAATTGTAGGAGCCCTCAGTTACCGGCCATTCTGCTTCAGTTCCCAGGATTATGACGCTGAGAAGGGCCCTATTAACCCAAGGTGAGGAAATTACTGTCTAAGTATAACGCTACCCTTAGGGGCCGGGCATTGGTACAGGCCAGTAGTATACAGGCCAGGGCAGTGACAGGCGGTCGCTGACTTCTGCGAAGTAGTAATGCTCGCAAAGGAGGAGGCCGACCGTATCAGGCAACGGCGCTCACGCCCCCCTGCCGCCGAGATTTTTTTATTTTTGTTAGGCGTTTGACCACTATCTCTACCGGATGCTATTCTATATAGCTGGGTCGAAGCCTATTGGGGCCAGGGTCAATTCAAAAGATAGTTCAAGCACCGGTACGAAAACAACGAAGGAACAGGAGTGGGTTTTTAGTCAGTAAACGTCCAACACTATCTACCACTCCGCTCAAGAGTGGGGGATGTCATTAGACGATTTTTCCAACACGAAACGTAAAACGTAAGCGAAGCAAAACACTTCGGACTTGTATGCAACATTATTTTTAGTATACATGTGCAACCTGGACCTCTACCATGAGTTTAAAGCAATAGTATTTGTCGATACTCGATACCGACTACGTAAATATTTTGTATGGCAAATTTTACACCGCCTCTAGCGGTCATTTACGGAACCAAAATTTGCCATACAAAATAGTAACGTAGTCGGTATCGAGTATCGACAAACACTGTTGTTTTAAACTCATGGTAGAGGTCCAGGTTTCACATTTATTATTCAATACCTACCGGTATTGAATATAGTTTGTTTAGAATCAATAACTTTTTTTTTTTATTTATGATAGGCTCGCGTTTGACCACTATCTCACCTGATGGTAAGTGATGATGTGGCCGATGATGGAGCACGCTTGCCTAGAAGTAACCTATTCACTCTCGAATCGATTCCAATAATTTACTACTTACCATCAGGTGGGATCGCAGTAAAGCACTAGTTTATCTCAATTAAAAAAGTGTTATAATATTTTTTTTCTCAAAAATATTTAAAAAAAGGTCACAATTTGGATACCATCAACATCAAGAACAACACAGGTCACGGCAGGTCATAGCAGGCATTGGGTGCCAACGCACAACTAGGTGCGGAAGTAAAACAACCTCTCAGTTGCCCCAATGGGCCGGTGACCATGTATTTATGTTGCCAACCAGGTACCATAACTGGCAAATTTTTTACATAGATTCTTTACATAAAAATACATAATAGACAGCTGTTTTAGGTTTCGTGACTAAAAAATAAGGTTGCATATAGAGTGAAAAGGAAGTAGATTACTATATCATGTTTCGAAATAAACCATTTGACCGTCAAAAAAAACAAAACCTATATGGGTATCATCTTTTATTAAACAGGAAAAACAATACTTTCTTATAAGATTTATTAGCGTTTAAGTCTGTCATGTAGTCGTGACATTGGCGTGCTGGACACATTTTACTTTGTCACGTATATTTGAACGTTTAATTGAATATTTGTCCGCAGATTCGCTGAAAACCTACCTCTAAATACTGCCTTGCGCGTTGTGGATGCGTTGCACGCGCTTCTCTGGCGCTGGAGCGCGCGGTGGTGCGCGGTGAGCGCTGTACTGTTACATAAGGACATCGTGAGCCCGTTAGTATTCATGTTCATTTATTTATTAGCTTCTACCAGCGTCTAAGCGTCGCCTATTTACAAGACACCGTACCCAAATGAGTATGTTGTCCTCGAATGAGTATGTTGTCCTCGAATGAGTATGTTGTCCTCGAATGAGTATGTTGTCCTTAAATGAGTATGTTGTCCTCGAATGAGTATGTTGTCCTCGAATGAGTATGTTGTCCTCGAATGAGTATGTTGTCCTCGAATGAGTATGTTGTCCTCGAATGAGTATGTTGTCCTCAAATGAGTACGCTGTTATCAAATGAGTGTTATCTGTCCCGAAATGAGTGTGCTGTGCACAAATGAGTACGTTGTCCTCAAATGAATATCTAACTACATTTTCTTTCATTTTCACATCTCATAAATTCGGTAATCACACCATTGCAGGAGTGAGGTGCATTACTGGCGACAACTGGGCGTCCGATGCGCCGGCTGGTGTGTGAACCGGCCGTTGGAGAAGCTGTACTGGCGCGGAGTGCTCAAGGCGCCGTATCTCGCTAACACACTGCTTGGGGAACCTGATGTAAGTAGCTGCATACACCGTATCATAGACACGAGTGGAGGAATAAACATGTACAATTGCCGAAACGGATCTTGAGCGCTGGCTTCAAGTTGCGCAGAAGTCAAATATTCGGTCTCTTTAGTGGTGCGAAGTGAGACGCGGGGGCGGGGAGTGTCAGTGATTGGAGTGAGTTTCGTATTAAGGCCCAAGCGTCCGAAAAGTGCTTTTAAACAGTGATTTTCTGGAGCCTACTCCTCGGTAACGACCAGGTTAATAGGATTGAAAAAAATATATGTTTATTATAGATTCATGAACAACAATAGCAACATTTGATTTTATCGTGCGATTAATACTTTTGTCTAAAAAAAATATTACATACAACAACATCACATTCGCAACTTTTCCCTACTCCTTCGAAACGGCTTGGGTCTTTAGATACGTTTTTACACATAAAAATTGGTAGTTAAATATTCTTCAAAGTGAACATTGCATATGTAAATCAATCAATATTTCGCAAAGAAAATGGATTTAGAAGCCAGGGGGCTCTGTCCGGGCGCAGCTGGCCGCAATCAAATGCACAGATAGTCGTACTGTCGCCTAGACGGGTACGACAGTAGTGACCACTTAATTTCGGCCAGATGGTTCAAGGGACTATAAGCCTTAATCTTTTATTTGTTTTTACTTTTTTATGCACCCGCCATGTTTTCTCTTCGCCACCCTAGGTTGACTGGTAGAGAATGCCTAAGGCATTAAGTCCGCCTATGTACTTTTATGTTGCATGAAGTCTTAATAAATATTTATAATATATATAAATAATTTATTATTGGCTCGCCGCGCCATCGTGTCATAGACGTTACTCGTGATTCGTTCCCTGCGTTGCTGCATGTATCTAACAACGAAGATGATTGGCTCGCCAATGTATGGAATGCGCAAAGCAATCCCCACTCTGACGCCGAGCGCTCAAGATCCGTTTCGGCAATTGTACTATTTTATTTTATCTAGGATGGAGTGAGAGAGTAAGTCAGGCTATTATCGATTATCGACTATTACGACACGGTAGGTGTGCTTTAACACCTTTGTTCCTTCAATTGCCTTTTGCGTTCCAAGACCACGAGTTTTCCTTACCTAATTTAAAAAAAATCTGTACTTATTATTGTCAAGTTTATAAAATTGTAATTTTAATCAATTCCAATAACACTTTTAATTAATTCACTTTTTCCATGTTGATTCGAGCAGTTTACACCTTCTAGTTATATTTACATTGTATTTTTTTTGACTGACAAAGATAGTAGGTTAGAGTTTTGTCAAAAAACTACTTCGTAAATAATTCACAAATAAATTCTATGGAACTCTTCGTTAATTGAGCTTTTTGGAGATTTCTTACACTATTTTTATTAATTTCAACCCAAAGTTGCATCAGTATTATCAATAAGAACGAATCTTATCTATTGGCTCATAAAATTTTAATGTTTTTTTTTTGTTTTAAACGGACCGTGCAGGCAAAATTAATAATAAAATGAACTATACCATGTTTAACTTTCGATTAAACTGTGGAGTGGCTTATTCCCTTCCTTGTGTGGAATAAAATATCGACGATGAAACCAGCACGCTTAGCCAAGTTGTTATTCTGCAATCGTTAACGCTGTCGAAAAGTGATGAAACGTATAGGAATGACGTCATCTCAACGTAAAGTCGCGTGGTCAGAACAAACGAATAGACAATTCGTAGCCAAGTTCACATCGTTCAAAATCGTTTCTACAATATTTAACGCTACATCCTTTGTTATATAAACGCTACATTGTAGAACGAGCGGCCGACTCAGGCGCGTCAACATAGCTGCCAACTTATCGTTTTCTACTATTGCTGTCACCGAGGCGTTACCGATTAGAGAACAGAATGCGATTGTAACTTGGCTAGGGGGGCAGGTGCCATATGAAGCGTAGATACCAATACCGATGCACTATCAGTGAAGTCCGTCGATACCCATATTTTTTCCTATAATTGCGAATAGGATAACTAATTTCTTAAAAAAAAACAACACTACATTTTACATTTCGGTTAAATTTTAGTGCTTTATATGAAATTGTAACTTAATTTTCTAATTGGGGTTCCAGTTACGCGTCGTAGATATGCAGCGACATATTACTACGCGTTCCAAATGAGAATAGGACCAATTCCTATGTTTTGACGTCTCGTCGTACTGTCAAATCGAAGAAATTTTGGCAAAATTGAAGAACTTGGAGATGAGTAAAATTGAAGAACTGGATTCTGATTAAACATTTTTCCTTCACAGTTAATAAATAAAAAAAAAATGTTTAAAATTTACTTCCTTGATTTGACAGGAAATCGTGACGTCATAACATGGCGGGCGATCCTATACTGTGTACTTACCCTCATTTGTTTATTGTGGGTAGGCTCGCGTTTGATCACTATATCATCTGATAGTGAGCGACGATGTGGTCGACGATGGAGCACGCTTGCCTAGAAGTAACCTATTCACTCTCGACTTAAAGACTCCTAGATTATAGCTATTTATTTATTTAATGTTCATGCAACACAAAGTACATAGGCGGACTTAATGCCTTAGGCATTCTCTACCAGTCAACCTAGAGTGGTGAAGAGACAATATGGTAGGCGCACAAAAAGAATTGTATACATAATTATAGATAAAATACACATACATATACACCGCTAAATTTTGATCGTTTTAATCCCGTGGAGGGTCGATCCGGTACATGAAACACTATCGATTTGTAAAGATAAAAAATAAAGTATCTTTTTTTCAAAACTCGTATTGATTTACGCATGTACGAAATTATTTTTTTAAGAAAACGCCAGCTGAGTGACTTCAATGACTTGTAGGTAGTTTGTACGCAACGCTGACTATTAACTATAGGTCATTGAACTCGCTCAGCTGACGTTTTCTTAAAGAAATTAATTTCGTACATGCGTAAATCAATACGAGTTTTGAAAAAAGATACTTTATTTTTTAATTCATTAAACCCCAAGCGAACGCCGGCGTTCGCGCATCTATTGTCTTTCAATTGTGTCTGTAATTATCACAATTGAAAGGTTAATTTTATCTTTACAAATCGATAGTGTTTCATGTACCGGATCGACCTTCCAGGGGATTAGAATCAAAATTTAGCAGTGTATATTTAATATAATATATATACTATGCTTTCTATAAAAGTCCAAATATTACAGATGGAGAAAAAACCTAGCGAAAAAGAGAGTTATAGCAGTTTGGAACGACCTGGTCCGATGGTGGACAAGATTCTGGAGCCGGAGAGGAGAATGTCATCCGGACAAAATTGATGAAAATATTGTTCAACACACAAATATTTTTTTTTTTTGACGAATGTCGATATGATGCATGTTCTGCGATTTCTGGCGGTTTTCTTACGATTAGTTGAGTTTTTTTTTATTATTAAAATTAGACGGTAATTCCGTGATTTACTCGAATATTTAACAAAACTCGTTTTAGGAAATAAGTGTTTGCTTTTGAATAAAAATTGCTGTCATTCAAATCTTGATTAAATTTGCAAGGATTCTATTGTTACATTTTTTTTTACTTTTTTAATTTATGTGTATATTATGAAGGATCAAAGTTCATGCAAAATAGCAGATTTTCAGAGGTCTTTACTGGATTAGTTTTACACAAAATAATTTGATTTCAATTGGAGCCTAGATAGTATACATAAGATATCATCTATTTTTATAAAAAAAAACGAATGTAGAAGTCGGTTAAAAATGTGTAATATCAAATAATAATATATGTGCAAACAAAGATACAAAGTCAAAGCATTTATTTCAAATAGATCATTTGCAGGCACTTTTGAATAGTCAAATGTCGGTCAGTCCAAGAAAAGTGAAGCTAAATTGCACGTTCCAAAGCGTAGGTCTCTATGGAGAAGAACGTGCAAGAAACTCCATGGACACTCTTTTAAATCATATTATGTGTTACATATAATGCTTGGTTACATATTACTTGTTGCTTCTATCATGTGAGCACAATGTCGATAATGAAATAAAAATGTAAAATAATTAAAAGATAGAAACTGAATTAAGCCACTGGTAGCTAAGAGATGACCAGTCCCATCTGACGGCACTCGTTCACGAGCATGACGCGTGCATCAGCCCCACTCAGCTCAACCATTTTGAAGGGAACTGAATGACCCAATAACACGTGCCACCAACAGCGAGACATTAGAGTGAGCATGACAAACTCTCAACTGCCATGCTCGTAATGTCAAAAAAATAAAATAAAAATAAGTTGTAATAGTGTACAGGTTTTTCGGTCCCGATAAGTCGGCACGGGTCGGTAGAGGTAGGTGTACCGACCCGTATACAACTGTATACACTACATTTGCCAATTGAAAAATTTCTGAAAATCTGCTATTTTGCATGGACTTTGACACTTCATATTTGACTCAAAAATTTAAAAAGTCAAAAAAGTATTACCTATTGTAATAGCCTCGCAAATTTATCAAGATTCTAAATAACGACAAATTTTTTCAAAAACTTATAATGGTTTAAAAAAAAAACATGTATTTCCTGGAACAAGTTTTGTAAAATTTTCGAGTAAATCACGAAATTACTGAATGCCAACAGAGTTTTCAGGTATTATCACTCTTTTTCGCGTTGCCTTTTCGTCAAACATCACCTTGGATTGCCTTAGATGACGTAACAAGCTTTTATACCATGCTCGATGTTTACGATAGGCGAGTGGAAAAGCAGCCTCTTTATTCGTTGTCCAATCGGGCTCGGTCATTACCAGACGGCTGGACGGTGAGCTAAATTAGATACGTACCCTTACAGCTCATACAAGAATTTCTCAGTTCGAAGCTTCTTGAGAAGGCACCTCAGGATTTGCCTTGAAAAATTCGCATTAACTTATTCGTTAGGAATCGCAGAACTCACCAGACATGTACAAACTTAACCAAATTTTTATTAGTTGTTAATTAATTTATTTCGTTTGTTTGCTTGACACTTGAACGCGCCGATTTTGAACTATTGGTTGTCTATGCTGCATTTTAAATAACATATTTAAACAAACTTTTGTCTCTGTCTGTTCAACCTATTTTAGTTTCAATTCTATTGGTAGCAAGACATGGCAGGTGCAGTAAAAAGTTTGTATTGTAATCAGTTTTTTTTGCTATCAATACCATCTTTATGCCTAAGGAATAGAAGTCAAAATCGGTTGAATAGACAGTGAAAAAAGTTTGTTTATACGTCTAATCTTATTGTGTATAGACGTTAAAGGCGTTTACTCCGATATCCCTTAATTTATTTTCTTTTTGTCAATAGTGTATTCGGATTGAGAGAATAGTGACTTATCGTTGGCACTGGGCCACACCACTTGAGCAATCCGACCACAGTTTTTACTGTGCTGTGAGCGGTGTTCACAGTGACCAGTTGAAGTAAGTCCTTCAGACTAATATCTGGTGCGGACGCGTATTTTGTCAATTTAAAAAATAATGGATAATTCTGTCGATTCTGATTAAATTGTAAAATAATATTTCAGTATTATTTTTTTGACGTGACAACGTCTTATAAATTGGTTTGCCGGGTGACACTTCAAGAAACTGCGTTACGCTCCGCTCACGTTATGCGCTCACAATGAGAGCGAGTGAGAGGCACGCGTCCCTTCCACTCGGGCATGGTTAGCCCGCCTAAGAGCGAGAGAGACAGACATAAAAAGTCGTTGTCACGTAAAACTTTCGCCCGTATACCGACTTTACAGGCAACCAATTTTTTATTATTGATAGCACGCGTTTGCTTTTATATTAAAAGGTTTATCGTCTAATTTTTACTCCACTATGAATACGCCTTTACTATGAATGAGTCATTATCTTCTTGCCGTAATTTCTGGGTAACTTTGCAGATGCAGTGATATGTCACTATTTCCTTGACGTGAATAGACTATAGTCTTAATTTCTAACCCTATTTTAATACCAAAGTTAACGGTTTTAAGGCAATAATTGAGTTCAAAAACTCTGGGTATCTCCGCGGTCATTTCTGCCTGATCACTTAAAAAAATTCGCTTGAATCCTACGGCCCAGCACCAAACCAAATCCTTTAAAGTTTTCGTATCGAGTGAAAGCAAAAATGAACTTAGCTGTGGTCAGGCGGAAGTATCTTTGATGGTACATGAAAAACCGATTTTTCTTGTTCGTAGATCAAGGAAACAGTTGAAACGGTCCAAACGGCTAGCAAAATACAAGAAGTCGAATAAAGGAGCCTCGAGGCCTCGGCGCAGCGGCGAGGCGAAGCGCCACAAACGGAGTCAGACTGCCTCGAGCGCAGCGGACTTTCAATTTTAACTTCATATTAATAAGGCCTGTTTTCGCCACTCCACGCCAATCGAGTCTGAAACCGGGTACAAACGGTGTTTTGACGTAACATGCAATGTAAATGTAATGCTACGTTCGTGCGCGCTAGGCGTCCACACATGAGAATTTTGTTACATTGCATGATACACTGCAACATGTAGGCGGCAAATTGTTTCAATCCGTGTTACATTGCATGTTATGTCACGCAGCGGCAATCTATACCCGGTTTCAGAATAAAAATTGTAATCAGATTTTATTTCTATGAAATTTAATCTCTATTGAGATCACGCTTCTAATTACCGATTTCATACAGATTTTTTTTTCTTATAAAATCTAGTCATTCACACAAGGGTGGTTGCAAACAGGCTGATAATTTTTTTTTTTCAAAATTATTTTTTTTTAACGAACTTATTTATTCATTCGCGAGGCCGTCTCGCTTCGTCGCTGCACTCGAGGCGTCTTCGAGGTTTGTTAACCATCTTATTTTACTTTGTACATAATCTTTCAGTATTAATCATTTCCCTTGTTTAATGGGGAACAAGGTTGCGCAACATTGTTTGAAAACATTGTTTTTATGTTGCTGGGGACCTAAGTACAAACATAAAACGAGGAATATTGTTATCCATGTTTTGCTCTTGTATCTTGTAATAGAAAAATTGTAGATTGTGTCTGAAGCATTTTTTGTTTTGTGACGAACATTTTCTCTGACATGCAAAGTTGTACAACAATGTTTTTAAACATGTTTTTTATTTGCACTGAACATTTTTTCTAGGAAAGAAAAGTTGCACAACATTGTTTATGAAACATTATTTGTTTTTTGCAACCCCTATTCTCTAGGGAAGCAATGTTGTACAACATTGTTTCCTAGAACATTTGTTTCTAAACATGTGTCCAACGAATATGCAGTTATTTATTTTATATGTCATTTAAATTTTCGTAACGACCTAGTGTTTAGCTCTTGCTGCTTATAAACGAGGTTTGGATTTTCAATGCGATTTTGATTCTTATGTACATCTAAGTTTACCTCTTACGCATTACGTCGGTGCGAGGTTGTCGGTGCGAGCGGGAGCTAAGTGCGAGGCAGCGAGCGGTAAGAACAAATGTATGAAAATGATTGATGTACGCCACGAGACGTCGCTCATAACACCCTGCATCCGCTTACTGATGCTGCACCGCTCGCCGCGCCGCTTGTCTCTTAGATCGAAGTCTTGTCTCGTAAACAGGCTGAACAGGCCGTTACTGTCGTAAAAAAACCTTTTGAAGAAACCTGGACTTGAGTTAACATAGTGATCTATATTTTTATGACGCCTAAAGGCCTATTTTTATTATATTATAATTTAAAATTGTTATGTTTTATCTTTTAGTTTCTACACGTCCACAATATTGTCTTTGACAACCAATGACGACGGAATACGTAAATTTTATGTCAAATATAATTTTATTATAAATAATTTAGGTTTATATGAAAATTGTAATGTACCAAAAATGCAGCTTTTTAGCACCTTTATTAAAAAGAAGAATAACTTATTATTTACTTTATTATTTTTTAATTATACATTTAAATTATAAATTATTATTTTTAAATAGTGCCTCACAGCTACATCGATGTATTTAGTAGCAAATTTTTCAAAATAAAACCAGTATAATGTAGCTAATATTATTCATATAATTGGCATAGGGGGTGGTTTTGCAATAATTCAACCAAATGTAAGTAATCATTATGAAATGAAAAATAGGAGTTTGCAATATTAAACTCATTTTTGTACCCTATAAAACCTATAACAGAAGCCTAAGAAAAACGAAGCAAAGACGAAATGAAGAACAAATTGTACATTTTAGTTAGGCGTCCACGGACGCGTAGCTTTATAGACGCGTATTAATCTTATACGCTTGGTAGAGTCTGTCTAAAAAGTCAAGACTTGGGTATTAATAATATTAAATAATAATATAATAATATTTCCACAACTATCACACAACGCCATCTAGTCCCAAGGTAAGCAGAGCTTGTGTTATGGGTACTAGACAACTGATAAACATACTTATATATTTCTAAATACATACATATTATAGATAAATTACACCCAGACACAGAACAAATGATTATGCTCATCACACAAACATTTGTCCTGGGTGGGAATCGAACCCACGACCTCCGGCATAGCAGTCAGGGTCACTAACCACTAGACCAACAGGCCAGTCTGGGTATTGTTTAACAAAATAAAAAATTTGTTGTTGGCAAGACAAATTTTAGTTGTCGTTCATTTGTTTCTTGAGATGATGATAGTTCTACAACAGATCTTGATCGTTATATGGCTAGTGATGATGAATCAATAAGCGGAGTAGAATATTTAGAATCGGATTTCTCTTACGATTCCAGATTTATATTAATACTTAGGACACTATTATATCTTTACAAATCTATCCTATTTTTGTAATATGAATGACATTAAAGAGACTGAAATAGGTATATTCTAAACGAAAATCTTTTGCATTTTTTATTGTTAAAAAGTCCCCTAATACACATATTATATTTGATACTTTTTATAAGATTCTATTAGTAAACAATGATCAAGATGTGTTAATCAACCTTGTTTATTGAACCAGTGTTGACTACATCAGATTTCATTTTACCTTAATAATTACCCAAGTCGTTTTACTTTTTAGATAAACTGTACATCTTATTAAGTCACTTGACAAAAGTATTTACAAGATCAGATGTGTCTGTTTGTGTATGTGAAGTATTATTTTGCCAAAAATTTTATTTAGTGTTATTTGCACAAATTCTTGTCGTTCATAGTTGTAATTTGTGGTCCTCCGCCTTTTTTAAGTTTTATTTTGTAATGTTAATTAAGTTTTATATTGGATGTGACACATTTTAAGAAAGAAAAACTCTCGAATAAATAGTAAATTAGGGAAGGGTAGGCAAATGTGATTTGAAGAATGTTTTTTTTTTTAGAAGGCGCCATTCGAGGTTCGGCTAGTTACGAACATTTTATTTATGTCAATATGTTTGATTTATTCCGAAAAATCCCCACCGTCAAATCCCCACCTGGATTAAAAAAAAAATATCCCTCGTTGTTTTTTTTATCGCAAAATCCCTACTATGTAGTTATAATATATCAGCCTAGTGGGGAATTTTGGAAAAAAATTGTAACAATCTCACCCATATCTGGATGCAAATAACACGCATAATAAACCAGATTTCCGGTACCTAACTGAAATTTTATAATAAATTCTGAAATAAGTTGATTATCAAATTTTTGTTTAATAATTTAGAAACAACATTTGGTGGGGATTGATACTGTCTTATTTTACCAGAATTTTAATAAACTTATTTAAATAATTTCTGAAAAATTAAACAAACCCACTGGTAGGTATTTTTCGGTAGAGATTTCTAGAACAGTAAATCATATGTTTTTATCTCTAGAGCGTTAGCTACAACATACATTTGAACATCACATTTTTGATAGCACAAAACTATACCAATTTGTACGGTATTTAAATTGATTATAGTTTCATGTATATCTAGAACCGTCCCCCCTAATATATCTAGTCGTTCCATTTAAACCCTTTGTCCCCATACAGAGCCACCTTCAAAACTATCTAATATTTTTTTTATTTTTTCATGAAAAACTCGTTTAGCCGCGTATAGACATCGCGAGGCGTGCGTTGTAAATGGTTCTTCTCGCATGCCTCGTGCTGTGTGGTTGTGTATGCTCACAGTGAACATTGGCGTCATACCATTTGCGTGCTCAGCTTGAGCATGTGTCGTTCGCTACGCATGTCGCAGTCGTATGCCTCAGGTTGAGGCATGTGTGACGAACCATTCGCGACGGACGCCTCGCGATGTCTGCACGCGGCTTTTGAAATGTGATGTCTTAGTAGTGACCCTGTGTGAAGGCAGGTAAATTGGTTAAGTCGTGTCAAGATTCGTAATTAAAACTGTGACATTACAACTTAAAATACTGTATACTTCATTCGTAAGATTAGACATTCAAACAAACCCTTTTTACTGTCAGTTCAACCGATTTTGACTTCAATTCCGTAGGCATAATGCATTATTGAAAGCAAAAAAGTGGTTACAATTCTATTTAATGCTGGCGGTTGCCAGCAAAAAAATTTTGTTTACTTAATTGTCTAATCTTAACGCGAAAGTAGTATTGGTGATATTTCGAGAATGAAAAATAGTACTGTCAGTAATTATTTTTAATCAGTTTTGTATATCTTAAATTATTGAACAGTGTATGTAATCATTCAGAGATGGCACTATCTTTTTTGTATACTGCATAATTATCTTTCACACTCTGAAAACATTAAAAAAAAAAACTGAAATGTTCTCCGTTTAAACGAATTCTTTAACCAAATTCTCTGTCTAGAAGCAAAATACCAAACATTTTTTCCCCCATAGCTGCTGAACAGTTCAGATTTTTTTTGATAAATAATTCTGTAGATAAGATTAGCACACCCTGTATTCTTTTCAGTATTGCCAGTCTGTTAAGTTGGGTCGAGTACAACCACTGCTATGAACAATTCAGATTTTTTTTATAAATAATTCTGTAAGTAGTTAAGACTAGCACACCCTGTATTCTTTTCAGTATTGCCAGTCTGTTACGAAGGGTCGAGTATTGCCACTGCTAAAAATGGTAGAAAAATGAAATTGTAACTCGTGTATCACTGTTCTAGCGGAGGGTCTTACCGTAAATGTACAAAGTACTTGTAAGTTGGTGTCTGTGTGTATGGCTGTTCGAGTTTTAGCTTATCTCAATAAATGTCTTTTTGGCTATGGTTTTGTCTTTCATTTTATTAAGTACTAGCTTTTACCCGTGGCTCCGCTCTCGTTAACCGACTTCTCTATTCTACTTTACCCTACACAACCTCTGCTCTATCCAACTCTATCCTAATCTACCTTACTCTACCCTACTTAGTTACTTACCCTTCCCTACCACCTACCCTACGCTACTTCCCTACACTACCTTGCCTACCTATCTACCTACATACCCTACCTACCCTAACCTAATAATTAGGATAGGGTACAGAAAATGTGAGCTGGTGAACAAAACAAAGAATTATTAAAATTGGTCCAGCCGTAAGATAAAGCGTGACTCCTGAAGCGCAGGCCACACCGGCAGCTAGCGGGCGGGCGGGCTAGGCGGGCGAACATCGTTTCACCTCTTTACATACTTCGGTTCACACCGCGAGCTACCGACGAACCTAACGAGCTAAGCTAACGAAATATCCGACGATTCCAGCGAAGCTACTCGTTCACCTCGTTGGCGCGCTCGCGCTTCGCTAGCTTAGCTCGCCCGCCAGCCCGCTCGCCCGGTTCGTTCGCCCGTCCTCCCCGTTTCGAGTAGACTAGTCGACGCTCGTCTTTCGAATAGCAGTGGTGTTTAGTTTGGGAACGATGAATATGTCATATATCGACGAAAGTTCTGATGATGACTTAACTACAAATACTACCCCCGCTTCGCCCGCTTAGCCCGCTCCGCTCGTCGCTCGTCTTTCCGTAGTTTTCGGTGTGAACCCCATAGTTTAGTTCGCCAATATTTCGCGTAGCTTGTATAGTTTCCTTCGTTCGCTTCGCCCACCCGCCTAGCCCGCCCGCCCGCTAGCTGGCGGTGTGGCCTGCGCTTAAAGGAGATTTTTTTTTGGTGGGAAAATATCCAAATGACACCCACCGCCCTTGGGCGGAGTGGGAGATAGTGTCGGACATATGCCTTGTTAACACGTACCGAGTAAACAGGCGAGACAGTGCTCTCGGCCGAGCGTACGTATAAACAAAGCGCCGAGTGCTCTCGGCCGAGCGCTATCTCTACAACTCGCTTACATTGCTATCTCGGCCGAGCAACATTTTACTGTCTCGCCCTTTTACTCGGTACGTGTGATCAATGCATTACTGACAAACCCCGTTATTTTTTGCCTTTTATACCGGGGCCGAGCCTCCTTTTCGGAAACATTGAATAGACCCTAGCCCCAGTAGGCTTCGACCCAGCTGGGTCCCAACTGGGTTGCTGACAACTTCTTAGACGCGAACAGCGCGTGCCATCGACTACTTGGGCTCTGTCCGGACAGTTATCGGACGGTCGGACTGCGAGCTACCCGTTGCTCGCCGTCCACAAGCCCGACCAAGTGATGGGGTTTAATTTTTATACAAATCTGGAAAGTGTTATCAACATTGTCGACCTTCTCTGCACAGCGCGCACAACTTGAGGTTTGAGATATCTTCAAACTCACCACATGAGAAAACAGTCTTTTGCCATAAGTCAATAACAAAAAATCCATTCATTGTTTATGGGAAATGTATTAAAACTAACTTTAGGGCCACCATGGCGACGCAACTCGATGGAGTCCCGGTTAAATATAGCACTATTTTAAAGGAACAGACGTACAACAGTAGCAAAAAGCATCATAATCCAATTCCTGGACAAGGTCTACTCGTGTTTGAATTTCTTCCAAATCTGTTCAGTCGTTTGGGAGAGCGTGAAGGAGAAACAAACAAACAGCGTCGTCCTAATAGAAAGCCAATACCTATACGCGATCGTCACATTCATTCATGTGGCAAAACCGCGCATTAAGTGGTGGGAGACAATGTGTTACGAGAACTTGAGTTGTTGGTTTGGTACTATTATTTGGTATTTGGCTATATTTCCCGCTCAAATAGTTCTGAGCTAGGTACCAAACTAAACAGCATACAGTAGACACCAGAGTCGCCACACGTCCGAGCTGGTCGCGCCACCAAATTGGTTGCAAGGTTGCAACCAAACGGACACCAGGCGCGTACCTCTTTATAGAGCTATATATATTTTGTTGGTTAGACGGCGAGCTACTGCTGCTATGCAAGCCCGTGCCTACAGAGTGGCCATAGATAACCCTGCGAGGGCTGGGGCGTCTCCTGAGTCCTGTGACACCGGCTGGGGCGTGATAATGTCCGTTCCTTCACGGCTGCAACCATTATGGCTAGCGATACAACTTCACAGATGGAGACCAGACCACCCATTTACTGTCGCTCCGGACCATGGCCTGAATTAGGACCCGGCGCAGGAGGTCACTGCCACCGATCGTCTTCACGAGGACACGGGCATTCTCTGCTTGAGTGGGGCATACCTACAACGTATGCTCCACCGTGTTCGGAACAATGGTGGCCTGGCTTAGAACATCCCTGCTGTTTGCACCGGTGGTTGACAACACTAGCATTCGATGCAAGCGCAGGCACTTACTTAGGTACGTTATCATCGAGGCGTCGAAACAATGTACGAGTAGTAGGTACGACATTTATTCCCTCATATTTAGCAGACAATATTAGCAGAAAATCATGAAAACACGTAGGCGTGTACCTAAATATTTACTGTAGGTAGGTATCCATTGTTCGCAGTGGGTGTACTATGCCAAATAGTCTAACATCAATTAATCGAACATTGTAAATCGAACATTTAAATTATCGACGTTCGTAATATCGAATGGTTAATAAATCGAGCGCTCAATACGTTGAGTGTAAAAAATATCGAATGTTTGATCGAGCAGCCAACGCATCGAGTATTCACCCGGAGGACATGGTGTGTTTATGGTGAAGGTGTGCTCCGATTGGATATAGAGCACCGCCATGTCTTCGAGAGGGCGATCGCCAGCAACAACCGAGCAAAAGCGAGGAGAAATGACAGGTGTACGTTTCCTTCCGCGAAGCAGTAATGCTAGCGAAGAGGCGGCCGCAGCCGTACGTGTCAGGGAACGGGCTTCCACCGTCAATTCATTCCTCCTCGCTCCGGACCATGGCCTGTACCGGCTGTACCAGGGACCAGCGCAAGAGATTGTTGCCGGCGATCGCCCTATCAATACACATTCTAAACAGTCGATGTAGGTATTGAGTGTTCTATTTATTAACCATTCGATATTATGAACGTTCGAGTATTTAAATGTTCGATTAATTGATGTTCGACTATTTGGCATAGTACACCCGTTCGCAGTTATGGTCTAAAACAAGCAAAGTATTAAAACTTAAATTAATCTTCTGAAAGATAGTTTATGCTGCTTATAGAAATTAATGTTCGTACCTACTCGTGGTGGGGGGGTTACTATTTGTTATGACGTCACCAAATATACCTATTGTCAGTAAAAAATAACTTTGATTTTACGTAGCATACGATTTATTTATAAAAAACTAACAATACAAGAAATATTACGATAAATTATAACTAAATAATTAAGTAGGTATTCAGTTACAATTAGTCTTCAGTTCTTTAAAATTCTATCGATTTCTTTCGAATAGGGAAAATGAGAACATCACATGCTAAAATACGTTTAATTAATGCTCGTGTTTTTTACACTACCAAACTGTCGCTTTCCTCTTCTGGAATAATAACTGCATTATGAACAGTAATTATAGGAAAGCCAACTAAATCCTTCACTTTAACGCTAAACCAGTGTTTTAAAAACAGTAGCATTTTTGTTATAGCCGTGAATACAAATACGCCCATCTTGAACACAATTCGACATCAATCAATATCTGAAATTTGTGTACGGAGCAATTACTAAACGCAGCCCAAACTTTTTCAGGTTGCGTTCCAAATCTGCAATGTAAGCATGTAAATCATTTAATTTATGTTGTGATCCTTACACTTGTGGACAAACGCATTAGCTTTTGTGATGTGGTGTTAAGAATTTAGCGATTTGATCAGTCGGAACTTGGAATGAAGTTTTGACAGGTGCCACCAACTAGAATTCGATTGTAAGGCCCAATCGAACCGAAATAAATGTAGGTCTACGGACCACATCTCAAGTCTGAATTCTCATAAAGCAGCGTCAAAATATAAGTGAAGTATCAGTTCAGTACGTTGTAACTTCAGTGCAAACATGCTATGCATTGAATAACGCTTGTAACTAAATAAAATAACTCGAATATCTAACATTGGTCGTGGTTAAGAACTGTCATGAGATTTAAGCTTATGTAACATTTTATGTCCGTGAAATAACGCTATAATTACCTGTAAGCGGTTGTTTACCTCCACCAGAAGGTAAGGGGTACGATTTTACTAATATTTGTGCATCTAGTAGTCAATGTTGGTTTAGATAACCTTGAAACGCATCGTGTAGGTGTATGCCGGTCCTCTCCAGCTGTAACACACTAATCAATTAGTCTCTTTACCTGCTAAGCTTCCTTATTAACGCTTTTGGCAATTTAGATTGTAGTTTTCTTAACGTTTAGTTATATTTTATCAGATATATTCTCTTGCACTAATTTCTGTCAAGCTCATAGAAATGTCACGAGACTGCTGTTCCATGTTCAAATTTTATTTTTTTAAATACTCTGTCGCAAAAAGGAGGTGATATAGGCTGTGTCAGTTAACCTCTTTTTAGTTATTATTAGGACTTAGGGTGAAAGAGGTGTAAGTGAATATTTTTTTGTTGAACAAAATGGTTCAATATGTTACAGTCATTTTTTATATTACGAAACTGCCTACACAAAAAATGCATACACACTTCACAACTACTTAAAAATCTCTGCTATCCATAGGTCATGATTATTTAGATCATATTAGGAATTAGTGATTTCCATATCAATTGCCTGCCTGAGTCTTATTGTTTACTCATACTCTGATAAGATTATATCTTGATAACTGATTTTTGTTTTACCACTTAGCGTTTTTATCTCTATACTGTCATTTAATTCAATATTTTTACACAGTTTTCTTTTTTTTCTGTTGTGTTACTAGGCAAGGAGCCAGTTCTTATGAATTCTCTTGTAATAGTTCAATGGGAAACTATTTTTTTTTTAAATGATTTATAAACTAGTGCTTAACTGCGATCCCACATGATGGTAAGCAGAGATGCAATTGCTGATGGTGAATCACACTAGTTTGTTAAGAGCTTTCACTCAAGCCTTGAGTCTTCAACTCAAGTGAAGACAAGTGTTTTTTGTCTTGAGCTCTTGTTTGGTCTTCCTGTCCGGTCATTTCTATTATAATTGTAGAACTGTCAATGTCCCAGTTTTTTTCTTTTATTCTTGTGTTTTTAGAAAGAAAGAAAAACATTTATTTGCTGGACAGACTAACAATTTTTAGGCTTTTGAGCCTAGGCCTACTTTAAAATGACTAGCTCATTGCTTAGGCTTGTTTTCCCTTCACTAGAAAGTTTATTTTTTCTCTATGGCTACTGATTTTGACTATTCTGCCAGCATCATCTTGGTACATCTCTATTGTACTATCTATGGTACTTGATCTCACAGAGTTGCTTTTTTATGAATTTTACATGCTTAAAGTTAGATTTTGGATAGGTCAAGTCTCTGTACCTAAATTATTATTCCAAAAGAAGTTTCCTTCTCTGTTTAAATATCATGAGAATTGTTAAAGCTATTGTGAAAATATTGATTATTCAGCAAAGCATGGCAAAAATGGTTATTTCCAAATATATATTTTTTTTTGTAGGTGGAAAAATCATCCAATGACATCTGTCTTTCACTCTTGGGTGTAGTAGTATCAGAATTTTACTGACTAAAAACCCACTCCTGTTCCTTTGTTGCCTTTTGTATCGGGGTCGAATCTTCCTTTCAGAATCAGACCATTGGCCCCAGTAGGCTTCAACCCTGCTGGGCCCCTAAGGTTTGCTGACAACTTCTTTATGTCTAAATACTAAAAGTAGGTTTTAAGAACAATTTGACATTGACGTCTTTACGTTGTAGCATAAACCATGCTACTAAGCCAGGGTCGTGGAGTGATGCCCGGGTGTCGCCACTGTGCGGAATGCCCGGAGGACACGGTGGAGCACACAGTCCAGGTGTGCCCTGCTTAGGCGGAGCATCGCCGTGCCCTAGTGGGGGCGATCTGCGGCGGAGACCTCTCGCGCCGGGCCTTGGTTGAGGCCATGGTCCGGAGAGAGGAGGAGTGGCAGGCAGTCGTCGACTTCTGCTCGCAAAGGAGGAGGTCGAACGCGTTAGGCAACGGCGTTCTCGCCGCCGCCGCCGCCGCCGGGATTCTGATCCCGATTTCCGGCCACCGTAGGCGCGGGCTTGCGGACACTGAGCAATGGGTAACTCACTGTCCGGCCGTCCGGTAATTGTCCGGACCAAGCCCAAGTCGTCGACGGCGCGTACTGTTCCCCACGCCTCAAGGAGTTGTCAGCAACAGCAGGGACCCAGCCGGGTCGAAGCCTACTGGGGCCAGGGTTATCCGAAAGGGAGCTCGAGCCCCGGTATGAAGGCTAGAAAGAACGGGGTGGGTCTTTTAGTTAGTAAGAGTCTGAAACTATCTCCCGCTCTGCCCAAGAGCGGGGGTTGTCATTGGGTGATTTCTTCCCACCATAAAAAATAAAAATAAAGAAATCCAGGGTCGTGGGTTTGCGAATGGGCACTCCATCTCGTTTAGCTCTTCAATCCCCATAGGTGACAGAAGAGCTGACGAGATGGAGTACTTGGTCGTGGATGTGCGACCCTGGCGGGATAAACACGAGAGGGTTAGTCGGATATATACGACGTAAACTAAAAAGGATGTGTGTTAATGATTTTCATATGAAAGTGTTGTTGAGCGTAAAAGTCCAAAACACAAACAAAAAAAAAAAACTTTTTTTGACTCTTTTGGCTAGGATACTAAATCCTTTAATCCATGTTTTCGTATGAATAGTTACGTATAATTTATTTGTCATTAGAATATGTACAGATTCTAATGTTTTTCTAGTATTTGGCAGCAAATGTATCAAGTCAGCCTTCTCGGCAAACTTCGCTGAGTACCTAGTCAACTCTATAATAAAATTCTCAGCTCCATTTTCACCGAGATCGCGCCTGTATCAATGATTCCACATATTGTCCAGTTGCGCAGACGCTTGTGATGAAAAACTACACCAATTTTATATCATCATCAGCCTTTTTAATGTTCCCACTGCTGGGACTCAAGCCTCCTCTCTAGGAGAGGGAATGGGCCGTAATCCACCACGCGGGCCCAGTGCGGTTTGATGAATGTCACATATCTTCGAATTTTTGGTTCATGGACATGCCGGTTTCCTCACGATGTCACAGTTTTGAGAGCAGTGGTGATGAAATATACTACACAAAGTAATGCGCCTGGCTGGGTTCGAACCCGCGACCTACAACTCGTAAGCCGGGGCCATTACCACTGCTCTACATCACAATATCTACTACGAATCAATTTGCGAATAATTTTAAAACCCATTGAAATTCAAAAACTTGTTTTTGAGTATCTTGTGTCCGACAGACATTGCAAGTATTATACAATCAGATTTTTTATTACCGTCCACAGTTTTAAAAGACAATAAAGAACAATCAATGACTTAATGTATTCAGAAATCAACACAAATCATTTTGGTTTGTTAACTCAACAAACTTGTAAGAAATACCTATAATTATTTCTTTTTTAGGGTTCCCAATAAATTAAAACGGGACCCTATTACTATCTACCGTAGGCGCGGACTTGTGGACGGCGTGCAGTAGGCAGCTTGCTGTCCGACCTTCCGGTAACCATCCGGGCCGAGCTCAATTCGTCGACGGCGCGTACTGTACCCGAGCGCCTCACGGAGTTATCAGAAAACGAGGAGGCCCAGCAGGGTCGAAGCCTACTGGGACCAAGGGTCTGCTTCTGAAAGGAAGACTCGGCCCCCGGTATGAAAGGCAACGAAGGGACGACGTGGGTTTTTTAGTTAAGAGCGGGGGTTGTCATTGGATGGTTTTCCCCACCACGAGCCAAGAGAATCATCGGCAATGATGCACTTGTAGAGTCGAAGCTCCAAAGCATTGAGCATCGCCGCCGAGTTGCTAGTCGGTTGGTTTTCTATCGTTTACATTTCGGGGAGTGTGCACTGGAATTGCACAATCTAATTCCGCCAAGTCCGTTCTATCATCGGACCACACGACGTACAGCGTTGCGCCACCGGTACATGGTAGACATCCCACCCATACAAACAAAGCGTTTTGGGAACACATTTATTGTGCGTACAGTCAAAGAGTGGAATTCCCTGCCGGAATCTGTGTTTCCTGATAGCTACAACTTAGGAGTCTTTAAGTCGAGAGTGAATAGGTTTCTTCTAGGCAAGCTTGCTTCATCGTCGACCACATCATCGCTAACCATCAGGTGAGATGGTGGTCAAACGCAAGCCTATCATTAAAAATAATAAAAATAAAGCTAGGAACTAAATGATTATAATGCTTTTTGTTAATTATAATTATTGCCTACCTACACTATTTTGTGTTTCTTATCAAAGTCATTGTATGAAACAGAATGCTGCGGTTAGTGATAAGTAATTTCAAATACAAACCTTCCGTTCCTAAAACGTTAAGTGACAGCTTATGGTATTCGTTTTTAGGGTTCTGTACTTGAAAAGGAGAAAACGGAACCATTATAGGATCACTTTGTTGTCCGTCCGTCCGTCTGTCTGTCAAGACCCTTTATCTCGGGAACGCATGAATAAGGTATTAATTTGAAATCAAAACCATATACTCAGGTCCGCGGGCTCTTGAAGTTAGTAAAAAAATCAAACTTTTAAGTTAACGAGAAAAAAAGATATTTCGGTTTATGTGGCAAAAAACGTACAATTCGACATTCTCGTGGAAATTAAATTTTATATCGTACTTCCTGTTGACCCAGAATCCTGAAATTTGGCATAAAGCATGGTCTTATCTAGCACAGATATAGAAATAAATCTGAAAACTTTAAATTTGTTGTTAGGTACGTCACCATTTGATTTTTTTGCGATTCGGGAAAATCCACCGAGACTTTATTACGGAAATGAATTATTTACATAATTATGTAAGTTACCCTCAGGGCGCGAGTTCGACTCACACTTGGCCAATTTTTTTTTGTAGCCACGATAATCTGACAAAAATTTCCTATCAGTAGTTCCTACTGTCAAAAATGCGTTCACAAACATGTAAATTCGCATACACAAGAAAGGGTTTTGGTCAGTAAAAGTCTGACAAACCTTTAAAAATCATTCGAGATTTCCCACTTCAAAAAAACCTTGTAGAAACTGACCTAGGTAGGTACTCATAGTGTCAACTTCTGAAAGGGAGGCTTGGCCTCTGTATGAAAGGCAACTAAGGAACGAGGTGGGTTTTTTAGTCAGTAAAAGTCTGACACACCCTCGCGCTCCGCTCCAAAGGAGAAATCAAATAAAAAACCTTTGTAGGAACTGACCTTGGTACTCATAAAATTACATTGCTTACTCAATTAAGATAAAACAATGAGTAATTTTTCACATAATTTGTTTCTGAAGTACCCACTTAAACGTGTCGTGTATATGTTTGTCGATAATGCAAATATCCATTATTGTATTCTGTTCTCATATCAAAAGAATATTATTACATACATTACATGTATAACTAAATACACGTCTTTTTGCTGTTAGGATCTCCTTCATTTCAGCCGAAAGACGTCCACTGTTTTTATTCTGAAATAACTTTTGCCCGCAGTTTTGCCCGCCTACATAAAATATATTCTATGTCATTCAGGAATAACGCAGCTTAATATCGGAGAAAAAAAATTCGCAATCAGACCAGCCCCCCTAGCCAAGTTACAATCTAATTCCGTTCTCTAATCGGTAACGCCTCGGTGACAGCAATTGTAGAAAACGATAAGTTGGTAGCCATGTTGACGCGCCTGAGTCGGGCTTTCGCGACTTTACGTTGAGATGGCGTCATTCCCATACGTTTCATCACTTTTCGACAGCGTTAACGATTGCAGAATAACAATTTGGCTAAGCGTGCTGTACTCTCAGAGATATCTGCCACAACACAAACACAAAAATAAACTTTACCTCTTTATAATATTAGTGTAGATAGCGACTTCACACAACGCCATCTAGTCCCAAGCTAAGCAGAGCTTGTGTTATGAGTGTATTAAACAACTGATAAACATACTTATATATTTCTAAATACATACATAATATAGATAAATCACACCCAGACACAGAACAAATGATCATGCTCACCACACAAACATTTGTCCTGGGTGGGAGTCGAACCCACGACCTCCGGCATAGCAGTCAGGGTCACTAACCACTAGACCAACAGGCCAGTCAAAACTCTGACTACTACTTACCTCATCTGATGGTAAACGATGATGTCTCCAAAAATGGAGCACGTTTCCCTAGAAGTAACCTATTCACTGACTTGAATACCACTATTTAGTTGGACAGAGGTCTACTCCAAGTGTCGTCACAACGACCGTTCCTGTGCGTCTCGCATCCATCGGATTCTCGCGACCTTCACCAGGTCATCGATCCACTTTGTAGACCTTTCCGCGTAGCGTCTTCCGGGAAGCGGTCGTCACTCCCGAACCTTTCGGCCCCATCGATCATGAAATCGGTTCTGCCCGCAATAATTCTATTTATTATTTCTTTCACAGACAGGTTACCTCCATATTCTTTTGAGCTTTATAAATCGTAAACTTTCTTATTCAAAATCTCTACGCATTTCTAATTCATTTCATTAACATCGACTATACGCCGCCGCCGAAGCTACTTCACAGCTAACTACATCCAGACCGTCCCTTAGGGCTATATTTCACCGAGACACCATGGCGGCGCGACCAGTCGCCGCTACCAACAAAATGTATAAGTACAGCTTTATAGAGAGTTACTACTTGGTGTCTGTTTGGTCGCGCAACCAATTAGGTGGCGCGACCAGCTCGGACGCGTAGCGACTCTGGTGTCTGTATGGTGTCTATATAGATTGGTAGCTTAGAGCTATATTTCACCGGGGACACCATGGCGTCGCAACTGGTCGCACCGCCATGGTGTAGCCCAATTCACGTAATGAAAACCGTAACGATATCGTAGCGATTTAGTCGTTTAGACCATTTCCGTATTCACATCCGTCAATCGAGTTTGAACGACACTGATTTTAAAGTCGTTTGAAATTCGTCGATTATAAAAAAATCTGTATTACCGCTTTTGGATAGGACTTCTATCGAACGACTATAAAACTTCAACGATATTTGGTTTGTTTAATTTTACGTGAATAAGGGGGCTACTGGTGTCCGTTTGGTTGCGCAACCAATTTGGTATCGCGACCAGCTCGGATGTGTGGCGACTCTGGTGTCTGTATGGTGTCTAGTTTGTTAGCTTTTAGGTCTATATTTCGCGACGCCTTAAGCTGAGGTTCGTATTCTCACGAGCGTGTAGTCACTTAGGTTTTATGACCCTGGCTGGATGTTTAAAAAGATTAAAATATATCTTTGTGAAATGGCTAGACATTTATTTACGATAATCTAAGTCTATTCAGTGATTAATCTTACACGAGACTCAACCGGGCAAAGGTCTTAACATATACATAGATAAGGAATGATCATCGATCCACACGTTTTCTCACTGTGTAGGTAATTTCAGACCGCTAGCGCTATGACATGACCTAAAACGCGGCCACTGCCGCATTGCATGTACACAGTTATTTGTAAAACATCGGCAACCTCTCAAGACTATGCTACTTACATCATTAACAACTACTTTCGTTCTATGACCTTTAAAAATTTATAATTTTTAGTTCATCAGAATTTTATACAAAAATAAAAATATTTAAACTGAACGTTCTAAATATTACGAAGTCTATGCGAAGCAAGCGATAGTACAATAGCGGTGGGCAGCGGTATCGGGCGGCGGGGGTGCTTGATGCGCTTGCGTCGCTTTATATAGACGGAGGTAGGTATATCTAAATACAGAGTTGAAATTTATTATATAGAACAACGAATTCTTGACCGTTAGCGCCATGACATTACCTAAAACACCAGCAACCTCTCAGAATTATGTTACTAACATCATAAACAACAACTTTTGTTCCATGACTTTTTACAATACATAATACATTTTTTTAAAACATACCTTCAAGAATTCGTTGTTCTATACACCGCTAAATTTTAATCGTTTTAATCCCGTGGAGGGTCGATCCGTCACATGAAACACTATCGATTTGTAAAGATAAAATTAAAAAATAAAGAACCTCTTTTTCAAAACTCGTATTAATTTACGCATGTACGAAATTAATTTCTTTAAGAAAAAGTGAGCTGAGCGAGTTCAAATACCTGTAGTTAATAGTCGGCGTTGCGTACAAAGTACCTAAGAGTTTTGAAATAGAGGTACTTTATTTTTTAACTTTAACTTTACAAATCGGTATTGTTTCATGTACTGGATTGACCCTCCACGAGATTAAAACGATTAAAATTTAGCGGTGTATAATACATTTCAACTCTGTGTTTTTGATATACCTACCTACGTCTGTAGTATGAAGCGACGCAAACGTATCAAGGACCCCCGCCGCCCGATCCCCGCTCCCCACCGCTATTGTACTATTGATTGCTTCGCATAGACTTCGTAATATTCAGAACGTTCAATTTAAATATTTTTATTTTTGTATAAAATAGGCTAGTTGCCGTTAAAAAATGGTATTAGTCCGTTCTTTTAGATTATTCAAAAATAAGGGACACGTATTTTTTAATTTGTTAATTAAACCAAAAATGACCAAGATATAGCCATTAAAGTTACGTGTGACGTCATGCCGTGCTGCATTTTTCGCACGAGGTGACGTCACATGTAACTTTAATGGGCTATATCTTTGTTATTTCTTGTTTAATCGAAAAAAGAAAAATTACGTATCCAAAATTTTTTTATAATCTAAAATACGGACTTTATAAAATGTAATTATCTTGACCCTGGACACTAGCCTATTTTCTACGTTAATACAGGCGAACCTGCTTTCAGACTTCAGTACAAAATACATATTTGCTGTAATATTTTCCTTCACTATAGGTTAATAATTACGTACTATACATACTCAAGGAAGTAGATTTGTCTCAACGCTAACCTTGACCACATTATTTTTGGCTCAACACACGGCTTTCATTTTTTTTTTCTATTTGATAACCATTATTTTGTTTCCAAGTTGACAAAACTATACACATAGGTGTAATTATCTCAGTTGTAACACTTATCTATTCTGCTGTAATATATGCACGCTTTAAGCACACAATAGATAGGTACAGAAGTTTTTTTTTTTTTTTTTTTTTTTTTCGATAGGAAAAATCATCTTATGACAACCTCCGCTCTTGGGCGGAGCGGGAGATAGTGTCAGACTCTTACTGACTAAAAAACCCATCCCGTTCCTTCAAGCCTTCATACCGGGGCTCGAGCGCCCTTTCGGATAACCCTGGCCCCAGTAGGCTTCGACCCGGCTGGGCCCCTGCTGTTGCTGACAACTCCTTGAGGCGCGCGGGAACAGCGCGCGCCGTCGACGACTTGGGCTTGGTCCGGACGGTTACCGGACGGCCGGATAGCGAGCTACCCATTGCTCACTGTCCGCAAGCCCGCGCCTACGGTGGCTGGAAATCGGGATCGGAATCCCGGCGGCGGCGGCGAGAGCGCCGTTGCCTGATGCGGTCGGCTTCCTCCTTAGCGAGCATTACTGCTTCGATAGGTACAGAAGTCAATCTACATACAAAGCGCGCTCGAGGAACGCACACATAGACACCGCTCACGGACATGATATCTCGGCTCAATCGATCGATCGCATTTGTACAGTTCGACGCAACGCACTGACCGTAGCGCGACCCATTAGTACATACATAAGATTGACTTCTGTACCTATCTATCTATTATTTGCTTCAAGGCGGATTTAAATTGATACAGTAGATGGCGCCAGCATCACTGGATCAGCATTGTATCAATGAAAACATGTTTCAATCCAGTCCAGGAATTATTTACATTGAAACAGCGCTGATCCAGTACCGCAATACAGTAATGCTGGCGCCAGCTACTGTAACAATGTAAATTAGCCTTTATGTAAATCAGAATGCCATACTTATTTGAAGGAGCTAATTTTTAAAATGTTGTTGTTGGGTACATTCATCGGAGTGCCGTGACTCACCAGGTTATTGGTTCACCTTGTGAGAGGCATTCCAACGCTGCGTATTCCGGTACGCGGTCGCTTTTACCACACAGCCAATAATAACTATCTATCTCCCACAAAACACCAACTCTCAAACACAAACTTAACTAGATTTTTTTCTTTTCAGGGTAAAAAAATCTCAAAAAGAAAATACTCACGATGTTACGACGCTGCTCCAAGCATTTACAGACCCTATACCGAAGGCAGGGGCAGACCCTTCGGTTTAAGTCTTCAGAGGCCCCCAAGGTCTTCGGGGCTCTGGCCCAAGCTGCTTCAAGAACAGCTCAGCCCCGAGTCTTAGGCGCAGCCCACAACCAAGTCGCCACCATCCATTTCACAAACCCACTATTCGCTGAACAAGATGTCATGACCCCAAGCTTCCCTGACTCCGTATCCGAAGGAGACGCGAAAATCGGTGACAAGAAAGTCGGAGATGCAGTTGCCGTAGACGAAGTCGTCATGGAAATTGAGACAGATAAGACCGCCTTACCCGTCATGGCTCCTGGTAACGGTATCATTAAGGAGTTTTACGTGAAGGACGGAGATACCGTTAAAGCTGGACAGAAGTTGTTCAGGCTGGAGTTGACTGAAGGTGGTCCGCCACCGAAGAAGGCAGAGGCCGCTCCCGAGCCCCCAAAAGCTGAGGCACCACCATCACCACCTCCAGCTGCTGCGGCGCCCCCTCCAACACCTCCACCTGCAGCTGCGATTCCAATCCCTCCCCCGCCACCTAAGGCTCCACCTGCAGCCAAACCAGCTGCCCCTATCTCTTCAATCCCTGTAGCAGCGATCCGCCACGCGCAATCAATCGAAACTGCGACTGTCAAGGTCCCTCCTGCAGATTACAGTAAGGAGATGGCCGGTACTCGTACTGAACAGCGTGTCAAGATGAACAGGATGCGTCAGCGTATCGCCCAGCGTCTGAAGGAGGCTCAGAACACGAACGCGATGCTAACCACCTTCAACGAGATCGACATGTCTTACATAATGGCCTTCAGGAAGAAGAACCTTGAAGCTTTTACTAAGAAACATAACGTCAAACTTGGTCTCATGTCTCCATTTGTAAAAGCAGCAGCGAACGCTTTAATGGATCAGCCCGTTGTCAATGCAGTTATTGAGGAAAACGAAATCATTTACCGTGATTATGTAGATATTTCTGTGGCTGTAGCGACTCCTAAAGGTCTAGTAGTACCTGTAGTGAGGAACGTACAAAATATGACGTATGCTGATATTGAGTTGACCATTGCCGGTTTAGCAGAGAAAGCTAAAAGCGGCAAGTTAACGATTGAGGAAATGGATGGCGGCACTTTCACTATCAGCAATGGTGGTGTATTCGGTTCCCTGATGGGTACTCCTATTATCAATCCTCCTCAATCAGCTATCCTGGGTATGCATGGAATATTCGAGCGACCGATCGCAGTAAACGGCCAGGTTGTAATCAGGCCGATGATGTACATCGCGTTGACCTATGATCACAGGCTGATTGATGGTCGCGAAGCTGTCATGTTCCTAAGAAAGATCAAGCAAGGAGTAGAAGACCCAGCATCGATCGTCGCTGGATTGTAATTTGCCGTCAAACACTCCGACCGATTACTAGCGAGTTACCATTATGAATATTTGAACAAATCTTCGCAGGTCGGAGGGTAGTTGAAAAAAAAGAGGAAATCATGTAAATTATTTACACTATCAATCAGTAGAGTGTTAGATACAGAAGTGTATGCACGTGCGTTTGTCAGCTCCGTATTTTTTTTGTTATTTATTTGAACTTCGCCTCGTATTCTGTATATGTATTATTTATCTAAGTAATAATTGTCGAGAAGTACATAATGTTACCTAAATGTGACGACATAAGTAAATCTTCGTTTTATTTAACGTTTTGTTTTAATTTAAAAGATCTTAGAAAAATAAAAATTGGCGTTCTTTACCTATGTGGTAGTGATTCTAAATTTACAGTATTCGACTTTATAATTTGTAAAACCAGTGAAAATATATCTCTTTAACGTAATAAGAAAACTATTCATATTTTATTTCTCCTCATTGTGGAAGAAATATTTTTCTGCTAAGCCTGCGCTGTCCGTCTGTCTGCCTGTCCATCCCTCTGTCAGCGGGCATCTCATAAATTTTTAAATAACGTATAAAATTTAAATAAAGTTATACATTAAGTACCTGTTTTACTACATAAGATTATTATTGAACGCTGAAGTTTGCCACACGACTAAAGTCGGTTGCTATACATTTGTCTATTTACGGATATATCCGTATTATTAACAGCGAAAATAAAAAGCCTCATGGTGTGCACGGATAAATACGTATATGTATAATTAAGTAAATTCGGAATCAATGGTACTTCCCGCCCTGAAACTTGTCGAATCGTACAGATGTCCCACATATACACGGTATACACCGTTAAATTTTAATCATTTTAATCCCGTGGAGGGTCGATCCGGTACATGAAACACTATCGATTTGTAAATATAAAATTAAAAAATAAAGTACCTTTTTTTCAAAACTCGTATTAATTTACGCATGTACGAAATTAATTTCTTTAAGAAAACGTCAGCTGAGCGAGTTCAATGACCTGTAGGTATTTAGTACGCAACGCCGACAACTACCTACGGGTCATTGGACTCGCTCAGCTGACGTCAACCCTCCACGGGATTAAAACGATTAAAATTTAGCGGTGTATATCCGTAGCTGGCGTCCTGTGTAGAAATCATATACGAATATATCCGTAGTCGCCATCAAATATGTTAAGTATCCGTTAACTTGGCAGATAGGTAATTTCATAGAAATTCGGTTCCATTTTTAAATTTATTCGGTAAGTAAAGGGCTAGGCCCTAGCCGCTAGGGGCTATTCGGACATCGTGAAACGGGCCCTAACGGTGTCTCCTTACAAGAGACATGTTTTTTATCATCATCATCTTCCTGTCCTAGTCCCGTTTTATTTGTGGTCGGCGCAACACGTTTTTTTCTTCCATTCTGTCCTGTCACTCTTCACGCTGTCACTAACTCCCTTTTCTTTCATATCGTTTCTCACACAATCCATCCATCTTTTCTTTGGCCTCCCTCTTCCCCTCCATCCATGTCCATGTAAACTCCATAACTTTTTTAGCAACATGCGTTTCATCCCTCCTTTTCACATGACCATACCAAGACGAACGATTCCCTTTCAACTTTTCAGTCACTGGCGCCACTTTCAAACTTCCCCTAATATACCTACTCATTTCTCACTTTATTTATTCTCGTCACCAGGGCCGGGTTATGCATGTCGGGGCTCGTAGGCAATGCACATCTCGGGCCCCCTACCCTCTTCTAACTTGTTAAAATATTTTATTTAGTAACACTTTATTCATAATTACGTTGTTTTCAGGGTACCGTAGTCAACTACATAGTTTCACCAAATCTGTCTGTCTGTCCGTCCGTCCGAGGATAATCTCAGTGATTGTTAACTAGAAAGCTTGCTAATGAAATATTGTGTTTTATTAAACTCCATCTTCGTTCGTTCGTTGACAGCTTTTCGCATAATCCAATGCTAGGATTGCAAGTTAAATGGTATGTCATCGAAAATTCAATATGTTTCACTGTTTATGAAACATAATCTATTTTTTTTTCCTGAAGCGCGGGGTCCTAGATCCTGGCGGGGCCCCTAGGCAGTTGCCTACATTGCCTAATGGATAAAACGGCCCTGCTCGTCACACCACACATCCATCTTAACATTCATTCTTTCATTCATCTCCGCTACATGCAATCTTTTTTTCATCCTGAGACATGTTTTTTATACGTGACGGGACCCTTAATTTGTGAGTTTGATTCGCTAGTTTATTGTAATAAAAATTGTATTCTACGAACTTACAGCAGCTGCACTAAAGCGCAGCGCTGTGCGATAAGACCGCCCATTGTGCACTTATTCTTTTAAATGTTTGTCCTGTAGGTATTTTTGTTTATTTGGTGTACAATAAAGCATTTCCTTTCACAATGACATAGAATATATATATATGTATATATTTATAGTATATAAAGTATGTGTGTATTTATGTATGTAGGTATATTTGTTTATGTATTATTATTTTATTCACAATATTTCTAATTTTAAAATTGTACACTGGACCCTACCCTCTAATGTCAACTCTCTTTATCGCTCAATGGTTTCCTGGAAGAAAACTCAACTTTGAGTTAAGCTCGCCTATGTACATGAACTTTGTTTCCACTTATTTTTTGTTGTTATAGTGTACAATAAAGAATTAAAGAAAGATTATAATAAACTAGCGACCCGCCCCGGCTTCGCACGGGTATAAAATATATAGCCTATGTGATTAAAATCGATTCAGTAGTTTTGATTTATTCATTACTGCCCGTGGCCCGCACGCGTTAAATTTGGAGTAAAACAATCCCTCTTTCCCTATACCATGAAGAGGCACGCTCTTGCCGCACCGGGCGGCCGGCCGGTACCGCCGCAAACGCTACGTCCCGCAATTTTTAAATCTGTAATATCTTCGAAAATATTCACTTAAATCATACGGTGTAAAGGACCATATAGATCTATATTAAATGAACAATGTATTCAAGGTATTTAATTGGTTAAGGATTAATGCTGTATTGGTTAAAATCGCTTCGAAAATTAGCCATTATTTGTCGTGAAAAGTAAATGACAAAAAAAAGTTATTGTGGATTATCCATAAGAGATAGACATATACCATCACGGACTTTTCTGTAGACCTTTTCAATGTGTACAATACTTAGTACATTATTTTGATAAAACTCGTAGGGTTCAGCCTGCGTTTGCAATGTAAGCGGAAAAAATGTAATTATTTACGACATCACATTAGAAACCTCAAAAATAACAGTACTTCTCCACTATTTAATGGATGTTATTATACATATAAACCTCCCTCTTGAATCACTCTATCTATTAAAAAAAACCGCATCAAAATCCGTTGCGGAGTTTCAAAGATTTAAGCATACAAAGGGACATAGGGACAGAGAAAGCGACTTTGTTTTATACTATGTAGTGATAGTGAAGTAAAGGACTAGGCCCTAGCCGCTAGGGGCTATCCGGACATCGTGAAACGGGCCATAAAGGTGTCTCCTAACAAGAGACATGTTTTTTTATACGGGACCCTTCATTTGTGTGTTTGATTCGCTAGTTTATTGTAATAAAAATTTTATTCTAGGAAATTACTGCACTAGTTACAGTTGCGATCACGGTTTTTGAGCGGTTGCGCAGAAGTCAAATATTCGGTCGCTAATGGTGCGAAGTGAGACGCGGGGCCGAGGAGTGTCAGTGATTGGCTCGCCGGGCCATCGCGTCATTGTTGTCACTCCTAATTCGTTCCCTGCGTTGCTGCATGTATCTAACAACGAAGACGATTGGCTCGCCAATGTATGGAATGCGCAAAGCGATCCCCACTCTGACGACGAGCGCTCAAGATCCGTTTTGGCAACTGTACGACCTTGCTGGACGCGAATGTCGACATAATTGTATGAACCTAGAATAGGTACGAGTTTGTGCATAGAAATGTCTGATGCAGTGTCTATAATGACTTTGAAAATGTTATAGGAACCTGTACCCCTAGCCATGTTGCTAATTTGCAATAGTTAACGCTTGTAGAAAGCTTCAAATGTACGGGAATGACGTCGTCTTAACGCTCAGTCACGTGGTCAGAACAAAAGAATTGGCGGCAAGGTCAACTCGAAGCGTTCGGCGCAAGCGAAACGGTTGTAACATGGCTAGGGGCCCTGTTTATTTAAAACAAGTTAGCCTAGTCCATATACCTAGTATTTTTATTTTATTTAAAAAGAAGAAACTTAGTGCTCGGCTACAATACAACGCTGCGCTGCGGTGTCGTCACGCTTAGTCAAGTAGTTATTCTGCAATCGTTAACGCTGTCGAAAAGTGATGAAACGTATGGGAATGACGTCATCTCAACGTAAAGTCGCGTGGTCAGAACAAACGAATAGACAATTCGTAGCCAAGTTCATATCGTTCAAAATCGTTTCTACAATGTTTAACGCTACATCCAGCGGCCGACTCAGGCGCGTCAACATGGCTACCAACTTATCTTTTTCTACAATTGCTGTCACCGAGGCGTTACCGATTAGAGAACGGCATTCGACACAAACTGATTGTAACTTGGGTAACTTGGATAGGGGGGGCTGCGCCTGATTGCAGCACATTGCCGAATCGTATTGTAGTGACAGTCTGCAGTTACCCGGGCCAGACAAATCTCATCTGATCGGAGGTTGACTGCGATCCCGCCGGATGGTAAGCGATGATGTGGTCGACGATTACCCTGTTCCATATAGGTACTTTCAAAGTCTAAAGTACAATTGCCAAAACGGATCTTGAGCGCTCGGCGTCAGAGTGGGGATCGCTTTGAGCTTATGGTCTTCGTCGAGTCGCGTGGGTGCGGGGCGACACGCATAGTATGCCACACTCAGTGGCGTAACTATAGGGTGGCAAGGCTGGCAAAATGCCACGGGCCCCAGGTCTGATGGGGCCCCCGGTCTTAGAGGCCGCGAGCTCAGAAGAAGTAACCCAAAATATATTAAAAAAAAAAAAAAATGAAATCACAACGTACGTGTTTTATCGGGGGCCCCATCTAAGGAATTTGCCACCGGCCTCAGATGATATAGTTACGCTACTGGCCACACTGAATCTCGTAGTACCGTGCGTGATTTTGTATGAGTGCGTGCCTGCGTGAATATACAAGACGCACCTACGCGCGTGAGTGCGTAAAAAACCTGCACGATGACCAAGGACGTGCCCAGGGTCCCCAGGGTCCAAGGGGTCCGGACCCCTCCCGAAAATAGATGCAACCCATAAAATAAATCCCTCAGTAGTAAGTACAGTGCCAAATATGACTCTCAGTTTTGATCTGCGGGGCGGGCGGGTGGTGGCGGGGCATCTCAACGGTCAGATCTTTTCAGTAGACGACGTTTTACACCAAATGTCCTTATGACCAAGACGTTTAAATTTAACGTTATAATACTGTCTTATATTACCGAGATATGCATTAAATAAATAATTTGTGAAAACAATTTTCTTTTAATTTACGACAAAATTTTAAGTATCCATTTACGCGATACTTTAATCATTTGCTTGGACCTGGACCCCCCCCCCCCGACAAAAAATTCTGGGTACGTGCTTGACGATGACGCAGATCTGCACTCCCGCAAGTACGTACGTAGGAGCGTTTTAGCAGTGTGATATGCGCCTTACCGTGACCCTGGAAAATAATGGAACGGGTGGATTTTAATCAGTAAAAGTATAACACGCTTTCTAGTAGCTCCACCCCGGAGTGCGAATAATTAACGAAAGGAGTACCTATGTTCGCGTCACGCGGGTGAAGTTTCAACACAAGTTATATCTACAAAAGTATAACGAATAGAAAAACATGAATAACTTGAGGAATCCCTACGTAATAATATAGCAGTATGATAAACATAATATAAACGTTACTATCATATTCACATGGTATTAAATTAGGTGCTAATTAGGTTAGTAGTGTTACGTGTAGCGACATCTATGGCGCCACATAAGAACTAAAATTCAAAACCATATAGAGTCTGTCTAATAATATGTAAGCTAAACGACTTGGGTAATTATAATGCTAGAACTACACTGCGCACACGTGTGCCACACACGCCGATCTGGGCGCGTCGGTCTCCATACATTTTATATGGAAACTAAACTTGTAGAGCTACACTAGATCCACGCCACGCGACGTCGTTCTGCGTACAAATCAGGCGTGTTACACGTGTGCGTCGGTCTAATGTAGTTCTAGCTTTAGAGTAAAATGAAATCTGATGTAGTCAACACGGGTTCAATAATCAAGGTTGATTAACAGATAGAGATCTTTGTTTTCTAACAGAAGAACCTTATGAAAAGTATCGAATATACGTATTTTTTAAATGATTAAATATTATACAAAATTCCCAAGTCGGTTGACTTATTAGACAGACTATACCGTACGGTATTTCTCAACGCGACTACAAGAAATACAACTACCCAATATCAAGTATTGGGCTTTTTTTTAAGCTATTGCATAGCTTCTATCGCGGGCCTTGAGCGTGGAGACCGAATCCAGAAATTCCGTAACGAAAATAACCTAACACCCCCCCACTCATTTGTTTTTTGAGCGTGGTGACCGATAAGAAAACAAATGAGTGAAAAATCAATCAAAATTCAATTCAATGTGTGAAACTTCAATTAATATCAAAGAAAAAAAAAAACAAGAGGAAAAAAAACTGCATAAATAAAATAAATAAATAATTATAATTGCATAAGTTGATAAAACCGGCCAAGTGCGAGTCGGACTCGCCCATGAAGGGTTCCGTAGCAGCAAGTAACATAATATAAAAGTTCTTGTAATGTGTTGTAACTTTGATCGATGTTTTAATAATAGTGTATTTTTTCGATTTACGACGCATTAAAAAAAAATTACTTACTAGATTTCGTTCAAACCAATTTTCGTTGGTAGTTTTTATAGTAATGTACATCATATATTTTTTTAGTTTTATCATTCTCTTATTTTAGAAGTTAGAGGGGGGGGGGGGGACACATTTTACCACTTTGGAAGTGTCTCTCGCGCAAACTATTCAGTTTAGAAAAAAATGATATTAGAAACCTCAGTATCATTTTTGAAGACCTATCCATAGATACCCCACACGCATGGGTTTGATGAAAAAAAAATTTTTGAATTTCAGTTCTATGTATGGGAACCCCCAAAATTTATTGCTTTTTTTCTATTTTTGTGTGAAAATCTTAATGCGGTTCACTTTGTAAGTAGATGTATTCTACATCTACTTACAAAGTTTGAACAGTATAGCTCTTATAGTTTCAGAAAAAAGTGGCTGTGACATACGGACGGACAGACAGACAGACATGACGAATCTATAAGGGTTCCGTTTTTTGCCATTTGGCTACGGAACCCTAAAAATGCTATGCAATAGCTTTACCGCGGCTGTCCCCGAGTGCTACACGTCTTTTTTTTTAACTATAACGCTATTTGGTTAAGCTTTATACCTAAAAATAAATACTGTGTCCGTAAATACCTTGAGCTTGCGTATAATAATAGGTCTTTATCTATGAAATTAAGGTTTTTTGAAACGGGTTGAAGTGTCTCTTTACATTGACTTGGAATTAGGTATACTTAAGTGCAAATAAACTTTATATTAAAAATAGGTAGGTACATTGCTCTTTCCACGGTAGAACTCGTATTAAGTACATAATAATTCGAGTTTTCTTAGACTTCATATAAAAATGGTTATAAACACAGCGGTAAGTATTACAGAAAATACAAAATACTTACAAAGAAGACAATAAATACCTAATTTCGAAAAAATAATTTGTTAACGTACCTTTCTCATATAGATAAAGTATATTTGCACTTATAATTAATAATCTATATCTGTAATTCTATACATATTATCTACCTACATATAAATAAAATCGGAGTGTCTGTTTGTATATTGAAATAACTGCTTCTTACTACATGCATATGAATATATATACAGGTACGGTACATACACCAAAATAACATTTTTTACAATTTTTGTCTGTCTGTTTGTTCCGACTTATCTCTGAAATGGCTGGCCCGATTTTGTCGGGACTTTTTCTGGCAGGTAGCTGATGTAATAAGGAGTAACATAGTCTTTTATTTTAGAAAAAATAAATTCATAATCCTGTAGTCCACGCGTACGAAGTCGCGGGCACAGCTAGTTAAAGATATAAAATGAAGTGTTATAACTTTGGCAACAGCAACCAACTTCATAGGTAAATACATGCCTGTCTATTAATTATTTACCAAGTTTCATTAAAATCAGTTCATTTATTTCCCAGAATAAGAACTTGCCAATTTGTATGAAATACCTACCGTAATGTGAGGTGTAGTTAAACGCTTTATTTTGGACTATTTTTAGTAAAGAATCACTCGGCTAGGTGCGTCGTTTTTAATATTCGGCGAATCGTCTGGTTGGCACAATCCATATTGACCTTCACCTACTTATTTTTTGTGGACGATTACGACACGCTACGTAAATGTACATTATATAAATACCCATGGACAGCAAAGAAGATGATATCTTTTCAGTTTTTTTATAGTATTAGGTAGGTAGGTAGGTAGAGTCTGTCTAAAGAGTCAAAAGACTTGGTTAATTATGACAGCAAAATGAATCTGATGTAGTCAACACTGGTTAAATAATCAAGGTTGGTTGGTTGGAGTGGAGAGAGGCATTTGCCCAGGAGTGGGACAGAACAGGCTAAAAAAAAATACCATCATTTTTGGCCCGCATCTTTGTTCGCGTCATGCTCGTGAACGGGTGCCGTCAGCTGCGACAGATCATAGCTTAGCTGCCAGTGGCTTATATTTTTTTATTTTTTTTTTTATTACCTTTCTGCATTGTGCTCACATATTAGAAGCAACAAGAAATATGTAACCAAGTTTACGACACGCAATTTTTCTTTTTATGTTTGATTCCTTCCTTAGTTTTGACAAACAACTTTCGTTGCCGACCGTACCCATTAATTTAGGTCAATTGCCAATTTCGGTAATGTATTCTTGAGTAGTTAGCTACTGTCACTTAGCTTACGTTGTCCCACAGTTGGGCAAAGACATATTTTTTAATCTTTTTTTTGTGTCTGGTCTTCTCTGGGCAACATTTCAGGAACGAGTCTAGAGGCCCTACCATGAGCTGTTCATACGATCTATTTGTCGATTTAACTAGGTAGGTGGGACTTTACTGCATGGCGCATACCTCTAAAGTAGACTGTAGAAAACAATAAATTATAATTCTAATATGGCTTCGCAAATTACCCTACATGGCCCGTTTAAGAGGCTGCTTTTCCACACGCCTATCGTCAACATCGAGCATAGTTTAAAAGCTTGTTACTTCATCTAACGCAGTTTGACGAAAAGGCAACGCGAAAAAAGAGCGGTAATACCTGAAAACTCTGTTAGCATTCAGTAATTCCGTGATTTACTCGAATATTTTACAAAACTTGTTCCAGGAAATATTACTGTATTTGATCATAAATTATTATTGAAATAATTCTATTATAACAATCAAATTAATTATTTTCTAAAATTCCATACAACTGTCAACATTATGTACAATTGTTTATATTTTCTTTTTTAAGTTATTTACAATTCTATGTTAAATGGGAATGTACCGTTTTAATTAACTATAAATAAATTCTTAATGCACAAAAGAGTAGGTACAAAGGTGGACTTAATGTCTTATGGCATTCTCTACCTGTCAACCTTTGGCTGATGCAGAGACAAATCGTGGTAGGTGCTAGCGACATGCTAAAAAAAAGTTACTGGGCAACTAAGTTGCTCAACACGGTAAGTACATTCTAATTCCATGCAATTTGATTGACAACGACAATGTTTGAAATAACGGTTTCCATAGCAACCCATTCTGTGTACAACAAGAACTCGGTGACGCGTGTTTTATGAGCACAAAATATTAATTTATTTCGTAATTTTATACCAAACAGTTTGCTTTTAGACATAGAAATAAATAGTTTAAGATATTTGTGAAAATATTTGGTAGCGGTGTAAAGATTTTTTTGAGAACAATTGAAAATTATGTCAAGGTAAGAAATAATTGCGATCTCGTTTTATAATTTATTCATGTACCTACGTATGTTTTGCATTTACCATGTGAAAGTTAGCATGACATCGATTCTTCAACGACGAGGTGAGCTCTTTTAAGTTTTTCATTATGACTTATTTAGGTCAAACAGAATGAAATTGTATGTTCCATAATCAGTATGATGCTTTATTTTTTTATACATTATTAACCAACTTTAAAAAGGAGGTTCGATGTTCGGCATTTTTTTTTGTGAAGTATCTTGGTCAGTTGTGGACCGATTTTGAAAATATTTTTTTTTGTTTACATATTTACACAAAAAGAAGGTAATGGAAAAATAGGTACAAAGTTGATGTTTATTTCTATAGAAATCTCTTCCAATATATCTGCGAAAAGAGAGTTGGTAATAATAGAGATGTAAATACCGTAATAGTAATATAAGTACCTACTTACATTCAAAACATTTATTTATTGGTGAAAAAAAATCAGTTGTTCAGTACATTTATGTTTGCGTAATGTACCTACCTACTGAAAAGCTGAAATTTTTTTCGCGATTTCTGCTTTGCACCCACAATAAAAATTGTTTGTTATCATGAGCACAATCACGTGTTTATAAAAGTATCGTACACTAATTGCCAGTCACCCTGTATACACAATAATTTTATAGTTTTTTTTTTTTATTATGGATTAGATTACGTTGATTTAAAAGTTTGATTTTTTCAACGCTGCTTGGGGTAGCAAACCTAAGTATTTTTTTTTTGTTGGTGGGGAAAATCCCCCCGCTCTTGGGCGGAGCGGGACATAGTGTCAGACTCTTACTGACTAAAAAAATAGGCAGGCACACCTCGACTGTGTGCTCCACCGTGTCCTCCGGGCGTTCCGCACAGTGGCGACACCCGCGCGTCACTTCAGCTTTAATCCGGAACAGGAACCTCCCGAACTTGCCATGTCCGGTAAGGACCTGCGTCATACGGAAGGCAAGGACGCCGTGAGGTCTTTCCAGCCACGTATCAAAGAGGGTACTTACCGCCATAATTGTAGCGTGCCCATTATTAATTTCGGTTTCATACCACCACGTGTTTCTGAGGAAATGGTCTTGTCAGATGGACAACAAAGTGAGTTAATAGGATCCCATTTTACCGACTTCGGTGTCTACGGAACCGGAAAAAAAGACATATAGGAGGAAGTATTAATGCCGGAGTCCCTCAAGGGTCGGTCCCTTCGGCAACACTGTTTTTGCTGCACATAAATGACCTACTTAAACCCGGAACCTTTGGGTATGCAGACGACAGCACTGTTGCTGAGAGATATGTGTCTAACGCACGAGCTAGTGGGTCACAGATCCAGTCATTTCGAGAGGCTATGGTTGAACGCTTGAACTCGTCCTTAGCGGCAGTCTCAGAATGGGGCGTGTCTTTTCTCCGCTAAACGGAGCCAAATCCATCAGGCTCCATCTTTCCGGGGTGTAACCGTGCCAATTACCGACCACCTTGAACTTCTTGGGGTAACGCTATCGTCTACCCTTAATTTCGGCTCCTACATCGAGGCAAAAGCCCAACTAGCTGCCAAAAAATTGGGGATCTTAGCAAAGGTTAGACGGTATTTCACGCCGGAACAGCTGCTCAACCTCTATCAAGCGCAAGTTCGATCGTGTATGGAGTACTGCTCTCATCTTTGGGATGGGTCAGCCAAATACCAGCTAGATGCACTAGAGTCTATTGAAAAGCGTGCCAAGAAGATCATAGGCAATGATTCTCTTGTGAAGTCAAAACTCCAAAGTCTTGAGCATCGACGCCGAGTTGCTAGCCTGTCGGTTTTGTATCGTTTACACTTCGGGGAGTGTGCTCTAGAGTTACACAATTTAATTCCGCCAAGTCCGTTCCATCATCGGACCACAAGACGTACGGCGTTGCGCCACCGGTACATGGTGGACATCCCACCTATACGTACAAAGCGTTTTGGGAGTACGTTCATTATGCGTACAGCTAAGGAATGGAATTCCCTGCCGGAGTCTGTGTTTCCTGATAGCTATAACCTAGCTCTAGGGGTCTTTAAGTCAAGAGTGAATAGATTGCTTCTAGGCAAGTATGCTCCATCGTCGGCCACATCATCGCTTACCATCAGGTGAGATTGTGGTCAAACGCGAGCCTAACCATTATATGCCTACCCCAAATGTCGCCAGAAGGACAGATCCTGTGCGTCTCGCTTGTATCGGTTTTCCACGCCGCTCGGCCCCTTCGACCATCTGTTCTGCGAACAGTGTGCCCTGCCCATTGCCACTTAAGTTAGGCGCTTTTTCGAGCTATGTCTGTAACCTTGGTTCTACTGCTTTCTAATCAATACGTACTTAATAATTATAAAAGGCCATCTCAAGCTTAGATCCATTAAGTTATTATTATAAACAAGTAGTAGGTAAGTACAATGACATACCTAATAAAACAAATAAGGTGTGAGCATATAAGGGCTTGTTCACACGTACCACAAGCACACCACGTCGCAACGACTAAATGCTGTCAAGCAGTGGTTACGTGTGAATAGTGTCGCTGCAGCTTTTTGTAGTTGCGTTGGTTCTAGGATTGCCACCCGTACTTTATAATAAAGTATTGTACGTTATTTCAGGTAATTAAACGAAGTTAAGAATAAAGTACTTGAAAATACTTTATTTCGCATGATTTGATTTCTTAAGTCCTTGCTTTTTCTTGCGTCTCTGAATTTGATAAAAATTAAGTACTTGTTTACTTTGATTTAAATATAGATTGTAGAAATGCAGTACAATTGTTTAGTAGTATGTGATACTGATGTGATAAAAACTGCAAAAAGCTATAAAAACAATTTTAAAAACATTATGTTTCTTTATTATAATAATAAAGATAAATAATATTTAACTTTTTTCTGATAGGCTATTGTTTTACAATTTACTATTTTTATAACAATTATATATAATAATAAATTGTACTTTATATTGATACCATGTATTTTTTTTTCTTATCTATTAATACTAATTTACTTTAATTCCAACAAAAAAGGTGGCAACCCTAGTTGGTTCCGACAAATCGTCGATATGGTTGCTTTGTCGCCAGTAGTTGCAATGCGGTTACGTGGTGGTGGTGGTGCGGTTGCGTGTGGTTGCGTGGTGTGCGTGGTGGTGTGCGTGGTGGTGTGCGTGGTGTGCGTGGTGGTGTGCGTGGTGTGCGTGGTGTGCGCACTGTCGTTTGCGATGTGGTCGGCCACTAGTTCGAGTGTCGCTGGTGGTTGCGATGTGGTCGGTATCACACACACGGTCGATAACGACTGCAAAATGTGGTACGTGTGAATAGTCCTATTCATTTTCAATACGATATATACGTCTGGCCACGTTTTGTGGTTGTTTTGGTCCGTGTGAAGAAGCCCTTACGATTGATGAGTTCTTTTGAGTACCTACTTCAATTACGCATGAGTATGCCTAGGTTAGATACCTACAGTTTTTGTAAAAGTGAGTGGAATGAAAATTATAATTATAGCAGACTGTGATGGACTGTTTCTGTGGAGCTAAACTAATTTACTATAATATACAGTAGGTTTTATTTTATTAATTAGCTTTAAGACTAAATACTGAGGCCATGGGTTGTGTGAATGGGCACTCTTTGAGGCGTGTCTGGAAAGACCTCACGGCGTCCTTACCTTCCGTATGACGCCGGTCCTCACCGGACATGTCACGTTCGGGAGGTTCCTGCACCGGATTCGTGCGGAAGTGCCGCCCGGGTGTCGCCACTGTGCGGAACGCCCGGAGGACACGGTGGAGCACACAGTGGAGGTTTGCCTGCTTGGGCAGAGCATCGCCGTGCCCTCGTGCATCGGCGAGCAATGAGTAGCTCGCATTCCGACCGTCCGGTTACTGTCCGGACTGAGCCCAAGTCGTCCCCAACATGACGCGCAATGCTCAGTCTACGTGACGCTGCAATGTTGCCCAGTGTCCTGCAATTTGCCGCTTAAAATATTACAAAGCATTCACAAGACGTGAAACATGTTGTAAGACAATTTGACAGTGTTGCGCCTCGTGTTGGGGCATAATTTGTCCCAGGCCCAAGGCATCTTCTGACGCGGCAAGTAGACGTGAAGGTTTCCGTTCCCTCTCGCTCCAGATTATGGTCTCAACCAGGGCCCAGCCTGAGAGGCCGCCGCTGCCGATTGCCTCCACGAGTACACCTGTGGTGCCCTGCTCAAGTGGCTCAACCGTGCCCTCCTAATGGCCCTCAAAATTATGGGTTTACTTCCGCTAGAATCCGATACAACAACCTCCTGAACTTCTCATGTCCAGTGAGGAACTGTGTCATGCGTCATCTTCCGTGAGGATGCCGTGGTGCTTCTCCAGCCACTCCTCATCTCTATTAATACTTACCTAATTACAGGAGAGAGAAAGTGTGCGTAGTGTAGGAAGCAAGACGAGCTTTGGCTGACTCTAGACAATAAGAAGTCAATATTATTATCCATTACGGTCTGGTCAAGCGACTTCGGTCTGCGGCCGGGCGGTCTGGAGCGCGGCGCGTCGAGCGGAGCACTATGCACGGCGCGTCGAGCGGGGCGCTATGCGCGGCGTTTCGTAGCATACTTCAAACATTTTCGTATTTTTGATCTTATCACTCGCAATCGTTAAGGATCCATCAATCATAAAATTGTCTGGCACCATGGTTAGATAGTCCATATTTTTGGGTTAAATTGATTATATTTCTATTTCCAGTGAAAAGTAACCAAAAATGCAGACGACAATAAAGAAACCAATCGAATCTAAACCGAAAAGGGAAAAGGTAACTAAAGACGATGCCACGAAAATGCCTCAAGAAGAAAAAATCAAAAAGACTCTTTACACCGTCTCCACGCCAAGAAACTTTATGCAGAAGAGTTCGACTGCCGATATTTATGGACAGAAGAAAAAAACTACCGTTCAAAGCGCAAAAGCTCCTAAAAAGCCAACAGGCATTTCAACTACGGCAAATAATGCATCACCAATGAAGGACTTACTCAAATCCTCTCCTTCTACAACAAGTCAACTGTCAACTAGAAGTGACAGATCCAAAATGGCGACGCCAAAAATGTTTGACGCAAAGACAACAAGGTACTCAGCCACGCCGAGAACCAAAGACTTCAGTGTTGCTGTAAATTCACCGATTGTCAAAAGAAAACTGAATATGGATTTTAAAAGGGAAGACAGTTTTGTAAAAGATATTTCTAAAGACCGTAGGGAAAGAGAAAAGAGTTTTGTTAAAGAAACTACAAACTTAAGCAAAGTTAAAGAGAAAAGTTTTGTTAAAGAGGCGGCAAAAGATAGAAAAGAAAAAGAAAAGAGTTTCGTCAAAGAAGGAACAAAAGACCGAAAAGAAAAGAGTTTTATAAAAGATACTGCAAAGGCTAAAGAAAAAAGTTACGTAAAGGAAGTGACTAAAGACAGGAAAGATAAAGATAAAGCTGGTTCGAAAGATAGTGAAAGACAGCGAACTAAAACTAGGACTTTAGATGAGAGTGAAGTTAAAGTATTGAGTTCTGAATTAGTAGATAATAATGCTGAAATGTTTAATTTGTCGAGAAAACTCAGTGCGAACCCTAAGGCGTTCTATATTGAATTGGATGAAGAGAAGCCAAGTCATAGTAAAACGGTGAGTTTATGTTATACTAGCTTCTACCGTATTTGCAGGTATATTTAAAAAAATAGTTAAAATGGATAAAACTTAGCGAAGCAAAGCAGACACGATCAGTTGCTTTGATATTTTCGCGCGAACTCTTACGGTGTGGTACCTAGCTAGTTATAAATAAACTATAGCTGAAGCAATGACTTCGCATGTACGTAGGTTAGAGCTACCGAATCAAGTTGAATTCGATTAAACCGCATTGCTTCGCGATCGCATTTACATTGTGTCACCTACGTAAGACTCTGCGTCGCAGAGAATAGGCCTATATTCCAGCAGTGTGATCATAATATTATCATCATCATCATTTTCATTTCAGCCGTAAGACGTCCACTGTTGGACATAGGCCTCCCCCAATTGTCGCCACAATGAATGGTCCTGTGCGGCTTGCATCCATCTGATTCCCGCGTCACTCACCAAGTCATCGGTCCACCTCATGAAGAGGTTTTCCAACTAAGTGCCTTCCGATACGCGGCCGTCACTCCAGAACCTTTCGGCTCCAATGGCCATCTGTTCTGTGAGCATTGTACCCTGCCACTTAAGTTTGGTGATTCTTCGGCCTGTGTCGGTAATCTTGGTTCTCCTGAGGATAACCTCATTCCTGATGCGATCACTGAAGGAAACTCCGAGCATACCCCTTTCTGTTGCCCCTTGGGTGACTTTTAAGCCTTTCTGATGAGGTCAATTGCGAGAACGAGAAAATACGTCGCAGCTCCAAACGCTCCTAGTAGAATAAGATTCGACGGTTGACCTTTTTCGAAATTAGATCTAACTAACTGGACCGTCTGTCCCAGGTAGTTGAGTGTAGAGTCTCTGATCTTGATAGGAGTGGGTGCTACATGGTTCATCATATTATGTCTAAGCTAAACGTACTCTTCTCTACGTTTTTAGAAGCCGCCAAGCAAAGTATCCAGTGATGAAGAGGTTAGTTACGAAGATGATTTTGAAAGTTACGAGTCGGACTTCGATTCCTATCATAGTTCAACGCCCAGTGACCAGAACGGTAGTGATGTAACTGATGATAAGGGTGATGAAGGGAATGATGAGGATGATGATGAAGAAAGCGAGGCTGTCGAGACGATGAAGGAAGTAAAAGATGAAGAGAATATGTTAGATTCAGGTAAGTTTGAGGGGTGCCTAACAACATTATTTTTATTATATGCGAAACCGGAATATGCATAGTTTGTTCAGAGACAGTAATTAAATCGGTTCCAAAAGTTTTTACACCATGTTATATTTTTTCTCAAATATATTAAGTTGGACACCATCGACACTAAGTACAACACAGGTCACGGCAGGTCATAACAGACATTATGTGGCAGTTAACAGGTGACCTAAGTGTGATAGCGGTCAAGCGCGAACCTATTTATGAAAAAAAAGACGTGTGGCACTCGGGGACTGCCGCGGTAGAGTTTTTTTTTATCACCTTATGCAATTATAATTATTTATTTATTTTATTTATGCAGTATTTATTTTCCATTGTTTTTTTTTCTTTGATATTAATTGAAGTTACACTTTTTGAGCGTGGTTAGGTTATTTTCGTTACGGAATTTCTGGATTCGGTCTCCACGCTCAAGGCCCGCGATAGAAGCTATGCAATAGTTTAAAAAGAAAATATCTTTCAGGTCAGTCTACCTCTATCGAGAAAATAAAAACCAGTTAGTTTGATGAGGAAACCCTAGAATTTATAGAAATATAAGACTAGTTATACTTTGTTGTCTATGGGAACAGAACAGCTGGAAAAAACAATAAGTCTACCCATAGCAGTAAATCAATATTATGTCGTAATGTTTAATTTGTTCGTAGGTAAAGTATAAGAAGCTCTATCGATATTATATTACTTATTTTAATAAGTTGTGAGTGATGTGATAATATTTGACATATGTAATTCTAAACCACGTCACTTAATTGCTCTGTACGTAGCGATTGTAAGCACTACTGTTGAGGATGAAGTTCTAAATTGTCTTAGGTCAGTGTTTCGAACGGCAAGTCATGGGTAGCTCGTCGTCCCGACGGCGCGTTATTTTTTACATGCGCCTTAAGGCGTATAGTCCTTTGAACCATCTGGCGGAAATTATGTGAACGCAACTCTCGCACTCGCCTAGGCGGCAGTACGCAAATCTGTGCATTTATTTGCGGCCAGCAGCGCCCGGAAAGCGCTTTAAATCCATTTTCTCTGCGATATATTGATTGATTTACTTATGCAATGTTCACTTTAAAGAATATTTAACCACCAATTTTTATGTGTAAAAATGTTTCTAAAGATCCAAGCCGTTTCGAAGGAGTAGAGAAAAGTTGCGAAATTGCTAAATATTTTTTTTTGACAAAAGTATTAATTGCACGAAAAAATCAAATGTTGATATTATTGTTCATGAATTTATAATAAACATATATTTTTTTCAAACCAATTGACCTAGCCGTTACGGAGGAGTAGGCCTCAGAAAATCACTGTTTTATGGCACTTTTCGGGCGCTTGGCCCTTAAAGAGATGTCAGCTAAATTATAGGGGCGACCTACATTTTTCGTCGTCTACAAGCCCATGTCTTACGGAGGGTTGGAGTGTGGGAAAGTCTGTATCCACATGCGTGTGGCCGCCTCCTTCGCTAGCATTACTCCTTTGCAGAATTAGTTGGCCGCCTGCCATTTATCATCGTTGTACAGGTCGCGCGGTGAATCAAGATCGCTCGGCAAAAGTGGAAGGGGCATGCGTAGTATTCAATTCTAAGGTCTATTTGGCGACATGCGGGCGGCTGTGCGCCGACGGCGACACGTCATTGGTAGATAGAGTCGCTCTTCAATTCCCGCGTTGCGTTCTCGCGTCTCATTGGATACTGTTGTACTTGGGTACTGTTGCGTACAGCTTGTGTTATCGTATTAGTAATACGTAGTCATAAAAAAAAAATGGTTGAAAATGAAGTTTTAATACGGCAAGCCAGAAAAATGGTTAACGACGTGAATTGTTACGTTAAGAAAGAAACTAACGAAAATATTATTATATAATTAAAATTAAAAAAAAAAAATGAATTTACTTACTTACAAGATAAATTATAAGCAAAAACTAGTGTTAATATAAGTTATGTTACTAAAGTTCAAACATACGAAATTAAAAATAAAATTCTAATACTAAGAATTTCTGTGCGCAATTGTACACATGCGCCGATTGCCCCCACTACTTTCACCGAGCGATCTTGATTCACCGCGGGACCTGTACAGAGCGATGATGAATGGCAGGCGGCCGACTCCATGGCCTGTACCAAGGCCCGGCGCGAGTGGTCGCTGCCACCGATCGCCTCCACGAGGAAACGACGGGGCTCCGCCCAGGCTGCTGGGTACACCTCCACCATAAACTGCTGCGTGTCTTCCGGGCGGTTAAATAAATTACCTGTGGTTAGGTTAGACTTAATGAGGTATTCGTTACATATCCTTTTGGGTTAAAAATACTGTACTGTTGTTGGTATGAAAAATAATAATAACTAGCGACACGCCCCGGCTTCGCACGGGTGCAATGCTGATACTAAATACATTACAGAAAAACTGTGAACGTTGTATATAAAAACATAGCGGCCCGCTCCGGCTTCGCACGGGTATAAAATATATAGCCTATGTGATTAAAATCGATTCAGTAGTTTTGATTTATTCATTACTGCCCGTGGCCCGCACGCATTAAATTTGGAGTAAAACAATCCCCCTTTCCCTATACCATGAAGAGGCACGCTCTTGCCGCATCGGGCGGCCGGCCGGTACCGCCGCAAACGCTACGTCCCGCAATTTTTAAATCTGTAATATCTTAGAAAATATTCACTTAAATCATACGGTGTAAAGGGCCATATAGATCTATATTAAATGAACAATGTATTCAAGGTATTTAATTGGTTAAGGATTAATGCTGTATTGGTTAAAATCGCTTCGAAAATTAGCCATTATTTTTCGTAAAAAGTAAATGACAAAAAAAAGTTATTGTGGGTTATCCATAAGAGATAGACATATACCATCGCGGACTTTTCTGTAGACCTTTTCAATGTGTACAATACTTAGTACATTATTTTGATAAAACTCGTAGGGTTCAGCCTGCGTTTGCAATGTAAGCGGAAAAAATGTAATTATTTACGACATCACATTAGAAACCTCAAAAATAACAGTACTTCTCCACTATTTAATGGATGTTATTATACATATAAACCTTCCTCTTGAATCACTCTATCTATTAAAAAAAACCGCATCAAAATCCGTTGCGTAGTTTCAAAGATTTAAGCATACAAAGGGACATAGGGACAGAGAAAGCGACTTTGTTTTATACTAAGTAGTGATTATACGAGTATTTGGTTTAGTTACCTTGAATATTTTCGATTTTCAGGCAGTTTTGACCTTCGAGACCGTTCAGCTAACAAACTCAAACCAGTCGCTTTAGACTTTATTCTGGAGACAGCTGAAGGTGGGGAGAAACCCAGCTCTTTAACAGATGAGGGTTTCCAGGAGATGAGCAGTTCAAGCGCCGTATCCAGCATAAGAACGGTGCATACAGAAGTTATTGACAGGTGGGTGTATTCGATTTTTTTGTCTTTTTCGTGGCACCCGGGCTGATGACTTCATTAGGCCAAGTCAACCACAAAGAGCCAGTGGGTGCCTTAAGGGGTAATTTGCAGGACAACCGACCGGAGCCTTACACAACAACTTATTAGTTTCTAATTGACATAAACTAGTGCTTGACTGCGATCCCACCTGATGGTAAGCACTGATGCAATCGTTGATAATGAGGTACACTACTTTATTAGGAACCTATTCAATCTAGCCTTGAAGACACCGGGAAGACCACAACAGCCAAATTGTTCCAGTCTTTTGATGTATGCGGTATAAACGAATACTCCGGACCGTAGAGGTTTAACCACGTAAGGGTGGACTCCCGCCGTACGTCGGGTTGCCCGATGCCGATAGTAGAACTGAGATAGTAGAAATGAGTCATGCGATTTCCACGCAAACTTTACTAAATGCAACTTGTAAAATACCGAAAGGCTACCCTACGCCTGTGCTCAAGGCTTTGTAGACTGAACTCGATTAGCAAAAGAAGAAGCTAGTACTTAAAACTTTTTATTTTATCCTATCTTTACATTTTATAATAACGTGTGTAATAATAGTAGTAAGTGTATACCTATATAATTTCTTAAATTAGACGACAAGATCGTTTTTCAGCTCTTGCTATACTTCGAATAAAAATGACGTATTTGGTATTTTCATCTTGAAATTAAAGTGGAAAAAAGACTTATTTAAGTGCTACAAATAATTTAAGGCTTTCTTTTCAGACCTCTGTTCATTGATTTCACAAAATCAAAAGAGAATAGACGTAAGAAAAGAATAGGAGACAGATTAAGACAACGCGCAAAAGATTTATTGAGCATTATAACTTTGCACGAAATGTCATATAGTCTATTTGAAATGAAACCTATTTCGTATGACTTGTACATGGCAACATTCGGCAGATCGAACTATACTCAAATTGCTGTGCAAACATTTGAAGATGGAGTAACGGAAGAGATACAAACGGATGAAATAGAATGCGAACATAAATGGACTCAACATCCAGTAGAGTTCACAAAAAATGATATTTGTATCAAACACAAAGTTGAAAGCCGAAAATATAGCAAAAATATGGAAGATTATCTCACTAAGTTCACTTTTTTGACAACATATAGTTTGGATGTAGAAAAGAATAACGCGATAAACTTAGATGAGAATTATAAAACGGACCCCTTACGCATCTTCTTTGAACAGAAAGATGGCGCCGGGCCCAGCGAAATGTTGCCATACGAAACTTACAAATCGAAATTAAAAAAGAATGATTATAATACCCATAGACTAGGGAAGTTTTTAAAGAGGATAGAAGGTAGAATTTGTAATGTTTTGAATACTAACAGAGGCAACACAGAATTGTCAGAATTAAACATCACAAACTATCCTTTTAGCAAAGGCTATGTATCAATTTCCCCAAAAGTAGTTACGGCTGAAAATTTATCTTTTCTAAATAGTACTAAGATATCACAAATGTATTTTTCTGAAACGAAATCGAATTTAATAATGACAGTGCACAAAAAAGCAGAAAATGCGGCGCTGAAAAAGTGCACGCTTTGTTTATGGGACATAAGTGTTGCCACTCGAGAACCTGTAAAACTACTAACGGCTATAGACAATGTTGCTAAAGGAAAATTAAGAGGAACTACCGATGGATATTTTGTTGCTGCTTTAGAAGATGGGTAAGTTACACTTAAACTTCTAATTTAAAACAAAGTAGACGGTAAAATAACTTCTGTAATATTACTATTTTCAGTTCAATACACCTTTGGGATTTGTCAGAAGAAGCGACTTGGCGGGAAGATGTTGCCAGAGAAGAGAAATCTACTGAATTAGTAGAAATACATGAGAAAGAACTTACCGATGTTGAAAAGGATAGGTTGTGGAATAAGATGAATAGTAATATTGGTTTAGAAGGGGTAAGATTGTTTGAAGATAAATGTAAATAAAATTGTTCACCTAGTTATTGCTCAAGCCAAGCTTTAACTTCATACTTTGTCCAGCAATCATGGCATATTAATTCTAACAGTATTGCTGTAGATTTAATGTTCATTTTCAATTGACATTCTTACTAAGATTATGGTTTCGACTTTTAGTTGTGTTTAACACTTCAAGACAAATTTGTATATCCAGCACTTAAAGATGGTCTTTGAGGGCTGCTACTGACGGTTTCAATAATTTCAAATTCCAGTCCAGCATACACTGCGCGCTACAATCGTGTGCCTACACTAACAGCGCGTTTAATATGAGCAATGGTGATGCAACTGATCGCATCGTCGGCTTGGATGTGACTGGTGATCCTTATTCTATTATAAGTCAAGAGGGTGGACGGAGGATTGTGGGACAGGTAATTTACTTCATAGATATCTAACTGTTTTCCATCGTTTTCATATCCCTGGCTGCCTACAAGTTAGTTTTGCCTCGATTATAATATTTGTTAAAGGAATCGATGGGAAGAACTAGTACGTAATAGCTTGACTGCGATCCCACCTGATGGTAAGCAGTGATGAAATCGTTGAAGCTGAGGCGCACTAGTTCATTAAGAGCCTATTCACTCGGGCCTTGAAGACACCTAAATGATAATTGGACGGGAATTAGAGATATTTTTAAACTCTGTGCTTTTAATGTATTTTTTTGCTTCGTATTTAGTCAGTGTCAAGTTAGGAAGAATGAAGGATTTATTTTCTAAATTAGAATTAGGTACAGATTTTGTTTTCGATAAAAATGCGGATGGCATGTATTCTAATGTCTGTGCAGTATTTGGCAGCAAATTTATCGGTGAGGTATATAGTCATACAATACATACATACAAGATACATAAAAGAAATATGTGATTGAAGATTCATGTAACTCAATACGATTTAAAAGAGTGGCCATGGAGTTTCTTGCACGTTCTTCTCCATAGAGACCTACTCTTTGGAACGTGCAATTTAGCTTCACTTTTCTTGGACTGACCGACAGTTGACTATTCAAAAGTGCCTGTAACTGGTCTATTTGAAATAAACGTTTCTGATTTCTGAATAAATTCCTCAGCTCCTTTTTACCGAGATGCCTGTTCCAATGATTTCACACATTGTCCAATTGTGGAAACACTATATTTCTTACACTTTATCCAGGCAAAGTAACACCATAATCATAGTTTTTTTTGTTACATTCCAGGTTGTGTCTCTTCAAAGTATAGGAGTCCTAACAATATGGTCAATAGTACAACAAAAATCTAAGACAATCCCTCCAGATATCGGCAAAGCGTTCTGGTCAAAGATGAAGCTAGAAAAAAACCAAACAATATCTTTATTAGACCACATAGATCCACCACTAAAAGATCCACAAACCAGCGATTTAAAATCAAACTTTAATTTAAACGCAGCAAAAAGAAGGATAATGAATAGGAAACAAGAAAAAACAATAATAAAAAGAGATGCTTCCCGCCCAAAATCCGCCATTAGTTTTGACAGTGACAGGCCATCCAGTGCTGCCAGTGCTAAAATTAAACGAGTGTTGTCAGTTGAAAAAGATAATCGGCATTGGGAGAATGGTATTATTTGTGATGACATGAAAGTGATGAATTGGACGGATCGTGATCATTATTTGATTGCGAAGAATTGTGGCGAAGTTTTGTGCTGCAAGAGGATACTTGGAGCAGTTCGAGTGAATACGTTTAGTGTTGCAAGTAAGATTTTTTCAATCTACTCTACCTACATTATTATTATAAAGAGGTAAAGTTGGTTTTTCTGTTTGTAGGTGGTAATCTATGAAAGTACTGGTCCGATTGCTAAAAATTTTTCATCGATAGAAAGCTGCTTTATTTATGAGTTACTTTACATATATTATGCTATATTTTATGTACGCGGGTAAAGCTGCGGGCAAATGCTAGTATAAAATAAATAACCCAAAGAATCGCTAAAATTAAGTGTCAGTGGGCAGGGCACATTGCTCGCAGAACTGAAGGTTGATGGGGCCGAAAGGGCCGTCACGGATCTTGAGCGCTGGCTTCAAGTTGCGCAGAAGTCAAATATTCGGTCTCTTTAGTGGTGCAAAAAGTGAACAGGCTATTCAATGTATTGTACTGGTACTTTTAATATCAGTCACATCTCTCAATAATTTGTAACTAAATATTACGTTTTTGACATTTTTTCGAGTGTGTTGAAAATCGTCGTTTGATAGACGTGAGAATTTCTCATGGCAGTCTCCGGTTCCATATCGTCCTCGCCTTCTACACTGGCGTCTATTTCACCTCAGTTGCAATGAAAAGGTTTACTCTATTGTATCAATGTTTTTCAACTTTCTAGGTGACGCGTCATCAGTTAACTGCATAGAAGTATCGCCGCATCGACTGCCATATTTCCTAGCAGCCACCGACACTGGGACCATCAGTGTGTGTTCCTTGCTCGAAAATAGGATTCTACTTACTTTGGACTGTCGGTATGTGATTTTCTCGTCACGTATGGCCTACTGTCCACGGACGCGTAGCTTTATAGACGCGTATTCGTCTACGCTTGGTGCACGGAGCGGCAACGTTGTATTGTTGTAATAATACCGCTTCGTCGATAGAGATTTATAGTTGTGTATGTAAGCTTCCCGCAGGCGTACAATAAGCTTATAATGACGAATACGCGTCCATGAAGCTAAGCGTCCGTGGACAGTAGGGGACATAGTTTTGTATGTAAGCTTCACGCAGGCGTACACCTAGCGTATAATAACGAATACGCGTCATTGAAGCTACGCGTCCGTGGACAGTAGGCTATAGTTTTGTTTGTAAGTTTCACGCTGGCGTACACCAAGCGTGTAATGACGAATACGCGTCTATGAAGATACGCGTCCGTGGACAGTAGACCATAGTTTAGTATGTAAGCTTCACGCTGGCGTACACCAAGCGTATAATGACGAATACGCGTCTATGAAGTTACGCGTCTGTGGACAGTAGCCTATAGTTGTGTATGTAAGCTTCACGCAGGCGTACACCAAGCGTGTAATGACGAATACGCGTCCATGAAGCTACGCGTCCGTGGACAGTAGGCTATAGTTTTGAATGTAAGCTTCACGCAGGCGTACACCAAGCGTGTAATGACGAATACGCGTCTATGAAGCTACGCGTCCGTGGACAGTAGGCTATAGTTTTGTATGTAAGTTTCACGCAGGCGTACACCAAGCGTATAATAACGAATACGCGTCTATGAAGCTACGCGTCCGTGGACAGTAGGCTATAGTTTTGTATGTAAGTTTCACGCAGGCGTACACCAAGCGTATAATAACGAATACGCGTCATTGAAGCTACGCGTCCGTGGACAGTAGGCCTAAACTGAGCGTTGCGCGTCAAGTTGTGGGTCATTTTGTCCCTCAATATTACCAGCAGGCCTAGCCAAGTTGCGACCGTTTAGTTTCGATTCTCTTGCGTCGAACGCCTCGAGTTGGCCACGCCTCCAATTCCTTTGTTCTGACGTCATCTCAACGCTCAGTCACGTGTTCAAAACAAAGGAATTGGAGACGTGGCCGACTCGAGTGGTTCGACGCAAGAGATCGAAACGAAACGGTCTTAACTTGGATAGGGGTGCTGAGCTTTCATGCTATGTTGTCTTACAGGAACATACAACCAAAGGATATTGAAAAGATCCAGTCAGACCATAAGGGGCGCTACGTTGGCACTGTCTCCCATCATCAGCATGAGAGGAAAGGTAGTTCTAAGGTGAGATTTCTTACAGCATTGCCTTTAGTTCCTCGTGGAGTATGACACCTGCCTGCGTAGATCTTCATAGTCCATTGTCCCACAGTCCAAACAAATGCGTCCCCGTTTTCTTTCAAAACCTCCTTGTATTGGGCGATTTCTGGTCGGAACATTATAAGATCAACAAAACAATCACATCACAACACAACACAACACAACACAACAACACAACACAACAACACAACACAACACAACACAACACACCACAAACACAACAACACAATCACAACAACACAATCTTCACCGCAGTAGACCTCGATGGCGTTATCCATCCCCAGGCTTCTAAAGAATGACGATTTTTATCATCATCATCATGATATGAGCCAAAAGACGTTCACTGTTGGAAAGAGCCTCTACTAAGTGTCACTACAACGAACGGTTCCGCTTTCTCGTATCCTTCAGATCCTTGCAACCCTTACCAGGTAATCGGTCCACCTTGTACGAGGCCTTCCAACACTGCGTCTTCCGGTTGTCAATCCAGAACCTTTCGGCCGTATCGACCATCTGGACCTGTTTTTTTATGGTGGGAATAAATCATCCAATGACAACCCCCGCTCTTGGGCGGAGCGGGGGATACTGTCAGACTCTTACTGACTAAAATACCTAAGATCATGATGTTTAAAGTAAGATTGTTTTAATTGTTTCGGCGTGGGTAAGAGACAGCTATACAGGTTGTCTAGCGCCATCCCTTACCCACTCTGAAACAAGATTAAAACAATCTTACTTTTAACGACACGATGACCCCGCTGTTCTGAGAGCAGTATGGCCTTTTAAGTTTCTAGATTCTTCGGGTTATATCAGCAACCTTGGTTATCCTGTGGGTATCTTCATTACTGATGCGATCACGCAAGGAAGACCTTCCCATTGCCCTTTGGGTGATTTTAAGCATAATGAAATATCTTTTTACTAAAATTAATGCCTATGTATGATTGCAAAGGAACTAATGGTGCGCTTTATGACCTGCGGTGGAACTTGCAATATGGCTATAGGCTTTGGATTCGGAGACTCAAGGCCAAGAACTCATGATACTGCCCAAAGAAGCTACCTCGAAAATGTTAATGTAATTATTATCCCTTTCCTAGTTAAACTGTAGAATAAAGTTATTAGTTGCGTAGAAAATTCAGCCAAGGCAACAATTCTTGTAGTTGGTATGGGCGGCGAGATGGGGATTTTGCGCGAAACCACGCGCGTCAGAAAATCATATGGCGAAAAACCTTGCACTCAGTGGCGTAGCTACTAAGGGTCTAGGCGGGGCGCCCCGGGGCCCTAAAGCTCGGGGGCCCCCAAACCTGATTAACAAACCGCTTATTGAATAAATGAAAAATTTTACGAAAAATATTTCAGTTGATAATGATAGTGAATCAGATAATATGACCACTGTAGTATTGATTGGAAAGCCTACTCATAAAGATATGGTAATTAAGGAAAGTTATCATTGCCGATCATATTAACCACGACCATGCCTACATCATAGAGTGTGCATGCTAATGAAAAATCTAAAGGTAAAGTAGCGTTGCATTTTAAAAATATATATTCATATTTTTTAAATATAAACAGTAAACAATTTAGGGGACCCAGTTGGTTTTGCCCCAGGGTCCTTGGTCACCTAGCTACGCCACTGTTTGCACCCTGTAATGTACCTCTACCACCACATAATGAACCCTTAATATAGGGTTTGTTGAAGGCAGTCATCCAGATTAGTAAAAAAAAAAAAACGATCCTCAGAAAAACTCGATCGCGTCAGATTACGACAAGGTAAGTTAAGTACATGCAAAAAAGTGTATATAGAATAGAATAGCATTGAATAAACTTTATTGTACACCAAAATAGTAACAATTCAATAAGCCACGCCTCCAGTTCCTTTGTTCTGACCACGTGACTGAGCGTTGAAATGACGTCAGAACAAAAAAATCGGAGGCGTGGCCAACTTGACGTGTTCGACACAAGAGAATAGAAAAGAAACGGTCGTAACTTGGCGAGGGAGGCAGTTCTTCCTGTTAGGTGAGAAATATTTACCTCTCTATCTTCTTCTTGGTCTACAGCGATATCACCAAGCATTAAACAGAATATAATAGACCAGTCCTTTTTCTACGAGTTGCCTCTAGCAGGGCAACTTAAGGAGTTGTCGTCTGCTTGACCAGACTTTCCTATAGCGGCTTTAAGTCTCCAGCATGGGCTTTCGATGTCGGCTAGAGATGTAAGAATGTTTGAAAGACTTACCCTGGAACGCAAAAGGAGTATTTAAGCATTACAGGTGGGTTTAGTTAGTAAAAGTCTGACATTCCCTCTCCCCAGAGTAGGAGAAGTAATTTGAGATGATCTTCTACCTCAAAAACAAAAAAAGCCAGGGCTTGAAAAAGGTTGTCAACTAAAGTTACGCTAAGGACATCCACTTCTTCTTTTTGTGTCGATCTGACTTAAATTTTGTCCGACCAATATTTTGTCACCTGGACAGCTCTGTCATCGGTTTCGTTTAAGTCATGGAGGGTACAGGTAATTGTGCAGGCCGGAAGGAAAGGAGGTGACACATATCCTCTGAAGAGGCTCCACACTGGCACTGTACTTGCGATGGGTCAAGGAAACCCCGTTTGGCCAGATTATCTTTGCAGCGGCCAACCAGAGTCGGTTCAGAGATTTCCAGATTGGCAACTGCAGCTCGTGTCCCGGTGGCAGATGTTCTGCCGGAGAAATGAAGTTTGGAGGAGTGGGATATCTTTCCTCCAATTTCGCGTCGCTGGTCCGAACTGCTGTTCGTGTCGAACAGTTGCGTCCCCTGTGGGGTACGGCTTTCCAAATTATACAGAATGGGGCACGGTGGAGGATGTCCACCACTTGTTGGTGGAATGCGTCAGGACACAAGCTGCTAGAGAGGTGCTGATGAATACTTTTAAAATTAATTTAATTGATGTTGGTGTTATCCAAAGTATACTGTCCGAACCCCTCTCTAACGCAGCCCTCGCTGTTTATAAAATAGTGTGTGAGGTTGTGAGCCCTCGTAGTTGATAAAGCTTGACTTGTATTAGGTTACGATGGGGCTGGCATGGTCGTACTGTGACCAAAAGTCCCTAAATTTATAAGATTAAAAAAAAATTCCCCTGTGGGGTACGGCCTTAGCCAGACGGCTCGTCCACGACCTTGACGCTGTGACCTACGCGTGGAGCGGCGAGCGGTAACAACAAAAGTATTATTATTATTACTTTTTTATTATTGATAGGTATAAGAAAATATTTGAAGCACGGGACGGAACGAAGATTCAGAGATAAATGAAATATGTTTTTGTCTGTTACAGCTGTCAGTAAGCTCACTGTCCTGGTCGCACATCAACCCTTGCTGCCTCTTCGCGTCGTTACAAGATGACAGCTTGGTTGAATGGGAGCTGACTTTCAGTGATATCTACGCTAAATGGGCAGGCGAGGCCGCGGCAAGCGCTTGTTCTGCTGGGGATACTAGCCTGGTAAGTGTAAGCGAGAGAGCAGTGGTGAACTAGTAGTAATAGCAACGACTCATGTGGTGGCCTACGTGATTAAATCTACGTGGGTGCGATGCGGTGGTGAGCGAAGCGATAGTGGTGGAGTGTAGTAGTAGACGCGTAGTTCTATGGACGCTATTCGTCTTGACGCGACGTCGTTCTACGTACCATCGAACACACTTCCGCCTGACCACCGTTATTTCATTTTAGCTTGCATTTGAAACGAATACTTCAAAGGGTTTGGTTTGGCGCCGCGATGCAGGATTCAAGCGAATTTTTTTTTAACTGATCAGGCAGAAATGACTGCGATGGTACAAATCAGGCGTGATCCGCGTGTGCGTCAGTCTAATGTAGTTCTAGCTAATTGTTTCGTTCATAAAAAAATAATCTACCAGAAATCAGAAACGTTTATTTCAAAAAATCATTGTCAATATGTCGGTCAGTCAAAAAAAAAGTGAAACTAAATTGCCCGTTCCAAAGCGTAGATATCTATGGAGAAGAACGTGCAAGAAATTCCATGGACACTCTTTTATATTGTATTTTGAGTTACACAAATCTTGGTTACATATTTCTTGTCACTTTTAATATGTGAGCATAATGTACCTAGGTAATAATAAAAAAATCTTATTAACCTTTCAATCGTGGAAATTACAGACACAATAGAAAGTCAATAGGTGCGCGTTCGCTTGAAGTTTAATGAATTAAAAATATACATAAATTGAATTGAGCCACTACTAGCAGCTAATAGATGACCAGTCTCAACTGACGACACCACCGACCATGTTTACGACCACCATTTTGTTTTACAGGCCCTGTTAACACCTGAAGGTGAGATTCAAGTACATAAACTTACCAACGAGCATCGAACAAAGGAGTTTGTGTTGTTATTCGAAAAATATCTCGCACTATTGTAAATTTAAATGTTTATTTAAGGGGCCGGCGACGGATGAATTTCCATACAAACGTAATACCACGCTCATTTGCAGTTGGAGCATATTTCCAACATATTATGATGATATTCGGTTATAGGCAATATTTATCTAGGTTCCTACGTCGAAATATTAAAAATATTGTTATTTTTAATCCAGAAAAAGCCAAATGGCATGTTTTGCCATTTACGCTGTAAAAAAGTGCGAAATACAATTTGCTTAAATTTGTTTTTGTTTTTTTTAGTCGTAGGAACCTAGATAAATATTGTCTATAACCGAATATCATCATATTATGTTGGAAATATGTTCCAAAATGAAAATGAGCGTGGTATTAAGTTTGTATGGAAATTCATCCGTCGCCGGCCCATCCTTTAACGACTTGCGTCTGATTGGTCCGACGATTGTTCGTGTCCTATTGCGGTCGTGTGTTCGCGACTGGGTACTTCATCTCGTTTAGCTCTTCAATCCCCATAGGTGACAGAAGAGCTGACGTGATGGAGTGTTTGGTCGTGGATGTGCGACTGAATAAACACGAGTGTTTGTCGGATAGATCCGACGATGGCAGTTAAAGCATTATTGTTTTGTATGTAAGACTATCACTAATGATCTCGTAGTTTAAAATAGAATTTAGAAAGTTAAATGATTGTTTTGTATTTTACTGAATCCCGTTTCTGTAAAGTTTTCACGAAAAATTTTTGGGGAATGGGCTAAAAGTCCTTATCAGAAGGCCGAAACTAATAATAATATTCCAAAACTATCACACAACGCCGTCTAGTCTCAAGCTAAGCACTGCAACTGATAAAAATACTTATATATTTCTAAATACATACATATTAAAGATAAATTACACCAAGACATAGAACAAATGATCATGCTCATCACACAAACATTTGTTCTGGGACTCACTTAAACTTCATCATCTTCCTGCTCTCGTCCCGTTTTATTTGGGGTCTGCGCAACACGTTTTTTTCCTCCATTCTGTCCTGTCACTCGTCACGCTATCACTATCTCCCTTTCCTTTCATATCACTTCTCACATAATCTATCCATCTTTCTTTGGCCTCCCTCTCCCTCGCCGTCCATCCACATGTAAATTCATAACTCCTTTAGCAACATGCGATTCATCCCTCCTCTTCACATGACCATACCAAGACAAACGATTTCTTTTCAACCTTTCCCTTAAACTTAATAAATAATAATCAGTGTGCAAATTTTGTGTATCTTATTCAATACTAAAATAACATAGCCTTTATTAAATATCTAAAATTATTTGTACCCGAAATAAGATTCCCTGTATGACAAAATTAAAATTAGGAAAACGTAAAAAGTCAATCTTTTGAGTTTTATTTGTTCAAAAAGTTTTAATACTTAAATAACTAATTCGTTAATTCTTTTTCTTCACCAAATCTTCCTTCTTCTTCCCTGTAACTATTCCGATACAAAATTTGACAGCTAACGTCAAAAGTGCAACGACCCCGGCGAGCACTAGCAGCAAAGCCAGTATGACGTCCAGCATCCACCGCTCGTGCCAGCTGTACTTCAAAGACTGGGAACGGAGGTGATACGCTCCTGAAAAAATAATGAGGGGTCAAGTGGCAGTCGCTCACATGTTTCCGGTTTTGATTATAATAAAACTAATGTTGCTAAATGAGTTATGAATTTACATGTGGATGGATGAAGAGGGAGAGGGAGGCCAAAGAAAAGATGGATGGATTGTGTGAGAAGTGATATGAAAGAAAAGGGAGTTAGTAGCGTGACGAATGACAGGACAGAATGGAAGGAAAAAACGTGTTGCGCTGAACCCAAATAAAACGGGACAAGGAAGAAGAAGAAGAAGACGAATGTTGTCATTTTTTAAAACTTATTGACCTAGCCGTTACCAAGGAGATCACTGTTTTATGGCACTACTCGGGAGCTAGGATCTTAAATCAGTCAGTATTTTGGTCTACAGTTACCGTCTCTTTCCATTTTCTGTAATAATATACACGCTTGCTTTTCCAATTCACTTTAGACATTGGCAGAATAGTCGACATCGGCTCTACTTGCCATTACCAAAAAAAAAGAATAGAATAAATCAGTCAGGAAGTATTATGTCAATGAAATGGTATTTGCTGAAAATCGGACATTCCTCTGAGGGCCTGATGCCAGTTGCAATCCACACCTGTAGGCGTACTCTTGAGTTCAATTCCGATCGGTCGACATTAAGATTGTGACGTTTCGTACCCTTGAATTCAATGCTAGCGCCAAATTGGTTCAAAATTGCGTGACCATTTTGAGAACTAAGTGAAATCGTTTAGGTTGACAATATTGTTTTCAAGAGTACCAAATCACGTAACGTCAAAATTGACATAGCAATCGGATTGACTTTAGATTGAAATTGAAATTAATTTGGAGAGTAAGCCTGCTGATCATGGGTTAGGTGTGTTTGTGGGTTGACATGACGATAAAACTCACCTTTGGTTTCAATAGCAAGGTTAACATAGAAGGAGATCAGCTCTGATGGAGGAGCAGGGCGCGCGCGGAATATCTTCGACAGATACTGCGCTTTCTTGTAGTAGCTGGAATGACAAAACGTAGTTATATATTTTACAAAAAAATATAGAACGCTAGGCTTGCTAGCTTCGCGTGATACGACTGATGACAAAATAACTCCCCCTTTTTAGGGTTCCGTAGTCAACTAGGAACCCTTATAGTTTCGCCATGTCTGTCTGTCCGTCTGTCCGTCTGTGTGTCTGTCCGTCCTCGCTTAATCTCTGTGACCGTTAGCACTATAAAGCTGAAATTTAGTACCAATATGTATATCAATCACGCCGACAAAGTGGTAAAACATATAGGGGGGCTGCTACCCTAAATAAAAATGTTTTATTAGGGTAGCAGCCCCCCTATATGTAAAGTGGGGGGTGTTTTTAAATTTCAACCCTAACGTGTGATATATCGTTGGATAGGTATTTAGAAATGAATAGGGGTTTACTAAAATCATTTTTTGATAATGTCAATAATTTCGGAAATAATCGCTTCAAAAGTAAAAAATTGTACAAAAAAGGCAAAAGGGTTCTACAAAATAATTTCTGGACTAAGTTTATATAAGTGTATATGCAAGCATTTTTTTAACCTCATAAGTGGGTACACTTATTGTGATGGACGGGAAACTACGGAACCCTACACTGAGCGTGGCCCGACATGCTCTTGGCCGGTTTTTGGGATTAGACCGGGACACGCAGTGGGAAAAGTTTGATTGCTTCTTCTTATCTTATATCAAACGTTTGGTTTGGCCTCACCTATCATTCCTCAGCATCTCTTTAAGCGCCACTCCCAACTCCTCAGCCACATCAGCATGAAAGTCGACCCTCAGCGCATACCCAGCACGCCTGGCTCGTTCAGCGTTACTCGGCTGGTCTCCGAAGACTGGAACTGCTAGCAGTGGTACTCCGGCATGGATGGATTCGAGGGTACTGAGTAGACCACCATGGGTTATGAAGAGCTTGATGTTTTTGTGGGCTGGAAGAATATTATAAACCCTTATTTTTTTTTTAAACTGATCCCTGCGACTTCCAATACGTGGTCTCTACTCCAGATACTTACATTCCCATCGACCATCTGATCTGCGAGCAATATGCCTTGCCCATTTTCACTTAGGGGCGTTTTCAATTTTGATGTTTTATGTCAGACCGCTGTAGCACGGTTACCGTCACGGTTCGCGATAGGTACGTAAAACAGCAGAATGCCATTTAGTCACGATTTTAAGAAATTTTTGCACGGATCCCTAATTATTTTTCTCAAATGAAAGCCAAGTTACTCCTTATAACATGACAACAGCTATTTATACGTGAATGCCCTGTCAAGGTTGGTTGAGTTTGGTTTATGCTCGACTGTACCATCAAAGACACTTCCACCTGACCATCGCTCAGTTCATTTTTGCTTGCACTTGAATCGGAAATTTCAAAGGGACGCTGCATCACGCAGGGATGGTGCGCCGCAGGATTCAAACGAAATTTTTTTAAGTGGTCATGCAGAATTACCACGTTTGTACTCCGCCTATAGTCGGTATTTTGGCGAACACAAACGGTTTCGTATCACGAGCGAGGACTGTGTTCATTGGAGGCCCGTTGTACGTCCACTCGAGTAGAACGGCTCAGCTTGAGCTTGGCTCGTGCTCGGCTCTTCTAGGGTAGCCCTAACTTCAGTTTATTCGCTCTCGAAAATTAAAAAATGCGCTTCATCAGTATAACCTATCAGGGTTGTGTATATGCCCATCATGCCCATAACAGTGGATCCGCTTAGTCCAAATTAAAGAAAGCTATCTCCAAATACTCACCAAGCACACTAGGCTGTGGTAACCAAGGTCGTACATGCACGTTCCTCGGCAGGCCAGTAAGTGGCTCTTCAAACTTCCACTACACAGTGTAGGGCAGCGTGGCGAAAAGCTTCAGAAGGGCGTAGCGCGTGTGTTTCTTCAGGGCCGAGCACTTGAGCACTGAGCCCATGCTGAAGTAGATCACACCTTGAGGGGACCCGTCTAGAAGGTCTTGTAAGTCCTGAAATGTTTGGAAATAACTCTTCACCAGTATGCAAGCATAACTTTCAAGTTTAACGCACAGAAGAGTCGAAACGCCGCGACTAATGGCGTAGCTAATTTGTCAACGGCCATGGGGCAAAAAAAAAACTGTGCCCCCTTTTTATACAGGAAATCATCAAATAACCTCTCCTGCTCTGAGTGGAGTTAGAGGGAGTGTCAGAGTTCTGGTGACCAAAATGAGTTGCAATGATTAAAGTAGTGTTGCAACTTATTTTATGAGGTGGAAGAATTTTTAGTAGTTCAGTAAGAGGTTTGCTAATGAGTTCTTGGGAACCCCGAGCTTCGGGGCCCCCAGATTGTGGCCCCCCGAGCTATTTTAGCAGTTTATTAAGAGTCTATTCACTCTAGCCTTGAAGACACCCAAATTATAATCGGACAGGAAGATCGCAGCAGTAGTATATACAATAAATTGTGGCGGGGTAAGCTCCCACACTTTTCCGCACTAGAGCAGAAAACAGTAAATTGCGTATAGGACCTGATTATCGAAAAGTGTTTTGAAAAACACTAATTAATTTTCCACCTTACCTTCGGCAACGGTGGAGGCTTGTCATCGATATGGTACCCCGCAATATTGATGACGTTCGGTGGCAAACTGAGGGCTGGTGCTATAGACTCGTGTGAGTTGACCAGAAGGATGGAGACGTTGTGCTGTGCCTCGTGGAATGGGGGGAGAGGAACACCACGTGCAGATGCTAGGGGAGCGAAGATGTCTTCGTAAATAGCAGCTTGGCGAGGCTCATCGAACCTGGGGAGTGGTAAAGGCAATATTAAAGTGTGCTAATATTAGGGCTTGCGGACAGCGAGCAATGGGTAGCTCACTGTCCGACTGTTCGGTAACTGTCCGGAGCGAGCTCAAGTCGTCGAAGACGCGCACTGTTCCCGCGCGCCTCAAGGAGTTGTCAGCAACAGCAGGGGCCCAGCTGGATCGAAACCTACTGGGGCCAGGGTTAGCTCCACGGTAACCAGGACAGTTCGCAAACATTACAGAACACCGACGTTCCGTCCTCGCCACCGAGGCCCGCCGCGACAACCCCGTCAACGTCCTCCCCGACCCTTGCTCGAGCCAGCCCACGCCGCCTATAGTCTAAAATTTCCCCTTTAATAATAATAAGCATTTTTGCTCGATCCAGCTCGTCCCTTTGCTGCCCTCCCCTAGCGACGCCCTAAGCCGAGGCTCTACCCCACAGGGGGTGCCCTTAGCGTAGTCGCTTAGTTTAAGTAAGCCCTGGCACAGGCAAGTCCAGATAAGCAGACGTTTTTTTGTGACCTATGTAACAACAAATTTACTGTTTCCAGATTGTTTTCCTACACCTGTGCTCTAAGACCTTGCTTTGTGCCAAACAGGATTCTGGGTTAGCGGGAACTATGAATTTCGATCTTTGAGAGTAACGGCCGTATCTTTTTTATTTGACGGATAACAAGACATTTCGTGCCCAAACCGTCTCATACAAGAATTAAGAACTTTAATGTTTTGTACCAAAATGTCCGTGGTCTCAAGACTAAACTCTCAACTTGGAGAACAAACTTGTTACAGTTGGAACATAATCTCATCGCTGTAACAGAGAGCTTTCTTGATGCTTCTATTGAAGATGGAGAACTTGTAGCTGGCGATTGGAACGTGATGCGACGTGACCGGAGTACACCGTGCGGCGGAGTCATGCTCGCTGCTCGCGCACCTATCGTGCTGCGCCGCCGCCGCGATCTTGAAACGGTCGGTGGCGAAGACTTATGGGCCGATTTTTCATGGTGTGGCCGAACTGTTCACGTATGTGTAGTATACATCAAACCTAGTGCAAGTGATGAAGAGTACATGGGATGGTTTTGTAAAGTGGAAGATTTTATTAATAATTTAAAAGGACTTGTTATCATTTTAGGTGACTTAAATCTAAATAGTGCTTCGTTAAATATTAAGAATTATTATTGTTATTTTGTGTCTTTTTGCTGTATGAACGAGATGAATGTTGTGAATAATTTGTATGGTGGTATGTTAGATGTTGTTCTGGTCCAAGAGAACATAAGTGCTCCAAAAACCGTAGTCACCGCCACCGAGGGAATAGTGCCACTGGACGCATATCACCCGGCGTTGCATATTGAGGTAAGTGTTGATGTACGTCATATTTCAGATTCGATAGAGCCTAGTAATATAAACGAAACCAAGGATTGGAACTTCCGCAAATGCGATTTTGAGCAACTTTATTTACTTCTATCTGGCGAGAATATTTGGCAGGAGGTTTTAGAATCCAGAGATGTTGAAGTAGCCACTCGTAAGTTCTACAACATTATCTATGATTTCTTTGACGCTTCCATGCCTAAAAAGAACAGACAAAGGTCGGTGAATAAACGCTATCCAGTGTGGTATACAAGTGATATCATTCAGGATATAAAGCTCAAGTTGAGGCTCCACAAGATCTGGCGGAAAACTAAGTGCGACAGCGCGTATTTGTTATTCTCGAATCTCAGGGCAAGCTTAAAGACCCGTATTGCGGATACGTACATATACCTTATACATGCGAAATATAGAAAGTAAAATTAAGACCAACCCTCGTAATTTCTGGTCACACATTTCCAGCTTGCGGTCCAAAGGTGGGTTTGAGCCTAACATTGTACACAAGGGTATAACTTTTTCCGGATCTAAGGCGGCAGGGGCCTTTGCAGAGTTTTTCTCTGATGTTTTTCTACCTGATGCTCCGCGGCTTGATGCTGATCATATCTCCGCTGCTGTCCATACCAGTAACAGCAATTACATAAGCATACCTCCCTTATGCCCAGTAGACCTTATAAAAGCCATAAATAAACTCAAACCTAACAGCTCAATCGGCCCGGACAATATTCCCGCCTTCATTATTAAAGATTTAAGAAATATTTTCATTGATCCTTTTTGTCACATTTTCAATTTAGCTTTGCAGACTGGTATATATCCCTCTCAGTGGAAGGTTTCCAGAGTCACACCAATTCCTAAAACCCAAAACAAAAGTTCCGTTGAAGATTACCGCCCAATCGCAATTTTATCTTCCCCAGCGAAGGTCTTTGAGAACATCCTCCACAATGTCATCTACCAACAAATAAACACGTACTTATGTAATGAGCAGCACGGTTTCAGGGGCAAGAGATCTGTTGACACCAATCTCTTGACTCTGGTTGATTACATATCCTCTAGCTTAGACCGCGGACGTCAGGTAGACGTACTTTACTTTGACTTCCGGAAAGCGTTTGATAGGATTAATAATGACATGCTGCTGATGAAACTAAACAAATTGGTTTCTCACCCTGTCTCCTCCGTTTTTTCGCAGACTATCTACGCGATCGTCAGCAGTTTGTTAGGCTCGGAATGTACGAATCCGGTGCCTATCACACGCGTTACGGAGTGAGTCAAGGTTCAATTTTGGGGCCTTTATTATTCTTAATCATGATAAATGATCTCCCCCAAGTTCTGCGTCACGCAAAATGTCTATTGTATGCCGACGACTTAAAACTTTACCTCGAAGTAAACTCCGAGTCTGACTGTTTGGCACTACAACAAGACATTGACGCAATTTACAGGTGGAGTTTAGATAATAAGATGGATTTTAATGCCTCTAAATGCTTCGCTATGACCTTCGGTCGAATGCGGCACCCATTTGAATTCGAATACCATCTCGATAATAATGCCATCATAAAAACAACTGCTATGAAAGACCTGGGAGTCACATTCGACCGAAAGCTCACATTCCACGATCACATGGTCGCGGTGGCAAAGCAGTCATACCAAAGGTTGGGTTTCGTTTTACGCAATTGCCGTGATTTTCAAACCGTGCACGCCATTAAGATTTTATTCAATGCGCTCGTGCGCAGTAAGTTAGAATCCAGCTCTTGCGTGTGGAACCCGCACCAAAGTTCTTACGCCCTTTTACTGGAAAAAGTGCAAAAAGCGTTTCTCAGGTTCCTGTACAAGCGGTTGCACGGTTACTACCCATACCTCTATCCGACAAAATTTCTTTTGGGTTGCCTCGGATATAACTCGCTAGAGGTAAGACGAGCACGAGATCAGCTCATCATAGCCTGCAAGACGCTCCGTGGTACTGTTGATGCGCCTGATTTACTTACTGTGCTGGCACGTTTCTTTGTCCCGGACAATTACTGCCGCGGCAAGAAGCACAGAATGTTTGCTGTGCCTCAGTGTCGCACTGTTACCCGTGCTCAGTCTCCAATACCTCGCACTTTGGCTGCACTAATTGATCTCTTGGATTCTTATCCAACAAACGATCTGTTTGCGGATGAATGGAAGATGATTTTATTGGCATGTCAGAAGTACTGTGAGAGGAATTAATGTACGTGTTGTTTAAATGTTTATACTTTTACTCTTTGTTTAGTTACTGTAATTGGTTGTTTAACCGTTGTAATTAATTAAATAAATAATAATAATAATAAAAAATAAACAAAGTGATCTTATTAAGGGTTCCATTTTTTCCTTTTGAGGCACGTAACCCTAAATAAAAGACACAAAGTTCTCTTACACAAACCAATCAGAAGATTTACCAGCTATCCACAGTCATCAGCAGATAGAACAGCCCATTCAGCATCCTCCTCCCCCGACTCATGGGGATCGGGCTGTCGTTGAAGTGCAGAGGCACAGTGGTCACAGACCGCACCTCGTCTACCAGCGCTTCCAGGTTTGGATGGACTCCTATAGAGCTAAGAAGGATCCAGGGAACTTGCTGGATAGCGGCGTAGCTGGAAAATTGGTGACGATTATTTTTTTACATTTCGGGGAGTATGCTTTGGAATTGCGCAGTTTAATTCCGCCAAGTCCGTTCTAACATCGGACCACTAAACGTATGACGTTGCGCTACCGGTACATGGTGGACTCCTATATACGAAGCGTTATTCGAAGAATAATAATAATAATAATGTTTATTGAATTGTTTGATTTACATGAATATTTCTACAATAAGGGCTTAAACTAGAGCTAAAGTTGCAAAATTGCGTTCTACCTGAACTAGGTTTATATAAACCTGTATCTCAGGTAACTTATTTAAGTGCTTACATGTTAATAATATATAAACTAAAATTCATTAAACAAAAAGTAAATAACATATTATGAACAAAATTATTTAGTCTAAAACTGACGAATACTTCGCTTAATCATCAAAACTGCATCACTGCAAGATATTATTGTGACACAACATTCCATTATTTTATTTTATTTTTGCGTAGTAGCAGTTACTCGTATATAAACTAGGTCGATTAGCACAATCAGTAAAATTATAAATAAATAGGTACAATATGTATTGATCATAAGTAAATTATTATGCTAAGAAGTTATAAAACTCGTATAAGTTATGTAAGAGAAAATATGACGCCGCTATTTACGTGTCCTCATTATAATTAATCGAATTTATGAGTCTTGTCTCAGCAATTTTCTTAGCCGGGCAGTCTTGATCCCCTGTCTTGTGATTACTCGGCTTATTAAAACGCATGCATGTTGCACACTGTGCCTGATCAGCTGTTTTATCGCACAGCATCCACTGGTGGCCTTGTTCACCACAAAGTGCACATGTATAGACTGCTTCGCGACAAGTCTTCGCAGCATGCCCGTACTGTTGACATTTAAAGCACCTGGTCACAAGTGTGAAGTCCCTCACTGCGCAGGATGTCCAATTAATGAACACTCGGGTTTGGTTTATAAGCGCCTTTCTTATGCTAGCAGTTACTTCTAAAACATAATTGCATGTAGGTCCCTCTTTTTTGCCCGACTTGTGACTTAATTTTATAGAGGCCAAAAAGAGTCACGGGGTAAATTAGGTAGCTTGTCAGCTAAGTTCTGCTCATAAATGCAGTCGTACACTTCCCGGGCACTTAACTCGGTCGGTACACCTATTACTACAATTCTTGGTCTTCTCTTATAGGGCTCTTCCACTTTCAGACCGGAACCACTTAGTTGAGATGATTTCCTAAGTTTCTCTATGTCATCCTTGGTCTCCGTGCTAATGATAACACCTCCGTTCTTTGTCTTGCGCAATCCTCTAACGTGTAATTTCATTTCCTCAGGGCGTATTATTTTTTGGACAAGAGATTTAGTGTCGTCACTCGATTTATTCTTATCCGTTGGATAAATTGCAAGAGAGCTGAGGTTGTTGGGACGTAAATAATTATTTTTATTGGTTTTTACCATGTCAGCGAACGAAACTTTTTCTGCTATCGTTGGTTTGGTCCAGTTTTCTTGTATGCTTGTTTGTATGGTGTGCTGGAAATTTTCAAGGCAGTTGGTTAGGTCACATTTTTCTCTTATCGCTCGAACAGAGCTTCCCACTTCCTGAGCCTTTAATTTCAAGTCCTGGTAGAAAATTGCCATCTGCGAAACGCCATGTCCTATCTTGCGCGACAAGGAGCTGATCTTCAGTTTTTGATCGGAGTTTAACTTTCCTTCTTGAGCAATGGCACACACTTCACTCAAACATTTATCTATAGATATCAGCCAATTACTAATGTCACAGGTGTCCACCGTTTCAAATTTTTCTTCCAGTGCATGGGTTGAAGGAGTTGGGAAACTCCGAGGGCTCTGTTCCATATCTGACATAATACTTATTGTTTGCTCATAATTATTTACTTAAAGTTAATCACTAACTTAGCAAAAATTTGCGATAAGTTTTCTAGGTCACAAATCACTAGTAGATATTTTAACGTCAAATAATTGAAACATAAGAAACACGTCCGTTCTACTTGAGTGCCAATAGATCAATCAAAAAAGTTATGGGAATACATTCATTGTGTGTAAAGCCAAGGAGTGGAATTCCCGGCCGGAGTCTGTATCTCCTCATAGCTACAACCTAGCTAGTGGTTTTTAAGTCAAGAGTGAATAGGTTACTTCTAGGCAAGCGTGCTCCATCGTCGACCACATCATCGCTTACCATCAGGTGAGATAGTGGTCAAACGCAAAATAAAATATATAGATAATTTTGCAGCCTTAAGTTAACTTAATGTTAATGAGAGCAGTGGTGGCCGAGTGGTAATGGCTCCGACTTAAGAGTTGTAGGTCGCGGGTTCAAACCCTGTCCGGCACATTACTTTGTGTAATTTATTTCATTACCATTGCTCTCAAAATAGTGAAGGAAAACATCGTGAGGAAACCGGCATGTCCTAGAACCAAAAATTCGAAGACATGTGACATCCACCAACCCGCATTGGGCCCGCGTGATAGATTACGGCCCATTCCCTCTCCTAGAGAGGAGGCCTGATTCCCAACAGTGGGAACATTAAAAAGGCTGATAATGATGATGAATGTTGTGTTCCCACTGCTGGGACTTCTTTCTTCTCTAGGACAAGGAACAGGCTGTAATCTACCACGTGGTTCCAGTGCGGGTTGGTGGATGTTACATATCTTCAAATTTTTCGTTCTAGAACATGCTAGTTTCCTTACAATGTTTTCCGTCACCGTTTTGAGAGCAGTGTTGATGAAATAAATTACTTTGTGTAATTTATTTCATGCGGTTTGTAAAGTCTTTAAAATCTACGTAGATTTTCAAAGACCACAGAAAAAACCACAGAATAGACGATAGAGGTTAAAATGGCCTTGTGGGTGGGGCAGGCGTACCACAAAGTAGGGCAATGCTCATAGTTCAACTACCAGTAGCAAATTTTCAATCTAAGTGTGCGTGGTCTGTTAGTTGCGTAATGCGCGTTCGTATTGGTTTATTGCCTGTAGTGGAGTTAAAGGGTGGGAGACAAGCGGCGACACTCGTTGTAGTACAAATTGGAAAGTATTTCCTTACTTTTTGCATCTCTTTTGTGATTATAACCATCAGATCACCTCCTTCTTTACCAAGGTCAGTAAAAGTCTTACCCCGCTTCAAAATCATTGATGAACCAGGTAGAGATCACAGCGTCGAACTGCTGTTCCACTAACACCTTCCGAAGTTCTGGACTGTCCGCAGCTGTTCGGGAGACGTTTCTGGCGAATGTCCTGATGAAGCTTATTCCCGCATTCGCAGAATCCATCATGTCGACGGCTGTAAAAACGGAAATCGTTTTGAAATTCAAAATATATTTATGCAACGGTTTATTTCAGGTGTGAAATCAACGGGCTTGCGGACAGTGAGTAATGTGTAGCTCGCTGTCCGGCCGTCCGGTAACTGTCCAGACCAAGCCCAAGTCGTCGATGGTGCGCACTGTTCCCGCGCGCCTCAACGAGCGGTCAGCAACAGCAGGGACCCAGCCGGGCTGAAGTCTACTGGGGCCAGGGTTAGTTTCCCCAATCCAAATGACATCGGGTAGATCGGGAGATAGTGTCAGACTATTACTGACTAAAAAGCCCACCCCGTTCCGTCTTGCCTTTCGAACCGGGGCCGTGCTTACCTTTCGGATAACCCTGGCCCAAGTAGGCTTCGACCCGGCTGGGCCCCTGCTGTTGTTGACAACTTCTTGAGGCGCGCGGGAACAGAGCGAGCCGTCGACGACTTGGGCTTGGTCCGGACAGTTACCAGACGGTCAGACAGCGAGCTACACATTGCTCGGACAGACGGCGAGCAATGGGTGGCAAGCCCATGCCTACGGTGGCTGGAAATTCGGGTCGGGATCTCGGCAGTTAAGGTTTGAGGCAGACCGTTCCCTCACTCGTGCGGCCGCTTCCTTCGCTAGTAGGTATTACTGCTTCGCAGGAGGAGGCGATCGCCTGATAGTGTTGATTTACATACCGTCAACAATGGCTCGAGTAGCAGCAAGGTCTACAAACGTCAGGTTTGCGTGAAAATTCGCCTTCTTGTATGGTGTGGCCCAAGTTACCTAGAACAAACGAAGACATTGCCTTTATCTTGCGGGTAAGGCAATAAGGATCTTAGGAGGTTGCGAAATAAGTATGTAGCGAAATCTCACTGCATTCTTATAGAACGCGCACAGAGAGCCGTCCTTAAGGTGTGCTGTTTCAAGCCAAGACTTTATCCCACCATTAAGCTCTATGAATATTGTCAAGTTCTAACGGTTAGGCAACTATTCGTATTGGCCACTGTTATCAAACAGCACTCTATTACCAACTACTCGCAGGATACCAATCGTCGTAACCATTTAGTAGCTAAAGCTGTTCCCCTTAAAACATATTTTAGTCATAGATTCTTTATTTTCCTTAGCCCTCATCTTTACAATAAATTACACCGAATTCTTTCCTTACACTCATTAAACAAACATAACTTTAAACTCACTTTACAAACCTGGCTTCAAAGACAAACTTATGCTGCTACTGAGGCCCTCTTGGACGTATTAGTCTAATCATCCAAATAGGACACCTTTTCTATCACACATATACACACCAGAACAATATCACAAATAATTACACTGACATTAAAACCACCTCATACATACCACACATACACATTTTTTATTGTGATTTTTTATTTATTTATTTTTTTTTCTCCTACTGTGTCTAGTCGGTTATTAAACTCACTAAAACTTTATAATTTGTTATTACTTTCTGTACTTATATGTAAGCTACTGAATGTAAATTGGAACTGGTGGGGACCTGGTGACCTGTACTACAGGTGTTACTACCTACCACAGGCACCAGCGATCCACAACCAAAAATTGTTAGCAATGGTTCTAGTGTAAGATTGTCTGTATTTTGGCTTGTGGTGAGAAATAAACGTTATTATTATTTTATTATTATTTCCTTTATTTTTCTGAAAGTACATATTTTGATATTTTTAAATATTTTTTATAACAAATAAATATAAAAAAAAAACATTTAAAAATATAAAAACAGTAGTCCACCGATGTCAGGAGCAGGGTCCAAGCTACCGGTGGTTAGGGCTCCAGAGACAGGAACTTCCTCACAATGCGAGCCGTATCGAGGAGTACTGCCTTCTGTATCTGGCCCTTGATCCAACCGCGCAACGACAGCTTCGACAGATGGTCGTCGAAGCTTTTGGCAATAAGACCATTGGCAGTTACGACAATCGGCACAATGATAGCCGAGTCCACATTCCACATGTCGACAACCTCGCGTGCTAAGTCGAGATATTTCATTTGTTTCTCTTTCTCAGCTTTCACGAGATTCTCGTCATGCGGGATGGTGATATCGATTATCATTGCACGGCGCGCTAATCGGTCTATCACCACTATATCCGGCTTATTGGCTACAATAGTCCGGTCAGTAATGATAGACCGATCCCAGTACAAAGTGACATGGTCATTTTCGAGGACTGGGTCGGGCACATACTTGTAATACGGTACTTCTAAATCCACTAGGTTGTACTTCAAAGCAAGTTGCTGGTGGATAATCCTGGCTACTTGATTATGTCTGTGCAAATACTCGCCGTTAGCCAAACGAGAACAACCAGAGATAATATGTCTGATAGACTCACCCGGACGGTGGCATGCCCGACACACGTCAACCGTCCCGTCCTTCATAATATATCTCCGGTAGTTGTTCGTTAAGATAACTTCGTCCATAATCGCACAGACAAAACCTTCAGTTTCCCCGAAGAGGTCACTGAAACGTAACCAGGCCACGGACGCCAAGAAATCTACATCAGGCTCGTGAAGAGCCCGGAAAAAGCGCCCGTGGAGCTCCTTGCCTTTCCATATTTCCTTGCGGTTATCAGTAGTCATTATTACAGGTTTATGCCAGTCCTCTTTAGCCATGGATAACGGGGTGAGTCCCTTGTCCACTGCGACCACATCTCGGTGCATACCCACATCGGTTTTAAGAAAATATTCTCTGAGGCTGCACACCTCGCGGTTGTGCAGGGTCTTCGCGTTTAAAAAGCCTCGACCTCCACACTTCCGCGGGATGTACAGTCTCATCACCGAGGATCGTGGGTGATGCATCCGATTTGCCGTCAGCAATGTACGGACTCGCCTATCCAGGGCGTCAAGTTCGGTCTGAGTCCATTTGAGTATGCCAAAAGAGTAAGTAGTAAGACCCAACCGTTGAAGGCGCGCACCTTATTTCCGCCCGACAGAAGGCTATTTAATACCTTCTTCAGGCGGCCAAAGAAGCGCTCCCTCAGCGATTGCTTCATGTCAGCATTGTTAATGCCTAAGGCTTCTGACATACCCAAATACCTATAAGTTTCGGACGAGGAAAGGGATCTAAGGTGTATAGAATCCGGGAGTTGAATTCGCTCGGATTCCATAATCTCCCCTCGCTTTACATGCATGCCTGCACATTTGTCCACACCAAATTCCATCCTGATGGCGCTACTGAAAGTTTCAGTTACCTTCAGTAGCTCCATCAGTTGCAAATTGCTGGGGGCAAAGAGTTTCAGATCATCCATGTAAAGAAGGTGAGATATGACCTGACCACCTCTTCTCAACCGATAGCCTAGTCCTGAATCCTCCAACAATGTGCTAAGAGGATTCAGGGCTAAGCAAAACCAAAGCGGACTCAGACTGTCGCCCTGAAATATTCCCCGTTTAATCCAGATAGGCTCATCATTCCCCTGGATCGGTCGACATCCTGGATAGCGAAGGACCGTCTTCCATTGCCTCATACATGACTCAAGGAAGGTGCGTAAAGTTACATCTATTTTGTATAACTCCAGCACCCTCATGAGCCATGTATGTGGAACAGAGTCATAGGCCTTCTTGTAATCTATCCAACATGTCGACAGATCCTTGCGGGATCGACGAGTCTGTTGGCTTATGGCCATGTCTATGAGGAGTAGCTCCTTAGTACCCCGGGACCCATTCCTACATCCATTCTGAGAGGGAGAAATTATATGATTATTTTCTATGTGTATATTAATTTTTGCTCTCAGGATGGATGTAAGAAGTTTATAGACCGTTGACAAACATGTAATTGGTCTGTAGTTCTTGGGATCCACGGGGTTACCTGTCTTATGGAGCAGGTGGGTAACGCCAGTTGTCAGATATTCTGGTAGCGACCCAGACTCTAAGATTGACTGGAATTGCGACGCCAGGGGCGCGTGTGAGCTGCTATACCATTTCAGCCAGAAATTTTGCAGTCCGTCCGGTCCCGGTGATTTCCAGTTCGGTAACGGACGAACTGCTTTGGCTACATCCTCTGGGGTGATGGTAACTTTTTCCATTTCTGGTATAGCTTCACACACGCGCTCGACGTCACGTATCCAGCCACCCTCAGTGTGACTGACAGGTACCGACCAAATGTTTCGCCAGAATGTAATCGTGGCCAAATCATCCGGGCGGCACTCGCCAATCACACTGTGTTCAGGCCGCTCCCAAGCTCTGTACACCCACCTCTCATCGCTCTGGAACATGCGATTCTGAGAGTACCGGTCAACTCGCCGCTTATACCGCCGAATGCGGCTCGCCCATGCACAAACTTTCTGCTTCAGGAAGTCGATGCGCTCTGTGACACGAGACATGTATCCTTGAGGACTAATACCGGTCCCCAAAAACGCGCGTCTCACAAAGCGCATCACTCGTGGTCGTGTATTACCCTCCCTGAAGCAGTGTAGTTTGCCGATGAGTACCCTGGCCTCATCAATACGCCTCTCAATCCTGCATTGCCAGGCTGGTACAGCAGTCTTCGGTCGTACAGTTCCATCCATATTTGGAAACTTAATTTTGGCTAAACGACATGCCGCAACAGCCCCACAATACAAGATTGAGTGCGTATCAACAAGGTTCTCGCTACTCTCAAAGATATTTTTGAGTAACGAGTCCAAAGCACACACCAGCGCCCTATTTTTTTTGTGCATGGGTAACCGTGGCAAACGGGGCCTAAGCTCAGTCGGAGTCGACATGTACTCGCACAACGCATCCTCCAGTGCGCTCCTCAATCTTTCGTTGCACTGGCTACTTACTGTGACAACCCTATCATCTGCATCATCATTATTATGGTCGGACCGCGGCGGGATTTCGTTAGAAGTCGGCGTTGACGCAGTCTGTGTTTGTGTAGATGTGGAGACGATTTGGTTGCTAAGTATCTCTGAGCGCAGCCGATCAAGTGCAGCGTCGTCCAACCTGTGGTTGCGTTGGATAACCCGCACCTGATCCGACAATCGTTGAGCCGAGACGTTCACGGTTGGTTCCAGGTCCTGAAAAAGAGACAGCATCCTTTCACGGTACGCAGTGAGGTTAGTTCCCCCCTCTGTAGACCCGTAATATGCGCGCATGACGTTCTCGTTCATTGACTGAGTCCATCTCATGCGCTGCACACAACCACCGGCAGCGGGGACCCGGCTCGGGGCCGGTTGGCCCCTAGGTCCCATGCTCTTCGGTGGCCGGCCTCTCCCCGGCCGGCGTACAGGTGTATATTATTATTATTATTATTATTATTATGTCTTAGGAGTTGTCCTACACCTCCTAAGACAGACTTATTTCGCAAATGCAAGAGAGACTCGTCTATGCGAAACAAGTCTGTCTAAGACTGTCTTGTCTCAAGTGTGTGTTTTGTAAGAAAGTTTTCATAATTCTCGTAATAGTAATAAAATAACACAAACCTTATGTCCAGCCTTCAGCAAAGCTTGCACAACTCCATCAGACAGATGGTCATGACTCTTCGTTGGTGCAGGGAAGATGCAGAGGATCTTGTGCGCCAAACTACTGGATATAAACAGTAACAGAACTGCTAATGTGGCCTTCATGGTGCTGGTCTTTCAAGCATTCGGCTTTTGTACCTGTAAAATATATAACACTAGCGACCCGCCCCGGCTTCGCACGGGTGCAATGCTCTTGCCGCACCGGGCGGCCGGCCGGTACCGCCGCAAACGCTACGTCCCGCAATTTTTAAATCTGTAATATCTTCGAAAATATTCACTTAAATCATACGGTGTAAAGGGCCATATAGATCTATATTAAATGAACAATGTATTCAAGGTATTTAATTGGTTAAGGATTAATGCTGTATTGGTTAAAATCGCTTCGAAAATTAGCCATTATTTGTCGTAAAAAGTAAATGACAAAAAAAAGTTATTGTGGGTTATCCATAAGAGATAGACATATACCATCACGGACTTTTCTGTAGACCTTTTCAATGTGTACAATACTTAGTACATTATTTTGATAAAACTCGTAGGGTTCAGCCTGCGTTTGCAATGTAAGCGGAAAAAATGTAATTATTTACGACATCACATTAGAAACCTCAAAAATAACAGTACTTCTCCACTATTTAATGGATGTTATTATACATATAAACCTTCCTCTTGAATCACTCTATCTATTAAAAAACCCGCATCAAAATCCGTTGCGTAGTTTCAAAGATTTAAGCATACAAAGGGACATAGGGACAGAGAAAGCGACTTTGTTTTATACTATGTAGTGATAGTGATTATATTTTAATATTGCAAAACCTGAATATTGTATGTTCAGAATCAGTAACTGAATCGGTTCCGCGCCGGGCCTTGGTTGAGGCCATGGTCCGGAGCGAGGAGGAGTGGCAGGCGGTCGCCGACTTCTGCGAAGCAGTAATGCTCGCAAAGGAGGAGGCCGAACGCATCAGGCAACGGCGTTAAAGGCGTGAAGGCTAGAAGGAACGGGGTGGGTCTTTTAGTCAGTAAGAATCCGACACTATCTCCCGCTCCGCCCAAGAGCGGGGGATGTCAATGCATGATTTTTTCTCACCATAAAAAAAAAGATAGGAGGCCGAGTCCCAGCAGTGGGAACATTAAAAAGGCTGATAATTACTAGACAGGTGTTTTAGAAAATCAGGTTGTACAGAGACTGTTTCATTATCAAAAGACTTGGCGGGATTTCTCCGAGTGAAGCTCAGTGTCAGTTTTTTTTTTTTATTTCCACAACTATCACACAGCGCCGTTTGGTCCCAAGCTGAGCAGAGCTTGTGTTATGGGTACTAGACAACTGATAAACATACTTATATATTTCTAAATACATACATATTATAGATAATTACACCCAGACACAGAACAAATGATCGTGCTCATCACACAAACATTTGTCCTGGGTGGGAATCGTACCCACGACCTCCAGCATAGCAGTCAGGGTCACTAACCACTAGACCAACAGGCCTGTCTATCTATTTAATTATTCGCTAATTGATTCTTTATGGACTTGCCAGTGACTGAAAAGTTGAAAGGTAATCGGTTGTCTTTGTATGGTCTTGTGAAAAGGGGGGATGAAGCGCATATTACTAAAAGGGTTCTGAGTATACATGTAGATGGATGGAGAGGGAGAGATGGCCGAAAAAAAGATGGATGGATTGTGTGAGAAGTGATATGAAAGAAAAGGGAGTTAGTGATAGTTTGACGGGTGACAGGACAGAATGGAAGAAGTAAACGTGTTGCGCCGACCCCAAGTAATATGGGATAAGGGCAGGAAGAAGAAGAAGAAGATTATTTATGGATCTTGTTTATATCTCAAGTGTCTACGCAACTGGACAATATGTGGAATTATTGATACAGGCGCGATCTTGGTGAAATCGAGCTGAGAATTTTATTGTAGTTTTGACTACTTCAGCAAAGTTTGCCGAGAAGTTGAATTGATACATTTGCTGCCCATTACTACAAAAATATATTAGAAGGTGTACATCCTTAATCTAATAGTTTAACTACCCCTCAAACCCCAAACGAACGCGGGCGTTCGCGCGTCATTTAGTTGAACACTAATATTATTAAAAGTCCACGTAGATTATTAAAATTTTGTGGGTTTATTTATTGTTTATTTATCTAAGAATGTAAATAAGAAATTCTTCATAAAGTAGTCTGTAAATTTCGAAAATAAGCAACCTTTTCTATTTATCCATATATAAACCTATTTAAAGGCTTGGGGACTCAGGGGTAAAGACGAATTAAGGCATTGCAAATAGTGTCCAAGCCTAATACATCCGAATTGGTACTGTCATTCTTAAGTTTTACGCTTCATCACCATTTCGGCCGAAAGACGTCCACTGTTGGACACAGGCCTCCCCCAAGCGTCGCCACAAGAACATGGACTCAAACTGTAACCGTAATAATTTGTTTTAACAGTGTTTTTTAAAACAGTTTTAACAGAAAAACACTTTTAAATGTTATAGATACAATAATGTTACCGAATGAAACTAACTTTTTATATGTGTTAGGGAGTGCTACCGAATCAAACTGTAACCTGTTATATGTGTTAATAAGTGTTAATACCTATGTGTAACTGAAATAATCAGTTTTAGTATAGCTTTATGTAAATTGTAACTTTGGTAACGCTGCGTTTACCTGTTACACTTTTTAACACTGTTAACACTTATATCTGTATGTTAGAGTTACACTTTTGTAAGTGTTTTGGGTTGACACATTGAAAACACATAAATAAGTGTTACATATTTGATTCTGTTACCAATTCAACACACATGTACCTAACACATGTACCTAACACTTATAATTCTGTAACCTTTATGAAGGCGTTTTTAAGTCCCTGCACACGAACGTTCCTTTTCGCGTCCATCGGTTTCCCGCAACCATCACCAGGTCATCGGTCTACCTTGTGGTAGACCTCCCAACGCTACGTCTTCCGTCCTCATCGACCATCTGCTCTGCGAGCAATGTGCCCACTGCCTCGACTCGAGTATACCCTTTTCCATTGCCCTTTGAATTAATGTGAAAATATGACTAAATAAAACGGCATAAATGTAGGAAGATGAATATTGACTTACCATAAGCTCACAATCCTGTCCAATCTAATCACACTTACAAAAACACTGTCACACCAGAAAACAAATAATGATACATATGTACAATATTATTAGAAAAAAAATGAAAAATTGTTTACTTGAATCAAATAGCCAAAGTCACACTTGGTATTTGTTGATAAAGCCGACACGATATACGTTACTGATAATTATTTTCAAGATACCAGGTTGACTGTGTTATCAGATAAAGATAGTTGTAATAATATAGTTTATTAATTAATATCTTTATACTAGCTTTTGCTCGCGCGGCTTCGTTCCCGCTCTTCCCTACTCCACCCTACTATACCTTACTCTACCCTAATTTTCATTTTTCCTTCCTTTGTAACCTTCTTTTGTAAAATAAATAAACAAAAAAAAATAGTGAACTCGGTCCAGCCGTTCACGCGTGATGGCCTGACCAAGGAAATATAGTTTCATTTAAGTATATACAAATACAGTCGTTTTAACCTTTTGAATGTCTTATGTTACACAGTTCGACATAAGCAATCTCTAATCTAAGTCTTTCTATTGTGTCTCTAATTACGGCATTCAAAGAATTAATGACAAACTTTCTGCATTTGTTTCAAAATTTAGGTTTTTTTTTTTGTTGATAGGTTCACGCTTGACCGCTATCTCACCTGATGGCAAGCGACGATGCGGTCGACGATGGAACGCGCTTACCTAGAAGAAACCTATTCACTCTCGACTAAGGATTCCCGGGTTGTAGCTATCAGGAAACACGTAGGTACTAATACTGGGACTTCATTTAAATAATAACAACACCTTTTCTTACCTAAACTAATTAAAAATCAGTGAAGTATACGCGCTATGAAAAAATGTTTTTCTTAGAAAACTGGTTTGAAGCGGAAAATCATGAAATAAAGCTAGAACTACATTAGACCGACACACACGTGACTAAATCTCAGTGGCTGGGGTGTGAGGACACTCGTTCCCTCACGCGTGTGGCCTCCTTTTTTTTTAATTTATATAAACTACCTAGTGCTTGACTGCGATCCCACCTGATGGTAAGCAGTAATGCAATCTCTGATGATGAGGCGCACTAGTTTATTAAGAGCCTATTCACTCTAGCCTTGAAGAAGCCGTACGTCGGGTTGTCCGATGGTAGAATTGTGATGGCGGAATCAAGTCATGCAATTCTGCGCACACTCTCCAAAATGCATCTTGTAAAACACCGAAAGGCTACCCTACACTTGTGCTCAAGGCTTTTAAGGTTGGACTTAACCAAATTTGGATCACGAATTAACCTCTTCGCACGCCTTTCCACCGAGTCCAAAGCTCCTTCTCCTTCGCTAGCATTACTGCTTCGCAGAAGGAAGCCACTGCCTGCCATTCCTCCTCGCTTCGGACCATAGCCCGAACCAGGGTCCGACGAGAGAGGTCGCTGCCCCCGATTGCTTCCACGAGGATACGGTGGTGCTCCACCCAAGCGAGGCACACCTCCACCGTATGCACCACCGTGTCCACCGAGCGGTCGACACAGGGTGACACCGGTGCAGGTACCTCCTGTTCCGAACTTAGCATGTCCGGTGAGAAGGTGTGGCCGCAGTGTTGCCGCTCCAGCCAGTCCTAATAGAGTGGGCTTACCATCACAATTGTGGCGTGCCCAATTGATCAAATGTAGCTCTACAAGTCTAATTTCCTTGTTGTGTGGCACACGTGTGCGCAGTGTAGCTACCTTGACTCCATGCCCTTCGCATTTCCTCGCAGCCCACAATTATAAATATTCCTTGATTGACAGTCAAGGCTGTCCTAGCGAACAGCATAGACGCGTAAATTGATAACGAACGATCAGTGCGCGAAAACAAAGTGGTTTGACGATTTGGCGTGAAAAAAGTTTACCTAAGGTTACTTTTTTTTTATTAATGTTTTAGTAATTTTTATTTACTTACTAGCTGACCCGGCAAACTTCGTACTGCCTAATAGTCCTTTTAGCTAAGCTGTCAAAGGATAACGCCATCTACGCCATTAAAGATAGCGTTGTATTAGATTTTTTTTTCGTACTTTTTTCCAGATTTTCTCACCGTTTAAACTTTCCCTGGACTTCCACTAATATTTCAAGACTAAAATTAGCCAAATCTATTCAGCCGTTCTTGAGTTTTAGCGAGACTAACGAACAGCTATTCATTTTTATATATATAGAAGATTTTGCTTAAAACATCTACACTAATATTATGAAGATGGTTATCTCTAAAAGTATCTAACCCTAGTGATTGCCGCCTATACGATGAGCGCGAGTTGTTCTCAACGCAACGCGATCAAATTATTTACCGCGTTTTAGCTCTCTGATTGGCTAATAGATTGGAGCGGGCCAATCGGAGCCCTGGATGTTATAAAAGTTTCAATGGCGGTAATGTAAAACAAACTAGCACTTGACACTGAGTAATAAACACGTTTATTTTTAGAATAGTGTTACTATCTTAAATCAACGTTTGTAGGCCCCTCGTTTACTGTACCGGTATTGTAAAATAACAAAATAACAAACGGTTTATTTATTTATTTAAACTACGTGTACAGTGACTTATTGCAACAACGCATTCTCTGACAGTCAACCTTTGGGTTAAAAAGTCAACACTGTTCAGGCATGTTGTAGGTGTGCACAATATTTTTTTTAATAGCCTATACTGTCCCACTGCTGGGCAAAGGCCTCCCGCAACTTCTTCCAGGTATCCCTATCTTGAGAACCAGTCCCCGCGGTAGGCATCTAGGTCGTCTCGCCACCTCTTCCTAGGTCGACCTCGGCTCCGTCGTCCATCTTTGCATCATCGCACAATAAATAAATAATCAGATATTTAAAATAGAATGTAAGTATAAAATAGTATAGTTTAATATTTAGATTGATGGTTATACTTACAATAAGTTTTTTCTAATTAATCTTAGACTGGCCAGGTACACAGATCGCGTCAAGAACAAACCAGTCGACCGAAGAAACTGCTGTAAAAACTATTTTAATTTGTCAGACAAAGTTCAATTTTGACGAGGAAATAATTATTTCCTTCTTTATAATTTATACCTCTCCTTTATAATTTAAACCTTCTGACGATAAATGTATAGCCATTTATTTAGTTTCACCTGTCCCGATGTTTGTATGTCTGTAATCAAATGATCCACTTCTCGATTACCGATTGAGCTTAAATTTTGCATGCAGGTGTAAATCAGATGACAATGTAAAATTATTACGACATGGAGCTGATCTTGTGATGGAACCGGAAGCTGGGTGTAGGAACTCGGATAACCTTATCGTGTTCTTGTCGGTGAAGAGTATTAATTATATAGGTAACCACGCTATAAAAACTTACTATGAAAAAAAGATTGGAAATCATCTAATGAAAAAGAAAGAACATATTAAATAGGTGTAGTGTCAGTCGGTAAAAGTGTGATAATATGCATTCCGTACCTAAAAATACACACACACACACTAGTGAGGCAACAACAAAGATTTTATATATCCTACGTTAATAACAATGTTATCTCAGGTATTAAACAGATATGATAAATGTTAACTCAATAAATTAATTGATTTAAATTTTTGTCAAATCATGCTGAGTCTGAGAATGGTAGATAACTATTTATAGCATTATTATTTTCTTTTATAGCATTTCTCTTGTCTTGGGGGCAGTGGTGGTCGAGTGGTAACGTTCCCGGCTTATGAGTTGTAGATCGCGGGTTCAAACCCAGCCAGGTGCATTACTTTGCTTAATTTGTTTCCTCATCGCTCCTCTAAAAAACGATGAAGGAAAACATCGTGCGGAAGCTAGCATCTCCTAGAACCAAAAATTCGAAGACATGTTACATCCAACCCGCACTGGGCCCGCGTGGTGGATTACGGCCCATTCCTTCTCCTAGAGAGGAGGCCTGAGTCCCAGCTGTGAGAACATTAACTCTTGCTATTTCTCTTCTTTAAATACAGCTGGAATATAAAATTGTGCTTTGGAGGTAAGCAGAACAAAGACCCAAATCCCGCAAACCTCCGTGGAAAAGGGAGGATCCTCCGACCAGACGGTGCTACGTCTGGTAGGCAACTGTCCAATAGATGATTTCAGGCTGTTGTATATACATATACATTCAAATCGCGCGGAGAACTCTACGTTATGATGGTTTTCGTAGTTTAGTTCGTATGTGACATCATAGATGTCGCTACATTGCCTTTCATAACAGCCATATTGGAATTTACCAAAACTTTCTTACACTTCGACGCCTGCTCAATGTTTATTTATGTTACCGTTTACGTACACAGAAAAAGACAGTAGTATTATAGTAGACAATAGTACAAAGATACTGCTTATTTCCAAAGAAATTTCTTCCAGCAGATGTCTGCTGGAAAGGAGGCGAAAGGAGAAGTTAAAAGAAATGTAAACAATCGTGTAAGAAGTAAGAGAAGAAGAATGTGTGAAATCTTAATCTGTGTGGAAGGTTGAACTCTGAGCGAAAGAAACTGTGATCTAACCGAACACGGAGAAGGTAATTCGCAGTCAATAACTAGATAATAACATTTTATTAAAGGTATGCCTGTTTTTTTTTTAAATAGAATCGGACCTAGAACACATCCCGGGGAACACTATATTTGTGAGATCTCCTGATTATTTCAGTATGCGGGATAACTTGATAGCGTCTATTCCGGGGCAAATTTTTTCAGATACTATGCACTAGAATGTATTCCTAAAACGTATGTATGGGCACAAAATAAGTAACAGTACGGGTAGGACGCCCACCATGTGTTTACCGGTGGCGCAACGCCGTATTTCTAGTAGTCCTATGACGGAACGGGCTTGGTGGAATTAAGCCGTAATTCGGCGCTGATGTTCAAAACTTTGGAGTTTTAACTCGTTGAGTGCATCATTGCCAATAATAAATTATTTAGTTTCTTAATCGACACAAGCGCATTAAGCTGGTATCTGTCAGATTCGATGAGAGCTATATTCCATACACGATCGAACTTGTGCTTGATAAAGGTTGAGCAGCTGTTTCAGTGTGAAGTACTTTTGTTAAGATCCCCAATTTTTTCGGAGGAAAGATGTCAGCGATTCCCCAAGAAACTCAACACCAATCCTTGATCAAGTGATGGCCGGCTATCATGCCAAATAGTTTAAGGTTTTAACTAAAGCTTGGTTTAAGCTAAAGATATACAACATGGTTCCGCTATTGAGAGAAAAGAGATTTTTTGACCAGACGCGTCTAGCAATTTTTATGACCTTTACTTCCTTGATTGTTTGTCAAATTGGCTCCGCAAGACTTATGCACACATTGGAGATATAAAGGGTGACTGGTAATTAGTGTACGATACTTAAACACGTGATTGTGCTCATGATAACCAACAACTTTTACTATGGGAACAAAACTAAAATCGCGAAAAAAATCAGCTGTTTAGTAATTTATGTTTGCCCAATGTACTGAACAGCTGATATTTTTTTCGCGATTTCGGCTTTGTCCCATAGTAAATACAAAGGTATCCTATAGGTATATCCAATTTTATACTGTTGATTACTACAAAAAAAATCGCAAGGGATTTGGCCTAGTAACTGAAATACAAGCTTTGCAGGAAATGGGCTACCGTGTACCAAGTTTCAACGAAATCCATTCAGTAATTTTTGCCTGAAAAAGTAAATAACATCCATATATGCAAACTTTCGCGTTCAAATTATTATTAGGATTACACAAACTTACGCAATTTTACGAAACGCCTTACTTAGTTCTTTTGCTTCAAATATCTGACACTATAAAAAAAATATTACACAAGACGTCTAATTGTCAGTACAAAGTTTGCTTTTATGAATCAAAATATGACGTAATACCTTGTCGATATAGTATCATTTACTTTACTAGGTATATAATCAGCGTGGCTTACAATGTACATAGCTTTGTTCAAGGTTACGTCTAACTGGCTCGCACGTGTGTTAGGCAGAGCAAATGTATTTGTAAATGATTAGATATATTTTGGTGATTTAACGAATTTGGTTGTGTTTTGTATGTGAGAAAAATAATAGTGTAAAACAGTGAGTTCTTTTGTTTATTTATTTATGTACACACAAACACTTAAAATAGAAATGAATATATACAGATTGAAGAGTACAATGGTGCTGTTTATTTAAAATTAAATTTCTTCCAGCAGACCTGCGACAGTTGGATAAGAGATGTAGACACAGTGTACCTTTATATATAATTTAGAAAAGTCAAAATAGTCTGTATTATCTTAATAAAATCATATAAACATAAATTGATACAATACATAAATTAAATTAAAATAATAAATGTCCATAAATACTTTTTATTTTTTGGTTTGTTTTGCTAATTTTTTTTTGTTAGTTTTAATTCAATTCAATTCTTCATTGATACAGAGTTGATTTATTTATTTTACTTAGAAAAACAACCAACCAATTAACTATTATTTTTCCCACAATTTTTTCTACAGATTAGATTTCGTACATTATATTAAAAAAAAACGGGCAAGTGCCAGTTGGATTCGCGTACGACGGGTTCCGTACCTACCCAATAAACAGTAATTACTTAATTAATGTCTTGACTTCTAATTACTTGTGTAATTAGATGTCAAGAATGACATTGAGTGTACGTTACTTTTCACGGTAAGAAAATATTTCTACTTAAAAATACAACCAACTTCCAAAAAATTAAAAAATTATAACTAATTTTAATTTTGGAAGCCGATGTTTCTGGTACTGTTTTATGGTTTTTTTGACGCCAACTACTAGTCGATGGAATATCAAAATATCTATTTTTTTTATCAGATTACTAGTAGACTCACTATCTATAAAAAATAGTCCGATGTGATAAGCATAGTTTTTTATTGCTGATAAAGGTAACAGTAAAAAATAGAGCTAGATTATAACACACATAAATCATATACGTAATCAGACGTTCCTGAACCTGCTGCCAGGACTCTGGCAGGGGCATGTCTACGAGGGGGAATGGGCCGTAATCCGCCACGTGGGCCCCGCAAAATGTACAAATACCGGCACGGATCTTGAGCGCTGACTTGAAATTGAAATCGCGCAGACTTGAATGAGAAGTGAAGTATTGGGTCTCTTTAGTGGTATGAAGTGAGACGCGGGAGCTGCGAGTACATCTTTGTAGTTACAGTGATTGGCTCGACGATGAGTACGATGCGCAAATTGATCCTGACTCTTTCGACGAGCGCTCAAGATTCGTGCTGGTATTTGTAGAATATCATAATTTTGTAAATAAGTAGTTTCAGCCGTCTCAAATATTTATTTAATAAAAAATAAATAAAATACATTTAACTAATTAGAAATAATATATACAAAAGGTCTAGCTAAATATGACGTCATAATCTCTCCTCCGCTTTGCTGTCGACAGGAAGTGTATCATCTGACGGCATTTTTAAATAGTAGCGGATTTTTTTTTAAAAACCGTATGATCACTCGGAGCCTGATACGATAAATACAATCAATTGTGTCGGGGTCAAGCTCACGCACTTTTCTGCTGAAAACAGTCACAGAGCTTCCAGTAAGTGCATAGAAAAAAAAAACTTCCGTTCTTTGTTAACTTTCTTGTTTGTTTCAGATACAATGAAGCTTTTACTACTGCTGTTAGTGACTGCATCCAGCTGCTACGGGTACAACATCCTGGTCCTGTTTCCTGCCCCATCTCACAGCCACAACTCACTAGGGAAAGGAATTGTGGACTCTCTCCTGAAAGCTGGTCATACGGTGAGATTTGACTGTGATTATTTCGAAGACTTAAACTTATCATCGTGTTTTGCCGTTTGGTACCCTAGGGTATAGGGTTCTGTACCCTCAAAAGGTAAAAACGGAACCCTTTTAAGATTGCATTGTTGTCCATCCGTTCGTCTGTCTGTCGGTCAAGATCGTTTATCTCGGGAACGCGTGGAGGTATCGAGTTGAAATTAAAACCATAAACTCAGGTTTGTGGTCCCTTGAAGCTGTGAAAAAAATCAATGTTCTAAGTTAAAAAAAGATACGGCCATTTATGTCGCAGGAAACGTGTTTTTCAACACTGTCAAGGAAATCAACTCTTTGGTGACAAAATTCAAGATTCTTGAAATAAAAAATCAATCAAATCTTCCACCCTTGGGCTTCCAGGGCCCCGGGTTCTCTTTCATACAACCCAAGGCCCCAGTAAGCTTCGACCCCGCTGACATCTCCTTGAGGGGCGCGTGGAACGTTACGCGCCGTCGACGACCTTTGTATTTTTTTTTTCATGGTGGGAAAAATCATGCATTAAAATCCCCCCCCCCCCTTAGGCGGGGGCTCGGTCGGACGGCGAGCTGTTGGGTACTTAACCGCCCGGATCGAGCCCGAGTCATCGGCGGCGCATAATGTTCCACGCGCGCCTTAAAAAGGCCCAGCAAAGCTAGGCCCTGCCAAATCTGTTACCCTGATACTGGTAATAGAGGGCGGAGATTTAGTAAGCCCGGACCGAATCCCAAAATAATTGTAAAAGGCAAGGGCTGCTCAAGCGCAAAGGGTCCGCATAGGATTAAGTGCAGAAATCAGACTCCGATAGAAGAACGGGCTTCACGGACTTGGTGCCATATTTACGTTATCTTTGACCCCAATGGTTTAACTATAGGATGGCAAGGCTGGCAAAATGCCACGGGCCCCTGGCCCGGTGGGGCCCCCGGCCCGGTGGGGCCCCCGATCTGTGAGACCAGGAAAGAAGTAACCTAACATTTTATCAGGGTATTTAAATGCAATTAAAATTACACACAAGTAAGTACCTAAAGACAAAATCAAATAAATTATTAAGGTTTATTAAAGACATTCACAAGAAAAGGATCAATTTCCCGTGGCATTTTACCAGCTAGTCACTCTATAGTACCGCCATTGGAACGTCCACCTTCAGAGACGAAACAGTCTTCGTGTATTAAAGAACTTGCAATTTATTAATATAATAATATAAAGATTCGTTTTATAGGTTCAATTTAGCTTCACTTGTTTGACTGACCGACATTTTGACAATTCAAAAGTGCCTGTAATTGGTCTATTTGAAATAAACGTTTCTGATTTCTGATTATGCCTGTACTTCAGTGATTTATTCAAATCAAATTACATCATGACAAGTTTTATGGGGCCCCATCCAATGATTTTGCCACGGGCCTAAGATGGTATAGTTAAGCCACTGGTGACCATTGTCTTAGTCATAGGATTTCTTAGTGAAGTTAGGGTCTCCCTAAGGTAGGTAAGTAAGGTACTTTTCTGGAAGAAAAAATAAATGTTTATGCTAAGTTATATTTTTCAGGTGACATGGGTGACTCCATACCCGGAAAAAGTCAAGAACCCGCCAAAAACGTTGAAAATTCTGGACGTAAGCCCAGTGCGAAAATATTTTGAAAGTAAGTAATTTTTTTTTAATTTATCCGACCAGTGTTACATTAGGTCTTGTGGCTAAATAAGTGTCAGGACAGACCGCAAAAATACCTTAAGTTTTCGCATTTTGCAGACTCTCTGAGTGATGAGTGGTAGGTATGTTTTTTTTCCCACAACTATCACACAACGTCCCAAATTAAGCAGAGCGTGTACTATGAATACTAGACATCTGGTAAACGTACTTATATATTTCGAAATACATACATAACTATATGCTAAAAATTTTTCACCGATAAAAACTGCTTTACACTTGAGTGACAGGGGTTACCATGACGTTCAAAGTAAGATTGTTTTATTCTTATTCCATAGTAGGTGAGAGACAAAGCTATACAGGTTGTCTAGCGCCATCTCTTACCCACACTGAAACAAGATTAAAACAATCTTACTTTAAACGTCATGGTCTAAAGTCTAAGCTATCTATAGTTTTGTTACTGTTTTGGTGTATAATAAAGTTTATTCTGTTCTACTCTACTCTATTCTACTCTGCTCTATTCTATTCTATTCTAAACATTTATCTTGGATGGGAATCGACTTCCAGGAAAGCTGCTAAAGGAGAAACTAAAAATCACAAATGTTTTGCATTTGTTCTAGGCATTGATGGACTAACACTGAAGATGACATTTAAGGCTTTCGCCACGGTCAAGGAAGCGACCAACAACGTATCCATCGATACTATCAACACACCTGCAGTCAAAGAGACCCTGATCAAACAGCAGTTTGATGCTGTCGTCACCGAGTCGTTCTTCTCCGACGTTTTGGCCGGGTGAGTCAAGCGTACTAAAACTTAAGGCTTATAGTCACTTGGACATCGGGCCGAAATTGACAACACAACACACACACAAACACACGCAAACAACACAACACTTGTACCCACTTAGGCGGCAGTCCTTTCTTTCTTTGCATTTACATAATTCCGGTCAGCTGCACCCGGATAGAGCCCCACTGACCGTTTAATCCATTTTGTTTGCGAAATATTCATTGATTTACATATGCTGTGTTCATCATCATCATATCAGCCGAAAGACGTCCTCTATTGGACATAGACCTTCCCATAGCGTCGCCGGAACGACTGGTCCTGTGCGTCGCGCATACATCGGAATTCCGCGACCCTGACCTCCCTTGGTATATTTTCTTCTATCACGCGGGCAAAACCCCCAGCAGCATTTAGTTCATCATCATATGTTTGACAATATACCCTTCTTTTCCAGTGTCGCAGCGGTCCAACGAGCTCCCTGGATACTTCTGGCCGGCACCCAGATGACTCCTCAGATCGAGGCCCAAGTGGATCAGGTCCGCTCCGTGCCCACCATCCCTCTCATGTTCAACCCTTCAGACATACCCATGGGTTTCGCCAGTCGGGCCTTGAATGCCGTCATGTATGCTGGCATGACGGTTTTAGGCTGGTGAGTACCTACCTACACAGAGGATAATGGACAGGTTTCCGTAATCTTTAAGGGCTTGCTCAGTAGACGAAGAATTTATTGGCCCAAAACCATCTCAAACGTAGAGCTGTTGGAGAAATGCCACAAAAGCCAGATCGACCTCCAGTAGCCCGACTCGCGTAATGAAACCCGTAACGATACCGTATTGATTTAGTTGTTTAGACCATTTCCGTATTCACATCCATCAATCAATTTTGGAAAGTCATTTGAAATTCGTCGATTTAAAAAAAAATCTGAATTACATTCTCCTGGCAGAATACTTATTAATGTAACTGGAAATCAGTCGATAAATCGTGAATACCGCTTTTGGATAGGACTTCCAACGACTATAAAACTTCAACGATACTCAATAATTATTATTACAAAATTATAAAATAAATATCATTTATCATTTATCATTTAATTTATTGCATTCCATATGTACATATATAGATGGTATAAAGATATAGCAAAGATCAATATTTACCCTGTCGGGCACAGCAAAGCTAGGATATATATTTGGCTTGTTTGATTTTACGTGAATCAGGCTACTGATCAAGCGTGGAGATGGATTGGTCGCACGCTTAGGATTCCGATCATATACCTAATCAGGCGTTGGACTGGAATCCTCGGCAAACCTGGCGACGTACCGTGTTGGCAGAAGCGACGGCCATCGGATTGACATGGAGCGAGGTGAAGCGTAAAGCTCAAGACCGGTCGCGAGGGGTCGACGTCCTCTACCCCAGCTAGGGGACATAGGATCTTAAGTCAAGTCAGTAGACGAAACTGAACTAACTAGAAAAAAAAAAACAAGGGAAAAATAGAATCCGCATACATTATTATAAAGAATCGGCCTCTCCATACAAACTGTCCAATCACACTTTGTATGGAGAGGCCGATTCTTTCTTTCGTTTCTTAAAAAAAGTCTTGTGGAAGGTTGTTCAGTTTCGTCTACTGAGCAAGCTCTTAAAGTTTGTGGAGGGCTGTCCCTTACACGCTATGAAACTGATTTTTTTTTTGTGTAAAATTGCGAGACGCATTTAAGAGAGTGCATGGGAATCGTATGACGTGATTCCGTCATCTCCTTTCTACCATTACCGTCGGATAAACCAAGTTTACGATACCCACCCAAGACAAATGTTTGTGTACTGAGCACTATTATACACATTAGTTCTGTATCTTCTCGGTGAAATTTATTTATAATATACTAGGTGTAAGGGACAGCCCTCCACAAACTTTAAGGGCTAGCTCAGTAGATGAAACTGAACAACCTTCCACAAAAAATGTTTTCAGGAAACGAAAAAAAAAAATGGCCTAGCCATACAAATTGTCCAATCAAGTTTATCATTTTGTATGATGAGGCTGTTTTTTTTTTTCGTTTCCTGAAACAAAATAATTATGGAAGGTTGTTCAGTTTCGTCTACTGAGCAAGCCCTTAAAGTTTGTGGAGAGCTGTCCCTTACACCTTTTATATGTATTTAGAAATATATAAGTATGTTTATCAGTTGTCTAGTACTCATAACACAAGCTCTACTTAGTTTGGGACTAGATGGTGTTGTGTAAGTTGTGGGATACAGGGTGTCACCGACATTGACGCACAAACGAATACCAAGGAATCAGTACATAATTCTGCACCCCAAATTGGTGAATATTTTCGTCGGTTATTCCTAAAAAAAAATAGTTCTTTTTTTATTTAAATTAACATCGTTGTTGACAATTGTCACTGACACGGTGTATCGGTGTATATTAATAACTAGTTTCTTCCCGCGGCTTCGCCCACATACATAAAATATAGCCTATGTCACTGGGCCGATTGTGAAAAAATTTTCGCAATCGGCCCAGTAGTTCCAGAGATTACCTCCTACATACAAACTTACAAATTTTACCTCTTTATAATATTTATTTAAACTTCATGTACAATAGTGGTAAATAGGCGGACTTAATGCCACAAGGCATTCTCTACCAGTCAACCTTTGGGTTAAAAAAGACATCACTGTCGTAGGTTTGCACAATAAACAAATACATAACATATATGTAGTCATTTATAATAATAAAATACACATATATGGTAAAATAATATAACTATTAATAGATACTATGAAAAATATCAAATCACTATGACAACTTAATAACAATTCTGAACGAAGACCGAACTAAGGTTGAGAGGACGAAGGAAGGTTGAGGGGGAGGGTTAATATTATAGTTTAGATAAATATTACATAATTTTTGTTTCCCAGGTTAGACCGCCCCACCACAACTGGCCTCTACGAGCAACTGTTCGGTCCTTTGGCAGCCGCTCGAGGCGTCCCGCTGCCACCGTTCGACGATGCCTTTCACAACGTGTCCATCATGTTCGTGAACTCACACGAGTCGATAGCTCCTGTGTTCAGTACATCTCCTAACGTGGTCAACATCGCTGGTTATCATATGGATGAGGAGATTCCTCCGCTGCCTAAGGCAAGTTTTTTAAGAACCTTTGAATATTGCTACAGTTACAAACACAGAATGACAGAATCATAGAGGGTGTTAGCAGGGTCGTGGGAGCGAGAACTTGCGGACGGCGAGCAATGGGTAGCACGCCGTCCGGTAACCGTCCGAACCGACCCAAGTCGTCAATGGCGTATAGTGTTCCATGCGCAACTCAAGGAGATGTCGGCAAATTGTAGGGGCTCAGCAGGGACGAAGCCATGTGAAAATGAAACCCCGGGGCCCTGAAACGCCAATCAAAGAAGGAACAAAGAAGTGGGGTTTAGTCATTTCATTTTTCAACCACATTTTTTCTACGAGTTTTAAAAATTTATCATATTTTAGTTCATCGGATTTTCATACAAAAATAAAAAATATATAAATTGAACGTTCTAAATATTACAAAGTCTATGCGAAGCAAGCGATAGTAATTGTACTATCGCTTTGTGCGGAGTAGGGCTTTCAATACCGGTATTACGGGATCCCGTAATACCGTGATCACGGATATATATTGGTCTTTTTTCAATCACGGTATTGACGAGCCAATACCGTGATTACGGTATTATAATCTTTAATATATATTATTGTGTTTTGTTGTAATAAGTAGCAAGAAGTTGTATTATATAATATAAATTACGATGTAATATTATTCTCACACTTATATTAAGCGCCAACTCTTCGCGATACGTCGAACGATAGACTAAAATGGTCTAAAAACGCGTAGTGTAATAGGCCCTATACGACGTTATTGTTTTGTTAGTCAGTATCGCAAAGGCGAGCGGGTAACATGTGCATGTGAACTTGGTCATTGTGTATTTTTGATAAGTTTGTAATCTTGACGAGCAACATGGTACATAATATTAATACTTGTATTTTATGGGGTTTGTCTCAATTCTCAACGAATCACACGATCGTATTTTTTTTTTTGTAAAAACTAATGACGAATTACGAATTAACAACAAATTTAAGCATCTAGAATTGTGTCATTTTCCACTTTGTTTAATATAATTTTTACTTTAACGAATCACGTTATCCGTTAGATCTACAATTAAAAAGTACAAATTGAATATTTGAGCGCTCCGGTGTGGGCGCCGTCGCTGCAAAAGCGACCGGCGGCCATTCTGAACGCCTGCCAGAGGGTCATGGCAATTCGGATGGTGCGGGGGTACCGCACGATTTCCCGCGAAGCGGCGAGCCTTCTGGCTGGCCTACCACCGTGGGATCTGGAGGCAACAGTCCTTGCACACATGCACGACATGCGCGTGGAGATGCAACGCCGGGGTGAAAGTCCTCTGCCGCGACAGGTCGCGGCATGGCGGACAGAGCTCCGGCGGGATCTCATGGTGGAATGGCGTCAGCGACTATCGCAACCCCGTCATGGGCACGCCACAATTATAGCGATAAGTCCCCTCTTTGAGGCGTGGCTGGAAAGACCTCACGGCGTCCTTACCTTCCGCATGACACAGGTCCTCACCGGAAATGGCAAGTTCGGGAGGTTCCTGTTCCGAATCAAAGCGGAAGTGACGCCCGGGTGTCGCCACTGTGCGGAACGCCCGGAGGACACGGTGGAGCACACAATCGCGGTGTGCCCTGCTTGGACGGAGCATCGCCGTGCCCTCGTGGGGGTGATCGGCGGCGGAGACCTCTCGCGCCGGGCCTTGGTCGAGGCCATGGTCCGGAGCGAGGAGGACTGGCAGGCGGTCGCCGACTTCTGCGAAGCAGTAATGCTCGCTAAGGAGGAGGCCAACCGCATCAGGGAACGGCGCTCTCGCCGCCGACGCCGGGATTTCGATCCCGATTTCCAGCCACCGTAGGCGTGGGCTTGCGGACAGTGAGCAATGGGTAGCTCGCTGTCCGGCCGTCCGGTAACAGTCCGGACCAAGCCCAAGTCGTCGACGGCGCGCGCTGTTCCCTTAAGGAGCTGTCAGCAACAGCAGGGGCCCCAGCCGGGTCGAAGCCTACTGGGGCCAGGGTTATCCGAAAGGGCGCTCGAGCCCCGGTATGAAGGCTTGAAGGAACGGGATGGGTTTTTTAGTCAGTAAGAGTCTGACACTATCTCCCGCTCCGCCCAAGAGCGGGGGTTGTCATAAGATGATTTTTCCCATCGAAAAAAAAAAAATGTGGCTTTCTTTTTTAACTTCAAATATTAGTAATTTTGCCTAATTAGTACTTATTAACTACTTTCGTGTTCGAAGAAACAATTCAAAATTATACATTTAATTCGTAGTTTGGTACAACAAGTACATGTGAAATATTCATATAATAATAAGTAAGACACGAGTCTTGACGCTTGCTGACCTCCAAGGGCAGTATAGGTACGCATCGAATGTATCAGGCAGTAAACTATAGGTACGGCAGCGCCATGCTTACTTGAACCTGAGAACTGCGTTTTAACCTTATTAGAAATGTCGTAAAAAAGTTACAGGGTCAAATAAACCTAAACCTTACGTAGATCTATGGTTTTAATAAACCTTATTTGCTAATCGCCGGTAAACAATCAGTACGGCAGCGCCATGCTTACTAAAACCTTATTAGAATGGTTAAGAGAGAATAAACACTGATTCGAAAACAAAAATACGTATTTAAATGGTTTTATTAATTTCCTAATTAAAGTTCCTATGAGACGGGGTTACAGTCACTAGCACTTGTGACTGCACTAGTAAAAAAAAAAATGAGTTCAATACCGTGATCCCGTGATCACGGTATTGAATATTCTAATACCGGTATTGATACCGGTATTGAAAAAGTCCGGTATTTGAAAGCCCTAGTGCGGAGTGAGTGGAGCGGGATTGGCCGGCTTAATGCGCTTGCGTCGCGTCATACAGATGTAGGTAGGTATAGCAAAATACAGATTGAAATGTGTTAGATAGCTGCGGAGAACCTCAAGCGGCGGAAATATGACAACCTTGTCGGCAGTTATATTTTTGAGCCGTTTGGGGTTGAAACTCTTGGGCCGTGGGGTCCGAGTGCTCATATACCTACTTTTTAAAGAGCTGTCAAGACGCTTAGTTGACACTTCGCGTGACTCAAGGGCTGGTTTTTATCTCGGTCAGAGATTTCATCCAGGTCATTGCCATTCAACGTGGCAATGCCGCCAGCCTCTTGGGCACACTTCCAGTCGACAGCGATGCGGAGGAGTTTTATGACGCCATATTTTAGTAGGAAGTAGCCCTTAATGTGTATAGTTAGGTTAAGCATACTTAAATATTTTAATTTAAGTTTATGATGTATATATTTTGTTGCTTTAAGTTGTAAATAAACATATTCTTCCCATCATTAGTTAGATAGAACAACGAAATCTTGAATGTTTACTTTTAGTAAATGTTTTGTAAAAAGTCATAGAACAAAAGTTGTTCTTTATGATGTTAGTAATACATCCTGCAAGGTTGTTAGTGTTTAACAAGTAACCCTGTATAGCATCGTTTCCAATTACCACAGGACTTGCAAGACCTCCTGGACGGTTCACCCCAGGGTGTGATCTACTTCAGCATGGGATCCGTGTTGAAGTCGGCCCGCATGACACCAGCTCTTCGCGCCAAGCTGCTGAAGCTGTTCGCCTCACTGCCCTACACAGTCCTTTGGAAGTTCGAGGAACCCCTCACTGGTTTGCCGCCTAACGTGCATGTGAGACCTTGGATGCCTCAGCCAAGTATACTTGGTAAGTCTTGCCATGGATTTCTGCTCCTTTGTGCTTCCCGGCTGCAACTGACAACCGCATGCTCAAGTGACATTCGTTTCGGGAAAATCAGGAACCTAAATATTATAATACTACGCTGCGACTTCGCTCGCGTGCGTAAAATACAGGAAGGAATAAAGTAGCTTTCTATCGGTGAAAAAATATTAGCAATCGGACCAGTACTTCCAGAGATTACCTCCTACAAAGAAAAAAACATTAAAACAAAAAAACTTTACCTCTTTATTATTCAAGGTGTAAGTGACAGCCCTCCACAAACTTTAAGGGCTTGCTCAGTAGATGAAACTGAACAACCTTCCACAAAAAATTTATTCAGGAAACGAAAAATAAAACCCATAGTAAATTATAAAATTGTATGGCTATGGAGAGGCCGAATTTTTTTTACGTTTCCTGAAAAATTTTTTGTGGAATGTTGTTCAGTTTCGTCTACTGAGCAGGCCCTTAAAGTTTGTGGAGGGCTGTCCCTTACACCCTGTATTATACAGGGTGGCCAGAACATTGACGTCCAAAAATAAAATTTAGGTCCCTCGTATCGCGGAGTGTTCAGTGGAATTCCACTCTTTAGCTGTACGTATAATGCATGTGTTCCCAAGACGCTTTGTACGTATGGGTGGGATGTCCATCATGTACCGGTGGCGCAACGCCATACGTCTTGTGGTCCGATGATGGAATGAACTTTAAAGGCTATTTTAAAAATAGTCTTATCTTATCATTTATCTTTTTGTCCTCAGCTCACAAAAACATCAAAGTCTTCATCACCCACGGTGGTCAGCTGAGCTCCCTGGAGGCTGTTCGCGCTGGAGTTCCTCTGCTAGCAATACCAGTATTTGGAGACCAGCCCGCCAATGCTGATCGAGCTCGGCGACGTGGGTACGCTCTGAAAGTGACCTTCTCCGATGATATGGTGCCAGAACTGGAAGTGGCTTTGAAGGAGATGCTTAGTAATGACAAGTAAGTATCTGTTTTTAGAGTTTCCTAACAAAAGAAAAAAACGGAACCCTTATAGGATCAACTTGTTGATGTCTGTCTGTCTGTGAAGTCAAGACCCTTTATCTTGGGAGCGCGTGAAGGTTTATAGTTTACGAAGAAATTTAAACTAAATACTAAGGTCTGTGGTCCCTTAAAGCTGTGAAAAATCTTCTAAGCTAACGAAAAAAAAAAAATGTGGTAGGAATCGCAAAAAACGTATATTTCGACAATCAAGGAAACCAAAATCCTAAGGTACTTCCCGTTGATCCAGAATCCTGAAATTTTTCATAATGCAAGGTCTACACAAGTATAATATAAATTTAAAAAACACAAAAACACCAGGAACTCCTTACATAAAACCATTTACTAGAACTCCATTCGGGAACTGAACTATTTGCTTATGTAAGTTTGTACGCGTAACCCACAGTGCGCGAGTCCGACTCGCACTTGCCCAGTTTTTTTTAGATGGTTCGCAGCCTCGTCAACTTTGGGAACCTCTGTTTAAGATATTTTATTGTTGCAGATACTCGAAGCAAGCGAAGCACCTGTCCCACCTGTTCCAGTCTCGTCCAGCGACACCCAGACAGCTGGTCAATCATTACATCACTCTTGCAATAGAGACCAAAGGTAATGCACGCATTGGACACGGCCCATTAGGTCTGATGCTTCCTAATATTTCTCATAGAGGGCTTTTTCTTGAGGTGCAAAATCGCCCAAATGTCTTCTTCCGCTCAAGGGAAGACCGGAAAGGCGTGCCAAATTATAACAGCCAAAACCCACACCTACGTCCTTCAGTTGCCCTTTCCATCCTAGGATTCCGGTTTCCCTCAGAAATTTCCCGCCATCATTCAGCGACAACTGTAGGTTTCTTACGGTTTAGCTGATAAATCCTTTAGGCGCGCATGAAATACTGCGACTTGGACTCAAACGGCTCGATGGCGAGCTATCCATTACTCGTCGTCCAGAAAACCGGGCCTACGATGGCAGAAAATCGCCTTCACTCTCTTGCCGCGACGGCTTACATTACTGCTTCGGAGAAAGAGGCCACCACATCTGATTCTGGACTATGGCCTGTACTGGAACCGTTACGAAAGGTTGCTGCCGCCAATCGTCTTGACGAAGTCACGGTGGTGCTCTGCTCAAGCAGGGTATACCTCTATCGTAAGCTCTATCATAATGGTGACGCCCAGGCGTTTTTTTTTCCAGGCTGGGACGTGAGGATATGATATGTTGCGGTAATCTCCTTCGTTTGCATCACTGCTTCGCAGGGAACTCTCGCTACAGACCCTTTTTTTATGGTGGGAAAAAATCATCCAATGACAACCCCCGCTCTTGGGCGGTGCGGGAGATAGTGTCAGACTCCTACTGACTAAAAGACCCACCCCGTTCCTTCTAGCCTTCATACCGGGGCTCGAGCTCCCTTTCGGATAACCCTGGCCCCAGTAGGCTTCGACCCGGCTGGGTCCCTGCTGATGCTGACAACTCCTTGAGACCGCCTGCCACTCCTCCTCGCTCCGGACCATGGCCTCAACCAAGGCCCGGCGCGAGAGGTCTCCGCCACCGATCACCCCCACGAGGGCACGGCGATGTTCCGCCCAAGCAGGGCACACCGCGACTGTGTGCTCCACCGTGTCCTCCGGGCATTCCGCACAGTGGCGACACCCGGGCGTCAATTCCGCACGAATCTGGTGCAAGAACCTCCCGAACGAACCATGTCCGGTGAAGACCGCTCCAGACCCTGGTTTTAACGAATACTCCACCGTGTCTCCGGACTGCAAACTCTTGCTTATTTCCATCTTTTAAAATCCCTAATACAATTTTTCGTTCCTCTTTCTTTCCAGGAGCCTATCACCTCCGCTCTGTATCCCTGCAGTACAGGTGGTACGAGCGCTGGATGCTTGACTTCGCCCTCGCACTCCTTGCTGTACTGGTTCTCCTTTACGCTCTCTTGAAGTTCTTCGTCAAACTGGTCATCAGAAAAGTTTCCGGCAAGAAGATTTATAAAGAGACTTTGAGCAAGAAGAAAGTTTAGTGTTGATTTGTGTTAGGGTTTTATTAATATCTTGTGAATTCCGTCCGCAATTCAGCATGCAGAAAAGTTCAAAAGACAAAAAAAAAAATCCGTCCCGCGTGCGTATTTTTTTTTAATGATATAAACCAGTGTTTGACTGCGATCCCACCTGATGGTAAGCAGTGATGCAATCGTTGATGGTGAGGCGCACTAGTTTGCCTGAGCCTATTCACTCTAGCCTTGAAGACACTTAAATTTTAATTGAACGGGAAAACCGCAACAGGAAAACAGGTATTCCACGCATTACAATAAATACTTGCATGAAATAGACATTTGCGGGGATAAGCGTGCTTGATCAAAACCACACGATATTAATCCCGCATGCTTGATCAAAACCACACGATATTAAAAACAACCTTAGATCTACTGTCCACGGACGCGTAGCTTCATAGACGCGTATTCGGCATTACACGCTTAGTGTATTAACTATAGCCTACTCTTCACGGACGCGTATCTTCATTTTACGCTTGGTGTACGCCTGCGTGAAGCTTACATACTAAACTCTGCCGTCAAAGCAGCAATTCATGCCGTCATATCGTTAACATAATAGCAAAATCAGATAGATATATTCTTTAATGTTCACCAAAAATAAAAATTACATTAGCCAGCCTAATTGCATTAATTAGCCTTTTAATGTTCCCACTGCTGGGACTCAGGCCTCCTCTGTAAGAGGGAATGGACCGTAATCCAATACGCGGGCCCAGTACGGGTTGGTGGATGTTACATGTCTTCGAATTTTTGGTTCTAGGACATGCCGGTTTCCTTACGATGTTTTCCTTCACCGTTTTGAGAGTAAGTGTATAATGATGGAAACGCGTCTGTGAAGCTACGCGTCCGTGGATAGTAGGCCTTAGTTTTTAAGTTTTTGTAAATAATGTTTAATAGAATAGATAAATAAATGTTATTGGTGTTTTTTATTTACCCTCGAACTGCTTTGAAAGGCCATTTTAGGAATACTGAGCTTGCATTGACTGGACAGGTTTAGTTATTTTAGTTACCACTAGATGGCGTAACTTGTTTTGTTGTCAACAAATTAATTGCCGATTCCGACATACACCGCTAAATTTTAATAGTATTAATCCGTGGAGGGTCGATCCGGTACATGAAACACTATCGATTTGTAAAGATAAAATTAAAAAATAAAGTAAGTACCTTTTTTTCAAAACTCGTATTAATTTACGCATGTACGAAATTAATTTCTTTAAGAAAACGTCAGCTGAGCGAGTTCAATGACCTGTAGGTAGTTTTTACGCAACGCCGACTATTAACGGTGTATACTTAAATGATAAGTATTGATTTTATATTAGATATATGCATATTTACTGTATGGACTTCAAAAGAGACTTTGACTCCTGAATTTGTTTCGGTGTTTCTTCTCAGGGTAGTCAGCTAGGAAACACCGGCTTCATCTAGTTTGTACTGACGATTTTGACATATTAAAGTGTTTTTTTTTAACGAATTTTTGCCTTTTTCACCCCCTTCCAAGTTCAATTACCAAAAACTCTTTATGCTAACTTAAGTCATAATAGGAAGCTGGCTGGCTGTGCTTTGATAATTTAATTTGTTCATCAGTCAGTTTTTTTTTTATATACTAGCTTTTTCCAGCGGCTTCACCAGGGTGAAAATAGAAAATATTGAGCTATGTTACTGAATAAAAAGTAGCTTTCTATTGAAGAAAGAATTTTGAAAATCGGGCCAGCAGTTTTTGAGTTAAATCGTAACATACACACAAACAATCAAATCTTTCCTCATAAATTACTTTATAGATACCTATAGGTGATGCAATCGCTAAAAATATGTAGGTAGGTTATAGGTAATAAGCATTAATTTCAAGACGAGTTTGTAACCGCGTTTAGCTCACAACTCAGCATGACTTGACAAAAACCTATTAATGTCAGATTATTTTATCTGTCGATGAGCCGGGATTAAAAAATATTAATACGTCCGGATGGATTTTATGTCAGCGGGAAGTACACTATGAATTTTTATTCCTTGAGAGCGTCTAAATATACGTTTTATCCTAACTAATATTATAAATGTGAAAGTGTGGATGTTTGGATATTTGGATGTTTGTTACTTAATCACGCAAAAACGGCTGAACGGATTTGGATGAAATTTCGTACGCGTATAGCCTTTGACATGGAATAGAACATAGGCTACTTTTTATCCCGATTCCTTAAGTATCTAATGCCGGGCAAAGCCGCGGGCAAAAGCTAGTACGACATAAACGGGCGTATCTTTTTCGTTTTGTTAACTTAGAAGTTTGATTTTTTCACAGTTCTAGAGGACTGCAAACTTGAGTATATGGTTTTAATTTCAACTTGATACCACCGCTCTTTCCCGAGATAAAGGGTCTTGACAAACAGACACGATTTTCATCGTTTCTATGCGATTGATCTAGACCATGACGTTTATAGTAAGATTGTTTTAATCTTAGGTACATAGCTTGAAGAATCGCAAAACTAAAGTGGCAATGAACAGGGCACATTGCTCGTAGATGGAGACGAAAGGTTCTGGAGTGTCGACCGCGCACCGGAAGATGCAGTATTGGAAGGCCTCTCACAAGGTGGACCAACGACAAGGGGGGTTACCATGTCGTTCAAAGATAGATTGTTTTAATCTTATTTCATTGTGGGTAAGAGATGGCGATAGACAACCTGTATAGCTCTCTCTTACCCACACTGGAATAAGATTAAAACAATCTTACTGTGGACGTCATGGTAACCCCGCTGGCCTAACAAAAGTTTACCTATAACTTTCAATACAAATATGATCACGAGAGAATGATCCGTTGAAAAACCGGCCCACAGTCACATACCTACTGATATAATAGACAGAGTCAATGACAACGAACTAGTATAATCAGTGTGGATTACAACTAGTAACAGTCATGCAGTCAAGGCTGTACCTCTGTTCAGCATAGACGCGTAGAATCACTAAGGAACGAGTAGTGCACGAGAAAAGAATAAAATAGTGGTTTGACGTTTGGTGTGATATAGAAACTTTTTTTTTTGTGTGTAGTGTTGTGAAAGTGAATTAAAAGAAAAGAAGTAAGTCTTCAATTTTATAGTGTTTTTTTTTTAACTTCACGTAGGTACTTTAAATTGAACAATGTTAGTTTTATTTAACACTAGCTGTCCACCTTAACACTCAGTGAATGTAGCACATCTTTCGATATAGTCAACCGATTGCGATGAAACAAAGTTTAAGTAATAGACCAAGTTACACACAATTTTAATGTATAAAGTTATTTTACGTTGATTCGGTACATTTTGCGTGATGCGCGCACAACTAAACTTCTTTAGATTTATTATTTGTGTAGATTGAACATTGTTATTTTTATTTAATACTTTAAACAAGAAATACTCGTATTTAAATTTTTGTGTCTAGTGAGTAAACTCATTAACTACTGGGCCGATTTTAAACATTCTTTCGCTAGGAGAATGCTACTTTATCACTGATCAGTAAACATTATTATTTGTATAGTACAGGTAGTGAATACTTACAGATCTCGTGATAATTACAGACACGATTGAAAGACAATAGGTGCGCGAACGCCGGCGTTCGCTTGGGGTTTAATGAATTAAATTAAAGTTATGTCGCCCAAGAGGCGTTTAAACATGTGGTTGCACACAAAGAGAAAAGGTGCATGCACGAAATTAATTAGTTGTACTTACACAAAAAAAAAAACGGCCAAGTGCGAGTCGGACTCGCCTATGAAGGGTTCCGTAGCAGCAAGTAACATTATAAAAAGTTTTTGTAGTTCGTTGTAACTTTGATCGATGTTTTAATAAATAGTGTATTTTTTAGATTTAGGTATGACGTATTAAAAAAAACTACTAACTAGATCTCGTTCAAACCAATTTTCGTTGGCGGTTTGCACGGTAATGTACATCATATATTTTTTTTAGTTTTATCATTCTCTATTTTAAAAGTTAGAGGGGGGGGGGGCACACAACTTTGGAAGTGTCTCCCCGCGCGCCTTAAGGAGTTGTCAGCATCAGCAGGGGCCCAGCCGGGTCGAAGCCTACTGGGGCCAGGGTTATCCGAATGGGAACTCGAGCTCCGGTATGAAGGCTAGAAGGAACGAGGTGGGCTTTTAATCAGTAAGAGTCTGACACTATCTGCCGCTCCGCCCAAGAGCGGGGGTTGTCATTGGATGATTTTTCCCACCATAAATAAAACCCAAACAGTTCGAAAATATAACTTCCAACAAGATTGGTTAGTTTTAATTGGTTATTACTGAAATCTTAGTAGGTACATAATAATAATAGGGAAAATAAACAGGTAGGTACGCTTGCTAATGTCTGTTTGATTAACAAACAAGTCTATTTATAGAAGTGGTGCCATCCTGCATCGTCAATAGTAGCTTCATAGTTTGACATGAATGAACTGTATTCTGTTCACGTATCGTAGCTAGATATATCAGTTGCAGTGGCGTAGCTACTAAGGTGCTAGGCAGTGCAGTGCCCCGGGGCCCTCAAGCTTGGGCCCCCTCTCAAAACCTGATTAATAAACGGCTTATTGAAAGAACGAAAAATTTGTATGTTGATAGTGATGTGAATCAGAAAATGTGACCACTGCAGCATTGGTTGAAGAGCCTACTCATGAAAATGTTATGGCTTATAGTCCCTTGAACCATATGGCCGAAATTAAATGGTCACTACTCTCGTACCCGTCTAGGCGACAGTACGACTATTTGTGCATTTGTTTGCGGCCAGCTGCGCCCGGACAGAGCCCCGATGACTTTTAAATCCATTTTCTTTGCGAAAAATTGATTGATTTACATACGCAATGTTCACTTTGAAGAATATTTAATTACCAATTTTTATGTGTAAAAACGTTTCTAAAGATCCAAGCTGAAGGAGTAGTGAAATGTTTCGAATATGATGTTGTTGTATGTAATATTTTTTTTAGACAAAAGTATTAATGGCACGATAAAATCAAATGTTGATAACGTTGTTCATGAATCTATAATAAACATTTTTTTTTTTTCAAACCTATTAGCCTGGCCGTTACTGAGGAGTAGGCTCCAGAAAGTCACTGTTTTTAAAGCACTTTTCGGACGCTTGGGCCTTAATATTAAGCTGTGAAAGATATCATTGGCGATCATAAACGACGACCATGTGTCTCCATATCATTGTGTGTGCATGTTCATGGTAAATATTCTTATAACTTGGGATTTATATAAAAGGTAAAGTAGCGTAGCATTTTTAAATTACCTATATAAATATTTTTTAAATATAATAAAGCCTTAACAATTTAGGGGCCCCAGTTTGTTTTCGCCCCAGGGCCAAAGGTCACCTAGTTACCAGTTACCAGTTTGAATTAACAAAGATTTTTTGAAGGAAATATGAACCAGAGTGACAATCATGAAAATTACCTTGGAATCTCATTCAAGTGAATGTTGAGCCGTTTGGGGTCGAAACGGTCATGGGATGCGAGTGCGCGTTTCCTTTTCCAGAAAATTTCACGCCGTCTAATCGACTCTGCGTGACTAGAGGGCTGGCTCGTTCTTCGCCCAGAGGAAATAAAAAAATCGGCCTCGCCATACAAATTGTCCAATTAAGTTTATTTTGCACGGTAAGGCTGATTTTTGTTTTCGTTTCCTGAAAAAAAAATTTGTGGAAGGTTGTTCAGTTTCGTCTACTGAGCAAACCCTTAAAGTTTTAAGAAACTATCAAACTTTTTGTAAGAGACCTAATGCATATCACATCTCCACTAAAAACCGAACTATCTTGAAAAAACAGGTTTTGAGACAAACGCGTTTCATTTGTTTTTTTCTTCGAACAAGTCAGTATTTACGAACCTATTTTCATTATTAGACACATTATTTTTAGAGTTCCGTATCTCAAAAGGAAAAACCGAAATCTTATAGGATCACTTTGTTGTCCGTCTGTCTGTCTATCAAGACCCTTTATCTCGGTAACGCGTGGAGATATCGTGTTCAAATTAAAACCAATACTCAGGTATGCAATCCCTTGAAACTGTGAAATAATCAAACTTCTAAATTAACGAAAAAAAAAGAAAGGGCCGTTTATGTCGCAAAAAACGTAGGTATAGGTTTTTCGACACTCAAGGGAATCTTTTATAGGGTACTTCCCGTTGACCCAGAATCCTAAAATTTGAGATAAAGTAAAGAATTATAGCACAGGTATAGGAATAAATCTGAAAATAATAAACTCGAGAATTGAACTATTTACAGAGGTAAGTCTGTACGGAACCGTCGGTGCGCGATCCTACTCGCACTTGTTTACACCAGTTTTTTTAATTTTATTTTTAATTCTTACGATATCTATCCTAAGGTTGTCTGGTAGATATGGCTGTCAGCGATAAGACCGCCATTTTACCCGTAGATTTAAGTCTGTGTATAAGTTTTAATACTATTTTTTGGTGTACAATAAAGTTTAATATAATAATACTAATTATATTTGATACTTTAGAGAAGGTTCTTCTATTAGTAAACTATGATCAAGATCTCTTAATCAACCTTGATTATTGAACCGGTGCTGATTACATCAGATTTCATTTTATCCTAATAATTGCCCAAGTCGTTTGACTTTTTAGACAGACTCCAGACACTTATTAAGTACTTATAGATACTCATAACCAAAGTTTTTTGTGATTTTAAGTAGGTATATAAAGATGCTTCCGTGATGGATCTCATGACCTTCTCATAACCACAATCAGAGCAAGAAAATTGAACTAAAAAACACCAGAAGAAACAATCCGTGTCTAGCCTAGTGAAGGCTTTGATCACGTCAGAGAACGAATAAAAAACTTTTTACAAAAAAAAAAAAAATAACCGACTTCAATGTTAAAAAAGCTGTAATTCTATGAGGAGTTCTGTTCCATATCTTCGAAGTTCATGATCAGATAATAACAATATTTCTATGGGACCAACTTGGAAGCATAACCTTCCAATGAAAAAAATAATTTGCAAAATCGGTCCACAATTGACCGCGATATCGGTGAACATACAAAAAAAAAACATAAATTCAGCCGAAGATAGAACCTTCTTTTTTCAAAAAGAAGAAGGTTCGTTAAAAAGACATGCACATGCAAAAATAAACAAATTGTTACAATACAATACTCATTACTTTATTACATTCCTTAATGTGTACATAGGTGGTATAAAACATATTTTCAAGATCAATATGGACTCTGTCGGGCACAGTAAAGTTAGGAGAGAGGATGAAGGCTAAATTACAATGCATGGCACTTAGGTATTATTATTGGCAGATCTACCAAATAGATGAAGTTATGTATGTATATGGGGTTATGTTGGAAATATTGTTTATTAGGGTTCCGTAGTCAACTAGGAACCCTTATAGTTTCGCCATGTCTGTCTGTCTGTTCGTCCTCGCTTACTCTCTCTGTGACCGTTAGCACTAGAAAGCTGAAATTTGGTACCAATATGTATATCAATCACGCCGACAAAGTAGTAAAATAAAAATTGGAAAAAAATGTTTTATTAGGGTAGCCCCCCTATATGTAAAGTGGGAAGTGGTTTTTTTTTAATTTCATCCCCTAACGTGTGATATATTGTTGGATAGGTATTTAAAAATGAATAGGGGTTTACTAAAATCATTTTTTGATAATGTCAATAATTTCGGAAATAATCGCTCCAAAAGTAAAAAACAATGTGTCCTCTAACTTTTGAACCATAAGTTTAGAAAATATGAAAAAAATCATAAAAGTAGAACTTTATAAGGACTTTCTAGGAAAATTATTTTGAACTTGATGGAAAGAACAGTTTTTGAACAAAAAAGACAAAAGGGTTCTACAAAATAATTTCTGGACTAAGTTTATAGTATAATCGTATATGCAAGCATTTTTTTTAAACTCATAAGGGGTACACTTATTGTGACGGACGGGAAACTACGGAACCCTACACTGAGCGTGCCCCGACACGCTCTTGGCCGGTTTTTTTTTGTCATCGTTAGGGGTATTATTAAACTGTTTATGCATGTTTATTCGTTATGTCTATGTATAAGTATTGGTAGAGGAAAGTAACCAAATATGGAATAGTATCTCAATAAAGAATACTGCCATTACTCGTAAAAACCGCACAATAAAGTATTCTTCTATCTCTTTAAAACATAATGCTCACGTACCGGTTTCAAGTTGGCAGTTGAGCAAATAGTGTGCCCATAGTGGGAGTTGGTAGTTTTTTCACTGCCAGAATAATTTTTTGAGGTAGTTTTTAAGATGCTCGGACGAGACACGGATCAGTTATTTTTTGTGTAGGCTTTAGGTACATGGTAATTGCGCTGATGCAGAGTTCGATACCTTGACTTGCCACACAGCACGTGAAACCATGGCTTTGTTGCGAGAAAATTTTGGTGAACAGTTAATTTCGCGTTTCGGACCAGTCAGTTGGCCGCCTAGATCCTGTGATATCACACCCTTAGACTTTTTTCTGTGGGTTTATGTAAAGTCCAAAGTTTATATGGATAAGTCGCGTACGATTGATCAACTGGAAGCCAACATTATCTACTCGCGTTATTCGCCAAATACCACTGGAAATGCTCGGTCGGGTCATCGAAAACTGGAACTCCAGAATGGACCACCTTAATCGCAGTTACGGACAACATTTGAAAGAAATAATCTTTAAAAAGTAAATGTAAGGAATGGTTCTTTTGTATTATATAATAAAGATTACCCGGTAAATTTGTTTTATTCATATTCTTTTTAGTTTTGGAAAAAGTAAACTCCAAATGAATCACACCTTACTTAGAAATAGAAATAGTGACTATAGATAAGTAATAATTTATTTTATGGACGAGACGTCGAGTGGAAATGATAAAGTTATCGGCTTGTGAACAGTCTACTTTTTATCATTTATTATATCTAAGTGATAATAAACCACAGCTCTCTCATTAATAAGAATATAAATAAATATGTTTGTACTGTCGCGTTATCTTATAAGGGTTATGTACAGTCAAACTAGCTGTTTGGTATACAGATGCGGGTGACAGCTGTCAGATTCATACAATGCTACCTATCCTTTTCTCTCATCTTAAAGATGCGTATTTTCGTCCTGCTGTTATCCTACCCATGCTGTGTAAAAAAGACCTCAGTAAGTGTTCTAGTGGTTGCGTGACTCTATTCCCGTAATATTGTGCGGTTGGGTTTTTCCAGATAAACGAAATTAAAATTTTTGTTGAAGGTTAGGTAACTAAAACTACATCTACGTATGTTCCTTTAGTACGTTCCTTCGCGTCCCAGAACTACGAATAGTCCTTTCAGAAGTCGAACAATGGCCTCAGTAAGCTTCGGTCCTGCTGGGCCCCTTACGGTTTTACTGACATCTGTTTGAGGTGTGTGCGGAACACTATGCGCCGTCGACGACTCGGGCTTGGTCAATACGGTTAACGGACGGCTGGACGCTGACCTACCCATTGCTCGTCCTCCGCAAGCCTTCTGTGACTGGTAGTTAGTGTCGGGGTCTGGAGATGTTCGTTTCCTCACGCCTGCGGCTGTCTCCTTCGCTAGCATTACTGCTTCGAAGGTTAGTTGCCTGTTTACCTAATAGGTTGTTTGTCTGTACCTACGTTAGAACATAATATATGTTAAGTGTTTATGTAAGAGGAGTGTTTATGTATTATCTATTAGGTAGATACTAGTCTTATACATATAGATAAGACTAGCGTCTCTACTTACAATGTAGTGGCACTAACGTAGGTACATGTACGATATATTGTGATGAGCTTGTCTCGGGGCGAAGTTTTCTGGAATGTGGCGTTGATTTTAAGGTCACGGTGGAGGTCGTCATTTCTGATGCACCAGGGTGCTTTTACAGCACCCCTGAGTAGATACTTTAAGTGGTGCAGATGAAGATAGACGCAGAACACATGTCAATACTTTGCTTATACGGCGCTTCTGTGTAACGCACCTACCCAAAAACTGACTTAATTCATTAAACCCCAAGCGTAAAAAACACAAAACAATTGGAAGTTGAATTATTTTTAGAAAAAACAATTTTTTGACATCATTTGTTTTACTGAGCATTGGTTAAAGGATTTTGAAATGCAAATTAATTATGATAATTATAATGTGAGCAGTTGTTTTAACCAAAAATCAATGTTAAATGTGGGTTCACTAATCTTTACTAAAAATTGTATTAAATTTAAAACTCGTAAAGATATAGTGGCACTGTCCGTTGAACTTAGCATTGTAGTGTCTTGTGTTGAGCTGTATAGTCATGTCATAGTGTGCGTTTACAGGGCTCCTAATTATCCAAACTACTCTATCTTTAAGTCAGCAACTTCTTCACAATGCGATCCTTATCGAGGAGTACTGCCTTCTGTATCAGGCCCTTGATCCAACCGCGCAATGACAGCTTCGACAGATGGTCGTCGAAACTTTTGGCTATAAGGCCATAATGTTATTATTATTTATAATTTTCAGCTCACAATGAAGATCTACCTGCTAGTGCAGTTAGCAGCCATGCTCACAATATCCAGCTCCTATGGCTACAAGATCCTGGTCCTCATTCCAGCGCCTTCTCACAGTCACAACACGCTGGGGAAGGGAATCGTGGATGCTCTTCTGAACGGTGGTCATGAGGTGAGATTTACAAGATCCTAGCTATTTCCTCAATAGAGAAATATGTATGAAAATAGTACATTTTGACAAATGGTGATGATGTCGGGGATAAAACAGTTTGGCGAGGATTGTCATGTCACTCGCTGGACGCCTGAGCAGGTCGACTGCGTGGCGAAGGCGGTGTGACGATCTGATCATGTTGGCGGGGAAACTTGGCCAGAGAACTCCCTAGATAGAGAAATTTGGTAAGAGAAAGAGGAGTGCTTTGCCCAGCTGTGGGACACAAAATAGGCTAATAAAAAAAAAAATACTCTGACAGAGCATATTGCTCGCAGATGGTCGATAGAGAAGAGACCGGAACCTTTCTGGAGTAGCGCGAAGACGCAGTGGGAAGATCTCCTTCAAGGTGACCACTGGTTCCCGCGAGGTCATTTAGAGATGACCTGGTGAGGGTCGCGGGAACCCGTTGGATGCGAGACGCACAGGACCGGTCATGACGGAACTTGTGGGAGGTCCAGGCCTATACTATACCCAATAGTGGATGTCTTTCGGCTGATATGATGATGATGAAGACTTCACTAACTTGACTTAAGATTTTCCTTTAGCTGGGGCAGAGGACGTCGACAGTAGTCACCCATCGCGACCGGTCCTCGCTCCATGTCAATCCGATGGCCGTCGGTTCTACCATCACGGTCACCAGGTTTGCCGAGGATGGCCACGCTTTCTTTTCCCTTGGAGATTCCAGTCTAACGCTTGTATAGGTATGTGATCGGAATCCCTTCTAAGCGTGTGACCAATCCATCTCCTCTTACGACGTTTGATCTGGGGGCATTCCTCCAACAGTGCTACGTTAGAGATGCGTTCTCGGGCCAGTAAATTCCAAGGATGCGACGATGACATTGACTGTCATAATTCAAAGTAAGTATTTTAATGTTCCAGGTGACGTGGGCGACGCCTTACCCAGACAAAGTCAAGAATCCTCCGAAGACGTTGCATATTCTGGATATAAGCACCGTCCAGAATTTTGTCACAGGTATGGTGAAACAAACTTTTAATGAAAATCATTTTTTATATCAAGCTTTTATAGCTCGGTATACCTATACCACAAAATAGGTACAAAAGACGATCTCGTGTATGTTCTTCACTTTTTATACCTACGCTCGGCGGACGCACACTAATGAGCGTTTGAGTCGGAACTGTTCGACGAGTGATTCGAGGCACGACCGAGACATCGTGTCCGTGAGCGGTGTCTATGTGTGCGTTGCTCGAACGCACTTTGTTGTGTGCCTATACTTACTAAAATTAATACTCGTCAAGAGGAACCATACGAGCCCAAACTCGATGGGGTTGTGTCGTTTAACTACCAAGTTTGTATAGGCACCTTCCAGTTCCATCATCAGATCAGCTCCATGTCATATGATTTACACATGCGTGCAAAATTTCAGCTCAATTGGTAGCCGGGAAGTAGATCAAATTTAATTTGCAAGATTTTATTATTGACAAACATCGGGACAGGTGAACTAAATAAAAGCTTGTAAAATCACGACAATCATGAAAGTTTAATGTATATTTTATTTGTATTTATTTTTGTGTGGCTGAAGGGATTTGGATGATTAGATTGCTATTATTTATTAGTTAGGGAATAATTTACATTAAAAAAAATACTTAACTATAATTACAGTAAAAAACCGGCCAAGAGCGTGTCGGGCCACGCTCAGTGTAGGGTTCCGTAGTTTCCCGTTCGTCACAATCAGTGTACCCACTTATGAGTTTAAAAAAATTCTTGCATATACGATTATACTACAAACTTAGTCCAGAAATTATTTTGTATAACCTTTTTGTCTTTTTGTACAAACACTGTTCTTTCCATCAAGTTCAAAATGACTTTCCTAGAAAGTCCTTATAAAGTTCTACTTTTCAGATTTTTTTCATATTTTCTAAACTTATGGTTCAAAAGTTAGAGGGGGGACACACATTGTCTTTTACTTTTGGAGCGATTATTTCCGAAATTATTGACATTATCAAAAAATGATTTTAGTAAACCCCTATTCATTTTTAAATACCTATCCAACGATATATCAAACGTGAGGGTTGAAATTAAAAAAAAAAACATTTCCTACTTTACATATAGAGGGGCTACCCTAATAAAACATTTTGTTCCAATTTTTATTTCACCACTTTGTCGGCGTGATTGATATACATATTGGTACCAAATTTCAGCTTTCTAGTGCTAACGGTCACGGAGATTAAGCGAGGACGGACAGACGGACAGACAGACATGGTGAAACTATAAGGGTTCCTCGTTGACTACGGAACCCTAAAAAAGACCCCCTACACTAATTACAACTAAGTAACTAATACATGGAGTCAACAAACTCTTCCAAATCGCTATCGACTGGTAATGTGCCCAAAAGACTGGCGGCATTGCTACGCTGTATGGCATTGGCAATGCCAATGCTTTTCTCTGTCCGAGGTAAAAGCCAGCCCTTGGGTCAAGCGAAGTATCAACTAGACGTTTCGACAGATCTTTATACAACTTATGAAGTTAGACACCACGATCCGAGAGTTTCAACCCCAGATTGCAGAATCACATTTAACAATACTTTTAAAACTATTTCCAGGGCTAGACATGTCGGATAGAAAGACCAGCAGTGGTGGAGTCGCTTTCGTTAAAGCGTTCTCCAAAAACGTGTCACTCGAGATGATCAACACACCATCTGTCAAAGACACTCTGATCAAGCAGCAGTTCGATGCGGTGGTCACTGAAACTTTCTTCTGCGATTTTCTAGCTGGGTAAGTAAGGAATGAAGAGTGGAGCAGTTGGTAACGGCCCGACTTACAAGTTGTAGGTCGCGGTTTCAAACCCAGCCAGGCGCATTACTTTGTGTCATTTATTTCATCGCCACTACTCTCAAAACGATAAAGGAAAACATCGTGAGGAAACCAGCATGTCCTCGAACCAAAAATTCAAAGACATGAGACATCCACCACCCGCACTGGGCCCGCGTGTTGGATTACGGCCCATACCCTCTCCTAGAGAGGAGCCTGAGTCCCAGAAGTGAGGACATTAAAAAGGCTGATTATGCTATAAATAAAGAATAGTCTAAAGACATCTAGCTGGGCAGCGTTCAAGAAGCTGCCCGGTATCTTCTCGTTCAATATACCACAGTGTCTCAAGACAAAAGTCGTATTTCTAGTGATGATAATGACTCCGAATTGCGGTCGTTTACAATGGGCTGGAATTCGCAAGAGCAAACGTACACGGAAGAAGGAGGCCAGATCTAGTAAGGTGCTGGTAGGGATCTTGACCGTACTTCCGGGAGCAAGAGAGCATCGGGTAGCTCGCTGTCCGACCGTCCGGTAACTATCCGAACCGAGCCCAAGTCGTCGACGGCGCGCACTGTTTCCGCGCGTCTCAAGGAGTTGGCCAGGGTTAGCTCCGAAAGGTAGCTCAGCCCTGGTACGAAAGGCAACGAAGGAATGGGAGTGGGTTTTTTCGTCAGTAAAAGTCTGGCACTACCACCCGCTCCGCCTAAGAGTGGGGGATGTCAGTAGATGATTTCCACACCATAAAAAAAACCGTACTTCCGGGATAATCCTGATAGCCGTGGTATACCTCTCCAATGGCAACATATCCTGCATTGATGTACTTGACATCATTGCAGGATATGTTGCCCTCTTGTTGTTACGTCACTCCGTGCTAGCGACCGTTTTTGCAATGGTCCATTTGTTGAGTGTGAAAGTCACCCAATGCTTTTTTATCAACTGGTTTTAATAACATTGTTCAGGCATGAGTCATAGTTCCTGGTAATCAGTCCACTTAGGACTCCAAAAACCATAGCCTTATATCTTAGTTTTCCATATGTCGCAATAGTTTTGTTTCAGGGGTTGTCGTTAGATGCACTAGCATAGCGCGTACAAGGATCACCCAACGGGAATGTGGTGCCAACTACCACGTTCCATGAACAGCGTTTAAAAGGGCCTCTGCGAGTTGGTTTCGGCTCCTCGAACGCTTTTCAAAGGTCCGGGAACTCAGGGTTTAGAGATATAATGATACATAATTATTATTGTTATCTTTCCAGAATCGCAGCTATCCAGCAAGCTCCCTGGATCGTGCTAGCAGCTACACAGATATACCCTCAACTAGAATCTCAGATGGATGAGGCCCGAACCGTGGCCACTATCCCACTGATGTTCAACCCTTCGGAGATACCTATGAGCTTCGTCAAGAGATCTACGAATGTCCTAGTTCATATTGCCATGACTATAGCTGAGTGGTGAGTACCTATCCTTGGTTTGTGAAGTGAATGGTGATCTTTAGACGCACTGAAACCCTACCACGAGCTCTTCACTCGATCCATTTAAGATAAGATAAGACAATCATTTATTTGCTTAAACATGAGTACAGAACATACGTCACAAAATAAATTGTCAGCATGCAACAGATGTTATATGTAATTCAAAATAGATTATCATGTTTGCCTTGAACTATGGCATGCAAATATTTTAAAATTATACAAATATAAATATAAAAAAAAAACACTCTAACGTATTATATATTAATTGAAATAATTAAAAAATATTGGATAATAATATTAATACATGTCAAAATAAAAAGTACAAGAGTAATGTCAGAAATATAGAAATAATGTCAAAGGTACAAAAATTGTGTCAAAATTACAAGATTTATGTCAAAATTACAGAGAGTATGTCAAGATTATGTCAAACTATATTGATTTATTATAATAATAATCATTTAATCGCCAGAGAGTTTATTTAGATTTTTAACTATTATAGTTAAAAAATTCACCTGAAGTATAAAAACCATATTTAATTATTTAAACTGAAAATGTATTTATTTATATTATTAGTATTAAAGGGATTTAGCTATATATGGTGTAATAACTCTATCGTTGAGCTCCTTTGTATTCTTAAGTTTGAGCTACACGAATACTGACAAATGCTTGCACTGACTGAACAGGGCCCCAAGTCTGCTATTATAAGATTGTCAGAAGAATGGTCTATCATTGATTTCGTAATTGTTGATTTTGAGTAAGTTTGGTAATCTACTAATATAATGGCGTCATTATGACTTTCCAATGATCAACCACTGACACTCCACTGAAAGAAGTGGGATAGAATGGTAATCTCGTACATATTTACAAATGAATATCTTACGTATGCGGTAATCTGCAAACATTTTGACAGATCCTTTGATCAGTGACCTACCATTAGAACGTCATTGTGCAGCCATTGCTTTTAATGAGATCGATATTGTCATTTTACCACAACTCTATTACGAGACCATTGACCGATCAATGATCGATCATTATGAATAAGCAGATTAGAAACTTTTAGCAAAATGACAATGTGATCGTGTTGGAATGTCGAATTTATAAAAATAGCAGACTTGGGCCCCAGGTTCAAATCTATATGAAATTACACGTAAATTTTTTCGTAAGTTATATTTTAAATAGACGTTGTCATTTTCAGGCTAGACCGTCCAAATACGATTAGTCTCTACGAGAAAACGTTCGCGCCTCTGGCAGCCGCTCGAGGCGTCCCGCTGCCACCGTTCGACGATGCCTTTCACAACGTGTCGATCATGTTCGTGAACTCACACGAGTCTATATCTCCGCCGGTCAGCATCTCTCCTAACGTCATCAACATTGCTGGATACCATATGGATGAGAATATCCCACCACTGCCGAAGGTAAGTCGAAGGATCTTTTTCCACTCGCCTATAGTCAACGTCGAGCATGTTTTGAAAGTTTGTTGCTTTATCTAACGCAATCCAACGCGATGTTTGATGAAGAGGCAATGCGAACGAGAGAGAACGCCTGAAAACTCTGTCGGCATTCGGTAATTCCGTGATTTACAATAGGTACCTACAGCTGCCACCACGGATATTGAACGCTGGCTTCAAGTTGCGCAGAAGTCAAAAATCGGGTCTTTTTAGGTGGCGACATGAGAACGTTTTGGGAACACATTTGTGTGCTTCACTTCCACTCCGGAATCTGTTTCCTGATTGCTACAACTTAGGAGTCTTTAAGTCGAGAGTGAATAAGTTTCTTCTAGACAAGCGTGCTTCATCGTCAACCACATCATCGTTGCCAAAACGGATCTTGAGCGTTCGGCGTCAGAGTGGGGATCGCTTTGCGCTTTCCATACATTGGCGAGCCTATCGTCTTCGTTGTTAGATACATGCTTACCATCAGGTGAGATGGTGGTCAAACGCGAACCTATCAATAATAATAATAAAAAAAACAATCCTTTAGGTCTTTTTTAGACGAGAAATCATCCGATGACTTCTCCTGCTCTAGAGCGGAGCGCGTGTCAGTCTTATACTGACTAAATCCCACTCGTAGGTTCCTTTTGCTTTGCGTTCCAAGACTCTGAGTTTTCCTTTCAGAAGCGAACTCGTATGGTTATGCTGACATCTCCTTGTGACGCGCGTGGAACACTAACGCCGTTGACGACTCGCGCTTGGTCGGCACGGCGAACTACGCATTGGCTATGCAGTGGCTGGAAATCGAGGTCGGAATCACGGCGGCCAGGCCGTGAGAATGTCCGTTTTCTCACGCTTGCGGCTGCCTCCTTCATTAGCGTTACTGCTTCGCAGATGGCGACCGCCTGCCATTTTTCTTCGCTTCGAACCATGGCCTGTACCGGGGCACAGCGCGAAAGTTCCTTGCCACCGATCGCCCCTACAATGACATAGTGGTGCTCTGCCCAAGCAGGGCACACCTTCATCATATGCTCCACTATATTCTCCATACAGTGGTGACACCCGGGCGTTTCTTCCGCACGAATCCGGTGCAGGAACCTTCTGAACTTAACGTTCGGTGAGGCCCTGCGTCATGCTAAATGTGAGGACATCGTGACGTCTTTCAAACACGCCTCAAAGACTTACTACCATAATTATGGCGACTTCATTCTTGGAAAGTTATAGAGATCCATTTTTCTATTCCAGGACCTCCAAGACCTCCTGGACGGCTCTCCACAAGGATTCATCTACTTCAGCATGGGCTCCGTGATCCGCTCAGCATCCCTGAAGCCTCACACGCGCGCTGCCCTTCTGAAGCTGTTCGCCACGCTGCCCTACACTGTTCTCTGGAAGTTCGAGGAACCTCTCACTGGCTTGCCGCCTAACGTGCATGTACGACCTTGGATGCCACAACCTAGCATACTTGGTAAGCATACCTTCGCATCAAAAATTGGGTGGACTCTGATGAGGCCAATATCGTTTTTGACTAGAGATGCGCCGAATATTCGTCTTATAATCGGCGTATTTGGCAGAATTATGAGGCATTCGTATTCAGCCGAATCATTCGGTTGAAATGCCGAATATTATTTTTTTTCCTATAAATGTGAGAATAACGATTTTATACAGTTTTAATTAAAAAAACGATTTTATCTTTTAGTTAAGAAAAATTCGACAAAAAGTTCCACCATTGGGGGTCCAGGATGAATGAACAGGAAACATGGTATTCGTCATGCATCGATGTCAAAGTCAGCCTGCGTTCTAATTTTAAGTTCATCTAACACTTAGTGACACTCCGTATCTCGGAAAGCACGTATGGCCGAATGGATTTACGGGGTGTCATACGTTGTATTGAAGTATATTATTCCTTGGTTTAATAAACTATATATTATTGATAACTATATATTGACAGGCCTGTTAGTCTAGTGGTTAGTAACCCTGACTGCTAAGCCGGAGGTCGTGGGTTCGATTCCCACCCAGGACGAATGTTTGTGTGATGAGCACGATCATTTGTTCTGTGTCTGGGTGTAATTTATCTATAATATGTATGTATTTTAAATGAAATTTGAAATTATAAGTATTGTCTAGTACTCATAACACAAGCTCTGGTTAGCTTGGGACTAGACGACGTTGTGTGATAGTTGTGAAACTGTATTATTATTATTATATTTAGGTGATATAAAATTCTGGTTCAAGTTTCAAGTTATAATAATAGAGTTAATTATTAAAATACTAGTTAGTGCATGCAATTTTAAATAAATATGTAAAGATCATTTTCTGCTTTCTCCTCAGCCCACAAGAACATCAAAGTCTTCATCACCCACGGTGGTCAGCTGAGCTCGTTAGAAGCAGTCAGAGCTGGGGTCCCGTTACTAGCAGTGCCAGTGTTCGGAGACCAGCTCAGCAACGCCGACCGCGCCAAGAGTTCTGGATACGCGCTCGTAGTGGATTACTCGGATGACATGGTGCCGGAACTTGAAGTGACTTTGAAAGAAATACTCAATAATGACAAGTAAGTAATCATAATCTTTTGTACAGTTGCCAAAACAGATCGTAAACGCTCGGCGTCAGAGTGGGGATCGCTTTGCGCATTCCATACATTTGCGAGCCAATCATCTTCGTTGTTAGATACATGCTTACCATCAGGTGAGATAGTGGTCAAACGCGAGCCTATCAATAATAATAATAATTAAAAAAAAACATGCAGCAACACAGGGAACGAATGAGGAGTGACGTCTATGACGCGATGGCTCTCCGCTCCCGCGTCTCACTTCGCACCACTATTTAAAGAGACCGAATATTTGACTTCTGCGTCAACAGCTCAAGATCCGTGATGGCAACTGTATCTCTATATGTAAAAAAAGAAACTGGCTGATATATCAACACACATACTGTTTCGCTTAAACTAAAACTCATGTTGTATACAGTTCTATGATATGGGCTACCAGTGATGAGATGAGAATGTTAAGATGGATGTGTGGTGTGACGAGAATGGATAAAGTGAGAAATGAGTATATTAGGGGAAGTTTGAAAGTGGCGCCAGTGAGTGAAAGGTTGAAAGGAAATCGTTTGTCTTGGTATGGCCATGTAAAGAGGAGAGATGAAAAGCATGTTGCTAAAAGAGTTATGAATTTACATGTGGATGGAAGGAGAGGGAGAGGGAGGCCAAAGAAAATATGGATGGATTGTGTGAGAAGTGATATGAAAGAAAAGGGAGTTAGTGATAGCGTGACGAGTGACAGGACAGAATGGAAGAAAAAAACGTGTTGCGCCGACCCCAAATAAAATGGGACAAGGGCAGGAAGAAGAAGAAGATATCGCCTCAAATAGTGTCACAACTCAAAAAATAAATTGTTTGCTGATGATTATTTTGATGCTATTAATTTCAGAATTAATTACACTTTAAGGTCAGATATTGTCATATTTGTAATTCAATTATTTGCCCATTTTTTTTGTATTTATAGATATATAGCGTTATATCCCTGAATTATTAGAACTTAAAAGCCTTTTTCTCAATAATTTGATTTTTGAGTTGTGACACTATTTGAACGGAGGTGCGATATGGGCTACCAGTGTGCCAAGTTTTATAATATAACCAATCAATCAAAATCAAAAATATTTTTATTTCACATAGGCCTACATGGGCACTTATAAAACGTCAGAAGTTAGTGCACGGTTCCAAATTGGTCGTTTCCTATGGAGAAGAACCGGCAAGAAACTCCATGGTTACTCTTTTAAAAAAGTGGTTATTTACAATATTGATAGATGTTAAGTAAGATCAGTGTAGTCCAGTCAAATATTGTACACAAAGGCACAATCAAAATTTTCTCATTAAAAATAAAGTAAGTCGTAATAGGAAGTAGTCTAAGAGTTCGTGGAGTATACAGTGTTCTCACATTTACAATACAAAAAAAACTATATAAAAAAAAAAATCAGAAATAATATAATAATTACAACTATCAATAAAATATTAACAAAATAAATTACTAACAAATCTATGACAGTTGAAATAAAAATAAAAATATTGCAAAAGCAATGTGTCAGAGAAAAAAAAAATGTATATATAATTATTAAAACAAAGGTGGACCAGTTAATAGACAAAATATTGATGATTTACCAGGGGGCCACATGTGCAGAGTGAGTAACCGTGGTAGTTACAGCTTCCTAATTAAAGTTCTTTGTTGCAGATACGCGAAGCAAGCGAAGTACCTCTCTCATTTGTTCCAGTCCCGTCCTGTCAAGCCGAAGGAGCTGATCAACCATTACGTTACTCTTGCGATCGAGACCAAAGGTACATCCTATACATTTAATTATTTTGCATTCTGTGGATGATTTTTCATCTTAAGGGGCCGGCCGACGGATGAATTTCCATACAAACGTCACGTTACGTCGTTCTTTTCAAAAAAAAAACAAAAAGAAATTTAAGCGAATTGTATTTCTCACTTTTTTAAAGCGTAAATGGCAAAACATGCCATTTGGCTTTTCCTGTGTTAAAAATAACAATATTTCTAATATTCTCGACGTAGGAACCTAGATAAATATTATCTACAACCGAATCTCATCATAATATGTTGGAAATATGCTCCAACTGCAAATGAGCGTGATATTAAGTTTGTATGGAAATTCATCCGTCGCCGGCCCCTTAAGAAAGCATCTTGAAATATATGTTGGTACTATTATTATTATGTTCAGAATGGGCTAAGGTACAGCTGCCACCACGGATCTTGAGCGCTCGGCGTCAGTGGGGATCGCTTTGCGCATTCCATACATTGGCGAGCCAATCGTCGTCGTTGTTAGATACATGCTGCGAGCGCAATGAACGAATCACGAGTGTTGTCTATGACACGATGCGCAGCGAGCCAATTAGGTACTGACGCTACCCGCCCCCGCGTCTCACGTCGCCTAAAGAGACCCGATTTTTGACTTCTGCGCAACTTGAAGCCAGCGTTCAATATCCGTGGTGGCAGATGTAACTTATATCACAAAATATATAGGTACAGAAGTCAATCTACTTACAAAGCGCGCTCGAGCAACGCACACATAGACACCGCTCACGGACACGATATATTCTCGGAGCGCCAATTTTACAGCGCCTCTAGCGGTCACTTACGGAACCAAAATTTGCCATGCAAAATATTTACGTAGTCGGTATCGAGTATCATAAAATTTTAATACTATTGCTACACACAGTACAGTTTAAACTAATGGTAGAGGTACCGCCTCAAACGCTCATTAGTGTGCGTTCACCGAACGTAGATATAAAAAGTGAAGTAAATACATGAGATTGTCTTCTGTACATAACTATTTTGTGCTTATAGTTTCCGACCGAGTGTTCAGTTTCGGTCGAGTTTGGCAAAAAATGAGTTTCGGTTTCGGAAACTCACCAAAATTTTGAAAAAACTTTCTCTGAAAAAAAATCCTAATTTACCTAATTACTTTTTTCCCATTTTACAGGAGCATACCACCTTCGCTCTGTTTCCCAAAAGTACAGCTGGTACGAGCGTTGGATGCTTGACTTTGTAGCTGTTGTTCTTGCTGTACTCGCTGTTCTCATAGCGCTGTTAAAGTTCTTGATCAAATCTGTCATCAGGAAAATTTCAGGAAAGAAAGTGTACAACGAAAAAGGCAGTAAGAAGAAGAGGAATTAATTTTGAGAGTATTTTTAAATAAATTCTTATTGTAAATAGTAAGTGATGTTTATTTAGATGTTGGTGTTTTATTTTGTCAACATTCGATTCATAATTGTCATATTTATTTTAGTGTCGCTACTCAGCCATAGATGGCGACATAAGTGCCAAATGGTTAGCAAGTTCTGTGTTAATACAGTTTTAAATATTGCTTGTTAAACGTACTTAGAAGAATCGTATATAAAATAAAAAGTCATATATAGCGTAAAGCAATAAATAATCAAGTTTAATTTAAATAATTTATTTAAAAGACTAAATTGCCAACATCAGAAAAGTTTTACTATTCGTCAACAGATGGCGTTATTCATTTATATTTGGCGTTTTTAATTTTTTTTTTGGCGTTTCTTAAGATTTGACGAATGAAAATCTTAGTGTAAAATTAGATAAATGTATAATTCTGAAACGATTTTTTTAATTTCAGTGTGCACTATCTTATATTTGAGGTTTAGAGTTATGCGTGACAGTGTGCAGTCTCGTAAACCTCCTAAAGGAAAGAGTCCTCGATCCGACCGGATGGGAGTTTTGCAGGACCGGGCAACTGCCCGACAGATAATTTCGGACTGTGTTGTGTATGTTCAAATCGCGCGGAGAACTCAAATTATCTGGCGATGCTGAGTTTCGTATTTTTTTTGATCTTATGTGGCGCCATAGATGTCGCTACTAGTATGTTATATTATTGGGGGGTTGAAGATAGAAAATATATCTAGTCGCATTTTCAAAATCCTTGGACACTATTTTAAATCATATTATGAGTTACATAGGTATATTCTTTTTTACATATTATGTCTTGTTGCTTCTATTATGTGAGCACAATGTGGATGTGTATTAAAAAATAAAAATAAATTGAATTAAGCCACTGGCAGCTAAAAGATGACCACTGACGAGTCTCCACTGACGGCACCCGTTTGCGAGCATAACGAGCATGAATTCCACTCCCTTTACGCACAATAAATGAGTTCCCAAAACGTTTTCCCCAGGTCGCATTCGGTTTCTTTACAAAGATTTAGGCAGTAAGACATCCATAGAGGTCGGACTACGCCACTTCTCTCCGCGCAGTCGGATGTCAGACGCAGGATGCACAATTGATGACATTCCTGCATTGGGAATAGGGGTGTCAAGTCTCAAAAAAGACCAACATTTACAATGAATCCAGCGGCCCTTTTTTTATGGTGGGAAGAAATCATGCTTTGACATCACCCGCCCTTGGGCTGAGCGGGCTGTGAACTACTCATTGCTCACTGTCCGCAAGCCCGCACCTACGTTGGCCGGAAATCGATCAGACTCCCGGCGGCGGCGGCGGCGATACCGCCGTTGCCTGATGGGTTCGGCCTCCTCCTTTGCGAGTATTACTGCTTCGCAGAAGTCGGCGACTGCCTGCCACTCCTCCTCGCTCCGGACCATGGCCTCAACCAAGGCCCGGCGCGAGAGATCTCCGCTGCCGATCGCCCCCACGAGGGCACGGCGATGCTCCGCCCAAGCAGGGCACATCTCGACTGTGTGCTCCACCGTGTCCTCCGGGCGTTCCGCACAGTGGCGACACCCGAGCGTCACTTCCGCATGAATCTGGTGCAGGAAACTCCCGAACGAACCATGTCTGGTGAGGACCTGCGTCATGCGGAAGGTAAGGACGCCGTGAGGTCTTTCCAGCCACGCCTCAAAGAGAGGACTTACCGCCGTGATTGTGGCGTGCCCCAGCTGCCCTGTCCAGTGCCACTTAAGTTTGGCAATCCTTTGGACTTTACACAACACAGGGTAGGTACCTTTATTTGGGTGTACATTATGTTAATTTGTGTAAGTTCGTCATAATCGTAGAACTATGACAGATCTAACAAATGTTGAATTTTACAGGGCAGCCATTTCAAATATTTTTTATTGTTTTTTTTTTGACGTAACTTAATCTGTAAAAAAGTTATGTCAAAAAACAATAAAGAAATATTTGAAATGGTTGCCCTGCAAAATTCAACGTTTGTTAGATTCGTCATTGTTCTACGATCATTATGTTTTTGATTTTCATACAGGTGGAGCCACAGACAGCAGCTATGTAGAATACCTTCTAGCTACTACGCGCTATGTTAGGAATTCCTCAGTAGTAGCCACGAGTCGGCGTTATTGGTCCTGTACCCCTAGCCAAGTTGCTAATCTGCAATAGTTAACGCTTGTAGAAAGCTTCAAATGTACGGGAATGACATCGTCTTAATGCTCAGTCACGTGGTCAGAACAAAAGAATTCGCGGCAAGGTCAACTCGAAGCGTTCGACGCAAGCGAAACGGTTGTAACTTGGCTAGGGGGGCTGGTTTTATGCCTTTTAGAAGACAATCAATAAACATAACTTCTGCCATTAATAGTTAGTTATTGTGACCTACATTTTCGTTGAAATCTATAATAATACAAATAGTGACAGCCCTGACGTGTTTGTGGGCGTTTTTTCTACATTTTGGCACCTTGCACTGAATGCAGGCGGTTCAAGTCATGAGCGGAAAGCGGTTTGGTGACGTGGAACCTCTATGGACTACAAATCGCGTCGGGACATGTTACCGTTATCAACAGTGGTGTCCCGACGTCCCGACAAGCTATAAAATGTCCAGATAAACACAGTCAAGCGCAGTGCTACAAGTTTTTAGAAATTCCCCACGTAGATGAATGAAATCGCTTGGGAGTCGACACTGGAAGCTATTCTTTAATGTAATAGTACATTGTTACATTAGGGGTGAAAGTAACTCATTTCGTCCCGAGAAGGAGTTGGCGGCCGAGCGAAGCGAGGTCGCTAATTCGAGGGAGTAAATTGGTTACCTTCACCCCGAGAAAAGCACTGTGCTTTTCATTACGAATACAAGGAAAGTAAAAATAAAATTAAAAGTTTGTAAAACTTGATTCGTTGTACCTATGATTTTAGGTAGATATCTTCCTTCTGATTTAGGCGGTAAAAGGTTTTCCACTACTGCTTTAGCCTATTCTCTTATGAAATTAGGCGTTAAATCACTATTTTAATCTGATAAAAATAACGTGTTAATACAAATCTCTGTTCTACGGAAATGTAAAATAAAACTCGAAAAAACCAAGCAGCCTCATTAATGAAAAATTAGAAATTAATTGTAATCTTTTTAAAAAAAAGTATTTTAAAGAAATAGTTGAACAAATAAACTTTCTGTTTCTTTCTTCTTAACTTTTATTTTATGTGTCATCGCGGACATATCTGACTGATCACTTAAAAGAAATTTCGTTTGAATCCTGCGGCGCTGCGCCAAACCAAACCTTTTGAAGTTTTCGTTTTGAGTGAAAGCAAAAATTAACTTAGCGATGGTCAAGCGGAAGTGTCTTTAATGGTACATAAACAGTTAAATAAATAATATACTAATCAAATATATATATACCTAGGCAACCACACACAAAGCTGAAATTAAAACGCCGTCGCTTATGCCATACGCCGAGTATTTTGTCGAAGACACTAAGCGATCTTTCGCACTCAAGATATGACCAGTAACTGTCGGCTTCGATCTGTGGAACATTTCCTATGGATTAATGGTTTATTTCTAGGTTATTTAAGACTGAATGTGGATTAGGATTTGCTAGAACTCGTAAGGAAGCATTCCAGGGAAACCACCATTTTAGGTCGCCGACATAGCTCGAAGAATCGCAAAACTAAAGTGGCAATGAGGGAAGGTTCTGGAGTGGCGACCACGCGCCAGGTTATCGGCCCTCCTGCAAGGTGGACCGATAACCTGGTGAAGTGGTGATGGCCACGGGAATTCTATGAATGCGAGACGTACAGGATCGTTAATTGTGGCGACACTTGGGGGAGGCCTGTGTCCAACAGTGGACGTATATCGCCTGAAATGATGATGATGATGATGAACCTTCTCGCCAAGCTTCGCTGACTATATTGGCGACACTTGGGGGAGGCCTGTGTCCAACAGTGGAAGTATATCGCCTGAAATGATGATGATGATGAACCTTCTCGCCAAGCTTCGCTGACTATATTGGCGACACTTGGGGGAGGCCTGTGTCCAACAGTGGAAGTATATCGCCTGAAATGATGATGATGATGGACCTTCTCGCCAAGCTTCGCTGACTATATTGGCGACACTTGGGGGAGGCCTGTGTCCAACAGTGGAAGTATATCGCCTGAAATGATGATGATGATGAACCGTCTCGCCAAGCTTCGCTGACTATATTGGCGACACTTGGGGGAGGCCTGTGTCCAACAGTGGACGTACATCGCCTGAAATGATGATGATGATGAACCTTCTCGCCAAGCTTCGCTGACTATATTGGGGACACTTGGGGGAGGCCTGCGTCCAACAGTGGACGTACATCGCCTGAAATGATGATGATGATGAACCTTCTCGCCAAGCTTCGCTGACTATATTGGGGACACTTGGGGGAGGCCTGCGTCCAACAGTGGACGTACATCGCCTGAAATGATGACGATGATGAACCTTCTCGCCAAGCTTCGCTGACTACATTAAGATTCTCAGCTCCATTTTAATGAGCGCGCCAGTTTCAATGCTTCCACAAAGCTTCCACATATTGTCCAGTTGCGAAGACAAAATTTTACATCACAATTTCGACTAAGAATCAATTTGTGAATAATTAAAACATAGCCACAGAACTTTACTAGAAAAAATCCCGCTAAAAATATTCCAAATATGAATCTTGAAATAGTACATTTTGATACAAGTTCAGAATGTGCGGAACGCCCGGAGGACACAGTGGAGCACACAGTCGCGGTGTGCCCTGCTTGGGCGGAGCATCGCCGTGCCCTCGTGGGGGTGATCGGCGGCGAAGACCTCTCGCGCCGGGCCTTGGTTCGGAGCGAGCGAGGAGGAATGGCAGGCGGTCGCCGACTTCTCTTTCTAAGGAGGAGGCCGACCGCATCAGGCAACGGCGCTCTCGCCCGATTTCCAGCCACCGTAGGCGCGGGCTTGCGGACAGTGAGCAATGGGTAGCTCGCTGTCCGGCCGTCCGGTAACTGTCCGGACCAAGCCCAAGTCGTCGACGGCGCGCGCTGTTCCCGCGCGCCTCAAGGAGTTGTCAGCAACAGCAGGGGCCCAGCCGGGTCGAAGCCTACTGGGGCCAGGGTTATCCGAAAGGGCGCTCGAGCCCCGGTATGAAGGCTTGAAGGAACGGGATGGGTTTTTTAGTCAGTAAGAGTCCGACACTATCTTCCGCTCCGCCCAAGAGCGGGGGTTGTCATTGGATGATTTTTCACATCGAAAAAAAAAAAATACAAGTGCGGAAAATTCTTCTGTCCTTGCGACCGAGGCTGAATTCGCATGAGCCGTATGCGAGTGTATTCTGGAGACGAGAGTTGCAGAGAGAGTTGCACTAGCATGTGTGTCAAACGACTTTTTTCAATACACTTATGAAGAAATTAATAAACGGTGGTTGACCGGCGACATGTGGGGGACGATGCGCGCCTAGCCTGATACAATAAATGTAATACATTTGTGATAGGGAGAGCACGCAAACTTTACTGCACTAGAGCGAAAAACAGTCTATTGCGTGCCTAAAAGCGGTGGGATAATAATAATATAATATTCCACAACTATCACACAACGCCATCTAGTCTCAAGCTAAGCAGAGCTTGTGTTATGAGTACTACACAACTGATAAACATACTTATATATTTCTAAATACATACATATACTATAGATAAATTACACCTAGACACAGAACAAGTGATCATGCTCGATTTGTCCTGGGTGGGAATCGAACCCACGACCTCCGGCATAGCAGTCAGGGTCACTAACCACTAGACCAACAGGCCCGTCAAAAGTAGTGGATAAGAGTGGGTTTTCGAGTAAGTGCATTGAAAAACTTTTATCATGTGACTTACGCCACTTTGGTTTGCAGCCGTTATTATGGATTCGCGGCGCGTTTGCGCATAACGTAAGTCAAGTTTAAAGAATTCCGCGCTCGCATGGCAACGGTTTGTTTAATATTAAATCCGGGCTTGTTATGTTTTTAGTTTATTTCGTTTTGTTTCAGATTCTTGGACTGTTGCTATGAGAGCGAAATTCCACAATGAAGAAAGGTATAAATACAGAGTGAGAGTTATTAATTTTTTTATTTTGGTGTGTAAAAATCATCCCAATTATAACCCTCACCATTGGGAGGAACAGGAGATAGTGTCATTCTTAGAGTCCCCGCACACGGGCCAAAAAAAAACCTAGAGGCGGCCACAAAAAAAATGCCGCCTCAAAAAGAAGCTTTTTAGAGTTGGCTTGTTTCTTCGCTCGTGCGAGACACTCATTGACTAAAAACCCACCCTGTTCCTTCTTGCCTTTCATACCGGAGCCGAGCTACCTTTCAGAGCTAACCCTGGCCCCAGTAGGCGAGTTACTAAATGATTTCAGACTCTGACAGTCCATTGCCGACTGGCTTCACCGGCTTGGAAAGCTACCTATTAAATGGATCCCCCATTGGAAAGAATTTCAATTCGCCATTTTTAGAATTCCGTCCCCGCAAAAGGAAAAATTCGGAACCCTTAGGATCACTTGGTTGACCCTTTATCTCGAGAACGCGTGAAATCAAATCCATATATTATACTCAGGTCTGCAGACTCTTGAAGTTGTAAAAAAATCAAACTTGTAAATTAACGAGAAAAAGAGATACTACTTCGGTTTATGTGGCAAAAAACGAACTGCAGCGACATCTATGGCGCCACATAAGAACTACAAAGAAAGTACGAAATCCAAAATTCTCCGCGCGATTTGAACATATACGACAGTCCGAAATTATCTAGCGGGCAGTAGCCCACCAGACTATAACACCTGTCTGGTCGGAGGATCCTCCCTTTTCAACGGAGGTATGTGGGACTTTACTCTCTGTACCCATACCTCCAAAGAACATTTCAACACTCGAGCAAATCAAAATTAGGTACCCGTTGACCCAGAATCCTGAAATTTGGCTTAAAGCAAGGTCTTATAGCACAGATAACTATAGGAATAAATCTGAAACCAGTTTTTTTTGTTACGTCACCAAAAAAAACATTCGGGATTGAATTATTTACATAGGTAAGTTTGTACAGAACCCTCAGAGCGCGAGTCCTACTCGCATTTGCCAAGTTTTTTTATTGTTACATGTCCTGTGTGAGGTATAAATAAATGTATTTCTTTCCTTCAATACGCCATTTTCGCCAATGGGTAACCCCAAACTGCAAACGCGTTCTCCATAAATAAGTTTGATAAATCTAAAAGAAAAAAAACCTATGACTGCTTGTCTCGAGATGGCAGATGAAGATTTAGGTCATTTTATATTTAACCGCACAGCTCTTGACGACTGACTGATAGGATATTTAAGTATTTTGAGACGTTCACGACAGATTATTTCTCTTCACATCTTTACATTACCGAAGATTTCGTCAGTAACATATCGCTAGAAGATTATCTTGAACTATGTTCGAATCTTCAATCTCAATCTTCAAATGGTTAGTAAATAATTCGAAACGGGTAGTCATAAACTGGCCATAGACTGGCTTGTTGGTCTAGTGGCCCTGACTGCTATGGTCGTGGGTTCGATTCCCACATAGGACAAATGTTTATGTGATGAGCATGATCATTAGTTCTGTGTCTGGGTGTAATTTATCTATTAAATGTACGTATTTAGAAATTTATAAGTATGTTTATCAGTTCTCTAGTACTCATAACACAAGCTCTGCTTAGTTTTTGGCGTTGTGTGATCGTTGTGGAATATTGAGGTTCCGTACAAACTTTCCTATGCCTATGTAAATATATTTTTTTTATTTTTTATAATGGATAGGCTCGCGTTTGACCACAATCTTACCTGATGGTAAGCGATGATGTGGCCGACGATGGAGCACGCTTGCCTAGAAGCAATCTATTCACTTTTGACTTAAAGACCCCTGGTTATAGCTATCAGGTAACACAGACTCCGGCAGGGAATTCCATTCCTTAGCTGTACGCATAATGAATGTACTCCCAAAACGCTTTGTACGTATAGGTGGGATGTCCACCATGTACCGGTGGCGCAACGCCGTACGTCTTGTGGTCCGATGATGGAACGGACTTGGCGGAATTAATAATTTAATTCTCGCATGAAAGTCTCGAAGATTCTTATGAATTGCAAAAAATAAACTCAATAGTTTTCACAACTTCAAAGGAAGGCAGACCTTAGTGGTATGGCTTTAATTTCAACTCGATACTTGCATGCGTTCTCGAGATAAAGTGTCTTTACAGACAGACAGACTACAACGGAGACGGATTTATTTAATTACCACTGCTGTTAAAACAGTGACGGAAAACATCGTGAGGAAACCGGCATGTCCTAGAACCAAAAATTCGAAGACATGTGACATTCACCAACCCGCACTGGGCCCGCGTGGTGGATTACGGCCCATTCCCTCTCCTAGAGAGGAGGCCTGAGTCCCAGCAGTGGGAACATTAAAAAACCGGGCAAGAGCTTGTCGGGCCACGCTCAGTGTAGGGTTCCGTAGTTTCCCGTCCGTCACAATAAAGTGTACCCAATTAAGAGTTTAAAAAAATGCTTGCTACGATTATACTACAAACTTAGTCCAGAAATTATTTTGTAGAACCCTTTTGTCTTTTTTGTACAAAAACTGTTCTTTCCATCAAGTTCAAAATAATTTTCCTAGAAAGTCCTTATAAAGTTCTACTTCTCAGATTTTTTTCATATTTTCTAAACTTATGGTTCAAAAGTTAGAGGGGGGGGGACACATTGTTTTTTACTTTTGGAGCGATTATTTCCGAAATTATTGACATTATCAAAAAATGATTTTAGTAAACCCCTATTCATTTTTAAATACCTATCCAACGATATATCACACGTAAGGGTTGAAATTAAAAAAAAAATCACTTCCCACTTTACATATAGGGGGGCTACTCTAATAAAACATTTTTTCCAATTTTTATTTTACTACTTTGTCGGCGTGATTGATATACATATTGGTACCAAATTTCAGCTTTCTAGTGCTAACGGTCACAGAGATTAAGCGAGGACGGACAGACAGACAGACAGACAGACAGACAGACAGACGGACAGACAGACATGGCGAAACTATAAGGGTTCCTAGTTGACTACGGAACCCTAAAAAGGCTGATAATGATGATGATGATGAGACAGACAGACAACAAAGTAATACTAATTCCTATATGGGTTCCATTTTTTTCCTATTGAGGTGCGGAACCCTAAAAACTGAGTCTAGTACCAATTTTCGCCAACACAATCTCACCTTTACCGACCTGGTTCCTTCGCCTTTAGATATGTCGGGACCAGTGCTGCTTAGCCCCGTGAGGGTAAAGCGTGCAGCTCACTACTTGCCTCACTACCAAAAAAGGATGGGAAACTCCCTTGTCTTATACGTCGGGTACTAGATCGTGCTGAGCGTTATTCTGCAACATATTGACATAAATATAGTCTGTCTAAAATGTCAAACGACTTGGGAATTTTGTATAATATTTAATTATTTTAAAAATACTAATAATTTATACTTTTTACAAGGTTCTTCTATTAGTAAACAATGATCAAAATCCCTTAATCAAGCTAGATTATTGAACCAGTGTTGACATTTCAATTTTGCGTCTTCTATACCCCATTCGCGTTAAGATTAGACATTTAAAGAAGCCTTTTTTACTGTCGGTTCAACCGATTTTAACTTCAATTTCGTAGGTATAAGGATGGCATTAGAAGCAAAAAAGTGGTTACAATACCAACTATTTACTGCAGGCGCCATTTGTCATGCCACCAACGTAATAAAAGGCAAAATTGGTTGAACGGACAGTAATAAAGATTTCATAAATGTCTAATGTTATTTTGAAGAGAGTACAAGTGAATTCAAAATAATTTATCGAGATTTCACCTTACCTCTGAAAAGTAATACAAAAACATGTTGAGTGCGATACCAGGTTTAAACATCTTGTATACGTCTCGCTTACAGTGCGGCTAAGAAAAGTATAGACTTCTTTGTCGTGCGGAAGGCATAACTTCAATTGGGTTCGGTATGGAAAAGAGATATATTTTTATATGAAGCCAAAAATAGGTTAAGGTTTCTTAAAAGTTACAGGGTCGATATGCCTTGTGCCGCCACAGTGGAAGTTTTATTACCAGGTGTATAGACCTTGTACCGCAGGAATAGAAAGTATAGAAAAATCATTGCCGCAGCGAATGTGTTAAATAATATATTATATATTATATTCATCTTCTTTTTTTTTGTGCTCGAATCACGACTTTCATATAAATAAGAAGCAATGTTTTATAAATAATCACTAGGTATATATATTCAAACTTAAAATAATATGTGTTCATCTTCTTAGTCTTTTCTGTACTTTATTAGGTCACACATCCACGACCAATAGCGCGTAGTTTTCCACGCGCGCCTCATGGAGATGTCAGCAACCGTAGGAGCCCAGCAGGGTCAGAGCCTAATTGGGCCATGGGTGTGCGAAAAAGATCCACGGAGTCCCGGAACGATGACAAAAAAGAAACAGGAGTGGGTCCGTCCAAGAGCGGGGGATGTCATTAGATGATTTTCCCACCAAAAAAAAAAATCCACGACCACATACTCCATTTCATCAGCTCTTCTGTCACCTATGGGGATTGAAGAACTAAACGAGATGGAGTACTCAGTCGCGAACACACGACACTGGCCAATAGGACACTCGGACCAATCAGACGCAAAATAAAATCAAAGAATAACCCAATCCAAATTCGAAAAAGGGAATATAACCGGCAGTCAATTGTGAGTCACGATGGAACACAGTTGACTATACAGGGTGTTACGGAAATAGGTGGTCATGTTTCAATATACTCTTTCTGCCCATGGCAGTGAACAACTTTCTAAAAGGAAGTCATAGTCTATTTCCACAAACTTAGGACTTTTCGTACGTGGTCATCATCAGGAGTATCGTGATCGATCGTCCCTGCTGTTGCTAACAACTCCTTGAGGCGCGCGGGGTGTGCGCCGTCGACGACTTGAGCTTGGTCCGGACAGTTACCGGACGGTCGGACAGCGAGCTACCTATTGCTCACTGTCCGCAAGCCCGCGCCTACGGTGGCTGGAAATCGGGATCGGAATCCCGGCGGCGAGAGCGCCATTGCCTGAGCGTAAGGCCTCCTACTTAGCGAGCATTACTGCTTCGTAGAAGTCGGCGACCGCCTGCCACTATGTAGTGTAGTTTGCTACCTACTACTAAAAAAGTTACTACTACACTCCACCCTAATTATTATTAAAACAATAATTTTTTTATTGTTTCTTTCAGTTTCGTTCCATGTTACATTCTAGGGTTTTTCTTAAATGCCAAAACGTGCCTTTTATTTTTTAACGAGTTTACACCCTGTATATGGCAAGCGCCATGCTTAGCCAACTTACTGGAAGGTGGTACCGTACTATGCTGAGATGACTGGGTCAATACGGTTACCTTAGGCTGCCAGCCCACGTCCGATAATCGGTGACCGATTTATGTAGGAGAAAATTAGAACACTACAGTGCAACGCACACGTCCTACAAACAGTTGGTCAGATACAGAGCAATGTTACAAATATACAAAATGGTCCCGATTATCTGTCCTACAAAAAGTCGGACGTGGGCGTGGACGTCGTGACTAGTATTGCCAGATCCGCTTGTATAAAAATCGGGACAGATGGTGAAACAAATCGAGATATAGGGTTGTAGATCGGGACAAATAGGTAGAAAATTATCCAATGACTTCTTCCGCTCGAGGGTGGAACGAGAAGGCGTGTTAAACTTACTCAGACTTCTTCAATCGCTCTTTGCATTCCAAGGTTTTGGTTAATCGGGACATTTAGCGTCCAGATCAGCACGCTTAGCCAAGTGGTTATTCTGCAATCAACGATTACAGATTAGTTGTCGCTGTTGAAAAGTGATGAAACGTATGGGAATGACGTCATCTCAACGTAAAGTCGCGTGGTCAGAACAAACGGATAGACAATTCGTAGCCAAGTTCACATCGATCGTTCGAAATCGTTCGCTACATTGTAGAACGAGCGGCCGACTCAGGCGCGTCAACATGGCTACTAACTTATCGTTTTCTACAATTGCTGTCACCGAGGCGTTACCGATTAGAGAACGGAATTCGACACAAACTGGATGTAACTTGGCTAGGGGGGCAGGTGCAAATCGGGACGCGTCCCCAGACCCCTAAAAATCGGCACATCCCGCGCAAATCGGAACGTCTGGCAACACTAGTCGTGACCTCCTGCTTCATCACTCTAACCCTTATGATATTCCTCCATCTGTTCCTGTCTCTGGCGGTGTGAAGGGCATTGTACATCATAGAGTCAAGTGCGGTGCGGATCTGGTCGGACCAACGTATTGGGCTGCGCCCACGAGGCCTTTTCGCATCCACTTTACCGGTCACAATTAGATTTGCGAGGTTGCCACCGTTTATCCTTGCAATGTGACCGAAGTATTGTACTGTTGTTGTTTTTGTATTGTTGTTTGTTTGTTGTTGTGTTGTTTTGTTGTTGTGTTGTTTGTTTGTTTGTTGTTTGTTTGTTGTTGTTTGTTTGTTGTTGTGTTGTTTTGTTGTTGTTGTTGTTTGTGTTGTTGTTTTTGTAGTTTGTTACCTTGCGAAGAGAACATGTAGAAGTATCGGTCACTAATTACCAGTCACCCTATATACCACGCTATAAAAGCTGCTATGAAAAAAATATTTTCATTGTAAACTTGTTTGGATGTAAGCCATCATCTAATCACTTCTCCCGCTCACGTATGGAGCGAGAGGGCTTATCAGACGTCTAGTGACTACAATCCAACTGTGTTCCTTCCGTTGCCATTTGCGTTCTAAAGACACGATAATTCTTTCAAACAAAATTGCAGCTGACATATTTATTTTTTGATTATCTTGTTTTTCCTAAACTTGTTCATAATATAGGAATAATAAATAAATTAGACTTGCATGCTTTAAATTGTACCACAATCTATGTATTTACGACTAAACACAACAATTTAAGACTGAAAGACTCTCTTTAATGCAACATAATCACAAAACGATATTTGAATCCAAGATGGCGGATGTCAATGTCAAATCAATTTAAGACAATGTCTCCTTATGTAATGAAATGGTCACGTTTTACTTATCAATGTCAAGTTTATTGAGGACTAGCTTCTGCCCGCGGCTTCGTTCACGTGTCTTAAAACTTTTTTTTTAATCCACAACTTTCACATACGCTGTCTAGTCCTAAACTAAGCAGAGCTTGTGTTATGAGTACTAGACAACTGATAAACATAGATACTTATATATTTCTAATTCATTTTTTATTTTTTTATTTAGCCCAAACTGTCCCACGGCTGGGCAAAGGCCTCCCTCCACGCTAAGCAGAGCTTGTGTTATGAGTACTAGACAACTGATAAACATAGGTACTTATATATTTCTAAATACATTTTTTTTTATTTAGCCCACACTGTCCCACTGCTGGGCAAAGGCCTCCCTCCACGCTAAGCAGAGCTTGTGTTATGGGTACTAGACAACTGATAAACATGCTTATATATTTCTAAATATGTATTTAGAAATATATAAGCATGTTTATCAGTTGTCTAGTACAGTTCTTGTTTACATGTTATAGATAAATTACACCCAGACACAAAACAAATGATTGTGCACATCACACAAACATTGTCCTGGGTGGGAATCAAACCCACGACCTCCAGTAAAGCACTGGACCACTGACCACTAGACTACACTGGGCCACTGACAACAGGCTAGTCAACAACATTGGAAAAACTAAGGGGGTTAGAGGTAAATTTTGGAAAATCCTTTCTTAGCGCTCGCCTATGTGCAGAAATTAGAAACATTTATAATAATCAAAATAAAAATCGTTTATTTCAGGAAATTATTCCCATAGAAATTACAAATTCCATACAAATATAAATCACGAACAAAAATTAAATTAAAATTGTTTTCGCTCAAAAAAATATATCCATTTACAAATTACACATTTCATCAATACATTTGATTAAAATCAAGTCAATCAATTTTAAATTAACGTCAAAATAAATCAAATAAGTTAGAGTTTAACTAAATAAATTAAAATTAGATCATTAATTTAAATAATTAATGAAAATAAAGAATTAATTAATTATTAATTTTAAGTTTCTTGCTTCTAAGTACTGCTTTATTTTTGGTGTACAATAAAGAATTTCTCTATCTATCATTATTTCACAGGCATTTTTGAATCGTCAAAATGTCGGTCAGTCAAAAGAAAGTGAAGCTAAATTGCACGTTCTAAAGCGTACTATCTCTATGGAGAAGAACGTGCAAGAAACTCCATGGATATTCTACCTTTCAGATACCGTCAATTTGAGACACAATAGTACGACAATTGATCCAAGAACGCCAGCGTTTGCTTGAGGTTTAATGAATTAAATAGGTAAATGGAGAACTTGCGAAGGAGGTTACATACATAAAATATAGCGTGCACTCAGGATTAGAGCAGCTTTCTATCGGTGAAAAAAATTTCGCAATCGTACCAGTACCCCTAGCCAAGTTGATAATTTGCAATCGTTAACGCTCGTAGAAAACTTCAAATGTACGGGAACGACGTCATCTCACGCGCTCAGTTACGTGGTTAGAACAAAAGAATCGGGAGCGTGGCTAACTCGAGGCGTTCGACGTAATAGAAACGGTTGAAACTTGCTAACGCGGCTGTACTTTCAAAGATTACCTCCTACAAACAAAAAACTAACTTTACCTCTTTTTATTATTAAGGGCCAAGCGCCCGAAAAGTGCCATAAAACAGTGATTTTCTGAGGCCTACTCCTCCGTAACTCCGTAACAAAAAAATATATGTTTATTATAGATTCATGAACAATAATATCAACATTTTATTTTTTCGTGCAATTAATACTCTTTTCAAAAAAAAAAAATTTGCAATTTCGCAACTTTTCCCTACTCTTTCGAAACGGCTTGGACCTTTAGAAACATTTTTACACATAAAAATTGGTGGTTAAATATTCTTCAAAGTGAACATTGCATATGTAAATCAATCAATATCTCGCAGAGAAAATGGATTTAAAGCGCTTTCCGGGCGCTGCTGGCGGCAAATCTGTGCATTTATTTGCCGCCAGCAGCGCCCGGATTTGCGTACTGCCGCCTAGGCGAATGCGAGAGTTGCGTTCACATAATTTCGGTCAGAAGGTTCAAGGGACTATACGCCTTAAGTGACTAGGGGATAAAGCAGTGTTTGTAGAGTGTGTAAAAGTTTGATTGATTTGTTAGTAGTGTAGCTCACTACTAACAAATCAACCAAACTTTCTTTACTTCTCTGATAATACCTACTACTGTATATTAATTCTGTATTTTATAACTGCTTTTGTCCCAAATGAAAAAAAAAATGTACTGTACTAAATAGTATGTCCAAATCATCAGTGTAAGAAATATTATACTAAAAAAAATATCAATTCTGACACTGTCCGAATCAACAGCAACTCGAATGCTCAATAGCTCATTACATTACACATATTGGTATTGATTGACAATAAATTTATTTGTGAGTTGGCAACACTGATAGGCTGAAAGAGTCATAATCGTTGAAAAAAAAAAAATCAGTTAACATTAGACAAGATTGTTAGACGAGGAAAAAAAATAGTCTTCCAGTGATGACTCAGTGGTAACAAGCCCCGACTTACGAGTTATAAGGTCGCATGTTCAAACTCAGCTACTCGCTAGTTGATTTGGTATACTCTGGTTTTACCATTTAAATTATCAAATAAGAAAGTAGAAGGTGGAGTGGGCGGGTAACAAATAAGTACGACCTATTTTCAGATTTATCAAATATACATAAAAAATCATATAAATCGGTCAAGCTATTTCGCAGAAGTTCTATAGGTAATAAACACTGTTGCACCAGATTTTTATACCCCTAATTTTTTATTATTAAAAATACTTAAAAGGGCTTAATTAGAAAAGGTCTTGTTATTATTTAAATAAAGTCTCAATAAATAGTATTCATAAACAGCAAAGCTGCAAAGAAGCTGGGAATCCTCGCAAAGGTCAGACAGTACTTCACACCGGAACAGCTGCTCAAACTTTATCAAGCGCAAGTTCGATCGTGTATGGAGTATTGCTCTCATCTTTGGGTCGGATCTGCCCGATACCAGCTTGATGCACTTGAGGTAATTGAGAGGCGAGCGAGAAGAATATTTGGCGATGATACACTCGTCGAGTCGAGGCTTCAAAGTCTTGAGCATCGATGCAGAGTTGCTGGCCTGTCGGTTTTCTACCGGTTGCATTTCGGGGAGTGTGCGTCGGAATTGCATAACCTAATTCCGCCTAGCCTGTTCCATCATCGGACTACCAGACGTACGGCTATGCGCCACCGGTATATAGTGGATATCCCACCTACACGCACAAAACGTTTTGGGAACACATTCATTGTGCGTGCGGCTAGGGAGGGGAATTCCTTGCCGGAGTCTGTGTTTCCTGATAGCTACAACCCGGGAATCTTTAAATCGAGAGTGAATAGGTTTCTTCTAGGTAAGCGCGTTCTATCGTCGACCGTATCGTCGCTTTCCATCAGGTGAGATTTTTCCCTTATTTTAATAACAAATCAAACACTATTTAGTTCAAGTGTAGCTTAAGAAAAGTGGTTGCACTTACAACAAAAAGCAATGCCACCATTTTTCTTGTCCATTCATATGTTACTTAACCCTGCAAGCTTTTTGTCTCATCGGCCATTTTTCATAAATGAGAAAAAATATATCAGAAGGAACACTGACTTCCTTGAGATGTGAAATCATCAAATACGAGTAACACCTTCCGCTCTAGGTGGATCGAGAGGGAGTGTTAGACTTTTACTAACAATATCCTAATACCCAAAGAAAGACGATGGTAACCTCGAAAAGCTAATCGTGACTGGTAAAGTAGATGAAAAAAGGCCTCGCGCAGCCCAACACTTTGGTCTGACCAGATCTGCACCGCTCTTGACTCCACAGTATACAAGGCCCTTCACACCGCCAGAGACAGGAATAAATGGAAAACCACTATAAAAATTAAAGTGATGAAGCAGGGAGGTCACGACCCTCAGCATTGAGGAATAAGACGCAAGGAGGGAGAAGGATCCTAATACCCATCAGATTTTAGCACACAGCTCATCTGCGTCGTAGAAAGGAGGAGGCCGCAGGTGTGAGGCAAAGGCCTTCACGCCCCAGCCGCGGGCCACTGTAGGCGCGGGCTTGCGGACGGCGAGCAATGGGTAGCTCGCTGTCCGACCGTCTGGTTACCGTCAGGATCGAGCCCAAGTCGTCGACGGCGTGTACTGTTCCCGAGCGCCTCAAGGAGTTGTCAGCAACTGTAGAGGCCCAGCTGGGTCGAAGCTTATTGAGGCCAAGGGATTGCAAGGGGGTGTCTGCTTCTAAAAGAAAGGCTCAGCCCTGGTATGAAACGCTTCGAAGGAACGAGGTGGGTTTTTTAGTCAGTAAAAGTCTGACACACCGTTGGAAGGCATCCTACAAGGTGGACCGATGACCTGGTGAAGGTAGCGGGAAACCGATGGATGTGGGACGCACAGGAACGTTCGATGTGGCGACGCTTGGGGGAGGCCTATGTACAACAGTGGACGTGTATCGGCCCACCGTAGGCGCGGGCTTGCGGACAGTGAGCAATGGGTAGCTCGCTGTCCGGCCGTCCGGTAACCGTCCGGACCAAGCCCAAGTCGTCGACGGCGCGCACTGTTCCCGCGCGCCTCAAGGAGTTGTCAGCAACAGCAGGAGCCCAGCCGGGTCGAAGCCTACTGGGGCCAGGATTATCTGAAAGGGCGCTCGAGCCCCGGTACGAAGGCTAGAAGGAACGGGATGGGTTTTTTAGTCAGTAAGAGTCTGACACTATCTCCCGCTCCGCCCATCGAAAAAAAAAAAAAAAACGTGTATCGGCTGAAATGATGATGATGATGATAAAAAGTCTGACATTACCTCCCGCTCCGCCCAAGGGCGGAAGATGTCATATCGATGATTTTAAAGCAACGAAAAAAAAAATTGTGTTCCTTTTGGTTGCGCCGCCTTGGTGCTCCGTTGAAATATAATCCTGGTTGTGGTATCCAAACTAATATTATAAATGCGAAAGTAACTCTGTCTGTCTGTCTGTCTGTCTTTGCTTCACGCCTAAACTACTGAACCGATTTGTGTGAAATTTAGTACAGACATAGTTTGGGACTTGAGAAAGGACATAGGATAGTTTTTATTGCAAAAAATAAAATAAAAAATAAAATAAAAAAATAAAATTTATTCCGGACATACAGCGCCATCTATTGGTCAAGAGTCGGCATCAATTCAGTACTGAAATTTCCGGAAGTCACTATTCCACGCGAACGAAGTCGCGGGCAAAAGCTAGTTCTAAAATAATATCAACCTTCTATCTTCCTTGCACTTTCGAAAGGCGCCTCCGAACATTCTTAAAAACTAATCAAACACTTTTGAGGTACCGTCTCGTGACAATGCGGTCACTTACGTTGTTTGCTTAGGAATGGTCTTAGTAAACAGTGGGACTACCTGGGCGGCCCCTGTGAGAGACGCGACCAGAATCATCGCTTGCCTTCAGGTGAGACAGTGGTCAAATATTACACTTATATCCAGGTTTACCTAAAAAACTAAAAGTTTTTACTTACGTGTGTGTGTAAAAACTTTCAGGTTTTATACTCTACTTAAGCCTTAAAACCTGTCAAAATTGGCATTTTTAAGTAAGGTTTGAGACGTTCTTAACTCAAAATATTCAATTCAGAAACCCGCCGTTAATCATTTAAAAAATACTTATATTCGATACTTTTTATAAGGTTCTTCTATTAGTAAACAATGATCAAGATCTCTTAGTCAACCTTGATTGAACCAGTGTTGACTACATCAGATTTTATTTTATTGTAATAATTACCCAAGTCATTTGACATAATACATAATCTAATCCCTACAGAATAAAATCTTTATAGAAGTGCATCGGACAAAGATTTCATATATTATCCTTGCATCGGAATAATTCTCCCAAAAAAAGATATAAAAAAAAAATTGTCAATGAATTACTTAAGGACCAATTCTACCAACTTGAAAAAAACACTGCTTATAAGTGAGCTACCATCGACAATAGGCGGTGATAGAGCGTATTTTTTTTTTCAAAGTTGGCCCATAGCGGCATTGACAAAAAATCTCTGATGTATTGTAGGAGCGAATTGCTTTTAACAAGTCTGACCATTCATAAGTCGATTTGAGTTGCCTCCTACAGATTTTTAATTAGATTTGACATTTCAGAAGTTTTTTTTTTACTTTTCTTTTGTGTTTGTGCGTTTAGCCATTGCCTAGTTTAGAGCTTGTGATAACAACAACTGATAAACGTACTTCTACATTTCTAAACACATACAACACACATATTTTAGATAAATTACACCCAGACACAGAACAAATGGTCATGTTCATCACGCAAACATTTGTCCTGGGTGGGAATCGAACCTACGATCACCGGCATAGCAGTTAGGGTCACAAACAACTAGACCAACTGGCCAGTCGTCTAGTTGTCAGTGACCCTAGATGGCGCCTTAAATATGTGACGGCGACACCTTGTGACGGCGTTTTGTAGTTGTAGCCAATGGCCTGTGTGTGGCGACCCTCATTGTGCCACAGGTAGCCTATTTTAAAGTAATAATTCAACACCATTAGGGTTATCATCCCCTATCATCCCTCGTCTTTCGGCATTCGGTTTTCGGCAAACAATGGCATGCACGTAGGAAAGGTGTCAATACTCTACTATTAACCAGTGTTGTAAGGAAAAAAAAATAGGGTGTGAAAAGATTTTTGATGTGGGTTCAGTAGGTGTGAAAATTTTTAATTTGAAACCGTCATGTCCCAGAACCAAAAATTCGAAGACTTATTTATTTTACTATTTATGTACACACAATAAAACAGAAAAAGACAATGCATAATAGACATTAGTACAAAGATACTGCTTATTTCCAAAGAAATTTCTTCCAGCAGACCTGCGAAAGGAAAAATCATAAAGAAATGTAGACCATAGTATGTATTAAGTATCACATATAATTAAATATCCTTACTTATTCATACCTTCTACTATAAAAATATATAATTATCATACATAATGCATACAATATGATAAACACAGTTGAGAGTTATTTAAGGTGACCCTACCATAACTTGTCACATTTAACCGTAACATAATATGAAAGGGAATCCATTTTCCTTAAGTGATTCATTGTTTCGAACTTTACTTACGAAATATTAGTTAAATCTAAATTCCGTTCTATTAATATCCTATGGTTTTATATTGTTTTCCTTAATTATAATTACCTACCTTCAGAAGTTGGTTACTAATTTTGTTATGACAAGAGTATTTATTTTACTCTATAAGTAATAAGTAAAAATGGTGGTCAAATGAGCAAAATCAATGAAGACACGAACAAAAGTTATATTAAAAACTTTATAAAGATTTAACTTTATAATAGATGATTTTTAAATGGTCTTGGGAAAGAAAGACAGGAAAATAATTTATTCGGCCCAACACAAGGCACACACACAATAATGTGCAAGGTTTCTATACATAAATTATATGTATTTATTTATGATTTTAATTTATAAGTATTCACATTATGAAGGGCCAAAGTTCACGCAAAATAGCAGATATTCCAACCTGGTGAAGGCCACGAGAACCCGATGGATGCAAGATGCACAGGACCCGTTTCTGTTGCGACACTTGGGGGAGAGGCTTAATTCAGCGGTGTACGTATTCCAGTTGAAATGATGACTTTTTTATTATTATTGTTTGGCTAGCGCTTGACTACTATCATTCCTGATGGAAAACGAAACTGATGATTCCCTACCTACCTTTAAAAAAAGGCGACCGTTTTTAAAATAAGTACTGTAGTATAACAGTAAAAGCGTAATATGCAAAAAATACTTCAAATATTCTCCAATGAAAGTCATCAGCATTCAAAAATAGAACAAACCATATTTAAAAAAAAAATCGACGCAACCCTAAACCATAGACAACAGACGGCCAGTTAAAGATGTTGGCGCGAAAAAAAAGCAACAATATGGCGCGGGCACCCAAGTGGAATGCCATTGATGCTTTTCTGAAACAGATATAGATCTTTTTGCATCAGCGAACCGTTATTTATTGTATCGTAATTCGTATAATGTTATTCTGTTGGCAGTCCTGTTTGTTCGAAATTTGAAATTTCGAAACCTAAGCTTTTCGGGTTTTAGTTTCTGCCATTACCGTTTTGGCGCCCCTGGAAAAAGATTGTTCTATTTCAGAGCTTGGTCTTTTTTAGGGTTCCGTAGCCAAATGGCAAAAAACGGAACCCTTATAGATTCGTCATGTCTGTCTGTCTGTCTGTCTGTCTGTCTGTCTGTCTGTCTGTCTGTCCGTCCGTCCGTATGTCACAGCCACTTTTTTCCGAAACTATAAGAGCTATACTGTTGAAACTTTGTAAGTAGATGTATTCTGTGAACCGCATTAAGATTTTCACACAAAAATAGAAAAAAAGCAATAAATTTTGGGGGTCCCCATACATAGAACTGAAACTCAAAATTTTTTTTTTCATCAAACCCATGCGTGTGGGGTATCTATGGATAGGTCTTCAAAAATAATACTGCGGTTTCTAATATCATTTTTTTCTAAACTGAATAGTTTGCGCGAGAGACACTTCCAAAGTGGTAAAATGTGTGTCCCCCCCCTCTAACTTCCAAGATAAGAGAATGATAAAACTAAAAAAAATATATGATGTACATTACTATAAAAACTACCAACGAAAATTGGTTTGAACGAAATCCAGTAAGTAGTTTTTTTTTAATGCGTCATAAACCGAAAAAAATACACTTTTATTAAAACATCGATCAAAGTTACAACACATTACAAGAACTTTTATATTATGTTACTTGCTGCTACGGAACCCTTCATGGGCGAGTCCGACTCGCACTTGGCCGGTTTTTTTAAAATGTGGAAATCATCCAATGACTTCTCCTGCTCTGGCTGGAGCGAGAAGGCGTGTCAGCCTTTTGCTGACTGAAACCACACCTGTATACTTCAGTTGCGCTTTGCGTTTTAGGGCTATGGTTTTCCTTATCAGAAATTCCCGGCCACTAGCGGGCATCGGCCCTGCCGAGCCCTTAAAGTTTGCTGACATCTCTTTGAGGAGCGCGTGGATCACTACGCGTTTTTGACAACTGGACTCGGTCCATGGATATCGGCTCGGTCCGATTAGTCAGCCATAGCGCGCACACTGGTGACTTTGTCTCCGTGACTTTGACAAAAAAAGTCACCGTGCTTATGAACCCTGTGGTCATAGGACTTGTCACTTGTCAGTCTATATCTGCGAAGAAATTATTTTATTTTCTACTTTCATTAAAAAGAAAGATAATTTTTTACTATTAATTCACGCTAAATACTCTTCAACGTTTGATGGTTTATTAACAATCCGCACGTGTTATTGGCACAATTGTGGTGTCTTTTCCACAAAGGCAATTAGGAGTTGAAGTTGAAGCTTATAAACCCAACATCTAGTGAGCGCTCTTGAAGACATATTTTTTTTTTATTTTTTTTTATTAGCCATTACTGTCCCACTGCTGGGCAAAGGCCTCCCCCAAGTCCTTCCAGACATTCTTCTCTCGCGCCGTCTCTAACCAGTTCTCGTGATACGCGTCTAGATCATCTCGCCACCTCTTTCTAGGGCGACCTCGATGGCGCTTACTGTTTGCAGAAACCCACTGGGTGGCGACATTTGCCCTGCGGTCACTGCTCATGCGGCTGACGTGACTCGCCCAATCCCATTTAAGCTTGGCAGCCTTTTTGCCCACGTCAATTACGCCCGTTTTGGAGCGCAGCGTGTTATTCCGAACTCGGTCTGCTCTTTTTACACCCAGAATGCTGCGCTCCATAGCTCTTTGGCAAACCCCAAGTGGCCATAATATTTACAAAAAATGAGTAGAAAAATTATTGTCGCCGTGACAAAAGTCACAAGTGCGCGCTAAGTCCTTGAAAATAGGTTTTTCCATACAAAATTTGGACCCCCGTTTCATACCTTTCGGGGTTGAATTCTGGAAAATCCTCTCTTAGTGTTTCCATAAGGTAATGACGCGTGTTCAAACTCAGCCAGATGTAATACTTTGTGTTTTATTTCATCACCACTGCTCTCAAAGCGGTGAAGGAAAACATCGTGAGGAAACCGGCACGTCCTAGGATAAAAAATTCGAAGACATGTGATATCCACCAACCCGCACTGGGCCCGCGTGGTGGATTACTCCCGACGACTACGACCCATTCCCTCGTAGAGAGAAGGCCTGAGTCCCAGCAGTGGGAACATTATGAGGCTATGTTATGCTATGCTCGCTTACGTCATAAAAGGAAGCCGTGTGTTTAGGCTGTGTTGATATGTACATAAGTCAGTCATACAGATACAAGTGTAGTGTATAATTTTTTATTGAAATCAATTGTCACGCAATTTTCATTGCCAATCTAGCAGCTCTCAAACAATCAAACGCGTGACCCAAAGGCTGGCTTTTACCTTGGACAGAGGATAAGCATTGCCATACAACGTGGCAATGCCGCCAGTCTTTTGGGCACATTACCAGTCGACAGCGATGTGGAAGAGTTTTTTGACGCCATATTTTAGATAGTGTATTTTAGCGTAGGGTTTTATTATTTATTTATTTTGTAATTTACTGTAATTATAGTTATTAAGTTGTTTATGAGTGTAAATAAAATAAAAAGATACTGTACAGAAAAAAAAATGTAGTGTATAAATTTTTATTGAAATCAATTGTCACGCAATTTTCATTGCCAATCTAGCAGCTCTCAAACAATTGAATACTAGATCATTACTTCCTTGCTATACCCTATTCGCGTTATGATTAGACATTAAAAGAATCCTTTTTACTGTCTGTTCAACCGATTTTAACTTCTATTTCGTAGGCATAAGGATGGCATTCAAAGCAAAAAAGTGGTTCCAATATCAACTGTTTACTGCAGCCGCCATTTATCTTACCACCAACGTAATAAAAGTCAAAATCGGTTGAACGGACAGTAATAAAAGGTTGTCATAAATGTCTAATGTTATTTTGAACAGAGAATAGTTTTTATATGCGAAACCTTAAACATAGTCTAGTATTTTTATGTAAAGAATCTATGTAATATGCAAAATATCATAATTAACTGTTTCATGACTGGCCTGTTGGTCTAGTGATTTGTGACCCTGACTGCTAAGCCGGAGGTCATGGGTTCGATTCCCACCCAGGACAAATGTTTGTGTGATGAGCATAATCATTTGTTCTGTGACTGGGTGTAATTTATCTATAATACATATGTATGTATTTAGAAATATATAAGTATGTTTATCAGTTGTCTAGTACCCATAACACCAGCTCTGCTTAGCTTGGGACTAGACGGCGTTGTGTGGTAGTTGTGGAATATTATTATTGTTATGAAAAATCACAAAGTTATAAGCTTGGTATACCTGGGGCCTAAGTCCGATATTTTTATAAATTCGTCATTCCAACACGATCCCATTGTCATTTTGCTAAAAGTTTGTAATCTGGTTATTCATAATGATCGATCATTGATCGGTAATAAAATTGTGGTAGAATGACAATATCGAGCTTATTAAAAGCACTAATTGCGCAATGACGTAGTAATGGTAGGTCACTGATCAAAGGAACTGTCAAAATTTTTGCAGATTACCGCATACGTCAGATATTCATTTGTCATTATGTGCGAAATTACCATTCTATTCCATTTCTTTTAAAGAGTGTCAGTGGTTGACCACCGGAAAGTCATAATGACGCCATTATATTAGTAGATTTCCAAAACTTGTCAAAATCAAATCAACAAAGAGGCTAATTGGTGATCCAGATTTGGTTAAGTCCAACCTTCAAAGCCTTGAGCATAGGCGTAGAGTAGCCAGCCTTTCGGTGTTTTACAGGATGCATTTTGGAGAGTGTGCGCAGGAATTGCATGACTTGATTCCGCCATCGCAATTCTACCATCGGACAACCCGACGTACGGCGAATATTCACCCTTACGTTGTTGAAACCTCTACGGTCCGGACTAAGAGCCTCGTCGTTTATACCGCGTACGTCGAAGGACTGGAACAGTCTGCCTGCTGCGGTCTTCCCGTCCGATTATAATTTGGGTGTCTTCAAGGCTAGAGTGAATAGGCTCTTAATAAACTAGTGCGCCTCACCATCAAAGGTTGCATCGCTACTTACATCAGGTGGGATCGCAGTCAAGCACTAGTTTATCTGAATTAAAAAAAAAAAAACAATTATGAAATTAATGATAGACCATTCTGACACTATTGTAATAGCAGACTTGAGGCCCTGGTTGTCCACACAAATACATGGCCACTGGACCATCCGGGCGACTTAAGGGTTGTTTTGTGCGCTGGTACCTTATACCCGCTATGACCTACCGTGACCTATGTCGTACTTAGTGTCTATGATGTCAAACTTTTGATCTTTTTTAAATATTTTTGGGAAAAATTATAACATGGTGTAAAAATTATTGCAATCAATTCAGTTACTGATTCTGAAACACTGACGAAGACCGACACAGATGTGGACCACACCTGATTTGTACGTAGAACGACGTCGCGTGGCGTGGATCAAGTGTAGCTCTACAAGTCTAGTTTCGCGACGCGTGTGGCCGACGTGTGTGCTGTGTAGTTCTACTTATAATGGAATCGATTCAGCACGCTTAGCCAAGTAATTATTCTGCAATCGTTAACGCTGTCGAAATGTGATGAAACGTATGGAAATGACGTCATCTCAACGTAAAGTCAGAACAAACGAATAGACAATTCGTAGCCAAGTTCAGATCGTTCAAAATCGTTTCTACAATATTTAACACTACATCCTTTGTTATACAAACGCTACATTGTAGAACGAGCGCCCGACTCAGGCGCGTCAACATGGCTATCAACTTATCGTTTTCTACAATTGCTGTCACCGAGGCGTTTGAGAGAACGGAATTCGACACAAACTGGTTGTAATTTGGCTAGGGGGGAAGTTACTGATTCTGAACAAACTATGATCAAGTTTCGCATAAACTAAAATAATGTTGTATAAAATGCAACCTTGCTAAAATGATTCATGCTTAAAATATCCACTGTATCGCATTATATTAAAATATAGGTCCAAAGTCTGAACAAAACATGGCTGCCATATAATGTTACAACCTGCTGAGGTGTGTTTTTTGCACATTACAATATGGACTTCGGTCTAAAAGAAAGAAAAAAACACTGGGCAAGTGCGTGTCGGACTCGCGCACTGAGGGTTCTGTACAAACTACAATTCTCGAATGGAGTCTCGAAAATTTTTCCGAATTACATACAATTTTTTTTGTTGTGACGTAGGTAACAACAATTTTACTGTTTTCAGATTTATTCCTATACCTGTGCTATAAGACCTTGCTTTGTGCCAAATTTCAGGATTCTAGGTCTACGGGAAATACCCTATGAATTACGATTTTTGAGAGTAACAAAATATACGTTTTTTTGCGATATAATTTTTATTCATTAACTTACAAGTTTGATTTTTTTTTAGCTTGAATGAACCGCAGCCCTGAGTATACGATTTTAATTTCAACACGATACCTCCACGCGTTCTCGAGATAAACGGTCTTGGCAGACAGACAGACGGACGGACGGACAAATAAGTGATCCTATAATGGTTCCGTTTTTTCCTTTTGATGTACAGAACCCTAAAAACGAATACCATAAGCTGTCACTTAACGTTTTAGGGACGGAAGGTTTGTATTTGAAATAATTTATCTCTAACCGCAGCATTCTGTTTCGTACAATGACTTTGATAAGAGATACAAAATTCGGAACTCTAAAAATCATTAAAGTTCGCGTTGGATTCGCGGTTAAGGATTCCGTAGGAAGTAAATGTGTTCGTGGCACACACACACAGCAGCAGCAGCAGGTCCTAACAGAATACCAGCGCTGAATTATTCAGCGCAGTCAAAGTTTATTTTAAAGTCCATACAGTAAACATGTAATGGTCAAATCATATGAGAACCTTTCTTCTAGGCAAGCGTGCTTCATCGTCGACCACATCATCGCTTACCATCAGGTGAGATAGTGGTCAAACGCAAGCCTATCATTAATAATAAAAAAAAAAGAACCATGCAGTTTAATGTCTCAGATGGTCTTTTGTGGAAAGAACCACACAGATTTGAGTGGACCTGTCCAGTCAGTGCAAGCATTAGTCAGTATACGTGTAGCTCATACTTAGGACTACTAAGGAGCTCAACGACTTGCCGAAATAATATAATAATATTCTTTTTTTGTGCCCATTGGGTTATTGTTTTTGTTATGGTTCCATTTGGGCACATTGCTCGCAGAACAGATGGCCGTTGGGGCCGAAAGGAGTGGCGACCGCGTACCGGAAAACGCAGCGTTGGAAGGCCTCCTACAAAGTGGACTGACGGCCTGGTGAAGATATCGCGAATCCGATGGATGCGGGACGCACATGATCGTTCGTTGTGGCGACGCTTGGGGGAGGCCTATGTCCAACAGTGGACGTCTGTCGGCTGAAATGGTGATGATGATTCTTTTTTTAAAATATTCCACAACTATCACACAACGCCGTCTAGTCTCAAGCTAAGCAGAGCTTGTGTTATGAGTACCAGACAACTGATAAACACACTTATATATTTCTAAATACACACATATTATAGATAAATTACACCCAGACACAGAACAAATGACCATGCCCATAACACAAACATTTGTCCTGGGTGGGGATCGAACCCACGACCTCCGGCATAGCAGTCAGGGCCACTATCCACTAGACGAACTGGCCAGTCAAATTTAATGGTATAGGGTTCCGCCACCCTCCCCTTACGTACGGAACCCTAATACCCCGCCACCTCTGCTTATGCGCACACGCATACCATACATCATATTTTACATATCGACACTTGTTCTGAATGGTGAAATATTTAATGGGGTAGACTGGCTTTGGCGCATGGTTAATGATTTTGTAAATTATTAAAAGTAGTCTGAATTGAAAGGAATAGGTAATTAGTTAATTTGCTTCAAAGAAAGATAGGATATAGAGAGGGTGTGTCAGATTTTTACCGACTAAATTAAATGGCCCAAGTAGGCTTCGACCCTGCTGGGCTATTTACTGAGAAATCTTTGAGGTGCGCGTAGAACACCACGCTTCGTCGACGATCCGGGCCCGGCCCAGACGGTTACCGGACAGCCAGACGGAGAGCTGTTTATTGCTGGTCGTCTGCAAACCTGCGCAACTTGGCACTGGCTAAATGACTAAATGCACAGTGCAAAGCAAAAAAAAAACGGTTTTGTGCATACTAGTTCGTTGGTCGAAGTTCTTTTTGTATAAAAATACTCGTTTCTGTCCGCACAACTTCGCTCCCGTTCTTTCCTGCTCCACCCCACTATACCCTACTCTACCCTACTCTACCTTACTATAACCCTACCCTACTCTAATTTTCATTTTTTTTTTTCCATAAGAACACGAACACAACAAAAAAAGAATTAGCGAAATCGGTCCAGCCGTTCACGCGTGATAGCGTGACCAAGGAAATAGAGATTCATTTGTATATATACCTATAAAGATAACCATTTTAAATAATTATGAATAATTATTACTAAACGTTTTAGAAATATGACAAAAGTCGACAAAAAATCTGAATGCTGACACTACTTATATTTTACTTGAGCAGGTGCTTTATAATTATTAAGGGTCGACGCACAGTGACCACACGACAATCGCAAACGCGATCACGAGAAGCTAGAAGCCACAAAAGTAGCTGATGCGCGCGACAGTCGCCTGTAGCTGCTACTTTTTAACCGACTTCCAAAAAAGGAGGAGGTTATCAATTCGGATGTTTGGACTTTTTTTTTACCCAAGCGTTCAGTATCATAATGGGAGACGGACGGTTTTTTTTTACTCGCTTCGCACGGTTTGTGCAAAGTTTAGAATAGTACATTAAGATAAAAGTGTGTAATGTTAGTGATTACCGTCGAGGCGGTATTAAGACCCGAGCATTGGCGAGGGTCTTATGAGAGTCGAGAACGGTAATCATTAATTACTCACGTGTATCATACGACGTTTTTCAATACACTTGTGTATTACAATAAAAAAATCATTGGGTGACTTTCAACAAATGGATCCTTCCAAAAACGGTCGCTAGCACAAAGTTACGTAGCAACAAGAGGGCAACATATCCAGGATATGTTGCCACTGGAGAGGTATACCAGGGCTATCAGGACAATCCCGGAAGTACGGTTTATTTTTTTACGGTGGAAAAATTATCTACTGACATTCCCCACTCTTGTGCGGAGCGGGTCAGTAAAAGTCAAACACTATCTGTGTCAGACTTTTACTGACTAAAAACCCACTCCGGTTCCTTCGTTGCCTTTCGTACCGGGGCTGAGCTATCTTTCGAATCAACCCTGGCCCCAGTAGCCTTCGAGCCAGCTGTGCCCCTGCTGTTGCTGACAGCTCCTTGAGGCGCGTAGGAACAGTGCGCGCCGTTGACGACTTGGACTCGGTCCGGACAGTTACCGGGCGGTCGGACCGCGAGTTACCCATTGCTCGCCATACCTACTAACTTATAAAATCTATGAAAACTACAGAAAATATGGCCGGTGGCGGTGTTTTGTAGTTGTGGTCTGTTGCTCGTATGCGGCCACCCTTAACGTCGACACATTTACTATTTAATTGATGTGGCCACATGAATAATAAGTTCAATGTCCAATTTTAGCAATCAGGTTCTTACTTAGATTTATTAAACTAGATTACTTACTAATTTATGTAATATAGCCATATTTGAGAGTTTACACGTGCCAGACTGCCTGTACTAAGTCCAATTATAACTACTTATTCGTTTTGGTGAATGAAAATGATAGGTACCTAAATGATATTTATAAATAACTAGCTTTTGCCCGCAGCTTCGTCCGCATACATAAAATACGTGTACTCAGTAAAGGACCTATTACACTGCGCTGAATATCGCGTGCGATATTCCGACTCGTACTATTTTTCATTCATAGAAAGACAGTCTAACCCTTATTACACTACGCGATACGTCGAGCCATAGACTAGACTGTCTTTCTATGAATGAAAAATAGTACGATCGCACGCGATATTCAGCGCAGTGTAATAGGTCCTTTATAAAGCACCTTTCTATCGGTGAAAAAATTTTAGCAATCAGACCAATACTTTCAGAGATTACCTCCTATAAACAAAAAATCAAACTTTACTGATAAATGATCTTTATTTTGCAAGTAGGTTTTATAAAACACTTTTACACGTCAATTTTTTTTTTGTCTTCAAATAATGCTAGATGAGGCCGGTGTTTCCTAGCTGACTACCCTGAGAAGAAACACCGAAACAAACTCAGGGGTCAAAGTCTCTTTTAAAGTCCATACAGCAAAACATGTAATGGTCAAATCATATGAGAACCATGCAGATTGAGCCTAAGATGGTCTTTTGAAGAAAGAACCACACAGTTCTAAGTGGAGCTGTCCAGTCAGTGCAAGCATTTGTCAATATGCATGTAGCTCAACTACTAAGGAGCTCAACGACTTGATGAACAATGCCAAAGAAAGGTCATTTGGGTAGGCCACATCAAATACTCAAAACTGCCAGACATCATGTGAATATAAAAGAAAAGGAAAGAGTAATCCACATAGTTCTCACATTCACAATAATAAAATTTACAAAAGTGTAAATATTGCAAATTGTAAAAAAAGTATATAATATATATACTTCTTTATAATATTAATAAATAGTGTTGGGTTAATAGCCGGATGCTTTGAGTTATTATCGATTATAATCCATAAGCAGCCATTAATAGCCGTCCAATGGATGATAACCCTGCTATTAATGTATTGTTAAAAAAATAAATGCTTTTTTTTGTTAAGTCTCAAATCTGTGGGTGTGATCATAAATTGGGTGCGTGTACGCAGTGTGATTCAATGTATTGTAATTCTTTTTATATAATTTCACTTTTTGTATGTGAAAAAGTGTTAATAATAAAATAAATACACATTTTTTGTGAAATTCAGTTTAGTAAATTTAGAGATCCAATACTATAAAAACCATAATTACTATTGACACATCGCTTTGTGGTTTAACCATCTACCTAATTAATTACTTGATTTAACAAAATGGAGTACTATATATATTCCATTCTCCGACGTAGCCATGTCTGGTCGAACTCGCCCTTGATTTGATGCGGAGTCTGATCGCGCTAACGCACTCAAGCACGCAGCATATCAGGTATGGGCCGATGCTCGTATGCACAATACGAATGACGTAAGCCAGAACAAGAGAGCTTTCACAAGAGCTGCCAAGTCTTGCAAGAAGGTGATGCGGAGGCCTCGGTTCGACCACATTAGCCGCATCGGGAACAAACTAGCTTTATACCCTGCGGGTAGTAAGGCGTTTTCGTCCCTGGCTAAGTCGGTTGAATCGAACTTCTGCCGCCCTTCACTACCACCACTGCTGAAACCCGATGGGTCGCTGGCACATACCGCTGAGGAGAAAGCAAGTTTGCCTCACTCTTCGCGGAATCTTCGCGTTTAGATCCAGGTAACGCGCGACCCCTGTTCACCCTGATGGTTACGATACGAATATGTCGGTTATTCGCATCCAACAGAAGGACGTCCGTAGGGTGCTACGTAACTTTGACGTGAACAAGGCTAGAGGTCCGAACGGGATACTAGCAATTGTTCTGAGAACGTGTGCGCCTGAATTGTCTCCGATCCTGACACGCCTATTTAAGCTTTCATTTGAGGATGAAAAGTGACCGATCTCAGTAACGTCCATTCTCTATAAGACCATGGGACGTGTACTCAATACTAAGCTCCTGGCATACCTAGAAGCTAATATATCCCTTAGGATACCAACCGTCAATACAGCTTTCGCCGTAATCGGTCAACTGGAGATCTTCTAGCGTATGCCATCCACATCTGGATTGAGGCCATCGAGAAGCACGGGGAAGCGCTTGCCGTCTCCCTCGATATATTGAAGGCTTGTGATAGGGTTTGGCATGAAGGGCCTTATTAGTAAGCTTCTATCTTTCGGTTTACCCGCTGGATTATGTGGTTGGATCGCAGACTTCCTGAGTAACCGGTCCATCCGAGTGGTTATCGATGGCTGCTCGTCCGGTCAAATGGCTATTAATGCCAGGATCCCTCAGGGGTCAGTACTCTCGGCAACATTATTCTTGCTGCACATAAACGATCTGCTCAAGCCCGGTACCTTTGAGTATGCAGATGACAGCACTGTTGCCGAGAGTTACATATCCAACGTGCAAGCTAGTAGGTCACAGATCCAGTCTCTTCGAGAGGCTATGGTTGAGCACTTGAACTTGTCCTTGCAGGCAGTCTCCGAATGGGGCGATGCCAATTCGGTCAAGTTCAATGCTGCAAAAACCCAGGCGTGTCTATTTTCCGCTAAAAGGAGCCAATTCAGCCCCGCTCCAACTTTCCGGGATGCAACCGTGCCGATAACCGACCATCTTGACCTTCTTGGTGTTAAGCTGACATCAACACTCAACTTTGGGCCATACATCGAAGCAAAGGCTCAACTCAAAGGTCAGACAGTACTTCACGCCGGAACAGCTGCTGAAACTTTATCAAGCTCAAGTTCGATCGTGTATGGAGTATTGCTCTTGTCTTTGGGACGGATCTGCCTGATACCAGCTTGATGCACTTGAGGCAATTGAGAGGCGAGCCAGAAGGATAATTGGCGATGATACACTCGTCGAGTCGAGGCTTCAAAGTCTTGAGCATCGACGCAGAGTCGCTAGCCTGTCGGTTTTCTACTGGTTGCATTTCGGAGAGTGTGCGTCAGAATTGCATAACTTAATTCCACCTAGCCCGTTCCCGTTCCATCATCGGACTACCAGACGTACGGTTATGCGCCACCGGTACTTGGTGGATATCCCACCTACACGCACCAAACGTTTTGGGAACACTTTCATTGTGCGTGCAGCTAGGGAGTGGAATTCCTTGCCGGAGTCTGTGTTTCCTGATAGCTACAACCCGGGAATATTTATGTCGAGAGTGAATAGGTTTTTTCTAGGTAAGCGCGTTCCATCGTCGACCGCATCGTCGCTTTCCATCAGGTGAGATAGCGGTCAAGCGCAAAATTTTAACCGATACGTAAAATGTAAGGTACAATAAGTAAGTTACTTATTAGCTCTTTTCTGTGAATACCACGTAGGTAAATTATAGACAATCGAAAATACCCGAGCGATTAGTTAGTAGCGCCAGAAAGATACCCCCGTTTCTCGTGTTATATCTTTCTGGCGCTAATATTATTCATGCCAGAAAGAGATGCATGAATTGCATTACAGCGACGCCAACCGAATCCGGAATCAGTACGTCGACTGATATGTTTCGGTGAAAAAGTCCTTTTTCGTGTGTTGTTGGTTTGTGTGTATAATCATAAAATAATTAATATTTTTAAATGGGCCAGATTAGTTTTAAATTGCACATTTATTTACTACAAAGATGATGAAAATGAAGTCTAATCTGACAGTCCTAAGCCTGAAAACCATGGAGGGAAATTTCAATCACTAAAATAACATTAATAGCAGGGTTATCATCCATAATTGCTATTAATGGCTATTAACTGAGTTTTAATCGATTATTAGCCAAATGATATTAACCGGATTATTATCATTGCCCATCACTATTAATAAATAATAATGTAGTGTAGATAGATTATATTTATTTTACAAATAGGTTTTTAAAAACACTTTTACAAGTCAATTTAAATTAGATGAGGCCGGTGTTTCCTAGCTGAATAACCTGAGAATAAAACACCAAAACAAACTCAGGAGTCAGTCTCTTTACTTTTGAACAAGTTTTACTACGCGACCAACCCTGAAATAATAATAATAACTTTACTGAAGCCAAAAGCCTTATTATAATGTTAAGACTTATTTATACATAATATACAGGTTGTCTTTGACATCGACGCACAAACGAATACCATGGATCCAGTATATGATTCTGGACCCCCCAGTGGTGGAATTTTTCGTAAATTTTACCAATTTTTTAAAACTGTGCGCTTTTTATTTTATTTTTTCAATTTGAAGGAGCACGACTGTTTAATGATTTACCCCAAGATTTAAAGAAATGTGAATATATGTGAGTTAATATTTATTTACACTTATAAACAACTTAATAACTATAATTACAGTAAATTACAAAATAAATAAATAATAAAACCCTACGCTAAAATCCACTAACTAAAATATATAAATTTTCAATTTAAAAATACCTAACATATTTTTTTTTTACTAAAACTGCTCTCAATGGGTTGGTTAAAATAACAATAAAAAAAAACAGGTTTATTTGTTAATTAGAAAAAGTCAATACTACGGTGTTGCACACCCAGGCAATACTGATTGTTGTCAGATTATGCGAACCCTCTATATTAACAATAACTAGTCTTTACTAGGAACATAACCTAGGACTTCACACATTAAAGTCACATTCTCGACCACCGAGGCAGTGAAAATAACTGAAATTTACTTTGAAATTATTCACTGAAAATCGTTTAAAAAAAACACGTGCCCAAGATTTCATCATTCGGAAACTGTCACGCCACGTAAGGGCTCAACAGAAAGACCCATTAAAAAAAAACAGCACCATAAACTAAATGCAGTGTGACTGTGTGACGTATCAATTTTTGATTCACTCCAATATCGTATGATCGCGCGGTTCGAACACGTTGGCAGATTGGCACCGGTCGCGTAGCTATTCAGCCTGCCAGCAGCCAGTATCCGACGAAGCGCCGGCCGGTACGCATATGCGCATACTTCTCCGCGGGTTACTCCCGCCAAAATTACGCTAAACTACTTTCGAAACTTAAAATTTTAAATTCCTGAATGAAAGTGACACTTTTTTGAACTTAGAACGGACCGGAATGAGTTTTTGAAACTTTTTTTTTGTGCCAGTGATTTTTTTTTGTGATTTTGTTTTTTTTTTGGTGTGATTGTGTATGGATGTTATGTAAGGTAGACAGGTGAGTCGTATTGTTTTAATTAAAAAGTCATACGAGGGAACAGGAATACAGAGTTCGAAATTAATGGCGGAGGTTACTTGCGTTGCAACGACCGGTTATTTTACAAGGAAATATGGAATGAAATGGTAGCTTTTATTTTAATTGTTGTAAACTCAATTTTAATAAGTTTTAGCTATAAATGTGAAGATGGGTTGTGGAAATTATGAACCGATTGTTAAATTAATTAATATTATGTTAAGTTGTTAAAAAATAAAAGGCACGTTTTGACATTTAAGAAAAACCCTAGAATGTAACTTGGAAAAAAACTGAAAGAAACCATAAATAATAATAAGGGTTCTTTTGTAGTAGTTAGCTACACTGCACCGGACAAGCCGTTATGTAGTCAAAATACAAAGGTCAAAACGAGTCTTATAATTTTTCCAGCTTCAATTTGTAGCATTATAACATACTTACTATTTATAAAATACTTACAAACATACTTAAAAGTAAATTAAAGTATTATATAACAATATCTTTTAATATGAATGGCATTGGTTTATTTTTTGTTTTGTGTATTCTTTCCTATTGCTGGGAAAGGCTTCGCCCAAATCTTACCATGCATTTACTGAATGCAACGGAGAAAAAATGTTATTTCTCCCAGAAAAAAAAAAAATAATGTCATAATAAAGTCTAATTCAAGCGCAAAGAAAAATAAAACTACATTTCTAAAATTAAGACGAATAACGCAACACTAAATAGAAACTGTACCAATTTATCAAAATTAGTTCATTAATATATTTAAATAACTCTTTATACAAATAACATTAACGCAAAAACTTTCACACGACTCTTCTTCTTCCTGCCCTTGTCCCATTTTCAAAAACTTTCACACGACTAATTAGTAAAAATAGATCTTTACAGATAACCATAAACAATTACCTATGCTATATTAATGTTGTTTGCAAAGCCATTTTATAATTACTAACGATTAAAGTTGTCAAAAAATAAAAGGCCGGTTAAGACATTTGAGAAAGAAACAATAAAATAATAATTAATTACGTAAAGTGTTTTAAAAAAAAAAAAACTTTTTGGCACGTTAAATAATATGATGGAATGCCTATATTGCGAGTACAAGTTAGCGTTTTGACAAATGTCTAAACTGGCCTTTTCTATTTTGACAACTTTAAACTATTTTTGTTTTTTTTTTTCTACTTTTTACCACGAACAGGCAAACACATACTACCTACCAACATACTTATGAAAGAATCCAAAAAAAAGTTGTAATAAAACTATAGTACCTAATTAGAACTTCTGTTACCAATACAATTGTATTTAGACTTTAGGTCAATGTGCGAGTGGGACTCGTACACGAAGAGTTCCGTATTACCATATTAAAATCTTTAGGGAGGGAACTTTCTTTCATTTTCACATTTATTTTAATTTTTATTATTTTTTATTGTAGCTGCAATAAAATTACACATAAAGTAAAAATTTCATCTCTCTATCTCTTACGATTTATAAGATACAGCCTGTTGACAGAAGGACGGACAGACAGATGTACGCACAGTAAAGACTTATTAATTGAGTCACTCAAAACTGTGTGATCCTTTCACTTTTCTCTTGAAAAGACATTTGCAGGCTCCGAACTGCATAGTTTTCATATGATTTGACTAGTTTGCTGCATGGACTTTAAAAGAGACTTTGAACCCTGCGTTTGTTTCGGTGTTTCTTCTCAGGGTAGTCGGCTAGGAAACACCGACTTCATCTAGTTTAAAATGACGAAACAATTGACGTGTTAAAGTGTTTTTTAAAACCTATTATTGCAAAATAAATATCACCATCTACCATTTAACCTTTCAATCGTGGAAATTACAGACACAATAGAACGACAATAGGTGCGTGAACGCTGGCGTTCGCTTGGGGTTTAATAAATTAATCCCGTTGGCAAGAACATTACAACAAAAAAAATTAACAATAATAAATTAATACAAGCAAAAATTCACTCGATGTTTTCCCCAAGGACATTGTATTCAGTGAACATGCCATTTATGTTCCTCATTTGATAAGAATTTCCTTTTAACTGAGTTAATTTTTGAAATGATTAACTAACTGTGAAAAAACCCACGTAAGTTCCTATTGATAGTGCTTCGAGATTGTTCGAAAGACTTATCACGACACTGGACGCTAAGAGCAAATAAAGAAACACAGGTGGGTTTTAGTCAGTAAAAGTCTGACACTCCCTCTCGCTTCATCCAGTGCGGAAGCATGACATAGGTCTTCACCGGACATGGCAAGTTCGGGAGGTTCCTGTTCCGGATTAAAGCGGAAGTAACGCCCGGGTGTCGCCACTGTGCGGAACGCACGGAGGACACGGTGGAGCACACAGTCGAGGTGTGCCTGGCTTGGGTGGAGCATTGCCGTGCCCTTGTGGGGGCGATCGGTGGCAGAGACCTCTCGCGCCAGGCCTTGGTTGAGGCCATGGTCCGGAGCGAGAAGGAGTGGCAGGCGGACACCGACTTCTGCGAAGCAGTAATGCTCGCAAAGGAGGAGGCCGACCGCATCAGGCAACGGCGCTCTCGCCGCCGCCGGGATTCCAATCCCGATTTCCAGCCACCGTAGGCGCGGGCTTGCGGACAGTGAGCAATGCGAAAGCTCGCTATCCGGCCGTCCGGTAACTGTCCGGACCAAGCCCAAGTCGTCGACGGCGCGCACTGTTCCCGCACGCCTCAAGGAGTTGTCAGCAACAGCAGGGTCCCAGCTCGGGTCGAAGCCTACTGGGGCCAGGGTTATCCGAAATTGAACTCGAGCCCCGGTATGAAGGCTTGAAGGAACGGGGTTGGGTTTTTTAGTCAGTAAGAGTCTGACACTATCATTCCCGCTCCGCCCAAGAGGAGGGTTCCCCGAAATAAAAAAGTCCAGTGTGGAAGCAGTTAATTAAAAATTTAGTTTCCACCCCCAAAAAACCTGGGCTTGACTTACTAACTTGCAATCTTGTGTGTATTTTTAACATTTTACTTTCAAAGATTGCAAATCGAACAAAAAATAAAATGTTTTGATAAAAAAAAACAATACTGATACTGTGTATATTCAATTAGTTTCTCAGTCACTATCTAAAGTCATATTTATACAAATTACTTTTATTGATAAATAAAATATATAAATGTGTTATTATCGTATGCTATCTATTTGTATATATGATAAAATAACATTACGGCAGCTGGAGGCGACTGACTCAATGACAATACTTATTTATTTAATCTACTATGATGTCATAACTAATTATACATTAGCATAGCATAGTCGGTCTATATTCCCACTGCTGGGACTCTGGCCTCCTCTCTAAGGGAGGTAAAAATACAGAAAGCAGGCCTGATAATTTACGCATAATTACGCATTCCTGAGAAAAAGGGTCTTGACAGATGGACAACAAAATGGTCTTATAAGGATTCCGGTTTTGCCAACTTAGTAATGGAACCCTAATAATAATAATCAAGCATACTTTTTTACTGGCTAAGATTTCCTGCACGCTTGCATCAATAACTCAAGATCCCTAAATCGCTTCTGCTCCAAGAAACATTACTTAATACGTTATCAACACTCGGCCTTGACCGATTCTGAATATCTCTCTATGTCATGGCCGCCCAACTTATTTTGACGGTGAGACGTTTTTTTTAGTCCAATGACCCATAGGTAGTAGTCAGCGTTGCGTACAAACAGGTCATTGCACTTGCTCAGCTGACGTTTTCTTTAAGAAATTAATTTCGTACATGCGTGAATTAATACGAGTTTTGAAAAAAAGGTACTTTATTTTTTAATTTTATCATTACAAAAATCGATAGTGTTTCATGTACCGGATCGACCCTCCACGGGATTAAAACGATTAAAATTTAACTGTGTATTCATAAAAATTAAAATTTCCTAGGTCACGCCATCACGCGTGAACGGCTGGACCGATTTCGCTGGTTCTTTTTTTGTTGTGTTCGTTATTGTGAGACAAAAAAAAATGAAAATTAGGGTAGTGTATGGTAGAGTAGAGTAGGGTAGTGTCGGGTAGAGTAAGGTAGAGGAGGGTAGTTTAGGGTAGAGTAGGGAAGACCGGGGGGAAGCCGCGCGGGCAAAAGCTAGTTACTTATACCAAAAATTATGTTGTTTAAATTATTTTACGAGGGTTTTCGTTTCCTATTCGCCTGAGTCGTGTGTTCGCGACTGGGTACTCCATCTCGTTTACCTCTTCAATCCCCATAGGTGACAGAAGAGCTGACGAGATGGAGTGTTTCGTCGCGGATGTGCGACCCTGGCGGGATAAACGCGAGACTGTTTGTCGTAAATATCCGAAAGATATATTAATGAGCGACATATTCAAAACCTTGAAATCTGTGTCTCCCAAAATAATCTCATCAGTTGATAATAGTTGGCTGTCGTCAGGTAAACAAGCCCTAATGACTGAAAAGCCCGCGGGCCTAGTTTGAAAGACCTTGCTCTACATTTTATTACAAAAAAAAAACATCAATATAACATGACATAATTGTTGTACGAGAGGTTGGAGTATATTGTACTATTAGTCATGCTTGTAACAATATCTTGGACGGCGAGCAATGGGTAGCTTACCGTCCGGCCCTCTGGTATCTTTTCAGACAGACAGGTAGGCACAACGGATCTTGAGCGCTCGGCGTCTGAGTGGGGATCGCTTTGCGCATTCCGTACATTTTTTTTTACAACTATCACACAACGCCGTCTAGTCGCAAGCTAAGCGGAGCAATGTTATGAGTACTAGACAGCTGATAAACATACTTATATATTTCTAAATACATACATATTATAGATAAATAATACATAATAATAATAATACGTTGGCCAGCCAATCATCTTCGTTGTTAGATACATGCAGCAACGCAGGGAATGAATGAGGAGTGACGTCTATGACGTGATGGCGCAGCGAGCCAATCACTGATACTCCCCGCTCCCGCGTGTCTTCTGCGCAACCGTTCGAGATCCGTTATGGCAACTGTACTGTTCCACGCGCGCCTCAAAGATTTGTCAGCAAAATCGTAGAGCCCCAGCAGGGTCGAAACCTACTGGGGCCATGGGTTGTGTGAAAGAAAACCCTGAGGCCCTGGAACGAAGACAAAGGAGGAACATAGGAGTGGGTTTTAGTCAGTAAAAGTCTGACACTATCTCCCGCTCCGCCCAAGAGCGGAGGTTGTCAATAGATGATTTTCCCAACATAGAAAAAAACCCCTAAGTTGTAGCTATCTTGCTGCTGGACACATATGGTTTTGCTGAAATCTTATTTATTTATTATTTATTTATTATATTCTTTATTGTACACCGCATGAACAAAAAAGATACAGGACAAACATTATTTTTTCTTAATGAGGCGCGTGTGGAACACTATGCGCCGTTGACGAGTCGGGCTCGATCCGGACGGTTACAGGACGGTCGGACGGCGAGCTACCCGTTGCTCGCCGTCCGCGACTGTGCTGGGATCGGCTGTTTTACATGAAGTAACTATGCCTATTTGACCTTGACAACCCAGCAATTGGCTTACACGAAACCCCTTAAACTGAGTACACGCACACATCTACACTATAGACCGAATACATTATATGCTGATTTAGGCGCCTTTATAACCTTGTACAGATTATAAATATTCTTTTTTTGCGTGAAGTACCTGTATAAAAGTTTTTTCAACTCGAAACTCCGCTCTTATCCCTACCTTTTTAGGGTTCCGTAGTCAACTAGGAACCCTTATAGTTTCGCCATGTCTGTCTGTCCGTCTGTCTGTCTGTCTGTCTGTCTGTCCGACCGTTAGCACTAGAAAGCTGAAATTTGGTACCAATATGTATATCAATCACGCCGACAAAGTGGTAAAATAAAAATATGTAAAGTGGGAAGTGACTTTTTTTTAATTTCAACCCTAACGTGTGATATATCGTTGGATAGGTATTTAAAAATGAATAGGGGTTTACTAAAATCATTTTTTGATAATGTCAATAATTTCGGAAATAATCGCTCCAAAAGTAAAAAACAATGCGTCCCCCCCTCTCTAACTTTTGAACCATAAGTTTAGAAAATATGAAAAAAATCTGAAAAATAGAACTTTATAAGGACTTTCTAGGAAAATCATTTTGAACTTGATGGAAAGAACAGTTTTTGTACAAAAGACAAAAAGGTTCTACAAAATAATTTCTGGACTAAGTTTGTTGTATAGTCGTATAGGCAAGCATTTTTTTAAACTCATAAGTGGGTACACTTATTGTGACGGATGGAAAACTACGGAACCCTACACTGAGCGTGGCCCGACACGCTCTTGGCCGGTTTTTTTCGCACTAGTATGGAAAAGTGTGCGTGCTCGCCCCTACTACAATTTATCACATTTATCGCTAAGCCCCCCTCCCCTCTCCCCCGTGTATTTATATCTTCGTAAGTGTTTTGAAAACGTCGTTTAGGACTTACACTTAGAAATTTTTCACAGCAACACTTGGTTCCAAAACCCCCTTGCTTGTGGCTCTTGTGGAAGTTTGAGCAAGTATTAGTCAGTAAAAGTCTGTTAAAGAAATAAAGAAAACATGTTTATTTAGCATACAAGGAAGAATAGAATGGAATACAATGTAATAGAATGGAATAGAATGGAATAGAATGGAATAGAATGTAACAGAATGGAAAAGAACGGAATAGAACAGAATAGAACGTAACAGAATGAAGTAGAACGGAATAGAACGAAATGGAACAAAACAGAACGGAATAGAATGGAACAAAACGGAATAGAATAAACTATATTGTAATTACACCAAAATATTTACAATTTTACAGAAACTACTACTGGCAACTACTGTTTGGCAACTTACTGTTTTTTTTTCTTTAAAAAAAAAAAAATACGTGGCTACATTTTTGTATTTTCATTCATAAAAACAAGTTAAACTTCTTCGCTTATTTCAGTGAGAGGTCATATAAGTGCATAATTATTATTAAATACGAACCTCGTCCGCCTTCGCCTTTCACGACATTCATGCGCATGCGCAGTGACATGATTTAAGGTAGAACTTCACTGCGCACACGTGTACCACACACGCCGTTATGGGCGCGACGGTCTCCACACATTTTAAATGGAAACTAGACTTGTAGAGCTACACTAGATCCACGCCACACGACGTCGTTCTTCGTACAAATTAGGCGTGGTGCGTCGTGCACCATCTACCTACACTAATACATATACACCACTAATTTTTAATTAGTACAAATACTTAAAGGGCTTATTAGAAAAGCCCTTTTTTTATTTAAGTAAAGTCTCAATAAATAATATTCATAAACAGCAAAGTTTTTAGCGTTTGTGTTTGTCCCAAAATGTCTCTCAATTTATGGAAATATTGTGCAGGCTATTGATTATGAATGAATAAATGACGATTATAATGGAAAAACACCGCCCGCAGTATTTTCTACTAGCAATTGTTATGTATGATTGATTCTATGATGAATTTACCTTTTCGTGGTCAATTTTAGGATTTCGGTTTTTTCTACTTTTGAATACAAAAATATGATCAGTAACGGGTACAGATGCAGCCCCATTTTTTTGTGTACTAATTAAAAAGTAGAGGTGTAGATAATAAAAAGGTAAAGTTCGTTTTTTTTTGTTTGTAGGTTGTAATCTCTGGAAGTATTGGTCCGATAGTTAACATTTTTTCACCGATAGAAAGCTGCTTTATTCCTGAGTGACATAGGCTATATTTTTTGTACGCGGGCGAAGTCGCGGGCAAAAGCTAGTTATAAGTATTTCACATTTTTAAACCAATTTTTTTTTGATTTGGTAGGTTTGTGTGAAATCTTCCGCTCCGGGTAAGGCGAGAGGGCGTATCAGACTTTTACTGACTAAAACCCAAATGGGTTTTGACTGGCATGTTGGTTTAGTAGTTATTTGCCCTGACTACTATGCCAGAAGACGTGGGTTCGATTCCCACCCAAGGCGAAGGTTTGTGTAATGAGCATGATCATTTGTTCTGTGTCTGGATGTAAATCATTTATAACTAGCTTTTGCCTGCGAGTACATAAAATTTATAGTCTATGTCGTATGTTTATAGTCTATGTATGTGATGTGGCTCAAAAGGCTGCCCAACTTAAATATGACTGGACAGGACTTGTCTGCCGCATGTCTAACGAGCTGTGGGCGCGTAAAACGCTGGACTGGTGCCCGGACACAGCAACGCGGGGCCGAGGTAGACCACGAAGGAGATGGTAGGACGACCTGGATGGCTTCCTTAAGAACTGGAATGAAAAAGCGAGGAACCGTGATCGTTGTAAGGAGGAGGCCTTTGCTCAGCAGTGGGACAATGTGGGCTAAAAAATAAAAATATGTCACTCAGGAATAAAGCAGATTTCTGTCGGTGAAAAAATGTTAGCAATCGGACCAGTACTTTCAGAGATTATCTACCCGCAAACGATATTTTTAACTTAAATTTATGAATTATTCATTTTTGTTTAATAAATCTATAAATAGTGTTGCTTAAATTAACACAGCATTGGTAGACTTTTCAAGGGTAATGGAAAACTCAGCCTGAACTACATTTCCATACGACCGCTCATATGTGATTATGACGTTATTACACATCTTTCTCTATAGATTTTGGAAACACAGATATCTTGTGGATATTATATTTGACTGGCCAGTTGGTCTAGTAGTTAGTGGCCCTGACTGCTATGCCGGAGGTCGTGGGTTCAATTCCCACCCAGGATAAATGTTTGTGTGATGAGCACAATTATTTATTCTGTGTCTGGGTGTAATTTATCTTTAATATATAGGTATGTGTTTGGAAATATATAAGTATGTTTATCAGTTGTCTAGTACTCATAACACAAGCTCTGCTTAGCAATATTAATGAGTATTTTATGATATATAACATGACATAAAAAAAAAAAATAGATCTCGCATAGAAAGAAAATCAACACATAGTGTGTATGGACATCGAAGCCAGATCTTACAATTGATTACTTTTTTTTTAGCGGTGGGAAATCATCTAATAACATCCCCCGCTCTTGGGTGGAGCGGGAGTTAGTGTCAGACTTTAACTGACTAAAATCCCCACTCCTGTTCCTTCGTTGCCTTTTGTACCGGGGCTTGAGTTATCTTTCGAATTAACCCTGGCCCAAGTAGGCTTCGACCCAGTTGGGCTCCTGCTGTTGCTGACAGCTCCTTGAGGCGCGCGCGAACAGCGCGCGCCGTCGACGGTGAGCTACCCATTGCTCGCCGTCCGCAAGCCCGCGTTGAATTGATTACTTCATGATATGGTTAACTGAAACTGGCCAGATCGTTTAAACGTAAACATTTGACCATATGTCAATCCTCGTTTGGCACGTTTGGTTTGGTCTCTTTTCTTTTTCTTCGTGTTTTTTTTTTCGACTCACCCTTTTTTTTTTAATGATCTTGATCATTGTTTATTAGTAAACCATGATCAAGATCTCTTAATCGACCTTGATTATTGAGACTATACAATACCTTGGAAATCCTCTGTTACGTTGTACATGTGTTTGTAAATAAATAAATAAATAATAACCAGACGAAATACGTTTTCCCAATTTTAAATTACTGGCAGATCGTCCATTGTTTTAAAATTTAATCAGGCTCATCAATGAACCCCTCGCTTGTATTATATACGTGTCAGTGCCGTGTGGCCACTCAATTGGCGTGGCTGAGAGGCGAGTCCGGCAAAAATCAACCCACACGGGACGATTTAAGTGGATAGTACGAGTAATTTTAGGATTGATACCTATATTATCACGTGAAAAAATTATAAAAAATCTTAAAAAAGTTACTTATTATTTATTTTTTTAAGCTATTGCATAGCTTCTATCGCGGGCCTTGAGCGTGGAGACCGAATCCAGAAATTCCGTAACGTAAATAACCTAACAACCCCCACTCATTTGTTTTTTGAGCGTGGTGACCGATAAGAAAACAAATGAGTGAACAATCAATCAAAATTCAATTCAATGTGTGAAAGTGTAACTTCAATTAATATCAAAGACAAAAAAATACTGCATAAATAAAATAAATAAATAATTATAATTGCATAAGTTGATAGAAAAGCTATGCAATAGCTTTACCGCGGCAGTCCCCGAGTGCCACACGTCTTTTTATAATACTTAATTTTATTAATTAATGAACTTTGTAAATGAATTTTATTTTAAGTCGTGGATTCAAATTTCATTCATCTGTTCCGTCGTTCAAACCAAGTTAGGCGCATTGCTTTATGTATATTTCGTCATCACTGCTCTCGAAACGGTGAAGGAAAACATCGTGAGGAAACTGGCAGGTTCTAAAAGCAAAAATTCAAAGACATGTGACAACCATCAACCCGCAATGGGCCCACGTGGTGGATTCCACCCATTCCTTCTCCTTGAGAAGGCCTTAGTCCCAGCAGTGGGAACATTAAAAGGCTGATTATACGTTTATGCCTTAAAGACCTGAAGCCGTACCATGAGCTTCTGGCGCAATTCATTTTACGATCTAAACTGAACTGTTGAGGGACGAAGCCATAATATAGAGCACTTCACCCTTCTTTCTCATTCGCACGATTGAAATTTTAACACATTACGGTAAAGCCCAAGCCTTGAACTCGAATACTTTAAATTTGAAACTGGTAAAAGACTGCGCTAACAAACTGAATGACCTGGGGAAAAGGAATAAAGTTATTCTGAGATGGGTACCAGGTCATTCCGGAATCAATGCCAACGAAAAAGCCGATGAACTTGCAAGGACTGGGACTCAAGGTCATCAGATAGGACCAGAACCCTTCTGTTGTATCTCAAAGAACCAGGCCGTGCAAACCCTTAAGGGTAACGTATTTGTCGAATCAAAAAAGCACTGGTTGGTACAACCAGGACTGCTACACGCAAAATATCTTATAGAAGGCTACTCACAAAAACGAACTGCCGAGCTTCTTGAGCTTAGCAGGACGAACATCTGTGCGATAGCCCGCGACTTAATCGGCCATTACAAACTAAACAGGCACCAATTTCACATGAAACTGAGTGACACTGATGTTTGCCGGTACTGTAATCAGGAGAGGGAGACGCCTAAGCACCTTTTGTGTGAATGCGGGCCCCTTATCCACAAACTTTTTAAAAAACTTTTTATGTTTCAATTACTGTTTTTTTTTTATATTTATATATATATATATTATATAGGTTAATTTAGATATGTTGTTAGTATATTCTTAATTTTCTGACTCATTTGTATACACTGTGTCTACATCTCTCATCCAACTCTCCTGTCGCAGGTCTGCTGGAAGAAATTTCATTTGAAATAAGCAGTACCTTTGTACTCTTTTATCTGTATTTGTCCATTTCATTTTTAAGTGTTTGTGTGTACATAAATGAATAAATAAATAAATAAATAAACGCAGTGTCCATCTGGGCCGACACATTATTCGCCCGGAGGAGATTAAAAAAACTCTAAAAGCTAGGAGTATTCCAAATTTCTTTGAAGCCTCCGGGCTAAAAGAGTTACTCTTACAAGGTGGCGAGTCACACTCACAATAGATCATTTAGGTCGCAGTGACTACATCCCCTACACTACGGGTGATGCATAGTCTCTTATCTTCAAAAAATAATAATAATAAGGCCCGAGCTCCTGCACAAAAATTTCTTCGCATATAATAAAATGTCATTATTACAAGACAATAGTTGAATGATTTGGCAATATAATTTAAACCACTACTATTTTGTAACGCATTAACAATACGACGTCGGTGGCCCTGTTCTGATTTATTTGACCGATTTACTAATTAAAAGCAAAGAAACTTTTTTTGGTGTGTCATTTCGATTGATAGGCAAGGTATACTATGTCTATTTTATGGAGGTGTTTTTGACAGCTGTCATTAAACAAAAACTCTTTTGCATTTAGCAGAAGATCCGAAAATTAATTGACAAGATATACTGTGTCCATTTTATGGAGGTCCATTTGACAGATGTCATCATGTAAAAACTCTTTCATATTTAGCGTAGGTATCGAAAATCGACTACAACAGCTATTTCTTTAAAATCACACTAATATTATGAAAGCAATAATTTATATGTATGTATGTGTGCTTGTTTGTTACTCCTCACGAAATTTGGCAAACGGCTAGACCATGGCCTGGAATAGCTCATAGGATACGCACATATTTTATATCTATTTATCCAACTCTCCTTTCACAGGTATGCTCGAAGACATTGCAGAAATGAGCATAACATTTGTACTTATTTTTCTGTTTCCTTCTTCATATATTTTATTAATTATTTGGTGTGAACATAAACAAATAAATACTTTTTATTTCAAGAGTATCTTTTCTTATGTCAATTTTCTACATTCACCAGAAACAGCTGGCAAAAGATAAATTTTATTGTCGATATAATGCTATACCACAGTTTTAAACAATACTACAAAATAAAAGACACCTTAATGTTTTATTTAGTTGGACATTATCAAATAACTTGTCATAAGACCCCTACAAAATGAACCTAGTATAGTCGATGACGCCATTACATCTCAATGTGAAAGGGCGTCCTTAATACATTAGTTAAATTCTAATCACGAAATTGAATTCTTAAGTAAATCTGCTTACTCATACAGCTAAGGATTGGAATTCCTTGATGGAGTCTGTTTTTCCTGGTAGCTATAATCTGGGTCTATAAGTCAAGAGTAAATAGGCAGCGAATCGGCTAAGTGAAGTCATTTATATGGCTTTGAAACGTGGTCAAAACGTGGTCGAACCTCAAAAGGATAATTTATGACTGGTAAAGTAGATGGAAAAAGGCCTTGCGGGAGCAGCCCAATACGTTGGTCCGACCAGATCCGCACCGCTCTTGACTCTACGGTATACAAGGCCCTTCCCACCACCAGAGACAGGAATAAATGGAAAACACCATAAAAATTAAAGTGTTGCAGCAGGAAGGTCACGACCCTCAGCATTGAGGAATATGACGCAAGAAGGAGGAAGAAACGTGGTCACTCACAATGGGCTTCGTCAGAAGGCTTAAATTTCCCCAAAGGGCGATGGAGAACGCTATGCTTAGAGTTTTCTTGTGCGGTTGATTCAGAAATAAAGATATCCGCAAGAAAACTAAGGTTACCGAGATCACCTGAAGAATCGTTAAATTTAAGTAGCAGTGGGGAGGGAGCATTGGTCGCAAAACCGAATGAGTAGCGACTCCTACAAGGTGAACCGATGACTTGGTGATGGTCACGCGGATCGGATGGATGTGGGGCGACACTTGAGGAAGGCCTATGTCCAACAGTGAAGCGATATAGAGGTCAAACGCAAGCCTAGTCTATCGTGAGAAAATATAAGCAAAGAAGCACGCATTCCCCAAGGATAAAATGACATAATAATGAATATTCATTCGATTTAAATAATGCATGTGCGTTTGAATTTTGACCTCACCGAGACTGTATAGTAGTAAAAAATGGGGCGATCGACACGTGCCAACTGTAAACGTCAATTGATTCTGACAGCTCCATTTTTTAATGATTTTGTTTTGGATACTAAGTCCTTTAAGCGATGTTTTCCTATAATACAGTCACTTTGTTTTCGAATATTTTGCGGATGCTCACGCTTGACCACTATCTTACCCACTATTTGATGAAAAGTGAAGATGTTGTCGATGTGTCGATAACGACGAACTCTGAAATACATCGGTTATAGTTGGTCTCGTCAATATTCCTGTCAGGTCTTTGAGCCGGCTCGGCTCTTTGATTCTTATCGGACGGCAAACTAATCGTTGCTCACTGTCAGCAGACCTGCGATAGTTAAGAGGTCCTTAAGCTATCTGAGTGATTTAATAGTAGGTTCCTACCTACACATTCATCGAAACCCGAGGACTGTGTAATAAAAAATACGACCTGAAAAGGTCTTTTTAATTAACATATTTTAATAAAATAATACTCATTATGTAGTATATCTGACGTGTGACGTAATAGTCACGCGATATAGGTTCGGGAAAATGAATCAGGAAAAATGTTAAATACTTCATTTGAGTTGATAAACTCGAAACAGGTGTCTTGTCGGGTATTTTTAAGTTTTGAAATTTTATAATACATAGATTATGTATAAAATTTCATAAGTGTATCATGAAAAATTAAAAAATTCGAAAAGGAAATTGTTTTACTTACATTTTAAGGCAAATTAGGTCAACGACACGACCATGAACGCCTGTTTACTTTTTTAATTCTTTCCCGCCAACGCCATCTTTCTTTTATCTTGATCGATGCTTTCATAAAGTTTGTCTATGATTCACGACGCTGTAGAAATTAGGACTTGACTATTTTTTACTTTAGCTCGGTTTGTGCATTTAGCTAATGTCAATTTTAGAAAGTAAATGTTGAGTTTTTGATACAGTTTACAATCACTTTTTTTTTGTAGTGCGGTACAGTTATTTTGTTTTCAATTGTTTTTTAGGGCTGACCGTCTGTCTGTCTGTACGTCTTCACAGAATGTATACCTATTTCTGTTGTCCCATTTTTATGTTTTTATTTTTAAGAAATATTTAAAAAGGTTAACGATATATAAAGAAAACAAATAAAGAAAATAGTGATTTAATTTAATATTCACCGACCCACACTAGGCCCGCGTGGTGAATTATGGTCCATTCCCTCTCTTGGAGAGGACCCCTGACCCTACATCGTCATCAGCCTTTTTAATGTTCCCTCTGCTGGGACTCAGGCTTCCTCTCTAGGAGAGAAAATGGGCCGTAATACATAACGCGGCCCAGTGCGGGTTGGTAAATGTATCATGTCTTCGTATTTTTTGGTTCTAGGACGTGGCGGTTTCCTCACGATGTTTTCCTTCGCCGTTTTCAGAGCAGTGGTAATGAAATAAATTACACGAAGTAATGGGCCTGGTAGGGTTTGAACTCGCGACCTACAACTCGTAAGTCGGAGCCGTTACCACTGGGCTACAACTGCTCTCTTTCTTGTGTAACCAGTGTAATTCAACTGAAGGTTAATATATTATGCACTCCAATACGATTTTCTTCTTATTTTCGAACCCATTCTTTAGTCCTTCACGCTCGATAACTGAACGGATTTTGATGGAACTTGGTACAGTTCAACCCACGTGATAGTACAGTTGCCATCACGGATCTTGAGCGGTTGCGCCGAAGTCAAATGTTCGGTCTCGGCCACCACTGTTCTCCCTACAATGGGAACATTATAAGGCCGACTATGCACACACACAACACTTTTGCTACCACAAATTAAACTTTACACTTTTGTCTACCTAATCAATATCTTTAAAAAACAATAAGTATACCTGACTTCGCAACACGTTGACTGACACCGATTTGTAATATAAACTTGTTTTATGATTCTGTGTAAAATAACACTGGCCACTAAATATAGGACTAATTTAATGATAAGGAAGAATATGAGAAGCTGTCTTATTCTTAGAAGAGCGTCTTATCTGTTTGCTTTAGGCTGCTTTTCCACCAGCGGTGTGCTATGCAAATTGTGTTTTACTGTATTTATTTATCTTCATTTTTAGGGTTCCGTAGTCAACTAGGAACCCTTATAGTTTCGCCATGTCTGTCTGTCCGTCTGTCCGTCCTCGCTTAATCTCTGTGACCGTTAGCACTAGAAAGCTGAAATTTGGTACCAATATGTATATCTATCACGCCGACAAAGTGGTAAAATAAAAATTGGAAAAAAATGTTTTATTAGGGTGAGTGTCTATGGGGGGGCTCCCTATATGTAAAGTGGGAAGTGATTTTCTTTTTTATTTCAACCCTAACGTGTGATATATTGTTGGATAGGTATTTAAAAATGAATAGGGGTTTACTAAAATCATTTTTTGATAATGTCAATAATTTCGGAAATAATCGCTCCAAAAGTAAAAAATAATGTGTCGCCCCCCCCCCCCCCCTCTAACTTTTGAACCATAAGTTTAGAAAATATGAAAAAAAAAAAACTGAAAAGTAGAACTTTATAAGGACTTTCTAGGAAAATTATTTTGAACTTGATGGAAAGAACAGTTTTTGTACAAAAAGACAAAAAGGTTCTACAAAATAATTTCTGGACTAAGTTTGTTGTATAGTCATATAGGCAAGCATTTTTTTAAACTCATAAGTGGGTACACTTATTGTGATGGATGGAAATTGGTAAAATAAAAAATGGGAAAAAAAATGTTTTATTAGGGTGTGTGTCTATGGGGGGGTTTTGTTTAATGTACAATTACCATTATTGTTCGGTTTATTGTTATTTTATGTTTTTACTTTGTTTATTTTTTAATTTTATTGTATGTTTAAATAAATCCTTGCCGGCCGATTGGCGTCTCATCGTCGACGACGGCTGGTGCTGAAAATCAGCGCTGTGGCTCTGTTTTTCATGAGCCCCAGCATTTTGCTGAGCGCTGGCCGTTTAGTGCGGATGTGACACATATCTTACTAACGTGCTACTTTTAGTTTTTCTTTATTTCTTTCTATGCTACGGTGCTATGGATGCTTTTGGTATACACCAATCATATTCATTGGTGCACATAGCATATCACTGGTGGAAACGGATTCAACTAAGATATATTTTTTACATGGAAAAATAATAATAATATTCCACAACTATCACACAACGCCGTCTAGCCTCAAGCTAAGCAGAGCTTGTGTTATGAGTACTAGACCACTGATAAACTTAGTTACATATTTCTAAATACATACATATTATAGATAAATTACACCCAGACACAGAACAAATGATCGTGCTCATCACACAAACATTTGTCCTGGGTGGGAATCGAACCCACGACCTCCGGCATAGCAGTCAGGGCTACTAACCACTAGACCAACAGGCCAGTCAAAATGCGCACTATACTGCCATGGAAGCGTCCCACGCATTCCTACTATTGATACATCGGATAGCTTGAGCTGCGCATGTTCCTCGCGCAGCTACTTTGCGACGGCGCATCTTCATAGCACATTTTACTCGCACCGTTACATATAAAGAGTGACTGGCAATAAGTGTACGATACTTAAACACGTAAATGCGCTCATGATAACAAACAATTTTTATTATGGGAGCAAAGTCGAAATCGCGAAAAAAATATCAGCTGTTCAGTACATTAGGCAAACATAAATGTACTGAAAAGCTGATATTTTTTTCGCGAATTCGACTTTGCTCCCATAGTAAAAATTGTTTGTTATCATGAGCACAATTACGTGTTTAAGTATCGTACACTAATTATTTACCAGTCACCCTATATAGTTTAGTATCAGTGGAAACGGCCATATGGTTTCACAGCTTAGCTATTACATCCTTGCAGTATAGCTGTATAATACATCTCCGGTGGGAAGCCTTGAGCGCTGCGTAAATGTAGACCTTTAATTTTCAGTTACACCGAACACTTTTTGATCGTCATGAGCACAGAACAGATAAAAGAGGTTAGGCCTTGTGGAGGCAGGCGTGCCACAAAGCAGGGCAATGCTCATAATCCAACTACCAATAGCAAACTTGCGATCTAAGTGTGCGTGGTCTGTTAGTTGCGTGATGCGCGTTCGTATTGGTTTATTGCGTGTAGTGGAGTTAAAGGGTGTGAGACAAGCGGCGACACTCGTTGTAGTACGAATCGGAAAGTATTTCCTTTCTAACATCTTTCATCTTTTCTGTGGTCATGAGTATGTGTTAATTGGAAGCAACTGCACCCAAAAAATGTTTACGTATGCGCAAGGAATGGATGATTTCATACTGGCTCTATAGAAATCAAATATTCATCGGTAACCTAGCTTGCCACTGTTCTCAAAATGTTGAAGGAAAACACCGTGAGGAAACCGGCATGTCCTAGAACCAAAAATTCGAAGACATGTGACATTCACCAACCCGCACTGGGCCCGCGTGGTGGATTACGGCCCATTCCCTCTCCTAGAGAGGAGGCCTGAGTTCCAGCATTGGGAACATTAAAAAGGCTGATGATGATAATGATGAAATTGTATCTGATAAGACACACGTCACACGTTTGCGCCCTGCCTTAAGGTTATGGGTAGGAAGACTTTTGCAAGGCTTGGTAAAACTTCAGCTCCGTTTCATAACAACCAGAGGTCGGAATTCGAAGCAGTAATGCTCGCAAAGGAGGAGGCCGAACGCATCAGGCAACGGCGTTGTCGCTGCCGCCGTCGCCGGGATTCTGATCCCGATTTCCGGCCAACGTAGACGCGGGCTTGCGGACAGTGAGCAATAGGTAGCTCGCTGTCCGGCCGTCCGGTAACTGTCCGGACCAAGCCCAAGTCGTCGACGGCGCGCACTGTTCCCGCGCGCCTCAAGGAGTTGTCAGCAACAGCAGGGACCCAGCCGGGTCGAAGCCTACTGGGGCCAGGGTTATCCGAAAGGGCGCTCGAGCCCCGGTATGAAGGCTAGAAGGAACGGGGTGGGTCTTTTAGTCAGTAAGAGTCTGACACTATCTCCCTCTCCGCCCACATCCCCCGCATGTCAATGCATGATTTTTCCCACCATAAAAAAAGAGGTCGGAATTCGGTAGAGTTATTCATGTAGGTACTTACTTGGAAATGTCAATATTAATATGGATCTTTACGGGATTTCTAATAAAAAAATCCATGTGACCAACAATATTAAAAATAAATAATAATAAAAAAAGACGTGTGGCACTCGGGGACTGCCGCGGTAAAGCTACTGCAAAGCATTTTTATCAATTTATGCAATTATAATAATTTATTTATTTTATTTATGCAGTATTTTTTTTTCCTTTGTTTTTTTTTTTCTTTGATATTAATTGAAGTTACACTTTCACACATTGAATTGAATTTTGATTGATTGTTCACTCATTTGTTTTCTTATCGGTCACCACGCTCAAAAAACAAATGAGTGGGGGGTGTTAGGTTATTTTCGTTACGGAATTTCTGGATTCGATCGCCACGCTCAAGGCCCGCGATAGAAGCTATGCAATAGCTTAAAAACCTCAGAGATAGGATAAGACAAATAAAACTAAATAAGACCTTTTCTAAAAACGCCCTTTAAATATTTGTACTAATTACAAATTAGTCGGGGCATAATCTGCCCTGCAATAACCGCATTGCACTCTTCAGCCAATACATTCTTATAGTTCAATGATAACAATCTCCGTATGTTTACTATGTATGTACATAACCAATATTTGCATGATAATACTCAGCAAAACATGTTTATTCTTATTTACTATCTTTCTCTCTCATCTTGTATACCGTGTTTTTAGCATATAGATATTATTAATATTATAAACTGATAGGTATATGTTTGTTTATACAAAATTATAGGGCGTTAAAAAATTAGTTATCGTTACGGTTTTCATTACGTGAATCATTAGTAGCCTGATTCACGTAATGAAAACCGTAACGATATCGTAGCGATTTAGTCGTTTAGACCATTTCCGTATTCACATCCATCAAACGAGTTTGAACGACAACGATTTTAAAGTCGTTTGAAATTCGTTGATTTAAAAAAAAAAATGTATTATTATCCTAGTAGACTACTTATTAATGTAACTGGAAATAAGTCGATATATCGTGAATACCGCTTTTGGATAGGACTTCGATCGAACGACTATAAAACTTCAACAATATTTGGCTTGTTTGATTTTACGTGAATCAGGCCACAGAACGCCGGCAGCATTGCCACGCTGGATGACAATGCTGATTTGTTGACCGAAGAAAAGCGTAGCCCTCTGATCACACGAAGAGTCGTTCAACTGTTTGCTGATATCTCGAACAACTCGATGAGCGCTCGGACCCCATGGCCCTAGTGTTTTAACCTTCGGGGTTCGGCTCAAACATATAACTTGAGATGGGGTTATTATATTTACGCCGCTATAATATTTAATAATTAAGATGTAGGTATATAAGTATGGTATTAAATAAAAATCCTTGTTTAATGATGAAATAAAACATGTCTTTCTTTTTCCAGATTCAAAATGGAGCTAAAAACGCCAAAAGCGAAGAAAAAGTCGAGCATAGCAAAACTAATATCGTGGGGCAGAATGTTCAAAACGCCATTGCTCATTCTTTTTTTGTTGGGAACCACAAACTGTGAGCGGGAAAGTGAAGTGACAGAACTGGATTCTAATTTCAAAATTCAAAACTTTGACGGCCGCCATCTTAGGCATAAACATTACAATGGAACAGAAAAAAATAAAATGAGTGACATTCAATATTTGCGAAGGCATTTAAATAAACAAATAGTGAATTTTGTTATGACTGATTTTCTAATTGATGGAGAAGTGGAAAATAGAGTGCATTTTAATGGTGTTACTGCTAAGGAGACGTATGTTGGTGGTGATGGGTAAGTCCTATTTTGTATACTGTTAATTATAAGATTTTTTCCTCGCCTCATTTGAGCAGGCCATAGACCAAACCGCTATCTTTTTTGAATTGACATTTGAATACGGGTGCATTCTATTGTTTTTATTAGAATTGATATTGACAGCTTTTCTATTTTTTAATGTTTTGCCTTGGATGCCAAGTCTTTTAAGCCATGACTTTGTAATTATTACGTAGTTCATTTGTTTACCGTCACAATATGGATGGACATATTAAATGTTTTTGAAGTTTTTAGCAGCAAATGTATCAAGTCAACCTTTTCCTATATACCTATCTGAGGTAGCCAACACTACATTAAAATTCCCAGCTCTATTTTACCGAGATAGCGACTATTTGAAGGTACACCTCACCATCAACGATTACATCACTGCTTACCATCAGGTGGGATCGCAGTTAAGCACTAGACTATAGAATTAAAAAAGAAATATTATCTACGCGAGCACATCCCGCCGAAAGTTGACTGGCGGCCGCATACCAGAAAACACACAGCGTTGGAAGGCTTCCTACAAGGTGGACCGATGACCTGGTAAAGATTGCGGGAATCCGATGGATGCGAGACGCACAGGACCGCTCATTGTGGCGACACTTGGGGAAGGCCTATGTCCAACAGTGGACGTCTTTCGGCTGAAATGATGATAAAAAGTCTGACACACCCTCTCGCACCGCCCAAGAGCGAGAGATGATTTTACCACCTACAAAAAAATCTATCTGTATTAATTCCAAAATTCTTTTAATTTTTTTATCATCCCCATTATAGATAAGATTAAATACAATGAACAGACTGCTTAAATGGATCTCTTGTGGTCACATGCCAATTTGTATGATACCATACAACTTGTAGATTATGAAGAAGCCAGCCTTATCCTGGCTTTTGACCTCTACATGACGATCTTGTATGATATAATATATGTACGTAAACAGTATTCAAGTGAAAAATATTCTTATTGATTCGCCTCGCGTTTGACCACTATCTCACCTGATGGTAAGCGATGATGTGGCCGACGATAAAGCACGCTTGCCTAGAAGTAACTAAGTAACTCTTGACTTAAAGACCCGTAGGTTGTAGCTATCAGGAAACACAGCTACAACCTACGGGTCTATCTCTCGCCTGATGGTAAGCGATGAAGTGGTCGACGATGGATTACGACCCTCACCAGGTCATCAGTCCCTTGTGAGAGGCCTTCCAACGCTGCGTCTTCCGAGTTTCGATATGTTGTCGCCACCCCAGAACCTTTCGACCCCATCGACTATCTGTTCTACGAGCAATGTGCCCTGCCCACTGCCACTTAAGGCCCAAGCGCCCGAAAAGTGCCATATAACAGTGACTTTCTGAAGCCTACTCCTCAGTAACGGCCAGATTAATAGGTTTGAAAAAAAAATATGTTTATTATAGATTCATGAACAACATTATCAACATTTGATTTTTTCGTGCTATTAATACTTTTGTCTAAAAAAAATATATAGTAATTTTGCAACTTTTCTCTACTCCTTCGAAACGGTTTGGATCTTTAGAAACATTTTTACACATAAAACTTGTTCGTTAAATATTCTTCAAAGTGAACATTGCATATAATATGTAAATCAATCAATATTTCGCAAAGAAAATGGATTTAAAGGTCAGCCGCGCGCTTTCCGGGCGCTGTTGGCCGCAAATAAATGCACAGATTTGCGTACTGTCGCCTAGGCGGGTGCGAGAGGTGCGTCCACATAACTTTGGCCAGATGGTTCAAGGGATTATATCGGTAACCTATAGGTACCGAACTGTCGCGTTAAAAACAGCGGTTAAATTTCGTAGTTAATTTTAATTGTAGTAAAAAAGCAACCAACATAGTAGCAAAAGGCTAGGTCAAAAGTGTATTATTGTTTTTGTTAATTAATGTAAATATTATGGATTCCGTTAATATAAAGATAGCTTGGTCTTGGTACTGATAAGTTATCTCGACTCTTACTTAATTGCGTTCCGGATTTGTTACACTGCGTTTGAGTTTTTAAGTAATGCAGGTTTTACACGGTCAAGTCATTGGATAATACCCTACTTCAAAAATCTTATGTAGGTACTATGTCTTGTTAGACCTGCGGGCTTAGAAGATTTACTTTTCCGTTAGCTAACGGCCCGTTCACTGCCGATGTGAGCGGTAACTAAGCGCGGGGCGGCAAGCGGTAAAAACAAGAGTATGAAAATAATACATAATAATATTCCACAACTGTCACACAACGCCGTCTAGTCCCAAGCTAAGCAGAGCTTGTGTTATGGGTACTAGACAACTGATAAACATACTTATATATTACTAAATCATCATCATCATCATATCAGCCGAAAGACGTCCACTGTTGGACATAGGCCTCCCCCAAGCGTCGCCACAACGACCGGTCCTGTGCGTCACGCATCCATCGGGTTCCCGCGACCCTGACCAGGTCATCGGTCCACCTTGTAGGAGGCCGTCCAACGCTGCGTCTTCCGGTACGTGGTTGCCACTCCAAAACCTTTCGTCCCCATCGACCATCCGTTCTGCGTGCAATGTGTCCTGCCCATTGCCACTTAAGTTTGGCGATTCTTCGAGCTACGTCGGTTACCTTGGTTCTCCTGCGGATATCTTCATTTCTGATGTGATCACGCAAGGAAACAAAATACATACATATAAATACATACATAATAAAGATAAATTACACCCAGAACAAAAATGATCGTGCTCATCACACAAACATTTGTCCTGGGTGCGACCTCCGGCATAGCAGTCAGGGTCACTAACCACTAGACCAACAGGCCAGTCAAAATGTTTGAAGTACGCCCCGCTCGCCGCGCCGTTCACCACATCACGCTCCCTGCTAACTGTCGTAACTAGCAATTGATATTTTTCCAGGGCGACCGTTTTTCGGTCGAGCGTTTAAATCATATTCCTGTAGTTGCGTTGGCTGTGGCTTTATTAAGGGGCCGGAGACGGATGAATTTCCATACAAACGTAATACCACGCTCATTTGCAGTTGGAGCATATTTCTAACATATTATGATGATATTCAGTTATAGACAATAAATATCTAGGTTTCTACATCTTTCTTTTTCTTTAAAAAAAAAAAACAAAAAGAAATTTAAGCGAATTGTATTTCGCACTTTTTTAAAGCGTAAATGGCAAAACATGCCATTTGGCTTTTCTTGTATTAATAATAACAATATTTATAATATTCTCGACGTAGGAACCTAGATAAATATTGTCTATAACCGAATATGTTTACGTTTGTATGGAAATTCATCCGTCGCCGGCCCCTTAAAGAATTAATAAGTTTTTTTTTATATTAATCTTGGCATATTCTTTTAGTTAGTAGTGGCCCTAAAGCCCTAAATTACGAAGGGATATTTTTTCCCTTCTTTTACACTTCCGCAAAACGAAATAATTGAATATCTTCTAAACGGTTAACGATACAGATATGACGATTAGAGAGAACTTATTCGATATAGTGTTATGAACACGTTGGTAAAATCAGTGCAGATACGCCAGTTTGTGAGATACGACAGTTAGCGGGGAGGGCGACGACCAGTCATGACGAGGCCGTAATTACAAAATGTATGGCAATTACAGTAATACCTGACACGTCACTTTGTCACGTGAGTTCTCCGCAAATAATATCATTGCTGATGAGTTATTTCACACTGGAACCTATAAAAGTCAGAAATAGGTCATAAAATCTACACGAGCGTGGCGTAGTAACACATAGTCTGTAGTAAGTAGTTCGACAATAGACTGTTGAAACTACATAAACTTACGTAATACCACGCTTATTCCTACTACTTAAGGGGCCGGCGACGGATGAATTTCCATACAAACGTAATACCACGCTCATTTGTAGTTGGAGCATATTTCCAAGATATTATGATGATATTCGGTTATAGACAATATTTATCTAGGTTCCTACGTCGAGAATATTAAAAATATTGTTATTTTTAATACAGTAAAAGCCAAACGGCATGTTTTGCCATTTACCTACCAGGCGTCGGTGAAAACGCCGTTGCCTGATGCGTTCGGCCTCCTCCTTTGCGAGCATTACTGCTTCGCAGAAGTCGGCGACCGCCTGCCACTCCTCCTCAGACTTTGACCCCTGAGTTTGTTTCGGTAGCTTGGAAACACCGGCCTCATCTCATTTAAATTGACGAAAAAAGTTACGTATAAAAGTATTTTTAAAAAACCAATTTGCAAAATAAATGTCATTTATTATTATTTATTATTATTATATTATTATTATAATCTCAAAGTTATGCAACTAATTCTTGGTCGTGATCTATCTCAAGGACACATACGACGCACTGTTTACATCTCATTCCGAACTAATCAGTTTTACTGCTAATATTATCGATATTCAGTTGCTATCAGCATTTCTAGTAGTCAACTTTCACCTTTTAGACGTAACTAATCTTCTTATATATGGACGCAAAAGATAATCAATCCTAAGTAGGTTTATTTTTAACATTTATACGAACTATTTTCTTTTAAAAAATACGTAAATATAAATTAAAGTAAAATTAAAAAATTATAAACTATAAATTCTTCTTTTGGTAAAAATCATCCAAATGACATCCTCTGACCTTGGCCAGAGCGAGAGATAGTGTCAGACTCTTACTGACTAAAAAACCTACCCCGTCCCTTCTTGCCTTTCATACAAGGGCCGAGCCTCCCTTTCAGAACTAGACCCTGGCCCCAGTAGGCTTCGACCCAGCTGGGCCCCTGCTGTTGCTGACAAATCCTTGAGGCGCGCGGGAACAGTGCGCGCCGTCGACCACTTGGGCTCGGTCCAGACAATTACCGGATGGTCGGACAGCGAGCTACCCATTGCTCGCCGTCCGCAAGTCCGGAAATAGGGATTGGAATCCCGGCTACAACTGGGGCGCTCTGAACACCGTTGCCTGATGCGGTCGGCCTCCTCCTTTGCTAGCAGAGGACCCGAGGACTGACTTTTACCTCGGACAGAGGATAAGCATTGCCATACAGCGTGGCAATGCCGCCAGTCTTTCAGGCACATTACAACTCGACAGCCATTTGAAAGAGTTTTTGGCGCCATATTTTAGTTTGTTTTTAATTATCTGTAATTAGTGACGCAAAATTGTAATGAATGTCACTAATGATATCGTTAATCATAACAATATTTCTAATCGGTGAAATTATTGTGTTATTCAGCTGTTTTATTGCGTAACTAGTTATCAGTATTGTTGTCACATCACTTTAAATGACCCAAGGACTGGCGTTTCACTGTATACAGTATTAGTTTTAATATATGCAAAACCCGAAACACGTGTCTAGATTTTTATGTAAGGCGTCTGCCACACTAGACGGATGATCCGCGACGGAACGTTAATACAAGTTCTTGCATATAAAATACAACTAGCGGACACACTACGCAGAACGACCGATCTTCCGCGTAGTGTGTCCGTTATTAGTCATTTATATGAAATAACATTTATTGGCATTCCGACGCGGAAGATCCGCGACGAAATTTCCGCCAAGTTTGGCGAAGGTCTTAAGATTTTTCAATCAAAAAATCATGAATCATGAGATTATAAGCTTGTGTCTAATTCATATCAGCTGTTTAAGGCTTACAGTCCCTGGATTATCCGGCCGAAATTAAATGGACACAACACTCTTACCCGCCTAGGCGGCAGTACGAGTATCTGTGCATTTAATTGCGGCCAGCTGCGCCCCGCTGATATTTAAATCCATTTTCTTTGCGAAATATTGATAATAATGATTTACATATGCTATGTACACTTTGAAGAATATTTAACTAGTTACCAATTTTTATGTTTAAAACTATTTCTAAAGATTCAAACCGTTTCGAAAGAGTAGGGAAAAGTTGCGAAATTGCTGAGTATTTTTATTTTAGACAAAAGTATTAATCGCACGAAAATATTAACAGTTGATAATGTTGTTCATGAAACTATAATACACACATAATTTTTTTCAAACCTGTTGATCTGGCCGCTACCGAGGAGTAGGCTTCAGAAAGTCACTGTTTTATGGCACTTTTCGGGCGCTTGGGCCTCAAGCATTAAGAAGTATGAAACATACATAGATACATATATAACCTTTGGCCTATATTAAGAGAGCAGTGGTGGCTGAGTGGAAACGGCCCCGACTTACGAGTTGTATGTCGCGGGTTCAAACCCAGCCAGGCGCATTACTTTGTGTAATTTATTTCATCACCACTGCTCTCAAAACGGTGAAGGAAAACATCGTAAGGAAACCGGCATGTCCTAGAACCAAAATTCGAAGACATGTTACATTCACCAACCCGCACTGGGCCCGCGTGATGTATTACGGCCCATTCTCTCTCCTAGAGAGGCCTGAGTCCCAGCAGTGGGAACATTAAAAAGGCTGATGATGATGATGATGTAGGGACTCAGGTCTTCTCTCCAAGAGAGGGAATGGACCGTTATTCACCACGCGCGCCCATTGCGGGTTGGTGAATGTCACATGTCTTCGAATTTTTGGTTCTAGGACATACCGGTTTCCTCACGATGTTTTCCTTTTGAGAGCAATGGTGATGAAATAAATTACACAAAGTAATGCGCCTGGCTGGGTTTAAACCTGCGACTTACAACTCGTAACTCGTCCACCACTGCCCCACCCCAACAATATTATATTGAAGCAAATAAAAAAAACCAGGCAAGTGCGAAGTCGGAATCGCACACTAAGTGTTCCGTAGGTACTACAGTACAGAAATCGACCAAAAAAAACGCAGACAAAATAATTATTTTTGTGCTTACAACCAATAACCCGCACTGAGCCCGCGTGGTGGATTACGACCCATTCCCTCTCCTAAAGAGGGAGTCGGCGTCGCATACAAACTATCTACAGATCATTGAACTCGCTCAGCTGACGTTTTCTTAAAGAATTTAATTTCGTACATGCGTAAATTAATACGAGTTTTGAAAAACTTTATTTTTTAAATTTTATCTTTAAAAATCGATTCTTAATTCTTAATTCTTTATTGTACACACAAAAACTTAACTTTAATACATTCATAATTGACAATTCATGTACAAAGGCGAGCTTAACAATGAGTTTTCTCCCAGCAAACATTTGAGTGACAGAGACTCTCTCTCTGTCACTCAAAGGTTTGCTGGGTTTATCACATTCGAGGGTAGTATCACAGTATACAACATAAACCTACATAAATACGACTAAAATATATATATATATATATATAATTAACATAAACATATTTTATATATATACTAATATTATGTCAACAGAGAAAGGAAGTGCTCTTTAATTTTCTTCTTAAAGACATCCAGAGAAGGTCTGTCGCGAAGGGAGTGTGGGAGAGAGTTCCAGAGACGCACTGCAGTTACAGTAAAGGAGCCATCATAGCGGCTGGAAGTGTGGCTAGGAGTACGAAGGAGAAGAGAATTAATTTCGATAGTGTTTCATGTACCGGATCGACCCTCCACGGGACTAATACGATTAAAATTTAACGGTGTATAATTTGCTTATCTCTATAAAATGTGTCAAGATGAAACGAAATTAAAAATATTATCATGATTAACGGCACTAAACTGTTCGCACAGCAAAAATGTTCTAATTATCCACTGAACGGATTAAAATAGATCGCACAGTTCAGATGACAATCTCTGAACTCGGCGCTCAAGGCCGAATTTTTCAGCTGATTCCTAGATTTAGACTTGGCCGTAATCTAGATAGTACAGATTTAAGTTTAGAGCATGATAAAATATTGTGTTTTAGAGACATGTTGCTTTTTTATCGCGTGTATAGAATGAAAAGTTATTTGAAACTAAAGTAAAAATTGTCATTACGATAAAGATCCAGAATTAGAAAAAAATATTGTGACTGGCACAATTTATACAAAAAAGAATGACCTAACTAAAATAAAAAAAAAAAACATAGTGACCTCAGCGAAACCAAAAAGGCTCCTATCTGAGCATATGCTACGATATTTTAACCCCTCGAGCGTCAGTGGTATAGTAACCCGGAAAATTGCCGTGTTTATGTAAATAACCAAAAAAATAGTAAAAAAATATAAAAATAACTCTTTTTGGATTTTTCTAGGAAAAACAATATAATATATATAAAATAATACATTTAGAAACTAAAATTTTCGGCCAAATTACTTTCGTACAAACTTTGGGAAAACACGAAAATTACGCATTTTCCAAGGACATCCAAGTTGTACAGACGTATGTACAATCGACGTTCGAGGGGTTAAACTTATACAATTGCTGTTTTTTTTTTAAATCGCTTTAAAGAACATGGATTTTACCATCCGACACAAAAAAAAACATAATTTAATCTATGCTGAACTGCTAATGTTTATTTGTCCATTCTATTCTTCCATGCCGTCTTGTTAACCACTTCTAAAGGGATAATCCTTTGTCTGTTTGGTATATCGCGACAAATTCATTATTTTGCTTGGATGTTGCAGTTCCTATATTTTGCCTCTTTTCCTGCACATACGACTAAGGGTGATGTGCACCATTTAACTATAACAATAACAAAGCCATTAACAGCTGTCGAATCGTCGATTTGACCAATAGGCGGCCGTTTCACGGCTGGTTATGGTTTGGTTATCGTTATAGTTAAATGGTGCAACTCACCCTTAGCCTCGTGATCGTTTGTGGAAAGACATTTCGCTGCCGTATTTTTTAATGGCATCGTTGACTGGTAAAATTTGGTGTTTGTACCTTGAAAATAGTGAATATTTGTACCCGGAATAATCAGTAACTAAGCCAACAATAGATATCCAACCTAAAGAAGGTTGGATATCTATATATATACTAGCTTTTGCCCGCGCGGCTTCGCTCCCGCTTTTCCCTACTTCAGCCTACGATACCCTACTCTACCCTACTCTACCCTACTCTACCCTACTCTACCCTACTCTACCCTACTCTACCCTTCTCTACCCTACCCTACTCTACTCTACCCTACCCTACCCTACTCTACCCTTCTCTACCCTACCCTACTATACTCTACTCTACCCTACTCTACCCTACCCTACCCTACTCTACCCTACCCTACTCTACCCTACTCTACCCTACTCTACCCTACTCTACCCTAATCTACCCTACTCTACCCTACTCTACCCTACTCTACCCTACTCTACCCTACACTACCCTACTCTACCCTACACTACCCTAATTTTCATTTTTTTTTTCCATAAGAACCTTCTCCTCATAATAACGAAAACAACAAAAAAAAAATTAGTGAAATCCGTTCAGGCGTTGTTGAGTTATGCGCTTACCAACACATTTTGCGATTCATTTTTATATTATAGATACCTATCTACAGTTAAGAGACGAGTTGTTCCGACTTATTTTTCCACACGACATATCAATCACATACCCGTGCAACAAGCTAAATTTCAACATTTTTTTTAATTTACGAATAATTTAATGAGACTATCCTTCTCCTGTTGTTAAAACAGGAAGAGTTACCTGTAGAAAATTCTGTATAAACTCAACTAATATTGGCTTCAAGTATTTTAATTTTTTTGTTACTATTTTGGTGTACAATAAAGTTTAATCTATTGTAGTCTATTCAAATAGTTCTTTGGTGTCTTCCGACTGAACCGCGCCAACACTCTTCTCTGCCACATCACTCCGCACATAATCCATCCTCTTCTTCGAATTGATGATCTCTATAAATCTCCCATCAGTCGTCGATACTACTAACACAAATATATTTATTTCGGTCGATTCTATTACTAGGCTCAACACTTCAGCTGTAATGTTTTTTGTAGTTATTACATCTAAAATTAACCAGTGAACTTTGTACGTTCTGAGTAAAGACGCAAAATAGATAGTTACAGAAGTCAATTTCATGTATGTACTTCACTTTTCATACCTACGTTCGGCGGTCGCGCTAGGGTCGGCGCCGCTCTGTTCGAACGTGCCCAAGCAACAAATATCTAATGTAAATTGTAAAAATATTACACGGCCATCGTGTTCGCTTTCCCCTGGTTACTTACCTAGAGCCTCTAATAAGTAAGAGTGTCTAATAAGTTAAACGACTTGGGTAATTATTAGGATTTAATGAAATCTGATGTAGTCAACACGGGTTCAATAATCAATGTTGATTATGAGATAGAGATCATTGTTTACTAACAGAAGAACCTTATAAAAAGTACCGAATATAAGTATTTTTTTAAATGATTAAATATTATACAAAATTCCTAAGTCGGTTGACTTATTAAACAGACTATACCTAACTGTTCTGCGTTACGTTAAAACAAAACATTAAAATACAAGCATATAAATACCTAGTTACCTCTCTGAACCAAATGGTAGCTCAAAAAAACAATAATTTGCCATTTAGGGTGAGTTGCACCATTTAACTATAACGATAACCAAACCATAACCAGCCGTGAAACGGCCGCCTATTGGTCAATTCGACGATTTGACAACTGTTAACGGCTTTGTTATCGTTACAGTTAAATGGTGCAACTCACCCTTGTCTAAACAACTATAATAACTTTTTTTTCTTGCTCCATTATTGTACAAAAAGTTCACAGACGTGTGTCTCAAGCGGATGGCACTCGTGCTTGCACTGGTCCTAACCAGTACCCTAGCCAAGTTGATAACCTGCAATCGTTAACGCTAGTAGAAAACTTCAAATGTACGGGAATGACGTAATCTCAATGTTCAGTCTCGTCATCATCGTCATCATTTCAGCCAGCCAGTCTCGTGGTCAGAACAAAAGAATTGGGTGCGTGGCTAACTCGAAGCGTTCGACGCCAGCGAAACGGTTGTAGCTTGGCTAGTATGCGTTGCTCGAACGCGCTTTGTATGAAGGATGATTGACTTCTGTACCTTCTTCTCTCTCTTCTGTTGTGGTAAAGACGATTTATTTAAGTTTCTGCCGGAATGCTGTTGTATAATACATGCATTTGCTAGCTCAAACCAAACAGAACTATTTAGACCAAAATATACCTCACGATTACCGGGATTTACAGTTCTGTTTGTGTGTTCTACTGAGGCCATACCACAAGCGATCTATTTGACGTCCTAAACTGAACTGTTAAAGGAATGGAGCTTTATGGGTGTGTTCTCCATTACTCTTTCTCCCTCGCGCTTTTTTTACGTGGGAAAATTATCAAGGAGTTGTCAGCAACAGCAGGGGCTCAGCCGGGTCGTAACCTACTGGGGCCAGGGTTATCCGAAAGGGCGCTCGAGCCCCGGTATGAAGGCTAGAAGGAACGGGGTGGGCTTTTAGTCAGTAAGAGTATGATACTATCTCGCGCTCCGCCCAAGAGCGGGGGTTGTCATTGGATGATTTTTCCCACTATAAAAAAAAGCTATAGGATGTATATAGGTCCAATTTCCCTTGCACGCTTGACATTTTAACACGTCATAGTAAGAAGCCTGTTCCGCTGGTCTTGGACTTTGGATCAATCATTCAACTAGGACTAGGAGCCTAGATAAATATTGTCTATAACCAAATATCATCATAATATGTTGGAAATATCCTCCAACTACAAATGAGCGTGGTATTACGTTTGTATGGAAATTCATCCGTCGCCGTGCCCTTAAATTGACGAAAAAAAATGGCGTGTAAAGGTGTTTTTAGTGTTCCGTAGTCAACTAGGAACCCTTATAGTTTCGCCATGTCTGTCTGTCCGTCTGTCTGTCTGTGACCGTTAGCACTAGAAAGCTGAAATTTGGTACCAATATGTATATCAATTAGGCCAACAAAGTGGTAAAATAAAAATTGGAAAAAAATGTTTTATTAGGGTAGCCCCCCTATATGTAAAGTGGGAAGTGATTTTTTTTTTAATTTCAACCCTAACGTGTGATATATCGTTGGATAGGTATTTAAAAATGAATAGGGGTTTACTAAAATCATTTTTTGATAATGTCAATAATTTCGGAAATAGTCGCTGCAAAAGTAAAAAACAATGCGTCCCCCCCCTCTAACTTTTGAACCATAAGTTTAGAAAATATGAAAAAAATCTGAAAAGTAGAACTTTATAAGGACTTTCTAGGAAAATTATTTTGAACTTGATGGAAAGAACAGTTTTTGTACAAAAAGACAAAAAGGTTCTACAAAATAATTTCTGGACAAGTTTGTTGTATAGTCGTATAGGCAAGCATTTTTTTAAACTCATAAGTGGGTACACTTATTGTGATGGATGGAAAACTACGGAACCCTACACTGAGCGTGGCCCGACACGCTCTTGGCTGGTTTTTTTAAAAACCTATTAGCAAAAGCCCAATCTCTCTTTACCTTGAAAACTCAGCATGGTTGTTAGCACCAGTTTCTTCCGGATAATTCTATTCCGTCAAAAATTTAGCTCGCTCCATTATGCTCTGGGGTACTTACTTTGAATTTGTGGGCTAAAGCCAACTGTCAGTTTCCTTTGGACTACGAAAATATACAGCACTACCTATAAACACAGTATATTTAAAATTTCATTTAACTTGACAATCGCATGTATATCGCAAGTAATCGTATTAGACAGACCTGTTGGTCTAGTGGTTAGTGACCCTGACTGCTATGCCGGAGGTCGTGGGTTCGATTCCCACCCAGGACAAATGTCAGTGTGATGAGCATAATCATTTGTTCTGTGTCTGGGTGTAATTTATCTATAATATGTATGTATTTAGAAATATATAAGTATGTTTATCAGTTGTCTAGTACCCATAACACAAGCTCTGCTTAGCTTGGGACTAGACGGCGTTGTGTAATAGTTGTGGAATATTATATTCTTTTTCTTCTTTGCCTCTTCCCTCGTTAGGTGGGGTCGGCTCTCCTTATCCTTCTGCGCCAGGACAATCTGTCCTGGGTTGTCGGGTCAGGCAGTTGGGACCTCCTAATTAGATTGGCCATACTAGTCCACCAGGTCAAGGGCGGCCGTCCTCTTCCTTTCTTGCCTTCTGGGATTGCCATGGTCTTCTAGACCACATGCTCGCTGTCTCTTCGCATGACGTGGCCGTAACATCTTAAACTAATATTATATTGCAGAATATTATATTATATTATATTATTAATATAATATTATTAATATTTTTATTATATTTGATTACCAAGTCAATCTAGGTCACCAAGGTCCCGGGATTATGTACGGACTGAATAAATTAACCGACTTGGTATTAACATGGATCTCACAGCTCTTTACGGTAGAAGAATTTATTTATTTTATTACTTTGACTCACCAACAATTGACTACACACATACAAAGATAATTATGAAATACATGGAATAAACTTATAGACTAGTGCAGCAATTCCTTACAGGTAAGCACAACATGCGTAACTTTACTGTTAGTTGCCTACTTAAATGTAACTTACTCACCAAACACAATAATTACCGCTTATAAATAAAAAACTAAATTATTTGAACCAAAAAATAAGTTAACAAGCCAGCCTGAATTGAGTTGCAAGCCTTGCTTTTTTTACAAGTTAAGTAAGTTATGTTTTTGATGGCTTGAATATTTCATCAGCGATGTTTCAAGATTATCGCTATCACCATTACTCATCAATTTCATAAAAACTATACCTTAGGTTTCAACGTTAGGTATTACTTTATCATTATTGCCGACAGCTAATATATTGTAACCTGCTAATCTATGACTCAAAGTAATCTGAGGTTTGCGGTGACACTGCAATATCATATTGCTATCCGTCACATAATAGACAGGTACAGAAGACAATCTACATACAAAGCGCTCGAGCAACGCACACATAGACACCGCTCACGGACATGATGTCTCGGCTCAATTCAGCTCATTTCCAGCGCGTATGCATCCGCTTGAGACACGCGTCTGTGAACTTTTTGTGAAATAATGGAGAAAAAAGAGTTATTACGGTTTATTAGACGATTTTTTAATCCGCCACCGAGCGTGGGTATAAAAAGTGAAGTACATACATGAGATTGACTTCTGTATCTATCTTTTTTGTATGTCTGTCGTGCAGGTAAAATTTTATTACTGATTGTCAGATTTATTGTGACTTGAAGTTAAAATGATTGGCTAAATTTCATCAGCATAATTTCAACTTTAGGTGTCTTCAAGGCTCAACTTCTGCGAAGCAGTAATGCTCGCAAAGGAGGAGGCCGAACGCATCAGGCAACGGTGTTATCGCCGCCGCCGCCGCCAGGATTCTGATCCCGATTTCCGGCCACCGTAGGCGCGGGCTTGCGGACAGTGAGCAATGGGTAGCCCGCTGTCCGGCCGTCCGATAACTGTCCGGACCAAGCCCAAGTCGTCGACGGCGCGCACTGTTCCCGCGTGCCTCAAGGAGTTGTTAGCAACAGTAGGAACCCAGCCGGGTCGAAGCCTACTGGGGCCAGGGTTATCCGAAACAGCGATACACATGATAGAAGCAACAAGTAATATGTAACCAAGCATTATATGTAACACATAATATGATTTAAAAGAGTGTCCATGGAGTTTCTTGCACGTTCTTCTCCATAGAGACCTACTCTTTGGAACGTGCAATTTAGCTTCACTTTTCTTGGACTGACCAACATTTGACTATTCAAAAGTGCCTGTAAATCGTCTATTTGAAATAAATGCTTTGATTTGATTTAATTTGATTTGGCGCTCGAGCCCCGGTATGAAGGCTAGAAGGAACGGGGTGGGTCTTTTAGTCAGTAACAGTCTGACACTATCTCCCGCTCCTCCCAAGAGCGGGGGTTATCATTGGATGATTTTTTCCCACCATAAAAAAAGGTATCTTCAAGGCTAGAGTGAATAGGCTCTTAATAAATTAGTACGCCTCACCATCAACGATTGCATCACTGCTTACCATCAGTTGGGGTCGCAATCAAGCACTACTTTATATTATTAAAAAAAAAACTCGGCCTGTACAATCATAATTTCAGCTGAAAGGTGTTCACAATCCGAAGGAATAATTAGGAACTACTAATCTAATGCATCGTAATAATATTATGATTGATTGCGTTCTATCGGGTGGAATCGCAGTCAAGCACTGGTTTATATCATTTAAAAAAACTCGGCTTAACCTTTTACCCTCGACTTTAAAAAAAAAATGTTTGATAAATTTATTTGAAACTAGTTTTTGCCCGCGACTTCATCCGCGTACATATACACCGCTAAATTTTAATCGTTTTAATCCCGTGGAGGGTCGATCCGCTATATGAAACACTATCGATTTGTAAATATAAAATTATAAAATAAAGTACCTTTTTTTTCAAAACTTGTATTTATTTACATATTGTATGTATAAAATTAATTTATTTAAGAAAACATCAACTGAGAGCGCGTTCAATGACCCGTGGGTGGGTAGTTTGTCCGCAACGCCGACTATTAATTACAGGTCATTGATCTCATTCAGCTGACGTTTTCTTAAAGAAATTAATTTCGTACATGCGTAAATTAATACGAGTTTTGAAAAAAAGGTACTTAATTTTTTAATTTTATCTTTACAAATCGATAGTGTTTCATGTAACTACCGGATCGACCCTCCACGGGATTAAAAGGATTAAAATTTAACGGTGTATAGCCTATGTCACTCAGGCATAAAGCAGCTTTCTATCAGTGAAAAATTTTTAGAAATCCGTATCACGTTGATCACGTTATCACAATTCGAAGGACTAATTAGGAATTAGTAATCTACTGCATCTTAATAATATTATGATTGATTGCTTACTAACAGGTAGAAGCAAGCAAGCACTGGTTTATATCAATTAAAAAAACTCGGCTTAACATATTATCTACACATTTTTTTTTTTTGTTTGTAGGAGGTAATCTCTAAAAGTGCTGGTCCGATTGCTAAAATTTTTTCACCAATAGAAAGCTGCTTTATTCCTGAGTGACATAGGTGACATATTTTATGAACGCGGACGAAGTCGCGGGCAAAAGCTAGTGTTTGATAAAATTTGAAATTGTAGTGAAATCAAGGTGTATTGTCTGGGCCACAATCGCGGCGATAAGTCCCCGGGTGTGGGTGGAGATATGCCACGGCGCGCAAGTGAGGTTCGAAGTGAACTTTAAAGAATTCTTCACACTAGTTCCCCGTGTCTATAATTAGGGTTCAGTAGTAGTCGGTCAGTGCCAGAGATACGGAACTCGTCTGTTGGCAGGTGTGGTTTTAAAGCGTAAACAGTTGGTTACGGGCCATTTTATACTCTTGTCTGTGTCTTGGCCAACAATTTGATTTAAAGCTTTAAGATGAGATAAAAGAGACTTTATTTTGTTAATTCATTGTTTTTTAACGTCTTTACTTATACCTATACTGAGTGTAACGGAGCTTTAAAGTATTACGTAACGCAATTTTGAAGATTTTAGACCCTCCTTCCCCCCCATGTAACGCACCTGTAACGTTTTTCTGTACCCCTCCCTAAACGTTACGTAACATGTGACTATTATAGTCTCAATTATGTTAACGAAAGGTTTGCCAACTTAGGAAACAAAAATAAAAGTAACTTACAATACTATTGAGGGTTTGCCCGTAAACGAAAAGGGTTGCTGATTTGGAAGATTCTAATTCCCTAGCTTTTTTATTAAAAAAAAAAAAAAAACGTAACGCGTTGTTTAAATACTCCCCCTGCCGCCCTTGTAACGCACGGTAACGTTTTACCAGCCCCTCCTCCGCCAAATTGCGTAACGTAATACTTGAATGCTCCTTAAGGGACAGCCCTCCACAAACTTAAAGGGCTTGCTCAGTAGACGAAACTGAACAACCTTCCACTAGATTTTTTTTCAAGAAACGAAAATAAAAAATCGGCCTCTCCATACAAACTGTCCAATCAAGTCAATCAAGTCTTTCATTTTGTATGGTGAGGTTGATTTTTGTTTCGTTTCCTGAAAAAGTCTTGTGGAAGGTTGTTCAGTTTTGTCTACTTAGCAAGCCCTTAAAGTTTGTGGAGGGCTGTCTTTTAGGCCTTTGCCTCGAATCTAGCGGGCAGCGGGGCGGCGGTGGCGGCGGCGCGGGAGATGCGTAAAATCAAATGGACCGGCCCTCGGAAACAGTCAGTCGGAATTTGTCAGGACATTGTCTATGTTCTTCATAATTTCGATAAAACTAGCCTTTTCTTTTCCTTGCCCTATTATAGGATTCACTTCTTCTTTTGCCCGCAATAAATCGAGCGTTATGAATAAATTTGAATCAAAAAGATGTTGTCGCCGTTGGTCAGACATTTCGTTCGCGAATAAAAACAAATATATGGACGACACAACCACGAAAGCACGCCGCTATAGTGCCGCGCGATCTGCCCGCTGGTTTCGAGAACGGGTCTGCGTTGCCCGCTCCGCTCCCGCGCCGCCGCCGCCGCCGCCCCGCTGCCCGCGAGATTCGAGGCAGTGGTCTAACACCCTGCATGCTGTGGCTAGATTCTAGTATTGATAACTTCTTGATAGGTATGACGAACTAAAACTGATCAGATCGTTTCAACGTTATTAACATTTGATGATCTACCTTTGAGACGTTTGCCGTGTGGACCCTTCCACTTTGTTACCCTGCTAGTCCACCTGTCAAAGGTAGACCACATTCGAGATAGGCAGACGAAATAATAAGAATATAGATAGACAACTGGAATTCTTTCACCTTCGCCTGAGGAGTAGTTTTTTTTTTGTGGGTAAGAATCATCCAAATGACGTCCCCCGCCCTTGGGCTGAGCGGGAGATAGTGTCCGACTCTTACTGACTAAAAAACCCACCCTGTTCCTTCTTGCCTTTCATACTGAGGACGAGCCTTTCAGCATTTTCAGCTTTCAGACTTTCGGAGCTAACCCTGGCCCCAGTAGGCTTCGACTCAGCTGGGCCCCTGCTGTTGCCGACCACTCTTTGAGGTGCGCGGAAACAGTGCGCGCCGTCGACGACTTGGGCTCGGTCGGGCAGCGAGCTACCCATTGCTCGCCGTCTGCAAGCCCACGCCTACGGTGGCGGCTGGGGAACCGTGAGCGCCGTTGCCTGATGCGGTCGGCCTCCTCTTTTGCTAGCATTACTGCTTCGCAGAAGGAGGTGACCGCCTGCCACTCCTTGAGGAGGGGTTCTTGCATATGTATAGGATGCAATTTTGATTCTTAACAATATTGTAAATAATATTAAATACATCTTTTTTATTTTTTTCCTACTTGTACTCCTAATGCAAGAAATAAAAGGCTTCTTTATTTTATTTATTTGATGATAAGGCTTATTAGGCGTAGAAAATCAACCAATAACTTCTTGCTTCGACCCTGCTGGGGCACTATAATTTGGTTTCACTGACATCTCCATGAGGCTCCCGTGAAACATTACGCGTCGTCGACGACTTGAGCTCCGTCCGGATGGTTACTGGTCGGTCGGATGGCAAGCTACCCATTGCTCACCGTCCGCAATCCCGCACAATTCTTCAGCTTCCATACGGGAAGCGGAAGAAATGTGCGGGCTTGCATCGCATTAGTCTAGCAGGCGCTCAATAGTCGGGGATCATTTAAAATTAACTGCAGACCATCACGCCACCTCAAGCTCTTGGCAACAACTGTACGCCTATTTTTATAACTAAAAGTACGCGACAAACTATTTGCTAGTGTACTAGACGAGAATAGTAGAACAGCCACACCTTCTTTTAAAGAGCTCGCCAGCTGATCTGCATTCGTGATTAAATAGTTCAATAAATCTGCCTAAACTTTTTCCATATTGTGGCGCAGCTCAGCTCATCGATAGGCACGTACTGGGATACTCTGGGAATGAAAAACTTTGTAGCACGCACTCTTATATTTTTGTAGCTTATTTCACGAATACACGGTATCTTTACAAAAATCTCTTCAGCACTGAAAAAAACAACCGACACACTTTTTTTTTACTAACTTTCAAAACTATTCTAGAACAGCATAATCCTTCGAATTATACTTTACAAGCCAGTTCGTTGGTTATATAAAAAAAAGCAACTCATGCGATCTCCTTTCGATATCACAATATTTAACAATGATGGCTTCAAAGGTAAAAAGAAATTTAAAAAAAAATAGGTTTATTTGGCTCAAATACAGCAAGTTTCAAGGCTTTGTGACTTGAAAATCAATTTGTGCTTTGAAATCTTAGCTGTGAAAAGTACAAAGGAGGATAAGAAACACTCACTAGTTGAGAAATGGTTTTTAACACACCTAAATGAAAAGAAGACCGATACTGATATATTGTTCTGTACAAGCGTTTGTTTATAATATACAAAACTGGGCTAAGTGTGCTGAATGATACTTGGGAGATCATACAAATTCTTCTCGCAAGAATCTCCATAGTACTCTTTGAAAAATATATTGGATTAGCTGTGCCCGCGACTTCGTTCGCGTGGACTACAGGATTTTGAATTTATTTTTTCTAAAATAAAATTAGCCTACGTTACTCCTTATTACATCAGCTACCTGCCAAAAAAGTCTCGTCAAAATTGGTCCAGCCATTTCAGAGATTAGCCCGGACAAACAGACAGACAGACAAAAATTGTAAAAAATATTATTGTGTGTAATGTACCGTTTAAATATATATTCATAGACACTCCAATTTTATATATATGTATAGATTTTTACAATATTTCCTTAATAAGTACAATACTATAGGTATGAGAGGACAATGTAGACTTCTCGAAATAGTACCAAAAATCACAATTAACTCTTTGAATGCCGTAATTAGAGACACAACAGAAAGACAATTGCTTATGTCTAACTGTGTAACATAAGACATTCAAAAGGTTAAAAACACTGTCCAAGGGTGAGTCGGATGGCACACGAAGGGTTTCGTACTACAATATTAATATCGAGCAAGAAACGTCATAAAAATCACTTTTGCTGTATGGAGCCCCCTCTTCTTTTTAGGGTTCAATAGTCAACTAGGAACCCTTATTCTTCCTGCCCTTATCCCATATTATTTGGGGTATTTCCGTCTTGTCACCCGTCAAACTATCACTAACTCCCTTTTCTTTCATATCACTTCTCATACAATCCATCCATGCATTTTTCGGCCTCCCTCTCCCTCTCCATCCATCTACATGTATACTCAGAACTCTTTTAGTAATATGCGCTTCATCCCTCCTTTTCACATGACCAGAAAACCGATTACCTTTCAACTTTTCAGTCACTGGTGCCACTTTCAAACTTCCTCTAATATACTCATTTCTCACTTTATCCAGCTTGAAATATTAATTTTATTATAATTTTACTATTTGTTTTTCAAAGTGATTATTCGTACAACTAAATATACTGTGAATATTTCAAGCATGCGTCTACCTTTTGCTGTTATTAAAATCGAGCAAAAATGCTTGTTTGTTACCTGAGAGCCCCACTTAAATATTTATTTTATTCTGTTTTTAATATTTGTTGTTCTAGCGATAACCAAAATACATCATCAGTAAAAATGTCAACAGTCTAACTACGACGGTTCTTGAGATACGGCCTGGAGACAGACAGACCGACAGCGGAGTGATAGCTATAGGGGCCCTATAGCTATCACTTTTTTAATCTTAGGATTTTTTTTATGGTGGGAAAAAATCATCAAATGACAACTCCCGCTCTTGGGCGGACCGGGAGATGGTGTCAGACTCTTCCTAACTAAAAACCTACTCGTGTTCCTTTGTTGCCTTCGTACCAGGGTTTGAGCTGTCTTTCGAAGCTGACCATGGCCCCAGTAGGCTTCGACTCGGGTGGGTCCCTGCTGTTGCTGACAACTCCTTGAGGCGCGCGGGAACAGTGCGCGCCATCGACGACTTGGGCTTGGTCCGGACAGTTACCCATTGCTCACTTCTTTCTTTGGATAGTGAACCCTAAAAAGCACAATAAAAAAATGTGCCTATTAAACCTATGTTTCATATCTTATGACACTGGATATTTAGAGGAAACTAACAATGATTTCCATGCACAGCGTGATTAAAATAAAACTGACAATATCTTTTGATCTATAATAAGATTCAATACAGATGTTATGCTATAATAAGTACGCTATTACGTGTTTACGGGTCGTACACGTGTTACGTGAAACACGTAGTTTTAACGTAAACATTTACGTTTATATCTTTTGTAGTAAGCATGTGTTTTTTTAACTTGTGCAAGAGCAGTGGTGACCAGTGGTAACGGCCCCGACTTACGAGTTGTAGGGCGCGGGTTCAAACCCAGCCAGGCGCATTACTTTGTGTAATTTATTTCATCACCACTGCTCTCAAAATGGTGAAGGAAAACATCGTGACGAAAACCGGCAAGACCTAGAATAAAAAAAAATCGAAGACGTGACATTCACTAACCCGCACTGGGCCAGCCTGGTGGATTACGGCCCATTCACTCTCCTAGGGAAGGAACAATTTGCCTGTTGCGGTCTTCTCGTCCGATTATTATTTGGATGTCTTCAAGGCTAGAGTGAATAGGCTCTTAATAACCTAGTGCGCCTCACCACAAAATATACACGTACAGAAGTCAAACTACATACAAAGCGCGCTCGAGCAACGCACACAAAGACACCGCTCACACACACAATTTCTCGGTCGCGTCTCGGCTCACTCGTCGAACGATTCCGGCTCAAACGCTCATTAGTGTGCGTCCACCGAGCGTAGGTATAAAAAGTGAAGTACATACATGAGATTGTCTTCTGTACCTATCTATTTTGTGGCCTCACCATCAACGATTACTGCTAACATCCCGGATTCTTGCACTCCAGAATCTTCATTAATAACCATTAATCACAATAACAATATCATTTTCCTCGTACTTCATTATTTCGCGGTAAAACCGTAAAACGAAATAAAATTCTTGTAAAACTGAGTGAATCCGGGAACTAATATTTATAGAGAAACACTTCATAGTAAGTGACGTCAGGAGTCTTGCGTATATCGCGTAAACACGTGACTTCGTTTGATATATAAAACATTATTCTTAGTATATGTGAAACCTGAATTTATGGATCTAAACAAACGGACCGCATTTCAACTGCAATCCAACTGCAAATTTCAGTTTAAGTGCAGTTTGAATGCAGTTGACACGACTGCAATAGAACTGCAAACCAAACGTGCGGTCCGATTGCAGTCGTGTGAACTGCACATCGACTGCATCCGAACTGCATCATGCCCACCCGCCCGCACGCTCCGCCCTCCCGCGCATGGTGCAGTGCGGATGCAGTCGGTGTGCAGTTCACACGACTGCAATCGGACTGCATGTTTGGTTTGTAGTTCTATTGCAGTCGTGTTTGCAGTTCTATTGCAGTCTCGTCAACTGCATTCAAACTGCACTTAAACTGCAATTAGCAGTTGGATTGCAGTTGAAATGCAGTCCGTCTGTTTAGACCCTAATTTGTTCAGACTCAGTAACTGAATGGTTTCCAATAGATTTACACCGTGTTATATTTTTTCCCAAAAATATTTAAAAAGCTCAACAAGTTGGACATCACCGACACTAAGTACAACACAGATCACGGCAGGTCATAGCGGGTATTAAGCGCCAGCAAACTGTTGGGTGCAAGTGCAAAACAACCCCTCAACCGCTCGGATGGTCTGATGAACTTATAACTTTGTAATTTTTCATGATACAGTTATGAAATTTTGTACATAGATTCTTTACTTATAAATACTAGACACGTTTTTTTAATGATTTTCCACTTCTGAGCCTATAATACATAATAAACTTAAATATTAAAAAACAACTTAAATAATTAAAAATAATATATACACTAAATGCCTAGCTAAATATGACGTCATAAAACTCCTCCGCATCGCTGTCGACTGGAAGTGTGCCCAAAAGGCTGGCGGCATTGCCACGTTGGCAATGCTTATTCTCTGACCGAGGTAGAAGCCAGCCCTTGGGTCACGCGAAGCGTCAATTAAGCGTGTCGCCAATTCTTTAAAAAGCATATGAGCACTCGGACCCCACGGCCCGAGAGTTTCAACCCCAAACGGCTCAAAAATATAACTGCCGACGAGGCTGTTATAGACACGTGTTTCGAGTTTCGCATATCTATTCTATATCTCAAAAAGACTCAAAGTCACCCAAAGGGCGATGGAAAGGGCTATGCTTGGAGTTTCCTTGCGTGATCACATCAGAAATGAAGAATCGCCAAACTTAAGGGGCAATGGGCAGGACACATTGCATGCAGAACGGATGGTCGATGGGGACGAAAGGTTCTGGAGTGGCGACCACGTACCGGAAGACGCAGCGTTTGACGGCCTCCAACAAGGTGGACCGATGACCTGGCCAGGGTCGCGGGAATATGATGGATGCGTGATACACAGGACCAGTCGTTGTGGCGACGCTTGGGGGACGCCTATGTCCAACAGTGGACGTCTTTCGGCTGATATGATGATGATGATGATGATTCTATATCTATACTTATAATAAATCTGTAGAAGTGAAAATTCTGTACATTGAAAAAATCAAAAAATAAATGGCGGGAGTGATACTAGACCGACACCGAACCCAAAAATGTGATTAAAAATCTTGTCTGTCTGTCTGTTTGTTCAGGCATCACGCAAAAACTACCGGTTTGATTACGATGAAACTTGGTATAATTATTCTTTAATATCCTGGCCACCACACTGGGTACTTTTTATCCCGAAAAAGTAGGTATATACAATAAAAAACAAACTTAATTTTGCGGTTCGATCCCTGACCCGATTATTGTACCAACCGCAAATAATAAGTTTGTCGTAGGTTACGTCACCCGCAGCGGAGTTCACTAAGGGGCGCTGCACACGGCTAAGATCCATATTCATACTAATATTATAAATGGGAGAGGGTCAGAATCAGAATCAGAATGTCTTTATTGTGGGCATAGGTTACATACAGGTGTTAAAATTAAATAATAAATTACAGTTCCATTATGTCCTGCCAATTAAGCATACAATAATAAATTACAGATTGTACTAAGAAAATATTTAACAAATAATTGAATCAAAATTTAGTTGGATTTATAAATGTCAAAATTGAGTCAGAATTATAAATGTCAAAATTGCGTCAGAATTATTAATGTCATTTTTGAGTAGGAATTATAAATGTCAAAATTGAGTTAGAATTATAAATGTCAAAAATACACAATTATTCAATAATTTAGGAAATCCTGGATCGTGTAGTAAGCCTTATCGATTAAGAAATTACGTAATTTATGTATGTGTCTGGGTATGTCTGTTTGTCCGTCTTTCACAGCAAAACGAAGCTACGAATTGACGTGATTTTTTAAGTGGAGATAGTTGAAAAGATGGAGAGTGACATAGGGTACTTTTTGTCTCTTTTTAACCGCCCACAGAAAGGGGAACCGTGTTACCCCGAATTTAACGCTAGCGAAGCCGCGGACAAAAGCTAGTTAAATATAAAAACGAATGTTGTACGAAAATATTTTAAATAGTTCTAACTCAAAATAGAATTCATATGAACAGGTTTCCATTTTCGTGAATTTCAGCGATCAATTCCTAAACATTTGTAAAACAAACTCATGTAAAGATATTAATAACTATGTTTATGATTTCATAAATTTTTAGACAGTAGGCTAATGCATTCCTCTTAAAAGCTGATTGATATATAGGTGTCCTGGTTTACATTGATGATCACATATTGTACATAGAGACGGAGATAAATCGGGCGGAATGCGTCATGAAATAGCCGGGAAAGCACTATAGAACTATGTTGGCAGTGGTTTCATAAAAAAAAAATATGATTTGATATTTTTCTTATTATACACCACAATTTTTTTTATTAGTACAAATACTTAAAGTGCTTATTAGAAAAGCCCTTGTTATTATTTAAGTAAAGTCTCAATAAATAATATTCATAAACAGCAAAGTTATTAGCGTCTGTATTTATTCCAAAATGTCTCTCAATTTATGGAAATATTGTGAAGGCTATTTGATTATGAATGAATAAAGGACGATTAAAATGGAAAAACACTTCCCGCAGTATTTTCTACTAGCAATAGTTACGTATGATTGAATCTATGATGAATTTACCTTTTCGTGGTCAATTTTAGGATTTCGGTTTTTTCTACTTTTGTATACTTACAAAAATATGATCAGTAACGGGTACAGATACAGCCCCATTTTTTGTGTACTAATAAAAAACTAGGGGTGTATATTAGTTTATTATTTTAACATTCATTAATATTTACATCAGCTAACTGCCAAAAAAAGTCCCGTCAAAATCGGTCCAGCCATTTCATAGATTAGCCGGGACAAACAGATAGACAGACAGACAAAAATTGTAAAAAAAAAATATTTTGGTGTATGTGCCGTATATATTCACATGCATGTATTAAAAAGCAGTTATTTCAATATCACAAACAGACATTCCAATTTTATTTATATGTATAGATTGGTAAATGAGTTAAGTTTTGTGAAAAGTCATAGAACAAAAGTTGTTGTTTATGATGTTAGTAATACAGTCCCGCAAAGTGTGTTTTACAAATAACCCTATAGATATTGTTACTAGATACGGCCGCAACCTAAACTAGAAAATAAGCCAAAAGTTCAGTTACTTATGGTATCGGCTTCGGCTGCAAATCTTGTTCCGGTACGTCACTAATATAATTATCTATGTAAGGAAGTCATAAACATCACTTAACACTGACAGAAATATTAAAGCAGACGTTATAAATTTAATAAACGAATTAAGATATCTGGCATCGACTCACGTTAGCTGTATTAATGTAAAACTAAATAATAAGATACGTATCGCTACGTGACGCCGATGTCTCGTCTTGTCTCGTCTTAGCTTAGTAAAATAGGTCATAAAGTAGGTTTCTTTATGTAAACTTTGGACTCTCGTTTCATCCCCTTAGGGTCTAAACAGATGGACTGCATTTCAACTGCAATCCAACTGCAAATTGCAGTTTTAAGTGCAGTTTGAATGCAGTTATCGACTGCAATAGAACTGCAAACACGACTGCAATAGAACTGCAAACCAAACGTGCGGTCCGATTGCAGTCGTGTAAACTGCACACCAACTGCATTCGAACGATCCGCCCTCCCGCGCATGGTGCAGTTCGGACGCAATCGGTGCAATTTGCAGTTGGATTGCAGTTGAAATGCGGTCCGTCTGTTTAGACCCTTAGGGCTAGGCCACACGATGCGTTGCGGCGCCGCACCGCAAATATTTCGACGAATCGGCGGGCCGTACGAGCGAGCGGGGTGGCGTCACTTGTGTGTCCGCCGATTCGTCGAAATATTTGCTGTGCGGCGCCGCAACGCATCGTGTGGCCCGGCTCTTAGGGAGTGAATTTCAAAAAATCTTCTATGGCATAAAAACGAAACCTTGTGCATAATTTCACACTCCTATTGTGCCATTAGTTTTTGCTGTGCGTTGGTTGATCGGCCAAAACAGTGATGTAAGCGACTTGTAGAGATAAGCGAGTACTCGGCCGAGAGCACTGTCTCGCCCGTTTACTCGGTACGTGTGATCAAGCCATTACTCCCGTTTGCTCGTCGAAAATCATAAGTAACTTTCACCTAAAAGAAACACTTATAATTTTGATTCTTTCTCATCAGTTAAGAAGAGAGACGAGTATGAATCCTGCTTGCAATGTTGCGCCCTATGTATTGTGTGACTGTTGAATGGACGGAGTCACAGCTCGCGAGTGCACTACACCTGTTTAGGGAGCGAGAGACTAGTGTGGACATGTCACTAGCAAACGCGAAGAGGCTGCTTGAAAGTAGAACACTAACGAACAAATGAACATGAGATAAAATAGTAGATAAAAGCAGTGTCGCGAGTGGCAAGTTAAATTCCCAACGAAAAGAAAGTCGTTAAGTTTTTAGGGATTTGCAAAGATAACTCCCGAGCATGCGAGGGAGTTAAAGAAAGAATGACTTTTTTTATGGTGGGAAAAAATCATCCCATGACAACCCCCGCTCTTGGGCGGAGCGGGAGATAGTGTCAGACTCTTACTGACTAAAAGACCCACCCCGTTCCTTCTAGCCTTCATACAGGGGCTCTAGCGCCCTTTCGGATAACCCTGGCCCGAGTAGGCTTCAACCCGGCTGGGTCCTTGCTGTTGCTGACAACTCCTTAAGGCGCGCGGGAAGAATGCGCGCCGTCGACGACTTGGGCTTGGTCCGGACAGTTACTGGACGGCCGGACAGAAGACAGAATGACTTGCTTTAGGAGATGGTTATATGAAATGTAAAAGAGGATTATCGAGCAGGTGGTGTAAAAAGTATGTTATGTGTTATCTTATGTTCTATTCCAGGACATGGTCTACTCGTATGCCAAATTTTATCCAAATCGGTTTAGTTAAGCGGCTAAACAGATTTGGATAAAATTTGGCAATTTGTGAAGGAGTAGTTACACACACACACACACATAATAGGTCTTTTTGTCATCAGTGTGATGATTGATTGTCAAAACCCAGGAAATCTTGTCAAAGATCTGTGTTACATGCCGTACCGTCGTTCCATGTCTTGTACTAGAATTCAGGTGTATCCGATTAGATTAGAAGATTTTATTTTATTACAGTACATACTCTAAGGCCATATCCTCCTTAATCTAGCGCATAGGCTTGCACAAGGCGGTCAACTGAGCTCCCTGCTCACTTCGCGACTCTTTGCCAGTTACAACATAGGGAGGGGACACTAGACATGTCTATAGTTTATGCACGTGGAAACATCGATAAACTTGTAAAATGGTTATAAACAGTGATATCTGATTGGTGAAAAAGATATTTCTAGAGTTACATTGAGGCTTGCATGGAAGGATTATTTGAGGAATGATGTGAAAGAAAAGGGAATTAGTGATAGTGTGACCGGTGACCTCAAGTAATATGGGATAAGGGCCGATCGTCCGGTAACTGTGCGGACCGAGCCCAAGTCGTCGATGGCGAGGCGCGCACTGTTCCCGCGCGCCTCATGGAATTGTCAGTAATGGCTAGGGCCAAGCCGGGTCGAAGCCTACTGGGGCCAGGGTTAGCTCCGAAAGGTAGCTCAGCCCCCGGTACAGATGCCATCACGGATCTTGAGCGGTTGCGCAGAAGTCAAATATTCGGTCTCTTTAGTGGTGCGAAGTGAGACGCGGGGGCGGAGAGTGTCAGTGATTGGCTTGCCGCGCCATCGCGTCATAGACGTCACTCCTAATTCGTTCCCTGCATGTATCTAACAACAAAGACGATTGGCTCGCCAATGTATGGAATGCGCAAAGCGATCCTCACTCTGACGCCGAGCGCTCAAGATCCGTTTTAGCAATTGTACGAAAGGCAACGAAGGAACTGGAGTTGGTTTTTTAGTCAGTAAAAGTTTGATACTATCTCCCACTCCGCCCTAGAGCGGGGTATGTCAGAAAATTGGGAATTTTATTATTATGCATCGGCTCGCGTTTGACCACTATCACACCTGATGGTAAGCGATGATGTGGTCGACGATGGAACACGCTTGCCTAGAAGCAATCTATTCACTCTTGACCTAAAGACGCCTAGGTTATATATAGCTATCAGGAAACACAGACGCGAATCGCAGAAAAATTAACATTATAATAATTATAATGTTAATTTATTAAATATATTTTATTGAAGACGGAGCGTTGGAAGGTTTTCACAAGGTGGACCGGTGACTTAGTGTAGGTCGCGGAAATCAGATGGATGCGAGACGTAAGGAAACTGTCGTTATGGCGACATTTGGTGGAGGCCTATGTCCAAGAGTGGACGTCTTTTGGCCGAAATGATGATGATTCTATTAAATTTCAAGATTTTACTTTTCTGTTTCTGTTTGCAAATGATAAAACAGAGAGTTAATGTAAGCTACTAGATAAATAAATGTCAAATTTTTCAGTAAGTAAAGCTTTTTTATGCTACATTTTGTAGGTTTTCTCTCAGACAGTTACTTATTATTCATTTAACTATAAGGTCTCAAGTAAGAATCTAAACCAATTCGGTAAAAAAAAAACCTAAAACATCTCAACTTTCCGAAAAAACCGGGCCTATAATAAAAGCACCTTGAAAACAGGCTCATTATAAAATTAATAACCATTTTTTTTTTGACAGGTGACATCCGATTCCTTTTCCCGCCATCACTAATCTAGACGTATTGTTTGTGACCGGCGAGCCGTCGTTTGAGATACGAAACGGGCGCGTTTAGTTGCGCGCATAATAATTTATTATCTGTGAACGTTGACAGTTGGCGGGAAAAATGAGCCAAGATGGCGCGGCGTCTGTTTTTTTTTAGGGTTTGTGTATTGGAAATATTGAATGGATGGAACAATGTTGTGTCTCTTCAATGCTTAAAAGTGGATAAAATGGTTTAGGTGTATCCATTTTATAGTATGATACACCTATATTTTTTACACTTGAAGGCTCTTAAAGTAGGTGTATTATGCGTACAGCTAAAAGATTTATCCAAATTCCAGTATCTTTCACTGAGCAACTGCCTATTTATCCTTTCAGCCCCAGATTGTCGTTGTTAACCCAGTAACTGGGTAACAATAATAATTATAATATTACAGCAGTACCTCTCGATACGGCTCGCATTGTGAGGAAGTTGTTTTCTCTGAAGCCCTAACCACCGGTAGCTTGGACCCTGCTCACGACATCGGTAGATATTTTTTATACTTTTAAATGTTTTTTTTTTATATATTTAATTTTAAGAAACATTTTAAAATATCAAAAATATGTCTTACAAAGAAAATAATAGTATAATCAATAATCATTTAGGTATTATTTGTACCTATAACATTGGTAGTGTAAAGATCTTAAAAAATATGGTGTATGCGTAGAAAAAAAGCACAATATTAATCATGCGAGAGGTAGACTCGCATTATTTTCACAATGACTTTTAGTTGGTGAAATTATTGTCTGATTTTCTGGCTGTAATTTTAATGAATATAACATACTTCCTTCTCTTACTAAACACAAACAAAAATTCATAATTACTTTACAGAGAAAAGAAATTTCTCCTCCACAAAACAAATGAGCATCCATAACTAAATAATACGCTATCTATTATTTTAATCGAATCGTATATCGATTTAAATATTATATCGATTATTTCGACACGGTACTGGGCGTTATCTATGAAACCATAGATTAAAGAACAACGATATTAATTAAAAGTAAAAAAAAATAAAGCCCATTTCCATTAGCGGGATACGTGTCAATTGAGATGGGATAAGGCGGGTTACACGATTGCGGCTGACGTAATAATATATAAATTATAAAAGAAGAGCCTAACTCTCTGACTGGAATTACTGGGTCTAGGAGTGTGAAATTATGCACAAGGTTTTCTTTTTTCAAAATACGTCTTCGTAAAAAGGTTTTTCACATTTTTAGGCCCATTTTTGTACGATAGATTAAATAGAAAATTAGGTTTACAGTATAAATTATTATAGCTGTAAAAAGATTATTGTGCAACACTTACTCAGCATCTCTTACGGAGATACAGATCTCCTTTTAGTTTGTAAATAAAACATGCTTTGCATTTAGATAACTTAATGATTTAATGATGGTTAATTTATTATTTAAGGCTCTTAGTACTTTTAAGCCTGATATACAGGTTCAACCAAGTTCAGGTAAAAATGCAATGTATGTACGTTATAATTGTTTTATATATATTTTAATTTTAATGTGCCACTTTTACTAAATAAAAGATATTCTATTCTATTCTATCGTATTCTATTCTATTATTTTATGACGTAGGTGAAAATTAAGAGAGGATTTTCCAAAATTCACACGCTAAGGGAATGACATAGAGGTCCAATTTTTTCATAAAGAAACCTACTACTCTACTTTCACGCGAATGAAACCGCTGGCAGATTCTAGTCTTAGGATAGAAATGTATTAAGCATGGCGCATACGTGCGTATATGGTATCCACCTAGTCCAATAAAGGCTATGACGCTTTCATATGGGATGTTTGATGTTTGCAAGTGCAAAGCTGTGCAGAAAAATAATCATCACTCTAATATCTTATAGGTGACATTTTGTTTCTATTTCCCTGTGTATGTATGTTACTCATTTGCGTTTAAACGGATAAACAGGTTTCTTATATCATAAAAGTGACAATTTGTTTCTATTTCCGTGTGTATGTATGTTACTCATTTACGTTTAAACGGATGAACAGATTTAGATGAATTTTGGCGCATGGATTGATTAAGTTGATCTTATTTCTACACGCTATTTTCTACATTTCTTCTGTTCTCTCCTTTCGCAGGTCTGCAACTGTACAAATTTTTATAATTTTGTATCTTTCTTCAATGTACATAATATGTATACATCTACACTAATCTATTTACTAATATAATGAAGAGGTAAAATTTGTTTTTTTGTTTGTAGGAGGTAATCTCTGAAAGCACTGGCCCAATTGCTAAAATTTTTTCACCGATAGAAAGCTGCTTTATTCCTGAGTGACATAGAGTACCTATATTTTATGTAGGTACGCGGGCGACGCCGCGGAAAAAAGTTAATAAATTATAAAATAATTTAGGAAGACAACACAATAATTAAAATTAAAAACAGATAAGTTACAAGTCGCGAAGGGCTTTTAGGAACCAATTTAATAAGTATTAAACACAGTCATAAATTCATCTTACAAGAAGTCAAAAAGGTATATCATAAATACCTACCGCATCCATTTTCACTGCCACACACATCTAAGATGTCTGGCGAACGAGAAACAATCTAATCATAAAGTTAGACTTGTCCAGTGGCCTACATTGATGCTCCATTTATACTGCATCATTGAAATGTAGCCACTAACATCACATCTGGATACCTTGAAAGGATAGACAGAAGTAGATATGATATAAGATAATGTCATTTATCACCGTCATCATCATCATATCAGCCGAAAGACGGTGTTGGACATAGGCCTCCCCCAAGCGTCGCCACAACGACCGGTCCTGTGCGTCACGCATCCATCGGATTCCCGCGACCCTGACCAGACCTATCAGATATCACTTACAGAAAAACCAGTTGGGTAGGTCTAACTTAGAGAAAGAGGTCAATCGTCGGATCCGACTCGGCTGGGCAGCGTTCGGGAATCTGCGCGGTAATTTCTCGTCTAACACACCACAGTGTCACAAGTCGAAAGGGTTCGAAACGTGTCGCTTATAAAGGGCCTCATCAGAAGGCTCACAGACAAAGGGCAACGGAAAGGGCTATGCTCGGAGTTTCCTTGTGTGATCGCATCAGGAATGAAGATATCCGCAGGAAAACCAAGGTTGCCAACATAGACAAAAGAATCGCCAAACTTAAGTGGCAGTGGGCAGAACACGAATCTTGCGAATCGAACGAATCTCACGGAGCAGAACACTTTCAGCGTTTATTTTTTTGTTATTTTCTTTTTTTTTGGATACCTATTTTATTTTTCGGTACTTTTTTTATTTCACAGAAAAAAAAAACTGTCGGTAAATGAAAATATAAATAATATTTGGTGGAATTTATTTTTGATACACAACTAAGATGAATCTAACGACAACTCGCAAGCTAAAATGCAATAAGCCATTTAGGTTCTAGGCTTAAAAACATAACCCTTCTTCCGGCGAAGTCGGGTAATAAAAATGCATTCCTTACCCACTAAACAACATAATTTTCAAAATGTTTTATTTTACATATTCGTACACTTAAAAAACGTCGGTGCAGTGCACGGTTCCAAATTGGTCATTCCACAGGCATGGAAAAGAACAGACAAGTACCTAACTCCATGGTTACTCTTTTAAAAAAATGGTTCATCGTATAATATTTTCATATTTCACAATATTAATAGATAATTATGTAAAAACAGTGTAGACCAGTCAATATTGTACCCAAAAAAATAAAATTCCGACAGCTAATATTTCTTAACTCATAATTCTACAACTTATTAAATAAAATGCCAATCAACCGCCACTGTCCGCTATTGTACAAACAGCCTAATAATAACCTATCAAATGAGCCAACAATGCACGACCATAGACTAATTACTAACTTTTTAACTCCCACGTCTCTCAGGCATTATAGAAAGTGTTAGCGAAAGCAATGATGCTGCACTATCATTGATCTATAGACACCCACGGTCAATGTTGGATTATTTGTGACTAGTTTTTGCTAGTGGGTTTGCTTGTATTGCGAGAATATACTACTGGGTTTTTTTTATGTCGCAAATCATCTAGTGATATCTCTCGCCCTTGGGCAAAGCGGGAGGGTTGTGTCAGACTTTTATTGACTAAAAGCCTTTTCTAGCTTCTTCGTTGCCTTTCATTCTAGGGTTTGGTTTTCCTTTCAGAAGCGAACCCATGGCCCCAGATACTACTGGGATAAAAATGTATCCCATCATCCAAAACCGTTTAATTGTATAATTTAGGTGTCTTCAGGGATAGAGTGAATAGGCTCTCAATAAACTAGTGCGCCTCACCATCAAAGATTGCGTCACTGCTTACCATCAGATGGGATCGCGGTCAAGCACTAGTTTAAATCATTGAAAAAAGAAACATTACATATAATAAAATAATATTATTCCACAACTATCATACAACGTCGTCTAGTCCTAAGCTAAGCAGAGCTTGTGATATGAGTCCTAGACAACTGATAAACAGACATATATTTCTATATTATTAGACAAATTACACCCAGACAGTACAAATGATCGTGCACACAAACATTTGTCTTAGGCGGAAATTGAACCTACGATCTCCGGCATAGCAGTCATGGCCACTAACCCCTAGGCCAACAGGCCAGACATTGAAAAACAAACGTTATATGATATTTATTTTGTAAATAGGTTTTAAAAAACACTTACTCGCCATTTTTTTTTTACGTCAGTTTAAACTAGATGAGGCCGGTGTTTCCTAGCTGACTACCCTGAGAAGAAACACCGAAACAAACTCAGGGGTCAAAGTCACTTTTAAAGTCCATACAGTAAATAGTCAAAATCACATGAGAACCATGCAGATTTACTGTATCTTTCAAAATTTCACTTAAAGACAGTAAATCATTATTTTAAATTACGATGCTCGTTAGAACATGCACAAGTACTTATACAGATTATTGCTTTTGTAATCACATAATGCATCTTCATATCAGTTGATTTCACAACACCAAAACCCGCACTGCCCACATCCAAAAAGGTCCGTTACCTCTCAAACCATAGACAATGTGACAGTTTCCAATTGTGCCGTTGCCCATAGAAGGCCTAATTAAAAAAAGTAAAACCGCCGCAGGAAACGTCACTTCATATAGTGTTCCGAATTTGAAAAGATTGACAGGCGGTATGGGCTGTGCGGGCGGCCGATCGAAATGACCCAAAATGTCAATTATTTTCAATGAGTAATTTTTGTAAATTGATTCTGATGGCGCGAAATATTTTCTAACTAAGAATTAGGCAACAATAGAGTAACAGAATGTATATTAAAGGTAAATAAGTAGGATGTAGGTGTACATAAATTACATATTAATTCAGTAAGAATATTTATAACATAATTACGTAGTTAAGTATTTACAAAAACAAATACACTACTGCACAGGGACACATAGCTTCATAAACGCGAATCCGTCATTATACGCTCGGTGTACACCTGCGTGAAGCTTACATACAAAACTATGAAACTCTGTCAACGAAGCGGCAACGTCACGACTAGTGTTGCCAGGTCCGTTTGTATAAAAATCGAGACAGATGGTGTAACAAATCGGGATTTAGGGTTTTAGATCGGGACAAATATATATTTATTAATAAAGACTTTTTTAGGTAGAAAATCATCCAATTACTTCTTCCGCTCAGGGGTGGGACGAGAGGGTGTGTCAAACTTACTGAGTAAAACTCAGACTTCTTCAATCGGTCTTTGCATTCCAGGGTTTTTGATTTATCGGACCATTTAGCGTCCCGATCAGGTACAAATCGGTACGCCTCCGCAGACTCCTAAAAATCGGGACATCCCGCGCTAATAGGGACGCCTGGCAACACTATCACGACGCTGCATGCCGCTTCATTGACATAGTTTCATAGTTATAGTAATGAAGTTGGTTGATTAAAAAAAGAAAACTGGTTAAGTGCGAGTCGGACTCGCCCACTGAGGATTCCGTACAAACTTACCTATGAAAATATTTCAATTTCTGAATTGAGTTACGAAGATTTTTCCGAATCACATTTTTTTTGTGTCGTAACCGCAAAACAGTTTTCAGATTTTTTCCTATACTTGTGAGAGTGTGAGACCTTGCTTCATGCCTAATTTCAGGATTCTAGGTCAACGGGAAGTACCCTATGAATTTTGGTTGCCTGTTGAGAGTGTTGAAATACACGTTTTCTGCGACATAAACGGCCGTATCTTTTTTTTTTCGTTAATTTAGAAGGTTGATTTTTTCACAGCTTCAAGACTCCGCAGACTTGAGTATATGGTTTTAATTGCGTTTCGATACCACCACGCGTTCACGGGTCTTGACATACAGACAGACGGACAAAAAAGTGATCCTGTAAAGGTTCCGTTTTTTCGTTTTGAAGTACGGAACCCTAAAAAAATCATACACCCTAAAGGACCTATTACACTGCGCTGAATATCGCGTGCGATCGTACATTTCATTCATAGAAAGACAGTCTAGTCTATGGTTCGACGTATCGCGTAGTGTAATAAGGGTTAGACTGTCTTTCTATGAATGAAAAATAATACGAGTCGGAATATCGCACGCGATATTCAGCGCAGTGTAATAGGTCCTTAAAGTCTACTCGTTGTCTTGGACCAAAACGATAGTGCGTTAAAATCGTGACCCCGCTACTATAACTTGCAAAGTGTTTTACTACCTGCAAAGGCAAGCCCAAGCTATTTGAATGCGAATATTTCTGATTAATAGTGACACAAGTAAGTAATTGGCTGAGAACTTTTTGAATTACGTACACTCGGGGAAATAAATTGTTAAGCAATTTTCTGAATTAAAAAAAAATTTTTTTTTGCAAATTACATCTTATTGAATTAGTTTAGTTTGTTACTTATATTTAGTTATTTACTTACTACCATCTTGAAATGTTAAACATTTGCTTACTATTTTATGTATTGTTACGAACGTAAGAAATTAAATGCCGGCTTACTAACAGAGAATTCACCACAAACCATAACAAAGTTCAATCAACGAATGACTAATCACTATAAACGAGTCCAAAATCCTTTTCACTGTCATGTAACTGACTTCTAGTTCCTTCGTTAACTTTCACTCCAGGGATGGGTTTTTCTTTCAGAAGCGAAGCCCTGGTCCCATAGGCATTGACTCTGCTAGGCCTCTACGGTTTGCTAAAATTTAGAACACTACGCGCCGTCGACAACTTGAGCTGGTCCACACGGTTACCGGATGGTCGGACGGTGAGCTATCCATTTCTCACCGTCCAAAAGCAAGCGCTTACAGTGGCCGGAAATCGGGATTGGGATCCCGATCGGCTTCTGGGGTATGAGGGCTGTTGCATCGCGTTTGCGGTTAGATCTTTGCTAGCATTACTGCTTCTTAGAAGGAAACGTTCTAACATAAATACTATTGTCATTTTTTTTGGATATCGTCTTCCTAATTTGTCAAAGATCTATGGATGACAATTGGGACCAACGACTTTACGTGCTTTCCAAGGTAAAGGTTGGAATTAACGTCCTAGATAAACTTAGAAAAGTACAAATGAACTGAAAAAGTCATATCAGTCTTTTTTTTTCAGTCTCATCTCGTGCATGAGAGGTAGGTTAACACATGGTCTCGACACAGAGAAAAATCAAATTCAAAGTAATACTTTCTATGGTTGAAATATACCTCAATGCGACTATGATTTACATTCCACGACCGCCCATAAATGCTACAACAGTATAAAGGTGCTTGCACTATTTCAACTCGAGCGTTCGATTAATCATCCGGCCATGAACTTAACTGGAGTGTACAAACAATGCCTCATGTATCCGATCTAGTGCTAATTGAAATAACCAATTGTTCTAGCGTTTATCTAATCTATCTAGCTTATTAGCAACTAAATGATACTGCAAACAAATTGCGTTGGGACCGTTCCTTTATTACGTAAGATGATTTAGGGGGGGGGGGGGGGGTCGACCATGTCTTCTTTTTTAGAGTACCGTACCACAAAAAGAAAAAACGGAACCCTTACATGATCACTTTCTGTCTGTCAAGACCAGTGTTGCCAGGCGTCCCGATTTGCGCGGGATGTCCCGATTTTTAGGGGTCTGGGGACGCGTCCCGATTTGCACCTGATCGGGACGCTAAATGTCCCGATAAATCAAAAACCCTGAAACGCAAAGAGCGACTGAAGAAGTCTGGGTTTTATTCAGTAAAAATTTCACACGCCCTCTCGTTCCAAGAGGGAAAAAAGTCATTGGACGATTTCCATCCAAAGAATTTTTATAAAAAAAAAAAAATTTTGTCTCGATCTAAAACCCTAAATCGAGACCTGGCAACACTAGTCAAGACCCTTTATCTCGGGAACGCGTTTACTTAGGTAAGTTTGTACGGAGCCCTCAGGGCACGCCGCACGAGTCCGACTCGGACTTGTCCAGTTTTTCTTATAAGGGGGTAGGTAAGACGACTTGGGCTCGGTCCGTACGGTTACCGGACGGTCGGACGGCGAGCTACCCATGGCTAGCTGTCCACAAGCCCGCGCCTACGGTGGCAAGAAATCGGGATCGGAATCCCGGCAGCTATGTCACCATACTTGGTGGTCAATCCTGCAACCAAATGAAGTAGCTTCACTTAAAAAACATAATAAACAAACAAAAAATGTCGGACATTAATTACACATAAAAAAAATCACACTGCACACTTTTCCTCAAACGATTAGATGAAAGTATCCGCGTTATGTACGCGCGCATGCTCACACGCAAGTGAACCAAGATGATACCACTAGGTGGATGAATAAAGAAGGTGAACTTGTACTGAAAAACCGTAAGTATTATTACTTTTTTTTTTCACAGTACTCGGCAGTTAATTGTATAAATCCCTCACTGCGCTCGGGTGTTAATTATAATAGGTCTTTCCCTATAAAATTGCCCCAGCCGGGTCGAAGCCTATTGGGGCCAGGGCTAGCTCCAAAAGGTAGCTCAGCCCCGGTATGAAAGGCACGAAGGAACGTGAGTAGGTTTTTTAGTCAGTAACACTATCTCCCGCTCCGCCCATGGGCCCCGATGTCATTGGGATGATTTTAAAAAAGTATTTTTTTTTGTCACAGTACTCTAAAGTTAATCATATAAATCCCTCACTGTGGCTGGGAGTTAATTATAATAGGCTATAAAAGGTTACTGTTTTTCGCACTAGTGCGTAAATTGCAGTAGGGATAGGGTTTTCAAGCAAGTGTATTGAAAATATATTTTTGGCTTAGGTTAGGTTCATTTCAGCTAAAATACGAATAGTTTGCTTCTAGGCAAGCGTGTTTCATAGTCGTCACATCATCGTTTACCATCAGGTGATATAGTGGCCAAACGTGAGCCTATGCATAATAATAATAAAAAAAAACTTAAAATACTTGACATATACACCAAATAGCTTTTTTTTTCGATGGGAAAAATCATCTTATGACAACCCCCGCTCTTGGGCGGAGCGGGAGATAGTGTCAGACTCTTACTGACTAAAAAACCCATCCCGTTCCTTCTAGCCTTCGTACCGGGGCTCGAGCGCCCTTTCGGATAACCCTGGCCCCAGTAGGCTTCGACCCGGCTGGGCCCCTGCTGTTGCTGACAACTCCTTGAGGCGCGCGGGAACAGCGCACGCCGTCGACGACTTGGGCTTGGTCCGGACGGTTACCGGACGGCCGGACAGCGAGCTACCCATTGCTCATTGTCCGCAAGTCCGCGCCTACGGTGGTACACCAAATAGCTTCGTTTTCGTTATGTGTCTTTTATGTGACAAAAAAAAAACTATAATGTCCGATCACGCGAATATAATCATCATTTGAATCAATTTAGGAATCAGTCCGGGCGCCACACGCAATTTGTCCATTTTTTAAACACTTACGCCTCTTTGAGGCGGCTTTTTTAAAGACTAGCCACTAGGCAAACTTGTGATGTCAAAAAGACGCTGCGTTTTGCGTGCTCATTCAGAATTCATTAAAAGTAATTTTAATATAAGAGTACTTTTAGTATATACGAAACCTGAAAAACATGTGTAGTATTTATAAGTCAAGAATATATGTACAAAATTTCATAACTGTATCATGAAAAATCACAAACTTATAAGCTTGTCATCCAAGCGACTGAGGGGTTGTATTGCACTTGCACCCAGCCATTATTAATAATTGCAGTACTTAAATACTGCAAAAAAAAATCATAATAACGTCAAAAAACCTCTTTAAAATTTTGTATCTATTCAGCCCTGCGTTCCTAAGGTCATGAGGCTCTTGAGACAGGGATCGCGATCCTAACTACCACCTATAAAAATATTTTTTTTTGTAGTAGGTACTTTGGCACCACAATTAAAATAAATTCAGATTTTTGTAACTGTACTTAAAAGGCATTACTTTTTCGTTGTTGTCCCAAAATACTACAAAAAAATAATATTTTTTAGATGGAAGTTAGAACTGGTCCAAAGTGCCCCACGATCCCTGTTCCTATTCACCCCTGCGTTTCTTATCACCTTGTTTGACTCTATCTAGCCACCTGGACAGCTCTGTCGTTGGCCTCGTACAAGTCGTGGAAGATGCAAGTACCTAGTTGTAATTTAAAAAAAAATAAAACTAGCCTTCTGACCAATTCCTAACTTGTTCGTCAAAGCACAAATCATCGCGTGCGCATTTCAATTATCACTTGTTTTCATGCCATTGCTGTTGAACTCTGAGCTTTTAAGTAGTCCAATAACTTTGCAGAAGGCCGGGATAGATTTGTGGAAGATTCATTGGATGGCAATTTATTGTGGTTAGCTTGTAGTCAAACGATAGCTGATTTTATGCGAGCTTCTATTACTGTCAATGAGTTCAATTCAAAATATTTCATTTCACAAAGGCCTATAAAACGTCAGAAGCTAGTGTTCAATTCTAATTCGTCGTTTCTTAAGAAGAACCAGCAAGAAACTCCACGGTTACCCTTTAAAAAAGTCTCTACTTTTAAATATAAGTAAAAAGAAAGAAAGAAAAATATTTTATTTGGTACAGAAAATGCAGAAATACTCATTTATATGTATGCATTAATTTTGCAGTGAGTAATTTTCCAGTTTATTTTTTAATTTTATAATCAAAATGCTTCTTTTCTTGTGTCGTTGTTGTACCTTAGATTAAAAGTATCCCAGGACATGGTGTCCATGTACCATCAAAGACACTTCTGCCTGACCACCGCTAGGTTCATTTTTGCTTGCACTTGAAACAAAAACTTACAAGGGTTTAGTTTGGCACCGCGCCGCAGGGTTCACGAAACAGCAGCAGCAGGGAAACGATCGCGATGGTACCTAGTTTCATTGAAATCCGTTTAACCGTTTGAGCATAAATATAGATGTACCGTAAAACGGGGTAAATAGAAACATAAATTCGGTTTGGTTTTTCACTTTGATACCATATTATCGGCCTCTGACAAAGCATGGACTTTTTAGAATTATCAATTCATTAATAAATTGATATAGTTAAGTGCTAGAAAAATAATTCAAATATCGTGAAACCATTTGAAGTTTTGTTTTTATTCACCCCTTTAGACTGTAATACACACGCTGACAAACTTTCGTCTTTATAATAATAGTTTGATCATCAAAAAAGAATATTTAGAATCATATTTCTCTTACGATTCCAGATTTATGTCATTACTTCATACTTAAGTCACTATTATATCTTTGCAAATGTATCCTATTTGTGTAATAAGAATATCATTAAAAAAACTGAAACAGGTATAATAATATTCTAAACGAAAATCTTTTTCATTTTTTGTTGTTATAAAATCCCCAAACATTTAATTTAAAAAGAAATACTTATCTTCGATACTTTTTATAAGGTTCTTCTATAAGTAAACAATGATCAAGATTTTTTAATCAACCTTGATTATTGAACCAAGTAGTAAGTAATAATTACCCAAGCTGTTTGACTTTTTAGACAGACTATACCATTAGTATTTGTCCACCTCATAAAATCGGCAGCGAACACTGACCGATGCAAAGCTCGTCCATAAGCTGAGTTCAAAACAACGCCAACAAGATTAGAGCGACGCCATGCGGCACGTTGTGAAACGTCAAACTTACAAAATGGATTCCCTCGTTTTCGCGCGCTCCTCTGGGATTCTAATGTTGTCTCTGGTTTTGTGGGTAATGATTGTAAGTGATACCTACTTTATGATTTGTTTGTTTGTCTGGTGAAATCTAGGTTTCATATTTTTTTAGACATTTATTTGTTACTTAATTTATTTGAGAAAATCTTAACACATTTTCAACGAACAAATTTTTTTTATTAATAAATCCTTAATAATATTTAAATAATTTAATTAAATATTAATTAGGTAAAAAGGTAATAAATCCTAACTAATATTTTAAATGTGAAAGTGTGGATGTTTGTTACTTAATCACGCAAAACGGCTGAACGGATTAGGATGAAATTTGGCATGCATATAGCCTTTGACATGGAAAAGAACATAGGCTACCTTTTATCCCGATTCCTTAACTACCTAATGCCACGCGGGCGAAGCTGCGGGCAAAAGCTAGTAAATAATAAATATAATGTTGTAAAGAGGTAAAGTTTGTTTTTTATTTTTTTGTTTGTAGGAGGTAATCTCTGGAAGTACTGGTCCGATTGCGAAAATTTTTCCATCAATGGAAAGCTGATTTATTCCTGAGTAGAGAGTCCAAAAGCTAGTATTAAATAAAGGGGGCCTAAGTCTGCTATTTTTATAAATTCGTCATTCCAACACGATCCCATTGTTATTTTGCTAAAAGTTTGTAGTCTGCTAATTCATAATGATCGATCATTGATCGGTCAATGGTCTTGTAATAGATCTGTGGTAGAATGACAATATCGAGCTTACTAAAAGCACTAATTGCGCAATCACTGATCAAAGAAACTGTCAAAATTTTTGCAGACTACCGCATACGTCAGATATTCATTTGTCATTATGTACGAGATTACCATTCTATGCCATTTCTTTCAATGGAGTGTCAGTGGTTGACCATCGGAAAGTCATAATGACGCCATTATATTAGTAGATTACCAAAACTTGTCAAAATCAACAAGTATGAAATCAATGTTAGTCCATTCTGACACTATTGTAATAGCAGACTTGAGGGCCTGGTATCTGTTTTCGACCAGCTCGGACGTGTGGCGACTGGTGTCTGTATGGTGTCTAGTTTGGTAGCTTAAGGCTAGGTATATTTCACCGGGATACCATGACGGAGCGACCAGTTGTGTTCCTGTGAAATATGCCCTAAAAGTTTGACACTATCTCCCGCTCCGCTCAAGGGCGCGGAATGTCATTGGATGATTTTCCCAACTACAAAAAAAAAATCTGTCAACAATAACTTTTGACAGAACGAAACGTCTTTCAGGTCCGTAGTGACTAATAATTCTAAAAATAATACATTACATAGTGTCAACTGAGACAAAATACCTTTTAAAAATCTAAAATATAATAAAAAAAAAACATCATCCATTGCCAGTTTTCAAAGTAGGTTCTACTTCTTAACCTGTACAAATCAAGCAATGTATTTGAAATAAACAGAAATATTCATTTAAATGCTATGGCAACAGGCCATATAAAACAAAATCAAAGATCATTTGGATGTTAGCAAAAAAAAGGTTTACAAAAAACTTGAGAGCTTTGAACTTTTATGTGGCACCTAAAATGTGTTTTTTATTTTTGTCGTTTTTGTAGGTCGGTATATTTTTTTTTTGTGGTTGTTCTAAATCTAATGTAGATACTGTATCTACTAATATTATAAAAATAAAATATTTGTATTTTGGTTTATAGTAAATAAACCCCAAAACTACTGGACCGATTGTAAAACTAAAGTATAAACTTAAGAGGCTCCTTTTTTACTCGCCTGTCGTCAACATTGAGCATGGTTTAAACGCATACATGTTATAGATAAATGGCTCCTAGACACAGAACAAATGATAGTGCTCATCAAACTTTGTCTTGGGTGGGAATTGACTGTTCGGCCATAGCAGTTAAGGCCACTAACCACTAGATAGAATAACAGTCCTGTCAAAAAAATAAAGACCCCAGCTACGAGATTTTTCGCAGACTGACGATGTATAAAAAAACCGGCCAAGTGCGAGTCGGACTTGCCCATGGAGGGTTCCGTAGCAGCAATTAACATAATATAAAAGTTCTTGTAGTTCGTTGTAAGTTGTAACTTTGATCGATGTTTTAATAATAGTGTATTTTTTTAGATTTATGACGTATCAAAAAAAACTACTTACTAGATCTCGTTCAAACCAATTTTCGTTGGTAGTTTACATGGTAATGTACATCATATATGTTTTTTAGTTTTATTATTCTCTTATTTTAGAAGTTACAGGGGGGGAGACACACACATTTTACCACTTTGGAAGTGTCTCTCGCGTAAACTAATCAATTTAGAAAAAAATAATATTAGAAACCTCAATATCATTTTTGAAGACCTATCTATAGATACCCCACACACGGGGTTTGATAAAAAAAAAAATTTGAGTTTCAGTTCTAAGTATGGGGAACCCCAAAATTTATTGCTATTTTTCTATTTTTGTGTGAAAATCTTAAAGCGGTTCACAGAATACATCTACTTACTAAGTTTCAACAGCATAGCTCTTATAGTTTCAGAAAAAAGTGGCTGTGACATACGGACGGACAGACAGACAGACAGACATGACGAATCTATAAGGGTTCCGTTTTTTGCCATTTGGCTACGGAACCCTAAAAAGTGAGAATTATGAAACGAGCGAATAAAAAAAACTTAGTGACTGATGATGAGCTAATATTTTATTATCTTCAGTGGTATAAATTTAAGTAAGCGACAAATTTACTAAATCAACGACAAATATTGATGAATAATAAAATCCAGAATGAGCTTACTTTTGACCTTGTGTTAAGTATTAAAATTCTAGCTAAGAGCTAAATTATTAAGTGAGCGACTAAATTACTAAGTGAGTGACTAAAAATAAAATTGAGGTTTTACATAACGAATTATTGAATTTTTTTATTTATGTTTTAAATTCTGTTTCGCTAATTGACATTCAATGATGCATTAACAACAGATCATCGAAGTTCAACTTTACACATTTGCGACATTTTAGGCGCCCAAGTAAGCAACGGTACGTTCCACGCTTTTTGCTTACGACTGATTCGTGTACCATTCGATAAATAACTTGAAAAAGTAATTGTTTTGATACGGACTACGATGGGAACAAATTGCCGATGACTGGACTTACTATTTCCGGTGTGAAAAAAAAACAAATTGAATGTAGAACATTGATCATTGATATGATATGATCGACATATTTGCGGTTGCTAGCAACAGGCTAGTTGGCATTGGCCGTAAAAAATGACCGTGTTTTAGATTATTCAAAAATAAGGGACCCGAATTTGTTTATTTGTAAATTAAACAGAAAATGACAAAGATATAAGCCCATTAAAGTCACGTGTAACGTCACGCCGTGCAGCAATTTTTCGCACGGGGTGACGTCACACGTTATTTTAATGGGCTATATCTTTGTTATTGTTTGTTTAATTGAAAATAGAAAAAATGCGTGTCCAATATTTTTTTATAATTTAAAATACAGACTTTTTTTTTTGATAGGGAAATAATATTTAATATATTACACATATATAGACATAAATACAGACTAAACAAAATGTAAGTAATTATTTTGACCCTGGAAACTACCCTATTACATAATTATATTGTATTAATGTGCTGTATACATAGTTTTTTAGTGCATTTTTAGTTATAAGTATTGTAGTGTTTATATTTATATAATAGATATAATACGTTGTCTCATGTACACAACCAGAGGGGGCGGCGTCGACGAGTCAGTCGGGCTATCTGATACAAGTAGAACGTAGTGATTACATACTCTTTGGATATGAGTGTCTCTTACTACTCTATGTACGCACTGACGTATCGGAGGTAGATAGTCTGTGACGTGACGGGGGGACGTGCGGCCTGCGCTCGGCGGTGTGTAGTAGTGAGCCAGTGTAAAACTTAACTACCACCATTAGACATAATATATAATAGAATAGTATTACCATCAAGCAAAGGATTACTACAAGTATGATTAAATTTGCGTAGTTAAGTTTTTTGATGCATTTGTAACTATCCTCATACGCTCTCATTTATTTATATAGGTACAATGTGTTGTTTTAGATATCCCATGTTTAACGTTATATTCTATAAATAAAAATAATACTAAAAGTCCTAAAATATGTGGTTCAAAAATGCATGGTTTTGAAGATAATATCAATCATACAGAAGAAGAGTCATCGGTGAAATCTAGTTTGCAAATAAACACATGACATTACCTCTTTACGCTGTCATATTTCACGTACAAAATAATCGTGAATTTATCGAATTATTTTGTATGTAAAATGAAAACAAAAAAAAATGACATGCCAGTTTTATTTATATTCAGTTATTATTTTGTATTCTTTGCTATTATAATTATATTTTATTACTTTCTTTTTTAGTATTATATTTTGAGGTCTTATTCATACCCTAGAGTTATGGAATATCAAAAAAAAACACGGTGTATAAATGTTTGCTGTAAGAAAACATAATTGTGGGTTAAGCTTGCCTGTATCACATCTGACATCAGCAATTTTTTTTTTTTATAAAAGTTGTGTCTACAATAAAGTATACTCTTATTACTTCGAAGGAAGTCCATAGTACCCTAAAGAATGCTAATTATTTTGAACCATAGCCTCATTGGCTCATAAACGCCTACAGAGCTACCGTTACCCACTTATCTAGGAGCCTGCGGCTACTGACGCTTCTTAGTAAGGGTTAGCACACACCAAAGCGTCCTGTCCGCAACCTGCTGACCTTGTGGTAACAATACACTTCCATTAGGTACCTAATCCTTACATAGTCGACCTTTTAAGGAAGAATGTTCTAAGCGACAGTTTGCGTTTTATGTAAAAATAGATTTCATCTTCTATAATTGAAAAGTATTTATGATAATGTCTACTTTTCAGATTTTTATCATATTTTCTAAACTTATGATTCAAAAGTTAGAGGGGGGGGGGACACAATGTTTTTTACTTTTGAAGCGATTATTTCCGAAATTATTGACATTATCAAAAAATGATTTTAGTAAACCCCTATTCATTTTTAAATACCTATCCGACAATATATCACACATTAGGGTTGAAATTAAAAAAAAAATCACTTCCCACTTTACATATAGGGGGCTACCCTAATAAAACATTTTCTTCCAATTTTTATTTTACCACTTTGTCGGCTTGATTGATATACATATTGGTACCAAATTTCAGCTTTCTAGTGCTAACGGTCCCAGAGATTAAGCGAGTACGGACAGACGGACAGACAGACAGATAGACGGACAGACAGACATGGCGAAACTATAAGAGTTCCTAGTTAACTACGCAACCCTTAAAACGTCGTAAGCAACACAAAATGTCGCTTGCGACGTTTTTCTCCAAAAAGCTCGATGTATTATCTCCCTTCGCATCTGTCTGTCTATATGCGATAAATTCATAAACTATTGAATAGATTCCCATGCAGTTTTCAGTAAACCACCAACCAATAAACAGTGATTCATGAGGAAGACCCAACTGTATAGTACCAGCATATTATAGTAGAGAAAAGCCAGGTATCCCAAAGACTTATAACGCCTTAAAAAAATCATTGAAATGTACACCTTTTTGGGTAGTAAATAAAGTTCTACATTGTATCAGTAAAAAGTTCTTAGAGTGGCGTTTCAGTGTGAGTTGACCTTAATAGTGACGGACGTAATTACCATAGAGGCAAAGCCTATAGAGTAAAATACTACCGGAAGATTTCGTAATGAAACCTCTTTTGATAAAGATTTATAGAATTTTGGTAATTGTAACTGGCAATAGGAAAAGAGAAATTGACGCTCTTGAGACTTACCTATTTAGAATCTTGGAAAAGTTTAATAGGCTCTTAATAAACTAGTGCGCTTCAAAATCAACGATTGCATCACTACTTACCGTCAGGTGGGATCGCAGTCAAGCACTAGTGTTTTATTTTAGAGACTATTAAGCTTAAATACCTTATATAAAAAAAACAAAATATACAATATTTTCTATTTCACACGTAAATTCAAAACCAAAGGATTTTTTTTTGACAGACAACCTTTCTCCACCGCCATCTTTTAAAAAAAGTTCCTGTACGATAAGTTACATTCCAAATGATTTCAAACACGACTGGCCGTTAAGAAAGCTATCACTCAAAAAAAGAACAAGTGTTCGAAATTTGTAATAAAATGAATTAATGATGTATCGACGCCGACAAAGATAGTTTGCTGGCGAGATAAAACTTGAATCGAAAGAATGAACCAAGAGTGCTAACAATTGGTTAGTACATTTTTGATCAACTTGTTTATGAGTAACTAGCTTTTGCCCGCGGCTTTATCTGCGTACATAAAATATAGCCTATGTCAATCAGGAATAAAGCAGCTTCCTTCGGTGAAAAAATTTTGACAATCGGACCAGTACTTTCAGAGATTTATACTTCCTACAAATAAGAAAAAATAAAATCAAAATCTTCACCTCTTTAGTATATTAGTGTCTTCGACTTCACTCGAAGCAAAAGCTCAACTAGCTGCCAAAAAATTGGGGATCTTAGCTAAATGCGACAGTACTTCACGCCGGTACAGCTGCTCAACCTTTGTCAAGCGCTAGTTTGATCGTGTATGAAGTACTTACTGTTCTCACCTTTAGGTAGGATCTGCCAAACACCAGCTTGAAGCCTTGAAAGCAAAAGGGTATTTGCCGTAAAAAATGTAATGAATCCATCTTTTAGATTAATCAAAAATAAGGGACACGTATTTTTTTTAAGTATTTGTAAATTAAACCAAAAATTAACAAGATATAGCCCATTAAAGTTACGTGTAACGTCACGCCGCGCGCCGTGCTGCATTTTTTCACACGGGTTGACGTCGCACGTAACTTTAATTGGCTATATCTTTTTTATTTTTTGTTTAATCGAAAAAAGAAAAAAATCGTGTCCAATATTTTTTTATAATCTAAAATACGGACTAAAAAAAGGAACTATGATATATGAATATTATATCCTTGAAGGCGTGGCAAAGTCTTTCGTGGTCACATTAACGACATAGTGGTTTAGTATTTTATTGTGGCTAGGCCCTAGGCCCTTAATAAAATCGTTTCCAAATCATTGACTTCACCACTAATAGTAAGCCCAGTTCATTTACAAACTAGACCATTTTAATAGATTTAATAGTCCAGGTTAAATTATGCGATTTCACAATTTCTGTTATTGAACCTGTGATAAAATCGTTCTACTATTTGTATGACACTAGTGATCATTAGGTTTTAGGCAATCTAGAACAATGGTACTCAACCTTTTTATTTCATAGGGGTTGGCTACAAACATTATACTTAATAGTCATGATATAGACCAGTAGCGTAGCCAGACGTGGGCGAAGCGGCGGCTAGCCTACGGCCTTGCGCCCAAACAGGCTTCGCGTAAATGAGGGCTCTAAGAACTAGGTTTTTTTTATAGTTGATAGGCTCATGTTTGATCACTGTTTCATCTGATAGTAAGCGACGATGTGGTCGAACACTGGGTTGCGGCAGTCGCTGTCGCGTTTTCGTATTAATGAAAAAAAAAAGGCTTCGCTGATGTGCCTTCGCCCACATCCAAATTAGTCCACGCTACGCCCCTGATGTAGCCAGTGGTAAGTGTAGTAGGCATGTTTGGGCCGCGTAAAAATAATAGTAATTATAAATTTACAGATCTTAATTCAGACTCTAGGTTGTGTGTATGCGAGTTTACATGTTTATAAAAACACCCAAGACATCGCCTCTTTTTTTTGCCTCCCACTGCGTATGTCTGTCTGTCTATATTCTTATATTTATGTTTGCGATAAATTCATAAACTACTAAACAGATTATCATGTAGTTTTCACCAATAAACAGAATTTGCTTTTTTAATTCTCTTTTGTTTTTTGAGTTTTAAATAAAGTAACAACAAAGGCCCAGCGACCCGCAGGTTGAGAATAGCTGGTCTAGAATGATGCTCATAAATCTAGAATTAAACTAACTGGAATCGAGATCAGTATCAAATCAGCCTGCTCTTAATTGAGATAGATGATCGAACATTAGTCTTGGTTACGCAATTTTTAAACTTAGGCTAATTGAATGATAAAAATATCCAAATATGTAAGTTTGTAATATTTGATGGCACGATTTGTGTAGTGGTTAAGCGATTGGTTGTTGTGTTGCGTGTCGCCGGTTCGATTTGTGCACGGAACTAATATTTGTATATATTTTATATTTACAGATCTTAGTTCAGACTAGGTTGTGTGTATGAGAATTTACATGTTTATGAACGCACCAAATTTACATGTTTTTTTTTTTAAGAAATAATGTTACCTACCTCAATGTTTATAAATCCTATTATCATAACTGAATTTTGATTTTAAAATGGGAACAATTTGCAATATTTCCTTAAAGTACATTAATATGTTTTTTAAAGTAAGTACATTAATTTTTCACAAATATAAACAAAAAAATGTAAACCAATTTAAGATCCATATTTTTTATTTATAGGTCCATAAAATTAAAACAATTTAGATACTAAAAAAAATATTATTAATTCATTTATTTTCTATTTAAAATTTAAACATATTATTTACTTTTTTAAAGAAAAGGGAGTTAGTGATAGCATGACGAGTGACAGGACAGAATGGAAGAAAAAACGTGTTGCGCCGACCACAAATAAAACGGGACTAGGGCAGAAAGAAGAAGAAGAAGATTTTTTTTTTTTAATAATTGGAAATAGTAGTTTATAAATAATAATAAATGACTAGCTTTTGCCCGCAACATCGTCCGCCTACATAAAATATAGCCTGCCATTCAGGAATAAAGCAGCTTTCTATTTGTGAAAGAATTTTAGCAATCGGACCAGTACTTCCAGATATTACCTCCTACAAACAAAAAAAAAAACTTCACCTCATATTTTTCTCGTGTAGATTGGAAATATTAGTTTATAAATAATAATATTATTATTCTTATTTATAAATAATTAAATTAAATTCTCTATTCTAAATAATTAAAAGTACGTTGAAGGACTGGAACAGTTTGCCTGCTGTGGTCTTCCCGTCCGATTATAATTTAGGTGTCTTCAAGGGTAGAGTGAATAGGCTCTTAATAAACTAGTGCACCTCACCATCAAAGATTGCATCGCTACTTACTATCAGGCGGGATCGCAGTGAAGCACTAGTTTATCTCTATTAAAAAAAAATATATACAATCATCCTTAAAATATATTATAAATAATATTTTTCCCAACGGCAAACGTAACTTTGTATTCACTCAATAATGATAAGCTATTAATCACGATACGTATAACCTTTACGAATGGACTCCGTAATTGATTCGACATAAGTTCCTCCAATGGAGATAGTAATGGATCTATTTTTTTTTTTTTTTTAAATACCCTAATACTTTCTGATCGCTTTTGTTTAAAACTGTTCCAAAACTTACGGTAGCTTTTTTTTATATCTGTAATGCACGAGTGTATAATATACATATTATTAGATTTGTACTTTAATTAAAATTCTAACCGTTGTGTCATGATTTTCTAGTTATAAAATAATGAATTTAGCCTATAACTTGTAAATTAGTAGAATTTCAAATGTAATATCCAAAAAAAAAAATGCTTTCGCCAGTCCTTCGAGCCGGATGAAGATCCGATAGAAGAAATCTCTTCCCTCATCTGTTGCTTGATTATGATAAATATCATATGCTAGATAATGTGTTCATTAAGACATCGCAAATAGGTTGCCTAGCTAAATCTGCTAATGATGTTAAACAATAAAATTTCTCTGAAATCGCAAACATTTTATATTTTCGACTTTATCCAAATACTTACAAAATGAGTTCTATTGTTACTAACAGCTTCTATTAGATTAAAAAACACTAATTAACATGAAAAAAAAACGATTGAATGTTATTCAATCGTTGTTCGTGTTGATGAGGATAAATTATTGCCATTTACTCACCTCCTTAAGCGAGGCAACCGTCCTATTGCACCAAAAAAGGAGGCAACCTATAGTTTTTTCAGCTCATGCTCGACTTTCCCAAATAACAAATGAGGGGTAATCGATGTCAAAAATGTAACAACAAATGTTATTGTTTACCATCATTGCCACCAGATTTAACTAGGCAACCTATTAGCAATGTCTTAATGAACGCATTATCATAACCAAAAAACAGATGAACCAAAGGTTGACTGGTAGAGATTGCCTAGTTCCATTAGGTTCATCATCATCATCATCTTCCTGCCCTAGTCCCGTTTTATTTGGAGTCGCCGCAACACTTTTTTTTCTTCCATTCTGTCCTGTCACTCGTCACGCTATCACTAACTCCCTTTTCTCTCTCTCTCCCTCACACAATCCATCCATCTTTTCTTTCTTTCATTTGCAAATCACTCGCATTTAGCAGTTTTTTCCTGGATTTGCATGTATGATTGCCATTAGTGTCAATATACTTCCCATTTACATTACATGTAGATAATAATTGATTCTTCTTCTTCTTCCTGCCCTTGTCCCATCTTATTTGGGGTCGCCGCAACACGTTTTTGAAGTGAAAACTTCTTTAGCGGCGTTGAGCACTTTTTCTGTAATGGGTATAAAATCTTAAACTCGCGTCAGGACACGTGACCTGATCGAAAAAGCGTAAGATGGATGAAAGTTGATTTTTCGGAGAGATAAACTTTTTAATGTAAAATAATTGTAATAGTTTTAAAGTGTTAAATTTTTAATGTAATATAAATTGTCATGTTTGTGTACGATAGCGCAATAAATGAATATTGTATTCTACCACATAAATGATAGTACTTTTATACTGATAAAGCAATTGGTGCAAAATTATTCCCTAACCATTCCAAAATATCAAACATGCTCAACGTTAATAATCAAGTTTTCACTTCTGCCGGCACTCCCGGAGTGCAACCCGTCTTTTTTTTTCTTCCATTCTGTCCTGTCACTCGTCACGCTATCACTAACTCCCTTTTCTTTCATATCGTTTCTCACACAATCCATCCATCTTTTCTTTCTTTCATTTGCATTAGGTTAATAAACAAATATTACAAGCATATTTATTTATCACACGACGTAATAATGTAATTTTATCATAGCTTAATAAACAGCATAGTTTATAGCCTTGTTGACAATCAACGGGGAACTAAACACGAATCATTGCCATGGTTAAATATGGCAGTAAGCCAACTATTATTTGTAATCAATTCGGTTAGTTGTCGAAATGTTCCACTTGAGGAAACTGGTTGCTCACTTAGACCCAGCGCCGGATTTAAACTTCGGCGGCCCATAGGCAGAGCATGTGGCGGAGGCCCTAAAAACGTTTTCATCCCATCTCGGAAAGAATATTTTAGCTTAAAGATATCTGACAGCAAAAGCCATTTTTATTCTCTAGAGAGATAAAGTAAATTGAATTTAGAACATCGCGTGCACTAAGTTTATGAATTCAAAACACCATTAAACCTATTTAATTCCATAGTACTAAATTTGGCATACAACTTTTTTTTTAATTTGTTAAAAATTCAGACTCAGAACCTCCTTGGTGTACTTTTTTTGCATTTAGTCATTTCCCCGCTGAGGTGGGAGGAAAAGTTACGTGTTGCACTCGAGAGCAAAGATTTTTCACCTCGTGCTCTTTTGATTCTCTCGCTAACGCTCAGGATTTTAATATTTAATATTTTAGAATCCTTTGCTTGCTCGGTCATCAAAATTGAGCACACAGTTAAAAAGCAACTTTGCGTTCTTTTAAAACAAATAACTATTGTGATTAACTGTTGACTAATAAGCGTGGCCCATAGGCAGAGCATGTGGCGGATTCCCTAAAAACGTTTGTGGTTAACTGTTGACTAATGAGCGCGTCTCACTCGCTTTCTCAATGGAAAAACTTTTGCTTTTTTTCATGGCAAAAATCATGCTCGCGCCGTGTGACACGCCATTTTCCGCTGTTGATATTGGTCTAGCGCCGCGTGGTAAAATGCGTGAAAGGCGTCATTTGTGCTCATATTTCGTGCTGCTTATCTTGATTTTTAAATGTTAACTTTTTCTGCTCAAAAAAAAAAATATAAGCTTTTCGCCTAACCATTTAGAAACAATTTAAATTATAATTGTAAACTCAGTATTTTTTTGTTTCTACTGAGCCTTTATCGTTTTTTTTTTTTGGTGTTTTGGTAGCCCCTTGTGATGTCGGCCCATAGGCAACTAGCTATGTTGCCTATGCTTAAATCCGGCACTGCTTAGACCGGCAGCTACTAAACTGTTACACCATATCTAGAAAACTCCTTGTTTAGTAGTGGACTTCTGAAAATAGGTTAATTATTTGATAAGGTCGAAATCTATTTAGGGTTATTTCTAAAACACTGGCAACACTCAGGACTATGTTACTACCATCATAAACAACGACGTACCCTGTGCAATAAGACCGCCCATTGTACACTTACTCTTTTTTGTAAATGTCCTGTAATAAGTTAAGGTGTGCATAACTTATTACAGGATATATAAATATAATAAAGGGAAGAAGAAGAAGAAGAAGAAGGGAAGAAGAAGGGAGGATAAATAAATATAATAAACTTTTGTTCTATGACTTTTACAAAATTTATCATAATTTAAGTTCATATACCTACTTAAACACGTGATTGTGCTCATGATAACCAACAACTTTTACTATGGGGACAACAGCTGATATTTTTTTCGCGATTTCGGCTTTGCTTCCATAATAAAAATTGTTTATTATCATGAGCACAATCACGTGTTTAAGTATCGTACAGTAATTGCCAGTCACCCTGTATATCATGTACGTGGGTAAAGATGCGGGTAAATGCTAGTCAATAATGAAAGAAGCTTTACATGAAGAATCAATGAAGCAAATTCCAGCTCTCAATAACCAATCAAAGCAAGTTAAAAGCTAAGTGTCGACAACGCACGCTATCAGTTGATCGTTGGCGCGCAACCGCGGAATGCCGCCTTAACTAGCGCAAGCCGAGCCAATGGCGGCGGCTTTATCAATTGCTGGCAGTACGGCAGTGTTGTGATTAAAATAAGTGTTATGGACGTCAGTTAACTATTATTCTTTAGTAATCTACAGACAAAATTAAAGTTCGCGAGCATATTCGTACTTGGGGGAGGCCTATGTCCAACAGTGGACGTCTATCAGCTGATATGATGATGAACTTATTCATAAGAAGTTGACAGTAGTGATTTTTGGCCACGGTAGCAAATCAACTCTCCCAATGGAGATTAGCCACGCTATGGCCCAGGCCATGTTCTGGGGTCAGGACGAATGGCAGGCGGTCGCTTCTTTTGCGAACCAGTAATGCTAGCGAAGGAAGAGACCGCACGCGTGAGGCAACGGTCTTCACGCCCTAGCCGCCGAGATTCCGACCCGATTTTCAGCTGCCGTTGGCGTGGGCTTGTGGACGGTGTACAAGGGGTAGCTCGCCGTCTAGTCTTCCGGTAACCGTCTGGACCGGGCATTAGTCGACGGCACGTAGTGTTCCACCAGTTCCTCGCTCGTCTCGCAGTGTCGAAGCCTACGTACGGCCTTGGAATGAAGACAAAGAAGGAACAGAGTGGGTTTTAATTAGATTCATTTTCGCGTTAGACACGCAATTAGCTGCTTTCCGCACTAGTGCGGAAAAGTGCACCTGCTCGCTCCCGCCTCAATTATCGTATCAGGTTGGACGCTAAGCGATATCAATAAAGAATGAAGCATCGTCTTACCAATAATCCAGCAACACTCCCAAAACACTTACCGTGAACATAATCCATTGGACCAAAAAGTACCAGGAGTGCATACTTGCAAAGTGTTAGAACTAAGAACATTACGAGCGGCCGGCCACAATCCGTCTGCGGCCGCGGTGGGACCAAGCAATAAAGATTAACTCGACGCTCCAGCGATAGATGGCGCTATTCTCAATATAAACGTAAGAGGATTTTAGTGCATTCTTTTATTTAAAAAGTGAGAGTGAGTTCTCTTTTAGTTTATTCTAACTTAGATCGTTATTTTGTTACTAGATTTTGTTAGCGGCTTCGCTTGCATAAAAGCAGAAAATTTATCTGTAGCTTATTTCGTTCAGTGATAAAATAGCATTGTACCTACTAGTGAAAGAATTTTGAAAATCGGTGAAGTTGTTTTTGAGTTTACTAATTTTAAACGAAAATACAGGGTGTAAGGAACAGTTTTAAGCAAACTTCAAAGGCTTGTTCATTAGATGAAGCTAAACAACATTCAACAATTATATTTTTTTTAGGAAAAAGTCGGTATCTCTGTACATACTGTCCTATCAAGTTTATAATTTTGTATGGACACGCCAAAGATTTTTTACATTTCCTACTGTAGGATATGTAAAAAATCTTTGGGACAGGCTGATTTGGTTTTTCCTTTTTTGAAAATACATGTTTAGGAAGGTTATTGAGTTTCGTCTACTAAGCAAGCCCTTGAAGTCCTAAATTAGTGTGTGGGTTATGAATACATTCCTATTTGTTACTTAGTATAAAAAACGGGGTAAAAAAAAACCAAATCCCAAAGTTGTCACCACGGTTATTTGGTAAATTCATAATACAATCAATCTATACATATAAATAAAATTGAAGTGTCTGTTTGTAATATTGAAATAACCGCTTTTTACTACATGCATATGAATATACGGTACATACACCAAAATAACATTTTTACAATTTTTATCTGACTGTTTGTTCCGGCTAATCTTTGAAATGGCTGGAACGATTTTGACGGGACTTTTTTGGCAGGTAGCTGATGTAATAAGGAGTAACTTAGGCTACTTTTCGCGGGCACAGCTAGTCATTCATAAAAAATACTACTAGAAAATACTACGCGTACAGTTTGTCCATTTTGTTCATCATTTATTCATTCGTAATAATAGCCTGTACAATATTTCCATAAATTGAGTGACATTTTGGGATACAAACAAAGGCTAATAACTTTGCTGTTTTGAGTATTATTTATTGAGACTTTACTTAAATAATAACAAGACCTTTTCTAATAAGCTCTTCAAGTATTTGTACTTATTTAAAAATATTTGAAAAAAAAATAAATAAAAAAAAACAAAACCATAGCCAAATAAAAAACATTTTTTTCCTTAAGGCGTATAGTCCACCATCAGTGAACCATCTGGCCGAAATTATGTGAACGCAACTCTCGCACTCGCCTAGGCGGCAGTACGCAAATCTGTGCATTTATTTGCGGCCAGCAGCGCCCGGAAAGCGCTTTAAATCCATTTTCTTTGCGAGATATTGATTGATTTACATATGCAATGTTCACTTTGAAGAATATTTAACCACCAATTTTTATGTGTAAAAATGTTTCTAAAGGTCCATCCAGCCGTTTCGAAGGAGTAGGGAAAAGTTGCAAAAAGTTGCGAAATTGCTTAATTTTTTTTTTGACAAAAGTATAAATTGCACGAAAAAATCAAATGTTGATATTATTGTTCATGAATCTATAATAAACATATTTTTTTTTTTCAAACCATTTGACCAGCCGTTACGGAGGAGTAGGCCTCAGAAAATCACTGTTCTCCAACTTTTCGGGCGCTTGGCCCTTAAGTCGCGATAGATTCCCATAAAAAAAAAAAAATGTTAAAAAAAGAAGATATCTCTTAGATTAGTTATAAATTAGTTGTAAGTTTAGATTTTTTTTTAATTAGTGGTGTATATATGTTAGGCCAGCTGCACACTATAACATGCATAAATATTTATTTTTTACATTTATTGTGCGTACAGTCAGGGAGAGGAATTCCCTGCCGGAGTCTGTGTTTCCTGATAGCTGCAACTTAGGGGAGTTTAAGTCAAGTGAATAGGTTACTTCTAGGCAAGCGTGCTCCGTCGTCGACCACATCATCGCTTACCATCAGGTGAAATGGTGGTCAAACGCGAGCCGATGAATAATAAAAAAGATCACAAATATCTCTCAAAATTAAATAACATAATAGATACGTCATTTCAAAACTGCACTATATTCTCCCTTCGCCGTGACCCTCAAACGTACAGTCGATGCCAGCACGCTTCATTTAACACATTCGATTCGCTTGTGGCCGCAGCGCGCTAATGCCAAGACTATTCGACGTAAAGGCGAGCACAGAAGTGCTTCGACATAAAGTTGTTGAGATTTACAATAAAATAAAATTAATAATAATAATTCATTGATTGATTCATTGATATTAATTTATTGATTTTGATTCATTGATACATTGATATTAATTGATTGATCCATTGCTATTAAAATATTGTACACTAGCTTTTGACCTAAATTGTGACTTTGGTCGGATTCGCGATATTATCACTTATATCGCATTTCGTAATGCAGGGTCAGTACTCAGTAGCTGTGCGCGTCGTTTATTAAATTATTTTAATGTATTGTATTGTTACTGTACCTTAATAGGTAATTCGCTTATCAAAGGATAATTTACAAATAGTGTGGTGATTTTAAAGTAAAGAAAATTAAACTAACATTCGATCCTTTTTTGTATCTCACATTTAATTTCGCATATACTGCCAATTTTCATTCTTGAAATACAAGCATTTTTCATGCACACAACTAGCTTATTTATTGCATATAATCCGGTGTCTACTCATAACACTTTTAGTGACATATATATTTTACAAAAGTGTTTTTTAAGTCGCCTTACATAAAAGCGAGAAAAAAAAACTGCCTAAAACTTATTTGTCCTAAGAGTGTTGTACTCGATTGTACCACTTGAAAACAGTCAGCATTATTCCCGGGAGACACGCGTATTGATGTCAACGCCACTGTACTAGCGACCGCTAATTTATATTTATTGTATAATTTGAACATACAAGTATCGTATCAGCTAGTATACTTAATGTCAATTTCTACAACATTCGTTTTAGTATAGGTATCCGATTATCATAGTTATTCAGAATCAGTAACTGAATGGATTCCAATAGTTTTTACACCATCTTATATTTTTTCCCAAAAATATTTAAAAAGGTCACAAGTTAGATTCCACCGACACTAAGTACAACACAGTTCACGGCAGGACATAGCGGGCGTTAGGCGCCAGCAAACAGCTGGGTGTGAGTGCAAAATAATCCCTCAGTCCTAGTCGCTTGGATGGCCCGTGACTTTTACTGACATAACAAGCTTGGCGGCGTGGCTGGAAAGGCCTCACGGCGTCCTTACCTTCCGCATGACGCAGGTCCTCACCGGACATGGTTCGTTCGGGAGTTTCCTACACCGGATTCATGCGGAAGTGACGCCCGGGTGTCGCCACTGTGCGGAACGCCCGGAGGACACGGTGGAGCACACAGTCGAGGTGTGCCCTGCTTGGGCGGAGCATCGCCGTGCCCTCGTGGGGGCGATCGGCGGCGGAGACCTCTCGCGTCGGGCCTTGGTTGAGGCCATGGTCCGGAGCGAGGAGGAGTGGCAGGCGGTCGCCGACTTCTGCGAAGCAGTAATGCTTGCAAAGGAGGAGGCCGAACGCATCAGGCAACGGCGTTATCGCCGCCGCCGTCGCCGGGATTCTGATCCCGATTTCCGGCCAACGTAGACGCGGGCTTGCGGACAGTGAGCAATGGGTAGCTCGCTGTCCGGCCGTCCGGTAACCGTCCGGACCAAGCCCAAGTCGTCGACGGCGCGCACTGTTCCCGCGCGCCTCAAGGAGTTGTCAGCAACAGCAGGGACCCAGCCGGGTCGAAGCCTATTGGGGCCAGGATTATCCGAAAGGGCGCTCGAGCCCCGGTATGAAGGCTAGAAGGAACGTGGGTCTTTTAGTCAGTAAGAGTCTGACACTATCTCCCGCTCCGCCCAAGGGCGGGGGATGTCGATGCATGATTTTTCCCACCATAAAAAAAAACCCGCACTGGGCCCGCGTGGTGGATTACGGCCCTTTCCTTCTCCTATAGAGAAGGCCTGAGTCCCAGCAGTGGAAACATTGTAAGGGCGACATTGTATGATAATAACCTATCGAAGTTAATTTAATGTCACTGGAGAGCAAGTTTGGAGCGAAAAGTGATAGCTGATTTTATGCGGGTGGATTTGTATAACCACAAAGATACATGGATTCATGGGGTGTAAGATTCCATATCATAGCTTTTTTTAATATGAACCTAAGTGATTTAAGTATTAATTACTAACTACGAGTATTTAACTTGATAGGCCGGATTGCCCCATCCAGAGACACTGGGTGAAATTAGCTATAGGTTACTAACAATGCTAATATAGTATATAAGCACTTTCTGTTACTAATACATTAACAATTTATGGACTATTGGGTCTGAAATAAAGAAATTTTAATTTAATTGATTTTTTTAATTTTAACTACGAGTTCATCTAGGGAGACTTCAAGTTTTTTTCTATTTGAAATCTTTATCTACAGTAATCTAATAAAGTGGTAAAGTTTGTTTGTTTTGACGTTTTTTTGTTTGTAGGAGGTAATCTCTGGAAGTACTGGTCCGATTGCTAAAATTTTTTCACCGATAGAAAGCTACTTTATTCCTGAGTGACATAGGTAGATATTTTATGTACGCAGACGAAGTCGCGGGCAAAAGCTAGTCTTTAATATCTTAAGAGCCGGTTGTAGTCACTAAGTATTTATTTTAAATGAGCTCCGCCCGGGTCTACGATTTCGCGGCACGGTAACAGTGGTTTAATTTTTATTAAAAAAAAAAAATTTTTGTTTTTGCAAGATTTAAAAAAAATATATTTTTGTTTTTGAAGAATAAATAACATCACTAATCAGTCATCCATCAGTATTTTTTTTCTTTCTTTTTTTTCTTTCTAATCTTAATACTCCCCTCAAAATAGTAGTTTGTAAATTATACCATCTAAATCTGACTCAATATTTTATATCACGGTCCCCTGTGTTGTCATCCCCAGGGACCATAGACTAATAGCCACTCTGCATCCCCTCTACACTCGTCATAATCTAGTTTTTGGTCTATAGATCGGTGCATTTTTGACGTATGACGTTCTAAAGACAAATTAATGAACTGAATTATCAATAGTGCATTTAGTTGGTAATTTTTATTTCGAGTGTACTTATATATAGTTTAGATAGTTAAATATTTTAATAATTTTAAGAAGTTGCTAAAATAAATATTATTTTTTTAAATATTAATTTTATATTGATATCCAAATAAATAAACTTTGTTATGAATACGTTTGCTGGATCAGCTAATAGTACCTATATACTACGCGTTCCAAATGAAAATAACACCGATTTCTGTTTTGACGTCCCGTCATACTGTCAAATCGAAGAAATTGTGGCAAAATTGAAGAATTCAGAGATGAGTAAAATTTAAGAACTGGATTCTGATAAAAATTTTTCGTTCACAGTTCATAAATAAATTAAATGTTTCGCAAATTAATTAATATTTAAAAATATCTTTCCTCGATTTGACATTAAATCGTAACGTCACAACATGGCGGGCGATCCTATTCTCATTTGGAACGCATTGTACTAATTTAATCGATGCCTCCCACGTAAGGCGTTGTACCCACAAAAATGCGATTTTGTTATTTTCACTCAAAAGTGTCTAATTGTATGTAATCTATTATTAAAATTAAAAAAGTTCAAAAATTCTTACTATTATAGAAACTATACTTGCATACTGTTCATAAAGATTAATTGAAAAATTTTGTTAATTTCGCAAAAAGTATCTTTGAAATGCTCTCCAGTAAAATGGCAGTTTTGAGGTTACAACAACTACATAGTTATCTCATATAAGCAACTGCGATAAAATAGAAAGATAGTGTTCTTTCACTCTTCTTTTTTTAGTTTTATTTTTATAAACATCGTATGTTCAGATGTCCTTACATCCAAAATATAAAAACTATCTCCACAGCCATCGGAAACCAGTTTCAAAATCAGAGATAGTATACGAAACTATTTTAATTACAAGTTCATACGATATGGGTGATTGAGTCATTAAAACAACCAATAAAATGCGTTAGTTATTGATTTACCTTTGATTGGTATTAAGAGCAAGATTATATGTGTTTTTTAATAAGTTAAAGGTATTAAGAACTGAGCTCTTACTACGAGCTCTTTACACGATCCATTTGACGTCCTAAACTGAAACTTAGGGATAGAGCTATACAAGACTGTAGAGCTCCATCTCTCTTTCTCGCTCGCACGACTGCCCTTTTAATAATAATAATATTTTTGAAACACTTGCTCAGAAAGTGACTCTTATTGCACTGCACTTAAGTATATTAAAGGCGCTTGTTACCAAACTGTGACATTTTGATTACCATTCGTGTACCACTCGTGTAGTTAAAACCTTTTTGTTCAACCTCTTTGTTTGCAAAACAAATTTTGAGTACGAAAAAACTTCACATAAGTTATTGCGTTCAATGTTATAAATCAGTGTCTTACTTACTTATTACATGCAATTTTAACTTGTACAAACGATTTATTAAAAAAAAAAACATTTAGTAAATAAATCATACATTCAAATAAAAATTGTTTTATTTTTGTAGTCTATGGCCGCCATTTTAAGATGCACGCGGTTTTTAGCTTGATTTATTCGAGTGTAATTCAGTCGCTGTATTAATTAAATTAAATTAAATACTACACAATAATTATAAAATATTACATGCGTATTCCATTGTCACTACGAAAGACATTATAGAAAAAACTTTTCACGCAAAAATCATTAACGTAAGACTAAGCAGCATGATCAAAATACCTTAGCCTTCCCCTAAGGCTAAATAAAAAAATTATGCGCGCGCATATGAAAACAGATTTTTACCGCCATGTGACAAAAAAAAGTTACTAGTTTTACTGTTATTTTATTCACAAGTGTCAATACACTTCAAAAGCTTCGTATGATACACGTGAGTAATTAACGATTACCGTTCTCGGCTCTCTTAAGACCCTCGCTACGGCTCGGGTCTAAATACCGCCTCAACTGTAATCACTAACATTACACACTTACAACATAATGTACTATAATAACATCTTTATTTCGAGCAAAACTCATGTAGTGTTAGTAACAATAATCTTAACCTAAGTGGTAGTAAATAAAATTCTGACAAGGAACCTACATGTAATTTACAGCAGTGAACCATGTATGGACATGTTTTAACACGTCATGATTTTTTTTATGGTTGGAAAATCATACAGTGACAACCCCCGCTCTTGGGTGGAGCGGGAGATAGTGTCAGACTCTTACTGACTAAAAATCCACCCCGTTCATTCGTACCTTCATACCGGGGCTGAGCTACTCTTTCGAAACCTAACCCTGGCCCCAGTAGGCTTCGACCCAGCTGGCTGGCTGTTGCTGACAACTCCTTGAGGCGCACGGGAACAGTGCGCGCCGTCGACGACTTGGGCTTGGTCCGGACAGTTACCAGACGGTCGGACACTCCCTCCACCTTCCCATGGCCCGACCAACTAACAACTGTTATACGGGCCGAATCATGGGGCGGCTGCGGACATAGCTCCCTTGGCCATCTTTTTTTCGTGTCCGCAGCGCTTCTGATCCCTTACAAATTAGTCGTCATGTGTCACTGTGGCATTCTCCCTAATGGGCTTGCACAACAACACACTACAAATAAATCGTCGGTGGTACTCGTCGCCTGTTGCGCCTTGATGGTATGGACTTACGTACTCTCATGAAATCTCTCCTCACGCTCCATCTTGCTCGGGGCGGCGTGCCACGCGTGCGCGAAATGCCGCAGCCTCTCGAAGTTCGCCGGTGAGCTCACAAGATCGCCGTAATAGATCGGACCGGCCACACGGACAGACGGTCGGACAGCGGGCAATGGGTAGCTCACTGTCCAACCATCTACGGTGGCCGGTAATCGGGATCGGAATCCCGGCGGCGGCGAGAGCGCAGTTGCCTGATGCGGTCGACCTCCTCCTTTGCTAGCATTACTGCTTTGCAGAAGGAAGCGATCGCCTGCCACTCCTCCTCGCTCCGGACCACGGCCTGAACCAAGAACCGGCGCGAGAGATCTCCGCCGCCGATCGCCCCCACGAGGGCACGGTGATGCTCCGCCCAAGCCGGGCACAACTCGACTGTGTGCTCCACCGTGTCTTCCGGACGTTCTGCACAGTGGCGGCACCAGGGCGTCACTTCCGCATGAATTCGGTTAACACGTCATGGTCAGGTCCCTGCAGTTCTAAGGCGAAGGCTGGGGCGTAAGGATGAGCAAAGCCTTCCCGTGTTTAAATTTATTGAATCTATTTTTTATCGGCTCTTTTTACCAATGAATCTACAACGCCTCCGATTATGTTACTATCTACAATAATAATTCAAAAGTTAACCAATATTTTTCTCTTTGTTTCAGACTCGGCCTAAAGCTCCGTCAGCTGACAGACGGCAGACATCTTGTACAAGTTATTTACACACAAAATGGCGACATCCAAGACTGTGAATATGTTACACAAGGAAAATCAGCAAGGAACTTTCTTAAAACATTAAGAAAAGAATTAAAACTAGCGTTAGACGAAGAAATATATAGAATAGCAAACAAACAACCAAAAAACGTTGAAGACGAAAAGTTTTACCGCCATTTTGGAAATGTCACTTTTAGAATACTAAAAGATGGCGACCGTTTGCCGCCAGATATATCGAACTGGCTGGATTATGATAAATTGAAAATGGAATGCTTGAAAAGGCATGAAGAGCTAAAATATATGATGGAGAATAAAAACAAAGTTGGAGAAAGCTCTCTGGCTAGGTAGTTGTTATATTTTTACCAAGCAAAGCTTATATATTCAAATAAAACGAATTTATTATGATTTTATGTACGAAAGTCTGATAAATTCGTTTTATTTTGAAAACATTATTTGCTTTTCAAATGCGTTATCTGTTCAAAATGTCTTGAATTGACAAAAGTTAGCTTGTCTATGACGATTCAAGACATTTAAATATGGAATGCAATACTCGCACGACGCTCATCTCCTTTCGATTTCATCCTTTACCTACGATTTTCAAATTTCGAATACGTGACGAAATAGCCAGTCCACGGAATGACCTCTTGACTTTTTTTCACCGGTACTTAGACTCCAGCATTTTGACACATTTACCTCAAATATATTTTACACGTAGACAGAACTACGCCCTATTATCGCAATATCTTAAAACGGGGAACTGTTTTTCGATCTAAAGTATATCCTTCATATACTAAACTCATTCTCATTACTTAATCGAATGCTCTTCATCTACAACATGAATCATATTTAACCTAAGGTTTCCGTTCAAAATTGTCATAATTTTAATTAAAATTTTAAGCACAGCACTATGTTCTAAAGCTATCTACTAATTTATGCCATGGCATGGCATCAGCCTTAATATCTTTAAGTGTAGAACGCTGGCCTACATTTGTGTCTTCACCTGACTCTATGTTTATGTACGGTGTCTTTGACAACGACGCACAAACTAATACCATGTATCCAGTACATAATTCTGGCACCCACCGTTTAGTCACAAGCTAGGCAGAGTTTGTGTTGTGAGTTCTAGATAACTGATATACATACTTACATATTTCTAAATACTGCCCCCCAAGGCAAGTTACAACCGTTTCAGTTACGTCGAACGCTTCGAGTTGACCACGAACCCAATTCTTTTGTTCTGACCACGTGATTGAGCGTTGAAATAACGTCATTCTCGTAGATTTGAAGCTTTCTACTAGCGTTAACGAATACAGATTAACAACTTGGCTACGGGTACTGGATCCGTGGTATTCGTTTGTATGTCGATCTCAGGCATCGTGTATCTTTGTGGAAAGTAGCATTATTCTGCTTTAAAAAAGTAGATTGGTTGTGGAATAGTCACAACGAAGAACTATTAGAAGCGACAAGAAAATGTAATTAAGGTTTATGTAACTCTTACGATTTAAAAGAGTGTCCATGAAGTTTCTTGCACGTTCTCCTCCATAGAGATCTACGCATTGGATTTTGACTGACCGACATTTTGACAACTCAAAAGTGCCTGTTTCTGATTTCTAAATTCAACATTCGTCCGAATATCTTCTTTCTAATGAAAGAAAATGATCCTTCCTCAAAACTGTAAATAAACTATGTATTTCTTTATGTTCTATCGTTGTGAACATTGACTGTCCACTTCTCTCAAAAACTATCACTATTTGATCAATTTTGGTCAGGACCTACTCATTCATCAAGCCATTAATTCTCATCGTTCATTTCATCGAATCATTCAAAACTAACAATGGCAATTTGTAAATTTACATAGCTATTAACGATATGCCCTATATACTTTGTTCTTTGCTCAAAAATAAAGTTTCAAGTGTCAAATATTTATTATACACTATTAGTTTTGCTCAGTCAGATGCGAATGCTAAGATAAACTTAATGGCGTAATTTGGAAACATATTTCTTTGAAGTGTAAACCTGATGTCGGTAAATTGTAAAGTTCTGATAGAAATCAGACTATGACAGTGAATTCAAACATAAAAGTCTGTCTAAAAAGTCAAATGATTTGCGTAATTATTAGGGTAAAATGAAATCTGATGTAGTCAATACTGGTTTAATAATCAAGGTTGATTAAGAGATCTTGATCATTGTTGAGTAATAGAAGAACCTTATAAAAAGTATCGAATTTAGGTATTTTTTAAATGATTAATTATCATGCAAAATTCCCAAGTTGTTTGACTTTTTAGACAGTCCTAATCAGTATATGATCATGTGGTTAATCGATCAACCAAATAATTGGATACTTTATGGCTTTTTTGCACTGGAGTTACACAATTTAAATCCGCCAACTCCGTTCCATCATCGGACCACAAGACGTACGGCATATTGCACTACCGGTACATGGTGGACATTCCACTCATACGTACAAAGCGTCTTGGGAACACATTCATTATACGTACAGCTAAGGAGTGGAATTCCCTGCCGAAGTCTGTTTTTCCTGATAGCTATAACCTAGGGGTCTTTAAATCAAGAGTGAATAGATTGCTTCTAGGTAAGCGTGTTCCATCGTTGGCCGCATCATCACTTACCATCAGGTGAGATAGTGGTCAAACGCGAGCCTATCCATTATAAAAAAGTGAAAACTAGTCTATTTTTCGACATCAGGTTTTCATTCAACATTACTTACATCAATGTATCATAAATATTTGACCACACATCACTTACAAACCAACTAACATACAAAAAAAACGAAAACAGGTCCAGACGATCACTCAGGGAGAATTTCATAGTGCCCGGAACCAAATGGTGCGGGGCTGGTCACGTTGCAGCGAAGTACGGGGAGCTCGGCGCTGATGTGGCAGAAGACCGATGCTGCCGGTCCCACGACCATTGCCGATTCAACATCGGCATGTTTAAAAGGAGGTTCGGTTACTTCAACTATAGGCCGTATACGATATCCCACTGCCGATGTGATAGGAGGTTAGTTGTTTTTTTTTTTAATTTCAAGGACAAGGTTTTGTTTTTTTTTTCTTTTTTGTCGTGTGTGTCGGGAAGGGTGTGGTTTTGATTATTTGAATTTCGAATGGGTTGGGTTTTGTAAATATGTCTATATCTATATAAATACAAATGAATTGCAATTTTGTCAGTCTCGCTAAAACTCGAGAATAAACGAAATGAAAGCTGAACCAATTTACGATAACTGACAGCTGATAAACATACTTACATATTTCTAAATACATTCATATTATAGATAAATGACACCCAGACACAGAGCAAATGCTCATCACAACATTTGTTCTGGTTGCGGACCAAACCCACGACACAAAATTGATAGGTACAGACGATAATCTACATAAAGAGCGCGCTCGAGCAACGCACACATAGACATCGCTCACGGGCACGGTATCTCGGATCAATCGCCCGGCCGCACTCGTACAGGGCCCCAAGTCTGCTATTACAATAGTGTCAGAATGGTCTATCACCGATTTCATAATTGTTAATTTTGAGTAAAATTGGTAATCTACTAACATATGGCGTCATTATGACTTTCCAATGAACAACCACTGACACTCCAGTGAAAGAAATGGTATAGAATTGTAATCTCGTACATATTTACAAATGAATGTCTTACGTACGCGGTAATCTGCAAAAATTTTGACAGTTCCTTTGATCAGTGAGCTCGATATTGTCATTTTACCACAACTCTATTACGAGACCATTGACCGATCAATGATCGATCATTATGAATTAGAAGATTAGGAACCTTTAGCAAAATGACAATGGGATCGTGTTGGAATAACGAATTTATAAAAATAGCAGACTTGGGCCCCAGTTCAGCACAATGCGCTGAACCAACCGTGATCGCCTGACTTCTGTACCTATCTATTTTGTGCCCGCGACCTCCGGCATAGTCGGGAAGATCCTTATTAATATTAACATTTCGATGCAAGTACACAAATAGCTCTACCTAATTCCGACATCTATTTATAAATATTCAGCAAGGCCTATTGCAATATCGCATGTGCAATTCTAGCGGTATCGTCATAAAACCACAGACAATCAAACGCTAACGGCCATAGTTTAAATTCGCACAAAGCATAGGTCGTGCATAGCATCGCTTTCTCACGATATCCTCAGTATCTTGGTGTGAAAGGATGCTAATATATACATGAGGAAATGACTGACCTCGGTTGGAATAGTATGCGGATAAAGATTTTGGAACAGTAGGGCTTATTCTGAATAGGTCCGGGAGTTTTATTTTTATTTGAATAATTAGGTACATACCTATTCTCTTCGAATATACTAGTGTCATTTGGGACCCATATTTTAAAAAAAGACTGACAACGTTCAGAGAATGGCAACAAAGGTTTTCAGTTCTATTCGCAATCAATTCTACGAAGAGCGCCTTAAAGAACCATAATTTTCATACTGGAACAAAGTAGATAAAATAATAGGATTGTTGAGACTTATAAAATACTCACGGAGTACTACGATTTCCCTTTAAGTCCTTTACCTTACCTTGATCTCAAGTTATGGGGAAATATATCCAGAAAGAAGGCCTTAAAGCAATTTCTATTTAACCAAGTCGAAACAGCATGGAACAAGTTTCCAGAAAGTGTTGTGGAAGCTCCCATACTCCATAACTAATTTATTTACGCCCAAAGATGCACAAAATAATTACTGTCCAAATATGGAAGTTTCGATGTTCATAACTTCAAAATTTAGAAATATTTTTGCTGTTTGGTTTCCATATTGGCCCATAAATTAACAAATGAAAACAAATATAGTATTCTATACACCCCTACTTTTTAATTACTACACAAAAAAAATGGGTCTGTATCTGTACCCGTTACTGATCATATTTTTGTATTCAAAAGTAGAAAAAACTGAAATCCTAAAATTGACCACGAAAAGGTAAATTCATCATAGATTCAATCATACATAACAATTGCTAGTAGAAAATACTGCGGGAAGTGTTTTTCCATTTTAATCGTCATTTATTCATTCATAATCAATAGCCTGCACAATATTTCCATAAATTGAGAGACATTTCGGGATAAACACAAACGCTAATAACTTTGCTGTTTATGAATATTATTTATTGAGATTTTACTTAAATAATAACAAGGGCTTTTCTAATAAGCCCTTTAAGTATTTATAGTAATTAAAAAATAGTGGTGCATAAGCCTGGAGGCTGTAAATTACAAGGCTAGATTTCGTCTAGGTGACCGTGCACCGTCGTCTACATACACCAACATCGCTTACGATCAGGTGAGATAGTGACCATGCGTGAGTGTATCAATAGGACAAAAAAAAATCATTTTTGGGACAAATGCGTTTGTGTTTTATTTTCTGAGTGTGGTGTGTATGGTGGTGGTGCCTCTTGTAAATTGCCAGCTCGTTTTCTTGTAAATAATAAAGTTCTATTTGTCTGTAAGGATATTGTTTGGACATAGTAAGTACGTAACTACTGATTCGAGGACATATTTTGTTGTAAAAAAATCTAATCTCGATTTCTACTGTCTAAATCAATTTAATATTTAAGATCGATTTAAAAATCGATTTTCTTGGCATATAAAATCAATTCTTCGATTGAAGGATCGCAATCCCTAATCTAGATAGGAAGTAAAAGAAATACGAGTAGATATCGAGATTACATGTCTAGACTTAAAATCAGAACATCTTATAAATCATGCGCTTAATCCTATATACAAGATTAGTATATAGTATATCCGAAGATCGAAACACGTGTCTAGTAATTTAATGTAAAGAATTTAAATAAAAAATTTCATAACTGTATCATGAAAAACCACAAAGTTAAAAGCTTGTTACGTCAGCAAAAATACATAGTCACCGGGCCATCTAGGAGACTGAGGGGTGGTTTTGCACTCACACCCAGCTGTCCGCTAGCTCCTAATGCCCGCTATGACCTGCCGTCACCTGTGTTGTAGTCGGTGGTGTCCAACTTGTGAGCTTTTTTAATTTTTGAGGAAAAATATGACATGGTGTAAAAACTATAGGAATCCATTCAATTATTGATTCTGAACAAACTACGAGTATATTCAGGTTTCGCAAAAACTAAAAAATATGTTGCATTTGTAATTTTTCTTTGTAAATTAAGAATTCATTTACATTTGGAAAGTCTATCACTAAAGAATGTCTAACCTTCCTGGGAAATCACAGACTCATAAAACAAAATAATGATGTATATTTAAAAACAAAAAATACGAAAAATACTACCAATAAAAATGGAATAAAATAATATCATATTAAATTACTTACATCAATTAGTATTTTATATTCCTTTAACTAAATAAAATTCTTCACAAAAGATGTACCTCTACTTTTCTATGTCCACTTTATACGTTGCTACTTTTCTATAGACAATATTTAAACTTCGGATTCCAAAAACGCAATGTAAGTTAAACCGTTGAAAATGGTAGTCTATAACATTTTCATAATGACAGTCTTATGTCCAAGGATACTAATAAAGTTCCTATATCATAAAGTTTATGTCCCATTTCTTTAAAAGACTCAAGATTCTGACCCATTACCATCCTAATTAAGATTAGATGAGAAGTTTTGAGATTATTACTTAATTTATTTTTATGTTTTCGTTAAGGATAAGTCTTTATAAACTAGTTTTTGACGTTTGACGTTTTGTTTCCCGCTGTGTCCAAGTTCTCTCTATCTTGTCTATGGTTTAATTCCCGCCATGACTATTTTCACTTCTGTGAATCTGATATTAGGGCTTTTGTCAAGGTAAATCTTTTTGAGCATAAAAAGATTTTATTTCATACAAGCAATCCCCATACGGAAACAAAAACAAAACTATAACTTTTTTGCCTACTTAGCAAATAGTTGATCATACTTTCAGTGCATAAAATGCAGGTTACATGCTAAATCTGCTAGAAACACTACTCTGCATTACTATAGAATCGTACGGGTGACAGCTAACGGATTCATAGAATGTACGAAATATATCCTTTTCTTTCATCGTAAAAATGCATATTTTCATCCTACTCATGATATGTTAAAAAGATCTTAGTCTAGCGTCGTAGAAATTTACAATTACTTCTATTACGGGCACGCAATTCGACATTCATTTTCGCTGTTTTTCAAATAACCGCTCTTACGCGATTACGACGTTATTGCAAATTTTTCAGTAGATATTTTGGAAACATAGATAATCTTGTAGGTAATAAGTTCTAGGATTTTATTGAAATCAATTGATTTTGTGTAAGACTAATCCACTATAGACCTCTGAAGCTATTTCGTATGAACTGTGACCCTTCTTAATATAGTCAAAAATTAAAAAAATATATAACAATAGAAGCCTTGTAATTTTAAAGATTCTGAATGATAACATGTTTTTTCAAAAACTTTCAAGGGTTAAAAAAAACACGTATTTCCTGAAACGAGTTTTGTAAAATATTCGAGTAAATCACAGAATTACCGAATGTTTCGCCAGTTTTCAGGCGTTCTCTCGTCTCTCTTTTATCGCGTTGCCTCTTTTGCATTAAATGAAGCAACAAGCTTATAAACCATGCAAGATGTTGGTGATAGGCCAGCGGAAAAGAACCCTCTTAAGTATAGAAACCGGGTATAGACGTTGTACTGTTATTTAGTACCGCTTCCTTGTAAAATTCTCTTACTTATCCCGAGTTCAAACTGCCTTGTTAAATTACATTACAAGTTAAAATCTCGGTAACTATTTCGTAACCAAACATTCTTTCTTAGCAATTAAATTTACTCTAAACTCTACGAGGCAATAAAGCAATAAAACATGTGGTGATCTATAGATCATTCATACATTGCCAACGATCCATCGATCTTTATGGCTCTTCGGGATCTATACAGGATTTACTGCGACTATCCCCAAGATATTTACGGTTATTTTTTAATATCATAAACACGTTGGTGGTCTATTCTATATTAGTTGTAAGCTGTTTGTAAAATTAAAAAATTGTAAGAGGTCATTATGGTCTGGCATTTGACAGCGAACTTGTCAGTGGTCAATTTAAAAAAGAGATGGGCGTCGTGGTCATAGACACTGGAAAAATTTCGAACGAATGGTTTGACGATATTTAAAGAAAGAATGTTCAAATCGATTTTTAAGATTACTATAAAATGATTTGTTTGATTACTGTAGTGAAGTGGTCGATTGATTGGTTCTTTATTTGTATTTGTGCGTGATTGTAGAGACGTTCACTAAAATAAAATACCGAAGCTTTACTATGGTAAAGTAAATTATTTATTTACAGTTTAATACAACAATATTTAATCACTCCAGATATTTTGAAAATGATTTCGATTTGTTCAAAATAGCTATGTTAGAAACACAAGTTGTAAAGCACACACTGACGATCGCGACTTGACAATACGACAACCATTTTTTAAAGAAACTGTTCAATGGATTTAAGAAGGTATGCTTATAACAATTTTATAAAAAAATCTTCTTACATCTGCGGGAACCTTATTACTTTTAATTCGATTAAAGCTCAGTCCTATACCTATACAAAATATGTAATAGAAACAATCAAATCGACCTACCATTAGCAATATCTAAAATCATTCGTTCAAAAACCAAAAAAATCGACCCCATCAGATCAAAACGAGACACAATGGAGTTACTCCGCGTTCCTGGCACAAAATGGTGTGGCAAGGGGTTCTCAGCAACGCGGTACTCTCAGCTTGGAGGCCACACGAGAACTGATCGGTGCTGCAGGGTCCACGACCTTCGGTGCCCCTTCTGGATTGGTGGCATGGAGAAAAAGTATGGAGTTTACAATTGGAGAGTAAACACGCTCATGCATTGCCGGTGCGACGAAAGGTAGGCTGAATGAGTCGATGTCGTTGCTTTGGTATGCACTGCTATTTCTGTAAAGTTGTCATTGTTGTCTGTGGTACATTTGGCGCATTTTTAGCTGTCATGTTTTTTTTTGTTGGCAGTTCTGGTGTCAAAGGTCTTCGGTTGGGTATTCTATAAATTGAATTTCGAATGCAAAAATAATAGATTATTACTTTTTATGCTTGCTTGTTATGTCACATAGATCGATATTGTCTTTTCTGTTTTTATGTTATACTTCAACGTCTTTAGTTAATTATAGAAATATATGCTATAACCATTTTTTATGTGCATGGTGTCGTTCAGGTGAAGGTTCTTTTTTATGTTTTAATTTTTGCTAACACCAAAATATTGCCTTATGTTTTTGTTCAGGGTTTACACTAAAAAAATACAAAATGCCTACTTATCTACACAATTCGTAATGTATGTAACTAAATGACGACAAATAGTTATGGGATGTATCCAGGAGACCTGGAGATACAGCTGTATTATATAATTTTTGAACTCCGAGTACAACATTCAACTTAGATTTTTTTTTTTTAAGGTGGTTTAAAATCATCTAATGACATCTCTCGCCATTGGGTGGAGCGAGAGGGCGTGTCAGACTCTTACTGACTAAAAAATTCCCCCCCGTTCCTTTTTGCCTCTGGTACTGGGGTCAGAGCATGCCCTTCTGGATTCGCCCTCAACTTAGGATTAATTAAAATCGTCATATTCGATGATTCAGATCGGATTATTCCACTAATTCGCTGACGCCAGTTCGAGCTTATATCGGTGATTAGAGAACTAAAAAGTTCATTAATCATGAGCCGTAGTAGGTATGCACACAGTACGTGACCGTTTTTATACATACACACAAATAACTTCATATACGAACATTATTCTTTTTTTTTTAATACATCCCATAACTACTTACTTTTCTACGTCATTTAGTTACATATATTTACGAATTGTGTAGATACGTAGGCATTTTGTACTTTTTTAGTGTAAAGCCTTAACAAAAACATAAGGCAATATTTTGGTGTTAGCCATTGACTTCGAATATAAAAACTATATAATATGATTATATAAATAATAACAAAAAAACTGAGGTATGTTACTTTTCTGTCGGGTCTGGGTTTTTTTGCCTGTTCTTCTTTACATTAGAAACTTTAACTAATATACGATTTCGACATTAAGAATTTAAAAACTGATCAAACACTATTAACAACTCCCCTCAAAATCTATATTGAGGATCCGGAGGTTCGACAGTGATTACAACCAACCGAAATTGGCACAAAAATAAAACTACACTACAATTTCTATAGTATGGCACGGGTGACAGCTGTCAGATTCATACAAAGTAGCTACCTATCCTTTTCTCTCATCTTAAATATGCATACTTTCGTCCTACTTTCATCTTAACCATGCTGTGTAAAAAAGACCTTAGAGCCAAACTACAAAAAAATACTACTTCTTCACAAGAATATCTACTACCTACTTAAAATATAGATAAAATTACAAAATCACAAAGTACACTCCGGCGTCGAAGTACTCTTCCACATTGTGGTCATCCGGATATGTGCCCAGAAGACTGGTAGCTCTTCTTTGGGCAAAAAACGAGCCAGCCCTCTGGCCACGCAAAGCGTTGATAAAATAAAATTTCCTAGAAATGTAAACATAATCAACTTACTTTTTAACCAATCAAGCTAACTCAGAATTAAAAAGGTCATTAAACAAAAATATCACGTAATTATTACAACAAAAAACGAAACATTAAAATTAATTTACGGTTATAATGACAAACCACCGTGCTAGCAACCATTTTTAAGTTTTTTTTTTAAAGATGTCCCCAAATGGTCGTGGAACATTAATAGAGCCATTTCCTTGGCCCAAGATCCTAGTACCGGACAGAATTGATGCGTTATAATGAAATAAAAAATAAATAGGAAAAAAAGACACTGAATGTGGTGAGATAGAGCAGGAAAAAGGAACAGCTAAATGCGTAGAGTAGAGGCGACTTTAGTTTTTTTTTTCCCTTTATGAACCAATATCAAGATTTTTGATGAGCAATTTTATGGATATTGAAACGAAACTTAAAAAAAAACAGTTTTCACCACTATACGTTTAAAGTGTTTATTTTCAAAAGACAAAAAAAGAATATGATACACGATATAAAAGATAATACTTATAATAAAATAAAAAAAACCCTACAACCCAATATGGAGAAAACAGTCTAATATTTAAATTATTTTCGCTACATAGACACTCTCTTCTCTTCTCTTTTTACAACAAAAACTCTATTATTTTTATTATATACGTATTTAACTTCCAACGATCATTTTATTTTTGACTACACTGTCCTACTCGATATCCGTGGTCCTACTACTAGGAAAAGCCTCGGAATGTCATCCCTTCATCGTCTCAAGAATCTTTTTTTTGCGGAAAAACGAAAATTAATACATATATTCAAATAAAGAAATAATTTCAACTCGTTTAATAAAAATAAAGATTTTTTCGTTAATGTTTTTGGCCAGGATACTAAGTCCTTTATTTAAACCATGTCTTCGTATGGCCATATTTACAATTAGATTATGGATGTACACATTTTAATGTCTGCAGTATTTGGCAGCAAGTGTCAGTCAAAACTACAATAAAATTCTAAGTTCTATTTTACCAAGACCGTGCCAGTTTCGATGATTCCACATATTGTCTAATTGCGTAGACACTTTAGATAAAAAACTACACCAATTTTACATAAAAATATCCATAAGGAATCAATTTGCGAATAATTAAATAAGACACTGAACTTCACTCGAAGAAATCCCGCCAAAAACTCACAAGAAACGCACAGATTAAACATGACCACAGACAATCCACTCCACCTTGTTCTATCTCACAAAAGAGGTTGAGATTTTATCTCACACCTTCTAATTGGTGGTCATAAATAAATATCTGTGCTCAATATCTTCATCTGTCTGTCTGTTTGTACGTGTAGTGATAAAATGCGGGTTTATAACTTAATTATTATATGGTTGTAAGATTTCAAAGTTGAATAATGTTGTTATATACGAATTAAAAAAGCAACAATCAAGAAGTACCTCCTTCTGGGGCAGAATCGAGTAGAAAAAGAACAAAGTCTTTGCATAAAGCTAAATCAAGATTTCGGTCCTCATTTTTTCAAATACTGTCGATCAAAAACATAAGTTTTTATTGCATCCAGACATCCGGAGTCTGAATATCCTAAATTATATTGTATCATATTTAATTATTTATTTCATTTTCATTATTTCAAATTAGTTTTGCGATGACATTAAATGATAATTTCTCGGCACGTATCTAGGAAAGGATGGATAGGATAATACAGTATACAAAGTTCCCACTGCTGGGACTTAGGCCTCCTCTCCAGGATAGGGACGGGGTCTTAATCGCGGGCCCAGTACGGGTTGGTGAAAGTCACATGCCTTCGATTTTTGGTTCTAGGACATGCTAGTTTCCTTACGAAGTTTTACTTCACCGTTTTGAGAGCAGTAGTGATGAACTAGATTACACAAAAATGAACGCATACACACACGCCTACCTACATGTATCTAAAAATAAGCATTCAGAAATAAAGATTCAAATAAAAAAAATACACAGAACCTTTAAAAATAAATAACAATAATTTATTCAAACCGATAATAGTAACAAAAAGGACAATCAGAAAAAAAATTAACTAGGTGTTTATGGTCTCCAATTGTCAAAAATGTTTTTTTAAGGTCGGGACAGGGGCAAAGGAAAAAATCCTATACAGCCTTTTATCCGATAGATCGAATCAGAGATTGGTATTATCGATAGCGTTTGTGTTACTTTTGTCTGCTACATAAAATATCTGTTTTAGAATGCCGTTAACAATTTTTATATGAGACTAGCTTATGCCAGCGGCTTCGCCCGCGTGAAAATAGGTTTCTTCTGGATGCAAACTTATTATTACCCCGTTTCCTTTATTCCTTATTATTACTCCTTTAGGGCTTTCACCAGGACACCATGGTAGCACGACCAGTTGCGCCGCCATGGTGTCCCGATGAAATATAGCACTAAGCTACCAAACTAGACACCATACAGACACCAGAGTGGCCACACGTCCGAGCTGGTCGCGCAACCAAACGGACACCAGGTAAGTAACTCTCTGACGCTTATGTCATAAAAGGAAGTAAAATTCAACACACCTAGTCTTTGTCGTTTCGACTGTGCTATGTCAGTCTAAAGTCAGTAGAAAATATAAAGTAGTTAATAAACTACTTGTGTATTGATTGCTACAAAAACGTCATTGAAACGGTAATAGTATATTTTGGCCTCCTACAAGGTGAAGGTTGCGGGGAACCGATGGATGCGAGACGCACAGGAACGTTCGTTGTGGCGACGCTTTAGGGAGGTCTATATCCAACAGTATATATCGGCTGAAATGATCATCATCACTTATTATATATTTTGATACAAGTAGAGAAAGTCATTGCCAAGGAATTGAATAAAAGGGGGGTTGGCACGCGACCCGTGTGCCCGGCTTTTGATACCATAAATACAACAAATTGTGACTAGTTAAGCTCGCGCACTTTTCCGCCCTAGTGCGAAAAACAGCCAACTGCGTAAAAACCGGTAAGAATAAAAGCGAGTATAAAAAAAATTATTCCTATCTATTCTCTCTATTATTTAACCCTACCTGTACTCTTCCCAGCCTATCCATAAGAGAAATATAGGCGTGGTATTTTATCCGCACAGCAAATCGTGTTCAACACTGCTTTGTACGTCATTACCCTTGTTCGAAGGAACAAAGTTCCCCGTCTCCGTTAAATAATATCATTGAACAAGTTAAATGAAGAACACTAAATTAGCAAGAACACAACAAAGACATTTCATCACGGTCCTATCGATTTTTTCCACGTTTTTGCACGCAAACCGTTTACGTCAACTTGACGCGCGATGGCGCCATTTTCTCCGTTCGAAATTCGAAAATCGCGCGCGGCTCAATGGGCGGGTAATGGCGCGGAAAGCATAGACTAAACAGGTGTCCGCTTCCCCTGTTCCAAGTTTATTTTCAGTCTGTTCTAAATTTGAAAATGTTGCGAACTATGTACTTATTTAGTGTATAAAGGAACCCATTGTTAATTTATTTGTTTCTGGCCAGATAAGAATAGAACTGGAATGACTTTTACATTGTTTTGCGAACCGCAGTCTAGATTATTTTAGCTGTTCGCGATACGGTAGTTAGTGATTTCTAGTTTGTAACAATAGTCAGTTAATTTTATATTTTTTATGTGATTGGATTTTGAAAAACAATATATCAATGTTATTTTTAACGATGCCTACTTAAGAGCGTCTTTCCTGAGGTACATTTTCACACAATCGTTCTTTAAACTTTTAGGTGATTATGACGTCATTCATTACACATCTTTTTCTATATATTTTGGAAAGGCGCATCTGCTGGTTATTATTTAAGTTTCTATTGATGTCATATCGTAAATTTGTCTAAAACTAAATTAAAAACCACTGAATATCTGCTACTTTTTCGTGAACTTTGGCCCTTCAAAGTGTACTCATAAATATATCTACAGAAACCGAATATATTAAATTAAGACTCTGAATGATAACTTTTCACATGAGACGAGGGAAGACCTTAAATTACCATATAAAGGAATTACTAAAAATCTATAAAGCCTCAGCAAACAAAAAAAAAGAAACGTAATTCAAAATTCACAAAAAAAGAACCCTCACTTTTTCCCGCCAAAACCGCTGTCAAAACTGTCATCGACGCCATCTTAGCGTTTATGGTCGCGTTCCGTTATCGCCACGCTCCGTAGGATTTATAATGTGTGAATAATACGCGCGGAGGTTAAATATGCCTTCTGACAATACATAAATTATTGGAGGGGGCGTCCTCTGGCGGCTAGGTGAGATAACTATATTCTTGTTTATCGGCCTGGAAAGGTTTCTTAGTCGGGGACAACAACAATGGACGTCTATTTGTTACGTCATTTATTTGGTTGTATTTATAAAAACTCGGTTCTTTGCCTTTTTGAGGTTTATGACCGATTTTGTGTCTTTGTGGTTTTCCTAGGCTTTACAGTTTACGGGCCAATCTTTTTAGGTCATTCTTCTGAAAGGACAACCTTATTCTGATATTTCCAACGGTTTTATTTTTTTATCAATCATTTTTGGACTCCCAAATTGTACTAGAAAATTCTTTTTGTCACACAATTCTTGTGCCCGATTTAATTTAAAAAATCACGAGTTAAGGATCAGTGTCAAGTCATTATGTTGATTAAAATATGATTTGTGACGCTGGGCACCTACGGTTTTCTGACGCAGCAGTACGTGCCGTCGAAGACCCGAGCTCGTGCCGGACGGCCAGACAGCGAACTCATCCTTTAAGGGCCAAGCGCCCGAAAAGTGCCATAAAACAGTGATTTTCTGAGGCCTACTTCTCCGTAACGGCTCGGTCAATTGGTTTGAAAAAATATATGTTTATTATAGATTCATGAGCAATAATATCAACATTTGATTTTTTCGTGCAACTTTTGTCAAAAAAAATATTTAGCAATTTCGCAACTTTTCCCTACTCCTTCGAAACGGCTTGGACCTTTAGAAACATTTTTACACATACAAATTGGTGGTTTAATATTCTTCAAAGTGAACATTTCATATGTAAATCAATCAATATCTCGCAGAGAAAATGGATTTAAAGCGCTTTCCGGGCGCTGCTGGCCGCAAATAAATGCACAGATTTGCGTACTGCCGCCTAGGCGAGTGCGAGAGTTGCGTTCACATAATTTCGGCTAGATAGTTCAAGGGACTATACGCCTTAATCGTCATTCGCAAGATGACGGTTACGGTGGCTGGAATTTGGCGCTGGGGTCAAGGCGGCTTGGGCGTGAGGAGGTCCGTTCCATCACGTATGCGGCCATCTCCTTTGCTATCATTCCTGCTTCGCAGATCTTCGCATCAGCCGCCTATTCTCCCTCGCTCCATACCATATCTTGTATCAGGGCTTCGGCCCCCACGAGGACACGGTGGCGCTCCGCCCAAGCGTTTAGGAGCCACGATAACTCTTTCGATCAATCTTCCTACGTCGGTCCAATAATTTGATCTTGAAATATCAGTTTAAAATGGACGGCTAGCAATGCTAACTGTGCGTAAAATGACGCTGAAAATAGACCACTCGTAACAAATAAATAACGTGCTATATTGTCACTTGTCTACTACTACTCATGTGGCGTCTATGCTCTAAACATAGACAATCGTTTTGCAATACGTTCTTTTTTATTTGGAACTACATATCTGATGCTGACTCTATAAAAATAAATCTAAAAACTATAGTTGCTACGTAACAAAAAATACTTTTTTTTTGCAATTCGGAATAATCGAGACTTCATTCGGGAATTGAACTATTTAGTTTGTACGAATGTCGTGAGTCGTGCGCGAATACGACTTGCACTTGCCCAGTTTTTTTAGGGCTTTTTTTGTGGGAAAATCATCCAGTGACATCTCTCGCTATAGAGCGGACAAACCCTCTGTTTGTCAGACTTTTACTGACTGAAAACCAACTCCTGCCTTTCATACCAGAGCCGAGTTTTCCTTTCAGAAGCAAACCCTTGGCCCCAGTAGGCTTCGACCCTGCTGAGCCCCTACGGTTGCTGACAACTCCTTGAGGCGCGCAGGAACAATACGCGCCGCCGACGACTTGGGCTCGGTCCGGACATCCTCCAACCACCCATGGCCCCACCGACATCATGTTATATGGGTCGAATCGCAAGAAGACTCGGCAGGAGGCTCGGTCCGGATAGTTACCGGATGATCGGACAGCGAGCTACCCATTGCTCGCCGACCGCAAGCCCGCGCCTACAGTGGTTGGGATCGGAATCCCGGCGACGGCTGGGGCGTGAGTCGGCCTACTCCTTTGCTAGCATTACTACTTGGCCAAGCCCATAGTGTTATTTTCAGGGCTGGATCCTCGCGTGACGCTGGCCCACAGCGTGAGATTTCTAAACTCCAATACAATCTATCGACGCTGACATATATATTGGTCTAGCATTATCGAGTCGAGTCGCATTGTGAACAGCGATCAGGCATATTATTTTAGTAATCGGTACAGCGGTACTGTTATTTGTAACCGAGTTTTGTGTTCACCGTTTGTAGGGTTGGTAAGCTAGAAAATGGCAAATTTAATTTGTTGTACTTCTTTTTTTGAGTTGGAAAATTATCAAATAACTTATCTCTAGGTTTACTGGCTCTACGCTACGTTCCAGGGCGAAATCTGACTACAGGGTCAGATTTCGTAACTTCTGACAGTCCGTAACAACTGTCAAAGACATGTCTGCAAATGACAGCCGAAATTAAAGGCTTTCCCAGGCACGTACATTTTTTGGTATGTTGAGTTATCTAGGCTAGAGATTCAGAAATGTGTAATTTATTGTATTGTGTTCTGAAACAAGTTTTAAATCATTTGTTCATAGCGAGCTTTTATAGCGCATTTTCGTCTTGACGAGCATTAATTATATAGTGTACCTGTATAATACAGTGGACCTGAATCAAACGAGCCCAAACTCGATGGGATTGTATCATTTAACTACCGAGTTCCTACGGGCACCATCCGGTTCCATCATCAGATCAGCTCCATGTCGTAATAATTTTGTATTGTCATCTGATTTACACGTGCATGCTAAATTTCATCTCAATCGGTAACCCGCAAGTGGATCAAATTTTTATTATAAAAAGAAAGTGAGAAAAGACATAATTAATTATTATAAAAATCGGGACAGGTGAAACTAAATAAAAGCTAGTACTAAAGATTTAACTTTGACTTTACAACTCAGAAAGTCGTGATACTTAAACAAAAGCACAATTTGGCTTCCCTAAATGCATAGTTCTTAAGTAGGCGTGCGTCTAGCGATGCAATGAATACTGAATACAGATCGCAAGCTCAGATCATAGACAATAATCTCTATGGCACATTGACAGCTGTCAAAATGCGCGCCAAAATAGCCTGTATAAAGTAGTTGTAAAACATTGTGTCCCTAGAAGAAAGTGTGTCGAAAAGATAAAATAACGGAAAATTATAATAAAAATGCTAGATAAACACTTCGTGTCATTCTGTAATATGTGATTGGAATATTAATTAGTCTTGAAAAGTTGAGACTGTGATTGTAAGAACCCATCTTACTCATCTAGTGCCAAAAAAATCTTTCACATTAACGACTAGAATACTAATGAGTTTTTAAATATTTAGATTACGTCTAATGGTTCTGTTTTATGACTAGATAGACACTTCCTTAATCCTCATATTTATATCCGACAAACAGTCTCGCGTTAATCCCGCCAGAGTCGCACATCCACGACCAAATACTCCATCTCGTCAGCTCCTCTGTCACTTATGTGGATTGAAGAGCTAAACGAGAGGGTCAGTCGATGATGAGGCCAAGTACGTCTGTTTGCGTACCTACTGTCTGTACGCAAACAGACGTACTTGGCGAATGATGGAACGACCATGAAACTGATTTGATGATGGTACAGGAAGGTGGCCACAGAAATCCGGTAGCTAGACGACAGAACCCCATCGAGTTTGGCTTCGTTTGATCCATCTTGACGAGTACTTTGGAGCTGGAATATGGCCATAGAAACTCGGTAATAAGATCACTCTATCGTGCTGCCGTCCTCTAACTAAAAAGCAGCTAAGTGCTTTGTTTTCTAAGTAACTTAGCTGCTTTTTAGTTCGAGGACGGCAGCGTGTTTGAGGTTTTTGGAATAGTCTTGATGAATATTAATTATATAGGTATATACAGGGTTACCTATTTGTAAAACACTAACAACCTTGCAGGCTTGCAGGGGCCCAAGTCTGCTATTTTTATAAATTCGTCATTCCAACACGATCCCAGTGTCATTTTGCTGAAAGTTTGTAATCTGCTAATTCATAATGATCGATCATTGATCGGTCAATGGTCTCGTGAAAGAATTGTGGTAGAATGATAATATCGAACATATTAAAACCAATAACTGCACAATAACGTTCTAATGGTAAAACACTGATCAAATAACCTGTCAAAGTTTTAGCAGATTACCTCAAGCTGTCTTTTTCAATGGAGTGTCAGTGATTGACCATTGGAAACTCATAATGACGCCATTATATTAGTAGATTACCTACCAAACTTGTCAAAATCGACTATTATGACATCAATGATAGACCATTCTGACACTATTGTAATAGCAGACTTGAGACCCTGGACTGTATTATTACTAACATCGTAAACAATCACGAAAATTAAATTTAAAAAAAATCTACGAGTCCAATGACCCGTAGGTAGTAGTCAGCGTCGCGTATAAACTACCTACCGGTCATTCGACTCTCTCAGCCGACGTTTTCTTAAAGAAATTAATTTCGTACATGCGTAAATTAATATGAGTTTTGAAAAAAAGGTAGGTACTTTATTTTTTAATTTTATCCTTACAACTCAATAGTATTTCATGTACCGGATCGATCCTCCACGGGATTAAAGCGATCAAAATTTAAGGATGTATACTGCGCTATAAAAGCTTGCTATGAAAAAAAAATTGAATTGAAAACTTGTTCAATGGAGGTTTCTGGGACTTAACACCCTGTATACCATTAAAATGGATTGAAATTTTAACAAAAGCTATTAAAATAAGATACAATGAAACAACTTGGAAACCGCAAGTTACTTACAAGACTTCTAAACTCTAAATATACGGGTTACAAAAAAGTTCTAACTTAGATTGACTTCAACCCGTATGCTACTTTCACAAAAAAGTTTAAAATTAAGAAGAAATAGTGGGTAATCTTATTTTTTTAATGCCTTGAAACATTATAAAAATGTGGTAACGGCGGGTTCAAACTTTAAACCCAGCCAGGCGCATTACTTTGTGTAATTTATTTCATCACCATTGCTCTCAAAACAGTGAAGGAAAACATCGTGAGGAAACCGGTACGTCCTAGAACCAAAAATTCGAAGACATGCGACATCCACCAACCCGCACGGCGACCGCGTGGTGGATTATAGTCTATTCCCTTGGCTGATTATACTATGTTCTATTTCATCCACTTCGATCGACTATTCAACCAACTTATTTCATACATTAATGCCAACAAAACAGTCAGACAGGAATCAAACGGCAACATTCCTTTTTCAAATTCCAATAGCCTAAAATAACATTCGCAAAACACAAGACCGTTGAACGTCGAACTTAAGGTGAGGTTTTACTAATTTAGATTTTTTTCTGAACTTTTGGAAATACATCCCTATTTATTAATTGGTACAAAAAAAAATAGGGCTCCATCCGTACCCACTACTGATCATATTTTTCCAATCAAAAGTAATAAAACAAAATTGACCACGAAAATTGGTCATAGTAATAGTAAATGCATAATAAAATCAAGCATTCATAACAATTGCTACTAGAAAATACTACGCGCAATGATTTTCTATTTTGATCGTCAAATATTCATTCAGCCTGTACAATATTTCCATAAATTAAGTGACATTTTGGGATTTAAACTATCGTTAATCAGCTAATAAACTTTGCTTTTTATTAATATTATTTATTGAGGCTTTACTTAAATAATAACAAGACCATTTCTAATAAGTATTTGTACCAATAAAAAAAAATAGTGGTGTATAAAAGAAAACATTAAGAAAACATATTTTATTATAATTGACCATGTGACCAACCGCTAAGTAAAATTTTCAAACGTGTACGAGATTACGTCACGGGAATATTTGAAAGTTACATAAAATTATAAAGTTTGTTTTTTTAATATGTTCTGACAAAAACAAAAATATTGAATAGTTATAATAAGCCATTCCAAAAAAGGAAATTTAATTTTACTTTTACTTTGTTTCACTTTTTATCAATTAAATAAACGATATTATGTTGCAAATTCTAAAATTCCTGAGATTTCATGAGATTTGCAAAATCCAGCCGCAAACCTGAGAAGATTCCAAAAACCTGGGCCAATACGTACAAAAAACTCAGTGACTAAAACCGGCTCTTAAAAAGCAATGCAAGTCACAAAGCAACATAGTAATGCGGGCGAAAAAACCGATCATTTGCGCTGACCGACCAATACTGGCAACACTAACGACCAAAGACTAACAAGTCTTTGTTTTTTTTTTCACTAATTCTTTTCGGGCGGTCAAGAAAAGGCGTAATCCTTCTTTTGTTCTTAGGTTGCCCGCATTGATTCGGTATTTGGCGGCGCTTGTAGTGTAACTAAGCCACTTATGGCTTACGGGTGGTTTAGGGATGGGAAGGTATCGATATTATTGTGTTTTTCATTTGCTTGATGCAGAAAAGTTTTACTTATTTTTTTTTATACATTTCTTTGCTATTATTAGGTACATGTGGTTTTGATAATCAATCGCCTATAGCAGTATTTTCCTGGATTTACCTGTACGATTGCCATTAGCGCCAATATACTCCCCATTTACATTACATATAATAATTAATTAATCTTGTTCAAAAACTATAAAATTGTCTTAAATTTTAACGAGTATTTGATACACAAGATATACTGGAAATAATGGTTGGCTATTAGGGAGAATTTTGCCAAAGACTAAGACAATATACTATTAAAAATAAGTATTTATTAATTTTGGCTGGCGGCATATTTGTTTACACGTTTTTTTTTTCACTAATATTAGTAATCGAATATTGCAAGTAATTAAAATGTCAGTGCTTGATTGTACCTTAATTATCTAATTGGGCAGTATAATAGTGAGCTTAAAGCATTAAGTTTTACAAAACATTCACAGTATGTTAATTCGCTATACATACTTACATTTATTAGTGTTACAATTTATATATAGGCAAGTACCAATTATTATTATTGTCTATTGCATATTTTTATGTGTGTGCCCATAACTACAAAACACAAAAGGATAGTTGATGAAGACAAACTTAACCCCGAATAGCACTTGCACTATTTATTTGGTTGTACACATAACTATCGACAATATTATCGACACGGCCCCATCACTAGCGATAGCCGGCAGCTTGACCAGAACTTTGGCAAATGAAGCGAGAGAGAAAGCGCGACAAGCTCACGCGCGGAATGGACACAGAGTAGTGAATACACAGAGACTCAGGGACGATAATTTAGTTTGTGTTTTTTCAAAACTTCCGATTTTTTGTGAATTTTACTAAACGTTTTCGAACGTTACGTAAACGTTCGTACTATTTGAAAGCAGATGTATGTATTTTTAATTCATCATCGCTTCGGAGTATGACAATTAATACCCTTAATAGTAACTAATTATTTTTTTTATTGTCTTTATTGATAGGTTCGCGTCACACATGATAGTAAACGGTGATGATTTGATTTTAAAAAGTGCCCATGTAGTTTTTTTGCACGTTTTTTCAATAGAGATCTAAGCTTTGGAACGTACAATTTAACCTTTTTTTTGACTGACCGACATTTCGTAAAATGTCAATTTGAAATGAACATTTCTGATTTCTGAATATTTATTTCCCTTATTTTGTTCGACTGTATGCATTTTTAATTGTATATGCTCCGGTATCTCGATCATTCGTGGATAATTTTTGATAAGTGTTAGACTTTTATTAAATAATATCCACCTATATTTTTTCAATTGTCCTTTTTGTTCCTAGGCCGCAGTAGCTTTTTAATAAATTCACTAAGTAAAACTTAAATTTTTTACCTTCTAAACAAATACAAATCTTTTGCAACCAAACAATCTATTACTTACTCACTTACTCCGCCGGGCGATTCCCGTTCTTCACCCCATAAACGATTACTAAACGCACTAGCCGAGGGGAAGGAGCTCGTTAAATAAGAAATGGCCGCCTATGTGTCGGCTTTTACTAATCCGTCGTTTGATACATCGGAACAAACGTTTACCTTATAATCACTAGTAAGAACAAAGGAAAAAATCGAACATTTTGTTTATACGCAGTCTAATTAAGACATTGAATACCAGCTAGGAAATTAATATCATGTAGATGATTTCTTAGAGTCTATCTAATAAGTTAAACGACTTGGGTAATTATTAGAATTTAATGAAATCTGGTGTAGTCAACACGGGTTCAATAATCAAGGTTGATTAAGAGATAGAGATCATTGTTTACTAACAGAAGAACCATTCAAAAAGTACCGAAAATAAGTAGTTTTTAAATGATTAAGTATTATACAAAATTCCCAAGTCGGTTGACTTATTAGACAGACTATAGATTTCTTCACCTACGAAATAACTCAAATAGTGTCATTCCTTATGAGTTTTCTAGTAGATCTCAGCTTCTACTAATACTTAGGCAAAGCAAGATTGTTAGTGTTAAGAATTTTAGCATAGCTTAGTCGCCCTTTTAATGTTAGCACTCTTGGGACTCAGGCCTCCTCTTTAGGAGGATAGAATGGGCCGTAATCCAGCACGCGGGCCCAGTGTGGATGTTAGACGTCTTCAAATGTTCGGTTAGCAGGACATGCCGGTTTCCCCACGATGTTTTTCTTCACCGTTTTTAGAGCAGTGATGATGAAATAAATTACACAAAGTAATGCTCCTGACCATTACCACTCGGCCGCTACTGCTCTTCTAAGAATTTTACTTATAACTAATGTTATAATAATAATAATATGTTGTATTCATATTACTGATGCCTATGGTGTCAAATCTTCGAATTTTAAGTTCTGGGACATGTTATAGGAAAACATCATGAGAAAATCTTGCGATGTTTTCCTTCACCGTTTCGAGCAGTGGTGAATCAATTAAGTACATAAAATGAACATGGACAAAAACCAAAGTCATGGTAAACATCCATGTAGCACCCACCCCTATCAATATCGGAGACTCTACATTCGAAGTTGTGAACGATTACGTATTTTTTAATGCGCCTGGCTAGGTTTTACCCACGACTGGAGAACCACTGCTCTCTAAATTATAAGTGTGAAGACAATTAATAATAAAAATGGGTATTCTCTGTCACTACACTTACTCTGTGTCCACAACAAAAGTGCATAAGATGTTAGGTCTCGTTAAGTGCAAATGGTCGAAGCTTTGTCAGCCCTCTGGAATTTGTGTATTACAATTTAACATGTGCTCAGTACGGCCACTGAGTAATGTCTATACAGCAGTGCTGTTACGGAGGAGGTTAAAAGGACAAACTGCAATTCTGATTTCGGTTCCGATAATTAATGGGATTTTTTTTCGATAACCCTTTAAAAAGTCGGCTTCGTATCGAAACTGAATTCTGCGATTCCGATATAACCTCTTCCTTCGATTTCAATTTCTATGTGTAAGTATAGCTCGCTAGTTTCGCTAATTGAGACTTTCTTTATAATAGGGTAGTTTCCAGGGTCAAAATAATTAAATTTTATTTAATCCGTATTTTAGATTATAAAAAAATATTGGAAACGTATTTTTTTTTTTTATTCAACAAAAAATAACAAAGATATAGCCCATTAAAATTACGTGTGACGTCACCCCGTGCGAAAGATTGTAGCACGGCGTGACGTCACACGTAACTTTAAAAGGCTATTTCTTTGTCATTTTTGGTTTAATTTACAAATAAAAAAATACGTGTCCCTTATTTTTGAATAATCTAAAAGACAGACTAATTACATTTTTTACGGCACCTAGCCTATTATCCTAATTATAAATATCCTGAATTAAGAGTGAACGCTTAGGGTTTAATGAATTAATTCAATGATGGATATACATATTATACATACAGCCTATACTGGCCGCAACTTGAAGCATGGAACTTCTACTGGGGTCAGGTTTAGCTCCGAAAGGTAGCTCAGCCCCGGTATGAAAGGAAAAAGGAACCGACTTGGTTTTCTAGTCAGTAAGAGTCTGACACTATCTCCCGCTCCGCCCAAGGGCGGGGTATGTCATTTACACTTTTACCCACAAAAAAAAAGTTTAAAAAAGAATAACTCGATTCGGGAATCGAACTATTTACTTAGATAAGTTTTGTATGGACCCCTCGCTGCTCTAGACGTCTCACACTTAACCGGTGGACTGTGCTTAAAAGGTCTGACCCTTTAAGTTGAGGTTTCGTCAAGTGAGAAACGACCGTAGCTTTGTCAGCTGACAGTAATCCTATCAGTCCACTGTTTAAGACAAAGTGTTGATCTTTTACACTACTACTACACACACCTAAGAATACTTGCCTACAAAAATATTCCGTACTTACATTAAAAGGCTACTTAACTTAATCGCTTTAAATAAACTTACCTTACAGTTTACGGTTACTCTTTAGAATCAGGCTTAATAGGAGTTTTTTTTTCGGTTTATAAAATCATCCAGATGACATCCACTACCCTTGGGCGGAGCGGGAGATAGTGTCAGACTTTTACTGACTAAAAACTCATCCCGTTCCTTCATTGCCTTTTATACAGGAGCCGAGACTTCCTTTCACAAACAGACCCTTGGCCCCAGTAGGCTTCGACCCTGCTGGGTCCCTCCCTACGGTTGCTGACAAATCCTTGAGGCGCGCGGGAACAGTACGCACCGTCGACGACTTGGGCTCGGAGCCCGCGCCTACGGTGACTGGAAATCGGGATCAGAATTCCGGTGACGGCTGGGGCTTGAGCTCCGTTGCCTGATGCGGTCGGTTTCCTCCTTTGCTAGCATTACTGTTTCGCAAAAGGAAGGCTCAATAGAGGGTGGCGAGTGGGCCGTACTTACCCCAGTATAGTTTAGTACCAGGATGTTGGGCTGCCGATTCGAAATCGTCCTGGTCCTTATCGGACTGCGAACTAGTCATTGCTCGTCATATGCAAACCCGCGTCCGCAATGGCCGGAAGTCTGCCTGCGACTCCTAATATCCTGGTCGACTCGAATAATTTAGAAAATGGGTAATAATAATAAAAATAGACAGCTTGTATTGTTAAAGAGGTTCCTTTCCCTGGGGCCTGACCGCCGGTAGCTTGGACCCTGTTTCCGATACCAGTGGGACACTATTATTATATTTTTAAATATTTTTATATGAAACATTCAAAAATATAATTTATATGTTATGTTACTGAATAAATATAATAATAATAATACTTTAGATTTAGTGTTCAGGAAAAATACACTTTTACATCAAATACTTCACTAGTGAAGGAAACCGACATCTCCTAGATCCAAAAATTTGAAGACATGTGACATTCACCAACCCGCACTGGGCCCGCGTGGTGGATTACGGCCCATTCCCTCTCCAAGAGAGGAGGCCTGAGTCCTAGCATTAAAAAGGCTGATGATGACTTCACTGGTCTCCAGTGTCTCCACACTTGACTTCCCTGTGTTGTGGAGACCATTCTCTTTCGTAATGGTTCAAGAAGAAATAAAATTAGGTATTAAATCGTAATCATAAATTTCTTAATTAAAACAAACTATATGCCTATAGCCTGTCTAAAAATTCTGACGACTTGAGTAATTATCAGGGTAAAACGAAATCGTATGTAGTCAACAGTGGTTCAATAATCAAGGTTGATTAAGAGATCTTGATCATTTTTTACTAATAGAAGAACCTTATAAAAATTATCGAATATAAGTATTTTTTATGTTATTTAATAGTATTAGGGGTCTTTTGCAAAAGATTTTCGTTTAGAATATACATATTTTAGTCTACTAAATATGAAAAATCTACTCTCAGATCCCATGCAGCATTTCAAATAAAATCAAAACTAAAAACTTTTAAAAAATCTCGAAAGATATCGGTGCAAGTCGTTCACAAGAATCCCTTGTTCTTGGCATAGGCGGCACTTTATCCGAATATATTATTACTGGATGCACCGATAAGTACCCTCGCCGTGGTATCTGAACGCGTGCGTTTGACAGCTAGGAACTGGACGTAATGGCGTTTCGCGCCATTTGTTACCGCCTTTTTTTGTTTTGATGTTGGCAGCATTGTAAATTTTGACGTCGTTATGTCAAAATTGCTGATCGTTTTGGTTGAAATAGTGATGTGACTTTGTAAGATCGATTAAGTGTCGATGTAAAATTGGTATAGATTTGTATCTGAACTTGACAATACGTAGAATCAAACAAGCGCGATTTCGATTTCTGTCTTTGACTTCGACGCACAAACGAATACCAGGGATCCAGTACCTATATATATGATTCTGAACCCCGCAATGGTGGAATTTTACGTCGTTTTTTTTTTAAAGAAATTTAGGAAATATTTCTTTTAAGTTCTTTTATTTAAACTGTATAAAATCGTTTTTCTAATATTTTTAGTGAGAAACATGAATGAATTACTTTTTAAATTTAAAATGTCATCGGGGTTGATTAGAACAACGATTTTAAACAGTTTAAATTTAAAGAAGTACGTACAGATTTTTTTTTAATTACAAAAAAGCCGACGAAAAATTCCGCCACTAGTGAGTCCAGAATCATGTACCTACTGGATCCATGATATTCGTTGGTGCGTCGATATCAATGGATGTTTTTCATTCATTGTGCACGCACAGCTAAGAAGTGGAATTCCTTGCCAGAATCTCTGTTTCCTGATAGCTACAACCCGAGAATCTTTAAGTCGAGAGTGAACAAATCTTCAAGGTAAGCGCGGTCCATCGTCAACCGCATCGTCGCTTTCTATCAGGTGAGATGGCGGTCAAGCGCGAACCTATCAACAATAAAAAAAAAATATGAAAGACACCCTGTAAAGATAACTCGTATATCTTCTAATGTACTAAAATAATGAATTTGATTTGATTTCCATTTCTCAATTCAGAAACCGCGGAAAGACACAGCCTACACTTCCTTAAAGCTCATTGTGTAACATTTGATTGTAACATAACGTCCACACTCGATATTAAAATAAAGATCTCCATCTTTTATTGTCCGAGTTTAGAACCTCTTCATGCGCCATTTTATTGTGTTACGTCAGCGAATTGATTTTTATTGCACCGCCGGGCATTAATAGGCGGTGGGGTTTTATTTGTCTGTCATTTCGTTTTGATTTCTATGAATGTGATAAAGGAACTTACGAGATAGAGTCTGTCTAAAAAGTCAAACGACTTGGGTAATATAGACTGGCCTGTTGGTCTAGTGGTTAGTGACCCTGACTGCTATGCCGGAGGTCGTGGGTTCGATTCCCACCCAGGACAAATGTTTGTGTGATGAGCATAATCATTTGTTCTGTGTCATTTAAGTTCGGTGTCATTTAAGTTCGGTGTAATTTATCTATAATATGTATGTATTTAGAAATATATTAGTATGTTTATCAGTTGTCTAGTACCCATAACACAAGCTCTGCTTAGCTTGGGACTAGACGGCGTTATGTGATAGTTGTGGAATATGTATTATAAAAAAAATATTAGGGTAAAATGAAAAATGATGTAGTCAACACTGGTTCAATAATCAATGTTGATTAAGAGATCTTGATCATTGTTTACTATTAGAAAAACCTCATAAAAAGTCCAATATCAGTATTTTTTAGATGATTTAAATATTGTACATAATTCCCAAGTCGTTTGAATTTTCAGACAGAAATAAATCGTAAAAACCATTGTTTGTCTGTTGTTGTACTGTTGTTTTTTTTTTTATTTAGGTAACTCCTCGAGCGCCGATTGAATGACCTTTAAAAACGCTCAATATTATTGTCATTTTGTACACGCATTTGTACGAAATTTATTAAGCCGAAAATTTTGGTTTCTATTCTATATCTTTTTTTTCCTAGAAAAATCAAGAAAAAGGTTTTTTTTTAATCTAAAACGTAAAAACTTAAAAACGTGCAATTACGTAATAATAATACCCCGGGGGACGCCAGGAGGTTATTAGGCCAAAAATTATAGTAAAAAAAATATTCAAATGCTCTTAAAAGGAGAGTTTTAAGAAACATCTCTTACAGTTTTCAATTTTTTTTTTAATGACACCGCACTGAATTATACAAAAATAAACTGCTCATATCTCACAAAAATCTAAATGGGGTTCTTTTTCACACAACCCAAGGCAACCCCCTAAGGGGGTGGAATATTGTTCCAAAGTTTGGCTAAAGAAACCTACTTCGACGCGGGCGAAGCCGGTGATAGAAGCTAATATAGTACAAAAGAAATTCGCTTTACGATTCAATTTGAAAAATATCTGTTCCTTAATGGGAATGTGGATATCCGCACCTCCTTTAGTTTTCACTAATATTTTATAGAGGTAAAGTTTGTTTTTAGATAGATAGACAGAGAAATAGATAGATTGATTCTTTATTGTGCACCAAAAATAAAAGTAAGTTGTACTTACTGGTCCGATTGCTAAATTTTGACGTGACAACGTCTTATAAATTGGTTTGCCGGGTGACACTTCAAGAAACTGCGTTACGCTCCGCTCACGTTATGCGCTCACAATGAGAGCGAGTGAGAGGCACGCGTCCCTTCCACTCGGGCATGGTTAGCCCGCCTAAGAGCGAGAGAGACAGACATAAAAATTATTTTACCACTCAAAGTCGTTGTCACGTAAAACTTTCGCCCGTATACCGACTTTACAGGCAACCAATTTTTTTTCACCAATAGATAGATGCTTTAATTTTGCGTGCCATAGGCTATATTCTAGCTTTTGCTAGTAGTACATAAAGTACAATATTAAATTGTACCAGAGAGGTACAAAATTATACTAGACAGATCTTTAACATAGAAAAGAAGGGATGCAAGGCAAAGAAAGAACGCAAAGCAAAGAAGGAACATAAGTGTGGTCTTAGACAGTAATAGTTTGACTCCCTCCCGTTCCAGAGAGGGAGAAAGTTCGTCACACAACGCTGCGTCTTTGTGTGACCTCACCTTTACCTCACGGTCTCAAGATTTTGCATATCACGAATTAAATCTCAAACGACCACATTATTCTTTAAATAAACTATTATAGGTGCTACAAAATGCAACGTCTCGCTCCGCTAGCCAATGAAAACCATCCATAATCTTCACTATAAATCATACGTTATTACTGCTCACAATATTGACATCACAGACTACGAATTTGATTCTCAGTATGGGCCCATTCATTTATTACGTACTAGCTTTTGCCCGCCGCTTTGCCCGCGTGCATAAAATATAGCCATGTCACTCTTCCTGAGCATATAATAAGGAGCAGCTTTCTATAGGTGAAAAATTTTTATCAATAGGACCAGTGTAATCCAGAGATTACCTCCTACAAACAAAAAACAAACTTTACTGCTTTGTAATATTAGTGTAGGAGAAGATTTTTACCAATTTTTATCCCCTCCCCCTAAATAAGACAATAAAAATAGGCCGACCCCTCCCACCCTATTTAATATTTACTACGTAAGAATGTAAAGGAAAAATTGAACACCTACATTTGGTTGGTTTTGACATTTCTGCTTCAAAGAATAAATTTTTAGAAACGTTTTTAAGTGTGTCGTTTACGCAAACAAGTAACGTATAATGTTACCATGGAAATAATTTGCTTACACACATACGAGCACACATCGGCACTCGCACGATTGCTAGAGCATTTTCAATTCTTAACTTTGCGTATTTTTGTAATCTTTCGTAGGAACTATCAAGACTCCCTCCCACCCCCTTGTAAGAAAAAATTAAACGATTTATTATAATTGCGTTCCTAAAACTAACATAAAACAGTCGAATTTATACACTTGTTTATAATGTGTGTTTTAGATTATGTAAATACGTTTGAAATCATGATATTAGTGCATGACATGTTTTTGTATAAGAATCTATGTAATAATTTGACGAAAGATTAATGATATTTCTATTCTGGTCGAACCCCCTCCCCCCCCCCCCCCCGTAAATCGTTTTACGTAATATACGAATGGCTCCTATATCTCAGTATTAAGTTTTAAGTCTCTTATGTCTTTTAATATGGAGATTTACAACTTTCAATAATGGCCGCTGTCAAACTGTCAGTTTATGACGGTCGCGCCATAAATTGGCGCGAGTGCAGGCGCCATCTTGGATTTTACGAATGTGGACGCATGTTGGGGAAATTATCATAAATCATAGAGGCTTTATGTTTTGATACTCAATTTAAGATTTTAATGCTTTGATCGATGCTGGTAGCTATGTTAGGCAAAGAACTTTTTTAAATATTTTTGGCCTAAATACCTTCGTATATTTCGTTAATTTGTTTGGGTACCATTCGATTATGGATGTATAGTCTGTTAAGTCAACCGACTTGGGAATTTTGTATAATGTTAAATCATTTAAAAAATACTTACCTTCGATAATTTTCATTAGATTCTTCTGATAGTAAACAATGATCTCTATCTCTTAATCAACCTGGATTATTGAACCCGTGTTGACATCAGATTTAATTAAATCTTAATAATTACCCAAGTCGTTTAACTTATTAGACAGACTCTACACATTTTAATGTTTTTATAGCATTTGGCAGCAAATGTATCAAGTCAACTTTCTCGGCAAACTTAGCTAAGTCAACACTGCTGTAAAATATCAGCTCCGTTTTACCGAGATCGCGCCTGTATCTATGATTCCACATATTGTCCAGTTGCGCAGACACTTGACATACAAAACTTCACCAATTTCACATCACAATATCCACTAGCAATTAATTTGCGAATAATTAAAACAGACATTGAACTTCACTCGAAGGAATCCCGCCAAAACTCCTGTTAACGCGTATTGGGGAAATTATCATTGATCATAGTGGCTATAAAATCATAATGTAATATATTATTTTATTACGGACAACATAGCCATTATGTTATAATACTCAATTTAAGGGGATGCAAATCGACAAATATTTTCACTGTGTTTCATACAACTGCTCTTACGCGGTAACGGCCCCAACATACGAGTTGTAGGTTGCGGGTTCAAACCCTACCAGGCGCTGTACTTTGTGTAATTTATTTTCATCACTACTACTTTCAAAACGGTGAAGGAAACATCGTGAGGAAACCGGCATGTCCTAGAACCAAAAATTCGAAGACATGTGACATTCACCAACCTGCACTGGGCCCGCGTGGTAGAATACGGCCCATTCCCTCTCCTAGAGAGACCCTGAGTCCCAGCTGTGGGAACAATATAAGGCTGATGATGATGATGATGCTCATACCTACACGATTGTAATGATATTACACATTTTTCATTAGATATTTTGGAAACACAGTATTTGGTTCATATTATCTAGGTTTCTATTGAAATCAATTTATAAATTTGTGTGAAACTAATCCCGTAAAGCCCTCTGAAAATCTGCTATTTTGCATAAAATTTAATCCTTCATAATTTACTCAAAAATTTAGAAAGTATAATGATACAAGACCCTAAATGACGACATTTTTTTTTCAAAAACTTTTGTGGGCTTAAAAATAAAGTGTTTCCTGGAACAAGTTTTGTCAATATTCGAGTAAATCACGGAATAACCGAATGCAACGCGAAAACCCTGTTAGTTTTCAGGCGTTATCGCTCTTTTTTCGCGTTGCCTTTTCGTCTAGTGTCGCGTTCAAAAGAACAATTTCACCGATTAGACTAGATGACATCCCAAATAACGCTACGTAGATTATGCGATTCAATAATCTAAAATCTGTTCTATGTTCCCAGGTTCCGCGCATGCCTCAAGCTAGCCGACACGTCAGTTTCAAACATGGTGGGAAAGCTGTTCTTCAACGTCGTCCAAACAAAATGCTTCATCCTCAAGCCAGTGAAGATGTGCACACAACGCTCCTGGTGGGGCAAATGCCTCCGAAGAGGCTACACCAAACAAGCCTTCTTAAGGGACAACCTACCTTACTAGCCTGTTCAGGACATACATTTGCCATACTCGGCTGTACAAGGCCTTACCTGCGCCTAAAAAAAACCATTGACAGTTAATCTTGTCGATGACATTTTATTCAATGTTGCCAGTTACCAGTAATTTAAGGGTAATTTCCCAAAGTGTGGGTAAATGTTTAAAAATGTGGCAACGCTGAATACCTGAATGCATGGAAACGTTCTTAATAATATTTATTTCTGTGATCGTATGAGTAACTTAATGTATTTTTAAATGTTACTAGAGGGGCTCCGTTTCTCATAGAAATTAAATGTGTGTCGAATACGGGTTTCGTATTTTAAAATAAAATATTTGTACTGCTGGTCCTTGGGCTTTTCGAAATATGATTATTTTTACTCGATGCGGCATTTCATTTAAATAACGCACTCATTTTAAAATCTCAAAGACCAGCATTTATTTATTTCACAATCCGGATTCAGCATATTCTTCATTCACTGCCATTTTAATATATTTCGTCAGACAGTAATGCTAAGCAAAAATATTGTTTACGAGTGTCTGCGCCTTAGTCGAAAATTATTCTAAAGAAATGTTAGTACTTAAATACGCTTCGAATAAGAATAGGATCGACTGCCATGTTGTGAAGTCACGTCATGCTATCAAATCAAAGAATTACTAAGGTGAGCAAAACAAGATATTTTTTATTTATTTACGAATGTGAATGAAAAAAAAAAATCAGAATCCATTTCTTATAGAATAGAATAGAATAGCATTTATTCGGCGCAAGCAACACAATATATAACAACATAAAATAATAATAAAAAAAATAGTACAGACATACAATCAATTTTGCTCATCTTTAAGTTCTTCAATTTTGCCCAATTTCTCGCGACTTGACAGTATGATGAGACGTCGCAACATGACAATCGATTCTATACTTATTTGGAACGCGTTGTAGGTACTTTGACATAAATTAACGGAATACAAAAAAGTATCATATTAATGAGCAGTAATTACTCGTTTTTAAGTTGACCTGCGAAAGGCCATACAAAAAATAAAGTATTTATTATATATCACCCAAATCCTTTCAAACTTTGAGATGTGCATGATTAATTCACAAATATTTAAATAAATACAAATTTTCAAAATACAATCCAACACTAATTTTATTCTTCATAAGGACTATTTTCGCTTGGCAATATCTAAGACAATCAGCCTGTTGGTTTTTAAATTGTAATAATAAATTATACAAATGGACACTTGGACATTATTTATTTGTTTACGAAAGTTAACCATAAAATAAGAAAAATGTAAAAAAAAAGTATCTTTAAAATACCTTTCCGAATTTCAAAATTGTAGTGTTTAAGTAAAATAATTATCTATGTAATACAAAAGGGTGATGTAGGCAACTGTTGATGTATAATAAAAGAAAACAATATCTGTGGCAATTATTGTCTATGTCACCCAAATTTTTGGCAATAAAACTTACCTAGACTGTAGACTTGTAGATATTATAGTAATATCTCAGGTGAACCCGGGAGTAGACTTGAATTGTAAAATAAACTGGCTTTAGGACTATATCTGTCAATAATGTCAATAAAATGGCATAATCTATGGTTTTTGTATCATTGCCAAATGTATCATGATAAAATGAACAGACTACACCTAGTTTATCAGATCTAAGTTCTTTAGCCTTTAAACTAATTCGGTCTCGTCTCAATAATAGTGTATAAAGTTTAATATTGAAGTAAAAAAGTAATATAATGATGTTAAATTATTTACCGCTAAAAACTTTATTTTTATGAAATAACCTATCACAAAATGATAAAATAATGATCTTTAAATATTATCCATATACTGATATCATCCCTGCACCGCCACCTAGGGTCTTGAATTATTACTAAAGTGCTACTATGAACTTTTGCTGTTGATTAAAATGTACGAAAGACAGTAAAAAATTGTATGAAAAAGCTAAGTTTGTGTTTGAATTCTGGCGCCTAAAGATTGCACACATCAGTCGCTTCAGCGTTTTATTTTTATATAACAACTGCCAGATAATGTCTAAGGCATTAAGGCCGCCTTTGTACAGTTTTTTGTGCAGAAAGATTGAATAAATAAATAACATAAAAAATTGCACAGTTGGCCTTATCGCATTTCGTGATCTCTGCCAGGCACTTTGAAACAATCAGAGATTGCCTGGAGACAAAATGTGATTGCACTTGGTACCTACTAATCAACGTTGTTTAAAAAATAGTTGAGTAGTAAATTTACGAGCAATCAGAGACTGATTCTTTTAACATTATCGATAGCCTTGCGCGTCATCACTATCTCACCTGATGGTCATGTCGACGATGAAGCATGCTTGTACATAAGTAACTTATTCACTCTTCACTAAAATACTCCTTGGTGGTAGCTATCAGGAAACACAGACCCTGGCAGGGAATCGAACTTCAAAGACTAATTTTGTGCCAAACAATCGAGTTCTTCCATTTTCCCTCCTTCAATCATATTTTCATAATTATGTTTTTAGCGGGTAGTTGTAAGCAAGGCGTGCGAAGTTCCTCTTTTGACAATATCGATGTTTAGTCAAATAAGTATTTTGTGATTCTCACATGTAGATGTCCTAAATGTTAGTTGTAGATTGAGTAAGTAGAAAGAGCTATAATTTACATAAATAAAACTATAGAAGCCCGTAGATGACTACTAATAAAAAATATCGTAGAAATAAGTACAAGCTTTTTTTGGATTATGATTTTAATTTCCAGGGTCTTAAGTAATATAACTGACTAGCTTTTGCCCGCGGCATTGCCAGCGTAAGTATTAAAATACAGCCTGTGTCACTCAAGAATAAAGCATGCTTTCTATCGGTGAAAAAATTTTAGCAATTGGACCAGTACTTCCAGAGCTTACATCCTACAAACAAAAAAAAAACTTTACCTATTTCTAATATTAGTATAAATAATGGTGTGTCGAGACCGCCGTTTGCGAGCTGCTTATGAACTGCGCGCGTGCATTTCATGTTCGTATGAAGAACGCTCTGCAGGAGCTTCGTACGAACGAGCCGTGCGTGAAAAGCACGGGTGCCATTCGTAAGCGGTTTGCGAGCGGCGAGCGGGTGACTCGTGAGCAGCGCTTACGCCAGGGTTACCATGACATTCAAAGTAGTAGATTGTTTTATTCATACTTCAGTTTGGGTAAGAGACAGAGCTATACAGGTTGTCTAGCGCCATCGCTTACCCACACTAGAATAAGAATGAATATTATCTTACTTTGAACATCATGGTAACCCAGGAGGCACCATTACAAACTTGTAGGATCGTCACTTTTAGCCTGTCAGTTTATTAAAAGGCCTCTGGAAATGTCAATTCTTTTTTTGGACTCGAGCTAAGGTATTGAAAGCAATAACTTAATAATAACGAAATGTCTGATGAAAGTTGTACTTAGTATATATGGGTAAAATAAAAAAGGGTAAATTGAAACACAGTAGTGGCAACACCTGTCACTATTTTATTACATTTTTTGATACCTCATTCTGCCAGATTCAGTAGTTTTCTTACTCTTAAAACCTTTTTTAACCGACTTCGAAAAAAAAGGAAAAGGTTCTCAATTCAGTTCTATTTTTTTATTTTTTTTTGTAATGCATATTTTCTTTACTGCACAAAACTTTACAGATATTAAAAAATAACACCGGTATAGTTTGTCTAAAAAGTCAAACGGCTTGGGTAATCTAATCAAATAATTAAATTCTTGGAATCTGATGTAGTCAACACTGGTTAAACAATCAAGGTTGCAAAGAGATGATCATTGTTTACTAATAGGATCTTAAAAAAAAAAGTATTTTTAAACGGATTAAACATTCTGTTAAATCTGTTATTAATATAAATAACAGATTTTTTAATCCGTTTAAAAATTTTAAAATCGTTTGACTTTATATACATAGATACAAACTTTATTTTTATTGTACACATTTTTTTTTTATATAAGTATATAAAAAAAATCCCTTTCAATAGCTCGGACTTTACCAATGTATGTAATATTATGTAAATAATAAATGTATGTAGTACGAGTGCATGTTAGCTCTGTGAGATATCGTTTTAATATTATAGAGAACTTTTATTTTTGTTCCGATTATTGTAACTGATGAAATGAATAAAAAAATATCTTGCAAATATATTTTTTGTTTCTTTGATTGGCCTCCACATTTGCGTGGTACCTATCCTGCAAAAACCCCACCTCACCTCAACGGTCGTTATGTCGACACCTAAGGGAAGCTTATATTCAACAGTAGACGTCGTTTAGCTGAGAATACACAAAGTAGGTATGCAAATCGCATGCCAGTTCTGATTATAAAAAAATATACAGAATAACACAAAATAAACTGCCATTTCTATATATTTCGGCCAGATGCTTGCCTATATATTTCGGCCTTAACGTCTACCTATTCCTGCCTCATTTATGGCCATAAACTCAAGCAGGTTTTTGTCAAAACCTTACAAGTTATTACAATGACACAAACTAAAAAGTTCAGGTAACTTTTATTTATAGTAAAAGGCAAATAGGCAGCAATAAAGTTATTAAAACAGAGCGACTTCGCCCGAAAATTATCCCAAAAGAACTTACACCCGGGATAAAAAGTACCCTATGTGCTATTTCTAGGACATAGTCTACCCATATACCAAGTTTCATCATAATCTATTCAGTAGTTTTTGCGTGAAACAATAAGGTGGAATGCCACTTTCAACGGTGTTTACACTGCCATCTAGCGGCCGATAGATTTTGCAGTATCTTAATGTCTAGTTATCTGTTAGAAATATGGGCGTTTAAATTAAACTAACTGGAACGTAAACACTAGCTATCCTGAAATAATTTTATTATGTAGAAGCAACGCTACTTAAAAATCTGTAAGAAAGTTGCTATCGTTTAATATTCTAATCCCGCTACTCGTCGCTAGATGGCGCTAAATAAAACTATTAAATAGATAGGTACTGTTTATTATATAAGAAGGAACAGTTGAATACTTTATTCAAACCATATAAACATCACCATCTTGATGTTTCAGTAACAAAATATTTTCTCCATCCTTCAGTTCATACTCAACTTCTTTTAAAATGTCGCTTTTACCGCCATCTGTCTCTGTAACCTGAACTATTAAGTTCTGTTCGACGTTTTTGCTTTTAGCCTGTTTGCCGTGTTTTGCCGCTAGATGGCGACGCAATCCTCTAACTCTAGTATAGGTGGCGCCACAATACTCGCATGGATGAGATTCGGAACGGACGTGTGTTGAAGAAATATGCTCTTCTAAACTTATTTTATAACCGAATTTCTTGCTGCAGATTGTACACTGAAAATAAGGAAATTGATTTATTTACGATTTTGTAAAAATAGACTGTATCCACTTCGAAGAAAGTTTAGTTATTTTCAACTTTATTCCTGGTGCAAGAAGGTCGATATTTGTATGTGAGTGACATCTTTTTTTTTGTTTGGAAATCATCAAATGACTTCTTTCGCTCTGGGTGAAGCGACAGGTAGTGTCAGACTTTTACTGACTAAAACCCACTTGTGTTCTTTCAGTTGTCTTTTGCGTTCTAGGATCACGGTAACTCTTTCAAACGTACCCTTACATATTGATTTTACCAGACAAAAGATCATCACCTCATATTTCTTAACTCCTAGATGCCTCCTGCGATGCGCTCGCAGATTCGAACTTGAAATACAGCGCTGTGGGCACATGTCGCAGCTGTAAGGTCGCTCGCCGGTATGCTTTCTGTAACAATATAATTACAAAATCATCATTTCAAAGACGTCCACTGTTGGACATGGGCACCCTGGACGTGTCACCATAATGACCAGTTCTATACGTCTCGACCCTCACCAGCACCCCTAGCCAAGTTGATAATCTGCAATCGTTAACGCTTGTCGAAAAGTAATCAATCAAATGTCACGTAGTCGGAACAAACGAATAGAACATGCGTAGCCCAAAAATGATAGAATGTATTTCTCAACATGGCTACTCACTTATCGTTTTCTACAACTGCTGACACCGAAGCGTTACCGATTGGAGAACGGAATTCGATACGATACGGTTGTAACTTGGCTAGGGGGGCAAGGTCATCAGTACACCTTGTGGGATGCCGCGCCAACGCTGCGTCTTCTTTAAGGCCCCAACGACCATCTGTTCCTGCAAGTAATGTGCCCTTCCGACCGCCACTTAAGTTTGGCGATTCTTCAGGCTATTTCAGTGATTTTGGTTCTCCTGCTGATATCTGTATTGCTGAAGCGATCTTGCCGTTTGGGTGCCTTTAAGCCTTCAGATGAGGCCCATTATGAGTGACCACAATTTAGCCATATGTCACACTAGTAACATGCACTGGTCTTAGGCTCATCTTGAGACACTGTGGAATGTTGGACGAGAAGATACCGTGCAGCTTCCCGAACGCTACCCAGCCGAGTCAAATTCGACGATTGACCTCTTTCTCAAAGTTAAACCTACCCAAATGAATTGTATTTATGATTGTCATCCAAGTTACATAGGTTTATTAAATCTATATACATAAAAAATAATCCCTATTTCCTTGGTCACGCCATCACGCGTGAACGGCTGGATCGATTTCGCTAATTCTTTTTTTGTTGTGTTCGTTATTGTGAGGAGATGGTTCTTATGGAAAAGAAAAATGAAAATTAGGGTAGTTTATGGTAGAGTAGAGTAGGATAGTATAGAGTAGAGTAGAGTAGGGTAGTATAGGGTAGAGTAGAGTAGGGTAGTATAGGGTAGAGTAGAGTAGGGTAGTATAGGGTAGAGTAGGGTAGATTAGGGTACAGTAGGGTAGAGTAGAGTACAGTATGGTGGAGTAGGGAAGAGCAGGAGCGAAGTCGCGCGGGCAAAAGCTAGTTTAGAATACAAAAGAATTTATGCAGACTATACAATAAACAAGGTTGGGCCCGAACCGAAAGGGTCGCCAACTCAGCAATTTCAACTCAATCATTTGCAAGTCAATAAAAAGCTTGTAAAAAGTTAGTATTATGCGTTATGATATTATGCTACTTACCGAATGTGCACGGTCAGTGAAGACCGCTGCGTGGCCCTGAAGTCGCAGTGTGGACACTGATGGCTCTTGATCCCCGCGTGAGTCAGCTTATGCTTTGTGCAAGTATTATGCATTACGATGTCATGCTACTCACCTAATGTGCACGGTCAGTGAAGACCGCTGCGTGGCCCTGAAGTCACAGTGTGGACACTGATGGCTCTTGATCCCCGCGTGAGTCAGCTTATGCTTGTGCAAGTAGTCTTGACGAGTGAACACACGGCCGCATATCTAAGAACATAAGCATGGGCAGTAAGAAGGGATGTCGCACTGCTCAAGTACGTGGTTAGCGTACTGCTAGGTTTATTGCACCACCCACCAGCCAGGCCATTTGAGTATTGGTAAACTGCAATTTGCTGACTGGCTATAGATAAATTAGACACTAACTAAAAATACTAACATCACAAACAAAATTCGTCTCCTTTCCATGTTCAATCATATGCAATTTCAGCAATTCCTTAGTCTTAAACAATTTTATACACTTGCCACATTTAAATATATGCTCTGGCAACTCTGTCAAAGTATTATGTCTATGGTCTCTCATATGATACTCGTACATGCACCTCTTTGGTAGGTACCGGTCACATATTGTGCACTTATATCCATCTTTTAAGCCTTTACAGAAGTTTACTTCATGACTTATCCTCGTTTTTCGACTTTTAAATCGTTTCTCACAGCCAAAACATTTGAAGACTGTCCCGTTATTCTCTATGCCATGTAAGTCTGCATTATGGTGGGATAAGCTGTCTATGGTTTCGAGGTCTAAACAGCAAATGTTGCAATAAGTAGGTGACCGTTTGTGTAAATACTTTTTACGTACTTTAGAACAGCTTTTTAAATTTTTTTCTTCCGTTTCTAGATTATCGTCAAAATAAGTATCAATGCCTTCGTAAACTTCGTCTATGTCTTCGCTTTTTATTTCATCAGATGTCAGATCTTTAATTTTGGATTCTTGAAACCCGTTCTGGAGTATATTTCTTAGCTTACCATCAGTCTCTTGGCAAAATGTTTTATAACAGTAGAAACGTTTAACTTCGTTGAAACAGTTGACACAGACCTTGTTTAGGTGGATATCATCCACTTCTATGTGTAAACAGTCTTTTATAATATCAGCTACACAGGTTTCTGTGGAGTTTTCTGAAAGATTGAATAGTAGTTCGGTGTCTGCGTTTTTAGTCCAACATAATCTGCAGACATCTTCTTGAGAGAAATATTCGTAGTTGTACAACTCACTATCTGTCGAAATCTGGCACCAGTGCATGGTCTATAATTTTTTTTTTTTAAATTATTTAAATACACAATTTAGAAATCAAATAAACACCACAAAAACAACTCGCTTTGTTGACGACTTTGATTTGACATTTGTCAAAATTGTCACTGTCAATGTCAATAAACATATTCCCTTAGTTCCGAATTACGTCAAAAGCGATTATATCGCGAATCCGACCGAATTTAATAGTCATAAAATACAAGGACTATGAACAGTTTATTTACAGCTTAAAGCAACAAAATATATACATAATAAACTTAAATATTAAATATATATATATATATTTGAGTATGCTTAACCTAACTATACACACTAAAGGCTACTCCCTACTAATATAATTCGACAGTGGAAAGGTAAAATTGCTTAAACGCCACTTTGGTCGAAAACAAGTTATCAAACTTATAACACTTAAAATAAGGTATAAAACTTATTTCCGACCAAACTGGCGCTTAAGCAATTTTACCTTTCCACTGTCGAATGGCGTCATAAAACTCCTCCGCATCGCTGTCGACTGGAAGTGTGCCCAAGAGGCTGGCGGCATTGCCACGATGAATGGCAATGCTTAATCTCTGACCGAGGTAAAAACCAGCCCTTGGGTCACGCGAAGTGGAGTGGCCTTTAGTGTGTATAGTTAGGTTAAGCATACTTTTTCTGCTCTTTGTATTTTCTATTTATTTATTCTAGGTATTCAACAATTCATGTACCTACACATATTATAGTAAAATAAAAGAAGAAGGAAACTACATACCTATTTAATAGTCACAAAATATAAGGACTATTGAGTACTGTTTATGACGTTGCGCGTTGGTCGGATTCGCGATATAATCGCTTTTGACGCAATTCGGAACGCGGGGATTGTCACGTAAAATATTCTTTTTTTTCGCGTAAAATTGTAATAATGAAGAAAAAATTACCTTTTGTAATAATGTATTTTATTCCTCACTGCTCACAGCAGTAAACATATATGTAATGCATCATCGAAATTTATCAAAAAATGCATCTATTGGTACCTATTAATTGATAGAAGATTAACAATGCAATGCACAAATGCCTACAAGCTTTAAAAAATGTTATTAAGGTTAACTTATTATGTTCAGACTATCAATATTTATGTCATCACCTATAAATTCTCCATTCGCCATTATTTATCTGAAACATAAACACAACAGAAGGTCTTAAACGAACTGTTTAAGTACTAGTAGGTACCTAAATATATAAATACCTAGGTTTTTTTTTTTTTTATCTGTTATAAACTAGTACTTGACTGCGATCCCGCCTGATGGTAAGCAGTGATGCAATCGTTGATGGTGAGGCGCACTAGTTTATTAAGAGCCTATTCACTCTAGCCTTGAAGACACCCAAATTATAATCAGACGGGAAGACCGCAGCAGGCAAACTGTTCCAGTCCTTTGATGTACGCGGTAGAAATGACGAGGCGAAACGCTTAGTCCGGACTGTAGGTGTTTCAACAACGTATAAAACATATATATATGTATATTATATCATCCAATAGTACTTAAACATAACAAAATAATTACCTAGTTAGAATTTGTAATCACAATGTAAGTCAGTAGGTAGAATAGGTACCATCGATCGAGGTCTTATAGGTACTTATAAATTAACTTTTAAACTATTTTCTACTTGTTCATATTTTATTTCAAACAATATTTAAAAAATATTCATTCATACATAGGCAAGTGTTGACCGAAAACCTTGCGGGAGGTAATGGTGTCCATTGAGTATTCAATTGTTTTGTTAACCAACTCTGAAAATTAGGCCACTGTCACAATTTTTCATACAAAGCAAGGCAGAAGGTATTTCTAGCAAGCATACTTGATTTCTGTAAATGAAGTTTGTACCTTTTATTCTAGGGTATGGCGAGGAAAACGTTTTTTATCGTTTGGAAATCTACCGACTAGAAATTACCCCACTTGGATTCGTGCGGACCCCGTAACTTTCTGCGGCCGCTATAATCAAAAGCTCGGGATGGCAAGGCGCTATAACTGTTCAAATAACCAGTGAGAGTATGTAGTGGTGGCCAAGTGAGAGCAGTGGTGGCCAAGTGAGAGCAGAGGTGGTCAAGTGAGAGTAGTGGTGGCCAAGTGGGAGTAGTGGTGGCCAAGTGAGAGCAGTGGTGGCCAAGTGAGAGCAGAGGTGGCCAAGTGAGAGTAGTGGTGGCCAAGTGGGAGTAGTGGTGGCCAAGTGAGAGTAGTGGTGGCCAAGTGGGAGTAGTGGTGGCCATGTGAGAGTAGTGGTGGCCAAGTGGGAGTAGTGGTTGCCAAGTGAGATTAGTGGTAGCCAAGTGGGAGTAGTGGTGGCCAAGTGAGAGCAGTGGTGGCCAAGTGAGAGTAGTGGTAGCCAACTGGTAATGGCTCCAACTTACAAGTTGTAGGTGGCAGGTTCAAACCCTGCCAAGCGCATTACTTTGTGTAATTTATTTCATCACCACTGCTCTCAAAACGGTGAAAGCAAACATCGTGAGGAAACCGGCATGATTGTCCTAGAACAAAAAATTCGAAGACATGTGACATTCACCAACCCGCACTGGGCCCGCGTGGTGCATTACGGTCCATGCCCTCTCATATAGAGGCCCGAAGCCCAGCAGTGAGAACATTAATGGTACCAAGGGCATAAACTACGGATAGGGGGGAACTTGCAGGACTCCTCACGTTATAAATATTTCCGCCACCTCACTCCCATACTTTAAATTTCTCCATAGTTGGCTACACCATTGGACCATGAGGCACAGGTAGATACTTTCGGAAGCAAACGGGATGTCCGGACAGAATCTGTGACATCTGGAATGTACAGGCACCATTCCGTCTCTCTAGCCACTCCCTCATAACCAGTAATCGGAATAGGTAGGGCTATTTAGGTTCATTCACCGCAAACATTTATGTTAATATGGATATTCCACGAGATACCTAAGCATTTTGTTGCTGAAAACAGTATTTCGTATACAGATACCGGCACGGATATTGAGCGCTGGCTTCTAGTTGCGCAGAAGTCAAATATTCGGTCTCTTTAGTGGTACGAAGTGAGACGTGGGGGCGGAGAGTGTCAGTGATTGGCTAGCCGCGCCTTTGTATCATAGACGTCACTCGGGATTTGTTCCCTGCGCTTGTTGCATGTAGGTTTCTATCAACGACGACGACTGGCTCGACAATGTATTGAATGCGCGAAACGATCCCCACTCTGACGCCAAGCGCTCAAGACCCGTGCCGGTAATAATACTTTATTTTTGTTGAACAGTAAAAAGTGTAATGTAGTGAAAAATATTGTAAGTAATAATGTTTTTAACAGTATAGTTGTCAACTCTAGGTGCGTGTGAGCAGTGTGATCGCTTTACGCAGTTTCAGCCTTTAGAATAATATTACATCTATTTAAATAAAAATGAATCCCTATTTCCTTGGTCACGGCATCTAATTTTGCTAATTCTTTTATTGTTGTGTTTGATATTGAGGAAAAGATAGTGTAGGTTAATACTTAAAAAAATGTAAGGTAGTGTAGGGTAGAGTAAGGGTCAACTCACACCGAAAGAACGGCGAAGGGCAGCGAAGCGGAGCGCAGTTTCAGTTTCATATGAATTTTAACTTTATTATCATTACCATAATACTTATTATCGCATGAGAAACTCGAACGAGTCGCGCGGATGCCCGCGGCGTCGCAGGAATTCCGGGGAATTCTCTCGTTCGTGTTTCTCATGCGATAATAAGTATTATAGAAATGAAAATAAAGTTAAAATTCATATGACACTGAAACAGCGCTGCCCTTCGCCGCTCTTTCGGTGTGAGTTGACACTAAGGACTACCTTACACTAGTAAAGTAGAGTAGGGAAGAGCGGGAGCGCGAAGCCGCGCGGGCAAAAGCTAGTTATTATTATAAAATAAAGTCAGTGTCTGTCAGTTCCATAAAACTACTGAACTGAATCGGGCAACAGACGAAATTATTCATGAGAAAAGTTGTATAGGTACTACAATTTTAAATATCAACATTTTTCTTACACCCGTGTGAATCATAAGAGGATCGCTATTTTAATTTAAAATAAGAACATCAGTTTTTAGAGCATAGATTTAATGTTGATAGCCATCTAACACATATCTTTAACGTAACTTAACTATAGTATAAACATTTAGTGCTTAATTCTAACACATCATTTAGTTCTACTTAGATGCCGACACGACAAATTAAAAAAAAAAATGTCAAGCGCTGAATCTTGCAAGTTTACTTGCAAAAGTTGACATGACTTGCTGTAAGGCTACTTGCAGAATGGCAATTTGCAGCAAGCAAACTTGCAGCGAGGCAACTGAGTTTGGTAACTTGCCGAAAGTGTCCCGTAATTCAAATAGTTTGCAATAAAACTGAGTGGATTCAACGCTTTAGATCCGTTGCTTATTTTATAGGTTCGTAAATCGAAGGAACAACTTATTAAAAAATCTACCATCAAGGCTAATTTTTATGTACTTAGGTACGGGTCGCTATTTTAAAATAAGAACATCAGTTTTTAGAGCACAGATTTAATATTGATAGTCAACTAACATCTCTGACGTAACTTAACTATAGCATAAACATTTAGCGCTTACTTCTAAGTAACATATCATTTAGTTCTACTTGATGCCTACACGACGAGTTAAAAAAATGTCAAGCGCCGAATCTTGCAAGTTTACTTGCGAAAGTTGACATGACTGAATGGCAATTTGCAGCAAGCAAACTTGCAGCGAGGCAACTGAGTTTGGTAACTTGCAGAAAGTCAACTTGCTGTAAATGTACCATAGTGCAAGTAGTTTGCAATAAAACTGTTAATATGTTTAGTTGATTCAACGCTTTAAATCGCTGGCTTAGTTTAAAGGTTCGTAAATCGAACGAAAAACTTACCATCAAAGCTAACTTTATTTAAGTTTGCATTGGCAATATAGCAATCAATCAATTATTTCTATGACTTCAAACTTTCCGTAACTGGTACATGTAAGTAAATATAAAAAAATATATATACATCGTATTTCAAGGATCAATATTTACTAATAAAAGTCATTTTGCTTATATCCGTCGCCTAAGAACTAGAGAAAAAATAACACTGTGACGATAAAAATATTGCCAGCCTGCTAAAGATGTCCGTCTTCTTTTTATCTTTACACAAGGTAAAATCACACGAGAAAAGCCATTTCCTTTTTATTCTTATTTATGCAGACAATATTAAATAAGGCAAAAAAATTGTACAATCGCGGTCATTTCTGACTGACCACTTTAAAAAAATTTCAGTGAAGCAGCGCGGCGCCAAACCTAACGCTTCGAAGTTTTCGTTTCAAATGAGAGCAAAAATGAAATTAGCGGTGGTCAGGCGGAAGTGTCTTTGATGGTACATGTTATCGTTGATAAGTAGGTATTACTACTTTAAAGTCAATATAATCGCATAAGGACCTTCTAAAATAAATCGAAAATATGTATTTCACATTTTTTTAATACTCTGGACTTAATAAGCTGATGAAAAAAAGTTTGACGCCATCTTTGCATTTTTGGCGCCAAACAAAAAGAAAACAGCAAAAGTAAACAGCACAGAATTTAACAAACATTACCGAATATTACAAACACAAACTCAGGACAGAGGCAACAAATGGCTGAATATGAGAAACCCGTATTAAAAATATAAAAATTCGCAAAAAAAAAACCTTTTTTATTCAACGACCATAAACTTAATCTAGCGTAACCTATTTAGATAGACATGTAGTATGAGATTAATGGGATGCAATTGATTAAGTAGTTTCTATATTAGGTTATAAAAGTGGTATAAGTGGTATCATTTTATCGGTACAAATATGAAGAAATTATGGAAAACAGACATCTAATAATTAAGCTAAATATTTACTAAGAATAATGCTACAACATCGAGACGACTATTAACAAAATGTTAAGTATAAAAATGCACTGGATTAAACATAGCAGTATGTATGTTACTTAAATAAAGCTAATCTGTCTATTTATTCCTGGACTTTAAAGAATTAATAAAAAAAAAACAGTTTCGCACATAGCATAAAAAATAACTTCTTTTTCGCTAAAAACGAAACGTCATTCAACAAACCACCGACTAAAAGTGCGCGAAACTCATTCGTCGTATTGATTGCGCAAATTATAAATTGTTTTTATATTTATCTAACTCAGCTTAATAGATTTATTCCGTTCTAATACCGAAAACTAATATCACTGGTATTTTTTTTAATCATATTTATTTTCCATTTCGAACGAATACCAAACACTTGAATTTGGTACAGTGAACTCGGTTAAATTTAATCAAAATCAATTGGTTTTCTAAACGTACCTACATTTTTTTTCGGATTTAACTGTTTCTTTTTTTAAATAAACGTCAGGATTACACATAGAACTTTTTTTTTACTGTTGTACGTTAAGGTAAATCAACGTAATCAAAATTAATCGGTTTTCGAATATTTTAACGTAAAATTTATTTTTTTTCAGATTTAAGTATGTACTGTTATTTTTTTTCCAAAAAGTCAGGATTACACACAAAACATTTTTATTGACTGCTGCACTACCTTCTTTAGACGTTTTTAAATATGAGTCTAAGCAAATACCAGTGCTATTACTTATTGGTATTAGAATAGAATAAAACACTTATTTATTTAAAATCCTTAACTTATATTCTAGTTTATGTTACAGGGTTATTATTCGTCTGCCCTCTCTTGGTCTCGGTCCTTCTTTTTCTTCTTCTTCTTCTCCTTGCGTATTGATGTGTCGGCCTCTGTTGTTGTTTCAGCTTCCATGGTGGCGTCACCAGAGCCGTCTTCCGCTCTAATGACAAGAAAACAAAAACAATGATAAAAATAAGTGGCGAGATGATCTGGATACAAAGCGTGGCGCGCGTAGTTTGAGACGGCGTAGAAGAAAGTCTGGAAGGATTAGGTCTTTGCCCAGCAGTGGGACAGAAAAGGCTAAACTAAACGAAAAAATAAAGTGATAAAAATACATCTACACTTAATATTATAAAGAAAGTTTTTTTTTTGTTTGCAGTAGGTAATCTCTGAAAGTAGGTACTCATGAAATTGCTTAAATGCTTCACCAATAGAAACCCGCTTTATTCTTGAGTGAGTGTATACCTATGAGGAAATACCATTTATGGGCCATATATATAGAAATACCTAAATAGATTGTAGATTTCTATAATAATAAAATGTCTAAAATAGGCTAAACGATTGCAATATCATCAAACTTTAGTATTGAAATCAATCTGGCCAATTTTACTTGGCCAAATCATAATGTAAAGAAAAAAAAATATAATAAAGAATATAATAAATAAAGAATATAATAAATAAAGAATATAATAAATAAATAAATAATAAATGTAATCAATTTCTATGCTAATCTAATCAATGCTAGATCTTAATCTAGCCACGAGTCAAGACCTATCTTTGGGATGTGTTGCCAATTAAATCTAATCAGTTAATAACAAAGACATTAAATATTTGTATCTCTTTAAATCTCTTTGGTTAATAATAATAATCAAAAGGTATGAAATATATAAAGGTTATGAAACCTCATTTATAAATGTATCTACACAAATGATACATTCTAAGTGACAGAAATGCTTCTACAACTTAACAAACAGTCAAAGGCACACAATTTACGTTTACTAACAAATAACAAAGTAGTTTCTATGAATTATTGATGCTTATTGCTGTTTGTAAACAAATCATTAGATAGTAAACCTACCCTTATGGTAACATAGAGATAAACTTTAAGCATGCAATAAGCATAATCAGCGTCTTAATGTTCCCACTGTTGGGACTCTGGCCTCCACTCTAGGAGAAGAAATGGACTGTAATCCACCATGCGGGGCCTTCTAGATTGATTCTAGGACATGGCAGTTTCCTTCGCCATTTTTAAGAGCAGTGGTGATGAAATAGATTACACAAAGCAATGCGCCTGCCTAGGTTTGAACCTGCAACCTACAACTCGTAAGTCGGGGCCGTTACCATTCAACCACTATTGCTCTTATCTATATGATAACAGATAGATCTTAGTCTAGTAGAACTTGAGTCTACTACTGAACATCAGACCTTTTCGTCCTGTAAGATCTACTGATCATCTATATAACTTGCCAATTACAATTTACCAATTTCCAGATTGCCTTGAAGAAATTGTCGAAAAAATATGTCCTTTTATAAATATTATAATTCAAATATGGTGTTATTGTACACAATAACAATACAATAAAATATAGAAATACTATAAGATACTTGACATTTACCTACCTGTACTGGCTAAAATAAATACAAATATAGAAATACTATAAGATACTTGACATTTACCTACCTGTACTGGCTAAAATAAATACAAATATAGAAATACTATAAGATACTTGACATTTACCTACCTGTACTGGCTAAAATAAATACAAATATAGAAATACTATAAGATACTTGACATTTACCTACCTGTACTGGCTAAAATAAATACAAATATAGAAATACTATAAGATACTTGACATTTACCTACCTGTACTGGCTAAAATAAATACAAATATAGAAATACTATAAGATACTTGACATTTACCTACCTGTACTGGCTAAAATAAATACAAATATAGAAATACTATAAGATACTTGACATTTACCTACCTGTACTGGCTAAAATAAATACAATGTTGACCTGTTGTATTTTATGGCTAAATCTCATCATTAAGAACATTTCAGTCTGGATAGTGCTAAATACTTTGTCAAGGAATGAGTAGGAGCCAAACTCTACCTTCTAAAGGCTGAAAGACTTGCTCCTTAATTCATTAAACCCCAAGCAAATGACTCTATTATGGCTGTAATTACGGTATTTGAAAAGATTAAGACCTGATTACATTGGATACTGTGCCATACACACTTATTATTTTAAATGTTTAAAATCCAGCTATGTCATAAAGACTGATTGCAGAACAAGTAACTGAATGTGTGAGATTACATGTTTGTAAATGCACCCATGATACAGGAGCTATTTCTATATTGCATCTGTTTAGGTACTTAACTAAACATGGTTCTGGCAATTGAAAGAATGTATTTTGACATTTAATGAACTTTGACATTTACTAATTTTATCTTCTATGTTAGTGACATTTGTATTTCATTTTTGAGTACGAACGCCGGCGTTCGCGCACCTATTGTATTTCTATTGTGTCTGTAATTTCCATGATTGAAAGGTTAAATTATAATTCTCTTATTCTATATAGGTTTGATCCCATGAGGCTGGCATAGTCACCCAGAGTGCACTGAAGCCTCTAAATACTAGATTAAAAAAAAAATTGTTCTATGTGTAGCCCTGTATGAAATTGATGTGCCCAACAGGGTTCATGTGCACTTATTTAACTATTTTTTATGATCGTATGTAAAAATAAAGAATTAAATTGAATAAAATATAAAAAAAACTTACACAGCCTCAGATGCTTCAGTGTCCCTCTTCTTCTTCTTCTTTTTCTTCTCCGACTTAATTTCTACTGAATTATTCGGATCATCTGCATTAGCAGTACTGGCTGTCCTCTTCCTTCCAATCTCTTCAGCATCTGCATCTCCATTCTCGACTTTGGGCTTGAAATCCACGTAGCTGTTCAACCATTCCGAAGGCGTATTCTCATTAGGTTTGCCAAATTTATCCAGTTTTCCTTGTGAAATCAGTTGTTTCTTGTGCGACGCTTTGGGTCCCAAGCCCCATTTTCTTGGGTATGTGTCTCTTTCCATGATCACTCTCTTCAGCTTGGCTGCTACACCGTGATCACAAGATGCCATTGTTGACGTTGTCATCAATGCGATGGCTAATGCAACTGCTTCTCCTTTGGTTGTGACTATGACTATTTCTTGGTCTATTTCAATGCCGTCTTCATACCTCAAGATACCAGGTAATAAGACTTTGGCTCCGTAGCAGACGGCGTTGACCGCACTGTCTTTGATAAATATCCTCTTATGAGCTACTAATAAACCTTCCAGCGGTTTAATCACTCGTCGTAGATAAGTCTCATCTTTGTGGTTATCGTAAGCCCATTGTGCGTCTAAAATGTCATGCATGGTGACCATACCTTCCTGTTCTCCCTGGATACCGGAGCGGACTCTTCGGAGCTCAATCATCTGTCCGCCTACTCCAAGCATTAATCCTAAGTGCACACACATGGTACGAATGTATGAACCAGCTTCACAACTAACCCAGAAGACACCGATGTTACGTTCCTTGTCAAAGTCGAGGAGTTTGCTGTCGTATACTGATCGCACACGGAGTTGTCGTTTGACAGCCGATATGAGTGGAGGACGCTGGAACAGCGCCCCGCGCAGCTTCTCAAGCCCTTGAGTGACTTTCTGGATATTTTCAACTGCTGAATGTAAACTAAACACAGCGACGTACTCCTTACCGGCATTCTGCTGAGATTTGACGAGCCTCGTCGCGCGGTCAATGCACACAATCAAACAACCTGTCACCTTAGGATCCAACGTGCCCGAATGACCAGTTTTCTCAACTTTTAATATGCGTTTTATCCATGAAACTACTTCGTGGGAGCTCGGGTTGCTAGGTTTGTCCACGTTGATGAAGCCAGCCTTCACGTATTCTGTGATTGGGCGTTTGAGTGGTGAGTGACCAAATGGAAGCGGCGTGTAATGGTTTGTGCGCACATTGAGTCGATCGAAATTCTTCAATAACAATGGCCAATATGCCGTATCCAACTTAGTTACGGCCTCTGAAGACTCAATTTGAAAGTCTCCTAGCTTCTGGTACGTGCCTAAGGATACTGGTTCCTTGGATTTCTTCTTTTTCTTCTCGGAAAATACTTCTGCGCCGGGTTGCAAAACCTCCGTCATTTTCGATTAATGACTTGTTTTCGTCGTGATTACGCACTGTACTCGTTCAACACGGTATTTGGGTCAGCCTCAAATGCTAACCGTTGGTATTGTTTGTAAATTTTATTATAAAACGCACAAACAAAGAGCCGACACGTGCAATTAATTTTTTTTAGGTTAGCTTCAGCCTCAGTCAAGCTAGCTCGAGTAGCTCGAACGAGGTTGATTTTACTAATATTTTGGTATTGAATTGCCGAGAGGGCGCTTGTGTGCGGAAAATACAATAAGTGAAGCTGCCAACTAATAAACAATTAAATTATTCGGATACTTCTATGAAGAAAGAAACCATCTATAAGGAAAAACACTAAAATATATGAATTTGTGAAATTATACATAAAAATGTCAATAGATTTCAAATCTAAGCAACAAAATATACAGGCACACACTTAACCAATCGTAGTTATATCAACTCCATTGAAGTAGTCGAAGTTACTTTAAAATTAAATGTGGTATACTACTATACCACATTTAATTTTAAAGTAACTATACTATACAGTAAGTAAGTACTTATGTTAAAAAATCAGAATAAGCAAAGTTTTTTAATTCTTTTTAAGAAATGGTTTCATGGTTTTCATATTTTCTCTTAAAATATCTGCCAAAGCAACTATCCGAAATTGCAATATCCTCAAAAAGCGATTCTACCAACTTACTGAAAACATACGTCATTTTCAAGTTAAGTAAAGCTTTGGTTCGAAAGCGTGTTATTATTGTTTAATTTTATTTATTACGTGTTAATTTAATAAAATAAAATAATGGCGGGCGTATTATTCGAAGACATATTCAACGTTAAGGATATAGACCCTGAAGGCAAGAAGTTCGATCGTTGTAGCCGTTTACATTGCGAATCAGAGTCGTTTAAAATGGACCTTATTTTAGACATAAATTCTTGGATTTATCCAATGGAACTGGGTGATAAGTTCAGATTGGTGCTTGCTACGACTCTCAGAGAGAATGGTTATCCTGACGGTGGTGAATGGAATCCTCTGGAAACGGAGGGAAATCGTGCCGATAGTTTTGAGTATGTCATGTCGGGAAAAGTTTACAGGTTAGTTTAATCAACAATGTCTTCTATAAACTAGCAGTTTACTATTACGTCAATGCTATCCATTACTGACTACTTTACTGGGTTGTGAAAAATAACCCGGTCGCTTCCTAAAAATATATTTTGTTTTAAATAATACTTATGTTTTATGTTTTGGATAATTATATTCCACAACTGCCACACAACACCATCTAGTCCCAAGCTAAGCAGAGCTTATGTTATGAGTACTAGACAACTGATTAATTCATTAAACCCCAAGCGAACAACGGCGTTCGCATACCTATTGTCTTTCTATTGTGTCTGTAATTTCCACGATTGAAAGGTTAACATATATTTTTACATATGTACATTGTAGAGAAATTACACCCAGACACAGAACAAATGATTGTGCTCATCACACAAACTTTTTTCTGGATGGGAATCGAACCCATGACCTCCAGCATAGCAGTCAGAGCCGCTAACCACTAGACCATCAGGCCAGTCAATTTAATCTACTCTAATAATTAATAAAGAGTTAAAGTTTGTTTTTTTTTTTGTTTGTAGGAAGTAATCTCTGGAAGTACTGGTCCGTTTGCTAAAATGTTTTCACTGATAGAAAGCTGCTTAATTCCTCAGTAACTATATTTTATGTATGCGGGCGAAGTCGCGGGCAAAAGCTAGTTTTCCAATATTTGGAAATACAATTTATTTTAACCTTTCGAAAACCGTATTAGTTACGGTATTTGAACCGTTAATGTGAAAAAAATATCTGTGTTTCCAGGATAGAAGGTGACGAAGCAGCCATGGAGCCAGCATCGCGGTTAGCAGCCTACGTGTCATTCGGAGGCCTTCTCATGCGCCTACAAGGAGATGCAAACAATTTACACGGGTTCGAAGTAGATCAACATATGTACTTACTCATGAAGAAACTGGCTTTCTAGGTCATAAGCATTAATTTAGTTAATTACTTTGTAAGATTATTTTGTAAGAATAAATTGTATATTTTATAAGAGAAGTCAGTTTAATTTCATGTCAAAATCATCATTAGCCTTTTTAATTCATTAAACCCTAAGCGAACGCCGGTGTTCTTGCACCCATTGTCTTTCTATTGTGTCTATAATTCTCACAATTGAAAGGTTAATTTATTAAACCCCAAGCGAATGCACTGTCATTGTCTTTCTATTGTGTCACTAATTGACACAACTGATAGGTTAATGTTCCCACTGCTGGGAGTCAGGCCTCCTCTCTAAGCCATAATCCACCAGGCAGGCCCAGTGCCGGCTGGTAATTTCATGTAAATCATCCTTTCTAATGAGGTTTTCTAACAATAGTAGGTATAGTATAGTTCTTCTAACTTCTTACAATATGCAAAATAGAAAAACTCATGGCTCGTTTACACGTGCCCCCCGCCTCGGCTAGCGTGTCCAAAAATCGACACTAGTCCATATCGTCGCCATCTTACAGCCATTCATGTATCACGTCGTTTTATGACTTTACTGAAGACCCCGTTTACTCGTTGGCTAGGGATAGCGGATGGCCGAGGCTGGGCCGACGTGTAAACGCACCATCAAAGTAAGCAGGCAAAGTTGAACTAAAATGGCCGTCGTTGCTATGGTTACGCGTCTGCGCCCTATAACCAAAAGGTTTTTAGACGAAATCATTATTATTGCGTTGCGTCATGCGTATCTATATTTACATATAATAAAATTGTAGGAAAGTCAAAACTGTACATTGAATATTTCCTATATAACCCTACACTGAGCGTGGCCCGAGAGATAGAGAGAGAGTTTAAAAAAATGCTTGCATATACGATTATACTACAAACTTAGTCCAGAAATTATTTTGTATTTTTTGTACAAAAACTGTTCTTGCCAATCAAGTTCAAAATAATTTTCCTAGAAAGTCCTTATAAAGTTTTACTTTTCAGAATTTTTTCATAGAGGGGGAGGGACACATTGTTTTTTGTTTTTTTTGCGATTATTTCCGAAATTATTGACATTATCAGAAAATGATTTCAGCAAACCCCTATTCATTTTTAAATACCTATCCAACAATATATCACACGTTAGGGTTAAGATTAAAAAAAAAAAAACTTCCCACTTTACATATAGGGGGGCTACCCTAATAAAACATTTTTTTCCAATTTTTATTTTACCACTTTGTCGGCGTGATTGAAATACACATTATTACCAAATTTCAGTTTTCTAGTGCTAACGGTCACAGAGATTAAGCGAGGACGGACAGACAGACAGACAGACAGACATGGCGAAACTATAAGGGTTCCTAGTTGACTTCGGAACCCTAAAAAATGCGGTGTTAGGTATTACATGGTGGCATTTTTCAGACTCTGTGAAGTCGACCAGTTTGTGATATCCCTTACGTATGACGAGGTGCTTTCATATTACACGTACGACAAGCAAAGGGGTGTATTTAACCGAAGTCGACGAGGGGGTGCTGTGAAAGGTTTTTTTGGTTAGGAATTTTCAAGGACACCGCATTGGGAAGGGTTTATACCATGCATGCACCCGAATACTGGCGAATGCTATTTTCTGCGGTTGTTACTTCACACTGTCCCAGGCCCAACGTCTTTCGCCTTTCTGAGGACATTTGATGGCGTGGAGTATCCCACTTACCGCGCAGCCTTTTGCTTAATTGGGATGACACCCTCGCGGAGGCAAGCGTCAGTGACAGTCCCAGCCGCATGCGTCATCTGTTTATCGTCATCTTGGTGTTTTGTGGAGTCGCGAACCCGGTAGCTTTGTCTCAGTTCACTTCAAGATGTAGTCATTTCTATCGGCGGCAATCCCCTGATCCAATATGGGTTATCAGCTCTCCAATCATCACCACATCAAGACCGTGGAAATCGGGAGTATAACGCTGAGACAAATTACGATCCGGGCGAAATGACCACCATACGAAATTACCATGTCAATTTGTTCTCTTGAGAGCAAAAACAAATTTATGATACCGTCCTTGAAAGCGTTGGGCAAAACCAGGGTAAAATGTTTTTCTTGGATTCTCCTGGTGGAACAGGAAAAATATTTGTTACCACTGGCATACTTGCAGAGGTCAGGAGGCAAGACAAAATTACTATTGCTGTATTGAATCGCTGCCACACTGCTTCCGGAAGGCAAGACAGCACATGCCATGTTAAAAATTTCCATCGATTTAGAGAGCGCCGAAACGCCTGTTTGTGGTGTGTCACGTAACAGCGATACGTGCTCAAGGATTGCTCTCTGATCGTATGGGATGAGTGTACGATGGCCAATAGAAAGGCAGTTGAGGTCGTGGACAGAACCCTGCAGGACATCCGCAGGAACGAAAATTTGATGGATGGTGTCACAGTTCTGTTCAGTGGCAATTTTCGGCAAACACTTCCCGAGGTGACGGGGGGATCGAGAGCTGATGCGGTGAATGCTTCGTCGAAACGATCTTCGTTGTGGTCACGAGTGCGCTTGACAATTAATATGAGAGCTCCGCTCAGCGGCAATGCACGTGCTCAAGAATTCTCCGATGTCCTTCTAATTCTTGGCGAAGGCACTCTACCAGAAGTGAGAGGTCGACAGGTGGTGCTTCCAGAGTCTCTCGGTAGAGTGGTATCCAGCTTAGAAAAACTCATTCACTGTGTGTACGGGGACATCAGTCGTATACCGCACCAGCAGAATTCTTGGGTGTGTGAGCGACGATTTTGACGCCCAAAAAATGATCAGGCTGCAGCAATTAACGAATGCATTCTCTCGGAAATTGAGAAGAATGAAGTGGTCTACACCTCGATAAACACTGTTGTCGAGCAAGATGACGCCACATATTATTCCGTGGAATTTCTGAACTCCCTGTCAGCAAGTTGAATTCCGGCGCATACCATCAAGCTGAAGGTCGGTGTCCTGATTATGCTTCGAAGTTGTGACGGGACCCGCCTTAAAGTCATCTCGCTCCACACAGACACACCATTGAGGCGGAAATTCTTACGGGTTGTGGCGTCGGTGAGGCAGTATTTATACCACGTATTCCCCTCATACCCCATAACTTCCCGTTCCAGTCCAAGCGCGTTGTTCCTCGTGTGTGTTTGCTTCGCGATGACCATCAATAAGTCGCAGGGGCAGACACTGAGTGCAGCGGGTGTCGACCTCAGGACGAGTTGCTTCTCACACGGGCAACTGTTCGTCGCTTGCTCCCGCGTCACAAGTCCTGACTCTCTTTACATTTTGACTCCTGGCAGTATAACTACCAACGTAGTTTATAGGGAAGTCTTGTTAAGTATGATACCTTTGTACGTATTTTTATTCTTTTGTGTCCTGGAATGTATTCCTGCATTATTGACGTGACAACGTCTTATAAATTGGTTTGCCGGGTGACACTTCAAGAAACTGCGTTACGCTCCGCTCACGTTATGCGCTCACAATGAGAGCGAGTGAGAGGCACGCGTCCCTTCCACTCGGGCATGGTTAGCCCGCCTAAGAGCGAGAGAGACTGACATAATTTCATCCTTCTTCCTACTATACGAATGAATATTCACATTAAAATTATTTTACCACTCAAAGTCGTTGTCACGTAAAACTTTCGCCCGTATACCGACTTTACAGGCAACCAATTTTTTTTCTCTATTTTCTTCAGTCACATCTTATGACTGAACTCAGCAGGATTCCTATATAACTCTCTTCACTTGCTTCGTTTGCAAAAAAACTTATAATATAATGCTATTTTAAAAGTTGTTTGTTTATAATGCTATAGCGACACTGGCACCTTAGGTATTTTTAGTGCTATAGAGGCTTCATGCAGACGACGTCGCGGGCTGCAGCTAGTTATCAAATAAACTTTCGTTCGTTGTAATATTTTTTTTTAAAATTAATATAAACTAGTGCTTGACTGCAATCCCACCTGATGGTAAGTAGCGATGCAATCTTTGATGGGGAGGCGCACTAGTTTATTATGAGCTTATTCACTCTAGCCTTGAAGACACCCAAATTATAATCGGACGGGAAGACCGCAGCAGGCAAACTGTTCCAGTCCTTCGGTGTACGCGGTATAAACGACGAGGCGAAACGCTTAGTCCGGACCGTAGAGATTTCAACTACGTAAGGGTGAATATTGGTGGTGTTGTTTGTTGTATAGTGGGTGGATTTGTTTGGGTGGGTTTGGGTGGTTTGTTTTGTGGGTGGGTGTTTCAATTTTTCATGAAATTAACCGAAACAATTAATAAAACATTTGAAAGATTTCTATTTTGTTCCCAAACGATTTTTTTCGCCAAATTTCAATGCAACATGTGAAAAAAAGGAAAAAAACCACAATTTGTTTTTTTCATTGAAAGAAACAATTGTTTCTTCCCGGAATTTTCAACACTAGCCGTACGTCGGGTTGTTCGATGGTAGAATTGCGATGACGGAATCCTGTAAAACACCGAAAGGCTAGCTACCACACGCCTGTGCTCAAGGCTTTGAAGGTTGGACTTAACCAAATTTGGATGACCAATTAGCCTCTTTGCACGCCTTTCCACTGAGTCCAAAGCTGCGAGGTGGCATTTTGCAGCACCAGCCCATATGTGACTGCAATATGACTTAATTTTGACGACAAAAAGAAGTTAGAAGCGGCCACAAACAGGCTAGAAACGGCCAAAAAAAAAGTTGAAGCGCGCGACATCATGTGGTCGGAAAAGCTAGAAACAGCTTCTAGCTTTTTTTGTGATGGCACTGCCGCACACGGGCCACAAAAAAAGGCCGCCACAAAAAGAAGTTTGAAGTGGACACAACACAAGTGGTGTTATTGCTGCTAAAAATTAAGTCATTTTACAACGAACGAAAGTTTATTTGATAATATGTGTAGGGTGTCTCAGTAAGAGTGCACTTTTTAAAATTGGAATTTTTTTAGGGTTCCGTAGTCAACTAGGAACCCTTATAGTTTCGCCATGTCTGTCTGTCTGTCCGTCTGTCTGTCCGTCCTCGCTTAATCTCTGGGACCGTTAGCACTAGAAAGCTGAAATTTGGTACCAATATGTATTATCAATCACGCCGACAAAGTGGTAAAATAAAAATTGGAAAAAAATGTTTTATTAGGGTAGCCCCCCTATATGTAAAGTAGGAAGTGTTTTTTTTTAGTTTCAACCCTAACGTGTGATATATTGTTGGATAGGTATTTAAAAATGAATAAGGGTTTACTAAAATCATTTTTTGATAATGTCAATAAATTCGGAAATAATCGCAAAAAAAAAACAAAAAACAATGTGTCCCTCCCCCTCTAACTTTTGAACCATAAGTTTAGAAAATATGAAAAAATTCTGAAAAGTAAAACTTTATAAGGACTTTCTAGGAAAATTATTTTGAACTTGATGGAAAGAACAGTTTTTGTACAAAAAATACAAAATAATTTCTGGACTAAGTTTGTAGTATAATCGTATATGCAAGCATTTTTTTAAACTCTCTCTCTTTCTCTCGGGCGCGCTCAGTGTAGGGTTCCGTAGTTTCCCGTCCGTCAAAATAAGTGTACCCACTAATGAGTTTAAAAAAATGCTTGCATATACGATTATACTACAAACTTAGTCCAGAAATTATTTTGTAGAACCCTTTTGTCTTTTTTTTTTAGCTCTGCGCTAAAGTCATGGAAAATTTCATGAAAAAAGTAATGGCATACAATAAAAATATCACAACTCTATCATAAAATACTTGTTTTTATTTTAAAATGAAAAAGTGCACTCTTACTGAGACACCCTATATAACGCAATAATTATGACTTCGTCTAAAAACCAATAGAATAATTTAAGAGTTCAGCTACTCAACGCTAGAGGGCGTCACCAAAAATTATTCTATCGAGACTATCGAGATGTCTTAAAATCACATTACAATTTTGTTAATGTTTTTGGCTTGGATAATAAGTCCCTCGCTTAAGTCATGTCTTTGTATGAATAGTTAATTAGCTTACTATTAGCATACGAATGCTACACATTTGAATGTTTTTGTAGCATTTGGCAGCTAATGTATCAAGTCAGCCTTCTCGGTTAACTTCGCTGAGGTGGTTAAAACTCGCGCCTGTTTCAATGATTCCACACTGGACAACAGTTGCGCAGACATTTGAAATACAAAACTTTGCTAATTTGACATCACAATATCAAAATCGGTTTGGCCATTTAAGCGTGAAGACGTAACAAACAAACTCACTTTCGCTTTTATAATATTAGTAAGGATATTGTGTTAGGTTGCTGTATTCAGTGTTTATAATCGTTGGTGAACCTAACTTAATAAATAAAATAAAATAAAAATTGATTTCTGAACGTATCCTACCTAGTCCACTTCGCTATCACCTTATCACACCGCGCGATTAGACTCCAAATCTATTGATAACAGTTTTTTTAACACCTGTCCGCTATACTTATCTCATAACAATTGCGACCAGTGAATCGAACGCTCTAGAACAACAATCCAATTTTTTGTAGAACGCAGGTGAGTATAAAAGGATTTTTAAAACAATGAATTCTAGTAATGACAGCACCACACCCAATCTTATATACCGCGAACATAGTGAAAAGTATCGATCGCGCGATCAGTCTACTATCTCAGCGCATGATGTACTTCAACGGTCGATTTTAGTGGAAAGCAGTATGATGCTCAATAAGGCATTATTGTCAACCCCGACCTCTAGGCAGCTCGTAGATAATGACAGTGCTAAATCCACTATGGACTCGGGCGAAACCACTGTGGGGCAAGATGAGGCGCGTAACCCCCCGTAAGATTCAATTTCATTAATAATTTCAAGAATTGTTACTGAACAAAATAATATTTTTGACGAAATACATATTTAGATTGCTTTTTGTCACATAAATGTGTGCAGTAAATAAAAAGTAGTTTGGAATTGAATATGTCAAATGAACAATGTTGAAAGGATGATTCCAGAGTTTATATTACGTATTCTGCGGTTGTGGTGCAGGGGTCTTATGGTTTTCCGAGTTTCGCAAAGATTCTAATATATAAAATAAATAAACAAAAAAAAAAAATATCATAACTCTAAAAAAAATCCAACATCAAAATGGGATTCGGCCGGACGTGTACGCCGCATGTCGGATGAGCTGTGGGCTAAGAGACCCACTTACCCGCAGGGACTGGCCCGCAATGGCCGAGGATAGACGAGTGCCAAAAAGGGAGAGGGAGACATTCACCCAGCAGTGGGGCATAATGGGCTAACTAACTAACATCAAAAGACAATTGAAATTTTAGTGGTGACCTACCATCCATAAGCCCAGCAAACATAAAAAATACCGACGACGCCTCACTGAGCATCATCACCCCGACGCACTGGGGCATCACCGCAGACGGTTTATAGCCTTCATGAACCATGCGGTAATGAACGGACTCCTGGCATAGCCAGCATCATGAATATGGATGACGTCTCACTGGGAATCATCGCCCCGACGCGCTGGGTCTCACCGCAGACGGTTCACATCCTTCATGAACCGTGCGGTAATCAACGGTCTCCTGGCTCAGCGAGCATCATGAATATGGACGGCGTCTCACTGAGCATCATCACCCCGACGCACTGGGGCATCACCGCAGACGGTTTATAGCCTTCATGAACCATGCGGTAATGAACGGACTCCTGGCACAGCCAGCATTATGAATATGGATGACGTCTCACTGGGAATCATCGCCCCGACGCGCTGGGTCATCGCCGCAGACGGTTCACATCCTTCATGAACCTTGCGGTAATCAACGATCTCTTGACCCAACGAGCATCATAAATATGAACGACGACGATCCGCAGGCGACATCTACAAAATGTTTAAATAAGATTTTAATAACTTTGTTAAATTTTTTGTATGAAATAAAAAATCTTTAATCAATCTGTTTTATTTAACACCTAGGTATAATAACTCCATGCCAAATCATGTCTTGTATATTAAACCTGAATCTCATTCTTCTAGTCTCAATACCAAATGATATCTTGCATTTTGACTTTGAATCTCACTTTTCTGGTTGAGACCAGCAAAGTAAATGCAAATGTAAATGCAAAATGCAAATATCAAATGATTATCTGGCATATTGAATCTGAATCTCACTTTTCTGGTTCAATACCAAATGATAACTTGCATATTGAATCTGATTCTCACTTTTCTGATCTCAATACCACATAATATCTTGCATATTGAATCTGATTCTCACTTTTCTGATCTCAATACCATATGATCTCTTGCATATTGAATCTGATTTTCACTTTTCTGATCTCAATACCATATAATATCTTGCATATTGAATCTGATTCTCACTTTTCCGATCTCAATACCATATGATATCTTGCATATTGAATCTGATTGTCACTTTTCTGGTCTGAATATCATTTAACTTTTCTTTTCTTCCTTCTTATTTCTCTTTCTATTGTGGATTAGGCCTATTGGGGATACCACTTTAAAAAAAACGCACCTAGTTCTCTACCTCTTGGGTGGTGTGGAATAGAGAACAAAGCAGTACAAAAAATAATATTTTATTTAATACCAGTTTTTTTTTTGTATTTTGGAAAACCCTTTGGTTGAATCACGTATCATAGCGGTAGGCAAATTTGAAAATTGTTCCGTTCGGGAATCGAACCCGCAACACGCAGCGCAGCAGCCAATCTCTCAACCACTGCGTCAACCGTGTCGTTAAAAATATGTAAATCGTCCCCTCCCCCCATTTGATGCTTAGGAACTAATCTAACACCAGAATAATATAATATAATATAATATTCCACAACTATCACACAGCGCCGTCTAGTCCCAAGCTAAGCAGAGCTTGTGTTATGGGTACCAGACAACTGATAAACATACTTATATATTTCTAAATACATACATATTATAGATAAATTACATCCAAACACAGTACAAATGATCGTGTTCATCACACAAACATTTGTCATAGCATAGCAGTCCGGGTCACTAACCACTACACCAACAGGCCAGTGAATGAATGTCACATGTCTTCGATTTTTTTATTCTAGGACATAGGTTTCCGCATGATGTTTTCCTCCACCGTTTTGAGAACAGTGGTAATGAAATAAATTACACAAACTAATGCGCCTGGGTTCCCTTTCACTTAACTCATGGCCCCAGTATGCTTCGACCCTGCTGGGCCCCTATGATTTGCTGACATCTTGACTGAGGCGCGCGTGGCTACGTGCCGTTGATGACTTGGGCTCGGTCCGGACGGTTACCGGACGACCGGACAGCATGCAGAATGTCCTACGATATTAAGTACCTACAGAAAATTTTCTTATTGTGCTGAAGTGAATATATTATTATGTATATTTTTTTTTTTTTATTAGCTAAGAAACTAGAAGTTAAACTTTAGTAGTATTTTCTACACTGCTAATATAAAGAGAGATTTTTTTTTTTGTGTTTTTTTGTAATGAATAGATATCAATAAACTCAAAACTAATATACCGATTTCAAATATTCATTCACCGTTGTAAAGCTACATTCACCCTGAGTAACATGGGTAGGCTATATTTAATGGCCGTGCGAAGCCGGGATGGGCCGCTATTAATAGTATAAGCTAATTTGTTTATTTTAAAGATTTTTACACATTTGTATTGTACCTACTATAAAATTCTTTTGATTAATTGTTAATTTTAAATTATTTCAGCTCTTCTCACTTGAAAAATTCAGAACTAAGATTTATATTTAGTAAAGAATTCTAAATAAATTTATTATAATATTTTATCACGAATAAAAAATATTTATTGGTAATAAACGAGTATCTACAGTGTAGGTATATGCCATAGTCCTACATTTATGATGTGTACCTACTGAACTAATATTGTTTTAAAAGGCTGTAATATTAAACATACTTAGGTATATTTTACTAATGTTAGTAGATATGTTATTTACTGTGTGTGTACACTTTTATTTTTGTATCATCTAGTCCGCCTTTGTACAGTTTTATGTGCAATAAGCATTAATAAATAAATAAACTGCTCCCTTAGCCAAGTTACAACCGTTTCGCTTGCGCCAAACGCTTCGAGTTGACCTTGCCGCCAATTCTTTTGTTCTGACCACGTGACTGAGCGTTAAGACGACGTCATTCCCTTACATTTGAAGCTTTCTACAAGCGTTAACTATTGCAGATTGGCAACTTGGCTAGGGGTACTGGTTTGTTTTAATTAAAGCACAAACCCATTTTTTACAACAATCAGGTTAATTTTGCAAACAACGCGCTCTAGCGACATGTGTCGGAGACGTGTTAAATCTAGTTGATGCTATTCGCTAATAGATGGCGCTACACGTAGTTCATCTTTGCGATACTAGATGGTAGTCAAAACACGAAAACTGCGTTAACCTCTAAAATGATGCTAGAGAAAATTATTTTCATAAGAACTCAGAAAATTACTTATGATTAAATTTCCGTTCCGTTAACTTGGCAGATAATGTCATAGAAATTCTGTTCCATTTTTAGGATTCGTCTGTCCGTCCGTATGTCACAGCCACTTTTTTCCGAAACTATAAGAACTATACTATTAACAGCCAGTTTTTTCATCTAAAGTAACAGCCAAAGTAACGTCATAAAGTAAAAGTAACGGTCAAATTCGTTTCTTCATAATTTTAACTGTTGGTTTAACTGTTACTTTTGCCTTTAACTTTTACTAGTCATTAGGGGGCTGCTAAAGCTAAAGTCACTGTCATTTTGATAAAGTTGTAGATTATTTAGGTTTCACTAATATGTTATCACGAACTTCGTCCAGTTGGTTGAGGCCATGGTCCGGAGCGAGGAGGAGTGGCAGGCGGTCGCCGACTTCTGCGAAGCAGTAATGCTCGCAAAGGAGGAGGCCGAACGCATCAGGCAACGGCGTTATCGCCGCCGAGGTCGCGCGTCGCCGAGATTCTGATCCCGATTTCCGGCCAACGTAGACGCGGGCTTGCGGACAGTGAGCAATGGGTAGCTCGCTGTCCGGCCGTCCGGTAACTGTCCGGACCAAGCCCAAGTCGTCGACGGCGCGCACTGTTCCCGCGCGCCTCAAGGAGTTGTCAGCAACAGCAGGGACCCAGCCGGGTCGAAGCCTACTAGGGCCAGGGTTATCCGAAAGGGCGCTCGAGCCCCGGTATGAAGGCTAGAAGGAACGGGGTGGGTCTTTTAGTCAGTAAGAGTCTGACACTATCTCCCGCTCCGCCCAAGGGCGGGGGATGTCAATGCATGATTTATCCCACCATAAATAAAAACTTCGTCCAGTGAAAGTTCAAGTTCATCAGACGATGAACTTATCGTTAGTTATAGTTTAATGCTCGCAAAGATCATTTCGTATGGGACGACGCTGATTTTCTGTTCCGATACAGAATTTCAAAGGTAACAGTTACATACTTCAGCCTGTTGTTACAAGATAAACTGACGCCAACCACAGAAAAGTAAGTTTATTTTCAGTTTGTATTTAATACGACTACGTTAAATTAACTAATGTACAGTACGGCCGTTCTATCTTGGCGAGTGTGAAGTTAGGCTCTGCGACCTTTAGCGCTTGTGTACCTAAACGTATAAAAATAACGGTAAAAAAAAAAGCCAATTACAGTTGTTAATAGCAATAACAACAACTAATAGCATTTATTTTTTAAATCATTTACTTATGTTATTATTTATCAATTCAATTCTAAAAACATTCGTTCATTGGCGTTCGTATCCTCCTCCTTGCGTCGTATTCCTCAATGCTGAGGGTCGTGACCTCCCTGCTTCATCACTTTAGCCTTTATGATGTTCTTCCATCTGTTTCTGTCTCTGGCGGTGTGAAGGGCATTGTACATCGTAGAGTCAAGAGCGGTGCGGATCTGGTCGGACCAACGTATTGGGCTGCGCCCGCGAGGCCTTTTCCCATCCACTTTACCGGTCACAATGAGCCTTTCGAGGTTGCCACCGTCCTTTCTTGCAATGTGACCGAAGTATTGCAGAACCTTGCGAAGACACTCGGACGATAACCGTGAGGCGATTTTAAGTTCTTGTAAAATGGATACGTTGGTCCGAAATGCTGTCCAAGGGACACGGAGCATCCTTCTCCAGCACCACATCTCAAAGGCGTCGATGCGTTTGCGGTCTGCAGCTTTTAGCGATCAAGTCTCAGCGCCATACGAGAAGATCGAGAAGACTAGTGTCCGTACCAGTTTGGTTTTGGTCTTTACGGAGATGTTGCGATCCCTCCAGACTTTACTAAGCTGAGACATAGCGCTCTTAGCCATGCCAATTCTCCTGCGAACTTCCCCCTCGCACGACCCATCGTTACTAATATTGGAGCCCAGGTAAATAAAGTGGCGTTCGTATAAACAGAATCAAATGACATTCGACTTTTTGACACTACTTGACAGAAGATATTGCGATGTTGTCATGCGTAAAAAAAGCTCCCCACGTTTTTTTGGGGTAATTATGCCGTTTGTATTTTGGTAACTCTATTGACTTTTAGTTTAGCTGTTACTTGGATGAAGAAACTCATTTGCTATAATATCAGTAATAGTCAAGTAAAAGTTAATACTTTTACTGATAGTTTTAGTTGTTGATGAAAAAACTGGCTGTAAAACTTGTTAAGTAAATGTATTCTTTGAACCGCATTAAGATTTTCACACAAAAATACAAAAATATAAACAATAAATTTTAGGGGTTAGAACTGAAATTTAAACTTTTTTTTCATCAAACCCATAGGTACGTATGGGGTGGGGTATCTATGGATAAATCTTCAAAAATGATATCGAGGTATCTATTATTTATTTTATTTAATATAACTTTTTTCTAAACTGAATAGTTTGCGCGAAAGACACGAACAAAGTGGTAAAATGTGTGTCCACCCCCTGTAACTCCTAAAATAAGAGAATGATAAAACTAATAAAAAATATGATATGCATTATATTTTTTTTTTGTTTGTATGAGGTAATCTCTGGAAGTACTGGTTCGATTGCTAAAATTTTTTGACCGATTTTTATGGTGGAAAAAATCATCCAATGACAACCTCCGCTCTTGGGCGGAGCGGGAGATAGTGTCAGACTCTTACGGACTAAAAGACCCACCCCGTTCCTTCTAGCCTTCATACCGGGGCTCGAGCGCCCTTTCGGATAGAGAAAGCTGCTTTATTCCTGAGCATCGATAATAATAAATTTTGATTTAATAAATAATACAATTCTCATTAAAATATAGGATTCAAATACTTGTTTCTATAATTCTCATATCACACGCTTCAATTATCTCGGTCGTATGTCGCCCCGGGTGTTTTGTAATAACGAGCGAGTTCCATATTGTACAGTAATGGCCAGCGCCCCATCTAATGGGGGGGGGCTAGCCGTGCATTTGCCCAGGGCGGTAAAAAATTAGAGGCGGCAAAATTGATTTATTCCTATCTTTTTTTTATGGTGGGAAAAATCATGCATTGACATCCCCCCGCCCTTGGGCGGAGCGGGAGATAGTGTCTTACTGACTAAAAGACCCACCCCGTTCCTTCTAGCCTTCATAGCGGGGCTCCAGCGCCCTTTCGGATAACCCTGGTCCCAGTAGGCTTCGACCCGGCTGGGTCCCTGCTGTTACTGACAACTCCTTGAGGCGCGCGGGAACAGTGCGCGCCGTCGACTCTTGAGCTTGGCCCGGACAGTTACCGGACGGTCGGACAGCGAGCTACCCATTGCTCACTGTCCGCAAGCCCGCGCCTACGTTGGCCGGAAATCGGGATCAGAATCCCGGCGGCGGCGGCGGCGATAACGCCGTTGCCTGATGCGTTCGGCCGTCTCCTTTGCGAGCATATTCCTATCTTTCAACCATGCCATTTACACCCAAGTTAGCAGGTTGAGAATTTTATGTGCCACCTTCCAACCTACTTCAGGTTGGATAGTGGAAAACGCAAGTGGCCGTAAAAAATGTAATTAGTCCGTCTTTTAAATTATTCAAAAATAAGTGACATGTATTTTTTTATTTGTAAATTAAACAAAAAATTACAAAGATATGGCCCATTAAAGTTACGTGTAACGTCACGCCGTACTACATTTTTTAGCACGGGGTGACGTCACACGTAATTTTAATGAGCTATATCTTTATAATTTTTTGTTTAATCGGAAAAAGAAAAACTACGTGTCCAATATATTTTTATTATTTAAAATAGGGACTAAAAACAATGTAATTATTTTGACCCTGGACACTACTCTAATATTTATGGCTTTGTGTATTTATTTATTTTATTCTTTATGCACAAAAGAGTACAAAGGCGGATTTAATGCCTTAAGGCATTTTCTAACCTAAGCTTTGGGTGATGCAGAGACAAATTGTGGTAGGTTGTGGCAATTATATTTGCCAGGAGCGGCTAAACAGCTAGGTCCGTCGGGCCCTGGTAATGGCGCCTGCAACCTTCCACTGTGGTGATAACCGCCTGTGAAGACCGCTTGAGGCGTCATGAAGGTTCCTTCATTCATTCATTCATTGCAGTCGATATACGTCCGCTGATGGACGTAGGCCTCCCCAAGTGTCGCCACAATGAACGATACTGTGCGTCTCGCAACCTTCACCAGGTCATCCGTCCACCTTGTAGGAGGCCTGACGCCTGGACGCTGAGTCTTCCGATACGCGTACGCGTTTGCCACTCCAGAACCTCTCAGCCCCAACGGCCATCTGTTCTGCGAGCAATGTGCCCTGCCCATTGCCACTTAAGTTTGGGAATTCTTCGTGCTATGTGACATTTATATGATGATGATGATGGATTTTTACATTAACTACTAGTTGACCCGGCAAACGTAGTGCTGCCATATACATTACTAGCTTTTGCCCGCAGCTTCGCCCGCGTAGGTACATAAAATTTAGCCTATGTAACTCAAGAATAAAGCAGCTTTATATCGGTGAAAAAAATTTAGCAATCGGACCGGTACTTTCAGAGATTTCCTCCTACAAACAAAAATATAAACGTTACCTCTTAATAATATTTATTTTTTCCACAACTATCACACAACGCCGTCTAGTCCCAAGCTAAGCAGAGCTTGTGTTATGACTCCTAGACAATTGATAAACATACTTATATATTTCTAAATACATATCTACATTTTTAGACTATATTATTATAATATTATAAAGCGGAAGAGTTTGTTTGTTTGTGTGTTTGTTTGAACGCGCTAATCTCTGGAACTACTGGTCCGATTTGAATGATTCTTTCAGTGTTGGGTAGTCTATTTATCGAGGAAGGCTATAGGCTATGTTTTTTTTTTCAAAATTAGGGATCCGTAATAAAATTGCTATTTTGTAACACAAGGTGTAAAATCGAAAACCTATTTTTGCGTGCGCTGCAAAAACTATTGACAATAGAACAAAATGATGTACTACGGGTTTGTAGTTAAGACCTAGAAAAAAGTCCGCGAGAACATATATCTAGCTATCATGGTTTAATCACAATAACCGATTTTGTGTTCAAAATAATTATTAAATCTTCTGAAGAAAAAAAACTACGGTAAATATGTAACGTAATATTAATCTTTATCGAAATTAAGCATTATGTTATCAAGAGTATTTATGTAGAAGTACAATACTTTTTGTTTCATCTCAATTGAATATTTCGTTTAAAAGTTATCACATGTATAAGATGTTAAGAGTTGGTACCTATTAATGAGTTATGGGCCATAGAGTTTTTTATCAACATAAAATCCTGTAATAATCTTTTTCGAAATATATTTGTTGATGATTGTAAGTATAAGATCTTTGAAGAGTTTAATAAATACATTTATGAACGCGGTAATCTTGGGAAATACTGATCTGATATGAAAACTGTTTAAATATTCAATAGTCCATTTATTGAGGGAGGCAATTATAGGCAATATTTTATCTCGGTATTTCCACGGAAACGAGAAAAACGCGGGTGAAACCGCGGGGCACAGCTAATTGTAGATAAATTACGACCCAGACACAGATTAATTGTTCGTACTCGACACACAAACATTTGTCGTGGGTGAGAATCGAACCCCACTAACTCGGGCATAGCAGTCAGGGCCACTAACCTAGACCCTCAGTGCGTGAGCCCGTCGCACTTGACCAGTTTTTTTCTTATTTGTTTACTAGAATTAAAAAAGTATTTAATTTAACAAATAAAAAAGTTGCATGCATATTCCATAATGGATCTTCCTTTACATTCACAATTTATAATTCTTTTTTTAACGCAATTTGATTCTAATTTCAAAAATGCCCAAAAAAATGTTACTGGCATCTTCAATCAAAGCTACCAACATCATAACAAAAAAAAAAACGTGTGTGACGCGACTGATGACGTTTCGTAAAGTTCCGTTCACACGGGTGACATCACACAGGGCGCCACGTGCCGCTAACGAGGCCCGTGTGGCCCGGCCTTTATATTCTTTGTTTTATATTGTAGTTATACTGATCATTAGTACTGTGAAGTCAATGGTTTAGAAAAATTGTTTACGAATTATTACGGTAAATTTTTTTGGAGAGTATTTGACAATTAGTTATATTATTAAAAAAATCCAGGCAATTGCGAGTCGGGCTCGCTCCCTGAGCGTTCCGTTCAAAACTTATGTATGAAAACGGTTCAATTCCCGAATTAAATTACGAAGATTTTTTCGAATCGCAAAAAACGTGACGTACTCGTAACTATAAATACAGTTACCAGATTATTTCCTATACTTGTGTTATGAGACCTTGCTTCATGCCTCAGGATTCTAGATTAACGGGAAAACCTCTATGAATTTTGATTCCCTTTAGAGTGTAGAAATATAAGTTTTTGCGACTTAACGACCGTATCTTTTTTTTTTTCATTATCTTAGAAGTTTAATTTTTCCACAGCTTAAAGGGACCGCCTGAGTATATGGTTTTAATTTTCACTCGATACCTTCACGCGTTTCAGAGATAAAGGGTCTTGACAGACAGACCGACGCGCGGAGAACAAAGTGATCTAATACTTAGCTTATTTCAAGGTAATGACTAAATGAGAAATTATGATTATTTTGCAATGTGTTTTCTCATTTACCTTCCACAAATGACAAAATTTTTTCGTATCGAAAAAATCGTAGCAGTAACAGTAGTTTCACCTACGAATTCTTCGTAGCGTTAACAAACGCTACGTAAGTCAGGTACCAGTAGGCGTAGCGCTACGAAATTTCGTAGCGAGTAGTCTACACCTACGAATTCTTCGTAGCGCTAAGTATAACACTCATAAACGCTACGCGGCGTAGATACCAGTTATAGGCGTAGCGCTATGAAAATATCGTAGTCTACGCTACGATTTTATGGCGCAATATGTTAGCAAACGCTATGTAGAATAGAAGGTACGTAAATGGCGTAGAGCTTCAAAAAATTCTTCCGTGATATTGCAGGATTACATGTACATCAGGTAGGTTATTAAGAATCAGGTTGATAAATTAAGTAAATATGCAGACCTAATGTTCTATCATCTTTATTTCAGCCGGGAGATGTCCACTATTGGACATAAGCCTGGCCCAAGTGCCACCATAACGACTGGACTTGTGCGACTCGCAACCATCGGGATCACGCGACCCTCATCAGGTCATCGGTCCACATTGTGGGACCGGACTCCCAACGCTGCGTGTTCACTGCTGAACCTTTCACCCATAAGTATACAAGTCGTATGTTCCGTTTCGTGAAATAAATTTTTATGGTTGGTTGTTCAGTTTCGTCTACTGAGCAAGCCCTTAAAGTTTGTGGAGGGCTGTTCCTTATACCATTTATAATGAATAAATAAATAATTTCAAAGGTAGTTGAGAATTTAGTATTGGTTTTTTTGGTGAATAAAGTATTTACCTGTTCTGTTATTTTTTGTGATTTTGTGTTTCATTGTAAATTTGTTGAATTGCGAATCTGGTTAGTTGAGAATCTCGTGATTTGCTCATAAGCGCCATCTGTTCTACGAGCTATGTGCCCTGCCAGCTACTTATGTGCCCTGCCTAGTGCCATTTAAATTTGGCGATTGTTCGACTTATCATCATCCTCATCATCATAAGCCTTTTTAATGTTCCCACTGTTGGGACTCAGGCCTCCTCTCTAGGAGAGGGAATGGGCCGTAATCCACCACGCGGGCCCAGTGTGGGTAGGTGAATATCACAGGTTTTCGAATTTTTGGTTCCAGGACATATCGGCTTTCTCAGATGTTTTCCTTCACCGTTTTGAGAGCAGTGGTGATGAAATAAATTACACAAAGTAATGCGCCTATCTGAGTTCGAACCCGTGACCCATAAATCGGGGCCAGTACTACTCGGCCACTACTGCACTCAACCTAACTTCGACTTATGTCACTGTATTTTAAGATTATCTTTAGTCATTTAAACTACTGTAAACAGAACAAATCTTAACCGATATTTAAACAATAATTAAACTTACATAAGAACGGTTTAACTTTAAAACAAACTTACTTTTATCTCGTCTACAGTCACTCAGTCACCCACCAACTTGGAGGTGGGTGGGTGGCGATCATCCCCCACGCAGAGCCAGGGGGAGCGCTATCAAATTAGTCCAATTTGTAACAAAATGGCGCCGGTGACGACGCGCCCGTAATTATCAACGAGAGTTGAACGTTGTTATAATGTCTGAGTTTAATTATTGTAGATAGACTTTAATTGTAGAAGTTAAATAATGAGGACATAAACCGTTTTTTTATTTTTAATGTGTGAATTAATCCCACATAATATGAGCTCCGTAGCAGTCCTGAGTTGAGCATTTTTTAGTTTTTTCTTTTGTTGGTGGGTAAAAATCATCCAAATGACATTACCGCCCTTGGGCAGAGTGGGAGATAGTGTCAGACTCTTACTGATTAAAAAATCCACCCCGCTCCTCCTTGCCTTTCATACGAGGGCTGAGCTACCTTTAGGAGCTAACACTGGCGCTTGTAGGCTTCGACCCAGCTCGACCCCTGCTGTTGCTGACAACTCCTTGTGGCGCGCGGGAACAGTGCGGGCCGTCGATGACTGGGCTCGGTCCGGACAGTTAAAGGATGGTCAGACAGCGAGCTACCCATTGCTTGCCGTCCGCAAGCCCGCGCCTACGGTGGCCGGAAATTGGGATTGGAATCCCGGCGGGTCCTGAGTTGAGCTTTGCGAATACAGACAAATGCTTACACTGACTGGACAGGTCTACTCAAATCTGTGTGATTCTTTCTTCAAAAGACCATCTCAGACAAATCTGCATGGTTCTCATGTGATTTGACCATTACATATTTACTGTATGGACTTTAAAAGAGACTTTGACCACTGAGTTTGTTTCGGTGTTTCTTCTCAGGGTAGTCAGTTAAGAAACACCGGCCTCATCTAATTTAAACTGAAGAAAAAAAAATGACGTGTAAAAGTGTTTTTTAAAACCTATTTGTTAAATAAATATCATTTATTTTTTATCCTGCTTTCTCGCGCTCTAGGGTGAAGCGGGAGTAAATGCTAGACTTCTATTATGTTCCTTCTCTGTTTTAGGCGCTGTTATGAATTGCATGACTTTATTCCACCATCTCATTTCTACCATTGGACAATCTGACGTACGACGAGTACAGCCCCTTCCGTTGTTGCAACCTCTGCGGTCCGGACCAAGCATTTCGACTCGTCGTTTATACCGCGTATGTAAAGAGGGACTGGAACAATTTGCCTGCGGCGGTCTTCCCGTCCTAATTTAGGTTGTCTTCAAGGCTAGAGTGAATATGCTATTAATAAACTAATGTGCCTTACCATCAACGATTGCATCGCTGCTTACCACAAAATAGATGAAAGAGATTAGAATGGCTTTGTGGGCGGAGCAGGCTTGCCACAAAGTAGGGAAATGGTCATACTTCAATTACCAATAGCAAACTGGCGATCTAAGTGTGCGTGGTCTGTTAGTTGCGTAATGCGCGTTGGTATTGGTTTATTGTCTGCAGTGGAGTTAAAGGATGTGAGACAAGCGGTGACACTCGTTGTAGTACAAATCGGAAAGTATTTCCTTTATAACATATTTCATCTTTTCTGTGGTAGGTACCTCCCGCTGACCCTGCTGAATCTATACTAATATAATAAAGCGGTAAGTAAAGTATGCTTTTTGTTTGTAGGAGGTAATCTCTGGAAGTACTGGTCCGATTGCTAAACTTTTTTCACTGATAGAAAGCTGCTTTATTCCTGAGTGACATAGGCTATATTTTATTAGGTTATGTACGCGGGCGAAGCCGCTGGTAAAAGCTAGTTTTGTATAAAGAAAGGTCTTATAGGTACAGTACAGATATAGGAATAAATCTAAAAATAGTAACTTTGCTGTTACCTCACAAAAAATAAAAACATTTATGCGTTTCGGAATAATCTTCGAAACTCCATTCCGACAATTGAACTTTTTACATTAAGTTTGTAGCGAACCATCAGTGCGTGAGTCCGACTCGCACTTGCCCATTCTTAGGGTTCACTTTGTTGTTCGTCCGTTCGTCTGTCTGTCTGTCAAGACCCTTTATCTCAAGAACGCGTGGAGGTATCGACTCGAAATTAAAACCATATACTCAAGTCTATGGCGCCTTCAGCTGTGAAAAAATCAAACTTCTAAGTTAACGAATAAAAAAGATACGGCCGTTTGTGTCGCAATAAAAGTGTATTTCGATAGTCTCAAAGATCGAAATTCATAGGGTACTTATCCCGTTGACCCAGAATACTGAAATTTGGCACATAGCAAGGTCTTATAGCACAGGTATAGGAATAAATCTGAAAACATAGGTAAGGTACATACATAGGTAACATTTATTGCTAACTATTTCACAAAAAAAATACTTTTTTGCAATTCGGAAAAATCTTCGAGAAACCATTCGGGAATAGTAGTTTGCACGGAACCCTCTGTCCGCGAGTCCGACCCTTGCCCAGTTTTTTTTTTTTTTATAGATATATACTGAGGTTTAACCAAGATATGCTTTCACTGAAACTCTTTTAACCTTTCAAATACCGTCGGTTAGAGACACAATAGTAAGATAATAGCAGCACGAACGCTGGCGTTTGCTTGGGGTTTTGTGAATAGAAAGCTGTCTGAATAGGTAGGTATATAAAAACTAAACATGATACCTATCTAACTAATAGGTTACCTAAATTGAATGAGGTAAATACTTCTAGACAGGTAGGAAATTTACTTACACAGGCTGCAGCAGCAATCGAGTCGACACCATATTGTAAAATCACAGAAAAAAAATTCTACTGAATAACCATTTGTAACAACGCCGAAAACTAATCATTACACAGCCCATAAATAACAGACAACAAAAGACAGTATACATCCAAAAAAAAAAAAAATTAAACCAATTCAAATTTTAAAAAAAATATCACCGGGCATTCAAAATATAATAGAACAGACTTCCTCCACGCCGGTTGGGCATCTCTCGACCAATCAGCGCGCGCGACCCACGGAGGCGGGAAGTGGCAAACGTCAAATGCAAACGAGATGAAAAAAGAAAACCTGTTTCCCGCGCTCGTTTTGTATAGTCTGTGGTAGCGTAATGGTTTCGTCGTCTGAGTTATGACAGACGCAGTTTTTTATGGAAATATGTTGTCGTTTCCACGGAAAATGAGCTCCTATAGATTGGATTCTGTAATGGAATGACTTTTAAGACCGAATAGATAGGCGTGTAGGCTTCACGGCTTTGGTTTGAGCTTAATTTATTCCATTTAGGTTACCTGCTTGGCAGCTGTTTACCAATATGGTGATAGCGACTATATTTCCATAATGTAGGTACCTATTGAGTCTCATAGTAATATGACTGATTAAGTAAGAAAAGATTCTAGCTTCGCATAGAATGTTTTAGGAATTACAAATTCCAGTTAGGCTGAATGTTACATGTTACTTACCTATGACCTCCTTTGAGAGTGACTATGACTCAGATTCTGTGTGGCATTTGTAAATAGAACAATGTATCAAAAAGAACATTTTAATTATAATAACAACCTAAAGTTTTTTTAAAAAAGGAAGTGATTACGTAGGGAGCCAAAGGCATTCTATCCAATACAGCCTATTCATAATAATAACCTTTTATAAAAATTCATGTCAAAATACTGCATGGCTGTTATCGCTCACCTCAGCCGGGATTACTCCCCTCCCGTCGCCCCCTCACCCCTATCCCTCTGGATGAGAGGGAGCGGGACACGGCGTCGTCTGTCAGTCAACCGGCGACCATCGCCTCGTGACAACGCGAGACTTTTGCCAAATTAATTAAAAACAAATCATTAATTAAGAATGTCATTTTAAAATTTATATTGAAGTTTAATGTTTTTTTTTTGTTGTAAAAACAGTGCGCGAAACGGTTACGATAGTGACGTGTTTATGAATTCCTAATTTGAATTTTGAAAAATTAAATATGGCGGTGTTTTAGTGTTTTTTTTTCTGTTTAGGTTTATAGGTGTTGTGTGATAATGTTTAGTAATGTTTATTGCTGTTTTGCTGTTCTTATTGGATTCTTGTAAGGTAAATTATCATTTTTTTTTGTAATTAAATCTTATTGGGTAAGTATGACTCTTACTGGATTTCCCAGATGCAGAAACAAAAAAAAAACATTAACTGTCAAATGCAGTTTACCTGCTCTGATTGGTTGAATATATTTTAGCTAATCGCATCGCTTTACTTGCGTTTAACCCATTCTTGCTCGCCGTACCAATTTGAGAACACCTATCGAAACGAGTATTTACGCTGAATTATTTTCCATACTAGGTCTAAACCGCAAAAAATGCAAGAAATCTTAATGTGTTTTGGAAAACCTGGTTAAAAAATTATCACTACCGTTACCATCACAGAGCCAATTTTGGGTACACCCCTTTACATACTAAAAAAAAAAACAATTTTTACATGTTTTTTATTTAGTTTCATCTGTCCCGATGTTTGCCTGTGATCAAATCTTGCAAATTAAATTTGATCCACTTCCCAGTTACCGATTGAGCTGAAATTTTGCATGCATGTGTAAATCAGATGACAATGCAATATTATTATGACATGGAGCTGATCTGATGATGGAACCAGAAGGTGGCCTTAGGAACTCAGATAGCCCTTTCGTGTTTGAGCTTTTTAAAATAGTCTTGATGAGTATTAATAAAAGTTTGCTATGAAAAAAAGATTTCCTTTAAAAACTAGTGTTTCTACTACGTACTGTTCTTATATCCCGTATAATACATATTACACAAACTTTAAAATAAAACCTCTAACCTCATACTCGTGGCTTTGTTTTGGGCATTAATAAGTGTGTTCTTGCCGCGCCGTTAGAGAAGGCTTTAAAAAAAAACTGGCCAAGTGCGAGTTGGATTCGCGCACAAAGGGTTCCGTACAGTCCTTAGGAAAAAACGTCAAAAAAATAGAATAGAATAGAATAAAGCTTTATTGTAGACCAAAAAGTAACACAGTTTGTACAGCAACTAAAATTTATAAGTACAATGTCGGTCTTATCACTGACAGCGATTTCAGTACAGTAATTTCCACAATTGAGAGAGATGAGACCCTTTCTCATTATTGATATTGATATATTATTATTATTATTATTAGCCTTTATTTAATTCCAAATCTCAAATCTTCATTACATTAATCCATAATGTACGTAATATCAGAAGGTAAATATAAAAAAAAAACTGGCCAAGAGCGAGTCGGACTCGCACTTTAGGTGTTCCGTATCGTCCGTAGTAAAAAACGGCGAAAAAAAACACGTTTGTTGATGGAAGCCCAACTTAGGTATTTATATTTTATTCTGCTTTTAGTATTTGTAGTTATTCTTCTTCTTAGTCGTACACTCTTGACAGAGTAGTCGTGGTCATGTCTCGGTCGAGTCCCGCACCACCGCCTGTCTCGCGATACAACGCCATGCAGCTCTGTGTTTGGCGGCTTGGGAGCCTTCATGTACGCTGTAGTGTGTCACGGTTTTGATGAGATTCGTCCATCGTGTTGGACAGCGTCCACGAGGTCTTTTGACTTCGACTTTCCCTTGCACCACCAAACGTTCCATCGAGTCCTCATTACGGGTGATATGCCCGATGAACTTGAGGATTCGTATTTGCACAGACTTGTAGTTATAGCGGCAACAGAAATACATAATTTGTGAAAATTTCAATTGTCTAGCTATCGCGGTTCTTGAGATACAGCCAGTTGACAGACGGACGGACAGCGAAGTGATCTCGTTTTTTACCTTTTGCGTACGGAACCCTAAAAATGCCAACAAAATAAAGTTAAAACCATGTTTTAAAAAATAATGTAAGTTTAATCCAGAATTTTGAGCTGTGATAAAAAAGGGTGGAAATAGAATGCACGTAGCGGAGATGAGAACGTTGAGATTGAGATAGATGTTCGGTGTGACGTGTGTTCTATGGATGCAGTAAGAAATAAGTACCTATATTAGAGGAAGTTTGAAAGTGGCGCCAGTGACTGGCAAGTTGAAAGAGAATCGTTGGTCTTAATATGATCATGTAAAGAGGAGGGAGGAAACGCACGTTACTAAAAGTGTTATGAGTATACATGTGGATGGCTGAAGAGAGAGAGTGATATAAAAGAAAAGGGAGTTAGTGATAATTTGACGGGTGACAGGACCGCCGACTTCTACGAAGCAGTAGGTAATGCTCGTAAAGGAGGAGGCCGACCGCATCAGGCAACGGCGTTCTCGCCGCCGACGCCGCCGGGATTCTGATCCCGATTTCCGGCCACCGTAGGCGCATGCTTGCGGACAGTGAGCAATGGGTAGCTCGCTGTCCAGCCGTCCGGTAACTGTCCGGACCAAGCCCAAGTCGTTGACGGCGCGCACTGTCCCCGCGCGCCTCAAGAAGTTATCAGCAACAGCAGGGGCCCAGCTGGATCGAAGCCTACTGGGGCCAGGGTTAGTTTCGAAAGACAGCTCGAGCCCCGGTATGAAGGCTAGAAGGAACGGGGTGGGTCTTTTAGTCAGTAAGAGACTGACACTACACGGGGTTGTCATTGGATAATTATTTCCTACCATAAAAAAAAAATCGGGTGACAGACCTCATAACACGAGACTAGGGCATTAACATGATGATCTCACCGCCATTGTACCAACCCATAAACTTAAGATAGTGGGCATTTATCTATCGTTTACATTTCGGAGAGTCTGCACTGGAGTTACACAATTTATTTCCGCCAAGTCCGTTCCATCATCGGACCACAAGACGTACGGCGATGCGCCACCGGTACATGGTGGACATTCCACCCATACGCACAAAGCGTTTTGGGAACACATTCATTATGCGTACAGCTAAGGAGTGGAATTCCTTGCCGGAGTCTGTTTTTCCTGATAGCTATAACCTAGGGGTCTTTAAGTCAAGAGTGAATAGATTACTTCTAGGCAAGTGTGCTTCATCGTCGGCCACATCATCGTTTACCATCAGTTGAGATAGTGGTCAAACGTGATAATAAAAAAATCCATAATAATAAAAAAAGTGTGTAAGGGTGAGTTGCACCATTTAACTATAACCATAACAAAGCCGTTACCAGTTGTCAAATCGTCGATTGACCAATAGGCGGCCGTTTCCCGGCTGGTTATGGTTTGGTTATCGTTATAGTGAAATGGTGCAACTCATCCTAAAACTTTTGTTACTATATTGGTGTACATTAAAGTTTATTCTATTCTATCTCAGTTGCATTGCAGTCGGCCGACGCAGCCTGGGCGGTCAAGTCCCCGATAAGAATTCAGCCTTGCTGACTGGCATAATAATGTTTATCATGAAATGCTCTATACTAAAGGTACCTTAACATAATCAGCCTTATAATGTTCACACTGCTGGCACCAGCGCCGTATGTACGCGGGTGAAGCTGCAGGCAAAAGCTAGTATTTTGATAATATAAATACAATCAAATTTCATCAATGGAAACAAGTCTATGGGAGCACTTTTATTATAGCTTGCTTCCGATCCGATGGTCATACCTACTCGTAACAAAATTCTAATTCGAAACGAAGAGACTTCATCATCATCATCATAAGTCCAGTCAGTAGTGACCAACATAATGCCATCCTAAATCACCTCCTAAAGTCACCAGTTCGCTTATGCAGCATTGTTAAAATTGCCCTGATGACCTTCTGTAGACGCTCAAGCGTCCATTATGGTCATGTAAGTCACTCTGCACTTATCAGAAAACACAACAGCCTGCCATTAGATATATATGTAGATCCAATGTTAGTGTTCCGTGGCAAATTATAGCCTGGCTTGTCAGTAAGCTGTGGTCAATTTGGTACCTGTGTTTCCTGATAGCAGGGGTCTTTAAGTCGAGAGTGAATAGGTTACTTCTAGGCAAGCGTGCTCCATCGTCGGCCACATCATCACTTACCATCAGGTGAGATAGTGGTCAAACGCGAGCCTAACAATATTAAAAAAAAAAACTATGTGCTGAGTGATGTGCAGTCAGACCTGCTTCACTCATTCTTTTCCTAATCGTCAACTGATTTATACTGACATTGCAAACTTTTTGAAGCTCTTGGAGCTTTTTGAAGCACTTGCCTACCCACAGTAGGCAAGCGTGTGCTTCTAGTGATATTTTACTAAGTAATGAAGGAGATTTATGCACCACTAATATTAAAATTTAACTAGTACAAATACTTAAAGGGCTTATTAGAAAAGGTCTACGTATTATTCACATCACTGCTTACCATCAGGTGGGATCGTAGTCAAGCACTGGTTTAATATCAATTTAAAAAAAAGTAGTCTCAATAAATAATATTCTACAGCAAAGTTGTTAGCATTCATTTATATTCCAAAATGTCACTCAGTTTATGGAAATATATATTTACATGAATAAATGACGATCAAAATGGAGTTTAGTATTTTATATTAGCAATAGTTATGAATGATTCTAGTGGGAATTTACCAATTATGAGTTTTCGTGAACAATTTTAGGGATTCGTTTTTTTTTAGTTTTGGTTACAAAAATTGATCAGTAACGGGTACGGACGGAGCCCCACTTTTTTCGTACTAATTAAAAAATAGGGGGATAGACATTAACCCGTCGGAAAACTGCGGTTACCGAAACGAATTCGTTGATGCGAAATTGATAAACCCAAAAATATCGGAACAAAGCTAAGCAAATTGATCAGTATGTTTTTTTATTAAGTTCCCAATCATCCAATGCTTAAACTTCTCTCACTCTTGGGTGAAGCGAGAGGTTAAGTCAGGTTTTTACTGCTTAAAACCCACTCCTGTTCCTTCTTTGCTTTCGTTCAAAGACCATTCCATTTTCACTTAAACCATGGTTCCAGTAACGGGCCCCTGGGCCCCTACTATTTGCGGACGGTCGGACGGCGAGCTACTCATTCCTCGCCGTCCACAAACCTGCACCTACGGTGGCTGGAGAATTGATTTGTATGTGTGGTCTAGTTATTGTCAAGTGAGTAACCTTCATAACTCACAACTAACGATACGCAGCTGTTTCTGTTTAGTATTTCAAAACCACAAACAAGATTACTGGTCACCAGTTACTTTTTATTGATCGCTCATAAGAACCCAAAGAGCGATAATAATAATTTTTCAAAAATGGAACACTGGAACGTCAAAACAGTTTCGAATGTCGAACTGAAATAAAGAAAAAACAAAGCTTTGTTCGTTTGTGTACGATATTCGAATAGCTTTTGTTCTTTGTTCGGTTGACGCGACCGTTAATAATATGTGACGGGTCGAATTATTAGCGGCCAGTCAGAATCAAAACGTCCTTTGTATTATAAGAAGTAATTTTAAGATATTGATGTAGAGTCTGTCGAAAAAGTCAAACAACTTGGGTAATTATTAGAGTACTAGTGAACTACATCAGATTTCATTTAAATCTCATGTAGTCCCCTAGCGACTAAAAGCCCACTCCGTTCCTTCTAGCCATCATACCGGGGCTCGAGTTCCCTTTCGGATAACCCTGGCCTAGTAGGCTTCGACCCGGCTGGGCCGGCTGTTGCTGACAACTCCTTGAGGAGGGAACAGTGCGCGCCGTCGACGACTTGGGCTTGGTCCGGACAGTAACCGGACGGCCGGACAGCAAGCTACCCAATGCTCACTGTCCGCAAGCCCGCGCCTACGATGGCCGGAAATCGGGATCGGAATCCCGGCGGCGGCGGCGAGAGCGCCATTGCCTGATGCGGTCGGCCTCCTCCTTTGCGAGCATTACTGCTTCGCAGAAGTCGGCGGCCGCCTGTCACTCCTGTGCATTCAATGAGGGAACACTTAAAACCACAGTGTAATAGTCTGTATGCTTGACAGTATGCTGAACTGAACCTATTTGGCACTACCGTGAGACACAATGTTGCTGTATGTTTTTATTTTATTTATTTTTTTATTTAGTTTTAAGTTTTATATTTTATTAATGTTTCAATACTTGTTTAGTTCATTATGTGCCAAATAAACATGTTTTCTTTCTTTCTTTCTTTAAAAGATGATTTTTTGAGGTACGGAACCCTATTAAGGTCTCTATGATTAAGCGTAACAAGACTCCTAAATACATGTAAAACTCCGAGTGAGGTTATTATAATGGCGCCATTTGAGCTTTCTTGTTAAAAAAATTGGATGTTTCCCACGACTGACATCAGGATATCCGTCCTGATAACCTGAACACTGAAATGCCAACACAAAAAGACGCATCCATTAAAGCGCAGATCTAAAACACCGCTATTTACAAATCAATTTTTTCTTTCAAACGCTCTGTCATACATTTTAAAACGACAACATATATTTCTTTTTTTAAATAGAACCCCTCTTACCTCATTGGTCGGGGGTGGCGGCGCGCGCACGCGATTGGTCGACTCGAGGGTGGTAGCGAGGACCGACAGCCAATCAGAACGCTTCCCGTGAACGTGCCCTATCTCACTTTGGCGCCCTTCAGGACTTAAGGGCCGTAAGGTTGTGTTTGCACTGCATTTTACCCTGTTTGTCATTTTAATTGATGTTCGTTTTTTTTTTAAATGAGGGCTGGAAGTGGTTTATAGGCTTTTGAGTGAATCGGGTATTGTGTGTCAGTGCTGTAGTGAAGAATATTGCCTACTAAATACTAATACAACGAATGAATTAAATCTGCTACACTAATATTATATTATACTTATACTTACTGACTGGCCTGTTGGTCTAGTGGTTAGTGGCCCTGACTGCTATGCCGGAAGTCGTGGATTCGATTCCCACCCAGGACAAATGTTTGTGTGATGAGTACGATCATTTGTTCTGTGCTCAGTGTAATTTATCTATAATATGTATGTATTTAGAAATATATAAGTATGTTTATCAGTTGTCTAGTACTCATAACACAAGCTCTGCTTAGCTTGAGACTGGACGGCGTTGTGGAATATTATTATTTTGTATATTATTATTATTACTTACCTACAAGTAGGTACTAAAACTCGTATAATAAAGAGGTAAAGTTTTTTTTTTGTTTGTAGGAGGTATAAATCTCTGAAAGTACTGCTCCGACTGCGAAATTTTTTTCACCGTTACTGCTTTATTCTTGAGTGACATACTTAGGCTATATTTTACGTATGCGGGCGAAGCCGCGGGCAAGAGCTAGTATACCATAAATAGAAGTAGGTAGAGGTTGTAGTGTCCAAAAAATTGGATCTAAATCCATTTATTTTTGTTGGTGGAAATCATCTAGGTACACTAATATTAAAAAAACGAGGTAAAGTTTGATTTTTGTTTGTTGGAAGTAATCTCTGAAAGTACTGGTGGACCAGTACTTTCAGAGATTACTTCCAACAATAGAGATAGAGTAGTTTTCAGGGTCAAAATAATTACATTTTATTTAGTTCGTATTTTAGACTATAAAAAAATATTGGATAAGTATTTTTAAAAGCAATAAAAATAACAAAGATATAGCCCATTAAAGTTACGTGTAACGTCACCCCGTGCGAAAAAATGTAGCACGGCGTGACGTTACAAGTAACTTTAATGGGCTATATCTTTGTCATTTTTGGTTTAATTTACAAATAAAAAAATACGTGCCCCTTATTTTTGAATAATCTAAAAGACGGACTAATTACATTTTTTACGGCAACTAGCCTATTGCTAACATTTTTTCACAGTTAGAAAGCTGTTATTCCTGTGTGGTGCTGCTATGTTATTATTATTGATAGGCTCGCGCTTGACTAATATCTCACATTCTCACCTGATGATAAGGTGTGATGATGAAGGAAACACACGACTTGGCGAATAGGACACTAAAACGCCCGTCGGATCAATCCGACGCAAAATAGACTGTTTTCCGCACTGGTGCAGAAAAGTGTGCGTGCTCTCCTCCGCTACAATTTTATTACATTAATGGTTTCAGGCTGGGCCTGTAGTCGCCGGTCATCCCCCGTTTATTCATTTCTTCGTAAGTGTACTGAAAAAAATCATTTGATACATGTGTAATAACACTGCAGGCCTCGTCTCCATAGCACACTCGACTACGGCTCGTACGAATTCAGCCTCGGTCGCAATTGCCCTCGTGGGGGCGATCGGCGGCGGAGATCTCTAGCGCCGGGCCTTGGTTGAGGCCATGGTCCGGAGCGAGGAGGAGTGGCAGGCGCGAGCCGACGCGTGCGAAGCAGTAATGCTCGCAAAGGAGGAGGCCGAACGCATCAGGCAACGGCGTTATTTATTTATTTATTTATTTATTTAACCTTTATGTAATAAAAGATACAAAGGCGGACTTAATGCCTTAGGCATTCTCTACCAGTCAACCTAGGGTAGTGCAGAGACAAAATAGCAGGTGCATAAAAAATAAAGAAAATATTATTTAAAACAATTATAGAATTATATATAAAGCTAAAACCAAACATACATATAAAAACGCATATTTAATAAAATATATAGCAATACATACATACAAATATATACTATAAATATATTATATATATACACAAAGAAAAGGAGTTTTGAGATGATTCTACTATTTGTTCAGAAAGTAATTCCGCAACTTCCGCTTAAATGCGTACTGACTCGTGGCCGTTCTGATATCAAGAGGTAGCGAATTCCATAGAAGGATAGACTGAATATAGAAGGAGGAATGAACAACATCAGAAGTATGAGAAGGACAAAGCAGTAGAAGATTGTTAGAAGAACGCAGATTCTTGGCGTGTGAAGAACAGAGATATTGGAAGTGAGATATAAGATAAGAAGGAGGGGTAAGAGAGTTGAGCAAAGAAAAAAGAGTTGTCAAAGCTCGCAGACTTCTTCTTTGGCGAATAGGCAACCATTTGAGCTCCGATCTGAAGCTTGACACATGGTCATATTTCCTCAGGTTAAATATGAACCTGATGCAGTTGTTCAGGAGCCTATCAAGCTTATCCAGCAAGGCTGCGTTCAGGTCATAGTAGCACACATCACCATAGTCAACTATAGGGAAAATTAAAGTCTGCACAAGCATTGTCTTCGTCTTTGCAGGCAGAAAGTTCCTCAGACGATACAGATACCGCAAAGTCCCATTGACCCTTTGACAGACACTAGAGACCTGACTTTGCCAGCCAAGCGTCGAGTCAAGGTGTAAACCGAGGTCCTTTACCGTAGAGCTTATGGGAATGACGGCTCCCTTGTAAATAATAGGAGGTAGAGAACCAACCGCCACTCTACTCATCATGCGTGCACTACCAATAACAATGGCCTGACATTTTGAGGGGTTTACAGACACGCCAAACTTATCAGACCAGTCACTAATAGCACTCAAATCTCGATTCACATCCTCTATAGCGTCTGACAAACTTTCCACCCGCGCAACTGCATACAATTGAAGATCATCGGCATAAAGATGATACGCACACCGAAGACAGAGAGTTATAAAATTTATGAAGATGGAGAATAATAATGGAGAAAGAATACCGCCTTGTGGAACACCAGCATCCAGGTCACGCCAACATGATGAGCTCTCATCAACGCGAACCGACTGCTGACGTCCCCGAAGATAAGAAGAGAACCATTCCAGCGCCTCGGAAGAAACCATAAGATGGGAAAGGATAGATAGGAGTATGTCGTGACTGACGGCATTAAAGGCATTGGAGAAATCTATTAATACCAACACAGTAACCATTGTGTCCTCCATTGCTTCTCTAATGTCGCCAGTCACTTTAAGGAGAGCGGAGGCTGTACTGTGGCCAGGTCTGAATCCAGACTGGAATGAGCTCACGAGGTTGTGTCGGTGAACAAACCCCGAAAACTGCTTGTGCACGCACGCCTCGAGCACTTTAGAAAGGAACGGAAGAATGGAAATTGGACGGAAATGACTCGGTAGGGAGGGATTTGAAATTTTAGGAAGTGGCCGGACATAAGCCATACGCCACAAGGATGGGAATTGACCAGAATCGAGAGAAAAGTTAATAATGTGGGCAATGGGTGAAAGGAGGAATTCAAGGATCAGGGTGACCATATGACGACTGATGTCATCATGGCCCACGGCCTTAGATTTAATAGACAGGATAATCTTTTTAATTTCATCCAAGGCGACGGGAGAAAAGTAAAATGGCTCTATGATTGGACTTGGTAGGCTAGAAATGAAATCCACCGTCTGGGACAACATTTGAGAGTTCAAATGACTGGTTGTTGAGAAATGACGGTTGATATCATCCAGACCAATTGTTTTTGGGAAATCCACATGACGTGGCTTACCGACACCAAGAGTTCCTAAGAATTTCCAGATATCGGCAGGAGAAGAAGATGAAATGTTATCAAGAATGTGGCGGCGTTTGGCGTTTCGTATCACCTGATTACACCGATTTCTCGCAGTTTTGAAGAGGTTCTTATTTTGGTCACAGCGATCCCTTCTGTATTTTCTAAATGCTTTATCCCGAGACTTCATTGCAACACGAACCTCTGTCGTCATCCAAGGAGCAGGAGGACGCCTAACTTTAACCCTCTTTACAGGCGCATGTTTATCATAAAGAGCTAGGACCGTTTCATTAAATATGCGCAATTTATCGTCTACGGTTATTGCTGCTCCCAGGCGTTCCCAGTCCAGTTTTGACGCATCCTCACGCAGCTTTTCAATCGCCGCCGCCGCCGCCGGGATTCTGATCCTGATTTCCGGCCACCGTAGGCGTGGGCTTGCGGACAGTGAGCAATGGGTAGCTCGCTGTCGGCCGTCCGGTAACTGTCCGGACCAAGCCCAAGTCGTCGACGGCGCGCACTGTTCCCGCGCGCCTCAAGGAGTTGTCAGCAACAGTAGGGATCCGGCCGGGTCGAAGCCTACTGGGTCCAGGGTTATCCGAAAGGGCGCTCGAGCCCCGGTATGAAGGCTAGAAGGAACGGGGTGGGTCTTTTAGTCAGTAAGAGTCTGACACTATCTCCCGCTCCACCCAAGAGCGGTGGATGTCATTGCATGATTTTTCCCACATAAAAAAGGCTCGGTCGCAATGACAAACTTTCTACACTTATATCAAAATAAACATTGAAGTAATCACACTTTAACGTTTAAAACGATCTGGCTAGTTTCACTTGGCCATTTCATGAAGTGGTCAATTGCTATGATCTAGCCACGATATATGCAACACTAGCTTTTGCTCGCGGCTTAGCTCTTCCCTACTCCACCCTACTGTGATATCGAAAGGTGATCGCATGAGTTGCTTTTTTATATAACCAACGAACTGGCTTGTAGTATATCATTCGAAGGATTATGCTGTTCTAGAATAGTTTTGAAAGTTAGTAGAAAAAAAGAATGTCGGTTGTTTTTTCAGTGCTGAAGTGATTTTTATAAGACTAACATGTATTCGTGAAATAAGTTAAAAAATATAAGAGTGCGCCGCCCAAAGTGTTTAATTTCAGAAGTATCCCTATACGAGCCTACCGACGAGCTGAGCTGCGTCACACTACTATACCCTACTCTGTCCTACTCTACCCTTGTTCCCGCGTGCCTCAAGGTGTCAGCAACAGCAGGGGCCCAGCTGGGTCGAAAGGTAGCTCAGCCCCGGTATGAAGGCACGAAGGAACGGGGTGGGTTTTTAGTTAGTAAGAGTCTGATACTATCTCCCGCGCCCAAGAGCGGGGGATGTCATTGGATGATTATTCCACCGAAAAAAATATATAATAATATATAATATAATATTCCACAACTATCACACAACGCCGTCTAGTCCCAAGCTAAGCATAGCTTGTGTTATGGGTACTAGACAACTGATAAACATACTTATATATTTCTAAATACATACATATTATAGATAAATTACACTTAGACACAGAACAAATTATTATGCTCATCACACAAACATTTGTCCTGGGTGGGAATCGAACACACGACCTCCGGCATAGCAGTCAGGGTCACTAACCACTAGACCAACAGGCCAGTCAAGCCCTTGGGTCACGCGAAAAGTCAACTACTTGTCCTGGTTCTTTTCTGGAGCATTTCATAGCAGCTGTTCAGTTTTTTACAAAGAAAGGAAACGCATCAGAAACCGGTTCTTTGGGTTTAAGATCCAATCGGACAAATAAACCTTCTTCAGGTACTGTTACCTGCTACTGTTGGTAGATGCAACTAACACTCTATCGTTAGATTCCAAAGGAGACGTTATCTTCAGAAGTCATCTGTAACTGTATACTGCTTTTGCCCGCATTTTCGCCCGTGTAGGTACATAAAATATAGCCTATGTCACTCAGGAATAAAGCGGCTTTCTATGGGAAAAAAAAATTTAGCATTCGGACCAGTAGTTTCTGAGATTACCTCCTACAAACAAAAAAACAAACTTTTTCTCTTTATAATTTTAGTGTGGACTAGCTGTGCCCGCGACTTCGTTCGCATGGACTACAGGATTTTGAATTTATTTTTTCTAAAATATAAGTAGCCTATGTTACTCCTTATTACATCAGCTACCTGCCAGAAAAAGTCCCGTCAAAACAAAACCGGTTCAGCCATTTCAGAGATTGGCTCGGACAAACAGACAGACAAAAATGGAAAAAAATGTTATTTTTGTGTATGTACCGTATACACGAGTATATACATATGTATGTTGTAAAAAGCAGTTATTTCAATATTACAAACAGACACTCCAATTTTATTTATATGTATGAATGTATGTATGTAAGTATGTTTAGATGTATAGAAGTGTTGATGTCGTGGCCATATCGTAGAAATTAATCAGTTCATGATATGGCCAATTAAAACTATGAATAATTAAAACTGGCCAGATCGAGATATCATCAAATATTAAAGTTTAATTAAACGATCAAATAGTTGGTCAAAGTGATCAATTCTAAGTCGAAGGTCGCGGGTTCAAACCCAACCAGGGGCATTACTTTGTGTAATTTATTTTATTACCACTGCTCTCAAAAAGGTGGAGGAAAACATCGTGAGGAAATCGGCATGTCCTGGAACCAAAAATTCGAAGACATGTGACGTCTACCAACCCGCACTGGGCCCGCGTGGTGGATTACGGCCCATTCCCTCTCCTAGAGAGAAGGCCTGAGTCCCAGCAGTGGGAACATTATAAAATCTACTATGCTATGCTATGTTGTATAGTAGATAAAGACATGTGCGTTTAGTTTTCTATTTCACTATTTTTACACCAGTGAAAAATTAGCTGATATTTGAGACTTACGTAATACAATTTGTGTCCATAACCCACTGACATTGGCACTAGAAACCCATTTATTTAAATATTGCCGTGTTTGGTGTATCGTGTGTACTTACTTCTTGGCAAGTTGCAGTAATGTTATGAATTTCGGTTTTATTGGAATTTCCTAGTATTTTTTTTTTTGCAAAAATTGAGGCACAGTTTAAAATAAATAATAATAATATTGATTGCGATCGTTGATAGTGAATAGTACTGAGCGGATTCACTCTAGCCTTGAAGACACTTAAATTATAATTGGACGGCAATCAAATTTTTTCCATACCTCCGATATTTCTTCCTTTTGAATTTTATTCTTTTTACTTGAGAACAGTGCAGATTTTCCTGTGATTTTCATAGAGACGAAGTGATTCATGAGGAAGGTTTAATACATGCATATTAGAATTCCAGCCGGCGAGCGTAGGCGAGGGCTTATGGACCACAACCAATGGGTAGCTTGCATCAGCCGTCCGGTAACCGTCCGGATTAAAGATGTGCTGTTGCCGACTATATTGTTCAAAGCGGGAATTATGCTGGCAATATTACCCGAAGCGGGAATTATGCTGACAATATTACCCGAAGCTGGAATTATGCTGGCACAATTGCCACCAATAATCATACTTCGGGCAATATTGCCACCAATATTCCTACTTCTTGGCAATATTACCGGCAACGACACATCTCTAGTCCGGACCGAGCGCAAGTCGTTGAAGGCCGGCGCGTTGTTTACCACGTGCGCCTCAATTAGATGTCAGCAAAACCCACTGGGACCATGAATTAGCTTCAAAAAGAGAATCTCGGAGAGCGTTGTTTTCGACGCGCGCCTCAATTAAATGTCAGCAAAACCTGCTGGGACCATATGGTTAGCTTCATAAAGAGAAACCTGGGGTCTTCGGGACGCGAGGCCAAGGAACATAGGTGTGGGTTTTAGTCTGTAAAAGTCTGACACGTCCTCTCGCTCCGCCCTAGAGTGCGAGAAGTTATTGGATGATTTCTTACTTAAAAAAAAAATTGCGACTTGTATTTGAGCACTGAGGGTTCCGTACAACTTATAAAAACAGTTCAATTCCCTAAATTAATTGCGAAGATACAAAAAAACTCATTTTTTTCTGTGACGTACTGTATTTAACTACAAAACAGTTTTCAGATTTTTTCCCATACTTGTGCTGTGACACCTTCGTTCATGCCAAATTTCAGAATTCTAGGTCAATGGGAAGACTCTATGAATTTTGATTCCCTCGAGAGGTTTTTTGAGACATAAACGTCCGAAGCTTTTTTTTTTGTTAACTCAGAAATCTGTTTTTTTTTACATCTTCAAAGGGCCGTAGACGTGAGTACCTATATGGTTTTAATTTCAACTCAATACCTTAACGCGTTCCCGAGATTAAGGGTCTTGACAGACCGACAGACAGCCAAACAGACAGACAGATGAGACAGACGGACAACAAAGTAATCTTATAAGGATTCCGATTTTTTCCTTTTGAGAGTACGGAACTATAAAATTTATCTTTTTTCTTCTTTTTTCAATTTGAGTCTAGAATAATATCCTAAATCCCGAATTCGTTTAGTACCCACAACGTAAAGATATTCATCGACTTAGCTAAAAACATTCAGGTCATCAGTTGGTACTTGTGTAATTACCTGCTAATACTTATAATGCGGCGTTGCTCGTTATTTAAACGAGGTCAAGTATTAGTACTGTGATTTAAATTTCACGAGATTGTAAATCATTTGGTATTTTTATTTGACTATAGCAAAGTCAAGGCTTAAAGTCACCCAAAGGGCAACTTGGTACAGGCCATGGTCCGGAGCGAGGAGGAGGTCGACCGCATCAGGCAACAGCGCTCACAGCGCCCGAGTCGCCGCCGGGTTTCCGATCCCGATTTCCAGCCCCCGTAGGCGTGGGCTTGCGGACAGCGAGCAATGGGTAGCTCGCTGTCCGACCGTCCGGTAACTGTCCGGACCGAGCCCAAGTCGTCGACGGCGCGCACTGTTCCCGCGCGCCTCAAGGAGTTGTCAGCAACAGCAGGGGCACAACTGGGTCGAAACCTACTGGGGCCAAGGGTTTGCTTCTAAAAGGAAGGCTCGGCCTCGGAAGTGAAAAGCAAGAAGGAACGGGGTGGGTTTTTTAGTCAGTAAGAGTTTGACACTATCTCTCGCATGTTGTTATTTGGATGATTTTACCCACCCAAAAAAACCCCAAAAGGCCAACAGAAAGGGCTATATTTGGAGTTTCTTTGCGTGATAATCACATTAGCAATGAACATATCCGCAGGAGAACCAAGGTTACCGCCATAACTCGAAGAATCGCAAAACTTAAGTGGCAGTGGACTAGGAAAATTGCTCGCAGAAAAGTCGGTGGGGTCGCAAAGTCTTGGAGTGGTGACCACGTACCGAAAGACGTAGCGTTGGAAGGCCCATGACCTAGTGAGGGTCGCGGGAATCAGATGCATACGATATATAAAGGACCGGTCGTTACGGCGACACTTGGAGGAGGCCAACGACGTGGACGTCTCTCAGCTGAAATGATGGTGATATGAATACCATGTATCCAAAGAATTTATTCACTAGTTGTAGCATACCACAACAAAAACGTCAAAAAAAAAATACAAAAAAACCGGCCAAGTGCGAGTCGGACTCGCCCATGAAGGGTTCCGTAGCAACAAGTAACATAATATTAAAGTTCTTGTAATGTGTTGTAACTTTGATCGATGTTTTAATAATAGTGTATTTTTTTCGATTTATGACGCATTAAAAAAAAGACTACTTACTAGATTTCGTTCAAACCAATTTTCGTTGGTAGTTTTTATAGTAATTTACATCATATATTTTTTTTAGTTTTATCATTCTCTTATTTTAGAAGTTAGAGGGGGGGGGACACATTTTACCACTTTGGAAGTTTCTCTCGCGCAAACTTTTCAGTTTAGAAAAAAATGATATTACAAACCTCAGTATCATTTTAAAAGACCTATCCATAGATACCCCACACGTATGGGTTTGATGAAAAAAAATTTTCGAGTTTCAGTTTTAAGTATGGGGACCCAAAATGAATTGCTTTTTTCTATTTTTATGTGATAATCTTAATGCGGTTCACAGAATACATCTACTTACAAAGTTTCAACAGTATAGCTCTTATAGTTTCGGAAAAAAGTGGCTGTGACATACGGACGGACAGACAGACAGACAGACATGACGAATATAAGGGTTCCGTTTTTTGCCATTTGGCTACGGAACCCTAAAAAGGTTGCATACTAGACTCCGACGCGCCCGGCGGCCGTACAGAGGCTTACCTTTGCCTCGTCGCAACGGTTTTATAATATAAATAGATAGAGCCGTCAGTATCGCCCTGTCTACGGGGCGTAGTGGGCGGTCTTCGGACGCTCCGCCCGCTGTATAAATTATTACATTTGTCCGAACCAATACGGACCTATGCAATCGCTCGACGAACCCGTTGCTTTATGGTAAAGTCTATAATGGAACTGTTCAAGTATTATTAGAGGCCTTTTGTTCCATAGTTATGGCTGTCAATTTGCTAAAATTAATTGCTTTTACTTAAGATATTGATGCCGGAGATCGAATGATGGCACAGAGCAACCATGAGCTGTTAACGCGATTCATTTGACGACCTAAATTGAACTGTTAAAGGGATGGAGCTATATAGGGTGGCTACCTCTATCCTTTTTTCTCGCTCGCACGATTGACATTTTATTACGTCAAGGTAAAGCTCCGGTATAGAATCCGATGAATGCGAGACGCACAGGACCGGTCGTTTTGGCGACACTTGGGGGAGGCCTATGTTCAACAATGGATGTCTTTCGGATGAAATAATGTTAATGAAGACCCCATTTAGTGCAGTAGTCGACCGTTTGACTGCTGCAGTGCGTGTCGTGGTTTCGATTCCCGCACGAAAAATAAAGTATGGCCTACAAAGATTCAAAGCATTTATTTCAAAATAGCTCTTGCCCGCGGCTTCGTCCGCGTACATAAAATATAACCAATGTCACTCAGGAATAAAGCAGTTTTCTGTCGGTGCCAAAAAACAAACATACCACTACTTTACAAACAAAAATGCATAAAAACAAATTTTACCTCTTTATAACATGTATATTGTCTGTATGTACTATGTATATGTTTAAATTGGTGTAGATAAACCATTTACAGGCACTTTTGATCGTCAAGAAGGCAATCAGTCAGAAATATGATGCTAAGTAATTGCACATTCGAAAGCGTAGATCTCTATGGAGAAGAATGTGCAAGAAACTCCATGGACAACTTTACAAAAAAGTTTATTTCGAAACTTATCTCTCTATCTTTTAATTTTACTATCCTATTTTTTTAACAACTAGCTTTTTCACGCGGCTTCGCCCGTGTACGTTAAATATGTCACTCAGGAATAAAGCAGCTTTATATTAGTGTAAAAATTTTAGCTAAAGGACCAGTACTTTCAGAGATTACCTCCTATAAACATAAAAAAAAACTTTACCTCTTTATAATATTAGTGTGGATAAACTGACCGACCCATATAAAATATCCTAGCATAATTGAGTCGCAAACAAATCATAATCATAACACTTTACAACAAAAAAAAAACCTCCGAACGATTAGAGTACATAAATCTATTATTTTTAGCATTATTATCATAATATATACATGTTTGTCTTTCTGAGCGTCGCACGCGAACACTTGAGCATGGATTTAGCAAGTCCAAGTGTTGTTTAATCTGTACTTCAAAGGATTTGTGGGCGCCCTCTATTTTTATTAGCAGTTCTACATTTGAAAAGGGATTTATCGTAATAATTTTCTTTTTTTTTATTAAGAGGCTCCTTCTCAACTCGCATATCATCAACATTGAGCATGGTTTAAAAGCTTGTGGTTTCATCTAACGCTATCCAACGCGACGTTTGACGAAAAGGTAACGAGAAAAAAGAGAAATAACGCCTGAAAACTCTGTTAGAATTCGATAATTCCGTGATTTACTCGAATATTTCACAAAACTTGTTCCAGGAAATACATATTTTTAAACTCTTAAAAGTTTTTGAAAAAAATTGTCGCCATTTAGAATCTGGATAAAATTTAGAAGCCTTGCTTTAATTGAGATTCTGAATGACGACAATTTTTTTCAAAAACATTAGGGGTTTAAAAAAAACACGTTTTGTGAGTGTGTGAGTTTTGTGAAATATTCGAGTAAATCACGGAATTACCGAACGCTAACAGAGTTTTCAGGCGTTATCTCTCTTTTTTCGCGTTACCTCTTCGTCAAACATCGCATTGGATTGCCTTATAGGAAATAAAAACTTTTTAAATCATGCTCGACGTCGACGATAGGCGAGTGGTAAAGGACCCTTTTAAAACAATACAAGGTCAGCTTACAGTGGTCAACTGAACGAGCTTGCGACCAGGTTTAAAACCTTTTTGCAACAGAGAAAGTGTTTTCTTTTAATAAATATTCATAGACACAGCCTAGTCTAGAATAATGTGTCATTCATTATTATTTTCTCATGCCCATTCATTCACAACCACCCACTAGGCTTTACAAACTTATACAAGAAAAATAAAAAAACCGGGCAAGTGCGAGTCGGACTCGCCCATGAAGGGTTCCGTAGCAGCAAGTAACATAATATAAAAGTTCTTGTAATGTATTGTAACTTTGATCGATGTTTTAATAATAGTGTATTTTTTTCGGTTTATGACGCATTAAAAAAAAACTACTTACTAGATTTTGTTCAAACCAATTTTCGTTGGTAGTTTTTATAGTAATGTACATCATATATTTTTTTTAGTTTTATCATTCTCTTATCTTAGAAGTTAGAGGGGGGGGGACACACATTTTACCACTTTGGAAGAGTCTCTCGCGCAAACTATTCAGTTTAGAAAAAAATGATATTAGAAACCTCAGTATCATTTTTGAAGACCTATCCATAGATACCCCACACGCATGGGTTAGATGAAAAAAAAAATTTTGAGTTTCAGTTCTATGTATGGGGACCCCCAAAATTTATTGCTTTTTTTCTATTTTTGTGTTAAAATCTTGATGCGGTTCACAGAATACATCTACTTACAAAGTTTCAACAGTATAGCTCTTATAGTTTCGGAATAAAGTGGCTGTGACATACGGACGGACGGACAGACAGACAGACAGACAGACAGACAGACATGACGAATCTATAAGGGTTCCGTTTTTTGCCATTTGGCTACGGAACCCTAAAAATTACTCATTTGAATTCCCCAAATGTTCGCCATGCGTGGGAAAACGATCATTATACAGAGAATAAACTCTATCACTAAGCTATTATGAACCTTATTTCGACATCAATAAAGATCAGTATGGCTTAAAGTTACAGGTATCTGAGGAAGGACCTACTGCCGAGTTTTCATTGTCCTGTCACGTACAAAAAGGACGAAATTCTATCATTCTGTCGCCAATCAATAAAACACTTTGTGTCGTTTAGGATAGGGTTGAAATTGGAAAAAATGATAGCGGAATTGTTTTGAAGAATGAGCTTTGAATGTGGGTGTGATTCGAAATGATTTGGCTATTTTATTTTGAGGCAAAACAACGGTTTTTTTTTCAAATTGATATAAACTAGTGCTTGACTGCGATCCCACCTGATGGTAAGCAGTGATGCAATCGTTGATGGTAAGGCGCACTAGTTTATTAATAGTCTATTCACTCTAGCCTTGAAGAAATCTAAATTATATCGGTCGGGAAGACCACAGCAGGCAAATTGTTCCAGTCCTTCGATGTACCAACAAAGAAACTACCGCCTGACCACCGCTAAGTTCATTTTTGCTTGCACTCAAAACGAAAACTCAAAGTGTATGGTTTGAAACTCTTAGTCCACTTAGCTGTTTTAATCAATATTGTGATGTAAGACTGGTATAATTTTGTATCTCAGGCGAGATTTTTATATAATGCAGCTGAGAATGTTATTGTAATAGACATTGTCTGAATATTGCATGCTTGAAAATTTAATCAAGATTCGAAATGACGAAATTTTTTTTTCAAAAAGTTTAAAAAATACACGTATTTCCTGAACAAGTTTTGTGTAGTATTCCAGTAAATCATGGAATTACTGAATGCCAACAGAATTTTCAGGCTTTATCTCTTGATCAAACATTGCATTGGATTGCGTTAGATGAAGTAACAAGCTTTTAAGCCATGCTCGATGTTGACGATAGGCGAACTAATGGAAATGGATCCTCATAATTAAATATCTTTTTAGGGTTCCGTAGCCAAATGGCAAAAAACGGAACCCTTATAGATTCGTCATGTCTGTCTTTCTGTCTGTCTGTCTGTCTGTCTGTCTGTCTGTCTGTCTGTCTGTCCGTCCGTATGTCACAGCCACTTTTTTCCGAAACTATAAGAGCTATACTGTTGAAACTTTGTAAGTAGATGTATTCTGTGAACCGCATTAAGATTTTCACACAAAAATAGAAAAAAAGCAATAAATTTTGGGGGTCCCCATACATAGAACTGAAACTCAAAAAATTTTTTTTCATCAAACCCATGCGTGTGGGGTATCTATAGATAGGTCTTCAAAAATGATACTGAGGTTTCTAATATCATTTTTTTCTAAACTGAATAGTTTGCGCGAGAGACACTTCCAAAGTGGTAAAATGTGTGTCCCCCCCCTCTAACTTCTAAAATAAGAGAATGATAAAACTAAAAAAAATATATGATGTACATTACTATAAAAACTACCAACGAAAATTGGTTTGAACGAAATCTAGTAAGTAGTTTTTTTTTTAATGCATCATAAATCGAAAAAAAATCTCTATTATTAAAAAATCGATCAGTTACAACACATTACAAGAACTTTTATATTATGTTACTTGCTGCTACGGAACCCTTTATGGGCGAGTCCGACTCGCACTTGGCCGGTTTTTTTTTTGTTGCATGCCTATTGCAGTGTAGTCTTTTGTATCTCAAAATTTGACTGGTTTACAATGCCTTGTTGCATTCAGTCCGCATAAGTACTTACAACTTCTGTATATAAAACTGTAATAAAAAAATTAGGTGCTAAAAAAAATTTTTCAACAACAATCGGGGAATTAGCGAAGCCAAATTACCAATACGTGTCTTCGTTCCAAATCCAGTACTCTCAAATGACGCACATTAATACGGATTAAAAACATTTGGAGTCATACAGGGGAATGATATTGGACCGCTCTTGATGTCCGAATTTCGAATTTGAAGTTGTGTATTTGACAATCTGTACTTTAACACACCTTACTTCAACAATTTAATTAACTCTTTGAATGCCGTAATTAGAGACACAATAGAAAGACAATTGCTTATGTCGAACTGTGTAACATAAGACATTCAAAAGGTTAAAATAAATATTTTATATGCACCGCTAAATTTTAACTTAGCTATAATCAATTTCTAATTAATATACCAATAGACCATAGAATAGATATACTAATAGACTATAGAATAGATATACTAATAGACCATAGAATAGATATACTAATAGACCATAGAATAGATATACTTATATGGAAATAGTGTAGAAATTCAGTACGATGAGTGGGACAATGGTGGTTATGAGATGAGCGCAGATTTCTAATGTGGTTGGCGCAAAATTGAAAGTGAATATCTAGGGGAATTAGGATAATCAAGAAATGAAAATAAGGTGGTGAGCGCCATGTACGCGGGCGAACCTGGAGGCAAAAGCTAGTTTAAGTATTATAAGCAATAAACAACAATACAACATAATGCATATATACGTAAACCATCAACCATCAGCTGTCACCGACGAAAATCGAAAGGCGGGAAAAATATCGTCGTCGAATCGAAGCGTAATTCGGCAAAGGCATTCACCGTCACGTACCTAACAATCAATACTCATGTCCCGCTCTTTGTGTGGCAATCTTTATTTATTGTACTGTGTTGCTACATTTAAATAAAATTAATATAAGCGGATGTTAGGGACGGGCATTATGGTAATCGTTTGGCTGAATAGTTTGATGCTTTGGCCTTTATTTTGGGGGAATGTTGATATTAATATCTTATACACCACGATTTTAAATCAATAAAAAAAGGGGTCTCTATCCGTATCTGATACTATCTCACCTGACGTTAAGCGATGATGTGGCCGACGATGGAACATTAACCTAGCACCTTTTGGCGGACAGAGCTCCGGCGGGATCTCATGGTGAAATGGCGTCAACGACTATCGCAACCCAGTGCTGGGCACGCCACAATCATGGCGGTAAGTCCCCTCTTTGAGGCGTGGCTGGAAAGACCTCACGGCGTCCTTACCTTTCGCATGACACAGGTCCTCACCGGACATGGTTCGTTCGGGAGTTTCCTGCACCGAATTCATGCTGAAGTGACGCCCGGGTGTCGCCACTGTGCGGAACGCCCGGAGGACACGGTGGAGCACACAGTCGAGGTGTGCCCTGCTTGGGCGGAGCATCGCCGTGCCCTCGTGGGGGCGATCGGCGGCGGAGACCTCTCGCGCCGGGCCTTGGTTGAGGCCATGGTCCGGAGCGAGGAGGAGTGGCAGGCGGTCGCCGATTTCTGCGAAGCAGTAATGCTCGCAAAGGAGGAGGCCGAACGCATCAGGCAACGGCGTTATCGCCGCCGCCGCCGCAACCGGGATTCTGATCCCGATTTCCGGCCACCGTAGGCGCGGGCTTGCGGACAGTGAGCAATGGGTAGCTCACTGTCCGGCCGTCCGGTAACTTTCCGGACCAAGCCCAAGTCGTCGACGGCGCGCACTGTTCCCGCGCGCCTCAAGGAGTTGTCAGCAACAGCAGGGACCCAGCCGGGTCGAAGCCTACTGGGGCCAGGGTTATCCGAAAGGGCGCTCAAGCCCCGGTATGAAGGCTAGAAGGAACGGGGTGGGTCTTTTAGTCAGTAAGAGTCTGACACTATCTCCCGCTCCGCCCAAGAGCGGGGGATGTCAATGCATGATTTTTTCCCACCATAAAAAAAAAAAAACCTAGCACCTTTGACTAAAAGACCCCTAAGGTTACCTATAGCTATTAGGAAACAGAATTTTGTGAAAATGGCTTAATTACTAATAAAATACTGGTATTATTGGGTTTGGCTGGAAGTCGAACCTATGAATGATTTTTTAGCTTCCATGGGTTGTGCGAAAGTGAACTTTGGGGCCTTGAAACGAAGACAAAGAAGGAACAGGAGTGAGTTTTAGCCAGTACAAGTCTGACACGCCCTCTCGCCCCCATCTGAGGCGGGAGAAGTCATTGGATGATTTCCCACCAAAAAAAAAAACCTGAAGATCCCTGTAGACTCCATGAATTCTTAGATTACTTCTCACTTTTTTTTATTATGTCTTCATTCTTTTTTTGTGCGTTTGGGTATAATATTGACTGATCTACACTGTTCTTACATAATATCTATTATAACTGTAATATGGCCGGTTCTTCTCCATAGGAAACAACCAATTTGGAACCGTGCACTAGCTTCTGACGTTTTATAAGTGGCCATGGAGGCCTATGTGAAATAAAAATATTTTGAATCGAATTTGAATTTGATCCCTGTGACTTGTGCTTGGCCTGCGATAGCCCTATAAACAGTTAATAATAATAAAGTTTTTTGATCATACATTAGGATACAGTACACCGGTAATACATACATAATTGCATGCATAGCAAAGGTCACACTCACTTACTAACAACTACACTAAGTTAGATCACATCCATAACAAGTAGCAAGGAGAGTAGAATAACAGTTAAATTAAAATAATGCTATCACAAAAAAGCAACGTTAAAGTTGTTTACACTGTCTTTATGGATAAATAAGAATCGAAAAGATTTCATATGGCATTAGATTTCCTGGTTTGTTTTGAAACAGCCATGTGCAAGGCCTGTAAATGACATTTATTTAGCAAGAAGATTAGAAAAAAAAAACTTCTTCACGTCAGATTTTTTTCGTCAATTTAGGGTCTAAACAGACGGACTGCATTTCAACTGCAATCCTACCGCAAATTGCAGATATACGAGTTAATACTCGTATACGAAGTTTTTGTTGTTCAAAGCTTTGCACACTTGGTGTCAGAGTTGCGGAGTCGCGACGACTAGCTGTAATGTTACGTAGGTAGAGTATAGTTATCGGCACGAATATTGAGCGCTCGGCTTCAGAGTGGCGATCGCTTTGCGCATTCCATACATTAGCGAGCCAATCGTCGTCGTTGTTAGATACATGCAGCAAGCGCAGGAAACGAATCACGATTGACGTCTATGACACAATGGCGCGGTGAGCCAATCACTGACATTCCCCGCCCCCGCGTCTCACGTCGCACCACTAAAGAGACCGAATATTTGACTTCTGCGCAACTTGAAGCCAGCGCTCAAGATCCGTGACGGCAATTATAACGCTTTATGTTTCTAATTCAGTTCCGCATTTATACGTCTACTGTTTTATGACTTGTCCCAAGTGCATTTCATTTGGCATGGAAATTGCAATTACAAAGTAATTGTACTGTTTTAGTACTTACTAGATTCCACCAGAACTGGATTAATCTGATAGCAGGAGTAGCAAACGCTACAAAACTTCTTTAATTTTATTTAATTACTAGCTGTACCCGCGACTTCGTCCGCGTGGACCATAGGATATATTTTTTCTAAAATAGACTACTTCATAGGCTACTTTTAGTAGCCTATGTTACTCCTTATTACATCAGCTACCTGCCAAAAAAAGTTCCGTCAAAATCGGTCCAGCTATTTCAGAGATTAGCCCGGAAATGTTGTTTTGGTGTACATTACCGTTGTACCGTATATATATTCATATGCATGTAGTAAAAAGCAGTTAAGTATATCAATATTACAAACAGACACTCCAATTTTATTTATATGTATAGATATAGACTAGGTGACCCGACGAACTTCATAACGTCTAACAATCAATGAATGTATAATAAATCTTTCGATATAGTCAACCGTTTGCCATCAGGCGAGATGGTATGGTGGTAAATCGCAAGCCTATCATTCATCAAACCAGTGGCATTGCTTTCTTTGTTCAATGTTCACTCAATTATTTTGATACAAATTACAGTTGTCATCACTGATCTTGAACGCTCGGCGTCAGAGTGGGGATCGCTTTGCGCACTCCATACATTGGCGAGCCAATTGTCTTCGTTGTTAGATACCTGTAGCAAAGCAGTGAACGAATGAGGAGTGACGTCTATGACGCGATGGCTCGACCAGCTAATTACTGACACTCCTCGCCCCCGCGTCGCACTTCGCACCACTAAAGAGACCTAATATTTGACTTTTGCGCAAGTGTTCAAGATCCGTGATGGCAACTGTACAATTAACTGCCTTGTCTATATAGCGGGGCTCAAGGTTCTATTATACTAGGAATACATAAAAATAATAGATATTAAAGGAAGAATTACCCTACACACACGTGTGCTACACACGCCGATCTGGCGCGTCGGTCTCCATACATTTTATATGGCAACTAGACTTGTAGAGCTACACTAGATTCACGCCACGAGACGTCGTTCTACGTACAAATCAGGCGTGGTCAGGGACTTAAAAACACCTTCATAAAGGTTGCAGAAATATAAGTGTTACATGTTGAATTGGTAACAGAATCAAATATGTAACACTTATTAATGTGTTTTCAATGTGTTAACCCAAAACACTTACAAAAGCCTGTAACAGATATAAAAGTGTTAACAGTGTTAATAAGTGTAACAGGTGAACGCAGCGTTGCCAAAGTTACAATTTACAAAGCTACACTAAAACTGATTATTTCAGTTAGGTTACAGTTTGATTCGGTTGCACGTCGTAACATATATAAAAGGTTACAATTTCATTCGGTAACATTATTGTATCTGTTACATTTTAAAAGTGTTTTTCTGTTAAAACTGTTTTAAAAAACAGTGCAGCAGTGTTAAAACACTTTATTACGGTTATAGTTTGAGTCCCTGGGCGTGGTCCACTTTTTTTTCTATAATGATAGGCTCGCGTTTGACCACTATCTCACCTGATAGTAAGCGATGATGTGGCCGATTATGGAACACGGCTGCCTAGAAGCAATCTATTCACTCTTGACTTAAAGACCCCTAGGTTCCAGCTATCAGGAAACACAGACTCCGGCAGCGAATTCCACTCCTTAGCTGTACGAATGTGTTCCCAAAACGCTTTGTACGTATGAGTGGGACACAGATCTTGGCTCCCTGTCGTGTGCGTCAGTCTAATGTAGTTCTGGCTTAATCGTAACTTGTGCCAATGGTACCTCTTGAACGATGTAATAAACTTCAAAAGATCTTTATCAGAACAGGAGTTTGTTTATTTCTTAATGACAGGCTATATTTTATGAAAGCGAGTGAATCCGCAGGCAATAAATAAATTAAAATAAATACCGATGTAAAAAAAGCATTGCCACTAGTTTTTTCGGTCTGGCTCGAGTGGCCCTACTGGATCGAAACACTTAGAGTTTTTACGTTTAGATCCAGAATTCGGTTCAGCCACACCTTCATATCTCTTCAGATATTATTATTATAAAAATAATGACAATTCTTCCTTTACCCGACGCAAATGACATTCGCGCCCAATAAAAATCTATGGTCATAATTTGACAGGTTATCGTCATCGATCGGCGAACTGACAAAGGCATTGAGTTATTCAGCCTCACGTAAGGGCTGTTAGCTTCGATTCTCCTTTGTTCGCATTTGGCTTGTTCGTACTTTAATGGCCGTCGCGTAAGTAAACGATTATTATTTTATTATAATAGTAAATTACGTTTATTCGAGCCAGTTGATTGTTGTAACTTAATTTCTTTTGTGAGTTTAGAAATTTTACTTTATGATAAATGGCGGGTGGGGCTTTTGATGTTGTTTTAGTACGGTATAAATCTGATATTATAGATATTTATTAAACTTCACTCAACTCTTTTTTTTATATAGCGGTTTAATATGTCCACATGAAACAGTTTCGACATTATTTATGTGAAATTTTATTTATTTAAACTTCATGTACAGTAGTGGTATTTCTCCATAGGCGGACTTAATGCAAAAAGGAATTCTCTACCAGTCAACCTTTGGGTTAGAAAAGACAACACTGTACCAAGTAGGTGTGCACAACAAATAAATAATAAATATTTCAAAAAGAATGAAGTGTAATTAAATTAAGTTGCTTATAATAATTTAATAACTACATACAAAAAACACAAAAGGCATAATTAAATTTTTACTAGTATTTGATCGCTTTATATTTGCCATTAAGTATTTTATTTATTAGATAAGTGAAAGGCTTAAGGCTTATATACTTCAAAAATTTGATACAGTCAACCTAGAACTACATTATTATCCTGTTTTATTTAGAGATGGAACAACACTCTGCTGCTGTTACGGGTTGTGACGGGTGACAACCCGTCATGCTATTTTTTATTTTACTTTATTGATAAGAACAACAAACTGCGATATTAAAAACATAAATGTTAAATAATGATGTAGCCTCAGATTACCATTAATGAGTAAATTAAATTTATTGTTGCTGCATGCAAACACAGTTACATCTCTATGTTATAAATAAAAACAGAAAAATAAAGAGTTAAGCTAATTAAATTATAAAAAAAACTTTATAAGACTGAAAATAAAGCGCTCAAGTGTCTCATACAATAGCTACGTAGCTATTAATTTTCTTTGGCCTTCCTCTCCCTCCATCCATATGCAGGCGTGCCACAAAGTAGGGCAATGCTCATAGTTCAACTACCAATAGCAAACTTGCGATTTAAGTCTACGTGGTCTGTTAGTTGTGTAATGCGCGTTCGTATTGGTTTATTGCCTGCAGTGGAGTTAAAGGGTGGGAGACAAGCGGCGACACTCGTTGTAGTACAAATCGGAAAGTATTTCCTTTCTAACCTCTTTCATCTTTTCTATGATATGTATACTCATAACAGGAAGTGTGAAATGTAAATATATTTTTACATAACAAGCACCTTACATTAATCAGTTTATTTACACACATACGACGGTGGATAATGCAGTGAACGTGTTCTATCTACATTTTTATAACGATTGAATTATGAACTCATCACTTTACCTAATGGAAATTAACTTGTGGTATGTAAGCAATGCTGGAGTATACTTTGCTTGGCTTTTAAGACAGCCCTTTTTCGCTCGCCTATCGTCAACGTCGAGCATGGTTTAAAAGCCTGTTGCTTCATCTAACGCAATCCAACGTGATGTTTGATCGCCGGGCCTTGGTACAGCCCATGATCTGAAGTGAGGAGACGTGGCAGGCAGTCGCCTCCTTCTGCGAAGCAGTAATGCTAGCAAAGGAGGAGGTACGCGTTAGTCAACGGCCTTCACACCTATAGCCGCTGCCGGGATTCCGATCCCGATTTCCGGTCACCGTAGATGCGGGCTTGCGGACGGTGAGCAATGGGTAGCTCGCTGTCCGACCGTCCGGTTCGAGCCAAAGACGTCGACGGCGAGTATGGTTCCACGCGCGCCAAAGATGAGTTGTCAGCAGACCGTAATGGCCCAACAGGGTCGAAGCCTACTGGGGCCATGGGCTTCTGCTTCTGAAAGGAAGATTCGGCCCCGGTACGAAAGGCAACGACGGAACAGGAGTGGGTCTTTTGTCAGTTAAATTCTGACACTATCTGCCGCTCCGCTCACAAGGGCGGGGAGATATCATCTGGATGGTTTTTACCCTATGGAAAAAAAAAACTTCGGTCATGGTTTAAAAGTTTGTAGCTTCGTCTAACGCAATCCACCGCAATGTTTGATTAAAAGGCAATGAAAAAATTAAGAGAGATAACGCCTGAAAACTCTGTTGGCATTCGGTAATTCCGTGTTTTACTCGAATATTTCACAAAACTTTGTTCCAGGAAATAAATACGTGTTTTTTTAAAACCCTTAAAAGTTTTCTAGAAAAAATATCGTCATTTAGGAACTCGATTAATTGTGCAAGGCTTCTATTGATGTACTTTATTATATTTTTAATATATAAGTACATTATGGAGGGCTAAATTTTAAAATAGCAGACTTCAGAGGTCTTTACTAGATTAAGTTTTACATAAATTTGTGTTTTGATTTCCATAGAAGCCTAGATAATATCCACAAGATAGCTGTGTATCCAAAATATCTAAAGAAAAATCCTAACTAATATTACAAATGTGAAAGTGTGATGTTTGTTACTTAATCACGCAAAAACGGCTGAACGGATTTGGATGAAATTTGGCATGCATATAGCCTTGACATTGAAAAGAATATAGGCTACTTTTTATCCCGAAAAAACATCTTATTTCTACGAGAAAACACGTTTAGAGTGCGATAACCGAAGTACACGCGGACGAAGTCGCGGGCGGACAGCTAGTGTGTAATAACTACAAGCGGTTGTATGAAACTGTTCTTTGAAAAGGATGCTCTTAAGAAGTTCAGCAGGCCTAGCTAAATTACGACCGTTTCGTTTCGAATATCTCTACAGTCGGTAAATCCTCTAAATTCTCTTTTTTTCAAATTAGTGAATGTGAAGTACCGTGGAGCATTTTATTAGGTTACAACTTTTTTTTTAACATTACAAGCAGTTGCATTAAAGCAGTTGAGAGTTTGTCATGCTCACTCAAATATCTTGCTGTTGGTGGCACGTGGTATTGGATCATTCAGTTCCCTTCAAAATGGTTGAGCTGAGTGGGGCTGATGCACGCGTCATGCTCGTGAACGGGTGCCATCAGTTGAGACTGGTCTTATCTACATTGTGCTCACACAGCGACAAGAAATATGCAACCAAGATTATATGTAAATCATAATATAATTTAAAAGAGTGTCCATGGGGTTGCTTGCACGTTTTTCTCCATAGAGATCTACGCTTTGGAACGTACAATTTAGCTTCACTTTCTTAGTTATTGGAAACATTCAACCTGTAGCTATGCTTTCAACAAAACATCTGACTAATAAATCATATTTATTTTGCAAATAGATTTAAAAAACACTTTTACACGTCAATTGTTTTCATCAGTTTAAACTATTTTTTTTTTTAGTTGGGAATTCATTTAATTATTTTTCCCGCACTTGCACGGAGTGGATTCTCAAACTATTCTTGACTAAAACCCACTTCTGTTCCTTCTTTGCCTTCGTTTCAGGGTTCTCTTTCGCATAATCCATGCCCCAGTAGGCTTCGAACCTGCTGGGCCCTTACGTTTTTCGTTTTACGTTTTACGAGCCCTACCTGCGATAGTCGGAAATCGGGGTCGAGATCCCGGCAGCAGGGGCGTGAGGAAGACCGTTTCCTCACGCATGCGACCACTTCCTTCGCTAGTAGAAGAAAACGACCGCCTGCCAAAAAACTAGATGAGGCCAGTGTTTCCTAGCTGACTACCCTGAGAAGAAACACCGAAACAAACTTGGGATCAAAGTCTCTTTTGAAGTCAGAAAACATATGTTATGTATTGCATAAATTATCGATGTTCTTTTCTTTTCGACCTTCAAAACTGTCTACTCAACAAAAAGGTTGTACATCTATTTTATTTTAATTAATAACAGCCAGCATGACTCACCATACGACCTTCGACATTTAAAAAATTACACCATCATTATGACAAAATTTTATTGTAAAATATAACACTTAACGTAAACATAAATCGTAAATGAGGCCACGGCATTACACATGTGCAGTCTACACGGCCATCTTTACTAAAATGCTGATTATACTAAACATATGACATTGATTTTTACAAATAATTAAAACAAGGAAGTAAAATGCAATTGTCTTTGGTTCAAGAAATGTCTTCATTCAAATATGGAACTGTGCTCGGAGAGTTGAGAACGCGCGCTTTTATAAAAAAAAAAAATATATATTGCGTTTTGCATTTTGATTAAACGAGTTTTTTAAGTATAAAAAAGTTTATTTGATTAGTGAAAAGTGTTGTGTGTGTGGTTTAAGTGTTTTATTTGTCGAAAAAGAGAATTTTCCATATGAAATTTTGTGAGAAAATGTCGGGTGAGCTTTTTGGTTACATATTTATTGTTCTAAATGTAATTTGAAACGGCCATTGTAAGTTAAGATGCAGACATTGCATTTTAAAAAAGCTGATGTCGAATTAAATAAGGTTACCATTACTGTTTATTCTAAACGTCAAAAATAAACCTTTTACTTTGTTACTATTTCTGTATCTTGTGAGTGGCCTGTGAGTTTGTTTCGGTGTTTCTTCTCAGGATAGTCAGCTAGGAAACACCGGCCTCATCTTGCTTAAACTGACGAAAAAAAATTGACGTTATAATAGGCTAGTTGCCGTAAAAAATGTAATTAGTCCGTCTTTTAGATTATTCAAATAAGGGACACGTATTTTTAGGGTTCCGTAGCCAAATGGCAAAAAACGGAACCCTTATAGATTCGTCATGTCTGTCTGTCTGTCTGTCCGTCCGTATGTCACAGCCACTTTTTTTTTTTGTAATTTAAACCAAAAATGACAAAGATATGGCCCATTAAAGTTACGTGTAACGTCACGCCGTGCTGCATTTTTTCGCATGGGGTGACGTCACACGTAATTTTAATTAGCTATATCATTGTTATTTTTTGTTTAGTCGAAAAAAGAAAAAATACGTGTACAATATTTTTTTATAATCTAAATTACGGACTAAATAAAATGTAATTATCTTGACCCTGGACATTACCCTATTACAGTTTATTCTAAAAGTCACAAATGAACTTTTTACTTTGTTACTTTTTTAGTTTATTTACGCTTATAAACAACTTAATAACTATAATTACAGTAAATTACAAAATAAATAAATAATAAAACTCTACGCTAAAATACACTATCTAAAATATGGCGTCAAAAAACTCTTCCACATCGCTGTCGACTGGTACCTAATGTGTCCAAAAGACTGGCTTTGTTACTATTTCTGTATCTTGTAAGTGCCCCGTGAGTGTTTCGGTGTTTCTTCTCAGGATGGTCAGCTAGGAAACACCGGCCTCATCTAGACTGACGATTAAAAATTGACGTTATAATTCACCTGCAAGTCATCTAGGTCAGGGCGGCCTTACAATGACGTGTTAGCGAAAGAGAAAGAGATGGAGCTACACACCCTATATACAGGGTTAAGTATTTGTAAAACACAATCTATCAGGGCTTTATTATCTACTAAAATCATAAGCAACAACTTTTTTTCTATGAGTTTTTAAACAAAATAAACCTTCAAGATTTCGTAGTTCTATCAGAACACATTACACCTTCGTCTGTATGACTCGACGCAAGCGCATCAAGTACCCCCTTCGCCCAATCCCGCTCCCCTCCGCTATTGTACTACCGCTTGCTTCGCATAGACTTCGTAATATTTTTTTTGTCTGAAAATCTGGTGAACTAATTTATGATATTTTTTTAAAAGTCATAAAACAAAAGTAGTTGTTTATGATGTTAGTACCATAGTCCAGGTTGCCGGTGTTTTACAATTAGGCCTGTAGATCCATCCCTTAAAAGTTCACTTTCGGTCGTAAATTGAATTGCGTTAAGAGTTCGTGGTAGGGTTTCAGGTTTCGCCCGATTCTGGCGACTAAACTCGGACACAAAATAGGTACAGAAGACAATCTCATGTATGTAGTTCACTTTTTATACCTACGTTCGGTGGTCGCACACTAATGAGCGTTTGAGCCGCAACCACAAAATAGATAGGTACAGAAGTCAATCTACATACAAAGCGCGCTTGAGCCACGCACACATAGACACCGCTCTCGGACATGATGTCTCTGTCGCGTCTCGGCTCACTCGTCAAACAGCCCACGCAGGGCGTTGCTCCATTGTTAAAAGTATTTTTTTTTTTGCGATAGCCTTAACTAGAACTCATTGTTAGAATCCTAATCGAACTTTGTCCTATAGATAAGTACTTATTAAGGTAAGTACTCATATTTATTTTTTATTGGTCATGATTAACTGTGTCATATTTAAATGTTTTGTTTGTACCTAGGTGTGTATGTGGTAAGTACCCATAAAAACTATCTGCAGGCTATACAAATATTTGATCCGAGTGGGAATCGAATCCGCGATACACCACGCAGCATGCAATCGCTCAATCACTGCGCCAACAGTTTTGTCAACGATGCAAGGCTTTCTTAACAGTATCGTATCTTACTCCTGACTCGAAGTAACCTTTCCGACCTCATTCAGAATCTAAAATTTAAGCATAGAAAAAAAACTGGGCAAGTGCGAGTCGGACTCGCACACATAGAATTCCATACAAACTTACCTATGAAAACAGTTAAATAGGCTAGTTGCCTTAAAAAATGTAATTAGTCCGTCTTTTATATTATTCAAAAATAAGGAATAAGTAAGTACGTGTTTTTTTATTTGAAAATTAAACCAAAAATCATAAAGATATAGCCCAATAAAGTTACGTGTCACGCCGTGCTACATTTTTTCGCACGGGGTGACGTCACCCGTAACTTTAATGGGCTATATGGCTCGCCTATGTCGTAAACTAGCTTTTGCTCGCAGCTTCGCCCGCGCAGCTTTTTATCGGTGAAAAAATCTTAGCAATTGGACCATTACTTCGAGATATTACCTCCTACAAACAAAAAAACAAACTTTACTTCTTTATTAGATAAATATCGTGAATTGAAGCTTTGTGCAAAATTTCCCTCTTCTAGCCCCAGTAGTTTTGACTTTGCGTTGATCTGTCCGTTAGTCAGTTTCTCCTTTTATAGGTACTCGGTATTAAATAGAAAAAAAACCGGCCAAGTGCGAGTCGGACTCGCCCATGAAGGGTTCCGTAGCAGCAAGTAACATAATATAAAAGTTCTTGTAATGTGTTGTAACTTTGATCGATATTTTAATAATAGTGTATTTTTTTCGATTTATGACACACTAGCTGTGCCCCGCGGTTTCACCCGCGTTTTTGTCGTTTCCGTGGAAATACCGAGATAAAATATTGCCTATAATTGCCTCCCTCAATAAATGGACTATTGAATATTTAAACAGTTTTCATATCAGATCAGTATTTCCCAAGATTACCGCGTTCATAAATGTATTTATTATACTCTTCAAAGATCTTATACTTACAATCATCAACAAATATATTTCAAAAAAGATTATTATAGGATTTTATGTTGATAAAAAACTCTATGGCCCATAACTCATTAATAGGTACCAACTCTTAACATCTTACACACGTGATAACTTTTAAACGGAATATCCGATTGAGATGAAACAAAAAGTATTTTACTTCTACATAAATACTCTTGATAACATAATGCTTAATTTCGATAAAGATATTACGATACATATTTAACGTAGTTTTTTTTTCTTCAGACGATTTAATAATTATTTTGAACACAAAATCGGTTATTGTGTTTAAACCATTATAGCTAGATATATATTCTCGCGGACTTTTTTGTAGGTCTTAATGCGATCTACAAACTCGTAGTACATCATTTTGTTTTATTGTCAATAGTTTTTGCAGCGCACGCAAAAATAGGTTTTCGATTTTACACCTTGTGTTACAAAATAGCAATTTTATTACGGATCCCTAATTTTGAGAAAAAAAAACATAGCCTATAGCCTTTCTCGATAAATGGACTACCCAACACTGAAAGAATCATTCAAATCGGACCAGTAGTTCCAGAGATTAGCGCGTTCAAACAAACAAACACACCAACAAACAAACAAACTCTTCAGCTTTATAATATTATAATAAGTATAGATTTAAAAAAAAGCTACTTACTAGATTTCGTTCAAACCAATTTTCGTTGGTAGTTTTTATAGTAATGTACATCATATATTTTTTTTAGTTTTATCATTCTCTTATTTTAGAAGTTAGAGGGGGGGGACACACATTTTACCACTTTGGAAGTGTCTCTCGCGCAAACTATTCAGTTTAGAAAAAAATGATATTAGAAACCTCAGTATCATTTTTGAAGACCTATCCATAAATACCCCACACGCTTGGGTTTGATGGAAAAAAAAAATTGAGTTTCAGTTCTAAGTATGGAGACCCCCAAAATTTATTGCTTTTTTCTATTTTTGTGTGAAAATCTTAATGCGGTTCACAGAATACATCTACTTACAAAGTTTCAACAGTATAGCTCTTATAGTTTCGGAAAAAGTGGCTGTGACATACGGATGGACGGACAGACAGACAGACAGACAGACAGACATGACGAATCTATAAGGGTTCCGTTTTTTGCCATTTGGCTACGGAACCCTAAAAAGGGCCTCGCTGATGTGCCTTCGCTGAAGTTTGAATTAGTCTAAGCTACGCCTTTGCCTATGAAAACATTATGACCTAAATAATATCTATCAAAAACTTATTTGTTATTAAACTTTCTTATCTCCAAGTGCTCTTGATTTCAGCGCCATTTATCAACGGAGCCTCTTGATTGGCTACTGATAAGATTACCCAATAAAAATTTACCTATCACAATATTGCGTCTAACTTCCTATTGGCTGCACGTATACCGCGTATTGGACTTTAGTGACGTCCCAAAACATGTTTTACAGCCGAAACCGAAATCGTAACCGAATGTTTACTTATTTGTCAAAACTTTATGCCCTAATGAAACTGATTTGATTGTTTTTTCTCGGCAAATGAAGGAATATAGGTATGGCTTTAGTTAATAAGAGTTTAACAAACACGCCTTTTCGCCGCTAGTTAATCTTCGTAAGGCTAGAATGCGTCGACAAGTGGCGTAGATAAATGACAAACGGCCCAGGACCAAAAGAGGAACCCACTTTCGCTTTTGGCCCTGGGCCGTTGATTTACGTGGGATGTCATCGAATAACTTCTTTTATTCTGGCTGGAAGTGAATGTCAGATTTTTACTGACTAAAATAGTTGTTATAATTAGGCCCCTCGCCCACGGTGACTTTTTGTAGTATGCTATAGCGCTCGCATCGATACAGTCGCGATGCAGTGGCGCGTTGGCATTTTTTCTATAGCGCTTGCGACTAACGTGCGTTAGTAAGCGCGCGACAACATCGCTATAAAAAGTCATCGTGAGTGGAGGGCCTTAGTGTTACAACCTACTATTTTATTTAGATTTCGAAGGTGTGAGAATTTTTTGCTAGTACAATAAAAAGTTTGTTGATAACCCTAAACCTATTAGGGCCCCCTGATTTTGGGGGCCCCGGCGCACTGCGTCGACTAGCCCTTCGTTCAGTAAAGTTCACATAATAGTTCAGTACATTGACCACACACGATTCCTAATGAAAATCAGGCACTTTGCAAAGCGCTAAGTAATGCAATAACTAGGTACCTGAAAAGCAAACAAAATAAAAATAAGCTCTCGCAAACTTAAAGCAATATACTAAACTGAAAACTAACCAGAAATTTACAACAATTTTGCTTTAAAAAAAAAACAAAAAATTACATGCCATAACAATATTTAACAATTATATGAACATCATATTTTAAACCTTAATTTTAAGGAAATATAGTCGAAATTGACATGCCTATGCGCACATGACATATATGCGATGATTCACACACTATCAATTCATTTATTGTGTTTTAAACCTTAACTTTAAGGCAATAAGATCCAATTTTAAACGTGTATTCGCACGTGACATATAGGGCGACCGTGCATATATGGTAAGGTTTACAAATAATTTCTTTCAATTAGCACTGAAATCACAGTAATGACAGACGGGTATTGGGTTCCGTGTGGATGACGGACGATAAAAACCTCGGTTACAAAAATGATCTCATTCGTAAAAAGATAATCATATTCATCATTAGCTTTTGCCCGCGGCTTCACCCGCGTACTTAAAATATAGCATAATATATGTCACTCAGGAATAAAGCAGCTTTCTATTGGTGAAATAATTTCAGCAATCGGATCAGTATTTTCAGAGATTACTCCTACAAACATAAAAAACAAACTTTACCTCTTTATAATCTACATTAATAGAATAAAGAGGTAAAGATTATTTTTATGTTTTTTTTTGTTTGTAATGATGTAATCTCTGAAAGGACTGGACTGATTTCTAAAAATTTTTCACCAGTAGAAAGCTGCTTTATTTCTAAGTGACATAGGCTATATTTTATGCAAGCGGGCGTAGCCGTTGGCAAAAGCTAGTATAATTTGGAGTAGATTTCAGCTGAATGACGTTCAATGTTCGACATAGGCTACCCCCAAGTGTAGCCAAAACGAGCTAAACGATGACATTTGGATGATTTACCCACAAAAAAAAACCCTACCTATATAGCTGAGCTCTACCCTTTTAATAGTTCAGTTTAGGTCGTAAAATAAATCGTGTTAAGAGCTCGTGGTAAGGCCTGCCGAAAATCAAAAAGATATTTCATTCCCTTCTACTGTGAATAACCGGTTCAAAATATTTCCAAAATGACGGTTAAGAAACAACACTGTATAATATTAACAAGCTTCCCTAGCCAGCTACAAGGAACATCACTTAACTATAATATATAATTTATTATCATATTTAGTAAACTTCAACACATGTCCACGGTTCTACGGGACCCTTCAACATTGTGCCCCCTAAAGCCAAAGGGCGGTAACTCAATCCAGAAAGTTTTTGAGCAAAAACGGGTTTTTCCGTCACTTTGAGTAAACAAACAATAGCAAAAATCAATAAATTTTATCATCAATGCAATTTAGCTTCACTTGTTTGACTGACCGACATTATGACAATTCAAAAGTGCCTTTAATTGGTGCTATTTGAAATAAACGTTTCTGTTTCTGTTGACAAACCTACTTAAGAGTAGTTTTAAAAAAAGTTGTTTTCACGTATTTATGATGCATGTTAGTACTAGCATCTTGCAGCGGCTTCGCCTGCTGGAAAGTAGCATTTCTTAATACAAACTTTGGACCCCTATTTCATCCCCGTGAATGTTGAAAAATCCATTCATAGCGCTTGCCTGTATGTTTTTAACTATCTACGTGCCAAAAAATGGTTTCTTTCTATAATTTATATCTGATATTAGATACTAGCGATTCTCTCGATTAGATACTCGGTTTCACATGGGTGCGAAATTATATGTATTATGTTTTTACAATGTACTATATAGATTCTATTAGTAACAACCGTTGCGTGGCTTAAGAGTTGTTGGATCAGAGATGGAGACAGACTCGGAAAGGAATACTGTGTAAAGTATGGATAGTGTTGTTTCCAACTTTTTTTTTAATATTCCACAACTATCACACAACGCCGTGGGCTCTCGCGCTAAGCAGAGCTTGTATTTTATGTACTAGACAACTGATAAACATTATTATAATTTTTAAATACATATTATATTATAGATAAATTACACTCAGACACAGGACAAATGATCATATTCATCACACAAACAATTATTCTAGGTGGGAATCAAACCTATGACCTCCGGTATAGCAGTCAGGGTCACTAACCACTAAACCAGCTGACCAGTCAAATGTTTCAATGTTCCAATAAAGTGATTGGTTTTTCGACTACAATATTTACCAAAATTTTGAGATACCGCTTTTGTCTTTCAAGGGCAGAACTGTCCATTACCACAGAAACCGGTCCACAATAAAACTTTGTTTGAATATCGAACGCGCGGTAGCCATCTTGTATGTAAACAGAACAAAATGGCCGCCTGAACCTCCTTTCTGGGAACGATGAGGTTTTTTACGTTTTTTGGTATACGATCTCTTTGCATGGTTTAATATTTGTAAACTTGGTTTAATGAGGTAAACTGCGTATGGGATGGATAGCATGACAGTTGTGTTTTTAAAATGGGTGGGCTGAACGCGGAATCGAGCGTTGAAACTTGAATTTCGCCGTATTTTTTTATTATTATTGATTGGTTCGCGTTTGACCACTATCTCACCTCATGGTAAGCGATGATGTGGTCGACGATGGAGCACGCTTGCCTAGAAGTAACCTACTCACTCTTGACCTAAACACCCCTAAGTTGTATCTATCAGGAAACATAGCCTCCGGCAGGGAAATCCACGTCTTAGCTGTACGCACAATAATTGTATTCTCAAAATGTATGTCCGGCAATTCTAGTATTTTCTGCGGCCTTCGTAAATGTTCTATCCTTGGTATTATTTGTCAAGTCGTTGAGCTCCTTAGTAGTCCTGAGTTGAGTCTTGCGAATACTGACAAATGACCGGACCAGACCATTCTAATCTATGTGGCTCTTTTTTCAAAAGAACGTCTAAGACTCTGCATGGTTCTCATGTGATTTGTTGACAATTACATATTTAGTGTATGGATTAAAAGGGCGCCGGAAAAAAAAATTACGTTTAAAACTGTTTTTTTATACCTATTTGAAAAAAAAAAAAATTATTAGAATGTGTTAAATATTTTCTAAACTTGACACTGGCACTGGAAAATCTTCACACAGCATATTTGCCGTGTAAAGAAAAAAAAATCTAAATTTTTTCAATACACTTACTCGAAAACCCGCATTTATCTCTACTGCAATTAGGCACGCAATTTACTGTTTTTTGCACTAGTACCGAAAAGTGCGAGAGCTTCGCCCCGCCTCCATTTATTGTATTCATCGTATCAGGCTGGATGCCAAGCGACCCCCACGAGTCACCGGTCAAGCACCGTTCATTCGATTCTTCGTAAGTTTACAGAAAAAGTCATCGTTTGATTCACAAGGAAAGTTTCTGTAGCACTCGGCTCCATAACAACTTCGAATTCCACCTCGCTCGCTATGATAAACTTTTTCCACTTGTATCAAGTAGCGTAGCTAGGCGTTGGTGGAACGGCCACTCGCCTACGGCCTCGCAGCCAAAGGGGCCTCGTGCAAGCAAGGACTCTTCAAAAACGAGGGTTAAAAAAATTATTATATACTTGCGTGCGACCGTCGACGATGTGGTCGAAGACTAGATTGCAACAGTCGTTGTCTCTTTTTCGAATTTATGATAGAAAAAGGCCTCTCTGATGAGTCTTCGCCCAGGTCTAAATTAGTCCACACTACGCCTCTGTATCAAGATTTTTTTTATGACCTGACTGCGATCTCACCTGATGGTAAGCAGTGATGCAATCTTTGGTGGTGAAGCGCACTAGTTTATTAGATAAGAGCCTATTCAATCTAACCTTAAAGACACCTACATTATAATTGTCCAATCCGGAAAGACCGCATCAGGAAAATTGTTCCAGTCGTCCGATGTACGCGGTATAAACGAGAAAGTGAAACGCTTAGTCCGAACCGTAGAAGTTTCAACAATGTAAGGGTGGATACTCGCCGTGCGTCGGTTTGTCCGATGTAGATGGTAGAAATGAGATGGCGGAATCAAGCCATGCAATTCCTGCGCACACTCTCCAAATTGCAATCTGTAAAACTCCGAAAGGCTAGCTACCCTATGCCTGTGTTCGAGGCTTTGTAAATTGAATTTATCCAAATCTGTAAAGATATAACTATTTCGGGCGTTTTTTTATTATCAATGACTTGACGAGTTAGTTGAAGTTATTTAAACAAAGCTCCTGATTGGAGCATTCAATTCATCTTACAACATTTGTAAGTCATTCATTCATCTGCTCCAAAATTAAAACGCATACCCTGAATATTTTCACGTCTTAATAGAAACGTTTATACCAATTTGTTTGCACCGTAAAAATCGACGCACCTCGGATCAGCCTAATGGCGAATTCGTGACTTCCAGAATGCATTCCAGTGTAATAAAAACAAATATAGTTTCTAACACAACAAATAAAATAAAAAAAAAAACACCGCCATGTCAGCCATCTTTGAATTCATAGTATGCACGTTCGACGTCACCGAAATCTTTATAGATAGGTTTCGTGCGTGAGGTAACACGGTTTTGGCGCGATAGACTTTTTTCATGTCTATGATATGTTTACGAGAGACGTTCTTTTTTTAAATTTAAAGTCAACTCGTTCATTCATTCATGGTTTTTATATGACGTTTGGTGGGGTTGAAAAAAAACAGCTGTTGTGTGCGGTTTATGTGCTCACACTTAGTGTTTTTTTTTTCTGAATCGTTGAAAAGGTGTGCCAAGCATGTGCACGTTTTTTTTTTATTGAAGTGTAATGATTGAAAAATAGAAAAACTTCACTTGAAAAAATGGCGGCACTGAAGAAAAGGTGTGTTTTTTTTTAATTCTAGTGTTTTCCAAGTTAAATAGATACTACTGTGGGATTGGTTGAAAGAGTTATCGCGTCCTTTGGAGTCTAAGTGCTACGGAAGAAACACGGGTGGGTTAACTCTAGTTGGGTAGCCTTAACCCTTGCAAAGCCCTGGGAGGCAAATCTTTGCGAGGCCCTTGTCTTTGCTGCAAAGTAGGGAAAGTATTTTTTTTAAAAGGTAGCATGAATTACGAGTTAAATACCTTACACAGATTTCAAAATAACGTTTATTGGTTATCAATAATCCAGGAAATGAAATTTATTCTTCAAGATCTGGAAACCGATCTATGGTCACTAGAACCGATCTACGATACGATTTCGAGTGCCAAAACTCGAAATCGTATCGCAGCAATTCGCATTGCAGGTTTCTGAGACATAGCATTGCTTCGCAATTTTGTTTGCGAGCCCTTAGACTACAAAATTAATAGTAAGTACTGTAATTCCACTAACCATTTCCCCTCTCAGTGAGCAAATAACTTTACTAGCTCCGCCAACCATAGACAAATTAACCAACACCACTTTTCCTTCTCAGAAGCACCTAATACAAAATTACGAAGCCCTAAGCAACCGTATCATCGCTCAACTATGCGCAACAGTGTAACCGTACGTGATGTAAACGTCAATAACGCGTACGGCGAGTAAGAAGCACGTACGGGCAACTGTTGGCCGGTTAGCGTTTGTTAATAGCCGCTACATTGTTGTAAGACTTGTAGCTGCTACTTTGTTTGTGATGCCGTTGTTTTTTAGGTGTGTAGTGGATTAAAGAAGAAATAAATTTGTGGTTTTGGTTAGTAAAAATCTGACACGCCCGCCAGCTCCGCCTTAGAGCCGAAGATGTCGTTAGATGTTTTTTGTTTGGCGCTTTAATTAGTATTTTTTCAAAAATTATCTCCGTAGTTCTTCATGAATTATTTTTCAACGTAAATGGGACCACTTAACAAAAAGAGAACGATCATTTGAAGTCGTTGAAAATAGTCTTAATCTATCTACCTAAGTTGAAAAAATTATCAACAACATTTTCAAGGTACTTATTAAAAATTAATTTTGAAACAAACTTTTTAATTAGTTTTATAACAGCCTATCAGAACGACATCCGAAACTGAATCGTTAAAGAGATGGATTTATACAACTTTATTTTTAGTTTGACCTGCAACACTTGTCTAGTATTTTTATACACCACAAATTTTTAATTAGTACACATACTTAAAGGGCTTATTAGAAAAGCCCTTGTTATTTTATAAGTAAAATCTCAATAAATAATATTCATAAACAGCAAAGTTATTAGCGTTGGTTTATGTCCCAAAATGTCACTCAATTTATGGAAATATTGTGCAGGCTATTGATTAATGAGTGAATAAGTGACAATTATTAAGGAAAAACACTGCCCGCAGTATTTTCTTATTCTTTATTATGATTGGATTCTATGATGAATTTACCTTTTCGTGGTCAATTTGACTACAAAAATATGATCATTAACAGGTACAGATAGAGCCCCAGCTTTTTGTGTACTCATTAAAAAGTAGGGGTGAATACGAGTAAAGAATCCATGTATAAAATTTCAAAACTGTATTATGAAAAATTACAAAGTCATAAGCCAGTTATGGTACCGGGTTGACGACATAAATATACGGTCCCCGGACCACCCGGACGATTGAGTGGTTGTTTTGTACTTGCACTCAGCTGTTTATTAGCGCCTAATGCCCACTATGATCTGCCGTGATCTGTGTTATACGTATCGGTGGTGGCCAACTTGTGACCTTTTTTAAATATTTTTGGGAAAAAATATAACATGGTGTAAAAACTATTGGAATCCATTCAGTTACTGATTCTAAACAAAATATAGGTAAGTACTAAAAATAATGTTGCATAAGTACTTCCTAAATTCTAACTACCCTTAAAAACTAGCTAGCTATTAACAGAATTACTCCAGATGTTCACAAAGGATTACTTACCACCCCACACAACTAGTCAACGCTAATCCCATAATCTGAGCAACAGTTTGAGTAAAAAATATGGAAGCCATAATGATTTATATCTTCTTCCTGTGATTTACGCTGTGTTTTCTCACCTTTGGACGTAGGAATTTTATTTATAAATATAGGGGAAGTGATTTATTTTCATTGAAATATGTTTTGGCTAAGTAATTTACTTTGTTGAATTTATTATTATCTTTATTTTCTCATTATAACTTATTCAATACATTTTTAAATATTTATTAATACAAATACAAAAATAAAAAATTCAACATGTAATAATATAAAAAATAATATCCCACCGGTATCGGGCTCCAGAGAAAGGAACCTCCTTACAATAAGAGCCGTGTGCAAGATTATGGGATATTCTGAATGAAATCAAAGTCTAGATCCACAATGCAAGTTAGTTTTAATTTTTTTGGGTGTGAACAGTATATTTTACAAGAAGACAAGTGACATAGTGAAGTGTCATAGAAATAAGTGTCACATTGTTCCTATAATTTAGCAATAAGGTTTTTATCAGGCGTTCCAAAGACGAGAAGTGCCCATCACTGCTATGGATTGATGCAGGCTGGTGATGATGACGCTCCAACAAGCCGTGTCCAGAAGTACCGCTCTCCGAATCAAGCCCTTGATCGAGCCGCCTTACGAGAGCCTCGTAAGATGTTGGTCGAGGCTCTTGGCTATTAAGCCATCGGCATTATTATTGACAGACTTTTACTGAATAAAATCCAGTGTTCCTTCAGTTTGCGAGGGCCACGGTGACTCTTTTTAACAATCCGCAGCCCTAGCTGAAAACGGCCCTAACTGATCCTCTTTATCCTTTTTTTTTAAGCGAAAAAAGCATTGACTGTCAAAAGTTTTCCGTCAAAACTTCCCGCCAGTTCCATACTGTCAAAAGTGCACCATAGACAAAAAAAAACTGTTTAAAAGGCAAAGGCAATCTTAAGTCCTTGCTATAAGAACTTCTTTTTTTAAATGACTTGTAAAATTAGACTTTACAAGCGAAAAGAGGTTTTTATTGTCTAATGCATAATTCAATTGTGCCTGTTTATGAATAAACGTGGGAAAGGAACTTGCGTTTATGAATGAAGTCCTATTTGCATGGGAGAGGTCAGTTTACGGTTTCAGAATCTTTAGATATTTTATACTTTGTCGCTTGTAGTGTGGTCTGTAATAATTAGAAAGCTTAGTACCAGCGACTAAGAGGTAAGTACCTAATAGTAAGACATTTGGGCAAACTTGGCCACATACCCAAGACCAATAGGTTTAGCAGTAGGACTTAATGAAGGTTAAGTAAATTGGTTGAGCTGAGTGGGGCTGGGGCTGGTGCCGTCAAATGAGACTGGTTATCTCTTCGCAAAAAAAATGATCAGTGGCATACAATATGATGTGATATTGGGTAAGCTTTTATAAGTAACTAGGTTTTGCCCGCAGCTTTGCCTGCGCACATAAAATATAGCTTTATTCCTGAGTGACATCACTCAGAATCAAGAATAAAGCAGCTTTCTATCGGTAAAAAAATTTCGCAATCGGACCAGTACTTTCAGAGATTACCTCCTACAAACAAAACAATAAACTTTACCTCTTTATAATATTAGTGTAGAACTTAGTAGTACTTGCTCCGTGGTGTAGAATTTACTGACTGCACACCCTATCCGAGAAAGCTTTTACAACAATTTCGCATGAAATTGCACAGTTTTAGATTTCCAAAGACAATCGACTCGACAAACAAAAGCAAAAACACCTTACGCCTACAAGTTCCCACGTAAACGTCACAAACGCAAATTACTGAATGATTACTACACGAACTTGTGAATGACTCCGCAGGTGTCTATTAGATACTACGTTTAAAAAAAAAACTAAACAAGTAAACAAAACACAGTAAAACCTGACATAGACACGTGCGTCCTTTGCGGCCAGAGACAATGGCATTATCGGCTCTGTCCTTTGCTTGTAAAAAAAAATTAACAATACCATAGATATTGACTTTTGGCGCGTATTTTTATTGACTTGTTACTCGTTCCCACGCGTCTGTTACTACTTTTCGGACTTTTAGGGTTCCATTAAAGTGGAAATGCTCATTCATCTTCGTCATAATTTTGGGACACTGGCTGTAATGAAAAAAAAAAATGGACAAAACCTTTCTATTGAATCAAAGTTGGAATTAGCTGTTCAAATCATTCATTAGTTTATTCCTTATAAGATCGTCGCCTTTGATGAAATCTTCTTTTGTTAAAAAAAAATTAAAAAGTCGTAAAATTATAGTTTTCCAACTGTAAAGATTTTTATGAACAGCCCATTTAGCCTGCAATACCTATTTGCATTTTTATTGTAAGAAATCAACAAATGACATTTCCAGCTCTATGTGGAGCGATAGGGAAAGTATGACTTTTGAAACACCATTTATGTTTTAAAAAACCCATCTGTGTTCCTATAGTTGCCGTTTGCGTTTGACGGGCACGGGGATCTTGCAAAGACGGTGAGGACAATTGCTTTCAATTCGGCAATATAATTAAATTTTTAGAAGTTACTGAAGTTTTCATCGGTCCACCTTGTAGGAGGCCTTCCAACGCTGTGTCTTCCGGTATGCGGTCACCACTCCACCACCATCTGTTCTGCGAGCAATGTGCCTTGCCCATTTCCACGTATGTTAGGCAATTCTTCGAGGTATGTCGGCAACCTTAGTTCTCCTGGTTGCGGGAAACCAATGGATGCAAGACGGACAGGAACGTTCGTTGTGGCGACACTTAGGGGAAGCCTATGTCCAACAGTGGACGTATATCGGCTGAAATGATGATTATGATGACTGAAGTTTTGATTTAGCTTATGAATGAACAGTATAAGTTAAAAACGTAAATATCTCAGGTCTACTACTGAAAGGAAGGCTTGGTGCCGGTATGAATGGCAACGAAGGAACGGGGTGGGTTTTTTGGTCAGTAAAAGTCTATCACTATCTCCTGCCCCGCCCAGATGCTCAAAAATGATTTTTACCCAACGAAAAAAAAAACGGGTGCAAAGTGAAAAAGCTAACTATCTGCAATTTTTAAAACAAATATTTAGACCGGTACTTAGTTACTATTAAAATAGATTAATAATATAATTTCAACAACTTTCATATTTCACTACATGGCGATTTCTTTTACGTATAATAAAGCCAAAAAAAAACGATACATATCTGCATTTTTTTTTGCCATGTCAAGTCACATAATCGTAGATAACTTTTTTTACATAGCGCCTGCAATTCTCATCCTTATCTACGGCTTAATATCCGGCGGAACCACAGACAATCTAAACCTGCTTACGTCAAACCTCTTTCTTAATCATCTTCCGCCTCCTAATCCGATAATCCTTCACAGGTGGATTTGTTATCCAATTTGAAAAGATTACAACATTTCCTAACTAAAGCTGTGACATCTGTGTTGTTCTTTTTGTAGAAGAAAGTATTTTTTTTTGCGCTGTTTTTTTTTTGCCAAAGTAATTGGTAGTCACCGGATAGACCAGACGATGGCCTACTTACTAGAGTGCTCAAAATGTGCCTACATCTTTAGGTCCTTTGGAGGTCTTCAAAAATGCTACTGATGCCGCTATAGTAAAAGGTCTATTTACACTACGCGTTATTCAGACCGTTTTAGTTTATGGTTCGATGTATCGCGTAGTGTAATAAGGGTCAGACTACTTACTCGGGAAGAAAAATAAGACGAGTCTGAATATCGCACGCGTTATTCAGCGTAGTGTAATAGGCCCTTTAATGTGGCTACATATAGGGCCCAAAATTTTTTGAGGAAAAAAATAACCATCTATGGGAAAAGAAGTTTTTTATTTATTTATATTTTATCTTTTTTATTCGTTATGTTTTTTTTTTTAATTTATTTATTGTTTAATGTAACAAAAATGTAGGTACAAAGGCTGATTAGAAAACTCTGTTAGCATTCGGTAATTCCGTGATTTATTAGAATATTTTATGAAACTTATTCCAGGAAATACGTGTTTTTTTGAACCCTTAAAAGTTTTTGAAAAACATTGTCATTATTTAGAATCTTGATAAAATTTGCTAGACTTGTATGCTTGTACATTTTCGACTTTTTTAAATTTTTGAGTAAATTATGAAGTGTCAAAGTTCATGCAAAATAGCAGATTTTCAGAGGTCTTTACTTGATTAGTTTTACACAAATTATTAAATTGATTTCCATAGAAGCCTAGATAATATCCACAAGATAGCTGTGTAGCCAAAATATATAATGAAAAATGTGTAATGACGTCATAATCGCGTAAGAGCGGTTGTATGAAAAACAGTGAAAATGTATGTCGAGATGCATCCCCTTGCTATAGTAGATTGTCTTGGCAATAAGATTGAACAGTCTAATTTAATATAATACGTATTACATGTGATAGGTATACGTGCCAGGGCTATCCAAAAGGGAAGCTCGGTCCCGGTACGAAAGGCACGAAGGAACGGCTTGGGCTTTTAGTCAGTAAGAGTCTGAAACTATCTCCCGCTCCGCCCAAGAGGAGGTTGTCATTGGATAATATTTCCCACCACAAAAAAAATGATCGGTATGTTAATTTCTACTACCGCCTTGAAGCAACAATTTCTCCTAACTTAATCCACCAAAACTCTCCTAAAATCCCTCTTACACGCAAAAACGTCCCCTCTCAATAGTTCACTCACTCATTCCGAACCATAAACTACAATAAATCTCTAACGATAATAATAACACAGTTACACTACGCGACGCCAGACCACCTCGGGGCCCGGATCCTGCGACACACGTGCGCATATTATAATACGGTGGAAGCTGACGGGTCGAGTTACATCGACGTTTTGTTGTGCATTTGTAGTTAGATGTTGTGGTAGTGTAATGTATATGCTCTTTTATCGGTGCGGTCTTAGGTCGACGCGGATATTATCATAAAGGGTTATTTGAACAACACTGGCAACCTCTAGGATTATGTTACTAGAGTCTGTCTAATACATAAGTTAAACGACTTGGGAAATTATTAGGATTTAATTAAATCTGATGTAGTCAACACGGGTTCAATAATCAAGGTTGATTAAGAGATAGAGATCATTGTTTACTAACAGAAGAACCTTATGAAAAGTATCGAATATAAGTATTTTTTAAATGATTAAATATTATATAAAATTCCCAAGTCGGTTGACTTATCAGACAGACTCTAACATCATAAACAACTACTTCTGTAAAAAAAAATGTTATAGACTAGTGCTTGACTGCAATCTCACTTGATAGAAAGCAATGATGCAATCGTTGATGGTGAAGCACCCTAGTTTATCAGCCTATTCACTCTAGCCTTGAAGAACAACTAAATTATAATCGGATGGAAAAACCGCAGCAGGCAAATTGTTCCAGTCTTTCGATGTACGCGCTGTAACAACGTGGTGAAACGCTTAGTCCGCACCGTAGTCAACAATGCAAGGGGTCCTCCCTCTCGCTAAACGGTCCGGGCTTAGATCGTTGCTGATCTGTTTTTTTTTTTAATATATTTTTATGATCATAGCTTCAGTCACGAGTTTTACTCTCATGAAAGTAGAAAATTCCTGGACATGGAATACTACGCGCCGTCGACAACACGGGCTCGGTCTTGACGGTTACCGGACTGCAAGCTACCCATTGCTCGTCGTCGGCTGGAAATTGGAGTGGGAGTCCCAGCGCGGCTGGGGCGTGAGGACGTTCGTTCCCGCATGTGGCCGCCCGTAAAATTTAACTATCGTATATTTATCATTTAGTGAGGGTTACGAGAGTCCGCTTGATGCGAAAGGAACAGCACATATGAAAGTACCTACGAGATTTTTTTTTTTTAATAAAGACATATGATTTTTCAATACACTTACTCGGAAAACTTGTTTTTAAGCTCGCAGTTTGCTGTTTTTCGCACAAGTACGGAAAAGTGCGCTTGCTCACCCCGCCACAATTTATTACATTTATCGTATCAGGCAGGGCGCTAAGCGACCCCTACGAGTCACGCATCAGCCCCCGTTTATTTATTTCTTTGTAAATGTATTGTAAAGAAAATTTATACACGTGGAAATTTTCACTGCAGCATTCGCCTACAATACTCTACGAATTCCACCTCGTTCGTAATGATAAAGTTTGTCCAATTGTATCAAAATGTATAATGTACATATATATCGACATTTTTCTATTAAACAGGATTATAACCTCGTCAAGTTCAAACTGACAAAAAAAAATTAACAAGGAAGTGTTTTATAAAAACTATTTGCAAAATTCATGTCATTTATCATTTATCTTATCACTTCCACTTTATATCCCAATTCAGAGTTGGTGCAGTTTGTAGCTTATAGTCTCTGGTTGTCATCTCATGTATTAACCTTTTTCTAGACATATTTTTCTCCATACAGCCAATCCATTGTCATCTTTCTTGTTTCTTAGGTTCTCCCCTAAAACTAGAACTACATAGACCGACACACACGTGTAACACGCCTGATTTGTACGTAGAATGACGTCACGTGAACGACGTGTGCGTCGGTCTAACCAGTGGCGTAACTAACTATACCATCCGAGGCCCGTGGCAAAATCATTTGGATGAGGCCCGAGGAAAATCGTCAACTTGTAACTTAATTTGGTTAAATTACTGAAGTACAGACATAAAATATTCTTTATTATTAACAAATCGGTTAGTTCTCTAATATACATACGAGGACTTATATTTCGTCTCTGAAGGTTGGCTTCCCTGTGACGTCTCTATAAAGTGGTAAGGCTAGCAAAATACCACGGGAAATTGATCCTTTTCTTATGAATGCGTTTAATAGATCTTAATAATTTACTTGAATTTGTATAGTTACTTCTTCAGAGCTCAAGGCCTTGCTCAAGCTCTTGGGCCGGAACCGCGGGGGCCCCACTAAGCCAGGGGCCCGTGGCATTTTGCCAGTCTTGCCACCCTATAGTTACGCCACTGGGTCTAATGTAGTTCTAGCTGTACTCTCATAGTCATTCACATTCCTATTCGAAACTAATTTCACGACATTTCTTTTTTTATGTTTAGTTTAATGCAAGGTAGTTGTATTTTTTTTAAAGAAGACCGTTCTAGCGCGGCATTACTATTCCAAATTCAAAACAAGTGACAAAAGTGACAAGTCATAAACAACCATGATTGTCTTGAGTATTTTTTTTACGGTCAAACGTGGGAAGCTTGTCCGTAATAAATAAATTACCTTTATTTAATTGCGTGTCAAAAGATTTCTTTGTTTATAATAATAAAGATTAAATTCTTGTTTTTAAAATTTGACAGAATCCCTGTAAATTAACTCAAATACCACTTATTTAGTTTAAAGGTTAGGTACGTGGGAGCTGCTTATAGAAGTGGGTATTAGGTAGCTAACTGCTCTCCTAAAGCTTAGAGGTAAGCTGAATAATCCAATGGCAATTTAACAAAGCTCAGTCTATTCATACCTACATCTCTAGATAAGTGAAAGTGACGTGTGAGAGTGCTTCTGACGTTTTATAAGTGCCTATGTAGGCCTATGAGAAATAAAAAAACCGGCCAAGTGCGAGTCGGACTCGCCCATGAAGGGTTCCGTAGCAGCAAGTAACATAATATAAAAGTTCTTGTAATGTGTTGTAACTTTGATCGATGTTTTAATAATAGTGTATTTTTTTCAATTTATGACGCATTAAAAAAAAACTACTTACTGGATTTCGTTCAAACCAATTTTCGTTGGTAGTTTTTATAGTAATGTACATCATATATTTTTTTTAGTTTTATCATTCTCTTATCTTAGAAGTTAGAGGGGGGGGGGACACACATTTTACCACTTTGGAAGTGTCTCTCGCGCAAACTATTCAGTTTAGAAAAAAATGATATTAGAAACCTCAGTATCATTTTTGAAGACCTATCCATAGATACCCCACACGCATGGGTTTGATGAAAAAAAAAATTTTGAGTTTCAGTTCTATGTATGGGGACCCCCAAAATTTATTGCTTTTTTTCTATTTTTGTGTGAAAATCTTAATGCGGTTCACAGAATACATCTACTTACAAAGTTTCAACAGTATAGCTCTCATAGTTTCGGAAAAAAGTGGCTGTGACATACGGACGGACAGACAGACAGACAGACAGACAGACAGACAGACAGACATGACGAATCTATAAGGGTTCCGTTTTTTGCCATTTGGCTACGGAACCCTAAAAAATGACTTTGACTTTATAGTTAAATGGTGCAACCAACTCACCCTTAGTAATGCAGCAATCAGTTACTGTTGTTTAAAATAAATTGGGATTCGCCAGTGCTTATTTTTGTATAACATTTTATACTACACAGTAAATAGACTAAATAAATCTTTTTCTGAAAACAGCATTAAAATTGCGTATCAATTAAAAGAAGCAGCATTAACATTGAATAAACGGTCCGATAAATCTACAGTTGTCTAGTAGAAAATCGTTTTAACTCATCAACGAAAAAAAAAACATAAATACTCTTTTAATCTATGTCAACTTGCAACTGAACATCTCGAGGACACTCGGAAATTAACGTTACTATAAGTATGTACCAACCAAATATTATTGGCAAGCATCAAAAATGACTTTCCGACTAGTTAATCCTACGATATATTACTGTACATTGTACAAATTAAGCACAACAACCGTTGTCCCTTCACTTTTAAATTATTAAAACAAAAAAAAAGGAAACCAACGACAACGGAACATCTCGAGGACACTTCAAAGATTCAAATTACGAATTGTTTTTTTTTTTCCACCAGCATCAAATTGCGACGTTGCCCTTTTGCTGAATGAAATAAGATGGCCGATATGCAGATTGTATAGTATTGTATTCATCGAGAATTTTATTGATTTTCATCCTTTTCAACGGCGATATGAAATGTGAGCACGCATAATGAGTTGTTTTGTTAAATAATAAAGTCTTAACGATCGTTTTGAATAAATACAGATAATGTGTTACTTCGGTTTGTCGTTTCGCACATGAGATATTGAGATCGATTTTTTGAATGGAGTGCCGGACATGCGCGCGACAAATAAGCTTGCAGGAAAATTATAATATAAGTATACTGTTTTTTAGAGTTCTGTTCCTCAAAAAGAAAATACGGAACCCTTATAGGATCACTTTGTTGTTCGTTCGTCGGACAAGCAAGACCCTTTATCTCGAAAACCCATGAAGGTAACGAGTTCAAACTAAAAACATATACATACTCAGGTCTGCGGTACGGTCGTTAAAATCGCAAAAAAACATGCATATTTCGACACTCAATGGGACGAAAATTTATAAGGTCTTCCGTTTTCCCAGAATCTTTAAATTTTGCATAAAGCTAGGTCTTATAGCACAGGTATAGGAATGCCACGGTTGGGCTGAGCATCGCCGTGTCCTTGTGGGGGCGATCGGCGGCGGCGATCTCTCGCGTCGGGCCTTGGTATAAATAAGCCATGGTCCAGAGCGAGGAGGAGTGGCAGGCGGTCGCCTCTTTCTGCGAAGTAGTAATGCTAGCAAAGGAGGAGGCCGACCGCATCAGACAACGGCGCTCACGCCCCAGCCGCCGCGATCCCGATTTCCGGCCACAGGCGCGGGTTTTTGGATGGCGAGCAATGTGTAGCTCACGATAACCGTCCGGACCGAGCCCAAGACATCGACGACGCGTATCGATATCGGTATAGGAATAAATCTCAAAACGTAATTCGGAAAAACACAGTTTCATAGTTTTGTATGTAAGCACACAGCTAAGCTAAGCTACGCGTCCGTGTACAGTTTGTCTGAGCAACATACAACTTTTCGACCATCAGACCTGCGGAATCAGGATAATCTGTAACCCGCAGGCCGCAAGACATTTAATCCTACTCGATTGCATCTACTTCGAAACGCATTAGAAAGATATAATCTTTAACAATAACAAGACTATCAATACACAATGCGAATCAATCGAAAGTTGTCAAAACTATACGGGTGCAACGGTGTCTTGATATCGGGTCGCATCTTTAGGTTACGCGACGTTATCTTCTGACGTTTCATAAGTGCCAAAGTAGACCCATGTGAAATAAAACAAGTTACATTTTTTTTAATTTTGTTGCGCAGACAAGCACCTTTAAATTATTTCTTATTAAAAAAAATGACATTGTAGTGGTACAGTTAAGCAACAGGATTAAATGAAAGCAAAATCGTTCTCCTTGTAATTTATTTTCTTTTAAACTCAAAGGTTGTCTTGTAGAGAATGCCTTGTTGCATTAAATCCGCTTTTGTACAACTACTGTACTTGCATAAAGTTTAAATAAATATGTAGATAATTATTATAAGTATAAAATACTAAATTATTTGATGATAAGTAGCTACCGTCGCTCATGGACATGATACGTTACAAATAACTTAATCTTGGTATTACAGAAGTCCATGAACGAACCCATTTTGAAGAGACAACAATATAGCAATTTCGACTCTCTAATGTAATAAAATAACATAAAAAAAATAAGACTTACCGCAAATTTGGTGATGTTTCGCTCAAGCTTCGTCGGTAGAGTTACAATGACGACGAAAAACAATACAAGAATGTACGTTCTTACAGTACAGTCATAAAATAGAAAACAACAAGTTTCACAGTGTAAAATAATGCGCAATTTTTATATTTTTCCTTGTTTTATCTTAAATGAAAGATACATGAAAATAAAAGCAGTCAAAGCAATGGAAACCTACTCCATCAATCGTTACAGTAGTTTATAAACCTGTAGTAAAATATAAATAAAGTTATAGTTTTTCTAGTTGCCTTTTTTGTCGCCGCCCCTATCGAAGCCCTGCCCTCAAGAATGACGTTCGATGACGTAATACAATTGTGTCTTTTATTGTCAAAGTATTTGCCCGCGCTATTGTTATACCTGTCATTTGTTTTTTTTTATATCGGAAACGGACATAGGAAAGGTGGATGCTGCCAGTATTGATTTGAACCTGTTCGCGTAAAGTGCAGTTTTATTATTTTATTTTGTTACTGTTACGTGTTGCGAGACGAGTGTTTTTTTTTTTCTATTGTTTATGGTTGTAATAGTGCAGTTAAAAAAAAGATAATTTAATGGATTAAGTTTTTTTTTTACAATGAAATACCCTAAGAGAAAACTGTTTAGCAAATGCGCATCTGAATATGATATGGCAATAAGTGAGTATATCTTAATTTAAAAAAGTAAGGTAGGTAAATCATCTTGAACTGTTTTGTTAACCATAACATATTTATTAGTCAAAATTTTAGGTAGTTCTCTATGAGAAAGCCTTTATCCAGCCACGGACTAATGCATATTTTTATCCACATACTACATAACTACTTATTTAATTAAGAAAACACAATAAAATAAAGGTGACAAATGTACTCCATAATTGCTTTTACTATTTTGTGAAGAAAAATAAAAAATAAACTGCACCAAAAATACTCCTCTTAATTTACACTAGCGCGCCACATTGGCTAGCCGTAAAACAAAAATATTCGCGCGCAAAATTCGTAAATGGAACGTACGGAATCCGATCGGGCGCTTGTTTATGGCACTGTATAAATGACTGCCATATGTCGTTTGTCGCCAGTAGGGGTGGTATTTCTTTAACTTAAAATGTATTTTTTTATAATAAATCCTTATATACATAAAAAAAAAACCTTTCTATGAAGCGACGTTCTAAATGAGCTCAATATAAAGTTGGATTTTTTTTAAATAACATGTTGTGGAGGATTGTGTGTTGTGGCACAATTATTTAGAAAAAGACTGCTCAGCACTGGGCCAATATTAAAAAAAAAATATCCTGTCACGGAAATTGAGTGTTTTTAGCTCAAATTATATAGAAGCAGACTGTCCAATAGTGGGCTAAGAGACTAAATTGGTTTATAAATTACTTTCAAAGAAAATATTGAAAACTTTCTTCACCTTCAATATCGATAGCAAGGTTTTTAGAGCTTGTAAAGCTAGCGCTTATATTTTCAAAATTTTTCACTTGCGACTAAATAAGACAGTCAAAAGACGTTCACTGTTGGACAATATGTTCAACAGTGGACGTAAATTCTAGCGGTGCCTTATAATATCGTTTCAGCATCGTGTTTTTCGGGATTTAAAAAAAAAACCAAATATTGCTTACTTACATAAAAAAAAAACAAAGAATTTTTCCATTTCTTTTCTTTTTTATATGTAATGTTAGACTAACAAATGTCAGCAGGAGGCAGCCCTAAAATCGGTCTAGCCACTAATACTGAAGGGAATGGTTATTTCGAATAACTGTGATTGAGTTTATTACACCATAGCTGTCGAACCTCATTACTATGCTCTGCACTTACCAATAATACTAAGAAATCAGAAATTCTCAAGCAATACGAGTTGTGATTTAAATCACGAATATGGAGAATAAGGATTGATATTGTAATATTTTAAGAGGAGCTTCTTGTGGATCGAAAGCCATAAAATTTTGCTATAAAGATATCTGTATAACATTTTTTTTTTCACAATTTAAATGTGAGAACACTGAACTCCGCGGGGTCTTAGATTAGACGTACATACTTTCTATTATTATTTTTCTTTTTTATTGTGCTTTTGGATACAATATTGTCTGGTCTACACTGTCCTCGCATATCTATTAATATTGTAATATTATTTTTTCTTAAAGTGCACTTAACCATGGAATTTCTTGCCAGTACTTCTTCAAAGGAAACGACCAATTAGATTCGTGCAGTAAAATCTGACGTATTAAAAGTGTCCATGTAGGCTTAAGTATAATAAAATCATTTTGAATTTGAATTCGAATAGCACATAGTATATTTTTTGTTTCGAGAGTACGGTTTTAACAAGAAAGAACTACAGAATCATCCAATTCCTCTTTACACCCCAAAATAATGTTACAAATACAAAAACGGAGAGACAAAGTACCCCTAAACATAAACACCTACAAATATTTTGTATCCATCTTCTTGTCACAGACATCATTTGTAAGCATTAGCACTCCGGTTCGCTTGAATTATTCATCACGATGTTGTTTTCCCGCCAAAAGTCCATGGTTTGTTTTTTTTTAAGCAAAGGCATGGAGTGCTTTCAGCCTTGTGCTGTTGAATATGCATGTGATATCGTTAGCGTAGATGATAATTTTTTGAATGTATAACGATGTCGTTAATTTTGGCGTGACGTAGGTCAGGTATGTTATTTTTTTATTATAATGAATTTTCTTTCATTAACTTGCATTGTAGGTAATCTAACAGATTTTTGTTTTCTTTAAGTATATACCTAATAATAATTTACCTATAAAAAATACTTGTCTAATTATAGTTACAGTAAAACCAAAAAAAAATATGCCGTCAAAAAACTCTTCCACATCACTGTCGACTGGTAATGTGCCCAAAAGACTGTCGGCATTGCCACGCTGTATGGCAATGCTTATCCTCTGTCCGAGGTAAAAACCAGCCCTTGGATCATGCGAAGTGTCAACTAGACGTTTCGACAGATCTTTATACAACTTGTGAGCACTCGGACCTTCGAACTGAGAGTTTCAACTCGAATTTGCATTGGAGGTAATCACAGAACAGAAACTGAATGATTCCTGTGTTCTGTGGAAGTAATCCTGTATAATTCTTGTATTCTATGGAGGTAATCTAATATAGGTAATACAGGAAATAAATTTTTGAGAGCAGTGGTGGCCGAGTGGTAATGGCTCGACTTACGAGTTTTAGGTCGCGGGTTCAAACCTTGCCAGGCGCATTACTTTGTGTAATTTATTTCATTACCATTACTCTCAAAACGGTGAAGGCAAACATCGTAAGGAAACCGGTAATTTTAGTGGAAAATATCCTCCTGCTCTTGGGTCGAACGAGAGGCCGTCGGAGGATAAACGTACTTATATATTTCTAAATACATACATATTATAGATAAATTACACCCAGACACAGAACAAATGACCGTGCTCATCACACGAAACATTTGTCCTGGGTGGGAATCGAACTCACGACCTCCGGCATAGCAGTCAGCGTCACTAACCACTAGACCAACAGGCCTGTAAATACTCACCGAAAGTATGAAGCCTATAGACTATAAAAACGTTAGGTTGCCTATTTGTTTCCTGGCATAACTTTGGGTTGCCAGGTATAAATAGGTATGTCAATACTAGAGTCTGTCTAATAAGTTAAACGACTTGGGTAATTATTAGGATTTAATGAAATCTGATGTAGTCAACACGGGCTCAATAATCAAGGTTGATTAAGAGATAGAGATCATTGTTTACTAACAGAAGAACCTTATAAAAAGTACTGAATATTTGTATTTTTTAAATGATTAAATATTATACTAAATTCCCAAGTCGGTTGACTTATTAGACAGACTATAGTTATCTTGACCCACATTTTTAATAAATAAATTTTATATCAAAATAAACGAATACGATGATATAGGGTTGTCTGCAAAAAATCTGGCATGAATAGCGGTTGTCGAGTTTTGAAAAGTGCTTTGATGCGAATGGAAACTTATTAACCCTTTGTATGTTCGGAACGTGGATCCACGCGAAACACAATAACTTTTTAATTGTGTCTCTAATTACGGCTTACGAAAGGTTAAATATCACATCCACCATCTTTCATCATCGTGGAAATTACAGACACAATAGAAAGAAAATAGGTGAGCGAACGCCGGCTTTCGCTTGGGGTTTAATGAATTAAAGCTAAAAAAACCTGTACACTTGTTCCAGCCTGCCGCAAAGACAGCTCCCGTCCCCTGGACGCAGCTGCCATCATGAAAGAAAAGAGCAAAAACGCAGCCCGTTCCCGAAGAGAGAAAGAGAACGCGGAGTTCCTCGAGCTGGCCAAGCTACTCCCTCTACCGTCCGCCATTACGTCACAGCTTGACAAAGCCTCCGTTATAAGATTGACGACAAGTTACCTCAAGATGAGACAGGTCTTTCCTGATGGTGAGTTTCATTTGATCTTGCAACATTTCTAAACACTAGAAACGCGGACGTCCCAAATAATAACGCCCAAATTAGTATAGAGCTCTTCCCCAGCATGCAGTTTTGTCATCTGAATGCTTTTTAATTGCATTTTATAAATTCTTAGATTTAAAGTCGTACTTAGTCGTATAGTTCTTATATTCCATCCCAAGGTTGTCTGGAAGACATCGCTTTCAGCGATAAGACCGCTATTGCACCCATAGGTTTAAGTTTCTGTGAAATTGTTACTATTTTGGTGTACAATAAAGTCTATTCTATTCTATAAAGCACGGGTTCAAAAATATTAGATATGTATTATGTTAACCTAATGATATTTTTCACACACACTTATTCACTAAGTGCTTGTTTGAATTTTCGAGAAATAGCCTTCGCAACCTGATTAGTGAAATCGTTGAGTCGGATGCGAAGAGAGATGGAGTTTTGCTTATATAGCTCTTTCCATTAACAAATCAGTTGAGTACATCAAATGGATCGCAGAGCTCGTGGTAACCTCTGATCTGTGATCATGCAATAAAGCATAATAATAGTACATCATGATATAAGTGTGTAATGTTAGTGATTACCGTCGAAGCGGTATTTCGACCCCGAGCCGTGGCGAGGGTCTTCAGAGAGTCGAGAACGGTAGTCATTAATTACTCACGTGTATCATACGACGTTTTTCAATACACTTGTGAAGGAAATAACTGTAAAACTAGTAAACTTTTGTGGCGGTAAAAATCTGTTTTCATATGCGCCCCCATATTTTGTTTTTATTTACGTTTCAATACACTCACTGAAATAAATAAACGGGGGTTGACCGGTGACTCGTGTGGGACGATGCGCGCCCATCCTGATACGGTAAATGTAATAAAATTTTGGCGGGGCCAAGGTTGAACAATAAGGTTTTAACTACATTATAGCACTAGTGCGTAATGGTAATCAAAATGTCTCAGTTTGGAAACAAGGGCCATTATGTACCTAAGTGCAGTGCAATAAGAGTCACTTTCTGAGCAAGTGTATTGAAAAGTAAATCAATCATTCGCACAACACCATCAAGAAATACAGAGTACAGACCTATCATCACGTTTTCTTCTCACCCAGGTCTCGGCGACGCATGGGGCGCCGCGCCACCCCCACCCCAGCCCAGAGAGCTGTCCATACGAGAGCTGGGCTCCCACCTGCTGCAGACCCTAGACGGCTTCATCTTCGTGGTGGCTCCTGACGGCAAGATCATGTATATTAGTGAAACGGCCTCCGTGCATCTGGGGTTGAGTCAAGTAAGTACTAATTAATGGACGCGTTGGGCCATCTCCACCTCAGTCCAAAATGCTCTCTCAATAGAAATCTGACTGACTGACGCCCGTCACAGGGCGGAGGACATCCACGAGGATTTCTGAAATGATAAAAAAAGGAAAGTACTTGATAGTTCAAATCCTCATAAGGCCATCCCCGCCCCAGCGCAGAGACTTTAAATTTCCTTTTTGAGGAGTGGCTGGAAAGACAACACGGCGTCCTCACCTTTCGCATGACAAAGGTTCTCACCGCATAAGGTAAGTTCAGGAAGTGTCTGAACCGGATTCGTTCCGAAGAAACGCTTGGGTCTACCGACTCTGAATAGGTTTATCTTCATAGAGGCATACTAACTGCAAATTGGACACTAGAGAGAATTTGAGAAAATAAACGCTGTGCATTATGGACAGCGTTCATTTTCTCAAATTCCCTCTAGTGTCGCTTAATTCATTCAATCCCAAGCGCGTCTGTAATTATCACAATTGAAAGGTTAATCCGTTCTTACATAACGCTATCCAATTTACTTATTTAACTCTTCTACCTTACCCTTTGGAGACAGAAAAATTGCTCTATTTCTTTTCATTCTTGTACTAATAGGTATCGTTTATCTCACAGGTAGAATTAACTGGGAACTCAATATACGAGTACATTCACCAGTCAGATCATGAAGAGATGACGGCAGTACTGAGTTTACAGCATCCACACTCGTACCTGCCACATCAGTATCCTAGTCTTGGGTAAGTCACATACTGCATGGACCTTTATTAAATAAACGCGGGCTTGCAGACGGCGAGTGATAGGTAGATCACCGTCCGATAAGGGCCTGCTAGGATTTGGACGCGGGAAGCGGTGCGAGTTGCGCAACTTCGCCATAGTTCCTACATACGAGTAGCCACAATGAGTGCGCAGGCGGGGCGAGCGGCAACCCTGTCCCTGAACCCGCGCCGCTCCCTGCACCGAGCTGCCAGTCTAGCCGAACACTTAAACTGTCTGTACTTAAAGATTTATTTATTTGTAAGGTACCCAGTTGGTGGGACGTGGGGCCCAACAGTGGACATCGAATGTGAACGAGCGTTCTTCATCAAAATGAAATGTGTCCTCGCCAAGAGAAATGCTGGACTCACCACATCAGGTTATAAGGTATGTGACAGAGTACCTATATTGTTAAGAGGCTGCTTTTCCACTCGCCTATCGCCAACACCACAGACTTAGAATGACCTTGTGGGCGGGGCAAGCGTGCCTCAAAGTAGGGCAATGCTCATAGTTAAACTACCAGTAGCAAACTAGCGATCAAAGTGTGCGTGGTCTGTTAGTTGCGTAATGCGCGTTCGTATTGGTTTATTGCCTGTAGTGGAGTTAAAGGGTGTGAGATTAGCGGCGACACTCGTTGTAGTACAAATCGGAAAGTATTTCCTTTCTAACCTCTTTCATCTTTTCTGTGATTAATATCGAGAAGAGCTTGCTACTTCTTCTAACGTAATCAAACGCGATGTTTGACAAAAAGGCAACGCGAAAAAAGAGAGACGCCTGAAAGCTTTTTTAGCATTCGATAATTCCGTGATTAACTCGAATATTTTACAAAAGTTGTTCCAGGAAATACGTGTTTTTTTTAAACACTTATATAAGTTTAAAAAAAGAATTGGCGTCTTTAGAATCTTGGTATAAGCAAGGTTTCTTAAAGGTTTTTTTTTACTTTTTAAAAGTTTGAGTAAATTATGAAGTGTCAAACACACTCAAAAATAGCAGATTTCCAAATGTCTTTACTGGATTTAATTTCAATAGAAGCTGTTATGATATCCCAAGATATAATTTGTGTTTCCAAAATATCAAGAGAAAGATGTGTATTAACATCATGATCACGTAAGATCATCAATCGAAGGGTTGGACGCTCTTAACATCGAAAGAAAATTAGGTATATTAAAACAATGCATCAAATTATCCCATTTTCAACAAATCCACCGTTATCCCAAAGGAAATCCCCGATTATCGTCACGAATAGTTCTCTAAAACCCCTTCGATTAATTCTAATACTAATAAAACATCCCTAGAACCCCATACCGTCCTACCAGAGGCGTAACTATAGGGTGGCAAGGCTGCCAAATGCTACGGGCCCCTGGCCTGCTGGGGCCCCCGATCCAAAAGGCCTTGTAAAAGTAAATATATGTACAAATTCAATTAAATTATTAAACATATTTATATAAGAAAATTATTAAACCACTGGGAAGCCAGCCCCGCGTTCAAATTTGAGTTTAGAGTTAACTCTAATGACGTCATAATGTAATGTACTCTACCCTGGCATTTTTGAACGCGAACGAGTTCATCTGTCAATGTCGAGCATATGGCCGCTTACTCCAACCTAACCTGTTTAGAGATAGAGTTAGTTGTTTTAACTCTAGGGTAGCTACTTGAGTTATAAAAGAACGATCCTGGGTTACAACTCTGGTTATTTTTGAACGCAGGGCTTCAGAGACGAAATTAGGAGTCCTCGTATATATATTTTAACGAGGACTTTAAGTTCTCTAGAACTGACCGATTTATTTATTATTACTATTAATTATTTATTTCGAGCTTACACTCATAAAAGGGTTAGTAAAAAAAAATACTTAAAAACTATGTTAATAGCCATAAAATTTCCGTTCTATACATTAATATTACAATTAAAATTTCAATCAAAACATGTCAAAAACAACATTAATCAAATCAAAAATATATTATAAAGACTTGGATAAATCACTGAAGTATAGATATCATATATTAATAAGAATATGTTGTCATTTTAGTGATTTATCCAAGTTAAATTACAAAGTGGTCCTGAGGCCCCATTCACTCATTTTGCCAGGGGCCTCAAATGTTATAGTTACGCCACTGAGTCCCTCTAATTCCCCCATTTCATATGTTAGTACAACTGAGTGTGTCGAACAATGTCTCCTTCACAATAAATAATGCAACGCGTGCCACTATTGTTTTACGCATTTGATTTAAATTTAGCGAGTAAACATACTCTAGGGGCAAGTTTAAAGGGATTTTTGGTATTTTGAGAATATTGGGGGTGGGTTGAGAATATTGTGGGGTAGCGATATATTTCTAAGCTCACAGATCCACTGTTGTGGGCACAATGTGCATGCCCACAATATATGTATTATATTTTTTCAATACACTTGCTCAAAAACTCGCTCTTATCCCTACAACTTCTACGCACGCTGTCAACTGTTTTTCGCGGTAGTGCGGAAAAGTGCGCGTGCTCGCCCCAGACACAATTTTAATACATTTATCATATCAGGCTGAGCTCTAAGCGTTCTTTACGGATCTTCGTAAGTGTATTGTAAACGTCGTTTGAAACAAGTGGAAATATAGATAGATACTATTGTAATTTTCTTGAGCGAACCTATTCCATCCAAGTTCCATCATCGGACCACCAGAGGTACGGTGATGCGCCACCGGTATAGCGTGACGCCGACACGCTGCCGTACATCTTTTAATCATATCATCGAAATAATATTAAATTGTCCATACCGTCCCCATCTCACCGATATCATTAACTTCAGGTTATACACTGTTCTGGATACCTCCAAGCGCGCTGTTTTGGAGAAGATTCCGCACCGTTATGACAAGCTCTTGGTAATAAATTATCAACACCGTCCCCTTCTTACCGATAGCATTAACTTCAGGTTATACACTGTTATGGATACCTCCAAGTGCGCTGCTTCGGAGAAGGTTCGACGCCGCTATGAGCTCTGGGTACTAAATTATCAACACCGTCCCCTTCTTACCGATAGCATTAACTTCAGTTTATACACTGTTATGGATACCTCCAAGCGCACTGCTTTGGAGAAGATTCGGCAACGCTATGACGAGCTCTTGGTACTAAATTATCAACACCGTCCCCTTCATACCGATAGCATTAACTTCAGTTTATACACTGTTATGGATACCTCCAAGCGCGCTGCTTCGGAGAAGGTTCGGCTCTACTATGAGCTCTTAGTACTAAATTGCCAACACCGTCCCCATCTCACCGATATCATTAACTTCAGTTTATACACTGTTCTGGATTATCTCCGAGCGCGCCGCTTCGGAGAAGGCTCGGCACCGCCATGCGTTCTTAATACTAAATTGCCAACACCGTCCCCATCTCACCGATATCATCAACTTCAGGTTATACACTGTTCTGGATACCTCCGAGCGCGCCGCTTCGGAGAAGGCTCGGCGCCGCTCGGCCTCATCGCGGTCGGGCACTCGCTGCCGCCGTCAGCCGTCACCGAGCTGAAGCTACACTCCAATATGTTCATGTTTAGAGCTTCGCTGGATATGAGGCTGATATTCTTGGATGCCAGGTATGTGGAGACTTATTTTATCATTTTGTTAACCGACTTCAAAAATAAGGAGGTTCTATTTTCAGCTGTATTTTTTTTTCTTATCTGTAGGTAAAAGACCAATTTGTAGGTAAATTATTTTTTTGATTGAAAGGTTGGTCCCGTAGAAATATTATTATGATGAATGATGAATGACTGTAGTAATAAGTAAAAATACTTTGTTTAAACGTATTTTCAATGACTGACTCAAAGAGAGGGGGGGACCTGATATGATGATGAACCCGGATGGTAGGCCTGGGCAAGCCAAGCCCAGGCATTGGAATTGTTATGCAATGTTTTGATGATTTTTTATTGGTACTTTACTATTGAACTTGCATACTAGATATTTAAATTTGGCTGAGGGGTCCTTTCACCCCTCAGCCAAAAAAAAATAGGCCAAACCTACTTTCTTTAAACCTTTTATTATCTCAGTGATTTGGCCAAACGAGGATTGACATATCATAAAATGTTAACGTTTAAACGAACTGGCCAGCTTTAGTTGGCCATATCGTGAAGTGACCAATTATAAGATCTGGCCACGAAATAGGTACCTATATAAATAACAAAATTAAAACAATTAATAATATAATCAACTAAATTGCCACATAACAACCAAGACCTGTGGCCAGTTTTTCGATTACTTAAATTTTATCATAAAATCAAAATGTCATTCACCAAACCCATATCAAACCTAGTGCCGTAAAAACCACTACACAAACATTATCGACAAATAAAATTAAAAAAAGACAAAATTACAGCAACAATAAACAATTTGATGCGAGTTAATAAAATCAGCGGAGAGCCGTAACGGTGCGACGCCAAACGATTTCACAGTCCTCCGTCGCGTCGTGGATAGTATCGATAAGCTTTGTCGATACCACAACACTATTTAGTTTTGTCGATGACAGCATCCTTTACAAAAACAAAACCTCGAAAAGTCAGACAGCTGGACTGATTTTTTTTATAATGGATAGGCTCGCGTTTGACACTATCTCTAAACGGGGGTTGACCGGCGACCCGTGGGGGCCGGCCTGCCCCCATCCTGATACGACAAATGTAATATAATTATGGCGGGGGAGAGGTTGAACAATAAGGTTTTAACTACATTATAGCACTAGTGCGTAATGGTAATCAAAATGTCACAGTTTGGTAACAAGGGCCATTATGTACCTAAATGCAATAAGAGTCACTTTCTGAGCAAGTGTATTGAAAATATGTATTACAACTATATTCCATGTAAATCCGTAAGATCAGTCGAGTCCTTAGTCCCTACAATTCCACGAACCGCTAACGCGCATTGTTGAGCAAGGTTTACGCGACCCTGATTGGCGTGAACTAATAAATGTTGAACTTGCGGCCACTGCGCTTGTCCAATGGTTCCGACACGGGCATACGGACCTCTGCAACGTAAACACACGACACTTACCGTACAAAAATCGAGTTGTCGCTAGCGAGTCTGTTTGACTCATTATTATTATTATTAAATATTCTTTATTTTACACCACATTTACAAAAAAATACAGGACTAAAAATTATTAAAAATAAGTGTACAATGGGCGGTCTTATCGCACAAGGGAATTTCTTCCAGACAACCTTTGGATGGACTGAAAAAAAGGAAAAAGATTTAAGGCTGTCAGTGTACAACATCACAAATAAAACTGATAAGAAATAACAACACAAATACATACATACATTACAAAATATAGTAATAAATATCAAATATGTAATTAAACCAGGAGAAGAGAAAAATCAAAATGAAAGGTAATGCTAATTAATGGTAATTGTAATCAATTCGATGCGCGTTTATTCGATACCGACTACGGTAAGATGGTGTAATTTTTTTATAGTAACCCATGGTAAGAGTACTGGAGTATGTTTCGACTTGATTGATACTATTCTCAAAGTGGTTCGCTAGAAATGATGGCTACAACCTGGAAAACTTTAAGCCAAGAGTGAATAGGTTACTTTTAGGTAAGCGTGCTTCATCGCCGACCACATAGTCGCTTTTTATGCGCACAAAACACAGGTTTTAAGACCATAACATGTTAAAATGACAGTTTCAACCAAAAATTCGAAAACATAAAATATCCACCAACCTGCACTGGGCGAATATGGTGGATTATGGTCTATACCTTCTCCTAGAGAGGAGGCCTGGGTCCCAGCAGTGGGAACATTATAAAGCTGATTATACTGTGCTACACTTATATTACGACTTTTAAAAAATAATCTTAAATTGTCGACCATTGTATTATCAAATACTTTTTTGACATCAACATTAATACAAATGGTGAATATAATATGTAGTAGCTTTTACCCGCGGCTTCACCCACCGACCCACGTACATAAAATATATGTCACTCAGGAATAAAGCAGCTTTTTATTGGTCAAAAAAATGTAGTAATCTGACTAGTACCCCTAGCCAAGTCGCTAATCTCCAATCGTTAACGCTAGCAGAAAGCTGCAAATGTAAGGGAATGGCATCATCTCAACGCTCAGTCATGTGGTCAGAACAAAAGAATCGGCGACGCGCCCAACTCGAAGCGTTCGACGCAAGCGAAACGGTTGTAACTTGGCTAGGGGGCAGTTCTCCCAAAGATTACCTCTTACAAAACAAAAAAAAAAACTTAACCTCTTTATATTATTAGTGTAGATTTATTGTATTCGAAACAAGGCGTTTTCTTAGTATATACGAGTACGTATGCAAGCTAGATACTTTATTTTAGTTACCTCGTACGTTTATAATGTTAAAGACAATAAAGCAACATCTCGACTTTTATGGAAAACACAAAATCCCTTGACCATTCATTAGCCATTCAGACTTCGGTTCGGAGTCATTCGGTTTGGTCACAGCAATATTCATTACGATTCACGCTGAATTCAATACTAAGACAATGACAAAATAAAATTACAATACATATAATGTAAGAACTAAAATGTGTGTCGATGCAAATGGCAAAATACCTGATCTATTGACAAATTAACATTTGTAATTAGTGTTGGATTGTCTCTCGTAGCACTTAAAATGATTGTTTTCTCTTCTTTTTGATATTCACTTTCATTACTTTAAATCTTCATTTTGATTCTTTTGTTTTGTTTTTCCGAAGTTTTTTGAACCACGAAGTTTTGTTTCTGTGTATGATTGACATATTTTTATTGCGGTTAAAATTAGTTTTTATTCACAAATCTTAATCTTCACTAATATTATAAAGTGGTAAAGTTCGTCTTTGTTTCCAAGAGTCTCTGAAAGTACTGGACCGAATGCTAAATTTTTTTCATCGATAGAAAGCTGCTGTCTGTTTTTACTGTCCGTGTTTATTCCTGAGTGACATAGGCTATAGGCTATATTTTATGTATGCGGGCGAAGCCGTAAACAAAAACTGATAATTTTGTTTACGGTTTCGTCCGCGCAAATTACAGATATAATCTGTCTATTTTCACAAATGAAAATCTAGTTAACGTAACGCTACCTTTAAACGAGTACTTAAAATTAGTGTGTCGTTTACCGAAACGTGTCGAGAGCAGTGGAGAACGCGCAAGTCCTGCATTGTTCAACAATACAGAGTTATGCCCTGTTTCCGAGAAGCGCGTGAATTGCCCGCCGTATGCCCGTGTAGGGCCGCGGTTATTTTCAACTATTAATTATTGCTCGCTTATTTCCATGCCCATTTGAGAATAGTTATGAGAAAAATTTAGTGTTGGGGTTGGAGTACTGCGGGTGTTATCGATAGTTTGGAAATAGTAGTAAATTTTGATACATGTGGAGAAAATTTCATTGCGACCGAGGCGGAGTGTTATAATAATAATAATCCTTTAATATCAGGCAACCAGGTCCATAGAGAAAATGCACAAATAATTTTACAAAATACAGTTGCAGTGGGGATCGCTTTGCGCATTCCATACATTGGCGAGCCAATCGTCTTCGTTGTACACATGCAACAACGCAAGGAATGAATTAGGAGCGAAGTCTATGACGCGATGGCGCGGCGAGCCAATCTCTGACACTCCCCCGCCCCCGCGTCTCACTTTGCACCACTAAAGAGACCGAATATTTGACTTCTACGCAACCGCTCAAGATCCGTGATGGCAACTGTAATAATAAACTAATACATAAAAGAGATACATACTATAACTAATTATTATTAAGTACTCGTACTAACTATAGACTATTATTTTTATTGTAGCCGAGTACTGCAGTCACAAACCACATGCATCAAACGACATTGAAGAAATAAATAAACGGAGGTTGACGTGCGATTCGTGGGGTTCGCTTAATGCTCAGTCTGATACAATAAATATTGGCGGCGTCGAGCGCCAACACTTTTCCACACTAGTGCATGAAACTTCCTAATTGCGTGTTTAAGAGTGGTAGGGTTAGGGGCGATTTTTTGAGAAGGTAGGTAGGTGTATAGTAAAATTTCGAGCAGTACTTTCAGAAATTACCTACGACAAACAAAACTAAAAACAAACTTTACCTCTTCACAAGAATTAATGTAAATCTTTGTTATGCTATTTGTTGGAATATAACAAAAACAAATCCATCCTGCTTCAACACTATGGTCTTTCTCTTTCTAAGCAATAAATATTATATTTAATGGACAGAGGCCTGTGACTACTTGACTGAAATCCCTAATATGTTTACAGTTACTGTATTCCACTAGCGTTGCTTAGGAACACACATGTCACGTGATATTACTGAAACACACCTTCCAATATAAATAAAAGGATAATAAACAGTTATTATTGAAATCCTTAAAACGATGTTTCTCTTTGGCAACCTATCAACCCCAACACTATTTACAATAAAAGATGTGAAATTGTTTTTTTAAACTTCGACGTTTATACCGCATACATCGAAGGACTGGAACAATTTGTCCCGTCCGATTATAATTTAACTTCTTCAAGTCTTCAAGGCTAGTAGAAATTAGTTGTCACATGACTCACCGCTATCATAGACAAAGAAACATTACCAAAAAAGGTAGCCCATAGATAAACCTACAAGTCGACAGATTTAACTAAGCTTATCTATCTGTCCCGATACGTGGTCTATGGTGTCACGTTGCAACATCTGTGGCCCAGGTGGCTATGTTTTGACATTTAATATCCTTATAGTTATGGAAACCTGGTACCTGGAAGAATAGCGTTTAAATATTACGCTTAAACAACATTATTAAATTGTATAAGCAGAACCTGAATATACACCACTATTTTTTAATTAGTACACATACTTAAAGGGCTTATTAGAAAAGCACTTGTTTTATTTTATAAGTAAAATCTCAATAAATAATATTCATAAACAGCAAAGTTATTAGCGTTTGTTTATGTCCCAAAATGTCACTCAATTTATGGAAATATTGTGCAGGCTATTGATTAATGAATGAATAAGTGACAATTATTAAGGAAAAACACTGCCCGCAGTATTTTCTATTAGCAATTGTTATGTTTGATTGATTCTATGATAAATTTACCTTTTCGTGGTCAATTTTAGGATTTCGATTTTTTATACTTTTGACTACAAAAATATGATTAGTGAAGGGTACAGATAGAGCCCCATTTTTATTAAAAAGTAGGGGTGTAGTTTGTTCAGAATCAGTAACTGAATGGATTTCAATAATTTTAACACTATGTTATATTTTTTCCCTGTCCCACATGTCACGGCAGGTCATAGCGGTCATTAAGTGCCAGCGTACAGCTGGGTGCGAAAGCAAAACATTCCCTCAGTTGTTCGAATGACCAGGTGACCATGTATTTGTGTGGACAACTCGATAACATAACAAGCTTATAACTTTATGACTTTTCATGATAATGTTGTATTCTTGGAGCTCAGAAGGTAAAAAGCGAATGAGCTATAGGTACATCTCAGTATACCGTGTTATAGGACACCCGTTATATTACTGATATTATGATAAGTAGATGCATTAGGCAAACACCCTTACTGTAGAACCAATATACGTACACTACTCAAAAACACAAAAAGTTCTTATCACAAGCCAATAAAGTCCAAATTCAATAACCGTCCCAAAAATCCAACTTACCAAGCGCTTCGATAATCTTCTAATATTATCTCTAACTCCTATCTTATAGGCAATAAGGACCGCTATCGTTTGCATTATACTGATATTAACAGCAAATATAAATTAGTGTTGGTTACGTGCTAAAGTGTGCGAATGCAGGATCGCTTCCGTACCGTCAGCAAAAATGTGAAGATTGCTGTATGGACAATATTTTAATATTATAGGAAGGCTGTTTTTATATCGAATTTGCTTACGGATTCTTTTTTTGATGACGTTCTCTTTGGTTTTGTAGCACGTGGGGTCTAGTGTTCGATACCCATCATCATGAGCCTTTTTTAATGTTCCCACTGCTGGGACTCAAGCCTCCTCTCTAGGAGAGGGAATGGGCCGTAATCCACCACGCGGGCCCAGTGCGGGTTGGTGAATCACATGTCTTCGAATTTTTAGTTCTAGGACATGCCGGTTTCCTCACGATGTTCTCCTTCACTGTTTTGAGAGTATTATTATTTAGAAGATAAGGGGCTATGCATCACCCGTAGTGTAGGAGATGTAGTCACTGCAACCTAAATGATCTATTGTGACTCGCCACCTTGTTAGAGTAACTCTTTTAGCCCGGAGGCTTCCAAGAAATTTAGATTACTCCTAGCTTTTAGAGTTTTAATGTTCTCCAGGCGAATAATGTGTCAGCCCAGATGGACACTGCGTTTGTGGATAAGGGCCCGCAATCACACAAAAGGTGCTTAGGCGTCTCTCTCTTACAGTACCGGCAAACGGAAATTGGTGCCTGTTTAGTTTGCAGTGGCCGGTTAAGGCGCGGGCTATCGCGTGATGTTCGTTCTGCTAAGCTCAAGAAGCTCGGCAGTTCGTTTTTGTGAGCAGCCTTTTATAAGAGATTTGGCGTGTAGCAGTCCTGGTTGTACCAACCAGTGCTTTTACGAATCGCCAAATAGGTTGCCCTTAAGGGTCTGCAGGACGGACCCCTCTTGGTAAGACTGCTCCATAAGCAGCAACATGCCTACTCCACGGGTAAATCAACAGAATCTGCACTACATAGCGTAATCTCAAAAATTGAATGCGCAATAAATCACAAAGGCTCTTCGCTAGCAGTCTTCATAGACATCGAAGGAGCCTTCGATAAGACTATGTTCCGAAGTATTAGCACAGCACTCGAAAGTCATGGTGTTGACCCGACCCTGAGTGGCTGGATCACAAATATGCTCAGATTTAGAGCAGTACAAGTAAATATAAATAGCACCACAAGGGCCATAGTGGCGAAGGGTTGCCCCCAGGGGGGAGTCCTTTCGCCTTTACTGTGGAACTTAGTTGCAGATGACCTAGTTAAAAGACTCAACACAAAAGGTTATTTCGCCGTAGGTTACGCTGACGATATAACCATTATAATAAATGGCACCCACGAAAATACACTATGTAACCTTATGCGACAGGCCTTGAAAATAGTAGAGGACTGGTGTAAGGAACACCAACTGACAGTAAACCCCACCAAGACTGAATTGGTTCTCTTCACCAAAAAAAGGAAACTGGCAGCACTACAACTGCCACTTTTCTTTGGAACTACCCTTAGCCTATCAACTGAAGTCAAGTACCTGGGCGTTTACCTGGACAAACAGCTGAACTGGGCAAAACACACTGAGTACATCACTAAAAAAGCCAGTATATCCATGTGGCAATGTAAACGCATGCTAGGCCGCAGCTGGGGCATAGCCCCAAAGGTGACCCACTGGCTATATACAACTGTTATCAGACCAATAATCACATATGGCTCACTAGTTTGGTGGCCCAGGACTGAACTGAGCACAGCCCAAAAAGACCTTGAAAAACTGCAACGACTCGCCTGCGTAGCGATCACAAGCAGTATGAGAACCACGCCCACGGCTGCCCTGCAGGCGATGCTGGGACTGCCACCACTGCATCTAATAGTACAAGAGGAGGCAGCCTCAGCGGCCTTCAGGCTCAGCGCTTCGGGCATCCTGAGTAAAGACTCCAGAATTAAACACATACGAATAATGGAAAACGCTATTAAAAGACAGCCTATGATGGCAGCACCTAGTGACAGAGCTCCAAAGGCGTATCATTTCCAAAAGCGTTTCAATATTCAATTAACAGAGGAAGCACACGACTACTCAGGCCCAGCAGAACTGAGAGTCTACACGGACGGATCAAAGACAGACACAGGCACGGGCGTTGGAGTCTTCTCCAATGACCTCAATATCAGAATATCCAGAACGCTGGGAAAATTCAACACCGTCTATCAGGCGGAATGTGTTGGCATAATCCTTGCGGCCCACGCCATAGAAACTAGAGATGTAAAGGACACACACATTCGGATACTCTCCGATAGTGTCTCAGTCCTACAATCCCTAGACAAAGATTTTTCCACCTCGAGAATTATACAAGAATGCCACTCTGCACTGGAAAGAGTCACGGTGCCAAAGCGGAACACGGTGACACTACAGTGGATTAAGGGACATAGCGGTTCGCTGGGCAACGACGCGGCGGACGAACTAGCCAGGAGGGGATCTGGAGCGGTGGTCTTCGGGCCCGAACCAATTGTGCCGGTCCCCTTTGGTCAGCTGCGTGTTTGGCTACGGGAACACACACAGATACAAGCGGAACGCTGGTGGTCCTCGACATCGGGATGCAGGCAGGCCAAGGAGGCCCTACCACACCTAAATAAAGTCCTCACCAAAAAACTTTTAAGTTTGAACAGAGGCGGCCTGCGCCTGGTGACGGGGACCATCACCGGGCACTGCACACTGAATAAACACCTCCACACAATAGGCATCAGACAGACAGACAGTCCCCTGTGCAGAGCATGCTTGGAGGGGGAGGAGACAGTTGCACATGTGCTCCTAGACTGCACAGGGATCACTGAAATACGCACACGAACCATAGGATCCCCGAATTCCCTTATAGATGTCCTGAAAAACCTGAGAGGCCTAATCTGCTTTTAGAGAGAGGTGGGCTGGTTGGAATAAGCCCACCCAAGGTTATGGCCGCTATGGCCCACGTACAATGGTCCGCATAGGACTAAGTGCGGAAACCATTCTCAGACATAAGACATATAAGGGTCTGCATGGCCTGGTTCTTTGAAATACCACAGAAGGGTTCTGGTCCTATCTGATGACTTTGAGCCCCAGTCCTTGCAAGTTCATCGGCTTTTTGAAAGTAGTGGTAATGAAATAAATTGCACAAAGTAAAACGCCTGGCTGAGGATTGAAACAGCGTTGCCAGATTTTTTTGCCAAGTCGGGACTTAGGAACTTTTTGAGTGAAAGAAGCGAGATTCTTTCTTCGAAAGCGGGACATGGTAAAACACGTATATAATGAAACGTTTTTGAATATTTATCTTTATAATTGAGTTTAAATTACCTTTACGTGACAGACAATAGATGGTAAAAATATCCATAGAAAATGTGTTTTAATAAAAATATGACATTTTAAATCAGATTTACCCTATAGTTAAAGAGTTGAGTCTTATTCGTCTTCAGAATAAAAAAAAAAACAGAAAACAAAATCAAAAAAGTTTTATTCATTAGAAAAATATGGCATTTCAAGGCAGGCAACCAGTCCACACTTGTCTGTGCCACCCGCCAGCGCTTTCTCAAGCTGCATGCACGGCCGAGTTATTCCTGAAAAGAGGGACTGAGCATGTCCCGCGCGGGACATTTAATTTTAATTTAAAAATCGGGACGTCCCGCCAAAATCGGGACGTCTGGCAACGCTGGTTTGAATCCACGACCTATGTATATTCCCGAGGGTCCGTTTATGGCGATGTAGGGGTAAATAATATAGCACTATAGTCGGTACATATAGCATATATTAATACCACACAGAAAGGCTCACACAAATACAAATCATTTTTGGCTTAGCCTAATACCGTTAACGAAATGCTTGCGCGATCTAACTCGACGCCAACGCCATCTATCGAGCTATGAGACAACTCATAACAATTTTTCGAAAAAATGTTGTTGTGTTTTTTTATATGTTTAATGTCTTTGTTTTTTTTATGATTTCGTACCAGTCTTAACAACCTACAACTCATAAACCGGGGCCGTCACCCCTGAGTCACCACTATACAAAATATTAACAATTTAATTTGATATCCACTTAAAAAACAATTAGTACAAGATACAAGTACGTCCCAAAAAAAAACAATTTGAGTATTTTTTTAAGGATATGAGAAAAAAATCTCCCTCTAAAGCGAGGGGTTAAAACAAAGGCCCCCCAAGTGGGGTACAATTGACACCCTTTTTCACTAGCCCGGCGGGATTGGGGTATAATGACACCACAGTATCGGATGTCCGCTGTTAAACAATGAGCAATTAACTGGGAAACTAAACTGCTTTATAATGGGTAAACTGGGGTAGTTAGATTTTTATAAGGATTTTTTTTAATGATTCTGATAATAATAATACCTCAGGAGGCTCTCGTTAGGCGGCTGGATCAAGGGCTTGATTCAGAAAGCGGTACTCCTGGACACAGCTCGTATAGTCAGGAGGTTCCTTTCTCTGGAGCCCTGACCGGCGTAACTTGGACCCTATTCCCGATAACGGTGGGACACTATTTTTTATATTTTTAAATGTTTTTTTTTATTTATTTTCTAAGGAATATTTTAAAATGTATTAAATATGTAAAAATGGAAAATAAAGGAAATAATAATATAATCGTTTAAGTAGTTATAGCATAGGGCACATTTACAATATAGTATTTTAAATATTAAAAAGAACACAGATGCTAATTTGCCTGAACTAGGATGAACCTGGTTTTCAGGGTAGAGAGTGCTAAGCAAATACAAAAAAAAATTAACACTAAGTATGACTATTTTAAAAATACGGCGTGTTTTATTTACAAACAGTAAGTAGGTTTTCTGTCTCTATATAAGACATGCTTAGGAAATATTAGAGAATCATCTTTTTATATTTATTATATATATATTATATCCTATTCAGGGAGCCGTGAGACAAAAGGTAAACAAACCATATAAAGGGTTTCAAAGAAACATGAGTGAACTTGGATTTTCCTTCGCCAAAGGAAAATTGTGCAAAGAAAACGCCAATGCATTCAACAGAAAAGGAAACTGTTATGTATTCAAACACTTCTAAGAAACATGGCTGAAGTATACTACATACATTTTCAACGATACATTATCGTTTGCCAAATGACACGTTATTAAACAAAAGTTTATTTGGTGATTTATTTGTAAAGAAAACTACCTATTTGGAAAATTTTTCTTTGCCAATCGTTGGTTGTCAAATGAAAATTCGTAAATCAACTTTTGATGAACTCACAGGTCACCGAAAAACCTCATTATAACCTTGCTCGGCCTGGGAATCAAACTCAGAACTATACTCAGCGCTACCGCTTACGACCATTAGACCAACAAGGTTTTCAGAGAAAAATCACAAATATTATGATTTATAGTTTTTTTTAACAGAAGTAAATCGTTTTCTTTTTATTGTCATAACGTTATCTCGAACAACGATAAGCGTTACATGTTAAACCGGTAATTATTACGTTATTTGAGTTATGCTTACAACACGTTATCTTTCATAACGGTTAAAACTTATCATGCGCAACGATTACTTTATTTGTGGGTTTAAGAAGGTTCTGTCTTCTAGTATAGATAAGCCCGTAAAACTGACACATGTTTTTAAACAATGATAACTATAAAGTACTGTTGTAAGGGCATTTATTTTTATGTTTTTATGTACTAACTGTAACAGTGTAATGAATTTTCATCATTTGAAAGTAAAAAAAAGGCTGCCCTTTGCCTAATCAATAAACTCATAATAAAAAACTCTTCAAACAAAAACCAATCACCTTTTTTTATTCAATCAAGCACGCATATTGTTTTTCAAGCGAAAAAACTGTTGACGCTCAAAAAAATATTGCGCGTCACTTCCGGCAATTACCATTGCAAAAAAGCAATGCTTGTCAAAGGGAGAGACCCCCGGCACTCCAGTTTTAAGGGTTAACTAATTACTGAGGGGACGCGACAAGTTGGGGGTTGGTATCGAGGCGAGGTGATTGTAGTGTTGTTTTTATGGGATACAGTGGGAAGAAGGAAGTGATTTTGTCTTTATTTTTAATTATTGACAAATATTATTGGCTCGCGTTTGACCACCATTTCACCGGATGGTAAGCGATGATTTGGTCGACGATGGAGCACGCTTGCCTCTAAGCAAGGGGTCTTTAAGTCAAGTCAGACTTAAAGAACCCTTGCGAGGAAGGAGGGTTATGATTTTGACAGACTATGTATGTATCTATGTGAATATGTAAATATGTCCCCTCATAGCTCCTAATACAACAAGATCGTAGTTACACGCATACATTTTCAGCGTTCTTTTTTTATTATTATTGATGGCTCACGTTTGACCACCTTCTCACCTGATGGTAAGCGATGATGTGGCCGACGATGGAGCACGCTTGTTTAAAAGTAACTTATCCACTCTTGACTTAAAGACTTCTAAGTGGTAGCTATCAGTAAACACAGACTCCGACAGGGGATACCTATTTGCAAAATAAATATTATTTCGTTATCACAGACCAACGATTGAAAAAAACTTTCATGTACTTATTTATTAGTGATGCTACATCATATAACGATATCATAACTAACAGTTACACCGTTATTTCCAGGGTGGCGTCGCTCACGGGTTATGAACCGCAAGACCTGATCGAGAAGACACTCTACCACTACATACACGGCACCGACGTCTTGCATATGAGGCATTCGCATTGTACTCGTGAGTATTTAAAGCTACATCTTAAAACAGACCTTCTTTTTTGTTGAGTAAAAATCATCTAAATGACATCCCCGCCCTTGGGCGAGGTGGAAGATAGTGTCAGACTCTTACTAGCTATAAAACCCACCTCGTTCCTTTTTGCCTTTCACACCGAGGCCGAGCCTCCCTTTCGGAAACAGACCCTAGCTCTAGTAGGCTTAGACCCAGGTGGACCCTACGGTTGCTGACAACTTCTTGAGGCGCGTGCTCCTCGCTCCAGACCATGGCCTGTACACGCGGCACGGTGCGAGATTGCCGCCACCGATCACCCCACAAGGGGTCTCCGCCGTGTGCTACAACGTGTCCTCAACTTGAACGACCTTGAAAAACGCTTAATGCTCGTGTTGTACACACGGGTGTACGAAATTTATTCGGCCGAAAATTTTGGTCTTCATATTTTTGTTTTTCTAAAAAAAAAACGGATTTTTTAGTAACTTTTGTGTTTTTTGTGATTTTACTAAAAAAAATCACAATATTAATTACCCCTTGGCACGAGGGTTGAATAACCTAGTGCTTGAATGCAATCCCACCTAATACTAAGCAGTGATGCAATCGTTGATGGTGATACGCACTTGCATAACAAGAGCCTATTCACTCTAACCTTGCAGAGACCTAAATTATAATAGAACGGGAAGACCGCAGGTGACAAAGCACCTTAGATCTTGTATTTTGTTCATTATCCTAAACCTATTTTTCTCTCTTACAGTTCTAACAAAAGGCCAAGTGACATCTCGATACTACCGCTTCCTAACGAAGAGCGGTGGGTGGGTGTGGATGCAGAGCTACGCGACTATCGTACACAACTCGAGGTCTTCGAGGCCACACTGCATTGTGTCTGTCAATTATGTACTCAGGTTTGTATCTACTCCTTGTCTTACACGTTACGTTTAACTCTCCAAACCCCAAGCAACCGCCGCCGGCGTTGGCGTGGCGTTTTTTTACAGGGTATTTATCCAAGAACGCAAATAAGAAGTTCATCATAAAGTTAGTCGGTAAATATCAAAAATAAGCAAACTTTTCCGTTTTTCACTATATTATATACCTATAGGGACTGTAGCTAAGTAAGTAAGTAGCAGGCTTTTTAGGCCCACTGTCTACGGACGCGTAGCTTCTTAAACGCGTATTCGTCAGCAGCAACGTCGTGCCGTCATGTCATTGCTTCTTGGTCGAAAGAGTTTCAAAGTTTTGTTTGTAAACTGTGAGCAGGCGTAAAACAAACGTATAATGACGAATACGCGTTTATGAAGCTACGCGTCCGTGGACAGTAGATCTGTCTATTGACACGCCAAATCTACTAGGGTACGGCTAGACCAAAACCAAAATGTTCCTATAACTGTGATGCATTATTAATTTATATGTCTAACTTTCCATTCAGTTCATTTCAGTACACCCTTCTTAGTATTTTTCTAGCTTAAGAATTGTTATATAGATATTGTCTTCAAAATTAGTCTAAAATTTACAAAAAAAACATAAAGAAGTCTCGCCTATTTGAATATTTTCAATTGTGTTCAAAGTAAGTAAATAACCAAGCCCTTTTCTTCCAGTGACATTGAAGAGAAACACCTAATTCTAAACATTAGCCAAGGAGCTCCGAAGCACGGCACCAGCGTAGACTGTCCCACACCGTCCCACGTCCCCACCACCACGACATCACCACAAATGCCCCACGTCCGACACACAGACAAAATCAACCCTGTACAGGTCCCAGAAAGCGAATACAGTGACTCCAGCGGGGGTTACCCGTACCCCGAATACCTCCCAGTCATACCCCCCTACGAAACCCAAGAAGAATATCACCAACAGAACGGATCTTACCAAGAAATCTTCTACGAAAACTACACAGACACAAATGAAATCTTACCTAATTATGTTAGCTATCCCCAAAATCAAAGACCATTTTCAGCTAGTTCATCGTCTTGTAGCTCTATAGAAGGATCAGAAATACCTAATCAGTACAACTATACGAATTTAATATCGTTTTACGGTCATAATCAAAATCAAAATGGTAGGCCGGTTGTAGATAATTTTGGCGGGACATTTGGTAAAATGGCTGCCAGTCCGGCCGTACAAGAAGGCGGGTATACGAGCGTCATCGTTGATAACACGCAACAGTTTCATCATCACGGCGGAGGGGTGAATGAATTCGTTCATTGACAGATCGCTAAAGTGACAGTGTAAATAAAAAAAATAACGTTACAAAAACTAATATCGGTTTTTGATATGAAAACGGATTTTCGTTGCAAGTTCGAATTGTGTTCAAAATTGACATAACAGTGTGATCTCTTGGAATAAATCCAAAGTTTTCTGTTTCCTTATGGATATAAAATTTGAATCATGTTTTATTCGATTGATTTTTAAGACTGCATTTTGATTTTTTTTCATAAAAAGAGTGTATTCTCATTGTAATCTTAAGATAACGTAAAACCGTTATTGATTAAAAATAACGGTTAACGGTAACCGCTAATGTATAGTGTATTGATATGGTATAGAAATTGTAATATATTGTAAATAAATAAAAAATAAACTAGATTTAAGAATGATTATTGTTAGAAAATATAATATTTATAAATATAATTCTCAAGTTATGAACGATTGACAAGATAAATTACAATTTATTTTTAACGGTAGCCATATTGCTTTTCATTATTATTTTCCCGCGCTGGATGTGGGATTAATTTTTCTCACTACCATTTGTTAGAAATTATATCAATCGCTGAAGTTGAACACTAATTAATAATAAAGCTGTTCAGATTAAACACCACTATTTTTTAATTAGTCCAAAAAATGGGGCTCTATCCGTATCCTTTACCTACTGATAATATTTGTATAGTAAAAAGTAATAAAAAAACGAAATCCCAAAATTGCCCACAAAAATTTTTCCACGCGCAGTGTTTTTCATTTTTATCGTCATTCATTCATTCAAAATCAATTGCTTGTACCTACAATATTATAAATTGAGTGACATTTTGGGATATAAACAAACGCTAATAACTTTGCTGTTTATTATTATTATTTATTGAGACTTTACCTAAATAATAACAAGACTTTTTCTAGTAAGCCCTTTAAGTATTTGTACTAATTAAAAATGTGTGGTGTATTAATAATAATATAGGTACGTAGTAGGTACCTACGACAAGACAGGTACAGTTTTTGGCGCGAAAACCAAATCAGAACGAATGCCACCATCTTGCTTTTTTCAATTTCCATAGACAATTTTACAAATTAATGCTTACCAACTTTAGGGTCTATTACACTACACGTTATTCAGCCCACGATATTTAGACTCGTCTTATTTTTTATTAATAGATAGGCGACTATTACACGGTAAACAAGCGTCAATCAATTCCACCAATCATAAATGGTGGTTTTCGTCAGTCAGTACTAAAAACCGTCATTCAACGCATTAGATGGTACAACTGCCGGCTCAGATCTTGAGCGCTGGTTTCAAGTTGCGCAGAAGTCAAATATTCGGTCTCTTTAGTGGTGCGAAGTGAGACGCGGGGGCGGGGAGTGTCAGTGATTGACTCGCTACACCATCCTGTCATAGACGTCAGTCGTGATGCGTTCCTTGCGCTTACTGCATGTATCTAACAACGACGACGATTGGCTCGCCAATGTATGGAATGCGCAAAGCGATCCCCACTCTGACGCCGAGCGCTCAAGATCCGTGACGGTAATTGGATCTAGGTTTTTCGTCAATCAAGGCTTTGACTGTGGCAAAACCTACCGTGTAATGTTCGCCTAAGACAGTCTGACCTTTATTACACTACGCGACACGATGCGACAACGACTAAGACAGTCTGAATATCGAGTAGTGTAATACGTCCTTGTGCCGCCCGCACGAAGAAATTATAATCATTTACGCGCCAAGATCCTCGTCGCTCAGTATTTTTACTTTAGGCGTGGCGGCCATTGCTCCCGCCTATTTGGCGACGCCCCGTATGACGCATCGTGCATTTCAATTCTATCTTCTCGATAGCGTTCGACCAATGAAAATACGAATGGAGTAAATTATCAAATGTTGGAAGGTCTTCAACAACTTAAATTCTTCTGTGTTATCAACCAAATAAATATACCCAGCAGGTTATGATATGGAGATACGGCTTTTTAACGAAATGGCGCGTAAATATTTTTAGTCTATCTTACTCTTATTGCAAAAATCAACTACCTATCTGAATTTTTACCCAAATTAAGTTAATTAATTCTATTTTTCGACTCATCAAGACGAATCTGCAAGTAAAACTGGTAACTGGTGTAGCTAATAAGCTATGACACTTATTTACCAAGATGGCTTCTGCAAAATGTAAAAAATATAACGATTTGAAAAAAAAAGTTTGTTCTATTCTTTATTAATATAACATAACAAAAGTGGTCTGGTAGAAATTGCCCTGTGCAATAAGACTGCCTATTGTACACTTATTTTTGTGACTTATTATTGTTCCAATTACACTCAAAACTAAATACAACTGAAAATGTTGACTTCAGCGCCATCTAGCGGGAAAATGGCCACGAACAACCCGTAGCACCTTAAATATTATTCTTTAGTAAGCTAAGGTGTGCAATAAAGATGTATAATAATAACATAATAATGATACAAAAATGCAGATATGTAGTGGGTTTTTGCCATAAGGAAAGGGTACACTATGTCTATGAAAATAAATTTTGCTAGATCCAAAATATTATTTCTGTCCTTTTCAATACGATTTTTAATAACTACTTCGAATTTTTTTTTTTTGTTTTGTTTATGAATGTTTTGATTAGTAGCGTATTCGGTATAGATTCGACTCCTTACGTCGGTGTATATCAGAGAATAGACAATAATAGCTAGTAGTTCTTATTTATCACATTACCTACCTATACTTTATGATGAATCTACTCTTTCCTACACATTTTTAATGTTTTGAACAATTAAATTAACAGGCTATAAAATTAAAGGACATCACCTAAATATTTCCAGAAGTTATGACACTGATAATTTTCTCTATTCTATAAAAGCAGATCAGAAAAGCAAACGGATTTATCATAATAATCATAAGTTAAAGTTGTCATAAAATAAAAGACCCGTTTGTGTGATGTTTTTATTATTTCCGTTACGTAGGTAACTGTCTATATTACATTATGTAGGTACTGTTGTGTAATAGGGTAGTGTCCAGGGTCAAAATAATTACATTTTATTTAGTCCGTATTTTAGATTATAAAAAAAATATTGTACACGTATTTTTCTTTTTTCGATCAAATAAAAAATACGTGTCACTTATTTTTGAATAATCTGAAAGATGGACTTAACATTTTTTACGGCCACTAGCCTATTACATTAAAACACATTATGTAATTAAATATTACTTCATTGTTTCTTTCAGTTTTGTTACAATTTACATTCTAGGGTCCATTGAATTATAAAAACCCTTAGAACTCCTTCCATATATAAATGAAATGTATGTTTTTATTTCTGTATTTCTGCAATGAATACTTTGCTACTTATTCTTAATGAGTTTTTTTTAGGTGGGAAATCATCCAATAACTTCTCCCGCTCCTAGGTGGGGCGGGAGGGCGTGGCAGACTTTTACTGACTAAAACCACACCTATGTTCCTTCTTTACCCTTACGTCCCAGGTTTCCCTTTCGGAAACCAAGCCTAGGCCCCAATAGACTTGGGCTTGCGGACAGTGAGCAATGGTTAGCTCGCTGTCTGACCGTCCGGTAACTGTCTGGGCAGGTTAAAGGTTAAAGTAGAATTTGGAGGGTTTTTTGTATATCAATGCTAGGGTCTTTCTTAAAGGTCAAAATGAACCCTTTATTTTTTAACGAGTTTAATTATGTTTATCAGGGTCATAAATGAGTATGAAAGTTCGAAAAAAAATTATATTCTCTATGGTAGGTACCATAAAGTAGGAAAGAGTAAACAACGAGGCTTTTTTTTTTCAAAGTATATTCGTAACAAAAAATAAAGTGTTAAAAGACTTCGTGAATTAAGTGCCATTTATTGGAGTCTACTAGTCTTTAAATGTAAATAATACCTATTATAAATAAAGTTATTTCGTATCAAAAATGCCGATAAAGCGTTCGAGTTAAAAAAATATCGATTTTTTTTTAATATGAACAAGGTTTCCACCTATATTTTTACGAGAAAAACAAAATACTTAAAAAAAATTGAACACAAGTACCCAAGTGAGTAGGTACATGTGACTCATTTTTTTTTTATTGTTTGTGTCAAAAAATAACTTTATCCAAAATCGCAAATAGAAAATTTACATTATTTTTCGAATTCGTTCAACACACCTCGAACGATGTCACCCGTAGCTCTGCATACGGCCAGGAGTTCCGCCTGATAGACAGTGCTGTAAGACGGCAGCTTAAGCTTGACGGCCTTGGTTTCGGCTGCGCCTTCCCAGTAAGATATTGCGGTCCCCACCTTGCCGTCAATCTTACCGCCATCTGTGTGGTTAGGTTAGGTTAGGTTAATCAAGTTAGTAACCTTTCAAATCTGGTGGAAGGGGAAACTGTCAAATAACAGTATAAGGATGCACATACTGTAATATAACGTCACTGCCATTAGGTTACGTGTCCTCAAAAGAGATAGCAAGATATTCCCACCACGCGCTCACTCTTCCTCCAAAACAATATTTAGAATGCTAATAAAATTATTGCTTCATTTCACTAAGTTAATTATTTTTTGTTAAATTTACCAATTCTGATGCTGTTTTCAAAAAAAGACTTCTTTTTTTAATTTGTTTAAAAACAAAATCCCCTTTTAGGGCCTATTACACTACGCGTTATTTAGCACACGATATTCAGACTCGTCATTTTTCATTCATACCTACCAGGGTTAGATACATCAAGTTACCAGTAAACCGTTTTATTTTTTAATTTTCGAAGCTTTATCGGCATGAGAAATCGTGACTTATCCCTCTAGTGTTCCTTGTAAAACACAATACAATATATAATTTATTTTTGTATTATTTTATGATTCTTTCATAATTCAGACGTCAATGGGGTGATTAGAAACAAAAAATTCACGATATTTGAATATTTTTTGCAGCATTTAATTATGTCAATTTATTAATGAATTGTTCTAAAAAGTCGATGATTTTGTTAGAAGCCGTCTGTCATCTATTCACCCCGTTTTACCACAAAATAGATAGGTACATAAGTCAATCTCATGTATGTACATACTTCACTTTTTATACCTACTCTCGGTGATCGCGCTAGGGTCAGCGCGTTGCGCCGAACTGTACGAGTGCGACCGGGCGATTGAGCCGAGATATCATGTCCCTGAGCGGTATCTACATATGTGTGCGTTGCTCGAGCGCGCTTTGTATGTAGACTAACTTCTGTACCTGTCTATTTTGTGGTTTTACTGTACTTTTTCTATTTACATACAGTTGTAACACAAAAAAGTACAATTAGCTACTAAACTGATTGAAACTGCAAAATTAAATTAAATAGTGAAATTCGGCAAATATAATCCTTATCCTTACTTTTTATAAAACGAGGCCAACTACGGCGTCCGTCTCTCTGTTCGCGATAAACTTAAAAAAAAATTGAACAGGCTAACAATCAAGTGTAATTATTATTGCGCCTTAAGACAATTGAGGTAGAACCACAGAAAAGATGAAAGATGTTAGAAAGGAAATACTTTCCGATTTGTACTACAACGAGTGTCGCCGCTTGTCTCACACCCTTTAACTCCACTACAGGCAATAAACCAATACGAACGCGCATTACGCAACTAACAAACCACGCACATTTAGATCGCAAGTTTGCTATTGGTAGTTGAACTATGAGTATTGCCCTACTTTGTGGAACGCCTACCCCTACCACAAGGCATCTGTTCTGTAGGTAGAACTATACTGTGCATACGTGTGCCACACACGCCGATCTGGGCGCGTCGATCTCCATAATTTTTATATGCAACTAGACTTGTAGAGCTACACTAGATCCACGCCACGCGACGTCGTTCTCCGTACATCAGGCGTCTTACATTATTTATATATACCTCCCACTGATAAACCCATAGTGAGCAGCTGACTGTAGTGGCATAGTCGGCCTTATAATGTTCCCACTGTTGGGACTCAGGCCTCCTCTCTAGGAGCGGGGATGGGCCATAATCCAACACGCGAGCCCAGTGTAGGTTGGTGAATGTCACATGTCTTCGATTTTTTGGTTCTAGGACATGCCGTTTCGAGAGCAGTGGTGATGAAATAAATTACACAAAGTAATGCGCCTGGCTGGGTTTGAACCCGCGACCTACATCATAGTACAGAACTTTAAATTTGATAAGGGAACAATATATTTGCGCAATTTCACTCAATATGTATAATTTTACCCATGGAAAATGTAAAAAAAAACGCCTTTATTTTATTTTATTATATTTATTAGCTTCTATCAACAGTATTATTCTAAAAAATATTCAATTAACTTCAATTTATTGTCCTTTTGTTTTTGTAAAATAATACATTTTCATTCTAGTTTCTAGTTATTTTAATGACGATTGTATAAAACTTGTGTAACGCCTAGTTGATAGATAAAGATTTGGCGAGTAATGAACAAACAAATTGTGATATCCCAAACATATTACCTATTTATGATATGAAATAAAGTGCATTGAGTATTCGTAGTCGTTTTGTTTTATTGATTTATTGTTTGAAATGTATATGTGCCCGTATCACGTAGTTACTTATACCTCCATCCCATCCTCCTCTCGCTCTGAGTGAACCATCCTCTTATGGACAACGGGCAGTTAGTCTGAAAGTCACGCGACTTTCAGACTGTGACTGACTTTTAGGCTGCCATCAGACTGACTGCATCGCAGCAATCGCACGCAGCCCCTATATTCAACTGCATGCAGTTTGATCTGAATTTTCGCAGTTGGCGCCACGCATCTAGCCCATGAGCTTAGTGTATGATTTGATCTTTAAGTGTCTCTCTCTTAAAATAAAGTTGACAATGTCAATGTGCGTTTGCTCTTTGTAATTAACTGCACACTGACTGTATGCGGTTAGCGATGGACAGCGTGCGTCGACATTACACGACTGTAGCCGACCGCGTAAACTTGAAGGCAGGACTGCATGCAGTTGATATTGACTTCACTCGACTGCAGGCGACCGCGTGCAGTTGATATCATGACTGCACGAAGTTGAACGTACAACTGCTTGCAGTTAAATATATCGACCACGCGCGGTCGCATAGATGCAGTCCAACTGATGTCAGCCTTAGACGATTCAGAACCGCTCGTAAGGCGCCTCGCGGTCCAAGGGGCCTCGCGATCCAAGGGAACTTGCGACTCGCGCCTTCAAGGCCCGCGAACGCAAATATAGATATAATTACACCTTTAGCAAGTATCTGGTAATACTAACCTACCATATTCGTTTTTAATTTAAAGATTTTGTCTGGCAACATTTGCTGGCGTTTGCGGGCGGTGAATGACGTGGCGAATTTCACTTCGCCCGCTGTGGATTTCCCATTCTGTTTGCTCCGTCTATGTTCGCGTTTATAAACACATGCAATCACAATCATGCGACGACGCATGTGCCTGATATTTTAATGTATTTCCCACGGAACAGAGGCAATTATAGCATATAATCTGGATAACGATACAGTTAATATGGAGAACTAAGAGCAGAAAATTTATTGTTTCTCTAATTATTTACTTTACTGTTAGGTGAGGTTTAAGTACCTACTTAATAATGTAAAATAATTACAATGAAGAAGTTTGCCTTTCTATAAATATTTTTTTTTTTTTTATCTCCTCTTTATCCTGCAATCTGTTGTTTCGACATTCAACAGGAAATTATGTAGGTGGTTTTGGTCGTGCATGGAGCCATATCCATTGATATGCCCATATAATTATTTATGGCATCTTATGTCGATATAAGATCCTGTGGTGCTCTTCTCTTTAATCTTTGGAATGTTGTGTTTGGGAGTTTGTCCATCAAATTATTAGCCAGGCGGTTTGGATGCATTAGCATATGCTTTTTATAGGTTTTGAGAGAGTCTACTACTTCATTCTTGACTGTTTTTATTTGTAATTCACGGTGAATTCTTTCATTTGTTATGTACCACGGTGCATCAGTCACCATGCGCAGAACTTTTGATTGAAAGCGTTGGAGTATTTCTAAGTTGGAGTTAGCGGCGGTGCCCCACAATTGTATTCCATACATCCATATGGGTTTGAGTATGCACTTGTAAAGTAGGAGTTTATTTTCCATAGTTAGTTGCGATTTTCGCCCTAAGAGCCAGTAGAGTTTACTCAGCTGCAGTCCTAGCGCCTTTCGCTTTGTAAAGATGTGCTTGGTCCAGGTTAGACGCCGATCAAGATATATCCCTAGGTATCTTACAGATTCAGATTGTGGGATTTTTGTCTGATTTAAAACTACTTCAGGACATGTTTGCCGTCTCAAAGTGAATGTGACATGAACGGATTTGGATTCATTGGCTTTAATTCGCCAGTCTTTTAGCCATTCAGATATGTTGTTGAGACTAGTTTGAAGTTTACTGGATGCCCCGGCAGGTGTTTCGTCGACTGCAAGAATGGCTGTGTCATCGGCAAAGGTGCCTATCAGTACATTATGTGTATCGGGGAGATCCGAGGTAAATAGGAGATATAGCATGAGGCCCATCACACTACCCTGAGGCACACCTGCGTTTATCTCGTGTAAATCTGTCACCGAATCATCGCATTTGGTGTAAAAATGTCGTTCACTGAGGTAAGACTTGATGAATTGGAAATAGTTGTTTGGTAGCACCTTAGATAGTTTACAGAGTAGACCCGAGTGCCATACTCGATCGAAAGCCTGTGATATATCCAAAAATGCCGCTGAGACATACTGTTTATGTTCCAAGGCGTAGTTAATACTTTCCACTAATCTGTGTACCTGTTCAATAGTGCCATGAGCTTTTCTGAATCCAAATTGATGTTCTGGGATCAGTTTTTTATCCTCAATTATGGGTGTCAGGCGGTTTAGGAAAAGTATCTCTAGGACTTTGGACGGTATGGGTAAAAGGCTTATAGGGCGGTAGGATTTTACATCCGTAGGATCCTTTCCCGGTTTTGGTATCAGTATTATTTCAGCCACCTTCCATTGAGGAGGCACGAAGTTCTGCAGTAAGGCAGCATTATAAATTTGTGTTAAAAAAGTAACAGCTTGGTCGGGCAGCTCTCTTAAGACTTTGGCTGTGATAAGGTCGTATCCTGGAGCTTTATGTATATTCAGCTTTTTAATCGCCATTAAAACCTCCGGTTTTGTAAATTTTTTTATAGGCATATCTAGTTGGTAAGGTTGGTTTAACTGGTTTACTACGTCTTTCACTTTCTTAGATCCCATGTCGACGTTAGGCGTGAATACTTTCGATAGGTGTTTAGCGAACGCTTCAGCTTTATCTGAGTTGCTTCTTGCCCAGGTGCCATCATCTTGTCTTATAGGTGAATTGTGCATTGCTGGCCTTTTTAGTTTCTTTGTAGCTTTCCAGAGCGAATAATCAGTGGCTTGTGTGGCGTCAAGGTTTTTAAGATAGATTTCAATTTCACTGTTTCTATTTTGGGTAAGAGCTTCTTTAAGCACAGCGGCCAGCTTATTAAAACATTTCTTGTGCCTTGGATACTTGGTGGACTGCCATAGTTTTCTAGCTTCGCGCTTCTCTTTTATTAATTCGATAATTTTCTTCGGATACAAGTTAGTTTTACCAAAAGCTTTGGATTGGACTGGGGTTGCCGCCCAAGCAGCTTGCTGTATGGTAGAATTACGTTTCAACAGCCTCCACGACATCTGCATTTGACTTAAGAGGTATTTTACAGTCCAGAGAGTTGTCAATCAGCTCCCTAAATAATGACCAGTTAGTCTTTTTTGTGTGCAACACACATTTATTTGTATTGTTTTCAGCTTTCAAGCCTAAACATACCATCACGGGAGAATGGTCTGACGTTAGTTCGAAGCAGGAGCTACATTTTACGAGGGCACTAGGCAACCCCTTAGTTATTACGAAGTCAACCAAATCTGGTTTTTTCTTGACGTCGGAGGGCCAATACGTTGGCTCTGCAGTTGATTCAACGCAGAGCTGAAGGTTATTTATCGTTTTTAGGAGTTCGCGGCCTTTACATGTAATTAGTCTTGAGCCCCATTTTGTGTGTTTCGCATTATAGTCACCACCAGCCAGAAAGCGATGTCCAAGGGTCGAAAAGAATACCGAGTAATCTTCACATTTCATGTTGTGTTTTGGAGGGATATAAAGAGCTGTAATGGTTAGTTTGCCTTGCAAGTCTTCGATCACTATACTAGTTGCTTGTATCTTCTCCGTGCAATAATAGTTAGATACATAGTGTTTGATTTTTTCCTTGATGAGCCACCATGCGCTTTGCCATCAGGATGCATTGTGTGGTACAAATTATATTTTGGGATCTTGAAGTAGGTTCTAGCTGTAAAATGAGTTTCCGATACTAAGAGGATGTCGATGTAATTTGTTTCAAGAAATGTTTTTACTTCCAAGAAGTGTTGTGACAGGCCATTAGCGTTCCAGTGTACTAATTTTAATTGTTGGAATGTTTGGAAAGAATAGTCATTAAACTTGTCATAAGGTTTGTTATTGTGCTCATCTGACCCATGATTTGCTTGAACATGTCAATTAATTGCTTCATGTCATTTGAAGTGTCAGTAGGCTCCATAGGGTTTAAGTTAGGTGTGGTTTGTGGTGAATTTTTAAGCACTTCAGCATAAGTCGCTCCATGGCGTTTTTGACTGGATTTATGGGTTCTCGTAACCTCAATTTCCTCTGTACTTCCCAGGGTTGTTGTTCGTTCAATTGGTTTTTTCCGCATAGAAGGGTATTTTTGCTTCTGCAGGTCTTTATAAACACTACATCCTTTATAATTTGCCGGATGGTTTCCATCACATAAAACGCATTTAACGGAGTCAGATCTTTCATTACGGGAACAGTTGAAAAAAGCATGGTTTCCGGCGCATTTAATGCATTTTGGTTTGCGATGGCAATATGCTTTTGTGTGGCCATATTGCTGGCAGTTTGCACATTGAGGTATGTTTCGGACAGGTTTTGGCGGCTCAACTATGATGCGACAATTTAGTAGGATTTTTAACTGATAGATTTCCTTATTGTTATCTTGCGGTAGGAGTTATACAATAAACATGTGTAGCGGTTTTTTGTAACCTTCTGTTTTATATTCCAGACATTAGTTGCGACGTGTCCCAGTTCCTTTAACGCAGTTTTTATTTCATTGACATCCGTTGACGGGTGGACATTTTTCAAGACTACTTTAAAGGATCGTTCTTGTTTGGGCTTGTACGAATGGAAATCTGTACCCTTCATTTCTAATTGTTTTTCAATGTCTTTATGCGTCTCCAGTGTTTTGAGCAAAATTTTTACCCTGTTGTTGTTCATAACTTTAAGTTCATATTTGCCTAGTGCATATTCTTCCAGTAATTGCTTCAATGGATTAATATTTTCAACACCATCTACAAATATTGGAGGGGGCTTAGGTATTCTTTCTACTTTCTTTGATTGAATTTCTTCAGGATTTTCTAGCTGACCAAGTAACTGGAAAGAATTTGTTGTAGGTGTTGGGTGACTGAGCCAACCACTTATTTTGGACTGTTTTTGACTTTGATTGATTTCATTTTCAGGAGTTCTATTACGTTTTCTATTGTTTACTTCGATCCAGGGAGTTGTGCAGTTTTTCAGTATTTGACTTTTTGTTGCACTTTGTATCGGAGTAGATTTCAGTTCAGTTTCACTACTAAAGGTTTGTGCTTGTGGTCTACTTGTGAACAAAGCTTTGTGGAAAATTTGCTGTGTCATGGTCTTCTGCTTAATATTTGGACTTTGAAATTTTGATCGAGTAGCCTGTTGTGCTGATTTCTTATTGCCAGTAGTACACACTGACACAGAAGCCTGGTTATCCACTTCTATGCAGTCTTCAACAATTTGTTGGACTTTCTTTTTTTGACCAGTAACATTTACTACAGAGGCAGCCTGGGTTTCTACCACCTCGCAGTCTTCGGTAACCAATTTCTCACTCACAGGCCCGGATACCTGTGAGCGCCGGGGGCTAGCCGGGGAGCATGGCATATCAGATCATATTCATTGGTCGTACTCATCATATTTTACGGGTTTGGGAATTTAGATACAGTGGTCTCCCACACCACTGCACACAGCATTTTTGAGGTTATTTAGTCCTTCAGGGTCCCTGTTGACCTCCGTGTCGGGTTATTTGCCGCCGCCCGAGATTCGGCGTTGTTGCTCGTTTAGCACCACCCAAAAATAAATAATTTAAGTATCAAAAAAATTTTTCTCTAACCCTTTATAGGACGGCCCATACAAAGTGGCCAGTAAACTGGAAGATCACTTCAAGGTCGATAATTCTAATATTTTTATATTAATGTTGAACCTTATGATCATAAATGATAACCATTAAAGCACACTAGCCTTTTAACTAGCCAGCGTTCAAGAACGTCACACGTAATGCAAAATTCGCGCCTTTTTTTACGGTGGCCTGTAAACTGGCCACTGCGCATACCTGCACTATTATTTGCAGTCATCACAAGTAGAAGTCAATTGTTTCTGAGTGTAGTGCAAGCAAAAAATATGTCTTCGTGCAAAAGGTCAGTGAAACGATTTTGTTATAGTATAAACTTTCTTATTCTGTGCGAATATAATCGATTATCATAAAATAAACAATGTTTTTTTGCCATTAAAAAGAGACAGTGTGTTAAAAAAATCTAACTTGGAAATTACACATGTGTGTTGAAGGTAGTTTCACAAGTATAGATTTTGATTAATTCATTTCAACTACATCATTTTATACGACGTATATAGTCGTAGTATTTTTAGGATAAAATAATGCAATTAGCACAAATATACGGGTTCGGTAGTTATAACATATTATCGTAATTGTTTAGGTATTTTTTAATACACAATTATGTTGATTCGTAAGTACGTACAATAATCCTGAGTTATTGTATTTTCATTCCCATTTTTCTGTTGTTTTAGAAAGAACTTTAGTAACCTTAATAGGCAGAAATTTTGCCCATTACTGGTGGCCAGGCCATCCAGTCTGATATTGGTGGTGATTCTGACGTTGATGACTGTTTTGATGATATTGTTTTGAATACCTTCAGCTCTAGTACCCGTAGTTATAGCCATCCATCATCGTCTTCTTCATAACTCCTACACGGATCTGTATACCCGCAAATTCTTTCACCAGCACCTCCACCACAGCCTTCACCGCCAACCCCAACAGCACTTCCACATCTTTCACTGCCTCTATCGCCGCCTATCCGAATTACCTATCCTTTTTTTTTGAATTGTGAATACCAAAATAGTTATTTTGGATTTTTCATTTAATTCAATAATAATTTAGTAGGTGGAGAAAATACTTTGATATTGTTTTTTTTTTTTTTGTTTTTGGACTAAGAAGAAGAAATACTATAATTTTATTTGAAATTTTACGCTAATTATGTTATCTTTTAGTTACTGATTAACCCCTCGAGCGCCGATTGTACATAAGTCTGTACAACTTGAAGACCTTGAAAAACGCTTAATTTTCATTTTGTACACACGTCTGTACGAAACTTATTTGGCCGAAAATTTTAGTTTCTATAGTATATTATTTCATATTTATTATATTATTTGTTTTACCTAGAAAAAAACAAAAAAATATTTTATTTATTTTTTTATTTATTTTATTGGTTATTTACGTAAACACGGCAATTTTCCGGGTCATTAAACTCTGGCGCTCGAGGGGTTAAAATCTGATTACGAGAAATCCACAAAAATGACATTTTATTACGTAAAAACTAGCCGGTTTTTTATGTGTCCAGTTTACTGGTCAGTGATTATATAGGTATAGTTACTGCTGCAGAACGGTCGGTGGTCAGTTTACTGGCCACTAGATTTTTTGGATTTTCTTAAAAAATAACAACTTTCGGAAAAATATATCATCACACATTGTTTTAAATAACGCTACTGAATATAATTTCACTTAAAATTATCATGAATTTAAGAAAAGGTTGAGGTGTGCGTTAAAGGGTTAAATCCTTTTACGTCATCCATCATCTTTTTATCATCAAATTTAGATCTTGCCCCGTCACTTGGTGTTCGCTCTAGTCCAACCCTTGCTGTCTACCCCAGCGATGCCCTCCCAAGTCGAGTTCCGTAGGAAGGAGGAGGTGCCCCAAGCATTTAATCGCTAAATTTTAAGATTTCTATGTTCTGCCTAAAAGCGTCAATTTTATTTCCCAACTCCACACGCGAGGACATTCATAAAAAAAAAAAAACTAGTGGCTGCGTTTTGTTGCATCTGACTGTACTGACTCAAACCAGGACTGTGGTTGTCGTCGCAGACAATACGCTTTCCTGGGCTATACGTGAATCGTTTATAAGAGCGTTGCAATATTAAAAATATCCATTTTGCACGTCTTACTCCTATCAACGCCATCTGTTGTCAAATAGCAGAACTTAAACTGTAATAAGCATTCGTCCTCCTAAGAACTTTATTAGAATACTGACCTGCGCATATAAAATTGATTTCGAGTCTTCTTACCGCTATCAACGCCATCTATTGTCGAACAGCAAAACTCAAATTCAATTAAATTTAGTTTCCTTTCCTTCAAAATCAAATAAAATGACCTGCGCTTGCGAGCTCAGGTGCGCAGTTTTGCACATCTTACTACTTACAACGCCATCTGTTGTCGAATAGCAGAACTTAAATTGCTTAGTCTGGTATAGAAGAATTTTGTTAACTTTAAACTGGGCAAAAACTCTAATCAAAATAAATAATACAGACTGTCACAGTCACTATCTGATTTTCAAAACTACCCTCGAAATATAGTTTAAAAAACATTATCGTAAACGAAGTCGCTAGCAGAGCTAGTCATCTATAATATAAAAATGAATCGCTAAATGTGTTGCTTACACGCGAGAACAGCTGAACCGATTTCGCAATATTTTTTTTTAGTGATATTTTGAAAAAAATAAAAATAGGGTAGTGTAAGGTAGAGAAGGGTAGAGTAAGGTATAGTATGGTGGAGTAGGTTAAAGCGGGAGCGAAGCCGCGGGCAAAAGCTAGTTTACTAAAATTTAGGGACGCCTAGGTAGAATTTCCTACAAGCCCCACATTGGCTTATTCCAGTCCTGCCTCTCACTCTACTCGAAGAAGGCACTCGAAGATTGTCCGCGTAAAATAGGGCACAGCATGGCCAACTGTCGATAGACAGGACATGACGGAACCTTTTCATTGCCAGAATTTCAGTTTCGTGTTCAAGCAGGCGTGCCTACAACAAGCGTATAATGACCAGTACCCCTGGCCAAGTTTCTAATTTGCAATAGTCAACTCTTGTAGAAAGCTTCAAATATGTATACGGGAATGCCGCCGCCTCAACGCTCAGTCACGTGGTCAGAACAAAAGAATTGGCGGCGTGGTCAACTCGAAGCGTTCGACGCAAGCGAAACGGTTGTATCATGGCTAGGGGGCAGCCCTCTTAGCCAATAGCCAACTTACAACCGTTTCTCGTGTCGAACGCCTCGAGTTGAGCAATTCTTTTGTTCTATACCCCTAGCCAAGTTGATAATCTGCATTCGTTAACGCTAGTTAAAACTAATCAAATGTATGAGAATGACGTCATCTCAACGTTAAGTCACGTGGTCATAACAAACGAATAGAAAATTCGCAGCCAAGTTCACATCGTTCAAAATCGTTTCTACAATGTTTAACGCTTCATCCTTTGTTATACAAACGCTACTTTGTAGAACGAGCAGCCGACTCAGGCGCGTCAACATGGCTACCAACTTATCGTTTTCTAAAATTGCTGTCACCGAGGCGTTACCGATTTGAGAACGAAATTCAACACAAACTGGTTGTAACTTGGCTAGGAGGGCTGACCACGAGACTGGGCGTTGAGATGACGTCATTCCCATACATTTGAAGTTTTGCTAGGGCTACAGATGTCGAACTTAAGTTAATCGTGTACTTGCATCGAAATGGATATTAATACGAATCTTCTCAAGATTTCTAATGAAAAATTCCGTATGGCCAACAGTATTACAAAAAAAAAAAACCCCAGATAGGTAAGAGAAATAAAACAAAGATAATTAACATAACATTTTTATTAATATTTTTCATTGAAAAAGATCGCTTTAAGTCAACTGAGGCGAGGTTAACTTTATACACTACCTTCTCCTAGTCATTATTGCAGGAAGAATTTTTTTCTGCTATATTTTTGATAATATCATAAAAAAATCTCTTTAAAATTAATCTCGGGATTTCAGGCATATCCACTTTGTTCTTTCGCAGTATGAAATCAGTGTAAGTACATGAATAAGGGTGCAAACATAAGCGCCTGAGCATACTCGAGACAAGACGTCTTAGACAGATTTGTCTACGACGTCTGCGACAAGACTGTTTAGTCTACGTCACAGGGCGCTAGGATTGTTGATAAAATATCGAAATATCGGTATTTTTTTATCGGCTTTGTCTTATAAAACAATCGTAAGTTGGCTCAAAAATAATTTACTCAATTTATAATTCAAATAAAAAATAATTATTCTTCAATTTTAATAAAACATTTATGCGTACGAATATATTTCTCAAGAATTTTTAAAAATACATGATTTATATGTTCAGCTATTTGAGTACTGCGATTTTATTAGGAGCTAAGAGATTATATTTCTAAACAATAATATCGATACTTCGACATTTTATCAACAGTCCTAGCGCCTCGTGTCGTAGACAAAACAGTTTTGTCACAGACGTCTGTCTAAGACAGTCTTGTCTCAAATGAGCGCAGGCCCTTAAGAAACAGGTTACCGGTGCAGGCGAGTCAGTAGGGGTCGGTACCGATCGGTGCAGGTATAATTCTCCCGCGTGTTCTTATGCGCTCATTTATAAAGAAACAGGTTTATACTTGTCGGTACCGACTGCCTGTACCGAGTCATACGGGTTTAAGCGTCGGCCAGTGTAGTGTTTTACTCATACAGATTTACCTGTTTATGTGGTTTGACCGGTACCTATCTGTACCGATCTGTAACGATATATCGGGACCGAAAAACCTATATCGCTATGTTTCCACCCTTAGAGTCTGTCTAATAAGTCAACCGACTTGGGTAATTATTAAGGTAAAATGAAATCTGATGTAGTCAACGCTGGTTAAATAATCAAGGTTGATTAAGAGATACTGATCATTGTTTAATAATAGAAGAACCTTATAAAAAATATCGCATATATATATTTTTTTAATAATTAATTCATTAAACCCCAAGCGAACGCCGTTCGCGCACCTATTGTCTTTCTATTGTGTCTGTAATTTCCACGATTGAAAGGAAATATTATACAAAATTCCCAAGTCGGTTGACTTTTTAGACAGACTATAACTCTACAAATTCTGACCTCTGATAATTTAATCGGGGTTACCATGACGTTCAAAGTAAGATTGTTTTAGTCTTGTTTCGGTGTGGGTAAAAGATGGCGCTAGACAACCTGTATAGCTCTGTCTCTTACCCACACTGAAACAAGATTAAAATAATCTTACTTCGACGAATACGTATCTATGAAGCTACGCGTCCGTAGTGAGGACTAAGTGGTAAATAAAAGTCGAGAAAACTGATCAACACATATAATGATTGCTAGTCGAGTTCGAACTCGATGATATCACCGAGCTCGATATCTGCGTCTCCGTCACTCTCACTGCTGTTGTTGCTGTTGTGCATCTCTCTCCCTCTCTCGACCGGCTGTGGAAACAGACACACATTACAATACTTCATTATTTAAATCACAAATATATATTTAAGAAATTATTGCACACGGACTGGACAGTATAGAAGAAAAAAAACGGGAAAAAAGCAGGAATATTATGATGATGATGATTTTGAATGCTGATATTGGAAATGTCAAATGAATATCAATGCAATGTTGGAAATGTCAAATGAATATCGATGTTGGCAATGTCAAATGAATATTGATGTTGGAAATGTCAAATGAATATCGATGTTGGAAATGTCAAATGAATATCGATGTTGGAAATGTCAAATGAATATCGGTGTTGGAAATGTCAAATGAATGTTGATGTTGGATATGTCAAATGAATGTTGATGTTGGAAATGTCAAATAAATACCGATGTTGGATATGTCAAATGTCGTATTGCCATTCATAATTATATGATTTTTTTTTAGGTAAGTAAGAAATCAAAAACCCGCCCCTATGTTCCTTCTTGGCCATTTTTTTAGGTGGGAAAATCATCTAATGACATCTCCGCGCCTTTGGGCGGAGCGGGAGATAGTGTCAGAATTTTAGTGACTTAAAACCCACTCCAGTTCCTTCCTTGCTTATGTCCCAAAATGTCACTCAATTTATGGAAATATTATACAGGCTATTGATTTATGAATGAATGAATTGCGATTAAAGCGGTAAAACATTACGCGTAGTATTTTCTAGTGACAATTGTTATAAATGATTGATTCCATTATTAATTTACCAATTCTGACAAATTTTCGAGGACAATTTTGGGATTATTTTTTTTTAGCTTTTTGGCCCTAATTTCTGAATAAAAAATAGTGGTCTATATTTTTAAATTATTTTTCTGAATTGACTTCAAATTTTGACAAGAAATGAAATTGATTATGAGTAATAAAATCTTACTAGCATGCATATGTTAATGGTCTTATTATGGTACTTAAATACATAAATAATAATATTGTGATCTATACACCGCTAAATTTTAGTAGTTTTAATCTCGTGGTGGGGCGATCCGGTACATGAAACACTATCGATTTATAAAGATAAAATTAAAAAATAAAGTACCTTCTTTTTCAAAATTCGTATTAATTTACGCACGTACGAAATTAATTTCTTTAAAAAAACGTCAGCTGAGCGAGTCCAATGAATGTAGTTGTCGGCGTTGCGTATAAGTGCCTACCGGATTGACCCTCGACGGGATTAAAACGATTAAAATTTAACGGTGTTTATACAAAAGGAGAAACTGACTGAATGACTGGTGTAGATTTATGAAACAGTCTCGCGAACAAAGTCCCGAGGGAAACGCTAGTGTATTTATACTTTAATTTAATAGTATAATAATATGTTTTTCTTAATAACTTGTATGTCAATTGGCAACTTTGCACTACATAATTTTTAAGATCTTTTATATAATTATCACCTATATTTATGAATAAATGATTTTGAGTTGTGAAAAAAAGGGATGAAAAAAGATTGCATGTAGCGGAGATTAGAATATTGAGATAACGTGTAGTGTGACGAGAATAATAAATTGAAAAATAAGTATATTAGAGAAAGTTTGAAAGGGACTGGCACCCGATCAAACTTCTTTTTTCAATTATAATTTAGGTGTCTTCAAGACTAGATGAATAGGCTCTTAATAAACTAGCGCGCCTCACAATCAACGATTGCATCACTGCTTACCATCAGTTGAGATCACTGTCAAGCACTAGTTTATATCAAATAAGCATAAGCAAAATCAGTCTTTTTTTAATGTTCCCACTGCTGGGACTCTGGCCTCCTCTCTAGGAGAGGGAAACGGCCGTAATCCACCACGCGGGCCTTTTTTTTCCGATGGGAAAAATCATCCAATGACAACCCCCGCTCTTGGGCGGAGCGGGAGATAGTGTCAGACTCTTACTGACTAAAAAACCCATCCCGTTCCTTCAAGCCTTCATACCGGGGCTCAAGTGCCCTTTCGGATAACCCTGGCCCCAGTAGGCTTCGACCCGGCTGGGCCCCTGCTACCACGCGGCCCTAGTGCGGGTTGGTGAATGTCACGTGTCTTCGAATTTTTAGTTCTAGGAACATTTACCGGTTTCCTCACGATGTCTTCCTTTGACCACTGTTTTGAGAGCAGTGGTTTATAACAAATAAATAAAAATAAACTTCTTCTAATATACAAATTTCTCACTTTTCTAACTTAAAAGTTGAAAGGGAATCGTTTGTCTTGATACGATCATGTAAAGAGGAGAAATGAAACGCATGTTACTATAAGAGTTATGACTATACATGTGGAAGAATGCAGAAGGACGACAGAATAAGATGGATTATGTGAGGAGTAGGTATGACAGAAAGAGTAGGTAGGGGTAGGTGATAGCGACAGTGACAGAATGGAAGAAAAAAAAGGGGAAGTGCCGACCTCAAGCAATATGGGACAAGGGAAGGGATATGATGACAAAATATTGTACAAAATTGTACATACGCAAACACCAAATTAATATAGTTTTTCATTAGGAGCGCTCGAACTTTGAAATGAAATAAAACCACCATTTTTTTTTTCAATAAAACGAGAATTTTTATCAGAGGCGTGGAGAAATTTGAACGTAGGCGAAGACGCATCAGCGAGGCCTTTTTCTTTCATCAATTCGAAAACGAGACAGCGACAGTCGCAACTGAAATAGTGGTCAAACGCGAAACTATCAATTATACACCGCTAAATTTTAATCGTTTTAATCCCGTGAAGGGTCGTTCCGGTACATGAAACACTATCGATTTGTAAATATAAAATTAAAAAATAAAGTACCTTTTTTTCAAAACTCACGCATGTACGAAATTAATTTCTTTAAGAAAACGTCAATTGAGCGAGTTTAATGACCTGTACGTAGTTTTTACGCAACGCTGACTATTAACTACAGGTCATTGAACTCACTCAGCTGACGTTTTCAAAAATAATTTCCTACATGCGTAAATTAATGCAAATTTTGAAAAAAAAAAGGTACTTTATTTTCTTTTTTTTTCTTTACAAATCAATAGTGTTTCATGTACCGGATCGACCCTCAACGGGATTAAAACGATTAAAATTTAGCGGTGTATAAAGAAACCTTCGTTCTTAAAGAGACCTCGCTTGTTCGAGGCCCCTTTATGGGCTAGCCTGTGGGTGAGAGTCCACTTCACCCAATTTAACTGTTTTACTGCGTACAGCAGCTATCTTGGTAAAGCGATAGCTCTCAAATTACTTGATTCCGAAAAATTATACCTCGAATAACACGTCCCCGTAAGTTTACTAATCCGAAACACGGAACAACAAATGCACGTTACACACAAAAAACTTAACGCCGTAGCCATGCGATCTCGAATAAAATGATTTCAAATTTTTCACATTTTTTTTGTTAAATGATTCGAAATGGTAAATTAAAGATCTGGTTATTCGAGATCACATGTCAACGATGTCTGGTTGTTCGTGGTAGCGTGGATACGTTGAGAAGTGTTTCCTATTAGCAAAGTCACGGGGACATGTTACACGATATTACATTTTTCTCATGTTGAATCGGTATATACAATCGCTAACGCGAAGAAATTGAAGGGGTAAGTGGACAAAGTTGTTAACTACTATTACGATTCTCTGGTAATATTTCTGCTGTTAGCACATTTGCAAATCTGAAATATATATTTGATTGACAGTTAAAACCTTTGCTAGCATCTGTAACTATGTAAAGAATTTGACAGGCCTGTTGGTCTAGTGGTTAGTGACCCTGACTGCTATGCCGGAGGTCGTGGGTTCGATTCCCACCCAGGACAAATATTTGTGTGATGAGCACGATCATTTGTTCTGTGTCTGGGTGTAATTTATCTATAATATGTATGTATTTAGAAATATATAAGTATGTTTATCAGTTGTCTAGTACCCATAACACAAGCTCTGCTTAGCTTGGGACTAGACGGCGCTGTGTGATAGTTGTGCAATATTATATTATTATTATTAATTAGAATTAGGCTGTTTTAAATTCATGGATCGATTTACCATCGGTCGTATTTTTTGATTTTGTCAAATAACACCTATGACAACTTAACCATTCAATTGTCAAAGAAAAAGGCCTCGCTAATGTGCCTTCGCCCACGCCTAAATTTGTCCACGCTACGGCTCTGGCTATACGCTAGCAAAGTACGAGCGTCCTTATTAAAAAATCCTACACAAACAGTCTCTTAAATATCGTTAGTTTACAGGCTAACATGCACAAACGCCTTTTATGAATAAAGTTAGTTATTATATTAAACGTTAAATAAATTGTGATTTGTTAATATGATGTATCCACCACCGTAAGCTTGGATAGACCTGCGCTGCACTCACATATATCACAAAAAATCGAGTAATCGACTCAGATCGGCGCTCGAGAAAAATGTATTAAGTAGTCTAGTTTTAACGAAACATAATTAACCTTTTGAATGTCTTATGTTACACAGTTCGACATAAGCAATTGTCTTTCTATTGTGTCTCTAATTACGGCATTCAAAGAGTTAAATAAACTTGTGCTTGACTGCGATCCCACCTGATGGTAAGCAGTGATGCAATCTCTGATGGTGAGGCGCACTAGTTTATTAAGAGCCATTTTTAATAAAAATGTGTTTTAGTTTTGTAAACAAACAACAAAAGTTACGGAGAAGCGGAGTCTTCTATAATAGGCATCAGCATATTTAAAAGGAGGCTCCAATCACAAGTTAATCTAAATTAGAAATTAAATAATTTATTGAATATTGATTATTTGTTGAGTTTGCGTCTTACTTAATATGTGACATTTTGGAACACCTGTTTGTGGTTGAATATGACAGACAATGTTTAAATTTTCCAACTGATATACACCGTTTTTTAATCGTTTTAATCCCGTGGAGGGTCGATCCGGATAAAATTAAAATATAAAGTACCTTTTAGCAAGAGCGAGTCCAATGACTTGTAGGTAGTTTATAACTACCTACAGGTCATTGGACTCGCTCAGCTGACGTTTTCTTGAAGAAATTAATTTCGTACATGCGTAAATTAATACGAGTTTTGAAAAAAAGGTTCTTTATTTTTTAATTTTATCTTTACAATTCGATATTGTTTCATGTACCGGATCGACCCTCCACGGGATTAAAACGATCAAAATTTAGTGGTGTATATTATACTTATATATTCTAGCAAAGTAAATTATTATTATCGTTAAGTTTATTCAACAATATTAACTTATTAATTATATTTTCAAATATTTTAACAGAAAAAAAAATTATATAAAGAATAGTATCCCACCGGTGTCTGGAACAAGGTCCAAGCTACCGGCGGTCAGGGCTTCAGAGAAAGGAACGTTATTAGTTGCAATAGAAATAAACATTTTGTATTCATACGTACTCATGACAACTATTCATACAGCGTGTAAGGGACAGCCCTCCACAAACTTTAAAGGCTCGCTCAGTAGACGAAACTGAACAACCTTCAAGAGACTTTTTTTCAGGAAACGAACAAATAAAATCAACCTCACCATACAGAATTAAAAACTTGATTGGACAGTTTGTCCTTGTCGACCTGTTTTTTTTTTTTATGGTGGGAAAAAATCATTAATGACAAGCCCCGCTCTTGAGCGGAGCGGGAGATAGTGTCAGACTCTTACTGACTAAAAGACCCACCCCGTTCCTTCTAGCCTTCATACCGGGGCTCGAGCTGTCTTTCGCAACTAACCCTGGCCCCAGTAGGCTTCGACCCGGCTGGGTCCCTGCTGTTGCTGACAACTCCTTGAGACGCGCGGGAACAGTGCGCGCCGTCGACGACTTGGGCTTGGTCCGGACAGTTACCGGACGGCCGGACAGCGAGCTACCCATTGCTCACTGTCCGCAAGCCCGCGCCTACGGTGGCCGGTAATCGGGATCAGAATCCCGGCGGCGGCGGCGGCGAGAACGCCGTTGCCTGATGCGGTCGGCCTCCTCCTTGGCGAGCATTACTGCTTCGCACGCGTCGGCTCGCGCCTGCCACTCCTCCTCGCTCCGGACCATGCCTTCAACCAAGGCCCGGCGCGAGAGGTCCTCGCCGCCGATCGCCAATTTCGTCTACTGACCAATGAGCAAGCCCTTAAAGTTTGTGGAGGGCTGACCCTTACACGCTGTATTTAACGAATACCATTTCTTTGACTTAATAATGGTCTTAAGGACTAGAAAAACTACAAAATGTTGAGCACAGCGCTGTCTAGTAAGAAAAACGCCACGTTTGGGCTCTTTACTATTACCTCAAGCCGTGTATAAAGCTTCGGTTTATTGATCGGAACTCACAACGCTGGAGTATACGGTGTCCACGCTTTGGTTAAAAAAAATATATATTTTACTGATTAATTCCTTGAAAATGTCTTTCTTTGAATTACTACTATTCGGCTTTCGAGGGCAAATATAAAAATATTTAAATTGAACGTTTTAAACATTACGAAGTGTATGAGAAGCAAGCGATAGTACAATAGCGGAGGGGAGTGGGAATAGGACGGCGGGGGTGCTTGATGCGCCTGTGTCGCGTCATACAGACATAGGTAGGTATAGCAAAATACAGAGTTGAAATGTGTTAGACAGAACAATGAAATCTTGAAGGTAATTGAATTATGTTTTGTAAAAAGTCATAGAACAAAAGTTGTTTATATGCTGTTATTAATACAGGGTTGTTAGTATTTTACAAATAACCCCGTATAGACATTATTTTAGTCTGAAATACTTATTATTATTATTTTTGTAGTAAAAATAGTATATTGACGGAAAACCCTAGGCCAAGGTCTAGTTCCGAAAGGGAGGCTCGGCCCCGGTATGAAAGGCAAGAAGGAACGGGGTGGGTTTTTTAGTCAGTAAGAGTTGACACTATCTCCCGCTCCGTCCAAGGGGGATGTGACTCGGATGATTTTTACCAACCTAAAAAAAAACCACTGGAAGGTACATACGGCGTACATTATCTCCCGCTCCGCCCAAGGGCGGGGGATGTCATCTGGATGATTTTAACGCATCAAAAAATAAAACCTCTACGGAAAGCCAAGTAGGGCTTCGTAGTTCGAAGTTGTATATTTATAAGCTGTAAACAAGTGCAACACCGCACACCGCAGCGCACTGCGTTCCGTTCACCGAACTTATACTAAAAAAATGAATGAGTATAAAATGAACGAACTGACGAAGTGGAAGGTATATCTCCAGGGACTCACCCGCCGCCTGCGGCCGCGCCGGCGCCGCGGCGCGTCGCGCTCCTCGTGCGACGACGACGCGCTGCTGCCGCCCTCCAAGTTCATCACTGCGTTGCGTAACAGAGACGACGCCACTATACGATTGGTGTTATAAAATATGTATCACACGAACCAACGAGGTACCCAGTGGCGGGGTTGTATCAGCTGAGGCACACGGATGGGGCCCCCAGAAAACTATTAAGTGTGAGTTGCACCATTTAACTATAACGATAACCAAACCTTAACCAGCCGTGACCTCCCATTGGTCGATTCGACGATTTGACAACTGTTAACGGCTTTGTTTTCGTTATAGTTAAATGGTGCAACTCACCCTAGGTGGAGCCCTGCAAAACTTATTGATTAGGGCCCCCCATAAACATCATTAGTCGAGGCCTCAGAAAATTTATTGGATGGAGCCCAAAAAAATTCATTAGTCGAGGTCACAGAAAATTTATTGGGTTGGGCCACAAAATTGATTGGATGGGATCCCAGAAAGTTAATTGGACAGATAATATTCTAAGAAATTATATGGGAGCCCCCGAAAATTCATTGGATGAGAGCCCCAGAAAAATTGTGATATGACGATCAATTTTGGAATTTCGGTCACTACACTAATATAATCAGTAACGGGTATGGACAGAGCCCTGTTTTTTTTGTACTAATTAAAAAACTGCGGTATATACAAGATGTAAGGGACAGCCCTCCACAAACTTTAAGGGCTTGTTCAGTAGACAAATCTGAACAACCTTCCACAACACTTTTTTTCAGGAAACGAAAAAAAAAATCCGCCTCACCATACAAAATTATAAACTTGATTGGACAGTTTGTATGGAGAGGCCGAATTTTTTTTTCGTTTCCTGAAAAAAATTTTTGTGTAACGTTGTTCAGTATCGTCTACTGAGCAAGCCCTTAAAGTATGTGGAGGGCTGTCCCTTACACCTTGTAGGTTCTCATCGGGGGCAGTTTTACTATGGAAGTATGGCTGAACTCTTTTGTAAAATGGATTAGGTTACTTCTGTCGAGCTCTCTGACGGGGGGGCCCGTAAAAGCGGGGCTCCGGATAAGGGGTTTCGTGATATTGTGCCAACTTTACCACCCTACTCGCCACTGGAAGTACCTACCGTACCAACCTGACTTTGAAAATGCATGTAGCATAATTCTCTCGACCGTATTTCGGTCACTATGTCACACTGACCTCTTCTATGTACCAATGGACAGGCTGTTCCATATGTTCGACAGATAATTTTTTGTGCCTATTTGAAACACCACTCGCGAGCGTCCAGAATACAAATTTTGACGTATAATGCAAATGGCTGCAGAGAAGTGTACAGTACCACAAAATAGATAGGTACAGAAGTCAATCTACATACTGTGCGCGCTGAACAACAGCTGAGCGAGTTCAATGACCTGTAGGTAATAGTCGGCGTTGTGTACAAACTACCTACAGTTCATTGAACTCGCTCAGCTAATGTTTTCTTAAATAAAATTAATTTCGTACATGCGCAAATTAATACGAGTTTTGAAAAAAAAGGAACTTTATTTTTTAATTTTATCTTTACAAATCGAAGTGTTTCATGTACCGAATCAACCTTCCACGGGATTAAAACAATTAAAATTTAGCGGTGTACAAAACCTATGGAAAATTAGGTGTATATTCATGTGTATATTCTAAGTGGCGCGACATTATTAGTTTTAGAGTCTGTCTAAAAAGTCAAATGACATGGGTAATTATTAGGGTAAAATGAAATCTCAATGTAGCCAACACTGGTTGAATAATCAAGGTGGATTAAGAGATCTTGATCATTGTTTACTAATTATTTTTAAAAGGTTTTTTTTAAATGTTTCAACATTATTAGGGGACTTTTTAATAATAATTCAGTCTCTATAATGATATACTTATTAAAAAAGTAGGATACATTTGCAAAGATATAATAGTGTTTTATGTAAGTTAATTTAGCTTCACTTTTCTTGGACTGACCGACATTTGACTATTCAAAAGTGCCCGCAAATCATCTATTGGAAATAAATAATTTGATTTGAAGTATGAAGTAGCATTAACATAAATCTGGAATCGTAAGAGAAATCTGATTCTAAATATTCT